>OX030982.1:5000000-10000000 GCA_943735965.1 Eupithecia abbreviata | reverse complement strand
ACATTACATAGATATATATTTTTTATTATACATAGAAAACGACCAGAACACCCGGAACAAATATCTGCAGATCGTACACACAATTGTTCCGAGGCGGGAATCGAACCCGCAACCTCCTGCGTCGCAGGCGGACCTTCGCCCACCGCGCCACATCGGTCGTCAAATATACAATCAAATATATGTAATTAATAACTTACCTATAGATCGAACAACTTATATTTACATTATAGAAATTGTTTACACTAAGCTAAATAACTATTCTCATGTAAGTGACTGTGTCTTTTTTGAGAATAAATATCTTTAACACTTTGACTGCTGAAATCACACGGTATGTGTTTTCTACAAGTGACTAATATGCGTAAATCCACACTAGCGCAGCGGCTGAGAAAATACAGATCTGTGTGACTCAGCACAGCCGTAATATTTTTCGAACGAAACGCATGTGCGGCGCGACACAACCGCTGTGTAGAGCGGCAGCACGAATTTTTTAGGTTAAAAAAAAGATCGCAGTCGTCGAAAAAAAACCGCAGTCAAAGTGTTAAACCTGTATTGTCATATATTTCAACGCACCGTTCGCATCAACTCGCAAAATTTCTTTGAACTAAGATGAAAACTATGTTTTTCCTGTTAAACCCTTTTATGTCATCGTCCCTGGAGGCAGAGGTTGGAATATTAAATATTTCCATTACGGATGTACGCGGGTTAACTAAGAACCTTATTTGTGTTGGAATAAGTTTTCTTCCAACACAAATAAGGTTCGTAGTTAACCCATTTACATCCGTAATTAATTCGTCAAACAACCGTATCGTTTTTTTTACTGAATAAATAAATTAAATTTAAATAAAAAAGGTCACTACATTGACAGTGGGTAGAATATTCGTATTATTTATATTCTATGGTAAAATTAGGATATACAAAACATTTGAAAATATCATGGTTATTAACACTAAAGTCATTTAAAACGGGATATTTACCATACATATTTCGGCACAGTTTCATGCGCCATGATCACGGATTAACTGAAGAAGGCATTGCTAGTTCGTTTTAATGGGCAGATATACCAAGCTACCCTCATTGAAAAACTCAAAAATCAAATCATGGTAAATATCCCGTTTTAAATGACTTTAGGGTATACAATGTTTTTTTTCCAAAGTACAAGAGTCCTGTGAGGTCTAAAGGAAAGAAAGCACTTTGATATTTATTTGATAAGACAAAATCTTTATCTTATGTTACAAATAGGCTAGAATTATATAAGGCTAGAAGCGCTACGTTCCCTTATGAATTTTGCAAACCTTACCTCATCAACAAAGCAGACTCCCGAACTAAAAGTAAAAGTTCCTTAGCGAAGTTATGAAAGCACTCATTAACATTTTTCTCGGGCTTCATCTTGGCACCCGCAATGCAGGTGAGTAGCTCTATCAGTCGCTGTAACTACAATTCATCATCATCATCATCAGCCTATATCAGTCCACGGCTGGACATAGGCCCCCCAATGATCGCCATAGCGCCCTGTCTCAAGCTTGCCGCATCCAGCATCTACCTGCAGTCTTTCGCTCGACGACCTCGTCATCCCACCTGATCGGAGGGCATCCTACACTACGTTTACCGAGTCGTGGTCTCCACTCAAGAACACGAACTGTAACTACAATTAACATGCTAATAAACTGTGGAAGGTACGTGTACGGTGTACGGAACTTGAACTTGAATGCTGTAAGCCATAGAGGTACCTATGCACGAAACATATGACAAGCGATGTGGCGCGGCTAGCGAAGGTCCACGGATGGAGCTTGTGTTATGGGTCTAGTACCCATAAGCATAACAGTAGCTCTGCTTAGCTTGGGGGCTAAATTGTGCAGTTTGGATTGTCCGTCATCCCACCTGGCCGGAGGGTCGTAACCACAAGGGTCGTATTCAACTTGAGGCAGAAGTCCATTTCAATATCAGGAGGGCATCCTACATTATGTTTACCGAGTCGTGGTCTCCACTCAAGAACACATTCACCCCAGTGGTTGTTGGTTCTTCGCGAGAAGTTAATTGCCCAGCATTATTTAATTATTTTTTTTATTTATAAAGGTTAGTTTTTTGACTTAATTTGGCATATAAAACTTCCATATGCTGGATTTCTATTCTTTATGTAATTTTAATTTCATAATATGGACACAGAAATTTACGAATTATTTTCGATTCTAATTGGGATAAAGGGAAATAGTATTTTTAAATTACTGCATGTTTTTGGGAACGTCGCATTTTATAATTAATTGTGTCATGTCATCAGGTCTTATAAATTATATGCATTGAAAAAACAACTTTATGTTTGCGTTTTGTTTTTTTTTTTAGTTGTCTTAATATAGGTTTATCACCGTTTTAGAATGAAACCCTCAAAGCCTTTGTTATAAACGTAAAGACAATTCACTCTCTCATACAGCCAGCCTCAAGTACTCAACCAAATGAGAACCCTTCTATGACTTACAAACGTACAATAGAATCGTTATTTCCTCCGACACACGCTATAAGAGCCCAGATTTATGAACGGCAATAAAATTTAATTATTGAAGAAGCGCTGATAAGGACTAGTGTGCCGTGCGTGTATGAGTTTCCTTTGCAATTTGTAAGCTGAGATTCTAGATTAAGGTTAACATACACTTGGCTGTGAAGAAAACTCAAGGCTTTCTGTAGGCAGCGGGAACGTCTATTCTTTGAACTCTTGTAATGTTACAGCTGCGAAACATATTTTTTTTTAATAAAAGCTGAGTAAAACCCAATCTCGCTTGAATCTAAGTTTCACGAATGAAAACTAGATTGAGCGACTAAACCTTGTACTAGATAGATAGATAGATAGAAAATTCTTTATTGCACTTTAACTATAAACTATGTACAGAAAAAATTTAGTACAATTGGCGGTCTTATCGCTCAAGAGCGATCTCTACCAGACAACCATGGATGGATAGGATCGTGGACAGTACCAGGGGATCTGTGTGCTTGTAAGTTATGGGATGGTACTAGCGACCAAGCAATCACATACATTAGTAGGTAGGTACCCAATTGTGACGACCGATGTGGCGCGGTGGGCGAAGGTCCGCCTGCGACGCAGGAGGTTGCGGGTTCGATTCCCGCCTCGGAACAATTGTGTGTACGATCTGCAGATATTTGTTCCGGGTGTTCTGGTCGTTTTCTATGTATAATAAAAAATATCTATCTATGTAATATATTGTATTATGTATATCAGTTATCTAGTACCCATAACACAAGCTCTGCTTACCATGGGGCTAGATAATGCTGTGTGAATTGTCCAGCATTATTTATTTATTTATTTAATTTAAAAAACTGTCTATTTTTAGATCATTCTCACGCAGTAAACATTTAACCAAACTGCAATCTAAAAAAGTTCGCAAAAATGTTGTTATATTTATTTAACAAAGAATTTTAATTCTATGTTAAATTCTGCATCAAAGCTTGCTAAATTCGGCAATGGCCGCGCTATTAAATTAACAAACATCAATTCCTCCGTTGTTTATCCTTGTTAAAACCAGTTGAAAAAGCTTACTTTCCCAGCTCCATAAAACACGGCCCAGAGCAAATAAACTGCAGCAATTACAGTACCGCAATTACTTACACTTCGCCCAAAAAGCGTAATTGAATGCGTGCGGTTTACGAGACATACTGTCATTTATCTGTCTGCTCCGGTCGTGCCGGACGTTTCCCCAAATCCATTCCGGTACAGTCCTGTCCGATGCAGTATTGCCGTGGGACAACTCTGATTGTAGAGAGAATAGTGCTTGCTGTTGTGATTAGACTGGTTTCTTAGCGGAGGGTTACGCGTGTTACATGAAGTTTGGGTCGAGAAGTCTCCTTAAGAAAATTTGGGACTGAAAATGACCGCCTCTTTAATACTGTCATATTAGATCAAAGATTATCATAGCGGGACAGCATATAGATAGCAAACCCTGTACTTTTCAATCACCATCTATCTACGTGGCTTATAAGTTATAACACCGAACTCAAAACACTTTTTACTTGGGCAAGTGCTTAGCAGTCTTTTGTTTAAACACCGGACGCCAAGAATAAAACAAAACACTGCTATAGAAAAACCGTTCAGACCGTTGCGTGTATAGAAAAATAATAATTTGACTTTCGTGTAATTAACTAATAAACGACGAATATACAAATATACACATACAGCCGAACATAGAACCTCCTCCTATATGGTATTCGTTTCCTCAGTAAAAAATTAAATAGGTTACTTCCCCCAAGATGACATACAACAAACTTGCATACGATGTTGTAAACTACTCAATCATACCTCCATGGTTCATATCCATCCCTTGTCAGACACGACATGCCCCTAGAGACGAAACGTGTGAACGGACACCGATTTTGGCAACATGGTGCGTTGTTAGCTTTGATTGTGCTCTCCAATTGATTTTTTTAGCTTTTTTTAGCTTGATGAATTGGGTCGTGGCTTTGGCAATAGCTAAACGTTTTGGCGACCGGTGACACGGTGGACGGTGCCAAAAACTAGATTAGAATTTCACCTGGAAAGGATTTCGCTGGAAAAAATCTTGACTTACGAGGGACAAAATGTGAATTGTAAAGAATGCTGTTTTTACAACTATCAGAATTTTTGACGCTTGATATGGATTTACTCGAAAGCTTTTTATGATGTTAAATAATTATTTTTACAATTATAAATATGTCTTTCCCCACTCATGCTCGAAAACGGAGACTTTGCTGCTCAAAAACAATGAGCTCAATCGGATTTTGATCACCTGTGGTATAAATGATATCCTACAATTTGTTTTTTTTTTCTTTCGATAACTGGTTTCTTGTACTATCTGAATGTTATTATTTGTTACGTTTATAATTTGTTAAGTTTCAAATCCAGTTGATTTTTTATTTTGATGGACTTCCTTATCCTTATCGGTCAATTATATAGTGTAATAAAAAGATAATCAATCTCGTCATATTTTGTTCCTGATACATAATTCCAGCAAACATGAAGTTTTCATCACATCTGATTAAAACTTATGGAGTCCCCTCCTGCCATCCATCATGTCACAGCGGCCGAAGTAATTTAGTAGTAGACGCCATAAATCTCCGCAACAACCTAACATTGTGGAATTAGCCGCGTTGATCATCGGTTTATTGTTAATTATTGATATGAGAATGATTTGTTGCTGTAATTTCATAATATAATAGTAATAATATTGGACAATTCACACAGAATCATCTTGCTCCAAGCTAAGCAGCTTGTGTTATGGGTACTAGATGACTGATATTATATCAGTCATCTAGTACCCATAACTATTATAAAAAATATTTATCTTTGCATTGTATTATGTATAATACATAATACAATGCAAAGATAAATATTTTATATAATAATATATTATTTATAATAATATATAGATAAATATTTTATATATTTTTTTCGGGTGTTCTGGTCGTTTCGTCCTACGGTAACGACCAGAACACCCGAAAAAATATTTGCAGATCGTATAAACATTTGTCTCGAGGATCCCGGGAATCAAACCCGCAAACTACGCGTCGCCGGCGTACCTTCGCCCACCGCGCCACAGAGGTCGTCGAAATATAGTGATGAATTGTGTCAATTTTACTACGTAATTATTCAGTTACTGTGTTTAATGTAAACAGAAGATAGGCAAAAAAACAGAGCGCTATGGCGATCTTAAGAGAAGGCATTATGTCCAACAGTGAACCAACGTAGGTTGATAATGATGTTAAGAAAAGTCCTGAAGATTATATTTATGTGTATAGATATAGATAGAGGAGACCTATTTAGTCATTTAGTGATGTAGACTTTAAGATAACTTGTCCAATCGAGATTTAGTCATAGGCTACAAGGCTACATAGTCATTGTAGTCCAAGAGATACTGGCTCTATCAAGCAGTGGGCAAAGTAAGGCTGCGGATTATCGCGATAAAAGTTAAACCAGGAACTCAAAGTCAGAATTGGGTGAAACTATGTATTTTGAACTGGCACAAGCGCGGTCGGATACGTGTCAATTCGACATGACACAAAAAATAATTATTCGATATCCGTTTCGCCGCAGCTTCGCACGCATTATTCCCGGATAAAAGTCATCAACCATTTGTTGAGCAGTTTCATCTGTATACGCTCCTAGTTGACAGATCCGGTCACGGCCGGATGGCCGACAATAACCGGCTAAGTGCGTCTACCGGACAGAGGCTTTTACGGTCTAGTATAAATTCCACAACGTTGTTTACTGTTGGAGGGTGTCGCATGAGTTAGCTGTAATTATATATATACTAGCTGCGCGCCGCGGTTTTGCCCGCGTGGAAATCTATGTTTCAAATAGCTTATAAACCTTCCTCTTTAATTAATTTATCTATTAAAAAACCGCATCAAAATCCGTTGCATAGTTTGAAAGATCTAAGCATACATAGGGACAGATAGACAGCGGGAAGGGACTTTGTTTTATACTATATAGTGATATTGTATAAACGACGAACGATTCGTTTATAGTTCGTCGACTAATCGGTGATCTAAATAAAAAGCTTTCGATTCACATCGGTCCTACGCCAATTATTATTTTTTTCACTGAAAAATTGGTAGGTTTCAGTGTTCCAGTAGTTATTTCATATCAAAGTTCCAGTAGTTAGTCTAGTCTCATTCAACCAATAGGCACTCTGCGCTACATATCCACTTTCTATCGTATATGAAACCCCTCAACGAAAAACCAAAGTCAAACTCCGCGCTCACATTTACTGGTACTCGAAATGTTGAAAAACTCACTGACCAAATTCTAAAGCAACCCTAGCCGATCGTGAAATCCCCTGATCGCCACATTTCAACTGCAACACAGTTAAAAATGAAGAGATTACAGCTACCCGCCAAGCGCGTAAATTCTAGGTGGGTCGGCTGGGTGCGCTTGTGCTGCACTTTTTTGTATGCAGAGCTTTTTGCTAAAGTGATAATGTACATGTTTTGGTAGAGACGGATGTGGACTGTAACTTTTGCTTTGCCATTATCTATGAAATTCATTCATAAATAAATAAATAAATAATGCTGGACAATCCACACAGCATTACCTAGCCCCATGGTAAGCAGAGCTTGTATTGTGGGTACTAGTTAACTGATATACATAATACAATACATTACATAGATAGATATTTTTTATTATACATAGAAAACGACCAGAGCACCCGGAACAAATATCTGCAGATCGTACACACAATTGTTCCGAGGCGAGAATCGAACACGCAACCTTCAGCGTCGCAGGCGGACCTTCGCCCACCGTGCCACATCGATCGTCATTCATAGACATATACTGTTAGCTACGGGGGTCATCGGGTGCGTCTTCAATGATTTAGATGTATTAAACTTGAGAAAAAACGTATATTCCTATATCTAGGTTACAGAGATGTGCTTTGTGTCGCAGTCGAAAGAATACAAAATAAAATATGGCGGATAGGCCGCCTTCTAGGATCTGCTTGAGCGCGTCGAGCTTCTTCAGCCTACCGCTAGATGGCGTCATAACTTCGTTGAGTTGAATTTCGTGTATAACAGCGCGAACATACCGCCCGCCTTGGAAGCACCAGCTTCCAACGTTGGGATAATCATGAATCACTGGCTGCTGCTGCTGTCTGCTGGATCTAGTGGCAGAGGGCAGATTTTGGAGAACGCCCTTCGTATTGTTCCAGTTGCCGTTCGTATCTCGGCAACTCGTGAGACACCGTCTGTGCCCGGAAACACCTTCGTGACGCGCCCCAGGCGCCATTTCATCGGAGGCAGGTTGTCTTCTTTAATGAGGACCAAGCTCTCTAAGCTTATGTCCTTCTGGTTGGACTTCCACTTCGTTCTCTGTTGAAGCTCTGAAATGTATTCCCTTGACCACCGCTTCCAGAAGTGCTGTCGTAGTTGCTCAATTTGATGATACCGGTTCAGCCTTGACATTGGGACATCCGTGAGGTCATCGTGTGCAGCTGGAGCAGTCAAAGGTCGGCCAATGAGGAAGTGACCAGGAGTCAATGGAGTGAAGTCGTCGGGATCTGGAGATAGAGGGGACATAGGGCGGGAATTGAGGACAGATTCTATTTGTGCTAAAACCGTGCTCAATTCCTCATAAGTAAGTTTCGCGTTACCTACTACACGACGTAAATGATATTTACAAGACCTTATCCCACTCTCCCACAGGCCTCCAAAATGGGGTGAATATGGTGGAATAAAATTGAATTTAATTCCATCGTTAGCTGTGTAATCTATGATTTGTTTAGAATTTTTATCTAAAAAAGTATAGAATTCTTTTTCAGCTCCTACAAAATTTGTTCCGTTATCAGAATAAATAGAATCAGGTTTACCTCTTCTACTAATGAAACGTTTAAGTGCTAAAATAAAGTCATCAGTGGATAGACTGGAAACAAGTTCAAGATGTACCGCACGAGTTAGAAAACAGACGAACAGACATACATACGTTTTGCTAAGACGTGCTCCTCTGCCCTTTTTGTTAAGGACATAAAAAGTTCCTCCTAGATCCATACCTGTCCGACCAAAAGGAAATCCAGAATCCAATCGCGTAGAAGGTAAATTGCCCATTCTAGGCTGTAAAGTTTTACCTTTGACTCGCGCACAAGTAACACATTCACGCACAATTTTACGAACTAAGTTCCTAGCGCCGATCGGCCACCAACATTCACGTAATGTTGACAAGAGTAGCTGCGGGCCACTATGAAGCAAACGTCTATGTTCGTATTGCACTATTAGCGCTGTCAAATAATGTTTACTGCACAATAATAAGGGATGTTTCTTTTCGTAACTAAACTCAGTTGAGTTTCCTAGTCTACCACCGACTCTAATTAATTTATTTTCGTCTAAAAATATATTTAGACTAGAAATACGATTCGTATGTTTGCTATTTGTTTGTATAGGTATGTTATTAAGCAAACTACTGTACGCGTCCGTAAAGGAATGCATCTGAGCTAGCCTAACTAGCATCATTTGCGATGCATTGAGCTCGGTTACTGATAAGAAACCGGTTTCACGCTCCTCGCGCCTCGAACGGATATTTGAAATGAATCGTAGTACATACGCACCTATGCGCTTGAGTTTTATGAATGATGAGTATTTATTGAATTGTATAATGTCACTTGGACAAGAATTACATGTTAAATTAATAGATTGCAATTTTAATTCGGGAAGTTCGTTAAGATTAAATGATTCACTGTGTAATTTATTATTTGAAAAATTATGATTATTATTTTGTAAATAAGATGGACCGTTCCACCACAACGTATTATCGATTAAAGAATCAAGCGGCATACCTCGGGACAATAAATCGGCCGGGTTGTCTTTGCTACGAACATGTAGCCAGTCTGCGTCATTTGTTAACTCATTAATTTCTGAAACACGATTTTGTACAAATGTTTTTAACAAATGCGGAGACATGCGTAGCCAACCAATTACAATAGTTGAGTCTGTCCAGAAATATACACGAGTAAAAGTTAACCGTAATGAATCAACTATCTTTTTATAAAGCCTCGCTCCAACTAGAGCACTGGATAGTTCCAATTTTGGAATACTGAGCGATTTTAGTGGCGCAACTTTGCTTTTTGCGCACAGCAACCTAACGGTAACCTGAAAATTATCACTATACGATCGTATATATGCGCAGCCGCCGTATGCGTTTTGAGAAGCGTCTGTGAAAATATGAAGTTCCGTAAATTGAGCTTTATCGTCTATTGCGTGACGAGGTATGCGTAACTTATGTAAACAACCTAACGTATTGATAAAGTTGTTCCATGTCAGCGCAAGGTCTTCCGAAACCATGGAATCCCAACCTATCTTATCGAGCCATAATTGTTGAATTAACATTTTTGCTATTATGACTACAGGAGAGAGTAGGCCTAGCGGGTCGTAAATCTGCGAAATTACCGATAACATAACTCGTTTTGTCAACTTCACCTTTTTTGTATCGCAATCTATTTTTGTAGTGAAATGCAAGTAATCTTGAACGTTTTGCCAACCTATACCTAGCGTTTTGTTTTGTGTATGTTCACCGACAAAGGTATGAGCGTAAGATTCGTTAGTTACGTCAGCGTTGAATGTCCATTTACGTAGTGGAAAGCACCCTGACTGTAGGACTTGCGACGTCTTCTCGCATATAGCTAGCAGCTCGTTATAGTCGTCGTGACCTGTACAAAGATCATCAACAAAGAAATCCTGACTAATGACCCTAGCTATGACGTCATCGCTACATTCCATCGCTAACTGACGTATACAACGCATGTTAAGATACGGCGCTGACGCAGTGCCGTAGCTTACTGTGTTTAAAGACCAGATACCTAAAGGGTCTGCTGGTGTATCTCTCCACAGCAAAAGCTGGAGAGACCTTTGATCTGGCTGTACTAAAACTTGTCTAAACATTTTCTCAACGTCAGCGCAAGCTACGTACTTATACTGCCTAAAGCGTAACAGTATTGAAAAGATATCGTTTTGTAGTGCTGGACCTGGATACTGTATATCGTTAAGCGATTTATTCGAAGTTGTCACAGCACTACCATCGAAAACAACGCGTAATTTAGTAGTAGAACTACTTTCCCTAAATACACCGTGATGCGGTAGGAAATAATTTGGTTCATCGACTTTGTCGATCCGACTCATATGGCCTAAAGCCGCGTACTCACTCATAAAGTCGGAGTACATTCGTTTATAGTCGGGTAAACGCTCTAATTTACGTTCTAACGACAAAAATCTATTTTTAGCTGAATTATATGAATCACCCAATGCTTCAGGTGATTCTTTCAGCGGGATGCGGACTGAGAATCTACCTCCTGATTCGCGTTTAGTTGTAGTTTTAAATAACTCCTCACAAAATTGCTCATCTTTTGAAAGAACGTTATCTACCTGAGGTACATTCTCTAACTCCCAGAAACGTTTAAGTTGCTCGTCTAAACCTAAACCTAAGGTTTGATTGAAGTTGCAGTGAACTTTAGAATGGCTATCTAAGTTCTTAGAAACGCATAAAGGACCCGAAAGTAACCATCCTAGCTTCGAATTCTGAAGGAATGGTCCGTTTACCAATCGGATTCTAGTACCGTCAAGTATTTCCCAAAACAAATCCGCACCTATCAATAAATCGATTTCCGAGGGGATATTGTAGGTAGGATCGGCTAGGTATACATTGTCCGGTATTCGTATAAGCTCGGTATCAATGCTTGTCGTGGGTAAACTGTTTGTTATACGCTGCAAGACAAAGCATTTAACCTTTGCACTGTAATCGTTTATTTTTGAACGCATAAATAATTCGCATGAATGATTTGATTGTGTCACTGATTGCGCAACACCTGAAATCTGTATTGTGGACTGTAATAGAGGTGCATTGATTCGTTTTTGTAATTTCTCTGAAATAAAGCAGTGTTGAGAACCACTGTCCAGAAGGGCTCTGGCTGTATGGAAACGATTATTACTATCTGCTACCTCAACTAAAGCCGTGCATAACAATACCGGTTGCAGTACATATTGTGTTGAACTATCGCCGCCGTTGCGAGCGTATTTGCCTACACTATTGTGATATGTACCTACACTACCTACTGATAAGGAGTGCAACGCGGTCGATGGAGCGGTCTGAGACGAACTCTCAGCTGCTGACTCCTTGTTACCCGACTGTAGGTGCAAAAGCGAGTTATGTTTGTTTTGACATTGTTTGCATGGACCAAAAATACAATAGGAAAGTGAATGACCTGCACGCAAACAATTTCTACATAACTGCTTATTCTCAACTACCTTTAACCTATCCTTGATAGACATATTCAAGAATTTGAAACACGTATAAATCGCATGATCGCCGTTACATAATTGACAAATAAAGCCTTTACGTTTAGGCTTACTTTTAGCTCCCGATTCGCTAGTTGACACATAGCTATGTGCAGATGCATTGTTATTTCTTGAGTTAACCTTTGATTCATTTTGCGACTTTTGTAGCGGTTTATTTTGACTTGAGCTAATTGAATCTAACATGTCTGCCTTTTTCTTTAGAAATGAAAGAATATCGTCTAGTTTTAATCTTCTATCTGAACTGGCATGAATAGAACCTTTTTCTATTTCCCACTCTCGCTCAGTAGACGCATCTAACTTTGACTGTACTAGGTAAATAATAATAGTATCCCAGCTACTAGTAGGTTCGCCTAGCGAAGTAAGTGAGCGAATGTTTCGCAAAACGGTATCTATTAGCTTCCTAATCTGTGAAGATGATTCCTGTTTCAAAGACGACATTTGAAACAAAGCTTTCATGTGATTCTGAACTAAAAGCCTAGTATTGTGAAACCTATTTTCCAATAACTCCCATGCGTGAACGTAGTTCCTAGGCGTGAATTCGAAAGAACTTATAACTTCTAAGGCGGTACCAGAAAGTGAAGAACGCAAGTAATGGAACTTCTGGACTTCGTCTAGATCGGGACAGTTATGGATCATGGTAACGTATGCATGTTTGAACTCAAGCCAATCATCAAATTTCCCACTGAAGGTAGGTAATTTTATTTCTGGTAACGACCGGAAACCGCTATTTTTCGCAATATTCGTACAATTGTTTCCAGTTTCTACACTTTCGACTAAACTTTCAGCTATTGCTAAAGCATGAAAATATGAAGATTCAAACGTTTGAACATATTCATTGTTAGAATCGGCATCTGATTCTGAACTCAAAAAATCGACTTTACTTTGAAGTTCATTGAACTGTTTGAATTGATCTTGACATGCCTGCATTCTAAACTTTATTTCTTTTACTTGTAGTTTAGAGGGACATGTATCTTTAAATGATTCTAGGTAATTCTGAAACTGAGTCAACCTACATTTAAGGTTACCACGTTGTCGTCTGAGTATAGAAAGCTCATCGTCAGAACGCTTATTCGGAGAAACTTGAGGTTTATTACTAGGGGCACCTAATCTATTATCTTCACCACCCATTATGAAGGCCTATGTAAAGAATAAGATAAGGTACTCACGTTTTTAACTGCGCGGGAAATGTTACGGCCACGCGACACTTGGTATCTTTCTGTAATGCACAAACGACACAATTTTAGCACAAATGGGAACGTATGGAAGGAGTGGACGGGATCAATGACCTGACCGTTGTCTGGGGTGCTGGTTTCTTGTGATGTCTCTGGATGATGTCTTCGAACTTCTCACGAGCAGGCTGGAGATGGATTCTTCTCCCAGCAATCAAATTCCGGTTCGTAGGGCCAATATGTTAGCTACGGGGGTCATCGGGTGCGTCTTCAATGATTTAGATGTATTAAACTTGAGAAAAAACGTATATTCCTATATCTAGGTTACAGAGATGTGCTTTGTGTCGCAGTCGAAAGAATACAAAATAAAATATGGCGGATAGGCCGCCTTCTAGGATCTGCTTGAGCGCGTCGAGCTTCTTCAGCCTACCGCTAGATGGCGTCATAACTTCGTTGAGTTGAATTTCGTGTATAACAGCGCGAACATATACATACATTGATTTATTTGCTGCTGCAGTATTTATTTATTTGAAACTAGCTGTAACCCGTGGCTTCGCCCCCGTGGAAATCTATGTGCCAAATGGTTTAAATGATAAAAAGTATTCTATGTCCGTCTCCTAGTTCTAAGCTACCTCCCCACCAATTTTCAGACAAATCAGTTCAGCCAACTAACACGACTTTCTATGTGTAAATATTTCGATTTTAGAGCAGTTTCAATTAAGATCTTCAGCCATGAACTCTAGATTTAAGAAACATGTCCTACTCCTGTCTCCACGCGGCAACACGATAAGAACAACACAATGTTACCTAAAATTATAATGTCATAACAACAAACTGCAGAAATAAAACAACAATGAAAATACAAAATGCCCAGTACACTTTCAAAGTGAAACGGCCGCCAAAAGCAGCCTCTATGCTGAAAACTAACCTGTAATATTCGGTTATTAAATCATCGAAATTCTATTGAAACCTCATTTGGGCTCGCTTTGCGATGCATTTGGGTGTAAAATCAAATTATGTAGGTAATTTCGGCATCCAAAGTTCGGTGTGGGTAATTTTCAGTAATTTCAGGGCACAGTGGAAATATACAGGGTGATCCTATCGTATGTTTGATTATAAGTCGATTGAACACCGCGGTAGGAAGCCTCATCAATGGCGTCGATAGTGCGCCTGACTCACCGACTAGAAGCATAGTCAACATAATACAAGCTAACCATAAGAACAGACAATAATTATCGATTCTCGGGCTACACCACAATGGGCGGCACTTTTAATTGTACAGACGTTCCTAACATAGTATTCTCTACCATTTTAGATTTTTAAAATATTTGAATATACATAGAATCTCTCCAACCTCTTTTAATTACAGAATTAAAATAATAAATACGCAGCAGAATTTATGATAAAGGTGTCGTAACGTAAGTGATGTTTCATTTCAGAATTAAAATAAATGGCTTTAAGCTTTTTTTCATTTTTTTTGAGAGATTATTAAGAAACTAGTTTCTGAAAACGAGAAAACATTTTAAGGTTATTTCTATACCATGGACAGTGATTTATAGGGGAAAAAACTGCTTATAATTTATCCCAAACCTGACACTACCTGTGCGAGATTTTGCAAGATTTCAGCCTTCTTTTTCTTCGTCTTTCGATCCCTTCAGTACTTTTGGTGTGAAGAGATAACAAATATCCATCCATACATCAAAACTTTCGTGTTCAGTGTGATGTTCCATTGAACTAAACATTTTTTATAAGAAAATAGAACGTACTTGTTACTTAGCAATTGCTGTTATGTATAGTTACATAACAGCAGTGTAGACAAACATGTCATTTTTTTTTATTTATTTAGGCTTACTAAAAAGCACTTGGACTAGTAAAATTTAATACCATAAATTATTTTCAATTCAGTGGTTTATTCAATAATAATTAATTAATAATTTTGGACAATCCACACAGCATCAACTAGCCCCAAGATAAGCCAAAGCTTGTGTTATGGGTACTAGATGACTGATATACATAATACAATACATTACAATTTGACGACCGATGTGGCGCGGTGGGCGAAGGTCCGCCTGCGACGCAGGAGGTTGCGGGTTCGATTCCCGCCTCGGAACAATTGTGTGTACGATCTGCAGATATTTGTTCCGGGTGATCTGGTCATTTTTTCATGTATAATAAAAAATATCTATCTATGTAATGTATTGTACTATGTATATCAGTTATCTAGTACCCATAACACAAGCTCTGCTTACCATGGGGCTAGATAATGCTGTGTGATTGTCCAGCATTATTTATTTATTTAGATAGTCAGATTTTTTTTTTATTATACGTAGAAAATGACCAAAATACCCGGAACTTATATCTGCAGATTGTACACACAATTGTTGTTCTATTACTATTCAATTTTACAGTTCAATTGTTTGTCCACTAGTGGAAGAATTGAAAAAGATGTGACCCGCTAAACACCTTACCCGTATGTCAGGCCACAAGCTCGCAATGCATAGACGCCCTATTAGTCGTGCATGCAAGGGGCGCATGCAACCGCGCTATCTGAGATCAAGAAGCTTCAGGCGCGGGTTCAAAGATTACATAACGGTGTAGCTAAATTACACTTTGATTACTGAGCGGCTGATAAGCTTGCCCGTGAAATGTTCTATAGATTGTTGCAACATTTTCTTCGGCGATGGATGATCACACAAGATGTTCACACTAAATAGTAGGTAATTAATTTATGTGTGTTGTGCAATAAAGATATACGGACCAAAGTTATCGACATAGCTCTGAGAATTAGCAAGCTGAAGTGGCAGTGGGCCGGCCATATCTCGCGAAGAACCGACGGCCGCTGG
The DNA here is from genome assembly GCA_943735965.1 of Eupithecia abbreviata. Classification (NCBI taxonomy): domain Eukaryota; kingdom Metazoa; phylum Arthropoda; class Insecta; order Lepidoptera; family Geometridae; genus Eupithecia; species Eupithecia abbreviata. The sequence goes on along the minus strand of OX030982.1, from coordinate 9,984,177 downwards.
GCAAACGTAGTGTAGGACGCCCTCCGACCAGGTGGGATGACGACCTGCGAAAGACTGCAGGTAGATGCTGGATGCGGCAAGCTGAAGACAGGGCGCTATGGCGATCATTGGGGGAGGCCTATGTCCAGCAGTTGACTGCTATAGGCTGATGATGACGATGATGATGAATTAATTAATATATTATTTGTATCTGTATTTATCTTTATACATAATGTTCCTTGTATACCTATTGTTGTAATGTATCGTGTTATATGTTATATATGGCAGAAAAAACGTTTGTTGTATGGGATTAATATTTATTTTATTGTATTTGTTAGTATTTAATGTTATAGCGGCAACAGAAATACATCATCTGTGAAAATTTCTAACAATCGCGGTTCAAGGGATACAGCCTAGTGACAGAAGAACAGACGGACGCACGGACAGTGGAGTCTTAGTAATAGGCTCCCGTTTTACCCTTTGGGTACGGAACCCAAAAAATGTTCCAATTCTGAACCTTCTTGCTAAATAAAACTTTAGAAACTATCATGGTTATCAACACTAAAGTCATTTAAAGGTGGTAAGGTCATTTAGGTATGTCTGCCCATAAAAACTTACTCGCAGTGCCTTCAGTTATTCCGTGATCATGGCGCATGCAACTGTGCCGAAATATTGGATAACTCAAAAATCAAATCATGGTAAATATCCCTTCTTGCTAAAATCACGCAAAAACCAAAATAAATCAAGAGTACCTTTTACCAAAACGTGACTATTGTGTCTCTTACCACAAATCTCCTTAATCACACGTGATATAGCCGTTTTATATGCACATAGCTAAAGGTACGTGTATATATATACATAGTACCCTACGTGGCAGGGCGAAGTCCGTCACAGCTTACGGCCATCGGAGCCGTAAATCTGTGAGACTATGTGCAATACACTAGTTGTCTAGAGAGCACTTAGTGCTGTCCTCGAGTTTGGTTGTGGTGCAAGATTGTGGTTGGCTTAACTTAGACTGAAATTGTAGAAGTATGCGACACCAGGTAGCTCTCATATGACAATAAGGGGCCATTCCATGTTACTGAAATAAACGAGAAAAGGTTTGTTATGTCTTAACACTTTGACTGCGATCTCGTTTTATAACCTAAAAAATTCGTGCTGCCGCTCTACACAGCGGTTGTGTTGCGCCGCACATGCGTTTCGTTCGAAAAATATTACGGCTGTGCTGAGTCACACAGATCTGTATTTTCTCAGCCGCTGCGCTAGTGTGGATTTACGCATATTAGTCACTTGTAGAAAACACATACCGTGTGATTTCAGCAATCAAAGTGTCCATGAAATATGGTAAAAACTGTACCACCGGTTTACATAAATAATAAGAAAGATGAATTGAATAAAATCTCAAAAAAAATATAAGTGTTAGCAGTAGTCAGTTAAGTACCTAGTTAACCGACTCGTCTGCGAAAAATCATCGCAGTCGATTATTGATTCGATTATTATACAAGTCAATAATTTTGGTTTTAAAAATGTTGTGAACTCTTCGACTCGACACACGACACTACGAAATTTAGATAATTAGTTGGTTACTTATTCCACTCGGGTAATACTGCCTACGATACGATACTGTTACGATAAGGCTGGTCCATCAATTCAAAGTCGCTTAGCGAGCTATGGAAAGAGCTATGCTCGGAGTTTCTCTAAAGCATAGGATTCGTAACGAATACATCAGATAGAGAACCGAAGTTATCGACATAGCTCTGAGTATTAGCAAGCTGAAGTGGCAGTGGGCCGGTCTTTTGGTCGCGAAGAACCGACGGCCGCCGCTGTGCCAAACGTGTTCTTGAGTGGATACCACGACTCGGTAAACTTAGTGTAGGACGCCCTCCGGCCAGCTGGGATGACGACCTGCGAAACACTCCAGGAAGATGCTGGATGCATCAAGCTGAAGACAGGGCGCTATGGCGCTCATTGGGGGAGGCCTATGTCCAGCAGTGGAATAATATTAGGCTGATGATGATGATGATGAATACTGTCTATGGTCACTCAAGGTGGCCATCAAAACAAATCTAACCCGCTACCAGTCCATACCTTAACCCCAGTCTACACAACCGGCCATACCGGTTTATGCGCTTTTTAGCGCCTCGGAAAGAGAAAACGACATCTTAGAGGGCAGCAGCTGCTCGAGAGCCCTGGCCAACGTTTAGTTGCATGTGAATTATTTTTCTAGCGTTACAAGTAGATGCAGTTTTCAGAGGAAATACATGGAAATTTTCTGCAGAGTTTATTTTGTCACGCGATTTTTGAACGAGATCTTTTAGCTGTTTCATTTTAGCCACAGCTCGAAGCTATGTACTAGTTTTTTAACCTATCAAGTCCTTTCCCAACATTTTAATTATACAAAAACAACATAGCGTTATAATTAATTAACATTAATTTATTTTCAAATCAGAACCATTCTGACGTATTTTAATCGTGAAAAGGTTACATTAGAAAGGGTAAGTCACAATAAACATAAAAAATCCGAAATTTAGGATTTTTAGATTTCAAGCATCTAAAAATCCTAAATTTCGGATTTTTTATTTTGTTTGTTAACTCTTCACGCATAAACTAATGAATGGATTGGGATGAAATTAGGTATACAGTCAGTTCTAGGCCTGGAATAAAACATTTTATTCCATAAATCAGTTCCCATGGGATGGAAATAATCTTAAAATGTTTCCATAGAATCAACGAGCGAAGCCGTGGGCAGAAACTAGTTAGTATATAATTTATATGAAATAGTATAGAGGTAAAGTGTGGATCATAATAAAGAATTTAGATAGGTTTTTCTCTGAGAAAATAAGAAAGCAAGAAATGTCAAAGCTACGATTAGGGTGCCGAACTTTTCGTGGATTCCCAAAAATTTTCATAAGACGTCGCTCGACATTTTTATTGTCAGTTCTTAGAATTACTTTCTGTTAAACATACTTTTGCACTTTGGTTTTCTTATACACATCTACCCACATTTTTTAATGTAGGTGTTAGGGTACATTTGGCCTTCGTCGTTAGGTTACCCCCCTGGCTAGTTCCAAGTCTCGTAATTACATTTGTTTTAAGTTTTTTTATCTTCATCTTGAGTTTGCCAAAGATTGGATCATAAAAAAAATCTGTATTCATAGAAATGGACTTTAAACTTATCAGGGGATTACCGATAAATGAACGGCACTTACCTAAACTACAGAAAGCACTGAAAAAATGTATCAATTAATAAATAGATAAATACTAGGCACCAAATTGTTTTACCAAAATCAAACGATCATTGGAAATGCTAATGCACGTCAAAACAAACCATGAACAGCCTAATTTCAACTGGCATTCTGTATGAAAGCTCACTCATTCACGCACGGATCGGCAATCGCGAATATTTGGCGTTGTGACTAACACTTGTGAATATTCAATCGATAGTGTCAACTAAGCCTAACTAGAGGTAGCTATAGAGTACGCATTTGTTTTGCAATAGAACGTGCGTAGGTTTGAAATTCGAAGCTAATCGAACACGAGAAAACAGTGCGATTCTGTGAAGCCTGAAGTTTTGAAAATAGAATCGATTTTTATAAACTCTGTGAAACGAATGAGTTTTGATAATCATACTTCATTAGGTGTTGTGTTTCATATTTTTGGTTAACAAACTCATTTAATATGTAGGTATATGTTTTTCCTATCATCACGCTGGCCACACGCACGAGGAATGCAAATTAGCTGTGGGTGCAAAACCCGCGTAAGCCTATTGTCCCACCCAAGGACTAATATGAATCTCAATGCTTACATTAAATCTCAAACCTAGTTCTAAATTCCTTGCTAATTATTAAAGGAAATTTAACAGACAAGCAGTGAAATCGAATCAAATCACTAATTTTGGCTTTATAAATGGGCTGAATTGAAAATTAGTATCAAAACATTATTCATGTATAGAAAAGTTTATTAATAATAATTTTATTATTTTCAAAATATTGTAACTGACTTCGAATCACTTGATTTTATACTGTTCTTAAGTTTTACGGAACAAATACTTCAAATACTTATCCTTCGGGAATATAATTGACTATAAAGGCAAGGAAGACCATGAACCCATAGTTAAGTCATTCATTGATCGGATAAAACCTCTTTGATTTGATAGACCTACAACACTCAACAGAGAAGAAAATCGTTCAGATCAATTTTGAAAATAGAAGCGATTTCATATGACTCCGAGTTTTGACTATGAAGGTAAGTACTATGGAGTCTTTGTTTTAGTGAACTCATTAGCAAATCTGATACAACCTCTTTGGTGGACCTAAAACATAATGGTCGCCACAAGGTAGTGTACGAACAGGCCGACAACAGGCAGGTATTGTTATGTATTGGAAGATTGCTCGACCACCGTGCAGATTGTGATACAGTAGCCTATTATGTGGTGCTATTGCTTCCTGGTGAAGTAGGGCGTTTAGAGCAATTACTGTAGCACAGGCGTGTGGCAGGTAGAAAGGCTAACTAGCTAGTTGTAGGTTTATTTACACCATACCAGTTTGATTAAGTAGATATTATTTATCATTAAAAATGAGAGATTTGTCAAGGATATTTGAATACCGAGAGTGAGTGTGTTATTATTAGTTTATTAGAGATTTTCTTATGTGATCCTTCTATTTTATTATGATTTCACAGTTTTCAATTTGTTTCAGGCCAGAAGTACAAAAAAAATTCATACCTCCTTACGTCATCATCAATTGAATAAATCAAGCTGCCATCAAACATTCCACATTTAAAACACCTAACGCAATAATCTCAAGACGTTCCCTGTTTAAAATAACAGATGACAGTCGCATGTTTTATTCATTGCCGGCTCGGAAGGAAAGTTCGTCGGCCGATAACTCAGAGAGGCGCCGGTGTAAGATGAAGTCCGCGGTAACGCCAATTTACATATTAATTGGTTCGATCGTTATATCGTGGAGCATAGTATAACCACAGTATATTAATCGATGGTTAATGGTGCTTTCCTAACTAACTTTTGCCAGTGGGTTCGCTCACGGTACCTAGTACGAGTATAATAAAAGTTCTAGGAATTAGGATAACGTTCTTCATTATCATCTATGTTAGTCCTAAATAAAAGACGACCTCTGTGGCGCGGTGGGCGAAGGCCCGCCTGCGACACAGGAGGTTGCGGGTAGGATTCCCGCCTCGGAACAAATGTTTGTACGATCTATAGATATTTGTTCCGTCCGGGTGTTCATCGTCGTTTTTCTATGTAAATATATAAATGTACCTATGTAATGTATTATATCAGCTTAGGGCTAGATAATGCTTTGTGAATTGTCCAGTATTATTTATTAATCACTTGTAATCAGAACCAGTCCTTCTGAAGATAACACAATTATTTATTTAAATAAAGAATGCTCGTTGGAAAAACCACAAAGCGACACGTAAATTTGTATGTATCGTTTTGTATCTTGTTATTGTTTTATGAGTACTTTTTACTTTAAAGTCGCTTACACCCGTCAGTCATTTGTTTTATAGAGTATGGAGTGTTCGTGAGACTGCCAAATAGTCTGCAAGTAAGGAATGCAGCCCGCGTGCTGAGCAAATCCGATAACTACGATCGTAGACTCAATTCTGCCGACGCGATTACTGAGGCACCAGAGCTGAATCTTAGAGTGCCTGTCGTGTCCTGTCATGTCGACTTATATCGTAGACACTTCATTTCTAGTGGTTCGAGCTTTGAATTTGGAGATTTTGATTGGCTAGTTTTCTTTCTACGTCATAGAATAACTAGTAGTTTTCTCCAAACGTTATTGTCGTGACCATTTTAGTTTCATTATTCTGATGCCTTAGAGACCTAATAACGCTGGTCTGTCTCGAGTGGTTACGAAATTATGACCAATTCAAATTACGAGACGTAATAGCGCAAACATTTATAAGAAAAATCAGTATAAATTAAAATTGTAGCATTTTGGTTTTCTCCTTATTCGGGAACGGTCAAAGAGGTTGACTTAATTTGTTCTAGAATGTGGTAAATATATGAATTTGTAGTTCAAAACAAAACAAATGACTGCTCGATCTAGCCTTACAAGAGCTCTCATTTTATAGGGATTCGTAGATATGATATATAACTCCATAGGTCTTCTAAAATTAATGGACTGAGTATCTAGGCACTGAAATGTCCGACTTCGGTACATATTACAACTTGGATAATGCAAAAATGTATACAAGCTAGATTATTTTTGAAATATACTGAAGTATAGCTTTAGCATTATAATATGTGACGTCGCGCCGCCGCGCCGTGTGCTATAATCTGTCTTGTTACTCTTTGGGAGCTCCTTTCCCCGTACTGACTGCACAAACGCTCGCCCTTGAACTTGAGATTTTGCCCTTCAAACTGCACACAGTAATACTGCTTTATAGCAGAAATATGTAGCAATGCGTCTCCGGTTGAAAGAGCTTTTACAAAGAACTCTATTCTAGACCTTTCGAGTGTTTAATATTCGCAGTGGTGTGGTATTACTAAAGGATATTGCTACCGCCATAACAATAAAAATCAGGCACTAAAATAAACAAATAGATAAAAAGCGAAAGGGTTTTTGCGGCAAGTGTCTTCGAAATCACGATTCAGCCCTTTGCGATTATTCGCTATCGAGTTTAGGGCCGTCCCAAAAATTCAATAATACGGACAGCGGTAAAAACGAAACGTCCCAAAAAGTATTGGGTCCCTCGACAAATTTTCGGATGCTGAATGTTTAATACCTGCCTAAAAGTAAAGTACAACGATTTTTTTGTTTCTTTTAGAGTTCCATTCACACATTATTTTAGAATGAAACCCTCAGTATTGATTCCATGGCGTTTGCACATTAAATTACCTGCAAGCTTTTAAGGTTAAACGAATCGCTCATTTCCCATACGACGTTTTAGAAATAAATAATTGTGCATTTTATCCTAGCTCGCCCTTTCAGATGAGATAGATACATTTAGGCCTCGCCTATCGACGAGTCTGCAACATTGACTCGTTTAACCTTAAATTCTAGAAATAGGATCAATTTCCATCATCACTTACGTCCCCTTTGCTCCACTGTGGACACTTTTTTTCACTTTGCCTTATCTTTCCTTGACCATCTCCTGGTCGCTTTTGAGTCGTTTGCATTTATTTCCCACTATATTCATGGCTTGATGACATTGGTCCATCAATCGAGTGATTACCTACTACTCAATAATTATATCCTCGACCAGAATAATTTACAAATAATCTTCTGACTCTACTCTCATGCCATTTATTATGTATAGGTAAGTTCATGGACCAAACAAACATATAGATCTGATAACGCCACCAATTTATGTGACCAGATAATTAGTTTCCCATCAGTGGAGGCAAATAGAATGTGTTGGCCTAATTCTAATTAGTGTAATGTAGGGATTCAATCATGGTTATGTCACAGTTTATATGTCTGTATTTATAGTGACCGACCGAAATAAAAATTTGTTTTTTTCTTTCTGGAAGGTTTTTTTTTCTTTTTGTTGGCTTTTTACACGTGAATAGCTGAGCAGATCGTACCGAATGTTTGCAAGATAGTTTCATTTATAACGTTTTTATTAAACAAAATATCGTTGTACTGATCCGTTCAGTAGTTTTGGCGTAAATAAGTAACAAACATTCCTCCATCCATTACATTCATGCTTTTGCATTTATAATATTGTGATTAGTATGGATTTATTGTATGATGTTTTCTAGATTCAGGAGTATTTAAACCTAAAATAATCCTGAAATAGTATTTTAGGCTTATATTATTTGTAATTTATTTATTGTATTAATTAGAACGGCCCTGCCAATAATACTAATTACAGCAGGATAATATTAAATATAGTTAAGTACACATGTTATAAATAGTTACACTATAATCATAAAAATGTTATCAAATAATTAAGCTAAATTAAATTATCATAAGAAATATTCTAATATCAATTCAAGTATTTTTTATAGAGGTAAGCAACATTAAATGTAGAATAATAAAATAAATAAGTCAAACAAAAAGTAAGTGGTTATCTATGGTTCTCTCTCTGGTCTGGTAGAGATATCGCTGGTGAGAAGCGATGAGACCGCCAATTTATTACTTAATTTTTAAGTTGTTTATTGTAGATCCGTACACTTGACGACCGATGTGGCGCGGTGGGCGGACGCAGGAGGTTCGATTCCCGTCTTAGAACAATTGTGTGTACGATCTGCAGATATTTGTTCCGGGTGTTCTGGTTTTTCTATAATGAAAAATATATAACTATGTAATATATTGTATTATGTATATCAGTTATCTAGTACCCATAACACAAGCTCTGCTTAGTTTGGGGCTAGATAATGCTGTGTGAATTGTCCAGCATTATTTATTTATGTAGTTTCTAATATAAGTGTGCAGAATTTCCTATCTATCTATTATAAACTTAAAATAGTGAATGACCATCTTAATAGTTGGCGAGCATTGTTACTCCAACGGAATGCTATGTAATCTGGAGCATTCTGTCCCCTAATTGTGGTACTAATTGCCTCCACCCTTCTTTCTAGATTGCCGTGGGACATAGGGACAGAAAGTTCGCTGAGCAAAGTCTTTAGACTTGTATGTCTTTCTTGGTTTGTTACTGGTAAGTGAATTGGGAACTTATTGCTTGTTCTATTTAGGGTACAGTTTTAACAGTAGGAGTAAACAAAGTCATTTGCGGTTTCTAGTTTGTGCTAGTTAGTGATTTCTAAACTGTGCTAGCTAGATACTCCGTGATGTTTTTCTGAAGTAGTTAAAAGATGTGTCCCATCTTCTGCACAGGCGAATATCTACCTATGTTTTTGGAAATACCTTTGAACTTATAAATGGTTATTATTTCAAATTTTAGTTCTGTACAATCTTTTAAAAAGAGAAGATAAAGTCAACCGTAGTGTAGGACGCCCTACGACCAGGTGGGATGACGACCTACGAAAGACTGCAGATACTTGATGCATCAAGTTGAAGACAGGGCGCTTAGGCACTCATTAGGGGAAGCCTATATCCATCAATGGACTAACATAGGCTGATGATTGTGATGAGGTAAAGTCGTACGGCAAAATTAAAATAAAATGCTCAGGTCAAGGTCGTCCCATTATGTCTAGTGATATACCGTATCTTGCAACATATTTGTGACGGGTGGAGAACTGAATATACCTAACAATAAAGTTTCATATCAGCTGACATATAGACTGTTAGCCATAGAATAACGTTGTCAACCGTAGCACATAACCATACATACCCGTATAATACCAGCTACCGTACTCTCTGCGGTATTCCCGTCGGTATACATTCCCTAATGTCTGATACAAATCGGCACCGACCATCGCAGCCTGTGGCAACCTGTGTTAGTAGGGAACATGGCTCTTGTTCACCGCTCTTACCATAGCCATAGCAATCCAGGAGGCCTACTTGAACACACCGAATTACGAATAGAACGTGCATCGTTTCGTTCGTAATTTACGAAAATCAACTCCCAGAGTCGTCCCGCTTTAACAAGAACTTTTTGTTGTTTCTTGGGGAATTTCCTAGAAATTTCCGTAAATTGCTTGAATTGGGTATCAAATCATCAGATTTCTGATTGTTTGCACAAGAAGTCTATTTTCTACAATTGGTCTGTAATACAGGAATTTTGAAATACGAGTATGTATGTCGTGTTTGCAAGTAGTGAGGTATTTTTTCGAAGGGGGATTATTTCCTTTTATGATAACATTTTGATATTACTTTAATCAGGTATCTACTTTCAAATTCGAGTCAAAATTATTTCTAATTAGCCAAACCGCAAAACGGGACATGAAAATTCAACCAAAATCTAGTCTAGATTTCTACGAATCCTCCCGAGGCTTTTTGAACCGTTTGCTTGGTCGAGTGGTTTTAATATTGCAAAGTAGATGCGTCCGTCTGTGGTGCCTCTGGTTCAGTGCTGGTGCAATATTTTTGAAATTTGTTACGGAGGAACTTAGCATATGGATATGCGACAGATTGTATTGTCAGGGAATGTGGAATCACAGAAAGACTGGAGAATATTATGCAGATTGTATAATATTTGGTACATTATTTTTGTCTGAGAAGGTTCTTGTACTTTGTTATTATATTACGCAAGTTTTTTCGAGCTGAACTCACTGAGAGTTAAAAGGTTCTTATGTTATTTTTTTTGTATGAAATTCTTTATTTTAGTAAGTAGAATAGAATAGAATAGAATAGAAAAAACATTTATTTAGACACAGGTACAAAATACAGGCATAGAATAAACAAACAAATAAGTTTATCATGGGGGTAAACGACACAAATAGGTGATATTAAGACTAAAATAAGACTACCTCCATGACCCTGCGCCGAAATAGGGGGCTCAGCGTGTGCTGAACATTATTTTATTCAGCGCTGTTTTTCAGCCAAAGACCTTAATAACTAGTTGAAGTCACGGACGAAAATTCGGTGACAACAAAGAGAAAAATATTTGATACAAATAAACAAAAGTAGAATAATAGGAGAGTATAATATTTATATGTCTAGTAAACAGATGATATAAAATAATAATAATAAACGAGAGAATTAAATTGTAAGTGAGGTTTACACTACAATACTCTTGGAGAATCGGATAGCTCGTCAGAATTTATTTGTTTCCGTTTGGTTTCTTTGTCCCTTGGCTACTCATATTATAAAGGCGATTGTTTCTGTCGCTGTGAAGATGTTTGGCGGAAGATAACGCCGAAACTATTGAATGGATCAGGCTAAAATTAAAGATCTGAACCTGTAATAACGTATATGCTACTTTTATTCCAAAAACGCGTACAAATGTGTGGTAAGGAGCTAGTAAATAATATTATTAATTTGGATTGAATTGATTCTGCGTTCAGATAATAAAAGACTGCTGTTGAATGCCTGTTTGAATATTGATGAACTAAAGCCTGTCGCTAAATTGGTCGGAGATAATCTATCTAGGGTAAAATAATAACACCTATTCCTATACACATTAATGCCCTACCTACACTCGGACTGATCGCCACCAATTTTACCTAATTATAACGATAAACAAAGGAAATTACAAAAATTCATTCGAAAGTTTGTGATAGATACCTAATATTTATAGTTTTATTTTGTATAGTTTAGACAGAGATGCGGACTTGCTCGCCACCAAACACTTTTTTTTTATTATGATTTATACACTACAAGCCACTCATACATATGTAGATGTATGGATAAATATTTGTTACTTCCCCACGCCAAAACTGCTGAACGGATCAGGCTGAAATTCTGCACAGATGTAGATCAAAGCCTGGAATCAAACATAGGCCCCTCTTAAACCGCTCCCTTTCCATTTTTAATCCGATAGAAATAACCTTCAAACAGTTCCATAGAAACAATGCGGTAGGTAACTTATTTATTTATTTATTTTATTTTTATTTATTTATTTATAAAAAATACAGCAGTTAGCTTACAGTCTAACACCAAAACACTAACTACTAGACTTAAAAAAGACAGAATATATTAAAAACAATATACAGTATATAATAATAAATTAAAAACAAGATTACAAATAGGTAGGTAGTCATACATAAATAAACAGATTATTTAAAAGTAAGGTACGATCTTAAACTTAAGTAGATAAGGCTTAAACTATCATTAAATATGTCCATATGTTGGAACTGTTGCAAGAAATCGTTGAGTAGTGCGAGTGCTCCGAGTGTAGGAGCGTTACCGGCGGGTTGCGTACGCGCTGCTTGTAGAGCAAAGAGCCGATGGAACTTGCGTCCCGTTCTAATGTAATTATTTGGGACGTAAAGGGTAACTGTACCCAATATTACAGGATTATCCACACTTAACACTTAACAGTGCCGTAAAGTATTAGTAAACAACTTTAGACAGCTTAATCTGAAAACGTTTAATGCTTCTTGTATTTTCTCATTACAAAAACTTTCCAAGCAAAAAATGTTACCTCAAAAGCATAAATTTTAATTTCTTACAATTTCGCTTCTTCCAAATTCTTTTCTGGCGTAAATATAGGTAAGATCCAGTTGTTTTGTAAATAGCATTTATCTGTGTCGGGGGAGAGCCTTTTCGTAAATTATTGGCCTCTGGGCATCAACCCTACACAGTTAGCATATTGAAGGGATAACATACCCTTTATCTTGTTAATAAGGTACTGGGTTTGAGGAAAATTTCCTTGAGCTTTCGGGTAATTGAATCAATGGTTAGCAGAAGATTGCCTGGGGGGAACATAATTAAATTCTTAAACTGATTTGTGCGGAAGAATTTCATAATATCTTTAAAAACCAATATAATGTTTAATTTATAATGCAGCATCATATCGTATTAACGCATTCACAGCCTCAGCTGTGCGAGCAAGACCCGGAGATGGACGTATACGTAGTGAGCCTTTAAAGTGTTAACAAAACATAATCGCAATGAAACTAAGCTGTGTTCATTAAAAAACAAAATAAGAAAAGTTTGACCATACCACTGGAGCATTTCCCCCAAAAAACAAGTAACAAAGCCCATCCAAACATTTATATCTGCAAAACCAAAATAAGTTCCACACAAAAACATTCTGGGAACCGCAAAGAAACCAATTATTCGCAACTTAACGCCACAGCAATCAAGGCACCAAAGCGGGAATCCGTGGAATGCCACAGAAAAAAGATTCGCGAGACAACAAAGATTATTAAAAAAGCAGACGGCCGGTACACGTTCAATAAAATCCGCCTGAAACTCGGGACCAGTCTCCTGAATAGCTAGGGAACTAAATCACAGCAAAAAATCCCAGACAAAAATCGCTGCTAAAGGCCTGGAATGGTTTTTGAACAACATTTCAAAAACGTTTACAGGTTACGCCCCGATTCACCACTTTCAGCCATTTTGTTGGTCATTCTATACATTTAAAAATCCGATCATTAAAATCATCAAGATTCATTCACGATAGTATTTTTTAATATTCCAGGCAGTTTATAATTACTTTCTAGATTTCAGGAAACTATTCAGAAAATATAAAAAAGATGCTGGATCTTAAGTAATTAGTTTTATACTTGACCGAACACAATCACATAATTTTTTTAAATTTTTTAGAAAGTGAAAACCACATTTACCTTTGGTCTTCCTAGATTTTTACAGACAGGACAAAACTTCAATGGGATTTATTTATTTATTTTCGTAAAACTTACAAAAAAATGAAGTATATTTTAAAAACTAACATAATTTCACTCGGATCCAAGAAACTCCTCTTTGAAAACCCTTTTGAACCAGCCATACTTTTCTATACTGTAACTTGAGCCGGCCACCAGCTACCATTCAAAACACCAAACAACGTAGGAAATTAAAATGTCTAGTGGAAAAAAAACGTTGTGTGTTTTCTTTGAATATCGTGGCAATAATGCTTTTAGTCGGGAAGGAAAAAAGATGGAGAAGAGATTTTATATGCTTCTTTAAGCCGAAACGCTGTTTTTTAAATATAAATATTGAAGCCGCTGTTATTTTGCACTGATTGTGGTTTGTAATTGATTTTCCTAATAAGATTGGTTCGACTTGATGTAATTTTATTATCATGATTGTGTTTCAGATTATCTGTTGTTTCACTATTATCTGTTTCACTATTATTTGTATTATCTGTTGTTTTCTTTGAATATCGTGGCAATAATGCTTTTAGTCGGGATGGAAAAAAGATGGAGAAGAGATTTTATATGCTTCTTTAAGCCGAAACGCTGTTTTTTAGATATAAATATTGAAGCCGCTGTTAATTTGCACTGATTGTGGTTTGTAATTGATTTTCCTAATAAGATTGGTTCGACTTGATGTAATTTTATTATCATGATTGTGTTTCAGATTATCTGTTGTTTCACTATTATCTGTTTCACTATTATTTGTATTATCTGTTGTTTTCTTTGAATATCGTGGCAATAATGCTTTTAGTCGGGAAGGAAAAAAGATGGAGAAGAGATTTTATATGCTTCTTTAAGCCGAAACGCTGTTTTTTAAATATAAATATTGAAGCCGCTGTTAATTTGAATTGATTTTCCTAATAAGATTGGTTCGACTTGATGTAATTTTATTATCATGATTGTGTTTCAGATTATCTGTTGTTTCACTATTATCTGTTTCACTATTATTTGTATTATCTGTTGTTTTCTTTGAATATCGTGGCAATAATGCTTTTAGTCGGGAAGGAAAAAAGATGGAGAAGAGATTTTATATGCTTCTTTAAACCGAAACGCTGTTTTTTAAATATAAATATTGAAGCCGCTGTTATTTTGCACTGATTGTGGTTTGTAATTGATTTTCCTAATAAGATTGGTTCGACTTGATGTAATTTTATTATCATGATTGTGTTTCAGATTATCTGTTGTTTCACTATTATCTGTTTCACTATTATTTGTATTATCTGTTGTTTTCTTTGAATATCGTGGCAATAATGCTTTTAGTCGGGAAGGAAAAAAGATGGAGAAGAGATTTTATATGCTTCTTTAAACCGAAACGCTGTTTTTTAGATATAAATATTGAAGCCGCTGTTAATTTGCACTGATTGTGGTTTGTAATTGATTTTCCTAATAAGATTGGTTCGACTTTATGTAATTTTATTATTATGGTTGTGTTTCAGATTATCTGTTGTTTCAATTACAACTGACTTTGGCAAATATTGGGGAGTTTCCACTAAATCTCACCCAAAAAATCATTCTTCCAGCCTTGTGATGAAAAACAAACACATCAAAAATCCATTCCTAGCTCGAAAGTTTGTAGAAGGAAGTATATTTTCCCTGTGAGTTTATAATTTGAAACCAACATTTCGGGCGATATTCCGGCGAACAAAACCATTGACACTTGTAAACTACGACGTAGCGAGCAAAAATTTATGACTTTTGTTTTCTCAGGATAGTTCTAGGTTACTTATTGCTTTATTGATTTACTGCCATAGGTTTGTAGAGATGAAAAATTTCTATCGGCCGATGATTTAATAGTGTTAGAAGTTGCAATTTATGTGCAATTAGAAAAGTGTGAAGTGGGAACGTAGCGTAAACAAATATTTTGATATCCGTATTTGCGGAAATGTACCTATGTATTTTCTATTCGGGTCGACGATGTTATAATCATTATACAAAAAAGGGGAATAAAAGTTTTTTTTTTTTAAAGTAATGTATCAGTCAATCAAAATCAAAAAGGGGCCCGAATGGCATAAATTGTATTAGATAGTCCTTAGGACGGTAATGAGCAGAGGATTTTTCTGATTCTTGCAGATTAGTATAACCCATATATATATATATATATATATATATTCAGTAGATTATACATAATTCTCTGTGAGTATTGGCAGTCATCGAACGTTTGGACAGGACGCTTTGTGCATAATTTCTAAGAAGATAATATATTGCTATAAATTATTGTGCGTTACGGTCAGAGATTTAGATATTAATCTCATAAGCAATTTTTGTTGTTCTGCTTAAGGAGCATTGTCTGTTTTGTCGCGGTTACTTAGAGGTTCAATGAGTTCACATAATAAGAAAATAACTAACCAAGGAAGTCGTTCTATCAAAATAGTGTTTGAACCGTCCGGAAATCGAATCGCAGCACAAAAAGGTGGGAACGAGCGAGCGGCCGGCGAATTTCCTGTGTGTAGCACTGATTAAATTTGCACGTGGACGTTTGCACGTGAATGTACCGGGCTTGTGAATGGTGAACGCGACTGTACGCGGATTTTTCACTTTATTCGCGGAATTGGAGATTTCTTATGCTGTTAGCGGAATTCGCGCATCGTACATAGCAAGTTGCAATTTCGTAGTCTTTTGTTTTTGCCTTCTTTTGTTTTTGTACAGAGTTTAAATCATATTCCAGATTAGAAGTCTATGGATGAAGAAATGAACAATCGAATAGAAAACGAAATAAACAAATGACAGTTAGAAATACAATCGGAACATGGTTCGAGTGTCAGGGTAAACTATCCTACTGTTTACCTGTTTAGGTGTAAGCGTGGGTTCTAGTAGACCACGAGGCCGTTGTCTGTTACTCTCAAAGCAATCAACCCTCAAAGCTATTAGAGGATGGCAAACAATCAATCAAATGCACCTTGAGATGGTCTTGTGTTAGATGCCAAGTGGTAATCAGGGAAAGGGCTTCAGTAGTGCGTAATCCAGTAGTACCTAAAGTTCATTATTTATATTTTATACTAGCTGTTCCCCGCGGTTTCACCCGCGTTAAAGTCGAATTTCACTTTATTATGTGATTTTTTACACCTTGGGTTACATTATTGGAGTTTTAGTAAGGATCCCTAACTTTTTGAAAATATAATATAGCCTATGTTCAACGGGGATAATGTAGCTTCCCAACGATGAAAGAATTCTTCAAATCGGTCCAGTAGTTTCGGAGCCTATTCGTTACAAACAAACAAACAAATAATAAAACCTTTCCTCTTTATAATATTAGTATAGAAGTATAGAAAAGAGAAAAATTTTAACTACAGGAGCTTACGAGCTATCATTAAATAAATAAATGAAATATACAATATTTAATTAAAAATATCTTAAATAGATATGTACATATCTTAGATAACAAAGAAACACTACTTAAATTATTTTAATACATATCATTTTAAATTAATTTGCCATGTATGAATAGTGAAATTTGAATGAATTTCTGTACTAGTTTAATAAACATTTTGACAGATTTCTTCCTTTGTATTGGTTAGTACTGACCTGAGTTACGGGACGTACTATAACGTGTTACCATAAAATAAATAAATAAATAATGCTGGACAATTCACACAGCATTATCTAGTGGGTACTAAGCAGAGCTTGTGTTATGGGTACTAGATAACAGATATTCATAATACAATACATTACATAGATAGATTTTTTTTATTATACATAGAAAACGACCAAAACACCCGAAACAAATATCTGCAGATCGTAGATACAATTATTCCGAGGTGGGAATTCAACCCGTGACCTCCTGCGTCGCAGGCGGACCTTCGCCCACCGCGCTACATCGGTCGTCAAAGGGAGCTACAGAGCGAGCTTTCTTGGAGTCCACAGATATCATAGATCTCTTTTGAAACTATCATGGTTATTAATAATAAAGTCATTTAAAACGGGATAATTACCATGATTTGATTTTGTTGATGCATGCGTCATGATCACGGACGGTTACTCCGTGATCATGGCGCATGCAACTGTGCCGAAATATTGGATAACTCAAAAATCAAATCATGGTAAATATCCCGTTTTAAATGACTTTAGTATAATAGATCTCTATGGTGGAGTCACTTCGGGGAAAATGACACTCGGCGCGTAACGCAGGAGAATCATGCTCGCTACGAATGGTAGGTAGGTACCTATTTACATGATGCCCCGTAACACTAGTCATAGTCAGTACCCGGTGACATCATAAGATGTCTCTCGCGTGTCGTCTATGAAAGTCCCCCTTACACGACGTCTATAAAATGCACCACAACTCTTTTAAGTATACTGCAGCGAATGCATAATAAATCTTCCTTCATACAGAAAACATTGAATTTCATGGTCGCCGACCGACGTCCTATAAAATTAACAATTCTTATCACTGTCGACGTCGTAAAGCTCGTATAAGGCCACAGATGGTTGAACAGTTGGTATAAGCTTGGGGAGACAGATAATGGTTTAAGTTAGTACTTCGATAAATCCAAGGTTTCGTGAGTTCGAGTCCTTAATTAACCTCATGTTTTCTTTTATGATTATTAGATTTTCTTAAGTTTTAAAACATAATATATGTATAGATTAACAAAGAAAACTACAATGACAGAATAACACACATAAATACTGGTATTTATGTATTTTTTGTTCACATAAAACATCTTGGATTCCAGAACCGAGTACAGCAAGACAAAGTGTCCGCAACATCAGCAAACCAAATTATCATTTACTTCACTCATTTAATTTCAGAATAAAGAATAAAATAATTTATTTATAGCCACACTCACAATGTTTAACAGAGTTACAAAAAAGGAAAACACACAAAAATACAGAAAAACCATAAGTCGTTTTTCGTATTTCTTCACACTGTTTCATCCATACCAGGTTTTTATATATATAGCTGTATCCCAGCTATAAAAGGAAGCTTTTCCATTATAATGATCATTGGGACTGATAGTGCATTTTCACGATTGCCGAGTTATTTATGGTGACAAGTTGCGAAGTCGTAAAGGGATTCGTTTCATGCATATTGCGGTGCCGCTGTCATTTTTACGTATATATATATTTCCAAATGGCCTATCCGAGTCATGTCCACACATCGACTAGTCGATGTGTCCACACTAGGACCCGTATTATGAAACCATATCTATGAACCAAACCTATAAATAAAATGTCTATGGTTTATGATTTTGTTTGCATTGTTTTATATACATATATTTGACGACCTCTGTGGCGCGGTGGGCGAAGGTCCACCTGCGACGCAGGAGGTCGCGGGTTCGATTCCCGCCTCGGAACAATTGTGTGTACGATCTGCAGATAATTGTTCCGGATGTTTTGGTCGTTTTCTATGTATAATAAAAAATATCTATCTATGTAATATTGTATTATGTATATCAGTTATCTAGTACCCATAACATAAGCTCTGCTTACCATGGGGCTAGATAATGCTGTGAATTGTCCAGCATTATTTTATTATTATTATATTTATAGTATCGTGATATGGTTTTTATTTTTTGAATATTACTTTTACTCACATGATTTTGGCTTAAATTAAGTTAATCAAGTCATAATATATACATAGGTATTATGTCTATGTTATGTTTTTGTTTTTTGTTACCGGCTTTTTAAGTGTTTTTATTTAGTTTTTTCTATTACTATATTTGTTTTATGTCATTGCGTTGCGTATGCCTGACGTCACCTGTACGTACGGGCTCTAACGGATGACCGTCTCTTACGGAGCTTAGCCAGCATTATGCTGAGTTAGAGCCTTTTTGTACCAACTCTCTACATGTACCTATTTCATAGTGCGTTATTTGTTAACACGTTGAACGCTTTTTGAAAAATCGAGCATTTCCATTCTGGCCACGGGGCTCACCGGTGAGCCTAATCGTACTGTGCCGTTTGAGCCATGGGGGTCACCGGTGAGCCGCGCGAGAGGTTTGACGTAAACGCTTCTTAATAAGGTAATTTTTATTTTCCATGCAAATTACTTCATTTTATTAACTTTGGAATAAAAATTTCAAGTTGATGAAAATTACCGATTACCTCATTTTGGCTCGGCCCGAATGGAAAAGTAAGCTAGGCTCACCGGTGGGTGATATGGCGTACAACGTGTTAAGAAGTTATAAATAAATGTCTTTCTATTCTATTCTATTCTAACCATATATATCTCATCGATCTATGCCCGGATGCTCGAGTAACGCATTTGCCATAGAAAATCGTTAATTAAGCTTAGATAGATGACCGAGGAAGCTCATATAATACGGGCCTTAATCCCTATGGTTAGAACCAACACCGAATCATAATGCCTGCCATATATTATGATTCCGTATACGGCTTGGAATAGGAAAAGCTAGGATAATTTAGGATTTAAATACACATTATACAATACAATACAATACAATACAATACAATTCTTTATTTATAACGCCAAGTTACAAGTCAAACGTAGAAATAATAATAAGGTAAGCAATATAGAAATAAAATATTGTCCTTAACTAATTTATGTATGTAGGTATGTCATTAAAAAAATATAATTGAAAAATTGTATATGAAATTAATTAATAATAAAATTTATATAATAGGGAAATTGTAGAACTCGTCTACGGAGTAGAAAGAGCTCTCTAAGAGCCATTTTTTTAATTTACTTTTAAATACCATGATGGAAGATGCATTCTTTTTAATAGTATCCGGCAGCCTGTTGTAGACTGAGGGACCCATTATATATACGGACCTCTCCGACTATAGGAAGATAGATTGATACAAAATACTATATACCACACAAAACAGAAAACAATACAGGAATATTTGGAATTGTTAATTTTTTTATTTCTATTGTAATAATGTATAATTAAGGTAATGTATATTTATGGTAGTATAAAGGGCGGCCTTATCGCTGAGGACTGGACATGAAGGAACAAAAAAGACGGGATATAGACATTATGTACATCTAACTCAGTTACCGCACAGCACAAAAAAAAAACAATTTCGGGCTTTTAAAATCGTAATTTTTAAATACATTTCATGGTAACAAAATGATTAAACGTAAGGTTTAATCGAGCTGTCTGATATCTGAGGCCAACGCAACATGATCAACAGCGCACCGTGTCTGTACAGAATTCTGTATGTAATTTCAAGCACAGATTGTTTCCATATCGTTCCCTAAAACACAGAAACCGTGAATGGAAAATAATAACAGCCCTCAATTCAAAGATCAAAGCTCTAATTCAATATCAAAACTCTCAGCACGTAACACTTACGTATGAATAATTTGGGATTGCCCTCGAGAAAGTACAACTTTCTAACTGGCGGTTACAACCGAGTAACAGAATACTTTTGCCCGGCCTACGAAAACGGAAACGTGCCTTCATTCTACTAATGAGTTGGTAGACTTTGTCAGGGATTTAAAAAAAGAACTTAAGCATATTTTCCGAAGTACTTGCGGCGGGCGGTTCACTTCCACTGTTTTGTTTTAGTAACCGCGTCGGAACTTTTTAATGTTTATTTAGAACAAAAAAGTTTTTAATCGCATTTTTGGTGAACCAATTTCAGTGATAAAGTCTTCGGTTTGTTTCGGAAATGGTTTTTGATTTTTCGTGGCTTGTCTTTTTAATTTTTATTGGACGAAATTGGTATTGTTGAGTGGATATTTGTTTTACTATATTTGTTAACAAAGAAAATTCTTGTTCGTTAAAAACGGGATATCTTTGCCTCTAATTATAATTACACTAAAGAAAGATCAATATTTTTCTTTTTCTACGTTCAAACAATCCACACAGCATCAACTCGCTCCAAGCTAAGCAGAGCTTGTTATGGGTACTAGATGACTGATATACTTAATACAATGGATACTTAGATAGATATTTTTAATAATACATAGATAACGACCAAAACACCCGGAACAAATATCTACATATCGTACACACAACTGTTCCGAGGCAGGAATCGAACCCGCAACCTCCTGCGTTGCAAGCGGACCTTCGCCCACCGCGCCACATAGGTCATCACAATGCACTTCCACTTGTAAGTGGTATAATCCAGCTAGTTTCTTCCAGTACAATTTCAGCTAAATTAAATAGACGGCTCACAGCGTTATGTAGAGATGTGCACAAAAGGGTATGTTGCCCGTCAGCGGGTTTCCGAGCTACAACCTTATGATACATTGACCAAAAGGTTGACCGACTAAAGAACCTTCATTATTAATGTTTATTTGTAATGGGTGGCAGTGGACCGACCATATCTCGCGAAGAACCGACGGCCGCTCCCGCGGTTACGTTTGCACCATTGATTTGCCCCATTAATGGTGCAGGCGTAACTGGTTAGTTATGTTTGCACCATTCAAATTGATACAACTATTAAACCTTGCTTTACTCGCCGTAGATAAAATCAATAAAAAAAATAGTTTAGCGTTTGTTTTTGACATGGGTTTCTTGAGTGGAGACTACGACTCGGTAAACGTAGTGTAGGACGCCCTCCGACTAGGTGGGATAACGACCTGCGAAAGACTGCAGGTAGATGCCGGATGCGGCAAGCTGAAGACAGGGCGCTATGGCACTTATTGGGGAGGCCTATGTCCAGCATCGGACTATCATAGGCTGGTGATGATGATGGTGATTTGTAATGTTTTGTCTATAATTTATATCTAAACTATGTATGTCTGTATTGTATTCAGTTGAAATAAACGTAAAATTATAATAACTATTTTAATGGCTATTTATCGCGTTTATTTACCTATTTTTCCCGACGTTTCAACAGGTTTACACACTGTCGTGGCCACGGGATGGCTGTAATTATGCGTTCTCTATCTATGCGATCGAACACATAACAGTTTAAAAATATGAAAGAAATATTGAATTGAATTAATCTTTCCTGTGAAATGGACTTTTACCACTTTAGAATAAACTAGAGTCATCTTTTAAACTTTCGCAATTTTATAAAATACAAACAAAAAATCAAACCTCTCAGAAATACAGAAATATTGAAATACAATTTATTGGTAAAATTTATTTACATGTCATTTTTTCATAAATATAGTTATAAATATTCCTTTTTATAATATTAATATAGATTAAAGATCATCATAGAATATAATTTATCATAGATACGGGATAATAAAACAAAAGGTACGCTGTCCTCAGCTTGACGCATCCAGCATCTACCTGCAGTCTTTCGATAAATACCCAATAAATATTTTTTTAAAGGTAGGAAATAAATATGAACTTGATCAGTCTATGCATCTGTATGTCAGAATGCTCGTCCGCCCTCGGCGTTGCTAAGCCTGCTCTAATAATGTGGACATTCGACTCATAAGTCGCTGTTACCGTCCTACTGCTGTCTCCTTGTATTGACATAAATAGGTAACGTGATAGTCTGGTATTACTGGATAACATTTCCGTTTGTCTTTTGTTTTTCCGAGACCCGTGCGCACGTCGAGAAAATGTTCTAGTATTTTGGAATTGTATTAGCTGTGATGAGAATTTGTCATTTTATAAATAAATAAATAATGCTGGACAATCCACACAGCATCATCTACCCCAAGATATCCCTTAGTTACAAGCGCATAAATATTAATACTTAATAACATAAGTACTCGCATGGCATGCTTTCCACCCCAATTTTAGAATAAGAAAAAAACTACCAAATACATACAAAATCAGACTTTTATTCATGATTAAGATTTAAAAATTAGCGTTGTAAATTCGAAACTCCAATAACTAGAGACGATCAAACAGTCGGTGGGGTGTTAAACACCCCACGCGAGTAATTAAGGTTTAAGCAGAGCTTGTGTTATGGGAACTTAGATGACTGATACATTACATAGATAGATATATTTTTTTATTTTGCTACAGTAATTTTTATACAAAGTATATAAATAAATCATGCTAGACAATTCCCACAGCACTATCTATGCCCAAGCTAAGCAGAGTTAGAGTGAGATAGATATTTTTTATTATACTTTGAAAATTAACCAGAACACCAGGATCAAATATCTGCAGATCGTAAAAACATTTGCAGCGAGGCGAGAATCGAACCCTCAATCTCCTACGGACCTTTGCCCGCCGCGCAGAGGTCTAATCTTTGTACAATATAATTGTTAGACACATTCTACATTGATAGGAAAATTTAAACATTACTTATCACCCCAGCCGTGTCATTTTGTGAACATTGATAACATTAAAATTATCCTTTCACACTGTCAAATATATTTATTAATTTATAATATGGTCAAACTAGCTCATGTAGCCGTTGACGGAATTTTACAAAGTTAACTTTTTACGCTAACAGTTTTTTTATAATTTATAATATAAAAATATTACTTGTGCTTATTTTGAAGACTAAAGAAATAAAGTTTTTGGAAAACCTGAAAGACCGAGACTTATAAGCAAAGCCTGCATATCCCAATCTCCTTATCTCCGTACTATCGGTCACAGCAATAGTTCCAACTGGCGGATTTCCACCGCTCGGAAGTTACTCAAATCTGTAGATGCGGAACTATTCAAGGCGAATTGGATTCCAACTTCATTCTGGTAAATTGACTTCTGGATTTTCGTCAACTTTAGGATGAAACCACTGGTGCATTAGATGAGTTTTATTCTGATATGGAACTCAATAAGAAATATTTGAATAAGTCAAAGTTTTAAGCTGATGGCCTTTTGTATACCGAATAAATACCATCTATTATACTGTGACGACCTCTGTGGCGCGGTGGGCGAAGGTCCGCCTATGACGCAAGAGGTTGCGGGTTCGATTCCCGCCTCGGAACAATTGTGTGTACGATCTGCAGATGTTTGTTCCGGGTGTTCTGGTCGTTATATGTATAATAAAAAAAAAAAAACTATGTAATCCATTGTATTAAGTATATCAGTCATCTAGTACCCATAACACAAGCTCTGCTTACCTTGGGGCTAGATGATACTGTGTGGTTTGTCCAGCATTATTTATTTATTATTTATTATGTGATTTTGCCAAGAGTGCGCCATACGATTTCATACAACGAATTCTAAAGTTCGATGCCTTCGACTCTATCGGCGATGGCCGCAGAAAGGTGTTTATTAAACCAACCTTACTAATATGCACTTATCTTTTTCTCAGAGCGTATGCATTTGCTCCCCTTAGAGTTGAGATCGGAGAGCCTAGGTACCCCACGGAGCTAAGTCCGTGGAGAACGTAGAATACCAGATTAAAAAAAAACGGCATGTCTAGTGGAATCAACGCGTACCACGAGTGCTGGTGAGTATCTGATGCAGCGCATCAGCATTGCCATACAGCGGGGCAATGCAGCCAATGTCTTGTGGACGCTTCCAACTGGTATCGATATGGATCAGTTTAGCTACCTGTAGATAGTTTGCAACAGTCTGCAGCTTAATTCTTTAAATTGTAAATACCAGTTTTAATTTGTTTCTATTATTTGATTGTATCTTTGTTTGTTAGTAAAGACCCTCTAATCTTCTAATACAACTTGACGTTCTGCAAAACTCTTAAAGCAACAAGAAAATCTTTCCCCTCTAATACGTCTAGGTATTGAAGCAAAGGTTCTTCTTAGACTCAAAGCCTTGAGACAAGACGAGCTAAATAAACATTACATACTCGCATCGGTCCGAGTAGCGTCGTAATTGCATTGCTTGTCTGTTAGGTGCTTGTACTGGTAGGGAAAAAATAAGTTTTTGGTCAAAACGCAATGTCTTTCCGTCTTATGAAAAGGAGCCTTACCAATTAATTTTAAAACTTTTGAAACTATCATGGTTATCAACACTAAAGTCATTTAAAACGGGATATTTAGCATGATTTGATTTTATAGTTATCCAATATTTCGGCACAGTTTTATGCGCCATGATCACGGAATAACTGAAGGCACTGCGACTCAAAAATCAAATCATGGTAAATATCGCGTTTTAAATGACTTTAGAATTAATTTTAAATTCATAAATGAAATAATTTCATAAATGGTCGCTCACTTACCTGTGGATAAATCGTAGCTAATGGGAATCAGGATTGTCAGCCACATCTTCACTTTCAATCAGTTGAGATTGTGGTCAAATGACGGTCTGTTAAACTAATTTAAAAAAAAAACGGTTATGCCATATATTGGTGAATTTATTTTAAAAGGATACTTCAGGAGATAACAAATACCAAATTGTTTAAGGAAATCGACAAATATATTCAATGTATTTTTACTAGTAGGTAGATAATTTTTGAATTAAATAATGAGTTAACCATGTATGCAGTAAAATATCTGTTCCTAACCCAGACGCCATGCCAGTATTAAAATAAGGAAGAAACTATAACATTTTCAGATTTTTTTCCCTGGCCTGTACATTTGTTCCTGCTTACATTGTCCAGGAGTCTGTTTGCGCGTCTGAGGAACCTCTGTCGCGTCTTAGTCCTATACCATCTAAGTGTTTGCTTTCGTTGTTACCGCGATCTTCTTCAGGTTGACTCTGTATAGAATTCAGGTTTGTAGAAATTTTGGTACGAACTTCTGTCGTATAATAGTCAGTTTTTTCTATTCACTCATTTTGAAGGATGAGGTGAGGTTAGAAATAAATAAATAATACTGAACAATCGACACAGCATCATCTACCCAAGCTAAGTAGACCTTGTGTAATGGGTAACCTCGCCCACAACTTACAGTCGTCAAAGGAACCCCTGTAACGTCTGAAAGTGGGTACTGACCGGCAAGTCTTGACAAGTCTATTGAGTATGCGTTTAAACGTATAAGCGGTACACGTTTTTTTGCAGTACAATCGACGACGTGTGAATGGATCTATGTACGTTTTATGGTCACTATTTATACGTTAAGACGTATACTGCAAAAAAACGTGCAGGACAATGCCGTGTGAACGAAGCCTTACGGGGCGTAATGTAACGTGTTACAAAGCGAGCGTTTGTGCAGTCAGTACAGGTTAAGAAGGCGATCGTGACGAGCAACAAGACAGATTATAACACACGGGTGCGTAACGTAGGTATTGAATACATTACGCCCCGTAGTAGCACCCTTTAACAGCGGAGAAGCACAATGCAGCAGCGTTCCTCCACGGACTGGGGCGTGTCATAGCCCAGTACTGAGGCATGGCAGTGAATGTGTTAATCTTAGCTCATACACATCGATTTTGATATTTAGAGTAGTGTTTAGTTATCTAGAAAACCAATCAATGGCACTAGGAGTTTTCTTCAGTCTTTTGATCCATAAACAAAAACAGGACTTTCTGAACAATCGACTACTGATTAAGCTGACCCAAACAGCTCCTGCAAGTTTAGTTCTAGCCAAAAACAAAATAGACAAGAGCGAGACACACGGTCACGTAGCATACCGATGTTACCCATTCGTGCGTACCGTATCCCAGGCGCTTGTGTTCAGAGTTGGAAACATACATCGCAGATAGCGCTTGGACGTGATTGGCTGAGGTATTGGGGGGGGCGCTGTTGGAATTTTAATTTAGGTTTGACGTTTGTCAAATATCAATATCAAACTGCTTTATTTCCTTTATACCTTACAGGGCACGACACAAAATTCAAATTACATAAATAAAACTAGGAAATTAAGTGAACACTTTATTTTTTTGTTTACTTCAATCTTTTTAAGATAAAGTAAATATATACTTAACGGTAGATAGTTAATAGAGGCATAATAGAGGTTGCGCAAGCTGTGAAAATTTCATGTTAGTTCTATGAGAGCAGTGCGAGGTTTTGATATCGATAACGTGTACAATAATGGAATCAAAATCATTACAAGACACTTTGTTTTCTCAAAAACAAAAGCACGCATACTGTAGACTCTCATTATGGCTGAATCCCTAGTAGGTCATGCACACTAGGAGCATGCCCTACGATACATTAACCCGCGCGATATCTTTAAATACACCGGTCTATTAAACTTCTTGAGTTGGTACTTATCGTAGTCTTGCTCAAATAAATCAAACAGGTATAAAACCATGTGCAAACGATTCGTCGTAATGTTGCATTGAACCAACTGAAAAGACCATTTCTCAAACGGCACAACCAAAGCCTGCAATATTTCACTACATCCAAAAGAAATTCACCCCAGTCGATAAACAGCGTCGAGACACGTAACATTTTGCGCGGAACTTTCGGCAAACTTTGTTTTTGGCAAGCGCAGCAAAAACTTTGCAAGTTGGCCTTCCCACATGTCCGTGTATCACAGCATCTGGCGTCTCGAACCTGATCCTTCTCTTTTTTAATTAATACCACTTCGAACACTCGCCCGAAAGAATGCTTCAACTCATTAAAAGTTTTAATAGCATTTGACTTTGCAGCAACGAGAGAGGCAAGTTTGTGTGCGTCAAAAGTTTTCGGTTACAAAATGGTTTCGAATCACAAAGAAATAGTGCAAGTTTCTTGGCTTGGATTATGGGAGTTTTCTGAATTTTTACTTCAAAGGTTTTTATATTCGCCCGTGCAGTAGCAAAGAGACTTTCGTTAGCGCGGAAAATATCGTGTTTCAGCGACAGAGCATTGTACAAAAGCTTTCATAATTTGCATTGCATTTCAATTTAAGAATCAGCTACTTCGTCTTTTGACTGTAGGGAAAAATTGGTCTTTGTTGATATAAACATTGTGAACGATATTCTTATGAAATGTTGTGGAATAAAGATACAAAAATAAATCCATCGTGTCGAAATAACATATCATGGTACAATTTATAGCTTATCTAGCTTATGTAATATATACGTAAAACAAAAGAGGAGAAGGTTCTTTGTTCGGTTGTATGATTTTTTTATATATGTCGATTTCTCCGTCAATTATTGATCGATTTGGAAAATTTTTTCGCTGTTATATAAAAAATGATTCCGTAATGGTCCGACATAATTTGTATATCCAGTGGATTGTAAAGTATTTGTTCAAAATCACATAAAACTGTGTAAATATTAAGAAATATGAAGTCAGTTGTTAGTTTTTTTCAAAACTATCGAATTATTTATTTCAAACCTCGTCTCTGACCCGATACGGACGTGTTCGAATGGACTTCAAGTCCATTTGTATAAGTCAATCCCAGACAGATTTATTAAGATTAGAGCAAAGGGCACTCACCGCTGTAATGTGGCTTTTAATCTTCTTTTAAAGTGTGGATTGTGATTTAATGCTGGCGTTTCTCACATTTTCAATTTTATGATTCGTGAGGGAGCTCGCGAAAATC
This sequence comes from Eupithecia abbreviata, assembly GCA_943735965.1. Classification (NCBI taxonomy): domain Eukaryota; kingdom Metazoa; phylum Arthropoda; class Insecta; order Lepidoptera; family Geometridae; genus Eupithecia; species Eupithecia abbreviata. The sequence goes on along the minus strand of OX030982.1, from coordinate 9,955,870 downwards.
TTTTTAATTCTGCTAAATCGCCAGCTGTGCACTCTGAACTACTTCAAATTTCACACTCATACTGAAAGCGGTCAACGCTAGTAGGTACCTACAGAATATTAAAAAGAAATTAATAAGCACTCGTGAAATTTATATAAAACTAGCTGCTCCCCGCGGCTTCACCCCCGTGGAAATCTATGTGTCAAATTGTTTAAATGATAAAAAGTATCTTATGTTAGACTCCTGGTTCTAAGCTACCTCTCCACCATTTTCAGCTAAATCGGTCCAGCCGTTCTCGAGTTATAAGTGTTGTAACAAACACGACTTTCTTTCATATATATAGATATGTAAGGTTTTATTTAAAACATAATCACACCCTAGGTTATAGCTATCTTCCTCATAGCATCCTAAAGCTGAATCACGAAAAGAAACCACCATAAAAAATATTTTGTCTACATATGACAAGACCAAACATTTTCCACCACTCCAGAAAGCCACTCAAAGACCACAAACAAACACCCCATCTCATCTACAAGGCAACTCACCATAACACCCATTTGCGAGTGAAATTCAGGTTCGCTTGGAACCTCATTTATGCAGCTACCTTTAAATCGAAAACCAATTACGGAAAAACTTCACACAAGTGCACGCGTCCGCTGTGTCGCACGCACACATGCGTGGTATTGCAAATCACGTGGAGTTAGGAAGCTGGAAGAGGCACAAAAAAACGAAAGATCAACATCACATCAAAGTTGCAGGTCTCAACATAAGCAAAAGGCTGAGTATTTTCCAATGTATTTCATATTCATAATTTACTGTGATGTTATTTATCTTCCACTAGTGGACAAAAAATTTAAGTGAACAGTAAAATAATTTTATTTGATAGTAATTTATATATAAAATATGACTTGTCTAAGTGCTTATTTTGTAAGCCTAAAGAAATAAATGATTTTTTTACTTTACTTTATGTTTTTACAGGTATAGTTTGTTGGTTTGGTTTGTTGTGTTTGATTTATTTCTAAATCTAAATATTGCCAGCTCTGGTGTTTCCTGACAACTGCAAATTCTAGGTAATCTTGATATCAAATCTACTCGATTCTCTCTCTCTTCGCAAATAGACTTAATTACAATTAATCATCCCTTACTACTAACAACTTAACTAATGATTATGTTTTCTGTTTTTGATGCACAGTTTAAAGTACTTGATGAATACTGATCGTTTTTTTTTTAATATATATTGGTAACAATTATAATAATATATATGATTGACTTGTTTATGGCAGACGTCCGCAATCTCCCCTATAGCCCGATTACCCAGTCCATCCATCCATCACAATAACCTGGTTTTATTTCTTTCATTTTTCTTTGCAATAGTCTCTACACCTGGTGGATACCATCTTTGGATGTATCATATTGTGCACCCGAGGATAATATACCCGCTATGTGTAGCCATCGCCATTAGATTAACTTCTCAAAGGGCCTCTGTGCTGTTGGCTTCGGCCCCACGCAATCCTTCCAAAGGACCGGGTCACTTTATGGCCCGAGATCATGGTAAATGAGAGACATAATCATATCAAATCAAGTGATTTTTTTAGCTCGGCTATAACTCTTCAAGGCTTGAGTGAAAAGGTGTGATACTTTTAGAACAGTTTGGTATCTTTGATTAACCAACATCTTTGCATACTATGGCGAGATTGTGGCACACTAATCATACTAATATTATAAAGCGAAAGTTTGGGTAGATGCCAAAACTTCTTAAACAGTTTGGACCTGAAATTACTTGAAAATTCTGTTTAACTATCTCTTCTACTTTGATAAAAATATTTTTTTTTAGGTTTGGTCCTAAAGCTACAATTATCTAGCAAAATCACAGGGTATTTCACCAGATAAGACTCACTCCTAAGCAGAATCAAGATAACTACAAGTGAAATTACCCTTTGTTTCAACTAATATTACAAGAGGTCTTTATCTTTGCAATAAATGGACGGATAATCGAATAACTTGGAATATTCAACGCAGCTTATTCAAGAAACAGGGCGGTTGTTTACAAATTCAAATGTCTTTGTGAAATCCGCATTAATTAAAATGCTCTGCCAATAAAGTTCAATAACAAGAATATTTTAGTATTTTACTGCCGACGGCTTCTTCTTGCTACTTCTTTTGATAACTTTTGTTATCTTACTGTCGAATAACAGCTTTTTTTTGTTAAAGGCGATCACAGAATTATTATTATAAGGTCAGATGCTACGGCGTAGCAGTGCTACGAAACTTCGTAGAGCTTCTGACGTAGGCCGGAGCAGAAATCACTCTAACAAAACCCAGAGAAATGTAATTATATACGCAGGCTCTTTATTCCACACAGAAAACCCAATAATATCTTAATTGTACTATACTTATTTTTCTTGCGCGGGAACTCGTATCCTCCTCGCATGCTAGTGACACACTTACGGATTTTAAGTTCTTATATCTATTTGACTTAAATATGTGCAGCCATTCTTATGTAAACGCATTCACGCGGCACGACCAGCAAAGGCAGGAGGCTGGGGACTGCCCCAGCCTCCTTCCTTTGCTGGTCGTGCCGCAGCCAGTTAAGCAGTACTTCATGTCGGCAATGAAAGTGTCAGGGTACAAGGAAAAAAACTTTTTTCTTTTTACCATTATAGTTTTTTTCTAAAATTTGTTGAAAAGTTTAAAAGTAACATATTATATTACATCAATATTTACAACGATTAGTAGTACAATCGAGTTTTTGTCTCTTAGGCTTGTGTCCTCACCTCAACAGCCTATATTGGTTCACTGCTGAACGCAGACCTCCCCATAAAAGCGCCTTATTGGCTTTTATCTCATGGGAGGTAATGGCCATAATCCCCACGCTCGGCGTGTTGGGAATCGCAGTCAGTGGTATTTTTTTCTGCAGGAAGCGCTGCCGCCCGCTCCCCGGTGGATATCCCTTAGTCGCCTCTTACAACAACCGCGGGAAGAGTTAGGTGGTGCAAATTCTAAGGCGACACCACACGGCACCTTGTCGTATCCAGCAACCTCTATATTCGCAATGAGAACGTTTAATTAACACGAGTGACAGCGCGAGAGCCGGCATGCTGCAATAACAATACCTACACGTGTATAAATGGACTTGATTTAAAGGGCTTACTGAGTTACCTCGCATAAAGCATGCAGGCCGCAGGTACATTACCTTGTTATTGTTAAAAGTATTAAAATGTAGGAAACAAACTGTGCACTGTGCCCATTTCCCATTGTTTCTGGACTGGTTTCCGCAACTTGGCCGCCGGTGGGCCTTTTTTGCGTGTCGGGTGGGGGGGCTGCTAGTCTAACCACCCGATGTCCTCCAGGAAGGCCAGCTCGCTGATGCCGGTGCATGCCTTGTGCACCGTGTTATTGTTAAAATGCGAAGGAAGAAGAAAAGTGTAGCGAGGCTTGGATTATATTTCCCTGTCGCACTCCAAATAGAGATTTATGGTTTATGGATAGATTTTGATGATGAGTAATCATCTCATAGAGAAGATTGTACAGAATCATGAACTATTAAATCTTGATTACCTCTGTGGCGCGGTGGGTAAAGGTCCGCCTGCGACACAGAAGGTTCGATTCCCGCCTCGGGACAAATAATTGTAAGATCTACAGATATTTGTTTCGGGTATTCTGATCGTACAATAAAAAATATCTATATAATGTAGGTATAACATTAATTATATCAGTTATCTAGTAGCCAAAACACAAGTTCTGCTTAGCTTGGAACTAGATGATGCTTTGAGGATTGTCCAGCATTGCTTATTTACTGAAATTTTGATAAAAATTTACCCAGAACTATAAATTTTGCTTTGTTTAGAATACTCTGTTTAAAATCAGGGCTGTCAAACATTTTAGGGGCTTATTGCTCCGTTTATACTTCATTTCATTCCAACATCTCGGAAAAGTGATCGTAAACATATATTTACGATCACCTAGGCCTATGTCTAAGATTACCTAATATTACTAAAGATTACAGAAGGTGGACACTCACGATAGGGCTGGTCCACCAGTTTGAAGTCACTCAGCGAGCTATGGAAAGAGCTATGCACAGAGTTTCTCTGAAGGATAGGATTCAAAATGAATACAGCCGACAGAGAACCAAAGCTATCGACATAGCTCTAAGAATTAGCAAGCTGAAGTGGTAGTGGGCCGGCCATATCTCGCGAAGAACCGACAGCCGCTGGGGCAAACGTGTTCTTGAGTGGAGACCACGACTCGGTAAGTGTAGTGTAGGACGCCCTCCGACCAGGTGGGATGACGACCTGCGAAAGACTACAGGTAGATGCGTCAAGCTGAAGACAGGGCGCTATGGCACTCATTGGGAGAGGCATATGTCCAGCTGTGGACTAACATAGGTTGATGATGGATGACTAAAGATCACAAAATGGTTGCTTCCCATTACAATAAAAGACAGGAAGCTGTCTGCCACTAGCAGCACTTGAACTACCTTAATCCGAACACATGGAATTCCATAAAATACTCGAATAAAAGAACTAAGAAATCGGATTCTCGTAACTAGCTGGGACTGAATTTACTGTTAAGTTTCTTGGCGCCTCTTCAAAATATGTCACAGAGACCAGTTCGCAGACTCATGCAAATGTCTGGGGAACTGCTTTTAATTCAAATAAAGTTTCTTTTAGAGAATTCTTTTAGATAGACTGGCGGATTGCCCACCTTGAAATAAATAGGCAGTGTTTACGTCGGGGCTTACTTCAGTTGTGTTTTCTATTACGACTGCGAACAGATTTTACGTTATCATCATCATCATCATCATCAGCCTATAGCAGTCCACTGCTGGACATAGGCCTCCCCCAATGAGCGCCATAGCGCCCTGTCTTCAGCTTGCCGCATCCAGCATCTACCTGCAGTCTTTCGCAGGTCGTCATCCCACCTGGTCGGAGGGCGTCCTACACTACGTTTACCGAGTCGTGGTCTCCACTCAAGAACACGTTTGCCCCATCGGCCGTCGGTTCTTCGCGAGATATGGCCAATACGTACGTTATCAATAAAGTGGAATATTTAGCTGTCTTTCGAAACTGAGATCTATTACTCTAAAAGACTAGAAGCAAATAATAAACTTAATTATTATTGACTTAGTTAGATTTTTACTTTATTTATGAAAAATACAACAAATAAATAATGCTGCAGAATTCACACAGCATTATCTAGCCTCAAGCTAAGCAGAGCTTGTGTTATGGGTACTAGATAACTGATATACATAATATCGATATCGATACATTACATTGATATCGATTTTTGATTATACATAGAAATTACCCTGAACTGAAATGTTTGTATGATCTGCAAATATTGTTAACGGTAACAATATTTGCAGATCATACAAACATTTGTCCAAGGCGGGAATCAAAGCCTCAACCTCCTGCATCGCAGACGAACATCGGTTGTCAAACTGACGTCAATTACGGTGTTACTTTAGTTTAAATAAATATGTTTGCTGAAAAATCTGTATTTTTTATTGATTTTAGCCAAAAATTGCTTTATTTATAATATATCCACGTCGCTATAAAGATTCAATTAAAACAGACGAGCCTGTCTCTCCAAAAGCAGTCGTTTGCGTTCCTCAATGAGTACAATAATTAGACAAATTGGCGCGCACACGGGATAGGTATAATTAGTTCGAGGCAGTCAAGTGTGCGCCGAGCCTAGGTGAGACCACTTAGCCAGCAGTTTTGTACTTCCGTTTTTTGGAGTACTGCGTTCGAATTTGGAACGATAATCTTATGTATGACTAGCTGCGCCTCGCGGTTCCACCCGCGTGGTGATAGATATTTTGATTCATATGCAATATATGTATCTTTATGAATTGTAGCCTGTGTAAGCTATATTTTGAAGTTTCATCAAAATTAATTCAGTAGTTTTGCAACAAACATACTAACATACATCCTTACAATCTTTTGCGTTTATAATATTAGTAGGATGAAGTGAAAAAGTGATGAAATGGGAGTCAAGCGAGGTCCTGTCAATTCTTGATCACTACACGTCAAAGCGCAAGACGCGAAATCGAAGTTTCTTGAAGCTTCTTCGAGGATTGTTCACCATTCGCATATGAAAGTTTGCTCAGTGTTTTATCTATGCTGGAGTGACGCATTTCTATGGCATGACCGGTACTCAGGTATGAAAAAAAAATCGTTTACTATGGAACAAAAATAATGGTAACATACAGTTAATAATGAAAAACGATGTCATCTGCAGAAGTTTAAAAATTGTGTCGCAGACGACAACGCGATTAACGTGGATAGAGTTCAGAGAAAATTTACAACACATATGTACTCGTATGTAGTTACTAAGCCTAAACTCTGCATAGTCTGCATAGATTGATAACTGAGAAAGCTTTCATACGGGCTTTAGAGCCGCGTCTAACGCGACAAACATTCTTTGTTTTTGTATTTCTTGAATTGTGTTTAGTATTGTCTTTTTATTTAAATATAAATAAATAAATAATGCTGGACAATTCACACAGCATTATCTAGCCCCATGGTAAGCAGAGCTTGTGTTATGGGTACTAGATAACTGATATACTAATACTATATATTACATAGATAGATATTTTTTATTATACATAGAAAACGACCAGAACACCCGGAACAAATATCTGCAGATCGTACACACAATTGTTCCGAGGCGGGAATCGAACCCGCAACTTCCTGCGACGCAGGCGGACCTTCGCCCACCGCGCCACATCGGTCGTCAATTTAACCTTAATTTTTTTAATACAACCCGACAGGCTTACTTACAACAAGATTGCTCAGTGGTAGAAAATGATTTTTCTATATGCGGAACTCATTGCACCTTGTCACACTTGCCTCCACCCCATTTCTCACCCCTTGCGGAACAGCTATTACAATGTAAAATTCTAATTCTCTCGTTAAATCCTCGGGCCTTTTCTGGCCACTTTTACTGAATATAAAGTAGGGTAAATGGATTTAGTTTCGGACGTGTATGTTGGGAATTATGCTAATAATACGTTTGTTAGTTCTGCGGAATGAGTTTATACGACTGTTTTTAAGTAAAAAAATTCAGTGTTTTTTTTACGTAAGATCGAAATTTTAGTTAGGTACATTGTGCAATCGGAACAATTGTGTGTACGATCTGCAGATTTTTGTTCCGGGTGTTCTGGTCGTTTTCTATGTATAATAAAAAATGCTCTGCTTACCATGGGGCTAGATAATGCTGTGTGAATTGTCCAGCATTATTTATTTATTATTGTGTAGTCGCATAAAATCGTGATATTGGATGTAGGGAGATATCTCGTAGCAGTGAAACAACGTAGGTAATAAAAAAATCTACACATCACCGCAGTCCAGTCCAGTCTATCCTAAAGTTGTCTAGAAGATCGCCCGCCCTTTATACTTCCTCTATTCTAAGTATTAATTTCTGTACTGTTTTATATTTTGTGTAGTATAAAGTGTTTTCTATGTATCTGTCACCACAACACGTGAAGATAATTTGATTGATTAGATTTAATAATTGACGGGAAAATCGTACCGAACATAGAAACATCTTTTTCGAAATCGGTTTCAAATACATTTGAGTATATAAAAACACGTCACGCATGCAAAATGTCTGAATAATACGTTAAAACCACGTTCAAGTGAAACCTACACGAAAAGTCCAGTTAAAAAACAATCCAATCACAGAGTCCTCGCGTGAAATCCCCAAAAAACGTTTAATCCAAATTAATTCGCAAAACGGATACAAGGCCGTAATAGAGTTACTGACGATGAGTTATATACCACGCTCGTTGGACGCATATTACGCTCAATAAATTATTATGAAGCAATCAGTATAAGGTAAAAGTTTTATTGGGTTTAGTTTGTACGATGCGATTGTTAAATATATTTATTTATTTATTGTTAATAGACGAAAAGCTTCTGGCTGTGTCTATATCCCACAGTGTTGAATTTGTTTATTGCGTTGCTTTTTTTAGTTTGTTATTTTTGTCTCGTAACCAGTTGTCGAATTTATTCTTGAAGGCGTTTATTGATGTGGCCGATATAATATCCTCTGGTAATTAGGTTCCAATTGTGCACCACTCTATTGCTAATAAAATGGTACGTGGCAAGGGATTTCGTAGAGTCACGCACGGGACTAAGGTGGTGCCCACGGGTAGAACGGTTTTCTTTCTTTATGTAGATGTCTTGTAAGGACGGCAGTTGTATTGGAGAGTGAGTATCTTGTAGGTCTCTAAATTAAAAATAGTATTTTAGACATTTTACGTCTGAAAGAAAGGAGAAATGAGCGGCTTTTGAGAGTAAACGTGCATGGAAGTATTCATTAAATTTTTAAAAGAACATTTATTGTTACTCTAAAGACCTTGGTCTAACAAGAAAATGCCATTTAACTCTAGAAGCAGTGTCGTGTCGGAACGCAGTAGTACCTTATAAAGAGCCCTATCACACAGCGTGAGCTTCCATAGATTTATTGGTAATATAATTTTGATTGATCGCTCGCCGCCGACTCAACTTGAGGTTTAAACGACGTACTAAGAGAAACGCAATCAATCATACGTATTTTCCGCACACTAATCGATTTCACTTTAAATTGACACACCGCAGTTTGATTTAGCGATTTAGTGCAAGTGATTTATATGGAAAGTTGGAAACCTTTTGTGAAAAGCGTTGGGAAACTAAATGCAATTTCTACGCTAAAGCGAAACTTTGTTGGAATTGTGGCTGAAGCTAATTGTAAAATATTTTTTTAATATTTTACAATTAGCCATAATTTAAAATTATGGCAAACAATTTATAATGCTTATTCTACAATTATCAATTCTGCTAATTCTGCATTCTATCTTAAATCAAATTATTAAATATATGTTCACTCGAAAGAGTAGATTCTGTATTACCGACCACAATCACAATAAATGGTTTCAATGGTTTCAACGAGTTCTAGGCAGATTTTAATAAAAATGAGCAAAAATGACATAAAAATTACGACCGATGTGGCGCGGTGGGCGAAGGTCCGCCTGCGACGCAGGAGGTTGCGGGTTCGATTCCCGCCTCGGAACAATTGTGTGTACGATCTGCAGATATTTGTTCCGGGTGTTCTGGTCGTTTTCTATGTATAATAAAAAATATCTATCTATGTAATGTATTGTATTATGTATATCAGTTATCTAGTACCCATAACACAAGCTCTGCTTACCATGCGGCTAGATAATGCGGTGTGAATTGTCCAGCATTATTTGTTTATTATTATTATTATTTATTTATTTAATTATTGTGTAAAACAATTTCAAACGAACTGCGGTCTACATCCCAGAAAAAATGATGGTCAGCCCAAGGTACGAATTTTTTTTATTCAATTGTATAATAACATAACATTACTACTAATATTATAAACATGAAAGTTTGTACGTATGAATGTTAGTTAGAATCGAACTGAAATTTGCCTACAGGTAGTTCCAGGCCCGGAATAAAACATAGGCTACATTTTATCCCATAAATCAGTTCCCATGGGATAGAAATAACTTAAAACGTTTCCATAGAAACAGCGCGTGCGAAGCCGCGGGCAGAAACTATTCTTAAATATAATTATACGATAAATATAAAAAAATAACGTCTATAATAACGTGGTTTAAAAACGAAGTAGAGGGCAGAATCTATTAAAGTTAATACAATACAAAAAAAAATCTTTATTGTACACCATAATCAAATAATTACAAAAAATACATTACATGCGACAAGTTCAATTTGCGGCCTTATCGCTTAGAAGCGATCTCTTCCGGGCACCAATTTAATCCACATTTGCTTACCCTTAACTACATAACCGAATCGTTATTACATACAAATGTAAAACAGTAAATCAATCGTTACAAATGTGTTGACCAGACATTGTCTGTCACGGGCTCGGTGCCAGTTTTTAATTAAACACGGTGTAGTTGCCATTTCATTCAATTACTGGCATGCCAGCCACTGGGCCGAGCGGAACACATCGCGTATGCAAACCTTTATGACGTCGCATGAAATTGCTGTCGAGTGAAAAATAATATTTTAGTTTTGGCTTGGTTATAGAATTTTGGACGCTGTTTCATTTTACACTGTTTTACTTGGCTTGTTTTAGCTGGACATAGAATATTTTTTAGGAGTTGCTCTGTCGCGTGAGTGTGGAATCGCCGGCTTTTCTGAAACTACCGAATGGGCTTTACAAAAGCTGGGGAACTGGTGGTATATTTCTTGACGTTTCACTAACATGAATTTACATACAAACCTTTAGGAAAAGGTTTATTTTAGGCATGCATTTCCATTCTGTTTTTTATTTTTTCAGTATAGAAAAAGCAGTAAAACTTAAACTACATTTAAACAGAGTGTTTTATGTGTTTATGCTGTATGTGTAAGTTTTGTTGGTAGTAAAAGGAAATTCGAAGTGAACAGTAAAATTATCTTATAAGATAATAATGTATAGTATAAAGTATGACTTGTCGTAGTGTTTATTTGTAAGCCTAGAGAAATAAAAACTTTTGAGTTTCACTTTGGAAGATACTGTACTAAATACCCTCTTAAATTTATAACCATTACCTACGGCTCTGTACGAACGTAACATAGTAGCTTAAACTCCATAATAAATCAAAGAGACCATTTAAATATTCCCTCACACAATGCATTCAAAGTAAACAGCAAGCGATGAAGCGCTTAACTCAGAATTGAGAATCTCTTGGGAAATTTTAATTATGTCCGAAAATGCAAGTAAATTCCGAAAATGCGAGTCACGCCACCGCAGTAGCACCGAGGAATACGAATACCAACTTGAGCTACTGTGAATGCACGCAATTTGTGAAATGAGACGCACGAAATTAAGTGGACAGATACCTACCTAGGTATATTGTCTGCGGTAATACCCGAAATATTCGGAATATTCAACGGAAGCCGGCGCAAAATTAAGCTCTGTCATGAGAATCCACTTTTTGGCGACTAAGGGCATAAACCGAACCAACGAATTAATTTGATAGATAGATAGAAAACCCTCTATTATACCACACAAAAGAGATAAAATACAGAAATAAATACTTAGAACAGAGGAAGTATAAAGGGCGGCCTTATCGTTGAGAGCGATTTATTCCAGGCAACCTTAGGGTGGACTGGATATAAAAGAGTGTAACGAGCCCAAAAATTGTAACCACCCCTTAATTTTTTCGAATTACTAAATCTTAACCGCCGGCTCCTTAAGCTATTTTTCGCTTAATTAAAGTCCTAATTACTTTACCTAAAACCCCAATGACTTATGCGATTCCTCATACCTACTAAATTGTAGACTATTAAATGTAGAATTAATGATTAATGTGGCCAATGATCGTCGATAAGTGGTAGGACTCTACGTTGTGTGTTGATAGTAACTCGGTTCTTTTGATGCTAAAGACAAACGGACTAATGCTGAAGTTGATTTAATTTCTTACATTCCTCGTAATCATTTATTGTCATATATTAAGATTCAAAGTATTCATGTCTTAAAATTCTATTATAAACTTAGAATAATTTTAGTATGAAAATTAGATAGATTTCTTTAATTACTATGCCTAGAACGTAGACTGCTAGTAACGTTTTAATAAATATTGAATTTAACAATCTTATTTTGTATAATTGATTTTATTACGGCTAAGGATAGAGGCTCCACCTGCCGCCCCTACCAGTGACCCTCGGCTCCAGACTGGACAGGCCCCCTCCGTATATAGTCTACAAACTGCTAGTTCTCTTTCCAGTTTGTGACAAAATTGGACAACATATCACAAATAGTTATCGGGACAAGAGGACTTTATTTTTTATCAAAGCTCCTATGTCTAGTCAGTGTCTGTCGGAATTTAATCTAACTTAGTACAGGGAATATTAATTTGTGATATTTTATTAAAACTTATCATTCATATCAAAAAGTCAGTCCTCTAAGTTTATCTGCGGGGCTTAACTCTACTAATCTAGATATATGTATAATATCTGACCAGTACCGAAAAGCTCCTATTTTCTCCCTCAGGAGTACACATATACAAAGGCTTCTTTACACAGCCAAAACTCTACAGCGTTATACCGTAGTATGGTTCTAGTTTCAAGTTTTTCTACTTGATGTTGTAATCCAGATAATTCCAGATATAGAGGTAATATAATGATTCACCCAACAGAGAGCATACGTCTCATAGTTCATATGGAAGGTATCACTTTCGGATTGTATCCATGGTGACTTACGCACCGAACTATTGTCAGATTGATATCAAAATATTGATAGTCTCTCACCTGGAGACAACTGAATATACAGTTAAAATTGTATTAGGTCATTCATATCCATACTTGGAACCAGATCATACCATTATGGTATTTATTTAATTTTAAGTAATTATTCAATTTACATAATTATGTCTTATAGCTCGCAATGGATTTTATCACTTTCGGATATTTCCATGGTGCTACTGCAACGAGCTAATAAGATAATTTCTTTATTAAAATATAAATAGTCTCTCTATTGGAGACGACTGAAAATACAGTCAATATATTAATAATCTCTCTCTTGGAGATAACTGTAAACACAGTAAAATTTCAATAAACAATAAATACAAATAAAATAAGAATAATTGCAGTAATTTGTCTAAGCAAAACTCCTTTGCTGAAAATAGGCACACATTGAAATACATAATGTAATAAGCGCGAAGCGATGATACGTGTGATATAAACAAAACAATCAAAATCCAATCGTCAAAACATTAATTTAATAACCTTTTATGAATTATTTAGAGTTTGGCTATGAAAATTGTTATTTTATAAAAAGTTATAATTTGACACATATCTGGCGAATAAATAATAAAACATGCAACTTAGCTCTGGCTGCAAACGGCCTTCGAGCGACTGTTCTTAAAACTGACATTACGTTACACTGAATTAATCACATAACAAATGTTATGGATTCAAACACTGGCTTTATATTTATTTATTAGTAAAATTTGCCTTTATTTTATAAGATTGTTAGGCAAAATTTATATGAAATGTATCACAAACTGTTTGCTAATTAAATCACTGTAATAAGTTCAAATCTACACTGAATTTAATCAATTACTTTAACTTTCAAATATCAATTAGACCGCGCGCGATTGCGTTAGTTAGGGGTCCGTTGCCCTAGACTCGTAAAACCCGACTGTTCTCTCCAGCTTCCCGAAAAACTATCCTTCAGGTCGACTCCCGCGCACATAAGGTCCAAATTCCCACCAAAAGTTTTAGGCACTTCACTTATTCTTTGAAAATGATCCGTTTATTTATATTAAGAATAGGGTCTGATTGTCCCGTCTGTGGGAGTCCAAATCTTATCGTTTAATATTTTAAATAATAAACAAAGCTGAATTATGGTTAAGTGGAAATAGAACAATAAATCTGGCTATTTTATTACGGTCGGTAAAATCTGTGAAACTTGATTTAATCGTTGACAGATATTTTCAATTTGCTATGGGAAAAATTCCCACTAACTCGAACCCCGATCTTGTAATAATTACGAATACATATTAAATCCTATATTTGCGAACAACAGGCAGATTGAGTCCTGACGGTTGTTACAAGAGTAATATTACACGGTGGTACTTGATACTACCTCATTGAAAGGGACGATATTATCTATAGATGTTATTAGAAGATTATTTACCTAATTACTTTATAGAACACCACATTTATTTACAGTACCTACACTAGCTGCGGCAAAGTAGCCAACCTGTAACTGGACTGAATCACGATATCCCAAAAATATCAAAGACTAACTGCGGACGGCAGCAGACGTCTTAATCCGCGTGTAAATTTCAACATCATCATCATCAACCTATGTTAGACCACTGCTGGATATAGGCCTCCCCCAATGAGCGCCATAGCGCCCTGTCTTCAGCTTGACGCACCCAGCATCTACCTACAGTCTTTCGCAGGTCGTCATCCCACCTGGTCGGCGTCCTACGTGCGTGCGTACGTTTACCGAGTTGTGGTCTCCACTTAAGAACACGTTTGCTCCAGCGGCCGTCGGTTTTTCGCGAGATGTGGCCGGCCCACTGCCACTTCAGCTTGCTAATTCTTAGAACTATGTCAAACTTTGGTTCTCTGTCGGATGTATTCGTTACGAATTCTATCTTTCAGAGAAACTCTGAGCATAGCTCTTTCTATAGGTCGCTGAGCGACTTTGATCTGGACCAGCCCTATCGTGAGTGTCCATATCGTGTGTAAATTTGAAAAATAGTAATTTTCCGATGTTTTTTTTATGTAAGAACCTTCTACAAAGTATTAAAACATAAAAAAGACGAAAGAAATCGTTAAAGCCGTTCTCAAGTTATAGCATGACCAAGAGAAATAAGAGTACATTTTTATATACATAATATAGATAAACAGTCCACCCAGAAGCAACCCTTAGATAAACATTAATAATTCCGCCTCCGTAGACCACGACACACCACCTCTGCATATTCATACAAATGTTGATTTTTTCCGTCTACCCGCATTTGGCTAATCACAAGGCCTTCGCATTTGTACCTTGATATAAAAACCAGCCAAATTATATTCAGAGGATTAGAAAAGCGTACGTACTGCCACAGACCAGTATAATATCCGGTTTCTTTATTTATTTATTTTATGCTAGCGGCAGCGAAATTAAAAAAAAAATGCTTTTTTCTCTCTGTATCTCATCCTCGTACTTCAAGGAATATTAGAGGAAAAGAATTAGCGAAATCGGTTCAGCTGCTCTCGAGATTTGCGGTTAGCAACACATTCAGCGATTCATTTTCATATTAAAGATAGATTTTTCATTTTGCGTACAGTTTTTAAAAATAAAACAAAAATAATTCGTAACTTATACTATAAATAGCAGAGTTTCCAGCACTATATAACGCATAAATAGAGAACAGACAATTCAGAGATCAATGTGAAACTAAAAACAATTATATTAAACAAAGTAGTCTATACATCCTTACCAAACATAAGATGGGCAGGGATTAAAATTTACATATAAACATGACGATACAAGAAAAAACAAATAAAGAGTATCAATGGTTGGCAATGCATTACATTTATGGGGAATTTATTTTTGTTGTTTATAATTCGACCAAGTGACAGTTACAAGTTTATTCTCTATGCCTACTCTAATATTTTTACACAACGGTAGTAGCTTTGTAATTCTGACAATATACAATAACAAGATATTATACTATATTCAAAACTTGATTAACACTCTATTGCACGATATATAAATAAATAAATATTTAATTACCAAAACCCATTAATTTTCGCAAAAGTCTTCCAAAATGTTTCCATAAAAATTTGGAGATGAAATTCAGAAGAAACACGAATACGAGAGGGAAATAGATACGTCCCCACAAAAACAAACTAAAGATAGGCTGCAAAAATCCCCACCTCTTGACTATTCATCTCCCCCTCTTTGATTGGGTATCGGGACACTAGAATATGAATCGCGGATTTAATTAAGCCTCTTTCTGTAAGTTGGTTCGGGCGCGATCGTTAGCATATTCCCATTGATTACAAAGAGTCTGATTCAGTGATGTGGTATACCACTCCGAAAAATCCGATATTCGGAGTCCGAATAATATCTTTTTTGGCTTGATAAGTGCAAAGATACAAGAAAAGTATTCATTTATTAATGTAAGCGGGTTAAGAACGAACCTTGTTTATCTTGGCAACGTTGGTTTTCTGCAACTGTTTTGGTTCGTAGTAAGCCCGTTTTATTAGGTATTTAAATGGGTTAACAATGAACCGTATTTGTGTAGGTAACGTTGGTTTTCTTTGTACAGAAATTAGGTTCGTAGTTAACCGTAAATAGGTTATAATAGAATTTGATCTTGGTTAATTCTACTCTGGGTATACCGGGTTACATTAATTAAGTTAATTAGGCCTGCTTAGCATAAACGCCTCATTACAAGACTAGATGACACTAATATTAAGCTTTTTTTTTAAATATTGACTGACACGGGTCAAATAACACCTTAGCTTTCGGACTAAAATGTCTTCGGAACCAAGCACATCCCTAATCATGACTCCGATCTCTTCTGTGTGCTTTGCTGAATGCCCGGATTTTGACAATGGCCTTTATTAGAGCTTTGACTCTACTTTTTACATGGAGATTTTAATTTTGTTCTTTTAGTTCATTTGGCTATTCGGAAAAGTTATTTCAGAAAATCGATGGAGCCCTTTGTGGCTATCGGAATTGCAGAAGTCTGAAAAATATGATGAATGAAAATTGAAAAGTCATTCGGTAGAATTCAGTCTTAATAAAAAACGACCACTTGTGTCAAACCTGTACCTTCTGAATGGGGTACAGGTTTGAGAAAAGTGGTCGTTTCTTAAACTAATTGAGGCAACGCAGGCAAAAGTATATAAAAAATTACACACGACACAAAAGGGTTACAAAAGAGTCCGGAATTAAATAGAATTATATCTCACTGCTAGTTCTATTTCACTTTTACGTACATTTAACGGTAGGTATTATTTACACTAAACACACTTTTAAAAATATATTTTTTAAATGAGGATTGATTATGTCCTTCACTGATCGACATCCCACATAGCCGAGTCATAGTCTCCACTCAAGAACACGTTTACTCCGGTTATCGATTCGGGAGATATAGCCGGCCCACTGCCTCTTCAGCTTACTAATTCTAAGGGCTATGTCGATAACTTTGGTTTTATGTCGGATGTATTCGTTACGAATCCTATCATTTACAGAAACTCCAAGCATATCTCCCTCCATAGCTCGCTGAGCGACTTAAAACTGATGAACCAGGCCTACCGTGAGTGTCCACGTTTCAGCTCATGACTACTCGTCTTGACCTACGGAGCTATAGCAGGACGCACTAATTGAAAACGTTCATTTTCAAGCACTGTTTGCACCATGAGCTTGCCAAAAACCAGTCGTTCTGCTAACAGCCTAGCACTATAGAACTAAATAGTTTGATTGCTCGTCTTCCGCGCTCCAAGTTTGCAGTCGCCGCAGTCGGTTTCTGTTGTGTTGCCATCGAAAATAATTTAATGCTGTTAAATTCGGACCGTACTGTTCCGAAAACCACAGGATTTACTCAGAGTTGTCGATGAAAACTCGATGATAGCTCGAAGTTGATTCGATGACTATAAAATCTATACTAATATAAAGAGGAAAGGTTTGATTTTTTGTTTGTTTGTTTGTAATGAATAGGCTCCGAAACTCGTGGACCGATTTGAAAAATTCTTTCACCGTTGGGAAGCTACACTATCCCCGGTGAACATAAGCTATATTATATTTTCAAAAAGTTAGAGATCCGTACTAAAACCGTGCGAAGCCGGGAAGATCCGCTAGTTTATTATATATTTAGTATTTACTATCTTTTGATTTGATTGCCTCTGTCATCTATCTATTAGTTTTATTTGTTATATACGAATGTTTTATGTTATGTGCAAATAATATTCACATATGTAAATTGACTTACCTACCTACTTTAGGTTGTAAATAACGTTTGACGTTTTGGAATGTATATTTTTCTGTAAGTCAAGTCTAAATAAATGAATAAATAAATATGTTCATACTGTACAGTACAATGTAACTGGAGTAGATAGGTAGGTAGAATGCACTGTCTTTTTTGGCCCAAGGTCCGTGGGGTATCGAGGCACTCCGGGTTTATAAAAAATCTGAACGTCTGGTCGACGCATGACCCGAAAGCTGCCCTACGATATGATTGAGCTTCCTGTACCTAGATTTGCAGTTAGCTCAAACTTACTAATTTCAATTGTTTCTCATCATCACCATCATCATCACCAGCCTATATTAGTCCACTGATGGACATAGGCCTCCACCAATGAGCGCTCTAGCGCCCGTCTTCAGCTTGATGCATCCAGCATCTACCTGTAGTCTTTCGCAGGTTGTCATCCCATCTGGTCGGAGGGCGTCCTACACTACGTTTACCGAGTCGTGGTCTCCACTCAAGAACACGTTTGCCCTAGCAGCCGTCGGTTCTTTGCGAGATATGGCCGGCCCACTGCCACTTCAGCTTGCTAATTCTCAGAGCTATGTCAAACTTTGGTTCTCTATCGGATGTATTCGTTACGAATCCTATCCTTCAGAGATACTCCGAGCATAGCTCTTTCCATAGCTCGCTGAGCGACTTTGAACTGGTGGACCAGCCCTATCGTGAGTTTCCACGTCTCAGCGCCGTAGGTCATAACGGGTAGGACGCATTTTGTTTCTACTATACCTTAACTAAAGGTTCTTCATGACATAACCTTGTGAATTTTGATGAATTAAGGTCTCATTTTCATGAACTGTGTAATTTTTGTGTTAAAATAGAAGTTCTAATTGAAACATTTATGATATTAATTTAATTATACCATCTATATATAATGTACTTAAGTATATTTTAAGGTGTACTATGTACTATTTGACGTGTATTTATGTATGTATCATTTTACCAATAAATGAACCATTGAACTTTTAAAATAATTACCGGTGCCTAAATATACCAAAATATTCAAAGTATAGTGGTAGTGGCTGACAGCGAGTCAAAGTTAGAGAAGCAGCCAAGTGCCAAAGTTACAGCTGTAAGATGCACAGTCGGACTTGCCGCCAACCGATGTGATGCTTATTGCATTGCCTTGCGCGCAAGTGTCCAAGATGTCTTGTTACATTGTTGTGACAAAAATAAACATAATGCAGTAACATGGGACATATATTTAGCTATAAAATATTACCGACCCAGACATAGATGAAATTGACATATTCTCTTCTATTGTGACTATTTATCTGCGATTGTTTATTAGACCGAAAACTTATATTATTATTTATTATTGCCCTTATTAACCAATACCTGTTTACAAATGCGAATCCTACATTATTTAATTCTATATAATATGAAGTATCAAATTACAGTTACTAATCTAACAGGAGCGAACCCAAAATAATGGCTGCGCCCTGATGGGGTTTTTATGCCTTGTGTACCCACTACCCACTGAGACTATCAACACCTAAGAACAAGTACCTGTATTCATGACCGATGTGGCTCGGCGAGCGTCGTTTCGCCTGCGACGCAGAGGTTGCGGTTCGATTCCCGTCTTGGGGCAAATATTTGTTCCGGGTGTGCTAGGTATTCTCTATGCCTATTAAAATATATTTATATATATGTATTATATTGCATTATATATAATATCAGTCATCTAGTACCCATAACACAACTCTGCTTAGCATGAGGCTAGATGATGCTGTGTGGTTATTCCAACATTATTTATTTATAACTAGCTGCGCCCCGCGGCTTCGCCCGCGTGGAAATTTCTGCGCAATTTTACCATGTTTTCTCACCGTTTAAACCTTCCCTGGACTACGACAAACATTTCAAAACCAAAATCAGATAAATCGGCCCAGCCGTTCTCGAGTTTTAGCGAGACTAACGAACAGCAATAGATTTTTATATATAAAGATTATTTCGGCTAAAGTTTGTGACTAAAATAGCAATAACCTTAAACACCAAGATTAATTGTAACACGCATCATCAACTGTGAGACAAACAGCGTTTAGGTATATACCATAGTGCTAAGACAAACCTAACATAGGCTTTAACAATTTGACTGCGATTTTTTTTCGACGACTGCGATCTTTTTTTTAAATTCGTGCTGCCGCTCTACACAGCGGTTGTGTTGCGCCGCACATGCGTTTCGTTCGAAAAATATTACGGCTGTGCTGAGTCACACAGATCTGTATTTTCTCAGCCGCTGCGCTAGTGTGGATTTACGCATATTAGTCACTTGTAGAAAACACATACCGTGTGATTTCAGCACTCAAAGTGTTAAGGCACTACTAACTTAATGATGTAACCTATTTGTATGAATAAATAATCTATCTATCTATCTATAAACAAAACCTTCATCCGCAATATTTCAAATACTACTCAGTAATTAGTGCAATTACACATTTCCAGAACACAGGATTAACTTTCCGCTAATTAACGATTCCGTTTCGAACAGTTGCCTAATTAGTCAATTTGTCCTACTCACTGGTCCTACGTGTGTAACTATACTGGCCCTACTTTATGTAACAACATAAAACTACATAATGCTCACAATCAACGAATTAATTTTACACTAGCTGCGCCTCGCGGTTTCACCCGCGTGGTGATAGATATTTTGGATAATATACAATATCTGTATGTATCTTTATAAATTGTAGCCTATGTATTATTCTGATGTATAAGCTATATTATTGGAAAGTTTCATTAAAATCCATTCAGTAGTTTTTACGTGAAAGAGTAACAAACACCCATCCATCCATCCATTCATCCATACTTACAAACTTTCGCGTTTATAATATTACTAGGATTTGTAACATATATCCATTCAGTATTTTTTACGTGAAAGAGTAACAAACACCCATCCATCCATCCATTCATCCATACTTACAAACTTTCGCGTTTATAATATTAGTAGGATTTGTAACATATATCCATTCTAATTTTTTACGTGAAAGAGTAACAAACATCCACCCATCCATTCATCCATACTTACAAACTTTCGCGTTTATAATATTAGTAGGATTTGTAACATATACATGTTCGACATTTATGTTCCCTAATTATTGACAGGTGAGTGAAAGAAGTCTGAATGACAGAATGAAGTATTTCATAGAAACAGGTATTTACAATTATTTTCCATTACTTGACACTGGCAGAAAAGTGTCCAACCAGACACAGTTGCCATAAATTAGGACATCATCATCACAGTTAGGTAATCATCTTGATGCAAAATTTATAAGTTCTTAATTTTTCGTAACTGATCATCTCTCCTCCGTAGACCGAGACACGTTCTTGGTGACCCCGTTGACCCACTCACTGACGCTAACCCGGAAGTGACGGCAACAACTCAGCTTCCGCACACTACACACCCGACCAATAACCGACCCCGCCGGACGCGGGGTCGAAGAATTCCCCGTTTCCGCCCTCAGGTGCACTCGTGCACCTAGGCGTTACCTCCCTACCCTCTTGTAGCATCTGGCAACAGCCCAAGCCGAGGTTCGCACCTAAGTGGTGGCCCTTGTGCGTGTTGCCTCAACCTAATTTTTACCGGCGAGGCGCCCTCTGCGCCCGCCAAAAGTCCGGTAACGCTGTCATGGCCATCTGAGGTCAACAGCATAATAGTCAATTCGAAAAAAAAAAAAAAAGTAACTGATCATATTCTCTCTGAAACAGACACTGGCAGAGTCGTAGCGAAAAGCAAGCGACGCCAAAACAAAAAAGAAGTTGAAGTTGAAGTAATACAATAAGTCAATCGCTTACTTGGAACGTCTATATAAAATATGCCGGACAATAAGCATCATCTAGCCCAAAAGTAAGCAGAGCCTGTGATATGGGTAGGTACTAGATAACTAATATACTTAGATAAAAATATTTTTAACTGGACTTTTTATTTACAGGTTCTGTTCTTTGACGACCGATGTGGCGCGGTGGGCGAAGGTCCGCCTGCGACGCAGGAGGTTGCGGGTTCGATTCCCGCCTCGGAACAATTGTGTGTACGATCTGCACATATTTGTTCCGGGTGTTCTGGTCGTTTTCTATGTATAATAAAAAATATTTATCTATGTAATATATAGTATTATGTATATCAGTTATCTAGTACCCATAACACAAGCTCTGCTTACCATGGGGCTAGATAATGCTGTGTGAATTGTCCAGCATTATTTATTTATTTGTTCGTACCCGCAATGCTCAAACTGAAAGTCAAGCTTCCTCCCACTAAGGCAACACGGCTTCCAACAGAAAACAGGAAACCGGTCCACTCAGCATCATTGCGGAACCCATGATTGCTCTCAGTGGGGCCACATTTGATGTTGTGACGAGGGTAGACAGAAACAAAGTGACGTTGCTACAGAATAGATAACAGTTCTACTGAATTTGTGCCGCCGATGGCCGGCACGGATATTATTACCTGATGTTGATAAGTGAATCTGAACCTTCTCTTCATAATAGTAGGTTTCTTTTAGTTCGCCGTCAAGGACTATATGTGGTTAGGGTCTGTTCAATGCCACTTCTATCAGTTAAATAGCCATTTTATCAGTGAGTACATTGGTACTAACTACGTACATATTACTAAAGTATAGCATAACCATTGATTATAATAAAACGAAATAACTGTCATATAGGCAGAAAACTAGTTTAACAAACAACTTTTCCATGGTTAGTTTTTGCTAACATCGTTTAAGTTTTTAAGGATCGTTTAAGTTAAGTACTAATAGAGCTTAAGAGTTAAGTTTTTGAAATGAGACAAATGTCTCATTTCAGAAACTTAACTCTTAAACTCGAATACAATAGACAATAATCAGCACAGTAATCACAATCTTAAATTCATATAATTCTTTCCATCCAAAAGTTGCCTTGAAGAGATCGCTTCTAAGCGATAAGGCCGCCCATTGTACTAGTCGCATATAATGTATTTTTGTAATGATTTGATTATGGTGTGCGATAAAGAATTTTTGTATTGAATTGTATTGTATTGTAATCGTCCAAAGATCCTTCCAGACACACAAATCCTTCAAACAATTCTGCCAGAAAACAACTGAACGTTTACACTAGTATATAATTTCGAGCATGCCATTAGTTAAATCCAGAATCAAATTCCATTTGTAGTAAGTTGTGTTGGGACGGCGCGGCGGTGGGATTTAGCCCCGTTCGGCGATAGGAGTCCTTTGGGACCACGACGACGGTTACTTCTCTAGGTATGGGCCAATGCATAAGATCTCTCAAAATAATAAAGTGAAAAATGCAAGTTTAAGTTAGTGTAAGTTAGGCCACATTGTCACATTCCAAAGTCATTTAAAACGGGATATTTACCATGATTTGATTTTTGAGTTATCCAATATCAAAATCCGTTTACATTTTCAAAAAATTATTAAAAAAAGTATTACTTGAGTCTCAACACATACATCCAGTTCAAATAAGCCGTTCTTTGCCTTCCTTTTAAAAAAAATTAGATAATATTACTTACATATTAACAATCTCATTGTAGTTTTAACAGGTTTATTTTATTTTAAATGTACAAAGATCATTCTAAAATTTATATACGTATTTTATTTTAAATAATATTGTTTACTTAGTACATACAGTTTTAATTTCTGTTGATTAATTAATATTTTTGTTTGGTTCCTCACTATATTAGGCCACCTTGCGCACCACGGTCTCCACGGAAGACCAGCGCTATGGTACGATTTGCTCTACCATAGCACATGCTGAGTGGAGACCGAGTTTTGTCAGTCTCTGTCGTCTGTCAATCTAAGTTTAGTTTATAAGAGTCTCTGTTCTGTTCTGACAAAATAAAAATCTTTTTACTTTTTACTTTTACTTTACTTTAAAATCAAATCATGGTAAATATCCCGTTTTAAATGACTTTAGTATTAATAACCATGATAGTTTCAAATGTTTTATTGTCACATACCATCTGAAAATTACGCATCTACAAAGGAAACAAAGTTGAAATTTCTGCAGTCTATTGTGAGTTATTCTCAACATGTTGGCGACTGTGACTGGAATCGAACCTGCATTCTTCGGATTAGATTTTTCCTTGATTTAGTTTCTACCTCTATAGAAACATTGTGTGAAAACCGGCGTTTATATGGCGTGGGCCTGCTATGCAGATTGTACAAACATTTGTCCCGAGGCGGGAATGGAAACCGCAACCTCCTACGGCGCGGCGGACCTTCGCCCACAGCGCCACTGAGGTCGTCAAAAAGAACATAACACCATACTGCTTATACAAATCAACCAATTTATAAAACCATATTATACTGCATTGTAGGACCTAGCTCGCTTCAGTGTGTTCCTTTTAACGTGAACCTAGTTGAAATTGGACTCGAAATGATTGAATGCAGTTGTAAAAGTGAAGAGCTTAAAATATGAAATGCTTCAGTCCGCGCTGTGGTCAGACGCTAAAATAATGTTATATCTATTTCCTCTAGTGTTTTCTGTAGAGACCTATGCTTCAGGGAATTTCATTAAATATCTCCATGACTGTCATATATTTCCGTTATTATCAGGGTCACAGGGCATCAGTTTATCAGTTTATTTATTTCTACCGTAGGTACACAATGTTACACTTGATGTCGTTAAATACTATTTTAAAAGATAAATTACATTTTTATTATAACACACACTAACTTATGACAAAGGAAACACCATAGGGCATTGTGTAAAAAAAAGCAGATAGACATGCCTTCTTAAAAAATTAAAATAAATTCATTTATAATAATTTGTCACAATAAAGCAGATAATAAATAATGGTATAAGTTAAATTGAAAATAAATTAGATAAAATGTCAAAGTAATCTGCTGTATAAGGGCATTGTCAAACTATACTAAAAATATTGTACAAAATTAAATAATATACAAGTAAAATAAAATGAAATAATGTAAGGAAGAAGAATAATTTTAAATTTACATTATAATAGACCCACTCACTGACGCTAACCCGGAAGTGACGGCAACAACTCAGCTTCCGCACACTACACACCCGACCAATAACCGACCCCGCCGGACGCGGGGTCGAAGAATTCCCCGTTTCCGCCCTCAGGTGCACTCGTGCACCTAGGCGTTACCTCCCTACCCTCTTGTAGCATCTGGCAACAGCCCAAGCCGAGGTTCGCACCTAAGTGGTGGCCCTTGTGCGTGTTGCCTCAACCTAATTTTTACCGGCGAGGCGCCCTCTGCGCCCGCCAAAAGTCCGGTAACGCTGTCATGGCCATCTGAGGTCAACAGCATAATAGTCAATTCGAAAAAAAAAAAAAAAGTAACTGATCATATTCTCTCTGAAACAGACACTGGCAGAGTCGTAGCGAAAAGCAAGCGACGCCAAAACAAAAAAGAAGTTGAAGTTGAAGTAATACAATAAGTCAATCGCTTACTTGGAACGTCTATATAAAATATGCCGGACAATAAGCATCATCTAGCCCAAAAGTAAGCAGAGCCTGTGATATGGGTAGGTACTAGATAACTAATATACTTAGATAAAAATATTTTTAACTGGACTTTTTATTTACAGGTTCTGTTCTTTGACGACCGATGTGGCGCGGTGGGCGAAGGTCCGCCTGCGACGCAGGAGGTTGCGGGTTCGATTCCCGCCTCGGAACAATTGTGTGTACGATCTGCACATATTTGTTCCGGGTGTTCTGGTCGTTTTCTATGTATAATAAAAAATATTTATCTATGTAATATATAGTATTATGTATATCAGTTATCTAGTACCCATAACACAAGCTCTGCTTACCATGGGGCTAGATAATGCTGTGTGAATTGTCCAGCATTATTTATTTATTTGTTCGTACCCGCAATGCTCAAACTGAAAGTCAAGCTTCCTCCCACTAAGGCAACACGGCTTCCAACAGAAAACAGGAAACCGGTCCACTCAGCATCATTGCGGAACCCATGATTGCTCTCAGTGGGGCCACATTTGATGTTGTGACGAGGGTAGACAGAAACAAAGTGACGTTGCTACAGAATAGATAACAGTTCTACTGAATTTGTGCCGCCGATGGCCGGCACGGATATTATTACCTGATGTTGATAAGTGAATCTGAACCTTCTCTTCATAATAGTAGGTTTCTTTTAGTTCGCCGTCAAGGACTATATGTGGTTAGGGTCTGTTCAATGCCACTTCTATCAGTTAAATAGCCATTTTATCAGTGAGTACATTGGTACTAACTACGTACATATTACTAAAGTATAGCATAACCATTGATTATAATAAAACGAAATAACTGTCATATAGGCAGAAAACTAGTTTAACAAACAACTTTTCCATGGTTAGTTTTTGCTAACATCGTTTAAGTTTTTAAGGATCGTTTAAGTTAAGTACTAATAGAGCTTAAGAGTTAAGTTTTTGAAATGAGACAAATGTCTCATTTCAGAAACTTAACTCTTAAACTCGAATACAATAGACAATAATCAGCACAGTAATCACAATCTTAAATTCATATAATTCTTTCCATCCAAAAGTTGCCTTGAAGAGATCGCTTCTAAGCGATAAGGCCGCCCATTGTACTAGTCGCATATAATGTATTTTTGTAATGATTTGATTATGGTGTGCGATAAAGAATTTTTGTATTGAATTGTATTGTATTGTAATCGTCCAAAGATCCTTCCAGACACACAAATCCTTCAAACAATTCTGCCAGAAAACAACTGAACGTTTACACTAGTATATAATTTCGAGCATGCCATTAGTTAAATCCAGAATCAAATTCCATTTGTAGTAAGTTGTGTTGGGACGGCGCGGCGGTGGGATTTAGCCCCGTTCGGCGATAGGAGTCCTTTGGGACCACGACGACGGTTACTTCTCTAGGTATGGGCCAATGCATAAGATCTCTCAAAATAATAAAGTGAAAAATGCAAGTTTAAGTTAGTGTAAGTTAGGCCACATTGTCACATTCCAAAGTCATTTAAAACGGGATATTTACCATGATTTGATTTTTGAGTTATCCAATATCAAAATCCGTTTACATTTTCAAAAAATTATTAAAAAAAGTATTACTTGAGTCTCAACACATACATCCAGTTCAAATAAGCCGTTCTTTGCCTTCCTTTTAAAAAAAATTAGATAATATTACTTACATATTAACAATCTCATTGTAGTTTTAACAGGTTTATTTTATTTTAAATGTACAAAGATCATTGTAAAATTTATATACGTATTTTATTTTAAATAATATTGTTTACTTAGTACATACAGTTTTAATTTCTGTTGATTAATTAATATTTTTGTTTGGTTCCTCACTATATTAGGCCACCTTGCGCACCACGGTCTCCACGGAAGACCAGCGCTATGGTACGATTTGCTCTACCATAGCACATGCTGAGTGGAGACCGAGTTTTGTCAGTCTCTGTCGTCTGTCAATCTAAGTTTAGTTTATAAGAGTCTCTGTTCTGTTCTGACAAAATAAAAATCTTTTTACTTTTTACTTTTACTTTACTTTAAAATCAAATCATGGTAAATATCCCGTTTTAAATGACTTTAGTATTAATAACCATGATAGTTTCAAAAGTTTTATTGTCACATTCCATCTGAAAATTACGCATATACAAAGGAAACAAAGTTGAAATTTCTGCAGTCTATTGTGAGTTATTCTCAACATGTTGGCGACTGTGACTGGAATCGAACCTGCATTCTTCGGATTAGATTTTTCCTTGATTTAGTTTCTACTTCTATAGAAAGATTGTGTGAAAACCGGCGTTTATATGGCGTGGGCCTGCTATGCAGATTGTACAAACATTTGTCCCGAGGCGGGAATGGAAACCGCAACCTCCTACGGCGCGGCGGACCTTCGCCCACAGCGCCACTGAGGTCGTCAAAAAGAACATAACACCATACTGCTTATACAAATCAACCAATTTATAAAACCATATTATACTGCATTGTAGGACCTAGCTCGCTTCAGTGTGTTCCTTTTAACGTGAACCTAGTTGAAATTGGACTCGAAATGATTGAATGCAGTTGTAAAAGTGAAGAGCTTAAAATATGAAATGCTTCAGTCTGCGCTGTGGTCAGACGCTAAAATAATGTTATATCTATTTCCTCTAGTGTTTCCTTTAGAGACCTATGCTTCAGGGAATTTCGTTAAATATCTCCATGACTATAATAAATAAATAAATAATGCTGGACAATTCACACAGCATTATCTATCCCCATGGTAAGCAGAGCTTGTGTTATGGGTACTAGATAACTGATATACATAATACAATACATTACATAGATATATATTTTTTATTATACATAGAAAACAACCAGAACACCCGGAACAAATATCTGCATCGAACCCGCAAACTCCTGCGTCGCAGGCGGACCTTCGCCCACCGCGCCACATCAGTCAAAAAATAACTGTAATATATTTCCGTTATTATCAGGGTCACAGGGCATACGTGGATACCGGAAGCACAGGACAGAAAAGGCTGGCAAAAGGAGGGCTATACCCAGCAGTGGATTACCAGGCAAAGGTGGATTATTAAAAAAACACGACAGCCTTGGTTTCTCATTTTCACAAAAATAATATAGCTACCATAACTCGAAATAATGTAAGAATTCTAACGCTACCACATTCATGCAAATCTGTTTATGCATTTAAAATATGATTAAATAAAGAAACTAGCATACAGAAATACATAAGCTGTAAAATTCATTTTTTAGTCAGTCGTGTTAAAGGCTATGTTTTAAGCAAAGCCTAGTTGCCTATTTTTATCTAGGCTTTGCCTGAAGCCTACTACTGAAATAAAAAACTTCCAGTTTGTTTATTTACCTCTGGAAAACCAGCCCAGAGCGGCGGTGGCCATTGATTTTCATGTTTTTAAAATAAACTGTGTTCTTTGTGCCTTTGTCCCAGTGTCTGGTGGAAGATTATTCCCGGGCTTTATTAAAAGCGGGCTTCCTTTGAGTTTTAAGTTGCTACAGAGATAAATTAACTGCTTATGTTACTTTCAGATGGTTCAGAGTATTTTAATTTTGCGGCTGTTCTTTTGAATGATTAGGGGCGAGGGTAAATGGGTTCACTGCCTCTTAAATATAATCTTCTGAGCTTATCTACACTTTTCAAAATGATGCAGAACCCTTTTACTTTCCTAACAGTCTTTTCTAAAAGAGTTTGCGAATAGGCAAGATTCCTACTTCCTTCTAATATTATAAACGTGAAAGTTTATATGTTTGTTACTCTTTCACGCAAATACTACTGAACGGATCGGGCTTTGCATACAGGTAGTTCAAGGCCCGGAATAAAACATAGGCTACTTTTTGTCCCATAAATCAGTTCCCATGGGATATAAATAACCTTAAAACGTTACCATAGAAACAACGCGAGCGAAGCCGCGGGCAAAATCTAGTAAATATATATTTTATGTACTATAAGTCTCTCAATAACAAAATAGTTCACGTATAAAACTTTTGAAACTATCATGGTTATCAACACTAAAGTCATTTAAAACGGGATATTTACCATGATTTGATTTTTGAGTTATCCAATATTTCGACACAGTTGCATACGCCTTGATCACGGAATAACTGAAGGCAATACGACTGCGAGTAAGTTTTTATGGGCAGACATACCGATCTACCCTAATTTTTTGTCTTTTGCTACGAACGTTACCACTACCACCTGCTTCATTCACGGCACACAACACTGACGGTATCAGAACGCGACGCGGTTGGTACATCACTTCTTCCGTTTTTGCACATTCTCACAACAGGGTTCCAGGTTCCCGATAATTGGAAGCCATCTTCTCGGTTGAAGTTCCTATGTTTCGTAATCTCAATGGCCTCTGTACCATTCTTGGTATGTAGTGTAGTGTCGCTCTGTTGAGATTACTTGGGGATTGTGCAACTCGATCCAGTGGTTGTGCCGAAATATTGGATAACTCAAAAATCAAATCATGGTAAATGTCCTGTTTTAAATGACTTTAGTTCATGTATGTTATCGGGTAGGTAACGAACCTTCATACATCAAAAGCCCCTCCTAATATTATTGCAGGAAGTAGCAAATTACACAAACTATTTCAAAAATCTTCAAAGCGATAGTAATACTAGTCAAAAGCCTCGAAATGAGTCATCTAAATTCAACCAGCAGCGGGTCGAGGTGTCAACCTCCATACCTCCAATTTGAGAGCTCTTCTAAATTACAAAGGTCTTCACATAAATTGTTCCAATATTCGCTACGGGGCCGGCATGTTAAGCTTAAATAGGCCTCGGTTACACCGGGGTGTAAGCTGAATTAATATTTCAAGTTTCAGTGCGAAACTGAATTTGACTCGCAACAACTTTAGGCTATTATTTTTGTTGTGCTCTGGCCTGGCTGTTGAGTTTGTGCTATTAAAAACTGCTTTGCTGTTTAAATGAAAGCTTTAAGACGATTTTATAATAATAAGTTTCAAAAACGATTAGTTTAGCTTTCCATAGCGGAGATCCTCAGAGTTCATAGCGGAGATATTTTTTTGCTAATAAAAACCAAGAATCACTGTATGGCTACGGTTTTTTAATTTCCAAATTCATTTATTTATTTGAAGGAAAACCCGAGACTTAGGTATAAATAACAGACTAACAAATGGTAAAAAGCTTTTTGAAGGTACTGGTAGATAAAATATAATGATACAATAAAAAAGACTGACCATAAAGTGACTGGTTTACATACCGCATCTATAAAGTTGATTACATACTTTTAATTTACAAAAATATTACAAGAATGTTGATGAACTCTGAACACCTATCATCGATATTATCATTATTAGTGCCAAAAAAGTCTCGGCTGAGCCGCTGCCTGGCCGAGGCAAAATTTGTTATTCTGGAAATAAATAAAGTTATTGACACGGAGCTCAATCGTTTTTCAATAAACCAATTCTTGTTACAGCTCAGTGCAAATAAGAGCACACCAGTCACGAACTCTTGGATGCGTCAACTGGGATCGATTTTGGATGCCACGGCGTGCGTACTTTCATTAACGCCAACTCTCCATCGCAGAATGTGCGGTATGGCATCTCGATATCTACCAGTTCCAGAAATATGTCCCGAAGTGTATTATTAAGATGCTTATAACATTCACTATGTATTGAACCACAAAATACATGTCTAGGTCTTTTAAAACTTTGACTGCCGAAATCACACGGTATGTGTTTTCTACAAGTGACTAATATGCGTAAATCCACACTAGCGCAGCGGCTGAGAAAATACAGATCTGTGTGACTCAGCACAGCCGTAATATTTTTCGAACGAAACGCATGTGCGGCGCAACACAACCGCTGTGTAGAGCGGCAGCACGAATTTTTTAGGTTAAAAAAAAGATCGCTGTCGTCGAAAAAAAACCGCAGTCAAAGTGTTAAAAAAAATCCTGAGTAGGCGCGGTAGTCCCCAAGTATTAAGGGCAAAAATTATTTCTATGTAGCACTTAGGAGGGCACATTTTGTGAAAAAGATATGTCTATTGTTCCTCCACGTCCAGCCCATCCTAAGGTTGCCTAGAAGAGATCGCTCTCAGTGATAAGGCCGCCCTTATACTTCCTGTATTCTTAGTACCTATTTCTGTATTGTTTTCTGTTTTGTGTAGTATAAATAAAGGGTTTTCTATCTATCTAGGATTTCGGGTACAACAGGCACAGGAGGAACAGAGCATACGGGATCCCGTGTGTAAGACTAAGATGTAGGCTAAGCTTCACAACCAAAACCGCTATGTTCGCCCTTTAAACAAAAAGGATTAAAGTAAGTGGCCTGATAACATTTTTATTTTATCCATCTATTGGTACTACGCTTTATTATGTCTGTAGCTGTATTAAAAGCGGGTAAAGATTTTTACTTACAGCTTTTTATAGGAAATACATATTGTGTGCACAACGGAAAATATATAATTCTGAAAACTAACGAAAATCCACTCCAGCTTTCGCTTTCATAGCCGCCACTCTTAACTCATATTCATCGTTCAATAATGCAGTTACTGAAAACCTAGGGCGAACGTTTCCTTTTGAAAAGCTATAGACTTCACACGTTAGATCTCTATGTTCACATGAATAGATTTCCTTTAACAGTATCCGCAGTATGTCTATGTCATTGGACTTGTGGACATTCCGGCTAAAGCCCAATGCATCGACAAATGCATCGACAGGCCTATCGTGCTAGCAGAGGCCTATCTGTGGCTGCCACAGACCTATCTGTGGCTGCCACAGGCCTATCTGATCGCTGTGGTCACCAGCTTTGTTACGCGTGTGGTTTGTTTTGCATTCCCAAATGGATTTACTGACGTATCTACTTTGATTAGTTAGAAAGCTGAGGGAAATTCGGGTCATGGTGGCGAGTGTAGTCTGTAATTTATCAATTTGCGAGTTTGTAACTTCACAGACTTGCCCAAATCATGATGAGATACTCCCTGTTTATATAATATCGTACAAGATATATACAAAGGGCCAGAAATAATTTTTTGGTCTATAATATGTGTTTTTTCCGCTTCGAATTCGGCCTAGTACCGCCTACCTCTGTACCCAATTGTTAAATTAATTTCTGTAAATACCTCTATAATTTGTTTTTAAATAGTGCCCAAAGTACCAGGAGAGAACTTGATTGGCGACACAGAGAGTTGATTCGAGACTCGCTTAAAACATAAATCTGTAAGTACCTTTATAGTTCCTTCATGTTTATGCTGCCCTAGTAGTAAGTAATTTAGTGCTGTTATATGTTTCCTAACTGTCCTAGCAATATTTTGGTCGTAGAGATTCGTCCTAGCCACCAGGGGTAGGCTTGGTGGTAAGCTGGGTTCGTAGCATGTTTTTCTTATCTGCTTCATGACGTTAAACAGATGGACAAACTTAAAATATCTTTAACATACGTACTTTATTCACTAAAAACAGAAGATAAACAAAAATAACGAAAACATTTGATTCCAAGCCCAACAACCAAAAGATACAATTTCAGTCATTTCAGTTCTCCTGGGATCGGATCTGTCTGTACCGTTTAATGCATCTGAAATATTTAACGGAATCTCTAAGGAGTGCTTAAGTCTAAGTATCCGAGCGAGAAACAATCAGACTTTTTAATAAAAATGCAAGTTGAATGAATGTTTGACCTGGCGTGCGGATTTCCGCCCGCGTGCGGGCCATCTGAAACCTAGCCTAACCTAATTGCTTCAGCAAATCCGCTTTTCGTGTGGCCCATATAATAGGAAAAGCATGTGTGTATGAAATTATACGTTTTGGGTGGCCCGCACTCGGACCAGATCCGCACGCAGGTGTAATACGCATTACAGGAAAAGGGCCTTTAGCAAGATGGTAGATTTTGTAGAAATCAAAAATCAAGATACAAAATATCGATCGTCTCTCGCTGAAGTGACTCTCTTGCGACCTTGCCCTGCACGTCTCGTGTACTGACCAGTCTGATGATAACGTCTAATATTTCGAAAAATGACAGATTTCGAAACTCCTAACGTCTACGTCTGTGCCACTTCTTTATAACTGTGACCTGTAGTTTGCAAACTAATCCGTTCGGAAATTTTATCCAAAACTTTTATTGGTGGATACTACGGATGGATGTTTAAAAAAGCTTATGTATAATATGTTATTATAGAAAAGCTAATTTATTTATTTACCCATTGTTTAGGTACCAAAAGCTTCCGTTGTCATTTCGTAACACAAATCAGCCCTTTGCACCGCTTATCAAAATATTCGACACCAAAAGTGTGTTTTCATTTTCCATTAACAAAAATGGCTGTCGCCAAAACATTTTCCAACCTTCCATCCCGTGTTATCACCGAGCTAAATTACAATACCCGTAGGTGAAGCTTGTGTTAACACGTAAAAACATGAAACATCGTGTTGACATCGAACCTATCGAACTGAATGCACTCAGCTAAATTGGAACTCTAAACACAGGTGCGACGAAAAAATCAATCTTTCTAATAACAGTTTGGACTTTTCTAGACTGGTGCGACGAAAAAAACAATCTCTTTAATAACAGTTTGTACTTTGTAGCCTGGGGAGTGAACACTGTCAATTATTCAGAGACCTGATCTATATAACAATTCATTTTAAATATATTATTTTTATACCGGAACCTTCCCGAAAAAAATAAAAAGTGTTAGATAGGCTTAGTACTACTTATAGACACAATAAGATTACAGTTTATGTAATCGAGAACTATTGGGGTCTTATACGAAAAAGGCTTAGGAAGAACGAGGTGTAGTAAAAAAACTTATTGAGAATTTAAAAAGGTTAGATTATAATCATCAGCGCACTAAAAAAGGGTTTAGGGTAACTGGTGAAGGGTAATACTTAAATAAATTAAATAAATAATGCTGGACAATTCACACAGCATTATCTAACCCCATGGTAAGCAGAGCTTGTGTTATGGGTACTAGATAACTGATATACATAATACAATATATTACATAGATAGATATTTTTTATTATACATAGAAAACGACCAGAACACCCGGAACAAATATCTGCAGATCGTACACACAATTGTCCCGAGGCGGGAATCGAACCCGCAACCTCCTGCGTCGCAGGCGGGTCTTCGCCCACCGCGCTACATCGGTCGTCAACTTATTACTTATTCTGAAAACTACTGATATCTATTAGTTTTGAGTTCTTATAAAGCTTATACGCGCGTTTAGCGTTTTCCGCTTTTTTTTATTTCAAGCGTTGTTTTCTGCGATACCATATTCCTAGCATTCTAGATTTCAGTATTCTACTACCTACGTCTTCGTTCAGCTTTCGATCAAAGTTTAATCTAGAGAACACTCAATACCAAGTGGCAACATACTCAGAATTAACTTAGTTTGGAGCCTGCATATGCATCAGGAAGCAATTATAGCCCTGTCTGCTATGAGGGGGTGATTGGCGGTTTAACTTTAATTATTGTCAGCATGTTTGGCCGTGATCACATTACGGAAAATTTTTGTACGTTGGTTATTTTAGTTTTCATTCATTGATGACGACCGATGTGATATGGGCGTCAGACGGAGGTTAGGTTCGATTCCCGCTTTGGGACAGATATTGGTACGATCTGTATATATTTGTTGGGGATGCTCTGGGTACTTATATAAAAATTAAATTAAACCTCTATTTGTTCCGGTCCCACTTTAACTTGAGAACGGCTTTACCGATTAAATTTTTTTTTATGTTTTCTAAAATTCGAGAAGATTTTTACATTAAATAAAATTAAAATGTATTCTCACAAATTTCAACGCGGGCGAAGCCGGGGTGCGCTGCAAATGTATTATAAAAAAAACTGTCTATGTAATGTAACGCAGCCAACCAGCAAGGAGGCCAGTAACATAAACAAGGAGTTGTCATCAAGGCTGCTTGACAATTAAACTACATGGTACCACGCTGTACACTTTCTTTGTTGCCTGAAATATAGTTATATCTATATATATAAAAGAAAGTCGTGTTTGTTACAACACTTATAACTCGAGAACGGCTGGACCGATTTAGCTGAAAATTGGTGGAGGTAGCTTAGAACCAGGAGTCTAACATAGGATACTTTTTATCATTTAAACAATTTTTATAAATTTCCACGGGGGCGAAGCCGCGGGGAGCAGCTAGTTCTTATTAAAAGTTAGGTGATTAAGTATAAGTAAGTACCACAATGTGAACCCTATTGGACGTTCGTAAACAAGTGGATGGCAGACCGAGGTTGTTTTTGGTAAAAAAATAATAATAAGTAGATACATATGTATACATAATTATACTAAATTTGATTCTTACTGTAGGTTTTTTACTCTGTGATGAAGATTGGTATGAATCGTCACGTACATTCTGAGCAAATCCGAGAGCTTTGGCTATCTGAACCGAATCTTGAAAATGAATGTGGATAAAGTAATCTAAAACTGTATGAATTATTCAAATGAAATTATAGGATGAATCTCCAAGAGGAAAGAACGGGGTTGAATCTAACTAGCAGCGTCTGCGCTTGGATCCTGTCGCGAGGAATTTGAAACGATACGAAATAGCTTTGTTGTATTAAGTAAAATAATAATTCAGTCTTCTATTTACACTCGTTTTGGACTGTGTGTGTTTTTATCTTAAATGTAATGTGACTGAGTAAAAAAAAATTTAATAAAAATAAAACGGAATTTAAATTTAAAGGCTTCTATTTGCAAAATTGGATAGGATTTGTTTGTGAAACATGTCAAAGAAATTCAATGACGGATGACGGACTTACTGGTCGGTCATAGCGAAACTATTAGGGGGGGGGGGGGGGGGGGTAAAAAACTTATTAGCTTATGACTAAGTTATTTCAAAAGTTTCACTTGATTTTATAGAAGTTCACGTAATAAAATAAATCAAGTTACTAAGTAGCCAAGCCCCAAACACATCGTCAGTTAAATTTTGGCGGATAGTCAAAAACGCTCGAGATATAAATAGCCAAGTTACGTTATCTCTTTCTAGCAATTTAAATTGAGTTCGAAGCTCATTCAGTAGCAAATGAGCCATGAAGTGCGAGCAGGATAGAGAACAACTTGAAAAAGTTTCCCTTTTGGAAAGTTGCTTGTATCGGCAAAGGAACGCAATAAAGTGTTTTGCATGGAGAGTCTACGTTGAATTTTTGGAGTTGATTTTGCAAGTTCGTGGACAAAGTTTGTCAATCCTTTCTTTATTTAGCGGAAAGTTTCATAAAAAATCGAGGAGAATTGTATCGTTGAGTTTCTGGACTAAAAAACTTGCTTACTTTGCCGTTTCTCCCTCATTTATACTATGTAAAAACAAAAAGTAAATATTATTTAAATGTGTAATAAGTTATAATACCTAGTAGTTTAAAGTCGTTTATTGTTGAATAAGTTATTATTTTATATTAAATAATTTTTATAGGCTTTGAACTAAAACATGGAAAATTTTATTTTAAGCCGCAGCATAACTTTCAAAGACTAAGTCTAAGTGTTTACTTCTGTTCTCTCGCTGTTTTAAGTAGTATAATAAAGTGTACTCTCTAGTCCTACCTATCTATCTACAGTCAAATAAGAATCAACAACCGCAAAATTACAATATATTAAATATATTATTGAAATAGAAATAGCTTTTTATTTAAATATTTGTCCATTGGAGGCGTAAGGGTTCAAATACATAGCCCACTTCAAAAACACTAATTTAAAAAAGCACGTTCCTCTGCAGAAATGTCGACTGCTGCTCTAATTTACGTGTTTTTCAGCGTATTCAAATATCGTATCGGCTCGAGCGCTAATAGAGCCAGTAGATAGGGCACGGCAAAATTGAATACGTCCCAAGCCAATCTCCGCGATAGATGCACTGGATTGCCTCAAGGCACAAGCTGAAGCGATTAACACTTTGACTGCGGTTTTTTTTCGACGACTGCGATCTTTTTTTTATCTAAAAAATTCGTGCTGCCGCTCTACACAGCGGTTGTGCGCCGCACATGCGTTTCGTTCGAAAAATATTACAGCTCTGCTGAGTCACAAAGTGTGGTGTGGATTTTCGCAGATTAGTCACTTGTAGAAAACTCATACAGTGCGTTTTCAGCACTCAAAGTGTTAATTATTATAGAAAGAAAGAAATTATTTATTAGACACATACACACTCATATTTAGATTACCTGTGGTACACCCCCCGCCTTTTCTTAAATTCATATAATTCTTTCCATCCAAAGGTTGCCTGGAAGAGATCGCTTCTAAGCGATAAGGCCGCCCATTGTACTTGTCGCATATAATGTGTTTTTGTAATGATTTGATTATGGTGTACAATAAAGAATTTTTGTATTGTATTGTACACACACACACACACAAATAAGTTTAGTTATACAATTATAATTATAAGACTACTTAGAATGTTCTTACTTACTATTATAGGGCTTCTTTGAATACCTACCTCGGTTGAGTTTTCTGAGCACAAAGTCTGATTACAGCCAAGATCACATCCAAGTGATGGTGTTGTGTTGGCGATTCTTTGGTTCCTTTCTATAAATAAAATTCCTATGCGTTTAGGTCCGCTGCACCGCCGGCAGCTGACACCAAGATTACGTCATCACAAATATATGCTCGCCAATCAGAAAATAGCGTATTTTTAATAAGTCATTTGATATTTTATGTATGCTAGTTTTAAGGTACGTATAAATTGAAGTGAACGGTAAAATAATTTTATTTGATAATAATTTAATGTATAAAATATGACTTGTCTAAGTGCTTATTTTGTAAGCCTAAAGAATAAATGATCTTTGACTTTGACTCTATAGTCCGTAGAATAAAATTAAATATGATACTACTTACTTTTCTATGGACTGAAATAAATTATTACTTTATAGACATTTATTTTGTGAAAGGTTATGTTTTTCTTTAACCATTTTGGAATCTCTGATCTACTTTTATGATAGAACGTAGCGATAACTAAAAACTCGTGAGGGTGAATGGATGTGTATCTCTGCTAAAAATAATGAATTGATCGAACTGGCATTTTACATAGGTATTATGTATTATGTTTTTATCCCAATAAAATACATCCAAAGACATGGCCAAAATAATAGTTAGATATTGAATAAATCGTAAAAAGCTTTTGCCAAACACAGCCGGGAATGTAAACTGTAATAGTGTAGAGCGGATTGGCCCGATAATACGTATTTCTGAAGGCTAACTCTCAGCTTTTTCGATTCCAACTGCAGGAAGGAACATCTCGCGACAAATGATTCAGGAACTCGCATAGATTTTGCTGAAAATAAATGATCCAGCTTCTCGTATCTTCTATTCTAGAAACCCCTGGAGTATAAAGCTGAATAGAGTGTGCTAACTCTTCCCAAAGGAAACTTATGCATATTAATTTATAAAATAAGTCTGTCTTTTCCGACGACTCCTGTGGCATAGTGTGCGAAGGTCCGTCTGCGACGCAGGGTGTCGCGGATTCGATTCCCACCGGGACAAAATTTATGTAAGTACGATCTGCAGATATTTGTCTCAGGTGTTCTAATCGTTTTTCATGTTTAAAAATCTATCTGTGAAAATATAATGTATTGTATTATGTACCTATATCAGTTATTTGGTACCCATAACACAAGCTCTGCTTAGCTTAGGGCTAGATCATTTATTGTGAATTGGCGAACATAATTTATTTATCTTTTCACTGCCAAACCACTGAAATTATTTAGTCAAATTTGATAAATAGATCGCAGGAAGCTACTTTTCAAAAATCACGTACGAGATTGAAGGCGAAAGCTAGTTACAAATATCCGATGCAGTCTTGGAATAATTTCCTACCTATTATAAATTCATTCATCTCAATGCACTATGCAAAGTGTGATGCAAAGCCAATGCGTCTTGCAACGCACGGTACCATTCAAATTATCTCCTCGAAACCCTCGATGTCACTCAACTGAAGCCTCGTCGAGCTGAGAACCGTCAACGGCGTAAACATTTTTACAACACCAGCCTATCTGGGTCTACCGCTCCCTGCTGCGGCAGCTCAATAAAGGTGAGTCAGGGGTGATTGTGACAGATGGAACAGGTCATGGTAGGCTGGTTGGAGGCAGGCGCCAGGGTTCTTTATGGTGACGATGCGTGAGGCGCCTGTAAGGCGAGTGATGACGTCGTTAAGAGGTTAATTGTTTCGGTTTTGTGACGTAGGTATTACGTAGTTGTTTTGATTGGTTCTCTCAAATTGTGTCTAAAACCCATATTAGTTATTTGTTAACCCACATTAGTGATAGCATTTTATCTTAGCTACAGGGAAATACTTTATTAATAGTTACAATAAATTATCGGAAACAAATTAGAACTAGTATTTACAATAGAAACAAATGAGCTATCTTCAGACTGTTGTAAACATAATCTACAGTAGCTCAAGTGATCCATATCAATACCAGTCGGAAGCGTCCCAATAAGTAAATTAATACAACTTTTGAAACTTTCGCGATTCGTTAAAAAGTAGGGGACGATAAAATAAAAGGAGCGCGATAAATACATATATAATATAATATGTATTTTAGGTATATATATATAAATTATAAAATGTCATAAACATAGTTACTACTACTTATATTTGTATGTAATGTTAGCACGCCAACCCTTTATTTAAAATATGTGTTTCCTGGTTGGCAGGTAGAAAGTGCCTCGGCATTAAGCCCACCCTTTGTACCTTTAATAGTGCAATAAAGTTTAAATAAATAAATAATAATAAATACCTACCCGATAAATTATTCTTTAATAGCTAAATTAATATACCTACCTATAGGGTAAAGTACCTAAAACAGTCGCCGCAGAATACATAACTCGCGACCTATATTTTTTTTAAAGAAAGCTCAATATTTTTTATAATTTCCAAATTATGCACTGCGGTATCTATTACCTTATCTTACTTATTAAGGAATGTAAAATATACGCAACAAACCTGAAAATTCAAGAAACACACAAAGAAAGGCATATCAACAAGTGGCAAATGATGGTGCGATAAATAACAAACATGCCTTAGGGGCATATTACACTATCATTTATCTCGGATCATTTAAATGATCATATATTTGATCCAAGATAATTGACTATTTGAGTTATATCTGTGTATTAAACTATAAAAGTTGTTTGATCCTATTTTACGTCATAAGTGGTTGCAATGACAGTGACAGATGTCAGGTATTGACGTCAGGGTTACCAGATCTCAGAGAATTCGATTTTCCAAAAGACATCGTAATTTCTAGTATGGCTTGTTTTTTGTTCTTTCAGCAAGATTATGCAAGTATATAATTAGAAAACGAACTACATTACATTATTTGAAATATATTAACGAACAAGAAATTGAAAACTCTTTTTTTTATATTTGCTTTTAAATATCTAGTAGAAAAAAATTTAAAATAACTGGCAACACCTGTTTCTATGACCGTCTTGGATCCAATCTCACAGCAAATGTCAAAAATCTATGATCAAGGAGAAAATGAATCATAGTCCTATATTACATGATCCAATATCATTGACTCATAGATCTATGATCCGAGATAAATGATAGTGTAATATGCCCCTTATGAGTAATGAGAGTAAATGACTTGTGAATAGTGCCGCTTTGAATATAAATAAGGTTATTTGATAATAAGAGGCTTTTCCTGTTTGCTATAATATGAACTACACTGAACATACACTGGAGATAAGCTAGACCAAAGAGGTTCTTTGGATGAAAAGAAAAAAACGTACAAACATGGATGCCCATAAAAAGCAGGAATGCTGCTAGTTAGTTGTTGATTTGACTTTTATTGAATTAAAAATCGCTACGTAGGTACCTACATAATGAAAACTATATGTTAATAATCAATAATCATTTAATTCGTAACTTTCATGAAATACACGTCACATTAGTTTCGGCTACAGATACGTAGCCATTTTAAACTTACTCAGGTAAAGTCAATTAACAATATTGAATTAAATTATAGATTATTACAATAGAAATAAAATAATAATAATAATGAAT
The DNA here is from genome assembly GCA_943735965.1 of Eupithecia abbreviata. Lineage (NCBI taxonomy): Eukaryota > Metazoa > Arthropoda > Insecta > Lepidoptera > Geometridae > Eupithecia > Eupithecia abbreviata. The sequence continues at coordinate 9,914,987 of OX030982.1, read as the reverse complement.
GGAATTGATATAATATAAGTTTATCTAATTAGCTAGATATTTATGTAATGAGGTAGGAATTGGTAATGAGGTGTTAGGTAGGTATATTAAACAAATGTGGCGAGTTATTCATATTTCATGAAATCTAAGAAATAAACTATTATTGATATGAATAGTTTCAAAAGTTTTATTACATGCCAAGTTCCCAAGTTCAGACAAGTGAATACTAAGATGTATACGTACATAAGAGATGTTAGATATTCCCATCTCGCCGAATAGTCAATACAATTGCCTACGCTCAAAGTTCTAGAAGTTTCGGTAGGAGGCTTTAGACTCGCCCGACGGTGTCAAAGGAATTTGAAGTCTTGATACGAGTAGTTTGGCAGTTTTTGACAAGTTATTATGCGGGCAACTTTATATATTATAACTTTACTATATATATTTATTTATAACTTTATTATATATGTACCTACTGATATTTATCATCATCATCAGTCTATAACAGTCCACTACTCGACATAGGCCTCCCCAATGTGCGCCATAGCACCCTGTCTTCAGCTTGCCGCATCCAGCATCTACCTACAGTCCTTCGCAGGTCGTCATCCCACCTGGTCGGAGGGCGTCCTACACTACGTTTACCGAGTCGCGGTCAAGAACACCTGATATTATACAGATATAAATGTTAAGCCGTTAGTTTGCGCCTCTCTCCGGTCGTGATGGACTGCCATGCCGTTCCATCGGATTGTGAGAGTGTAGGAATAGAGAGTGTACGTGTGTAGGCCTACGCGCACACACTTGTGCACTATATACTATAGTGCACATGGCTAATCTCCGTTATGGCTCCGTGACAGGCCGCCGTAGGCACATTTTAGATAGGAGAACCTCGTCTTCAAGGTAAAGACAATTTATTTGTAACTTATTTTTGCCCGCGTCTTCGCACATTTTTTAAGGTTATTTCTATGCCATGGGAAATTATTTAGGTGATAAAAGGCATATATTTTATTCCAGGCCTAGAATTACCTTTATGCAAAATTTCAGCGCGATCTGTTCAGTAGTTTTGTCGCTACCTCTAGATGTTTGCATCAGTCTACAGGTAGCTTTATTTAATTGTTCCAATAGTAAATACTAGTTCTAATTAGTTTTTATTCTTTGATACAATTTTTTTAGTAAATAATGGGCTACTTTAATTTCTCTTATACTTTAACATGGTCGTATTTCAGCCGATTACTGAACGTGCACTTTCGACTGCAAAATTAACAACAAAGAGTAATCGTTCAATCTACAATCATTTGCATCGCTAATTCTACCGTAAAAGTAGCTCAAGGCTGGCTAAATTAATTTTATTCCGAACTTCAGTTTAAACCCAAGTTAAAATACGTAAACTGGTAATAACAGCGCCCTACATTTCAAGAGATGTGAAATAATATCTCACTCACGTAATTTTTGGCATCGAAACAGATGCTAAGCTGTACAACTGCTATGTAGCTGGTACAGCTGCTACGGCTCTACGCCTGTGCTACGTCATGCACGCTTCGTTACACTCATAATGGTTTGGGGAAATAATTTTCTTTGAGATCTTTAACAGACTTTTTTTTTACATTCTTTGAAAAAGTTCTAACACCAATAAATTTTATAATTGGATTTTGAAATCCAATATTGCCGTTAAAGGTTACACAAAGTACCTTTCATCTAAAAGTTGCCCGCTTCATACCCATTGTTCTTGTCGCATGTAATACTTTTTTGTAATGATCTGCATGGTGTACAATAAATTATTTTTGTATTGTATTGTAAAGTGCAATGATCCACTTGCATGTTGGCCAAGTTGCAAACATCACATGATTTGACAACCTGACACCAGTGAAACTACGACCAATGTGGCGCGGTGGGCGAAGGTCCGCCTGCGACGCAGGAGGTTGCGGGTTCGATTCCCGCCTCGGAACAAATGTGTGTACGATCTGCAGATATTTGTTTCGGGTGTTCTGGTCGTTTTCTATGTATAATAAAAAAATATCTATCTATGTTATGTATTGTATTATGTATATCAGTTATCTAGTACCCATAATACAAGCTCTGCTTACCATGGGGCTAGATAATGCTGTGTGAATTGTCCAGCATTATTTATTTATTTAATTAAGTGAAAAGTGTGTCGGCTTACCATAACTCGGTCAACATATTATGGGATCCATTAGCTTATATCAAGATGATCATTTATATCAAGAGTAAAGTCATTTGTGGTCATAACTTCATTGTTTGCCAGCCGAAACGTAAATCTAACAATAAAACTTCTAGAATTTGCTACGACAAAATAATGCTACCCTAAAAACTGCACCACAACTCATTTCTCCCAAGACGTTGCAGTAATTGATGTCTTGCCAACACGATGTTGAAATCTCCCAGAACTTTCCGAACAATATATTAAAAATCCGGCTGAACCGGTGCCAAACCGAGGCTTTAAACACTTTTATATCGCTTCACACAATACACCCTAATGTTCAGGTTCCAGTTGCCAACAAGTTTGTGTATAAATCGCGGTGAGTGCGGCTCGCAGATAGTAGCTTGGGCGAGCTGCTGGCACGGAACAAAGTCTCCGATTTAACGGTAAGAGGTTTGTGAATACCTAGTAATGTTAGTTTAGTTTCTGAATCCTGAGTTGGCAAATGTGGTGAGCCCTTGGTAATGCATGCCATTATGGGCTTTGTCGTATCATTGAAAGCTGATAAAAGAAGTAATGCTCTAGCACGGAGTTTCGCGAACAAGTCTCATTTAAGTCATTTATAACGGGATATTTACCATGATTTGATTTGAAAATAAAGTGTTAATAACCATATAGATAAATGTCTATATTGTTCCTTCATGTCCAGTCCGCCCTAAGGTTGCCTGGAAGAGATCGCTCTCAGCAATAAGGCCGCCATTTATATTTCCTTTATTCTATTGTTTATTTTTGTTTTGTGTGGTATAATAAAGGGTTTTCTATCCATCTTGTATCTATCAATAGATTCAAGTTTTATAAAGTCTCATTTGTACGTATTTTGTTCTTCAAACAAGGCGCTACGTGCTCAGGAACATTCTTTTCGACGGTCTTTTGCGTGTCCTTTTTTTCTTCATCAGCACACATAACGTCTACTGCTGCACATTCGTCCTCCAATCCTACTTAACTAATTCATATCTGATACATTATTTACGAGTAGGTTAACCAACGTAATGACACCCAAAAGTTTTAACAAGCTTTCCCAATTATTAAAATGTTCAATTTACTTTCGTGCACTAATTGCATACAAAATCTGTTCGCCGCTGTGTTCTACTAATTATGTTCTTGTTGCACATCAAAATTCAGAGCAATTTTGAGTTGTACAGCAAAACATGACCTGGGGTGGCACGTTCGAATGTCATTATGCAGGCTCTGCAAGAAACCCTCAACTATTTGATTAAGAGATTCGAGTACATGATTTAGATCTCGTTCGATTTACGGATATCAGACAAATATTGGCAAAGGTTGGCAAAATTAAACGCTTCTTTTGCAAATAGAACTTTAACCCAGTGTTTAATCTGTACTGGTGCATTATTTCTAAACTGATGTTTTTTTTGACAATCGACTTGAAATTTTCGAATTGCATTTTGTTGATCTTTTCATCATTGCATCAGAGATGCTTTTACATGCAATTTCTATGTATTTTTATAGAACGCCTGAATCTATAAATTAGCGAAAATATTATCAAAATCGGATAGAGATTGACGAAGACATCAAGTAACACATACAGCCGAATTGAGAACATCCTACATTTTTAAGTCTGTGGAAAATAAACCTACTTTGTCATTGGAGGCACTTGGGAATTAGTAGGTACTTAACCATAGGATCCATCCCACAGTTAGAAAAAGTTAACCCAAGCCAAAAGCTAACCCAGCCACGGAACTACAAGTTAAAAAATTGGCAGACGAACGATAAATCATGGTCCCTGATAGACACGTAACCCATTGTGAATAATTCCGGAGGTGATACAGGGAGATAGCGCTTAGGCCGAGCTCTTGGCACGCGGCCCTCAATAACCGCCGGACTGATGTTCCTATTCTGGAGATAACGATAAGAACTGAAGTATTGGCTGACTGAGTTTTATTGGGGGAAGATGAATCCTATTTTTATCGTGGGTTCAACTTGTTTCAATTGATTTACTCCATTCGTGAAAGAAGGGGATGTTGTTACTCTTATCCCTTTCATGCAATAAAATTACAAAAGTGTATCTACAACCTTTGTAATAGTATTGCATAGAAAAAGATATGCTAGCTAGGTAATTATTATGACTTGATTGTGTTTGAAAAACATTCTTAATTTGCCTTAGGGCTGGTTTAATTTTGCGATAGGAAAACGTTTCGCTCACATGAAGAATTACGTTGCGAAACAGTTTCTACACAGAACATTTTGCTCTCAGAACGACTCCCTCCGTATTCATCTGCAGGTATAGTAGTTTTGGCGTTTTCTGATGTTAAACTGTCTGTCTGACTGACAAAACTACATAATAAACTTGCCAATATATTATTAATAATTCAAGTTACTTGACATGGCTCCAAGGCATCAGAATAAGACAGCAACCGGAATTTGAAATTGCGTTCGGGCGGCCAACAAAAAATGTATATTACGAAATTCAGCTGCCGACCGCGACCAACTTGGATGGAGTTAAGAACAACAGAAGCGCTCACGTGGCTGCAAAAAGCGCTGAAATTGCTGCAAGATTTGTGTTATAGTGCTTTAGTATTTGGTCTACAAATGTAGAACAAGTGATCGCCGTGATTGGGATAATTCGTATGTAAGGTCAAATTACCGGTCGCATTCAAAGCCTGTTTTTTATAATGTAAATTTTAAATTAACATTCTTTCTTCATCGTGTTTTCTGTACAGATCGTGTTTTGTTTTAGATTTCAAGTTACACCGTATTTTTGTAAGACTTAATTTGTTTGTACTATTGTGTATTCATCATATCCAAAGGTTGTCTGGCAGAGATCGCTCATAAAAGTCAAAAGTACACAAAATACTACTTACTTAGTACTTACAAAATAAGCACTTAGACAAGTCATATTTTATACATTAAATTATTATCAAATAAAATTATTTTACTATTCACATCAAAGCGATAAGGCCGCCCATTGTACAACACATTATGTGTTTGTTTTTTCCTGTCTTGTATGTATATCTGTTTTTATTTGGTGTGCAATAAAGAGTAATTGTATTGTATTGTGTATTCTATCTCTTATCCAATCCAAGCCAGTGGGCAGTAAGCGTTTAGACACATATCTAAGGTTTTGACAAATATCACTTCTAGAAGCATAGATTTAAAGGCAAATGTTGCATGTTAAAGGGACAAGCCGTTCGTTCTTGTTTTTTACTTAAACAGATTTATATATATTTTTTTTTTTACTTGACCAGTAAACTAAGAACAGCCGGAAGTAATAAAATGTTTATAGTTTATGTTTTTTGTTTGCATTTTATGTATATTTTATATTTATAGTATCGTACCATGGTTTTTTATTCTTTTTATTTACTTTTTATTCGCATGGTGTTGGCTTAAAGTGATAATATAGGTATTAGCCTATTATTATGTATTTTTTTTTGTCAATGGCTTTTTAAGTGTTCTTATTACTACAATTATTATTATTTTTTTATTTCATTGCGTAGGCCTGTTCGTGACGTCACCTGTACGGGCTCTAACGGAAGACCAGCGCTGGCTAAGTCTCTCACGGAGCTTAGCCAGCATTATGCTGAGTTAGAGCCCTTTTGTAACAACTCTCTAAATGTACCTATTCTATAAGTGTGTCTTTTTTTATGTTAATTTAAGTTGTTATGAATAAATGTCCTTCTATTCTATTCTATTCTATTCATAATACACCTGAATTTAACGATTCGTTCGAGATGCGAATAAAACAGTACAAATCTAATTACCTAAAGCACTTGAAGCGAGGTATAAACAGGATAATTTCTTGATTTATTTTGGGCGGAGCACTTATTCCGTGATCGCTCGTAAAGATGCAAAATATAGGCATTTGAGTGAAGGCGATTGAGATGGTTTTATAGGTTTTTTATCAGGTAATGGAAAAGTTGTGAGGATCATTGGATCAATTGGTTCGCTCACGGAGAAGTTATGTCCTCGCTGGAGACGTTTTACTGCGAGTATATTGATGTGCACCTGAGACATGCTGAAGTACCTACATATCTTCTTAGAGTAAGTACTAATTTCGTAAAGAGCGTATCGTAAGTAGATAGTCGATAATTTATTGCGCAAATCATGATCATCATCATCATCAGCCTATAGCAGTCCACTGCTACGGACATAGGACTCCCCCAATGAGCGCCATAGCGCCCTGTCTTCAGCTTGCCGCATCCAGCATCTACCCGCAGTCATTCGCAGGTAAGTACTAATTTAGTAAAGAGCGTATCGTAAGTATAGTCGATAATTTATTGCGCAAATCATGATCATCATCATCATCAGCCTATAGCAGTCCACTGCTACGGACATAGGACTCCCCCAATGAGCGCCATAGCGCCCTGTCTTCAGCTTGCCGCATCCAGCATCTACCCGCAGTCATTCGCAGGTAAGTACTTATTTTGAAAAGAGCGTATCGTAAGTAGATAGTCGATAATTTATTGCGCAAATCATGATCATCATCATCATCAGCCTATAGCAGTCCACTGCTACGGACATAGGACTCCCCCAATGAGCGCCATAGCGCCCTGTCTTCAGCTTGCCGCATCCAGCATCTACCCGCAGTCATTCGCAGGTAAGTACTTATTTTGAAAAGAGCGTATCGTAAGTAGATAGTCGATAATTTATTGCGCAAATCATGATCATCATCATCATCAGCCTATAGCAGTCCACTGCTACGGACATAGGACTCCCCCAATGAGCGCCATAGCGACCTGTCTTCAGCTAGCCGCATCCAGCATCTACCCGCAGTCATTCGCAGGTAAGTACTAATTTAGTAAAGAGCGTATCGTAAGTAGATAGTCGATAATTTATTGCGCAAATCATGATCATCATCATCATCAGCCTATAGCAGTCCACTGCTACGGACATAGGACTCCCCCAATGAGCGCCATAGCGCCCTGTCTTCAGCTTGCCGCATCCAGCATCTACCCGCAGTCATTCGCAGGTAAGTACTAATTTAGTAAAGAGCGTATCGTAAGTATAGTCGATAATTTATTGCGCAAATCATGATCATCATCATCATCAGCCTATAGCAGTCCACTGCTACGGACATAGGACTCCCCCAATGAGCGCCATAGCGCCCTGTCTTCAGCTTGCCGCATCCAGCATCTACCCGCAGTCATTCGCAGGTAAGTACTTATTTTGAAAAGAGCGTATCGTAAGTAGATAGTCGATAATTTATTGCGCAAATCATGATCATCATCATCATCAGCCTATAGCAGTCCACTGCTACGGACATAGGACTCCCCCAATGAGCGCCATAGCGCCCTGTCTTCAGCTTGCCGCATCCAGCATCTACCCGCAGTCATTCGCAGGTAAGTACTTATTTTGAAAAGAGCGTATCGTAAGTAGATAGTCGATAATTTATTGCGCAAATCATGATCATCATCATCATCAGCCTATAGCAGTCCACTGCTACGGACATAGGACTCCCCCAATGAGCGCCATAGCGACCTGTCTTCAGCTAGCCGCATCCAGCATCTACCCGCAGTCATTCGCAGGTAAGTACTAATTTAGTAAAGAGCGTATCGTAAGTAGGTAGTCGATAATTTATTGCGCAAATCATGATCATCATCATCATCAGCCTAAAGCAGTCCACTGCTACGGACATAGGCCTCCCCCAATGAGCGCCATAGCACCCTGTCTTCAGCTTGCCGCATCCAGCATATACCTGCAGTCATTCGCAGTTCGTCATCCCACCTGATCGGAGGGCGTCCTACACTACGTTTACCGAGTCGTGGTCTCCACTCGAGAACACGTTTGCCCCAGCGCCGTCTGCGCAAATGATGTTATGCAATGTCTGAAAATAAGTACATAAGAATAACTTAATCATTAAACGTGCAGCTCTTTCTGTACCGAAAATGTTAATGTTCTTTCGGGGTTTGGTTCCACGTCAATAATTAAATTAGATCATCGACCAAGGTATTCAATACTTTTCCTATATTAATTACCCTCCTCCGTTGGTAATCGGGTATAAAAGTAGGTTAGAAACTTAATAAACTTTTTAGATCATCATCTGCACTCTATTTATTTAATATCCACCGGTAGGTGAGATCCAACTTTAAAAGCGTGCAGGTTATTAATTAAAATAGTGAGGCATCTTCGGCACAGCTTAGAAATTATAGCTACGTCTAAAATGGTTGAGCAGATAATGAAAACTTTTACCTGGATTGCCGCCGCGGTGCGTAACAATTGACCAACTCAATTCAACTCAACCCCTTAGTCGACTCTTAAGTGGAGTCGAATTATAATGTAAGTACAACGTTAGTAAGTCAGCTGTGTAGCTGTGTGTAGTATTCGTAACGAAAACATACGACAGAGAACCAAAATTATCGACATAGCTATAAAAATTAGCAAACTGAACTGACAACCGCTGGGGCAAACGTGTTCTTTAGTGGAGACCACGACTCGGTAAATATAGGGTAGGACGCCCTCCGACCAGGTGGGATGACAACCTGCAAAAGAGTGCAGGTAGATGCTGGATGCATCAAGCTGAAGACAGGACGCTGTGGCGCTCATTGGGGGAGGCCTATGTCCAGCAGTGGACTAACATAGGCTGATGATGAAGTCAGCTGTTTAAATTTATACTATGCCCTAGCTGTATCTTGAGATTGTTCCGGGTATAACTATCGGCTTACTCAACTTCCTTCCGAATGGAATGTACGATATTAACCTCAGCGTGGTCCAAGTGTGGACCTCAAAGGAGTTCCATGCCTTCATTAAATTTACAATGAGTATCTCTATTCCACCCGATTCCATTTCTAAACGAAGAAACAAAAGACGACGCGTTTAGTACCACAGCAGCTTCTAGCTTTAGTCGAGTGCGAGGGCTTACGGACTATAATAACAAAACCTCAGAATTTCAAAATTGGTCTTTTTGCATTATGTTTTCAATAACATCTGATAGCTTGAATTTCGAGAATTCGTGTTGAGATATTTAGTTCTTCTTCAGAAGATTAAAAACGCGTTCAGCTTATATAATGGGCTCCCGTTTCATAATTCCATAACCAACGCAACATCAACCGCCTACTCCATTAATGCTCGATAAATTGCTGCACAAATTCCATAATTTGTTAATTAAAATTGCTCAGTGGTCCCTGTATCTATTACTTAATCAAGTTATGTGCGTTATTATTGTATTTAAGAAGTCGACAAGATATGACTGTAGAGTGCAATCTCTGTTATTATATTTTAAATCGCGCTAAGGGCAAACAAGAATGAAAAAATAAGAGTGAAAAAGACGATTTTTCTAAAATTCTCTTCTGCTTGTCCCATATCTTATGACTTTGCGACAAGATTACGTCATCAGTCAAAAGTAAAAGATCTTACAACTAAAGGATACTTTCTACCATAGCTGGTATTTAACACTTTGAGTGCTGAAATCACACGGTATGTGTTTTCTACAAGTGACTAATATGCGTAAATCCACACTAGCGCAGCGGCTGAGAATACAGATCTTTGTGACTCAGCACAGCCGTAATATTTTTCGAACGAAACGCATGTGCGGCGCAACACAACCGCTGTGTAGAGCGGCAGCACGAATTTTTTAGGTTAAAAAAAAGATCGCAGTGGTCGAAAAATAAATCGCAGTCAAAGTGTTAAGGAAAAGTGCCATTACAACGAAGGAGAGACTGACTGACAAATATGGGAAAGAGATAACTTACAGAAAATTACAGGTAAGGAAGGTATTGCGAAGACTGGTGATAGATTATGATCTAACTTGCCTATACTTGCGAATACTTTTAGAGATACATTGGGAATAAATACGTGGGTCTCTCGTAACACTCAGGGAATAGTCATGTATGAATCGATGCGCGTCTCACGTGAGCTTTTTTTATAGTCAATAAACTTGCGTTTGACCACAGAATTACTCTTTAACATTAACGTTTGACCACAACCTCATCTGATGTAAACTAAAGATGTGAACGACGAGGCAACGATGTATCAAGAAATTCTAGAACTTTATCTGTCTGTCTTGAAGAGGTAAGACCCAGGTTGTAATTGACCGGAAAAACATCAGCTGTTGAGTCGTTTTAAATACTCAACAACAACATTTTTTGATGGCTTTTGTCGCTTGGTGGAAATCTGCCTTTAAGAAGCCCCCAACCCAGCCTGCACGTCGAAGATTAAAGGGAACAATAAAAAATGTTATGGCGTCTTTGGCAATTCATCAATGGATTTGTCGTCAAGTGGTTTTATCTTGTTTTTATGGACGACATTCTTTAGGGCAAAATTATGAAAGTCGATTCATCAAGTCATTTTGTTTTACCAAAATTTAATACATACTGAACAGGTAAAGAGTAAGAATAGCTTGACTATAATAAGCTTCCATCTGAAGCAACTGAGCTGCCTATTCGTAAATTTAATTTTTTTATTAATTAAATATTACATAAAACTAAATCTCATCAAGAAGGCTTTCTACTCCATAAATGATTATCTCAATGATGTTTATGCTTGGCCAGATGTCGCTCAGTTTCGCACCGACAATAGTATGTAAGTAATTTGTTGTTGTGCATAGCTTTACTTAAATATTGACATATATCGAATCATATTATATTTAGACTTAAATAGGCAAATAACCATGTATTAGACATATAAGAGATGAACATGCTAGTGGTTTCTTTTCACTTCTTCCACTAGTGGACAAAAAATTGAAGTGTACAGTAAAATAATTTTATTTGATAATAATTTATATATAAAATATGACTTGTCTAAGTTCTTATTTTGTAAGCCTAAAGAAATAAATGATTGTTTACTTTACTTTACTAAGTAATTAGTATAACTACTACGTGATATTTAATAGAACTAGAATCGATTTCTCATGAAAATCTGTTTTCGTCTTGACTCGAATAGGATGTAGATTGTAAAACACAATGCGCTGACTCTCGTGAGCCGTTGGGAATACGTGGGTCTTTCGCGAGACGCTGGGAATAGTCATAAGCGCAACGTTGAGAAAAGACGTCTCTGGCGTGAAATGTTGGGTAAGTAAATAAATAAATAATGCTGGACAATTGACACTAAACTTTCGCATTTATAAATTTAGTACCTACCCATAGAGTTCGGTCCAAAGACTGACTTAATAAGGAATCAAAACTAAAAATAAAACATTTTAGAAGCTTCAAAATTCAAACTACTAACAGTACAGAATATAGTACTCTGTTCCTATGCAGTTTTCGGAGAATGTAATATTAGTATCTAAATACGAAGCATCTGCAGAGATACGTCAAAACAATTCTCGTCCGGCAAACCAACTGAAATACAGTTCCACTGTCCCGAAGGAAAACAATACTAAAATTCACGAAACACAAAATAAGTACTGAATTTCAGCACTGCCACAAAATTGTACTGCTAACAGCAAAAGTGCTTTGACTTTCTTCGCTTAACCCTTTAATATAACTACCAGAACTTTGACGTATTCGGAAAGATAGCTGCTGTCAGATGTTACTAATTCGAGGTTTGAGCTTTTTACGGTTCGGGTAGATCTTAAAAGTTTAATGTGCTTTTGTCTCCGACTGTATTTACATATAAAATGTCGGCTCGTTCCATCAGACTAGACGAGACACACCATTTGCATTTTATTAAAATCTAAATTTTATTTTGGAGGCATGGCTTCCCGCTTACATTGCTTTCCGGCATAACGTTGTAAAGCTTTGTCCATACAAGTCGCGTCTTATGTGCAACTTACATTTAACTTGCAATATAATCTTAGGTCGATGTGTGATGTGTGACTTACCTACTTTGAAAAGATACATAGATAGATAGAAAACACTTTATTATACCACACAAAACAATACAGAAATTAAAACTTAGATTAAGGAATAAAGGGCGGCGTTATCGCTTAGAGCGATCTCTTCCAGGCAACCTTAGAATGGACTGGACATGAAAGACTTAGGAGCTCTATGGAATAGGCGCATATTACACGCAGCGAAGTTAGTCAAAAGATTTGGTGAACTAGTCAAATCAGGTACTTTTTAGAATTGTGTGCAATAAAGTGTTAATTAAAAAGTCCAATATTGCATGACATTACTTATCAATGGATGCAATAATGTTTCGAGATGAAATATGATGTTACTCAAAAGAAACCGAGAAAATTACGTGCCTTTTTGGCAATGTGCATGCGTTATAAGTAATGCAATACAATACAAAAAAGCTTTATTGTAAACAACGCTTTATGCATATCATTACAAAAAGACATTACATGCTACAAGTATGGGCAGCCTTATCGCGATATCTTCCAGGCAACCTTTAGATGGAAATAATTATGTGAATGAAATCTTGTGTGTTATCGAAAAGCACAAGACCAATGTGACGAGATGAGAAGCAAAAGCTAGGTTCTTTTGCTTGCTGATTTCAGGCTGATGTATTAATAAAGATGCTAAGATCAGCCGGGTGATTATGTAACTCGCGACCGGTTTGCGACAGGCGTAAATGAGGCAATCAGTGCTGTCAAACGTCAATTTTGTAGTTTGACACCAGTTACAACGTCAAAATTGGTCAAAATTGACGTTTGACAGCACTGATTGCCTCATTTACGCCTGTCGCAAACCGGTCGCGAGTTACATAATCACCATACGGATCTGTAGCAAAAACTAATTATTTTTCATTCTCATGAATTAATAAAATGCTTTATTACTTTACCAATAGGCTTAAGGTGGGATCTCTACGTCAGGCATAATGAATTCCACCCATTTGATTTTAATTATGTCTGTTTCTAAGCTCCCTTTTACGTGGTATTAAAAGGCCCGAAATTAATTGAATTATTTGTTGTTTTATGAACGTTTCTTGGTACAGTTGATTAAACTTGAATGTGGGTTAAGCTTTTGTTATTTTCCACTCCTATAACGTAGGTGTTGTTGTTGAGGGAAATATTCATTAATGTAAAAAAAAAATTCAATATTTTATTGAATTCTCATAAATTCTTTAACTCTTAAATAGCATAATGTAAAGATTACCAAATTTAGCGTGGGGAAGGAGACAGGAGGTTGCAGGTTCGATTCCCGCCTTGGAAGAAGTGTTTATATTATCTGCAAATATTTGTTCAGGGTGTTCTAGGTATTTTCTATGTATAATAAAAATAACTTATTATGTAATGTATTGTATTATGTTTATCAGTTATCCCCTTACACTTACCTAACACAAGCTCTAAGTAAAACTTTTGAAACTATCATGGTTATTGACACTAAAGTCATTTAAAACGGGATATTTACCATGATTTGATTTTTGAGTTACCTATCCAATATTTCGACACAGTTTCATGCGCCATGATCAAGCTCTAAGTGGCTTGGGGCTAAATAATTTTGTGTGGATTATCGAGCAATATTTATTTATTTTAATAATTTAATATAAGCATATGTAGAGATTTTTATGTAACAGCGAGCCATAACCAAAATGGATTTTCAAATAAGTGTTATTATGAATTGCTAGTCACATGACTAGCAATTCAATAGAGTATGAGAATGAGTACAAATTACTTCATAGCAATTGCCATCTTATTTCGTATACTCTTCTGTTAAGAAAAGTCAGTGGGGCTGAATGGGATTTACGGTCTTGGGTGGTGGACGTTCTCCGCATCTGTGGTCCACCAACGATTTTCCTGAACACTTGGGACTTACACAGGCGCTGGTTTGGCCAGATCTTAATCGGTGTGTGCTGGTGGGATAACACGACACTAGAGGACCGAATGTCTTTCTCGAAAAGGTATAAGCAAGCCAGGACAGAGGCGATCGGCAAAGCAAGTAAGAAAAATGCGACCGCGCTCCTCTTGTCGCGTTGAAGGACTCATTTTCTTGCAGCCAGCCACCATCCAATGCAAATCGTCGTTTGCGCTTGGTCACGTGGTTTGACCGCCCAAACAGCCAATTACAAAGCAGTAAAATTAAGTCAAGATTGAGACCTCCAGGTTGCGTGTGCTTTGAAATCGACCCTATGCTAATCTAATAGAATTTAAATTAGAAAATCTATTCAGACACGGAACATCTTCATTCAGTAGAGAGCAGTAAAATTTCACTAAAATCAAATCTTTATGCCTCGAAACTGCACATGCATAATATTTCAACCGAAGATACTCATAAAACTGCCCCCACAAATCAAACAGTAGTTACTCAACCAAACTAGAACTCAAGAGACATAAAAATTCAAGTTTAATTCGCAAGTATTAAAATTCAAGTTTCCAATTTTACAATTCCTGGCATGAGATTTTTAATGCGAAAACATAGACTTACTAGTCCATTAGTGAGTCAGAAAGTCTTGGAGGTTGGCTGCCTGGGTAAGGGCGTAGACACATGGTTCTGTATATTAATTTTCAACAATACCATACTGAGACGAGTGTCACGTGTCGATGCTTGTAATGACGAAGAAAAAATGGCTTCTTATCGCACAAAGAGATAACCATTATTGATAAACTGGGAATGTTGGTTTGGTAAAGATAGAATAATATTTATTAATTAAGTATGTCAGTCATCTTGTACCCATATCACAAACTTTGCTTAGCTTGGGGCTGGATGATACTTTGTGGATTGTCAAGCATTATTTATTTATTATATTATTTATATTAGGAACCACTAAGTAGATTGGAGTCAAACAAGGCCTTGTACGCAGGAAATAATCTGAAAAGAATATTATCACTGCATAGATACATTAATCCTTTACCTCAGAAGTTGTCATGACGACGTTATGGAAAGTCATCAAAATATACTGCATATTAAATGAAACACAGCTTCAAAATTTCACAGACAAGTAACTCCTTTGTCACATCACGTAAAACTTTCCTTACATGACAGTGAAAAATGTCTTGTCATGTACACCTACCCTAGGCGGGCCGGGCCGTGGGTTTCATAGCCAAAACAAATCATGAATCAGTGCCAAGAACGCCTTGGCTCAGGAGCTGTCGTCGCATTAGCCTGTTATATTACAGGATAGTGTTACGTGTCAGGGAATTTGGACTGGAATCTTGCTTTTGCTATTTAGAACGATTCATTTTAACACAACATTTACAGCCTGCTGAAATTCGCGGGAAACCTATGAAATGCGGGCAGAGAGGACCAGTCATTGTGGAGATTTTAGAAGGAGCCCTATGTCCAGCAAGTTGTTCAACAGAGGGGGACGTTTCAGCTACTTATCGGGTCATGGACATCTGAAAGATATCACATTTGGGTGCGAAAAGCAGACAAAACTGGTATGAGTCCTTTTTTTGAGTGAATATTTTTAAACTTACGAAATCTGAACACATAATCATAAGTAGAAAATAGAAAATGTTTATTTGTGTTTCAAATACAAAAATAATACAACTTAAGAACTAATAATAATAATTAGGTAAATAACCGCGATAAATACCCGTTGTAACAATACTTATAATTACAAATAGATTTCGAGTGATTCATTGAAACTTAGCAATAGAACTTTTACCAAGCGGTTGCATAAAGCAACATTTTTTAGTTGTGGTAGTATTGTGCAAATATAAATAATAAATAAAATCTCTTTATTTCGGATATCCATGGATCCATATTTGTAAGTATTAGTAAACACACAAAAATATAAGTATAGAGGGTTAGTAGAATCTTAAATTAAATTATAATATAATTAACTAAGTTATAGTATAACATAAGCATGTCTCTTTCCCAGAGTGATCCCTATAAGAAAGATATACTTGCCGGGATCACTCTGCGAACGAGACATGCCCACAGCGGGGATGATGAAATATAGAAGGGGAGTCAATACCATCTGATAAATACTTGGTGACTCACATCTGAGATGCTTGGAGAAGTCTTGTGTCGGGGATTCCCTTTTCTAGGGAAAGTCTCTGAGTCACAGAAATGAGTGTTAAAGCAGGGTTAGACGGGGTCAGTGACTGACTTCGAATTCGAGACAAGTCAGCGCA
The DNA here is from genome assembly GCA_943735965.1 of Eupithecia abbreviata. NCBI lineage: Eukaryota > Metazoa > Arthropoda > Insecta > Lepidoptera > Geometridae > Eupithecia > Eupithecia abbreviata. The sequence continues at coordinate 9,898,941 of OX030982.1, read as the reverse complement.
GACCCGAAAAAACCTAATGTAAATTAATTTGAAGTCAGTGCAGCGAACGGAAGTCAATGCTTGGAGATTCACACACGAATATTTTGAAGTCAGTCGGCGCGGCTGGCCTGACGCCGATACTGACTTGTGCACTGACCCTGTCTAAATTATACTTTAAATAATTTGGTTATTCTCAAACCTTCCACACGGCTTCGAGGGCACTCGAAACGAATTCACCCGAACACGTGTCCGATCCAATGAGCATTTGTCATTCGAGACGCAAATCGATATCTCAAACCATCCGAGTGGGCTTTCAAATCGAGCCCGAATATTATTGGCACTTGTTTCCGGCCAGGGTCGTTTTATTTTATCTTATATTATTCTATTATTTATCTTATCTTATTTTTGTTAGAATGCCACATACATGGAGGTGTGTTACTTTACATACTCATTTTCTCAAGGGGGGAAAACTAGAACAAGGAAAGCCGTTGAGGGGGATATCTGGACTTTTTAAACACGTATATCCCGTTTTCCCCCTTGGACAAATTTTCTTTAGGGGGCAAATGGAATTAGAAAAAACGGTGAGGGTTAAAACTGCAATTGTTTTTGTTAATCCAGTTTTCCCCTTAATAGGGATTTTTCAAGGGGGAAAAGTGGAATAAGACTCTTAATAGCGCTTACTGGATTTTTACTTGAAATAACCTTTCTCTAAAACTGTATCAAAGTGAAATTTCATATTCAATCTAAGACCAATTTTTTAAATTTCAATATATAATGAATAAAATGAAACTTGACTGTTGAATAAAAACTCGATAGAATCAGCTGCATTTCAATCGGGAATGGACAATGAGCCGCGCTGCCGCTGACTGTACCGTCGAGAACGTTCTTTTACCTGCAACTAGAGACGTTCCTACAACCTCCGAAGATAAATCACTTTCGGTAATTACTATTCCGACAACTGCTTGGGTAAACGTGTTGAGTGGAGACCACGACTCGGTAAATGTAGTGTAGGACACCGCGGAAAGACTGCAGGGAGATGCTGGATGCGTCAAGCTGAAGACAGGGCGCTATGGCGCTCATTAGGAGAGGCCATTTCCAGCAGTGGACTAACATAGGCTGATGACATAGGATGATGAATTACCATTCAGTCCATGTTAATCCTTCTCCCAAATTCTGTGTATCTCTTCTTGTCATGAGCAACTTGATATCCATGATTTAGGTTCGTAACTAAAAAATACACCCTTCGGAAATAGTTAATAGCTCAGGCTTGTATTCAATTCATTATTCACAATATTACTTACTATCGGTATGAAAAGTGGGAACATCTTCCCCTGTTTCAAGTGGGAGGTCAAATTTATCTATCATCATCATCAGCCTATATCAGTCTACTGCTGGACATAGGCCTCCCCCAATGAGCGCCATAGCGCCCAAATTTATCTATTACTTTATTAAAATTCAAAATTCATATAATTTATTTCTTTAGGCTTAAAAAATAAGCACTTGGACAAGTCATATTTATTTCGTAACATATTATATTACTCTCAAATATTTTATACATTTTTTTTATTTAGCCTGTTTCGTCCCACTGCTGGGCAAAGGCCTCCCCCAAATCTTTCCACTCAGTGCGGTCACGTGCGATCTCCCACCAATCTCCGAGGAAGGCGTTAAGGTCGACTCGCCAGCGCTTTCTTGGCCGACCTCGCCCGCGGCTTCCTTCCGGGACCCAGGGTGTTGCAGCATTAGCCCACCTCTCGAGGTGCATTCGGCTAATGTGCCGCGCCCACTTCCACTTCCACATGAAGTATAGAAATAGAAAAATATTTATTTGCGTTTCTTATAAAATACTACAAATTAAGAACAAATAATAATAAAGATAACAAATAGGAACTAATAAAATAATTTAAATACACAAAAAGGCTACCGGCTCAGCTTTAAATGCTACTTTGACACAAGTGTATGGCACTTGTTTTCAGATACTAAACACAACACGAATCACCAATAATAACAATTTATAAATAAAATAAATAAATAATGTTGGACAATTCACACAGCATTATCTAGCCCCATGGTAAGCAGAGCTTGTGTTATGGGTACTAGATAACTGATATACATAATACAATACATTACATAGATAGATATTTTTTATTATACATAGAAAACGACCAGAACACCCGGAACAAATATCTGCAGATCGTACACACAATTGTTCCGAGGCGGGAATCGAACCCGCAACCTCCTTCGTCGCAGGCGGACCTTCGCCTTCGCCACATCGGTCGTCAATTTAACACGCAAATCACAAATAAAACACAAATAACAACAATTTAACCAAATAATTAAGTTGATACAAGTAGAAGGACGGGACATAGTTTGCTTCTATGTACGTACCATCGAGAAAGTTCTATTGCTCTATGGATCCGACTTTCGAGCCTCGGTCTCAGTCGAACGAATATCAATTTTCCATTTATTTTTAATAGGAGTCAAAGACTGGGCGATACTTTTCAAGTTACTCTCACAGTAGAGCTATTCTATTCCCTGATCGCTCACGAGTTTTGAATGAAATGGCATAGCGTCATACATTTTTAGGTTATCACTACATAGAAAACAAATTCGCTTTCCGGTGTCTGTCTGTCCCTATGTATGCTTAGATCTTTAAAACTACGCAACGGATTTTGATGCGGTTTTTTTATAGACAGAGTGATTTAAGAGGAAGGTTTATAAACCATTTGACACATAGATTCCCACGCGGGCGAAGCTACGGCGTGCAGCTAGTAATATTATAAATGCAAAAGTGTGTTTGTTTGTCCTTCCTTCACGCCCTAACTAAGCAACCAATCGGCTTGATTTCTGGCATAGCGACAGTTGAAAATACGTATAGTAAACATAAGCTTTAGGTCCAGGAGATGTGAAATTCTAATTTAACGCGGGTGAAACCGCGGGGAATAGCTAGTTCAAAATAAAAAATGTTTTATATGCCATTTGTTAGAGCACTGCGTGCCAAAATAGCATAGTAACCAAAACGGGACCGTTCGCCATTAACAATGTTCATTATTGCCAACAACTGACATCAATTTAGCCGAAAAAAGAGGCCGAATTGTCTTGTCACGCGAATATGTACGAACATAAGTCATCTGTTCATTCAACATCACTATTGTCATTTGTTTTATGATGCTTATGTCATTCGAATCATTACAGTCATTTATTTGATGAATCAGTACGAAAATACCTACTGTTTTTGAAAAATTATAATAATCTGAACGTTTTTTTGCATTATTCTGTTTTATGTACCTACAACTTTTTAATTTATTTTAAGGCTTTCTTTCAAAACAGTATAGGTAAAGATTATTCTGTTTTGTAAGGTCTTTTTACCTCCATTTAATTACGTACAATTTTAAGCTATCAAAACTATTTCAGAGATTTTAAAAAAGCTAACAATAGGTATCACAAAATCCCCAATTACATTTTTGATATTTCCTTTGTTCAACGTGTTCCATCACCTATATTATTTATTATTACGCCGCGGCGATAGTGTGTGTTCTCGGAGTACTGCCTTAAAGAGGATAATTGTTGTATCTAGGTATTCAAATCGATGACGGGGTACCTTAACAGGTTTAATTCTACAAAAAAAGCGATCATAAATTAAATTCTCATCGCTTTTGACTTCGAATTTCTCATGCGGAAGTTATGTAAAGCGAAAGACAACACGTAATTTACTAAAACAACATAAAGACTGCGGCACACCGGGCGGCATGCAAATATTGTTGACAATGCATCAGCAGGTCGGCTGAGTCAATATTCCGCGAGTATTATGCTGATTATCGAATAACAGTTTCACTCGGTGGAAGAAAGTTTTTTTGCAGGCGTTAAGGCATTTAGGTTGGCATTTGGTTGGTGAGATCTCAAGAACGTATTTGAGAACATACCCTAATCCCAATTCCTAATCTATAATATAAAATTAATCGCTGAATGTGTTGCTAAGCGCAAATCTCGAAAGCTGCTGAACCGATCTCGCTTTGAAGTACTAGGATGGTTCTTAGGAAGAGAAAAAAGAGAAAAAATTAAAAAATTGCCTGAAACAAATGGCCACCCGGGCGAAGCCGGGACGGACCGCTAGTAATATAATAAATGTTAAACTCTGTGTGCGCTGAATGTTTGGTACAACGTACCTCCTTAACTACTTACCTAACTTATTTAGATGGCATTTGGTATGAAGATAGCTTGTGTACAAGAATAGGACAAAGGCTAATTTAATCTTGAAAAATGTACATTATGGGGTTAAAAAGGTTTATATGGAAAATTATTATTCCTTGGTCTGATTAACTCAAAACTCAGTATAAATAAACTAAAAAGTATATAACTAAACTACTATTTTTTATTTGACTTTTTGGGGTTGTGCAATAGTTTTTTGAAATTAGTATGAAAAACAAATCCCTGGTACGCACATTCACTCAAAACATGGTATACTTCATTTACAAAACATGTAAAACGCACAGATAGATCTCAGAGAGCGCTTCTGCTCCCCGTCGGCTCTAAAATGTAAAAGCCCAAAATATTTTCGACTCGTCGGTCACTTGATTTCGTGGCTCAGCTGGAAAGAGCGTACTGAGGGTAAGGTTGCGGTTTTAAGTCCCGTCAACATCGAATTTTTTTGCGATATTATTTAATTTCTTACCTTTTCATCTCCAAAGAACATGTACGAAGCTATAGGAACCACATTATTGTAGATAATGTGGTTCCTATAACTATAATGCCTTATTAAGGGTTAAACCTCGACTTGTCACATCACCTGTTGTCCTCTCCAAAATCTTTAACTTCCAAAATACCCGTGACGTAAATCTAGTAAGACAACATAACCGCACATCCTAATCCTGCTAGCTCACACGACGCAATTAAGGCGTATTACGTACGGCGCCATATTTGCGCAGCTGCCTCGTTGATGCATTGTAAACAAGCTGTTTCTAGTGTGGCAATAACTTGAGATGTTTTTTGATAGGGGTCTGTTGACTGGTTGTTTAGGATATAACGTAACGTGATAAGACCTGCTTTTAGCCGTGATTTCTTTAACAATAACCTTTTAGGTCATTCACTGATTTCTTATTTTGATATCTTAATCGCTACACCTTTTGTTGCGAAAGACTGCAGGTAGATGCTGGATGCGGCAAGCTGAAGACAGGGCGCTATGGCGCTCATTGGGGAGGCCTATGTTCTGCAGTGGACTGCTATAGGCTGAATCATCAGCCTATAGCAGTCCACTGCTGAAAAAATCAAAAGGTGTCAGCATCATCATCGTCAGATGATGATGATGATAACACCTTTTGAGACATGCGTATTCAATCAAGTGCCTTGCCGTCAACCAATCGCTTTTATTGTTTTACGCAGTCATAGGTTCCTGCAAGCTTCCACGCGAAGGACCGACGACATTGTAGCGGTTGCAGGGAATCGATGGATGGAGGCGGCTCATGACCGCTATTCGTGGCGTTTTTTGGGGTACCTATGTTCAGCAGTGGATGTGTACGGGCTGTTGATGAAGATGGTGATAAAGGTTCTGCATCAAAATAAGGAACCTATAATCTTGCATTCGGAGGAGGGCTCACGATACTGTTTTAATTACTATTGCGCGATGCGCATATTATCGTCTTCACGGAAAAACATACTGTGTCACTACTCTCTACTCTAGAATTTAAATATGATCAAAGAGGTTCATTAATAACCTGTTAGAAGTCATGACTCATCGAGATACTTTCCGCTTCAGTGGAATAATAACAAAACAACATGTCAAAGCAAGGAGTGCACAAAAGCACCTCCTTAATTCACTAAACAGCGCAAGTAAAGGACATTGTTACAGCCAATTATAATTTCGTCCTCTCACGAAGACTATTACAGGCGTCGCCTGGGAAGGTGCCTAGTCACGCGTCTTCAATAAATTACAATAAAAATTACCCGAGAAACGGGGAGCTAGTGCTGGGTTGATGGGAAAACTTGGTCTTGGGGTAAACGAAAAACAAACCAAACGTAGTTTGCTTTAGTCTCATAGCTTCGCACCTCAACGTAAAGTTGTAAAGGGCCATGATCCATTCGGAATATCTCTATTATGTGCGGACTTGATATTTGTTTTAATTGAAAATTGTTAAGCCATTGGCCACCATCTCGCTAAAGTAGCTGAGTGAATAATAGGCCTAAAACAGAATTCGCTTTTCCAGAAGAAAGTAAATTTTGTCATGGTTTAATGACTCCGATATTATACTCTCCAGGGAAAACATTATCATTACTATTTTAATTTATGTTATATTAATATCTCATATCCCATATTGTATTAAACTGTTAGTGTAGTTTATCCTTTTGATTTATTTATTTTGTACACTGCCTCTATTAGTTCTATCGCCTCTTCTATAACTCTAAGGTTTGCTGAAAGAAAACTTTTCTTCAGGGTTATGCTCGCCTATGATGTATTATTGTGTACAATAAATAAAGAATTACAGAAAACAGATGTAGTATGTATATAACGATAAGACCGCCAATTTGTCACATTGTTTGTAATATTTTATCTACTTTGTTTATTTTTAGTGTGCAATTGCAAAAAAAAGAATGTTCTACCTACGAGTATTTTACTTTCTTTCAAAGTTTCGAGTATCCAGAACAGAACAATTGAAGAATGGGTCCTTTTTGTCTCGCCCAGAACAACACTAGATCTGTAGCAGGAAAAAAAATTAACAGGTGAACTTGAAGGTAATGAGGAAACTTGGAAGATGCCGAAGGATCGCCAATTTAGATATTCAAATGGTGTCCCGTATATTTTGTAGATATTTGTGCTTTACCTTCCTCTCGCAGGTAAATAGCGACGAACAATGGAGAAAAAAGGGGACGATACAGCTACTTTGCATTTTGTTTGTCGGGTAGTGTTTATCTGATTTGATTTTGGGTAGGTTTCGTTTTCGGAGTTTATATTTGGATCGAGTTTGTTGTTTTTATTGCTCTCGAATGGTTTTGAGTCGGGAGCTTTATTTTCCAAGTCCAAATCCTGAAAAAAAGCGAAGGTATTTGCCTCGGCGTTTTCTGTTTGCCAGTTACCTGAACAAACAACATCTCACCCCAAACATATACATCGTATCCGTTCCGTCACGGGTAAAAAAGCATTTAACCAAAAGCATTAGAGCTCATTTTCCATCAAAACTTGATTCAAAGTGAATGATGCTGTTTTACCTCCTAGAAGCTACCAAATTGCTTCTAACTTAAACATTTCGCCAGAACTCAGTTAGCATGTCACAAAAACTTGGTGACTCGAGTTAGTAACTTGAGTGCCCGTGAGATGGCGTTAGACGTGAATAAATTACGAAGGCATTTAACCAAGTTAAATAGTTAAGATGTGTTTGGGGAAGGCCAGAGTCGCTATTGACGTAGGAGTTAATAGATACAAAGTTTCGAAATTGTCTGAGTAAAATTATGCAGGCAAATACCAATGATGGAGTACGTAGCTAACATAAGATTTACATTTAGGTAGGTACGTACCTACGTAAGTTTCATGAAATATTATGATGAAATATGATCAATTCAAAGCGTTAGATTTTGAGTCGTGGCCACATAATAATTAGACGGAATGTTTTTGTTGGAATGATCATTTTCATTATACATCATTCATAATCTAAACGTTAACCTATGCTAGACACAAATATTGGATATTTAAACACAATAAAACAACCCCAATCACAAAACTAATGACCGAAACGGCATAGCAGTGCTTGTTTTTACAACCTAGCATGTTAGAAAGCTTTCTTGTTATAATCCACATATGTTACCTAAAACACTCAGGTACACCAAAGCAGGCTTTTAGTAACATTATAGCATTATTAATATTATAATTAGCCTCGTATTTTCACCGCTACGCTGTTACCCCGAGCATGATTTACAAAAATCGCGTGACCACTTCAACCGAAACCGAAACAAACAGTTTTGTTATGACCCGCTAAAAATATTTATGAAATGCCTTTTACCTCGGAACCACAAACTTTACGTTTTCTTTTGTCAGTGAGGTAAGAAATAAGTACTGGTTATATTTTCTAAAAGATTTCCTTGAAGCCTTTAAAACTCTTTTAAAAAATATCACCAGAAAACCTACTGGAAGAGCCTTTGGAAGTGTAGGTTTTACATAATTTGAATAAAGAACGTAATGTCTCCTCTCTACAACCAAAAAGTTTTAGTGCATAGCGTCACGAAGGTAACAGAAACTCTTTGGTTTAGTCTAGTAACATAGAAATTATTTTATCTGTGGTAGCGTAGGTATGTTATTAATTGATTTCATTTGGTTGGTAGAAAGAGAATACCATAACTAGGTACGGTAGAGGTGATTTCCTCTGTCCACGGTAGGTAAGCTCATTTCTCACGGTAATTTAGATATATTCATGAAAAAAATAAAAAAGTCAAGCTTCAAACTGATGTTCATACAAACAATCTATACGTCTGCCAATATTATTCCACTGCTTTCTTTTTTTGTAAGAAAATGTTCACTTAAAACTCTACCGAAAAAAACATAAGTTTGAATTTTACGGTTTCATGTTTCACAAGAAAGTTATTTCCGCGAAAGTTTGTTACTAATAAAGTGGTAAGATATGAAATCTAAGGACTTGTTGCTTTCTTTTATTCTAAGCACTTCCGTCTTCAAAGAGTTTCATATTTGATAGAATTTCCACGAAATGTTTGAAAATACAAAAATATACTTTTATGAAATGTCACGTAGGTAAGGTTATACTCGGATGCCTTTGCTGTTGGGTCAGTAATGGCAGGTAGTATGTACTATAATAATGGCAGAGATTCGAGTATTTACATAATACGTAAAAGTAATGGCAGAGAGTATATACTAAATAATACGTAAAAGTAAATAGCTAAAATTCTAATGATACACGACAAAATAGGCCATGACTCAGCATAGATGGTATAGAAATAGAGCATATCATGGCATAGCGCTGGTCTTCCGTGACGTAATTGGCTTAATACAGCACAGTTTGTATTTGCATTGCATCATTGTAGTAGAAAACACAATAATATTGTCTATTCTTATGGTAGAAGGTCATTATTAACCTCTAGGGTTAGGTCATCGGTATACCAATGAACGTTCCAAAACCTAACAAAAATTATAAATAACTAAATAATGCTGGACAATTCACACCGTATTATCTAGCCCCACGGTAAGCAGAGTGTGTTATGGGTCCTAGATAACTGATATAAATTATACATATAATACATTTTCATATTTTTTATTAAAGGTACATAGAAAACGACCAGAACACTCGGAACCAATATCTGCAGATCGTACACACAATTGTTCCGAGGCGGGAATCGAACCCACCACCTCCTGCATCGCAGGCGGACCTTTGCCCACCGCGCCTCTTCGGTCTTCAATGATGCAATGCCTACAGTTTGCATTGCTTCATTGCAGTAGAAGGTCATTATTAAGATGTAGGTTACCAATGAGCGTTCAAAAACCACAGATCACAGTTATACACAAAGTGGCAAGATGAGTGCACTATGAACAACAACATGTATCGTGCGTAAATTTTCATTTAAGCCTAGGACGGCCGGCGATATTTCATAATACTCCCATTGAACTCTAAAATATTTCCGAAGGCAGCGTGAATAACTGCCAGTTTCGAGAACGTTGCAGTTGGGTCACTGCATGCGAATCTACTTAATTGTCCGCAAGTAGACTAAATGACCAAAGGACCGGCCTGGTGAAGCGATGACTTGCAGACAGCGATCGAAAAAAAGTGCTGACATTAGCCAAGTGGCATTTTCAGAATTATTTGAGATAAGTGTACCTATCGTAGTAGCCGATCGGTTAGCTATAGCTACGCATTGCATCCTATACGTTCGACCGTACGAATCATCGTGCGGATATCGTCTCTGTATTCCTCTAATTCGTAAAGCAAATACTGTAGTAATCTCTAATGAATGGTTGATGCTGCAAACCTATGACGATGTTGAGAATATTATTCAAAGGATGAGACTCTACATTAGTAACAAGTCACGTTATATGTAAACTCGTGGTTGTCCTAATCGGGTACGTAGGCTCTCATGAGCCTAGTGTTACTAGAGGATGACAACCTAAGCTGTACATTTATCACAAACATTATTGTATGTCTTTGTTTTGTTTAGAACTGCTGTTCATTTATTTTTATAATCGATTATCATATCCCTTATTCTTACTCTAAATAATTTTAACTTAATAATTTATTTTAATTTTAAGTTTTTATAGATATTGTTATTTTATAAATGGTAAAAGCGGGGTCTCCTAATACAAACAAAAAATGATTAAAGGGCTCCAGAACCTGTACATATTTATAGTTTTTTAATAAGTGCAAAAAGCATTTTTTTATATAGTACTAGCTGCGCCCCGCGGCTTCGCCCGCATTAAAATATGTGTCAAATGGTTTATAAACCTTGCTCTTGAATCACTCTATCTATAAAAAACCCGAATCAAAATCCGTTGCGTACTTTTAAAGACCTAGCATACATAGACAGACGACTTTAAGAAGGGGCTCTGATTATTTTTTCACAGATTTGAATGCTAGCACTGAACCAGCTGACCTGTCGACTAGCTAGGGCATTTTGCGAGTATCATAGATCACATTGTAACGGTTATTTATTGAAAAAGTTCGTGGTGTGTGCGGGAACAAAAGGAACGCGTAGATATTTTATGATGGGTCAGTCTGAATCTAACTGCAATTTATTTATTGCTATAAAAATATGGATTTTTTAATCCAGAGTTGTTTACTCCAACGTTTTTTAGTCACTATATCATCGGTTTAGTTTTCATGAATAGTTTCCGACCCTTAAATAATAAAGTTTATAGGGGTTCCCAATTAGCAAATAATGTTAAAAATCATATACAACAAAAACCACTTTTAGTTCGAACAAGATAAAAAATCAGTTTAATATAACTCTGTTGATAAGGCAAAGAGTCCATTTGACGATATACATAGATCGTGATGTCTTATATTTGTGTGAAATCTGCGTAGTTTCCTGCCCGCACAATAGAGACGCTGCTATACCAAAACCTATGGAAAAAATAGAGATCACGATAACGTCTCAAAACGATCGATGGAATTGAGCTCCGTTCTAGCTTCACAAACGAAAAATAACAGGGCTATATTTAGGGCCACTGGTCCCTTTGTTGGTCCTCTAAAAACGGTTCTATAAACTCGATGCGAACATTGCCTCCACTAGCAACGCATCCGTTAAAATTTACGGTCCTGTAAATACGGACTTTCTGTGAACAAACACTAAGGTACCTCAATATCTAGAATGTTGTTAAACCGTCATCACATTATGACGTGGCCTGCAGATTCGCCGCGACTCGTAAAGGCAAATTCCTTCGCAGTAAACATTAGCATACATTGTAAGCAGTCTAAAAGTGCTTTTATAGCGCGGTAGTAAAATCTTGGTCTTGGGAACTACGATAGAAACGTTCATGGTAATGTAAGGGTTACCAACCCTAAAGTATGTAAATCCTAAAGTACTGAAAATTCTGATAAATATCAGTAAAATCTAGATTAGTAGATTTATGTCGTCCTAGCCGACTTTCCATCGCGACTAGCCATTTGTGCAGAAGTTATTACAGTGCACGCACAAGTATGTGCACAACACAGGTCCACTATCTTTTCACCCACTCACAGAATCTGATGGGATGACAGACTAACACGACCAGGGAAAGGTCACGCGTAAACCCACGGCTTATTCCGAGGAACGGGATTGGTAGTTAGGATGATGATATAGCAAGCATTACCAATCGATCGACCTGGATGCATCAGACCAAGACTATTAAGAGCCACACAAATAGGAGAAGGTTACATACAGCTGTGTGTAGTTATGGGCTGTTGATGATGATGGAGTCTCCCAAGGGATTGGTTAAAAGTGTTGCCATGAAAGTAGAGTAGAAATTTTTGTTTGGCCACTGTGGAATGTCGACCAGTTATGTAGAAAGGGAGCAGATGGGATAAAGTCGTATAATGCCTGCGCAATCACCAAAGTGATAAATAACAGAAATAATTAATTAGTTCAACAAATTTCTAATATGCTGGGTTTCTCATTTCAATTGTTTTATTTTTAAGTTACTTTTATAGCACAAATGCATGACTGCATTTTGTTTTATACGACCGTTTTGCTTTATGTTCATCGAAGCATCTCTAAACTACGCGCATGTTTTCATGGCGAAATAGCAACAATTTATCTATATCGTAAAGTTCTTTATTGCACGGCATAAAGTTCACGGTTCGCACGCTGCGCCTGTTATTTTTTGTCACGTAGAACACAGTATAATTATTGAAACAGTATAACCTCTTTGTGCTGGGTAAATACATACCTACATAGAAGAAAATTCGACTAATTCGTCTCAATTTCTTATTCCTATATGGGTCAAAGCACTGAAGTTATATGCTTGTCAGCACTGAATTTATATTCGTTTTTAGTGAAAAAATTTACGCAGCACCATCTAGCGCCAAAGTAGGTAAGCAGAAATCAGCCGACTTACGTAAGGTACGTCAGTCGTTTGATTCATGTCTACTTAAAACTTTTACATTCCAAACTTGATAATAGCTAACACGACATGTTTTACTGTTTTCCAGGGGACTTAACTGTACTGTGACCGTCGCAAATATATCACGCAACCGACATGTAAGGTGACTTGCAAATGAAGATCTAAAAAGTTTTTATAGCACTCGAATGAAAACAATAAAAACTTTGTTAAAGGCACCTGTATGTAGTAACATGAGTACATACTCAACCTGCAGGGAACTAAGAGTTTTGAGTTTTTTTACGTTCATTGTTTGTTTCGTTTTTTGAAAAACGCTGGCATTTGTTAATTTGTCGAATTGACCATTAAGACTGACTTACTTTGAAAATAACTTATTTAGTAGATACTAAATTCTGCCTGCGGCTACGGACGCGTTCTTTCGATGGAAATATTTTAAGGTTATTTCTATCCCATGGTATTGTAACAGTATTGCGTATCCTATATGGGATAAAAAAAACTATGTTTTATTCCAGACATAAAGCTACCAGTATGCAAAATTTCAGCCCAATCCGTTCAGTAGTTTTGGCTCGAAGAAGTAACAAACATCCATGCATCCTTCTCTAGTGTGATTTACCTATTCAATCTAATTAATTGTCATTATTTTAACGAAGTGAGCGAACCTCTACAAAATAACAAATTTCTTACAAGCCAGAAAACATTTGAATATTTCGCAATTTGAGGAACGAACCACCCGTAATCATCGGTAACCATTATCTACCCGAATCGAACGTGCCAAAGGAATTCAATCTACTTGAAACAAGTAAATACATAATATTTTTCTGACTCGGCTAGTCTAGCTAGTGGAAAAGGCTTCATACAATTTCATATAACGCATTGTAACAATACAATACAATTACTCTTAATTGCACACCAAATAAAAACAGATACACAAGACAGGAAAAAGACAAACACAGAATGCGTTATACAATGGGCGGCCTTATCGCTATGAGCGATCTCTGCAACTTTTGGATGAACATGAAGTGTAACATTCAACTTTTCGACCCCTGCGGCTCGATAAGGTCAAATGGTTCAAGAGAACCAATTAAAAACTGAACGTTCATTGGTATTCATTCACTTTCAATGCCTCAAACGGCATTCAGGGTTTGATCGCCGGCCAAAAGTAATCCCACGGGACTCCAGCCTCTTGGCACGATTCTTAAACTGTCCTCTGCTATGTTAAACTCCGGAATAGCTTGTTCGGTTACCACTACCAAGGGAAATATACAAAAGTAATTTATAAAATTATATATATGTATTTGCCGTGATTTGAATCGTGCAAAATTTCTCGAAAAATCAAAACATGCTATCCCATAATAAATAACTTTTGTCTAAATAGCCATGATGGTTTCATAAGTTTTCAGGAAAATATACTAATGAGAATTCAAAGAATTTTATTTATGAACGATTATCAAAATATAAGTTAGTATTTTTGTATTTTTATTTATTGCAGTCATACAATGAGGTCTAATTGTATAGGTCAATTAAATTTATGGACACTGTATGTACCCATTCAAAGCCGTGTGAGGCCGTGTGGTACCGGCAAAGAATATGCACCACCCAACTCTTCCTGTAGGTTTCGTAATACGCGACTAAGAGATATACATCGGGGGCGGACAGCAGCGTATCCTGTCCAATTTACCACTCAACTGCTATCCCCAACCCGCATGCCCAGCGTGTGGATTTTGGTTGATTTGGATCATGGACCAAACTAGTGTGTTTAAAGTGACAAACATTCGAGAACAAACAGTAACAAGGTCTGAAATATCGCGGTAGGATATTTACCCATATGTAACTGTAGACAGGTAGGCTCGGAATTACTTAACGACAGTCCCGCACAGAATAATTAGAAGCGCACTAACTAGCGCGGGTGTAGCTGTTACTCGGCTAAAGTTGCTGTGTTTTATTCTTCAGATTTTATAATTACTAACCGACTTCATACTAGGATTCAATGGTCGGCTTTTTGTATGTTTTATATGGATTTTCGTTAGTATGCAATGAAACGTATTAAAGTCATTTAAAACGGGATATTTACCATGATTTGATTTTTGAGTTTTCCAATATTTCGCCACAGTTTCATGCGCCGCCATGGTAAATATCCCATTTTAAATTACTTTAGTGTTAATAACCATGATAGTTTCAAAAGTTTTATCATGTAACGTATTTATTGTAATGATCACGAGATGGTCTCATAACAAAAATTCATCATCATCATCATCAGCCTATAATAATCATCTGTTAGTCATAGGCCTGCCCCAATAAGCGCCATAGCGCCCTGTCTTCAGCTTCACGCATCCAGCATCCTTCGCGAAATATTGTATATATTGGACATACAACAAAAATTATAACACTAGTTAAATAATTTAATATTAAAAAAAAATTAAAACTGACCTAATTTTCGTTTATGTTTACATAGTTTTTTTTTAGTTTATCGTGACAAATCCCTGTGGTCCTCCCCAATAATGTTTGGTGAGTCTCGAGAGACGTCTTGGGATAATTCTGTACATAGCAAAAGAATCATCGAAAACGGTCTACGATTGACGAAGAAGTTCGCGAATATTAGTTATGTACTCGTATGTTTACCATACACAATCATAAAAATCCTCCATTTTTCGAAGTCGCTTTAAAAGGGTGAGCTATACACCCTTTAAAAAGTGTTCTTTCTTTAAACTTTGGAGCCAACTTCCAAATACTTTTAAAAATAGGAGGTACTCAATCTTGAAGTAGCAAAAACCTCGTAGCAGTGCTACGTCACTCGTAGACCGCTACGGCGTAGCACCGAATACGATCGCTCGTGGACGCCACGTGCCGGTCAAAGAACCGGTTTCCTCATCAACATTTATTACAAAACCGCGAACAACTTACTACGAGGGGCTACTGAGAAATTGAGGCTTATTTTGAAATAATCAGGGTTTTTAGTAAGTTTCGAAGTATTCAGGATTTTTAAGGAAATATCGGTGAAACTTGATTTAATTTCATTGTTTGTGTTATTGTTGAATTAGTTGATTTAAATGTACGAACAGGAAGATAACACATTTTATTTGCTTGGTTTGAGGACAAAAAAGCGACATCTAGTTACACAAGATCATACCCATATGCAAATATGGTTGCCGACTATGATTTATCTAATCTCATTAGAAAGATTGCAATGTTTCAACTAACTACTGTAACCTATAACTTGAACTTATTTTTATTTTTAGCCTCATGTGAACTTAGTTATAATATTATGACAAAACCACAAGCAAATTGTAAAGTCTGTGTTTCTAATTGTTATAGAATTTTAATTAATACCTACTCGTATATAAAAATTAGCTTACCTTGTTTGTGCCCGAGAGCGCATTTGAGACCGCAATTGAGTAGTATTCACGTATTTAAAACAGCTAGACATTCTAAAATCAAATAAAACCACCAAAATCTTTCTGAGTAGCACCCACAGTTTCTAAACCGATCCATCTCCAACCGAATTCATCCATCCAAATCCATCGTGAGCCTTCAAACCATTTTACAGGCAGCTTGCAATTAATGGCAGCGCGCGGAATCGAACCCGCGACGTTTGTCAGCCCGCGGGTAATGACTCTACTGGGGTGTAATGTCGGTCAAGGGTGAGTTAGTTTTGTGAGAATTTTGTTCACTTGGTACAATTACTATATTAGATTTGTTAGTACTAAGATTTGTTTTTATCAAACGTATTAGAGACGATCACTGCTTTGTTCCGGACAAAGTTCAGTCATCGAATTGAATTGACATCAATTTAAAAATGGATGAAAACATTGAAAACTATAACTTTACTTAAGTCAAGCATAAAAAACTAAAATTGGTTGATGAATACGTTGTTGGAAATATCTCATTAATAGTCATTATATTAGTAACAAATACATACTTAAATAGGTTTTTCAAAGAACAATATACTAAAAACACATGTCACACATCCAGTTATTCCAAACATTTTTATAAACAGCCAGAAAAATGCGGCCATAACATACTCCAGCCAGCCACGTAAATTCAAAACAGTTGCAAGCTCATCCATTATAATGTTAATCCTACCCTCAGTTACCATCCAGCCTCCTCATCACAACTATTGCGCGAAGTCTGAACATGGCACTCGTCCAAAATAGTTACTTTTTGCAACCGGTTTTTACTAGTTTTTACCGGTTTGCACCCGGTTTTGCCGCTCGTTACAACCGTTCAAGTGTTGTTAGTTTTTTGTCTGTTAGATTGATTGTTGACTAAATTGAAAAAGTTTGATGGAACTGTTTCGGATAATAGTGTTGCTGCAGTTTTTGTTGTAGAATTTTATTTATTTAAAGTTGGAATACATTTTAATACATTCTGAAAATAGTTTTAGATTTAGAACGACCATTCTGTTCAACTTTTAAGCGCCAATTTGACGATCTGATTTAAGAGAAAAAAACTCGCTGCGTTCATGATTGGACTCTGGCCTTTTAACAACGCTTTCAATAAATAAGTACGTGTATATTAAAAATATATTGTTTATCGTGTAAATACAGTTAGTAACAGACAGAAGAAGATCTTGTAATGCTAAAAATTTTCCAAGCAAAAAACAAAAAAGATAACGTTGAAACTTCGCTCCGAGGAAACAGCTAATTAACAGCAGCAACACAAAAACTTGCCTCTTGTCTAAAAACTCAAGGTTTCGAGTTGTTTTTCACATGAATAAAGGCAACAATCATCATCACACTATGTTAGTCCTCAGCTGGACATAGGCCTTAGGCCATAGGCCATAGGCCATAGGCCATAATGAGCGCCATTGCGCTGTCTTCAGCTTAACGCATCCAGCATCTGCTTGCAGTCTTTCGCAAGTCGTCCTACCTGACCAGAGGTCGTTCTACACTACGTTTACCGAGTCATGGTCTCCACTTACTAACACGTTTACCCCAGCGGTTGTCGGTTCTTCGCCTGATATGGCCGGCCCACTGCCACTTTAGCTTGCTAAGTTTTAGAGCCTATATCAATAACTTTGGTTCTCTATCGGATGTATTTGTTACGACTCCTATCCCTCCGAGAAATGCTAAGCATAGCTCTTTCATATTCATATCATTTATTGTAATTTCATGCATACAGGTAGTTTCTTAGATGTAGTCTTAGTGGGTAGGTACACAATGCATAAAAACCCTGTCAGGGCACAACAATTTTTGGGTTCTTTTTAAATGTTAGCCTAAAATTCTAAACAATCATTATTTATAAAATTAGGAATGTCATATAGGAATTATAGGAATGTCATGATTAGGTAGATAGACTTACTAATTTAATCTGTAGGTATGTCAGCTAGTACACTTTCGGTTTTTTGTTTTAAATTGTAATCGGAAAAAATTCGTGGATTGAATAATAGCATTTTTGTAGTAGTAAAGTTTTCAAGTGTTTCATAAATATATTATCCCTTGGTTCGCATTTTAGGATTTCAGGTAGTTTATTAAATATTTTAATTAATCTAAATTTGTAATTCATTATTATTCATTTATTTCCATAGCTCGCTGAACACCAAACAACAGCCACCAACGAATATGATAGCTCACAGAGCTAAAGTTTCCTATATAGAGCATGACGTCACAGAAAACGCACTCGTTCACATCCTTGCTAAAGTTTCATATCCTTAACACTTTGAGTGCTGAAAACGCACGGTATGAGTTTTCTACAAGTCACTAATATGCGTAAATACACACTAGCGCAGCGGCTGAGAAAATACAGATCTTTGTGACTCAGCAGAGCTGTAATATTTTTCGAACGAAACGCATGTGCGGCGCAACACAACCGCTGTGTAGAGCGGCAGCATGAATTTTTTAGGTAAAAAAAGATCGCAGTCGTCGAAAAAAAACCGCAGTCAAAGTGTTAAAAGCGAGCATGTTGTAAGCACCCGTACCAGTGGACTGACAGCTTTATACTCATTTACTATTACCATCACGAAGCAATCTTGCTGTTCTTAATTAAATATGGTCGTTAAAAATATTTATAACACTCCTACACCGCCTTCGCGTTTTTATGGGATTCTAAGAGATATCTTCCTGCAGCGGGAAATGAAAATATGGGGTTATTATTATAATTTAATTATGAAAGTAAATAAACTAAATTTAAGCTCTTTCGTAATGTTGATGTTTTGTACAGTCGAAATAGATATAGCTCTGGGTTCTGATTATGGGTGAGTCAGTAGATTTAGTTCTGTATTTTGTCGTAGGTTGTAATTTTTAATTACCTACAATGGCACGAATGAAGACAGGGCGCTATGGCGCTCATTAGGGGAGGCCTATATCCAACAGTGGACTGTTATAGGTTGTTGATGATATTTACCAGTGGTATCGTCCATCCAAAGGTTGCCTGGCAGAGATCGCTTTAAGCGATAAGGCCGCCCATTGTACAACACATTCTTTATTTGTCTTTTTCCTGTCCAGTGTATCTGTTTTTTATGGTGTGCAATAAAGAATTATTGTATTGTATTGTATTGTATTGTATTGTATTGTATTGTATCGTCTCAGAATTACAATTTTTGGCTTTTTACCTTTGATGAAAGAAATTAGAAATGGCGCGTATCAAAAGTGTCGAGGTTGAAACCATTCTATCAATGTCTCTGTTTAAATAGCACCACACGCCACACTGGATGATCCTTTCGCATGACTATTATTTTCTATCCATTTCTATCTGTGACGAAGACGATACAATAGTCATAGTAAAGCGATTGGTTATCAGAATTTGGCCCTAGGTCGCTAGCCCCAGCCTGGTGCGACCAGGCAGTTCATAAGACAAGGCCCACTACCTGCCAAGTAATACATTAAAGCGCGAATATTGACGTTTTCTTGGCAAGCGCCTTTTTAATTAACAGCCAGTTTTTTGGAGTCACCCGCCAAATGGTTGAAAATATACGGGTTGAACTCCTGAACATTTCTTTCCAATTATTTATACTAAATAAAATATGTAAATCTTTAAGGAGTTATGAGTGTGGGATGAGATTTAATATTCCGCCTTCGAAGTCCTTCAACGATTTTCTTCAGGGGTGTGAAATACGTTGTTAAAATAATAAAATTAATAATGCAGAACATTCAACATAGCATCATCTATAGCCCCAAGCTACGCAGAGCTTTTGTTATGAGTATTAGATGACGATATACTCAATACAATATACTACATAGATCGTTTTTTTTATATATAGAAAATACCCTGAATGCCTTGAACAAATTTTTGAAACAGACTCCTCTTCTTTCGAAAGCACCGCCGTATGTTTCCGCGAAACTGTCTGGCAACCAAATCGCCGATGGTTTTTATGCTCTGTAATTTACCCAGTCATTGTCTGCTGCAACTGTTGCTTGCAATCTGTATCTTTTATTGCCATCCGTTCAATGGATTCATTGGTTTTGCAGCGATTATTGTATGGGCGTAGTTGGTGGCTGGCGTAGTTTTTATACACTAAAGTCGACTGACAGCGACTTTCGCTGTCCCACCGTCACACACGCTTTGCACGGACACGCGGCGCATTTTTTTTAGCTGCGTGGGTTAGTTTTTTTGACAAAACCGAGTATATCCAGTGCCCTGTGCCCTGTACCACGACAGCTGAAACGCGATAGAAACGTAGGGGAAAATAAAAACAAAAGGTACGCGATAAATAGCCGATATATAATCTCGAATAATGTTATCAAATCGCGAAAGTTTAAAAAGTTGTACAAGTCAGTAGACATTTTAAAATGCCTGTGAGACTCGCAAAGCTGTTATACTTCGGTAATAAAACTTATCTCAGTGTTAAAACCTTAACGTAATACAAAGTGGTTACACGATAAACCCCAGTGTAACTGCAACTTTTCTAGGCGTCCTATTATTTAAAACAGGCTTAAAAATAGCTCTTAAAAATAGATTTCAGTTCAGACGTATGATTAACCGACCCCAAAAAAGAGGAGGTTCTGTATGTTCAGCATGTATGTTTTTTAAACTTTTCTCTGTCAATTATGGTTTAATTTTGATGATTCGATCGTTATGCATAGAGAATGATCCTGAGATAAAAATAATGTTATTCCTGAGGAATTCATTTTTTTTCCTGCACAACTTGAAAAACATTGTATAGGTATTTAAGGTTCTTTGTTTTTTCAAAATAAACAAATTATTGATTAAACGTTAGTCTTAGTAGGTAAGTACCTACAAATTATACCATTATCTGCTTAAAGATATAGAAGATAGAACATTCTTTATTGCACTCTTATATGAGAAACTATGTACGATAAACAACTTAAAAACTAAGTAAAATATGCGATAAAGAGTTTCCTTTCCATCTATAATCTGTAAAACAGCGTGTAAAGCCACAGAGCTGATATTCTGCTGTAATAAAACTTATCTCCCTATAACACCTTCTATACAAAGTAGTTTAACGTTCATACGAGTGTCATGCACCGCCCGCTTTATCGCGCCGTTCTGTCCGAGCAACGCCTCCGATACCGCTTTATGACGTGCTCCGGTGAAGCACTGGTGATACATTGCTTTCTATGATCTGTTTTCAGCTTATAGTTTCATCATCATCAGCCTAGTCCTAGTCCACTGCTGGACATAGGCCACCCCTAATGAGCGCCATATCGCCCTGTCTTCAGCTTGCCGCATACAGCATCTGTCTGCAGTCCTTCGCAGGTCGTCATCCCACCTGGCTGGAGGACGTCCTACACTACTTTCGCCGAGTCGCGGTTTCCACTCTAGAACACCAACGGTTGTTGGTTCTTCGCGAGATATGGCAGGCCCACTGCCACTTCAGCTTGCTCATTCTTAGCTATAATTTACCCAGCCATAATCAAATGTATACATTTATATTACCTATTTGTATTGGTGGTACCGATAAATTATGATTAAATGAGTTGTCATTTATTAGTGAAAAACAACTGATTGGTTACGAAATTGGAAGGAACATACATATTTCCTCTCGGGTATATGCTCGTTGTAGTTTGCATGAGAAAGTAAATAAAGAAAGGGTCCGAGAGGTGAACCTTGTAGGAACCTGAGTTATGACCTAAGGTCAGGAAGTGAGTACGTAGATGCCTACCTTATTAAAGGGGAAAACTGGAAAAAGCCCCTTTTTTAAGGAATTTATATATAACTTCCTTAAAAAAAGGAGCTCATTACTAAGGATGCGTTTTTGATGAACAACCGGAGCCTGATCTGAAGCGGATTTTTGCCCGTTTTCAATTATAAAGGAAATTTAGCGCGTGAGATAAAGATCCAATAAATAATTACAAAGACTGCTCTTACTCAAGGTACTTACCAAATGGTCGAATATACAAAGAATATACAACGAATTTTCACAGCAAATTAGTAAAGTTAAAAGCAAAATCAGAATATCAGAGCAAAATCTCTGATAGTGTGCGTCTAGCCTCAGGAGCTTTAAGATACTTTGTTAGTGGGTACTTTAAGTTTGAAGTGGCTGAAGTTTCTCTGAAAGCCAAAACTAATTAATGTCCGTCTAAGAAACTACAGCATGTTCTGAAGATAATGAACGAGCTGCATCTCAATTTATTTTACCCAAAAAATGGGAGTTTTTTAACAATATTTACAGATTATTTCGTAAAATCATCTGTAAATATTGCAGCCAATAGACGTCCACTGCTGGATAGAGACCCCTCCTCACAAAGATCAGCCATAATCTTTAGGCACTTTAACGAGAATATTCAAAAATCAGTTATAAAATCAGCTTTCAGATTATGACAATGCGATACTAGTATTTTAAGAACTTCTGTCATGGGCTAATTTATTGTTCTGTTATCTACACTTTCATCTGAAATTATTTGAGTAAAGGTGCAAACGCACTACGCCTCAGTAGAACTGCTAGGTACTATACGTTAAATTTGACCAACTCGACCAATAAAGTGAAGCGCGTAGTGCGTATAGTACCTACTTACTACGCAAATGGAACTGCGCGGCTCATACGATTTCATAGAAAGAATAACTGGCCGCTTTGTGCAGCGCAGTCCCACAGCAGTGCGGTCGCACCTTAATATCTAAGAAATATATTATCCTAAAAAACTATACCAAAATTGAGAATTAACTTAGTATATATGTAGAGACACACGATAAATCCTACAAGTCCACACTTAGTTTTAGTAAAGTCCATAAGGCTCTACTAAAACTAAGTGTGGACTTGTAGGAGTAGAGCCTTATGGTCTCTACTAAAACTAAGTGTGGTCTTGTGTGTGGCTCCCATTATATTTACAATGTTGTAGTTATGTATGTAATATGTAGTAAACGATTCTGTTTCAAACTCACAACGCTGAGCACCTCGAGTTAAGTTATAATACAATGTACATAGGTAAGCTATTAGCTATCTCTTGATGAACTTACACTTTGAGAGTGGAAAGTACACCTTTACGATTATATACACTACATAGTATAAAACAACAGTCGCTTTCCGCTGTCTGTCTGTCCATATATACATAGGGATAGATGCGGTTTCTTTTTAATAGATATAGTGATTCAAGAGGAAGGCTTATATACCATTTGACACATAGATTTCCACGCGGGCGAAGCCGCGGGGCGCAGCATAAATAATGTAGGATAGAATAGAATAATGATTTATTGCCTGAACTTATAACTACTTATAATAAATATAAATAATGCTGGACAATTCACACAGCATTATCTAGCCCCATGGTAAGCAGAGCTTGTGTTATGGGTACCAGATAACTGATATACATAATACAATACATTACATAGATAGATATTGGAAGATAGATAGATATAGAATTTTTTTTATTATATATAGAAAACGACCAGAGCACCCGGAACAAATATCTGCAGATCGTACACACAATTGTTCCGAGGTGGGAATCGAACCCGCAACCTTCAGCGTCGCAGGCGGTTCTTCGCCCACCGCGCCACATCGGTCGTCACTTATAGATACTACATCATAAACTAAAAACATAACTTATATCTATAATTAATAAGTAGGTACTTACATAACATACAATTCACATTTTGATTAACTAAGTACATTCTCAGGCAATGGGAGTAAGCTCAGTATAATGCCGACAAACTTAAAAAGCACGTTCGGCGCTGTTTTTCAGCTTACCCATTACCGACTGGTGATCGTCCGCTTTAATAGTAGGTTTTTTTTGCGGGTTTGTCCATTAAATGCTCTATATTGTAGGTTATACTCAGAATTTGTTTGTGTGTGATTGTGTGCGTGTTCTCCTGAGGCACCAATCTCATGAGAGTTTGGGCAACAGGATAACAACATAATACTATGTAATATATGTATAAATAATGCTGGACAATCCACACAGCGTCAACTAGCCCCAAGCTAAGGAGAGCTCAAATTATGGACAGACTTTTGTTCCCGTTCGTTTTCTTTATAATAAAAACTATCTTTGTATTGTATTATGTATGTCATCTAGTAACCATAACACAAGCTTTGGCTTGGGGCTAGATGATGCTGTGTGGATTGTCCAGCATTATTAATTTATTTATTTTATTTTATTACTGGGTCTCTAAAACAACAGGACCAAATTGTATTTATATTACTAAGCTCTTTTCTCAAATTTCATCCGGAAAGTAACTCTCTATCTTAAGCCAGACGATAGCAGACTTTATATCACAAAGGTCCTTACAGCATCTCATATTTTGTGTAATATTTCAATTTACGTGTAAATTCGGTGCCTGAGATACATAAAGTACACTAAAGCTGGCATGGAGGCGTAGTTACAAAGTCTGATGCAGATTTAAAAAAAATACCCGATGATCCAAAAAACATAGCACGTAGCTCATGTTTTAAATGTAAGGAAATTCGTTTATTATGAAAATTTCAATAACAGGATAAAACAATACAAGTAGTATTTCACTTATAACTATGTATTTCTTCAAAATCTAAGCCGTCACCGGAAGGCAGTAATGCCTAAAATGCTGGCAGCATTGCCACGTTGAATGGCAATGCTAATTCACTTACCGAAATAAAAGCCAGTATTTCAATCACCTGTGATTCTATTAGAACTTTTGTATATTGCGTGTGCCCCAGGAATCCAAGGAATTAGGGACCTCTTTTAAATTATGAACCTTTTATATTGGACCTCTTATATGTATATTATGTTATGTTTGACATGTAAAACATTTTTCTTATCAATAAATAACTGAAACTGAATATTAGTCTATCTGAATACTAGTCGATGCTCAAGTCTCATCAAGAGCATATTGAGTTAATTTTGAACAGAAATTATTTGACACTACAAGTTCACCTGAGCTATAAAATGTTTGCTTGCATGTTATAATTACTCGACTTTTTCAAGTCACGCTATAACTTAAGAAAGGCTTTACCGATTTCATCCATTTTTTTTATGTTATCTAATACTCCGTAGAAGGAATTTCCACGCGGGAGAAGCCGGGCGCTAGCTAGTATTATAATATATTCTAACAAAATACAAGAATTCTACAACAGTATTTTGTAAACACGCAGCCGCCTAGGCGTCTACAGAAGAGAAAAATTCTAAAGTCCATGCGTCGCAAGCGCTCCTAAATATGTGAAGGGTCTCGGAGACACTTCGCTGTACAGCTTTGAGGATGGAGGGATAATGATTTGCATTTTGACTGCTGTGGTTTCTATGCATACGTTTATAGGATTTCATACAAGTATGATAAAAATGGGGCTATGGCTCCCCTAAAGGGCGCTATGGTGTTCATGGTTTCTTGGTATTTAAAACAATGCCGGATTCTAAAGTTGTTGAAATTGTGGTAAGGAAATATATTTTTTTAACAGAAACAAATAATATATTTACAGTATTATTTATTATTTTAAATGGTACCTACTACCTTCTTAGGCTACTATCTCCGTGGCCGTTTCTTTCAATTTCAATTATTCGTATAAGTTATTAAACGAACGAATCTTACGAGTTTGGCCTGTTCGTGCAACCAAGTACATTTTGTTAGGTGTAGGTTGTGAAAATATATCAACAGTTGAATTAAATAAATAACCGTTACAGACTATTTACAGCTCAATCAGCACATATCCTTTCAAAAAGAACAGCTAACTAAAGAGAACAGCTCTTCAAAAAGAAAATATAAAGCAACTTAATTCTAACATTAAAAAGGATATTCAGGCGAAATGATAACAAAAAACTGCACCCGTGCGGCGCTGTAAAAATGTAGGTACCAGCGGAACAAATACAGCTGATACCGTCTAGGCGGTATTGCCTGGCGGGATACAGAATGCACTTGCATACGTCTCTCCCACGGGGCTACTGCGAGCATACAGCCTTTGTGATATTACCCTTAGAATGGGATCACGTTTTTTACTGAATTTGTAGATGTTTTTTTGTTTCTTGTAAAAGTCTCTTTGTAATTTTATAAGTTTTCTTGTTAGCTTTTTCTGTCTGTGTGTTTGTTCTTAGTTTACTCAGTGCCTATTTGGAACTGTTTCTCTATTTCTTCGCAAGCAAGCAGTCTTTTAGCTTCTATATGCAGGGACACATAACTATGTTTATGAGTTATATATAATATAATAAAAATACAATTAAATAACACTCCGCCATGTGGACCTCCGCCCAAAAAATATAAGCTGCTGGCTGATGACCAGATTGAAATGAAACAATCTCGGACATTTGAAACACGAGCTCTAGGTAAATAAACAAGGCTTCGATATTGGCCATCTCTATTTTTGATTTGTATTCATTAGGTAACATTACTTCAACATCACCTATTTCTTGCTACAAAACTTTCACTATTAATTAAAAATGAGAGTCATCAGAACGTAGCTTTACACAGAAACCGCTGTAATAATAACAGAGCTACCTATACAGCAATCCTCTCAAACAGAAGCCAGATCGGAACTATACCGTATCCCCAGAGGTCGAAACAAAGACTTTACATCCGTTCCATTGTAAAACGAAAAAATGCAGATAGTTTCAGAGTAGTTCGCCGGAGTAAGCAAATATCCAGGGATATTATCGGACGGGTCCTCTGTTCTCTGTTCGATGTCTGATTTTTATGCGATTGCAACGTTTTATTGCGATATTTTATATGATCTCTATCCTTACTGTGATCTCTTTGCAATGGCTACTGTTATAGTATAGATTGTACTTAGATAAGATACGCTGTGGTTGTTGGATTTTATGAACAAGTTGGTAAATAGAAACGCTTTATGGTGTCTATAATGTTAACAAATATTTTTTAGGCTCTTACGAAAAATAGAGATGTATAATCACAGTAACATTACAAATGGGAAAGTTTAGTAAGATGGATGTATGCAATGATATGTATGGATGTTTGTTACTTCATTACGCTAAATCTACTAAACAGATCGGGCCGTTAGTTTGCATATGTAGCTATAAGCCTGTTATCAAAAACGCTACTTGTCACCCATAAAACATTTTCCAAGGGATATAAATAAGTTAAGTAAAAGTAAGTATAAAGTAAAAAGTTTTTTATTTTGCCAGAACAGAGACTCTTATAAATTAAAATTAGATTAACAGTAGACAGAAACTCACAAAATCGGTCTCCACTCAGCATGTACTATGGTAGAGCAGATCGTACCATAGCGCTGGTCTTCCGTGGAGACCGTGGTGCGCAAGGTGGCCTAATATGTACAATAAGGAAAATAACCTTTACGTTTCCATATAAACAACGCATGTCGTTATACATATAAACAAGGCTGCGGTCAGAAACAAGTATAAAATATAAATCAATCATGATAAAAAAAAAATTCTTCTTCCTTACATTATTTCATTGTATTTTACTTGTATATTATTTAATTTTGTACAATATTTTTAGTATAGTTTGAAAATGCCCTTATACAGCAGATTACTTTGACATTTTATCCAATTTATTATTCAATTTAACTTATACCGTTATTTATTATCTGTTTTATTGTGACAAATTATTATAAATGAATTTATTTTAATTTTTTAAGAAGGCATGTCTATCTGCTTTTTTTTGCACAACGCCCTATGGTGTTTCCTTTGTCAAAAGTTAGTGTGTGTTATAATAAAAATGTAATTTATCTTTTAAAATAGTATTTAACGACATCAAGTGTAACATTGTGTACCTACGGTGGAAATAAATAAACTGATAATTTGATCAAGTGATTAAAAAAAAAGTTAAATATTATAACAATCAGTTTGCACACAAAAAAAAACATTTTCCCAGGGTTCGATGGACATCTCCCCAGAACAAATGTACCTCAGGCAAGCCGAGTTCACGCAGGGACTGTTAAAGCCATATAAAAATGGATTTATACCAGTCGTAAAATAAAACCAGGCCAGTGATTCAATACTCGTATACACTGTAATCTAAACCCCAGACATAAACAAAACAAAATCCTCCGTAATTTGAATGAGCAGAAGACAAGTGCAAGATAGAGGTGCACTGGGTGTCGCAAACCAAATTATTAGAATTTACCATATTCCTCCCACATTTTTATCTGCAAAGCCAACTCTATAGCCTGAGGATATGGTTTAAATTCGTACGGTGAACGAGGAGGCAATAGGAGTATTTCTTGAAGAGGCTATAACTCTTTGTTTCGTATAAAACGAGGGACAGACAAAGGCTCACGTGTGCCTTCTGGAGATTTCTCACAATACGTCGACGTGCTGGAAAAAATATAGATCCGGATTACAGTTTATTTAACAGGTAAAGTATTGATATCTAGAGTGCTGAAGCAAAAAGTTTCAGTTTGCAGCTCTTATATAATTGTGAAGTGAACAATAATCGGGAACGAAAAATATTTTTGGAAGAATACAATATAAAAATACTTTAGTGTACGCAAGATGCAGATCATTACAAAAAAAGATGCATGCGACAAGTACAATGGACGACCTTATCGCTTAGAAGCGATCTTTCCCAGGCAACCTTTAGAACTATCCCGGTGTTTTGTAGAAGATGTACCTAATTATTTTGCAGTTACAGCTTACAAAGCTTGTGTTTTGAGAAAATATAGATCTCTGTGACTCATCACAGAGATCTATATTTTCTCAGCCGCTGCGCTAGTGCTAATTTACGCATATTTGTCACTTGTAGAAAACACATACCGTGTGATTTCAGCAATCAAAGTGTTAACTCTTTAAACTGTTATGTGTAGGAGAAATGATAGGAATGTTTGTCAAGATTTAAGATGCTATCAACGGTAAACTGTAACAAATTTGTAACAATAATAAAAATGTTGTATCTATAAACCTATGAGTTAAGTATCAGCAATGTATCATTCTTTAAAAGTGACTGCAAAGCACAATACGTTAAAATTATAGAAACTAATGGAAGTTCCACCAAAAGCTTCCAAAGTGCACCCATTGTACAGTCACAATCAGTCAACCTGACCGCAACCCGCGAGTTATTCTAGCAGCAACCGGCCACATTCAGGGAGGCGATTCTGGTCATTTTTGAAGTGAAAACATCTATAGGCGTGTTGAGCACTTTTTGGGTGAACAAAAAGCGTGAAACTCACGTCATCGTTACCTTTATCACCACACACAGCATAAATAAAATTCACGTCAAGAGTTTTTGTCCACAAGTGAAAGAGGTGAAAAAGAAACCACTAATATGTTCATATGTCTCACTTATGTGTCTAAATCATATCAAAAAATTAAACAAGTAGCAAACTTCTTCCACTAGTGGACAAAAAATTGAAGTGAACAGTAAGTGTTTATTTTGTAAACCGAAAGAAAATAAAATATTTTGAGTTTTTATTTTTTATTTTTAGCTCTGGCACTAAAAGTCATCGACCGTTCGATAAATATCACATTTAGAAATAATGTCGAAGAATATACACGACATATTTTTCGACATATGAGAATTGGGTCCTGGCACTTTGATGTCAGTTCATTTGTCACCGCGATTGTACCGATGACGTTACATTCATACTATTGTCCCAGAGCATTGTGCAGTACGACAAGAGCGAGTGCAAGAATGCGTACTGTAGTGAGCTATTATTTTACACTATAATTTATTAGTTTAGCTTATGTAATTTGCAGTTTGTGACGTGTCCAAGAGTACCTAAGGTCTGAAGGAAATAAAGCGCTTTGATGTTTGATGTTTATTTAACAACTTACAGATAAGCAAATCATATGTACTAGACACATAAGTTATAAACATACTAGTGGTTTCTTCTCACTTCTTCCACTGGTGGACAAAAAATTGAAGTGAATATCAATATAATAATGAATAGTATAAAATATGACTTGTCTAAGTGCTTATTTGTAAGCCTAAAGAAATAAACGTTCATTTCATTTCATTTCATTTGCTTCCCCAGGAGACCTACTACCTCTATCCGTCCTTATACCGCGTGTTATGTACCGCGGCGGGCGAAGGTTCGCCTTCGACGCAGGTTGTGGGTTCGATTCCCGCCTTGGGACAATTATGTGTACGATTTGCAGATATCTGTTTATTGGGACTAACTCGCAACCGGAAGTCGCTGGCGAACCTTCACCCACCGCGCCACAGAGGTCGTCAGCTCGACAAAAGTAAACAGAATTAACTTCTACTAAACTATTAAAATAAAATAGGAACATTAAAGTCCTGATCGGAGTTAATCAAAACTTTACAAATAATAAACTTACCTACACAATCTCAAAATAACAAGCATTAATTAACTTCAAGTGTGCTTCAAGTTCTCGTAACAGCAGAATCCAGAAAACGTTTCCATCTTTGTGACAAAATATAACACCTCGCTTAATTTACAACTTTAACACGAGTTTCATTTTAATTAGAACAACTTTACTTGAGTCGGTACCTCGGGCCACTGCAGTCTACATATGTGTGCGTTATAATTAACAATTGTTTTGTGCACCGTAAAAGATATTTTATTTTAATGTCTACTCGTTTCATGATAATACGCAAGTTACTGGTAGTGGGCAGCTAAGGCCGCTAATTCAAGATTACAATTCCTTATTTATTTAGGCTTACCAAATAAGCACTTAGACTTAATACTTTAACTGCGTTTTTTTTTCGACGACTGCGGTCTTTTTTTTTTACCGAAAAAATTCGTGCTGCCGCTCTACACAGCGGTTGTGTTGCGCCGCACATGCGTTTCGTTCGAAAAATATTACAGCTCTGCTGAGTCACAAAGATCTGTATTTTCTTAGCTGCTGCGCTAGTGTGGATTTACGCATATTAGTCACTTGTAGAAAACTCATACCGTGCGTTTTCAGCACTCAAAGTACAGATTTGAGAAGTTAAGATCTTTGGCTGAAAAACAGCGCTGAATATAAATACATGGTTCAGCACACGCTGAGCCAAA
Organism: Eupithecia abbreviata; assembly: GCA_943735965.1. NCBI lineage: Eukaryota > Metazoa > Arthropoda > Insecta > Lepidoptera > Geometridae > Eupithecia > Eupithecia abbreviata. Next base: position 9,868,219 of record OX030982.1, on the reverse strand, counting down.
CCCTATTTCGGCGAAGTGTCAGGATAGTCTTATTTTTTTAATATCACTCTATTGTGTCTCTTACCTCTGTTCAGTTCGTGATAAACGTTTGTTGTTAATATGCCTGTATTTTGGGCCTGTGTCAAATAAATGTTTTTTCTTTATTATTTTCTAGAAGTAAAAAGTAAACCTAGATAAATAACTAACTGAATCATCCATCATCATGAATAATCCGCATTAATTATAGGCTTCTTTTTATCTAGGAACAGCGGATGCTAAGCCGCTTGTGGAAGCTTGTGCGTTATAATTTTAAATTGTTTTGTGCGCCGTAAAATATATTTAGTTTTAGTGTGCAATGACTACATGTGTTATACGTAAGCTATTTTTTTTTTAAATAATAACAGTCGTTTATTGGTACATGACATGGAACAAGAAAATGACAACGCCCTCCTCACAAACCAGTACGATTAGCACTAATGAATACATTTTAATACTTAAAGTCTAACCTAGTCTAATAAAGTTATTCTAAAGCCAGTCATCCATGGTGAGATACTAATTAAGAGTGGGTGTGAGTTGAATTAAAGAGTGTGTGATAACGTGTTTTTATGTGTGTGTGTGTGTGTGTCTGTGTGTGTTGTGTGTGAGAGAGGGTGTGTGTGTGTGTGTGAGAGAGAGAGTGAGTTTGGGTTAGGTTAGGTTAGGTTAGGCCGCTAATAACTTTAGAAATAAAACTAGAAAAATAACATACTGAATACAATTGTTTGATACCTTCTGCACAAAAATACAAACTGTTATCTAGAAAAAAAACGAATGGTTACAATGATATCATTAGTGCCTACATGCTGTTAAACATCAATTGTATTAAACTGCACAATCCATCTTTCATTTATCTCTCTAAAATTGTAAATTACCAGCTTCATTAAAAAAATTCTTCATTAAATTAAAGTATATAAATAAGTTAATATCTAACAAGAACGAACCCAAAAATTGTCTTGCCCTGGCAGGGTTTTTATGCCTTGTGTACCCTTTAACACTTTGAGTGCTGAAAACGCACGGTATGAGTTTTCTACAAGTGACTAATATGCGTAAATCCACACTAGCGCAGCGGCTGACGCGACGAAACGCATGTGCGGCGCAACACAACCGCTGTGTAGAGCGGCAGCACGAATTTTTTAGGTAAAAAAAAAGATCGCAGTCATCGAAAAAAAACCGCAGTCAAAGTGTTAAGATGCTATGTACACCTAAGAACTACTGCGATTCAAAAACCTGGGGCCTAATTCCACTAACACTATCTCCTCACAATGGCAGTAGTATCGCGACTAAATCGCCACCATTGACACCTATTGGTATTCTACAAGCACAATCTTTCTCAGTCTCAGTCGTATCGTGGTCGTATCTATGAAACTTACAATTGTGACAAGGTGGATAGGTAGTAAAGGGATTACAAAACCCAAGGAATATTGGTGGAAAATATTTATCGACATTGGTATCATCGAAGCTAAGCATAGAAGCTCGAAACCATTTTTGTTTTTGAAAGCTTTCATTCATCGTTTTATTCATAATAATCTTTAGTTTTCGAATTAATTTAAATATTTGTTTTACTCAACATGTGAGGTCATGCATTTTTAAGTTCGTGTTTTAGTTTTTAAAGATAACCTTGTTGTTACCTAATTGTTTTCTGTTATTGTTATCAGTTATTGGTAACTTTTCATTCAGAAATGTCTATGTTGAAAAAAATAAAATATCTTGGATTCTAAATTGCAGTATACCTAAATGCATGTGATGCATATAGGTATACTATATGATGCTATATGCAAATCACAATAAATGATATGTAGATATATGAATAACCTTATTTTGAAAACCAAAAACACAAAATTTCAAAAAAAAAATCTTTTTTGTCACCGAATTGTCGTCCGTGACTTCAACTAGTAATTAAGGTCTTTGGCTGAAAAACAGCGCTGAATATAATAATGTTCAGCACACGCTGAGCCCCCTATTTCGGCGCAGGGTCATGGAGGTAGTCTTATTTTAGTCCTAATATCACCTATTTGTGTCGTTTACCCCCATGATAAACTTCTTTGTTTGTTTATTCTGCCTGTATTTTGTACCTGTGTCTATGTTTTTATTTATTCTTTTCTAGAAGTAAAAATAAAACCTAGATAAATAACTAACTGAATCATCCATCATCATGAATAATACGCATTAATTATAGGCTTCTTTTTATCTAGGAACAGCGGATGCTAAGCCGCTTGTGGAAGCTAGTGCGTTATATTTTTTTTTCTATTCTATTCTATTCTACAAAGTCTAGAAACTGATGGTAGTTAGCAGACTATCCCGCGGTCCAGTGCCAAGGCGCGCAGGATGTTTGTGGTCCTGAACAGGAAGACGTAATTAAATCTTCACTGCCAAGAATCTGTCGATAGTTTCATAGCGAGCTCGCCGGAGCCAGCTCTAGCCTTATTGTCGGGATAACTTTAAGGCGGTACCCTGAGGCACACCAGCGCCGACACCTATTTTATCTTATTACTAGCGGACCGTCCCGGCTTCGCACGGGTATTAGAACAGATCAGATTAGATCCCTATTTTTTTTTTAAATATAATATAGCCTATATTCACCGGGGATAGTGTAGCTTTCCAACGGTGAAATAATTTTTCAAATCGGTCCAGTAGTTTCGGAGCCTATTCAATACAAACAAAAAAATCAAACCTGTCCTCTTATAATATACAAACTTTCGCGTTTATAATATTAAGTAGGACAGTTCTACTAGCTGCGCCCCGCGCATTCGCGCGCGTGGAAAACTATGTGTCAAATGGTTCATAAACCTTCCTCTTGAATCATCTATCTATTAAAAAAACCGCATCAAAATCCGTTGCAATCTCATCAATGTCGAATTTTTTTGGGATATAATATCCCAACTTGAACCCGCACCTATCATCAACATCATCGCTTTCAAGTCCCGCCTAAGTCACTTTTTGGATATTTTTTGATTCTTGGAAATTACCCCGAGTATGAGACTTTAAAACTACCCCCCCCCCATTGATTCATAGAAATTATCCAACATTTTATAGCATCAAATCAGGATGACGCAGAAGGATGATGGAGATCTGACGTCACACAAACCCTACAATTATAAAACAAGTAATTAACTGTAAGTTGCCGAGTCCCGTTATTAATCACGGAGTCCATTAACGGAGCTGGGGACAAAGAGTCGACGGAGACAATCGAACGGTGCAAAACGGTGGTTTGTTATTGTTGCCGTAGATTGTTACGCTTTTGGAAGATAGCTATCATTATCATCAGCCTATGTTATTCCACTGCTGGACATAGGCCTCCCCCAATTAGCGCTGTCTTCAGCTTAGCGCATCCAGCAATCATTCGCAGGTCGTCATCCCACCTGGCCGGAGGGCGTCCTACACTACGTTTACCAAGTCGAGTGTAGGAAGATAGCTTATATGGGCTGTGAAGTAAAGAATTATTATTGCAAGTACCAAATAATTTTACCTTCTTCAAAAAATATCTTAATCATCAGCCGAAGGCGTCAATCCGATTTTTTGTTCTTGTGAGTGTTTGGGCTTTATATTCAGCTTCGCGTAGGTCTCCTAAATTCTGAGCCACTCGAATCACTCTTATGATGATCGCATCCAAGTATATATCTAAGTATTTATAAAATAAGCAATATTGTCCGCCCTTCTAAAAATATCATCATAATAAAACGTTCAAAAAACAGTATAATTACCTAATACGGTTTGATAGGTATACCAAGCGTGGTGATCATGTCAACGCCTCCTTGTTTCAGGAGACACTTTCAGCAATGGATGTAGTATGGAATTATTCCCAACGTCTCATGTTTTATACTAATATTTATTATTTATTGAATTCTTGTGTATCAGCCATCTATCCCATAACACAAGCTCTGCCTAGCTTGGGGCCAGATGAAGCAGGGCGTGGATGGTCCAGCATTTTTTTATAACTACCTGTGTCCCGTGGCTTCGGGTGGAAATCTATTTTATAAACCTTCATGTAGAATCACTCTATCTTTTCAAAAAAAGCGCATTAAAATCCTTTACGTATACCTTATTTTTTTTGTTTTTAAAGATTATGTAAGCATACATAGGGACAGACAGACGGCGGGAAGCGAATTTGTTTTATACTAGTATTGATATTATCATTATGGGTAACTTTTTAGCTTGTGGCGCCGCTTGTAAAGTTTTGTCTTCTATTGACCAATAAAAGACCAAATATGAGTAGGTACTAGATAGAAATCTTCACTTCAAGATCGACATCACCGACAACGACCTTCTAGTTAACCAATTCGTACGTATCTGATCGATGGAACAGTGTCACTGCAATCCATTGCCGGCAAATCCCACAAATTGCCGCCATGATGGTCACCGCATACTAATGTCATCCGGCATGATCGATGAGCCCTACTTTGTCTGCTCAGCGACTTGTGCTCGGTTAGATGCTGAACATTATAAGGCGTTTGAGTTATTTGTCAATTTATTTAAATAGAGTTACAGGGACGGAACATTATTTTAAGTTAGTACTTACCTAAGCTACTTTACCTACACCAGTATGTATTATATTATCTGTGCCTACGCTAACATAGGCACACCCTTTTGGACGCGCAAAAACAAATGACAATCGTCGCTCTTATAACAAAAACGCTTTAGATTTTTTTTTACGAAAAGTACCTGTGCAAGTGTTTGTTCATTTTCCGAATCTATTTACATACAGCGCATAAGAAGGCATATTTTTAACCGACTTCGAATAAATCGGAGGTTCTATGTTCGTCTGTATGTACTTGTTTATTTTATGTCCGTTGAATTCTTCGTCATTTACGGACTGATTTGGATGATTCTATTGCGGTTGTATAGAAGATGATCCCGAGGTGGTCCCACATTTCTTTTATTCCAAAACAATCAAATAAATGAACGGATTATGCATATGATATCTTTCATAACACGTAGGTATGTTTGGTTTTTTTAAAAACCGCCAAGAAACCACAAAAACCTATGAAGCAAAAGCCAATAGATAAGCAGAGAACCAAAGTTATCGACGTAGCTCTAAGAATTAGCAAGCTGAAGTGGCAGTGGGCCGGCCATATCTCGCGAAGAACCGACGGCCGCTGGGGCAAACGTGTTCTCGAGTGGAGACCACGACTCGGTAAACGCAGTGTAGGACGTCCTCCGACCAGGTGGGATGACGACCTGCGAAAGACTGCAGGTAGATGCTGCATGCGGCAAGCTGAAGACAGGGCGCTATGGCGCTCATTGGGGAGGCCTATGTCCAGCAGTGGACTGCTATAGGCTGATGATGATGATGAACAGACAAGCCATAAAACTCAGCACTTACATTTCTCAATAGATAACGCCATATTACATCACATCCCCTCATTAAAATTCACACCAAGCCTCTAAGTTTTCTTCCCTCGTAAAAATAGGCAAAGTTTTCTTCCCTTTGTTCTATCGATATTTGCCCGTGCTATAATAATATCACAGTTAATAAATACTCGGTAGGAAGATTGGGTGGGGCGCGATAAGTGCTCATAAAACCTTCATATAGAACACCTGACTTTTACGAATCTCCATGGCTTACCTTGCTCTGAAATTGTAGAAAGTATGGCGCTATGTTACCTTGGGCTATTGTTGCGTATAGATAGATAGATAGAAAACACTTTATTATACCACACAAAACAGAAAACAATACAGGAATAAACAATAGAATAAATTAAGTATAAAGGGCGGCCTTATCGCTGAGAGCTAACTCTTCCAGGCAACCTTTGGATGGACTGGATATGAAGGAACAAAATAGACGGTGGTACTTTAGTAAATATATGGATAACATTGGCAATAGAAATGATAGTGGTGTCGAATGTTCTAAAGGTACGTCGCTTGAAGGTAATTTATGCCTACTAGCATGTTTCAAATAATTCTTATTTACAGGATACTTTATTTCTTCGAACGTGCTTCGTATGTGATTGAAGCAGGGCCCTAATTCCATTAAATTAATCGCTTCACGATAACAATAGATTTTGGCTTTGATCAAAAAACTATGGAAAGAGCTCGGAGTTTCTTTAAAGGATAGGATTCGTAACGAATACATCCGACAGAGAACCAAAGTTATCGACATAGCTCTAAGAATTAGCAAGCTGAAGTGGCAGTGGGCCGGCCATATCTCGCAAAGAACCGACGGCCGCTGCTGGGGCAAACGTGTTCTTGAGTGGAGACCAAGACTGCGAAAGACTGCAGGTAGATGCTGGATGCGGCAAGCTGAAAACAGGGCGCTATGGCGCTTATTGGGAGAGGCCTTTGTCCAGCAGTGGACTGCTATAGGCTGATGATGATGATCAAAACTACAGATCGGACGCTTCTCAAATCAAGGTTGAAAACATTCTACCAAAGTCTCCGTGTAAATATCACCGCACGCACTATCCAGAGCTCGTAAGTTCTTTTATATAGATAGAAAGAAACTCTCACCAAATTACAGACGATACAAAATTCCTTCGATGGGCAAGGTACATATTTTGGAGCGAGTTCTTAGATTAAACATTGGACGTTATTAAACTAGGTAAAAAGGCCTATTTGCTAATTAGAAGGAGATTAATCAAACATATTGATATTACAAAACTAGCAATTGATCGTGAAAATGTTCTTCAATGAGCAAAACGACACTAGTCATTCTATTAAGTAGCGTTCCGCCCTTTGATAAGCGGAAATAATGGGCGATTCGACAATACACCGATCTGTTTGGTATCCAATGGATAATAGGAAGGTAAGGTATGCACATTGTGCCACTAAATTTAGTTAGTATTTATATTCATATTTATTTTATTGCATCATTGTGTACATTTATAGGTCTTAGTATCTAGGTAATGTATAAGAAACACAATGGCACCCAAGCAGGGTGTGGCAATATGTATGTACTGTGAATGGAAGTGAGTCGGGTTTCTAAAAAGCTCTGTTTAATAGATAAGAGAGAAAGAGATAGATAGACCAGATCTATTAAGATCCTTTATTATTATTATTTTTTGTATTGATGGTGCAATAAAGAGGTATTGTATTGTAAGGTAAATCTTGTAATCAAGAAAAAACTAGTTTGATTTACCTCAATAAATATATTAAAACCAACAAATAACATTACATACTAACCACAGCTCTGAGCCCGGTTGAGGACAGTATCGAGTCGTGAAACCTCTAATTTTTCCATAGGATTTGGTACAGCGCCTCTATCGTGCGGACAGGAAACTTAATCCCATACAAAGAGATGTCATGATCACGTTTCAATATTAACGTCCACTGGACCCAAAGCTCTGAATACTACATTTTATTATAAAAATATTATAGGAATGTTAATTTCTTACAACTTTAACAAAACAAATGTAATATTCATTTATTTATTTGCTATTATTATTTATTTTGTTATAACAAACGATTCAGTTCCCATTTTAAGTGATTATTCGATTATGTAACAAAGTATTATCACAAAATATAAAATATGTTTATAAACATAATTTACACAAACATACATTTTGATTCTTATTATTGGAAAGCTATAGAATATAGTCCACCCCATCCACTAATTAAAACTAGGCATAGCCGCGTATCTTTTTTGATTTTCCGTTCTTTAAGTTTACCTTCATTTTGGACAGCATTGCATCGTTATAACGTCGTAATTCCTCGACTGACGTGGTCCGTCGATTTAAGGACATCAATGCGAATACTTTCCGTTGTTCTGTGAAACCAGTAACTTTGACTCGACATGCTTTGGTCTGTTCCAGCTTCTGTAACATCTGAAGCCGGCCGACGACGTTGTCCGTCAATACTGATACATTAACAAGCTAGTGGTAGTTCATCGATAACACGCTTACTAAGCTTGTTTTGTCAATCGACAACATGCTTTATTCTGCTCGCTCGGAGTATAACCCCTTAGGATCTAAGGACTCCAACATCTCGTCTCCCAAGTAAACCTAACCTGCACGTGGTACACCCTGCTAGATAACTTACTAGGCTCTGGAGAAAATATCAAATAATCCTCATAATTTGATAACTCAGATAATTCACAAGTATTTTCCATTACTTGACACTGGCAAATAGTATCCAACCACACACAATTGCCATTAACAAAGATCATCATCATCATTCAGCTCGCTCAGGATCTGAAGTGAGCTGACCGACGTAGTACGTCATCATGCTTATTTTGTTAGGCGTTCTTCAGGTATCAGACAGTGTTGCTGGGAAAATGCTTTGTCGTTTAGTTTCTATCGAGCAATCGAACAAATTCTATCGATTTTACTCAATATCGACGGACTGCTCTAGCTCTAACAATTAGCAAAGCTGAAGCGGCAGTGGGCCGGCCATATCTCGCGAAGAACCGAAAACCGCTGGGGTAAACGTGTTCTTTTGTGGAGACCACGACTCAGTTGTCGCATAAATGTTGATTACATCGTTTTTTTCTGGTCCAACTTCTTGTTTTCAATTTGAAGCTGGTCGATGTAGCCGTCACTGATATATTACGTAGCTTGCGTAGATCCGTCGATTTAAAGATATTTCGAGGCTAGTAATATAACAAAAATATCACAGAAATGTTCACAGCATGCTTAGATCCGTATAAGACGGTCAGTATATGACGGCGGCCGGCACTGTCTGTAGATATGTGGTAGGAAAAGACTTTCTTCAAGTAGCAGTTAATGTGGACACAGTTTTACTGACAAAGTGCATCATCCTGCCTGTTTCTATCGATCAATGACGAAGTCCATCGATATTGAGTTAGCTAGAGATATCACAGTAATGCTGACAGCATGCTACGTTCCGCGCTAGTGAAGTGTAGAACGGTCGCTATAGCGTTCAGCATATGACGGCGGCCGGCACTATCTGTAGATATGAGGTAGGAAACGACCACGTTCTTCAGGTATTCCAAGTTTGCACCTTCGCGGGATTGTATTCTTCTGAGTCTGTGGACAAAGACATTAATGTTTAAAAAAAATCCAGTGAAATTAGTTTTTTGTGTTGTGATACTGTTGGGAACGGGACTCGTCTTGATTTCTTGATTTTATAACAGGATGTAGTGTTGTGCGCTTTACTATTATGTTTTTATGTTCCTACACGTCTTTTAGTGACCTGTCTTAAAGTGGTTTGATATTTTTGTATGGAGGTGGCTCTGACATCGGTCATCATCATCATCATCATCATCAGCCTATATTAGTCCACTGCTGGACATAGGCCTCCCCCAATGAGCGCCATAGCGCCCTGTCTTCGGCTTGACGCATCCAGCATCTACCTGCAGTCTTTCGCAGGTCGTCATCCCACCTGGTCGGAGGGCGTCCTACACTACGTTTACCGAGTCGTGGTCTCCACTCAAGAACACGTTTGCCCCAGCGGCCGTCGGTTCTTCGCGAGATATGGCCGGCCCACTGCCACTTCAGCTTGCTAATTCTCAGAGCTATGTCGATAACTTTAGTTCTCTGTCGGATGTATTCGTTGCGAATCCTATCCTTCAGAGATACTCCGAGCATAGCTCTTTCCATAGCTCGCTGAGCGACTTTGAACTGGTGGACCAGCCCTATCGTGAGTATCCACGTCTCAGCTCCGTAGGTCATAACGGGTAGGACGCACTGGTTGAAAACTTTCGTTTTCAAGCATTGCGGTATGGATGAAGAGAAGACTCGACGTAGTTTCCCAAACGCTGCCCAGCCCAGCTGGATCCTCCTTTTGGCCTCCTTCTCGAAATTGTTTTTACCTAACTGCCCGAGGTATGTGTATTCGGAAACGATTTCGAGAAGGTGACCATGTACGACCACCGGCCTTGGATCAATGTGTCCATTGATCATGACTTTGGTTTTATCCAAATTCATGCCAAGACCGATGCATCGGGAGGCTGAAGCTAGGCCGTCCAGCATCTGGTTCAGCTCCTCTAGCGACTCCGCCAATAGGACTATGTCATCAGCGAATCGTAGGTGTGAGATGTAGTTGCCGTTTATGTTTATGCCCTTACCTTTCCAGTCCAGAGTCTTAAACAAATCTTCCAACGCGCTTGTGAACAGTTTCGGGGATATGACATCCCCCTGTCTCACTCCTCTGCGCAGTTGGATAGGTTTAGACTGCTGGCCCTGTACTTGGACACTCATAGTGGCGGCTTCGTAGAGACATCTCAGAACCTCGATATAACGATAGTCCACTTGGCATCGCTGTAAGGATTCCAGAACAGCCCAGGTCTCGACAGAGTCAAAGGCCTTCTCATAGTCCACAAAAGCCAGACACAGGGGCTGATTATACTCTTCGGACTTCTGTATAATCTGCCTCACTGTGTGTATGTGGTCTATGGTGCCATATCCACCGCGAAATCCGGCCTGTTCTGGTGGCTGAAACTCGTCGAGTCTCCTAGCGAGACGGTTCGTGACTACTCGTGAGAACAGCTTATAGACGTGGCTCAAGAGTGAAATGGGTCTGTAGTTTTTAAGAAGGGTTTTATCGCCCTTCTTAAAAAAAGAGCACCACCAAACTCCCGCTCCACGCCTTTGGAGTTCTCCCACTGTTAAGAACGGCGTTGAAGAGGTTCTGTAGCTCCTGTATAACAGGAGCTCCTCCAGCTTTCAAGAGCTCGGATGTTATACCGTCTTCACCGGGGGCTTTTCCATTTTTAAGCTGCCTTAGAGCTAACACGATCTCGTCTTGACTGATGTCAGGTAGTTCGTCGGTGTAGTGGCGTGTCAGGGTGGCTCTGGAATCATGGTTGTCTCGTCGGGAACGAGGGGCAGCGTATAGACGGCCATAGAAATCCTCTATCTCGGCTGAGATATCTGGCTTCGACAATACGGTCCTTCCGTCGTGCGTTTTAAGCTTTGTCAGGTGGCTCCTGCCAAGCTGCTGAGTGAATACTTTAGACCCCCGGTTTCGCTCTATCGCCTCTTCAATGAGGCGCGTGTTGGAGCTCCGGAGATCGTGCCGTACCATCTTCGCAATTCGCTTGTTCAGGTCTGACCTCTCTGACAAAGTCGCTTGGGTGGTCTCCCGTCTTTTTGTCATCAGCCCAAGAGTCTCATCCGAGAGTTTGGACTTCTTGCCAGTACGCTGCTTTCGACAGAATTTAATGCCCTCGTCCCTCAACGTTTCAACCAGATTGTGTAGGGTCACGTCAGCGTCATCAGTTGGTTCCAAGGCAACAAATCGATCCCCGAGAAGCTGCTGAAACTTCTCGGTGCCCGCCATGATTTGGATTAGGTCAGGTCGGAGCGTGGACTTCATCAGACGGTTTCTTTCAAGCTTAATGTTGATATTCAGAGAGCCTCGAAGGAGTCGGTGATCAGATCCGGTATTGAACCTGTTGATCACTGAGACATCTCTGAATATGTGCTTGCTATCCGTCATGATGAAGTCGATCTCATTTTTAGTCACAGTGTCGGGGCTTTGCCATGTCCACTTCCTTTGAGGCTGTTTCTTAAAGAAGGAGTTCATTAAGAACAGCCCCTCTTTCTCAAGGAAATTGACAAGCATTTGCCCCCTGTGATTTCTAACTCCATAACCATGCGGGCCTAATCGGGATTCGTTGCCAGTCTGGATTCCCACCTTGCCGTTAAAGTCCCCCATAACAACGTTGAAGTGGGCCTTAGTGGTGTTGTGTAAGGCTTTGGATATGTCTTCGTACATATCCTCCACTTCATCATCCGAGTGTGCCGAGGTCGGTGCGTAGACTTGGATGACCTTCATGCTGTACCGTTTGGACAGCCGAAGGATCAGGTACGCTACCCTGGTCGACACACTGGAGATTTCTTGGACGTTGTTAGAGAGGGCCTTATTGACGAGGAAACCTACGCCACCCTGGGATGTTTTATCACCCTCGCGAAAGTAGAGAAGATGGCCCGAGTCTAGGGTTACGGTGTCCTCCCCCTCTCTACGGACTTCACATAACCCCAGAACATGCCATTTGATGTTCTCTAACTCCACTTCCAACTGCGCTAGATGATGGTCAAGCCTAAGAGTGCGTCCGTTAAACGTAGCCAGGGTCAGTTTATGTAGGGTGTGGTAGCCTAATGTAGCCCGGGGATTCCTAGCACCCCCTGCCCCGCCGTTACCGTGGCCGCTACCATGGCCAGGAATAGCGAGGCGGCCGGGAACTGGGGGCCACACTCTACTGGCGTATCGATCCATGGGGGGGTTGATGCCCATAATCCCCACGCTGGGCATGCGGGTTGGGGATCGCAGTATAGGGAGTGTGCTGCAAGGGACGCTGCTGCCCGCCCCCCGGTGTATGTCCCTTAGTCGCCTCCTACGACACCCACGGGAAGAGTTGGGTTGGTGCTATTCTTTCTAGGCCGACACCACACAGCCTGACATCGGTCACCACTTAGTTTTAATCGTGGCGCTCTATTAAATGTCATTAATTTAATTTAACTGTGATGGTACATGCTATAGAAGCACGACACAAGTGGACCGACCCTTTTTTTTTGCTAATTGCCTTAGCTACGCAATCCATAAACTACAAAACGTCAAGACCAACATAAGATTTGGTTGAAAGAAATCCTACATCTGCAAGCAATAAATATTTATCCCACGAAAGGCCATAGGACTTTAGATAACATAACACTTTAGAACAATCAACCTCGCAATAAATATAAATTCTTAAGTTTTTTTAAGATAAGAAAGAATTCTGTCCGTCATGTGCAATTTGAGACAAGAGGTCTTTTTTTCAATCAGTTTAAATGGATTTCTTTCATAAAAAGAAGCCATTCTTTTTGTTATTCTACGCGTCAAGACTTTTGAATACCGCTTTACACGTGTACGACAATAGGTATGAAAGTTAGTTTTAATGAATGATAGATATATTGGCAATGGTTAACATTTAAGTTTAATTATAAATGCATGATGCTTTATTCATTCTCGTTGGAGACGTCACAACGGAAATGAATACTTATTAAATAAGGCTTCTCGTTTTATAACGAGACATTTATATGCCATACAATTGGCAAAATATTAGTTTTATTCTATCTTAGAAGGTCAAAGATAATAATTCCCAATACTGTTGTAAGTTATAATTAACGCACACGCATTTCATTCTTTTAAGAGCCTCAAGTTTTGCGACATGCAGCGACATCTTGTGACGGGACGCAGAAACAATACAAAATGGGGAGTTTTCATCCCATATTTGCTCCACCCCTGGCCGTTAATGAACCAATTAGCAGCAACGTCTAAGCAGACATTTTTGGGAATACCGTTATGCGCGTACGCAGGCGGGGGTTGACGGGAGAAGGTTATATACCCTTACAAGAGAGGGGATGGGATCAGTCATCGGAGTTGAGAGAGAGAGATCGGAGGAATCGAAGGACTCCATGTCCTAACACTGCGTCATATCTCGCGTCGTATTAATCCTTGTGGCTTGACCGATATAGTAGAGTCTGTATAGAGTAAAACAAGTAATTTATAAGTAAAATCTGTTATAAAGTTTGGACGAGACGTTTCGACGATTGACGAGTGTTCCTGTTCGAGTACAAAGCTAAGTTTATTCTATAATTATTGTACCCATACGATTGATATTAGCGATCCTTGAATACTCAGCTTACAGAAAGCCCGAGAGGCCTACTCATTCACATAATCATCACTTACTGTGGCTAAAGCCAATCGTATGATACATTGTGTTTTTCTCAGGAACATCCCGCCTATTTTGAGGCCACAAATCCCCTTTAAACTCTCCTGAGTCTGGGCGACTGTGTTTCGCACCTTGCATAATTCTCTGGTTGGTTCTGGGTACAGGATTGGCAAGCAACCTTCTGTTCTTGACAGTCTTGGAGGCGCTGTTATTAATACAGAACGGGAGGACTATTAACAGAAAGTCTTGTTAGTCCATACGTGGAACCTAACAACATTCTCCGTTACAGAGCCGAAAGGGTGGCGGAACCAACCTCAATTTATAATTGTTTAATTGACTTATCATAATATTTCTTTGTGCACCCTAGCAATAAGTTCTGTCTGTTTCTCTGTCTATTTACTGTATTTTAATGTACGTGTGTGTATAAAAGATATTAAACAATACTAAATTCCTGTCAACCAGTTTGTTTACATTTTATCTTAATTTCCCTGCAAGTTAGAGATTTCATGAGGCTTAGGCTAATCAACTAAGGTCAAGGTTATTTAAAACTCTATTCTAACAACAATTAATTTTATAGAACACCTTGCTCGCAGCTAAACTCATTCAGTTACAGAAATGGATTAATACATTATTTTGAAATGTTATTTACTAAAATAAAAGAGCACTATCTAAATTTGATTTGGTCTATTTCAACTAGAATGTAACACATGTATGACCCACATAGCGGCATACATGTAGCAGTCCGAGGGCCCTCATACAAAAATACAAATACTTATCACGCATCCCGTTGATGCAGGACTGCCTCCGGTAAAGCCCATAAACTGGAAGACACAGGCATTTGAACGATTAAGAACAAATCAATAGGTCTTAAAACCAGACCGCAGGTCTTTAATCCGCGCGGACCGGTTTCACTGACTGGAGTCCAACAGCGAGAACTGAACCTTATAACTTCAAACTTCCTGCTCTAAGTGTTATCAATCCATAACCTGTATTAGTTATTCGACAAAGACACAATTTAAAGGCTCTCAACCAATAGGTGAGCCTGAAACACTATTACTACATATAATCTGGTACTCATCAAGCCAACATAGGCCTGGGTCCGTTACATTTGGTGCTCGTGAGCAAGGATCTAGTGAAGTGCGAAGCGATAGCCTAGCTGCTAGATAGAATCTGGTAATACAAAAACAAATAAACACAACGTAGACTTAACATTTTGACGATCACAAATCTTATAAATCCAGATTTATTTTTACAAATAACGACCATTTGTCGAAAGCATACAAATATGCAAAGCTTAGCTAAAAAGCAAAGCAAAGAGCTTGCCGCTAAACGAACTGGTGATAATAAACATTAAAACATAACTTGGTTTAAATTGAACAGACCTGAGTTTTATAACCGTAAACCTTATGTTGAATAGACAGCACTCTGATATCTTTATTTTTTTGGAAAAACATTTATGCAGTGATTTACAAAATTACTGAAGTCAATATGTCACAGAAATTTAGTACTGTTTGGTATATTTAAGGCTTACAGCGCATGAAAATAGTTTTATTTTAGCATGCCAAGCGAATTTTAAAAAGTCTTGATACGAATTTTGCACATAAGCCCATTCGCAGAAAGGTAATAGGGACATCATAAATAAACACCACTATAAAAGACAATATAAAATCACAACAACAAACGAATGTTCCGTTAGGATTCAATACAGAAAGATAATTACAAATTTATGAATCCAACTTACTTCAAGTATCTCATCGTTATGAAAAGATCTTGATTGATTATTTGCATATAAGTAAATAATAGCGCTTAAATTGAGATAAAAGCACAACACAAGTACAGGTTTCCAGCGATTTATTTAAATCGGGTTACTTGCTAAATAAATAAATAGGGATTTAGAGGAGTTAAACATTCCTCATCTACACATGAGTTATAATTTAGGTATAGATGTTTAAGATTAAGTATTAGGATAAATAGTTAGATGAATAGAGAGAGGAGGATAGATAGCGAATTTTATCATTTAATGACAAATCCCTAGATTGATCGTATGTGAACAGATAGCCAATTGAATGAGCTTCAATCAATTATAAATGACTCTGATTAATAGAGAAACCGCCAACAATAAAATTATAGAATCAAATTCAAAGTGAGATTCTACTGTATGAAGAAAGAGCCATGATGTAACCTGCGATAATAGCGGTACACAAATCTTTAGACAGCTAATTAAATGATAAAGTAAAGAGCATCATTTTGCCTGCCTGGAATTATACAGACAGGACAGCAGGTAATGATGACATCACAAGCCTATAAGTTAGCAAAAATATTAACAAACCTAGGATATCTAGTTAAGATCGGACAAGGCTCAACTTAGTTAAGCACTTAAGCAGTTATTATGAAAATATTGCTTTATTTTAGTATGGTTACAATTGTAAAAAAACAAATCCTGACTATAGTATTACATTGATAATACAATACAAAAATACTTTATTGTATACACCAGATACAGATCATTATAAAAGACAAGTACAATGGGCGGCCTTATCGTTTGGAAGCTTCCAGGCAACCTTTTGATAATAGAATCGGTATGAATGAAAGGCAGGCTCAGTTATTTCTTACTACAATAATAACTTTTAAAAAAGCCGATAGCAAGGCACGTGTTTGTAGAGCAATATATTTACGGTACAAAACAATTGCAAAAAGGAATTATGTCTAACGGCGGCGTTACAAAAGAAACAATTGCTTGGTAACCCTCAGTACCTAGGAAAGGCTGAAACAATGATGACAAAATAAACGCACACAGTTATAATGCCTAAAGGCTAAGGCTCCTTTTTATGAGGCGGTTTTGTCTAGTTCAAAATCATTTAGATTAGACTAGGCTAAATTTGACTGACTTACAGTCAAATTTAATGAATATGGTGTTGTAAAGTGAATAAAGCCCAGTTAAAGATATAAAAGCGGGTTCGATTCCCGACAGTCTGAAAATAGTTGAAGTTATATCTTGATGAAGATCAATACAATAAAATACGCAGGGATTATTAATTATTCCAAAGGGTTCGATTCCCAATACTCTGCATTTATATAACTAAACTAACATTAATAAAAGTCAGTTTTAGATATTATTATGCAGCGGGTTCGACTCCCAACTGTCTGCTAATAATTAAATAAACTTCATTGGTAAAGGTCAGCCACAACATAGATGACCACAACTTTGATTGAAAAGGACAATCGAAGAAGAAAATTATTAAAAGATGGGAGGTTCGACTCCTTCCTTAATATAAAAGGGTGTATTTATATTGATCCAATGGATTGAAGAAGGTTCAATTAAGATAATAATAATAATTAGAAACAAGAGTTCAACTCTCTTGCGTACCTATAAGATATTTTTATGAACATAATTACTTCTATTAATATTATTAATTAAGGTCAGTCTTATATTAGACATATTATGCAGCGGGTTCGACTCCCAACATTCTGCTTATTAATAATTGAAAAACTTTATTGATAAAGGTCAGCTTTATGCTTAAAAGAACAACAGTTTGTTGAAAACGAACAAACGAAAGAAAAAATTAAAAGAGGGAAAGGTTCGATTCCTACCTCAATACAATATAAAAATAATTGATAAAGGTCCTTATCATCGCATCATAAGCTACTGATTCGATTCCTATGTACCGTAATATAAAAGGCTAAGGCTGTATTTATATTGATCAAATAGATTAATAAAGGTTTGATTATGACCTAGGAAACGAGGGTTTGAATCTCTTAGTGGAAAATATATAAGCATGTTTTACATCCCTTACATAATTAATACAGATCTGCTTAAGACAAAAACGGTACAGATTAGATTCCTACGGCAATACAAAGGATGATATATATATATATAGTAATAACTAATAGTCATTATTACTACTGAATTAATAGAATGAGATATGATGAAACCACGGAAATACAACACTGTTTTGTAAACTAATTGTTCAAGGCGTACACTTTGGAAAAATAACAGCTTTCTAAACACGAAAGTCAAATAGAATCGAATACTATCATAATAAGGTACTATAATATTGATTATAAAATAAGCATATGCCCTAACATCACGACAACTATAAAACAATTAGCAGCGTCCCTAAAGTGATGGACGGTAACAATGGTTATTATAACTTACTAAGATACACACAGAAAGGCTGTATACATCATTATAAAGCTCAGATTTGGAAGCATAATAAGGGTTCGATTCCCTGAAACCAATCGTAGAAGGGATGCATTGTTGTTTAAGAGAAAAATGAACGCAGTCAATTTATTTAATGTATGATATTTTTGATAATGCAAGTTGCATTACAAACAAGAAACCAAGACCATAAGTTTTATTTAAAGGCAAGAGAAGAAACACAGTCATTATACAAAAATCATTAATGATCTATTTTACAACAAGTGAAACAGGAATAGGACATATATAAGATTAAATGTAAAAATAACCCATAATTAATCGATCGCACATTAATCACCCAAAGGTCCAAGGTGTTTAAGAACAAATTAAAATATAGTAATGGTATGCGATGTGTAATAAACTTTACACTTATTGTACTATACGTATATATGGGATGAATCGATTATTAATCAACATTGGCGACTGATTTATACATGACACTGTTATTTCAAAGGCGATGATAGCGTTGAACTTAGGCTATGGAAAACATAATGCCATTAATAGTCGCAAATAAAACCTTAATCAACAGTTTCCTTGACTCGTTCGGTTTAATATCAGAAACGGTGTCTAATTAAGGATATTGCTTGGGCCACATTATAGTCAAGAGTTGACTTAAAATACTGCCGCAATTATTTAAATACAATAGGACCTTCAGTTTAAGGATCCAGCCAAGGAGAAATGATGAGATGCAATTTTATTGCAATTTTTATTTTGTAGAGAAAAGTATACTATAAATAAACGAAGACTAAGGTAGGAATATACTCGTAGATATTGGTTAATTGGTTAGGTAGGCATATAGATATTGGTTAATTGATTAGGTAGGAATATAGATATTGGTTAATTGGTTAGGTAGGAATATAGATATTGGTCAATTGGTTAGGTAGGAACATAGATATTGGTTAATTGTTTAGGTAGGAAAATAGATATTGGTTAATTGGTTTAGGTAGGCGAATAAATATACTGTGGAGAGATATACTAAGGACGATGACGATATTGATTGAAAGTTAGGTGACAGATGGATGATCATATTTTTTTTGCGTTTAGATGTTATGCGTAGCATAAAAAAAAGAAAAAAACCGAAGGTTTGAGGGTGGTCAGTTGCGTTTTGGTTATATTTGGAAAGCACGTTTCCTCTTTGTATATACTATGTACATAAAGAGATGAAAAATAATAATAATCAATATTGAATTTATAAGCGTATGTCCAGTCTGAGGGTGGACTGGGGTAATATCATAAATATACTAGCATAGGTGTTATACTTATGACAATCTAATTAGAAAACAAATGAGAAACAAAAATAAAATAGGAAAAAAATGGATTGATAATTCGGATGCGAGAATGGTCTTATGAAAACTTCATCACTCGAAATTTTCTGCGTGTAGAATTTTCAGAGGGTGGAATGTGATGGTACATGCTATAGAAGCACGACACAAGTGGACCGACCCTTTTTTTTTGCTAATTGCCTTAGCTACGCAATCCATAAACTACAAAACGTCAAGACCAACATAAGATTTGGTTGAAAGAAATCCTACATCTGCAAGCAATAAATATTTATCCCACGAAAGGCCATAGGACTTTAGATAACATAACACTTTAGAACAATCAACCTCGCAATAAATATAAATTCTTAAGTTTTTTTAAGATAAGAAAGAATTCTGTCCGTCATGTGCAATTTGAGACAAGAGGTCTTTTTTTCAATCAGTTTAAATGGATTTCTTTTATAAAAAGAAGCCATTCTTTTTGTTATTCTACGCGTCAAGACTTTTGAATACCGCTTTACACGTGTACGACAATAGGTATGAAAGTTAGTTTTAATGAATGATAGATATATTGGCAATGGTTAACATTTAAGTTTAATTATAAATGCATGATGCTTTATTCATTCTCGTTGGAGACGTCACAACGGAAATGAATACTTATTAAATAAGGCTTCTCGTTTTATAACGAGACATTTATATGCCATACAATTGGCAAAATATTAGTTTTATTCTATCTTAGAAGGTCAAAGATAATAATTCCCAATACTGTTGTAAGTTATAATTAACGCACACGCATTTCATTCTTTTAAGAGCCTCAAGTTTTGCGACATGCAGCGACATCTTGTGACGGGACGCAGAAACAATACAAAATGGGGAGTTTTCATCCCATATTTGCTCCACCCCTGGCCGTTAATGAACCAATTAGCAGCAACGTCTAAGCAGACATTTTTGGGAATACCGTTATGCGCGTACGCAGGCGGGGGTTGACGGGAGAAGGTTATATACCCTTACAAGAGAGGGGATGGGATCAGTCATCGGAGTTGAGAGAGAGAGATCGGAGGAATCGAAGGACTCCATGTCCTAACACTGCGTCATATCTCGCGTCGTATTAATCCTTGTGGCTTGACCGATATAGTAGAGTCTGTATAGAGTAAAACAAGTAATTTATAAGTAAAATCTGTTATAAAGTTTGGACGAGACGTTTCGACGATTGACGAGTGTTCCTGTTCGAGTACAAAGCTAAGTTTATTCTATAATTATTGTACCCATACGATTGATATTAGCGATCCTTGAATACTCAGCTTACAGAAAGCCCGAGAGGCCTACTCATTCACATAATCATCACTTACTGTGGCTAAAGCCAATCGTATGATACATTGTGTTTTTCTCAGGAACATCCCGCCTATTTTGAGGCCACAAATCCCCTTTAAACTCTCCTGAGTCTGGGCGACTGTGTTTCGCACCTTGCATAATTCTCTGGTTGGTTCTGGGTACAGGATTGGCAAGCAACCTTCTGTTCTTGACAGTCTTGGAGGCGCTGTTATTAATACAGAACGGGAGGACTATTAACAGAAAGTCTTGTTAGTCCATACGTGGAACCTAACAACATTCTCCGTTACAGAGCCGAAAGGGTGGCGGAACCAACCTCAATTTATAATTGTTTAATTGACTTATCATAATATTTCTTTGTGCACCCTAGCAATAAGTTCTGTCTGTTTCTCTGTCTATTTACTGTATTTTAATGTACGTGTGTGTATAAAAGATATTAAACAATACTAAATTCCTGTCAACCAGTTTGTTTACATTTTATCTTAATTTCCCTGCAAGTTAGAGATTTCATGAGGCTTAGGCTAATCAACTAAGGTCAAGGTTATTTAAAACTCTATTCTAACAACAATTAATTTTATAGAACACCTTGCTCGCAGCTAAACTCATTCAGTTACAGAAATGGATTAATACATTATTTTGAAATGTTATTTACTAAAATAAAAGAGCACTATCTAAATTTGATTTGGTCTATTTCAACTAGAATGTAACACATGTATGACCCACATAGCGGCATACATGTAGCAGTCCGAGGGCCCTCATACAAAAATACAAATACTTATCACGCATCCCGTTGATGCAGGACTGCCTCCGGTAAAGCCCATAAACTGGAAGACACAGGCATTTGAACGATTAAGAACAAATCAATAGGTCTTAAAACCAGACCGCAGGTCTTTAATCCGCGCGGACCGGTTTCACTGACTGGAGTCCAACAGCGAGAACTGAACCTTATAACTTCAAACTTCCTGCTCTAAGTGTTATCAATCCATAACCTGTATTAGTTATTCGACAAAGACACAATTTAAAGGCTCTCAACCAATAGGTGAGCCTGAAACACTATTACTACATATAATCTGGTACTCATCAAGCCAACATAGGCCTGGGTCCGTTACATAACAACCATAATGTCGTCATTAGTCTTGTTTGAAATACCTGTCTATTTCCTCCTTAAGCGTCCGTACCACCTCCTTGTACCGTTCCTTTTCTATCGTAGAGTCCCGTTGGCAGTCCCTATACTGTCCCTCCAACACATGCTTTTCCTTCCGGAGCTGAGATATGTCTAGATCTTTTCGCGCTAGCTCGTGAGCGTAGTGTAGCATGTGGGGTGGTGCCGAAACATCCTGGAACGATGAATTTAAAGGTACTTAATCGTTTTGAAGTGAAAAATTCAATAGGGGCGTTCAGCACTTTAAAAAAAATCTATCATCGTCTAAATCATGGCTCTCGTCATCGTCACCGCACTCTTCCCAGTATAAATCACTACATGGTATAAAACAAAGTCGCGTCCCGCTGTCCGTCTATCCAAAGCTACGTCATTAATGCGTTTTTTTTTAAATAGATAGTTTAATTCAAGAGGAACGTTTATAAACCACTTACACATAAATTTCCACACGGGCGAAGCCGCGGGGCGCATCTAGATACCTACATAGGACAGGGCTGCTATCATGACCAAACATGAAGGCCGCGACCAAAGCAAGCTTAGCTTGAGGTCATCATAGCAACTGTGGCCAGCAGGGCAGTCATTGCGGATCAAGCCATGTATAGTGCTTACTCGATAAATGCTTAGTCCATAAATTATGGTAAGAATTTGCACTTGAACAAAACTTCATATTTACAAAAGTAGATAGAAGATAGATAGATAGAATATACTTTATTGCACAAAAAGTTGTACATAGGCGAGCATAATGCTAGATAGCATTCTCTACCTGCTAACCTTTGGGTAGTGTGGACAACAGTTTGGTAGGTAGTGCCATATAATAGAGATAATAAAATATACTACTCATAATGATACTAAGCTACTTATATTATACTTAAACATTAATATATATACCTATATAAATAATTAATATATAATTATAATTACGTACCGAATTATTCTTGCGAAAGAAAATAGTTATAGACTCTAGATCTGAAGACATTTATCGAGGATGCCTCGCGATATTCAATGGGAAGACTGTTCCATAGCCGAGTGGCCTTTACAGCGAAGGTTCTATGATAACCTACTGTACAGGCGTCAGGAGTTCCAAGCTGCAGTCGTTTCGAGTCCCTCGCAGGTCGCTGGGGTCCGTAGAGTGGGCTGAAGGATTCGGAGAGGTAGTTAGGGGATAGTGGGTTACAGAGGGTTTTATAGAGAAGGCATAATGTGTGCAAAACTCGGCGCTTTCTAATTTTCAGCCACTTCAGTTGGGTGCGAAAGACTGATACATGATCGTATTTTCGCAACCCAAAGACGAAGCGGATGCAGAGGTTTTGTAGTCGCTCCAGTTTGTTTAACTGCTCCTCTGTAGCGTCGGGATAGCACACATCTGCATAATCCAGGATAGGGAAGAGCAACGTGTTAACCAATGTGATTCTAGTGGATTGTGGTAAGAAGTTCTTCATCAGCTTAAGAGAGTGCATGCTTCCATACATTCTCCTACTAACCTGGGCAACCTGAGAGTCCCAGGATAGATTGCTGGTAATATGCAAGCCAAGATTTTTGACCTCAGCGCAGTACTGTAGCGGAAAGTTGTTGTATTTGACGGGTGTCAGTGATTTTGGGTCAAGTCTGGATAGAAAATAGTTACTACCAACAATCATTACCTGAGTCTTACTAGGATTTATAGGAAGCCCATACTCCTGAGTCCATTGATGAATCGCGCTAAGGTCTGTCGTCATGGTGTCGATACCTAGATCTACATCACTGGGATCGAAGCTGAGATAGAGCTGAACATCATCAGCGTATAGATGAAATGATGAAAATTTGATTTTAGAAACTAGAGTATTGATAAAGACGGAGAAAAGGAGTGGAGAGAGTACGCTACCTTGAGGGACTCCTATAACTACTGAGCACCAATTAGAAGAGATGTCGGCAATTTTGACACACTGCGAGCGCTCCCCTAGGTAAGACTTGAACCAACTAAAAGTAAGTGTTGCTGGCGCCTTTTAATCCGGAAAAGTGCGATGACGATCTGCGAAGATTGCGGGGCAGATGCTAGATTCGTCAAGCCGAAGACACTACGGCGCTCATTAAGGGAGGGCTATGTCCAGCAGTGGACTAATATAGGCTGATGATGATGATATCGTTCTATCTATACACATTTAAAAAAGTTTAAAAAAGAACATTCTATATCGGATTTGGCTAGGGTATAGGTACAAATTGTATACAGACCCATCAGCGCCGACGCGGCGCGCGCGGTCGTTTCTGTAGTTGTCAGTCATCTTGTACGTCTCATATTCATTGCTACTTGCTTCTAATTTTGTTCTATCAACAAGATGTATACAAAACTTACGTTCAACAGTCCATGCGCATCCTTCCACACAGTCTCCTCAGCGCTGACGCGACGCGCGCGGTCGTTTCTCGCGCGTATATAGTTGTCAGTCTCTTCTAATAACGCCGCGTATCTATCGCGTTGTGTTACCACTTGTTTTTCTAGGCTCTGTACGCGTGTTTTTAGGTCTGATGTCACTTCGTTGTGGAAATCTTGCACGTGGATTAGTTTCTGGAATAGAATAAAGTGTTTCGATTTAGAAAATAGGTTTTTAAAGCCGCTAGTACAACGAAAAATATGGCAAATATAATAAAATTAGTAAAATTACAAAACGAACGTTGATTTGTTAGTTATGAACTACCAACAAATCAACGTTCGTTTTGTAATGGATCTAGCCATTCTACAAATTGGCTAATTCAGCTTATATATAATGGGGGAATACTTCAAAGTGTACAAACGGAGAACCACTATCAAAGAGCCGACCTGCCAGACACAAAACCGACAACGCGGCACTAATTAATTAATAATCACTAATTAAAAAAATAAACGCACTCGAAATGACAGAGAGAAGATCAAAATCAACTGTAGAATGTCACAACGCTCTACAAACACTTACAGTAAAATATAAAACAGTAAAATCGCTTGAAGTTTGCGATAATGCAACATTATGCTGAGACAGGGACTTGGTTCGCTTTGTGGAGTCGCTTGTTGCTTGTATATAATACATACGTAGTTAATTTTATTTATTTCTTTATGTTCTTGTTTACTTATATATTATTATTATTTAGTAGCAAGCTGTACCTACTTGTGAATCAATAAATGTATTTTCTTTCTTTCTTTCTTTCTTCTTCGATAAGATGTGATTACATTGACATCTTATCGCAAACTTCAAGTGATTTTACTGTTTTATATTTTACTGTAAGTGTTTGTATATTTGAATTATTAAGTTTGTGCTATGCGGTAGCCGTGTATGGGCTTTAATAGTCCTCCGTCGCGTGTCGTGGCTGTTTTTTTTATTTTTGGCTTTACTTGTCTATTTCTACGCTTCTAAAATTTAATAAATTGAAAGAGTTTTAAGTCAAGTCCTTTTCAAGAACTCATGTTGCCATTTAAAATGTTTGCAAATATTTTTAGTACCAACATTCGATAGCCAGACTTTATACAATGGGAGACTAGGATCATAGAACAGCTTTGATTATGGTACCGAAAATACCGAATGTTAAACTTACCTCTTCATACAACTTCAAAGTATCAGCCTTATCCTGCCGTTCTTCATCCAGCATCAGCTTGTAAGTCTCAAGTTTCTCCTTCAATACTGCTATCTCGTTCCTCAAGCTATCTATCTCGCTCTTGACTTCAGCGCCGCTGTTGTTCGCTTTCGTATTCTGAATTTTGTAGGCTTCGAATTCCGTTTTTAGCTTTTCGTATTCGATTGTACCTGTAAAACATATTTTTTTAATTTATAAGGTGCTAGTGTCCGTTAGCCAATCACTGTACACTAATTTGCTGAGGTTATTTTACAAAATATGGTACATAATTATACGGCTTATACACTTAAAATCGGGGCTACATAAGCCTATTGAAACGGTGTCTGTTGTTTATTTTTTCGTTCGCATTCCATAGTGAGAACTGAAGCTTTTGTGAAAGGTTGATTTTGTCACTTCGATTTTCTTTTTTCATTTTCTGCCATCTTTCTAGCCTGGGTTCGCCCACTGCTGGGTAATGTATATTTATTTTCGCTTTAAAATTTCAAAATAAATAACATCATTCTAGTACATTGTACACGGCTTATTTCAGTAACTATTCTGTTTATGACATAAGCTGTGGACGGACATCTAGACAGACGGACATTGAAAAGTTAAAAAAAGGGTTTCTCGTTTACTACGGATCCCTAAAAACGCAATGGACACTTTGAATCGTCTTTTTTTATCGGGGGTAGACCTGCGTTTGACCACAATCTCACCAGCTAGCTAAGCTAGATGCACGCCACGACAATTTTTGCCGACTGTTTTGTCTTCTATTTAGTGCGAATATGAAACAAGACAAAACTAGCGATAAACAGTCGTCGTGGTACGTATCGTAGCATGGCAGACGGTAAGTGACGATATGGCTGAAAAAACAAATTGTTAAGATGGCTGAATGCCTGGACTTTTTATGACGTAAATGATTTTTATGGGCAATACTTATATAATATAATAAAAAAAATCTTCCAAAAATATTATTGGTCAGTAATAAAGGCTTACATTTCAGATGAACATTCTCGTACCCCTCGACACTGAAGATCGTAGTAATATCTATCGGCGAGCCCAACTTGTCGTTTTCCGCTATAAACTCTTTCTTCAGGATGTGTATCTTGTCGATGAGTGTCTGGAGATACTCGCTGTCGGCCAGTTTGTCGTTGTCTGTCTCGCTTTTAGGCTGCGGTGCTGATGATTCACCTGAAAATTTCATCAGAATATATTTTTTTCATTGTCGCCATGTATTCTCGGTTTTTTTTCCAATAGACGTCATACTAGACATGACGTTTGGGTGAAAAATCATAATTAATATTGATGAAGAAACAATGATTTCGTAGGAAAGTTGAACATTTGCAGCGGCTGTATGGTTTTAATATGAATTTTCGAAAATGTGCCAAGAGTTATGCTCTCGCCATTGAGTGAATCCCGTAGTTTTTGTATGAAAGAAAGAAAGAAATATATTTTATTTTTAACTACAACCAATCACACATACAAGATCTTAAAACTAGTTATAAAAGTACATTTGGTAGCTATACTATGCGGATTGTAGCTAAAAATTTAGGAAATGGCTCAGCATGAATGCTACGGGTACTGGTAGAACCAATACACGCAGCGCTGATCTTCCGCCGATTCCTACAATCAGTAGCAGGTAGCGCACAATGATAAAAACAGTGCCTACGTAACAAATTATACAACAACAAATATGAAAGTATATATATAGTACATAGAAAGGCGTGTTCAAGTATAAACTGAGTTAAAATTAAAGTAAGTGTATACTTGAACTTGAAGATACAAAAAGAAGGTGTATATATATATATAGGTAGTGGTTTGGTCAACCGAACAACAGTTTACAACAATAAAGTTATGTTTAGCATATCAATATACATAGTTACAATACAATACATTTGAGTTACAAAAGGTATAATATACTGAGACTGAGACGATTGGAATAAAAGTGTACACTAGTATGTGGTAATCCAGAGGAGCCTTCGCTATCAAGCCATTTGTGCGGATAAAAGCGAGGATTTGAGTCTACGCTTAAAGGTAGACTTTGAGATAGGTTGCCGTAAAGGAGGTGGTAGATTATTCCAACATTTCGTGGCTTGGTAGCGAAAACTTCCTCTAAACGCAGCGCTTTTGTGCAGCTTAACAATTTGTATGAGTTTCTGGTCGTTCCGCCACCATAGGTTATTTATTTAATTATTGATAGGTCGTATAATTACCACCGGTAACTGAAACCCTCGCGTGTTTGATCTTGAGCAACGAAATATTAAAATTTTAAAATCTATTTATTTAAGTACCTTCAGAAATCCTCTCAGTGATCCCTTCAATGAGCTTTCCATTGAGTGAATCCCGTAGTTTTTGTATGAGTTTCTGGTCGTTCCGCCGCCGCAGGTCGTATTTACCGACGGTCTCCGAGAGCTCAGCGAGTTTGCTCTCGAGTAATGCCACTCTCTCCTCTTGCCGGGCGCAAGCTTTGCGGGCGGATTCTTCAGCGCGTTTCGCTTTTATTTGTTCCTGAAATAAAAATGAAATAAAATTAGATGGCTATTATAGGACTTTTATTGTATTTTCTTATGGTTAATATTGATTAATCATAAAAAAAAATACAAAAGTAATAAATGTTGATTAACCATAAAAAATACAATAAAAGTAAAAATTATAAAACGCATTGGTGTTTATAATTTTAACTTTCACTGATACCGATGACTGCACCAATAATGCACATATAATCGCTGTAACCTGCGTTGCGCCGCTTCTAAAAGAGACTATAAGCTACTATCTCACCTCTCGACAGCGACAGAATGCGACTGCTCCAACAAAGCCTGTTTGTTCTGTAGCCGCACCAGTAACGCGGGAGTCTCGACGGTGCGCACCTCGGCTCGCTGTAACCTGCGTTGTGCCGCTTCTAAGAGAGACTATCAGCTACTACCTCACCTCTCGTATAGCGACAGAATGCGACTGCTCCAACAAAGCCTGTTTGTTCTGTAGCCGCACCAGTAACGCGGGAGTCTCGACGGTGCGCGCCTCGGCTCGCTGTAACCTGCGTTGTGCCGCTTCTAAGAGAGACTATAAGCTACTACCTCACCTCTCGTATAGCGACAGAATGCGACTGCTCCAACAAAGCCTGTTTGTTCTGTAGCCGCACCAGTAACGCGGGAGTCTCGACGGTGCGCGCCTCGGCTCGCTGTAACCTGCGTTGTGCCGCTTCTAAGAGAGACTATAAGCTACTACCTCACCTCTCGTATAGCGACAGAATGCGACTGCTCCAACAAAGCCTGTTTGTTCTGTAGCCGCACCAGTAACGCGGGAGTCTCGACGGTGCGCGCCTCGGCTCGCTGTAACCTGCGTTGTGCCGCTTCTAAGAGAGACTATAAGCTACTACCTCACCTCTCGTATAGCGACAGAATGCGACTGCTCCAACAAAGCCTGTTTGTTCTGTAGCCGCACCAGTAACGCGGGAGTCTCGACGGTGCGCGCCTCGGCTCGCTGTAACCTGCGTTGTGCCGCTTCTAAGCTGCTGCTAAGGTCACGGACCCGCTTTTCTAATTCGGCTTGAGATGCTGAAAAGAGACAATTATATGTATTTATTTCAGACTAATATTATAAATACAAAGGTTGTTTGTTTCCCCATAACTTCAAAACTACTGAATGGATATAGCTGAAATTTTCCATAGATATGATTTAGACCTGGAATAACATATAAGCTACCTTTATCCCGAAAAAACATGTGCGAAGCCGCGGGCAAAAGCTCGTTTATATAATTAGAAGATTAAATGGGAATGGATAGGTCACGTCGCCCGTTACTTTAACTACCTTTGAGCTAAAATAACCACAAATCGGGTTTAACAAACAGCGAGGGCTTGGCCGACACCAGTGATGATTTCAGAGTTATTTATTCAACAATTTTGATGACGGAATGAACTAGATTATTTTATTTAAACCCAGCCATTGCAGCCCAAGATCAAAAGGAATAGAATGGGAGGGAGGCTTTTGCTTTGCAACCAAAATTATTAAAACTGTAGATATCCAGACACCAATTTATAAAGGAAGATCAGTACATATCGCGATACCAAGTGAAGTAATGTGCTGGACGCCACAATTCGTAACTAAGAAAATAGAGTAGGTACCTTGAGTCTCAGTAGAATGCACAATATTGTCTTCAAGTTTCTCTTTAGTTTTCCGTTCACTGTTCAATTTCAGATGCAGCTCTCTAAAACAGAAAGGGTTTTGAAACGAACAATCAGAACACTTACTTTTGTAATTATAAGCTAATACAACGGGTATTTATCGCGTTTATTTACCTATTTTTCCCAGGTTTACTGTCTGTATCATCCTTTTGTCTGAAAAACGATGATACAGACACAACACATTCCATACCCATGGCAATATGGCCGTGCAGATTACAGTTTCTATTAAGAATTAGAAACCCTTCCTCGACGACCACTGTGGCGCGGTGGGCGAATGTCCGCCTGCGACGCAGGAGGTTGCGTGTTCGATTCTCGCCTCGGGACATACATATGTGTGTACGATCTGCGGATATTTGTTTATGGTCTTCTGGTCGTTATTTATGTATAATAAAAAATATCTATCTATGTAAGCTATTGTATTAAGTGTATCCAATTAAGTCATCTAGTACCCATAACACAATCTCTGCTTAGCTTGGGGCTAGATTTTGCTGTGTAGATTGTCCAGCATTATTTAGTATATACTTATTATTATTATTTGTATATAATATATTCAAAGAGTAATACTTACTTCATCATCGCAGCGTTATCAGCTCTCTCGCGTTCTCTCTCTTGTATCTCATAAGAGATCTTTGCCTTCAGATTGTTGATCTCTGCGTAATGCTGTTGTACTAGGGTCTTGGTTTCTTCTCGCATTGAAAGCAGCAAGTTTTCGTACTGTAGAATATGGAAAATAATGTTTATTTTAATAAAAATAGACTTTATTAACGAAATTTTCGATCAAATAATAAAAACAAATAAGTATTTACAATTGAAACAATTGAGTTGACTGCAGACTGTTGTAAACAATGTAATAATACATATAAAACTTAAAATAGGATAGTCTGGTGCTTTTGAGAATTTGTTACCAATATTCTCATATTTTATAATTGATTCTTCAGTAAATGGTTTGTATGAAGTGCAAAATGGTAAAAGAAATTTCTTTCATTATGGCCTGTTTAATAATAATAATGAAAACTGTCCTGTCCTTTTAAGTAATTACTCTTGGACTTAAGATACCAATTTTTATAATGATTGAGATTATCCAAGTAGGTACATTTGTTAAGAGTTAGGATCTGGACAATCAGCGGTGGAGGCTTTTGCCAAGAGTGGGATGAAAAGGTAAGGGTGTAATGCTATGTCCAAAAAGGTTGTAAATATTCACCTTATCCCTTGTGACCTTCTTGTCAGCCTGGAAAGCCTCCTCCATTCGTGCTTTCTCAGCCGCCAACGTGGACAGTGATATAGTGAGGGCGGCCACAGAGTCATCTGAAACTATTTATAAAACTGGTCATTGACTCATAAATAAGGGCAACTTAGAACTTCATTCCTGCGACGAAGGAGGACCTTATACTTCAATTCTTTATTGTACACACAATAATACATAAAATAACTTAACAAAATAGAATATAGCGAGCTTAACGAGCTTAACCCTGACCAAAACTTTTCTTCCAGCAAACCTTGCAGAGGCAATGAAACAGACAGAGGAAGTGTACAAAGAACCTTTAACCTGGTAAGGTTGCGGTTTCTATTCACGCCTTGGAGCAAATATTTGTATGATCTGCAGATTTTGTACCTATATTTTTATATCTTTTATTTTTTTATATATTTATGATATAAAACATTATATATCTATGATATAAAATGTATTATGTACATAAATCAGTTATCTAGTGCCCATAACACAAGCTCTGCATAGCTTGAAAGTAGATGATGCTGTGTGATTTTTTTTTAAAGGCTTTAATGTATGTTTATGTTATAATAGGTAATTTATTGGTAAAATCAATTTACATGTCAAGTTTTCATCAAAATAGTTATAATACAAATTGTATCGTTCAAATTGGTACCTAAACAAATTAAATTGATAAAACATTATGAAAAAAATTATATGAATTAAAATAAAATAATATAAAATAAAAATCATATTAGGAAAGAATATCAATCATAAATTCACTACAACGGTAAAGTCCCAAATGCATAGTTGTTAATATAAAATGGCAGTAAAGGAAACTTTATTGACGACCGATGTGGCGCAGTGGGCGAAGATCCGCCTGCGATGCAGAAGGTTGCGGGTTCGATTCCCGCCTCGGAACAATTGTGTGTACGATCTCAGATATTTGTTCCGGGTGTTCTGGTTGTTTTCTATGTATAATAAAAAATATCTATCTATGTAATATATAGTATTATGTATATCATTTATCTAATACCCATAACACAAGCTCTGCTTACCATGGGGCTAGATAATGCCGTGTGAATTGTCCAGCATTATTTATTTTTGATAATTTAAAAATTAACAACTAATTATATATATGAAAAGAAAGAATTGTGCTAGTTTAAAAATAGAGATTCTGGCAAGAACAAACTTTCTATACATTTAAATGGTTTTTTTCTTTACCTTGAGCTCCATCAGCTGGTTGGTCAGTTTTATGCAACGCTTTCAAACTGATCTCCAAAGCATCCTTCTCTTTTACCAGTCCTTTATATGCTGCGACTACATCTGAAAGAAAATTACTTAAATGTTAATCAATTTCAATTCTATTATCTATTCAGCTGTTGAGCGCACGTACAAGGGAAAGGCTTATTTTTATACCAGACTGTTTTAAATTAGTTTTATTATGTGTTTTTTGTTTTTATCTGCAGCTGCAAATGTGTGGCAGTGAATGCCTTAAACCACCGTATCAGCTATACTCACCCACCATATCAGCTATACTAATCCCATGGTGCTCAGGTTCAACATTTTGGCATAATCATGAAAGTTGCAGGTATAGGTAATCTTAGCGTTACGTAGATTCCTTTACATATGTATGTACTACTAAATTTAGATAGGTTTCCTTACGGGAATTTAAATTAAATTCCTGTAAGGAAACCTATCGTACGTAACTGCTTTTAGAATATAATTATCAATAGAATTATTTAATTGTTAACTATTTTCTGAAAGCAGTGAGTAAGGTGAGGTAAAAGTTTTGTAACCAAATGTAACTTACCTCTCAAGCGTCCTTCGTAGCGTTTTATTTGATCAGCCTGCTTAGTTATTGTAGATATCAGCTCCTGCTTCGAGAGCGATTCCATTTTTTTTCTCGATATGAATAACAGTTGTGTGGAAATTTCAAGTGATAATGATAGATAAACAAAAACAATATTGAACAACAAACCAAAAACAAAACTTAAACAGCTGTTTGTTTGCAAATTTGGTGGGTGGGTGGGTGGGAGTTGATTGATTGTTGTTCAGAAACAACGACTTCCAAACGGATAGATCCTCTTCTCTTTGTTAACTCCTTGAGAAAACCGGAATGTTAACGCTGCTAATCACATCTAGATATTATGCTGTCTACGGACATTTTCTTTTGAATTTCCAAACTATGTGCAAGCATGAAAGGATGGACCAGTGTTGAGTGAGTAAATTAAAAGAAAAATACCTATGAATGAACACGCCAAGCCAGGCATAAAAGTTTAAATAGGTACTGAACGCACTTGGATTTGTATGACATTGACAGTAACTATCTACGAAATAAAACTTGGGACCTCCCTGCCTACTTCCTGGTTTTTGAACTTTTTTATTGTGTTCGTCCAAGAAAAGCTCCCGTTGAACAAATCTACATTTATTTTGATAATAAATCAATAAATCATAAATCATTTATTTTTTGCAGGAATGTCGGTACAATAGATCTTCTTAATAATAAGGTTCCTATACATTCTGCCTCGTCAGGGCCTGCAAAATTGTTACAAATTTATTAGCTACTAACTAATATTCTTAGGCTTTATAAATCATGTCAAAAATTATATAATCATAAAAGGTAGATAACTAAAATGTCAGAAAGAAAATTTTACAATTTTATCAAAAAGTCCTATAATTTAAATATTCTTTCATGTCATAGAAACATTATCAATTAACCACTTTCTAAGCTTAATTTTAAATAAATTATATTATTATTGCATAGATTTAAATTCATTGGGTAACTTATTATAAATTCTTATTGCTTGATGATATGCATTCTTATTTGCAAGTTCTACTCATGTTCTACTCTACATTTTGGGACATAGAGCCTGTCTTTATGTCTCGTCCGTCTCTCCATCACATCTGCGTGAGTCTTAAAATAATGAGGATATTCTTTCACAAACAAACAAATATCTCTTGTCATGTACATAAGAGATATTTGTTTGTTTGTGAAAGACTCGGCAATGGAAGTATATTATATTTCTTAAATAAGGGTTTGCAGCTGTCCGTACTCCAAGCGCCACATACATATTCTACAATTATTTTGATGATGACCTTTGACCTACGTCTTTGACTGTGTGTAGGTGCTGTCTTGCCTTCGATCAGGGAACTAATCCGTTAGACTTTGCAAAGGGGCGACGTTATTAACTAAAATAATACTTCATTGGGTGAACATAACGGGTTTGGTAATCACTTCCGTTTATACGCTGATCTTACTTATTAGTTAAAGTAGGTACCTACGCTTGTCTCTCGCACGTCTTAATTCTTAACTAGTGTAAATAAAGCTGCGTACACATCGGCCAAACAAACGCCAACAATAGATAGGTATTCTGTGTTGGCTACCGCACGCTCGTTGGCCTTAGATTGACGACCGATGTGGCGCGGTGGGCGAAGGTCCGCCTGCGACGCAGGAGGTTGCGGGTTCGATTCCTGCCTCGGAACAATTGTGTGTACGATCTGCAGATATTTGTTCCGGGTGTTCTGGTCGATTTCTATGTATAATAAAAAAAAATATCTATCTATGTAATGTATTGTATTATGTATATCAGTTATCTCTTGACTATGCCGACGTTTGCTACCTCGACCTAACTGAGGAGCAACTTAATAAGGTTGAACGGCTCCAAAACGTGTGTATACGTTTTGTGTTTGGTCTCCGCAAATATGATCATATTTCGGAGTTCCGCACAAAACTAAAATGGCTACCTGTCCGTCTTCGCCGGAATTCCCATATCCTTTCTCTTCTTCATAACATTCTCTTTAACCCTGTCACCCCCTCTTATTTAAAGGAGCGTTTTGAATCCCTCCACAGTTCTCATTCTCATCCTTCCCGTGTCCTCCGGTCGTCAGAAAATCTGGCTTTGAGTATGCCACTTCACAAAACCAGTTTCTACGACAAATCCTTCTCCATCCAGGCCATAAGGTTGTGGAATGCACTACCAGAATCCATCAGAAAAACAGTGTCCTTACCAGTTTTTAAAGCTCGCGTTAAGGGATTCTACATGTCAGAATCGTGAATTAATTCTATGTATTCTGTGTAAGGTACTTATTATTTATTTATTAACTAAGTATTACTAAGTAGTATATTATACATATATAATATATATATATTTAATACTTATTTATCTTTAAATACTCATATTATGTTCATTTTTATTCTAGCTCTATCCTTGGTACACCCCTGCCTTTCTTTAATTCACACAATTCTTTCCATCCAAAGGTTGCCTGGAAGAGATCGCTTCTAAGCGATAAGGCCGCCCATTGTACTTGTCACATGTAATATCTTTCATAATGTTCTGTATCTGGTGTACAATAAAGTATTTTTGTATTGTATTGTATTGTATTTTATCTAGTACCCATTAACACAAGCTCTGCTTACCATGGGGCTAGATAATGCTGTGTGAATTGTCCAGCATTATTTATTTATTTATTTAGACTGTGTTCGTAGCGGGCGGCCCGGCCGCGGCGGGCGCGGGCGGCGGCGGCGGCGCGCGGCGGCGGCGTGGCGGCGGCGCGGCGCGTATCGGGTCCGGTCCGCGCCGGGGAGGAGCTTCGAGGGGTGCCATGGGTGCCATCTTGTCACCCCAAAGTGTGCTCGAAATCGAAAACTGTCGCGCACAACTAATGTTTGGGTATCGCTTCGCTCGCCGTTGATTTTACAGTTCATCTGTCCTTATTCATTTGGTTGTCGCCCAAAAAATTAAATTCTTGTCTAATGATTTCTTTCTCACTTTGCTAGCTTGTTCTTTTGTTTAGCTTGGGGCTAGATGATGCTGTGTGGAATGTACCTACAGCAGAAATACAAACAAAATGTCGCGGTTCGCTCGGCTCGCCGCCACCGCCGCCGCCGCCGCCGGCCGTTACATAACCTTACTTACTATTGTTGTGTGAGTTGAGTATTTTGAGGGGGGCGGGCTTAATGGCTCCCGGGGTACCGACCGCCATCGCACACGCCTTTATCATTTGATCTTACCTCCACGCATCGGATCGCCAACGAATGGTTGTTGACGTTTGCTAGGTCGCCCGGCCAGATAGGACAAAGGCCAGCTAGACCCATTCGATAAGCCGGTGTGTACGCAGCTTAGGAGACTTGATTTTGGTGGTGTGGACGTGAAAGCTGGATAACACATAAATATGAGACGCTGGCTGGAGGTCGTGGGTTTGATTCTGTCTGTTACCTTAGTTATCTATCATACAGAATGGCTAAACGGATCGTAATGAATTTTCGCTGGGACCTAAAGTTAGCCCGCACGCCACTTTTTATCCTGAAAGAACGCGTGCGCAGCCGCGGGCAGTAGCTAGTTATTGTATGAATAATTACATACAAAAGGTTTAAAGATTGTTGTAAGGAGGGTGGCCATAACATTTTTTTCAACAAAATCGCGGAGCGCATGAACGTTACAATATTGTTTGGATCAGTGTTTGAATAAAGGACACTTATAAAAAATGTACCTACCTTATGTTTCTTAAATCGTAATGTTGATTTCTTATATTATTCACTTATAAAATAATTACATTAATGCTCTAATGATTTTTTTCATATGTGATCTCAGAACGCTAGAAAGGCATTAGAAAATTATTTTGTTGTGTAAATTTCCTGTATCCAAATACCTTTATCAAACATTGTTCTCCGCGATTATGAAAAAAAACGCAGTGCGGTAAATCGATGTTATGGCCAAAATCAGGGACGAGTAAACCTTAAGTTTTACACGTCCCTGGGAATCTTCAAATCGAGGGATTGAAAGTAGTTAGGTAAGGTATAGATAGCAGTTTTTTAAATAGGTGTAGGTACCTAACCTAATCTAACTTCCTCCCTATCATGAATGGTTATCCTAATTCAATGGTCAAATAATTATTTTTTTTCCACTAGTGTATAATATCTAAATCTGTTAGGTCGGTATTGCATTCAGTTCAGTTGTTTATCGATAAAAAAAATCAAACTTTTTTTAAATGTATTGAAGGGATTTTTGTTGGATAAAATCTGGTACGGATGGTAAGTAGCACAGATGACCATAATTCTGTCATCTGGGGTAGGTGGATGGGGAAGTCCGTATCCAACTGAAGCCGAAGCGTAGCAGCGAATCAATACTCTACGCACGTAGTTCACCGACCTTGCTTCGCAGAGTTCGTTCACCCCTAGAGGTTGAGTAGGGTGGAATACCCCTCGGTGTTCTAATAATTTTGGGGTTGGTCGGTGTCTCTTGTGTGGAATATAAAATCCAATAGTCACGTTTGTATGTTGTAACTTTGAAGCGAAGAGAACAATAGAATGATATAATTCGCAGATAGTAAGTTACTTAACCTACCTAGATGAGATACCTAATTTGTCGGTAAGGTAGAATCGTGCACAACAGTGCTTTATAAAATAACATAATACACTTGAGGTTTCTTTAAATAAAACATTATTTTAAATATTATTGCTAAGTTCAATATTTATTTACTATGAATATTCCCTACGTCAGATTACATTCGTTGACATTATTTCAAAATTAAATGTAAGTAAGCCAAACGCTTTT
This sequence comes from Eupithecia abbreviata, assembly GCA_943735965.1. NCBI lineage: Eukaryota > Metazoa > Arthropoda > Insecta > Lepidoptera > Geometridae > Eupithecia > Eupithecia abbreviata. The sequence continues at coordinate 9,831,210 of OX030982.1, read as the reverse complement.
CCATACATTATCGGCGATTTGTACTCTTTCTTATACCTCTAGCTACATCCTAGGCCAAAACCTTACATTACCCAAACCTGTCCAAAGTAATACAAACCAAAATGAATAAAACCAAAAATATTTATGATAAATAAACACTAAATATGTATACAGAAAAAAATGTTAGTTTTGTTACAACATAAACTATTCTAAACAAAATAAAAACCATGACGTTAATACAAAACAAAACACTAAAGTAAAACAAAACGTTTTAACGGGACAGGCCCCCGATTCTGCCGTGATTTTATAGATGTTTTAGGATGTAGCTAAAATCAAACGGTGAGCAAATCGTGAAAGGGTAAGCGATGTAGGTACGGTATATTGTAAGGCGAGGCGTAAGACTTTTTTTTTCATTTACAATGAAATTACACTAGTGTATTGAAGCATCTTTAGAGCAAAAGGCTGTAACAATTAAAGCCAAACACGAATAAAATACCACAAACATGAATGAGCGACAAGCATATTGCTTTGCTTTCCATAAAAAACTACGAGTTTTGCAAAATTCGATGGCAGAACGTCGATTAACTATTAAACCTTACTGTATCTACCTAATAATATCATGCTAACATAGAATGACAAAAGGACGAAAAAACATCCGCCCTAAAAATGGAATATTCATTTGATTGACAACTTTAAAATCTTGCAGAATCGGGGGACAGGTGTGATACTGATACCAATTTCTATTATCGGTGGAGACGCAAGCGTATTTGTTTGAGGGACGACACAACAATTACACTATAATTAATAATAAGTTTGCTGATGTCTTAAGTGTGCCTTCTTTTGTGAATGTTCTAATGCCACTGTTCGTTCATTATTAACTAGGAAGACAGCTTTAGCAGCAAGAAGTCCAATGTCTTTGCCCTACAAGGTGCTAACTTGATAGCTTTCAAAGAAACTATCTAGAGCCCTTGAATCTAAATGTAGAGCAACATCAATATTCAGATATTATTGAAAATCTTGAGAATCCTACATACTAAAAATGAATGATGATTTCGCAATTTGCTGAAGTTGGTTTTCTATAAAAGACACTTTATCTTAACTGAAAACAGTGAATTTAAAACATATTTATTCACTGTTTCAAGAAGATACTTAACCAACAGAATAGGCTCTTTGATCCTATTTCCTACTTATTTCATAGTTGGTGTTTTGTTTATTTATTATAATTACGGCAATAAGTTGAGCTACAATAGAACATTCACACATGACCAGCTTAACACAAGTATTTCTAAGAGCATTTTTACTCAGAGGTAATAGATCTACCTTTGACTAGTTTAATTTATTACACACCATAATGACATGTGCTGTGTGTTATTGAAGACAATAGTTACACCTACATAAGTTAACCAAACACCACACAAAAAATACATAAAATAAAATCCTAAACTACTTTATAAATAAGAGAACACAAGTTATTTAAATACTTAAGTAATAGTACTTAAAAATTTAATGTTGCGCAAATTATAACTGACTAGCTCCGCATAGTTAAGTACTTTAAATAAATAATGTTTACACATTTATCCTTAAATTAATTAAAGAAAATTATACTTAAAATGCATTGTACAAGCCCTTATTTTTGAGAATATCTCGCCTCTGTGTTTCATTTTAATAATGATATGCATTTAACTATTAATAATTTAACTATTATTGAAATATTTAAAGAATATTTGGAAAAATACAAATAATTAGATACGGTTACACTATTATGTTTAGAATGAGTAAATTTACCAAACTAATTGAACTTACACTAATGCACAATATTAAATATAAACACCAAAAATGAAAATCTATCATTACTATGATGATTATGAGAATAAATTATGAATTATAATGAATTTTAAGTTACTTAAACATATTAATAAATAGTGATTATATTATGATCAAATTAATAAGAGAGTCAATATCATGGTGTGAAAGTCAAATATGTTAAAGGATTTATTTTGTGCGATGACCTTTTAAATCTATAAAATTCAGAGATGTAGTTTCAGAACTATTTTATCGCACTCCCAACTCCTTTATAAACCTAATAAATAATTTGAAACCTCCCAATTTGACTTTCACTTGCTAGAATACACAATCAATAGCTATAATTTAAGTGCCCTAATATGATAAGAGTAAAGTCACATTTACAAAATTCCATCCAATAAAATGTTGATCAATATTTAAGTAATTTTGTCATAAAGGTATCATAATATGTCATGGTCCAAATAGTTATTAACTTTGATTTAATTTTTTTTGTCAGAAAAAAAAACAATATACACTCTATTTCAGTTTATCGGACAACCTTATGACATACCCTAAAGTTTATTACATAATGAGTTCATATTAAGTATTCTTAGTTATAATGATTTGTGCAAATGTGTGAGGTTTAATTTTTTTTATAATTCATAATGGGGCCATTCTTAACAATTATAATATGAAAAACACATATGGAAGAAGTATTTACTTAGGTACTCCAATATATTTTTACTATCAGTCATTATATATTCTGGCATCTTTGGTTGTTACACAAAATAATGTATTAGGTTTTGTGTCATAGCTTCACTAATTGCACCTATTTCCTTTCAAAAGATGTTGAAATAAATTGCACTGGTTTTAATATAATATAGAATAGAAATATAAATTTATATAATACTTTTACTCATAGTAAAAATTTAATATTGCACTGTAAAATGTCATTATAAGGTATTATTATATGCATACCTCTCTGTACTTATTGCGTCACATTTTAATTACCTAGTATATTTTCAGCTATGAATGAATATTTATTTATTCTTATGTCAGTTAATAATAACTTTAAAAACAGTTATCAACCACAAATATAATTATTTATAAACTTTCAGATAAAGCATTTTCTGTATGACTGTACCTGCAGCAAATCTGCATGTAATAGGAATGAAACTTTCACTGTCTACAAAATTCACTTAATTAAGTATTCTATCTTGGGTTTACTGATAAATATTAATTTCAGTTGGAAATGTAGTTTTTTACTTGGAATTATTCCATGTCCATTCACACAAAGGTATTCATGAGTAATGTCAAGATTTGTACTCATTTTGGTAGTAGTAGGTACACTGTTTCAAGACTTGTGTCAACATTTTACTAAACCAAACCAATCTATCAAAGAAAAATATTGATGACAAACCATGACGGGGTAGTGATCAACATTTTGCATTAGCTATAATTTATTGACTAGACTTTTGACAATTTATGCTTGTTTACTCTTATTTGTTTTGAAGCTGACCTGCAGCACTTGCCCATTCAATGAATATCCATTCAAAGACTGAATGGCAACCACTGCCTCATCATAGTTTGTCATAGTAACAAAGCCATAACCCTTGCACTTATTGGTGGCCGGGTCTCTGATAATTTTTACACTCTGGACGGCACCAAATGGGCCAAAGAGCTGCCATAGAATACTTTCCTCTGTATCAGCTCCAATGTTGTACACAAAGATACACCATCCAGACCCTCCCATAGCATTACCTTGAATGATGGGGTCAGCCAATGGCGAAAATCTTTGAAGACCTTTGTTAATGGCGAGCAAAGCTTTCCCAGCAGGCCCGACGAATCGACGAGCTGTAGTTGGTGCCAAGTAGGCAGCCAAAGGAGCGAGAGCTTTCTGTTGGTTGCTAGGATTATTTGCGCACTTAACTGTAATAGGGCCAGTTCCTCCAGGAGGTATGGTTCCATTCAACTCACGGATGGCATTCTCAGCCTCGCAGCGCTGATCGTAACGAATGAAGGCGACACCTCGTGATGGCCCTTGGATGTTCTGTTCTTCAGCACCAACTTGCAGCAGGTGACCCATATTCACATTTTCATGAAGAATGCGGGAGCTGATTATGTTTCCATAAGGACAGAACAGCTTCTCCAGCTCTTGTTGTGTCATGTGCTTAGGGAGACCTGACACATAGAGGTTGGCACCTTTGATCGCATCGGAACTAGGGCGCGCGTACGATACCTTGATAATTTTATTCTGCAGTCTCAATCCATTGAGCGTGTTGACTGCTTTCTCCGCATCTTCTGCCTTATGATAGTTAACGAAGGCGTAACCCAGGCTCTGTCCATTGAGGATGTGGTCCGGAAACACCGTCACTTTGTCTCTAATTAGCTTGCAACTTTCTACTTCGCCGACACTAGAAAACAACGATCTAATTTCCTCCTGTGTCATCGTTTGCGGCAAGTAGTTGACGATCAGATTAGTTTTCGACTCATTGTTACAGGGCTGAATCTTGCTTCCATTTTGCGTGGGATGTTGGTTCGAGTTTACGACGTCTATTGAATTCATCATCATTTTGCTTTCTCCTTTACTATCGAAATCGGGTGGAATGTCACTTGCACTAAACGTATTTGAATGAACTATGAGAATCTAATCAGATTTCAGGTTTCTGAATAGACCTCGTTACACCACTTCGCGTTGGTTGAAAGCATATGCAAGGGAAGAAAATCGATAAAGATGCTGTCCGGCCACCCTTGTACTTATCCTGGTATCGGTTGAACGGCGCAAGTCCCGATGAATCAAAATACAAGCAGAAACACAATTTAACGCTAGTTTATTAGATCTTACGGAGTATACGAAAGCAAAGTGAAAAGGAAATCAACCAAAAATCTATGCGACTCGCGACCTATTCTCCTCGTCGTAAATTCATTTCATTTCTTTCACTTCACTTTTTTTTTAATGTTGCCATGTCACCAACTAAAATTGTCCAATCCAACTCAGCGAGGAAATGGGGACACGCATGCGGTATGGGCGTCAACTTGTCTAATGTTATTGTTAATTCAAGCAAAGCATTCTTCTTTTCTTTGTCCAATATTTTGTATGAATTATTATGATGTGATTAAAAGTAAGAACGCATATAAATCTTGCTTGTAAAAAAATATTTTCTATCACATTCGTCGGTCCTAAAATTTTGTGTCTACTAATAACTTGGATTCTTAATAGAAACAAAATTTTAGGACCGACTAAATCTATTTGTAAAATAAAGGGTCAAAGCTATAATTCAAATCGATTTCTTTGACATCATTATGAAAATTGTTTAGTATAACACAAAAATATATAGAACGAAGAGTTCCTCAAAAATTAGAAGAATATTCTCCAACTTTCTAAAACTTTTTTTTACAGCTGGCAACATAAACTACTACTACCAACAAATAAATACGAATTTACCAACATCTAGAAAATAATCGATGAAAGGTTTACGAAGTTGTATTGGAGCAGAAAATATTGCGTTCGTAAAAATGTTTGGAAGAGGTACGTTTAAAAATGTCTAAAATTATTCAAACAAGGTATCCGCCACCGGCCGGTTTTAAATTCTAAAATATTTTACACATTGAAATTACTACCTTAAAAAAAAAGCGCCTGCGATAATAATGATTGCAATTATCATATGGCTGATTGTCTACATTACTTACACAGGGGTTTCGGGTGCTATTATCATAACTTTCCGGACATTACCTTACACTCTAGCCAAATTCGATGGAAATGTTTCGGTTTGTAGACCAACAACAACAAAATGTAATAAGCAAATCATGTTAGACGTCGAGAATTATATAGATAGATACCTAGATAATACTTTATTGCACACTTAGTTTATAAGAACAATGTAAAATAATAACTTTAAAAAAAACGACACTAAATTGGCAGTCTTATCGCGCAAGAGCGATCTCTACCAGACAACCATGGATGGATAGGATCGTGGATAGGACCAGGGGTTCCGTGTTCTTGTAGATTATATTATTATAAATACAAAACCTATGATACTTACACAGAAATATACTACATACATAATTATCATAAAATATATATACTACTTATATACCTAGAGACTCGGGTAAGTGACAGCAGCCCAGCAGCAGGACAAATAGTGCTAGCGACTTTGCACGCCTCACCGAAACTGGCAATGCGTTCCATAGTTGAACATCCCGGGAAGTAAAGTAAAGGAATGGTCGAAGAAAGAAGCAGAATGGGCAGGTACCTACCTACTTTAACAATAACAGTTGCAGAAAAGCGCAGAGAAAGAGTTTAAGAAAGATGAAGAGAGGTGAAAACTGAAAAGTTCTTTGAGATAAAGGTGTGCAGAGTCCAGAAAAAAAAATAGATATTTTTTTATCATACATAGGAAACGACCAGAACACCCGGAATAAATATCTGCAAATCGTACAAACACTTGTCCCGAGGCAAAAATCGAACCCGCATCCTCCTGTGTCGCAGGCGTTGAGACGAGGCTGTTGAGTTTACATAAATAAATATTTTTAAACTTATGCGATCTGAACACATAATTATTATAAGAATTAATACAACTGGTATTTATATCTATTATTTTTTTCATAAATAGATTTTCAGGTCAATGCTAAGTGCGCTCAGTACATGTGCACTCAATGCACTTTACGTGGTGCATGATTTAACTCACAATTATTCACAGATCCAATCCAATGAGAGAATTTTAATTATACCTACTGATATGAGTGAGGAATGGAAGTACGTATCTACCTACCTTCAAACAATTACACCTCACAATCACAAGCATAGGTATCTAGGTATTTACTAAACATAGCTCTCGTATTATTTACTTTCAGTAGATTTTTATGATATAGCATACAGAAAAAATATTATTCTTTATCTATCTATTCTAATACTTCTTAGAATAGATGAAGATAATACATATTTTTCTGTTTTATCTTAAAAATTATCTTTTCAGAAAATAGTAAGTTGAAAAATACCTACCTCCGTTCTGTTGTAAAAAAAAAGTTATCGTAGAATCGAATAGAAATATCGGATTAAAAGTTATTTTTCTTATTATCTTTTGTCTGAAATCATCAGCCAATACAAGGCATTCCTCCTCTAACATTGACTTTTTGTTATTCCATTTACAAAGAACATACATTTAATTTTTTATTTTTTTTTAATGGAACTGATACAGATGCCTTCTTGATGGTTGTTGGTTTTTTTAGGAAGGGCTTCTCTTCCCTTCCAACGTGTAAGAACGGGTAGGTAGGTAGGTACGAGTAGATAGGTCCTTTGCGTCTGTGTTTGCATTGAGCGTAACGAATAGTACCTTACCTACCAAAACACAAAAGTTTGTAGTAGCGCACCTATCACTGAAATTTACTGTTTACTAAACATTTAGCTGAGTGACGGTGATTGTGGCTTTAATGTGGTGTATTTAATTGAAAATGTCATTAAGCTAAAATTAAGTTAATTATATGCAAATAGAAAAGAAGGGCAAAGAAATAATTAATAATGATTATAGCGGTCGAAAATACATGAAAAATATCTACCTATTCAAAGACTTACGATACGACAAATTCGTGAAGTGAAAAATTTTTGCAATAATAAGGTTAGTTTTGATTGTTTATTTTTCTCGCAATTTAAGTGGAAAAGGATTTTTAACTCGGGCCAAACTCACCCATTATAACTATAACTCGGTCTGGTCATAACTCGGTCTGGTCATCTTGCCTAGCTACGCTCGGTAGTGAAACAACCTCGTCTATAATGGGGTGGTTTGGTAATTTGTTAAAAAATATCTAACATATAAATATCTTTAGAGGCTTACAAGGACCATAATCAGTACCTACCTACACAATGGAAAAAATTCATTGACGTAGGTATGTAATTTTCTAGACACCCATAGTTGAAATTACTTATTTTTTTGCGTAACCCTAAGCAGTAAGAATTACACAGATCTCGGAGATTGTGATGTAGAAATAATGACCACTAGTGGTTTGTATGGTGACCATGGCTTTAAGATGCAATAGGATTCACAGATTCATAGCAACTTGTCCGCGGCTTTGCATGCGCTTTTCTGGGATATATAGTAACCTATATTTGTCCCCGAGATACTATCTACATACCAAGAACTTTTCATTTACTTCCGTTCAGCCCTGAAAAGGTTTACCATTTTATGAGGTAACAGTCAGGAATTGAGAATAATCCTATTCCAGAACAGATAAATATAATAAGTTGGACTTACAAATCTAGATCTAACGACGAAGCTAAGGAAGCTTAGGCTTCAGAATCAGGCTTAATTTATCTAGGTTACCGAGCTGGTAGCTTAAAGACATCGAGTATATACCTACCTACATACTGTAGTACTCAATGTTTAGAGATGATTCAACTTTGTTTCTACATTTATTGACATTTGAACCTCATACAATTCAAAGAGCACAGCTGCAAGCTTCTTATAACCGCAGGTTATTCAATGTTGTTTAGACTTACCTACTTCGTTTAACCGACTCGACATTGTGAACAAAGAGATTGATCGTTGAACTCTAATTGATTACCTTAATGAGTCACAATTTAAATCGAAGCGCTAATTAATATAAACCTACCTTAATGAGACCGTGTCCCAGATAATATGTAGTTTATTCAATTGGTTTATGTACCTATGTAGGTAAGATAGACACGGAGCCGTTGCTCTGGGTGTATACTTACTATAAAAAATGTTTTGATTTTACCAGCTGCTGTGCTCAAAGAAAATTGGATGTGTACATTTTGGTGTAAGTAAGTATTAGTTATACCTACTCCAATATAAACTAGCGCACGACTTCACGAGACACGACATAATGATATAATTTCTTTACACAGTTTTTAGGGTTGCGTATCCAAAGGGTAAAAATTGACCCTATTACTAAGACTCCGCTGTCCGTCCGTCTGTCTGTCTGTATGTCCGTCTGTCACCAGGCTGTATCTCATGCACCGTGATAGTTAGACAGTTGACATCTTCACAGATGATGTATTTCTGTTGCGACTATAACAACAAATACCTACTAAAAACAGAATAAAATAAATATTTAAGTAAGCTCCCATACAACAAACGTGATTTTTTTGCTCGTTTTTATAGATAATGGTACGGAACCCTTCCTTTGTGCGCGAGTCTGACTTGCACTTGGCGATTTTTTAAGTTTTTCGAGATAAATACTTTTCCCTCAAGAACGAAATTGGAACTTTATGGAACCACCACGGGATCATTGTCCACTCAATAGCGAAATAATTTTCTAAATCCGTCCATAATTTACGGAAACATCGGCGAATATACATAAAATATAAACAGCCGAACATAAAGCCTCTTCAAGTTCTTTTGTTTTTCCTTGGTTATTAAAATGAGATTGTGTACTGCCCAATGTAATAAGTAGGCAGATACGGTTTCCTCGTTCCATAAAGCTTAGGTAACTAACTAGAAATCAGCATCGTATCCAATTTTATCCGCCCCCATGCCCACCCTACAATGACTAACGATAATCCCCGGTACAAAGGTCCGTTCCAGTGCTCGTGCACCGAGTTCGCACCGAGCCTACCCACTATTACATAACCTGCGGTCTATCCAAGTACAAAGGAAGTTGCCTGAGTACATTGCACTGGTGTAGGTTAAATAACAGTTGGTTGCCGTCCATGGCCTTAAAAGTATGGCGAAGGGTTTGGTGTTGTATGTCCTTGAGGTAGAGTCGATTTTGTGACTTCAGTGGAACTCATTTTACGAGGTTGTAAGGGCAGAGTACTTATCTACTAAAGAGCTTAACAGGGGAGCCTTGTTTTACGGTTAGTACATAGTTTTATCTCGATGATTTCCGCTTTATTTTCACTATTTTCTTGAAAGTCATCAGAATTGACATTACTTACCTAGGTTATTTTGTTGTCATGACAGAGTCGCTTCTTCCATAAGTAGTTAATAGGTAACACTTTATTTCTTACTAGCGGACCTTCCCGGCTTCGCACGGTTTTTTTACGGATCCTTAACATTTTTGAAAAAATAATACCTATAGTCTTTGTTCACCGGGGATAATGTAGCTTCCCAACGGTGAAAGAATTTTTCAAATCGGTCCAGTAGTTTCGGAGCCTATTAATTACAAACAAACAAAAAATCAAAAATCTTTATAATATTATATTTTATTATTTGGCTTGTATTTTTCTTTTACAGTTTTTGTGAGTGCTTCTTTTCTAAACAAAAAATAAAAATATTTACTTTTGAAAATCAGTTTCAGATTCTATACTTACAATTTTTGCTGTAAATACCTGTTTTTGAGGGTTCCGTAACTAAAAGGTTAAACGGAACCCTATTCCTAAGAAGACTCCGCTGCTGTCCGAATTCTGAACTGTGATAGTACCTAAGACAGTTGAAATTTCCACAGATGATGTGTTTCTGTTTCCGCGCTACATAAATACTAAAAATCGGATTAAAATATTATCATTCAACGTGGCAATGCTGTCAGCATTCTGAGCACTCTGCCTCTACATAGAAGGCAGAGTGCTCAGAATAACCGCATCAGATTTTTAGGAAATACTTATGTAGATATAAGTGTAAATATACTAGTTGTAATTATTTTATTGTTTTTATTTATGTAATAAATTAATAGGTCATCATCATCATCAGCCTTTTTCAATTTTTAAATACCTATCTTTATTTATAAACATAACAAAATATAATAGTAATACATATCCAGTGTACATTTTTCCTAGATAATATTAATTAGCCTATATTAGTCCACTGCTGGACATAGGCCTCCCCCAATGAGCGCCATAGCGCCCTGTCTTCCTGTCGTCGTGTGTTTCGTCCTCTCTTTTAATGAACAGGTACTCACTATAAAATATATTTATAAAATTTCTCCTCATAAATAACTTGGACTGAACAATAACTGCAGATACGAGTACATACCTTTGGTTTTTGTAAACTGATGTAATACAACACGAAGACAATGGATGAATGAGTATAAAAATCAGTGCAATCCAAGTGCATGCGCACTCACTAGGGCAACATCCTTTGTCTCATTGTCCACATACGGTTGAATGCAATCAGTAGTTATTGCATAGCGATGTTGTTTTTCCATGAATCAAATATGGTAAGTATTTACCTAAGCCATAGGAAAACAAAAGACTACCACGGTCTCTATTTTATTTTTTAAAGTCTCTGTCCCGGTAAGAAACGGTCATGCGCGCCCTTTTCTTATTTTCTGCCAAGGACAAAATTTTCTGCATTTACGTGTTAGAAATATAAACCTATATAATTCTAATATCTATCCGTGAAAACCTTCAATAAGCTTTTTAGTATTAATCAAGTTTGTTAGTCTGTTATTTACCTCTGGTTTTCCTTCAAATAAATATTAATTAAATAATATCCCAAAACTTTAGATTTCGGCGGGACTTGAACCCGCGGTCTTCCCGCAGTATCGATGCGAACATTTTTGGGATATTATTTAATTTCTTATGTATTCCATTCCCTAAGTACTTGTTTATTGGTTAAAAAATGAAATTTTTAGCATTGCTTTAAAAATATTATCATTTTACTAGTTTCTTGTGCCCGCGGCTTCGCACGCGTTATTTTTATAGAAACGTTTTTGTAATTTCTTTGGAATGCCATCCAGGCTTGTGGCCATATCTCTGCAAAATTTTAGCCTGATCCATTCAGTAGTTTTAGCGTGAAGAGGTAACAAACATCCTTACATCCAAACATCTAAACATGCATACTTTCTCATTTGTCATATTAGATTGATTATTAATATTGACTGTTTACGAAATATTTGAAAGCACCAAACTCAAACCATTGTAAATATCCTGTTGAAAATGAATTCCATACCTAACAATGGAATAACAAATCAGCCGGCAAAGCAAGACAAAGGAAAGTCAGTAGGTAGATATGTATGTATAGTATAACTTAATTTGTAAAGTGACGCATGGTAACCAGTTGTACTCAGCAATTGAGACCATTTAATAAAATAAACATCGGCGACATAAAAGTGATAATGCTAATTGAAATGCGCATCCGCAATTCGACTTTGGTGACACTTGGGTTGTATATAAATATATAAATAATGCTGGACAATCCAAACAATATCATCTAGTCCCAAACTAAGCAGAACTTGTGGTCGATAGATGACAGATAGGTAAATATAAATATATACAAAACATTAAATAGACAGATTTTTGAGAAAATACCCACAACGGTTTGTGATCTTTCCATAGATAAATATAGAATAGAATAGAATTGAAAGACATTTATTCATAACAACTTAAATTAACATAAAAAAAGACACACTTATACAGGGTTATTAATGTAACTTAAAAATGGTTCACTTTTGCATGATGCACATGGGGATGAAAATTATCGCAAATAGTCACCCCTATCACCCTCTAACGGGAATACGTCAAATTACCAATAACCCTGTAGAATAGGTACATGTAGAGAGTTGTTACAAAAGGGCTCTAACTCAGCATAATGCTGGCTAAGCTCCGTGAGAGACAGCGCTGGTCTTCCGTTAGAGCCCGTACAGGTGACGTCACGAACAGGCCTACGCAACGAAAAAAAAATGTAGTAATAAGAACACTTAAAAAGCCATTGACAAAAAAAAAACATAATAATAGGCTAATACCTATATTATCACTTGATAAACTTAATTTAATTTAATTTAAGCCAACACCATGCGAATAAAAAGTAAATAAAAAGAAAAAAAAATTGCATATTTATGACTGAAACTTGACGCCCAGCAAGTGAGGTTTTTGCGTCGCGGTTTGATTTACAAACATTCTACGCCGAATTTTACTGATAGATAAACCAGAGCACAATGTCACTCAGGGCGTTTTTTTCAGAATTTTCAAAATCTGTTCAAAGACCCTAAACCAAACTCGTTATTAATTAAATGTTACGCCAAATTACTGGTGTAGATTTGTAACCCGGTTGTGGTGGATGGAAACTTTGAGGAAACTCTTCATAAAGTTGAACCCTGTTGTCAACCTTTCAACCCATTTTTCACTCTTCCCAGATCTTCGCTATGAATAAATGTTTACAGTAGCCTAGCATTATAACCTAGAATTCAATGGTGCTTAGGGTCAGCTCACAGCGTGACCCGACGCGAGATGACGAGACGTGACGTGACCCGAGACATCTAGAGACGCTGGCTGGGCGGCGAAGCGCGGCACAACTCGTCGTCGAGGAGTCTTCATATTACTCTTATACTACAAAAAGAGCCTGCGAAGTCGCGAACAGATGATAGTTACTTATAAGTAATAGTAAGTTGGAATAAATACAAGGTCATGATCATCAGCCTACGTTAGTCCAATGCTGGACATAGGCCTCCCCAATGAGCGCCATAGAGCCCTGTCTTCAGCTTAACGCATCCAGCATCTTCCTGTAGTCTTTCGCAGATCGTCCTCTCACCTGGTCGGAGGGCGTCCTACACTACGTTAACGGAGTCATGGTCTCCAGTCAAGAAACGTTTACCCCAGCAGCGGTCGTCGGTTCTTCGCGAGATATTCAGCCCTCTGCCACTTCAGCTTGGTAATTCATAGAACTGTCGATAACTTTGGGTCTCTGTCCGATGTATTCGTTACGATTCCTGTACAAAAAATACAATATAATAATGTGGACCGGCCACATCTCCGGTAGGCTGACGAGCTGCGAAAGACTGCAGGTATGCTGGATGCGTCAGGCTGAAGACAGGGCGCTATGGCGCTCTTTGGGGGAGGATTATGTCCAGTCGTGGACTAATATAGGCTGATGATATTATGATGATGATGAATAATAATAATAAACACAGACTTATTCCCAGTTCCTACAACCTAAGCTGCTAAGGCTAACCCACCTTAACCGAGTTTCGTGCACCGAACGTTTTGTGCCGCGACCTGGTTAACCGGCCATTCACTTTACACTCTACGACGTTAGTAATTGCGTTGTAAATTGTTTAAATAAACTTGGTGTCTATTTATTTAAAAAGAGGATTTTGTAAAGAAGCTGTTACTCAGTAGGTTAGCTTAGCTGTTGTGTAGAAAATCTAGCGCGGTATGACTAATTGTGCAGGCATGGAGCATAGCGTGGTGACATACTTAATGGCTCTTCTACATGATGGCCCAGCGCTGGACCAACAAGATGGCCAAGCGATGGTTGAAACACGACTACACGATGGCGACATTCAGTTGCGATTCAGTTGTTTTCCACGTTGTTTGGCTCACCTATCTTTGATGTGCGGACGAATAACCGACACCGTGGCCATCTCATCGCCGCCATCCAGCCGCGCCATAAGCCACCCGACACAACTGCGCCCTGCACAACGCTGGCCCATCTTAGTGGGCTAGTATAAATGGCCCATCGTGTAGAGGAGCCATAAGAGATAATATTTACGATTGGTCAAAGATTTGTTTTATTAACAATGCTAGATTTTTATACAAGAGTCATAGTTTTGCTACAATCATTATTATTGCCTACTCCGTAAGCAATTATGATTATGCCGATAAATAAGAATCACTAAGATTACATATACGTGACGTAATATAAAGTGGAAACGAAAGCCACAGAGCCCCCCCCCCCCCTGCGGGAATAATCCCTGTGACACGACTCTACAAAGGTCGTAAAATATCATCATCATCATCATCAGCCTATGTTAGTCTACTGCTACATAGGCCTCCCCCAATGAGCGCCACAGGCACCCTGTCTTCAGCTTGACGCATCCAGCATCTACCTGCAGTCTTTCGTAAATTATGTCGTGTCGTTAATTGTAAATTGACAAAGCGCGAGTGCAACGACCGAATATTACTGTAAACTGCATGACCGTTTCACTAGCCTTTGTTTTGGCTCTTTTTAGTTTCAGGTTTCTTTTTCCCATGATCATTTGTTAATGCATTCTTAATCTTAACGTTAGATACCTATGTAACTGAAGTCTGTTACATTCATAATATCAGCTAATTTGCAATTCATACGAGGTTATCTATACTAATATCATAAAGAGGAAAGGTTTGATTTTTTGTTTGTTTCTTTGTAATGAATAGGCTCCGAAACTACTGGACCGATTTGAAAAATTATTTCACCGTTGGGAAGCTAAACTATCCCCGGTGAACATAGGTTATATTACCATACTTTAAGTTTTTGTTTGTTTTTATTGTGCTGTTTATCATAAACAGGCTCATTTATATTTGAGAACAAAAAAAACATATATCTATCTATACAAAACAAAACAGTAACCTATTTACACAATTCAATTCACTCTAAATTACAATGACAATGCTGATAGTGATAACCTAATATTTTTATCATTGCTCTACCTACAGGCTTGTTTATTTGATGAGTGCAAAATTAAATAAATACTTTACCAGAGTATTAACGTTTGCACTCCAAATATAAATAGTGACAAGTTAGTATCAATAGAGATGTTAGTACCTAGGTATGTTTGTACCGTGAATTTTTTAGACATTTAGACATTTCTTATGGTGGCACTTCACATGGCTATTTGTGTTCGCTATTGGGTGTTTGTTGTATTTGACAAAATATATGACGTTCAGACGAACATGCAAAAAGAGGCAAATACAACCATCCACACATGGCATACAAATAACAAACACACAAACATTTGGCAGCAGACTGAACAGAGCGCAAGGTGCCAATACGGCCATTGTGTGGACGGCTTATTGCGTATTTGGCTATTTGACTGCTTTGATGTGCCTCGAGAAACCGACAAGCGCACGGTAACGCGTATTTGGTATTGGCCTTATTTGTCAAATAGGCAAATAAGGCGAACACTTTATCAAATAAACAGTCCACACATGGTAATTGTTTGCCAAAAATGCCAAATACACAAATACAAATAGCCATGTGAAGTGCCACCATTAGAGATTTTATTTAATTAATATTAATATGAACGAAAGTTTGGATGTTTAAATAGATGGTATTATATACTGAACGGATTGGGCAGGTATTGTGCATACGATTTTAGACATGTAGCTCTAGGTCTTGAATAAAACAAAGGCTATATAGGTATATCTATAGGCTACTAGCGGACCTTCCCTGCTTCGCACGGTTTTATTACGGATCCCTTACTTTTTGAAAATATAATACACCCATGTACACCGGGAATAGCTTTCCAACACGGTGAAATAATTTTTCAGATCGGTCCAGTAGTTTCGGAGCCTATTCAATACAAACAAACAAAAAAACAAACCGTTCCTCTTTATAAAATTAGTATAGAAGTATAGATATATTTTATCCTATAAATCAGCTCCCGATAGAAACGACGCATGCGAACCCGCGGGCAGATATTATGCAGATATTTGCTCGAGCAGGGACGAGATAATGCCCTGTGCTCAGGTTTATACCTGACCAAACTTCTAGTTAAGGTTATCTCACACGACTCTATGAGACGCTTCTTTAATTTTTTGAAATCAAATTTATTTACAGTTTTTGAATATCAAAGAATTAGAGTTCCTTTCAATAGCTATACCTACATAAATTGACAGAAAGAAAGAAAGAAAAGTTTTTATTTGTAAATGTTAAATAAGAAATCTTAGGGTAGCTGTATTTCGCTCAGCTGCTGAATTCAGTGAGGCTCCGAATTGCTTCAAACCAGATTTCACCAAACGAGAATTGAACTGCATTTTACAGCATCATTGCGATCTCAAGCAAGCAATGTCACTAGACTTTGGCGCAGAGCCAATTCAGATTAATTAGTGAACTTAAAAAATGAAGATCGAGAATCATCTACGGTAAAAGGTCAGCGAAGCATTCACATCAAAACGTGATTTTAAATTATATTGAGCGACTGTAACGCGGTGGGTAAAGGCGACGCAGGAGGTTGCGGGTTCGATTTCCGCCTCTCTGCACAAATGTTTGTAAGTTTGTACGATCTGCAGATATTTGTTTATCTGACACCCATAACACAAGCTTTGCTTAGCTTGGGGCTAGATAATGCTGTGTGAATTGTCAAGCATTATTATTATTATCCATCATCATCATAATCAGCCTATAGCAGTCCAATGCTGGACATAGGCCTCCCCCAATGAGCGCCATAGCGCCCTGTCTTCAGCTTGCCGCATCCAGCATCTACCTGCAGTCTTTCGCAGGTCGTCGTCCCACCTAGTCGAAGGACGTCCTACACGGCGTTTACCGAGTCGTGGGCTCCACTCAAGAACACGTATACGTATGCATTACGATAATAATAATAATGCTGGACAGAAATCCCTTTACAAAGGCTCTTAAGGAAGTTAATTCTAAAACTCATCGATCAATTAACGTTGAGACATTGGAAGGCGGATGCAAGGCTGACTTATTTTCCCTATGCCTTATAAGAAGTTAATGATCTTTGTTATGCAGGGCTACTTTAACCTCGTGGTTCCACAAGTGGACTTGAACCACTGGAACCACTCAGAGGTGAAACCAACAGTCTTAAACAGTCCACTCTTGGACATAGGCTTCCTAATGATAGCCTTAATAGCTTTTTTTAATGCCATAAACCCTGGACGTAGGTTGGAGAACTTCCAGTACTATTTCTGGTAGACCACTCTATTTTCGAAAGACCTGCGAAAGATTGCAGGTAGATGCTGGATGCGTGAAGCTGAAGACAGGGCGCTATGACGCTCATTGGAGGAGGCCTATGTCCAGCAGTGGCCTATCATAAGCTGATGATGACTCTATTTTACCGTAAGTGTTATAATTATAAATAATAATATTAATCTTCGCAATAAAGTTTGACGCACCTGTATTTCACAAATCAGTTATCTTATCGGGTAATTGACTTCTGGTCAAACACCTTGGTACATGAATTATACATTGTAATAGATAATAAATAAATATTGTACGTATATAGGTAACCTACCTACAAAGATTTTTGATAAGAATGCAGATAAGCAATGTCTGACGTCTATGAAAATGCTTATCATTATTAAATTTGCAAATGAATGATAGGCTTTCTAATGTTTTTTTTCTACAGTTGATATTACGTAGAATGCAGGGTTCCTATTGAAACGTCTTCTAACTTTAAAGGCGTTATGAAATTTTCCGTCTTTGATTTCGTTACGAAACAATCTTATTTGGCAGAGGAAAGGCCTGAATGGTAGAGCAGCCCAAACTACGAAGCATTATCGATTTATTTAGTCTACTGATTCCTACAGCCTATTCCGATCTTTCACAATCGCAGAGTCTTCAATGGACAAATATTAGACGAGAAAAGGAATTTCTAAATCTAAAAGTGTTGCAGTTAACTAAACTATCCCAAAATAGGGCAGTTTCCCAACCATAGGCCACATCCGCAGTCTGCGGGACAGAGAGCACATTGCGATAGAACGGGATGAATACAATGACCGTAATCGATGTGAGAAGAAGATGGGAATAGATTGTCTATTTCAGTCGCCGCCGGTACGTTTGCACCGAAAATGTACCGAGACTCCCCTCACGCCACGCACGCGACGTAGTCTTCTGTTCTGATGTAATTTCTAATCAGTGTAACAGATTCTTTCAGCCAAAAACTATTTAAACCGGACATTTTGTGACAGAACATGATTCACAATGCAGCCGGTTATTAAATCACTAGGTGGATCGATATTAAATTAATTAGAATAAAGATTTCGATAAGATAACTCCAGGAGCTGATAAGAAACCACAGTTTAAAAAGCTAGGTTGAATTAATTGACATAATATTTACTATTTTGCATAAGCTTAACCCATATCAAATGACGGCAATCGATTAGTTAAGTCGGCTTGAAAAACATAAAACAGCTGTGTGGCTCGGGCACGGCCGCCATTGTTCGGAGCGCACAACACAAGTCGAATGAGTAGCTGGCTGGCTCGCAGCACCACGCTCGCCTTGTGATGAATCAGTGTGTTCGAAATTCGAATTCACAGTCAGTGGTCCAAGAACTCCGAGGCGCACTGACGCGAGCTGCACACTGAATAAATCCTTTGTGCGTAAATTTATAAAAAAATAGATGAGTGTGACAGGCGTTTTTTAGTGCTAGTGCAAAACGTGTCGTTAATGTTGACATCTGTGACCGTGGATTTGCCCTGTCAAATTGATACTCAGGTAAGGTTTTGTTTTATTTTATACTGGCTTTGCAGAAAAGCTTTTATGACAAAAGCTGCATACTGAAATCTAAACATTTTTGTGTCGGCCTGTTTTCAAAAAAAATAAAGCGGTGACCAGTTTTTGGATAAAAATACGCAAGTTAGCGTGCACAAGGCAAATATTTTATTATCTTCATCATAGAATAAAATAACATCCATGAATTAAAAAGAAAATACAAAAGATAACAAATTTTTAAATACTATACTACTTAAGTAGAATCGTAAGTACAAATTTCATGGGGTAGGTAGGTTAGGTACTAGGTTAGGTACCTACCAAACTAGATATAGGTATTCGTTACCATTATCGATTTCCATAGGTACTAACTAGTAAATTAATAAATAAATATATTAGGTATTACTTACGTTTAAATTATTTACCTTTGTTAACATTAGTAAATAAACTTAAAAATAAATATAGGTAGGTACCTACCTAGCTCCTACTAATAAATACCAACTTGAATTTAGCATACCTAGTTATTATTTTAGGACCGGTTTAAACCAAAACAAAATAATTCAGAGAGATTACATCCTGCCTGCAAAACCGGATAATCAACTACGAGATAAATAGTATGAAATGGTGTACCGATGCTTAGAGATAAGATAATGTCCTAGGTCACGCACAATAAGAACACATCATCATCATCATCAGCTTATGATAGTCCTCCCAGACATCCTCCAACCTCCTCCCACAGGACCTCGTGCGTCGCAGGCGGACCTTCGCCCACCGCGCCACATCACATCGGTCGTCGTAATGTTCTTAAAGTACGTGACCTAGGCTTTGGACCTAGGACATTATCTTATCCTAAAACAACGTTAGACCATACGGGCTGCGCAGGACCTGTCATATGGGGACGACCTGTGTTCAGCAATGGAGGTCTCTCCGCTGATTTTAGATGACAATTCGACTTGTTATTGTGCGGTATGTTCTTAAAAGGAGGATCACGCTAGCCTGGGCGGCATTTGGGAAACTACGTCAAGTCTTCTCGTCATCCGTGGTGACGTGGACACTCACGATAGCTCTGGTCCACCAGTTCAAAGACGCTCAGCGAGCTAGGGAAAGAGCTATGCTCGGAGTTTCTCTGAAGGATAAGATTCGTAACGAATATATCCGACAGAGAACCAAAGTTATCGACATAGCTCTAAGAATTAGCAAGCTGAAGTGGCAGTAGGCCGGCCATATTATCTCGCGAAGAACCGACGGCCGCTGGGACAAACGTGAGTGGAGACCACGACTCTGTAAACGTAGTGTAGGATGCCTTCCGACCAGGTGGGATGACGACCTGCGAAAAACTGCAAGTAGGTGCTGAATGCGTCAAGCCGAAGACGGCGCTATGGCGCTCATTGGGGGAGGCCTATGTCCAGCAGTTGACTAACATAGGCTGATGATGATGAAAAACGAGAGGCTGTAGTAGGAAGGCTTTTTCTACGCCATAATACTAACCTAACGGTTTTTAAGCGTCTATCAATGTACTTACCTACTGCAAAAACAAGTCGGTTTCCGTTATTAACAAAACAAATACAAACGCAAAATAAAAGATCCGTTATATAACTACATATTAAACTCAATACTAAATACGATTTGCTATCTAAAATGGGTATTTATGTTGGTAGCATTGAAACATAAATAACACATTTATCTTCCACGCAACAAAACCTTACAAAAATTTGCGAACATGATATTCATTATTATCTATATAGGCATTATCGTATAATATCGCTTCTGTAATCATATTTAGTTTTGATTAATTCTGGTCTAAAAGGTAAGAAAGACCCTTCTAAATCAGACATAACCTACACTTAGGCATCGATGTTATTAACCTAGTAACACTAATGCCGACCTAATTACAGCAATATCACTATAATTCTGCTATGACAAATTCAATAAACTCTATAATATAATTAATTAATTGCTTGAATCGGAAGGTCAATGTCAAGGAAACCGCTTTTTTCATTAATTTATTTTTTTCTAAGATTCCGTTCTGTAATTTATTTATATAAGTATTGATTTTTTTTAAGGTTCTGTTCTGAAATCTGCAATGTATTTATACGTAAAACAGAAAACAATCATAACAAAAAATTTTTCTAAGGTTCTTAGACTAGATTGTAGATTCTAAATTAGCGATTTTAAAATTATAAGGAATAAAACCATGGTCAAAAACTATAATACTATCCCTAGTTTACAAGAAAATATTTCCTAAAGGCAATATTCATAAATAAAATATGTAATCGGAACTATGTGACCCGGCAGCGTAACATTTCTACAGCGAATACGTAGAGCCACTACTTACATTATATATCGCCTACGGAAATATAACCCGATGGCGTTGCACATTTACCGCAGATTCGACTACGCCGCCGTAGTCGTCTGACTACGGAAAAAATACACGACAGGAAGCGTAGCATTCCTACAGCAAAATGGTAGAGCCACTACGAATTAGATCTTATTATCTGTTGTATTTCTCTACAGTCTACAGTGTAGAGGAATACAACAGATAATAAGAATTAATGAAAAAAAGGTGTAGACTCTACACCTTTTTTTTAATTTATTTCTATCTCTGCAATTTAATTTAATTTCATCACACGCACATTGTAAATCTGACATTGCACACTTAAAGGTAGAAATACATTTAATCACATTTATACCTCAACACCTTTATACACTACACATGTATTTCATGCAATAAAATGAGTAGCCCAGTTGCAGTTTTGCAATAACCGAGAAAAACGCAAAATACTTACATTCTTTGTTTATGGTTTTTTTGTGTTGCGTTATTGATATAATCGGGTAGAATAGTGTATAGGTATTAGGTTAGAAATAATAAAAGGTTGATTTTTCTTACAAATAATGATAAAAAAGTCTAAGTAGCCACTTTTGCAAGTGATCTAGCAAACTTGATGACCTTGACGACCGATGTGGCGCGTTGGGCGAAGGTCCGCCTGCGACGCAGGAGGTTGCGGGTTCGATTCCCGCCTCGGAACAAATGTGTGTACGATCTGCAGATAATTGTTTCGGGTGTTCTGGTCGTTTTCTATGTATAATAAAAAATATCTATCTATGTAATGTATTGTATTATGTATATCAGTTATCTAGTACCCATAACACAAGCTCTGCTTACCATGGGGCTAGGTAATGCTGTGTGAATTGTCCAGCATTTATTTATTTATTATTTATTTATTTATTATTAACTAGTCAGTATTGCACCTGTAATTAATCAACATAGCTACTTTTGCAACGTTTTAATGCTACAATCTAAAATTAAACCATGTTTCTTACAGCTTTGTTATCACATTTTCATTCAATTCTTACACACTAAATTCTTCAACCTCTTCCATAACAGTATTTTCGTCATCAGTTTCTTCTTGAAGACAGGTCTCGTTGCTGGCAGCGACACTCATTGAAGATGAGGCAGTTGGTAGATCTTCTTCATTAGCATTGTTGCTGCCAAGGTTATTAATACCCAGTAGATCGACATAGGCATAGAATTGAAAGCATTGGCGGCTGTGCCATTCTAAGCCAAAATGTTTTTGTAATAAGTTCTTACCTAATATCTCTTAATTTTGCTACATTAACTTCAACTCCAATATTTAGTTTGTTTGGTGCAATGTCGGCGAATGATTTATTCTTTTTGCAAATGTTTCCATAGTTTTTCGTTACTGAAGCATAGTAGGTACGGTTCTCCTTTTATTGGACCTGTCCTTTCGAAGAAAAACCTTTTTGACGAGTTCATTTTGAAGTGCCAACGACCGGTAGTTTCAATACCTCTTGAACGGCACTTTTCCAGTCAAAAGGATTCCAGAAAGGATTTATCGATTTATTCAGAATGACAACCAAACAAAAACAAAAACTGCGCCAAATGCAGATGTTAGAACGTAATATACCAACTTTTGCAAAAGTAATCAAAACGAGCAACTTTTGCAAGTGACAGTCACGGTAAAGAAGTAAAAAGCAAGTTTTGCAGGTGGACTCTGTTTTTGATGCTAATTTGTACGTAAACTAATCACTTTAGAGAAGGTTTATTTTAATTCGGTCATTTAGCCTTAAAGACGATCTTTTGACTTCTGTCACTAGCTCACATCCGGTCAAAAATTGAAATAGCAACTTTTGCAACTGGGCTACTCAAATATACTTTGCTTTACTTTATCTTTACGTAGGTATATCGTCTTCGGAAATAATATGACCCTGACTGGTACAGCTTCTGTCTAAGAAATAAAATAACAAAATCGGTAACTAATTAACTATAACACGAAAATAAATACGTTAATACCCGTAGCTAATGATTTTAGGAATCCGTAGCCAAAGGATAAAAACGGGATCCTATTACTAAGCCTCCGCTGTTTGTCCGGCTGTCTGTCGCCCATACAAAAAACATTATTTTTTTGGCGTTTTTGTTGCTTTTTGTCGAGGCTGTATGTATCACTTGAACAGGTAGACAGTTTGACAGAATGTCGTTTACTATTGCCGCTATAACAACAAATATTTAAAACAAAATAATTTTTATAATTACCCCTTAATTTCCTGATTATTTCTTAACTTGGTATGGACATTAAATCCGAGGACCGATAAATTAATGAAGTTAACTGCGCCATGATGGGTTTTTGCTATTATACTTTTTTAATTTGGTTTTAGGGTCGCTTTTTCGAAATAGTTATGTACGATGATACGGAACCATCCGTGTGCGAGTCGACTCGCACTTTTACGGTTTTATTATAATAATATAGTGATGATCTAACATAATAATATAGACAAAAAACTGCACCATTGAAACCGGTTTAAAGTTTTTTATTTCCTCTTTTCGATAATTGACCACAAAATAGACATTTTAATAACCTAGATAACCACGCACGGTTATATCCCGGGTTAACTTATACAATGTTGCTAGGAACCTCCATAAAATTATAATAAGCCTGCACAATCTGTTACCATAACGTCTTAGGTGTATACACCGAGGTTCCCTTACGTAATATCGTTACAGCTATGTTTGTCTATAAGTAATAAGTAGGTATACGGAACAGAATCAGAACGTTTGTTATGTAAATTCGGAGCGAAGCATTGTTCGATTTGAAGACATTCAAAGACCAGCGTTCGGCTTCGGAGATTCAAAAAGTTCTGAATTTAAAATTTTGTTTGCAACCTCTAATGAAAGTGTGTTGTATGTCGGATTTCTTTTTTAAATTTGTCTATGATTGAAAGCTTTCGAAACCGCCTTGTTTACTGGAGTGGGTTCTGGAGGGATTGTAAGTTTTTTCGTTCCAGACTCAGTAGCACAACTAAACTAAATAATACCTACCCACACAAAATAGAGTATATTATAATAGATGCACTTACTTAAGCTTTGCAAAAATAAAGTAATAGTACGATAATAATAATGTATGTGGGAATGAATGAAACCTTATTACCTCGGAAACTTCAAAAACAGAGGCCCTTGAAAATACTAAGTTTTCCGTTTCAACCATAACATTTCTCAAAAATAGATTATTGTAACACGAAGGTCTTATCAAGATCAATATCCCTTATTCCGAAGACGAAATTCCATGACGAAATTTTCGTTGAAGATTCTATCCACTTATCCCTGCGAAGGGCTCACATAAATTAAATTTACATTCTGTCGGAAGTGGAGCTATCTAGACCTCTAGACTCGAGGTGCTTCGAGCACATGAATAAATTATACGATCGACACGCTATCATCGTTGCCGTGCGCTTCACTTATATAGTTTCATTTTCTTTAGCTTTTCCTTTATTTTCTTTTTTCAACACAGATGTTGGTAAAAGTATAAAACTCCTTTGCGGAAACTTCGCAAAAAAGTAACTTTGTATGTAAGATTTCGTGTTGCCAACTACCTACTGGGTACCCTACTGGGTAGAGTCTGTAAACTTTCGTGTTTTTTATGGAGCAATAAACTGTAGGTATTTATTTATCAATCATCCTGCTGGTAAAAAATTACTTTTTACGATTCGGTACATTCATATAGACAAGGAAGTAGATAGATAGATAGAAAATTCTTTATTGCACTTGAACTATAAACTATGTACAGTAATAACTTAAAAATTAAGTACAATTGGCGGTCTTATCGCTGAAGAGCGATCTCTACCAGACAACCATGGATGGATAGGATCGTGGACAGTACCAGGGGATCTGTGTGCTTGTAAGTTATGGGATATTATAAATAAAATACTTATAGTACTTACATAGAAATATACTACATATATATGTATCATAAAATATACATATACTACTTATAATCATAGAATCTCAGGTATGCGCTTAATGACAGCAGGACAAATAGTGCTCTTTTAACAGTGTTTTAAAGGAAGTACCTGACTAATAGATGCTCCTTTTCTGTAATTATGTAAATGAATGAAAAAATAGGAGATTTTAAAAATTCTTCTTCAAGAATCGAACGGGTGATGATCACCGAAACTCGACGTATTCAATGGAATGGAGTTATTAAATTTAAACATGATCCTTTAATTTGAAAATTAGTAGAAGGACGAGTCGTTGTAAAATAAATTTAGTGTATTTATTAGAACTTGGCTAGCGAATTTTTTATAATTCATAAGTTGCGTACTGACACCTAAGTTAAAAATACAGTAGACAGCAAGTCTACAGGTGAATTGTACTGCACTCTCCGTTTGGCGGCGTTTGCACCAGGGCCGGATCAATGAACCCTGGTCAAGGATGGTTCGGCCCTTGCGAACGACCCGTAATCGTGTCACGGTAAGTCTCTTTCATAATCAAAGTATATCTATACATAATAAATAATCAATCTCAATATATTTATTACAAGCACCTACTCAAAGAGGTTGCTGTCAAATATCAGCTTCTAATTTATGGCCCCAACTACGAGTAGCTCATATAACGCCTCAGGGCAACACTTAAGTGCCCTGACCAAATCATCGTACGAATCCAATTTAGCCTTTTTATGATAGGTATAGAGCCTGCCTAACATCTCAATGTGAACAGGGTGTTCCAGGGTATGATATCCTATATTATGTAAGGCTCTTTAATTCTCTTTTATCATTGTACTAGCAACCCGCCCGGGTGCAAATGCATGTAAAACCTTCCTCTTGAATTACTCTATCTATTTAAAAAAACCGCATCAAATCCGTTGCGTAGTTTTAAAGATCTAAGCATACATAGGGACAGAGAGACAGCGGGAAGTGACTTTGTTTCATAATATAAAGTGATTTTCTTGTGTCTTGTGAACCAATAAAAATATCTTCTTGTTATCTTATTAAATGTTTTTAAGGAGAGCAACATCACCCGTGCATGACCTAATTGTTGTTGCGAAGTAGAGATTTGGAAAATACAATGCGGAATGTCGGTCAAGCCAGTTTGTAGGTTAGTTTTTGTTATGATTTCGATAACTCTAGATTTCGGAGTTTTATCTCGTCAGTTGCTGTTTTCTCAACAAAAGTATATTTAATAATGTTGATCATCATTTCAAATCAATTATGTTATTATTAATCATGTTAACATATTATCTTTTATTTAATAATAGAAACAAATTAGAACTTATATTTACAATTGAAACAATTGAGCTAACTGCAGACTATTGCAAACAATCTACATGCAGCTCAACTATTAATCAAGCCATCATTCATACATTGAGTGTTACCTGTGTGTTTCTAACTAGTTGGGTGCAAAGCAAATTAGTTTAGTATTCATAATTGGTGATAATGTTATGAGCCAATAATGAGTCTAATTATCGTCTGTTCAAGTCTTCAACGATGAAGTGCTTTATTACATACCTACCAAACAAATGATCATCATCATCAGCATAAATGTTCGTCCGCAATTCCACATAGACCTCCCCTAATGAGCGCCAAG
Source organism: Eupithecia abbreviata (assembly GCA_943735965.1). Taxonomy (NCBI): domain Eukaryota; kingdom Metazoa; phylum Arthropoda; class Insecta; order Lepidoptera; family Geometridae; genus Eupithecia; species Eupithecia abbreviata. Next base: position 9,804,533 of record OX030982.1, on the reverse strand, counting down.
GCGCCCTGTCTTCAGATTGCCGCTTCCAGCTTTTCCTGCGGTTTTTTTTCGACGACTGCGATCTTTTTTTTTTACCTAAAAAATTCGTGCTGCCGCTCTACACAGCGGTTGTGTTGCGCCGCACATGCGTTTCAAAAAAATATTACAGCTCTGCTGAGTCACAAAGATCTGTATTTTCTCAGCCGCTGCGCTAGTGTGGATTTACGCATATTAGTCACTTGTAGAAAACTCATACCGTGCGTTTACAGCAGTCAAAGTGTTAACTGCAGTCTCCAGCATAAACAAATGATGCGTGCAATAATACCTATGATGATATAATTACACGTTCCAGTATTTTAATCCTCATTCGCGTAACAAGGCCCGTGCGAGCATGTTTTTGATGAGTCACCTTGAAGCCCTATTCCGCTAAACTAGTCGCTCCAGTATGGAAACTGTATCGTCACAGAATTAAACATTTTGGTATATCTCAAACAAAAGTAATTACCAGGGACCGAATCCTGAGCCACACGCCAAACCAGGGAGCAGGTTGAAACCATAATGTCTAATCACTCTCAAAGCAGGGAGCAGGTTGAAACCATGATGTCTAATCACTCTAATTCTCCGTGCTAATATCTAAGTGCTTTATTACCTATTCTTTAGAAGACCTTACTTAGTTAGTCTTGGACACGCGCAAAATTCAAATTACGTAAGTGAAACTAGGAAATGAAGTGATCACTTTGACTTTTTGTTCACTTCAATCTTTTTAAGGTAGGTACCTAAAGTAAAGAAGCGAACAAGAAACATTTACCTTGTTAGATTGTTAGTATTCGGGTTGGAGCACAACTCGTCTTCTGCTTTTTTATCGTCTAGACTAGATAATTTGATATTTTGTAGTAAGCCTTTTTACAACGGCTAAGTCGTACAATTTTTTAGAAAAATATTTATTTATTGATCATTTTTGGTACTCACTTGGAGTTTTGTTGTGTTGTAGAAATACATAGCACCGCACAGAAAATATTAAAATTATGCAAATTACCTCCTACGGATACTTTTCGAATAATTTTGTCATATGATATACTTATTTAATTAATTATTAATAAGTCAATATGTATACCGCCAATTGTATCTAGTTTTTTTAACTTTTATTTTACATTGTCATTTTATACTTAGTGTGCAATAAAGAATTATCTATCTATACTAATTAAATTACTAACTGTCGTTCTAGCTGAAACTGAGTTTACCTAATTAATAATTGTTTCTCGTATCTTTTTCTCTAGCTAGAGTCTATAGTTTTTTTCATCGAAGGATTCTATGTTACGTTACCGCGACGATACCATTGTCATTGTAGAGATAGACATAGTGTCAAAGTGTAGTAAGTACAGCGATTGGTTAACGGAATTGGGCCTCGCCGAACGGTTTACTTTTTTTTTTTTTACCAAAATGACGATTAAAATCCAGGTAAAGCAGCTTATTTCCTACCGTACGGTAGGATATAAGCTTTGTTGCATCTTCGCATTACGCCAGCATTGTCACGCTGAATGTAACAAACGAATTTGGTATTGACATCAGTTTTTTTTTTATACAGTTAGATGGTTGTTGTCAAATAAAATGAATTGTGAGACATTATCAAATCTTTATCATCCAACTTTGCACGTGGTTTATCCAAGAAATTTGATTAATTATCATAGATATTAAGAATAAGTGATATCTACTAATTATCATATCGAGTTACCAGCCAGCTTAGGCGATTAGATTTATAACAAATCTTGGTTATTATAAAAGTTTTCCTTGTGATCCCCAGACGTGTTATGTTGAATTTAACAGCGACATTGATCCAGAAGGTAAGTTTCCCTACAATTTTTAAAAGGATAATTGAGCTTATCTCAGATGCGCGTTTTTTGCGCGATCGATAATAAAAGCAAGTATCAATAAATATATAAAGTTTACGTCATTCTTTCACTATATAAATTGGATATGTTCACTAGAATTAGTTGTTGTACATTATTTCTCAGTTCTTAAACCTATGAACTCTTATTATCAGCAACTTTGACCACCGAAGTTGACCTACTTTTCATATTTATTTTTATTTATACCAACTAACCTTTAAAATTGTCCATAAAACATTATTTTATAGCTTAAACACTTAAGTTTTTTCTCAGTACCTCTAATATGAATGTTCTTTGAGAATTCAAATTATAAGATGAATTTCGAGGAATATTTTGACCATATTAGTATTAGTAACTTTGGACTTTTTATATTTTTTAATGGATGTGGCCGCACATTGACGCTATACAGATGTAATAACAACCTGTAATAAATGTCATAATACTTAATTCGCTTCTATCACTGTGAGACGAATGCCTCATCCATCATACCTTTAAGCGATGCACGAAATCGAATGTTTCTAGTCCGGCCATTTCTTAAAATATAACCGACGAAGTGACAGCTGCTCTTATTTAGAAAAAAATACTTAATCCATAAGATGACGACTAAGCACCATTTCGTTTTTTTTATACTGGACCTTTTGTTTGATGTTGTTTATTTAGATAGATAGATAAATTTAGTTATTGTTACAGTTTACCGTTGATAACGTCTTAATCCTAACATAATATTTTTTTATCTAGAGTTTTCTTTAAATACTTAATATGCTAGCTTCGGAAATTCGTGCGGTAGGTAGTCACGCACACAAGCACAGTGACTTCGCAGTCCGCTGCAAATTATATTGTTATTTTGCGGGAAAGACTAAAGTATATTTACTTTTACATCAAGAAAATTTAATGACCTGGGTAGGCCCCCTAATCGTAGGGTAATCGTATACATACTACAAGTTACGAATACATACGTATACTTAACACTTTGACTGCGGTTTTCTTTCGACGACTGCGATCTTTTTTTTTACCTAAAAAATTCGTGCTGCCGCTCTGCACACACAGCGGTTGTGTTGCGCCGCACATGCGTTTCGTTCGAAAAATATTACAGCTCTGCTGAGTCACAAAGATCTGTATTTTCTCAGCCGCTGCGCTAGTGTGGATTTGCGGATATTAGTCACTTGTAGAAAACTCATACCGTGCGTTTTCAGCACTCAAAGTGTTAACAAACTTGCTCTACCTTCAATGCGTCTCTACATTATTCGGTCGAGTCGAGTGGAAACAAATGATTTTTGTGTTAAATATTTCCCTATCATTGTTTTATGGCAATTATCAATTGGGTACGGTAGATTTAACATCTACAAGGTTATTGGTAAATTCATAAAACACTGAAACTGCGTGAACTGCGGGTTTTGCCCCCATCATCGCGAACCCGTTTGTGACAACATATTTATTTTTTAATTTGATTTTGGTAGTAGGTACCCTTCTCCATCCAGAATTCGTTTGACGACCGATGTGGCGCGGTGGGCGAAGGTCCGCTTGCGACGCAGGAGGTTGTGGGTTCGATTCCCGCCTCGGAACAATAGTGTGTACGATCTGCAGATATTTGTTCCGGGTGTTCTGGTCGTTTTCTATGTATAATAAAAAATATCTATCTATGTAATGTATTGTATTATGTATATCAGTTATCTTGCACCCATAACACAAGCTCTGCTTACCATGGGGCTAGATAATGCTGTGTGAATTGTTCAGCAACATTTATTTATTTATTTAATTATAATAATAATAATTATAATGCTGGACTATCCACACAGCATAATCTAGCCCTAAGCTAAGCAGAGCTTGTGTTCTGGGTACTAGACGACTGATATACGAGTACATAAAACAATACATTACACAGATACAACAGTTGGTGTAGGCGTGTAAGATCGGTATTTAGTTAATAGTTGGGTCCCGGAAAAATGAGTTTTTCAATTTTAATCAAAAAGCCGATAAACAAAAAAAAAAAAAGAAAGAACACCTCGTCTTTACGAACGAACGTGTTCGTGATAATAGGTTGAATCTACCTTTGAAGCAGTGTCCGTGAGTTACTCATAGCCTGTATGTAATAAGTAGGTTCACATACTTATCTGTCATTATTAAAAATGACATAGGATAAAATACTATTGATCTCTCACCCAGATCCTTCATAATTATGGTTCAAAAAAATCTTACACACTTTGTTGTGCCATTTGTATCAACCAAGCAGTTATTTTCAATCCTTGCTTAGTTAGTAGGTAGATCCATTTAAACAAACGAGAACAATGTGTGTCAAAACCGCTATTACAATCAACCATCCTAAAATAGCCCAGCCCACATTCTAGGCAAGATAAATAAAGCCATCTAAAAATAGTCAAAACAAACGCTGAGTTCTTTTTCACTTTCATAGACTACTGTCTGTCTAACCAAACTAGCTTTTTCACAATTCGTCTGTTTTTTTAAAGTATTTTCTAGAGATTTGCAGCAATCCTTACGTATATAGAAATTCGCAAAATATGTGGACGTAAAAGTAAAATGTACCTTTATATTCTGTGTCCAAACGTACAAACTAAATTGGTTACTAGAAGTGAAAGAAAAAACATTTATTGTACAAAATGTACAACTGGGTTATTCACCAAAACGTTTTCTTATTTCATTTTCCTTACACAAACTGTTCACATAGGTTTCATACAATTTGTGAAAAAACTATAAAATGTAGGAGATTGCATAGTAAGTTCCTATACTTACTTTAGCGAAGTGTTGATTTAATCTGAAGCGAGTTCGAATTTAGGTTAATGTAGCTTCTATTTTGATAGCATTGGATAAAGATTCGGAACACGAGATTGGTTAGGAGATTCTTACATGTCGAGTAAGAAGGACTGCAAAATTTCAATCAATGCATAGAAACATTTTAAGAAAGAAGCCGCTCCAAAGAATGAACTATTTTAGAATTTAGAACAATTTAGTGAATTTATGACGACCGATATGGCGCGGTGGGCGAAGGTCCACCTGCGACGCAGGAGGTTGCGGGTTCGATTCCCGCCTCGGAACAAATGTGTGTACGATCTGCAGATATTTGTTTCGGGTGTTCTGGTCGTTTTCTATGTATAATAAAAAAAAAAACTATCTGTGTAATCTATCGTATTATGTATATCAGTTATCTAGTACCCATAACACAAGCTCTGCTTACCATGGGGCTAGATAATGCTGTGTGAATTGTCCAGCAATATTTATTTATTTATTTTATAGTGAACCGTTGTCGGTTTTTGGACCTCACATAGTTTTTGCGCGTCAAGATCAAATATTACGCTGATCGTGCGTGGGTCGACTTTTATTGATTTAGGCAACAATCCGTCACTGCAAAAAGTTTTCTAATTGGTCACAACGTTAACCATTAAAATTTGTTTAAATCTACGTATTGATTTATTATTTTGCCTTTTTTGTTATATTGGTTTTGCCGTTTTATACCAACTATTAATTTGTAATTAAGATGGTAAAAAGCCTAGGTACTCTAAAAAACTTAACACTTTGATTGCTGAAATCACACGGTATGTGTTTTCTACAAGTGACTAATATGCGTAAATCCACACTAGCGCAGCGGCTGAGAAAATACAGATCTGTGTGACTCAGCACAGCCGTAATATTTTTCGAACGAAACGCATGTGCGGCGCAACACAACCGCTATGTAGAGCGGCAGCACAAATTTTTTAAGTTAAAAAAAAGATCGCAGTCGTCGAAAAAAAATCGCAGTCAAAGTGTTAACTGATGAAGAATACAGCAAGGTTCGAAAAAATAACCAAGAAGTTTCTTTATAATGCTTAAATTGGACCCAGGTATGTAGTTGAAGTAATAAAAATTCAGTGCCTTATCATAAATTTCCTAAGCTTTACGAATTTACCAAACATAGCGTGAGGGTGAAAATGTTTCAGTGTTACGTCGGTCACGCAAATTCATAATGAAAGTATTTTTCATACTAATTGGCTTTGTTTCGAAGAGAAACTATTTAATCTAGCATCGATAGGCTAAATAAAGGATTTTAGGATTTTTAACCGACTTTGAATAAAGGAGAAATTCCATGTTTGGCTATAGATAATGTATGTTCGTCGATGTCTCCATCATTTATCCCGATGATTCTGTTGCAGTTGTATAGAGATTGATTCCAAGGTGGTCTCATAAAAATGTTATTCCCGAGGGATTAGGATTAATATTTATCAGCAAAACTTTAAAAAAAAAACTGTTTTAAACTATGGGATTATTGTACTGTTATGTAAACTGAACCAGCTCACTAACGCAAGTAACCCATTGCTATTTTTTCTTTCTACCTACTCCCTCAAGCCTGAAAACATTCCTATACAAGGGTAATTGGTATTCTGCCGTAAACAAGACACTTATTTCATCAACTTTTAAAATTTATTTTATACTTTTTTGAAAATATAATATAGCCTATGTTCACCGGGGATAGTGTAGGTTCCCAACGGTGAAAGAATTTTACAAATTGGTTCAGTAGTTTCGGTGCCTATTCATTACAAACAAACGAACAAAAAATCAAACCTTTCTTCTTTATAATAGTAGTATAGATTCATTTACTACTTTAAGTACTTATAATAATTATGTAAAATTGTATATTAAGTAATACTTCACACGATCACAAACAATACCATTATAAATGTGTAAGTTTGGATGTTTAGACACGGTATACGGATGTCCATATGTATACTCTGGTTTAGATGTATGGATGTTTGTTAGTTAACTCATCAAACTACCAAAATTACTGAACGGATTGGGCGGAAATTTTGCATTTAGGTAGTTTTGGGCCTGAAATAAAACACAGGTTACTTTTTATCCCTTAAAACAGGTAGAAGCCAGTATATTATATTAACCAATGTCTGCCCGCGGCTTCGCACATTTCGCGCGCTGTTTCTATGAAAACATTTAAAAGTTATTTCTGTCCCAAAGGAATTGTTTTATAAGATAAAACGTAGTAAGTAAACTTTCCCTCAGTTTTTTGTGTTATTTTATTAATCTTTTTACATCTATTCAAACATCAATCTAATTAATAAACATTAAATTAACATTAATTAATATTATTAACATTAATAAACATTCCTCTAAACATTCGCATTTATAATATTGTGATCAATACATCTATTCCTAAAACAAAAACGTGCTTACGATAGAGGCCGTTACGTATTTTTTTCACAAAGATATTTTTTGAACGTTGATTTATAAAATATTGAATCACAAGCAAGCACACTGATTATTATCATAATGACTGATGACGGTTAATTACGTCAGGTTTATTATCATTATCTACTAATACTATTATTATATCTGTATCAATTACTTACAAATATTTATTACGCTCAGGGCAAAAGTCTAATGTGTTGTTAGACAACATCTAATAATAAACAGTGAATTTAATGATGTCTTGACATTATTAGTAAACGTACAAAGAATAATGTGGTTTATGAGAGGAATAAGACATCATTAGGTAATCATACATGGTCACCGGTGGTCGTACATGGTCACCTTCTCGAAACTGTTTCCGAGTACATTTACCTTGGGCAGATTCTGCAGTTGGCTAAAAACAATTTCGAGAAGGGGGCCAAAAGGAGGATACAGCTAGGCTGGGCACCATTTGGGAAACTACGTCAAGTCTTCACGTCATCCATTTGTCATCCATTGAAATGGGAGTGGATGTCCAAAACGAAACCATGAGACTTAAAAGTTTTAAAATGAGTCATGCATGACCTCGGCTTATGAGAAAACAAAAATTGCAAATTTCGTTTATTTTTAATTATTTCAACTTTGGAAAAATTGATCGATCTTTTGATTTTCAAAAAAATATGAAAAAGCGATATTTTTGTTTAAGAACTATATGAAATATTTAACATCGACCGCTGAAGTAGGTATATGAATGTTCTTTGTATATGTTAAACATTGGCCCTGATTTGAAGTGGAACTTTGAACTCTGATTACGAATTGAATGTTTATGTCTCACAACGGAAGTTACAATATGGCATTGCTGCTAACTGTTACTCATCCTACTGTTTTGCCGATTAGTAGGTACACTACCTACCTACCTACATTATTCTGTTTGATTATTATAACATCAATATTAAAATAAACAGCCTGTAAGAAAATATAATGTGCAATTATTCAATCTTTATAAAAACTTCTTCTAAAAACCTGAAACTCACAGATGTTTACTTTCAAAACTGTGTTGACAAACAAATTACGACCTAAAGTGTCCTTTAGGTCGTAATTTGTCCTCAATATTTCTACTAGGTACCCATAGTACGATTCCAAAACCTGGTTATTTTGTATAAAAAAGGTAACAAAAACAGTATAATAAGAATATATAATAAATATAAAAATATATAATATCGGTGTAAAACATTTAACGACATTGGTACCTATCATCAAAGCAAAGCACAGAAGCTCGAAACAAATTTTGGTTTTAAAAAGCTTTCATTCAACATTTAGGTAATTGATATCTTGTTACTTTTCGAAATAAAAAAGATATTGGGGCCCTTGAACTATCTGTATGCAAAATCAAACCAATCTGTTCAGTAGTTTTGGCGTGAAGAAGTAAAAAACATCCATACCTACATACATCCATGCATCTAAACATCCAAACTTGTATTACAGTACCTAGAGTGATAATGATAACCACTTACTAAACTGTGAACAAAAACATAAGAAGACGACATAAAATAAGCGGAAACAAAATATAAGGTATGTGTCAGTTTGGCCTTCACCTATTATATGTTTATTTGTCGTTTTGTAGAAAAACTTGTTAGTAGCTAGTTTATTAATGATCAATTGATTAACCGATTCAATTGTTTACGTTAAGTATTTATTGTTAGACTTTCAAATTATATTGGTAATTAGATAAGTACTGCCTCATAGACACAGTCATAAAATCCTAATAAATAAATGCCTCTGAAATGTATGCTATGTTCACTGTATCCTATGATGATGATGTCCTATGTGAGTGTGTCCTATGTCTAGTGGACGAATAGGCTGATGATTCAGCCTATATTAGTCCGCGTCTGAACATAGGCCTCCCATAATGAGCGCCATAGCGTCTGTCTTCAGCTTGATGCGCAATACATTTAAACTGTATCAATTCAAATGTATATACCCGCATAAGTTGTCCACAATAATACTTACTATATTAAGAACTGGTAGTTTAGTTATTCATTATCATCATCATTAGCCTATAGTAGTCCATTGCTTAGTTATTGTACCTACCTAACTTTGTTTGTTCAACAAATGAGTATAATTTGCGTAAGAGATACTATTTGTTTATCTTGTCTTCATATAAAGTTATGATGCACTGAGGCGACAAACAATAACAGATGTCGGATGATGTAAAATAAAATCAAAATACTTATAAGCTACACATAATGCCTATATGTATATGGTAATTGTTATCTATGTACTGTAGGCACTTAGGTAGATACTAATTATTATTTATACATACCTAACATAGGTATAGGCATCTTTTCATACGACTATTGTGTACTTACTAGATAAAATGTATTCCATAAAAAATGGAATAAGAAGTAATAAATAATGATCTCGGATTTGCGCTCTGTGTCAGAAATACAAAAATAAATAATAATGCTATAAATAAAGAGTTTCTTATATTTATTCTTATTACGGATTATTGCCAACGTCACGCGAGACCTTGGAAATAACCCAGTTGATGTAGGAACTGGTAGGTAGAGGTTCATGATCTCCAAAGGAATCTACCACGATCACAAAAAACAGCTCAACGACCTTATCAATAAAGATCATTTCCTCTTGTTGCAGGGCCATCGACCCCAAGATGGTAGCAGGATGACGTCAAGCCTGAAGATGGAGTCCAAAGGCACGCAGATCCATCTACCGCTGATCGGGCGGGGCAGTCGAGGCGAGCTCAATGATAAAGTCACATTTACCTCGAAATCACCCCCTTTGGCGGAGCAGCTCAATAATGGACAGGTTTTAGGGTGAGTTTTACCACAGGATGCTTATTTTTAAGAAATGACTGTTCTTTCGCTACACCTTCAGTACACCGTTCATCCGAGATCGTGATCGGTCGGTGTGCAGTTTTTCGAAGTTACGTGTATGTGCTTGAGGGTTCGGCCTCAGGTTCTTTTCGTATTTCGTTGATTCATCTGTTCTTTATGGATATCGTTCTTCTATTTCGAATTCCGATATTCTGTAGGACAGTCAAAATAGAGATACAAATGCTCTTCAGTGCACGCCAACTTGGTAAAAGTAGAGTAGATGACGAAGTTGAGAGTGTGGCCAGGTGGGGTGACGTGCTGTAAAATACTGTAGGCTGATGCTAGATAGCTTGAACTAACTGCGCTAAGGCGTTCATTAGTAGAGGCAGATCAGATGGACATGCCTATAGGCTGATAAAGGGTGGGATGAGATGTGAAGTCATTAAAATCGTTGGGTTCGTCGATCTGCATGACTGAATGATTAAGAAAAATAATGAGGTTTATACACATTTGTCCCGCTGAAGAACCGAAATGTACCACAGAAGTCGTCAAAGGATAGGATAGAATGTGCCATAAAGATTGGATTTCGATAAATAACCGTTTTATAAGCCGGAATCGATTCACAGCTGACCTGGCGTGGGTGTTCAATCGGAAAGAGATTCAATTCGTTTTAAACAATTATTAACTATTACCAACCGTCAACCTGAACTATTGGGTTAGGCCTTAATCGTGTCAACCCTCACCCTGTATCGGACGGCATGACGGTTGAAACTGGAATAATGTTAGAACCGTACATTACATAATGACAGGTATTTCCCACAGAAATATATCGTTCTGTTGTACTTAAGGTCCAATTTCACCATCGCAATTGAACGCTATTAATATAAGAAAAAATATGTTTAGCTATTTGCGAACCGAGCTCAGCGCATAGCGTTTGTTTATCCGGTTAAAACTGAACATTGAAATGGGATCCTGTGAACTCAGTATTGACTCTCCATATGCCGATTCTTATTTATGTATACTAAAAACTTACGTAAATTTGTCTAGCCTTAATTGTATGGTACTATGTTATGTGTGCTAACATGCTAAGGTTAAACGCATGGATATATTATTACCCCCTACTTTTACCCTTACTTTTATTTTTCCCCCAAGTTTATATCACGTCTCAGCGATCGTGGTCACAGGGCAACTAGATGTCTATTATGGGTACTAGATAACTGATATATTTAATATACTTTAATTCCGACAATAAGTGGAGGGATAAAGTGATCTTTATTTGGATAGAAAGAAGTTCTGAGTAACCTAACTAAGAAAAGACCACCGGGAATAATAATAATAGATACAAATAAAAACAAAAGTTTATTTAAAAAAAAATACAAAAAACACTTGAATATGCACATAAGTTTTTGATTTGAGTGGTTTCTAGAAAGTGGATATAGAATTTACAATGACCCTTCAATACCCCGCGAAACAGGCCTAACCTAGTAGGCCTGTTTCGCGGGGTATTGAAGGGTCATCAAGTATTGAAGGTAGATAGATAAAATCCTTTGATTTTTAAATAGCTAACACGAATTAGCGGCCTAATTGGCGAAATAATGGTCAGGACAGAGAGAAATATGGGAGCCCATCCATCTACAGCTCTATCTAGCTTTAATTTATAATTGAAGCTAGATATAGAGCTGCTAAATTATTTATCGCTATAGTGTATTTCTAATAGTGTGAGCCAGAATAAAAAAGCGGGGCAGTCTCTGGGGACTGCCGATAGAAGTGAAAACTAAGTAATTTTATATTTTATTTATACTGGGAAAAGTGCGGTGACGATGACACGAGTTTCTAGCTTTAGTTCACCCAAAAAGTATATACACAGTTAAAAAAGCGTTCGGTCAGCGTTCGGTAACAACGACGCGAGTTCCATCATGGAACTCGCGTCGTTGTTACCGAACGCTGCTTTGTTCACCCAAAATTCAACTCAACTCGACTCGCTCAACGCGCCTAAAGAAATTTTCACTTCAAAAGTCTACATCAGTGCTAAGGTTAAACGCATGGATATATTCCGGTTTCCGAGTGCGTCATCTGTTTAGAAATGAGGATTTAGAATTTTATTAAATCATGTAACGGTTCCTTTTTCATAAATGTATATACATTGTTCTGAATATGGTCTGAACTGAACTTAGTTACAAGTGAATTTTTAAAGACGTGAATTTATAAATCTAAATTTAGATAAGACTGATTGAAAAACAAATACTTACATGCTTTTTGCCAATTAGACCAATTAGAAATAATTATTGCAGTGACGGGATTTTTGCTTCAATGTTTAAAATTAGTTTTTTCTTTCTTTACTTTAGCTTGCAGATATTATTTTCATGACCGTATTAAATCCGCAGACAATGATAATCCGGTAAGCTAACAAAAACATTGGCTTAAATCAGAGAGTCGAAAGTAATTAGCTTAATAAGGTGCCCATTAGTAACCCGATTCAATCAACATTTAGCTTAATCTAATCTCATTAAAACCTGGGCTCTGCTAAAGCTAATGACGTTTGTTAGCCAGCTTTTGTTTGTTTAGAAGAATTGGAATAAAACCGGTATGTGCCGCGATCTCTTTATGTCTTTTATGTACGACTAGAGGCCGAATTCCACTAAATTATTTACCTTATCAATGGTATCGAATGACGCTTTGCCATTTTATCTTTCTTGAAAGAAACTATAGATGGACGGATGCGTGTCAAAAATGTCGAGTTTTAAATCAATATCTTGGTGCAAAATAGTACCGCACGCACTGCACTAATTATAGTGCGGTGCGTGCGGTACTATTTTGCAGAAAAGAATCCTCCATTAAATAAACACTAGCTATTAAGTTAGAGTTTATTTAATCTATGAAGGATTCTTGGACGATACTTACCATCGTTATAGTAAAGCGATTGATCAGCAGATTTCGGCCCATAGATTTATAGACATAGATATTCATTTATTTGCTGCTGCAGTACAAAACATAAACAAAGTAGGTATGACATTTTGAATAAAATAACTTAATTAACTTATAACGAGAAAAAAAAAACAATTGCAAGACATTTATGACGTGTCGTCGGCGTGTTTAATGTATCTAATCTATAGACCGACACATCGATTCAACTTTTAACCTTTACATGAAGATTCTTCGCCTTTTTTGACACAAAGTACATACATATACGTTTTCTGTTTGACTTAGGAGATGATTAATTATGTTCATTGAAGAACCCTAGCAAAACATCATGTTTGAGACCAAAAAATATTGCTTAATTTACATAATTATGTTAATTGTTTCTTCCGCTTTTTTTACTACGTAGGTACCTTCAGAAAATGACTCCCATATTAATATCTTGTAAAACGACAACTTAATTTTCTTAATCGCACAATTTTAGTTGTATTATTTTTTTATAAAATAAGCTAGAGAAGTTAATAAAGATTAATTAAATATTAAGAGCGACCACAAACCTATGAAAACAATTAACGGCTCAACATTTACAAGACTTTTTCCTACCACAATGAAAAATATATTTTCATAAAATATACTTTGCTGGCTAGAAAATGAGGTTCGTTTTCTCGCAGCCCGGGCCAGTTGGAACTCTGCCAGCATTCTGTTACAGAAACTGTAGAAAATGGATAAGGACTGAACTTTATGTGGCTTTGCTCTAGAATAGGCAAATACTTACGACTAGGACTTGCTTAGCGATCTGATTCTGATATTGATCTTTAGAATCAAAAGTCGTTTTCCAAACATTTGTTTAACAGTTTAAAGTATTGAATGAAATATTTTTTATTTGTTATAAGACTTACCTACACAGAACAAAATAAGCTTAAACTAAGAGGTACGAGTAAGTGTGAAGTCCAGTAACAAAATGGCTCTCCCTCAGCATGAGTTGGAGGACTAGCATGCTAGCCACCAACGCTGGTCTTTCGGAAAATTTACTGAAATATATTACTAGCTGCGCCCCGCGGTTTCACCCGCGTGGTGATAGATATTTTGAATAATATACAATATATGTTCATAATTTGTAGCCTATGTGTTATTCTGATATATAAACTATATTATTGTAAAGTCTCATTAAAATCCATTCAGTAGTTTTTACGTGAAAGAGTAACAAACATCCATCCATACTTACAAACTTTCGCGTTTATAATTTAGTAGGATTATACTTTTGAATTTACTGTAACCATGTGGTACAAAAAATCATACTAATATTATAAATACGAAAGTTTAGATGTTTAGACGGACGGATGGATGGAATTTGGGTATTTCTTCACGCCAAAAATACTGAAGGGATCAGGCTGAAATTTGCACAGATGTTATCTCTAAGCCTGAAATCAAATATAGGCTACTTATTATCCCATAAAACAGTGAATTACTTTTTGTTATTTGTACCTATGCATATTCTTTTTTTATTTATTTAAATGCACAAAACATAAAATAATCACAAAATATACAGAATTTGAATAATAAGGGTTTAGAACTTGATCATTTCACAAAATATGTGCATACTGAGAATCATAACAAAACGTGTAGAGCAAAACGTATGATATTTTCGGGATACAATAATAAACAAAGAACAAAAAAAAAACTCATTTCTCTTGCGCATAACTAACGTACTTAACTATCGCTACCCCAGCAAGGGCGTTTGAATAAGTAAGAAGGGCTTATTCCGAAAATTAGGTTGGTAAGAATAACTACTTAAGTAGGTTAGGTAGATATATGTCTTATGAAACGTCAAACCACGTAGGCGTAACATTTCCTCAGAAATTAGAACTTGTACGACTTCGTAAAGTTTACCGCTTTCTTGTTATTTAGGACAGTGTAGTTAATTAGGCAGGTTTAGGGAATTCCACAAACTTAGCAAAGAGCTCCTTTTACTTAAAAAGTAACTTCTAAATGTTAAACAATTCGTAGTTTAAAGTTCAAGTTTTGAGTTAAACTAACTCACATAATTAAAATTAGTTGAAAGTTCAAGTTTTGAGTTAAACTAACTCACTAGATTAAGATTAATATAGGTTAAGAAAACTATGCTGCTATAATATTTTGGTATAACTTTGAACCTATGTTAATATTATTTAAAAAATATTGTATGTCCGAATAGGATTAAATTGTTGATACTATATTTTAATTATAAGACCTTCATGTAACTATGATTCACACAATTTTACAATAAATTTTTTCTTATTCTTATTCTTAATCAGACTCAGAGGCATTTTCAAGACAGGTCGCTATTACGATCATTGGGGAGACCTATGTCCAACTGCACCCTATTAGTCCACAGACTAATAGGGTGATGATAATGATGATGATGATGACATAATAAATAATAATGCTGGACAATTCACACAGCATAATCTAGCCCCAGAATCCGTAATCAGATGCAACGTCACGTCAACATGATCTTATAATAGTACATACTATAATCTCATAGCTAACTGATTATTCATTTCTCCTTTCAGCGGATCTCAAATCAATCTATATAACGGCGGCGCTGGCACCACCATGTCTGGTCTTGTGCCCAAAGTTCCTAATGGCTACAGCGACCACAAAAAGCCCATGGCAGCTCTGACACATCTCCCCAAGCGGCCACCAGTGGACATCGAATTCACAGATCTCTCATATTCCGTTAGCGAAGGCCGAAAGCGAGGCTACAAGGCACTCCTGAAATGTATCAATGGTACCTTCAAATCGGGAGAACTCACAGCAATCATGGGACCTTCTGGGGCCGGGAAGAGCACACTTATGAATATTTTAGCAGGTTACAAGTGAGTATTTATTCAAAGCACAGTATTTTCATTCAAGTTCCGCGATAAGGTCGGAGTGCCTGATATCTTATGCATAACACTTTCTGTTTCTTGAAAACTCGTTTGAATTGAATTTAGAGCATCTGTTTTAAATTTCAGCTTTGTTTACCGGTAGGTGAAAACCTTGGTTAATTATTGAAGTATTTCAAACACGTTAGAATTACCTCTACACACGCGTAAACCTTTGCGCATAGGTATAGCGTTGTTATCCAAACATGTTTACTTTAACCTGCTCTGCTCGGATAGACATGGTTTACTAAACTAAATCCTTGTTTTGACCCTTCATAATTAAGTACCTAATCTAGACAGATTCATAATATATGTATGTACCAAGCTGTGAATTTATACAGTATGATGCAAGTTCCAAGAAGATCCGTATTTAGCTGTTTTAAAAAATATTAAAGTTAACAGTCTGACTCACGAGTTCCGAAACTGTTGGCACCTAGCCAAAAATACCTAGTCTCTTACTCATAAATGTTTAACAACAAACTCGCGTTTCAGAACGTCCAACGTCAGCGGTTCCATCCTTATCAACGGAAAGGAGAGAAACCTCCGACGGTTCAGAAAGATGTCCTGTTACATAATGCAAGACGACTGCTTACTCCCGCATCTATCCGTCAAGGAAGCCATGCACGTCTCAGCAAACTTGAAACTAGGAAAGGACATGACACCCACTGCCAAGAAAATTGTGATAGACGAGATATTAGAAATGCTGGGTCTTAGCGAAGCTGGCGATACAAGAACCCTCAATCTCTCTGGTGGCCAGAAGAAGAGACTGTCTATAGCTTTAGAATTAGTAAACAACCCTCCTGTGATGTTCTTTGATGAGCCTACGTCGGGATTAGACAGTTCATCGTGTTTCCAATGCATATCGTTGCTGAAGTCTCTTTCGAGGGGTGGTCGCACGATCATCTGTACCATACACCAGCCGTCGGCGAGACTCTTTGAGATGTTCGACTTCCTGTACACTTTGGCGGATGGGCAATGCATTTATCAAGGGACTGTACCGAATTTGGTGCCGTTTTTGTCATCGATGAAGCTCCACTGCCCTAGTTATCACAACCCGGCCGATTATGGTAAGTTTTTTTTATTTTATTTTGTAGAGTCGACATGCTAGCCTTTTATTGAAAGGTGGATATTTTGCACTTGGGAACTTAGAGCTGGATCCAATATACTCAAAATAGAACTAGTTACTTAGAGATTGAGGAAGGAGGCTTCGGATCGGTTTCTGCTGTAGTACCTAGAGAACCAAGATGAGTATAACCGATCAATAGAATCTATTAGTAAATCAGAACATTGAGACTGGGATACTGACATGATATTTAAAGACTATTATTATGATATACCTATGTATATGTATGTTCTTTCATAATATATGGTTGTATGGTCATTGGGCATATGAAGAGCAGATCGCCTGATTATGTAATGCATTAAGCACTACAGCTTTCCATCCGGGGTAAATCTAAAGTGAGACCCAGGACACGATGGAAAGATGCAAGCTAAAGGACATGAGAGAGTGTTAAGTTTCTGAAAACAACATCGAGGATAGTGAAAAGTAAAGGAAATCTATCAGGTCAGCTTTCCTAATAGATTTCCTCTACTTTGCCTACCGCCATATGGGATAACTAGATAGGAAGAGCGATTTGTTCTTAAGTACATATTATATCTGCTAAGAAGATATCTGCTCACTGCTTTGTTGGGAACCAGGCCACTACAATATCGAGCAGTCGGAAACAACATGATACGATTGATAATAATGAGATTCAAGGGTGCTTAGCATTCTGATAAAAAACATTGTTAACACTTTTCATTTCATCGTTCACTCGCTACCTCAATGTAATTGACTGATAAGCTTACAGGTAGTTACAACTCGTTATCAGGGTAGGCAAGCAGCTGTATTAACGATCTGTTACGAATATGCGAAACCAGAATTGAATTTTTATAGCTGTTTCTATACGGTCTAGTCCAGATAATTTGCTTCAGTGTATAAGGTAGATAAAAACTGTTATAAACTCTTATCGAAAACCTTTTCAATCAGTTGTTTACGTTTGCCAAACAGCTCCTTGACATCATCATCATCATCATCATCAGCCTATATTAGTCCACTGCTGGACATAGGCCTCCCCCAATGAGCGCCATAGCGCCCTGTCTTCGGCTTGACGCATCCAGCATCTACCTGCAGTCTTTCGCAGGTCGTCATCCCACCTGGTCGGAGGGCGTCCTACACTACGTTTACCGAGTCGTGGTCTCCACTCAAGAACACGTTTGCCCCAGTGGCCGTCGGTTCTTCGCGAGATATGGCCGGCCCACTGCCACTTCAGCTTGCTAATTCTCAGAGCTATGTCGATAACTTTATTTCTCTGTCGGATGTATTCGTTGCGAATCCTATCCTTCAGAGAAACTCCGAGCATAGCTCTTTCCATAGCTCGCTGAGCGACTTTGAACTGGTGGACCAGCCCTATCGTGAGTGTCCACGTCTCAGCTCCGTAGGTCATAACGGGTAGGACGCACTGGTTGAAAACTTTCGTTTTCAAGCATTGCGGTATGGATGAAGAGAAGACTCGACATCATCATCATCAGCATATTATAATATGTTATGACTAGTCTATAATGATGTCTAGTCTACTGGACACAGGCCTGTAGTAGACTAGACATAATTATGATGAGCGCCATAACGACCTGTCTTCAGATTGCCAGGCTAGGCAAAAGCTGGGTCTGCCGTCTTTGCAGATTGTCATCCCATCTGGCTGAAGGGTGTTCATACTACGATTGCCGAGTCGTGGTCTCCGCTCAAGAACACGTTTACCTCAGTGGTTGTGTGTTCTTCGCGAGACATGGCCGGCCCACTGCCACGTTAGCTGGCTAATTCATAGAGCTATATCGATAACTTACTTAATCTGTCTGATGTATTCGTTATGAATCCTATCCATCAGATAAATTCTGAGCCTATCCTTCAGAGATGATAGGCGAAAGATGTCCATAGCTCGTGAGCGAATTTGAACTGGTGGATCAGCCCTCGGAATAGCTTATAAAAATTAAACTCGAAGGAGGCACAAATACTTACTAGGTACTTACATCCTACTCTCAATACAAAGAATTTAAACCAAGCGCTAATTGACCTCAATTGATTATTATCATTTGGCTACAGGCGAATCAATGAGAATCAATCACGAACATTGAGACGACTGTATCCTGACTGATACAACAAGCCTTATAAACCATACATATTTATTTGTCTACGTGCTAATTATTTTGTTATCTTTAACGTCTATGATAATTGATAACATTGTAAAGTGTGTCCTATTTCCAAGAACTACAGTTTAAATGATATTGCTGTGCTTTGATGGCTATGGGCGAAGGTTGAAAGGGCGGTGTTTCAATAAATTAAGAATGACTATCGCTAATGGCTGTTGATTGAATTACATACCCATTTGTACGATCAGGGTCATTTAGGTTTGGAATGTTTCAAAGTACATCTCGAACAAATACCTACTGTTATGAATTAATGTTAGTATTTTGACTGAATTTTATATTGTCGTCTGAAAAGAAACGAAATCTATGAGACCGAACAATCGAAGTAAAAAAATAACGCTTTGTGGCAATCAGCGCCTTTAAAGCGATGTGGGCTTGGGTTTGCGAGACAAGGAAGAACAAACGACGCGCTGGGAAGGCGAGAAAGGAAGGCAAGAGTCACGCGCAATTTCATATATATTTTTTCTTAATGTTAAAAATAAAAATAAAAAAGCTTCCTCTGATACTTAGGTTCCCTTACTCGCCCCTTACCACATCCACAGGGCTGTGCTGGAGGTGTCGATTCTTCCGCCGCGACCGCCATAGCATCACATAATCTAACTTTAACGCTAAAATTCATTCATAATGTAAGCGGGTTAACTACGAACCTCGTTTGTGTCGGTAGAAAACCAACGAGTCACCCCTTAAACGTTGGTCTTCTTCCAAAATGAATATAAATAATTAATTTGTCAAACAACGAAAGTATTTACAGTAAGATTGAATTTCCTTTTACTTTTTTCAAACGGAAGTCGGGAAACCTCCAACGAGACACCCCTTAAACGTTGGTGTTCTTCCAATAATTAACATAAATAATGTATTTGTCAAATTACGAAAAAAAAAAATACTGTAAAAATGTATACCCATTGTAAAAAAATTACAGTAAGATTGATAAAAATCTTTAATAATTTTCTTTTACTTTTTTTCAGTAATGGAGGTAGCAACCGGCGAGCACGGCGACTGGGTCCACAAGCTGGTGATGGAAGTCAACAAGGGGAACTGCGGCCGCGGACAATCATCCTCATCATCATCATCGTCCTCGGTGCCACAGAATCTGAACTATAACAACCAGAGCAAGAATAACATGCAGAAAGCCGAAGCACTGTCTGTTGTCATAGGTAAGCAAGTAGCTAAGATAATAAGCTGATAGGTATAAAGCTAGCAACAGACTGGTCAAACATAGACATTCATTTATTTGCTGCTGCAGTACAAAACGAAATCAGAGTATTACATTTTGAATAAAATAACTTAATTAACTTATAAGTTATAACGAAAAAACAATTGCCCAAAATATTTATCAAAAAGAGAGACTGATGTTGTATTGTATTACAGCAGTAAAAAGGTCTCGACTCAGCATAAATGCCTTACTAGGTGCTCAGGTTAGGAGTAGATAGGCACTGGTATTCTGCTGAAACCACTATGATCACACACTTTGAGGCTTACGATTAGATTAAGTAGTGTCCAAAAATATGCAAGGTATGCGACGCATTATGAGATCCAATCATCACGCTTATGTTATTCCACTGAAGATAGGGTCCCCCAAAGAGTGCCATAGCGCCCGTCTTCAGCTTGTCGCATACAGCATCTGCCTGCAGTCTTTCGCAGTCACCCTTGGCTAAAGGGTATCTTATACTGCGTTTGCCGAAATCTTTTTTACTCACACATTCACAAATAACTTACAGAAAAGCAAAGATTAAGAAACTTTACCAGGCAGCTATTGATGTACCTACCTACAGTAAAATTACAAGTAATTCCAAATAAGCAATATAGTTACCTAGAGCCACAAATTACTCACTAGATAATAAAGAAAATCATTAAAACATGCCCACAATTTAACTGTTATGCATCATTTTGTTTTGATTGTATGATAGGACTGGCATACTTTAGACAAGTAAAAGTCCCGAATACCTAATAAATTAAATATGATAAAAAAGCAAAGATTAAGCTACTTTTCCAGGCCGCATGTAATACAGTAAAATCACATTTAATTCCAGATAAACCAACATGCACGGTAATCGACATGTCAGAACCAGCGTCCACTGACAAGCCAGTAGTTCCCAACGCAACCAACCTAGCCCCTGTGACCTGCACCACCTCTCTCCTCGACTCCAGCGAGAGTTTCACCAAGAAACCAATCAAAACCGGCTTCCCCACCTCAGGGTGGAAGCAATTCTGGATCTTATTGAAGCGGACATTCCGGAGCATTCTGAGAGACCAGACGCTCACGCATCTAAGACTATTTTCGCATACGATTGTTGGATTGCTCATCGGATTCCTGTATTATGATATTGGGGAGGATGCAGCTAAGGTTATGAGCAACGCTGGATGTATTTTCTTCACTGTCATGTTCACTATGTTTACTGCTATGATGCCTACTATTCTTACATGTGAGTATTTCGAAATCTTTTCAATGAAATCTGTCGGCTTATTTCAAAGGCTTATTTCATTTTACCTAATGAAACTGACTGATAAACCACACAATAATAAGTCAATTTCTGTTGTGTTTCAGTTTCATTCACATCTTGGGTATTGAAAGTGTTGGTAGGTATACATATACCCCAACACTTTCATTACCCAATTTTTGAGATGGGAGTAGTGGTAAAAAATAAAGTTAGAGAAAGGTCGAAAGACCTGGATTTACCTATATTAAAAAACAAAAACTACCTACATTATTTAGTGTCCTAATTATGTTTTTAAACTTTAAAAAAAGGGGAATAGGTATGCCGTTTTTGTTTTGTCATAAAATAAGCACGTGTGTGTGACTTTTCTATAACTCTAATATGAAATATTTTTGTTCACAGTCCCAACGGAAATGAGCGTATTTGTGCGAGAACATCTGAACTATTGGTACTCTTTGAAAGCCTTCTACTTCGCAAAAACTATAGCGGATCTACCATTTCAGGTAAAACCTTTTTAACCCAACCTCCGTGTAAAAATGCAGCGTCATTTCGAAAGCCTTCCAAAATATTATTCAAATTTAGAAGTATACAAAACAAAGGAGGTTTAACAACCTATTGCTTGAATAAATGTATCTTTTGTTGGAACAAATAGGAAGTGCCGTGGCTTTCCGCTTCACTTGCGTTAAAGGACTCACGGTCACGCGATGTTTCTTGTTGCTTACTATGTTTAATTGCCTGCCAGTTCAGTATTTACCTACACTACCTTAATTGCAACTGCACCTTTACCGTCACATTATTATAGCATCAAGAGCTCTAGAAAATTCTAGTAAAATAAACCATTATACTCCATTAGACTGCTGTGATGGAAATGTGCCGCAGTTTCGGACAATGATTATTGGCTGTTTCTGTTTATATTGCAACTGGGGCCGAATTATCTTAAAAAAAGACTTTATAAGTCGTATCATCGCAGATTCGTCCATAGGTGAGATAAACTTTAGAGTGAAAGGCTCAGAAAGGAATATCGTGGATTCTTAATAGGATTATAGGTCTTTTAGAGTCCACTAATGACTTCTTCCATTCCCAGCAATATAGCTAACTGGAAGTAAAACTAGTTAGTAATTTTGATATTATATCATAGAGACCAAAATGAGGCTTACGGACAAACAGAATTACCGTCAAGCTTCTAGATAAAATATATGCTTAGTGTGAAACTATTAATAAATAAAAAACTAATCAAAATGAAATCTCCTTTCAGATAATCTTCAGCGGAGTTTACGTGATAATCGTCTACTTCATGACTGGCCAGCCGATGCAGACAGATCGGGTCTTGATGTTCGCCACTATAAACATTCTCACTGCTCTAGTGGCACAGTCCTTAGGCCTTCTCATCGGGGCCGCTATGAAGATAGAAACAGGGGTCTATCTCGGTCCCGTTACAACGATCCCCGTCGTTCTATTCTCAGGCTTTTTCGTCAACTTCAACGCTATCCCAGGCTATCTCCACTGGCTTACGTACCTCAGCTATGTCCGATACGGCTTCGAAGGAGCTATGCTCTCTGTCTATGGCTTTGGAAGGGAGAAGTTACACTGCTCAGAACCATACTGCCATTTTAGGAAACCTGACCAGTTCTTGAACCAAATGTCGATGGATAAAGCAAACTTTTGGGTGGACGTTGGCGCGTTAGCAGCATTCTTCGTTTTTATCAGAGTAATCTCGTTTTTCGTGCTAAGGTTCAAATTGAAGATGATGCAATAGGCAGCGCGCACAAAGCTTGCGTTTTTCTTTTAAAATGTTGGTCGGATTTTCTTAAGGTAAATATATGTACTAGGACTAGCTCAACTATACCAGTGGTTAGTACGCAAAACCAAGATAACACTAACATACAAAATGCATATCGTATTACTCAGAGTTTGCACAATGCACGTGGTATGTTGTCATATATAGGCGTACAAGAGGTACAAGAGAGTTAGTCTTTAGATATACCATAGTATCTAGCTAGAGGATTTCATCATTTGTAATTGTTAAATTCGCTAGTTGCCTGAGACAAAGATTATAAAATTTGCTATAAGTCTAAGTAAATAATAGGCTATAAATATATCTAATTTTATATCGCTGTAATTAATGTGTAGCTAAATGTTGAGATAAATCCGGCGTTTTGTTATAGGCGTTTAAGTAGGATTAAGCAAAACCAATGTTCTGGACTCTACCCAAGATTTATCACAGGGCTTGGTGTAGGGCTTTAGTGCCTAGACAGAAAAGTGGGGGCTCGAAATCATAGACCAGACCAGACTACCACAAAATAGTTTATAACCAATCCGCCTTATATGACGCACAGCTTTCCGGGCCTAACGCGCCTAGTGATAAAAATTGATTGAATTTGTTCAACACATCAATCATCATCACATCGCATAGAAACAATTGAATTCCGGTGATAGCACCAGAATTCAATTGCTTATTCGATTCCATCAGTTGGAAGGGCGTATTCGGTTCGGTTATATGTGCGTAGGTATAGCTATAGAGACTATGGACGTTTATATCACTGGCAACAGTCTCTTCGAAATATTAAACGCGTGACGCCTCAGCGATGATTTACGATTGACTGTGCCTGTGGTGGAGATGGTCCTTGGTATCCCGATCATTACAATTTTAGTGTAAGTACCTGAAGTATCCTAGCTAAATACTTTACTCAGTAGGTAGGCTTAACCATAAAGTACTACAAGTAGGTGCTCACATTCATTTCAAAGCCATACGTACTTAGAGTGCTTTTCACGAAAAAAGGCTCGTGGGTTTTTAGCGTTGAAAAAAATTTGTCGAAATAATTTTTTTCAACGCTAAATTCACTATATTAATTGGTTCGCATTGCCTACAGCGGTGTGTCTAGAGGATTTCTTTTGTGAAAAGCAAGTTTTGTTTTGTGACGTCTCAATGTATTTTGTGTTTGTAAATAAGTAGGTAGACCAATTTTGATGTGATTATTTTAATGATATTTTTTAGATTACTTGTGGCCTTAAGGTGCTTAACGAAATGATTGATTCTATTTTATTATAAAACAGGTTTAGATGTGCTTACTTTCTTAGTTTATGATACCTATACTTTAATCTAAGCTTATAGGTAAGTCTGGCTACGGGAAAGAGTGCTGTTTTAACGTTTATTTATGTATTGTAGAATAAGTTAAAGTAATTTAAGTATTAATAGGTGACAAGAGGTTCACAAATTATACTTTGTAAATAAAGTAACACTCAAGAAACATTATATTGCGTAGGTACTGGCGAGTTGCAAATTGACTGCCACTGAATCAGTTAAACCAAAGGTTAAAGTGAGCAAAGTTTGAAGTGTAGTTTGGGGAAGGCTGCCCCACGCCATTCCATGTTTGTGTAGTTGTTTGGAAAATCCGACCAAAATTATAGCGGATTTTCAACAGCTTATTCATAGTTATGATATAGTTTTTAATTAAATTAGCTTTATAGAAAGCAGATGGACTTAAATTTAGAATGTTTATACGTACCCGTAGGGTTAGGTATTAAGGAACGGGCCCATGACTTAGATAACTATAAGTTCCTTAAAACATTATGATATTCATTTTTCATTTAGTAAAAATAGGATGCCACAACCACTGTAGTAGGTACCTACATATATTTTTGGCTTTGAATAAATATGTTTTTTTTGGTCTTTATTGAACGCATCACAATAAAATTAAAAAGAAGAAAGTTTAGATGTTTAGATGGATGGATGCAGGATGTCGCTATACAAAGATGTTTGTTACTTCTACACGCCAAAACTACTGAACGAATGGGGCTGAAATTTGCATAGCGGTAGTTCTAACCCTGTAATCAATAAAACATAGGGTTTTTTCCATAATTCAGTTCCCATGGGATAAAAATAATCTCAAAACGTTTCCATAGAAAAAATTCGTGCGAAGCCGCGGTCAGAAACTAGTTAGTAATAAGTTCATTCATGTTAATTATATGCAATATTCATGACCATCTGGTACATCATAAATAAACTATGTACCTATTTGTTTTGTTGGGGCAGATGTTCATCAGAGCGAAACAGAGATGAGATTTTGTTAAGGTGGGTCTACGCTAGACGAACCGAGCACGAGCGGAGCCATTCAGGTTTCGTCGTTCACGGTGTCAAGTGTGGACGTACAACGAACCTACAACGATCACTGTCCTCGAACGCAGTTTTCCGCAGTGTGCTCGCGGCTCTTGGCGAATATGGACGATATTAATAATATTGCAGCAGCCGCTGCTGTTGCAGCGATTATTATAGCGGTTCGAGATTCGAGCGAACGACGTCTGTCACTAAACACGTCCACGAGCGCACTGCGAGCGCGAAGCAAAACCCTTTGTGTTCGTCAAAAAACCGACAACAGGCGGAACGCAGCCGAGCACGAACGAAATGTTCGCAGCGCGCTCGTTCGAGGCTTGTAGGTCGGTCCACACTATACGAATTGTGTTCGGCTCGTGCTCCGCTCGTGCTCGGTTCGTCTAGCGTAGACCCACCTTTAGTTTTATTATGTATTCTTCACAATAAATATATTAAAGATGTTATGGCATATTTTACACGTGTATCATCTAGCATTATAAAAAAACACTTCTGTTCAGCTTTTGCATAAATTATACCTATAGATGTACCTAGATGTGTTTTTTGCTACAGTGGCTGAAGTAAGCCCTTTCACTATATCCATTGTATTTACTCAATTTACATTTACTAGTTTACCTACTTACATAATTACTTAGTATTTCAACATTTCTTTACATTACGCTAAAGGTTTTTTGGTAAATCTCTGTCTGTCCTAATCATTATTACCTACTAGGTAACCAGTATTTATTAAGTAATTAATAAACGACTGTGATTTTTATATATTTAAGACTTTCATTGAACAAATCATCCCAAATACCCTCTCGCACAGCTATAGAATAGAGATTCGAGCCCGTGTCAATTCATCGGATGCATTGTAGTACCTACATTAATATTATAGGTACCTACATTAAGTAGAAAATATATAGGTACTTAGCTAGAAACCTACGCAGAATAAAAAGAAGGAATCTACCAATATTAAATTTTCTGAAAAATTAAAATATTTGACGCGAGCTTTGAAACAAGTAGAGATCCAGCTTTCTTAAGGCCCATTTAGAATATATTTAACTTGTAGATAAACCTCAATGCTTCGATTATTATGTTTCAGTTAGTTTATAATGAGCACAGTCTATAAAAATGTTGAGAAAGAGTTAATACCACCTACATACTTTAAGACAATCTTTAACCATTCATTGGAATGCAGTTTTCCAGAGCTAGTTTAGCTCTGGATATTAATGTAAGTAGGAAAAATATATGCCAGATTCCAGAATATTACGACTAATCCATCATCGTAGGTATTATAATTCGAATTTGGCGCCGCCCGCACCGTTACATGTTTTTTGACGTTGGCAGTGCCTCTAGCTAGATAGTAGGTAGGTAGTGTACTTACTTACTGAGCAGGCAGTGCCAGGTGTGTGCTGCTACGCGTAGCGTTTGTTTGTGTTGTGTGTGTCAACAAAATGAAAATTCTGTGGATTTTGACGACGAGAACTTTAATTAACATTAGAATAGTACCACATTTAAGATCTATGGTTTAATTCCATGTTATTTTCTGTTTCAGTTGGTAAGTACATAATAGGTACCTATATGAAAATATTGTATATTTGGTACCTATTAGTCTTCTATCTGTATTCTATTCTATCATTTGACCAACATAACAGCAACAAACAAATATTCGATTTTTTTTTCTCCATAAAAAAATTGTTTACTTGTTAAAATCAATTCATCAATGTCAAAAGTTTGACGTTGATGTTGATAAAATTTGTTTAACTTTTTTTACGTGTTTCTACCCGACGATAAATGTTGCCACCAACGTAAGCATTTTTAAATATTTACCTATTGCCTATTGTGTGGGTCGCTATACAGGGTTATTGGTAATTCGACGTATTCCCGTTAGGAGGTGATGGTGTGACTATTTGCGATAATTTTCATCCCCATGTGCATCATGCAAAAGTGAACCATTTTTATGTTATCATGATTTTTAGCTTTTTAATTTAGCATAATTAAAGTTCTTGACTTCCACTATTGCGTTCGCAAAGTAGCATTATTTTTCTGAGTTGTGACTTAACTACCGAAGTAGTCAAATTTCGCATCGCATATGCTGCGTTTATAATTCTTGTTTTGAGTTCTTCAGCGGAATAACACAAAACACGAATTATAAACGCCCCCCCCCCCCCATTGCGTTTCACTTCGAGCAAGAAACTTTAATTAGGCTAAATTACAAAATGTCTTGATTGTTAATTATTATTAATTTTGTTTATTGTTGTTACTACTTAACTATTGCTATATTTTATTTTTATTTATACTAAATTTTATTTTAAATATGTATTTTTCGTTTTATTTACATTGGGTATTGTTTAAAGTTAGTTTTATAGAAATTTTAAAGAACGACCTTAGGTTTAGTTTGTATGTGAATATCCGCCTGCTTCCTTTGTAATGATGTTTTTTTCAGTTTCTTTGAAATAAGTTCATAGGTGTTATGCATTGTTGGAGAGCTAAGATAACGCTTATGTTTTTTAAATAATCTGCAAACCAAGTTTCATAACGATTTAAGGCATTTTAGAGGAAAAAAATCTCAATGAATAATGAAATAATATCGTTTTTTTATCTCGCATTTTTAAATTTAGAACGATAATTGTTGTTTTAATATTGATAAATAACCAGTGTTTATTCGTTTTTATAAATCAGAAGAAAAAAATAGATTTAAATAGACAGTTCTTTTTAAATCAATTTACGATGTTGCACTTTTTTGCATGATGCACATGGGGATGAAAATTATCGCAAATAGTCACCCCTATCACCTCCTAACGGGAATACGTCGAATTACCAATAATCCTGTATATGCGTCGACACACTTATTTATGCTATGCCTTTCCATCTTCGCGACGCTAGCGTCTGTCTACCGCAGCGCATCACCATTGCCATAGAGCGGGGCAATGCAGCGTCCTTAGCGATGCCACCGATATTGGTATTGATATTTAGATCAATTCAGCTACCTGTAGTTTGTTTGCAGTTAGCTCAATTGTTTCAATTGTAAATACTAGTTCTAATTTATTTCTATTATTCTATTATAATAGTCATTCATTATTTACTAAGCTAACAGATATCAGAAGAAAAATTCTGTCTCCCTTAAATTATTGTGTTGATTTTTGTAAAGTACAAAATCGTTAATAAAAAAATAAGGATGAGCTTATAATAAACATGCAACCAACTTCCTTACCTAGCTGTAGCTGCTGAACACGTGCTGTGTATAATAACTGTATCTTGTTGACTTTTGACTCAAGGTGGTCTATTCCAGCCCATAAGTAAATAAAATAGCCAGTAGGCATCTAGTAGGTATTTACAGTCAGTACGCAAACAAATCTGTGTGTGCTTACACGAATAATGTAGGCTCGTACACTAGATAAGAGACGAAGTACAAATATAAAAGAAAAGTTGAGTATTTTTAATTAATAAAGGTTATAATAACAGACGTGTTTGGTGGTTTTTTGTTTTTGAGCAGATATAACTGTAAGTTTTTTTTTGTTTTAATAAGCATATGTATACACACATCACATCACATCACCACTTATCGCGGACTGATAAATTTACGTATTAATTGCCCTTGTTGTACCTTTCAGCACGACGCATCTTGATGACTGATTAAAATACAAAGTAGGTAACGAGTTGTTTAATTTCTGAATGATAAGCAAAGATGCCGATAACATTTATTATATTTTATTGACAAATAGGTTCATTCATTTCTTATCAGAACCATTATTTACTAGAATACAGTTCCTTTAGCATGCCTTTATGTCGTATCTACACGACTTACAATATCTACGAGCTTTTGTTTATTTCACGAATTTATATATAAACTACCTACCTACCTACACGATGTTGTTATCCTTATTCCCAGGCAAACGTAAAGGCTATATTAACTTAGATATGGAAACACAAAATCCACAAAACTTAGGTAAGTGCAAATTAGTACCCAGGTACTACACACCCACTTAGTACCCAGGTACACTACCGTGAAATAACAATTTATCTTTTTTTATCATCGTTGTTTACTTACCTCTATAACTCACTTGGCTATTTTATGTTTATGTTTGTATTTTAAGTGTTTTTAATTCATGTTATGTTTATAGGTGTTCGTGTGTATTCATTCGTAGGTAATCATTTTGTTAATTAGATTGATTCCAAATAATTCATCGCATCCCCATTGTGATCTTAACTTTTAAAACTAGTTATGCATAAATTCACATGCCAATTAAATTAACATCACCAATTTATAACTCGTTATAAAGAGAGTCAAAGTAACTGGCTATATTCTAACTTATTCTTTTTTGTTTAGAAGGTGATCAGCCATATTAACAGCATGCAATATATGAGGTGTAGAAATCGGATAATATTCACGTTTACATATTATTCATTAATTTCTAATTTT
This sequence comes from Eupithecia abbreviata, assembly GCA_943735965.1. Lineage (NCBI taxonomy): Eukaryota > Metazoa > Arthropoda > Insecta > Lepidoptera > Geometridae > Eupithecia > Eupithecia abbreviata. The sequence goes on along the minus strand of OX030982.1, from coordinate 9,774,655 downwards.
ATTATCGTAATACCTATACTGATAGATTGAAAAACATATTCACATATGACTTATTGTTTCATAATTCCACAGATGCAAACGGAGAAACAGATAAAATTAATAGGTAATCATCCATAAGGCCAACTCTTTGTCTTAAAATAATAATGTTTTTATGTTAATATTTTTTTATTTTTCAGGAAATGGTGGGAGACATTCTGTTTACGATGTCACCAAGCTGATATAAGCCCATCATGGCAGCCTTCTTGGTGGTCAAAAGTTTTTCCTTTCCCAGTTTTTTCAACCTACAGACAATCAGCTCAGCAATTATGCATTTTGATGTTCTGTATGTATTTTACCCTATTTTTTATCGAACAACTTTACACAGTGTAAAATATTTTTGCTTATTTAATTTGTTTCAGTTCTTCTAACGTGGGGAATACTCTACTCGGAATTAGGAGAGTCAGTAGGGTTAAACGGAGAGTTACTTGGCATGAGCTTACTCGTCATTTCAGCATACTTAATTGGTTGGATATGGCTCAAAGTCACAACTTTACCAGCTCTTATTGGGATGCTATTTACAGGAATATTGTTCCAAAACCTTGGCTTAGTTCACATGACTGATGATTATAGAAAACTCAATCAAGATCTGAGGTAAGTACCTATATAAAATAAAAAGTTTGGCTAGCTGGATGTTTGTCAGTTCCTTAGGGTCAGCTCACACTGAGACTTCGAAGTTCAATCAAAAAACATTAACTACGCAAAAAAAAACATAATACGTTCCTATACTCCCCGCTAGGCGCCGCGCGACGTTACAAGGTAGTATTTGTTGTGTGTATACATGTTTGTATAACAATATAGGGATCTTAGAGCTAAAGTTTTCCAAACATACACCCTGCCACTCACACACAGGCAATATTTAGTTAGGTGGCTAATACTTATCACGTCTTATCGTCTAATAAAATTGTTTAGGCTTTAGCTGTCCATGATAATAATGAGATTTAAGTAACTAATTCACACAATAACTTTACAGTACTAATCTAAAGGAAAAGTCTTATCAAGCGTTAGTGTATCCAGTGTTACATTCATGTTCATATGGTAACATAGTATTTTCTTTTATTGTATTTATCGTTTCAGAAAAATAGCGTTGGTCATAATCCTTACAAGAGCTGGGTTAGGCTTGGACGCAAGAGTGATGAGAAAGCACTACGCAGCTGTGCTGCAGCTTGGATTACTGCCATGGCTAATTGAATGTCTTGCTATCAGTGTTTCTACACACTATCTCCTCGGCTTACCATGGATTTGGGGTATAAAAATCAAAGAATCATTCTGTGAAATCTTGGTTTCACTGTTATGTTTAATGTTTTTTTTTTCAGGATTTCTCTTAGGTTCAATGATTGCGTCAGTGTCCCCTGCTGTTGTTGTTCCATGTTTATTCAGACTCAAAGACGTTGGGTATGGTGTTTCAAAAGGAATCCCAACTATAGTGGTCGCTGCTGCTGCCATAGATGACTCTGTGAGCGTCGCTGTATTCGCTATAATTCTTAATGCAATGTTTTCTACCGGCTCAACTACTTTCAATATTATCAAGGTTTGTTTGCTGGTCAAAGATACCGTACGTTTGCGATGCGAACGATATAAGTGTTACTCAGGACTTGAATAGTTAATATTTGTGTTGTGGTAATAGTAGTGTAAATCTGGTAAAATATTTGCTGTTGGCTACGCCATAATATCGTATAGAGTACCCAACAACAGCAAATGTGCCTTTATTTAAATAATTTAATTTTTCAGGGTCCATTGTCTATTATTGCAGGAGTTTTATTTGGTTCACTATGGGGTGCGATTTTATCAATAATACCAGAAAAGGGAGATACTTACGTTGTTCCTCTAAGATTTGTGGCTTTATTCCTAGGAGGGTTGTTTTCTTTATTTATTTCGAGTATGATTGGATGGAGTGGTGCGGGTAAGTTACTTCTAATTTACCTTAAGTTTTAGCCGAATTCGAATGACATATTTTTTCTGTATTTCAGGTCCTCTAGCCATCGTATCCTCGGGCTTTGTAGCTGCTTATTATTGGGATAAACAAGGCTGGACAGTAAACAAAAATCCCGTTAGCAATACTTTTAGAATCTTATGGATATTTTTTGAACCCATATTATTTGCTTTTACTGGAGCTCAAATAACTGTTAGTAAAATTACACAAAACGAGATAATCTATGTACCTTTGACAGTATAAATGATCCTTAACTCCTACCTTATTGGTTTTTAATAGATAAGTGCCTTAGATCCGGAGGACATTAAAATGGGTGCGATATGTTTAATGGCATGTTTATTAATACGAGCAATTGCAACGTTTCTCGTGGCTTTCGGCTGTGGACTTAACGCCAAAGAAAAGTTGTTCATTGGTCTGACTTGGACCGCTAAAGCTACAGTACAGGTAAGTAAAACACCTATTCTATTGTTTATTGGATTCATACATATTAAAAATAAGTAAGGATCACCACAAACGTGAAAGAGAATGGTGTCCTTGAATGAAGACTATAAGGTGATAATGATGATTTTGTTACCTATATTATTTACATTGCCAATTGACTCGATAATTGTTAGAATGACAAGACAGTGAGTCACGAGAACATCTACTCAATATCGGACGTCACCAATGTATATAAAAAACAACATCCAATAATTAGGACATGTGAACATAAATGTTTTGTTTGGAGTGCGTGTAACGTATTAATTAATATTTGTTTCAGGCTGCCCTTGGCCCAGCCGCCTTAGATTTGGTTCACAGCGGCAAAACAACTGGAGCTGATAAACTTTATGAAGATAAATGGGCTACAATTATATTAACAGTCAGTGTTTTAAGTGTAGTACTATCAGCCCCATTGGGAGCTCTGCTTATTTCCTTAGCAGGCCCAAGACTATTGACGATTGGTCCATGTAAGTAGATAGCATTAAATAACATTATTAAGCAGCTTCGTTTCACTCAAATAGTACATTATACAGTATAATTTAATCATGGATTTGATTTTCAGCTTCTGCAATTTCGTTAGATAACAAGGACGAGAATATTCAAATCGAAAATGGGACGGGTGAAAATGCTAGAGAAACCTCAAATTGATCTACGATTTATGGATCTGATCTGACTAACACTATTACTATGTACTTATAATTATGTAGGTAATCATTGTTTTTACCTTTATAATATAATTGGTACCTACCTAATAACTATACGTAGGAGGTACCTACATAATAGAAATAACTCTTTTTGAAATATGCCTTTTCTACACCTACTTTACTGTACTTAACATCTTTGTATAACCAGCGTACTTACTTAAAGAATGGCTCACTTCAAATTGGATCATATTTGCCATTTCATATCATGTCGTATTTTTAACCCAGTTCCATAAATACGCGGGTTATAAGCATGAAATCATATTAAGTTCTTATATGTAGGTAGGTATGATGTTTGATGTAGATTGACTAAGTAGGTACTGAGTTGTGAAATATTAAAGCTTGTTAATGAGATAGGATATATAAAACTAAAACGTGTAGATTGAACAAGTGCCTAAAATGTACAATTAAACAATTCAACTTGCTTCTTTTGTATTTATTTTTTATTTTAACTTGCCCATCTAGTTTTTGCTACAATTAAGGTAGATTCAGCTTAAGCGGGCAACTCTTTAAGATTTGAAGGCCGTGTTGTGCCTGCACTGTCAAGTCAAATTAATGTCAAAAAGTTTATTTTGTTTACAAACAAAAGTTGTGACGTTGTTTTGGTAATATGGTGGTAATGGTATTTTCGAAAAGAAATCGAATTTATTGTTTTACCAAAACGTTCCAGTTAGTTTTATAGAGATGTCAATTATAGTAATAGCTGTGGCTACAGAAAGCGGTGTACCAATATTTTCTAGGAAGCGTGGTAACACAGAAAATGTAATTTGTATGCATACTTTCAAAATTTCGGCCTCTTGATAACTACCTACATATGTCCCGGTAAACTAGACACATATTTCCATGCCAATAACAAAGAAGTTAAGTCTAGTCCAAAGCCTCTATCTAGGTACCAGATAATAAACTTGAATCATTTTATAGCTCATACATACTTAATCCTAATTCTCTATTGCCAATTGTATCTTGTATTTTTTAGTTGTTTTTTTTACTAAGTATGCAATAAAGAATTATCGATCTATCTATTGGACAGAACCCTCCCGTGAACTACTATGTTCCTAACTAGTTATGCTTTTTCTTGCAGGTACAATTCTCTACAATTGCAGCCCTCCATGGCATAAATATGTTTAGTAAATGCCACAACTTGTCTATGCTTAGCACACAAGTTGACAATGGGAATATTTTATGGAAGGAGTATTGCAAAGGGCATGTGTAAACTACTGTCTAAATAATTTATAAGAGTTTTCTTGGTGTCTTCTGCTTACTTATTCTGTAGGCAGATTATTGAAAACAAAACAAGAAGAAGTATTGTTGCATATACCTAACCTACTTAGATTATAAAGTCACATATACTTATTTTAAATGCAAAAGTTTGGTTGTTTAGATATTCTCTTCATGCTTTATCTACTGAATGCATCGAGCTGATGTTTTGCAAAGATGTAGTTCTAGACCTGGGTTAATATAATTATATTAATATCCCTGAAGAGCTGGTGTGAAGCCATGGCCAGAAGCTAGTATGCTATATCTAATCTAAGACTTCGTAACACAAAGCTACGTATTTGCTTCGATCTGTCACATCAATGTTCCTAAAAAAACACCTTAGAGAACTCAGGATAATGTATCCTATAGAATTAGGGATATTATAAGAATCAGAGCAAGTACTAATACTTTCAGACTACAGAGGTACCTGCAGAACCACCATAATATTTTAATTTATGTATGGAATTGACCCAGTTCTGTTCTTACAGTTTATTTTTGGTCTGCAGGATATGCTAATAGATTCTTATCCTATTCCAGAATTACATTGATTGGCATAGCAACAGGAGGGCTGGAATGTGACCTAGAGCTCCTACTGTCATCAGTCTATGATACAATGATATTTTGCATCAGCAAGAAGGAACTCGAGACATTTAAGAATGTGGAACAACTGAAGCGGGATTTAAGACAGTGTTATGGGATAATAGATTTTTTGTTGGAGTCGCTAGATCCTAATGTGTCTAGTATTCAGCCCACTCTAGTTTTAGATCTAATACAGAGCATTCTCTGTCCACAGGCACAACAATTAAAGGTATGTATTAATATTATTTTTTTGCCATGATATATTAAACTTAATTGTGCACCCGTGTGGGCATTGTGTACCCTCTATGAACGACCTACGCTACCCTTTAGACTGTGTATTTTAATAGTGATAACGAACATACAAAATATTAATAATGATAACGAATTATTTTAGAATGACTTGGTAAGGGCAGTTTTTTTTTTAACCTCATTTACGTTCTACAACCAACATAGTCTGTAATTCTCCTAAAGTGCCATTAAATCAAAGGCAGCAAATTACTTTTCACTAGTTTGATTTCTTGTAGAATACAGAAAATATTTAAAACAGCAATAAAAAAACACGCGTCAAAGACGAGCATGCCTAAACGCGACAGAGCATTATACTTTTGTAAAATTACACAAGCCTTTCTTTCCCTTGGCCGTGGGGAGCCTTTGACCAGCCGTGGCCAAAGGCTCCCCCACACCCTCCAGACATCTCCAGCTACATACCTCCATCCAATTAGCCAGAAATGTTTCCTTCCCTATACCTAAAATCAAATGTTTACTTTCAGCAAGGCCTAGACAACTACGCCGAGAATGTAACCGGTAGATGGGCGTGCCTCAGCATACACGGACACCTTGTAGCAACTAGTTCTGACTTCCTAGAGCTAGACCCGCGAGAAGCGAGACTTCTGTTGTTATTAGCGGCAGTACAGGATGGCGCTCCGCTTAGGGACACGCCGGTTTATTTACCGCAAATGAGCCCTGATGTAAGTTAGTTTAGAGTTCTAACTATTTAACTTAATCCATAACAGAACAGCCTGAGTCATGTCAGATATTACTGTATTGACGACCTCTATGGCGTAGCGGACGAATGTCCGCCTGATTTTTACATAATTACGTGATTTTCGTTTAAACATTTTAGTAGATACCATCACCCACAATAGCCAGTGGGGCAATCCAGTAGAGGCAATTTCGTTACTAGGTATTATAGGTACTTATAATGATATAATTATCATACAGTCCAGTACATGCAAGAGAACATCATTATTTCAAACTGATAAAAAAAATTGATTAGAGATTCACCATCTCTAAATCAATTTTTATTTTCAAACATGATTTGAATCAAAACGATTAAATCATGCCAACCCTGGTTTATGCGACACCCACTACATACTAGCTTTAGTTGTCCTTTATAATGTCATCTATCGCCATAATAAAATAGTAACATAATAAACGAAGCATTCCGGCTAACGTGCTATCTTATCTATTTTTTATTGTAAGCGACAATAAGCGACAGCGTCCTTCGTTTCAGGTGGCATTCCGCGCAGTGACTTGTAAACTCCTTGCTGACGTCTACATACTAGTGGTATGCGGCAGCACGCCTACTCTGTCACAAATCGACGAGATCGTATTGAAGTGCTGGGAAGGCTACGCGCATCTTATCAAGGAGGCCAAGCAAATATACCCGAGGAACTTTCCACTGAGTCTCAATTTTGATGCTACTGTTTTAGGGTGGGTATTAAGGTTTAAACGGTCACCGTGGCGGTGGCTGCGTGAGGTTCGAACCCTTTCTAAACTTACCCCGTTAATGTTGTATGAGTCGATTAAGTGTAGGTACGTTCACACATAATTCCGTTTTAAAGGCCCGTTTTATAAGTTTTTATTTGACGGCAGATCTATAGACCTATGAGCGAATTTACATCATTACAGTGTTCCAGATCTAGTAAAAAATATTGATCCGACAAAATACACAGCGATACCTTTTACAGGTCCGTTTTATCGTGCACGGTTTTATTCGACGAGCACATTGCGTTGCGCGCCATTTTGTGAAAAGGACAGCCATAGGATTTCGCATTTATAGGAGCGGGACAGTGAACAAGTTTTTGACAGGCGTAAGCGCAAAAGTCAAGTTAAAAATTTATTTTCAAGCAAATTACGCAAAATAGAAACTGACTTAGAGGAACCAAACAACAAAAACCTACCAACTTAAACATAAGTCAACATTGTCGGGTTGCAGGGTTCCTGGAAAAAAAAATGTGTGAAAAAGTGCACTTAGTTTTATATAACGTAATTTTTGTCCAGTATTATTTATTTGTGTAGTAAGAGTATTGTAGTCATTATGACCTAACCTTTATCAGCGATCTTCTTTCAGTATTCTCGCCATCAACATAAGTAAACGAAGATGCGTGTTTTCGCGTCACCTACATGCGCCAGCACAGAAAGGCCGCGGTATGACGGGTGCACACAAAATGGACATACTGAGGACTTTCTACGTGACATCGGCGAGGGATTTAGCTCCTGAGTTGAAGATATGTGGTGACAAAGGTAAGCTCAAACTAAGTAGAAAGCAAGAAACAGGGTGCTTAGTATTAATAATTATGCTAAATACAAATACGAAATAAGTTTTCGTTAGCTATAAGCTAATACGTTATATCTCGCTTACACGTACAAAAAATAATGAGACTTACCCCCATATCTTAAGTCATTACCTCGACCTCGATTCAAACTCTACTCAACCTCCGAATGCGTTTCGGTATGCTTGATCGTAAAAAAATCATTCACTCGAAACAGCCTTCGAGAATTTTCTCATACGAGTGGAATAACGAACTGTCATCTCAAGGTACGTCGCTACCTACCTTGAATGCTCCTCGAAATAGTTTGTTGTTATTTACAATGGATTTTGGAGACTATCTCAATTACATTTACGACGATGAAACCTACAACGGTAACGGTGACGCACTGACTCGACTCAACCATGTTCGAGTGAGGTTGAAATATAACCAAATTAACGACTAAGCATACCGAACTCGAGCATGTTTTGGAGGAATGCTCGAAACGCCCTTGAACAAGTTTAAGTGGAGAATTATTTGAGGTAATGACTAAAGATATGGGGGTTAGACTAGAGGCTATTTTTACGGAATAGGTTACATATTATATTCCATAAAAATCAATCTTTCAAATCTCTAAATCGAAAGCTATAATTGAGATCCTATGAAACTATTTCAATTGCTATCAAACGAGAAACGAAAGCTTTTTTCAAGACATAGGCTACTTTTCTAGGCGAAGCCGCGGTGAGAAACGATTTTATAATAATAATAAATCAAAGGCAACGTTTTTTTGCTTTCAGACGATGAATTCAGCTTCATGACGGAAGCATATTGGAGTTCTGAATACCACAAGTGTCACGCGCAGAGATCGGGCAATATAATGTGCTGTGCGCTTTATGCATCTGTTGTTCCTACGCATACAATGAGGTTTGTAATGTCATTCATCATCATCGACGCAGGATCTGCGACGCAGGAGGTTGCGGGTTCGATGCCCTCCTCGGAACAATTGTGTGTACGATCTGCAGATATTTGTTCCGGGTATTCTGGTCGTTTTCTATGTATAATAAAAAATATCTATCTATGTAATGTATTGTATTATTTATGTATATCAATTATCTAGTACCCATAACACAAGCTCTGCTTACTATGGGGCTAGATAATGCTGTGTGAATTGTCCAGCATTATTTATTTTATTTTATCATGATCATTGGCCTATATTAGTCCACTGCTGGACATAGGCCTCCCCAATGAGCGCCATAGCGCCCTGTCTTCAGCTTGACGCATCCAACATCTGCCCGCAGTTCATAGCAAGTCGTCATCCCACCTTGCCGGAGGGCGTCCTACACTACGTTTGCCTAGTCGCGGTCTCCACTCAAGAACACGGTTGTCGGTTCTTCGTGAGATATGGCCGGCCCACAATAATGTAATGTTATTATAGATTTAGATTCAGAACAATTATTGTCATACATCATACAAAAAAATCACAATAATGAGACCTAAATTAAATGATGAGGCTATGACTCGTCAAAACAATATACATATAGATTTACAATTTTGCTGTAGAGGGTCATATGGTGCAATCCGATAAAAACGACAGATCTGTGTGTTTTTATGAGTCATAATAATGTTGAATATAATCGTGATCTTTGAGCCAAAGAATTTAATGTGAAATGATTAAAATGAGATACCTACTGATGATATCATCTGAATCATAGTCTAACTAAGTCATTACAAAAAAATCATAAATCAACTTATTTAGACTATGATCTAATCTAGTAAGTTTAAATATTGAGTCTTTCAATACTCAATATTTAAACGTTTTCAAGTTTTGGTAAAAATATATTCTATGTATTTTTGTCCCCAGATTGATGACAACTCAAATTCTTCAAGATTTGGCCACAAACAAAGAAGTCTACTGGTGATATTTAGATATCAGGTAGAATCGAGTATAATTAGTAACTAGTTTCTGGCCGCAGCTTCGCACGCGTTGTTTCTTGGGAACTGTTTTCTGGGATCAAGCGTATGTTTGGATAGAGCTTCATCTATGCAAAATTTCAGCCTGATCCGTTTAGTAGTTTTGAGATGAAGAAACAATCATCCATCCTTAGTGTAATGTTTATATTTTTATAAGAAAAATCCGTCCTTAATTAAGAAATAAAAGCAGTTTGTTTACAGTTCCATTGTTTTAATACCAGAACAATAAAACTATCACACGATGTCAGAGGTCGATTATAATAACCACTAGATAAAAGGCAGATTATCACGAAGTACAATTTTTAAAACGTCGTGTGTAGTGCGATTTTTTATATGTTCGCATATAAAAACAGATTTTGCAGTCGATTGGTCAGTTTTGACTCCAAATAACATAAAACTAAAGCTGTATCTACAGACTAGACTAGATGATGAGATAAAAATCGCACTAGACACTGGATTACAAACCGAAATGTCCTAATACAAAATAGCTTATGAGATTTCTTTAAATAAATCATACATTCGTTTCACATATAACATGATTGCGGTGGTTCATACAAATTACCGTGCCAAGTAGATCGGTGCAGATATTGAACCCTATTGACTCTGCATAAAAGTTAAATTACGCCTAGGCGGTGGCGTAAGAATAATTTCCTTCAACTACAGCCCGTGAATGTCGTCATAGCCGACTAAAGGAATCTATTAGAGAAAGCACAGCTGTTTCTGTGTGTGTATCATGTATGTACCTAAATCGTAGATAGGAACCGATGCGGATATTGAACCCTATTGACTCGGCATACAAGCATAATTCAGCTATGGCGGTCACGTAAGAATCGACATTTTAACTTATTCCGAGAATGTCGTCACAGCCGACTAAGGTTATTTGCCAGAGAAAGGGTAGCAGAATTTTTCTGTGTATTTTTTAACACCTCGACTGCGATCACTGATCAGCCGCCTTGTTTTGAGGAGTTGCGTGGGCATTGGATGTATAATGACTGATATGCACCAGCAGAATCAAATCTTCGTCTGATCTACACTTCGGGTCTCACATGGGCTCAATATCCGAAGCGATAACTACATATTCTGCTGCAAAAAGCCTGATCATACTTAATTTATATTTTGCCGAACTATGATAAACATAAAACAGCTTGAGGATTTTATAAATTCAATTAATAATTCAACTATTCATAAGACCGCTGCTATTATATTTAACATATAATTTATTGAAACGGGTATTTAAGTAAACCAATAAGCAGTTTCATAAAATGGGTAACCAAGTTTAAAAGCTACTCTAGCTAGAAAACTGTAGAGGCAGGTGAAATGTAGAAACCAAGCCCTAAGCATGTGCGAGTATATAAACGGAAAACTTTAGGATTTACATAACCAGGCTTTACATACATTAACATCTGTCATGTTAACCAATGGTTAGTGTTAACCCGCTTTGCTATTTCGATTCGGTGTACTTGCGCCTAAAAGCATTGAACCATTAACCTTTGACTATCCAAAATGAATTTAGTTTTGGCCACAATCTTGCAATTTTAACATTATAAACGCTTTTAAAAATTATTTTCTCATGGTTTGTAGTTTAAAAAATATACTTGTGCGTGTCCTTTTTTGTAAGACATTAGGTACGTTATTCTACCTACAGAAAATATATTATTTTATTTCCCATGTGTGGTATATGTTACTATGGTATTAATATCTTCTTTGCAGATTGACTTTATTGATTTTAAAAAGCCGGTACCAAACCGTGTCTGAGAACCATCTGTGATCGAAAATTGAAGTGAACAGAAAATCAAAAACACCTTATTTCCTATTTGATAATAATTTATAACATAATATTTGACTTGTCTAAGTGCTTATTTTGTAAGCCTATAGAAATGAAGGAATTTGAATTGAAGATAATGTCCTCCTATTCGAATTTCGGCCACGGCGACCGCTCTCAACAGAGACTAACCATGTGCTCAGGACAATATAGTGCACAAGTGTGTGCGCAAACACATGTGCACTCCATTCCCTCACTCTCATTACTACTGTCTTCATAATAGTTATATTTAAATAAGAATAATACAAGTAATTATGCATAGCATGGTATTAAAAGATTTAAAAAAAATAGGCTGTTCGTCTTTAATACCACTGATGCTATTTCGCTGATAAAAATACATTTTAAGATTCATTAAATCTATACACACCTATCTACGAGTAGTTTTACTTCAATACTAAATGCTTAGCTGCATGTTAAGAAAATAAATATTATCATGTGAAAGCTATTTTGTTGTTTAATTCAACGCTGGAATAAGAAACTCACTTGTAACCATGAACTCTTATAACTCGATAATCTGAACATAATTTAGTAATTTGGTTAGTTTGTAGAATCTTATTCTAAAGAGATAAACTTGTGGTACCATGATCACCCGAATATAATAGATACCTCGAGACACCTTGTACTCACTCGGTCACCAACCAAATACTAGTAATGCCGCAAAATGCGAGTATAAAGCTTGGAACAATTTGGGACAGTGTGAAGTTAGCCGAAAACAGTGCTAATATACAGAATGATTGTTAGCTACGTTCAAAGCTTCAAGTAGAAGCCAATCATAGAACATGGTTCTAAATGATCTATTCTAGCTTGTCGTTGAAGCTTTACGCCTAGCTAAATAGCTACCAATGGCCATATCTGTACTTCTCATTTCAATCTGTAAAATATACATAGATTACACATTTATCTCCGGCCAACTTCACTTAATTCATAAGCCTTTTGAGCAACTCTACTTTTCAAGCGATTACTTCTTTCTGCACTGAGGCTTCTTAAGTTTACTTTTCAATTGCTGTATCAGATCAAAGATCTTCAATGAAGGTCCCACTTTCATCTTTAATAATTCTATGATATCGTCTTTAGTGAGTTTTAGCATCATGGGACCGTTTATTTTCGCGAAGTACTGGCAATAAGGTTGGCAATCGTTTACCGTTAGGAACTTTGCGACGTCAGTACTCGACCACTGCTCGATGTCGAGTAAATCACGTGTGGCCGGCGAAATGGTGCCGTTGACTAGTTTAGGTATCACTTTATCGTTGTCCTCTGGGTCGATCGACATCTGTGAGTTTTTTGTTGAATCTTGTGATGATTCCGTTTGTTGATACTGTAAAAGAATTTTTTTTGTTTTTCAGTTTCTAGTAGCAATAATAATTTGGCATGTTTTAAAAAACTATAATCATCATCATCATCAGCCTATGTTAGCCCATTCCGACTGACCAAGTAAACTACATGGCATGGATTCCGATGCGCAACGACAAGAACAACAAAACAATCATAATTGCAGTGCACAGCCGGATCGTTAAGGATAACTTCGTGGCAGCTGCTAAGAAGTGTACCCCCCTGACCTGGGCCTGCAAGGTGCCAGCCGTATCTTCGTAAACGATCACCTAACATATCGTTTACGAATTAACATTTATTACATTACGGTTTATCGTGTCAAATAAACCTTTTTCATTTCATTTCATTTTTCATTTCATTTCTAACATTAGAGAACAAAATTCTATTGAATAAAACTAAGTCCCTGGCGAAGGAACGGGGGTTTGCATTCACCTGGGTAAAAGGATGCAAAATCTGCGTGAGGAAAGACCCCAGTTCTCCTGTGATTGTGATAAAATCGGAATCCGACCTAAAAAAACTATAAACACTACAAATTGTGCAATTTCTCACTTAGTTTAGGTCACTAATTTCACCATTTCTACTTTCTTATATTCTACGACCCTTGAGTTGGCGAGCGCCGACTCGATAACTTGTTCTTACCACGGCACTCTCAATGCAGCTAGTATGCGTTACCGCGAACTATCGCTACCCTCAACGGTAAGTCAGCTGGCTATGATTTTTCTATACAGCTACGTTAATTACTCTCTTGCGTTACTTTTGTTAATCACAACCTGTTTCTGCGTTATCCTAATTTGTAAACGAAATGCTTTTCAGTTCTTTTGTCTTATTATATATTTACTCGCGTTAAAACTTTTGATATTAATAGTAATTACAATACTCGATTGCTAATGACATCTATTATCATGCATACCCTCTAAATTTTATAATGGATTCAAATAAGATTTATTACCAAAATGCCCGCGGTTTGCGCACTAAGACAGTAACATTCCTTAGGAACTTAGCATTAAAATTGTACGACGTAATTTGCATCACAGAAACTTGGTTAAACGAGAATTTACATAACATTGAACTTTTTGATGAATAGATATTTGGTATGGAGGCGCGATCGTAATTACGAATCCACTGGTCAGAGTAAGGGAGGCGGTGTTCTTATCGCTGTCCGTCGTGAACTGTCCGTCGCGCTGTCCATAAAACATACATTTATTCTTTCGTTGAGAATCAAAAACCAAACTTACCAAAAAGTCCTGTCCTGTCCTGTCCTTAGACTCGCTTATGGGTTCGCTAAAGTCAGGCGGTTCCGTACTGATTCCGTCTTTAGATTCCGTATCGATATCCATTTTGGAGTCCTCCTGTTTCATAACAGGTTTTGATTCCGATTCCGTATCCATAGGAGTCACCTCTATGGATCCTATGCTTTCCGTGATCGGTAGTAAGGGGCTTTTTGTATCGTTTGAGCTCTCGTTTGAGGGGGGCAGTGGATCTACTTTCTTTTCTGAAATGAAAAAAATATTTATGTAATTATTACATTAAAACAGATAATAACACCAATTACATTCATGAAATTAAAACAAAATTACACTCTTTGGGAAAGGCCTAAGACCATTTGGTCTAGTTTTGGCTAGTATATAATTTTTATGTTGTCTCGAGGCGTTTTTCGTCAAATGCTTTAATGCTGGTGTAAATAGTAGATCGCCAAGACGACCTACGAGAAGCAAGCTCCTCCCAACACCGCAGGTCAATATCGCAAGCGGTGAGGTGGCGTTTGAACACATCCTTGACGCATGACATATATAATTTATCGGGCCATACGTGCCGTAGGGTATTCAAGACCAAGTTCGGTTCTAGCGAGCCAGAGCTCATGATAGACGAATCCGTGATATCTAGAGTCGCCGTCATCGAAATCGATGAGGCCTATATTTTTTTTTATCTAGTATATGTATAGTATGGTATTTGGCACAAACCTGGAATTTTCCTCCGCCGCCGTGGCGCCTTCCCCTGCTTAGCGGGCTGCCGTTTCGTGGGCTGTGCAGGCTGCGGCTTGTTCGGACCTTGGAGCACGTGATTGACTGCCCGGCACCAGCCGACCGGGTACATATCCGTGCTCTGCGCCCACAGCCACTGGTCGTACTCCGGACCCCAGCCATCGAAGTGGATCTGGAAATAAAGGCGGATGTTTTAGCGCGATGAAGTGACGCAATCGCAACCATTTGAATGAAATGATAGGTTAAGTGATGTAAGAAACACACATTGTTATTAAATAATCAATACTGCGCACAGCATCATCTAGCCCCTAGCTAAGCAGCGCTTTTGTTATACATATTCGCACTCACAATTGTCCCAAGGCGGGAATCGAACCCAGCTTCCGCCCACCACATAAAAGTAAAGTAGAAATGTTATTTATTGACAAAATAGACAGTGAAACCGGCAATACGAGTCCATAGGCTCCTGAACTAGTAAAAAAAACTGTGTTTTAGGAACAAAAACATAGGTCGTCAAATTAGTGAATTAATGCTCGTGGCTTCGTTCACGTGATGCATAGATGCGCCCTATTAACACTTTGAGTGCTGAAAACGCACGGTATGAGTTTTCTACAAGTGACTAATATGCGTAAATCCACACTAGCGCAGCGGCTGAGATAATACAGATCTTTGTGACTCAGCAGAGCTGTAATATTTTTCGAACGAAACGCATGTGCGGCGCAACAAAACCGCTGTGTAGAGCGGCAGCACGAATTTTTTAGGTAAAAAAAAAGTTCACAGTCGTCGAAAAAAAACCGCAGTCAAAGTGTTAAAAATTACAAAAAACTAAATAACTTCATTCAAAACCAACTTTATTACACCACAGCTGTAAATACCTTGAGTAGATCGCCAACGACTCGTGCGATCGTCGCTACGCAGACCAGTCTCGGGTCCATAAGGTCAGTGCACTCCAGTCTCATGCCGACGACGAAGCCGTGTGACGTCACGTGCTTGCGGGGGGCGAAAGACGCGCGGGGCGCGGGCTCGGCTCCGCTCATCTCTAGGTATTGCTCCCAACTAAAGTCTTCAGCTTTGTATCTGAAATGAGAAATTATATTACAGATACACAGTAGGAAATTTGTTCAAGATTAAAAAAGAACTCGAGTCGTTGTACCAGCAGTGCCATCTAGTTTCGATATCAGTATTATTATTCTCTAATCATCCCATCGTCAGTCTATACGTCTAATCCACTGCTGGTCTTAGGCCTCCCTTTATGAGCGCAATAGCGCCCTGTCTTCACTTTGCCGTGTCCAGAATCTGCTACAATCTTTAGCAAGTCATCTCTCCTGGCTGGAGGGGGTCCTACACTACGTATGCCCAGTTCCCACTCAAGAACACGTCTACCCCGGCACCTATTTGCTATCTAGCGATAGCTAGGGATAAGAAACTGGAGATAATAAGGAAACATTTTTAGGTTGGCGGACGTATTCCTCCACAAGATGAGTAAATACAAGTTTTTTAAATCTCTTTTCTTTTGTTTTATCTACAAAAGTACGCAACTAAGTAAATCATCAATTTGTCGCAAAATAACATCAGTTCGATCGATGGCGGTATCAGCAGTTCGATCGATGGCGCCTACGAAGGTCAGTGCATCACCAGCAGCCATTCAAACCGCACTCATTACCATCATATTCGTAGTTTTATACACAATATAGCTATTGTTTCTATATTCGACTTTTATTTCAGCATCCCGGGTAGAGCTAGCCGCGATTCCTAAAGTAGTTTCATACTCACCCGTTTGGTGGCGTTAGCGGTATATTGTGCGCCATAGCAAACCCGACGGGGAATATGCACGGCGAGCGTTGGTGGTAGCAGAACCAATCACCGCCAGACTCGTCTACAGGATAGCAGTCCACTCGTAGCATCATATAGCCTGTTAGCAATACATAGAGTTATATAAGCCAATTTAGGCTTGTGGCTTCGTTTACGTGGTGCATGGATAATGCGTCATCATCATCATCAGCCTATAGTCCACTGCTGGACACATGCATCTCCTAATGAGCGCCATAGCGCGCTATCAGCTTGCCGCATCCATCATAATATCGATATATAATATGGATAATTTAGATTAACAGTCTGTAATTAGTATAATTGGCCTATGGCCGTTCTGATTACGTAAATAAATAACATTCAAACCAACCTTCATTCAATATCTGCATAATCGTGGCCGCACAAAGCGACGACAGATTCAGCGGGTCAATGGCCTCCAGCTTCATCCCCTCCGTGAACAACGGCGTTTCATTTGTCGGGTACTTATAAAACATGTCCGGGGTGGTATCTATAGGCGAGAGTCTGCCGGCCGCGACTCTTGATATGTAATTCTCTGGTGCATCTAAGTCGTGGCCGATTCTAAAGGCCCAACCGACTGGGTGAATTAGTGGGGAGTCTTCGTGGCACCAGAAACCCATGTCGTCTGATTGGCTGTCGTAGTATTTGATGTGGAGACGTTTGCCGACTATTTCGCAGACTGTTGCTACCTGGTGGAAATAGGGGATTATTTTAGTGTAAACAAAGTTATGCCACTGTTTTTATGGTTGCCTGGCAGAGATTGCTCATAGCGATAAGGCCGCCCATTGTACAACATAATTATGTATTTGCAAAATAACACAAGGTTTGCTTACCTTGGGGCTAGATAATGCAGGCTGTGTGAATTGTCCAGCATTATTTTTTTTATATTTATTTATTATATGTGTCTGCCATTGGCATAGTTTCGTAGCTTCCAACAAAGAAATTTTAGATTTGGATTTTGTATGACTTCATTGAAAATGTTCATTACTAGATTGGCAGCAGTGATTTTTGATTTTCAAGAAAATCGTTCTAATGCGGAGGCAATTTTACTTGGGTGTAGCCAAACGAGCGTATTGAGTTGTCAATCGCATAATTTCGAAAAAAGCATCTGAATAAATTCCGCCCGTCTGGCAGCCCAACAGATTTTCTGCTGGGCAGAATTTATGCGACCGAAAATACGCGACTGTCAACTCAAAAATTTACGCCTTACCGTATTGACTTAATGAAAAAATTTCGTTGAGGGTTATGACATTTTTATGATATTCGTTTGTTATTTACTTACTTTAACTTGCGATATTCTATTCTTATCAAGAACTTCTAGCACCGAGCCGATATTAAACCGCGATATGTTGCTATCTGACAATTTGCTGTAGAAGTTGAAGGGTAAGGTCCGGGCGCCAGTTAGCTGCTTCATTAAAAACCTGGAAAAAATAACGAATATAACTTAACTTTAAAACTTTCGTGCGCTGTTTCTTGTGTGAGTGATATAAATGATGCACCTGAGCCACTAAATATGTGAATAGGAGACGTCATTGAAGGCGGAATGAGACAAACAGGGTCGGTCTTCGTAGGGGTCGGTACATATCGGAACATGCGTCGAGCGTATCATCGGTCGCGTCTATTCGGTCAAATTAGATCTGCCATATTACGCGTCTAGTCGGTTCGAACGGCATGTACACAAACGATCTCCGCCGATGTTACGCCTAGTCTGAATGCATCAATCAAAATATACGTGGCGCGACACATTACGTCGACCGACTATGCTTTGACGGAAACACAACAGACGCTGTACGCTCGACGCACTAACGCATCATCGGTTGAATGTGAAAGGTTGACTGTTTAATTATATTTTTTTTATTATACATAGAATACCAGAACACCCAAAACTGTAGATTGTACAAATATTTGTCCCGAGTATGGAATCGAGCCCAGGATGCGGATTCGATTCCCTGTGTGTATTAGTTAAATATATTAGTATCAACTTACTTTTTCCAGTCTGCATATTTATCCTGAATACTATTCGGGGGTATCAAAGGCTTGCCTCGCAGCGCACACCAACCAACAGGGTTGACTTCTGCACAGCATAGGTTCACCCAAAAATCCTTAGAATCATCACTGCCAAAACCTTCATATCGCAGTAGACCCATGTATCCTTTTACCTGAAATATTTATATTTGTTTATTTGCCACACAAAACAGAATACAACCAAAGGAAGGGTTCTCCCTTCCTTTGGTTGTATTCTGTTTTCTGTCCTTCTGGACACAATAATTAAACCAGACTGTAGCCCTAAATATGTCATCATGATCCAGTACTCTGTGATAATAAATAATGCTCTCAGTTTGCACTGAGAGCATTATTTGCTCACAGAGTACTGGTCTTTAATAATGCCGACATATTTAGGTATAAAATATCTATTTGAAATTTATACAAGATCAGACACTAATCAGTTTTAAGCAGGACTATTGTGACGATATTTTGACAGATCTTCATTGAAACTGTCTTGAAATCGCGAATTAAGATGTGCTAAAATCTAATTAGCTTTGTTCATGGGTCCTCCACAATAATAACGAACTAAACCAATTCTTACCTTTAATACTGTAGCCACCCACAAATAGTCACTATTCTTCTCATTTCCGTCAAAATCGCTATTCCTGACTTCAACTTTCATGCCTTCAAACATGCTGTCCCACATTTCATGTAAGGGTGCATGTTTGAAGAGGCTGACAGGCGCTGCGAGAAAATCGCACCCAAATAGCTCATCCTTCCATTCGTAGCTGTGAGAGGCACTTGCAGATTGCTTTTTCGGGCCAGGCTGTAAAGAATTTAAAAAGAAAATATAAATAGTACTAGCTGCGCCCTGCGGTTTCACCCGCGTGATAGATATTTTCTATAATATACGATATATCTTTATGAATTGCCTATGTGTTATTCTGATATGTAAGCTATATTATTGTGAAGTTTCATCAAAATCCATTCATTAGTTTTTGCGTCAAAGAGCAACAACTTACATACATACTCAAAACTTTCGCGTTTATAATATTAGTAGGATAATAAAAATAGAATTAATATAGACAAAATTTACCTGTGTCTCATATGCTCCCTCCCAATTGTCCAACTGAGGCAAGGGTTCAAGAGGGATGAACCCCTCTAGATGCTCTGACCCCTCCATGAACCTGAATCTCCAGTGACAATGCTGTCTCCTCGAGTTACTCGCGTGGCATCGCAGGGAGCAAAACTTATTGTTGCGGGGGTAGAACTGCTCACGACGACCAATGCGGCTGCACAACTCACATATTGCTGAAAATATTATCTATCCATCAGAATAAAGTTTTTAGTTTAAGAATTTGTTGTTGACGACCTCTGTGGCGCGTTGGGCGAAGGTCCTGAGACGCAGAAGGTTGCGGGTTTGATTCCCGCCTCTAAACAATTGTGTGTATGATCTGCAGATTATTATTCCAGGTGTTTTGGTTGTTATCTATGTATAATAAAAAATGTCTATCTATGTAATGTACTGTATTAAGTATACATATAATAGTCATCTTGTACCCATTAGCTGGGGGCTAGATGATACTGTGTGGATTTTCCAGCATTATCTATTTATTTGTATCAGAAAAGATATAGGTATATACTCTATCCCTCCCCGGGCAAAGTACTCCCCCCCAGCTGCCACCACCTCTCTTGGTCCTGTGCTATCTTTTGCCAGCCGCTATGGTATTGTTCCAAGTCATCAAGCTTAACTTGTAAGACGTTCAGGTTCAGGTTCAGGTGGGGGTACTCCATTTTCCGCATTTGGACTCCAGTTGGTCCTTTATGCGTAGTAGTTTGCTAGCATAGCCAGCCTAGCTCTGTCCAGAAGCGCAGAATCTTCCTGGGGTCTTCACAGGCTTCGTGGAGCGACCTCGACAAGTTGAGGATTTGACACCCTCGCATTCCAGGATTACGTGGGCAGCTGTTTCGTTGTTGCTGAGGCATCCTCTACAGAGAGGGCTGTCCGTCGCTCCGATGGTTAATAAGTGTTTGTTTAGAGGACAGTGTCCTGTTAGTGTTCCCACAAGGGCACGTAGGTCAAAACAGCCAGTCGCCAGGATCGTGAGGTCTTGTAAGACGTAATGTCAAACATAATTGTGTTCATTCCTAGCACAACCCCCCTAAGCACAGGGACTTTATTGTCTAGGCTGCCGGCTGGGGCTGGGGTTATGCAACTATTATTAAAGTTGAAGGAATATTTTACTCTAGACAAGAATCAGTGCTTGGCCTATGGCGAGAACCAACCTAAAAGACAACCAGACCCACACATGACATTATGTATGTAGAGTACTTACTGGCCAATTTGCCATTAACTCACATTGCTCCACACCATATTGATAAAGCAAGGGTATATTATACCCACATCTTTCAAAATATGCCAAATTAATATTTGGGCTTGTTACAACTTGTAACCAAAAATGTATTTATGAAAAACAAGCCTTCCAGTTTGTAAGCATGGTAATGAACCTTGCATATTAAGGTATCAAAGATATGAGCTTCACAAAAATGAGGTGAAATTTTGAAAAGCCTATTTTTTATAGAGCAGGATCAACACAATTTTGGCTTTATTTGGTACTTTCCTGAATAATAATTAACTGAATTGCCCTATATTTAATAAATACCCCATGAGTTAAAAGACAAGGAGGCCTGCATCCAGCTGTTGAGATGAGGTGAGTTGAGGATGTTCACCTAATGTTTCAAGAACCAGTCGGATTATAAAATTTCAGAATATGCAGAATCGAGGATCACAACAGCATCAAAGTGGCATTGTTGGTGGGTTTATAATGTAAATGTGGCTTACCGTAGCTTTTTTTATTCAATGGAACGATAGTCAGATCATCGACAACATAGGTTTCGTTGGAAACAGCAGTATCTTCAATAGAGTTTGTAGCTTCACCGGCGTGATAAGCCATAGTTCACAGTTTTATTCATTGAATTAGACGAACAGTAAACTATTGCCGTAAATAGTTCAATACACATGACTTTGAACAAATGTAGCCATACATTTGTTGATGACACATTTATTATTTACCAAACGGTTGCAAGACAGTTTTTGTATCTATAATATTTTGGTAAAGAGGAGAGTAGTGCTGATTGTATTGTAATGACAAGATAAAAAGCAGAAATCTGCACTCCACTCTTTCTTCCTTGCATACAAAAACAAGAATGAATGAATGAATGAATGAATCAATCAATCAAAGCGAATACCATAGATTAGCGAATACAATAAATATTATACAATCACTCTAATCATACTCTACTAATATAATACGTAAGAATTAATGAAAAGCAAAGCGAAGAAAGAACCAAAGAAGCAAACCATCGAATGATAAATGATTGATTGGATTGAAATCAAAGGGGGAAGAACAAAGAAGCAACATTTTTTGGATGGAATGAATCCAGACGGTCAACCTTTTGAAGATGGAACGACAAATTATATGAATGGTCGACAATCGAGATAGGTTGTCAGCATGATATAATTATGCGAGCTAGATAAATAAGTGGCTAGTCGTCGGCATGATCATCACCATAAAAAGCATTTTGTTTTAAACTGCTCGTCCTTGATGCTGTGTAGGTATAGTTATTAAAATATAAAGTCTACTTTCATCAAAGTCCGTGGACCAAATTCAGTTCTAATTAGTGAAGCTAAGTAACACTGAAGAAGACCTAACAAGGCCTTTCCAATTAGGAAACTTCTAAACGTTATCGACGAGCCACAATAAATTATATCAAATCTTGGAGCGAGCCGTGAAAAATTAAATTTTAGCAAGAATTGGTGTATTTATATCTGATAAGATGCTATCAAATCTCCTATGTCTAAGTCAAGTCTGGGACAGTGTAAGAAACGAGTGTTTGCCAGCAAAAAAATTTAAAGGAAACCTTAGTTTTGGGACGAGTATAGAGGACCTTAATACATACCTAGAAACATGACATGTAATTGGTGAACGGAGTATTCCGCGAAAATTTATGATCCATTCGATTTTTAAGGTGATTTTCAAATAACGTGATCACCGATGAAATAAACGAGCGGAGTGAGCCTCAACATTTGTGTGTGACTCAATCCTATCTGATTTTATATCCAACGATATGACAATATCGAGGGTTCCATACCGTAAACAATACAAATATGTGCTTCAATAAATACGATATTCAACAGTTATGAAACAGTTGTTCATCACATCTATTATATACAAATTATATACGACATAATATTATTTTATCATCTAAAAATATCTGTTGATGTCATTATTTTATATAATATAATGTATATCAGCCATATAGTACCCAACCCATAAGACAGGCTCTGTGGGGGCTACCGTGCCATTTAACACATGCTACGTAACTAACTACTGCTACGTAACGCGCGTTATCAGCGTTACTACGCTAATTTTAAGCCTGGATAACGCATTTTAACGCGACTAACTCCTTTTCACGAGTTATGTGTAAGTAGCATGGTAGCACAACTGCTTAGCATGTGGCCAGATGGTGCAGCTGTGTGTATTGACCAGCATTATTAATTTGGTCATTATTTGCCATAATATTTAGGTTAAGACTATGGGTTGTCTATGTGCTTATATAAAGCCCAAAGAAATAAATAAACCTTAAATAAATGATTTTCATTATAGTTTGACAGCCATAGGTTTTGACAGTCATTTTATTATAGTTTTCGATAAACTAACTTAGAAATTCGATGAAAACTATTTTGAATTTCACTCAAATGTTCACAAGTAGTCTCGGCTGGTCGCCATCCTATAGATAAACGATACGAATTACCGTAAAACAAAAATAATTTAATATTTCCATGTGAATTTTGTTTGTATATACCTATTTGGTGAAATTTAGAACCTTTATTTGTAACCTGTGAAATCAGAGAATCGATTTCACACGTTACAAAATAATATCTAAATTCATCACACTATAATTTATTCAACTTTATGTTTCCCTGTTCTGGAAGGACTGGTCTGCCTACCATCTTCATCATCTTGCGTCATTGTTTGCGTCTGTAATTCGCGGCAATCAGCATGATACTAAAACGACTCGCACTGACGATCGGCGCTGACCAGCTACGGGTCGAACTCTCAGTGCCGATGATCAGCGTGAAACTTAATGTACAAAGAGGAAAAACTGAATAATTGTAAAAGCCATAGGTACTTCCCACCATTAATTCTGATATGTAGGTATGTCTGTCCGAGCTTTTGTCGAAATTGACTGAAATGACTCGTCAAGAATAAGTGAGCCAAGGAGTTGAAGTGAACATTTATCTTCAACTGTAAAACTAAAACTATTGAAATTTTCAATGAAATTGTTATTGTCTACAAGGGAGTCAGCGATAAAAAAAAAGTTACAAAAGTTGGCAGCCCTATGCATGGCATAAAGCTTGCCTCTCTTGGGTGAACCATGAATGAACGACGAACATAGACACAAATTGATTGATCTGCCTTCTCATCTCAAACCAAAGAGAATAGAATAATAATATCTATCTCGCTCGCAAAAAAATAATAAACAAAAAGACAAAAAGTAAGTTCACCTAAACAAAAACAACAAATCTGTAAATTTTAGAGAAACCAAATCGAAAAAATCAGTGTCGTCTCGATTCAGGTAAGTTCATTTCAGAATTTTGTATTTTGTTAAAGACACTTTTCTTTAACAAAATACAAAATACTGAAAAGGTTCGAGGAACTCCATAACAAATCAAACACTTGCTAAAATTGCATGCGGTTTGGAAATACCTACGAAATAATTTTTAAATTGATTGTTTTGATCGTAAAATCACGGTGTCATGTCCATCATCGGCGTCGGGCACAGTTAGGAACACAGTACTACAGATCATTCTGTAATATGGGTTGTTAGGTGATTTGTGGACCATTCTGTGATTTCCATAGTTGTTAGTTGTATTAAAGTTACTTGGAACCGTCCGGCGGCGTCCGGTTCCAGATTGGAGGTGTATGTAACTTGCAATTGTAAGCAACAAGATTAATTCGCCATCTTGTTCTCATCTCTGATAATATTCACTATAAAATTCATTAATTCTTATTCTAGGAATCCCAGACCATCGACAAACATGATGTTCTTACGTAGTTATTGTATTCTCTTTGGTTGTATTTTAGGTGCCTGTGTCTACTTTGGGAAGCAGTGCACCTGCACACAGTGATCAATCTTGTGGTCCTCAACATCAAATGGTCCTGTCAAAGTGTCTTAAAATTTATTCCTGATTGACCATTTACTTAGCCAGAAATATTTGTTATTGTTTAGTGTTCTCTTCTGTGCTTCACTCAGAAAAAAATACAACCTGCCACCTGTTGTGCCCTAATTTGATTTAGGTAGCTATTGTAAAAGTGTGCTATTTCAAACCTTGAACTTTTTACTTAGTGGTTTTGCCTGGATTTTTATAGATCATTTATTAAATAGACACCTCACTCTATTAAGTCACAGTTACTGAGAAAACTTATCTGCAATGAAGGTATTTGCTATAATTGTAATTATCGTAAACTTTCACTATGATTGCATCATAATTTTATGTATTGCAGTTGTCGAATACATACAGTATTGTTGTTCAGTTTTTCATCTATATTATGTACTACGTGGTACATATAACTCAAGTTGTTATGTTTTATTTGAGGACATTAAGATAGCACGGTAAAGTTAATTCTCTTCTGTTCGAAAAACATTAATGTTTTTTTTTGTATTTCAGATTTGAATCCATACATAACTGAAAAAGAAAACTAAAAATGGGAAAAGGTAAGATTTTACTATGTACATATATTCGTTAAACTCTGCAAAGCCATTGTTACACCCATATATACATCCCATTATAAACCCAATACTTAATATACATTTAATTTTAGGTACCTATCGCAATACCTATCACACCTTATTGTGTGATAGGTATTGCGATAGGTACCTATTTGTGATACTTCTATCACATTGATAATATAGCAATAGTATGTAGGATTGTATGCATCCTAATAAAAATTTCCTAAACAAACCTCGCAATTAAACCCATTTAAGCCCGCTGTCCTAGAACTGGGCCTTATTTTCAACCACCCATTCTTTTTTATATATAGCCAATTCTGTTTTGAATACTTTAAACAAGCCATTCTGCACTTTTTAAGTTTTATTCTTACAATCTAATATCGCGTCTAATTATGGCTGAACAGCCGATTGTAGACAAAAATGGATGAAGAAAAAAAAAAAAAAAAATTCTTACAATCACATCTAATTTATTTATTTATTTATTAATACTTCTTGCACGAAAACCATAACACAAAACTTAGTTTAGAAAATACAAAGGAGAACTTAACCCTAAAAAGAGATATTACGTGATTTACCTGATATTTTAGGGAAGAAGAAGGGGAAAGCTACTCCAAGCACTAGTGTGGAGGCAGCCACTAGTGCTCTGACACTTGAGGAAGGCCAAGCTTCCACCTCGGCTGCCCAAACCGCCCCGCCTGCAGAAGCTGGTGACAAGGAGGATACAAAGGTATGGACCATCTTCTCAGGTCAAAACATACCCAGAAAGAGGTAGCTGATGTATTTTCTTTCGAAGATTATTGTCGACTTGTCCCACACTAACAAGTTTGTATCTAATTACAAGTAACAAGTACTATTTTAACGGGTATTGATCGCGTTTTGTTACCTGTGTTTCCCGACTTCCCGATGTGTTCTGATCGCGTAAGTTTAAAAATATTTAGTTTTGTATCTCCTAAGAACAACAGTCTCATAACAGTAAGGGCAATAGGAGACACCATGAGCGACTGTCAGTGTGTTTTGTATAGGAATTTAATGCATTATAATGTATATAAAGATCTTCAAAAATGTAATCATAATTTTTATCCCTATTCAATACAATAAAAAAAATTATGGTTTTTGGAGAGGTGTTTGTAAAACCCAAATCATAATCTTTAATAAGTTTCTTCGCGCGCGGTATTCCGGGATAGAAGTAGCCTTTATGATATTCCAGGTCTAGAACTACATGGCGTGAAGTGGTAACAGACATACAAAATTTCCCATTTTATAAAACATATTAATGTGATTGTGTAAGGTGTGATACTATGTTACAGCTCATTCCCACTTGTCGTCTGTCGGGGCCGGGTTTTAATCGGATTAAACATTTTATATGAAGCGTGTCAGTGCCGACACAAAATCGGTTTCCAACAAGTGTGAATAGCTTCATATAAAATGTTCTGCCACTTAATCATCCGATTAAAACCCGGACCCTACAGACGACAAGTGGGAACGAGCTCTTGGTGTGTAATAGAATAGTGTTGTAAAGAATCATGAGCAAATATTATTATTAAATGGTTTTATAATAAAATTTGTTCATGACTCTGTACAACACTTCTGCAGTACAGTAGCAGTTGTTTAATTTAAACAATTGCTTCTATACTGCTACGCTACCAGAAACAATACAGTATTTATGTGGAATTAAAATTACGATTCTGAAATACGCAACATTAGCTATTCAAGATAGAATAAAACCAACTCTCGGTCTTCAAACTAGTAGGTTTACAGTACTTATTTGTTTAAGGATGCTCCCGAATCTAAATCAACACCTGAGCCGCCGAAACCGGAAACCAAAGAGCCAGAAGAGGAAGTTGTTGGGTTAGGGTTGACTGGCCCAGCCAAAGCTCGTAAGCCGAGGAAGAAGAAGGTCTCAATGGCTGTTAAAGAAGCTCAAGCAGCTCAAGCAGCTAAAGAAGCTGAACAATCTGCAACAACCGCGGCACCGGTGGCTCCTACGCCTAAAGCAGCTACATCGGCTCCGGATGTACAATATCCTCCACAACGACTCCCAGCTCCAGAGGAACAAAAGCGGCCATGGAGTTCATCCCAACCTGCGCAGCCAAGGGGCCAACCATTCCCACAACAGTCTCGACCCCAACATCCCCAACAGTATCCTCCACAACATCCACAACAGTTTTCACCCCAACAGTATCCACCGCAACATCCACAACAGTTTTCACCCCAACATCCCCAACAGTATCCACCGCAACATCCACAACAGTATACACCCCAACATCCACAACAGTTTTCACCCCAACACTATCCACCCCAACATCCACAACAACCTTCCCAGCACAGGGCTCCGTTTCCTCAACATGGAGCTCCACAACATTCTGGCCCTGGTCTACCACAACCTGGTCCTCCCGGTCTACCACAATCACAGCCCTGGGGTGGACAAGGAGGTCAGTACAGCCTTTACTTTGTACAAGACTTCGTAAAAAGGAGGTCTATTTTCGGCTGTAAGTAGTTAATTTTTTATGAATGTCCGTCGATTTTCCGTCATTTATGAACCGATTTGAATGATTCTTTGCATTTGTATAGAAAATGATTCTGAGGTTTTCTTATAAAAAAACTCGAGTGATTAGAATTTATACCGCGAAACTTGAAAATAAGAACAGTTAAAAACGAAGGGATTCGAAGTCGGTATTTATTTTTTCGAAACAACCAAATTATTATTAATTACTCTAGCTTTCTGCCCGTATTTATTCGGAATAAAAGTAGCCACTCCATTCATAATTATAAATGAGAATTCAAAATTATAGCCCGACCCTTTCAAAGCCTAGTTTGGAATATTGCCTCTGCCAATCTCAAAATCACTCGAAAAAGAAAAATTAAATCGAGTTACACAAACAACAATAAGCTATTATGGAACAATATTTTGACGACCTCTGTGGCGCGGTGGGCGAAGGTCTGCCTGCGGTGCGAGAGGTTGCGGGTTCGATACCTGCCTCGGAACAATTGTGTGTACGATCTGCAGATATTTGTTCCGGGTGGTCTGGTCGTTATAATGTATAATAAAAAATATCTATCTATTTAATCTATTGTATTAAGTATATCAGTTATCTAGTACCCATAAACACAAGCTACCATGGGGCTAGATAATGCTGTGTGGATTTTCCAGCATTATTTATTTATTTTATTATTAATTTAATATTCTATGGCTACGAGATGCACAAAACTCATTTGTTATTGTGTTATAGATCCACAACATCGTCCGCCCGCACCAGGAGCTGGCAGAGGAACCCCCCCTGCTGCTGCAGCGCCAGCTGGTAAGTTTCATTACACAAAATATTAGAACAAACCACAGAAAACAATATTCTTAAAATAATGCGGGGCTATTCCAGTCTTCATACCAAAGTCGGCGACACAGCCCGGGTGGATACGACATTTCAGAGTATGATATTGCTATTAGTTATTGTATATTACATAGAAAGAAAATACTTTTATTGCACACTTTATATATGAGAAACTGTACAATATAATATTAAAACTCTAAGTCAGCCGACATAAACATTTTTTAAAGGTCGGTAAAGTCAGAAAGAATATAAGTTATCATTGGCGGTCTTATCGCCCAAGAGCGATCTCTACCAGACATATTACAGCTTGTTGAGTTATTTATTTATTGGTTATGTACTTAGTTAGGTTCTAAACTGGGTATAGTTAATCTACGCTTGCAAAATTTTTGTGTTAACTTTGAAAAATAAAATAGTTATTAAGTTATTATACAGCAGCCGACAGGGTTTTGTCGTCGGACTTTGGTGTAGACTCATTAACCCCCTGACATAGGTAAATTGCTGAAACCTGGCGCGATCCTCTTTTGTTTCTCGTTTACTGGAGGCCTAATAGTAATGTAAGTAACATTACGAAATATGATTTTGTATAGTGTGATCGGTACTATAATGTAGCGAAAACTAAAAAATATGTAATTGAGCTGCTTTTTCAATTTGGGATGATAATAGTATAGTTTTTTTCTACTTGACACTGAAATTTTAGTTCTTACAATGGCTGAATTTTTTTATTATTACTTACGAAGATTAGAAGACTTAGAAGATTTTTTTTTATTATTACTAGAATTTTTTTCTAGTCAAATTAGTAGAAGTGACGAGTCATAAAATTCATCCGAAAACGGCCGACTTTTTACGGCCGTACTTCACTGCGGATCAAAAGAACTCGAGTAGGCCTCCAGTATCAACCGATTTTTGACGTCAGCGAGGTTAATTGTATGCAAAAACAAATGACAAGCGCCAGCTTTTCAAATTTACCTATAACCTACTCAAACGCAAATAAGATCGTAGAATACAACAACGTCTTTATCGAGATTAATTAACAATAATTAATTTATTAAGACTAATCTTTATTGAAAACTGTAAATAAATGGCGACTTGAGACGTGCTTCCATATAATTTGCGTGTCCACATCCACATGCAAATTATTTTTAAGTGATAATCGGGGACTATACTTCATTTATATTATAGGCGGCACACTAGCGCCGCCAAACCAGATCAGAGGGGAGTTTGTGATACCTATAAGCTTTTTGAAATGCCTGTGCAATAGTTTTATTTCGTAAAGTTTAGATAGAGATATAAAATTAGAGTTCATCATCATCATCACCAGCCTATAGCAGTCCACTGCTGGACATAGGCCTCTCCCAATGAGCGCCATAGCGCCCTGTCTTCAGCTTGCCGCATCCAGCATCTACCTGCAGTCTTTCGCAGGTCGTCATCCCACCTGGTCGGAGGGCGTCCTACACTACGTTAAAAAAATTAGAGATTAGAATTAGAGATTTTTATTAGAAATTAGAGTTTGGTGGCCATTAAGGACCACTTCGTATCTTTACCTTAACTATACAAAATAAAATTATCATAGAGGAAATAAAAAGGGCTTATAATAGGTATCACAAAATGCCCACTGTAATTTTTGATATGTTCTTTATTAACGTTATAATAAGATAAAATAGGACGGCGATAGTGTGTGGGTTACCGCCTTAAACATAATGTGCCTAGCAAATCATCACATCACATTACAAGCAGATCATGTAGGTAGCGCCAATATAGTGTTAAAACTTACTACCTAATGCGAACATTTTCATAAGCTTTGCTAATCAGCCTTAGTATTGCTAAGTGCAATAGCTCAACGGGTAATTTAGTTATCTATTGCTTAATAAAATGTAGAAACGGACTACTTAACGACATTCCTGTTAATCAGGTCAGGAAATGTTATCAAAACATTTCGAAACGATTTAGCAAACATAGCTACATTTTTAATATTTTAAGAATAATGAAAATACGAATTAAATATATTTATTTCATAAACAGAACTTAAGTAGTACCTACTACTAATACTTAAAATAAGTAGGTACTAGAAAAAAACACCGCAGTTACTTAGAACCCTTAACAAAATTGCCTCTGACTGAGCATGAGAAGAATAACTAGCGTCCAACGTTGGACTTCCGCCCCGAAGCACACACCCTCGCACACACACACACACACACACACACACACACACACACACACACACACACACACACACACACACACACACACACACACACACGCAAACACACACACGTTACACTGTACACATTAAAGGGTTCGTTATAAAAGTGAAGGAAAAATAAACTTATATGTAGTTGGTATTTGTTGGTTATTTTGGAGTTCTAGCTGATTCTGTCCTGAATATTCAACACTAATGATGTCCTAATGATGATAATGATGTCATCCCAGCCGAATTTGGGCCACTGTGGCCAGTCTAAACAGATTAATTAAAATTCCTGCGCGTTAAAAGGCCTTATAATGTGAAACTTTTGAAACTATCATGGTTATTAATACTAAAGTCATTTAAAACGGGATATTTACCATGATTTGATTTTTGAGTTACTCCGTGATCATGGCGCATGCAACTTATAATGTGATTGGATTATCCCTTGTCTTTCAGGGACATGGGCGAGAACTCCAATGTCGAGTGGTGGGCTGAAGCCACCCGCTCCTCCCGGTATATTTCTATCCTAGTTCAAGGTTTCGGCTTATTGTCGGTGATGTTTATTTATTTGCAAAACTTGTCAAAAGTCCTTTCGTTTTTGGAAAATATCAGCAACGATTATGGAAATGGTTTGACTCGCGCTGCGGGCATGATAGGTGTTAGACGTTAGCAAGTTAGTGTTAAGGCGGGACTGCTGCGGCAGATTTTAACAAAACATTGTTAGGAAACATAATTTGCGCGTGGCCTAAATGTTTTGTGGAGAAAGACTATTGGAGTCTTTCTCCACAAAACATTTAGGCCATTTAGGCGCTTCTGGTGTTTGTGAAAAACAACCCTCCCATTCGTCTGCGGGAGGGAAGAATATTTTTTGAACCTAATCCCATTTTCTAAACATGAAAAAAAAACTTTGTTCATTGAATATTGATGAAAATCGCAACGGAAGGATAATGTTCAATGTAACAATACGTTCAAGATAAATGTTTTGTTAACATTTTGGCGCAGCGGACACGCCTTTACAACTATTGCTTAACTTTGTGCTCAGCGCTCGTAGAGGCAACATCGTAGTTTTTGTGTAGGGGTTGGAGAGTTGGGCATGTAGAAGTGAAATGAGTAGGCTTCCTTTAAGGAGATTGTAACGCATGTGTGCATGGCTTTAAAAAACAAGATTAGAACAAACAAAGTTTGAGCAAAAAAAGCTGGTTGCATGATATGTCAATTTATGAGAAAGATAAGTATATATGAATGCATTCATGTATTTTATTGTTAGTATGTTTATCTAAACACATAAAAATAAACACTTGGCCACTTCTGGACATAGGCCTCCTGATAAGGTGCCAGTCGCTCTTATAAGAGCGAGAGGCCGCTTATTGTAATGTAATGTAATTATTGTACCCTCTAATAAGCCCCAAACCACATGCGGTTAAATCTCTGCGCGTTCGTAGTTTTCAGAAGTCCATTAATAAACTTAAGAGTCTCCCTGTGAGCGTTTCTAGTCTCGCAGATAATAAAGCCAGAGCAGAAATGTATACTATACCTTATATACCTTATGTATGGGACACTCAACTTACCCGATGAAATGATGAACACTGTGGTGGTGACACTAGTGATAAGAATAACTATAGGCCGATTTAGTAAGCCATTAATGTAGCTAAGGTGCTGGTCAATCTGCTTGATGCTTAACTTAGTCGTTATCTTACACTTAATGATAGTCAATTCGGCATAAGACTAGATTTTCAACGGATACGGCTATTTTGAGCCTGAAGCAGACTGTTAAATTGGTTAGCTATGACTTACTGCGGCAAAAACTAAACGAACTAGAAATTCCACCAGAGCTTAATGACATTTTAAAGTTCTGGTATCAAAACCAGGTGAATGTGGTGCGATGGTCCGGCGCTTACTCGTAGACATACAGGCTGGAGTGCGGCGTTGAGAGAGAACAGAGGGCGCTGTCTGTAAGAGCGAACATGGTAGCCCTCAGGTTTGCTCGCTGCTCTAAAGAGATAAAAACAACGCTTATATAGCCTATTGTTCGAGTTCTTACACATGCAACCTGTGGGTGAACCATACGCAAATACAGTACAGTGCCCTACGTGTGCAGTATAATAAAGCGCTCTGGGTGCTAATAGGGCTATCCCGGTTCTGTATGTTCGCTGAGGTGCGCGTGGACTGCTTCTAGTCTACACACCGTGCCATCTCCAACAGCATTCTCAGCGTGTTCGCTAATACTGCATATAGACAGAGATAAATATAGACTGCATCTATATTTATCAATAAATAAAAAATATAAAGTATATTAGTATATAATAATTATTGTACATATATTTTGTTCTGATTATTGTGTTGTTGTGTTCAATTATTTAATGTTTTTTGTAGATTAATGTGATGATTTTATTTCAATTATGAATCCAACACCGTTACCGCATAGCACATAAATGTGCATTCAAATATAAACTTAAAAACTTAAGGATACATTTTACTTTACAGTGACAAAATGGCTTTTCACAAGCTTCAAACGAGTGCCTGCGAGTTGTATGTCATTTGATGATAATGAAATGCATCTAAATGTTAAGATCAAATATGGGCTTTAAGCTCAATTTTGAATGCACATTTTTGTGCTTTGCGGTAGCGGTGCAACCCTGATCTGAGGAACCTGCCTTCCTCTGGAAATTGACCGGAGGAAGAGCAGAGCTGCTTGTAAGTGGATCAAGTGTCGCCTTTTGACCAAGGGCAAACTATCACTTACCGAGACGGAAGGGTCGATTATTATTTATATAGTTTGCTTTATGGGCCGTGTTTTTTGTTCTATATATTTGTGTCTATGTATTTGTTATATATATTTTATTGGCTGAATTCATATTTGTTTACATTTTTTTTTCAAACATGTTATGGGTTCGGTTTCATAAGTATTTTGGTTTTTCTCTGTTTATTAGGTTCGTATGTATTTTAGTTGGGAGTATTATTGCATTTTTTCAGTTACTGCAGGGTTTTTTTATTTGGTGTTTTAGTTTAATTAAGTGTCTTTTGGTTTTTTAGAACGCAGTGCATAAAAGGTAAAGATATGTTGCCGAAACCTCTGATCGCTTACGAGTTTTAAGTTGATTTACAAAACTCAAAAGAACACTCACTTAAAACGATATCAAAAGTCTCCGGCAAATTTCTTAGACCCAAGCAAGCTTGTGCCATAATAGAAGCCCAGGGGCCAAATTCTGCTAACCAATCGCTTTAATATGAGAATGGTATAGTCGCAGAATTCTCCTTATATGAAAGAAACTCTAAGTAGTGCGTGTGGTGCTATTTGCACGGAAAGATTAAACTCATAGAATGCTTTCAACCTTAACACTTTTGACGCGCGTCCATGTCTATCTGTAGATTCTTTCATCTAAGGTAATATGCCAAAATATGTCATTCTATAACAATACTATTGTCAAAGATTATTCATCGGATTTTTATTGCTTACCTTTTGTTTTATTTTCCCCTACGTTTCTATCGCGTCCGTAACAAGGTACGCGTAAAATACCCGATAAATAACCTTTATTATGTTAACAAATTACGAAAGTTCAACAAGTTTTAGTACCATTGCCACAGTCAAGCGATTAGTCGGAGCAGAATTTGGCCCCAGCTTACAGCTAGATGATGCAGTGTGACTAACACCAGGTTATCTTTTCCAGTACAACCCGGACCGAGTTATCTCCAAACTGTCCCGTCAAAGCCGCCCCAGGCCCCTGTTGACGACAGAAAGGCTCCATTACCAAAGTCCAGGCAGGAAATAGTTTGTAGATACACTATCCCTGCTAAGGTGCTAGGACGAAGTGTACCACACCAGAAGACAACAGTCATTACTAACTATCTACAGATGCAAATCGAGGCGAAGATAGTGGTAAGCACCAACCTACATTAATCTTTGACAAGAATTATGAATGAATGAATCAATTTTTATTTGTTATAGGACTTACACTGAACATAATTAACTTAAGCTAAGAGGAAACCTATTAAATACCTAGTCTAATTATTTGAAACAAGTTTCTGCCTGCGGATTCGCACGCGTTGTTTCTATGGAGGCGTTTTAAGGTTATTTATATCCGACGGGAACTGATTTATCGGATAAAAAGTAGCCTAGTTTGATTCTAGGCTTAGAGGTATGCAAAATTTCAGCATGATCTGTTCAGTAGTTTTGGTGAGAAGAAGTAACAAACATCTATACATCAAAACAACCAAACATCCAAACTTTCGCATTTATAATACTGTGATAACTGTGACTCGCTACTGCTTGCAGCTTCGCTCACGCAGTGAATTGTCAATTAATCAATTTTTTCCAACAGCACCGCTACGATTTTCTTTTCACCCCGGACAAGCCCAAGAAGGTGATTCCTTTAGTCTACCAAATTTTGAAAGAAAGACTTTTCCCTAAGGAGTGGATAGCATTTGACATGTATAAAAATGGATATTGCCTTAATCTGCTGAACAAGAACATTGTAGAGGATCAATCTAAGAAAGAAAGCCGGCGTGACCATAAGGTTAGTTATTCAGTAATCTAAAGAATTTATTTATTTAAATCATTTCCTTCATCCTAAAAATGTACGTCCGTACGGCGGCGTAAGGGATCGAGGAAGGGCATTCCCTTCCTCGATCCCTTACGCCGCCGTGCTATTCTATCAATTCCTATCAATTGCGCCAGGTACCTGACTACACTATTCCGAATGGCTCGTGAAGTGTTTAAAGTCACATTATGCTCAGACTTTTTGGTCCTCATCTCTCTCCGATTTTATTGGACAGTCTGCCCATTACCTACCCGAGTATTTCGACATATTTGTCACCAGGCTTTTTTCTGTTCAATACAACATGACTTCTTACCTACCTTACCTTCTACCGGATGAATTAGTTGATTTTCGTTTTTGTAGAATTCACATCAAACTTACATGTTGTTTATTCGTGCTGACCAGAGCTCTGATTGTATATTAAATGATTTGATTTTTTAGGTTGATTATGTCGACCCGAATGGAAAAGTTATGGCGTTTACAGTGAGCTTGAAGTATACCGGATCTGTTGACTTTGGGAAGATACTGCGGTGAGTATCTTTTTTTATACACACACAAAAACACACACGCATAACATTATAGCTCTAAAGAACACATGCTTAAATACACTTCTGAAAATGCATTCCCCAAACTATTCCCTGTCCACGT
Organism: Eupithecia abbreviata; assembly: GCA_943735965.1. Classification (NCBI taxonomy): domain Eukaryota; kingdom Metazoa; phylum Arthropoda; class Insecta; order Lepidoptera; family Geometridae; genus Eupithecia; species Eupithecia abbreviata. The sequence continues at coordinate 9,738,738 of OX030982.1, read as the reverse complement.
ATTTATTTTTTGTTTGGTATATGCACGACTATGAAGTTCCATAATTGTTGACAGATAGTGAATGTATATTAAATAACGTAATGAAGTATTTTATAGACACAGTTACTTCAGTTTTGATAGATAAAGATGCTAATCTGTCATATGATAAATAGCAATTTACTTAATGTAAGAACTTTCTACGAAGTATAGGGATAGAAAACATTAAAAAAAAAAGATGAATGAAATCTGTAAAGCTGTTCGCAAGTTATAGCGTGACCAGAAGAAATAGGGGTTCATTTTTATATACATATGTAGACACCAGTCTTCTAGTTCCTATAGTTTGGGGCTAGACTTGGCGATGCTGTGAGAATTGTCCAGCATTGTTTATTTATTATTATTTCTGTTTACAGTCATATGCAGCATCAAGGGAGCTCCTTGGCCCTTCCCCAAGAAGAAGTCCAGTGCCTGGACGTTATCTTGCGTCAAGGCACGCTTCAAAATTATGTCAAGGTACTAAAGTTCTATACATTTTGTTTAATCTAAAACATAAAAACAAATAAACAGAAAAACAAATAAGGCTTCATTACAATGTACATATATTCTGGCAAATAAACATAATAATCTCGGAACAATTGTGTGTACGATCTGCAGATATTTGTCACCCGGAACAAATATCTGCAGATCGTACACACAATTCTGGTCGCTAATTATGTTTAATATAAATTATCTATGTAATCTATTGTATTATGTATATCAGACATCTAGTACCCATAACACAAGCTCTGCTTACATTAAGGCTAGATAATACTGTGTGGATTGTCCAGCATTATTTATTTATATAAATACATTGTAATTTTCAGTGTGGCCGTAACTTCTTCAAGCGGCCTGAAAGACCTACCATCCTGGGACAAGGTCTCGAGACGTGGACTGGTCTGTTCCAGTCGGCCATATTGACCAATCGGGCGTACATCAATATTGATGGTAAGTTAGTTCATCAATAACGTGTTGCTTTCAATTCAGAAAGTATGTAATACAGATGCTTGATGCGGCAAGTGCGACAAGGCGCCCTGTCCTCTGACAGGGCTATGTCAGGCTAGGTGCACTTCGCGCTCATGTCAAATTCTACAAGTATATAGCATGCCCGCCATGGCGGGACAATAGATTTATCAATAGCCGCTTTTTAAACTTTCAACCGATTTTTTTTTAAATGTTTTTACGATGATTTTCTAAAATCAATGGGCCCTGAAGGAAAACCACTTTAAATCCTTAAGACTGTTTCAACTGGTAGAAGAAAGTAGCCAGCATTGATTTTTTGAATTTTAGCTGGTTCTATTCCCGGGTATATGTTAGGTATTACGACACGTTCCGTAACGAGTGGTGTGTTTTCAGAATCAAAAACTAATCCGAACCATATCTTTACAGTTGCCCACAAAGGCTTCCCGATCCACCAGACCATGTTGGAAGCTCTTCCCGCTTTCCAGTTGGACCCGAACCGTCCGATTGAGCAGCAGGGCTTCTTCTTCGCAGAACGCTTCAAGGACTTCGTCAAGAACTTGCGGGTACGACTCATTTAACTACACAAGACCATCCTGCAAATATGTCTATGTCTAAATGAACATAAACAATAGTGTCAAGCGATTTTTTATACATGAGAAATGTCTTATTCGAAAATCTGTCGCGCTGGAAACATCATAAATATATTCAACATTAGTAGTTTGGTTTTAACACTTCAAATGCGATTAAAAATCCACCTGCCCGCGTGGTGATTATGGCAAGACCACACTTGTGGGGAGGCACATTCAGTAGTGTTAGTATATGTACTGCTGCTGACGAGGATTGTATTTATAAATCAATTTTCAAAATTTCCCGTAAATCTCCCCTGGGAACATGATGTTTTTCCAGTAAATGTAGCCGATGTCACTCTACGTCTTTTCAACTATCTCTATGCCAAAAACCAAGTCGATTGGTTGCTTAGTTAGGGCGTGAAGGAAGGACAAACAAACAAACACACTTTCGCATCTATAAAATTAGTTAGGATATATGTTTGTCTGGTAAAGATCGCTCTTGAGCGATAAAATGTTGTATCATATTTTGTATTTGCTTATTTGTTCTGTTTGTAAGTTAATTGTGCAATAAAACATACTCTATCTTTGTATTTCTGTGTCTAGGTAACCTGCCAAATGTTGGGAGGACCCGAAGGACAAACTCGTGAATTTGTGGTCAACGCCGTTAAAGAGAACCCTAAACAGTTGTACTTCGAGAAAGAAGACGGAAGTAAGCTGTCCGTTTACGATTATTTCCTCATGGAAAAACGATATAAGTGAGTTCAATATATCCTACTTACGAAGACTAGGCTATTTATCTAGACTGAGCACTGCTTTGTTTGAGGCTAGATGATGCTTTGTGAATTGTCCAGCATTATTTATTTTATTTCTGTAGAAAGTGAACATTAATACCTACTGTACCAAAATATATCATTATTTAATATAATAAAGGGAAAGTTTGTTAGTATGTGATGATGTGGATTTGTCACAAAACAACGCGAAAATATACGGAACGGACTAAAATTTTGCATCCATCAAATTTAGAATCCCAGATAGTGTTGCAGATGTTTGTTGACAAAACATATTTATGAATGAAAACTTAACACAAAACTGATAACAATAAAAGAGAGCAACTAGGTAACAGTAAGGTTATCTATCACTAAATATCTGGTTGTCTGGTAGATATTGCTTTTGAGCGATAATACCGCCAATTGTAACTTGTCTTTTAAGTTTTTTTTATTATTGTTCTTATATACTAAGTGTGTAATAAGACTTTATTATTGTCTATCTATCTATCTAAATATGAATACTTTCAGAATCAAGTACCCGCATCTGCCATGTCTCTGGGTGGGTGTAAGGAACAAAAGCATATACTATCCACTGGAATTGTGCACCGTCTCCTATGGACAGGTAATATAACTATTAACTACTACTAGATTTAGACTGATAATCTGCTGACTCTCTATGAGTGATAATATTTGTTTAGGGTGTTCTTGTCGTTTTCTATGTATGATAAAAAAAATATCTATCTATGTAATGGATTGTATTATATATAACTGGTACCCATATCACAGCCGCTGCTTAGCTTGGGGCTGGATAATGCTGTGTGAATTGTCCAGCATTTTTTTGCGGTAGTCAGCCCGCAATTTTACCCTGTACAATACGTTTTTGTTTCAAATAAAGATTATTGTATGTTGGAATTTCAGGTCTCAAGGAAGCAGCTGAATGATACCCAACTTGCCACAATGGTTCGCGAGGCCGCCACGCCTCCACACGAGCGCCTGCGAAAGATCGAGGAAGTCGCTGCTAGTGTAATTACCTACATTTACTATTACAGTTACTAAAAATAATAGGGTCCCGTTTTGCCCTTTAGGTATAGAACCCTAAAAACGAGCTAATAGTATGAGCGATTCATTCAATGAATGAACCTCAATGGCATAGGTAGATCGTCTAGGCGTAGAAAGTACATAGGTTAGGTAGATATGAGACCAAGAACAACTGCGCACCTCTGCCTAAAGTATTTTAAAGAAACCTGAGGCTCACATAATAAATTAATAAGAGTCTTCACTCTAATTAATTTATTATGTCAGCCTCAGTTCGACAAAACACTTCAAACTTCTTCTTGTTAAAAGGCGGGGTAAGTCTTCACTTACCCCGCCTGTTAACGAAGTGTTTTTCTAAAACACTCCCGAGTTTTTGCGCAAATCACTACATAGTATAAAACAAAGTAGCTTTCCGATGTTTGTGTGTCCCTATGTAGGCTTAGATGTATAAAACTACACAACGGATTTGGATGCGGTTTTTTTAAATAGATAAGAGTGATTCAAGAGGAAGGTTTATAAATGATTTGAAACATAGATTTAAACGAGGGCGAAGCCGCGGGGCGCACCTAGTATTTAATAAATAAAAACCTTTTAAATAATTTACGTATTTCAGATGAATTATAGCAACAATGCTTACTTCAAGCACTTTGGCCTGAGCATCTCCAACAAATTTCTATCTGTGGACGCCAAAGTGTTGCCAGCGCCGACGTTGAATTGCGGCGAACAAAGGAGTACTTTGCCGAGGTAAGATCTATATTTAACTAGCTCCTGCCAGAGGCTTCGCGTGCGCTTTTCACGGAAAAAAGTAGCTTAGGTTTTCCTGGGACACGCGTGTCTTGCTCGACTAAGGCACCCACGCAGCTCAACGCTGTCAACGCTATGCACGCTGTGCACATAAACCGTTAACGACCCACGTTGACAAACAAAGAAACCCACGCAGCTAAAATGCGTCGCGTGGCCTTGCATAGCGTGCAATTTTGCATTTTTGTGTCAAAAAGTCATGCTTAAATCTGAGACGCGTTTGAGTATTCGGAGGTTAAGCCGCTGTCCCACCGCCATAGCGGGTTTACGTGTACCGCGTGCATAGCGTTGACAGCGTTGAGGTACAGGTGGGGGTACTCTATTTTCCGCATTTGGACTCCTGTTGGTCCTTTATGCGTAAGCGTTGAGGTACGTGGGTGCCTTAGTCGAGCATGTAGCAATGACGTCATTCATCTCGTAGCCTCTCCGTGCGTGGCGACAGTGGCTTTAAGGATCCCAATACTATAATAATATACTTATACTATTGTGGTTAATATAAACATATAATTTGTCTTTACGCTTTTGCCCGCGATCCGTACCAACGACATTGTGAAATCGGTAATCACTTTTTGTGCAGCCGTGGCCAATGGAATTCCTCCAAGCTGATGAAACCAGAGGCTTTGACATCTTGGGGCTACATAGGCCTTGAATTGCCGCCTAGTGCATGTAACTTCGAGTACACAAAGAACTTGGTAAGTGTCACGCTTTTATCTAGGATTCCTATCCGTAGTGTGATCCTACTTGACCCTATTTCTAAGCCTCCAGTATAATAAAAGAGTAATGTACATACATATACAGTAACCATTTGCAACAAAAATGTTATCAAAGGTAACCTTCGGACGGGTTTTGATTCCGCGCCACTGACTATACAAGGAAACTTTAGATTAGCAAAATCTCACTTAAGAAATTAAATAAGGCAGATATTAATTACAATATGTAAAAAATAAATCGCTAAGAATGAAGCCGTTCACATAATAGTGATATTTGATCATTAAATATTCATTCAATGTGCTTGCAATGCCTTTTGAAATCCTGACTAACCTAACATGATAGAAACAGTATTAAGTTTCTGTGTTCTCGTGTTTTAATTATTTTATACGTTCCTAATTTGTTATCTTTATTATTATTAGTTCTTAAGTTGTATTATTTTTGTATTTGAAACACAAATAAACATTTTCTATTCTATTCTAAGTTATTCCGTGACCATGGCGTACGAAACTGTGCTGAATTATTGGATAGAAAAACACTCTAATTATGGTAAACTTCTCGTTGTAAATGACTTTAGTAGTCACTTACAACGGGTAATTTACTCAATTTTTTATTGCTTACATGTGTACAAATAGGAAAATAACAGAAGTCCAACATGCACCCTGTAAGGCCATTGCAATATAAATTACAAATTAAATTTACCTGTGTTACTAATATAGGGATTAATCAATTTAATAATACTTTGTTATTCCAGATATTACAAACCGGCCGCAGTATGGGAATGCAGGTATCTGAGCCTAAAACCATCGCATTCAATGTACCGCTCAAAGACCTACGCTCTGTGTTGTACAAGGCGGCCAACGATCAAAAAATCAGGCTGATGTTCGTAGTCGTTGGGGCGCGAGGGAGAGATCACTATCACAGGGTAAGAAACAACACTATCACAAATATGTGCAGATCGTACACACAATTGTTCCGGGGCGGGAATCGAACCCGCAACCTCCTGCGTCGCATGCGGACCTTCGCCCACCAAGCCACAGAGCTCGTCAATATGAAGTGTATTGTAAATTACATTTGTGATTTGTCCAGCATTATTGATTTATTATTTAAATTTGTTTAGGTGAAGCAGCAGGCTGAAACCGACGTCGGTATACTGACGCAATGCATAAAAGACGCGACCGCAGCGAAGCGCATGAACCCTCAGGTTATCAAGAATATACTGTTGAAGGTAACTTACATATACCATTTTATGTTTATCTAACTCTACTACTGTTCTACTAACTCCTCGTTGGACATAAGGCATCCTACTAATACTCGAAAGTTTGGATGTATCCATCTATTCATACAAACTTTTTTATGGATGTTTCTTACTCTTTCTCGCAAAAACTACTAAACGGATCAAGGTTAAATTGAAATTACACACAGGCAGTTCCAGGTTCGGAATAAAACATAGGCTACTTTGTATCCCATAAATCAGTTCCCATGGGATAGAAATAACCTCAAAACACTTCCATAGAAAAAACGCGTGCGAAGCCGCGGGCAGAAACTAGTTAATAATACATTAAATTCTGTAACATTTTCAAATTAAAAAAATTGTGTATCATATACAATGTACATACTTATGTATGTTGTAAGCCTAACCGGCAAACTAGAGATACTATTATAATAATACTAACTTACAAGAAGATTGCTGGTAGGAACAAGCATTTGCAGTAATCATGATACAAATACATGTTTGAGGCAGGTATTTCATAAGTGAACGTGTTGATAATGTATACTTTACCCATGTTTTATAAAACTATATGTGTGTTGACAGGTTAATTCAAAGTTGATGGGTATCAACCAGTGCCTGGACAGTAATAGCACCCCGGTCTGTATCCAGGCAGGCGGCGTGATGATCGTGGGGGCGGATGTCACCCATCCTTCTCCGGAACAGGTAACTACATTACTCTTACTACACAATCGTGCAGATTCTTCTAGGAGGCGGATGAAACGCCCCTCCATCTGCTAGGAGAGTGCGGAGCACTGATGCAAAAACGTAGCTTCCATCTGGGCAAGCATTTGCATAGCCCAGACGAGCTACGAGACATCACCCCGAAGAAAATCCTACAGTTCCTAGCAGCTGTAAGGGTTAGTAGCGAATTGTGAACGCTACAGCTTCAGGTCTGAAGGAATAAAGTGGCGATCATCACCATCATCATCAACCTAGTGGCAAGCATCAAAATGCCTTAATCGATTTTGATAAAGAGGTGAGATATAGCAAGGATTTTTAATAGTTTTGAATCAATAACAACGCAGGATGTGTCCCTTTCGCTTACAATGTTTTTATTTTAAAATTATGTAAGTTCCTTCTTTTAACGATGGTTATAACATAACATGTACCTATGTACATTATTGAAGCTGTAATTAATGAATTGAATAACATGTTCACACAAATGGTTTTGATTTCCAGCAAAACATCCCGAGTATCGCAGCGGTCACGGCTTCCATGGATCCTAAGTGCTACCTGTACAACATTGAACTTAGTATTCAATCCCCGAAGGTCAGTGTAAACGATAATTGAAATTGAACTCAAGTATGAGCTAATCAGTGGCGTAACTATACCGTTCGAGGCCCGTGGCATATTTGTCGGCTGCACTCTCCATTAAAAAAAGTTGACAACAAAATAAATTAGAGACAAAACAATTTTTTTTACTAAATGTGTAATAATAAATGTTGTGAGTTGGGATTCTCCTCTGACCGGGGGCCCGTAGCATTTTGCCGACTTGCCACCCTGTAATTACGCCACTGGAGTTAATACTGTACTAAATTAAACTTACGAATTACTTACTACAATCAACCACAGAGTTTAAAACCCGTTTTCTGGGTTCTATTATTCTTTATTATAAGTTGTTTTATAACTTTTCTAAAGCATTACAAGTTCTTCCCTAAAAACCGTTAAAACTCACGCATAACTGACAAACTTTAGTCTAAACTCTTAATAGAGAAAAAATAGTACGAACTCGAACAGTGCTTTAAATTCTATTAAACTTTTCACTTATCTTCCTTGTATAGTAAAATGTATAAAAAGTTCCTTAAATTACTGACTACTTCAGTTCTGTTATTTAATCATAAGAATTTTCTTATATTATGTCAAACATAATATACACAGGTGAAATACGTAACGAAATACACAACGAACTAATTGAATACAAGATAGTTAAAAATCTAAGTACAGAAACAATTTTCTTTGGTAATTTTAGCAATAATTTATTATTATTTATATATTATAAGTGTGGACAAATATTATAAGTGGGACTGACTTGTCTTAAACTGTTATAGGAGGAAGTGATCAAGGAATTCGCGGAAATAATGGCCGATCACTTTAAAGTGTTTATGCAAAACAACAACGGCAGGATACCAAAGAAGATCTACGTTTTCCGCGACGGAGTGTCGGATGGCCAGTTCGGTCAGGTCAGTAGAGGTCAAGGCTTCGAGAGCCCTTAACTTATTTACCGAGCGACCTTAAAGCATTTGCTTTTGCTTTGAAAAAGCTTTTTAGAGATAAGTGTTAATACTACCTATAGAGTTAAGCCTACAAAAACTAATACATAGAAGAGCGAAGCCACTTAACACAAGTATTTCCATAATACTTAAAATATGTCTTCTAATATGATTAGGACTGTGTATATATGGAATAAACAATTTGTATTTTGTCGGCGGGGCGGCGGCATGATGAAATTATGTAACTTGTATGTATTTTTCAGATCATGAATTCCGAACTTGCGGGATTGCTGTCCGCTTACGCGAGATTTTCGAAGGAGAAGCCAGAGGTTCTTTTCATGCTGGTACAAAAACGGCACCATACTAGGTAAATCTAAATTTGTATTGTCACTTTTGAGATAAATTATAATTCTCATTGGTAAAAACACCTATGACGGTTGATTCTGGCGCCGCCAGCCCAAAATTATTGAATTTAAGGAGACTACTTTTACGCATATCTACATTTATTAACTTTTAGATGCTTGATTGTAAATGTTTACTACACAAATGCTTTTATTTCTATTATTAATTGTAACCTTTCTCTGTTTTAGACTCTTCGGCCAGGATAGGAATAGGAAGATTGTAAATGTGGAGCCGGGTACAGTTGTGGACACTCAAATAGTTCATCCTAAGGAGCTGAACTTCTTCTTGGTAAGTGTTATTCGTTTTTTTTTAATTTACTTATTTGGGAAACAAAAAGTAGTATAAGTTACTTAAATGACAATACATTTCAAAATATGAACAACTAGTTAGAACAGTTTCCGTTTCAAGGTCGTAGCACACGTATCAACTCGGAAAGGGATCGTCACCGTATCAACTCGAGCCGTACAGCATTATTTGTATGCAACTCCCTACTGCAACGCACACTAATCGGATCGTAACGTAATCGCCCCGCCTCTGGACAAGCTCACGAACCGCGGTGCGGTGCGCGGTCGACTTGCAGTTCCCGCGCTTACGGTTCTCCGTACCCCAGCTTACGTCTCTTCGTCCACGCCCCTCCCGCGGTCTGCGTTGCCGAACGTTCGGATTCAAAATGATTGAACTAGTGCCGCCTAGTTGTCAACCAGCGGTCGGCGAGCCGTAAGCGCGGCGTCTCGCCTAGCTGTAGCCGAGTCGATTTGCCGGAGCTTCTGATCCGCTTACGTTACGTGGACGCCTGTTTGACGCCAAGGGGAAAGGCGAGGCGGTGACGATCTGCTCCTGAGTTGATATGTGTGCTGTGACCTTCATCCGGCAAGCATCCATAGTGTGTCCTCTCACTTTGGTGTTATTAGAGCTACCATGTGCTGGATTCTTTTGCGTACAAATATCAGTTACAAACTCGATTAAGCATGTAAGTTATTAACTGTGATAATTTTAACTCTGAATATATACCAACAACAACAACAACAACATATTTTGTATTTGTTTTTTTTTCTGTCTTGTGTATTTTTATTTTATTTTGTGTGACATAAAGAGTGATTGTATATGTGACTTATGAATGTATTTCTGCGCAGGTATCCCACGCAGCTATAAAAGGCACGGCGCGCCCTACTCGCTACCACAGCGTGTGCAACGACGGAAACATCTCGCAGGACGAAGTGGAGCAGTTGACTTTCTACCTGTGTCATTTGTACTCGCGCTGCATGAGGTAATAAACAGCGCCATGAGTGATCTGAAATCAATCCATACTTCCTACTAATATTATAAACGCGAAAGTTTGTAAGTATGGATGGATGTTTGTTACTCTTTCACGTAAAATTTACTGAATGGATTTTAATGAAATTCACAATAATATAGCTTACATATCTGAATAACACATAGGCTACAATACATAAAGATATATTGTATATTACCCAAAATATCTAATTAAATATCATATCACCACGCGGGTGAAACCGCGGGGAGCAGCCAGTGGCGTGCCTAGGGCTTGAGAACAGGGCAAGCCCGAGATACGATTCGCTAAATAACTAGGCACCGGTTTGCCGCTATCTTGTTATTGCATAAACAAAAAAAGGTCTTTAAAAAAGGTCGTATTTGGAGAGCAAATACAACACGCGTATTGTGATTTGAAATTTCTTCAGATAATTGACGAGATAATGATGTCTCTATGCGTTGGTTATCGAAATTACAAAATGAAATTACATTCATGTGTTTTTGTGAATTTTTTTAAAATTTAAATCATCAAAACCAGACGTATTCCAAACCGTTATCTCGTTAGAAAATATGCAACTCCAGCAATACAATTTGTTGGAATGGGAGCAACCAATGAGTTTTGTACACTGATCTATTAAATTGTCTTATGATAATGAGACTTACTTGTTTGCGAAATACACAAAACCGGTGTAGTGTAGGTTTTGCGGAAGGCCACAGGTCTTTTTTCTCCGTGAAAGATAAAGATTTCATCCTCTCCTCGCCTATTAAAACTTTCACACACTTCAAATCCTCACAAGTAACAATATCACCTGTTACACTCATTTGAAACTCTAAATCATACAAAAATCTCGAAAGTTAGGACGATAAATAAATATGCTAATTGTCGCTCACTCAATAAACAAAACAAACAAAAGTGATTCGAATGAATGAATACGAAAATTTTCTTGTACGATACGAACTTCGTGAGTTGACCGTAGTTTGTAACGAACTTCACAGTGAAAGCCGGGCTTCATTTTCCATACTAAACGCTATAGAAAACTAACCTCGTATATCTATAGACGTAGACACTTTGTCATAGGATAGAACGGGACAGATATAGGCGGCTGCAAAGCCCCGTTGCAAGCCCATGAGTGTGAGCGAGATGCATGGCTGAGAGCCAACCTGAGGCCGCGCGCCACCTGAGGCCGCGCGGCGCTTTCGGATACTTACTAGATAGTCATCTAGCCATAGATTAAAAAGAAACAAATGAGTGTATTGGCGCGCGAAAATTTAAATATTGAAGTAAATGTTTTCGGTCGGTATGAAATTCGAGGTAGGGCAAGCCCGGCTTTTGGGCTTGTATGAAGCTACCGCCACTGGGAGCAGCTAAGATTTGATTTTTTGTTATAGGCTCAGAAACGAATGGACCGATTTTAAAAATTATTTCGTCTTTGGGAAGCTACACTATCCCCGGGTGACGTAGGCTATATTAGATAGGCTATATTATATTCTCATTATCCCCCTATAAATGTGAAATTCGAATTTAACGCGGGTGGAACCGCGGGGATAATAGGTGATTAAGTATAGTTACCTATAATATATATTGTATTACAATGTGAATTCTGTTGGGCGAGAACAATATCCGACGCGCACTCGAAGATAACAGAAGCGAACATTTGGGTGTGTACCGAATTCTAAATAGCATCCAAGATGTCAACACAGACATCTATGAATTAAAACTTAACAATAACAAAAACAACAAGCTAATAGGACCGCGACTCGGCAAACGTAGTTTAGAACGCCCTCCGGCCAGGTGGGATGACGACTTGCGAATGACTGCAGGCAGATGCTGGATGCGGCAAGCTGAAGACAGGGCGCTATGGCGCTTATTGGGGGAGGCCTATGTCCAGCTGTGGACTACTATAGGTTGATCATAAATAGGAAGGTTATCAGCGCCGCCACCTATTTTATTTTATGAGTATATTGAGCAAAGAAAAATAACAAAGCCACAATCATTACGCTCAACTCGCGTGGTTATCTATCGCAGTGGAGATGATAAAAATATACAGACGGAAGATGCTGTCTTTCTGTTTGCTTTTGTCTGCTTTTACGACATCGACGAGCTGACTTGCAAGGGTCGATTTTTACGCCGCGACCACCAAGGCCATACTGAAATTTACGCCAAAAAATATTGTTTTCTTTGCTAATGAATTCGTTTTTATTTCAGATCCGTGTCATACCCGACACCGACGTACTATGCTCACCTTGCGTGCCTGCGGGCCAGATCGCTCACTTAGTAAGTATCCGGGATTACCTTACATTACAATAAGTCTGGTGTGTCCCACTGCTGGGCAAATTAAACACAATGTCAATCTATTTTATTTATTTATTTTTATTGTTTAAACAAAATAAACAGCCCTAAATCTAAAGTAATTTAAAACGGGATATTTACCATGATTTGATATTTGAGTTATACAATATTTCGGCACAGTTGCATGCGCCATTATCACGGAGTTTCAAAAGTTTTAGCCCTAAATCTAAACAGTTCAAACCTTAGTAATCTAACTTACGGCCAATCTACTACATTTTGTGTGGCAGGCATCATGTCTCCATAGATACTCTTGTCGATGTCCATAGATGACAGAAACACTAGATAGTGCGTGCGTTTCTAATTGCACGGAGATATTAATTAGAATGGTTGCCTGAAACTTTTAATACGCGCGCGGCCATCTATATATCTGTAGTTTCTTTTATGAAAGTTAAAATGCCATAATGTGTAATTCTTAGACGATACAATAGTTATTGTGTTTACGACCTTGGCGCCGAAGGTCTGCCTGCGATGCAGGAGGTTATGGGTTCGATTCCCGCTTCGGGACAAATGATTGTTCAGTAGATATTTGTTTAGGGTGTTCTTGTGAAATAAAAAATATCTATCTATGTAATCTATTGTATTATGTACGTGTATATCAGTCATCTAGTACCTATAACACAACCTCTGCTTACCTTGGGGCTAGATGATTGTCCAGCATTATTTATTTAATTAAAAGAAGATATTATTTAATAATTTTTTGTTTACAGTGGTCAAACGTTTGACAACAAATTGTTGGAGACTAAACCTCAGCGACTCCGCGTTATGGACAAGATGTTGCGCAGTAGCAGAATGTTCTTCGTATAAAGTCTTATAAGAAGAACATACTAACATACGTTATACTATAAAGTCTAATTTTTTAAACATACCACTGTTTTAGAAACAGCGTGTATTAACCCTATTTATAACTCATACTATACATAATCCATTTAAGACGAATGTGAGCGGGTTTACGAATATGAACCTTATTACTATTGGAAGAAGTAACTCGTCAAATGAATTAGTTCAGTGTTCTTTCAACAGAAATAAAGTTCAAAGTTAGTCCCTCCGATCACCAAAGATACATCTAGATTTCGGGTCGACGCACAAAATCCGTCTCAGTAAATAAGAGCGCACTTGAAAAGTGAGCTCTTATTTTGTTTAGTTCGATTGAAACACAGCCAACGTAAACACGTGTCACAATACCGCAATGTGTATTTAAAAGTTCATTCATTCATACATTTATTCAAAAGTTCATTCGTTTTAAAACCTTTGTCTCAGTTCTTTTGTAAAAAATGTAGCTTTATAAGTATACTAGTTGTTAGATGTGCGCGAGCTGCAAGCAGCTCGAGGCGGTTTTGTATAACAGTTTTTTTTAAGACCCCCTTTTCGTATTATTTATTTTGAAAACGATATACATACATAAGAAAGGAATTTTGCGATGAAAAAATGACAGCCATCTTGGATTTGGAAATGGACATCTTTTTCGTAATCTACGTATGCGAGTTATTCGAAAACGATTTATAAGTATACATATATATTCACGTAGACTGCTTTCAGCTTTGATTTTGTATGTTACCCGAAAAGATGTCTGGTTGAACGCAGGTTTATCCGCTTACATTAGTTATTAATTCATCATACGTTTTGTAGCCAAATAAAATATGTAATCAATTTACTTTACCAAGCTGGTAGTCTGAGCTATTATCAGTGTAAACTCATCTTATATTCTTATCTCATACAATAACGATAATCAACTATATAATAATATATATAATAAGTAGTCTCATACATTTATAATCATCTCATAATTAGTGCATATTATTTCTATAACCTAAATGTATCAAGGTACATAGAGGTAGCTATAACAATTTATAGTTACATTCGTTGAAATTTATTTGGTGTGCAGTTTTTCTATCAATATTTTGTAAAATGTGTCTAAAAATAATTTCCTATTCTTCCGGTCAATTCAAAGACTCTTTAAGAGTGAATAGGCATCTTCTATTCGGTATTCGCCCAAAAGATTTTCGAGGTGGGCAATTTTCTCAATTTGAAATCCGATGTCATAAGGGTTTGGACGGCCCTTGGTCTATATACCTAAGCTACCTAGAACCTTCGTGATACATCGTCGGCCACATGTTCGCTTATAAAACTATAGCGAAACAAAAAAAACATATTTATTTATTTGAATTGTGATATAATTTGGTTTTATATTTTTTAAGACTTTTGAAACCTAGATTTAAGAATCCTGTGTGGGACTGTTTAAAATCATTTATACTTCGATGTGACACTGATGTTACAATAAATGCAATAGTTTGAAATTATTTACATATTGTATGTAAACAATTAAAAATATTGTATGTATACGCACTATGAAGATATTATCAGTACATAGATATTTCAATATAGTATAGGTACGTTAGCCCGAAAAAGGCTAACATATGTGTAGTATATATCTTCACGTTTTTTTTGCTAAGAATTTGGTATCAATAATACACTAGAAGATACTTTTTCCAACCTTTTTGCTAATAACTGTAACCTAGCCTAGCTAACCGTACTACATTAATATCTTTGATTATATGTCTAGATAGAGCGTCGCGCTGAAAAGCAACCATAAAAAATAATATCGCACTACGCCTTATTTTTTGGCATCGTACCAATGAATATTGTGGAATCTGGTTGAAACCAGTTGTAAAGAAAGTCCTTCCTCCGGGTCCTTCTTCTGGTTAGGATTCCAGTGTCTACAAAAAAAAAACCAAGTTTATAAAAATTACATCGCATTCTCATATATTAAGGTGAAAGAATGATTATCAAATATTTTACGCAATCGATGACGATGTGACGTATTACATTGCGTAAATTTATTGAAATTGAAATTCATTCCAGTTTCAAATATTTTACGCATTCGATGACGATGTGATGTAATTTATGTCTATCTATATATAGGCCCTACAGGTTGAAGATTTAGAGGCCACTTGGAAGATTTTTTTTTATAAGCTTTTACGACGTCTATCTAGACAATATAACTGATATTATATTTTATTATTTTTAAACTGCTTCCGACTGGTATTAATTTGGATGAGTAAATCAGTTACCTGTACATTGAATTGTCGCATTCAGCTTTGATCTCTGTCTGCAGTTAGCTGAGGTGCTCCAATTGTAAATTTATACTATGTACCAGTTCTAATTTGTTTATCAAACCTATCCATATTGCTTTTCAATGGACTTTCTGCTTTTTTTTTTAAAGTTTTTTTTATTTCAATAAAGTTGTCTATGAACACAAAATGTTTGTTATAATTTTATATTAGTTAAATTATTACCTATTTTTTAGTAGTTCGCATCATATTGTGATTTACTAATGGAGGATATAAAAACTACTACTCCAACGTAGACTCCAACCAGCTAACAGCTGTGGAATAATTTTAATTTCTGAAATGGTGAAAGGAATAGATAATACTAATATACAAAAAAAACGAAATGTATGCCTGTTGTGCCCATTGACGGTGTACCTACCTGTTAAATGGGGCGAAACTCCATAAAAAGAACGTTTGACTTGACTATTCACGTAGATATAAGGTAGGTTGTTATAGGGTTGTTCTTAACAATAAGAACAAACTCTAAAATAATCCAGAAGACTTAATAGAGATCAGAAATTACCGTTTTCGCTCACAAACAAACTACAATAGTTTAGTTCTAGGTCATCTAATTTGAGGTGGAAGGACAGATGTAAGTATTTACGAGTATTTAACTGATGATCGAGGCGACGCGTGGCACGAGAGCTTGGTGAGTATCTGGCGCACGCAGGGCATCAGCATTACCTTACAGTACCTACAGCCAGCGGGGCAATGCAGCCAGCAGCGTCTAGGGGACGCTTCCAATATCCGACTGATCAAATATTGATATGGATTAATTGAGTTCCATACCTGTAGATTGTTGACAACAGTCTGCAGTTCGCTCAATGGTAAATTCAAGTTCTAATTTCTGCGCGCCGCGGCTCTCGGCAATCTGGTTTAAAAACCTTCCTTTTAAATCACTATCTATTGAAAAAACCGCATCAAAATCCGTTGCGTAGTTTTAAAGATCTAATCATACATAGGGACAGATAGCGTGAAGTGATTTGTTTTATATTTTATTTTATATTTATCGGTTGGTAGGTGAAGTAGATACAGTCCGCAACAGCATCAAATCTAGATGGACAAACTAGATGACCTTACAAGTAGCTTGTTGGTAGTTGCTAAGCGCATTAATTGAATGAATACCTACAGCTTAAACTATTCAGGATAATTATATTTTTATATGTGCCTACCTCTAGTTCGAAAGAAAGGATTTTGAAATATTTCAAATGTGGCCAAAAACGATTTGAGAATTAGGTAGGCTTTTTCGAAAAAAGTTCGGGTTCTTTTATCAAATCAAATTACAGACAATAATAAAAACAATTTTTGAAAAAAAATTTGGATGCTAATTTTCTACACAGTATAATCTAGCCCCAAACCAAGCAGGACTTATGTTCTGGGTTCTAGATGACTGATATACTACTTAGGTACTACATTACCTACATAGTAACATTTTCTATTATTGTATATAGAAAATAACCAGAACACCCGGAACAAATATTAGCAGAATGTATATTTATTATGTATATTAGAACCTGTCCCATGCTAACTTTTATTAAATAAGCACAATATGTATACTGTTGGCTTGGTGTACCTACCTTTATTAAAATTAAAATAAATTAACAAAGTCAGTTTGATCAGGTGACCGTACCACCAAACTGCATTCTTGTTTACCGTCATCCATGGTCAGTCAGTCAGTAGTAACTATTGATGAGAATGGCTCATTAATTTATCAACATAAATTGAACAACAAATTGATAGATCTGTATCAAATTGTTGTGCAAGCGCTTGTAAATTACACACCTATGAACAACTACCTGGTTTATACTTCCAAAGAGGCTGCCTCGTTATTTATCATTATCTATTACGGAAATAACACTGGCAGCTGATCAGTAGGTAGGCAGGTAGAATTCTACTTACCTACATAAAAATAAATGTAGAAGTTTTTATAAAAAACTAGCTGCGCCCCAAATGGTTTATAAACCTTCCTCTTGAATCATTCTCTATTAACACTTTGATTGCGGTTTTTTTTCGACGACTGCGGTCTTTTTTTTTACCTAAAAAATTCGTGCTGCCACTCTACACAGCGGTTGTGTTGCACCGCAAATGCGTTTCGTTTGAAAAATATTACAGCTCTGCTGAGTCACAAAGATCTGTATTTTCTCAGCCGCTGCGCTAGTGTGGATTTACGCATATTAGTCACTTGTAGAAAACTCATACCGTGCGTTATCAGCACTCAAAGAGTTAAAAAAAAAACTCATCAAAATCCGTTGCGGAGTTTTAAAGTTCTTAGGGACAGATAGACAGCGGGAAGCGACTTTGTTTTATACTATGTAGTGATACTTAGGTTCTGCTTACTTGCTCTACCGGTTTCCGCTTGAAATTTTGGATATTAGACTTCCGCTGAATTTGGAATGCGGAAAACAAAACATATAGGTATCATGCCTTCATTCAAATAAAGTCGCTACCTTTATAGTAGATAGTGTTGTGTAAAACACCCAGCTTAGACCTCTAGACTAACGACTAGAGTAACATAGCAACACTAAGAAAGTATCTTTGAAAATTCCACGAGTCGCGAGAACTTACTGCACTACTATTGTACTCGTATTAGGTCATATCTTGTAAGAATAGACATCTAGGTATTCTCAAAACACTTACATAAGTGTTTTAACCCTAGATCACTAAACATTAGTCTCACAGGCGACACGGTTCCCGCGCATTCGCTGTTTAGGTATGTTCCCGATACTACCCCACCCCGCCATTACGTACGTCAAGTTAAATATTGGCGTTTTATTTTGTTAGTCAGAACGACTAATGTTTAGTGACTGAGTAACTCGAAAATATGTTTAGTGAGCTAGGGTTAAATAAATACTAATACAAAATTTAAGGGCCAGCTAGCTCTTTTGTTGTCTAGCTTCTGCCCACACGTATTTTCGTTAAGATAAGGTATAGGTACTATATTTATCTAAGTTAGGCTGTGATTTAAATGTACACCAAATTTCATCTTGATCATAGTTTTTGAAATATTTTATAACAATATAAAATTCTTATTTCACAAATATCCGACTTTATAATATTAGAAGTCATCTACACGAGTTGTTCAGTACATCACACTACTATTAAATGCAAAAGTTTGGGTGTTTGTTACATCACACCAAAACCACTGAATGTATGGGGCTGAAATTTTCAATAAAAATACATAGGTTAACCTTGAAATAACAGTCAATTTTAATTGTTAAAAACGCGTGTAAAGCCGCGGGAAGGAACCAGTTATCAATATCAGACAGAAAGGACATTGAACATCTAGTTCCGATCGAGGAAGTGATCACAAGGCCGGCATCCTTCCTTCCGATAACGATTATCCTATTCTTAATAAAGAGTAGGTATTGGTTTAATTGATAATTTGATACCTGCATTAATTAACTGGTGCATGGGTGCGGCCACTGATTCAGATTTCCGGATTTTGTACTGTGCTGACTCAAAATGTTGCATTAGATGATAAAATTCGGCGCAGTAAAAAAAACTAGCTGAATTTGCGTATTTTTGAAAATATGTGGCCTATATTCTATCTACTCATCATCATCATCAGCCTATATTAGTCGCCATAGGCCTCCACCAATGAGCCATAGCGCCCTACTGTCTTCAGTTTGACGCATCATCGCTTGATACATGCAGTCTTTCGCAGGTCGTCATCCCACGTGGTCGGAGGGCGTCCTACACTACGTTTACCGAGTCGTGGTCTCCACTCAAGAACACGTTTGCCCCAGCGGCCGTCGGTTCTTCGCGAGATATGGCCGGCCCACTGCCACTTCAGCTTGCTAATTCTCAGAGCTATGTCAATAACTTTGGTTCTCGTCTACTCATACCAGTATTAAAATACAAATAAAATTAAATAAACAATGCTGGACAACCCCAAACACTTTAAACACTTCTCTTACAATTACACTTTTGTAAAAGAAATATTTTATCGGGATGCTCCTCTTTTAATCACAAATGTATAATAGGTAGGTACTCAACAACAAAAAGCTCTGCTTTGCTTGGGGCTAGATGATGCTGTGTGGATTGTTCACCATTTTTTATTATTTATACCTATAACTTTATACCAAGATTTTGATAAGTGATGCAGATGCTGTTGTTGCTATTTTTTTTAGCCATGAATGAGGAAGATACCACCCGGTTCTCATCACACTGATGTTATAAATGCGAAATTTTGGATATTTATATGGATGGATGTTTGTTACTTCTTCGCGCCAAAACTATTGAACGGATCGGGCGGAATTTTTTAATACAAATTGTTCTAGGTTCTGGGATAAAACATAGGCTTCTTTTTATCCCGTTTCCATGGGATACGTTTTCATAGAAACAACGCGTGCGAAGCTGCGGACTTGTAATTTTATAATGTTAAAAACCAAAATAGGTACCTTTACTAGCAAGACTTTTAGAACTCTATTATTCATGTTCCTATGTTTATTTAAATACCTATTTAGGGCACCTTTCGGCTTCGAAGTTTAACATAGTAATTCTTTTGCCACAATTACCTTGTAATGTGTCACATAGCATAGCTATGTCTATCTAACCGGGTCATTACCTCTAGGCATAGGTATCTAAAATACTCTAGGCTAATTAGCTATTTAGGTATACATAGTCAAGTTACTCTAGTTTCTTATCTCGTAGCAGTTTCGTAGCACATTGCGCGCGTTGATATCTTTTGTTTGGCACGAAAAATGACGCTACGATACCGATGATTTTTGTGGCTATTGTAGGTATATTATAATAAGTTATTTCCTCCTCTGGATATATAATTTTATTATCGACTGGCGACCGTGATGCATGCTAAATGGACAGTGGGAAGACCTACAGCTCGATGGACCGACGACATTTTAGCGGTGGCAGGGGGTGGTCGATGGATGGAGGCGGCTCAGTACCGCTATTCATAGCGTTGCGCGTCTTTTGAGGGAGGCGAGATATATTAAAATTACCAAAGGCTCTCTTTTGCAAGCTAATCACTTTACCATGACAATAAAACCATTGTCGTAGTAAAGTCTAGTCGCAGAATCGTCACGTAGAAATTGAGATGAAAGAAACTCTAGATAGAACTCTATCTAGTGCGTGCCGTGTTATTTGAACGGAGATACTGATGGAATGGTTTCAACCTAGAGACTTTAGACGCGCGTCCATAGTAGTTGTTTTTATCTAAGGTGGCTAAATGTGTCATTATGTGACGATACCAATGTCATATTAAAAGGATAAGTTTATCAGAATAATGCCCCTGGATTCCTGCCACAGAATCAACGGAGCGCTAATCATTCCCGTTCCGTATTCATGCACGGAACTCTAAAACGTTAGAGAATAAGTAAAATTTTACCTAACAGAGGTAACAAACAAAGGCCTTCACCTTGCAGTGCACCCCGAATGGGCCGTGACGGTGAAAAACATTATTTAATTCGAATCGGGGCCAAGTTCAGTGGAACCAACGATTTGTGTGATAATAAAATGTAGACAAAAGTTATGTCATTGGTTACGGAAGATTTTGTTAGTAGATAGGTAACATAAACGAAAATAAATATAAGTACTATTTAACGGGTATTTATCGCGTTTATTTACCTATTAGAAACGTCGAGAAAAATAGGTAAATAAATGCAATTAATACCCGTTAAATAGTACTAGAAGTAGTAAAAAGTAGTAGAATATGTAGATTATGATTGGTAGGTACCAGGTTCCCTTTTTAGATGATATTAACAAATGAAAGCAAGCACAATAACAAATTAAAAAAGGAAGGTACCTACGTAATTTACAATAGAATGTTTATTTTATAAAATTCGAATCAGAATAATGTTTATTTAATAAAAATCCCCTTATACAAACCCCTGCAAAACTGATTTCTGGACAAAAGCTCCAGAAATACCCTGATCTCCGTACACAGAGAAGTCAAAAAGAAATGACAATGTAGAAGTTACTTTGAGGTAAGTTTCAGTACTAAAATTAAATAAATATATTTTGTTTGTATACCTACTTGCAAAACCCCAGAGGCTAAGATCATTGAACCATGGATGCGCTAACTGGGTCAGTGTCGAGATTCATCTCTAGGTAAGTATAGCCATTTTTTATTAAGAACTGAAAAGGAAGTTACCTATCCATTCAGATAGCAATAGACGAAGTACGAAATGGTATTTTAGAACTTTTCTATTGGTAAGTTCAAGGTGTGGTGTTACATTTAGTTACAATTGACGATGATGGTGAAAAGGTGTGTGCAGCATGTACAAAATAAAAATTTATGATTTTTTTAAGTTGTACTTTCCTTCTTAATATTTTTTTGTGTGTGCTATATATATATAAATCTTTAACTATTATATCTATTATAATCTTCTACTCTACTGTATTTTACTTAGAAATGTATGTATAGGTAAGGTAGTCAGTCGAGCTGGTTGCCAGCTTAGTATTTGCACCACTACAACTCTTCCCGTGGTCGTTGAAATATACGACTAAGGTATATCCACCTGGGTAAGGGCAGCAGTGCCTCCTGCAGTTCAGATCAACCACTGAACCGCAATCCCCAAACCCGCATGCCCAGCGGTGGGGATTATGGCAAATGGCAATAAGTAAGTCTTTAATGGGGTCGCTGGGGCAAACGCGTTCTTGAGTGGAGACCACGACTCGGTAAACGTAGTGTAGGACGCCCTCCGACCAGGTGGGATGACGACCTGTGAAAGACTGCAGGTAGATGCTGGATGCGTCAAGCTGAAGACAGGACGCTATGGCGCTCATTGGGGGAGGCCTATGTCCAGCAGTGGACTAATATAGGCTGATGATGAAGTCTTTAATGATAAGTGCAAACACTGCGTTTTTTAAAAAAATACTTTAATAAGTTCCATTATTAAATGCTTTATTTCCTTTAGACCTAACAAGACTCTTGGACACGTCCACAAAATTCAAACGACATAAGTAAAACTAGGAAATCAAGTGATCACTTTGATTTTTTGTTCACTTCAATATTTTTAAGAAGAAACCTTTACCTTGTTATCATGGGAAGCCTATGTCCAGCAGAGGTGATGTGTAGTTAGAAGTGTTATCTGATACTGAAGATTCTATTTGTACGGATCTACGGCCATGACCGACCGATGAACTTCGATAACCTACGTAATAATTGTAAGCGCGTAATATAGCGTGCAAAGTAATTTCGATTGTTATGTCTGGCTTGTAGGTCAGAGTCAAACGTGGTTATTGGATGTAGTTAAATTGGTTTCTGTTTTGTGCCTATAGTTATGCGAGAGGTTTGTATATGATATCATGATATCGATATCTCGTCAAGTTCAAATCTTTCTCGATTTAATAGTAGGTAGTACAGTAAGTACATACCGTAGGTACGTAGGTATGTATATACCGTACCTACATTACCTACCGTACTGTAGCTGCGGTAGGGCCGGTAAATAAGGTATTAAAAATGAATGAATGTAGGTACATTTTATTGCACTACAAAATAACGTTTATTAATGGAGAAGGATTTGAAACTTTGGTATAATTTTAGCAAAAGAAGGTTCTATTATATAAAAAAACTAAACGTACCACAAAAAAAACTTACATAACAATTAAATCAGTTGGGATAACTGTAGATTGTTGCGAAAGGTATTTCAACGTATGATTAATACCTGGCAATCGCAAGTGAGTGTGTCGCTACATTGCTGTATTCTACCTATCAGATGCTGATATCGTGTGTTTTATATCTTTACATAGGATAAAATGAAGTAGCTTCCGCTGTCTGTTCGCTTAGATCTTGTAAACTACTCAACGGATTTTAATGCAGTTCTCATCGGATAGAGTGTTTCAAGAGGAAGGTTTACAAACCATTTGTCACATAGATTTCTACGAGGGCGAAGCCGCGGGCGCATCTGGTTTATAATTAAAAAAACAAGTTAATTCTATATAAATGCGTGCGAAGCCACGAACAGAAGCTAGATTGAGTTAATAATCATAAATTCAATAATTTTAATGATCACGGTCAATTTTGGTGACTTAATTTCAAGTGCAGTAAGTACAGAAATATCTAAAGGATTTTAAAAAGTACTCTGGCATTGCCCTGCATTGGGCTGAGAGCAATCACCTTCGGTTACCTTCAACCACCTTCGACTAATACGGAAGTCGTATCCGGTTTGCTCCGGTTTTTTACTTTTCGAAATAGGATCAAATATCAAACTGTGGTTTATGAACTACGATGTGATATTTAATCCCATTTCTACGACATTTTTCCATTATTGACAAAGAAAATAACAATTAAAGAATATAAATAATTAGTACCTATTTGTAATTGAAACTGTCGACCTAACTGCAGACTATTGCTAACAATCTAGATTCTAGATGTAGCTCAACTGATCCAACGAAGCGTCCGCAAGACGCTGGCTGCATTGCCCGTTAAACTGATAATCATCGGTGTAGCTTACTCTCAAGGGAATAATAAGATTGAATTTGGAACATCAAAATATATGTGAAATTTTTTAGCAAGGAGATCCGTGCAACGAGTTCTTCTTGGAAATTTGATACTAACCTCTGATCAGAAGGTGGAATAAAAAACGAATGCCGCGAAACATTTACTTACTATTTTCCCGCGAGAAGTGTGAAAAAGAGATTAGATATTCTTCTCTTGCAAAGCTGTCTTTGTGTTGGGCGTGATCTAAACTCTTCTCAGGATTCTAGTAACTTCTCGCATTTTAGAAGTTGAGTTGTTCTCGGGATTGTCAGCCTTTGACGTAAGACACTGCTTTACGTACCAGGTGAATAATCTAGTATTATGTTATAGCCTCTGCTATTTCACATCTTGACCTGCCTCTACAAATTCTCTTCTAAATAAAAAAAAAACATTTATATTTAAATTATATGGGAACTGAAATGAATGAAAAATACGGGAAAATCTGTGCATACCAGATGCAGTAAAATATAAGCAGTTTGTACCTAAACAGATTTTATTGTGAATAATATATACCTGAAAAATATATGTTTAAAAAGCGACTACGTATGTAGCATGCAACAAGGAATTTAGACATAATTTATAGGCAAAATTATAAAACAATTAGATACTTACCTACAATAGCTATATACAAGTGCTTTCTTTAAGGCTAGTTTTTACTTTATTCCGAGTTGATTAATTTGTTTATACAGTGTTCATTTTGTTTGCAACGATGCAACTGAAAAAACAAATAAAGTCATTGGACGTAACTACAATGTATTTCTATGCAGGTTGAGTTACCTACCTTACTTAAACATATCTACAATACTATACTCAAAGTTTCACTAGCGAACCGCCACGGCTTCGAACGTGTTGCAAAGCAGTTTTATACATAACTAACTTTGGTAAGATATACGAAATGAGACCTACGAAATTTGTAGCGCCGCGGGTGAGTCCACCTGCGACGATTTTCGCGGGTTGCGAGTTCGATTCCCGCTTTGGGACACATATTTGCAAGATCTGGTGATATTTGTTTCGGGTGTTCTGAGTATTTTCTATGTATTATAAAAAATATCTATGCATATACATTGTATTTTATTATGTACGAGCACCTATGTATATCATCTGGTACCCATAACATCCACTCTGATTAACTTTAAAAAAAAAATCAAAACAAAGCGTTTATTTGTAGTTAAACATAAATAAAAAATACAAACAGAAAAAATCGTTACCACTTACAGAAAATACGATATACAACGAAAATATATAAACTTAGTTTTAACTACAAAATGGTCCCAACTCAGCATATGCAGGTGTTAGAAAAAACACCTGCGCTGGTTTTCTGCTGGTTACTGTTTACTTTCGGCAGTTCTATATATTTAATTATTTATATATCAATATACATAGCTCTAATAATTTTATTATTTATGATTTTCTTTTCATACCTACTCATAGATTATTGTATATATATACTAAAAAAAATGCGATGACTGTGGCGAGTGCGGCTTCTGCGGCGGACAGGTGCGCGTTCAGCTTTAGTCATATATGGTAGATCTTCCACTAGCATTTTCTCCCAAAACCTTAGGAGACCGCTACAAAAGGAGTTCCTGATGTCTAGAATGGAGTTCTTTTGTAATTTCCTCTCCTAGGCAATGTTTCTTAAAGTTACCTTAATTGAAAGTTCGGTAATGTGTCCTATATTATAAAAAATGGCTTTGAAAAAATCTATGCCATGTAATATCTACGTACATGCCACCAGACTATGGATGCATTACCTACCCCAATAAGACAAGCTAAATCTCTCCCTATATTTAAACATATGGTCTATGAACTCTTTCTTCGACTTCAAATAGTTAATATTTTATGTATAATAGTGTCTATAATCAGTATTTATTATATGTGTAAACAAGTATTTATGTATTTGTATTGTATATAATTTATATACTACATTAGTCTATAATACGCCACCATCTACACCTATGTACCTATACTATAGCTACTATAGCTACGTGTCCATCCAAAGGTTGCCTGGAAGAAATCACTCTTAGCGATAAGGCCGCCCATTGTACATCTGTATCTTTGTTTGTTTGTTCTTTACTGTTTTTTTTCTGTGTCAATAAAGCGTATTTGTTAACCTACACCTACTCATCCCCGTAATCTACAATTTTAACCCTAAACTATAGCTACTATAGCTACGTGTCCATCCAAAGGTTGCCTGGAAGAAATCACTCTTAGCGATAAGGCCGCCCATTGTACATCTGTATCTTTGTTTGTTTGTTCTTTACTGTTTTTTTCTGTGTTTGATGTGCAATAAAGCGTATTTGTTAACCTACACCTACTCATCCCCGTAATCTACAATTTTAACCCTAAACGCCATACAAACACTACCTCAGTTCAATAAACAAAAAAAAACTTATAAACCAGGCGCCAAACGAATACTTCCCGCGTTTCGGAGGTCGCCCGCTGTCCTATATAACTCGAACACATCGATAAACCGTTTACAACTACCGTCGCCCTCACACCGTCACCACCCAGTACGATACCAGCCTTCAGTACGTTAAAAAAAAACAATTAAAACTTGTGAAATTCCATTTTTTACGTGATCTAGAATTTAAGCTAACGCACGGCATTGGTTACCTACTTAATTTACCACTACTGTGATTGTTGCAGCGAGAGCTACAGTCTGTGCGTACGCATAGTCGAAGGAGCGCGCGCAACCGATCGCCAACTACTGTGATACTGTGTCAGTGCCGTACATAAACACGCAAGATGCATCACTACGTTAAAATCGTAAGTTTTTGTTATTTATGAATTAAGGGTTAAGCTCTATCTTTAACATTGTCCCAGATTCCTTATAAGAATAAGAAAATCTTTATTAATAGTAACAAATTTACTAAAATCGTTCCTAAATTACCCAACACCATAAATACTACATATACAACTACAAATTAATTAAAAATCTTCAAAAAATTCAAATAATATATATAATATTTAATATAATATTTATAATGGATAAAATATTAAAAAAACAGCTTCTATATAATATACAGCTAAGTAAACAAAAATGATCCCTGATTTAACAATGAACCAGGTGTTTTAATAATTTAATTAACTTAAGTAAACATTTACCCAGCTGTTATTTAATTGTCTATATTCTATATATACATAGACAACAAAATATATAGTCTATATTATTTTGTTGTCTATGAGGTATTTGTAATTTTCTTTGTAAATAAAATAATACTTTTAAATCTTTATGTTGGTTGTTTTGCACGTATTCTGTTATTTTAAATTAGCAATACTTGATCGAAACTATGTTTTGCTTTATAATTAAAATTATTTTGATGAGATATAATTTATGCAAATTATCAAATACCTGCTGAAAAACTTCCCCCAATATTAACAGAGTATTCACCAATTAATACCACAGTAATATTATAAATGCGGATGTTTGAATGGATGTTTGTAACCTCTTCACGCCAAAACTACTGAAGGGATCGGGCTAAAATTATAGTAATAAATGAAATAAAAAAAAAAATTTTATCCCATAAATCAGTTCCCAGTAGAAAACGTTTCCATAGAAACAACTCGTGCGAAGCCGCGGGCTAAAGTACTTTTAAATAAGTCCAAAATAAATGAAAGTGTCAAAAGTCACAATGGAATGAAAAAAGTAATGAATGTACAAATGTTAACACAACATTACATAAGTTATATTGCATTAGGCTATGTGCAAAAAATTGTATGGTTTCAATGCCCCCGGCAAAAACTTAACAAAGAGATCATTAAAAAATATGAATACCTACATTTTGATTTAAATAGGTACCTACTTCATGAAGGTACGAGCCTGAACTTTGTTCACAGGGCGTTAAAATTACACAGACGTAATAATACTAATAACTACAAACACACGCACATATAAAAATGCAATTGAAAGAAGCAGTGTAAAAAAAACGCGAAAAAGTGCGAAAGACTGCAGATAGATGCTGGTAGCGGCAAGCTGAAGACAGGGCGCTATGGCGCTCGTTGGGGGAGGCCTATGTCCAGCATTGGACTGCTATAGGCTAATGATGATGATGACGATGATGTGTAAAAATATTGAACAAAGAAATTGGTGCAATTTAAAATTATTCCGTGATCATGGCGCATGAAACTGTGCCGAAATATTGGATAACTCAAAAATCAAATCATGGTAAATATCCCGTTTTGAATGACTTTAGTGTTGATAACCATGATAGTTTCAAAAGTTTGATTGCTGCAATTTGTTATTTGTTTAGAGTATTTTAGCTCAGAAATAAAACACAATTTTTTGTAAACCATGGTGCACAGAGATTTAGATGACTTGGGCGAAAACCACACTGTTTTAAATCTTTCCGTCATTATTATGGAATAATTTATACATGTAGGAACTAAAAACTTACATAAACATTATAAAATACTCTAAATTATAATGTACATCCGAATAATCAAAATGTAAATAAGCCTAACATAAATTAGACGCGACGCATAATTTCGATTATCCGTGCTCAATCGGTCTACTTGGAAAACGAAAAAATCAAAATAAAACGTTTTTTATTTCTTTAGGCTTACATAAGCACTTAGACAGGTCATATTTTATACTATTCATTATTATCAAATAACATTATTTTAATGTTCACTACAATTTTTTATCCAAAATCAAAATCGAAGTTTCTGTTTAGTTTTCGTGTAAACGCTATCAACACGGTTTAAATTTGGCTTTTGACCCACCTTAACGTCATAAGCGGGTTTTTTTTATGACTTTTTTACACTAAAAATGATTTCCATGACTTCAGTTTGGTCTATTCATGGATAAATACTTTTAAACTTACGCGATCTGAACACATATTTATAAGTATTAATACTCGCTATTTCGCTGAGGCGGTAACTCCAGTACTCCAGTCATCCCGTGACCATGACAGTGTGTAAACCTGTTGAAACGTCGGGAAAAATAGGTAAATAAACGTGATAAATACCCGTTGTATTAATACTTATAAATATCTATTCACGGATATCTATAAATTATATTATAGTCAAGTCTATAGCACAGCTTAGCAATATCCAAAAACCATACTTAGTTTCAATCACATCGTAAATCTTATAAGAAACAATGGACAATTCGACAGCTCGGTAGCCCGTTACCTAATTAATGAAATATTTGACAACGCTGTCAGACGGATTTCCTAGACACGCTATGATAGATCATGGCAATTATCTACTACTTTGACTATGCGGATTTAACCCACAAACCAAATCATTGCCTGAAGATATTATTAGCTATTGTTGTATATTATGAGACCCCAATCTCAAGCAGTCTTTTCATGTTACGTTATGTAAATTACATTTTGGAGTTCATCGCGTGGAATCTCCTTAGCTTTAGGCAATATTATATCATAAGATTAATATTAGGTGGACCAACCTTACCATGAGTGTTCACGTGCCAGTTTCGTAGGTTATTTTTTGATGGGTAGGACGCACTGGTTGACAACTTTCGTTTTCAATCAATTCAATTCAATTCATTTCATTCTCAAAATGGTTTTACCCAAGTGCAGAATTGCCCAAGGTTCTTGGAAAGAATTTCGGGAAGGTACGCCATGTACGAGCACCGGTCTTGGATCAAAGTCGCCATTGATCATTACTTTGGTTTTATCCCAATTCGTGCCAAAACCCATATATCGGAAGGCTGAAGGGGATGATTGTACTCCTTGAAATAATAAATAATCTACCCACTGTGTGTAGTGGTATATGGTGCCATATCCTCCGTGGAACCCGGCCTGTTCCGGTGACTGGAACTCGTAGAATCTCCTGGCGAGACGGTTCGTGACCACTCGTGAGAACAGATTCGTTGTAGAATGTTTTGTAATAAAGTTCATGACAATCATAATTATATTAATACTTTATGTAATGTATAACTAATGGTGAAATCAGCTCAGATATTGACGCCGGTGCCGTTAGCTTCATTTAACAGAGTAAACTCATCACATCACCAATCTAAAACTTGTGTTTCGAAATCGAATGTTGAACACAATCAATGCTGATTATGTTAATGGCAAGAGTGGAATATAAACTGCTCATAAAAGTAAAGCTAAATCATTTAGGAATTCAATTTACACTAGTATACAAATTCTACAAATACCCAATTCACCTACTTACCAGCGATTACCTGATTCTGTCATCACTTTTTATTTCACCGTCGCTACTAAAAAGCACTAACTCTATATTTCACACTCGAGAGAATAGGACATTATTGCACAGACGTTTAAGCTTAACTACAGGTCTATTTCTACAATCGCAATAGATAACAACTAGCCATTAAATTTCAAAGCTCTGTAAAATAAATCGCGTTGAATTGGTGCGGCATGTGCCAGAGTGTTGAAGGTATTTGGGTTTGGATAGAGCAAATAGATAAAAAACTATTCATGAACAAAACAAGCAAGTTTTTTAATTGATCGTTAAATTTTTAGTAATAATTATGTTTATAGAACGAGGACCGATTAAGCTATAGAAAGAAAAAATACAAGCACTTCCCGTTTCAAAAAAGTTTAAAAAGTTAGTCAAAAGACACTTATTTTAATAATTCGTAATTACCTACAATTATAAACCTTTTACAATGTTTTTACCAATTAAATTGGTTTTACCCTTTTATACCACATCGCTTTGCCCTACATTTATGTACACTACAGTTTCTGCCGATATTTTTTTTAGTTTTCCACAATATAAGTCGACGACCGATGTGGCGCGGTGGGCGAAGGTCCGCCTGCGACTCAGGAGGTTGCGGGTTCGATTCCCGCCTCGGGACAAATGTGTGTATGATATGCAGATATTTGTTTCGGGTGTTCTGGTCGTTTTCTATGTACGATAAAAAAAATAAAAAAAAACTATCTATGTGATGTATTGTATTATGTATATCAGTTATCTAGTACCCATAACACAAGCTCTGCTTACCATGGGGCTAGATAATGCTGTGTGAATTGTCCAGCATTATTTATTTATTTTATTTTATAAGTAAATTTCAGGGATAAATATCTATACTGTGCTGGTATCTAATTACATACCTAGCTTCTTAAACAGAATCGTGTCTAATTCAGTTAAGCACGTCGGTGGTTATTCCTTCACGGTGCGTAGAGACATTATCTGCTCAAATGAGCCGCGAATTGGCTCAATATCAGGTGTCAAATTATATTATGCTCATTATTAACTGCGTTTGTGCACATTTAATTGTAAATAATAAATAAATAATGCTGGACAATTCATACAGCATTATCTAGCCCCATGGTAAGCAGAGCTTGTGTTATGGGTACTAGATAACTGATATACATAATACAATACATTACATAGATAGATATTTTTTATTATATATAGAAAACGACCAGAACACCCGGAACAAATATCTGCAGATCGTACACACAATTGTTCCGAGGCAGGAATCGAACCCGCAACCTCCTGCGTCGCAAGCGGACCTTCGCCCACCGCGCCACATCGGTCGTCATAATGATCACCTTATTATTTAAACTGCTAAATGGCGACCCTATATAGAATAGATTAACATATTTTCTTCTTTTCTTCTTCATATGTCGGCAAAATAACTTGTTATATCCCAATAACGAAAAAAAAAAGACAAAATAAAGGCCCCCAAATCTTAAAAGTTTCTAATTAACATTATAAATCATACTTTATCAAAGAAACCGTCAATCAAATACATAAAGAGTTAAGATACCTTAGAAGAGATAATTGTTGGTAAAATTTATTTAATTAGGTGCTCATATTCCATGTAAAAGCATGTATAATCAGTGAAAAAAACCTTACTACCATCCGGGTAACCGATTGATATCTAACAAATTTCAAGTATTCACTTTGTGCAAGTTTAATTACGGTCAAGGGTGCTAAACAAAGATGGAATCACATGATAATCGCAAAGTTTTTTGCGGTTTACACTTACCTGATGAGCATCGAAGACTCGTGACCGAGATATGCAAAAATCGACCTTCAAGACTCGCGGATAGTCGGTGAACGACCTATTTTGCAATAACAGCTGGTTTTTGTCTGAGTTCCGGGTGCCGTGGTTTGATAAATCGACGTTTAGTTTTGACTTTGTTTTAGGAAGCACAGATGATAAATGCTTGACTTTGTCGTAAGTAGGTTTTTGTAATTAATTTTAGCTATAGTCTAACCCCTTTAAACTGGTTTAATTTACACCAATCTTAACTTTAAACAATTGATAGAGTATTATTTTGTGTGTTCTTTCGTATGGAGTCTACACATCAACTAGCAGACACAGCCTGGTTGGTGTGACATTTCAGTTTCAATGAATTCTGTGGCCTGCTAACTTTGGTGTGTAGACTCCATTATCACAATAATGATATTGTTAGCCAACATATTGAGCGAAAAGCCGAAATGTTTGCGTAACAGAAAGCGTATTTGTATTACTAAAATTATTAATCTCGTAGAAAGTGAGATCCGTGCGGATCTTATTTCCTCATAAATTATTTGGAGTAAAAACATACTTAATGTACGAAAGATATGTATATCCAGGTCATTTTGCATCATCCCTTTACTGGAGGGCATAAATGACCTTTAAAACTGGCCCTAGGTTATATGGTACAGTCACTTTTTTCCCACTTACTGTTTTTATCTCTATCCGAACAGAGGTTGACCTTTTTTGTGCTGGGTACCTGGGCTTACACAGCGAATTTATAGCGTGGGATTTTCCCTGGAATTACCTTTATCAATTTCATTATTTGCTATCTACTAGATAGATAAGTATTTAGTGAAATTTCGGTGGCATAAAAACAAAAGCGGATTTGAGACAGCTCAAAGTAACATTTGCATTTGAACATCGTACACATTGTTTCCTTTGAAATGTGTCCTGCCGTTCGTCAAATCTTAAGTTAAGTAAAATCTATTTTATTGCTACAATACACACAATATCCCTCTGAGAAGCACAATAAAATATTTTTATGTCTAAGTCTTACCAAAGTGGCTTATTATTTTTTTCAACTCCACGTAACTATTATACGTAGCTGCACTATAATCACCTCAAATGACACAAATAATGTTACCTTCACACGAGTTTGATGTACTGCTAACTAGGCTAAAGCCTTGGCGACCAACTATTATTGTCAATAGCCGAAACACCGTCGGATGAACTTCCTCTTAAGATACAACAAACAGTCAAGGTGAATCTAAACGCACTTGTGTATTTAAATAGCCATTGAAGCCTTGTCATTGTGTGTTTTACATAATTGTTGACCTCGACTGCAGTTTCTATGTAGTTTGTTTTGTTTTTTATAAGTATTATGTACTTTATCTTGTTTCGCGTGTGATGAATGCGAGATTATAGGGCTTGCGCGCACGAAAACCTGCTAACAGATAGTATCACGCATCGCTGCCTTTAGTTTGATGCAAATGACTTTATCTCCAATTAAGTAGGCGCATGCAAGTACCTCGGACCGGTTCTTGTCCTTCAAGTTCATAACAATAAGATATATCCCTTTTTATGCAAGTACATTCAGGGTTAATTGATATAATTTTCTCGGCTCACTTCGTTCGTGGGTGAGGTGGATATGTAACATAGAGTTTCCGCATTTTAAAAATACCTCGATCGTGATAAATATGTTATTTTCACTTACATTTTCGTTTACCTGATGGCATAACAGAGAGAGTGGTCTTGCGTCGTCGAATAAGTTGTAATTCTTGATAAATGCTCGGGTATCGTAAATATCTACACATAAATGAATGGAGCAATACAATTTCACCTACTTAATGAGTTTTGAGTTTTATTGAGAGGTTACGCATCAGGCAACAGAAAGGTAATTTGATCAAAACCTACACTTAAGTAAGCGTGTTTATGTTATGAATCGCATGATACTGTATAATAAAAAATATATTAATTATAGAGATTTAAACCTCATTGCGTTAAAGTTAGTCTTATACATTCGATAATCTAGCAATTAATGTGAGTTACTTTTATAACTTTGAAATAATTACCAGTTAGGTGTTCCTTAAAACCGTTTCATATTTTAACCTTAAATTATTAAAAAGAAGATTAATAAGTTATAAATACATCAATAACTCAACAAATTATGTTGATTATCAAGAAAAACAAATATAGTTACTACTTTTGTTTTTAATGTCAAGATGAAAACGTAATTTCTTGCCACAATGAGCTTTAATTAAACGATATCAACCTCATTTCAAATCAAATAAAAACTGCTTACAGCCGCGATATATTTGTGGGAGTCGGAAGGCGGAAGCTGACCGGTCTGACGGGCAGCACATATCTCGATTTATAATAAGCAGTAGCACAACATATCGAAACAGAATATTGGATTCGCTGAATAGAAGAATTTGTGTCCATTTGTATGTGATCAACCGTCTGTAGATATTTCTAGCGATGATAACCAGGACTTTTATCATCATCATCATCAGCCTATAGCAGTCCACAGCTGGACATAGGCCTCCCCCAATGAGCGCCATAGCGCCCTGTCTTCAGCTTGCCGCATCCAGCATCTACCTGCCGTCTTTGGCAGGTCGTCATCCCACCTGGTCGGAGGGCGTCCTACACTACGTTTACCGAGTCGTGGTCTCCAGTCAAAAACGCGTTTGCCCCAGCGGCCGTCGGTTCTTCGCGAGATATGGCCGGCCCACTGCCACTTTAGCTTGCTAATTCTT
The DNA here is from genome assembly GCA_943735965.1 of Eupithecia abbreviata. Lineage (NCBI taxonomy): Eukaryota > Metazoa > Arthropoda > Insecta > Lepidoptera > Geometridae > Eupithecia > Eupithecia abbreviata. Next base: position 9,704,167 of record OX030982.1, on the reverse strand, counting down.
TGAGCTATGTCGATGTCGAGGACTTTCATATGCTGTTTCCCCCGTTTTCACCCTCGTTGAATTCGAATTTCACATTCCTTAAATATAGCCTATGTTTATATGATAGTTCAGCTTCCCAACGGTGAAATAATTTTTCAAATCGGTTCTGTAGTTTCGGAGCCTATTCAATACAAAAAAACAAAAAATCAAACATTTTTTCTTTATAATATTTATAGTATAAACAATCAAATTATTAGAGATAAAGTTGAGTTACTGTATTCATCAGACACACAGTGGCTGTCTAGTGTCAGTATGGTAATGCACAGCCTCTAAGGCTTCCCGGTGTCTGAGGTGCCTGCCCATTCATGGCTAGGATGTGTGATGTAAACGTTAGCATGTTATTTATAATTTGCTAACTAACGTTATTATTGTAAATAATAAATAACGTCATTATTATAAATAATAACGTTAGTTATTACTAACGTGCTAATAACTAGTTTTTAGATTTTTTAAATAGAATAAATTTATCAATTTGGTAGAGGTGATTTTGCAGTTTCTTTGTATGTAGGTAATCGGTAATTTCTGGAAGTAACTATTTTTCCGATTCTAAAAGAAACTTTAGATAAAAAAAAATCTATTCTAGGTAACGTTTATCGATCTAGAAATCTCGAAGAGTAAACGAAAATTAAAATAAAAACAATTGTTGAATTGCTTTATCGTTACCTTTTTACTGCTACACTGCTGAACGGATATCGATGGAATTAGGCAATAAGATAGATTGTATCTTGAGATCTGGACTTCTTTTTATTCAGGAAATACTAAGGCACTGAGCCACGGAACACTAGAGGGTATAATTTAAAACAAAGCAAAATAAACCTAATTAGCAACAACACAAAGATATAAATCTTGTTTTGCAAGTTTGCGAAACTATGACGTCATTATTTACCTTAGATTACCCGATTAGTATGAGCTTTACGCTATTGAACCCACTGTTTAAATGGCGTAATCGAATTTAGTTTGTTTTAAATAAAACTAGTTTAAACTAACACTTTCATAGCCTCTCTAGCGACCTCGAGCACTCGCTCCTTTGGACCTACGTGTAGCGCCGTCGGTCGTCGGTGGCCCCCACCAGATGGGCAGTAGATGCGGTAAGCCCGCGGCTCAAGATGCATTAAATTATACCCTGATAGAATGCAGTTTTATGTCTTTCCTCATGATAAACAGTGGGTTTTTCTGTAGTTTTTTGAAAAATTGTATCAAGATCCATTAAATCCTTAAAGCGTGAACAGTATTTAATTTACAGACAGGTAGAGTCACTTTCGCTTTAATAATATTTTAAAATAGGCTCTAGGATATTAATTATATTTTACTATAAAACTATGGTTGGTTGACGAATATTAGTTTGAGAAAGAAGTAAAAGTGAACGCATTGGCTAGAGAAAAGTGGAGGATTTGCATTATCGCACCGACAAGAGCGAATCTCTTTAATTTATAATAATAAATGATTGACTTGTTTATGGCAGACGTCCGCAATCTCCCCTATAGCCCGATTACCCAGTCCATCCATCCATCACAATAGCCTGGTTTTATTTATTTCATCTTTCTTTGCAATAGTCTCTACACCTGGCGGATACCATCTTTGAGTGTATCATATTGTGCACCCGAGGATGATACCCGCTATGTGTAGCCTTCGCCTTTAGATTAACTTTCTCAAAGGGCCTCTGTGCTGTTGGCTTCGGCCCCACGCAAACCTTCCAAAGGACCGGGTCACTTTATGGCCCGAGATCATGGTAAATGAGAGACATAATAATAATAAAAAACAATAATTTGTTTCAGACCAGACAAAAATAAACGATCTTATTTAATTAACTGTATGTACGGTCCATATTAATATAAAACTAGCATACATAAAATATATAAAAAAAAATATATTTACATGTCATTTTGCTTTTTTGTCTATTTTATAATATCTCGTAGATACCACGTGATTGAATAGGAAGGCTTATTTCATTTGTATTTGTGTCACCTAGTTACCAAGGTTACTACAAAATGCCTATAAGTAGTGAAGTAGTTGTATAAGCGACTGCATCGCCGCGCCTACATATTTAAAGTTATTTAAACCACAATGTTTATAAAGCAGTTAAGGCTTATTACGACAAAATGTCAATGGTTCCTGACTGACTGACTGTAGAGTAAATGTGAAGCTCTAGGCTGCTACATTATACAGGCACTTTGACTGCGATTTTTTTTCGACGACAGCGATCTTTTTTTTAACCTTAAAAATTCATGCTGCCGCTCTACACAGCGGTTGTGTTGCACCACACATGCGTTTCGTTCGAAAAATATTACGGCTGTGCTGAGTCACACAGATCTGTATTTTCTCAGCCGCTGCGCTAGTGTGGATTTACGCATATTAGTCACTTGTAGAAAACACATACCGTGTGTTTTCAGCAGTCAACGTGTTAAATAGGATAAATTAAATACATCTTAGTCACAGTACAGTCACATATCATCTTATCTAGGCAGTTTTATACTTACTATTAGCTACAGGAATGGGCTTTAAAGATTTTGGCCCTTATATCGGTTTACCACACTGTCCCGAACTCTTGGTCCCGAAAATGATGTTATGTATGATAATTCTACTATTATTATAAACGTGAAAGTTTGTAAGTATGGATGGATGGATGTTCGTTACTCTTTCACGTAAAAATCGTTCTGAATGGATTTTAATGAAACTTTACAATAATATAGCTTATACATCAGAATAACACATAGGCTACAATTTTAAAGATATATTGTATATTATCCAAAATATCTATCACCACGCGGGTGAAACCGCGGGGCGCAGCTAGTAATAAATAATAATCTTGTGCATACGAAGCCGCGGGCACAAGCGCAAATAAAAAATCAAATTAAGTTGCATTCCACTACTCAATAGGCAAATAACAAAATCATTTGCAACTTACAATGTTTATTTATGAGGCTCTGTTGACCGAATGAGATAAAAAAAACAATAATTTAGAATAACTATAAAATGGTTCTAATATCGACAATAAAGATAAAGCCCATTTTAAACTAAATTAGAATAAAAGTGACATTTATCGGAGGACATTCTAGTCTGGTTAACGTTCACTAAACATTGCCACAGACAATAATATTGCCTGTTAGTGGATCGGTCTACACCATCAATTGATGATGGCAGATTTAACGATCACGGATGATTTATTACGATATTTAAGAGTTAGAGTGAATAATAAACAATGTTTAAAGACCAACCATTATAAATAAGATCAACAGTTACGTGATGAACAATAATATTAATCAATAACCATTTTCAAAACTAGATTAAAAAACTGGCTTGTTAGTAGTGCGCACTATAATATAAAATAGTTTTTTGATACTAGTTAGTAAGTTAAAGTTAAGAGGTAAATAAACCTACCTGTATAATTAGTAGTAGTTAGTACTAGTAATTGTCAAAATATTGTGTTATGTCCGAAATGGATAAATTGTTGTTACCAAATTATTATTTAAGACCTTTCCTATGGATATCTTACACAATTTAACAATAAATATATATTCTTATTCTTCTTATTCAAAAATAAAGTCAAAACCGGATAGATTCCATTTAGTAAAAACGGTCGAACATTATTATGCTTCCGTTTCGTCTTTGACAATACGCGGATCAATTACAGATAATGAGTAATGTGACGTGAAATATTTTACTTTGACAAGATTCTTTTCCTTCTGATCGCGCACGGATTATTATAGATGCTAAAAGGCAGTGACTGTATTCAGCAAGTTGTATTGCCCCGTTAGATGTCCGATATTCCTTGTCCAAAGTAAAAGCAGATATTCCGATCACATTAGGCTGGCATCAAAGAGCAAAGCAAGGGTTTCAATTAAAGTTCAAGTTATTTTGTAGTAAAATTAACCACCTTTTTCATAAATAGTCTAGTCTCGGACGCAGCTAGGGCGCTGTACAAACTCGTAATGTTAGGTAATTAGGTTAATTTTATTCTACTTTCTAAGATTTGAATTTGTTTTTCTGTTTAACTTACCAGGGCTACATTATCGCGTGTGAGACAAAGCCCTTTATAATATTGAAAAAAAAGTCTCGGTAAAAAAATTAATAATATCCCAAAGTCAACTATGGCGGGACTTCATCTTTCTTAGAGATTACCCCAAGTGCGAGGGCTTACGCACATACGCACTATAATAAAAAAAACTTAGGACTTATCGCAATAGGCACGTTTTAAATGTTTTATACATTTAGCACGTGAAATATACGGAGAAAGTATTAAACGGAAGCGTTATGAGCTAAGCCTGCGCTCGCGATGCTAATAAAAGTGTGTGGAAAATAACATGAGAGATTTTGGTTACCTATGTAAATAGGTATTCGATTTTGCATTGCAGTTTCGCATCAACGCTGTCTGCGATACGACATCGTTACGTATTTAATATGAGTCAGATATAAGAATAAGGCTCTGCACACATTGTTCCAACGCTGCTACCGCGCAGCAAAAAATGTGCATTCAAATTTCGGCTTTAACTCGATAACTTTAGATACATTAACCGTAACAAAATTGATACCCACAAGCTTCAAACGAGCTATCTGTCACCTGATGCCGTCATTAGGAAGTGCATCCAAATGTTACGAGCTAAAGCCTATATTTGATTAGGCATTTTTGTACTGCGTGGTAACTGTGTGCTTCTGATCTGCGTCAACTTTTACAAACTCTCATTTTGTATAGGTTTTCTTACATAACTTCTCTCTACGTGATAGCTAAACCCAACTGCCAAATTATTACATTGCAATTTCATAATTTTGAACGACTAACATGGTACCTTCTAAACTCGCTTCTGCCTTCACTTTTGAGCGATAAGACCGCCAATTATCTAGTTTTTATATTGTTCTAGTAAGTGTGCAATAAATAATTATCTACTATCTATGTATGTATCTAAACGATTTTTTTGGTTAAGTATATATTTCATGAGCAAAATCCTTTACATCTTTTGGTATAAAAATAAGCACTTAGACAAGTAAAATTGTATTCAATAAATTATTATCAAATAAGGTGATTTGGATTTTCTGTTCATTCATCATTCTCTTAGCTCGTTCTCCGTATTGATTTGTTATATTTCTAACCTCTTATTAACTTTAAGTGACTACATAAATCTTCTAGAGCCTGCAAGAACTAATAAATTCCATCGGATTTTAACAATTAGCCAAGCAACGTGCTTTGACGAGCCTTCATCTACTTCTAGTTTTAATTGAATTCAACGCAATTTTCATACAAAGGATTGCAAACTTACGTGTGGCGTCATAACTTTAATGGAAACAACAGCCAACGGTCAACTAATGTTACCTAACCAATTACGGTAGGTTCTTTTGTACTTCTACTTTTAGTTTCTATACCTGTAACCTACTTTTTGCTTCTAAATTTGTCTACTTAGAGCCTTAATAACTGCGGGTTATCCATACTACTATCTAAATTCAAAAGTAACTCTGTCTGTTACCTTTTCATGCCTAAACGGCTGAACGGTTCCTAATGAAATTTGGTAGCGAGGTACCCCGGTAACGGTATCCCGGGGACATAGGCTACTTGAAAAGCGCGTTCGAAGCCGTGGGTAGAAGCTTGTTTATTATAATTATATTAACAAGTATGTTTACTATAAAGTAATAAAAAATGTATCACTACATAATATAAAACAAAGCTTCCCGCTGTCTGTCTGTCCCTACGTATGAACTTTAAAACTACGCAACGGGTCTTGATGCGGTCATCAGGATATATCAGGAGTTTTCCTGAGAATTTCCGTTTGTTCTCAGCAGAACTAATCCCAACTTACATTGTATGGAAACGGCGTTGAACTGAATTATCTAGCACCAGTAAAGTATTGCACGCTTCCTGCTCAATTATCTTGATCCGCTGATGATTTTACTGATTCAGATTCATAACCTAAGATTTCATTATTGCACAATCATTGCGAAACATCGTTTAACACAGGAAAAGGGATATTTTTGATGAAAAATCTCTATGTTGCTTCTTTTCTTGATAGGTATTAAATTGGTCTCTAGTTTTGTACACTGACAGTTCAAGACAAGTTATAAAATAAATGCGAAGGTTAAGATATTTGGATTATATGAAAATTAGCCAAGTGAGACCTTAGACTTCAATATAATATTATCCTTAAAAGAAGAAATAATATTTTAAGTTGTTGAGTTGAGTGCACTTTGAGTGCTGAAAACGCACGGTATGAGTTTTCTACAAGTGACTAATATGCGTAAATCCACACTAGCGTAGCGGCTGAGAAAATACAGATCTGTGTGACTCAGCATAGTCGTAATATTTTTCGAACGAAACGCATGTGCGGCGCAACACAACCGCTGTGAAGAGCGGCAGCACGAATTTTTTAGGTAAAAAAAAAGATCGCAGTCGTCGAAAAAAAAGTGTTAAATAAATTTCAGGACTGACAATTAAACTTGGCTATCTATTTAGATATCACTTCTTTTGTCAACCACCAAGGCATATTTTGCTAATTATCATTGTATTAAACTTGGCTTTTATTTCGCATTTATGTTTTCGATGGGATTAAATCTAGACCGAATAACATTATAGAGGTATATTTTTTCCCTTTAAAGTGGGTGCGAATCCGTAGGAATATTTTTAAAGAGCTCAACAGTAGTTTATGGCTTGTTGCAAGTCACTCGCCTATGGAGGTGGTCCTTTAGCGCAATGACTGTTATTTACTTAACACGTTGGTAAATAATAATTTGACACTGACCTACACTTATGCGAATTTGTACCTTCTGCTTATAGATATAGAGATTCTTTCCACTGCCCCCAAGCCTCGACAGAAACCCATAATTACGCCTATTAGTATGTTGATACACGCAGTGCTTGTAATTATACTCATCAAGGCATTTAAGGTAATTATTCATGTCCTGGCTTAAAATCTTGGCTAAGTATGTTAACAATGAATTCAGCTTAGGTAGGTAGGAAAATCACCATAACGGCCATGCTGAGTAGGTTATAATTACTTTAGTCATGGTGGTCAATTTTGTTCAAAAGTCACGAGCTATAAAATTCGTCCGAAAACGGCCCTTTCGCAAGTACGTGAGTACTTCACCACTGCGGATGAAAATAACTAGAGTAGACTTCCAGTATCGACAGATTTATGACGTCAGCGTTGTATGCAAACAAACGACAATCGCGCCAGCTTTTAAAAATATACCTATAACTGCAGACTGTTTCATATAATCTACAGGTAGCTCAAGTGATACATATCAATAAAAAAAAATATTGATTAGTATGGCAAGAAGCTCAATAATAAATAAATAATGCTGGACAATCCACACAGCATTATCTAGCCCCAAGCTAAGCAGAGCTTGTGCTAGGAGTACTAGATAACTGATATAGATAATACATAGATCATTTTAATGTTTTTATTGATTGAAAATTGAAAAATTGAAAATTGTTTATTTGTAGAAAAAGTATCTTTACATGCAGATAAAACAGATAAACAGATCATTACAAATACAAAGATTTTACAAATAAACTAAATTAAATACAATTTTTAAATACAAATAAAAAAATTAATTAAATTGATAATTACTAAACTATGGGCTTTTTATTGAATAGATAGCACTGATACCTTATTTTCTGTGTCTGGCGGCTGCTCCTGAGGACAGTCTCACAGTCCGTGCAACAGGAGCTGCCTATGAGTGAGTGTGTGTGTGTGTGGTAATGTTTTTATTGAACGTAGATAACGACTAGAACACCTGGAGAAAATATCTGCAGATCGTACAAACATTTGTCCCGAGGGAATCGAACCCGTAACCTCCTGCGTCGCAGGCGGACCTTCGCCCACCGCGCCACAGAGGTAGTCATTCCATAGACATTGAAGGTGACCATTGACCAGTCCACCAGCCAACCTAACACAGATCTTAGGACAATAGAGTCCTACCTTACGTCACTCTTTCGCAACAACCGTTCACACTTGATTTGGTTTCACCGTTGTACGCATGCGCGTGATTTGAGAATTGTTCGCCTTTAGGGCTACCAGCAGTGGCGTAACTATACCGTTCTAGGCTCATGGCAACACATCGGATGCATGCCTCCCAATGTTAAGAAGCTAAACCAACAATAATAGTATTTTTTATCGGACCCTAGCCGGAAGGGCCTCGTACATTTTTTTCACTGAAATAAATTAGGCAAAACTATTTTTATTACTAAATGTGTAATAATAAATATTGGGAGTTGGGATTCTCCTTTGTCCGGGGGCCCCTTTCGGCTGGGGGCCCGTGGCGTTTTACCGACCTGTAGCCTGTAGTTACGCCAATGGCTACTAGAGCCTTATTTGGTCGTGAACATTATTTTTCATTATCATGCGATACCATCATCGGCCCTTTTGAGACTTTTTTGTATGAGCGACACTGACGCTGTTTGAATCATCGTGGTTGATGAGGATAATGAAGATGTTCTCTGATAAAATTTAAATTTAAATATTAAACTGTAAGCGACTTTAAAGAAATACCGAAAAATGCTAAGAAATTGTTTTGAAATCTAGATAATGACTAAATTAATAATGCCGGACAATTCACACAGCATTATCTATAGCCCCAAGATAAGCAGAGTGTGTTATGGGTACTAGATAACTAATATAGATAATACATTACATAGAAAGATATGTTTTATGATACATAGACGACCAGAATACCCTGAACAAATATCTGCAGATCGTACAAACATTTATCTCATTTGTCCCCGGGAATCGAAACCGCAACCTCCTGCTTCGCAGGCTGACCTTCGGTCACCGCACCACAGAGGTCGACTATTATAGATGTGATGTTACTTCTTCACCCCAATGAGTTCAAGACTAGGAATAACACATACTTAGGCTATATTTATATATATTTATTTTGGAAGGCTGTGGTCAAGACTGACTTAATATCCATTAGGTTCTTACCATAATTTGCGATTGATTTTTGGCGACCGATGTGGCGCGGTGGGCGAAGGTCCGCCTGCGACGCAGAAGGTTGCGGGTTCGATTCCCGCCTCGGAACAATTGTTTGTACGATCTGCAGATATTTGTTCCGAGTGTTCTGGTCGTTTTCTATGTATAATAAAAAATATCTATGTATGTAATGTATTGTATTATGTATATCAGTTATCTAGTACCCATAACACAAGCTCTGCTTACCATGGGGCTAGATAATGCTGTGTGAATTGTCCAGCATTATTTTTATTTTTATTTTAATAAAAAATGCTGGAAAATTCACACTGCGTCATTATCTCTCTAAGCTTAGCTTTAAGCTAAGCAGAAGTTGTGTTACTAATGGGTACTAGATAACTTATATCGAAACAACATTACTTAATCTGTGTCCATACTTAATATATAATAATTATTAGATTTAAAAGTTGTTACATTCTCCAGGGCTAAACAATGCAATGCTACGGTATGATTTGATTAATTAGACGATACTGCGCCGTTTTGGCTTACTTAGATTACTTATAATGTAAGTAAGTACGCTGTTGTAGTTATTAATTTAAGTATCTGCATTATTTATATAATATAATAATAATATAATAATATTTCCCAATAGCCCTTAAGCAGGGGCCAGCCCTGTACCTAGCCACAAATATGCACGTACCTACTTAGGCCAGTCTAGTGGTCAGGTGACCCTACCTGTCAGGTTAAGTAATACTGTATCGTATTCCAACCACGTAGAGTCTAGTTAAATTGACAGCAGATGCGTTGTTACAGTAGAATGTACGAAGGTACACTAAGATCCAGAATCTAAGATAGTTTTGGTCAACAAAGGAACAAATAAATCTTTATTCATAACATGAACAATATAATACCTCGTCATGTCGTCATGGAGGTTTATAAAGTATAGAAATATATCTGAAAATGTATAATGACACTGGTACCTATCGTCTAAGCTATTATATTATATATATTTTTGATTCGTACAACTTCATTAATAGGTAATTTAATATTCTTCCGTTTTCAAATTTCAATGTGAACCCCCTTTGAGACGCGTGTGTAATTATGCGTTGTTGTGGTTTTTATTTTGCTTTTGTATAATGTTATTTATAAGTTTTCATCCATAAATCTGTGGATAAAAACCAATTGTTGTTCATTAGTCTTGATAAAAACCTAAAAACGGCTTGACCAATTTGTTTTTTTTCGAATTGACTTCTAGGGTAATAAAGTGGAAACCGAGGTATTTTGTATACAGACTATAGACGGTGTGTGTCGCAATGGACCTTGCTAGGCTGTACATGAGATGGCACTTGTAAGATAGTCCTTTGCAATTATGAAATGAAACGTAGGTAAATATTATGAGCGTGTACTCGCGATAGATGTACATCAGTATTTGAAGGACTCTATATCTTAGTGATAGGCCAGAGGCTTCTAAATTTATTTATTTATATATTTTGGAACACCATCAGCTAGAATAATGTCTATAGAGTTCTAAATTACAACAGAGAGCACTAATACTCAATATACTCAATATATTTATTGTTGTCATCACATTGGCTTAATTAGTAGGTTCTTATGTAAACGAAAACGAAAAACGAAAACGAAAAGTTTTTATTTCTTTAAGCTTACAAATAAGCACTTAGACAGGTCATATTTTATACTATTAAATTATTTTATAGTTCACTTCAATTTTTTGTCCACCAGTGGAAGAAGTGAGAAGAAACCACTAGTATGTTCATAACTTATGTGTCTAGTACATTTGATTTGCTTATTTGTAAGTTGGTAGATTTTGAGTTGGAGCAAAACTCGTTCCAAGCTTTTTTATCTTCTAAGTAATCTGATATTTTGTAATAAGCTTTTTTACAAAGAATATGTTTCACAATTTTTTTAAATTTATTTATTGATAATTTTTGCAACTCACTTGGAGTTTTGTTGTAGAAGCGTATACATTGCCCTTTAAAAGATACATTTATCTTGTGTAGCCTAGTTGTGGGCACAGCGAGTTTATTCTTATTTCTAGTATTTACATTATGTATATCACTTTTTTTAGTGAACCGATTGATATTTTTATGAGTGTACAACAAGTTTTCATAAATATATTGACACGGTACTGTCATTATGTTTATTTCTTTGAATATTTCACGTAGGGATTCTCTGAGACCCATATTATAGATCGCACGAACAGCCCTCTATATAGATTAGTATCACAATGTGAACCCTATCGGGCGTGAACAACAAGTGGAAGGCAGACCGAGGTTGTTTATAGTAAAATATAAATATGTAGGTACTAAGGTAAGTAGTACCTACTTGTCTAGTAATTTTAGTAATTATTATATTTTATTTGCCTTATCATAATGTCAGTTATATTTATTTATACTTATCATAATGTCAATTTCTCATTTAAAAATTCTTTTATATCATAATAGCTATTCACTGATAGTATCTAAATAAGCTTTATATGTGAATAGTAACATCATTGTGACAAGAAAGTACTTTATAAGAAGATATAAAATGCTCGTAGTCAAACTGGTGATAAAAATGATAGAATTATTAAGATTTGACCTAGACCTACATAATGTAAGTCATGTGCCAAAAAGTCATGAATCATGTGTCGCCTTGCCTGGGAATGCTGGTATGAAATGGGTCGATGTCAAACATCTTATGTAGAGCTTTACATTCTACTTTTCGAGTGATTTTTCAATAAATATTTTATTAAATCTTTTAGTAAGACTTTTATAAACAAGAAAAGTTACACATATTTGTAATATGTAATAGAAAAAAAAATAACTATCAACTCTCAACTGATCTACATTATGTATATCAATACCACTCGAAAGCGGTATCTTTTAGTTGGTATAATATCTCGTTCGGAAATTAAAAGAGTTTTCCATTATAAAGTCTGGGTCAAAAATGTTTTCCAAATTTTCAATGAGTTTGTTCCAATGCGGACCAAAAGATTATGGATTTCACGGTCCGAAGTTTGAAATTCAAAATAAACCCATAGTCCTCTAAAAGTGAAACATAATCATAAAATCACCGTAAAAAAAATTCATTTTGTTTAATCACTACCATTAAAATAAGCTCTACTTAGTTTGGGGCTCGATTTACTTCGATTTTGTTTAATTTTTGATTTTGTAGTTAACTTTGTATGGACATTTTAACAGCAGGATTTTTGTTGCTATTTTTGGAATCTACGTTAGATTAATAATTATTATCTATGCAAATTGTATTATTGAATTGTATGCATAGAGCAGTTACAGCTTCCTAGTTTCATAAGATCACGATTATTCAATTCAAGAAGTCGACCAAGAGAAAGGGTTGTTTATGGTGTCAGTAGATTATTAGCGAGGAGCATTTTCTGCCCTAAAGCTAAAGATAAATTTATTTGGCCATAAACAGGTTTCGTACAATAACACAAATAATAATAGTACACACTAGTATACATTACACTTAATAATAAATAAAATAAACCTGAGAATCAATAAATAACTACCGTTCTGGCCAAAAAGAGCCAAACTCAGCTTAGTGCTGAACCGCGCGTGCCTTAGGTACTTGTATTGAATAGAATAGAATAAGTTTATTTGTAACTCAATACACAAAAATATAAAACAAACATGATTATAAAAAATAAAGGACAAAAGATATTTTTGTACATGAGTCACAAAACGGACTCTACCTCAGCATGAGTTAGTTGTAAGCATGCTACAACCAACGCTGGTCTTCCGATAGAGCCGTTTCGTGACGTCACGGAAGATAACACAAGACAATCTATAACAAAAAATAAAAGACAAGACTATAACAATAAAATATAAACGATGATAACGGATAGCGGTTATTTCTACGTTGATACATAAATATTGATGGTCATATAAAGTGTTCTGTAAAGTTCTAGAGCCTCTGTCCCACCACCAGGTAAAGAGAGGCTACGCACGTGTGTCTAGCTTCGTTTCGCAATAAATGTTTGTTATGTATGTGATAAGATAAAGTCCACTGCAACCCACGAAAACGCTATACACGAATACGACTGTACCCTACATGCTGTACACGTATTAGATAATAAAAAAAAAGCTGTAGTTAAATTAAAAATCCAGGGTTATTCTGTTAATGTAACGAGGCGCGTAAATCTTTGATAGCAAACTCAAAGATTTTCGCGCCTCCTTTTGATAGAACTCTTTGGAGCATTACTAAACAGATTTTATGCAGCATTATATCAGCCATTCAAGAATTATAGAGTAGCCCTTATCTGCATTCCTCTAGGAAACTAACACCGTAATGTACCCGATTTAGGTGTAGGTGGAAATTGCCACAAAATAACTTACCTATTTGAAAGTAAGCGCGACGTTTTGTAGGTTTATTTATAGCAGAGCATAAATAACTTTAAATAAACATGAAATATCGTTGCATGATTAGCAGCTGCGAATTTGCCAGTTTCTTGGAGGTTACGTTCCGAAATTCATAAAAAAAAATAGTTTAGTTAAATTTAAAAATTTACCGACATATTTTATTTATAGGTCTCGATTTCACAATCCTCTATTTGATAAATAGATAGATAATATATTTTTATTACATTACCTTTATTGCACTTTATAAAATAATTTAACAAACAGTATCTAATTATTAATTAGGTAAATCTAGTGTAGCGCAATCGAATAATCATCATCATCAGCCTATATTAGTCCACTGCTGGACATAGGCCTCCCCCAATGAGCGCCATAGCGCCCTGTCTTCAGCTTGCCGCATCCAGCATCTACCTGCAGTCTTTCGCAGGTCGTCATCCCACCTGGTCGGAGGACGTCCTACACTACGTTTACCGAGTCGTGGTCTCTTCTCAAGAACACGTTTGCCCCAGCAGCGGCCGTTGGTTCTTCGCGAGATATGGCCGGCCCACTGCCACTTCAGCTTGCTAATTCTCAGAGCTAGGTCGATAACTTTGGTTCTCAATCGAATAAACTAAATATATTTGGAGGATATATTACGAGTGGACAGATGATATATTTCCTAGATCTTATTTAATTATTGTACATATTACTTAAAAATTACATAACTAAATAATGATATGCACACAAATAGGCGAGCTTAACCCTGACAAGGAGTATTTTACTCGAGAAATACGAAGAATTCTCAAGAGAATTTGTAGATATTATAGTCTAATTATATAGAACATAGAATAGACATTAGCGATATATAGCGAACCCTGATTGCCTCTGACCGTGAAACGTACCTACATCATCATAATTTGAAAAGAACCACTAACTGCTTACACTTGCTGATAGTCAACGGAAAAGTTATTAGTTAGCTCCACGGTATACAGAAAGTGACTGAGCTAGTTATACCTAGGTATACCTAAGAACCCTGCTGCTCACTAGCAATTTCTTCGCCTGTAGGGACTAGCAACTTTAATTACTTATACTCCAGCCAGATTCGATGTGAAAAACAAACCACAGCAAAAAAGGTCGATCTAAAGCCGTCAAGGATTGTAAGTGGCATATACAAATAAGTGTGAATAAAGGAAGTTCTATGTTAAGTATGGGTAGTTTGATTACAAATATTTAACACTGAATTTGGCTAAAGTAAAGGTATTGGACCTATATTTAATATAGAATTTAGCAAGAGTAAAGGTATCTATAGGGACAGATTGGTGAATGCGAATAGTAGCTGAGTTATTTGTGAAATGTAGTAATTCTTACTAAACTACTACTGGCAACACTGGCATTGTATCTATAGTGTTGCAAGTTAAATCTAGATTCAGTTTAATTTCCATATCCAGAACAGATTTGCAATTTGCTCCTTAAATGGTATAGTGGCGTTGCGTAGTACCTAACTATGAGACAGACGGGCGATAGCAAAGTGATATTTAGAATTTAAATTACTTTTATGTGGATTAATGTTGCCGGAGATAGATAAATTATTTAGTTTACGATAAAGTGCAGTAGACAGAATTAAAGACAATTAACTTCAGTCAGCCTCTACAGTGCCAGTAATTTGTCTGTACCTGAACAGACATATTACTGTACCTGAACAGACAAATTACTGGCACTGTAGAGAACAAAATCCTACTAATATTATAAACGATAAAGAAAGTTTGTTTGTATAGATATTTGTTACCCTTTTACGCAAAAACTTCCGAACGGTTCGGGCTGAACTTTTAAACAGGGCCAGAATAAAACATAGGCTTACTTTATATCCCATAAATCAGTTCCTATGGGATAGAAATAACCTTAAAACGTTTCTAAAGAAACAACGCGTGCGAAGCCGCGGACAGAAACTAGTCTGAACTAATACTCAGCGCTCGGGCCGCTGTCTACTGAACAGATAATTGAGTAGACGTTGTACTATTTCAAAACTTTTAATGTTATTAGTAATGCTGTAATTTATCTGGCCTGTCAATCAAATAACATATTAAACTATTGTCGGTATGCCCATTCGGAATGTCCAACATTCCGTCGCGTCAAATATTTCATGCCCTTGTATGTTACTAAACCTTTCAAAACGCCCATATCTTCATCTAGTAAATAGTCGAGCATATTTCACCTAATATTTATGAATAAAAAAATAATAAATAAAAAAATAAATGCTGGATATACGAAATTAAATAATATCCCAAAGATTTTCAAGTCCCGATCGAGTCTAAATCGAATATTTTAGGGTATTTATTACTTAATTTCTTAGAAATTTATTTATTTAATTTCATAGATGTATAATTAACACAGCAACTTCTAGCCCCAAGCCATAACACAAGCTCTGCTTAGAGCTTGTATTATGATAGATACTAGACAACATAATTACAAATACGTCTTCTATTATTTATTTAAATACCATCGGTCTATAAAACACATAAACGTTACGACAACATCCTGATAGCCTGTGATCACTCACTGTGATAGGCCTCCTTTCACTATTGCTAGCCTAGTTCAGCTGCTTTTTGCACCCAAAGGCAGTCTAGGTACCTACTAAATACCAAAACCTTTTACAAATTGGGCTAGACGTCAGTGTCCTGGCCAGAGACTCAAATCGTAGCCATAACCTGTCACATAATTACCTCAGCGGTTTAATCTTAAAGTCTAAACTGCCTTTAAAGGTAAATTAAATATGTATATATTTAATTTACCCTATACTCAATATTTTTATTGCAAGTATGTTGTACAGGGGATCTTAGAGATAATTTGTTTCAAACATGCACTCTGCTACGGCACGGCAGTAATTAGCTAGGTGGCTAATACTTATAATCTAACGACTTATACTAATTATTCTAGGCACAAAATAAATTTTAATAATAGTGTTTAGGCTTTATCAATCTCAGTAGTGAGATCTAGTTTACTAAAAACGTAGGTAACCCGTCGTAGGTCGATCCTAGCTCGAAAACTATATGAGTTTATTGGTATTATGGCCCGAAAATAAAGTGGTGTTGCCCGTATGCACAAGCCCCACGTGCTCGCCTGCATTGCATACCTCGGGTTCACGTACTGCAGACCTCAAGTGAGGTCACATATCAAGTTCACATACTTGTTTTGGAGTAAAACCTGTCGCCCTGCCCAGCCACGCACACCTTGCTTACATAATGTATGATATACTAGTACGGGTAGTTTAATTCCGCGTTTTCCCTTCCTACTTCGTCGATAAGAATGTGGAGTTAATTGTTTTGAAGGATGATAGACTGGTAGGCTTAGATACCTGTAAATAGAGCGCGATAACTTTTGTAGAAAATAACTTCAAAACGTGCTAAAAAATTAAATAATATCCAAAAAAATCTATTTCGGCGGGACTTTGATTTAGTTAAATCTTACGGTATAGTTAAACAGCTTCTCCACCTTGGCCAGCTCTATAGGAATAACTTGGGAAGAAATTGCTTTAGGCCATAAGACCGCTTATTCCATTACCTTCTAGGATTAGGTAAATTAAGAATAGATCTTGTACAGTACATATCTAACTTTGGTACAAACACTTCTACCAAAATATCTAAAAACCGAAATACGGCATCCTGTTGTCATGACATTTTGTTTTTGTCGTTGCTTTTTTTATAAAGTATCGTGAGCACAACTTGACCCAGAATTTCCTGAATTTTTTATGTCTTTAGAAACCTTTCAATTATAACCAGAATAGAACATATGCGTAGAAAGGCATTTCAACATGCCAAGGCTGCGGAAGATCTTTGCAAGCCTTTTATGAATAGATTGATTAACGTAACGAGTGATTAAATAAATCAAACCTATTAAATATAGGTTTAACTTAATTATATCACCCACGTTACACGATCAAGAGGTTCTTTGTTTGGAGATAATAAATATGATTGGTCATATTTTAAAGCTAGTAATCTAGGTGCGTTTTGGCTCCACTTAATGATATTATCTGGGCGTAATTAGATATGTATCTAAGTATTTTATGGTCCGTGCAGGGCCATATTAGAAGATTTTTATTACTCCATATTGCGAAGGAACTACAACTAAATAAGAGTAGAGTATGTCATTTGTGTTGTTTACAAAGCCCTTAGGCCTACTAACAAAATGATGTAACACACATTACCATTTTTCATTTCATTAGATTTCCATAATTTGCCTTAGTATTGCATAATGTTATTCAAACTCACAGAAATAGTTTACATTTTGACATTGACATTGACACATTCTCGAAAACATTCAGCTATTTCTCAATCAACCAATCTTGAGGTCATGATCGTCTCGCCGTTATTACGCGCACGTATTATTGCATGTTCCATGTTCGAATTTCAATTGTTTACTCTAGTCAATTTTGTTTTTTCGAATTCCTGAGAATACCGAACAATACAACCAATGATATAAGAAAACCTATGGTATAAGGAGATGTCTTATTCTAATAGGGACCAAAACTATTCATGGTCAGTCTAGCCATCTTATGCCATAAGATTTCTTTTCTCAATTCTAGACCTACTTTCAGTTCGATTTACTAGCAAGACCGCCATTTTTGTAACAAAGTCCATATACAAGTCTACCTGCGATGAAACCTCTAGAAAGCCAGAGATCCAGTGGCCTATATCCGCAGTGTTTAGTATCAATGGAAATCACATTTTGCCTTCAACGATTAGGTCAGAGCTAAAGATAGATTCCAGTTAGAATAGATAGACGTATTTATTTTACAGTGGGTAATATTTCAAAGACCTTTCTCTTGTCCACAGGCCGTAGTACTTTGCTCGTGCTTAGCCCTGACAACGGCGCAATTCGCGCATTTCGGCTTATCGGACTATCCGACCAATTTCGGAGCACCTTCCTTCGGTAACAGCTACGCTGTAGCTAGGGATCCTAGAAAGAACCCAGGTAAGTTTCAGGGTTTTCTGAGTTTTAGACTGAGTCATCACTAAACATAATGTGCAATCCAGACATTAACACAGTAGTAGAAATTTGATTTATAACTATTTCTGAGTTCAAAAATTTAATTATTTAAAGTGATGTGAAAATAATTTACAGACCTTTCTTGACCTTAGACAAATCGGTGCTTATCGATCGCTGAAGGTATATGTATATACTACATAATATGCACATATACTCGTAGTTACTTTGCCTCCAAGTTTACGATAGTTGCTAGGCTAGTCTTTCGGAGTCCAGATAAAACAATATGGTATCAATATGGTAATCTTTTTGTCTGCATCGCCACTAAATGTATATCGCTGCTTAAAGTCGTGGTGACCGATGACCCTTAAGGTCACGTACTGCTGATAAAATCACTCATTATGCAATTCAAACCCTTTTCGGAACTCTCACGGGAGTTAAAATCTGTTTTGTTTAAGAATCGCTACTTATGTCATTGTGACAATACGTGGTCGATTGTTAACGTGGCTGTTATTTAATCTGTGTCGTGGTCCGGGAAATCTTTGACATTGTACTGGCAATGAACAAAGGTGATATACGTATCCATTCGAAATGCAAATAGATCGTATATTTTGTCACCCTTGAATCAAAGGCCAACATTTTGAAAAGCAATCCGTTTTAATCCTTTTTATTGACTTTGTGATATTTTGATTGATTTATGAGTTATGCAAAAATATAAGCTTTTTATGTTTGAGTTTGTCTCTCTATCTACCAATTTCGTAAATAGCCGTGCTATCATGTGCCGTGCTAATCGTAGTGCGTAGAAAGGTCTCGAAATTAAATTCAACCTTAAATAATTAAGTTATTGAACGCAAAAAAAATTCTAGGTAAAATCCACTTCCTTAAACTTCCTACATAATCAAGAAAAATCCAATTATCCGTAAGCGCATAGCGCTTGGGCATATCTGCGACGCAATTATCTGACAGGAGTGGCTAATAGTTTCTTAGAATTGCAGGGAAGTCTATAAGAAACTTGCGATGGTCTGGTATGTTAAGTCGATGGATTATATGATGATATTGCTGTTAGTTGAGTTGAAATCTAAATTTATTCTACTGAAAATTTAAAAAATGCTGGATATACCTAGTTTTGCAGCCTAGCCAGCTTAGGATTGTCGTATTAAGGTCTTGATGGAACTGAAAATTAAAATAGTCGGGTAAAGATGTCACCATCAGCGGTCAACAACATTATTTATATTTTTTATATTTCATACTTATTTAATTTTTTTGCAAAATTGATAAAATTTCTTAGGAACATAATTATCGATGGAAATAATCAAAAATTGGAGACAACATTAAAATATATAAGAATTTGACAGCATGTTTTTTTTGTATTCTTTTTTATATTTTAATTAAATTTATAAATTGTTAGATTCACAAATCAAATGTAATAGACAAATAACTGCTGGTAGATTGTTTTATTTATTTAGCGTGTTTGATCATAACTATCAGACATACTACTATCTTACAATCAAAAGAAAATTACTAAAGCAAAATACTAATGGGGCATCGCCTTACACATTGCGATAGAATTAATTGCACGTTGCAAGCAATGCTCTTGTATCCCACGGCAATGAATAGTAAGCTTTGTACTACCGGTTCAAGTGGCTGTCACAGGGCCTTTTACTACACTTTACTCGATACGTGTGTTCTATGTTAAGGGAGAAATAGGAAAACTGATGTCTCTGTTCTTGCTTGCATCCAATTTTAAACCACAACTACCTCAGTTGCTGTAACTTTGGTTGGTATAGCTGGGCCCAGAAGGCGCCTTTTCTACAAATTTTGCAAAAAATCCAAAATATTAATTATTTATTTATATCTTTGACAAGATTGTTAATGATTTGGCAATATAATCCATAAAAGTCTAATCTTGAATCCTAAAATTGTTGAATGTTGTTTCTCGTTTGAATACAAAAAGTTTGAATAAATAAACCCTAGTAGGTACCTAAGCTTCATATTTAAATACAGCGTAAATAATAATCCTCACTCCTTGCCCTAAATACGTCAGAAATTCAATTTCTTGTTTAGCCCACTCGCTAAGTCTGATGAAAGTTTGTTTAATAACGTTTATTTATTACTAAAATGTAAACAAGCTCAACAGATTGGAATTACTACACCCAATGTTTTAATGTTTATATTTTATGATATGGTTGCAAACTACGGCATGCTATACCTAAACCTGGATACCTAAGCGAGTATGACTTGGTTACAACGACCGACATTTTTGCATTATTTTGACCTTCTTTTCAAAATATACACAATTGATTATCTTCTATCCGAATTACGACCACGGTGGTGGCCAGTCTCAACGAACCCATATGTGCAGGAAATATTTTTCTATACATATATTAGAAGAGAGTCAATTTTAATTAAGAAAATTTGAAGAACTTCATATAAGGGTAACTCCCTTATATGAACTTCTTCAAATTTTCCTTTTATTCGACTGTTACTTTCTATGTATCTCTTGAATGATTAATGTCACTTTTGATTAATTTCAACAAATCAAATACTCCCATAGGACGATGCCAGTATTTACAATATTTTTTTTTCTATTTTTATATATTTTTAAACTTACGCGATCTGAACACATAATTATAAGTCGGGAAAAAAGGTAAATAAATGCGATAAATACCCGTTGTATCGATACTTAGTATTTACAATATTCAAAATATTATGATAATCAAACTTTCCAGCCATGACTTCAATTCAATTAATAGTATTGATCAAATTATGTCAACATTTATTCAATTACATTAATTAAATGATGACCTAACGGATGCATAATATTGGCCCTTCCAAATTAAATGCAAATATCTCGCTAGTAGGTTTAGGTAATTTATGATTTACTTATTTAGATTAGATTTCAGAAAGTGGATATTAATCATCTTGTTCAATAATAGTGTCTAGGGATATATAATTAATTTGAAACTCGTGTTAGATTGTTTGAAAATTCCTTCAATATTAAATTACCATACCAGTACCTACTTATTTGCTGTTAATATCTACATACATAGGTATTTGTCCCGTTAACCAGAGTTATATGTTACTGTTAAGTTTCCTTTAACCCTACCCACATTTAGTTTAAGTAAGTTTTCTTGAATGTATACAAGATATGCGAAGACAAATTGTCGCATTATTTTCTAAATCACGTTGTCAATGTTTAATTGGTTTATAGTATTATATATTAATATCTATTCGTTTTTAGATTTCGAATCGTGCTATCGTATCGTGTATCGTAAATTAACTGAATGGAGTGGAACTAATTTCTAACAGAGCTCGAATGTCGGTTTATTTTGTGCCAACTTCGGCGACGCTTTTAGTTCCTGGTAGGTAACGATTTTTTGTTGGGTATTAGACAGGTAAAATGTAAAGACATTTTGGGACCTACTGAAAAATTTAGTTTTCCTTAAACATTTTTTTATTGCTCATTTCTTTAGGTCTTGTATTATTATAAATTGGTACATTAATATTGTGTTTACGACCTATTTCAATCTTTGTTCAACTCCTCGCTCTAAATAAATTAAGTAAACTTTTAATGTAGACGAGACAAACACGTTTGGAAGACTGAGAATCAAAAGTGGGTACTTTTGAAAGAGAGAAAAGACATGAAAGTATTCTATAACCATTGATTCAAGTGCATCGACTTGTCTTCCAACGCTTGTCTACCCAGCGAGCACATACCCAGTAGAGAAGAAATGTCATTTATTTTGTTCAACAACAATTTTGCCAAATCTCTGCGAGGACCGCTGCTTTCCTATTGGCCGACTCAAGATCAAGCATCACACAGAGTTGAGCAAGCAAATATTTATATCGATCTCTATAGTCAGTGTGTGTGCCAGTAAACTATGTGTGACTCTACCCTGTAGAAGATTTGATATTCTGTTAACACTTTGACTGCGGTTTTTTTTCGACGACTGCGATCTTTTTTTTTACCTAAAAAATTCGTGCTGCCGCTCTACACAGCGGTTGTGTTGCGCCGCACATGCGTTTCGTTCGAAAAATATTACAGCTCTGCTGAGTCACAAAGATCTGTATTTTCTTAGCCGCTGCGCTAGTGTGGATTTTCGCAGATTAGTCACTTGTAGAAAACTCATACCGTGCGTTTTCAGCACTCAAAGTGTTAACAAGGTACCTGTGATGTTTTAGAAGGTTCAGCACCGTTGAGCAAAAACCGAGGACCGGTCGAGGACGTTGCAAAATGACAGCATCTCATCTCTTTATCTATGACAACGGGTGTGACATAGTGTCACGCACATATGAAATGGCTGGATGCAAAATATTGTCATGAAAAAGACAATCATCATCATCAGCCTATAGCAGTCCACTGCTGGACATAGGCCTCCCCAATGAGCGCCATAGCGCCCTGTCTTCAGCTTGCCGCATCCAGCATCTACCTGCAGTCTTTCGCAGGTCGTCATCCCACCTGGTCGGAGGGCGTCCTACACTACGTTTACCGAGTCGTGGTCTCCACTCAAGAACACGTTTGCCCCATCGGCCGTCGGTTCTTCGCGAGATATGGCCGGCCCACCGCCACTTCAGCTTGCTAATTCTTTGAGCTATGTCGATAACCTTGGTTCTCTGTCGGATGTATTCGTTACGAATCCTATCCTTCAGAGAAACTCCGAGCAAAAGACAATATTACGATGAAAAATATAGTAGTTATTAAAATTCAACATAATTGAATAATTTTAATAGTTTTTCAAATTAATTCGCTGTAATCTTATTTGTTAGTAAACGAAGTTGTTAAAAAAAGTGAATGTCAAATAAAATTAATTGAAGCAGGATATTATTTTTGGAGATATACAGTCGTATATTATTTTATTGATAAATAATTTAGCTAGAAAGAAAAAGATTAAAGGCACAATTTTTTTTCAAAATAAAAACTTAAACGAACACATTTATTCAACACCACGTTGAATCAAAATACTAAAAACCAACATGGTTATTCATTAGTAAACTAGACAAGCTAGGTACTTAACAATTTTGCAATAGGTAAAATGAGTGATTCAAAACAAAATGACCCATACAAAACAAAAGATCTTCCATTCACTTCACCTCCGGCTAAATTATGTATTATTACCGAACATCAATATTATGTCACAAAAAACACCACAAAAACTGCACTTAGTCCATTCACTCGACCACCATTAGCTCGGTACCTTCACAAGGTTGCCAACGACATCTTGCACTGCTGAAGCTAATGGAGTTTTATCAAATAATTAGGTACTAGATAAATGATACGTAATACATTACATAGGAATTACACAGAACCAGAGCAAATTTTCATGATTAAGAGGAATATTTTAACGATCTGCAAATCTTTGATATATGCAGATCGTTAAAATATTCGTCTTGAGGCGGAAATTGCAACCTCAACGTCCGGCGTCGCAGGCGGACCTTCATGTAATAAAAATTTACGGAACATACTGTATACATAACAACATACAGTCTGTAGCTTTGTTCATACCCCATCAACCTGACATCGTTCTTAGTCTAGGTTTTAATAAATTGCTAAGTTGTTTGAAGCCTGAAGATTTCATAACATATTTTACTGCTTCTTAAATTTATGGAGCCGAGTGTCTTACGCGCAAAATCATAGTGATTTCAAAACTATTCTGATACAATCTTATAATGAATATAATCAAACGGCTTGAGGTGTTTTAATGATTGTAGAGATAAAGTGAACTAGATCTATGAGATACGAGTAGGTACCGAAAAGGCGTAACAGCTAAGCAACAAAGGCGCATATAAAAAAGGTTAGATTCCTGACATGCTTAATTGCATAGATCTGTATGACGAAATATTCATTGATTAGTAGCAGGATATGAGGAATCTTATTTGTTCTTGAGAACTATATAAAAGGAATAAAAGTAAAAAAGTAAAGTAAAAGTAAAAAATCATTTATTTCTTTAGGCTTACAAAATAAGCACTTAGACAAGTCATATTTTATATATAAATTATTATCAAATAAAATTATTTTACTATTCACTTCAATTTTTTGTCCACTAGTGGAAGAAGTGAAAAGAAACCACTAGCATGTTTATCTCTTATATGTCTAATACATGGTTATTTGCCATTGCCATTGCTAATAATAGAGAACCATAAAAAAAAACCTGACACGTTCCCCGCTATTTCACTTTTCTTTTGCAAAATCACGGAGCAACAACCCACAAAATGTGTTAGATACATTCTCTGACAATTCAGAAAACTAATGTAAAGTAAAGTAAAGTATATTTATTGCATGAAATACATGTGTATAAAGATGTTATAATTATGATTCAATGTATTTCTACAGTTAAGTGTGCAATGTCAGATTTACAATGTGTGTGATGAAATTAAATTGCAGAGATATAATTAAAATCAAAATAATAAATTAAATAATATTCCATTTTTTTTCAATTTCGACGGGACTTGAGCTCGCTACCTTAACTCACTATAGTAACAAAAACCTTAGAATTCAGACGATTGCTTTGATAACTCATAAATCAAAATCGCTAAAGTCGTCTAGTTGCTTTGTGGTAAAGTTCATTGACTGCATTTTGATTACAAAAAAAAAAACAATGAAAAAGAACTAATAATCCTCAAAATAGTATGAGCGCTATTTTTACAATTACTTCTGCATTGACCTGCTGAGGACCGAGTAAATTGTATATATGAAGATATCAGTTTTAAAATTAAAATACTTAAATTAAATGACGACGATAACAAGAAATTTAAAACAATAGTGACATAAGAATTACACAAGATGTCGCAACACGAAAGGATGAGAGCATGCGCCAGGCTAGGCGGAAGAGAACCATTAATTAAATTAAAAATTATAATTTTACAGTTGCGTGATGACTTGATGACAATAGCCTTCATTCTTATGTATCATCCCCGGAAGTGGCATTTGATGACGTGAGCTAAATCATTATTTGCAACAAAGTTATCGTGAGCTTTAATCTGTGTTATAGTTATTACAGTAAAAACGTTTTCAGTGTTTCTTATAGTAGTTCAAGTTGCATGTTACTTCAGTTCAATTAGATAAATATATTGATTATCTATCTGAAGTTATACGATTAGATACCAACTGGAAACTTTGCAAAAGCATTATAAAAATTCGTAGATTTTTATTTTTGTATAATAAATTTTTGTTAAGTAATAATTTATAAGTAGTAATAATTTGATGTCTTTCCACTAGTAGAAGATGTTACTATGACATTATTGCCAGATTGGGTATTGTTTTTTTATTATTAATGATATAATGTTATAACAATATAATATTTGTTCCGGGTTTTCTGGTCGTTTTCTATGTACAATAAAAAAAATCTATGTATGTAATAGATTGTTATTATGTATATCAGTTACCTAGTACCCATAACACAAGCTCTGCTTACCATGGGGCCTAGATAATGCTGTGTGAATTGTCCAGCATTATTTTTATTTTAATAAAAAATGCTGGACAATTCACACAGCGTCATTATCTCTCTAAGCATAGCTTTAAGCTAAGCAGAAGTTGTGTTATTTATGGGTACTAGATAACTTATATCGAAACAACATTACTTAATCTGTGTCCATACTTAATATATAATAATTATTAGATTTAAAAGTTGTTACATTCTCCAGGGCTAAACAATGCAATGCTACGGTATGATTTGATTAATTAGACGATACTGCGCCGTTTTGGTTTACTTAGATTACTTATAATGTAAGTAAGTACGCTGTTGTAGTTATTAATTTAAGTATCTACAAAATAATCTTTGCATGACGATCAAAGTAGAGTAAACACTCGTCAAAGATGATCACTGTAGTGCAGCGGGTGAAGGTCCACCTGCGAAGCAGGAGGTTGCAAGTTCGATTCCCGCCACTAGATTGTACTATGTGCAGATACTCAAATTTGTCTGGGTCTGGGTGTTTTCTATGTATAATAAAAATATCTAATACTCATATCATAACACAACCTCTGCTTAATTTGGGGCTTGATGATGTGATCTATGGATTCCAGGATTATCACAACATAATATAAAACAAAGTCGCTTCTGTCTGCCCGTCTGTCTGTCCATATATATGCTTAGATCTTTAAAACGACGCAATGGATTTTGATACAGTTCTTTAGTGATTTAAGAGGAAGGCTTATAAACCATTTGACACGTAGATTCCTTCGCGGGCGAAGCCGAGGGGCGTAGCTAGTTTATTAATATGATAAACTTTTTATGTGGAATTATATGTATTTTGAAATTAAAGCTCATGCAACATTCATTTTAGCATAATTGGCTACTGGGTAATTTGAAAGTGAAATATTCATATAAATACATTGTAGATAATACACCATTCTAATTAATTTCGACCCCAATTATTATCAACTCATTGTTATAATTATTGACCACCAACCATTTCGAGGTCAACAAAAGAGTATTTGCTTATACGAATTTTGCAATGTGTATTTAATGTTCGCGAATTGTGACACTAATGTATGTTATTATGATGTTATTAATCAATTGTAATGTATAAAGGACAAACTTTTTATAGTAGCTATTGCAAATAATAAATTACACATCGCTAATTATGCAATAGCCTAAATAGGTACCTACTTAATTAGGGCTTTGATTTTATATTAAGATTAATTGGTTATTACTCAATTAGCTTTCAAATAACAAATACGTTGCAAAATGATTGGCTGATATCGTTGTGAATTTCATTACTGGTAAATTTATGTTCTCATGTAGGTACTAGTACTTGATATAATTTGACGTTAGGTACCTTTTAGGTAATTCCTTAGATATTATGGGTACTGTCTACCTATATAATTAAGCCCACAAATTGGCTGTCTAGCAAATAGAGTTATTTAAAATAATTATGCCTCTACTTAATTAATACTTTTTCATTTTGTAATGTTTCATGTGTGTGTTTTTGCAAATATTTTTGCTAATTACTGTATTATTTGCCATTTTTAAATAGTTAGTTATTAATTTGGAAAAAACTACTGGTAACAGGTCAATTCAATATTTTTTTCAACAAAAAAAAGTATGATTACGAATACCTTTGAATTGGCAAGCCGATCTTTATTTAACCGACAGGTATAGAAAAGACTCGTTCTATGCTTACTTTCTAATCACTGACGAGCTGAGTTACCTAAATTATGTAAGTGATGGTAATGGTGAACTTCAATTAAATAAGGAATTATTTATATAATTTCAAGCTTAACAATAGAGTAGCATAAGTTTTTGGAAATGTGATGTTGTGACAAGTTCCGGAGAAGACAACGCCGCACTACTTAACAGATCAAGCTTAACACTTTGACTGCGATTTTTTTTTCGACGACTGCGATCTTTTTTTTAACCTAAAAAATTCGTGCTGCCGCTCTACACAGCGGTTGTGTTGCGCCGCACATGCGTTTCGTTCGAAAAATATTACGGCTGTGCTGAGTCACACAGATCAATATTTTCTCAGCCGCTGCGCTAGTGTGGATTTACGCATATTAGTCACTTGTAGAAAACACATACCGTGTGATTTCAGCAATCAAGGTGTTAAAGAAAAGATTAAGTTAATACTTGTAACACGAGTAGAAACTTCTATAAGATGAAATATGAATTGTTTCAACAGTAGTTTATCTATAGCATAAGCATTTCGAGGTCTGATTCCTATCCGGTCGTAACCAAAAACTATCCATGTATATACAGAAAACCAACCTAGCTAAAAAAACATTTTCAATTGAAAATTTGGCTTTTTGTGATACAGTTGATTGTATTTTCACAACTACCAACAATTTAGCTGAACCTTAATAATGTTCGAAAATAATACAACAAAGCCCATTTACAGTTTCACGTACAATTAATTTTAAATTTCATAAAAGTTGTATTTAATTAAGATATCTGTGGGTGTTAAATATTAGATGTCGTTCTTTGTTAGTTCAAAATCTAAACACAAATCAGAGTAACATAATAGTCTAGTTTTTTTCCTGATAAAATGCGTCTTAATGCGAGTGCATAAGCTAGTTGCTAATACAGTTATTTGTGAATCCTGTATACTGTCTCCTCTAAAACCGGGTAGTCAGTACCCGGTTTTAGAGGAGACGATACTATGGTGTATATATACGATGTTATGGAGCGTAATGTACCATTCGCAGCGAGCATGATATGTAACGCCTTGTGCTAAAATCTGTCTCGTAGCTCGTTGCGAACGCCTTATTTCCCCGTACGGACTGCACTAACGCTGGCTGTGTAACACATTATCTTACGCAAATCAACACCAGTCAGTAATAAATAAAAATGAATTAAATAAGCTTTATTTACTACCTCAATTATCTATTCACTGAATTTAAACTATATACCCATGTGGCAGTATACTTCGAGTGATGAAAGCCTCCTCCAGGTTCCGGTCCTTCCATGCTTCTCTATCCAAATCCAAGTAACTCCAGCTACTTTGGCTATATTGTCAACACCAGTCAGTACTCACCTTTTAAACGTATACACAGCTGTTGAGTCAAACGTTAGGTACGTTAGAATTAGTTCCGCATACTCCAAGGTCTGCATTTCGTATGACGCATTTATCCATTCGTTCCAGGTCCGGTCCTTTTCCCCGTGTCCCCTAGAGGCGACCCTGGTCAGACCAGCGGGGTGATTGTCGGCGCTTCGGGCTACGGATTCGTACCACCCAGCGGCAGAGGTAACTTTGGCCACCATTTTGGCCGGTGAATGAATAAGCTAGTCAATGTAGTTAGAACTAATATGGTATAGTGCGACACGACGGGAAGTATTGTAGTGATAATATTGTTTGGATTGAAAATTTACGATGAAATCTTAACTTGTATTGTGATTAAATTGGAAAATGTTTGTTATTACCTAAATTGTACGACATTATTCTCGATAGAAAAATTGTATCGTATTTTTCAAATTGGACATTGTTGTTTGTTTCTTGCCATTAAAAATTGTACATTCGGCTTTTTACTTAATTTTAGTTCAAGTTTATATTAAAGAAAATTAGTTGTCGTGTTGCACTATGCACCTAATTGTAATTTGGTATGTTATTCTGAATCTTATGGGTTTTAGAATAACATATTGATGTTAAATTATTTTTTGTTTTTCGTTACGTACTTATTATGTAGCAACAATTTAATTTATGCATGGGTAGTTTGCATGAGTTCCCTAGAATAATAATAATATCCCTGGATTTGGATTAACCCGTATTAATGGGAAACTCCTGAATTTTTGAATTCTTTTTGTTCTCTATTGTATTGCCATGTAACTGAAGCTGTAAATAGCCCATGTTTTATTTATAAAAATAAACTGAAAGAAATTTTGAACTGTTTTATTTGGTATCCTATTTTTATCTGCACAATATTATGCATGCTTGCACTTGGATTATTTACTAATGAAGTACTTAAGATTAAACAATACAGGTATGTTAGATCTACTTAATTGCTATTTAAATGTCAGGAAATAAATCATATTTTGGCCTATCTACTACTTATACCGGTTTGGTTGACGGAAGACTGTCAGAGGCCAAATTCTGCTAACCAATCGCCTTTCTATGACGATGGTCCCGTCACCGAATCATCCATAGATAAAGAAACTCTAGAATGTGCGTGTGGTGCTGCAAGGAGAGATTGATATTAGAATGGTTTTAATTTAGCCATGACATATTTGACACGCGTCCCTCCGTCTATATTTTCTTTCAT
The DNA here is from genome assembly GCA_943735965.1 of Eupithecia abbreviata. Lineage (NCBI taxonomy): Eukaryota > Metazoa > Arthropoda > Insecta > Lepidoptera > Geometridae > Eupithecia > Eupithecia abbreviata. The sequence continues at coordinate 9,674,210 of OX030982.1, read as the reverse complement.
CAAAAGTAAAATCAATAAAAAAAGGTAACGCCAATATGTGTCATACATGAACCACTTTTATAGCCCCTTTCTTTGTATTAGCTATGAGCAAAATCACCACAAATAAAATTAAAAGAAAAGTAAAATAAAAAGCATTCAAAAAGTTTTTATTAGATATCACATAGTTATTGCAAATAGGCTTTTTGATAATACATTATAATTGTGTATCGTTCGCAATTTTAATAAATAAGTGGGTTTAGTTTTGCCTTGGGACTTATTGCGTTGCCTATTGGTACGTCTCATAGACACAGACGTACCAATAGGCAACGCAATCTTTTATTTTTCAATTAGATTTTATCAACAAGGCTCCAATCAGATCAACTCCGAAAGGTATAGACATAATAACACCAACAATAGATTGAAAGTCGTGAATAATTCGCTGACAAATGAAAAGAATAAAAATAAACCCTAACAGGGAAACGATTGGTTTCTTTTCGATAGACAACTGAAGGCCGTTAGAACTAAGTGTTCGTTCACACAGAAAGTCCGTATTTCATCATCATCATCATCATCATCATCAGCCTATATTAGTCCACTGCTGGACATAGGCCTCCCCCAATGAGCGCCATAGCGCCCTGTCTTCAGCTTGACGCATCCAGCATCTACCTGCAGTCTTTCGCAGGTCGTCATCCCACCTGGTCGGAGGGCGTCCTACACTACGTTTACCGAGTCGTGGTCTCCACTCAAGAACACGTTTGCCCCATCGGCCGTCGGTTCTTCGCGAGATATGGCCGGCCCACTGCCACTTCAGCTTGCTAATTCTTTGAGCTATGTCGATAACCTTGGTTCTCTGTCGGATGTATTCGTTACGAATCCTATCCTTCAGAGAAACTCCGAGCATAGCTCTTTCCATAGCTCGCTGACTTTGAACTGGTGGACCAGCCCTATCGTGAGTGTCCACGTCTCAGCTCCGTAGGTCATAACGGGTAGGACACACTTTCGTTTTCAAGCATTATTTACAGGAGCGTTTTTAACGAATCCGTCGCTACTGTAGGTAATTTTCACACTTCAGTCACAAGACTGGGATCAGTGTATGGGTCGATGCGATAAAACGGTATTTTAATATATATGTATCTATCTCGCGAAGAAACGACGGCCGGCCGCTGGGGCAAACGTGTTCTTGAGTGGAGACCACGACTCGGTAAACGTAGCGTAGGACGCCCTCCGATCAGGTGGGATGACGACCTGCGAAAGACTGCAGGTAGATATTGATGATGATGATGATGATGAACCATTGTTGAATGAAATTTAAATTCAATCTATTAAACAGATAAGAGGAACAAAAATGTACTTGCAATCCCTCTGTTACAAGTGGTCACATCGAAACTCCTGTTAAAACTAAGTAGTGTGTTAATAATAAGCCTCTTGCTTATCTATACAAATAAGCTCTCGCTAATATATTTCGACTAATACCTTATTACATCACATCGAATGCACACATTGTGTAGATACAGACGCAAGCGCAATCTGAACTTGGTTTAGTGTACGTTCACACAGGAGTCCAGTTTACCTACAGGCCCGTTTTATCGTATACTAGCGACCCGCTTCGGCTTCGCACGGTTGCAATGTGAATGATACTAATGATGCCATCTGCAGAAGTTTAAAAAACAATGTCCCAGATGACAGCACCCTTCTCCGAAATTAAAATAGATGAGTTCCAAAAATATTACATAATATAACTACCCATTGACACTAGAATTTATTTCTTCTATACCTATAGGTGTAAATAAATTCTATGACAGCTTGATACCGCAGTCACACAAGCGGTCCATAATCTACAGGAAATTATAATTCACTCAAACTAATCCGTTTCAAAATCAATCTGCCAGGAAATTGTTACTTCGAACGTATACTTAACTAATTGAATGTGTTTCCAGCTGGGGAATAATTTTATAAATAGTAACACTTTTAGACCACTACTGCCTTGATAGATCTAACTGCTAAGATAATTTACTGCTGAGAAATTAGGTGACACTTTTCACCAATCTTTATACCTAGGTATAAAGGTTAATGATCCTTCCGCAGGTTCCCCTACGGAAACCTTGTTACGACTTTTACTTCCTCTAAATGATCAAGTTTGGTCAACTTCCCAACGACGCCAACAGCCGTGAAGCCACCGCGTGTCGGTCCGAAGACCTCACTAAATCATTCAATCGGATTGGCTAATGTTTGTTATAATTAGAACTTTTGGATATTGACCAAAAAAACCAGACATTAACATGAAACATAAAAGCACAGCGGGCTGCCTTATCGCTTCGAAACGATTTCTTCCAGGCAAGCTTTGCCGTTGGTTTGATGTAGATCCTAGAATTACACATAGTTTTTTATTATTTTTTATTAATCACGGGATATAAATAACCTTTAAACGTTTCCATAGATTCAGCACGTACGAAGCCGCGGGCAGAAACTAGTAAACGATAATCTTGCATAACTTGGATTAGATACAGATCATAGTCTAAAGATTCGAAGAATATAAAATTACATTGAATAGACATTGCTTTAGGCTTCAGACGCGTCAAGTATCAACAAAGTTCATAGAAACACTAGAAAGAAACGACTCTAGCTCTAGGTAATGTAGAGTCAACAGACAAGACCAAAGTTCTTAAATCAAAATTGACCCCAAAATATTTGAAAGGTACCTTAGGAATAGCAAGGTTTTGTGCAAACAGTTTTGTGCAAGAACTAAAATTGGACAACAATAATTGGAATTTAATGCACGTGTGAAACTAGCCTTGTTATATTAATTCTAGTAGCAATAGCGACGGTTTCGCCTGAGGGGTTTAAAGAGCAAAAGTATCAATTATACTTAGATTAGTTAGTACAGGAAACATATACATTCAGTCCAAGAGCATAGTCTCGTATGACTCATAGTCTTTCATACGAGTCAATGTCAATGTTAGCACGTGGTTTGCAAAACTGGTTGAGTTGAAACATAGGTGGTTATATGCATTAGTTAGATTGTATACGACAATCTAACTAATGTATATAACCACCTGTTTCACATTCACCATTAGTTGATTTTCTTTCGGATCTTATGTTCGATATACTTAGGTTCTGTCCACGATATTATCGCACAATCGATTCAATCGATTAACATTTATTTTCCATTTTATTTCCATCCTTGCCGGTCTGGTAGATATCCCTCTTGAGCGATAAGACCGCCAATTATAACTTAATTTTTATTGTACATAGTTTTTTATACGAGTATAACGAAGTGTCCAATCAATCTATCCATCTTACGCTTAGGTACCTGACACAAAATAAAAATGAAAACTATGTCCTCGCGCGACCAGCCTCAACCGACTTGCCATGTACACGGGACATTATTATAGTGCACCATGCGCAACACAAATACACTATCTATTCCCTGACAAAACTGAGATACTGTACATCCCACACAATATAAATCAAGATAATGCTCATAAAAAACCAAACAGTTTATACATTTCACTCAGCTGATCATCTAAATGAGAGCACTTGTTCACTTTCATTATTCATTTCGGTCCTTTTTAATTGTGTTTACCGTTTCTCTATGACTTCATTTATATTTGGGTCCAGTATGGACGACAGCATCCAATTTGGCCCTCACTTAATCTCGCAGCCCCCGATCTACGGTCAAACGCATTTTAATTATGAAATTGACATATCAAAAGCTTCGTATGGGTGCTACAGCTTGTGAACGGAGCGGCTGGGTTTCTCTACACATCGTGCAAAATATTCAAACAAGCTTATGACAAGGAGTCGAGATATAGCTATTATTATTAACACGGATACAAAAATAATATAAATGTCACCGTAAAATCAGATTAAATTAAATATAAGACTACATATTCGCTTTTCAAAATTCGACAGAACTTACAACACAATACAATACAAAAATTCTATATTGTACATCATAATCAAATCAATCATTACAAAAATACATTATATGCGACAAGTACAATGGGCGGCCTTATCGCTTGGAAGCGATCTCTTCCAGGCAACCTTTTTTTTAGAACTTGTTCAATTACAACTTGGTTCTCTTCAAGACAAGAGGAAATAGGTTTCTTCTAGACCTTCGTAATACGTCGTCGGCCACATCTTCACTTTCCAACACTTTCATGACAGACATACAGATTGACTTTCGCTTTCTTAATAATTGTAAGTATGTATATTCGTAATATAATAAGAATGTATAAAAGTAATTATTATTATTGTAAGTATGCATACTAGTAATTATTGTAGTAAGTATGGCTACACGTAACTCTCGTTCGACGACATATACATACATTGTGATAAAGTTACCCGGCTGTTTCGAGATGAGCTTCAAGGGTCCGAAGCACTGGTGCGAAAATTTTGTTCCATGATTTAATAAAAGAGTTTGCACTTATACCCGCCTTCGCCATTTTTACTCGGACCTTTTGATATTGATCTAATGCATATTTATATGTTTGCCCACTCAAAAACACGAGGGTTTTTGTCGTGTTTGATAAATTAATTTGTTCTAATGAAACTCTGTGTTATGAATTGCTAAGGATTTGCGAATTCCTCTGGTATGGAGTATTAATAGTCAGGCATTAAATAAGTATGTATGTAACTGTATTTAATTTGTACGTTGAATACGAGTGACACATACAATAAAAAAATATATATCTGTGGAAACTTATAATTAGCCGTTAGTTACACACTGTGTTTAGTATTTAGTTACCTAGCTGTTAGTTAGTTTTCCCAAAATTATAAAATAAAATAATAAAATAAAACTGTACTTAATGAAATAAATAATTCTAGAAGAAGATGCTGTGGATTGTCAGGCATTATTCATCGTCTGGCATTATTCAAATTTAAACATATACATATTTTAAAAAAAGTGATACTTTATAGTGGTTTAGAGATTTAGATTTTGACTGGATATGTACTGTACTGATATGGCGCTAATTGGGGGAGGCCTATGTCCAGCAGTGGACTGATATAGGCTGATGATGTACTGTACATATAGTAACGTTCATTGATAGCTCTAGTTAAGTTATTAAGTTTGAAGTTCTTCCCCTAGTTAAGTTTGAAGTTATTTCTATTGAAACAGAAATATTTAAAATTAGTATCTATCGGTAAAATTAGGTAAGTTATTTTCTATAAAAACAAGAAATTTAATAGTATCTATAAAAGCAATACTAATTTACTATTTATGAGACTTGGAACCCGTTACCGATCTGAACGTCACTGTTGTGTGTAATTAATAAATAATGAGTTATTATAATAATTATGTCGTATTTCTATACAATCTTTGTTACATGCTGTTTCAATTAGCATAAAGTGATATCATATTGCAGCGTTTCATTATGAAAATGAGTTCGGTGAGCTAAAACTTCGTAAGACAAGAACTTGCTCTTTAGTAGGCTTGGTCTATGTGAGGTTCTTCTGCGGAAAATTAATATCTAGTTAAAATCCCTGGTATAAAATAGTAATTACAGTAAAAAAAAATGTATTATACCTAACTACATAAAATAAATATATTAATACTGCTGGACAATCCACAAAGCATCGTCTAGCACCAAGCTAAGCAGAGCTTGTGTTATGGGTACCTACTAGATAACTGATATACGTATTACAATATAAATATATACTTTTTATTAGACAGAAAACGACCAGAACGATGAAAAATTTAATATTTTTGCGCCTCGAGACAAATGTTTGTACCATTCGCAGATATTTGCTCCGGGTGTTCTGGGTTGGTAGTTTTATATTATGTTATAGTAAATATATATGTACATTTATGTTATGAATTGTATGAAGTAATTTTATCATTTATTATATTCTAGTACCGATAACACATTCTCTGCTTAGCTTGTAACTAGAAATTATCCAGCGTTATTTATTTATTTTGCTTATAAAATAAATTAAAAAAAAAAAAAAATTTCAAGCATTAGGTACAGCTCATATTTAAAAAATTGCACAAGAGAACCTTAAAAACGAATAGGATTTATTTTGCTTATGACTTGGGACATCTTCTGTACCGGAAGTGACGCGTCGCGCCACAGCGGCGCCTCACCGGAACCGGCTGAAGGGTTGCGCCGTCACAAATCAACTTATGAGAACCGAGAACCGCCACAAAAGGAAACTTTGTGCATTTCCGAACCGGCGAGCGTGAAATCAAACACACTCACCCCACTCTTAACTTTAAACTCTTACATTAAGGTTCAAATTTAGAGGAGCTTTTGTGAGAGCAACTAACTCCACATGAGTGATTAATTTTGGATATTAAAAATGTTTTTGTATTAAATTGTTTGTTTTGATATTGGATTTTCTATTGCACTTTGGTATCCTCGTTGCTTTGTTTGCTGCTTCAACGGTCTTATTAATGTAACGCCTACTTGGTGGCTATGAGCAAGTGCTTTTGGGTAGTGTGGTATTAAAAAGATAAGTAGATTATTGGGTTGCGCTTTTGCCTTCTAATGCCCCTTGGATTGTTAACTCCTGAATTATACTATGAATTGTGTTCTCATCCAACCACTGAAACGGTTAAAGAAATTCAAAAAAAAAAAAAAAAATGTGTTATTTCTGTAGTAGCCCTCATCCCCCCAATATGTTAGTTCTGTACCTTTAGGTCAAAAAGTCATAATATTAAGTTTAATCCAACTTATATGAAATAAATATTTTCAGGGCCCGCATTTCCGAGATATTTCTACAGAACATTCTATGCAAGAAGATAGAAACATTAGTTCAAACGTTGGATTACCTCCTCTTACATGATTTGTAATATATATTCAATTATAACTAATTGAAAGGTATTTATTGAACAATATTTAAAAGTTTATTGCCTAAGACATAAAGTTCTGAAAAACCTATATTTACATAATTATCGCCTTTGCACCATAACGACTAGAACAAACTGTGATAAAGAATATAATTCAATTGTAAAGGTATTTTAAGTAATATAGGTATTTCCTTTAATTTGTAAAAATGTGCAATAGAAAGAAAATAATTATTCTTGTATAAATAAATAATATCTATCTCGCTGGATACCTACTGCCATAGATTCTTGTAACGTTTATCCTAAGCAATTGAATTGTATGAAATTGTAAATGATGTAAAAATGTAAATAGCATGTAAAAATAAAACAAAGGTTACCACCTATTTGTTTCATTTATAGATTCTAATGAGTAAGGTTACAAACTGCTTCATAAAGTGCTTTTTATGAAATTCTTTAGTACTAAGGTCTAGGTAATATGTATGTATATATAAAACGTAGTAAGGTCTATCTACGATATCTATAGATTTAATTATGTAGAGATTGATGATATATCATCAATCCATGAGATACCATAAAAAAAACGATTTCGGCGGGACTTGAACCATCAACCTTCCCTCAGTATGGAAATGCCCTAACCAACTGCGCCGAGAAATCAATTATAGACGAAGAGTTGAACATTTTCGGGACTTCTACGGCCTCTAGTGACGTTAGCTCCACATAGGGACCTAAGAATTTCATTAAAACATAGTATAGTCCCTATTTAAACTCAAAGATAGAACTTTACTTCCCGTATCTATCTAACTAGGGTAACTTAATAATATATTCTTTAAAATGATGCGTCACATTTTTCTTGACGAAATTCGATGTGCAAGTTGCTTTTACGCTGTCCTCCGAGACTAGAGGCCGCTGAAAGGTAAATGTGATTTAGCAGATGTAGAGGCACTGATAGAGCCTTATGCACAATTTCACCGGGTAAACGAAATTCAGCAGGGAAGATAGGGACGTCTTTATCAGGCATCTATTTGAGATGTATTCTACTAGATTTTTCATGTGGGCTAGAGAATTGAGATTTCGATTTTGATGTTCTTTTTTTCTTAAACTCAACTGACCACACGTATGCAAATAAGGTACGTACAAGTAATATAATCTAATCTGTATCATAACATAGAAAGGATTGGATTTGCATTCGTAGTAGGTAAGTATTACAGGTCCTGAATGTGATTTAATATAGATGGAAATAGTAAAGATGATCTGTTTTTACCTACATTAGTTATTTACAAAATTTGTATTTTAATTACATACTTAACTGAGACATCTATAATATACACTAACGTGTAACCCGTTGTCTGGAAATAAATGATTGATTGAATAATTCTAAATTTATGGGAAACCAATGTGGCGCGGCGAGTGAAGGTTTGCCTGCGACGCAGGTAAAGTAAAGTAAAGTAAAAGTAAAAAATCATTTATTTCTTTAGGCTTACAAAATAAGCACTTAGACAAGTCATATTTTATACATTAAATTATTATCAAATAAAATTATTTTACTGTTCACTTCAGGTGGTGGCGGGTTCGATTCCCGCCTTGGGACAAATGTTTGTATGATTTTCAAATATTTGTTCCGTATGTTCTAGGTATCTTCTATATATAATTACAGTGGGACATTACAGGCCACTGTAATGTCCTGAAATTGTTTTTTGTTGGGCAATGCCTCCCCTGATCCCTTAATGCATCATGCACGCTACCTAGCCACTGGGACCCACGCTCTATCAAAGGCCATCATTCCAACGGTCTATCGCACCGCCTTAGGCTGTTGGGACTCTGGGCAAGATGGGCAAGAAGATGGCAAGAAGGTAATATTTTACATTAAAATAAGGTTTTATTATCTCTTTAAGCATTAAGGCTGCCAATTCTTTTACCTTTTACCAAACTGTTCTAGATATATGTTTTCTAAATGAAGAATTTTATCTTTCTATCTATTGTCTACCTATAATCTTACGTGTCCTATAAGTATTCGTAGATCTTTTAGTGCTGGTCGAACGTTTAAATCCGGTCCACATCTTGCCACTCAGAGGCATTTTATATTCAATTCTATTAGATTCTTTCAGGGATGTGTCTGCCTTTTATTTTATCTCGCACTATTATGCACACCCATGTCGAATAAAACCAGCGACTTCAAAGAGCTTTATAAATTGAATTTACTGCCTATTTTTGAAGCTTTTATCAAACAAATATTATTATTCAATACTTGCTATCTTTGTGGATGTGTAAAACATTCGAAAATAAATAAACAGTTTGGTGAAATAGGTTTTTATTTTATATTATTATATTATAGGTCTTAGATATAACTTTGCCTTATATATGTAGAACGTAGTCGTCAAACCTAATTCATTTTTGGGATGCTCGGGGGATTAAATATATTGCAAAACACGACCAATCTTACAAATCACTATTCTGTACATCATAGCCTCACCATCGCATTTTAAACGCTAATATCGCAGTTGTTTAAAATGTCGTTATATTTGATAACACTGGGCTATTACCCACGTTGACCGGTAGATGCTGGATGCGTCAAGCAGAAGACAGGGCGCTATGGCACTCATTGTGGTAGGCCTATCTCCAGCAGTGGACTAATATATGCTGATGATTATGATGATGCGTCGTCTACGTTTACTATTGCACGTCTACGTTCCAGCTAGTAGAGTAACATTGTGCTCCTTTAGGTCGTATCACAGAAGCTGGGCAATGGATAGAGGCTACCATTCGGTCATCTTAGCTTCCCATGCCTTGGTTTCCTTTTCATCGTCACTTAATTACTTTTTTCATACAGGGAGCGAAAAGAAAAATCTCATTATGCTATCGGAAAATAGCATAGTGAGATTTTATAGGTGTGTGCACAATTTGACCATCTTGCACATTTGTTTTTCTGATAGATCATGCTTTGCGTAGGTAAATCATTTTGTCCTTCATGTTTTGGTCGCTAGGTCAAGTTTGGGTTTCTGGCCTGAAATGACAAAAAAGGTTAGGTTATACCAAATATCGAACAAGTCCATTGAATCTTCTACAATACATTTTATGTATGTTGTAAGAACTTACTACATTGAGATATGCGAGTCTTAGGAACATGAGCAACGCCTAGTGGAACGGCCGATGCCGTCATTGCCTGAAATCAATAAAAATTTAAAATATGTAGGGGCTAATCAGCAAGGACCATGCAAACATAGTAAAAAAATTATAAAAATCTCTAGAATGATGTGTCGTTTTTTTTCTTCTGTTAACATATCAATGAATGACTAGATTACACATTTCATTCTACACCAGGGGATGAATTAGCAATTGCAGTGCCTTGAAATTTTTTATGGGGATTATTAATTGTGACACTAACCTGCGTTTCTTATTTCATTCACCGAACGAAGAATGTGATCGATGACATTAGAATTGTACTTCGAAATAATAGACCACACGTCATTAAGATCTCTTTCCAGTAGATTTTGTAGGCTTCCCCATTGATTTAGCGGGAAACAAATATACCTAGGCGGTCTAGGATTCAGAGTAGTACGCTTGGTTGAAGTTGAAGTAGTTCTAGGCGTGGATGATCTATAAGATGTACTTCTACTACTTGAAGTGGTGGATCTTCTAGTAGAAGAAATTGTTGAAAGTAGACTAGTTGATATGCTTGACCGGGATGTTCTAATACTCGTCGAGCTGCTTTGACCGGGGGATGTTGAGCTACCCGGAGATGAAGTGGAAGGTGAAGTTTGACCTCCTGAAGATGTCGAGCTGCTTTGACCAGGGGATGATGTTGAAGGTGATGTTTGACCACCTGAAGATGTTGAGCTGCTTTGACCAGGTGATGAGGAGGATGGTGAAGTTTGATCGCCTGAAGATGTCGAGCTGCTTTGACCAGGAGATGAGGAGGATGGTGACGTTTGATTGCCTGAAGATGTTGAGCTGCTTTGACCAGGGGATGATGTCGAAGATGAAGTTTGGCCACCTGAAGATGTCGAGCTGCTTTGACCAGGGGATGATGTGGATGGTGAAGTTTGACCTCCTGAAGATGTCGAACTGCTTGAATCAGAGGATGATGTCGAAGATGAAGTTTGGCCACCTGAAGATGTCGAGCTGCTTTGACCAGGGGATGATGTCGAAGATGAAGTTTGGCCACCTGAAGATGTCGAGCTGCTTTGACCAGGGGATGATGTGGATGGTGAAGTTTGACCTCCTGACGATGTCGAACTACTTGAATCAGAGGATGATGTCGAAGATGAAGTTTGGCCAACTGAAGATGTCGAGCTGCTTTGACCAGGGGATGATGTGGATGGTGAAGTTTGACCTCCTGAAGATGTCGAAATGCTTGCAACAGGGGATGATGTCGAAGATGAAGTTTGGCCACCTGAAGATGTCGAGCTGCTTTGACCAGGGGATGATGTCGAAGATGAAGTTTGGCCACCTGAAGATGTCGAGCTGCTTTGACCAGGGGATGAGGTCGAAGATGAAGTTTGACCACCTGAAGATGTTGAGCTGCTTTGACCAGGGGATGATGTCGAAGATGAAGTTTGACCTCCTGACGATGTCGAACTACTTGAATCAGAGGATGATGTAGATGGTGATGTTTGACCTCCTGAAGATGTCGAACTACTTGAATCAGAGGATGATGTCGATGAAGAAGTTTGGCCACCTGAAGATGTCGAGCTGCTTTGACCAGGGGATGATGTCGAAGATGAAGTTTGGCCACCTGAAGATGTCGAGCTGCTTTGACCAGGGGATGATGTGGATGGTGAAGTTTGGCCACCTGAAGATGTCGAGCTGCTTTGACCAGGGGATGATGTGGATGGTGAAGTTTGACCTCCTGAAGATGTCGAACTGCTTGAATCAGAGGATGATGTCGAAGAAGAAGTTTGGCCACCTGAAGATGTCGAACTGCTTGAATCAGAGGATGATGTCGAAGATGAAGTTTGGCCACCTGAAGATGTCGAGCTGCTTTGACCAGGGGATGATGTGGATGGTGAAGGTTGACCTCCTGAAGATGTCGAACTGCTTGAATCAGATGATAATGTCGAAGATGAAGTTTGGCCACCTGAAGATGTCGAGCTGCTTTGACCAGGGGATGATGTCGAAGATGAAGTTTGGCCACCTGAAGATGTCGAGCTGCTTTGACCAGGGGATGATGTAGATGGTGACGTTTGACCTCCTGAAGATGTCGAACTACTTGAATCAGAGGATGATGTCGAAGATGAAGTTTGGCCACCTGAAGATGTCGAGCTGCTTTGACCAGGGGATGATGTCGAAGATGAAGTTTGGCCACCTGAAGATGTCGAGCTGCTTTGACCAGGGGATGATGTGGATGGTGAAGTTTGACCTCCTGACGATGTCGAACTACTTGAATCAGAGGATGATGTCGAAGATGAAGTTTGGCCACCTGAAGATGTCGAGCTGCTTTGACCAGGGGATGATGTGGATGGTGAAGTTTGACCTCCTGAAGATGTCGAGCTGCTTTGACCAGGGGATGATGTAGATGGTGATGTTTGACCTCCTGAAGATGTCGAGCTGCTTTGACCAGGGGATGATGTGGATGGTGAAGTTTGACCTCCTGACGATGTCGAACTACTTGAAACAGAGGATGATGTCGAAGATGAAGTTTGGCCACCTGAAGATGTCGAGCTGCTTTGACCAGGGGATGATGTCGAAGATGAAGTTTGGCCACCTGAAGATGTCGAGCTGCTTTGACCAGGGGATGATGTAGATGGTGAAGTTTGGCCACCTGAAGATGTCGAACTGCTTGAATCAGAGGATGATGTCGAAGATGAAGTTTGGCCACCTGAAGATGTCGAGCTGCTTTGACCAGGGGATGATGTCGAAGATGAAGTTTGGCCACCTGAAGATGTCGAGCTGCTTTGACCAGGGGATGATGTGGATGGTGAAGTTTGACCTCCTGACGATGTCGAACTACTTGAATCAGAGGATGATGTCGAAGATGAAGTTTGGCCACCTGAAGATGTCGAGCTGCTTTGACCAGGGGATGATGTGGATGGTGAAGTTTGACCTCCTGAAGATGTCGAGCTGCTTTGACCAGGGGATGATGTAGATGGTGATGTTTGACCTCCTGAAGATGTCGAACTACTTGAATCAGAGGATGATGTCGAAGATGAAGTTTGGCCACCTGAAGATGTCGAGCTGCTTTGACCAGGGGATGATGTCGAAGATGAAGTTTGGCCACCTGAAGATGTCGAGCTGCTTTGACCAGGGGATGATGTCGAAGATGAAGTTTGGACACCTGAAGATGTCGAGCTGCTTTGACCAGGGGATGATGTCGAAGATGAAGTTTGGCCACCTGAAGATGTCGAGCTGCTTTGACCAGGGGATGATGTAGATGGTGAAGTTTGACCTCCTGACGATGTCGAACTACTTGAATCAGAGGATGATGTCGAAGATGAAGTTTGGCCACCTGAAGATGTCGAGCTGCTTTGACCAGGGGATGATGTGGATGGTGAAGTTTGACCTCCTGAAGATGTCGAGCTGCTTTGACCAGGGGATGATGTAGATGGTGATGTTTGACCTCCTGAAGATGTCGAACTACTTGAATCAGAGGATGATGTCGAAGATGAAGTTTGGCCACCTGAAGATGTCGAGCTGCTTTGACCAGGGGATGATGTCGAAGATGAAGTTTGGCCACCTGAAGATGTCGAGCTGCTTTGACCAGGGGATGATGTCGAAGATGAAGTTTGGCCACCTGAAGATGTCGAGCTGCTTTGACCAGGGGATGATGTCGAAGATGAAGTTTGGCCACCTGAAGATGTCGAGCTGCTTTGACCAGGGGATGATGTAGATGGTGATGTTTGACCTCCTGAAGATGTCGAACTACTTGAATCAGAGGATGATGTCGAAGATGAAGTTTGGCCACCTGAAGATGTCGAGCTGCTTTGACCAGGGGATGATGTCGAAGATGAAGTTTGGCCACCTGAAGATGTCGAGCTGCTTTGACCAGGGGATGATGTGGATGGTGAAGTTTGACCTCCTGACGATGTCGAACTACTTGAATCAGAGGATGATGTCGAAGATGAAGTTTGGCCACCTGAAGATGTCGAGCTGCTTTGACCAGGGGATGATGTCGAAGATGAAGTTTGGCCACCTGAAGATGTCGAGCTGCTTTGACCAGGGGATGATGTCGAAGATGAAGTTTGGCCACCTGAAGATGTCGAGCTGCTTTGACCAGGGGATGATGTCGAAGATGAAGTTTGGCCACCTGAAGATGTCGAGCTGCTTTGACCAGGGGATGATGTAGATGGTGATGTTTGACCTCCTGAAGATGTCGAACTACTTGAATCAGAGGATGATGTCGAAGATGAAGTTTGGCCACCTGAAGATGTCGAGCTGCTTTGACCAGGGGATGATGTCGAAGATGAAGTTTGGCCACCTGAAGATGTCGAGCTGCTTTGACCAGGGGATGATGTGGATGGTGAAGTTTGACCTCCTGACGATGTCGAACTACTTGAATCAGAGGATGATGTCGAAGATGAAGTTTGGCCACCTGAAGATGTCGAGCTGCTTTGACCAGGGGATGATGTGGATGGTGAAGTTTGACCTCCTGACGATGTCGAACTACTTGAAACAGAGGATGATGTCGAAGATGAAGTTTGGCCACCTGAAGATGTCGAGCTGCTTTGACCAGGGGATGATGTCGAAGATGAAGTTTGGCCACCTGAAGATGTCGAGCTGCTTTGACCAGGGGATGATGTAGATGGTGAAGTTTGGCCACCTGAAGATGTCGAACTGCTTGAATCAGAGGATGATGTCGAAGATGAAGTTTGGCCACCTGAAGATGTCGAGCTGCTTTGACCAGTGGATGATGTCGAAGATGAAGTTTGGCCACCTGAAGATGTTGAGCTGCTTTGACCAGGGGATGAGGTCGAAGATGAAGTTTGACCGCCTGAAGATGTTGAGCTGCTTTGACCAGGGGATGATGTCGAAGATGAAGTTTGACCACCTGAAGATGTCGAGCTGGTTTGACCAGTGGATGATGTCGAAGATGAAGTTTGGCCACCTGAAGATGTTGAGCTGCTTTGACCAGGGGATGAGGTCGAAGATGAAGTTTGGCCACCTGAAGATGTCGAGCTGCTTTGACCAGGGGATGATGTCGAAGATGAAGTTTGGCCACCTGAAGATGTCGAGCTGCTTTGACCAGGGGATGATGTGGATGGTGAAGTTTGACCTCCTGAAGATGTCGAACTGCTTGAATCAGAGGATGATGTCGAAGATGAAGTTTGGCCACCTGAAGATGTCGAGCTGCCTTGACCAGGGGATGATGTAGATGGTGAAGTTTGACCTCCTGAAGATGTCGAACTGCTTGAATCAGAGGATGATGTCGAAGATGAAGTTTGGCCACCTGAAGATGTTGAGCTGCTTTGACCAGGGGATGATGTGGATGGTGAAGTTTGGCCACCTGAAGACGTCGAACTGCTTTGACCAGGGGATGAGGTCGAAGATGAAGTTTGACCACCTGAAGATGTTGAGCTGCTTTGACCAGGGGATGAGGTCGAAGATGAAGTTTGATCGCCTGAAGATGTTGAGCTGCTTTGACCAGGGGATGAGGTCGAAGATGAAGTTTGATCGCCTGAAGATGTTGAGCTGCTTTGACCAGGGGATGATGTCGAAGATGAAGTTTGGCCACCTGAAGATGTCGAGCTGCTTTGACCAGGGGATGATGTCGAAGATGAAGTTTGGCCACCTGAAGATGTCGAGCTGCTTTGACCAGGGGATGATGTAGATGGTGATGTTTGACCTCCTGAAGATGTCGAACTACTTGAATCAGAGGATGATGTCGAAGATGAAGTTTGGCCACCTGAAGATGTCGAGCTGCTTTGACCAGGGGATGATGTCGAAGATGAAGTTTGGCCACCTGAAGATGTCGAGCTGCTTTGACCAGGGGATGATGTGGATGGTGAAGTTTGACCTCCTGACGATGTCGAACTACTTGAATCAGAGGATGATGTCGAAGATGAAGTTTGGCCACCTGAAGATGTCGAGCTGCTTTGACCAGGGGATGATGTGGATGGTGAAGTTTGACCTCCTGAAGATGTTGAGCTGCTTTGACCAGGGGATGATGTCGAAGATGAAGTTTGACCATCTGAAGATGTCGAGCTGCTTGGGTCAGAGGATGATGTGGATGGTGACGTTTGATCGCCTGAAGATGTTGAGCTGCTTTGACCAGGGGATGAGGTCGAAGATGAAGTTTGACCACCTGAAGATGTCGAGCTGCTTGGATCAGAGGATGATGTGGATGGTGACGTTTGATCGCCTGAAGATGTTGAGCTGCTTTGACCAGGGGATGAGGTCGAAGATGAAGTTTGGCCACCTGAAGATGTCGAACTGCTTGAATCAGAGGATGATGTCGAAGATGATGATGAGACACTTGGTGACGAGGTTGTTACTGAAACTTGCGGTGTGTTTGTCGCTCCTTCAGAGGATCTGGATGTACTTCTCGTGGATTGACCGCGGGTTGTTCTCGTTGTCCGTCTTGTTGTTGTTTTCCTTGTGCGTCTGCGTCGTCGTCTTCTACTTGAGGCTATTGAAACATTATAGAATATGTTATTTGAGTCAAATATTATGGTCAAGTACAGCGTCGCGTAGCACTTGTGAAGTTAGAATCAATCATTCGACCTCAATAACCGCCTGCGACGTAGGAGGTTCCGGGTTCGATTCTCGCCTAGAGACAATTATGTTTACGATCTGCAGATATTTGTTCCGGGTGTTCTGGTCGTTATTTATGTTTAAAAAAAATTGTTTGTAATCTATTGTATTAAGTATATCATCCATCTAATACCCATAACACATGCTCTGCTTAGCTTGGGGCTAGATATTGCTACGTGGATTATCCAACATTATTTATTTATTATTATTTATCATTCCAACGAAAACCGTGGATATCGATAGAGTAAGCAAGGAGTGCAAGACGCAGCATCTTTTTTATATATTTGTTTCTCCTATACTGCCGTCACCATCTGGCTACAGGCTTTGTTCATGTCCCAAAATAATGTTGGGATTTTTTCAAATATCATGATATAAAATAAGTTTACTTACAGCTGCTGGATGATGAAGAAACAACAGACTTTTTGCCTTTGTTTGAACCTGTAAAGAGAATTAGGTTATACGCATAATAAACGACTTTAAGTGAATTCACATGTACTTATAGTAAGTACTTAATTAGTTGATTACTTGTAACTATGGTAACCATATGCTAAATTATGCGCTGTGGTATGATTGCTCTATCACATGCTGAGTGGAGACCGATTTTGTCAGTTTCTCTGTTAATTTATACGAGTATGTAATATACTATTCGTATCTGAGCTGGAAAAATAAAAGTCTTTTTATTTTTCCTTAATTAATGTATTCTTTACTTCTTTCTTTTATTACAGAAGAAGAAATCTATCAGTAAGGCAACAAAGTGTTATGATCTAAAGCTTATTGTAGAATTTGCGCAATTTGGCTTCTTACTTGAACTAGAGCTTGATGAACTGCTTGATACTACGACGCTGCTGTTACCGCCATTACCACCAGAAGAGCCTTAGAGAAATAAATATTGTTAAATTTATGTTTCATATGGCAAAAATTTATACCCATTGAAGTATAAAGTAGTTTGTTGGATAGCACACTATATTAAACTGTATTATACCGGCGACCGATGTATGACGACCGATGTGGCGCGGTGGGCGAAGGTCCGCCTGCGACCCAGGAGGTTGCGGGTTCGATTCCCACCTCGGAACAAATGTGTGTACAATCTGCAGATATTTGTTCCGGGTGTTCTGGTCGTTTTCTATGTATAATAAAAAATATCTATCTATGTAATGTATTGTATTATGTATATCAGTTATCTAGTACCCATAACACAAGCTTTGCTTACCATGGGGCTAGATAATGCTGCGAGGATTGTCCAGCATTATTATTATTTATTATTTATTTATTATAAATCTTAGAGAATTAAAATTATAAATATCGTCTATGGAATACTCTCCTTCTGGACATCAGACGTGCAAAATCACTCCCTATCTTCGAAAAACTGCTGCATCAGCATTTTTTATCCATATGAACGATATATATCCTTATCTTATGTCTATGTAAGTTTATTATAATGTTTGTAATGTAGGTATGTAGTGTAAGTATTTGTTTTCTTTTTTGTTACCAATTATTTATTAAAGTGCCACCGTCTATATTGATCCTTCATGTCCAGTCCATCTGAAGGTTGCCTGGAAGAGATCGCTCTCAGCGATATGGCTGCCCTTTATACCTTTATTCTAAGTTTTTATATCTGTATTGTTTTATGTTTTGTGTGGTATAATAAAGTGTTTTATATCTATCTATCTATAAATGCGAAAGTTTGTATGTTTAGACTTTTGTTAGGTACTTCTTTACGCCAAAACTACTGAGCAGATGGGGCTAATATTCTGTATAGAACTGCTCGTTTCGTTCTAGACCTGAATCAGCACATAGGCTTTTTTATATACCGAAAACAAAATCGTAAAGAAGCGACATCGACAGACCGTAGCAAGTATTTATAAAAGTGTTCGATACATCGACCACGGAGTTATATTAGCAGCATCAGCAGTTCGACCTAAGTAGGTTACCTAAGTAGGCCACGAGTGCGGACCGGGTGCCTACGGAGGTCAGTGCATCACCAGCAGCCATTCAAGCCGCACTCATTACCATCATTATTAGTCTTAGTTTTATATACAATATAGCTATTGTTGCTATACTTGACTATTATTACATCAGATTCCCGGGAAGAGCTAGCCGTGATTTTTACAAAAACAATATTTACCACTGCTGCTTGAGGAAGATGAAGCAGCGTTGCTACCACCATCGCCATTACTGGAAGCTGGGGAGAGGTAGGTAACATTAAGAGATTTTTATTAAAACACTGACAAGAAAATATTAGGGAACGTACCAACGTAGAGGTCGAGAGCCTTATTGAGAGCCTTATTACAGTGGCGATGTGCAAGCGTTCTTAAAGCGAGTCGGGAGCGCGGCGAGCACGGTTTACAAGCGATTTTAAAGCGAGGCGAGTGTGCAGCTAACTCGCTTCTTTTGCGCAGCACAATACCCTCACATTGAAATCGTTTGCGAACCGCCATGCGTCAGTGTGATACGTGTCTTAGAACAAGGACTCATAAGGAGGACAATAATATACGTGTCTTAGAGCAAGGACTGATCGTGGATGAATAGTGACAATAAATGATCTGAATCTAAGGCATTTTGAAGCGCGCATTTTGGTAACGCATTTTATAAACCTTGATCTCCTTCACAAACTACACTAATTCTTAACACTCTCTCAAATACACACCTAAACGCACGTTTGACTGTGTACAAAATGTAGGGGACCGCACTCTAAGGCGTTGTAAAGCACGCTTTAAAACACCTTATATGAACTTGCTCTCATATAAAAATTTTAGCACCCTGGGATCATATGATGCTTCTGATCTTTAAAATCATAGAATTGCTGTACGTACAGTGCTATTGCCATACAGCAATTCTATGACGTATGGTCATTGTGTCAGACAAATTGAGATGTTTTTGTTTCAACTCGAATCTTTCGGCTCATTCAGTTTCAGTAGATATGCAAATAAATAGCTTCTTTAATATCTTCTACACAAAATAATATCACAAAAGCTTCAGTACACTTGACACTTACATGCGCCTGATGATGATGATGATGCAGCATCAACGGCGCCATTCCCTTGATCTATAACAATATTTGAAAATGAATAGCAAAATACAATTTTTTTTTTTATATATAAAGAAATGAAAATGTTTCAAAAAGCTTTTAAAAATATCATGGTTATTAACGCAAAAGCCTATATTATTATAACTGATTATTTTATACGTATAGGAATACTCAAAAATCAAATCATGGTAAATATCCCGTTACTTTCCGACTTCAGGAATCTTATGTCTCTATGGTCAACATCAGATTCATCATTATATTTACTCATTGCTGGATATATGATATGTTAGACCTTCCGAAGTTAACCCTACACTGCATGACTTTTTTTTCTTTAGTAATAAAAATCTTACGTTATCATATTTATGGTCTAGAACCCGGGAAACATAGTTAAAATAATAAAAAACAAATAGTAATGGAGAAAAATGTTTTTTTTATTCAGTCCCTTATATGGCACAACATGCAATGGCCTACCTATATTTGCTACATAACTAGAGGTGAAACATACGGAAGCAGTTTTTGTCCTTGTTCAAACAAAGTTCGACCCTGCATTTTTCGCACACAACAAACGACTTTCCTTTGCAGCCTGGATACTTGCAACGCTGGCGCTTCTGTCCCCAAATAGGAAAGTGCTCACATCCATCACGCCTTCCTATCAAGGCCTTGGTATTCCTTATCAATGGCAAACCTAATTCAGATTCCCAGTACATTCGAGCATGGGGCAATGGAGCAATACCCATGAGCAGACAAATGCCCAAGTACTTTTTCAGCTCTGTAATGCTAATGGAAAAAGGCTTTGATGGGTTTTTTTGTACACTAAACTTTTGCATTTCTTCTACAATATGGCTTAGAATATCGTCAACAAAGAAATATAAGAAATATTGCAATGAAGTTTCAAGTTCAGTAATCGGTGGCTCTAGATCGGTTTGCCCACAAAACTCATGGTTGTTTGGTTGGAAAGCTGTTTTTTCCATATAATATTTCGCTTCCTTCTGACGATGGATGCAGCAGGTCTAGGAACAGCTTCCCTAGGTGCAGTAGAGGCAGCAGATGGAACCGTTGACTGACGTGCTTGTGAGGTGCCAGCATTTGCAGCCACGTCATCATAGGACCCTAATAAAGATGCAGCAGATTCATACCCGTTCGGTGAAACACATAGCTCATCATCATCCGCATCGCTAAGCCCGTCACAAAGTTGGTTGACGGTAGTCCGAATTGCGGCAATGTCATCATCACTTTCAGCACCTGAGGAGTCTTGTTCGTCTTCACTGCCTGATGGTATAGTCAAATAATCATGGATTTGAGCGTGGGATAAACTTTTCCTGGGCATTATCTAAAATAAAAACAACATCCTATCATTAGTAAAAATACCTAAAATTGGACCATCAGTGCATGAAGTGACATATCTGGGCCATCCATTAATTGAGAAGTTTTAGTATCAAAACACTGCCTAATCAAAAAAATATACTTACATTTGCTTAGTACACAGATTTCCCGACATAAAAATAATTTTTCCACTGTTGAACTCCGTCAATAACAATTATTTACAATATTTTCAATTTTCATACGAACGGCGCGCAGCAAATGACCGAAATTTTCGATTGAATTACTAACTGAGCAAGATGGTGCTGACATCTAACTCCAATTAATGCACTAATTCGTTGCCATGGCTGTTGACTCCTTCTTTACATAATCATAGAGGTTGCTGCTTGGTTCAAACTATAAAGAAATACAGTTTTATTGGTTGTCACTCATATGGCACTGAATGCAGTGTAGGGTTAATGCCACGACTAATGCTCTGTGCTAGCCGTACTATTCCGTCGCCCCACGAGTAATGTGTCATTTTCCCATCCTCAGTCAGTTGCGTGGTAAAACAATATTTATGTAGTAGACTGCTACTACATAAATATTGTGGTACCTATCCTCCAATAAAAAATAACATTTTGTTAAAAACACTCTATACGAATATGCTCTCCTGGCATAAATCTAGTTCTAAATATTTAGCGGCTAGGTTGGTGCCAGTGAGTGGAACGATCGAAAAATAATTAATTCTAAGGTTATTCTTATCCAAACAAACCAGTACTAACTTGCGTTTGAGCTGGAGGAACTGCCTGAGGATGCCGACACATTGTCTCCACAGCCATCACCGCCAGAGGATCCTAAAACAAATATAATTTCCAGTTTAAGAATATCTTATTATATTGCCTCGCGTGCAAATGCATGTGAAGAGTACAGGTACAAAACCAGGAATGTCACTAAAATTCAAAAAGTTTTTTTTGACGGCAATATTTTCATTTTCCCGCTTATTTTTATTTGGCATTATACAAAAAGCGTAAAAGCAAGTATAGTAAAATGTATTACTCTAGTCTCAAAACTGTATACAGGAACAAAACAGGAAGGTCCATAGTGTAACGGAACGTAAGAAGGAATGTACAAGCTGTCAAAACATATGTCAATTTTGAGGTTATGTCGAGTGTTTATTTTAAACATAATAATATATATGTACATTATAAACCTTCCTCTTAATATCTACCTATTAAATAAAACCGCATCAAAATCGTTGCGTAGCTTTGAAGATCTAAGCATAAATAGGGACAGACAGACAGCGGGAAGCGACTTTGTTTTATATGTATGACTAGTAGTGATACAGAACCTCTTCTTTTGTTTTTCATCGGTTAAGAAGTCTAAGTACCTGCTGGCTGGGGTTCAGGTAATAAAAATAGAGAGAATTAAAGGTGACACTGATGTAGATTCAAGAGGTTTATAAACTATTTGACACATAGATTTCCACGCAGGCGAAGCCGCGGGGCTCATCTAGTGTTAAATAAAAATACCTATTATCTTCTTACATAAAATATGGAAACAACAGCGTGTTCCCAACTAGTAGATTAATAGTGTGTTGATTAATTTAAAAAGAAACAATGTTTACCACTGCTGCTTGAGGACGATGAAGCCGCTGCTACGTCGCCATCACCATCCGAACCACCGGAAGCTGAAGAAAAGAGATGTATATAAGTTTATATATAATTGCAAAGCAAAGATGAATTCATTTCAAGTCCTCAATCTTCTTCAATAAACTTTTTTACCATACTTAGTTTGTCGCACAGGTGGGCAAAGTACTACCTCGTTATTTAATCATCATCATCTTCACCAGCCTATAGCAGTCCACTGCTGGATATAGGCCAATGAGCGCCATGGCGCCCTCATTATTTATTATTCATTTATTTTGTTACTTTGAACTCTGTGTTTTTGATGCTGTGACACAATAGAGAGTATATCAATAGGTACAGGTAGGTACACACCTGAATGCACGCTTGAATAGAAGCCTGCATTTGGGTGTGTACGGATGTATCGGACCAGATTATGCTGGTCCTTCTTAACTCAACAGCCTATATTGGTCCACTACTGGACGCAGGCCCCGGTGGATATCCCTTAGTCGTCTCTTACGACACCCGCGGAAAGAGTTGGGGTGGTGCAAATTCTTAGCCATCACTACACGGTTATATTGTCCAACTTTATTTATTTATTTACTAAACCATGCGCTTCAACGCCTAATGGTTCATCATCATCAACCTATAACCGTCCACAGCTGGACTTAGACCTTCCCTACTGAGCGCAATAGTGGCCTGTCTTCAGCTTGCCGCATCCAGCATCTGCCTGCAGTCCATCGCAGATCGTCATCCCACCTGGCCGGAGGGCGTCCTACACTACGTTTGCCGAGTCGCAGTCTCCACTCAAGAACACGGTTACCCCAGCGGCCGTCGGTTCTTCGCGAGATATGGCCGGCCCACTGCCACTTCAGCTTGCTAATTCTTTGAGCTATGTCGATAGCCTTGGTTCTCTGTCGGATGTATCATTACGGATCCTATCCTTCAGAGATACTCCGAGCATAGCTCTTTCCATAGCTCGTTAGGTCATAACGAGTAGAACGCACTG
Source organism: Eupithecia abbreviata (assembly GCA_943735965.1). Classification (NCBI taxonomy): domain Eukaryota; kingdom Metazoa; phylum Arthropoda; class Insecta; order Lepidoptera; family Geometridae; genus Eupithecia; species Eupithecia abbreviata. Next base: position 9,650,799 of record OX030982.1, on the reverse strand, counting down.
TTTATATTGACCAGCTTTATTTATTTAGTTATTGACTAAGGCGGTTAACACACTGCCACGCACCTAGCTGCATGTTCGTGTCGATGTACCTACGCGCTACGCGCGTGGACCCATTGCATTTTCTGTGTGTCTTTTTTTACAAACGGAGATATTATACTTACAAGCAACGTTACAGTTAGAACATGCATTCACGCACTGACTTCAAAACGCCTATTGTTGAGGTATGTCGAGGTAAATTATTATTATACAACTTCTTATTGGTTCAGGTTGAACATATAAAATTCCTCACCCCTACTAAACCTCACATGTTCAGCTGGTACTCACATGAGCCTGACGAGGATGACGAATCAGCACCAACAGCACCAGTTTCTTGATCTGTAACATTATAGAAATACAGTATAAGCATCAGTCCACAGCTTTGTCCGCGTTTTAAAAGTTTAAAGTTACCTTGCTGTAGCGTGGCGGGCAAAGGTCCTTGGACGCAGCAGGTTTCGGGTTCAATTCCCGCTTTATAAAAAACGATTTGCAAAAGTACGATTTGTAAATATTTGTTCCGGGTGTTCTTGGTAATTTGTATAAATAAAAAACTTCTATATATGTAATCATCATCATCATCAGACTATGATAGCCCTGGACATACGCCTCCCCCAATGAACGCCACAGCGCCCTTTCTTCAACTTGACGCATCCAGCATCTATCTGCAGTCTTTTGCAGGTCGTCATCGTGCTATCGGTTTATGTGTGCGCAAGGATGCATGCATAATAATTATAGTTATCATTTTTCTTTGCAATGCTTTCATTTTTCTTTGCAATAGTCTCTACACCTGGCGGATACAATCTTTGGGTGTATCATATTGTGCACCCGAGGATGATACCCGCTATGTGTAGCCATCTCCTTTAGATTAACTTCTCAAAGGGCCTCTGTGCTGTTGGCTTCGGCCCCACGCAAGCCTTCCAAAGGACCGGGTCACTTTATGGCCCGAGATCATGGTAAATAGTAATCATCTATATCATAATAAATAGTCATAAAGATGACTGATATATTTAATACAATGCATTACTACTAGTACATTAGTACTATGTACTCAGTATACAGTGTGCAATACAACAAAGCCTCGCAGGTAGTGGATGAATGTGTTGCTAGAGCGGTTATTATATTTTTATATTATTATAGCGGCCTTTATTACTTGTACTTCGAAAAAAGTATAAGGCTTATATGTTCGGCCATATGTATGTGTTTTTTTGTATGTGTTTGTCAATTTCTCCGTCATTTAAGACCAATTTGGATGATACTAAAGTCATTTAGTATTTATCATTCTCTATAGATACTACTCGTTTTGCAAAAATCATCTAAATTTTTGAAACTATCATGGTTATTAATACTAAAGTCATTTAATACGGGATATTTACCATGATTTGATTTTTGAGTTATCCAATATTTCGGCACAGTTGCATGCGCCATGATCACGGAGTAACCGTGATCCGTGATCATGGCGCATGCAACCATCAAAAAATCATGGTAAATATCCCGTTTTAAATGACTTTAGTATTAATAACCATGATAGTTTCAAAAATTTGGATGATTTTTGCAAAACGAGTAGTATCTATAGAGAATGATGGCGAGGTGGTCCCACCTCGAAAAAAAACTAAATATTGTATTCCCGAGTGATTTTTTTTTACTGTTTATAACTATAGGATTCGAAGTAGGTTTTTAGTTTCTTAAAAACAATCATTTTATTGAAAATGAAAAGTTTTTATTTCTTTAAGCTTACAAATAAGCACTTAGACAGGTCATATTTTATACTATTAAATTATTTTATAGTTCACTTCAATTTTTTGTCCAATGTTTTGTGTGAAGAAGTGAGAAGAAACCACTAGTATGTTCATAACTTATGTGTCTAGTGCATTTGATTTGCTTATTTGTAAGTTGGTAGATTTTGAGTTGGAGCAAAACTCGTTCCAAGCTTTTTTATCTTCTAACTATTCATTTAACTAGTAGGTATAGGTACTTACTTGAACCTGAACTTGACGAACTTCCTGACGATGCTACGACGCCGTCGCCGTCCTCACCGCCAGAAGATCCTGAAAGAAAATGTGAATAAAGCGCCTTTCAAAAGTTTATTAGCACTTTGATGGTAAGTTTTCATGGGTCTGTATTCCGTATACATGTAAATAATGCTATCATTAAAGTTTTTTTTTTTTTACTCTAAAAACTATCGTAGTTTGAAGAATTAATTGGTATTCTTCCAACAAAAACAAGGTTAGTTAAAGTTTTCTTTAAAAGAAGTGTCTTCAATGAAATGTCTCATACCGTCAATAATGTCTAATTTCATCATCATCATCATCATCAGCCTATATCAGTCCACTGCTGGACATAGGCCTCCCCCGATGAGCGCCATTGCGCCCTGTCTTCAGCTTGCCGCATCCAGCATCTACCTGCAGTCTTTCGCAAGTCGTCATCCCACCTGGTCGGAGGGCGTCCTACACTACGTTTACCGAGTCGTGGTCTCCACTCAAGAACACGTTTGCCTCAGCGCAGCGGCCGTCGGTTCTTCGCGAAATATGGCCGGCCCACTGCCACTTCAGCTTGCTAATTCTTTGAGCTATGTCGATAACCTTGGTTCACTGTCGGATGTATTCGTTGCGAATCCTATCCTTCAGAGAAACTCCGAGCGTAGCTCTTTCACGTCTAATTTATATAAATACTATTTTATTAATATACGTAAACTTTTTTAACAACTACCTGATGTAATCTAGGACCAATGTGTTTGGGAAGACGTAATGGCTAAGTCGATTTTTTAAGAGTTTCTATAAAATAAATAAATAATGCTGGACAATTCACACAGCATTATCTAGCCCCATGGTAAGCAGAGCTTGTGTTATGGGTACTAGATAACTGATATACATAATACAATACATTACATAGATAGATATTTTTTATTATACATAGAAAACGACCAGAACACCCGAAACAAATATCTGCAGATCGTACACACAATTCTTCCGAGGCGGGAATCGAACCTGCAACCTCCTGCGTCGCAGGCGGACCTTCGTCCACCGCGCCACATCCTATAGTCACATTATGTCTCTTTAATGAGACCAGCTCGATGGTACCACAACATGTCATCGTCAGCAAACCTACATAAGTACTTACTTATGCTACATTTCAGCTCAATCAGTTGAGGATAGCTGGTCTAAAGTTCAGTTGCAAGATTTGTCCCTCACAAACACAGGTAGATGCTGGATGCGTCAAGCTGAAGGCAGGGCGCTATGGGGCTCATTGGGGGAGGCCTATGTCCGGTGGACTGCTATAGGCTGATGATGATAAAATTAAACAGTATTTATTTACCACTGCTGCTTGAAGATGACGAGCCCGCTGCTACATCACCATCACCACCGCCAGAAGCTGAAAGTGATAAAATTTTATGAAGTAATAATAAAATTTCATGCACAATGCAGTCACCTGCAAAAATATGTATTATATAAGTATTTCATTATTTTTGTAGTTGACTGTACAATTTTAATTAGGTACCACGTTTTTTTAGCCTATGTATCACACATAGGACGCTCTATCGTTACTTAGATATCACCTCGTGAGATTGTAGTCAAACGAAGGTCTTTTGACGATAAAAACTACTGGTCTAGGAGGATTCCAATAATATTTTCCCATAGTAGGATTATAATGGTGATATTTTACTAAATTTTTTTGTTGTTGGACGAATACATTATGAAAGTAAGCGGGCTACCTACCAACCATGTCTATGTTTACGCGGGTGAAGCCGCGGGGCGTAGCTAATAATAATTGCGATACTTACAAGAGCTGGATGATGAGGATGCTGCTGCTGCGTTATCACTTCCTACATCTGTAAAAAGGCATGTATCTATAAATATTAAAAATAACACTGTCTTTGTTTTTTCTCGATTTTTTTCGTACACACAATAGTATCGAGGCGGGAATCGAACCCGCAACCTCCTGCGTCGCAGCCGGCAATAAATTGAAGTGAACATTAAAATATTGTTATTTGATAGTAATGAATTGTATAAATAATAATAATAATAATCATTTATTTTTCAGACCATAGAAAAGTAACAGATCTTAATTAACTTATTCTACGGTCCATTAGTCATATATATCTTAAAACAAGCATACATAAAATATAAAAGGACTAAATTAATTATAACACGCTTTTAAAAAAAAAAAAATGTTTTTTTAATATTAAATATGACTTGTCTAAGTGCTTATTTGTAACCCTAAAGAAATAAAGCTTTTTGATTTAGATTTTTTTATTCGGACCTTCGCCCACAATGAAATGAAGTGAAATGAAAATATTTATTGAAAAAAAAAATACACAATGATTAACTCTATGTTAAGCTAAGGTCAGGTGTTATCAGTTTATCGTCAATTAAAATAATTACAATTACATATAGTTCGTTTGAATTAGGCATGTAGAGATCAGGAAAGGTTTACAGAGCCAGTTTTACTTACTAGAACTTGAAGAACTGCCCGACGATGCAGCGCTCCCGATGCCGTCAGCGAAGTCAGTTCCATCTAAAAGTAGTATATTATTTACTTACAGTACCTCACTAAGGTACGAATATATGTATTTCTTATCTTTCTAAATCTGTTCACTAGTTTTATGTAAAAATATAGATATACATATATAAAAATAGTGGAGAATTCACTGGTCTATGTAAATCCTTATCGTACCTCCTTATATTAACTAAGTACTGTAGATATGTCTTCAAAATAAAAAACAAAGTTATCGGCATAGGCGAACCGAAGTTTGATTCATTTAACCCTACTAACACATCAACACTATCAACGGAGGAGGGTTGTATATAAATACGTACTAATTAATATTATAAATTTAAAAGTAGCTATGTCTGTCTGTTACCTTTTTATGCTTATATAGGTATGGCTGAGCGGATCCTAATGAAATTTGGCAGGAAGGTAAATGGTATCCCGGGGACGGACTTAGCAGGCTGCAGATGGTAATTTACATATATAGTCTACTAACAGTTTATAGTTTCATGAAAAAGTAACCTATATAATCCTATATATACCTATACATAAAAGTAATCTAGATGCACGCCAAATTTCAATTGGCTTATTCCCAAAGGTCCATGATTCTATGTATTGTTCATCATTTCTCAAGAGGACCACGAAAAATATTACTAGAATTTTAAATATTCGTACATGAATTCCCAAAATGTCCATGATATTTAACTAAAGTGCAGTCAGTAATAATAATACAATCGGGTTTCGCCTGGTCGATTGTTTTGTTAGCTCTTTATGCCATTAGAGCGAAATAGACTACAGGAAATAGACAGCATGCAGGGTTGCGGTAAAGATATTATTTCTTTTCAGTTGACCTTGCTCCTTGCTCGCCTGCAGCGGGCAGGTCATTTGTGAATTGTGATGTCGAAGATGGTTTGTTGGCTATCATGGAAATAGCGCCAGAAAATAAAAAAAAACACATTATAAATAAAATAAATAAATAAATAATGCTGGACAATTCACACAGCATCTAGCCCCATGGTAAGCAGAGCTTGTGTTATGTGTACTAGTTAACTGATATACATAATACAATACAATACATTACATAGATAGATATTTTACATATAAATTTTATTATACATAGAAAACGACCAGAACACCCGGAACAAATGTCTGCAGAGCGTACACACAATTGTTCCGAGGCGGGAATCGAACCCGCAACCTCCTGCGTCGCAGGCGGACCTTCGCCCACCGCGTCACCTCGGTCGTCGAGACATTGTTCAATGACTGTTGAAGTAGTTTAGGAAAACAGATTATACTCGTATCTTCACACCTTCTAAACCTTTTTCTTTTTATATTAGGATAATTATGTATGATAGGCACTATTAGAATAAAGCATTTTATATAAAAATATAATTTACCGTCTTCTATAATTGCGTCATTAGCGGGAGCGGCATCTTGTGCTAAAAGAAAAATAAATAATTACAACAAACAGTAATCACGAAGAAAAATGTTTGCTGGAAGAAAACTAGTTAAGAAACGAAGTTTTAGTACGGATCCCTAACTTTTTTGAAAATATAATATAGCCTATGTTCACTGGGGATAGTGTAGCTTCGGACAGCTGAAAGAATTTTTCAAATCGGTCCAGTAGTTTCGGAGCATTACAAACAAACAAAAAATCAACCCTTTCCTCTTTATAATATTAGTATAGATATACATATATATATTCATATATGAGTCGTAGTTGATGTCCAGCAGTGGACGGTATATGATGAAGTATTCAATTTCTACTTACCGACACATAACAGTTTTGTGGGAACTGCTAGCAGAACAACTAACACAACAAAGTGTTTAGTTATCATTTTGGAGTCACGAGACTGATGTTACCAGAAATTATTTTCCTTTTATACTAGAAATGTCATAAAACTGAACATTAATGAGGAATATAAAATACTCTTTCGTGATTAGATAATAATTACTTTTTTTATGTATATCGTGTATATTACGAAAAATCGTGGCTCAAAATCATTGATAACGTTGTTTTATATATATTTTATTGAACTGCTAATATATTTGTAATGTTTCTATTCATTACATTGTTGGAACTGAGACAGTGTCGCACGAATTCGTAGAAATAACGTTGTTAAAATTTTGTAAACGAAAGATTCCTTAGCTTGTTTTGGTTTTGTTATTTCTATGAAAAAAAAAATTGTAAACGTAAGATTCCTTGGTAAGATTGTTTTGGTTTTGTTATTTCTATAAAGGTAGGTACAAATGTTACACAAGAATTTCAAAGGGAATTCAGTTTTATTAAATACAATAAAGACTACAACTTGTAATATAATAATAATGGCGGATACCATCTTTGGGTGTATCATATTGTGCACCCGAGGATGATACCCGCTATGTGTAGCCATCGCCTTTAGATTAACTTCTTAAAGGGCCTCTGTGCTGTTGGCTTCGGCCCCACGCAAGCCTTCCAAAGGACCGGGTCACTTTATGGCCCGAGATCATGGTAAATGAGAGACATAATAATAATCATTTATTTCAGACCATAGAAAACTAACAGATCTTAATTACCTTATTCTACGGTACATAGTAATATATACCTTAAAACTAGCATACATAAAATATAAAAGGACTAAATTAATAATAACACGCTTTTTTTTTGATTACGCCGACAGCGTGTAGATGTCGTAATACCATAAAATATTTTAAATTAAAGTTAAATATACATATAAGTAAAAATTACCTACTAGACTAGACATTAGTAAGTTAAAAATTAATCTTTTGTCTATTTCTTATTTCATTTATGCACATGTACCTACTTCTCTCTTCACTTTGTCTCTCTCTCCCAATAAGGTTTGCTGGAAGAGAACTCTTTTTAGGGTTAAGTTCGCCATTGTTTAAATTTTCTAGAATAAGTTTTGTGTTATGATTTTCGTGCAAAAAGTATAAATATATAAATAGTAACTTAAATATTTTTAAATTAGACGATCTGAACATAGGTATAATTATTAGAAACTTGTTGAAAAATCACAAAAAAGGAAAATAAACGCGATACCTTTAATATATTGCTATTAGTTGTGTGTGTTATATTTTCCAATCTCATATTTTTTGGACGACCTCTGTGGCGCGATGGTGGGCGAAGGTCCTGCGATGCAGAAGGTCACGGGTTCTTTCCTTAGAGACAAATGTGTGCACGCTCTACAGATATTTGTTTCAGATATTCTGGTCCTTTCTATTTATAAAAAAAAATATCGTCTATGTAATGTATTGTATTATGTATATCAGTTATCTGGTACCCATAACACAAGCTCTGCTTGAGGGTAGACGATGTTGTGTGGATTGTTCAGTATTAACAACCTAAGATAAACTTTACATAATAAACTCAAAAATACCTTTTTTGCCTCAATAAGCGAGTCATAGCTGTTCCAAAAAACGCTTGAATTGCCCATCGGCTATCGTAGCTCTTCCACGGCAATAACTGCAAATGCTCGAGCCACATTTCCCATAGCGCCGATATGAACGTAGACATCTTGTTTTTACGACTCTATGCAGAATACTTGCAGTTTAGTTCACGACGCGACGGGACGAGTCCGACATGGGATTTGGATTGTAATATATCCTGTACATAAATACCCTGTATTCTCCTAAAAAATTATAAATTACCAGCTGCGCCCTGCGACTTCGCCTGCGTGGAAATAATGTGTTAAATGGTTTATAAATCTTCCTCTTGAATTACTCTGCAGTTAAGTTCACGACGGGACGAGTCCGACATGGGATTTGGATTTTAATATATCTTGTACATAAATACCCTGTATTCTCTCAAAAAATTATAAATTACTAGCTGCGCCCTGCGACTTCGCCTGCGTGGAAATAATGTGTCAAATGGTTTATAAATCTTCCTCTTGAATTACTCTATCTATTTAAAAAACCGCGTCCACCATTTTTTTTAAAGTATGTATATATATATAGGTATATATTTATAACCATGAGTTTCATTTGTCGAGGGACCTATTTTATCTATGAATTTAGTTATTGGTTAAAATGTAACTAAGCATGGAGATAATAAAACTACTTGACACATGAAAAATATAACCCAAAAAATTTTGTGCCCTGACAGGGTTTTATGTATTGTTTACCTACCCACTAAGATACCTACTACACCTAAGAAACTACCTGTATGCATGAAATCACAATAATTGACATGAGTATGAATATCCAACGATATATTTTTCACTGTTACGTCCCGCAGCCGTGTGAAAGCTCCGATAAGCCAGACTTCAATATCAGAACCATTGTCAATTCGGCTCTCCTCGTTTTCGCTTTTGTGTGCACCTAATAATTTTCCTGAATACCTTTATCCAGTTCATTTTCGTTTAATTTACTGATCAAGCCAAGAAAATATGTTTTATCGAGGCAATGGGAGGATAACCTAAACCAACTAAGACTTACTAACCAAATTTATCGACATAGCTCTAAGAATTAGCACAGAAAAGTGGCAGTGTGGTCATATCTCGACAACAGCTGGAGTAAACGTGTTCTTGGGTGGAGACTCGCCAAACGTAGTGTATCACCCTCCGACCATATGGGATTACGATCTGCAGAATAATACAGGCAGATGATGGATACGTCAAGCTGATGACAAGGCGCTATGGCGCCCATTAGGGGAGGCCTATGTCCGCAGTGGACTAACAGAGACCGATGATGACGAATAATTTAAACAAGGTATAAAGAAATGACTTCATTAATATCTAATTATCTTTAGGTTTGATGGAAGCATCCAAAGTAGGTAAATTTATGTTGTTAGGTTAATAAATGTCACAGTTATATTTTATAAAATTATTAGAATTGTGTTAAACAACATGGAGCTAGATGGTTTTTATCAATAAATAAAACTAAGGTTTGCTCCATTACAACTTTAATTGATAGGTAGGCGTTTGTAGAATCACTATATAGAATAAAACAAAGTCGCTTCCTACTGTCTGTCTGTCCCTATGTAATTACGTATGCTTAATTCTTTAAAACTACGCAACGAATTTTGATGCGGTTTTTAACAGATAGAGAAAGGATATTAATAGGAAGGTTAAACTATTTGAAACATAGATATCCACGAATGCGAAGCCGCGGGGCGCAGCTAGTAAAGATATAAGAGCCAAAGTTAAAAGCAGGTGAAAAAAGCAAGTCTACGGAAAGCCAAAGCGCATCTAAAAACCTGTAGAAACCTATGAGGAGGCTGTCCAAAGCAGATTGAAGTACTGGTAGGATAAACTGCAAATCTGAAAAAAAATAAAAGCCTCATTAATTTATCTGTTCAATTTCAATTAAAAAATATCTCTATTATATGACAACCTTATAATCTAAATTTTGTACATTATCGTATGTTTGGTAGGATATCGGTATTATTACTGATAGTATTAAATATCGGTGTACAATTTTAGGTTTTCTGTGTCAGGATCTAGAATAAGATCCATTTTATATTAAATAATTATGTATAAATATTTTATTTATTGATTTCGGAACACAATCAGCTGCTATAATATCTATAGACTTAAAAATGACAACAGAGAGCTAATAATAGGTATTCACTGATAGAATCTAAATAAGCTAAATTATGTGTGAACACTAACAACATTGTGACAAGAAAGAAAGCGTACTTTATGGGAAACCATAAAGTGTCCATACATGTGTATTAAAGTAGTGATAAAAATAATAGAAAACATAAAACAGAATATAATACAATTATCAAGAACCGACCTAGTCCTAAGTTAAGTGCCAAAAAAGTCAAGAGACATGTGACGCCTTGCCTTGTATGGATGAAGTATCGAGAAATATAATAGAATACGGCGAATTTAGCTTTTGCGATCGCGGCGTAAGAATCGACCCCTCCTGCTCAACTCGTGGATACCGTAAGAGTAGAGGAAGGGCAGCAGTTTGATTTTTAACACCTTAACTGCGAATTCGTGGTGATTAGGGCATACTCCTTGTTTGGAAAAACCACGTTCAGCCGTGGACGTATTGTGTACCTACGAGGACTTGCGACTTTAATATACCACTTACATTGCTAAAAGTATCAAGATTCATTATGACGTAGCCTCTTGCAGAAATCGTCAGTGGTTGCTGCGCTCTGATCAAAAATATAAGAATGATCCTTTTCACGTCTTCATCCGCGTACGGCCAATCAGCGAAGTAAATCGCCTTTTCCAATTTCAAACTCTGAAATATAAAATAAAACACAATAAAAAAAAATTATACCATATATGATATATTAATGATACCATCTTTGCGTATATCATATTGTGCACCTGAGGATGATACCCGCTATGTGTAGCCATCGCCTTTAGATTAACTTCTCAAAGGGCCTCTGTGCTGTTGGCTTCGGCCCCACGCAAGCCTTTCAAAGGACCGGGTCACTTTATGGCCCGAGATCATGGTAAATGAGAAACATATCAATAATATTAATATCCAGTCATCTAGTACCCATAACTCAAACTATTAAGCTTGGGGCTAGATGATGTGAATTGTCAGCACAGATAAAGAGTAACATACCTACATACATTAAAAACACAGCCTAATTGGGAACCGAGGAGTTTTTCAATTCGGGTGTGTTTTTGTAATTTTATGTTATTGGCTGGAAAATGAAGTACTGGCATAAAACGGTAAAACAAAAGAAAGTCATAATTAAAAGTGCTCAAACTCAGACAAGGAAACATCCATAAGTACAAGCTGACCACAGCTTAACAAACAGCTGAACAAGTAAGACAAAGTTATAAAACAAAAGAGAATCACTTTTGTATGGCACACCAATATTTGAGTAAAATCTGGAACGACGCCAAAACGTTTTTGATCTATTACGTAAGAGATTGCATTCTTCAGACTTAGTTATATCGACTTTCTAAACACACACTCGTTGCTTTTGTTAGTATTTTAACTTCCAAGCTTTTAGATTGTTATGTCAGACTCTATAGTCATCATCATAATCATCAACCCATAATAGTTCCCTGCTGGACATAGGCCTCCCCTACTGAGCGCCATAGCAACCTGTCTTATTTCTATCTTTTTCTGTCTGCCTGCAGTATTTCGCAGGTCGTCATTCCACCTGGCCGACTGGAGTCCAAACGCGGAAACAGGAGTACCTCCACCTTAACCCACCTGGCCGGAGGGCTTCCTATACTACGTTGGCCGAGTCGCGGTATCCACTCATGAACACGTTTACCCCTGAGGTTGTCGGTTTTTCTAGTTATATGACCGGCCCACTGGTACTTCAGCTTGCTAATTCATTAAGCTATTTTGATAGCTTATTGGTTCTCTGTCGGATGATTTCATTACAAATCCTATACTTCAGAGAGACCCCGAGCATAGCTCAACAAACTCTAAAGTATTTTTGAGTAAATTAAACTTACATGATCTATCAGAAGTTGCCCGATAATGCATTGCACGAACACTTCAAATACCAGAGAGCAGAAGAATGATGCATACCTCAAACGTAAGTATAAGTTGTCAACCACCTGAAAAAACAAAATAACTAATTACAATGCACTAGATACTTATAGTGCATTGTAGTAGCCTGAAAGTTCGTAAACATTTGTAACCTATCTCCGAAACTAATGAATACAGATGAAAGTTGGCTCTTTATATAGAGCATTACCACTTCTCTCTTTGCTAGCCTTCTTTTTATCCAGGAATAGTGCAAAGCCGCGGGCACAAACATCTCTTCAGAGAAAAAAAATATGCAAATCAAGAAATTGAAATGTCTTACAGTAGCAGTAAATATGGTGAGGCAAATGAACACAGAACCAAATGCATATGTGAGAAGTAATCCATCAGCCAGCACCTCATCCAAATCTGAAGTTATACTGCAAAATAAGAAATACGATTAAGTACTAATTGCATAAAAACATACATTTTAAAATCTCTATGCAAGGTCACAAACACAACAAACTCTAAAGACACATGAACATTTCTGGAGTCACCAAAGACACAGATACATAGCTATAATCGTAAGTACAGTTGGGTATGCAGAAAATATATAACAAAAAACAAGGCGGAGGGAGGTAAATAGTGTAGACCAAATTCTAAATTACCCAACCAAGTATTGATGCCTCTTTATAATCAACTTGAGTTTCTTCCTGATCCCAGCATGTGTTTGCTCTACCATAAAACTCCTTGTTATATTCGAGACCTCTTCTTCGGTAACGAGGCACTCCATCATAGTCCCTAAAATTTTAAGCTCCATACAAATATACCTCGTGAAGGATATATGTATCATATTAGCAAAAACATATATGAAAACGACGACTGTTGTCATGGCGCTCTCCCAAACGTAGGCCACGTAATACCACTTGACTTTGTCGAAGGGGTACCATCCGTCAAAAGGATACAAGTACTGAACTTCACCATTAAGGATCTCCGTCATCAACATGACTAGTCTGGGGAACAGAATCACAATAATAACCAAATTTATAGTATAGTAATACTGAATACGAAGAATCAGTCGAGTGGTCTTTGTATATCTGTCCAATATGGTCATATGTTCTTTGCTATCAGCGATTATGTCCCAGAGGTCAACTTTGAAATGGTTTGTGATTTTCTCGTAGAAATCTCTATGAGATTGCATTTTGGAGTATTTTATCAAGATCATCAAACACACGGCTAGATTAGGAGCGATGTTTACAATCTCGAACCAATCTCTGAACTTATTTACGCATAAAGCTGTAAACAGTTGAAGTGAAGTAACGAGTACAAGAAAATATGTTATGTTGTAACAGGATGTAGATAATTTGGATTTTCCTATGAAAGGGTAAACGAATACTTTGTAGCCGATACTGGTGACGAAATCTATTTCGCCTATAAAACTATCCTTCAAGCTTTTATAGGTCTTGTCAGACATCTTGAGTGATCAAAAGCAATATCGTTTTTAGAAAGAAAAATGTACACTTTATAGCTCGTGAACGCAAGGAGCTTTTTACAAACACCGACTTTTAAGAATTTCCAAAGAATGTGAACAAAATTAGTTTTATAAAGTAGTTTTAAGTTGTCGTTTTGTTATATGTGTAGCTCTATAAAGTTGATCACTTTATTTCACATTTGTTTATTATTTATAGTTTTTAATTTGATTTGTCTAAATGTTTATTACATAGAATATAACTTTATTGCACCATGAATACAGAAAATAATTAAAAAAGGAACTTAATACTAACTATATGTAGTGGCACAATCGGCGGCCTTATCACTACTAGCAGTTTATAAGCCTAAATAAATAAAGTACCTACTTGATTTTGATCGTTGAGTATAAAGGAAGGAGATGTCAATCAGATCATGGTAAAGTGATTATTACGGAGACTTGTTCAAAGAAATGATTCAGCTGATTTGTGGGTTAAGCTAATTACTTGATCGGCTTGATTAAAGAGCTCGGAAATGCACTGATCATGAGAAATATTAAATCCATGGCACATGCAGGTAGAACCTTTTTTCTTGGACTTCTTTAGGTATGTAGTCCTTTGAGACAGTAGCAAGTTTAAGTACTTTCAGAGCTTGCTATAAAGAAAAATGGCTAAAATGTATATTTGTCAAATTTACCTTCATTAAATAATAATCCTATACCTTCATTAATATAATATTTCAATACAAATTCCATTTAAATATAAATTTCTATTCAGAAATAGCAATAAACGAATCAAATTCCACCCAAACTTTCGCATGAATAATAGTGTGATTATTATCCGATCCTATCTTACCCAATAGCTGTTCCAATATTTAATTCCATACCCAAAGGGAATCAGAAAGCCATAGAAGAGGCACATTAGCATGGAGTGGATGACATACAGCGGATTAATCCATATTAGTCATGCATCAAAGAGTCCCAAACGGCATGACTGAGAGCCCCTTGCGTGGCCCAGCGCAGACGAGATAGATACATTTACTAGTTGCAACACTTTCGTTGCAGTATAGGTAGTCCATTATTTTAGGGCTCGTGACATGAGAGCTGGTGAGTATCTGGCGTAATGCAGCAGCATTGCCACACAGAGGGCAATGCTGCCAGCGTCTTGGGGATACTTCCGACTGGTATTGATATATGTATATCAGTTTAGCTATCTCTGAATTATTGTTTGCATCAGTCTGCAGTTCGATGAACCATTTCAAATACTGGTTCTAATTTAATATTTTATTCTTTGATGGTAATAAATAAGGCATAAATAAATTTAATTGTAATTTTCTTTGATAATTAAGTAAATTTTATAATTTGAAAAGATAACTCGCAATAAATGTACAAAACATATGAAAAAAATACTCCAAAAGTTAAGTGGTACCTATGTATTTTCTAGAGGCCATTCAAAAATCATGTTTAGCTCATTACTCATAAATTTTATCATAACCATCATTATCAGCCCTTATGAATAAATAGAAGTGCTACTACTGAATATATCTCGTTCTATCTATTCCGTGCCCCTCTGATTTAGATACGAACAATGGAACCAAATTATAAAGCAATCGCAACTCTGGAGAGCTCCTTGACCTATTTCAGTGTAATTTAAGTACTCGCGAATAGCTTGGGGGTTATCAACTGTATGTTTATTGCAATAAGATTGAAATTTAATAAAATTTTGTTCTGGGGATTAAAATCATGTGCGTATGTAACGTGTGTACTGTCTGGTCTAGGGTAGGGTTGTGTAAATATGATTTGTATTGAATCCATACTCAACTAATTTTATAAAAGCGAAAATTTTGTCGGTGTAATGAGAAAGGTAACAGATAGACCTTTTTACACCTAAACGGCTGAACATTTGAGCGGAGCGGAGCTAAGCAATATACAAACACAATAAGAAAGACAAAATATTGTTGTATTTTTACTTAGACATCGCCTAAGGGGTTTCATAAAAAAACCTGTACTGATGTTATTTTCTCGATAAATAAATAATTTTTCGCATGCAAAATCGGATAAAAATAAAAATATTACATCGTTACGATTCAATCAAACGTACCTACCAAATGTTCATTGAAACGAATCCCAAAACGCATTCGTCTTTAAATTGTGTTCATTTGCGGAATGTGTTTCAAAATCTTTATAAATGCGGACTTACAAGCTCTCAGCTTCATAAACCAATATAACCTGACCCCTTACTACCCTTCATCTGGTTAAATATTGAGGGAATTTAAGAATGATGCGATCGGTAAGGGATCAGGATATAGTGGAAGGGGAACACGTGGGTCGTTTGAATTCTTTATGCGTTCTTATTCACGTGAAATGGTGTACGATTTCATATCGATGGTGGATCTGTATGGAGAGGATTATACCAGGGCTTTGTCAAATGATAGGATATATGATACTGCAAGCTTCACTACATAGTATAAAACAAAGTCGCTTCCCGCTGTCTGTCTGTCCCTATGTATGTTGTTTTAAAACTACGCAACGGATTTTGATGCGGTTTTTTTAATAGATAGAGTGATTCAAGAGGAAGGTTAGTAAACTATTTGACACATAGGTTTCTACGCGGGCGAAGCCGCGGGACGCATTTTGTTATCGATAAAACATTTTATGCTTACCATTTATCAAAAATAAAGACTTACATAATGTAATATTAATAGATTGTCTAAGAACGTTGTTCGAGAAAGATTCAAAGTATATTTTATTGCCTAAACACAGGTTGTTTTTTTGTATGATTGAAGGTTTTACGTAATACATGTATATAACAGTTTTTATACAAAAAATGCACATTGTCCCTGATTGCTACAACACATTTGTAGCAAACAGAGACAATGTGCAACCAATAAGTGAAGTTTCGGGCAAAAGCTATTAATTTCCGAGTAGACACCCAGTTTGACAAACCCGTATAAAGCTAAAAACATCCAGTCTCCGTTGTAACGTACAGCCAACAATAGAACCTCATTGAAGCAGAGGTCTCACACGTCAAATTTCACATTCTGAATAGCTTCACCCTCTCAAGAATCTTTATAAATAGTTGTGAAGATCGGGCTTAATTTGATGGAAATTGAACGCGTTCCTTGGAGCAAACGGATTGAGAATGCCTCTAATTTATTGGGTATTGTGATTTAATGAACTTTGAATTCTTTAGAATATACACAAAACAATTCTGTTTTATAGAAAACAACGACGACGGGACAATTTTCGAAATGTCTTCTCATGCCGAATAAGTCTTTCGGAGAAAACTATAAAGTAATAGTAGTGGAATATACATTTTAGGATTTGTATTTGGATATTAACGTGAATATTTGTCTATTACCTATAAAGGATAAGGATAAATTTATTTGGGCATAAACAGGTTTCGTACAATAACACATTATAATAGTAGTACACACTAACTACACAGTACACATAAAAATAAATTAAAAAAAACTACGGAGAAACAATAAATAGCTACCGTGCTAGCCTGCTGGCCAAAATAGGTCAATTAGGTAAAAAAAAGTACTCCGCTTAGTGCTGTGCTGAATCAAACGGATTATTTAGTAACATCTCGGACAAGGAAGAGAGATGCTAAAACAAACAATAGTAAAATAAAAATCAGTAGGTAGAATGCAACCTTATTGGTCAATAAATATTTTCAAACGTGACCTGAACACATTAATTATAAAAATAGGTAAATAAACGCAATAAATACCCGTTGTATCAATACTTATTTGTCAGTGTCATGAGTTGTCATCTGTCAACTCAGCTCCTGTGACGTGGTAGAAAGGTTAGGGCAACGTGGTTTTATGGTAGAAATTGTAGTAAACAATAATATCTCATATTATTGAGGGAAATTTATTATAGAATTTTAATGTGGATAATTATGTAATAGTAATTATCCCGTTTATGTATTTATGACGTGAAATGATCTTACCGATAGGTAACAAATCACCATGGTTTGACTGACATAATTGAAGTCGAATTGGGGCACTGAAAAAATATGCTGACCAAAATAAAATGACCTTTTGAACTGCAATAGAAGAAACAAGTGCCTGTTCTACGCACAAAAACAGTTGAAAAAAAAATAGCTAATTGGGTATTTTTCTGCGTATCAAAATGAAGTAAAAATTCTATCTATTCATCTATAAATAGAACTGTTCAAAAATGGCTTGTAAAAGCCACAAATAATAACCCCCAGGAAACCCAATTCTGCGAAGAACAGCAACATAACTCAAAAACAACCACATTACGAACTACACCTAACTGCTTAATTCGCGTCTCGTGCCCGCCATACATCGCGGGAGCAAGCTAAGGGAAAATTGTAAAATTGCCATCGTTACTCATACTACCTTATTAAAGTTTAAGGTGAACTTGCGAGCAGTCGTATTGGATTAGGGCAGCGACACGGAAATGTGTCGTCAATGTTGGCCCTGTGACTAAGATGTAAGAATACTGTAACGAAAATAGCATATATCAGTTGAAGACGTCGCATTGTGTAAGGATAAAAATTAAGCGTAGACACAGATTGGCAGGCTTGAAAAACAGTAAAGCTTCAATAAAAACAGAAAACAAAGGAGTCGTTTCCAAGATCTAAATAACGACTGAGAAAACGGAGGCCTTGGCATAACTTTAATCGCATCAGCCTACTATTTGCATTCTGTATCGCAGACTTGATCGCAGATATCATGACGTCATACATGTAGTTCGTACTCTAACGCCTCACTTGCTCGGAAGTTTACTCAAAGGTCCACGAGTCGGTTGATTCCCCACACGATAAACCATAAATTCGGCAAACTTTATTGGCTATTAAAATAAGTAAGTGTTGTAGTTGTTTAGTTTTCATGGTTCGACGCTCGTATATTTTTAATGTTTCTTACGCAGGACACGTGTAGATAATGAAAAATCTTCGCAATTCTTCAAAATGAGTTGCTTATTGAGGTAATAATAAGCTGTTAAAAGTATGTTACTTAACCAAATGTAATTGTATTATTTGAATTCAACGGATCAGTTTCATTTTGGCCGCGGTTTGCCTCGGCCAGCCTATGGCAGGCAATAGGCAAGACTGGACGAGTCGCAATGACGAGCCATTGCGAGCCTTGACTCGCTTTCGGCGATAATATCAATATATATGACAATAATGTATATCATCATCAGCCTATGTTAGTCCACTGCTGGACATATACCTCCCATAATGAGGAGTCTTTCGCAGGTCGTCATCCCACCTGGTCGGAGGGCGTCCTACACTACGTTTACCGAGTCGTGGTCTCCAATCAAAAATATTTATATGCAATTTTTAAATTACTTAAATAATACTTCTAAAACCTACACAATCTTAGCGAGTGAATGCCCTTCTTACTAAGGTAAGGTTTTACGTTTGATCTGTTTTCATTCAGATAATTAAAACATTTTTAAGTCTGAGTTCTCTGTCATAAAGCAGTGAATTCACTGTTCTTACGCTCTCACATTTTAATTAAACAGAATTCACAAAAGCACTAACTAAGAGTCTCATTAAATATGGAAAAAATTCAGGACTGAAATATTGAAGGGCCCTTGCAAGAAACAGAAACTAATTTTCAGCTTTATTTACTGTTCAAGTAGTCTTTTGGTAATGCCTAGGTCTTCATTACAGACTGCTTTAATTAGTAGAATGTGAATACTCACTGTTCGCTGGAGATTAAGGTCGTGATACACTGCCGAGCATGTTGGATGAAAGACTGTTAAAGTGTAGGGATTTCTTTTTACTGTCACAATTTGTTAACATTGTGTAAGATCACAACGACTGCGATATATTGAACATTTGAAGAAACAAAAATTAAAAGAGTACATGTACTTCATGTCTTGTATATATTATAAATAATTTAAAATGTAAACATTGATTTGAAAGAGTGATATGCTATTTATTTTGAAATCATTGTTTTTGTTAATTCGAACAATAATCCAATAATGTTCTTATTATTATAGCTATATTACCTATACTAAGCTAAGCATATGTAGCCTCTTTCGTTTATCCAACAAGTTGGGTGGTGTGTATGGGTCTTAGAAACTTGAAAGACTCAAGTAGCTCTTTAGGGTACGTAAGAAACTACTTAGTGAGTTTGTTTAACATTTACGGCGAAAAAAGCGATGAACTGAGTTCTCTTAGGAGTAAATTGTAATTCTGGATGTTTTTCGTGAATGAGTTACATTAATATAAGAAACATCTGTGTTTAAATTTAAGAAAAAGTACAACAAATAAAGAAATAAGAATTAGGTTTTTACCAGTTTTACCTGTAGTTCGTTTTACCATACGTTTGCTATAGTATTTTGATGTACAAGACCCTTCAATTTTGTTCAGTTTAAAGCTTCTGATTTTTTTTATTGTTAGTAAGAAGAACACTTTATAGTACTCAAATAATTTTAAAATCTTATATTTTAATCAATAATAGACAACGCACAAAAGTTTGTCTTATCGCTGATAACTATATTAATTTCTCTCAGGCAACCTTGGGATGGAGAAACGTTGTTGGGATTTTTCAGAATTATTTATCTATTTATTTTATTAAACAAGCATTATAAGAGCTGTTAATATATAACAAATGTAAGCAGCAATTACACCTGAACTTACAGAAAAAGTAGATAATCAAATGAATGAGTTTAGACAGTTGAAGAAGGAAAATTGGTAGATATCAAAGGTTTAACTACACTCGAAAAAAACGCCTGACCAGAAAATAATAGCAAACTTCATGCCCGACACGAATTGAGTTGCTCCAACTGATTCATTGCTAGATCTTATCAAGTGATTGCTTGCGTTTTCCATTCACATTGAAATAGCCATGTTTTGTTGCCCTATTAGACCAACATAGTTATCGTGTATTGTCTTGAGTTATTGCTTTGACTGAGCGACAGATTGCCAGCATTACAGTAACGAATTGCCGTAGACATAAGGTGAATAAACCTTTATAACTACTGGACTTACGTGTAATGGATAGCCATTTGGATTTATGAATGGGTTTACCTGGGCTATTATGTTTCAAGGCTCATTAAATTGTGTCTGTGACGTGGGCGAAATCGAAAATTGTACCTGCTTGTAACTACTTTTCTTGACGGCAAGTATAATTGGAAAATAGCATGTGTGATACTATTCGACCACTGTGGCGCGGTGACGACTACTGTGGCGCGGTGGGCGAAGGTCTGCCTGCGACGCAGGAGGTTGCGGGTTCGATTTCCACCCTGGACAATTTTTTTTATGATCTGCAGATATTTGTTCAGGGTGATCTGGTCTTTTTAATATAATGTATTGTGTTATGTATATCATTTATGTACCCATAACACAAGCTCTGCTTAGCTTGGGGATAGATAATGCTGCGTGAATTGTCCGGTATATGTATTTATTATTATTTATTCAAAAGTCATTTATTTGCTAATATGGGCCATGAAGATGTAAGGTAATATAGATTAACACAACAGTGTATAAAGACACAACATGTGCACATAGTTTTGTCTGCCTGTCCGTATTCGATTATGAGAGTGACGAAATAAAAAGTCCCCTTGAATTTGCGTACAGTTATGCACTAAAATTAGGACACTAAACTAACTAAAGCACATTGCTGATCCCCATTAAAACTATCCACAGTAAGCTTTAGCGTAGGCTTTAAGCGATAAGACCGCCAATTCAAATGAATGTGCGGCTTTCTCGCTTTAAGCCTATATAAAGCGATATTACGTTTTCTACCAATATGTTTTAGATATACGTTTTTTATGAATAAAGAATTGAATAATATCTATCTATCTATCTGTTCAATTAAATTGTCTTTAATATCTCCTATTTTATAACATAAATTAGGAAATAATACAGGATTAATTAAAGTTACTAGAAACGGGGAAGGACTGCCCAGAAGGAAGAGACTCTAAAAAATCCTATTAAACTGCTACGAATTTTTTTCTTGTAGACCCTCTACGAACTTTATAAAAACGCATACAACTTAGCTTTTAAAATTTATTTTACTAAAAATATTCATAATTCTGCAGCAAATATAATTTTGTATTGTATTGTATTTCATTTATTTCATAATCCCATATCACATACAAACAAAATCAAAACTTAAATCAAAATATTTCACTAGCAAATATATATATATATATATATAATATATATAGCAATAATACAGTATGGAATGCCATAAATAAAGTGTGAGGAAACAATAAATTTCTATTGCCTCGGCACATAGGCGTCTCAATAAAGAAAACACGCTTGGAATGCTGTCAAAAAGCCATATAATAATTAATTGCTAAGGTTGCATTATCCCCTGTGAGAGCCGGGCCGGTCAGACAGGGTCCTACTCATAAATCGAAAGAATTTAAGACACTTTCTTGAGAACTAGCTTTTTCGTTCGTACGAACTGAATCAGATAATCTTTTATTAGTTTTTTTATATACTTAAACCGACGTCTTTGTTTGATGCTAAATTGATAAAAAAATGATTGTTCTATGGATGACATTTCACATTGCCATACATAATCCGTCAAAGTTATTCCACCCGTAAACCGCAAGAGGGCAGACTTAAAAATACACTCATTTACCACTTCACTACTCATATAACTATCAAATAACTCGTTAAAATTGAATATAAATAATAATTTTTAAACCAAAGTTACGACATAGCTCTACAAATTAGCAAGCTAAAGTAGCAGTGGGCTGGCCATATCTCGTGAAGAACCGACGGCCGCACGAACGCAAGAACACGTTTGCGGCGTTGGCGTCCTTCACTACGTTTACGTACGCCCTCCGACCAGGTGGGATAACGACCTGCGAAAGACTGCAGGTAGATGCTGGATGCCGCAAGTTGAAGATAGGGCGCTATGGCGCTCATTGGGGGTGGCGTATGTCCAGCAGTAGACTACTATAGCTGATGAAGTTTCGTAGTAGCCCACCTACAGAATTTATCGTGGAATTATTATTGAAAAGCTCCCTCTGAACGGGACAAATTGCTGGTTGCCACAGGCGACTCGACGAGGATGGGTTTAGTGTTTATGTTGTGGGTGAAGATGCAATAAATATCTGGACACGATGTATTAAGCTTTAAAATCTACCTAGGTATCTACATTACAGTATAAGAAACAAAGTGGCTGTGAAAGCTCAAACATAAAAGAAGAACTATTAAAATCACAACTAAAATCTTACACAATCCTGCCCTTACATCAAGTAAAGTGTCCGCAAGTATGCAAAATACATATATCCAAACCTTGATGAAATAATATTCAATTTGTCTACAAAATATGCCCCGTAGTGTACACCCCAATCAAAGTCCGAGCCAGTCCGACAGAACAATAACGTGTGGTCATCCCGCTTGCAAAATTCAATAAACCTTCGGCCCCCGTCATCCAGAAACTTTCAAATCGCCGACAGGCGTCCATCGGAGGGGCCTTTTGTCCACGAAATTGCCTTATTTCGTGGTCTACCTAATAAGGGTTTCCAACTATCAATGCTAATAATTGAGTATCTTTGTAGTCTTTGACGTCGTCTGCATATTATTGTGTTTTTGATGTTTGATTCTTTATCAAAGCAAACTGTTTACGATCAGAATTGTCAATTTGTTTGGAGAAATGGAAATAGATTTCATTGTGTTTATGATTACTTTATTTAGGTTTCGATTCTTACGTTTGAGTCGCGATGTTTATTTTTTGAATACGTTCTAAGATATATAGATAGATATCCCTTAGCTACTATATGCGAGGACACATAAATGGTTATTAGTTTTTATTTAAGTTATCTGTTAAGTGTGTTAAACTGTTTGTCTTCCAAATAAAGCAAAATAAAATAAATAAAATATACGCTCAAAGCTTAGGACAATCTCACCTGATGGTTGAAAGATACCAATAATTTTGACTCAAATTAAATCGGTAGGCAATATGAATGTTAACACTTTGAGTGCCTGAAACGCACGGTATGAGTTTTCTACAAGTGACTAATATGCGTAAATCCACACTAGCGCAGCGGCTGAGAAAATACAGATCTTAGTGACTCAGCAGAGCTGTAATATTTTTCGAACGAAACGCATGTGCGGCGCAACACAACCGCTGTGTAGAGCGGTTGAGCAGCACGATTTTTTTAGGTAAAAAAAAAGATCGCAGTCGTCGAAAAAAAACCGCAGTCAAAGTGTTAATAGCGTTTCATAATACAAATCTTACAGAAATGGCTTTCACAATAACTACGTACCCGTTTCGAGTTGACGACCGATGTGGCACGGCGGATTGATGTCAACCTGTGAAGCAGGGTTCGATTCCCGCCTTGGGAAAAATGGTTGTACGATCTGAATATATTTATTTTGAGTGTATTTTCTATATACGTTTTGTAAATATATGTAACAAGCAGGCTAGAATGACTTTCTACCAAGTACCAATACCTATAGTATTTTTACATGTATGTATTTTAAGCATTGCAGCTCATATTATTAGAAAAATTGTACATGAAAACTTTAAAAACTTCCTAAAAAATATTTTAAAAAAAATCTGGATATTTGGGTATTTTGTTAACACATAATACAATTAAAAAAACCGGGTGTTAACAAAATACCCAGGACGGCAAATTTATGAATCTCCTTTGTTGTTTCAATCACCAGCTATATATATATGTCTCAGTTCTCTCACAAATAGAAGCTGCGGTTTATGCAAATTCGTTGCTATTCGAATATTTATCAGACGAATCGAATTCGTAATTAGATATCCCTCTACCGTCTCTAGGGAAATGCTATCGCTGGATTGACGCGCGACTTGTATGAATTGTGATGAGGCGGTACGGATGATTTTGAATGATTGTGGGACAAAGAGATAATGATGTCTCTAAGGCATTGTTCTTAAAAGCAGATATGTTAATTTCTGGTCATATTAATATAGGAAAGACGGGATTACTTGTATATATTTTAGGAATAAGAGATTTTTGTTTCACATCCTTTCTCTAGCTCGAAAAGATTGAAATTTAACATAAAACGAATTAGCACTAAATCTCTAGAGACTTTTTTAAAATTTCATTTGACGACCTCAGTGGCGCTGCGGGCGCCCGGCATAGGAGGACATTCGCCCGCCTCGCGCCGCGCTTGCGGGTTCAATTTCTGCCTTAGGACAAATAATTTGTACGATCTGCAGATATTTGTTACGGGTATTTTCCATGTTTATATAAATATGTAAGGAATGCATTGTATTAAATATATCAGTCATCTAGTACCCATGATACAAGCTCTGCTTAGCCTTGGTCTAGATGATGCTGTGTGAATAGTCCTGCATTTTTTTTTACTTGCCGTCCTAAGGAAATAAAGATGATACAAGTACCTAATGGATTCGACCATAGCTTCCATCATGACCACACGTGCGTAAACGCACAAAAATATCCCAACAAAACTATGTTTACCCTAAATTAATTCGCATTGTGAATCATCAGAAGTGAACATCGGACTTCAAAAGGGATGCCAATTTATTAGTGTAACTATTCAAAATTTCACGTAATAATTGGATGCTGAAGGGTCCGGTGGTCCTAATTAGGGATCGTGATATTGGCCAACAATGTATCGTGCTTGTAGCTGACCGAATATGGACATGGACACACAGATAGGTCAAATGGCGAGTAAGTTGTAGTATAAGCTTCAGTTACACCAAATGTATGCTTATGGTAGTTAGGTAAACTACTTTGCAGTCAAGATTTCTTGAAATATTTCAGTTACAACATAATTTCGAAGGAAATCTTTAAAATTAATAGGTACCTAAAATGTATTCCGTAATTGTTTTTTAAAGCTAGATTATTTATATACCCCAAGCGTAAGAGCAGAAACAACTAAAAAAAACTGTATATTATGTATGTGTGTATTCACTTTTTTTGTCGGTTACCCCAGTTAAACCTGCAACCGACGATATATACCTTGCCGTTGATAAAACATAACTATATGTAATTCAATACTTAGGTATTACTACTGACGCTGCTTACTTAGGCACTACTTAGGCTATACGTACGTTATTCGGCCCCTAGAATGTTCGGTAAAAGACTTCTAAGCTGGTTTCTTAATAAAACATGCGTTTAAAATACAATCCAATCCAATACAATACAAAAATACTTTATTGTACACCAGATACAGATAATTACAAAAGACATGCGACAATAAAAATGGGCGGCCATATCACTTAAAATTTTTACAAGTGTCACAAACTTTTGAGCCGTGTGTCCCACTAAAAATCAAAATGGCATCGTAGTCAGTCAGAAATGTTCATTGTTCGGGGATAATACCACGGGCCCGACACGACACCTACCTGCAAATCCATTGCTAATGAACGGGGATGGTCAAATGAAACTCTCAAGTGTTCATTATCTGATGAAATTGTCAGCTCGCGATTTCGTTCGGGGATTTGGTGGGGGAAATGAGAAGGGTGTAGAAATAGACAGCGTTGCTAATCTGAGTACCTATATTTACATGATTTTTGTCTCATCACTTTTATAAAGCCTAATGTTCGTTAGAAAGGTTTACTGATTTTCTCCGTCTCTTTTCAAATATTAGGTCTTATTTCTTTCAAATATTAGGCTTGATAAAAGTGATGGAAAAATTGACCTTTCTACCTCCAAACATATTGTGGTTAACTCATTTTTTACCGTGTTATTTTACCGTGCAAAACAAGAGAAAAGTTTTTGAATGAAAACAAAAGACAGTCGTGGAACAAATCGTTATCGATAGAGAATTGCATTTCATCGCCCGCGATCTTTATTCAGGCACCGGCACGGTCAATCCAACAACTTATATTTATCACTACACAGCTCGTTTGTTAGAATATTCGTAAATATTTCAAGCGTTATTGCCGCCATCAACATAATGTTATGGGGCGAAATTTTTGAAAACGGAAACAAGAAGATATAAAGCTTCGACGTGGATTTTTGTTCCCTTTCTGTTACTGTTGTTTACAATTGGAGAGGTACTTATACATACACGTTGTTTCGTTTGTTATTGAAGATATTTTAGGAAATATAGAAAAATAATCTAGTTGTATTTCCTAAGCTGAACTAATTATAGGTAACGTTTTTGTTACGTTTGAACTAATTATAATAATAAATAAATAATGCTGGACAATCCACACAGCATTATCTAGCCCCATGGTAAGCAAAGCTTGTGTTATGGGTACTAGATAACTGATATACATAATACAATACATTACATAGATATAAATCTTTTATTATACATAGAAAACGACCAGAACACCCGGATCAAATATCTGCAGATCGTACACACAATTGTTCCGAGGCGGGAATCGAACCCGCAACCTCCTGCGTCGCAGGCGGACCTTCGCCCACCGCGCCACATCGGTCGTCAAATACGTTAGGTTACTGAAGACCTTGGTCGATAAAAGTCGGATAAGATCGTTTTATCGTCGATATATAAATAGTACCGATCGATCAACTTCCTATATACTACTGTACTATAAATATTAAGTTACCTACACAAAATTCCTCTTCTATTCCTTTGAAGTTCCAATTTCAAGGCAAAGAAAAAAATAAAAACGCTTGCATTTCGTTATTATTTCCACCATTTGTCTTCACATAGAAAACTATTTCATGTCAGCTTAAAAGCGAAAACAATAGTAAATCTCTTGTGAAGTGCGCCTGCCGAGTGGAAAGATAACTGCGTAGCGAAGTGTACGTGGATTCAAAATAAATTGCTGAAGGTGCAAATGGAGCGTAGTCTGTAAAGGACCTTGTAGGTTTTGAGGAGGGATATCTGATAAATTATGTTTTTGGACATGATTGCGTAGAGATAAACTATCAAGAAATTCAAGACTTTTAGCACTTCAAATATCCATTTAATTCGCTAATTCAATGGTTAGTTGTTAGGCTATTGACCATATTTATTCTATATTAGTTAACTACCAACATTGTTTTTTTCAGCGCACAGTCGATAGTTTCTTCGTGTACTTTTTTTTCTAGTAAAAATCTTATAAGTATTGTAATTTTTTTTATGTACTCTAAACTATATCACTAAAAAATAATCCTTAACCAAAAGGCAGAATGAAGGGTGAAAGGAATCAAACGTGCCCAGATCGTGTTTTCACGTTGAATGACAATGATAATTCGTTGACCGAAATGAAAAGCTAGCATTTCGATCACCTTTGGACATTTTATGACATAAACCTAACGAGTAATCAGAAAAACTTTTCTTTGTCTGCTAATTCTAACATAATGTAACATATATATGTAGATACATTTATAATTATAAGTTTGGAAGAAAGTCTTTATTTTACACTTTACAACAAGTGCTATTATTATTTATAATGGTGTTAACAATAGAATATTCATTTATTCCAGTCTGTTTGAAATCTCAGGGACATAAAAGGTCTCTTAAGTGCATTCGAGATAAGAAAATAGTTCGCACACCACACCTGAGCTATCCAGCAATTGCTTTATACTTGTAAATTGTCCTGCCTTTCAGAGACGCCCTTTCGCTGTAATCTGTCGCAGTTTCGCTGATACTTTTTACGTATAATTGTTTGTCTGGATGGCGGACTGTTTCAGTATTTTTATTTCTTATTTTCGTAGTAAATATTCAGCACTTGATTTCATTGTCTTTTTTAAAAATCAGAATTATTTATAGTAGCAAACCAAAATCGATACGTGCTAAATAAGAATTTCTAAATTCCAAAAAGAAGTTGAAAATATTTCTTGGTATGTATTATTTATTTAGTTCTAATTACTGGGTATACTCGGTATTATTCTTACCATAGTTATTTCTTTAATTACGATATTAATTTGAGTGATTGTGATGAAAATAGATACGTTTATTTAAAAAAAAAATAGGACTCATTATTAAAATATCATAGATCCCCAAACTACGACAAACCTGTATTTTGGGAAGGTCAAGAAAACGGGAAGTTTTAGTCCAAAAAAATAATTTCGCTCCAAGTACCTGAACAATGGAAAAAATGAATTAAAACCGCGAATAAACCAACTTTGTACCAACCAAAGCTTTTGTATAAAGCCCTCAAAAGATACCCGAAATAAAATTATCCAGTAAATTTTCCATAATGAAAAAACCCGGCAATATCGCAAGCAATTTTTAATAATTATGTTATCTTCCGAAACATTTTAGTCGTGGTCTATCTGTTCGTGCTATTATGGGTATCAAGAGGCTTCAAGCAAAGCCGGGAGCAAATAAAGTTACGCTCCAAACGCTACCTAATGAGACTTCATTGGATTACGGCGGTCCGGGTAAGCCCCAATAATAATAACCAAAAATGCACGTGGTCCGTGTATTAAATAACTCACTCAATAATGTACCTACCTAATTGTACAATTTCGGATACGAACATTCCCGCCCTGGAATTCGTGGGCGCGGCTGAGAATCTTGTTTATGTTGGATCTCATTACGTTAAATGTTACGGGTTCTAAGGTATTTAAAGGTAATTTGTTTTTTGTGGTTTATTTTCTATGTGGTTTGGGGTCAGGTTGTAAATTTTGAGGAACGAAAGGTTTTTTGGAGTAAGGGGAAGTTTATTTAGTCCACGCTTAGAGTGTTATTTTTTATTTTTTTATTTCAAATACAGGTTGTAAAAATGTACACTGTAACTAAACTCTAATACACCTGTATTAGAGTTTAGTTACAGTGTACATTTAGTTTTGGCAATACTACCGTAGAGCATGAAAATTCTAGATCTTTATATATACAATAATACAGTTATAAAACGGATAGTAATCAGAAAAATCCTTATTGAAACTACCACAGGAATCACTTTTAAGAAATGATATCAAAAACAACATCAAATAACCACAAATTATGGTAAATATCCCCTTTTAAATTTAAGATTTTATTGTAAACTAGCTGCTCCCCGCGGCTTCGCCCCCGTGGAAATCTATGTGTCAAATTGTTTAAATGATAAAAAGTATTCTATGTTAGACTCCTGGTTCTAAGCTACCTCTCCACCAATTTTCAGCTAAATCGGTCCAGCCGTTCTCGAGTTATAAGTGTTGTAACAAACACGACTTTCTTTTATATATATAGATAGATTTAAACTTTTTAAAACTCTTAGGTACTTGTTTTCGGTGTCTTTTTGAAATGTGTTTGAAAAGCTTCTTTTTGTTGCTTGTCTTTGAGCTGAAACTTGATCTTCGGAAGGTAGTTTTTTTACAATTCCTTCTTACTTTTCTACTTACTTTATAAATTGATACGTGTAGTTCTAAATCCCCCAGACACTGGCAGGAACTGAGACATACAACTTGTTTCGCAAACGCCACATTTTTCATGTGTATAGACTAGGATAAAGATCAACAACTGCACTTAAGCCCCTTTTGAGCTTAAAAAGGATGTAGGTATACAATACAAAACAATATATCTTATTGCACCATAAATACAAAAAAAATAAAGGATATTAATACTAACTAAATCTAGTGGCACAATCGCAGGCCTTATCGCTAACTGCGATTTCTTCCAGGCAACCTTTGGATGGATAGGATCGGTACGTATTAAAGCTGACGGTGGCGTAATTATTGATATTTAACAATTGGGAGACAAAGACTAGCTTTGTGTAAGACGCTAATTGAGATTAGTCACCCTGAAACACATGCTATCAATCATTTTTCAATTTCAATCATTTTGTCTTTTATGTATTATATTCATATTCGCTGTAAGTTTCAAAATCAAAATCAAAATCAAAATTCGTTTATTGCTTGAAATACATGTTATAAAGTTCTTATAATGGAATAGATCACAATGTATTCTGCCCTATTGGGCGTGCAATGATATAAAATTTACAATAATTAGCAACTACACATTCTTAAAAAAATAATACAAAAAATTCAGACAAACAATAATAAAAAAAAAATACAGAAAAACAAATGTCAAATCTACAATTTATCGGTCATAAACTCATTAAAAGAGTAATAGCATTTTTGTGTCAATAATTTGGTCACTTGTCTCCGAAACAACGCACAAGGTTTTTCTCTAATAGACTCAGGCCAATCCAGATTAAATGGTTACAAAATAACAAAAAAAAAAACTTCAGTTGTATGCTATAATAAAAAATAAAAAGTTTCTTTATTCAGACATAAACCACAATCACTATCAATCACCCATTTCACCCTTTTAGGGGCGAAATGGGTGGCATACAACTTATGCTATCTGAACAGCAGAAACTACAAGGTACAAGCAGAAGAACAAATTTAAATAATATACTTATACATAGACGATTTATTTTCAAACTGGAACACACAAACAGTAATGCCATTGAAACAACACAAGACCACACAAACAGTAATGCCATTGAAACAACACAAGACCACACAAACAGTAATGCCATTGAAACAACACAAGACCACACAAACAGTAATGCCATTGAAACAACACAAGATCACACAAACAGTAATGCCATTGAAACAACACAAGACCACACAAACAGTAATGCCATTGAAACAACACAAGACCACACAAACAGTAATGCCATTGAAACAACACAAGACCACACAAACAGTAATGCTATTGAAACAACACAAGACCACACAAACAGTAATGCCATTGAAACAACACAAGACCACACAAACAGTAATGCCATTGAAACAACACAAGACCACACAAACAGTAATGCCATTGAAACAACACAAGACCACACTAACAGTAATGCCATTGAAACAACACAAGACCACACAAACAGTAATGCCATTGAAACAACACAAGACCACACAAACAGTAATGCCATAGAAACAACACAAGACCACACAAACAAAGAACACGAACGTCTATAAGAGAATTTCTATGGATATCTATGCATAGGTACATTAGGATTTTTTTTTCTCCAAACTATTTTAAATTATTTGTTTTATTTTTGCATGAACTGTAAGATAACAATGATATAGGTGAGGCAGAAGCTAAACAGCATCCCAAGTAGGCGAGCGTCCTGGGGTATCAAGTTGTACAATTGGAACTGGAGACCACGAGCCTTCACGTACTCCATGAATCTGATGATGTCCCGCTGTTTGGTAAGATCTGAGAAAGCAGTATCATATATGTATAAGAATTATTAAAAAGCCATGGTGCATATATAAAAATCTTCAAGTCAAAGTCGAAGTCAAAGTTTATATTTCTTTAGGGTTACAAATAAGCACTTAGACATACATATATTATAGTATTGATTATTATCAAATAAGATTATTTTAATGTTCACTTCAATTTTTTGTCCACAAGTGGAAGAAGCGCGAGTCAGACTCATATAGCAAGGAACTTAAAGTTGAAACTCGTGCTTGTGAGCAAGACAATCGACTTAGAAGCACAGTGTCTACAATTTTACACATTTGGGTACAATTAGTAACTAAACCAATTTTAGAAGAACTTTATTATTCCAAATTACTATTTATGGATTTTTCCCATTACTTGTGCAATAAGACCATACGTTTTTCAAAATTTATTTGATTCTTGCTTATTGGAAAGTACCCTATAGGGTTTGTAGACATTGACAATTTCAAGGGAACCCTTGAAAGTCGAAATAATACATATTATGTTAAAGATAATTTCCAAAGAGCTTTATAGCTTATTTACATGGGATTACATAGGTATTAGTAAAGTAAAAGTAAAAGTAAAAAATCATTTATTTCTTTAGGCTTACAAAATAAGCACTTAGACAAGTCATATTTTATATATAAATTATTATCAAATACAATTATTTTACTGTTCACTTCAATTTTTTGTCCACTAGTGGAAGAAGTGAAAAGAAACCACTAGCATGTTCATCTCTTATATGTCTAATACATGGTTTTTTTGCCTATTTAAGTCTAAATATAATATGATTCGATACATGTCAATATTTAAGTAAAGCTATGCACAACAACAAATTACTTACTACATACTATTGTCTTGAAACTGAGCGACATCTGACCAAGCATTAACATCATCGAGATAAACATTTATGGAGTAGAAAGCCTTCTTGATGAGATTTAGTTTTATGTAATTTTTAAATTTACGAATAGGGAGCTCAGTTGCTTCAGATGGAAGCTTATTATAGAAGCGCACGCTATTGCCGATAAATGATTTCCCTACCTTGTGTAATCTAAATGATGGGATGTGTAACTTGTTCTCGTTTCTTGTATTTCTATTGTGAACATCACACTTTTTCATAAGGCTATCCTTATTTTTGTGGGTATACATTAAATTTTCATAGATGTATTGCGATATTACAGTCAGAATATTAATGTTTTTAAATAATTCCCTCAAAGAATCTCGTGGCTTTAATTTATAAATAGCGCGTACCGCCCTTTTTTGAAGAACAAATATGGTCTGAATGTCAGCTGCCTGTCCCCAAAGCAAAATACCATAAGACATAATACTATGGAAGTAACTGAAATAAACTAACCTAGCTGTGTCTTCATTGGTAATATATCTAATTGTTCGAACTGCATAAGCTGCTGAACTAAGTCTACCTGCCAGAGCCTCTATTTGCGACCTCCATTGAAGAGAAGAATCAATATGTAACCCTAGGAATACAGTAGAGTCTACAAGGTGAACAATCTCATCCTTCAGCATTATTTTTGTTGGGAGTTCTCTTACATTCGGTAGCATGAATTTTATACATTTAGTCTTTTTAGCATTGAGTAGTAGGTTATTGGTAGTGAACCAATCTAGTATTTGTGAAAGCGAATTATTTACATCGTCATAGTTATATTTATTTCTATCAACTTTAAAAATCAATGAATTAGACTTGTGTGGTGACTAATTATTATCGTGGTTATACTGATTAACTATATCCCTCGTTCTAGGCCAGGCCTGTTTTGTTGGAATGACAATAAATAAATAATGCTGGATAGAATACGACTATTTCTTTTGATTGCGTTAAATTTCAAGTTTGATTTTTCACGAATTCAGATTTATTTGATTTTAATTTCAGCTAAATGCATCTAAGCGATACTGAGGAGATTCAGTTACAGACAAACAATGAAGTGACTTTTTCAGGTACGGCAGGTATCCATAAAAATAATATCTATGTATATACCTACAATAATTTATTTATATAAAGATCACAACACTACACATAATATTTTATTTAACTATTAGGTAACATTAATACAAAAATAATTTGATTTTGATTCTTACCGTCAATCAGTATAAGTTTGTCGTGTAATATAATGTTTATATTGTCCACTTCTATGAGTATCATTTCTGCAGCTATAGATGATATAAATAGAGATGACATACCGTCTGCTACCGTTAAGAGAGCAACTTCTACTGACTCCTCCAAAGCCTAAAACAAAACATCATGATAATTGGCGGGTGCACTGCGAGGATTTCTTAATAATATAATATGGTGATCAGACTTGGAAGATTCACTAAGGATAGTTTCAATCCTAAATATTATCATAGTCGGATATGATTTACAAATTCCTCGTAGTGGACCAAACTAAACCAGACCACGCCAAAACAATTAAATGGATAGAGTTAAAATTTTGCATACATAATGATTTGCACTTGGAATAACTTATCTATAGACAACATTTCATTCAGAAAAAACACTTGCCAGGCGTGGGCAGAAGCCGCATATAAAATAATTGTCATTAGGAAATAATATACCTACAATATAACTTTTGAAACTATCATTGTTATTACCACTAAAGTCATTTAAAATTATTCCGTGATCATGGCGCATGAAACTGTGCCAAAATATTGGATAACTCAAAAATAAAATCATGGTAAATATCCCGTTTAAAATACTTTAATATACCTACACTAAACTACCTTTATATTCCGTATCACTTCTCTTAAAGGGTAACTCGGTCTCTGTCAGTTGTCAGTCATCATCAGCCCGTACTCGTCCACTGCTGAAAATAGGCCTCCCCAAAAAAACGCCACGAATTAGTGGTCCGAGCCGCCTCAATCCATGCCGTTTCTCCTGCAACCGCTGCAATCGCTAGCAATTAATCGCGGTGGCCACTCGAGAATCTTTACTCCCCAACGGTTATTGATTCTGCGAGCTTTATGGCCTGCCCATCGCCATTTCAGCCTGCAGATTTTCGTATTCCGGATTCTATTGAGTAGATAAACTCCGAGCATAGCTCTCTCCGTGCTTGAGCTTATGCACGAGGCCTAATAGTCAGCGACCACGTGTCGGATCGTGTTGACTCTGGTTTCCCTTCAGCACGTATAAATCTTTCCCCTTTTCGCCTGGGTTTTAGTATGAAAATAAATTTACACTTACTGTACCACTTCCACCAAGAGACACATGCACAGTCATTGTTATATGAAATATGATTTCAGGTAGTCTGGTCGCCACTCCAATTATAAACTGAAATAAAATCATATTTTTTAATATCTGAACATCATTTTGGGTACTGCAGGATTTCGTTATAAATCGGTTTAGCCTACCACAAGATCAGACCCGGTCTTAAACCTATCTGCTAATTCCACAATCAACTTGTACGACATTTGTAGGGATAAAAAGTCTGAATTATTTGTCGCAGTTTGAAGAATCGATACAAGCTTAATTAAAATTCCGTTTATCAAATATAAACCAAAAGCATAATTTAACATAACTAAATCAATGCCTATTACAGACCATATGGAAGGTAATTCTTTGATGACCCCGAAGTGGTGAATAAAGGACATGTATAACATAAACATGATTCTTAAACAGATTTTAATTATACTGAAGACCAAAAGGTATGTCATTTTTGAGATACGATGTTGCTCTGTATCGTTTTTCAATAGACGGTCAATTGAATCTAAATCACTAAAGAATTTGCAAAGAGTTTCATCAGGCTTTTTAAAAAGCAAGTGTATAACAGCTAACGCGAAAGATCCCAGGTGTAAGTAAACAAAATAGTGAGTGTAGTCAACCGTGGAGATTACGATGCACACCACTATGAATTTCAGTATAGTGAATGTCTTCCGTAGAATATTCCGTTTGTATGATTTGAATTCCAAAAATCCAAAATCTAAGAGGAAAAAGGTTTCCAAAACTCTATAATATATTTGTATAATCTTGATATACTTGGAATTTTTCTGTTTGATAATGAAATTATTTATTTTAGGCGGTGGAACCGCCATCGTGGTTTGAATGCAAGTCGAGGTACTAGTGACCAATTTTAAACTAGTCATTATTAGACCCGATTGTAATCATCAATATTATTGATGTTGTTTATTAAAAGACTAGCGGACCTTCCCGGCTTCGCACGGTTTTAGTCCTAACTTTTTTAAAAATATAATATAGCCTATGTTCAACGGGGATAGTGTAGCTTCCCAACGGTGAAAGAATTTTTCAAATCGGTCCAGTAGTTTCGGAGCCTATTCATTACAAACAAACAAACAAAAAATTAAACATTTCCTCTTTATAATATTAGTATAGATTAGTTATTACTGTACCAAATTAATTAACCACTACTTCTTATGAATTGGTTTATAATATAGGTTGGTATCGCAACAAACTGATCTATCTACTGTAGGTACAAACAGTGACGATATACAGTTATTATTCGTTTCAACAGGTTTACACACCGTCGTGGTCACGGGATGACTGAAATACCCGTTGTTTTAATACTTATAATTATGTGTTCGCAGATCGCGTAAGTTTAAATATTTTTAGCTATAGAAAGTCCCTTTAGTATGCTACGTCCATCGAAATTAGAAAGTGCCTGATCTGTATGAAGCCCACATGAGACGACCTATGCTCTGATGCTGGAAAAGATCCAGAAAATATTCCTTCGCTTCTTCTACCAAAAAAGTCGAGACATCCGTATATGTATGCTACAAAATACCTCCAAGGACTCTATTATTTTATGTGATTCCCTTTTCTATGTGTTAATTCTGTTTTTTTTTACTAAGTGTTTTCTTTTTCTGTCCTTATTGTGTTTTTTTAATATGTGTATAATGTAAAGACTTAGCTTTAACTTGCTGTAATGTTATATTTATGCTTATTATTCAGAATAAACACTAAACCATGGATGAGATTTAGTTAGGTCCATGGTAGACCGATAATGCAAATAGAACTTTTTTTATATGGTATTTATTTCTCCAAAAATAAATCAATGAATGTCTTAACGAGAAAATTTGACACCACAATTATAATTTATGGATATGCATTATTTAAAATAAATAATGTTGGACAATTCACACAGCATTATCTAGCCCTATGGTAAGCAGAGCTTGTGTTATAGGTACTAGATAATTGATGTACATAATACAATAAATTACATAGATAGATATTTTTTACTATACATAGAAAACGACCAGAACACCCGGAACAAATATTTGCAGATTGTACACACAATTGTTCCGAGGCGGGAATCGAACCCGCAACCTCCTGCGTCGCAGGCGGACCTTCGCCCACCGCGCCACATTTGTCGTCAAATTGCATCACGATTTGAATGCTCATGTAGTTTTACTCCGGAATCAAAACTTCCTCCTTAAGAGCATAAAGCCTTTGCAAACTTAACAACAGAAAATTATGTGTACGTATGCAATAAATGAATATAATATATGTATATATAAATGAAGCAAGCAATCCCTTAGCTACTATATGCGAGGACACATAAATGGTTATTAGTTTTTATTTAAGTTATCTGTTAAGTGTGTAAAACTGTTTGTCTTCCAAATAAAGCAAAATAAAATAAAATATGAATGTGGAACAAACTAGCGCTGCAGTGGCATAGTCGAGAAGTACAATTTAAATGTCCCGGCGGTTTCAAAGCAAGACGTTTCTGCCGGGCTAGTTATCAAGTATGAATCTTTTTTTTTTTTTTCGAATGTACTATTATGCTGTTGACCTCAGATGGCCATGACAGCGTTACCGGACTTTTGGCGGGCGCAGAGGGCGCCTCGCCGGTAAAAATTAGGTTGAGGCAACACGCACAAGGGCCACCACTTAGGTGCGAACCTCGGCTTGGGCTGTTGCCAGATGCTACAAGAGGGTAGGGAGGTAACGCCTAGGTGCACGAGTGCACCTGAGGGCGGAAACGGGGAATTCTTCGACCCCGCGTCCGGCGGGGTCGGTTATTGGTCGGGTGTGTAGTGTGCGGAAGCTGAGTTGTTGCCGTCACTTCCGGGTTAGCGTCAGTGAGTGGGTCAACGGGGTCACCAAGAACGTGTTTCGGTCTACGGAGGAGATCAAGTATGAATCAGTCACCTCGTTAGACTTTTATGGTTCTACTATCGGCCTAGGCATTCAGTATCTCTAGATGTAAACGTTTGATATTATTTGACCCACGTTTGATAAATAAAGTGCTTTCCACGTCGCTACCGGCCACCATTCCGACGACCTCTGTGGCGCGGTGGGCGAAGGCCCGCCTGTAACGCAGGAGGTTGCTGGTTCGATTCCCGTCTCGGGACAAATGTTTGTACGATCTGCAGATATTTGTTCCGGGTGTTCTGATCGTTTTCTATGTATAATCAAAATATCTAGCTAAGTAATATATTGTATTACGCATATCAGTTATCTAGTACCAATAATTCAAGCTCTGCTTAGCTAGGGCTAGATAATGCTGTGTGAATTGGCCAGCATTATTTATTTACTAGCTGCGCCCCGCGGTTTCACCCGCGTGGTGATAGATATTTTGGATAATATACTATATATCTTTATGAATACCTATGTGTTATTCTGATATGTAAGCTATATTATTGTGAAGTTTCATTAAAATCCATTTAGTAGTTTTTACGTGAAAGAGTAACAAACATCCATCCATCCATACTTACAAACTTTGACGTTTATAATATTACTAGGATTTATTCAATTTAAGTATACCAGCTGTGTAGCCCTCTCTAGATTGAAGCCAAACTGTCCGCTAACGGTCATGTTTATGACTTCTATAGGGAAATACTCAAAGAGCTAAATGGAAAAACTTTTCATTCGAGGTGCAATATTAGGTGTGTTTTCATATTTTCGTATTTTCGCTCGGTCCCGATGACTTTTTTATTTCTATGCCCTCGTAAAGTAGTGTGACATTGTTACCCCAATGTGTTTATGTTAGCACGGAATACGATTTGCTTATTGGCAGAATACTTACTGTTGCTTATATGACGACCTCTGTGGCGCGGTGGGCGTGGATCTGCAAAGCAGGAGGTCGAGGGTTCGATACCCATCTCGAGACAAATGTATGTACGATCCGCAGATATTTGTTCAGGGTGTTCTGGATGTTTTCTATGTTTAACACGTTGACTGCGGTTTTTTTTCGACGACTGCGATCTTTTTTTTTACCTAAAAAATTCGTGCTGCCACTCCACACAGCGGTTGTGTTGCGCCGCACATGCGTTTCGTTCGAAAAATATTACAGCTCTGCTGAGTCACAAAGATCTTTATTTTGTTAGCCGCTGCGCTAGTGTGGATTTACGCATATTAGTCACTTGTAGAAAACTCATACCGTGCGTTTTTAGCACTCAAAGTGTTAATAGAAATATTTTATATAGGCAACTAGGTACTAGTTTCTACCCGCCGCGCCGCTTCGCACGCGTTGTTTCTATATAAAAGTTTTAAGGTTATTTATTTCCAATGGGAACTGATTGACCTCTGTGGCACAGTGGGCAAAGGTCCGCCTGCGACGCAGTAGGTTGCGGGTTCGATTCCCGCCTCGGAAAAATTGTGTGTACGATCTACAGATGCTTGTTCCGGGTGTTCTGGTCGGTAAATGTATAATAAAATAATATCTATCTATGTAATCTATTGTATTAAGTATATCAGTCATCTAGTACCTAGTATAGTACCTTCCGATGGAAGCTTATTATAGAAGCGCACGCTATTGCCCATAAATGATTTCCCTACCTTGTGTAATCTATATGATATCTTATCTATCTATAGTTTAACACTTTGACAGCGATATTTTTTTTACCTAAAAATTCGTGCTGCCGCTCTACACAGCGGTTGTGTTGCGCCGCACATGCATTTCGAAAAATATTACGGCTGTGCTGAGTCACAAAGATCTGTATTTTCTCAGCCGCTGCGCTAGTGTGGATTTACGCATATTAGTCACTTGTAGAAAACACATACCGTGGGATTTCAGCACTCAAAGTGAAAGAATATAGGTACCTATGTATCTGTTGCTTCTGTTCTAGACACGATCTTATACTGTGTACCGTGTTTACAGCTCGCGTTATGTGAAATTTTCAATGTAACGATCGTATGGTATTTATTGGTGAGGCATGAGGCTGTGTAGATAAGCGGGTTTATGTTTCGTATTTATTACGACTATTTATGATTTTAAAATAAAATAAATAATTCTGGACAATCCACACAGCATCATCTAGCTGATTTTGTAATAAAACTAGCGGACCGTCCCGGCTTCGCACGGGTATTTACCATTTTTGACAATATAATATAGCCTATGTTCACCTATAGTGTAGCTTCCCAGAACCGATTTGAGAAAAAAAATTTTCAAATCGGTCTAGTAGTTTCGGAGCCTATTCAAACAAACAAACAAACAAAAAATCAAACATTTCCTCTTTATAATATTAGTATAGATATAGACACCATTAGAATTTAGAAAGAAACCTGACATTGAACTATTTGTGTTTATTAAAAGAATTAAAAGAATAGGAGATATTATACAATTGGCGAAGCTTTGGCTGATAAAAATATATTTTGTAATGCGGTAGGTACTGATGTTGTTGTTATTTTTTTTATTATAAGTTATAAATGTAATTGTGACTTATACATATAAGAACATGTTTATTGTGTCAAAAGATAAAGAAATGAACTGAATTGAGCTTGTGTTATGTGTCATAACCGGGATTGATTATATGTACATACAAATCTCACAGAACACCTGTCTGTATGTAGCAGATCGTGCATCGTCCGGAGGCAGAAATTGAAGCCGCAACCTCCTGCGTCGTAGGCGGACCTTCGCCCACCGCGCCACAGAGGTCGCACCATTTGTTTTTTTATAAGGAGTCGGCTACACAAAGGAGAGATTTCTTTACATACTTTCTCCCTCTTCTTTCTCAAAGAGAGCTTATTGAAAAACATTAGAGCTTATTTGAGATGGTCCGCCTGCGACGCAGGAGGTTGCGGGTTCGATTCCCGGGACAATTGAAACGAAAAAAACGAAAAAAATGTGTACGATCTGCGGATATTTTTTCCGGGTGGTCTGGTTGTTATCTATTTATAATAAAAAACATCTTTCTATGTAATGTATTGTATTATGTATATCAGTCATCTAGTACCCATAACACAAGCTCTGCTTAGCTTGGGGCTAGATGATGCTGTGTGGATTCAGTAATTCAATAATATTTATTCACATAAGACATGGTACATAATACATTGGTGGATAAACACTGATTGTCCAACATTATTTATTTATTTACCTACGACCAAGTAATAAAATACCTTTCATGTACTCAAATAAGAAATGTTTAGATGCTACCTTATCAAAGCAACGCAATATTTACTTAATCCCAATCATAACCTTGCGCCAAGCTTACGCCATGTCCAAACAGAACGTTCTAGGGACTCTTATTGACTCGACCCTCACGACACTTGAGTACAAACGCGGTTCTAATCAATACATCAAACAAAACTTAGCCACTACCAATAATAATTAAAACCGAATCATTATGGAATATTTGCTCAGGACGAGGGGCTTGCCCGGGGCAGTCTGGTTATGGCCGCTGTGGTATTAAGATGGGGCGTTGTAAATATTATAAGTATTGCAATTACTTTTAATTCTTGCTCTAGCTATGTGGATAACTTTGGTTCTCTGTCGGATGTATTCGTTACGAATCCTTTATAGAAATTCCGAGCATAGATTTTTCCATCGCTGGAAACGACTTTAACTGGTAAACCAGTTAAAATCGTTTCCAGCGACCAGACTCTACCGTGAGTGTCCACGTCTCAGCTCCGTAGGCACAAGTAGGACGCAATACTTAAAAACTTTCGTTTTTAAGTAAAGCAGTATGGATGACAAGAAGACTCGGCAAGCCAGCAAGCTGAAGTGGCAGTGGGCCGGCCATATCTCGCGATGAACCCCCGAAGACCTACGAAAGTCTGCAGGTAGATGCTGCATGCGTTAAGCTGAAGACAGGGCGCTATGGCGCTCATTAGGGGAGGCATATGTGGACTAACATAGGCTGATGATGATATGATATCATTCCTCTATTTTCTATTGATTTTTTACGTCTCGCCATGGATCCACCCCTTCGACCTATAAGGCTACCATTATTCCGGGTTTCAATTGCAATACTGTATTCGCAGTTACATTGCCACAGTTGTCCATATTCCCCTTCCCGTGTAATACAAAGATGATGATTGCGACCCGTTTTAGTTTACAAAACGTAATCCGCAACTATTGGAATTTTGATAGAGCCCTAGTTAGTGTTTACGATGTAAATTTTCTCCATAACATAGTAAGCTTCTTGATTGGTTATGATAGAACTTTGAAAGGGATGAAACTTTGAAGGGTTCACTATAAATATGGATTTGTGTATC
This sequence comes from Eupithecia abbreviata, assembly GCA_943735965.1. Taxonomy (NCBI): domain Eukaryota; kingdom Metazoa; phylum Arthropoda; class Insecta; order Lepidoptera; family Geometridae; genus Eupithecia; species Eupithecia abbreviata. Next base: position 9,609,012 of record OX030982.1, on the reverse strand, counting down.
AGGCTGTAAGATGACCCTAAGTTGTAAGTCGACTTTGCCATTAAGCAAGGCTACTTTAATCCTATTGTCCAGTTAATGGCCAGATTGCACCAGCTACGGGCTAGGTTAAAAAAATAAAAAAATACAATACATTAAATAGATAGATATTTTTTATTATACATAGAAAACGACCAGAACACCCGGAACAAATATCTGCAGATCGTACACACAATTGTTCCGAGGCGGGAATCGAACCCGCAACCTCCTGCGTCGCAGGCGAACCTTCGCCGACCGCGCCACATCGGTCGTCAAATTTATATTCATATTTATAATAAAAACAGATCGAACAAATTTCGTTGTGTTATCATGAAATCGAGAACAGCAGGAAAAACTTAATTCAGTGATAGTCAGTCAGAGGTTATATATTTTTGATGACAAAACAGACTTTTTTATATTTTATTTTATTTTTATAATGCAAGAGGTTTCGGGTTTGATTCCCGCTCTGAGACAAATGTCTTTACGATCTGCAGATATTTGTTCAGGGTGTTCTGGACGTTTTTCTATATACCTATATAATAAAAATATATATCTATGTAGTATGTATTAAGTATATCGTCATATCATCTAGTACCCATAACACAAGCTCTTCTTATTTATTATTATATTTATTCGTTACTAATTAACGAATGAATGAATAAACACTTTATTGCACTTAAAATAACACCTTATATCTAAATATTACACAATAACAGTACAATAGGCGGCCTTATCGCTCACAGCTATTTCGATATGTTATATTACGAAATAACGATAATAACTTTTCTCGTTTCCATTAGCCTTTTCAAAAAGATGAACCTAAATATGAAGTAGTATTTATTCGCTCATTCAGAACCCTCATCAAAAAGCCGTACATTATCAAAACGAGCATTGTTTTCCAAATATCTGTTTTTGTAGGGCCTTCGTCTTTTCAGCTTCATAAAATACTCAAAAGTATATACGATTATATTCGATCTTAAAACCAAGACCGTAAGGTCCAAGATAAAACTCTTGGCGTATAAAAGAGCAGTGCGGAACGGTGTTTTATGAAAGGGTGTACAAAAGCTTTTTATAATACCTACTTGGTTCCCTCCTCCTGAAAGCGATGCAAGTTTGTATGGGATATGGATGCTAAGTAATTAAGAGACGGTATTGTTTCGTGTGGACTAGAAGGGTGATGGATCCACAACTGTGTCTTGTTTGTTGTTGGTTTTAATTACTTTCAAATTAGATAAAAGTTTGGAGCCTACTTTTTACTAGGTACCTACTCATCTACACATTGACTTTATTTATTTATTTATAAAAATACAGCAGTTAGCTTACAGTCTAACACCAAAATACTAACTACTATACTTAAAAAAGACAGAATACTTTAAAAACAATTATACAATATATAGTAATAATAATAAATTAAAAACAAGATTACAAATAGCATACATTTATAAACAGAAAATTTATTTAAAAGTAATGTACTATCTTAAACTTAAGTAGATAAGGCTTAACCTATCATTAAATATGTCCATATGTTGGAACTGTTGCAAGAAATCGTTGAGTAGTGCGTGTGCTTTGAGTGTAGGAGCGTTACCGGCGTACGCGCTGCTTGTAGAGCAAAGAGCCGATGGAACTTGCGTCCTGTTCTAACGTAATTATTTGGGACGTAAAGGGTAACTGTACCCAATATCACAGGATTATCCACTCTGTTACGAAGAACTAGACAGTAGTGCATGGCTAAATGCAGTTTGTGTCTCAACTGTAGTGTGTATTGTGTCGTCATAACAATCTTTTTCGTCAGTTTTTTTCATCAGAGATGTTCACTAATACATTCACAGATGGGTTCGCGGCAATTATGCAAAAGCGATTGGCATCTCTGATGAGTAGAGTGACAGGTAGTAACAACAGCATCCTGAAAGTAATATCTAGTAAATATGACTGTCCAATACGACACCACTGGGTGAAATTACTTATACTCTAGATTTCGTTATTTTGGTTTTTTTTCTTCGTTGTAATCGTATTTTCTTTTTTGTAATTTTGTGTATGTGTTTTTTATGGACCTATGTTATCTGATAATAAAGAATTTGAATTGAATTGAATTTTTGATAAGCTCTACTTATATACCACAGAATTTTTATAAATTTTACATTTTTTTACAGAATTTACAATAATTTTACTTATTATTAATTTCTGAGCCCCAATTCTACTAAATAAATAGCTTAGCCATAACGATAGTATTGTCTCATAATGACATATTTTGGCATTTTACCTTCCATAAAGAAACTACAGATGAAGGGACGCGTGTCAGAATCAGAAGTGTTAAGTATATATGTATCCCACCAAAAACATAAATGTAAAATAGGAGAGCCAAGTTCAATGCAAAAATTATGATTGGCTGTGGGCTTCGCGGCAAAAAGAATTGATATCTGAATGAGTGCCAAGTCAAATCTATGTAGGTTAGACTTGACTTGGCCAGTTTTCATTACATCAGTCATTTTATAAAGTTATTCAACGTTTTAATTCTGATAAAAAACTGGCCAAGTCAAATCTAACCTACATAGATTTGACTTGGCACTCATTCAGATATCAATTCTTTTTGCCGCGAAGCCCACAGCCAATCATAATTTTTGCATTGAACTTGGCTCTCCTATTTTACATTTATGTTTTTGGTGGGATATCATTACTTTTTGTAAAGAAAACTAGGCAGGTATTGACTCGGCGTTTCCAAATATAATTCTACTTGACAATAGATGGCGACACTTTGTATCATGGGAAATAAACCTACGTAGGGCTCAGTAATAATATATTTTAATAATCAAATGTACTGAAATTTGTTCAACTACACAACTGACCAATATAATTCTTTTTGGATTTTTCTGAATACCGCATCATATTTTAAAAGTTCTCGAACATTTCCATTGCGACTCGGCGTTTCCAAATATAATTCTACTTGACAATAGATGGCGATACTTTGTATCATGGGAAATAAACATTTATAGGTACGTAGGGCTCAGTGTTAATATATTTTAATAATCATATGTACTGAAATTACTTCAACTTAAGTTCCTAAAGACTTTTTAGTCGCCAAAATTTTAATTTTTTAGTTTTTATAGTCATTTTTAAACAAGCCGCCATCTATCGTCAACCATTAACTTATAAAGAAAAACAGGGCCAGGGCCGTATTTAGGATCCAATTATTTTACTGAATGTCCCACGGCTATGTTGAAACATAGCATGTATGGAATGCACCTATGGAATGTTTTATAATAAATATTCTATATTGAAAGTACTTTTCCTCCGTGAGACAACTACTATAATAGTAGTTGTTTAGTAAATTTAATGAAATTGAAGCCCTTAAAATTGCATTAATAGGTATTAATGCAATTTTAAATTGTGTATGTTCTAGATTTCCATCTCAAGATAATATAAGACAGCAATGGATCACAAAAATTAATAGACAAGACTGACTCCGAGGAAATATACGAAGATTTGTTCTTGTTGATAATACTGATAATCATATTATTCTTCTGATTAAATCAATATCTGAAAAATATATAGGTATTCGTTTTAAGCATTTTGCAACCATAGAAAATGATAGGGCAACCAACCGACAACAACTAATCAAAACAGTTATTTTTGCTGGAAAATGAATTTTGTGAATAAAATTTTAAAGATTTTTTTAGTTAGTTATGATTTGTCTATTATTTGCACTGACTCTGAAATTAGTATAACTTAATCATATCAAAAGACTTTTTATGCTTCGTATGCATGCATACGTTTTACTCCCCCCTGGTACGAAAATTCTTAGTACGTCCCCTACACTAGTGACATCTAGTGTGAGGTAGTAAAAATATGTAGTTACTTCGAAAACAGAATCTATTATTTGCCGGTCCCTAACAACTACGCTGTATTCTATTGCGCAATCGGAGAAGTTAGTACCTACTATTGCTTATTCTATGCAATGCGGATTCTATTCGAATTTAAACCTTATTTCATTGACATAAGGTCGTCGTCGCTAACATCACTTATTTTTTGACTTTTTTTTATTTTTTGATTTTTTCCTACGCTTACACACAATTACCTAGCTGGATTCCAAATTTCATCCTTCTAGGTCATCTGGAAGTAGGTTAGGTTTAGGTACTATATATATGTCAGTCAGTCAATGTGAATTTTTACGACTTTTTGACCTTCATATCTTTGTAACCGTTTGAGCTAGCTTCATGAAATTTGGGCTTCTACATGTCCTTATAGATAAAATTAAACACACGTAGTTTTGTGTGTTTACGTTCAAGACGTTTTGAGTTATAGAAGGGTCAAAAGTGGCACCAAGTGGTTCGTGTAATGATACACTCGGCGCGTTCCTTTGCTTGAACTTGGCTTGGTCACGCTGCCGCGTGCCCTGATAATCTTTCAGTTCAAAACAACCGCACGCGCATCTAGAGTTTCTTTCATCCATGGACGATTTTTCGACGATACTACTGTTATAGTAAAATTATAGGTTAGCAGGATTACCCTGCACTTTACATAATCATCAGCCTATAGCAGTCCACTGCTGGATATAGGCCTTCCCCAGTGAGCGCCATAGCGCCCTGTCTTTAACTTGCCGCATCCAGCATCTACCTGCAGTCTTTCGCAGGTCGTCATCCCACCTGGTCGGAGGGCGTCCTACACTACGTTTACCGAGTCATTGTCTCCACTTGAGAACAGGTTTGCCCCAGCGGGCGTCTGTTCTTCGCGTGATATGGCCGGCTCGCTGCCACTTCAGCTTGCTAATTCTTAGAGCTATATCGATAACTTTGGTTCTCTGTCGGATGTATTCGTTACGAATCTTATCCTTCAGAGAACTGTGGACTTTACAGTCCAAGCCGAATTCTGCTGTTCTATGTTATTATATCCAATTCACGTGCCTAGCCCTGGACTGGTCTCTGGACTCAGTTTTATAACAACACCAGCATGTATGAAAGTGTTGTTATTGTTGTAAATATCAGAACAAAAACTTGCCACCTACAAATAAACTTACATTGTTGTAAAACATTAAAATAGTGCTCAAAACAAGATCATGTTTCATCACGAGCAGTATAATTGGATTAAGTAAAACTGTATATTTTGTTTCCTAAGAGCTCGATCCCAGACGAAGTTTTGCATAACCAAACAACGCTAACAAATACTTATAACACGAAATCATATAGACCAACATCGTCTCGAGAGTTTCGATAAACAGGAAACATAGAAAAAATAGCACAGCTGGATCAGTTATGGTGTTGGTGCTTTTTAAAAATATATTTTTTTTAAACTTACTCAATCTGAACACAATTATAAGTAACTAGCGGTCCATCCAGGCTTCGCCCGGGTGGTCATTTAATTTTGTTTCAGGCAATTTTTTTATATTTTTTTCTTTTTTCTCAACGTAACAACCATCCTCGTACTTCAAGGAATATTCTAATTATAATTATTCTAATAAAAAATAATTAGCGAAATCGGTTTAGCTGCTCTAGAGATTAACGCTTAGCTACACATTCAGCGATTCACTTTCTTATTATAAGAAGATAATATACGTTTTTTATAAAGAGACGCACTCTGCGGTATATTAACATAGTGACTTATTTATTTATTTATTACAAGGAAAACCAGCAGCACATACAGTAAATTAAAAATAAGCTATAAGCTATCCTGGTACCATTTCATCCATTGCCGTTCTACCGGTGGGGCCTCATTCTCTGCCTACCTATTAGGGGAGTTAAAGGAAACTAAAGTAGACATTGGAAGGAAGAAAAGAAGATACAGTAATAGAAGTGAAATTATAGAATTAAATTTAGAAAAGAAAAGCGTAGGCTAACTAGGGTAGCCACATTAATGCATAGGCTACATTAGACTAGTAATTTAGAAGGGTCGTTCACGCTTAAGTTCGCTTCCGGAATTCGCAGTACTACTGGAAAGAAGAAGTCCCCGGACGGGCAAATGGCGGTGCAAAGAAGGAGATGAGTCGTTATCAAGCACTGAGTAGGTTTTAATTTTAGTTCGAAGCTAGAACACTAAATGAACGTGACCTGCTTGCTATCAGCAATACAGCAAAGTAGACGCTGTGCTTATTTACTTAGCACTATGCTCGCCTATGTGGAACTTTTGCGCAATAAAGTATATTCTATCTATCTTCTATCTATCTGTGATCAAATAGCCACGAGGTTCTGAAAAGGCCTTTCGAGCGATGCAAGCTGTTTAAGAATACACTGTCTCTCTCAGGAAGGCAGTCGTTACACGGCAGAAAGTATGGGACGAGCTCCGCGGGTGGCTTAATATCCCAGAGGAATAAACTGCAATTTCACCAGTATCAACTCCACAAACAAAAATATTATAAGCAGGCAATAATAATAAAGAACGTAAACACTCTAGACGCTTCTAATACTTCATGTTGAATGGCTCATAACAGTTTAGAGTTAAGGGTTATTTTGCAAGATGCTATAGTTTTAAAGTTTGATTTAGTGGAGCGATTTTGCAGAAGTTTTATGCTAAGATGGGTTTAGTTAATAGTTTTGGATGTTTTATTTATTTGTGAAGTTGTTCTGCGATGTAAGTTGGTGTGGTAATTTCAGTTACAAAGCATTCATCTTCAGAAATGTGCACCGAATCGAAACAAGACCCTAGTATGGTACCTTCTTATTTACTAGTACTTCAATGTAAAACCAATTTTTTAAGATCCGACCAAAAACGTTTTGTTCTTATGATTCTCAGTATGCACATAATTTGTGAAATGATCAAGTTCTAAACCCTTTATTATTCAAATTCTGTATATTTTGTGATTATTTTATGTTTTGTGCGAAAAAAAAAAAAAAAAAAAAAACAAGGTTGCCAAGAAAATCGTAATGCAAAACTACCATTACTAAGTCTTTCCAAGAAAGGAAGTGAAATAAAATAACTTTTTATGAACCTAAATAAACTTAAAAAAAAAATTTTACAGGATTTTTGCAAATAAAGTATAATTTTTTTGTGTCACCGGAAAAAGTTTGAAGTTTGAATATCTACCAGTGAAAATATTTTTTTACAGTACGCCCAAAAAGATCCCATATAGCCTTTGCTAACACACGTATCTATAGGTACCTATCCATCCTACATTAGTTGCATAACAATAACAAACACGTCATCCGCACCTCATCAAAATATCGCATTACAGAATCACAAATTCATTTCGCAGCGCCAATTATCTTGCGCGCCCATTTTCCAACTCATTCCCCGGTGTAATGATCACGTGGTGATTTTGACAGTTGCTGGTACTCCCCTGCTCTCATTCTACTCGGTTAGAGTGGAGTCTACATAAAGGCACAAAGATATTGTTCGTTTAAGACATACAAAATAAGCTGTTTGTATGCCTTAAACCAACAATATCTTTGTGCCTTTATGTAGACTCCACTCTAACCAAGTAGAATGAAAGCAGGGGAGTACCAGCAACTCTTGTAGTGATACAATGCTGCAGCAACAGCATTGTATCACTACATAGTATAAAACAATGTCGCTTCCCACTGTCTGTCTGTCACTATGTATGTTTAGATCTTTAAAACTACGCAACGGATTTTGATGTGATTTTTTTAAAGATAGAATGATTCAAGAGGAAGGTTTATATACGATTTGATACATAGATTTTCACGCGGGTGAAGCCACGGGCGCAGCTAGTATTCTATAAAATCTTGGCCTGACGCTGCGTAACGGTTGGTTTCGGAACGTAACTTTGGAATATCGAAATACACAACACAACAATAACCACACACACACACACACAGTTACAGTGAACAGTATATCCAAAATGTACAAGCCGCCTAATGAAAAACAGTAATCTCATAAACCCGAGAATAAGACATCGACATCGATCGACATAAACCTAAACTTTAGACTGAACTTTCTAGACCTCGGTTAAACGCTATACTTAAATAATGCTGGATAATCCACGCAGCATCATCTAGGGCCAAAGTAAGCAGAGCTTTTGTTATGCATACAAAGAAATATGTTTTATTATACGACCGATGTGGCGCGGTGTGCGAAGGTCCGCTTGCGACGCAGGAGGTTGCGGGTTCGATTCCCGCCTCGGAATAATTGTGTGTACGATCTGCATATATTTATTCCGGGTGTTCTGGTCGGTTTTCTATGTATAATAAAAAAAAAAAACTATGTAATGTATTGTATTATGTATATCAGTTATCTAGTACCAATAACACAAGTTCTGCTTACCATGGGGCTGTGTGAATTGTCCAGCATTATTTTTTTTTTTTAAATTTATTTATACGGGTTCACTAGGTTTATAAATAAATTCAATAGAAATTGTGTACACCGTCAGAACTGCACCTTAACGCCATGATGCGGGAGACGTGAATGCAAATGTCAGCCGTTAACATGCATTGCACGAAGCCGGTCGTCTAATTAGCTCCACCTTGACTCGGCCTGCAGATAACATTTAACAGAATTACCCCGGATACTCAGAAACTACCCGGGATGTTCAGAAAGTGTCCGGGAAACTCAGGAATTGCCCGGGAAATTTGGAAATTATGCAAGCCCATATTCTGATATGGTTTAGTGCTATTAGACTAATGCGCTATGAAGTTGAACAGAATATTTTAGTAGTATTGCGAAATGGGTTAAGCTTTTGTGGTGGTATAGCTTTTAGGAACGAACATAAAATGTGCTTTTATGGCATCTATATTCTTATAGCCGTACATTATGTTTAAAGAAACCTTTGTTGTTAACTTCTACAAAGTTGGTAGAAGTCGAGTCGACTGCAATCGACTCGATAGTCAATCGATTAAAATGCGAATATTTGCGGCGATCGTCGATTAAATATTGTAATGTGAATGGTAGTTGAAGCTTCTCAGTGGATGACATAATGTGACTTTTCTGAACCTGTTTTAAAAAATAAAACATAAATTACAAAAAAGTCTAGTAAATCGTGACTTTTATAATTCGTTTTTCTAAAAGCTCTATTACTAGTTTAGAATTTATTGAAGTGGCAGTTAAGGGACGCAGTTAAATTAGTTCTTCGGCTTGTGAAATCGACAGAGCAAGTTTCTGTGCACCCCAGCGCCCGCTAGGGATGTATTTGTCGAGGAAAGTTATCGATGCTCGTTAGTTTTGTAAGAAATAGAACAAAATTCTTAATAGCCGACATGACAGTAAATTCAATAAATTAAATCTTAGTCAGTCTTCTAGTTCTCTTCGTTAGACTAGAATAAACAGAGACAAAAAAATACTTCACACGAGAAGGAGAAACTTTATGATTGAAACATCCCATTACATTTTTATAGGACCTACTGAGAATAATCTGAGTTTCAAATCAATGTCTACGAAGATCGTAATAGCTCCATAAAACTTCGTATCAAAAGCGTAGAACTTGACGTAGAGGGTCTACGAACATAATCTATGTACATTATATTCGATCGATTGCAGAAAGTGCAACATGGCTCGAGAAAAGTGTTTGAGGCGGCCGTCTACTCGACTTGTACTGTAAAAGTCCAGTCATAACATGCCCATAACAGATGTATGAGGAAATGAGAAAAGCTATGTAGCTTTGCTTTACCATAAGCCATGGGCAAAAAAAATATTCATCGATAAAATAAAGTTGAAATCGAGAGCAGTCTCCTCCCTAGAATCGTTTCCAGCAGCGAAACGCGCATACATTAAAAACTTTACCGGCAAAATATCAACATACAACCAGACATTCTGAGAAAAACCCATTCTATTCAGACTGCGATTTAAAAGCAGCTTTTTAAATAACAGTCTAGACCAAAGAGTTGTGAGTGAGTGTATTTCTAGATTGATTTACAAGGTTTCCTGGCGTGATTTCTGAGAATTCGATTAGAATTGGAGAGATTGTTTTCCATAGTTGAAATCTTCACAAGTTTACTCTATACATTTAGCGACTTGCAGTGCCCCTACCGGATACTTCGAGAAACTTCTGTATGACAGCAAATAGTTTTATATTACCTTTTTGACAACTACCTACCTAAGCGGAAATAAACTGTCATTTCCTCGATAACTTTTTCTGTTCCTTTTTGTGTAAACCCATACTAAGCCACTTTAGATTCTTTAATATCCTTTGAAAGTTTTTGTTAATTATGCTTCCTCAAAGATTTGTGTTCCCCTTGTCTACCAAGAACTAGTATATTAAATAGAGATGTACTATTTCTTGGTAGATGCAAAGAAATATGATAGGTAATATCTTCTTGTGTTAACTATTAACATTTCAGTAAAAATTGGGCAATGCCCTTTTTTAAGTGCGCCTGATTACAAATTATACATTTTATCTAGCTCTAGACTGAAATTAAAAAGTTTATCTGCATTTGAATCAAATTTATTTGTTCTGCAAATAACGAACAAAAGGTAATTTTAAATTGTAGATTTGGAATACGAATTAATCAGGCTTACTTTGAAAAGTAATTTTCTTAAAATGTTGAATTCTTTTTACATTCGCACGAAAAAGTTTATATTCAGGTATATACACAGTAATAAGTTTAATCTTTTTTTCATCAGGGTCTCATCAGTCTCACTATCAAAATTTTTTGCTGAAAATGAAAAGCTTTTGCAGACACATAATCATAGGTTTACCAAAATTATCGACATAGCTCTAAGAATTAGCAAGCTGAAGTGCCAGTGGGCCGACCATAACTCCCAAAGAACCCGCAAACGCTGGGGCAAACGTGTTCTGGAGTGGAGACCACGACTCGGTCAACGTAGTATAGGACGCCCTCAGACCAGGTGGGATGACGATCTGCGAAAGACTGCAGGTAGATTCTGGATGCGGCAAGCTGAAGTCGGCGATGTGGCACTCATTGGGGGAGTGCTATGTCAAGCAGTAGGCTAACATAGGCTGATGATGATGATGAATTATAGGTTTATTCATTTTTCTGTTATAAAAAATATATCAGAGCGTCTGCTCAAAGCGGACGCGATGAGGGATGGCATAGATGTCTATAACACAGGCTTTATAAGCCTAGCGTAGATATCTAAGGCTAGCCAAATCAATCAATGTATCCATAGAATTAATAAGTACCACTATTTGTTTAATTTAGATAAATGATTGTTTTTGGAATTACTTTGTCAATGTTTGTATGCAATAAATAAAATTTCATTTCAATTTCAAGCGACGCGTGAACCCAGAGCTGGTGAGTATCTGACACAGCGCATCAGCATTATCATACAGCGGGGCAGCCAGCGTCATGGGATTCTGATTGGTATTGATGTGGAACAGTTGAGCTACCTGTAGATTGTTTGCAACAGTCTGCAATTAGGTCAATTGTTAATACATACTAGTTATTTTTTGTTTCTGCTGTAATTTTCTGTAATTTTAAACCGAATTTAAAAAATTAGGAGGCTCCCAATTCCTCTGTTTTTATGTGTGAATGTTATTTGATTTTGCCGCCATCGGTCAACTAATTTTGCTGATTCTTTCATTATTTACCTATAGAAAATAAAGGTGCTTGCATAAAAAAAAAATCCCGGGGGATTAGTATTAAATCTTAAAAAAACAACATAATCTTTTTAAACTACCTGCAGATTGTTTGTAACAGTCTGCAGTTAGCTCAATTGTTTCAATTAAAAATACTAGTTCTAGGAGTAGGTAAACCCGACCAGATACAACAACTTCTGAATTCTGCTCCAAATGTTTAAAGATTTTGATGATTCTTTCGTTGTCATATAGAAGTTAATATTGAGGTGGTTTTTTTTCTCTCTAGGGATTGCTCTGTGCGCTGTAAAACTTATGATTGTAAATCATCATCATCATCAACAACATCATGTTATTATATAATAATGAATAGTATAAAATATGACCTGTCTAAGTGCTTATTTGTAAGCCTAAAGAAATAAACTTTCATTTCATTTTATTTCCACCACATAATTTAATAATCACTGGTGTTCTACTTGTAGAATCGAAATCGAAATATACGTTGACTTTTTCAGCTTTTATTAACTCTCTAAATCGATAAAGTTTTATCTCTGTTATCATCATCATCAGCCTATATTAGTCCACTGCTGGACATAGGCCTCCCCCAATGAGCGCCATAGCGCCCTATTCTTCAGCTTGACTCATCCAGCATCTACCTGTAGTCTTTCGCAGGTCGTCATCCCACCTAGTCGGTGGTATCTCTAATGTATTTTTTTCTAATTATTCTGAAAATAGGCAAATTCAAAACAAGTCGGTTATTATTAAAATAAAAAACAATTAGCAGCATTCTTTCTTAAAACATTTTATGCATTAGGTAAGTGTGAGTGTGTTTATCATCCATAAATGAGTTTTTTAAATGTAAGATCTAGGATAATAATTTAATATAGATTAACTTGTATTGTCGTCAGATCGTTCGTTAACTAGATATCAATTTATTTTTAAATTAAGTGAGAACTATAATGCTATGACAAACCTAACATAGGCTTTAAGGCACTATTAACTTAATGATGTAACCTATTTGTATGAATAAATAATCTATCCATCTATTAACACTTTGACTGCTATTTTTTTTCGACGACTGCGTCTTTTTTTTAACCTAAAGAATTCGTGCTGCCGCTCTACACATGCGTTTCGTTTGAAAAATATTACGGCTGTGCTGAGTCACACAGATTTTTCTCAGCCGCTGCGCTAGTGTGGATTTACGCATATTAGTCACTTGTAGAAAACACATACCGTGTGATTTCATCAGTCAAAGTGTTAAACTAAAGAAATTTAAACTTTTTTAAGAAAAATAACAGACAATAAAACAGACCGTAAAGTAAATAATGCCCTCTATCGCTTCGCGTTAGCTCCAAGTAAATTTGATTTCCTTTCAAACGCTCCGTATATTGGCAATTCTCTCAATTTATTAGCTCTACGATACAAGAGCTCTTTCCATATGCTCAAACTATTCCATAGTAATTGACTTTAGAGTTTCCTCTCGTATAAGAGGCAATAGATAATCTACATTCTCTAATGTTATAGGTATAAACCGACCGGTATAATGAGAACTCATTTGTGATCGCGTTGTTTTGTAATTTGCATTGTATTTGCGAAAGGTGGGAGGTTGTAAGGGGTCTAGTTGGTCTGGTTCGTTTGCAGCATCATGGTGCTTGTCTGTCAGTATGAGTAATTAAGTTACGCTGCGTAAATGAAGGGTCCTGTGCTATTTGGTACAGGTAATTAGTTTATTACAGAATTGAACTTTGAACCTGGCTGGTTAAGGTAGAAAATGGTAAATTACTGAGAAATTCTCCGACTAGTTGAGTTACTTTTTAGAAATGAAAATAAAACATGAAAAACAAATTAGAATAGACTTTGTAGGTTGTTTATAAATAAATAAATAAATAATGCTGGACAATTCACACAGCATTATCTAGCCCCATGGTAAGCAGAGCTTGTGTTATGGGTACTAGATAACTGATATACATAATACAATATATTACATAGATAGATATTTTTTATTATACATAGATAACGACCAGAACACCCGGAACAAATATCTGCAGATCGTACACACAATTGTTCCGAGGCGGGAATCGAACCCGCAACCTCCTGCGTCGCAGGCGGACCTTCGCCCACCGCGCCACATCGGTCGTCAAAATATATATATATTAATTTGGGCAAAGTTGGGCGGTTTGCGGTATACACTTATAGGCGTATTATGTACTTGTGGTTAGTACCTATAGGTACACTTTTCAATTTATAAGATCAAACGAAAAGTTTTCTGTGATATATTTTCTTTGTTTAGTGGTGAAAGTTCGGCCTAGCGAGCCCAAATTAATAAGCACCTAAACAAGACAAAATGCCAAACTGGCCCACTCAGTGGACCCCTGCCAATTATTATAATTAACTAGAGGAAGTGACCTCTGGAGATTGGGGCCTAACTTTGTAATAGTGGGCCATTTGTGAGATTGATCGCTACAAGACAACGTTCTTAAGTCAATAAGGATATGGGCACACTGTTAGGTAAGTTTGCATAGAGGGTAAGTCGAAACGTATGTACCTATGTATATACAAGCTCTTCTTGAGATTAGTGACGCTACAATTTGTGGGCATTTAATTGAATATTGTTTTTTTTGTCTAGTTTATCATGTCGATAATAAACTAATTAAAAAAATATAGTTCATCAAAATACAATCTGTTGTACAAAAGGTAGCCACACACTTGTCAACGACTAATCACATACTTTCTCAGAAGAAAAAACCTACGTACTTCTTTAAGAAGATATGTACCAACAACATCTGTTGCAGTCTACATAATGGAGGTAGTAAAGTATGTCAGACTACATTTAGGTGAATATACTATAAGAGGGGGCAGTAATAAACGCACAGCACGAAATAAAATGATAATAGAGCCGATCCAGCACCGACTAAACATGCTTAAACAGCTCCGTAAAATAATGGGTCAAAAACTTTATAATAAGCTTCCTCTAGAATTGAAATTAATTAAAAACGAAAATCGGTTTAATATAGAATTACGAAATCTCTTACTTAACAAAACGCTATATAGTATCAAAGAGTTTTTAGAAAACGACTACCCGACGTCCTCGTAGAATCACCTTATCTAAATATAGTGTAGATAATAGTGATAGATTTAAGAACCTTAGATTTAAGCATATTTATTATACTTTTTCTACTGCCCCTTTACAGCAAAATTGTTCTATATTACCTATCTCTATTGTATCTATATCGTGTTTGACGAGTCATAGTCTCATAATTTAATTTATGTTACATTATTGTGATTTTATTATTATGTGTATGAAGTATGACAATAAATTATCTGAATCTGAATCTGAATCTGTACCCAGGTATTTTGTTGTGTGATCAGTGCTATCTGAATCATAATTCAATTACACTGTATTAATAATTCATTCTACTCAAATTTATCAATCAGCAAAGTTGTTCAATTGAAACCGAACAGAAAATTAGCCAGCTCCGCAAACCAAAGCGAAACTTCAGCGTTTTCGAAACGCCAACTCATTAATTCTCCTTTTCCAGACAAGCAAATATTTGAGAGATGAACTTGGATCATTATAGTTTTTATTTTACATTTTATTGGCTTCAATGTGATTGAGAATAAACAAGAAATTCGCTGAGTTCGAGCAAACCGCTAATAAAACTTTCGATCAATGTCGGATTCCTAAGGCTTTGCTCCAACCTCTCTGTAAATCTACGATGTGAGTTTTTCAGGTACCTTTTTCTTCTTTGAGCTTAAATTGTACGGCAGAATTGATTGTGTAACAGTATAGTTACGAATAAAAAGTGACAAAGTTGTAATCATTTAATTAAATAAAAAAATACGGGTTGGAAGCCTGTAAAATTTAACTTTTACTAAGGCAAAGTTTTTCAAACTTATCCATGGGCGTGTTCCATTAAATTTACTTGATTTTTAAAGAATTGCATATTGCCTCGTTCACGGGGTTACGGGAGTTTTTAAATGGCTAGATATACCTAAAAGAAAGTGAACTTTGACAACCTCTGTAGCACAGCGGACTAGGGACCGGCTACGACGCATGCGGTTGTGGGTTTAATTCTCTCCTTGGGACCACTGTTTTTACGATATTTGTTTCGGACTAGGGAGTTTTATAAATGATATAAAAATATCTATGTAGTGTATTGTGTTATGTATCTACCCCATAACACAAGCACTGCTTAGCTTGCGGTATGATGGATTATCCAGCATTATTTTGTTTAACTATGAAGGTCTGTTCATTATTTTTATAGGCAATGTTGTTAATAGTTCTGCATATCAAAGGCTCAGGCACCGCAGTCGGAACCGTAAGTGGAAAACTTGAGATTGCGGATGCAGAAACCACTCCACAAATATTTAGTCTAGACGTGTTATTAGAATCTTGAGATACGAGTATTTCTATTGAATTATACGAATGTATAGAATTCGATCTTCGCTTGTTATTGTGCGGTAAATTCAACATGATTCGATTGCTATTCAAGAATCCAAAGAAATGCAATCAAGCGTTCATAGAGCTGGTGCAATATTTAATGGTATTATTTTGTGCAGTGACGAGTAGGTATACAGGGTTAATTAGAATAAAAAATAGTAATTTATTAACACTGGGTGTGTCAGGACAAGGGAGATCGAACTTTATTAATTCATTAGGTTCTGGACAAAGGTGTTATATGGGTCTTTGTATGGGACGTGATTTACATACAATTTTAAAAACAAAACCCTGGCGAAAATGGGCAGAACCTACAGTTCACGCAGTGTCAGTGAATTACCAATTAACCTGTATACAACCTCTTAACACGTTGAACACCGACGGAAATTCTGCGATTTTCTGTTTGGGCCATGGGGGGCACCATTTGGGCGACACTAGAATGCCCCGTTCAGGCCATGGGGGACACCATGTGACCGCGATCTAGTGTTGACTTCAAACCCTTCTGCCAGGCCAAACGTAGCTTTTTCAATACAATGGGACCCCCGCGCCCCTGTAGACTAATATGTTCTGAATTATGTATATTGATGAAAATCATGTTTTCCGGTTCGGCCCTCAGGGCTTATGTACTGTCGTATATGGTGACCCCCATGGCGTTCAACGTGTATTAGGCATAGGTTTTTAGTTTTGTTTACACATACGATACAAAATAAAAATCAAATATGTACAATAAATTGTAAAAAATCATCACATCGCTATCGCTGCAAAGCGATCTCTTCCAAGCAACTTTTGTACAGAACATAATGTGTGTTAAACTTATCTCAGTTACAAAGCCGTCCCGAGAAATATCTTCGAGACTTGACTTTTAGTAGGCCGTAATAGATTCACTTAATGGGTACATAAATATCTGAAACACAGGTCGTGTTTCAGATATTAACGTCATTATTTTGTAGTTTATTTTGTGTTCAATCTACTGGCTAAATTATATTGATAAAATACACAGTTAAATTTAATGGAAAGATGAACTGCCTGATTATATCGAAATAATAATAGAGTGTATTATGTATCTGTTCTTTATTAATTTATAATTCTATTATATATACCTATTATAATTCCATTCTTCTCTGTTTCTTTTCTTCTCTTACTTCTCTGTTCAATGATAATTATATTCTTCTCTGTTTTGAGAAGGTTCCATCTAAGGATTATGTATAGGTATTCATTTAATAATTGCTGGGTGCGGCAAGCTGAAGACAGGCTGCTATGGCGCTCATTGGGGGAGGCCAGCAGTGGACTGCTATAGGCTGATGATGATTTATTGAATATCTTATGGGAACAGTTATATGAAATAAACAGTGTCTGTTTGAATCCAGGCTAACGAATAAATATATTGTGTGTACGATCTGCAGATATTTGTTCCGGGTGTTCTGGTCGTTTTCTATGTATAATAAAAAAAAAATCTATCTATGTAATATATTGTATTATGTATATCAGTCATCTAGTACCCATAACACAAGCTCTGCTTAGCTTGGGGCTAGATGATGATGTGTGAATTGTCCAGCATTATTATATATTATTATTATATTATATTATATATTATATATATGTATTTAAATTTCAGCCCGATGCGTTCGTAGTATTGGCGTGAAGTATTAAGTAAACAAACATCAATCTACATATCTAAGATCTTCACACTTGAACTTTCGTAGTTATAATATTCATCATCATCATCATCAACCTACATAGTCCACTGCTGGACATAGGCCTACCCCAATGAGCGCCATAGCGCCCTGTCTTCAGCTTGACGTATCCAGCATCTACATACCTGCAGTCTTTCGCAGGTTGTCATCCCACCTGGTCGGAAGGCGTCCTACAGCTACGTTTACCGAGTCGTGGTCTCCACTGAAAAACACGTTTGCCCCAGCGGCCGGTTATAATATTAGTTTGATATAATTTAGTGTGATTAGTAACTTCGAAATTATTTTCAGACGTTACCAACATTTTTTATATAGGTCTAGCACCATAGAGGTACTAATAACACACACATACAATTATCATAGAGAGAGATACAATATTAAACTAAGTTACAATAAAACAATTAATAAAACGAGCGATTAAAATGGCTACTAAAGAACTTACTGTAGGTAAATATGTGTGTGCCGCAGTACAACAAATAGGCCATGGCTCAGCGATATTTTTTGCTAAAAAGCAAAAACACTGATTTTCAGCCAAAACCTGAGAGCGAGCGAACGAGCACAAACGGAAAACGTGTAGGTTGAGAATTGATGTAGTAATGTAGTTAATAGTTCCGAGGGTCAAAAGGGTTACTCAGATTATACTTCATAAGTCCTTTGTCTGGCCTTTTACAGTGTAATGGGTATTAATGAAGGACTATGAATTATTAAGTGACGTCTGTGATTATCGTCGAATTTTCTAATTCAAAAAGAATTAATTAATTTGATAGTCAGAGCAATGATCCTTAGCAGTTTCTTTTTGATCGCGTCTTTTCTTCTCTGTATCGTTAATTAGATGACAGACTCGTGGTCACACCGTTTTGCTACACCAGTGTGACTACGAGTAATTTATTTTACTCGTTGTCACACTGTGCGGTGTGATCAACAGTAATTAGTGAAACATAAGACTCGTGGTTACACTGCTAGTGTGGGGAAAGTGACAGTGTAGGTACCGATCAATACGCTACTCAAAAATAAAATACTAATGTAGTTATCGAAACAAAAATAGTAATTGCATGTATTGTACCTACATAATACATAAAAAATTAAATGTAACAAGCTTTACACAAACAAAAAACTAGACTCGGTAATAAATACACTCCGTGAAAAACTGTAATATGCGACTTCTTATTCTTCATAATTTAGCGTAAAATTTCCAAAAAATGGCCAACGGTTATTTGGTTATGGATAAGCTGCATCTGAGTATTTAAAACAAAATAATAATATGGTTTTCTCAATTTATTATTTTACTTATTTGCTCAGATTTATTTATCCAAAAGCCTTAGGCAAGTGGACTGCAGAGGCTGTTAAACTAATCATATAAAATAATTACAGTATTCGTCGCCTTAATTCTAATAAAGCCATCATCATCATCATCAGCCTATATCAGTCCACTGCTGGACATAGGCCTCCCCCAATGAGCGCCATAGCGCCCTGTCTTCAGCTTGCCGCATCCAGCATCTACCTGCAGTCTTTCGCAAGTCGTCATCCCACCTGGTCGGAGGGCGTCCTACACTACGTTTGCCGAGTCGCGGTCTCCACTCAAGAACACGTTTGCCCCAGCGGCCGTCGGTTCTTCGCGAAGTATGGCCGGCCCACTGCCACTTCAGCTTGCTAATTCTTTGAGCTATGTCGATAACCTTGGTTCTCTGTCGGATGTATTCTAATAAAGCGTATCTCAGAAATGACAACTGTTCAGGGGCCTAATTCCACTATTTTTAAAACAAACACGACTATGGCTCCGTACAATTGTCATAGCTATTGTGTCTTACGTTTATAAGGTATCCTACTAAATTGTGACAGCTGTCTCAATCGCTTACTATTGTATTGTTATTGAGTAGTATGGTAGGTGTTGCCGTATACATCATAAAATAAATATGCAATGGCGGACCAAATATTTATGAATCCGTGCACTCATAATTAAGGGTTTATAGGTATCTAACAAATCAAATTATTACTGCAATTGCGTAAAAGTCTATTTACATCGCTCTCAAATACTTACAACGCAACAAAATCACGATTTTAATAAAATTTAGAGATAGAGATAGAGATAGAGAAACTTTTATTGGACTAAGCACAGCTACAGCACAGAACGAATAAGTATAGAATTATATAAAATAAAAATCATTATTATAATACTTAAAATTAGGAGGTATACACCTGACCTGCCCACCCACCACAGGTGAGTGAGTAGAAGGTGCATTTTAACTACAAGAAGGTACAGAGCTACTGGTACAACAAACAAATAATGATTCAGTAACTAAATATACCTAGTTCAGTAGGCTACTAGTGTGGGTAGGCTCTATGCTGCAACAGTGCAGACCAAAGGGTTCCTCCTCAGCTTAATACTACCTCACACTAATGTAAGGCAGCGCTGATTTGAATTTGTGAGTAGTAAGCTTTAATGACATAGATAAAAGAGTTTCAAGTTGTCAGGAGGGTCAAAAAACTGTTTTTATCGTTTTAATTCTATGACAACAATATGAAGTGATGTTCTAAACTAATTATCAAAATACTAGTTTATTCTTATTTTTGAGTTTTAATACAATTTTGCTTATCCTAGAAGCTCAATATCTTAGTTACGCTTTATTAGCATGATGAATTTACTGAGATAATGTATATTAACATAAAAAATTAGAGTCATCATTCTGTAAAAAAATCATTAATTTTTCTACAAATAAGATAGCACAGTACTTAGATTTATTGGCAACATTATACATATTATATATATGACATTATAATATTATATTATAATGTTATTATAACCATATTCCACAGTAGGGCTTTTGTTTTTTCATTTTCCTGCGCTTTGTCATGTCATTTTTGTACCTAAGCACCTTTATTTCATGTTACTGGTTTAGCGTAGTTAGCATAATTAAGTAACTTTACAAATTTGCACCGTTGCTTTGTTTTATTATGACTACTGATTGATGTGATTATATTTTTTTCGTTTTAAGCACTTTCTGCCTGAGATACAGGTCTTAACCTAGTTCAGGCAAATGTATTATTTTAGACCTTAAGAACATAAGATAATTGACTCATGTAATACATTTAGTCCTAAGTTGTTTTGAATAAAATTATTTATTCATTTATTTATTTATTTATTTGGTTCTCGCAAATAGAAGATTAACCACCTTAATGCCACGATTTAGGTCACAAATTTATGGGAAAAATTAAACCGCCACCGCAAGTTAACCACCGTCAGCTTTTATACGTACCGATCCTATCCATCCAAAGGTTGCCTGGAAGAGATCGCTTTTAGCGATAAGGCCGCCGATTGTGCCACTAGATATAGTTAGTTTTAAGATCCTTTAGTATGTTTATTATTTTTTTGTATTGATGGTGCAATAAAATTATATAGTATTGTACATATTTTATTGTACGCGCTTTCTTTATTCCTTCTGTCTGCGGTTTTACACGCGTTATTCCGTGATAAAAAATAGGTCAGATTTAGGTATCTGATTTATACAAAGTAGTAGATTTTAAATTATACTTTTTATACTATTTCTAATAGGTACTTTTTTCAATATATAAGTATACCTACCCTTATGCAATAGCACTTTGTCATGTTATTTAGAGCCACCTTATTCTATCAAGTGGAAGACTAATTTAAACGAACATCCTACAAGCCAAAAGTAGTCAGAGAAGAACAAAGAAAAACAACGAAAATTATCCAAAGAATAAAACTTCACCCCACCTGGATAATCTTTCACTATCGAATTGTCATTCTTTGTTTTTCTTTCGTTTGAATCAAAGGAAATTCGATTTGTTGTAGGTACTCCTACGTCAACCCGTAATAAACAAACAGAAAGAAATTTAGTTTTGTGAGACTTTGCGATGCAGTAACAGAATAGAAGGCATTAGTACTAGCGAAGTACAGAATGGACGCTTTATCATTCTGTAGGTATAGAAATGATGTAGGGTTACAGTACCGTCAATCTGTAGTGAATATTAATCTTGTACCTTAATTTGGGGTGTTTGACAGTGCTTTGTTTTTTCTTGGTATTTGACAATATGGCTCTGTGTTTAGATTGATCCAATCCTGCCAATGTCCCAGTTGACAATAAATCAACAGTATTTTAAAATGTATGTATTACTTTACTTATTGATAGATAATACAAATTTATCTATACTAATATAATAAAGAGAAAATGTTTGATTTTTTGTTTGTTTGTAATAAATAGGCTCCGAAACTACTTGACCGATTCGAAAAATTCTTCACCGTTGGGAAGCTACACTATCTCCGGCGAACATAGGATATATTATATTTTCAAAAATGTTAGG
Source organism: Eupithecia abbreviata (assembly GCA_943735965.1). Lineage (NCBI taxonomy): Eukaryota > Metazoa > Arthropoda > Insecta > Lepidoptera > Geometridae > Eupithecia > Eupithecia abbreviata. The sequence goes on along the minus strand of OX030982.1, from coordinate 9,587,135 downwards.
GATCCGCACTAAAACCGTGCGAAGCCGGGAAGGTTGGCTAGTTTATAATATTTTCATTTGCGCACGGCACAATTTCTTTAAATGGTCGCCGTAATGAAAGAAACTACTGAGAGACGCGTGTCAAAAGTATCAAGGTTGAAAGTATTTCATCAATCTCTCCATGCAAACAGCACTGCACGCACTATTATATAGTTTTGTGAAAACTTCTTTAGGCGCGTTGAGGACTTTTTGGGTGAACATTTATTTATTTATTGAGTTAATAACATCATAACAGGTTTTTTTATTAAGCCCTAAGGCGATGTTATAACTACTTATACTAAAAATTACATATTTTTGTACATACACACAATACTAAATAATTTATAATTTTGTTTCAATAACATTTTGTGCCTTTTTCATAGCTTTCGGCAGGTTTTCGTACAATATGTCTACGCTGTTTTTGGACAGAACATTAAGTAAATACATAGCGAGTGACATAGTATGTGTGTATTGTTGTGTAATAACATATGTATGTATGTCAATCATGGAACTCGCGTCATCGTCACCAAACGCTTTTCTAACTGTATATATGTACACAATATATACAGTTAGGAAAGCGTTTGGTGACGATGACGCGAGTTCCATGATTGACATACATACATATGTTTTTGGGTGAACAAAAAGCGTAAAACTCGCGTCATTTTCCCGGACGCTTCCCAGTATCAATAAAATATAAAATTACTAAGTTTTTATTTCTGTTGGCAGTCCCCTAAAACTGCCCTGCATGTTTTTTTTTCATCTAAGAACGATTCTGTGACGAAAACACTGTCATAGTAAATCGATTGGTCAGCAGAATTTGGTCCTTATTATGTAACTAGTACATCTATCATCTTGTTTTCTGCCTATCGCGCTAATTACCGATGCGAGCATTAATTTTAATTTTAACCTTAGTATTGTTAAGAGAACTCTAGTGTCTAGAGAAACCTATGTTAGGATTTAAGATGCTATCAACAAACTGAAACAAATTTGTATCAATAAATAAATATAATCTATCTATCTATCTATACTACCGTCTGTAGTAAAAGAAAGCCAAAAACTGTTTGAAATGCCTTGTCTACAATAATAGTAACATATGCAGTGCAGGTATCGGGCCCGGTCTAACGAAGACCGCTCGTCGTCTGAATACGAGATGTCAACGGGTATTTTTTAGTTTTTACTATGCTCATGAATAAAACGATTTTGGATATATTCGATTTTACCGGCCTTTTTGTGAATGGAATCGCTAATGGTGAAGATTTCCTTTTTCTTACATGTAGATATCGAAGAAGTAAAACAAAACTTATCTAATATTACAGTGTGTCAACATCGAAGCTACTTTAAAGAAGAAGAACCACCTTACTTTGCAGCTTACAAGGACGCACTTAAATATTAGTTTTGGTTTTGCAAACTGTCAATTTTATTCACGGTCTTCCATCTTTCCTCATCCACTATCTATGCATCCATCTAGCTAAGCAGATCTCACCCATCGTGCATACGTCCATACGTCCTGTGAAGACCTTAAAATAATAGCGATTGGAATAATGCACCAAGTGATTTGTAGCATTTCTAACACTAATATACATTGAAATAATGAACAATACAATGTAGAGAATGCCTATTCAATTGAATGTTGAACTCCAAGAGTCAATGAACAAAACCGAATCGTTGAACCGTATGCATTGAGAGGTAACAAAGACCCTCGTCCAATGATAAGGCTGAATAATAAACCGGACAAGTGTGAGTCGGACTCGCACTTTGAGGGCACAATACCTGTTTTTTCTTTTGTCGTGGTTGTAGCCAATTATCATTCATTTGAACGATATAAGCGACACTATAGCTAAATTAAGTAGTTGGTTTCAGATGAATGGCTTACAACTTAATGAAAATAAAACCGACATATTATTTTTCGCAACGACAACTGTACAATCTCTTAACAGAATACCGATACCGTTACAAGACGGGAACACCTTAGTAAGTTCAAACTTAGTAAAAATGTTAGGGTTTGAATTAGATCCATTAATATCGTGGAAGCAGCATATCGACTCCACATGTAAAAAAATGGCCAGAGGAATTTACGCACTAAAGCAACTTAGACCAATTACTTCACCTAAATCTCTTAAAGATATATATTACGCATATATCCACTCGATTATGTCATATGGCATAATCTTATTCGGAAGCTCAACAGACTATGAAAGAGTACTTAAACTGCAAAAGCGTGCCATCCGAGTCTTATTAAACGCAAAATACAGAGAATCATGCCGCGATCATTTTAGTAACCTCCGCATATTAACATCTGTTGCAGTCTACATAATGGAGGTAGTAAAGTATGTCAGACTACATTTAGGTGAATATACTATAAGAGGGGGCAGTAATAAACGCACAGCACGAAATAAAATGATAATAGAGCCGATCCAGCACCGACTAAACATGCTTAAACAGCTCCCTAAAATAATGGGTCAAAAACTTTATAATAAGCTTCCTCTAGAATTGAAATTAATTAAAAACGAAAATCGGTTTAATATAGAATTACGAAATCTCTTACTTAACAAAACGCTATATAGTATCAAAGAGTTTTTAGAAAACGACTACAGTCAGTTTAATGTGAAATCCTCTAAGTTACCCGACGTCCTCGTGGAATCACCTTACCCAAATATAGTTTAGATAATAGTGATAGATTTAAGAACCTTAGATTTAAGCATATTTATTATACTTTTTCTACTGCCCCTTTACAGCAAAATTGTTCTATATTACCTATCTCTATTGTATCTATATCGTGTTTGACGAGTCATAGTCTCATATTTTAATTTAAGTTACATTATTGTGATTTTATTATGTGTATGAAGTATGACAATAAATTATCTGAATCTGAATCTGAATCTGAATCAGGGGGAGACCTGCGTCCAGTAGTGGAACAATATAGGCTGAGGTGAGGTGGGGACGTAGCCAAAGTATTTTGTGTTTTTTAATTTACCTACATGTAATATATAAAAAATAAACAATATATATAGCCTTTTATTTCATTGCCATTCCTAATACATGCATTCTAAGCACATAGGCTCCTTTTAAGCTAGCTCCTCATTAGTGCTTAGGGTGGTACTAAACTTTTAAAGTTAAGAACTTACTTTAGTAGCAAAATATAATATTACATTATACATGTCTATAGAGGGCAAAAAGGTGGGGATTAAATATTGTCGCGTCATATGTATTGCGTCTGACCGTTTGGTCGCATATGACCAAACGGGACCCTAGACCCGTTTCCACTCTTTTAGTACGGACCCCTAAAACTCTGCTAGATACAAAGAATTAAGTAGCCTTTACTTATTCAAGGATGCTTCACCAGCCCCATGGTTCCTTTGAAAAGCTTCCTCGAAATAAGCCAACAGTGAGTGGCTCTCAAACGATCTCCGGATTTGCATGTAATTATCATTTTTGATTCTCTTCTTTTGTGTAAATACTCGTCTAAAAGGTAACAGCGTAAATGACATAATGCGAAGAAAGATATGCTGAATTATTTAGCGGTAATACGTTCTTGCTAGGGATGGGGCAAGGAAGGAGAGTATCGAAGGTCGATCTGGTGTTTTTCATGTTTATTGAGAGGCTTCTTCTGCCCACGGCTTTGCACGCTTTGGACTCACGGATTTATACAGAAACATTTGAAGAAGTATTAAATATGACCCAAACAGATTCTGACATTCATCGAACAAGGATAATTTACCGTGTCGTCTATGTGTTATTCCAGATCTAGACCTAAATCTATGCACAATTTTATGCCCGATTCGTTTATTAGTTTTGGCGTGTAAAAGTTACAAACATACCTACACCTACAACCAAACTTTTTTCCGGGCGGCCTTCTGCGCATTTTTACTATTAACTTAACTTTTAACCATGACGACGACGATGTGGCGCGGTGGACGAAGGTCCGCCTGCGACACAGGAGTTTGCGGGTTCGATTCCCGCCTCGGAACAATTGTGTGCACGATCTGCAGATATTTATTCCGGGTGTTCTGGTCGTTTTCTATGTATAATAAAAATATCTATCTATTTAAATGTAATGTATTGTATTATGTATATCAGTTATCTAGTACCCAAAACACAAGGTTGTCCAGCATTATTTATTATTTATTTATAACTATTATTTTAGAAATGGGTACGTATTCACAGAGAATCTTTCACATTGAAAGGTGAAAGGCAATTGTCATAATAATAATAATAATGCTGGACAATTCACACAGCATTATCTAGCCCCATGGTAAGCAGAGCTTGTGTTATGGGTACTAGATAACTGATATACATAATACAATATATTACATAGATAGATATTTTTTATTATACATAGAAAACGACCAGAACACCCGGAACAAATATCTGCAGATCGTACACACAATTGTTCCGAGGCGGGAATCGAACCCGCAACCTCCTGCGTCGCAGGCGGACCTTCGCCCACCGCGCCACATCGGTCGTCAAATTTACCTTAATTGTCATCCTAAACTCTAAAACAATGAATGCCATTACAACTTTAAGTCTAAATAATTTTCCAGCGATTTATTGCATAGACTGTCTCTACATCGAAATTTATTATTTTCTATCGATACCCGTTCCATGATTAACGTTCATCGCATCACTACTCTTTAAACGTTAAATACGCTTCAATGGATATAACTTTTGGGGATTTTTGCCTAAATAAATTATTACGTTTGGCTAAGACCCAAATTTTAATGAATTTTGAATTTGGGTGTCGTATGGAGGCAGGGTATGTTTCCTGCTTTAACGACATAAAGGAAAATCTATTAAGGGAGTGTCAATACGTCAATGTTATGATTTCGCAGCGAGAAAAAAATTAATTTATTTCTTGTTTAAAATGTACTTATCCTCTTTCATGCTTTTCATAGGCGGTACCATAATGCCCCATAAGTTTCTTCATTAAACAAATTATTGTTGTTTGAAAAATTTATTATGCGACGAGGATAGAGCAAAGTGGATGAAATCTATTAGGAAAGATAACTTTTTTTTTTTTTTTTTTACATAATGCTGGGCTACTTCACTCAGCATTATCTAGCCCCATGGTAAGCAGAGCTTGTGTTATAGGTACTAGATAACTGATATACATAATACTATATATTACATAGATAGATATTTTTTATTACACATAGAAAACAACCAGAACACCCGGAACAAATATCTGCAGATCGTACACACAATTGTTCTGAGGCGGGAATCGAACCAGCAACCTCCTGCGTCGCAGGCGGACCTTCGCCCACTGCGCCACATCGGTCGTCAAAACCAACTAACTCCACCACCATATGAGATAACTATCTGGGAAGAGAAAGAGAGATATAAGGCATGTGATTGAATAAATGTTGAATCATTTTCTTATGTATTACTAGCTGCGCCCCGCGGCTTCGCCCTAGTGGAAATCTATGTTTCGGAAATCTATGTTTTGAATAGTTTAAAAACTTCCTTTTGAAACAATCTATTAAAAAAACCGCATCAAAATCAGTTGCGTAGTTTTAAAGATTAGATCCCTAGACTAAGCAAACATAGGGACAGACAGACAGCGGGAAGTTGCTTTGTTTTATACATATACAATGTAGTGATATTGTTTTAATAAGCTTTACGGGATAAATACTAATATCTCAGAAAAAAAAATAAGCGATTACCTTGGGATTATCTAATATTTCCATAAAAGAAATCGACGAACATACATACAGCTGAACATTAACCTTCTTTTTTTTTGAAGTCGGGTAAAATGTAAAACTGTTTATGACACAGGTTCAAATCGTAACAATGCACCATATAAGAAAGTCAACTTTAGAAAGTATTGTAACTTCCATTTTCCACGAAATATTGCTCCAAAATTTTCGGCGTGCGTCGTCGTTTGACAGTTCACTCAGACGACATTGTGTTGTGTTTGACACAAACATTATTTGTGCAGACTTGTGTAAGGGAGTCGTTTCCGAGGTAGGTAGTTACACACAAAGCTACAATACTTCAAATATCAACTTAAAATTGACTTCGAAAAGTAAAAGTGACTATAAAACTGTTTAAAGAAAAACGAATAAAATAGTCGTGAATTTTAAATCGCAATGCGGTAAAGCATTTCCAAGTTTTATTTGTTTTATATGCGTTTTCTTTAAAGCACTAGTTTATACTAAGAATCCAGATAATAAAATGAATTTCGTGTTTTACGGTCGCTTCTTAATTTGCTAGGTACAGTTTTTCTTCAAATTAATTACCTAATGCTATTATAATAGTAACGATTTTATGACAGATAAATTTTGACATTACCTTATTTGTCTATTGCGCCTCTTACTATTACTATTATTACTTTAAAAAAAATTGACATTGTATAAAATTATCTACAATATAACTCTAGGTTAGAACATTACTAAACTACTGTGACATTCGCATGCTAATTTTGCACGCCTCGATAATGTATTGGAAATACCATTTTTTATTATGAACTTTTGTATCTACATTACAGCAAATAAATGATTTGATTTGATTGATTTGATTCAAACCTAACTAAGGTAAAAATATCAATATGGATTCGTATGGTTTGTTTGAAAAAGAAAAACATTTCATATAAAATATTTTACAAAGTTTGCAACTTTCCCGACGTTTCGAGACAGGGGCGGCGTCAGCGCAGAAAAAACTTGTTTTATGATTTCCGCTCCTAAAACTATTGCTCTATCGAACGCGTCTCCGTAAAAATTGTTATTTATTACGCTTTCTAAGTTTTTTATTGTAAAACTGCCGATAAAAATGTCCATCCGGTGTCAGTATTAAAAAGTAAAATACGGTTTGGCACTCGACGACTCGAGTGCCGAATCCAGATAGGGGAAATTTTAAATTAAAGATTCAGTAAGGTGGTGTTACTGAAAAACTACTGAAGGTTTTCTTTATTAATGAAAGACTATAGGTTCTACAAAGACTTGATTTATGATCTTATCATTTATTTACTACAAAAATGGGGGTTGTATAACCATTCTAAAAACCTAGAAGTAATTTCTTGAAAAATATTATAGAGGCATATTCCGACAAACGAACGTTTTCGAAAAAAAAAAAATACTTACAGCCCTTACTAGCTTTTCCATGAAAGGGAGACAATTTTCACATGCTAAAATAAACATAGCCTGGATTTAAGGCAAATTTCCTCGTATCGCCCCTTGACAGACTACATGTCACTTTAACAAAGGGCAAATAGGGCAAATCCATGTGAAATGACATAGGCTGACAGGGCCAAACGTCGAACATTATCGCAAAATACCCTTAACTCGATTCGTTCATATAATATTCATGACATGCTACAATCTTTCAAAATTGACACCTTTTTCCCTCGGACCCCTCGTGACGAACAGACGTACAAGTTTTTTGTATTTGGGATGGTGAATAAATTACCGGGACAATGGGTTCGTGGTTTTACGACTGTCTTTAATTTATTGGAGACAGGGGTGGTTAAAATGAAATCGACACCCAGTAAAATTGTATCTGACCAAAGCTCCTCTAATTACTTTATTTCAACAATACCTATGAAAAAGTTAGTGTGACTTTACTTACCTTTTTCAACAATAACTTATCTCAAAGATATAATGTATCTGCATAAATCCAATTCGAATTTAAATTACTTTCAGATCTTGAATCCCCTATGGTCTACCCGAATCTAAACAAGTCTAGAATAAGAAATTTATTTACATTTAAATATTTTTGGAGAGCTAAAACGTCGATTTCATTTTATAGAGCTCGTTGATTTGGCGTTCACTAGGGACAAACAAAATTCTTATTTAGACATTCAAAGGATGAGATGCATTAGCGATATTGGTCAGGGCCTTAAATTTTTAGAGGGTTGACCTGTGTACACATTACTTAGTAATAAAGCTTTAAAACAAATAGCGAGGTCCCCAGAGTGTGGTCCCGGCTCCAGTGGAGATGGAAAAAGGAGAGCCCTACATCAGTTTGGTCCACGTAACTCGAGTTGATTGTTTGAACAGTGGACAAGGATTTTTCCACTTGATTGTCTGATTTGATTTTCTTGAGGGACCTGGGGCGCAATAGTAAATAATCGGCTTTCAGTAAGCTACGGCTCCAAATGTTAACCAAAAATAAAAGTTTTCAGAATTTGACGTTTATTTCTGAGCTTTTGGTTGTGAAAAATTTAATAAAAATCACTTACTAAGAACTGTTATAAAGTTTTTATGACAGCTTATTTATTTGTTTAAAGTTCAATACCATACGAAAGTCTTTAGAAAATCTTCGAAAGCATTATACTCGTATACTCTTACTTGGTCATAAAGGAGGACACATCCAACAAGACATCAAATACTATGAAATATTGTTTTTATTACTGAAATGAAATAAATACATTAAAGAAAGGAGAAATCCTCCCCCACAAAAGCTTTTTGACAGTCAGACGACAAGCGTTTCGAATCTGCGTATTTGTCCACTTGTCATTAAGTTTTTGTCTTTCCCCCATCTTACACAGAACGTGTATGAGACACACAGATATTTAACACAGGAAATTTGGTGTGTAAAGCGCACCTTAAATCTACATAAATATCTCCATAAATAAATTACTTTTCGTATGGGTATCCTTTGGAATCACTGACGTCCATTATACTAGTACATTGGAGGTCATATTATTATCGATAACAGATTGAGGCCATTTAATTTGCGCCATTTTGGCACTGAGCTTTTGCGTGAGCCGTGACCGTGTAGAACTAATATTATACGACATATTATTGTCCTATATTGCGAGGGACTATTTCCTCGATATATGACAGCCTATGACAGCATAAAATTATGACAGCTTTAGAGTGCACGTGTTTATACACCATTCATCCACAAAATTTAAAAAAAAAAATGTTTCGTCAAAACACACACAATTTTGACCTAACTATATAGTGTTAGTCTCCGTTATGACTGCCGGAGGAATGATTTCTTCCGGCCTCCTGGAAAATATGTATCAATGCTTTCAAGCCGTGAAATTTAATGATGATTACGTTATTCTAGTCCTAAGTTATCACCCAGTCAAGTCCTAGTAATCTTCTCTTCGGGGCATGACCCGGGCTATATTCAGTCAAAGCCAATAAGCCACATGATAAATCAATGCTTCAGTATAAGAAAATAATTTCAAGTTTAGCAACTGCCAAGTCTGTGTGTCTCATATCCATAACGACCGCTAGATGGCACTACAGGAGAGCAATAGTCACGGATTGACGTCACATTTATCCTTCTGACGTACGTATATGCTATAGTGCAGATTTATTTGTTTCCGACAGTACCGGGAAACGCTATTATAATGCCTTGATGAGAATGCAATTTGACAGTTTGTTAATTTGTCATTTTGAGTGTGTTTGTGTTGGTGCTTTTGTTTTGTTTGTTTTATCTCTTTGTCGGAACTTTACGAGTGTTGAGATGTTAGCAATATTTCTTATTTGTATGCCTATTCTTTTACTCTGTTCAGCACCTTTGTGGGCTTTGGTTACTTTTACTATAGCTTCTCACTTTTGAAAACTATCTCAGTAGATCCAAAAAACTTTTGGAGATGGGTTTTTTTACTTTTTTAAATCTTTTTTTGAATATTTGATATTACATAAATCAGATCAATTACATTATCAATGATGAAGACTTCTTGATGAGCAGGTCTGAGTAAAGAAGCAGAACAAAAGCAAACATTTAAAAAACTTACATTGTAAAGCAGAAAAGTTAAATGGAATGACTTTTCCAGCAGTATCTTCGTTTCCCTACCTCGGAAACTATTACGAAGGCGATCGGAATTATCTGGAATTGCAGAAAACTGCTGACGCACCATGAAGACAATGACATGGACTTAGGCTCCCCTGGAATCGACTTAGAGTAATCATGTTTTGACAGCATTTCTGTAAAAACGAATGCTTTGCTAAAGCTTGTGGCTTAGTCAGTCAAACAATAACTTAATTTTTTTAGACTTACAATATAAGCACTTAGACAAGTAAAATTTTATTCTTTAATTGATAGATTAATAAATAAAGTGTTACTGATTTTCTCTTCATTACAGTTTTGGTCCCCCAAGTGGAAGAAGTGAACAAGATACCATTAGTACATTTGTATGTGTATCTTTTATGGGTCTTACGTTTGCTTTGCATTTCAAAATCTAAATATAATGCGATTTTGGATTTTATTCAATATTAATAAATAATTATAAGGTACCTACGTGGCCCGGCACCACCTACAGTAATGATCGTGCAAACCTCTAACTCTATTACACAAACGAGTCTCGCATCGTAATTTAAAAGCTATTACTATAACACATTATAGACTTGATGACGCTTGACGACGATGAAGTTTAGATATATGTATGTATTATTTTCTACATGTGTACCTAATTCTTCATGATACCGTTTCTGTAAATTGACACAGGCTAGCACTAGATTGTAAAGTAGGGGAATAGGGAGACTTGCGTCCCAAATTATAAAACCCAAAGTCTTTTAGAAAACTAACAAGTAAAAAAGATGTATTAATAAAAATACTGTTGCACGTCTAGTAAAACTATCCACCTACGTGGCCCGGCACCACGTACAGTAATGATCCTGCAGATCGCTAACTCGATTACACACACGAGTCTCGCATCGTAATACTAAAACAATTATTTCTCGTATTACATAATTATAGACTTCATGACGTGCGTTTAGATATTTTTTATTCTACCGGTGTAATTTGTATGATGCTTTTTTTGTAAATTTACAGAAGCTAGCACTAGATTCTAAAGTAGGGGAATAAGAAGACTTGCGTGCTAAAGAGCGAGACCAACGCCATCTAGAAATGTAACGAGTATAAAAAACTATTATTGAAAAAAATACTGTTGCACTATCTAGTGAAACTCTACATTATCCACCTACGTGGCCCGGCACCACCTACAGTAATGATCCTGCAGATCGCTAACTCGATTACACACACAAGTCTCGCATCATAATACTAAAACAATTACTTCTCGTATTACATCATTATAGACTTCATGACGTGCGTTTAGATATTTTTTATTCTACCGGTGTAATTTTTATGATTATTTTTTGTAAATTTACACAAGCTAGCACTAGATTCTAAAGTAGAATAGGAAGACTTGCGTGCTAAAGAGCGAGACCAACGCCGTCTAGAAATGTAACGAGTATAAAAACGATTATTGAAAAAAATAACTATCTTGTTGCACTATCTAGTGAAACTCTACATTATCCACCTACGTGGCCCGGCACCATCCACAGTAATGATCGTGCACACCGCTAACTCGATTACACACACGAGTCTCGCATCGTAATCCAGACACTATTTTATCCACATTATTCGATGTCGCTTGCGTTTACGCTGTTAAGAATTTTAGTGGATTAACGGTTGTCAGCCAGATGAAGGCTGGGTTTAGTCGTGAGACTTTTGTGTGAAAAGTAAATACGTTATTAAGTATGTTGTAAATACTTACACATTCGGTAAACGTAGTGTAGGAGGCTCTGTGGCCTCGGATGACGATCTGCGAAATGTGAAAGATGCTGGATGCGGCATGTTAAGTGGGTGCTCATTATTTGAAACCTATGTCCAGCCGTGCACTAGCTGATGGTAACTGAGACAGCATTAGGTTGTACCGTTATATATAGGAACTTAACTGGGGGAGGCCTATGTCCAGCAGTGGACTGCAACAGGCTGATGATGATGATGATGTTTTATACATATAGGTAGTACAGTTATCTCTTATTACATACCAGAATAACAAGAATGTTTATCTATAATACAGATAAAATTCATACAAATAAAACAATCGTAAGAAGAGGCTCTCAATCTAAAAAAGTGGATTCAATCACAAGCACCATTTTTTTGTTTTTCTAAATCAACAAAACAAAAACGAAACTGTTCCAAAACACACGCTAAAATAATAATTAAACAACATTTTAAAAACGTTCTGTAGCTACCTTAGAAGCAACACAAAAGAGTCTTACACAGAACTTAGAACAGTAAATTAAATTATCATCATCAGCCTATAGCAGTCCACTGCTGGACATAGGCCTACCCTAATGAGCGCCATAGCGCCCTGTATTCAGCTTGCCGCATCCAGCATCTACCAGCAGTCTTTCGCAGGTCATCATCCCACCTGGTTGCAGGGCGTCCTACACTACGTTTACCGAGTCGTGGTCTCCACTCAAGAACACGTTTGCCCCAGCTAAATAAAAGTATATAAAACACGTATTACTTACCATCAAGTACGCAAAACAAAAAGTTAAAATTTTCAGAATGAATGTGAGATTTTTGTCTAGCGTACAAAATGAGACATAAAGAGTTGTTCATTAACTCAGAACAGCGGCAAGCGTCTTAAGCACGTACAAAACAGATTTAAGACCATCTGCGTACAATTCTTTAACTTCAACGAAATAACTTACGAATTAATATTTCAGAGAATTCTTTAAATTCTTCGCCTTTGTTTTTTGCGATGTCTGAATTTGTACAATTCTTAGAATAAAAGCTGTCTGTTATCGGTGACTGATCATTACCGCGAATAACTTGAAGATGAGAAAGTATTTTAATATGAAGCTTTTTTATTTTTAACCCTGTGTTAGTTAAGTGCAAATTGGTAACTAAGCATCGCTGAAGAGCAAGGGCCGGCCATATCCCGCGAAGAACCGACAACCGCTGAAGTCAACGTGTTCTTGAGTGGAGATCGCGACTCGGCAAACGAAGTTCAATGACACCCTCTAGCCAGGTGTGACGACGACTTGCAAAAGACTGCAGGCAGATGCTGGATGCGTCAAGCGGATAACAGGGCGCCATGGCATTCATCAGGGGAGGCCTATGTCCAACAGTGGACTAACATAGGCTGATTACTCCTTTTTGAAGTCGGTTAAAAAGGTTTATATGTTGTATAGACATTTTACTATTCAGGAGATTTCACAGAAATACTTTTCTCATAAACCTTACAGACTTGATGATTTTCTACCTTTGATTCAAAGGCCCCACCTGATGGATAGAACAGACTGAGTAACGCCCTAAATTACGAGCAGCGCGAAGAAGTGCCGGATACCATCTCACAAAGTATCGTTTGATGGTCGTAAACCCATCCCTTAACGACCGTCCGATCTCTCAGACCCGCCCCCGTACTACAGCTTTTATGCGATGAAGTTAGAGTTGCGAACAGAAAAAAATAGAAAGCCGGAGAAAAGTCCGGCTTTCTGGTTTCAGAAAATAGAACGCATGAGTTTTTAACAACTCCCTCACCCAACTCATGCCGCGGGTGTCGTAAGAGGCGACTAGGGAATATCGTCCGGGGGGCGGACGCAGCGCTTTCTACAAAACAATTTACCACGGAGCTAAGATCCCCAACCCGCATGCCCATGGTGGGGATTATGGGCACCACACCCGTTTATATACCCCCATGAGACAAAAGCCGATAAGATGCTTATCAGAGGGAGGCCGGCGCGGCGTCCAGTAGTGAACCAATTATAGGCTGATGAGGTGAGGTGAGGGAAATTTTTAACAGATACAAAATAATAGGCCATCTTTTGATTGGCCAATTATTTTATAAGAACATTACTTTGTTTTCAAAAACTACAGACATCAGACTGAAGAATTGGTTCCTGTTCTATTTCATATCAGTATAATTAACAACAATTCCAGACCTTATTATTTAAATAGTAAAATTATTTCAGAATATTTCATATCAGCCCATCAAATTTTGGGACAGAATAAAAGGCCGGAGTGAAGCCGGAAATTAGACTCCATGTTCCCAAGTCTATCGCTTTTATACCGTATAGTCGTCTTAACCCCAATAATAAAATGCGGGTTGTAAATAGATAATAAGGGTACACTCGTAGACGCATTAAAAGGCGCCGTCGCTGTTGCTCTGAACGCTAATCGACGTTGCTTTTCGTTTTATTGTCAGAATCCCCTACAAGCTGTTTCCACTTTTCTTCTCCTTATTACTAAAACTCCAAAGTGCTTGTTTTATGTTTTCAACACCTTTCTAACATTTAAATTATATAATAAGTATATTTTAATTGTTCGATTTCTACTAAACAATAGTCGTGAAGTTTTGTCATGATGAGAAGAGTAACCGAAGAGTAAACAGAATCGATTTTTATTTATTTATTTAGATTTGACTTACAGTTATTTAAATACCAAAACGTCTTTTTTTTTCATTAATCATTTTATAAACTAAAATAGGTAGTTAAGTCAATTTTTAACATTAAACATTCAAAGTCAATGAATTCTAAATATATAAAATTCATACTAATCAATCAAATTAAAAATTAAATTCAAAATACATTATGTGCATGTCAAAAATAAAAACAAAAAGAAAACAGGTCAAAGGGTACAATTTAGAAATGAGAGCATTAAACGGTGTAATTTGGCGATGCTATCAAAGAATACGTCGGCGTCAGTTGCGGCGATGAACTCGTTTAGGAGGTTTAATTTTAAAAATATAATAAATTTTAATCTAACCAATGCTTGCAGCCAGCATCTTGTGGACGCTTCCACCTGGTATTGATTATGAATCTGTTCCTCTAGATTTTTAGTAACAGTTTTAGCAGCTAGCTCAATTGTTTAAATTGTAAACTTCTCATCTTCTTCTTCTTTGTCGTTGTCTTCATTGAAACCTTCCAGCACGGGCACGACCTTCAGTAGTGCCCGTCCTGGAAGGCTTTCACGGTGACGCTGATAAACCGCTTCCACACCACTCTGTCTTCGGCCTGTCTCAGGCGCTGAATTTGTAAACACTAGTTCTGATTTGTTTCTACCTATATGATTTGATTGTAACTTTCTTTGTTCATAAAGTTTTCCAATATTTTAAATACACTCTAACTAAGACAAAAACCAATATTTATTTAAAGATATTAAGCACACAAATAGCTACCGCATAACACAATGAAGAGATCCAAAGATACAATCGCCGCGAACGTGGATGTTCATGCAAATTCGTACAAATCGAACAAGTTGTAGTGTTATCTACAAATACCGACACACACGTACACGGCATGAATAATGAAACGGCATCGTGTCTGCAGGATAGATTCCTGGACTGAAATTTAGATTTAGATTTGTATATATTACGTTATTTTGAATTGGTTCAAATAATTTGCATTGATATCAGTGTAGTGCTCATACCTACCTATTCAAACGTGTTTTTGAGTGGAGACTACGACTCGGTAAACGTAGTGTAGGACGCCATCCTACCAGGTGGGTTGACGACCTTCGAAAGACTGCAGGTAGATGCTGGATGCCTCAAGCTGAAGACAGGGTGCTATGGCGCTCATTGGGAGGGCCTATGTTCAGCGGTGGACTAATATAGGCATGATGATGATGATGATAACGACCTACGACGACAGAATAGTTTGTTTTCTTCTCAAGCCAGAAAAAGACAAATGTTTGCCAAACAATTGCAAACAAATTTAGATATAACAAATGAATAGAAAATGGTGAACAATAACATCAAATTGAATTGATTAATCTCATTAGTTACAGTTAACAAGAAATCATGAAACTTATCATATTTCTATCACTTGATTAAAATCTCCAACAATCTTGAGAGCAACTTTAATAATACTTCAAATAGCGATAAAATACAGTCGTAAAGAAAAGACATTTCAATTTGATAACGAATATGTGGTGTTAATAACTTAGTCTCGTAGAAAACATATTAAAGCAGCTTGATTATTCCGAAAACGTTTTTAATTAAAGAGGAACTTGCGTTACATAAAATTTTACAACCCTTTAATAAGACATAAAACTGCTATAACGCTATAGTTTTAACTGTGAATATTAATGAATAGCGACGCCGCAATACATTTTTGACGCCATTATGGCTTTTATACAGCGAAGGGTTTAAATTGAAATTGCTTTGTAACTCTTTGCTAAGCTGTTAACGTGAGGAGCTTTATTGCTGAAAATTGCTTGTATTATTGTGTTATGATTCATGTTTTTGTTCCAACTTGAACATTTACATTTTATTCATCATCATCATCATCAGCCTATATCAGTCCACTGCTGGACATAGGCCTCCCCCGATGAGCGCCATTGCGCCCTGTCTTCAGCTTGCCGCATCCAGCATCTACCTGCAGTCTTTCGCAAGTCGTCATCCCACCTGGTCGGAGGGCGTCCTACACTACGTTTACCGAGTCGTGGTCTCCACTCAAGAACACGTTTGCCCCAGCGGCCGTCGGTTCTTCGCGAAATATGGCCGGCCCACTGCCACTTCAGCTTGCTAATTCTTTGAGCTATGTCGATAACCTTGGTTCTCTGTCGGTCGGATGGTTACATTTTATTGCTTGAAATTAATAAAACTTCAAAAAAAAAGTGTTTAAACATCGATAACTTTGAAGAAGTTCAATATTATCAATAGCTTTTATTTATTGGCTACAGGGCATAGGCATCGTTGTTTTCTTACTCTTATTATAACCATATTTATGAAACCAAAATACAACTTGAATCATTTGTTTCATTCATCACTTATGTTCAAGTCAACAATATAACAGACAAAGAACAATATTTATAAGTGAAATATAAGCGACATTTTTGTCACCCTCTGCGAGTCAAGCAACTTTAGCAGTAAAATCAACGAAGCGTTCCAGATAAACAATAAAACTAAAATCGGTTTACATTGAAACGGTGCGGAGGTCAAAAGAAACTCTAGTGACACATTGTTGTTGACAAATAGTTAGTAAGAATATGTACATAATACATAGGGAGTTAATGGATGGAGGTGGCTCAGGACCGCACTTTGTGGCGTCGTATAGGGAGGCCTATATCCAGCAGTACGTGTGATAATTATAATAATACCTAGGCCATAGTTTTGATTTATCATTATTTTAACTGCCTGCATACAACACTGAGCTAATTAGAAAAGTGTTTTTTTATGTTTATTATTAAATCTCTTCTAATCTCTCTACTCTACTATGAAATTTGGTAAAAAAACCCTTTACGTTTAATATTCATTTATTCTCAAAAAAAGACAATTTAAAGTCACTTACATGAGAACAGGATTCTTAGGTTAAGGTTACATAGGTTGTGGTCATTCAATAGCTTTAGTTTCACTAAATCATTTAAAATATCACTAGTTAATGTTACAAAATAAACTGAGCAATGCTCTGAAAGTTTGTCGATAAAATACATTGTCTGCTATGTTTTAGAAACATTAGAAAGGTATTATCACTTTCCGCTTGAACAATTTTATGTGAGTTTAATGTCCATTCCAAGTAAAAGATTTCAAGAAAAAGTGAAAGTGCAAGGAACTGTAGATCTGCCCAACGAGTGGTTTAAAGCGTTGGGAATGGCACTTATTCGCAGATATGGGTAGATTATATTGTGCTACCACGAATTATAGTGCTACGTTAACTCGGGTTTAGCAACCAGATGCAGTTTTCTCTTCCACTATAAGTCCTTGCACGAGAGATTTTGATAGTCCTCTTTTGTGGCATGCAAGTGGCGTGACCCAATCGAATAAATACTGGCAGGTTTAAAAAATGTACGCTTGCGAGCATCATTCATAAAGCTGTGTCTTTAGTTTCGTTTAGCCGTTTGAACACTTTCTAAGTATAGTAAATTCATAAACGTACGTGCGTAAAAACAGACATAGTTTACTTATATCAACTAAACTAACTCAAACAACTGGCTATGGCAGGCTTGCATTAGGTAAATATCCTTCCAACTCCGTTGATGTCGTAACTGTTGATTAAGGAAACCTACAAGAGGCAGGGTCGAAGCTTCCTTTTGCGTATTTTTAACCGTCACAGCGTTGGATTTCAAATTTAATTTCCACTTTTCGCTTAGCACACCATAACTCAATGGATGCTATAAATTCTGCGTACATACAGAATGAATTTGGAAAATGTGTGTTTTGAAACTGAGTTTTCAAAACACACATTTTCCAAATTCTCATAGAATGAATTTTCCAAATTCATTCTATGAGATCATCCATCCGACTCTCAAACGTGGTGATTATACATCTTGTGTTTTGTGGGAGACATGTCCAGCAGTGGACGTAGTATGTGTTACGCAGCATCACAAGGTATTAAAGTCCTGTTACTTTAATGCCAGCACAATGAATTGTAAACAATTTTTTTATAATCCTTGTTGAAAGACAATTTTTTCAGCATTAACTTAATTTACGCCTCAGCATTCGGCCATTAGTGTCTAGCAGGCACTAAGTGAAACTTGAATTATATGCGATTGTCTAGACGACCCATGGTAAGAAAAACAAATTAATTTCTATAGCACGACTGCAAAACTAATGTACGCAGGATTTATAGCATCCATTGAGTTATGGTGTGCTAAGCGAAAAGTGAAAATTAAAGTGCTTAAGAAAAGTTTGTTTCGGTAAAACGTAGAGCGTAGGTATTACAAATTATTTGATCAGATATTTTGTTGGTGGTACGCATCTAAATCCACCGGTTCATTTACAAGAGTTGTAATAAATAGCAGTATGTCACTGCTATTTATTACAACCCTTGTAAACGAACCGGTGGATTTAGATGCTTAATAGATACAGAAACAATCGTATAACATGAAGAGGTATGTATGGTGCTATAGCAAAACATAGGTAGACATACAGTATGCAGTGCACATCTAGTTTCATTTCATTTCATTTATTCAGTTCCACCGTAGGTATGCTTGAAAACGAAAGTTTTCAATCCGTGCGTCCTACCCGTTATGACCTACGGAGCTGAGACGTGGACACTCACGATAGGGCTGGTCCACCAGTTCAAAGTCGCTCAGCGAGCTATGGAAAGAGCTATGCTCGGAGTTTCTCTGAAGGATAGGATTCGTAACGAATACATCCGACAGAGAACCAAGGTTATCGACATAGCTCAAAGAATTAGCAAGCTGAAGTGGCAGTGGGCCGGCCATATCTCGCGAAGAACCGACGGCCGATGGGGCAAACGTGTTCTTGAGTGGAGACCACGACTCGGTAAACGTAGTGTAGGACGCCCTCCGACCAGGTGGGATGACGACCTGCGAAAGACTGCAGGTAGATGCTGGATGCGGCAAGCTGAAGACAGGGCGCTATGGCGCTCATTGGGGGAGGCCTATGTCCAGCAGTGGACTGCTATAGGCTGATGATGATGATGATGATGTAGGTACACATGTTACACTTGATGTCAGTCAGTTGTACTAATAAAAATAATATAACAATTTTATTATAAAACACACATTAATTTTGATATAGGAAGTATGTATATTCGTATGATAATACAATTAAGAGTTATGCTAATAACGCATAACGTAATTTTTTGAACTCAACCTTTTTATTTAGCATTTTTAATTTTAAGAATTTAATTAAACCTTAATTTAAAAAAAATACTTTTACGGGACTATTAATTGGGACTGCGGGATTAATTATGGTCATTTCTTGTTATAGTCCTTAACCACAAAAGAAAAAAGAAGAAAGGGTAAATTTCTTTAAGTTTTTAATTTTAGTTAATTGTTTACGTTACTGACGATTTGATAATTTCAAAGCCCGAGATGTAGGTAACACAATAGATTTAATGAATCAAATCATTCACACAAATAAATAAAATAAATAAATAATGCTGGACAATTAGCAGAGCTTATGTTATGGGTACTAGATGACTGATATACATAATACAATACATTACATAGATATTTTTTATTATACATAGAAAACGACCAGAACACCGGAACAAATATCTGCAGATCGTACACATAATTGTTCTGAGGCGGGAATCGAACCCGCAACCTTCTGCCTCGCAGGCGGACCTTCGCCCACCGCGCCACATAAACTACAACGAGCTTATTTTGTACTGCGTAAAGACTATATGAAAGTTCTTATGGCGAAGCCTTATCCAGTAACTCTAATTTGTTTGTAGTCTTAAACAAAGTCGCACCAATAAAGTTTATTGAAACTTTCGGAGCAAAAAATGTGTCGTCTAAAAACTTTATTCGAATACATTTAGAAAAGTTTCCAGTTAGTTTCAAGCAGTAAATTCAAATGAACAGTATTTGTTGTCTCAATGCAAGACTAATTCTTTCGAGAGTTCGAAACTAATTTGCTTTTCGAAAATATACTTGTAAGCAGTCAAATATTAATTTGTGGGGCTTGTAAATTATTTGTTCCAAAAGTTTTAAGTATTTTAAATTAAGCAAAGTCAGGTGGGCTCGTTTTTGAATATTTAATTGCAAGCATTTGGTATTTTTACCTTTTCTTTTAAAAAACACTAAGTCCAAGTGAACTTGGTGAAGATTAACGAAATAATAAACTGACCCATAGAAAGCTTATAAGTTAGATATCTCACAAACAAAATTTATTTCCGAGACGTCAGTCAAAGTTAAAGTCAAAAATCATTTTTTTCTTTAGGCTTACAAAATAAGCACTTAGACAAGTCATATTTTATACGTTAAATTATTATCAAATAAAATTATTTTACTGTTCACTTAATTTTTTTGTCCACTAGTGGAAGAAGTGAAAAAGAAACCACAAGTATGTTCATTTCTTATATTATTACTAGCTGCTCCCCGCGGCTTCGCCCCCGTGGAAATCTATGTATCAAATTGTTTAAATGATAAAAAGTATCCGTATGTTAGACTCCTGGTTCTAAGCTACCTCTCCACCAATTTTCAGCTAAATCGGTCCAGCCGTTCTCGAGTTATAAGTGTTGTAACAAACACGACTTTCTTTTATATATATAGATGTCTATACATGGTTATTTGCCTATTTAAGTTTAAATATAATATTATTCGATACATGTCAATATTTAAGTAAAGCTATGCACAACAACAAATTACTTACTACATACTATTGTCGGTGCGAAACTGAGCGACATCTGGCCAAGCATTAACATCATTGAAATAATCATTTAAGGAGTAGAAAGCCTTCTTGATGAGATATATGTTTTACAATCAGACGTTGTGATTACAATATTTATAACTATCTTCCAAGTATATTTTCCTATTCTGAGATTGTAACTATTAAAAATAACAACTAAAAAAATGAATGTATAAATTGGACAATCCAATATCATTCCGTATTAACCAAAATGTCTGAAAGCTACCTGTGGAACTTTCCGTGATTCGCCAAATCAATACTTTTTATTTTCCATTCACAGATAAAAAGCGACTATAACTCTTTTATAACTACATTCAAATTTAATCCAGCTGAGTGCAGGAGTGATCGACGACACCGGCCGCTGGACGCCAGATATATTAAACGTCCCTTTGCCCGGAACATCTCATTCGTTTGGGACAGTAACCCATTATTTTGGGCCGTAAACAACGTTAGCTTCATTAGCATATTAGTGTAATTGTAACTTTTTTTTGTAATGATGTCGGTTGGTTTGTAAAAAAACATTTGCATAACACGTATCCATAACTTATGGTATCTACATCGCGGTCTTTCTAGGAAATTTATAATAATAGGTTCCTATATGTTATGAAATCTCCAATTCTACGCCGTAGCAAAGCCACTACGGCGTAGCAGTTTCGTAGAGCTTTTGAAGTAGCTCGTAGTACTTACTCGTTGCTTCTCGTAGATTTTGATACGAAAAAGCACAATTTCGTTTCATTATATAACATTGGCAAGTCAAATTGATTCATTTATGTGTTAAATACTCGAAATTCAAATTTGTACCTTTTTGTATAGAAAATAGAGCTATATTTTCAATCACAGTCATAAAAAGTGCGCGCTACGTCACGCTGCGCCTTGCAGGCAAGTACTCAACGTCAATAAAATTTGTATCTCTTTCCAAAGTCAAATAAGTTGTATTTGAATCATTCTCTTAAAAAGTGTGTTGTTTCTTATTTGACTATGAATGCAAATCAGATAAATACATATATTTAAAACTAACCAATGCTCAGATCTCTTGTCAACGTCAATACGGCATTGATTGGTTGATCAGCATACGAACAACCGACTGCTAGAACCAGAAGTAATGTATGTGTGTATCTATCTGAACAATCTGATCACATTCAGGTTATAGTAAAAGATCAACTCTTCCTGCATGATCATTACTGCAAATGGCCCATTCTTACCAACAGCAGTTTGGACTAAATAATCTACAAGTTAAGATGTAATAAATATCTAAAGCACCTCTAATCCCAGAGATAGCGATTGGGACTCACATTCATCAGGTCTAAGTAATGGCGGTTCGCAGATATACTCGGTGGCCAGGAATTATCTCATCTACGCTAATTGCGATCCTCACACGTTGAATATTTTAGAAGCATATCGCTCCATCGGGGAAATGGATAGTTGAGTAGAAAACAGGTTGTCTGGTGGTTCGAAAGCAAATAATGACACCGAATTTTGTATAGAAAACGGGGTAGGTAACTAAAGAAATTAGTAATGAAAGTTTCAAAGATTAAAAAAGTCCTACAAAATATAGAAGTGTGATAATAGCTTTGTTGAATTTTCGAAAAGTCTTGTCTTGTTCGCTCAAGTCTCGCTTGGTAAAATCTAGCCTAGACTATTTGAGCTTGTTTTGTTTCTTAGATGATGACCGCCGTGCCGCGGCGGGCGAAAGTGCGGACTTTCGCCTGACGTAGGAGGTTGCAGGTTCGACAATCCACAAAACATTATCTAGTCCTAAGTTAAGCTGAACTTCTTATGGATGACTGATATACTAATTATGCCGTGTGGATTGTCCAGCATTATTTATTTATTTAAATAGTTTTAATAGTAAATCTAAACAACTTGCCCTCCAGTTCTACATCACCAATGGCCTTTACTGGCTTAAGAATTATTTTGTACAAAATGCAGTGTGCCAACCGCCAATCCAGTCCGGATTACCACTAATTCACGTACAGAATAAAATACGACGCTGTAAAGTTATCAACAAGAATGGGACCTAATGGGCCGCAAGGGACCAAGTTCTTTAATGGCCACTCGTAAATTGGACGAAAATAATTAAAATCGCACGTCCGCACTACTGCTTACGTGGGAAACAGCTAGTCCACTTCATACGTGGAAGGTCTATGTTACGGTAAAACGATAAATGAAAACCAAAAATTGTCAGAAAATGGTTTTAGAGCTGAAACATACTCATTTTCACCTACAGACTAACTGCTCCAGATGGTACTAGGTAGCAAGTTTATTACATCCTAGGTAGTTTGAAGGGCTAATTTAAAATAGAGCTGATTCAACCTTCATCTTAATATTATTTCTTATCAAACCTGTAAGTACCTGATTATGGCTAAATAAAAGTATCTTTATTGTTTTTTAATAAGTTGACAATGCTGTAGTTGTAGTCTATTAAAGTTTTCATGATCGCTACTTCCTCATAAGAGGTACCCCTATTGAGTTATTTTTTGGCAAATATAAGCCAAAGTCGATATGTATGTATTTGCGAAAAAACGTACTTTACCAATATTCTGTAGTGTTTTTTTTTCATAATATTCTATTTATTTATTTTATAGCATCATTGTGTACATTTATAGGTCTTAGTATCTAGGTAATGTATAAGAAACACAATGGTACCCAAGCAGGGCGTGGCAATAGGGTATTGAGAGTGGAAGTAAGCCGGGTTTCTAGAAAATTCTGTTTAAAGTCATTTAAACCGGGATATTTAACTAAATTTGATTTAAATGGCGTTTATGTTAAAAACCATGAGAGTTTTAAATGTTTTAAAATTATGTTTATTAGTTCTTATTAGATTTCAGCAGTATTTTTTTTTTTTTCTAAAACCCAATATTTTTCGCATAACAGTATAGGTACTAGGTATCTGCAAGTAGCTTGGTGAACTGGCTGTATATAACATAGCTGTAGCCCAGTAGCAGACCAAAACACGACCATTAGGAGCGAGTGGATTCGAATGGTACAAAGGGTTTTCCGTTCGATGAATAGGATCGTTTTATAGTTGGATGTGCAGGACCGATATAGGGACACTTAAATTGTCGGCGCGAATAATTTGAATCGCTTCCGATTTATGCTTGTGAGGACAAACAGATAAACAAGCATGAATCGTTTCTCTGAGTGTTGGTATTAAGCATACATATTTTCATAGGGATCTAGGTGCCGTACTAATTTTGATTCTGACCTAGGTATTCGATATTCTACAGATGATTAAAATTAATGAATAGAAGTAAATAAGAACTCGTATTTATAATTGAAACAATTAAGGCAACTGCAGAAAGATTTCTTGAATGTATCGCTCAAGAAACATCTTTTCATGCATCAATAGATAGCGTATATCATAGCTGGAAGTTATTTTTTATGTACCATACAATGTACTAAAAATACTTTAGGAAAACCCTATGACCATCTAACAGCTATATCAGTATAATTTGACTTTTACTATCAACAAACTAATCTCAACTACTTTTCCACAACATCCATCATAACAGCATTATGGAGACTGGCATGAAATGAAGCCATTTTAGATCGACAGACTATCAATCAAACAGCCTCAGGATGCGTGACGCAGGCTCAAGGCTTATCTTTGAGCACCATTGGAGCGGGTAATAGCTATTTACCTGATAACCAGAGTAGAAGATAAATCAGTGTGGCATCTTTTAATACTTTAGGACAGCATTAGATGAAAATACTTCACTACAAAGGTCGAAACGCCGAGCTGATGCTAGATAGAGACAGGTAGAACTATTTGTTTTTACTTCAATTAGATTTAATTGATTTGAATCTCAGTCAAGATAAGGTGTTGCTGTGGGACAGATGGAAAACCATCATACAAAAGTTTTTGGATTAACTCGGTTTTTGGAGTACCTGCCTAACATAAAACAAAAAAAAATATGTTGACGTTTATTTCAGATTTTGGATAGTCAATTGTTTTTTGTTGTTTATTGTAGAATCTTATTGAAAGCACTGTTTTTAAACTGTAAGACTGATAAAAAACAATTATTAAAAAGTTAGTTATTGTAAAGGTTCTTAAGTAAATATAAAACACGTGATTTGACTGTAGATTCCCATAAAAAATAAAATTTTCATGAATGTAAAATACTGCATACGCTACGATACTATGTTCATGTTCGGATTATCATGTCTTTCATTTGATTTTGATTCTTTTTACAATACAGAGGATAACAGGGGTCGACCGCTTGTCGCAATTTAAAAAATATTTTTAAATCGAAATATAGAAGATTTTACCTTGTTGTTTCTTTTATTCGGAAACTCTTCATTTTGCAGTTGTTTGTATTGATTGAGTTTTGTTTGCAGGTTATCGTTTTCTAGCTAAATATTTAAATGGTACTACTCATATGTATATAGTTTATTCGTTTCCTAGATTTGAAAACATTAATAGTTAAAAACACAAGCTCTGCTTAGTCTGCAGCTATATGATGCTGTGTGCATTATCCAGCATTATTATGTCTCTCATTTACCATGATCACGGGCCATAAAGTGACCCGGTCCTTTGGAAGGCTTGCGTTGGGGCCGAAGCCGCACAGAGTCCCAATTTTTTTTTAAATTAATAAATGTATTATTAAATACACTAGTTTTGGGACGGTAAACAATGCCTTATTTGTTAGTTGCCCCCTTTTTTAAACAACGAAACGATTAAATTAATATTTAACACACAGATCCACCTACACAAAATTTCATTTATATTAAACACGATTCATGTCTAAAATAAGTATCTACACTGAGCAGAGGATTGAAAAGCCCTAAAGAATTGCCTCATGCGAAATAATTTAACTTGGAAACGAGTTCTTTGACTAAAATTCAAATAAAATTCGTATCTTCTTTCGGCCACTTCACACCGCAGCTCCCCATTGAAATCGGAAGATTATTCATTAAATGATACTTTAACCGTTTTCAAATTACGGGGCCAACCAAAAACTTTACTTGAAATTGGTAAATAATTATAATTATCACTGTGGGTCCCTTTGGTGATTCGCAAAAAGGCAGAAGTAAAACTTTTCGGAACGCCCTCGCGGTTATTATAATTTCCTAGCACAAAACGCTCAAAACTTTTCCAAGCTTATCAATTTTGTACTTTTGAGCGTTGACTTTAAAGCCAAAATTCCACTGATACATTTTCCGGATAACGATCAAAGAGGAGTTTGATTTTGCGGCGATAATTGCGGCGAATCCTTAATTATTTCGAGGGTAAACTTTTACCGAAGTTAATTTGACGCTGGATGTAGACTCAATTTAATGGACACTCTTTTGGTGACTCCCAATTTATTTGGTTGACTGGAATTCTCATTAAAATCACGAGGCTCTGCTAACGAGAGAAAGCTTTGATACTTCAAACTAAAGGTACCTACGAGTAAATTTAAATTTCATAGTTCAGACCGTGTATTTCCATGCAAAATATTGTTCGAAATACAAAGCAGACGGCGGTGTACCGTTCCTGCAATACGAAACGTGCGGTATACACAACTTTGACGCAAATTTATATCACATCCTACCCTTTTTGCATTCCCCTCGCAAATCCAGCAACATAGGTATACTAGACGCTAAGTAGACACCTAGGTAGATACCGTTGGGGTGAGGGAGAGGGAAGTAATTATAGGGGGAAACATCAAGTGTGTCAGTGAGTGTGTGACAAAAATGCAGGGGCTGTTGAAGGAAAGTGTGCCGCCACGCATCGGTTCACTATGTCAGTGCTGATCTTTTGAAGACGGATGTGGGTATCTGTGTTATTTTGGGGGTCTCTTTATTTTCAGAGGCGTTTGATGCTGTTTGTTTGGAGGTTTGATACATGAGATTTATTTTGATGAAAGTCCTTTCTGTTTTATGTTCAAGTTAAGATATATTATTATATCTTAACTAGAAATTGAAATCTAAATCAAGGGAGCGTGAAATTTTTTATGAAAATGTAGGTACCTAATCCGTAAATGTTTTGATAATTAATCTCGAGACCTCTCTGTACCTTAGCGTAAAATCTGTCTAAATCTTTATAATTTATTTATTTATTATCAGCTTGTATTTTCCCACTGCAGGGCAAAGGCATCCCCGCCATTTTCTAGCTTTCCCTGTCCGATGCTGCCATGTCAGACGAGAAAGCGCACAAATAAAATAATAAATGTACTAATGTTGTGTGATTTCAGCAATCAAAGTGTTAACTAACTTAAATTATTCTCTGTTCCTATAACTACCTACTTAAAATCAACCGTCAATGTTTCACACAGATACACAATTTATCCAAATCTATCCGCCCAGCGAAAAATTAAAAAATAAGAAATACAGTGCTGTTCTCCAAAATTCAATTCAACATTCCAAACTTTTTTATTGTAACACACATAGCAACAAACTACACGCTAGACATAACAAAAGCAGCAAAACCCCAAATTCTCCATCACACGATTGTCAAAAGCAAAATCGGGATCAAAATGCAAGTTTTTAATATGGGTGTATGGTGAAGGTATTCATCAGTGTGATTGTATCGCGGCTTGGGGCCGGCTGTTGCCAAGCGAGGGGTGCAGGGCCTAAGAACCAAGAGTCATGGACGCGGCAAAAAAAATTTTTTTTTGGTTAAAATTATTCTGGTACTACTAATTCACTTCATTTATTTAAATTCTCGTAGGAAATACAATTTTACTACAGAAAATAAAATAAAATTATGATTATTATTGAAGTATGGTTTTTTTTTGCTTTGACCTATCTCACTCAAGCTCTTCGGTAACTCGTGAAAATTTGTTAACACAAAAGCCGACGCTGATTTAGTTTTTTGATTGGTTTTCGTCAGCAAACCCCCGTTATTTTTATAAAGATATTATTTGTTAACTAGCTGCGCCCCGCGGTTTCACACGCATGTTGATAGATATTTTGGATAATATACAATATATCTTTATAAATTGTAGCCTATGTGTTATTCTGATGTATAAGCTATATTATTGTAAAGTTTAATTAAAATCCATTCAGTCGTTTTTACGTGAAAGAGTAACAAACATCCATCCATACCTACAAACTTTCGCGTTTATAATATTAGTAGGATTACAAGTAGGTTATATAACGTCTATCTAAGCACTTGGTTCTCACTTAATTTACGTAAATTAATTATATCTACTGTAGTTAACTGTTACTTTTGACGACCGATGTGGCGCGGTGGGCGAAGGTCCGCCTGCGACGCAGGAGATTGCGGGTTCGATTCCCGCCTCGGAACAATTGTGTGTACGATCTGCAGATATTTGTTCCGGGTGTTCTGGTCGTTTTCTATGTATAATAAAAAATATCTATCTATTTAATATATTGTATTATGTATGTATATCAGTTATCTAGTACCCATAACACAAGCTTTGCTTACCATGGGGCTAGATAATGCTGTGTGGATTGTCCAGCATTATTTATTTAACGTGTAATCCTGCAATTCAAGTTGACCTGCTATCCATAAGTAATAATACATCAAACTAATCCTAAATCTTATACAAACTATCTCAAATGTATGATAAACACACTCACCACACTTACTTATGCCCTATCCAAGCAGTTTCAGCGCTAAAGTCTTCTTATTAGGCCGTCCTCACCTCAATATCCTACATTGGTCCACTGCTGGACGCAAGCCTTCTCCTCATAAGAGCCTGGCTTTTATCTCATGGGGGGTAATGCCCATAATCTCCACGCTGGGCATTCGGGTTGAAGATCGCAGTTCGATGGTAAATTAGTCTGCTGGAGGCGCTACTGCCCGCCTCCCGGTGGATATCCCTTAGTCGCCTCTTACGACACCCGCGGGAAGTGTTGGGGTGGTGCAAAATGTAAGCCGGCACCACAGAGCTTCTTAGTCATAATAATGAATTTTGATAATGTTTTGAAAAGCCAAATCTACTAATTTGTTTGAGTTGATCATGATACACAAAAAATTGCATCTACAAAGTTTAGCACCTCCAAGCCATCCAGCACTATAGACGCCCTCTAGGTATGATTATCTGCAGATGAAGCTAGGGGATCTGAGTACATGCGTTGCTAGGTTACCAGTCCCCCAAGGTCAGATTTTATAATCGTATGTATAGAACCTAGTAGCTATGGATTAAAGAGGGGACGAATGGATCGATTCATTGCGTCTCTGTTTAGGCTAATGTTTTGATGGCTTGATTGAATGTTTGGTTTGGCGCGAATATTTTTAGAATGGGAACTTTGTTAAAATAACGAAATCAGGTCATATCTTCATTATTTTTCATTTGTTTGGGAATAATGGAACTGTTAGTTTTTGAAGTATGACGTTCTTCGTCCGAAATTGAAGGCGCAAATAGCTTGACGACCGATGTGGCGCGGTGGGCGAAGGTCCGCCTGCGACGCAGGAGGTTGCGGGTTCGATTCCCGCCTCGGAACAACTGTGTGTACGATCTGCAGATATTTGTTCCGGGTGTTCTGGTCGTTTTCTATGTATAATAAAAAATATCTATCTATGTAATATATTGTATTATGTATATCAGTTATTCTAGTACCCATAACACAAGCTCTGTTTACCATGGGGCTAGATAATTCTGTGTGAATTGTCCAGCATTATTATTTATTATTATTATAGGTAAGGTAATATAATTTGTTTCTTACATTCGAATATTAAAATAAAAAATGTATCGAGGTTGTGAGTTCAATTCCCGCTTCGGAACAATTATGTGTACAATTTTCACATTTGTTCCGGGTGTTCTGATCGTTACATATGGATTTAAAATATCTATCTACATATGTAATTTATTGCGGTAAGTATATGAGTCATCTAGTACCCATAACACAAGATCTGCTTAACGTGGGGCTAGATGATGCTGTGTGGATTGTCCAGCATTATTTATTTTATTATTTATTATTCATCGATGCTATTCGTAACTGCTAGTCAACTAACAGGTAGGTAATAGCGAGCGAACAAGTGTTGAGATAATCAGATACGTGTATGTACAATGTACATTAATAATAATATAATAATAATAATGCTGGACAATTCACACAGCATTATCTAGCCCCATGGTAAGCAGAGCTTGTGTTATGGGTACTAGATAACTGATATACATAATACAATATATTACATCTATATATATATAAAAGAAAGTCGTGTTTGTTACAACACTTATAACTCGAGAACGGCTGGACCGATTTAGCTGAAAATTGGTGGAGAGGTAGCTTAGAACCAGGAGTCTAACATAGGATACTTTTTAACATTTAAACAATTTGACACATAGATTTCCACGGGGGCGAAGCCGCGGGGAGCAGCTAGTAGATAGATATTTTTTATTATACCTACATAGAAAACGACCAGAACACCCGGAACAAATATCTGCAGATCGTACACACAATTGTTCCGAGGCGTGAATCGAACCCGCAACCTCCTGCGTCGCAGGCGGACCTTCACCCACCGCGCCACATCGGTCGTCAACATTATATTCCTACAGCAAGCTTAAGGGCCTACATTACCTCAGCAGAAAATCAAATTTCGCCTCAGCTTGTTACGCCGCCGCGCCGCGGCGCACGGGCGGCGCCACGGGGCGGACGGCCGGTGGCAACGTACCTACTCGCCGCGCTATTACTTCGCGCGCAAAATTATATTGGGTTGGGTTCACGCTAGTTCAAAACAATCTTATTGAAGTTAGGTAGGTGCTATATTATTGTCTAAAAGGTAGGTAATTCATTATATATACGGTACCTACTAAGAAATGAAATTATCAAATACGTAGGTAATGCTTTTTAGTAACTTTATACCTTAGTATGTACCTATACCTACCTAATATTATGATAGTTGGATATTGGTAGGTACCTACCTACTTACAATTACAAAACATTATTTTATTTTATTGTTTTTCAATGTAGTTGCCAACATACCTACTACTGCTACTAGACCACCGCGCCCGAGATGTTATTTTCTACCCAAACACTAGACAGGTGCGAGTCGCTATAGCGCTGAAGGGTTCCGAACATTCTTTTCTGTAGTAAGATAGTGTTCTGCGAAATGTAAATTATACTTATGCCTACTGCTCTTGAGCGATAAGACCGCCAATTGTATATAGTTTTTTTAAGTTTTTATTTTACATTGTAATTTTAGTGTGCAATAAAGAATTATCTATCTATCTATCTATCTACTACCAACCTAAAAATAGGTACGTAGTACTATTATTTATTCTTTGGTACTAGTAAATAGGATTTTTTATTATAACACCTTGTTTACAGATTTAATATAAACGAAGATTGGTACTACTACCTATATAAGGTAAAACTAACACAACAAAACCTATATAAGCAATGAAATAGAATACAAGTTTATGTCTAAGTATATTGAGTGAGGGTTCCGCATATTAGTTTTTTAAGTAAAATTGAATTTTGCCAAAAAAACATTGTGTGGAAATAGGATGTGTATGACAAGTAGTGTGCAGATAAATATTGTAATAAATTAAAATATAGTCTAGATTATATTTGCACATACATAATATGTATAACTTTATTAACAATATATATTACTTTATATTAAATTTATTTCAATTCACTTATATCTCGTATTTTCATATTGCGAACATGCCAGGGATCGCATAACTCGGACAAAATATATGTTAAATAAAAAATAAAAAATTTTAGTTCCATTAGTTGTTCCCAAAATTCGTCATCCCTTTCGATGATCTCAACTTTCATCTGAAATGAAATGATATTTTATCACACTAATCTATATCTATTATGTATATTATATATATAAAAAAAAGTCGTGTTAGTTACACTATTTATAACTCAAGAACGGCTGAACCGATTTGGCTGAAAATTGGTGGAGAGGTAGCTTAGAACCAGCAGAAGGATATACTTTTTATCCCGCAGGGTAGGTTAGCGTAGGGTAGGGTAGGTTTGGGTAGGGTGGGGTAGTGACTTTGACTCTGGAGAGGTGTGTGTTTGTCTGAAAAAGGAAAAATAAAACACAATCTTATTATAATCTAGATACCAAATCATATTTCAGTAGATATGTAAGTATTTACTTACAATTCTACGTTCTGTAATTGATAAAGATTTGTCTTATCCGAATTTATGCCATTTGTCAAATCATTCGACGTTACTTCCATCCTGTAACAGTTACACATGCTAAGAAAGTAGGTAGGTAAGGTACCTAACATGTAAATATATGTGCCCACTCTAGTAATATGAATGAATCGTAATGAAGAATTAATAAGGACTCTCGTTCAAGCTATCAACCATGTGATATATTTTCACTTTCATGAACTAAAAGTAGAAAAGCTTGTGTTCGTTAGGTACGAATAGTTCTAGGTTAAATTATTGCAGAACCCTTAAATTTACAAACTCGTGAAAACGTTAGGAAAGAATATACACTAGGTATATTTATATTTCAGTAGATATGTAAGTATTTACTTACAATTCTATGTTCCGTAATTGATAAAGATTTGTCTTGTCCGGATTTATGCCATTTGTCGAATCATACGACGTTACTTCCATCCTGTAACAGTCATACATGTCAAGAAAATAGGTACCTAACATGTAAATATAATATGCCCACTCTAGTAATATGAATGAATTATAATGAATAATTAATAAGGACTCTCGTTCAAGGTATAAACCGTATAAGTCCATTATTACCCATTTATATTTTGAACCATGTGATATATCTTCACTTTCATGAACTAAAAGTAGAAAAGCTTGTGTTCGTAAGGTTGGAACCATGACTAAATTAATTATTGCAGAACCCTAAAATTTACAAACTCGTATAAATGTTAGGAAAGTTATAATACATTATAGGTGTAGACAGTAGGTACTATAGTTAGTAACTATAGTAGGTACCTAACCTACTACTTACAATTCAATGTTTTGTAATTGGTAAAAAAAAATCTCGTACGGATCTTTTCTGATATCCAAAATGTCCAGATCATTCGATGTTACTTCCATCATGTATCAGTAACGATTCATATATTATGGAGATACAAATTAGGTGGGTATACCTAGGTGTAAATATTTTATAGTATTGATAGTCAAACGGAACCCTAATATATATTTCTACCTAGATAATGATGTGTTGTGAAAATACTACTTCTATCACATGGAGATACAAATTGAGGTGGGTATACCTTGTATTTACACCTAGGTAGGACCTAGGTATAGGTATTTACCTATAAGTATAAAAAATACGATTTTCACATACTTAGCGCCATCCAGTCCCATAAACAAGTAAGGTCTACTACCTTACTGGTAGGTAGGTAGGTGTTTGGTACACACGGATTTACCGGGACATTATTTTCTTTATCATTGTCGCCATCATCGCTTACAATAGGAGCTGTACTTTCTAATCGACGTTTTCTAAAATAAAATAAAAAATAATTAGTTTGGCTGCGACATTTACTTACTCACAAATCACAATCCACATCCTCACCTCACCTCACCTCAACGTGTAGGGTAGGTAGGTACTTACTTTATAACGTCGTTCATGTGTTTTCCATCTTTTTTATGATTCCGTCGTCGCTTTCTACACTTATTATAAAGATTTCCCATATTTACAAATATACAAAGTCCGATGACACGAAGCGCGGAGCAGCGACACAGGCTCCCCGTCCGAAGGCCGAAGCTAGACTGAATTATGGCCCGGACGGAAGATAGCGCGTGAATGTTTAGGTATTATTTTTTTACGGTAAAAATAATAGTAATTTTGAAAATCTAAAACACACATCGTCTGCTTTATACTCTGATTGTTTACTGTATAAAGTATCAAGGCTTATTTTAACGTATCTATTGAATAGCGACGGTTTAAAGTACAGTTTAGAGTGAACTTTGGATTTTTTTTCTATCGAGAAAATTTCATGTAATCGTGTTTTCGAAACACTAGTGGTCTAGCATCAATCCTGAACTATAACATATTAAAATCTCAAAGTTAATGCTTCAGAATTGTGGAAGATATGATCGTTGAAAATAACCGATTTCAGATAGTATCAACTCTTAAAGCCAGCTCGGGTAATTTGATTCAATGTAACGTACTCGTAGATACAGTTAAATCGTAAAACAAAGCTTTAAAAGTATTTAAAGAAAGAAAGAAAGAAATATATTTTATTTTTAACTACAACCAATCACACATACAAGATCTTAAAACTAGTTATAAAAGTACATTTGATACTTTTAAACTTACGCGATCTGAACACATATTTATAAGTATTAATACAACGGGTATTTATTGTAGTCATCCCGTGACCACGACAGTGTGTAAACCTGTTGAAACGTCGGGAAAAATAGGTAAATAAACGCGATAAATACCCGTTGTATTAATACTTATAAAGTACATTTGGTAGCTATACTATGCGGATTGTAGCTAAAAATTTAGGAAATGGCTCAGCATGAATGCTACGGGTACTGGTAGAACCAATACACGCAGCGCTGATCTTCCGCCGATTCCTACAATCAGTAGCAGGTAGCGCACAATGATAAAAACAGTGCCTACGTAACAAATTATACAACAACAAATATGAAAGTATATATATAGTACATAGAAAGGCGTGTTCAAGTATAAACTGAGTTAAAATATTTTTGTGTAAAGTCCGTTCAAAACTGGTTAAGTGCGGTTAATATATCTCCGGTGGAGGCTAGATTGAACCGCTTTATCAACCAAAACCGATCATCAATAATGAATCTCATTGTTCAACCAACGTATACTCATCTATGTATTTGTGTGCTATATTAATGATAATTTCGCGCCCGACCGGCTACGATTGGACTACGTTTGTACACCGTTTTGCGTTCAACATACACGGTTTATCCGACGGTTGACTCATCATCATATCGTAACTAAAATCACAACCATGTTGTATATGCATAATATTACGTTGGTTTGCATAATTTTATGGAATTTCTGGTTTGCAGGATTTTTAGTAATGATAATAAATAAATAATGCTGGACAATTCACACAGCATTATCTAGCCCCATGGTAAGCAGAGCTTGTGTTATGGGTACTAGATAACTGATATACATTACATAGATAGATATTTTTTTATTATACATATAAAACGACCAGAACACCCGAAACAAATATCTGCAGATCGTACACACATTTGTTCCGAGGCGGGAATCGAACCTGCAACCTCCTGCGTCGCAGGCGGACCTTCGCCCACCGCGCCACATCGGTCGTCATAATAATAATACAACAATAAATACTTTATTTATAAAACAAAAGTTACCTACATGGTTTAAAATGTAAAAGGATGCCATCTACAGTATTTTAAAAACTATGTCACGGATGACCATCTGCTTCTTCACTTTTATTAATTTACAGACCACCAATTTATAAATCATAAATATAAAAAGAGCTTTATTCCATTATCTTCATATCACATAAACAATACAATACTTGATTTTTTTTTCAGGGATCATAATTTAAACCGAGGCACTCGCATCGACTTGTAAAAGCTGACAAATATTTGTGATGGCTCAGTGAATTAGTGGTGGATGTTAAAATACACAGAAGAGAAGGTACATAGCTACTGTCCTTCCTCTGGTAGGTTATCTCTCTCCTTTTCGTCTCTTATAATATCTATGGGCTGAAATAGAGGAGTTAATCCTTGCGCAGCGATTGACACGGCCAATTTTTCAGCTGATGGCTAACATCAACCGATTGCGGAGCGGAGTAACGCTGTATGTGCTACTCTAGATTTATTTCATTACTTGTTTTTTATCCCCATTCGAATAAATCGCGAAGCGGCGACGGCGAGTTAATTAATAATTTATGGACCACTGGGAGTTTAAATGAAAGAAATTGTGTTTTTAATTGATTTTGACAAATAATTAATCTATTGTTTAATATTTTAGTAACATTCAAAAAAGACTGAAAATAAAAAGTACTACTTTCAATGAAAAAAATAGTGGGCCGGGCTGTCATTATAATTTCAATGGCTGATTCCTTATTTTAAAGATTTTTATCGGGTTTTATCGCGTACCTTTTGTTTTATTCTCCCGCGATAATCCTTTAATCAATCAATCAATCAATCAAATCATTTATTTGCAGAACACATTATTGCAGGTACATGTCAGGTCTTATAACTAGAGTGGAGTCAAATGTATTCAACCCGCAAGCAGGTGTGCAAATATTAAAACGTGTTTCAAGGTCGTTAAATTAATCAATAATTAAAATAATCAATGAAAATAAATAAATAGGTAGAATCAATAAACAGTTAACTTTAAAATTAATTCACAATCGTCAAAACATAATAAATTCTCTACTTAAGATTAATAAATTCATTTACACTATAGAAACATTGGTCAAGGAGCCACTTACTATGTAAAAGATTACAAAAGCGATAGTTTAAAAAGTAGTTTCTCAACAATGGGTTAATATTGACAGAGAATCTAAAACACCATCTGTGCTTTAAACACTACATTTAGACACTACTTTCTTTGTCGTCGAAGTCAACTCTGATTGGTACAATGTCTGATGGTGATTACTACTCCCTATATTTTGTGCGTAAAATCCGCGTGAGGACAATTTGTGCGAATCCTGCATTTTTCTCCAAATGTCACCGCTTTATTTACGAGGGGCCGTTGTTTTAATACCTTTTCATTAACAATTTTAAGGTTCACTTTATTGAGGTCATAAATAACTCTCGTAGTCCGACAGAAGTAATGACAAAAAATCTAATTTGCAGGACGAAATTAGCAATGGTTTTTAATGTTTGTAATTTGTATTAGTATGAAAGAAATTAATCTAAGCTGTTATGAGTGAATGCTCGGTTTGATAGCTATCGTAAAATTTTAGATTTAAACATAGAAATGGCAAAAGAGAATCTACCTTTACTGTAGCTAGTAAAAGCAAAGTCATAATTCGCTCATACATTTTTTTGACGCAATTAGTATAATTTTCATCTTCGTCTTATAAATTCGTTTTATACATTTTATGTTTTAATTTGAATTAGTTATGTTCAATCCAACGATCCTATCCATCCACGGTGTTCTGGTAAAGATCGCTCTTGAGCGATAAGACCGCCAAATTGTCACAAGCACAATTATGTGACAATTTGGCTTATACAATACAATACATTACAAAAATTCTTTATTGTACACCATAATCAAATTAATCATTACAAAAATACATTATATGCGACAGGCACAATGGGCTTATCGATCAGGAGCGATCTTTACCAGAACACCGTAAGCTAAAAATATAAATTGCCACATATTTTGTAATTTTTTATCTCGTTTGAGTCTTTTAGAGTGGACTAAAAGATATAAAACGCTCAGCTTGTCAATTAATTAATAATATTGGTATGAGTGAAAAAGGTTTTCGTTTACATTTTCATATACTTAAATGTTGTTTTAAATTACAGAAAGAATGTAGGTTTTATTGCACATATAAATACAATACAATACAAATACGCTTTATTGCACATCAAACACAGAAAAACAAAAACAGTAAAGAACAAAGATACAGATGCACAATGGGCGGCCTTATCGCTAAGAGCGATTTCTTCCAGGCAACCTTTGGATGGACACGTAGCTAAAGTACAGGTATGACATATAAATATATTTTGTTCCTATTGTCTTTTGCAACTTTACAATGTAGGTACCTATAAAATAAAATCGCTTTCGCTGACTAGCTTAGATCTTTCCAATTACTCAACAGATTTTAGTTCAGTTTCATCAATAGATAGAGTGATTCAAGAGGAAGGTTTATGTAGGTAAATATAATATCTAAAATCGTGTGAAACCGGAGCGGGTCACTAGTTATTTATAAACAATCAGTACTAAGTCAAGTTAAAAATCATTTATTTATTTAGGCTTACAAAATAAGCACTTGGACAAGTCATATTTTATACATTAAATTATTATCATATAAAATTATTTTACTGTTTTACTGTTCACTTAAACTTTTTGTCCACTAGTGCAAGAAGTAAAAAAGAAACCACTAGCATGTTCATCTCTTATATGATACATGGTTATTTGCCTATTTAAGTCTAGGTAAATATAATATGATTCGATACAATGTCAATATTTAAGTAAAGCTACGCACAACAACAAATTACTTACATACTATTGTCGGTGCGAAATACTCGCACAAATAGTAATATCTGAATTGACCAGCAGAAACTAACCGGTTTCAAACACTGGCAATAAAAGCCGCTTATAAATAAGAGCCGGAAGCCCCATATATCTTTGTAATCGAAATCTTATTTCATAGACGCAATGTCCCGTGAATACGAACTCTCACAAAGGCTATTTGATTCCACTTCGGCAACGCACGGACGAACGCCGATGGAAGAGTACTTCAGTAGATTATTGAATTGTCTGTGATTTGGACTGTGAACTAGCTTCATTGTTGAAGACCTTTGTAACGCGGGACGACCTCTGTGGCGCGGTGGGCGAGGGAGTCCGCCTGCAGGAGGTTGCAGATTCGATTCCCGCCTCGGGACAATTATGTGTATGTATTTGTTCCGGGTGTTCTGGTCGTATAATAAAAAAATACCTATCGGTTTAATCTATGGAAGAATACTATCAATTAAATTTTTGGTTTAATCTATTGAACCATTGCTATCAGTCATCTATAGTACCCATAACACAATCTCTGTTTAGCTTGGGGCTAGATGATAGTTTTTACTATAAAAAGATTAATAGAATACGTCATTAATAGTCGTTCCACCAAATCCAAATTTCGCAAAGCTCTGTAGACATATCAGATTAACCTGAGGAACAGTCTAGATTTAACTTGCCTTACATACCTAAGTACCTTACCTACATACACCTAAAGGCTAGTTTACCATAAAATATACCCAGGTAAACTTGCATAATATAGTAAAGTATACATAGTATACTCAACTCGCATGTCCGTCTGTCTGTCTGCCCATTCAGCTCACGTACGCTCCTTTTTTCAACAGACTGTGTGCCCAGACTGAAATTACAGTGTTTTTCGGCGCATCCCTCTATTTTGATTCGCCATTGTATGTGTTTACGCAGCTTGTTACGGCTAGTATGGTGCGGAATTTGCCAGGCTATTTTTCGTAAAAATATCTCTATTCCCTGTAGCATTTTTCTCTTACTTATACATAATTTTGTATCTTAGCCCAGTAGTACTTAAACCAATTGCATTGCACACTTTCTTCTTAATCATAGTTTGACTAGCTAATAGGCAATAATGAAATAAAACTCATTGCGTTTTTACTAAAGCCGAGGTGAATTGACTAAGGCATTTGTTCTTTATAAAGGTAAATCTGACAAATACACAATGATTGAAAATTTTCAAAGAATTAGTATGCTGAAGTGGGCAGTGGGTAAACGTGTTCCTGAGTGGAGACCGCGACTCCGCAAACGTAAATACGTCCTCTGGCCAGGTGGGATGACGACTTGCGAAGGACTGCAGGCAGATGCTGTATGTGTATAGTGGTTTCTTTTCACTTCTTCCACTAGTGGACAAAAAATTTAAGTGAACAGTAAAATAATTTTATTTGATAATAATTTATATATAAAAAATGACTTGTCTAAGTGCTTATTTTGTAAGCCTAAAGAAATAAATGATTTTTTACTTTTACTTACTTTACTTTACTTTACTTTATGCGGCATTTATAAACTATTAAAAATTCTCATACTTTTAACTTGTTAACCGACGAAACTGGGCGCTATGGCGCTCATCAGAGCGCTATGGTGCTCATTGGGGGTCTATGTCCAGCAGTGGACTGCTATAGGCTGATGATGATGATGAACCGACAAAACTGATTATCTATCGAATAATGAAAACTCCTTCATTATAAAAACAAAAGAACGCCGAAATTATAAGAAAGTACATTCAGAAGAACATTCTTCAAAATTATATTTCTAAAAACACCGCCATGCTTACACAAACAAATCGTAAAGCTTGAGCATAAACATGAACACCTTACTTGATTCAAAAGGAAATTGCTTATTTTACGTCAAAGTGACGGGTTTATTCGCAGTCTCTTACATTATCCGTTTGTAAATAAAAACAGTTTTACGATGCCTTAAATAGTTAAAATTACGAGTTGCAGACTGAAATCGATTCGAGGTGAGCGAGCACCTAGCTACGAGTAGGTAAGTTAGTAATTTGGACTCTAACTCGTTATATTTAGATGCATTTTATATTGACGGAATCAGATGATAAATAGCTCTCAGGCCACTTGTTTGATGCTTGTGGGAAGCCATTTTGTCTCTGTAGAATGTATCTAAAGATAACGACAGTGTGTAAACCTGTTGAAACGTCGGAAAAATAGGTAAATAAACGCGATAAATACCCGTTGTATCAATACTTATAATTTTACGAGCAGTTTGCGTGGTAGCGGAGTTGGATAATTTTGCGCAGAGCCAGAGTGAGTGCTGTTCGAGTAAGTCTACCTAGACGTTTCCAACCATGAATTTGAGACAACACTATCCTGTCTTCATTACGGATGAGCGGGTTAACTACGTGAAACTATCATGGTTATTAACACTGAAGTCATTTAAAAATTCAAACTGTGCCGAAATATTGGAAAACTCAAAAATCTAATCATGGTAAATATCCCGTTTTAAATGACTTTAGAACAAAGGCTAAAACTTTTGAAATGATCATGGTTATTAGCACAAAATTCATTTATAGCGGGATATTTACCACAATTTTATTGTTGAGTTTTCCAATATTTTGGTAAGTGTCATGCGCCATGATTACGGAATAACTGAAGGCATAATATTGATATATTATGTACCCTCATTTTCGGTCTTTTGCTAAAAAAAAAACTTTTGTTAAAATTAAATCATGGTATATATCCCGTTATAAATGACTTTTGTGAACATTAAACGCTGTCGCAGATCAGAGGCGCACTGCTACGCAGCACAAAATGTGCATGCAGATTTGGGCTTTAGCTCGTAACATTTAGATGCATTTTATATTGACGGAATTAGATGAAAGATAGCTCGCGGGCCACTCGTTTAGGATTATTTCCTACGTCTCTCGAAAAGTATGTTTATGTATAAATATAACGTCTCGTCACGTTGGGAATAAACCCTCTTTTGAAGCTTGCTTGTCACCATTTCGTCACTGTGTAATGTTTCCAAAGTTAATGAGTCCTCATAATAAAGGCACATTTTTCCGCTTCGTGGTAGCGGAGTTGGATTAATGTGCGCAGAGCTTAACGTTTTCTGAATCTCTATTTATCATGTCTAACACTATCTCTATTTACCATGTCTAGAATATTTTTGAAAATGCGTTTATTAATACAGAATGTAGTCTTCATTATCCAACTGGTTCATTCAGATGTATTCGTGAGTGAATCACTCATACTATTTTCGTACGTGGCCTATACCCGTCGATGCCTATACCTTGACGGAAGGTATTACGTTTTTTTTTTATTTATTCTTTTATTAGTAGTTACTTATACCACAACTATAAAAAAATCTTAATACTATGCAATTAAGTAGGTAGGTATACGAACTTGTTAAGGCTTCCATTTGTTGCATGAATCATAACTTCCGTGTTAGTAATAATACTGTGTTACGGCAAGTTAGAGCTCAGTTAAGTTCCTTTAGACTTTAGTCATTACGCTGAGTTTGGGCCTTTTTATAACAAATATTCCTCAATAGTTCTAAAAAGGTCCAAATGTTTTGTGCTAAACTTTTTTTTCTGTCTGTTGTTAACTTTAAATAAAAAATTTAATTGCTTTTATAAAATTATAGACTGGACTATTATTGTGGACTAATATAGGCTGATGATGATGATGATAAAATTATAGATATGAAATCAATCATTTTTATTTGTTTCATTCCATATAAAATAATTTATTATTATTGAAGAATAATTTGTTATTCATAATTGGATTGGCCAATTAAATGGATAATAAATTATTCAATTTATCAAACTTATTGTAGAATTATTTTAAGTTGTGACTGAATAATGCAAGTTATTATTATTATTTCTAGTAACGGTTAATAATAGTTATACTCTTTTATTTATTTTGTTATTTTCAATTGTAAATTGTAGTAGTATTATTTAATTACCAAGGTTCTTTAAATAAACATGATACTTACTAAAAAAGTGTAATGTGTTTTTAAAGTAACGATTTAAAAATCCAGTCAAAGATAGTCGTAGATATAGTCAACTTTAAGTTTATCTCGACACACCTGTCTAAATTCCAAACTCATATCAAAACCCAGCGGAGCGAAAACGAGAAATCATTGAACCGAAAACATCTGATAGACAAGATATAAATAACTTAGTAACAATTCTTTCCAACACGAACGTCGCGAAAGACCGTGGGAAATCCACCATCAGCGTCTGAAAACATTGCTCTCAAATACTCAAAGATCCTGTTTCCTTGTTTATAAGAGAAAGAGTTTTTAGAAGTTTTTACCCAATGCGCTGAATGTTTTTGTTATTTGGAAGTAAAACGTGCGTGAAATCTAAGGGTATCTATTGATTGGGCGTTAGTTGAAAGCAGTCTGAAAATAATTTCTCATTAGATTATAAGTATATATTATAAGAATACAAATTATAAGTTACTCCCTCTTACCCACTTCACAGTATTTATTTTGCTTTATTTGGAAGACAAACAGTTTTACACACTTAACAGATAACTTAAATAAAAACTAATAACCATTTATGTGTCCTCGCATATGCTAAGGGATTGCTTGTTTATAGAATTATTTTTACTAAATGCTTTTAAAATTATTGTATCTAAAGAATTAACTATTTTACCGGTAATGCTATTAATTAATTGCCATAGTTTTTTTGTATCATTTTTACATTTAATTACTTCTGTTTTATAGTATAAATTTTTATTCTTGTATATTAATTTATTTTGTTTTATTTCTTATTTTATTGTATTTAATTCTTAATTCCTTATCACTAGAATATTTTATCCATTTTGCATATAGTTCGTCTCTTTTTTTAGTTAGGTTTATAATGTTTCTATCCACCCATTTATGTGTATTACGTTTGGGGCCACTAACTTTTTGTATATAATTTAGAATCGTTGTAAATATTATTGAAATTACTTTTAATAAATTGGTAAATAGTATCTGGGCAATTCATATTTACCTACTGTAGAATTCCAATTTTCCGATATTCCGAATTTCCGATCTTCCGAATAATTCCAAACTTTTTCCGATAGGCTACTAATTTTATGGTTATTTAATCTTGTAACATAGGTTGGGTCACCCTGTACTTGCAGGTTACAAATAAGTGTGGCTGCGGTGAGTGAGGCTATGGTCTGCCAGTACAGTGCACAACGCGGCGGTGTAAACGTCTCTCATGCGCGATCGGACAAATATATGGTCAATGCAGCTTTTTGTAATTAAATTGTTTAAAGTTTATATTCTTATGTACTCAGTGATACCGCATGAGAGACCGTGGCCGCTCATGAGATCCATGTATGATTTTTTTACAGGGTTTTCGAGCTTCAGGTTAATGTTAATATCTCCTAAAAATACTAAATCTGTTCTGTTAGAAAGCCGATTTAACATTTTGTCTAATTCTAAAACAAAGTGATGTTTATCCATGCTTGGTTATACACAGCACACAGAGCTATCGCAATGATACTTATTGAAATGAAAGTTTATTTCTTTAGGCTTACAAATAAGTACTTAGACAAGTCATATTTTATACTATTCATTACTATACATTAGTTTTATGTTGAGTAAATTTATATTTATTTTTAACGTAAACAATAATACCGCTACCTCTACGCCCTCTCCGCAGCTCTACGTACATTGTGTAGCCTTCCAGATTGTACAGAGGTTTAATGTTTTCTGAGATGTTAGCTTCAATATTAATCAATTGAAGAGTTTGAAGTACTAATCAATTGCTCGATTTTGGCAAAATTTTTGATTAATGATCTTATATTGACATGTATAAATTTAAGGTTAAGTGGGTAATAGGGAATAAGATTTCGAAAGTTACAATAGTCCAGACAGTTACTTAACTCAATAACGTTATTATCATCTATAGCATCCATAATTATTACCTAAGAACCTACACTAATTACTGTGCTAGTGCAAGCAAGAAAAAATGTGATAATTGCCTTAATTAGTGTTAGACAGAAGGTTTTGGATGTCGTTTTTAGATCTTAGCGTTCTCATTTTTTCTCACAAGCACTTTTCCTTCTTTGACCCATATAAACTTAAATACACCTTTCATCTCCTGTTTGGCCAGCCACAATAGACTTTTGAGGTATGGTGTTATCGCTTCTCTTACACGGATCTTCTCCTCTGCTGGCGGTCCTGTCAAATTCGGCATGAGGTCCTTAGCGCAGATGGTGGCATCGCGGGCTACGGTAATTACCTAACTTTTGGCGGGGATACTCCTGGCGTATTTTGACATGGACTGGTCCTGACCCAGTTCTACGGGACGGAAGCCGTTTGACCGAGAAGATCTCTTCTTTTTGTACTCCTAGCTTCGTTGCTACATTTTCTACAAGGGCACGCAGATCTATATCATTTGAGTCTGGGATCCCTGATATTTCAACCAGGTCACTCAGATGTTGTTGTTCAAGTTCCATATTACGTTGTTCTAAGTATACTATTTTTAGAAGGCAAGACCGGTTTTGGGTGTCCATATTGGTGATTTTGCGTTCCATGTCCTTTATCTTGTTGGTGAGGGCATCCATGGACTCTGCAAATTCATCCACCTTTTCGCTGCAGTACTGCAGTGAAGTAGTCACCGCACGTATCTCCTGAGTAACAATATTTCTAAACTCTTTTCTTAACTCTTGAATAATCGGTTTCATGTCGAAGGGGCCTGGCGCAATGGCCTCATCCTCTTCTTCTTCGTCGAGATCTTCAATTGTTGCGACTGATTTTCTTCGAGAGCAGTTCATGTTGCAGTCACTACAATTCCATTCGAGATTTTCAGTGGCTTTGAGGGCAGCTAGCTGCTTGCCACTGAGACCAGAACAAACAGTGGTAGCATGAACCACTT
Organism: Eupithecia abbreviata; assembly: GCA_943735965.1. Taxonomy (NCBI): domain Eukaryota; kingdom Metazoa; phylum Arthropoda; class Insecta; order Lepidoptera; family Geometridae; genus Eupithecia; species Eupithecia abbreviata. The sequence continues at coordinate 9,542,423 of OX030982.1, read as the reverse complement.
TTTGACACCGGCTACACTCCAAACTTGCGGTTTTCTTATTCAGTATTTTACTGCAACATTGACACTTAGCCATGAGGGTACTTGTAAAAAACTTTTTATACAAATCGACGCGTGTTAACTCTTGGACGCTTGAGCGAGAACTGGAATGTCGGTCGATGTCGAGTGTGGTGCATCTTTAGGGTGATTCACAATAACATTTCACTCGGTAACGTTTTCACTCGGTAGCGGTTCGATTCCGAGTTCGATTTTGAAATATGCGATTCACAACAAAATAACACGAAAAAATTTGACAGTTCTATTCAAAATCGATTCAACTTTTCACGGAATCACTCCGAGTACCTACCTATACTTAGTGCCGGCCGTAATTTACACCGAGTTTTATTTTCTAACAAATTACCTATCATGATATGCAAACAAACTGTTACTTCAATGTGCAGTAATAAGTGAACAAAGATTAGGTTAGGACTTTTAGACCACCAAAAGTCTTTATTTAAATAGTTTTGGTTTTTACTTTGAGGTTATGTGAAACACAACAACAAAACAAAGGGATAGAGCTTATTCTAGTTTTCCTGGTAAGACCAGCGCATTGAGTTCAATTCTTTCCCTCCATGTTTCCCGTGACTATGAGTTTTTGTAAGTTGTCTCCAGGTTTCCGATCAAAGAACTCAAGTATTCTGCGCAGGTATACGGTTGCAATCAAAAATGATTAAATGTGGTACCTACCTAAATACATAGGTATTTTTTACTAAAAAAGTTAAAATTCCTCACGTTTGTAAGGAACCTTAAAATTCTCTGAAAGAATCTAGCCTATAATAAGCGTGAAATTTGCTTATGGATGACGAGGTACTTGTTTTTTGTATTTTATTTTTATTACTGTATTTACATAGTGCATGTTTAAACGAAGTGAGGCCAATTGTTGATGACAAATTATGATTCAATTGCTTTATCATAAAATAAATAATAACAAGTTTATACCTATTATTATTAAACCATTATTGGTTTCTTTCTAATTTCTCTTCAATATTACTTCGCAATCGATTTACACAGGTGCAGTAAGTACATTAGCATATCTTTATTTGTAGGGAGGTATTTAGTAATAAAATATAAATACCTAGGTATGATGAATAAAAATTTCATTCATATACAGTAAAGAGTTCTATAATAAACATATAGTCTTAACATGAAGGTTTTAAGTGTGTTTTTTGTTTCATTTTTTATGATATTAAAAGTGTTTGCTTTCGACAAAGAGGAGCTTTATGCGGTCCCGGATAGGACTTTGAGTGCAGTATTGCATACCGATAAAGTGTTAAATAATGAGCCAGTGGGGGACACCTTGTTTTCGAAGGATATTAATAAATATTGGCTTTTCACCTGGTATATCAATCAATTCTTGCATAATATGATCGTAGCTAAAAACCAATTATTTATTTATTTATTTTGAGCCATAAGTGGCCCAAGGGCAAAGGCCTCCCTTTTTTCCTCCCACTCCTCGAGATCTAACGCTGCAACAGGCCACAATGGAAGATGTGCATCGCGCTCGTCGCGCCATCTCATCCTGGGCCTTCCACGTCGCCTCTATGCGTTGGGTGGGCTCCACTCTGTGTCAAAACCAATGCGTTTTATACAAATAACCCTAGGTTATAGAGCAACAAGCTGAGTCAGGACCTGTTAGACCTATACACACGCGCTCGTCCACTTGCTTGTGGGCTGCTGAGTACCAACCCAATACTTACCTATTTGTGTTAGCACTTCACTTGGTTTTTTGTCTGTCTACGTAGTACCTAAGTATCTATCGTACCAAAGTATGTTCGTGTGTTGTGTCTAATAAATAATTTACTTTCTTTTACAAATAACCCTTAGTTTTAGAGCACCAAGCTGAGTCAGGGCCTGTTAGACCTACACACACGCGCTCGTCCACTTGATTGTGGGCTGCTTAGTACCAACCCAATGCTTACCTATTTGTGTTAGCACTTCACTTGGTTTTTTGTCTGTTCACTAAAAATCAAGTACCTAGTACATTTAGTACTTTACATATTAACAGTAATTAACAGTTTCTTTGTAGTCTCTCAAATGTAGGATGAAAATATGAGTTAAAACATATTTTGGTATATTTTCAGTGAAAATCCAACGGACGGGCAATGCCTAGTGTACAAAGATGCAGAAAGTGTTGAAAATTCTAATTTCGATAAATCCAAACCAACTATAATCATAATACATGGATGGACTGGGGATTCTGAAAACGCAGTAAACAAAAATCTAACGAAAGCAGGTATATATAACTTTTTACATTATTATTTAAGATACGGAAATAATGTAATTTAACACGTTAGCTGTCCATGGTTTACATTTAGTGCATTTTGGAATTAGCTGTGAAGTCCGTGGACTACATGTAGTTCATAGCTCTGTTTCAAATGCATGAGATGTCAGGCACGCTAGAACTACGAGGTTGAATTTTGGGTATTTTGATAGGTATTTTAGTAAAATAAAACACGGTGGACGTGACAATTAAAAAAAAAATGAAAATGAGGTTTTAAATTGAAGTTACAGAAATGTAACTTCAACATGAGAGTTGACAAGAAGACATTCAATGACATCCATTAAAACATGGCAGTTCTCGATAACTTCGCTGATGTAAGAACATCTTCTGTTTGAAGTTGGGAAATACATTTGCATCAACAGAATTCTCCATTATATTTTGCATAAAGTCATCTTTTCCGTCACTTTCTTCTAAAATACAACGCATGTCTTCATCACTTATTCTATGAGACATTTTGAAATTATTGTGAAAAACAAAGCTCCGCGACAAATTCAACAAGTTTTATGAACAGGTGTTCAGTGTTTCCACTCTAAAATAGTATTACGAGCTAAAATACAAAAACAAATCGCAAAAAATGTGCTAAAAATTTGCTGAGGAGTACGTGCACTACTTGTAGTGCACTATATTTCAGCAAAGGAGTCCATGCACTAAATATAGTGCACACAAAAAACCTAAAAATATAGGGTCTAAAAAAGAAAAAACAGGCTTTTATTTATTTTTCTTTATTTGATGACCTGATTCTAAGAACATATGAAGAAATCAGTATGGACGCAGCGAGAAATCAGTATATACCCCAAATTATCTTGGATTGGAACAGCTAACGTTTAAGTGACAGTGAAACCCGCCAACTTACGTATGGGCCGATCGGCCACATCTTATAACGAGGCAAGGTTTGATTTGTTTGTAATGAATAGGCTCCAAACAAAAACTACTAAACCGTGTTGAAAAATTCTTTCACCGTTGGGAAGCTACACTATCTCTGGTGAACATAGGCTATATTATATTTTAGAAATGTGAAATTCGAATTTAACGCGCGTGAAATCGCGGGAAACAGCTATAGTATCATAAAAGTGGACAGTAGGGCGATCGGCCCATACGCAAGCAGAAATTGGCAAAACCTGGGTTTTTGCCAATTCAGTGGGTTAACCACCATGTTAACTTTTAAACATGCAAATAAATATCACCTAGATTAACGACCTCTGTGGCGCGGTAGGCGAAGGTCCGCCTGCGACGCAGGAGGTTGCGGGTTCGATTCCCGCCTCGGGACAATTATGTGTACGATCTGCAGATATTTGTTCCGGGTGTTCTGGTGCGTATCTCTATGTATAATAAAAAATATCTATCCTTGTAATCTCTTGTAAAACAATCTATTGTATTAAGTAGGTATATCAGTTATCTGGTACCCATAATACAAGCTCTGCTTACCTTGCGGCTAGATAATGCTGTGTGGATTGTCTAACATTATTTATTTATTTATCATCCATGCGTTAAAAGGATTTATCATGCCAGATCCAATTATTTTTTAGTGATTTATTCATTTATCCTTTTCAGTTTTGAGCTCCAAACACGGGTGTAATTATAATATAATATGTCTTGATTGGGGTATATATGCAAAGAACGAATATTTATTAGCATCAGCCGCTGTCAGGAAAGTTGGTGAATATCTCTGCGATTTCTTAAAATGGTTGACAAAATTTGGACTGTGTTTTTTGGAGACTACACTAATCGGACACAGCTTGGGTGCCCATGTTGCTGGTTTTGCAAGTCGATTTTGTGATTGCGGAATATCCCGAATTGTTGGTAAGATTATATACTATTTATCTTGTACTACTATATTGTATCCATGATAATATTATAGATGCGAAATTTTTTTGTGAAATTGTGTGTGGCTATTGATGTCTGGTTGACCTTTCCACGCCTAAGTGACTAAACGGATCTAAATGAAATGTGGCAGGGTATGTAGTTAGGTTTTTGGCGACTTAGGTCTATCAGGAATAACGACTAGGTATAAAAATGACTAGAACGTGATATTATCAAGAAAGAAAATTGGAGACATATATTATTAACTAAGTATACAAATGCCGATATCAAATAAAAGTCGAAGGTGATTATTACCTAAGTATAAAAATGCTGACATTTAAAAAATCTCCAAGATTAAGACGCACATACTTAGGCTACTCTTAATCCCGAAAAAGCACGTGCTTGATAATCCACAGTAACCATTGATTGGTAAAATTAAACAACAACCCACACACGAGTTGTTGTTTAATTCTTTGTTATTAATATAATAAGTATGTGTTTTAGTATATTTGTTATTTTTTGTCTCGATCCTAGTTCTTCAAAGTTGAATTAAATTAAATTTTAAGGTTATTTAAAATTGTATTACGTAATGAGATTAGACGTAATTTGATTTTTGGGACATGTGTCAATAGAAGCATTCCGGAACTTGTGAAACCCCAAATTGGGGTTCACCTTACGGGCAGATTTCTGGAAGAAATCCGACTAGAGACTACGCGCACGTCACCAACCTCAGTACGATCGCAGACGCGAGTGGGCGTCCATCCTGAGCAAGTTAGCGTCCACCCTGCACGAGACGGCGTCCATCTTTTTTGTCAGCCCGGACCGACTCCCGCTCTTGCTAAGGCCAGTGGTTAACTTAACGGTACTCAACGCGATTCGGATACGACCTTTTCTCACGACCTTGAGATAATATTATAGTTCTATTCTAGTTTCTTAATTATATATATTGTACAAGTTCTTCTTGTTTTCTTAACATATCCTTAGACTAGGAATAAAAACTGGATAAGGACTGTTTCATTGGCCAATAGAAGCTTAAACCCCAAGTTTGTGGGGTTGCCGCCCTTGTCCCCCGGCCGCCATCTTGGAAAAAGGGGTGCGAACACCGTTTTCACGATATCTCAGAAACTATGCGTCCTACAAAAAATTCGTCAAGAGATAATTTGTAGCAAATTGCTTTGCAAAATGTTTTTATATATTTATTTTCCGAGATATCGCGAAAAAGGTGTTTGTTCCCCTTTTTCCAAGATGGCGGCCGGGGGACAAGGGCGGCAACCCCACAAACTTGGGGTTAAGCTTCTATTGACCCCCCCCCCCACACATGTTCCAAAAATAAAATTGCATTCTCTAAAAAATGCAATATTAGGTCCTCAAATTGTAACATTTCAATTGACTATTGATCGGCTCTTACGATACCTAGTTCAGAGTTCTATTCTTACGGCAGGACCACCTCACCCACGGCCAGCAAAACTTTGTGTTCCACGACTCTGGTACACACAACAGAAGCTCTTCTTCGGAGTTAAATAATGCTTAGAGATATATCTTGCATATTTATTTACATTTCTAATTAATTTTCAGGGTTAGATCCAGGGCGTCCAGACTGGGAAAAACACCCAGGAAAAGTTTCGCGTCGCGATGCTTATTACGTAATTATCGTTCATAGTAGCAAGTTCTTTGGCGACCACAGTCTCATTGGCCATGCTGATTTCTACCTGAACGGTGGGACACAGGAGGAAATCTGTGGTGACGACTTCATTTGCAGCCATAAAGTGGCCGTACGAGTTTGGTGCGCCTCTTTGTATTATCCTGAAGCGTTCGTTGCCGACGAATGTGCGAGTATGGAAGATATGGAACAAGATAAATGTTATGGCAAACAAGTTCAATTTGGCGGATGTAATATGAGTTACAAGCCGTAAGTATTCAAACAAAACAGCATCACCTATCTAGACCCAAAGATGTAGATCAAGGTGATGCTGTATAAAATATTTAGAATTTAACTATTATATAAAAACTGTAGGTAGCTTGACGTATTAATTACTAGCTGCGCTCCGCGGCGTCACTTGCATGGAAATCTATGTGTATAATAGTTTATAAAGCTTCCTCTCGAATCACTTTATCTATTAAAAAAAATAGCTTTAAAGACCTAAGCATACATAGGGACAGACAGACAGCGGGAAGTGACTTTGTAGTGATGATTGCAAGCGCTTAACAATAAATCTTGTTTGATTTAGAAGAACAGAAATGTTTCATCGATGTGTTCCCTTTATGTCGATTCCCGTTATGTAGAGTCTGTTTTTGCATAAAATTAATTTCTTCGCGTTCACAGGTCAAACATAAAAATTAAAAGCCAATCTTTAAAATTTTGTTTATTAAGTTGTTTTATAAATCAGTCTTTACTATTAGTGTAAATGCAAATAAGTAGTAAATAATTCTTCTTAAAAGTAACTTTCTTAATCAAGTATATAAATCACAGTCTAATCATCATTATTAGTGTATATGTTACAGCATATTTTACAGTAAATTGTTCTTCTAAAAAAGTACTTTTCTTAATTGATATAAATCACAGTCTAAGCATCACTAAAAACAATATCACTATTATGTTTATGTTAATCAGCATAATGTTTTACAGTAAAAAATTCTTCTAAAATGTAAGTTAAATCACAGTATAATCATCACTTGGTGTACATTATGTATGTAATCAGCATATTATTGTACTATAAATATCTTCTTAAAACTTAACTTTCTTAAACTAAATAAGCGTTATTAGTAAGAAAATTGTCAATTATTAAATCTGACAGAGGATAGTCGTTTGAGACAGACAATTAAATCGATTTTGTTATTTGTAAAATCTTCCACAATTTTATTAATACGCAAATCCACAGCCAAGGATTTTATCTTTATTTGCCTTTGATAAGTGCCGTTACAGACGTTTGCCTGCTCTAAAATTCGTTATAACATTTCGCCTCATCTCCTTCAGGTGTATTTTCTAATAATGTCACCCATGCTTCCGGGATGACATTTTTGGGCAGATGTAATGTGGCTGCACACATAGCGATATATTTTTTTCTACCAGGAATATTTACTATACCGGTCTGTTTTCCTTTTTTCCACAAGGCTTTATTAAAATGCAAAAAACATCCGCCTATTTCTGCCAATGGAAAAATTTCTTTTATAGCATTTATGGCGGCAATCTCGTAATCTATCTTGATTTTTTTTGGATGACATTCCGGAATGTGTTCTTTTACCACTTGAAACATGTTCGTATAGGTCGATTGGGATTTATCAGGTAACAACGCGAAAATAATCGGTACTATTACAGTTTTATCTTCCGTACTACCAATGTCGGCATGTACATATTGTATACAATTGATAGAATGGTGGGGAAACTGAAAAGAATGTCCCATCAACAAAGAACTTATTATTACTTACTTATTTTGTATAAAATCGCCAATGTGCAATTGATTTTTAGTATGTTGCAGTCTAATAGGTACTACTTTTTATTTAAACTTTAAAGGATGATTTATGAAACCTAGATTAACTTTATCGTATGTAACTTATTTTAAATAAACACTGTGTTTGCATGAGAATAAAGTTCTTTAAACGTAAAAACACATGAACCTGACTGTACTTCAAAATATGATTGTATTAAACTCGACATAAAGGTAATAGAAGCGGGGCAATGAAACTCGAAGTTACGGGAATAGAAGCGGGTCTGAATTCGTAAAGTCGACCTAGGGGCGATAAAAGCGAGATAAGGTTTTCGGCTCGACATAACAGGTATCGACATAAAGGGAACACATCGTTTCATCCCTTATCGAGTGCTGTGATGGATAGCTCGTTGCGTACGATTCGCAGGTTTTAGTGTTTTATACCAATACTAACAATACTGGATAATCATTAAAACAAAATACTTATTAACAATGGAATATACAATCAAATAATAGATTATTAGAACTAGTATTTACAATTGAAAAAAAATTTCTGACTGCAGACAAACTGTTGCAAACAATCTACAGGTATATCAACTGATCCATATCAATACCAATCGGAAGCGTCCCCAAGACGCTGGCTGCATTGCTCCGCTATATGGCAATGCTGTTGGGCTGCGCCAGATACTAACCAGCTCTGGGGTCACGAGTTACTTCGACCAGACGCTTAGCTACATATTTTTTAAACCCGGAGAGCCTCGGTATTCCTCTGACCTAGGGTCTCGACACCAAGCGGAGCAAAATAAATGTATATTCATAATGGATGCCCAGTAAATGATAAGTTGTTTTTAGTATACTAAAAACATTGTTTTTGTTTCAGGGAAGGCATCTTCCGGTTAGATACCAAAAAACCATACTTTCCTTTCATGGAAGTGACGAGTGAACAGTGTTAAATGAGGATGAAATGCACAATGATTCATCCATAAAACGACGTAAACGATGTGGACAGCCTTTTAGCATTAGGTTTATTGTAGAAAACAATTGTGTATCTTTAAAAAAAATTGATTAAAATTTTTTATGAGTAAACTATGTCGGAACGGGCTTTATTTTAGAGTTTTATTTTTTTTCCCTCTCATATACTCCGCTACACAGGTTTTTAACTTTTGCGGTAGTCAGCCCACAATAATTGTAACCTATACATACATTAAGTTTTTTGTATCAAATACGACTGCTGGGGCAAACGTGTTCTCGAGTGGAGACCACGACTCGGTAAACGTAGTGTAGGACGCCCTCCGACCAGGTGGGATGACGATCTGCGAAAGACTCCAGGTAGATGCTGGATGCGTCAAGCTGAAGACAGGGCGCTATGGCGCTCATTGGGGGAGGCCTATGTCCAGCTGTGGACTATCATAGGCTGTTGATGATGATGATGACACATAGATAATGACGAGATAAATTTATATCATTCTTAGTGTTGGATTGTCAACATCAAACAGTGTAGTAGTTACCTTTCCACGTGTTAATGGAATATGAGAGAAATATGATTCATTTAACCTTAAGCTTACGGTATAAAAAAACAGACAGTCGGTCGTTCGTACGCTGATTGTCTCTTCATTTAAATCATCAATGATACAATTTCTTGACACGACACGGATAAAACTGTGTAAGATTTGTCAAGTTTGATCTATAAACACAAATTATACTTAAATTATACTGAGTAAGTTCTATCGCCGATTTTCATATCTTATATATTTATCATATCGCATATCTGTTTTATAGAAATACAGGAAAAGTCAATTTCCTGAAACTGTATGTCTTTCCTCACATATATACATGATCCACCGTGAGCAATAGACGGTCGACAATAATAGGAACCTAATGTAAAGTCAACATCTATTGGGTTACAAAAAAATCTATGTGCTAAATATTTGTGATTGTTGATTTAATCAATGTACGAGCAACGGATGTCAATATAGAATGTAACAATATGAAATGGCTGGGAAATTCATGTATTATATACCTATAATATTTTTTATAAAATACACAAATAAAGTGTCTTCTTGAATATTAAATAAAACTCACATTTGTATACAAGTAAATATTAATGTTTACACAGCTGAAATAAAACATCAAGAGTGGCGTTATTTATCATAAATAAATAAATAAAATAAATAATGCTGGACAATTCACACAGCATTATCTAGCCCCATGGTAAGCAGAGCTTGTGTTATGGGTACTAGATAACTGATATACATAATACTATATATTACATAGATAGATATTTTTTATTATACATAGAAAACAACCAGAACACCCGGAACAAATATCTGCAGATCGTACACACAATTGTTCCGAGGCGGGAATCGAACCCGCAACCTCCTCCGTTGCAGGCGGACCTAACATACGCTTTAAACTAAGTTTAACTAAGTTATGTTACCTAATTTGAATGAATAAATGATTTAACCATCTGTGTCAGAATCCTTGAAGGTCTAAGGGAAAAAGGGAGATAGGATTTTGAATTTTACATTATTTTTTAATGTACACGCCTTTTATCAGATTTTTGAAACCAACTACTTACTTATGAATAGGTATGGTTTTTGACGACCGAGGGGCGGTGGGCGCGGTGGGCGAAGGTCCGCCTGCGACGCATGAGGTTGCGGGTTCGATTCCCGCCTCGGAACAAATGTGTGTACGATCTGCAGATAGTAATGTATTGCTGTGTGAATTGTCCAGCATTATTTATTAATTTATTTATCCAAGCTCTTGGTTCTTACCTATTTTACATAAATGTATTATATTCTATATGTATAAAGTAAATCCTTTATTGGCCTTCTGTTAAGTGATTAAGTATGTTAATTTGTTTTTAACACTTTGACTGCGGTTTTTTTTCGACGACTGCGATCTTTTTTTTTACCTAAAAAATTCGTGCTGCCGCTCTACACAGCGGTTGTGTTGCGCCGCACATGCGTTTCGTTCGAAAAATATTACAGCTCTGCTGAGTCACAAAGATCTGTATTTTCTTAGCCGCTGCGCTAGAGTGGATTTTCGCAGATTAGTCACTTGTAGAAAACTCATACCGTGCGTTTTCAGCACTCAAAGTGTTAAGGGCTGTAGATTCGATTTTTTAAATAAATAAATATCTACTACTAACATACAATCAATCTTGAACACGTCAGAAAATTACAAGCGCAATTCAAACGAATAACGTGTAAGAGCATTATTATTCACTATGATTCTGACGTTCGCCTCTCAATAAGTAGGTACCTACAAGTCTTACAAATAATGTATTCGGTCCTCCGGCGTCTCGCAGATTAAGAAAACAATGACTGCCAATCTATCAACAGAGACTCCATTTAGGAAGACAAAAGCAAACGGTACGACGGTACTAAGTGGACCGTTTTATTATTATATTTATCTTTAATCACTACGCGGAGAAAAAGTCGACTAGAGTCGAAATAATGATGTGATCCGAACGCTTTAGCTTTGGGGGAATGAAAACAATAAGGCGGCTTTCTTTTGTTTGATTTTTCTTTGCGCATGCTATCATTTTGTCGGGATATTACAGGTTTATCATGAAAATATGGTTTTTGATGAAGATAATTATTATCGTGAATAGTTTTGCCCTGTTACTTGTGGGCCGGCCATATCTCGCGAAGAACCGACGGCCGCTGGGGCAAACGTGTTCTTGAGTGGAGACCACGACTCGGTAAACGTAGTGTAGGACGCCCTCCGACCAGGTGGGATGACGACCTGCGAAAGACTGCAGGTAGATGGTACACCCCCTGCCTTTTCTTAAATTCATATAATTCTTTCCATCCAAAGGTTGCCTGGAAGAGATCGCTTCTAAGCGATAAGGCCGCCCATTGTACCTGTCGCATATAATGTATTTTTGTAATGTTTAATTTGATTATGGTGTACAATAAAGAATTTTTGTATTGTATTGTAGATGCTGGATGCGGCAAGCTGAAGACAGGGCGCTATGGCGCTCATTGGGGGAGGCCTATGTCCAGCAGTGGACTAATATAGGCTAATGATGATGATGATGATGTTACAAGTCTTGATAAAATAGATTTAAGTTATTTGGAAATTTGATAGGCCAATCAAATGGGGCGGGCGGTGAGATTAACATAAATAGTTTCTAGGAAGTCCAATTTTTCAAATTTGCCTGTCATGCCATTTTCACCTTAAATGAAGTTTTAATAGAAAATCGTTTAATATTTTTCTCAGTCAAAACCCAATATTACTATAAAACCACAAACAAGTCATAACATTATTAAGCTTGCTCTAGCTCGGACAAATCATAAATAAAATATTACCATCCATAGCCTCATTTAAAGCATTGGCTTAAGAGTCATAAATCGCCGTTCAGGGACGGCAGGACATTATTAAAATACCACATCACTGGAGCTCTCCTAATTAAATTTCACACAAGAGACTATGCGAGTCGTTAAATTTTACAACCCTTTGAGTTTTCATCAGTGAAAGTTTATTGTCTGTTTATTGTCAGTCGACTATTCGAGTTTATCACGAGGGACAATGTTTTGGATTGGTTGTAATTGTAATATTTGGCCAACTATGCCACAGCTATAGAGGTCTTAATAATAAATCGTTTAAAGTTCATCGAAAGTCATCGAATTATATCAAAATACACATTTATCCTCCACTGGAACACCAAAGGCACTATAAATAGTAGTTTGATAATAGGTATAAGCGTTAATGAGATAAAAGACTGCGTTCAGCAGTTGACTAATATGTTGAAGAAGCATGGATAATCGTCGATAAGGGTGGCTAAGGACCGGACAGAATAGCGCAATATAGATGAGTCCTGTTACCCAGCAGTTTAATACTTACATAGAAATCACAGCCTAACAGTGACATCATCATCATCAATCTATAAGAGTCCACTGTTGGACATAGGCCTCCCCTAATGAGCGCCGTTGCACCCAGTCTTTAGACTGCCGCATCCAGTATCTGCCTGCAGTCTTTCGCAGGTCGTCATCCCACCTGGCCGGAGGGTGTCCTACACTACGTTTGCCGTATAATGTGGAATACTTTTGTTATTTTGTGCATTTATAAATTTAAATCGCCTTACACAAAACATGATTTCACAGTCGAAATTTTATAGCAAAATTTCACAGTCAAAATAACTGTATTTTAGGCTCTATTTATCAATCTCCGAGTTGGTACATAAATTCTGTCACGCACGTTATTGAAGCCTCCGAACGAACTACGCAGAGATTATTGAGCTTATTCCCAAGCCAACCCATCTATTAGGGAGGGTAGTTAATGTGAGGAATTAACTGTTATATCTGTGACACGGGTCAAAATCAGCTTGTAAGCCTTAAATTTGTTTTTATTACCTTGTAAATGTTTCAGTTGTTTTAACCTGAACTAAAATAATAAAAACCGTTTGTACTTTCTTGACGCAGGTTAATCTAATTCGGTAGATTAATTAATCTTTTGTCGCATGATGTGAAAATCATTATTTTTAGAATATATTCTAAGAAATTGTTTGCAACGTCTGCAGTTTAACTGTTTCAATTCTAAATACTAATTCTAATTTATAATCTATTCGTTGACTGTAATTTACTTTCTAAGGATTCTTTTTAATTGAAAATGTCGACTCAACTTCTGAGATAAGTTGTGGGATGAGTCGCCTTATTTATTTTCCGTATATTATTTTGTGCTCAAATATAATGTATAATTCAATATAGAGGCGGATTAAGAACCTTCCAGATTATTGCGAGCGATACACGTACACGATTTTTCACGCTACGACATGTCAAATATGAATGGAACTGAAATAAGTTTTCCATATCGCCAGATCTGATTATTTACTATGAAAAGGCTTTTTGTGTGCACGAGTCTTCTTTCATGATCGGAATTTATATTAAAGTAGTGCAAGAGACATGTAGGTATCTTTCAAAGGATTATGGAAAATAGATAGGTACGTTTTTTTATCCGACTACAAAGGTAAAATAAATAGGTATTTTTTTTTTATAATAAATAGCCTAACCTTTTTATCTGCTACCTTCAGTACCTATAGCTGCTGTAAAAGATGCATAATTATATACTAACTAGGAAGATAGGTACCACCTACATCAAACATAACAGCGCGGTCGTCGTCGTAAGAATTCGTATGTATTTTATTTATTAACTTCAAAACCTAAGCTCCCTTAGGACATTAAATATTTGACATAAATTTTATTTGAATAGTTGAAAGGTTAACAATTTTAAAGTTCCAACTATCTCTAATGAAAATCCCTTAGCAATATGTTCAATTCAAGTTTCTACAACTTTCAACCAAAAGGTATTACGAACTGTCTGTCTAAACAATCGCCCAGTACAATGCTTCGGTCAACATTTGCCGAATAGTTTACGTTGGTCTGCTCCTGTGGAATTCAGTTATTAAATCAATCACTTAATAAAGTCCAGAATATCGAGCTAGCCGCAATGTTGCAGACACATTGTAGATTTTAACTTTGAGAACCCAAACACATTGTTTGGGTAGAAGTTTGGAATTTGAATTTTGAGTTTCGATGTTGATAGAAATTTGAGATATTTTACGTTGGCTGACTTATGGCTAAATAGGCTATTTACACTGTCTATAGGCCTAGCAAAATTACCTCGCTTTTCATCTGTATAATTAACTGGTCTGGTCTACTAGACTACCAGTAAATGCATATATGAATAATGATAAAACATACCTTAGACAGTAAGAATGTAGACAGTTGTTAGTCAAAATAATATTAATAGCTTAGCCCACCCTTTGTCCCCTTTGTAGTGCAATAAAGTTTTTAAATAAATAAATAATTAAATGTGAAATTTAGGATGTTTGGACGTCTAGATGTTTCTAGCGGATCGGGCTGAAATTTTGCATAACATGTTAATCATTTTTTATGGGCCGTAGTTTTTAAATATTCTACATCCTGTACTAGACTCATGATGCCTGAAAGTAATGATTTATTACTATTATTAGCAATGTTCACCGTCTCTTAATCAAATTTACATAAGCTACGTCTCAGTAAATTGTTTCATTAATAAGATTATGCATTCTAGACGCAGAGAACATCCTTAGTGCATAAAACCAGTGTTTAGATTTACTTCAATGGTAAGCTGAAATTCCAACAACTAAAATAGTCAGGAGAAATTGTGTCTGGTTGCTTTCATATTTTTAAACCCATGTCACCTAAAACTATAATTCCTCTCGTGAGAGCTAGTCTCCTCCTCCAGTAGGTATACGGGAGGAAGACCAGGCTACCAGAAATTTACTAGCACCTTATAAAACAAAATGCAGGGTACCTTTAAGCCAGCTTTTTCGTTTTTTCTGTAGCTTGGTCCTTCTCAGCACTTTTTTTTCGGTTGTCCTGAATGCTGTAGACCGCAGATAGCCGTGACAGTGTTACCGGACTTTTGGCGGACGCAAAAGGCGCCTCACTCGTAAACTTAGGTTTGGGCAACACCTACAAGGGTACGTAGGGTGTTGCCAGATGCTATAAGATGATACGAAGGTTTCGCCTAGGTGCACGAATGCACCTAAGGGCGGAAATCGGGAATTCTTATACTCCGTATCTGGTGGGGCTGGTTTTTGGTCGGACGACCTTCTCTGCACAATTAGATACGTCCTCATGAATTTTTCTCCCCAAAGAAGAGGTCAATTCATCACCACGCTTGTCAGGCGGATTGGTGATCGAGCTGGCGGTACCTCTAAATATTCTTTTATCTTGATCTACTATCCTCTTAAGCTTGATGCCCCCATAACATATCAGCGCGTTTGAGGAGGAGGCCTGCGTCCAGCAGTGGACTAATATAGGCTGTTGAGGCTGGGGTTAACCTTGATTGCAAAGTGAAAAAGGTTTTTGTAGTCTTGGTAATGTTCAGTATTGTTCTGCAATGGGAAGGTTGAAAGGTGAGATTTCTTATCTCACAATTATTGAACGCAGGCATATGTACCTTTTAACAAAAAGTATGTAGCCTGTAGCATTCTTAAGTAAAATGATACGACGGTGCGGTTTCATTAAAACCCTGGATAACGTCTGGCTCCGGTACATCCTCCAGACGTAGGTGTCGCGAGAATTAATTTTAACTCGAAAATGTGAGAGAAATTCAAAAATTCCTTTACGAAATTCCGTATTGTAGAGCATATTGTTAGAAAGGAATTTGGTTCATATTTTAATTTAATACTGTTCATGATGAGATGATTTCTACTGTAATACAAAATTATACAAAGTTGCTAGGTAAACTACCTAGTACGTAAAATTTTGTAATAGTTTCCAAGCGTTTTCCTGGTTAAAAGGAACCTACCTATATCTTCACCGGAATGACGACGCCTACTTAGCAGGCTAGAGTCTCGTTCGTTACCGGAATTAACCAGACAAATCGCTCCACCAGTCTATCTATGTCCACTAAGAACAGTCATGCACCTTTATTCAGGAAATAATCTTCTTGCAAACAATTGACCAACTCTTTCTTTTCGCCAAAAATATGATAGGTCGTTAAACGTCTTGTCCTAAAATTTT
This sequence comes from Eupithecia abbreviata, assembly GCA_943735965.1. NCBI lineage: Eukaryota > Metazoa > Arthropoda > Insecta > Lepidoptera > Geometridae > Eupithecia > Eupithecia abbreviata. The sequence goes on along the minus strand of OX030982.1, from coordinate 9,526,362 downwards.
TATAGACATACACGACAGAGATACTTTTGCCTTTAAAAAAATAAATGAGTAAATATGAACATAATTATGCAAATATAAATTTTCACTCGATTAAAAAACGTCTTCTTAGAGCAAAAAACTCGTACAAAAGCTGATATTAAAAATATAAAAGTCACGTTTTAATGTCTTCGCGTGTCAGACATCGAGCAAAATTAAATTTTAAATTTCTTAAAATTAATATTTCTTAAGACATAAACGTTCTTCATAACTATTAATTAAACAACAGACCCGCCTCAAGTAGCTTCGATATACTTGAAAGGTCTTGAACAATCGTCTAGAGATTTGGTGTGTCTGCACATTTAGCGGACTATTGCAAAAGATGTTGAAAGCGGAAGACCTAAGAGGCTCGACTAGAAATTCCACCCACGTAGGGCTTTATAAATATCATTATAATGTGTATTATAATTTAGTTTTAAAATATTTAATTGATGTTTTGTTTTATAGATAAAAAAAATATAAAATGTTGGATATAAAAATGTTGCTGTCACTGATTCTAATTAAAAATCACAGACTTGCTAACCAACAATCAAGTGTTGAGGTATTTTTTATAAATAAAAAAACAATATACGTTAACTTGTGTACTTACTTATGTATTTGCGGTGTTATGAATTATTTATAGCCGCCGATAGAGTAAAGACTATCTGTATAACTTCGACGACCGATGTGGGCGAAGGTCCACCTGCGACGCAGAAGGTTGCGGGTTCGATTCCCGCCTCGGAACAATTGTGTGTACGATCTGCAGATATTTGTTCCGGGTGTTCTGGTCGTTTTCTATGTATAATAAAAAAATATCTATCTATGTAATGTATTGTATTATGTATATCAGTTATCTAGTTCCCATAACACAAGCTCTGCTTACCATGGGGCTAGATAATGCTGTGTGAATTGTCCAGCATTATTTATTTATTTATTTATTTAACTGGGTTTGACGGCTGTGTCGCTTAATGCTTAAAAAAGTATCAAACTAATCGATAGAGCGGACTTTCCGCTAACAGTGCATACTATTCCGATATTTTGTTTAGAGATACAAAATATAAGCTTCTTGGCAAAATATGTACGTGACTAGTACTTATTTAGATGAAAATGAGTTTTCTTATCGTAATAGAGTATTATAAATATCGTTCAATTGTTATGAGCTTGTAAGACTATGTTTTGGAATAAACTAGATATTAGGCGGACGGTTCAGACAAAGAACTTGGGACAAAGTTCGTGTCTTTAATTATAAAGAAAATATGTTATGATATTAAAAATAAAATATTTATTAAATAATGATAAATTGGATGATAAGGACACTCACGATAGGGCGCCCTCCGACCAGGTGGGATGACGACCTGCGAAAGACTGCAGGTAGATGCTGGATGCGGCAAGCTGAAGACAGGGCGCTATGGCGCTCATTGGGGGAGGCCTATGTCCAGCAGTGGACTGCTATAGGCTGATGATGATGGATGATAAGATAACTTATTATAACTAATGATTACAGTTCGATTCGAAATGAGGGATTTTCTTCAAATATTTACAAAAACAAACATTAAAAGAAATGAAGAAATAATATCGAAACTCAATGATACCTTTGAATTTCGAACAAAGATTATTAGAGACAATTGTCTCGTACACAAAAATAAATTAATTTACAATTCAATTTATTTATCAACTCAAATTAATAAAATAGAATTCATTATCTTTGGGATCATGGCACTCAGATATTGTCCCGTCTGGCGATTTGAAATATGCTATTATGATATGAACATAGAGATGTGGAATCGTAGAATTATTATATTGAGTAGTTTGTTGGAACAGGTTTCATTTAGAGGAGACGTACCAACACTATCCATATCCGGCGCGGGCGGCGCGCCCCTACGCGAGTCGCACTGCCAAGGCTGGGCAGTAAATGTGTTAAATTTAAATGTTTATTTCCATGGACAGCTAACCAAGGATTCACTCCTAACGCAAAAATGTAATGTTCTTCTGAAAGAAAATCTGACAGAGGTCTCTCCTGTTAATTGTTATATTTAAAATAAACTTAGTCATCGAAGTCGCTGCGAGTGACTTCAGTCATTCCATGCAACTGTGGAAAGCACAACATAAAATAAATCATGGTACTATAGTGTATATTCCATTATACATTATATACATATATATACATACAGTTTTTAAAGAAAATAAACTAACCTCCTTGAATCGCCTCTGGGATGATTTCTGATAGATAGATGCATATCCAGCGTTGGGATTATGAGCATTACTCTCCGTGAGATAAAAGCCATTAAGGCGCTTATCAGAGGGAGGCCTGCGTCCAGCAGTGGACCAATATAGGCTGTTGAGGTGAGGTGGGGAGATATTACTTATTATTTTTGACGACCGATCTGGCGCAGTGGGCGAAGGTCCGCCTGCGACGCTGAAGGTTGCGGGTTGGATTCCCGCCTCGGAACAATTGTGTGTACGATCTGCAGATATTTGTTCCGGGTGCTCTGGTCGTTTTCTATGTATAATAAAAAATATCTATCTATGTAATATATTGTATTATGTATATCAGTTATCTAATACCCATAACACAAGCTCTGCTTACCATGGGGCTAGATAATACTGTGTGAATTGTCCAGCATTATTTATTTATTTATTTAATAAACGCTTTATTATACTTTAATGCACAGACAGTTATGCTTAAAATAATGGAAGTATCGGATGTTTCGTCTGAAGTTGAATCTGTTGTTGTTGATGTAAGAAGCTTTCCACTGATTTCTTAGTAAAAAAAATCCGGTTGGATATTTACACGTATAGGTACATGGAAACACACATTTCCTATTACTCCCATATCGGAATTCGGCCCCAGGCCTATCAATTTTATTATTGAGAGTGTTGTAAGGAACATGCCCAATCACGCGCGAAATTCAATAGTTTAAATAAATTAAAAGATTTCTTGAACTTTAGGTACCGTATCGCCTACGTCCCGTAGCACCCAAACTACCCTCATGAGATGTGGGCACCACTAAACGGAGCTCTAAACGAAGAGGGCAGACCGCAGACTTAGGTCCTAAGACCAGTCTAGAATTAATAATTAACTCAATGGTAATTGCATTCCTTTGGATGCGGCGAGCGGAGTTATTTTAGCTTAATTAATAAGTGACAAAGAGGAACTTGAAATTTAATTCTAGGAACTGTTTCCTTGGCGGTAAAGTTTTATTTCGAAACTTAGCTTTCTTTGAAATAATATGATTCGTTATGTTGAATCAATTGAATAATACTCGTAGCTCCGTTCATATCCCATGGTTAATCTTGCTCAAATAGTGCTTAGGAATAAATACAATACAATATAAATACCCTTATTGCATATCAAGACAAAAAAAATCATTGAAGAACAAACAAACAAAGATACAAATGCACAATGAGTGGATTTATCGCTAAGAGCGATTTCTTCTAGGCAACCTTTGGATGGACACGTAGCTATTGTTTAGGTTTAGACGGTGGTGTATTATAGACTTATGTATACATATACTATACATAACATACTGTCATATGTAAATAAATACTCTGAATCATACATTATGGCAAAATTGATATATTGCTGATCTTCTAAACGTATAACGACTTCTAACGATTTGTTTTGGACATTTTATAAGCGTACATTATTATAATAATTCAAATTATTCTCATATGTATAAGGGTTGAGCTTTGGAATTTATGATCATCATCATCAGCCTATGATAGACCATTGCTGAGCATAGGCCTCCCCCAATGAGCGCCATAGCGCCCTGTCTTCAGCTTGACGCATCCAGCATCTACCTGCAGTCTTTCGCAGGTAGTCATCATCCCACCTGGTCGGAGGGCGTCCTACTCTACGTTTACCGAGTCATGGTCGGAGAGAGTGGAGACCACGACTCGGTAAACGTGTAGGACGCCCTCCGACCAGATGGGATGACGACCTTCGAAAGACTGCAGGTAGATGCTGGATGCGTGAAGCTGAAGACAGGGCGCTCTGGCGCTCATTGGGGGAGGCCTATGTTCAGCAGTGGACTAATATAGGCTGATGATGATGATGATGATGATGATGATGATTCAAATAGGAACCTTAGAGGTGAAAAGGTCATGCTATCTACGATTACTTTTGATTCAGACAAAAATAATTTCAACATCTTCAAAAACAAATCCATAAATACACATGAACAAGTTCCCTAATGTATTTCGTCTCGATCCCTGCCGCAATTTCCTACCTTTTGATTGCTGAGCTAATAAAGTTGCGGTTTCTTAGTAGGTACGTACAAATTTTCCCTTTAGACAAACACAAAGATGTCTAACAAAGTCGAACAAAGCATTCGTCTCGCGCCAAATTTACATTAATATGAGATTTTCGTTATTAACAATACTTAAATACCTTCATTCAAAAGGTTTACTTCCAACCGTGCCCGAATTTAAATTATTTGCTGTTTAGTATATTTATCTAACATAGGCCTGTTAGGAGAAAACCGAAAAATAAAAAATCTGGTTATTTGAGGCTGAAGATATAAAAACGTTTTGATCCATGATCGGAACGTTGAACTTACATTAAAAATAAATAAAATAAATAATGCTGGACAATTCACACAGCATTATCTAGCCCCATGGTAAGCAGAGCTTGTATTATGGGTAATAGATAACTAATATATGTACATAATACAATACATTACATAGATAGATACATTAGGTCCTAAAAAGCTATCATGAGAAGCCAAAACCTTAGCTGTCCCCTAAATAAACACTTAATTATTTTCCCAAAATATTCCTGATGGGCTAGATAATGCTGTGTGAATTGTCCAGCATTATTTATTTATATTTATTTATTCCCGTCTTGTTACTCTGGTCGCATTAAGAGCAAACCTTTCAAAATCGCATCACAAGAATGCTTTCCACTCCGTCAAACAATTTGTTTGAATGCTGCGAGTTACCGCGTGTCTTGTTAAAATCAAGGATTAAAATTTAAATTTGAGAAGTCCCGGGGCGAATAGGTGAAACGAAATAAATATGAATATGAATGGAGAATCAGACAAGTAAGTACCTACTCTGGCAACGGGTTCCGAATTATTAAGTTTTGGAGAGCGCGTACCGTCGGGATGAAAGTATTTTCAGAAATTTCGTGGATTTTCCGTCTAGTGCTTACGTCTAACAAGCTTGTCATTTTGTAACGTCGACCGACAAGTAGCTACTTAGCGTTTTGTTGGGAGAGCGATTCATTTAGGTAGGTACCTACTATTGGTACTTAACTTTTGACGACCTCTGTGGCGTGATGGGCGAATGTCCCCCTAAGACACAGAAGGTTGCAGGTTCCATTTCCACCTTAGGACAAATGTTTGTACGATTAACGAAAAAATCTAAATAAAAAAAAAAACCAAGTTTCCTCCCAAAAGGTAAGACTTTAATTTATTAATTTTCTTAAGATGACTTCAAAACAAGTGTTATCACCAAGTACCAGTCTCTTACTTCCTTGATTAAAAGCTTAATTTTGCCCTGCCAACGGTACTGCGCCCAGACATCTCGAATCAACCAGATAGGCCCGAGACAATTTGCCAAAACGTATAATTTCGCCCCGGGGCAGAGTTGACCGCGATGTGCTCGGAATCGTAAACGCCTGTTTAATGCGAACGAGGTGAAATACTCCGTGAAATATTACCCTTAGATGACTGCAATCAATGATGGCTTTTGTCGTTTCGTCACAGAAAATATTTGCGAAATTTTGATTTTACGTCAGCGAGACCTATGAAAATTATCCTACAGAACGTATTTCATACAGTAAATTATGAATGGTAAAAGGATAACCAGATAATATATTTTCTTTCACAATAAACGACCAAAGAGAAAAGTGTGGAAGACAATCTCAAGCTCAGATGCTAGATTTTTCCCACACAAACTAGGCAAGAAAAAATAAGCTACAAGCGTAATGGACGTTATGGACGTAAAATAATGGCTAGACATAAAAACCCAACACCTTTACTACTCATAGAGAATATAAAGTATTACTTTACCACTGACCACGGAACTATTGCAAAAAAAAAAAACTGCAAAGCTTTTAAAATTCGAACGTTTTGTCCTTTTTAATTGCTGACGGCAACAAAGAGATTGAATATTCCGGAACAATGAGGTCTATCAAAAAAGGTTATAGCGATTTTGCTAACGTAGTAAATGAAAACTCTTCTAAAACATTTTATGATTTTTTGTTGATATTATGTTTATGCGTTACTTCCCAGTACTTCTGCTGTTGACAACAACGATTTTCCACAATCTTGTCTCCTTCCTGCATTGCATACCAAATTAATAGCTAGGATTCAGTTTAGCATAACTTACTGTTAAATTAAGTAGGTAGATACTTAGTTGTAACATTTTTAGACTCGATGTAAACACACGAACAGTTTATTTATTGCAAAAGCTTTTTCTGCGTACAGGTGTGTACAAGTGAGTCGTCAATATTGAATGTCAATTTCAGTAAAGTCCAGCCAACTCAATAATTTAGGGTGCCTAACTCCAAAGTAACTTGACCACATGTCTCGCCCATAAGCTAAACTGAGCTCGGGTAGACGACCATTAATTTGAAAGCACCTAACTTTTGGTAAAGGTGCTAGCCCATTGCCCCTTATCCTGCTTACTAGGAATTTACTATTTTTTGCACAAACCCACACAAAAACTCTAAAATGTTTTTAAAAACACTTTGTACACAACATATTTGCAAAAACGAATGTCCATAGAGTTCCACAGAGGTCGTGAATTGACGACCTCTGTGGCGCGGTGGGCGAAGGTCTGCCTGCGACAGGAGGTTGCGGGTTCGATTCCCGCCTCGGGACGTTCTGAAAGAACTGGGAAGTTCTGGTCGTTTTCTATGTACAATAAAAAATATCTATCTACGAGTATGTAATGTATTGTATTATGTATATCCGTTATCTGGTACTGGTACCCATAACACAAGCTCTGCTTGACTTAGGGCTAGATTGTCCAGTATTATTTATTAATTATATATATCTGATGAAAGTTATTTTCTATATTAATACTGTATTCCTGATACTTTTTTCGTCTTCGTCTTGAACATTGTGTCCCATTTCTCTTAGTATATTTTCCCTTCGAAGTGCATTTAAATAAAAGTTCGAGTGTCATTATTGATCTGATTCTTTTGTAACAGCAATTTGTTAGCAGTGGGTATTGCACGGTGTAGTGGGCTAACTCCTTTAGTTCTCAAATTAGGACTCCTTCCAACAAAATCATTTATATCAATTCACGTCGACCGTTAGAATTATTAAAACCGCAGCAAACTACGTTGTGTGGAGTTTGTACCAACAGTGGAAAGGAAAACAGTTGGGTCAACTTACGTTTTATGAAATTACTAGCTGCGCCCCGCGGTTTCACCCGCGTGGTGATAGATATTTTGGATAATATAATATATATCTTTATGAATTAGCCTATGTGTTATTCTGATATGTAAGCTATATTATTGTGAAGTTTCATTAAAATCCATAGAGTAGTTTTTACGTGAAAGAGTAACAAACATCCATCCATACTTACAAATTTTGACGTTTATAATATTAGTAGGATTTTCGGGGCATGCTTTGAAGACTGCTGTGGTACAACAGGCGTTTTTCCTTTTCATAATTTAAGTACTCGGCGGCGCGGCGAGCAAAGTTCCGCATGCGACGCAAGAGGTTCCGGTTCGAGGCAACAACGGTTCGATTCCCGCCTCGGGAAAAATGTTTGTACGATCTGCACATATTTGTGTTGGGTGTTCCGGATATTTTCTATATTTATTTAAAAAACTATTAAGAAATGTATTGTATTAGATTATATTATATCAGTAATAATGTACCTTTAACACAAGCTCTGCTTTACATGCGGCAAGATAATGCAGTGTGAATTGTCCAGCATTATTAATATTTTTGTTTATTATACTACTTTGTTATAGCATTAACCTCTTATTTTTTGGGAGGGCTTTCCTAATTCTCATACGCCAGTCAGGTAGCTTCTGGTACCTATTTCATTGTCCCTATTGTTGGAATTCTAAAGTTCATATTTTGTTTAAAAATCTATATCATCATGAAATCATCGTGAATTTCAAGAACAAGCAAATTAAACTAGCTTTACTCGATGAGCTTTTCCAAAGCTTCTAATTAACTCTGGTCAATCGTCGCACCCTGTAGCAGAGTCGAGCTCTCAACCATATCCAATTGGAGACAGTTAGATATCGCCTTTGTCGCTATGTTGTCCTGGTAGGTATACTTAATTTGACTCTTAGTTTACCTTTACCTAAGAACCTGCTTTTAGTGCAGTGATTGTTTTTAAGTAGGTAAGTACTGAGATAAATAAATGCTGGACAATCCACACAATATCTTTTAGCCCCAAGCTAAGCAAAGCTTGTGTTATGGGTACTAGATGACTGATATATACTTAATACAATACATATATACTTTTATTATACATATACATATTATTATATTATATTATATTATACATATATAATATGTATTATGTATGTCTCGGAACAAATACCTGTGGATAATACAAACTTGTTTCGAGGAATCGAACCAGCAACCTTCTGAGTCGCAGGAAAACGCCTACTCCGCCTCTGAGTTAATCGTCGATTAAAGTGTTAATTCGGTGGGTGTTGAACCAGCGACGTTCCTTCAGTACGGAAATGCCATAACCTACTGAGCTACCAAATCAAGTAATCGCCGAGTAAAATAATTCTGGGACACCCTACGGACTCTAGAGCCGTTAGCTCCAGGGGAAACTTTGATGTTAATCCAATCCTACGGACTATAATAATTTTATAGTCTAGTAGTATTATAATAATTTCTCGTAGTCTAGTATATAAATTATAATAATTTCTCATATTAAATTATGCTTTTAGCGTGATTTAATTTTAGAAATTATGCTACTCGTATGATTGAAAAAAATAGTCACCCCTGAAGCTTTCACCTATTGTCCTATTTGTTTCATTTAAAATCATCCTTCGAACCCGTGCAAACTAAAACGGCGAAAACCTTTGCTCTCACTGTTGCAATTATTTACCAAAACAAAAGCATTTTTGGGATGAACCCTTCCGAACAAATTATCTCCACAGATAATAACACTGCAATTTTCCATTATACCCCAAGTGACAGACAAGTTCGGCGTCTCCACAGCTGTCAAACTAACTTCAGTTACCATCTTCTAATTACTTACTTCATCCTGTCACCTGGTACTGACGTTCGGCCAGGATGTTCAGAGCCCCAGACTTTACCAAAAACACATAGGATCGAAACATTAAGGGTGGATACAGGGTTCTAAGTAAAATGGTGGTAAGCGCTAGGTGTAGTGAGATTCCGGGAATAGATGACAGGTCCATTAATAGTAAAGGTTCAAAGAAATTCTAATATTTGTGCTGCTTTTTCCATCAATAAGTACTACAGTACTTACTTCTTAAATTTTATAACAAAAAAACTCGAGTACAGGCCTTAATGAAGTATACGCCTAAACATGTAAAGCTCTGCGCACATTGATCCAATACGAATACCACACAGCATATAAAAATGCATTAAAAAGTCAAAAATCATTTATTCTTTAGGCTTACAAAATAAGCACTTAGACAAGTCATATTTTATACATTAAATTATTATCAAATATTATTTTATTTTCATTCAGATATAGGCTGTAACTCGTTTATTTTCGATACATTTTAAAGTCACAAAATACTTTGCACTGTATAGCCGTCGAAGTGTATTTTGACTTAAACGAGTAGATATTATCAATAGTCAATTATTTAACGAACTGAATTAAGGCAGCTTTAATATATTTATATCAATTAACTTTTAAGATTGTTTTGTGAAACAAAGCTCTTCAAAATGATATTGTTTTAACGAAGCTAATCAAAAGATTTGCTTTCACTTAGCGAGTCGTGAATCGAGATTTAATTTCACGCTTTATACTCGTGTATTTTATTAATTACTAATTTGTATTAGAATTATAATTGAATGTTTACATTTAACGCTGAAGAGAATGGCTCATTATCTGTCTTTTATTATTTTGTCATCTATAAGAAGATTATTCGTGGCGTCGTCGTTTGGGCGGGAGGCCTATGTTCAGCAGTGGACAAATACTGGCTGCTGATTATGAAGGTTTTTTTATAATGTAATTATTAATTTTACTAGGTACTATAATAATTTTATTTGATAATAATCTAATGTATAAAATATGACTTGTCTAAGTGCTTATTTTTTAAGCCTATAGAATAAATGATTTTGACTTTGACTTTGTACCTATCTTTCTAAGGAGTTGAGTGTCCAAGTGTCCATGGATAACTTATTTATTTATTTTGGAGCGGGAAACAAATTCAGAACTATTTTATAAAACCTTTTAAAGAAACATACATCATGAAGTGGAATATATAAATAAATATGTATAGAGTATTATAACCAGTAGTTGTTTTTTGTTTTCGTATCGTTCAAAAAACGATGCAATCATTAAAACCCCAGTTACATACAGGCTGTGTCAATAACTTGTCCCCTCATCTCACCACCGTTACACTCTACCCTGTATACAGAAACATTAAAACTTTGCAGACAAATTCGATCTGAGCGAATCGGACCACTATGCATACCACTAGTTATTGTGCTATAGTACCCTCTATACCGAAGCAGATAAAGGCGATGGTTGCCTGCATTGTTTGAGGAAATCAACGCAAATATCTCTATGTGAGAAAGTTTGGATATGATATGCAGAAAGACCGATAACAATGGAGTTTCTTCGAGGTGTAGTATCGAAGTTGCTTTCCAATTTTCTTGTTATTTTCATCCCAATGGGCTGAACTCGTTATTAAAATGGAAAAGTAGTAAAAAGTCGAGAAATTCGCTGAATTTTGTTGGTGTGGAAAGTTGAGAATAATATGTCTATCAAAAAATCATAGGATTTTTGTGCCATTACCGTTACAAAGGCAAGTGCAAGATTGTTGCTTGATCTTCGGAAGATAATAAATCGTGATAGGTATAATAATAGACATAGTCGGAAAAACGGCTATCACTCCGCAAAAAGTTTTTATACTGTAGAGTAAAAACTTTTTGCTTCCATTGCACAAACCTATGCAGAGACCTCATGGCTAAAAAATTCAAACTTCATCATTCTCAAGGTTCAAATTAACCTATCAACAACATTCAAAACTCTTGCAACAAAAATCGTTCGAAAAAGGAACACCACAGAAAGTATGCAACGCCACACGTGCCAATAGAACAAACCGGATTTTGTGATAACACGGTACAATAAACAAAGGGGAAGCAAAATCAGTGCAATGCGAAACATCTACAGCGAAATTTCATTGTTTAACCATTTATAATTAGAATTTTCTTCACCGATTAACACAAAAGCATAACAGTTTTGAATTGATTGTTGCCCCTTATAATCTTTTACACTCGGCTTGCCGCTGTGAAGGAAAGTTGCTATAATTCGACATTATTAACGATTGTTGGCTCGAGATAACAGGATCATCTTACGGTATTCTACTTTGAAGTATTATGATTTTGTTATTAAATGCTTGAAATTCTGAATTTATTGAAATATTTGGCAAGCGTAGAGCCTGGTTCGAAAGAAAATGTTGCTATTGTATGGGTTTCTTCAAGGCAAGAGTGGAGGTAGAAACAGACTGCACACGCAAGGTAACTTACGCGACGCATTATGAGATCTGGACGCTTGATGAATTTATTGAAATATGTATTTGGCAAGCGTAGAGCCTGGTTCGAAAGAAATTGTTGCTATTGTTTGGGTTTCTTTAAGAAAGAGTGGAGGTAAAAACAGACTGCACACGCAAGGCAACTTAGCGACGCATTATGAGATCTGGACGCTTGAGTACGTACATACGAAAACAGATAGCCTAGAGACCAAACTAGAGACTGACTTATCGTAGGCCCCCGACGTTTCCTACATATTTCATCGCGTAAGTTACGTGGAGTGGGCTCAGTCGGTTTCTAGCATGAATGAGTGGGTCTTTTAGACCTTCGTCACATCGTCACTTGACTTGTATTCTTGTTCGTAAAATCCTAAAAAACTCCATCCATACTAACTTATCCTTTGTCAAACAGCGCGAAATAACCGAGCGAAACACTCGCAGAGGAAGTTTTTTAGTCCTACCCAAGCCGCGTACTAATAACTACGGGAAAAAAATTGTTTACGTACCAAGGTGCACAGTATTACAATATTACACTTCGATGTTACATCCTCTAGATTTAAGTATACCACGTAGTACGTTTCCTACATATTTCATCGCGTAAGTTACGTGGAGTGGGCTCAGTCGGTTTCTAGCATGAATGAGTGGGTGTCTTTTAGACCTTCGTCACATCGTCACTTGACTTCATAAGATTTGTGGTTCAAAAACGTAAAACAATGTAGGTAGGTATTTTTGGAAGTTTAATGCCTTTCTCTAGGAGTAAATCTATATATATAAAAGAAAGTCGTGTTTGTTACAACACTTATAACTCGAGAACGGCTGGACCGATTTAGCTGAAAATTGCTGGTGGAGAGGTAGCTTAGAACCAGGAGTCTAACATAGGATACTTTTTATCATTTAAACAATTTGACACATAGATTTCCACGGGGGCGAAGCAGCGGGGAGCAGCTAGTTTATGATAAAAATAATACACCTCTTCATGGATATCGTCTGGGTGTCGGGCGAGGTGTGGTACTCTTTAATAGAAGCTTTAAAAGCCACGCTTCTCGTCTTGCTTTTTCTTCTTCCTCTTTTCTTTTCTCTGCCTCTGAAAAGAAAGAAGATTTTTTTTAAATGAAGATTACTCGTTCACTGATCATCTCTATAATTGTCTAAACGATAAATATATCTCTTGTCTAAAATTCGACAAGATGTATTTCTGAATGAGATATTTATATAAAACTCTCGGCGCTTACTGGTTCACTCCGTAACATCGCTCGATGTATTCCACGCCAAGTACGTTACACTATTTATAACTGCCTAGTAAAACCACATCTCATGTACCTAATTGAAATCTGGGGTAGTGCAACGAAGACAAAATTAGCTGAACTTCAAATAATACAAAACAAAATCATTAAAATCCTATTTCGATATCCATACTTAACTTCAACAACTACAATTTACAAAGAAACTAAATTATTAAACATAAAACAATTATTTATCTACAACACTTGTATTCTTGTTCGTAAAATCCTAAAAAACTCCATCCATACTAACTTATCCTTTGTCAAACAGCGCGAAATAACCGAGCGAAACACTCGCAGAGCAAGTTTTTTAGTCCTACCCAAGCCGCGTACTAATAACTACGGGAAAAAGATGTTTACGTACCAAGGTGCACAGTATTACAATAAAATACCTTCCATTATAAAAAATGTAAACTCATTCAATGCATTCAAAACAAAACTATCAAAATATGTATCAGATAATTATTTTTGAATGCATTGGATGGGTATTATCTATACCGACGAAGACGACTTACCTTAATTTAATTTACACCTATTTTATAATAACCTGCATTAACATTTTATATTAAACTATTTTATATTAGGTAACTTAGTTCTCATGTAAGTGACATTGTGTCTTTTTGAGAATAAATGTCTTTAAACCGATATTTCTAGGAAGTAAAATTATATTTGAATAGAAATTTCATCAATGTTTGGGTAGGACTTAATGAACGATCAACTGGTTGTTAGATAGCAAGATTTAATTGACCGACATTTTGACGCACACATGATTATGAACAAAACGATTTTACCACTTTCATAAAAAATATAAGTTTCATGAATAATATCAAAAAATTACTTACTTGGTAAATATTTTGAATATTTTTAACCTAGACTAGAAATAACTCTTAGCTGAGCGAGTTCATTGCTTTCATTACGGGGGGTGTAAACAAAGTGTAAAGTCCAACTTACCAATCGCTTTTTGAATGTAGTGTCTACATTTCGGAGGTTTATACTCTGTCAGTAATTCGTATCCAGCTGGGCACATGTAATGCGGCTCTTCAATGATTGTTTGGTCATCTTCTACTATTGGTGCAAGAAATACAAATAAAGCCATAGAAAATACACAAATAAATACAACGGTTAAAGCGCAACACAGCTTCATTTCGCTTTGATGAAGTTTGACTGAATCATGTTTTTGTTTTGCCCAAGACGAAGATAAAGAGGTTATCTGTTGAGCAAAATACCTACAGATGCACTATAGTTACATATGTACAAGTGACGTCATTTGGTAAATACAAGAAAACTCATGATACGATGAAAACTTTTTTGTGGATAGCAGGTGCCGAAGTGTGTGCAGATTTTGGACAGATGTCAAATAAACTTGCAAATATACATACATATATTGCGGCGGTTAATCTTTTTTGAATATACCATAAAAACCCTTTAACAGTGTGTTTTCGTCATATTTTCATATACCAAAGTGTAACAATCATGTACGCGGTACTTTCTATACAGTTACATGGGGTTTTACGTTTTTCCATTTCAGCTGAAAGAAAGTGCATAGAAACTCTTCAGTTGGCGTCATCTAGGTGTTAGCAAGGAATATCGATTCACTCTCGCTATCACTTGAGGTCAGTTGCGCGCGTTGCAGTAGGCCAGTGGAGCTGGCATTATAGTCAATACCGGGCTTCCTCATGACACTAACGTCCTTAGTCAACCTTCGTTGACCAAAGAGGTTGATACAAATAGTTTGGCCGAAGATTTGGAAGATCAAAGCCTCCGTGATAATTTTGGCCTCCGTGGTCAAAAGTTGCTCAAAATGTTTTTTAAAATTCACCAGCCAGTGCGTTCGATTCTTCCAAATTTACAGACACTTATAAATATCAAAATGTGTTCATGTGCTGAAAATAATTTAGCTTCAGTGATGTTTCAAACTGAAGTGACGAGTCCAAAGGCGGATACTTCATTAAGCGTCCCGTTCCCTATCTTTTCAGTAATAAATGTTCAATGTTTATTAGCGAATCAACAAAATACTAAACATGTTTCTATGCCTAATGGCATAGCGCATTAGAGCGGTCTTCATATTCGATTTTGCAATCCTAGACCAGTCCTGGAACATCAAGTAAAAAGTGCAAGCAATCTAAGTATTTTATCTCTAAAAGAAGAAAGTTGTTTTACAATGCTTTTTTACCCCTAGGAGGTAATGTTGAAAATAATTATTGTAGCTGTGAAGAAAATGTCGAAAAATATCAAAGACCTAGCACAGTCATTCATTTAAAACCAAGTCTATGTCGATGCTCAGATTTCAAGGTGCATTCTGATCACAACAAAAACGTATTAAAATACACCTATTGTACCCAAACATGTAAAGAAGAAAGTGAAAACAGAGTTTGTGACTTGCAATAACAAGAAAAAGTTACTATTGGTAGGTAATGGAAAACCTTTAGTCATTCGGAATTGAGAAAGGCAACAAAGAAAGGACCGGCGATGCATCTGGAAGATTTAAGAAATGTTATTTTCTCGTAAGAAGAGGATTACGTAAGTACAAGGAGAAAGAAGATTAAAAAGGTGAGTGCACAACCTATAAAGTAGTTTTCCTTATCCGATGGAAGTCAGCCGTTCTATTATGGTTGCTCTCTCTCTCTTAGCTTTGTTTAGGACGACTATTTATTTATATAGACACGTTGAGACAGATTCATTTTACGAAAGAAATTAAATCTAAATATAACTAATTAGGTGCCTTACTTTCATCTCGAAATTGAAGCACCAAAGAGTCTCATACATCATACAAATACAGCAACGAGAACTTAGCTAGTTCAAGCAAAAGTATGCGAGTTTAGCAGAGTGAATACTTATGTTTCTAGCCTCATCTTAATGTTTATCGGATTACATCAGGGCCCAAATTCCACTTAATCAATCGATTCACCATAGCAATGGTATCCGTCTCAGAATAACACATTTTGGAACTTTACCATTGATTAAATAAATTACAGATGCATGGTCAAACGTCTCACGCTTGAAATAATTCTATCAATCTCTGCATCTCGTGTAAATAGGACAATAGTTTCTATAATCTAGCGTCGATTTTGCAAGGATACCACTGTCATAGTAAAGGGATTGGTTAGCAAAATTCGACCTCGATGTAATACCCATGGAAATGGAAATATACCTCTATATAATAGATAGATAAATTTAGATATTATTAAGTACTTTATTGCACCATCAACACCATAAATTATACAATGAAACAACAACTAATATAAAAACTATCGTAGTTTGATGAATTCATTAGGGATATAAGCGGGTTAACTACTAACTCTGGGGACTCACCCTGAAGTAGTCCCCACGTCGGTATTCTTCCAACTCAAATAAGGTTCATACTACCCGCTTACATCCGTTATAAATAAGCCGAATACTTAAACTTATGTCTAAAACAGTCTGTTGTTAACTAAGTTTAATCCTATTATAGGAGAGAATTATGTCCAAGAGTACTGTGAGGTCTAAAGGAAATAAAACATTTTAATAATTGATATTTAGGCGGCTTTATCACTTAAAGCGAATTGGTTTATATGAATCACGTATGAATACATATGAATTTTGAATAGGTACTCGGTTGACTTCTTATGGTCTCAGATTTTTAGGTTGCCTCACCGTGTGTTCATGGCATTAAACGAAATACTATGCAAATGGAAAGTGCAAAAAGATTAGAACTCGTTCGCTCGTCTATGCTCAGCTTTTCAAAGGGTTCGCTTTTGTGATTAATCTACACCTCGATATTGAGAAATCCGACCCGTAAGATTGGTTCGGTCCCCTGGCAGCTTATACTGTAATAATGTTTATATTCCATTTACGGTGCTGGCGCTGCTTTCTATATTTTGACACGTTATAGGATTTGTACGGTAATAACTTAGGTTTGCTTAGTTGAAGACTGTTATGAAGTTTAGTTAGGTATGTCAAGCAAAATTGGGTTTGTATTTGTCGGCCATAATATTTCATACATGGTTGTCTGGTAGAGATCGCTCTTGAGCGATAAGGCCGCCAATTGTAATTATTTTTTAAAGTTTTATACCCTACATAATTTTCTATTTAAAGTGCAATAAAGAATTTTCTTTCTATCTTCATAGTTAGTCCTTGATATACTGATGTCTTTTTTTAACTCAAAACTTAATTTCAATTCTTAAATGTTTAGTATTAAATTTTTTAAGCTTTACCGGACAAATGCCTCATACAAAGTTTGCTTACAGAACCACTACAGGATTATTCTTTAGATAAAACCAAAATAATCATCGAAATTAGTCCACAATTGTCAAAACGTCCGAACATAGACCACCTCCTTTTTTCGAAGTCGCATACAGGATGTGTCAATAAATATGTTTGTTATCTTACCCATATACATGTTAAATATTTATATATCGGGTTTTTATCGCGTTCCTTTTGTTTTATTTCCCCCTACGTTTTTAACACGTTAAAGCGATCGTGGTCACGGGTCGACTTACTGCTTCTGATGAAAGCGGAATCTGACGGACGTGCTCTAAATCGGATTTACAGCCGAGTATTAACGAAAGTATCCACGACTACCTGCACGCGATGAATACCCGATAAATAATCTTTAATGTTAACAAATCTCGAAAGTTTAAAAATCCATATACACCATATTACATAAACCCATAAAACAAGATATTTACGACAAGACAATTTCTTTATTTAATAAATAAATGTCGTCCTTCAAAATAATTAGTCAAGTCTCCCGATGCAATTTAAATATTCTCAAGCATCATACATTTTTCTTACACACTGATGAGACATTAAATAAAACTAAGATTTTCACGTAAATCCCTATAAATTTCCACAGAGAGCTTTTTCACGACGCCACTTAAACACAAACGTTCAACAATTCTGCTATAACTAAACAATAGGATCGCTATATTTAAAAACAGACATAAAGGTATTGAGTAGGTTTTTGTAGACTGTCTAAAGCTAGCTAGGTATTGTGTGATAGGTACCTAAATGGATGAAAGTTTCAAACCGTATCCACCTTTGATGATGGTGTGTGAATGCTGTAACTAAACTGTCCAACTAAATTATACATCACTAGCGGACCTTCCCGGCTTCGTACGGTTTTAGTACGGATCCCTAACTTTTTTGAAAATATAATATAGCCTATGTCCACCGGGGATAGTGTAGCTTCCCAACGGTGAATTTTTTTTCTAATCTGTCCAGTAGTTTCGGAGCCTATTCATTACAAACAAACAAACAAAAAATCAAACCTTTCCTCTTGATTATTATTAGTATAGATAAAGTGGGCGGTGAGTAGGTTACTCTCGGTTACTGTCCCATTATTGGGCATTTCCCACTAATGGGACAATAAATCCGTATTTTTTTACATTTCAATTAAAAATAACTGTGTACATACGCCTACATTTTGGTCAAGCATAGCAGCCACGTTCTCTTAAGGTAAGTAGTGACCGGCGATACGGGTCGTAATGACTGGTACCCGGATTTAATGCGTTCACTGCCCAGCTTGGCGGGTCGTGCTGTAACTCCGGGATCACAAGGACACCATGTGCGTTATGAACAATGAACGTGTTAACTGGTTGATGATCCTCCATGGTTAAGTTCAACCACATTGGTCCGAAAGTTTGACGAAACAAGTGAAACCACGTGTATTCACTAGCAAAATAAATAAGATGTAAATAAGACTAGATAGTGTGAATGCATTCTAGTCGTAAATCACCGGAGATTATCTTCGTCTACGTCCATGTTTCGGTCTGGGCATGAATAATTTATTTTATCCCTTATCGTGGGTAGATCACGAGTATTGTGTGAAAGTTGCATACGCTTTAAGCTTATGTTTATTCTGAGCTTTAACTTTTCATAATCTGTATGATTATTTAAGTTTTAGAATATAAATTAACGAATGACTCAGTAAGTTCAGAATTCTTGTATTGTATAGGTAAGACCTATATCATCGTTGCTCCTAGATCCAAGTCAGTTGAACTTTAGGTAGGTGAATGATCGAGCACTTTTCAATTGCAATTTAAAACCCCGTACCATTTCACAATTGGTTTCAAAAAGTTAAAACAATTTTGTCCTTTTTCCTTGATTTCCAATTCATTGTTTTTCCGCTTCCCACCCGAATTCGCGACGTAAAACACCACTTATTTACACACGATTTTAATAAACATTATGATAAACGTTCGCTATGTCGAGATTTATCTACCACGTGTCGGTTCTAGCTCCAATACTCGGTGTAAGCTTGAATTTATGGTCACATGCAGTGCGATAAAAATTGTAACGCCCCGGGTATATTTATCGGGCAGCAATGTGATCTTTTTCTGTTTTTAGGTGCTTGCTTTTGTACGATTACTTTGGTAGAGGTGTGTTTTTAGATATACCTATATCAATGATTTTGTTTATTCTACATTTTTTATACCACCAAGGTGGCAAGCAAGCATGCGGCCCGCCTAATGGGAAGTGTTTACGCCACCTATGGATACTTGTAACGTAAGGGGCATTAAGCCATGACGCCTAGCCGACCCTTTATATGTATTTTTAAAGGATCCCAACGTTAAAAAAAGCTAAAAAAAATCTTTAAATTTAAGAAAAAAGTTTTAGATTATCTGAAGACGAAGAGACATTTATCAAAAACATTAAGCAATACAAAAAACGGGTACTGACAATAAATAATTCTGACCTTAAGGATATTTTTATGGTTACACGTTAAAAAACGGTAGAAAGAGAACGAGCATACATCCAGATTCTTCGCAAAAATACTTGCGCTAAAATAACCATGCCCCATGCCGAACCCCTGCATTGCAGAACAAAAGCTTTTCATAACCAACTTTTAAACCCATCAGTATTGAGAGTAATTAGCTCTACGTATCTCATACGAGCAGCTTCGTTATTTGCAGCAAATTCAGAGTATTTTCACGTATCCCTAGGATTTTCGTTGGGCAGACTGCGGTGAGGTGCGATTGAAATTTTTCGAGTGGAAGCGACAGTCGTTGAAGATGCGATATTACTGGAATAGACTGAAGAGACTGGCTAGTCTATTCAATAATGAAGTAGTTACATCTTGGCTGAGTTGGTCAGCATGTTGGTAAGTCACTTAACGAATGACGTAATCTATGACAGCTTGTATAACCTTACGACCTGCTATTAAAGAGTTCTCAGCTATTTTGGCCATATCGCCAGAAGGCAACCATACAACCTCGAAAAACTAGGGTAATGGGCAAGATAGAGGGGAAAAGACCAAGAGGATGGTCACCAACCCGCTGGTCTGATCAAATTAGGGCAATAACGGGACTCACATTGCCTGCAGCCCTGAGACAGGCCGAAGACAGAGTGGTGTGAAAGCAGTTCATCAGTGTCACCATGAAAGCTTTCCAGGACGGGCACGACCTTCAGCAATGAAGACTACGACAAAGAAGAAGTACAACCTTAAGCCATTCACAGGAACTTCTACAGGGAAAAGAATGTGCACATGTGCGTTATGGGTACTGAAGAATCAGAAGTCGGGTCACTCAGTTGAAGCTGTGGGAAGACATTTTGTCACTATAAAATAATATAATATAATATAATAAAAAAAAACTTTATTTAACATTAAGCACACATTATACAACACTCTAAATATAAATTAATATATAACTAAGCGAGTAAGTGGCTTGTTAGATCTATTATATAATTACAGATCCTACACTAAGTCGTGAAGATTTGTACTGAAGACTGAACTGGGTCTGAGTGAATGCAGAGCTTAATAAACCTCTAGTAGACAAGGTGACATAACGACATCAAGTCACCCAAAATCATGAGGGCAAGAACATTAAAAATACTGTATTATTGTTTTACAAAAAAATACAAAGAACATTTACCTTTACCAGTCCCCGATTTACTAGAATCTCCTTCCAAGCCACATCCATTAAACTATAGTCAACAGAAGCTAGTACTTTCGGGGTTCAGCACAATAAATAAACTCCAGAGACACGGCAATGCTGTCTGCAATCCTGGCAATTGAAATTTTATCCCGGCTTTATGTCCATTGGTTACCAATAAAATGTTATAAAATAAACAAAATATCGAAGGGGTGAAGATTTAAAATCATAACACTACGACTCCAGTATTATGATTATTGATATAGGTTTTACATACTCGTTCTTTGATATAGAATGTTACTGCTAGTGGCTTGGAAAAATCGCAATTTATTTTTAAAGCTTTAAGCTTTAGCTTTAAGTTTCGCCTGTATAATATTAGTAAGATATGGATAGTTTTCTTTGTAGGTTTCTAAACAAATTGGGTGATACTTAAACATAAAAACTGTAGCATTTTTCGAAGCTTATGTTTGTATTTTTGTAGAAACAATCAGTTTAAGCAAATCACCAATGATTTTCATATGATGTACCATCTTTTGTCACTTAAAGATGTAATAAGTTTCATTAAACGGACTTACACACTAACCAACTCGTTTCCTCTTAGTTTAAGTTTACTATGTTCTGTGTTAGTCTTATAACAAATAATTTTATTTCATTTCATTTCATAATCAAACCTTTCCATGGTTGTCTCGCAAATGAATGCTTCCATCTTCATCATTATAATTTTATCCTTTTAAAAGAATCACGTCCCACCCGATGAAATTATCCATCTGATCTATGATGATGAAAAAATGATGAAAAGCCATTCACACGTCACCACAAGGGGTGAGAGATATAAGCAAGGCAACCTTCAATATCCATTATGAACTGAATAGCGGTATCGGCCTGAATATAAAAACTTTGCCCCTTGTGGTACTTCATTTATTGCCTGTGAAGCGATCACTGTAGCTTTTTGCTAAATTAATGGCTTACATTATAACGTTACTCGTTAAAAAACTGGAACTTTTTTCTAAAATGAATTTACCTACTCTATTTAAAAATCTAGCTAATAATAATTTAGTATGTAAGCTAGTTATGGACATAGCTCTAAGAATTAGCACGCTAAAGTGGCAGTGGGCCGGCCATATCTCGCGAAAAACCAACGGCTGCTGGGGTAAACGTGTTCTTTAGTGGAGACCACGACTCGGTTAACGTAGTGTAGGACGCCCTCCGACCAAGTGGGATGACGACCTGCGAAAGATTGCAGGTAGATACTGGATGCGTTAAGCTGAAGACAGGGCGCTATGGCGCTCATTGGGGGAGGCCTATGTCAGTGGACTATCATAGGCTGATGATGATGATGATGATGTGTAACCTAGAGTTAATTAGAATTATCAAATTTGGTGATTATAAAAATGTGTACATAATCATATAACACAGAAACAAAGTTATTGGAAAGGAACCCTTCAAATCAATCATCAAATATGTATATCTGAAATACGCACCGAACGAAACAAGGTAGGTTAACCTTGTTCCATTGCATTATATCCATGTTGAACATTTTTAATACAATTTTATTAAATACTAGCGGACCTTCCCGGGTTCGCGCGGTTTTAGTACGGATCCCTAACTTTTTGAAAATATAATATAGCCTATGTTCACCGGGGATAGTGTAACTTCCCAACGGTGAAAGAATTTTTCAAATCGGTCCAGTAGTTTCGGAGCCTATTCATTACAAACAAACAAACAAAAAATCAAATCTTTCCTCTTTATAATATTAGTATAGACACAAAAAAAGGTGCAGTCAATCCCTTTTATAAAAGTCTAAAAATATTTCACGCAATACGATTTCCCTACCAAAATAGTGTCGCCGCAATAAATAATTCAAACATCGGTTGAACTGAGTCATGCTCAAAGATAATCTGTTATGATTTATGCTGAAAGTGAAGAGATACTGAACCTACTGTACGCTTAGTACAGGTGTGAACAGTTAAATTACGAAAAAAAAATTTAATATATAGACAAAATAATAAAATTGTATTAAAAATGTCCATAAAAGGTAAGGTCAAGTAAAAAAAAGGTCCATAATCGCGCGCGTAATAAAAAAAAACCTTGCTAAATCTCTCAAAAGCATTCGAAAACTGAAATCGAGTTCGTTTAAAACAAAGAACAATCATTCAACTATTTAACCACTATCGAACTACGAAAATTTGTTTTTCTCTATCCGCTAGGAGGCGCTGGAAATGTATGGGAAAAGACGAAAACTGCTTTCGTCACTGTACACAAACTGGTACTAAGGACTCTGGTCTGTCTACTTAGAATCTTGTTTGTGAATGATGAGTTTTGAAAAATATATTATGCATTGCATGACGTAGTCTGCGTAGTCTGAAAGACTTCCTGAGTTGACAAGAGTTACCTCTAAATAAAAATAATGCAGGACAATTCACACAGCGTTATCTAGCCCCATGGTAAGCAGAGCTTGTGTTATGGGTACTAGATAACTGATATACATAATACAATACATTACATAGATAGATATTTTTTATTATACATAGAAAACAACCAGAACACCCGGAACAAATATCTGCAGATCGTACACACAATTGTTCCGAGGCGGGAATCGAACCCGCAACCTCCTGCGTCGCAGGCGGACCTTCGCCCACCGCGCCACATCGGTCGGTTAGCTATTTATATACATTTTCTTAGGCTATGTGAACAAGTAGAACCAACGTACACTTTTATAATGTACTAGCGGACCTTCCCGGCTTCGCACGGTTTTAGTACGGAACCCTAACTTTTTGAAAATATAATAGCCTATGTTCACTGGGGATAGTGTAGCTTCCATAGTTTCGGAGCCTATTCATTACAAACAAACAAAAAATCAAACCTTTATAATATTAGTATAGATCGAACCTTGAGCATAATATCATTTATGATTTAACAAAATTTAGAAGTTATCCTATGATATGCGAAAATCACAGGATGGTTGATACATATATAAGAATGCGTCGATTTTACTTGTTTTCTTTTGTTCTGCGCTGTTGGATATCTGACAAAGCAGCTGCAATGTCTCCACTGTGGGCATCGCCAGAAAATCTGCTTCTTGACATGTAGCTGGTCCTCAAAGAAATAGGTAATATACAAAATCATATAGGTATATAAAAACATACCCTGTTGAACTTTCATTCTCCATCGAGGACACAAGGCAATTAAAGTAAAATCGATAAATCAATACTACTTAACACTTTGACTGCTGGCTGAAATCACACGGTATGTGTTTTCTACAAGTGACTAATATGCGTAAATCCACAGCGCAGCGGCTGAGAAAATACAGATCTGTGTGACTCAGCCGTAATAATTTTCGAATGAAACGCATGTGCGGCGCAACACAACCGCTGTGTAGAGCGGCAGCACGAAGTTTTTAGGTTAAAAAAAAGATCGTAGTCGTCGAAAAAAACCGCAGTCAAAGTGTTAAATAATCATCCAATCCCATCCATGCAAAATCAAAATATATCCATAAAAAAGTGATTTATAAATATCGCATGTCAGCATCTAATAAAAGGAGATCGTGAAATAGAATAAAGCAATTTTCCTAATGCATGTTATGAAAAAGCTCTCTCTTTTTTACATGAACACCCAAATGGATCATAATCGCTATTGAATATGAAATCAAAACCTCTATTGATGAGAAATGGGTTTGTTTCGAGAACTAATCTCCTTTTCTCAATTTTCTATTCACAATGTTTTGAATTGAATCAACCACAATAACTTATTATGATATTTTTACAAGGGGATTTTGCTTGTCTGGCTTATTGGACAAAACATCACTAGATAGATAAGATAAAATTGAGACCGCTACTCGGCTAACGTAGTGTAGGACGCCCTCCAGCCAGGTGGTAGGACGACCTGCGAAGGACTGCAGGCAGATGCTGGATGCGGCAAGCTGAAGACAGGGCGCTGTGGCGCTCATTAGGGGAGGCCTATGTCAAGCAGTGAACTACTATAGGTTTATGATGATGATGATAAGTTAGGATAAAATACTGGGCTAAATGGCACTAGAAAAACTCAACTCATTTCTGGATCGTATTATGTCACTATATGTACCTGTATTATTTTAAGCCATTCACTGTCCAGCTGCAGCCAAAAAAATGGCTTGAGCACCGCAGCTTGAACATGCAATGAAAGTACGAGTAGTAGCTCCCCCTCACTGCCCAGTCTCTACGGTATGATCCGAAGGGGCGTCCTGCAGCGCTTCCAGCTTGAACATCATCATCAGCCTATATCAGTCCACTGCTGGACATAGGCCTCCCCCAATGAGCGCCATAGCGCCCTGTCTTCAGCTTGCCGCAATTGTTCCGAGGCGGGAATCGAACCTGCAACCTTCTGTGTCGCAGGCGGACCTTCGCCCACCGTGCCACATCGGTCGTCAAAAGCCTCAATTTCTGAAACATAAAAACAGCATGAAGATTTTTGGTAATAACAGCACTTGTACTGTGAATTTGCCAAACCAAATTTACATTTACAAGATCATTCATTATAGTTCAGCGCATTGTCAAATTGTATTTGATTCATGAATACTTCACAAATTGGGTATTGATTTGGTTAGAATTAAATTTATCGTAATGCTTCAAGCAAGAGGTGTAAGGGTCTTAAATTTGACTTACAGCGTTCACTAAGAGGATTTTATTATAAATGTGATTCTCGATGGAAATTTAAAGGTTATTTTGGGGATACCATATTATTAAGCAGTTTATTTCTATTGATTTATATTAGTAAATGTTGGGTAATTTCTTGTTTATTGCTATTATAAAAGTTTGTAACGTAAATGTAAAGTAAATGTAGTGTAAATGTTAAACTCTAAAAAAAATTAAAAATTGAGTTTTTTTAAGTTTGAGTTTTTTATGAAAGTTTGTAACGTAAATGTAAAGTAAATGTAATTAAATGTTAAACTCTAAAAAAAATTAAAAATTGAGTTTTTTAAGATGTGAATATATAAAACGTTATGTTAATGCGAAGACAACTACTCAACGTATCAATTGAAATTATGATGAATGAATGAACTGAAATGTGATATTGATAAAATGTCAAAAAATTGCAAAATTTCAATTGATATAATCTATAGATCTAAATGTATGAATGGAATTGAATGACATAGGTTATTTTCATGGCATGCGAACCCGAGGCAGAAGCTAGTATACATACACAAATATGTAAAAATATAACAAAAACGTTATTACAGAGGTGGCGAAATCGAGTCAATTTCCATACGAAAACGTTTTCGCGTACTAAGGTGGATACTATTAAAGTGGCATTGTGCTCATGATGTATGTTTTTCTTACATCAGTCGCAGTTATGGTTGACACTGCTTCCTGGAAAAAATTAAAAAGTGATTCAAATAAGATTTTTTCATTATATCTTACGACTTCAATAGAACCCTCATATTATGTTTTTGAGGTATCTTTTTATATTTTTAACACTTTGATAGTGGTTTTTTTTCGACGACTGCGATCTTTTTTTTTACCTAAAAAATTCGTGCTGCCGCTCTACACAGCGGTTGTGTTGCGCCGCACATGCGTTACGTTCGAAAAATATTACAGCTCGGCTGAGTCACAAAGATCTGTATTTTCTTAGCCGCTGCGCTAGTGTGGATTTTCACAGATTAGTCACTTGTAGAAAACTCATACCGTGCGTTTTCAGCACTCAAAGTGTTAAGTTAATAAGTTTCAACTTATTTAAGTATTCAGAGTAAAAAATCCCTCGATATTTAAAAAGCGCCTTTCATGCTACTAGTTACCCCCTCGAAAATAAAAAGTTTCAACTTATTTTATTATTTAGACTAAATATTGCTTAAAATATTGAAAATATGGCTTTCATCCTTCTAGCTCCTCCTTTGAAGACTGACCGGTACAGGCTTAAGATTGAAAAAATATAATCATCAACAAAAAATACAAGATCTCAACTCGTAACTAAAATAATTTTTTTGTTTCTTTTGTCGCCATTTTGTCTCGTTCCAAGTTTATTCAAAGCACAACCCTAAACATATTTCTCGTAAAATTTTGAGCGACACATGCCAGGAAAATAAGGATTGAAGCGAGGGAGCAACTATTTGCAGGTGATTTTGTTGACACAGTGATTGATGTACTGCTAAATAGATCCAGGGAATTCATCCTGAGGGAATATGGCTCTCTATTAAAGAAGCTGTTATGCTTCTTATGTCGCATCAGACTGATAGTAAAAATAAGTCGGATTGTTGGCTATTTAATAACTATTAGACGGTTAGACGGACCCAAACAAATAATTTCTTTAGGCTTACTGCTAAACAACGAGTATATATACACGCGTGTATCTAAAGCCTACAATGCTCTACAAATGTATATTTGTATAAAAAAATATCAATAGGTTTTTGAAACAACGTTGATTCAAAAACCTAGTGTTATTTTTTTATACTAAGGGGTTACAAAACCCACGTAATATTGGCGGAAACTATTTAACGGCATTAGTATCATCGAAGCAAAGCACAGAAGCTTAAAACAATTTATGGTTTTGAAAGCTTTCATTCATCATTTAATCGATCTGTAGTTCGTTTTCGAGTTCAAATATAAACAATTTTCGCTGTAATTGTGAGACTATGCGTTGTTAAAGTTTGTGTTTACTTGTACCTTGTTTTCTGTTATAACAATAACAGAAAACAAGGTACAAGTAAAACGCAAACTTTAACAAGTTTTCATTCAAGTTTTCATGTATTTGTTGATATAAAATATCTTGTAGTTATATAATCCAAGATTTCGCATAATCGCAGCATAAATAGCACGACTACGTAATTACAATTTATTTCAAATATTCATAGAGATTAAAAAGATCAGTAGAATAAAACTAAACCTACTTTGTGCTCTAAAGTAAAGGACCTCTTTCATAACTCTAATGCTCATACAAAAGTAGCTTAAAGAAAGCATGTCAACCACCCTTTTAAAACACGATTTAATATGCTATTCGAAGACAATAAAGCCGCCATTATGCGAAATTGCCAGACGCGTGGTCATAACACATCGTAGAAGACTCAGTAAGACAGGTATAAGCCATTAGGGAATAATAAAACGGCCTTATCAGACCGTTATACGCTCGTAAAATAACAGTTAGTCATAATAATGTGATGGATTGATAATATCCGTGTTTTTCTGAGATTGTGGTTATCGTAGAGGTGCTACGTAGCTACGAGATTCGTGCCAGTTTACGATATTGTTTTGTTGTTAGGTTCTTCTTGACAGGTTAACTCACTGCTGCTGCTGGTCTGACTGGATAGCTCCCCACGTCAGGTGTTGATGTTAGTTTTCCAATAAGCTCACTGGTAAAGCTAAGATCACTGCATTCCAATGGCTGCTGGCTGCTACGTCCGAAGCACTCACGGTACGACTTGTTACGATCGCGCTACGAATCCTTGAACGGTTACTCGAACGACCATGAAGGAATCGCGGCTAGCTCTTCCCGGGATGCTGATGTAATAATAGTCGAGTATAGGAACAATAGCTATATTGTATATAAAACTACGACTTAGAATGATAATGAGTGCGGTTTGAATGGCTGCTAGTGATGCACTGACCACTGTAGGCGCTCGGTCCGCGCTCGCGGCACGAGTAACCTACTTAGGTCAAACTGCTGATGCTGCTAATACACCTACGTAATCGATGTATCGAACAATTTTTAACATGGACTAATGAATACAAATTAAACCATATTTCAGCAAAAAAAGGTTTTCAAGGAACAAAAGATGTTTTAAAATTCAATTTAAATTTTACTGCTAGAATACTAGTAGGGTCTGTCTATGACGTCACCGATGCACGAACATCTGATGATACAGAATGACCATAATATTGTCAAGCGAAAAAAGTCAGACCTTAACCATAGTCATTCTGTGCCTTTACATTACATATTGTGCAGGCATGACGTCACAATTATTGTGTAATACCCTAATTAGGGGTCTCGTACTCTAGTTCGAATGACGTTAGCTCGATATTCATTACCTCGATGTCTCTACTAGGGTTTCTACCTCGACAGTTTTCTACGTCGACGGTATGTTCCGTCGATGAGTCGTTATTTCGAAATTAGTGTGCTACGTGTCATGGCGGATTGCTGTATTTTTCAGTTTGATTTTATCAGAATATATTATCTTACTATATGCGAGGACACATAAATGGTTATTAGTTTTTATTTAAGTTATCTGTTAAGTGTGTAAAACTGTTTGTCTTCCAAATAAAGCAAAATAAAAAAAATTAATAGACAAGTGTTTTTTAATCTATGTTTTAGTTATAATAAGGTAAAAGATAATTATAGTGATCTTTAGTTACAGTTATCAACACAATTCGAGACTTGCTCTAAGGTAGTTGACTTCAGTGAAAAATAGGTAGGTAAACCCCGACGACCACTGATGCTGTGTCTATTTTAGAAATTTCAAGTAAAAAATATATTAAAACACGATTGATCAATGCAACTTGAACAATTCGTGGCAGTGGGCCAGTCATATCTCGCGAAAAACCGACAACCGCTGCAGTAAACGTGTTCTTGAGTAGAGACCATGACTACCGAGTCATGGTCTCTACTCAAGAACACGTTTACCGCAGCTTACCGAAGCGTGGTGTAGGAAACCCTCCGGCTAGGTGGGATGACGACCTGCGAAAGACTGCAGGGATATGCTGAAGATTGGGTGCTATTGCGTTTATTAGGGGAGGCCTATATCCAACAGTGGACTAACAAAGGCTAAGAACAAATCGTGAATTTCAACTCGGACGATTTGACCTGTGCCACCTCTGAGTTCAGTGAACTGAGGTGAAAAACCCTATAAAATTAAAGGTACATTTTTCCAATAATATAACAATAACCAATGATTCATTGAAATAAGCCCCAAGCTGTGCCTAAAGTACGAGTAGGTACCCCTTCATTACATCATCACATCAGAGTACCTTCAGCGTAACTAAACTGGAATATCTACCTGCGCATTTTCCTACCCCAGAATAGCTAATAGTTACACCTCCTACGCAGTTTTCTGACCTATATATTTGACCTCTTAAGCCCCTTCTGAGGATCTAAAGGTGTCTTTATTCTAACGATACAACTCTAAATAATGTTTAGTTTAATGAGGTATGATATAATTCTACGCGTAGAGTTATTCTGTGTGTGCTAATGTTATTAGCAAACCATTCTTTGGTTTATATATTACACTCATATTATAAATGCGAAAGTTTGGATGTTTAGATGGATCGATGGATGTTTGTTATTTCTTTACCTCAAAACTACCGGATGTATTGATACGTCAAGCTGAAGACAGGGCGCTATGGCGCTCATTGGGTGAGGCCTTTGTCCAGCTGTGGACTAATATTGACTGATGATGATGATGATGATGAAAACTACCGGACGGATCAGTCTATAATGTTGCATACAGGTATCCAAGTTTTGAAATAGCTGAACACAGAATAATAAACTATTTATACATTTATGTATATATTATTCATACATTTTCAGTTT
The DNA here is from genome assembly GCA_943735965.1 of Eupithecia abbreviata. Classification (NCBI taxonomy): domain Eukaryota; kingdom Metazoa; phylum Arthropoda; class Insecta; order Lepidoptera; family Geometridae; genus Eupithecia; species Eupithecia abbreviata. Next base: position 9,496,057 of record OX030982.1, on the reverse strand, counting down.
CAGTTTGACGACCGATGTGGCGCGGTGGGCCAAGGTCCGCCTGCGACGCAGGAGGTTGCGGGTTCGATTCCCGCCTCGGAACAAATGTGTGCACGATCTGCAGATATTTGTTCCGGGTGTTCTGGTCGTTTTCTATATATAATAAAAAATATCTATCTATGTAATGTATTGTATTATGTATATCAGTTATCTGGTACCCATAACACAAGCTTCTGCTTAGCTTGGGGCTAGATAATGCTGTGTGAATTGTCCAGCATTATTTATAAATTTATTTATTTATAAAAAAATTATAAATTTATAAATTTGAATGAAATTTAGTTGCAAACTAAACGAGGACTTAAGATATTGAAATTATGGCGGGGCGAGTCTCAAATGTATCGTTTTAAGGTAAACGAAATCTTGGGTGTTTTGGGACACGCTAGACAACTTCATTTTAGTTTTAGCTATAATAGGTGATCATAAAGATATAGGTACCTATTTATCTTCATGAAGTTTTTAGGATAGTCAAGTAAAAAACAAGGAGAATTTGGTTTACAATATTAAGACATCAAGTTTTACCTTTGTGACAATAAAATTATCTAGGAAAAAAAAACGCAATCTGCAACCAGAAAAAACTTATTTCAGGGGAAATCGAAGGTTGCGAAATAAATGAAGTCAAGACATTTTTTCCGGATATTATTTAATTTCTTGGAGATTTCGATTGCGAGGGCTTACGCACTATAATAACAAAAAGTCCAAATATATTTCGCAGAATTATGCAACGCGAATGCCTCAAAGGGCTTGGTAAAAGCCCTATTAAAATAAACAAGTACGGCTTCGCCCCATGGTCACGGGCAGTAATACAATCAGGAGTGCTTGTGTGGGTGAGGGGTTCTTGTATTGGGCACTAGGCACAGTAGGCAAGGAAACATCAGAACTCTCAGTGTTATAAAAATATTGCCAGAAATCGAACATATATCGGTTGCGGGTTCGATTCCCGCCTCGAGGCAATTGTGTGTACGATCTGCAGATATTTGTTCCCGGTGTTCTGGTCGTTATCTATGTATAATAAAAAATATCTATGTATGTTATGTATTGTATTAAGTATATCAGTCATTTTTTATTTTTTATAAATAAAAAAGCTTCATGATATTGTTCGGACCAAGCTGCTGCCTGTTGCTACGAGCGAAACAAGCAATAATGGAAAAAAACCTTTGTTACTTTTCAAGATTGTTCTACTTGGCATGTTTCATCTCTAAAAGGCTTCCTAGATGGGTAAATGAACAGCATCAGCAAAGAGCATGCTAATGTGGTGACCGTGCGTTTTGATTGTGAAATCACAATCAGGTGGGATATGTCAAATGCATCGAATTTTTCCGCATCCACGAAATAACAGAGCATATTCAGAATAAAAGACTTGAACCACTATTAGCAACCCTTTCAATATAAAAGCTGCATAAAACGCATACTCTCTAAAAGTAAGTTTAATTTGCATTTTCTAAAAATACTCCTACTAAATGCGAATTTCGCTTTCCGCATTGCGCCGGTCGTATAGTTTTATTTTGTATGTACACGACTGCAGACGCTATCGATTTTGTCTGTGTTAGGGGGACAGTCTGATAACAATATTATATTGAATTTTAAATACACCGGGCTAGGGTTCTTTATGCTTTATACAAGAGCTAACATTTCAAACCTGCGGAAGTGCACCGTAACTCTTTGCTATAAAGCTTGAATTCGCTAGTTATGGGGTACCCATCTCGTCCTGGTTGTGACCTTGAATTCCCCTTTTGAATTTGATATTACGTCTCTGGGCTTGTAACCCTTTATTAGGGAGTTGCTGATGTTTCGCATGTTTGGGGTATCTGCTATTCATTTATGAGTTTGATGAAAATGTTATACAGATCGTGATATTAAACAAGTTATTAAAAAAAACGATAGGTAAATTATTTGTGTTCGCCTCGATTCGGCAATCTTGAAGCGGGTTACAGACGTCACCTTACACGTCGTGACGTTGATACTTCTAGACTAGTCTATTTCTTATGTGTGTGTTCGTGCTTATTTGTAAGCCTAAAGAAATAAACATTCATTTCATTTCGTTAGTATTATACAATCTAAAACGAACATGGCCCAAGCTATAATATGTCTTTACGGCATCTTGTTAGATTTGCAAAAAGTTTACTCAAAAAAGTTATCGGTCTTATGGTCGGCTTGTCTACAATCCCGTCGACATGTTTGCAGTTTGCCTCAAAAGTAATAATAAAGCCTAAGAAGTAATTGGTCTTTGTTGTAATCCATTATCTTGACACAGCCGCGTTTTTTTTGTACTTTAACTAACTTTTTTATAGTGATCGTCTGCTATGGTGTCCCGTCTACAAAGTATTAGTGCATTTTTATGACTTTGGTTTAAAAGCTAGTATCGAGTACCTAGCATACCTAGCTGTCGGTATTTCAATGTTCTCGTTCACAAGCCTTCGCACTTCGCATTTATAGTGTGGATTAGTGGTAAATAGACGAGTTGCTACACACGCAATCTATGGTTAGCGCCTTTGCAGATATGTCAAGATGTCATAATAAATAAATAGGTAAATAAATAATGTTGGACAATTCACACAGCGTTATCTAGCCCCATGGTAAGCAGAGCTTGTGTTATGGGTACTAGATGACTGATATACATAATACAATACATTACACATAATAATCTGTACTGTAGCCAAAAATATGATTTTTAGACGAGTCCTTGTTCATAGACCATTTACTGTTTTGACCGACTGTAAATTTGTCTATTATTATTTTTAATCATCTTCTCTATGCGAAGCTATCGATGCAATTTTTTGTTTTACTTGTAAAAATTTAACAAAAGAATGCGGTTTTTTTTTGTTCAAACAAAAAAAACCGCATTCTTTTGTTAAGTTTTCAATTGTTTTTCTTAGTGCATTAGTTATTTCATTTTCGAGCTTACTAAGTGACCGCTTGTTCTAAAACTTTTGGGTTCTGTCTCTGACTTTTTTTATATTCACAAGCAATAAACAAAAGGCAGCTGTCTAAACTTTTATTTTAGAGAGGCCACGATCAAAAACAATTTGAACCCACCTAAAATTCTGATTTCAAATGAGTGTCTAACTCAATATGCACGCTAAAAGTTTTCTAATCAATTTAACTTATTCAATCAAACTAAAATGAACTCTATTATAAAGTGCAGAAGTCGTTGATCTACGGCTATGTAAAACAGATACATTAGTACTGTCAGACTAGTAAATATCTTCAAAATGGGTAGATCCATCAAGCACTTGCTTGACAGGCGTCTACTGTTTTATTCAGGAGCTTAAAACTTTGGTATCTTATATGATTCATTGCATTTGAATAAAATAATCGTTTGGTTTTTACCTTATTGGAATATCCTTTTAAAAGGTTTTACTTAAATAATCTTACACGTGCTACATTGAGAAGGTATAGGTATGGTCGAATGCGTGTACTTTTCGTAGGAAAGTACGGGGTTTTTTTAAAAAAAAAGAACACAAAAAAAATACTTTGTTGGGTTAGTTTAGTTAGCGGTTTTTGAAACGACTGTTTTTTTTGGAAATGAAAGTGTTTTTGTGTTAATTTGTGTTGACGGTATTGCTCTATTTTGTTTGAGCTTGCATCTTTAGAAAAACGACCTGCCAGTAGAAGGATCGTTTTACCCTTTTCCTTATCAGTTTCTCTGTAAAGGTCCGTCTATAACTTTCAGCCAGCAAGCAGAATCAATTATTCCTCTTGCACCTTGTTAGGAGAACTCCCTCCAAACTATTCTGATTAGCTCTAGCTACTAGGTATTCATGAAACTATAAAAGCTAGAAGATAAGCGATTCCGTCGTCATAAGCACTCAAGATCAGCAAATGCAAAGAGCTGTTTAATAATAAAAGAATATCAGAAACTTGGAGATGTTTCTTAAGCAGCACTGAGTGCCTTTTCAGTTGCGGATGCATATTGTATCAGGTTCTTAGGAAAGAATTCAGCTACTTTTAACAATGCGAGGTAGGATTAGGATTTTCAATGCATTTTTAAAGGTAGCGTTTGTGTTTTCTTCTTGAGCTCGACTTTGAGGATTTCATGTCTAGTTCCCTAGAAGTCTTAGGACACTGAGCTCCATTAATGCAGTACCCCGAGGCAAACTAGCGCCGCCATCTATTTTATCATGTTCATACGTTGAACAAAAGAAATATCACAAATTTCATTGTGCATTTTTTAATACCTATTAAAAGCTTTTTTTAATGTATCTGTTATAGTTTTATTATGTATAGTTTACGCAGAAATACGAGGATGCTCTTCGTGGCCACCAAACTGTTTTCGCATCTCTACATAAATTTTAAGAAATAAAACGATTTCAGAGGTTTAAACAAAATACCAAGTCTATAAGACTATTGCCGAAATTGGAGTTCCAAAGAAAACCTAAAACTATACTTTCTAACAAATGTTATTATACTAATAATGAATTTATTACTGACAAAGATTTAACTACTCCATGACATTGGTTTTTCCTTTATTAATATTTTATTTTTGTTTTAATCAATACCTATTAAAAGCTTTTTTAATGTATATGTTATAGTTTTATTATGTATAGTTTACGCAGAAATACGAAGATGCTCTTCGTGGCCACCAAACTGTTTTCGCATCTCTACATACATTTTAAGAAATAAAACTATTTCAGAGGTTTAAACAAAATACCAAGTCTATAAACCTATTGCCGAAATTGGAGTTCCAAAGAAAACCTAAAACTATACTTTCTAACAAATGTTATTATACTAATAATGAATTTATTACTGATAAAGATTTAACTACTCCATGACATTCGTTTTTCCTTTATTAATATTTCATTTTTGTTTTAATCAATTTCCATTTTTTATTTTACAAATTTTTTGATTTTAATTATATCTCTGCAATTTAATTTCATCACATACATTGTAAATCTGACATTGCACACTTAACTGTAGAAATACATTGAATTACAATTATATTATAACATCTTTATACACCTGTATTTCATGCAATAAATATACTTTACTTTACTAGAGGTATTCTATAAAAGCTTACAATAGGCATCACAAAATGCCCAATGAATGTTTTTATTTGCTTTTTATAAAGTAATAATAAGAGATAGAGATAAAGAAACTTTTATTGGACTAAGCACAGTTACAGCACAGAACGAATAAGAATAGAATAAAATAAAAATAATTATTATAATACTTATAATTAGGAGGTATACACCTGACCTGCCCACCCACCACAGGTGGGTGAGTAGAAGGTGCATATTAACTACAGGAAGGTACAGAGCTACTGGTATAACAAACAAATGATTCAGTAACTGAATATATATTATATTATACCTAAGTATAATATAATATACCTAAATAAGATAAAATAGGCGGCGGCGCTAGTGTGCCTTGGGTTACCGCCTTAAACAAGGTACATATATTCTATACGACAAAGACAGTTGTTTAATATGCCGATTCTTTTCCTCGCCATTTTGACTGTCTCTGGTATAAAAAAGTAAGGCGCACCAAAATAACACGGCTACCATAATAGAGAAGTAAATTATGAATTTATTAGATTTCATAGTACTATGTTATTTATTGACGACCGATGTGGCGCGGTGGGTGAAGGTCCGCCTGCGACGCAGCAGGTTGAGGGTTCGAATCCCGCCTCGGAACAATTGTGTGTACGATCTGCAGATACCTATTTGTTCCGGGTGTTCTGGTCGTTTTCTATGTATAATAAAAAATATCTATCTATTTAATGTATTGTATTATGTATATCAGTTATCTAGTACCCATAACACAAACTCTGCTTACCATGGGGCTAGATAATGCTGTGTGAATTGTGTCCAGCATTATTATTTATTTATTTATTATCTTAAAGTACCATGAACCTGGCTCAAAATTACCATTATATGCTGTGTGGATTGTCCAGCATTATTATATATTCTATATATTTACCATTATATACCTTTAAGCTAGCAAAATGCTTAAGGCACTCCATGCCTCGGCGGGTGCATTTTGTATGAGCTGGTAAGAACGCGAGATTAACTTGCTTTAATTATGGCGTACGAAACACGAGTACACGATTAGTAATTAGGAGTATGACGGGGGGTAGTTTCTAGAAGGGTGGAGTTTGACTGAGCGACTGTTCATACACCAAACATGAAAAAAAAAAACAGCGAGATAGACTGCGAGACCAGTTGAATACAGTTTTGATTGCTTCAAAGAATCGGTTTATAAAATAGGCTGCCAATTCTAACATCGTTTTCGTTTCATTTCAACTGGTTTTAACTCTATCACATAAATTTATTTTCAAAATTACTCATGCTTTAAGCAGATATTTTCGACAAACTTTTCTGATGTATGGTGTAAAAAAAGTAGAATTTCATCAAATGCGCAATTCCTTGCATAAGAAATAGTCTTCGAATAGTCTCTTGTCATTTATGACTTAGATACGATAAACAAATAGTAAAGTTATCTATTACAAAAGATGAGCGTTTAACCACCATCTCACTTACTTTACTTAGAGACACGATACCTCTTTCCTGGAACGAACTTAATCCATCTACTGACATTCGCTCACACCGCGGCCACACCCTAAGCAAAATCACTCGAGTATAAGTCACAAACATGTGCTTAAGAAAGTTTGTTAATATTTAATGAGTTTCCTGAAAATGGCGTTGATTTGTAGGCGCATTTCGTATTAATTTACATTTTAACGCGAACCGCTAATTCAATAATTTGACAACGTATGTGGTGGGGACAGGTTCGGATTACCATGAATAATGGTTGAAATGTTTCTTATTTACAATGTATTTCATTTAACCAATTTCACTATGACAGACTAAAGGTATTGCTAATTTATAGTGTTGCCAAGATGTACGGTGTCGCCTCTTCGGTGAAAGGTAATATTTATTTCTGATAATATATCAGAATAAACCTACTTACGAGTAGCTTTTATAAAAAAAATACTATATTTATTTTAAAAGATTTTAGGTAATTTTTTTTAAATACAACTTAAGTTTAAGTTACTAATTTCAATTCAATAAAGTTTTGAGTAGGTGGTTAGATAAACTAAAAAACAGCTTTGTTAAAAACTTATCAAGTAAAGCTCAGGCAGCTGAGTTAGCCCTATTCTTTCACCTACCGTTCATTCAGTGGTTAAATATGAGAAACAAGGACTTTGTCTATGGCAAATACCTACCGTTTTTGTATTGTATTGTATTTCTTTATTAATAAAAACTTATTCTAATCTTATTTCTACGACACTTTAAACAAGATAAGGTTTGTCTAGTGTCGACAGTTACAGCGTGTTGCCATGCCACACATTAACTCACGTACATAAAATATAAAGAGTCTAAGCACCTACTAGTATTATTAGCACTTGGATTCATAGCTACCTGCATACAGGTTTAACAGTAAAGGGTGACTATATGGAAAAAATAAATAAATAATTGATCGTAGTAGGTAGTAAATTTAACATTGTGTTACACTTTACAAAGCAATCAAGTTAAGTCAAGTTTTCAAGTTAAACATCTTTGAAGTGAAACAAAGACTAGTCAATCTAAGTGGGTATTTGTACTAGTATGTGTGTGATACACACAACGGACGCCTCAAGAAAATTACATCCTGTGTTGTGTTGAAACCGGGACGAACGGTTGGTTCTCGATTTAAAATAAGAATGTCTTCGAAAGTTTAATGAATTGGCAGTTTTGATTTTGGTTCTATTATATTTATAAGTGTAACCTTATTTTAGTGCGTTCATCGGGTCTCTAAAGATAATAGATTATAGTGCTAAAGAAAATTTTGCAGGTTATAAAAAATACCTACTGACAAACTGACAATAGCTTAGTCATGCAAGTTAAACAAAATATTTTAAAGTCACTCAAGTATGTCCTAAATATTACTATAGTTTACTTTCATTACATTATCTACGTCACTCTAAACTTAGAGATAAAAGTGAGATCACGATTACTCTTAATCGTGATCTCATTATAAATAAATAAATAAGTCTGGTTTCCAAAGTCGATTTTTCTGATAAACTTTAAAAGCTGCAATTTCATCCAGTCCACTAAAACTTCAAATCTTCTTTCGAGTGTATCCTAATCGACGATTAAAAACCAATAAATCCCCGAAAACGCTTAGTAGGAGTATTTTTGACACGTACCCAGAACCGAGCAATAAACTGCTGAGACGGTCCCATACCCGGCGGCCACAAGTTTCCGATAAGTAATTAAAATCAGGAGATAGGAGATTACAGTTCCTCTGTATTTGTTCAGTTCGTGTTGCTGAACTTCTTGGCCCTTTATGATGTCCTGGTACTTTGTCGATATTAGGTAAGAAATTGGTCTCTTTTGTTATCATACTTTGTTATTGACAAGCTAAATATAACGTGAACGTTTTAAACCATACAAATATGTTTTATGAATGAAAATGTTTATCAAAAGTAAGCAAAAATGTTGATTAATATTTAATAAAAGGTTTCAACCAAGTGAGGTTATCAATTTACACAGGAAATAAAAAATACCGGGTTAGTTAGACCTAGGGCGTAAGAAAAGAAAAAATAAAATTTCATTGCAATAAAAGTACATGACAAATTTGTTGGGCTTTCATTATCAATATTAGCTATTCTGACAATACTTGACTTGTGTTTTGGTGGTGAGTGCTTCCCTTTACAATAATAATTGCAACTACATAGTTTTTTTACAAGACTACATAGTTTTTTTTAAGTATACAATTCTTTATTGTACACATACAAAACTTAAAAATTAACTTAATTAAAAAAAAATAATGTACATAGGCGAGCTTAACCCTGAGTAAGAGTTTTTTTCCGGCAAACCTTAGGTTTACAGGCGAGGCGATGGAACAGATAGAGGAAGTGTACAAAGAAACAAATTAGACTAATAAAACAATACGGAATGAGATTATAATATACTACATAAATTAAAATAATAATAGTTCAATAAACTTAATAAATACATTTCATAACAACACAATCTTCAAATAAGACGTACCTTCTTCTAAAACCTATCATGCACATATCTTCGCTTCCAGTTACAATTTTTACATAAAAATCATAAAAGCTAAGTTATTTCTAAAGTTAACCTGTCTAAACGCTAAGCTTCATTAAAAACAACACACTTTAAAATACTTATTCATGAAACTTCAGCCATTTACAGAATTTAAGCGCGCATAAACAAAGATAAAGTTAAGCAAATCTGGCGATCCCGAAATGCAAATAAGGATAAACGTGAAGAAGGATTACACGATACAGTTGCGATATACAGGGTCTTTGCAAATTAAAAAGGGAAATTTGTAAAATTTAATATAAATGTACCTTTTGTTACCGGTATAAGGCTCAATGTGTCTCAAGTAAGTCTTGTTTAGTTTTTTACTTAGCAAGTTTCACATTCTTTATTGATAAGGTATTTTCGGAACTATTCTTCGATTTCTGATCTACGAGTAGCAAGCTGAAGTGGCAGCGGGCCGGCCGCCATATCTCGCGAAGATTACAACCGCTGCTGGGGCAAACGTGTTTTTGGACTATATAGGCTGATGATGATTATTTAGAATGAACTATTTCGTAGGGAATTAATTTAAATATATATACATTTTTGATGATTTGGTAGGTACTGAGTGACTAACGAACAACCCTGTATACAAAACATTATTAAAGATCCCTTGTTTATTCGTACCACTGTTCGCATTTTTATGAAGAATCGTACAAACAGACGGCACAAACATTAATCTGTTTTATACAGAAGATGTAAAGCGACCATAGTCAATATTATCTTAGGGGACAACTCTCACTAGCGTTTCGGCTGGTGGCCCCTTGTTGGCCCCTTTTTGGCCCCGGCTGGTTCCTCTTGACTCATCGTGGCTCCTTTTGGTGCCAATTAGAGCGTGCTTTGATTTTTAAGGTAAACTTAATTTACTTGCGGATGTTTCGGAATGTGTTTTTTGAGATAATATTTGTGGATGTTTTACTGGAGATTTATTGCGGGCGATTCGGGGTTTTCGGCTGTTATTTGATTGTATGTAAGTAAAGGTTCCTTTATAACGATCTATCTATACTAATATTATCAAGAGGAAAGGTTTGATTTTTGTTTGTTTGTTTGTAATGAATAGGCTCCGAAACTACTGGACCGATTTGTAAAATTCTTTCTCCGTTTGGAAGCTACACTATCCCCGGACATAGGCTATATTATATTTTCAAAAAAGTTAGGAATCCGTACTAAAACCGTGCGAAGCCGGGAGGGTCCGCTAGTAACAAATAATCTATTAGATATATTTTAAAATACTATTATAGTAAAATATATTTTACAAACGACTAGAACACCCGGAACAAATTTGTGCAAATCGTACAAACATTTGTCCCGAAGCGCGAATCAAACCCGCCGAGTTACCAAACCTTTTTTACCTACTTGAAGGAAGATAGATATTATCATAATGTAACTGGCTGACTGCACAACAGTCATCCATTGTAATCTACTTTCAGTTACCATTTAATCTTGTTATTCCGCGGAATATTGTTTGTACTCTGCTTAGGCAGCGGAATAACTCATCTTACCCCTACGGAGGTTTGTATTGAATGGTGACGTGGTTCGAAACCCAGTTTTGATAAATTATTAAGTTTAGGATGTTTTCTTTAGATTTAAATCATATTATTACTTGCAGGTTTTGGTTATCAAAAATTTATAATAATAAGGCCTAATATTTTTGGAATCCTAGTCTTTTTGATAAATAAGACTAGTGTCTATGTGTTCCGCTTTCGTCCCACTGGCTTCGACCCAAAACACGAAATGTCTAATTTATTTATATATCTATAAGGTCAACCACACAATCTTGATTTACTACTTCAGAACTATATCATTTCTTAACGTCTTCTTAGAACGCCGATGCTTTTATAAATTTCACTAATTTATTTACTATTTTTTAATTCCGATGATTTTATAAATCATCTATTTTTAATTAAATTTGAAGCAGGCCCACTCGTGCGTGTGTGGAACTTCGTCGTTTGTTCAAAATTAAAATAAACTAACTAAACTTAGCTTTGACTATAAACCACGGTACTAAACCATACAGCCCTCTTACACGGTACGTTTCTCCAACAATTCAATTACAAAGTCGTTAAACAATCGATGCGTTACATTATTAAATTCTGTTTTAGTTTAAAATGTGGTTCCGTACTATAATTTACTGCCAGCGGTTTGATTTATCGGCGTTCTCTCAAGGGGTTGAATCATGGTGATTTTGCGTTTTCACGATGAACCCTATCTTGATATACAGGATGATTCTTGATACGATTGCTCATGTGATATCAGTTTTCTTAACACAATCACTGTATCAGTCCCAGCGGTGGGACATAATGACAAAGTAAGACGCGGCGCTGCTAGACTGCAAGCTGCTCTATTTCACCATATACGTCATGTGTTTGGCAATTTATGTGTTTTAACACATTCACAGTCCTGTATGCCAGAGCACGCCACCGCTACTGCACATCATTATGTCGAACATTACCATGAGCGTCATTCATGGGCACTCTGTTTGTTGTTTGTAAGCTCAAGTAGTACAAGCCAAAATGAACACTATACAGATAACAACAGAGTTCTTCAATGTATTTTTTTATACTTATTTCCCTGTCTTGTTAGGAAAATAAAATCATACCTACACCAAACAAAATTTGATAGTCCGTAAGTACTTAAAATTTTTATTTAGTTTAGTGAAGTTTAACCATTCAGAAATAATACAAGACCAATTTATTAAAATCACAGAGATAAAAAGTTACACTTTCAAACACAAAAGAAAAATCTTAATGCTCAAAACTACTTAACATTTTTTAAACAAAGCGTTGTATTCCCTGCGGTCAAAATCCAATTCACACTTTAATTTAACACCCTGTATTGTTACCTTTTACCTCTGAATCGAAGATTAGAGAAAGTTTAAATTTAAATTCATTTAAAGGATTATTAATTTTGAATAACGAACCCTGGATTTTAGTCTACGTTACTAGTTGTTACTTTGACTATATCGTACTCAAAGTAACAACTAGTATATAGCTCACGTCAAGGAGTTTTTCCTGCCAAAAGAATGAATATTGGTACTTACTATTTATTAATTTATGTATTTAAGTAGTGTATTATTTATTTTGGAATTTGTAATATTTATGATTTGTTTTTTAGTATTCTTATTTAGATAACCTGTGGTACACACCCTGCCTTTTCTTAAATTCATATAATTCTTTCCATCCAAAGGTTGCCTGGAAGAGATCGCTTCTAAGCGATAAGGCCGCCCATTGTACCTGTCGCATATAATGTATTTTTGTAATGATTAATTTGATTATGGTGTACGATAAAGAATGCTGCTGGACATAGGTCTCCCCAATGAGCGCCATAGCGCCCTGTTTTCAGCTTGCCGCATCCAGCATCTACCTGCAGTCTTTTGCAGGTCGTCATCCCACCTGGTCGGAGGGCGTCTTACACTACGTTTACCGAGTTAAGGACACGTTTGCCTCAGCGGCCGTCGGTTGAGTTGGACTTATGTGCGCCAAAATCGTCGTCGTCAACGTCCGTATCCCACCTGGCCACAGGAGGGGAGCGGGATTCGAAAAACGTAGTGTAGGGCAAACTACGTTTGCCAAGTCCCGCGCTCCAGAACAAAAGTATAGGTAGTAATAAATAACAAAATCTTTATTTAACATTAAGCACACATTAGAGACGACCTTAACGCCTTCCTCGGAGATTGGTGGGAGATCGCACGTGATCGCACTGAGTGGAAAAATTTGGGGGAGGTCTTTGCCCAGCAGTGGGAAGAAACAGGCTAAATTAAAAGAATAAAAAAATGCACACATTATACAACACTTTAAAAATATAAATCAATATATAACTAAGAGAGTAAGAATTTTAACTTTAACTTTGTATAGATTTAGTTTCAGTAGCTTTTTGTGGAAATTTTTAATTAGCCTCAAGTACTTAGTCACATTATATTCATTAAGTTAGCTGTTAATTTCCCAAATATTGTTAAAATAAAATAAAAAATAAAATAAAAGTGGCTTGTTAGATCTATTTGATAATTGCAGATCCTACACTTAGTCGTGAAGACTGGTACTGTAGTTATCCCTTCCAAGGACGTTTATAAAAAAATAAGTGCCACTAGTGATATTAATAAAGTGTTTTATCCAAGGCCTTGTACTCCATTTGTAGGAGTTTTCTTCAGCCTGTGGGGTCCCTCCGTGTGTAAGAAACTACCTTAGGGACCCGATACTATCCTGCCTAGGATGCTGGGCTTCGTGACCACCTTGCAGCCAAAGGGGGTGGGGTTCTTCAATGAAAACACTCGTTGTTCGAAGAGAAGAGCAGCGCCTTCCCAGGAAATCTCACTTGACTTCGATGTTTACTTGTTGACGTCGTAATTTGCACTTAATTTGTGCGTGCGAGGGCGCTATATTTATAGTATTTTTGAAGGTGAGATGACCTTGAGTGGGCGGGGCTTAAGCCTTTATTCAAATTTTGTATTATATGGTAAGGTAACAGCAATGAGTTGACTTAATTGCTAAAGTTTACAAATTAATCAACGAAAATACACATAATAACAGGTATTTGCTACCCTTTATAAGGAATTAATAACATACATCATAAAATGCACATAATAGTTAACAAATACAGTACATTACATAAGTACTTGCGGCTTATTTTAACACACATTATCTAATGCTATACAAGATTAAACTACAATGCTTAAGGTAAAAAATAAATCAACATTCTTAATGTCTATGGTTTGTACATCGTTAAGTTATAAAGTTCTATAATCGTCAACACCATTCATTCTAAAAAATAACCAGCTTTGTATAATTTAACCTTCTCTGCGGTGGTCTAAATATAACTTTATGAGATATTTTAGACTGAAATCACAAAAGACAATAGGAGCGAAGCTAGGAGATAAATGAAAGCACTAGAATGTGTAATAATTTAGATTTATGTTATGATAACACCTATTATTGCTTCAAATAGAAATGAAAAATTACCCTCTATTACATTAATAGCACATAAAGCCTTGACAAAAGATATTGTGGGAATAACTAAGATGAAAATGCTCAAATGTTTTTTTATAGTTTACTTAATCCCATTTTTTTGTAATTTGTCTGAATGGTCTGTAGATTTAAGTCGTAAACTAATAAAAAAAATAGCGTAGCGATACACCATCTTTGTACGTTTACATTTCCTAATAAAGCGAAAGACTGCAGGTAGATGGATGCGGCAAGCTGAAGACAGGGCGCTATGGCGCTCATTGGGAAGGCCTATGTCCAGCAGTGGACTAATATAGGCTTATGATGATGATGATAATTTCCTAATAATTTTCTGACACAAACACAGCCGTGATTTTTATCTAAAAAAAAACATATAATTTTTTTCTATTATAATAATAAGTACCATCCAGTAAAAGTACTAGTGTATTATAAAAGATAATTCGATCTTTGAAGAAAGTATGATTCAAATTTAAAAATACTTTACTATAATGACATTCAACATTGTGATTGAGTCAAGCCTCGACCTCTGTGGCGCGGCGGGCGAAGGTCCGCCTTGGACGCAGGAATTTGCGGGTTCCATTCCTGCCTTGGGACAAATGGTGGTAAGATCTGCAAGTATGAGTCCCGAGTGTTCCGGGTATTTTCTTTGTATTGCGAAATATTTTTAAGCAATCTAAAGAATTTATCTCATAAACGAACACAAAAAACACAGAACTAACATAAAACATTTGGATTTAAACCAAGCGGTCTTTTAGATTACCGGGACTTTGCCGGAGAAGCTAATTGCACTTGTAAGAGTTAGCAAGCACCCAACAAGATCTGCTAAATCCGGCAACGACGGCTAAAAGATTTATATCTGAGATAAGATAAACTTAAGCCTGTTCGGGAAATTAAGACGTTCGGCGAATGTTCGCGCTTTACTGTAAATGGACGAGGTTTTGGCTGCCTTTAATATTTGGTGTTATTTCGGTGTTTTTGAGAGCGGCAAACTGGGTGCCAAACGTTTGTCTAGAATGGTTTAGTTTAGATTCAAGAAGAATCAAGACATTTAAAACTTAGGATATTTTTAACCTTATTTTTAGGCAGAGGGTGTATAAATTGAATAATTTTATGGTGAAATTGTGCAGGTAATATTATAGCCCTCAGGCCAGGTGAAATAATACCTTGCGAAAGACTGCAGTCAGATGCTGAAGGCTACGACAGGGTGCTATAGTGCTCATTATGGGATGCCTATTGCCAGCAGTGGACTAATATAGGCTGATGTCGATGATGAAATTAAACAACAAATATTAGATGATGAGATTTTATACTTAAAATGGCATCATCGAAAATGTTGTTTTTTTTTCATTATTAGTGCGGTACCCCTAATGATATAAATAAATCCAAAATAATCGCGGGAGCAAAACTAGCATTTAATGCTGAGCCGGTAGCCTTTCTGTGTTCTCGTGTTTTAATTATTTTATTCGTTCCTAATTTGTTATCTTTATTATTATTAGTTCTTAAGTTGTATTATTTTATATGAAACACAAATAAACATTTTCTATTTTCTATTTGTATTTAAACTGTAAAGGTTCATTGCTATGACAATTTAACAAGACAATTTGTTGCAATATTATTAGAACAATTTGTAGTAAAATACATTTTAGCGTTACTAAGATTACTATAAATACCTTTTGGATAGCCATTATAACGTGGCAAACACCTTTTTGCCAAGTAAAGTTGTAAATAATTGAAAATGCCATGAATATTTATATTATAAAGCGTGACCCAACTCAAGTGATTCGGCTTAGCGCGAATATTACACTTTGAAAATACATTTACAAAACTTCACATTTTACGTGAAAAGCAATTTCGTTTTATTTATTGAAAGATTCTAGAAGCACTAGACTGTTGATAACGAAATGTTTTCATTAGGCTTCTATCTTCGCTGTAAAATAAACCCTAGCTAAGTAAACTTAATAACTGACTGAAATGTGCAGTTATTTATTTGACAAGTCAGGGGGTGGATTTTATGTTTTCAAAATTATTTATCTACTTTTTTACTATTTGAAGATGTAGCGTTGCGGGTTGCGACTAAATATTCATTCCGCCAGCACGGCCGGATATTGCACTGTAGATAAACCTTTACCCACCGTACATATTAATAAACAATATTTTGTCCGTCAAGACACGTGTCTGGCACGCCAAATATCTGTAGATATCATCATCATCATCATCCTATGTTATTCCACTGCTAGACATAGGCCTCCCCCAGTAGGCGCTATAGTGCCCTGTGCCCTTAACACTTTGACTACGGTTTTTTTTCGACGACTGCGATCTTTTTTTTTACCTAAAAAATTCGTGCTGCCGCTCTACACAGCGGGTGTGTTGCGCCGCACATGCGTTTCGTTCGAAAAATATTACAGCTCTGCTGAGTCACAAAGATCTGTATTTTCTCAGCCGCTGCGCTAGTGTGGATTTACGCATATTAGTCACTTGTAGAAAACTCATACCGTGCGTTTTCAGCACTCAAAGTATTAACTCATCCAGCATCTGCCCGCAGACTATCGTCGGTCGTCATATCTACGATCTACGAGTATAAACGGATATAATTCCTCTCACGTGCAAGTTGACGGATAAAACGGTTTATTAACTAATGTTTTCAGTGAATCGATTCTAGGTACCTGCTGCGTCATAGCAAATACATTATAGTGCCGGAGCATCGTCCCCCTTCGTTAGAGTGGAGTGAAACCACTAAAGCGCGACACTGATTCGATTTCACGTTCAGCGCTCAGTGTAGAAACAGAATACAAAACTATGTAGGAACGAACAGAAGGTAAACTAGAAAAATATAAATTATATAAGTATGTACTCAGCACTTTTAGTTGACGACCGATGTGGCGCTATGATGCAGGAGGTTGCCGGTTCGTTCGGATAAATTAATGTATGATCTGCAAATCATACATTAATTTAAGAAGATTCATCGAAGAACCGAAGGCCGATGGGGCAAACATGTTCTTGAGTGGAGACCACGACTCGGTAAACGTAGTGTAGGACGCCCTCCGACCAGGTGGGATGACGACCTGCGAAAGACTGTAGGTAGATGCTGAATGCAGCAAGCTGAAGACAGGTGTTATGGCGCTCATTGTGGGAGGCCTATGTCCAGCAGTGGACTGCTATAGGCTGATGATGATGATGATGAATAAAAAATATCTATCTATGTAATTATTTCTATTACAGTCCCATAACACAAGCTCTGCTTAGCCTGAGACTAGATGATGACCAGTGGATTGTCTAGCATTATTTATTTACTCAGTTATCATTATGTACTCAGTTATCAGTAAATTGGTCGTACATTATTATGTACTCAGTTATCATTAAATTGGTCAGCGCGTGGCGGGATCTCATTTATAAATTTTTGATCACTAACAAAAATTTCACTAGACATAAAACTGGAAAATAATACAGTAATGAAATACCAATTTTCTTTCCAGAGGACATATCAATTATTATAAAACATAAATCTATTGAATAAAACCTTCTCTAACTAGCAACCAACAAAGTGTTACTACTGCCTATTCACGACATTGTCCCCTGTATCTCCGTAAATCTTAGCCTACGATGTGATTTACGCTAATTTCATTTGGCTAAGGCGTTTTCACGTGGCGTTAGGCTGAGCTCAGCCCTAATTACACTGAGATTTGAGTCTGCGGTATACGCTCTTCATTTCGTTAAGCATTGCTAAACTGTAGATAAATAAGTTGCCTGTAAATAATGGTTTGTTGAACTTTACTTGTTTAGGTTTTCTCTTGACGAAGGACGTTCAACTTTTTGATCGGTTAGATTATAATATAGATAGATAAGAAATTTATTCGACACTGCAGCATATGATACTTATAGGTCACAATAAATTAGGCATAAATTAGTATAAAAAAATTCTATAACTTTTTATAAACAATGACGAATGTCGGCTTGCGATGCGAGACGAATTCCCCCCGGGATAAATGATAGTCCGATCTGCAAGTTCTGTAGGTCTGTAATCTACTGTAGGTAGAAACAAAATTACTGTGTATGGAATGTATTAGGTATATCAGTTATTTAGTACTTAAAACACAAGCTCTGCTTACTTTGGGGCAATATGATAAATGTGTGGATGTTCCTGCTATTTTGTGTGTGTTCTAAATACAACAATTGATCTTTCTGGCAATAATTCCATGGACAGGAATAATTAAAATCATAGCATTTGAACTCTGATGATTCCACAAACAGTTGAATAATTCGTTTAATTGAAATCACTGAATGAAATCGAACTGAAACTGAATCACATAGTCCGTAGTTATTTTTGACAAACAAGTTAAATTTCAAATTCCAAAAAATCCCTGGAAACCTTTTTAATTGATTCTACCAATTCTATTTTTGTCTGACGAGCGTGGCAACAAAAACATTCGACTCTGCGAATGGAGACCAGTAAAAACAACGAGAGTGTGTTTTCGCAGTTTATTTGGAACAAAAACACGGTGCGTGCCGAAAAATCAATATGTCAGTCATAAATTGAATGTGAAATAAAAGTCTGTTGCCAAAATATAGGTAGAAATATTGAACCCTACAAAAATAACAATTAAAAGGGCTTCGCGACATCTCATGAAAAGTTTTACTACTATTAAAAATATTGTTCTAACTCCAATCTAAACAGAATAGTGTTCGAACAAACACAGAAATGCCAATATTATAATACATAAATATGTATGTGCAAAGCAAAATCACTCAGAGCCTTTGAACTAGAGTTAGCTCGCTAGCTATTAAAATTATTAAATTCTCATTATGTTAGTTAATCTCTATAACAAAAAGAGCTTTACATACTCATCAGATCTAATCTGAACGGCCTATTAGATTCCATTTTCAGGCAAAAACCTCCTTCCGACTTATTTAATTAATTTAGTCATTAGATATACAGGGTTAATTTTAAACTTATAACGGCACTGAATTAATACGACCGATGTGGCGCGGTGGGCGAAGGTCCGCCGGAGGAGGTTGCGGGTTCGATTCCCGCCTCGGAACAATTGTGTGTACGATCTGCAGATATTTGTTCTGGGTGTTCTGGTCGCTTTCTATGTATAATAAAAAATATCTATCTATGTTATATATAGTATTATGTATATCAGTTATCTAGTACCCATAACACAAGCTCTGCTTACCATGGGGCTAGATAATGCTGTGTGAATTGTCCAGCATTATTTATTTATTTATTTATTTAATAGTGGGTGTGTGAGTAGTGGTTACGACAAACGTGGCTTTTTCATTTCGCATCAGAGGTGGTGGTACTAGTAAAAAAACGAATATGTTATAGTTTGTTCAATCAAGAAACAGTACGTGCCGAAAAACCTGTGGGGTTCTGAAGACGCCACAGGTTTTTCGGTTCGTGAAGTTCGATGTGAGAGCTCGCAGTTTACACAGTGATATACCAATCACCCTGTATAAGTACCTACTCGAAGCAAGGTTTATTTATCAAGAACCCAGTAAACATCTAAACCACTTCGTAAACTTTACTAAAATATTCAAACCCAACTTTGTCCCTCCTAGGTACACGTTGCCGGTGCCAATGACTTCTTTCAATAGACGTAGCAAATATTAACATTAGTTCCTTTGATCTCGACGTTCATTTTGAACGCGTGCTCTTAATTAAGCTCAAACAAGACGTGCTAATCGAACTGAAATAAGTACCGCAGCCACATATGTTGGTGCAAGTAACACGTAAGGTCTTTGTGGTCTTGGGGAAATTTGCGCTGTAGCCACAATTTATTCTAATAAATAAATAATGTCGGACAATAGGGTAGTGTCCTGGGTAATAAATATTTTTTTCTATTTAGTCCGTCAGTTAGATTAGCACGTCACAACTTGCTAAAAAGTGTAGCAAGACGTGACGTCACGCGGAACATTAACTGGCTAATCTTTGACGACCGATGTGGCGCGGTGGGCGAAGGTCCGCCTGCGACGCTGAAGGTTGCGGGTTCGATTCCCGCCTCGGAACAATTGTGTGTACGATCTGCAGATATTTGTTCCGGGTGTTCTGGTCGTTTTCTATGTATAATAAAAAAAATATCTATCTATGTAATGTATTGTATTATGTATATCAGTTATCTAGTACCCATAACACAAGTTCTGCTTACCATGGGCCTAGATAATGCTGTGTGAATTGTCCAGCATTATTTATTATTATTTATTTATTTACAATATCTTCATATTTTTTTGTTTAATTGACATAACAAAAAGCACGGGTCCAATATCATCTAATAATCTAACTGACGGACTTAGTAAATTTTTTATCACACTAGCCTAAAAGCAAATTGTTTTATGGGTAACTGATATAAATTATACAGTCATCATTACATAGGTAGATATTTTTTATTTTATTTTACACAGAAAAAGACCAGAACACCCTGAACAAATATCTGAGATCGTACAAACATTTATCCTGAGGCGGCAATCGAATCCGCAACCTCCTGCGTCGCAGGTGGACCTTCGCCCACCGCTTCACAGAGGTCGTTAGTTCTAAAACTTACCCCTTTTTTGAACAAAAACTTTTGACATCACACTCACACTCACACTAATATAAATGCGGAAGTTTGGATGGATGGATGTTTGTTACTTCTTCGCGCTAAGACTAGTGCATGATTCAGTCTGAAATTTGCGTTGATGTAGCGTTAAACCTGGAGTGAATCATAAGCTAGATATTACCATAGATGAAGGAAATTTATCCGTCCATGATATAACCTTAAAATTTTCCATAAAACAACGCGTGCGAAGCCGCGGCCAGAAACTAGTTTAGAATAAAAAAGACTGCTTAATATGTCATAACTTAAGTAAGAAAAATTTACGTTCGTTTGATTCATAGTTTCCATTCGATAATCGCTCTTTTTAATGGAGTTTTCATTTGCATTTGTCTTTACGTAACGTAATATTAACTCTAGCTTCATACAACTTCAAAAATTGCCAAAAAATGAATTATTGCAAACACATAACATAATTCATTTGTAATTTACATTAGAAACAAGTCCTGTATATTGAGATTCTAGTCCAAACTATGACGTAGCCTCAGTTGCCTAAACTAGACTGAAAAGTCTGTAATATAGGCACCTGTGCTCCCCCTACTATGTCTCTTCAAGCAAGAGTTTATGTTCGTGTTCGAAAACGTAACGAAGACACCGCTGTGTGCGTAACTGTCTACTGTATTTACAAAATATCATCTTTATTGCTATTTTTAGACAACCCCAGTGTCTAGCTGTTAAACCTCATTAGGGTTCAAGGCACTATTAAAAAAAAACATGTTTTTCTTGTAAATAAATTATTATTGACCGACAACCGCTAGGGCAAACGTGTTCTTGAGTGGAGACCACGACTCGGTAAACGTAGTGTAGGACGCCCTCCGAACAGGTGGGATGATGACCTGCGAAAAACTGCAGGTAGATGTTTGATGCGTCAAGCTGTAGACAAGGCGCTATGGCGCTCATTGGGGGAGGCCTATGTCCAGCAGTGGACTAACAAGGCTGATGATGGTGAAAAATTATATCAATACGTTTTTGCCTTAACTACGCAGTGTATAGATACATACCTAATACCAAACTTTGACTGCAGCCTCAATCCGAAAACAGATTACCTGAAGCTTATTTACATTAAGCACTTAGGTAAATTCAGACGGTAGACGCGGATCGACTAACTACGAGTAAATACCTACCGAGCTCGACATTAATGAGCTTTGGAGAATGTTTGGCAGATCGTTTACCTTGATGTCGTGGACCCGCGGTGAATTCCATACGAATATTCGAATGGTAATGGAATGATTAACACATCAGACTGCAGCGCTAGCAGAAAATAATTATTCTTGAAGGTAACGAAACTGTAAGCTCAATATTTTATAGTAATTTATAGTAATAATCACAATCCACACAGCATTATCTAGCCCCATGGTAAGCAGAGCTTGTGTTATGGGTACTAGATAACTGATATACATAATACAATACATTACATAGATAGATTTTTTTTTTAATATACATAGAAAACGACCAGAACACCCGAAACAAATATCTGCAGATCGTACACACATTTGTTCCGAGGCGGGAAACGAACCCGCAACCTCATGCGTCGCAGGCGGACGTTCGCCCACCGCGCCACATCGGTCGTCAGATTTTTAACTCAAAGTCATTTAGAGTAGATCAACAAATAAACTTCTATCGTTTTTTGATAGAAACATTAAAACTGTTTGTCGAAAACTAATACTAAGCGTTGTAAACAAAACGTAGTCAAACAATATTAAAACTCAATAAAGTTATGAAACTCGTCTCATCTCGGTATATGACCGTTCGCAAACTTTTCTCTAACAAACCCTTTACGTTTTTCTATTTCTAAAACTCGATCTAGAAGCAATTTAGATAATCGCCAGACGAAAACAATGCATCGAATAAAATCCTGACTCGATTCAGGTAAAGCAGGTGCGGGTATGAGGGACCCTTTGGTAATGCAGCCTATCACGATCACGATTAATATTTAACGCTGTTTTGATACAAATTAAGCAATATTTTATTATATACTCAGCCCTGGATCGCCCACTACTGGGTAATTATATAGGTCTTCTCAGTATTGCGCCATTCTGTCTAGTCAATTGCAATCCTCATCCATTTTTGTCGCTATTGTTTCTATTTTGTCGCAATCAATACCTAAAAAAGTATACTATTATCTGGTTTCCTAAAGATTGCTAATTTAATTATAGTAGGGTGTAATAACAATTATCTGTTTTTAAATTATTTCTATTTAAAATCTATATAATTAATTTAAAAAATTCACAATATTTTTCACAGACAAGAAAGCTACAAAACTTTATTTGAAAGGAGCACCTTAGAACTGTGAAGCCTTTCAGTTGAAATGGAAAATTACAATTCGTTTCGCTTTTCAAAGCTCCTTTCATTTTTTCTTTGTTACAGTATTGAGCTTCATATATCTTGTAGCCAAATAAAAAGAACCTAGACTCACAAGTTATTAAAAAGTGACACAGCACGAACAAAAACAAAAGCAAAAACTAGAAATCAGACGTCAAATTCACCTACATTAACCTTATCTCGCCAGATAATGTCACACACTGTTAGGACTTAACCCAGCACATTGTCTCTGAAAATTCAAGATGTCTCACGTAGATATAGGCACTAAATCCTTAAGATAACAAGCTCCACCTGTCCTAACATATTAAGACCGCAAATCCTATTATAATTTGAACAATTTCAACCCCAAGTATCTCATATAATAACATCAGTAGGTAATCAAATTCAGGCTTGTGCGACTTAGTTTTAGTGCGTAATAGAAATATGTCAGAGAAAATGCTTTAAGATAAGTATTAGGTATTAACGCCTCAACAAATGAAAGTATCAAGACGTGTATTTTTATATGGATAGATAAATATATTTCAAGCATGGCACTTTTATTTAATCTGAAAATTGTTGCGTGACATCTTTTTCAAAAAATATAGAATAGAATAGAAAAAACATTTATTTAGACACAGGTACAAAATACAGGCATAGAATAACAAACGGCAAATAAAGTAGTTTATCATGGGGGTAAGTGACACAGATAGGTGATATTAACACTTTGACTGCTGAAATCACACAGTATGTGTTTTCTACAAGTGACTAATATGCGTAAACACCACACTAGCGCAGCGGCTGAGAAAATACAGATCTGTGTGACTCAGCACAGCCGTAATATTTTTCGAACGAAACGCATGTGCGGCGCAACACAACCGCTGTGTAGAGCGGCAGCACGAATGACTTAGGTTAAAAAAAAAATCGCAGTCGTCGAAAAAAAATCGCAGTCAAAGTGAAGGGTCAGGCGCAGGGTCATGGAGGTAGTTAAGACTACCTCCATGACCCTGCGCCGAAATAGGGGTTGGCTCAGCGTGTGCTGAACATTATTATATTCAGCGCTGTTTTTCAGCCAAAGACCTTAATTACCAGTTGAAGGCACGAACATCAATAGTTAGTCTATTGATCCTTTGATAGGTACAAATATTTTTTTACGCTGAATTAAAGCTGAAAAAATATTTAGATACTGTTTTCGTCATAAGGTAACAATAACGTTTCCGACAATCTTCAAAGCAAGCTTGTATACCAAATGCGTAATTACAAGTCTCTAAGCCGCTTCAGTAAGATTTTCGCCAATTACCTTAATCGGATCGAGTGACGTCACCAAGCAACCACCGCCAAACTAATCCCCCTGTACATAATTGCCTTCGTTTTACGATTCGCTACGAGGTCGTAACTATAATATACGCCTGTATTCATAGTAAGAGCTTATGGGCTTAAGTACTGGCTTCCACAGGTTAACAAAAAATTTTAATCTTACGAAAAAAAAGAGTTTGTATTGTCAGCTCTATGTTTTTAGTGGCCTAAGATACACATTATAATGAAGAGACAACTACGAGTAGGTAAGCTAGTCAGTGCTCCAGCTCATAACGAAAACGTACCTACCGATGTCAAGCTTTCTATTGAGTTGTTTAATGAGGGCCTTGAATGTATATATTCGTCGATTTTCCCGTGAATTATGGACTGATTTGGAAACTTATTTCGTATTGTACGGAAAATGATCGAGGTAGACTCATAAAAAAAAATCATAAGAAAAAAATATTAATTGTGTTAATACCAACCAGAGTATCATAAGTTGAAGTCGGTCTTTAGTTTATCAAAACAATAAAAATAATAATTCATCATCATCATCATCAGCCTATGTTAGTCCACAGCTGCTGGACATGAGTGACATAGCGCCCTGTCTTCGGCTTGACGCAACCAGCTGCGAAAGACTGTAGGTAGATACCTGCGGTCTTTCGCAGGTCGTCATCCCACTTGGTCGGAGGGCGTCCTGCACGTACCGTTTACTGTTTACAAAATTATTATTATTATCTAGATTTTCATCATCCACCTCAAGTCAAGTGCAGTGCCACAAATAGCGATCCTGTGCCGCATCCATGAATCGACTTCCCGAGATCGCTACTGTTTAAAAAACAATTTATTTTTGTAAAACACTCCTTTTAGAAAGCAAGAAAATATTATTCTCATTGAAGATCCTATTACCTCGTCAAAGCAAGCGAGTCATTGCAAATTGCAGAAATTCTAGTACTAAGTTATATCTTAAGTATAAAGTAAATTAAATATGTAAATGTCTGCTGCATCCCAAATTGAAAATGTTTTGCGTTATTGCGAATTCGATCGCCATGTACATAATCTGAGACATTTTTTCTACTACATTACCATGACCAAATTAGATTGGTTGAGTAAAAAATACACATCAAATTGCTGGACATTATCCCTGAGCAAAAAAGAAGCTGAAGACAGGGCGCTATGGCGCTCACTATGGGAGACCTATGTCCAAGCAGTAGACTGAGGCTAAAAGTCATGGAATGGCTTTGTGATTGAACAAAATGTATACATTAGTTAGTATATTGCTTTTATGCACCTTGGACCAAATAAATAAGTAAAGTAAGTTCTTATGTAGATATCACCTAAGGCCTTATCGCCTAATATCATGTATTGATGTTATTTTCTCAATAAATTAAATAAAAAATAACAACATAAAAAATGCTACAACTCAAAAAACCGTCCAAAGCTACACCCTTCTAGGCTTCAAAGGGCATAGTTCAAAACACTTAGCAGATGCCAATGACATCGATGTGAGTAAGATAGGGTTCCATTCCCACTGCGTAAATAATCTTGAAGACTTAGGCACTCAATGAAGGAATTATTTCGTCTAGATTAATAGTTTATCTAGAAATACCACCTGCTGTGGTGTGGAATGGGATCTGAATTCGGGGGTGTAGTGGAGGTTTATTGGAAATTGCTACTAAAGTAATTAATGAGATAATGGTCACAAATCAGGGCTTATAGAAACAACTTTCAGGCTTGTTTTATTTAGCCAAATATTTACGAAAAATACTAAAAGATATCATATTTTTATTAAATAAGTTAAGCCTATTATTTATATTAGTTGAAATTTGATTACTAATGTTTGTAGTTCTATGTCAATCTACCTCTATAGCCAGTTGTTTATCTGTAATAAATATCAAAATCAAATAAAATACACATCTGGCTTTTAATAATGCTTATTATTTATTTTTTAACCTTAAAGCTTAGTACAAAAAATAATACGTAGTATTTCGTCTCTTCAAATAACAACCCACGCAAAAAATATTTCAATATTTCTGTTTTTATTAACACTTTGAGTGCTGAAAACGCACGGTATGAGTTTTCTACAAGTGACTAATATGTGTAAATCCACACTAGCGCAGCGGCTGAGAAAATACAGATCTTTGTGACTCAGCAGAGCTGTAATATTTTTCGAACCAAACGCATGTGCGGCGCAACACAACCGCTGTGTAGAGCGGCAGCACGAATTTTTTAGGTAAAAAAAAAGATCGCAATCGTCGAAAAAAAACCGCAGTCAAAGTGTTAAGGATAACTTTTTTATTTCAGCGCTGAAACTGCTAGATTTATGATAACTTCTCGTAAAACTTGCCCCAAGGCTCTTTATCTCGAATTTATCCCAAATCAGATGGGCGATAATCGTCCCAATCCACTCAAGTGTCATCACAAGATTAGAGCACTTGCTCAACCGAAAGTAATATCTGTTTTCAAATCAATTCAACTCTCAAAAATGTTCCAGTATTGATAAAATGACAAAACCAGCGGTACACGATAGATTTTAGGTTTGCTCTACCGTCTGTTATGAATATAAATAGAGAAATGTAGTTTTTATGTATCTACGCTACGGCGTATTGGTTGCTTAGGTACATTATGCTTCTATTCAAAATGTGTAGATTTGGCTTGTATTTAATTTTGTGTTTGTTATTCTTTTTTTGAATATTTTTAAATGAATAGGATTCTGCTATGCCATTTTTATTGTGATTTTAGTGTATTGTCTAGAGTATAACTGTTTAGGCTAAGGTGTTCTGTCATTAAAAAGTAATGAATATGTTAAATTTGTGAATGTAGCATTGATTATTTTTGGCGGCAACTTTTGTATGCATAAATCAATTTGCGTGTATTGCTAAAATAAAATGTTTCCTCCAACATTTTGGATGCAAATCTATACCAATTCTTTTCTTTATTTTCATAATTATACTCACTATTTTGATCGCCACTGAAGTCACTTGATAATTTGACTGTGATTTCTAACGAGTTAACCCTCGACTTAACAGTTTAGTCGTTCTCTCCCTATGCTAAAGATTTAACCCTCGTGAAGAGCATTAGCACGCTTCATTGGCTCCTCAAGTGCTGATGGAACTGATTGGCTTGCTTACTTTAACAATGGCCTTCACAGACATAGAATAACACTGAGTAGATACTTACTCGATAATCTCACTCAAAACTACGCTTTATTGATTAGGCCAAAGGTTGAAAGTTTATTATTTATTTGAATGTCTTTGTTTATACTTGGATATATGTACATAGAATCGATATTTTGAGGATTAATTAATACATCGAAGTAAAATCGATTCTGTATTAATAATGTTAGTTTAATCGTTTCAATTGTAAGAATTCTACTTTATTTCTAATAATTGATTGTAGCTTTCTTATGTTAATAAAGTTTTTTTCTGAATAAAGAAATAAATAAGTAGTATTTAAGCACCAAGTTTAAGGAAATTCGTTTATTTGCAAAAACCTCATATTGTCATATTATGTTATTTTGTTTTTTTAGTATAGTTTGGGGTCGATAGGTTTAGCCCTCCACGACCACTGTGGCGCAGTGAGTCCATCTGCGACGCAGTGGGTTGCGGCCTTGCGGGATCGATTTTCGCCTCCGAACAAATATCAACCAAAAGTTCTGCTTAGCTTGGGGCCAGATGATGCTGTGTGAGTTGTCCAGGATTGTTTTTATCGAGGTCCAGCTGAATGCGTTGACAAAAGTAAAAAGTGATAGACCATGTAGATTGTCTTTGTCCCTTCTCTTAAAATTTCCTGCTCACTCATCCAGCCGCTACGGTGCGGTGGCTCCTTTACTGTCGAATCGGTCAGGATGTGGAATTCTCTCCCACACCAAATTCGTGCTAGACTCTTCGTTTTCAAGCGTAAAGTCAAAGAGCATTATCTATCTTCATAATTCTGTTGTATTTTATGTATATATTATATGTATATTATGTAAGTATTGAATTTATTTATTTTTGGAATTTAGGTTATATAGTATTTTATATTTGTTATTGTTTTATAGTATATATTAGTATAAGTAATAAGTTAGTTAAAATTTAATCTTTTGTCTATTTCTTATTTCATTTCGTTTATGCACATGTACCCACTTCTCTCTTCACTTTGTCTCTCTCTCCCAATAAGGTTTGCTGGAAGAGAACTCTTTTTAGGGTTAAGTTCGCCTTTGTTTAAATTTTCTAGAATAAGTTTTGTGTTATTTTATTTTCGTGCAAGAAGTATAAATAAATAAAAGTAAAAAGTAAAACAAGTAATACAAAAGCTCCCATGCTTTTGTGAGCCGAAACTCGTATACCTATTCACTCAGTTGTTATTATTCTGTTCCTACACAATAGAAACACGATATTATGAGCATTATCTGGACGTAATAACACGTGTACATTCGTGCAGAAAATAATATGCCTGTATTTAATGTCCAGAGAAGGAATATAGTGATTTTCGTTTTCTGCTTATTATTCTTGGACATAAGGGTGAATTGTATCGGTGTAGTTTTTTTCACATGCCGGATTAACCTAATTGATACCTCTGGGATTGTCAAAGGATTATTTTGTTTGTATCGTACAAAAGCTTTTGGTATTGAATTGATATGCAAAATAGTACAGAGGTTTCGTCTTTTAGTCTTTTGTGATTGTATCAAATGAAATGTAAACTGAGTTTATTTTATTCGGCTTTTTTATAAACATACAATGTGTATAAAAAGCGCTTTTTGTTTATTTTTTGGTTGCGTTTTGTGAAGTCCATTTAATATGAATGTTGAGTGCCATTTAGTTAGCATGAATTTGTTTATTGGACATCTGTCAACGAGATTACTTTTTAATTTGATCTGCCTTTCGATGGGTTCTTTTGAAAATCACATTTCTGTAACGCCTACGATTTAAGCGGTTATCTGATGTCGTATGGTGCGTTCTTATTTAGGCCATTGCACAAGTATCTGATAGAAAACCAAATTTATCGACTTAGCCCTAAGAATTCGCAAGCTGAAGTGGCAGTGGACCGGCCATATCTCGCGAAGAACCGGCAACCGCTGAGGTAAACGTGTTCTAGCGTGAGACCACGACTCTTTAAACGTAGTGTAGGTATTAATAGCCTATAGTAGTCCACTGCTGGACATAGGCCTCCCCTAAAGAGCGCCATAGCGCCCTGTCTTCAGCTTGCGCATCCAGCATCTGCCTGCAGTTCTTCGCAGGTCGTCATCCCACCTGGCTGGAGGGCGTCCTACACTACGTTTGCCGAGGCGCGGTCTCCACTCTAGAACACATTAATCCCAGTGGTTATCGGTTCTTCGCAAGATATGGCCGACCCACTGTCACTTCAGCTTGCTAATTATTAGACCCTCAGAGCTATGTCAATAGCTTTATAGAGTGTAATTCTGTTCAATTTTAATTCCGACTGGACAATATCACATATTTATTACCAGTCTGTGCAACAAGACCCCGGCAGGGGCCAAAAGCTGCTCCAAATTTGCGTTGAATCAAATGGTTACCTCTGTTGTCGGAATATAATTACTGATGGTTCATACTACGTGGTTTAAATCATTGTAAATTGTATTTAATATTCTGTTGCGTTTGTTGTAGGCTGTGAAAATAAAGAAATAGGTACTACAGACTACAAGGAAGTGTTGAAAACGTAAATTTATCTACCACTTCTAGAATAACAGATATTATAAAAGTTTCTATAAAAAAAAAAAATTAAAAAAAAATCGACTACACTTGCGAGCTATAAACTGGAATCACTTCATCGCTGGTTTCTGCAGACCATATTTTACAGTTTCCATGGAATAAACTGCAGATTGGTGTATACCATTTGAAAAGAAATTTTGTTAGCTTTCGAATGGTATAAAAATTATTTAAATTTAATTAAGTTTCCTACCCTCATTTAGTTACATACTTTTATTTTAATTATGATTTATTTTATGTTTTCAATTGTGGCTTATATGTTTAATTGTGGCTTATATGTTTAATTGTGACTTGTATTTATATACTAGGTAACTAAGTAATTTTAATATATATAGTTAAGCTCAAATATGGACACTTTTACTGTATCTTTACCTACTATAAACTGATGTCTGAAATAAACTTTCTGAATTGAATTGAATTTACAATTTGTTGCAAACAATCTACAGGTAGCTCAACTGATACAAATCAACATTACATAAAAATATATTAAAAATAGTATGGGTGGCTCCAGGTGGCTCCATACTAATTTTACAAACGTAAACACATTTACGAGTTTTTGTAGCTGAAGACAGGGCGCTATGGCGCTGATTAGGGGAGGCCTATGACCAGCAGTGGACTTACAAAGACTGATGATGATGATAGAAACACATTTATGTAGAGAGCTCCGTTTGAAGCAGCAAGTACATCCTATCTGTACAGGCTTCAACGTGATAGGCCCTACTCGTTGCTTGCTAGTTGCGTAGACTACATTGTAGAGGGCTACTAATGGACGCTCCGTGTCCAACGCACAAGCCTATTATCTAGTTAGTGCAGTGTACCTACGTACGTAGAGTTGTGCTGTGAAGCTTCTGTAAGGGTTGATGCTCAGGAATGTTGAAAAGGTCATCATGGAAGCAGATTGAGATTGATTTCTCTCTGTGATGATTTTGAAATATAAAAATGGGGAAAATATCTAGGATTGACTTTTCAGAATCTTGTTATTGTAAGAAATTAAATAATATCCCAATATATTTTTTTATTTCGGCGGGACTTGAAACCGCCTTGAATCTTGTACAGTGTCTTGTAAAATTTTTACTTGGGCTGTTTTGGTCAAAAACATTAAGTGCCCTCCAAACGAGGGAAGTTTTGCAATAATTACCAAGCATTACCGGATTTGTGATCGCAGTAGAGGTTAAAATACACAGAAGAAATTAAGCTGATGTCTTTCTCTGGTATGAGCCCTTAATTGACGCTTACGACATTCACGGGATACTTGGATGGAGTGTACTAGAATTTACTAGTGGTTTCTTTTTCACTTCTTCCACTTGTGGACAAAAAATTAAGTGAACAGAAAATGAAAAACATCTTATTTCTTATTTGTAGTATAGCATTTGACTTTTCTAAGTGCTTATTTTGTATTTGAATTTTGAGTGATTCTTACATCGCCATGGCTAGCATTCATTTCCTGTTTTCCAAATATTCAACTCAAAACAACTTGAAGGTAGCTAATTTTGGTTGAAACAATACCCCTGGCCTGTTTACCAAACGTAATTATTGGCCGGGTCGCAATATGAGATTTAGGCCCTGCGCCTAAATTAAGTGAATTAGAAACTGGAGAATGGAATAGGTGGCGATCTCTGCCCTCGGCCAGAAAGCTTTTGAATTTGATTAATAAGCACGTATAGGCTGTTATAGTCATTAGGTTTGTTTGTACAACGACCCCCGTTTTGAGATTGAGATCACTTATGTATATCAGAATCTCAATCTCTAAACGAAGGGCGTTCTATCTATAGTTATTTAAAATCTTAAAAAGTTGCGTATATACGATGATAATGATGTAAATTATTATTTTACCAATAAAATTACTATCTGACTATCTGACTATAAATAAAGATATGATAAATAAAGGATTTGACGAATTGCGAAATTGACAAATTAAGCTTAAGACTTATAAATGATATGGACAAACAAGTATTTGACGACTGTCTGCGTAATCCCTGACCTGACGTATACCAAGAATTTTTCATACGAATAGCGTTAAATCTATCGCAGCAGTATATAAGATGCAGTATGTACATAATGTCGTATGCGTCCTAAAACAAAAATTATTAAAAACAGACATCGCAATAACGCATGCGATATTATCGACCGATTAAAACGCACAAGTGAGAGAGCCTTATCTTTTAGGTTAATCCTATACTACCATGTTTATTCTAAAGAGATTTTGGTGCTCTTCTTATCGTTTTCTATCAATATCTAAGAACCTACCGGAAGAAAAATTATCATACGACATAAATTCATTGGTTTTAATCACGATGCCATCGCAACTACGTAATTAGTTCCAGCTTACTGAACACAACTGACTATTAAATGCCTTCCCAAAATGATCGTCCCTACAATCTCCGAAATATTTGGACAATACACCCAATTAGTCTAAAATACGGGGTGTGGAGAAATCAGTTGGTATCAAAGTTTCTACTTAAACTAGATTATAACTTGTTTTTATCTATATTTTAGCAGTACTAGTAGTTTAACTATTAGTTACTGTACTAACTGCAGCTAGATTTTATCCACAGCTCGGTATAATGCTTGTCGTGGATCAGGCACACTGCTACCGCAAAACACAAAAATTCAAATGAATTGATAATATTTATATGTATTTCATATTGACGGCATTAAATGACAGACAGCTATCTAGCGTTTGAAGCTTGTAGTAAGCCATTTTGTCACTCTAAAATGTATCTGAAGATTCTCTAGTTTCAGCCTATATTCGAATGCACATTTTCGTGCACAGAGCGATCTCGAAGCTTTTGCTATCCAGTACAGTTCTACCATAGCCAGATAGATGTTTTTAGTTAGCATAGTTTTAATCAATGAAGTTTTATAGTTACTAAAGAAACCAAAGCCTTATTACTAAAGAAACTTATTAAACTCAACAAATATGTACTTGAAAAATCGTCTATTACAGTGTATAGAGATCTCAAAAACACTATTTCTTTAATTAATTTCAACCGCGTACGTTCAGTAAATTATCTCATAGTAAAATCACCCTCTTTTCAACGACCAGTCACGTCATTTTCTGGGACCAATTTGCGATTTCCCGGTCAGCTAGAGACGTGGAACAATACTAACTATGTCCCCAGCAGATCTTGGGTTTAAAATGGGCATTGTCCCGTTGCTGACCGGCTAATTATTTCCTCTAAGAAAGGAAAAGGGGAAATGGAAAATAAACGGTTTATTACAAGGGCTGAATACCACTAAATGAATAGCGTCACCATAACAATAGCATCGTCTCAAAATTACAGATTTTGACACTTTTTCTTTGATGAAAGAAATTATATAGATAGAGACACGCGTGTCAAAAAAGTGGAAACCATTCTGTCAATCTCATCTTGCAAATATCATCACCGCACGAACTTCTACAGTTTCTTTCATCTGTGGACGAATCTGTGACGATACTCATCATAGTAAAAAAAGCGATTGGTTAACATAATCCGGCCCCAGGTTTATCAGATAACTGTGGTAGTGGTATTATTCTGAAGCTCTTTATGAAGAATATTTAATATCGGTGCGATAAATTCGGAGAATTGGAATTTTCAAAACTTTATTTACGGTCATTATCCCTTTTTTACCCTGAGTAAATATGAATTTTATTTACAGCATCCATGCTTAAAATTCAAGAATTTAATAACAAATTCAAAGAATTTTTTCACACTGCTATTAAAATTAAATTTATTTTCTACAAGTAAAGCTGATAGGCACCTAGGTAAAAGAGCTTTGCAGAGATTTGTCCGAATTATGAATTTTAGCATTAGATCCAATAAAGCTTTAAAAGTCGAATGCGTGAAACTTTTAAGCAGCCCCTCCTAACTCAAACTCAAAGTTCCTGAAACTTCTGCATTAGCGGCAAAAATCTAAAACCAGTCTCCATAACTACTCTGACTAACATTAATCAGCTCTACAAAGGAGAGCAAAACTCGTGCTTTCCACAAATGCTTCCAATCAGCCTTCGCCTTTCATTTCTAACACAATAGACGTCCGGATAAAATGTGAAATAGGAATCACGGGATGCAAGAAGATCAGAAGTTAAACTGTGTGTAAGGTGCATTCATTGTTGTTGCGATAGTTTTTCGCAGCGATAGTCTTTTGTTTTTTCATATACCTAATAGGCGTGATGACCGATTCTGAGAAACTACTCCGAGGTGTTTTTAGACATCTACTGAATACAAAATACAATACATATTTCTGTAATAGAACGGATTTTGAATGAATAATTGAGATTTTAAAATTGCTATTTAATATTTGCTATAAAACGCTACAACACTAGTAGTGGCATCTGTCTATGACAACACTGAGGCACTAACGTCTGATGATACAGAATGATTATACTGTCCAGAGAAGAAAGTCAGACCTTCACCACAGTTATTCTGTGCCTGTAGGTATATATTGTGATGGCATGACGATATAAATAATATTCTATGATTAGTGTTCAACGTGTCGTTTGTGGTGAATTATTGTACTTTGTACTTTAAAAAAAAAAAAAAAATTTGTTTATTGCGTGAAATACATGTTATAAAGTTCTTATAATTTGATGGGTCACAATGTATTCTGCCCTATTGGGCGTGCAATGTTATAAAATTTACAATAATTATAAAAAAAAATCAATTAAAATAAAATACAGAAAAATAAATGTCATATCTACAATTTATCGGTCATAAATTCATTAAAAGAGTAATAAAAATAGCATTTTTGTGTCAATAGTTTATTTTATCAAAATAACAAAATTTTAATCAAAACAAAAAGTTACGTCTAAAGTTAACAAAGTACTTGTGACTTTATTTCCTTTATAGGATCAACAGAATGTTTTTGTCCATGTACAGTTTCTATAAATTCTCCAAAACAACTATTGAGAAAATGTTGTCTCATATGTTTTTTAACACGCTTCGATGATGATGATGATCCTTTGTTCGGTATAGGACAGAGATTAGACAGATTCGTATTTCGGCAGATTCGATACTAAACAGATCGTGAATTGGGCAGATTCTTGGATTTGACAGATTAGCTACTCGACAGAAGTACAGTTGTAAATAAAATAGCAAGTGGAACCAAAATGTTTTATTACACTGTAATCGATGTCAAAAATGATAGAAAATGCCTTTTAGAATAGGTGACTTTGAGGACGCCTAGGGAGGCATGCACCGGCATCAGCGAGCTTCTGGCCTTCCTGGAGGACATCGGGTGGTTAGACTAGCAACCCCCCCACCCGACACGCAAAAAAGGCCCACCGGCGGCCAAATTGCGGAAACCAGTCCAGAAACAATGCAACAAATGCCTCGGCATTAAGCCCACCCTTTGTACCTTTAATAGTGCAATAAAGTTTAAATAAATAAATAAACAAGTAGTAAGTAGGTGCCTTTGAACCAATAAAGTCCAATCAGTTACACTAATGGACTAAAAATCATATAAACGTTTTCAAAGCCAAGCTACTGGATCTCACGACTTCGTGATGAAAAGAACCTTAATGAAAACTATCGTCTACGCCAATAATCTATTACGGTCGAGTCGCTCGCAGACGCCATTAAATCGTGATAAAGAGGCTCTACATATTAGCGTTTTGTTGCAACTAATTTACTGTAAGAGCTGTTTTATGGTTACATCTATTTAAACTTGGTAAACTAGCTTGAAAGTGTGCATTCACTGAATCTAAATTGGTCTTTAGGTAAACTTTGAAATAATGGTCACTTTCTCAATTATGTATTTAAACTTGAGTCATCGTTACTTGTAATGGGTTATTTTGGTAATTTATTAAAATTTCAGCGGCCAATTTTCAATTTAATTTTGATAAACCAACCGTAGACATAACTCATTGTGAAAGTTTGTTATATTTTTACTTATAAGTAGATGCGTCCCACGGCTTCACCCGCATGGAAATCTATAAGACAAATTATTATTAAACCTTCCTCTTGAATGAGTCTATCATTTTTTTAAAACCGCACCAGAATACGTTGCGTTAGATTTAAAGATCAAGTTAGTTTTAGAATAGCTTCGATCTTTAAAACTTGTTTAATACTATGTAGTGTAAACATTACTGTGTTTAAGCATGTGATACTTTACATAGCTTAAAACCGAAAGCACCAAAATGTTTTCGTTCCAAGTCTGTATTTGACGACCGATGTGGCGCGGTGGGCGAAGGTCCGCCTGCGACACAGGAGGTTGCGGGTTCGATTCCCGCCTCGGAACAATTGTGTGTACGATCTGCAGATATTTGTTCCGGGTGTTCTGGTAGTTTTCTATGTATAATAAAAAATATCTATCTATGTAATGTATTGTATTATGTATATCAGTTATCTAGTACCCATAACACAAGCTCTGCTTACCATGGGGCTAGATAGCGCTGTGTGAATTGTCCAACATTATTTATTTATTTATTATTATTTTCACAATAAATAAAACCTTGCATTCAATCAGGAAGAGTATCTGCGTATTTTATCTCGTTAACATAATAAGCCAAACAATATTTCACGACATTAACTTTGTCAAAGCTTTGACAGTGGCCGTGGCCGGAAATGGAAGGGACGGTACGGACGACTTCCGGTCTGCGGGGCAAAGTGACAATAAGCGAAAACAATATTCCCAAACGGCCCCTTTACAACATTGCTGAATAAACAGTACATCATCTTTTACAAGACATTAGGTTAGGGTACCGGTATCCTAGTAAAAGAGAAAAAAAGGTCTTTTTAGGTTTTCAGTCACTCTTTAGTTAGGTTAGTTCATCATCATCATCAACCTATATTAGTCCACTGCTGGACATAGGCCTCCTCCAATGAGCGCCATAGCGCCCTGTCTTCGGCTTGACGCATCCAGCATCTTTCGCAGGTCGTCATCCCACCTGGTCGGAGGGCGTCCTACACTACGTTTACCGAGTCGTGGTCTCCACTCAAGAACACGTTTGCCCCAGCGGCCGTCGGTTCTTCGCGAGATATGGCCGGCCCACTGCCACTTCAGCTTGCTAATTCTCAGAGCTATGTCGATAACTTTAGTTCTCTGTCGGATGTATTCGTTGCGAATCCTATCCTTCAGAGATACTCCGAGCATAGCTCTTTCCATAGCTCGCTGAGCGACTTTGAACTGGTGGACCAGCCCTATCGTGAGTGTCCACATCTCAGCTCCGTAGGTCATAACGGGTAGGACGCACTGGTTGAAAACTTTCGTTTTTAAGCATTGCGGTACGGATGAAGAGAATAAAAAGTTAGGTTAGTTAACAATCAGAAATTAGTGATAAACCAACAGATTTATCCACGACATTTATTTACACTATTTATTACGTTAACTTTTAGCTAGGTCAATAAAAGTTGAACGATAAAAAAAAAATACTCGATCAAAAAGAATACCGATACCTAGACATCAATCTTACACTTTGATCAAACTTTTAGTTGATAGAACCACCTAGTACTTTTTTAATGAGACTATAGACCGAAACTCAACGATAAAAGCAAGAAGGTTTATGACCGATGCAGTAGGTATGAGGCTAAGAGATAAGATGGAGTTAAGTTGTTTGAACTAAATAAAAATAAAATAACAGATTCCAACGTTACTTTGCAGAAATCCATTGCAAAATATTAGGATAAAAAATATTTAGTAATAAAACCGCTTAAGACTAAATTAAGATCCAGTTGATTAACTTGACCGTTTATTCAATTCAATTATTTTTTTTATCTTTTGACGCAAAATACATGTTCTTAGAAAAGTTCTTAGTTTATAACCTTTACTATGCTGACGACAACTGAAAACAATATGCGGAACCTACTGCCTCGGTCATCCTTCTGGAAACTAAGCTCACGATTAGCCATGGGTGAGGCATGGGGTTGAGCAGGTCACGACGTCTTGCTGCCTGACTGAGCGTGAGATTTAGGGTTGCAGAGACAAGGAGACAGGAGCTATCACTAGCTAGGTCTGTCTTAAAGGTTCATGCAAAAATAGTGCTGAAAAGGTTTAACTTTTTTTTTAAATGTATTAATAAATAATAAATAAATAATAATAATAAATAATGCTGGACAATTCACACAGCATTATCTAGCCCCATGGTAAGCAGAGCTTGTGTTATGTATGAGTACTAGATAACTGATATACATAATACAATACATTACATAGATAGATATTTTTTATTATACATAGAAAACGACCAGAACACCCGAAACAAATATCTGCAGATCGTACACACATTTGTTCCCAGGCGGGAATCGAACCCGCAACCTCATGCATCGCAGGCGGACCTTCGCCCACCGCGCCACATCGGTCGTCAAATTATTATGTATATTTTTATTCACTAGTTTCTGCTTGCAGCTTCGCACGCGTTGTTCATATGGAAACGTTTTAAGGTTAACTCTATCCCATGGGAACTGATTTATGGGATAAAAATTACCCTGTTTTATTTCAGGTTACCAGTATGCAAAATTTCAGCCCGATCCCTTCAGTAGTTTTGCGTGAAAGAGTAACATACTTCCATACATACAAACTTTCGCGTTAATAATATTAGTAAGGATTAAATTTTAATGTCAAGGAAAGGCTTGGAGAGAACTGTTACACGAAAACTTTACCAAACACTCTAAATAAACATGATCATAACGCTATGGGTCCAGCCTACCATCAAACCTACCACTGGTGGTAGGCTAGGACGAAACCCTGTCACCATAGTGCAGCAATTTCAAAAATGTACTAGGGTAGCATAAATGTGAAGGAAGTAGGTCCTTACAAATAATTACCTGCATCCATGGTTGAAACCTTGATCCAATACAATAAGTGTAACCTAGGAAAAAAGCACCTCAAATCAACGATTGGACTCTAAATCAAAAGCTAGCTCGGATTTTCCAATTTCCAAATGTCAACGACCAGGTACATTCACTTTTAGAAAATACGTGAGTCTTTTCAGCCACCATCAAAGCTATTGATGTCCTTTCTCAACTTCCATCAAAAAAAATAATAAAGAAAAGGGCTACAGAATCTCCCTCAAATGACATCATTGGGGAAATCCACAGAATAAAGTAGGACTATAAAGCTTTAGATCTGAAGAAATAATGTTCGCCATACATCTACAAGGTAATACACTGGATCAAAGGCACATACGGTAGCTTAGAATAAACCAATTATAACTGAAATATTAGGGATCAGTCGGCCGCAGGAGTCTTTGATGGTTAAGCTCATAACCGACGGCGGCACACGGTTTGACAACGCACGTTTAATAATATTATACCATCAAAAATGTTACTACTTTTTAGAACATTTTTAACAACAAATAAATAAAATAAAATAAATAAATAATGCTGGACAATTCACACAGCATTATCTAGCCTCATGGTAAGCAGAGCTTGTGTTATGGGTACTAGATAACTGATATATTTTTTATTATACATAGAAAACGACCAGAAAATCCGGAACAAATATTGCAGATTGTACAAACAATTGTTCCGCTAAATACGCTCAAAGCACATAATAAAAAATTAAAACATAAAATTAGAGATTTACAGTAAGAAAAATGCTATTTTGCAGTAATGCAGTAGCGGCTATTTTCATTTGTTTAGTTTGACGTTCCATCCACCGTTTCTCATTACAGTTTGCTTATCAATGCTAGAATTGTAAGCAATGATGGATGCACTAACGATGGCTCAATTTTCGGAGGATACAGGCGACTGGGCCCACTACAAAACTGGGACCGCGGTCGACCCCACTGCCAA
Organism: Eupithecia abbreviata; assembly: GCA_943735965.1. NCBI lineage: Eukaryota > Metazoa > Arthropoda > Insecta > Lepidoptera > Geometridae > Eupithecia > Eupithecia abbreviata. Next base: position 9,456,435 of record OX030982.1, on the reverse strand, counting down.
CCATACCTTATAAAATATAATTAGATTATGTAGTAAATTTAGGTAATAACATTCGCGCACTTGAGACGTAATGAACACACACCTTAACATTTCTTTTCTGTGAAGCCTTCGTAAGCGAGAGTATTAATAAATTACATAAATTGGTGGCCAGGAGACTAATACCCCCGGAATGGGTATAAGCTGGTCGTAACGGTTAACGGGGCTGAGTAATCATTTCTGGACAGGGTATTTTACTTCCGTCTGTTAGCTGTTCTGATGTGGGGTCGGTTATTAAAACAAAAGCAAGACGTAGATTTCTGGTGTATTTTGAGAGAAGTTTTGTTTCCTATTTCTTTGTTGCTAGAGGCCAATAACTAAGAAATCAAAAGTATAAGTAAGTAGATCAACACTTTGACTGCGGTTTTTTTTCGACGACTGCGTTCTTTTTTTTTACCTAAAAAATTCGTGCTGCCACTCTACACAGCGGTTGTGTTGCGCCGCAAATGCGTTTCGTTTGAAAAATATTACAGCTCTGCTGAGTCAAAAAGATCTGTATTTTCTCAGCCGCTGCGCTAGTGTGGATTTACGCATATAAGTCAATTGTAGAAAACTCATACCGTGCGTTTTCAGCACTCGAAGTGTCAAAGTAAGAGTGTAGAAGTAGGTAGGTACCTAAATATGGTTCTAAGTTCTAATTAAGTAAGATAAGTTCCCGTCGTTAGGGGTTCCGGCAGTTAGTACAGGTTAGTACCGGTTCCTACAAGAATACTTGGTTGAAACCGGTACTAACCTGTGTAGACTAAGTTAAAGTTAATGGCAACGTGACACTCATATTTTAAATTGAATTTTGTGATTCAGATTAAATACTTTTACGTATGTTTACTTCAATGGTGTTCGTAATTTGCTAGAATAATATGCTGGTCCAGCGTCAGCTGTCCTCGGTCAACGCAGAAATAAACATGGTTTACATCTAGTTTTCCATTTCCCGTTAATAAATAAAGAGCGATCATTTTAACAGCGTCCCGTTCTCAATTAGTATGAAAGCCGGGGACGATATGGATATTTTACGAAATGGGAAAATAATCGAATTTCGACGGAATAATAAGGACCCTCGAATACCGGGTACAGTGACACAAAGGGTATTTAACTCGCACTTAGTACTTTTTGTCCAGTATCCCCCTTTGCCCCTCTCTCCCCTCGATTATTCTGTCGTTATCGCCCTATAACGTATGCAGAATATAACACGCATTATCTCTATTGCCAGTATCCATTTCGCTTCTAATCCTTTGATTTATAATAGCCCGTTGAAATATAGCCGCTGGCCGTTATTTATTTGAATTTCGAATAGTCAATTAACGGGATGGCTTTTACCGCGATGTGGGTCGCGTGCGCTGAGACGTGAATTTTGTTGTTGAAAATTCAGTGGGTTCGAAATTTAAATGTTTCATGTTCCGTTTTGTGTCTATTTTTATGACGTAGGTGGGTGAGACAAAATCATAATCTAAATAAATGTACGTTGCCTTTATATTTTTTTTATTTCGTTTCCTTTAGAAATTACAACATAAATTTAATTTCTATTTTGAGTGCTTTACGCTCACGAGACAATCTATGTACCTACAATTAAGCGAACGAACGCTTGTTTGAAAGTGGTTTTATGAATAAATTATGTTTCTGTATTTATAAAGCTTAAACTTGACGTCAATCTAGTGCGAAAAAGTTAAAATGTCATTAGGTACTGTTGGTAAATAAATCGAATTCTATAAAAATACAACTTTTGTGAAATTTCTCTCAAATGTCTACCAAATTAATGATCAAGCCAATTCCATTCACAAAGTTACCCAATACATTTGCGGTGCGTGTGCAAAACTTTCGTATCAAAAGTTTGTTCTCCACCTTATTAGTTAACACTTTGACTGCGGTTTTTTTTCGACGACTGCGGTCTTTTTTTTTACCTAAAAAATTCGTGCTGCCACTCTACACAGCGGTTGTGTTGCGCCGCACATGCGTTTCTTTCGAAAAATATTACAGCTCTGCTGAGTCACAAAGATCTGTATTTTCTCAGCCGCTGCGCTAGTGTGGATTTACGCATATTAGTCACTTGTAGAAAACTCATACCGTGCGTTTTCAGCACTCAAAGTGTTAAGTCAAATACACCTTTTTAAAGTGGGTACCGAATATTCGTATTTGCAGAGGATTTAGCAAACATTCTATTGGTACAAATAATTTTGTTAGGGAGCCATATTTCACATTCACCGCTGGGTTTTGTTAGCTGAGGAAAGTTTGGTTAAACTTTTTCGCATTTCGTTAAAAAGCAGGATTAATTTGGGAGCTGGCAATACTTATTTACAATAATCTGACTTGGGACTGTGGGAATGTAGCGTGGATGGGGTTTTTATTTTCAGGTAATCGGATGGTAAAAGATGAAACTCCTAAATACTAAGTATTTTAATAATATTCATTATTTCAAATAAGTAATATGAAAATATCAGTTTATACCTATTAATTTTTTTTAAATATTTTATATCGGAGCTTTTCTCAACAACACCTGTCCCTAATGAGGTCCCTTCTGCTAACATGTAGTTCGCCAAACTGTGGTTTTAAAAATAAGGTTTTATGCTTAATTCACGCACCCTTTCGTTATAAATAATCCTTAAGAACACCCTTAATAGAAGCTCTATTTGTATAGATTTGGACCAGCGAATACCTTCGGCGTCCCTAATAAGGACGCAAAGAATAATTTGTTTAAAAACCTTGGGTATTTTAGATGTGGGTTTGGAGATTTAAAGGGGTAATGAGGATATATTATTAAAGGTTAAAAATATTCTTAGCGACTTTTGTTTTACCAAAACAGCAATAGAATGTACAATTATTGACGAATTATTGAAAAAAAATCTGTCATTATTTATCTGACGACGGCGTTTATTGGTCAAAATGTTTGTTTTATAAATAAACGTATTTGGTACCAGGATATATATTTTCAAACTCATTAATAATGCGACGATAGAATAATCAGAATAATCAATTTATTGGTAAAAAAACTAATTACAAGTCACATAATAATTATAATCATCATCATCATCATCAGCCTATATTAGTCCACTGCTGGACATAGGCCTCCCCCAATGAGCGCCATAGCGCCCTGTCTTCGGCTTGACGCATCCAGCATCTACCTGCAGTCTTTCGCAGGTCGTCATCCCACCTGGTCGGAGGGCGTCCTACACTACGTTTACCGAGTCGTGGTCTCCACTCAAGAACACGTTTCCCCCATCGGCCGTCGGTTCTTCGCGAGATATGGCCGGCCCACTGCCACTTCAGCTTGCTAATTCTTTGAGCTATGTCGATAACCTTGGTTCTCTGTCGGATGTATTCGTTACGAATCCTATCCTTCAGAGAAACTCCGAGCATAGCTCTTTCCATAGCTCGCTGAGCGAGATCAGGTAAGTGTTAAAATATTTAAAGTACATAATACTAGTAAATACTCAATACGTTGATAGAGTAAGAACGCTATTTTAAAAGCTCAATAATAAGCTCATTCTCTCCAAAAATAAACACTAGAGACCCTGAAACAGCAACATACAATATTCATTATTTTGCATACACACATAACCGAGGCAATCTTGCGCGGGGTGGCTTCCACCATTTGCATAATTCGACGGGAAATCTCATGATTAACATTTTTATTAAACCAGGATTAGCTAATCCTTTTTTATTCGTCAATTAGTTTGTTATCGCGACGGTGGGCTGGTCGTAAAGAGTTGAAATAGCTACCGTTTTCTGGTAATTATCCAAATTGGGTGAGATAACCGGGCCCTTTAATTACGTTTTTTCGTCAAATTTATAAAGTGATAGGCGATTAATCAGTGTAATAGGGCTGTAAAGGCCTTTTAAATGGAAGAAGTGTGAATGACCCTAATTTGGTTTAAATTTCGGTTGTTAGTAGTGTGCAATAGCTTTAATTTTTCACGGAGAGGTTAAGCCGTGCCATAAGTATAGACAATAACGTTATTGTCTATACTTATGGTGCTATTGAGGATTCTAGAATAAGTCACGAGCGAAGCGAAGGAGTTACTAGAATCCTGGAGGGTGTAATTACGACCAAGATGTAGACAGCTTCGTGTACCAGGAGAATACTACTTTTCACACTTTCTGCGCGTTACGTATTTGGCTGAGATTTTTATTCCATGGGATTCAATGACGCCCGTGACGTAAGACACTGCTTTACGCACTTGGTGCATAATCTACTATTACATGTGTAGCATAAAATAGTGTGTAGTTTAAAAATTACATAAAACTAAATTTCATCAAGAAGGCTTTCTACTGCATAAATGATTATCTCAATGATGTTAATGCGTGGCCAGATGTCGCTCAGTTTCGCACCGACAATAGTATGTAGTAAGTAATTTGTTGTTGTGCATAGCTTTACTTAAATATTGACATGTATCGAATCATATTATATTTAGACTTAAATAGGCAAATAACCATGTATTAGACATATAAGAAATGAACATGCTAGTGGTTTCTTTTCACTTCTTCCACTAGTGGACAAAAAATTGAAGTGAACAGTAAAATAATTATATAAAATATTACTTGTAAGTGCTTATTTTGTAAGCCTAAAAAAATTAAGATTTTTTACTTTACTTTTACTTTAGAGAAAATACATATAATTTCATAGTGCCACCTTTAGGTTGGCACCTAGTTTCTGACAGAAATTGCAGAAGTAGCAATAAAAAGTTGATTGTTTTTTTTTACGATTTCAGTAACTTACAAAAATTGAATTTGAGTTATCTCATTGTAATTCAAACTGTTACACATTAAATCCAACTTATTTCAAGTACATCGCTCGTAAAAGATTCCCTCTCACCGATATTACCAATTCGAGTGAATCACCTATAAAATATGGGTTTTCGTCTCGAAATGGTCATAAACCATTCTGTTACGATATTAAAGCAGTAGCACTCAAATGGCTAGACGACGACGTGACAGAAAAACCAAGGACTATCGATATAATCAATCTTCAATCAACAAAACTATGAAAAGTTTACGAACTAATTAGAAACCAATAAATAACAAAGTGTCAAAAGTCTTATTTTTCTTCATAATCAGAAACATTAGTAACGTTCTAAAACTTAATTATATTTAATCTTTATTACACTAAACTCATGGCACAGGCGAGCTTAACCCTAAAAAAATTATCTTCCAGCAAGCATTAGGTATTGGGAGAGACAAGATTGTAATAGTACGTGTGCATATACAGATAGAAAGAAGTTTGACTTCTTAGCCTACATAACACTAATTTAAAATTAGTTATAAGTACCCCAATATTATTTTCGTATGCTTGAATAGAGCGATATCCCAAATTTGTATTTTATCAAGAATAACCTTTTTAAAGGTTACGAAGCTTGAACAACTTAACTATAAAAATGCGCGCTTTACAAAGTGCTCATACGACGTAATTATTTTATGTAACTTTTGTTTAAAATTTGTATCATTTTAGTAGTAAATGATTTAATGAGTGTTATTTATTATAAATAGTATTTTATCAAAAAACTTTTAAAGGCGTTCAGCCTGTCGAGTTATTAATTAATTGATTTTGTATCTAGTTAGGTTCTAAACAGTGTTTAGTTAATCTACGATTGTAAAAATATGTGTTAAATAAAGAACTTCGAAAAACAAAAACTAATTTAAAAACTAACATATTATCCCCTTTGGCATCCCAGGGATAGTCATTTGTGATTTGTTTGAGGTACAAAAATCACTTGCTCGTACCTACTCAACAGTTTTCATAATAATAGTAAAACACTGCGACTACTTCAGTTAACTCATAGTTTTTCTCACTTCTATTCTAGCATCAATATCCTCCAATGAAATCCTATTATTAATGGCCCTGGTCGCATATGGACGACCAGCATCAATCTTATGAAATACGACCTTCGGATTCCTATGCAAATACTTGGTGCAAGGACCTGCGAGCTGAGAACGGTAGCTGATCGCCTCTGATTTATCGCAATGTCGCACCTGAGATTTCTACGTTTGTCTGAGAGGTTGGCGATTTAAAAACAACCTTATCTGCATCTGCATTACGCCAAAGTTAAAAGGGGGATTTTGTAATACAAAGTGATTTTTGGCGCAGCCCTGTTACTCAATGAATAAAGAAGTATCCTACGTGCCAATGTGATGACTACAATTAATATATTGAGTACTAGCGGCCCGTCCCGGCTTCGCCCGGGTGGTCATTTGTTTCAAGCAATTTTTAAATTTTTTCTCTTTTTGCTCTCCGTAAGAACCATCCTCTTACTTCAAGGAATATTCTAAAAAAAGAATTAGCGAAATCGGTTCAGCTGCTCTCTAGATTTGCGCTTAGCAACATTCAGCGATTTAATTTTTTATTTTAGATTGAAGTGTGAAACAATTGTTAAAAATGAACATTATTCTAGTAGATTTTTTTATTGTGGTCTGTAACAGTTAAAATATTTCAAGAGTACGGCTAACATTAAAAAATAACTCGTGCATTGAGTCACATTTTAATGTAACGTAAGCAGCAAAAAACAGCGAGCTTAGCAATTTCTGAAGGTGCTTTAAACTCGGTTGAATAAATTACGAGAACTCAACTTTTTACTGTCAAATTTAACTAATCCCAGACATAATAACGGCAATAAAGTCCTTCTTAGCACAATTAATTAGTATAATACGGCAATTCCAGAGGCAAATCTCGACTGAATGAATAATGTTTCTTAAAGAGTTATCGTAATTATCACTGCTATGAAGTTAGCAGTGCTTCGTACTGAATTATACGTCTTTACAAAGTTTGCAGGTCGAGGTGTTCCTAGAACTTTACCGTGAAGTTAGTTAAGTGCTTTTGTTTTCCTTCTATCCTGAAAGTTTTTATGCGGTTGCTTATAAAACGGACAGATTTATTAAAAAGGAATGCTAGTTGCCATAGTCCGTCAACATCTCTGGTACATTCTTCAATAACGTCGTTAATTTGGTTTGATACGTGTATTTAACAGCCTATACAAGAAAAGCAAGTCAAGGCACACCGCCAAAATGTGAATCAGATTTTAAAATATCTTTATTTCCAAATGAAAAAACCGCTTATAGAAATAAGCAAACAAAAAATGTGTTTTATGTTCAGAACGATCAATTTTGCAGCTCGAACTATAATTCTAAAGTCTATCTACATTCGTGAGAAATCGCTTAGACCAGCCATCATTCAGACCAAGCCACGCCTTAATTCGAGCTTTTCGCCGCAGACAATAAGTTTTGAAAGCTGAATAGAGGCGAAGATTGGAAAAAATTCAAAGCACTTTTTGTAGAAATTCGTAAAAAAATGTTTTTGTATTGTGAGTGGTGCACAATGGTGGATGGAGGAAATGAGTGTCTGGGCGTAGCGGTGCTCAATTTAACTGTACCCGGCCGCCGCCCGGCCACAGTAATCATGCAGTAGGTTCATTTTCTAATCATCATTATAAACCTATAATAGTCCACTGCAAGACATAGGCCTCATTCTCCGCCTAATGAGCGCCATAGCGCCCTGTCTTCAGCTTGCCGCATCCAGCATCTGCCTACAGTCGGGCGTCCTACACTATCATTTTCTATTGCTGATCAGAAAACAATTTAAACAAAATCTTAAAGTTCTTCACGATTACAGAAGGTCGGCTGACATCTTAAAACGTTTCTTGTTCTTGTCCAGAGACCTGAGAATATAAGTCACAATAATGAAGATAAAAGATTGGAAACTATCATGGCTTGAAACCCACACACACACACACTAAAAATCACTACTTACACAAATCATAATAGATAATTCGTTATTAGTGATTTCCGAAAGAAAAGTTCTACAGTTAACCCTTATCAATATACCGAGTTTTTAAAGACAGCCTGGCATAAAACGATTATTAAAACCAGTTAGTTGTTTACTTGATAAAATATTGATATAATTATGAACGACTATGAGCCATCCAAGTAATTTATCCATAAGTTATACTGCATAAATCTAGACTGTGTCCCGCCCTCAGCGCCGCCCGCCCCAGCTGCATATTGCGGCGCGTGCTGCGTACAATCAACCCCAGATATGATAGCTCATTTCAGACATACCTATCACCAACCTAGCTTATTGTATGCAATCAACCCTTTTAGTTCTGGTTTTATTTAAAAAATTGAATGAAAAACCATTTGTGAAAACATGTTAAATCCGACTGTCAAATTTAAATATTCTGCGCTACACATTCGAATAATTTAAATTTTCAACCCTAGGCTAGTAAAAATTCAAAAACTAAAACGTGACAATAAAACTGCCGACGTTTTTGCTATGCAACATGACAGCTGCATCGATTTTCATCAAACATAGCCAACAAAATTCTAGAAAGAAAAAAACTTATTCAAAATCGGTTTCTCCATTTCAGAGCTCCCAATGCCACTGGCAGGCACAGTTATTAAAGCACAGGTAGGTACATGTTTAACGCAAAGCACCCCTTTTCCTTTTCTACCGAGCGCGACGCAAAAGCCGCTATTTCAAAATATTTTTAGGCCTCGATAGATCTAAAAATATTTCAATTAACGGCACATGCAACGTAAAAGTCTGATTCATAGTTCTATACAATACAATACAATACAATATAACTTTATTGCACCATCAATACAAAAAAATAAAAAATATTCTAGGGGATCTTAATACTAATTATAACTAGTGGCACAATCGGCGGCCTTATCGCTAAAAGCGATCTCTTCCAGGCAACCTTTGGATGGATAGGATCGGTACGTTTTCTACCGTATTACGTTAACTTTTTCATTCCATAATTGATTTTCCGATACACGAGGGTGAGAGTCTATGCTGAAAATAGACCAAATACTGGAAAACAAAACAGGAGTAATCTAATAAGGGGTGAACTACACTTGAACCTGTCTGCGCGGAAGGTATCATTATAATAAACTTATCTCCATGGAACTCAGGCCTTAGATGATTTGATTATGCTATTTGTGTCCATTCTAGATAATTTGATTATGCTATTAGACCTGTAGGAAAAGCAACATAAGGAACTACTGAGTAAAGGAAGGCTTACTTCCAGAACCGTTTTTTCTGAAACTATTTAAACAGATTTCTAGACCTTCATCATACACCGTTGGTCATATCGTCACTTTCCATCAGGTTCACTACTATTGATTAAAAAAACCAGATTTCACATTTTCAAAATTATATATTTGTTATCCGCGACAGTATATTTGAATGTATTTTTATCAAGCATGCTTCACTTACAAAATACAAATACAAAAAATACAAAATATTTATTTCTTTAACTTAATGTACAATAAATATAACAGTGTTTGAGATTCCCTTTTAAGTAAAAGAAATACCTGTGTAAGGGAATCTCGCTCTTCCAAAATAAATCATATAAAAGTAGATTAAGTTAATTAAATTAGATGTACTACCACAGAACTATAATAACTGTGGATGTGGATACCAACAAAATGGTTCTCATTACCTTAATTTTACCGGCTGATAGCCACTTAGGCACTTAGGCTTAGGCTATTGTTTTGCCAAGCGTTTTTTGTGCACGTTGACTGAGCGTGCGTAAGTAAACGTGTTTTTTTTTTCTGAATCATCTAATTGGCTCAAAATAAGCAAGATACTCAGATGCAGTCCAACCCAAAGCCATAGCAGACATGCCCCGTGCCGCTCCGCTGAAATTTAATGTTTCGCTTATGTTGCCTTTGAAGCCAACGAGTGAAGCAGGTGCTTGTGGTGAAAACGTGCCCACACAGAAAATTAAAGAAAATATATTATCCACAATGTATTGCGCAAAACAAATTATAGGTTTTGTATGGTATATGAAAGTTATATGCGAAAAATCTCTGCAATCCAAGAAGGTAAGTAACACTTGTGATACAAATTGCTTGGCAGGTTTTGCAAGTCAATGCAAGTAAGGATAGAGATCATAGTAAAAAATTGTACATAAATGTAAAAATTGGTGAACTTGCACTTTAAACGTCGTATTCAAAAAAGGAGTTGGGTCAGAATTAGAATAATCATTAGATCTGGGCCATGACTCATAAAACTTTTAAATATCGTGCGTTCGAAATAGAGTAACCTATACATACATATAAATTTCATAATTTTAAGTCCATGACTAAGATTTAAACATAGCTTTCTATCGAGGTTAATTTGTAACCGAGGAGCTTACGCTACAACGACTCTCCTGGCTTTGAAGCCTCCATATTACTCCATATTAGCATAAAACCCATAATGGCACCACCTAAGCTTTTAATTAATTACTGACCAGACGGAAAGTTTCTCTTATGAGCATGAACCTTTTCAAAATAATTTTGCAACAACTTCCTGTCTTGCCAGCTAGGAATTAAAAACATGGCAATGTTTAAAATTGGAGATAGCCTTGGGAGTTGTTACTTTTAAATGGCTATGTTTGGTATGAAACCTTCTTGCCCTAAGAAAATTAAGGTTGTTTAAAAAAGTTATTATAAATTTACAGGTACCAATTGCGGCACGCGGTAGAGAAAGCGTAAATATTAAGCATACAATATAATAAAATGAGCCATGGAGCGGGCCATGCTAGGTAGGACCTCGTAGACTGAATACCAAACGTTGAATTTCGAAGAAGAACTATGGTCGAGGATGTAGGCATTCGGATTGCGAGACTAAAGTGGAGATGGGCAGGACACCTGGCAAGGAGAGAGGAACACCGATGGACCAAAGCAGTCGACGAATGGTGGCCTAGGGATATGCGGCGGCGTCGAGGCAGACCACCTGCCCGATGGTCAGACGACATTGTGGGGGCTAGGGAAGCAGTGGATCCGACTGGCACAAGACCGCCAGGGGTGGCGAGATAAGGAAGAGACATATACTCAGCAGTTACCGGCTGATTAGATGGAATATAACAAAATAAGCAATCTTTATTATTTTGCCTCCAAGTAACTTTACACTTTAAATAAATAAACATCCATCCAATCATACAAAGAAAATAGTAAAACTTTTCTTGAACGGTTACGATAACCAGCGTAAACACGATGTTAAAATTGCAAATTCTTCTGTTTTAATTACCTTTTGTACGTAAACATAGCAAAAACAAAAACATCGACGAACAATGTTGTTTTAATTGTAGTGTGCAAAAACAAAAGAATAATATAAAATGTAAACGTGAACATCGCCTGAACAAACAATCTCCGGGAAACTAATTTATGCGGAGCAGTCATGGGCACAGAAATCTCTCTTTTTTTTTTTCGTGGAGCATAACTTATGGTTTGGATGTGTTGTAGAGTGGCTTTTATAAAATAAAAGGGCCTTAAAGTAAAAAAACATGTTATTTCCAAAAGACTTAACCGTTTTTATGGTGTGTGTAGTTTTGTTTTTATATATTTTCAAAACATACGTCCACTTGCTAAAAAATGGAAAGACCTTCAAGGTATGACTTTTAATATTTATTCAAGAATGGAAAATGAATAGAAAAAGAAAAATTGTAGTGAGTCGTTTGCAAAGAATTCGGTTTATCTCTAAATATAATATCCTAAACACTATAAGACCTAGCGTTTGTGATTGATGATAATAAACCCAATGATAAATATGTTAGTCTCTAATTACACTTCACAAAGCTGCAACATTAATCATTCTCATATGATACAAAATAAGAATTCTATCAGCACGTCTATCAACGCCACGTGCAGCCTTCAATCTCTGTTTTTCCAAAGGTTTAATATAAAAATTACTTTCGTCGTTATCATGTGTGCCTGGTACTTCTCGAGGGATTAGGAGGTAAGTCACAATGCGATGAGGGCGCGTTCCGTTCCGCTCGTCGGATTATCTCATGCGTGACAGCTGCTCTGAACTCTGAGATCCTGGTACTTATATTTTATTATGTAAAGGTTAGGGAAAGAAATAACGAAATTATTGATGCAATAATAAGTTTATCAATTTAACAAAAAAGCTGATGACTGCACCTTGAGGTATTTTGAAATATTAAAGCATTTTCGAAATGCATTACAGCGATAGGTATGAAGCTACACTTTCTAGACATTCTCTTGGTTTTTGATGAAATATATGGGTATGGGAACCTATGTAGAAATAATGAGTAATGAGAATGAAAATTAATTATATTTTCCACAACAGTCTTGTCATTTTTTACCAGAAAAAACCTTTAAAATTATAAATCCTCAGTCTGTTTTGAATCTCACAAGTAACAATTTAATAAAATTAAAATCCAACCCTGAACGCACTCAAGTCTTTTATCGCTCGCATATGTAGACGTTTGACTCCCCTCATATTCTTTTGATAATTGTATCACGAAACGAGGGCAGGCAAAAAAGTCTTAAGACAGGTACATTCAGAACAGCTTTCTCATTTTCTGCATATTCGGATGGAAATGGATTTTGAACAGCGTTCACAGAATCCCACTAATATTATAAATGCGAATGTTTAGACGTTTTGATGTTGGAGGTTTGTCAGCTCCCTGAAATTTTGCATAGATGACTAGGTAGACTATTTTCTAGATCTGGAATAAAACATAGGTTACTTTTTATCTCGGAAAAACCGCGAGCTAAGGCTTGGGTGGAAGCTCTATACATATTATAATGCCGATGGACAGATGTCTATCGGCATTCCATATGTAAAGCCTTCTTCTTAAGGGAAAGCAGGTTGAAAGTTTTCTGTTCTGCATTGCTTCTTTTGAGGCGTCGGCGCGCGGCGGAGGCTTTTTTTTAAACTTGGAGGAAGTTATGAACACAAGGCGGGTTTGTATCAGCAATATTATTTACGAGAACCAGGCGATATTCCTACTTAGCGTCTTGTGGCCACATTTCGATGTATGACCAATGCAGGCCGCGTACAGTGTTCTATTTGGAAGCATAAACCGCATTTACCGCTGGGGTAAACGTGTTCTTGAGTGGATACCGCGACTCGGCATACGTAGTGTGGTGGGTGTCCTACCCTCCAGCCAGGTGGGATGACGACCTGCGAAAGACTGCGGGCAGATGCTGGATGCGGCAAGCTGAAGACAGGGCGCTATGGCGCTCATTAGGGGAGGCCTATGTCCAGCAGTGGACAGCTATAGACTGATGATGATGATGATGATTACTAAACCGCAGGTGTCTGCCAGCCGGCTGTGTCGGCGAGCCGATAATGTTGGCGTGTAGTTTCCATTAAACAGAACAGAGGGTAATATTAGCATTTGGATGCAATGATGTTTATGTAAAATCTCTTTGTTTGGATGACAATATAACATTTTAGTTCTTAAAGATGCTTTTACCCAGCTGTTTATCATGACCAACAATCTTACTCTGCACTTTTTGTATCCTCATAACCTATTTATTGTCAGCGGGGCCATAATGAATGATGTTTTGCATCGGCGCTGACACGAGTGCTTTGCTTGTTAAAAGGCCCCGGATATGACGTATGAGTGAGCAATCAAAAACAAATTTGAATTATGGGCTTTGTGGATTTATTTGAAGGGATTAATTTTTGATTCGCAAAGGCTTGCGGGGAAATACGGAAAAATAAAAGGATTTAAAACAGTTTGTGTTTACATTAAACTGATATTGGGAACAGTTTTTTTATTAGCGGCGTTATTTACTTAACTAAATCTACATAATAGGACTGAAAGTAAATAGCAAAACTAATAGGAAACGCTTACTTGAATAGCGAGGAGATCTTAGGGTTATTTGGTCAAATTATTCAAATATATTAAGTACTTCATCATCATCATCATCAGCCTATAGCAGTCCACTGCTGACATAGGCCTCCCCCAATGAGCGCCATAGCGCCCTGTCTTCAACTTTCCGCATCCAGCATCTACCTGCAGTCTTTCGCAGGTCGTCATCCCACCTGGTTGGAGGGCGTCCTACACTACGTTTACCGAGTCGTGGTCTCCACTTTAGAACACGAATAGATTACTTATATTTCTTTATTTATGTAATTTAGCAAAAGCTAATCCAGCACTTTAAAATCTATAATCTTAAAATTTAAAATCTAAATATAAATAATGCGGGACAATCCACACAGCATTATCTAGCCCCATGGTAAGCAGAGCTTGTGTTATGGGTACTAGATAACTGATATACATAATACAATACATTACATAGATAGATATTTTATTATTATACATAGAAAACGACCAGAACACCAACACAAATATCTGCAGATCGTACACACATTTGTTCCGAGGCGGGAATCGAACCCGCAACCTCCTGCGTCGCAGGCGGACCTTCGCCCACCGCGCCACATCGGTCGTCAAGGTATACCATAACTTTGGAAATAATATTTGATTAACTCAATCTCCGTGAAAAGAATATGTCAGAACGGAGAAAATAAACCACCGCCCTGAGCCAAAACCGAATAAATATCTGTACTTAAGAACAAATCTCTGTAACGCAAGAGTGCACACATGTGCGAGTATGAGCGAGGGGGTGAATCTACAAAGAAAAGCAATTTAACAAAAATAAAAAATACGATATTGAAACAGGAGAAACAAATGATACGGGAAATACTTAAATCACAGCCATTGATGTGAAATTGGAAATTGTATCAGTTGGTGAATTACGAACTCTCATTTTCGAGGGGAGGGAGTGGTAAGCGAACTTAGGTATGGATTTCGTACTATTATCTGCCCGCGGCTTTGCACGCGTTGTATCTATGGAAACGTTTCAAGATTATTTAAATCCAATGAGAACTGATTTATGGGATAATAAGTAACCGGTGTTTTATTCCGCGCCTGTTTACAAAATTTCAACCCTGCAGCGATATGTACGTACGTGCTTCTGCCTATTGTTAATATTCAATATTTGAACTGCAGTCGTGTTCAATTAAACACGTTATAAATCGAATGCTAACATTCAATTTATGATAGAAATACAGACCAAAATATTAACTACTTTAAACATTATATTTATACTTGATTATGAAATTATTATATATAATAAGTTTTAAAATCGTTACCAATGATCTATAGCCGATTAAAGTCATAGCAAGACGCTGCACTACATTAAGGTATTTAGTTTCCAGACAATTACCCATTCAAAAAGTTTCACAGTAAATTTTTGAATTTTATTCAACGATAAAATACTGTTTTAAATGAGATATTTTCACTCATTTGCATGCAGCGGGATTCTTGGCTATTCACTAAATCACTTGCAAAGCTACCATGCAAAGTAACAAGGATTTCCATGCAAAATAATACCTACAAATGTACAGAGAGGGCTGTAGAGGGCGTATTGATAAACGACACGGCAAATATAAGCCGAATTATTCAAATTCCATTCGAGAGAACAAAAATTATTACCTCTGTAGGTCCTCTATCTCCTATTATGACTTTATGTAGCACTATCGAAATTGCTCCGATAAAATAACATTCGCTCAATTGGAAGTAATAAATTAAAGTAATCACGTTTTTAATGTGACGTTTCTGTATCATCATTTTGTAGATTGTGTTTTATTTTCCCGAGCACAATATTCTATTTTTATTGCTGTGTCTGAAGGGCGCTGAAGTTGACATATGACTGAATGAGCGCTTAGAACTTCATCACGTTCAAAACTTATCTCATAGCGAGCTAAGTCGTAAAGTTTATGCAGTGACAACATATTTCAACAACGGGCTTTTTATGCGAGCGCGGAGATCGTCAGGATCCCCCTTTCGCGGAGTTTAAACTTCTCCTATCTAGTATTGCAAAAGTTTTCGGCTCAATGACAATACAGCGGAACGCTTTTGAAAGAGAAATAGTACGAGATTTTTGCGAATCTATCCCCGTATTAAGTTCAAAGTGCTAAGTAGGAGTGTAAACTTGACGATTAACTATCGACAATTGAGAACAAGTAAGATAAAGATTGTATAACAGTATCGATATACCTATATCTATTTGGGAAAAAATTAGGTAGATACATCACTTGGTCAAAATAATAATAAGGCTGGATAATTCACACAGCTTTATCGAGCTCCAAATAAGCAGCCCTAAGTATCGTTATCGAGTACCTATAAAACAATCTCTTTTATAGGTACTAGATAACGATACTCAATATCGATTGATAAGTCTATGTCCGGTATACCAATTTCTGAGTGGTTAATAAGAAGCAGGGATGTCCATTGGGAAGGGCAAGCTTTGAATGGCTAATCTTTTAGGGCAATGATTGAAAAGTTTTAAGGTCTCTTTCCAATGCTTTTTTGTGACTTGATTACGTACACTCCGTACATCAAATCTCTAAAATCTCCCCCGTCATCTTTTTAAGGAGTTCATTGTTGTGAGGGATAGATAGTAAGCATTGGTAGAAGCCGCAGATCATTTTTAAAATTTTACGTATTTTTGCAGTGGTCTACCATTTTAATTAGGTTCTATATTTGGCTTTACGATTTCACACTAGTTATGGTTAAGTTATATATAAATACGAAAGTTTAGATGGATGGATCGATGGATGTTTGTGTCTTTTTGATTTTTGACCGGTATGGTGATTATGTAACTCGCGACCGGTTTGGGACAGGCGTAAATTAAGCAATCAGTACTGTCAAACGCCAATTTTGACCAATTTTGACGTTGTAGCTGATGTCAAACTAAAACAAAATTGACGTTTGACAGCACTGATTGCTTAATTTACGCCTGTCGCTAGCCGGTCGCGAGTTACATAATCACCCGGCGGATCAGGCTGAAATTACGCTAGCCGAGAATCAATCATAGACTACGTTTTATCTCATAAAACAGTTATATTTATATGAAAACTTAGAAATAACCTTTATAAGTTTTCATATAAACAACGCCTGCAAAGCCGTGGGCAGAAACTAATAATATATGTGTCTATTGATATCTTCGCCAATTTGGTAATTAATTCACGATAGGCAGATAGTGAATGATCTGAAGGTGTTTCGATAAAAGTTTTATTCCTGAGTGATTAGGTACTTAGTAACTGTCTCGGAAAACTTTATTTTTTTAAGTATTCGAAATCTGCACTTAAATTCTGTAGAGCAATTCAAATTATTGTACTTATCCCAATATTAAGCTTGACACTAGACATGGCCAAGAACACCTGTGCTGACCCGAAGAAAACCTCAGACGAAATCCTGTTCTAAATTTACAACATACAAATGTGTACGACGTTTCCATTTTACGATACATTTACATTCTGGTACCTCAGAAACAATTTGTATTCTGCTCTGCTGCTGGCCGTAAAGTTGAGTTGTTTGTCCAGTCCCTAGGTTGTGCTCTAAAACGATTTCATATAAAGTTTTGCGCTTATCTAGCACGCCTTTTTGAGAAACTATGGGCTAATAACTCAGACAAAAAAAATATATCTTATTACACGTGGCGGTCGCATCGTAACAATCGACCCTCCAACTCAGGCAGTGGATGTCGTCGTGGTAGGAACTAGGAACCTACCAGAACAAGGGCAGGAGTTTTTTCTATAAACGAAAAATAAAAGATATATACATAGATAGATAGAAAACACTTTATTATACCACCCAAAACAATACAGGAATAAACTATAGTATAAAGGAAGTATAAAGGGCGGCCTTATCGCTAAGAGCGATCTCTTCCAGGCAACCTTAGGATGGACTGGACACGAAGGAACAAAATAAATAAATAATGCTGGACAATTCACACAGCATTATCTATCCCCATGGTAAGCAGAGCTTGTGTTATGGGTACTAGATAACTGATATACATAATACAATACATGACATAGATAGATATTTTTTATTATACATAGAAAACGACCAGAACACCCGGAACAAATATCTGCAGATCGTGCACACAATTGTTCCGAGGCGGGAATCGAACCCGCAACCTCCTGCGTCGCAGGCGGACCTTCGTCCACATCGGTCGTCAGAATAGACGGTGGTACTTTAGTAAATATATAGATAAAAAAGAAAACAAATACACTACATACCATAATACCTACATTACAATTTTCAAACATTATAATATTTTTACATAGACAAAAGATAGAGCTATATCAATGTTTTCATAAGGATACATCTCCATCGCGATCTCCGATCCAGGCGAATCGGCTTGGCAGGCCCCAAGCGTGGTGATAAAGCGGGGTTATATAGCAAAACCAAAACGGTGATATTCTGTAAGTAGTACTGGATGTATTTTTGCTGATCAGCAGTGGTACAATGATGATGTGATCATTTTGATCACTTCTGCTGCTATAAATAATAGATGATGTGGTAGATACACACACATATTTTAAGGACAAACAAGATATTTATCTATTCAAGTCTTTCAATACAAAATCCAGACCTATCTCTACGATATCTTCTCTTTGTTCCAAATACATTTGTTACATTTAAGTTTCAAAAAACTCTAGTAATAAAAAAATGTCTAATTGTACGTTGCACCTTTTTGTTCGTGGCCTCTTTGTTAGACACCTGACTTTGTTCTAGAGTTTAAAGTTTCTTCAATGGTGCTTGTTAGAATTTCAAAGGCAATAATTTTATGTGATAACGGTCTTTATTTTTTTATGTCCAATACCATAATTATTAAAATAGATAGGTTAACCTACCATTATTTTTTTCTTTTCTTCTTATTTCTTTCTTTCTCTATTTCTTTTGGATTTTTTAAATTTAAGTGTAAGCATGAACTCAATGTAAATAAAACATACGTTTTTAAATAGGGTTTATTAAATTTTAATGTAACCATGTCATCATCATCATCATCAGCCTATAGCAGTCCACTGCTGAACATAGACCTCCCCCAATGAGCGCCATAGCGCCCTGTCTTCAGTTTGCCGCATCCAGCATCTACCTGCAGTCTTTCGCAGGTGTGATCATGTACCTACTCAAAGGAAATACTCATGTACTAAAAAATACATTTTTGCCCATTGATTCTCGGTCTGTTGGACTGAGAGTCACCGGCAGTGTTTCCAACAAAGCAGCTCTGCTCCGAATGTCACAGCGATCACTGTAATCTATTAATACCTCAGTGGATAAGGCCCAGCCAGATTCCATGTGACGTGGCATAGGGGATGTAATTGGCTTTATTCTCTGGCCAGGCTTGTGTCTGGCTATTGTGTAGACCAGGACCTATTTGTCGTCATTTTTGTGGTTATTATTGGCGATCTTAGTTCGGCGAGTGAGATAATACAGCTGAGCTGAGATGAGGGTGGTAAATCATGTTGGATCGAAGGCACTTCCTACATTTTTCGTCGTCTCGCTATAGTTTTGATCTTTTTTGCCAAATAAACTTTCCTGTTAAGTGTTTCAAATCATAAATAAATTTTAAATTAGCTAAATAATGTTGGATAATCCACATAGAATAGAATAGAAAGACATTTATTTATATCAACATAAATTAACAAAAGACACACTTATAGAATAGACATCATCAGCATCATCTAGCCTCACTTGATGACTGATATACATAATACATACATTGCATAGATATATATTTTTATCATAAATAGAAAACACCCAGAACAAATATAAATAAAATAAATAAATAATGCTGGACAATTCACACAGCATTATCTAGCCCCATGGTAAGCAGAGCTTGTGTTATGGGTACTAGATAACTGATACATATATTTTTTTATTATACATAGAAAACGACCAGAACACCCGGAACAAATATCTGCAGTTCGTACACACAATTGTTCCGAGGCGGGAATCGAACCCGCAACCTCCTGCGTCGCAGGCGGACCTTCGCCCACCGCGCCACATCGGTCGTAAAATATTTGCAGATCGTACAAACATTTGTGTTAAGGCGGGAATCCCCGCAACCTTGGTATATACGCCTAGTTGGCCTAGTGATTTAATGTCGCTATATTAATTTATTAACTTCCCATGATCGAATATGTTAGATTACGCACACGCGTTTTACCTTTAGGTAGTACAACAACATTGAATTTTTCTATAAAAATATCTAAACACCGGCAACTTTCCTCCCAACTTTAAAATTCAGTTATCCGCACAAAAATGCGGTAACAGAATTACAAAAGACTGGCAACAAGCATCTAGTTAAAGTCTAGACAAAAGCAAGGTCTGCAATTGGCAGCACCAAGTATTCCCACTTCTCTTTAAATATTTCCTTGCAATTAATTTAATTTAGTTAACAAAGGGAACGTGGAGTGTTCTTCACAATTAGTGAGACATCGCTGCAATCTCAGTGGTTACTTGGGATTAAAAGATTCATTGGTGCTTTCGTTCTTGTTTCTGTTTTGGTTTATTTTTGATGTTGGAAAAGGTTTTTATGAGAAATGTGTGTGTTAGGATATATTTTTCATAATTAGATACAGGTTTCAAAGGAAAGGAATTCTAAAAAGCTTGTGAACCTTGTTTAAGTAAGGTGACTTCAACCATTTACTATAAGAATTCAGTTTGTGGGTAAAGATCTTGGAAATTAGCCGACTTCGCTTATGAATCTACCTACCTACCTGGTACTAATAAAAATACACGTGAAGCCTTCTTACTATTCCCCGAACATGTGAATTTCTTTTTATTCGTTTTAAACACAACAGACGGACCCGTTTTGTCTCAACGGAGTTAAAGACTTTTGTCACATCATTGGTCCAATCCCAGCATGACCCGTCTATCTATGACAACTCTTTATTTGCCTGTAATAAGTTTCCCCTGATCTCAATGGTTTTTCTGCATGGCTAAATCGATTAGTATAAGGTATGTAATGGCTTGTGTACTGGAAGTCCACAATTCGACACGGTAGCCGTAGGCGTCGAGATACCGTGGAATTTACAGTCAGTAAGCATACTACCGCCCTCAGCTGGCCATTTAACTAGCTTATCGAATGGGCTGAAATTATCCACTGCCTATCCACTGGCGGATGTATTTTTAAACAATGACCAGCCCTGTTATAATTTTAAATAAAATTTGGCGAACAAAGTCTTATAAGTCTTATATAATATAGAACGTTGCAGTTTTTAATATTCACAGACTTTGGCTTGAAAAATTAATGAGATTTATGCTATTTTCAATCAATACTTTGTTTTGCTAGTGTTTAAAAATAGAACGTCATTTATTTTTTTCAAGTTATTATACATTTGACCTAAAAAAATATTTTGGATTCATTTTAGAACAGATTTAAATTTCAAGAATCAAGATACAAACTTTTAATAAATTGATTACCTACTTTCCATGTTTTGTTTAGCACTTGTAGTCCAAACCTACCTACAAGTACCTACCTGATCCCTCTAGGGAGAGTGTGGTTTCTGGCTCTAATACCTGTAAGTACCACACAACCTGCGATCTATCGATACTATCTAGATGTCGGGTCGGCGCAAAAAATCCGTCTCCGTAAATAAGAGCGCACTTGTAATTTGAGCTTTTATTTTGTTTAGTTCGATTGAAACACAGCCAACGAAAACACGTTTCAATACCGCAATGTCTATTAAAAAGTTGCAAAAATACAAATATAATATTATTTATTACAAACCCCGACATTCACTTACCTCATAAGTGCTCTTATTTACGGAGACGGCTTTTAGCTTCGATTTTGTATGACCCGAAATCTAGACAGTTTTTGTGATCGCAGCACGCAACCGTCTTCAACCTAGGTATAGCTGTTTTCTTTCAAACTGTATATTTTATCAAAACTTGATAAAAACTTTCTCAGATTATATTTTCGTCTGCATTACTGACGTTGTTTTAAGAGGCAGTCAACCATCAATCAAGAATTTCAGCGAAAACTTATCTGTGTTTAGAGCTTGAAAGCTTGTTTAATGCTACTTTAAATATTCTCAAAGTTTATAAACTTACGTAGAAGTAAATATGTATTAAATGTGAAACGACTACGAAGTCTTACAAAGAAAATATAGTTCAAGTATTTTGAACTGTTAATTCTCCCTTTACTACAAAAATATTCTCGTAAAGCGGATTTTCTAAAAATAAATAAATTAAAATGTTACTTTGATTCATTTAATAGTTTCTAACAATGTGCCCTTTCGACAAGTACTTGTGTATGTCTCGAAAACTTTTAAAGTTTGTTTATTTCGCAAACTCATAGATACTCAGTGATTCGAGGAATGCTCTTTACAAACGACATAACAAGGTTCTAATAAAAAATAATAATAATAACAATCAATACACAATCGTGAGGTATGCAATCTCAGAAATCACTTTTTACAAGTTGAATACCAGATGCATCGCGATGTGGTTGCAGTAGATAAGAACCTTACCCCTCTCTCCTTGGCTAACGAGAACTGGCGCAAACCTGTGGTGATGAGCATCCAGGACCGGAAGGCTATATGGGAGAGCAAAGAGCTGCATGGGAGATTCTACAAGGTTCTCACAGGACCTGATGTAGATCTCCTAAGCTCAGTGAACTGGCTACGCTTTGGTGACCTCTTTGGGGAAACTGAAGGTTTTGTCTGTGCAATTATGGACGAGGTGGTAAAGACGAACAATTACCGAAAGTATATCATGAAAGACGGCACGATCGATATTTGTCGAGCGTGTCATCTTCCTGGGGAGACCCTCCGTCATATACTTTCGGGTTGTTCGCACCTTGCTAACTCTCAGTACTTGCACAGACACAACCAAGTAGCCAAAATTATACACCAGCAACTTGCTCTCCGATACGGCCTTACTGGTCCTGAAGTTCCGTACTATAAGTACACACCGGCGCCAGTTCTTGAAAATGGCCGTGCCACGCTCTATTGGGACCGATCTATCATTACGGACAGGACTATTCTTGCGAATAAGCCTGATATTGTACTGATAGATCGGTTAGAACGGAGGGCGGTGCTCGCTGATGTCACCATACCGCATGATGCTAACCTCGTTAGAGCTGAGAAAGATAAACTTAGCAAATATCTTGACTTGGCTAACGAGGTTGTCAGCATGTGGGATGTAGATTCAGCGACCATAGTCCCGATAGTCGTTTCGGTTAACGGCGTAATAGCGAAGAGCCTCGATCAACACCTGAAGAGACTCTCGCTAGGAAGTTGGATCAAGGGCCAGATCCAGAAGGCGGTACTCTTGGACTCGGCACGTATCGTCAGGAAGTTCCTTTCTCTGCAGCCCTAGTCACCGGCCGCTTGAGCCTAGCTTCGCGGTTGGTGATCTACCGTTTTGATATATTTTTTACTGTAGAATAGTTTTATAATATTTTATTGTAATTTCTATAGTAAAAAATGTATTTTATACGAGAATTTAAATAAATGAGTGAAATAATAATAATCGCCTTTAGATTAACTTCTCAAAGGGCCTCTGTGCTGTTGGCTTCGGCCCCACGCAAGCCTTCCAAAGGACCGGGTCACTTTATGGCCCGAGATCATGGTAAATGAGAGACATAATAATAATAATGCTGGACAATTCACACAGCATTATCTAGCCCCATGGTAAGCAGAGCTTGTGTTATGGGTACTAGATAACTGATATACATAATACTATATATTACATAGATAGATATTTTTTATTATACATAGAAAACGACCAGAACACCCGGAACAAATATCTGCAGATCGTACACACAATTGTTCCGAGACGGGAATCGAACCCGCAACCTCCTGCGTCGCAGGCGGACCTTCGCCCACCGCGCCACATCGGTCGTCTAACAACAATAACA
This sequence comes from Eupithecia abbreviata, assembly GCA_943735965.1. Lineage (NCBI taxonomy): Eukaryota > Metazoa > Arthropoda > Insecta > Lepidoptera > Geometridae > Eupithecia > Eupithecia abbreviata. The sequence goes on along the minus strand of OX030982.1, from coordinate 9,432,954 downwards.
GGATTCTAATTGACAATGATGATGATATATTTTTTACATTATATTATTTTATCATCAAATCTCCGCATTGAGTCTCACTCATGCGTGAACTACCATACAACTTTTACGACACGCATAAACGCCATAGCGCTTATTATTTTCATGTCGTAAAACAACAAAATAATATTCTGACAATAATCTGAGTCCCTAATACCGTGCAGATTCCCTCAAAGTGATTTTATTACGTATTGTAATTCATTTTTAGGGTTCCGTAACCAAAGGGTGCCAACGGGGTCCTATAACCATAGCCACTCGTACTATAATAAATAAATAATGCTGGACAATTCACACAGCATTATCTAGCTCCATGGTAGGCATAAAACTATGTAGACATTAAAAGCAAAAATACTATGTAGGCGGAAAGTTAGACGGCTAACGGCTTAACGGCATATGTAGGCGCTCCGCCATTTAAGAGGGCGCCATGTTCGCCACGCAACAAATTCAATTTTTGTCCTTTGTCAATTGTGTCTTTCCGTCTGTCCAGCCTCTACCGTCCTATCCAACATAAAAGTTTTTTTTAAATACTAACTGTTACAATGGGCGCCACGACTTATGTTCAAAAAGGTCAATGTTTTTAATAATTTGGTACGAAACCCATAGTGTGCACGTTTGACTCGTACTTGGCTGGTTTCTTTTATTATGTAACGTGGTTGTTTTATTGCTGAACTAGTGAGACCCTTCCGTCTGTGCTTCCGTTTCTGTAAACCTGTATTATAATATACAAAATATTTATTTCTTTAACTTAATGTACAATAAATATAAGTGTTTGAGATTCCCTTTTAAGTAAAAGAAATACCTGTGTTGGGGAATCTCGCTCTTCCAAAATATATAATATGTTATTTATTCCTACCGATACCTACCTACTTCAAGTCCGTGTTTGATTCTGTTTTGTGCTGTCTATCTTTGAACTTAATAAACCATCTATCCATCTAGATCTAGAAAATCCCTCATTGTTAGTATACAGATGATAACTGTCAGTTTTCTTTTTTTTTTTTTTTTTAAGTCCAGAATTAGGTTAGGTTTATTAATATTTTAGCAATCGCTTCCTTTTAGCGAAAAAACACTTTGCAAACGTATTCAAAGCTGCCAACTAATATTTACAATGACTTTCAGTCAGTTACGGAACGAAATTATTTCAGTACATGAAACTGAGTCTAGTCGCAGTCCTGCAGTGACGTCATAACATAGCTCTGTAACATTGCATCGCTGCCAGACTGTTATGTTATTATATTTCGTACGTTTAAACTTCTAAAGTAGACTGTGTGACTTGGTGGGTGCAATATTACGTCGGGTTTTCATTGTATTTTACTTTTCAACTCGGTGTATTTACTCACTTTTCTATTTTCAGACATTTGGTGAGCTTACAATATCGTTTTTCTTGATTTTTTACTATTTTTGTCAGAAAATCGTTGATATTTCAGCTCTTACTGAAAAACAACATGCTTACAACATACGTCTTATATAGTAGGTATATAACTAGGTAGATATGTGAAAAAACAAAAAACTTTTGAAACTACCATGGTTATTAACACTAAAGTCATTTAAAACGGGATATTTACCATGATTAGATTTTTGAGTTATCCAATTTAAAAAAACAATTTAAAAATGAAATATTGAATAACTCAAAAATCTAATCATGGTAAATATCCCGTTTAAAATGACTTTAGATATGTGAAATGTTGATTATACCATTGCCTCTGAAAGCATGTTCCATCAATATATCGTTAGTATAAATAAGATAAACCCCTACTAAACCAAACCACGTTTCGCGAAGATTTTACGATCAAGGCATTATTTATTTCTCAAGAGCTTTCTACAAAGTTTTACAACAAAGTCTGCGTATTTCAGAAACTTTGTTGTTTTATGTGTTTTACTACTTCATTACTAGAATCTGAAAAAGCATTCGTTTGTTACTCAGAGTTATTCTCTTTGATCTAGGAGCTTGTTCAATACCTTTCAGCATCATTAGCTAATAATGGATGGAAACCAATATGTTCTCGAAATACATTCTGAATTTTCTGTAAATACGGTTTGAAACAGACATACAAATGTCGCATGCAAAGATAACATTAAAAGTAATTGAGTTTCCCATCACACAACTTTAGACCTTAAAATACCGCAGTTTGGTTTTATATTCGTTTGGGGGGAAGATAGATTAGGGGCAATATTATCTTCGCATCCAAATAAATGAGAAAAAACTGGGGTCCGCCGGACGAAGTTTTTAATTCGTAATTACAGGACAGCGTCCAAGCTTTAAGGACCATTAACTTTTTCGTAAATGTCTGCTCGTATGGGGTTCTATATACTATGAAACGAAATGGGATTCACTGCGAACATTTTAAATTAGTCCCCTTGATAGAGAATTAAAGAAATTGCTCATCAAATTGAATGGACTGGGTTTTTTCGTAATCCCTTTTCGAAAATATTATGGACAAGTAGAGGAAAGGTTTCCTACCTACCGCGGCATTTGGCTTGGGGCAGATAATAAAGCGGATTTAAATATTGCAGTAGGAAACAGTAACTATTTTGTTTTTTGGATGGAACATCCAAACTTTCAATATCGCAAAGATGGATTTTTTTACTTCGATATCCACTGAAATCTTAGGGTGCGTTTAGCTGTAGTCCACAGGCGACAACCATCCCGAAGCAATATAAACGGTTTGCTACAAGAAAATGTATACATTATGACTCAACTGTCTTACTTATTCTATTTATAATCGGTGTACCGGGATTCTTTTCGGAAAATGCAATTGTACCTACTTGTACTTGGACAATAACAAAAGACAATTAAGTACCTATGTGTAATATGTGTGAAATCCTCTAACTTCCCAAGTTCCAAACATGAAATCTCAAAGTCTAGTTAAACCGTATATCATCAAAATATAGTAAGTAAAGTAAGAACCACAGAAATGCCAAAAGTAAAGGTCTTTACATAAAAATGTCAACAGCTCAAAATCACGTGTTTACACCTCAATCGAGAACTCAAACGGGAAGTGCGTCGTTAGCAGATCTCAACTCGAGCCTTTATTCACTTTATTGCGTCTTCCCTTATTGGTAGAGGAGTGCTCTTTACACCTTCCTTACGCTAGTTATCACTTTTTTTGATGTGTCTGCCTTTTTGGGTCGCTCAAGTGTTTGGTGAACGTTGCAGGGTGAGAATTTCGGTGTGAGTTTTGACTTGTTTTTATTTTAGCTTTAGATCTGACGAATATTGAGTCTGTTCCGAATTTTTACCTAAGCTAATTTAATTCTAATCGGATATTCACTTTACGTAGGTACCGCATTCATAAATATTAATATCTATAAGTATATTTTTTTATTCCAGTGAGATTTCTTGGGTAGTACCCAGCCCTTTTTATACAAAAAAGGCTAGGTTTTTGAATTGGAGTACTTTACTGGTATGGGTCATGCCACTACTAGCAACTTACAGGTCACAAATTAACCTGCTAGTTACAATACTGTTATTACATACCTACTATAATAATGTGAGGCTGTCCAAAAACCTTGTAGTTGAATGTTTTTGCTACTGCTGCATTTTGCAATCAGAAGATTTTTTGGATGTCAAAGTACTTACGTCAAATAAAATGAATCGCATTGAAAAATCTTCATTCGTTGAATAAATAAAATATCTATGGAAGGCCGCTTTAATCCACATGAGTCCAGGCTTGCTAAAGCAATTTGTCTCCAATCCAGAAAACACGAGCAACTTCGCCCCGACCCCACTGTCCGCTTTTCCTTTTCTGTCAGATTTCAAGTGGCATCCTCGGACACGGTTTCTCAATTTAGCGAATAGTTCTATAGTTGAGGATTGAGTATTGAGGTGATTCGAGGGTTTTCGCGTTTGATTTCTCAAACGGATGTCGTGAAGTGTCTCTTTGAAGATTTTTGTTTGTCAAATTTGTTTTAGTTTTCTCGTTGAAACTTTGAATTTCAGTTAATAATTGACTGAAATGATGTCGCAATTTATAAATGAAATACCTGTCTACCTTTTTGAAATACGATTTATTTTTTTTAATTACAGTAACAAATTAACCACAGAAAAAGCCCTTGAAACTTTGGGTTTAGAATAAGAATAAACAACAAGCCATTTCTGTGCCACCAGTTGGAATTTTATTTAATAAAACACACATTATCGATCGAAGTCCTTTAAGTAAGAGAAATCTTTTGAGTTTCTTATTGATTTAAGGTTTCATCTTTTTATTTTTCAACAATGCTTACGCCCAGGACATGGCAGGAATTTTCGTTCTTCTGCTGGTCCTCAATTTTCACTTGGACTGAGTAAAAACCAACGTAGTTTTGGTTGAGAAAGCTTTCTGCAAAACTCATATCAATTTTCATGTCTTTGACATCATAGTCTTTCTGAAATGAGAACACGTACCACGAATTATCTTACTCTAGTGTCTCATTAATACAAATTATTATAAATTTAAAGGCGAAAGTTTATGCCGTTGTGGAGATGTTTAGCGGAAGACATCACGAAAACTACTGAACCTAATAACCGTATAACATATACGTTACTTTTTATTCCAAAACGCGTGCGCAGCCGCGGGCAGAAGCTAGTTTTAGTATACGTTTTTTTAGACACTTCATTGTGTTATTGGGCTAATATTTTTGCTATTCATGATCTTCGTCTCGTGGGGAAAACCTGAGTGCATCATCGCAGATTTTATATTTTTATAATAATATCATAACCTGGTAGGTTATGCCTTCTAGATACGTTATGATATATTTATGAAGAATGAAAACAATATTACCGCTTCAATAGGGCACTTTTCTATACCCATAGCTTCGAATACAGGCTTCCAAGGAGCGTCGTCTTCTTTTACTGCGTCGCACACGGGCATGGATACTTTCCACATTACTTCCGATCCGGTGTCAGTTTCCTTCACTATATCAATACTCAACTAGAAAAAAAAAGAACAAACTTTTTAGAACACTATATTTTATAATCAACTAAGACCCCGAGTGCTTGGGAAGACAAATCCAACGAAACTCGAAAGGGTTAAGCCGTTTCGTTCAGGAGTTCCTATGGCCACGTTCTGTCTCCATCATCAAACCAGGTCGATGGCACCATTACATTCAATTGTCACTAAACTTACAAATTTTCCCACACTCAATCGTTCGTGGACAACTGGTTTAAAATTCAATTTCAAGATTTGTCTTATACAAACTAATAGGGCAAGTAGAATAAAAGCCTGTAATAACCATCGATTAACCTTACCATGTAATCCGAATCAATAGTAATACCCAGCCCCAACGTTCCTTCCATAGTCATCGCTTGTTCATCGTCATTATCTGACGGAGTTAGACCCAAAATTAATTGTACATCTTTGTTATCAAAATCTGGACAAGATTCTGATTCCGATGAAAATCCCGCTTTATACTGTAAAAAATACAATAAAATTCATCGATATGCTGTTTCTCTATTAAGTTACTATTACTAGTGGGGAGTCCCGACGATCGATCAGCTATTTTACAACATTTTATATTTCCATGGACGGAAGCAGCTAATGATCGTAATGTCTAAAGGGAATGAGGAGAAAAGTATTTGCTCAGGCGTGGTTTTTTTAAATAAATAAATAATATTTGCAGATCGTACATAGTTACGTTTGTCCGGAGGCGGCAATGATATGAAATAAAAGTTTATTTCTTTAGGCTTACAAATAAGCACTTAAACAAGTCATATTTTATACTATTCATTATTATTATATACATATTAACATAATTTTGATGTTCACTTAAATTTTTTGTCCACCAGTGGAAGAAGTGAGAAGAAACCACTAGTATGTATGTTCATAACTTATATAGTACATAATATGATTTGCTTATCTGTAAGTTGTTCGATTTTGAGTTAAATTCGAAGTAAAACTCGTTCAAAGCTTTTTTATCTGCTAGATAATCTGATATTTTGTAATAAGCCTTTTTACAAAGAATATGTTTCACAATTTTTGCAACTCACTTGGAGTTTTATTGTAGAAGCGTACGAGTATACATTGCCCTTTAAAATATACACTTATCTTATGTAGTCTAGTTGTGGGCACAGCGAGTTTATCGTTAATTATTTTATTCGAACCCGCGATCTCCTGAGTCGTAGGCGGACCTTCGTGCGCCGCGTCACATCAGTCGTCACAAGTAGAGGATGGACCAGAGTTCATAATATTAATTGCTATATTTCAAGAGGTTTAAATAGTTTATCAGGAGAGTTTATAGATTTTTTTTATTATAGAGAGAGAGAGAAGTTTAATGATATGCAGTTATTTTGTCATATCTATGCGTTACAATAATTAACTATAAAACGTTTGTACTCACTTCGTCATCACAGAACCCTTTATTAAGGAATACGAAGACCAAGAAGAATGAAAAACAAACATGGTGGGCCATGTTGGACTAATAGGAAATCATCAACTCAGCATAGTTTTATACAGAATTTACGATATTTATCTTTTGTATACTGTGGTACAAAAGATGTGTAAATGATAGAATATTGCGTGTTTTGAACGTGTTTTTAACGAGGCAAGTCACGCTATTTTCTATGTTGACTGTAAATACAACATAGAAATAAGATAGATCGAAGGTCATGGTTATTTTAATGAAATGATTTATAAACTTAATACCTACTTGTGTGGTGGCAGAAGCACCTAGGGGTACCATAAGGATATTGTAATTTGTCAGATCAAGATTGTTGGTAAGAAGTGGTTGTTTTGTTAATTTAAGTTTCTTCACTGTTACTAAGTCAACCGACATAAACATTGTTAAAAGGTTGTAAAATCTGAATAAGAAAAAAAAAAAGATTGTTGGTAGTTTAGATAATATAAGCATCTCAGATAGATAGATAGATAGATAGATGAAACGTTACTAATAACACACACATACAATTAACATAGAGAAAGATACACACACAATTAATAAAACGACAACAACAATCAACAACAATCTCAGCCAACTTTATTGTCTAAAAAATTAATTTGACGCAGATCTGCCATAGAGGTCTATGTCACGGTGGTCGAAGGTCAAGGAAGGACGCAGGAGGTCGCCGGCTCGATTCCCACCTCTGGAAAAATGTTTGTAAGATCTGCAGATATTTTGGGTGTTCTGGTTTTTTCTGTTTTTTTGCATACTGTTTACGTCAACGCATATATTTGACGCAGATCTATCGAAAGCTTTTAATTTTATTGGTTTTGCGAAAGTTATAGTTTGCAACAATTGTTGTCTAGAAATTCCAAACGAACACCTGAATTTGAAACTGTTATCAAATCTAACTGTTATATGTTATAAGTAAATTTTTAGGTACATAATTTCGTACCTAACTTGTAAATAGTATATTGAAGACTGTGTATGGCGGCTAGGTGGCGTTCATCATAAGCACAGTTTGACGACGACGAGGAAAAACAACAAATCAATAACCTTAGTAAACAATTATCCTTGAAAAACACCAGCAGCATCAGGTATGATGATCCACAAGTATACTAAAAGAGGTAGCCACAACATTGTTAACCTTTACTTGGAAAATTGTATTTTCCCAGATAGTCGTAGTTTTCCCAATACTCACGATAATCAAGCGCCTTATTTTAAATAGGTGTATATGATAGCTAAAGTGATACTAATTGTATGTCATTGCAGGGGATGAGGTAAGTCAACGGGGGAGGGATTATTTACCGATAAAATATCTTGAAAAACACACCCTTCAATTTTCTGTAACTTCTTATGATCAACATCTACTCAGTTTCTACCCTGCAGAGAGCCGACGCCGAGCAGGACTACACCGTAATGGTGTAAGCAGGTGTCCTAGGTGTTGTTGTGTTCTGGAACACACTTGTCTTATAATATTTAAAAAAAAACCATCAATATGAGCCATTAATATTATGATTTTTGTTAAAAGTAAATTAACGAAGCTACCATCTGAAAAATCATACAATACACAGTGAGACCCTAAAAATATTTCAATAATATGTGTATTACCAAAGTTATCGACATAGCTTTAAGAATTTGCAAGCTGAAGTGGCAGTGGGCCTGCCATATCTCACGAAGAACCGACAACCGCTGGGGTAAACGTGTTCTTAAGTGGAGACTGCGACTCGGCAACTGCAGTGTAGTGCCCCTCCAGCCAGGTCGGATGACGAAGGACTGCGGTCTGTGGGTGGTCATTGGGGGAGACCTATATCCAGCAGTGGACTAACATAGGCTGATGATGATGATGATGTGTTTTACAGCTAATTGCTTGGGTAAAACATTGACATAAGCCGGTTAATTATACGAGTAATTAACCGGTAATTTAGTACTGAAAAACAATAAGTAGGTCCCTAACTAAGAAGTCAATTATTTTTCTCCCAACCATCTAAGTATTTTTAGAAGAAGGTAATCTTTTTTAAGAGTTCATTTTGTTTAGTTAGGTCTTCTATATATTGTTTTTGCTTATTATTTTGTAATGATAACATGTGCACTTTTGAACTCGATTTTAAGTGATTCAATTTATGTGCTCCCAAAAAGAATCTGGGAATATATCATTTCCTATAATAGTTGTTTTATGTAAATGGCTCCTACTTTTAAACTGTCGTAATTTTTACGTTCCGTTACAGGTTTCCCCTCCACGTTTTGTTATCTACAAATGAATATATTCACGAATTTGATTTACTGTGTGTTTTCATCTAAGTTTCTGAAGTACTATCTGATACTCCTATTTGTTTTTTGGGAAAGCTTAATAATATCGGGGCAGAGATAGTTTATTCGCTAGTTTTGGGGAAAAAAATAGACAACTCTTTCTCTCTTTTTAAATATTTTATTTTATAAATTCAAGTAATTCGTCCAATAAATAAATAATGCTGAATATATGTCTATTATATGTTATTGTTTTAACTACGAAGTAGTACTAAACTTCCACGACGCAGACTCCCAACGTGTGACAGGAAATTGGCTCTATTTTCTGTTGGTCCTTCATCTGTACTTTCACCAAGTATTCGCCTACGTTGTTGTGGTTGAGCATTCCATCCGCAAAGCTCATGTCAAGCATCAGCTTATTGACTTCATAGGACCCCTGAAAGTATCATCTTAATCAGCCTGTTAGTCCACTGCTGGACATAGGCCTCCCCTAATAGAATAGAATAGAAAAACATTCATTTGGACACAGGTACAAAATACAGGCGTAGAATAACAAACGGCAAATAAAGTATCTAGTTTATCATGGGGGTAAGTGACACAAATACATAGTTGATCTCCATGACCCTGCGCCAAAATAGGGGTTGGCTCAGCGTGTGCTGAACATTACTATATTCAGCGCTGTTTTTCAACCAAAGACCTTAAATACTAATTGAAGTTACAGACGACAATTCGGTGACGACAAAGTGAAAAATATTTTATACATATATTATAATGAGCGCCATAGTGCCCTGTCTTCAGCTTGACGTATTATATTAAATGTCTTTCGCACGTCGTCATCCCCACCTAGGGAGCCAGCCCTATCGTGAAAATTATGCTTTTTCCAAATAGGAAACGGCTCCAAGTCCCCGCAGCTCCTTCTTCTAGACCATAATATACCTGGCAGAACCAATAACAAAAATCTTATGAAGAAGGCTTTCTACTCCATTGATGATTACATCAATGATAATGCTTGGCCAGATGCCGCTCAGTTCTGCACCGACCGTATGTAAGAAATTCAATATGCTTAGCTTTAAATAAATATTAACATGTTACTAAAATCGCACCACATATATTTAGATTGAGATAAGCAAATCAAATGTATTAGACACATAAGTTATATGAACATAAACATACTAGTGGTTTCTTTTTCACTTCTTCCACAAGTGGACAAAAAATTGAAGTGATAATTAAAATTAAAATAATGTTATTTGATAATAATTAATAGTATAAAATTTTACTTTGTTAAGTGCTTATTTTGTAAGCCTAAAGAAATAAATGATATTGAGTTTGAGTTTTGAATTTGAGAACCGTTGGGGAGTAAAGGTTCTCGAGTGGCGACCGCGATGCATTCGAAATTGCGATTGTGGGAAGACCTCCAACTCGATGGACCAATGACATTATAGCGGTCGCAGGGAGTTGATGGATGGAGGTGGCTGCTATTCGTGGCGTCGTCGTTCACGGCAGATCTATGTTCAGCAGTGAATGTATACAAGCTGATGATAATGATATACCTACCATTTGAACAGGGCAGCTGTCAATGCCAACTGCTTTAATTAATGGTGCCCAAACCGCGTCTTCGTTCAAAAGAGCATCACATAAATTCATATTCAAATTGTACATTGGATTGCTGCCAGTGTCTGTTAACTTGTCTATATTGACGGCAATCTGCCAAAAATATATGAAAAATTAATGGGTCATGATGGCAATATGAATAAATAAAGGTATTAAAAATATATAAAAACCTGTCAATTGTATTAAATGAACAATAGAATATACAATTACAAAATAGAAATAAATTATAACTATTTGACGACCGATGTGACGCGGTGGGTGAAGGTCCGCCTGCGACGCAGGAGGTTGCGGGTTCGATTCCCGCCTCGGAACAATTGTGTGTACGATCTGCAGATACTTGTTCCGGGTGTTCTGGTCGTTTTCTATGTATAATAAAAAATATCTATCTATGTAATGTATTGTATTATGTATATCAGTTATATAGTACCCATAACACAAGCTCTGCTTACCTTGGGGCTAGATAATGCTGTGTGAATTGTCCAGTATTATTTATTTATTTATTTACTATTTATTTATATATAATATATATGTATGTATATAGTCCAATTGTAATGAAACAGTTGAGCTAACTGCAGACTGTTGCAAATAATGTAGAGTTAGCTCAACTCATATTAATATCAATTGGTAGCGAAAAACGAGAAATAGAAAAACTTAATTTAGAGAGAAAAACTCCTGTTACTTGTAGTTTTGTCTGTAAATTAAAAAAAATTCGAAACGTAGAAAATACATATAAAACAGCTAAGCTTTCTGCACACTTGTACAAACCAATAATAATAAAATAATAGCAATTGCAATAGCCTTACTTGCATTCCCGGAACGACGACCAGAAAAAGGTCAAGTGTTCCCTCCATGCACATTAACTCTGGCCCTTCCACGTCTTCATTGTCAAATAGAGTAAGGATTACATTTTCTGCATTGAAGTTTTGATTGTTAAAGTTTGGGCAGGACTCTGCCGCTGATGAAAAACCTACTCTGAACTGTAAAAAGTTTACAATATTTGCAGAAATTAAAACCAATCTAAATCTATTCATTTTAATCTATATTTAGAAATGGGGTTTTCTAAATGTTTTAGTACAAATAAACGCATTTCATTTAAATTATAATTCCTCGAATAGTGTGCTGGCCAAAATTAAAATTTAGATTTAGAAAAACTTCTAAGCTACGAGTACATGCAAATAAAACCAGTATCTTTCAGTTTTTTACTAAGTTCTAATTAATAAAACTTTTGAAACTATCATGGTTCATACTAAAGTCATTTAAAACGGGATATTTACCATGATTTGAGTTTTGAGTTATCCAATATTTCGGCACAGTTGCATGCGCCATCATCACAGAGTAACTGAAGGCACTGCGAGTTTTTATGGGCAGACATACCGATCTACCCTCATTTTTTTGTCTTTTGCTACGAACGTTGCCACTACCACCGGTTTCACTAACTCAACAACTTGGACAACTCAAAAATCAAATCATGGTAAATATCTCGTTTTAAATGACTTTAGTAAGTTCTAATTAGTATTAATTATTATGTTATGACAGATACCTACTTCAAATCTCGATGACCCATAATTATATTGGGTTCCTGAATAGTTTTGATAATTATTGTTTTGTTGGTAGTTATTCTGGTATTTGCTTTGGTTGTTGTTTCCGTAGTATTGCGTTCCGGACGAGTATCCTATCGATGAATATCCAGGTGTCGAGCTATACTGAAAATAGGACAATAGACCTAATTTAATTTATTGATAATGAACAATTTTGAAAAAAAAAAACTTAATCTTTATGGCATGGTTTGCCATAAAGTTTAATTTTTTTATGGTTTCTTCTGAATCATTAGTTCTCCTGCTAAACCAGAAGCCTTTAACTTTAAGGTGGCAGGTACCCCGTCGCACTCTGGCGCCGCTACCTATTTAATTTATTTAATTACTTGCGAAAAGAGCATATGATGGTGGCCACCAAGGGAAGCTTCGTATCTCTGCCTTAATACACAAAATAAAAATATTACAGAGGCATTAAAAAAAAGCTTGTAAAAGATATCGCAAACTTCCCAATTAAATTTTGGAAATTATCTTTGTTCAAAGCAATAATAAGATAAAAATATTAAGCAGCGCTAGTGTGCCTCGTCCTTAAACAAAATAAACATTACTTTTCATCACTACTCACTTGATTATTGTAGCATAATCCTATTCTAAATGACCAGAAAATAAAAATAACCAAATATTTTGTATAGGGGGTCATGGTGAACTAAAAGGAAACTTCCATCGCAGCTAAGTTTTATACAAATTCGTGATAAAAATCTTGTTTTAGTACAAAATAAAATGGGATAATTATAGCATTTAGTACCTAATTACATGTTGCGTGTTTTGAAACTGATTTCGAAGAGGCGGGCTGTGTTGTTTTTGTAATGAGGGTGATAAACCTACTCATTTAACAGGTAATAGGACATTTATGGTAGAATATTGGAAGACCATCTCTCTCAGGACTCTAACTCGACGTTCCTAGCTGAATCCAGGCTCTAGGCAGTTTTGAACGGTCTTATTGTTTCCACTTTGGGTCGTTATTCCACAGGAGTAGTTAAGTTAGTAAACTTGTTATTATCGGAATAAGCAACCGTTCTATCAATAAACAACAAATAGTCAAGAGGAGTAAAATAGAGGAATTCATTAAATTTCACAACAGAAAGAAGGGACGGGTTAAATTATGCGCCTGGAAATTTCATCGTACCACTTAATTTGATTGTCAGTGACACCGATCCGTCCGATATACGAACTACCACAATACCATTTCAGTTGCCAGAAATGATAGCGGTATACATTTTACTACAGCCTGAGATAAATTTATAAGCAATACCTTAAGCTTCATTTCATTCACCCGAACCGTAAAGTTGGTATATGCAAATGATACGTTACATGTAATTGAATGTCTTTGTTCACACACTTTGAGAGTCGATGACGTTTGGGACTCCCCCGTGTTGAATATTCATCCGTTCTAAGAGCATTTTCAAGTTAAATATCCGATGATGATTCATCGACTAGGTCAAATTAAATGATTGTAGGGGTATTTCCATCAATTTTTGGTTAATACAGAGGGCCTACGTAAAAACGAAAAACGAAATTACCTATTTGTTTTTCGCAAACGCTATCGTACGAGTATGTAGATAGCATAAGAGTAAGTTTTGCTCGAACGAATCAGAAACTTTGATAGTGCATTTTCGAGTAGGCCTGAGTTTATGTTACAGTGGCGTTCTTATGATCCTATTAATATTATAAACGCGAAAGTTGTTATGTATGGATTTTTGTTACTCTTTCACGCAAAAACTGCTGAACGGATCGGGCTGTAATTAAATATTGCATACAGGTAATTCAAGGCCCGGGATAAAATATAGGCTACTTTCTATCCCATAAATCAGTTCCCATGGGAATGAAATAACCTAGAAACTTTTAAATAGAAACAACGTGCAAAGCCGTGGGCAGAAACTAGTATACTATATTGTGTTTCTGTATCAATGAAAATAATTTAAAACTTAACAGGGGATAACATAATAATGAACATCACTATGTACGTCGTCTTGCCTTGCACCGAAAATGTTAACTGCCATAACCGGATTGGCAAAATACATTGACACAAAAAACAGGCTCCTAAATCGAAGTTTAAATGTCATTTCAAGTGCTATTTGCCCGAGGTTATTCTGTGTTATCATAATAACAGCTACGAGTATCCGAGGAAAAAATAAAATAAACTCTGAATTTATTTTTAATTTTAACTTATTTTATTTTAATATAGAACAGTCATTCACTTATTGGCTTTGAGTATATATATAGTACATTTGATGAGAATAAATTACAACATAGAATTGCAATAATTAAATACTAAAAAAGATTTAGTTTCACAGATTTTCTAGTGGTTTACCTACTTCTTAAAAGAATCAGATCGGACAATAACCGTTTATAAGAACACCACACTAAATCAGTCAACACAATCACAAATCATGGCGTTAGAATACTACATCTAAACTTATCAGTTAACATTAGTGGATTGCATTGTAGACTCGATCCAGCCTATGTAATGTGCTACCGAGGTGTAAACACCCGGCCAGCCATCCATACCACAGCCATGTCCGAAGGAGACCACAGCTAGCGTCTCCCAGATACCCTCAGGCCGCTTCCTCATGAGGGGACCACCTGAGTCACCTCTGCAAGTATCTTCTCTAAATTGCCCTCCGGCGCAGATTTGCTTGTCGGAGATAGTAGCGCCGAGGCGGCTATACTTGCTAGCACATTCCTGCTTGTCGAAAATAGGCATGGCTAGCTTTTCTTTGACGTCGCTGTTTTTACCTGTAAAAAAGAGATATTTTTACATTTGGCTCTTTTTTAATATGTTTGTCATTATAGTGTTTGTGTATGAATTAGGTAATGTTACTTCGGTTTTGGCTCTAAATCTACCAAATTAATTGCTTCGTCATAACAATGGCATCGTCTCAAAATGTCACATTTTGAAATTTTACCTTTAATAAAAGAAACTGCAGATGGAGGGAAGCGTGAAAGAACTGCCACAGTTGAAACAATTCTATCAATATTACCATGCAAATAGCATATTTGCATGAAAAAATTGATATCATTGTTTCAACGCACTACCTATAATTTATCATTCATCTATGGACGATTCTGCGATGTTAATTCAGTCATAGTGATTAGTTAGCAGGATTTGGCCCCAAACCAATGACGATATCTGTATATGTATAATGTAACTCCTTTGCTTCCCTTATCTATACAATAATTACGTCATCTAGCTAAAAGAAACTAACAATTGGATTGGATTTTGATATTTTCCTTAGGCAGTATTTTCCTACTACCTAGGTAATGATAATATGATATTAAAATCTCAAACTGACGATCTTTCCTGTTTACTAAGTATCATGACCTCTTTAGTCATGACAGTTAATCGGAAAGAGGCTAATTTACCTAATACATCCTATATTGATGACATAACCTTGCTTTATATTCAATGCATGCAAACACATTACACGTTAATACGTCATGGTTCAAGGTCAATCTCAATTATGCTTAATTTTCATGTCATTAGACGTATGTGAAGTATTGAGCATAAAATCAATGTTCTTGGAATTATGCCTATTGAAGATACGCGGTAAATCAGTTATTATTATGATGGTGAGTAATAAAAAAGTACGTACCACTCAAGGTTTTCCCCCAGCCGGCAACAAATACCTGGTTACCGATATCTATTCGCTCATTCCTGCTCACCAGGCAAATAGGATTCACGTAATCTGTAAACAACATGCTTTAACATTAAAAACAATAAACATATTATGAAAAATAATAACAAACAATTTTTTTATATAAATAAATATCCTAAACGGAAAACACGATGATGACGTTCCTACGGTATTTATTTGCACGAGTAGATAATTGGTATAATTTGATTGAAATGTTCAAATCATAACTTGTACAATGGAATTTACCGTGATGTCTAAGAGTAAGTTAAGTAGCTAGGTCTATGAAGCATATAGGAAACTTTTGGTATAAGATGATTAATAAAACTTTAAATTTAATTCCGTAAAGCTAGAAAGTGTTTTAGGAGCCAATACTTATATTTAGTATAAAGTTTTAAGTATATTAGTTATCTAGTACCCAAAACACAAGCTTTGCTAATCTTGAGGCTGGATGATGCTCTGTGGATGGTCCAGCATTATCATTTTTAATAATTAAACTTGATTGCTGTACTTACAGTTATATTGAGCCCTGGTTGCAAGCCGAACGATACCTATGTCATCCTTTCTGTTCTTATTGTTGTCGATATAACCAGGGTGGGCTACAGCGACCTGGACCGCGATGTCCTGAGGGCTGTCTGCGCAGGTTCCATCCACGCAGTCCACTTCAGTGCGTTTGTCATATTCACCGAGGCGGACGGTTTCTCTAGAAAACGTTTGTACATTGTTATTTATTTCTCTAGTAAATTATCTTAAAAATTATCTCAATCTTATGTGTGAGTTTTTTTGTAACACACAGATTTTACTCATATTGTATTGATTTTAGGTCCTCGGACTGATAAAAGACGTATCTATTAACTATTCTCAGCATTTTTTTTTTTTTTTTTTTTTTTGCTGGACAATTCACACAGCATTATCTAGCCCCATGGTAAGCAGAGCTTGTGTTATGGGTACTAGATAACTGATATACATAATTACAATACATTACATAGATAGATATTTTTTATTATACATAGAAAACGACCAGAACACCCGGAACAAATATCTGCAGATCGTACACACAATTGTTCCGAGGCGGGAATCGAACCCGCAACCTCCTGCGTCGCAGGCGGACCTTCGCCCACCGCGCCACATCGGTCGTCAAAATTTTTGTATAAATGGTTTTTCTTTCTTATCTATGACTCTATAGAGTAAAACTAAATTCCATTATTTGAATTTTCATATGCAATGAGATGGTGTTTATTTGGAATTAGAAGTATTTATATGACCTTAAACATTATTGCTAACGATAATACAATAAACCCAAGCTACTGAATATAGAGATTTTTCCTGTTTTGATATGGGCATATAATAAGGAATTAGTTTATTTTGTGCTGTTGATTTTTTACCTCATTAAATAAATTAATTAAAGCGACATATTTTATAGGATTTATTAAATTTATTTTGCGTAGTTTGCGGTTTATTCAAGTATTATCATTTAGCTTATGTGGCAGATGTGTACCAACGCCTTAAATGTCCATTATTATCGTTTCATCATCATCAGCCTATAGCAGTCCACTGCTAGACATAGGCCTCCCTTTTTATTATCGTTTAGGTAGTTGTAATTTGTAAGTGGCAAATGGTACGCTAAGCTCACGCCCAGGCTACAGGCTTAAATCTGAGTTGCGTTTGAGTATTCTATTTGTTCTACGTTTACTTACAGCTTTCCAACTTGCGTCTCGATCTGGCCAGTGATGCAGTGAGCTGCTGTCAGAACGTATCGGTGGTTTACCAACACACCTCCGCATTGATACGTGAGACCGCCATTACCTGAAATAAAACAATGCAAATGAAACATATACATTCTTATACATATTTTCACATTACAGCACAAGACTTGAAGAAGTACACAGAACGCAGAAACATAAATCGCAACATCATGATACTAGTAAATAAAAGATTACGGACCAGGTTCAAACATTAATCAAAGAATTAAAGAGTTTGACTTTAAGACTAATAAACGTCAATGGCCTTAGCATCTGTAGAGACTATAATGATGGTGAAATCAAAGCTAGGTAAATGGTGAAATAACAGTAGGTAAGGGAAGGACAAAGATATCGGTTTTACAAAATGTATATGAATGAGGTCACTGTAGATCCATAATTCTTAATAAGGCAGTGGTCAAACAAGGCGTCGTATTGCTTACAAGGTGGTTTGGTTACAGCATCTTAAAGAAAAATATTTTCCTTAACCCTAAAGATACCATTTTATAGTCTTGACTTCCGACCTTTTCTACACAAATTCTTCTTTTACTTGTTGCAATTTATATTGAAGGTTCTTGCAAGGGGATTCTACGGAGTTTTAGTGGAGTTCAAGACAAAAACAACTGCTAGATCCATCATTGCTTAGCGTGATACATACAAAGGCGGCGATTCTGTTGTTGCATTTCAAACAACACCAGACAACATTACATTACAATATCTACAGCAAAGCAACTAAACTCCGTTTAAAAATACTGAATTTTAAATTTTCAAGTGTTATGAACCTATAATTTAATCTAGATCTTAATGATATCTGGGAGACGCATAAGTCTGTAAAAGAAAAAAAGAATCTAAGAAGTTGGGGAAAACCCCGATAACTTCGTCATCATTGTAGCTTGAGATCACCCACTGCTGGTCAAAAGATTTTAATTAAAAGATTTTCTTTTGCTTCTGCTAGCCTCTGACCTATTCTTTTCCCATTCAAATACCTGCGCAATACGATTAAGACGATATCGTGCCTTATATTGCGAGAGGAAGTTATAATTATTAACTTACGTTGGCGATATCCCATCAGAGACATCCAGGGGAACTCGTCCAACTCCGTGGCGGTTCCTCCGTATATCCTGTCTCCATTTGTTTCCATCCCACAGTTACTCCTTGGCGAAGGACGCGAATCTTCAGATACCATTGGATCTATTTGATCTGGTGTTAAGTTGTTGATCTTCACGTTGTGTTTGTTTAATTGCTGAAAAATAAAACCAAGCATTTAAGAGACGGTTATAGGGAAACATTGATTACATCAGGGAATGTCTTCCTAATTTAATAATTTGACAAAGTATATAGTCGTTACGAGATGAAGACCAAAGTGTTTTTTCTTGGTATTTAGTTCTTTTTTATTAATAAGAGTCTAAGCTAAGCGTCCTGTACACACAGGCCAGCATGTTGGGCCAACTGATCGGATTGCGTTCACACATTGATGTACGATCATTCCGCATTGACGCTTCAACCAAGATAGACGTGGAGTGTCTTGCTTTGGTTCCATATAATCGGTTCATTTTGATAAATTTCTATAAAATTTAAAGTTTCGGCACTTGTCCATTCCATCATCGTAAATCTCACACGCACGCAACACGAATAAAGACGAACTGAATAAGACGCCAACGGGTGAATACTGTTTGCGGAGCACGCCAAGATCCTTTGATGTGTGCACGAAAAACCGACACCAGTCGGTTTGCGAGCCAATGTTGGCCGCCAACATCCAATATGCGCCAAGTAGGTCTCTACTCGTTGGCTGGATTGTGTTGGAAGAACACCAACGTTTCATCCCATTACGAGGGACTCATAATAAAATCGTAAAACTACGAAAGGTTTATATGGCATAGGCATAAGGCATTACATAGTTCTTGTTTTTAACAAAATTAAAACATATGTATAAGGGAATGGTGAAGGTCCCAAAAATTTTGGATTCTGTTGATGTTGAGGAAGATATAACACCACATATCGGTAGGTTCTCGCTATTTTAGAAAAGAAAAGCCCCGAGAAATCGGGACAAGAAATATCTTTATCGAACTGGATGGTTGGCTATTTGAGAGTCATACACATCACTAAAGGGCACTAGCAGAAGTTCCCAGTTATTGATAAAACATCTTTCTTGACAACTTAACACTAATCTATAATATAAAAATGAATCGCAAAATGTGTTGGTAAGCGCATAACTCAACAACGCCTGGACCAATTTGGCCAAATCTTTTTTTTAAATGTTCGTTGAAGTTCAAGGATGGTTTTTACGGCGAGACATAAAATACTTTTTATCATTTAAACAATTTGACACATAGATTTCCACGGGGGCGAAGCCGCGGGGCGCAGCTAGTACTGAGATAATAAACTCCACTCATCACTGCGCTAGGCGGTTGTGTTTAAGCGAGGATACAGGCGACTGGGCCCACTACAAAACCGGGACCGCGATCCCAGTTACCTGATTAGTTTTTTCTTGTTTATTTCGTAGTTTTCCCGAAGGCTCGGCAGTGTCCTAATAAAATAAACGAATTTTTCAAACTAAGGTGTCAATGAAAGTTTGTTGGTGTAGTATTTACAAAAAATACATTGCCACATTATACAAATAGCTCAATTTTGATGGTTTTTTTTAAACCCCTTTCACCTACTTCCTTTGTAAACCTGTAGTTATTTTGTAACTCAATGCTGGTGGCAAGGTGAGTCGTTTACATTACACTACACAGGGTATAAATGGATGCAACTAGCGCTGGTCCTAAGAAAAAGGCCAGGTCAAAGAAGATAATACTTATTGATTGCTTTCGAGTATAAAATAATACCAATTCAATATTTACCGTAGGTGGTTCAGGTGGATCATATTCATTGTCGGTGGGCTGTGGTACATTATTGCCTTCCGACGGTAGTGGCCCACAGCAAACTTTGGGGATGTTTCCGTCGAATCCACATTGAGACTTTTGCAAGAATGTAGACATTTTGTTTGAAAGAGGTCTATGGCTGAATGCGGCTACTATTTGTGGGCAGTCGTATAGTCCTACGCAAGTGCTGATTCCGCCCAGTGGAGTCTGGCATCTGCTTTGTGTATCTGAAATAAAAAAAACAACTTCAAATCAAACTGCAATTGGAGCCATGCACTTATTAGGGGAAAAAACACAAAGTATTTCCTTAAATTGATATCAATTTTAAATTGCTTCTAAGTAACAATAATACTTAAACGAATGCTTCTTTAGAAATTTTTGTTTATTAAAAATAGATTGTTAAAAAATAATTAATAACGAAAGAGTTAAAATAGGTACTTTTTTAACAAAGCTAGAATTAGAATATTATTTTCAACAAAACTACTGCTATTCATACTACAGCAAGGGAACTTGATGATAACAACTCATTATAATGATAACCTCTAATAAGTTCACTGGAAAAGATTGATAAGGTTCAAGATCAGCAGATAATTTATTTCATTTCCTCAAAACACAATTCGAGGAAACTGCGCGGTAGAAACTTGGAGACATTTCTAGGATTAACAAAACAGGTTTGCTAACAGATAAGTAGATAGATTTTAGGCGTAACATAACAGATATTAAATGTTGTATGTTATTCCCATCGACTGAAACGTCGCTTTTTCTTTTTACATTTTTGAGAAAGATACTCTATTCATCTTCATGAGAACAGGTATCTCCGCGTAAATGATTATAGAATCGTTTGGCCATTTTTCGGTAAAAAGGTGAGAAACTAACATCCTACCTACTGAATTATACTCGCATTTCAAATTTCAGAAGGTTTGAACTGACAAAGGTTTTCATATCTCTTCTTTGATTTATATACCTTTCAAAGTATTTGAAAATACTTTTTACGTGAAATACTTTGAATGAAGAGGTTATAAACAATCAAAATTATATTTCTGGACAAGTTCACACATATAACAGTAATAATAACATGGAACATTAGAAGTCAATAATACGAGTGTCGAAGACTATAATTAGTTCTTAAATATCTGAGAATGTTTTCCTTGTATCTGACTCACATCATTATACTAGAATATCCGGTTTCGCTTCTGTCTTATAAATATCATTGTCAAACCTTATTGATGCTCTTGTGTCTATTTTCAAGCGGTGCCTGATGAGACTTGTCTGGTCCCTAATCCCATAACAATTTTAAGGAACAGCAGTAGATCACGATCGACAATTTGAAACTAAAGACAATCAAATGATAATACGAGTACTAAAGACCTCATCGAGGAAACTGATATCGCCTTTGAAGACATTTCTCCTTATTTTGGATAATTTAATATTATTTTATTTAGGTACTACCAACGATTGTTTGTATATGTAGGTTAACGTTTGTATTGTAACTATGTAGGTTATATTTTGATACCGCATTCCTGTTTAAGTAGGCACCTATGATACCACCTATGATATGATATACTTTTAGAGGTATACATGATGCCACGTAACATGTATTTAAAGCCGAAAGGGGATTTTGGACGGACAATTTTTTGTATTTAAAAAAATACTTTTTTATATAACGTTATCAAATATTTAGCTTATTTTTCAGCAAAACCAGTGTTTTGTCATTAAATTGTCACAAAAATCGAAATTATGTAAGAATACACGTAAAAAACACGAATGTGATGACTAAATGAAAAAAAAAATTATAAATTTAAACAAAAATAGAAATTCAATAAATTTTGAAACAAAAAATATCCTTCGGGATCCAGAATCCCTTTCGGCTTAGTACACATGTTTCTTGGCACCCTGAATAGTATTCTTGTTTTGGCCGTCAAGCAAACCCATAATAAAAACAAGATCACTATACAGCGCAGAATGTCTGCAAAACAAATAAGTAAACATAATCTTAAAGTCTAAGTTCAAAGTCACGAACTCACAGGCAACATTCCATAAAAGAGCTGACACAAAACACACAAAAAATTTATCCATTATCATATTCACTTCACTATAAGTCTATGGATTCTTTAACTATTAAACAAATCACAGACGATTTAATTTATTTAATTGGCTGTTTAATTATGCTATCGAGACCACAGCTCGGTCTGCTCCACCTCGAGTGTAACTGAGACTGGTAACTGGAGGTCAAGACTTACGTTAAATAGTTGACGAATACGTTTTGTTGTTCGTACTCATGTGTAGGGTTTGCAAACACATTTGCGTCATTATTGTCGTTCAGTTTTGTCATTTAGACTGTCCTGTCATTTAATCTTCCCCATGCTCGTCACCCCCATGCTCATCACGTTTCTGGTTTCCGGAATTTCAATGACACGTTAATGTATTTTTTATGTTTTGTGGTTTTAAATGTAGTTTCCCTATTTTTTTAGTTTATACCCATAATTTTCTTACATGAGAGTGATATTTTTCTATTGTTTTGGCTTAAGTGTACCTACATATTTTGCTCGTCTCTCTATACCAAAAATTTCTCACATTACTTTTACTGTACTGTATTTATTTATACATATCTCGACATTAGAGCCATTTGGTCTCATATACATTCTTGCGACTTTTCAGGAGAACGCATTTAAACTTTAAAAACAATATTTTGTTCATAGATTTTTAACATTTCCGAGTACAAAGCTACAATTATATAAACTCATATATTAAGAATTCGAGGATGTGAATTTTTAAGCCTATTTCTCTAATAGATCCAGAGAAATTGTAGATTTTCTGTCTGAGGGTAGTCACATCAGCCTCTTTTTTCATGGTCATGTGCAATCAAGTAGTTATATATTAATAACATACCCAAATGCCTCTAAAAAACTTACACCTATTGATTTCTTATGTTGTAATCAGACCGCTTGATTCAGAAAATCTGCAAATGACCAAAAAAAAAAAATGGCGTTCTGATGTGCACATCGGACTTAATGGCTCTTAAATGAATGTGTGAAGTTTTAAAAATATACGTCATATATCAATAACCGATCGTATGGTACGGGAAATAATTCGTTCGGATGCCTAATTCCTCAGAGTATGTACATATCTGACATTAATTCCTCTGAAAAAGTTTGGATTAATTGGTCTTACCTCAATATAGTACTGTTTTACTCTCAAAAAAATAAGTAATAGATCGTGACATCTAACATAAAGCCTAAAAAACGCCTTACATCAGACTATCTAGCTCTAAAGATATTTAATTAGACTAGGGTCTAGTGTTAAATAAGTCTTTTTGCGTAATTTTTTCTATATTTTACTGCTCAACACACGTACATACATTTAGGCTTTTAGTTAGTTGCAAATATAGACTATTGATCTCATAATAATTTATTTTGTTTAATAACTTTATCATTATCTTAATCGACATAGCATTTACCTTTTATTATTTATTATTAGAAACTGTGAACGAATTCATTCTTCAATTTCATTCTTCTCGTTAATTACAAAAATAAAAATGTGTCTTCAACCAAAAATTGTAATAAGTTTTTTCTAACCGTTAAACTAAACAAATATTATTTAAAAAGTAATTTAAAACCTTACAATACTTTTTTTCTTTTGGATAAATTAGCAAATTATTTGTTTGCCTCATCAGTATGCTCTGGGGCATAGCATTTTGGTGTGGTAAGTTTTTGTAATAACTGCTCTGGTATCCAAGTAGTTAATGTTTGTAAAGTTCTGTATTTTGCAAATGGATGGGTTTTTTAGTTTGACGTACGTTAGGTAACTCGTTCTGAACGGGTGTACCTATTTGACGTTTTAAAATTTATCTTCCTAACGTCACTTAATCTTCTTGGAGTTTCTTCTTTCTCTCGAAGGAGTGGACACGGCCATATCCATTCTATCGAAATAAATTTAAATATTATTGCCCGCAGTTTCGCACGCTTTGTTTCTATGAACACGTTAAGTTATTTCTATACCATGTGAACTGATTTATGGAACACAAAGCATATGTTTTGTTCACGGCATAAAACTACATCGATTCATAATTTGAGCCCGATCCGTTCAGTAGTTATTTCGATGAAGAAGTAACTAACATCCATCCATCCATCTAAACATCCAAACTTTCGTGGGTGAACTCTTCTCCCCGCCACATTTTCTGTCCAAATAAAATTTTCTGTAGTTTTGGATGTAGCATCATTTATGGCGAGATTAAGCGTCCATAACTTCCTTAGACAATAATTTAACAATTTTAGAAATCTAATAGTTTTTAACTATAAGATTTTGTCTTATCTTCTGCTAAAAGCTGAATAACGGAATTCAGCTTATTTAGATGGTTGACTCTGTCTTTAACTATCTCATTTTCCCTGTCCTCCTGTCCATCTTTAATAACTATTTTGTACTTATCGCATCACATCGGAGCGATTGAAAGATAGATTGAACTCCGTATTAAAAATCGGATCTCTATAAAGCCATTTTTTTGCGTATTCCTTTTCAGTTGTGCCTACCATCTTTCTTTATATACGAGTTATGTTTAGTTCGGGTCCAAGGAATCTTCATTTACTTTATTCTCTAGTATTATGGCTTATGTAACTGGTATAGTAATAATGTGGTATTTTACGGAATCGATAACCGCAGGATTGATTTTTTGGAAGGAACATATATATTATACCTACCACTTTCATTATTTTTGCTAACAGGAATCTTCAGATACTTTTCACCACTTGAAAGTGTGTTTTAGAACATAACTTTGCACACATTAACTGTATCTAATATATTTTAGCCTATAGTTATAATTGAACTTCCTTTTATCAACTTGAAAGAAATTCATAATTTTCCTTGGTCTGAAAAACCGGTTTTTTACCTAGTTCAGGCTCATGTATCTTATCCCATAGAAAAATATAAGATTAGGTACTTTCTGTTATCTTTTTAGTCCTAAGTTATTTTTGAATAAATTATTATTATTTCTCTTGTTCTCACTGATCGTTTTGATTACTCTGTCTACAACATACTGATATTTTTTCTGCCAGTTATTAAATTTGGCCAAAAATTATCAAATATTAATTGTTTTACCGCATTACTTCCTACGCTTTTCATGGCTGTATGCGCATGTACAGGCTGGTTTACCGGGGGGCCGGGGACCGGGCTGCAATATATTTTCTAATCGGGAAGAAAACGAAATCACTGAAAGAACGTGCGAGAGGCTGGCTTGGTTGGCTGTGCAAGCGCGTGGGACGACAACGCGGTGACGACGGTCGCATGTTTATGTTTTGTCTTGTTCTAATGCGGTGACAAAAATAGTGCTATCTCTGTCTCGACGGATCTTGTTACAAATGACCCGAGCCATAACGCCGGATGTTAAAAAACAACTTTACATAATCCAGTAATTTTAATGCCAAAAGGTAAGTTGTTAAAATGAGACTCAAAAATAATTATTCTTTTAGGATTGATTTCTATGTACGACCTTAAAAATAAAGAAAAGCAACATTATTTTACGTAATGGTTCAAATGAATATCAGGGTCTATGGTTCTGGAGTACTATGGACATGCGTCCATTTTTGCGTAATCGAAATTCTGTTGTAAGGGAGATAGAGATACAACGTATAGACAGAAAGAAAGAGAAATAAAAACTGTACATGACTCAATTCAAAAGTGGATTTTGACAAAATTGGATATCCGACCAAATGGTTCTAATGTCGAGATATTATTTATACCTATTATTCTTTATAACAATTTTTTCTGCAAACCTTACAAAAAGCCTTAAGAATAATAGGTAGGTAAACATGAGTGGTCGAACAAGTTTGCATCAATTGGTGTGCGGATCTTGGATTTACCCATCTTGCGTTGCGATGTCTAGATGAAATAGCGAGGCTTTTCTGGAACCTCGCATCTTAATTTCCTATTTATCCGTATAGGTAAATCGGAAGTTTGTATATTTTAAGGGACAGTTTGGAAATGCGTGTTGGTCGAAATGCGTAAAAAATATAATTGTACTAACGTGTGGTGACCGATTTCATTGGATCTTCTCTATTTAAATATGATCTTAGGATGATATTCGACATAATATAATTTATATGAATGAACGGTAAATCCTATGTCCCCAGCCTGAGTGCATACCGGTCGGGGATTATTACACTTATTCGAGGAAGCTCTTTGATAGGGTTATTAATAGCTTTTGTTTTTCTGTATATAATAATGTAAGTAAATTACAAGTGACCACATATGAAGTGCCACGAAACAAAGCCGAAAGGGAGTGATTTGGATCATGAGAGGATCAACTTTAGTTCTACGATTTTTTTAATTCGAACATTTTTGTGAAAAATTAGAGACTACTTCCTTCATATTCGTGTTTTTTCAATACACTAACTTTATTATTACTTATTGTTTTGAAATTGAAAAGATTTAATCATATTTTTGGAATTTCATGACAAAACACTGGTTTTTTTGAAAAACCAAACAAAAACACATTTGTTTAATATTTTATTATGTTAAATAATGCAAGAATGCGTGTGAAATAACACAATTATGAAGAAAACTAACGTATATTTAGAAAACACTAATTTTCACGAATTGCTCCCGCGGGATCCAAACCTGAATGAATAGCTTTCGGCTTTTAAGCACCCAGAACATAGTTTGGACCAATTTTTCCAAATAAATCAAAATCCAATTAAACATTCATTTTATCTCTAAATAGATACAACAGATGTAGGTAAGTACACCTAGAAAAAACACATATGTACTTAAAATTATAATAGACCTGTAAACAAAATTTTGCATCGTTATCGATAAAACATGATGAAGTATCCAAATAACACAGAAATGTCGCAAATATCCCATCGACCTACTGGCCAATCAACCAACTTGCCCCCAAGTGGGGTGCAATTTCCTTGCAATTCGCTTAGCTATTAAACACATTAACTTTCATGTCTCGTCTGCTAATTGTGTTGGCTCCCCAATTCCTGCCAATATTTGATTATGTTCTTCGTTTAGCGAAATCCTAGAGTATTATTTCCTCACAATAATGGCTACCTATATTTTCTTCATGCGTTAACAGAATCAGAACAAATATTTCACATTGAGACATTTACTTAGAACACGTGGATTTTTGTATAAGGTAGAAAATACCGTTTGATTCTGTTTATTAAATAAAAAAAATAAAAACAAGATCCATATTGTATTATAGAAAATACTTAAAATTAAGGTCACACTCTTTTTTTTCAATATTTGGTTGCGGATTCGGTTCCCGCCATGAGATAAAGGATATTTGAACGATCTGCAAATATTTTTTCATAGCTGTTTTCTGTGTAAAATAAAAATATCTATCCATTGTTTTACTGTTTTTATTGAACAAATAATAACTATGTATCGAATGCAAGTAGGTTAATCGATTAAAAGTAAGTGGACTCGCGATTTGATTTCTGTGACTTGGTTGCATATTAGGTAACTAGGGAATCGATTAGAGATGCTATTCGTTTTAGTTTAGTATGAGACGATTTTTACAGTAAATAATGTCAATGCTTACACAAGGTAAACATTGAGACTTTAATTCCAATATTCATGGATTGGAAAGACTACTGATGGTATATAACTATCCATAATTATGTATGTAGGTAGTAGAATCCCGATGTTTTTTAGAGGCAGACCTTAAAAGAGAAAGTTTAAGTAGAAATACCAACCCAGAACCAGAGAAAAAAGTCCTGAAGATTCATACATTTCCAAATTCGTAAAAACCCTTTTGCGGAAGATATACATAGACTCTGCTCAACGTATTTTGTGATGCAATGTATGTAGTTACGTACATGTGTATAGTTAAGTTACACATATTGTGTGGTTTGCGGTTATGCATAAAAAACCTAAACAGTGACTTAATCCGAGTAACATTATAGCGATAAAATCAAACCGTTAATAATACGTAGAGCACGTAGACATTTAATCGACATTTGACTAGTTTAGCTGATGAATGGTCCTGGCTACTTACGTACAAATGCTGGGGCAAACGTGTTCTTGAGAAGAGACCACGACTCGGAAAACGTAGTGTAGGACGCCCTCCGACCAGGTGGGATGACGGACTGCGAAAGACTACAGGTAGATGCTGGATGCGTCAAGCTGAACACAGGTATAAGCTGAAGACATGTATTAGACATATAAGAGATGAACATGCTAGTGGTTTCTTTTCACTTCTTCCACTAGTGGACAAAAAATATAAGTGAACAGTAAAATAATTTTATTTGATAATAATTTATATATAAAATATGACTTGTCTAAGTGCTTATTTTGTAAGCCTAAAGAAATAAATGATTTTTTACTTTTTACTTTTTTACTTTACAGGGCGCTATGGTGTTCATTGGGGGAGGCCTATGTCCTATATATTCAAAATCTTGTCAAAAGTTCATTGAATCCAGTCGTTTAATTGTATACAGGTTGGTTTTTTGAGATGGTAGTGGCCAAATCCTAACCCATGAGAGTTAGAGAAAAGTCGTGAATAAAATCGAGGTCATGACTACCTCGATTATTATATATTATAACATTTATTTATTTTCTGTTAGATGTCGAACCTTTTATCTATCTATCTATGATTTTCAAAAAATATATCACTACAATTTGGTTCCATCCAACAGATTTGGTTGCTGATATGGATCAATCTTTGCAAAGAAAAACATTGTTGAAATTGAAAGGCAATGGGTATTTTTTTCAATATAAGTTTGAATACTCTTATCAGGCATTGATGTGACAATTTAGAACGACTGGTATAGCTAGCCAGGATGCAGTTTAACCTCGATAAAACACCGATTCGTACAGAATGTTGTAAGCTGTTGTAAACTTTAATGATAATTTTCGGAATAAAATTAATAAAAGAATAAGTAGTTTTTATTTTCTCATAAATTGAAACCATGACTCACAAAGATTGAGTCATGAGTTGTACATACCTAAAGATGCCTCGTTATAAAAAGTAGACACTGTATTGACTTCTTGCTCTTGGCGACCATGCCATATGAAAAAAAGAGAAAAGTATAACTCTTCCGCTTATATTTAAACACAAATCAATCAGTCAAACTGACTTCATACTGACTCCATTCGCGTTTGCTAAGGCCACCCAGATAGTGCAAACATCAGGCGAATGCAATGGATTTAAAATTAAACGAATGAAGTCGATGACAGAAATTAGTGGTCGATAAACACTAAGATTTGCTGTGTTTCCCCCAAATCAACCCTGCGTCTACTTTATTAGAAATCATACCGGTTTCTTCAAGGTAAAATTAAAGGTTGATCCTAGTAGGTAGTAGGTACATCGAAACTGGGAATTTCCGTAGGTTTCTAGACAGCTTATACTGTGTGGGACACACCGGTAGGCTAGGTGCCTCATAAATTGCATACAATAAATTAAATTGTAAAAATACCCGTTTGCGATATTTAATATATCATAATTAAAAAGTAAAAAAAACAGGTATTTATAACT
Source organism: Eupithecia abbreviata (assembly GCA_943735965.1). Lineage (NCBI taxonomy): Eukaryota > Metazoa > Arthropoda > Insecta > Lepidoptera > Geometridae > Eupithecia > Eupithecia abbreviata. The sequence continues at coordinate 9,403,407 of OX030982.1, read as the reverse complement.
TTAAGTAAAATGTTGTTGCAAACGTATGTCTAGCATAGAAAGCTTATTATTTGTTTTTCTGTTACCTAAGTTGCTGTTAAAACAAAGCAGTCTGTAATCTTTTTTAAAAATAAATTTATGATTGTTTTTTGCTATTTTTTGCCGTTTTTTCGCATTGTGCCAAAGGGTTTTGGGTACGGAACCCTAACTAAAACTGAATAAATATCATAATAATTTTAGAGTGATTAAAAAAGCGGTACCCGCCTTACCGACGGTCTCATCCAAAAACCTAATGACCGCACCTGACGTTGCTTATCATCGATGATCTGATGAGAACAGGAAAATTCTTATTGAGATTCCATAATTAGGGTCCGATGGCGAATCGCCACTAACTCATTTTTTCAAGCATGCTGTTTTGTTTTCTTTTACATTATGTCACTTCAACTTCTTTGTATCGTGAAGATTCATACGACACTGTTTTACCTCACTGTCGAAATCCATTAACCCACTTAGGCTAGGTTAATATGCCGTACCAAAGAATCAATATGTACAAATATGTACATACATAGGTCTATAAATATAATTTTAAGCCTTTTTCTTGCGCAGTCAGGTAAAAATGCGCGGGGCCAAATGAAAACGAAGTACAAGTAACAAATTAATAACTTACCTACTTATTATCAGTCTCGCGGATAATACGGGCGGTGATGTTTTGAATCGTAACCTAAAGGTAACGCGCCCTTAGGGCAACTTACAATTTAAAACTTTTGAAACCATCATGGTTAAAAAGTCATTAAAACGGGATATTTACCATGATTTGATTTTTGAGTTTTCCAATATTTCGGCGCAGTTTCATGCGCCATGATCACGGAATAACTGAAGGCACTGCGAGTAAGTTTTTATGGGCAGACATACCGATCTACCCTCATTTTTTGTCTTTTGCTACGAACGTTACCACTGGTAAATATCCCGTTTAGAAATAGGTACTTTACGTACAGTTTACCGGAACAAAAGGTTAAGATAAAAAAGTTAAGTAATACATTTTTATCGACTTGCTCAAATGTGAGCGGTAATTAATATCCCGCGGTTACGTTTGCACCATTGATTTGCCCCATTAATGGTGCAGGCGTAACTGGTTAGTTATGTTTGCACTATCAGTGGTGCAGACGTAACTGGTTAGTTATGTTTGCACTATTGATTGATAGGAAAAAGAAAAAACAGACAAACAGACCGTATAAAAAAAAAGTGTGTATCTAGTGTTAAAACTCCTTCAGATAGCTTTATTATTAAGACACTTGAGGATTAAGTTACTTCTTCAAAGTATTTCCTCTTTGCATGTTACATTATAATACTTATTATATTTCATTGTTTGACAAGGTAACTCCTTTGTTTCTTTTCTGTCATTTTATATCAATCACACATTGTAAAATTGCAAATAACTGAAATCGTATTGTATACACCATGAGCCAAATAACTATTTTAAAACAAAGTAGAGGAAGACTTTTGTTGTACGATGGCCATCAGTACCATTTTCATATTTATTGCATAAATATTCTTCATAAATTAGCGCCCGAAAAAGGATTCAGGTCCGGTTGAACACTGAATTTTGTGGCCGGAGACAGAAGTTTTACTCCTTTTAGTTTTTTTTGTTATTTTATAAAATAACTTTGAAGTTTAACTTCAATATGAATTACAATTTATTTATTTAGAATGAACAACGAGATAAAGGTAACTAAATTACAACGGAACACTAGAAGGCGCATAAGTTTAAAACTGTGTATTGAAATACAAATAACAATAATACATCTTACACAAACAAATTCCGACATAATGTGTACCCGCTTTAAAACGCGTCTAAACTCTGCCTCGATCCAAACTAGCATAGTCTAAACTCTGAAGCGTTGCCTAGGCAACGCTTCAGAGTTTAGACTATTCTATTAATTATTAATTAGGCTACTGACGATCATTTTTGACTTCTTCCCACCTTATGATATGGACAAAATATAATAATATTTAGTCCATATCACAAGGTGGGATTAACTATTTAAAATACATACATATTCATAATGTCTATCTGTGACGTCATATATCTCAGTGTGTTTGTTAGTCTTCACTGTAATACAATCCTATCAATTGAATGAAGTTTCCCATAACAAAATTGTACGTCGTCGTGTGAAGTAAAATAACTGATAAATATCGTAGGTATCGATAGTTTATATTTGTAATTTCTACACGATTTTATATTTAACTAGCTTTATAAAAAAATTATTTGGTTTAATAAATTTAAAAAATCTTGATTTCTATTTATGTATCTCTGATCCTATTTGATCATACATGTCACAATATAAGGGCCCGTTGAATTCTAAAACTGTTTATTTACTTCTGTCTCTGTGAACTTACTAACAAAGAAATCATTATTGTAATTGAATTTAAATATACCTAATTAATTATGACTTACCAAGACACCGAAATGTTGAAAACAAACAGTCTAAGATTTGAGGACTCAGTAAAAATTCTCTGGTACTCACCTCACCTCACCTCAGTAGCCTAATATTGGTCCACTTCTGGACGTAGGCATCCTCCTAATAATGCCTTACCTATGGCTTTTATCTCATGGGGATAATGCCCATAATAACCACGCTGAGCAAGCGGGTTGGATATGATAGCAGTTTGGTGATACATTGTCTTGCAGGGGGCGATGCTGCACGCGCCCCCCGGTGAATATCCCTTAGGACCCTCTTACGACACTAGCGGGAAGAGTTGTGGTGGTGCAAATTCTAAGAAATTCCAGCATAGCCACCCTACAGTTGCTATGGTCAAAATCAACTACGAAGACATCAGCACAGGTATCTCAGCAAAATATCAATATCACCAGAAAATGCAACAAAAATATTTGCAAGTCTCCCTTTATTTGCCCAAAGATCGTTCGGTAAACAAGTCTACAAAATATTGAAATAAGAATAGATCCGAGACATTGCTCGTGATCGGAGACTGAGTGTTATCGATAGCTCCTCGGTGCTCCTGCTCTCCTGGTATTATTTATAACGACTGGGTAGCCAATGCTCGTCCTGACGCGCTCGCATAGCAAACAGCTTTGACTGCTGCTGATTTATTATCGCCTGGTAGGTACATGTGAATAAATTGCTTCGGTATTTTTAAGGAAAATGTTGAGTTTATTCACATTAAGTTACTTGGAAGGTGAAGGACATTGGACAAGAAATAATAAATACCTTACTATGTTTACATTTTATTATTTTGTATTTTATTAAAATTATAGCTATTGGAATGATAAAGGACGTGCCATACAAGGTTTGTGCCGAGCAGGGTTGGAAAAAAAACAGTTTTTTTTATATTTTATAAACAAACAGTTCAAAATGTTTAAAACAAGTGTTTTTTTTTTGTTTTTTTTTTACTTATCAATTTCAAATCAATGATAGCGAATAATAAAATAATTCATTTCTAAACTATTTCCTAATTCACATTAGTAAAAATTAACAAAACGATAAATATTTACTTTTGTTGCATATCTCAGTACCTCTAATCTAATTATTAAAAATTATTATTATTATTAATCAATACAAAACACTTTAGATACACTTTGTATGTAGTGTTATAGGTAGGTAGAGAACTAGAGAGAGAGCGGGGAATAGGTACCGTACCCACTAATCCAGTGAATAACCACAGTACACATATAGAACAGTATGGAAACTAAGCCTAGTTGATGAAATAAATACCTACGCTCCATTATAAATAAATAAATAATAAATAATATAAATATTTTTTTTTTCTGTACTGATCAATAAATGGAATTGGAATAACTAGCTTACAAATGTGGTCTGGTATAATATAATAATATCTTCGTCTGGTCGAAGCGACGCGTGACCCGAGATCTGACGAGTATGTTGCGCGGCTCATCAGCCAGATCAGTATTGCCATACAGCGTGGCAATGCAACCAGCGTCTTGGGGACGCTTCCGACTGGTATTGATACGGATCGATTGAGCTACCTGTAGATTGTTTACAACAGTCTGCAGTTAGGTCAATTGTTTCAATTGTAAATATTAGGTCTAACTAGTTAAATTTTATTTGTTAGTAAAGTATTTGCTTACAAATACAATTTAAATAGGTAATCTCATGGCTTCGCGTATGAGCCGCGGTTGGAGGTAAACGTTTCGTGAGCTCGTCGGAGCGGGCGCACGCAGACATTGTAGCGCAGGCAGCGCGCGCGCAACGCTCATGAGCGGCGAACCGTACCGCGTTTCAAAATGCGTGTGATACCTAGTAATTCAAAAACATTTAATGAATATCTTTATTATTACAAATTATTCACAGAAAAATACTTGCGTCACATTTTGACAGCAGTATCGGCTTCAGCACCCTCGAAAACCATTAAAATGACACCCATGACGGACAAATTGATAATTTATGGCAGCCGCCATCTTGGATCCACATTTTGACAGCAGTATCGGCTCCAGCACTCTCGAAAACCATGTAAATGACACCCATGACGGAAAAGTTGATAATTTATAGCAGTCGCCATCTTGGATTCACATTTTGACAGCAGTATCGGCTTCACCACCCTCGAAAACTATGAAAATGACACCCATGACGGAAAAGTTGATAATTTATAGCAGCCGCCATCATGGATTCACATTTTGACAGCAGTATCGGCTTCAGCACCCTCGAAAACCATGAAAATGACACCCATGACGGAAAAATTAATAATTTATGGCAGCCGCCATCTTGGATTAATATTTTGACAGCAGTATCAGCTTCAGCACCCTCGAAATCCATGAAAATGACACCCGTGACGGAAAAAATGATAATTTATAGCAGCTGCCATCTTATATTTACATTTTGAAAGTCTACAATCTAGTTTAAAAAATGATGTTATATTTACTCAAAAATCAGTGCCGCGAGGTTGCCGCTTTGCCACCTACACGAACGAGACAAGTAATGCATGCGTTGCGTTTATGAGTGACAGAGATAAGGACATATGCCGTGCGGTGGCGTCTCGTCTGTTCGAACTAAAATCACTGCGCTGTTGCCGCTTTGCGTTGTCTGCTCAAACAGTGCTAGGTAGGTATGTAGCTTTAATAAATTATCGCCAAGTTATTATTTCTTTACAATGAGTATGACGTCTCTATTTGTAAAATCTCATCAAATAAATAAATAATGCTGGACAATTCACACAGCATTATCTAGCCCCATGGTAAGCAGAGCTTGTGTTATGGGTACTAGATAACTGATATACATAATACAATATATTCCATAGATAGATATTTTTTTATTATACATAGAAAACGACCAGAACACCCGGAACAAATATCTGCAGATCGTACACACAATTGTTCCGAGGCGGGAATCGAACCCGCAACCTCCTGCGTCGCAGGCGGACCTTCGCCCACCGCGCCACATCGGTCGTCAATTGACTTTAAACATCCTCAAAACCGCCGCCATTCTTGATTTACATATAAGTTCACGAATTCATTATGTATGATCGATCGAACGAACTCATTATTCTATAACAATCATAATAATAAATTGTTCTTACCTTTCAAAATCAGCAGGAAGTTTAAAATACGCAACGCAATATCTGTAGCGGGTCATTTTTCACTTTCACGCGACCGCACGTCTAGACGCGACAACCGCTACTGAGCATCCCCGAGAATCACCCAGAAGCCGTGTCGATGTGCATGTTTGTGTGAGTGTGCCGTTTCGAGTGTTTGTTCCTAGTTTCCGTACTGTATATACTTATACTGAGGAATAACTTTCTTTCGACGGCCGACATAGGGACTTTCCCTGCGGGACTTTACTGGCGGGGAGTTACCTATGCAGTGTATAAATACCACAGCCTGTCTGTGGTATTTATACACATTCATTTGCAATTAAAGGTAGTTTTAAACCCTGTTTTTTTCTTAATATAAAACATAGTTTTATTTCAAACTGTTTTAAACACTGTTTTAAACACTGTTTTAAACACGTGTATTAAAACAACTTGTTTTAATCATGCCAACCCTTCTGCCGAGTATCGTTAGCAACACAGCTAAACTTTAATTTTAAATTTCATTTAAAATCTTAAAAATCAAGCTCAGCTGCCTTAATTTAACCTTAAAAGCCTTAACTTGCCTTAACCTTAGCATTGCTTCGATAGGTATAGGTACCTAGATATACGAGTACTTACCTTATAATGTTAAAGTTAGTTAAGGCTTTCATACAAATCAAAAACTTTTGGAAACGGCATTATAACATTCTAATCAAAGAGAAAGTCATCAATACGTTCCCAATGGGCACATTAACCAAGGACTGTTTACGTTGAATACGTTTTCGTTAAAAGCTTTTTTCAGATTCGTGTACATTGATATAAACGACAGACGTTGTTGGATCGAACAAGTGCTATAAATCAACGAGTGACTGTGTTTGCCTGTATCACTCTGACTTGGGTCAAAATTCTGCTAAGCAATCGCTTTATTATGACAATAATATCGTCGCAGAATCGTCCATAGATGAAAGAAACTCTAGATGGTGCGTGCGGTGCTAATTGTGCGGAGGAATTCATAGAAATGTTTCAACATTGACACTTTTGACACGCGTCTCGTTAATTAGGAAAGGATGTCTATGCATAGGCAGTTACGTTCAAATCTAAATTGAACTAAAAATAAAGAAATAAAAGGTATTTACTAGAGGTTTTTGATCAAGTGGATTATTAAAACGTTAATCCGGTTCACGATAGTATCGAGACTTCATCGTGACGACGACGTCTCATTTTTGTATGAAATTTGCGTAGTTCCATTTTCCCACGTTAGAGGCGCTGGTATCAATATCTATAGAAAAATGAGATGTCACGATGATAATGAATATGAATCAGGGTTGGCATGATTACAACAAGTTGTTTTAAAACACGTATTTAAAACAGTGTTTAAAACAGTTTGAAATAAAAATATGTTTTATATTAAGAAAAAAACAGGGTTTAAAACTACCTTTAATTGCAAATGAATGTGTATAAATACCACAGACAGGCTGTCGTATTTATACACTGCATAGGTAACTCCCCGCCGGTAAAGTCCCGCAGGGAAAGTCCCTATGTCGGCCGTCGAAAGAAAGTAATTCACTGGATTAGTGGGTACGGTACCTATTCCCCGCTCTCTCTCTAGTTCTCTACCTACCTACAACACTACATACAATGTGTATGTAATGTGTTTTGTATTGATTAATAATAATAATAATTTGATTAGAGGTAAGTACTGAGATATGCAACAAAAGTAAATATTTATCGTTTTGTTAATTTTTACTAATGTGAATTAGGAAATAGTTTAGAAATGTATTATTTTATTATTCGCTATAATTGATTTGAAATTGATAAGTAAAAAAAAACAAATAAAACAAAAAAAACACTTGTTTTAAACATTTTGAACTGTTTGTTTTATAAAATATAAAAAAAACTGTTTTTTTTCCAACCCTGATATGAATAAAGAGTGTCCCTGTATTTGCGCACACACTTGTGCACATTGCAAGTCTCCGTTGAGATTGTCCGCCGCCGCCGCCGCCGTGCAGTGGTCGAACTTCGGCCAAGTGGATTATAATCAATCACCAAGTATAAGAAATCTTATTTTTATTACAATAAAAAATGGGATTCCACTACATAAATTATACTTACAAGTTTTATCTAAGTGGAATTTCCCATTAAGTCAAATATATTTTTATCAAAGTGGAACTATCAGCATACAATCTAACAGGGTAAAGTTTTCGCTTGTACTTTACCTCAAAAAGATTGAAGTGAACAAAAAATCAAAGTGATCACTTTAATTTTAACTATGCAATTTGAAATGTGTGACGAATCCATGAGTCATGTAAATATTGTAAAATATTTATTGACGTTTCAAAATATAAAACAATACAAATAAGGAACTAATAAAAATAACAAATTAGGGACGAATGGCGAGAACACAAATCTGTAGGAATGAATGAATGAATGAATGAACGAATGAACACTTTATTGTATTTAAAATAACAAAACACCTTATATCTAAATATTACATAATAGGTAACAGTACAATAGGCGGCCCTATCGCTTAAAGCGATGGGGATTAAAGCGAACAACCAGGGATGTAGAAAAATATATTATTAGGTATACAAAGAGTTGGTAGAACACAACATAGGCTACCGGCTCAGCGTGAAATTAATAAAGCACATGTTTGAGGTTTATCTGGGTGAAATTTTTGACTAACATTTTTATCTTAGTGGAATTCCCTCAGCAACTGTTACCGATTCCATGCCCGGACCGAATGAGATCCGCCTCTGGTTTGTTTGCCGTCGGTAATAAACGATTGTGAATCGCTCATTTTCTCAATCACGTTCCCAACGGAGCCAGCTCTGTGGGGACGAATGGAACAGAAGAAAAGCAGGATTTATGTTTGTTTGTTAGTAGATTTGAGGTTAAATCGTCGTTTAATGATGAACGAAAAATCAACACTTTGATTGTACAAAAAACCTTGACATTTCAGTTCAGGGAGTGAAATAATAAATAAATATAAAAATACAAGTTCGACGACCTCTATGGCGTGGCGGGCGAAGGTCCGACGCAGGAGGTTACGGGTTCGATTCCCGTCTAGGGACAAATGTTTGTACGATCTACATATATTTGTTCAGGGTAGAACACCCTGGACTAACGGGAACGAATAGGTATTTTTTCTTTACAAAAAAAAATACATATATATATATCTATATCAGTATATCTGTATCAGTTATGTATATCAGTTATCTAGTACCCATAACACAAGCTCTGCTTACCATGGGGCTAGATAATGCTGTGTGGATTGTCCAGCATTATTTATTTTATTTATTTATCTATGCAATGTATTGTATTAAGTAGTATGTCAGTCATCTAGAACCCCATAACACAAGCTCTGCTTAGCTTGGGGCTAGATGATGCTGTGCATGTTGCATACAGCATCTTTTTTATTATATAACCGAATAATTATTGACCAGCATTGGTAATTACTGTGCTAAAATAATAACATTTCAACGAAGCCCCAAGCTTATTCCTCTGATTCAATTTTACTATCCCTTCAATTTACAAATTGCAATTTTCGCAAACTTTCGAACATTTTCAGTTAGATCCGAACGCCGGAACTGAAGGAAATAAGAAACATTATTTAACGTCAATGTTAACTGGATTGCCCCTCAAATGGGCCGGTAATGATAGCGATTGCCCCCTTTGCCCCCATTGCCCCTTGGTAACCACTAACAAGTAAATTAACTTTCGTCTGATTTGTAAAACAAATCCGAAGCCATTTGCGAATGCATTTATACTGTTTTAGAAAAAAGGTTGTTTACCTTTTTTCTTTTAGAAAAAAATTGAGTATTCTACCTTTTTCTTGAACAGACTTTTTTCTATTCTGTATTATTAAGGTTAAGGTACATAATCTACTGAAACCACATTAGGTCTGATTTGAATCTCAAATTACCCTAATTTCGATACGGCTGAATCTGAAAAGACTTTTCCCAAAATGACTGAATTAACATGATGTTGAAAAAATAAAATGGGTAGGCTAAAGAGCTATAATTTCTAGTTATTTTTTTTATCATATCGTTAAGGATTTTTACTATACAAAGTATGTATGCAGGCTGATTATGTAAAAGCAACAGCAACAGCGACGCGAACGCAACCGCTCCGCGACCGGGTGCAAAGTGTCACTAGAAACCGTATTACGGAAGCCTGTCGCGCACCGATCGCAAAGTTGTTACTGATTGCTCATTGACTATGGACACTAGCGCCACTAGCGACAGAGTAGCAATAGGTGGAAACAATTATTTGTAGTTTTAACGTTCCCTAGCGCCACTAGCAACAGAGTAGCAATAGGTGGAAACAATTATTTCTAGTTTTAACGTTATCTATGGTACAATTTTTATTCTGTGCGTCTTTCTTGATTTGTTTTTTGTTGTTATGTTTGCTATTTTTTTCTTAGTTTTCAATTAATTTTACAAGATTTCGTAAACTCCCTTGGATATTGGATCTAAAAGTAAGTTATCAATCAATTATAATGCGTAGTTTTGTTTCCTGTCTCTATAATCTTCTTGTAATTTAAGTGGAACATCGAGCTTCAGACAACCAGCTAGACTAGTTGCTGCAGCACCTCATGACGCACTCGAGCCTTGACAAAGGCTTTGGCTTGGGAGAGAGATCAAAGGAGACCATAGGTCGTGAGTGAAATGATCTTGCTACGAGGCTTAAACGGTCACGGCGGCGGCGGGGAGGTGCAACAAAAACCTGCCAGCAGCGGTGCAAAAGGTGTAAGAATCCAAACAGCATGAGGAGTCACGAGGGCAGCGGTTGAGGCTGTTAAGACTTATATCATATTTTCTCAGGAAAATGACAATTGCGATAAACAGCTGACCTAATTCACTTAAATATTTTATAGGTCAAAGAGTTGGATCATCGTGGACTGTTGAATTGGAGCAGAGGCGAGTAAATGCAGAGGGCAAGCTGGCTGATGCCACCGTTATAATAGCAGAGGCGACGCGAACGCAAGCCGATGCCGCGCGCCAGCAGGCGGGGGCATCTCTTACTATAATAAATAAACAAATAAATTAAAAAAACCATTTTTTGATCCTGCTACATTGATTCCTAATTTAGGTACTGTTATTATGTTATTATATCTATAACACTATGTTTGATTATTAGCAGGGTCCCCAGGTTGGGTAAAGGCCTCTCTCACTATAATGCTCAGTAAATTATTGGACATATTGTAAAAAATAATAAACTTGTATATCACTTACCTTCTTTATTTAAGTCATAATAGAAAGATATATATTTAATAGGATGTCACTGTACAATAGGTGTACCTAAACATTTAACAGACACATTTATTTACTCAAAATCGCACAGAACTAAACAGTACAATTGAACTACCTACTTACAAAAGGTTAACAAAAAATGTACTGAAAACTTTAAAAACACTGTGATATAGACAAATCAGCTCAAAGCTACTCATTTATATATCACATATCATAATAGATATGTAGTGATGCAGTGCAGGCTATGTTTTGTTATTCCACAATGGCAGAATAGAAACTTGTCGACGCTCATTTTGTAGCATCTGGGATTGATCTTGATCCCAATGTGGGTCTTCATTCCAAGCTTACTTTTGTTCGTCTTCGCTTTGCAGGCATAGGTATGTGGTTTAAGTTTATGGCACAGTATCGTGAGAATAACTCTTTAGAGAGCCTATAATGGGCTCCAAACTCGTAGGTATCTGAAAATGTCGAAGGATTAGCTTGATCTCTAAGATTTCGCCGCAAACGAGCGCTCTCAAGTTAAACTCTCCCATCTTCGCTTTCAAGAGCCTCTACGAGAAGGACAGTACGTGCCATATCTTTGAAATTACAACAAACATTTATTTATTGTATTAAAGGTACACATTAGAGGACAATTTCTATCAAAGTAATGATTTTTAGATTCTGAAGGAAGGTATAATTTATTGAAACTACAACTTACCTATAGTTATTTTTATCGTTCCAATGAAAAATCTAAGCGTTTCACGGTTTTTATTTATAACTTGGGGTCACACAGGCATATTCTTCATAAAATTCTGAATAAATTCTCAGTCGCAATCGCCAAATAAACAGTTGCTGAGGTTGTTGCTATATTGACAGTTCAAATCGCTGTCATACTTTATATTCTCTTTGAAATCGAGTCGCTACTGCTGTCGTGTTGCTTTTACGTAATACCAATTTGAATCAAGATATATGAAAAGTAAGCAATTTTTAGTTCACCGATTGTCCGGCAGAGGGAAACCTAGTGCTCGATTGCTGGGTGACGTAGTACCTGGTGTCATCTAATACAAAATTGGCTTTTGACAGCACTGATTGCTTAATTTACGCCTGTCGCAAACTGGTCGCGAGTTACATAATCAGGGGGCCGTTTTATCATACATAAGCTAAACTTATTAATAACAAACAAAACAAAATAAACAACAAAATTATGCATAGCAGTTTTGTTGTAGGTATATTTCAAGGGAATCTGATGCATACAATTTTTATCAAAGAGATGGCCGCTGTTGGATATGGGTCCGCTTATATGTTAATTAATGTACCTAATATCTATAATCTAATGTTCAATCAGTGCCCCCCTTGGGTAAACTTGTTTTTGAGAGGAGACCGCGACTCTGCAAACGTAGTGTAGGACGCTCTTCAGCCAGGTGGGATAACGACCTGCGAAGGATTGCAGGCAGATGCTGGATGCGGCAAGCTGAAGACAGGGCGCTATAGCGCTCATTAGGGGGCCTATGTCCAGCAGTGGACTCCTATGCTGATGATGAGTGCCTCCCTTCGATCTTTGAACTTGCCAGAATTAAAGTTAGGTTTACATTGTTTTATTCCATTGTTCTGTAAATGTGTGTCTGTATGTACTGTGATAATTATACGTTGGAATAGAACAATGAATTGTATCTCATCAGATGTAATTTCACCCCAAAAACAGAAGCGGCCAGCCCCAGGTGCAAAGGCACGCAATTAAAACGCTACGACGTTGTTATAACGTTACGCCTACTTTACTGTCGCATAAAGAAAAGCTAACGTTGTAAAGACGTCGCGATTCGCTTTAGCGTGTATGCTCGTCCAGACATAAAAGGGAATTAATAAGCCCATTTCAGAGCCACAGCCTAGAATATCAGCTGGGTCACTTTGGTTTCAGGAATTCTCCATTGTCGATGAAATTGAAACATCCAATCTTCTTTATTTCTTTCAAAGATAGATCAATAATTGTTTTGAAAAAACTAACAAGTGACTTAAAATCCTTTAATATTATTTAGGTAGGCTGTTTTGTACCTTTTGCGGGACTACTACTTACTTGGGATCAGTCTCTATCCTAGAACAAATGAATCATCAAATCGGTCCACAATTGACGGAGTAATCGATGAATATACATAAAAAACATATACGTACATAGAGACAGCCAAACATGTTCTGTGTTCTCCTCTTTTTTGAAGTGTGCTAAAAATTATAGATTTCAGCACGAGACTCGATATTAAGGGTTTCTCTTAGGGAGTCTTCATTTACTTATTTAGATTAATTAGGAACTGGATACTAGCCAGACCGGTCATAATTTCAGGTCATATACTCAGCTTATTTCACATACCTATGTTAATATGTTGGGATAACTTCCTTATTTGTCATGTGTACTCTTCAAACTTTCCCATTTAAAATATTAGTGTGATATTCAAATTCCCGTTCATTATGAATCTAAATATTAAAAGGTATTATCCCTGGGCTTACAAATCATCATACTCGTACATCCTTTAAAATTGATATCGGGATTTCCATGAAGCTCATGCGTGTGGAAAGCGTGATTTTGTAACCAAAAACCACACTCACGATAATTATGTATCGGGCTCTCATCATTAATACATTGAATGCCCATGAGTCACATGTGTAAAATACGCAGCGCGTCGCGTTATCGCACGATGGATTAACCCGTTACGTACCTAGGAGACTAGACCGAGAACTTTTATTACCGAAATGACTTATCCTTTGACTCCTGAATTTCTGACTGATGACGACCTCTGTGCCGCGGTGGGCGAAGGTCCGCCTGCGACGCAGGAGGTCGCGGGTTCGATTCCCGCCTCTGGACAATTGTGTGTACGATCTGCAGATATTTGTTCCGGTTGTTCTAGTCGTTTTTTTGTATAATAAAAAAATATCTGTCTATGTAATGTATTGTATTAAATATATCAGCCATCTAGTCTTCGTAACACAAGCTCTGCTTTACTTGGGGCTAGATGATGCTGTGTGGATCCAGCATTATTTATTTCTGAACTTTTATTCCTGAACCCATGGGCCTGACGACGCCGATGACGGTGATACAGCGATATCCATTATGAGCTGTGGTAAAGCGATTCAGCAAACAGATAGCCAACTTTAGCTCAAGTAAAGCTCCGAAGATGTATAAGGAGATATTGAAAGTTATCGATTTTAAAACCTGTTTAGTGCATGCCAGTTCACGTAGGTTTATAGCAAACTAGTTTCAGCTCGCGGCTTCGCACGCGTTGTTTCTATGGAAACGTTTAAAGGGGCTATTTTCTATCCCATAGAGACTAAATATGTAATATTCCATGGGATAAAAAGTAGCCTGTTACTATATTTGATTTCAGGCTCCAGGAAAAAAATTAAAAAATATATATATATTCACGAAAACTTATTGCTAGACAAAACATAAGTGCACTTAATAAATAAATATAGCTAAGTATTACAATTTAGCCTGAACTAGGTAATCCTGTGTTACAGGCAAATAAAATTACAGCCTGATCCGTTTTATAGTTTTGGCTTGAAGCAGTAAGAAACATCCATCCATCTAAACATACAAACTTTTAAGAGTGAGTAGCGCCTAAAAACTACTCATATTGGTACATTTTATTTAAAAGCTAATCGAATACATTTTATGTACAGACAGCAGCATTAATTGGTGACCCCCCAAATAGCTAAAGTTTTATAGTTTTGGCTTGAAGCAGTAAGAAACATCCATCCATCTAAACATACAAACTTTTAAGAGTGAGTAGCGCCTAAAAACTACTCATATTGGTACATTTTATTTATAAGCTAATCGACTAAATTTTATGTACAGACAGCAACATTAATTGGTAACCCCCCAAATAGCTAAAGTTTACATTGCAAATCACTGTACGATTTACAAATCTTTTACTCAAATACTAAGTAAGAAAGCAAAAATTGTATCACCAAGTGGGAATCGAACCAGGCATCCAATCGCTCACATAACAAGTAACGAACGCACCAAACAACTAAACCAATGAACTAATTATTGAAATGTATGGTTTGGTCAAAAATTTATATGACTAGACTAAGAGGTAGTCAATTTTATCACAATATTGACGTACGCGTGCTTTTAAAGCAAAATGTTAATATTATTATTTTACAAAGAAAACACCCAGATCGAATATTTGCAGATCGCGCATACATTGCCCCCACTGAGGTCGTCACCAGCCTACTTACTTATGCAATGTAATAAAAAAAAGATACAATGCGCTTTTTATAACACACTATAAAAATAAAGGAACCTAAAACCACCCTTATCCAGTAAAATCGAACACTTAGATTTGCCCATCAAAGTTTCTGGTGCTCAGGAATCCATTCGAAAAATACACATTTTATGAGTAGGCACCTAAGTACTAAAGTAGCTACTCTACTGTACACTTACAGGGTGTCTCTTTCCAATCGTAGAGGGCCATACAAAAACAAAGTGAGATCACAGAGTGAGACCATAGTTGTATGAATAGAATAGAAGATAATTTATTCAGGACACACCAAAAAATAATGAAAGAAAATTCAATTTTATGATTTTTATCATAAATTAAAACACAATAAACTGTAAAAAAAAAAGAAAAAATATGGGCATTTTATATGGGCCATATGTTCTATTCCTAACCAAAAAATAAGTTTTTCAGATAGGCATAAATTGACTTAGTGCATTTGTAAGGGCCATGCAATGATCTGGTTTTTTTTACCAAGTTTAGAACGTAAAAGTCTGCACCAGTCCGCGCTAGTAACAACCCAAATTTCTTAACAAAGGTATTCTTTAGAAGAAGCAACCAAAATTAACGACCCTAATCCAACCTTTTTAATTTGAAGGCATATATTTTTGGATTTTTTGGTGACTCTACCATAGTAATGAAGGGTGCGTTTAAGATGACGTTTTAGATGGATTTTATCGCATTTAAAATCTAAGGTGGCATTAGATTTACGGGTGAGGGTCTCGCTTATTCTAATGTCAAGTTTATGCGACTATTGTAGGGTATATTAGCTATAAAGGTTTGTATGTTATTGTTCCGCCTTTAGCTATTTGGGCTTTAGCTATTTTATATAGTAAGCGTCTCTTACGTTGGCACTATACATAGCCTTTAAGTCACTCACTGTTACATAAGAAGGAGAAGGAAGGGGCAATTAGGCTTTTTGGAAAGCTGTGCTGCTTTATTAGATTAGGTTTCGCTGAACTAAGCTCAAGTCCTAAGTATTCGAAAAGTGTTGGCAAATCACACTAATAATACAAATGCGAAAGTTTGGATGTTTGTTTCCTCTTCATGCCAAAACTACTGAACGGTTCGGGCTGAAATTTTGCATACATGTAGTTCAAGGCTTGGAACAAAACAAAGCCAAAACCTGGAATGACATAAGTTTTTATCGCATAAATCAGCTCTCATGCGATATAAATAATTTTAAACAACGTGTTCGAAGCCTCATGCAGAAACTAGTAGTTATTTTAACATTCATGTACCGAGGAAAAAAAATCGCTACCGAGTTTTTGGAAATTTGGCCCGCGTAGCATTTTTCATAGCTCTAAACTTTTGTTATGCAACCTGGACGAGAATTGTCATTTCCCTAAAAATTCTAAACAATCGTTTGTTAGGGTGTTAGGGAGACTCCAACATCTCGTCTCCCAAGCCAACCTACCCTGCACGGGATATGCTCTGCTAAATAACGAACTATATTTTATAACTCATTGATTTTACAATTATTATCCATTACTTGACACTGACAGAAAAGTGTCCAACCAGACACAATTGCCATTAACAAAGAATCATCAAACGATTGGTCATGATTCATGACCAAAATCGTTTGTTGCTTTCCGCCATTTTCCTTCCGCGCACTACAATATTGCGGTTAGTTTTAACCGTCAGTCGTAACTGTTTACAGAAGCAATAATAATTTAATTCTGCTAAGCATCGTAGAGGGATCAAAACACAAAATTAATGCGTGAAATGGAAATCTTGTTTACATTTTCTGATGGTTTTCACTGTTATTTGATTTTAAAACGGGATGAGAATTGTTATGATTATTGCGATTTGAATGCCTTTGTAAACAAAGTTAGTACTCCAGTGAAGTACGGTGGCTCAACGAACTAAAGTTTATTTCGGCATTCAGTTACAATACAGTACAATAAAAATACTTATTACTGCACATCAAGCAGCTCGCTGACATCAAGACAGGGAAAAAAAGAGTAAATAAAAAACTAACAAAGATACAGATGCACAATACAATTACTCTTTATTGCACACCAAATAAAAACATATACACAAGACAGGAAAAAAACAAATACAGAATACATTGTACAGTGGGCGGCCTTATCGCTAAGAGCGATTTCTTCCAGGCAACCTCAGGATGGACATGTAGCTATTGTGTAGGTATAGACGGTACCTATCTCGGTTTTGTTCTGAGCCAGCGTACCCGCCCCTTTTTAGATAAAAGGTTGATAAGTTTTTGCCCTGTTGTGGGACAAATCAGGTGCGCCACACTGGACGCTGCGTTGGCCCATACTATGCACTGCACATTTTTACACCTAAATTGGTTTACTTAATTGTGATAAAATATGGGGCGATTGTCTTTTGTTTTTTCGAATTCACTCCTGGACATAGGCCTCCCCTAGTGAGCGCTATAGCGCCCTGTCTTCAGCTTGACGCATCCAGCATCTCTCTGCTGTCTTTCGCAGATGCCTTCTGGTCGGAGGGCGAGACCACGACTCTGTAAACGCAGTGTTGGACTCTGCTTTAATCGAGTCGGGGTCTCCACTCAAGAACATGTTTACCCCAGCGGTTATCGGTTCCTCTTTTTCGCTTCATCTTGCTAATTCTTAGAGTTCTTTCTTATTATTGCTAGATAGAATTCATTTTACAAATAAATTGTAGCGCCTAAAACATTGCAAGTAACAATGCGATGATGTCATCGCGTAGGGGAAAAGATGACGTCATGCATCCCCTAGGCCGTTAGGGTAGTGAGTCAATGGGTCACTCCCTCCCTCATCTTAAAGGGGATATATTTTTATTCTATTCTAACCCTTGCGGGTCACGAAATAGGGTTGTTCTTTGTGTTTTGACTGATAATAATTATTGCGTCGTAATTTATGGACCGGTATCGAACAGAATTATAGATATTATAGATTGAACTAGTTGTTTATTATGTAACTATCTAATGCTGTTACAGGAGCCCACAGTCTGCCTGCATTCAAATATAAACAAAAACAAACGCTGGCTTATTGAGCAAACGTTCTACAGCTACGACGAATTCGTAGTTAGTGTTAAGTTAAGTTGTTAAGTTATAATTTATTATCATAAAATAATAGTTTAATCTATTTAGCTATGATATTATAATATTAATTTGAATGTTAGTTAATTAATTAAATACTCTTAGGTACCAACATAATTAGATACCTATAAAAATATGACATGTAATTATTATTATGAACTATTATTACGTCTCTCATTTACCATGATCTCGGGCCATAAAGTGACCCGGTCCTTTGGAAGGCTTGCGTGGGGCCGAAGCCAACAGCACAGAGGCCCTTTGAGAAGTTAATCTAAAGGCGATGGCTACACATAGCGGGTATCATCCTCGGGTGCACAATATGATACACCCAAAGATGGCATCCACCAGGTGTAGAGACTATTGCAAAAAAAAATGAAAGAAATAAAACCAGGCTATTATGATGGATGGATGGACTGGGTAATCGGGTTATAGGGGAGATTGCGGACGTCTGCCATAAACAAGTCAATCATAATGTTAAGAAGAGTGGCAGACGGTGGCTTGCCGAATGCTGGATGGGTACCTTAATTATTACTATTATTATGACTATTATTAATGACGACCGATGTGGCGCGGTGGGTGAAGGTCCGCCTGCGATGCAGGAGGTTGCGGGTTCGATTCCCGCCTCGGAACAATTGTGTGTACTATCTGCAGATATTTGTTCCGAGTATTCTGGTCGTTTTCCATACACATACAAAGAAAGACATACATGGAAAGAGCTATGCTCGGAGTTTCTCTGAAGGATAGGATTCGCAACGAATACATCCGACAGAGAACCAAGGTTTTCGACATAGCTCAAAGAATTAGCAAGCTGAAGTGGCAGTGGGCCGGCCATATCTCGCGAAGAACCGACGGCCGCTGGGGCAAACGTGTTCTTGAGTGGAGACCACGACTCGGTAAACGAAGTGTAGGAAGCCCTCCGACCAGGTGGGATGACGACCTGCGAAAGACTGCAGGTAGATGCTGGATGCGTCAAGCTGAAGACAGGGCGCTATGGCGCTCATTGGGGGAGGCCTATGTCCAGCAGTGGACTAATATAGGCTGATGATGATGATGATGACACATACATTGTCACTTAATTTAAGCATTACCCATTACATTCAGCCAGCACCTTGCGTATTTAGAAATAGCATCTCTGTTTGCTATAAAGCCTAGGGCAGGCGTTCGCGTTTTTTTACGACTATTAAAGATTCAGTAGAAATACAAATGTCATTTATAACTTAATATTTACCATGCTGAACCATGCAACCATTCAGATCGCTTATTGTCATACAAATAAACAAACAAACAAACATACAGGTGAAGCTAAATGAAAAAATAAAATGGAATGAAAACTTAAGATATTTCTCAAAAATTCTAGATAGAAATAGAAACCTATTTTTCCCGACGACGTTTCAACAGGTTTACACGCTGTCGTGGTCACGGGAAAAACCGATAAATACCCGTTGTTTAAAAATATTTATTAGAAACTAGCGGCCCGACCCGGCTTCGCCCGGGTGGTAATTTGTTTCAGGCAATTTTTAATTTTTTTATCTTTTTTTCTCTCCGTAAGAACCATCCTCGTACTTCAAGGAATATTCTAAAAAAATAATTAGCGAAATCGGTTCCGCTGCTCTCGAGATTTGCGCTTAGCAACACATTCAGCGATTTATTTTTATATTATAGATAGAAACCATTTATTAATTCAAAACATAGCAAGTTTTCAGAAAATTCGTGAGGCTTCCAGAGTTGATATCCCCGCAAAGCTTCTCATTCGGTTTCATAACGCGATGAGATCAGTTTCAAATATTTGCATACGAGCTAGCTTACCTGCTTCAGAAATTGAATACATCGGCATTTGGCATGTTTTCAGATTTCAAATTGTACGTTTCATGAGCCTGTAGGTAATAGAAGTGCAGGATAAGCTAGGCTATACAATATTTTAAATTTTCCTATTAACAATAAAATAACTACCACAAAAAAAAATCCAGGATTTTTTGTTTTAAAGCCAGGCAAGAATAAAAATAAGAATAAGAATAAGAATCATTTATTTGCTTAAAACATGAGTATTAACATGGTGTGAGCATGCAATTATGTTAAAATATTATATATGAGCTACATGTTTTGCCACTACTGGCGTGCAAATAGGAGAGGGCATACTGCAGATTTGTCACTAATGTGATATGTCTTTTCTAAAAAGGTATCTATTCAATTATATTAAAAATTATCAGATAAACTTAGATTTAAACAAGTGAAGGGTTACTTAGGTTTTTAAGATTTAAAATGGGTACGTAAGTACTTTGGTGTACTTTTGAGGTACCTACCTAAATAAGCATTTAGTACATTGTTTATTCAATGTACTTACCATAAAGGTACAAGGGAATTTCGTTGTACTCGTTAATTAAAAAAAGATTTATATATATGAGAATGTATTTACCTAAACAAAGTTGACGATAAAGAAAACTAAAACAAAACTTGTACAAATCCTCAAAGAAACCTTCCACGCACATTAAAGAAAGTCTAAGATAAATGTTTGAAGCACGTATTAAACCTAACTAGAGATTTTCGCGTCCACTCCAAGAATCCAACTGACAAACGTTTGGGAGTAAAACTTGTTAGAAAACTGAAAAGAACTCGTTGGAAGATGTTAAGAGTCTCTGCCGAGCCCGTGAACCCGTGTTGCGTGGTGACAAAACCTACTACCATACCAGCATAGTTCAAAGTCTTAACCTGAGTTTACTGCAGTGATTTCATGGATGTTAACGGCCAATATGACGAAAAGCTATGATATGTATGTAGTATAAGTATTTTTTTAATCTACATTAATAAACAAAGTCGGGTTTGTTCAAACGCTTATTAAACTCGTATATCGCGAGAATGGTTGGACATCTTTCATGGTTTATAGTTTGTTGTATTTGTCTCTGTCCCGAATAGCAGTAAAATTATTGAAAACATATAAAATTTACGAAAATAGAAGAAAAATCATTTTCCTATACAAAATGTTCATTGGTTTCGTAACTCTCAAACATTGACTCTTAATCGGTACGAAGTTCGTGAAGTCAACTAGTAATATTATAAAACCTACAAGCACAGATCACCTGGTACTATCTAGGATCCTATCCCTCCATGGCTGTCTGGTAGATATCGCTCTTGAACGATAAGACTACCAATTGTTTCTTAATATTTAATATTTATTTGTACATATTTTCTAATAGAAGTGTGCAAAAAATATTTTTCTATCTTTCTATTGTAGCTTCGTAGCTTGAGTCTACCCTTAACCTCAGCTATGTTTTACAAATACGCCTCCCAGTCTGCGACAGCACCACTCGATTTAATTTACATCTCCACCAATTGTTCCCAACTTCAGAGGTCGTCGAACGACGGCCGGCGCCGGTTCTGATTTATTTTCCCTCAACAAACCCTAACTAGCTTTACTTTGAGCAGATTAGAGCCTCTTTTCGTTTATTTCTACTTAACTCTACCATATCAAATAACTAGTGGATTTGGTCAAATGTTCACTCTACAGTAGTGTTGTTTTACTGTAAGTAACTAGATTTATCGAGTTGTGTTGCTCAACCGTAACTTTAGCCATTTCGTCTTCCTCTCCATATTGCATTACTTACGCACAAAGTGACGTCATATTCTTATGACGTCACTGTGTGCATCAAGTCGAACATGTATAGAAGAACTATAATACATACAGTCTAGTTTCTTTCATAACCATGTACCACAGGTTCCACTCGACTACAGCCCGTGCAACTTTTGCAGCTTTCAAAGAAAATTAGAAGAGCACAGGGTATAGGTACATGAAGAATCTTAAGCGGGGGTGGGGGGGAGGCGAGCGGTGACGTGTGTTCCATGAAAACTGATTGAAATGTGCTTTGGCTCAGGCCACTACCTATCACAGTATATCTACATATTATACTGTGCCAATATGATGTGGCCACTTTTCTGCCAGTATCAAGTAACGGAAAATAATTGTGAAATCAATGAGTTATTAAAATATCACGATTGTTTGATATTTTCACGAGAGCCTGGTTCGTTATCTTGCAAGCAGGATGTAGGTCCCACGTGCAGGTTAGGTTGGCTTGGGAGACGAGATGTTGGAGCCCCCTTACACAACCCTCAGGCCACTGTAACACATAAACATTGGTCATCAATGTCATCATAAACCAGACATTACCTACGTCTCTATTGCTAGACATAGTAGATATGACATGACTTTAATGTACCAAAACTAAATACCATGATAGTCTAAAAAGATTTATTTTTATGCACAATCGCTAACCAGATACTCGCTCGCTAGCACTAAGAATGAGCAAGCTGAAGTGGTAGTGGGCCGGCCATATCTCACGAACTACTCGCGAAGAAACGATGGCCGCTGGGGCAAACTTGTTCTTGAGTGGAGACTACGACTCGGTAAACGTAGTGTAGGACGCCCTCCTACCAGGTGGGATGACGGCGTGCGAAATACGGCAGGTAGATGCTGGATGCGTCAATCTGCAGACAGGGCGCTGTGGCGCTCATTCGGGGAGGTCTATGTCCAGCAGTGGACTAGCATAGGCTGATAATGATGATGATGATGTGTCAGATACTTAATACGCTCCGACCTCGCCTTCACTTCCCAAGCTGACGTTCTAATGATTTACATACATCATGTTAATGGTCCGGGATCCAGGAACAAATTTGGTCAATTATTTCCTCCCGAGCGAAAATTCATATTACGAAATTTAGCTTGGTAGGGACTTGGTCATGAATATCTGTCACTGGCTCCCGGACCATAACACGTGTAACCTGCATGCAATACACGTGCCAACAATATTAACAGATGCGGACACTGATAAAATGAGAACAAGACATGCATAAATCATACAAACAAAAAACCTTTATTCAGTGTCAGAACACCACGTATCAAAATTCAGAAACACGGAGCTAAAAGTATCAAGGCCTTGGGTAAATCTTGTGAATCAGTAGCCTGAGATTGTCGAGGATTTTGTTAAATGAAATGAAATGAAATGAATTTATTTGTTAAAAGACTTACACGGAATAAGAATAAGAATAAGAATAAGAAATTTTTTATTGTAAAATTGTGTGAATCATAGTTACATGAAGGTCTTATAATTAAAATATAGTATCAACAATTTAATCCTATTCGGACATACAATATTTTTAAAATAATGTTAACATAGGTTCAAAGTTATACCAAAATATTATAGCAGCATAGTTATCTTAACCTATATTAATCTTAATCTAGGCATAATCTAATTATCAAAAAACTCCTTTAAATTATAGTGAGTTTTATCAACTAGCCATTTCCTTAACTTACATGTGACTGTGAGTACAAAATTTCTTCTTTTAAAACAAACGTTTTAGTTACTTATGTTTATAGAAACAGTAGACCTCTTTCTAAAGTCATTTAAACGGGACATTTACCATGATTTGATTTTTGAGTTATCCAGTTAAGCAGTTACTCCGTGATCATGGCGCATGCAACTGTGCCGAAATATTGGATAACTCAATGAAATGAAATGAAATCTACTAACTCAAAAGTATTAATAACCATGATAGTTTAAAAAAAAAAAAGTCGACCTCTTTGTCAAGCTCAATGGCGCAGCGGGTGAAGATCCACCTACGTACGACACAGGAGGTAGTGTAACTGGTTCGATTCCCGCCTCGGGTATAAGAATTGGACGATCTGCAGATGTTTGTTCCGGGCGTTCTGAGTCTTTAATTATACCTATATTAAAAAATTGCGTAAAGAAGTAACAAACATGCATCCATCTAAATATACAAACATACAATCTCTTGCATTTTTAATATAAGTGTTATTATTATTTGTTTTATTACTAATTGTAAATAAGCTTCTATCAACGGCTTCGCCTATCATAACAAAGTAAATATTTCCCAGGCGCCTAGTGCCTGGGAAATATTAAAAGCAGTCCTTAGCTAGATATCTACCCTGCTTTTGCCTTATATTATTAAATAGCACACATAGCAGAGAGCTTAAATATTTTGAAAAAGTATTAAGAAACTTAATTAAAATTATGTTATTTAATAATGAATAGTATAAAACATAACTTGTCTAAGTGCTTATTTGTAAGCCTAAAGGAATAAAAACTATTGATTTTGATTATAAGATGTCTAACCTACCTATCGCTAAATTGCCATAGATTTCAATCCATGTTTCTAGGAAAACTGAGTTCTTAGTAACGAGTTACGCCCTCGATTCGAAGTTAGCTGACATGCTATAAATTCCAAAAACTAAGCATTCGTTCAGGTAGCATTATTATTATCTGTGGTTCAGAGTTCACCAATTTATGAGGTAGATATCTTGTTATTTTTCCTAGGTAGTTACCTAGGAAGAATAAAAAGATAATAACTACTACTACTTACCTATCTTCGTAGCTTATTATACTGGCATATCCCATGGACGGAGTGAGCAAATGATAATCTATACCCTAGCCAAATTCGATGTAAACAAACCAAGACACAAATTACTAAAACAGTCATTTGTTTAGCGTCCAGTTTCCGATATTTGAATGTTTCAAGCAATATTTATTGAAGGAAGTATCTCAAATCGACATCATCAATATCTCAATCACATCTCAAATCGTTGATGTAAATGGCGTATAAAAAGACGCGGCAACAGATTGGGGCGGTTTGTTTACATTCTCCACCGAGTTTGGCGTATATAGCTCATCTCCGTTTACAAAAATAAGGTTAGTTTTCTAGACTTCTGATCATTTGGAAAATTAATCGGTTTTTACTTTACTTAAACTCCAGGCGCAACAATTTTTGGATTCGTTCTTGTTAGATTAATGATTAAAGGAATGTCATTTAAATATATTTTTTAATTTAAACATAAGTACCTAACTAAAATATAAAATCAAAAGTAAAAACAAAAAGTCCTACGACTGGCATAAATTTTTAAGGAATTACATGGAATTTTAGTAACATCATCTCAAAAGTAAGTTCATCTCATTTCTAATTCCGGCGGCTTACTCATACAAATAAACTTTATGTCACAGAGCGATTTTTAAATTAATGTCGATTGTAAATCTTGTCGCGACGCGACGGACGCCTTAAATTGGAGACACCTCGGTCGGGGGCTGTGTGCTATTCCTGTGCTTGACACCACTGCTGCAGATTGCTTAGCGGTTACTTACAGGGAGGGATTAAGGACGTACTCAATGCTCAGAGGGGGCAGAAGGGTTAAGGAAGGATGGAACTTGCGTAAGGCCCCAATCTCTTACAGCTAATTGCCGACTACCTGCGAAATCGACAGCAGTACGTCAGGCTCGGAATGTACGAATCTCTGCCCTATCAAACGCGATCTGGCGTAAATAATAATAATAATAATATAATGGAAGAGTGCGGCGCAAATGGACAAACGAGATCGGATAATAGCGAAAAAATCCGGAACCCGTGCATCAGCGAACATGCCTGACGCGCTGCAAAAACGTGGTTTCTTCATAAGGATGCGAAAAGCGTCATTGTATTGCACCCTTATGGTACTGTACGATTTTCTTTTGTATTTAAACCAGAGCTGACAAGTATACATACAGAGGCAGTATGCCTTAAACAACGTAACTTTTACTTCGTCACTGCATCTGGCAAATCTCCGAGCAAGCATGTTACACCTGATGGACAGGTTCCGTCTTTCACGCTCAATATCTTGGTCATCATTTAGGTCCTCAGTGATGATGTGCCCAAGGTATTTGAACTCCCTTACAACCTTTACCGCTGAACCCTTCAGATACACATTAGGTACCCTCTCCGGACCCTTTCCTGCTCTGAATACTAGCATTTCTGTTTTGAGGACGTTATATTTTAATCCATGGAGGTGAGCATAATTTTCACATATGGATAAAAGTTTTCTGAGTCCGTTAATCGAGGGGCTCAGGAGTACCATATCGTCGGCGTAACTCAAATTGTTAACACAAACATCACCAATATGGCAGCCTGTTCTGGCACTCCTCAGCTCCTCGATCAAGCCGTTTACGTAAATGTTAAAAAGGTCTGGAGAGGTCAACCCCCCCTGGCGTACGCCGCATTCCAGCTTATATTCACTGGAGGTCGTGTCGCCCCATCTTACTACATTGGTTTGGCTTCCGTACCAGTACCTAAAAAGGTTAACAACTTTCAGCGGGACTCCTGAGTCAAGTAGCTTCTTCCAGAGAATGTTATAATTCACAAGATCGAAGGCGCGACTCAGGTCCAAGAAGAAGGCGTAGATTGAAGTTTCCCGGGTGACATAATAGTTAAAACTATATTTAAGGCTGAAAATTGCCGCATCAGTTGAGAGACCGGGACGGAAGCCAAACTGTGCGTCATCAATACTAACATTATTCAACAGTAAAGGCTGCAATAGTCGTTCAAACACCTTCCCTATAACAGTACCTAGCGAGATAGGCCGGTAGTTGGCTGCACTACCAAGGTTACCAGTTCTATTTTTAACCACTGGGACTACTACAGTTTTGGTCATATTATCAGGCATAAAAGAGAATTTTAAACATAAGTTAAATAAATCACATAATTTAGAATAAACATTATCACCTGCATGTAGTATATGTTCTATACTTAATTTATCATGTCCCGGAGACTTACCTTTCTTCATATTGTACACAGCTTTAGCTATTTCGTCAGGTGTAAATATATAACTACAACTCTGCAGCACATCATCATCAGTAGGTACAGAGAACTCACACTCATTTTCGCTAATAGGTTCCGGCTCTATTTTAAAACGGCCAGCAAACAAGTCCGCAATTTGTTTGTGATCCTGCAAGCCTTCAACCGTCACGGGTAACCTATTATTTTTCTCATTTAATTTCTTAGTTGATTGCCAAAATTTTATAAAGTTTTTATTTCGTCTATGCCTAGCAAATATATTTACTTTAATGTTTTCTTCATTGGTCTGACACCATTTGATTTTATTTTTGAATATCCGTCTATAATGTTTCATATCATTGTATATATTACCCGATGACGGTTTACCAGCGAGGACCCAACATTTAAAATATAATCGCGCTGATTCGTGACATTCCTTTACGTGGAAATTCCATCCCGGTATATGTTTACGTTTTTTCTGTGCACCAGAATGAGAGCTGGCACTTATTATGGCACCTTTTTGTAAAATATCAATAATATCATTGTAAATACGGTCAATAAATATAAAATGCTCGTTTTTAAAATCACATTGTAAATTATCTGTACAGTTAAAACATTGTAAAGTAGAATTTAAAAATCTTAGTTTAGTATCACAGTATTTAAAATAAGTTCTTTTCTGACTAGTATTGCGTGAACCCCACACCATTTCACTACGAGGTTTTTTCATAGAGTAAACGTTCATGCTTTTACATACTTCTCCAATGTTGCACTTTATAGATAACGGGAAGTGGTCAGACCACAGCACGTCATGCATGACACTAATAGATCGGATAGTATCCTTAGCTGCCATGGTAACGAGACAATGGTCTAACCACCTACAGCAGCCATGCGCTTCGCTCAAGTACGTGTAAGTACTAGATTCCAGGATATCCATATCCGCACAAGACCAAGACTGCTCGTCACAAAAATAACATAATTCCTTACCAAAGTTCGTGCCAGGGTGCGCATTAAAATCGCCTACAATGTAGGCAACTTGTAATTGCAATTCCTCCACAACTGAACTTATTCGTGCAAGGCACGTAGTAAAATCAGGTAGGTTATCAATATTGTCTACAGGCATATAAACACAGAACACTAAAAATGACACCAAATTAACCGTTATCTGCACAGCTATTATTCTATCACTAGAACATTCAATCACGGAAACTTTACTGAATTTATTCTTATTCCAGAGGAGCGCTACCCCACCGTACGGCCGTCCTCTTAACACTCCTTGCGAGGTGTCTACGGTAACCAAGGATCGGTCTTAGGAACACTGTTATTTTTAATAATGGTCAATGACCTACCAAATGTTCTGCAGCACTCAAAGTGTCTTCTTTACGCGGACGACCTAAAACTCTACGCGACCACCAATACTCTTTCCGACTGCTTAGCTCTACAACAAGATATTGATGCGGTCTATCAATGGAGCGTTAAAAACAAAATGGAGTTTAATCCATCAAAATGCTCTGTGATGACTTTCGGTCGCATGCGGAACCCAATTGTTTATGACTATAATATAAATGGTATTCGGATCACCAGAACAAACGTTGTCAAAGATTTGGGAGTCACATTCGACCGAAAGCTCTCCTTTAATGACCACATCTCTATCATAGCTAAGGAGTCCTACAGAAGACTGGGATTCGTGCTTAGGAACGCACGGGACTTTCAAAACGATAGTGTCATAAAGCTCCTGTTCAGCACTTTGGTCCGTAGCAAGCTTGAAGCCAGTTCCTGCGTATGGCGTCCGCATGAAAAGAAATATGATCTTCTCTTGGAAAAGGTCCAAAAGGCATTCCTAAGATACCTTTACAAGCGCGTGGCAGGATATTACCCATTTATGTATCCGACCAAATATCTGCAAGGCTTCCTTGGTTATAACTCGCTGAAAACACGACGTGCGTACGACCAGATAGCAAACGTAATTAAAATCCTTAGGAATATTATTGACGGTCCCGATCTACACAACGAGTTGCTTCGCCTATACGTGCCGGACAATTATATTCGCGGTAGAAGTCACAGGCTCCTTGCTCCACCAACTAGCCGCACTGTAGGGCATCATCAGTCGCCGCTGCCTCACGCTCTTAACGCTCTCAACGGATTACTTAAGGCCTTCCCTGACTGCGACATATTCGCAGACGAACTAAAAAAAATATTGTCAGTTTGTTTGATCTATTGTGAGAGGGATGGGTGACTCGTCTTTCTCATATGTAAAATAACTAGTGTAATTGGTGATTGCGCCGTTCTAATTAAATAAAATAAATAAAAAATAATAAATAAATAAATAAGGGTTTATTGTAAAAATATAAAATAAGTGTATTTGTATTGAAATTTTTTCATTTATTGATCATGATTCCAATCATCATTAAATACGTAAGTCTGTTTCAAATAATTTATTCTTATAAATATTAATGACATAATTTAATTTATTAAAATTTTAACATGACATAAATCTTTATTTTACAAACCGAGAGAGATTCTCTCTGTCCGACGGCTGCTCTTGAAGTGCCACTGCCGGCCGCACGACAGCCTTTTATAGCTTATATAATATTAACTTCGAATTAATACATTACTTTGCAGATAAAACAGCGTAGGTACTAAATTCAAATTCAAATGTTTTTATTTTCTTTAGGTTTACAAAATAACCACTTAGACAAGTCAAATTTTATACTATTCATTATTATCAAATAACATAATTGTAATTTTAATGTTCACTTCTATTTTTTGTCCACTAGTGGAAGAAGTGAAAAAGAAACCACTAGTATAATAACTTATATGTCTAATACATTTGATTTGCTTATCTAAAAATAGTGCGACTTTAAATACAATTTACCACATTCAATATTTATTTAAAGCTAAGCATAACATTGAATGTGTAATATATACTATACTATTGTCGATGCGGAACTGAGCGGCATCTGGCCAAGCATTAACATCATTGCCAAGCAAGAATGCCCGCAAGGGGGCAAGAGGCAACTGCGGCAAAGTAAGGATATTTCAGATGTTCCATAATTGTATTGTTTTGTTACTAATAACATTGTTCAACCATTCTAAGACAGCTGCCCTTACCCCTTCATCCTGCGTACACCCCTGGTTGATTCGCCCCGGGACCCATCGCGCGAGTCTTTGTTAAAGACGTAGCTGGTTGTAATTACTTCCACTTACAACTTACAATTTAGCCCCTGTCATGATAATGGGGTGTGGCCGACGGGTAATGAGATAACGGGAGTGTAGTTAAGACTACGGTAGGCTTCGATAAGATTGTCTGCTGATAATACATTCCGATTTTATTCTAGGCGATTGAGAAATATCAGTGGTATCTTCAATAAACAAGATTTTGACCGTATGAAGCAATTATTTTGCAAGAGATCATTTTCTTGATTTAATAATATGATATTATGAATAGTTTGAATATTTCGATGTTTAGGATGAAGATGTTATGATGTTACTAAAACTGCATTGTCGCCGATCTTTCATAATAATATGCTAAATTTCAGCTCAACCAATCAAACATTGAGGATAACTGCGTTTCTATGAAAAAGTTTTAAGTTAATTTATATCCCATATCACTTCCCATGATGGGAAGTGATTTATGGAATAAGTAAGCCTATGTTTTATTCCAGGCCTTGAACTACCTGTATACAGAATTTCAGCCCTGTCTATCCGTTTAGTAGTTTTTACACATTTTTACATTGTCATTATGGTGGCACTTCACATGGCTATTTGTATTTGTGTATTTGGCAAACAATTACCATGAGTGGACTATTTATTTGATAGTGTTCGCCTTCTTTGCCTATTAGACAAATAAGGCCAATACCAAATACGCTTTACCGTGCGCTTGTCGGTTTCTCGAGGCACATCAAAGCAGTCAAATAGGCAAATACGCAATAAGCCGCAATGGCCATATTGGCACCATGCGTTCTGCTCAGTCTGCTGCCAAATGTTTGTGTGTTTGTTATTCGTGTGGATGGTCATATTTGCCTCTTTTTGCATGTTCGTCTGAACGTCATATATTTTGCCAAATACAACAAACACCCAATAGCGAACACAAATAGCCATGTGAAGTGCCACCATTACAATGCAGCACCAAAACGACAAAGAAAAAGTTAATATACTAACTAAAAACAAACATTCTTAGAAATACACCAACACGGTAGCGTGTTGTAAGTTATAGTTAGTAGTAACTATAACTTAATATATGTAATAATGTGTCCTATCTATCCGATATTTATTAGTTATTATACGAGTACGGTCTATACCCGTACCTAGACAGATAGAGAAATCATCCATGTCTAGATGAAAGATGCTAATTATCACAACAAAAACCTCATTGTCGATGTCAAAAAACATCATCAAGAGCTTTCGTTATTTGACATAGATAATTTATTATTTCTTTTTAAATAACATCGGTCGTTAGGATATTCATCTTCACGGCCTGAATAAACATCTGCTAAACCAGTCAAGGAATATGTAAATGTTACTGTGCACAGTTTGGTATTGGTTTGGTAGTTATTAATACATATACTTATATACAGGATGTAATAAAAAGCTTTCAGTGCCGGTTCAACACAAAACGCAAGCACACAAGCTCAAATTTAGTTTTCCTAAATGTAAATAAAAACGAAATGATCACTAGAATAGGCAATGACAACCAACCAATGTGCTAATTAGGAAATTGCAGGGGATTTAAACAGTACCAGTAGGCTTTTTTATTTAATCTTAAATGACAATAAGCACATACATAAAATCAGTCTTTCTTTCCTAGTGGTTATTTCGTTTTATTTATTTATTCGAAAACAAAACGTCGAGATTTTTATTAAATACTTTTTATGACACCCTGTATAAGTAGGTATAGGTACCTTCTCTTATGGGTAGTGACGCAACGATTGTGGTTTGGTTAACACAAAGGAGTTAAATAAAATCTCGAATTGTAGAGCAACGAAAAGTTCGACATAGAGCTGATTCTATCATAAGTAGATTTACAGGCAGTTATAGCAAAGCTTTTTCTCAGTGCTGTAAGAGATTAGATACCTACTGGTGATTTTTAACAGACTTGAAAAATTCAAAAAGGAAAGAAAAGGAAGTTCTATGTTTAAAAATACAGCTCTGAATTTATGTATGTTCGTTAATTTCTCTGTAAATTATAGACCGATTTGATAATTATTGTTGACATTATGATTTCGAAGTGGTACCATAAAAATATTATTTATGTATATTTATATATATATAAGCTAACAAAACAATTACTTTAGAAAAATCACGACAAGCTACAACCATTTTGGTTATCACATCTTCACAATCATGATGTGATAACCAAAATGTTTGTAGCTAGTCGTGATTTTTCTAAAGCTACAACCATTTTGGTTATAGGTATTTTCATTTGATAGTGAAGTTCATTTTGAAGTAGTTCCAAAAAAATGGATCCTCGAGAATTTGAAATATGCGTCGTAAAACGTAACTAAAACATTATCACATGCATAATTGTCACAATCACTGGTGACAAATGGAAACTTCGTTTTTCATGTTTAAAAGTAGTCCTTCTTTCATTACTCATTAGTCATTTTATTAATGTGTCATCGATCACTCATCACATCAAACTAAACACAATTTTTTGCGGGGTTCTCATCATAAGTTGTGGTGTCCTAGGTAAGTAGTTACATAACATGAATGATTTATTTTCATACAGTTTACAGGACAAGGAATCACCATTAATTTCATTCCAATCTTCGTAGATGGTAGAGTTATGTTACGTAATGGTAGAGTCGTCTCTATGTCGCCATTTGCAAACATGCTCTCCGAAATACATTCTGGCAACTAATAATCTCTGAGCTGTCACCGCGCGGAGATTTACACCATATCTGTCACATTTTTAAATCTGTTTTTGAATTTCGAACAAAGGATTCTTGTTGCGGCAGCGAGCGTGATGTCATGGTCTCTCCCAACTCCTAATTATTGCTTTGACTTTTACGGCGTGCTAGGAGATGTAATCGGGGTCGATTTCAAAGAAAAATAATTGGGAACAAATTTGTGACACATCATAGAAAATGCTTTGTTTATGTACTTACGTAAAGGGGCCTGAAAAATGGTTTTACTTAGTATTTTGTTACTACTGATATACGAGTATGTAGTTTTTAATTTTCTTGTCTCAGATGTCCATAAAGAATTCACGGGAAGGTTGGTATGTACATGTACCCATACCCACCAAGGTTACAACCTTGCAATCATACTATGGATTATCATCCTGGCATCTCAAAGGGCGGCCATACGCGTCTGATTTTTGTCTTATTTTCTGATCAGATAGTCTTTGGCGGTTTGTTTATTTACAAATGTATGGAAGGAATACCTTCAGATAGTACGCCTATCCGTAGACAATCTGATTCGATAAGCAGACAAAAATCGGATGTGTAAGGCCCACCAATTATTTGACGGAAGTTTACGGCGTCCTTGGAAATAAAACGGGGTCGATTTCAAAGAAATATTATTGGAAACTAATTCGAATTAATATAAAAGGTCTTTGTATGACATGTACCTATGAGAGTATATAAATAAATTAAAAAAATGTATCTAATGTTTTATTTCAGATTAGGTAACTAATTAATTATTTATGCATAGTAAAGGGGACCTGCAAAATTGGGTTTAGTATTTTGTTACAGACGGTTATTCATTTTTGGATCTTCATTTTCTTCAAAAGTCAATTATAACGCGATATTTTTACGTTTTAATGTTATTTCTATCTCATGGGAACTGATTTATGGGATAAAAAATAGCCAATGTTTTATTCCGGGCCTGGAACTACCTGTAAGCAATTTCAGCCCGACCCGTTCTGTAGTTTTTGCGTGAGGAGTAACAAAAATTATCCTTAGATACGAACTTTCGTGTTTATAATAATAGTAGTAAGTAGTAGAATTTATTGCCGTGGCTCAAACGTCAGGGACTTTCTATAGTAAATCAATTTAGGTCAGGCTTTTCCCGTGAGTCATTTGATACTTGGTACTAACCCTAATTGCGACGCAATAGGCAGGGCAGGGTATGCGGCGGGACGAGGGGAGGGGGGGTCGACCTTGGCCTTGCTTTCTCGGTGCATTTTAAGTGCAATTCGCTGCTGTCACAGGCCACAGTTGTTGGATGATTGGTTTGTTTACTTTTTTTGCGGTAGGTCCCTCTATAAATATATTGGTAGGTATAATAATGCGTCGTTCGTTCGCGCCTAAATGTTGTACCTACCTGGTATCATTATCTGTTGATAATAATAAAGCTTTAATTCTTTAATACTTATTACATATTCAGTAATTCAGTAATATTTATTCACATAAGACATGGTACATAATACATTGGTGGAATAACACAGTAGAGCAGCATATCTCGCCCGAATGCAGGCACGTGAATATAAAAATCAGTAAAATTAAATTAGATGTCATTAATTAAATCAGATAATCGCAAATATTATTAAATTGTCAGTTAAAAGTAGAACTCGCTAGGTCAAAACTTAAAATTAAGGTAATCTTCAACCGAATAAAAACAATGCTCAATAAATAAATTAAATAACTTTCTGTTGAATAAGGAACCCTTACATAACAATTACTTAACCAAATAGGATATTTACGTACATCTTACGTACTTATGCGAGCTTACCAAAGCCCTGACAAGGAGTTCTCAAGGAGTTCTCTTCCAGCAAACCTTAGGGTTGGAAGTGTAAAAAGAAATAAACTAGCCTAACCTTCGTAATAGATACAGAATTTGATTTTATAATGTTTGAGATACTGTCTGTAGGTATAATGAAATAATATATAAAGCCCTCCTCCCCAGCATTATTTACTTATTATTATTATATCATTATTTCCATTTAAAACATCGTAATAGACTTTCCTACCCACGTATTTGTAGATACCGCACCGTGTCCTTTGTCGGTCAAATAACTAATGACAAGGTTTTCCTCTCTAAGTAGATGTACTTCAAAGGCTTCCTTTTCAGCAA
Source organism: Eupithecia abbreviata (assembly GCA_943735965.1). NCBI lineage: Eukaryota > Metazoa > Arthropoda > Insecta > Lepidoptera > Geometridae > Eupithecia > Eupithecia abbreviata. The sequence goes on along the minus strand of OX030982.1, from coordinate 9,368,746 downwards.
GAGTGATGTTTTGAATAATGTCACCAAACCCAATTTTCCCAATATCTATTAACTTTTGTAAAATCCTATTTGGCTCCTTGTGAACCTTTTTGATGTCACATCTAAGGGAAACTGATCCTTTTTCCGCACTGATACCTGTCGCCATTGTGGATGTTGCTATACAAAGGTAGGAGGAACTGAGAAACTTTTTAGGGTTCCGTATAAAACTTGCGAATGATAAAAACCAATTTAGGGGATTTTGAAATCCGCTCTATCTTGTCTTATTTTGACGCAAGACTAAGATAAAAATCTCTCTGAGTTTTAAGTGTGTAATATACTTATTACATATCCTATTAGGTAGTACTTGGGTAGGTTTAAAAAAAAACTAGAAGATAGATACTTGAGAAAACTTCTTTGAAATTATATTATTTACTTATAAAAAAATGCTAGAACATTCACACAGCATTATCTAGCCCCAAGCTTAGCAAAGATTGTGTTATGGGTAGGTACTAGATAAATGATATACCTACCTACTTAATACAATACTTTCTAACATAGAAATCGTTTCTTTTACTATACATACGAGTATTATCTAATGACTGGTTAAGCGGACCTTCGCCCGCTGATACAGAACTCCTTGTTCCTGACTCTACTTACTCGTGTCATTTTTCCGAATTGAGAATAGCTTCGACCCTGTCATTGTATTGTACACTCCCTCATAACCTTATGAATGGGCCTCTTTGACTATACGCACCAATTCTTAATTCAATTCTGATCCTGTTCATTTATTTATTCGTTTCAAAGTAATAACGGAGTGAATAGATTTTTTCTTATTAAAATAGGGAGTACTCCAGGGAGCTTTTGTTGGTCCACCTGTGTTCCCTTTCGGTAAGTTTGGTAAGTAAATCTCATTGTGTGACTCAATAGGTCTCCAGTTTCTTGGGGGACGAGTTAATGTTTTATTAAATGCTTTATTATGAAGGTTATAGCGATCGAAATGTGGTTTCTGCAATGGTCCTTTTGGGTACAAGTAGGTATTTATATTTACTACATATTACCTACACTACACAAAACCGCCCGCAAACTAGGTTCCTACCTAGATATGTAAGTATATATACCTACACAAGTTACATACATAGTACACTAGCCTAGTATCTAGTACCTCTCTGTCTGGGCTTTGTATGTAGGTAGGTACACTAGGTACCTACCATCTGTATTTCCTGAACGCTAAGCTGTATTGAAGCTCGCCGGTATGAAATACCTTATTGAATGGGGTCGACACTTTTGACAAAGACATGATAACGAATTGTATCTTAGCTAGTAAATAATAAAGTTCAGTTTAGATGGCACCATCAGCAACACCGGGGCAATGGGGGCCAGCTTTGTCCCGCTAAGTACTTACTACATTTACGAGGAACTCGTAAAATACGGATCACTGAAAATTTTTGATATGTAACTTTTCTATTCAAATGCGGGTTAGGTAGGTAGGTACTTAAGGTACAGTTTTATGAGAGCCCATTATAATTTTACTGACATCGTATATTTTCCTGTCGTTAAGATTATGAACGGTGTATCAAAGGGATTTTTTATTAAAATTTTATGTCTTTTAAATCACTTCCCTTTTGTGTTCTGCTGCCTTTCCAGTTACGCTTGGTGACTCTGGCTGTAACTTTTAATTTAATTGAATCTACACAAAGATATCTTTTTATTCAGGGTTCTGTAATTTACTTATACATAGTTACTTAGAATGCTGTGGCCGTATTATAACAGTACATTATTGTGGTACCATTGTATTTATTGGTAGATAACTGACTATGACTAACTAGACAGGGCGCTGTTGGCTGTGGCGCTCATTTGGGGAGGCCTATGTACAGCAGTGGACAAACATAGGCTAATGATGAACTACGCTGACGGACACTCACGGTATTGCTGGTCTACCATTTCAAAGTCGCGAGCTATGGAAAGAGCTTTGCTCGGAATTTCTCTGAGGTGGATTCATAACGAATACATCCGACAGAGAACCAAATTTATGGACAAAGCTATAAGAATTATCAAGCTGAAGTGGCAGTGGGCCGGCCATATCTCACGAAGAATCGACAACGCTGGGGTAAACGTGTTCTTGAGTAGAGACAACGACTTGGCAAACGTACTTAGTGTAGGACGCCCTCCGGCCAGGTGGGATGACGACCTGCTAAAGACTGCGGGTAGATGCTGGATGCGTCAAGCTGAAGACAGGGCGCTATGGCGCTTATTGAGGGAGGCCTATGTCTAACAAAAGCCGATGATAATGATAAAATAACTATTATGTATAAATAAAATTCAGTCCCATCTTTAATAAAAATGAAAAGCGTACCATTGCAGGTAATTTCCTCAAAGGAGAGTTCCACCCATCTTAGGTTGCATTTGTAGTTCGTAGGTTAAATAGGTTATCGTTATTTGTAGGTGCATATGTAGTGTAATAGATGTCTTGTTATATTTAACTCTTGGTTATCGTTGTAGACAGTAGGTAGGTAGGTATATTTACTGACAGACGTGTGTCGCTGGGCTCGCCTTGTCTCGTCACCTTGAAGGTGATAGCTGAAAATCAGTGTTTGCTCATAGAGCAATATTATCACTGAGCTATTTACCTTTTTGGCACTGCTACACACACGCATTTCTTTGTAATTACTTTTGATAATCATGTTTTGTTTTAATTTTGTACTTTTGTGATTAAGCTGATAAATTGTATGTGTGTGTTTTATGTGTCAAATAAATGATTTACTTACTTACTTACTTACTAATTTTATTCTTTGGCTGATACACTTTACCTAAAATTTTATTGATCCTTAATAGTTTAACTATCGTAATGTTTTAACAAGCTTATTGCTAAGCAAACTTATACATACATAATATAACGTTTGTTTATGAACTTGAAATATTAACAAACAGATCCTATTTTAGTACCCACACGAGTTTGATACTAAATAAATAAATAAATAAATAATGCTGGACAATTCACACAGCATTATCTAGCCCCATGGTAAGCAGAGCTTGTGTTATGGGTACTAGATAACTGATATACATAATACAATACGATACATAGATAGATATTTTTTATTATACATAGAAAACGACCAGAACACCCGGAACAAATATCTGCAGATCGTACACACAATTGTTCCGGAATCGAACCCGCAACCTCCTGAGTCGCAAGCGGACCTTCGCCCACCGCGCCACATCGGTCGTCGATACTAAAAATATATATTATAGTTCTATAATATACAATACTATTATATTATGACATCATGTCTAAATATTATAAACTAAGTATAATAATTATGTCATGGTTGTTTGGGTTTTTATTTTTAAATATTCGTACAGAGAGTGCCTACCATACAAACACTCGATAAAGTTTAACAGTTGTTTCAAAACATAATAATTATGTACCCAAAATGCAACACTATCATCATCATCATCATCAGCCTATATCAGTCCACTGCTGGACATAGGCCTCCCCCAATGAGCGCCATAGCGCCCTGTCTTCAGCTTGCCGCATCCAGCATCTACCTGCAGTCTTTCGCAAGTCGTCATCCCACCTGGTCGGAGGGCGTCCTACACTACGTTTGCCGAGTCGCGGTCTCCACTCAAGAACACGTTTGCCCCAGCGGCCGTCGGTTCTTCGCGAAATATGGCCGGCCCACTGCCACTTCAGCTTGCTAATTCTTAATATAATAATGCAACACTCATTTTCTTTTAATTTATGAATAAAAATAATGTCTTAACTGTTAGGAGCATCACCTACCCACTAAAGAACTGCATGTATTAAGGCTCTAGACAGACGGACCGCATTTCAACTGCAATCCAACCGCAAATTTGCTGTTTGAATGCAGTTGACACGACTGCAATAGAACTGCAAACAGTCTGAAGTCAGAACTGCGCAGTCCGATTGCAGTTCATTTGCAGTTCTTTTGCAGTCGGCTCTATTTTCTCTGATATTATTCTGTATCACCAAGCGTAATGTTATATATAAATCACAAGTTAACATAACAGAACACAAATGCTAAAGCGTGTATGGAAACAGAATAAAAATATACGCAATGAAAAACATGTGGCCCAGTACCGTGTGAACATAATGTCCAATAAGATAAAAGAGGCACAAAGACATCTTTATTTATTTGTTAAATATATTGTGAGGTTATTTATTTTTGTACAAATTCCACTGACTAACTAAACTTAACCCTTAATTACTCGCGTGGGGTGTTTAACACCCCAGCGACTGTTTGATCGTCTCTAGTTATTGGAGTTTCGAATTTACAACGCTTATTTTTTAATCTTAATCATAAATAAAAGTCTAATTGTGTTTGTAAATCATAAATAAAAGTCTGATTTTGTATGTATGGTAGTTTTTTCTACGCGAGTACTTATGTATGTTTTTATGTGCGAGTAACTAAGGGTTAACTATTAATTTTGGTGATTTATGGTTATTTCTGTCATTCTCAGAACAATATAAATTACCTACCTACCAAGTACCTTCCACACCAACCATACCATATTTGGTAACAACGAAGAACAAACATTGAATAACGATTCATTTCAGCAACATAACTAAAATACATCGCAAATTTATTCTGAAGTTTTTGAAAGGGATCAAAAAATTCCATGGTTATTATTACTCATGTAAGTATTACCTTTATTTACTCATGCATGAGGATACTCAAGGTCCTAGGTATCATCATAATATCTGTATTTGTTTTAGTGAAGCTGTTGTAGGTAGGTAAGCTTTAGGTACATACTTGCAAACCACAAACAGAAGGGTCCGGCCATATTGTGCAACTGCGACATTGTATAATTTGTACATCATTTAAAAGGTATCGTTATTCCTTTACAGTTTCAATACAGGGTTAACCAGCATCAATAAATTAACTGTCACAGTTATTCTATCTTTATTTTTCCCAGAATTTGATTAAGGCCAGGTCAATAATCTAATACAATGTGTGGCTTTGTTTTAGAGTTATGCAACCAAGAGTTGAAATTTAAGTAGCCCCGACGGAATAGTTCCAAGAATCGTGCTTTGTAGAAAAACACAAGAGGTTTTTATCGATTCGGACACGATATGGGAACATAATCTGGATTCAGCAGATTGTTTAAGTGGCGTTTAAATTTTTTTCTGATTAATTCTTTGAATTAGTGTAAGATTCTGCTAATTATAAGTCTGTTGGTAAGCTTTCTCACGAATGACCTCAAATTACTTTGAATTAACTGGTCAAGATAGTAACTTACACGCGGCGCTTTTAGCAGTTAAATAATATGTAATGTGTGTGACATGAAATTTTTTTATTTTTATTTTTTATTATTTCATTATAGGTACCCATTTATGAACACTTGAAATCACTGCACTATGCTAAAGTAGTACCTTCATACTTTAGCACAATGGCACCACACCAGTATATTTTAACGATTGTTACTATTTTAAGCACAAAATTACTGGTAAAACGAGTCTTAACTTAATCAAAGTCTAGGGCAGCTCTTTTATATTTTTTTCAATTAACTTACACTGCTTATGCTACAGATAAAATACCCACCTAGGTAACGTTTTACCCTTAGCAAAGGACATGATATAAGATCGCAATTATAGCCAATGGGGTGCTAGTATTGTGAGTTCTTCAATATGTGTTTAATTAAATTACTTAACATTTAAAAACCATAGCAGATGAGAAAATACATCGCAATTTACGTTTTTCACAGCTGTGCGACATTCGACACATCAGAATAGCGGCTCGAAGAGCCATTATTACGCACCATAAATAATACAAAACGCACAAACCCTTCATTGCCTCTTCCTTTTACGATTCCGAGGAAAGAAATAAAAAATGTGCGAGCCAAAACAAAGGGCATAAAAAGAAAATGACAGGGCCACACGCTTTTCAAGGAGAAGGCCAGGCAAAAAGAAAACTATAATTTTGCATTATGTAATACTCGGAAGGAGTCGCTCGTCGGGAATCGAATGCAGCTTGGTTTAAAAATAACTCAAGGTTAGCTCGCCAATATGTCGGCGTGGGTCCTTTTGTAATATCAAGGCCCACCGGTTCTGCAGGGTATACCTATATAGACCTATAGACTTCCACTTATATGGTGTTCCTATGGAATTTTGTTGATGAAGCTCCCGCGTGGGTAGCTAGCAAGTTTGCATTGAAAGAAATCTTGCATCCATCAATAATGCGCGACGCAATTTATTTCAACTTGTCATGAGATGATTGCGAGGTCAATTAATGAAAAATACTTGAAATTCATTCATCAAGGTAAGCTAATTAATGAAGTATGTTTCTTGATTATAAACTAAATGGACATGAGCGAAAAATTTCTTAATGGAGAAAGATTCCTAATGGACTGTATATTACAATATATTATCAAATTTATAACTCATACGGATACTCAATACTCAATATATTAATTGTTGTCATCACATTGGCTTAATTAGTAGGTTCTTATGTATAGATTAGTATCACAATGTGAACAATAAAAAAAAATTATAAAATAAATAAAAAATTATAAAATGTCATAAACATAGTTACTATTACTTATATTTGTATGTAATGTTAGGACGCCAACCCTTTATTTAAAACATGTGTTTCCTGGTTGGCAGGTAGAAAATGCCTCGGCATTAAGCCCACCCTTTGTACCTTTAATAGTGCAATAAAGTTTAAATAAATAAATAAATAAATAACCCTATTGGGCGTGAACAACAAGTGGAAGGCAGACCGGATTAAAAATTAATTCATCAAGGTAAGCTAATAAAGTATTTTACCTGATAGTAAATTGACATGTGCGAAAAACTTCTTACTGGGGAAAGATTCCCTTGTATAGTTATTACAAAATTTCATGAATGTTACAATATTTTGAAATTTTGCCTTTTTGACTTACTAGCTGCGTCCCGCAGCTTCGCCCGCGTGGAAACCTATGTGTCAAATGGTTTATAAATCATACTTATGAATCAGAGTGATCCATCTATTAAAAAAACCGCATCAAGATCCGTTGCTTAGCTTTAAATATATAAACAAAAATAGGGACATACAGACAGCGGGAAGCGACTTTGTTTTATACTATTTAGTGATGAACGAAGTTAAAAAATAAAATATAACGAAGCCTTGTAAGGAAGCCAGTACGTAATATACGAACGCTGTGTAAAAATAACATTTTGCCAAGACCTTGAACAGCCCTAAGCAGGTGCATGCTCGGATGCACCTGCCTAGTTATACGCTGACCTATAAAAGTAATAATTAAATAATTTATCCTCCAACAAATTATACAGTAGATGTGGGTCAAATGAAAAGGGACATAAGGGTTCCACTTAAAGTATCAATACAACTAGATTACTCAAATGTAAAAACCTTCTTAGGTCCCAATAGTCTTTTTTTTTGCTCATATGTATTTTCAGTGCTTATATACTTTGAAAAGACAGATAGAGATTTGAGTGGAGACCACAACTAGGTAAACGTAGACGTAGTGTAGGACGCCCTCCGACCAGGTGGGATGACGACCTGTGAAAGACTGCAGATGCTGGATGCGGCAAGCTGAAGACAGGGCGCTATGGCGCTCATTAGGGGAGACCTATGTCTATACGACTGCTATAGGCTGATGATGATGATCATATAATACCTACTTTTTAATGTGAAAGAGGAAGTTTCTATAAAAGTTTCTTAAGCGAATTCCTGGCCATTCCATATTTTTTGTTTTTTTAACAAAATAGCATTTTAATAGATATTTGCATACTAAAAAAGTTAAAATAGCAACTTGAAGGGTTCTACTACGTATTTAAACATGTCTAGTTAAACCATTTGTTAGTTCTATGCATGAGCCATTCGTCATTCATACCTAACATATTTTCAGGTGAGGTGCCCACCTACTTGGCGATTTGAAATTGTTTTGACATTGAGCACGGTTTTTGTTTTATGCGGAACCACATAACCTTCGGCTTCAAACAAAGGGTGCTAAATGGTACCTAACATACAGACATTCATACCCACGTATATATATTTTCTACGCATCACTGCGGACCACAGGAAATGTTATGTTTATGGTAAATTAAAAAAGCCATCGTTTTTACCGCTTTCTTATGCAAGCTACTTAGTACTTACTTTGACATACTTACATGGCAAGGAATAATTTGTACTTAAAGGTTAATTATTGCAACACCTTTTTAGTTTTTGTTCATGTTTAAGTATAGCTAAATGTTAATTTGGATTATCTACCTTACTGTGTAAATAATGCGAGACCATTCACATAGCATCATCTAGCCCCAAGTTAAGCAGAGCTTGTGTTATGGGTACCATATAAAACTGATATCATTACATACATAGATATATTTTATTATACATAGAAAAAGACTAGAAACACTCGAAACAAATATAATTATGCAGATCGTCAAAGATTTCAATCAATCTTTGCAGATCGAACAAACATTACCTAATTGTTGCGAACGGGAATCGAACCCGCAACCTCCTGCGTCGCAGGCGGACCTTCGCCCTCCGCGCCACAGAGGTCGTCAAATGTATGAATTATCATTGAGTACTTACAACGCTATCTATGCCACTGCTGGGCTTAAGAACTGAGGAAGATCTCTGCTTTCATTGTCCATCAATAAATTGCGCAGTTGTTCCCTCAAACGGGCTCACATTTCATGGAAAGTTCCCGAAACCGGTTCAATTTGCGTCGCAATTCAAACTTCCGCCCAATATGCCGATTTGCTTCTTAACATAAAGCAATAGTGGTCAAAATGCGTAAACTAAGACACAACATGTGTTACGTACTTACGTACCTACTCAAGTCCCCCCATGCATCTATCCACCTGGTATGGAGTAAGAAAGAACCAAATTGGGTCACACATTGCGTACTTATCCTGAATTCTCTTTATAAGGGGACCGGTTCTGGAACATAAGCACACAAGTTTCTTTTCATAGTTTATCCCCTTGAAACACGTGCGCATGAGAATTGCCTAAGACTCCGATGCGATGAATGGAGTATTTGTTTTCTGAGATGCGTATTGTTTGGGGCGCTTAGCTTTTATAAAGCGTGCTTAGATTCGGTTCCGGTTTGGTAGGCTGGTTTCTTTGAGAAATGTCCATAGGACTAGCTAGATCATGATGATAGATTATGATTGTCAAGCGTTTATGGTACCTTACCTGTGAGTCTATTGTAATTTGTAAGACACAGAACTATGTAGGTACCAACTACCAAGAGCGAAATCGCATGATGATGAGATGGTACACTATATGTATAGGTACTCCCGCCTCGCAACGCAACTTACGCAACCCGTTAAAAAGCCCTCATTATTGTCACAGTTATTGTGGAAAGGAAACGAGCAATATCTTAATAGAATAGGTACTTAAATACGTGTGCGATGACCTTTATCTCGAAGAGTTTTAAATATGGTAGAAATATTAAATTAGATAGAAACAGAATTTTGATTTAGGTACTAAGTATTTGTATACCTACTAAGTAGGTGGTCAAGGTGGTGTCCATAACATTTGCACATTTCGCTCTAAATTCCGATGCTGCAAAATGAACTTGAACATCCCGCTTGCTCTTTCCTACCCGCTGTCGCTTCCGCTTTCGCGCGAAAGTGAAAATTCTGCTACGCACTTTCTCCCCACCGCGCACCGCGCCGCCGCCGACTGCGCTCGCCCCGCCCCTCGCTGCACCCTCCCGCACCCCGCGCAGCGCAAGGTCAGCCCCGCAGCCCACGGCCGCCGCTTCGCTTGCAGGCGCGGGAAGGGACGCGCGGCGCGGCGGCAAGCGACGCTCTTGAAATTTCGCTTTCGTTCACTCGCGGTTATTAGTCGGCCGCGCGCGCTCCGGCAAGCATGTCTCTCGCGTGACGTGCTCCATTATTCACACGCTCGTTTTCGTTTTCGGGATGGCGCCTCGACGGCAAGGCGCGACGGGTGAACGGGAGACGGAGGAGCCCCGCGGGTGCTGCGTGCCCGGCGAGTGCCTGCGCCCCCGCGAGCCGGTGCGCGCTGAGGACGCGGTCCGCGTGCTATGCAACAACGACACGTGCGTCGCCGGCCGGTATATGCACAGAGAATGCTTTGACCAGTGGGAGGTTGGGGTGCTATCTTATTTGAAGTCATGCGGACGAGCTCGTTCGTGGTCGGAGAGGCAGAGGCATCAGAATCTGTGGACGAAGAAGGGTTACGATTTAGCGTTCAAGGCTTGCGGGTGTCGTTGCGGGCGCGGGCATTTGAAGAAAGACTTGGATTGGGCGCCGCCAGGGTTTGGGTTGAAGGTTGAGGAGGAGAAGAAGCGCCGCCGCCGGGCTCGGTCGGGGCGCACGCCCGCGGCGCTTGACGTTCGCTCGCGAGCCTTCAGCCTGTCCAGCTCGGAGTCCTGCTCGCCGCCGTCCAACTCCTCGGACCTTTCCGCCAGCCCCACACACGCTCCCAACCTCGTTATCAGTCCGGCGAAGAGAATTTCTAAGCATGAGCTGGTTTCTGACAGGATCAGGTGAGTTGTTTTTTCTTTCTTAGAAGATTCTTATTGGAAGTGATAAAATACCTAAATAAATAATGCTAGACAATTGACACAGCATTATCTAGCCCCAAGATATTATCTATATTGATGACGGAAAATTCAAACCACTTTTTTGACAGAAACGAACGTGCCGCCAAAAAATTGCTTCAATTGGTTATTTATATACCTATAGTTTTTTTTTGTTTTAATATTATGTAATACCTATAGGCTATAATATTATTATATTCTGTGGTACGTGAGGTACCTATAGGTATTCTACGGATTCTAACATGCTGTCAGCGGCAGTTGAATACAATGTCATTGTAACTACTTTACCTACCTTATTATTAGTTATTATTACTTATTATAATTACCTATGGAATAAATGAGATGCGAGCGAAAATTATTCATTTAACCATCAAAGGTAAGACGTTTGACTAAGTGATATTTTACACACCGCATTGTAAGAAATTTGACCATTTTTCAGTACTTTTGATTTTATCTTCTATCTAATATTGTGCTTGGCTTACTAATAACAAATCTGTGAAGATCCACTTTTATTATAGGAATCATATAGGAACTTATCTAAGACATTTACATAACAAAAAAAAGACCGCAAAACATAAATCTGAAGTCCTTGATTTTATTTAGTAGGGTGTTTAGTTTCGAAAATGGTGCTTACCAATAAAAAATCTGTGAAGTGAAGATCCACTATTATTTTAGAAAAATAATTTATTAAACTTAAGAGAAATTTCTAAAATTGATAATTTAAGAAATTTAGAGAATATTTTAGAAATTTAAACAAAAAAAATCTATTGATCCCAATAAATCTGAACAGTCCTGCCAGATCCAGAGGCAACATTTCTTACAGACATTGGAGGTACTTAACCTAGGAGGTACGTACCTTCCTACATATCTAGTTCGCGAAAACTTGTTAGTACTTATATATACGAGGTATTTATGTACCTAGAGAGGTGCCTAGGTACCTACGTCGTGTTTAGAAAATCGGGTTTCAAACCGGCTACCCAGCCCTTCGCGGTTGAATTTAGATAAGAAAACCCAGTTACACTACACCTTACTCGACCATGTCTGCACTGCACCTTCTATTTTAGCACGATCTAGAACTATAGGTACTAGGTACCTATTTATAACTATACTCGGCTAGTACCTATTAAAACTATACTCGGTGCCAGATACCTTGGCAATACAGGTCGTTGACCTTCTGTTTGTTGCTTCACGAAAAAAAAATCTGCTCTTTATATCAATAATTCATCGGAAAATTATTACTTGCTACTTTCTTAAATACAATACAAAAATACTTTTTTGTACACCAGATACAGAACATTATGAATGATATTACATGTGACAAGTACAATGGGCGACCTTATCGCTTAGAAGCGATCTCTTCCAGGCAACCTTTGGATGGAAAGAATTGTGTGAATTAAAGAAAGGCAGGGGGTGTACCAAGGATAGAGCTAGTATAAATATGAACATAACATGAATTTTTAAAGATAAATAAATGTTATATATATATAATATACTACTTAGTAATAATTAGTTTATAATTAAATCTTATTTGTTGAATTTTTTTTGTGTGCACTAAATGTATTATCTATCCATTATTATTATTAATAATTAATTTAACTATAGACCTATGTTATTTTGAATTTATTAACGTTTTCGTTACTGATATTCTTATGTTACCTACAGATAATTCATATTTTAAAGTAATCAAGAATTTGGTACCATTGACTTGACCATAACATTATTCTTTTAATTATTAAAATATCACCTGATTCAAAATTATTCTGGTATAAAATAATATTAAAATTCGTGAATTAATTAAGAACGTAAAAAGTCGGTAATTATTCCCGATTTAAATTTTTTGGGTTGTGTTGTTTCGTGTTAGAGTATCAAAACTTCTGTATCGCCATCACTTTAGTTTTTTAATGGAAAAAAACAGAATAGCAATAAATTTCAACGCAATCAAATAAATCTGATTTATTTTATTTAGAGCGGATTTATTTTAATTATACCTATAGGTATTAAAATCGCTTTGATCTTAGTCTTCAAGTGGTCTTTTTTTCAGTATTGTAGTACCTACTACCTACCTATTTTGTCTTTGGATCAAGAAATAGATGATCTCGATGTTTACGCAATTATTGACGTGTGTAACTAATAACTAGCTAAAGCATCTGGAAATCAAACTACATACATATACGGGAGAAATAACATTAAAATTCCCTTGGAATATCTAAAAAACCCTTTGTATTTGAGTACATCCGTTTATTTCGCGGTAACAACGCTTCCCAAATTGGAGGCCCTAAAAATGCAATTTCACCGGCTTAATACATTAACCGCGCCACTGCACAGCTGGTTTCCGTTTCCTGGCTAAATGCGTTTTTCCCGAAATTATGGCGGGCCCGGCCAGCTGCTATGTACTTGCCAAATTGTCGCGCAAAAAGTTGGGCATGTGCACAATTGCACAATGCAATGCACATTTTGCACATGAAGGGTTAAATAGTGCATCACGTACCTTTGTTGGTGAGCCATGCATGTGCAATTTGCTGTAATGATTAATGCCTCTTTATTTCTCATAGTGATTACGTTGTTACCTCTTTTCACCGCACTGGATCGGAAAGGAAAGGAAACAAATATGACGAATACCATCGTGACTACCTAGCTCCGATTTATTTATTACTAGGTTCTGCCCGCGGCTTCGCACGCGTTATTTATATGGAAATGTTGTAAGGTATATAAATCGGTACAAAAAAATAAATAAATAAAAAAAAGTAAAAAAATGTTTTTTTACAAGCCTATCCGTGTGAAAAATTTCAGCCCAATCCGTTTATTAGTTTTGGTTTGAAGAAGTAACAAACATCCATTCATCAATCCAAACTTTCGTTTTTATAATTTGAGTGTGACGTCGTAGAACCAAAAAGTCGAGATTCCCGAACATCAAATAAATCCAAGAGACAACTCACGTCCAATTTTAAAATGTATTTTGTTAGGCACCGAAATTGAACATGTAAACATTAAGTCTCGCAAAAAAACGCACAAAAACATGCTAAAAATCACGCATTACGCGTATGATTCACTAATCGTATAATATGCGTGGGAGTCGAATAGCGTTTATTAAGTCTACATAGCTGATTAAACTGTGGCGAGAATTAAAAGTGACGTTATAAAAACTCAATAACAGCTATTACGTTTGAGTTTTTATCTATCTGTTGAACTTGACACGGGAAAATTATAAAATAAACATCGGTAATTATTAGAGAATATTGTTATATAAAATGAACGTGAAGGAAACAATATTTATTTACTGGGACTTATGTATATAAATATATTTTTTAACGTTTCTTATAAATGTAAAAAGAAATGTTATGATTCATAATTCAAATTAAACTTCAGAGCCCAGTTATTTACCTACTTCAACTTAGATTTATTACATGTTTACTGCTTAAATTTATCTCATAATATGAGATAAAACATTATTTTCCTCTTGAGTATTTCTAATCATCAATCGACAGAAAAAAGAAAATGCCTATTGAAAAAATAAGTTGCTCATTTTTTTAAAGTAAAATAAAAAAAATACATAATATTCTCTCTGCTTCAACTGTAAAATTTTATGAAACTATTTTTTTAAACCTAAAAACAAATGATTTAAAAATTCGAATGTCGATCAATGACAAACAAAAAATAACTTCAATCAACAGACAAATGAAGTGCTTTATATGCGCAATCACATCGTTTAGTCTTACTACCGAGAATTATCATAATAACAATATCGGAACTTAATTATTTGCCTATGAGTATCCTTCTATTGCTTATTGTTGTCTGGATGGATTTATTAACTCTGTAAATATATAAAAAATGAGACCGTTTACTGAAATAAACTTAAAAAAAATTAAGGAGCAACTCTTCTTTTTTCTGTCGATTGATGAGTTACTTGTTTTTGTCGTGTTTGTATTGTAGTAATAGTAATTTCATACTTATTTCAATAATAGTAAAATAATGTGAATAAATGTTGTAAGTTTCATGTTGGCGCGAGATTAAATGTTTTTGGAGGCTGTTAGTTTATTTGTCGATTTCCGAAATAAATTTTCCGCTAGTATTAAACGTTAGTTATTAATTAGTGTGTTTTTTTTCTGCGTTCTGTACATTGGAAAACAGAACTGTAAACAGAACGCAGAAAAGTAAATCTTGCGCCAGCGCTAACGTTCTACCTTAACAACATCACTCGGAAACATGAAATTAATTACATAAAACGATATACTGAATTGTGAATTAAATAATTATTCGAGCACAACAGGATTTTTGTTTTTTTAATTATAATTAAAAAAAACAAAAATCCTGTTGTGCTCGATAGCCCATTAAAAAGGCGCGCCTCCAAGATAACAAATGGGTCTAGTTATATCTAGTGTTGTTAACGAATCCGGGTTTTCTACTAATTATAATGGTTTTATTATGTAACTAAATTAATCGCTCAAAGTTCATACGATGAATAATATATACAATATGAAAAATGTGCACATGCACAATCACCATAATAATGTAGGATTATAATTTGTTTAACACTAAGGCTCTAGACAGACGGACCGCATTTCAACTGCAATCCAACCGCAAATTTGCAGTTTGAATGCAGTTGACACGACTGCAATAAACTGCAATAAACTGCAAACCAACTGCGCAGTTCGATTGGTTTGCAGTTCATTTGCAGTCGGCGTGCAATTCTGAAATGTGGTCCTTCTGTCTAGAGCGTAAACGAGCAAACTTTTGGAAACATATACTAAAGGCCCCATAAAATATAATTAAACTTGTAAGATGTCGTATTTCAATTTTCACGATCAATAGCAGTTTTTGATTTTTTATTGTAACGAATTATCATTAGGTATCTATTTTTATTTTATTACCTGTATATATCTCGTTTATACGAACCCACTTATTAAATACATATATTATAATCATCGTGGCCTTGAGACAAGTCCTTGAGCACAGCCTTGAGTAAGCAAGCGAGCATTGTTATAAATAAGAATCGAATAAGTTACTAATAGGGTCCCGTTTTCACCCATCGGTCAAGGAACCTTAATAAACGAACACTAGCAAAAGTCTGAAACAAATTGACCAATGAAACATCTTGTGTACGCCCGTTGCCATGGAAACCATCTGCTAACGAGATGTGAAAATTATCATCTGATGATGCTTTATACGTTTAACAATTAAAATTTTCCTGAAACTTACAACACAAAGACACCACTATATCATCATCTTCAGCCTATAGAAGTCCACTGCTGCACATAGGCCTCCTCCAATGAGCGCTATAGCGCCCTGTTTCAGCTTGCCGCATCTAGCATCTACCTGCAGTCTTTCGCAGGTCGTCATCCCACCTGGTCGGAGACACACACAACACAACACAATATAGATATATTGGACAACACTATATTATAGTACCCACTAAGTAGTACCCTCGCGTAATCTTTTCACTCACCAAACAGTATCGCTGCTATTTAAACAGAAATAAACATATCCCTTAAGGATGCCGTCTCAGGCGCGACCAGTGATTCAGTCCGACGAAGCGTGAAAAAGGGGAGCTCGATAAAGGGTAACTGGCAGTCTTGGACTTTTTAACTGAGAAAGGCAAAGCTTTGCACTTTAAGGTGCTATAATCGGCTATCCCGTCCTCCAGGGTCTCACTTCGTGATAATTATTGACCACCTGTGGGCAATGTGTGGGCATTCTGCCGACCGATGTGGGGCGGTGTGCGATGGTCCGCCTGCGACGCAGGAGGTTGCGGGTTCGATTCCCGCCTCGGAACAATTGTGTGTACGATCTGCAGATATTTGGTCCGGGTGTTCTGGTTGTTTTCTTATATATGTATAATAAAAAAAAAAAATTTTATGTATTATAATAAACAATATCTATCTATGTAATGTATTACGTATATCAGTTATCTAGGACTTACCCATAACACAAGCTCTGCTTACCATTGGGCTAAATAATGCTGTGTGAATTGTCCAGCATTATTTATATTCTTAGTACCCATGTTCTCCATTTTTTATGAGCATCGGTTGGCCTAGTTTAACCTTAGTCACAAATTCACAATGCATTGTGTGTGAGTCATTTACGTTACGAATACCTTCTTGGTAACCACAAAGTAACCACAAACTCTTGAACTATCTAAGTACCGTGTTATATCTAGTGTGCATGCATTGCTAACGTTAGACGTTCGACGTATATAGCTTCATAAGGTTCTAGCCAGACGGACCGCATTTCAACTGCTATCCAACCGCAAATTTGCAAACCAACTGCGCAGTCCGATTGCAGTTCTATTGCAGTCGTGTCAACTGCACGCCGACTGCAAATGAACTGCAAATTTGCGGTTGGATAGCAGTTGAAATGCGGTCCGTCTGTCTGGAGCCTAAGACAATACACCTAACAACAATATAACAAGTTGGCGGTAAAACAAGTTGTATCAATATGAATTCGAAATAGCAAAACTGCCGCGGGCAGTATAATACAGATAGGTGGGCCGATTTACCGTCATAAACATAAATTAAAATGTATTCCAAACAAAACAAGTTTGATCGTCACATTTGACATTTTGAAGGCGCGCTGTTGAGATAATTCTGACATGTTATCGCAACGAGGAGCTAGTTTACTGCATTTATTTTGACATTTATGCCGATGACTAAAAGTTTGTTTTGCTTTACTGGTTACTCTACCATAAAATATTTACCTCAACTAGATTTTGCTGAAGGCTTTGCTCAATTTATTTTCCTTCGAGGTTAAACATGGGCTAGGTTAACCAATTAGCAAATAAACCAATAACAATTTTAGGCATTTTCTAAACCGGTTAAAACTTTTTTACTTGTTTATCTGGGCTATTTCAAATAAGGACCAGAATCAACTTGGAAGAAGACTGCCCCTATTTCCCATCCCAATAACCCATTCAATAAATACAAATATAGGTCGCAGACTTAAAAAACATGACCCAGACTATTATGTTTTGGTATCCATGCTCCATGTACAATAAGAATTAACATATTGAATGCGCAATTCGAATTCTTTATTCAATCACCGTCAATGAGTCGAGCTGTCTCGACACACTTGTGGTTTTGCACAAATGCATTCATGACAATGAATGTTACAAGCATCGTGAAAGTTATGGCTTTATTCAGGCTTATGTCATCTTGCTTTGTAAAATCAACTACTGATATCTCTTCAAATGATATAAATTATTTATATCATTTGAAGAGATCGATAAATTATTTATATCATTTCACTCAACGATTCTTATTCGAAGGATATATTTTCAGTAGGAATTTAAATCTTCCTTGTTGTATCAGACGATGGCAAATCTGGATAACCTCATATACCTAGGTATAATTGGTCTATATGCTTAAAAGTGAATTCACGTCGGAAATGATCGAACTGTAGCATTTAAAAAGTAATAAAATAAATAATTACTTATTTCAGTTTTAATTAAGTATTCAAACTTTAATTGAATTACTTTGCATTATCAATTAAACTGTCGTGTCTTATAAAACAGCTGACCCGAAGTCAATTTTAATTTGAGAAAATTACGCTGTCCTTGGTACATTTTGCTCTTAAAAGGTCAACTCGCAACAATTGTAACGTCTGGTTGGGCTTCCCTTTGAGCGGCAGCGATTTCCGTTCCCACTTGTTAGCCTGCCTTGTTAGTCCTGTTTTTAGGGCGTGATCGGACATAGCATGCCATGAAATGCATGTGAATTGAAAAAGGACACGAACCAGGGCCTTTTACATCATCATGAATATTGCAACACTGGCAAATTTGCAAATGTAGTCATGAGTCTCATGAGTGATTCAACGAAATACTACATCTGTTTTAGAAGGGCCAAACGAATGACACGAGAACTGTTCAATCAGATTTATTTATTTTTAAGTTCGTCCATGGACAATTATTTAATTTTTCTTATTATATCCCCGTAGTCCTATGTTCCCCTTTGCCAACTTGAACAGGATGATTTAGTTCTAGATCCTTCAATTCGCTTTTGAACAATTATGTTTTGCTTATTGGCTAGATGATGCTGCGTGAATAGTACAGCATCATTATTATTAAAAAGTGTGAAAAACATTATAGCACACCATCGCACGACGACCTTGTCCTGAGCCCATAAACTCATCAAACCACCAGCAAATTTGCAGCATTTGCAACGTTTAAAAAGTGCCGAGTCGTGTTATTTTACTTGCAAATCCACGTGATTATGCATAGTGGATTCGTATAAAGATACATATCTATATATTTACGTGTGTATTGTATGCAGTGCATTGTAACGCGTGAGGGCACGCACTACACCAGTCTAGAGGGGCGTTTGCCAAACCACAATGCAGCAACCATGCAACAGGAGCGACTAAATAATACTTAGATTTTACGGTTTAAAATGACAAAGCTGACTGACACTGGACGTTTCTGTTTTCTTGGAATTCAGGGACCCTGTGCCAGGCACATAATGCAATTCCACCTAGATATCGACCATCGTGATTAGAAGAGATACCTTTTTAGGTTCGAAGTTGATATAATTATGTGCATACAAAAGCAGTTGCTGACGATTCGGAACAAGGCATCAATATTGTAACTCCACACTGAACGATTCGCATATTCAGTTCGTGCCACAATACCTCAGTGGAATCGATTCAACCCTAAAATGCACTTCGCCGTTGAAAATATTAATGGCCCTCGCATGTGTTAGAGTTCACTTTCCTATTTATTTTTAGCTGTGCACTTTCAGCCACTTAGTCCCCGCCAGCGAAACTGTTCTCTGTCTGTCTTTATCACCATAATACGTAGGTCTAACTAAATACTATTGGGCGTGCTTGACAAAGGTTGTTCTAAAATAGTACTCCATAACAATTACAAATTTAGATTCGTGGTCGTGCTTTAAGATCATCTATTCCTCTACGTCGGTTGCAAGCTGTATAACATACCCATCGCCACTTGCTGACTCTGAAATGTATATGAAGCGTGTGGATATTTTATAGTCACGTCCCATGGTCAACTGAAGCTCATTGCACAGTCAAGAGACGGAGCAGCGACAATTCAGAGCGAACTATGCATAATTTAGCCATTAATTCTCAAAATTACTCGAAGTTCTGTGCGCCAGACGAGGCTGACCGTTCCTTGTAATAGGTTTGCTTCGAATGCAACTTCAAATACAGTACTATCTGATGCAGCTGATGCGATCGGATTAGATTCTATTACAGAAAAACTTGAAGCAAAAAGAAATTGAGCTCTCTTTGCAATGCATCAACGTCCAAACTTAGTCCACAACTAAAATAAACGAATGTTAGTTTGCAGTGCAGCGGGAGAAAGTTCGGGTAGGTTCAGGGACGAAGGGCTATTTACGGCTCGCGGCGGGCGATCGTCGATGCAATTAAAATTGTAAGCGAAGCTTTATACTCCTGAGCTAAATATATGGCGTTCCGTGTTTCCAAGCGGTCTGAAAGCCGTCGCTTTTCTCCAGGAATCATAAGCAATTTGAAAAATAATGATACCTATATGTATGCTAAGGTGGCTTTATAACTTACTATTCATTCAATACTGCATCCTCTCATAGGCATCGTTTTATGATGCTCGTACGCAGATATACGCAAGCCCCTTAAGTAGTTTACTCAACTCAAACTTTCCTCTGAGGATACGATTATCTTTATCACCATCTACATTTTAGCGCTTCGCCTATTTCCCCAAAGGGCAGTCGTTTCATATCAAGTTATGACAACATTTCGAAAACACCTTTGGCAACAAGCCAAATCGGTGTACAGATTATCATGTTTTTAATTTTGCGACTGGTTGAAACCGAAGCTTTTGTATTTGTATTACCGACTGAAACAAGATATTCTAAAGAATTTATTGTCATCATAACTGGCATCGTGAGTAGTTTAGTAAAGATCAGTAGTTTAGTTTGCTGTGCTCGAATACTATTGCGTTCATTGTCCCTTTCAAAGGTCACATCGGCTGTACCGTCGAATGTCCCTTACGATGCTTGCCTTCCTTATGTATTTTCAATCGCTTTAAAAAACGATTTCTGGTTGTTGGAGTTGGTAGATGATGCCTAATGAATATGAAGTAAATTTAAATTATTCATTGGCAGTACAAAATCCGAGTAAACGATTACTTGACGGGGTGGCAGGACGAATATTGATTTCGTTGCTATATCAACTTTTCCTTTATACCGAGAATCAGTCTTAAAGTTGACTTTGTCCCTTCCATTTATTTTATTTATTTTATA
Source organism: Eupithecia abbreviata (assembly GCA_943735965.1). Lineage (NCBI taxonomy): Eukaryota > Metazoa > Arthropoda > Insecta > Lepidoptera > Geometridae > Eupithecia > Eupithecia abbreviata. Next base: position 9,348,008 of record OX030982.1, on the reverse strand, counting down.
CTTTTTGCACGATAATCTATATATAAAACCTATTCTAGAAAATTAATACAAAGGTGAACTTAACCCTAAAAAGAGTTCTCTTCCAGCAAACCTTATTGGGAGAGAGAGATAAAGTAAAGAGAGAAGTGGGTATATGTGCATAAATAAAATTATAAATAGACGTTCCATTTTATTTATTCGGGGCAACAAACAATTAAGGCTGTTGAAGATTAATTCTAAGTAATCAACATTGCGCTCTTCAAGACTACCTCAAAAATAAGTATTTTTTACAAATAGGCTCAGAAAATTGTCGTTTCTTACAATTTCCTAGCTCTTGTTCCAGAATCGACAATATTAAACGCTAAAGTTTCAATTACAACGTAAGCGCCAAGCTTGAATTTCTCATAGCAAGTCTCGAGGGGCTTGTATGTCGAGGCAATATTTCATCTGCAGGGCTTGTTTTACGAGCTTCGTCTGACTTTTGACTCTGTGCGAAGCTTTGTTCTGCCATCGTTATAACCGCAAATAAAATTAATTACTCTACCGAAACGGGGCAGGGAAATTATTTGTTAAGTTTTGTACTTCGATAAATATGAAATGTATGGACATAATTATTTACTTGTTTGGAGAAAGCAGTGATTTTCATGCGATAAAATACTAGTACTTGCAACAAGATACTTTGTTGTTTTAATGTTTTTCTTTTGTTCCAATAATATTGTAGTAAATTCCACGATACCTACCGAGCAAAAACGTCCAAACTCCTATTGTACAAATACTGAAGCCCAGTAATGATTACCTTCACGTTGCATTGTTACTAAAATCCTTGACATTTTGTATACTCCACAGTCATTCCAACCACTCTACTCGGCACTTCCATAAATTAACTTTCCTTTAAACAGGGCTAATGAAACTGCAATCCCCGACTTTAATCTAAAAGCACTGTAAAGCATATTGATATTCGCTTTCACGCTTTCATTTTGCGTGAAATCTCTGCAATGTGTAGCTGTTGGCCTATTTGTCATCAGATAAATCGCATAGTGTAACGGGTAGGTCATTCTTGCCCTATCTAGATAGCTTTCTAAAGTTTGCTTGTCTTTGTTTCGCGCGATTCTATTTTGTGCGATCGAGAAATTGAATGCTTGTTTCTTTTGTTTCTCGCAAAGTCGCTAGTTAGCGTACGGCATAAGAATAATGATTTCAGAACCGATTACTTACTTCAAGTGTTATACTATACGCTTTCAATACAAAAGTCATACATCTTTCACTAAGTTTAACTGTTTCATTTCCAGTGATATATTCTCTGCAAATAGCCTACAATGCCCTAGAATGACGTCTGTGCCCGGCAGATTTATAGTAACGTTGACTCTATGATATGCTAGTATGGGTTCAGCTTAGCACCTTGACTTGTAGCCTGTGTGATACACTGAGTTTTACAACAAAGCCTTTTATTTTTGACTTTTTAGTTTTAGTTCCATAAATTAGTCTCGTTTTCCTATAACATGGTTTCATGACCCATCAGCGCTGCAGCGCTTCAATTGTAAGAGCTCATAAATCTTAATAACTTTTCAAACATTCGAACTGAAGCCCATGAAGTGAACAAACTTAATATATTAAAAGATGTATTGTGTATTGTACTTCTATGCCTGAATGATTATCATTGTTACCTACCTAGCTTTTTAAACTTGCAGTCTATTCAATGAAGAATTAATACTGATTATTTCAGAACAAAAATCATCTTGGTATAACAGGGAACCATTAAACATTTTGCTTCTATAAGCTGATGTTTCATTTAGGTATCTATCGCCTAATTGGTGTGCAAGTGATAATCAATTCTGAGACACGGGCGGGCGATCTAGGCATTTGACTAGGCGTTACGTTTACGTAACTAACCTTCCCCAACAAGTGCGCAGTATGGCAAAGGTTGACTAATAGCTATTATGCTTTCAGGTGAAGCGATATCACCGATATACATTGTTATCACCCACGCGTTGGTACTTTGTAGTTTGATGTTGTGGTAATTCTGTGAAATCGTGTTTAGATAATTTTTTTACATTGTTAGAATGTTCAATTTCATTGATAAGGTGAATTTTTATAATAATTTCCACCTACTCATATTCATCTACCTCAACCAAAACCCCTCCAGTGCTGGACATAATAATATCCTCCTCATAATGTCAATGGTAGGTATAAGTACAGAGATGCCATGTGGCTTAGAATTTACACCATCCAACTCTTCCCGCGGGTGTCGTAAGCGACGAATATCCATAGGAGGGGGTAGCAGCACCTCCTGCAGAACAATTCTTCCATCGAATTCAATCCCCAACCCACATGCCCAGCGTGGGGATCATGTGCCCATGATAGACATAGGTACCTCAAATAATAATAAAAGCCAATTAGGCGCGTATGCTTATCAGGAGGACAACCGCGTCCAGCAGTGGTCCAGTTTAGACTGTAGATAGAAATATAATTCTTTAGCTTATATCCACTGTTTTTTTAAATCATATTTAATGTAAGAACCTTTATAATTAAATTCATGGTGGTCCTATTGGGTGAACAAGAAAGGTGGTTAGGCTAAGCCATAATACGTACGATAGGAAATCAAAATTCTTTTAGAGCATTAAAAAACTTACTTATAATTCAAGCATAGCTAATGAGACGTATCAATATCAATGAACGTAAATCTTGTATCGGCATTCGATTGATGGCCAATAGACCACATAATTCACTTAAGAACCCTTTTGCACTAAATAATACCATAAAAACATCAAAAACGACCGCCGAAAAATAACTTGATCTTATACGCGCAGTCGAATAGAAAATCCAGTAGAACAGCCGTAGTCTTCACAATTTATCAATTTTACATTTCATTGAACATTTTGAATGGACTAATCAAATAGATGTAAATTTATGCGATAGTGTTTTGTTCTAGTCGCCTAGGGGTTTAACTTTTGTATAAAAACAAAAAAGGATTTGCTTCAAAGAGTTTGTTAGACATAATAATGTTGTTCGACACGATATTTTGTCTCCTACTAGCTGCACCTCGCGGCTTCGCCTGCGTGGAAATTTCTGCGCAAATTTACCAAATTTTCTCACCGTTTAAACCTTTCCTGGACTACAAATATTACAAAACCAAAATCAGCTAAATCGGCCGTTCTCGAGTTTTAGCGAGACAAACGAATAGCAATTGATTTTTATTAAAATAGAAGATAACACAACAATATTCTGATATTTCCATTCTAAATAAATTAAATTTTACGAGAATCCTTTAATCCATTCGGCCTGGCATGATTAGACAAAACATGAGTATAAGAAAAAAACCTGCTGTTTTTTATGGCATTATTATGTAATGGTTCCCACACTGCGCTGAGCTGCTTAAATAAATAACAAACTTTAATGCGCAATGTAATTTGTTTTTTATTTTATTTGGACGCCATAAAGATTCAGCCATGTTAATTATAAATTCGAATATGAACCTCTATAGTTTTGTTTAATTAGGATCGTTGCAAATGGCTGATATGGATTTGATACATAGATTTAAACTTATTTATCACTAAACAAAAATTTAATACTAATTATAATATATAGTGTGATAGAATCGGCGCTCTTATTACTCAAAACAGTCTCTTCCAGGCCTTCAGACAAAAAGATCGGCTAGATTATAATTATAAATAAATAAATATAATTAATGCTGGACGATTCACACAGCATTATCTAGTACCATGGTAAGCAGAGCTTGTGTTATGTGTACTAGATAACTGATATACATAATAGAATACATTACATAGTTTTTTTTTTTATTATACATAGAAAACGACCAGAACACCCGGAACAAATATCTGCAGATCGTACACACAATTGTTCCGAGGCGGGAATCGAACCCGCAACCTCCTGCGTCGCAGGCGGACCTTCGCCCACCGCGCCACATCGGTCGTCAATTATAACCGTGTTGTGTAAAATTAAATTGAAATTTTAACTGTGGTTTTCCTTCTACCCACATTTACCGGTTGTTATAAAGGCGATATTGTCTGCTCTGGCATGCAGATTGCAGACCTCTTCAGACCTTTGACATTTAAACAAGTGCTTGTTATCTTTAACGAAGGTGCAATTATAGTAAATAAACATAGCGAACTAAATTCCTAGCTTATCCAAAAGGGCGTAAAGCTTATCTTCGCTTTAGCTGGTTTTATTGGTCAATTAAATACTGTGTTTATACTAATAATTAAAAGCAGTATTAAATTAGTGTGTACATGAAATTATGCTATATTTCAATCACTGTCATTTATGTTCTTCTGAGAACGTTTTTTTAACAAAAACTTGTCATGGTCATAAATATGTATGTTAATTATGTAGGTTAATTTGGTGTTTTTATGCTGATTATCCTCTTATAAAAACTTATTAGGCAGTTTAAAAAAAACATCTTTACCATCATCATAATCAACCTATGTCAGTCCACTGCTGGATATAGGCCTCCCTCCTCCTCCTCATTACCATCATAAGTGGTCAATTTAGTCACAACGAGATCTTTCGGAAATCTCATTTAAACATAATCGAACCGGTTGACATTCTACTTATTTATATTCTGTGGCTCGTGACTCCTATGAACTTCAAACTAGTTTGGACAACAAAGACTTGTTGTTATGTCAAACTAATGTGATCTTTATTCAAATAAGTTACCACTTTATCACTGTTATTTTCCTTATTATTGTGATTTTATCAGTAGGTAACTTATTTAATTGAGAACTGCTGCCGAATTTGCCTCTACTTTTTTTTTACATAAACGTGCCTTGGGCTATCCAATACACAATGGTTTATTGTGTCTTATATTTGTACAAATACATAGGTCTTAAAATAATAATATTATTTTATTTTTATATATTATAAAAAAGTCCAACATGCACCCTGCTAGGGCATTGCAACATAAATTTAAAGTTAAATGATTCTAACCTCTAGAAGGATATATCAATCTATCCTTGCAGAATTTCATTACGATTCCTTCAACCATTTAATCGTGATAAGGTCAAACACAGACAGAGTTAAAATAAATAATAACATAATACGGAGTTTTATATTATCACCTTTTATATTGGTATATATTGGGATAATAAATCAAGACACGGAAATTAGATGCCTAAATAACTCGTTAGGTAGTTAAAATAATTTGAGATCATAATTTAAACAATTTAGTCCCAGTTTATTTGGACACGAGAATGGAACTGTTTTTCATCGTTACGGACGATTGAGTGACTCAGCTGATCCACTTACACGTAATTATGGTTGCTGCATGTACTTTATTTATTTATTCTTCTTGCACTATAAAAAAAAACATTGGTTTATTCCAGTTTCCCCTTGACAAATACCCTTGAGGGAAAAAAACTAATAAAAAACAGTTTTCTTCCTCACCGTAAATTTTTTTCCTAATTCCAACTTGTCTAAGGGGGAAAACTATACAAGAAAATAAATAACAAAAGCGAGCTTATACCTAAAAAGAGTTTTCTTCCAGCAAACCTTATTGGGAGAGACAAAGTTATAAATGTAGGAGTTTTGAGACTAATAATCTCAATTTTCCTACATTTTCCCTAATTTTCTTTATTTTTTTAACAAACGAAACTTTCCTCCACTTGGAATACGAGAAATAAGGTAGATCCCTCCTACCTATAGCATAATATAGTTATTATCGTCATAAAATTCTTATCTGCAGCAATCTAACATTAAAAAAGAACCTCCATCTTAATGGAAATAAGCGTTATCTTAAACACCGCCAAAAACTAAAATATGTGTATGCAATTGACTTAGTTTTTTAAAATCAAACTGTAGACCTACTTATTCAACCCTAAATAATATAAAACTTTGGAAACTATCATGGTTATTAACACCCAAAGTCATTTAAAACTGTACATTTACTATGTTTAGATCTTTTGAGTTTTCCAATATTTCGGCACAGTTTCATGCGCTTTGACAAAAAACATGTTTAATGTACAGCATATTTACCAAATATACCCAAAAATATACTTTTTGTCAAGAATTGGGAGTCCGTGGCAACCCTATTCTGATGAAGATAGTCTGAGATCGATCGCTCCGCCTTCCCTAACAATTGAACGAATTGCCTAATTATTTTTATTACTCGTTCTTTGGGCATTGGCAATTTCTCATTCCTTTCACAAGTTAAATTTGAACCTTTTTTGCTACGAAACTACTAAACCCACTCAACCTACATAAAACCAACAAATTGATATTTTCTCTCAAACAGACAAAAGAAGAACGCCACATTCCGGTTTAAGTAGGTATTTGAATTTATTATTGTATTCCATTCCGGCATATTCCAGTTCTAAACACGCGGTCTCTTTGTTCTAAATAGAATATTTCTGAAATTTAAATTGAATTCCTTGAGATGAGTATTGACCATGTACCAATACCTATTACCTACACAAATGTTAAGAGTTGCTTAAATTACAAACAAATATTAGGTCTGTTATGTATGTATGTGTCACAGAATAATAAACAGAGCCAACAAAAATAATGTTTAAAAGTGGGTAATTGTTTTTCTTCCTACACTGATCTATACACTAGGCCAGCCAAACTAGAGTTAAAATGTTTGTAAAAAAACCGCCCAAAATTAACCTAAAATTCACTCTGTTGCCGTACATTACCAGTCGATTTGAGATACTTCTTTCATAAATATTGCTTACAATTATTTCTGAAACTCGACCAAGCAAGTGAGTTTTTGTTATTTGTGTCGTGGATATTTACAAACATCCAACTTCGTGTTTGGCCCTAGCCAAAGTACTAAGTTTATCGTTTTATCTTTTAGGTATATTAGGGTAGGGTACTACATACGTAAAATATACTAGGGTAGACTTAGGCCCTCAGGTTAGGCTAGTCTCAATTTCAATATGAATAAACTTTATAATTAGGTAGTTTTCATTCTAAATTCACGAGCACCAAAAAACAAAACCGCCAAAGTCGTATCCGCACTCCAGCAAAAATCGTGAGCGAATATCCGACATTAGGTAATCGAATTCGGGGCCTGAGGGGCCTATTGTTCGAGGCCAAGGTCTCGCTTGTTTACATCGCTTAGAGGTAGACGCTGATGCATCGGCCCGCAAAAACTTACACGTGACGTAGGATACTGCTCGCTATTCTGGGGTTTGCTCTTTGGAATTCTGTGTTTGTGTTACGAAATCTTTGTTATGCTGAATATAGCTTATTGTTTTATTATATTGGAAAGTTTAAATGTCAGGTTTTTGTAGAAATGCCCCATAATTTGTGAATCAAGCCGTATTTTTTTTACTTGAGGTGATTAATAATTCTATGGAAGTATCCTTACAAGCCTTACATGTTCTACATCACATTATCGGTTTCAGCTATCTAAATGAAGTTGTTAAAAATACTTTACGTAAATTGTAATGTCCTTCAATGTGTTGATCATTTAAATTTGTATGGAACTACGTCTATAACGTCTATAACATAATCCAGACAATGGTAACTACGACCATAAAAAATGATCGTGCGTGCAAAACTGACACAGTATTCTGTATTGAATTTAGGCGTACCGTTGGCCTTGCTATTACTATTCGAATTAAATGCTCGTAAAAACTCATTACGTCTGCTACAGCTATAAAAACGATTACGATCTCTTCCGATTTACATTTTGGTTAAATAGTTTAGTTGTTTTGTTTGTCTGGTGAGTCATCGTTACTAACAGACTGCTTTGCTGTTATTTTGTTGAATAACGAATTCTAACTCGATGATAACAACCCATTTACGTTCTACCTAGAAGGTATCCTATGTGACTGGTTACATAATAGATGATACCCCTGAGAAAGACAGAATCTACTTTTTATTTATTGATTGTTTTTACGACCGATGTGGCGCGATGTGGAGTCGATTCCCACCTTGGGACAAATTTTTGTACGGTCTATAAACTACGTAAATATTTGTCTGGGTATTTTCTTTGTATAATAAAAAATATCTTTCTTTGTACCTAATGTAGGTATTATATTAATTTATATCAGTCATTTAGTAATCTCAACACAAGCTTATGGCTAGATGATAATGTGTGTGTAGTCCAGTATTAATTATTTATCCTTGAAAAGTGCGTGCCAAGCCGCCTGCAAAATCTATAGTATTATTTTATCACTTTACCTATCGCTTCCGTATATTTTTCCGCTCTTTCGAAAAAATAAACATTGGTGTCTGAAAATTATAAATATCGACCGCTATTGTGAACTGATTATCATCCAATGAAGGTTTTACACTAAACGGATCTCGATTTGCATATATCCGCTAAAAGCTTTGTTATGGCTTCGGATTACGCTTGTTTACCATAACTCTAATAACCATCATGCTAATTCTAAAGCTGTATGATGCAACGGTAGCCTACGCTCTCTATTCTAAGAATTTTTTTATGTCTTTAGTTAGGGATATTTGTTACATTTATTTATTATTTGTTTTTAAGTATTCATAATGTTATCTTCACTTTTTAATTATTATTATTATGTATTATGTACTAGCTTATCTTTGGTAAACCCCCTGCCTTTCTCATATTCACATAATGATTTCCATCCAATAGTTGCCTGATAGTGATCACTTCTAAGCGATAAGGCCGCCTATTGTACTTGTCACTTTTTGTGGTGTACTTTAAAATATTTCTGTAATGTATTCTATTCTCACAGAATATAACAGCTTTGTCAACAAGTTCTTGTTAATCTAAAATTTTTCATGGATAGACCATGTCTTTTTTGTGGCCAAGGAGTTTGACCACAAACATACATACATATATCATCTCAAAAAACACAAATCATCTCACAAAAAAAAATTTGGCTCAACAATATTGTCTAAAGTTCTAATAATTTATTATCGTCGTACGATGGAAATCCCATAACCAAATCAAATCTGCGATAATCAATTCATTCCATACGTACTTAAATATAATGTCCTTCCACCTATCTCTTGAAAGCACCTGGTTACATAGTTTATTTCCTCTGCCTACGTTCCTAGCTATAATAATTAAATAGTTTCCTTTAGAATTTCCTTTCATGACGTCAACTTCACCTTTACCTCTGTGTCCTCCTTAGCATTTGTCATTGTTTTCCTTCAATGTTATAAATAGTCTTTACGCATTCTTCAGCCCGCACCAATAAATCAATACCCACATAGCGGCAGAATGCTAAGCAGCCATTATGCAACGTTATTCACAGAGGCTTGTCGAATGTCGTTGTTGAATACAACAACCTAACCCTATGCAGTAACATAGGGTCATATATCGGTCATAAAGTAGTATATATTAAATATATTATAGGAAATTATATAGGAAAATTAAGGCAGTTATTCACGGTTGAATGGCGCCTGAAAGGCACCTTTAATCGTCTTTGTTTTAGTTTCCTTTGTAGTTTTTGCATTAATTGTTCTACTATTCAGGTTTCAAGGTTCGATGAATGTTGGAGCTGTCATCGAAATGCTATATATTCGTTTCTTCATACATAAATAAATACAAATATTCCTCAAACAAAATAAACCTTAAACCCGCTTAAATTTTTACTTCAATCTTAATAATATCAGACAGATGCAAATGAATATCATTATCAAAACCTTTACAAATTACAATCCAGCAATCATATTTTATCAATCAGACAAATCGTCCCTCAAAAAGATAGCAATTATTCCAACAAGTTAGTAATTATTTGATCTAATCTAGTAATTGCTCTGCTACAAGAAAATGCTTCGTTGCCGGTTGTTTCATAGATAAGGAATATTACACAGTTAGTACAGAGTAGTCGTAGATAAGTAAAGAGTTTGTATGGGCTTACAGCGTAGGCTTGAATAAGAAAGTCCTAAACCGGCCTGGTGGGTTTGTTCGTAAACCTTCCCACACAGGGTCTACTTTCGAGTCACAATAGACTAGCTTATCTATTGGCTTCTGTTCAATATCTTTAATGCCACTATACGACCTTTTTAGTAGCATAGGGTTGCCAACACGATTTTGTTTCTAGACGAGGTTTCCCTGTCAAAAAGAAATGTGGAATCACGACGCCATTTTATTTGTGATTTATAGATGTTAAATGCAAGGAACTATAAATTCTAAAGATATGAAACGCATGCTCACAAAATAAATGCTCTGATAAATTTTCTCATGGCGTTCCATAGACAACCCTAGCGCTTTCGTTCTCTACCACAGTAAAATAGTAATAAAATGCATTGACCCGTTTCGATTCGGAAAGAAATTGGTCTTGCGAATGTAGAATGGCTTTTGTCTGGTCTCGAATCTATTGTTATTTTAATGGTGGGTGTTAGTGCGGTGACTAACGAAGAAAGTAGGATGCATCGGGAATGAGATACGTACTGTATGACTCATTGTTTCAATTTCCAATAGCGTTTATGATATTGCGTGACTGGTAGACATCATCATCATCATCATCATCAGCCTATATCAGTCCACTGCTGGACATAGGCCTCCCCCGATGAGCGCCATTGCGCCCTGTCTTCAGCTTGTCATTCTTCAAGTCGTCATCCCACCTGGTCGGAGGGCGTCCTACACTACGTTTACCGAGTCGTGGTCTCCACTCAAGAACACGTTTGCCCCAGCGGCCGTCGGTACTACGTCGGACTGGTAGACATAATCAAAGCATAATCTAGATTCATAGCAACTTCTTTGGCGTAGTTTTGTTTTTGACGACAACAAGGATATTTTTTACTTGCTATTTTCTCCGCTTTCACTAAATATAACACAATTTAATATAATGCTAATGGTATGTTTAGCTATGTATGATCCATTATCAATGTATATCTACTTAATCAAAGTCCCGAAACATCAAAAACATTCATTCAAAATAAAACATCCTTGAAGAATTTGTCCAACACAAATAATAAATCGTCTTTATAAACAATACAGAGCAACTTGTACATTTCAATAGCTTTTAGCACTTGAGTAATACCTATATCTAAGTCTAGATATTTTCGTGTTATCGCTAGCCGCACCTTTTAGCTGGTGATTTACGATTTGAGCCCTAAACAAACAATTATCGTATCTCTGATTGTTATTGACGTAGAATGACAGGAGATTTGGGAGTTGGCTATTAGCTCCCATTAAGAACTGAATGCTTTTTGATTGGCCGTTCTAATTTTGTTGGTAATTTGGTATATCTATTTTGGTATGAAAATGGTTCGCCGGTGATTTGTTTATTAACACTTTGACAGCGGATCACGTACTACGCACGTGACGCTTATTTTATCCTAGTTAGCCGCATACATAATTAGCGTATCATTCTGGGCGCGCCGGCACTTTCTGACCATTTTGTTATTTTTATAGAAAAAAGACTATAATAGTTGTGGCCATGATTTTATGTTCATTGTATTGAGGGTATCTCATATTATTATATAAAATAAGAAAAACATGTATTATTGTTTTTTTTTAATTATAAAATTGTCACGGACAGGGGACGTGATCGGATGTTAGAGATTGGAAATAAATAAAATGCTTGGCTGTCCAAGTGTTAAGTCTGGAATGAGTAATCAGTAGTTACTATTAGCTCCAGATCACTAGATTAGGTTTGTAATAGATAGTGAAAGTATGTGCCAGTAATTGATCAATCACGCAAAACGATTTTCCTACTTTGCTCCTATTGCTAGCGATCATTTGAATGATAAATATAAAAATAATATACGTAAAATAAAATATTATAAAAAAATATAAAATTTTAGACGGAGTCTAGCCAAAAGCGCAAGTTATATTATAGTGGCCAAGTGTATGCGCAAACACAGGTGCACTCTCTATTCCCTAACTCTCATAATCCCGTCCCATCGGATTGACCCACAAACTGACGCGAATTTTTCTTGCAAGCAAAATCCCAATAACAACTGTATTTCAAAATAGTCTCATCTCAAAAGCTTTAAAAAAGTTCAAACTAGGTACCTTCAGTCGGACAGAACATACAAAAAAATATATGCCTTTGGATGAGTAACTCCAGTGTAGAAACCTTGAACTGGTACTATGTCGGTCCAGTATGGAACGTACGAGTATATTTTTTATTCCATTTTTTTTAACAACCATAACAATGGCAGGGTCTTACAGCCAGCGTCTAGCGTGCTCTCGCGCCGCTTCGTGCGTGTCGAGTGTTTCGCTCGAATGCACACTCAAGCGATCCTGCGTCCGCCCGACTGATATAAAATCAACTCTACAAAAACATCGTTATTTGTATTCAACATCCAAGGCCAAGTCAGCCATATTGCATTCGCTGTCGAGTCCTGGTAAACAAGGTCTTTTATCAACGCACTTATACCAATAGCGGTTAAATTCAAATCTTTTTTTCTGGAATTCTCTGGCATGACAAGTGGGTAGATTAATGCTTTTTATTGGCAATAACTCTTCAAGTAACTTTACATGATTTGTTTTATAAGATTCAGTTTAACTTTGTATGCTGCCGTAACAAACATAATAGTAACGCGCTGTAGTGTCATTACTCGTGGTATATTACCTTACATGGTTTGTGGAAAATCCATGTGGTTGTTCAACCAATCTACGATCAAAACTAACTCTGAGCCTAACCTAAACCTATCCCTAAGGCCATGAGGGTCAATAACAACCTTATCAAGAGTTACTTCAAACAGACACTGGCATAGTAGGTCAATTGTTTACAACTGTCGGAGGTTCAGTGGCGGTTCATATCTTGTTCATTGCTAATGGGGTAATTTATAAAACGTGTGTAACATTAAGATAAAAATAAAGTTTCTGTTACGTAATTTGTGCCAGGCGGCTTTTTTGTTGATGAAATTAAAGTTACTCGTAAGTAATCTGGATCTATTGTTGTGTTCAAGGTTACCCATTTAAGTCTCTGTCGCTTCCGTCACACCATGTGTAGGTACTTTAGAAATAATAAAGTTTGTTTACGTAAGGAATAACAAACAGTTTGTTGCGGTAGCGCGGCGAAGGTGTCAACACAAAAAGTGTCTCTTTTCCACGAAGAAATTACTAAGTTGTAATAAGATTTAACATTTAAATTTGACACCTATCATTAAGTCATTTGCCATGTTTATCATTACAGTGGGAATCGCTCTCTGGGTGTATTCAATGAAAACGAGTTCCTTTCAGTAAAATTACGAAGCAGAATAATTAAAACATTGTTATTAAAAATTATACAAAGAAGAGGTGGGGTCTTAAAAAACTTGGTCCATCTATTGTAGACATTTATTTAATAGTGTCGGAAATAGGCCGTCAACACACTATAATTAAGCAGACATCTAAAGATTGAACGGACAAAAACAACTCATTTAAAGCCCCATAATTTGATGCCGTAAGTACATTATCCAAAACCGGCTGCGCAGGCTCTTACATAATGGTTTTTGTTTTTGGCATTTATGGCCATCACCGATTAAAGGCCCACAAAGATTAATATGTGCAGTGGCTGGAAATCGAACTGCATTCGAATCCCACCCCCCCTTGATAATTATGGTGTTGGACTATCGGTTCCACTACCGTCGTTTCCACAAGGTCCTGGAGGACTTGACAGTTCGAATTTTTTGTACATAGTTCCATCCATCCACGTGAAGCAAAATTTCGGGCCGGGGTGCAGCGGTGATTCCTTTTGGCAGGATGTACTTAAAAAACTCGGTGATTTATTAATAAAACTGATTGACCAAGGTCATGTCAACCAATAAAATGTATCATTATTGCCAGCCAGCCACCAGTTACTACTACTAATAATGGTTGGGGGTTATGGGTTGCTGTTGGAAGAAAGTAGACATGTCAATGTCAAGCTTCTCGTGTGTCAATCTTACTTAGTGCAAGTGACTTCATAAAAAATAAGTTGAAGTTGACTTCATATAGCTTCAGAACCGCTCAACAAAGTTCATGTTTTTTTGGATAATTTAATGTAATCCATCTTTAATTAAACCACCAGTTATTGCTAATCGCAGTTGCTGTCTTGTAAACCGCTGCAGTTTATAGAAAGGCAGTGAAACTGGAGCGATGATGGAGCGACGATCTTCAGTATCTATACAGATTATGTCTATCTGAGTATATCTTCTTGGCCGGTCTATATTTATTATTATCGCCGCCGCCGCGCCGGTGTATGTGAATAAACAAAGCTCTGTTGACACGCCCGGAGAGATACGGGCCGGTATCTATTTTGTGTGGCCTTGGCATTGAAAAATATGTTTCACCCCACGCTGTCTTACATGCGTTCGGGCAAGGGCACGTTTGCAGGGAAGATAAGTGAGCCTAAGGAAAATGATTTAGTGACTTCTGAATTGCATGCAAAATAATGCTGAGATAATCAAGGAAACTATGGGATTATCAGTATTATTTTCTATTCTAACGTCTATTTAGACCCAAAAGCCTGACTGTTTAATCTAACAAATTGAAATCGCATAAGGGTCTTACGAGTAGATGTCTATGTTGTCCAATCTGATTTTGCACTAGGTTAAATTAAAGCACTCAGCTCGAAACTTCAGGTAATTTCGTCCAAGTCGTTGGATTTCTGGACTAATCAAGTCATCAAGATATTCAGGTGGTCATTCTTCTGCTTGCAATTTATGTCGGTATGACTCCGTCTCCAGCTGCAACATATCTGAAACTTCGGCGTGATCGCGCCTTTACCATGTGTTTTCGAGGCGATAAATGTAGATAAAAACTTGTTTGTTGCAAATTTTTTCACGTTAGCGAACGCGTGACACACATTCGAATTATATCATTCGCAATTCACTAATTCACAGATACGCCTTATTGTAGAGTTTGTTATTATTTTATGGCATTCACAATATTTTTGAATACATTCGTCACGACAATTAAAACAAAAACGATCACAACCGGGTGTGTTATATAGGCACTGTTAAATAAAAAGCTAAAATTGTGAATTTATGACGTGGAACAAATTATCTGAGTATAAGACCTAGTAAAAAATCACTGCCTCTGCCGTTTTAATGACTTTTTTCACAGTAAAAATCTCGGGCAAAATGCCAGTTGCCAATACGCATAGATAAAAAAACGCTACCGGTACGTAAACAAAATCGTTGCAATATCTAGTGCTGTGTATTCTGTGGGAAAAGTCTGCACAAAAACCTTGCAAGTGTGCGTGCTTAGTTTAATCCACGTAATGCGTTTAACTTGGCGCAACTAGGGTTGCCAGCGTTGCCACAGTTGTCACCTGATGTCCTTCCTCCGGCTAAAAATGATACAATCACTATTAGTACGTCGCTGTTTTTGTGTATAAGAAAGTGGATTAGATAAAGACATAACCGGTAACGGTATTTTGCACTCATTTAGATTTTAGATTATTAGATTTAGTTAGTGTAGAGAGTTACCTGACGCTGTAGCCCAAACGGCTGAACGTATTTTGTCTAAACTCGTTGAATTTTTATGACATACAAAATGAATATGAGGATATCAGTGGTGTAAACTTAAAAAAACTAAAATGAATCTAAATCATACAGCTTGTATGTTAAGTCAGATAATCCGACTTTTTGATTACATTTCCGACCCTTTTAAATCAAATTGTACCTTACCAAATGCTTAACCAGTTCGAGCACTGCTGCTGACACGGAATGTAGACTTGTAAAAGGACAAATTGGATTTTGATTCATTAAGCGCTGCATTCAAAGCGTTGTTTTTGTGCAAGGGTTTAAAATCAATAAAAACAAACCACCGCAATTCCCAATTTCGGAAAGGATCTTATTTTCTATTATTTTATTGTTTGTTCCTCAAATCCAAATCTAAAGTAAATTAATTACTTAGCACTGAAAATATTGCCGTCCCTTTCATAATCATCAGTGTACGTCCACTGCTGAACATAGGCCTCCCCCAAACGACGCCACACACACGACGACTAATAGCGTTCCTGGAATGGATAGAGGGGTCTATCCATCGACTCCCTGCGACCGCTACAATATCGTCGATCCATCGAGTCGGAGGTCTTCCCACACTCCGTCCCTATCATAACTATCGGAATAAAAAGGATAACGTCATTTTAAATTCGTTTTGTTTAGCAACTAGCTGCGCCCCGCGGATTCGCCCGCGTGGAAATCTGTGTCAAATGGTTTATAAACCTTCCTCTCGAATCACTATCTACTAAAAACCGCATCAATTTTCGTTGCGTAGCTTTAAAGATCTAAGCATACGACTGTCCTGGTGGTGGCCTGTCGAATGGTAGGGAGGGCTATCCCTCCCCATGTATGCTTAGATCATTAAAACTACGCTGTGATATCGCAATTGACACGTTTTGGTAAATGTGCCTAGCCTACATTGCACAGGCATTTGTTTGATGCAATCATAAACAAAAAATAAAAGGACTTGGACAACCGGTGTCCATCATCTATCATTGACACTGTGTCAATGTTCCTATACTTAGAAACTCGTGCGTGTACCATGTGGTTCTCACTTAAAGTATATTTAATTTTTCTGTAGAAACTTACGAAGCCATTTGGGCTTCGTAGAATATCAGACAAACCTTTGAGGAAGGTCCTTTTTATATTCAAAACTAACCTAACCAATTATTTCTTCTTTTCGCAGAGCTGGAGCCGGCGCCAACGGGATCTTCTCAAGAAGATTGAACTTTTCGACTTTCAACCATCTCCCAAAGCACAAAGTCAATTCATATCAGATCAAGGTAAGTCTTGTAGTACTGTTTAAGCTCTTCAAAGTTCAGCAACTGGTCATAAGTATGTATAAATAATACGACAGAACCCATTACAACTCGGTCACAATATCTGTGCACTCAGAGCCATACAAAATGTTTGGCTCAAGGTGCACAGATATTGTGACCGAGTTGTACATATATTTATATAAAAAAAATGCATACACTCGAGTTGAATGAAACGCCTGCTGCATAGCAACATTTGACCGGTATCTCTATTATTCCTGAACAAGACACATCAGACCCTCATCATCGGAAACAAAAAAAAACACCTCCGTCTGGACATTAGAAGGGTACTAAAAATGTTTTTACTGCTGAAAATTTAAAGGTGAAAGTTTACTTTTGTCGTCGGGCTATAAAACCAGCGGGTGACACTTTTCGCGATAAAGCCCTGTCAAGGTGGCGCCGGGGTGGTTCCGACCTTCCAACTGTGTTATTTATTTGATACCTACTCTTCGTTATTTTTGTATTGTTCGGAATAAACTAAAGATGTAGCTTCTTCTTCTACCGGGTGAATACCGGTATGCTACGCTAGGTGGGCTAGGTTGGCACATGTATTTTTCTTCCACTCTCCTCTATCAGTCATCTCCGTACGTACCTTCTGAAAAAGCTATGATTTTAAATTGGAAGGAACATGGCTGTTAACTTTTACTACTACTAAAAACCATTGAATGTACTTTAAACTATTTATTATTATTTCTTGTCAAACCTTTTTATGGCTAAATATATGTAGGTATCTTTATTTTTTTCTTTGGATAAAAGCATTAAAGATGGCGAAATAAAGAAATCTCTTAGAACGAGTTGAAATAGAAATATGCATGAAAGTCCAACAATTTAATTCACGATTTCTGAGATCTTTTGCATCAATTAGATTAGATCAAGTTTTCTAGGCCTAGGCTCTAGGTTCTTAACTTTCCAACCAACCGTCGTGTCAGACTAGAGTTATTGTAGAAATTAGTTACTCTCTAACAGAGTATTAGAACATCTATTCAAGTGCCACTGTCTAAATGCTTCCTTCATGTCCAGTACTTCCTGCAACCTTAGGATAGGTTGACTGGAAGAGATCGCTATCAGCTATAAGCCTGCCCTTTAAACTTCCTCTATCCTACGTCTTTATTTCTGTATTATTACCTTTTTTTGCATCCAAAAAAGGTAGATACACAGTATAATAAAGTGTTTAAATATCTATCTACCTACAAATTACACAAGTAGATACAAATCCAGTTTTAAAGTCACTTACAGGCATTACAAGGCCAATGGC
This sequence comes from Eupithecia abbreviata, assembly GCA_943735965.1. Lineage (NCBI taxonomy): Eukaryota > Metazoa > Arthropoda > Insecta > Lepidoptera > Geometridae > Eupithecia > Eupithecia abbreviata. The sequence goes on along the minus strand of OX030982.1, from coordinate 9,330,146 downwards.
CACAATCAGTGACAGCATGCTTAGATCCTAGACTAATTCCTAAGAAGCTAGTCGGTTCCAGTTATCTGTCGACTAATCCATTAGGTATCACGCGAGCTCGTTTAAGACTTCACTGTATGTCGCACACGTTAAATTTCCTACAGTTCGATCAATTAGTGTTATTTTAGTCTGGGATAAGAATATCTAACCTTACTCAGACTTAAATTGATGGATTTGGTATCAAATTTAAATTGATGGATTAAGGGATTTTCTAATCAAGGCTGAATTATTCATGTTAAATTCCATGATGTTAGTATATTCATTTGTGACATTAATGTGTGAATAGTCAGATTTTTGTAAGCTTTTTGTCATTGTTCTTATTCAAAATTCATTATTTTATTCCTTTAGGCTTATAAAGCTTATTTTGTAAATAAATGAATAAAATAAGGACTTAGAGAAGTCGAATTTTATACTATAAATTGATTATCAAAATAGATTGTTTTACTGCTCATTAATTTTTTTTTCCACTTGCACTAATGGAAGAAGTGAAAGAAACCACTTCTTACATCGGTATTCAAACATAAATGTATTTCTATTCTACAATTCATTTTTCTTTTCTCATTTGAGTATGTTTGATCAAGCTGATTCACCAAAAAAAGCAGTAATAAACTTAAGAATGATGAGACCGCTTGTACAATTCTGCAATTGTCTGCAGTTTATGCGCCTGCGCCGGTATCTAATCTCTCAGGCCTTGGGCTCGTTGTCAACGGTCATTCCCCTTCGCCATCATTCTATTTTTACACGCAACTTGTTTATTTATTACTCACATAAATACGTACGATCCTTTATACATATTACAGCGATTGAATTATTGTTACGGTGTCAAGGGCTACGGGTTTTATGCCGCCATTCTCTGATAGTGAGAAAGTTTTGTGCACTTTGTACTTATAACTTTTTATTTATCGACTATATCGAAAATGTTTAACCCCAGCTTTATATTTAATTTTTATTAATAAGCTATCTAAATACAGAAGAAATAAACTTTTCGATTAAATATAAGTGTGAAAAACGTCACCGAATTCAGACTTTTGTCTGAGAAAATAAACTGAAGAGACTCTGGCCAAATATGCATACCGGCAAAGACAATAGTGCTACAAGTGGAATCAAGTTATCGTAGGCACAAGTACAATTCCTTTTAAGTGTAATTGATTCAAATACAAACAAGCAAGCAACCCATTGTTATTTTCCTTAATAATCAGCAATAGACAGACAATTGTAATTTGTATTTATTATCATAATACAATATACATAATTACATTAACAATGCTAGGTAGATGCAGTTCATTCAGCCCTATACATTATCCAGCCCAGTTGAATTTATTCTAATGAAGCTAATGCAAACTCTGATAGTGACATAGTGCTACAAGTGGCAGTGGTGAAACCGATAACTGTCTGGGTAGAGTCATTTGAATAAGGTTCTCGTGCGATTGTGACAAGCCGGGTGCTACTAAAAGCACCAAATTGGTAGCAAACGTCAGACGGCAAGTTGCTAGCACGCCACATAATTTAAAGCAGTGGAAAAACGTTCCGCTCACTTAAATATCGCGTAAATAACTTCGCGATTGTCTTGTCTGCTGGGCTTTGCGTGACGATGTTCAGTTTGTTAGGGAAAATTCATAATTTTGATTCCATTTACTCTGCAATGATTACCATAGCACCTTGGAATTGCGTTCGCATTTGAAATTTCATGAATGTTATTTTGGTTGCCTCACCATCTGATCATACAAAGGCTGGTTACGCTGCGTATTCTGTCGAGATCAAAATCAGTCAATAATTCTGTCACGGAAATTCTATTGCAACGCCACTCAAAGGTGAAACGCGAAACTCAGAGGAACTATCAATATAGTGAGCGGTAAACGTGATTGATAAGAGACATCCCAAGTTATGTCACTGTTTCTAACTCGAGCTGCGTCTTACTGCGTCGACATAGAGGCGATTTTATTTGGCTTGCATTTTGCAGCATCGTTAAAGCAAACAGCTTCTATTTATGGTGTCCTGGTGTATGGCTGTCTACGAACATATTGATTGGTACGACTGGTTCTTAAGGCTAAGATTCCGCTGGCTATGTACGAAGTGACAGCACATTTGCTCGGTATGGTCATTCGAACTCAATGTTGACAGCGAATCTTTGATGTGCTTGCAAAAAGTTGCAACTTTGTACTGCATTGCAAGCATTGGCGTGAACGTTTTTGTGGGTACTTATTGTTATTGATGCTTACGTCTGTTTTCACAAACAGTCGAGAGGTGTAAAACAAACAGGAATCTTGAATACTCGTCATTCATGGTCATGTTGTAATTTATTTTTACACTTTTTCGCTCTAAACTATCCCCTTCCCACATATAACATTTTCACACGTTGACATCGCTCCCTAGCCCGTCCCTTAATTTCAGGGAATCGCTTCAAAATCTATGATTCCGTGTGCGTTATCAAATTGCCAATCTCGTGTTCAGACGGTATCACCACATGATCAAACATTAGGCTAACGAGCTTAACTACTTCATACGTTGGAAATTAATTTGTCTGCTACATTGGAATTAACAGCTAGTCAGTGCTTTGAATGAACTAACGAGGGCCGACACTTGACGCTTTCGCTCAGAATTCTAAGTAAAATGTCGTGTTTTAGAATTACAGTCTCTATTTTGTTGATGTAACATTATGAAATCACAGTATGGAGTCAGACTTCATAATATTATACTGCGACTACGAGTTATGTCGATTGAGTTATTTACTAGTGGTTAGGTTTAACCTTTGCGTTAAATAACATTATAGCTCTGTCATCCATCACTTCATCAGTAAATATTTATGTTAAGTTAATTAAGTACGAGTAAATTCTTCGCTAAGAGTTCAAGACAAAACACAAGTTTATCCTTTGGTTTCTAGACGGTAAAGTACCATACAATACGAAAACGTTTCAAACGCTGCAATAATTATTTTCTTCCCAATATTAAGTACAGTCTAATATCACCAACTATGAAAACAAAGTGTTCAGGGCACGTAGAAGATGATCCCGCGGTCGCCGAGTAACCGATCCACGCAACCCGATACCTCACTGACGCCACTCAAGGCTTCCCATGCTGATACATAGGTACGTTTGTACGCTAAGTTTTTTGCGAATTGTCTTACTATGTTTTTGTCATATTTTGCTAAGACAGATTCTTCTCGTTCGTATACTTCATTGCTGAAGCTCGTGACTGTAAATCTTTCATGGTGTCGCTGATGAACCACTCCCATCTTTCACACTACTCTGTCATCGACCTGTATCAATCCTGCAGGTAAAGTGAGTCAATTATTACCTTAATTTGGTTTTACCAGCAAGTAAGTCAGGGATCTTATGGTCTTTGCGGAACGCAAAACCATTCTACAGACTGATGAAGAGATCGGATCATTCATCATTATCGTTTATAGCCTGGCTTCACCCACTGCTGGGTAGGGATTGGACAGAAGGATTTATTGGTAGCGTACGACTTCCATCAGTCTACTTTCTCAGACCATTGAAAAAAGTCTTTAGGTATTTAAACATAGCTCTACCTATAATACCCCTGAGTATATAGTACCTACATAATATAGTGTAGTTCAGTATCTTATTAGTGAATTAATGTTTTAAGTCTGACTAGTATTTCTAGACTCCCCATTGCAAACAACTTACAAACTTAACCTCTATAGATAAGATGGAGGATGTTTCATAGTAACTGAAAAAACATAAGTTCGAATCGTGCAGTACTACTACTAACCCATGTCCATATGAGAATCAGTCAGACATAGTAGACGTGAGTTATGCTGACGTCCCGCATTTTCATCACAAGCTGATACAAAATGCATCTCGATTTTCTCAACGGACCGTAAATGGCAAGAAATGAGAAAGTAGCCAGCTAATAGATACAATAGGGCTGCTTAGGTCCCGCCGATCAACTTTCCTACTCCACAAAAACTTGTAGAATGATAGAACGCGTGCAATAAGTTCTTATCGGCACAGATACCGGCAGTTTCATAACTATCAATGTAATACATTTAACTGATGCTCGAGTCTAATAGAAAAACTTAGGGAATTCGCGGGCCGCTACAATGTCGTAAGATTCTTGCGTGGTTCTACGTCCAGCTTTCGACACGAGTAGACAAGCCCTTTAAAAGGTAAACAGGCGTGCGAACTTTATCCGACCCGCAAACTTGCGAGCGTTTCGTGAGCTGATCAACTTTTTTTAATAAATCGAAACATGGATACTGCAGGCGGTTGCAGGACATTATTACCGTACAAGGTGCTACTACGGAGCTGGTTTTTGCGGCCATCTCTTAGTTTAATTCAATCTTGAATCGCGCCATGTTTGCGTACTTAGCAGTCGTTTCGTCGAACGTTTCGTATCGACTCCCATAATTTGGCGGGTGTGTTGAAACTTTTATGGTTTAAGGAGTGTAATAAAACGGAACGTCTCGTTGGATTTTTAGAGTTTATTTCGATAGCTGAGTAAAATTAGAGTTGATGGTAGAGAGCTCGGTCGAAAGCTAGTATTTGTGAATCTGTAATGTGTCTGTTCACGCGTAGGATTACTGGTAATGCCGGTTTCCGACTACGTTAGCTGGTTTTAGTTTGACAAAGCGAGTAATACAAAGCCGTATAAATACAATCTTCATTGAAGAAGCCGCGTCTAAACAAAACGAATGTACGCTGGAAAACGATTTCAGCAGCTGAAGTTAAAATCTTTTTAGTAAATTTCGCAATAGCAACGTGAAAAACCGTGCCGGGAAAAATAACATAGCAATGGACGCAATTTTATAGCCCCGAGACTGAAACTCTCAAGGCAATTAAGAAAGCAACTTAGTAAGTATCCGAACTTTCCATTCCTTCTAGTTTAATTGAAATTCAAATATGAATTATATCTCAGGAGCTATGGCGTTATATTGCCAATATTTACTGAATAGAACTGGAGCGTTCATTGAACCCGCTACTATTATTATCTCTAGGCATAACTGCGGTAATGATGTTTGGAAAACATAAGCTTACTGGCCGAAATAGCTGGTTTAATGGAGGGATTAATAATTCATAAACTAGTGAATAAGTTGTGAGGCACTCTGCGTAGATTGGCAGTTTGATTTGTTACCTACGAGTATAAATCTTGCTATTGACGTTTAATTTAAACGTGGATTCTCAGTGTTCTACATAAAATAGGTAAAATATGATATTCAATCCAAAGTTCATTAAAACACAACGGTTATAGTAATCCTTGTGATAGATAATACAGGAGCTAAAGGGTCAGCTCACACTGGGATCGTCGCGTCTCTCTCTATGGAGTGTGAGCTAATATAATAACATACACGAATCTCGTCTTTTGGATCAACAACAGAGACATCTAAATTAACTTTTTACAATATGTTTGACAATTTGTTTGAATTGATAATTATTTTTGCAACGTACCGTACAGCGTATACACTGCACTTTAAAAGATAAATTTAACTAGTTATAAGCACAGCGAAGTTATTATTATTTCTAGTACATATTTAAATTAAATTATTTAATGATATCTCTATTGTTGATCCATTTAGTAGTTTTATGAACATCGTTCATCGTTCTGTTCTATGGGCTCAATGCTGGTTGTAGACCTCCCCAAATCTATGTTTTAACTCTGTACTACACTTATTGGTCAGTGTTATTTCAGTAGTGTGATTTATAATCATCTGCTCGTATGTATATAGATAGATGATTGAAAATTTGTCTATACGATAGACACAAGCAGATGGCTGATAATAGTGTCTGCCCACTGCTAGGTGCAGGCACATCACCTCAAAATCCATCATCGATAGATACATATGTATAAAATAATGCTACGTTTTTTAAATTACCTAGTACATTGGCATAAATTACCTTCATACACATTTTTTTATTATGCTACAAGACACAGTACAGAGGTAGTTTAAGCATAAATTTGAATAAAAGTTGAATAAGCCGACAAGAGAAAATAATGTAAGTATAGACAACATTGTGTCCAAATTCTACCTCCATGCCATACCTCACATATCAGCTACAAGTAAATTTTCAATAATATAATTAAATTTTCGTACGAACAATCTAGCAGCATAAGTGTATGTGTAAACCCTATCTGGCTAACCCTGAAGTCGGGCGGGGGTCGACGCTCGCGCACGACCCACTTACAGCGCACGATGCCGATGCAGCGCAGCGGCGCGCGGCGCAGTCGCAACGCTTGCAAATCTCTACTGCAGGGTTGCCACTACAACCGGCGTTTTAATCGCTCGCAATCAGTAAAATCTGATAAAAAAGTTACTAGTAAAAAATTCCTCGATTTAAGACTTCTGCTGCGGAACAAATAAACAAATAGTGGATAACATTAGTAGTTGTTTTTTACGCTGTTTTTTAATAATACAGGTTCTCGACGATTTGATCTGTGAGATTTCTGCTGCAGAACAAATCATTATCATATATTTTTTTAAGCTGTTTTATAATGCAACCTGTATTTATAAAACAGCTCAACATTATCAAATTTTTTTAAAAATGCCGGTGTGAATGGAATGCTTTGTAGAAATTATTCAGAGCATAAAATGATATAGAAAAAATAAAGTTTTAAATTAATGTGTCTACATAACTAGGAAATGAATATCTTATCTTTAAATAGGTATCAACTTTAATAATAGTCTGACTTTTAGATTCCCACGGTTCAAAGCTGAAAATCATAAATAAACATGAAAAATTAAGTTTTAAAATGCCATTTCAATACAAAAACATTATAAAAAAAAACTAAATCACGAAAATATATTTAACATTATTATTATTAGGTACTCTTAAGAGAAACTGCCAAGTATCATTTTGAGCAAGCATCTTTATGCTGCCATAACCTATTCATGAATGGATATCGCCGATGAAGCCTCCGACAGGAAGATGGTATTCGTGGTTTATCTCAATCAAACAGCTTTCTAAGTTTCTTGGATAAATTGTACCATCCCATCCTGTGGGAACTGAAAGGTGTTTATTGCATAGTTTGTTGTAGTTTGACCTTAATACACAAAACTTCTAAGTCCACAGGTGATCGGAATGCTGGTTTTTATTACGGCTAGCTAAATAGCATTGCCATTCAACGTGGCAAGCAATGCTGCCAGCATTCTAGGCACTGCCTTCTGATGACGGCTTAGATTTTTAAGAAAAAAAAAATTAAGTGTAAATACTATTGTAATTATTTTATTCCATTATTGTTATTTTTGTAATTATTATGAAATGAAGTCTATTGAACATGTTTAGGTATTGCTTATAATAATTATTGTGCAGTCGGTGTTAAAACGAGGTTATTATTGCATTTATAGACTGCATATTGGTCTGACCGCATAAACAACTCTTAAAGTAAAATATATACGCCCATAACTAACAGATTCGTTTGACAACCCTAGCCATTTGCGTTCGTAACATCGAGCAATGGCTGCCATATTCTGCGATTTGATTTGTTACGTCGTCGCACGCTTATTACCTGTTGGCATAGGTTCAAATTCTTTTGTTTAATAACTTATTATTATAATGAATATTTCATTCAAGTGCTTAAAGGCACAAATATTCGACGCTGTCTGTTGATCCTTAAGTATAATGTTAAGCTTGTTACTAGGCGTTAGTTTGTGTTATGTTATAGTAAATAATTTGATATTTTCTATGACGAAAATATTAATACCATAATGGTAAAGGTAAACCATTCTTGTTTCTCAATAATAGTTCATTAAACTCAAAACGTTTCTACTTATAATTTGCCGGCATTTTGTGTAATTTCCCTCGTACTAGTACAGAATATCATAATGTGACGGTGTTTATAATCTTTAGACCAAGTTAGTCCACTGCTGGTCATAGGTCTCCCCTAATCAGACCCATAGCGCCCTATCTTCAGCTTCACGCAATTATCTGCCTGCAGTCTTCTGCAGGTCGCCATCGCATCTGGCCCGAGAGCGTCCTACACTAAGTTTATCGAGTGGTCTCCACTCAACAACACGTTTAAGCGGTTCTCGGTTCTTAGCGAGATGGGCGTCCCACACAACACACACACACCACACACACACCCCACACCAGCTTGCTAATTCTTAGAGCTAAAGAAAAATATTACCTGCGTGATTATTCTGATTACATCCATCGAGTTTCCTTAAGAGGATCAATTACTATGCTTAGCTAACTATTAAATTACACACACTAGGTGATATAAGTACAACCTTTATCTTATTGTGGGGCGTGGTAGGTACCTACAGAGTTATTGCTTTACAAATTTTAATAACAGTAGACAGTCTTGTTACTAACTCCTTGTAATGATTTTGTTAACAAGTGGTCCGTTACCACTTGTTAACAAAATCATACGTATAAATAACTATCATAGAAGATGCGGTGGAAATATCTACGAATATTTATTTATTTAATTCCAAATTTTAATAAAATTTTTAAAGGAGATTACCATGATGCGCATTTTTTTGCGGTAAATATGTCCGCATCTTTTTAATTTACCAGTAGACATTGATACAAATGAATCTTAGGGGATTCGTTATTTTGACATAAAATACAATTTCACTACATAGTATAAAACAAAGTCGCTTTCCGCTGTCTGTCTGTCCCTATGTATGCTTAGATCTTTATAACTACGCAACAGATTTTGATGCGGTTTTTTAGTAGATAGAGTGATCAAGAGGAAGGTTTATAAACATTTGACACAGATTTCTACGCGGGCCAAGCCGCGGGACGCATCTAGTCTTCTATAACCATAGACCTGAAACTGCTTTACAATTAACACTTTTCTTCAGTTTTCGCTGATGCGGATGTTTAAAGCGGTTAAAAGTAACTCGCTCCCGCTTCTTAAGGGTCCGGCGACCCTCGCTTGCAAAAATCGCTCCGAATATCGCTGTCCCTGTTTAACTATTGCGCCGCGCCACATGCGTGCGCGATAGCAATATTAGCCGTTATAAATTTAGTTTGTTCCGTAATACCAAAAATTATGACTAAAACTTTTTGTATTCTTCAACAAGTATTGTTATTCTGTAACTAGACAATATAAGCTATGTTCCTTAATAAATAAAACGTAAGATATTGATGTTTTTAATACAAAACAAATAGCAAGAAAACTTGTCCATTTTCGCATAAAAATGTGCAAAATGAGATTGGCTTTCATTTCATTTCAGGTAAGTATTTTGAAAAAAAACTATTTGGGAACCTAGATAAATACTATTTTAATACAAATAATGCAATATTATAGTGGAAATATGCTTGAATTAGAAATAATTTTGGTATTACGTTTGCATGAAAAATTCGTCCCTCCGGAGGCCCCTTAAGAAAACCCAGATCCTTTGATTAAATTGCGTGATCGCATCCAGTAAGTACTAAGTCACGCACAGTCTCATTCAATCCATTAACAGATTATTATTAAGATATAGACTAGAGAATTTAGCGTTTCAATCGAATTATTAAGTGCCAAAAACCACTGGCTAAGTTTGGGCTTAACGTTCCTTTTCATATCTTGATTCAAGTCCAAGTATAGAGTGGCAATTTCGTATGCTTATATTTTGATCATGGTTTAGGGTAACTGCTTTAATAAAAAAAAACTGTATTTTATTCCATTATGTTGTTTTAGTTTTGACTCCTGAAGCAGTGTCATTAGTTTAGGAGACATTATAAATTAAAATTAAATTCCAATGTAAGCGTATGTGACTTCATTCGTATCGAAGTAGGTTAAAATAAGTCTTATCGACAGTTTACAAGTAAAACAATATTCAATGAATATAAATACGTGAACGTGACCTACCCAACGTATAACTACTTGTGAGTATTGTTGCAGTTAGGTCACGCTTACGATCGCCTTCTAGAATGTGCAAAAAACACGTATTTATCGACGACACAATTATGAAAAGTAGCAACGTATCGAATGTACTGACTGTTGATTGTTGATAATCAACATACCTAACTACAATCCGTCGATATAACAGGTCCTTACTCAATAAGACATAATTGTAGAATTATTGCTACTATGACTACATCAATTCAAATCAAACAACTATATTTATAGAACTATTTTAGCTTCAATTACTCTTTTTATACAGTGGAAATAGCAAAGGATTTGTAAAGTAAATGTAGCTCGTTTTTGAGTTGAAGCGGGAATTGAGAGGATCGCGAGACGACCATTAGCTGTATTGTTATTGCCGGCATTCCAGTAATGAACCGCTCGTTCCCGTCCTTTAATATTACCGCTTCTACTCCCTTTACTCACAGTAATGGCGCTCGGCTTGATTTCTCTCCACCTCATCGGTTTTGTGCTCCTCTAATTAATTCCTTTATTTTGCGAGCGCGTCGCTTTTAGCTCGGATTTCAATTTTAAATCTTTAAATATTTCGAGTTTGAATTGCGTCAGTATGCATGCTGATGAGAGCGCAGCGGCGATATTAGCTTCTCGAGTGCCTTTGGAAATATTCCCGCAATCCCGACTCGGGACGCTCTCCAGCGGTCGCGTCATCTCACTCGCAACGGCGATTTACATGAAAACTTTGTGAAATATTCGCATCAGCTGCCGATTGTCACGTTATATTGAGATGTTGAAACTTTCTCCGGCGGGGTTTGTGCATCTTATTTGCATAATGAGACGCTTCGCATTGTACTGCAGCATCAACGGCTTATTATCGCACCACTCGAGTATTCATTTCCTTCAGACAAAGAAAATGCTTTTTATTGTTTGTGAGCTCGTGACGTGACGCAACCCGAAGACATTTCAACTTTCGCCCATACAGACCGGGCGCGGAGGTGAAGTTCAAGACTATTTATAAAGGAAGCGAGCCTTAGCCGGGTATCGATCGGCTAGAGCACGCACCCGGCGTGTTACGGTAGGTTAGTAAGGTTGACTCCCGATCGTAGCTCCCGGAACAGACCGAAAACAGCCGAAATTTTACATCCCCGGCCGGTATTGATCGTTCTTGACATTGAAATCAAAATAGACGCAAACAGCTGGGAAGTAACGTGCCGACTGCCGCGCCTTCACGCAATCTCTCCCGAACCAGACAAGCAGACGCTAACAATTTACAGACGTCTCCAGAAAATCCCTTGTTAATTTTCCTTTTTAACTGACACTACAACAGACAGATTAAAGTTAGCCACCAGATATTTGATTTTAAGCGTCCATTAAAGTTATTCATCGGTCTTGAGAGCAAGTTGAACGTTTCTAACGTCTAGTAATTATGCACGAGAGCCCTAAGACGGGTTCTGCGGCGTTCTAAAATCTCATTTATATTCAGTGCGGTCGGAGTTTGAATGTTATCTGAAATCCGTGTTTAGGTGTTGGTCGGGATTGCTCTAATCTCGAAACTAAACACATTGTTCAGTTAGCCCAGCTTTGTCGTTGCGAAGTTGCGTCGTTCGGGTCTCGGGTAGCTACAGAGATTTTATATTCGGACGAAATAATCCTTGAACTTGTTTTCCGGCTCTGTTTGTTGCATTATCACTTGAGCAAATACTGCAGCGAGAATGTCTGTGTTTATTTTAAAGCGGCAAAACATTTATTATTTCACCGTGGTTACAAGGAACGCAATTACTTGGATAAGATTAAAAACTTCCTGCAAGGCTTATCATTTAGGGCTACAGTTGCGACAGTTGTTTTCCTGCTAGGTTGGGAATATAACTTATTTCTATCAGCTATTGTTGGTAGAAAGGGCCCGCTATCCCTTCGGAAACTACTTTCTTATCACATACGTATTTCCTGAGACATTGACAAGCTCAGTGCGTTTCCTGGACAAGTTCTGCTCGATATTAATGCTTTATAACAAGCTCTCTTTAATCATAAAAATTTATAGCGGGCGTTTTCTAATTTCTCATCAGATGCGATAATTATAGAGTAGGCTGTATGTTACATTTTATCCGTTTTACGACTGTTTAGTTAAGTTTGGAAGAAATTTTGGCCAAAATGAAAATACATTGTAACTTGACACTGTAACAGAATGGGCACTACTTGTCAATTCGAACTATATCCTACATAAGTGTTGCTGACAATATTTTTTAAAACACAGTACTTATTTATTATATTTACATTTATCCATAAGTTACTCATGATTGTTTTATGCATTCTGTCTTCTTCACCCATAATTATATTGAAACTTGACACGATTTTTAGTAAATTAACTCAAAGCTAGTTTAAATAAATTAATAAACACCATGCCAAGAAGAGCATTTTGGTATATTGTTTGAGAGTTGTTTACAAACATTGTACATTGAGAATGCCTAGAGTATAGCTTGGGTCAGACGGTATTGTTCGCGCATTCAATGAACCGTAATTTCATAAATCTGCTAGTCAGACCCTTGAACAAATTGGTTGAGGGTAGATTAGAGTGTCATTCTTTTCCGTCGCTGAAAACGAACGCGGGCAGGAAAAGTTCCTGTAGACCGTTTCCAAGTAGCAAACGGTTTTCTTTTACCTTCTCTCGCATTCTATTATTGACAAAACATTTGCATTTTGGTAGAGTTTTGGAAGATTATTTGTGATATAAAGAAGTAAAAAAAAAAAGCTCTCAAAAGCGTTATTTATTTATTATTTCCAAGACATAGGTAGATAATTTTGTCGCATGTGTTTATTTTGTCTGACTTAGTCCGCTTATTTGACTGTACCATGGTATTCTTCCCTTCCAAACAGAGCCAGAAGTAATTTCAAATCCAATCAACTTCAATCTAATCTCTATAGCTAAGCCGCAGCGGGTTTCTGAATACAGATCAGCTCAATAAAATTATTCCATTACACAGCTATGATAGAAAATATTTATAAATAAAAAATGCGATGTCTGGCTTTTCTTGAGAATCACGGCTGCGAGTTAAATAAGTGATCAGCGAAGTCGAGACGTGATCAGCAAGGGAATGTCACCTGTGGAAGTCATTTCTTTTTGCGTCTACCACACCGTTTCTATGATACGGATTAGCAGAACAGTTATTTTTAAACTATTTTAAGAAAAGATGAAGGTTCTTTATTCGTCTGTATATGTTTGTATGGTTTTATGTATTTTATCAGATTTCTTTATTCATTGTCGATCGAAGAATGTTTTTCTCTATTTAATAGCAAAATACACATAAATTACTAGTCTTACGTTTGTACCTTGTAGAATTGTGTTAATTTCGTTGAGTCTGGGTCTTAGCATCCGGACAGGACAATACTCCTCTTGTTTCATTATAAATTAATTGTATGAAACTGCCACGCCAGCCATAGACAAATCGAAGGCAATTTCATGCGCAATCAATCGAACCACGGGTTGTATTGAATTTTTTATCAATCGCGACATGTCTATGTAGCTCGACGCCAGCTGTGAAAAATTCAATTTGCATTATAATGGTAAACGAATCGCACCAAATGTCAATTCCATTACCAATATAATATTGAAACAATTGCCAGTTATAAATTTAGAATTGGAAAGCATTGTGAAGGTCGATATTGGTTCGGGAAACGGTGGCAAGCCCGCTAATCGATCGCTGTCTGTGTGCATAGCTCGTACAGACTGTTCAAGTACCCTCTCCCATTCCATCCCTAGCAATTTCCTATAACCCATCCCTCTCGTTTCGTTATTCACCGGCTCTAACTAGACTACCGGGTGGAGTCTGGCTCCCGTGCTCTCCGTATTTAGATACTGCACTATCTAATTTATGTTTTAAATTGTCCGCTTTTAAAGTAGTTAGGACGGGACGGTTACGGCTATATCTACGGTTATCGTCATGACCGTGCGAGCGGTAATGGGCTATATCATTATAAATTTGTCTGGCGAGTTTAGACGACACCTGTTATGAATGTGCATCTAACCTCTCATAGTTTTAACCTCTATCGTTGGTTGTACCGGTATTTAACTTAGGTGCTGTGCGAAAGGTTCAATGGACATCAACTTTCAATTGTGGCGGGGCCTTGGCACGGGATCTAGTCGCCTGCTTAGGAATAGTTGTGGCATTTGATTTCGCAGTGTTGCCAAATTAGTCAGGTTTACGCCAGATTTAACGAGTTTTCGTTGCAATTGCAAACCAAAGTATCTAGCGTACGAGTATAAACAATTTAGGACCGTACGCATAACATTAACATTAACTTTTATAGCTTCGCATAATCGAACAACATTATTCTGTCGTAGCTGTTTGCTATTCAAAATCCGGTGTTTTTTCGCATACTTTTCACAGTTTGAAATCTAATGTTTATAGCCAATTTGGCCAAATACAGGTGGCAACACTAAAGTGCGCCGGCGCAGTCTGCTTACATAACGCACCTGCCATATCGGGCAGTACCACACCTCACGTTCACTTGCTCATTCTATGAATTACTTAAAGGTCGTAGACCCTAGTTTAATTAAACTGATAGCAACCTCGACAACAATCAACTATGTATGATTTAGCTATTGCCGTTGGAAAACCCATTTGTCCATGGAAATACCAAGAGGTTTCTAAATGCAAGAATGGTAGACCTGGAGTTACCTATTATAGTCAATTTATACATATATTATATTCAATTTATCTTCAACCTATATATTATGTTTATTTCAGACAATATTGAATAATGAAAAAAATCTATGAAAACTTCAAACCAGCAGCAAAACACTAAATAAATATCTTGTAGATAGTTGTTAACAAAGTACCTAACCTACCCATCACAATCGTAAGTTTTAGTTTTTCTTTAGGATCGTGTTTTCTCTGTAAATGCGCTAAATCCTCCTACAAACGGGTACGGGGGCTGACTCCTTAAACTCAAGAGCTCTCCAAAGCAGTAGTGCTACAACTACAGAGAATTTAAACTTTGTTAACTTTGATGCTTGGTTTGGTAAACTAGTGCTGCTATAAAAGTAATGCTATAAAACAAATGTTACGATGATGCTACAAAAAAAAGTTGTAGTGTGCTTTTTGAAATCGTGATTTAATGTGTGACTCTCATAACTAAGAGTCGATAATAGTTCGTATTGTGTGCTGAAATCGTAATGTGCGGTAATTATTGTGGAATATTGGTTTCAAATTTTTTCACTTGCAGTTCTTTACTTTGTATCTTGAATTTACTTAGTTCCACTCCCACTATTCGACCATTTCTATAGTACCAAATTATCGCTATAAAATACATACATCTCATTATTATTATGTAGGCTCACGCAAATACGACGGAGAAAATTATCGAAATTCGTCCTTCATAGTATTTTAAAATTTATGTGATGAATGTTATATGTATACTCGTACCTTTAACGGCATAATTGCATTGCGAAAGGATTAATGTTAATATAATGAATTAGACTTACAAATCTCCATCCTGTTTACTTCGCACCACATACCACTTTAACGCTTACGTATAACCTCTCTTCGAAATACTCCAGTAATATCGTGTTTCAACGTTTACATCATAGTAAGCAAAAGCAACAATGTAAGGTGGCAAGACGATAAATCTCGGTGGGCTACGGTACAGGATTAGTATCGCTGTAAACGTAGGTATTCATCATCCTGGCTCATTTTGTCTTCTGTCTGTCCCGTTCACATATTTTGTGCCAGCGTTTTTGGGATATATTTCTTCTGGATGCTTTGCTCGTCAGTTGTATTCTCATGCTTCTGGGTCTTCGTTTACACCTTGACCACCAGATACATCAACATGGAGAATAAAATGGATTAAACGAGGCCGAAATAGCCTCGTTTCTTCTCCACTATCCCTGTTTTTAGTCCTGCGAGAATTCTTTAATTACAGCAGTCCTGCATAAAATTAATATTTCTATGCCCGTTCTACAACAAAATTGTATCCAACCGGCGGCTGTTCCGATACGATAAATAGTTATGCACCGGAATTTTTATTTGAAATATCAAAACAGGAGAAAAATAATAATTATCATGTTTCACTAAACCTGAATACTGTACAGTCGTGAAACTGGATACTAATCCTTTTAGAATTTGTTGCATTCATTTGCATATCAATGTTAATAATATCGTTATGGGAACGGAATGCAAATATTCTCTAATTCGAAGGCTAGCTGCTTTTAGCGAAAGATTTATTAGTTTTGGTGTAATTTTGTACAAAACAATTAAGCAGTTCAGATTAAATTATTGTTTTTAATGAATATATTTTCTAAATCACCGGCAATTTGTTGTAAGTTATTATCAGGATAGCATCGATGAATTTATAATATCGCTCTTGGGATAAAATAGTTTGACATGGCAATGTTTGTGATTAAACCGATCGAAAATACTATTTTATTTCTTTATTTATGAGTTTAACTTAACTAGCTTGCTACTACTGTAGCTGTCTACTTTATGTAGCTTGCATATTTGTATTGTACAGTACATGTCTACTTTTAGAAAAAGCTGCAAAATCAAAAATATCGTGTAGGCAATATCCGATAACATTGTTTTCAATACTATCTGGCTGCTCACCTAGACAATTTTCAGCTCATGCGCTAACAATTACGTTATCTTAACTAGCATTTAAACGATTTATATTTTTATCTGCAATTAACATTTTAAGTGGTGCAAACCTTACGTAAGAGTACAATGACCGCAAGAAATGACAGCAGTAACAAGGCTGTCCCTTGCACGATACCTTTAGGTATGTTTTGATAACCTGCCTTGAGATGCCATATTAGTCGATCTGTCTGTATAGCTAGCCTTAGCTACGTAATTTTATAGCAGTGATAGATAGGTACTAGCAATAACTATTGAAACGAATTAACTCTAAGCATCTGTAGTTTCCACTCCAGCTAGAAAAAGCACTTGTAATATTTTAAAAATATTTAAGGGCAAGTTTTTAAAAATGGTCGCTGTATTGCAGTGATTATATTATTTAGCTCTTAAGGCCGCCGGATGTGTACATGATAAGTGGAACACATTTGAATGGTTGGATTAAGGCGTTCGACTCCATAAGGGCTTTGATCGTGCTAGTTAATGAGTCACTTAGGCAAATGCTTATTTATAGTCTCATTGAATGGGTTGACTAATATGATATTGCTGAGTGCTGCCCCTCATACTGAAATCGTTTCAAGTGACAGCTCTGTCTCCATTTACATTACGATTGTTATACTATTTTGATGCTTGAACTTCCTGGACTTCCAATTTTGCTTACGTTGCATTCGGGGAGTTCACGCCTTTGAAGCATAAATATTATTTGACGTTAAAGAGCTAATAAATTTGAAACGATCTCTTTAGATTTATTCATTGACTATTTCTACTAAACAAATCTTGAATTCGCTATGTTCATTACATATTCCTATTTTGAACCATTGCAAAGTTCAGCGACGTATTCCCTGTAAACATCGTGCTTAAAATAGCTGAAATCTGAAACACATGCGTCATTCGTACATTGTAGGTGATTTGTAGTCTAGCCTAGAGCAATGTTTAACTTGTTATGTAAGGGTCGTGTATGTTTGTTGTGGCGATAGGCTAGTAGTGGCAATGTGGTAATCTGTGGCATTGCCTTGGCGCGGGCGTTATCCTCTGCGATACTAGGTTGAGGCTTATCGCACGTCGTGTGTACGTAGGAGTTACTTGAGTGATAGACTATAGCGGGAGCGATTCTGTAAACATTTTGAACCCTATTTTATTTTGACAAACAACATCATTTGCTTCAGATATAGTATGTCAATTGAATCTTAACATTCTGTTATGTCAAGTCACGTTGTAAACTACATATGTATGTTAAACTATCTCAAAACCCACCTGTCCATCGAAACCAAGAAATGAACGAGGCTTGTTTATATTTTAATAATCTTGTGAACAAATAAATTAATTAATTTATAATATCGATGTCGAATTTAACTATCCAAAATAATCCTTCTCTTATCACAATGTTTGTAAACAATACCTAGAACAATTATCAGTTATTTATGTAATTGTTTGGTTTGCCCATTTTTGCCGTTGATATCAATAAGCTTAAATTCCTCTTTATGTAATTTGTTGCTTATTTTTTTTACTGTTTTAGCTTTGTTTTTTTCTGTTTTCTCAGAGTTCGTTGAACTTACGTTATCGCTTGTTGCTACGCTCGACTCAACATCCTACCCTAGCTGTTTACTTACATCATTATACGACTAGCATTCAATACTCAAGATAAAAAGCTCATTTGAAACGCTTATATTCTATTTATTTTATCGTAGCTAAATGTTTCTAGAGTTTCCTAAGTAGGTTGCACGTCGGTAATTGTTATTCATTTTTATCTCACTGATAGTGATACTAATAAATGGGAGTATACCTATTTAAATTATCTTTCGCTTGTACTGTAGGCAATGCGTGGGGTTCTGATAGTGCCGTTTGATATTATTCCCGTGAATTCGCGACCGTTAATTTGTAATGTTAAAATTCAGGAATCAACTAACCATGATCTAGGGCCATAAATTGACCCGGTCCTTTGGAAGGCTTGCGTGGGGCCGAAGCCAACAGGACAGAGGCCCTTTGGGAAAGTTAATCTAAAGGCGATGGCTACACATAGCGGGTATCATCTTCGGGTGTACAATATGATACACCCAAAAATGGTATCCGCCGTGTAGAGACTATTGCAAAGAAAAATGAAAGAAATAAAACCAGGCTATTGTGATGGGTGGATGGACTGGGTATTCTGGCTATAGGGGAGATTGCGGACGTCTGCCATAAACGAGTCAATCATAATGGAATCAACTTTATTATTAATCACTTATTACCATATTATGTGTTATTATATTACGTTTGTTTGTAAACAACACGTACCTAACCTACCTATTTCTTCAAGTCGTATTAGCTTAATGTTGTCCAATAATTTATAAGGCACGCTTATCAGCGCTAGTTTACATTTAATTCATATTCAAGGAATGAGTTATTTTCCTAACGCCAGTGTTTTTCAATTCATTTCTATTGTAATCAGTTTGATGTATACTTACTTAGCTCATTAGCACGCTCGCATTCTAATTAACGGTAATTAATTGTTTGCACGTTTCCTATTGGAGTTAAGTTATCTGCATTTTATTCTTTACATGTTTAATTACATGTTTCAACACTTGCTGCGTTAATCGTATTACTTTATCATTATATATCACTCTTACAATAATCTATATCAAATAAACTATATTTACGTATTCAGAAAATTAACTTTATTACCCGGCTCCCATGTGCTAATTCCTAGGTACAGATAGGAGTAGGTTCTAATGAAACAACGTGAACTGGCAAAAACACAATTTTTTTTTCGAATGTACATAAATACTGTTGACCTCAGATGGCCATGACAGCCTTACCCGACTTTAAACCCAATTTATTTAGGAACCATAAATTTCACCCCTACGAGAACCCGAAACGCTTCGTAAGCGCGATCTAGCGCTCGTCCACTATTAGCAGCGACATCTAGTTAAGCTTCACCCTCAAAAGTTTGGAACTTAACTAGACACTATTCTTTAACTTGTAGGACCTGGTCTACTTATACTAAAAGACATGTAGTTGCAAAGAGTCATGAATTTATTTTTTTCCCAACATATGTACATAAAAAAACCTTTATTTGACTGAGTGAGACACAAATGGATATAATAATGCTGTTTCTCATGTTACGAAACTTGCATTTCCATTGGAAATGTTCTACATTTTTACTTTTATATTCAGTTGTAGTTTGCACAACATGAAACATGCATTCGTATTCGTATCTCTGATATTCGCTTCACTGAACCAAAGGACAAAAACATTCATGTGTGCAGTTGACTAGTCTTTTCTGAACATTACTTGTCTACCACTGTCTTTGTTTATAAACTTCTCTGACGATATTACAGCAAAGAGCTTTCTTGATTTAGATACTCTCTAGTGCAATTTTCTTTGAAGTTTTGTTTGCCTACTCTTGCAATATGTAACGTTTTTAACATTGATATCGTTGTTTTTAACTCATTCAAATCCGGTTGGTAAGTTACAATTTCAATCACATATCAATTATCAGATTAAAAGTAAAACTATAGGTATTTTTTCATCTCTTTAAATAATGTATAGGATAAATTAAATTCCTATAGGTACTATTTTAGTTTCTTGCTTTCTGAAAGTTCCTTGTGATAAACTCTGTGATTTTTTCTTAGATATCTAAATAATAAGGATTGCGATTTCAAGCTTCACTTTCATATCAGTAAAAGCAATTTCTTCGCTAATAAATTCCACTTTATCATCATAAACGTCACTCCCGTTGTTGTCAGTGACAGATAACCGAACCAGGGTTCACTGCAAGTATGTACATAATATCTTGGTTTTAAACTGAACTGTATCTGTTTCACTTTTGCTCCGATATTATTTTGTTTAAATATGTTACAACGTTTTCTTAAATATTATTTCGATAAATATTAATACTGAGCAAATGGACGGTCAATAAATAACTATTTCGGTCAGGGTCTGAGCGAAACCTAAGATCTGTAAGAGAATCATACTTTTTATTTCTTTTTTATGTATTTAAAAACAAAATGTATTAGGTAAAAAAAAAAATTATCAATGTCATTCCTTAATTAGGTAATTAGTTATAAAATAAAAATAAAAACAGCTTTATTCCATATCCCAATAGTTATTAGTATGTACAATTTTAAATAATAATAATAGTAAAATAAAGAATTAATAGTCGTGTAATAATTTTAGAATTGAATTGAATTAAATTTAGAATTAATTATGTCAGATTTTTTTTGTGTCATGTGAACCGCCTTCGGCGGTGTATGCCTCCTCCGAGGATCTCCAGAGGTTTCTGTCTCTGGCTTTTTGTGGCCACATTTTTCCAGCTACTTGTGTGATGTCATCATTCCATCTTTTGAATGGTCTCCCTTTTTTCCTTTTTTGGTCAAGCGGTATCCAGTTTGTGACTATATATGGCCATCTGTTTGGTTTTAATCTTTGGAGGTAATTAGTTACCTATATTTAAATGAAGTATCTAACTATTTACAAAATAGTGATTGCACCCTGATAGGGTTTTTACGAATTGTATACGCACTAAGACTAAGAACAAGACCTGTAAGTGTGCAAAAATAAATTTTCATATCACGATTTTGCCTAAGAGGCCGTTATATTGCATGCAATATTACGTAAGTAGATTTATTACAATTATTTACCCCCCCATCCCCCTTGTCAGCAAAAGTAAGCAAAGCTCTTACCCCCTCCCCCCATGCTTACGTAAACAAAACATTTTTCAATTATAAAGGAATTTTTTATATAATAATTATAATACACAAGTAAACAATACACTGATAGAGGAAATTTAGACAAGTGAATAGCGCGCGGTAATTCCCCTCATTGGTTCTAAAGCGAGTGCCTAAACGTATGCATTATTTGCGGGAATCCACGAAAATGCTTTTCGTTTTCAAGCATAGACAAAGTGAGGGTTGCCATTCGTGTAAAAAAGGAAATAACTACCGATGACGTAATCATCATCTAGACTCCCCAACTCCCATGTCATCCAAAATAAGCAAAACAAAGACCCCCCCCATAGTGCTTACGTAATACTTGAACGGCCCCTAAAATCATCAGCCATCCATGTTAAAAAAAATATTAACACTTTGAGTGCTGAAAACGCACGGTATGAGTTTTCTACAAGTAACTAATCTGCGAAAATCCACACTAGCGCAGCGGCTAAGAAAATACAGATCTTTGTGACTCAGCAGAGCTGTAATATTTTTCGAACGAAACGCATGTGCGGCGCAACACAACCGCTGTGTAGAGCGGCAGCACGAATTTTTTAGGTAAAAAAAAAGATCGCAGTCGTCAAAAAAAAACCGCAGTCAAAGTGTTAAGTTTCACGTTTAGAATAGTGAAACATTTTGCCAGTTAAAACGCATTTGTCTGTTCTACGACAACTTTGCAAAACAGATATCGCTACGAACTAAGTGCAGGGTTATCGGTGCCTGGCAATTGGCTGGACGCTGATACTGTAATCATTTGTTTATACTCATTTACAATTGTACTTGATTATCATTACCTACCTAGAGTTATTTTTAAATGCTACAATGAGCTTTTATATTCTGTTTTACATTTATTGCTATGAAACAACAGGCTTCAATATCATCACATTGAATGTAAATAATTTTTTACCAATAAAACGAGGTGCAAGTAAAACTTTTGAAACTATAGATAGATAGATAGAAAACACTTTATTATATACCACACAAAACAGAAAACAATACATGAATAAACAATAGAATAAAGGAAGTATAAAGGGCGGCCTTATCGCTGACAGCGATCTTTTCCAGGCGACCTTAGGATGGTCTGGACATGAAGGAAAAAAATACTCTTAGTACTTTAGTAAATATATAGTATCTATATATAAAAAAAACATATACATACCTACACTACATATCATAATACCTACGTTACAATTTACAAACATTATTATTATATCATGGTTATTAACACTAAAGTCATTTAAAACGGGATATTTACCATGATTAGATTTTTGAGTTTTCCAATATTTCGGCACAGTTTCATGCGCCATGATCACGGAATAACTGAAGGCACTGCGAGTTCGTTTAGTTATGGCTTATGGTAGAAGTAGTTCTAGGCCTGTAATAAAAGATAGCCTACTTTTTATTTCATAAATCAAACGCCTCTATAGAAATAACGCGTGCGAAACCGTGGGCAGAAACTAGTTAAGATTAAGAAATTAAATACAAATAAAAAAAATGATTTTAATAAAAAAAAATGATTTCGGTGGGACTCCCTAGGGGGTCGCGGGTTCAAGGCACGAAATAATATGCGAATTTTTTGGGATATTATAATTTAATGTCTTAGAAATTACTCCGATTGCACTTACGCACTATAATAAAAGACCTTGGTTAAGATAATAATAATAGTTTCAAAAATAATAAGTAGTTAACTATAATAATATTGGTTATCGATATAGCTCAAAGAATTAGCAAGCTGAACTTAAACGAGGTCTTGAGTGGAGACCACGACTCGGTAAACGCAGTGTAGGACGCCCTCCGACCAGGTGGGATGACGACCTGGGAAAGACTACAGGTAGATGCTGGATGCGGCAAGCTGAAGACAGGGCGCTATTGGCGCTCGTTGGGGGAGGCCATAGCTATAGGACTGCTATAGGCTGATGATGATGATGATAATAATATTTAAAAAACTTAAAATTTTCGTATTGATCTACGAGATAGTAGGCCAGTTATCTATAGTTGCCTTTCGATTTACATTAATAATGTCTTCGTAAATTCCAACGCAAATACTAAAATTAAACTCATAAAATCACATTGCTCTTTTTTAATCACCAAGGTTTATTAATTACAGCATTCAAGTCTAAATATGTTGCGTGACTAATCTATCGGCTGGTATAAACAAGTTTATGGATCCTTATATATAATTTTATCTGTGGTTATGACGCACTGTCCATAATATTCAGATAAGTAATGCAATCAGAAGACATAGATGTTTACACTGTTAACAATGTTTGTGTTGTGTATGATGTATCCACCTCGGGCACCAACCACGGAAGACCAGGGGCCCAATTCTGCTAACCAATCCCTTTTTTTTTAGTTTATAGTTTATATTTTATTTTAAATAATGCTGGACCATTCACACAGCATTATCTAGCCCCATGGTAAGCAGAGCTAGTGTTATGGGTACTAGATAACTGATATACATAATACAATACATTACATAGATAGATATTTTTTTATTATATATAGAAAACGACCAGAACACCCGGAACAAATATCTGCAGATCATACAAATAATTGTTCCGAGGCGGGAATCGAACCCGCAACCTCCTGCGTCGCAAGCGGACCTTCGCCCACCGCGCCACATCGGTCGTCATGTTTGTTACTTCTTCACGCCAAAAGTAGGTACTAAACGGATCGGGCTGAATTTTTTCATACACGTAATTCTAGACTTAATAAAACATAGGCCATTTTAATATTTATCGCATAAAACAGCGCCCGCGGGATAGAAATTACATTTAAACTTTTCCATAGAAACAACGCGTGTGAAGCCGCGGGCAGAAATTAGTTATCCAGCATAAGCTGTCTAGCAGTGGACTAACATAGGCTGATGATGATGATGTGCCGCCCCGTCTATATATACCGTCGTCCTTCTATATATGTCCCGTCCATCTTAAGGTTGCCTAGAATAGATTGCTCTCAGCGATAAGGCCGCCCTTTATACTTCCTTTAGTCTATTGTGTATTTCTGTATTTTTTCTTTTTTTTGTGGTATAATAGTGTTTTCTATCTATCTATCTATGTATACATTACAGTGTCTAAATACCACAGTACCTAATATAATCTGACGACCGATGTGGCGCGGTGGGCGAAGGTCCGCCTGCGACGCAGGAGGTTGCGGGTTCGATTCCCGCCTCGGAACAATTGTGTGTACGATCTGCAGATAATTGTTCCGGGTGTTCTGGTCGTTTTCTATGTATAATAAAAAATATCTATTTTTGATAGCCTTATCTTATGTCTATGTAAGTTTATTATAATGTTTGTTATGTAGGTATTTAGTGTATTTGTTATCAATTATTTATTAAAGTGCCACCGTCTATATTGTTCGTTCATGTCCAGTCCATCCCAAGGTTGGTAGGAAGAGATCGCTCTCAGCGATAAGGCCGCCCTTTATACCTTTATTCTAAGTTTTTATCTCTGTATTATTTTCTTTTTTGTGTGGTGAAATAAAGTGTTATCTATCTATGTAATGCATTGTATTATGTATATCAGTTATCTAGTACCCATAACACAAGCTCTGCTTACCATGGGGCTAGATAATGCTGTGTGAATTGTCCAACATTATTATTATTATAATGTAGGTAGATAGATGTGTTGACTCAGCCGGTCTTGGCACGTGTAACGGAACGCTGTCAGTAAATAGGTAGACATAACACAGAATGACCAGTTCATGCTTCTTTCAATGTGACTTAGGTCAATATTTTTCTATGGAAACATAATATCGTATCAGTATTTAATCGGGGAATGTCAATCACTATTTATAGAAACTACGATAAGCTTATTAAACATACTCTAGCTCAGGTAAGGAGGGATAAACATGCAGTCTTATTTTATATGATACTAGCGGCCCGTCCCGTCTTCGCCCGGGGTAGTCATTTGTTTCAGGCAATTTTTAAAAATGTTATCTTTTCTCTCCATCCTCGTAATTCAAGGAATATTCTAAAAAAAGAATTAGCGAAATTGGTTCAGCTAGTCTCGAGATTTGCGCTTAGCAACACATTCAGCGATTCATTTTTCAAAATCTAATGCAAACTATCATGGTTATTAACACTTATATAAAAAACAATACATTAATTAATGACATAAGTGTTAATAACCAAAATTTCAAGTAAGTAAAAGTCATTAATTATTATCACATTTTATATTTGAAATTAACATAAACTGCTGTACGTAAAAAATAAATAAATAAATAATGCTGGACAATTCACACAGCATTATCTAGCCCCATGGTAAGCAGAGCTTGTGTTATGGGTACTAGATAACTGATATACATAATACAATACATTACATAGATAGATATTTGTTATTATACATAGAAAACGACCAGAACACCCGGAACAAATATCTGCAGATCGTACACAGTTGTTCCGAGGCGGGAATCGAACCCGCAACCTCCTGCGTCGTAGGCGGACCTTCGCCCACCGCGCCACATCGGTCGTCAATGGCGGCCTTATCGCTGAAAGATTTCTCCCAGTCAGCTTTAAGATGAATAAAGAGATGATTTGTCTTATTTATAGTTACTGTTTTGAAATAACGGTAAACTATATATACCTAGGTTGTTTTTTTTTTTTTTTTGCGTGAAATACATATTATAAAGTTCTTATAATGGAATAGGTCACAATGTATTCTGCCCTATTGGGCGTGCAATGATATAAAATTTACAATAATTAGCTACTATACATTCTTAAAAAATTCACAGACAAATAGTAATAAAAAAAAAACTATTAAAAAAATGTTCATGAATTTAATGAAATACATTTACTCACATCTAACCTAAAGGACTTAGTCACAGTGACAACTAGAAAGCCCTTTAGTGTCTGCCAAAGGTTAGGTTCCAACCTATTGTTATTTTAGTCCGCATTTTCCCACTGCAGGCTTCCTTCAAATAGTTTCTCTGTCTCTTGATGTTATGTGCAAACCGGGAAGCTGTACATTTAACTTGTCATCTCCGAAATTCAGCTAGGTAGAAATAATAATAATTATTATTATAATGTAAATAATAAAAGCATTTCTTTTGAACTTAGGTGCTAGTAACAGCGATGCGACTTGCATCGCTTCATATGCTGCCTGCTTTCAATTTGAATTCTTATCATCATCATCATCATCAGCCTATATTAGTCCACTGCTGGACATAGGCCTCCCCCAATGAGCGCCATAGCGCCCTGTCTTCAGCTTGACGCATCCAGCATCTACCTGCAGTCTTTCGCAGGTCGTCATCCCACCTGGTCGGAAAGCGTCCTACACTACGTTTACCGAGTCGTGGTCTCCACTCAAGAACACGTTTGCCCCAGCGGCCGTCGGTTCTTCGCGAGATATGGCCGGCCCACTGCCACTTCAGCTTGCTAATTCTCAGAGCTATGTCGATAATTTTGGTTCTCTGTCGAATTCTTATAAAACAATGCAAATGGAAATATAAACTTAGATCGGTATCTTTTACTCCTACAAACATTAAAAATATTAATCGCCCTCCATGACGAAACAAAAGAAAATATGAGGTTAGTAGAATGGTCTCACTTTGGACCACAAAAAGATAAATCGCGCGAGCAAGGTGACAATTCTAAATAAATCCTACTAATATTATAAACGAAGAAGACCGCAAACACTGGACAGAACTGGAGGAGGCCTTTACCCGAGAGGGGTCCTAACTACTTATTAAATTCAATCGAAATAAACAACTTTTCAAATACATTATTAAATAAACTAATAAACATTAATCATGAAATCTACATTCTGACATTTTCTATAATATTTGACATACTTACATTAGCTTTAACAAATTTTTCATAAGCATGATTGATCAATGTTATTTAAGGTTAAGGAATAAAAGGTTTTTTAATTTTAATTTTATTTAATATTATAAACGTCAAAGTTTGTAACTATCGATGGATGGATGGATGGATGTTTGTTACTCTTTCACGTAAAACTACTGAATGGATTTTAATGAAACATCACAATAATATAGCTTACATATCAGAATAACACATAGGCTACAATACATAAAGATATATTGTATATTATCCAAAATATCTATCACCACGCGGGTGAGACCGCGGGGCGCAGCTAGAAAATTAATATTTTCGTAGGTACATTTTATCCTCGCACGTCGTTTGTTACCATGTAATCGTAAAGGCATGGTGTTTCATAAATAAAGCTAGTACACATCACCTACTGTAATAAAGCTAATTGTTATCCTTGTCTTGAACGGACTCACGGACTTTATTTGCTAAGTTTAGAAACAGACAGACAGACTGGAATTTAGTGGGCTTTTATTAATTGCATTTGCACTTTGCTAATTGACGAGAATTTGTGAAAAATTAACACATTAATTAGCAAAGTTATGTTTATTGCGAAAGAGGTAAACACTTGGTCCATTGGACTGGCATGTCATGATTAATTTAAAAAATAAGAATATGTACCTCGCTTTTTAACCTACGAAAAACAAACGAGGAGTTTAGACTGTACGTTTTTTTTTTTAATTTTCTACCGAGGAATATTTTTATGGTCCTTAAAACTTAAAAAACATTGTAAATACTAAGGAATTTTAGTTTTTTTAGTTGTTTCAAAACAATCAATCATGTTTTACTAAACGGAGATAAAGACGCTTAAACAACAGCTCGATCTGCTATGCAAGGTGAGGTTTAAAACCGATCTTTAGACCCTAACACTAAGTGAAAATTTAGGTATCTAAATATATTTGTCACAGCTAAACATACTAGTACATACATGTCATGCATTATACGTATGTCAGTTCGACACGTCCATTTCATTTCATGGTGACCTTAGCAGAACAGCCACTTACTAGACTAGCGAACGATAATACGAAGTCAGGATAAGTAGTTTTCCATGTTCTGTGTTTGCGGCCACACAGTTAAAACACCGATTCAGTTCTTCTATTGCACTTTTTTCATTTCAATCAGTTTGCAGCCGAATGAATAAATGTCCGGGGACAGGTCCACCCAATCAATTAGCTTCGACGAATTTACGACATCTCGTTCATCGAAACTGCCTTTTATTGTCAGGTAACATTTTAATAAAAATGTCGCCGCTCGCTCGAGAGCTCATCAAAATCGCATCAACCCCCCAACACCCACTCAGGTTTGCATTCGAGCATTTTTAACACCAATTTAAATCTAAATTCTCGTTGTGACGAGACGATTCTCCGACACTTCATATCCTCCCGAGACAGCGCGCAATAAAAATAATAACGTTACATAGCTATAGCTCTACCCGGGTTTAACTTGATCTTCGAGAAGTCGCGAATATTTCACAGTCTTTTTAGCGTCGAATTAAAATGCTTGAACACTTTCCCGGTCCCGGTATGCGTTTTCACGTCGGTTCTCGCGGAATGTTCGGGTCGCGATTAATTCACGCGCAAGAATATTTCACACAAGAGCAGAACCAACCTACTTGAGAATCTTTACCTATGAAATACCTAAGGGAATACGAATATTGTGAATAACATCCACACAATGCTTCAATAACGCCGTAAATTTTCCAGACTCTTGGTATTTTCAAAATTGTACGCTTCGAAAATTCCACTCTTGTTCGTATTTACAGCTGAAAGACATTTATTGCGGGTCTTGTATACAAACACTAGTACCTTTTTTAACCCACATGAAAGATTCAAAAAAGTAGATTCTATGGCTGTATGTTTTTTTATGTATGTTAGTCAGCGATTTCTTCGTTATTTAAAGACCGATATGGACCGATTTTGGATCATCTTCAATAAAAATAGAAAATGATCGAGTCGAGTTTTAGTTTTTTCAACGATCAAATTAGTAAGCTAGGAAGTATACAACGAGTAAACTCTACCGGTAAAGTTTATCTCGATGAAATGTAAAGCATTCTATGTTCCGCGGCCCGGTCTGACCCGAGGCTTATCCATAAGTCCTCCAAGATAAGATTCATTACTTTGTTATTTATTCCCTGAGACAAACTTTTACCTAGACTTTAGAACGGGCGACTGCAGAAATATTATTATGACAGAATCTGCAAAGTCCTTACGCAGGGAAACAGCAAGGGAGGAATCCAATTGCATTACTGTGGAAATGCATTTTCAGATACAAAGAGCAAAGTATTAGCGTGAAGCTCTCAGACAATGGCAAACATGAGGCGGAACGAACCATCGGAGTAAATGTATCGAGCGCCGCAAATATCGCTTAAGATGGCACCGGAGAAATATTGCTACTCCAAGTCCAGACCTTTTGAAAAATATCTCAATGTCTGAACGGCTTTACTTTCGCAACCTTATTTGCAGACCGTTATTCCCCCTCAAATCAGGCGTTTTAAAATTCAATTATATTACTTTATCGGTTTCAAATCCTCAGTATTGGATATCTTGTAGCGGCTAATTGGATTTGCGGGAGGTTTCACATTTTTGTAGCCTTTCAGCGGTCGCGACGGTTCGTTTCGCACTGTCATTTAATTTCTATCTTAGCGGCTATATTTACCGGAGTGCGGACGATGGCAAAATATAATAGGAAAAGTTTCATTTGGCTAATTAAAAATAAGCCACCCCGGAGAACAATCCAGATTTATTGTCGTTACTGCCTCCAGTCGACGATGTCTGCTGTTTCATAATGGAAGCTCGTTTATGAACATTTTTGTACTTACAGTGTTGTTCGGCTAGATACGGGCAACAATGGTTGACTATACAAGTACTAACAACTTTGTATTTACAAGTAATTAAATGGAACTTCTGAGTGGTACTTACATACTAAATGTAACTGACAATGAAGGCGTTACTTGTGGCATCAGTTGCTAAAACAGTTTCCATGTTTAACTTTCACACATTCCGATAGTTTGATGGGGTGGCGTGGAACCCCATAGCTTTAATTGTTGCGTCACCTTCAAATCGGAAAGTTTTAATGTGTGTACATTCGTTCTGTGGAGAGTCGAGGACTAGCTTCGAGCGCACTCCAAGTCTCATCTCTCGTTGCAGGGAGCACTTCTCGCTCTTGTTGTTTTAACATCGAAACAAGCGACATAGCCACGATTAAATTTAGCCCATCGAATACAAACTTTCAACATTACATAGCTAAATCTGTTTTAAACTCAATTCTACTTTCGGAGACTAAATCTGCGCGCGGAAGGACCGAAGACTGCGAACGTTTGAACCCATTGAGACCGCCTAGTTTTCCGGCTGCCAAGTTTCGCTATGTAAATTCTAGCGTAATTAGAAGCTATGGTCGTGTTCTCGAATGTCCTTAGTTCCTGCTAACTGACTTCTGGTTTGGTAGACCGAATCTTTCGCTGCTTCAACTGTCTCGGTACTTACTCAAACTCATCAAAAAGTTTTATGCGCTGGTTTACGGGCGGCGGTTGTGTACCTTGCAAACTGCGACGATTGCGAGACAAAGCGTGATCGGATTGACTAAATAAATAGTCTGTGTCGGAGTGCTCATCAATCTTGCAGTACAATAGTAAATTGTGCAAGTTCGCTGCACAACCGGCGGGTTCGTCGGCCGCGACCCGCAACCTCACTAAACTGTCGTGAGCGCGACACTTAACAATTTAATTGTCACTCATTAGTCCTGAGGCGACGACTCCAGCGCCGTTCTAATTAACTCTGTAATTCATAGACATTTCATTAGCTGGGAACTCGTTTAAAACTGTTGTATCTACTCTCGCTATTTCACGCCATCAATCATTCGAATATGTGGAGCTAACATCTGCTTCATCAGGTTGAATCAATCACGAGGGACGAGCAAGCTGCCGCTCGCGGCCAGTTATTTATCACTTTCGAAATCGACGACAGGAGTTGCTCTGTCGCAGTTTACAAATTGAGAGGCGACTAGAACCGCCCCTGAATGTTGTGATTGAGAATTGAATAACTAAATGTTGGACGCGAGCGGAATAGCTGGCGCTGCAGCCGGCGTCATAGTCGGTCGGGTGTCGAGATACGCGCCAGTGTTTGCCGGATGACCCGCCCCCGCCTCGTCTCTTGGCAAACTGCACTGCTATACTGCAAATCATAGTGAGCTTGTTTGCGTAGGTCAACGCTCTCGGCGGGTACGTTTTATGTGTTCCTGGTGTCACGACGTCACTAATAATAGATCGGAATGCCTCAATATGCACTCTGCACCGCCAGTTCCTTACTTATTCGCCTTGCATTCTCTTCCATGTGTAGACGCCATGTAGCCATTGGAGCGTGCAATCGCTCCATACATCACAATTAACATTGCTAACCAGACGGAGCCATTTCCAAACGAAGAACAATGCTTTATTAACTCATGCCGGGCGGACATGGAACGTGGATAAAGTTACGCTTTGACAGTTCATAATATTATGTTTCATTTAGGCGTGTCTCGGTGCCTACGTTGCAACATCGACTCGTTAAACTTTCATTATTCTTCTCTCACAAATTGCTCGTACGTGAATCGTACTCCACAATCGATCTGTGGCGTTCTGAGCCTTTGTTTGAGTTTGACTCCGAATTCAGCGTAATTGCCTTTCAGCCTTTCATTATTCAACTTTATGCAGTCATTTACTTGTGTTATTACGAAGGGTTGGTGTAAGTGTCGTGGGTGGATGCATTAATCGTAATATGTAAATGTTGGGTATGAAATATTGAAATAGCTGGCGAGGCTCATATTCGATTCGGCTAGGGGTGAGCTCGAAACAAACGAGCCTATTCAGGCCCATTCTACTCATAATAACTTTTCTTTTGTCTAAAGTTTCATTTGTTTTGTTTCAGATTGAAGACGAAGGTAATCACGGAAACGACGACACGAGGCTGTTCATCCTGTCGACCCTGGCTGGTCAGCAGAAACCGAAGGTGTCTTGTGCGCTGTGCCTGGAAACCTTGCACGTCTTCGACCGGTATCCTTTGGTCGATGGCACTTTCTTCCTGAGCCCTCGTCAACATACCAACAGTGCAGTCGAGGTAATGCTTGCAAAATATCGACATGTTCGTTATTTATTATAGACGACCTCTGTTGTGCGGTGGGCGAAGGCCTGCGACGCAGGAGGTTGCGGGTTCGATTCCCGCCTCGGGACAATTCTGTGTACGATCTGCAGATATTTGTTTCGGGTGTTCTGGTGGGTGTTCTATGTATAATAATAAATATATTTTTATGTAATCTATTGTATTAAGTATATCAGTCATCTAGTACCCATAACACAAGCTCTGCTTAGCTTGGTGCTAGATGACGGTGTGTGGATTGTCCAGCATTATTTATTATGTTTTCATATAGATTTAACTTTCACAATGACAAAAAATTAAATGACAATGCAGCAAATATAAAGTACCTACTACTTTATATCTGCTGCATTGTCATTGTTATCGCGTCTGAAATGTGGGATAATCTCAACTCAATAAGTAACGACACATTTTTCTGGTAACTCGAGCCATCGATCACCATACTGTACAAAGGGATTATGTTCTCTCCCAGTAAAAATATGCCGTGTCAGTATTTGTATTTTCGCTGTCGCACAAACGAATTCTTCATGATACAGTACGATCAAGAATAACATAAACATACCGTGTTTGTTCATAAACTCAAATAAGATCCAAAAGTTTATTTTACAATGTTGCGCTCGTTCGTAACTTCTTGCTGTTTATTCAGTGAATTTGGAGCTGAGACGCCTCCATGTTTGTTTGGCGTTGGAATTAGCATGCATTCCCCACGTAGGGTGCACATTTTTAGTAGTCATTAAAAATTTCGACACCTGAGAGCCCTAATCCCTACCTTTTACAGCTACTTGATGATCTCTCGCGTGGTTTTCGACCTCTTATCATAATTTTTAAAGTAAGACATTTAGAACCTTTTCGAACCTCTTTGGCCAAATTCAATAAACACTGCCCTCATACCTACTTAACCTAAAAATACTCTCACGCTGTTGTTTTTTTTTTACAAAAGTTCACTACGATTTAACCTCTTTCCTACAGAGTATATTGCTGATAATTACTTTTCGATATTTCAAACAGAAAGTGGTAGTATTAAAACATTGTAAACTGAGAATAGCGCGGGTGTAGGTGCGATCAGCTGAAGACTGATATGAGTGGCACTGGTTCGAGGCAGTCTACCTTCAGTAGTGGGTAAGATACGGGCTGATAATGACGATGTTGATGATGATGGGATGTATATCAATCCCTTCGGAACCAAAGTGACTCAAAATGAGCCAAGGATTCGTGACGAAACCGAAAACATACATCAATTTTCGTGGCGCGCCTTGCGAAACAAAAAGTGCTCGTGACCGATTTACGTTTGCATACAATCCTTGTATTACTCACATAGCAACCAGACCCAACAAAGGCACGGTAGGACTTGCTGGCACTTATTCACTGTGGAGTATTCTGTAACAACCAGGTGAAAGTGGAGGGTCGCACGCCATTGTATGGGATTCCAGGAACAAGTTATCTGAAAAGGAAATTATGAAATCAATATTATATCGACGAATAATTTTATTCCGGAATACCCAAATTGTATTACATTAAGTTATTTTCGTTGTGTGGGGGGCCTACCTACTGCTTAGAAAACTATTAAAACGCCTGACTAAAATAATAATCGACGAAGAAATTTTAGTACTCGTAAAAATAAGTTACATGGAATTGGCTAGAGACAAGACCACATTTTATCGCTACAAAATTCTGCAACAACGCTTTGTTTCCAGAACACCATATTTCTTTTTCGTTATTCTATTTCAGCATTACTACCATTATTCAAATCAAATCAAATCATTTATTTGCTGAACACATTATTATAGGTACAAGTCAGGTCTTATAACTAGAGTAGTGTCACATGTATTCAACCCGCAAGCAGGTGTGCAAATATTAATATTATATTACAATTTAATATTATCACTGTGATTTATGGTAGTCAACAATTAAAATAATCAAGTAAAATAAATTTAAGGTACATTCTAAAATAAACAGTTAACTTTAATTTTAGGTTATTATCAGCCCATACTATCCACTCCTGGGTCTAGTCTATACCTAGCCTCTTTCAGTTTCTGGCCCTCATCGATCAATATCAACCAACCCTATTAGCCCAATGTTAATCGCATCTCAGCATTGCATCCTTAATTCATTCAGTCTCTTCTTTCAGGTAACCGTGGAAGGGCGCACACTCTACCTGACCTGCGTGTGCATGGGCTGCCTGGAGCGCTACGACCCCGACAGAACTATTCGCTGTCGGTTCTGCAACCAAAAGTGGGACGGCTCTTCTCTCGTACTGGGCACTATGTACAGCTATGATATCTTCATGGCAACGCCTTGCTGCGCTGATCGACTGAGGGTAAGAACGGAATCTTTGATATTATTGATTGAATTGTTGGTTAAAATTTTATCATTAGCTAGCGTTTTAAGTGTCCACTGTTAAGTAACTTTTAAACGACCAGCTTTTTTTAAAGTAGCATGTTTGATGATAAATGAATCCCGCCTATTTAAAGTCATAGCAGCTTTCGAACAACAAACCTACTAACATGTCAGTTCGTAATGAAAGTACATGTTTTGTACTATTAATAAAACGCCCTTGAAACGTTGTTTACCTATGCAATCGGACTGCAGTCCAGACCTACCGCAAGCATATCTTCCTTTCCGCTGCGTAGAGCATTTTACGACTTAATGACATCATGGTGACTAAAATAGACCGGTATTGCACTGCGACGCTGCAACCAAGTGTAAATGTTATGATATCTTTGGCATTTTCTAATATTGCTAACAGTATTTTCAATGCATCATATAATTATAGTTCTTGTAGTTATTTGGTCTACCTGGATAGATAGATGTTGTTGTACTTTTCTACAAATTATGATAACACTAGCTTCAGCCTGGGGCTCCGAGCATCGCGCATGGATATAAATAACATACCACTGATGCAGCTGACTGACTATTAGTTATCGGAACAGGTGTCTGACTGTTCTTGTGTAACCCCTTAAAGATAATTTGATTCTACCATACTGACTTGACATTTCCTTTGTTACAGTGCAACAACTGCAACAAGCCATTGCTCCACCCGCAGCAGCGGCTGAACTACTCCGACTACTCGCACCCAGTCACCTGCCCGCACTGCCGAGTCAACGACACGCACTTCGTGAAGCCCCTGCCCTGCTGCTTCACCAAACAGGTGTTCCCGATCTTTCAGCAGTGGCCATAACAGTCGGCGGTGCCGGGGAACACCTCTCCCGGCACCCCCCCGACCTCCGAGCCCTGGGGCCTCGCCCCGTCACCCCCTAGACGGGCCTCCCCTCCGGCTCTGCGCCCAGTTGTCAACACCAGTATGGCGCCGCGAATTGAGCCTTTCGTCGCACCTGTACCGCCTAAGCCTGAGGAGCCGAAGGTATCTCCGACCCTCGCGAGCATAACGGAGTCGCTGTCTATACTTGGTTTGAGCCCGGAAACCCTGGCCATGAGCCTCGGGGAATCTTTAGCAGAGCGCTACCTCGCCTCGATCCGGACCAAGCCGTCGTCTCTGGAAGACTCTCTGTTCAGCAGCTGCAGCATCATTCCCCAGAGGGTCCCGGTCATCGAACCGACTCTCCAGCTCTTCTCCAACGATTTTATGAACTATCTGAACCAAATCGCTTAGGCTACAGTGAAAGTGGTGAAAACTGAACTCCATGTGTTACGTATATTTGGACTTTAAATCCTTAAGTAAATTCTGATTAAGTTGGTATTATTGAAAATAATTTTATGTGGTTTTAGATCGTACTAATGATTTTATTTTAATTTTATTCTGCACTTTGTTAATTAGAGGTTGATTTTTATCGGAAATGATGAAAAGTGAGTGTGATGCCAGAAAATGCATTTCGGTCGTTTCTTTATCGGGAGTTTCCTTTTGAAGGAGTCTAAATCGAATTTTAAATTATTGATTACCTTCTTTCAGTGATAGTGTTCCCTATCTGATAGGGGGAGTTTGAGTGGCGTGTTGTTTAGTTCAATTTAGTTTATTAGTTATGTTTTATTTTAGCAAAATTTTAAACCGTAACTTAAGTGTTAAACAATATTTCTAGGATTTATTGCGATATTTTGTTTTGCCCACCAAATGGCGCTTGACGTGTTAGGTAATACTGTTACCTACGTAAAGATGCCATGAAGCTATCAAGGTTTCAAATATCATTTTCATCATTTACTTATAATATTTTTTTTCTTTTTTCATATTAATATTAGAGCACATAATTATTGTAGGTCATTGCTGTGTCACCAATAATATGATTAGCAAGTCAATGTCTATTATTATTATAAGGTTAATCTCAAAATTGTTGAGTTATTTCTGTATTTTCCAATGATCAACAATAAATGGTGTTTCGTGTGTATGAATATCTATACGAGAATATTTTGGAATTGTGCCATATCAGAAAGAAAATACAGTCGGAATTAAAATTAAAGCACCATTTTTTGTTTGTTGTTTAAATTTTAGTACGTTTCGGCGATTTGTTATGTGAATTTTCGGCGTTATTATAATAATATTTAGGATAAGTTTTATACTGTCATGAATGTCTATTTATTAATAAGTGACTAGAGTTGCTTCGGGTAAGTGATGTGCGCATAACTCAGTAAATTTGTAACGTTAATGTTTAGGGTAGGTTTTTATACATTTGATACTTACGATTACGAAAAGTGATTACAAGTGATATAATATTAGTATAGTGCGTGTTTAGTGGTTAAGGGTGGTGCGGATATGATGCGAATTATACAGGATTTGAATGTACTGATGAAATTGTCCGTAGAAGGCGATAATTCCACTGAAGACTTGCAATTTTATAGAGTAAACATTTCGATACTGCCAATAACATTTTCTATTCTAGGTTACGGAGCTTGATATTCCAAATTTAGGTACTGATTTACCGACAGCAAATTAGTAATAACTTTACTTTCTGAAATCTATTTTTTGAAGCTCCGTTTTTCGACTGAATGCGAGCTGTCTCGTGTCGTAGTGCTAGGTCACCACCTGCCATCATTCGCATCACTGCACCTCATCGTCATTTCATCACGCACGGTTTGTGTGGTCGGCGACTGGCTTCTATTATCTACTAATTTCTATTACCTTTTGTCACTTCCATTGCATAAATGGCTAGTCTCAGAAAGTTCGACTAGGAGGACATCATATTACTACATTGTCACTTCTATTTCCTACAATAATGTCAAATTTTTTTCAACATTTAGCTCTAGAATTTGTAAGTAAGGTCCTTGCTTACAGTTTATGCAAGCTGAATTTTAAAAAAACATTTCAGAAACGAGACGTTTCAGACAGTTGACAAGTTACGTGCGGAATGCGCTTATTTGACAGTGATATATCTATAGCCTGTCTTCAGATCATAGTTGTCGGTCGCCGTGTGTGCTTGTATTATACCTCTTTAATTAACCTTAATATAAGAAATCCTCTGCTTAAATATTAAGATATCTACCATTATCTTAGACAAACCTTTATTAGCGAGGCGTTAATATGTAAATATGCCGTACCAGGTTGCAGAAGCTTCTCTAAGAGTATTTAAGCAGATAACCGGCCGATTCTGAAATCACCTTGATTACGACGTGTAAAACTGACTATTGAATGTAACAACTACAAATGACAAAATGTTTCATTTTCACAGTCAATTTTATGGTTCTCAGATTTAACGGTGGCTTCAGAAAGGACACTGTTGCATATTTTCTAGAGTAGCCATAAATCGAGAGTACATATTAACACAATATCAAAGATCCCTATTAATT
Organism: Eupithecia abbreviata; assembly: GCA_943735965.1. Classification (NCBI taxonomy): domain Eukaryota; kingdom Metazoa; phylum Arthropoda; class Insecta; order Lepidoptera; family Geometridae; genus Eupithecia; species Eupithecia abbreviata. The sequence goes on along the minus strand of OX030982.1, from coordinate 9,292,357 downwards.
TATTGTAACTGACGCATCGCAATGACATTTCATATGTTAATCAATTTTAATTTTATCGAAGTTTGCTCGTTCGTATATAGAATTATATTTAAAGTTAAGATGCACATTTTTAAAAATGTAAGCAATTAAATATTTGAAAAAAAAAATTACGAGCTGTTGTTGATATATTTAGGAAAATATAAAAAAAAGAACCAGATCATCTGATGAAGGCCATGTACAAATGTGAAGTGAACTGTCATTGCGGTGCAAGTATAGGTCAAGCGACAAATTATAAATCATATATACATAATATAATAGTTAATACAAAGCCCATATTTAGATTTAATAATAATAGTACACTTGAATTACAAAAATCCCCATTCCGGTACAAAAATAAATAATTTCACCTATAAATTATATCAAAATCCTCTGATTCAAAGTCAAGGCTCACTTCATATTTAATAGATATTTCAATATAAAAATCAATGAACATTTTACACTTTATCTTAAAAAAAAATAGGAAATTATAGTAAACCATATAATAGGCTAAAAATTTGTATTGGGCTTGAAACATATTTTATCCCCTTAAAGTACATTAAACAATTCGAATTTTCAGAGTAAAAGTATATTTAGCAAAAATAGATTTTCAACGCATTGTACAAAAACTAAAAAACTTAAAATAGTCATTTTGATAATTTAAAGTATTCGTTAATATAAAACGCTTTTAAAGGTTGTATGTAATATCGTACCTAGTATGAGATCGAAACATAAGTTTTGTTCTTCCCTTTTTACATTTACTGTTTGATTATTCAGATTTTAGTCACTTAGTTACTCGTTTATTTTTCATTAAGTATATAAATTTAATTAAACTAACGTTGCCCTCTTCTTAGTTTATTTAGGCTCCGACTTTCTTACGTCACGTTGAATTTAATAAGGTGTAATTTAGCGAATTGCATAAAAGTACAAAGTGAAACAATTTGTTACTTTTGCAAATTTTATAAATAATATGAAATACATATAAAATTATTCCTCAGTTAGATAATGTTTATAAATAGAAGCTGTATTCCTATAAACATAAAGTAAGTAAACGTGATTTTCCTATTTTTTTGGATCAATATATAATTTCATGTATTTAGTAGTATCGTTTTGTAGAGAGTAAAATTTAGATGCAAAATTGTTACTTATTGAAAACTATATCTCTTATTTCTATCGCATTTTTAATAATCTTATCAACATTATAATTAGGATTCGTACCTCTTAGAAGCACTGTAGGCTATTTAAATCGGCATAATATATTTGTTTTGTTGGTATTATGTCTCGCTTAAGTAGGTTACTCTTATATCTTATTTCCATCGTAGTTCTCTTAGACGTTTAGGAGTTTTCTTTAATATTGGTGTGAATGAGATGTATACATGTGGTCACACTTAACATAGGTTTAATCATATTCCTTGCATTATTGCTATATAAACTCAATATGAGTTCTTATAATATCGTGTTTATTCTGGTCATAGGAAGTGTGCCTAAGCGCTCTTCAAACTAAGGTTTAATAATTGAAACGCACATCAGTTAATATGCATTTCCTATTCCTAGTTAACATAATGAGATATCATTGATCATAATTTTTAAAATACTTTCATGTTTCATCATGACATACATAGTAAATTTAGATTACATCCTGTTGACTCAAAAAATGACATTCACCCTCCATTAAAACCTTGAAACCCAGCGTTGTAAGCTCAAGATTCGTCAAACGCATTGGCTGATTCTAGTATACGGCTGTTATTGGTTAGTGAAAAAAACCTTTTTGATAATATTTTGATACTCGATGTTTTCTACATTAATGTAGTTTGTAGCGTCTTTTAGTATTCGTGTAATACGGGAGTGTTATTCCATTTGTTAGTCTAAAGGTATTATTGGTTTTTATTCCCTTTACCTCAAATTGAGCTCGTTAAAATGTGAATAATGTCTTTAAATTTATTCTTTATATCTGTCGTTGTGTCAGTTCTGTTCATATTATTCTAGTTTCAAATTCCCGACTATCAATGTCTGACTGAATTTTAGAAATAGACTAGCAAATGGTATAATTAAAAGGTGATAGAGACGCCGTTTTGCCACCACATTCGCAAAATCAATCATGAACCGTTCGTTTCATGCAACGATAAAATTTTGAGAACCGACGTTAATGAATTTGAAAGCGAAATGGAAGGAAAGTGATAAATGTCGAATTGTAATGATAATAAGTAAGATTGCGTGACAATTAGAATAACATTTTTAGAGAACCGATAAAGGGGAAAGCGAGGGGTACATCAGGGTATGAGTGTCATAATTTTGTAATACCATAAAATCTTTTGTACTTTCGTAATGGTAACAAGTAATTTAGCGTTAATGTTTTTCTAATAATATGTGTAATGCGTAATAAGCGTCAAGTAATATACTTTTTTTACTGAATCGTAGTAGTAGTATTTTGTAAGACAACCGGGAATAGTTCCCGTACGTGTATCACAGCGATAATAGGTTTAGGGCCGATGTTTCGTCGAATTTTAAGAAGGAATCTACCAGTTTCAATTTGCATTGAATTTACTGATAAGATATCAAGTGTAAGATTCCTTCTTGACTTTTACACGTTCATTACGAACGGTCGTAGTAGTAAGATTATTCTGTGCATTTTCTATTTTGGAATTGAATGCTTCTATAATTATAATCGCGTGTGCATTGGTCGTTATCGTACCGTCTATATAGCTAAAGTCACAAAAAATTTGGAAGATAAAACTTTTTGCAAAGTTAACTAAATATTAATGGCAGGGTTGCTGTCGATTGATTATCTACACTAAAAAAATAGGTCAGTATTTTCGATACCGATAAAAACCTAATAACCGGTACGTGTGAACGAATGTGTGTGTAACTTAAACTTATATTTTAATTATTATCTTATTCCGTGGTTTACTGTTTCTGCGTATCCACGTAGGTATATATTCATTAATATTGAGTGTGGTCATGTAGAATTTTCTATGATCTCTTGTTTACTTACAATTTTTCGGAATATGGAACGTGGGAAGTTAAAGGTAGAAAGGAAAAGAAGCTCAGACGGAAACGCCAAGTTAGTAGTAGGCTAAAAGATAAGTGCTTGAAATGTATTATAGGGATCGTCATAAAAACTCGATACTACGAGTAAAATACTTTCGTACCATTGAATTGGAATGATATTATTTTTTTAAATGATTGTCTTACGTCACAGCGTATATTTTTGTACATTTGAAGTCGATGCGGCAGGAATTGGCACAAGTAAAATTTAAGATGATAAAATGATAAAAAAAAGTTCCATTTGTAATATGAAAAATATAAATTTTTGTAAGGATTTGTGAGCGTTGAAATGTTTAAGCGTTGGAAAGTGGGTTTAGAATATAGGTTGTTTCAGAAAATTGTAATAAAACGTGAGAGGTGAAAAAAAACATGTTATATTTTATACGAACCCTGAAATTCCGTCGAGTAAGGCGGTTTTCATGTTAATTTACGAAGATAAGTGTAAGTTGCTCTTTTAAAGAGTTTTCGCAGGTAGTAGTTATAGTAGGCTTAGTGTTTTTTATACCAGCTTTTTGTTGTGAAAATATAAAAATATCGATAAAGCAGTACCAGGAACTAGCAGCCAACACTGTTCCTTATCTGAATGTGTAGTGGGGAGTCATACGTTGTCATACGTTGGAGACGGGCGGACAATTTGTGATCTTAACCAAAGTGTTGCTGTTCGCAAGCATATCATACGACGCTAGACTTTCGGTACAAATTCTTAGCGGAGTTTTTGAATTATTCGATTTGATTAATATTGTTAGACAATTCCATGTCAGTTGTGTTTCGGGTTCGCTCTCGATCTCGAAGCCTCGGCTTAAGTAGCTCATTCCCACTTCGCGGCCCGTGACAGCCTGGCGGGACCTGAATTATTTCAGTTATTTAGCAGAATTTATTAACTAGGAGTCCCATTATGTTACGTTTTGTATTGCTTATATTATATGACGATGTTTATTGAGTATTTATATTCATTTGATGAGAACCTAGTCGTTTCTCTTATATCACAACCCCAAAGTACAAATTCGTTGTTGTTTATTCCAATTTTGTTTGACTGTTGTTGAATGGAAATTATTTTAGAGTGGATCGGTTTCGACGCTATTGCTGCGTTTTCAGGTTTTCTTAGCCATGATGTCTAAAATAAATTTAAACATTGCTGTCATTATTAGCAAGCTTGGCTATCCGCCTGTCAAATGGATGCGACTTACGACTGCATAGATCAAATAATTTTAAATCTATTTTTTTTCCTAAATTTTGATGAAAGGATCGGCTTTTATCTAGATGATTTCAAAAAAGTCTAATGCATTTAATGAAAAATTGAGTTTCCATTATCTTATCGTAAAAAGTTGAAATCATACAAAGCTGATTTGTATTTCACGTGGCTATTCTAAAAGACCTATCTTACTAATGTAGAAACTTTGTTATGTACAACGTCAGTCGCGTCCATTAATTTGGCTTAAGTTATTCGTACAAAAGTTACGTACGCAATGTTGTTTTTTCGCAGTGCCGCAATGGGCACAGAACTGTTAGCAGCTTTTATTTTTTAATTTTATAATAATCTCCGTATAATTAATTAGTTGAAACAATTTAACAACCCAATACATCATTTTCATTAGATATATTCATTACTAATTTGTAGTATTTGTACACATCAGTGATACTTATAGCTATTTAGTTTTTTAATTTAATCATGTCATTATTTTGTTTACTTACCATTGATTAAGCTTAACGTAAGTAATCGCCTACTACACATTATTTGAAAGCTAATTTATTAGCAATGGCATTTTCAAATGACACTACCTACGATTACAATGAAACCTTTATAAAATTAATAAAAAAACAATAAAATATCCACCAGTGTTTTATTTATAACTCTACCTTATTTACATGCATACTTCCTTAACCTAGTAGGTAGGTTAGTACTTGGAGACTTGGCTCATTAATACAAAACTGCCTGGGAATTAAACTACCTTCAAAAGGTTAAAAAAAAGGTAACATTATCTACGAATGTTTGTAGAAATGGTCTAGGTATCGCAGTCACTGCCCAGCCTCTGTAGATCAATCAGGCCTAATATGTATTAGGGCCAATTCAGACCGGAATGGCAGCGGCCGGTAGCGACGCGACAGAACATGTGGATAAAGTTTCATATTATTTCTCACTGAAAGCTCGTCGTCTCGTCGGTCGTCGTCGTCGCTGCCGGCCGCTACAATTCCGTTGTGAATCGGCCCTTAACACTTTGAGTGCTGAAAACGCACGGTATGAGTTTTCTACAAGTGACTAATCTGCGAAAATCCACACTAGCGCAGCGGCTGAGAAAATACAGATCTTTGTGACTCAGCAGAGCTGTAATATTTTTCGAACGACACGCATGTGCGGCGCAACACAACCGCTGTGTAGAGCGGCAGCACGAATTTTTTAGGTAAACAAATAGATCGTTGTCGTCGAAAAAAAACCGCAGTCAAAGTGTTAAAACCTCGTTAGTAGAGGTGGTAGAAATGCGACAAGAAATTATTCTAATCGCAAGTTTACCGATCTTATCACGCCTAGACCCGATTGCGATTACAAACCCGAAACAGAGAGGTAGGAAAGGTACCCAACCCACCAAATCGTAGCTTTATGGAACTGTGTAAGTACCTATGGGGTACCGTTCGGCAAACTGGATGAGCTTCGTTCAATTTTTTTTTAGGATTTATATAATCCTGCTGGCATCGCATGCGACTAATCGTGGTCTCTGACAGTGGCGTCTCGGTCGGCTGAACCATAGGTGGCCTGGTCATCCTCAATCATAATTGAGTAGAAAACCAGTGGATGGAAGCAGCAGTAGGTCTAATAGAAGCCTAGAGCCTAGCTGTAGAGTCTAAGCACCTACATATACCTATCAGCCTTCTTGTACCCATCATAACAACCTCTGCTTAGCTTGGGGCTAGGTCATGCTAAGTGGGTTGTCCAGTATAATTAAATTTATTTAATTTAAACTTATAAAATATTTTTTTATCTATCATCTACTTTTTCCTAACTTTTTTTCAGTTTTTTTATTTTACAAACTCGACTCCTACGAGACTCTGTAAAGGACGCTTTTAACTAACGACCTAGGTATTAAATAATTTCTGGCTAAGCTAAGCTAATGGGCGAGGCCTTTTATTATTGATATGTTAAGCTACTCGTAGATATACTGTCAAATCCGTAAAAGCGTACAAGAAAATAATGTTCAACAGATGGCCTCTAAATCTTCAACCCAAGCTCGCTTATTTTTTCTTTGAGCATATTTTAGTAGACACAGGTACCTACATTATAATCACTATTTCTATTGGCTATCATTATCATCCCTTATTAGTTCACTGCGGAACTTAGGACTCCCGTAATGAGCGCCATAGCGCCCTGTCTTCAGTTTGCCGAAACCAGCATCTGCAGACTGCACTGACTGTCTTTCGCAGGTCGATATCCCACCTGGAGGAGCTCGGAGGGCGTCCTACAAAACGTTTGCCGAGCGAAGCAAGAGTTTAAGATGCACCTAGCTGTCACGGCGACCAAGCACATTTACCTGCCTTGGCCTGTTTGTATTCGTTGTTTTGCAGCGCGACACTGTCTAGCTAGACTACCTACTTGAGGCAATTTTGACGATTATCCGACGCCCATTGGTGAGATGTCGTGAGATTTTGTTCGAACCCTCTTATCTCACGTATGATTTTTCAAAACGTATTTTAATGTTAATAAGTTAATATGAGCTGTAATATTAAAGAAAGTAACAATCAAATTATAGAAACAGATTACAACTAGTATTTACAATTGAGCTAACTGCAGACTTTAGCAAAAAATCTACAGGTAGCTCAACTGATCCATATCAATACCACAGTACACATATTCAATACCCATCGGAAGCATCCCCAAGAAGTTGGCTGCATTGCCCCGCTCTGTATAGCATAGCAATTCCACAGATGCTGAAGCGGAGACGTGCTTGATTGGACTGCATGTCTACATTCTAAGAATGTAGGTAGGTCTAGAATCATAGTGACAAAATCGAACAATAAAATACTTAATATTATTCGTTCGTGTTGGCGCCAGATTCGATCAAATTACATATACATATCTACCTACGTAGTTTGTGAGTTTACAAGGAAAAACATTCGACGCACAAATTATCTACTAGGTACGTGATATTTGCCTAGATCCCCTTACCGTGATATTGGGTGAGATTTTGCTAAATTCGGCTTCGACGGTGTCGTGTCTAATACCTACCTATTTAACATTGTTCTATCCACCTTTATTATACAAACGCGGCAATAACTTCTTACGCCGAAGAAAGTAGGTAAGTATCTGGAAGCTATTGGAAAGGTATTACGTATGAGCACACACGCAACGGGTGTTTTACAACCCCAAATAAAAACTTGATAGAAATTTAAGAATCATAAAAAGACCGACGATAAACTGGGCAGTGGCGACCTCTAGGGTGTTGAAACATAAACAGTTTTATCGTTCTGCGCGCGGATGTAGAACTGCATAAGTAGGTACGTACGCAATGTTGTCTTCAGAAGTTAAGTTGTCTTAAAAATATGACCATTGGCTTTATCTAAATACCTATCTTTCGTTTTGTTATAATATCTAAAGATGCTGGGAAGTAAAATAATTAAAAAACTTCTTTTAATTCCTCTAGGACCAACGTGCAAGGACAGCCCAAGCTCGACGGGGTATTAAGTGAGTTCCTATGGAAACCAAATGGCCACCATCTGTCTCCATAATCAGACCAGCTCGTTAGTACCATGACATTGCAGTCTCCGAACTTGCTTAAGTAATGTCAAAATCGGATGAGCATAACTGATCTAAAATTCAGTTGCAAGATTTGTCCCACACATTAGGTAAGTACTAACAGGGCAAGTAGAATAAAAAATAGCATAGGTACATTATAATTGAGCGTGTTAAAAAACTATAAACTGACTTTATGTTGCGAAATAGTGTAGGTAAACGGGTTTGGAAGGAACACTTCCATAGCGCGATCTAGTTTTCAAGTGACATCATCTAGTTAAAAAACAAGTAGAGGTTTTCGAATCATAGGTTATTTGGAAAATACCTAACAAAGAAACTGTACAAAACAGAACAGAGGGGAGAGATCACTTATACGCGTATCTATAATAATTTGAGGCAATTCACACAGTATAATGAAACAATCTATCTATGTAATGTATTGTATTATGTAGATCAGTTATACAGAAAACGACCAGAACACCCTGAACAAATCTGCAGATCGTACAAACATTTGTTCCGAATCGAAACCGCAACCTCCTACGGCGTCGCAGGCGGACCTTCGCCCACCGCGCCTTGAGCTCTTCATCTATCCCAGTAATAATATTGGCTTAAAGAATGATTCTTTTGGTCAAATGATTTTGAGCTAAAGTAGAAGGTAGGTTCAGGATACACCACTTTATTATCCAGTAACGCCCATTAAACAACTTTTATTCTCAACATCAAAAAAATAAATTCGAAAGGCCATTATCTGAAAACCGCAACCGTCCGTGTTTATGACGCGTAACAAGCAATAAAATTGGGGTCTCTGGGACCAGGGGTCTCGGGGACACCCATCTTTTCCCAATCTCCCTTATGTCTTGTCTTGATGAACACCGTAACACGCGCAACTATATTCCGCCTATAAAAAATATTATGCGACACTTTTGATACGGTAGTGTTGGGATAATATCATCCATTACAGTGTTTTAAGCACCTTTCTTTGTATCGTAAGCAAGTAATAATGTTTGAAAAATATAGATGATGTAAATCATGGCGAAACGGACAAATCATCCTCTAAAATGCGCATAAAACAGCAGTCGTTGACTAAGCTCATAATGACAATGATGATGATTCGGCAAATTTCGGCCACAGCAGCCAGTGTCAACTAGCCATGTGCACAGGACCGTATTGCCCATAGTGCATAAGTATGTGAGCAAACACAAGTGCATTCTATATTCGTTCACTCTCAAAATCCGATGGGCTGGCAGAGCGACACGACCAGAGAGAAATAGAAGAGATGTAACAACAACAACCCCAAATTCAAGCAATTTTTTTAAATTTAAAATAATGTATTATTCTTGACTTCCTAAAGATACCTAAATACGTACCTAATATTAAAATGACAGCTGAAGTAGAGAAGAATTATTTTATTTTTTCTTAATTCCTCAATCCTCAGATCTTAGGTAAAGTTCGGGAAACAACCTACCTACTTCACTCGAGCATTTTTCAGTGTTTAGGTATTTAAAATTGTAACTGTTTATTTTGTACCGCTATTTGGTAATTACACATGTCGATCATTTTGATATTATATTATAATTATATTACAAAGGTAACTTAAATACGTACATGAATCTTGAATTCCACTGAAAATGATTTTCCACCTTCAAGTTTCTCCTCCCTAGCCATTGATCGTCACGACTGCGGTCAGCAAAAGTAATGAGTCGTAAACCCTTCGCTGTAAAGACTCAGGTAGGCATTACAATAAATACCTACCTATAGTACTACCTATAGTAGGTAGGTAGGTATAGTTCCGGATCAATGTATAGTTTAATGAAGCATCACTGTCCGTTTACGAGCAGAAGTTTCAGAGGAAATTGCGTTTTCTTTGACAGACGAGCGAAGCGACACGGCTCCGCCTTCGATGCAGGTGGTTGCGGGTTCGATGTAAGCATAGCTTGTGTTATGGCTATATATAAGCTATACTTAATGACTGATATACTTAATACAATACATTACATAGGTAGATATTTATTATATAGGTAACGACACATAGGTAACGACCAGAACACAAATATCTGCAGATCGTACATACAATTGTTCCGAGACGGGAATCCTCCAGCGTCATCTCCTCCAGCCTCCCTGTCATCAGCTTGTTGCCTCTGCATGCAGTCTTTCGCAGAGCTTCAGCCCACCTGGCCGAAGGGTCTAGGTACGAATCAAAAAACCCAATTTAATTTGGTAAGTATTTACCTATACAATATAAAAAGATTTGTGAAAAAATCCCTCACAAACCCTCCTAATCTCGGCCAGGTATTCAAAACAGAATTAATTATTGCCAAGCCCAAATTTGCCTATCCAAATCTCCTTACAAATCTTTTTAAAAACCTTTTTCTTATGACAAAAGGGTCAGTTAAATAGAGGGTGTGTCAACCCCCGTTGCGTTGACGGAATTAGCCAAGTCAGTCCTAAATTAAAAAAGAAATCAGGCGAAAGTTAATTCCGAAAGTTTTAATTACGTTTATTTTAGTCATCAAGCAATTCTCTTGATTAATTTACAAGGAAAGGTGCAGATAATTAATTCACGGACCGACGGACCTTTACGTTAAATCCGGAAAGAAAACAATGAGTTTTCCGGAAAATACTCTACCAGAAAATAATGAGTTTTCCAGAAAATACACTTCTAAATAAAAATAAATATGTGTAACCTACATACACTAAGGAATATCCTTCTTCTGCAGAACAATTTTGCCATCGAACTGCGATCCCGCGTGCGTAACGTGGGGAGTATGGGCATTGCTCCAATGTGCTGTGCAGGCGCTTATCAGGGGAAGGCCAGCGTTATAGGTAAAGCTAAAATGATGTAATAATGTATTTAGTCATGCAAAAAATTTATATGAATATTAATCGGTTAGAGACTTAGCATTGCCATTCAACGTGGCAATGCTATCAGTATTCTGGGCAGTCTGCCTTCTGGTGACGACGGCTTAGATTTTTGGGAACTAAAAAGTAAATACAAGTTGTAATTGTTTTATTCTGGTTTTGTTAGTTTCTTGATAAATAATTATGCCTTCCAAAAAATTAGACATACTCGTAGGATATTGAGTTGGTTTATTAATTATTAAGCACTAGCTGCGCCGCGGCTTCGCCCGCGTGGAAATCTATGTGTTAAATTGTTTATACACCTTCCTCTTGAATCACTCTCATCATCTATTAAAAAAACTGCATGAAAATCCGTTGCGTAGTTTTAAAGATCTACGCATACATAGGGACAGACACAGCGGGAAGCTACTTTGTTTTATACTATGTATTGATTGTACCTTCCTAAAATAAAAGTTAATTGAATTGGTTTATTTAACATGTTTTTATTAAACACAGAAAAAAATTGCTAAGTCTCTCAGATCGGATCAGATTCTTAGAACCAAGACTAACAAGAACTACCTACACCTAATTAAAGTTTACTTACTTGTAGTAGCTAGATAAAGTTTGTCTTAATAATCTTCTCTAATTACAGCTCAACTGAAACAAGATAATTTAAAGCTTAGGAAGTTGCAGTCCCGAGATGAGTGCTCCGATCCTCAAGTTTGCTTAAAGCAAGCACTCTCAGAGCCCTCACACCTTCCGCTTTTGTTTTCGGAAAGGGTGCTCAGCTTTGAAGCGGACACCGAAATGTGGAAACTGAAAAGATAGAGCAAGGGATTTTAGTAATGATTCGAAACCTATCGGTCTGTCTCATAATGTAGTAATTATACCATAGTGATCAAAAATAAATAAATAATGCAGGACAATCCACACAGCATCATCAAGCCCCAAGCTAAGCAGAGCTTGTGTTATGGGTACTTGATGATGATATACATTGATATGATATAAGTACATAATACAACACATTAAAATACATTACATAGATATATATTTTACTATACATATAAAACGACCAGAACACCCGGAACGAATTTCTGCAGATCGTAGAAAAAATTGTCCCGAGACGGAAATAGAACCCGCAACCCACTGCTTCGCAGGCGGAGTTTGCCCGCCGCGCCACGCCGAAGAAATAAAGTTTTTTTATTAACAAAGAACGAATTACAATTAAAGAATTGAAACGGTACTTTGTCAGTTAATTTCTGACGTTATGGTAGCTTAGTTGTTAGATAATAATAATTCTAGGAAAGGACCACTAGGAACGGACCAGTGGGAATCACGGAATCAGGATGGACAGTAGAACAGTTTCTGAAACTCTGACATTGTCATGTTACCTTTGGTAGGTAAGTTCGTCAATCACTAGCAAGTAACTCGTTTTAATGGAATATTACCTATAGCTTAAAGGCTACTTGTACCTTTTTTTTTAATTTTATTGATTTATTTTACTAGTTGTCATCATCACCTATAATAGGTGTATGAAGATGATGACTAGTAAAATAACTAGTCATCATCTAGACTAAAATTAGTCCAGACATAATGCGTTCCTTAATGAGCGCCATAGCGCCCTGTCTTCAGCTTGACGCATCCAGCATCTAACTGCAGTCTTTCGCAGGTCGTCATCCCACCTGACCGGAGGGCGTCCTACACTACGCTTACCAAATCATGGTCTCCACTCAAGAACACGTTTAGCGGTTGGGGGTTCTTCGCAATTTAACTAGTCATCATCATCATCAGCCTATATTAGTCCACAGCTGGACATAGGCCTCCCCCAATGAGCGCCATAGTGCCCTGTCTTCAGCTTGACGCATCCATGAATTAACTAGTAGGTCGGTGGAAAAGAAGTTTGAAACACCAAAACTAGTAAATAAAACTTAGTGAAACTTTCAAGAACAGATAATTTTGGCTCCAATATCGCCAATTCACAAACCAACCATTTCCTTTATGATTTAAAGCTAGTATTCGGTTTGAAGCGAGACGATTTTTTAAATTCAGTGAACGCGGTAATAATATTTCACTTTTACGACCGTCTGTGAGACTCCGCCTAGGAAATTGTTGTAATGGCAGCATTATCTTTTACCATCTTTCGTGGTAAATGCTCACATGTTAGCTAGAATTGCTGCGAAATAGCAGTCTGGGACCTGCGCTTTCTAATTCATTAGAAAAGAGAGATTCAAAAAGAAAAGATTTCAAAATGGCTCTAGACACTGAGGCTGGAGATGTTAGTTTGATTATGTAAAAAAAAATTACAGTTGCATTGGTATATTGTGGACTCTAACTCTATATTAAAATGTGTATCGGTGCTTGATTTTTTCCACCATATTTTTATATTTATTTGAAGGAATACCAGAGGCTTAAAAACAACAGACTAACAATTAGATAAATACAAAAAGTATTTTTAAAAACGCGACCTGAACACATAATTATAAATATTGATCAGTCATCCCGTGAACACGACAGTGTGTAAACTTGTTGAAACGTCGGGAAAAAAGGTAAATAAAAGCGATAAATACCCATTGTATCAATACTTATAAATACTAAAAGCTTATTAAAGGTTTTCACGGATAGATGATAGAATAATACAATATAAAAGACTATGAACATCATACATATATAAAAGAGCCTCGATGAATAACGTAGTGCATAGTGGAGTAGATAGAATTTGTTGCCTGTTATTTATTCTATGTCCAAAAATAAATCTGGTTCTTTGAAACAACTTGAAACTTCTATAATAACCAAGCTAGATGTAAACATAGTACATACCCTACAAAATATATTCACCAATATACGCCGAGTCGTCCCAAACGTCAATTAGACCAGTCTCCAACTCCTTTTAGGGATTCTAAAAACGTCGTAACATAAACTTTTTCAATTTTCACCTGCATTTATAGTCGCGTAAAGTGAGCGGGGTAAATATGCGCTGAAGCCCGAAGGTTGACGACGCCTGGGGCGCAAATGTAGTGACTTGATAAGAGCGCGCTCGGTATAAAATGCATGTAAACACCTCCTTTGCGGCGTTTGGAGAAAATGTTGGCGAAAACTGCCCTCTTCGGATGCAATTGTGAATGTGACTTGCAGGTTTCATAAAATTTTACATACCAGTATGATTTGAATTTCGAATATTCCGCATCAAAGATGGCTGAAAGGGTCGACCATGCCAGGACTATTAGACGTCTACCGTGTTTTGCTTGGAAAATATTTGTAGTGTAGACAACGCTTGCTTATAAGAAAATTTTTGAGAATAAAACACCTATCCCGCTAAAATTAAGACTTATAGGTTTAGGAAAATTATGTGTATAGATAGATAATGTCTTAAAGATTAAAAAAAAAGGTAAATTATAGGGATATGCATGTAAATAAATAGAAAATAAGCAGAAAACCGAGCCCGGCATAGTGAAAATTAAAAGGCCGCGTAGAGGAAAATAAGCCGTCCTCTACGCGGTATAGCCTTGTGCCGGGTAAGGTACTGCACAACCTTGCTACAGACAGTCCAAGTTCCAATGTTCGTAATAAGTAAAAAGTGCTGCAATAAATCGAAATACCAAGTGAGAAGTGTTTCCCTTCATCCTCTGATCTTCATGCTGGCGGCGGAACTCCTTGCCACGACATCTCCTGAATCAGCGGGCTACCTGAGAAGCCCAGAGAAGAGAGAAAAAAGGACGGTCTTCACCTCAGGGCCGTCCACGACATGTAGAGATGCTTTTAAAATGTAGAAATACTTTTGGTTTGTAAATACTCCTTTTTCGTGATGGCACCCACGAACTGCTGTGGTATTAACTGCTAAGTAATATTTATCAAAGTCTTCAGTATCTTATTGACTAGTTTCTAACCGCCGCTTCGCACGCGTTGTTTCTATGGAATCGTTTTAAGGTTATTTCTATCACATGGAAACTAACTTATGGGATAAAGCCGTAGTAGCCTATGTTTCATTCCGGGCCTGGAACTACCCGTATGTATAAATTTGCGTGAAAGAGCAACAAACATCCATACTATTATTAACTTGATATTAACATGTTATTTTTAACTTTCGCGTTAATAATATCAGTAGGATTTATTACTCATATAAGCATTAATTTAGTACCTACCCTACTTCTTACGCTCTGCTGGGAAATGCAGGAATACCAAAATCTAATACCTCTGTTGGTTTAGCTCTCTTTTATAGTGGTTTCAGTAGTGTTATTTGCATAAGGTATTCATTTCAGAAATATTGCAAAAAAACTGTGTAAATGGCCCTTCAATCTCCCATTGCGATAAACTTTTAACTTTTTTACAGTTTCTACGTTCTCTGGATGCACACGACAGGACACCGAATAAAATTCAATCAAGTTTAGCAGCCTTCTCTAGAAGCCCGAAGGTTGACGACGCCGTTGGTTTCAGTAGTCTAATTTGCTTATGGTACTCTTTTCAGAATTATTTTTTCAATATTTCTGCTAAAACCTAGCTAAATAGTCCCTTTAATGTCCTATTGCGATAAACTTTTATCTTTTTTACAGTTACACGACAGGACACCGAATAAAATGCAATCGCATAAGAGGCCGTCTGCAAAACTTCAGTTTGCATCAAACTAACTACGATACGATGGCCCGGCAATCATTCTAATGGTTTCAGTGTGGACGTACTGAGGCATGATAAGGGGGAGTGAGTTTTTATATTTACGCGACTGCCCAAAAAAGGAAAGTCATGTTTTAACACTTTGACTGCGGTTTTTTTTTCGACGACTGCGATCTTTTTTTTTACCTAAAAAATTCGTGCTGCCGCTCTACACAGCGGTTGTGTTGCGCCGCACATGCGTTTCGTTCGAAAAATATTACAGCTCTGCTGAGTCACAAAGATCTGAATTTTCTCAGCCGCTGCGCTAGTGTGGATTTACGCATGTTAGTCACTTGTAGAAAACTCATACCGTGCGTTTTCAGCACTCAAAGTGTTAAGGATTTATGTGGATTCAAATGGATTCATTATAGAAGTAAAATATAATGCTGGACAATTCACACATCATTATCTAATATCTGCAGATCGTAAAAACATTTATCCCGAGGCGGGAAACGAACCCGAAGCCTCCTGCGTCGCAGGCGGATCTTAGCCCACCGCGCCACAGAGGTCGTCAGACACAGAGGCTGTATGCAAGTTTGTTTTTTTTTTTTTTTTTTTTGATATATGACATTGTTCACTGTATACGGGTTGGCTTTTTGAGATGGGAGAGGATGACTAAATCCGAAACCATCAGAGTTAGAGAAAAGTCGTGAAAGGATTAATGCCTCTTTTTGAATTTTTGTATAGTAATTATTAAATTATGTTTGAATGCTTGTTGAGACGAAACAAAGTTTAGGTAGGTCTAGAGGGAAAATACCTACAATAATTATGAGGTTCTTAATCAGGGTTTGGTTTATTAATATTTTTATAACAAAAGACATTGAAAATCATCAAACGCCGCCACTGTCGGAAATCTGAAAATATTGTCATTACCATCCTATATCACTCCATGGCTAGACAAGACCTCCCCTAATGAGCTTTGCCGCATCCAGAACCATTCAAAATTTTAATTATTAAAGCTTGACCTTTCACGATAAGTCCTGCCCAGGCTTCTCCCGCCCATTTATATCAAGTTGCAATCCGAATTAGTTCTTTACGAACAACCTCCATTTTTGAATTGTAAATGTTCAGACCTATTACTAGATAGGTATTGCAGTTTTATGAGCGATTCTTCGAAAGATATCCCCGTTTGAAGTTTAAAAATAAACTCCTTTTAGAGTTATTTTTATTTTCCTCGGCGATACCCTTAAAATTGATTTAAAAATGTTTCTGATAAAATGAAATCGAGTCTGAAATCTCCTTGTAGTTGCTTGTAACATAGCACTCTCGGTGATTGAGGGGACTAGAAGTTTAAAGATAAAGCTATTCTGTGCTATATCTAGGCACCCCCAGTATGTATGGGTTAGGTGGTTTAGTTGTCAACTGAACTGCTGTGGTATCAAAGGTCTATAAGTATAGCAATAATATCAATTTCAGAGCAGAGTGTGGCCATATAAGGAAAGTTTTCAATCAATGCGTCTTACGCGTCTCTCCTCCGTAGACCGAGACACGTTCTTGGTGACCCCGTTGACCCACTCACTGACGCTAACCCGGAAGTGACGGCAACAACTCAGCTTCCGCACACTACACACCCGACCAATAACCGACCCCGCCGGACGCGGGGTCGTAGAATTCCCCGTTTCCGCCCTCAGGTGCACTCGTGCACCTAGGCGTTACCTCCCGAGGGTAGGGAGGTAACGCCTAGGTGCACGTTGTAGCATCTGGCAACAGCCCAAGCCGAGGTTCGCACCTAAGTGGTGGCCCTTGTGCGTGTTGCCTCAACCTAATTTTTACCGGCGAGGCGCCCTCTGCGCCCGCCAAAAGTCCGGTAACGCTGTCATGGCCATCTGAGGTCAACAGTATAATAGTCCATTCGAAAAAAAAAAAAAAAAAGCGTCTTTCGCGTCATGACCTACGGAACGGACCCGAGGCGTGGACACTCACGGTAGGGCTGGTTTGCAAGTTCAAAGTCACTCAGCGAGCTATACAAATAAATAGCTATCGAGTTTCTCTGTAGGATAGGATTGGTAGCGAAGTGGCAGTGGGCCGGCCATAAATAGCGACGAACCGACAACCGCTCTGGTGGTAAACGTGTTCTTGGGTGTGAGACCGCGACTCGGCAAAAGAGTATATGATGAGATAGGACCTCCGGCCAGGTAGCATGCGAAAGACTGCAGGAAAATGTTGGATGCGTCAAGTTGAAGACAGGGCGCTGTGGCGCTCATTAGTGGAGGCCTATGTCCAGGCACAGTGTAACGGAAAACGTTAATGTTGTCGGTAACATTTTCTTTCATTTGAAAATTAATCCAAGTCTACGGACTTGAATTAATGTGAATTTTAATCATAATTTCCATGTATCGACTTAACATTTCCATTTTACGTTCCAACATGCCATTCTAGATATATATCAGAGTGTTTTATGTATTTTAATAATAACGTTCCATCCTCACGTTTGGATCAAGCGATAAAAACTTCGTAGACGCTTTATGTGTGCATTATACCTAACTAATTTACGATTAACCTAAATGCGGTTTTGATACAACTGATATTACTGAAACTCCATTAAAAAGTGATTCAACGTTAATTGGGTGTTAATACAAAAAAGTTGAACATTTATAGTAAAAAAATATTTATTACAGCAAAAAACATTGGTAATGGACATTAGGTGCACATTCTAAACTTAAGGTGAAATGAGTCCCACGTTTTGACTAAACGGAAAATCAATTTTAAGGGAACAAAACACCTATTCTTCGAATATATTTTGTTGATGATCAAAAGTTTAGGATATTAGTTAGTAAGTTATGGTCGAACCGTTAGAGTCCGAAATTTAAGTCGAAACACGATTGACTAAACCTGCTCGATAGAAAAAAATGGCAAAATTTCCTCTAAATCTTCATTTTTACAGAGATATCTACACGGAAATACCAGTTTTATTTGCTAGTTATTTAATATTATTGTAATGAAAATTATTCTACGTGTTCCCTAATAAATACTTTAGACGATTATGATCTTAGTTTTTTGAGAAACAGAGTTTATAAAAAAAACAGTGAAATTGCGCGCGGGTCCTTCATTTCGCCGCTGTTGCCTCCCTTTCTCGCCTTCTTCACCGCGAGGCGTTCGTTCGTACCTTGTCTCGAAAAAGCGAACTCATTTCGCCATTTTCTCATTTTAGTAGGTACCTACCTATATATGTATAGAACATGATGGAATGGAAGAATTACAACAAATGAAAAACACAAAATAAAGAGAAGTACTTAACTAATTTATGTGATTTGCCTTTTTCATTTTTCACTTGACTAGGAACGTATGGCATGACATTTTATTTTAAAACATAATAAGCTTTTGTACTTAAATGTTGTTTTCTTCAAAAGATAGGTTATCAACTCAGCTGTATTTTTGTATGTCGCCTCTTTTAAACAACGAATTCCACATACCTCTAATAATAATTATCATCGACTTTCATCATCATCATCAGCCTATAGCAGTCCACTGCTGGACATAGTCCTCCCCCAATGAGCGCCATAGCGCCCTGTATTCAGCTTGCCGCATCCAGCATCTCCCTGCAGTCTTTCGCAGGTCGTCATCCCACCCGACGTAGACGTAGACGTAAACGTAGTGGAGGGCGTCCTACACTACGTTTACCGAGTCGTGGTCTCCACTCAAGAACACGTTTGCCCTGCGGCCGTCGGTTCTTCGCGAGATATGGCCGGCCCACTGCCACTTCAGCTTGCTAATTCTTTGAGCTATGTCGATAACCTTGGTTCTCTGTCGGATGTATTCGTTACGAACTCGACTTTATGAAATATATATTATTATATTAATAGATGTAAATATAAGTTGTAATTTGTTGTTTTGTTGTTTGAATAATTACCGTGTTTGATGTAATTTTAAAGAAATTATGCGTCATCATCGACTTGATAAAATCAACTAAGATACCATGAAAATGGTAATTATTCATCTAAAAGAATTAGGTAATATTTTAATGTTCATTCAATTGTAGTTGGTAAGGTTGAAGTACATTATGAACTCGGTTTTCGCACCAAACTTTCTGGCCTTACCCGTGCCGAGAAATATAGGTGAACTTTTCCTATTCCCAAGCATATATACCCAGCTTCTAATTTACATAACACAATAAAAACTAATTGGTTCGAAGGTGCTAATCACTGGTCCGTAAAGTTCAAGTTAATCATAGCTTGCCGTTCTTAACTGATGGTTCAAGGCGAGTGGATGATGTATGGTTTATTTGATGATGGGTATTTTATTTAGTGCTGCAAGGCTACCACGAACGAGATCGGACCTACGAGTCCTAGTGGGGACGCTCACAGGACACTGCCCACTAAACAAACACCTCTTCACCATCGGAGCAACGGACAGCCCTCTCTGCAGAGGATGCCTGAGCGACGAAGAATCAGCTGCCCACGTAGTCCTGGAATGCGAGGGAGTAACAGCGCAACGACTAGAAATCCTCGACCACCCGAGGTCACTCCGCGAAGCCTGTGAAGATCCCAGGAGTATTCTGCGCTTCTGGTCGGAGTTAGGCTGGTTAAACTAGTAAACACACACCACGCACAAAGGACCAATCGGAGTCTAAGTGCGGAGACAGGAGTACACTTACCAAGGCTACCACGATATTAAACACATAACGTTACGCACGTTATCAGCGTTATTATGCAGATTAATCGAAGTAGCATTTTAGCGTAAACTAGCGGACCTTCCCGGCTTTGCACGGTTTTAGTACGGATCCCTAACTTTTTTGAAAATATAATATAGCCTATGTTCACCGGGGATAGTGTAGCTTCTCAACGATGAAAGAATTTTTCAAATCGGTCCAGTAGTTTTGGTGCCTATTCATTGCAAACAAGCAAACAAACAAAAAATCAAGTCTTTCTTCTTTATAATATAGCGTAAATAGCGCCTTTTCACGCGTTAAAACGCTGATAACGTGCGTAACGTTGTGTTAAATAGCTCTTATGGTCAGCCTTGAAAGTGGAGCTCCTATGAATTAAAGATTACAGAATATCCTGATAGATGTCCGTGCGGGTGCCATTAGCACGGCTCGGCGTGTGTTGAAAACAATACTGGTGGAAACTCTAAAACATTTACCATTGTTTGGGGTAATGTTTATGTTGAGTCGATCATCATCACAGCTGCAACAAGCATGTTTATAGACTATGACCAAATTTCTCTGGAAGACAAATCCAAAAACTCCTATCTCCATCATCATACCAGCTCGATAGTACCATTACAATAACATTGCAATCTAATGCCGTCTATTTTGTTCTTTCATGTCCAGTCCATCCAAAGGTTGCCTGGAAGAGATCGCTCTCAGCGATAAGGCCGCCCTTTATACTTATTCTATTGTTTATCCCTGTATTGTTTTCTGTTTTGTGTGAGGTATAAAAAAGTGTTATCTATCTATATATTGCATTGTCTCCGATATTACCTATACATAAGTATGCCAAATTTCAGCTCAATCTGTTGAGGATAAGCTGATATATGAATGTATATATATATATATATATATAACTGATATATGAATGATGATAACTGATATATATATAACTGATATATGAATGATGATAACTGATATATATATAACTGATATATGAATGATGATAAAAGGATCTGTCCCACACATACTGACAGGGCAAGTAGAATAAAAACTTGTAAAAATAATGACTTATTCCTCAAGCCTATCTGCCTACGGGGTACAGTATATCTACATAATGGTGGATGGTCCATATGTATGTATACTGTGTACGGGTGATCTTTTTTGTAGGTACCTCACATCTGATAGTTACAATATTGATATCTTGATGATAGGATTGTTATTCCATTTGTAATTGCTTCGTTTGATCTCTAATTATCGCTCATCTTTATAAAAAAATATTTTTTGCAAAATCATGGCCTCAGGGCCTGAGCTTACATATATTAATTACAAATATTTTACAATTTTTTTAAGTTTATATAATAACCCTGGTTACGTAATCAGATTTTTTGCTCATGCGAATATTAGGTTATAGGGTGTGTTTATGGCGGAGAGCGACTTTGGAGCGGTAGAAGTTTTTTTTTTTTTTTAAATAGCTGAAATACACTTAATACGGCGTGTCACTGAAAAAAACAAAACACTGTCGATTGCCTACTAAGGGCGCGTTTCCACTATGTCGTGACCGTAAATTATCGTTGGACGCGTCGCTTTTTTATCTAGTTGTTCCCATTGGATGGTGACAAAATTTAACGGTTCACAATCTAACGTTTTCTTATCATTGAACGACTGTCATGCTAGCGTTATAGTTTTTTATTTAAAGTGCAATAAAGAATTTTCTATCTATCTTAGATATTTGTTCCGGGTGTTTCTGGTCGTTTTCTATGTATAATAAAAATAAAAATATATATCTATGTAATGTACTGTATTATGTATATCAGTTATCTAGTACCCATAATACAAGCTCTGCTTACCATGGGGCTAGGTAATGCTGTGTGAATTGTCCAGCATTATTTATTTTATTTTATCTATCTATCTAGCGGTTTGCGTCGACAATGTCAGTGCTAGTTTTCTCAGCTGCATTTCTAGAGAATAATATAAAATATCCTAATTCCATAGTTTTCAGAATGCAACCTATGATCTAGTCTAGTACATAAAAATATACAATTTCGAGATTTCTGAATTTCAGAAGAAGTTCAGAAATCAAAATCTTCAGCTCTCATTACTTACCTTAATTGCATTCTAAAACTCGAATAAGGCCCTCATTCAGTAATTACATTGTAGGAATTGTTGTTATTGCAACTATCATTGTGGCTGCCACTGAAATGGTGGGGCCACGGAAATTTCTCAGAGCGAGTTTTGGAGGCGTCTTTAAAAGTAGATTGTCTCTACATTATCATAAACAGCTGTTTCCATTCGACCTAACTTCCAACCAACTGACTCCTCCTCGTCCTCAAGCTCAACAGCCTATATTGGTCCACTGCTGGACGCAGACCTCTCCCTAATAAGCACCCTATTGGATTATATATATATATATATTTTGGCGAGCTTAACCCTGAGTCCTGAGTTTTCTTCCAGCAAACCTTAGGTTTACAGGAGAGGCGATGGAATGGACAGAGGAAGTGTACAAAGAAACAAATTAAACTAATAATAGGTACAATACGGAATGAGATTTATACATACATAAATTAAAATATTAATAGTTCAATTTACCTAATAAATACATTTCGTTCAATATAATTAAAAATATATCTAATTAAATATATAAATATCTCTCGATAGATAATTTTATGCTTATAGGAAGTGCTCTTTCCTTTACCTTTATTCTTGGCTACTGGAAACAATCGTTTCCTGCATCTGGAATATTGTTGGGTGTATGAACTCCTACAACTACATACGCCATCACGACAAATAAAATGGAAACTTTGTGAATCTTAGTTCATAACTTTTTTTCCGGATATGCGTTTCAATGAAAGCGCTGGCGAGACGACCTTAACGCCTTCCTCGGAGATTGGTGGGAGATCGCACGTGATCGCACTGAGTGGAAAGATTTGGGGGAGGCCTTTGCCCAGCAGTGGGACGAAACAGGCTAAATAAAAAAAAATAAAAAAAATGCGTTTCAATGAACCTGAGGACCACTTTTTTTAACGAGAGCTTTGTGGCCGCATAATAACGGCCGTCTTATTGCATTCATTGTACACGCTCTTATGGTCGTTCCGAGTCGCGGCATTATTGTTTTAATTACATTTTCATTGCTGTAACGAAGTTTGGATGGCTAGTTTTTGATTGTACGGTTTGTAGAACCAGCTTGCTATGATACCGCAAGTGTTTTTTTTTAAGCCTAAATGACAGTCTTCTAGGGTAAAAGGAAAGAAAGAAGGAAGAAATAGCAAAATAAAGGAGTATACACAGCTGAGCAAAATAAAACCTTTTTAAACTTTCGCGATTGGTAACATTTTATTCATTAAAGTGCCACCGTCTATATTGTTCCTTCATGTCCAGTCTATCCTAAGGTTGCCTGGCAGAGATCGCTCTCAGCGATAAGGCCGCCCTTTATACCTTTACACCTACCTATATTCTAAGTTTTTATTTCTGTAGTGTTTTCTGTTTTGTGGAGTATAATAAAGTTTTTTCTATCTATCTATCTATATATGCCTCCTCGTAGAAGCATGTAGCTATGTAAGGCTTAACCGATGTATAAAACGTAAAACGAATAACGAGACGACAGAAAAGCCATAAAATGACTTATTAAGCTTAGAGCAGCTGTGCCCTAAGTCTGTCTAGCCCTAAGTGATAAAGTTTTATGATAATTAAAATTACAGTGATATGGCTAAGAGTAACAATGATTTGAGAACTCGTAGAAAGATGTCTTTTCATGTCTTTATGAAAGATGTCGGGAAATTAGGTCCTCTCAATGAGTTCTAAACTAGGAACAAAAATACTGTTTTTTTTTTTACTAAAGTCATTTAAAACGGGATATTTACCAGGATAGTTACTCCGTGATCATGGCGCATGCAACTGTGCCGAAATATTGGATAACTCAAAAATCAAATCATGGTAAATATCCCGTTTTAAATGATATAAAAATACTGTTCTTTCCAAGGGCGAGCACCAGAATCAAAATTTACTATTTTATATTTTCAGTAATCCATTTAAAAAACAACAAGGATAGCTTTTACGCTTTGCCGAGGGTGACCATTTTTGTTCATGTGGTATGAATTAATTAACTGGCATGCAGGTAGATAGGTAGTATTTAAATAAATAAATGAAAATTGCTGGACAATCCACACATATCATTATGGTGTAGGTACTTAGATGACTGATATACTTAATGCGATACATTACATATATATATATATGTTTAATTATACAATGTAGAAAACGACCAGAACACCCAGAACAAATATCTATAGATCGTACAAACATTTGTACCGGGAAACCAACCCGCAACCTCCTGCGTCGCAGGTGGACCTTTGCCAAATTTCATATGTATTGTTTCTTTACATTATTCAAATGTTGATTAATGATCACACCAACCAACTTAGCTTGTACGATTTCAGTGCAATACATTACATCATCATCATCATCATCATCATCAGCCTATATCAGTCCACTGCTGGACATAGGCCTCCCCCAATGAGCGCCATAGCGCCCTGTCTTCAGCTTGCCGCATCCAGCATCTACCTGCAGTCTTTCGCAAGTCGTCATCCCACCTGGTCGGAGGGCGTCCTACACTACGTTTGCCGAGTCGCGGTCTCCACTCAAGAACACGTTTGCCCCAGCGGCCGTCGGTTCTTCGCGAAATATGTTATGAATATGTTTTAATATAATATACATTACATATATGTATATATATGTTTAATTATACAATGTAGAAAACGACCAGAACACCCAGAACAAATATCTACAGATCGTACAAACATTTGTTCCGGGAAACCAACCCGCAACCTCCTGCGTCGCAGGTGGACCTTATTCAAATGTTGATTAATGATCACACCTACCAACTTAGCTTGTACGATTTCAGGTTTCGACTGCAACATTATATTATGTATGTTGCTAACCTTCTTTCGCGACACATTTCCTTTTTCTCGATATTATCAGAGGTACTCACTGTTCTTTGGTAGCATCCTGCAGGCATAAGGAATTGTATAACAATGTCCGTGACTTTTACTTTACTTCATTACTCGTTTTTTCTTGTTCTTTAGTAGTTCATAGCTCATTTACTGATTATTTTTGGTCACATGTATGGCCTTTGGCACTTGCCTTAATTGTTTTGTTTAGATTTAGTTTTATATTGTTACTATAGTTTTTGTTAGTGCACTTCCTTACCCGACGAGCAAACAGAAAATGTTTTGATACCCCGCGAAACAGGCCTAGCCTAGTGCGGGGGTCACTGTTAAGTGCAACACCTCAACCAATAAACTCTTAAATGTATGTACATAAACTAAGTTAAGGTGTTATTATAATTGTAAACTTTTGGTAAATAATTTTTTTGTATTTGTATTTGTTGTATGTTGTAGGGGACCAATCATGCATTTTTATGTTATGGTTGACCTAACCATAGTTTTTCCAGGTAGGTAGGACCTTTGACAGGTCCATCTATTTCTACCTTATTGTTACTCCGGTCTGACCCATGACCGTCCTTTGCAAAGATTAACCCACGTATTTCAAATGAAATTGTGCGTTATTCGTGAGTGATTTGGTTTCATTTTATTTGTGTATTTTACGAGTAGTACTAGTGCAGGCCAAGGATTTAATTTGTTGGAAGAAATACGATTGTGCGGCCGATGGTTTTAGAAGGCACATTCGTATGTTATTGTTGGTTATATATTTTGGACACGAAGATGTTTTATTTACCTATTGCAAATGTAATATTTGTTGCAGTACAATTACCTCCGGTAACGTAACCCTGTTACTCTAGCTAGACATATATATTTAAATACTAATCTAATGTTCGAAATAAATTAACATATATTTTACAAAACAAAGGAACGCACGAGAAAAATAAAATAAAAGAAAATAAAGCCTTTTTACAATACAGAAAGACCATTGCAACATTTCCCACTTAAAAAGCAGACTAAATAAAATACTCCACACATAAGCATTATTATTATGAATAGTGGCAACAATCTCTGCGCTCGTCTCGGCGGCTATAAAAATTATTTACTGGCAACACTGGTATCATTAGCTGTAAGGACGCCATCTGCGCTACTTATGCTTTCAGAAAATAAAGAAGGAACCTTAACTTAGATCGTAATAGCTGATTCAGAACCAACCATAGGTACCTATACTATGATTCAAAACTTGAATATTGTTTGTATACAAAAGGATTACAAGGAAGATTGGTGGAAAATATTTAACGACATTGATATAAATAAATAAAAATAAATAAAATGCATTTATTTCGGACAACGACAAATCATAATTAAAATTAAATTTAGGTCCATATCATGTTAGTAGCAAATATTACTTAATTCTATGTTAGTTATTGCCAATTAATGTAAATTATTACAAACAAAGTAAGAAATATAATCGAAGCACTGCAAAAAAGGCCAAAACAATAAAAAAATAATGGCTTGAACAATTTTTGGTTTAGCAAGTTTTCATTCAGCATTTTATAGATCTCTCGTTCATTTTAGAATTAAAATTTATACATTTTTTGGTGCACATGTGAGATTATGCATTTTTGAAATTTATGTTTTAGAGTTAACCTTGCGGTTACCTTGTTGTTATCAGTTATTGTTGAGTTTTCACTCATAAATGTCTTTGTTGACATAAAATATTTTGGTATTCTATAAAACCTTGTGAAAAACAATACTTACATTGAGGAGTTTCTTTGCGGAATTCCATAGCAAAATAATAGAGTTAAAAGATATAAAGGATAATTCCGTAATTAAATTGTGTGTATCCTTGAAGTTGAAATGTAAGGGACTTGGCACTCGTATATTGCTCACGTATTGTCCTCTTATTCTGTAATACCTGCTTGGGGGATGTTGGAAGGCTGAATGTATGTTGTATTTAAAATATGATAATTAACACAAACTCTGCTTCGTTTAGGGCTAGATGACGCGGTGTGTGTTGCTCTACGTTGCTACGCCGCCGTAGCAAATAGATGTACATAATAGCGAGTCGTAGACTTGTTCGTTTGCCAATATAATAATATCATAATTGACTAAAACACAATTCAGTTTGGTAGCGACAACTAATACTCGTAGTTTTTTTTTTATAAACATGCGTTACCAATTTTTTATGCAAACGAAGTGGTATACGCCACCGTAGCAAATATCGTAGCGCGTATTTGTAGTACTAAATACTGGATTTTAGCTCAATTTCCACAATTCACACAGTGTCATATAGCACCAAGCTAGATGATACTAGCTCTGCGCTAAGCAGAGCTGGTCCTTCGCCCGCTGCGCCAAAGAGGTCATCATTTGATTGATTATATAATTTTGTGAATGGCTTAATGTTTTATCACTATTTCACATGAGCAAGTGAAGATGTGGCCTTAGATACTTTCTGAAGAAACTTATTTAAAATTGGATATGAAAAACTCTGAAAATAAATACTGTCGGAAAAATAGATATTGATACTATTCACGTGTGTTTATCGAATTTATTTACCTATTTTTTCCCGACCATTCAACAACAGAGGAAGAACAAGCCCGCTGAAATGTGTTCTTATCGTGTGAGCTTAAAAAACTTTGTCTAGTAAGATACTAACTACGAGAAAAAAATAAACACTGGTCTTACTTCTATTCAAGATTTTTAAGACTCAGTCTAGGTTCTTGCTTATACTTTACTACATACTTAAACTTTTTTTCATGTTTCTATTCAAGGTGTTTACGATTCAGTCAGTTATAAAGTTTTATTTCTTGTTTTATCTCGCTAGATACATATTTGGGTAGCAACTTACTCCAGTAAGTACACAAACTTACGACTTGAGAAAGTAAAAGTCAAATAATTAGAGTTGGCGTGCGCTTTTAGGACCCTGGGATTCATTGGTGGTCCCTGAAGCACAAGATTAGGTGCTTGTTTCCACTGTTCACAAATATAATTTTTTAAAATCTTATTACGGATAAGCAGGTTATCTACAGACCTTATTTGGGTGCGAAGAACACCAAAGTTTCATCTCTTAACGAGGGATTTCTTTAGAGTGGTTCTGGACACGTTTACAATCGTAATTTATCAAACTATGAAAGTATATTTTTTTATATACTAGAATAGTTTGCATGTGCGGCAAAGCTTTTAAGGTTGACTATAAAATACATATAATTTCAGCACGCGGATTTGCACGCGTTATTCTTTGTGTAAAGGTAGCCTTTTCCGTCCTGAGGATTGAGTAATAAGTATCTCCTGAAAAGTTTATTAATGCTCGGCTCATACGTCACTTCGAATGCTAGGGGAGTAATTTAATTAGTTTTTTTGTTAAACCACTTACGTAGTTACCATAACAGTGCAGTGTCACCGCACTTACAAGATTTGTCCGCCACAAATTTACAGGGAAAGTAGAATAAAAGCTTGTAAAAACAAATACTCTCGGATAGGTTCGTTCCCCCTTAGGCACGTCTCTATGGCCGTCCATATCCCGGCCGTCCACCGTGATTCAATGGAAACAGTACCACAGCCTCTTTCTCCGTTAATAACACAGTTTACGACAAAGTGACGGTTACTATTAGTTTTATAACCAACGTTTAAGGTTTATTAGTGCATGTACAATTCGCCAGGTTATTTCACACATGGCTAAGGTCTAGACGCTGGAAATGTCTTTGTATTAAGAAAATACCGACCTTGGCAGTAAAAAACCTGATGAGGTTTTTATGAATCGGTATTCAGTTATTTGTTTTAGTGGGTTGTAAACGAAAACGGTACCAGTTTACGAAGCTTTAGTCTACCTCGATAACCAGTTAGTACCAAGGTCCTATTGATTGAGAGGATACAACTCAATCTGGTGTACTATATCAGAAAGTAAGATAATTAATTCCAACCATATCGCAGTGGGTACACGGGTAAACAGGAATTACCCCTACACCCACCGGTGGGAGAAGCCAGTGGGTGCACGGGTCGCGGGTCAATTTTCCGATACAGGGTTATTTTAAGAATTAGGAATGTCTTGTCTTCGTATGTTTTAATAATTATTAAACTTTCTGAAGACGAATTGAGGGTAGTTGTGGATATTGGTCAATTCTTGGCTATACCTCTCGGAAAATTCAGTTGCCACGTGACCTCGATCGCTGCAACGCGAAGGAAATAGCAGGGGCAAAGCATAGGGTATATATATGAGATATAAACAAAAGGTACACGATAACTGCACAATGAAATATATTTTTCGTACAAATAATTAATTTGCATACAACGGGTTACAAGTTGGTACCTATGCCTATGCCTATTCCAAAATTTCCTATGCCATGACACGCTCAAACAGCTTTGCTGTGCAAAATTATAATAATTAAACCGAAAAGAGACATTCAGATCGGAAAATTTAATAAAAATATGTTAAACTAGGTATTAGTGAGAGTATAGAAATAACATTGTTGCATAAAAATAACAAAAAAAAATTAGGAATACAGGTGTCAAATATTAAATAAAATGTAAAACTTACAAAATTTTAATTTTAGACTGGGCTGAAATATTTATTATAATATTTTCTTGGTTCTCACGGGATTAAATAAGGCAGATAAACAAGTTTATACTTTGAAATAAATTTTTCATCCACCACGTTATTTCTAAACCATTATTTTTCATCTTGACATCTGACGTCTTTTGTTGTAGAAAACCTGAATCCAATTTGGCTAAACTCATTGTTATTTCGTAATTTGACTCGATTTTATTATCAGCTCCTATTCTTTCGTAAACAAAGCTTTCAAATAAAACTCCCGGAAAAATTGACAGGAATGTCTCATAAAAACTCCCAAATTAGGCAATAATTCCTTTATTATCTAAAGCAGGGGTAATTGAAAAAAGTACCTTCTCGTTTTACTAACAATCTTGTAATAAAAGAACTTTATTCGAACAATAACCAATTTGCGAAGGAAAACAGCGCTTGAATATAGCCCATTGACATAAATAAATCATTATTTCTACCCTCCGTGTGGCTTAGAGCGATAGAGGATGTCTTGGGAAGGAAACCAGGAAGTTAAGGCGGAAAATAAGATGAATACTTTTCTATTTTTAACACATGAAAAAATGGATATATCAGGCTGTATGTATTATTATGAATATTCATCGATTTAAAAAAAATCAAACAAACAAAGTTATTTCACTGCTGTACGCATCCTGATTTTTTTTCCCGATGAATTTTTATTATTAAATTATCTCATATTCCCATATTGTGTAATGTGTAAAATTTACACTGTTTTTTAGATTTTAAAAAACAGTGTAAAATTTATACTGTTTTTTAGATTTTTCGGGAACAAATATGGGAATATGGGATAATTTAATAATAAAAATTCATCGGGAAAAAAAATCAGGATCATTCTTCGTACAACAGTGAAATAACTTTGTTTGTTTGTTTTTTTTTAAATCGATGAATATTCATAATAATACATACAGCCAGATATATCCATTTTTTCATGTGTTAAAAATAAATTAAAATTTTATAATATTTAATATTATAAAATTTTAAGCCATCAACGAAGTCAGACTGAAGGAGAAGCTTCTAAAAGAGTTGGGTTGGACTCTTGATCAATCAAGACTTGAGAGAATAAGAAGCAGAGAATAATATTTGTCCGCCCATAATAGCTAATAAACATAATGTTTGCCAAAATAAATGTATACAATAATAAATATGGCTTTGGCTTTCATATTTATTTTGTAGCAATTTTTTTCTTAGCATTTGGGCGGAGGCTTTTTTTCAACCTGTTTGTAGCTTAATAGCGAAGAGGACAACTAACTAAGAACAACTAAAAACGGGGCATTCCTCGAAGCGCACCTAAGTACTTCCACATAGCGTACCCGTTTAGGTGCGCTTCATTCAGTCGCTATAAATGCTAAGTTTTTATTCCTCGTTGCGCACCAAAAAGTCCGGTAACGCTGTCATGGCCATCTGAGGTCAACAGCATAATAGTCCATTCGAAAAAAAAACATTGCGCACCAATGACATTGTTAGGTCTAGTGATGGGGTTGTATGAATCACACAGAACTCCACAGTAAGGTAGTCGGAACCGACAACCTGTTTTTATTGTAACGCTGTAATCGTTTGCGACCTGTTTTTATCGTAACAATAGCAAACATTCTTATACTGATTCGAATTTCAAAACGAATCTTCATTGTAATGTGCTACAAAAGAAAAACTCGACTATATTTACGGAGGTTTGTTAAAAATTAATTTGATACTGTTTTCTCGTTTTTCTTAGGAATTTGAAAGGAAATTTTCTTGAGTGTTTTTGCAGGTAAAAAAATATTAAACACAAGTTTACAACAAAATCTTCACTTTCGTGAGATGGTAGTCTGAACTCTTCATGATTTTCAATAAAAAAAAACTTGTATCTACGAGTAAGCTGCGACGCAAGAGGTTGCTAGTTTGATTCCCGCCTTGGGATAAATCTTTGGATATGCAAATATTTGTTCTGGGATTTCTGTGAATTTCTATATATAATTTAAAAAATCTATCTATTCTATGCATCGTATTAAATAAATTAGTCATCATTATAAATTAAAAATAAATCACACAAGTCACATCATCACATTAGCTTAGGGCTACACGATTCCGGGTGGATTTTTCAGCATTATTTAAAAATAAAAAAAATCATAGCAATGGAATTATTTTGCTAGTTGTCACTCCTTTTCAGTTGATTTCTGTTGCTCACTTCTAAATAAACGTAGAAATCAAGCCCTCGAATTCAGATTCTATTTTGAAAACATAGGAACCTACCTCCCTATATCGCAAGAAGTAATTAAACAACATTCAAATGAAATTTCGTTTAACAGTCGAGTTTAACTCTTACAAAACCCCAAGGGTTTTAAACTCATTTAAAAGTGTAGGTTCCTTTTGATATATCTTCACAAGTTTACAAGATAAGCTACGATCACGTATGGTGTACGAAGTTTTAATCTTCTATTATAAATCCAATTACTCTTATTTGCGAACTCGAGTGCCAACTCTCATTTCATTATGTAGTTATTTTACGGCGATATCTTGAAAAGAATATGAATATATCTTCGAAAGATGCCAAGATGCCGATGGGATAAGTTTCGTTCATAGTTCTATGTTTAACACTTTGACTGCGATTTTTTTTCGACGACTGCGATCTTTTTTTTAACCTAAAAAATTCGTGCTGGCGCTCTACACAGCGGTTGTGTTGCGCCGCACATGCGTTTCGTTCGAAAAATATTACGGCTGTGCTGAGTCACAATGATCTGTATTTTCTCAGCCGCTGCGCTAGTGTGGATTTACGCATATTAGTCACTTGTAGAAAACACATACCGTGTGATTTCAGCAGTCAAAGTGTTAAGCAGATAAGTACAAAAAGGGGCAAAAAAGAAAGAAAGGTAGGTGCTTTATCTTATTTAAATTTCCTATATCGTCCACGGATTTATTTTTTGTTTCTTTTTCTATATATTTAGGTACTATAAGTCAAAGATTTATGTATATGTTTACTATAGGAAGTAATTGTAATATGTACCTATCTACAAATTATGAGTGCTGATTTTTAGATACATTTGGGCCCATGTTGAATGCATATTAGTATATTAAACCCATATGGGTTTAATGTACTATGGTGAACGCTTATTTTTGTGTTATGCGGTAGCGGTATGTGCTTAGCCCTTCAAACCGCGAGGAGTGAAAGGAAAAGAGAGTTTTTTTTATTAGAGAGGCCCAGCAATGGGACAGTATCGGCTTAAAATAAATAATTATAAGCCTCAAAAACTTCATAACCTGACGACAGCATTCACTAAAGTCTGGTAAATTCTCCATCACACGATAAAGAAACTGAAGTAATAATTTGAGCAAACGCGAGAGGTAATTTCGCACGTGATGCTGTTGTTATCGGATTTGCGAAGGATTTCCAAAGAACGTGTGTAATCTTTCGGTAAGTATGAGAAAATTGGAAACCACGAGTTGCGTCAAGTATTTCAAGCCCTTTGGAAAATTATTTGTCTGCATTAGATTATGATTTTGAGACATTTTCTTTTAGTTCTTTCAGAATAGGAATATTCTGATTATTTTCTTTGTATTTCGTAGTAAAATTAGATTTCCATATTCGACTTTATTATCGTTGTTATGTTAAGATGTGCCTTAGTTATTATGACCATTTGTATGTATCATGTGCAGTGTCGTATAAATTTCTTATATATCTATTCAATTTTTTTTTCTGATAGCAAGCACACAGGCTTTGGCGGCGCGGCGTAGTAACAGCTTTATCTCACCTCATCCAAATAAAAAAAAATCACTTATCCTTAAATTTTCATATCATAAAGATTTAGCTACAAATTTCCTGTGCAACATTTACCAAAACGTCTGAATTCCACCCTCACTGCCGCGGCACGTTAGGTTCCAAACTATTCGTAATCTGCCGTCATACATCGGATATTATGTTTGCTCTGTCTGTCGGTCCCGCTCTAGCATTGTCCGGCTCACCGGGTAGCCACTAATATCACTTAAGCTAAGGCAGGACCGGTTTAAGGTAATATCCGGGTCCAACAATCTAAAACTGGGAAGCGAAGAAACTATCAACTTCTCTTTAAAGTCGTAGTTTCAAGACTTAGAAGAATGAAATAAATATTTAGGAATTATAACAACATTTTTATCCTGCCACACGTACTAAACTCAAACCAATCCTACACGTATTTATTCAATTGATATTAAAGTACCTAACAGAAGAAGTAGAGGTATAGACGGCATCTTTAAAAACACTCAAAAACTTGGTGAGTAGGCATCTATTTCTTTAAAAAAATGATAAGGATTATTGGACTTCTGAAGGGCCTCCTCTATGAAATGAACTACGCTCGCTCATCACTGTGCCCATATTCTTGTGTTGTTTGGTCCCAACCCCTTGGGTGGCAAGGTCCTGATTCATCCCTGGCAGCCGCCGCTACCCTAACTATACAACGAGCTATATTCGGCCAGACTATTGTATGACAAAATGCTCTCGCAATATTGTATCAGCTTTGGAGCTCGCAAATTAAGTTTATGAATGAGATCGGCAACTTTACAGACTGCATCGGTTATTTATGTCTTTTGAAATTGTAGTGTTACGGGTACTAAAACTAAAAGACGAAATTTATATTGTTAATTTATATTTTCATAATAAAACTAATAAAATTCAAAATTCACTACATAGTATAAAACAAAGTCGCTTCCCGCTGTCTGTCTATCCCTATGTATGCTTAGATCTTTAAAACTACGCAATGGATTTTGGATTGGAGGCCTATGTCCAGCAGTGGACTGCTATAGGCTGATGATGATGAACGGATTTTGATGCGGTTTTTTTTAAATGGATAAAGTGATTCTAGAGAAAGGTTTATAAACCATTTGACATATAGATTTCCATGCGGACGAAGCCGCGGGGCGCTGCTAGTTGTTTAAATATAAGAAAATAAATAAAGTTAGCTTTTAAAAAGTAAAAACTGGTGTAACAAAAAACCGCGCCATTTTGCCGTGACAGATGACAGCTTCACCTGGGGCACGACCGGGGAAGGGTTGAAAAATGTTTAGATAATTAAGAATTTAGGGAGAGGTTTTTTAGTACCTACATAATAGTTTTAGTTGAATGCGTTAGGTTTTTGTATCATTTCTGAAATGCGAAAGCCAATCCTGATTTAGTGAGTTTCTTACTGTTAGGCAAAAGTATCTCCCAGTATTCTGGATAAAATCTGCGTCATTAATTAGTCTTTTTCATTTATGATACGAAGTTTATACTATGTACCTACAACAAGGTTGTTCTATTTACATTCATCTTATTCAGTAACATATTTTTAGCTGAAGTGGCAGTGGGCCGGCCATATCTCGCGAAGAACCGACGGCCGCTGGGGCAAACGTGTTCTTGAGTGGAGACCACAACTCGGTAAACGTAGTGTAGGACGCTCTCCGACCAGCTGGGATGACGACCTGCGAAAGACTGCAGGTAGATGCTGGATGCGGCAAGCTGAAGACAGGTCGCTATGGCGCTCATTGGGGGAGGCCTATGTCCAGCAGTGGACTGCTATAGGCTGATGATGATGATGATGATATTTTTAATTTAGTAATTTTACTGAGTTTGACTCAGTATTGTTTTTTAAATTATTATTACAAAAAAATAAAAATTAATAGGAATAGAAATATGTTATACATGTAATACAGCAGACACGTTTACGTACTGTATAAACCATAACACTAACCAGCTAGAGTGATATCACTTTGGTGACGTCATTGTTCCCGGGACAGTTCCGGCATGCCGCGCCGCACGTATCGTGTTGTCACATCACTACCCGGCTGGGGGCCTATTAACGAAGCTTTCTATATATGGTTCTCATAGTTATCGATAGTAGCCGCAATCTGTTTCGCGAGCGACGTCTTATGTCGAAGAAAGTATACTTAGTACCATTAGTATTAACAATTTTCTAACAAATAACTGAGTGGGGCAAACGTTTTCTTGAGTGGAGACCGCGACTCGGTAAACTTAGTGTAAGACGCCCTCCGACCAGGTGGGATGACGACTTGCGAAAGACTGCAGGTAGATGCTGTATGCGGCAAGCTGAAGACAGGGTGCTATGGCGCTCATTGGGGGAGGCCTATGTCCAGCAGTGGACTGATATAGGCTGATGATGATGATGAACTGAGTGGAAGTCGTTAGATATTGGTTCTTTAATAAATATTTTTTTTTGTGAATTAATCTGTAGAATAATGTAAATAAGAATGGTTTATTTATAGTCCTGAACAAAAAGACTAATTTTTATCATTTTCAATATTTCGTTAAGGTCTAATTAATTTTTGGAAGGTAACATTAACTTATTTCACTATATTTGCCGTTAACAAGTGGTGCTCTCATTAAGCTCCTAAAAAGATTACATTCACTTTCAATTCGAAAGACCTGCAATGTTATCGAAATTCGACATTATTTCGGCAAAGTCTGACGATAGCCACCCCCTGCTTTTTGATGCGGAAATTGGCTGGTTTGGTTTGTACAAGCAGATGCACTACACCGAGGAAGTCAGTGTACGATACCAACCACATACGAATATATTCTACCACTATGTCAGAAAAGTTTTCACATTACTTACAGTAACGCAACTTGTAACTGAACGTTCAAAGCTTTACCATTTTTAAATGAACAACAAACGAAATTTCTAAAACCGCAAACCGCAACTAAAGTTAAATAAGTATTAAATAGTTAAATACACTTAACAAATTTTTCTAGAGTGTAAATGAATTATTAATTTTAAGTAGAACAATTTATTGTGTTTTGACAATGAAAGTGAATTATTTTTTCTAGAGTGTAAATGAATTATTAATTTTAAGTAGAACAATTTATTGTGTTTTGACAATGAATATGAATTATTTTTTCTAGAGTGTAAATGAATTATTAATTTTAAGTAGAACAATTTATTGTGTTTTGACAATGAATGTGAATTAATTATCTAATAAGTAAAACAAATTCCTTTCAAATAAAACATACATTTCGTTAATATCTTGCACACATCTTGTTTTATTCAATTTTAACATCGACCCTTTAGTTTATTATTTATTTTATATTGTATACGTATTATCCTTGATTTTTTTAATTATTCAGAATTTAACTAACTTGAATCACTGCGATTTAATATTTGAACTCCTGCAGGTTGAATACATGTGACACCACTCTAGATACATAATTATAAGACCTGGCATGTACCTGCTATAATTTTTTTTTATACATTTTCTAAATTATTCTTCATCTTTAAGATTAGACATGTTGTAAAATAATGATCGCGCGGGTGTAAAAAGTATAAAATCCAATTAATGATTTAATCATATGGAAATAATGCTGAAATGGGATGTGATGTACGCTTTTCAACCCCAACTCTTGTATTGCGATGTTTATTTTTGTAAACCAAGATTTAAGTGTCCTAGATACCTATTGCACTGCTTTATATACATTTACTATGCCCCTCTCAACCAGATCAAACAAACATTTTACAAAATTCATAAAAATTTTAACTGCTTTTTGCAACTCTTTTAAAATATCTACTGAAAGGACATGAATGCGAGGACTGGGACCTAGAAACTGAAATGACGTGAATACGTGTGCTTTCACATTGAATTCCACGTTACTATGTTACGGAATTTCACGTTAAATTTAATTTTAAACTATTCTCGTCTATAAAACGCTTGACTATTATTATAATTATGTTTGTTATTGAGACCAACATAATGTTTAGGGAGTCAGGGGACACAACTAAAGACCTTGTTTGTATACTTAGCAGTGGATCAATCAATCAAAATATATTTTATTGTCATAAATACTATATTACGCAAATCAAAAATATAATTTATATAATGTAAGTATGGAAAACGCAAAACTTGACTAACTGAACTGATTTGCGTAATATCAGGGACCAGTTATATCAAGAGTTTCGCGGTCGGCAACTCAGTTGGGAGGTCACGAAAAGAATATTTTCATTCATTCATTCATTCATTTCATTTTTCATTCATATGGAAGTAGACAACAATTATTTTACAAAGCCGGCCGGAAAACTCAACGAACCATTACTCGTGAAAAAGGCAACTGGCGCCCCCGCTAAGGAAAAGCGGCCGGGCGACGCAACATACTAGGGTTCGTTCAGAAACCGTGCCGGCAGTCGGCCCCGTGTGGATCGCTGGGGTCTAAGGGCTATGTCACACGCTATAAGAGTTAAATCTTGATATAACTGGTCCCTGGCAATATTAGTTCCATTCCAAGGCGTCAATAGTGGAGTCTTGGTTTAGCAGGATGCCAACGAATTCAATTTTGCCCTG
This sequence comes from Eupithecia abbreviata, assembly GCA_943735965.1. Taxonomy (NCBI): domain Eukaryota; kingdom Metazoa; phylum Arthropoda; class Insecta; order Lepidoptera; family Geometridae; genus Eupithecia; species Eupithecia abbreviata. Next base: position 9,254,720 of record OX030982.1, on the reverse strand, counting down.
TGGTTCTTAAAAACGTTAAGTTTCCTGTCCTTTTTTTAGAGGGTCATATCAATCTATAAGTATTTTCACGAAAATAAAATTGCAATTTCGATGACAAAGTGTAATGGATTGGAGCGTCTCAAGGCTCGAGGCTAAATTTAATATTATGACCGAAGAAGCGAGTTGGACGATGTGCGGGAGTATTAAACAGTGGACCATAAAGTAATACCTACTTTCATTTATATGTTTTATTTATAATACGCAGGCTACGACGGACTTCAGCGTTGTTCCTATTGAGTATCTGATTGCAATCAAGAACCAAATTTGACAATTAACTCAGATGATAGACACATTATTCTTATTTTGATATATTTTCGTTAGTATATACAATATTTGACGGACAAAGGTCCTCCGAAACTTATTTAAAAAGGGTGACATCATCCGTGCTGACGTCACTATCATCCACGAAGTTGTTGTGCCAGTAGAATTTATTCCATAGCAGAGGTCCGTTCCGTCCAACGATGTTTATCAACCGAACTTTATTGTGTTAATTTAAGTAGTTTAACAATCAAATTAACTTTCAAAACAAGATTTAAGTGATTTTACGCCGTCAACTAAAAAAATTAATTGACTTGAGTTACCCCAGGTAAAATGACTTAGCATTTTTTACAGACTTCTAGAAAAAAAAAGGTTCAAAGTTCGGCTGTATGCATGTTTTTTATGTATGTTCCTCGATTTCTCCGTCATTTATGAGCCGATTTTGCAGTTATATAGAGCATGATCCCAAAATGATCCTAAGGGATAGTATTTATCCTGAAAAACTTAAATAACAGTAAAGGGTAAAGTCCGGTAACGCTGTCATGGCCATCTGAGGTCAAAAGCATAATAGTCCATTCGAAAAAAACAAAAAAAAAAAACAGTAAAGGGACTCGAAATCGGTTTTTTGTTATTTCAAGACAACCAAACTAGTCCAGTCCAATAACTGTATAGTCTTTGGCTGAGGTGCCTGTGAATGGTGAAAAAGTCACAAATCGCACAGTTTGGTCTAGACACGAAATGACAAGAGAAGAAGCCGGTATTATTTGATCTTGATGAGATGTTGACGGCACTCCAGAACTTTCCAGGAGTATAATAGTTGTTGACTTTTATAAGTTGTCGGGTTATTTTTAGATATTCATTAGTTTTCTATAGTACTTTTTTTATTTGCAGCTTCTTCGTTCGAATAGACTGTTTCTAGTTTTTTATGCTCTTGTTTGATGAAGAATATTTGTTTTTTATCCTCATAAAGTATAGAAATCTAGTAAATATCGATTACTTGCGATAGGGTCGCTAGTTTTATTTATAATAAAAATACTTTATTTTAGGTAACTACACCTTTAACTACAACTAACTAAACTGTACTAACGGTAACTACAACTTTTTGAGTATTCATGTTATGTTCATATTAGATTACCTTTGGTACACCCCCTGCCTTTCTTAAATTCACATAATTCTTTCCATCCAAAGGTTGCCTGGAAGAGATCGCTTCTAAGCGATAAGGTCGCCCATTGTACGTGTCGCATGTAATGTCTTTTGTAATGATCTGTATCTGATGTACAATAAAGTATTTTTGTATTGTATTGTATTGTACAACAGATAGAGATCATTACAAAACAAAATTACATGCGACAAGTTTAATAGGCGGCCTTATCGTTTAGAATCGCCCTCTTCCGGATAATTCTTCCACTAGCAGAGAGAAGGCGTGTAGCGGATGTTTTGTATCTTCTCAACATTGCGAGTGGCAGGGTGGACTGTCGAGAACTACATGGTTGCATAGGACTCAGAACAACACCAGCATCTCTCAGAAACCATAATCTTATTAATATCCCATCATCTAAATCGCGTTACAGACAGAACTTATATATTCTACGTGCGAGCAGATTTTTCAATGCAATGGCAAATGAAGTCGATTTGTTTAATACTTCTCCAAGTAACAACAAATATATTTGTAGTAATCACTTCTTTACTGTATATCTTCACATATTCAAATTGTTTGTCCACTACTTATTCTTTTTGATATTCTTTCTTACTACAAGTGAAAACTTGTAATTGGCCGTCCTTAAGTATATATATATACTTAAACTTTCTTGTTCTATGTTTAGCCGTAAGACATAACGAGTTTATTTAACTTGGCACATTTCCATGAAATTTATGAATAACCGAGTATTAATATAAAAATAGACGTATTAAATATTATATTAATTATGTTAAAGGAGCACTATAATTTGTCCTGCTGTCACTAATGCATAACTGAGTATATAAGTAGTATAAGTATATATATATTATGATATGTATGTAGTTTATTTCCATGTAAGTATTATAAGTATTTTATTTTATAATATATGTATAACCTGCAAGCACACAGATCCCCTGGTACTGTCCACGATCCTATCTATCCATGGTTGTCTGGTAGAGATCTTCCGCTCTTGAGCGATAAGACCGCCAATTATATTATTTTAGTTATTTTACATTGTCATTTTATATTTAGAGTGCCATAAAGAATTATCTATCTAATATAAAAATAGACGACTGTCTAAAAGTCCAATAAATCTAAGACTTATTTAGTTTTGTTAGATTTCTGACGTCTTTTCGAACTTTCCTAGTTTAGTTGCAGATTTGAGATCTAGGTTTGATTGCATAGTCTAAATAAATTAAAAGTTTGTCTAAATAAATTGGTTTGCAAATGTTTTTATTGCTTATCGACAACTTATATGATTTAAAAGATAGAAGATTGCGTTAGCCTCATCAATCAATTTCAAAAAGTTCAAGTATTATTAAAAACCACCCCAGCAACCACAACAGTAAGTAAAAATCCTTTATTTCTTTAGGCTTTCAAAATAAGTACTTAGACAAGCCATATTTTATACTATAAATTATTATAAAAAAAGTAATAAAATGTTTTATATTTTCTGTTCACTTAAATTTTTATCAGTAGTGAAAAATAACTAGTACATTTTATATATCACTTATGTTTCTAATACATGTTTATTTTGCCTAAGTAAATCTAACTACATACTATAATGTGAAGATGATGATGTTGGTAAGTATTCGCTACCTGCTAAAAAAATCCTAAGTTATAACCTACAATTGGTTTGTGAGCGATAATGTTGTTATTTTAAGAAAATAAACTCATAAAGTAAAGTAAAGTAAAGTAAAAAATCATTTATTTCTTTACGCTTACAAAATAAGCACTTAGACAAGTCATATTTTAAATATAAATTATTATCAAATAAAATTATTTTACTGTTCACTTCAATTTTTTGTCCACTAGTGGAAGAAGTGAAAAGAAACCACTAGCATGTTTATCTCTTATATGTCTAACACATGGTTATTTACCTATTTTATAAGCCATGTAAAGCCTTATAATATAATAAACATACCTACATAGGTATGTTTATTATATTTTATTTTATTAGCGCGTGCCTATTTCGATTAAATCCAACCATAAAAGTAATCCATCTATTTCAATCAAGTTTTACAACACGCCTACAAATCATAATAGGAAATACATTCGACAGATTACCAGTTTACTGGCTCTAGCCCTTTACAAATAGCTAGATCATATTTATAAATAAAATAAATAATAATTGCTGGACATGTGAATATCTCGGTCTTACACATTCAACTGATCCATTCTTTATATGTAGTTAGTTTTAATCGTCATCGTTATCATCAGTCTATGTTAGTCCACACTTAACAGTCGCTTAATGAGCGCCTCAGCTTGACGTATCCAGCACATGCCTGCAGTATATCGCAGGTCGTTATCCCCTCTGGCCGGACGGCGTCCTTCACTACGTTTACCGAGTCGTGGTCTCTACCCAAGAACACGTTTACCACAGCGGTTGTCGATAATTCGTGAGATATGCCCGGCCCATTGCCACTTCAGATTGCTAATTCTTAAAGTTACATATTTCGATAACCTTGGTTCTCTGTCGGATATATTCGTATATTCGTTCCTGAAGAAAAACCCAACCAACGAACTGCGATCCCCAACCCGCAGGCCCAGCGTGGAGATTATGATCATTTACCCATGCCACCTTGGTGGTAAAAAACCCCAATCTATCCAATGACATAAGAATTAGGTACTTATACTCTAGATTTCGTTATTTTGGTTTTATTTTCTTCGCTGTAATTGTATTGTCTTTTTGTAATTTTGCGTATTTGTTTTTTTATGGACCTTAGTTGTCTAAAAATAAAGAATTTGAATTGAATTAAATGAATCAATAATGCTGGACAATTCACACAGCATTATCTAGCCCCATTGTAAGCAGAGCTTGTGTTTTGTGCTTGTGAATTGAATTGAATGAATGAACTACCTATAATAATGACACATGACTGACCTAGCGGCCCTCACCATTCCTAATAACCCCGTGGCAAAGTAATGTGGTGGTATGACGGCTAGAGTCATAAAACTTTTCCCGCCAAAACGGAGCTTGGTCACGGAGGGCTCATTAATCTAGTCCACGGTTTATTTGTCCGTCTGCAACAACGTAATACCCAACAAGAAGTTACGATCCTTCTAAGCGGATTTGTTTTGCTTTCTTTAGTTAACATGAAACTATTTGTTGTGAGTAGCTGGGTATTTTTATGTGCGAAAATAATAATAATCATCATCATCATCGCCCTATAGCAGTCCACTGCTGGACATAGGCCAGCCCCATTGGGGGAGCCCAATGAGCGCCATAGCGCCCTGTCTTCAGATTGCCGCATCCAGCATCTACCTGCAGTCTTTCGCAGGTCGTCATCCCACCTGGTCGGAGGGCGTCCTACACTACGTTTACCGAGTCGTGGTCTCCACTCGAGAACACGTTTGCCTCAGCGGCCGTCGTCGGTTCTTCCCGAGATATGGCGGGCCCACTGCCACTTCAGCTTGCTAATTCTTAGAGCAAAAAAAATGCGAAAATAATGCGCCGAACTATTTGATACGATATGAGTGTAGTACCTAAGTGAGTTAGCTGTGAACCTAGTTTGTGTCAAAGTCATTTAAAACGGGATTTTTCTATGATAAGATTTTTGAGTTATCCAATATTTCGGTACAGTTTCATGTGCCATGATCACGGAACTAGTTTGTGTTGCACACACCAATGTTTCATCCCTTAACGAGAGACATCTTTAGTGAGTGCAACTCCTGACGCGTAAGAGTTTTTAGGTTTAATTAAAGAAGCGACGAAGAAACCTAGCCTATGAACTATTATATTTCCATTTTGAACAAAACCCCTCCTAAGCTTTTTTACATTACACTTTGAATACGAGTTCACAAAAAGCATGCTTCTCTGGGCGTAAACGAATTTTAAAAACGATCCGGTTTAATAATGTCAACGAGACCGCAGAATAACCATAATTACAATGACGTAGATGTGCTACGAGATAGTGTAGCACGCGCTCGCGAATTCGTAGACTTATTTCTCTGCTAAATAAATTGATCTTAAATTGAACGTAGGCTACTAGATTCTTTAGTATTAGAGACTAGCTGTGCCCGGCAGTTTCGCCCGCGTGGTGATAAATATTTTGGATAATATACAATATATCTTTATGAATTGTAGCTTATGTGTTATTCTGATATGTAGGCTATATTATTGTGAAGTTTCATCAAAATCCATTCAGTAGGTTTTGCGTGAAAGAGCAACAAACATCCTCACAAACTTTCGCGTTTATAATATTGTACATAGTAGGATTACCCCGAATGCGAGGGCTTACGGACTACAATAACAAAAACCTTAAATGATGTGTTTCATATAAATTTTTCATACATTGTATTTACGTTAAATTTACCCAATAAAGCTGTATACTGTCAGATGTTCGAAGAACACCACCCTTAAGTAGTTCCCTATACCTAAGAGCTATCTCTTAACATGATCCTTTTCGACTCGATCACGAATTCCTTCCTGAAAATCACACCAAACTTTATATTGCGAGTCGTCAAGCGTAAGTAAGGTGCTCTGGGGATTTCGCAGAGTAATCTGATGGACGCGACAGGATTCTGTGATACAGTCCTATTCGATTTAGAAGCAAGCGATAGGTTTAGGTAGATATCTATAGATATCGTTGGAGATAAATCTTCTAAAACTATTTACGGTTCATAGTCATGGGAAATAACCAGTTGCTATTTAGCTGTTAAAGATTTGGAACTTCACAAAATTGAGTACTATATTTATTAATTATTTTAGAATAAGTACTTGGATCTAGATGATGCAGTGTGAATTGTATAGCATTGTTAATTATCCTACTAATATTATAAACGGGATAGTTTTTATGTATGAATGTTGTTACTCTTTCACACCAAAACTACTCAACAGAGGCGTATGACATACAGGGTTGGCATGATTAAAACAAATTGTTTTCAAACATGTGTTTAAAACAGTTTGAAATAAAACTATGTTTTATATTAAGAAAAAAACAGGGTTTAAAACTACCTTTAATTGCAAATGCTGCATAGGTAACTCCCCGCCAGTAAAGTCCCGCAGGGAAAGTCCCTATGTCGGCCGTCGAAAGAAAGTAATTCACTGGATTAATGGGTACGGTACCTATTCCCCGCTCTCTCTCTCTAGTTCTCTACCTACCTACAACACTACATACAAGGAGTATGTAAAGTGTTTTGTATTGATTAATAATAATAATAATTTTTAATAATTAGATTAGAGGTACTAAGATATGCAACAAAAGTAAATATTTATCGTTTTGTTAATTTTTACTAATGTGAATTGCGAAATAGTTTAGAAATGGATTATTTTATTATTCGCTATAATTGATGAAAAAAAAACACGTTTGTTTCATAAAATATAAAAAAAACTGTTTTTTTTCAACCCTGATGACATAGAACATACTTTTTATCCCATAAATCGGTTACCATTAGATAAAAAAAAACTTTCCCATAAAAATAAAGCGTACGAAGCCGCGGGCAGAAACTAGGAGAATAAAATAAACAGCGCCGCACTAATATGCATGATGGGTTGCATTGCATCGCATCCCCGACAAGTTTTTGAACGTTTATGAATAAGTTAGGCACTCCCGTCTGCCGCATCAATACACGGCACGGCACGGCATAGCTTTTTACAGTAATGCCACTAATAAATATCATTTATTTTACAACAAACGAGATACAAGGGGTGCAAGAGTTTGTAAGAGAAAACGCCACCTAAGTGTACAATAGGTAAGTAGGGATTTGGGTGTAAAAGTCGATATCTAATTTCCGTTTTTGAACGAAATTGTCACCTGACGAAAGCAACCCGAATCGGGCTGCATTTGCAACAGGCGACAATTTATTATCTAATCCGATGAAAACCTGTTGAAAGTGTGCTATTAGTGAAAATGTCATGATTGTGTGTATATTTTTGAGTGGATATGTTAATGTTAGCATTTGTGGCAAAAATGTAGGTATTTGGATTCTCGAGAGAGCCTGGGCAACAGGAGAAATGTTGTCATTGTGGTAACCAATGTAACTGAAGAAAAGGAGAAAGGAATATAATCACTCTCTTATTTTACAGTAACGAGAAGTTCTTCAGTTTTCTCTTATGTAAGAGTCCTCTTATCCAAGTAGAGCATTTAATTTTGCATTTATAGAATGAGGGTGGATATAATGATATAATTTGACGACCGATGTGGCGCTGTGGGCGAACGTCCGCCTGCGACGCATGAGGTTGCGGGTTCGATTCCCGCCTCGGAACAAATGTGTGTACGATCTGCAGATATTTGTTTCGGGTGTTCTGGTCGTTTTCTATGTATAATAAAAAATATCTATCAATGTAATGTATTGTATTATGTATATCAGTTATCTAGTACTCATAACACAAGCTCTGCTTACCATGGGGATAGATAATGCTGTGTGAATTGTCCAGCATTATTTATTATTATTATTTATTATAATGATAAGATGGTTTTAAATATACACATTCTGCTAGGGCAATATTTTTATGAAAGGACGGTATCATGTTATTTCCTAGACTGTACTTTCTGCTAACCCTCTATACTGCTACTTTACTTGCAAATTGTGCCCAGTGGCTGAATGCCAAATGCCATTCGTGACACTTTCCACTTTCGCTCTTTTTGCGCGCACGTGACTATTTCGTGCAGCTAATTTGCGATGGTCTATTTTTGGGTACTTTCCCGGCTTATCTGTGAATTATTCCTGTATCCCACGAACTATTACAATGTTCTGTACTTGCATGAAACGAAAGTGCAAGAAACGAGAGCAAGAGCTATTAGATGCATAAAAGGCAGTTACATGTGCGAAAACATGGACGTGGCAAGCTGAAGACAGGGTGCTAACTATGGCAGTCGTAAGAGGAGGCCTGTGTCCAGCAGTGGACAATGTACGGCGGTAATTATTCATTATAATAAATAAATAAATAAATAATGCTACACAATCCACACAGCATTGTCAAGCCCCATGGTAAGCAAAGCTTGTGTTATGGGTACTAGATAACTGATATACATAATACAATACATTACATAGATAGATATTTTTTATTATACATAGAAAACGACCAGAACACCCGGAACAAATATCTGCAGATCGTACACACAATTGTTCCGAGGCGGGAATCGAACCCGCCTCCTACGTCGCAGGCGGACCTTCGCCCACTGCGCCACATCGGTCGTCAATTAATATGCATAATAATAATGCAAGAACATTGTTCGTAAGTTACCAGTATCATCATCATAAACCTATAATAGTCCACTGCTGGACAAAAAACATCGGACATCGTCTGCCAGTATAGGTATACAAGTTTCTAGAATACCCTATTTCTTACATATGTACATATGTAAGAAATAGGGTATTCTAGAAATTTTCGAATCAGTGGTACAGAGGGAAGGTCGTGGGTTCAAGTCCCGCCAAAATTTAAAATTAGTGGGACTTTATTTAGTTTCTTAGATATTACCCCGATTGCGAGAGTTTACGAACTATAGTAACAACGCTACAAACGCTTTAGATAGGTACCTACCTTAGAAATTAGTATGATAGAAATTTAAACACAATTTATTAGTGTAAGATCCATCCATCTAGAGTAAAAGTAAAAGTAAAAAATCATTTATTTCTTTAGGCTTACAAAATAAGCACTTAGACAAGTCATATTTTATATATAAATTATTATCAAATAAAATTATTTTACTGTTCACTTAAATTTTTTGTCCACTAATGGAAGAAGTGAAAGTTAGAACAAGAGAAGATTGCAATTATATCAGTTTTTATCTGAACGGCCTATAACAGCAACATCATTTAGCTTTCCTATGACATGTTAAAGCTCCGAAAAGCTTTTTCAATGTAAAATTCAAAAGAGAAACTTCAAAGGCAATCCCTAAGTCCATGTCGGAAACTTCAATCCCTATCAGTGTCCCAGTCAGTCCCGAGTCTGTAGTTAACTACGTACCTATAAGTAGGTATCCTATGGGAAGGTAGGTACCTAGGTATAGGTACGAATCGGGCACGAAAAGGAGTTCATATGTACGTGTTTGGGCCAAAGGTGTCTGGCTATTACCCGCTGCAAGGAAGCATTTTTGTAAAAAACAGGTGAAACCAACTTTGGTTATTTATAAGTAAACTAGGCGACCCACCCCGGCTTCGTACGATCTTCGATACATATACATATAAACCTTCCTCTTAACATATAAACATATGTATATACGTACATATAAGCCTTCCTCCTCCAATCAAACAGTTTTCAGCAATAGATAAATAATAATAAATAATAATAATGCTGGACAATTCACACTGCATTATCTAGCCCCATGGTAAGCAGAGCTTGTGTTATGGGTACTAGAAAACTGATATACATAATACAATATACTACATAGATAGATATTTTTTAAAACGACCAGAACACCCGGAACAAATATCTGCAGATCGTACACACAATTGTTCCGAGGCGGGAATCGAACCCGCAACCTCCTGCGTCGCAGGCGGACCTTCGCCCACCGCGCCACATCGGTCGTCGTAGATAGAGATCTATTGCTGAAAACTGAATTACAATTCGTGATAGTAAAATAATTTTATATGATAATAATTTAATGTATAAAATATGACTTGTCGAAGTGCTTATTTTGTAAGCCTAAAGAATAAATGATTTTTGACTTTGACATTGACTGGTCTCTGCTATAACTAATAGCAACATTATGCGAGACTGGTGTCTGCGTTAGGTTTGTAGGTACATACCTAATGTTACACGTCACTCAATGACCTACTTTAGAGATAAGGAAAAATAGAATTATATTTTATTAAATGTCAAACATATCGGATTACATACGGAGAATCTTTAGATAAGAAAATAGAAATACATTTTATTAGATAAACAAGAATATCAGATTACTGCAACATAATCCTATTTCAGATAAGGAATAATAAAACAATGTAATTAAAATTAGAGATAGAATTTTTGTATAAAAAGGCATGTTTTAACTCAATAAAGATTCAGTATTCAACCTACTACAGTCGTGTTAATTACTCCTCCTGCTACCAACATTACAAAGATCTCATCAAAGAATAAAAGGCTGAAGGGCCACATCCGGCCCGCGAAGTGTTTTATTTGATCATCTTGATGTTTTCCAGCAGTTTTCAGTAATTGGTACTTCTTATGAATAAACACAAATAAATAAAATGTCTGCAATCTGCGTTCTGTGTGACTGAGCCGTGTACGCGATCGTAGGAAGCCTTCCCGTCTAAAAGTTCAATGCCATTAGCTAAATGCGGAGTATTGGACAGGAAATTCATATAGAAGTTTAAAAAAATCTAAAATAAACAAAACGTACACTTATTTTAACGTCCGTCGGCCCACTGCTGGGCCTGACGGCAACTTTTGCACAAATCTAAATAGATAATACGGGTTTTATATCTATCTATATCTATATATATATATAAAAGAAAGTCGTGTTTGTTACAACACTTATAACTCGAGAACGGCTCGACCGATTTAGCTGAAAATTGGTGGAGAGGTAGCTTAGAACCAGGAGTCTAACATAGGATACTTTTTATCATTGAAACCATTTGACACATAGATTTCCACGGGGGCGAAGCCGCGGGGCGCAGCTAGTATATATTAATTTTTTAATATTTTATATTTAATGTTTTTTTTTTTATCAAGTTAAATGTACCTACGAGTAATCAAGAAGGAGATATAAAATAAAGCGAAAAAATATTAAATTTTAAGTCAAAATTGTTTTTTTTTGTAATCCAATCGAACATAAATTTGGTCGAAGGTTTGGTTTTTTTGTTTTGATTTAGACAGTACATAGCGGCCTATTGAGTTCGACTTTTTTCTGTATGAAGAGTCAAAGTAGGTAAGGGTAAAACAGAATTAAACTTTTTTTATTTAAATATGGTCATTATGTTTTTATTTCGCACTAAAATAGTTGAATGAGTTATTTGAATTTGTTATAAAATAACAATGTGGTCACAGCATAGAAGAAAATATGGTAAAATTTAAATAACTATGATGTTTTTTTTTATTTTATAATTTGTATTGTCAATAAAATTGTATTTACTATAAATAATTTACCGCCCATGCTTTACCTTAACTTCACTTTCTTACCGTGTATTTTCATAGGAAAGATATGTCTGCGATAACATGGGGCTAACATTAAATCACGTGTGTTCACCCGACTATAAAATGATTCCGAGAATGTCTATACTTACTGCGATTTAGAATCAAAGATATTTTATGTCAACAAAGACATTTATGATTTAAAACTTAACAAAAACTGACCGGGAGTTCAACTACGATTACAGAACATTTTCGAAAAAATATATAAAAATAAAAACGGAAAATGTTTTAAAATATTTTCTTTGTGTTCTGTGATCAAAGCTGAACCCCTCCTGAAAGTTTGGTCCTTACTTTTGTTACACCCTGTATATTTTCAGCAGTGGAGGTCTTACTTAGATGATGATGACAATTGACGATTAAGGTGCACTACCAAGTCTCTTAGTTTTATTTGAATGAGTACGAAAACTAAAGTCCTTCTACCAATTCCGACTGAATCTATCTCCTGAAAGGTAAATGCCGCGACCGCAGCCCCCCGTCTGTCTGTCTATCCTATCGACGATCGGTATGTCGAACAGTTAAACAAGATTTCAGACGGTTTGTTTAAGCTGTTCGGAGCATTCACATCTCGCCTTTTTCTCTGCGAATATGGCTGTCTGTTATCTGTTCAAATAACGGAAGTGCCTAACTAGGTAATCAAATGAGCAAAACTTGTGATCTGAGAAGAAATAATATGATTTTTTAAACCCTTAGTTTTAAACTGGGTTTGCGGGCTATACGAGTATACTAATCCCTCGGATCGTTATTCGTCTATTTGTCGCGCACATACTTAATGCAAATTTTAGATTTTTATGGTTTTTTCATAAATGTCATTGTCAGAACTAGACCAACACAAATGGGAATGAAATGGGGCCACACGGGAAGCACCAGGTTTCAAATAAACAATAATCATCAAAATCGATTCACCTAGTCCAAAATGTTGTCTGACGTAATAAACAAAAAAATTAAATATAAATACACAATGGCAACAGTTTAGCTTACTGCAAGGAAAGCCCCAAACAAGAAAAAACCCGAGTTAATATAGTGATCCAAAAAAAAAATCTAATCAAAACCAAAATCAAATAGGTACATACATATATATCTACGTTTAAAACCAAATTGTATACGAATCAAACGTCCGATCTGCAACTTCAAATCAACTGAAGGGTAGGTATTATCTTGTTATAAAACCGATGAGTCAAGTGTTGCGAGATGGCCTTGTAACGCGTGAGTCAGAAGCGTTAGTCATGCGACCGTTGTATGGTGATTCTACTACGTCCTGAAATAGTAAGGATGGAGTAAAAAAATATTGAATTACACCATAGGGTGTTGTAATTCATTAGGTACTTTTTAATTATTTTTACGAACGAAATCCGAAATCCTTTTTGTTAGATCTGACAAAAGGATGATTTCGTTCGTCCAAGCATTTAACACCTGAAATTGTATATGTCAAATGCAGTTGTAAAGTAGATAAACCATAGAGAATACAACGTATCTAAGTAAACACCAAAGAGATACAATAACTACGTGTAAACATTTGTATTATCTTTGACAATCTTCTCTTTACCAAAGAGAATACAATAACTAAAAGACTCAACTCAATCAATAATAAAGAAGTCAAGTCATTTTGTAACTATTTTATAGAAAATCAGATTAAAAATTTATTGCTAATGAAGGCCAACATTATAAAGTGTCTTTCTATAAGTCTACTAGGTGGCTATGCCTACTTTGTGCTTACCGCGGGACCTGAGCCATAATCAGGCAGGATTATTATTCGAAAACCACAGCAACAACGCTTTCCCACGATAGAAGAAATCTATCTACATCGTTCTTTACATCTTCTTAATTGCTAATATTACTTACTGGCTGTTATGGATATTATTATTATGCTAGGATCTGCTAATCATGGGTTCCTATAAAGGTAATTGAAGTATTGCGCTCCTCAAAATATGAAACAACTTGTTCACAAATAAGACATCAGATTTTGGCAAACCACGCCGCGCCGGCTCACATCATCTGTTTCACGTCAATTCCTTTCTACAAAAAGTAAATCTACCTCATGTAAAATTCAATAAAAAGGATACCTTAGTGCCCTGTCCTAGCCTACTGATTCGATGGATTTACTGTTTGTTTTATTGATGTTGATCACATGGATATTGCTTATAGGCTCATACTCCGCCGAGCGTTTAAGCCGGGAGATTTACTTGAAAATTACAACGGACAACAATCAAAAAATAATAACAAAGAATGTTAAAAAAAAATATTATATACCAGACCATTTTAGACGCGTGTATGGTAATATATAAGGTATCAAAGTGATTACTTTCTATTCTTTCCGTGTGCTGATAAATGTCATCATGAATATCAGCTTATAATAATCCACTGATGGACATAGGCCAACCCTAATGAGCGCAACAGCGCCCTGTCAGCATGCCGCATCCAGCATCTGCCTGCAGTCTTGCGCGTCTTCATCCCACCAAAAATTTATTCAGTAACAAATATGGCTGAGCACATCAAAGGGACGACAACGCCATAAAACGACCTGATAGAAAGTTAACTTGTTAAAATGCATAGAAATACGCCTTGGCCGAAATCAGACAGAATAAAATCTGTATCGTCATCACTGTACTTTAGAAATCACCGTAAAGTATGCTTAAGAGAAATAAACAGTCATCAATGGAGGTTCAAGGGTTCAATGTTCTATATAGTACTTGTCGTGGTGTTGGTGATGCTGCTTCGATCTTACTTCTGAAAGGAAGAACTAACCGAAGTCTTAGTAAGCTTCTGTTTTTAATGTCTTCATTAGAATTTGGAATAAAGAAGGAATAACGAGAAAAATATGTACGTAAAAACGTATAGTAACAGTTAATAAAAATCAGTAAGTACCCATTTTTTTTTTATTTAAAACTTATATTCCTTCATACAGGCCTCGATATAAGTTTGCCTGCGAAGCAGCAGGTTGCGGGCTCGTTTTCGGTCGTGGGACAAATGTTTCCTATCACAGATTATGTTCTTTACAGTTCTTTATGTTTCATAAAATAGTATTGTATCAAAGATAGGTAGGATAAGATAGTATTAAGATGAGTTTATGAGTTATCAGGAAAGTGGTAGTTCTTACTTATACATACCTAATACATATAATGTGGCCATTCTAATGTAGATAGGTAATGATTGCTTTTCCACATAAGAAAAGTCAATAGATACCAAAAACAAATAAAACCTCCCTTGGGCTTAATCAACAAGGTTCTGTAGCTGTAGATTTTCCTTCGCTTCTGTTAGTGTTTGTAAAAAGCAAGCTCTTTGAGAACGGCAAAGAACTGTCTGTGTTTTGTTCAAAGAAAATACAAGAGAATAAAAATACGAAATAATTGTGGTCCGTTGTTGCGAACACAAAGCGAATAGACATAAGCAAGACAAGAAAGTAAATAGATCTACTAAATAATAACGAAATTTTATCTGAAACGCAGATAGTAACAAAAGTTGTTGAATGAATTGTTTTTTTTTGTTAAGAGACTTACACAGTATATAGAATAGAATACGATTTATTTAGCAAACATCTAAAAAGGAAAGATCAACTTAAAAAAAGAACATAAATTAAACACATAATAAAATTAAATCAAACTTAGTCTTATTCCTTAGTGCGAGACTAAACAGGTCCAGACTCAGCTTAATTTCGATGTTATGTAATAAAATTAAACTACGAGGAAATTAAACGTGTAAGTTTGAACGAAACCGCTATACCGCTCCTTAGCAAAGTGCGGCGAGGTGGGGGGCGAGGAAAAAAGAGCAAGAGTACGCGTTGACGGCAGACTGATGGATCGGAGCGGCCGATATTTCCCCTCCGTCTCGCCGCTCGCATACCTCAGGCGCGGTACAGCGGTTTCAGTCAAACTATAACAAAATTGTTCGGCCTCAGCATGAGTTGGATGATTAGCAAGCTCGCAACCAATGGTCTTCTGTCAACAGGGTTGGAAAAAAAACAGTTTTTTTTATATTTTATAAAACAAACAGTTCAAAATGTTTAAAACAAGTGTTTTTTTTGTTTTTTTTTTATTTATCAATTTCAAAATGTTTAAAACAAGTGTTTTTTTTCATCAATTATAGCGAATAATAAAATAATCCATTTCTAAACTATTTCCTAATTCACATTAGTAAAAATTAACAAAACGATAAATAATTACTTTTGTTGCATATCTCAGTACCTCTAATCTAATTATTAAAAATTATTATTATTATTAATCAATACAAAACACTTTACATACACCTTGTATGTAGTGTTGTAGGTAGGTAGAGAACTAGAGAGAGAGCGGGGAATAGGTACCGTACCCACTAATCCAGTGAATTACTTTCTTTCGACGGTCGACATTAGGGACTTTCCCTGCGGGACTTTACTGGCGGGGAGTTACCTATGCAGTGTGCAGTGTATAAAACGGCCGACATAGGGACTTTCCCGGCGGGACTTTACTGGCGGAGAGTTACCTATGCAGTGTATAAATACCACAGACATATACACATTCATTTGCAATTAAAGGTAGTTTTAAACCCTGTTTTTAAGGACTGCTTGTCTTATGGCCACGGGAGCCATGTCCACCTCCCCCGGTCAGGCATTAAATGCATTGCTGGGCCTTCCTCCTCTGCACATGTTCATACATAAAGAGGCAAAGACCAGCATGTATAGGGCCAGCTGCCTGGGCGGAGGTAACTGGCTCTCCCACAAACTGAGATCTTTAAAAGACTCAACTATGGAACATCCCATTCTGAGCATGACAACTGATGCCATGCTTCCACGTCATGTGTTTGAAAAGCACTACACAGTGGAACTTCCTTCCAGAGAAGATTGGCTAAATAGACAACCTCTCTGCAAGGATGGATGCCTAATCTGGTACACAGACGGCTCCAAAATGGGACTGGATGTAGGCTGTGGAGTGTACGGAGAGCGACCCAGGTTTGGCACAAGCATAAATCTGGGAAATCACGCCTCTATCTTCCAAGCAGAAATATTTGCCATCCTAGAATGCGCGGATATAAATCTGAAAAAGCGCTACTCCAACCAAACTATAATCATTAACTCTGACAGCCAGGCGGCACTCCTAGCGTTGGACTCGAAGGTCATCACGTCCAAGCTAGTTGAGGACTGTCTGTCACGACTGAACACTCTAGGCTCGAATAACAGAGTCCTCTTAAGATGGGTTCCGGGGCACGCAGGAATCAACGGCAATGAGTGTGCCAACGAACTTGCGCGCTCCGGAGCCAAGGGGACTCAGCTGGGACCCGAGCCGTTCTGTGGCATACCTAAAAGCTTGGCACACAGAACACTCCTGGGATCCTGTCTCGAGGAATCACATAAGCTCTGGAGAAGCTCCTCGGGCATGGATCATTCAAAATCTCTGATAAAAGCCTTCGATAGTCGGTATACCAACCGAATCCTAGCGCTAAGCAGAGGTAACCTTCGCATCATGACAAGAGCCCTAACCGGACACTGTCGCCTTAACAAGCACATGTTCAAACTAGGGCTAAGCGACACACAATCCTGCAGATTTTGTGAGGAGGCGGATGAAACGCCCCTCCATCTGCTAAGTGAGTGTGGAGCACTGATGCACAAACGCAGCATCCATCTGGGCAAGCATTTGCATAGCCCGGACGAGCTGAAAGACATCACCCCGAAGAAAATCCTACAGTTCCTGGCAGCTGCAAGGGTTAGTGGCGAACTATGAACGCCACGGCTTCGGGGCTGAAAATGTAAAAGTGGCGATCACAATAGGCCTATCATGGCCGCCGTGATATGAAAGCCACCCCAAAGGAGAAAAAAAAATAAAAAAAAAACCCTGTTTTTTTCTTAATATAAAACATAGTTTTATTTCAAACTGTTTTAAACACTGTTTTAAACACGTGTTTTAAAACAACTTGTTTTAATCATGCCAACCCTGTCTGTCAAAGCAAACAATCAGTAAGATGAAGATTGCCATTTTTTATCGTTTAAATGTTACTTCATTTTTGCAAGACTCAATGCTATAAATCTATAAAAATTAAGCAAACTTTCTTTGTGACTTCGTTTAAAATATGCATTACAATAAACTGCCTCAGTTAAACTCGCAACTTTAGCAAAAACAGCGTGAGCAAATATTTTTTGTCTTTATCCTCAACATTCCCCAGAATAAAGTGCAATAACATAGAATGGCAAGTCCATAGGCACTTATGCTCTGTATTAACGTTATAAATTAGGATGTTAGTAGTTTCGTCTACTCAAATAACTATAAACCCCTTGTAGTGCACATTTGGCACACTTGGCGACCACTTCTAACTTATGAACGCCTGGTCTGCACATTGTCTGGTCTTATTACCTTCAGGGTTTTTGGGAGTATTAAAATATAAGTTTCATAGAGCGGTTTTTCTACGCATCTACTGGTTTTTGTGACGTATAATTTGACACATCACTACATACTCGTTGTATAAAAGAAACTCGCTTCCCGCTGTCTGTGTGTTATATATTATATATGTTATAGATCTTTAACACTTTGACTGCGATTTTTTTTCGATGACTGCTATCTTTTTTTTAACCTAAAAAATTCGTGCTGCGCAGCTCTACACAGCGGTTGTGCTGCGCCGCACATGCGTTTCGCTCGAAAAATATTACGGCTTTGCTGAGTCACACAGATCTGTATTTTCTCAGCCGCTGTGCTAGTGTGGATTTACGCATATTAGTCACTTGTAGAAAACACATACCGTGTGCTTTCAGCAGTCAAAGTGTTAAAACTACGCAACGGATTTTGATGCAGTTTTTTTAAAAGATAGAGTGATTCAAGAGGAGTTATAAACCATTTGACACATCGATTTCCATGCGGGCGAAGCCGTGGGGCGCAGCTAGTTATTAATAAAATGTTTATCTATTTATCAGGCTTACCACGTTCTTAGCCATAGCAGTATTCATAGACAGGATATAGCTATATGTATGTATACCGATCACATCCCATTCAACAGCTATCCTTTTATTGGTATGGTACGACATGTGTTGAAAACAGAGTCGTATTAGAAGTGAATAGGAGCTGTAGGTACTAATGGTATTGCGTCTACGGACATAGAAAAGACGGTGTATAGATAAGACAAAGCCAATGCAGAATCCTTCCAGCTTATATTCCTTACTAGACGAATAGTCGTCTTGTAGTGAACAAAGTCATAGAATTATGACTAGTTCCACTGCTAGATGCAGGCCTCCAACTGATAAGCGCCTTATCGGATCATGGGGGCTAAAAGCCCACATCCCATTCTAATGCAGAATAAGTAAAGTATCTAAATCCATATACGGGGTATAAAGAAAAATCGATTTAGGCAACAATTCGTCACTTTAACACTTAGAGTGCTGAAATCACACGGTATGTGTTTTTTTCAAGTGACTAATATACGTAAATCCACACTAGCGCAGCGGCTGAGAAAATACAGATCTGTGTGACTCAGCAAAGCCGTAATATTTTTCGAACGAAACGCATGTGCGGCGCAACACAACCACTGTGTAGAGCGGCAGCACGAATTTTTTAGGTTAAAAAAAAAGATCGCAGTCGTCGAAAAAAAATCGCAGTCAAAGTGTTAACACTTTTTGCAGTGACCAATTGTTAGTGTTGCAAGTTGCAGCTTATGTTGCAGTGACGAACTGTTGCCTAAATCCAAAAACCGGGTACGTGATTTGTGTTTAATAATTAATTAATTTTAGAAGTTGAACATTGTCTATTTCCAAAATGTTTTTAGCTTTTTTTAAGTTAAAAATATTTTATTATAATGTAACTACTTATTTCAGCGACCGACGTCAGGTATTTAGAAAAAATACTATTTAAACGAGTATCCTTTCTGTTTTTATTCTTTGCCCTCAAGTGCCAGACATCTCGGCTGCATCGGCCGCAGAGCAGACCTGCTGCATACTTATAGCACTGTTTACCAGAACTGTTCCAATATACCGACGCATTAGAGAAATTCGATTGGCTAGCTTTTGATAATACCTACAGAGGTCCATATTATGTATATACATATACCAATGGATGTTGTTGTTGATAGATAGATAGAGAACACTTTGAACACCACTAAAAACAGGGAAAACAATACAGTACAATACTTAGACTAGAGGTATAAAGAGCGGCCTTATCGCTGATGATCGCTGAACGATCTTTTCCAGGCAACCTTAGGATGGATCTAGTCCATCCATGAAGATAAAATTAGACGGTGGCCCTTTAATAGATATTTAGATTCTAAGATTAGAAACATTTTAACATTAAGTTTCATTTAAAATTATCTGTAACAATCATTTCACACAATCATTTTTAGATACACAGATTATATCAAATGATTGTTGTTCTTCCTGACTTAGAATCAAGTGAAGGAATAAGCCGTTTAATATTATTTTAAGTCGGGTGACAAGGTATTTTCTTTCATCAACAAGATAATTGCATACTCAAAATACACTCCTTCAAGCCAGCCTTCCTTTCTTTCAAGATTCCTCAATGAATAAACACTCAATTAGCATCGCTTCGTGTTAATTAGACGCTTAAAAAGGCTAAACACGGCTCTAAGTATCCTCTCAATCAAATCTGCTTCCTGTGAAGTAAGAACCCTTTTTCGTCTCCGATGTCAAGTTTCTTTCGTGTCATTCCCACACTGAAGGGTTAGAGGGGTAAGTAGCAGGCTGTAGATCGCGTATGATAATTTTATTTTAACAGGTTCACTGACCAAGCATATTTAGTAGAATTTTGTCTTTAGTTGTTCTTTAGTTTGACCTTTCATCCCTAGTTCATCATCATCAGCCTATTAACTAGCCCTCTGTTAGACATATACTCTCTACGTAGCCTTGTTACTTTACGCAAAGATAAAATAATTTAAAAATCTAGTTTAAGAATCCATCAATTCCATCAATCTCTTCGTGCAAAAAGCACCGCGCGTACTATCTAGAGTTTCTTTCATCTATGGACGATTCTGCGACGAGTCTATTGTCATAGTAGAGCGATTGGTTAGCTGAATTAGCCCCTGCGCACATGACTAGTCACCGTAGACTTGCCACAGCCCCGCGCCGCCCATGGTTGAAATTCGTGTAAGACAATATCATCACTGTATACTATAGCCAACTAAATACCACTCTTACGAAAGGGGAATCATTAATTGAAATAAATATTTGCACAGTGAATTTTCTTTCCTTCTCAATTAGAAGTAAACCCTCAGTGTGCTTAGAACGTTCGTCTTATTACGAATTAACGCTATTTGGAGAGCTTGTCAATTGCACGAACAACTAATTGGGTGATATTTTCTTTCGGTGATTTAAATAATACCCCTTATTGACTCAAAAGGTTTGTCGGGCATTTATTAAGGGTTTATTTATTTATTTATTCTTTCTTGCACGATAAAATTTGTGATAGTAGACATTTAACTATAAAATTAATGACAAGGGCGCCTTACTTAGCTTACTTTAGCTTAACCCTAAGAAAAGTTCCCTTCCAATAAAACAAAGTGTTCTAAAGATTTGTAATTTAACTAGATATAAAGTGATTTATCTTACATAAAGTTACACAGCAATTTACACATCTTTCATACAATAAAGCTTTATAATAATTAGTAGCTTCATATTTAATACGGTCCGTATGGCATTCTAATAACGAAATTTTAGGAAACAGTGCTAAAATTTTGTACTTAGGTAAGTACATTATGTAGGTAGTGAAATTAAATATTAAAGCCTTCGAACGTGAGGTTTTTACCTATCTAATATCAACCTGCCATTGATAAAAAAAAATATCGTAAAATTGTGTTATCGAATAAAAATAGGGAGAAAACTCAATAAAAGATAGCCCTAATACGTTTTCTTTGTAGATTTTACGACTGACCGCACATGGAATATTTAAAAGGTTTCCAAACGTTGGAATTGGAATTGAAAACTCATACATGTATCTTCTTTTTTGTGTTTTTGCATATTTAGATACTTATTTATACCTATGCTTGTAAATAGTTTGGAAGTGATATTAATAGGTATTGACGACTTCTGTTGGACGAAGGAGGTTGCGGGTTCGATTCCCGCCTCGGGACAACGTGAAACGTGTTTACGTTGGCTGTGTTTTATATGATTTAAACAAATAATAATAATAATAAATAATGGTGGACAATTCACACAACATTATCTAACCCCAGAGCTTGTGTTATGGGTACTAGATAACTGGTATACATAATACAATACATTACATAGATAGATATTTTTATTATACATAGATAACGACCAGAACACCCGTAACAAATATCTGCAGATCGTACATACAATTGATCCGAGGCGGGAATCGAACCCGCAACCCCCTGCGTCGCAGGCGGACCTTCGCCCACCGCGCCACATCGGTCGTCCGTTTTAATCGAACTAAACAAAATAAGAGCTCACATTTAAAGTGCACACTTATTTACAGAGACGTCTTTTTTTAGCCTTGATTTTGTATGTGGAAATCTAGATCATATTTGTGATCACAGGGTATAGATATAATTATTTTAGCCAACATTGCACCATTAAACCGACATTGGTTTGTATTAGTGCTCACACTAGTTTTGAACTTATAGTTGGTTACATGTACCTATATTGGCTAGAAATCGTTGCTCGAAGTCCATGTAGCAAGCAATGAGCTTGTGCGTCACTACGCGTCCGCCTTAGTTAGTTGGCAGCTTTACTCGAAGGCAGATTGTGGGGATTACCCCTATGCCTGGCGGGTTGCCATATCACTCCGGTGCGGTTTATTGTAGGGGAATTGGCACCCATTTGTTTGGTGGCTGTGAGGCAACGTCTGGTGTTGCCGTACCTAAAACGTTTGGAATCATAAACTTACGTCATATCGCACAGAGGTACAGTCTGGATTACCCAAAATAAAGGGTAATCCAGATCAAAGAAGTGCAGTGCATCACGCAGATTCTTCGGTCTACTGTGACGCCTCACGCTTTTAGGACTTCACCATGATACCGCAAAGCGAGAGCATAGGCTATCGTTCGCATCAATCGGATTTTTGGGAGTAATGCCGGGTGGTACGCCTGCCGGCGCGGCGATACCGCCATTTGCAAACGCATTTTAATTATTATATGTTCCGTCCGTGCGGTGCGGGTAAGTAAAATAAATAAATTAAATAAATAAATAAATAATGCTGGACAATTCAAACAGCATTATCTAGCCCCATGGTAAGCAGAGCTTGTGTTATGGGTACTAGATAACTGATATACATAATACTATATATTACAAAGATAGATAATTTTTATTATACATATAAAACGACCAGAACACCCGGAACAAATATCTGCAGATCGTACACACATTTGTTCCGAGGCGGGAATCGAACCCGCAACCTCCTGCGTCGCAGGCGGACCTTCGCCCACCGCGCCACATCGGTCGTCAAGTGAAGAGACTTCTTTAGCAAACCATACAAATAATTCTAAAATCCGTTTTATTCGATAAGCGCAGGGCGGCCGATGCTAGCCTGTTGCCGCTAGTCATAAAGCATTTCTATTACAAAAATAAATATAACCACAACATTTTTATTATTGTCTTAAAATAATTTTAATCTTTTTCATCAGAAATTTATTTATAACGAGCAAGGCTGCTTGTTTGTTTATGAAAGCCACTGAAAGTCCAATTTGTATCAGTGACCGCAGACGTAGAAGAGCAGTTGAAGCAATTATTCTTGAGGGCTGTTTTGACCACGGGTTCAAGATGGGTGCCTTGACCGCTCGAGGCTGAGATGAGGGTGTTTCATTATCTTGGAATAGTTTGTTTACTAATTGAATTTATACCTAAAGGTGTGGTTTTGGCATCGTGAATGAGAGCGGGGAAGGTTAGAATCTTAAAATTTCTTAGGAATTGATTTATTAATACACTTTTATTTTCGAGAGTTCTTTGTTTTTTTTTCCTTGTCTGATTTTTAGCACCGTTTATTGTAACGTACCTATATGTACTGCTATAACTGTGTTTTGAGTTACAACAGTGAATAAATAATTATACGGATGAATTAGTTATCATTAACTATGAGATAATATCTAACTTTACTTTTTTGACATTATTCAACAATCATTACGATCATATTCAGTGGTGTTCATTATTAGCGAACCCCACGTTACGTTTGAAGTATTTTTTTATGGATACAGTACTATTTTACAACTAGAATAGTACCTCCGATACAGATCTTTGCCTACTAGCCTATTCTTCAGAAAAATATAGATAACGTCTGCCAATTATCACTAAACATTTACTATATCCATCCATAAAGACTACCGATGGGGCGCGGCGCGGCTCGCACGAGGTTGCGAGTTCGATTCCCGCCTTGGGACAAATGTTTGTACGATCTACAAATACTTTTTCCGTGTTTTCTGGGCATTTACTATGTTTAACACTTTTACTGCGGTTTTTTTTCGACGACTGCGATCTTTTTTTTAACCTAAAAAATTCGTGCTGCCGCTCTACACAGCGGTTGTGTTGCGCCGCACATGCGTTTCGTTCGAAAAATATTACGGCTGTGCTGAGTCACACAGATCTGTATTTTCTCAGCCACTGCGCTAGTGTGGATTTACGCATATTAGTCACTTGTAGAAAACACATACCGTGTGATTTCAGCAGTCAAAGTGTTAATAACAAAAAATATCTATCTATGTAATATATTGTATTAAGTATATCAGTCATCTCGTACCCGTCACACAAGCTCTGCTTAGCTTGGTATCTATAGGCTAGATTATGCTGTATGAATTGTCCAGCATTATTTATTTATATAGATTTTTTACTGTAAGTTGATGTTTATCGGAAGTATAAACGCTAACAAGCGCTTTTATCCAATTTCGTTTCTGCAAAACCGAGGTAAGTAAATCTTGCTCGAAACTCAACGAAGCAAAACTTGTACCAAGTTGCTTGGATCCCAGACGCGTAACTCAAACTTAGTTGCTGAACTTTTCAGTCATAATAACCAGTCTATGAGGAAATATTATATTATTACTGTGTAATATTATACAGGATGTTTGACTCAATGTCCTAAGTGTGACGATCATATCTCAGCAAGATATGATCTTATAAAGTTTTTTCGTAAATTATCCGAAATTTCACATTTCAATCATAATAATCTTTTAAGTTTGTTGTTGTAATGCCTAAAATAACTTGTGCTTTGTTTTTCAATACCTTCATATTATATTGTATATATTATTATATATATATTTATATTAAAAAAATTATAACTTAATAATAATAACCTTAAGACTTTAAAAAAGGAGTTTTCAAACGACCATTCAAAGTCAATACCAATGAGATTTTACACATCATTGGTCAATACTCAGTAAAGAAATACATTTCTTCCTAAATGATAATTCTTTCTATAACAACATTTGTTTTTATAACAACATCGTTTCTATTACACTGCGTAGCTTGCTACGCCGCTGCTACGGCGTAGCTTGCTACGCCGCTGCTACGGCGTAGCAAGCTACGCAGTCTAAATAGTTATTGCAAAAATGTTTTTCTCCTTTTAACACGACTCCGGACCATTTTGCTATATCTACTCAGTGCCGACGCAGCATTATTGTTTTATCGTTAGAGCTTATATATAAGCTTAATAGTACGATAAGAATCAGGAAGCTGAAATGGCAGTGGGACGGCCATATCTCGCGCAGAACCGACAACCGCTGGGGCAAACGTGGTCTTGAGTGGAGACCAAGACTCGGTAAACGTTGGGACGCCCTCCGACCAGGTGGGATGACGACCTGCGAAAGACTGCAGGTAGATGCTGGATGCATCAAGCTGAAGACAGGGCGCTATTGCGCTCATTAGGGGAGGCCCATGTCCAGCAGTGGACTAACATAGGCTGATGATGATGAATTACGATATCTCTTGATATAGTTCTCTTCCCTTTTGCACAAGCCAAGAAAGCCTTCCAACTTCCTGCATAGTACCTACATAATGTAAATTTCGAGCAATATCAAAAAGGGTCATTTAATTAAGCGCGGCTGACCCTTCGCCGTGGTCACCACAAGGTTTCGTGGTCACACGGGTGTCGGAACCACCGCTTGATAAGATTTGTCTGAGTTGTGTCGCTAGTTAGTAGAGTTAGCGATTTGATTGAACTCACTCTAGTATTGCAGTTACTGTTGATAGAACGACGACATTCTAGCAGTCGTAGGGAGGATAGAGGATGGATAGAGGCGGCTCTGGATAGGATCGAATGTTTCAAAAATTCAAAATTCGTGATGGGTTATTTTATGACACAAATCATAAAGTGGTTTGGGGAAAACAAAGAAGGGATTTGTTGGAACGCCACAAAAGAGATGGAAAAACGATACCAGGAGGAAAATTATCATAAAAGTCATTAATAGCGGGATATTTACCGTTTTATTTTATAGTTTTTCAATTAAAAAATAATAATTAATCATGGTAAATATCCCATTATAAATGATTTTAATGATCATTTTCCTATAGGTACTACACCAAGTAAGGTGTAGGCAGAAAGGTCATCTTACAGTTAATTGGCATCACCCCGAAGAAAATCCTACAGTTCCTAGCAGCTGCAAGGGTTAGTGGCGAACTATGAACGCCACGGCTTCGGGACTGAAATGTAAAAGTGGCGATCACAATAGGCCTATCATGGCCGCCGTGATAAGAAAGCCACCCCAAAGCAAATAAAAAAAATAAAAATTGGCATTACTATGTCAATTAACTGTAGAGAGACAGGTGACCTTTTTGCGAAGAGAATGATGTATTTATTTAGTTTGTGTTAATAACCATGATAGTTTCAAAAGTGAAAATTATCATGTCTCTCGAGCTCTTATAACATGAGCCAAACCTTCGAGGTGTCAAAGGCAACACTTCCGGCCACAGTCGGTCCAGCAGTCCAGTAGTCGACATGCCGCGCCGGCGGCGGCGGCGAGGCGAGGCAATCTCTTGGGTGGCCGTTATATGGACTGACACCCCTGATAACTTCTGTGTATTAAATTTTCCACAGACCTTGAGAAAGGTAACTCATTGACGTAGTATAAGTATATCCCTGTGCGAGGAGAGATCTATGGAGGGAGATTAAGGATTAAGGAGACTCTCTTCGTCTGTGATTTTAGTACCTACATATGTACATACCTGAGCCATGTTTTAATAAGGTATTCGCCGCTTCGGGACCTATGTATTACACTGAGCTCTATTATACTTTATAATAGAAGGTGTTATTAGAAATCAGTGGCCAATGTTATGAATAATAATAAGAAAATCTTCATAATGCTATGAAGCATTATGAACTAATGCTGAGGCAAAGCCATTTTGTTACTAAATGTAAGATCTAGGATAATAATTAATATAGGTTAACTTTTATTGTTGTCAGATAAATTTATTTTTAAATTAAGTGAGAACTATAGTGCTAAGACAAACCTAACATAGGCTTTAAGGCACTATTAACTTAATGATGTAACATATTTGTATGAATAAATAATCTATCTATCTATCTACTGGACTTACACGCTTACCAACACGTTTCCTTTTAGTTTAAGTTTATTATGTTCTGTCTAAGTCTTATAACAAATAAATTCATTTAATTTCATTTTCATTAACAAATTTACTAAACTAGTAGTTCCCAAGTTACCCAACACCATAAAGACTGTATGTATGTATGAATGTTAGAATTATTAGGTAGGTACCTAAATGATCCGCCTATCGTCACTAGGGTTATTGTGGTGTGGTGCATCCTGCGTGACGCATCAGATCAGAAGCATATCGGTTTCGTACATTTCATATCGTTAGAAATCCATTATTTACTGTGTGTTGTTGTGTCGTGCCTCTGTAATACGTGTGTAGTGTAATACGTTGTAGTGTTATTCTCGTTGTAATAATAATAACTACTTCTACTTTCTGAAGACAAATTGAGGCGATTATTTTAGTTTTATGCAGTTAAATAAAGTAATCAAATAAAGTCTTCTTTCAGTTAAATTTTCCATGGGTCCATACTGTGGTCCAAAGATTTAATAAGTATACCTGTGGTAACTAACAAAGTACTTTGTCGAAGAGAATACAATAACCAAAGAGAATACAATAACTATGTAAGAAGAGGGACTTCCATCAATAGAGCATATTAATGAGTATACCCTTTGAGAATTCAACCAAATCGTAGTACTTACCTAATAATAAGTTTACCAAACGCCATTGTTTCTGACTAGGTAGGTAGGTACTCGGAAACTTTTGTCTATACCTGCTTGCAATAGACTGATAACTACTTTGTGGTCCAAGTCATACATGAATAGGTACTAACAAACGGAAGAAAATTGTTTGTGGTGATTAAAATGAAAATAAAATAATATGAGTTTTTTTCTCTTGTTCGACTAAAAGTAGAATATTTTTTTTCTTACACACGGCGACACCACCGAGGAATAATAACTTTACGTAACATAAACTATGGATATCATTAACTTATAGTGAATATATTTTACAAAAAAACACAATGAATAAGTAAGCTCTTATCTCCTCTGCACTTAGTTATATATAATATAGTACTCACATGTAAAAAAAATCAAATACAAGCATTGAACGGTAAAATCTACCTTACGGGTTTTTCTCAACCTATTGTTCCATTCCAATGGTGATGATGTCTTTCTAGAGGAACTTCGGCCACGACGGCATTTAGACTGCGCATATGCGCAGCATAAATGTATTAAAGTGCACAAGTGTGTGTGCGCAAACACGGGTGCAATCTCTATTCCCTCACTCGCATATTCCGAGGGGATGGCACCAATACGACCGCTCTATAACCAATATGTTTCTTACAGGTCTCAAAGAGATACCTACAAAAAGTTGAGCCAGAACAGAGCGACCATCAGGAGGATAATGAAATTACCCAATAACGAAGGTAAATTTCCAAAAAATAAAAATGAACTTCCAAAGATTAATATCAAAAAAAGCACCTTTAAAATCCATGACCGAGATGTGAAGGGCGATAGTTTTCCTAATCCCTTTGACATACCTGCACTCAATAGACTCTTCATTACAAAAAAGATATCTAGGAAAGTAAAACCCATATCTTTTATAATGAGCGAACCCGAAACAATATGTGACCTTGACAATGATTTCTACAAAATAATCGAAGGGAGACCTATTAGGCGTTTCGACGACATTAAGGTCTATATCCATAACCTGAGAAATATAGTCCTTACTAAAGCTGATGCGACATACCTACAAGACAAAATGCTTATGATGGACGCTCTTAACGAATACGAATTTAAAAACTATAATGAGATCGTTAGTCTTTATACAGAAACAAGACGTAACTTTGCAAAATTTGGAAAGAGTTCTTATAATATAGCTAAAAAACTAGAGAGCATGGCGGAACGTAAAACTATCGAAATAGCTAAAATAAGTGACGAGTTGGACGATTACTGCTTTGAGTACATTAGATTGAAAAACCAAGTGTTGACTATTATGTATACATTTGAAGTTTTGGTGACGTATGGAAAGTTCTTGCACACTATAAGTCCAGATTCGTGGCGGATTGAGTTTGATAATTTAAATATCAAAATCGATTGCACAGATAACATTTCTGTACATCAAGATTCTCAATTTCAACTACTTATGTCCATGGCTTCTTTAGACGAATTCAAAGCCAAAGCTGCTATATATTCGTCGTTGCAAACACGTATTTACTTCAGGGAACCTCAGGAATTGATCCAGCTTTTCGAAAATTTAAGCGAACAGTGTCGAAACTATATGGGTATAAACATAATTTCTACAAAGCTTGTCAAGTCCTGCATGAAAGGTTGCGATAATTTGAAGATTGTAATCAAAAAGGAGGAAGATTTAATACAAGATGATATACTTTTTATGGAAACTGAGTTGGCGTATATGGAAAGAAGAGAATCGGAATACAAATCTGCGTTTGAAAGTCTGATACAAAACAGTTTTTACAAATTGTTTGCTGGACATGACAATGTGAAATTATTTAATTGTGTGCAGTATGCGACTTCGAAACTCTATGGTGATTTCGATGATCCTAATGACAGTGTGTCAGTGTTGATGCGACGTATTGAACAGGAACACATGGACCTGTCTTTAGCTATGGACTATTTGGACGTATCCACGGTGAAAAAGGTAACGAAAGAGATGTTTGCTCATGACGAAAAGTTGATGAAGCGAGCACACGCAGCGCAGCGAACTATGAAGGAATGTGACATATTGAAAAAATGCCTTAATGCATGTCTTGAACCAGCTAGACCTAGAAAAATGATTGAGGCAAGGCAGGCCAAAACTGTTACAGACAAACAAAATATAACAAAGAAGGTCATAGAGGAAAATCTAGAAGATTAGACATTCATGTTACAGAACTTTAGTAAAAAGTTTCGGAATTTTATACTTTATGTTATAGGTTATGTTTTAAGTTTTCTTGCTTTTCATAAGTAAAAATATGTTTTTTTAAGTGCTATTAACCTAACTTGTTACATATTAATGGTGATTAATAATTAAGTACATTTTACTATAATCTATCGTAGTTTGACGTATTCATTACGGATGTAAGCGGATTAACTGCTATGAACCTTATTTCTATTGGAAGAACACACGATCGTTTTGATAAAGTCCGTGTCTTGAGTATTGAAAAATTCTATGTTCCCGCAAGATACGGCGGTCGAAATTCAATAGTGGATAGAACCTACCAGCCTGGAATCTGTGTCAACATGGGAAGTCCGATAACAGTATAGAGCCGCGTGTAGATACTGCTCATATTTGCTGTTCTGGCGTTCGGCGACCGATAATACGCGACGCATTTTCCGTCAGATATGTACCGACCCTTGGTTCCGGATGCAGCTGTTACTAACACCTGACAATGAGACCTTCGAGAGAAGATGACTCTCATACTCTACCTACAGCATCAACAAGCAGCGCGCCCCCTATTTTACCCCCGCCCCCGGTGCTCGGAGGCTGTAGTACTCGTAGGTGACCGCTCGTACATCCGTAATGAATTTAGTACATATTAGTACTTATCTGACCGACATCACTTATTTTTTACGAGTTAAGGTAAAGGTATATGTAAGGAAAGGGTAAAGTAAGGGTAAAGGATTTGCTGATTTATTTTATTCTTTTGTCACACAAAGTGGGCAAATCGGAGTAGAGCCACGCTGCCTAGATAATTATGTTTATTAAGTTTTATTTAGTTTATTTTCATAAGTTGAAAAATAGTTGTTATTTTTAAGTGCAATCTTACTTGTACCTTGTAACTGAATAAAGTAAACATATTATTTCCCTTATCCACATATTGTTTGAATTATGCTTTCTTATAGCAGTCTTCAACGCATTTGGCAGACTTCCGTGAACCTGCTTCAGGCGGATTATTCTGAATGTAATTACCATAAGTTAGCGTGGATGGCTTCACTCGACTCCCGTGGGACCTCAGCATTTGCTCGCGGAACAGACGCTACAAAATGTAAGCACTCATGCAAATATACGCTTTAATAATAAATAATTTACGGTGTACCTACCTATACCTTCAGGGCTTGCACTTGATTGTATAGAATTCTTTCTCATGTAAGCACCTAAATATATTCGGTAGGAACAACGCTAACGTTCTTGAACGCTGCGACTTCGTCGCAGCGACGACCCGTGTGGCATCTCTCTAACTGAAATGGCTAACTGAAGAGGCTACCAGGAATCAAATGTTCCTCGTGCCCTAACTGTTGGGTCATACCGGCATAACACATATTTATAACATCTATGTTGTCGAGTATTCCAGCAAGTACTATCTGCTTAGTTTAGTTGGGGAGATAATATAAAAAATACTTACTAGGTTTGCGTTGATGATGCTGTGTGGATTGTCCATAGTTGTATTCGGTAGATTATAATTTTACTAATACCATAATCGATCCTAGGAAGTTATCGTCACGTAAAACTTCGTAAGCAAAGACGCCTTTGAGACTCAGAAATCCAACAAACGACGGAGATTACCAAATCGATCGCATAATTTGAATGAAAATTGAATTCCCGCTTCTGATTAAAGCCTCGTGTCGTTCACAAAAAGTTCGTATTGTGTCAATTTAACTTCTAATCACTTTTTAAATGTGTTAGCTGCGAGAGGCACCGATCAACGAATAAATTTGAATTTATTATCAAACTGATTCGGCCCCGCCCATTCCTGACGATTCAAGGGGAAGCAAATTGACTTTTTTGTTCGCAGATTATTGTAAATTAAATTCTAAGATGCAGATCAATTTGCACATAAAACAAGATTAAAGTAATTTAACCAGAAAACGGTTTTTAAGAACACAGGCGAGTGCCAAGCGGTGCCATTATAAATTATTTCAACGGTTGATATCCTCGTGTAGAGACACTGCGAATATATTTTTCAATAAGCCATTGCGCCTTATTCAAAATCTGGTGGCGCTAAAAGACTTTTACACCTTTTTCTAAAGTCAGTCCTTACTTATATTTTATGGTTATTTAGGATACCTCTTTTAAAATTACACAAAAGTTACATTGCGTTGCTTGCTACTAAGCCGAAATAATATACATATTTGATATATTATTTTTATTATAATAGGATTTGATTTTGAAACATTTGCCTCGAGGCGGGAACCGAACCCACGACCTCCTGCGTCACAGGCGGATCTTCGCCTACCACAGAGGTCGTCGCATTATACCTTAGTATTAGGTCTTATTATTTTGTGGCGTCTTGTAGATAGGTACTTACCTCTTGCACTGTTAAAATTTCACGCAAAAGAAATTGGTTTAAATCAAACACTAGCTTTGGAATTAATAAGCACTAGGTTAATATTGTAATTCCTTTATCAAGGCACAAACAGTTCCCGCTATAGTTTATTGTTTGAAGAGCTTTGTGCATTCCTGTGATATTAAAACGGGACGCAAGCGGGAAGTAACAAAGGATCCGTTGGCGCGTCGATTGATAATTGATATTGTTTAACGGGCTGATCTGTACTGTACCCGAGGCAAATACCGTTCATTTTGAGGCAGCCATGTGTGTGTAATACTGTAATGCAAATTAATGCCTACCATAACTTTGTAATTAGATGTGAGGATAATATTTACAATTGTTTTCAATAAGTATACCTACCAACTCTACCCAGCTACATCTATATGTATTGTAATATTTTGTGTTAGATGATGGTTTATAAATTGATTAGCATTGTTTATTTTTTTTTATTTATACAGGGTGCCACGTACCAACAGTATCTACTAAGCCGAAAAGGGGGTGATTCTGGACACCGAGACGGGACTAACATATGCATTTTTTTTAATACCCTAAAAATATAATACTTTCAGTGGATATTTACACAAATCCAGAAAAACTTTAAAAACATAAAAACTGTGTGGTCAGGTTTAAAACTACTTGGCCGTTAAAACTTTTTAAAATATCGTGGTTATTAACACTAAAGTCGTTAGAACGCTAAATCAAATCATGGTAAAAATTCCGTTTTAAATTACTTTACTTGGCCGTTTACTTTCATAATGCTATCATAACTCCGTTGGTGTTACGACAAAAAACAGACGGGAGACTTGATTTGAAAATGATCGTGTCGTAAAAGGATCTTCATAATATTTTAAGGTTTTATTCTAAATCCTGCCTAGTTCGAATCTGCTGATCGTACTGGACAGCATCGAGATGACCTCATTTTCAATCCCTTTCTTTAAGTATGCAGGTTTTACCTAAACGATGTCAGAAAAACGCCTGTTGAATCTCCTTAGCACTGACAATAAATATTTTCCGTGCCAAGCGGAAAGTACTCGTAGCTTTGGTCTCTTGATCCAAGATACACAACGCTGCGGTAGGAAGCTCTACTACGATGGAACTAGATGTCAGTTTCAGGTGTTTCGTCTCGATCAAGAGACCAGAAGGATCTTTGGTGCCGAGGCGATGCGACGTCGAACTTCCAATTAGCACCGATAAGCCTATTACATTTTGTATAAAAAAACCTTATCTGACCGGCCGAAGCCAATCCCCTTTATAAATGTAGTGAGACCCCGCGGAGGGTTTAGCTTTAATATCTCAGGTCGGTGTGAAGGCCTGCATTATGAATTAGGCGGTCTGGGCGGGCGCCGGATTGATTACTGCGGCGGCAGTGCTGTTTTATACGGCTAATTGCTGGGCGGGTAGGTTTGTTTTGGGAGTATGTGATTTGTGGATGTGTTAGTTGTTACAACTGTCTGGTCTGTCGATCTCTACTCATCTTACGTCGTTTAGTTATTAAGACTAGTTTGAAAGAAAGAGTTCTTTTAAATAAATAAATACATATAAATTAATAATGCTGGACAATCCACACAGAATCATCTAGCCCCAAGCTAAACAGTGCTTGTGTTATGGGTACAAGATGACTGATATATGTACTTTGGTAATACAATACATTACATAGATAGATATTTTTTATTATACATAGATAACGACCAGAACACCCGAAACAAATATCTGCAGATCGTACACACAATTGTCCCGAGGCGGGAGTCGAACCCGCAACCTCCTGCGTTGCAGGCGGACCTTCGCCCATCGCGCCATAGAGGTCGTACGTAGGTAGCTCATGTGTTTCGGAACTAGATAGTGCCTATGCGCTAATCCTGGTCTAGAACTACATCTATTCAAAATTTCAGTTCGCTTAGAAGTATCTTCGGAATTCTGTGAAAGGAGAAAGAGACCGCCGACGACGACGGGCAAACTAACGGACGGACGGATTAATGATTCCTTTGCGTACGGAACCCTTAAACATAATCATTAAAGATCAATTGCCAAAATTGATCTCAGCCATATTACAAAGCTAATTGAGAACACATTTGCACGCATGAGTGATGATGTCTCGACACTAACGACACAACGATTGCGCAACCCTTCGACACAACAAAGTGGCGCAATTTTTAAGGGTGAACTGTCCATTAATCTCGAATATTAAATGCTTCTTCTCTTTCTCACACCGTGTGGGTAAAAGAGAGGTGAAAGCTACTTTACTGCAGGACAGTCGATTAGGAAAAATGCAGAGCAGGCGTGCGATACAGAGATGGATGACTTGGGACTCGGATTTCTATGGTTTAAACGT
The DNA here is from genome assembly GCA_943735965.1 of Eupithecia abbreviata. Taxonomy (NCBI): domain Eukaryota; kingdom Metazoa; phylum Arthropoda; class Insecta; order Lepidoptera; family Geometridae; genus Eupithecia; species Eupithecia abbreviata. The sequence continues at coordinate 9,220,179 of OX030982.1, read as the reverse complement.
TTTTGCACGGTGAAATAAGGATTATGAATCCTTCATCCATCCATCACCATTAAAACTGCAACTTGAGAGCTAGGTGAAACGTACCTAACTTCAGGGCTCGAGATGACTCGGGTGATTGATATATTGCGCCAGTAGAAGTGAGTGATAGAGCCTCTGTACGAGAGATCATCGTCGTGCGTTGCGGTTGACGACTTACTTTGATAGGTTTTGCATTGTGTAGTTATTGTGGGATCAATTATTGACCTTATGAATATTTTGTCGACCGATGTGGCGCGGTGGGCGAAGGTCCGCCTGCGACGCAGGAGGTTGCGGGTTCGATTCCCGCCTCGGAACAAATGTGTGTATGATCTGCAGATATTTGTTTCGGGTGATCTGGTCGTTTTCTATGTATAATAAAATAAAATAAAATATCTATCTATGTAATGTATTGTATTATGTATATCAGTTATCTAGTACCCATAACACAAGGTCTGCTTACCATGGGGCTAGATAATGCTGTGTGAATTGTCCAGCATTATTTATTTATTTATTTATTTATTTATTTTTTTATTATGATTCAATTTCAATTCATGTCACTTTGTATTTATATTTGTATCAATGGGATCTCATTGATACAAATACAAAGTGACACGTAAAAAAGTGTTGATGATAATCTCTCTAAGAAAACTTTTTGTTAATGGATGGTTTTAGTGAAAGATCAACTAACAAAACCAATATCTACCTACCTGACCTGACTACCGAGAGCAGCGCTTCCTTTTGTATATTTTTACACCTTAGCCTTTAAATACGATCCCAATCCCACATGCCCAGCGGATCATGGGATTAATCTCTATTGATAAGAGATAGGTAAGAGTCATTAAGAGTTTTGCCTCGATTTATGATATACCCTATGTCCAGCTGACTGGTAAATGTTGTTGATGAGATTTCATCAAAAACAAGCAAGCCTCGATCTACACCCTCTCGAAAAATATACTCTCGTTTTCAAGACTAGAACTCTAAGGCACTATAATAATTTCGACTTTTATAAAAGAGCATAACATCTAATCGTTGACAAGACAAACACATTAGTTGAAAACCGATGCAAGGTAATGTCGGGGATGCTTCCGCTACATTAGGGTTTGTTTGTCTGTCTGTCTGCATGGACAAATTCAAGTCATTGAACACAGACACCTACGAATATTCCTCATGAGCACGTACGTCTGAATATGCCTCCCCCAAATAATTGTGATGCCAATTGTGGTTTAGCAATGATAACCACGATTGGCTAGCAAAATATTATTGTATCTATAGAAATAACAGGCCCGGGTCTTTAACAAACTCTTTATACTATTATTTTATAATATAAATGTAATTGAATAATGCATTGTGAATGGCGTAGGTACATGACAAGAAGGAAGGTTTCACCTACATTTCTTGACATGCAAAATGATGAACAATGTTTGCTCTTATAATATGAGCAGGCGTAAACCGTCTCTAGGTAATTACAGTTGCATTCATTCCAACACCCTCTGAACGTGAAACCACGGCACTGATGAATGTGTCGTGCTTCGGCCAATGTAGGCCTTTCGTTAGAGCGTCGGTCAACATGTCTTGTATGCTCTTGTAGAGCTAGCTAGCGGGAACTTCTATACTGGCAATCCTCTCCCTCACAAAATTAAATCTGATACCTATCTATGTGCTTGCTGCGTGCATGGTATATGTCATTACGTGAAATGCTAATGGTAATTTAATTTGATTATCACAGCACAAAGATATTTATATACCTGGCCAAGTCTATCGGCCACTTGGCCTAGACAAATCTTCTACTATTGTTCGAACCCTAAGGCTTATTGTGATGCAGTGTCCAAATATTTATATTATATAAATATAATATTATATAATTAGTTAAGATATGTAGTAATCTTAAGTATATTGTATATACATACATTCTCATTTAAGTGAACTCTGTTCTTTTGAGTAATAAATTCTTTAAACTGAACTGAACTGAAATACATATTCCGCCTCAGCGCTAGATGAAAGCATACATTTATTGCTAACAGTGAATTACAGTCTGTCTACATTTTACCCCTGAAATATAATACCTGAATCGCTAATTGGAAATACATGAGTATTTGCATTTTACTTTGTCTACGGAACTTCTCAAATCTCGACGACGACGGTGCGCGCTGAATTCCTTTGTGGATCGTTTGTGAGACGAGATTTATTATCTATTGTACCTTTTACTTAAATATTCTATATAGTAGGTAGGTATCTTTGCTTTTACCGAATCTGGCTTTGATTCATAGTTGTTTTTTCACTTATTTTGTTATCGTAAATGTAATTACAAAATGCTTTATGAATGGCGTAGGTACAGTACCCGACAAGAAGGAAGGTTTCACCTACATTTCTTGATATGCAAAATATTGAACAATATTTGCTCTTATAATTTGAACAGGGGTCATCCGTAGTTGGTACTAAGAACTCGCTGTTCTTTTGACCATCTCCTAGACCAAAATAGAGTAAAGACTTTGTTTGCAGGTCTGGTATTTGTTACTAGTTTCTGCCCACGGCTTCGCACGCGTTGTTTCTAAGGATTACGTTATAAGTTTATTTCGATACCTACCATGGGAACAGATTTATAGAATAAAAATTGCCTATAATTTTGATGATCTGATGAGTTTATTTTCCGCTTATACAGTACAACGTAACATACATTAATTACAACACCTATTAAAAATTTGGAACTTTTAAAAGCAAAACTTCCCTTAGCTCCATTTACTACACGTACACGTTTACACGTTGGTCTATCCAATCACAGAGCATTCACCAATGGGAATGAGTTTCGAGTCGATTTCCCCCTAGGTATATCTACCTTTCTAATTGAATCAGCCTCCTGGGACCACTGCTGCACAAAAGCCTATCTTCCCTTCTTCAATACCTTCGGTCTAGACCTAAGGTATAATGCTTAGACTGGGTCTAGTCTAGGAAAATAAACATTGTAGTAGGTAAGTAAGTCAGACTGGTGGTAAATAAACTATTTAACTAGAACAGTATTTTACAGCCCCAGAGGTGCAGCGCATATTCTACGCCATCTTTGGTATAGAGGGTGTCCTAAAAATGTATTTAAAAAAAGGTATGTTTATTAAAACCATTGATCAGGTATTCGGGGTCTGGGGACGACGAATACCTTAATACCATCATAAAATAATATACTTATCATAACAATGCTTAAGAACTTAGATATACCTACTTACACTATAAAATATGTATTGATGAGACAAATAACCGATACATATTCAATTCGGATACAAATGGATCCGAATTGAGACAGTAATAATATCGATAAAAATCATTACTACTGTCGATTTTTGTTAAATACCTATTGTATCTTTGTCTAAGATTTTAAATAAGCTTACTATTTCTATCTAATTAATCTTGTAAGATGTTTAAGCGAAGACAACACCAACGTTACTGAAAGATATTGCAAAACATTTTGACTAACGACGACTTGCACCTGGAATACCTACATCTCAAAAAACACACGCGAAGTCGCAGGCAATCGCAAGAATCTGCTGAATTCAAAATTCCTGAAAACCCTGTAGCTATACACCTCTGTTTATGTGACATACCTACAAACATGTCCTCCCCAAGGAGTCTGGAAACGAAATCAGAACCCTCACTGCTCGTCCTGAAACCATTAAGGCTGTATTAAGTCTATCAGACTCGTATGCAAATTCATGACACAGCAATTTTATATACCCAGTTAGAAAGCTATATACAGTTTCTCGGTAGACATCAATAAGTATAATCAATTCGTTCATTTTACAGGAATACACAGATATCTCTGAAAAAGATATCCAATAACAATAACATGGACAATGCCGGTGGTTTCGGCTTATCAATGGCTTCATTAAACAAGCTTTCATTTGTCAGAAAAAGCACAAAGGAACTTATTATTTTCAGAGTTTCTGTTTCTACAAATGGTCGGCACGGATTGAGGTCGCTAAGAGTTGGTGGTTGAGTCATTTTATTATTTGTATGGCTATGATATTATAGCTAACATGGTCAGTAGTTCCTGACCATGTTAGCCATATATCATAGCTAGCAGCTAGTGCAGGTACCTATGTATTATAATAAGTATACGTAAGGTTTTTAACTCTAAGATATATGGTATGAATGTAAACACGCTTGCACTTTTTTCGATTTTTTTTTATTGAGTTTGTCTTCGAACCAGGTGGCTTTTAATTCGTTTGGGTTATAGGTTAACCCTTACTCCCTTTACACTTACCTCCACCAACAAAACATCAATCTATCTAATTCGAACGTAAATATCTAAAAAGTTTTGTCTCTACATTCGTTTTTAAAAATTTTAGCAGTTCAAATAAACCCATCCGTTTAGTCTATCTCTCTAGCAAACGAAGCTCGGGGCTTTTACTAGTCAATAACAGAATCAAAACAAATCAAGTCAAAATGTCGACTATTCCGAGGGATACAAGAAAGCAACATAACTATTGACCATTCCATACCGTTGCTTCAAGTATTCAGTTTTCATTCGAATATGCTCGGAATGTAGGGACGGCCACCATTTCCCGAGGAACAAAAACAGAGGTTCCGTTCCTCTGTTTCGACCCCAGACGGTGTACTTTTTTAAGTAGGTAAAGATATCGTATAAACTTTTAAAGGTATCAACCCTAGACGGTAGGAAGTCCCGCTTATTCAAACAACGAGAAAATATAGAATTTTAATTTACCTCGCCTTTTTGTAACGGGTGTCGACGCAGACCTTCAAGGTTTCTGAGAAGTTGTATTAAATAACAGAATTAAATAAACACCTTTTCATAAATTGAACTGATCTAAATCAATAACAGTATGTACATAACTAGTTGGATTTTTAGATACAAACCAAGTATATATACAAACCTTTTTTCAAAGTTCGTTCCTGAACCAACTTTGTTCGCGCCACTTTCAACAAACATTCAATATTAAAATCCCGTGTTTTCTAATGTCCTCGAATACCTAAATTCATTGGGTCTAAGCCCTAGCACACATAGGTCGTTGTACTTTGTCTGAGCTGTGTAAACCCGGGAACGCTACGGATCAGCCTGTTGCTGGATTATATTGATTAAATCGAGGGCTATAGGCACATTTATAGGTGCTTATCCTTTAAATCTACCCTAGATCTCCATCTATGACTTCTATGAGTGTGTCTGCCTGATGAAATGGGAAAGATGATGAAAGTTGTTATAAATTGGAGCTTCACAAGAAGTGTTATTTGATCTTATTTATGGTCGACTCTCTATTAGAAGCATTTAAATGCAATAGTATCTTTTCATTTTTGTTAGTTAAACATGATTTAGCGGCTAAACAGTTCTATACTTGGATTTGATACGGACTGAAATCTCGGAAATGACATAATTTGGAAAACAATCTTGTATCACAAAGTGGTAGAGCAAGGTAGAGTTAGTTACAATATGATATAGATGTTAGTTGACGACCGATGTGGCGCGGTGGGCGAAGGTCCGCCTGCGACGCAGTAGGTTGCGGGTTCGATTCCCGCCTCGGAACAATTGTGTGTGCGATCTGCAGTTATTTGTTCCGGGTGTTCTGGTCGTTTTCTATGTATAATAAAAAATATCTATATATGTAATGTATTGTATTATGTATATCAGTTATCTAGTACCTATAACACAAGCTCTGCTTACCATGGGGCTAGATAATGCTGTGTAAATTGTCCAGCATTATTTATTTATTTATTTAATACATAATAAAATATTATAAGTCGTCGTTCCTCCCGAGACCACCTGGGTGAACAGTTGAAAGTTTTTTTTACTACCGTTCACCTTTGTCCACCTGGGTGTTAAAGTACAATGAGCGGTCTTATCGCTTAGAAGCGATCTCTTCCAGACAACCTAAGGTAGATATATACACCTAGTTCTTATTTTAATCTTTACATCCTAAATCCGATTCTCAATAATCCTCCAAATTATCCTCTTTTCGGTTACCTATACAAACGGAAAGGTTTGTGTTTTCCTGTAATTATATTTATACTTACTTACATAAGCATCGTCTGCTGGCAGTGAACCAAAACGTTGTTACTCGTTGCATAATGCGGATTTATATCGGGTGCGAGATTGCTCGTCTAGGGGTGCAGTACCTACAAGGATGCCCTAAGTTTCTTGTGGAAGCTCTAATCATACTAAATATCGAAGTATCTAGAAACGCCTAGTTTCGTTTCGTTGGTTTCGTTCTATGGTACCTACTATTAGCACTGACACTGACACTTGGTGGGGACATGCAAGTTTCAACTTTTGGATTGAGAAAACTCAAAATACGAGCCTCAACCAATGGTTCTTACTCCAAATTCAGAAACTAAGATTTGATTTTAAAGTTATTTATTCTCGTAGCATCATTTCTTGCGCTGGCCTATGCTTCCGACGTCCATGATTTATGTGTGATCACTGTGATCAGGTACTTAAATGTATTGGGTATTCTGACTCAAAAGGTTGATATTATAGACGGACTAAAGATGAGAAAAGTCCTTCTCAGTGAGATCATTTCGTTAAAATGTTAATAAGAAAACGATGTTCGATAACATAAGGAACCTTTCTTTAGCCTAGACAGACATCCCTACCCTAAGCTTAGTAAGCTTGAGCCTTTAGCAATTTGCAAGAACTGATGCGCTTAAGCGGTACGTGGGGCATATTATCTCAATCTTAATTTGTTCAAACGACATCACTTTATCTTGGGGTAGGTAGATATCTACATATCCCGAACGATTAGTTCTTTCAGCCCATGGTTTGTTTGCACCTAATAACCTACATGAGTTCGTTGAAGATTTTGAAAACCTTGTCCTTAGGTACCTAACGTAAATAGTTTTTCTATGAACGTTTGAATTCCTCCCTGAAACCTTCATAACAAAATGATTTTTGTTATCTAATGAAAAGGTTGCTTAGTAGCTTATTTCCCCAAATATACCTATATTTGGGGAAATAAGCAACGTCTCGATCTTTATACGAGTCGAAATTTCTCTGTAAATAAAGAAATTCAATGAATACACTATCTTCAAAGATGCTTCACGTTGCCACAACGTTGCGCGCAACGCATCGATATCACCTCTTTACAAGTTTTATCAAGCTTTTTGCTGAACCGAACACTTTCTCTTATACCCAAGAGAACAGACCTCTGGCATTTCTACCACGTGTTGAAGCATCTCGGATAATATAATATAAAAAGCTTTTAGGAGAATAGCGCTTGTCTGAAGTATCAATTCAGGTTGTAAGACTACCTCGAACGGAGACTGCAATGGCCGTATTGGAAAATTGCTCCATCCGAAGGAAATCTTTAGGGAGTTTTTATTAAAACTTTGTAAGGAGGTACCTACTTGATCATCTAATATGATGTTATCGTTATCTTAAGTGAAGTTTCTTTTGCAACAACATAAAATGAAACGAGTTAGCTGCAATGTTTTTACACAATGTTTTCCGAGTCGTTGGTTCGAGGAAACCAAAAGGATTCGCTTTGTCTTGTGTTGTAATATTTCAACACGAATGTAAGGAAGGCAACATTCCTGTTTGAAATTTGAAAGCGGAAATGTAAACCCGCTTTTATTTAACTTATCCCATTCAAAGGATAGTAAGAAGGTATTTCTTACTGTGTTTGAAGTAAAAGGGCTTCTAAGGTAAAAGGGGTCTGTAACTTCTGAAATGTTTTCTCTGTTTCCATTCTAATAAAGTTATTTGTTGGTAAGGATGGTAGAGATTTGCATATTAGTAGCAAGCTGTCTTAATTTAGCCGTAATATGGGGTTGCTTATGCCAAGGGTGTGTCACATGTTGCTATTACAATGCAATTTACTGTTCCAATCTGTGTACACTGAATTTGGAATGACATGAATATGCGATATACAAAGTGTGTGTAAATTTTGCATGTTTTAATTAGACAGTCAGAGAGAGCTGCCTATGGTAGTCGATATAGACCGATTTGAATCTGGCATTTGCCCAGAATATTGTGATTTCGGGTTGTATTCATTTATAAATCTATAATTGTGAGTCCCTGAGAATTCCGTGATATAAATGGCAATGTATTCGCTTCTAGAACAAAACTCCAAGTGTGTGGCAAAAATTACTTCTAACTGAAAGTTTCCAGAAAAGGCTCCTCTGCAAAGTAAAGGTACGACCACAATTCGATGCCTGAAACGATTAAGTCGCTCTATTTGTAAATTATCTCCTAAAAGAGTCAATACTTCTAATACGATCACCCCAGCATTTGCATATTAAAGCCATGAAATGAAACGACTAATAAAATTCACGGTTTTTTTCTTCCGGCTGCTATGCGATGCAGCTCAGATTTGTATCACTAACATTAACTTGATAATTAGGTAGATAGTAATATCTACTATATGAAAGAGGCCAAAGGAACGGAAGGCCTGACATAGATAATAAGATTAGTAGATTTAATTAAAACTATATAATAATGATAATGATGTCTGCCACTCTTCTTAACATTATGATTGACTTGTTTATGGCAGACAAGTCACATAATCACGTCCACAATCTCTCCTATAGACCGATTACCCAGTCCATCCATCCATCACAATAGCCTGGTTTTATTTCTTTCATTTTTCTTTGCAATAGTCTCTACACCTGGCTGATACCATCTTTTGGTGTATCATATTTTGCACCCGAGGATGATACCCGCTATGCGTAGCCATCGCCTTTAGATTAACTTCTCAAAGGGCATCTGTGCTGTTGGCTTCGGCCCCACGCAAGCCTTCAAAAGGACCGGGTCACTTTATGGCCCGAGATCATGGTAAATGAGAGACATAATGACAAATTAAAGTCGGTGAATGAAGGCAATTTTTTGATTTTATTTATGTGGTATGTGTCAAAATAAACCTATATTATTATAAACCTTCCTCTTATATGAAAGAAAGAAAATACATTTATTTGACCATACATAACACATAATACGACACATTACATAGTAAGAAAATAATAAAAACAAGAATTTTTTTTTTACAAGTAATAGATAAGACATACAGAATAGACTCTATTCTGTATGTCTTATACATATATTCCTTGTAAATTTTTGTCTTATTCTTATTTTCGTATTTACTCTATTCAATAGAGTAAATACGTGATACTAAAGGTCCCTGTCTCAGCATTATGCCGCTACAAGCCTAAGTTAGTAGCGGCGCTGATTTTCAAACAGGTCCTAGTATGGTGGCACAAAGCTTGATTACATTATGTAGGTACATTTCAAAGAAGAAGAAGAAGCAAAGAGAAGAAGATGAAGAAGAAAGAAGAAGAGAGATATATATATTATATCAATCATTCTATTAATTAAAACTGTATTAAAATCCGTTGAGAAGTTTAAAAGAAATACCGTCGTCACTACCGCTGTCCGTTCTAAACGAACAGACGGCGGAAGTGCCTTTATTTTATATATATAACTATGTAAAGATAAGATAATGTAATTGTAAGAAAAAAAGGAAGACCTTTATGCTAAGACGTAGGGCTAGCTATTATCGCATCCTCTTGGCTTTCAGTGCTACGCTACTACGGCGTAGCACTCTGGTTGCAATGAAAACTAAGGCGCAAGCTATTATAGCGTTAACGCGTAGCGCATCGAAAACTTAGCCAAAATTTAATGTGACTCTAGCGTAGCAGTACTGTATTGATATTCTATGGGAATATAATTAATTACATGCCAAAATAAAAGCAAAAGCAATTTTATCTACGTATTTCAACGAAGAATTTTCTGTTCATATATGGGTGTACTAGGTACTGGGTAGGTGCTCACAACAAAAACCTACGCTGAAACTACCACTAGGTACCTACTGCATCTCGTAACTATGCGGAAACTTAGAATGAACCTAAACGAGCTGTTTGGATTTGGTCTGTGCACGCGTTTAGGGAACAGAATTGAAATTCAAATCCAATGTCTGGAGCATATTCTAATATAATTAGACGCTTCGTAATTGAGTAGTCTCTCCCCAGTGTTTTAAAACCCTCGCAAATATAAAAAGTAAAAAGCAGTTAGGTAGGTAATTTAAGTACTATTTACTCATCTACCTAGATAAGTATGTGTATGTAGGTACCTATCAGATAAGTAGGTTGGAGTTAGGTAGGTCCCTACCTACTTATTTCTTAAAAACACAAACCAACTGGTCTGTGGTTTAACTGACCAGACGATTCGTTTTTGTAGGTTTAACTACATGTAATATGAATACTGAACTAATGTAATAATTAAAAATAAATTCTCAACTACCTATTGTATGTAAATACAGCATTTTAGATTATTTTGGTTTATCTCAGGACTAGAATTCTTGTAATAATGGCGTCCGCGCCATCTATTAACGTTTGATACAACTAAAATGACAACTTGGTGATTCTAAAACTGACTGACCACTATTCGAATCTATTAGCGCCATCTCGTTTTCGTAACAAAACGTAGTAAAATGATTTGCATAATTGCTAATAGATGGAGTTTTTAACAATGTCCAGGTTTAATTCAAGGTCAAGAATAGGGATGTCCATCAAGGAACAAGAATAATTGAAACTAAGTTACAAACAAACAAAAAATTCCCAAATCAGACCAAAACCTTTTACTGACTTCACATTCACACTATTTAGTATGAAAAATATGCTTCAATCAATCTTCACGATCATTTTCTGATATTAAATAAACTTTGATCAAAAACTATTATCTATTTATTTATCGGTACCTTCCTTATAGGTATTACACTCTATTTCAAAAAACAAGAGAATCAAAAACGTCAAGTGGTGTTCGTTAAACAGCGTTCTTGATAATTATGATTATTGACTTGACAAGACAAACCAAACCACAACAATTTTGGTATTTGTTGTATTTGTTTTCGATCGGAGCACATCACTATCATTGAATAACACAAGCTCGTACCTACCTACCGTTGTTGTGGAATTTTCAACCTGCCTGCGTAAATTGAAAGAGAAATGTATGCATAAACAGTCCAAATGATAACAAACGTGAGAAAATGATAGCATTCGGCAATGCTAACTCATCTGCACCGCTGGAAGATTCAGGTTTGTTGACAGTCCTGGATTGGATTGGACTTTGGTGTTGTGGTTTTAGAATTAATTTTTTATCTTGTGGTTTTTAGCTGGTGAAGTGAGAAGTATTAGCGAGAGTGTTTGCAGTGATGGATCTAATGCTACGGTGCAGCCCGCGGGCTCCAACCAGCGCCCCCGAATGGATATCGCATGTGTTCTGGACATCTCCCAAACCTCGAACATGGCTCACAGAAAGAGAGCGTTGGAAGAAGTGAGACTAGCTTCTGAGCTGGTCAATGCCAATGTGCATCATATCCATGTAAGTGTGCAGCTGGTTATATCATTGCTATGTAACAATGGCCAAGTGAAGCAACAATACTAGATTCGAATAAGATTTTGATGTTGTCGAACAACACCAACACCAAATATACATTTTTTGTAGTAGATATTAGTAACTTTTTTTGAGGTTGTTGAGGGTTTCTTATCCACACCACAATGTCCTTTTACTCATCGGATCCACTGCTCTTTGTCTGTAAATGTCTGTTTTGGTGTTCGAATATAGTATTATAGTATTTTTGCATTAGTTTTTGTCTGTATAGATGAGCGATTGCTCATTCACACCTTACACCATTTCTCAACCATCTAGGCATAGCCAACTAATTCAATTTCTGATTCTCTAACATTTATTTCAGTTCGAAAAGCTAGACTTCGGTGAGACAAATGTGCTGGATACCTTCTACAATGCGGATGTAGCACTAGTAGACCTCAGCGTACAGCTACAACAGAGTTCCTTGCTATACCACCTCGGAGTTAGAGAGAGTTTTGATATGAAAGAGAATGTGCTGCTCTATAATGATGTTGACCCTGATTCTACATTACGGCTCAAGGTAAGGTTTGAAATGTATAAAATATGTACAAAAAGGGTACAATTCAAATTTGTGCCCATATACATATAGAGGAGACCTATGGCCAGAGGTGGATGTGTGTATGCTGATGTGATGAAAATAATATTCTTAGGTCTCAGGATGTGTTAAGGTTGGATGGGAGAAGCACAGTATAGGCTAGCAGAAGCAAAATAAGGCAAATATCCAGCATTGAGCCCAGGCTAGATTGATGATGATGGTTATTCTTAAATTAAAACAGAGAAAACTCAGTTGGGTCAAAACAAAAATTACTTTAATTTGCAAATTTTACACTACAACCAAATCTAATAAATAAGTAAGCTAGACAATCAACACAGCATCATCTAGCGCCATATCAGTCATCTAGTGTTATGGGTACTAGATGAGGGATATACATATGTACATAATACAATACATACATAGATAGATATTTTTATTATACATAGAAAACAACCGGAACTAATAAAAATTATTGAAAAACATAAGTAGATAGACTATGATTCAATTGGGCATGAATACAGCCATTTGATATGTCATCCTGCCATGATTGAGAGTGGACAGGATTTGTCAAATTGAGAATAATTGGTTTTGAATGCCCTCTGCATTCAAAACCTATTATTCTCAATTTGTCACACAATTAATATTTGTACTCTTGGCACCAGCTAACATCTAATAGGTGTGGCATTCAATACTCCAATTAAAAAACCTGGATATTTTTGGTATACAAAGGGTTTTTGATATGAAATTTCTTGGATTCTAAATCAGAGTACCTATAGGAGTATAGAAAATTACATGAAATTAACTTAGAAAATAAGCATCAGAGAAAAAAATCTCCGCTTTAGAATTCGAACCTATTCTTGCGTTAATAGACCTATATACTAACAGGACACCAACAAATGGACGGCATGCGACGAATGGGTTTTCACACGCCATCATTACATTATTTAACAATCATGTTTACTTATTATTTTTGTGTAATGAGAATCATTCATCCTTCTAAGTACCTAATACCTACTTGTGTGTGAAACTGAATCACTAATAGATTTATTTATTTATTGAATGAAATTTAATACCTTATTAATTACCTACTGAACAGCAGCTTATAATGACTTAAATGTACAATGATATATTGATGAGCTATGGAAAGAGCTATGCTCCGAGTTTCTCTGAAGGATAGGATTTGAAACGAATACCACCTATAACAATTACCTATTTGTACATACTCCTAAGTTTAAACTTTAGTTTTCATTCTTATGTTTACTTTTGTAATATTTGATTGTTATTTATTGAATCATTGTGTATTTGTGTATGTAACTAAGATGTATATTATTGTATTCTTACCTTAGAATTCCTAACGGTACCTACTTTAAGTCTATGTTTAATTTGTTCTGTGCTGTCTATGTTTGTCAACCAGATAAACAATCTATCTCTATCTGTTCCTAATCTAATTGTGTGTACAATAAATAATAACGTATCGTCATTATATTAATTCAACTTAATTTACACAATATTTTAATCATCTTTGTTCCCAGATATCCCTTCCAAACTTTCTGTTTGTATCGTACAAATTGACCGATATGGGTACTTGTGTCACCACCAACCCGGCAGCTACCAAGTTCAAAGGAGGAGATTCAGTGGATTCAAAGCAACACCTGACTTTGAGACTGAAGAATATACTGCAGGATGTTGAGGTTCAGACTAAGTAAGTACACAACTAGATAAGATAGGATAGGATTCGTAACGAATACATCCGACAGAGAACAGAAATATCGACATAGCTCTAAGAATTGCAAGATGAAGTGGCAGAGGGCCGGCTATATCTCGCGAAGAACCGACGGCCGCTGGGGCAAACGTGTTCTTGAGTGGAGACCACGACTCGGTAAACGTAGTGTAGGAAGCCCTCCGACCAGGTGGGATGACGACCTGCGAAAGACTGCAGGTAGATGCTGGATGCGTCAAGCTGAAGACAGGGCGCTGTGGCGCTCATTGGGGGAGGACTATGTCCAGCTGTGGACTAAGATAGGCTGATGATGAAGTAAACAATTGCCTATTTGAATAGAAAAAAAAATGCTGGATAATCCACACAGCATCTTGCTCCAATCTAAGCAGAGCTTGTGTTATGGGTACTAGATGACTGATATACTTACTTAATTTCGGGATTGCCCGCTTTTTAGCACATTTCGCACTAATATCATAAATGCGAAAGTTTGGATCTTTAGATGGATGAATGTATGAATAAAATATGTTTGTTAGGTACTTCTTCACGCTAAAACTATTGAACGGATCTAGAAATATGAAATTTGGAACTACCTGAAATTTTAGGCCTAGAATGCTTTTTACCCCATAAAACAGTTCCCACGATTTATAAAATCATCACCTCAAAACGTTTCGATAGAAACAAGGCGGGCGCCGCGGGCAAAAACTCATTTACCTTAATTGATTTATAGTTTGCTTGACGTTTCAGAATTAACGTGTTTATGTTTGTTTAGATATATTAATTTCAATGACTTCTTTTGTTACATTCCAGAGCACACCTTCAAGAGAAATTCCTCTCAGATCTTCGCAAAGCCCGCGAAACCTACAACGGGCAAGAGCTCTCAAACGTTTTACACCTAATGCGCCGACGACTGGACGACCCTGCGGTTTTATCCGGCGACACGATTCTGAACATGTTGATATCGTATCGTGAGATACAGGATTACGACGCGATCGTGCATGTCGTGGATGATCTGAAGACGATCATGAATCGGAAGAATTATGTGAATATGCCGATTATTAGGTTTATGTACGCGTTTGCTATGAACAGGTGAGGATATTACATTAAATTCGTTTATTGATTCAGAGAACAGGATCCATATGTATATAATAGAGTATTAAAATTAAATGTCGCATAGTTACAGCTAGTCAAACAATTTAAAATCTACAGATCATACAAAAAATTGTCCCAAGGCGGGAATCAAACCCATATCAGTCTTCACGATGATTTGTATTAAAACTCTTTAATTACTAGCTTCTCTGTCTATTCCTACAGGAGAAACAAGGAAGGCGATAGAGAAAACGCACTGAAAGTATGCGTAAAGGCATTGGAAAAGAAAGAAAACAAGTTTCCTGATATGCTTTGTCTCTGCGGACGTATTTATAAGGATAAGTTTGTCGAATCTCAGCACTCGGATAAGGAAAGTCTGAACAATGCTATACACTGGTAAGAAATTGTAAAACTCGTAATTATACACCTCTGATAAATAAAACTGGTATTTTTTTGTATACAAAGCCTATGTGTCTCCCGCGAGCGCCATAGCGCCCTGTCTTCATCATGACGCATCCAGCATATGTTTCGGATACTGCGGGCTTATTACGTTGAATCAATGAACTTCTATAACTTAGATAGGTAAACAAGGATGATTGCCAGTACCAGTCAAATCGTAAGCTCATAATTGAATGAAATTAGTGATTTTGAAACGATTTTAACAAGCACAAGGAATAATAATAGCAGACGGCGAAGCCCATTCCCATTCTCAAGTGGTTTGTCTCTAAACCTTAATATTAAAATAATTATTAAATAAATTTTTAAAACCGGCGTCAAATATAATAACAAATCAGATATCATCGTATTTGGCATTATGAAATCATGCTCAGTCATAGATATACGAGTATGATTGAGGGTCGTTTATGCCATAGAAAAGAGTTTTAGTAATTCATATCTATGGCATATATATAGTATAGATAGATGACTGAGCAAGCTTTTGTAATACGGGCCATAAAGTTGTCAAACAATAACAGGTACAGGCAGGGCTTCGAAGTGCAACCAAACGAATATGCCGGGATCAATCTGGCAACTCTTCTAGTCATAGCTGGGAACGATTTCAAAAACTCACTGGAATTGCAACATATCGGTAAGATGATATTTTCTTTTCATATTATAAAATTTTTTTTTTTCACTTTATTTATGTGCTCAATCCCTGATATAAACTTGCCAAGGCGGTCACATTAAATACCTTGTGAAAGAATGTAACAGATTAATATTGATGTGTATGTTATTATATTACACAGTTACATTGTAGCTATTTTTAAAATAAACGAAATATGTATTTGTATTGTTTTATAGTGTGTAAGCCCTTGCACACTGGGTAATTTTGGGGAGATTATTTAATTTCTTAGAAACGAAGCTTAGGAACTGCTATGAATCTTGGCACCTTTCTATAAAGATCTCGGCTCCTTTATCTGCGAAACCACTATCTGAACGAACTAGGCTAGATTTCACATAGTCAAAGAGCTGATGTAGATTTTGTGGGTTCATAAAATGTAATGTCTAATTAGGCATAGAACAAGCCGTCCCTTTCTAGCCTAAATAAGCCCTAGAATCACTTACAGTCCAATCAATGAATGGTTGTGTGGGGATCGAAAGGTTTAAAGCAGAAAGTAATTTAATGTATAAAATATGACTTGTCTAAGTGCTTATTTTGTAAGCCTAAAGAAATAAATGATTTTTTACTTTACTTTACTTTACTTAAAGTTTGACTTCGGAATTTTGTTTGGACTAGGAATCAAACATACTAAAGTCAGTCCAAACCTATGATTTTGTGGTTGCAGTACGTAAATAACTGATATTAGAACTTTAAATGATCAAAAATTAATCTTATTTCCTCTCAGGTATGGTGCTAAATCATCTTATTGGTAAAAAAGGCAGCCTATCATCTCTCAAAGACTACTGGGACGTGGCGACGTTCTTCGAGATATCTGTTCTAGCGCAGGATTACGTAAAGGCGATACAAGCGGCCGAATGCATGTTCAAACTGAAACCTCCCAACTGGTACCTCAAGTCTACGATTGGGAATATCGAGCTTATTGATAGGTAAGTAAAGTATTGGTAAATGGATTCCTACTAATACGCTTGGTATAAAGAGGATTAAATGAGTTCGCTGCCAACCTTCAGTTATGTGACGACCGGGTGATAAATGGGATGTGTTAAAACTATTCGCTAAAAACTTGTTTTTGGCCGAACTAAAATTTGGATAACTGTAAATTGTCACTTAAACTAAAAGCACAAGAGATGTGTAAAAACAATCGTCGCTGCTTGTTGATGCTGCAGTGTGAGAGTCAAATAAGTCACACAAATAAGGTTCATAGTAAACCAGCTTACATCCTTAATGAAATTGTCAAACACGATGTCTTGGTGAATACTTAACGATCTTCCGGAAGCTGTGAGCACTGCGGAGATCTTCATGTACGCTGATGACGTGGTCGCCGTAGTCTCTGGTACATCAATAGACGCCCTGGAGCAAAATCTAAACCTCACCGCGTCAGCACTGGTCGAGTGGTTCAAAGTAAACGGACTTGTCTTGAACATATCAAAGACACATGTCATGCATGTCTGCCTGTCTGGGCGTCTCCCTAGAACCCTATCGGTTGTAGGTGGTGGGACGCTTATCGAACAGGTGGCTAAAATCACATTTTTGGGGTTTGAGCTTGATAGGAGTCTCACGTGGGAGTCCCATATTGATAAAGTATGCGGTAAGCTTGGCGGTGCGTGCTACGCACTAAGCCGCCTGGCGAGATTCCTACCAAGGCACGTGGTACGCTCCTGTTATTATGCGACTATCCACTCAATATTGCAGTACGGAGCTGAACTGTGGGGGCGTGCCGCCGACTGGCGGCGCGCCTTCCGCATGCAGAAGCGCGCCATACGTGCAATGGTGAGGATACCACAGGACGTCTCTGCTAGACCTTACTTTAAAGAGCTCGATGTACTTACCCTTCCATGCATTGTGATATTCCAGGTATCCGTGTATGTAAGGGACAACCTTGAACTGTTCTCTAGAAATAGCGACGTTCATAGGTACAGCACTCGGCGAGCGGACAAGCTCACCACCTTACCACGTACTCTCGCGAAGTCGGGGAAGTTAACTCGCATAATGGGACCGACGGTGTACAACAATCTTCCTGAAATTGTTAGGAAGGCAACTAGCCTAACAACCTTTAAGAGTAAACTAAAGCACTGGCTCACTGACAATAGCTTTTACAGCTATGAGGAGTTCCTCGATTATAAATGTGACTAAATGTATTATTTTTTAATTTCTATTTTAATAATGTATAATTTAATTCAATATTGTTAATTTACTTTACTTGTAAGTATAAAATGGCTACGTATCTGTAGCCGAAACTAATGTGACGTGTATTTCATGAAAGTTACGAATAAATGATTATTGATTATTGATTATTATGAAACTATTTGGACACCATTCTATTGGTTGATACAACACAAATGTTCTCACCGCTTTGGAAACCGGCTTAAAAATGGAAATTCTCTCTTAACAAGTTCAACGGACTTGAAATCGTGAAGCTTCAAAATGTCTTATATCGTCAGTAAAAAGACAAAAGTGCTAAACCGCCATTTTAGTCGAAATGGACTGACATAAATTATCGTTTCTTCACAGATTTAGGAAGAGTGAAGATACCTCTCCGGAACAGCAAGTGTTTTCGTTCTGGATGGAGTATTTTGTAGAAGCAACTAAAAGCAGCTGCGATAATATTATTAGGTTCCCTGTGAGTATTAACTGATTTATACTTCTTAAATTTAATTAGGTCTTTAAATTGTCGACTTCTAACTAGCTTCTTCCCTGGCTAACTTGAGATTTCAGTTAAAAAACAAGTTTTTCAGTAAAAAAAAATTATGATATATATATTTTATGATTTTTAGTTTAGTAATCTGTTTGCAGTCTATTTCTAGAACAAATAAGTTACTTAGACACATTTTCACAAAAGTTTTTTTGTTATACTGAAATGGGCATACACACTACACAACATCTTAGTGTATCCCAGAGTCGGAACAAATACTAGCAGATTATTCAAACAGTTGTCTCGCGGTAGGAATTAAACCCGCAAACTTCTGCATCGTAGGCTGACCTTCATACACGGCGCCACTGAGGCCGTTTTGGTTCTATAAATGAGTGTCTAGTGTCTATTTCTCGTCACCTAAACCTTGATTATTATTTCAGGTGATAATACTGGAGACCGCAAAAGTATACATGCCTTCATATCTAAACGTGAACATGGGCGCAGAAGAGAAGTCTATAGAGATACTGAACATTTGCCTCGAGGCTATAATGGGCAAATGCCGGCAGGTGCACCGATGGTTGTTCACCTCTGACATGATAAGGAGTTATAGGTAATCTTACATTTAGTTATATTGCCGCTGTGAACTGAAATGAAAAGGTCGTTTTAGTCTCAAATTACACAAATTAGGACAATTAGTTTTTCTGTTTCTTTCCCGAGATCTGAACTAAGAATCTTTGTTATGCTTGCAAGTATTTTTGTTCAGAACCATTATCTATAAAAAACGGCAAAAAAAGTCATGTCTGTTGTATGGGAGCCCCTTTAAATGTTTATTTTATTATGTTTTTTAGTATTTGTTGTTATAGCGGCAACAGAAATATATAATTATAAGCATTGTTACAACGGGTATTTATCGCGTTTAATATATAAATCGCGGTAAATACCCGTTGTATCAATATTTATAATTATGTGTTCAGATAATGTAAGTTTAAAAATAGAAATATGTATATCATCATCTGTGAAAATTTCAACACTAACTATTTTCGGTTCATGAGATACAGCCTGGTGACAGACGGACGGACGGACAGCGTAGTTTTAGTAATAGGGTCCCGTTTTACCCTTTGGGTACGGAACTCTAAAAAGTAACAAGGTTTTAAACATCATATATCTTTTATTTGCAGTCTGTACAAACGCGACGAGCGTTGCCTATTCCTCTATGTAAGCGAGAATTCCGATGACTTCCAAATATTCCTGCCGTCGCAAGCTTGTAGGCAGCGGCTTCACGACTTGCTGGGCGAGCTAACAGCTGATCACGAGAAGGTCACTGACCTTGATACCAGTGTGATGCAAGACCAATTGAAGGTAAGTCAAAGTGAATGACTAAATCGTTCAATAGTTCTTTATTTATAACAAAAATGTTATTTGTCAGGTCTATACATCTAAGTCCCATTTAGATATACCTATGTATATATCTACAAGGCTAAACAATTATTTCAATAATAGGTACAAATACAGAGTAAAATAACATAGAAATATCTTAACAAAATATTTTATTATTATGCACTCTTAATAAAATAGATAGATAGATAGATAGAATATACTTTATTGCACAAAAAGTTGTACATAGGCGAGCATAATGCTAGATAGCATTCTCTACCTGCTAACCTTTGGGTAGTGTGGACAACAGTTTGGTAGGTAGTGCCATATAATAGAGATAATAAAATATACTACTCATAATGATACTAAGCTACTTATATTATACTTAAACATTAATATATATACCTATATAAATAATTAATATATAAAATCATTAAATACAATTCATAATTAATGGACATGAGGTAACATTAATATCATTTTGATTGTATTAATTTTCAGTTTGAATACGAGTTAGACGATTGCAACAAGCGAGTGGTCCTAGGCAAAGGCACGTACGGTGTTGTATACGCCGCTCGCGACCTGAACACGCAAGTCCGGATCGCTGTGAAGGAAATACCGGAGAGGAATCTTGGGGATGTGCAGCCGCTGCATGAAGAGATCTTACTGCATTCTCAGTTGCGGCATAGGAATATTGTGCAGGTTAGTTTTCTTCTTCTTTTTGTTAGTATTATGGATTTGCTAGTTTATGCTTGCGGCTTTGCACATCTTTGTCGAAAGACAAGGTGGAAAAAAAAAGGGAAACCGAGCACCGACAAGACCAGTAGTTAAAGTTTTTTAAGTTCAGTGTTTTTTTTTAATATTTCAAACTATTAACTGTGTTAACCAGCAATAAAGGCTTATTTTATTTATTTTAATGAATGAATAATATGTGTTCCAGTACCTGGGTTCGATATCAGAAGACAACTACTTCAAGATATTCATGGAGCAAGTCCCGGGAGGTTCACTCTCAGCACTGCTGCGGTCTAAGTGGGGACCGCTGAAGGAAAACGAGGCGACCATCGCTTACTACACTAAGCAGATATTGGAAGGTAAATATCTTTTATTTATTGATTTAACAGCCCATCTATCATCATCATCATCTCATAAGCCCGTATACTTCTACTGATGAACATAGGCCTCCCCATAGTCCAGTCATTTATGCCAAAATATTGAGTCAACCTCGCAATGAGAGCAAAAATAGTTAAAATGTTATGAATAAAATTTGTTGCAAATGTTACACTCTAAAGTTTATAAAAAAGCTATAGAAACCGAATTGCGAAAAACTTATTTTTGAGACATTTGACTTTAAATAACATAATAACTTACGAAGCGAACACGATATTTTATAAAACTTGTGCGCCTGCTAATTCCGACAGCTATGTCAGTTACTTTAGTTCTTCTACGGATTTCCGTATTTCGGATTCTATCACACACAGCATTGTCCAGCCCCAATCTATGTTGGAATAATAAATGAAATAATATTTGAAATAGACTGGCGTATAACAATAAATCAAAACCGCTTTCTTTTCCAGGCCTAAAATACCTCCACGACCAGAAAATCGTTCACCGCGATATAAAAGGCGACAACGTGCTAGTAAACACGTACAGCGGCGTAGTAAAGATCTCTGATTTCGGGACGAGCAAGCGACTGGCCGGGCTCTGTCCCTCCACTGAGACATTCGCAGGGACGCTGCAGTATATGGCGCCGGAGGTTATTGATAAAGGACAGAGGGGTTATGGCGCGCCTGTGAGTAGATATTTTATTTTGCCTATTGATTAAACACACTTAGATCGCGAATGTCTTAAGAAGCAACTAAGCCTTAGTTGCTTCCTCTATAGGCTGTTGAGGGTGTTGAAGAGGATACGTGATATTTGCGCAAGTTACGCAAACAGTTGATCAGCTAAAACACAAGAGTTAATAAAGTTGCGATGTATACTACCCTTTCTTGTTTTCCAGGCTGATATTTGGTCGCTGGGCTGCACGGTAGTCGAAATGGCCACAGGGAATCCACCTTTCATCGAACTTGGCTCACCGCAGGCTGCGGTTTTCAAGGTATTTTTTATATTAATACTTCTCTTAGTATATTTTGTTTTCTTGAACCGATTATTATGCGAAAATTACTATTTCGGTTCGCGCATAATTATAATAATATGAGCTGCACTTTAAGTTTCTGCATATAATTAAAAAAAAACAAAAAAGAAATCTAGGAGAGTTAGGAGTTATTTGGGTTTAAAATACATGAAACCTTAAGCGACTTTCGTTGCTGACTGTACGTTAAATGTATCACAGTTGGGACTTTGCAGAAAGTGCTTATGAAAACGGGTTTTGAGTAGCGGTTACCTTTATAGCTGCGCCTCTGGTTTTCCTTCCAATAAATAAAAATATAAACAACCCAAGATGCTTGTCCGGCTAGCTTAAAATTAATTTATTTTTGTTTCTTTCAGGTTGGATATTACAAAATCCACCCAGAGATTCCGAGCGAGCTGAGTCAACGGGCAAAAAGCTTTATACTGAGGTGCTTTATCCCCGAACCGGAGGAACGTGCTACTGCTTCCGAGTTATTGGAGGATCCATTCCTATGCGAGTATGTATTCAATGGCAGATTTTAAAACGAATAAGCCAGGAGTACTGAATTAATAAATGTACACTTTATTGCACTTAAAAACATAACAAAATAGAACCTTATATCATAGATAAAGGAAACTACTGATATCTAAATTTAAAAAATGAACAGTAAAATAAGCGGTCTTGTCACTGATAGCGATTTCTACCTGGCAACCTAGGGTTGGGGATAAAGGTATTGGCGGGCCCGACCGTATTGAAAGTGATTGTGGCTCGAAAATCGCCCAAGGGCCGTAATTTACCCACCACTAATCTAAAATCTAACGAGGTAAGTACTAGGGCAGCATAAACGTGAAGGAAGTAGGTTTATTTTTGTCAGTGAATCTCCAATCATCTCTCTGCATCTCCTTACAAATTCTACTCTCCTGGTACTTTGAATGCTAAAAGTACTGTTTTCCAACAATCTGCTCAATTGTTATAATTTTTAATACTATTTCTAATTTGGTTCTATTATTTGACGTAAGATTATTTTATACATGAACAAAATAAAACGTGGCACATCACTACATAGTATAAAACAAAGTCGCTTCCCGCTGTCTGTCCCTATGTATGCTTAGATCTTTAAAACCACGCAACGGATTTAGATGCGGTTTTTTTTATTAGATAGAGTGATTTAAGAGGAAGCTTTATAAACTATTTGACACATCGATTTCCACGAGGGCGAAGCGCAGCTATCAGCAGTATATAATAATACTATGTTCGTGGCTAAAGCTTACATTCACAATAAAGCCTTTCTCTTACAGGAAAAAGAAACCGACTAGCCGTCTTGGGAGCAGCATGGATTATAGCCGCAGTATATCCGTCCCGGCGGACAAAGCTCGCCCGGTCGCGCATAAGAAGATATCCGAGCCAAGTATGCCAGGCGCTTTGCCTAGCAGTCCGGAGATCGAGTAAGTGGGGTGGTATGGGGGCTTTGGTTGAGGCAAAACCTATGATAGTATGAGAAAAGACAGTGGAATGAATTGGTTGAAGTGAAAGAAAAAAATTCCATGACACAAATATGTATAAAATAAATTATACAGCAGTTTAAAATTTTTCAAGTGTATGTGTATATTCAAATGATACCTGAATATCTCTTGGGATTGTAAATATACATAAATTATTAATTAATATGTTATTGCATAGAGAAGCTTGAATAATTCGAAAAGTTCGTTTGTTGTTGGTAGCTGAAAAATTGCACTGGCAAAAGAAAGCGTCTAAACAGCAGTTTTCTTTTAATACTCTTGTACAGAAAAGTAACAAACTTTAAACGAGATTATTTTCTTAACAGCTGTCCTTCTGTGCCTTCCGTCTCCAAACTTTTCGTCTTAAACGTCTAAGCTGTACAGGATTTGCCTCAATCAAAGAACTTTTAAATATTAAGGATTCTAAAAGCACAATAGAATTGCTTTTCTTAGTTGAAAGCATGGACTCCGATTTTAAAAGTTTAATTTTTCATTTATATTTTCCGTACCTTACGCATGGCATTTGTACTTTACAAGAGTTTTGTGTGACGTTCTCATACATACCATGACATGGTCGGTGAAAGGGAGCTTTATATCGAGCCTAGAACAGACAAAATGAAATATGAACAAATAATACTAGACAATCTCACAGAGCTATCTAGCTCCAGTGAGCCAAAGTGAGCAGAACATTGAGTTTGATTACTTGATAGTAGACTGAGATGTCGTGATGTTCCATTTTTATATGGTACTAGCTGCGCCACGCGGCTTCGCCCGCGTGGAAATTTCTGCGCAATTTTACCATGTTTTCTAACCGTTTAAACCTTCACGACTGACAACGGACTACGACAAACATTTCAAAACTAAGATCAGCTAAATCGGCCCAGCCGTTCTCGAGTTTAAGCGAGACTAACGAACAGCAATTGATTTTTATATATAATATTTAGTACAGCGCCTCTATCGTGCGAACAGATAACTACGCAAATCCCTTATGAAAGTGAAACTCTCGATACTATCGAGTTACCAAACTCAGGGGCTCCGTTTTACAAAAACAAAGGAATGAAATGTTTAACTTTTCTTCCACAATACATTTTTACGCCCCTAAAGCACACCTCGTTCCGAAAGCATATCAGCGGGCCGCACTAGTTTCGCCATGACTTGTCTGTTGTACGACAAGTGAAACAGAGGCAAAACTGCCTGATCGACGCATAGATTTGAACATGGTTATATCTCTTTCCGGCTCTAGTCTGCTGATCTGCTCGGACGCCAGCGACATCTCCGCGCTCTGTCTGCCATTTCTTTGTTCCGCGTTTGTTTCGCATGTAGACAGACATATTATTTATTTGCCACTACATGTACACAATAAAAATTGTCAATTTTGAATTAAAAAAAAACGTAATTATTAATTACATAATAAAGAATGCAATACGTTGAAAAAAAAAACGAAATTACAATATATAGAAAATAAGTAAGTAGGTGACCAATGTGTGCTGCAGTATCAAGTAGACCAAGGCTCAGCATAATGCCAACTGTTATGAACAGAATGCGTTGTTATTCTGCCTATATCTTCTGCAATCTTGTGGCAGTCGACAATTTATATCCGCTACTCTAACGGCCACAAATGTAGTGATGTTGCGCAGCAGAACTTGCTTTGCTGTGTCGCTGCTATGATTTCGCGGCGGAGGTGTGCTAAAGCTCTTAAATCGCAGCCAGTTTCAACCGTAACTTATATACTACCACCGTTTGGTCATTATGGTAAAGGTTGTTCAATTTATCTCAAGCGTTCGGCCCAAACACAAGATAAAAACCTTGAAAGAAATGCTATTTTAAGTAAACTTGAAATTATTTGTTTGTTGCTTTGTCTGTCTTGGCAGAAGATACTGAAATAACATTGTGTTTTTGAGTTTTACATGAAACCGATTGGCATAACTCATCCGCCCTTACCACCATTGATCACCGAGGCAGGTGTGTAGTATCGAAATATGTAATTTAATACAAAATATGTTTTTTTTAAAGATAGAGTTTGTGTGTTCTTGTAGTGAAATAGGTTTCATGCATTTTACTGAAGCTAATCTGGTGCTTATTAAAACCAAACTTATATATTCAACTTCCACTAGAAATGTAACGATTTTTGTAAGATACATTTTAACAAGACCTGCAATAGTAAAAGGTAGTCCTAATACATGCCTTAGCTATTAAAATAAGCGATGGTATGACACAATTGGCCAGATATAACTATCTGTATAACCTATCACATCACATCTCTCAGTGAAAAGGCACTCAAATAAAATTAAAATATATATATATATACCTAGTTCTAAAATATACTTAATCTACGCCATTCTTTTTTTGTATTGGCCACAATGAGAGGTCGCCATTTTAGCCGGTCTCGCAATTTCCCGCCAGTAATGTCACTTTAGATCTGGTTCGATGGAACTTTGGACCCTAGAGGGTGTTTAAAGTAATGTTTTTGATTGCCATGCTTAATCTATATTATATAAAAGAAGAGAGTTGTGTTAGTTACACTACTTTAGGAGGTAGCTTAGAACCAGGAGACGGGCATAGGATACTTCTTATCCAAAAAGAACGCGTTGGAAGCCGCGGTCAGAAACTAGTTGCCAATAAAAAAATGCACAGAGCCACAATTTCACTACAACTACACCTAACAATCTGTAATAACCTGTCGAATGCTTTGCACCTGAACGTTGTTTTCAAGGGTGAAGACTGTGCGCTCTAACCCGACCATCACTCGGACCGCCTCCTCGATGCTCTCACCGATTCTGATATATCCACCGGACTATTCGAATAGCAGGTAAAGATAACTTCATAGAATACCATATGGATGTTCAAAGCGAAACTTGAAGTGTACAGTCTGGTTCTCAGTTTACCGTTCCTCTTGATGTGATGTAGTATATTCATTTAATTAGTGTTTCTTCTATTAATAATATACTTGCCTATTTATGCCAAATTCCAGTTGAAATGTATATATTCAATGTTTAACATTGAAAAAAAATTGTAGGCGTTTATAGTTTTGTAAATCATCTTTTCTTTAGGTTATTTCGTCAAGTTAAGGAGTAGTTAAAGTTAGATTAATTAAACCACTGAAATATAGCATTCTATGATAAACCACATTGCACATATCACTTAGCACATTGCTATTATTTCATGCACCGCGCACCTGCTTTTAGATTCACCATTTCTCACAAATTTACTTAAAGAATCTCGAAGTTACGTACGTATAATAATCGTCAATCTTCTTGTCCTCTGGCGAACCACGCAAAAAAGATGCGCAGAACTCAATTCTTAGGCAAAATTGGCGGGGTTACCTTCCAAAATGTGGCATCGATTATTATTTACTTTGTGTTTTTTTTCAAACAACGAAAGAGTGAGACAGAGCTATACGAAGCTTTACCTATCTCTTTCGCCTGCTGCGAATAATTGTCAGTGGAATAAGAATTATGTGCGTGAGTGTACCCTGCGCAAACTTTCAATTCTCGCCCGTCACCGGGCAAGATGTTTGGCGGATACTATACACAGTTCGTATTTCGTACAGGGCTTCTGAAAACCATTTTGAAGTGAAATTTTCGTGTATCGCTCAAGTTTCTAACCTTCCTAAACATGTCTAACCTGTCTAATGCTTTGTTTGTGTTCCTTCTAATATTATTTCGGGGTATTTATGTATTGCCTGTTTTAGTACGATGCCTAATACGCCGTCAACTGACGAAATGGATGCAGGAGATACTTTGTTGAATAGAAGAAGCTCTTCTGGGGGACTGCTCTCACCAGAGGTTTGTAAATTTTATTCATTAATAAGTTTGGACTGAAAATAACACGGTACTCTTGAATCCCATTCTTTATCTAGACTTATACATTAAACATAATTTTAAGTCTCGTCGTTACTTAAGCTAAAAAGCCTGATAAACGTTTTTAATACTGGGGATCGTGCGTGCAGTGCTTCATGCCTTGTTGTGCCAGTTTAGAATGCACCACCCCAACTCTTTCCGCGGGTGTCGTAAGAGGCGACTAAGGGATATCCACCGGGGGCGGGAAGCAGCGCCTCGTGTAGAACAATTTGCCACCGAACTGCTAACCCGGTAATGGACTAAGGGCACCCTCATGTGATTAAACCAGTGAGGTGCTTATCCGGGGGAGGTATGCGTCCAGCAGTGGACCAATATAGCCTATATTGAGTTGAGGTTGAGGTATGTTTATAATATTTTCCATATTTACAGGTTGACATGACAAGCGTACCCAGATCGTCTATTGACCTGGAATCTGATGGATTTTACCTGCTGAAGAAAGATTCGCAGCGCCGTCTCACTCTCTCCCGTGTGCTAGAGCAGGATAGCGAGAAAATCTGCTCGAAATGGATGCTGAGCGTTCAGCAGGACTTTGGCAATACTGTTTTGACAATGGTTTGTAATGTTTCTGTTTGATTTTAACCAACTATATATAATATTTTAGGTCCTTTATATATTCTTAAACCAAGATTTTTCGTGATTTGAAAATATCGCAGTGATAAAACCTAAATACCAAATAATTTGTTGCATAGAAAATTTACAAATAATCCGTCATCATAAATATCTCTAATAGTCACTAAACTGGGTTGAAAGTCTCGCTTTGTTTGTATAGTGTAGAAAGAGGTGCCCTCTACTTCAATTTTCTTTCGATTTTTTGTAGGTTTCGTACGTAGCATTGTAGCGTTCTGTGTTATCATTACATTAATCAAACTATTTACCCTACATTTTACAGAACCATCTAGAAACTCTCCGATGCGCACTCAAAGGCTACATAATGGACCAGAATCGCTCTGTTATAGAGCAAGCCATCACAACTCTTCGTGAAGAACTAGACTTTGACTCCAACGCTATCAACGAACTGCATTCTGCCATCTACATGTTTCAAGAGGCAGTGAATGTTGTGTTGAGAATGCACAGTATTAAACCTCATTGGATGTTCGCGCTGGATAATCTTGTGAGGAATGCTGTGCAAGCTGCTATCACAGTTTTGTCTCCAGGTTAGTTAACTGAAAAACGCGATTCAGCGTAACCGACCCGAGCGTAACGTTTGAGTTCTATTCATGGTTCAGAAAGTATATTAGACGTCTTGTCAAAATAGATTCTCTTTTAAATGGCATGTGCCAACAAAAAGTCCCTAAAACAGAACAGTTTCTTTTTCACACAGCTACATTAAGTTCTGGTGCTGATAGAAATGAATCCTCGAATGCAAAGTAAACTCATTTGTTTGTTCAGTTACACTTGTCTGTATACAGAAACTAGTTTTCTTCTGTCTCTAAGTTAAGATGCGCTATAGGTGGCTAGCACTCTTTGACTCTAATTCCTACCTTCATCTCTAGAACTTGGTGCTAACCTAGCCGGACAAGACTCCCGCCGCGGCGGCGGCAGTGGCGCTGGCAGCGGTGGTGAAGCGGCTACACCTTCTGCCTTATCGACCGCCACATCCACTCGAGACCATCAATTGCACCAGCTGAGACAGGAGAATCACAAGTAAGAGTTTACATACTTGCTTAGAGCGGTTATTTACTGCAATCAATATTGAGGACCACCTCTTTTGAAGTCAGCTACTTTGAAAAACGTATTCCGTAGATGACGGAAAACGACGGACCACCGATCCGTTCTTCCGATGACCCTAATATGAATATGATTCTGACATATATTTTTTAGAGATACAAACCGAAGAGATTCAGGTGGTGACGCGTCCGAACTAACTTGATGCTAAGGTTGGTTGGGACCGTCATCGACCGAAACTTCGTTTTTCGTGTTACATAAAAGGCCTCTCGAACTTAGCTTTGGTTATTGTTTTTCACTAATTTTGAAAGACTGCCAAGCTAGTTTAGCTAAAATTTCGAGGTGCTGTTTTTTGTGTCATAACGTGAGTATTCGCCATTGCTTTTAAGTATTTGTTGGTCTACTGTGTTCGTGTTCCGTTTGATAATCTGTTATTTTTCTAGGTTACACCAAGAATTGCTGGATAGCTACCAGCAATACCAAGCGCTGCTTAGAACGATGTTGGAGGAACAGAGAGCACAAACTCAGATTATACGGGATTTCGTTGAACGGAGACCGAGGTGAGTTTACTACACCAGCATACTTTTTTGTATGAAATGCAAAAAAGATGCTTAACATTACTAACCTGGTAAAGGTGTTTTTATCTCTATGTGAGTCTATGTATCTTATTCTATTAAGGTGTGCAATGTCTGTGTACGAATAATAAGAATTAAATTCAGTTAACATATTACCAAATTTTTTATTTAAAGGCAATATTTTAAGACATTAATAATAGGATTAGTGGAAATAATGAGTCGCGGCCCGAGCAGGCTCGCTATTGTATACAATTGATGAGTCATAGCCGACAGGTTGAAAGTGTAACAAGAATGTATTCTCTCCAGAAGCACGACTCCCTCCGAAGAATCCCCCGATCCCTCCGAAGAATCCCGCCTTCGCGATTGGGCAGGCGCGCGAGGGATTCCCGAGAGCGCGACTCGCGCGCTCGCGTCAGAACACTACACTTTAGACGACATACTCAACCATGCGCAGAGAGAGGACATCACTAGACTTAATCTAAAGTAAGTATATTATTGGGGTATATTTAATAACTAGCGACCCGCCCCGGCACAACATCACTCGTCGCAGGCCGCCGCGCCACAGAGGTCGTTATTTATTTGCTACATACAGCACTCACACAATACATACTACATAGGTTATGTTAGACTGTCAAGATTAAATATATATACCAACTGCTAACTACAGTAAGTAAGTGTCGATCTTCTTTAAAAGTAAACGATGTATTAACATCATTATTATCATATTGAGATATTCATCTCTATAAATAAATAAATAACAATGTTATTATCTAGGTTTCATAGAAACTTAGTATGATGCGATCCCAAGCATATCCACAACCACAGAAGTAGTTATTTAAACACACACACACAATACATAACTAGGTACATAGGTTATATTAGACGGTTAAATATAGAAACCAACTGCTAACTACAATACCATTCGTAAAATGTCGATCTTATTTAGATGTAAACTGCACAATAATAATGATATAGGTGACATAGAAACTTAGTACGATTCCGAGCATGTCCGCATTGAGAGGCAGGATGTAGCACAAGGTGAAACGGCAGCCGCGCTTTTCAACATACTGGATGAAACGACTGATCTCGTCGCTTGAGGCTTCGTCTGAAAGGACGCAAAACTATCAGTACCAACATAACGAAATGATTTGATATATCGGTGATTGATTGATCGATGATTTGATTCTCTCTCTCTTCGTCTGGCGGAAAGTCATCTTTCCGATATTTTTTTACTACGATCAAGTATGGCGCGGTAGTTAGTGTGTGAGAATTCGTATTTGTGATTTGGAATTATATCGTTATTTTATGGGAATGAGGATCCCCAGGTGGTCCTAAATTTTTTTATCCATCATCATCAGCCTATGTTAGTCCACAATTTCTATTCACGCGGGATAAATAGTAATTTGTAAAGGGCTTTGTTAATTTGTCCCGGAAAACTTAAAAACAATCAAATTATTTAACAAATACCTAGTCAATAAATTACATTCGGTAAAATAAGATATTTGTTCAAATAAATCACTTACCTCGAGACTCAAGAAGTAAATTATGAAGGGCAACTTTTATTTTATCTGCCTCTATGGCTAACATTCCAGCAAAGATTGCTGGTACGATGGTCAACGTCATCAGTTCAATAATATGCACGTAAGTTCTTAATAGTTCATTCTGTAAAAAATAAAGAAACTATAAATAAATAAAGTATACTGTCAATTTTTTTCGGCCCAATTCGTTCCGTTTTTTGCTAGGCATAGCCTCCACTAAATCCTTCGACTTTATAGTAAAGGTAAAGTTATATTTATTACGGAAGAAAAGGCAAAATCATGCAGGCGGGTTACAATTACAGTGATTTTCTTATGTATAATTTAACTAAGTTATAACTTTTATAACTCCTCGACTAAGGGTATTTTTAAAAGTTATTCACATCCTGAGGATGAAGATGAGCTACCCGTAGTCGAGTGACTGTCCTCCGTATTAGTTAAAAACTGTAGTATGTACACTGGTATGTAAGTGTAGATAGTCCTATTGTGAAAGAATTAACAGAAGACTAGGATTTATTTATATAAAATTACTAGCTGCGCCCGCGTGTAAATTTCGCGCCAATTTTTTTTTTAAATATAAGAACCTTCTACGAATAGTCTTGTTTCCACTAAGAATAAATCGGATGGCTTAGAATGATTAACCACGATAATTAGTAAACAAAAAAACAACTTTTTATCAAAATATTAATAATCTTTCTGGAAAATAAAATCGACAAAATGAGGCGTTAAATCACGTGACATTTAAACAACAATCAGAGAAGCGCATGGTAGCGTGTCACACCTCGCGAAACGCCATGTTGTAGCTGTCATTTTCGTATAAAGTGAACAGTTTGTTTCGCGAGTTGTGACGTCATTCAAGACGCCATGACAGTCTTGGCCTTTTTCGCGGTCAATTTCAAGTTCATTTCTAAAAACTCAAAATACTACTAATGTAAAAGACCTATTTTTCTTAAAATAATATATTTTTGGGGTGAAATAGATGCTACATAAGCTATAGTTTTAAACTAATTTCCAAATTTTGTCAACTAGCCTATTATAGAAAACATTTAAAAAAGATGATTTTATTATTAAAAAAAAGGCCGTTCTCAAGTTATAGCGTGACCCGGAGAAATAGGGGTTAATTTTTAAATATATAGATTTGCAATTGTATGTTGTTATTATATCCTTACCCATGGAGCCTGAATACTTAATGTGGTAAACGTGAGGTACATTGATTGTGGAACGTTGAACGTCAGCGAAACAATAAGCTGCAAAAAACAGAAACGTTATTAGAGATTAGAAAAGGAGGTAACTTCTCTGATTTTAGATAATTGTCCCCGCGTACAAATTTACATTTGAGCAAGACTTATAGGAAAAGCAATAATAAATATCAATGGAAAAACAACAATATACAATGAGTTCTTAACCCCCAAAAGCTACACAGTTATTTTTTTAAAGATTCTTTTCTCATAGTTTTTAAAATTTCGCAGCGTTTAGATGGAAAAGAATTATACGTTCAGCAAAAAAGTGTCAACCCATCATTGCAATACGATACTTACGATAATATTATAATCAGTTTTGAATTTTTCCGCAATATCCACAATAGATTTGTAAAGGAACTGAATCGTCATCAGGTCTGGATTTTCATTCATCAAGAGCTTGCCTAATTTCTTTAATCTGCAGTTGATTGCATAAAACATGAAAGAATAAACGAACTGGGCTATATCTAAGCCCAAAAACACCAGAAGTAATGGAATAGTTTCTACAATACTGTGTTTCATTCCGAAAAAACACGTTATTAATATTCTGGACGAGATGAGAAGTGTGTAGGACGCCATTAGCTTGAAATCCATGTTGTATGACTCTTTCCAAACTTTCAGGCCTATGTCGATAACTCTCAGGTCTTGAGTTATATCATATAATGTGCTACCTTCTTTGATCCTCGCGAACTGAATAGAGTAAATGAGGTGCTGAATAAAAAAGAAAGTAAACCAAGATAACCGCTCATTGTTAGGTTTAAACATATAGCAATGACAATAACTGATAAGCAGAAAAGTCTGCAAAATTGCTATTAATCGCAGAATAATTTTCGTTCTACCGCTTTTCACCTGAAAAAAGCCGAAATACAAACCAAAAATCAAAAACGTATTATTGAGGTACGAAATTAGTTTGTCTTGTTTATTGTTCTTATAGAGGGAATATGATTTTGGTGCTGACATTATTTTGACCATATTTATTGATTTGTATTTCACAAGTTCACAAGTCTTTTCTCTGTAGCGACGTGAGGCTTCTAATTTGATCAACAAGAATATTGGAAATGACTTTAAATAGTCCAATTCCATAATGAATTAGGTAAATGGAAATTACTTTTAATCCATTAGACACTTCGTATTTGTATGTTTTATGGGTTCGAAAGAATCAACATGAACTTTAGGTACGGTATCTACTCGTCATCATCATCAACCTTCTGACCGCTATTAATTAGCTTCAAACTTATATTCCCTTGTCTATTTCCAGAGGTGGCGTCGAACTCCGTTTATGGCGCGCCATTCAAGAACACAGGATGACGTCAGCGCATCTGCGTAGAACCAGCAGCGTAGAGACAGATATAGACAACAACTCCATTGTACTTGTCGAATGTCAGACTTGTAAGACTACGAGGAGGTAATATATTTAAAATAAAATAAATAATGCTTTACAATCCACACAGCGTTATCTAGCGCCAAGCTAAGCAGAGCTTGTGTTTTGGATACTAGATAATAAATACAATACATTACATGGATGGATTTTTTTTTTATTATACATGGAAATCAACCAGAACACCCTGAACAAATATCTGCAGATCATGCAAACATTTGTTCCGAGGCGGGAATCGAACCCGCAACCTCCTGCGTCGCAGGCAGACCTTCGCCCACCGTGCCACAGAGGTCGTCAATATTGAATTCTATAGCAAGCTGGAACTGGCGGTCGTGGCGTAATAATCGACCCCTTCAACTTAGCCTTTGGATGTGATTAGAGCTAATAGTCGGAGACCCGGCCTAAATAATGCTTGATAATCCACACATCATTATCTAGATTCTAGCCCGAAGCTAAGCATTGATTGAAATAAATTAATATATTTTTTTATTTTAGCAGAGCTCATCATGGGCACTAGATGACTGATACTTAATACAGCTAAAGCTCTCTGACTCGAAACTGAAACCTAAAACCAAACACATAAGGTCTGTTTTCCTTCCAGAACAAACCACCCTACAATAGTGATCCGTGACCAAGTGAACGGTGACGGAACCGTCGCAGAATTCTACCCGGACAACGCCGTCAACCTTTGACAATTGCGGGGATGGTGCACTCTGCAATAATGGTCCGAAATGTCAAGCGATAGGGTTTAGTTTTGTATACGATGGTCTGTTTACGTTTTGTATGGATTTGTGGAGGAAAATGTGGGGATGTTGGAGGCTTTTCAGTACCTTGGAATAAGTTGTCAGTTACTGTGTTAGGCATTTCGATAGCGAACATTTTATCTGTTAAAATAATTTACTGCTACCAGACTTATTATCTATCCGTATGCAGCTAAATTACTTGATTATGTACCTGTAAAATAGTAATAAAAAAACATGGAAAAACTGGAATACCCACGCCATCTACTGTAAAGCCATCAGAAGTAGCCCTAGTATTTTGATTGGTTGCTAAAAACTAACTTTGATCTTTATGATGTTGTGAAATAGGTCGCAAATTACAAAAAAGGTAACTTTATTAATAAATAGTTTAGAGGAGTGTCGCAAAGCAATAACGTAACCAATTACCATTGTTTTAACGCTTGAGCCCAAGAGTGTATCATCCTAATGTAAAAAGTTCGCTTTGTATTTAAAGCAACGCATAACCTAGTCTTGTTAATAACATGTAAGCATAATAATTAGTTGGGACTTTATTTACACCTCGGCAGAAAAAGGTCGTTGATTGTGATATCCGAGTTTACCCGATTCAGCGTCACTGCCCCGACCGTGACGAATCAGTTTTTATCGCTGTTGAAAGCGCAAGGTGCGCCCGAATAAGTTTTATTTCAATATTAATTCATATTAAAATCTATCGCCTATCGAATGCAATATCCGAGAGAGAGAGAGTTCACGGTAAATGTAGATGGCGCTACTTATCTCATGCTTATATAATTTTGATTAAACTCTTCATATTGGACCATAAATTAATCAATTCTTATGCTTTCAGGCTGGATTAAAACCTGTTCGTTCATCCTAATATTTGGACAAATATTCTTTGAAAACTCATTTGGCTTATAGTACTGACCTTTATATTTCCGATATCTTAAAAATACAAAAACATATCATTACACTCGGCATTTTTTCTACATATTGGATATGAATTTATAAATTAGATCTTGTCCCGGTGTAAATAAAGTTCTAAATCGAAGGTTGTTGAACGGCAATACGCACAAGGCGGTGCTAAATTTGTGATTGTATTATGGAATGTGCCTTAATAACTGAGTGAAGAAATCGAGCAATAATAAGCCTTACTTACACTTTGTAAAATCGTCCAGTTAATTTGTTTTATCTTTGACAGTTTTACAAATAAGGCTGTAGCTAATCGCAACTAAATTAGTTATAGATATTTTATATACGAAGCATAAAAGTTTAAGGACTATTACCGGTTTTCACCATAATAGAGAGGAAAAGTAACTAAGATGCGCGCCGCGAGAAACTATTGTCGTACAATGTATCGTCAGTTTCATTAATATTCGCACGAAAGAGTAAGACCAAAATAGTCGACAAATAATGTCGCGGTGGGCGTTATCAGCAACTCGACGTTGAAATACAGTCGCAAGAGAATCAAACAAGTTTTCAACGTTATAAATATCTAGTTGACGTCAAGTGATATATTTTACAAATAACCGCTCTACTAGATGGAAACCTTTAATCATTTCGTAAATAACTTTCTATTTGAGTTTTTTTACTGTTTGTTTTGAAATATGATCAAAAACTTATGCCTTATTAATAGATTCTATAATATAGCTATTATATTACATGCATTATAGCATTTCGTAGTAAGTTTTGTCAGTTCTGTATCTTTTTTGAGTGCCATAATAAAACATACATACATACATACCTTTGTTGAATGGGCAGGGCCTAAGTCTGGATAATTATGTTTACAAAAAAGTTAAAAAGAGAGAAGTATTAAAACAGTACAAAACCTACTAATAACTAATTTACTAAACCGGGCGCGATTGTCTTCTGTTTTTTCATTAGCCATGTTGGCACATTGACGTCACAACTCGTTGAAACTGGAAGCCTAATCTAGTTCTTTTCTAATCTGCAGTTGCAAAGTACGACCGCAAAATTCAACGTGTAACTCGCGCCTTCTTGCGAAAAGGCCGTTACGGACGTATTTTATGACTTTTATCGACTATTGTCTGGCTTTCTAATACATTTTTACATTTAAACCATTGTAAGAACTAATATTTCACTAATTGTAGTATTAAATTAAACTCATCATTCTGAAGTAAAAAGCAGTTCAAATTCATTCGAAATTTCCGTTTGCGTTAGATTAGAGTACGGATTGGTCTTAATAAAGCCGAAATTTCGTAAAGGAAGTAGGCCTCTAGTACACGTAAAGCAAAAGAGATCGCGCCATGTTTAAGTAATTTACCTATACATACAGCTACTTATACATTGATTAATAAATAGGTTGAGATCGGCTTGAAACTATTTTCTTCAGTGCCGCTCATAAATATTAATAATACACATGCATATCAATAATTATTCGAAATCTTATTAAAACGCATGTTTTAAATTAACAAGGCCCTGTTCTTTCTGTATATTTTTTTCCCTCTTCGATTATTTCAGTCTTTTATTGGTTTGATCTGAAGTGTGTAATGTAAAAAATAATTATTATTATAATCATTTAATCATACTACCTAGATTTACAATACTCATTGTTATTTATAAGTGAAGTACAAATAAACTGAGCACCTAGAATCATAGATTTATAGAAACCGATTTGTATCGGATAACACAAATTATTCTTCCGTTATGTTAGTTTTTCAAAATGTCTATTTAAGGTACAAATTTTTGTACTTCGTTTATGTTGGTCCTTCCAAATAAAGAAATAACTTAAGAGTAGATAAGTATAAAATACTAATAAATTGGGTAAATTAAAAAGAGATTTATGTAGAAAGCGTTCACATGAATAGGATATTATTGGCTACTCAACGACACCAACAAAAAAACTTACATTTAAACTGTATCAATTTATATAGATTATATGATAGATGATGTAAAGTTAGTTCTCGATTTATCTAAGTAAGAGCGATGCTTACTAAGATAAATCTTGTATGAAGATACAAAAGATCCCAACTTCGGTTTTTAGTTACCAGTTATAACTGTTATTTCGCGTCTTTACGCTCGCTTCGAGAGTCGAGATTTACAAAAAATATATTATATGATAAATGTAATAAATTACCTTCTCACACTCGTTGGTTCGTTATGCATCCGACTCGCTCGCACGTATTCAACTATCAAAAAAATTATGTGAACGCTTAAAGCTCCAAGTTAAAAATTAAGTTCAGAAACTAACGTAGTAATCAAAGAATTTTTGGAATATGAAATTAAATTTCGTTGTTGGTGCTGGAAACTCAGTGAATTAAATATGTAAAATATGTTTAATTTTGTTATTTGCCCACGTAATCGTATTTTTGGAGTATGTAATAAGAGTTGATTAATAAATAATTAATTAATCATAATTTTTTATTTAACCTATAGTACATACATATTTTTACCCTAAAAGGAGGTATCTTGAAAATGAAACTGCAGGAAACAATAATAATATTTTTAATCTGTTGTGTTTTATACCTATCACAATAATATTAAGTACTTATGTATCAGCTCAAATAGCGTCTCATTTACAAAATTGAATAAATACACCCTAAATAAATAAAATAATATGTGAGAAACTATGTTATGAAATATCCAACCGGTATTTTCATCTTGATGTGTTAAATGTACCTATTCAATCTTTAAGTGTAGGTAGCGCCTCTACCGGTTTCTATCACAACTAATTTTCCTGAAGCAAGAGTAAAAAAGTTTCTCAAAGAAATTGTGTAATAAAATAACAAGACGATTGGAGTGATTTGAAGGAATAACTGTTTACTTCCCCAAGATGATCTTGCGGCTTGCTCCGAAGCTCTGGCCGGACTGTGTGGCAAAGTTGTTGGTGCCTGCTTGAAGACCTGGAGACAAAGGTAAATAGTCTTTTGACCATGTACGTACTTATTTGTAAAATGTTAAAATTAAATATTATTCTATATAACACGCCACCGTCTATACTTGTTCTAACTCATGTCCATCCAATGGTTGCCTGGCAGAGATCGCTTTAAGCGATAAGGCCGCCCTCTGTACAACACATTCTTTATTTGTCTTTCCTGTCCAGTGTATCTGTTTTTATGGTGTGCAATAAAGAATAATTGTATTGTATTGTATGTTTTATGGTTAATTTTTAAATGATAATTTATTTATTATTTGATAGGGCATCGCTCTTGATTTCACTTAAAGAATACTTCACAAACACGAAAGTTTGGATGCTTTTTAGTTGTTTGGATGTTTGTTACACCTTTACTACTGCCACTACTACTGAACGGATTGAGCTGAAATTTTGCATCTTTGGGTCTGAAAAAACCCCTGGCCTTTTTATCACATAAATCAGTTCAGAAAATTACATTAAAATTAAGATATTTACACAAAAACAACGCTTGCGAAACCGTGGGCAGAAACTAGTCATAGTATTACATAGAATAAGTACAGGAAATTTTTTACCAACTAAACTTGGCTTTGTTTTTTTTTTAATCAGGCTTAATTTTTCCCGCATTTGTCATTTTGTTTCAGTAACCATAAGGAACATTTACAACATGAACGAATAAGTTACCTATGACGCCTTCGCCAGCTCTTAACACATCTTCGCTGAACTCGCGGCGGTTTTCGTCAGCAGGCTTCGGGCCGAGGGTCGGGCCGCGCCATTCTGGGTGCCTGTGGGCCTGCAAACGAAGAATGAGACTAGATGAGAAAAAGCCAGGTATTTATTATCATTAATTTGGTAAAGCAACATTCATAGCTGATTTGACATGTTTCTTGTATACGAGTAGGTGGATTCTTCGCCTTTTCCCTACCTCACTTCAATTCCGGTACATTTTGATTTGGCCAACCTTACACAAAAAATGTAAAGTGCAAACTTATAGAGCATAGACCCATCCTGCTAGCATCTTGCAACTGTAGGCAAAGCACAGGGAATGTTATCTAGCGTACCTACAATAGAAAAAAAGTCTCGAATGCGTAAAATATTTGAAATTCATTCCTACTATTCCAAAAATTAACACAATGTATGGTATGACGATACTATGTGATTAGCGTCTATTCTATCTTAGACATCAATCTTTGCTTGGTCTACAGGACGCCATAGATATGCCACGAGGTACATAACTTCAGCCAAAATACTTGAATTTACTTCCATAAACAAATCATAAATCGGTACGTAACTTTTGGACACCAGAAACCTTCTAAATAATAAATAATCATACCCATAGATGCTGCTGTGTGCAGCTTTATTAATTTATTTATAGTTCGACGACCGGGTAAGAAGCTTTAGGACTACATATCGATTTGACTAGATAGCAGTTAGGACTAAATCTCGATATGACCATATCGCGTTAGGACTAGATAGCGTTTGGACTAGATCGCCATAAGGCCTGGTAGCGTAACGACTATATTGTCGTTTGTTTTATAAAATACAGGCTCTGTAGACAGTTTAAACATTTCTGTTTTTTTCCTCAGTAGGTATATTAAACGGAAGCAGTCACTTTATTGTAATAAAATATTTATTTACTACGTTTTAAGTCGCTGTCAGTTCTTAAAAAGACGATCTTGATATTTGCAATGATGTTACTTTTTCATTTTTTGATAAAACAGAGAATTTTAGCTTGGAACTGCGCATCTTTTTTTAAATTAAATAAAAATAATAGTAATGTTGGTTTGTGCTGCATGCGCACATTTAGGCGATGCTGCTATGCCTCTAATTAATTAATTAATTCAGATAAAATAATAATTGCCAAACAAACAAGAGAACAGAGGAAAGTCACGGTGACTGTTATATAAAAAGTGACTATTGTTTTAATTTATTTTCATAGGTTCTGGAACTCCATAGTATGTATCTATAATATTTATAATAAGAATAAGTTTAGGTTTGTTATTTACAAAAAGAACTTATGTATGCTGAAGTGTCAATATGAACTAAGTAATACTTTTTGATACCATTTTACGTCTTATCGATATCAAGCGTAGATATCGAGTCAATCTGATAACAGGTCGTATGCACATATATATAGTCGGATAGCTATTTCATCCTAACGCGATGTGGTCATATCGAGATTTAGTCAGAAAGCGATTTAGTCCTAACTGCTATCTAGTCAAATCGGTATGTAGTCCTAAAGCTTCTAACCCCGACAACCGATGTGGCGCGGTGGGCGAAGGTCCGCCTGCGACGCAGGAGGTTGCGGGTTCGATTACCGCCTCGGAACAATTGTGTGTACGATCTGCAGATAATTGTTCCGGGTGTTCTGGTCGTTTTAAAAAAAATCGATCTATGTAATGTATTGTATTATGTATATCAGTTATCTAGTACCCATAACACAAGCTCTGCTTACCACGGGGCTAGTGCTATAATGCTGTGTGAATTGTCCAGCATTATTTATTTATTTATAGTAAGATTTGTAAAATATCCTTGTGCATCGGCTGCCTTTAAACTACCTACTAATCTTCACTTACCGTCCTGCCAATAGCGAAGATGGTGGATGTGACTAGGGCAATGTTCTTCTGATCCCAAAGATCTGTGGTCTGGAACAGGTCTACGTCTGGCACTCCATACTTCACGCAGGCTTTTTGGAACCTGCAACAAGCGAAGTCGTAGATTAAACCTGATTTACAACAAAAAGTAACCTAAAGAATCCATCGATATGTTATACATATGTACTACAAGAATCTCGATTTCGTATCGTTGTGGCCTTGAAGCTTGCAACTGTATTTTATCAATTTACTATAGTTACATAGGCTAGTTATGATTATCACGATAATCGTCTATGATCGATGGCCTAATCTAGAGTCTAGAGTCTAGACTCTAGATTAGGCCATCGATTCTAGACAGTGTTCAGTTGACAACACTTTTCAGCCCACAAACGTCCACACCACAGCTGGACATAGGCCCCATACGATGCTACAAATAGCGGTCTGAGCCGTCTCCGTCCATCGAATTCGGGCGACCCTCAGATGAACAATGTACATTGGTCGTAATGCTCAGGGCAGGATATAATAGCTTTTATATATGTATGTACATATGTAGTTAATTTTTATTTCTTCATGTTCTTATTTATTTTATTATACATATGTAGTAACAAGTTGTACCTACTTCAATAAATCAATACGTGTATTTTCTTTCTAATAGAAGTAAACTTCTCGTCAGCAGTCTGTTCTCATCTTGTTGAGGGGTCGATATTCTTACGCTATACATACTTTCACAAATAAATGTTTGAATTAAAAAATAAAAACTGCAACACTTGCAATGTCTTATCTCTTGACATTGGGAAACGTGCGACTGATAACTTCTTTGACATTGCGTTTGTATACAACAGTGGTGCGATAAGAGAGACCAAAACACACATACCTACTACACTACTAACATACACATAGTGTACCTTACCTACCTAACTCCTAAATCGTATTTAAAATCCTTTGTAAACCGTGCTTGGAAACTTACAATACAAACTATATACCTACCCAAGTACCTACTACAACATGCAGCGCTTCCTTGCATACAAATTAGCTTTATGAACTCGCTGTTAGATTTTTATAATTGTTACATATACGGTCATGATAGTAGATAGATATTAAAAATATATATATATTAGAAATCTATGTGTCAAATGGTTTATAAACCTCCCTTTTGAATCACTCTTCTATTAAAAAACCGCATCAAAATCCGTTGCGTAGATTTAAAGATCTTAGCATACATAGGGACAGGCATACATAGCGACAGACAGACAGCAGGAAGTGACTTTGTTTTATACTATGTAGTGTTAAACCTTCTTCAGACAGACATTAGGTGCCTAAAGCATTGTAGCCAGACATAACCTTCCTTGCGTAGACGGGTAAAAAAAAAAACGTATGCGCGCGTGCATTGCAAGATGAGCTGAGAGGGATATATTAGTTTATAACTTACTGGTTGATATTATCCATGAACTTGTAATCCCCTCCGGAGATGTTGACCTTGGTGATCAGGCCTGGCTGGAGTCTGTTCATCAGCTTGCACAGGATGATGCCATCGCGAAGAGCCAACTCGAAGCAAAGGTCGGACGGGAACCGCTCGCCGATGACTGCCTCTATCCATGCTTGAGCTTCTTGCTCCTTTTCGGGCTCGCGTTTGCCGGCACACTAGATAAAAAATATTCAAGTCAGTTAAAAATAAAATGGTCTAACGTTTCCCTTGATTAAGGATGCGATTAATGCCCAGAAAAAATATTGTTAGCCAAGTTGGCTGTATATTGTTTTACAAAATCGCAGTGTAAAATTGACAGTGCTCAGGAATTGTATGGTCAACTATATAAAACATCTGTATTAAAGCAAACGTATCAAGAATAGGTACCTACTTGGAAATCTTAGTTAAGATTTTATATCCATTCTGTCTATGGCATTTTGCAAAACGAAATATTTTCTTATGTGTTATCGGGTCCGGAGTCACCACGGCCCAAAAATAAAATACCTACATAGATTGAAGTGAACACAAAATCTAAAATTTCCAAGTTTTCCATGTGATTTGAATTTTGTGACGTGTCTAAGAGTCCGTAGGTCTAATGAAAAAAATGCAATTTTTTTATTTGATTAATTAGACTGAGACAATCCACAAAGCGTCATCTAGCCCCAAAGTAAGCTAGGCTGGTTTTAAACATACCATCAATTAATTTTCCATCACCCAATCAGCCGTTTTGACTCTTAAAGACCCTAAAAAGGCAGATTGGCTCATCCTATATGCCATTAAAAGTTGCCGGCAATCGGTAGAGAAGACCAATAACGTAAGTAAATTTCGCATCTTGTTTCAATTTTTACGATACACTTAGTACCACCATTCAATCTGTATATTAATATATCCTTATTGCAAAATTAATTGTAAATTAGGTACTTGTACAGTGCCTTGAAAGCCTTAAACAAGAAAAACTATAGGTAAAACTTACCTACTTAAATCCGCAAAGTGATTTACATGATAGCCTTCATGTGATGGACAAAGTTCATTAAAAAAATTACTTAAAAATAAGTACCTTAATATTGCAAAATTTTATTTTATTATAAACTACAAACTCTACATTATTAACACATTTTGGATATTTAATATAAATATATCATCAATCAGTTATCTACACAGTACCCATAACACAAGCTCTGCTTAGCTTGAGGTGGTATATTGTGTGGATTGTCCAGTAGGTATTATTT
Organism: Eupithecia abbreviata; assembly: GCA_943735965.1. Taxonomy (NCBI): domain Eukaryota; kingdom Metazoa; phylum Arthropoda; class Insecta; order Lepidoptera; family Geometridae; genus Eupithecia; species Eupithecia abbreviata. The sequence goes on along the minus strand of OX030982.1, from coordinate 9,176,588 downwards.
ATTTCTACACTTGTATTGTAAATGCGATGTTTGGATAAATGAATGGATTTTTGACTCTTCTACGATTAAAGGATCCGATTGTTACGTACAAAATAATTATGTACATAGTAAAAAAATTTAAGAGGCTTCATTTTGTCCCGAAAAACGCGTGCGAAATCGCAGGCAGAAACTTGATTAGTTCATTATGATTATGAAACGTCTCTGGGGAAGTCCTTATATCGGCGCTAATAATAATGCGTTCTTGTGAGTGTGAACCTAAATAAATACCTTCAAAATGATTAATCATAGCCCAATGTCAGAGGAATCAACAGGTCACCGACCAACGTATATACATATGTACCTACCTGCTTATCAAGCAATTGTCGCTGCGGTATTTATTACTAAGTTTCGCAATCCACTACCTTACCTGGGGCTTATCAAAGCGCACGTCCCCGTGGAAAAAATGATTTTCAATACACTGGTCTGTTCAGTAATTTTCTACTTTTTTATAGTCAACACCAGTCCAGCGTTATTGATATTTTTACTGTTGAATTCGATGGGAAATGTGGCGTTCTATATAAATTATATTGCTGAAGTGAGAAAGGATTTTGGTGTCATGTGAAGGAATAGGGAAGAAGATTCGTTGGAGGAGGAAAACATCAGGAAAATAAGGTATTGTCGCAATTAAGTGAAAATTAAAAATTGTTTATTCGGCCGCGTCGTACTCGAATCTTTTTAATTTTAAAATGTAACGTTTTATTTAGAATAATACTATTTATAATATTTTTTTTTATAAGCATTATTTTATACGGAATTATTTACAGCCTGCAATATAAAAAAAATATATATTTAAAATGTGTTTAAAAATTGTACAAAATACATTTTCCGATTCAATTCAAATTCTTTATTTTCAGACAACACAATCACAAAAAATTACAAAAAATAAAGTACAATTACAGCGAAGAAAATTAAACCAAAATAACTACATAAATCTACGATAAATATTTCAAGATATAGAAGTGTATAATGTTATTTCATCCAGTGGTGACGTATTGGAATGTCATATTAATCATATTAGTCATAGAGTAAATTAGGAAGCATTGATAACAAAAAAAAATTTTTTTTGGACCTCTACTTGTGTCCTCCGTTATCATCAGTCAGTCTGTATTTTGGGGTGTTATAATGGGGTTTGTCCTCGATACAACAAAACACTAAAAAAAAATAAAAAAAAAATAAGTACGCAGTTTTTAGTTTCTCATAAATTAAATCTATGACTTTTCTCTAACTCTAATGTTTTCTAATTTGGCCATCTCAAAAAGCCACCCTGTATACTCATCACTTTGTAGGTAGGAAGATACTTATATAATATGCTAACTCCAAGGACTAAGTATCTTACAAATTATGTTCATTTACAAGCAATAAATATCTTGCAAACGTTATTAGAATTGAAATTAGGTTCTGAGTAAAATTACTTTAACCAGCATAAACATAGATCGTTGTATGAAAAAGTTACACTTACATAGATATAAATATTAAACTAAAATAAAACTTTTGAAACTATCATGGTCACACAAAAGTCATTTTAAAAGGGATATTTACCATGATTAGATTTTTGAGTTTTTCTATATTTCAGCACAGTTTTATGCGCCATGATCACACAATAACTGAATGTGCGAGTACGTTTTTATTGGCAGATATGGCGATCTACCCCAATTTTTTGTCTTATGATAATGTTTACACTCATCAATAAATTGGAAGTTAAAACACCAACGGTTAATATGACTCTACCACACTTTTTGTTCACTAACGCACGGTAACGCCAAGGACAGGGTTTTGGCCTAATAACCTATAGAGGTTTATTAAAACCTCTACGTCATGTCATTAATAACATATTTACGTACATATTGTGATGGATGTTTTCGATAAGTACGTGTTAACAATATTCCTTCACGCTAATTTTATAAATGCGAAAGTTTGAATGTTTAGATGGCTATTTGGATGGATATTTTTATTGTAGACCTGGAATTTAAGGCTATTTATCACATCAATCAGCCTCGATGGGATAGGAATAACCTTTAAAAGATACCACAGAAACAACGCGTGCGAAGCCGCGGACAGAAACTAGTCTAAAATATATTATAGTGATTTAATCGATCATGGGTTAGGCTTTTTTGTATTCGCGAGTAAATCGGCTTTCATCATACACTTTTCTAAATTATGAAGTCAGTGTACCCATTACGCAGCTGCTCTGTTCTGGAGATTATCTTTATAAATAGACTGATCTCGATCCCATTTTGTTTTCCATCTCGAAAGCTCATTCGGCTACACAAACAAATATTTTCACAGTTTATGTGAAGTCGGTCTTATAAGAAGCGGAATAGTTACGTATGTTATATGTTCGAGAGAGTAGAGTTCAAAAGTGAGAGAGCTATGCTCGAAGTTTCTCTGAAGGATAGGATACGTAACGAATACATCCGACAGAGAACCAAGGTTATCGACATAGCTCAAAGAATTAGCAAGCTGAAGTGTCAGAGGGCCGGCGGCCATATCTCGCGAAGAACCGACGGCCGCTGGGGCAAACGTGTTCTTGAGTGGAGACCACGATTCGGTAAACGTAGTGTAGGACGCCCTCCGACCGCAGGTGGGATGACGACCTGCGAAAGACTGCAGGTAGATGCTGGATGCGGCAAGCTGAAGACAGGGCGTTATGGCGCTCATTGGGGGAGGCCTATGTCCAGCAGTGGACTGCTATAGGCTGATGATGATGAAGCCATTAATTTGAATGCTTGTTCAGTAATAGATCTGTGCCATCATGTGCGATCTCTTATGCCATATAAAAGCGTCAAGAATAGATTCATAATACGGGCCCTTAGTATTTGTTGCGAACATCAAAGCTTTCGATGAAAATTTCAACTGATATGTCCCTCGTTGATTGACTTACTCACTGATGCTACCAGAAGAATAAGAATAGGTACCTAGTGGGTACAAAACATTATTTTATTGAGTGCCTGATACCGAAATAAAGAAATAAAATAATGGTTTATTGTGAGCAAATACGCCGCATACTTTTGCTAAAGAGACTTGACAATGTTCTTCGAATACTAATTTCACCGTTTTTTAGCAGTAGTTTGATTCAAAGCAGATATACGTGATAGTTTTCAGTGTTAAGACTAAATTATTCTAATGCTAAATACGTTAAATTGTAAGTGCTACACACACTACCAGGACTGTAGTGATTTGTGATTTTCCGGAAAATTAAAGAGCGACTAGGATTTTTATAATTCCTATCTGACATTATTTATAAAATAGTAGTGGAGGAAAACCATAGAGCTTTCAAACCACATGAATGAAAACAACCACCTACGTTGTTAACGGTATGATGACGTCATAATGAATGAAAAGAAAAACACATTATTACGAGAATTTATCGCTGGTTTCCGGTGGAAAATTGACGCTAGCGGAAGATGCAAATAAAAATGACGCTCCGCGTTATATTCGTAGGCGCAGTGTCGAGTTGTTGTACACAGCTCAAATCAATACGGCACGGTTACTTTATAACTTAATGAAAATATTATAAGTATTAATTACCTAGATACTAAATTATTAAAAAAACATCAAAAGTGGTATGTACTGGTCTCGTTCAGAATAAAACAGACTGTAATTCATTTAGAATACCTAGGCCAATTGGGGTAACCGACGAAACACGTAAAAAAAGTTGAGTATACAGTAGGTATATACAGTTTTTCTTAGATTTTTATGCTTTTACGAAATCTGTCATTTGTAAAAATTCCAGCTTTACAAAAACATAATTTTTCAGATTACCTTCGAAATCATGTTGTAATTTCAATCAAGAAATCTTGACTGCAAAATAGTGTAACTACCATAGGTATAAAATAATAGTATAACAGAAATTTATATTCAAAAATAAGGCTACTAAATAGAAACCACATATTTAACCAGAAAATACAATGAGTACCTTTTTTGAGTACGATTTTATTATCTGAAATAAATAAATACAATATAATTTTTTGACAAAAGAGATCCAAGAAGGTCACATGCGAATTAAAATGTTGTTCAAAGAAAACAACTTTGAATGCTCCTCTGAAAAGTGTTTTGTCGGTTACCCTTAAACCTGCATCCGACACAATATCTCCACTAGACATTGTCCTCGAAACCGATAAATTGCCACTTCAACTAGCCGGTACATACTAAACAGGTAAGAGCTAGGTATTATTAACATTCGCCGGTGTTAGTGCGTCAATGGTTAATCATGTATTCAAGTGAGCACTTCACAAAGTGATTTGCCATCGCGATTGTTAAAGGTATTGCTAATTTGCAATCAATCATGGTTGTTACTCCTAGATTAATTGTAAATTCTACATACAATAGTCATGGGTTACATGAATTATAACTTACTGGACACTGTCGCCTTAACAAGCACATGTTCAAACTAGGGCTTAACTACACACAATCCTGCAGATTCTGTGAGGAGGCGGATGAAACGCCCCTCCATCTGCTAAGTGAGTGTGGAGCACTGATGCACAAACGCAGCATCCATCTGGGCAAGCATTTGCATAGCCCAGACGAGCTGAAAGACATCACCCCGAAGAAAATCCTACAGTTCCTAGCAGCTGCAAGGGTTAGTGGCGAATTATGAACGCCACGGCTTCGGGACTGAAACGTAAAAGTGGCGATCACAATAGGCCTGGCCTATCATGGCCGCCGTGATACGAAAGCCACCCCAAAGCTCGATGATTTTACTTTATTTTTAGATAAGACAACAGATAGGTAATGGTTCTACAATCACATAAACCGGCATATTTACGATGAATCACGAAGCTCTTATTGCCGTTCAATCTCTCTAGCTGGATATACAACATATACATAATTATTTTATTTCATTCTGTTCTCCATTTTCATATAACATTTGAAATTCAATTAAAAAATATGACCTGTCTAAGTGCTTATTTGTAAGCCTAAAGAAAGAAATATACTTTCATTTCATTTCATTTCAATTAGGCATATTATTATTATAACTAAAAGAAGTTGAATTAACCACTTTTTACATAATATGTAAAAAATAATAAAGAGCTTCGTGGTAAATATACCGCTTTATGTGATTTTAGAGGGTTAAAGCGTATGGCCACTTTCGGTCTCAATCATCAGACCAGCTCAATAGTACCATATCATTACACTGGCACCGAACCAACATAAGTTTCAGCTCAATTGGGTATCTGGTCTAAAATTCAGTTGCAAGATTACACAAACCATCAGGGCAAGTAAATAATTTTTTATTCAAAACAACTTAGGACTAGATGGATTACAAAAGTGAATTATCTTATGAAGGTCTAAAATAATACATTTCCCTGAACTAGGTTAAATAAACCTGTTTCTCAGGCAGAAAGTGCTTAAAATGAAAAAAATATAATCTCAGCAATCAGAAGTCATATTAGAACAAAGCAACAACGGTGCAAATTAAAAATGACCTTATTATGCTAACGCTAAACTAGTAATATGAAATAAAGGTGCTTAGTAGAATCATCATCATCATCATCATCGTACATTCATTAACATTTTAGCGGAACCAGATTCAGCAGCGGCTGTCTCATTATTCAAAATTTTTATGCAGTGACTCCCTTGAAAAATAGCCACAATTTATATGTTTTTATTTTGCTGTTTATTTTGTTTTGTTTGTTAGTTATAAGTTTAGGTTATGATAGGATTGGCATACTTTACGAAGTAAAAGTCCTTAACAATAAATATGATTAAAAAAAAAAACATCATTATCAGCCTATATTAGTCCACTGCTGGACATAGGCCTCCCCCAATGAGCGCCATAGCGCCCTGTCTTCAGCTTGACGCATCCAGCATCTACCTGCAGTCTTTCGCAGGTCGTTATCACACCTGGTCGGAGGGCGTCCTACACTACGTTTACCGAGTCGTGGTCAAATCTTAGTAGAATAAAAGCATGTAATATAAAATCGTGATCGTAACCTAGCTGATCCCTCTTAGCTATGTTTGAGTGCCGCCCGCCCCACCGCGCTCGTCTTGGGCGGGCAGATCCTGCTCCTCAGTTCACTTGTTGATACCACGGTGGAAACCTGCCTGGCAGTGTTGTAGTGATACCTTATTCATAATGGCTGTAAGGATTGTTTTAAGCGCTTTGGTTTCTATGCTATTGCTAAACTGTTAAGCTAATTATTTTTTCTTTCTAATTACTCTACATAATTTTTCGTCTATTAACCCTCTATTACCTGTTAACTCTGGTTCTTGGTACAATATTCGTTATTGATAATGACAAGTCTAGCTAGTTATTATATTTAATTTAGAGTTTTAAATGATTGGCGAAAATACTTGTCTTAAAAGTAACTGATTTCTACGCGGAACATCAAGATAAAATAAGCCCCTACTACCTATCTCTTTTCATTGATATTAACATAATGATGCTCAGTTGTTTTGATATTAATAATTATGATGTAACACAAGTAGGTACTCTCCCATAACTTACAATAAGCAAAGCTAATTATAAAAGTTACTGAGTTCATAAAAAATAAACATTGATAAACATACATTACGTCTATTGAATAAGGGCACATTTATACAGCGTCCATTTTGCTGGATCAGTTTTTTTCATGATGGCGTTTGTATTTGTAGTTATAGAAGCGAGTTTACAGAACACACCCGACAGTGTTCCGGGTCCAGTAAACTAATGTTTCCAGTAGCGAAGGATCCGTAAAAAACGGTTATGTTATAACGGATCCGCTGTGTGAATACGCCCTAACAATAAACATATCAATAACACTACTTAAGTACCTAAAATAAAAATTATAAACAATGAAATAATGGACTATCGCGCTGTTCAAAGAGCTCTTAAAGATTGCGAAAGATCATTATGATAACAGGATTTGTTTACTACAAAATTAGGTTAGTACCTACTATACCTACTCCGATTCAGAATCAAAGATATTTTATGCCAACAAAGACATTTCTGAATGAAAACTTAACAAAACTGATAACAATAATAGTAAACAACAAGGTTACAGCAAGTTATTATTATTACTAAAAACTAAAACACAAACTTAAACCGACCAAAAATAAAATAGGAGGGGGTTCTATACGACTGTATATTATGTTTCTTGAGGCTGTATATGTTCGTCGATTCGTCCGTCAATTATGGACCGATTTAGAAAAGTCTTTCGCTATTGGAGAACGATCTCGAAGTGGTCCCGTACAAATTTTATTGCTGAGGTTATTTGTCCAAAAAAATTTAAAAAAACAGCTGTCAATACTAAGAAATTTGAAGTCGGCTTTTAGTCTTTTCAAAACTATCAAATTTTATTATAGCATAAAGATCGTGTCGTAAAGAAAATAAATAATGCTGGACAATCTAGCCCCAAGTTAAGCCAAAGCTTGTGTTATGGGTAGGTACTAGATGACTGACGTAGCGTAGTTTGACACCTTACATAGCACATCACCGCAACATAAGCATGCCATTAGCACTCTTGACTCAAACAAAACAAGATTAAATCTTAGTTTTCCCGAAAAAACCCTCATTTGACATGCAATCAGCGCCCCGACAGTATCCAGACAGTTGTGCTAACACACTGTTTGTGTTGCGTTATTTTCGGTGATGCTGGACATCTAACGACTTGGCACTGGAGCGGGTATTTTATGGCCCATGTTCAAGAATCGTAAGGTATACTGGCTGCTGCGGCTTTACGCGTCCTATTCCCTGATAAATATCATCATCAACCTATAATAGTCTACTGCTGGACATAGGCCTCCCCTAATGAGCGCCATAGCGCTCTGTCTTCAGCTTGCCGCAGCCAGCATCTGCCTACAGTCTTTCGCAAATTGTCATCCCGTCAAATATATCCCGATAAATATAGATAACTAAATAATGCTAGACAGTTCACATATCATCATCTAGCCCTAAGATTATTCAATTCAATTAGTTAATCTATAATGATCGTACATCGTAATCCAATGAGGTTCATCTAGGAACTGATATACTTAATAATATTTTTTTATTAAATAAACAATTTTTTTTTATTATTTAAAAAAAATTTGATAGAAATCAAGCTTTTATAATTATCTAGGACTCTTAGTGCTTGCGATGACAACGAACCCAAACTCGACGCGATTGTCGTTTCATTTTGGAGTTCCTATGGCCAATGTCTCCAATACCAAAATATAAAGAACATTTTGCTATTATGAAAAGATTGCTTTCACGAGTGTAATAATATTTTTGGACGTAATTAATAACGTTTTTAACAAACAACTATTCTTCTAAATAATTTTAAAAGAAACGAATTCATTTCTAAACAAGTTTTGTCTTCCTTTCATTGATGTATTTTTTAAACCGCGAAGTCAAGGAGTCATTGAAAACTGAACAAGTCTGGTATCTCTAGGTAATTAGTCTTGTTGATAGATGTCACCTGTGTGATGAAAAACAGGCAAGAAGATAATTTCCTGACTTAAACATAAGGTTGAAATTAGTGAAAATGCACAAACCAGAAATAGCATTTGAATTCATAGAATTCACAGACCTAAAACTATGTAAATGCGTTGAGGAAAGTCAAAAGTACTATGCGCTTTATTATCTTACTAATTTCTGCCCGCGGCTTCGCACGCATTGTTTCTATGGAAATGTTTTAAGGTTATTTCTATCCCATGGAAACTGATTTATGGGATAAAAGTAGCCTATGTTTTATTCCGGGCCTGGAACTACCTGAATGCCCAATACCACTTTAGCACAATTCGTTCAGTAGTTTACAGCATGCCAGAGAGTAGCATGACAGAGTAACAAACATCCATATATACAAACTTTCGCGTTTATTAGTAGGATTCATAAGATAAGATAATAGGTATATTTTTGTAATACAAGAACAAACAGAAGTTAAGAATGTTTTCAAAGAAAATAAATAATTGGAAAAAAACAATGGGAAAAAATACAGTGGAAGATTAAAGAGGAAATATTTACCGTATTGTCTATGCTATATCTAATTAACCTAAATAATATAAGCAAGTATAATAGGGCTAAGCAGCTTTGAAGCCGGCCTGCAAAATAAAGAAAACATAATTCTTAAAATGTTTGTAAGTAGATAGATACGTTAAATGGAAAATTAGCTAATTTGACGGACGTTTTTATTAAGTACCAAATTAAATTACTTTTCTAGTAAAGTAAAATGATTTTTATTTTGTCAGAACAGATAGTATATGTATATTAAACTTAGATTAATAGAGAACTGACAAAATCGGTCTCCACTCAGCATGTGGTATGGTAGAGCAGACCATACCATAGCGCTGGTCCTGCGTGGTCTTTCTGAGCTCTTGATTACTTTGGTACAAAGGGTAATAGCCTAATTACTGATAATATTGAGTTCTTATGTTCCTACATACTCATGTTATTTTCTTTGAATCTGATTTAGTGAATCGTAAACTAAACAGCAAGCACATTACGGCGCTTGTAAACATTTTGTAGGCGTTTGGACGAGCATCTTGACTCGTGTTTATTTTTAGTTGTTTTCATAAGAGTTACTTCTAATAAATCATCATAAACTACTATTATTGTTAGTGAATATCTATGTAACAAAAACTTATATTCTTTGCTAGTTTCTGCGCGCGGCTTTGCACGCTTTGTTTCTATGAAAACGTTTTATGGTTAATATCCTAAGTGTTGTAGGTTTGGGACAAAAAGTAGTCTATGTTTATTTGCAAAACAATTCAGCCTTATCCGTTCAGTAGATTTGATTTGCGTGAAGAAGTAAAAAAGATCCATCCATTCATTCATCTAAACTTCCGCATATATAATATTACTAGTTTCTGCCCGTCACTTCTCATGCATTGTGCCCATATAACCGTTTAAGGTAATTTTCCTTTGTTCGTTTCTAACTTTCCAAACCCCCCAAAATTCACCACGCACAGTGGACCAATCTGAGTCTAAGTGCAGACAAAAGAGTACACACACCATAACCATAATAACTTAGGGGGTTATTTGTTATTTTCTTGCAGCCCAGAAACAAGGAACAAGAGCAAGAGGTCCTAAACTGGATCGCGGAGGTCACGGGCGAGCCTCTGCCTTCCGGCGACTACGAGGATATCCTCAAGAACGGCATCATCCTTTGCAAACTCATCAACAAACTGTCTCCTGGGTCCGTGAAGAAGATACAGGAGAGGGGAACCAACTTCCAGCTTATGGAGAATATTCAGAGGTAGGTTTGAAACGCCCTTAGAATAATATAATAGAACTAGCTGCGCCCCGCGGTAACGCGCGTGGTTTATAATATTAGTAGAATATAACTTTATTTCACCATCAATACAGAAAATAATTAAAAAAGTAACTTAATACTCATTATATCTAGTGGCAGCATCGGCGGAATATCGCTAACAGTGATTCCTTCCAGCCTTAACATAGGAAGAAAGGATTTTAAGGTTAAAAATGAGTTCACAATGCACAATGGTCAGTTTTTCTTTAGTGTATTAACTGTACTTCGTGGATTTGGGAGGATTTAGATCTAGTTTTTCTTAATGATTTTTTCGTGAAGAGATAACATGTAGGGATGATGATGTAGAAGTGAAACTGCATACTTTAATTTTTTTTTGACAAATCCCCTCTCCTATTCCTTCAGCCTTTGTATATCTATACCAATACTTAAAATTGTTAGACATAGACATATAATTTATTTGCCACTACATGTACACACAATATAAATCATTATTGTCCTTGGTTTAAAATGTGATGTTTTTGCTATGAAGTTTTACTTATATTTATTCTATGTTTTTTCAGGTTCCAAGCAGCGATAAAGAAATACGGAGTGCCGGAAGAAGAAATCTTCCAGACTGCTGATCTCTTCGAGAGGCGTAACATTCCTCAAGTCACATTGTGCCTGTACTCCTTAGGAAGAATCGTAAGTAAACCCCAATTGAACATTTTATTTGCTAATATTGGTTTAATAAAATATTATTTGCGCATCGAGTAGCAAAACGTAAAGAGCTTCTAGCATATAGATGTTCGAAGTTCTTTTCGACATAAATAAATAGTTAGTTAGACTATCCACATAGCATCATATTTTCTACGTTTAATTTTAATTTGTTCTGTAGTTTATATTCAATCTAACTGACGTATTAAGACTTTCACATAATTGTCATACCTACCTGCATTATTTGCGAAAAATATGCTTCCTATACTTTTCTAAATTTATAAATTATTATTATTTTCCAGACTCAAAAGCACCCTGAATGGACTGGTCCGCAACTCGGTCCCAAGATGGCGGATAAGAACGAACGCACATTCACAGAAGAACAGCTGAAAGCTCACCAATCTGAGCTGAACCTCCAAATGGGTTTCAACAAGGGCGCTTCGCAGTCCGGCCATGGTGGTTTTGGCAACACCCGCCATATGTAAAATCAAAACATACATACACCAATCAGTATTAGGACTACTTACTTACCAGTTTCGATTCTATTTTTATATTTTACTGTTTTAAGTTTGCTCGCGCATAAATGAAAATTTGTTACAATTTAAAAACGCCCACTTTTAATGTTATTATTGTAATTAATTGCTAATTTCAAATGAGCTCTCACTGTAAACAAAAATATTATTAAATCATTTGAATTTTTAAATAATTGCTTACTTGTCTAAAAACTGTCAATAACTGAATTTGCCAAAGAAGTATTGATCGATCTTTGTAAACTTGTGGGTTATTAACATAACACTATTTTTGTTAAGTCTTTTTTTATGAGATTACTTTTAATCTAGCTTGTAAATATTAATTTTATTTTTAATAAATTTGTTTTAAGTTATTATTTTTTATGTTTTTATTTAAAATAACAATGCCAAGCGTCCACTAAACTTTGAAAAAGGAAGATAGAAGGTAACAAAAAAAATAGGAAAACCCTAAAAAATCTTGAAGTATACAGGGTTACTGGTATTTGGTCTCTGCGTGAATTCAGTTTCTCATCACAGGTTTTATTTTCTTAAAATTTTATGTGATTTTTAATTTTTATATAGAAGGTGATTTCTTCCATAGGTACAAAATGTAAAATCAGTTTTGTCCAGAGCCCAATGAATTACTAAAGACCGATCTCACTCCCACAACCACTGTTATTTCGGCGCAGAGCCGTTTTTAAGTTTATTATTGAATGCATTACCTACATACTTCCAGTACCAAATTTAAGAATTAAAACCTAGCGTCTTTATGAACTTGTCCGTGATGTTTGGCAGAACCTGCAGTTCACGCTGTGTCATTGAATTACCAATACCTACCATGTATTAGTATATTTTCTAAACTCTGAGTTATTTTCCTTTTCAACATTATTTTTATTTACGCCTCCAATCTTTCAAAAAGAAATATTTTGTTATAAATTGATATGAAAAGAACAGCTGTGGCTACAGATTTAGAAGTTGATAGACTTATACAAACGCGTGCACTCAATAAGCCTGCTTTCAATGGTGGATATTTTTAACTTTATTGGCTGAGATTCATTGAGCTAATGAATATGAATTATTCTTATTGAGATATCTAATATCTAGAGGATTTATTGATGACTCTTCAGTCGTTAGAATAATTGAGCAAGAGTAAAATAAATTAATTTGCTTAGATATCAGCATCCTCAGGAATCCTGTGACTGGCCGACTGTCTGGGGTTTGGTGACGAGAACGAGAATTACATTAATTAGAGAAAACGCGAATGATAAAAACATTTTAGTACCCAAAACTCTAAGCATCTCTCTATTTAGGTCAGTGGTTAAAATGACACATAAAAACATCGTGCAAATTTTTAAAATATTTATTCGGGGTGGGAATCAAAGCCGCAGTCCCCGCATCGCAGGAAGACCTTCGCCCTCTGCGCCAGAAAGTTCGTTAAATAATAGAAAGATGGGAGAGGCAATGAAAACTTTTAAATTTAAGATTGCACAATAACGTAAATCAAATTGTGTGGACATTTTTCAAATAAATTTTAAATGGGTGCATGAGTGCTTGTTCCAAATTTTTGTAATAAATAATGGTTGGTGGTGAGTAGCGATGTTGCCAGATCGGTAGATCAGTATTAGAATGGTTTTAGCGTTCGTTTATTACAAAAATAAGACCAATGTACTTGGCTGCAAGTACCTACAAGAATATTTTGATAAACGCTCCCAATGATCAGTATTTAGTCATAATCGAGCACAGGAAAGTATCGCGTAATCTTTTTATCCAATTTTTAATTCAGCGCACTTCTAAATATTGTAGAGGACCAACAAAACCAAATTGATTTAACAGATTAAATCAAAATCAAACACGTTCAAGTTCTATAGGTATCTAACATTTTTTTTCGACTTTTGATTTTGCTATATGATTATTCCTATTATTATAACCAAAAACTCAAAGATTTGTTGACAAGACTCTGGAACATCTCTGAAATAAGTTAAAAATATTAAATCTATCACAATTATTCACGCTGGCAACACTGTAAAAGCGACAAAGCAGATGATCTCGTAATGTCACGCAATATAATTTATGTTTAAACTGCGTCTCGGCTATTTCCACAAAGACATACAGAGGGCGTTCATCCCATTCGTTCTAAAAATTGTCGCCGATATTTTGAAGAGTTTTCCTTCAGTTTTATCAACTTTTCCTAACATCATCATCAGCATGGCACCGAGTGACCAGGTGGAATGAAGATGCGAAAGACTGTTGGCAGATGATGGATACGACAAAAAAGACAAATACAGGGCGCTTTGTCACTCAATCAGGGGAGGTATATTGTCTAGGCACTGAGTTCATTGTGCCTAGACAATTTTCCTGTGTAAAAGTTAGTCAGCTTTTGAAAACTGAAAATTGTTTATTTGTATAAAAAAGCTATGCTATATACCTACCTATATTCTATATCTACCTACTAATATAATGTCTATTAATATAATGTAATGCTAATATACAACGCTTCCCTCTATGAACGCCATTTCAAGCCTAATAATTAATGTCACTGACTCTACATATGTATGTACATAGACAATGTCAATACTCTAAATATCTAACGGAACTAGCACATAAAAATAGTATTATCACCAATGCAACCCAAATATGTACATTATATATAGGTTAAAATAATAACACGAAGCTAACACATACAAATAATATTATCATCGATGTATGTAATGTGTAATGTAGCCAAGTAACAACCCTGTGGTCTCGAAATGAAGGAAGACACGACGAAGATGGCGAGTGGCGTTGGGTCATTGTTTAGGAAAAAACTAAATACTGACTTAACATTTCAAAGTATTTGAATTCAAGATACGCGTTGTTTCCATGGAAACGTTTAATAAAGATTTTCTATCCAAGCAATGTATTGTACAAAGTAACCTAGGTATATTTTCAAAATTTATGCCCAACCCGGTCAACAAACACCAGGTAACAAACATCCATCCATCCATCTAAACATCAAAAAATTTCGCATTTATAATATTAGTGTGAAGTGATAAATGTGTAAGGTAATCTCTATAATCATCATCATCATCATCAGCCTATAGCAGTCCACTGCTGGACATAGGCCTCCCCAAAAATAATCTAAAAATATAATAATAAACTCTATAATAATCAATTACTATGCCCTTACTATGTGATGATCGTGTACTTATCTTATATCATTAATAACCTAGGTATATCATAATCACACCTATATAGGTACTTGAAAAGTGGAAACGAGAAGCTAGTACCTACCTAATAATATTTTATAATGTTTCAATTGCTTACTAGGTCAAGTACCAACCTGTTTTGGAACTATAAAATAACCACTAACTTGTGGTTTTCTTGGCATTGGTTTTAATAGTGACGGCCTACTTGTTGAATATTTTCCTCTTTAGCTGATTTATCTCACTAAATCTGGCTAAGCAGGCCATGGTTGGCCATTTACGAATTTTAACCACTCTAAAGTCTAGAATTTGAGTTCGAAAGCAGACCAAGTTGATCCCATAATGTAGGTAGGAGATTATTATGTCTCGTTATGAACACAATGTTGTACGCCCAATCAAAGGCGAGTCTAAGTTTCACGCCTTAAGTTAATGTTATCTTAATTTAATGTTTGTAGATATTTGTTAAAATTGAAAAAATTGAAGTGAACAGTAAAATAATTTTATTTGATAATAATTTATATATAAAATATGACTTGTCTAAGTGCTTATTTTGTAAGCCTAAGAAATAAATGATTTTTTACTTTTTTTTTGTTCTGAGTGTTCTGGTCGTTTTCTATGTATAATAAAAAAATATCTATCTATGTAATGTAGTGTATTAGGTATACCTATCAGATATCTAGTACCCGTAACACAAGCTCTGCTTAACTTTGGGCTAGATAATGCTGTGTCAATTGTCCAGCATTATTTATATATATGGAATAAATGTTGAAACTGCCCTTATGACTAGTATAATAGCGAGTTCCTTAAAACTAGAGTAGGTATCAAATGCGCGCTTCATTCCTGCCTCTATGGCAGGATATAAAATAGAAACTAGTAATATTATAAATGCGAAAGTTTGAATGTTAGATGAATGGATATTTGTTACTTTTTCACGCCAATAACTAAGAACGGATCGAGCTGAAATTTTGCATAGGTAAGGTAGTTCTAGGCCTGGAATAAAACTTAGGCTACGTTTTATCCCATAAAACAATTCCAGTTTCGTTTCCATAGAAACAAAGCGAGCGAAGTCGCGGGCAGAAACTAGTTTACAATATAACACAAAGTTTACGATTGCTCCAGTATATTCCATCGTACCTACAATGTTTATTTTGAACAGAAGCCAAGTCAAGACGAATGGTGCTCTCATCAGGCCTTGACATTAGTAGGTATTTATATTTGTACCTACTCTAATTAGTTGTAATTACAAGGTAATTATGCAAGGCTGAGAGCTTTAAGCGGTTCCCGTTTTAGTTCGGCTAATTTTGTTTGGTGATAAAATTAAATCATTACTTCTAAAATATCAAAATTACGAGTGAATAAGTTCCTTTTGGGAAAACGAACTCCACACCACATTTTCGCTTTCATATGTGATGATTTCTTCGTTTCTTAAGTTTCTTGGGAGAGTGAGTGTTGGTGGTTAAAAGCTTATAAGCTTTTGACCTCTGGTCACACCAGTGATGATGATGATGATGATGGATTATATGCTGGTAAGGACCACCTTAAAATAAATAAATAAAATAAAAGCCTTTTGTTCCTTAACCTGAAATAACATTGATCAATCATGCTTATGAAAAATTTGTTAATGTATGTTAAATATTATAGAAAATGTCAGTATGTAGATTTCATGATTAATGGTTATTTCTTTATTTAATAATGTATTTGAAAAGTTGTTTATTTCGATTGAATTTAATGCATATATTTAATAAGTAGTTAGGACCCCTCTCGGGTAAAGGCCTCCTCCAGTTCTGTTCAGTGTTTGCGGTCTTCTGCGACGCTTGTCCAATTTTGTGTTTTCACATATTTTTTTATTTCATCTGACCATCTTGCTAGGGGTCTACCAATTCTTCTTTTGCCCTTAGGACCTTTCCATGTGACTAAAGTGGCCCACCTTTCTTTTGGCATTCTAGCTACGTGTCCGGCCCATCACCACTTCATTTTAAGAGCGTGTTGTAGAGCGTCTATAAATTTAGTTTTTGATCTGGTTTCTTTATGTTGCACTTTGTCTTTTAGTCTTATTTTCAGTATATTCCGTTCTATTGCTCTTTGACATTTTGCTACTTTGTCCTTTGCCTCTCGTGTATAGGTCCATGTCTGGCTGCCGTAGGTAAGCGTTGGAAGTAGGCAAGAGTCGAATACTTGCTTCTTTAACCTTAAAGGTAGTGAACCTTTTAAAATTTCCTTAAGTCTGACCCCACTAACTTTAGACCAATATCAGTACTGCCTACATTCAGTAAAGTTTTTGAAAAACTTATTTTACACCAATTGCTTAGACATTTTAATGGCAATGACCTGCTACACTGTAAGCAATTTGGGTTTACTCGTGGCAGGTCAACTACTGATGCCGGTGTAGAGTTGGTATCGCATATTTTTGATGCTTGGGAGAAGTCGCAAGATGCTTTAGGCGTTTTTTGTGACTTGTCAAAAGCATTCGATTGCGTTCATCACGAAACATTAATCAGGAAACTACATCATTATGGAATAAGGGACAGCTCTTTGGATCTTCTTACATCTTACTTGAGTGATAGGATACAAAGAGTTGACATTAATGGGAAACGATCTAAAGGGTCTGTGGTTACAATGGGTGTACCGCAGGGCTCTATCTTGGGTCCTTTCCTATTTTTAGTTTATATTAACGACCTGCCTCATCTTGTAAAGAATGATCATGAGATTGTATTGTTTGCTGATGATACTTCATTAATTTTTAAAATGAATCGACAAAAAACAAATTTCGACGATGTAAATACTGCAATCTCAAAGGTAGTCCATTGGTTTAGTATCAATAATCTTTTGCTCAATGAAACCAAAACAAAATGTATTAGATTTATTCTACCTAATGTAAAACAAGTTAAGGCTGATGTAAACGTAAAAGGAGAAACGGTAGAAATTGTAGACAATACCGTATTCTTAGGAATAACCTTAGATAGTAAACTCCAATGGGGCCCACACATAGATAAGCTATCGAAGAGACTTAGTTCTGCAGCATATGCAGTTAAAAAAATCCGTCAACTTACAGACGTTGATACTTCTCGACTAGTCTATTTCAGCTACTTCCATAGTATTATGTCTTATGGCATACTATTGTGGGGGAACGCTGCAGATATAAACACCATTTTTGTGTTGCAGAAGAGGGCTGTTCGTGCGATCTATAATATGGGTCCCAGAGAATCCCTACGTAATAAATTCAAAGAAATAAACATAATGACAGTACCATGTCAATATATTTATGAAAACTTGTTGTACACTCATAAAAACATCAATCGATTCATTAAAAAAAGCGATATACATAATGTAAATACTAGAAATAAGAATAAACTCGCTGTTCCCACAACTAGACTACATAAGATAAGTGCATCTTTTAAAGGGCAATGTATACGCTTCTACAACAAAACTCCAAGTGAGTTGCAAAAATTATCAATAAATAAATTTAAAAAAATTGTGAAGCATATTCTTTGTAAAAAGGCTTATTACAAAATATCAGATTATCTAGAAGATAAAAAAGCTTGGAACGAGTTTTGCTCCAACTCAAAATCTAACAAATTACAGATAAGCAAATCATATGTACTAGACACATAAGTTATGAACATACTAGTGGTTTCTTCTCACTTCTTCCACTGGTGGACAAAAAATTGAAGTGAACAACAATACATATAATAATGAATAGTATAAAATATGACTTGTCTAAGTGCTTATTTGTAAGCCTAAAGAAATAAACTTTCATTTCATTTCATTTCATTTCATTTCATTTCATTTCATTTCATTTCATTTCTTCATGCTCCAGAATTTCTTCCAGGTTTTTGTTATTCTTCTGTCTATTTCTTCGATGTTATTTGATGAGACCAGTTTCCCTAGGTAAATATATTCCTCTACGTATTCTAGTGTCGTATCTTCAATCAGTAAGTCTTTCTTTACGTTGTTTGTCATAGCTTGTGTTTTTTGTAGGTTAATCTCTAGTCCTCTTGTATTGCTAGCGTTATGTACGTTAGTCAACATATGTTGGAGTTTAAGCGCGTCTTCTGCGAGAAGTACTATATCGTCTGCAAAGGCTAGAAATTTCATTTATTCAACGTAATAATAGAGCTAGCCGAGCTATGCTCGGAGTTTCTCTGAAGGATAGGATTCGTAACGAATACATCCTACAGAGAACCAAAGTTATCGAAATAGCTCTAAGAATTAGCAAGCTGAAGCTGAGGCAGTGGGCCGGCCATATCTCGCGTAGAACCCTCCGACCAGGTAGGATGACGACCTGCGCGATGCGAAAGACTGCAGGTAGATGCTGGATGCGTCAAGCTGAAGACAGGGCGCTGTGGCGATCATTGGGGGAGACCTATGTCTTAGCCGATGTCCAGATGTGGTCTAACATAGGCTGATGATTATATTGAACGTAATAATAAGATAAAATAGGTGTGGGTACTAGTTTGCCTCGGGGTACCGCCTTAAGAAGATAGTTATGTTCAACTTAAAATGTCAGACATAGAGACAATCCAGCCTCCACAAACTATTGCATCATCTTCTGCCTTTATACAATGGACATGAAATACCTATAGCCATAGGCTATAGTGGCGTAGGTTAGGTACACAAGGATTTAGCAAATGCATTGAGCAAGGCATAGATGACCCGATAAACTTAGGTAAGTAGGTAGTAGATACCTTACGATCATGATGTTGATGTTGTGCAAAATTTGTTCTACCGTGAAAACTCTAGAGCGACTTTGTTGTAATAAGTACCTACACGAGGCCGAATTCTAACTAATCGCTTTACTACGACAATTGTATCGTAACAGTATCGTAATAGCACATAATTGAAATAAATTCTAGATAGTGTTTGCGGTGCTCCTTGCACTGAGAGATCGTGAAAGTAGTTATGTTCTTTGCACTGAGAGATTAATAATAAATAAATAAATAACGCTGGACAATTCGTATTCCCGGTTAGGCGAATAAGTTTGTGGTACAGTCCATACCAAAAATTTATCCAAAAATGGTTTCGACTATGAATGATACATTTTGTCATGTTAGCTTTGATGAAAGAAACTACAAATGAAGTGACGCATGACGTTCCAAACTGTCAAGGTTCAAACCATTAGCCAGGGCCCTAGCCCTGTTCGTCGATTTAATCAACCCACTGACAATATTTTTAAGTCCGATTTAAATTTTCATTTCTACATATCCTCTCGGTAGAAGAAGCAATCAGAAGGTAGGGAACATATGATTTTATTAGTATTTAACTATACCTACACTATTGACCTGCGAAAGACTGCAGATAGATGCTGGATGCGGCAAGCTGAAGCTGAGGCTTATGTCCAGCAGTGGACTGATATAGGCTGATGATGATGATGATGATACACTATTGATTATTAACGGATAAAAGCTAGAGATAGATACCCATAATTGCCATTTTCTATTATAATTGATAGGATAAACTATTAGTTAGTTTAGTTTATTCTCTTTATTCTAATTTTGCAACTTTTGCGTCAATCGGGTCAATAAGCACACGAGGTTTAACTCCGTTGATGGGTTTTGTCAT
The DNA here is from genome assembly GCA_943735965.1 of Eupithecia abbreviata. Classification (NCBI taxonomy): domain Eukaryota; kingdom Metazoa; phylum Arthropoda; class Insecta; order Lepidoptera; family Geometridae; genus Eupithecia; species Eupithecia abbreviata. Next base: position 9,156,437 of record OX030982.1, on the reverse strand, counting down.
ACCATTGCAATCAAACTCATAAAGATTGGTGACGTTCTGCATACGTTTAGCAGACGGCTCTTACTAAAAATAAATTAAAAATAAAAAATTAAATGTTATTCAATTAAATGCTTAATTTACCTAACATCATGTCTACTTAACGATAATAATATGTCTACTAACTTTTTGTCGTTTCGCAGTAGCCCACGCAGCTCGAGATATTGTGACAAAATTCATCAGGCGATAATGCGTACGAATGTTGAAAGCTAATGTTTGTTTTTACTCATGTCATGTTAATATCCCATTCCTGAGTGGTTAGCGTAGAGCAACGATTGCGAAACTGCAAGGAAACTCTATATAATACCGGTACTTACAAAAAAAGTTGGCACGCTGTCCGCTAGATGTCTCTTAAAAATTATTTTGCTCAAGATATCACTTATGATACCGGAGAATAAATACAATTACTTTTCTTAACGATTTATTAGCACATAAATAAAAGACAAAAGCGCTTAATATTTTAGATCTTGTTGTATCATTAACTGTAATTTATTTGTGTTTATATTAAATTTACTATGTGTATTAAAAACTTGCTCTATGTACGCTTTATGAGCACTTAACGCAATGGTATTAAATCACTGCAGAACCTACTCAGTATGTGGTTTGGTCCCAAAGTCCCGACCTACATAATGTAATTCACATAAAATAAATTAAAAAGAAAATGTTGGTCTTATCTTCATCATAAATTCATACATAATAGTCTAATGCTGGACATATAATTAACTCATTGAGGGTAGAACTATGTCTTCCTCTAATGAGGGCTATAGCGCCCTGTCTGCTGCCGCATCAGGAATTTACCAGCAGTCTTTCGCAGGTCGTCATCCTACAATAAGAATTGGTCCAATACGCGTTTAATAAATAATGCTGGACAATCCACACAGCATCATCTAGCCCTGAGGTAAGCAGAGCTTGTGTTGTGGGTACTAGATGACTGATATACATGATACATTACATAGATATGTATTTTTAATATACATAGAAATACCCAGAACTCTCAGAACAAATATTTGCAATATTATAAAGGTATCAATATCAATCTTTTCTTCTCGCTCATCGATGGATTGAAAGTCGAGTAATCTTTGACTAGAAAATTATTAATTTTATTTATTCCACAGCGGAAGTTTGGGCTGGTAGTTTGCTCGGTAGTTCTAAAAATATCTGCCCAACAAATGTATTACATTAAGTAGGTATATCAGTCATCCAGTACCCATACCATATCACAGCCAGCTCTGTTTAAAATTGGGGCTAGAAGACGCTGTGTGGATTATCTAGCATTATTATTACTATAGCGTTTACGCGATAAGACTTTTGACATCATGATGATCATGATAACATCTTACATCTTAACAAAGTGCTTAAGGTAAAGCTGCAGGCCAGTTATACGTAACCATAGTCAGAATAAAAAATGTAGATGCAAAACCTACTGCAAAACAATTAAGAGTATGTACCATTGTTACCACATGCTTTGTTAAACTAGGAATTGATGTTACGGAACGAGTGTAACAGTTAATTGCATGTCAAGACACAGGCAACTTACAGTTTGTATGAAACCCAGTACAGAATATACAATAGTTTGTAAGGACCATCGCAATTAAGTGTTCTGGTTGAAATAGTATATGCAAGTCTAAAAAGGCGGTCACTTTCTTTACTCGTCCTTGTACTAAAATCGGAAGTAATTTTAGGGTTCCTTTTCAAGTAATTTTGGGGTTCCTTTTGAAGTCCCAGAAAGATAAAACTCTTATCTTAAGGTAAGGGTTTCATTGGATTTATATTTAAACGTTAGGATTTATGATTCCTTACGAAATTCTATAACGCCTTGATTTATTTAGGTATCTACCTCAAAAGAGGGTAATAATGTTCCCTGATACGAGCCGCGCGAGGTACTATAGCCTCCTAAGAAAAGCTAATTTCGTACATTTTCATGACTTTTCATCTCGAACTGGTACCTTAAGTACAATAAATCTAGACTCAATTTAATTGTTTAGTAGCAGAGGCCAGTGTCACTCTGTCAATAGAATGTGGAGACCCATGAACCCGCATTCAAATCCGACTCGCACCATTACTTAACTTTACACACCTAATACAATTTGTCAAATATTTACACGATATTAGTAAGAATAGCTTGAGCAACTTAAGTTCAAGCTTTATTTACTCAGTTCACAATTGCAAGCCCCCCTCCTTTTGCTCGACAGGCAGCCAGAGACAGGCAAAGTGGTTTTAGTATCAGCCCACCACATCACTGTTCAGGCCAATCCTGACTAGCAATTGCAACTAAAAATGCAATTCAAATTATTACTAGTGATCTCTGTGCTTCATTGTACCGCAGCGGAATATTTTAAGACGAAACGTGAGTCCTATTTTTGATTGATGCCCCAGTTTTGGAGAGATTGACCCAATTGTGTTTAATTTTGAAATAAACAGATGGTTTATGTTGATGGTTTTGCAATGGAGTTGCATAAAGCTGCAGACATTATATCATGGATTTGTAAGAGCATTTCTTGTTGTGTTTTTTAGTCTGCGATGTGATGTCGCGGTTTTGTTTTCGATGCAAGAATTGCAAGAGCGATCAGCATTCTTTCTCATTTTATTCATTTTGTTATAGATTCTATTTTAAAATAATTTATTTGCTTAGAACATGGGTATGATATAAATAATACAGTAATTATAAAATATAATGTTTCATCATATTCGGCTTTTGGGGCATACGAATTTCAATGGAATGAAAATAATTACTACTACTTGCATGCATGCAATAGGATATACTCGTACCTGTATTACGTACATTGTACAAGTACATTGTATGCTTGCAATCTTGTTTGGAAAAAGTCGAAAGATAAGTAAAAAATATTGGAGAACATACAGATCATTGTATCCTTGTCCAGTAAATATATTCCCGTATTTTATCATTTTAAGAATATTAATTTATAATTATTTCTAAGAATTTCTTTAAACACGTTAATGCTGTCAATTTATTTTATAGTCTTAGGTTTCTTATTATTTATGCGAGGTGCCATTTTTGCACGCATAATCCTTTTTATGGCATAGTAAAAAAATCACACAAAAATCGTTACCGGTATCTTGATTCCAAGTTTTCTATGCCTTGTTAGGTTGATACTTATTATTAAGGCAGGTACATCGGTATGTTTTCTCCAGTCTTTGTTATCAATCTACCTATCTAATTATCCCATTCGTATCTTGCGTTCCTTCGTTCGAGCAAAGGCTAGTGTGTGCTATTTCTTTATTGTTTTTTGTAGTCTTGACTGACTGAATAGAATATGATATGAGATTGACCTCAATCTATAGATCCAGAGATTTGATTTCATTGTATCGATGGATCAAACCATCGACAACTTGTTGTGTTGACCTATGCGTCGTCTTTTGTCTTGTTTAAGGTTGGCTTTAGGTGTAGGTATATAAATCGCATAATATTATATTATATATTGTGTTATAGGTACACATAAACAGATAGTAAATAAACTGTAGGTATATAAATGCTCTGGTGGTTCCTTTTTCACTTCTTCCATCCAGTAGTGTAAAAAAAATGTTTTGAAGAGGAAATCAAAAACAGGAGCTTATGTCTTATTATATTTAAGTGCTTATGTTGTAACCCTACAGAAATAATGTTAGGTATTGAATACCTATATACGAAATCTATTTATTATTTTGTGCGTTGTTATAAAGCATCGCAATACAGTTTCACTGGTGACTAGTAACACCTATCACTGGCACCAGTCTCTCACAAACAGGGATCTGTATTTACTGTTCTACACCTTACTACAACAATTTACTATAATTTACTGTAAGATTATTTTATATTATTTATTATTTTCAATAAAGCCGCTGTCCCACCGCCAGGCACGGTGTGCATGTACACGTCCACGCGACGCATTTTAGCTGCGTGGGTTCGTTTGTTTGACACCGTATGTAGGTATTGCGTATTCCACGTAAATTATAGCGTTGACAGCTTTGAGCTGCGCGGGTGCCATATTCGAACGAGCTGCTCGTGGAGCAATGACGTCATTTATCACGTATTCGTGCGTAGCGTTTTCGTGGGTTGCATTGCAGTGGACGTTATCAAATACATTTACTTGCAAAGCGAAGCTTGACACGTGGGTAGCCTCTCAGTGGGTTGCAGTAGACGTTACTCAATACATTTTCTTGCAAAGCGAAGCTAGACACACGTGCGTAATCTCTCCGTGCGTTGCGGTAGGACAGCAATTGGTGAAGCTAGTTTTACCTTCACGGTCTATATCGATAGTCCTATCCTATCGAGAGACCTATCTACAGACAGTGGTCTATTGGTGTGCTGATTCAAATTAAAAACGTCAACGGTTTTCCATCTTGGTAAAGTTATTTTGTGCCTTGACCTGCTCAGATTGCGTTGAGATTATGAGTGTGTAATATGTAATTTTGGAGTTCGAAATCGTTATTTATCTCAGAATCTGTGAAAGCTACCTTCATATTAAGGGGAATGGTACTTTGAACTCTCTTGCATCTTGTATTACGTGTTTTAAAAAATTGATTTGCGATTTTTTTTCTCGTTAGTTTTGAAAAACACATGTTTTGCACACATAACTAAGGTGAACTTAACGGATTTGGGTTTCAAAGTAAGCCTAGATCTCAGATCTCATAAATATAATTCAGCGTTTTTTTTTGGTTCCCTGTATCTGCAAACACGATTGGAATAAAAATACGATAAAAAATCATTAAAGTGCACTGTTCCGCATATTATTTTATTTTATTTGATCGTAGGATACCTACTTATAACTAATTATTTGGTTCCTAATAAGGTGTGTCGATTTCTTGTGTTTAAGCAAAAACATGTGTTTTGCACTTACGACGTTCCAAAACCGCATACGTAACGGGCAGAAACTAGTTTTTAATAAAGCTCTTGAGTTCTAGACCTTTTGCGTTGTTGGTTTGTATTAATATCTCAAGAATTTGGAAATTTAACTTACAACGCAAATTAAACCAGATCAGTCAACGGCTAGGCGGCTGTGAGAAATCGTTTTTCTTGCTATTTATTTTTAGCTCCACTCATAAATCTTCCGACAGCTCCAAAGTAAACACTATTGACGTTCATCCGTTAGTTCGTCTGACTACTTTTATTTTTATAATTTCTGTTACTAGCTGGCAGCTAGTAACTCATATTATGAAGGTTTTAAGTTTGCCGCTCATTGCTTCGCTTTTTAGGATTCCCTAACTGAAGGGTGAAAACGGGACCCTATTACTAAGCTACTTTTTCTTTCCGTATTTCTATTGCCCGTAGTGGCGGTCTTCGGAAGGGAGAATGTAGGGATCTCCTCATAATATTCTATTTAAATATTTTATATCGATAATAATCAATTGTCACAACACTATTAACGTGTCCCATCCCTGTCGACAAGACAAGACAGGATCTAGCTTTGGGGTTTTCTCCATCCAATTAAAACACCACGTTTTATGTTTTATTAGTAACCTAATGTTATTGAGGAATAGCATAAGTATATTGATATTACACTATAGCAATATTACAAAATAACAAGAAAAAATAAAAATAAAACTATCTCTAGGTAACGTCCATACCAAGTTCAACAAAGAACACTGAAGACTACGATTGTTTATAAGAAGATATAATGTTGAAGTAGTTATGGTAGTATTTTGAATTCACTTGTAGTTACTATATTTTCAGTAAAGTCTAAAACCCTGTGCTGTCCCGTTCAATTACCATATCATCATCAACAGCCCAGTATAGTCCACGGACATAAATCTCCCTCAATGAGCGGCCGTCCTGTCTTCAGCTTGACGCATCCAGCATCTGCCCGCAGTCTTTCGCAGGTTGTTATCTTACCTGGCCGGATATCACACAATATCATCATCTTGTAAACGAGATAGATTTTTGGATAAGCGATACCAATTCTTTTCTTTATTTTGTTGTAATAAAATTGCTTGATAATTATTTTTCCTATCCACTTGCCCTTCCAGCAAAATCTTATGCACCCGCAGCCGAGTATTAAGTTTTCTGCCCATTAGAATCTCTGCCGGTGAGTCTACCTGATCCCTAGGCGTGGAACGGAAGTTATACACACATAATATCTAATCATGTCCGGAATCTATACATTTTTTAAGTAGACTCATGACTTGACCGTTCGGGCATCTCGTTCACACTTGCCGTTTGATTGAGCGTACAATGGCAAAGACCTACCTACAATAACTAGCGAAGAAGAGATAATGCATTTACGCGTGCATTTTTCATACAACTTCATTACTACATTTTATATGTAAGTGCCAATTTAGCCTTGAAGTACCAATGGGTTGGGTTGAGTACGTACTTTAGTTTCTTGGGTAACTGCGTTCAGCCTTGATATTCGAGTTATTTTGCGCAATTGACTCCTAAGTACCAATGGAGAAAATCGTAAACAAAGAATATTTTAGTCCTATCCGAGAGTTGTTTACTCATAGTTTACACAATGTTGCCTTGAAACTGTTTGCCACAATGTTCCCATTCCCCATTTGAGTGAACCCTTCGGTACGTATATTAAAAAAAAAAAAACTGACCTGATGCTTTGTCCTGTCAAAAATCTTTTATATTTTTTCCAAATACCTTCCCAATTAGTTAGGGTCTGACCAACTCTGGTCTTCTTTTTCTAAGTCAACCTCATTGTTTTGAAAAACTTTGGGGTTGTGTGTTTTTAGATTTTTCCTGGTATATTTTATTCTCTCCTGAGATTCTTTCCTAAAAGGCTCTTGAAGAGGCTCTTTAAAAACACTAACTAAAGATGACACAATCTAACTTACAAAAGTAGGGCTTGATGACTTCATTTGTGACACTGTGGGAAATTTCTCACGGAATGCAAGAAAATTTCACGTAATGGGAAAATTGTGCGCTATTTTCTTGTACCTGCATACGTATTCACGTAGCACAAACAAGAAAATAGAGTTAGGCTCTTTGGTACTACGCACGCACAATGAATTTGATGTGTCCAGTTTTGGTTCTATAAAATAACCCAATAGGTACATTTTAATCTAAGAGCCAGACTCCGGTAACATTTTTTTTTGACGACCGATTTGGCGCATTGGGCGAAGGTCCGCTTGCGACGCAGGAGGTTGCGGGTTCGATTCCCGCCTCGGAACAATTGTGTGTACGATCTGCAGATATTTGTTCCAGGTGTTCTGGTCGTTTTCTATATACAGGGTGTCCGCCGGCAGATTTTATACTTCAAAAAATAAAATAAAATAAAAATATGAGTACAATCAAAGTTATTTATTTGTTATCTTACATAATAATAATGCGGATTTTAGTTTTTAAAAATCACTCCACTCAAATGGCGTCCTTCAAGCCGCAAACATTCTTGCAATCTTTCCCTCATGTTGGCGAAAACTCGCTTGCAAAGTTCTGGACTGATAGCTGCGATCTCTCGTCGGATATTTTCTTGTAGGGCCTCTATTGTTGATGGTGAATTAGTGTATACACGAGATTTGAGATATCCCCATAAGAAAAAATCACAAGGGGTCAGATCGGGTGATCTAGGCGGCCAGGCTATGTCGCCGAAGCGACTTATCAATTTTCCAGGAAAAAGCTCTCGCACTTTAGCCATTGAGTCCCTAGCAGTGTGTGCCGTGGCTCCATCCTGCTGAAAATGTGTTCTGTTATTGTAACCAACACGACGATGCAGCTCCGGAATAAAAAAAATGTCCAGCATCGCGCGGTACCGTTGTGCGTTGACTGTTTCACCTCTGCCAAAAAAATAAGGTCCAATTATGCCATTTCCAGAAACGGCGCACCAAACTGTAGTCTTCGGGCTGTGGAGAGGCTTTTCATGGACTTCTTTTGGGTTGCTCGCACTCCAATAACGCATATTCTGTTTGTTAACGTACCCCCCAATGTGAAAATGCGCCTCGTCGCTAAAAAAAATGTTACATAAACGCGTAGGGGTAGAAAATCGTTCCAGAACGACTCTAGCATAATTCAGCCTTTTTATGTAGTCATCTTCTTTCAATTGCTGGATGATTTGGAGCTTGTATGGATGGAACTTCAATTTTTTTCGGATAATTTTGTGAACTGAAGTCTTTTTCACACCTGTTGATGCTGCAATCTTTCGTACAGACTTACGCGGATTTTGTAAGATTTCCCTTCTCACAAGTTCTACGTTTTCAGGAGTAGTTACAGTCGTTGAAGGTCCAGGCCGAGGTTCATTTCCGACTGATCCGGTTTCTCTAAACTTCTGTACCCACGCCCATATCAATTGGTTTGACGGGCCATCCTTCAATCGTCGGATATCAAAGTTAGAACAAAACCGACGCCTTGCTGCATTGATCGAATTATTGTTCGCAAAATACGCCTCAACTGCAAAAGCGCGGTGCGCGCCCGTCCACTGACTCATGGCTACTAAATAACCCGCAGCACTCCCGCGTCGAGAGATGCCCCGCTCTTCCCGCTGCCGCCTTCCCACACGCCGTGAGCTCAGTTCAAAGTGTAAAATCTGCCAGCGGACACCCTGTATAATAAAAAATACCTATCTACATATGTAATGTATTGTATTATGTATATCAGTTATCTAGTACCCATAACACAAGCTCTGCCATAGCTCTGCTTACCATGGGGCTAGGCTAGATAATGCTGTGTGAATTGTCCAGCATTATTTATTTATTTTTGAACATAAAACTGTGCAGGGCAAATGTCTCCATCAAAATAGTTCTATATCTCTCTTTATTCTGAGCATTATTATTAATCCTATTAGATCGTGGTGTCTGCCTTTCTCATTACACTCTTTTATACCAGGCCTTTGGACACATCACAGGCTATAAGAAATAAAAAATATCTCTAAAATTGTCGATATTTTCGCGGGTTCAAGTTCCGTTGAAATCGAAGAAAGTTTTGGGATATTATTGAATTTCTGAGATTACTCCGAGTGCGAGGGCTTACGCACTATAATAACAAAAATCACAGGCTATAGGTATTTTTAAAACCACGTCTTTCTAATTATGTCTCCCGAAATCGATAATTATAATTATTACAAAAAACTAGCACTGGTGTAATAATAAAAAAATTGTTCTGGTTTTTTGGTTAAATTTTTTTTTAAAAAGACACAATGTAACTTACATTACATGAGAAATAAGCTATTCTAAAATAGGTGTAAATTAAGAGCTTGAGTAGGTCGTCTTCGTAAATATAGGTAGTACTTACCCATCTAAAAATAATTATCTGATGATATTTTGATGGCTTTTTTAAATGCATTGAATGAGTTTACATTTTTTATAATGGAGGGTATTTTATTTTAATACTGTGCACCGTGGTAGGTACGTAAACATCTTTTCCTGTAGTATTCAGTACGCGGCTTGGGTAGGAGTAAAAAAACTTGCTCCGCGAGTTTTTCAGTTGGTTATATTGCGCTGTTTGACAAAGGACAAGTTAGTAATTTTTTTAGGATTTTACGAGCACTTTTATGTTCAGTAATTTAGTTTCTTTGTAAATTTTAGTTGTTGAGGTTAAAATATGAACATCGAATTGTAATAATTTTGTTTTGTATAATTTGAAGTTCAGCTAATGCTACCCCAAATTTTAATTAAGTACATAAGATGTAATTAAACGTGTGTACTTGGCGTGGAATACATCGGACGATGTTACAAAATGAACCAGTGAGAGCCGAGACTATGAGGTAGAGGTACTTTTGATGTGTTCAATATGTGCATACGTCATCTATTCTGAAGCCCAAATAATGTTTCTCTAACTTTTTTTCTATAGGTACCTACATCGTTTATTTTAAGTTGGTCATGTGGTGTAATTATTTTATTTCTTTCCCTAAAGAGTTTTTATTTTATTTTCAGCGAATTTCGTGAAAACCTGTTCGAAAAGTGACCCAGAATTTGATGACTGCTCACGATCTGCTGTCCAGAATCTATTCAATGCTTTGGGACCAGGTACCTATTTGAATATCATTTCATTTATTATTTACAGTATATAAAGATAACAAAGTATTTACCTAAATTACTTGAGAAGCGAAAATAACTTGTTTCATACCTTCCTTGTCCTGATTGAACTAAATCCGATTTGTTTTCAAAATTGTTTTGATTTGCATGAACATCGATTACACCGTAATTATCAGTAAAGCTACCACACCTTTTATTAAATAGGTCAAAATTCGTTTGACATAGACCGGTGTTTACCGTCCAATAACTACCAATGTTATCTAGTTCTATGTTATCTTGGTACTAGTAGAGTAAGCTATCTAAGAGATGCTGTTTGCCTAGTTGTGCAACGACCTCAGCTGTTCGGGCCGCTGGCTGTGTAATAACATGCCCACCTCTTGGCAATTCTGCGGCCCTGGTACCTGGGTGTCAACTGGACACAAGGACACTCAACTTTGCGACGGTTTATCAACGCAACCATTCATACGATGATTCATTGTGTGTTCATTAATATGGATGTTGATTTTTTAGTTGACATGGTTCAAAGTTATTTTTATTACCCTGAATCAAATTTTGAATTTAAAAGTTACGGGAAAATGGCCTTGTGCTACCTATTTAAACCTATCGTGACGTATTTGAAAACGGCCATTGATAGTTTGATAGTATTATCTGCTGTATCAAAATACTTATTACATTCAAACAATTACTAAATGCATTTAACGAAAATGATGATAGGTAGACTGGTAGGTGCACTAGTCGCTGGGCTAGTCACATAGCCTCATTACGAAACATTTTGTACATAACTTGCGGAAAGCGAAAGCGCTATTTCTTCACCACACTCGTGCGACCCAACCAAGTATCAAATGAGACACCAATCAAAACGTTCCCTTTCATTCCAGGTCTTCCAGAAATCGATTTACCCCCGTTGGATCCACTTAAAATTCCCAAAATTAGAATTCTCCAAGGTGAAGGACCGGTAAACATCAATGCTGCTCTGGATGACGTCACTGTGACGGGTTTTGGCAAAACCGAAGTGTTGTTAAACCAGTAAGTATCGCCTCCTGATTACTTATGATCGCCTGGTACATCGCACAACTGTTCGATCGACTGAGTCGTACGACATGGTATTCTCTTATACAAAACATTCGATAAATTTATATCGATGGCACACAGGTAACAGGCACAGGGGTAAATGTTACATGAAAAAACTACAAAAATGAGGCAAAGGAGATCTTTGTTTTAGTTCTATTGACTAGTCAAAATCCTTAGGTAATTATTTATAACATTGATGATTATTAAGTACCTTACCTACCTACCAAAGGACCGAGTTAAAATCATACCTTTGATATAACTTTTGTTATGTTGTGGTTACCAAACAATCATTTATTTTCAGGGTCGATGGAAAAACATACGACTTCTACACAAAAGTGCGCATTCCAAAGATTAGGATCGAAGGCACTTACGACTTGAAAGGAAAGATTCTACTCATCCCTCTCGTCGGTCGTGGCATCTGCTGGTTTGAGCCTAGTTTGTATCGTTCTAATATTTTACAATATTTTATAATTATTACCTATTCCTATTATTTGATCTCTCGACTTCGGAGAAAGTTGAGCATAGCAAAGGTTAGAATTGAGACATTGAGTGTTTCTTCGATTTTAATAATAAAGTTTTATTTTCATTTACTCATACATAATTAGTTCAGTTAGCCCCCTACCTAATAGTCGAAGTACTTACAAAATAAGCGTTGATTATTTAACTTTGTTTTAACACTATATTCTCTTTATTTTCAGGAAACATGACTATCGATATCGTTAGTGAGGTGAAACTGTACAGCAAGGACGATATTACATTTTTCAATGTGACTACAGCACACGTGAAATACAACATCGGGGGCCTGAGATTGCGAATGAACAATTTATTTGACGGAATCGAATCCTTAGGTAAGATCAGTGTTAATAATTTGTGACAAAATTACGTAATAGGATTACATTTATTTCTGAAAACCATGCAAGTTTAAAACTACTAGCGCCATCTGCTGAGAAGTAGCGCAACGAAATAGTATACACCAATTTTGCGCGTCAGTTACACACAGTCAACCTACTTCCACTCACACAATTACCAGTCAGTTCTTTCGAACCGGCATAGGTCGCGCTACGGTAGTATCAGATTATGTTTACGTTCATCTCTTTTCTGCTTATGCTCGCTTGGTACAAACGTGATACAAATTGCAACGTTGAGACGCTATGGAACGTCGTCAGACGTTTGACAACCACTTCTCGCTATTGTTTGATGCTTGCGAATTTTTTTCGCATGCTCGTGTCGTTTTGCGTCATATGACAATTTGTTTCGTCATTGCCGTCATGATATTTTTTATTTGCTTTATGTACCTACAACTAGGAAGTTAGGTACATTTGTATGATACATAATTTTATTCTGTTCTACGAATGAGTCATCCTGTTTCGACTTGTTTGTTGTTATGTAGGTACTGTTTACTGTTCATTGATTCAATAGTTAGTTTTTATTTTGGTTCTTGTAAGATTTTGCTCTAGGAATTTTGCTCAAAATCTCACAATTTATATAATTACCAGTAAAATTAGATCTTGGTTGGCACTCAAACGATTAACAAATTAGATAATGGCTGGAATGTACCTACAATGGACCGAGAAGATCCATGCGTTTCCATTATCTACAGAAACGGATAAGAAGACCTATCCTTTTTTCAACAATAGGAATCTTAATAATGTAGCGATTTCTATTTTCAGAGGAAAGTACAAACGCATACCTCAACGCAAACTGGCGCCCAGTTTCCGAATCCCTCCGACCGATCCTCTCAAAGACCATCGAAGATATTCTCCTTGGCTTCATGCAAAAGCTGTTCCATAATCTACCTGGCCACTACCTGATAGGGGACCTCAAACAGCTGCCGAGCAAAAAGCATGACACATCGACGAAACATTAAGTAGTTTTACAAAATATTTTATTTAAATAAGCGTTGATTAGTTTGATAATATTGAAGGTGAAAAAAACAAAGGTCTAGACTTTAATATTAAATTAAGGTATATCGCTAATTTAGATACTAATTTATAATTATCTGGACTTTTGAATTGGAAATTAAGTACAGTTTCTAATACATGAGTTGATAAAAAAAACTTTGCTAATGTATATAAGTTTATGGAAGTAGTGCCGAAGGAGTTAGTGATAAGAAGCCAAGAAAAGAATATCAAAATAATATTTTTTTTCCAATCGAAGAATACGATTTTCATTGAATCTAGATTATACGTTGAATTCGATTAAGATTAGATTTTTATAAATCCGACTGATAATTCAATTGTAAACAATGAAATAGAAATTAAACATTAAACAAACAAAAGACCTCGTTTTTTCTTCAGTTTTTAACTTTCTAGTTACTATATCCAGAGTGTTTGAAGATAGTTTTGTCAAGGTGCCAAAACATGCCAGTGACTGAGCAAAATATTTACCTGATATCTATTCCAGGTAAGCTGAGTATTAATAAATCGGAAATGGAACAAGAATTTCAGCAAATATTTACCTATAGTTGTATCTTTGTGAGCAATGACAGTCTGAAATACTAAAATATGACTTTGAACCATGAGTCACACTAGTGACAAAGATTAAAAATAAATTCAGGAATGTCAGAAAGAATCTAAACTTGCTAAAAACACAGATGGATGCTAATCGTCATATAGCCATGAAGACATGATTGTGCCCTATATAAATAACACTAAATAGGTACCTACCTTCTGCTTATGCAGAATACACATTATTCAATAATCATCAAAGTTAACCACTCGTAGGTCTATCTGTAAAATGGCTTTTAATTATCATAAACCACTTTTCTCAAAGTCCTTACCTGCCAAATAGGACGTCCAGGCATTTTAATAGGTTCCAAAAAATGTCACAACACAAAACACGAGTTCACACTTCGCGTGGCTGCCACTAGATGGCTCTCTCACAAAAGTTGAGAACAAAATAAGCGCTACTCCTTCATAATAACGTGTTTTATACATCGGCAAAGCTATCGGCGTAAATAACGGTGTGAGGGAACAAGACGCAGAGACGATCGACAGAAATATCCCTTACGCAGTCGGTGAAAATTATTGTGAAAATTTTAGTAGTAAGAACTTAATGGACTGGATAGATTCGTTTGCTGATGCATTTATTGGCAGACCACAATGAAATAAAATAAGTATTTTCAGACTTCGATATATATCATAGACCTACTTATATTATTTATAACAAGGTAAAGTAAAAAATAAATACTAAACTGGTTAAACTAATTCGAAACCACTAGGATAGAGATAGTTGAGAGAGGGTGTAGGTCTCTAGCCAGAAGACAGGTCATTATAATCTGAAGAATATTAAAAACAGCTTGGAGATTTGAAATAGAGCCAGAGATCAATGTTGATAATCAATATTAAAACACTAAGATGTAAAGAAGTAAGATTCTAAAGTAATGAATGAATAAGACGAACGAATCATTAATTATTATAGAGACATCACCAGCCTCGCTCATTAATCGGACGGATCATCTTATTAATAGATTCCAGACTAACCAAACTGGCACGAGGCTGAAAAAATTCACACATGTTCTTAAGCTTGGGAGTGTGATGCAATATTTTTTCTGGTAAAGTAAAAAAAAAAGCTTTGCTGCAATAAAGCTAAGTGATTCACTATCACTTTGCAGCGAATCTATTTTAGAAACAAAGCTGTGAGGTGGTGTGAGCCTTTGATTTTTAAAATTTTTAAAATTTAAACTCTAACTGATGCTATAGGCATCATTTAGAGTTCTCTCCTGGAAAATAACAAATGCAAAAAGTGTTTTCAATCATTATTGCATTGCATTCACTTTTGAAGCAGGATTAGCATTCACTACTTTAATATTATGCTGTCCTTGTACAACAAGTTCCTAGTACGACCAAAATGACCAAGTAAATGCATTTCGTTTCTATTTGACACGATTTAATGCTTCATACCTAATATTAAGATAGTATTAGTGTTAGTGAAAAGAGTTATTAAGATTTTCATGGATCATACAGTAAAATGGCAGTTATGTATGCCTCAACAAAATATTTAAATCACAGTTGCTGATGATGTAAATTAGATTTGTACCTACGACTTAAAACCTTCTATACAAAAGGTCCTACACGTCTGTCTTTTTTTAACTGACTAGTACCTATGTACTTATAGCAGAAGTAAATTAAAATTATGAGAGAACTAAAAACATATTCAAATGTTATGAGAAGTGACATCAAGAGATGAAGGTTATGGGTGAATGACCGGCTGATGAAGGCTCGAAGAACGAGTTGATGACCCACAGAAGGGTGCTCAGGGATAGGGCCCCTTTGGTGTCGCTTGCAAAAGGAATAACCACTAGGAGGCCATAAACAACAAGAGGTTGTTATACATGCACTTTGCACCGAATGGATGACGTCATCATCGGTTCATAATGCATTGTTCGCTGCAATTTTCGCTTGCGCAGCGGCTGATAAAATTTAGTGCATACGCACGCACGCTAGCGGCATCTGTATGGAAATTACTAAAACTGAGTCACTGTTTCGATAGTTTACATTTGGTATTTTTACTGTCCTTTTTGAGTATACTATATTCTAATATACTCAAAAATGTATTGTTTTTATCCTGATTTACTCTTTTTCATTATTGTGCCCAAACTAAACATTCAATTCAACTGCTTCCTTCACTGTTTCGGTATTTATATAATGTTTTACTTTTCAGCGTTAAAATCATAGTTTTACATAACTTTACGTGTGTTTATTGAGCCTTAGAAATTTTAAATGGTTTAATTACGATCCTTATTTACCGAAGGTAATTATTCTTATTGACACCGAAGCTGGCCAGATGGCCTATTTATTTCAAACTTGGTGTGGTTGATAGGTGGTTTACCTTGAATGCAATGATCTTTCCATTATCATTATCCTGTATCCTAATGGTTCGACGTTAATTATATGATACCTATCTAATTAAGGTTAGATTCTACTAACCTGCCAGCTTCCAGTTCCTGTCCAGTTCCTATCATACTTGAATTAACTTGGTCTAAATTTTAATAAATATATTTATTTGGTTGTTATCTTGTAGTAGCTCACTGATTTTTATTGAATAGTACTAATCAAAGAAAGTTAAGTAATTAAAAAACTAGGATATTAATCGCAAATACAATAAATAATACTTTTCTTATAAGTTTTTGGAGCCAAATTCTATTTTTTTAAGCTTGCTGTGCCTTTGTAGCATGATCCAGAATAATCTATAGTCAGTAAACTTTCATCAGAGGTAGTTCGTGTTTTCAGCGGTTCAAGGTAGCGTATGGGTACAGGAATAGAACATGAGTAAACAGTTTTAAAATAACATCGTCCTACAGATTTGTTTCAACGCCCGCTCGCTCATCGATCGGCAAGTCAGCCAAGTACCTTTAGTCATGGTGGTATTTTCATAAAACACCGAAAATCTAAATGAAATCAAAAGTTAGCAAACACGGAGCAACTTTGAATAATGGGAACGAATCATAATACTAATTCATTAGGATTCAAATTTGTAAACAAAACTTATAAATAGAAGCTCTACCTTCTTTGAAAAATGTGACTTTTGATTCGTGGTGTAAGTACATAACAGAAGAAGCATAGAATAGCATTCCAAAGAAAATTTTAAAATAAATCCCTGGTAGTATATTCTCCCAAAAACGCTTCTATAACTAACAAAAAACTTCAGTTGAAAACATCTTAACAATTTTGCTCAGAAAACTCGTTTCGTTTCTAGGTGGGTTATACTTCGAATGGCATGCTCGGAACGTAAAGGCCGGCTGGTGGAGAATCTGGAGCAGGCGGTTACGATCGCCAAGTACCAGGCGTCTAGCAGCGTGTAGGAGTATTTCTAGAATTCCACTTATGTTCTGTTATAACGTCATCAAGCATTGAACCTTGAGAAAGACATCTACCGGAGACTAGCGGAATCTTTTCTTGAGCTTCTTGCTATTGCTAATATTAAATTGAGCTACAGGTCAACATAATAGATGGCTCTAGCATAGCTGTCTTAGAAAGCTTGTGGACTGCCTTTAGTTATAGCCGCAGATTATTGCAGCATTTTAACATGCTCTTAACTTCTTTAACACTAGCTTAACAACCAGAACTAGATCCAGTTATTCAGTATCTGAGCTAAGGAAATGATCAACGTCGCGTCGCGAATATCACATGCCTTACCATGACCACACCTACTGCAGTTTACATTGTATTTATTGAGGTAGAGCATCATCATCGTCATCAGCTCGTACACGTCCACTGCTGATTATAGGCCTCCCACCAACGTCATCACGAATAGCGATCCTATACAACCTCCATCCAACGACTTCTGCGACCGATACAATGTCGTAGGTCCATCGAGTGGTCCCACACTTCTTTTCGCATTGCATCGCCGCCGCTGTCGCCATTCGAGAATCTTTGCTACCCAATGATTATATTATCGGCTTTGCGAGCTGCTGTTTTGTTGCTGTGTGTTTTGCCCATCACCACTTCCTGCTAATTCTGAGAGCTGTCGTCGGTTACTTTAATTCTACAGATACAGATTTCCGTATTTCCGATTGCGTAGAGAAACAAACTCTGTATAACGATGGATTATAACGTACTAGTTTCTGCCCTCGGCTTTGCACTTCCGTTTTATGGCAAATGTTCAAAGGTTATTTCTATAGCATAGAAACTGATTTTAGGAATAAAAATTAACCCATACTTTATTCCAGATCTACGTCTTACATCTCCAAATTTTTAACCCTATCCGTTCAGTTGTTTTGGCGTGCAGAAGTAACAGACATCCATCCATCCATCCATCCAAAAATTCACGTTGATAATTATTAGTGTGATAGTAATGCGCTTAATCGAGAATAATAAGGGATTTAAATAAAAAGTACCTACTCTTAATTTTATTTATTTATTTACACAGTAGATAATAATGAAACATGGATCACATTCCTATGTTTTAAAATAATGAAAACTTCGTTACTAATAAATTATATATTATTATATAAATGGCACATATACCTTACACTAAATAGCTACAAAATGAAGCTTATTGCTTGAAACACGTTACGATTGTAATGTACAATGAGATCTTATATTTATTGCACCTATCCCTACGACTAACACTAAAATGACTAGAAAGATGACAAGAATACTAAAAACTGCGGTTACTTTTGACTTTAATTATTGATAATAAAATCGTCGAGTTTTCCAAACTAGCCAATTTTAAATAACATCAATGAATAACCAAAACATTACCAACAATATAACCCCAAGTCCCAGGATCCAAGTTTTATTACTGGAACAGCTAATTTAAATAAAAAAATACGAAACCTAGCTGTGCACTTATATAAACTAACTTGTATTGTTATTTTATAACTGTCACCTAGTCCTTACAAACGATATCAAAATTAATTTGGGAATGTAGTTCCTTCCTCATACAAAATCATCATAACTATTGAAACTTGGTTCCATGGTCACGCTGTCAAAACTCGCAGCAGTAGCAGGTCTTGCTTTCTGGGCCAAAAGTCTGTCACATTCGTTCAATCGTCCATGCAGAACATCATACACCCTCGTCATAGAAGCCACCTTCTCTTTGCATCCTGGGTCAGTTTCAATAGCAAAAAGTCTCGAATCTAGGAGTTTGATAGCAGCAACGATATAATTCCTCAAGGTTTTAGTCTTATGCTCACTACTGACTCTGTCCAAAAACGCACAGACCTGTCGTTCTCCGCAAAGAAGAACATCCACATCGTAAGCTAGCGGAGAATGTTGGCGGTGAAGGTATGCTATCAGTCGCTTCGCATATCTTCGGTAGGTTCGATACACCTTCCGTTTCCTCGCTCCAAGCGTACGACCCATAGTCATTGATTTCTTCATGTCGTCTATGACAGCTTTGTAGCCAGCATCGCCTTTCGAGTCGAATATGTCTTGAAGACGAGGCTCGACCGGCTGAAGCTCGTAAGGAGACGGCGAAGGAGGCAAAGATGGGGACGATGGCGGTGGAGATGGTGGCAAAGGGTTTTGTTCTTCTTCGCTCGAGTCGCTTGATTGTTCAGGCTGTTTGACTACAGGTTCAGGATAAGGTCGCGGCCGCTTCCTAGGTCTTTGAACTCGAGCTGGCCGTGGTGCAGTTCTCGCATTGTAAGCTGTCAGGACGTTTGCATCCTGCTCTGTTAACGGGCGGGTTCGCTGCGTGGCTGAGAGAGGTATGATCCTGATCTTAACAAGAGCGTAGCTTTGGTGTATTTTGTCTTTGATGGTAGGATCCTCGTAGTCGCTTCCCCAGAGCTCCCGGATCGCTGATTCTTTCAAGTATCGCACTTGGCAGAGTTCTCCATTAAAGAAGCGTTTCCTTTGCTGCTCGTTCAAGGCATCCCTTTCAGCGCCAGTAAGGCCGTGAATCTTCGTGAGGTGGTCGGGTAGTTTACCGTACGTAAAGCGAGCACAGTTTTCGATGGGGCAGGGTATGTTGGCGTGGTTCTGCTTCTTGGCTTTTGGAACTGGGGCAGGGAGCGCCATATTGAGTCCTGGGGAGAAAAAAAAACAGTCGTTAATTATGGCAGTTATTCGAACCTTAGAAGGACTCATTCTAAATCGGAGTTTAAACGAAAGCATCTACAAAACACGACTTGATTAGCCGAATCCAATGACGAATCCTTAAATCCCAATTACAGACAAACAGTTACTTTTGATGAAATAAACTATATCTAGCGCGTCGCGTCTCAAAAGTGTCGAGGTTGAAACAATCTAAGCTTCTTCTTCTTATATATAAAAATCAATTGCTGTTTGTTAGTCTCGATAAAACACGAGAACGGCTGGGCCGATTTTGCTGATTTTGATTTTGGCAATGTTTGTCTTAGTCCAGGGAAGGTTTATACGGTGAGAAAACGTAAAATTGCGCAAAAACTCCCACGGGCGAAGCCGCGGGGTGCAGCTAGTAATACATAATTATCATTATCTCGTCTCTCCATGCAAATAACACCGCACGCACTATCTTGAGATTTTTTGATCTTCGGTACGACGACTGTCGTACTAAAGCACTGCTAACTAATGTTAGCAGAATTAGTCCCCAGCCAAGGCAGCCAAGGAGTGTTTTTTTATTATATTACTTTAGCCAAAAGTCAATAACCAATCAATCTAATTGTTCCGTTAAAAAACTGCAGAATTTTCGCAATATTTCCTCAACTTTCCATCTCGAACTAAAGCAATTAATACCAGGGATTCGTACAAATGTTTTCGCAGTCCAGTTAATTTATTTAGAGGGTGTTTATCGAGGGTGGCTGTCCGAGTATAATAATTGTGTTGACGGAGACCTGAGGCTGTTTGCGGAGGCCTCCGCTCTTGTCCTTCGTGTAATTTATTGAAAACAATGCTTCTATGAGATGGACGTCTGAAGATGTAATTATTGAGGGCTGACAAGCTGAGATGGCTCAGGAGTCAACTTGTTTGGAGAAAGGCATGAAAACAGATTGTAGTAACTTAATAATGTCACTTGGTTGATTTAAGCACAAATGTATCTTGAATAACGTAAATTGCCCTGGGAATCAGCATAAAGTTACTTTGTCTTACTGCGACGACCGAAGTGGTATGGCGGGTGAAGATTCGCCTGCGACGCAAGAGGTTGCGGGTTCAATTCAAGCCTTGAGAAAAATATTGTTCTGGATATTTTCTAATAAAAAGTTATCTCAATAAAAATATAATATAATAAATTTTTATTATTGTTTTCATTCAGTTTTACAGTCGTATCCGCTTTTGTAATAATCACTTAATTATTAAAGATATCTTCCAAGATTTCAATTAGCTAATTCCCTGACATTCATTTCCATGTAACTTATCAAACAACTTTATCTGAATATTTGATTGTCAAAGAGGGTAGGTAATAAGCTAACTGTGCCGGTTAATAATTCAGAACGCGACTATTCACATTTGTAAAGTCGCGGTCTCAAGTCGCAGTAAAGTCATAAAGTTGCTAGTGGCGGTAAGTAAATGTAAAACTAAAATTTTTGATTACATTTTTTATGAGATTTTCTGCTTCTTATGCAAAGGGGATTGAGAAGTATGGAGAAAGCCTCACATGGATGTCTATAAAGTCCTGATAAGTTAATATATTCTTTAGGATATACCTACCTCTAGAGCCTCACCTACCTCACCTTTAATTTATAAATAATATAATTTGGAAAATTGATTCACCATCAAGAACTTTTACAAATTTTAAAGCCAATATAAAGCCGCTGCACCACTGCTCCTCACGCTGTGCACGGCGGCAGTGGGTTCATTTGTTTGACAACGTGGGTCAACGTTTCCACTGCACACACTATGTATAAAAATTAACCCACGACTATGTACAAGTTAAGTTATACAAGCGTGTACCGCGTGCATAACGTTGACAGCGTTGTGCTGCGTGGATGCCATGTTCGATAAAGCCACCGGACACACGCACAAAGACGACATCACTTTCATATTCGTTTGTAGCGTGTTCGGTTGCAGTCGATGACGTTATCACATAAATTTTGCAAATCTAAGCTAGACACACGTGCGTACTGCGTAGCCTTTAGCCGTATACAGAAAGAAAGCTGGAAACTTATAAGCGCTTACCGGCGCTTGACCAGCGCTGACCAGCGCGTGTTGAAGCTTGTCGGAACTTGTCGGCACCGTTCAGTGCTTATCGGCGCGCGTTCATATATTTTCCTGCGCGGATTACCAGCGCTGTCAAGCGCCGGTAAGCGCTTATAAGTTTCCAGCTTTCTTTCTGTATACGGACTTTCAGTGCACATCTGTGGATCAGCAGCTTTAACCGTTTGAAGTTCTCGGCTTCTTTTATTTTAATATTTCTATTGTATTTCTAAAAACCAAGAATTAAAATTGCAACACGAGTTCGCGTTTTATCTGCTTGTTATATAATTAAAATATGCAAATAACTTATTTATTCAAGTCGCGGCTTCACTAAAAGGGGTCTTTGCGTAAAACTTTGTGTTCCTTACTTGTTACTGTCTGTCATACAAATGGAGATTGGTTACAGGTGTAAGTTACTATGTCTTTATTTAATTTAATTATGTAGGTACCTTCTGTTTTAATGATACGACCTACATAATTTATTTTAACAGAGTTTTACAATGTTTTCTGATCAGAGCTTGTGTTATGGGTATTAGATGACAGAAAGATTTAAGAATACGATACAATATTACCTACAAAGATAGATATTTTTTATTATTTACAGAAAATACCCAGAACAAATATTTGCAGATCGGTACGAACATTTGTCCCAAGGCGGGAACCGAACCCTCGTGCGTTAATAAATGTTTCTGAAAAGCCAACCTTGTTATCAATTTATCGACGACCGTTATGGCGCGGTGGGCGAAAGTCCGCCTGCGACGCGGGAGAGGTTGCGGGTTCGATTCCCGCCTCGGAACAATTGTGTGTACGATCTGCAGATATTTGTTTCGGGTGTTCTGGTTGTTTTTCAGTTATCTAGTACCCATAACACAAGCTCTGCTTACCATGGGGTTAGATAACGCTGTGTGAATTATATAAATTCCTCGAATTAATCAAAACTATCGTACCTTGGCGATTTTCAACCGTGTAATCTACTTCCATTAGCATTCAGAGCAAAAACAAAAAATCTCTTGGTTTTATTATGACTCCAATTTCTTATAAAAACTAAACAGGACAGCTTATTAATTGGGGTATATTAAACAATAGCAAGACATTGTCCCCTGGGGATGGTTCCATTTATATTACTTATTGCAGTGGGCCGGGAGAGCTAATTTCTAAAATAAATATTGGTTCAATCAACGAACGCAGTGTTTTGGTTTTGGAGCTATGATTAGTTAAATTGATTGATAGAAAAATAATATGATTCGTTTTTAAATCTGTAAGCCAGTATTGTAATAAAGTAAATATAATATTTATTCCTTAATTACATGTTAACTTTGACTGCGAACTTTTTTCGACGACTGCGATCTTTTTTTTAACCTAAGCCATTCGTGCTGCCGCTCTACACAGCGGTTGTGTTGCGCCCGCACATGCGTTTCGTTCGAAAAACATTACAGCTGAGTCACACAGATCTGTATTTTCTCAGCCGCTGCGCTAGTGTGGATATACGCATATTAGTCACTTGTAGAAAACACATACGGTGTCATTTCAGCACTCGAAGTGTTAAAAGATGGCTCAAAAATAATACTGTATCAATGTACCTAATTTGACCTTTATGGGCGTGCAATGATTAATTTCATGCATTTTTACTTTTAGATTATATAAAAAGCACACATTTAAAAATAACGTCAAAAGGAATCAAATATAATATTGACATAATATGTCAATGTCAATTATACAAAAAATATAAAGGAATAAAGTAAAATCAGCTCAATAATATTTGATAATATCCGAAAAATGTAGTACAATATTCTGTGTGGCTATATTAGTACATACACAAACAAAAAAACATTCGTTCAATACAGCTGACTTCTCAAAGTTTAAGTGCAACAAATAACTCAAATAATTCGATATTTACAATCGAGTGCGAAACTATTGGATAGCTGCTATATTATATAGAATAGTTCCTCTCAGTATCCGGTAGGGGCGTTGCATCGCGTTAAATGTATGAATGGCGTTTTAATTCATCTAATATAATTTCTGTTCAATATTTAGGTAACCTCAGATAAACAGAAAGATTTTCTTTTTAATTTTTTGATTTTTTAACCTGGAGACCATGTAGTATAAAATATTAAATCCTGAGATTGAAATCTAGATATTTATTTACTTCTCAAAAGGTTAATAATCACTGGTGAGAAACAAAATAAGCTTATTATCTATTGTTAGTAGTTTGGTACGAGCTATGTTATTAAAATTATGTGGGTAGTTAGCAAAAATACTATACAGAGCAAAGTAAAGGCGCGCACACACTATACACAATTTCTGAAATATTAAATAAGATGTAGGTAATAATGTAAGCTTGACTATTTTTAGAGACAACTTTGTAAAATGGAGCTAGAGTGTTGAGGATTTTTATGTAGGCTGTTATATAAACGCGCTCCTTCAAACATTAATGGTTTTCATGCCGTAGTTAGTCCTACATTTCTGTAGACGGATATTATGAGCATTTCTTAGGTTTCGTTTGTGAATGTGTATATTTTTTGTAAATACCTACTATTTCTGAGTGAATGTCTTTGTTCAATATTTTTCTTATAAGTATGCATGTGTTGTAGTGATAGATTTGAGATATTTTCATAAGTTTAGTTTCGTTCTAAATTTTTTTAGTTGAAATCTTCTTACTGTAGTTTCTGTGTAACTTTGAATTTAACCAAATCTTATTCGAAGATTCACAAATTATTTCTTCCAGATATTACCTAAGTATCTGTTTCATTACTTCAATACCTACCGTATAAGGTATTAGTATAAGTTGAAGTATTGCATCAGAGGTGCAGAATCAAGGGCACCCCGAGGGTGGCGCATCCGTAAACAGGGTAAACAGAGGGTGGCCAACACAACAAGGGGATGCAACTTAATTTGCTTGTAATCGAAATAGCGGGCGAATGCTGAGGTGTTTTTGAAATTAGAAATTTTGATAGAGAACTGTGTGTCGTTAAAACTTTTGAAACTATCATGGTTATTAATACTAAAGTTATTTAAAACGGGATATTAATTGAAATATTGGATAACTCAAAAATCAAATCATGGTAAATATCCCGTTTTAAATAACTTTTGTGTGTAGTTATTTCTTAGAACAAATTTTATTAAAAGTTTTCGATTAATATCATCATTATCAACCTATAATAGTCTAATAATGAGCGTCAAAGCGCACTGTCTTCTGCTTGCTGTATGCAGCATCTGTCTGCAGTCTTTCGCAGGTCCTCATCCCACATGGCCGAGGGCGTCACTACACTACAGTCGCGGTCGCGGTCTCCACTAAAGAGCACATTTACCCTAGCAGTTGTCGGTTCTTCGGTATAAGAATAAGAATAAGAATTGTTGCCTACAGAAAAACAAAAACTATAATAATACATGGCTACCGTGCTAGCCTGCTGGCCAAAAATGGTCAAACTCAGCTATGTGCTGAACCACGCGTGGCGCGGAACAACGCTGGTTTTCAGTTTGAACCTTTTTATCAGTCACATCACGGGCAAGGAAGAGAGAAGCTCAAAACAGTCAAAAAAGAATAGTAAATAAAAATAAAAACAGTAAGCAGAATGGACATAGAAAAACAAGAATTATAGTGCTGGTTTATGACTCTTTTGACATGACACACAGGTAGCCGGCCCACTGCCACGACTATTTTGCTTACTGATTTTTTTGCAAACATCATCTAAAGTAATACCACTAGCTAGATTATCTCAAATTCAAATGTTTTAATTTCATTAGGCTCACAAAATAAGCACTTAGACAAGACAAATTTTACACCATAAATGATTATTAAATAAGATAGTTTTACCTTTTTTTTCACTTAATTTTTTTCTGAGTGTAATAAAATACTGTGTTATCTACCGCGATAAATACCCGTTGTATTAATACTTATAATTATGTGTTCAGATCGCGTAAGTTTAAAAATATTTATTGTGTTATCTATCAGATCTAAGTAACTAATTTTATAATTAAATGGTGTATGTGGTATGTCTTTTTAAATGGTGTTAGTACATACATTAACATTTACGGCAAGGTAAAATACAGACCTTTGTTTAAACCAGTTTTATTAGTAAAGGTATTATTAAAAAAAGTTATTATTATAATAAAAATATCTTGAGAAAATAATTTACATAAAAAATATAACGTTAATAAAACAAATAAATAATAACATAAACAAGCCAACAAAATAAATATAAACAACCACCAAAACTTACCTGCAAGTCCTGCAACCGTCACAGCAATGTTTCCAAAAAGTTCCGCGTCGTTGTTTACGCTAAACAAGTTGTTGTTGTTTATGTTATCCTGGTAACAAACGTGCCTGCGGGGAGGCTTCCGAATCTCGACTGAGGTTACGTAACAAATCCTTCTCCAACCCCCAAACTGCCCAACTTACAAAGACCTCCCCCACCCCTCTGTCCTTACAACTCAGCAATCGATGAAAGGTAACTGTAAGTACCGGTAGAGGTCCTGAAATTCTGGTGAAGTTTCGTAGCTGCTCGGAAAAGGTCGGGTGATTTCGTGAAGCTCCGCCTTGCTTGGTCTGCTACGGACTTGCTACGGAGTACGGCGTAGTACTTTTACATGTCTTGTTACTGTAATTGGTCGTTTTGAAATTAGAATACTTTTTTAAAAAGTGGAATTCAAAAATAGAAGTGGCTTGTTTACGGTGGGTTTAAAAATACTAAAATGGTTTTTCTAAGTGAAAAGAAAAATCAGGTAAGTTTGTTTTCTTGATGAGGCAATGCCATATGTGAGTAGGTACCTAGATAAATAAAAATACTCAATTTCTAAAAACAGATTTCCTTTTATTCTTCTCTTCAAAATTACTCATTCATTCTCCGTTTTTATTGCCTGATAAATAGATTACCTGAACGTTTTATTTTGTATTTATTTTTGGAAAACAAAATTTATTTTCCTTGAGTTGAATTCGAAGAATCCATTAAACGCTATTATTACTACTTATTGGACGCTATTGTTTCAAACTTTCTACTGCATTAGCTATGAGTATATTGAAATAGGCCGAGGAGTATGTGTTAGGTAGAAAATGGTAGGAAATAATATGTCTTACCATTTTCTACCTAACAAATATTTACAGGAACATCATGCAAGTCCTTTCTTCCACATTTCAGCCCTGAATTAATTTTAATATCTTTCAGACACGCCCATTACCGGGCGTGGTCAGTTTTTCCACGCCTACCTCCTACTCGACTTGTCCTTTTCCCACAAGACAATTATTCAGAACACGGACAATTTCAAAATCAGTTATCTCAAGGCAAGATGAAAGACGTCTTGGATTTTCAAATCTGCCGGGTTATAGTCAAATCCTGATTGGCATATCGATCGGAAGAAGTTTCTAGACGATTGATTAAATATGGAGTCTCAATGGTTTGGCTTTTATGCAATTTTACATGCACAAAGCACACGTTGTGGACTTTAAGTGTAGAAATGAAATGAATTTATTTGTTAAAAGACTTACACAGACATAATAAACTTAAATGTAAACTAAACGTGTTGGTAAGTGTGTAAATCCAGTAACAAAATGGCTTTGCCTCAGCATGAGTTGGATGACTAGCATGCTAGCAACCAACGCTGGTCTTCCGGCAAAGCAATTTGTTGGAGTTACGCGAACATTTTCTTACATTACTTATGTTGGAAAATCGTAAAAACCTTTTTTGCATTGGTTTTTGCCATGCAAAATTGTTAATCTTCTTCTTTTGAACCAATGCAAAATGATATTTTATTTTGCACTAACATTTGTAAAATAACTATTATTTTTAAACCTAACAAACAAAACAAAATCATTTATTTGCAGTCAACGGGTTATAAGTTACTATGCTTATTCTAAAACGTCCCATGCGATGACTTACCAGCTGAAACAGCTTCGGCGTGCAAAAATTATATAATATTAATTGCAAATATGTATACTTATTGGAAAATTAATTAAAATAATGTCAAAACGATGTGTACGTATTATAATAACATTGGTCCTTAGATATAACAAAAAGATACACATCACACATCAAAATAACACGCAAATTTTAATAAGGTATACAGATGAATATAGAATATATAGATAGAACAAGGTTAAGGTATCTTGTTCGCTTCTTTACTTTACCTTAAAAAGGTTGAAGATGTATGTTATATGAAATAGTGTCTATAATCAGTATTTATTTCCATGAACGTATAAACAAGTACTTATGTATTTGTACATGTTTTGTATTGTATATAATTTATAAACAACATTAGTCTATAATACGCCACCGTCATACCTGTACTATAGCTACGTGTCCATCCAAAGGTTGCCTGGAAGAAATCGCTCTTAGCGATATGGCATTGTGCATCTATATCTTTGTTCTTTACTGTTTTCGATTTTCTGTGTTTGATGTGCAATAAAGCGTATTTGTATTATGTTGTATTGAAGTGAACAAAAAGTCATAGTGATCACTACACTTTGACTGCAGTTTTTTTTCGACGACGGAGATCTTTTTTTTAACCTAAAAAATTCGTGCTACCGCTCTACACAGCGGTTGTGTTGCGCCGCACATGCGTTTCGTACGAAAAATATTGCGGCTGTGCTGAGTCACACAGATCTGTATTTTCTCAGCCGCTGCGCTAGGTTTTACGCATATTAGTCACTTGTAGAAAACACATACCGTGTGATTTCAGCAGTCAAAGTGACACATGTAATTTCAATTTTGTAACGTGTCCAAAAGTCCTGTAAGGCCTAAAGGAAATAAAGTACTTTGATATTTTATAGGTATTTGCAGTCTTAAATAAATAAATAAATAATGCTGGACAATTCACACAGCATTATCTAGCCCCATGGTGAGCAGAGCTTGTGTTATGGGTAATAAATAACTGATATACATAATACAATACATTACATAGATAGATATTTTTTATTATACATAGAAAACAACCAGAACACCCGGAACAAATATCTGCAGATCGTACACGCAATTATTCCGAGGTGGGAATCGAACCCGCAACCTCCTGCGTCGCAGGCGGACCTTCGCCCACCGCGCCACATCGGTCGTCAAGTCTTATGTTTCAACTTCTTAATAAACCAGCAGCTGTGCAAAGTAGGTATTTATAATTATTTATTTAAAACTATTACTGTCCACTGCTGGGCTAAGACCTTCTCTTTCTTAATTAAAAGTGTGGTTAATGGACAGATGTTTTTATGATAAGAAGGAATATTTTGACTATAAAACTTTTTTGACCTATTTTATATTTAATTTGTACCTAACCAATCTTGTGACACATTTTTAATTGTATCACTATTGCTGACATTATTTACTTTATATAATATCAGCAATAGTAGTATAGCCTAACATTTTAAATTTGCACGCCTCAACAAGGCAGAATGTATTGGAAATACTATTACTATTACTATCATAAGAACTTTTATACCTACATTTCTAACAAATAAATGATTTGATTCTCCATCTCCTAAAGTTGCAACAGGCCAAGATAGACTAAAGTATAGAAATAAAAGATAAAAACGTGGTAGAAGAAGGTATACGGCAAAAAAGGTTTGTTTCCCTGTTTTTAAACCTGAACATTATCAATCAAGAAGCATTTCCTAGTACAAATTTATCACGAAGTGCTTATTGTGACGGCGGTGAGCACGATATCCAGCGGATATCCGGAGGGGAGCTCAACATCATATTTTTATCATCATTATGTCAAGAAAAATTTTGACGATATGTTTATATGGACAAGCCGGAAACTGGTTGAAACTGCTTAAGGTGTCTTTATGGGACACCAAACATTATTTGGGAGAAACGGTGACGGAGAAACGGGAGAAATGGTGGTGAAATGACATGTGTTATGGAAATGAAAAGTAAAACTCTTTTTTTAAGTTTGTAGGGGAATTTCATACTTAAAATGCAAAATTTGAATATCAAGAAATCGGCGTTGGTTCGCGTAGTTCGTGTAGTCCCACCATGATAGTTGTTGGAAAAAGAGAAAGAGAACATAGGAGTAAGTGAAAAATTCTTAAACTGTATCTATTCTACATTTTTAATAAGGAGATAACCTCAGCAACTTACTTCTTAACTCTAAATCAAATTAAAAAAAATAATGGAAAATTGATGATACTAAATATTATTAATTCTTCTAAGTATTTTAAAATATTAATCCCTACTAAATCAATAATAATTAATAATACATCCGAAACACTTAACTAATTATGAAGGCAGCGAATGTAATGAGTGAACTAATAAAGAAAATGTATATTATCATGTCCATACTTTTTCTGTCATGTCATGTTTTGGTTCCCGCGTTTTTAACAGTAGGCCTATATTATTGGCTGATTAATGACATATTCGAAATTAAAACTTGAAAAACAACTAGAAAATTAGAATGTGTTTAAAACCGAAAAGTTTTAAACAGAAAAAGAAATCGAAGTGTTTTTAAACGAAGAGAAATCTTTCTATATCCTATTTTCTATATATTCCTACAAATTGCGACAATCTTTGAAGAACGTAGGTAATAAGAGATATCAGTTTATACAAAATACAAATACAAAATTAATTTATTTACCATTTAGTTTTTTAGCTTATTTTTAAATGAATCAGCATTACATACCTGATACTATTTCTTAATAGAAAAACTTTAAGCTATAAAAAACTTGTTGTGTTCGTTCGTTCGTTGTAATTTTTACTTTTGCAAATTTTAGAGAATTACTTTCAAAACAGATTTTAAAAACATGCAGCGTAAATCATAGGGTCGTGTGCATAATAATAAAATGAATTGATCTTTGATACTTTGTTTATTGTTTTGATGAGTCAGCTGAAACTCCCCTTAGCCTGAAACTCCCTTAGGAGCTTGTACACACTACGCTGATCGACGGTATCACAAAGATACGCACTTCACTACATAGAATAAAACAAAGTCGCTTCCCGCTGTTTGTCTGTCCCTATGTCTGCTTAGATCTTTTTAAAACTACGCAACAGATTTTGATGCGTTTTTGTTTAATAGATAGAGTGATTCAAGAGAAAGGTTTATAAACCATTTGAAACCTAGATTACCACGCTAGCGAAACCGCTGGGCGCAGTTAGTTTATGCAAAATGACAAAAATAATAATTAGATAGAACTGATTATTTCGATGATAAGGAGAAACACCGATGGTTGATGAGACTAGCTACGCAGGCCACGTCCGGAAGATGGGTACGTCATAATTTGCGCTATGCCAACGTTTGGGTTATATGTTTAGAAGATCTTTAGTTTATTATGAATGTAAACTTGACAAAAACTGATTAGAATAACAGAAAAAACAAGCTTACAGCAAGATTATCACTAAAAAGTTAAACAAAAACTTTAACAATGTATAATCTCACAATGTGCAGAGGAAAATTATTAAATTTGAATTTGAAAACGAACTAGAGATCAGTTTAATTACTTAGACAATCAATTCAACCTTATCTGTACAGTCAGTAAGGGTATGCACCCGCATGCTAGAACGAAGAAAAATAACGAGGAAGATTCTTGGAATATCTTGCGCGTCAAGTTAAATTGAGTTGAGAAAAATGTGAAAACTAAACTTTACATTTCAAACCTTAGCATGCATATACACAAAAAAAATCTTATCGTGCATGGAAGTAGGTTTGATTTCACTCCGATTTAGAATCCAAGATATTTTATCCCAACAAAGATATTTATAAATGTAAACTTGGCATAGTCAAAAATTAAAGCAACGGAATAATTATAATATTAATTACAACAGCTACTGCCTGTAAACGGGCATAGTCAAAATTAAGATTCTAAATAAAAATATTACAAAGAAAATATTACATTACTTTAAGAAATTTAAGAAAAACTCCTAAGCTTCTATTATTTTTTTAACATTACATAAGTCTCGATTTTTGCAATGCATTCTTGTTAACAAATTAAAATGCACTCACTTCGCTATCAGATGCAAATTGTCCGCTATTTTGTAGATCGTTTACTCAGTCGAGCGTTGTTTGGTCGATTAAGTGGCTGAATTTTTTATATAGTTGCGAAATCGGTCCGTTTTTCACGATGTTTTTCAGAATTGCACGTGATTGTCGGGTAAATAATAAATCCTTTTGGCCGGTTACTTCGTCGACTTTTCATTTACTTTCACAATGAAACGCAAGTAAACAGCAATTTTACGACTGTTTGTTAGTATTTTATTCATCTGCTTAATTGATTTATATTTTCTTTTCAAAATGAAGGCAGATGAAATTGTTTGTGTCGCGATGATAATATTTCTACATGCTTTCAACATGTACCAAAGTGGTTGCTTAAATTTCAACGCAATATAGCAATATGTTTATCAATCTCAATGCCTTTATATCGCTATCAAAATCAGATAACTTAGTTTTGAATTTAATAGATATAAATTTCAGCCAATTCAATTCAATTTAACTGAAATCTTATTTCAATTTGACGTACCTAGTTGTATTCTTTGACAACTCATTAATCAAATAGCCAGTCGTCCGTTATACTCATGCAAACAGAGTATAAACTGTTTGTCAACTACCATCTTTATAAAACGTCAATACAAAAAAGTTGGTTCTTCAATGGATTAAAACTAGTAACGGCCTAGGTAGGAATAGGCCTGCGCAAAAAGACGATCGAAGCCTAAACTTCCTATCAAATACAATCCCACACTGTCCAAAGCAAGACCGCGGAGGGTGTAAAGTGCTTACAGCCGGTATAAATGAGAAGTCGTTTTTTGTCCTCAAACTAGTCCGATAATATCGGCTCGGCCACTCGCCTGTAATGTGCGCCAGGATTATTGCAATATAAATTGTCCACAGTTGCCCATTCGATTGGTTAGGGCTGCCACAGCTAGATATCCACTCATATGCGCATATACATATACTCATATACGTTGTGCCTGTTATGTATGTTGTACCGTCATGCCTGTACTTTAGCACTTTAGCTACGTGTCCATCCAAAGGTTGCCTGGAAGAAATCGCTCTTAGCGATAAGGCCGCCCATTGTGCATCTGTATCTTTGTTCTTTACTGTTTTTGTTTTTCTGTGTTTAATGTGCAATAAAGCGTATTTGTATTGTATTGTATTGTTGTGCCTATTTCGGCACAGGTTTTTTTTATGTTGAAAATTCTAGGCTAAAATGCAGACGCCTAAGAAGTCGTAATTCTTTGAGATCTATACTTTTATGAATTTATTAAAGACGAATTCACTCTTTCAGCCTCGTATTTTTTTATTCTTGTTTTTTCATTTAGCATTTTTATATAAAATTTCATTCTAAAAATAAAGTAGTCAAAGGAATGAGACTGTTACTACTGTATACTTTTTGTATTAGAAAAGCTCGTCCGAAGCTCCATTTGAACAAATACCATAAGAAAAAGAGAATGCTGGACCACTCACACAGCATCTTATCTCGTCTAGCCCTAAGCTAAGCAGAAGATAACTGATACTTGAATTAATAAATGCCTATTTTATAGGTTTGGGTTTAATCAAAATATTTGTCAACCCTAGTTTACGAATTTTCCGCGTTTGGCCAGTCACTCCCCAAAGGAGCATTTAACGATATTAGGGCTTTATTTTTTATAGTTCGGGACAAAAAGAGCACAAACGATATTTTTTACGAAGTGCCTACTTTATACCGGCCATTTGTTGGGAAAATTGAGAGTCATATTCAATCGTGGGTCAGTAAGCCTAATTTTATTCAATGACAGTATAAACACTTTTGATACCACACAAAACAGGAAATAATAGAGAAATAATACTTAATATAATAGAGGAAGTATAAAAGGTGTTTTTATCGCTAAGAGCTATTTCTTCCAGGCAACCCTAGGATGGGCTGGACATGAAAGAACAATATAGACGGTGACATTGCATATAATTATATTTATATTTAGAAAAAAAAAGAGAACAAATACTTAGACTACATAACTACATTACAAACATTTAAAGGTAACCGATGGACAGAATTAATTATATTTTTTATTTATTATTTTATAAGTATAGTATGGGGTTCTGTTGAAAGAGGATAATTAACGTTTTTCTGAATATTTTAAATTAAAACCTCTGCCTAAAATAAAATACGATGTAATAAGTGGGACATTACCAAAACAACCAAAAAAAGCGTCCGCATTTTTGTTTCAAAGTATGTCCGTACGTTCAGGTGATATCAAAAGTTGCAACAAAGGGCGCGAAAAAATCCCATTGTTATCGAGGGTATAATTTATTAGGAGCTCAGCCTCAGCGGGACCTTTTTTTATATATCATCGCATTATCCCTACTTCGGGAGTTACAACTTCTTAAAGGAAATCAGGGGAAATTAATTTAAGGCGTTTAAAAACTGTCCCTAGCAAGCGCTGACTTTGTTGGTTTTGATAAATGTTAGTTGTTGTGGGAGAACGAACAAAAGAAGATCAGAATCGAACAAAAGAAAAATTCATTCATTCTTTATTTTTGCTTAGCAATTGTGAATGGAAAAGATTGCACTCGTCACTTCTACATACAACAAAACTCCGAGTTGCAAAAAATATCAATAAATAAATTCAAACGAATTGTCAAACATATCCTTTGTAAAAAGGCTTATTACAAAATATCAATTACCTCGACGATAAAAAAGGACGAGTTTTCCTCCAACTCAAAAACGAACAACCTATCAAGGTAAAGGTTTTTTGTTCGTTCCTTTACTTCACCTTAAAAATATGAAGTGAACAAAAAAATCAAAGTGATAATTTACTAATTTATTTCCTAGTTTTACTTATATAATTTGAATTATGTGACGTGTTCAAGAGTCATGTAAGGTCTAAAGAAAATAAAGCACTTTGATATTTGATACTAAGCCAAAACAAAACACATGAGAAACAAAACCAATCTGATTTTTCGGCTCACCGTTCCAAAAACAAATATTATATTTTTTTTATTACCATTCTCTTGTCCGAAAAAGTTAAGGTCCGCATACCGTGTTCATCCGTATCCGATTAAAACTGTCCCTAATATTTTTATCTCCTCACATAAATACTCATAATGAGCGTCCCAAAATTCTCGACCAGTTATAAATTTATTCAAGGACCAGCCGCTCAAGTGTGCATAATTCTGATACAAAAATAATCTAAAACCCCTATTAATTCAACCGAAAATTTTAATTCTCGGCTTAAACAATTTTAGAGATGGAGTAACAACAAACATGTTGTGTAGGTATTCAATTCACACATAGGTAGTATTTTGTTTTATGCTATTCGCTTAACGATGCTTCCATAGGCGTACTATTTGACGACCGATGTGGCGCGGCGGGCGAAGGTCCACCTGCGACGCAGGAGGTTGCGGGTTCGATTCCCGCCTCGGAACAATTGTGTACGATCTGGAGATATTTGTACCGGGTGTTATGGTCGTTTTCTATGTATAATAAAAAAATATCTATCTATGTAATGTTTTGTATTATGTATATCAATTATCTAGTACCCATAACACAAGCTCTGCTTACCATGGGGCTTGATAATGCTGTGTGAATTTGTCCAGCATTATTTATTTATTATTATTATTTATTTCATGAATTGAAGTTTTTTTATATTATCAATTCCCATTTGAATATTCATCACTTTTAAAATCATAATTCGCTGAAAAGTTATATATTCGCTGCAATTCTACTATGTATTTATGGCCGAAAAAAATTTTCTTAAAGCAAAATTTTGCAAATCGAAGACTTTGAGTTTATTAGGTACTAATGAACAGTTACTTTGGTGTGATTGCACCATTTCTCTGTTTATTCGTCTTCATCTCCAAGTTCTCCAAAAGTTATTGTATTTCTTCAAACTGTGGTTCATACCCGTAGTTCATACATAGAGTTCTATAGCTTGCCTTATATGTTTCTAAGTTTTTCCTCCTGTGCGTGAGGATCTCCCAGGAAATGGAACCGTTTCTTGCTGCAATTTCCTATAGCATGGTTCGAGGAAATAAGTTGTGGTGATCTAGTGCTGACAGAAAAGTAGAATTAAGGGTGAAAGATTGAAATGAAGGATTTTTCTTTCTTACTTAGTCAAGCAATATCACGAATACTTTTTAGTAATCTTGTTAGTCCTAAAAGGACTTTGTAATTAAAAAAAAAATGTTTGAATAATATAATTATATAAAAATAAACTACTAATAATAATTATTAGTTGTATCTTTGGGACTAATTGTAATTGAATGTGATCTTATAGATTTATAGTAAAACTAGACCAACGAATTCAAGCTAACGGAAATTTAAATCGATAAAATAACAAAACTTAAGGAGACAAGGTGTAAACTTTAGACCTCACGTAGCTTTTAAGCTTCCTATTCTTCTAGCGAGGCTTTCCTCCAAGGTAGAAGGAGAAAAAAAACCTAACATCATGCAAACACAAGATGATTCTCCAACGCGGTAACTAATGGATGCGGGGGAAAATAGAGCAGACCCTGATTTATAGCGCCTGGCTACTCGCCGTGAATAATATTACCGACAATTTATGAACTTTGCAAATTTACAGGTTATTTTGCACCTCTTTGGATGCAGGAAATTATTTTCTTCAAAGAATATATGGATAGGCCGATAGTAGATTCTAGAAAACAGTTCAATAGTTTTTCGTCTGTGCATGCACTTGTATATCCTATTTATATATTTTTTTAATTGAAAAGCTTTTTCAAGGGAAAGCCCAAAATATGTGTGGGGTGGGTATTACTTGTATTGTTGTAGGATTGTATGTTAACTACAGTTTATATAATAAATTTACGTAAAATATGTAGATGAGAACGAAGTGCAAACCTAACATAGGTTTTAAGGCACTGCACTGTTAACTAAGTTATGCAACCTACTTTATAATGAATAAATGTCAGTCTATCTATCTGTAACGTAATCAAAAAGTCTTAAAAGCAGCGTAGTATTTCCTTGTAAAAACAAGTACCTTTCAATTCAGCTGCCTCTTGATATACATAAAATGCAGAGCGCCATCGACCATTCAAAATAAACTAACGCGCAATGCTCCACTCACAAAAACATAGTCGTGCAAATTTGAACTGAAAAATTTGGCTCGTTCAGGGGTGCTCAACCACCCAGGCCATGTCAAATGCTACTCCAGGCCAATCCACTAGTTTGAAAACAAAATCAATCAACGCGTCTCGCCTCTATTTGCTTAAAAGAAGTCTATTGTCGCACCAAACTTAAACAACCGTATTGTTTACGCCCGTGCCAATCAACAGGGCGGCCAACAAAACCAATCAACTTGGTCTCGCCTGTATTTGCTTAAAAGAGTCTTTTTCCTTTTAGTTTTTGACTGTCGGCGCGACCCTATCGTCCGTCACCCGCTCCACGGATATATTTGATTAAAAAATAACGTCGTCAGAAACGGCGTGCACGTGAGGACAGAAAAGGAGTAAAACGTTTCTTGCTCTAAGCCGGCATTGTCACGTCCAGCCAGCGGTCAACGTTTGTTTTATCCACTATCTCCTGAAGGGAAAGGCGATCATCCGAGCTCCGAGCTATGGAAGGCAGGTCCTTTCCAACTCAATTAGTCATTTCAAGCAGGCTTTTTAGCCGCACTTTCTACCGTTCTGTTTGCCGTTTGCCTGGTTTATTAATCGTCCAGTTTTAGAGGTCCGATGCGTGACAAAGGCGCACCAGATAGTGGTTCCAAGAACAATAGAAACCCATTAGTCTGCATCGGGAGCAATTTTCAGTGAGTCTATTCTTTTAATTGGTTTCCGATCCCGGTTCTGAATGCGTTTGAATTATTAATCCATCGATTTCAGTTTCAAAACTCGTTTCAGTTTTTGCTTGTGTACCTAAGTACCTGGATATAAATCTCTAGGTGGTGGAAATAAAGTGTTGGGAAAACAAATAAATAACAATCTATTGCTAGGTAAACATCGGGAACAAGACAATTAAAGGCAGTTTCGCAAGAATTTATGTGTTTTCGTACCAAGAGGTGATTAGGGGAAGTCTGTTGGCGGATTTTCGAACATTAGCAAAATACTTGCTTGCTGCTTCTTCTGAGAAAGTTGACTATTACATGTACATAAGATTACACTTTAATTATTGAGATACTAAAAGAGTTTTGTTTTTATAAGTGTACCTTTAAAATGATAGATAGACAGATTATAACTTTATTGCACTATCAATACACAAAACAATTAAAAAAGACCTTAATACTTACTATACTATCCAGTGGACAAATTAACAGCATTATCGCTAACAGTGATTTAATCCAGGGAACCTTAACGTTGAATTGAAAATGTGGTGTTTCGAGAAAAAGGTATTTTAAGGATTTCCATACACATGTGAGTTTTTCTCATCTCCCATCAGCTGGAAACAATAACCCGTTTAACAATAAAACGTTTAGGGAGGACGATCGCCAAACTTCCATATTTTATTATGATCATTATCGTAAAGCGAATTCTCGCCATCTAAAAGTTCTACCCCAACCCGTCTGCGATTTGATTATAAAATTAAACTAAAACTTGGATGCAACTTGTTATTTATATGTTTGTTTTCTTGGGAATGCTTTGATATTAATCTATTGCGTGTTTTGAATGCTAATTTGTCATTAATCAAGATGGCGGCTGTGCTCACGAGGTCTTATCTAATTTTTTTCCCTTTTTATCGAACCGTGACGTATAAACATTTAAAGAATAATATGATTTAAAAGTATCCAAATAATAAAATACATAGGAAATATTTTTTGTGTTATTGAAACGATTGTTTTATTTCATAGTTCTTACACACAAGTTTTTATTGTTCTGAAAAGTGTCAAAACATTTTAACCGACAAACTTAAAACACATTCTGGTTTGTAATTTTCTTACCAACTTTCCTTATAAACATAGCCAAACGTTAAAACTTAGAAATTCTTCCACGTTGGTTATTACAACAGTAATTGTCAAGCATGAGTGGACGTACTTAGGAAGGGATGATTATGTCTTTTTAGACCCTTCTCCGCCTTAGGTAAAAATTGTTTGGCTATTTGAGATATTAAGGTATCGTACACGCAATATCAACGTTAAATATTTAAGATTGTCACAGATCAGAGGCCCACTGCTACTGCTCAGCACAAGAATGTGCATTGAAATATGGTTTTTAATTCGTTAAATTTAGATCACATATTTAACGAGTAATGAAAGCAGAGACGAAGTCCCTAGTAGTAAGGAAGAACAAAAATCGCCTTCCCTAATAAACGAACTTATGGATCCTTATTAGAGGCTAATGCCACAATCCCCACGCTAAGCATGCGGGTCAGTAATATCAATAGTATTTTAATAGCTTGACAGATGCAAGCGCCCTCCTTGCCCCCGTCCTCAGTACGTCCACAAACGCTTCTACTTTTAATTGATCCTCGAGGGCGAGTCTGATAAAACTCGCGTATCTAAACTTTCTCTATTACAGTTTAAGAAAACGCCTGAGCCGTTTTGTTTGGACGATAAGAAAATTTTCATTGCGCCTCCTGTAATGGACGTGTAATGGTGGAATGAGTTTGGAATTATTGTTTATTTTTGGTTTAAATTTGCAGTAGGTATTATTTTACAGTTAACATTTTGATCTTCAGTTTTGATAATTCAGTTTTATTGTTACAGGGCAAAAAAGAAGGAACGTGCAAAACTTAACACTTCGAGTGCTGAAATCACACCGTATGTGTTTTCTACAAGTGACTAATATACGTAAATCCACACTAGCGCAGCGGCTGAGAAAATAAAGATATGTGTGACTCAGCACAGTCGTAATATTTTTCGAACGAAACGCATGTGCGGCGCAACACAACCGCTGTGTAGAGCGGCAGCACGAATTTTTTAGGTTAAAAATAAGATCGCAGTCGTCGAAAAAAAATCGCAGTCAAAGTGTTAACAGCATAAGCCATAAATTTTGGGAGGTACTGAACACTTCAAACGAAAATATTGTAAATCATTTGTATAGAAGATTATATAAACCCTACAGCGAAATTTTGATAGTCTATTTTACTGCTTACTTCGAGATAATCTCATAAAATTTCATTTTACAAGTGTTTTAAATGGCAAACTTGCCATTAATACCGCCGGGTTGCCAGTAACAACACTAATGTCTCCTTTGAGAAGGAATTGATGGCACTTATAATGACACTTTTAATTATTATAATCGCAGTTAGCAAACAAAAGTCGTTAATTCATTAAAAAGAAGTAATTATTGCGGTAAGTTTTTTGTTATTTTTTGGTGAATCTTGGATTTTATTTGATCTTGCCAAGAATAATGAAGATTCATTACGAGTCACCTGATTGTTTTTTTTTATTTATAATTATGTATATAAATTGGTAGTGTAAGACGCCCTCCGACCAGGTGGGATGACGACATGCGAAAGACTGCAGGTAGGTGCTGGATGCGGCAAGCTGAAGACTGGGGCTATGGCACTCATTGGGGGAGGCCTATGTCCAGCAGTGGACTAATATAGGCTGATGATGATGATATAAATTGGAAGGTAAATTGTTATAACGAAGTTAAAGCGCAATTTTTATAGTTATTTATACTTTTTTATACAATCATTATTCTATTATATATCATTATTTTATACATCGTATTCTAGTGCCTATAAATTCTTTACTTAGCTTGGCTACTTAGCGTGGTCTAGATGATATTATGTGAATTGTCCAGCATTAATTACTTATTTATTTAATCATGTAATTTAGGGCATCTTTCTCATTTCACATAATTGATTTTAACTTGACATAATTTAAACTCGTCCAATCTAAGTACATGCTTGGGTACTTAATGTAAAATACAATTTGTTTTATAATTATTATAACTATTTGTAATGAACATTTGACATGTAAATTGATTTTACCAATAAATTGTACTTCTGTATTTATGTACCAAATGAATGTAGGTGTAAAGCGAAAAGCAAAAGCACGGTCAAACCATTTCTCCCTACAAGGTAGGCAAGGTACTTCCCTACTAATTCTGAAGGCGTGCCTTGCCGCCATATTCTTATAAATTAATTACTTGTAATCTACTCATGAAACGGGTCCTACACAAATGAAGTTACAGCATAGTAGTGTGACCATGGGTTCTATTTTCAGAACTGTCACCGTCAATTTGGGGTTTAATAGTAGCGACAACACTGGCGTAAACGGGCAGCGCAGTTTTGTGGCGCCAAGAAATCCAGATAAAACCCATTTTCAAAAACTTCACTCAAAAACACATACCCTTAGTAGATTAATTTTATCCTTAATTTCTGTAGTACATACTTAGAAAAAATTATATCTTTTGTATTTAAATAAAAATAATAATGCTAGACAATCCACATAGTATCATTTAGCCCCAATTTAAGTAGAGCTTACGTATAGGTAATAAATGTATTTTTTTAGCTACATATTTTCGTTTATTTAGATAAATTCTGTGTTAGAGAGTTCAGGAATAGTAAGTTAAGTAATATGAAGAGTTCAGTATCATATTCGTAATTATCCTGAATTTTCTTGAAATTGCAGTCACTCTTATCGTAGAAGCTCAAGGGTTCAGTAACGACTTAATGCCGGCACGAGACAGAATTAGAAATGAACCCAACAAAGTACGGCTAATAAGACACACACGACTCCCGTGCTTTGTTTTAATTTGTCACTTGAAGTTTGAGTGTCTTTGCAAATTAACCGTATAGTTTACACGACTTTGTTTAAGTTGATAGCGATGTGACAGCTGTCAAATCTATACTCTGACGTTTTCCAACAAGGGAAAAACGGATGTTTATCTAAGTACTCAAAAGCCCTCTTTCTAGGTTTTTTTTCAAGTTAAACGAACTATTATTTGACATTACAAAATTGAATATAAGAGTATGTAGGTATAAACTACCATTTGGAATGTCAAATAATAGTTTCTCCGTAGGTCGTAAAAAAAATATGATCTTTTAATTTTGGAATAAATAATAAACATTTTGTGTAGAAGGAAAAAACTGTGTCTTTTATTTGAAACAAAATAATATTTTTAAGTTGAACTTAACCGTTTGGTATAATGATCCATTCTGATCTTACTGTGGTGTTTACGTCTCCTAGGGAACGCCAATAAAAAGCTCCGGTTTTAAAAACTCAAATAACATTTTACGACACCTCAGGCGTACTAATTCGCCTGTCTGACGAACTGCATAAAAAGAGTGTCGACGCGATGGAAAATCAAAATGTATTTATTCGCGGCCCGTATAAAAAGTCAATATGAGAGGCAATAAAAGGAGAATGTCGGCAGAAATAATAAAAGGTAGTGAAACGCCCGCGACTTTCACGATCTGTTTAATTTAAAGTAATGAAGAGTTTTCGAAAAAAGTACTCTATCATTTTGCCGCTTGTATCGTACTTATATGTGAGTCAAGTAAAAGGGTATTAATTTTGTACAAAAAAAAACATATAAACATTCAGACCATAATTTTACCATACTTATATTAAATTAAAAATGGCATGCATACATGGTTGGTTGAAGTAGAGCATACCGTGGCACATAACCATAGTATTTAGTCTTCCATGGTGATCATAGATATAATACCTAGTCTAAATTACTGTACATAATCCATACTACATTATCTGTGGTCGGTTCGACGTCATCATGATATCTAATTTTTGTATGGGATTTGGTACAGTGCCTCTATCGTAGATAGGTATATGGAACTATGCAAATCCCTTACAAAAATGGGCGTAATGATGACGTCTCTATACTAACGTATAACCAAACTCAGATGCGGCTATGCGAAAAACCACTGTTTTAGTGTGAGGTTGACAGTACTAAAACAGGCCTTTTAAATAATGAGACGAATGAGGAATGAAATGAGTGTTTTCCTGATTCGGACAAGTTAGTGCCAGAACCAGTGGGACGAACGCGGAATATTTAATTTTATGGGGCTACACACCTTCTGGGTTGTTTTTACTCCATTCAGTCAGTCAGTACCGACCGTTTAATATATTCAGATAACCTCTAGAGTGAATAGAATGAACAGCCCTTACAAAGAATGTTTGCGTAGAGGATAAGACGCAATCGGGGGACACCTCCCTATTCAGATGAGATGTGCCAGCGAAATATTAAAACCGCTTTTTACATTGTGCCCGTGGTCCGACCAGTCTGGTGGAACAATGGGGATTTATTCATTGTTGCTATCTGCTTAGGGTTTGATTGAATGCTCGTTATGGATTTTTGTTTGGATCATTTGATTGGAATAATGTATTTACCTACTATATATTTATAAGTCGTATTCAGCATGAGATATGAAATAATTATAATTTTATTAATTTTTATTACTTGTGAAAACTAGTAATTGGCCTTTCTCATATTATATACTTAAGATTTCTTGTTTTATCTTTAGCCGTAAGTTTTCCGAAAATAAATAAATAATTAGTTTCAGGTGCAGGTTGAAACGGAACTGAAACTTATTTTATTAATTAGTTTCAGGTCCATATTTACTTTAGTTATGTACCTACTTTAAAAAACGTATTTAACTCTAGACTATTAACAATTGGTTTAAATTTTCTCATAATAAATAATGCTGGACAATTCACACAGCATTATCTAGCCCCATGGTAAGCAGAGCTTGTGTTATGGGTACTAGATAACTGATATACATAATACAATATATTACATAGATAGATATTTTTTATTATACATAGAAAACGACCAGAACACCCGGAACAAATATCTGCGGATCGTACACACAATTTTACCGAGGCGGGAATCGAACCCGCAACCTCCGTCGCAGGCGGACCTTCGCCCACCGGGCCACATCGGTCGTCAATCTCATAAATAATAACTATGTATATATTAACTTCCTAAAAATAGTTTGACGTTACATTGACTTGTCTAAGAGCTTATTTTGTAAGCCTAAAGAAATAAATGCTATTGACTTTGATTGTAAAATAAACTAATAATATATGAAGGTAAAGTCGCATACGGAACCATCCACCGCAAACCCAACTCACTTGACAAACCTATCGAAGTATTGACGCGAGTAACCACATGCCGAATAAAAACATCCCACTGAGCTCTCAAACAAACACGAGGGATTCGAAACATCCTTAAGAAAACAAAGATAAATCCAACTTAGTCTATGGTTATTTGTAGACTGGTGAAAATGTTCCCGAGACATGATTTTAGCTAATTACTTTGGTTAATGTAGTGGGAAACCCTCTGTTGCTAAATGTTCTATTAAATACAAAATCTTGGATTTCTATTCTTGTTAATTTTATAAGAAGTTTAGTGCAAATCTTGATTTAAAGTTAAAAATATCTTCACATCTACTATTTTGATGTGTTCGTGATAGTAATAGATAGTTCACAAATTATTTTGAATTTAAAAATTGCGCAGGTGTGTTTTCAGTCGAACAGCAAGGATTGTTTTCGTGGTCCACCACTAGATATTTAAAACTAGCAGACATAAGGGCCTATTATTCAATTGTTTCCGCTTTCCATAACCTAAATCAGGAGCGGAATATGGCGGAAAATGCTTTCGCTATCCACCATTTACCTCCGCACTCAAAGATTTTTTATTTGTATTGTCCCTCTGTTGGGCAAAGGTCTACTCAAACTCTTCCAGGAATCTTGTTTGTAAGCAAAAATACACACTCACACATATTTCAACCTTAGAATTTTCAATGGTTTTCCTCCAAACATTGTATCAAATTAACATCACAGTCTCAAAAGTCTCACGTCTTACGATCACCTGCGTTGTCCCGTCGATCTTACCCCAAGGACCGATTAAACATGTAAAAGTGCCGGAAAACAAAGTGTCTGACGCTGGGAGAGAGAGCTGGCAACATTTAGCACGTACGGTAAATGCCGTGACACGTTCGCAGAAACCTAACGAGCCGGCGAATCGTTCGACTGTTTGGTTACAAAGTCATTATTATAGTGATAGTGTTGCAAACTTTTTTAAATACCCTACCTACTTTGAAGTTTTATTTTCAAAGATTTCATTACTAAGCTTTGTTTTTGACCCTATTTGACCTGTAATGATTATAACCAATAAATAACTATTACTACTCTACTTCATTTACTCAAATTCTCTATATAAAATACATTTATAACTATAGAAAATACAATAAAATATTATAAAACTATTCTACAGTAAAATATGTATATATGAAAACGGTAGATTACCAACCGCGCATTGTGTTTTTTCCATAATAAGTTACGGTACCTACCTAATCTTGGTATCAACTATTTCAACAT
Source organism: Eupithecia abbreviata (assembly GCA_943735965.1). Lineage (NCBI taxonomy): Eukaryota > Metazoa > Arthropoda > Insecta > Lepidoptera > Geometridae > Eupithecia > Eupithecia abbreviata. The sequence goes on along the minus strand of OX030982.1, from coordinate 9,111,730 downwards.
AAACAAATATTCCAATCGGTTACTAGCGAATATTCTTATTGTACTGTTGTATCGCAAGAATATCTTCGATATTCGTAGACAGTGTATGCATTCAATTGATGTTGAATGGCTAATAAACCCTGTTTTTGATTACCCCTTTCCTTCGAACAAGGAAAGTGGTAAGCCGAGCACAAGCTGTTACTTTTAATGCGTTATTCAGTTTAGAATTAATGATTTTACTCCCGACAATTCCCGTGATTGCGGGATAAGATTTGGGGAATGTTTATTTTAATCAAAATTGTTTATAACTGCTTAAAATTTTATTCGCAATAAAGTCGAATGTTTATCTCTGATTTTAAGCCATCTGATTTTCTGCCCTGGTTTACTAAATAAAAAATGCTGGACAATCTACACAGCACCATCTAGGTCAAAGCTAATCAGAGCTTGTGTTATGGGTACAAGATGATTTTCTATAGGTGCGATACATTTAGGAATTCAATCCACCATTTTATATAGGCAAAACAGTTAGGTTACCGAGAAAATGTTGAGCGTCCCTAGATTTCTTAGCAGACGTTGGTATTTTATATGAATGTGACTTTTGTTTTTCTTGTCTTGCACAACTTCGGTATCAGGCATCAATATCTTGTGTTTGCATAACTACTTTGTGCCCCCGTCGGGTAAACATGCTCATATCACATCACCTTTATATCTTGCCGTAAACAAAAATATCGAACTGTAGGTAAAAATACATTTATCTATGCGGAGTCGCTCAGCGAGCTATAGAAAGAGCTATGCTCGGAGTTTCTCTGAAGGATAGGATTCGTAACAAATACATCCGACAGAGAACCAAAGTTATCGACATAGCTTTGAGAATTAGCAAGCTAAAGTGGCAGTGGGTCGGCCATATCTCGCGAAGAACCGACGGCCGCTGGGGCAAACGTGTTCTTGAGTGGCCGCGACTCGCGTAAGCGTAGTGTAGGATGCTCTCCGACCAGGTGGGATGACGACATGCGAAAGACTGCAGGTAGATGCTGGATGCGGCAAGCTGAAGACATAGCGCTTATTGGGGGAGGCCTATGTCCAGCAGTGGACTAATATAGGCTGATGATGATGATGATGATGCGGATTCAAAAACTTGATATTGTTGTAACCCCTTTGTGGTTACAAAACCTAAGGAATATTGGCGGAAAATATTTAACGATATTAGTATCATCAAAGACAAGCAGAAAAGCTAGAAAAACATTATTTTGAATGCTTTCATTAATCTTTTAATAATTAAAAGGTTCGTGTGTTCGAAAGCGAACAAGAGCTCGTGCGTTTTCGAATTCAAAATAAAAAAAATTTCGCTGCACATGTGTGATAATGCGGTGTTGAAGTTTATGTTTTAGTTTTTAGTAATAACTTGCTGTTACATTGTTGTTTGCTGGTATTGTTATCAGCTTTGATAATTTTCATTCATAAATGTCTTGGTTAACATAAAACATCTTTGATTGTAAATGGGAGTAGGTAGTTATAAAAAAATAGATTTATTTTTCTACGGGAGTATATTATACTCCCTACGAAGAAATCTAATTTTTTTGTACCAAAATGCCAATATGAAATAATTTACCTACCCAGGTAATAAAAAGACAAAAGTAAAGTATGAGAAGAAGGTAATATATTTCCCAAATCGATTATATTACATGTCCAAAGATGGACGATAATATCGACAAAGAAAAGGCTCGCATAAAACGCACTTGCGCGCATAATATACGTTTTATTAATAAAAAAGTCTGGCCAAATCGCCAATAAATAGCGTTAACGGGCAGAGAAGGCGATTTTTTCGATACAACGCGAGACATTTGTCTGACAAATCCTTGGGGAGACACTATCCCCTATATTATCTAGCTTTGAGGGAGCTTGAGGGATGCGGGGTCATTCCGGAGGTGATGACACCCGTATCGTTTGTGTGAAGCCAGTAAATCATGACCTTCTGTTCTGCCAGGTATTAGGTTTTCCGTTTTTGAACAAATAGCGGGATTTTGATAGTTTATGGGCCGGAAAATGGGTGCTTGCGTAGATATTCATGTTTCCTTACGTAAAAAAAAACTAATTTTAAAATAAATTGTCCGCAACAAAAGACAAGACCAGACAAGACCCTAGTTGTAGCGCTGTAGGAAGTGAATTAGAAAAAAAATAGTTTCACAAATTGCCGTGGGGCTTTTTTTCGTGAAAAGCACTTTACTAGGCTAATTCAGGTGTTTTAAGTGTTTAAATTGGCAATAAAAAAGAAAATATCAAGAAACTCCGTAATTAAACAAATCTCACTCTGATTTATAATTGCATTTCCTAAGAAGGAAATAAAGAAAAGGAAACTTAAAGTTATCTCACAATACAATTGAGTGATCAGTATGCAAAGCCAGTGTTGTGTATAAGCCGATTTCGGGGAAGAAGCGTTAAAAGAAAATTTATAGCATTGAAAAGTCGTACGTAATTAATAAGACATTTGAAGTTGCGTGAAAATGTAATTTAGATTGTTTCTGGGGGGGACTGCCTACAAAGAAAGTCGGCTTATTTATATATGCCCGCTTTATATTAGCGTCTTTAAGGAAACCAGGGGAGCATAATAAAAAAAAGAATCAGCATCGATGTCTTAAAGCGTCTTCCGGCGATACGAGCGCCCCCGCCGCAAAATGGCGAGCACTCGAATAAATTACCCTCCCCACGAATCGAACTGTTCGATTCTTTTGAAACGAATCCAGTTCAAAACAGACCAGGCGCCTTTATTAGTGTAAGCCAGCGACGATTATCCTAAGCCGCCATTACATATTCAAATTGAAGTCATTTTGCTTCGTGGAAATTGACGCGAAATAAAACGAAGCCTTTGAGTGCGTTTTTAGCGTTAAGTTGGTTGTAATGAGATTTTTCAGTCGTTATAAAATGAAACTGGCAGTTTAAATAACCATTACGTTTCCTATTCCAGTTTTGAATACTTTTGACCTCATGTACCTAGGTATTGTTTGTATCTACCTAACTAAGGGGTTAGTAGGAATATCTACCTAAGAGTTTTCATTTCAAGTTCGTCTAGGCTAGACATACTAACTATAATCTAAATCTACATACATTTTGAAAAAAGTAGGTGGTAAAGTTAGTTTCTAAGAAGAAAGGTAAAGACATCCACGACCACAAATCTGTAGTTCACCTGCAGTTGCAATTTACGGCCTCAAATTGTCTCTCGTTTACTTTCGAAAGGGCGGTTTTCGGACGAATTTTATGACTCTGGCTATCAAATAAATTTTTACATATTTAAAACCATTGTAACAAACAACATTTCGGTGTCAAATAGTAAACAAATATACTATCACCACAATAAAGCGTAGTGAAAAGCTCTCGTATGACCAGAGGGGAGTTATTCAGAAAATAAAATGAATATCTGGTTAAATTCGACCCAGTAATCCGCTGTGTCCGAAAAACATAATTTTTGCGCGACTGACCAAAGATCAACATTTAGATACCGCAGGACTCTTTGTTGCCACCGGATCCAGTTCCTTTCGTCCCACACTTTTAGATATTGAAATAAATGACTGTAATAATCTTATGATGCGTGATGTGAAATTATATCGCCGCAAAAGGCAACTCAATTTATGAAACCTTTTTGGTGAAATGGTTCTGTTTTGTTTCGAACGTTTTATTTTGAATCTCGTAAAATTCGAGATTCAAAATAAAACGTTGTAATTGTGTTGCATTTGTGTAATTTGTTTGTCACTAAAGTGATCATTACAGTTAAAATGTTCACAGATACCTTACATTTGAATTTGGAAATTCCATCTATTTCTCTTTTGTTTGTCTGTATTTTAGTTTGAGTTTGGTAAACGTAACAAAAAGGTTGCTGAACTTTGACTTGGCTCCAAAAAGTATGAAGGATCTTTTTATTTGCAAGTAATTAATGAATCCAGCTAAAATAAACTTAATAAAACAAATGCGGCGTTACCCAAAGAAAGCCAGCGGAGCAAATTGATATTTTGAATAATAAAATATTCTCCACGAATTATTATGAGTAAAGGGCAATTTAGACGTGACGAGATGGGTACGATACGTAACGGAATTAATTATCAAATATTGCCAACTAGATTATTTTCATTCCAAAATGATCACAGCTAATTAAGGCAAGAGGTTCCTATTTTATTTGAAAATGTTAAGAATCTGCTAGTATTATGGTTATTTCATGTAATAATTTAAGAACGCCTAGATGTTATGTGTTTCTACTTTTCATTTTGTGAAAAAAGTGCACGGAAATGGGGAACACAACTTTATTTATGAGATGGAAGTATAATGGTTATAAGTATTTTATGATATAAAATTGTATTTTGATGCTTAATTTCAACACGCTGATGTTATAATATGCTAGATCACATCTACCAGCTACTATCCTTCTAATTGCACAACAGTTCAATTGCTCAACTATTCGCAGTTGAACAATTGAATTGAGCAACAAGGAACTCGCGGTAAATTCTGTTCTGTTCATAGGTAGGTTCGTGCCCATCCCGTGTCGTCGCAACACAAATAGACCATTATGAGAAGTACAAACATAAGTCAATAGCCTGCCGGGTGGTCAATATTAGATTAGCAGCCAAAAGGAGCCAAAAAGCAACGTATACAAAAACCTTTTACAGCGGTTAGAGAGTCGGAAAAATATTTATGAAACGTTGGTAAAGTGTGGAGTGGGCTTCTGTTGGAGTGGTTGGGGAAATAGTGGGAAGTGGCGGTTTAACCGTTTATTTATTTGAGTGGCATTTTAGATTATTTTTTGTGGCCATGGTAAGTATTTTAAAAGTCCTGTATGCGTTATTTCTAATACAGTTGAAAAAAAATCTGCAATAGTTATACGAAGTTCAGACACAGTTTTCTTGCAAATTGTAGGAAGTTTTTATATTATTGAGTGTTTTTTTTTTTAACTGGTTAAAATATGCAGAGCTGCCTGAAAACTTAAGTAAAAGGTACTAAAATTTACACAAAACGTTTTGGGGGCTTTTGAGGTACGTGGTCGGCGCCGACCAGTTGAAAACCCTCGATATTTGATGTTGATGGACGAGCCGAGTGTCTTTGGGGCGATTTCAGATAGAATCTGGTTATTTTTCGTCGAAAAAGCAGTTGGTCCATGGCTTCTGCTGTAGATTGTACGTGCAATCGCCAAGCATTTGATATGGTGGAAAGTTAGATACAGCATCGTTGTCGTCGAAACCTTCTTCTGCATCAGTGGCGACACTGGGTTTTGGAGGAATTATCGCCAAGTCATACTCCCAACCGACACTGTCTTCTTCTTTTGAATTTATAGCCTCTTCTAAGCCTTGAAAGTTGTGACTAGCGCTAAATCTACGCCTATACCTCATTTTCAAACTCTGAAAAAAATATGGATTAACTTAGTACACTTGTGGCCACTGTACCCGTATTGGCACAGTAATGTTTTGAACATCACAAACATATAAATTATTAAAATACGTTACTTCAATATGATACAAATCATCAATTATTTATTGTATTTTACATTTAGCAAGTAATCAGGGTGTTTATATTTATCTACTTAATATAATATTAAAAAAACAATAAATACCTCCACACGTCTCATGATATAAAAATTCAGCAAGAAATTATCAAAAAACCACTAATGATATCAGAATCGTTTTAACGTTTATTCAATCACTGCACTTCCAAGTACTCAAAACTGCAATAACGTTACGACTGGTGTCAACACTTTTTTTTGTACCCTAATTATTTAGGTGTTCCCAAATTGGTACGGCGACCATTAATGGGTTAATTGCCTAAGGAGCACAAGGTTAGATCTATTTTATATATTTTTTAACTGGTTTAAATATGCAGAGCTTCCTGAAAACTTATTTAAAAGAAGTAAAAGCTACTAAAAACATTGAGTTTATATAAATGTATTGTTATTCATATGTTTATTTAATCGCCGTCGGAGCACAAGGCACATTTGGTTAGATCTATTTTCATTTTATATTTAATAACGATGACAAAATAAATAAATAATTAGAAAAACACTTTTTGAAGATTAAGTAGCTACACTATTCAAGTAGTTTGTAGCTAACATTCCCTCTCCACAATTTCTATTTTCACACAAAGTCCAAACCAGCAATAGTGCAAAGGGTTACCCCATTGTTTACCCAAAGTATGAAATAACATAATCAGGAGTGAAGAAATAGGAATACGGGAAAAACCAACAGGGGTCGGTTTGCTTAGGCCAGCGGAATAAGTGGAGGATCGCAGACGGACCGCCTATTGTCTGTATGAAGATTAAAATGAGATATATCTATCTATATCTTTCTATTATATGCATGATGCCTCTCAACCTCTTTGGTTATAAAGTTTCGAAAGAGATAATCTGATCTCTCTGTAAAACTAGATAAAATAAAACTTTTGAAACTATCATGGTTACTAATACTAAAGTCATTTAAAACGGGATATTTACCATGATTTGATTTTTGAGTTATCCAATATTTCGGCACAGTTGCATGCGCCATGATCACGGAGTAACTGAAGGCACTGCGAGTTTTTATGGGCAGACATACCGATCTACCCTCATTTTTTGTCTTTTGCTACGAACGTTGCCACTACCACCGATTTCAACATCGGCAACTGTGCCGAAATATTGGATAACTCTAAAATCAAATCATGGTAAAAATCCCGTTTCAAAAAAACTAGGTATTGTATAAAAAGGTACGATAAAAAGCCTATGTCCGATTCCAGGGTTGGAGTACTACTGAGAGTATAAAGTAGCGAACACAATAGGCTATGGCAGCAATAACAAAACAAAAAGAGTTAATATCGCACTCAATTTTCAGAATGTCCGTCTAATTCTCTCGGTAGTTTTAGAGTAACTGTTATGTGTTAGTACTCGCTCTATCATTAGGTAGGAGGTTCAGTAATCGTGTTTTGGGCTGAACTATCAAGCGCTTAGTCGGTCTTAGGTGATTTATTCTTAATCGATTCTTAGTTAAGGTCTATACTCTCCTAAAAATAGACCTCTTTAAAATGTTGCAATTAATATTCAAAGATATAACGTCGATCAGCAATCAATTTTTCAATTCATCTCGAGGCGTTCAAAGACTCAAGAAGCTCTCAACACGAGGGGGCAGTGACGTCATTGACGTCGGCGACTTTAATTGCGTACCACTTCGTTAAGACCTCGGGAGATTTGATGGCATTTTTAATGAACACCCCCGAATTAATGTAGTGGGCAAGATCGAAGAGGATTCGATTTAGCATTCGTTTGTTTAGGATGTGGTCTTCGAGTGATTTGGTGAAATGAGGAATCGAAGTCGATTGAAAGCTTAGTAGACATTATCTACAAGGCAAGCATTCCGATCACCTGTGACTCAGTTAGAAGTTTTGTAAGATCTTTGTACAGGTTAGATGTGAAAGGAAAGAACTTTAATCTACTAATAATGAATCGCTGAATGTGTTGCACAAATCTCGAGAGCAGCTGAACCGATTTCGCCAATTATTTTTTAGAATATTCCTTGAAGTACGAGGAACTTTAAAAAATTACCTGATACAAATGACCATCCGGGCGAAGCCGGTACGGGCCGCTAGTTTTAAATAATAATAAGCTCTTGATGGGTTTCCTGTCCTAAACAGCCAGAACAGCAGTTAATAAAAACACATTGAGTTTTTCTTACAAAAATTCGAAAAAACTCGTTGTTGTTTTATTCCAAAGAGGTATAATTGTCCGAAACAATCAACTTTAGAATTGGCAAAAATACGGGCCCATCTCCCTTCGCGTCCTGAATAAATATGCTGGAACAAGCCTTGGGATGACGACTGATCACAGAAAATAACGATCAAAATCAGTAGGAGCAATTCGATAACAGTAACGAAAACGCTCTATGATTAGGTATGATTAGTTGGCTAACTCAGCTGATGTAAATTTTTACCAAAAGTTGCCAAATCGTTGGCAACACGTGGGCAATATTTTAATGAACATATACGCAGTATCGCAGATGGTATGATTTTAATCAGTCCTGTAAACTGGTTGATCCCGTGTTAGCTATTTTTCCATGATAAACAATTTATAAAAATGTTATAATATTTTTTGACGCGAATCTTATGTGAACGAACAATCATCATTGGCCTATTTTAGTTCACAGCTGGACATAGGAGCTAATATGCACCATAGCGCCCTGTCTTCAGCTTGCTGCATCTAGCCTGCAGTCTTTCGCAGGTCGTTATGGCAATTGGCCGGAGAACATCCTACACTTCCTTTGCCGAGTCATGGTCTACACTCAAGAACACTTTTATCCCAGCGGTTGTCGGTTCTTCATAATATTTGGAAATGTAAACAACACAACAGTAGAATTTATTTATTTCTGTAACTCGACGCATTTTGGCAGTAATTCTCAAATTTTCATGGTATTGCTGAAGCTGTCCTTCTGAAATTTAAGGTACATTTTCTTTATGTGTCACGGATGACGACTCTAAATCGGGTGGATGGAGGGCCTCGAAATAAAAATTGGAAAGTTGAAGATTGACAGGTGCGTCTTAATAAGTCCGGCAACAGCTGGTTACCTAACGAAATGAGAAAAGGAAACTTTATTAGGAAATACCTACATTTCATTTGTTGATTAATTTTGTATCTTTGCCAATCCAGCTATGTTTAATTTTTTCGGAAGCTTTTAATTTAATTTAACTGTACCTACTATTTTTGTCATTTTGGAATGCCATCTTTGATTATTTACAATATACTTTATATACCACAACGTCAAAAAAAAAATCTTAGGCTGTTAAACAATGTCTATTACTATGGGTATGTAAATACTGTAAAGGTACCTCAATTTAAACATCAAACAATTTAAACCTCTACGATTTTAATTCTGACGCCTCTCCAAATTGCTCAAAGTTCTCAAACAATCTTGATCATTTACGTGTCAAAATCTGATTATTGTCGCCCGCATAAGAACATTAAGGGCCCGAGATAAAACAGATCCCCATTAGCGAGGCATCGGAAAAAATCGCCGATCGTATCTTACGCGTTGAAGTGGCAATGGCAATCTAATTTTTTTTAAGTCTCAGTCAATCACGAGAGAAATGAGCCTAGAAGCGATCGTCAAAGGGACTAATGTTGATTGCCTCACCGCACCCTGGTGAGAGGCCCGCTTAGTAATATGGACTCTAGCTGTGTGTGGTAGAGTTTACAATAGGTTTTTGTGTATAGGGCTGTCACTTGTCAGATGTGTATCTCTGACGAAGATGTATGTGGTTAGGTATTAGTGTATGCTGAGAAAGAAAACAGAAGGAAAACAAAAGAAAGACACCATCACGGGTTCCTATGCATAGGTAGGTAAAGTTCTCCGGGTCGTAGTTCGGGTCTCGTACTCTAGTTCGAATGACGTTAGCTCGATGTTCATTACCTCGATGTCTCTACCTCGACGGTACGTTTCGTCGAAGGGTCGTTACCTAGAAATATCAACAAAACCAAAGTTTATTTAAATTATTATTGAATGGTGTTCATCAATAATGTGTAATGTTTAAAAAAATATTTTACCCAGCTTTGGGCGGATTGATGATAAATTAGCAGAAAATATGGTTCTCATGCCTCTGAAAACCCAGAACACTTCGCTAGCGCCTACAAATTTTTCTAGTGGCGACATCTTTGAATGGTTTGAGGAAGTTTTTTCCTAAGAGCATTGTTCACTTTCACGTTATATGACAAATATTCTATCACACTAATAACAAAAAAGCGAAAAATAGGTCGTTTAGATGTTTGTTACCTCTTCACGCAAAAACTACTGAAAGGATCCGGCTGAAGTTGCATACACGTAGTTCATAATATATAAAACATAGGCTTCTTTTTATCCCATAGATCAGTTCCCATGGGATAGAAATAACCTTAAACGAAGAGGGATGGAGACCAAATATTTTGATTGTGTGTCAATAAAATATAGAAAAAATAATAATGCTTGTACGTGTGTAATAATGAATGTAAGCTCGGTCGAGTCTCTCAATAATTCATTATAGTATTATACCTGCTACAAGATTATTTATTATGTTGTTTTATTTGCTACTCCACCTAAAATATAAATCAGTTTATTTTAGTTTATTGTATGTATATTCCATATTTTTTTGTCCTTTTTGGTTCGTTTTTCTAGCTCGTCTAAATTATGTTTGTTGATTGATTTATGATTGATTAGTTTTTGATCATATTAATTGCTTTTTTAATAATTGTTTACGTAGATAAGTACCTAATAAAAACTCGACCTTTTATTAAATTCCTTTACGCGTGGTTTATTACTATCATTGTTAAACCCACGGAGTGGGGCTTACTTCAAGTTGTAATACTGGTTTTTATAAGCCTACCTCAAGCACCAGCCAATTTCCACTTGAAGGCGGTTCCCCGAGGCACACTAAGTGCCGCCACCTATTTCATCTTATTACAACATTGTACAAAGAAAATTTCTAAAATTTCGTTGGGTAGTTAAGCTAAGTAAAATGTAGTTCTTAGAAGTTATACAAACCGATTTGAATTATGCCATTTCGCAATTTATAGCATTCGAACTATCCCTTTTATGCCACCGCCATTAATAAAGTTCGCGCTGCGTATTTTTTCCCATTCGTTTTAAAGTGTTACCGTTAGGGGAAGGTGTCTCAATCAGCATAAAACAAAAGAAATCAATAGCCACCCCTCTACGCTGACAAAGGGCAAAGATTTCTTTTCACAATTAAACCTGTCGAGGCTGATAAACTGGGTGACTTGAGACTTTGAATGCAGTTTCGAGAATTCGATTATGTTAAGCTTTACTGGTTCACTGCCATTTCACTGATCATAATGAACGTTTGTTAAAAAAATATGTAATAAATTTATTAATTTATTCATTTGAATTAGGCAAACTGCAGTGCGTCTTGCTTGCGACTCAGGTCAAGTCTTTAGTTAAGTAAAAAGATTACTTATGTTTTTCACAACATCTTGTTTTGCAAATCATTACTGTCGCAGGGTTTGTTTTGTGGGGCAGAATTTGTCTATAGAAAGATAGCCCGGGCTAACGTTCTATCGTGTTCTATTGACAAATTCTGCCCCACAAATATCTGTCCACCGAAATGGTCCTTGGACCGTCGTAAGTGGTTGTCTCTACAGTTTTATATCTGAACCAAATAAGTAAAAATCATTACTCTCCTATCTAGTTTTGAGATCTCTTTTGTTTCTAGCGATTAAGAGTATTACGCGCACGTCTGCCCTGCCCATTTAAACTTTTCTGTAGCAGCTCGTTACCGAGGGATTATTAAATATTGAAACAGACGAGATGAAAGCTACCTTAGGCGACCAGAGTGCAAATACGAAGGATTTTAACCTAGGAGTGGATACCATAGGATAAATTAATTAGCGATAAACCAATCAAAATTAGTGCGGTTCTTTCAAAGTGGGTTTATAATAAATATTTTATATACATTGCTTACAAACAACTTAGCTTAGGTTAGGCTTGATAATTATTATCTTTAGCAGTTATCTTCTAATATATTTAAAAAAAAACTAAAGATGCACAGTTGGACCAGCAGTAGGTACATTTGTCAAAATTGGTAATGCTGATTGCATAACCAACTTATACAAAACTCGGCGTTGGCGTTTCTAATACACCCTTAATATTTTAATTAGAATCATTTAAGATCTTTAGCTCTAGATAGAAATACCTAGATAGCATACAGGTTTATCTAGGTACTTCTTGTCCAAAGGCTGATAGTTCCATGGAAAATTCTACAACAAAGCGGGTTTATTTTAACAAGATATTCATTTCAATCAACGGTTTTATCCCCGTTATACGTTTTTGTGCTTGTAAAACGCTTCTAGAACGTTCAATATTCATCGACACGGCTGTCCGTCTCGTGCATTAGTGGGTTGATCCGTAAGGATTAGAATGGACAGTTTTAATAGGGGTAATCCTGTTAAAAGTTTGTTTAGAGGTTGTTTGTGATTCTAATGGGTCAGTTTTACGTGTGTTCGTTGTTGAATGTCTTTATGTCTATGTCTCTATGTCTTTTTCTCGTTGTCTGTGTCATGTATTTTGTATATAACAGGATCTACCTTTCAGGCTCGACAGGTTTTGATTCATTTTTTTTTCCATGAATGTAAATATTCGTTCCAATTTATTTCTATTATTTGATTGTATATTTCTTTGTATTGTGTTGTGTTTCCTTTTTAAAACTGATAAAATGCAGGATTAAACAGCAAAATTAAACCACAAATACGTTGACCACACAAAAAGTAAAAGAATTAAATCAATGTGACCAAAACGAATGACCAGGAGCCCAGCGCCAGACAGAGGTCAGCAATAAAGTGACCTTCGTCAAGCTGCGTCACGTCCGACCGCGGACGTCAGCACTCTCTGTACACTTAGCAAGAAAAGTTCTTAGACAATTTGTTAAATATTAATTATGTAGGTATGTTACAGACCACAAAGATTGTTAAAATATAAGCTCTTGAAGAGGTATTTTCAATGCATTTGATTGAATGATCGAATGAATGAGCGTCACGTCACTATTTGGTCAACCTGCTGGTTGATATATAGCATTTAGTGAGACTTGATGCTATTTTATGTATTAGATTGATACGAAAAGGATATAATGAGAAAACAAAAAAATTCCGAGCGATTCACTCACTGAATGTCATCTATGATTAGCAGGTGTACTTCTTACCCTACCACCTGATAGATAGATAGAAGATAGAATATACTTTATTGCACAAAAAGTTGTATATAGGCGAGCATAATGCTAGATAGCATTCTCTACCTGCTAACCTTTGGGTAGTGTGGACAACACAGTTTGATAGGTAGTGCTATATAATAGAGATAATAAAATATACTACTCATAACGATACTAAGCTACTTATATTATACTTCAACAGTAATATATATACCTATATAAATAATTAATATACTATTATAATTACTTACCGAATTATTCTTGCGAAAGAAAATAGTTATAGTCTCTAGATCTGACCTGATAATAATGTTTACTAGATAATCTTCTTCCATCTAAAGTAATCTTAAAAATAAACCTTATATCCGATTTATACCTACCAAACACTAAACATAAAATACTTCTGATAAAAATTTGAGGTTATAAGGAACCATTGTGACGTTGACTGTCCGGCCTCGTTTGCACGCACCGCGATTTCATTGACTCTTGCGGTTTCTGGGCGCCCGGTGACAGTTTGTGTGATCGAAAGTGAAACTGTCCGTTTTTGAGACATAATAACCACTGTTTCTTGTTTTGTGGTCACTTCTTTTACATGTGGGTGGAATTTCGATAAAGCTATGAATAACTTGGAATAATAGTGAGTTAATGTTGGTAAAAAACAGGGCTCCTACAACTTATGTGTGCCTAGTGATTGGGCTTCTTAATCCGACTATTTTAATAGTGTGGTGGTCACTGTTCTAACTAATTAACAGGAATAAATTGTCATGACGTGTAGAAAATATATAACGAAATTCGTTCGTTTCTAAAACCTACGCATACAATTATAAACTAAGAGCAAGTTGAGTTAGCACCCATATTACTACTACGGTACTACATACGGCCCCGAGCAACTTTAAACAACAAAACACACAAGATCCCAAATTGACCGTCCCTAATTCGCAGGGCGTTATAAATATCATTCATATTTCAAAGTCGTTTGCATCTGGAGTCTGGACACAGGCTATTGAGAAAAGAGGGACTGAGAAATAATTGTCAAGGATCAATTTTGCACACCCACTCTCCCTTCTCTACATATACAAATATAGGGTCTATACATTTACATTATTTGTTTGAAAGAAACCCAAATCATAACTGCCTGTGTCTTCAGAATAACGTAAAGAATTTAATGAAAAAATATAAAAACTAAGAAATTATTTTATTGCACACAATTTCCAATAAGCATCTTCCACCCCGAGTAATCACACGATCACAAAAAACAGACAACAAAGTCGAGTTGTCACCTCCCCCAACCATAAAACGCAAATTTGGCTATAAAAAGTACAAATCCTTCCTGGACACTGGCTCAATACAATGCTCCATTCACACTGGATTATCGTATTTTTCCACCACTCGTTTCAAGAAAATGAATCTTAGAACAACTTCGACCGATATCCAACCGTAGACTTGAAACTTTAGGGTTCAGATTTGGTTTCCTCCTCAGGTGTGGTAAGTTGGATTAACAAAGAAAGCTCTAATTAGCTGTCAAGGCAACTGCTGGATGTCTGTCCCAGGAAGGAATTATTCAAAAGGATGTCTCTGGCGATTTCTTTCGTTTTGTGCAACGTTGTGGATAGGAAACGCATTCTTTGTATCTTTTGTTGGTGCTCTGACAATAATGTATTCAATGCTGACACTGGGAATGCTTAATGAGGACTATTCTTTCTTTTTTATTGTTGTTTTTTCAAATCTATTTATGAGCAAAGTTATAAGAATCAAAAAATAAACAGCTATTTCTGCCCCATGGCCATAGTTTATAGTATTTATTAATAACATTTCATTTAACAAGTTACAGGTCAGATAAATATATAAATGCCTTAAACATAAGGACAATGGCCATTTTGATAATTAGAAGAGCCTTGAAGATTATTAGAGATTCGGTCTAAATCCAGTAGTGGAGTAGTTTAGTTAGATCTTTAAAACGATATAGGTTACGTTAACGGTTCAGTTCAAGACCACCAAAAGAATGTTCGAAATTTCCAATATTTTCAGCAATCTAATGACAAGCACACATTACAAAATCCACCATAAATCACGTAGAAACTACGCATTCAAAAACAATTTCGAGGGCGCGATTTGGGTGCTTGCCTAATTGGTATGAGATTTGCAAGTGCTACTAATTGCTGGGAAATTTACGGAATCCACTGCGATCATTCACGACACCATCAGGTTAATTAAACCATTTGTCTGCTAAGTTCTCTGTACAATTTGTTTGGTTATTCGCAAATTCGAAATGGGTAAAATTTTGCTAGAAAAATCAGGCAATTTGCGTAAGTAGTGCATTGGTTGGGGTGGTTTGATCCGTTATTTTCTGATTAGTTTTGCAGATCACGAAATAATACGACCAAATTAAAATATTATTTCTCCCTTCGGTCACCCAACAGCGATGTAATATGCTCGAGCCATGAGAAGTTTTTCGGACAGGAATAATATTAGTAATATTGTTCATTTGACTTGACTAAGTCAAATCTCAAGATATTCAACATAACTTTAGTAGCAAATAACGCTCTCACCTACTTTATGTCATCATCATCATCATGATTACCATTAGCCTAAATTAGTCCTCTACTTTCTATACACTTAGCTGCGCCCCGTGGAAATCTATGTGTCAAATAGTTAATATACCTTCCTCTTTAATTACTCTATCTATTAAAAAACCGCATCAAAATCCCTTGAATAGTTTTAAAGATCTGAGCATACATAGAGACAAACAGACAGCAGTATGCGACTTTGTTTTATACTATGTAGTGATGACATAATTACGAGTATCTGATATCAAATTGCTTCTTTCACTCGTTTCGTGCTGAATCCAATATCTCTCGCAAATGAAAAGTCCACAGCGCCCCAGGACCAAAACCTCTCAATTTCGCAAACAAGGCTCAAATACCATCTTTTTTCCAAAAGGTTCATTTTCATTAACGCCATCGGCTCACATATTTGTCATAACCTGCCCGTGTCCCCTTGAATGCTCCTTTTTCACACGTTTTTAATTTACAACGGGTTTTCCTTCACGTCTCTGGATAATTGCCGTTCATGGGAATGTGTTATGATCGAGTTGGGACATGCCTTTTTCTTTCTTCTTTAGGGGCGCTTTAGGATTTTCGTTTTCTTTATTTGATTCATGATCTTGATTGGATTGCTCTTTACATTTTCTCGGTTTTGCGGAAAGTTTTGGCGGAATATTTACTAGCGCAATACTACAATTTGGCTAATTAAATATTTAAATGCAGAACAAATACGTATCTTCTCATATTATATCACTCCACATTTCCACTTTACCCCGAAGTATTTCAAACATTTACACTATTCTCTTTACATAATCAAATATTCTCCGCTTGTATGAAGATTCAAACCATACTCATGTCTAGACAGCTAAATCTGATTTGGAATTTTTCACCTTATCTTGTTGTGGTAGAGTTTGATTTTGGAAAGCTTTTGTTTCCTGGGTTATATACCCAGACTGTTTAATGTGTGAGCTTTACATATTTAAAAGATCTGCCCTCATAATTTTATTGCTTTGGGATTAATTGGTGATTCGATCGAGAGGAGACGATCTTATGCTTTATTTTAAGATAAAGCATAAAATTAGAACTTTATGTTTGATTTTGTGTGCTTTTCTCTCTTGTGTTATTTAGCATAGCTCTCAAAATTAGTAAAAGACCTGAAGTGCCGCAAAACTGATAACCGCTAGGGAGTAAAGGTTCTCAAGTGGTAGCCGACCCGAAGACAGATGGACCGACGACATTGTAGCGGTCGCTGGGAGTCGATGGATGGAGGCAGCTCATGACCGCTCTTTGTGGCGTGGTATGGGGGAGGCCTATTTTTATGGGCTGGTATAATGATGAATACCAATAGACTTACAAATTGTAATCTACCAGCGTAACCGAACTATGATCAGTAAACTATGCGATCACTAGATAAGTATGACTTATTACATAGTTCGGTCACATACGTATGTTTAACCTTTATCAACCAGATAAGTAAGCCTACGCTTTTGCTGATAAGATCGTAACTTAATATTTTACTAATTAAATATCGGTTTTTGTTATATTCGATGTAAACAACTCATTATCCTCATGCAACATACTTAGCAGACCGTTGAAATTGGTTCCAACCATGCATAAATATCTATCAGGCTTGAGATTAATATTTTTACCGTGTCTATATGTCTTTATATTGTTACAGGGTCTGGCAGACGACGAAGAGGTGAAATTTACAACAGAGCCTGATCTACCTACGATTTAAAACTAAGTATATTGTCTCAGTTGTCTAGTACTCATAAGACAAGCTGTGCCTACTTTGCCTAGATGATGTTACGTGGATGATTGTGTTCAGACAGCTAGCATTATTATGTTATTATATTATTAAAACATTTCTACTGACAAAACATAATTAGTGGTATTGTAGCTACAATACCACTACTCTACTACTATTTCAAATCGGTTCATCCGTTTTGGAGCTCCAAATAATAATTTTATAATAATTTAATTTTTTCTAAAGGTGACTTTATCAAGAGTGTTCTTCCCTTTCTAGCTATTAAAAGAAAATCGGTATAGAGCCGATTCAAATGTTATTATAGTTTAGTTGCAAGTTTTTACATATAAAAAAAATCTCTGTCAGTTTTTACCTTGTAGCCTTCTAGATGATACCTGCGCGCTCAGATTCAAAACTCTACCTATGGTTCTGGTAGAGAGGTTTGAAACCTGAAAGCTTGGGACGTTCATACTTCATCATCATCATCCTGACGCCGTGGGTGGGCCATGGTCTGGTCTAGTAAATTTCTCATTCGATCTTAGCCTCGTACAATAGTTGTGTGTTCATACATGCTACAGGAATAATATAATATGAATATGAATATGGAACGGTCTAATCTTCCTACTCCATGGTACTTCTTGGCAAACAAGGGGTAGTTAGCGGTGTGAGGGTTTCGGCTGTTTATATTTCTTTAATGCTTCGGGATGTTTGCAATTATGAATTGTTTTGTCTGTGGATAATGGAGAGCTTTACGAGAAACGTTATTATTTTTATACTTGTGTAAATGTTTTAGAAACGTGCGTGGAGTATGCTTCTGAATTTTTAATAATTTTGGCCTGAAATATAGAATCCTTTTCTAATTAAATGAATCATGCCTAATCCACTTAAGCTGCCTAAATCTAAGTTTGGAATAAAAGCTAAGTTCAGAAGGAAGCCATAACAATCAAAACAATTTTTTTTTAAAGTCACCATAAGAACTATAATGGCAAACAGAAACAAATTGTTAAAAGCGTTTTCATACAAATTACACATTTTTACTTCAACGCACGTTTACAACCCCTCAAGCGATAGGTGCGAAATGATATAGCCCCTGAGGTCCGATGTCAGACAATAGGCTACATTCATACAAGACTCGTTGGCTGCATGCAAACAGCCTAATTATATCCAAGATGGCCGACTTGGGGTATTATTGAGTCAGGGCTGTTTTCATACAAAAGAGGTAGCTCCATCGATTGCATGTCAAATTATATCAAATATTGTTTATTTCCTTATGATTCTCATAACTAATTAATAATAAATAATGCTGTACAATTCATACAGCATTATCTAGCCCCATGGTAAGCAGAGCTTGTGTTATGGGTACTAGATAACTTATATACATAATACAACACATTACATAGATAGATATTTTTTTATACATAGAAAACAACCAGAACACCCGGAACAAATATCTGCAGATCGCACACAATTGTTCAATTAATCAACGGGAGCTGGAGCTGGTGAGTATCTGTCGCAGCGCATCAGCATTGCCATAAAGCGGGGCAATGCAGCCAGGGCCTTGGGGACGCTACCGACTGGTATTAAGATAGATCAGTAGAGCTTTCTGTAAATTATTTGCACCGGTCTGCAGCTAGCTTAATTATTTCAATTGTAAATAATAGTTCTAATTGGTTTCCATGATTTGATTATAACATTCTATGTTAATAAGGATTTATATTTTCATTAATGTTGTTCGTGGAAATAATATTCGGAAATCAATTTTATTAGTAATTCGTATGATGAATAAATTAAAAACTAAGTACTTAAAACCTAGTCCACAAATATATGCCATATGTTCAAGAATCTAAGACCAAAACGCTTTAAAAGAAATCTTTCAGGCACCTTTCTAGTCATCCCCACTGGTTTAAATTCCATCGCGGTTTCTGAGTCAACTATTTAAAATTTTGACATGGTTCTCCGTTTGTATGAAAACGACGTCTACTAATCAGCTAAAGTTAAGTTTCCTTCAGGTGTTCTCGCTTCAGTAGACTTTGAGACGGTCTGTGTTTAGTGGCTCGGAAAGTTGGTAGGTAAGGTTTTTAAGAATTTAAATTACTGAAAAATGGGCTTTTTGACCGTTCAACCTTTTACAAGACTGTGTTTGTATTGCGGTGAGAGGACTTTAAATACTGACTCTCCAATGATTTACTGATTTATTTATTATTAAAACAGACGAATTACCTTTATCTATTCGCAGTAGAACACATTATGATCTAAAATAGTATTTACTCTTGAGTGGCTCGTTTGAGGTGGCCTTTAAACAAAGTCGCAGCCTGTAGTCGCTCTTCACGGTAATATTATAAATGCGAAAGTTTGGAAGTTTCGATGGATGGATGGATGGACGGGTGTTACTTCTTCACGCTAAAATTATTGAATGTATCGGGCTAAAATACATATTTTTGCATGGGTGTAGCCCTAAGCCTAGAATCAAAAATACGCTATTTTTATCCCATAAACCATTGAATGGGATAGAAATAACCATAAACGTTTCAAATGGCTTTACACGCATTTTTTTTATAAACAACGCGTGTAAAGTCGCTGCTAGAAACTAGTAACCCCATAAACCACAAAAACAAACACAAATCAAAAGTGTTCCCTGAATGACGTCACCTCCCAAAATATTCAGTCTGACTTTGCATTATCGCCGTTTGAGTTCACATTAAATCTTAGAAAACGGTCATAAATAACGGAAACTTTTATCCCGCTCGAAATAAGCACTCAAAAATGCAAAGAGCAGAACGGTATAGGGCACGTTCACCGAATTTATTTTGTTTCGCACAATTCAAATAACCATAATTCAACGAATTCAACCCACCTAAGCCTAAGTATCTAACGATATAATGAAACTCCGTTAAGTTGAGCTTAAGTTACAGTGTTTACGGAGATAAAGATTCTCCGATTTATTGATAGGAAGCGAAGGTGAACGTTTAATTTGGGTTTAAATGTCTTTGTTAGGGACAGTATTTCTGAAGCCAGAAAGTTGGGGTCCTATTGCCATTAATGGATGAATCACATCATAGGTACGAATCACTTCATTTTAAATGACATTATAAAATTGAATGTTTGGATGTTTGGACGTTTGTTACCCCTTCACGCCAAAACTACTGAACGGATCTTTAAATTATCTTAGTTTTTTGATTTTATAAATTGAAATTAATTATTTTTTTCTGACCTTATAGGTCCGAGGCGTTTACATAAAATTGGTACATAATAATCCAAAAGCTACATAAAGTACAGAAAAAAATTAAATATTGAACAAAACAACACAATAATAAAAACAAAGAAAAAATTGTATTTACCATAATTATTTGACAATGTCGTACTTTTATAGCAAAGCTACATTTTCAGTGAACACGGTTTTTCAGCAACTGTCACAATATGGCAAAAATTTAATTGAAATGTCGTTCGAAAAAATACAAAAACCCGACACCCGCAAAAAACATAACCTGAATATAACCTAGATCAAATCTGAATACAATATAATATTTAATATAATATTAATATATTTAAGTAGTGTATTATTTATTTTGCAATTTGTAATATTTATTATTTGTTTTTAAGTATTCTTATTTAGATCGGGGGTGTACCACAGGCCCCTGCCTTTTCTTAAATTCATATAATTCTTTCCATCCAAAGGTTACCTGGAAGAGATCGCTTCTAAGCGATAAGGCCGCCTATTGTACCTGTCGCATATAATGTATTTTTGTAATGATTAATTTGATTATGGTGTACAATAAAGATTTTTTTTTGTATTGTAATATTATCCTAAGAGGTAAGAATCAAGCAAGCTTCGAAAACATAATTCTTTAACAAAACTCCTGCACGAGCCTGTCTTAGGACCGACGTTCTTAGGATGCAAATCCCCAAATAACACAATCCATTAACATTGCTTTATTGTCCATAACTAGCTCCATATCCCGACTATCCTTACGTGTATAACTCCGTTACTATTTCCTCCCCGGGCCCAATCCCGTTACTCGGGCCATTTACCTTAATGCGCGGTTTGGACGGATTGACAGCTGTAAATGCTGGCAGATGGTCGGAGTGTCAGCGAGTATCAAAAATTATGGCGTAGGAGAGAACAAGAGAAAATACTAACCTCATTATTTAAGCTTAGCTAGAATTATGCTGAGTTAGAGCCTTTTTTATAACTACATTATATATACATGTACCTATTTTATAAGTGGGTATTTTGTTGTTATGTTATAAATGTATGCATTTATATTCTATTAACAACAACCAAAGGACGCTAATCTAAAAATTCTAAGAAATCATAAATATTAATACATTCGTCCTTTTTGTAATAGCCAGGCGGGTCTTTCCTATAAAGTCAATGCTTACATTGCCCACCACATTGCAGCTCCAGCAGTGCTACTAGTTAGACTGGCCCGAACGCATGCGGGTCGCGCCGCAAAGGCAGTGGTCAGTGAAAGTTTTAAGGCGCAAAGTTAAAATTAGCGTATAATTTAGCTCGTAAGCTTTTGAGGAACAAATTAAAAGATAACAGTCAAAAACTACTTGTTTTTGAGGCACTAATGTACATGTTAAATGGTAGAATGCCATGTCAACAAGGAAATATGCTTTCTTCGTTAATCTCATAGGATCTCGTTTTTTTCTTAAATATTGTTGAATAGTCAGTCGGCGTATAATGTAGCTTACCCAGCGCCTACCAATTTTGTTTTTCAATCTCTTTCACTCACAATCTCTCTCACTTCAATCTCTCTCATTTTCAAAGTGTGACCATACCTTTACCCGGTTTCAACTTACAGCAAGTTAACGATAGTTTGAAATGTGGGCGCGCCTCCCAATGTCACCGTGATTTAAATGGAACCCTTCGCAAATCTACATGAATTTAATTAATCAAGTATTTTAATCAAATGGATTTTATTTCAACTTATTAGTAAGTCATTTGACAAGATCCTTGTTTTCAATAATCATTATTGAGATTAAAACAAAACATATGTAGTTTTTAGTTTTATTACTGCGTTTTGAAATAAAATAAGTGGTTTGCCGAGGAAAAATATGTCACTGTCAGAAAATATATTATTTAATTATAATTTTAACACTTTGATTGCTGAAATCACACGGTATGTGTTTTCTACAAGTGACTAATATGCGTAAATCCACACTAGCGCAGCGGCTGAGAAAATACAGATCTTTGTGACTCAGCACAGCCGTAATATTTTTCGAACGAAACGGATGTGCGGCGCAACACAACCGCTGTGTAGAGCGACAGTACGAATTTTTTAGGTTAAAAAAAAGATCGCAGTCGTCGAAAAAAAATCGCAGTCAAAGTGTTAAGGTGCTAGGATCCGTGGATTATTTTCCGCAAGTTTATACTTAAACAAAACATACTTGGAAAATAAAAAGCTTACGGTTTTTACTTTGTAGATTATTGTCAAGTTCAATTGACTGTAAAAACTGTAACGGTGACAAATATAAGGATGCTACAAGCCTAAACTGGAAGTCAAGACAAAGTGTCAACATTTCATGTCAGTGTCAAGTTTTAAGTTAAATATAAGTTCTTGAAAACACTTGATTATTTTATAACTCTAACTAGGGTATTTGATTATTATGTACTTCATTTACTTAACTTATTTGTATTACTTAACATTAAATTATAATATAGCATTCCGTTATAGCATCCAACATTTTCATGAAATTGTTATAATAAGGTATCCCAGACCGTCCAGACCCATTAATAAACTAATATCTCTAAATTAATTATGTTACTTAAGCCATGTTAAGCTACCCCGTGTAACCTAGATTTATTTACGGATTATAACCTCATAACTGGTCCGTGAACAAGACATGTAAGGGTCCGTATGTAGCGAAAAGGGCGGATTAGTACGCAGTAAAATTTGTTAAAGAGGCCTTCATGATACGGGCGCCTCCAGGCAAATCTGCCCAGTAAAACCAGGCACTCTTTATCCATTCATATTGGTAGAACTTTTGGAAGTTTTGAAGATCAACTTATGCTGGGCAAGAGGAACATGTAGAGTTGTGGACGGGCCGCAACTATCTCCCACTTGCAGAACACTATAAGCCCCGATAAAGCCCGCACATTTACATTCAATTCTAATTCAGACCCAACTCCTACTTTGCACTGATTGCCTGGTACTTGTCTGTGTTGATTAAAATACAATATTGGGTTTAAAGTTTGTGTGTTTGTGTTTATTGTACAATTATGTACGTATAATAATAAATTATACTCCCTCAAATTCCACAAAGCGATTAAAGCCAAAGTACTTAATTATAAACTTATTTTTTACTTGAAACATAAAAAGTTAGGTAAAGTAGCAAAAGCACGTGGACACAAAAATTAAATTATTCAAGAGCGAAGGCCATAGGGCACTTAATTGAGTTTGTTCAGGACAAAACAAAGAAGAACGAACTTTTTAAATTGTGTGTCGGTAAAGTGTTGGAGACATGTTGATCTTTTCCAAGAGGGACCTCCGTCCCAAGTTAAATATTTTCTTTGGACAAGTCCATTTCCATGTTGAAAACTACAGGTATTTCAAACTGAAACTTGTTAGTGGAACGAGTTAGGTAAGATGAAAGGAAAAAGTTATTAAAAGTTTCCCGTCATTTCAAAATACGATTCAACACACAACAAAAAATTGTATAGCTACGGAAAAACTACTTTCGACTGAAATGTTTTGAATGACATCTATCAAAACCAAACAAAAAACATTAGGACCAACTTCTCATATAACGTTCCGAATCGAACTTTTTTTACTGTTCCGATATTTTGTTACACCTATGATAAAATGTTACGAGCACACCGGGGCGAGTGATATTTTGTATCTATTTTATTTACAAACTTTTCCTATACTGATACTATATTCGCAATCAGAAAAGCCATCATCTACCCCAACCCCCTGTCAAATTTATGATCGAAAACGGAACAAATAGAAAAAAAAGTAATGCCAAGCAATATTTTATAACCCAGGGAAATACAAACAATTTAATGAATTGATTAGCTTAAGGCTTTAAAACAAGCCTCGAGAAAGCAAAGTAGCTGAGATTTATTTTACTTTTGGTAGCAATTAACGTTGAAAGTGAAAAATCTTCGAAAACTTCGCCGCGTTGGGTATCCTTTACTTTGGAATTGGGTAAATTTTTCTTGGGAACTTTTTGATTCGACCCCTTTCTTAGGCAATCAGGCGATTCTTATGGCACCCGAGCGACAGCGAGCACCCAGCACAGAATAAGAATAACATTAAAAAGCTTTGAGGCAGAAGCAGAACTTCACATTCTTAGAACAGTTTTTTTTTACAATATCACAGATACGAAGAATCACAGTTAGAATCTCTGCAAACACCCATATCCAAACTTTTACACAGTTTGTTTGTTAAACTTAACAAATTGTATAAAATGTCTATTTAATAATTAAAGTTATTTTTTTCTCTATATCCCCACACTTTTTTTCATGCCTAGAGTTAATTTTGTAGAGATCGTCTTTCAATATTATTTTTTTACCTGGTACTTTGGCCACAGCAGAGGGTTGCAGGTTATCTGATAAAATTAAGTAATTCCACTGTGTATTACAATCACGCAAAAGGTAATGGAACCGCGCAAATACAATTATTTTAATTAATGAATTAAGACCCGACGAGTTTCTTTATCTTGTTATTAATTTGTCTTTGGCGGACTCAGACGTCTTACAAATGAGAGAACCGAGTGCAAATGTTTGTTTAAATCAACCAGACTTTACAGCGAGCTAATGCTGAGGTTTAAGAAAGGAAAAATAAAGAAAATTGCGACTATCGAAGACCCAAGCTTTTAGGATAAAATAAAAAAAAAACATTCGAAAAAAAACCGATGTTTTTAAGGCGCTAATGTTAATGTAATAGTGATAAATGATAGAATGCCATGTCAACAAGAAATACGCTTTCTGCGTAGGATCTCATAAGCGTTTTCTTCATAAATCTTGTTCAATCTCCCGGCATATATTATGTCTCAAAAAGCATCTGAAATAAAGGTCGAGTCTGAAATTGAGCACTGTAAGACAAACGAAGATTACGAAGTGTTTGTGTAATCGCAAAGTCGCGCGACTGTGACTCTGAAAGTTGCCTTGGTATATCCTAGCTAGGGAATTGATTGATTACTTCATCGGTCAGGGTCTACTTTTCTTTTCATCTATTTCCAGTCAGGTAACTAACGCAAGGTCTTTTGGAACATTGCAGGTTATAAGATGTCCTACTACAGGCAATATCTTTAACACTGTTAGAAAAGTATCGCTTCTAAAAGACGCCACACCCAAAGCCCCCTAAGAAACCCGTATTAATCAGGGTCAGGAAACAGTATGATTTGAATGTAAAGTACCTTCATGAGGTGTGACTGTATGTGATCCCAACATTAGTCATAAACTGGAGAGGTGGGTCCCATACGTGACCTGAAAGCCGAGGGAGTCTTATCGGGCACTTGAGGGAGTAAATTCTTTTGTTTATAAGTAGGATTTGCACGTGATTTTCTTGATGATGATGAGAATATGGAGAAGGGTGTGGAGCGACGTATTTGAATTTGCCAGGAGTATGATTTTGCACAATTAAGTTGTATTGCTAAACAATAAGAATAACATTAAAATGATATAAAAAACTCCGACACGCCGTAATGGCTGGCGGATGTGGACCAATTGTCATCAAACATTTGTTAATTCACCTTTAAAAAATCTAAATCGTTTCTCCCGTTCGGGAGCTATGCTTCAGACAGACACACACACAGAAACACGTCAAACTTAACATCATATAACGTCAAGGATTAAAAATATGAGGTCAACATGCATTACAATGTATTGCATTACAAAAACATATTAAAATAGGCCTTGAAGAAATCTCAATGTTAAACCTCAGAAATTATTGCAACCTCTCAACACAGCAAACCTCCCTAGAAAGTAGAATGTATTGAAAAAAGATCCAAATAATAAAAACACCCTTCCATAAATGGATTACGAAGGATGGTGACAATTGAAACATCACATCCCTGGACGTACTGAATTTAAATATGTACTTGTACGTTTCCACAACACTGGACACGGTGAATAAATTGTTTTGCAAGATAGTGTTTGCTTGCAAATAATATTATATGTTATGCAAAGTAGAAATATTGAAGAGAAACATAAACGAAAAATGTTTTCAATATGAAAAAGCACAACGTTTATTATTTAATTAACGTTAATTATACCGATGATCACTAAGGCGCAGTGGGCGAAGATCCGCCAGGAGTATGCGGGTTCGATTCCCGCCTCGGAACAATTGTGTGTACGAATCTGGAAACATTTGTTCCGGGTGTTCTGGTCGTTATCTATGCATATTAAAAAATATCTATATTTGTTATGTATTGTATTAAGTATATCTGTCATCTAGTACCATAACACAAGCTCTGCTTAGCTTGGGGCTAGATGATGCTATGTGAATTGTCCAGCATTATTTATTAATTTATTTAATAATGCGTGTAGATAGTAAACACGTGTAGGAACTAGATTATTAGTAGGATATAATTCAGAATATAGAAGAAGAAGAAGAAGAAGAAACCACCATATCTACTTATGTATTCCACTCAGTGAAATCAGAATCACCGCAGCAAATTGAGTGGACGATAAACAGCTCACGAAATTTTGATTACAGAGGAAAGTGTTACTTATTCTCAAATAAAAAATATCATGGCGGAAAAATTTCGCTGATGTCGATATTGTTATGGGGAGGTTTATGTCGAAAATTGGGGGTACGGTTATTGCATGTCATTAGGAATTATGGGCTGCCGACGTGGGCTGAGAAAAAACGGTAGGTGAGGCCTCGGTTATTTTTCCTATAATGTAATTATGGGAAATTTATTCTGATCTAAGTGGCTGGTGTGTGACAAGGCTCTGTAATTGATGATACAGGGTGTGCTCTCAATATTTGCGGTATCATTACTTTAAAAAAATATAAAAAAAGTCTTATAAAATTGGGTATGGGTATTCATAACATCCTGATTTTTACACAACATTTCAACGATGATTATAGAAATAGAACAGATGTCTCCAATAAAAGTTTTGTATGTTGTAGTAACAACAAAAACTTTTTTTTGCGTTCAGCTATAACTTTATCTTGGTACCTAACGTCTTTTGTAGAGCTATTCTCAAGTATCAGAATTTGCAACAACAACTCAAAAATTATGCCTCGTACGTGTTCCCATGTCCCATAAAACAGCACAAGCCCTTATTTCATATAGTTACGGGCCCACGGGCCCATAAAGCATAAAAGGCATTCAAATGTGATGTTATTTTGCCGCCAAAACTCGGTAATTTATTTTCTAGCGATTCATAATTTTCTTTTATTCACTTTATGTTGATTTTTCGTTTATAAGTACGCGTAGGATAATATTATTTTGCGCAATGTATCACGAGTGTGGCTTTATTGCTTTGAGTTTGTTATTATTGAGGTAGAGTGCTGAATTGTTTGGAGCATAATTGAATTGTCTTTATTATGAAGAAGGTACACTGCTACAAGTATTTTGTTAAACTTCTATGGGTGACTAAATATTTATTTTGCCAATTTTATGAAATTTTCGCTTGTTGAGGGTGCTTTCAAATTGACGAATAAAAATTCAAAACCACGATAACACAAAAGCGATCAAAGTACGACGAATGAAACAGATAACATTCTTCAAAACAGAGCAATCCAACCTTATCCTCTTGTTTACCTTCAAAATGCTAAATACCGTTCGCAAACTGAATGTTTATTTCTCTGTTTTCTTTTGACCGAACAAATAGCAGGTGTGAAGTGTAATGGTACGTTTTCACCGTTTGCGCTTTCCGCCGTCCCTTCCAAATATTTTATGCACCACTGAACGCATTCTGGGCCCAAATTATGACGGTCAACTGCCCACCCAGTTTGCAAACGTATAATCAGATCGACAAACATCCAGTCCTTTGTAGATACGAAGTCTTTGTGGGACTAGCTTATCTTTCGTCGTTGTCGCTTTAGCAAGCTTTGTTTTAGGCATTGGGTGTCTCAGTATCTCTTTTATACGATAAACATTAATATTATAGTATCGTACCTAGGTACGATACTATAATATTATTGAGAAGGAAAAGTTGATCAAGGACTAGTCCTTCGTAAACTTTTCCTTGACGAGACTCCATTGAAACTCAACCACCTACGCAATCAAATTTTACATCCCGCAGCCCTTCAGAATCAATAAAATCACTGTTTGTTCTCCTCCCCAGGACTTGAGTATGTATGGCGGGTGTGCTAAGCCGAATATTATGAGACGATTGTCAGCAGGTGCCGCTAAACAGCGAACTTACTGCTATGGCGGTCACGTCTCGACACACCAAGCTCTTCACGACGCAAAGTTTACACAATAAACGCGTATCCCAAGAAAATGTTAAAAGTTTCGGATATAAAAATAGCGACATAGTAAGCAAACGGCAGTAGGCGTTTACATCAGACGTCAAATAACACATCAATATCTCGCCTCCCAAATGGGAAACAAAGAAATGCGACGTCATCAATCCAGACGTTGATAGTTTTCCCATAAATGACCACCTCGGGCCAGCCAGGGTGGCAATAAAACCCCCCGGATCTTCTCTTCCAATACACTGAACGCACGGTCAGCCAACAATTATCTAAATAGCCATCTACATTCTTACCCCTTACATTTTATTATTACCGGTCAATTTATCCGATAGTCTGTTCGCAAATCTCAGCGAATATCCTCCCGACTCATGTTTGCCTGGTAGATTTGCCGATAATACTGGAAACTACCAAGAAATAAAACAGGGGATTTAGGAGCTTTCGTTGCAACTTTTTTCGGATTATGTGTGATGTTCTGGATAGTTTATTTAGTTGCTAAAACTTATTACTTTAAACATAAGTTTATCTTACTGAACTTAATTAGTTAATCTATTTCAACACCATACAATGGTTATCTCAGATAAAGGCGGTCCACTGATTTAAAGATTTATTAGGGCTGCAATTTCTTAGACACAATAGGCGATGATTTTAAATAAAGGCGCCCCGATTGACAAACCGACCCCTGCCTTGTGGTCTGTGCTTAATGTGCTGGACATTCAGAATTCAGACGTCCTGGGGGAAGAAGGATCCGCAATTTTAGAATTAGATGTTTTGTTGGAATATTTCATTTTGATGAAACACTGACAATTATATATCAATAATCGATTTTAGAGTCAGCTGCAAATCACGTCTACAAATCCAATCTACAAATCACGTGCTTGTAATCATGCAAATATGAATTGAAGGAAAGATCTCAAATTTCCAAGTACCTACGTTAAATTGTGTTTAAATATCAACAACAAAAAAGTTAATGTAAGGTACTGCAGGATTGTCACCTTTTTGCAGATGATAAAAATATCAGTAAAAAAAATGCTGGAGAATTATCTAGCCCCAATGTAAGCAGAGATTGTGTTATGGGTACTAGATGACCGATATACATATATAATACATTACATAGATATTTTTTATTATAAAAAGAAAACGAGCAGAACACCCAGAACAAATATCTGTAGATTGTACAAATATTTGTCCCGAGGAACCGGAACCAAACCCGCAACCTCCTGCGTCGCAAGAGCAAGCTCTAAAAGACTTATTTATTTTTTAACTGTGTTGCAGGTTTTCAACATATACCAGGGTATAAGAATCATCCAGAAGATTTTTCCCAATTTAATTCCAACGCTGAGTCGGCTACATTGTCTCCGAGCGTGGTGGAGCGAGACAAAAGAAACGCATCACTCACCGCCCCACTGGGCACTGGTCACAATGATCGTGCTCTATTTGTCTTCAGGATTAACTTGCTTATCGAGCACCCCAGTCTGAATTATTAGGCTTTAAAGATTTTTCGCTTTGCTACCAGTTCTGCATAGGTTGAATCCGTTGATGCTTATTCAGTCCGTTCTATTTGTCTTCTGTTTTGGTATGAACTAGATTAACTTTGGAAGAAAAACTGATATAAAACAATTTAAAATCACTAGGCTGTTCAAATTTATTAGTTACCTGTTATTGCAAATGTATATATTAATATATGTAGGATAATAAGTAGTGTTAGTAACACTATTTATAACTCAAGAACGGCTGAACCTATTTTTCTGAATATTGGTGGGGAGGTAGCTTAAAACCAGGAGACGGACATAGACTTTTAATCCCTTTTTTTAATTGCCTTCATGGGGGTCAGCTTGTAATTGATAAATAATGTTATCAGATTTGACAGAATACTTGAAGTTAACGTCGGAATCATCCTGGTCATTTCCATAGGTCCCATAGGATCACGCGGTCTTCATTTCCCACGAACAATTATGCCCTTAAATTATTCGAATGACAAGGCCCTTGGGGTTTCTAATGTCCCTCTTAGCACTTTAATAGTGCGACCATCCAGCGGTCAGTGCCGTTATGGGACGAAGGCGTGTCGGGCGCATTAGAAACCTCCCTTTGCTAGTTATTTCAGATTAGTTTACTAAGGAAGATGTTCATTGTGGTAACGTTGTAGGTAAGCTTGAGATGTCAGCAATTTTGTTAGGGGAAATGATAGATAGATAGATATACTTTATTGCACACTTAGTTTATAAGAACTATGTAAAATAAAAACATAAAAAACAAGTGACGATTGTCTTATTGCTCAAGAGAGATAGGATCGTGGACTACTGTCCACGATCCTATCGCTATATCGCCTATCAAGGAGATCTATGTGCTTATAGGCTCAGAATACATATATATGTATTATAAATTTAGATTAGACTAAGTAGAAACTGTTATTATTATTATCTTTCTTTTTATTTTTTTCCGAACAACGCACAATATCCACCCAATAGTTATTTCTCTTTTTTCTCTCAATTATTTATAATATAGATCAGATAAAGACTCAACTTGTATAATACTACTGCTATTTTGTACAAATTTCCCATTGTATCTTAATTTAATCCGTGGAGTGGTGGCACTGGAGACTTGTAGTACAGGTTTTTTCTAAAACCTTTAGCAAGCTCCAGCCTCCCACAATACAGATTTAACATAGTTACTAAACATTTGTGTCCTAATTAACTTAATTTTAAGTAAACCTATTGTGAAGAGGAAATAAACAATTTTATTATTATTATATAAATAAAATACTTAGAATATATACATAGAAATATACAATGATCTATATCTATAGAGTCGTTTTCTAAAAGTTTATACAAAATAGTTTATACTTTTATTGTAACAAAACGGTCAAGTGTGTGTTTGGAGGGACCACGAAAAAGTTTTGTCCCACCAGTGGGACATCGCAGTGGGAGTCCGGAGTCGTTTATACGTTTATTTTGATTTTTTGTTGCAATAACAAAAACAACAAGAACAAAATGAGGTGGAGTTGATAAGCAAAAAATAAAAGTTAGTGTCTTGAATTGTTTTTTTTTTCATATTCAAACTTTTTGTCAAATTATGTTCTCGTAGAAGAAACCAGGAAAAAAACTACATGGCCGTAATAGGTATGTACATTAGATATTCCAGTATAACGAAATAATGCAATCAAGAAATCAAATCTACAAACAGAAGGTCCTTACTAAATGAATGTTATTCTTACAAAGCCGTCTCCTTCAAAATATTAATATTGGCTCGCAAGGGTGAATACTAAATTAACATTCGCTACCTTCGGCAAACATCACCAAGACACCCACAATACAATGTTTGTTTCTGTGTTCGCACATTACTGTAATAAGAACCCAGTACTGTTGCTTGTAGCAGTGACCTATGATTTTGGTCTATTCTAGCAAGATTCGCCTTTTTGTTCTATACTATTTGGCAAGCAGGTACTCCAGCAAAAACGCAGTTCAAAGAAACTGAAACAGAAACATAATGACGACGTATACATTTCATTGTGCTTTTAAACATTGCAAATAATTATTATGAATTTTCTTTTGTACGGCGGCGGATAGATTTCCAGTCTATGACAGTACACCTTATATTTTTTCATGCATAATGTGATACAAACATATGGTTAGTATTTTCAGTGATCCTTCTGGTTTCAGAATATGTTTACTATGCCAAGACGGAACAATGTTTGTTTCATGTAAGGGCCTTCCAAGTTCCGATGAATCTTAATCTCCCTGACTCAGGTTACCCTTAGCCCGCATATATCAGGTTATAACTTAATCGGCTCCCCTAACATGCCTCTAATTGTTTGCTATCGACGGCCATATTCATACGTTCTATTTGATATCAAATATAGCTTAATTTGAATGGTACTGATATTATTAGAGCCTGAATAAATAAAAGTTTACTGACGGATCTCTAAACTGATCCATAAACTGTTTTGAATTGACCCGACCCAAATTTAAATCACCACAATAAACAAGAGTAAAATAATATAATAGTTTAATATAATTTTGAGTACGATAGACAAATAAATTCGACCATTATCACTTAGATCATCCAACAAGATCATAGTGTGAAAGAAACAGCAACAAACTTATAAGAACCAAAAACACGTATAGATCTTAAACAAGCGTTAATTAAACATTACAAGAACAATACACCTCACGAAGGGGGTTTTACAACTTTAATATTAGCAATAGCACACACGAATCCCCCGGTAAAGGGGCATAGGTATTTCAATAGCTGAAGGCCCATAAAAGCTCCGTGTACAACCGATTGTGTGAACAAGCGGCCGCTTGGGACGTGCAACTTGCGAATTCCTCGAGTTTTACTGCCAAATTAATATGGCAAATTAATGCGTGCATAATTTCCGGGGGAGCGTTTCTTGCGACACATATTGCTGAAGCCTGAAGGATATTGCACGAATGGGATTCGTATCATTTTTACATATGGAAATGAAGAACAACGGAGCGTACAAGACAACAGTGATATGCTAATTAAAGGAAAACAGTCGGTTGGTGTGTTTATTTTGAGTGGGCGACGAGGAGGTTTGTTTTTAATTGATGCTGAGGGTAGAAAAAGTAACGGTACGACTGGTGTTAGAGGGTAGAGTTCTTTTATATCTCTTTTCTATTCTTTGATGACTATTATTTTTGTTTTACTTCATAAATAGGTACTTGAGTTAGGTGCCTCAATTTATGGATACGCATATATCTTATTTACTTTAATATAAGTAATATTAATAATAATATAATATCATCCATACATATTTGGTTTATCAGTAGAGTAAGTAGACGACAAGCAAATCAACGGCATTCTCCTAGAGACGCTGAAGAAACCCATCTTGTCGCATAAAATGTCACCCACCCTTTTAATTGCTCGAAAAGTTTGGAGCATAAGTACCAGGAGTGCATAATAAGGAAGGAGCTCACACGAGTTTATGAGTGCGATTTGTCACGACAATTGAACACGTGAAGACGTGAACTTCTAACGAGGTTCTGCAATGAACAACCTACATGAATTAAAAAGGGATGTTTAGGATGATTGACTAAACTAACAAGTAATGTGTTTGCCACTGTATCTTTCCTTGTTTACTTCTCAATACGTACAAAAAAATCCCTTTTTATACATGTTTAATGCGGGTATTTACATAAAATGTCAACACGCAGAGTATACAAGAAATCTTTTTAAATTTATATTTGTTGCAGAACCATTTGGAATGGATAAAGATCTTATCCCAAAACTGATTGATAGGAACCCGGATTGTGCAAATAACGGCTACTCAATCCATTGCTGTGCAGTGGAACGATTGATCAGGTCTGACAGTGGTCGAGGCTCATTTTTAATGCCATTGTCGAACTGATACCCTTGACGTGCGAACCCTAAGGAATGGTCAACACTTTATTTATGGTGAGGAACTGCATTAGAAGGGGAAGTGCCTCTTAGCGATAAAAGGGATTGCAAAGGTGTTATATGTTAGGTGGTTGAGAAAAAAGACTAAATAGTTTTACTTACAATAGAACATCTATTTATAGACAACAAGAATGCAAGATAAAAACCTATTACGAGTATGTAGAAGATTTTAGTTAAGGGAAACACTTACTGATTATATGAATATTAGCTAAGTTGGAAGGATGGTACCAAATTGTCACCTTGTTCTATTGGCCTATAAGGCCATTATAAAATTATAGCGAGACTCTAAAGGCAACAATGAATAATCACTTCCGAATTCTTCGAAGCTCGAGAATATGTATTGTATGTATGTTAACATTTCCAAAACAATATAATTTTTTTGAGAAATCAATGAATTCAAATAATATATATATATATATATGCTGGACAATTCACACAGCATTATCTAGCCCCATGGTAAGCAGAGCTTGTGTTATGGGTACTAGATAACTGATTGACTGATTTATACATAATACAATACATTACATAGATAGATATTTTTTATTATACATAGAAAACAACCAGAACACCCGAAACAAATATCTGCAGATCGTACACACAATTGTTCCGAGGTGGGAATCGAACCCGCAACCTTCAGCGTCGCAGGCGGACCTTCGCCCACCGCGCCACATCGGTCGTAATATACTGAAATGCATACCTTGAGACCTATCTTGTGAAAATAAGTTTTGTAAAGTCACGCACAATTCAAATCTAATCAAGCACACTTCTTCAATATGTTCCACGGCACCGTAATTCATCCCTCGTATCTATCTTCCGAACTCCGGGCGCTATCTAGGCCGTGATAAGCGTTTTCTCATGACTTGCATATTTGAAGCGAGGTTATCCTACCAGATGGATGGTGATACCGTGAAACTCAAGATGATTTTCGCAAATTCTTGACATCCCTATGACATGTAAAACATAAGGTTTTAAGTAATGAAAATAGTTTTATATTGGATTAAATTGTAAGATTATTTAAAATTTTATTATGTATAACTGCTTTTTTTGATACTTCATAACATGTCATTCTATTATTTGTTGTGTGCACATTACGTTTCAAGCCAGATATGTTTTGTTTACTTAATAAACTAAAATAAATAAAGGAAATCTATGATATATTTCGGAAATAAATTATGTCTCTACTTTTTGTGTATAGTAAATTTATTACAAAGTTTTATGTTAGTATGTCTCCTAACGACAAACAGCAATGCGACGAAAGCAGCCTCGTGGTAGCAACAAAGCACGACGACGACGCGACTTCGGGAAAGCAACTTACAGTTCGTTTCGGAGTAGCTCCTAAGATGCAAAGGGAGGGCGGCCAAGCGCGAATCTACCAATCGACATGTTTATCGCTTTAATATAAAATAAAGGGAACATCCCATATCGATATATGAAAAACGTCGACATGTGATCGGGGAAAAGGAAATTGCCTTTCTTTTTGAATTTTCTACCGTATCAAAAGATTTCTTTTGTCTGTGGGGTTTGGCCAAGGTGTTTTCCAAGGAAAGATTAGTACATTTTTTTTTGACAATAATTCTCGCTAAAATACACGACGACGATGGAACTTTGATAATTTTAACTTAAGAATTCGCGAATCAGATAAAAATAACCTAAAGTCGAATATTTACCATGATTTGATTTTTGAGTTATCCAATATTTCGGCACAGTTTCATGAGCCATAATCACGGAATAACAGTTATAAACTGATGTATAAAAAATAACCAAATAAAAAAATATCCAAAGGTTGCCTGGAAGAGATCGCTTTTAGCGATAAGGCCGCCGATTGTGCCACTAGTTATAGTTAGTATTAAGATCCTTTAGTATTTTTATAATTTTTTTTTGTATTGATGGTGCAATAAAGTTATATTGTATTGTATTGTATTGTATCATGGTAAATATCCCGTTTTAAATGACTTTAGTGATAATGACCATGATATTTTCATAAGTTTTAAAAATAACCTATATGTGCTTTTCTTAATTATGTACTAGCGTCGACTTTTGTAATATTGATCGATGTTGTGATGGCAACTAGGCATAGATATAAAAAAATAACGAAATTATCTACCTATTACTTAAGGTAGTCTAGTCGACACAAACTTGAGTTATATCAATTCAAACCACGAAACCATAAGGGTGCGTACGGAATAATTTTATTTGTTTATAATTTTAATAACCCCCTTCACGTGCCATATATTACAGCTTTATGTGGGGTGTGCATACATTTTTCACTTCAAAAGACTATTGTCACTTTAGAGACGTGGGCGAAAGTGTGCAATATTTGTAGATTATCCCGGATTTTACACTTGAAATATGCTGAGTATGGCCATTGATGTTTTTTATGGCGTTTTTAATGTTTATTTAGATGTAATTATAAGTATTGATACAACGGGTATTTATCGCCTTTATTTACCTTTTTTCCCGACGTTTAAACAGGTTTACACTCTGTCGTGGTCACGGGATGACTGGAGTACTGGAGTTACCGCCTCAGCGAAACGGGGGCTAGTTTATTTGAAACTACCCTCATTATCGATAAATACCCGTTGTATCAATACTTATAATTATGTGTTCAGATCGCGTAAGTTTAAAAAAATGTATTTAGATGTAACGATAGAAAATTTGGTTATGATAAGACGTATTACAATAAACAGTACATTTTATATCTAACCTTATTTAGGTACCTACAATCCATCTTTGAAACTTTTGGAGGTAGGTATTTTCAATGGTTGCTTTTGCAACCATTCCTTTTTTTCATCTACCTCTCAGAACAGGAAAATAACAATGAGGTACTTGATTTCGTTGCTCAGTTGGTTAAAGAATTTCCGTACTGAGGAAATGTCGCGGGTTCAAGTCCCGTCCAATTTTTATTTTATTTTTTATATTATTTAATTTCTTACAGATTACCCCGAGTGCGAGGGCTTACGCACTATAATAACATAAACACAGCGAGCACTCAACTTCAACTTCTTTTCTGTTTTGGCGCCGCTTGCTTTTCGTTACGACTCTGTCAGTGTCTATAAACATAAACAGTATGATAGAATATTTTAGTCATCAATCAAAACTTGTCAAAGTCTTTTGAGTATCTACTTAAATATACCTCATATTCATAAACAAACGGCACTGCCGATAACAAAATAAAAAGAGCGCTCGGTACATTCGATAACAAAATAAAAAGAATGAAGATAAACAGTGGAAACAGAAAGGTGATTCGGAGTTCGAATTTGATATTCAAATCACGAGACTTTGCCACCGCGGCTCGCAAACAATACGCAATATTGACTTGACTTGAGATAGTGAAGTGTTTTTATCAACTTTCAAATGTTGTTTTAGGAACAAAAGCTTTTATTATAAATATTGTATTAAGTATATCAGACATCTAGTACTTACACACAACACAAACTCTGATTAGCTGGCTAGGCTGGGCTAGAGGACGATGTGTGAATTTCTTGCTAGATAAATCCCAATCAAGTATATCTTTTGGCCCACCCGGGAATAAGAAAAATCTGAACTAGATCCTTCTGTCCAGAACTTTCATGCCTTACTATGATACGCTGAATTTTTACAATCATTCAATGATGAAACTTCAATGATTTGTATTGAAGTTTTCGTGTTTCTTGTATTTAAATTAAATAATTATATAGATGGTTCTGTCTTGTAAGCTGACGACATCAGGTTTGTTTTCCTACTATCTCGAAACTTTTCTCGAACCTCTCTAAAACAACAACCCAAGTCCATCAGGCCCGTAGACAAGTGGTGGTACGGTCACCCCTGTTGTCTTAGTAAGCACTAAGCACAGGTCAAGTCAACACCCATAATGGATTCAGCCCAGAATTATCATTCGCCGGATATTGAATATATTAGGAATGTGGCCCAGGAGCGTGATATGACTTTATTTTCGTGATTTTAGTTACTAACCAATCAACTAAGAAATTAAAGCTAAACGGGTACCTGTACGCGCCGAACATTTTAGTAAAATCCTGAAGGTTCGGATTTCACCAAAAAAAAATCACCTTGTGCGTTAAGTGCGGCGCGGACAGGTGCGCGTTTAGCTCTAATCGCGTTGATATTTAGTTTTGTAGGTTCTCTCAATTTCAAACTATTATCTTTCACGACATTCACGCATTTAAATCAAACTTGGGTGGTGCAGCGACAGAGCCTTTTGTTTCTTCTTCCGTCGTATTCTTCATTGCTGAAGGTCATGCACGTCCTGGAAATCTTTCACGGAGACGCTGATGAACCGCTTCCACACTACTCTGTCTTTTTCCTGTGTCAAATAAAATAATAATGCTGTACAACTTTAGGTACTTTATTAAAGTGAAAACCTTTAGCTCCTTTACTAATATTTCTGGGTAATGCAAAGTGTATTTGTGTAATTGCCAGGGTCCTTGGATCATCGAGCCGTGGTTATGGAAATGGGAAGACTCTGTTACGTCTGCAGTGATTTATAGACACAATATTAGTGGTGCGTTTGTGCTGTGTGTGGTAAATGTGCTTATACAATGTTATGTATGGCTTCAGATTGTTTCAGGGTATTGGTAAACGTCTATTATGACATAGTCTTACTCAGGGAGAGTCCGAGACTATACCGTAAACTGGGGGGTTATGACGTAGAAGATGAGAGGACACAGGTAGTGACAAAGAGTCAGTCTATGTCTTTGTCAATCTGTTTAATACCTATAAAGGGTTTTACAGGAATGCATTATTATAAAACTAGAAAACTGAATCAGGCGAGACGTTAGTAATAATTTTTAGCATCATTTCATCATATGAAGTATTGGCTCATCAACATAACTTATTCATCTTATGTGAGCTGGATATGATGCTAAACAGCTAATATTAGGTAACAGAAAGTATTCACGCAGCATTTCGTATTATCTATCGACCTTCGGGCGGGCGTAAAATAATTTTTCCTTCAAAATATTTTTTTCTCTTCAAACAGTCTAATTAAGTTCAGCGTTTCTTAAACAAAATTTAAGTAGTATTAATTATCTTCGTGCTGTTTAATAAAATTCTAAAACAAAGTCGAAAAATTTAAGTGGAGACAGTTGTTCTAATCCGTGATTGGGGAGAGCGGGGCACGCAAAAATTAAAATCATAAGAAAATAATTAAACTTCGTAGGGGATTTATTGGACACAGCTACGTGATTAATTGGTTTTTCTCTAAACTCTAGACGCAATAAGTGTCAATTTTAGTCGTTCGCGATTCATAGCGAAAAATTTATGAATTGGGAAATTTTAATTAATGATTGGGGGATTTTTTGGTCTTGTTCATTAGTGTTTTGTGATTTGAATTTTGTTTTAATAATTTTATTGATAAGCATACGAAAAATATACTAAATATTATCCTATTTAGTTATTTTATTTTAACAATATAATAAACTACTATGAAATTCAAAGTTAGCCCCATGCTTTCTCTTTGTAGATTTTAACTAGTTCGCGGAAATGGCTAGCAATAGTCCTTCCTTAAATAGATAGCGGAAAGTTAATCTGTAATATGGTTACAATAAATTGAATAAAAAACACAACACCATTTTTCTCAACCTCTTAAAAGGTTAAAAGGAATTACAGACTGTAACGAAATTTAACGGATATTAAAAAGTTTAACCCGTCCACGTCCGGAGCGGAGTTAATATTGACGGGAAGCAGATGGGTTAGAGGGGGTCTTCAAAAGAATTCAAAACGGTGACAAAAAGGCGTAAAGAATCACGGAGAAGAAGGGGTGAAGTAACTTATGCGGCGAAGAAAGGGCCCCAGGAATTAACAAAAATAAAAGGTGACGGCCAAGACTGTTTACGGGGTGGTGAGGGGGGGCCTTAATTAAAGGCTTTCGCGGACTTTTCGCGATGCAATTTGCTTAAAAGACAAGAATTATTTTTATTGAAGTCATCACTAATTTCGGTGAAGGGAGAGAGGGCTTTTGTTTGGCCCAATGGGTCTAATTGCGCGGTTTTTGAATCGCAATTATAATGGGAATTTTGTGACCATGGTTCGGAATTATTGGCGACAACTGACGATTATTTTAATCGCCCGTTTCGTAACTTTTAACTTTTATGAAATTTCGATTTGAGAGTTTAAGTTTAAGTTTAATATTATAGAATTAATATTATAGTAATTTAAGTAATCGTACTTTATTACTAACATTTATTTACATATTTATTATTACGGCCTAGGGTAAATTAAAATTCATCTCGGTGTGTACTTTGCTTTTGAATGAAGTCACGTGCACAATGTTCCTCTCCTATTTTTAAAAATCGAAAACAATATCGCAATCAAAACGAAATTTCCACAATTATTCACGAGGGACAGCAAAATAATGTAAATCAGGAGTGGTTAAAAAAAAAAGTTGTTTGTAAGACATCGGGCCACAAGGAATTTTTAATCTATTTCCTTTGTCGATTAATATTCAACGCCGGTCTGGTTCATCTCCTCTATTATTGGACCGCGGCTTTGATTTCGAAGCTAATTACCTTTCTGGTTCCATTCGGACGTGTCTCGGTGGAAACGGTGATGACGTTCGAAAGGTTAAATATTTAATGTCGGAATTGATTGGATGAAAAAGGACGAAAATATTCATGCCAGTTATTATGTGAAAGTAATTCTTTGTCTGTCTATTATACCTTAGTTTCTACTATTTTTATATATTAACTAAATTGCAAGACAATATAGATTGTATCGTTGGTTTGACAATGGCTAATTTAACCGGACTATACACTTGAAAACCGCGAGAAAGGAACAAGTGTAACATTAAGAATATTGATTTATTACCTTAATACTTACTGCTACGAGTACCAACCTCCATAAAACACAATTTTCCCCCAAAATATCCAATAACAAATGACGTCAATTTAATAATTCAGTTACAGAGATCAGTCTTAATTTGGGGAGGGTCGGGTTATACTTGACCATTTATTAATGGCAATGATACTTCAAAGTTTAACCCTTTGAGCCACTTGTGGGAGAGTGCCAGAATGCCAGGAGAAGACCGCGTTACTTATTCTTTGGTAGAAGGCTTTTATGATGATTAAGACTCAAGAAGGAAGGAGGAACGAGTAGTTTTACTAACTAGCTAATTAAATTATAAGAAAACTGTAGATTCTTTAAATATAAATCACACCTTTTACATTCATCACACAGTTGCGGCAAGCTGAAGACGGCGCTATGGCGCTCATTGGGGGAGGCCAGCAGTGGACTGCTATAGGCTGATGATGATGATGACATTCATCGCACCTAAATGTGAATTAATGTGAATATACGATACGATGTTTTTTTTTCCTTCTGTGTCTGATTCTTCAGTTGAGTGAATATTTTCTAGGGTTTACAAACTTTGGATTAATTTCTTATAGTTCTTGCCAGCATCGTTCTTGCAGCCTATTTATTAAACATCATCATTGTCAGCCTATACTAGTCCACTACTGGACAAAGGTGCCCCCTAATGAGTGCCATAACACCCTATCTTCAGCAACATGTAGCATATTTATTAATTCTACATTCTTCCTTAATAGGTTTGTATCAGATTTTGTCCATTTCTTCATTCTTAATTTTTGTTGAGCGGCTACTTACTATACAAGAGACAGATTGTATTAGAAGCTAACTCGGTATCAATAAATCTCTAAAACGTGATTGATCCGTTGTTTAATTTTGAAATACAAGCTGATCCTAACTGAAGCTGGGGAAAAAGGGACGACCAGGAAGCAGGGCACTGAACAGGCGAAGTGGTACAACATTAAGATTAATTAAAATTACTCAGATTTCCCCACAACTTGTTATAGTTGTAAGTGATCAGCGGAAAACCCACAAATAAAACGGCGACCTCTGCCTTCATAACTCACCTCCACAATAAAACGGACATTAGAACCGTTACACACTTAAAATCGCATAAAATACCGCCCTCACCTTTTTAATGGCTTAGCCCTCGGGGGAAAACAAAGAAAAAACTTCGAGAAGTAGTGCGGGGATCAAAATGATTCGGAAAAGTGTAGTAATTCGTAAGATGTAAGAATTGTTTTTTTCGTTATATGCGACGCTCTAGCTACCATATTTCTTAGAAAATAATAGAATAGAAAAAACATTATTTTGGGTACAAAATACAGGCATAGAATAAACAAGCGGGAAACAAAGGATTTTATCATGGGGGTAAGTGACACAAAAATATGATACAAAAAAAAAGAGACTACCTCCTTGACCCTGCGCCTTTTCTTGAAAACAAAGTGGTAATCTTTTAATGTAACAAACAGCAACAATTTTGACCATTTGTAATCAATAAAACATATTTCTTGTAAAACGGCAGTCAATTGTGATGTTGTAATCTATCTAAAGGGATAAGATTAAGAAAAAGTTTAAGAGCGAGTTACTCTACTACTATTATGTCAATAAATGACAATTATACTTTACTTTTTTTTAAATAAAATTATTCATTATTATTTATTTGATTAAGGAAGAGCTCCGTTTGACAACACCACCCTATTTTTTATTGCTGACTCTACATTAGCAAGAGCAAGATTTTTACACATTTTTGATTCTAAATCGCAAAATATATAATACATAATATTTATTGTAATATTAAAACCAGATCGCGGGTCCTGGGTACCCTAAGGCGAGTGGTATGCGACCGGCGAATTTATGGTCAAACTTCGAGGCGACGGCGCGCGTTTTTATTATGATCAGCTCAGTGGACCGTGAAAGCAAGTGCTGGGGGGTGGGATTTCCATACCTCCTCTCTTGTTCTGACACCTTGGTACTTTTCTTATTATAAGTTAACTTCTGAATGTAATAAGATTCGCGCTGATAAGGTTAAATAACGCGCGATTGATAAATTTATTTAAGTTGAGTTGTGTTTTCTTTTGATAATAATAATAATCTTTATCCAAACGCAATGTAATAAATATAACGATAAGTTCAAAATGACTCTGACCAAGTTTTAGCCAATATTGCACCAAAACCAATGTTAGTTTAATGGTGCAATAATGGCTAAAATATGTATACTTTTGTAAATAAATAAAATATTATAAATATTCTATTGTAGCACGACTAATAATCAAACCACTGTGAACCAGAAAATTAGCAAGACAGCAACTAGTTTTATTCAAAGTAGACCGAAATCCTCTTTGTGTTTTTAACAAGGTCAATGGTACCTACCTGCATCACAGAAATCAAAATCAATCACAGAAATGTTAAATAAAAAATCTTCATCAGAAAAATCGAAGAAAACAAACAGACGCGACGTTAACTCCCCGATTCAAAGTTTAAGTAAGACGTGAAAAATGGGGATATGAAAAGAAATAATTTTCCGCGCGAGTCGTCTGTGCAAATGAGCTGAATGAGCCAACTCAGGCGGGTGATTGAGCTGCTATGAAACAATGTGAAATTGTGAAAGTTTACAAATCTATAGATGTATAGGTACTTGGATATTTCTTGCATTTTCCAAAAGATACGTATCACTTACCTCATCGTATATAATTCTTTATTGCACACTTTTATTTATAATAACAATGTAAAATAAAAAACTTAAAAAACAAGATACAATCCGACCGATCTCTACCAGACAACCATGGATGGATAGGATCGTGGACAGTACCAGGAGATCTGTGTGCTATGTGCTCATTTTCAGACGAATGTTTTTTTGATTGTAGCAGTAGCAACCCCCATTTTTGCGAATTTATTGCAATAATCTACCACGAATACAATGTCAGTCAACTGCTAGACCAACTACCAATACTACCATTATTGTCAGTTTTCTTCTAATGTTTAATTCCTTTCCTGCCTTTTTGTTCGTGTGTTTTGGCAAACAAATATCTTTTTATTTTACTAGGTTCTTATTATAATAGAGGTCTTTAAATTCCAGAATAATTCCTCTTTTATTAAAGTTTTATAGTAGAAAAAGTATATTCTCGGAAATTAACGCAAATTAACGAGTGTGGGAAGACCTCCCACTTGAGGGACGGACGACATTGTAGCTGTCGCAGGGAGTCGATGGATAGAGGCGGGTCAGGACCGCTATTCTTGTGGGAGGCCTATTTTCAGAAGTGGACTTGTACGGACTGATGATGATGATACAGTTTAAGTTTAGAACACGAAGAAAACAATTACAGCTGAATTTAGAACCTCCTCCTTTTTAAAGTCGGTTGAAAAATATTTTCTGCGGGTCTAAATTGCATGTCAATAGAATTAATTTCTGTTTTCAAAGTTGGTATTATGTTCTATGGTTCGAGTATGGTTCTTTCACAGAACCTCATAAAACAACACATCTCATTTGATCCCATTTATGTTGATGTGATGTAATTACATAACGTAGTACTAGTTTCTTTAAAACCCCCGATTCTCAGTAGAGACCTACCTAATAGTATTACCTCACCATCACCACACCTCTGAGTCGGTAATAAAGTGTATAACTATTTTATAAATTGCGGACGAAAACAAGGTGTGGAACCCCGTCTAGTGGTGAGTAGCTGATCTATGTGTAAGTCGAATGAAAAGCAACGTTCACGAACCACGTCCTGATTTAGTTCGACTAAAACCAGATAGATGGCAATATTTCTCTTATTTTTAGCGACATCTCGTGTTGAGTTATCGAGTTAGGTAGGTAGCGAAGTGAATATTCGAAGGCTTTTGAGTGTGTTTGTGAGTAACGCAATAGTATGTCATCATCCAACGATTCACGAAAATACAAGCGTTGTCCCTTTCTTTCACGCAGGAACAAGTAAAGAAATTAAGTGAGACGGCACTATTAGCATAAGTAGGAGTGACTTCACTCTACTCTTGGTTTTCCTAACAGCCTGGTAGAAATTGAGGCAAAACAATCGCGTAACCGCACCGCCGCATTTACTGTTGCCAGTACTTGTACTATTTACTCGCATGTAATGG
The DNA here is from genome assembly GCA_943735965.1 of Eupithecia abbreviata. Taxonomy (NCBI): domain Eukaryota; kingdom Metazoa; phylum Arthropoda; class Insecta; order Lepidoptera; family Geometridae; genus Eupithecia; species Eupithecia abbreviata. The sequence goes on along the minus strand of OX030982.1, from coordinate 9,067,088 downwards.
TTACTTTTCCCAGGCTATTTCTTGAGGTAGGTAGATATTTATTAGGTTCTTTGCTTTCTGGTTGTTACGTACCATAATAATTATTATAGTTATATTTGAGTTGAATTTTTTACAGAAACATACGGCAGGTAGAGTTACTTTACTAACTCTACTACATACATACATCATACTTTTTATCTTTGTGCTGAGCACAAAGCAACATGATTATGTTATCTACACTGTAAAGATACTTTAAGCTGAGAGTCGAGTGACTGTTGTGTGAGTTACCTACTCACACAACAGATCACAAATTGTGTACCTACATAAATATGATTGGGTCAATAAGTATTTTTCGAGTTATAAGCCTGTTCGAAAACTAAATTAGGAGGGTTTGTTGAGCTCTATCATTTCTAACGTTGCTAAATTAACTTCATAATAAAATAAATACCTACTTATCTTATCTGTTTGTAAGTTGTGCAGTTTAGATTTCGGACTTTTGAGTCTATGTAATTCTAAATTAAAATCCACATCCACATTACAGATTCTCTTGACTGACAGGCAACGACGCGAAGGCACATTTTTGCTACAAAAAGTACTAGGCGCGCAGAAAACAAAAGAGCTAATGAAAGCATAGTGTACATTTTAAGCACTTTTGTGTAGATAGGTGGCGTGTCGACCTACAATCGTTCACCTACTATCAGGATTTACAGTAAAGACTTTTTATTTTAGTATGTAGTTAATCAATGAAACTGCAATTCAAGTTTAAAACTTTATATTTTGTAACAAATATATAATTGCGTAGGGACTAACATCAGCGTTGTTTTCGTAGATATCGTAATTAAATCATGAACTACAGAGTTATACATAACCTAAATTGTAATATTTACAAATGAGTAATATTAAAGGTAATTACATTTATAAATAATTATTCAGTAATAACTTTAATACTTTCAACATGCACTACAATAATATTTACAAAGTAATACGTAATCTATAATAAAAGTTCATTATACAGTCATCAATAAGGCAGTTGGAGATAATAATTAATTATTTACAATTAAAATTGGACGGCTACAGTTCAAGTCTTTCAACATAATAGAAACTCGATTAATTTACATCGTAATAATACTCTTTTGGTTACATAATAAGGCACTCATAATCTTAATAATAATTAAACTCAATAAGATGTGGAACTACTGTCCGGTCTCAATTGTTTTGTCTGAACGTCGTCATAAGCGATTGTAAAAACACTTTTCTTTTCTGTGATTGGTAATCTCTTTATGTGACCAGTTTGTTGAACTAAGGTGGTCATAGCTATACCAGAATCGTTGTCATCTAAAGTAGATGCTCTATGATTTAAATCATTGTCTCCACCAATATTTATCTTGGATACGTGTACTTCGGGATTCTTTTTCTCTTCTTCGTAGCTTGTAGATATTGATATGCTATGCGTTAGGGCGCTTTCCGATATTTCTTGAGTCCTCTCTTTACTTTTGACTTCGTCTTGATTCACGTATACGGGTTGTTCGGAGGATAATCTTCTAGGAAGAGGAATGTTTGGATGTCCTCCTAAATATTTCGGCATATGGGTTGGCTGGATATAACATAGAGGATTTTTGTCCTCGTATTGGTGTTCATAACGATGTTGTGAATGCTGTAGCAACGGATGAACATCTGGCAATATTCCTTCGGGAACTGGAGTCACTTTTTCCTCTTTTAAAACTCGAGGGTGAATAAACTCATTTTCTTTTCCTTTGAAGTTTTTTTTTACTTCCATTTTGTCTTGATCCTTACTCATAATTTTCCCATACCGAGCGCTTTTTTCTTCATTGTTTTTTGATTTAGTAAATCGTTTGGGTTTGCTTGGAGCGGCTTTCTGTTCTACTTCTTTTTTCGCTGTGGGTGGTTTTTTACTGCCATACCACTGCATGTACCTCGGTAAACTTTTTTGAGCTGGCTTTGCATTTTCTGGGGATTTTGCGGATTCTGGATCCGATTTCTTTTTACTAGCCTCCGTGTTGCTTGAGGATTCTCTATGAGATTCTTCAACATCAGGTGTTTTTATTTGAAGTATTTCAGCTTCACCTCTTGCTTCTGTGGATGAACCTTGTCTAGAAAACACTAAATTACGACTATCTCTCGATAGTGCTGAGCTATTTCGGCTTTTACTACTATCTTGAGCAATAGCCAGCTTGGAAGCGGTATCTTCAATAGCCACCGGCGATTGTCTTTGTAGGCGCGAACGTTTTTCACTTATATCAGATTCAATTTTTTCTTCCAAAGAGTCTGAAATCTCCAAAAGTATTTCTCTTCTTTGTCTAGCTTTTTTTTCAGCATCAGATTTTATCTGTGTTGAACTTACTGTTTCATTTTTTGATGTTGTAACAATACTTTTTGTTACATCGCCATATTTTTTGACGCGTTCCTCTCTTTCGTTAGTTTTACTAACTTTTATGTATTTTTCACTCTCAAAAGATGGAGATGCTTCACTTTCTTCTAAAATAGGTGTTTTGATTTTCCGTTGTAGATCATATATGCGCATACTTCGCCTGGGGTCTTTGTATTTAATTTTTTTCTTAGGCTTTTTTCGTTTGACCCAAGCTACTTTACTAGAGTCATTTTCAGCAACAATTTGTGATTCATCCTCACTATAGGAGTCGTTATCACTTCTTGCTTTTCTACGAGAGGGTTTAAGAAGAGGTGAATCGGTTTGCGTACCAATATGACATTCAGTTTGAGTGGCCATTACAGAATGGCCTGGTAAACTCTGGGTTTCTAATTTACTCTCTACCTGAGAAGCAGTTTCGTGATGCTGCATCATCCTTTCACGCTCTATTAAAATTTGGTGTAACAATTCGTTTTGTTTTCTCAGTGAAGATTCTAACAATTCTTGATTCATAGTTGACTTATTTTGCATTTCCAATAATGCAGACTGTAAAAATTCTGTTTTTAATGGCACAGTACCAGGTATTTCTGGTGCGATATTATTGTAATCATGAAATTGATTATGCGCATCACTACCCACTTGTGATCTTTGACCATAGCTTTTCCCTTCTTTTGCTGACATGTTATCTATATCGGTGGTTATTTTGCCCATACGATCTCTTATATGTTTAGCTTCTTCGCCTTGCTCTCTTATAAATCTCTCCATGAGCAAATCCTTTCCACTATCAACTACAACGTACTGTGTTTGGGGAATTAATGTTACTGGTCTTTGTTGATAGGTGGGTAGATTGACGTACCTTTCTTCTTCGTTATTTCCTCTTGTTACAAGTCTCAATATTTCCGTATTTCCTTCTTTGATGAAAAATTGATCTCTACCAAATGAAGCGTTACCTTTATCTTGAATGTCTTGTATAGTTTTACCCTCAGTCTTTTCAGTTTTTTCGTCAGATTTGAAGAAAACACCAACATCAGAGCCACGATCAATTTCATGTCTTCTAATAGAGTCGTTATCTTGGTCCCTTCGATTGTAGTGTAATGTGGCGATTCTATCATAACCATTTTCAAGATCGTCTATGTATTCTTTGTGCTTGTTCGCGAACGATTTCTGGAGCTGCATCTCTTTTGTGTAAATAATATTTGGGCCATCCCTGAAAAGAAAAAAACAAACACTGCTTATTTACTACTCACATGCTTAAATTTACAAGAATTTTGAAATTTTAAAGTCTTAAACATTTACCTTTGTCGGATAGATTGCCGGTTGTCATTGTATCTGTAATCGTTATCAGTCGCCATTTGCACGAACTCTTGTCTTATATCCCCTGGAGTGGAAGCCGGTTTTGATGCTTCCTTTGACCTTTGGTTTCGTTTGTTGAATTTCCATTGTGTTGGTCTTGTCCTCAAATCTGTTTGTTCCGCACTCCACGCTTCTCGTCTCCCCCATTCATTCGCTTGTACTGATTTATTTTGTATATTTTGCATCGACTTGTTTTCTCTGCCAAGTCCCTTGTCCCGTACCACTAAGCGTACGTCGTCCTCTGTGGAGTTGACACGTATCACTCTTTTCCTAGAATTTATTAATGGATATCTATGTACCTAGCAGCACAGATAAATCTTATGTTAAAAAAAAGTGAAAGTGCAAAAGTTGGTAAGCCAGTGGTATTGCCTTTATAGGCAGTGATAAGTAAAATTAAATAGATAAGGAATTTCAATTACCTAAAGTGTTGTAAAGCAGGTGTAAACTGGAATTAGTTGGTGCATTTAAGGCTGTTAGACAAAAAACTTATTAGTGAAATATTTATAAAACGCAAGGCGTATAAAATGTTAATAACGGAAGCGATGTATTAAAGTTATGAAATATTTACCTGGGTGGCATATAAAGTGGACATCCTTCACAAATACAACAACAAATTAGTAGCAATAAAACTAGAGCCACTAAAATTGCTAGTAAGATCAATAGCCAGAAAAGTAATCGACTCTCTGCTTTGTACAAATTCTGAAAACAAAAGAGATCATATTTACTATTAATAACAAGACCAAGAAACTGTAGTTCCAGTAAACAACCAACAATAAAGGCAGTTTGATCATCAAAAATACTTACTGAGTCATTATTTTCGTCACTGGATATTTGATCTTTATGTCCATGTCCTGAGCCAGTGTTAGTATTGACACCGGCCCCGTTATTACTAATACTCGTGGAGTATATCGTCATGTTCTTGGAAAGTTGTTCTTGCAACCTTGAAACATCGATTGCTGAGTTGCCTGATAAGCGCACAACTGCAATCACTTCACTTCTGAAAAAAAAAATAAGATTATACTGTTGTTCAAATTTTTTGTAAGTTTTACGCAAAATATTGGCATACTTACTTTTCTTGACTAGACGCCTGACTACTCAGATCTGTACCACCGTTGCCGTTACCTTTGTAAGGCTTTACATCTACTATGGTGACTTTCCCACCAGATAAAGTGCTAAGAATATCTTCCAGTTTCTTTCTATCTAGATTTGCACCCGGTACAATGAAGGACATTGTTCTTGTTTTACTTTCTGGAGGGTATATTTTAACGGTTGTTGTGGAGTGTAATCTTGGCACGCCAAGATCGTATGCTCTAATAGTAAGCATGTACGTTTCACTTTCTTCGTCGTCTGATGATTGGCGTTTTTGTCTATGAACGTTTTGTTTTTTTGTTCTCTTCAGAGCTTCTAACAGATACAGTTCTCCTGAAAATAAAGAAACAACGTATTGTAATATCTAGTTTCTCATTTAACGTAGTTTTAGAAGACATTAGATTGAAATATTACCTGTTTCTTCATTAATAGCAAACTTTTCATCGTAGTTGCCTTGTATAATCTCATATCTGACAACATTATTCGGTGGTTCGGCATCCTTATCAACTGCCTTGACAAATGCTGCTGAACTAAAGTTGTTCAGACTTGGTGACAGCACAAACTCATACACCGTCTTCTCAAACACTGGTGGGTTATCATTTACATCTAATAACTTAATGATTAATGGCACTGTTACTCTTAAACCTACTCCTTCATTATCTTTAGCCTCTACTAAGAAATGCAAGTCTGGCATTGCTTCTCTGTCAAAGCCATGATTGTTTGTGGCAACTGTTATGATGCCTGTTATAGGATCTAAGTTTAGTGATGTATTTAGATATCCTAATATGGCAGTGAATTGTATTTTCCCGAAGGCCCCAGTGTCTACGTCATCTGCTGCAACTTGAACCACTCTAGTGCCTGCGGTGGCATTCTCTGGTAGTTCGACGTCGTACGATTGAGCGAGGAAAATAGGGGGATTGTCGTTTACATCGTTCAAGTAAACTGTCACATTCGCTGTTGCTGACAGATTTGTTGCAGGGCCAAGCTCTTGGGCCAAAATCTGAAAATTAACATTAATATTAAAAATTCAATACTGCATTAAAAATTGTATACTGCATAAAAAATTGTATTGTCGCGTCGATCCCAAATTTAGTTGTAAGGCACTCGTAAGAGCAGAAATTCTTACCTGAAATACAACAGACTTTCTCGCTTCGAAATCCAGCATGGTATTATCCCTGACTTTGATTATGAACTGTGCATGTCTCTCAGCTACCGTAGGTGATATCTCGAATGTTCCATTGTTCCCGACGAGGGATAGTGAGAACACTCCGTTTTTGCCAGCATCATTGTCGTTCACTTGTGGGATGTAGGGGTCGTTGAACGTTAGAGCTGTGCCTTGAGGTGCGTTCTCGTCAAGGTATGTGATGTAACTGGAAGAGAATAAACCAATCGTTTTAGGACTCAATGTATAAATAACCTCAATAAAAATTTTTTCTCAGTCCAATCTAAGGAAACCTGGGCTAGGCTTACTGGTTGTAAAATTATAGGTTCATATAACTTGATGGGGTAGTGAATTATAGATCAAAAATAAATATTAAGGTTTGTGTAAGTGTCTATTTCCATATTCCAATTTGGAAGGTAATTATTTAACTTACTGTCAAACGTGTTACTTATGATATTTTCTCCCTGTTCTGAAGCACAGCACTGTGCGTGCACTAGCCACTCTGAACTCTAGCTAAACCTAAGAGTTTCAGCTAAGTTCAGAGAGACATTGAAAATTATGAGTTACCTTAGAGTAAACGTAATACTAGTTTGAACTTTTCCCAAAGTTTTTTCAGTAACAAAGTAATTATCCAAAACACTTACAACTGGTTCTCAAAGTACGGCGGTGAGTTTTCCCTCTCAGGCAGGATAAACGCGAGCTGCACTGTCGAGGACATGGCTTCGGGTTCCTCTCTTGATATCCTCACTTCCTCGGCCACCACTGTCAGCAGGATAGGCGTGCCAGCGTGGGATATCGCTGCGATTTCCTCGATTGGGCGTTCCAGGGTTACTTCACCTGGAATTAACGGTATTAAATAGTTAAATATTATTATTTGTAGGTAATTAGTTTAGTACATAGGTACAAGCTTCATCAGTTACGCACGAATTTTCCGAAGTCAAAATGTACTTAGTCTATCGATGTCTATCGTTGTCTATCGTTTCGGCGATGTCGTTATCCAAACATTTTCACAAAACTTCATTTATTAAATATGAGAAAGGATAGTAACTACATACAAAACTACATGTTCTTTCGAGCTATTTGAGGGCTACGATCCACGCCCTCTATGATGAGTGGACTGAAGTCAATTTCACTAAAGTACGCAAATATCTTTCGGAAACCAAACGCCCTGTGCGTAAAGACATTTGATTCAAATGCCCTCTGTTGATAACATACTGTACTACGACGACTAGTTCGGCTACAATAACTGCAGTCAATGTAAAGCTCATTCTACAGATGTCAGTAAGCTACCATTATGTAGGTACGTAAAAGTGTTTTGAAAATGCAGTTTATTTATTTATTTATTGTAATAAGTTTACAAAGCAGTTTACAATCACATTTATGCATTAAATAATAGAGTTACAGTAGTGAACCAGATTGTAGACCTAGATGTAAACATAACAAGTTTAGAAAAGTGTTGCAAACATAGCAAAAACAATTTCCATATAATTAAATGTTTTTATTAAAGTTAAATTTTAAGTTTTAATTAAAGTTTTCAGAGTAACGTCTCTAAAAAGTTGCAAAGTAATCTTACTTAGACCAACGAGTAAGCAGTACCCTTTTTTAACCCTTTATACCCAACTACCAACGGAGGAGGGCTATAGACATTTAAATTAAACAGGTCGAGTCCCATCCACTTTGTGCATAAGCACTTCTGTAGTCGTTGAAAGTGAAAAAGTCGTGACTAGCATGTAATTAGCATACAAAAGTGTTTCAAGTCAAGATTAAAACCTCTCTCCTATCTGTCATTGAGTCTCATTAATATTTAACGCGCTAAATAGGTGGCTTACAGCTTACGAAATGGTTCTTGTAGTAGGGATAAGTCTTAGGTTTATGAGGAAATACGTATCCAATGGAATGTTTGAAACTCAGTAGGGATACTTGATTATAATTTGAAATAGAAATAGATTAAACTGCTAACCTTGCTTACGTATCAATAGTCTTTTGTGTTTTGAATTGAAATTATTAATGATTGATTGATTGATTAAATAAATAATGATTGTTTAAAATTTTAGGCTAACATTTAAAAAGAACCCAAAAATGGTTGTGCCCCCCTGACAGGGTTTTTATGCATATTGTACCTACCCACTAAGACTACACCTAAGATACTATCTGTATGCATGAAATTACAATAAATGATATAAATATGAATATTATGCGTTATTTTTGGAAACACATTACGCCCACTGCTGACCATGCTTGCTGGGGTGCTTTCGCCATAATAACCTTGTTTGGCTGGCGGATTGTCGGTCGCAGTAGGGGTCTTAAAAAATACAAGATGATGCCCTAGCCTCTTTTTCTAGTAGGTTCCCTTAGCTGACTCTTACGATATCCATGAGCAGACTTTATCCGCGCACTTCACTCAAACATAAAAATTAAAGTTGCAATAAATCTACAGGTAGTTCAACTGAAACGTGCCCAAGACGCTGGCTGCGTTGCCCCGTTGTATGACAATGCTGATGCGTTGCGCTAGATACTCACCAGCTCTCGGGTCACGCGTCATCGCTTCGACCAGACGCTCAGATAATTATTATGTTCTATTTTATTGTAAGTTGCTGTATGTTCTATTTTTTACAAAAAAAAAAAAAAAAACAATTATTGTAGGCCTCTTCCTTATTCTCCAAGGTACCTTCGAGAATAAGTAATACCATCTAATCAGCCGGTAAACCCAGCAGTGGGTGTTACCGGCTGATTAGATGGGTGGGTACCTCCGAGTATTTTATCTAATTTAAGCTAAACCAGCCCTAAAAGCTAAGTCTATTATAAACACAATAGCCGTATTTCTAAACTATTACTTCAATCCTTAGCACCTTTAACGAGTTAATTTACTGAACAATGCACGAAAATAAACAAGCACAATTCGAAAACAAAACGTTCCTTGTTCGGCGTTTCAAAGAGTAGCCTTTGTCCATTCCATGTTACTGGACTTCGGGTAAATGAATACAATACAAACTACAGATTGGAAGTGGAAGCTGTGTGGTAGGTAGACAATCGAACGTTGTTCACATCACCGTCAATAATAGCTGAACAACTCACGAGTTCAAATTCATCGACACAAATATAAGCAACAGAAAAACGCTCTATTTCCGAAAGTGCACAAAAAATAACAAAAATTGTGAAGTGGCACTTATAAATCCATAGGAAGGTAAAATCAATAAAATAATATATTTTTATATATCTTAGCTATGAATAAGTCTAAAACTTTTACCGCGCCCCCTAGGTAATGTTCGCACAACTAATGAATAGAATTGATTGCGTCTTTTATTCATTTCTCTTTGCCTCTGTTTAATAGGCAAAGCCTGGCCTTTACACCGGTCTATTACTCATTCACTGTATAAATTAATATTAAATCACAAGAAATCTTCTACTGTCATGATTCAATGCTCTATCTCTGGAAGAGAACAATGACTTCTATTTAAATCGTATCCTACGCAGGAAATGTCTCAATACATTATGTTACTAACTAGCTTTTTAGTGCGACTCCTCTTGTGGGCTCGGTGCTTGACAATAACACTGGTTCACGTTAACTTGTCCCACCATCTATTGTGTGAGACTACTTAGAAATCATAATTCGCTCATTTGACAATAAGTCTTTCTCGTCGCCTCGAAGTTTTGATTCTAGTACCCCACTCTCTCAATACCCCATTCAATATCTTTTATAAGAACATAACGTAACAACGTAATACACTGAAACTGGATAATAAATATCCCGTTATGTAGCATATTTTACGAGTCGGTCTATTAAAGCTAGAATTTTCAGCATTGATCTATCGAGAGCTATCGTTTTGTGATCGTATAACTGTAATAGCCTTTTTAGTGTCTCGGACGTTAGACTGTTGCGCGATGAGGCTTAAATAATGCAAGTACCTACACTACACGTTAAGCGTTTTAAGGCGCATGCATTAGTTACACTATTAAGTAATGTTATCCTATACATTCAAACGCGAGCTTCACATTTAAGTGCGTGTTTGAATGTGTACGATTTCTTGGACCAGATGGTTCTTAAATCGCGCGTTACCAAAGCGCGCGATTCAAAACGCTTAATGACTATGCTTTTAATATTTTAGTCCTTGATTAGGTGCTTAAGTTCTGTGTTAAATAGAATAGGAAGCGCTAAACCGAAAGCTATTGAATGGGTTGTAAAGGATCAACGACAAATTTAATGCCAAAGCCCATTCATGACCATAAAACAGCTGATTGATGGGATCCATTAAGAGGGAAAGTATTATTTCATTAAATGGACGGAAATAATTTTTTTGTGAAAATCTCTGAATACCTAAATCAGATAACGTGAACGGATTTATTAATGATCGCTATTAAAATAATGTGCAAAAATAAAGCATAAGCTATAGAATAGGTACTTAAGCGAAAAAACGGACTCGTAGAAAAAACGACAAATAATTTACCTAAAGCTCATGCTTTATATCTATAGCTCATGCTATAGAGTACTTACTGAAAACGAAGATAACATATCTACCTATTTTCCGATACGGCCAGAAGTCCGTATAGAATACTACATTATTGTGTAAAGTTCAACTGCTTCCAAACGAATAACAGAAAGGTGAACAAACTATCTAGTAAAATAACTATGACAACTAAAATCCAGTACGTCGGATTCGGATGGTGTAAGCTTCCTGGTTGATTATAAAAGGATTGTACTGTCAGCAGTACCTATTCAAAAGCCTTTATTATGAAACGCTGCAGGTTTACAAACAATAGATGCTGGCCGGGGCTCTCTAAGGCCTAATGAGCTATTATGTGCCCGTTCTAAGAGGCTGTTAGTGACCGCCGCGCAGCGATCACAAGTAGCTTCACAGGCGGTGTTGACTTTGCAATGAACTTTTGAAGTGTTGAGATAATTTTGACTCAAATATTCAGTTTGTCGGTGAAATGACTTGCTAAATTATGTGTGTTAGTCGTTACGTAAGGGTACGTTCGTAATTCACCCCGCAACGATTTTGGCTACAATTAATAAAAAAAACATTGAATTTATAAATCTTTCTTTGATTTTGATAATACGCCCAATGTTATGACATTAATTCCATTCTGGTAGAGACATAACTTTCGTACAGGGCAATTGCAATTGTAATCTGTGACATGGGTAAGATAGACTAAAATACGAGCAAAGTTTCATAGCGATATTAGCCTGCTTTCTGTGAGCCATAGTTAGCTAACATAACAAATAGCTTTGCCTTTCAATTTGCAACGAAATTTGGACCGGTTCAACTAATTGTCTTGCTAAATGATGAAAGTTTTAGCCGAAGTTGGGCGGAAGTTAGAAAATTAGTTTAAAGTAAATCTGATAGAGCAAGTGGGTCACGCGAGGTGAGGCGGGGCAAGTGGGGGCAGGGGGCAGTGGGGCAAGTACGGTGGGAGTGACCGGCGATAAGGAAGTGGGATATCCTACGGAAGCCACTACGGTGTGATGGTATCAGGTAAGTGCCTGAATAATTTTAAAAAAGTATCTTGTACATTCTGCTACACTTTTTATACAAGGTGAAACATGTACTTATACAACGTGTAGTTTTGGTTTTATAATAGTTGGGTCAAAAGTGCAGGGTACAAGTTCATAGTACCAATGGGCATCGGGCGGGTTAGAGGATAAATAAATAAATAAATAATGCTGGACAATTCACACAGCGTTATCTAGCCCCATGGTAAGCAGAGCTTGTGTTATGGGTACCAGATAACTGATATACATAATACAATACATTACATAGATAGATATTTTTTATAATACATAGAAAACAACCAGAACACCCGGAACAAATATCTGCAGATCGTACACACAATTGTTCCGAGGCGGGAATCGAACCCGCAACCTCCTGCGTCGCAGGCGGACCTTCGCCCACCGCGCCACATCGGTCGTCGAGGATGGAATCAGGGTATGGATTAGATATGATTACTTCGATCAGGGTTTGTAGACTTATGTATTTGATAGTTACATAACGTTTTTTAAGTTAATTATATCGGTTCAGCTAGATTTAAGTTTTTATTTCTACGCCTTTTTTGTCGTAAAATCTAGATTTTTTTGCCTGAGAGTATTCTTTTTACTATCTCCCACTGCAGAAAAATGCCTTCCTGCTCCTTTTTCCAAAACTTGGAATTACTAATCTTGGAATTAACCTAAAAACAAAAAATCATAAACAATCTACAAACAAATTGAATAATTTAACAAAAAGCGTGAAAAAGTACACCTTTAATAATCATACTTTGTAAATGTTGACCTTTATTTCGGCTTAACCCGAAAAAGGATTTACCAGAGTTAACATAAAGCGTGTTATTAAAAAAAGAGAGTAAAACAGTACTAACTTCTAAAATAAAGAATATTTGGTGTCTATTGTTTCTCGGAAACGTAGTTCTGTCAAAAGTTAAAAAATAAGACTTACTGAATATTAAATTAAAGGTCTTTAGGTCTCTTTTTCATGTATGGTAAGAATCGATAATTTATTTTCACTCAGTAAAATAGTGGCCGCATAAACTTACTACAAAACACCATCAAAAAATCAAGGTTTATGTTTGTAAAAAACAGTTTTTACTCGTGTAGCCTAAACCAAAGTAGCTCACAAAAAGCATTTTAATGGAAGCCAATACTCCAATTAAAAAACCTGGATTTTGTACACAAACAATAGCTCGACGGTTACAAAGGGTAGATTTAAAAGGGTACCCCAGGAATATTGGCCGGAAAATATTTAACGACATTGGCACCATCGAAGCAAATCACAGAAGCTCGAAACAATTTTTGTTTTTGAAAGCTTTCATAGATAATTTAATTGATCTCTCGTTCGTTTTCGAATTCAAATAAAAAAAAAAACACTGCACACTGTGAGATTATGCGTTGTTGAAGTTTGTGTTTTACTTTTCTATATATCTTCTTTAATTCTTTATTGCACACATACAAAACTTTAAAATAACTTAATTTAAAAAGATATGTACATAGGCGAGCTTAACCCTAAATATATCTTGTTGTTTTCTATTATTGTTATCAGTTTTTGTCAAGTTTTCATTCATAAATGTCTTTGTTGCCATAAAATATCTTGGATTCTAAATCGGAATATATTTACCGCCTTTTTACACAGTAAAATAATGCCTACATAAACCTAATTTAAAACACCCTCGAAAACCAAGGTTTAAACTTGTATCAAACCGTTTTTAGAGCCTAAACTAAAGTAGCTTGCAAAAAGCATTTTAAAGGAAGGCACTACTCACAGAAGTGGCCTTGCCCCCAACCCTTTAGATTGTTCAGAATTTTAGTCTCAGGTCGACTTAAAAAAGGTCAAGTATGCACAAGGCCGAGAATTAGCTTAAATTATCATAAAAACACTTCATACGATTCACTTTTAATAAGTGGGCACTTAAGTTTCTTGAATAAGCAGTAACAAGTGGATTTAAGTGAATTGTTAGCTAATAAAAATGAGCACAATTTTTATACAATGGCTGAAGACTTTTTCGTAACACTAATAGTGACCAAATCGTTATTATGTTTTGTTTGCAAACATTCCATAGGACTTGAATTGAAAATAATTGAATAACTTAAATATTGAAAATAATGCTTGACACGTCACACAGCATCATCTAGTCCCAAGCAACAGCTTGTGTTATTGGTACTTGATAGCTAATATACATAACATACCGTAACGACTTTTGAGTTCTGTGTTCTTCAGAGTTCTATATATAAGTATAAAACTTACCAGTTGTTTCATTGATGTTGAAGAAGGGCGTAAAGGGATTCCCTTCTGAAACCAGTCCATACCGGATCTGCCTGGGTGCACCTTTGTCGCCATCCTCAGCCTTGAAAAGGAAAAAAAAACATCAATGAATACTATCGCAACTTCTCTCGAACTTTCTTAAAACTCGCGATTCGAATTAGCCATAAAAAATGACAATAATGAGGGCGGGTTCGTTTCCATGTTGATCCAGGATCCCGAAATATAGTAAGCCTTTCCTCACTAGCTTGTTATCGTCCATGATGAGGATAACGGTTTAAGTTACTGGTATATGTTAGACTAACTAAGGTATATATTTTGTATGGGCCGCAGTTTTTAAGTAATTTCCAAACCGTACCCTAATGTTGCCTGAATGAAATAAATGATTTATTTTTATTATTAAGCCCCGACTCCACCAAAACTGAGTGCGGAGATGTCCGAAGTGGAGACGAGAAGAAAAGTTTTTCAAACAGGATGATTCTCAGGTGTCTGCCTTGTGTGAGATGCGCACAGAAGGTCAAGCACCTGGCAGACTGGAACGTGTGGAGCCGAAGTGGAGTCATTTTAAGTTTAATTAAAAGTTTAAAACCTAACTAAGGTGCGTAAAACTGAGCTGCTAAATGACCAATGGTCATATCATGACCAAGCAGGGATGAATGTGAACTATTTAGAGAGGAAGCTAGATAAGAAGCAAAGAAACTGGATCGCTGAATCTCACCAACTCCTCATTTATTTGCCGGCACAAGGCACGCTTAGTCACTCCAATAGCTGTATAGGGGAATTAAAATTAGTTGCTTCTCACTAACCTTGACCCTCACGATCATATCCCCCGGAGCCACCTGCCTAGGCAAGTGCGTGATCGGCGGCGCTGACGTGAACACCGGAGGCATGTCTTGTACATCCTGTACCACGACTACCACTTCCAAGCCAGCGATGTTGCGGGTGTCCTTGCCTAGCTCTACGTATGGGTCCTGTAAGGATGGATTCATTATTATTAGACCAGTTAATATAGACATTTTTGTATGGTTGTTGAATACCGTTTGGTGAACTATGACATAATTTTTTTGTTTTGTTTTTAGGAAACACCCAGAACACCTTATTCGACCTTTGTAGTCACCTACAGCTACGTGTCTATCACTGTATGCACTTAAAACCTAATAGAACTATCTGTATGCAAAACCTAGCCCAATCTGTTTAAAAGTTTTGGCGTCAAGAAGTAAGAAACATCCGTCCATCTATACATCCACAAAACATAACAACTTTCACATATATAATATTAGTGTGATTACGTTGCATAAAAGTTGTTATAAGTGCAATGACCGTAAGTTTTTTCAGGTCGACATCGTTTGCATAGTCAGAATTAAAGCTAACGTGCAAAAATGCACCACGATAATAGCCGAAAGCTCAAACACAATAACGAGCTTGGAATAATGAATTCGTAAAAGCTATGTACCATAACAGCTTTTCAATTTTGTACATCGGATATTATTTAATTTTAGACTCTAGGCAGGAGGGATAACATACAATTTTATATTTATATTTATATTTATTTAAAGGAAAACCAGAAGCTTATATATAACACAATAAAAAGTTCATAAATACTAGAAAGCTTATTGAAGGTTTTCACGGATAAATAACAGAATAATATAAGAAGAGACTGTGAAAATAAAGTGAATTGGTACATAAAGCATCTATAAAGTTAAATTAGATAATTATCTTTAGGTTACAAAATTAACAATAATGTTTACTCAAAAAACTTATCACCAACATTATCATTATTGGTGCCAAAAAATTCTCTGCTGAGCTGCCGCCTGGCCGTGCTAACACTTGTGCAGAATAAATCAAAATCATGTTGCTTGCATAAGTTATTAAAATTGTTACTCGCGCGCCACATGAAAGAATTTTGACGGTAGTTGGTGCCAGCGTGAGGAACATAGATAGGGGGGTTAAATCTAATAGATTTGGAGGGAACGTTAAGCTTAATTTTCTCAAGTAAGTTAGGACAATCGATTATGTTCGATGTGATTTTGAGTATGAATGATAGATCGGCGATCTCACGCCGCTCGCAAAGAAGGAGAATGTGAAATTGCCTACATAGATCGAGGTAGTTAGCTGAACTATATGTTATTTTAAGACGAAAACAAAGGTACCTTATAAACTTAACTTGGATACGCTCGATTCTTTTAATATATACATCATAACGAGGGTTCCAGATTTGCGATGCATATTCCAGAATGCTTCTAACAAATGTACAATAGAGAATTTTAAAAGTTTTGACGCGGTGAAAGCTATACGAACTTCTCATGACGAATCCTAGTGCTTTAGAGGCTTTAGAAATAATTGAGTTGATGTGATCATCGAAAATGAGTTTAGAGTCGTGTATAACACCGAGATCCCTAACAACACATAAGTTCAGCAGATACTCTGACTTCAGAGAGTAGCTAAAAGCAATTTTGGTTTTCTTTCGAGAAAAGGTCACTATAGAGCACTTGGATGGATTAAGCTCGAGCTTATTAATATGACAATAGTAGTCTAGCCTAGACAGATCCGCCTGAAGGTCGAGAGCATCGTTTTGAGAGCTTATAATTTTAAAAATCTTCATGTCGTCGGCAAAGCATAGCACATGACTACTCAGAAAACAACTAAAAATATCATTTACAAAGATTAAGAATAGCAACGGTCCCAGCAATGAACCCTGGGGTACACCGCTGGGAATCGAGACCCAACTAGAAATATAATTGCTAATTACAATAGCCTGGGAGCGGTTATTGATATAGGAGGCGAACCATCTGAGCAAGTCACCTCGAATACCGATGAGGCTAAGTTTACACAGTAGTAGCTTATGATCAATCCTGTCGAAGCATTTGCTGTAGTCAGTATAAATCACGTCAATTTGATGCCCATTATCCATAGATTCAGTCAAGAAATCGTTAAATAGAACAAGGTTGGATACCGTCGAGCGACCCTTGAGGAACCCATGCTGCGATACATTGAACGAGTCTTGGAGGGTAGTATACACTTGATTGTAGATGATTCTTTCGAAAATCTTCGCTATTATGCATAATTTCGAAATCGGCCTATAATTCGTAATTTCTGATTTAAGTCCTTTTTTATGGACAGGCGAGACGAAAGCGGATTTCCAAATACTTGGAAATTCGCACTGTTTCAAAGATTTGCGAAACAGTAAGGCAATAGGAGTACACACAGACTTCGCGCAACCGATCAAAAATATTGGGCTGATGTTATCAGGTCCGGCTGATTTGGAGGTGTCTAACTGGGTAATTAGTCTTTCGACGGTACATTCACTAATCTCTATGCTACCAATATCGTGTGTACTCAGTTCCAAGTCAAATGGTTCAACTACGGAAGTTTGAGCTGATGGTGGAGAGAAAGTTGAGAAGAAGTATTTAGAAAAAGCCTCGCAAATAGAATCGCCAGTAGAAACCGTCGAGTCATGGTATTTAAGGGATGCAGGAATTCCATTAGATTTTGAGCGATTTTTTATGTATGACCAAAAATTTTTTGGAAATTTTACAATACCGTCTTCAATAGATGACATATAGGTTTGGTAACATTTACGCTCAAGTAAGTGTACCCGGTTACGTAGTAATTTAAAAGTTTCAAGATCGCTCTTCATATTATAGATTTTATACTTTTTATAATATTTATATTTTTCCTTCATAAGTTTAATAAGTGCTGGAGAATACCATATGGGATATGAGCTACTAGTGATTAACTTCTTCGGTATAAATTGGGTTTTCAATAGTTCAAGGGTGGAATAAAAATATTTAACAGCATCTTCGAGAGATTTCGATGAGAATTCATTAATCCAATCAATTTCAATTAATTTTAAGTTAATGGAGTCATAATTACCTTTATTGTACATGAATTTAGTATATGGTTGGGACTGTAGGCAAGGGGAATTCAAATAGGTGATATTAACTAACAGGGCTTTATGATGGGGGTCGAGGGGCACTAAAGGGTCAAAGCATTCTGATACTGATAAGTCATCATTTGAAAAAACTAAGTCCAGGATCTTACCGTAAGCATTTCTTATACCATTAAACTGACGTAGGTCATGGGTATTTAATTCATCAATAAGTAAAGTTTCGATTGGTGACAAATAGTTAGAAGGTATATAGTGTGAACATAAGCCAGGTAGCCAATCGATACTACTCAGATTATAATCACCTAAAAGAATAAATTTATCCGACGGATAAGTAACAATGATGTCATTGAGTTTATTCAGGTAATTTTCTAACTGCTCAGAAAAAGATAAGCCCATGTTTTGTTTGCAGAGATACAAACAACAAATATGAACTTTAACGGTTAACTTATTTTTATGTTTTACGGAAATTGTTACCCATATATCTTCAGCGGTAGAATGAAAAGAAGGCTGGGGAACAGTGAGAATATCCTTACGGACAGCTATTAGTGTACCCCCTCCTCGTGACTGACTCGTTAAGTCATAATCCCGGTCCCGTCGAAATACCAAATACCTAGTATCAAAAATCTCAGAGTTACTCAAGCTATCCACAAGCCAAGTTTCCGTTAAAACTATAATGTCATACGAGCATAAACAAATATTACGATAGAAAATATGAGTTTTGGAGCGAAGTCCCCTAACGTTCTGATAATATATACTTAAATTTAAACTACCCATAATCAATCCCTACGCATAATATCATAATAAATTCAGCATAACCTAGAATATGTCCGATGTTCTCTGATTTGATTAGAGTTTTTTAGTGGAACTAAATCTAGATTCATAGACAAACCTGTCGGTCAGTAATCGGTTTGTTTTTTCTTTTGTAAAGACACTTTTTTTCTCTCTGATTTCAGGATTTGGACAATTACCACATTACTCTTTTCAGAGCTCCATTTTCATACATTCTTTCAACTATTTTCACCGACTATATACTATATCAAACTGCGTGCACAGTTTATTCAATACTAAATTTTAAAGGCACGTGATTGTTTTTGAAAATAGAAGACGCTCAGAGCTCTCTTTTGTTTTAAATGCCGTCGAAGTAAATTCTCAGTGCATCTCGCTATTGTTTGAATTCCTGAGAACTTCGTATTCGTATTTCAAAAACGTTCTTTATTTGAAATTTCTTTTGTTCTATAATTTTATAGGTGAACCAAACCTTTCAACTCGCATAGAAGTAAACAACCTCTTTGAAAGTATTCGAAGATTTCTTTGAATTCAATTTATTGTTGCCTGTATTTAATAGCCATGGTAGGGTGGTAGAATTGCCTATTCTGCAAATAGCTGCAAAGGCGTAGACAAAGTGCTTACGTCTAAAAATAAGACAAAAATACTTCACTCTTGTTGCTAAAAGCATAATCATGTCCTAGGACCTTTACTTTACACTGTAATGCAATTAAAACTGCTTTAAATGTTTATCATTAGCAAATGTATGAAATTACTGAGAGACAGGGAAATACAGGGTGCCACGTAACTTCACACTATAATAATATAAATGCGAATGTTTGCATGATTAAATGGTACATCCATTTAATCATGCAAACATTCGCATTTATATTGGCCTGGCTGGATGCTTGTTACTTCTTAACGCCAAACTGCTGAACGGATCGGATTGAAATTTTGCATACAGTTAGTTCTAGGCTGGGATGAAACATCTAGGCTACTTTAATCCCATAAATCAGTTCCCATGGAATAGGAATAACCTTAAATCTTTTCCATAGAAAGAATAAGTGCGAAGCCGCAGGCAAAATATTTTATAATTCATGACAAAACAGTAATATTGCAGAAAAAACAAGCAAAATCCATTTGTGACATATTTTAAATAATGCAAGAGTGCGTGCCCCTTGGGGTTCAGAATTTCCCCCTTTCGGCTTAGGCGCATCGCATGTTTCGAGGCACCCGGTATATACAGAAAAGGGATAAGGCGGAAACGGTACCTATTGACTTACAAGGTAGGTATTTAAATAAATCATACCATGTAGGTCAACTCCCGACCAAGTTTATTAATTATTTTATTTAAAATAGGTACCTAAATTAATAAACAAAGTAATTAATCTGGTCCAAAAACTAAACAGAGCTTAATGTAACACATATATACATACATTAAGATCTAGGTTCTGCTCGATCTAGGCGTTTTTCAGGATAATAATCTTATAACAGGAAACTACATCTATGCAAAATTTAATTTAATTTCAAATTTTAACTACATTTGAAATGTAGTTGAAAGTGTAGTTCAAACAAAGTCCTGAAATCATTTTTCTATCACGACTTTCCACTCCGCAATTCTAGAACTAGAAAATAAGTGCAAACTAAACTGGCAGTTTTATCAAGTTATCAAAATATGGCAAAATAGAAGCTGCTTGAATATTTAATTTTAATTTCCTTTTTATAAACAACAAGTACCTACCTATATTTTTTCACGTATCCCTTTTTGCCTCTTTCATACCGGAGGAAGCTTGCTCTTACGCGAGCACTATAAATTGGGCATAGGCAATGGGCATATGCATGGGCATAGAGAACTTACCACAGCCAGCAGTGTCAAGTGATACATAGACTGGGCCTCGAAGTCGAGAGGACCAACGAGGAAGATGGTGCCTTCCGTGTTTTCAGCCGACACACGCCGTTGACGGATCGCGAAGAGTGGAGAACCCTGGGAACATTTGAAGATTAGTTCAAATGTTTGATAAACCTTCGTGGTTGATTGAGCAATCTATGACTTTGACATTAAGAAATGTCTGAAGAAAAAAAACAGACTGAAATTAAGAAAATGATAATTTAATTGATCCATTATAGATACAATTGTATAATTTATAACTAAATTAATGATTACTAATATTATTTTATTAATTAGTACTAATATTAAAATAAGAATATTATTTAAGTACCTACATAATACTTAATTTTTAGCGTAATCTTTTACATGTAAATTTTGTTGTGAATAAAATGAATAGGAGTAAACATTATCTTAGGAGTCTTTTGGGGATAGGTGGAAACAAGTTTGTTCTAGAATTTAAGACGTAATTATAGGAATGCATCCAGTGGATGACGGAAGTCGAGTTTTGTTATAATGCTCGTTTTGTAACGTCTGTACAAACTCTGTTTGAGAAGGTGACCCTTAGTACATATGTCAGCAGTCCTTTATTTTCAAGAGTGACTCAATAAGAAGTGATTTTAGTGACCTGTCTAATTTTTTGTTTTTTATTTTAACTATGTATTTCAGTTTTATAAAATTCCAACTCCTTTTAAATTTTACAAGTACATGCAATTACGATCGTGGTTGCGCTGTGATCTTGCAAAGGCTTTAAAACTTCACAGAAAAATAACAAAAATTGACCCTTACAACCGAAGCCTGTACCAGACCCTCAGGTTTAAAAATTACCGAACACAAAACTGGACATGGTTCCACTTAGAGTGCGCTAAATTACGTGTAAGGACACGATTTCCATCTTGTAGCATTTAAGTAACCTTGCCTCGGCCATTCCCTTCAACTGTGAGAATTTTAACACACCTTTAAGCGGTCTTAATGCCCGGTAATTGCAACATTGGAGATGCAGGGCCATCAGGCTATATTGTAAGGGAAAATTGGCCTTTCTTCCCTGCCTAGTAGAAAAATATGCCATGGCAGGAAAGGAAATTCTGCAAAAAAGGACTTTCTACTAAAAAAAGTTTCCTAGATTTAGGTCTTATTTAAAAGGTCAGGAAATGTCAGCTGATCAACAAGGATAATGCTCACAAATTTTAAGAAAATGAGGTTATTTAGGTTGGTAGATTGCTAGGTCATTGTTGTTCAATACAATATTTGAGGTTATACCTTTTTTAGCTATCTATAATGCCTACCTGGATACCTTCCAATTCTATTAGATACAAATTGCCCGCAAAATTTGCCTCGATCACTTTAGGTTTTAAATTGAGTTTAGCAGGATCCCACACCAGCACCTATATCGCTGGGAAAATGATCCCATTAGGGTAAGGAAACTCCATTATGCGGTAACTAAGCTGAACGCGTGTGGAAACGTCATTATGGAACCTTAATCATCAGCTCACATAAATGGTTTCATCCATGCGAAGTTTAAAAAGCGATTGTGGAGTTTATTAAAGTATCTGAAGTATAATTAGTTAATATTAAATTTTACGACATGACGTGATGAGACGAGTTTAATGAAATATGTCCCTAATAGTGTTTGAAACGTGTTCTTGAGTGGAGACCACGACTCGGTAAACATAGTGTAGGACGCCCTCCGACCAGGTGGGATGACGACCTGCGAAAGACTGCAGGGCGCTATGGCGCTCATTGGGGGATGCCTATTTCCAGCAGTGGACTGCTATAGGCTGATGATGATGATGATGTGTTTGAAAACTTTTAAAATTTAAATACATTTTGTAGTATTGACGATTTTCAATGCTGGCCTATCTTAACGTCAGCTCGATGAAGAACTCGGATAAATTTAGCTTTTTTGATAATTTGTGTTCAATTTGAAAACGACCTCTAACTATTTGTAGTGAAAATTGGAATTAGGACCGAGCTTTTAACTTTTTAAGAGGAATCTTGTGAACAGCTGAAAATTAAATAGATACGATAGTCTTACCCAGAGCTCCAGCTCCAAAGGTTTTGGCGACAGCGGATTCTTTCTGGCGATAGCTATCTCGAGGTCGGTCCCACGTTTTGCGTCCTGAAAGTATGAGATTTTTAAGTAACATCCTTTTATGGCAACACAGGCTTGATGTGTATCATTCAGGCTTGTTTTTTATGACCGAAAAATGTACCGTATGTAGGTATTGTAATATATATCAGTCATCTAGTACCCATAACACAAGCACCTTGGTGCTAGACGATGCGCTTATTCGCCCGTGT
This sequence comes from Eupithecia abbreviata, assembly GCA_943735965.1. Taxonomy (NCBI): domain Eukaryota; kingdom Metazoa; phylum Arthropoda; class Insecta; order Lepidoptera; family Geometridae; genus Eupithecia; species Eupithecia abbreviata. Next base: position 9,044,534 of record OX030982.1, on the reverse strand, counting down.
GGAAATCTATGTGTCGCGTCCTACGGAAATGAGATATAAAAAGTATCCTATGTCCGTCTCCTGGTTCTAAGCTACCTCCCCACCAAATTTCAGCCAAATCGGTTCAGCCATTCTTGAGTTATAAATATGTAAATAAAGTAACTAACACGACTTTTTATGTAATTTAGATATGTGACATAATATCTCACTTCTTACGTAGGTAAAATTTATAAAACCCTACAGAAATATTAAATTGTTGAAATGAAAATAGCAACTCCAAGATTGTTACTATTGGAGCCCCATCAATGGCAAACTCTATTATAAGTATGTATAGGTATGAAACATATGTACATATAATTTATATATCTAAATATTCCTTTTGCGAAAACAAATTATAGGCAAAATTCGTTCATCATTAGGGCTAGCAGATGTTTTAATACATTAGTAAAAGATCACGACTTTGATATATTTTTCAATACTTCTGTTCAGCTTAAGCGCCTACTAGGTAATAATTTCTTTACAAAGTAATTGAAGTCAGTTTTCATGTATTTTCATTATATATTTTTTTTGTGTGTGCATCTTTTTCTTCCTTTTAACTTAATAATATAAATCGTCTACTTTCTGTAATTTTTTTTCTTTTTTTTCAAATTATTTGTGGAAACTTCTAATTGGCCTTAAGTTAAATATTATTTTATCTAATCTTTGTCTAGCTGTAAGTTTTCCTAAGATTGTAAAAATAAATAAATAATTAAATAATGTTGTATATAGACATTATGTGAAGAACTATAAAAACAAAGCAAATACTTATTCTAAATTTAATTACGAGCCAAATTATACTGTAAGATCAAACGGTCCAAAAAATTATGATTACAAAATTGCAAATAACGCGAAGCAATATTAGGTGTGTATAATAAAAATGGCGTACAATTTCTCCAACAAATGCGTTGTTATCATTCACGGCTGAGTATAAATATGTGCCATTTAATAGAGTGCGCGTTCATTCTGATACTCCATATCCGCTACTGCCATCATCATCAATCATTTCGCATCGGTTTAGCTACATCTGCCATCTCGTCTCATTTATACCTACCACACACCTATACTACATACACAATTTTATAATCTTAGTTCTATGTGCTTTGAAGTGCTTGTAATATTTCACGTTTTGTCAATACATAGGGTATGCCTATTAGGCATCAAGCTTTTCTGGCTTAGAAATAATGAAAAATGTCATAATTATGATAAAAAATAAATATTCTTAGGGTCTAGTTATTCCTAATTTACGATTTATGACACTATAAACGAAAAAACATGTATTCTTTTTGCCAATCAATTATTTACTTCCTTGATTCTCAACATTTCGTTCTGTATTGTATTTTGTGTTTATGTGGAACAATAAATATATATATATCGATCTACCTATCACATGTTTAACAAATATTTTTAAGTATTAAACAATTCAAAAATTAAATAAGTAGTATCCGTATCGAACCAATAACTTCAAACGTGTGTTCTCAGAACAAAGGAGCGCAGTATATTTTGTCAAAATCTTTTTCTACAAAATAAAGGCACAAAAACTTTATCTTCACCAAAGATCTCGCAGTTGATTGCAAGACAATCGACTTTTTCAATTTCTAAAGGTGAGGCTCTCTACTTTATCCACTTCAAAATGAGCCAACCAGAGATAAGCTGAGATATTTAAAGCTAAAGATCTCCAATTTATCGACACGGAACAACGATTTGCACGAGTCATTGGGCTAAAAGCGGTTTCACAGAAAAAAATGCCGCATTTTGAAAGTATTGGAAGCGGTCAATCTGCGGAATCTTAATCTTTGTCGAATAGGCCCATTTGCTTTTTCGGGCAATTTAAAAGAGCTTTAGAACATCTAGTTATAAGAAATTCCGATGATATTTTCGGTTGTTGCTGCTCAGAATTGTCTTTTAAACAACGTAGCTTTACGAGAGGACAGACAATAATTTAATGCTAATACTAGGTAAATAATTGATGAAACTATTTGTATAAAAACACCCAGATAGTAAACATTTTACTAATAACCTCTTTATAAATTTCTAATGTGTAAATTCAAGACCTAGCAAAATATAACAGACACTTTAAAATAAAAGTAGTAAAACGAAACAAAATTTTGTGACTTACCTCTGGCACCAAAATGATGCTGGGTTGATGCGGAAAAATCGTATCCCTCGGAGTTGTCGTATTAGTCCCCGTAATTGAACAAGCGATCCTCGAGCTTCGCCCCCTGGTGTTTCTAACAGACATCCGAAAGTCCACGTATCTTCCCGGCTCCAGACGCCTCAGCAATATCACGTTCGCTTGACAAACTGAATTGTATCGCGTACATGGCAATGTTTCCACCCCGATGTCCAGCCGACCCATTTGACCTGTATAATGAGCAAATTACAATTTGTAGATAAGGAACAACGCTACTGGAATTTAGCCATTTTAGTTTACCTAATTAGTTTCGCAATTGCGGATTTGTCTGGGGTTCATATTTTGTATAAATAATTGATCAGATATCTTGTTGAGTGGGCAATAAAAGCAAATTAGCTGCTGTGCAGAAGTTATGCTTTGACCAGTTACTGTACGACCCAAAATACTTATAGAGCTTTGAGTTAGTGCTTTCGATTAAAGATTTGTTCCAGTTACCAATACGCTCAAAATGGAGTGGGTAGTTGAACTCTGGATCAAAAGATTATACTCTTTAGATGAGATACAGATCCCGCTGCTCCATCAGACTGTTCTTACGTACTACAGCACTCGCAACAACTACTAGCACCAGTGCTGTCTGTCAAAGTTCTACCTTAATCCACTCACCAATAAGCTCAATATGTAGTGGATTGTTTGATTGACCACGGAGCCTACTGTTCGGCCTAGCTACTTCGGACGGTCGGATACTTGATTGAGAAGTCTCTATCAAAGTTCTACCCTATTCTACTTACCAATAAGTGCAAAATGCCGTGGATAATTGAAGTCCGGGTCTGAAGCCCGCACTCTATAGATCACGGAGCATACTTGATCGAGAAGTTTCTATTAAATTTCTACCCTCTTCTACTTACCAATAAGTTCAAAATGCAGTGGATAGTCGAAGTCGGGGTCTGAAGCCCGCACTCTGTAGATCACGGAGCCTACTGCTGCATCAGACGGTACCAGCACCAGTCGCATCAGGGTGCTGGGGTCGAAGACCGGCTCCCCGCCCCGCGCCCCGCACACTAGCAGCAACAACAGGGCTAAGGCGATCGTCATCCTGTAGACAAAAAAAAACTTTTGAAACTATCGTTGTTATTAACACTAAAGTCATTTAAAACGGGATATTTACAATGATTTGATTTTTGAGTTTTCTAATATTTTGGCACAGTTTCATGCGCCATGATCATGGAACAACTGCGAGTAAGTTTTTATTGGTAGACATACCGATCTACCCTCATTTCTTGTATTTTGCTTACTCGCAGTGCCTTCAGTTGTACTGTGTCATCTCATGACATATCATGGCGCATGAAAAAATATAGGTACCGATTAGATGTAAAAATGGATGATTATAAAAATGCTTTTACAAAATGGATTTTTAACCAGAACATTTGACAAGTTGAAATGACTAATCTTAGGATGATTATAATCGTAACCAAATACCTAGTGCAGAAACAAAATTTTGTCAAAATATAATGAGAAACATTGTACCATGCAAATTTCTGGAAAACCAAACATAGGTACCTAACCTAAGTTTTGCATAGTGATTTACAGACAACGAAGTGTTTATGAGTACTACCTATCATTACTACAACGACATTATCAGACAAACAGCCGTGTCTAGTTGCCAGAAAATTAGTCCCAGTTTCCAATTAAGGCTGTATGATTGGCGCCAGTGCTAGTACCTACCTATTCATTATGCGCTTGCGTTCCTATATTATCTGTTGAAGTAGTTACGATTCCCATTAATAACAAGAGTGGGTCATAGGTAGCATTCCTAGGTAGTTATAGGTTTCTCCAAGGTAGGTTGGCCAACACCTACCCATTTATATCCAAATATAAATAGTTGGTCCACTTCTGCTGCCCTAAGACAAAAGACGACGCGAGACGACGCAACTGTCTACTTTTTCAAGGAAATCGAATTAAATATTGTGCTCCAGGAAGGTTCGCGAGTTCCCCGATGCTCAACTACGAATATCTTTTGTGTTTAGTTCCATAAATAAATATAGGAAACGAAACACAAAAGAAATATTCCAACTCAACTGCGAATAGTTGAGCAATGGTGCTTCCCTATTGTGCAACTGATATTTGGTTCCTTATTGGTCAACTCCCTTTGTCTATATTTCAAGAATCTTTAGCTTCAAAAGAAGTAGTGGGGCGAGCCTCCATGAATAAGTACTGACCCAATAACACAAAAGCGTCGTTTATGCAAATCCTATTCAAATTACATTGCTCCTATTTCAAGAGCTTTATTAGGTTACTTTTCTTACAAAAGGAACGCTGTAATTAAGTTTCAAGTTATATCACATCGATTTTATAACAACGGGGATGAATTTTGATGAAATCTTTTGTACATATATTTTATTTTGATGTATCTATTTGTATAAAGTTGGTTTTGAATTTAGGAATAATCCAGAAAGTTGAGTAACACAATAACCGGCACAATACAATAAATTTGTGTGACATAACTGGCATTAGTCGATACATACCGAAATTATTGTAAGGAATTTATTAAATGCTGTATCTATGTGTTCACATGTTTCGTCAAAAAGAGGCAAAACTAATAAATAATCGACCAGGCAGGCTTGAAATTAAAACGAAATTGAGTTAGATATCATCTTAAGAGAGTTATTTTGCTTCCGTGCGCGAAGGTGATTTCATAATACAATTTTCCATCGCAATTCCGCGGTCGAGATGTTCTTGAGAAATGCAGCTAATTTATTTAGCAAGGTTGCATAAGGGGCTTAATGTAAATGTACTATATCTTCCATCTTTCCTTATTAATAATTTTTAAATATTTTCCTTTTTTGTCCTTTGGTTAAAAGATAATTAAAGTAGAAGGTACTTTAATTCTCTTTAGGTCGATTATTCCACTCACCATTGTCTTGTTTTATTATTTCCAACCTATTCATTCAGCCTATGTACTTCATTGGGACCTCTTTCTATATGTATTTCTTCTTTTTTCTCCTATTTCTCATTAATTATATTCAGCTGCTGCATAGCTTTACTGCACCCGTTAGATTTCAATATTCATCTCGTCTGTCGTTTCATATTTAGTACACTTCAAAACGTTCAAACATTTCATTCAACTTGTTATTTATAAAGGAAACGATAACAGTCTCCATATATCTCAAACTTTGTTATTAATAAACCAAGTTGGACCCAGTCTAGTTTGAATTTTATCAGTACTTTACCAATAAGGATCCAAGTAATTTTTCAGTCATCTCCTCAAATCAGCATGACCCCTAAAATTTAGAAACAAAACTGAACCGTATTTACATTGGACTAAACGTTAAATGTTTTATTGATACGCAAATGTCTGAGCATAAGCTGATACTTGGGTGTTTCTTGTTCTGTGTTTATTTGTTACCAATGGCCAATTTCCATTCTGTACTATATCGTAACACTTATTTTATGTATCAAGGATTTCAATTCGAATAGTAAACTAGAGTGTACACCGCTCGGGCGTGCCTCAGTCGTGTTTTATCTACAAGACACAGTTTGCTAAAGGTGTGAGCAGGTACACTTAAATTGAAAAATAAACGTACATAATGTGGAAATGGAGATAAATTTAAGACATAGAATCCTCTATCTCAATATAATAACGCAAGATATTATCGCAAGATATCTGCAAATATTTGTTGTGAGTGAAACTACTGGGTATTTTATTTGTATAATAAATAAATATGTATTATTTTAAGTCTATCGATCATCCATAACAAATTTTTGCTTAGCTTGGGGCTAGATTATTCTGTGCGAATTGTCGAGTATTATTATAAACGTCAGCAATGCCCTGCAACGATCTTTTTAATATAATGGAAGGAAACTAAAATATTATTAGCTTATCAGGGGAGGCCTACAGTGAACCAGTAGGTTTGTATAGGGTGTAGGTGAAGTGATGTTTCTATATTACATAATCAAAGTAAGGTGTTTCAGGACTTCAATCTAAATCAAAGAGAGCCCACAGCTATAGAAAAGCCAAACTATCCATGCAATACACACCTATAGGCTTACCTTATAAAAGGAGCAAAAGAGTAGGATCCTTAGTATTTCCTTTAAAAGCTTGTAGTATATCTGCAAACGGTTGACCCAGGAAGGTCAACCCTGAAATGAATGTGATCCTTGAACGCGTAAAGCCTGATTCTAAAGCAGTGCTGGTCGTAAACTCGGGGTGTTAACGAGCTGCTCGCAACCTTATTAGTGCAATTATAGGAGCAAACTTCTGGGTACTTACTCTTAAGAGGAAGGAACCGTTTCAATACCGTATTCTCAATTTAAGTACAAAAATCATGAAACCAATTTTGTAAAAACATACACTTGATACCACACAATTGGATTCAAATGAGCGCTATAGAAAAATTTATATTTTATTTTACAATTGGAAGCACTACTACAATATGGAAGCACTGAGTTGAAAAAAAATGGTGTAATTAAAGTTGCAATTGGATCGAGATAAGAACTGTTTCCAAAAGTAAGTTTCAGTCTATTGAAATTTTCCATGTTGAAACCAGTGGGTTCAATTCTACAGACAATTAAGAGGTACCTATTATTCTACTTTGTCAGGTTTTTCAGCATAGCAATATAATATAACAACATAAATATATCAAGGTAGATCATAGAACTTAGCTCACTGTATTCACGCGACGAGATTTAGGAGTACCACTGAGACAAATATTTCACCTTGGCTTGCGGGCGGTGCGGTTGGCGCCAGACGGAAACTATGGCTGTGACTTGCAAGATACATGCAAGGGACTTTCAGGGGGTCTTTTACTCTTTGATTTATTAACATTAGTCGTTCTGTACAAAACGACATATCTGAATAAACCAACAGAGCTCAAGTTTTTATAGATTTGAATTCCAAGGCTCTCTATTTTTCTGAATATTAACTCTATTAAAATAGGGGTGTAACGACTCTAACATCTCGTCTCCTAACCTGCACGTGGTAGATAACGAACTAGGCTCTGCTGAAAATATCAATAAATCTTCATAATTTAATAACTAATTGATTTTACAATTAATTTCCATTACTTGATACTGGCAGAAATGTGTCCAACCAGACACGGTTGCCATTAACAAAGAATCGTCATCATCATCATCTATTAAAATATTTTGTATAATAATATAATTTTTTCACCAATTAAGTTTGCAGTTTCTTTGCTTTAATTTGAGTTGTTTTACAATAACCGTTTGTGGGTGAAATGGCGTGAAATAAAACTTTATCTGTTTCTAAAGTCATTTTACAAAATATCTAAGTAATTTTGTTTCTAATGTTCAAAGGCCTTAGTCTGCAGACGGATCTTGGTTAACCCCTCGTTATAGCTCAAACTTCTAATTTCAGCACCAGCGATTTATTCAAATTATAGTCAATTCAATTTGATTTCACATCTAGATAGGTAGTGATCTTGATATATGAGGCCACACATTCCCTTTGCCAATTCAACTTGTTTTGTTCGAAGCAATTATGGTCCTTCGATCATTCGGGAAAACATTAGAACGCCGGGGTATTATTATGTTCTGGTCTTCAAGGCAGGAATTCAGCTCTTAAATCACCCAGGAACCCTGTATTCCAGACAGTATTATAACTCTACCTCTAATATTCTCTACTTGATTTTTTCTTATTTTTCTACGAGCAAATAATGACTATAATAATCGACTTTACGTAGGTACTTCTTTATTGAAAGGAATATTATAAAGCCTCTGAGGAACCTTAAGATTTTTATAGCACTGTTAATTAAACATCATTAAGAAAGAAAAACTGTGCCGAAATATTTGAAACCTGAAAACTCATGTAATTGTTTTCACGTTCTCAACGAATTCGATAAAAACAGCCCAGTAAAAAACAAGATGCTGGGGTAACTATTGTAAAGTTACGTGAGACATAAAATATGAAACGGTACAAATTCCCGGCAGTGTCAGCTATGCACCATTTGTCAATATAATTTATGAGACCTGCGGTTTGGATGGGAACCTAACTGGCTAGGGAACAGGACACGGAGCTATGTTGCGAAATGGCTAGCTCACGATGTCTTCACTGACCCCAGCTTACCACAATGTAGGTAGGTAGAATCTTGTAACCGCATGCGGTGTTATGCTGATATTGACATTTATATGCAAATATTTGGTATGGGCACTATTGACGACCTCTGTCACGCGGTGAGCGAAGGGCTGCCGGAGTGCGGGTTCGATTCCCGTCTCGGGACAAATATTTATACAATCTGCACATATTTTTTCCGAGTGTTCTGGTCGTTTTCTATGTATAATAAAAATTCAGTCATCTAAGTACCCATAATACAAGCTTTGCTTAGCTTGGGGCTAGATTATGCTGTGTGGATTGTCGAGCATTATTTATTTATTGAGCCTCGGTGTAGGATTGTGTGAATAGAGACTAGTCAAATGAATTTCAAAATCCCATGTTCTACAATGCAATAATCACATTGCATAGAACCTTTATAAACAGTAACGTGATAGTCTTCGAGAACAACTTCGCCTTATTTCTCTATAGGTACTCGTTCTCTAAACAATCCAGTCAGGGATACCATCACCAATAAGTACCTTAACAAGTGAGGACGTACCGATTCTCTGGCTCATTATAAATCCTAATAACATGTGCTGATCGATTCATAGTGATACGAGGTCAGGTTTCCACGCCATCTCATAAAATTTTATTGCTAATTTAGTTTACCACTACAAGCGGCGCTCGTAGTTCCTCCGTTCGAATATCTTCCTTCCAAAGCAAAAAGGTCGACGCAATTGGATCCTTATTTCCAATCCAATACAAACCTTTTTGAATATACCAAAGTTATTTACCCTATTTTAGTCTCAAAAACAATCGTGAAGCTCATATTTAAAGGTAAATTATACTAGATCTACAAAATAGATTTCCAAAAGTACAAAACTAAGGTTTCTTTAATGAAGCTTATGCGTAAGATGAAGCTAATTCTCACTCCATAGTGTAAATTCGGAATCACTTTACTAAACCGAACTCGTAGGAAGTCTTCAGCAGTAGGATTAGCTGGGTAATCCTATATTGGGTGGATGATTACAAAATCCCCTGCTTAGCATAATCAGATCTGCCGGTAAACGATGATTTTTTTACACCGAGAGCTTTGATTCTCGCTGGCAGCGATTTGGGAACGTGTGAACTGCCTCTAACGACTTTGAGTTCAAATTTGTCTGGGGAAACGCATAATAAAATCGCGGTGTCAAAGTCGAAGTCTAGTGCTATAAAGGACTCGTCGATTGGTAATTTTGGCAGCACTGCTGGTTATGATAATGCGTTCGTGTACTAAACTGTTATTGGGTTTTTTATTTCATTGTGCTATTACTACCAGGAACAATAATAATCTTCAAGAATTCCAATACGTAATGAAGATTTCGCTCCAGATAAGAAAGAATCGACGAACCAACTTAATAAGGGCTATTAATGCCGTGCAGTTCGTGACCTCTATATAAGGGCTATCGTACCACCGTAAATCTGAAATGGTAACTTTATAGCAGGGATCACGCGAAGTGACCCTTGGCGACCTCATTACTTGTTTCGCGTAAGGGCTTTGTCACAAGCGCGGAAGGGCAAAACAACCATAGCTGTAAATTTACTTTTACAGAACAGAAACAGGTCAAGTCCTGCCTATGATAAAGACATTATAGATATATAAATTGTGTATAGCACGAACTTGGAAAACTGATGCATCGAATCAATATAATTTAACTATCAAATAGGTACGTACTTTTCAAAAGAAGAAATATGACCCAGTAAGCGAATGACCAAAAGCCATTACCTATTATACACTTAGGCCCACACCTATTATACACCTATTATACACTTATTATACACACAGGCCAAGTCAAATCTAACCTACATATAATTGACTTCGCACTCATTTAGATCTCCATTCTTTTTGCCGCGAAGCCCACAGCCAATCATAATTTTTGTATTGAACTTGGCTCTCCTTTTTTACTTTTATGTTTTTGGTGGGATTGAGATTACTTTTTAATTAAATTAAAATTTGATGTGTGGTGCTTTCCTAGAATTTGCACCATCCCAACTCTTCCCGCGGGTGTCGTAAGAGGCGACTAAGAGATCCACCGGCAGGCGGGCAGCAGCACCTCCTGCAGAACTTTACCACCGAACTGCGATCCCCAACCCGCATGCCCAGCATGGGGATTATGGGCATAACCCCTATGGGATAAAACGCTTATGAGAGGGATCCCTGCATCCAGCAGGCTGTTGAGGTGAGGTGAGCTTTAAAAGTAAACAACAACAAGCATTTATTGTGACCACGCGATTACCGTATTATTCCTCCTTTGCCGAAACTTGTTGTAAATGCTAGTTAAATACGAAATGGATTTGTAAATCAGACTGAGCCCGCTAGATAAACATAAACGTAAATTGTATGTCGTGTGTTCTCTGTACACGATTAGGGTCAGCTATGTTTGAATTAAAACATGACCGCTAATTATAGTGAAACAGGTATTCTTCTGGTTTCAGTTCTCAAGTAGCCTAATAAATTTAAGTAATTTTTTTTCACGGTTAGTGTATTATGTCGATTTATGGATAACTTAAGTACTTCTAATAAACGCGTTTGAGTTAAACTTTGTATAAGTAGGTATTTCATAAAGATTATTTCGTGCTGTCTACCTATCGGGTAGAAGAAAATGAAGAAGTTATTACGGAAACTACAGCAACAAAATAATAGTTCAATTTTTTTAAAGCAAAAAGCTAATTTTGTATCTCTTAGTTTTAAACGGTTTTATTCCTTTTGTGGAATAATACTTATCCCTCGGGAATAAACTACCCACCACGGGACTACCTCGGGATACCTCTAGCTATAAAACTGCTAAAGAATCGGTCCATAAATGACGGAGAAATTGACTAACGTGCATACAAAACATACAGTCGATCTAGTCCCTCCTCATTTTTCGAAGTCGGTTAAAATGGAAGGATGCAAAGAATGACTTTAGTGAGTTAGAGTCAAAAAGGAAAATGTGTTAAAGAGCCTGCTCTCACGTGCATTTGAGTTAGACAGGCAATAAACTGTGATGGATAAGAGGTCAAATATTTGCGTCTACCGTCTGAAGACCTTCATTAATTTGCGCCGATAGCTATTTTCTTTCTCAGGGCTCTGTTGTTTTAGGAGAGCTCTTTAATAAGGCATCACACGATTATGTTTGCGCTTAATCAACTTTTCAAATGTTTAAGTAGTTAATTGGTGGGACAATGATTACCGTTGAGTCCGGTTATCAGTTTTAAATATCAGTGAAGCACGTGAGCATTGATTGAACGGCAATCTGAATGATAAAAATGAAAAATAAATCATAAATAATTTATTGAAAACTTAAGGGCATTTTTTTATTTATTTCGCAACTGTAAATTTAAGAATATGCTGTGAAAAATTACATGTGTGTGCTTCCTACGACTTTTGTATTACGTAGTTATCAATCCAAAGTTATCGACATAGCTCTGAGAATTAGCAAGCTGAAGTGGCAGTGGGCCGGCCATATCTCGCGAAGAACCGACGGCCGCTGGGGCAAACGTGTTCTTGAGTGGATACCACGACTCGGTCAACGTAGTGTAGGACACCCTCCGACCAGGTGGGATGACCTGCGAAAGACTGCAGGTAGATGCTGGATGCGTCAAGCTGAAGACAGGGCGCTATGGCGCTCATTGGGGGAGGCCTATGTCCAGCAGTGGACTAATATTGGCTGATGATGATGATGATGAATTATCAATCAAGGTCAAGATATTGTTGATAGTAATCTAGTTTATCTCAAGTTCGTGACTAGAAACAAACAAATCATGCTGCTTTTAATCAACCATGCAAGCAAATCCAAGTGTAAAGTGCTATTGCATAAAACTATTAACAGATTGAGCTGTGCAAGCTTTTACTTATCAGATGTGGAGATATAACTAACTTTGAACGTAACCAGAGGCGGGGCCAGTAACGAAATAAGGAGGTTGTATAAAAATGCTCTTGATAAAATTGATTAATTGTTTCAATAACGCCTCTAATATTTCAATTAATTTCGAAAGTTACAGATTGTACATGACGTATTTTAGAAACAAGAATATGTGTGTATCACTACATATTATATACTAATAAAATAATGCTGGACAATTCACACAGCGTTATCTAGCCCCATGGTAAGCAGAGCTTGTGTTATGGGTACTAGATAACTGATATACATAATACAATACATATATTTTTTATTATACATAGAAAACAACCAGAACACCCGGAAAAAATATCTGCAGATCGTACACACAATTGTTCGGAGGAGGGAATCGAACCCGCGACCTCCTGTGTCGCAGGCGGACCTTCGCCCACCGCGCCACATCGGTCGTCAAATATGCAGCAGTCATACTATGCAATGATACACACATATTCTTAAACAAAGTCGCTTCCCGCTTTCTGTCTGTCCCTATGTATGCTATGAGGGTTTCTTAAATAGATAGAGTGATACAAGAGGAAGGTTTATAAACTTTTTTATATTTCCACACAGGCGAAGCCGCGGGGCGCAGCTAGTAAAAGATAAATCATAAATTTTCTATAAAAAAAATAACCAAAACTATTTAAGATGTGCAGAAATGATTTATTTAATTTGGAAATAGATAATTTTATAAAAAGTTATATTAAAAGAATCCTGAATGGAGAATATCAATGCAGATTCAGAAAAATATCAAAGGAACAACAAATAATAGACATCATCGCTTTCCACAAGGATTTATAAAGCAAAGTTTACGTACGTGCTAAACTAGCTTACGTAACTTTGCACTCTACATCTGGCACACTTTTGATCAAGCACTTTCCTTGATCACGTATAGGATGTTTACCACAAATTAGCAGACCATTTCCTGGAGGTTTATATCGAGTTTTTTATACTTATTCACAACCGTTTTCTGCAAGGTTGAACTTACCTAATTGACGGTAGGTAAGTGGTCAGATTTCGGACTGACAATTGTAGAAAAAGTTTTTTTTTACAATTGTGTTGTTTTTTTTTATCACAATTAAACTTTCTAGACATTTTTAACGCAATGTGATTCTAATCACAAAGTAAGCAGAGCTTCTGAACTCAGAATTTATATACTCCCAAACCCCAAAAAAACCAGCAGGTCACAAAAACATTTTTCCAACGGCGAAAATCAAATCTACAACCTTTGCATCGTAGGCACAGTGGGCAAAGGTATAAACCTTTGCCCACTGTGCCAAAGAGGTTGTTAAAAAATCTGATGGCTAATTTGTCAAAGACATACGACCTACGTAGAACATATACGTATAAGTAATTCAGTGGTACTTTAGTAAGTATTTACTAGTTTGTGTAAACCTATTTATAGCTTTGTAATATGATACCGATAGATTTCCAACTACACGTTTTCAAAACTCTTACATAAAATTACTCTTAGGTAAGTTGGAAATTACACAATCTAACAATTTTTGCCCAACACCAGTTTGTGAAGAACAATGAATATCACTCTAAGCGCTTTGTGTGTTTCCCGTTTATCATCGAAGATGTTAATGTGTTTTGTAATGTAGCACTTTATGTGAGTTTTGTGAATGGAATCGTGAGATGTGGGTTACGATCATAAAGTTCATACGGGTCGGGCAAATATGTTTCTTTTTGTTATATGTATATAATGCTGGACAATTCACACAGCATTATCTAACCCCTTGGTAAGCAGAGCTTGTGTTATGGATACTAGATAACTGATATACATAATACAATACATTACATATATATATATATATATTATTATACATAGAAAACGACCAGAACACCCGGAACAAATATCTGCAGATCGTGCACACAATTGTTCCGAGGCGGGAATCGAACCCGCAACCTCCTGCGTCGCAGTCGGACCTTCGTCTACCGCGCCACATCGGTCGTCAATATATCATTATACATATGTTTGATGGCTCAAATTATTGAAGTATGAAGCTAAGATCAATATAATTAATGTCGGTGATTTCCATTTTAATATCTAGCTAGGTATTTTCAGGTATTTAGATTTCCTTCTCAAACAAATTTCATCATCATTATCAGCCTATAGGCAGTCCACTGCTGGACATAGGCCTCCCCCATTGAGTACCATAGCGCCCTGTCTTCAGCTTGCCGCATCCAGCATCTACCTGCAGTCTTTTGGAGGTCGGAGGGCACACAAATTTACTTTTTAACAATGATTTTTTTCTTATAAATAGAAGAGTCGGTAAAGTATTTTGGTCGATTCAAAAGTCTAAAGTCAATAGCATTTATTTCTTTAGGCTTATAAAAAAGCACTAAGACAAGTCATATCCTCTCAAACGCCCGGCGAAATCGACTACATAGCGCTATATATCCGAGCTTCGCGGACAAAAATCACGGCGCCGTAAAATATCCTATTTTTTACATAAATCTTTTCTCGCAACAAATGTTGCTGGGACGTTTAAGTGGATATTTTATACTATAAATTTACGTCTCCTCTCACAAAACTGTAAGTAGGTAGGACTAGTTACCGCATTTCTGTTATCTAGTACAATACCCACACCCTTCCACATTCGCTTCCTTAGTTCCATCACCGAGACAATACCAGACTTCTAGGAAACAGCTCAACTCATTACTATTCCAACTCTTCTAGTCCAGTGTTGCCCATTACAAAAACTATTTCTATTCTCCCGCTTTGTCGAGACCGGTCCAACAGTTACTTGGCCATTATTGTTGTAAAGCCTTCTATTTTCCCAATTATTCGTTAACACCTACTGTGCACTAAATAAGGCAGCATTGAATGATATAAAAAGTTCACTGTCCACTTTCTTTGTGAGCTCAACTTTATTAGTATCAGTTTCATTGGCATCTATAACATTGCACACATTTCCATTTATTTTTTGTGTATTTTGTTCTCTAAATTATTCTTTTAGCATTTTATTTGTATTCTTTGTCTATACTCAGCGCCTAACTGTACAACCTACTTCAAAATTTCAATTTTTATTGATGTTTTTGGAAAAAGCTTATTTCTACAGTCTAGCGTTTGTGTTCACATACTCTATATATATAAATATATGATACATTTCTTTGACAAAAATATTACTGTTGCACGTTTTTGTAATACAGTTACTTTCGTGGTCATTACAGTGCAACACAGTTCGGTGGGCGTCTGTGATACGTCCAATTATAGTGTTAACGAGACTTCTCGGTGTCGGATCGATTACGTGCTGTTTTGTTGTACTGAGACCGTTACTTTGCATTATACAGTAGGTAATCTTCTATACCTGTGTCATGCTTGCCTCTTTAGAAACATGTTTTACATAGTGAGTACATTTTTTAACATAATTAACAACATTATTATCCTTACCGTTATTATCTGCTTACTTACCAACTACATATGATATTAATTGATGTGTATAAAAAGGTTTGTGCCTTTCATAACGCTCAAAAGAGTTTTGGTAAGGTGGTTTGCAACCTCTGACAACTTCGACGTTTTGAATGCCTACTCTCCTAGAGAAGGTTTGGTTTAATTCTCTAAGCTTACTCTAGTTCATTGTTTTATAGATTTTACAAACTTCCGCTATGACACCATCATCATCATCATCATCAGCCTATAGTAGTCCACTGCTGGACATAGGCCTCCCCCAATGAACGCCATAGCACCATGTCTTCAGCTTGCCGTATCCAGCATCTACCTGCAGTCTTTCGCAGGTCGTCATCCCACCTGGTCGGAGGGCGTCCTACACTACGTTTACCGAGTCGTGGTCTCCACTCAAGAACACATTTGCCCCGAAAGTTTAAAAGCACCTACTTTAAATTCTTAACCCTTCAAATCTAACTAAGCTATAGCTCAAGCAGATGCATTTAAAATGTATAAACTGATTAGAATAATTAGCCATTAACACTTCTTTGTCAGAATGACTGATTGAAAATGGCACCTCCATTTTCTACAATGTCTCTTTCTTTTACCGATATCTAGAAAGGGAGGGAATAACGACTCCTCTAATGTATCTCCATTGACATTTATGACTATAGATTGATTACAGTCCTATAAAAGTGTAGCTGTAAGGAACTCTTCAATAATAAACTTGCTGGGGATATAACAAACGAGGATTTGATCAGTATAAAAACGTTACTAGTTTTTAAAACTTTTTTATCTTTATTATTATTATTTATTTATTATTTTAAGCCATTACTGTCCCACTGCTGGGCAAAGGCCTCCCTTTTCTTCTTCCACTCCTCGCGATCCAACGCTGCAACAGGCCATGATGGAAGATGTACCTCGAGCTCGTCGCGCCATCTCATCATTATATCAATTAACACTAAAGTCATATAAAACGGGCTATTTACCATGTTTTGTGTGCCAGCTTTTGCCTGCGGTTTTGCATCCATAGTACCGTCTATGGTAAAAATTAATGTTTTATCCAGTTCTTCAATGGATAATTTCTGTAATTTATGGAAATCTTTAGTTTTATTATTGAAGTCATTTGCAGTTGCAGACTTTAATTTGTATTTTCATTTTGCTCTACATACTCGTTTTTAAAACTAATTTGGGCATTTGTCTTGTGCTCGTTATAATAAAATAAAAAAAACATAGTTTCTCATTTTCTTATTTATTGCTTCAGTTTTTTGTCGATGGATGAAATTAGAATCGTGATAGCGTTTCCGATGATGAAGCATATAGCCGTTAAAAAAATACAATAAAAAAGTTTACGTTTAAAAAAAAGTCTGTTCTGCTTGTTCCTTTAAACGCAGTAAATAATAAATGAATAAATTAATTAAAACTATACTGTACTTGAAGTACAGTATAGTTTTAATTCATTTATTCGTAATTCATTTTCACTAACATAAATAAAAATCGTATAAAAGCAGTCTTATAGCCTAAAACAAATTCTCCCAGGATAAAGATAGATAGATTTGTGTTAAAATTACTGTTCTGCTTGTTCCTTTAAACGCAGTAAAGAATGAATGAATAAATGAATTAAAACTATACTGTACTTCAAGTACAGTATAGTTTCAATCCATTTATTCATAATTCATTTTCACTAACATAAATAAAAATCGTATAAAGGCAGTCTTATAGCCTAAAACAAATTCTCCCAGGATAAAGATAGATAGATTTGTGTTATATCGTTTCGTTTCTCTGAAAGATAGGATTCGTAACGAATACATCCGACAGAGAACCAAAGTTATCAACATAACTCTAAGAATTTGCCAGCTGAAGTGATAGTAGGCTGGCTATATCTCGACAACCGCAAGGTGTTCTTGTGTGGAGACCACAACTCGGTAAACGTAGTGCCCTAACGCCCTCCGAACAGGTAGGATGACGGTTGAAAATATGATTTATTTATTTTTCATCAAGACTACCATTTCACTGGAGCCCCAAAGCTATCTTCAAACTTGTTGGTGCTCACACAAAGAGTTGTTCAACAATGACACTGAATAATAACTTTCCACGCAAACCTCCCCAAGAATGATCTTCAAAATTATGCGGCGTTTAGGCTGTGTCACCAACCCACGCTCCGTCACGATGAAATCTTTATAGTTCATTCTTGGCAGCAAAGAATCCTCCATTATGAAATAGGTTATTCGGCTGTTCGGATCTACGATTGATATTTTATTTACGATGTCTTTTCACCTTATTTTATTTTATATGTAGGTTTTACTTAAAAAAATGTTATTCAGAAACGAAATCTTACTTAGACTTTATTTTGCAGTGGATTTTTAAGGCTCACAGAAATGATTGAGTGAATTAACCGATTGGAAAATATTGACAATGGGCTTTTTTACCAATAAAACGTGCTGGCCGGTGAACACACAGCCTTACTCCGGCTTTCTGAGACCAAATTGAATTATAAATAATTTTAATATCAAGCCGGGACAGGCTGTCGTCACCGCGACAATGCCCTGGGCGGCACCGGATGCCCAAGATCACCTCCTATTACCATAATATAATTCCATCTCATAGAATCTGATACCTTCAACGTCTCTAGCGATAAAAGTGTAGAAATCGTTTTATTATCGCATTTTTATCCGTAGTTTTGTCAGCACTTTTATATGGGCTTGGAAATGTCGGGATAAGTATTTTGGGAATGGAATAAAGTTGTTGAATTTTATGGGCAGTTGCTCCCACGTGAAATTGTTTACTTGTTGCTTTTGAATGTTGATAGAGGTCAGTCCTATCGTACCCATGGGTCCACTAGAGCTTTTATTACGGCTATAGTAGCATTGTAGATACTTTTCTAGGAAATATATATATATATATATAATAGTGATACAGCAACTGGACTGATTATAAAAAGCTTAGGCAATAATTACATGAATATTTTTACTCGTCCAGGGTTGATCAATCAAGACACCATGCAGCGAGAATCCATTATTAAGAGACCTCGTAATACGAAAATCTTTAGGCAACTTGGCGAATAGCTCTCATGGCTCTCAATAGCTCTTATGGGCACAAAGAATCATCAGATGCTTTGTGCCCATAGTAAGCAAAGCATTTGCAGAACATTAAATCCAAAGCCAGAATTGAACCTGCAACATTCTGCGTCCAAGACAAACCTTCGCCTACATCACCTGAGAGGTCGTCACGAGAGATTTGTGCAACCAGGCAGAAATATAATACAATTATTATTCTCTAAAGAAATAAGTGAAATAATCTTAAAATTATCCCATTACGTTTCCCAGATTCAAGCGGGTGGCTTACCAAGTACCAGGAACTCAGAAACTCATAGCTAGTACGAATACACAATCTAATGAGAGCCGGCGCGGATCGTTATGTCGGACTCATGTGTATTATTATGCCCTAGAAGGAATGCGCAGGGTAGCGGGGTCACCGACAGAAGTACCGTGTACTGCAGAAGGAATAATAGTAGTAAGGTACCGAACCAGAGGGTTTAGGAAAACCAGACTTGAGAATGATGTGCGTGTTTTAAAATACAAAGGCGAGACTTAAGTACCTAGTGTCTGACGGAATATGGACATTCACGACTTTCGTTGCTATACGTTCAAATATATGGATTGAGGTAGATCTCAATTTTTCAAGCAAGCTAAAAGATATGGAACTTACTTTTTAAAATACGAAAAGGAGTTATAAGGGAAAACATACAGAGATTGGCTTAAAGCGATTTGATACCTACAGGTAAAATTAATATATATGTAGGTGAAACACCCAGTTATGTTGATATGATTCTTGTAAAGTCCACGTAAAGCTTATATTGAAATTTACTCGCTTTGAAAGTGCAAGAAGTAGCAATGTAGGAGTGTCTGCAACCACATAGAGTTGACCTTAGGGCATCAAATTCAAATAGGCTTGGAATATCGATCGTTATTGAGGTTTGCGTACGTGATTTTACACCGGTGTTTGCAAATGTAAAATGTATTTCCAAACGGTAAACCAAGAAGACTGAAGCAATGAAATCATAATTTTATTTCATTGTCAGATAATCAGATAATGGTTTGCTATAAAGTTAAGAAACTTCAAACTGAAAAGATTTAAGAATGTACTTCGTACACTAATTATCATGAACTATATTTTTACCCATAGAAGTTTTTCCATATTTTATAGTACTGCCACAGCCATCACAACCTACATAAAATCTATACTAATATTATAAAGAGGAATGGTTTGATTTTTTTGTTTGTTTGGTTGTATGAATAGGTTCCGAAACTACTGGACCGATTTGAAAAATTATTTCACTGTTGGGAAGCTACAATATCCCTGGTGAACATAGGCTATATTATATTTTTTTTAAAGTTAGGGATCCGTACTAAAACCGTGCCAAGCCGGAAAGATCCGCTAGTACAATATAAAAATAATGTATACACCAGATCCTATTACAAAAAAAGACATGCGCCAAGTACAATGGGCGGCCATATCCTTCCAGGCTACCTTTGCATGGAAAAAATATGAGAATTTAAGAAAGGCAGGCCTTCTTTAAATTCACATATTTCATTCGAGTGTAGAATAGTAATGAGCTTTACTATATTTTGTGAATAAAAATGTAAACCTTCTCTCACGTTACGGATCGTAAGTATCTATTGTAGAGCTGCTAAGATGGTTAGATACTCCGGTTACCGATATCATCTGACCTATGAACTGCTAATAATCGTGTCGGGCTTATAAAGTAAGTACAGCTGCCTGCTAAAGTGTTTAAAGATTTGAACGTGGTTTGATTTCAGGGGATTTGTAGTAGTTTTACATGATTTTTTTATAGAAAATTTATAACTTAATAGTAATTAAACAAGCGAAAACAAATAGTAGTGAGAAAACAATAAAATATTTTGCTTAAAATATCTATGTATATATGAGCTAAAATATCTTCAACCCGAAAAATTCGAGGCTGATAAAATTAAAAAACTATGGACCCTGGCAAAAGTAATTTTCACGATTTCTACTTGAAGATTATATTAAGCACTGATGAATTCATATTTATATTGTAACCGTCCAGATACTGTTAAATCAAATAATTTGACTTATGAATGTGACTATATCTCCTATTATTGTTATCTGTACAGTCCACGGGAGATTATTGTTGCTTTTTATCGCTAATCTTTTATATCTGACACTTGACGATAGGTACATAATCCATTTGATCTGGTCTATGATTCGATAATACCTTCTTTTGTTCTCATCAATTATATCCCAACACAATTTAAAACTACAAGACGTCTATTCTAAACATACCCATTATTATATAACAAATACTACAGAAACAGGAACAAAACGAACGAACTTTAATAAACTCAGACATGGAAATACTAAGTAGTATCTGAAACTTCCAAACCTTTTGTCCTGGTTAGGAAGGCTATTCCTTCCTCAAAAAACTCAAAAAAAGAAAATCAAAATATTTTATTTTCTTTGGGCTTACAAGTAAGCACTTAGACAAGTCATACTTTATACAAGATAATTTTACTGTACAACAAAGAATGACTGAGAAGAAATACGACAGTGCACTTCTTTATAAGGAAGTAACTACAAAGTCTAGAGTTGACAAATAGCCTTACAAAATAGGCTTTGCAACAATGGATACTTAAAAATACGATCATTATGACCATACTCATAAAATTTCAAAAAACGTAAACGTCTTCTAGTGTTGGCTTCTTGAGGTTTACTGAGCTCTAACCTAATAATAATTATAGGTATTTTGTGGAAAGATGCTTTCTGAATGCGTTGTTAAATTTATTGAATACGAGTAAAATTTTAAAAGGTATTTTACTATAAATAAATAAATAATGCTGGACAATTCACACAGCATTATCTAGCCCCATGGTAAGCAGAGCTTGTGTTATGGGTACTAGATAACTGATATACATAATAAAAAAAATTATACATAGAAAACAACCAGAACACCCGGAACATTCAATATCTGCAGATCGTACACACAATTGTTCTGAGGCGGGAATCGAACTCGCAACCTCCTGCGTCGCAGGCGGACCTTCGCCCACCGCGCCACATCGGACGTCAAACTAATAAATCTATCCTGGTTTATATAGTTTGGTTAATAAATGAACGGCCGGGCCGATTTAGCTGATTTTGGTTTTGAAATTTTTTTCGTAGTCCAGGGAAGGTTAAAATGGTGAGAAAACATGGTAAAATTACGCAGAAATTTCCACGCGGGCGAAGCCGCGGGGCGCAGCTAGTTATCAAATAAAAAGAATGTGAGTTTTCGGTGGACAATGGGACGTCTGTACCAACCTCTCGCAATATTTCCTTAATGCTAAAAACTAATCTTAGTACTCGTGTCCTTTGCCTGACCGAACAGCCCATATCTGCCCACTTCTAAACCTAGGCCTCCTCAAACGATGCCACAAATAGCGGTTATAAATATAAATATGATGGACAATCCACACAACATCATCAGCTTGGGGATACAAGCTAAGCAGAGCTTGTGTTATGGGCACTAGATGATTGATATACATACATACAATACATTATATAGATAGATATACATAGGTTATGAGCCGCCTCCTGCATTGGCTTCCCGACATTTT
This sequence comes from Eupithecia abbreviata, assembly GCA_943735965.1. NCBI lineage: Eukaryota > Metazoa > Arthropoda > Insecta > Lepidoptera > Geometridae > Eupithecia > Eupithecia abbreviata. Next base: position 9,022,402 of record OX030982.1, on the reverse strand, counting down.
AACCTCTCTTGTAATTTAAATCTGCTTAAGATAGTTTTACCCAATAGGCTTCTCACCTTTCAACGACCAGAGGTCTAACTCGCACAAAGGATCATATTGGTGAAGGCTGTTCGGTTGCAATAAATAGTTAGAGCGATAGCGCAGGCTGTCGTCGTAAGCTACAATCAGGCGAGTCCGCCGGTCAAGTCGCCGCCGGCATTGTTCCCTAGCCTTTACTAGGGAGGGGCAAATCATCGATATCAAAAGTTTTGAATAAATAAAATTAATAAATAATGCTGTATGACAATTCATACAGCATTATTTAGCCCCAAGCTAAGCAAAGCTTGTGTTATGGGTACTAGATAACTGATATACATTATACAATACATTACATAGATAGATATTTTTTTTATTATACATAGAAAATGACTTGAACATCCGGAACAAATATCTGCAGATCGTACACACAATTGTTCCGAGGCGGGAATCGAACCCGCAACCTCCTGCGTCGCAGGCGGACCTTCACCCACCGAGTCACATCGGTCGTCAAATATAAATAAATTCATTTATAATAATTTGTCACAATAAAACAGATAATATATAATGGTTAAATTGATTGGTCTCGCAGATCGTACACACAATCGTTCCTGGCGGACCTTCACCCACCGCCACATCGGTCATCGAATGGATATTTGGTCTACACTTTCGATGGAGAAACAATAAAGATGGCTGAAAGCTTCAAACAAAATTTATATTATTTAGGTTTTTGCGTTCTATTTTTGGAAAGAGGGTGTATGGCATCACCCTCTTTCCAAAAATCAGCACAGTTCAGCACTGAATCAAATAAGCATTTGAAAATATAATTCATCTTATATCATTTTAAGACTACTTTTCGTCTACTCAGCTTTTCCGAATGGAAATATGGACTTTCAATTCAAAACGTTTATTTCAGACATCAGTCTATATTAGACAAACAATCTACGTATCTATATTTGAGCATAACTATATTAAATAAAAACAAATTAAAATTTAATTTTAACTTTGGTTTCATGTTCTGCCTTCCGAAAATCTAGGCAGTCCTTTAGATAATAACTCAATTCAGATGACCACCTCTTTGTGTTTAAATTGTCCTTGCCTAGTCGCACAATTTATATAGGTAAAGTCAAAATCAATAGCATTTATTTCTTTAGGCTTATAAAATAAGTACCACAAAATATACGTATATATTAGTAATATATACGTATATTTTGACTTGTCTAATAATAATGTAATATAATATTACACGTATAAATACGTGTAAATACTACCTTTTTGGGAGTATAATGAATGTATCGATGTTTGTGCGTCGATATAGCTCACCACTAAACCACTACACGATTATATTTGCTCAAGACAAACCAAACCTATCCAGCATGTGATAAATGCTTCCTACGCAATGTAAATTGAATTATTCTATCGGTAATTGAATAGAAGGATTCACAGAAAATAGACGAGAATATTGTATGGAGGCAAGAGTAGTGTGTTATTCGATTGCGTTCCTTTTGGTATTTTCGTTTTTTTTTAAATATCCTACTAATATTATAAACGTCACAGTTTGTAAGTATGGATAGATGGATGTTTGTTACTCTTTCACGTAAAAACTGCTAAATTGATTTTAATGAAACTTCACACTAATATAGCTTACATATTAGAATAACACATAGGCTACAATTCATAAAGATATATAGTATATTATCCAAAATATCTATCACCACGCGGGTGAAACCGCGGGGCGCAGCTAGTTACTATATATATTAGCTACACGAGTTATGGGAACCTTGGAGATAATAGAAAAAAAATCTCTAGCAAACTTTAAAGTAAAAGTTAAGATGCGTTTATTGGAAAGGGAAAGTTATCGATTCTTTATGCTAATTTTGTATGATCGTGCGTACAATTGATGGGTCTTACAAAGTACCTTATACTTAATACTACTATTATAACGACCAAGTATTTATGACGACCGATGTGGCGCGGTGGACGAAGGTCCGCCTGCGACGCAGGAGGTTGCGGGTTCGATTCCCGCCTCGGAACAATTGTGTGTACGATTGCAGTTCCGGGTGTTCTGGTCGTAACATATGTATAATAACAATATCTTTGTAATGTATTGCATTAAATACATATATCAGTCATCTAGTACCCGTAACACAAACTCTGCTTAGTTTGGTTTGGTGTGTACGATTGCAGTTCCGGGTGTTCTGGTCGTAACATATGTATAATAACAATATCTTTGTAATGTATTGCATTAAATACATATATCAGTCATCTAGTACCCGTAACACAAACTCTGCTTAGTTTGGGGCTAGAGGTAGACCTTCGCCCACCGCGCCACAGAGTTCGTCAGTAAAGCAATAGATGCCCGATCAGTCATTGTAATATTTATGAAGTAGTATGGAACCATTTGTTATTATTATTTATTAGACATATGCGTGCAAGTCGTTTTAAAATTATGGTTTATGGCTATCTGAGTGTCGAAAGAGGAGCGTGGGTGCAACGGGTTCTGCCTAAAATGCAAACAATAGTCAGCCTTATTTCATTGGATTGAGAAGTGATTTTTTACCTGTTTGATTTAAATTTATGCATTTAGACGTCGGAAAATGTTGTCACATCGATCGTTAGCATGTAAGTGTTTGAGGACCGATGTGGCGCGGTGGGCGAAGGTCCGCCTGCGATGCAGAAGGTTGCGGGTTCGTTTCCCGCCTCGGAACAATTGTGTGTACGATCTGCAGATATTTGTTCCGGGTGTTCTGGTCGTTTTCTAAGTATAATAAAAAAAAATCTATCTATGTAATGTATCGTATTATGTATATCAGTTATCTAGTACCCATAACACAAGCTCTGCTTACCACGGGGCTAGATAATGCTGTGTGAATTGTCCACCATTATTTATTTATTTAAGTGTGTAAAATTGTAATTGTTATAACAACAGATGCCTTAATCTGATTACTTATAAGTTCAGGTAAACTCCAGAGGACGGTCACCAACCCGCTGGTCTGATCAAATTAGGGCAATAACGGGACTCACATTAAATAAATAAATAATGCTGTACAATTCACATAGCGTTATCTAGCCCCATGGTAAGCAGAGCTTGTGTTATGGGTACTAGATAACTGATATACATAATACAATACATTACATAGATAGATCTTTTTTATTATACATAGAAAACGACCAGAACACCCGGAACAAATATCTGCAGATCGTACACACAATTGTTCAGAGGCGGGAATCGAACCCGCAACCTCCTGCGTCGCAGGCGGACCTTCGCCCACCGCGCCACATCGGTCGTCAACATTGCCTGCAGCCCTGCGACAGGCCGAAGACAGAGTGGTGTAGAAGCGGTTCATCAGCGTCACCGTGAAAGCTTACCAGCCAGCAAAGACTACGACAAAGAAGAAGAAACTCTTGACATAAGTACCTAACACATGCAATAGCATTAAACGAAGTATTCCCGTTTGAGCACCTATTTTTTGGGCATCTATGCATTGAGCACCAAAGGTATTCCCATTTGAGCACCAATCAATATATTAACGTGGTGCTCAAATGGGAACAAGAAATAAAATTTGATTCTATTCCCCATTGAGCACCAGCTTCTAGTGATGGGGTGTATAATAAAACATAACTATGAATAAAACATTAAAATGGAAATGGGCGGGGCACATCCAGAGAATGCAAAACGAGAGATGGTCCAAAGCTATAATGAATTGGTACCCAATAAACAAGAAACGAAGAAAAGGAAGACCTGTAAAACGATGGGACGATGACATCGTAAAAATAGCAGGGAAGACATGGAGTAGAGTAGCTAGAGATCGAGGAAGATGGAAGGAGCTGGAGGAGGCTTTCACCGCTGAAAGCGGTACTCACATATGTATAGATAGAGATAATATATAGATTAGTATTTAAGTTAAGTGTGAGAAATAAAAGCTGTTTTATTTATTTATTTATGAATAAAACTGTTAAAAAATCGTCTTAGATAGGTATTGATTAAGTTATTCCCAAAAGAAGACTTATAAGCTTCCTTACCTGGATAACATCACGATATAAAGATTTCTTCAAACTCTAGCGGTACAACAGAAACTTCACAAATACTTTGACCTAAGATTTGGCTTCGATAATTTCACATTACATCCAAAAACACGACTAGGTTGTTGAACTGCAATCGTGAGGTTAACGCTAAGTTAAGAGCTAGATTTTCGTATTGCGTGTAATTTACAAACATACCTACATATACATACGTATATTATATATTTATAGTAGGCATATTTATTCAAACTAATTATTATTCTGTACAACTTATTCTTTTACACTTGTTTACACTTATTCTATCACTTCCTGTCCATCCAAAGGTTGCCTGGCAGAGATTGATCATAGCGATAAGGCCGTCTTTTGTACAACATAATCTATTTTGTCTTTTCCTGTTCTGTGTATCTATTTTAATTGGTGAACAATAAAGAGTAATTGTATAGTATTGTAGACTGTATAACCGGCAGCAATGAAAAATTATATCATTTAAAATTATATTATTATATCATTATGAAACTTAGCAATATAATAACACTAGCTGCGCCCCGCGATTTCACCCGCGTTGTAATAGATATTTTAGATAATATAATATATATTTTTATAAATTGTAGCATGTGTGTTATTTTGATGTATAAGTTATATTATTGTAAAGTTTCATTAAAATTCATTCAGTAGTTTTTACGTGAAAGAGTAACAAACATCCATCCATCCATACTTACAAACTTTCGCGTTTATAATATTAGTAGGATACCAGTAGATAACTAGATAATGAAAGTAGCAATTAAAACATCGCACTCATCGATATCATTATTATATCGATTACGCACTAATCGTTCCTAATTTGACGACCGATGTGGCGCGGTGGGCGATGGTCCGTCTGCGACGCAGGAGGTTGCGGGTTCGATTCCCACCTCGGAACAATTGTATGTACGATCTGCAGATATTTATTCCGGGTGTTCTGGTTGTTTTCTATGTATAATAAAAAAATATCTATCTATGTAATGTATTGTATTATGTATATCAGTTATCTAGTACCCATAACACAAGCTCTGCTTACCATGGGGCTAGATAATGCTGTATGAATTGTCCAGCATTATTTATTATTTATTTAATTATTTCACACTTAAAATAAAATTTGATGCTCATATCCAGACAGAATGATATAAAAGACGATCATGAACAACAATTACCTTATCTTATTACACAATTCAATTTGAACGCAAAAAAAAAAAACAATAAGGAAATATCTAAGAATAATCAATCATCTCTGATATTTACGAAAAAACCGCGACTAATGTCGGTAGTGGCTAGAAAACGAAATAAGATGCTTATTGGTGGGATTGACCGTTTGGCAATCATCTATTGTTGGATCGTTGTTTATAAGAAATACAGAAATACAATTTATTCATAAAGCCACTTTACAAGTCAAAAATTCGTTTACATTTTGTATAAATTCAAATAAAAATAAATCATATTAAGTCGAATAAATAAAAATAATGTCATAGAATGGTTTACAATTGGAATAGTTCGTTTACAGAATAGAAATTATAAGAAATCCTTAACACTTTGACTGCGGTTTTTTTTCGACGACTGCGGTCTTTTTTTTTACCTAAAAAATTCGTGCTGCCACTCTACACAGCGGTTGTGTTGCGCCGCACATGCGTTTCGTTCGAAAAATATTACAGCTCTGCTGAGTCACAAAGATCTGTATTTTCTCAGCCACTGCGCTAGTGTGGATTTACGCATATTAGTCACTTGTAGAAAACTCATACCGTGCGTTTTCAGCACTCAAAGTGTTAAAAAGAACAGTCCGGGAAAAATTAAACCATGTCTTGTTCACTGGCACGTGTGCAAAGTAAACACTAACATTATTTAAGTGAAATTTATCTGATTTTATTACATCATAATGTCATTTGTGCCACTCACATTATGTATAACACAACAAAGAAACCACTAAATTTAAAATATAAATTAAAAACAACAGGTGGCTTTATTGCTGAGAGCGATTTCTTCCAGGCAGGCAAGAAGTGTTGGTAAAATAAACATAGTTACTACATCTCGTGATAGTGATAGATTAGTGATATTTTGTTAGATTTTAATAATCTATAGAGATATTTTACTTTATACCTGCACGCTGATGTTTATTGCACTGATGTGCGTGCAGGTTTCCTATCTCTAGGATCATCATCATCATCATCATCAGCCTATATCAGTCCACTGCTGGACATAGGCCTCCCCCGATGAGCGCCATTGCGCCCTGTCTTCAGCTTGCCGCATCCAGCATCTACATGCAGTCTTTCGCAAGTCGTCATCCCACCTGGTCGGAGGGCGTCCTACACTACGTTTACCGAGTCGTGGTCTCCACTCAATCTCTAGGATCCTATCTCTGTAATATGTTTCCTATTTATAGTGACATCATAACTGGTGACTGACTGTTGGTCCAACTTATTCGTGAGTGATCACAATTGCTTGTGATGACAGATTTAACAGAGCGTACAGGCTTGAAAGTCGTCTTGGCCAAGTTCTTGATGGACCCAAAGAAACCATAGAACCCAACCTGAAAATATATTCCCCCTTGGCACATATTCCAAATTATCAAATCAGTGCGTCCTACCCGTTATGACCTACGGTGCTGAGACGTGGACACTCACGATAGGGCTGGTCCACCAGTTCAAAGTCGCTCAGCGAGCTATGGAAAGAGCTATGCTCGGAGTTTCTCTGAAGGATAGGATTCGTAACGAATACATCCGACAGAGAACCAAGGTTATCGACATAGCTCAAAGAATTAGCAAGCTGAAGTGGCAGTGGGCCGGCCATATCTCGCGAAGAACCGACGGCCGCTGGGGCAAACGTGTTCTTGAGTGGAGACCACGACTCGGTAAACGTAGTGATGGACGCCCTCCGACCAGGTGGGATGACGACCTGCGAAAGACTGCAGGTAGATGCTGGATGCGGCAAGCTGAAGACAGGGCGCTATGGCGCTCATTGGGGGAGGCCTATGTCCAGCAGTGGACTGCTATTAGCTGATGATGATGATGACATATTCCAAAGCTCATTACATTGTCTCCATTGTTGCTCAGATGATGTATTACATCTTTTTTATTCCGGACACATCTATTTTAGATAATCAGAGGTCAAGCACGAACCATTCAAAGATAACTTAGATAATATTAGATAGAGGAATTCGTTTATGGTTCGTGGAACAAACATTATAGAAGAATATGGACCTCGTATTTTGATTTGGTATTGTTATAAAATGTTATGGGACTCTATATGACCATTTCAAGAGATAACAATGGGTAGTGTAAGCTTACTGACTTAGCCTTCATGTTAATAAATGTCAAAGTTTATAACGAAGTATTGCAGAGCAGAAGTAATTTCTAATTTAATGTAAGTAGATTCTTTCCGCTTATTTTTTTACTATGAACATTTTGAAAAATAAAGTTTTTACAAGTACAATGTGTTTGATCTTGAATAATTATCAACCGATATTTGAAGTGATTGTTCTAGCAAGAAATTTTGTCGGTAAATCATAATAATAATAATAAATAAATATTGCTGGACAATTCACACAGCAGTATCTAGCCCCATGGTAAGCAGAGCTTGTGTTATGGGTACCAGATAACTGATATACATAATACAATACATTACATAGATAGATATTTTTTATTATATATAGAAAACGACCAGAACACCCGAAACATATCTGCAGATCGTACACACATTTGTTGAATCGAACCCGCAACCTCCTGCGTCGCATGCGGACCTTCGCCCACCGCGCCACATCGGTCGTCATCATACCTCCCCCCTTGACCTACCTCATCCCCTTCAAATATCGGTAAGTCAAGACCTAATACATTGTAAAAGAAGTTCTGAGAAAAATATTCATAATCGAATACACCTGCCAAACTAACGATACCTTACAGGTATCTCTCTAAGTACCTACTATCTTTACAACGGTATACAACACAATAAGCTAACAGTTATAATGATTAGAGTGACCGTCGCGGGAAACTTGAGTCACGCTACGATCTCAAACTCGATCAGATAAGGAACAAAAATATCGATGTATCGATTCTTCCGCACTCCGATCGAGTCGTGATCGATAGAGAATCGAAGTGTCACGCGCGGGGTCAACGCCCTGAGGTCAGGGTCGCTTCTTGCATTTATGCAATGCATACATACCGATAGATGAACTAAGTACAAACATATATAGTAAACTCTCCATTGTTTATTCTATATCGAGTGTTTTTATTCGTGACTGCGGTTCGTTTTTTTTTTCGACTCGGATGCTTTGCATCTCGTTAGTAGTTTGCTATGTCATTGTTCTTCTTACTGATTCGAGTGTACTTGACCACTCTGTCTTGTTATGTGCATTCTTCCTTGGATTGTTTCTAGTATTTGGTTTAGGGGCTTGGTTTTGAATTTTTAAAGATAATTTATGCAATTACCCACTGAGTTTATTTTTCAAGGCACCTTTTGAAAATGGAATGTTTTTTTTGTAATTTAGCATTATTTGTTCTAAATATAAATCGAAAAAAATAGGATGCGATATAGCATGACTCAAAACGTAATAGTCGAGAGATAGCAAAGGATATTTTCTGTATATACTTGCACTGTAGGTACTTGAGATTATCTAGAAGATAAAAAAGCTTGGAACGAGTTTTGCTCCAACTCAAAATCTAACAAATTACAGATAAGCAAATCATATGTACTAGACACATAAGTTATGAACATACTAGTGGTTTCTTCTCACTTCTTCCACTGGTGGACAAAAAATTGAAGTGAACAACAATACATATAATAATGAATAGTATAAAATATGACTTGTCTAAGTGCTTATTTGTAAGCCTAAAGAAATAAACTTTCATTTCATTTCATTTCATTTCATTTCATTTCATTTCATTTCAGTAAACGCAGTAATTTTGCAGCAAATTGGAGAGTTAACTAAATACGCTTCTCCTAGGGCAAGGAACATGTATTATTGTGGAGATTATTTACTTTTAGTACAGCCTCAGCCACTTGCTTCAAGTGTGTGAGAGAGTATTAGAATTTACAAGTATTGCTGAGAGTTGAAACCACTTTGATGGTGGTAGAGCATTTCCAAAGATGAAGCTCAGAATAGTACTAATCACGATGATATTTAGTAAGTATTGAAACTCACTATTTTAACTCATTAAGTCATTACTTATGAGTTATGTATTATTGAATATGTTAGGTTATACCTAACCTACCCTATATGCTATGCTAACATATTACCAGACTTTTTGATGCCTGATGTATAACTGTCACTCATTCTTTGAAATAAATACCTACTTTTGAAATATTATTATGAAACATATACCTAATAGCACATACAATACTGTTCAAATTAATTTCAACCAAGTACCATACAATTAGGTATCTCTACTATTTTTTAATCAAACTCTATTCTAATCTCGCATAAAATCTTTTCCGAGAAATTGTTCGTCCATGTCATGGCTCGGTATAGTCGGAATCATACACTTTCAAGTTATATCGAGTTCAATTCAGTGAATGCAATGTTGTCTACGGTCCATAAAGTAATTTCGCACATGACAATCCGCGGTCGAGTTATGCGATTCGCCGCACCATTCTGAATCTTGCACTTGAACTAGCAGACGGAATGATTATCAAGCGGACTTACCGGCTGTTTGTCTGTTTGATAAGCTGACGTCATATGCACACCACACCACAACATTCTGTCAAGCCAATGCGGCTTGATAGACTGTTGTTGGATACATAAGTTAAGAACACACCTGATGATGCGTGTCTTCTTATCCCATTTAAAACATCCATCAATAATCACAAATCTGCCAATCTGTGCCAATTTGTAGTTACACAGTTAATATAACAAGTGATGTATTCAATGTGCGTAAATTAATTGGAATTCAAATTACAATTCCAAACAGTGATGGTGAATCCATCAAACAATTTAAGTTAAAGAGCAATCAAACTAAGCTGTGTTTGGAAAGGACTACAGCGGATCATCCGCTCCGCGGTTCGACCGCTACGTAAACATAGGCCGTAAACGCCAATTTTCAAGTGAATGCTATCGAATCACCATAAAGCTATCTTTGTGCCTGTATATGGAGCGCACGACCTAACGGGTTCCCTTCAGAATGATGCAGAGTACACTTTGACCCTCGATGCTTTTGGCATGAGATTGAAGCAAAGAATTATGCGACCAGCAAGTTTATGGAAAATACTCACTTGTCTCGAGGTTTTATCTGGCAGCCCTTGATCACGATTCTCTTACCTGCAACAGAAATAGAATTGTTTGAAGGATATTTTAAGTTGTGAAGTCGCATTCTAAAACGGAGATTAATACAAACCTGGCAACGAGCACGGCTTGTTTCGTTGATGCAATCTAAGTATGTATAACTAAAGATAGAAATAAATAAAAAAACATAGCTACATCCCATCATTCAGACACCAACTTAAAACTACAAATTTCATTCTAGAATGTGGCCTTTACTACACAGCAAAATACATACTGCTTTTGCTTAATTATCGTAATTTTAGAGAAAAAACAGTGCCACTTTGTCCAACCGTAGCTATATTGAAGTGTCGAAAAGATCTAAAAGCGTCAAATTAATAAAATCTCAACCGCTTACAGGCTCTTTAACTATTTTGATTTTATCTCATCCTTTAACAATCACACCATTTCTTCTTAGACAAAATAAAAAGGAGACTAAAATATTTACACTCCTGCCCACAAAAACGCTCCCAGCATCGAGAACAATCAATCTTCCGCCACTGAAAGGGGCTCCAATCAAAACAAAATACGAAGAAGTGTAGACCGGATAAAGGGCCTCAATAAATCATAAAATCAAGCCTCCATTCAAAAAGGTTTATTTGGTCGGGAAAAAACTGACCCTTCCTTTTGTCAGGATCGCTCGAAGGAACACCAATTTGTCCTATTCGAATAATCATCGCTTCGAGTTATTTATGACCTCATTAAAATTTCGATAATCAACTTTTTAATCTTAGGTCTGGAATTGGGAATAATTTGATACTAGTGTAGGAGGTTTTTAATGTTGTGTAATTTTTAAACACTTAGCGAAGGCATAAAACTGTGCCGGTAAAACTAGCATTGTTACAAATCTAATGGATAGTATTAAGTAAGTTTAATGGTAATTTTATTCGGGTGTCAGATGGTTTCCATATTTTTCTTACCTTAATCGGTAAAGCGATAGTTTTCTACTAATGGGCGAGTAATAAATGACACCTAGAGTTTCTGATTTTATCTGGTAGTGTCTAATGTGTTGTTTATTATGGTTTGATCTTATATTATTCCCGATAAAAACCCACGAAGTTACGGAAACTTGACCATTACTTTGTAGTCAAATTTCCGTCATCATCAGTTAGCAGCTACTTAAGCGCTATGGAATTTTAATAGTGCGCTTTATAGTCCAAATAGTAGATAATATGCTACTTAAGAGGCAAAGTAGGCGTTAGAAACAAAAGTACCAACATAAGACATTTCAAATATTTTTTTAGTAATTATTTATTTATGAATAGGATCGCTAATTCTCTCCTGGTATTTTCAAAGAAAAAATTTAGATTAATAGTTTCAACTTAATTTCAATCATCTCTATTATCATTATCATTAGCCTATATTAGCACTCCGTCTTCAGCTTGCGGCATCCAGCATCTGCCTGCAGTCTTTCGCAGGTCGTCTTCCTACCTAGCCAGATTGACATACGGCATCTGGCTTTATTTATAAGTGCAATTAAGTATTATCCATCTATATTTCTATCTGTATTTGATCATGAGTTTTATACCCATTATTAAATTAAAAACACAAAAGAGTAACCCACAAGTGAACAATTTACCAGACTGCTTAAACAATGCACCCAATTTACCGCATATGAACACTCCACTATCGAATACTGCCAGTACCAGCCCTCGATTAACCTATGCTCCTGCGCCGATCGCTGTCCGACCCTACTCAATTACATTTTTACCCCAGACAGGTTTACTGATTGATAAACGGGTATCGACGGAAATTATAAAACAACTGGTTGTTGGATACAGTGCATCGTGAGGAAGTAATATGCCTTAGAAATGTAGTTGTCAGATGCTGATTTGTATCAATTAGGCTGTTGAATAGCCTGTGACTTTTGCTAAGGTGGTTTTCGTACAAAAAAAGTATTAATTAAAACTTATACTTCAGTTTCTTTGGAAGTCTCCTTAGATTTCATATTGTCGTTATTGCATTTATGAAGGCCTTTGTCATGGAATTTGAGGCAAAAACAGCCCTTTATTGTATACAGAACACAATAAATATATGCACTCTACGATGTAGATTACTTCGTATACATTATCCACAATATTGTGGTATGAAGTAGCGAGTTTACCAGCAATCGTCCAGAGACGTTGAGCAATAGTGACCGCGGGCTGCCTTCCTACACTACCCATTATTTTCCTCCTATCTTGGCTTAAGATGGGAAATACAGATGTACCAAATAATCCCAATCTTTCATCCATTTTAACTATCAAAAAGCTTCTTATTCTATCCAAGAGCTTGGTAACGCATGTTGCATCATGACAAAAAATACTAATTTTAGAAAATACGGCTATGAACTAAAATTCTAACGAACATTTCTCTGCGCCGACGTTAACTCGTTGAAATTAACTAGGATCACTTGTAAAAGAAAAAAACTAGAGAGGCACGAAGCATATCTCATTAGTGGGCTCGTAAACAGGGACACTTGACGCTTACTAATGTCCTCGGGCCAATGTTTTATGACCATCGTCCACGGCTTTAAGACTCGAACACTCCTAAACGTCGTCGATAGGTCCTATATAAATAACGAAAAAGAACGAGAAAGTGTGGCTCCGATTACCATTAACGACTCCAAAACGATTCTAAATTCGAGTCGAGAGGCCAGATTTCGATAATAAAACGACGGACTGGAATAACCCTTCTATCTCGATAGGGACGATTCTATGCTGAGCCGTTTGCCCCGTGGGTTACTGCAATTGAAATGTCCCGCTAGCAGAGTGGGTGCGAGCTGTGTCCATTTCCGCAATTTCAAGACGTACAAGAGGCGATCGTGTACCGACAATGGGTCCTATCGTGTGGCGTCTAATCATGCGGGCTGTTGTACTGTTAGCCTATAGAAGTTTGACTTAGATTGCTATGTCAAGGTGTACTATATTTCCAAGCTTTACATTTGATTTAATCTGCGAATGCTTTTATTATAGATAAGAAGGCTACTTGGTTTCTGCTTTGATTTGAAAACCTTTATATCTTTGGAATTAAACTACACATGCATGTGAATGTTGAAGCACCGGATGTGCAGAACCTTAACCGTGAAATAGTTTATTCAAACGATTTGTTTAGATAGTAAAATTTAAGGTAAACGAGTCGTTCATCTTTTCATACAAAAGTGGAAGGGTAACTGATTGATGGTGACCATCTAAGGATATTATCAATTTATCATCGTCATTACCTATGTGATATCCAAAACCGTAAAAATTTATACATTTGAAAAATAGAAGCCTTTATACTTTCGTATTATAACAATGATTTTAGCTAACTTTGGGCATATTATTTTGAAAATAAATAATAATACGAAGATAGAAAACTCTTAAATAAAGCCCGTTCCGATAAAGTTTAGTTATTCAAAAATTTTTATATAAATTTATTTGAAAAGAGACACTCAATCGTTTTTCTATTAATTGTGTGTGCTTAAAATCTGTTCACATTTTTTTACGCCGTTGTTTTAGGAATTAAACATTGTGCATTTCATCCTAGCGCGCCTTTTCGTACAGGTGAGTTGAGATAGGTTGAGATAAGATCTTTGAGAATTCAACCAAATGATAAGATAGTCCGATTGTCATTTTATTGGTAAAATAATAATTTACAAGCATAATAACATAGTACATTTAGGCTTAAGGACAAGTTCGCGCCGTTGACACATTCAACCTTACGAAATTGAGCTTTATCTAGCATCACGTGATGTACGTATCCATAATGTAGTACCAGGACATAAGACATGAAAGTTAACCCTACATCTCGTCTGTGCGATGTACCGCCCGCAGCTGCTCTAAAATAGTAATATGCGTGCGAACGCGATCTGATCGCTCGGTTCGAACATCTCGGGGTGGCCGGGAGCGGTATTCGAACGCGCTAATAGCCGTGGCGATGCTAAGCTGATCTACCGGCCCCATGCGTAGTAACAGTTACAAGGTCAGAAGGTTATGCCTGTTCTCCATATACGAATAACAATTCTGAAGATTGAAGTCAAGAAAACGGTTTTAATAGCAGAATCACTGTCCGATTCGCTAGATTTAGCAAAATGACAAGTGACTGCGAAAGTTTTTTGTTTCGTTCACACTGGTCGTCAACACACGTTGACAACCACTGTGGCGCGGTGGGCGAAGGTCTGCCTGCGACGTAGGAGGTTGCGGGTTTGATCCCGGTTCGGGACAAATGTCTGTACGATCTGAAGATATTTGTTCAGGGTGTTCTAGTTGTTTTCTATGTATAATAAAAGGTATATATATATGAAATGTATTGTTTTATGTATATCATAATATCTAGTAACCATATACACAAGCACTGTTTAGCTTGGGGCTAGATAGTTTTTTTTCAGTGGAAACAGGAAGTGAGGTCCGATAACCCCAAACAAAAGTTAGAAGGTTAAGTTTTGGGTCCGGCCCCAAAACCTGACTCGTTATTCTGAGGTTAAGTACTGATAAGAGCAATTATGTCGAATTACTCGACAGTTAATTAGTGCCTGCCATTCATTCTTGTCTGAGCATTGTTGCAATTTCGTAATCTGTCGTATGTTTGTTGTAACAGCTGTGCATGATTTATACTCAGACAGCCCTTGCTTTGATTTGAACTCTTTGTAATCAATGACAAATAATACAGTAACCTTTTACTTTTATCCGAGCCAGTTCTATTTCAAGCTAGTTAATCGAATAGCCCAGATAACATTCAAGAAACATTCGCAGTGGATAAGTCGGTACATTCTGAATCGAACGTGACTAGGAAAACCAAAATCTTCGACCTTCAAACACTTCGACTGTTGAAAACGCACGGTATGAGTTTTCTACAAGTGACTTGTAGAAAACTTAGAAAAGATGACTGAGCAGAGCTGTAATATTTTTCGAACGAAACGCATGTGCGGCGCAACACAACCGCTGTGTAGAGCGGCAGCACGAATTTTTTAAGTAAAAAAAAGACCGCAGTCGTCGAAAAAAAACCGCAGTCAAAGTGTTAAAACCGGCTTCAAATTAAAAGCAAAAACGCTCCCAAAAAGATAACTGCTACAAGCTCCTGCAAAAATGAAGGGCAAAACATAAGTGCATAATTCATTATGAACGCGTCCCAAAGGCTTGCATCTCACCCTTTATCGGCCATTTGTAAGTTGAGTATGACGATTATTCTATCCGAACGGCGCCCATACATTTTTCATACGTATTCACATCTCATGTAACAATACAGTCTGCCACGACAAACAACATTTATTAGGACCAGACACAAAGCGGGGTCCGACGTTGTACAGTCTAGGAATAAACACTTATAAATCTTTGGAGGGTTATATTTAATCACTGGTGGTCTCGGTGAGCGCACGTTTGCAGTTCAAGTCTGAATTATTTTAATTCTATGGGCTCTTTGTGAGTAGGAGCTTTGTTGGTGCTCAGTAAATCAGCTTAGAGGACGGATGGCAAGGCTGCTATCTTCGGGGCTTTGTATTATACAAATCTGTCAGGGTTCGTGGGTTCTTATTTTCACTGTGACTTAGTGCCAACGTAGCTGTAGTGTTTTCCTTTGTGCGTTAATCGCATGCCTACGACTGAGCTGCATCTTCTTTGAGAATAGTTTCCTACGTTTAGTGAAATATTTGCATGCTTTGTCCTAGGAGCTTAAATTTCTCATTGTTTAGAGTTGATGCTGTAATAAATAACAAGACATGAGTCTCGATTGCTTCGCGAGTTGATGAAAGCTTTTATTTATAATTTTCGCTTAAATCTTGCTTGCTATTTCTACTTATCAACGTTTTCATAAAGGAAGGTATATTTAACATTTCATTTATCGCTATTATTTCATATAAGTCAAAGAGTAATTAATAAGAGTCAAAAGTGAAGATTAAGAAAGTTGCTTTACTAAATAAAGCAACTTTCTTAATCATGACTTTTGACTCGTTAAGACTAACTAGGTATCTAAGTGTGACATATTTTGATTACAAAGATCATATAAATAAATAAATAATGCTGGACAATCCACACAGCATCATCTAGCCCCAAGCTAAGCAGAGCTTGTGTTATGGGTACACTGATATACACATAATACAATACATTACATAGATAGGTTTTTTTTTATTATACATAGAAAACGACCAGAACACCCGGAACAAATATCTACAGATCGTACAAACAATTCTTCCGAGGCGGGAATCGAACCCGCAACCTCCTGGTCGCAGGCGGACCTTCGCCTACCGCCACATCGGTCGTAATTATCATGACATGAGTTTGAGCTTCAGATGATAAAAAAACTAAATAGCACTGATTCTCCACATATCTTTTGGCCTGGATATTAAACGCCTCATTGATAATCGAACACAAAGAAGCCAGAGTGGTGACATCCACTTATATAATTATCGGCTTACTAAATGGATCATACCACACCACATAAGAACCAATGTATAGGTCTACAGAGACCAGCGAAAAAAAAAAACACAATTCATTTTAATTTTGAGGCAGAAATTAAATAAATAAATAATGCTGGACAAATCACCCAGCATTATCTAGCCCCATGGTAAGCAGAGCTTGTGTTATGGGTACTAGATAACTGATATACATAATACAATACATTACATAGATAGATATTTTTTATTATAAGTACGTAGAAAACGACTAGAGCACCCGGAACAAATATCTGCAGATCATACACACAATTGTTCCGAGGCGGGAATCGAACCCGCAACCTTCAGCGTCGCAGGCGGACCTTCGCCCACCGAGCCACATCGGTTGTCCAGTCATCCATCGGTGACCGATAGGTACCAGTTTTGCTTTAAAATTATTTGTTTGCAAATTTACACAATTAAAATGATTTAGAATAAAATCAATTAGCATTACATTATATGTATCGCCATATTCACCGACACCCGCTCCTGGGTATATAATCCGTTCTTTATTTCCCTATTGTGTACTTTTTAAAGGCGACATTTAAACAAATAATTTAATGATCACTCCATAGTATAAGACAAAGTAGCTTCTCACTGTCTGTCTGTCCCTATGTATACTTAGATCTTTAAAACTATGCAACGGATTTTGATGCAGTAGATAGAGTGATTCAAGAGGAAGGTTTATATGTATACTAGCTGCGCCCTGCGGTTTCACCCGCATGGTGATAGATATTTTGGATAATATAAAATATATCTTTATGAATTGTAACCTATGTGTTATTCTGACATGTAAGCTATATTATTGTGAAGTTTCATTAAAATCCATTCAGTAGTTTTCACGTGAAAGAGTAACAAACATCCATCTATCCATCCATTACTTACAAACTTTGACGTTTATAATATTAGTAGGATAATACATGCATTTGCACCCGTGCTAAGCCGGTGCGGGTCGATAGTTATTTACATATGTATATTCATAGAAGTATGTTAAGCGGTTAACTATGTACAAACAACAATACAAAACTGAAGCTATAAGATCGCGGTCAAGCGACCACCACTAAGGAGCTTAACCATTGACCTGGACGCTAAGCGGTAGAAATCTGATTATTTTTATACCCTCCGTTTTCCACATAACACAATAAGCCACTTGTAAAGGTAAACCTTTTGGGATTGAGACCGTAAAATTACATAATATTTACGGTGAGGATTTCTCGGTATAAAATATTCAATGAGCGAACAAGATTACCTATAGAATTAAATATAAAACTATAAATAGAAATACATAAATAAATAATGGTGGACAAATCACACAGCATTATCTAGCCCCATGGTAAGCAGAGCTTGTGTTATGGGTACTAGATAACTGATATACATAATACGATACATATTTTTATGATTTTCGTGTATTTTTTACTATACAGAAAACGACTAGAACACCCGGAACAAATATCTGCAGATCGTACACACAATTGTTCCGAGGCGGGAATCGAACCCGCAACCTCTTGCGTCGCAGGCGGACCTTAGCTCACCGCGCCACATCGGTCGTCTAAGTAACTATAGTCTGTTACAGAAAGTAAAGGTTTTGAAAGTATGACAAATAAAGGTAGATTAATCGAAACCATTAGGGATAAGTAATTAACAGAAGAATATAAGAATTTATTAATAGAAATAGCAATTTACACGTCCATTGTAAATAATAATTATCGTTTGTTAATACTTTTTTTTTTTGAAGTGGCAGCCGGCCATATCTCGCGAAGAACCGACGGCCGATGGGGCAAACGTGTTCTTGAGTGGAGACCACGACTCGGTAAACGTAGTGTAGGACGCCCTCCGACCAGGTGGGATGACGACCTGCGAAAGACTGCAGGTAGATGCTGGATGCGGCAAGCTGAAGACAGGGCGCTATGGCGCTCATTGGGGGAGGCCTATGTCCAGCAGTGGACTGCTATAGGCTGATGATGATGATGATGATGATGAATAATTTTTCGAACTATTTTGTGTTACATTATATATTTAGATATGTTAATACAGTTACAAACTACCCGGCAGTGTTGTGACCTAATTCTGCAAGAAAGTGACGGCGACGTTCAAATAACCAGAGAAAATGTATATAACTATAAATAACAAAGTCAGGGTTTTCCGTAAGTCCAATATACTTGCGATAAATACCCAAATAAAAACAGTCTTTCACTCGACAAAAGCGTACGACCTACTAAGCACCAAGCCACGTAATCGTACTTCTAATCAAGTGATCGTAACCAAATGTGGGCCAGCTCAATAGACCATTAATTTTTAATTTGGAGCATTCGTGACTACTCATTGTTGTAGGTGCCTCTTACAGTTGCTTCATCCGAATCTTGTAGGTACCTGTGGTGTACCTATTGTTCGTCATTTGGCTAACAAGGCATCTCGACTCGATTTACGTCACAAGTTAATCAATATGAGATGACTCGATCAGAGATGGATCGAGGCATGATCATTTTGCTTTGTGGAGATATAGAATTGGTTCTGTGAAAGGCCAATGAACTCAACGCATGAAGTTTCCATGTAATTTTAAAAATATTGCCGTCTAATATCTTAGAATTTAGGATGATCGTTTTGTGATTTGAAATAGCAAAAATCCATTTCAAGAAATGAAATGAAATGAAATGAAATGAAAGTTTATTTCTTTAGGCTTACAAATAAGCACTTAGACAAGTCATATTTTATACTATTCATTATTATCAATTAAAATTATTTTATAGTTCACTTCAATTTTTTGTCCACCAGTGGAAGAAGTGAGAAGAAACCACTAGTATGTTCATAACTTATGTGTCTAGTACATATGATTTGCTTATCTGTAATTTGTTAGATTTTGAGTTGGAGCAAAACTCGTTCCAAGCTTTTTCATTTATCTTCTAGATAATCTGATATTTTGTAATAAGCCTTTTTACAAAGAATATGCTTCACAATTTTTTTAAATTTATTTATTGATAATTCTTGCAACTCACTTGGAGTTTTGTTGTAGAAGCGTATACATTGCCCTTTAAAAGATGCACTTATCTTAAGATCTTATCTTATCGAAGACACAGTAGCTTGAATATAAATAGTTAATAATAGTCAATGTTTTTTTCTTCTTCCAAATATTGCATAAAAGACTCGTATCTTTGTTTCTTCCTAAATGCGGTCCTTGTGTTCTGGGCAGTATTGTTCTCTAGTGAACCATGGCCTGTGGTTTGTGCTTATGCAACCATGTCACAATGAACCATAAACTCCGCTTATTAATTGCATTACCGAACTTGCTATTTGGTTTGTTGATTTAGACGATCATTACCTGATGTTTGATGATGCATGTTTTCACTGAGTACCTAATCAATCTAGAATTAGTCTGGGATTGATAATAATGCATTCGTTTGCAGGGGCGGTGAAAGATGCTCTGTTTACATTTTCTTTGTTTGAATGTAGACTCTTCTGCTATCTGTATGTTTATTTAAGAAACTCATTGTTGTTCGCAGTTGATTCTTCAAACTTTACGCAATACCGTGGGACCCAGTACTCTGTAAATTATTGTCCAGTTTGTATACCGACTAGGTTACTATTACGGAATTTGTCGGTACCTCAAGGAATGACCATGTGTGCTTTGACACTATTAGCAGCTAACGAACGAAACCTGATAATTTCTTAACCTACTGGTAAAGCTGTTTATGTAATCGATCTGAGTCATAAACTTGCTGTTACAGGGCTGAGCATTCTAGAATGTCTTACTAATGATAACTGCA
This sequence comes from Eupithecia abbreviata, assembly GCA_943735965.1. NCBI lineage: Eukaryota > Metazoa > Arthropoda > Insecta > Lepidoptera > Geometridae > Eupithecia > Eupithecia abbreviata. Next base: position 9,001,941 of record OX030982.1, on the reverse strand, counting down.
TTCTTTAAGTGAATAATTGTAATTGATTAGGGAGTAGGTAATGCTCAATGCTTGAAAACGAAAGTTTTCAACCAGTGCGTCCTACCCGTTATGACCTACGGAGCTGAGACGTGGACACTCACGATAGGGCTGGTCCACCAGTTCAAAGTCGCTCAGCGAGCTATGGAAAGAGCTATGCTCGGAGTTTCTCTGAAGGATAGGATTCGTAACGAATACATCCGACAGAGGACCAAGGTTATCGACATAGCTCAAAGAATTAGCAAGCTGAAGTGGCAGTGGGCCGACCATATTTCGCGAAGAACCGACGGCCGCTGGGGCAAACGTGTTCTTGAGTGGAGACCGCGACTCGGCAAACGTAGTGTAGGACGCCCTCCGACCAGGTGGGATGACGACTTGCGAAAGACTGCAGGTAGATGCTGGATGCGGCAAGCTGAAGACAGGGCGCTATGGCGCTCATTGGGGGAGGCCTATGTCCAGCAGTGGACTGATATAGGCTGATGATGAGGGAGTAGGTACATATTTATTTATTTATTGCAAACACATATGTACAATCAAAATTTCCTATTACATAGAATATTTACCCAACTCCACGTTTCGAGGTTTTTGGGAAAAATATATTAATTTACATATGAAGTTATAAAATACTATTTATGTGACTAGACTAGGTAGGTAGTTTAATTTTTCACGCCTTGACTAGGCAGATTGTATAGGGTAAGTATTAACCATAAGATAGATAGATGAAATGTTTATTTGGTACTAATAACACAAAAAAAAAGAGATAGAAAAAAAATCAAAGAAAAAAAAGAAAAGATCTTTGGTACCTACACCTACAGTTCTATAAAATAAGTTATTACGATTATGATTGACTGAGTGGCTTACTACTACACATTTTAATGGATATTCTACTAGATTAGTAAGTGCCAACCCTGCCTTTGAGTTTTCATCACTCATGAAGTTATTATTTAGGTTAGGTACCTACTTATTCGTGTACAAACAAGGAGTTGTCAATCAAATATCTAGGTAAAGTAACTATAGTGATATTTCTACCTGGCTGTGGGTAGATAGTTGGAAACTTGAAATGAAATGCCCACAAAATACAATACCTACAATTACTCTTTATTGCACACCAAATAAAATACAATAGGAAGAAAATGCCTCGGCATTAAAGCGCACCATTTGAACCCTTAGTTTTTTTTTGTATTTAATAAAGTTTAAATAAATAAATACAGAATATATTGTATAATAGGCGGCCTTATCCCTATGAGCGATCTCTGCCAGGCAACCTTTTGAGGGACAGAAAATGTTCACAGTACACAGCACAATTTATAAGCACATAATGAATTTATTTAGGGATTAAGTGACATAAAATTAGGGTAATTTGGGTTAGAAGCTTTAGAACTACATCTCAATACAACTAGACAGCAAGTATGACTAGATCGCTTTAAGACTAAATCTCTAGACTACATCGCATTAGGGCTAAATAGCTGTCCGACCACATACATATGTATACGCCCTGTTATCAGAATGACTAATTATCGATATGATGTACAATGGTTTTTAAAACATAGGTACTATCAATTATTTTCTATCATGTGGACGTTGATAGTAAGAAAGGAGTTTTTTTTTTAACTTTTAATATAGTTTAACCAGTTTTGTGCTTCCAATTATGCTGAAAAAAATATTAAGAAAAAAATTCTAGGCACAAGCTAGAAAATCCTTTATCCGCCATCATCGTTCTATGTGACTCAGGCATCAGCCTGACAGCGATTTACCTACTTAGTTGCGTTGTTGCCATGTCACAATTTCATTGCATCTATCTCTAATGGAAAACCCAAAAACACAAAGGTTCACGTTTAGTATTCAAAGCAGTGACATAGGAACATTTCATACGATTTCATAACGTAGGCACGCGCCTTGGTAATTTGCGTGGGCATACGTTAAACAATACGGATATGGGAATGTATATGGGATTATTTATGTCATAATCTGGCAGATACCGTGGGCGAAGTGAGGCACAAATTGACGTTTTTTTGAAAATAGCTTTCGACCATCTTCATAAGGAAGAATGTGTAGGATCCTGGTGATACTAAAAAGAATAAAAAGACTGTTCAAAAACTGATTATGGGTTTTGACCTCAATACTAAAAGAATGAAAGGAGACTTTGAAATTTTTTTTTTGAGTTCATATATAAATATAGTTATATTTAAACTTAAATCAGTCAAGACGAGATCGTGTTAGCTCTAAGGCAGCTTAAAAATGGAAAAGCCCCCGGCGAGGACGGTATTACTTCAGAGCTTCTTAAAGCCGGAGGAGCCCCTATAATACAGGAGCTACGGAACCTCTTTAATACCGTCCTTGACAGTGGGAGAACTCCAAAGGCGTGGAGCGGGAGTTTGGTGGTGCTCTTTTTTAAGAAGGGAGATAAAACCCTTCTTAAGAATTACAGACCCATCTCACTCTTGAGCCACGTCTATAAGCTGTTCTCACGAGTGGTCACGAACCGTCTCGCCAGGAGACTCGACGAGTTCCAGCCACCGGAACAGGCTGGGTTCCGCGGAGGATATGGCACCATAGACCACATACACACAGTGAGGCAGATTATACAGAAGTCCGAAGAGTATAATCAGCCCCTGTGTCTGGCTTTTGTGGACTATGAGAAGGCATTTGACTCCGTCGAAACCTGGGCTGTTCTGGATTCCTTACAGCGATGCCAAGTAGACTATCGTTATATCCAGGTGCTGAGTTGTCTCTACGAGGCCGCCACCATGAGTGTCCAAGTACAGGGTCAGCAGTCTAAACCCATCCAATTGCGCAGAGGAGTGAGGCAGGGGGATGTCATATCCCCGAAACTGTTCACGTGCGCATTGGAAGATATGTTTAGGTTGCTGGACTGGAAAGGAAAGGGCATTAATATAAACGGCGAGTACATCTCACACCTGCGATTCGCTGATGACATAGTCTTAATGGCGGAGTCGCTTGAGGAACTGAACCAGATGCTGGACGGCCTAGCTTCAGCCTCCCGATGTATCGGTCTTCGCATGAATTTGGATAAAACCAAAGTCATGATCAATGGTCACATTGATCCAAGGCCGGTGGTCGTACATGGTCACCTTCTCGAAACTGTTTCCGAGTACACTTACCTTGGGCAGATTCTGCAGTTGGGTAAAAACAGTTTCGAGAAGGAGGCCAAAAGGAGGATCCAACTGGGCTGGGCAGCATTTGGGAAACTACGTCAAGTCTTCACGTCATCCATACCGCAATGCTTGAAAACGAAAGTTTTCAATCAGTGCGTCCTACCCGTTATGACCTACGGAGCTGAGACGTGGACACTCACGATAGGGCTGGTCCACCAGTTCAAAGTCGCTCAGCGAGCTATGGAAAGAGCTATGCTCGGAGTTTCTCTGAAGGATAGGATTCGTAACGAATACATCCGACAGAGAACCAAGGTTATCGACATAGCTCAAAGAATTAGCAAGCTGAAGTGGCAGTGGGCCGGCCATATCTCGCGAAGAACCGACGGCCGATGGGGCAAACGTGTTCTTGAGTGGAGACCACGACTCGGTAAACGTAGTGTAGGACGCCCTCCGACCAGGTGGGATGACGACCTGCGAAAGACTGCAGGTAGATGCTGGATGCGGCAAGCTGAAGACAGGGCGCTATGGCGCTCATTGGGGGAGGCCTATGTCCAGCAGTGGACTGCTATGGGCTGATGATGATGATGATGATGATATTTAAACTTATTTTATACTAGCTGCGCCCCGCCGCTTCGCCCTCGTGGAAATTTATTATTCAAATAGTTAATAATCCTTCCTCTTGAATCACTCTATCTATTTAAAAAGCCGCATTAAAATCCGTTTCGTAGTTTTAAAGATCTATGCATACATAGGGAGGGACAGACAGACAGCGGGAAGCGACTTTATTTTAAACTATCTATCCAATAATAAATAATATCTATCTTGGGATAGTCCATCCCAAGATTGCCTGGAAGAGATCGCTCTCAGCGATAAGGCCGCCCTTTATTAAAAGTTTTTATCTCTGTATTATTTTCTGTTTTGTGTGGTGTAATAAAGTATTATCTATCTATCTACATAATAGTTAGTAGTGACTAAGTAAATTGTTATTTTCACGACATAAAAGCTTCCTATACTCATAAGTGATAACAGATTGGCAAGCCTTAACAGCCCATAAAACAGTATCACGCACATAAAGTAAATAATGATAAAATCGCATTCCGAACTGAACATAAAAATAATACATGATATTGTATAATGGTTCATTCAAATGCAAATAAATTAACATAAAGCGACGATGTTCCGTACACTTGCGGAACAAACTGAGGCTATAAATATTAAGATTATTGATGGTAAGTGTATAAAATCTCGCTAACATGACTAGGCAAACAGATAAGGGATGGGAAATGTCGTATATTACTTGAAGGACATTTGGTAAAAAGCACTTCTTACTCCTCGATGCTGATCGATTAGATAATTCTCACTCTAGGGTATTTATTATTATGTATTGGAAACACTTTTTGAGTAATGTTACTTGAAAAACTTCTTGGTATACCTACTAAGAATGTAGGTATGATGATTTTCACTCGTCAGAGATGTGGTTTAAATATTTTCTAAAGTTGTAGGTAGATCCAAGGACATAGTAAGACCTTTATTAACAAAGAACGGACAATCAGTAAATAGAAACAAATTAGAACTAGTATTTACAATTGAAACGATTGAGCTAACTGCAGACTGTTGCAAGCAATCTATATGTAGCTCAAATGGTCCATATCGATACCAGTCAGAAGCGTCCTCAACTCTGGCTGCATTGCCCCGCTGTATGGCAATGCTGATGCGTTGCGCTGATGGTGACTATCTGTCACCATTTAACTCTCGGGTCACAGATATTTTTTTTTAAACCTGCATATTTGCGCCTCTCGAGATCTTCGGCCAAATCTGCCGCAGCACCAACCCTCCCGGATGTTCTCGGAAGATGGGAAGTACATAGTTAGTTTCCTTAACTCGCGAAATGACAGATCTGGATACCTCTTCCATATAAAAAACATCGCTATTCTGCCAGTTCAGTATTGCTTAGGATTTAACCTGAGGTAGGACAAAGAGCGTCTTAAAATAGACTAGTGCAGTGTCAGTTTTCAAAGATAACGAGCTAAAATTAACACAATTTTATTACTCGTTTTCTGACCCTCACGCCCTGATGCAGTCTAATCAGAATAGCAAAAACTTTAGCATCTATCGTGAATGCAATTTGTGACGACGTAAATAAAGATTTATTATTCCCATCGGGAGATGAAATATCGCTGCACCCTGAGGCGCTCTCATTGCCTCGCTGTTTTCAAAATGGTTAAATACTGTTACTATTCTTAGCTAAGGGCTTTGACCACATAGGTATGCTCAGCAAAATTGGCTAATAGAACTACAGTTTTTTACTATCTTTGGCAAATGTCGTGGGTGAAACACAAATTGCGCTTTTTTGTAAATATCCGCAAATTTTTATGCGGAATAAAATGCGTAGGTTCCTTTCCTGATATGATGTTGCAAAGAAGAGGTTTGAATGAATATTACCTGATAAATTTACTACTGCGAATTATTATGATACTGCGGGGTCAATGCCTGCCGTGCATTTTTCTTAACGGAATAATGATAATGCCGACAGTACATTATCATTATTCCGTCGACCTACCTTGCTCCATAATATTCTAAAAAAAAAAACTGAAAAATGAAAAGTTTTTATTTCTTTAAGCTTACAAATAAGCACTTAGACAGGTCATATTTTATAGTTCACTTCAATTTTTTGTCCACCAGTGGAAGAAGTGAGAAGAATTCCAATTGAAAAATCATGTTAGGGATATAATGGTGGTCACAGTTATCATTGGGCATACAGCAGCGCTTCCAACTAGGGTTATCTGCTTTGTTAGCTGCGTGAGTGGAATAATCGAGGCTATTAGCAAATATCATACGTTCTATTGAACATAATATTGAACATGTTTTATGGAGAGAGTGGGCAGGAGCGGCCTTAATCATGTACGCGTAATTCGCTTTGGAATTGGATTGCAATCTTCGTTTGTATCAGCTTAGATCTAGACATTTGGACATGCATTAGGTAGAACCGCTTGCGTCGACTACCTAAGTAGCATTTATGTGGGCAAAGTAATATAGCTACGTCTCAAAGAAACTGATAACCTTCCAAAATTTAAAAATATTTATTTCTTTAGGAATACAAAATAAGCACTTAGACAAGTCAAAGCCAAGATCTGATCTGCTTGGCTTCTTGGCTATTTCAATGTATTTGAATTTTATCTACAGCTTCAGCAGGACCCTTTATTTTTTATTCACTGCCCATCTTCGCCACCGCCGCCGCCTGCAGGGCCCTAGGAGAAGGAGGTGCTCGCTCATGTTCGTCGTGGGTAATGAAAGTGTTAACTCAGTAAAATATTCCATGCGATTCCATGAGAACATTTTTTTATATCAATGCCTATACCAGCAAGAGCATGTAGTCGGTACTAACTTGCTTAAGAAATTGATCTCTACAACCATTGCGTGAGGAGAAGCATCATGACAGTAAGTATTTGTTGCGTTGCGTGCACTAATGTGTAAAACGTGAATTTTAAACTGCAGTCGAGCCTGGAGTCGGCCACGTTTGGTTGCATTTACATAAAAACTCCGATATCGGAGCCTTTGCCTACCTATAAGCAATTTTGTTTTTTACTTTTAGAAAAAATCGCAAGTACCCCTTTTTATACTGTTTCTAACAAATTGAGTAGGTACGCATGTATACCTCTAGGACGACCGATGTAGCGCGGCGGGTGAAGATCCGCCTGCGACGCAGGAGGTTATGGGTTCGATTCTAAAAAATATATCTATATATGTATTGTATTGAATTGTAAGTACCTACATAGTTTATCAGTCATCTAGTACCCATATCAGAAGCTCTGCTTAGCTTGGAGCTAGATGTTGCTCTGTGGATTGTCCAGCATTATTTATTTAATATTATTATTACATTCAAGAGATGAGTCAACAAGAATCTGTTAATAAGGCTTGCCGTCATTTTGGACTCAATATTTTCGGACACATTGTCCGAACTGACACATGTTAATGTTGATCAAATTGACTAACGTTTTGGACAACATATGGTCTAAACGCTGTCTCAATAGCAGTCGCTATGTCGATGTCGCTATCATCGCATTCTATCCGAAAGTTGAGACCAAACGCAATCAGTAAGACCAGAACCAGGTAGACAAAAGGCAACTTGATCCAACTGTCAGTACTAAAACCTGCAACTCGCTTCCATCGTGAACACAATCCAGCCAACAGTCAACCACATTATCCGTGTGTTGCCGCCTCGAGCGAGCGTGATGCTGAAACGCCGAGATCTGCAATTTGTGAAGAATGACCAGTATCTTTTACTGTAAGTGGAGGTCACGTCAAGATAACGGGAAGATGGATTTAAATAGGGATGCATTAGAAATGCTTTGTTGAGTTGTGACCCACAAATGTTTGTTGATGTTGGTGTAAATAATGTTGAAGACAGATAGCTGTAAGTTAACAATATAGAAGAAAGTTAGAAATATTACACTAAAAAATATATAAATAATGCAGGACAATCCACCCAGCATTACCTATCTAGGCCCAAGTTAAGTAGCGCTTGTGTGATGGACACTAAATAGCTGGTATACATAATACAATACATTACATAGATATATTTTTTTATACATAGAAAACGGCCAGAACACCCAGAAATATATCTGCAGATCGTTCAAACATTTATCCTAAGGCGAAAATTGAACCCGCAACCTCATCCGTCGCAGGCGGCCCTTCGCCCACCGCGCCATAGAGGTCGTCGAAATGGCTTAGTAGCTACATTAGCGAAATCATCATACAGATTTCAAATCTCAAATATTGGACCAAGCCTTTACACGGAGCTATGCATCTAAAAACTAAAACTAAATAAAACACTCTTCGTTGATGTAAAGGCCATTGATGATGAAGATGATTCGTCAAAATATACATAAATTAAGACGATATGTTCTTTGAGAAAATAAAGAATCTTTAAACCGAAATGCTTAAGAGACATTTTTCGAAACACAAATAAATTATTTCCTAATAAAGAACCACTACGAAATCTCTTACCAATAGAAGAAGGACCCGCTGCAGATAAATCTTAAAAAGCTCTCAGCCTAGCATCTTCACACATAAATAACTTACTGAAATAGAAATCGACATCGATGAAATAAATAACGGATGACAGATAAATTCCTCTCCTGACAAATGTTTAATTAATCGATTCATTGTATGACTTCGTATTTGGTGTGGTTGTATCTTGACCAGAATTTATTTTGATTCTGTAGCAACTCTTTGATGTGTGTGGAGCTAGAGTTGACATGTAACATTTAATACGGCTTTTTTATTTATCCGTCCTCATTATACTGATGCATTTTGTGTGTATTTTTTGATATGGTTAAAAGCGACCAGTATAACCGATATTAACAGTTTTAAGAGAACTTTATATTTCATGATTTTATGATCAGTTTTATGAAAAGACGGTCTAAGCCTGGCGAACTTCGTTGCGGTTTAATCGAACCCACGTTACATACGAAAAATGTACAAGTAAACGATTTTTTTCATATTTTTGCTAGATATTCTGCTAAACAAACAAATCAATAAATAAATAATTCTGGACAATGCAATCTAGGACGTGTCCAAGAGTAAACTTTACACATTACAGGACGTCCTTTAGACTCTAAAGGAAATAAAGCACTTTGATATTTAATATTTAAGCAGAGCTTGTGTTATGGGTACTCATTGACTGATATACATATTAAAATACAATACAAAGCTGTATGTTTTATCATACATAAAAAATGTAGTCACACCTCTTCATAAAATTAACCGGCTTTGTAGAATTTATATGTTGCCTCGTCCCTAAAGTCAGTTTAACAGACCCTATGAAAGAGTTTCTTTAGAATTTCATTTAGCTATTTTCTGTATTTGACGAAGTCGAATTGTTTATCTTCACTCCAAGGGAACGCGGAAACTTCATCGATAGCTGTAGTAGGAACTACGTGCTTTGATTTAAATGACACGTTATGGTAAAATGTGGAAAAGATGTTTGATATTTTTAACCGACTTCTAAAAAAGGTGAACGTTCTATGTAAGTATGTTTTTACGAGCTTCCATTCTACTTGACCTGTTAGTATGTGTCAAGCTAAGCAGAGCTTGTGTTATGTGTACTGAATGACTGATATACTTAATACATCATACAACATAGATAAATATTTTTAATTAAATATAGAAAAACATCCAGAACCAACACCCTGAACAAATCTCTGATCCGCTGATCGTTCAAACATTTATCCCGTGGCGGGAATCGAACCCGCAAACTCTTGCGTTGCGGGCCTTCGCACACTGCGCCACAGAGGTCGTCAAACTATGTCGGTACCTTTGAATAAACAAAGTCTGTTCACTCAACATTGTCATGGCAAATATATGACTCAAAAGTTCGAATACAAATTACAACAGCTCCCTATTAAATTAAATTGACGTACGTAACCTATGAGAACAACGCAAGCTTTCCCTCAAGACAATTCGATCAACTCAATCTGATTGAATAAATCACAGGGCATTTCAACATTGTTTGATGACCAAACCTTACTTACCTACCTACTTACGTCAGAGTAATGTTAATGCAGAGGAGTACAGTACAGATCCAACTCTGCTGAACCAACATAAGTTCAGCTACTTACTAAGGGCACAGATAATACAATACATACTGTAATATTCACACAGAATCAGTTTAAGTGAACGAAAAACGGATCCAGTAAAGCGGATCGACGAACGTACCCTAAACCTAGGAAAATAGGTAAGTTTGATTTGTCTCAGTGCGAGTTGACAGTATATCCACCAAGTGGATTATCATCATATATGATACTGTCGACTCGCACTAAGGGGTGGTAAAACGCCGTGCGTCTGCTAGTCCTGGTTTCTAATATTTAATAAAATTTACAGCTCTTAAGAACCAACTATATTTTAAGAATCAACTATTAGACGACCGATGTGGCGCGGTGGGCGAAGGTCCGCCTGCGACGCAGGAGGTTGCTCTGCTTACCATGGGGCTAGATAATGCTGTGTGAATTGTCCAGCATTATTTATTTATTATATTTGTCAAACTTATTCTTAAACATTTTACCGGATTAAATTTTTGTAAATCCGTTGTGCTACCTATGTGACCCTAGTCTGTAGTATGAACAAAAAAATCCAATACTGCTTTGTACATAGATAGACATTCGAGGTCTATTTATCTACTCTGAAGTAGCATTGTCTGTTCTAGATACTTTGATTAATGTGAGGACGGATCAGCTCGTTACCAGATGATTGCAGACAACAATAAACAAACTTTATTACAGTTGCAATCATGTGGTTCAGATTTATTTGATAGACGACAAAACACAGGGCTCAAAATTGAATGACACTTTTTTGCAATGAAATTATATTAAGTTTTAACCTTATTATTCTTCGCACTTTAATAAAATAAATAGCTTTTTGTTCTGTAATAATCTAAAGATGTTTACTGTTTCGACAAACTTTTATTCTACTTTCTCTGTTAGTTTGTGTAGGATAAATCTTGCAACTGAATTTTAGACTAGTTATTTAAAATTTGAAGAATGAGACCAAATTCTCTATTTAAAACGACGGTAAATCACATTTTGCACAAGTAATTTTCAATTGTAAAAATAGAACGTCCCATATTTTTTAAAATTAACATTCTATATTCGCCTCAATGCCAGATTAACCTAGTTTCATTGCTTAAATAATCAAAGACAATGAAAACAGGACATCGGCCATTTATGTAATGCGTTATGAACTTATGATTTAAGCCGGTTTTAAATCATGATATGACAGCCATATTAACGATTCATAATGTTACGTAATAGGTATTTTTATAGGCATCTGAGACAGATCACAAACGAAAAGACAATTGGATTTCTTCTTTAGTTGCGAAAAGATGATGATTTATGATGATAAGCTTTGTCATTAACTGTGATCAAAGTTGCTACATCACAAAGCGAAGCCTATACACGCTTTTACTTTCCTGTCGACGTCGTAAAAATACATAGCAGGGGTTGCCATAAGTGGTTGCATACGGCAAACCCAAAGGCGTAGAATATTAGCTAGGCTAGCTTATGGTACCTCTGTTATGATTCCTATGAAATGGAATGTCGAAACTACATAATTGAAAACTATTTACTGAAAATGCAGACAAAACTGAGCTTGCTTCAAACAAATGTGACTATTTTCATAACGTATGATAAAAACATATTTGTGTGGTCTCCAATTGTGTCAAATGCTTAAAATTTATGACCAAATTAAAACCAGTTTTATTTCAAAGTAAATTTTAATTAAATTCCTCATAATTATGCATTGGTTAAGAACAATGGCGCCGCTGCCGCTTCCTTTGAACCTTTCCAAAACTTGTATTCGGATTTAGTTTTTTATTTCGTCATAAAATAATACAAAAGGTATTTTGTCATGGGTCTTGTTAAAAAATTAAAACAAATCTGTGATACATCGTCGGCCACCACTTTACTTCAGATGAGATTGTAGTCAAAAGAAGGTCTATTGACTTAAAAAAAATCGTAGGTTTTTGATTAGAAAAATATATATGAAGTCGTATTGGATATCAAAAGAATAGTGGGGAAACAAGCCAAATGTTTTGCACAATTACAAAACCCTCAAATGTATACTTTCTAAATCTAATAAATAGTCAAAAAAAGTCAAAAGTAAAAAATCATTTATTCTTTAGGGTTACAAAATAAGCACTTAGACAAGCCATATTTTATACATTTAATTATTATCAAATAAAATTATTTTACTGTTCACTTCAATTTTTTGTGCACTAGTGGAAGAAGTGAAAAAGAAACCACTAGTATGTTCATCTCTTATATGTATAAATACATGGTTATTTGCATAGTCGTTTCTGTTGAAAAATTGACACCATCGCGATGCTATGGTATTTTCTCAGCCAAAGGGTCTGTAATAATTCGATAATGAGGTAAATAATAAGGTAGCACGAAAGCATTATTAATTATCCGATAGATCAAGAGGCTAACCCAGATGACCCGTTATCAAGCTTAGCAGCGATTAGCTTAATTAACTTGAATAATGGTTCTATTGTTATGAGAGTATTATGCCTCGAGGGGCAGGGTATCTGGGTAGTAGTCCAATTCAATATCTCCATGTACTTTCTCCTTTGTCTTTATCTACCTATGTAAGAATAAGAATAGTTTTATTTGGCCAAAAAAACAGGCTACACAATTAAAGCAATAAACACACACAAAAAAACACAGTATAAAAAAACATAAATAAAAAAGCCTACAGAAAAACAAAAACTATAATAATACATGGCTGCCGTGCTAGCCTGCTGGCCAAAAAGGGTCAAACTCAGCTATGTGCTGAACCACGCGTGGCGCGGAACAACGCTGGTTTTCAGTTCGAACCTTTTTATCAGTCTCATCACGGGCAAGGAAGAGAGAAGCTCAAAACAGTCAAAAAAGAATAGTAAATAAAAATAAAAACGTGGCAGCATAAATACAGCGAGCCATAAAAATAAGAAGTTGAAATTGTTGACGTGGTAGAAACGTGATTTTAGTGGTAGAAATTGTAGGAAAAATTTAAGGTTATGAAAAAAAATGCCATACATTCATTCATACGTACAGATTAGGAGAAATAAACGAAACAGTGCAAATATATATATATGTATGAGGGTATTTTCATTATAATGCATAATGCATCAAAGCCCTCTAATATTACCTACTTGAACTCACAGTTAAGCAGCTTATCTGACTAAACATAACAAATCTTATAGAAATTGTTGGTATGCATGTAAATGTAATAATAATAACATATACCTATACTACATAGGTATCTATACTATAGCTACGTGTCCATCCAAAGGTTGCCTGGAAGAAATCTCTCTTAGCGATAAGGCCGCCCATTGTGCATCTGTATCTATGTTTGTTTGTTCTTTTCTGTTTTTTTCTGTGTTTGATGTGCAATAAAGCGTATTTGTATTTGTATAGATACTATATTCTTTGTATTTGTCTCTATTGTTTAAACATTAAACCGCCACTGCTCTGTTGGCGCGGTAATTTCACTTTATCAATTAATTTTAAATTCTATAGAGAAAATTGTCATTAACTCCTTTCTTTTCAAAATTGTTGCTTTAGAATTAGCATGAACTACCCGTGTGGTATTCCCATGATAATATTTCCGATAATCTGTATTACTATGCGATAGGCAGCCGTCCGCAGGACGTTGTCAGCATTGCACCTCAGAATAACTACATTATCTACATCATATAGTGCTACGTTGTACTTTGCACGATGCATGCATGGATTTTTAATATCTGTCTTTGCACCAAGAAAAGTATTCTATGAATGATGTTAATATTCAAGACAAAGTTTATGTTTCGTTAACATCCGATTATCGTGAAGAGAATCTGAGGACATCCGATGGTAAAAATATTGTATATTCGCATTTCATAAACACATCATAGAACGGTGATCCGTCGATGCTTTTAGACTTTATAATTTCTTTTCTTATCGCGTTACTTATCTGAATTGTCTAGGTGATTTTGTTTCTATTAAAACTTTGGATATCGCTATATCAAACTTATATATAACAGTACAATAAAAGAAAAAAACAAAAAGTAAAATATTTACTTATAAAATATATACAATAACTTCTAAACCACTATAATATTCAAACAACTCATATTAGTGCTCTTATTATTATAACTATATATACATACATACACATTCACCTTAACAACCTCTTGGTAGCCCCCGTTGCCCGGACTCTTAAGAGACCGGTGTCCTCAGGGGTACCACACACACACACACACCCTCACACACATACACACACTCACTCATAGGCAGCTCCTGTTGCACGGACTGTGAGACCGGTGTCCTCAGGAGCAGCCGCCAGACACAGAAAATAAGGTATCAGTGCTATCTATTCAATAAAAAGCCCATAGTTTAGTAATTATCAATTGAATTATTATTTTTTATTTGTATTTAAAAATTTTATTTAATTTAGTTAATTTAGTTTATTTGTAAAATCTTTGTATTTGTAATGAAGAGCAGGACATCCTGGCACAAGTAAACTTACATACTTAAAAGGATGTCCTCATAACTGTCTAGCATGTAAAGATACTTTTTCTACAAATAAACAATTTTCAATTTTTCAACAGTGAAAGTTAGGATGCTTAGATGGATATATGTTACTTCTTCAAGTGAAAACTACTAAATGGATCGGGCTGAAATGAACCATAGATAGATACAGCCAATCAAACAAAGATCTATAGATAAGTCTGGAATCAAACAAAGGTTTTTTTTTCCCATAGAACAGTTCCCATAGGATAGAAATAACTTTTAAACGATTCCATAGAAACAACGCGTGCGAAGTCGCGGTCAGAAACCGCGGTTACTAGACTAAAATCTGTTGCTCTTCTTAAACCGTCCACCTAATGTTAAGCTATAACCATATTAAAATAACACCTCAAAGCTTGATATGGCAAGCATTAATATTCTTCAACCCAAGCTTCCCAACATTAAATCTAAACCCCGTAATAAACTGGAAACATTCTATCCGATCCTTATCCTGTCGTATGTTTTAAAAGTCATCCCAGTGGCTTTTCAATACGAATTCTCAGATCCCTTTACATTTTCAGATTTTATCTCGTACCCTAATAGGCTGGTTTGTGCAACCAGTTTACACGGAAGGACTTTTTAGGCGTTCCCAGCTTTTGCGGTGGGCGATGTGACAGGCCTGCATACGTTCCGACGGAGTTAGTCAATTAGGTGGTCGTGACTGCGCATACATAGGCAATGCTGTAACTTATAGGGCACAGGATTCAGGGGAGAGCTGGTCAACTTATATAACTACACCTATTCAAGTCTTTCTGGTAGCTAATAGAAAAGATGACTCGAAAATGTGTCGTTAAATAGAATAGTATAGAATAGAATAGATAGCTTTTTTATATAATTATAGAATAGATAACTAATAGATAACGAATAGATAACGAATAGATAACGATAGAGAATAGATAACTTTTATTAGCACACACAAAAAAGACAAACGTACATTAAAAAAACACATTAGGCTAAATAAGATATAACACTAAAACTAAAAACTAAAATATAAACAATAGAAAATAAGTATAAAACTAATACTAAAACTAAACTTAACTACTACCAAAACTAAAAACTAAACTAACTACAGAACAGCAGATAAATAATATTTATCTGCTGTTCTGTTCTTTGTATATAAAGTAAGTCTGTTTTTGGCCGTAAATTAACATGTTTACATTAAATAAGGCCTGTGGGTTTTGTATGAGAAATAAATAAATAACACACCTGACTAGTTCGTCCCCATGTTTTCGTGAAGTTTGCGCTGACTCAGCCAACACGTGCACGAACGACTTATCAGACTTATAGTATGTATTATACATATTATATGATTTCTATAAATTTATATTTACAAATGGGTGTGTTTGTTGATCAAATTCAGCGTTAGTTTTAAAAGGTCCAGACGACAAACTCTATTTTGGTGATATTCACGTGGTATAAAGTTAAAGTCCCTACCTAATTTCTTAAGACCGCAAAAAAAGCGTATGGTGCACCAGCTTTCTGGTTCTAACTGTGGCGAAAATCTGTTGCCGCAATCGTGTGAAAAATAAATTAGTTGCAATGGATGGGTTTCATGTTTTGTTTTGTTTAGTGCAGCCAGCAGATTGTGTGAAAATTGCTGATGAAGCGATATATTTATTCGAAAAGCACGTTGTTAATAATTTTGGGTTGAAAATCTAAATTACGTCGAAAGAAAGAAGATTTGTAGATTGTGTTTTCTGCAGTACAACAAGATCATAACTAACAAAATATCTTATTTCGCTTAAGATTTGCTTATTATTATACGAAATTGGCAAATAAGTGTTATAATAAGGTACGAGTAGGTACTAATTGGCAATTGGTGACGCGGAGGAAAATAACTTCATTGCTGAAATCACACGATATTTGTTTTCTACAAGTGACTAATATGCGTAAATCCACACTAGCGCAGCGGCTGAGAAAATACAGATCTTTGTGACTCAGCAGAGCTGTAATATTTTTCGAACGAAACGCATGTGCGGCGCAACACAACCGCTGTGTAGAGCGGCAGCACGAATTTTTTAGGTTAAAGAAAAGATCGCAGTCGTCGAAAAAAAATCGCAGTCAAAGTGTTAACTACCAACCTATTTAAAATATTTCTATAAAAAAAAATTACAATAAAAAATAGAAGCAAATGGAACTAGTATTTACAATTGAAACAGTTGAGCTAACTGCAGACTGTTGTAAACAATCTAGAGGTAGCTTAACTAAGTACCTAATCAATTAATTTAGTTACGTTAGGTTATATAAAAATACAGCCCTAAGACTTTCCCTCTCTGCAGAGAATAGTTCTCATAGAGCGCAATTCTTGACAGCATATTCCGATCTAAACTGAGTTTTAGCTGGGTAAGATTTACTGTTAGGTGATTCATATTATTATTCAGAAATCTTTTTAGAAGAAGATTTCGGTTCCTGGCCATACGATATAGGCACTCTAGAAGTAAAAAACCATCCACAAAAGGAACAATTTAAAACATCCCGCTAAAAATAGGCAGAAAGAATGTAAAAAAACTGGCAGCAAAGGAACCGAGGAGGATGCTAGCGATTATCAGGTGCTATTACGAGCATGGCTCACGATCCTCAATAGTAATTCGTTAATAGCTTTGTAGTCGAGTTTTTTTTTTTTTTTTAGATATTTTTTTACAGGAATCTGGTCCTTTTGGTATTGACAATTAAGCTGAAAATGAGATGAGAGAATACCATTTTGAGGATTTACCGGACCCGCGGCCTCGCCCGCGTGACTTCACTATTTTGGGTTTTAACTATTCTGCGTAGAACCCTTATTTATTCTACAGAATTAAAAGCCTTACTTACCTACTCGCTGTAACATTACCTATCTGCTCGTGAAAATCTCGTCATAATCAGTCCAGTCGTTTCGGAGATTTGGCCGATCAAACAGATAGACAAACAGCTATTTGTTGTTTTAATAGAATAGGATATAATATATATTTATTTGTATTGGAAATATATATATATAGCTATCTATCGTATTTTCTCTTACGGGACAAATAAAACTATTATTTAAATCGGGCTTATTCATGGAGATAAATAAGAGATTTATACGTGTATTGCCAATAGATAATACGACGACCGATGTAGCGCGGTGGGCGAAGGTCCGCCTGCGACGGTTGCGGGTTCGATTCCCGCCTCGTAACAATTGTGTGTACGATCTGCAGATATTTGTTCCGGGTGTTCTGGTCGTTTTCTATGTATAATAAAAAATATCTATCTATGTAATATATTGTATTATGTATATCAGTTATCTAGTACCCATAACACAAGCTCTGCTTACCATGGGGCTAGATAATGCTCTGTGAATTGTCCAGCATTATATTTTTTGTAAATATATATTGATTATATTTACTCGCCAATTATATTATATCGCCCCACTGCTGGGCAAACGCCTCCCCCACACGTCGTAACATCTCTGTTTTATACCAATTCTTAGCCAACCCGTTATGTGCTATTTCTGTGTTAATAAAGTATTTTTCTGTGTACATGAATTAGTTTTTATAAACACTTACCTACACGGAAATATCATACAAAACTTATACTTGTATGATACTATCTATATACCGCCGACCGATGTGGCGCGGTGGGCGAAGGTCCGCCTGCGACACAAGAGGTTGCGGGTTCGATTCCCGCCTCGGAACAAATGTGTGTACGATCTGCAGATATTTGTTTCGAGTGTTCTGGTCGTTTTCTATGTATAATAAAAAAATATCTATGTATGTAATGTATTTTATTATGTATATCAGTTATCTAGTACCCATTATACAAGCTCTGCTTACCATGGGGCTAGATAATGCTGTGTGAATTGTCCAGCATTATTTATTTATTTATATCAAACTTCAATAATATGAAACTTCATGTTGTAATTAACTACATAATAACGCACACAGATCCCCTTTTTCAATCCAACGATCCTATCCATCCACGGTTGTCTGGTAGAGATCGCTCTTGAGCGATAAGACCGCCAAATTGTCACATATCTTGTATTATTATTGTTTACCTTGTTTGTTTTATTTTTAAGTGTGCAATAAAAGTATTGTCTATCTA
Source organism: Eupithecia abbreviata (assembly GCA_943735965.1). Classification (NCBI taxonomy): domain Eukaryota; kingdom Metazoa; phylum Arthropoda; class Insecta; order Lepidoptera; family Geometridae; genus Eupithecia; species Eupithecia abbreviata. Next base: position 8,983,667 of record OX030982.1, on the reverse strand, counting down.
TCTATCTATCTATATCTTTATTTGAGTGTTTGTGCTCGAATTTGTCATTTTGTGATACGTGCATATTAGTTCAACATAAAGTCTAAACATTTACGTCCTCGAAGGTACCTTATTAGCCGCAGAACATAACTCTTAAATATCTCTAAGATAATAATGGCCACCGGCAATGCTCCCATAAATTATATATAATGCAAGGTTAAATATAACTAAATACAAGAAACACCCGTAATTAAACGTAATGACCTTCTGGAGGCCCATTTGCGATCGTTAAATATCTAAAAGTTCTTGAGTTGCCACCGTTTTGAATGTTTCGAAACTCATCATCATCTTCATCAGCCTATAGCAGTCAAACTCAACTCACTGATGGACATAGGCGTCCCCCAATAAGTGATATAGCGCTCTGTCTTCAGCTTGCCGCATCCAGCATCTAACCTGCAGTCTTTCGCAGGTCGTCATCCCACCTGGTCGGAGGGCATCCTATACTACGTTTACCGAGTCGTGGTCTCCACTCAACGCGTTTGCCCCAGCGGCCGTCGGTTCTTCGCGAGATATGGCCGGCCCACTCCCACTTCAGCATGCTAATTCTCAAAACTGTTAGTGAACTGTGTGTGTTTCAAAACTGTTAGTGAATATTTAGACAATTTACTCTGGTACTTTCTGGCGCAGAAATGATTTAATAATGACCTATTATGGCAGGAGACAATGGTTTGGATATTTGAAAGGCTGCTAGAGTCAATGGTCTAAATCTCGACACCTCATTAAACGCCTTAATGTGCTTAGAACTTAAGCGAGAGCTTATGACTAATTTTACAGAAACCTGACTAAGCATAAATAAACTTATTTTAAGCAACAGCAAGAATAATTGCTTTATATTATACGATTTAGTCAATTTTCATTGTTAGAGAAGTAACTAACTTTTTGTTTTTTTAATGAGGAAAATTGTATTTCCACCACCTTTGTATTAAAACTTTTCAGACTAAAAAGAGGGAATTCCACTCCTGAGCCCTCTCTCATGAAAATCATTTTTTAACCGACGTTACGAAAAACAAACGACATGTACAGCCGTTTGTATTTTTTATGTATGTTCATAGATTTCTTCATCAATTATGGATCGATTTAGAAAATTCTTTCGAAAATAATCCAGAGTTTCCCTATAGTGGCCTCTATTCCCATATATCTCTGTAAATAGAATTCAAATTTTATTGACGAGGGGTAAGTATTGCTCCCGAAAAACTAATAAAAACTAAAAACCGACTTTAATCTTTCCTAAAATGCCGAGAATTATTGTTCTTCAAACTCTACGCCATAACGAGAATTTTTCAAATATTTATGAGGAGTTGTTTACGAAGATTAGTGAAAATGGCTCGAGTAGATAGCTACCTACTATAATGAAAGCGATGGAAACATAGATAATTTGGAAGTAAGATTCAGTATTATGGGCTGATTATTTCCCAATACTAACGATGTAACTGATACCCAGAGTTTCCAACAGTGGCGATCACGCGTCCCGCCCACTATGGGATTGTGAAACAGAGGTCAAAATCGTGTGAACTGGAACTATGCTGAGCAGTATTTCATTTAGAGACGATATCGATAATTTGTGATGGGAAAATAGAATCTAATATTACTGGAGATACAATGGGTTGGGAAATTGCCTAGTTTGAACAGACGATAAAAAGATGCGCTTTCTGCGATATTGTTCTTTGATAGTTTATGTGGTTATCTGATATTAAATTTCAATAACTATCGCCTATTAACTTATAAAACGTGAAATTTGAGACACAATCAATAAGTTTAACTCACAACAGACCAAGAAAATCAATTGTGGAACTACTTTCTGAACAAAAACCCTTTGAAGAAATACAATTTAGCAGACAGGCGTTTCGAATGATATCGAGCCGTCACCCAGAACAAATAACATTGCCTGCGTCACGAATACGTCACTACTAGACGGCTAAAGTGAATTGAAAGGATTCTTATTTGACAAAGGTTTTATTTTTTAAGGCAGACACAGGAAGTGATGCAAATATATACAAATAGGCAAAGACGTGTCGTGTGATCGGAACATTATCGGATTCTATTTGCTCCATTTTTTTTTTTTTTACTTAAATGAGTTTTATATTTGCCGTAGCGCATGACCCATAATAAAGTCTTTTTAGGTACCATTTAAATAGTTTAATTAGGCAAGTTTACCTAATATACATATCTCAACATCTTAAGATGGAACATGTTTTGGTAATTATATCAAGGACCAAGAAAACAATACAATTATATAATAATGAATAAAATCATAAATTGAAGTTATTTTACAATGTGACATACCATCTCCTCTACTTATTACGCGTACCGTAACCGATCAAGCATGTTATGCTTATATAATATTTGTTACTTGACATATTTTTTGGCAAAAAAATATTTTTATCTTTAAAATCACAATCGGTCACCTCACGAAGACACCACTTTAAATTATTTTGGCCCGTCAACTTAAGCCCAAGTCACATAAACACCAGCCTAAACCATTTATCTGCAACTTAAGTTTCAAATTAAGACAGAACGCGCTGGTATTCCTCAAGTGCCCATTATAGTTTGATTAAATGTACTCACGTCACACATTCATTCTCCACCTACGAACTGTAGATCCAACATGCTGTAAACATTTCTCAGGCATGCAAATGTCAACTTGTAGCCATCGCACGTGTTAACATAAGACAGCTGGTTTAGTCTGTACAAATATAGTCGTTGTGCTTCCAGGCAAGATATTAAAAAATATACCTACATCCATACTGGTTGATAATAGCCGAGTAAAAGAAATTACAAAGGTTAGGCTAGGTGAAATGTTATTTTGCTGAATTTGGAGTCGATTTTTGAAGTGAAAACTTATTTATACGCGTTGAGCACTTTTTGGATGAACAAAAAGCGTGAAACACACCTCATCGTTCCTGCACGCTTCTCAGTTTTAATTAATAAATTATAAAAGTACTTGGTTTTCACTTCTATCGGCAGTCCCCAAAGACTGATCCGCATATTTTTTGTTTAAATGTGTGCTTAATGCCTTAAATAATACAGGGCAGTTCATCAATTTCATGCACTGTCCATGGATAGATTTAAACGAATACTTTAATTTCCCATGACGCAAATTTCCGCCTTTATTTCTTCAAGCCTGCGGCCGGGGGCGGCTTAACGCGGTGACACGGCGGCGGCGGCGCCCCGCACCTTTGGGTCCCACCGCAAAGCGAGGGCAATGAATACGATAAACTGTTAAGTACTAAGACAAACTATTTATACAATAAACTTTTAGGTACTAACAAACTGTTGGCTATATCCAGTAGATAAACTGAAGAAACACAGATTTTGAAACACGCGCGTTCGGCGCGGATAGGTGCGCGATGTTGCATACTATTTCATATAAAGATTTAGAAAATGCGATGACTGCGGCGAGTACAGCTCCTGCGGCGCGAACAGGAGCGCGTCCAGCTTTACACCAGCTTTCACATATTTCACCTAGGCGACGTGTATAGTATTCGCGCGCTCGAGTAATTTGTTGGTTATTTATCGTCGCTGCTAGATGTGTTTCGAAAGGGGTATTTTGAATCGAGAAATTATGCATAGTGTGGGTGTTGTATGACAATGCACGAATGCAAAACAAAGCGTGCTTGATCAACGTGACGCGACCGTTGTTACACAAGGTTGTACCTATGAATTAAAATCTGCTGATGAAAATCATTTCCAGTTGAAAAAGCACCAGACTGAAGTGTCCCTGGGTGCCTTCAAGGCTTGCTTGAATATGACATCACTTGAAAATATTTTTATACTTTTGAATTATTTCAAAGTTTTGAGACTTTGACCACATTCAAGATTGGATTTGTCCAGAATTTTGATGATAAATTAACTGTTTGCAGAATTTCTTTAAAAATATTTAGAAAATTGTATTAGAATTAGTTTCTGCCCGCGACATCGCATGCGTTCTTTCTATGGAGAACGCTTTAAGGTTATTTTTATCTCACTGGAGTTCCAGTGAGATAAAAATAACCTTAAAGACACGGCAACTTTTTATGCCATAAATCAGTTGATTTATGGCATAAAAAGTTGCCGTGTCTTTGATCCATCAGAATAATGAGTAGTCGAGGATTCATCGTTTTAGATTTTATACTTTTCTATAAAGAAGACTAACCTGTTGACTGTAGTAAAACCGGATGAAAGTACCGCTGCCATCGATGCTTACTCCACATCCTTTGAAAACACCCTTATCTGAAACAATATAAAAATAATATGTCAGTTTTTTGAGAGCAAAAAAGATGCCAACCAGTTTAAAACAGCCGCGGCCATTGGTCGAGCAAAGGCTTTGATTTTAATGTTGACTAAATAAGTCCGAACAAAATGCAAAACAAAATTCAACTGTTTTACCTGTATAGGAAGTGGATTATTTCGGGTCGCCCCCTGTGCCATAATCGATATAATATGTATATTATTTTCATTATCTTCAGTTCTGAGATTGACTTGTATGCTAGGAAGTACATTCACAATCAGTACAAATAGATTTGTAATTAAACCTTTTTCGACGGGAATTCACAATGTTCCCAATTACCTAAACTCTAAAAAAATACCTCCAAAACGCCATAAAGTTCCGTTACCAATACCCCACTATCAATTAGCTCCAATATTTCTTCAATTATCAGCAGAAGTAGGCCACTCCTCATTAGGAGAGCCGTGTGCCAAGATCGAGATAACGCATTACGCATGCGCGGCCATTGTCTCGGGTTAGATGCTTTGATAATGGCGCGAGCGGCGCGCAAACGGGACATAGATCATTGTTGACAACTTGTCGAAATGCATTATCAATTGACTAGCTTCTTAAAGCAGATTTGCACGCGTGTTTTTCAATCAAAAAGCCTATGTTATTGTAGGTGAACCTTTGAAATTGAGATTGAAGTGAAAAGAAAATCAAAAACACCTTATTACTTAAATAGTCAGATAGTATTTTTTTTTGGTAAAATAATATTTACAAGTCGTATAATAAAAATCAATGTACATAATAACAATTGAATAAAATTTAAAATATTAAAATAATAACAGTTTAAGTAGTTAAGTAAGTACTTATTTTATAATTATAATTAGTTAAAGTATACAATTTGACTTGCCTAAGTGCTAAATTTATAAGCCTATTACTAGACCATAGTAATTCACGCGACATCAGTCATCAATTTTCAAATTTACAAAAGACAGATACCGAGTACGGTACTTCTAATGATCCACCTGATGCTGTAGGTGGCCGATGCGCGTTGCTCGTTTGCGCAACCACCTAGATGCTTTGATAATACTCCGGAGCTTTCAAACAACTAGTCTTTATATGACACCTTCCAACGTTGTATCACTGTTATGATATTATGATTATTTATGACTCAATGAGGTCGCGATACTAAAGTCAGCCAGTCGGGAACTACTCGATCCGGTAAATAATAGGCAGTAAAAGTCAGGAAATTCATAAAGTCTATAGTAGTGCAACTTATTGGAACTGCTACTGGGTGTCTTATGGTTATAATACTGAGGAATTAGGTTCTTATCAGTATCCAACGGGCGCGGTTCCAGAATGGGAACGGGGCCGGATTTTTACCCGCGTGTTTATCTATATCAATAGCTTGAAGATTTTAATATCAAAACTGTCGTGGTTTGAAGAATACATTACGAATTTAAGCGGGTTAACTGCGAACCCTATTTCTAGCGGTGCGCGAAGTGCTTGGAGAGATACGGTACGCGCGCGTCCAGAACCGCACTCACCCTGAAGAAGTCCCTTGTTTACTGATGAAACGTTGGTGTTCTTCCAACACAAATAAGGTTCGTAGTAAACCCGCTTACATCCGTAATGAGGTTGTAGATTGTAATGACGATGCTCTCTGGCCAACGTGAAAAGTTTCGTGTGACGGTGGGAATAGACAGCGTTCACGTGAGACGTTGGGAAAAGGCACGTCTCATGTAAGACGTTGGGAATCAGTTCTCGCTCGTAAATACACATGTGTTACTTTACGTGTAACTACGCGTAACAACGACTTAACTGTAAATGGCTGTAATACAATACAATACAAAAATACTTAATTGTACACCAGATACAGAACATTATGAAAGATATTACATGTGACAAGTACATTGGGCGGCCTTATCACTTAGAAGCCATCTCTTCCAGGCAACCTTTGGATGGAAAGAATTGTGTGAATTAAAGAAAGGCAGGGGGTGTACCAAGGATAGAGCTAGAATAAATATGAACATGAATATTTAAAGATAAATAAATGCATTACATTTATGATTATACAATACAAAATAGGATTCGTAACGAATACATCCGACAGAGAACCAAGGTTATCGACATAGCTCAAAGAATTAGCAAGCTGAAGTGGCAGTGGGCCGACCATATCTCGCGAAGAAACGACGGCCGATGGGGCAAACGTGTTCTTGAGTGGAGACCACGACTCGGTAAACGTAGTGTAGGACGCCCTCCGACCAGGTGGGATGACGACCTGCGAAAGACTGCAGGTAGATGCTGGATGCGGCAAGCTGAAGACAAGGTGCTATGGCGCTCATTGGGGGAGGCCTATGTCCAGCAGTGGACTAATATAGGCTGATGATGATGATGAATAAACAATGTGGTAGTCTGGGATAATTATATATATCATAACAACAAAATAATCCGAGAATTAAAGTAGCCATATACGAATCTATCAGACACTTCATATACCATTATCAATCGAAATGCAAACAATCTAGGCACTCTAAATTACACAAATAATATCCCTTTTATGAAATAAATGTATATCCTATGTTATTCAGTACTAAAAGCGCACGTGCTAAAATCCAATGCCAAATCAAGATTCCATTCTTATACCTTTTGATATAGAGTTTGAAATAGCACAGCATCTATGTTTTAAAGGCAATACAGAACGCATACCTGACCAATTTGAGTGTTCAATAATTAATAGAACACAGAACTAACGGTTTTTAGTGAACTGTACTCAAAGCAAAGATCGTGAGAGTCAAGGAAATATAGTCCTTAATGTCTATATTGTTTAGTATATTCTCTTATAGCACAATTTATAGCCATTTATTATGATTTATAAGTAGTTTATCATACTGTCATAATGACATGATTTAATTACAGAAAGTCAAGAAGGTCGATGGAACAGTGAAAACTCGCGATCCTCATATAGGTAATTTCATTATAATTCGACGATCGATGTGGCGCGGTGGGCGAAGGTCCGCCTGCGACGCAGGAGGTTGCGGGTTCGATTGCCGCCTCGGAACAATTGTGTGTACGATCTGCAGATATTTGTTCCGGGTGTTCTGGTCGTTTTCTATGTATAATAAAAAAATATCTATCTATGTAATATATAGTATTATGTATATCAGTTATCTAGTACCCATAACACAAGCTCTGCTTACCATGGGGCTAGATAATGCTGTGTAAATTGTCCAGCATTATTAAAAAAAAAAAATTATCTATGTAACAGATCATAAATAAGTATCCAAAGGACAAAACCAACTTATGCATTTAACTCCCTACTCAATGATTTATAGAGACTTAGGACCCACTAGGTCTCATCATCATCATCATAATCAGCTACCGGGCTTCGCCCACTGGTGACCCCAAACTTTATCAAACAATAAACAATCAATAAATAATCCTGGACAACCCCCACAGCATCATCTAGCCCCAAGCTAAGTAGATTGTGTTATGGGTACTAGATAACTGATATACATAATACAATACGTTACATAGATCGATATTTTTTATTTTACATAGAAAAATAACCAGAACACCCGCAACAAATATCTGCATATCAAAAATTTGTCCCGAAGCGGGAATCGAACCCACAAACTCCTGTGTCGCAGGCGGACTTTCTCCCACCGCGCCACAGAGTTTCAGGAAGCAATAAAGCGCTTACGAGGAAGAGACCTGGACCAATAAATGCAGTTAAGGTAATAGATCTTTTAAAACAAGGTGTGGCGAAATAGTACTACAGTCTACAGTATTAGACATAATATAAGAGATGAACATGCTAGTGGTTTCTTTTCACTTCTTCCACTAGTGGAAAAAAAATTGAAGTGAACAGTAAAATAATTTTATTTGATAATAATTTATATATAAAATATGACTTGTCTAAGTGCTTATTTTGTAAGCCTAAAGAAATAAATGTTTTTTTACTTTTTTCTTACTTTTTAGTAACTACGTAGAAATGGAAACCTATACTCATTCACTGAGTTCCTATTTACCACAAAACCATAAACCTAAACCATTATTAAACGCCTATAGAATAAGTAGACCAGTCAACTACAATAATGATATGCAAGCACGCAATTTCAACTGTTTGGACTTGTTACCTGCAAACAGATTTCGTGATTGTCACTCTATTGAATAGAACGACATTATCTAAGTACATAACTACGTGTCAGGCTTGATTGACGGTTGTGTCGCATTATGTTAGTGTGGCTTTCTTTTGAAACTAGGTAGTAGGTACAAGCCAGCAGCCGCGGCGTAAAAACCCCCATCTAAACCCGTAGTTAACGTAAGAGTCGACTAAGGAATAAAAATTATGTATTTATCAATTATTTATTATTAATACAAATAAATAATGCTGGTCAATTCACACAGCATTATCTAGCCCTATGGTAAGCAGAGCTTGTGTTATGGGTACTAGATAACTGATATACATAAAACAAAATATTACATGGATAGATATTTTTTATTATATATAGAAAACGACCAGAACAACTGGAACAAATATCTGCAGATCGTACATACAGTTGTTCCGAGGCGGGAATCGAACCCGCAACCTCCTGCGTCGCAAGCGAACCTTTGACCACCGCGCCACATCGGTCGTCAAAGTTCAAAGTAGGTACTAAACGACCTCTGTGGCGCGGTGGCCAAAGGTCCGCCTGCGACGCAGGAGGTTGCAGTTTCAATTCCCGCCTCGTTTATCCCAAGGCGGGAATCTAACCCGCAACCTTCTACGTCGCAGGCGGACCTTCGCCTGCCACAGAGGTCGTCAAAGTTATTCGGCGTGTATTTATTCAGAATTTGTACAACTATCCAGGTCTATAAGGTAAGTCCTTATGAAATAAGCTCATGAAGAAATCACCGAAGAAACAACAAAAATATTTCATACTAAATACAAAAAATACTAGTTTCTGCCCGCGGGTTCGCACGCGTTGTTTCTATGGAAACGTGCTCAGGTTATTTCTATCCCATGGGAACTGATTTATAGGATAAAAAGTATGCCTATGTTTTATTCCGGGGCCTGAAACTACCTATATGCATAATATGTGTACATATGTGTACAATTTCAGCCCAATCCGTTCACTCAAAAACTTCTCGCGTTGAAAGAGTTACTTACATCCATATATACAAACTTTCGCGTTTATAATATTAATAGGATGATATTGAAAATTTCCGACCGGGATACTAACGGGAAGGTTTGGCTTTACAAAGCTCGCACCTAACAGGAATGTACGAGCCCAAATGAAGGTAAACATAACGGCGTGTACACAAGTCCTTATCTACGCTCTAAACTAAATAGTTGGACAAATCGTGACTCAGATTGTTAAATTCCCACAGCACGTGCCGAGGTGTGCCCTCGCGCTTATTTTTTGTACAGTTTTTTGCACTCGACCTATGTGGCGCGGTTGGTGCCTTCGCTGTGATGCAGGTTGTGGATTCGATTCCCACCATTATATGCAATTTACATTACCTACTTGTAGATTTGGAAATTAAATTTAAATTTTTCAATATACCTTATGCATTACATTTGTATCTGAAACTCGATGCAAAACAAGTGAGTTTGAGTTGTTTGTGAGGTTTGTTTACAAAAATTCTACATCGAATTTAGCTAGTGTATAACAATATATTACTGTTTTACGACGACTGATATTAAACCGGATATGTAATAGCTTAGCTACCTCTTAAATATTATTTTCAGACGTTTCAGTCGCGTTACAGGGACCGTGACAAATACATTGAATAATAATAAAAAAAAGAATAATACCATATATAAAATCGATGATGACGGGACTTGAACCGTCTCGGCCTTTCCTCAGTACAGGAATGTGCGAACCAACTACGCTACGAAATCAAGTAACCGTTGAGGGCTATAGCTTACGTACGATTATAAAAGAAAAACCTTATGATGAGTGATGTACTCAGAATAACGATTAAGTTGACAGCCTTTATTTCATTTCGCTAAAACGATTATTAGGTGTAGGACCAATCCAATTTAATCTATCAACCCGCCCTTGTTAAACTCCCTATAACTAAATGTTTATTACAGAATAAATAGAGATAATAATTGTGTTGAAGTAATTACACACCTGAATTATTATTACAACATCTGCTGAGTATTTTTCTGATCAAGTCCTTGTAATTATTAAAAGGTAGGCCGCTAGCTAGGTATTATTATGTCGTAAAGCAAAATGGGAATCCACTCCCATTTAAAGTTTACAGCGGAATAACTTCTGAGGTCGTAAATGAAGGTATATTCTGATAATCATGACTATTATAATAATATGAATAGGTTTTATTTCTAGCCACGCTTTAATAGTTTTGCACTATACAAAATACAAAAAATGTATTTACCAAAAGCTTACAAATAATAACACCTTAAATTAATTTATGTACATATTCTCGATCAGAGTTGATTGGTTGATCAATCAATAATTTTCATTCCGGCCCTGGTGGGGGCACAGAGAGGGGCCTCGAGGCTTGGCCTCATTACCCCGGCGTCAACTCGAGGGGTGACGACCCCTCGGTCCTTGGGTTTTGTGGGAATATATTTTTTTTTCCCTGTTCTCAATTTTTTTTTTTTTTTTTTGGCTTCATTTGGTTTGTAGGTATGATTGGTTGAGGTGTTGCAGTAAACAGTGACCCCCGTACTAGGCTAGGCCTGTTTCGCAGGGTATCAAAACATTTTCTGTTTGCTGGTAAGGTAAGGATGTGCACTAACAAAACTTTAGTAACAATAGAATAAAACTAAAGCTAAATAAAACAACTAATCCGATCTGTTTATTAATTATTGTTTTAATGGCGAAGTAACTTGAATGAATTCATTCGTCAATTTATAAAAGAAGCAACTGTGCTTTATAACTTTTTAAACGTTTAAACGCGATGGAAACATAGTGGAGAATAAAACTAAAGGTATGCGAAAATAATCTTTGAAAAGTGAGTTTTAGTTAATTGTTTCGTGGTTTGTTTACAAACATTTTACATCGAGTTTGGCTAGTGCATAGGTTAATTATTTTTTTATCTCCACGGTGATATTTATTCTTATTTATTCAAAAAACAAAACATCATATTACAACTTATTGATAATTTCATTATTGAACTTGCAAGTAAATTTTGTGTTAGTAAAAAAACCTTACAGTTAATGTATTAAAACTATGCAAATATTACGCTAACAGCTCCACCTCCGTAAATGCCGTTAGAGCCTGGTTCTACCAGTTTCGAATCCATATCATCTCATTGCAAAACATTACGATACTTGCGTAATCAGGATTAACTATCGCGCTAACATCATCGAAAGTGCGATGAATCCCGCCCACGATATCAAAACTCGATTCTTAGTGAGGGTCTGGTCGCACTGACAGAGATTTTGTTACTAGTTCTGAACCTTAAGTAATACTATAATAAAGTTCATCTCTTTTGTACGAATTGGAAACGATCGCAATGATCGTGAGGAAATTCTTCAAACCCATTGGGAATTTAAATATCGAAACTATATGCGTTTAATCTCTCTCTGACTTAATGCACAACAAAATTTGTAAAACCAGTGGCTGAGGCTCTGCCCTGAGTCATCCACATTATCTAATCAGCCCATACACGTCCACACCTAGACATAAGCCTCCCCGATTCGACGACGCCCAACAAATAGCGGTCCTGAACCGCATCCATCCATAACGTAGTTCCATTGTGTTGTCTAGGTTTTATTTTGTTGCGAATTAATGCAATTGTTCCTAGCACTTGAACGTGTAAGTTTTTCACAAAAATTAAAATTTCTTTATCGCAAAGAAAACATTAATAAACCTATAAAAATATGTCCTAATTAATGATCTGAATATTTTCCAGACGTGTTATTTAAATGCTACTGGAAAATTTAATATTATCTATCTATGTACATAATGTAATATAGGTACTGTATCAAGTTTATCAGTCATCTAAGAGTATTACCCATAACACAAACTCTGCTCAGCTTAGGGCTAGATGATGTTGTGTGGATTTATTATATATTAGTTTCTGTATTGTATAATATATAGTATAATTTTGGTATTTGTTAGTAGGTACTTGCATATTCATATATAATAATATTTTTACTATCTATTGTTAGTTCTATTTATGTTAATTCAATGTACCTATGTGTAAGTTATAAGACTAAGCTATTTCTTAATTTTCATTTGTCCTCTGCGAGCAAGCAATCCCTTAGCTACTATATGCGAGGACACATAAATGGTTATTAGTTTTTATTTAAGTTATCTGTTAAGTGTGTAAAACTGTTTGTCTTCCAAATAAAGCAAAATAAAATAAAATAAAATAAAATTATCCAGCAGTATTGATTGAGTTTAAGAGACGCAAACATTTTCTAATCAAAACATCTGAGATGCAAAACAGGCCATCTTACTTAGCTACATAAAAGCAACTAAACCACATCAAGTACAGCCTCGAGTAGTACCCCTGGCTCACAGAAAGCCGCTTGCCTTCACCGCTGCAACTATTATATCGCTCTTTTCTTTTTGCACGTGCAACGCAAGGACGTCTTGCATTCTTGCATTTGATTCATCAAGTTTTTTGAAACTTCGCCATTCATATTAATTTAAAACAGGATACACAACAGGCACAGCCAGTTCTGGTTCAGGAGTTGAAGGTGGATATCATCTGCCAGATTCCTTGTTAATTGGACGGATGGCACAGCTGTTTCTTTATTTATGGTGGTGCCATCATTTCAAGTTTGGATTGTTCTCTGAAGGTTCCTTTCACTGTTTTTATATATAAAGTTCAGGAGGAAACTCAATTAAACTGAGACCACACTGAGACCGTTTCGTTGTCAGTCAACAACAAGATTTTGTGTCAAGTTTTTGTGGAATGAATAATTGAAAGTTGCTTTTGGTCTTTCGTCAAAACAAAAAATACAATACAAAACAAAAATACAAAATATTTATTTCTATATCTTAATTTACAATAACATAACAGTGTTTGAGATTCCCTTTTAAGTAAAATAAATAGTACCTGCAAGGTGTTAGGGAATCTTACTATTCGGAAATAAATCAAAGTAGATTCAGTCAGGTACTAAATTTCGTTTTAATGTCCACAGATCCACAGAACTATAATTTCTGTGGATAGTACCTACCTATATTTAAAACTATGCTAAAGATGATTGACTAGAATGTGTTTTTTTTTACCTATGCACTATGCAGCATGGATCAAGATCCACAAAGTTGTGTCACATAGACATAGAGTAAAGCTCCTAGTCTATTAGCATGGTCATGATGGGTCAATTGACAGTCTTTAGAATTATTTTGAGAACAAGTAGCTTCCGGAGTACAGTATCAAATGGTTGTTATATTTCGCAGCATGGCGCTAAATGTCCTACGAAAGATGTTTAAAATATTTATGAAGTGCCAAGTGTAGATAAAAATAACTTTATTATTGTGTAGATCAATGACGAGATTTTTCAAAGTTTTTTTTTTTTAAAGGAATTTGAAAAAAGGATGAAGTTCTTTATACGGTTGTATGAATGTTTTATTTTACTAATGTAGGTACTTACTTTTTTCGTCGATTTCTTCGTCAACGTATTGATTTTGAAAAAAAAAATATCTAATGAATCCTACTAATATTATAAACGCGAAAGTGTGTAACTATGTTTCTTGCTCTTTCACGCAAAAATTACTTAATGGATTTTGATAAAACTTCACAATAAATAAATACCTATAGCTTACATATCAGAATAACACATAGGCTACAATTCTAGTTCGAATTATATACACACCGGCAAAATTAAGGGAACAGACAAGAAACCTCGTTTTTTTTCAACTTGTTGGGTTTTTTGCATGTGGACTATTTTTTCGTACACCTAACATCTTTGGGACGATGACAAAAAAAAAAGCTTTTCTTCGATGTTTAAACGTTCTAGTGGGTACACCAATTTTACGATAATCATAAGTGATATTCATTAAAAAAATGCTAAAGTGTTTTAAAATGACTTTAGCTCATTTTACTGTTAAGTAATCTTTGAAGCGTATACATTGTATTGAATACAAAATGAGTGATTTAGTTTTGTATTTTTTTTATTTTACTTTTTAGTTTGTCTAACAGACAAACTAAAAAGAATATAAAAAAATATTTATAAAAGTTTTAGATATTCGAAATTGGTTTTTTGTTTTTTCAAAAGAAACATTTCGTTGGAAGCTGTAAATACGTAACTATCTATGATAATATCATTGATAGTTAAATGTTTACAGTTTCCAATTCAAGATATTCGAATAAACCAATTATTAGGTACGAGGTGAATGGTATGCAGAAATCCATAAAACTAAATAGGTAGGTTGTAGGTAGCTTTGCAAATTGCCAAAGGGATATAAATTTAAAGTGTCAGATGTAAATGATACTCACCGTTCTGATAAGTTAATTAAACTGAGACACGTTTCATAAGGACATTATCTTCATCTAATACAAAAACTGGTTGTTAGGAAATTGTAAGTAAATGGACAACAATGGTCAGTAAACATTGTAAGCGAAACGAGTCAAGCAGAGCATTAGGTTACCTACAAAGTTGTGTAATTCTGTGGCTGAATTATAATGTTTATGGATATTCTTCTTGTCAAACATAGCTTCTTATAATGTTACGTAAGTATTCTTTGCGTTTTATTATCTATTTTCCGGAAGTTTCGGAAGGTTGACCCAATGTCATGGTAACGCAGTAACTCGAGTAGGTTATACTGACTGAAGGTACCTTCTTGTCAAACATAGCTTCTTATAATGTTACGTAAGTATTCGCGGGTATTCTTTGCGTTTTTATTATCTTTTCCGGAAGTTTCGGAAGGTTGACCCAATGTCATGGTAACGCAGTAACTCGAGTAGGTTATACTGACTGAAGGTACCTTCTTGTCAAACATAGCTTCTTATAATGTTACGTAAGTATTCGCGGGTATTCTTTGCGTTTTATTATCTATTTTCCGGAAGTTTCGGAAGGTTGACCCAATGTCATGGTAACGCAGTAACTCGAGTAGGTTATACTGACTGAAGGTACCTTCTTGTCAAACATAGCTTCTTATAATGTTATGTAAGTATTCGCGGGTATTCTTTGCGTTTTATTATCTATTTTCCGGAAGTTTCGGAAGGTTGACCCAATGTCATGGTAACGCAGTAACTCGAGTAGGTTATACTGACTGAAGGTACCTTCTTGTCAAACATAGCTTCTTATAACGTTACGTAAGTATTCGCGGGTATTCTTTGCGTTTTATTATCTATTTTCCGGAAGTTTCGGAAGGTTGACCCAATGTCATGGTAACGCAGTAACTCGAGTAGGTTATACTGACTGAAGGTACCTTCTTGTCAAACATAGCTTCTCATAATGTTACGTAAGTATTCGCGGGTATTCTTTGCGTTTTATTATCTATTTTCCGGAAGTTTCGGAAGGTTGACCCAATGTCATGGTAACGCAGTAACTCGAGTAGGTTATACTGACTGAAGGTACCTTCTTGTCAAACATAGCTTCTTATAATGTTACGTAAGTATTCGTGGGTATTCTTTGCGTTTTTATTATCTATTTTCCGAAAGTTTCGGAAGGTTGACCCAATGTCATGGTAACGCAGTAACTCGAGTAGGTTATACTGACTGAAGGTACCTTCTTGTCAAACATAGCTTCTCATAATGTTACGTAAGTATTCGCGGGTATTCTTTGCGTTTTATTATCTATTTTCCGGAAGTTTCGGAAGGTTGACCCAATGTCATGGTAACGCAGTAACTCGAGTAGGTTATACTGACTGAAGGTACCTTCTTGTCAAACATAGCTTCTTATAATGTTACGTAAGTATTCGCGGGTATTCTTTGCGTTTTATTATCTATTTTCCGGAAGTTTCGGAAGGTTGACCCAATGTCATGGTAACGCAGTAACTCGAGTAGGTTATACTGACTGAAGGTACCGATAGCATAGAGATCGTAAACTAATAGATAAGCTGTGCTACCATCTACCACTACACTATGTTTTGAAAACAAATGACTTCGTTGGTCCATAACAAAAAACTAGTTAGAATCGTATAGTCACAAAATTGTTTTCAATCTAAATATATACGTTTATATAAAAATGAACCGCTATTTCTCCTGATCACGCCATAACTTGAGAACAACTTTACCGATTTTTTTCCTTTTTTTAAATGTTTTCATAAACTTCGTAGAAAGTTCTTATATAAAAATAAAAAAAATGCGCAAAAATTTCCACGTGGGTGGAGAGGATAAAGACGTATAGAGAGGATAAAAAATATCTGTTATTATTGCATCATTTATCATAGCATCGAGTGTCCTAAAAAAAATCTCAAAAAATGTTCGTAATGCGGGTGAAAACTTGTTTAATCCGCCTTCCCAATTTTTTTCTTTGAACATTTGCCTTTAGCTTATAGCATTTGATTTTTAATTTAAAGGCCAGTCAGAACACTTGGATCAAATATCTGCATATCGCACATATTGTCCCGAGGCGGGAATCGAATCCGCAACCTCCTGCGTCGCAGGCGGACCTTCGCCCACCGCGCCACAGAGGTTGTCAAAGTCGCGGTGAGTCTCATTATTGCAAATAAATAATAAGATTTCACAGGAGAAAACTATAGTAGTTTCTTGAAAGGCTAGATAAGCTACAGAAGATCCGGGTAGCAGATTTTAAAGCCCAGGAACGCAAAGTGGGTAAGCTTTACGTAATAAATACCTAGTGGTTACACCCGTTGCTATGAAACCGAGAGTGGGCAAGTAATAAGGAAGTGGATTAAACAGTAGCAGTGGTTGATGGTCGAGGAACGGTTCGGAGTAATTTTGTTATTAACCACATAGATACAATACAACCTCTGCCAGTCATCATTTGATGTAATTGAGAGGCTAAAGCTCTAAGCATTATTAAGGTATCAACACCGCGACCGCGTGCATTCAAATATAGGCCCTCAGTCATACATTTTACAGTGACAAAAGGTTTCCCACAAGCTTCAAGTGGCCCGTGAACTGTCTGTCTTCTGATGCCGTCAATAGGAAATGCATCTAAATGTTACGAGTCCATGCCCATTTATTTGAATGCATATTTTTGTGGTGCGATAGTGGCTCTGATCGGCGACAACCTTTATGCCTAGCAGTGGATAATGTGGATATCGGCGGGCTGGTGATAGTGATGATAGAAATTTAGGAGTTATTATTATTAACTCATTTATTCTCAGATTCATAATCCATAATAAAATAATGCACATACAAATTAAAAATGTCAAAAACAAAATCACACAATAAAATAAATTAAAACTAGAATAATATAACGTAGGAAAATTAAAAATAAACAATAAAATACAAATTGAAAACTTACTAACCTAACATTTAGAAGGATGTAGACCCCATTAATATCTTCATCCATTTGTTTTGGATGGGACAGTCTAGACGTGAAACAATCATTTTCAGGATGCCGTTGCTACTGGCTCGCGCACGCTGAAGTAGGGAAGCGACTTTTTTACGAATAATCGCATGAAAGCCGTCCGTGCGCGCCTCCGCGAACATATAGTTTATGTCATAATTTTGATCGAATTTTAGTTTCCTTGCCTCTATGAATTTATGATAATAATTAATAAATAGTTAAATTAAATCTCTTGTTGTGCAAACGTCTTCCGGTCTTAACCATGTAAGCTCTTAGACTGACAAACTTCCTAAATAAGGCCCGTTTTAATCTCGATCCAAATAACATCTCTTCAAACCGGTTTGGTGTGATCAAAGTAAATTAAGACTTCAACTTCATAGTATAAATAAGCCTAACCACTTAGAAAATACCAAGCAGTTTAATTACTTGAATAGCTGTGTACAAAACATGGCTCTAGAAATGTAGAAATTGAGACAGTTAAAAATAAATTCCTGTTAAAACTCTCGGTAAGTTCATGCTAATGAGAAACAAGCTATTACAAGCAGGTACACACTTAGATGAAGAGATAATCTTAATGCTTCATTTAATTCTCAGCTGGACAGCAATACCATAAACAATTTCTTAAAATGACGTAATAACTCCAAGAAAATGTAGAAAGTTTACATGAGGCCCGCTGTGGAGTACAATGTAACAAAAATAAAACCATCTTCCATAAATGGAGGCAACGCAACGCAATACAGGCTATCGTTGGCTGGCGGTCCTTTAATGGGCTGGCTACATGGTTGAAAATTTTGTACTGCTAGATCATCCCGCGATTTGATCAAGGAAGTAACATTTTCTACGATTCAAAGATAATTTTATGACATCTCATGATTTATAGATTAAAACAATCCATGTTATGAGGCTTTTGTCGATTATTACAAATTGATACATAATCATTGACGTCATCAAACATGATGCGCAGTACCAATGACGTGTTTTGAAAGGGTCGTGAATGGTATGGTGAAAAATGCCACCACGGAATGGAGTAAATGCGTTGCCCTGGTGACATAAAAGAAACAAATCATATTATAAGGATGGAAACTTTGGGACATAGGTAGGTTTACACTGCCTACGTACTTGGAAACGTAACAAGCTAATTTCCCTTATATTGATAATGGGGAGCGTTCGCTTTATAACTTACACTCAGGTCACACACGTCCTAACGTGTGTGACCTTTGAGAAGATGCGATTGCCCTCTAAGATGAGCCTATTACCGTACTTACCATCTTATACATTATGAAACGAGCAATAAACGTCAGTGTTCATCAGACCGGCCTGACTGAATCCACCGTGTATTTCAGTGCTTAAAGTGGCTAAGCCGCTTATGAAACGTGGGTACTACGGTTCCCACTTTTCTCATCGACAGTAATGCACATCGCAGGACGCTGCAAAATTGCTGTGTGCGTTCCCATAGACTTTTCAATGAATTTCTTTCATCCCGTGTTCCGCGTATGGTCAGCGATGCAAGATACAACCTATGACGGTAATGCCTATAAATTGCTCTTTACAAATTATTACGGACCATAATACGCTAAAGCACTTATTGTGCAACGGGAAAGCCATGATTAGAGCTTTTAGTATTAATAACCTGATAGTTTAAGCATAACTTCCTGCTGTTTCTATTTCTACTTTGTTGCTACTGGCTATGAAATTCAGGTAAGAAAAATTAAAAGAATGAAGACTGCATATTTTTGCATAATTCTGACGAACGCAGAGAACTAACTCGTTTGTGTCGGATACGTAGTAACTGAGTGTAGGGGTACATATACTCAAAGAGGTACATATCTTTAAAACAAAAAATACCTACACGCTAAACATAATTGATTGCCATTCGGATATCAGTAAGCAAAAAGCTGGTTTTTACAACCCAGCTTTTTATAACATTGACTTCTACTATGTAAATAGATATTGATTAATATCATCAAACAGAATGTCAATTTTAATTACAGCTATAAATTAAACATTGATTAATAATGTAAGAGATTTAATATATGAGTTTGCAAAATAAACACAACTATCTGACAAAAGGGTGACAATTAACACTTTGACTGCGGTTTTTTTTTCGACGACTGCGATCTTTTTTTTAACCTAAAAAATTCGTGCTGCCGCTCTACACAGCGGTTGTGTTGCGCCGCACATGCGTTTCGTTCGAAAAATATTACAGCTCTGCTGAGTCACAAAGATCTGTATTTTCTCAGCCGCTGCGCTAGTGTGGATTTACGAATATTAGTCACTTGTAGAAAACTCATACCGTGCGTTTTCAGCACTCAAAGTGTTAAAACAATTAGGGCGGAAGGATCCAGTGGACTCAAAATGTTCATAGTCCATTTCAGGACTTCCAATTTATCTTACTCCTCTGACTTGGTGCAATATCATTTAAATAGTATTATACTAAAATCCTTAGCTTTATCAAAGAGCAATTCATTTAATCAATGATCTTATACAGCTTACTAAGAGACAGTACCTGGAGTTTTAAATCTAGATAAACTTATTATACCCATAGATAAATGTTTATGCAAGATACAAATTAAAATTTGGAGTTTTTTCATGATAACATTTAGATTGTGTTGGCGCGGTGGGCGAAGGTCCGCCTGCGACGCAGGAGGTTGCGGGCTCGATTCCCGCATCGGAACAATTATGTGTACGATCTGCAGATATTTGTTCCGGGTGTTCTGGTCGTTTTCTATGTATAATAAAAAATATATATCCATGTAATGTATTGTATTATGTATATATCAGTTATCGGGTACCCATAACACAAGCTCTGCTTAGCTTGGGGCTAGATAATGCTGTGTGAATTGTCCAGTATTTTTTTTTTAAATTATTTATTGAACTTTTTGTATTTAATTCAATTTAAAAAAATTGTTAGACACATTCTTTGTAAAAAAGCTTATTACAAAATATCAGATTACTTAGAAGATAAAAAAGCTTGGAACGAGTTTTGCTCCAACTCAAAATCTACCAACTTACAGATAAGCAAATCAAATGTACTAGACACATAAGTTATGAATATACTAGTGGTTTCTTCTCACTTCTTCCACTGGTGGACAAAAAATTGAAGTGAACTATAAAATATGACCTGTCTAAGTGCTTATTTGTAAGCTTAAAGAAATAAAAACTTTTCATTTTCATTTAAAGTTTTCCAAAGCAAGCGCCACTACTCTGGACCTCTCTTCTGTCTCGGCTCTTAATGGATTGGTATTCAATACTATGCATTTTCCAATCACTCATTCATGCTCGACAATGCAATCATTAATTCTGTTCACTACCATTGAAATAACTTCCCGTTAAGTAACAGTAAGACAACGTAAATCTCCAGAGGTACACTCACAACAAGTAAGGAGAGTAATATTAATTTACCACCTGGCTTACAGGGGCAATCGACAATAGGGCATAATGGGAACGCACGACTTCAAATGAATTTTGAAAGATATTAGGTAGGTTATCATCTGAGAACAGTAAAATACGGGCATAAGGTTGTCACTCTACACAGACATCAAAAGTTGGAATGATTAGGTACCTATACTGGAGCTCTGCCAAAGTCTCGGAATATTTGAACTGGCTGCAAATACAAAGGTTATTCACGACCCTACTTCTCCACAAATGGTAGCTTTGGCATTACAACACCATCGGCAGGCGGTAAATCAAAATAATGACCAATCGTCACTTTCCTTCATGCCATTTAAACACCTATTACGTTAGCAGGAAACTGTATTTTTGATGAGTGACCTTTCTAATGGGCATGCTGCACTAGTTTGTAGAAAGCGGTCTGTGGGCGACAGGAACTGACCTTTTCACTCGCCTCTGGCCCATATCTGAAGCATATCGTAGCAGTGGAGTCGACGATGCCTTTCTTGCGACATTGCTTAGGTCTGAGGCACGCTCCATGAAGGCTTAAGGCGTTGAAAACATAAAGCCATAATTAGGATTAAGACGGCATCGCAATGGTTTGTGTTACTATCCCTGACGTGACCACCACTATCACAAGAACCTAGCGGCTAAGAAGAAAACCTAGGATAAATTTGCTTTGTGGTGATCAAGATATTTCAATTTCATTTCATTTAATACTGGTATACTTTTACACGCTTACAAAGAAATATAATAAAACTTATTTTATACTCATATGACCACAATCTTTGTGACACGATGAGAACGTAAGGAAAATAATAACAAACGTACGAAATAAATACCCGATGAATAAATCTATTAATGACAAGATGCAACTGAACATGGAAAGTGTACTAGTGGTTTCTTTTTCACTTCTTCCACTAAAGGACAAAAGTATTAAGAGAACAGAAAATCAAAAACACCTTATTTCTTATTCAATAATAATTTATAATTTTAAAGTATAAAATTGGTCTAAGAGCTTATTTTGTAAACCTACAGAAATATATATATATATATATTTTTTTGATAAACTTTTGGGTAAACCGAAAACTAGCTCTCAGACTTAATGCTACCACTATGACCCCGGTAGTACCCACATGACACGTCGCCATTTCACTTGATAAGCTCAGAGCTAGACTACATACTGCAACAACGAATCAGAAATGGTATGAGCGTACGTGCAGTTACTGGTGTAATCCTAGGCTTAGGAGTTCTACGGGTGTTACGTTCGTTAGAAGAGATTTTGTCAGTTAGTTTGCAAGCTTTGCCTTTTGTGGTGCTCTCGATTTGATAGTGTTCACTGTAACTTGTTTTTTAATTTGACGACCGATGTGGCGCGGTGGGCGAAGGTCCGCCTGCGACGCAGGAGGTTGCGGGTTCGATTCACGCCTCGGAACAATTGTGTGTACGATCTGCAGATATTTGTTCCGGGTGTTCTGGTCGTTTTCTATATATAATAAAAAATATCTATCTATGTAATATATTGTATTATGTATATCAGTTATCTAGTACCCATAACACAAGCTTACCATGGGGCTAGATAATGCTGTGTGAATTGTCCAGCATTATTTATTTA
This sequence comes from Eupithecia abbreviata, assembly GCA_943735965.1. NCBI lineage: Eukaryota > Metazoa > Arthropoda > Insecta > Lepidoptera > Geometridae > Eupithecia > Eupithecia abbreviata. Next base: position 8,961,038 of record OX030982.1, on the reverse strand, counting down.
TTTATTGAAATAGAAAGTCATATGATTTTTTGATGCAAGATAAAGAGAGACAAGATAGTATTGTCCACCATGCCTGACACAGAATAGCCAGATGGCCTGCTTAGTGCGAGGAATAATCATCGCTTTTAACGAAGTAATACCTTGCTGGGCCACACATAATAATAATCACTACATGGTAAAACAAAGTCGCTTTCCGCTGTCTGTTTGTCCCTAAATATGCTTAGACATTTAAAACTACGCAACGGATTTTGATGCGGTTTCTCAAGATGGCGAAGCCGCGGGTCGTAGCTAGTAATAGAATAATCATAGTAATTCATTCTTCATAATTGAAGGTGCTATGCTTGTAATTCCAAGACGAAGCCATTAACGAGACGCTTATTCCTAGTGTTTCTGTGCTGTAATTCTTCACCGATCAACTGGAACAACTTTAGGATCCAGCCAATGTTTAAATGAAATGATAGCATAGTTTGACTTCTTATATATTATTTATTTTACTGTGATAAATTACGATAAATAATTTTATTTATTTTTTAAAGAAAGCATGTATATTGAAGGCATAACTTTTAAAATTTAAAGAAGTGTAACATGTTGTGTACTTACGGTGGAATTAAATAAGCAAACAATGTCACACGAAGCTTTCAAGAAAGAGATAGCCAAAGCCTTCCACACAAGTATCGTCCCTGGTCATGATCTGCTCCAATTCCGCGACCCGGCAGCAATCTGCTACCATATTTTCAGCGATAACGGCCGATTACGTACAGTGTAGGCGTGATCATCGGTCACGTATTGGCCTGAGTTATAACCCAGGAATGGAATAAATCTAGCTCTAACTTGGTGTTGAACATAACCGCCCACGTGTGAACACGTTTATGTTTTGTTTGATCGAAGAACGATAGTAGTGGTCATTTTTTTGGCAGTTTTTTACTTTGTGGTAATGTCTTAGAGGTAAAGAACTAGGCAGAAGAGCTTGTATTGACCTTCTGGTAACAAACAAGATAAATATTTCCAAAGGCTAAAAATTCACAAGGTCAGACGTCGTTTAGGGTTTGTATGTAGAAGGATATACTGACATGAAGAATAATATATTGTATATTCAAGTATATTCATAATATCATATTGTATGTCTTTATTTATTTATATATTTAAGAATATAGGGGTTTACAGTATACATCAGAATCATATTTACGACGTGTGCAGAGACACGCACGCTAGATACTGGCCTCCACGGAAGCCCAGTGCTATGGCAGGATATACATATATTACGAGTATTTCTATAGAATCTGCTGAGTGTATGTCATTTATGTTACTGTAAATGTAACATGTCTTTTTTCTCTGCTGCGTATGTATCAGTTTACAAAATAAACACATTTTTACTTTTACATAATTTACTTTAAATATTACGATCTCATTTCAGGCCAGAGCTGCAGAGTCATCAAACAAAGGAATGATTTATCAGCCAGCTTTTCGATATGATACAACTATTCATAAAGCCGTTAGATAAGCGAGTTTGTTCCGGTGAAACTATTGTATGAGACCGCACCTTTTAGTACTATGCAAACCTAGATGATGATATCAATAAGATTTATTTCAGTATTGTTGTACACAACATAAGTTTTCCTCACCTTGGGAGTTATTGCAGTTGCCATAATTGTACGAATTTTGCATTAAAATAGGCACAAATTTACCTCGAGGCGTAAATTTAAATCGGGTATTGTATTGTCGATATGAAATCCACTTTGAAACACAATGGTGCGATTTCAAATGTCGCTCTACAAGGCTGTGCGTGATTTCTCTGGGCTCTTGCTCTTGTGACTCTCCCAATTCGCCCTAATTGCAGTTTTTGCGTATATTTTCAAGCAATCTAATGACATTTTGTTATATTTACGGGATATGGTTTATATAGTGTTCTTTTGATTCGTCCGCCTGCGATACAGGAGGTTGCGGTTTCGATTTCTGCCTGTGACATTTGTACGATCTGCAGATATTTAATCAGGGTGTTCTGGGTATATTCTATGTATAATGCAAAATGTCTTTCTATGTAGCGTATTATGTATATAAATCGTCTAGTACCCACAACACAAGCTCTGCTTAGCGTGCAGCTGCAAGATGCTTTTGAATTGTCCAACATTATTTATTTATTTAAGAATTATCACGCTGAAGTGGCACTGGGCCGGCCATATTTCGATTAACCGATGGCCTCTGGGGCAAACGTGTTCTTGAGTGGAGACCACGACTCGGTAAACGTAGTGTAGGACGCCCTCCGACCAGGTGGGATGACGACTTGCGAAAGACTGCAGGTAGATGCTGGATGCGGCAAGCTGAAGACAGGGCGCAATGGCGCTCATTGGGGGAGGCCTATGTCCAGCAGTGGACTGATATAGGCTGATGATGATGATGATGATGATTTATTTATTATTTGGCGTCACTTGCGCGTACATGACAAATGCGACCACAGTATTCACAAACGTGTGGCCCTGGTTAATTTCGCCCATGCCTATGTCAGATGGCATTGAAATGAGAAAACCAAAGGTATTATTGTCATTGACCAAGTTATTACCTACCAGCAATTTTCACGCCTGTAACCTACGCAGGTTTGTGATGCAAGCGCCCAAATAAAGCATTATAATGAATTGAAATCCGTGTTCCTTTTTTGTCCGTTGCTTAAACGCTTATTCGAAAGTGATACCTGAACCAACGGGTGGGCTTGCCCCAACGCCCAAATTATCCTTAAATGAAACGGTTTTAAAGCATCTTTATCTCGATGACATAACGTTTTGTGTTACCCATTGTTCGAGAAGTGTTACATGTGAATTTATGTTTAACTTTATTTGACGAAAAACGTACAAGTGTATGTAGAAAACGAAATCGTGTACGCTGGTGTAGGTTTCTAGGTCATGTAGGTGTTTCAAAGACAATCGATACAATTAGCAGTATTATAAGATATAAGCATACTCGTACATAGGGACAGACAGACAGCGGGAAGCGACTTTGTTTTATACTATGTAGTGATAGCTATCTAGACAATATAAATAAATAAATAATGCTGGACAATTCACACAGCATTATCTAGCCCCACGGTAAGCAGTGCTTGTATTATGGATACTAGATAACTGATAATATACATAATACAATACATTACATAGATAGTTTTTTTTATTATATATAGAAAACGAATAGAAAACACCCGGAACAAATATCTGCAGATCGTACACACAATTCCGAGGCGGGAATCGAACCCGCAACCTCCAGCGTCGCAAGCGGACCTTCGCCCACCGCGCCACATCGGTCGTCCGTCATATTGAAAGTGTGTACGCAGCAGTGCTCTACTTAGAACAAGGACTGTACTTTCCTTAAATTATTATTATTATCATTATTATATTAGCCCGGGGTGTCCCACTGCAGGGCAAAGGCCTCCCTCCCCTTCTTCCACTCATCTCGGTCCTCAGCAAGGAGAACCCACTCCTTATTGTATAGATCGAGCTCATCCCGCCATCTCCGCCTAGGCCTTCCTCGTCGCCTTCCTTAAATTAATGATGGTAAATGTTACTCAGTCAAAAATGAGAAGATAAAAATCAGTAACATAAAAATAAACATCAAAGTGATTCGGAACTCAAGAACACAATCAAAGCACAGGAATGTCACAATAAGATTCTATAAAGGAGGCAACGCGTGGCATCGTATAAAAGTGGGTTTTATTACCAAAGTCGTAGAGGCTATTTAGGTGAGAATGTAAGGGGGTTTCCGTAGACGTCGTAGATGTCGTTCTTCCTCTGGATGGGGTGTCGTTGACTATCAAAGTGTAATGTGCTCGTAAAGATGTGTGATGCGCCGACCCCCGCTGTGAGGGTATTTTACGACGCCTGTTTTGTGGCCACACGTATGAAGGTGTATTTTACAGTAGGTTAGTTTGTTTTTTCTGCCTTTTTAGTGGCCTCAGTAGCAAAAACTATAGGAACCTTTCATTTTATCAGCTGAAAAACAAGGAAGAAATTTAAGCGCTAAATTTAAAGAAAATTATTTGTAAGACTAAAGATATAAAAGTTCGTAATACGAAGTTATCGAATAATTATTGTAGGAACTACGAATCTATGTATATATATAAAAGAAAGTCGTGTTTGTTACAACACTTATAACTCGAGAACGGCTGGACCGATTTAGCTGAAAATTGGTGGAGAGGTAGCTTAGAACCAGGAGTCTAACATACTTTTTATCATTTAAACAATTTGACACATAGATTTCCACGGGGGCGAAGCCGCGGGGAGCAGCTAGTTATTTTATAAATAGGTATTATAATAAATGAAAATATAATATTATTATATTAATTCCACAGCTTTAACCTTCCTTTCAAACTTTCTCTATTTAACTTGGTTATGTGGTAAGCCCTCACTGTGGCAAATAGAAACCCGAACTATAATGAAGAAATGTTTTACAGAACAGCTTCTACAGAAAATTAAAAACATTTGCAGCAAATAATTAGGAACTGCGTAATTTAAAGCTTGGGCTTAACCGCCGTCTAATTTCTCGTTGGTAATTTAAATTTTATATCTTGTACTTAAAAATATCCATTTTGTGTTTAAAAACCGCGGTGCTTTGTGGTTATGTTATGAAAAACATAATAAATAGATAAAATAATAAATAAATATGCAAGCTTATCTACTTGGTTCATACTAATTTCGATTCTGAGGTCACGATTACGTGTTGGAAATTTGTGTAGCGACCTCCGTGGTGCACCGGGCGATGGTCCACATGCGACGTAGGAGGAACGACGATTCGGGAAAAATATCCAACTATGTAGGTAGGTAAGTGTATTGTATTAAGAATATCTGTTATCTAGTCCCCATAACACAAGCTATGCTTACTCTGGGGCTAGATAATGCTATGTGGATTGTTTAGCAATTTAATAATTAACTAGCTGCGCCCTGCGGCTTCGCCCCCGTGGAAATTTCTGCGCAATTTTACCGTGTTTTTTCACCGTTTAAACCTTCCCTGGACTACGACTGAATCGGCCGTTCTCGAGTTTTAGCGAGACTAACAAACTGCAATTGTTTTTTATATATAAGAAAAGTATATTCAGTTTTTTATTGTTGTTTGTAGTTTTTCAATTAATAAAATAGTTCATATCCTTATAGGTATTTTATTACGGAACTGCGTTTTAAGTCAAGTTTTAATTGAGATAAGATTAAATTCTAGAATAATTTGTCTAGACATTCTAGTTATAATCTGGATTAAACCAGTTTAAACTGTGATTAAGTTACTATTTATCGAGAGGTATTGATATTTTAATTAGAACTCAGTAACTGATCAACAACAGCAAGTTAAGTAACAAAATTATTAAATGTGGTGTTTCTTGTTTCTTAGAAGCTACTTGGTAGTTAAGTGTAAGTACAGAAACAAGTGATTCATTGAAAACTTTCAAAATTCCACACCGATCCTCGCTTTTTTTATTTTTCTCGCCAAATAATAAATATAAATATAAATAATTCTGGACAATCCACACAGCATTATCTAGCCCCATGGTAAGCAGAGCCCGTGTTATGGGTACTAGATAACTGATATACATAATACAATACATTACATAGATAGATATTTTTATTATACATAGAAAACAACCAGAACACCCGGAACAAATATCTGCAGATCGTACACACAATTATTCCGAGGCGGGAATCGAACCCGCAACCTCCTGCATCGCAGGCGGACCTTCGCCCACCGCGCCACATCGGTCGTCAAATGAGATTGGCTACAAAATATCGCTAAACTACTGAGACTATAACTTTAAACTTTACGAACTTGTAGGCTTCTTAAAATCTAAATAGCCGCTGAAGAGCATAATATAAAGTAAAAACACAATTTTTATCTTTATTGATACTAGTAGACTAAGGCTATGAGAGCCAAGATTTTGCCTATAAAGTTATTTTATAGCACGGTGCAAGAAACTTGTCTTCATCAATATTTGAGAAATTTATAGTGTTTACATAACATTTTCTCTGAGAAAAAAGTTAGGTACTTAATTTTTCATTACGCTTATCTGTTTTCTGCGATGATATACCTTCCAAAAAGAAACATGTCTATATTTGTATTGTATTTAGGTTGAGTCTACTGCACTGCAGGATAGGTGGACTGACCCTAAACTAAAGTCATTTAAAACGGGATGATTTGATTTTTGAGTTTTCCAATATTAGTGGTAACGTTCGTAGCAAAAGACAGAAAATGAGGGTAGATCGGTATATCTGCTCATAAAAACGAACTCGCAGTGTCTTCAGTTATTCCGTGATCATGGCGCATGAAACTGTGCCGAAATATTGGAAAACTCAAAAATCAAATCATGGTAAATATCCCGTTTTAAATGACTTTAGTGTTAATAACCATGATAGTTTCAGAAGTTTTATTGACCCTAAACTGTACTCTATGATATTCCATGAGCACCACATTCGGTATACGGGTTGGTGGCCGTAGTTCTTATTGAAGAAAAGTAGGTACTTCAGATGAATGCTGCTGCCCTAGACGTTTCTTACGATATAGACATGCGAGTTAAGAAGAAGGGTCCACATTATTTTCCAGAACTGCGGTCATTATTCTATATAAGATAATGACCTCAGTATAAGCTAAAAAAGAGTCTCGATAAGGGTGGTGTTCTTAGAAGATAATTCGAAAATTTGCAGCTTTGTCGGTTATTTTTTATAAATTCAACACTGTGTGATATAGACATATCAGCTAGAAGCTGCTCGTCTATTCACAATAAATAAATAATAAATAAATAAATTTTCGATGTTTACTCATTTAAATTTTCATATATGTATATGAAATTTACAACAAATAAAATTATAAGTAAATTAATAATGTTGTGAATCAAGTTTATTTATTTTTGAACCAAGTAAAAGCCACCTTAGTAAAAGTTATAAATAAATAAATAAATAATGCTGGACAATTCACACAGCATCATCTAGCCCCAAGCTAAGCAGAGCTTGTGTTATGGGTACTAGATGACTGATATACATAATACAATACATTACATAGATATATATTTTTTATTATACATAGAAAACGACCAGAACACCCGGAACAAATATCTGCAGGTCGTACACACAATTGTTCCGAGGCGGGAATCGAACCCGCAACCTCCTGCGTCGCAGGCGGACCTTCGCCCACCGCGCCACATCGGTCGTCAAAGTTCAACCTACACCGCCATCCAAATATTCAGTAACAAATAATAAAGGTTATAAATAGTGGTTTCAATTTGTAGTAAGCTCATTGTGTCCGGGTTTCGTAACGAAACGTTATCCTGATTAATGTTTTTCTATTTACGCAACAATCTCTGTACTAAAGTTCACTTTCCCCTGCAGACCGCGGTATCATGCTCTAAGTGCGACTTAAACTCGTTTACCATCAATCAACGTTACGTGTCTTATGATTTCGTTTTATTTATAGTCTTGTTCAAATCAATTTAAGGATTAATATGAATCTGTGCATTGGCCGTGGCGGTTGCGGCGTAAGAATTGACCCCTACACTTCAGCCCGTGGTAAGGTAAGAGCTGACTAAGGGATTCTATCTAGCAGTAGCTTACTTCTGTGTATTTGTTGCTGGTAAGAAGTAATTGAATTTCGGTTTCCGTCTGGCTTAATATCAACATTATCAGTTTTCATCAGCCCTTGTCAACGAGAGGGTTGAAAGCACCTGGATATACCCATACCTAGAAAGACATGGGTATGCTAAGCAGGCATATGTATCGTATGGCATTATATGCCATCAGTTTTGTCTAGGAAGGATAGACATTTTTAATGTTATTTCTTAAGACCTTCCCAGAATATAAGACAAAATAAAATATAAGGCCTATCATAGCGATTATTTTCTGAAGTATCCTAGACGAAAACGACCTACATAGCATTGCACTCGTACATTGCCTAAATAAATAAATAAATAAAATAATGCTGGACAATTCACACAGCATTATCTAGCCCCATGGTAAGCAGAGCTTGTGTTATGGGTACTAGATAACTGATATACATAATACAATATACTACATAGATTGATATTTTTTTATTATACATAGAAAACGACCAGAACACCCGGAACAAATATTTGCAGATCGTACACACAATTGTTCCGAGGCGGGAATCGAACCCGCAACCTCCTGCGTCGCAAGCGGACCTTCGCCCACCGCGCCACATCGGTCGTCAATTATCTATTAAAGTAAATCGAATACATTTTTAATATGATATGCGTATCATTTTTTTCCATTTTACCTTAAACAACAATCACTGTGATTGGCTTACTGATACAAGAAAGAGCGAGCAGCTACTTACGACTTTATAAACCTGTAGAAAGTACAGATAACGCCAAAAATAACTGTCCAGCACAAAGTTACTCGTGTTGGATATTTAATTATCTATTAAAACAATCAACGCAGCGTACTTTTATCTCTTCTAAATCTCTGTAGGAGGAAATGGTCTACCTTATTTGTGTGCAGTTTAACACAATACAGATATATATCCCATTAACGAGGTAAATAACCTTTTTACTCGTTTTGGATTATAATAATATGTAAGAATTGTGACAAAACCTGAAAACTTCAGACGAGTGGCCCGCAATCTATCTATACTAATATTATAAAGAGGAAAGGCTTGATTTTTTGTTTGTTTGTTTGTAATGAATAGTCTCCGGAACTACTGGACCGATTTGAAAAATTCTTTCAATTCGGAAGCTACACTATCCCCGGTGAACATAGGCTATATTACATTTTCAAAAAGTAGGGATCCGTACTAAAACCGTACGAAGCCAGGAAGGTCCGCTAGTCTATTATACGATGCCATCAATATAGAATGCATCTAAATATTACGAGATAAAGGCCCATATTTGAATGCGCATTTTAGTGCTGTTCCGCAGTGGTGAGTTCCCGATTCACGGAAACCTTTTGTGGTCCAGTACAACTAAACCTCTACCGTTAAAAAGTACTGGTCAATCAATATCGTTAAGTCAACATTTAATTAACAGTCGTTATCTTATAGGCGTGAGCGTGTAGTTTTATCTGAATTTGCATAGTTTTACAATTACTCGCCGCATTCTTTCCACATCTTGATTTCAATGAAGTAACGGAACGTAAGAGAATGCTCAACCCTAGTTTAGCATTTGTTACTTACTCGTATGTGAATGACGACAGGGCGCTATGGCGCTCATTGCGGGAGGCCTGTGTCCAGCAGTGGATGGCTAAAGGCTGATGATGATGATGATGATGTGAATAAAACGATCAGCGTTCGTGAAGTTTTAGGCGCAAAAAAGAAAAATGTGTTAATTTTTTTTTTCATCTTTACCTACGATATCTATATAAAAGAAAAAAGAAAAAATATATATACAAACCAAATGCAGCCAAAAAAAAAAAGAAAACATTGAGAAGGGGGAAAAAGCTATTCCCACAAAACCCAAGGACCGGCCAAGCCTCGAGGCCCCTCTCTGTGCTCCCACCAGGGCCGGAAATAAATTTATTGATTGATATCTATATAATATGGTCAAACAGCCCTGTGTTTGACCATATTATATAGATATCGTAGGACCCTGGATGTAGACTGGATGTACCCAGCTGCAAATTCAATAGACATTGATTGTTTTGAAAAAAAACCGACTCTAAATTCATTAGCAGTGCAAATAGCACTGCTTTATATTTCTACAAAAAACTAGTTGAAAAGGTTATGAATAGGACGTATGTAGATTGTAGTATATTTGTAAATTGGCCTATTATGAGTTATGAATTGCTGTATTGTAGAAATTAGCTTCACCCACGCTAAATGAGTCACTATTAGTGATTAGGTGATTACCTAAGGGTCGTTTCACACTTTTTGAAAATGAAAATGTTTTTTTTTTTTGAGCTTACAAATAAGCACTTAGACAGGTCATATTTTATACTATTTATTATTATCAATTAAAATTATTTTATAGTTCACTTCAATTTTATGTCCACCAGTGGAAGAAGTGAGAAGAAACCACTGTATGTTCATAACTTACATTTTACCATTACGTTTAGTTACATTTTTCAGACAGAAGAAAAAACTAGGTTTTCACTTATTTATTACTAATTCCAACAGGTTCTATGAAGCAATAACCTTCCTCCTCCTATTTTAGATTACCTATTTACATTTTACATGCGACTAGATCAATCATATATTTATGCAATAAAATTAAACTTGAAATTGATTAATTCTTATAGATCATTATGTAAATTCAAAGCAATTTAATGTCAACACAATTATTATTATTTCATAATTCATTGATGACGTTCGTAGCGTAGTAGCTGATTGGTTTCGAAATCGTTTTATGACGGATTCTATTCCCGCTGCGATTACCAATTTTTTTTTTTGAGATTGAGCTAAAAAAATATATATATATATAAATATATTCAAAACCTTTCAATTATCTAGTACCCATAACACAAGCTCTGCTTAGCTTGGAGCTAGATAGAATAGAATAGAAGAAAAAAATAAGACAAACATGATTAAAAAATGAAGCACAAAACAGATTTTTGTACATGAGTCACAAAACGGACTCCATCTCAGCATGAGTTAGTTGTAAGCATGTTACAACCAAGGCTGGTCTTCCGATAGAGCCGTTTGGTGACGTCACGGAAGATAACACAAGACAATATATATATATGCAATAATGCTGTGTGGATTGTCCAGCATTTGGGAAACTACGTCAAGTCTTCACGACATCCATACCGCAATGCTTGAAAACGAAAGTTTTCAATCAGTGCGTCCTACCCGTTATGACCTACGGTGCTGAGACGTGGACACTCACGATAGGGCTGGTCCACCAGTTCAAAGTCGCTCAGCGAGCTATGGAAAGAGCTATGCTCGGAGTTTCTCTGAAGGATAGGATTCGTAACGAATACATCAGACAGAGAACCAAGGTTATCGACATAGCTCAAAGAAATAGCAAGCTGAAGTGGCAGTGGGCCGGCCATATCTCGCGAAGAACCGACGGCCGATGGGGCAAACGTGTTCTTGAGTGGAGACCACGACTCGGTAAACGTAGTGTAGGACGCCCTCCGACCAGGTGGGATGACGACCTGCGAAAGACTGCAGGTAGATGCTGGATGCGGCAAGCTGAAGACAGGGCGCTATGGCGCTCATTGGGGGAGGCCTATGTCCAGCAGTGGACTGCTATAGGCTGATGATGATGATGATGATGATGAATTGTCTAGCACAGACATATTTATTATACCTATGAGCTTGTTTTACCTATTATACATACACTTTTGTGTGGCCTTCACGTGTTAACTATCATATGGAAGTATCTATAAAAACTATTCTCCTTAATGCCATTATAACGTTATTGAAAAATATAATAACGTGTGATTGTAAAATTAAAATGATTTTAATGTTTTATGGTTATAAAAGTAGTTAAAATGATTGATAATAAAATAATTTATCATCCTATATGAAACTGTCATTATTATATCTTATTGATAAATTGCTTTGAAATAAAGGTATGTTACCTACATACCTTTATTTCAAAGCAATTTATATATATCTTATACTATGAAGAGAACCCATTATAGAAATTATTGGTTTAATAACTAATATATTGCTTTGAAATAAAGGTATGTTACCTACATACCTTTATTTCAAAGCAATTTATATATATCTTATACTATGAAGAGAACCCATTATAGAAATTATTGGTTTAATAACTAGAAAAACTATAAGTTTTTTTTAAAGTTTAAATCAAAAACTTTATTTATAGCTATAAGCGTTAGGTCCTATAAGACATACAAATGTACGCAATGATTCCCATAAAATGAATATCTATATAAATATAGATAGATAACACTTTATTACACCACACAAAACAGAAAATAATACAGAGATAAATACTTAGAATAAAGGTATAAAGGGCGGCCTTATCGCTGAGAGCGATCTCTTCCAGGCAACTTTGGGATGGACTGGACATGAACGAACAATATAGACGGTGGCAATTTAATAAATATTACTGTTTCAGGATGTTTTTCTAAAAGCTTATAGTTATTTCGAAAAGCTAAATCTTCTTTTTAAGACGGAAAAACATTTGAAACATGTAACTAACGTACTATTAAACCAAAGCGAGCACGTTTTGCATGTTAGAAGAAAGTTTTAATTATAGTGACCTCAATACTTAACACCACTAACCTCATAAAATGTATAATAAACTTAGGCTAGGTGATTTACAGTAAATTTAGTAAGACCTCAGAGCAGATTTTACTACTATTTCTATTACGTAATGTAGGCTGTTTTGCTTTTTGGGGCAACGGAAATGATGTAGTAAAATGTCGTACTCCCAAGGCATTGAGTATTTTTAAGTTTAATAACGGAATATTTACCACGATTTGTATTATTTTGAGTTTACTAATATTTGGGCATAGTTACAAGTGCCCATGATCACAGAAAAACACAAGTCATGGTAAATATCCCGTTTTAAATGAATTTTGTGTAAATAACCAAGATTGTTTCAAAAATCGATTCAATCGTTGTTATAGTGTATTAAAATTACCTATTATGTATGTCGAGGTGGGATGACGATCTGCGAAAGACTGCAGGTAGATGCTGGATGCGTCAAGCTGAAGACAGGGCGCTATGGCGCTCATTGGGGGAGGCCTATGTCCAGCAGTGGACTAATATAGGCTGATGATGATGATGATGATTATGTATATGCTGATGATATATATTTTCACATTTGATTCGGTCTGATTTTTAGCTTGCGTTTCTAGCATTTACTCAGAATTGTCGCAAAATTACCTACTAGGTAGACAGATTACTTATTGAACGCAAAAAATACACAGACAACAGAAAATACCTGAAAATATTTGAATTTCCAGCGCGGCCTGTAAGGATCCGCCCTAACTTGAATAACGTGTATCATGAATTACGTCCGTATAGCTATATCCTTGGTTGACCTTTGTCAGTTTTAATTGGAGTCAAATTGGATGAAATAACGGTTGCCATGTGACATTTAGAATCGTGTGAGATACTCTGGTCCCCGCCGTATCCATCAATGTAAGGAATCAGTCCTTCCACGGGCTATGTTGTCATGAGAACTTACGTTCCTTAATGTTGTTTTTAATCCAATGTAAACTTTGACACTGATCTTTGTTTAAAAATGAAGAGCTATATTAAAAAGTATTAGTACTAAAAGTCGGAACTTAAGATTTAGGCAAACCTAGTGTCCGATGTTAGGAAGAAAAAGGAAATTCTTATTTTTTGTAATCCTTGTCTCATTCTTGGCAATTTTTTTCAAAAGATGCTGTTGTTTTTTTTAACATACTCGTATTATAAGTCTGGGCATAGTCACGAAAGCCTAAAAAAATTATAAGATTTTTAAGCCAACTCAAAATTTTATGTTGTGTTGTTGCCGGCTTAGGTATTATTATCTTAGGTTGTTTAACCTAAGATAATAATACCTATATTATTATCTTAGGTTGTTTAACCTAAGATAATAATACCTAAGCCGGCAATGTAGCTATAACCAATCGGTTGTTTTGAGAATATTTTTAGACTAATACCTCCCACAAAGCTTTGTAGTCTATGCCAATAAAATACGTATCAATTTGCAATCTATGGCGTGAGAGAGTCCAGCTCATGCCAACAATTAGACGTATCCATCAGCAAAAGTGATCCGTCTTGGCCGCGATACCTTCGTTACCATGGTAACTGAGGACCACACACGACTGACCGGCACTTGGCACGAATGCAAATGAAGCCCTTCGGTTATTCACTCCGCTGTGAATATTTTAAGCCTCCTGTGATTTTTCGTTAGATACTCGTACACCTATTAACTGGTTGTGATAAAAAACGTTGAACATTGTCAACTTTATAAGTAATACAAACGCCTAAAAACGCTAAAAGCTTTGAGGGATTACCTTCTAGGGATTCAGTCGTTGACTGTGGATTAATAGGTAAACAAGGTTTCTGGGCCAGCCATGTTGTTCTATTTTGTTTAATATGAAATATGTAACTTCGCGCAGTTAGCACTCCTAGAGGTCTGAAAATGTTATAGATTTTTAGTATAATCAAAATCATAGTTATTATTGTTGTCTCTACGACCACGCATTTCAATCCATTGATGAATACAGTTAAAATAAAATTTACGCGACCAAGGAAACATTGAATGAAGTAAACGTAAACCGCTATGAAATTCTATTTTACGTTCAGCTCAAGTTATAGGTGCTATTAATCTTGAGTTCCTTGTTTTGCATCTCAGCATGTCAAAATCCTTGGATACTTGACACCGTACTGTTAGTAGACGGTTTGCTCGTGACTGGTGTTGCTAGTGTCGATTTCTGTCTGTGAGTTATGGGTTTGTTCTTTCCGTTTCAAAACGCTTGAGGAAGTGTGATAGATTATGAATTCTATTGAAACATTTGTTCAGGCTTGGTTTTGCCTCGTGCCAAAACCAAGCCCAAGCGAATGTTTCATTATAGGTAATATAATACAATTACTCTTTATTGCACACCAAATAAAAAAGATACACAAGACAGAAAAAAAAAACAAATAACAGAATATGTTGTAGATACAATGGGCGGCCTTATACCACTATGGGCCTATGTTTTTTAATTCAAAATTGTTAATTTATATTGTGTGTACATGTAGTGGCCAATCTATCTATACTAATATTATAAAGAGGAAAGTTTTGTGTTTTTGTTTGTTTGTTTGTAATGAATAGGCTCCTAAACTACTAGACCGATTTGAAAAATTATTTCACCGTTGGGAGGCTACACTATTCCCGGTCAACATAGGCTATATTATATTTTCAAAAAAGTTTGGGATCCGTACTAAAACCGTGCGAAGCCGGGAAGCTCCGCTAGTAAATGATATGTCTATGTGAAAAAAGAAACTGACTTATTCGGAAAATATTCATGATAAATGTATCAAATGTATCTCCGAATAAATTTCCATGCAATCTATGATGCAAAATAGATCAGTTATAACACGAGCCAATATGTCATGCAAAATCTGATACAATAACGGTCGCAGTCAGTACAGGCAGATAAATCTCACAGCTAGTGAATTGTTAGCGGGATTCAGCGGGATTGTAGGGCTCTTAGGTTTCATCGTGATGAAGTATCGCTGAAAAATTTTTAGCAAGTGAATCTAGTTTGCAAATAATCTGAATCCAAGGATACAAGATATTGTTCAGATTGGTAAACTACACACCAGCCAAACTCAAGATACAATTTTAGTAGAAATCGCCCCCATAATTAACCTGGCAATAATTTTAGATATTTGTTTTGTGAGTGGATTAACAACATTTTACCTTGAGAAACCTTATTGTTTTAAGATCATGTAGCATTTATGATTGTTTTTCCAAAGCGTCTGGAACTACGTCTTGTTTTAGGTATAAAACTATCAACGGTTAGTATTATGTACCGCATCCGTTTTTTTCTGTGATGACGTATATCTAAATAGCGTACATAGAAGCAAGCTGACACACCCGACAGTATTGTAGATCTAGTAAACAATTGTTTCCTGTAGCAAAGAATCCGTAAAACCCAGTCGTATAAAAATGGATTTGCTGTGGGAATGCACCCTTATACTAACCAGCTGTTAGAAAACTAGTCACCACAAACATCCTATGTTTTTAATTCGATAGCCTGAGCACAAGTGATTCAAAGCTCTTCATGACTCTGCTAACACGTGGATGAGCTAATCGTTAAGTCGTAAACTGTAAGAACAGATTGTAGTACCAAAGTAAAGTATATATCTATCGGTAAAGTATAAACGAAAGACTACTACGAAGATTAAATGCACAGGCTCTTTGATCTTGTCGGTGGGTCGTGGGCGACTGATGTCGAAGGCAGAGCCACGCTGTCGAGTGCTGTTGTTCGCATGTTCCAAGTGCAGCGTTTGTAGAGCATCTTGAAATCTAATCTTGTTTGTCCATGTTTAGGATCAATCAAGTCGGATTTAAAGCAATTGACGGAGTTATAGTAACGTTTGGAGATGGGCTAGAAGTTACAGCGAGTAATGGTTTTAGCAGGTTTCGCCAATATGTGGAATTGGTGGGTTCGTGGCTTAGGCCCCCAGTGGTCGACGCACCTGTGGTTGACGCCCCCGATTCTTTTAATTGTATTATTATTATGATTTGCACTTTTGCACTTATGAGACACGGCCGCAGAATGTAGACTTTACTTTAAGCGATAATTTATTGATAGTTTTTTTAGACCTGAAAATTATTCAGTAGCGAAATTACCAACTACAATTATTTAAATTACTCTTGCGGGTAAAAAGGATTCCTCCATTCAATCCAAATCAGTAACCACACTTGTTAAACCACCACAAGAACGACTTATCAATAGCTCAACCGATTCAACAATATTTATCTCGCTCGCATATAGATGAGGCAGAAAGAAAAGTCTCAATCGGACATGAAAATTACGAACACAAGACAGACACCTGTAAAAAGACTTAGTTATATGATAAAAAGCGTGTAACTATCCTGCGAAACTTATTTCCCAACAGCAATTTTGTCATGGACCAGAGAATTACATAAGTGTAATAAACCGATCACTTTTTCCTGCACGCCGCGCATTTTCCGAAGGGTTCTGCAAGGTTCTGCAATAACTCTTCTGCCTTACATGGGTTCTTGTTACGTGGTACAGTTGCGTCGTGATTGGAAAAATTTATTGAAGCAACGAGCTTCTACTCGGCTTTGTTGGCATGTGGATTGTCCTATTTTATTCGAAATCTATATATGATTTTAGATGGTACTTGTTAGTACTATCTATACTTTGCTTATTTTAAAACTTAAATCTTTTTACAAGTTATGATTTTTTTTTCTGGAATATGATTTAATTTTTGCAAGCTCGTTCACCAAAAAGATTCTTTTTTGCCAGCATACGTATTACTTATGCTAAAATCTTGACCAGCGACAATCGCTGTTGTAGAGTGTAGGAATATTTAGATGTATTGGATATCACTCATACTATTTTCAGTGCTAATAGTAAATAGGTTCGTTTTCCTATTTTTAAAATGAAAATGCAGCCACTGAGCGGCAACGAATAATTCATATGAATAGACAATACAATACAAATACGCTTTATTGCACACCAAACACAGGTAAAAACAGTTAAGAACAAACAAACAAAGATACAGATGCAAAATGGGCGGCCTTATCGCTAAGAGCGATTTTCCAGGCAACCTTTGACCTTTTTTTGTTTTTAGACCAGCTGATGTCAACTCAACCATCAGAATTACCTACCGTTACTTGATAGAATCAGCCTACGATGTAATCTTATCTTATCACACATACATTCAACTAATTGAGCGACTCGTGTGGCAAACAGCCTGTTGACCATTGGCCAATAAATTAGCTTTGCGGAAACATTCACCACTATTAGACCTCTGTCACTTGTATGACTGTGAAAAGTCATCATCCGAGTATTTTATACTCGGATGACACGTTTTAGGTTTTCATTACTATTATATACCTTATATCCTAACCTAGGTATCATATATGTATGTGTATCCTACATATGTGACGACCGATGTGGCGCGGTGGGCGAAGGTCCGCCTGCGACGCAGGAGGTTGCGGGTTCGATTCCCGCCTCTTTATATAGGTAATAAAAAATATCTATCTACGTAATTTATTGTATTATGTATATCAGTTATCTAGTACCCATAACACAAGCTCTGCTTACCATGGGGCTAGATAATGCTGTGTGAATTGTCCAGCAATATTTATTTATATTTATATGTTACTTAAAAGACTATCCCATACCACTGAAATGTATATTAGATTATGTAAAAGAAATAAACTAAATTGGTTTTAGATTTTTTGATTGAGTGATATGTTTTGAAATGTTGCACGTGTTTTAGTGATTTGTTACTTGACAAGTATAAGGAAAAACAATTGAATAAAACGCCATTCATCTAGCTTCGTCTTGGATCAAAATTCACGGTACAGATACCTATGTACAATTGTACATATGTATATCCAAAATATTGTAAGCTTTTGCTAGAACATCCTATCAAATCTCATGGTCAATCGAGGACATTTGCGATGATTCTACGAACCTTAACATAAATAAATAAATAATGCTGGACAATTCACACAATCATTATCTAGCCCTATGGTAAGCAGAGCTTGTGTTATGGGTACTAGATAACTGATATACATAATACAATATATTACATAGATAGATATTTTTTATTATACATAGAAAACGACCAGAACACCCGGAACAAATATCTGCAGATCGTACACACAATTGTTCCGAGGCGGGAATCGAACCCGCAACCAGCTGCGTCGCAGGCGGACCTTCGCCCACCGCGCCACATCGATTCTCATTTAAAGTTAAACATTTAAAGTATTTGAACAATTTTCCCACAGTTCCATTCGAAGTGAAGCTTCTGCAAAGTTTGTATTACCTCCACTGTGCCGCCGGCGCCGGCGCAGCGAACGCGTGGAAAGCTATCAATATTGCATCGTCCAAGAGAATGTAGCATTGATTGCAATTACTACTGAATCAGTAATCAGTATTGCTCACATTTTATTAATATTAAAAAGTGGCGCCAGTGAGTTGTGGCATTTTACAGAAAAAGACGGGACTAAGTTTTACGCACGGCTTCGCTCTTGAGGGATCAAGTATACTATGAAAATTAATAGGTTTCTAACACGTTTCTAACTTTGAACACTCTATGGCATTTGTATTATATATAAATAAATAAATAAAATAAATATTACTGGACAATTCACACAGCATTATCTAGCCCAAAGCTAAGCAGAGCTTGTGTTATGGGTACTTGATAACTGATATACATAATACAATACATTACATAGATAGATATTTTTTATTATACATAGAAAACAACCAGAACACCCGGAACAAATATCTGCAGATCGTACACACATTTGTTCCGAGGCGGGAATCGAACCAGCATCCTCCTGCGTCGCAGGCGGACCTTCGCCCACCGCGCCACATCGGTCGTCGAATATATATTTGTCTGCCAAAATTTGAGAAATTGGCTTTAAAATTTTGAACACCAAAAACGTTACGTTAACTGTTTTCGATAACGTAGTCGTTCGGTACAGTATTAAACTATTAATAGGTGTCATAGCACGTTAACTGTTATATAACTGTACATATTAAATAATCTGAAGGCCGAATCGAAGGCCTTTAAGGTGCTTAAAGTGACTTGTGAACTCTAACTTGTACTGAGGCTTACCTAATATATATATATAATAATATACGCATACTAATATATAGTATTAGTACGAGTATTATGAGACCACGACTCGGCAAACGTAGTGTAGGACGCCCTCCGACCAGGGATGACAACCTGCGAAAGACTGCAGGTAGATGCTGGATGCGGCAAGCTGAAGACAGGGCGCTATGGCGCTCATTGGGGGAGGCCTATGCAGTGGACTGTTATAGGCTGATGATAATGACGAGAATTATCGTCTGGCCTCGCGACCCGCGATAAGTTGAGGTTAATATCAACCAGGTGACGGAAAGGCCGGGCCGTAAGCAATCTTTACTCCCCATAAATGCGTCCAAATGAGTTCCACATAAAACAGTTACGCGCCAACTTCAAAGGACATAAAAATAAAGATAGGAGTAAAAAGCAACTGTAAGGGGTACTTTAGTTTATATTCTACAAAAGAAGTGTCTCTAAGTGCCTATTTTTGCGGCTAAATGGTCACCCAAGAGGTTGATGGCCCGAGATTGTGCGCCGGACTTTTGACATGCCGCTAAATTCCATTGAAGCTGATGCATAGATAGTGTGGATGGAATTTTATTGTTGGGTCTACCATTTTTATAGGTGATCGGTGCACGATCCGCAACTTAATTCAATGAAGAGTGCTTGCTGTAGGTATTTATATACAAACAACAAAATTACAACTAGTATTTACTTACACCCATCTTACTAATATTTTTTTTATTTTTATTTTTCGCATTTATACGCGAAAGTTTTTATGTATGGATATTTGTAATTCTTTCACGCAAAAACTACCGAACGGATCGGGCTGAAATTTAGCATACAGGTAGTTCCAAGCCCGGAATAAACAAAACTTCAGTTTTATCCCATAAATCAGTTCCCATGGGATAGAAATAACTTTCAAACTTTTCCATAGAAACAACGCCTGCGAAGCCGTGCGCAGAAACTATTAATATGATTTCCTAAAAATCTAAGTAGTCACCAGAAGGTAGAGTGACCGTTAAATGATAATGCGAATTCGTTGACGGACATAGAAGCCAGATCATCAGCGGGATCTATGAGAAGTTTGGTAATATATTTTTATATTGCGTATGCCCAAGGAGACATTTCCACCCCTAATGGCTCAAACAGGTACCCCTCAATCAAGATTAGCGTAATTTCACCATTTGAGGGACACGTTCATATTGTTGCGGAGCTGTAGGAACTGTAGGTATTTGAAATAATGATTGCTGCCACTTGATCGTCGACTAGAATATTCTAGACGAAGATTGGCCTACTCGATGGTAAGCCATTAATGTGTAATAATGAGAATTTTGTTTTTTTTTAATAAATAATGCTGGACAACCCACACAGTATTATCTAGCCCCATGGTAAGCAAAGCTTGTGTTATGGGTACTAGATAATTGATATACATATTACATTACATTACACATAGATATTTTTTATTATACATAGAAAATGACCAGAACACCCGGAACGAATATCTGCAGATCGTACACACAATTGTTCCGAGGCGGGAATCGAACCCGCAACCTCTTGCGTCGCAGGCGGACGGTCGTCAATAATGGCACTGGACTGGTGTTTCTGTCTTGAAGATATTGACTGATAAAACGATGACTTGACTTCTTTGATACCTATGTGTCTGATTTGCCACTTTTCTTTGAAACAATTAATCACCAAAAACATTTATTTTGAACAAGTACAATTTACGCTTCGACGCGCTGATTGACAATTGCAATGAAATCAGTCGTACCTTTTTTACCTCGTACATTTCTATTCATCATCAGCCTATAGCAGTCCACTGCTGGACATAGGCCTCCCCCAATGAGCGCCATAGCGCCCTGTCTTCAGCTTGCCGCATCCAGCATCTACCTGCAGTCTTTCGCAGGTCGTCATCCCACCTGGTCGGAGGGCGTCCTACACTACGTTTGCCGAGTCGTGGTCACCACTCAAGAACACGTTTGCCCCATCGGCCGTCGGTTCTTCGCGAGATATGATACATTTCTATTATTGTAACAAAACGAAATAAAAGCTATAAATTTCGTGTAGACATACAAAACTGACGTCACTACAGCTATTCACCGAAAGTAAAGGTCACTTCCAGTTAGCCCCATTATACATTAATGACGTAAAATCACCGTTCGTGTATAAAAGGCATGATTCAGATATTAATGACCCGTAGATTCCTCGACAGTTTGTAAAGGCCTAGGTCCTAGGGCGTTTCTACAAAGTGTTGGATCGCCTTTGTCCACGCAATCGCCATTATTAATGTTCTTACGATGGCAATTTGTAGTTCAAATCAATATCTTGAGGTGTGAAGTGTGGTGGTGTTTTAACCGTTAAAACGGTAGAGGTAAAGTATAGTATACAAATTCCTTGAGCTACTCCTTTTTGGTGTTTTAACAGTTACGAGTTATTTTCTACCATAGTTCTTTCTTTTGCTTTTGTAAGTACATTACGTAGATAGGTAAAATTATTTATTGTACAACGTAATCAAATCATTATAAAAATACATTATATGCGACAAATACAATGGGCGGCCTTATCGCTTAGAAGCGATCTCTTCCAGGGATCCTTTAAACAAGTAGATACTTAGGCTCATATAATATAAATAAAGGTGTTTGTGAATCGCAGTGGACGTTATCACTTATATTATATATATATTTTCTTGCAAAGCGAAGCTAGACGCACGGCACGTGCGTCCGTGCGCAGCGGTGGGACAGCGGCTTAATGCTTTAAACCAGCATCTAACCTGCTTTCGCAGGTCGTCATCCCACCTGGTCGGAGGGCGTCCTACACTACGTTTACCGAGTCGTGGTCTCCACTCTAGAACACGTTTGCCTCAGCGGCCGTCGGTTCTTCGCGAGATATGGCCGGCCCACGTCGGTTAATGAGTATAATTCACCACAAAACATAAACACAAGTTTTAAACAGAACTTAGTACCAGGAATGTATAAACTATAGGCGATTACAAGCGAAAGTCTCTAAGTTCTGTGATAGGATCGTGACAGAAGGCTCATGTCATCGCGTGATAAATCGCAGTAAGCTGTGAGACATGACACAGTCTGGTCACCATGGCTTAATCACTTCATCATTCACAATTCCTGGATACAATACAAACATATTTTATTGTACTCTAGATGCAGATCATTACCAAAAAAAGATATTACATGCGACAAGTACATCGGGCGGCTTTATCGCTTAGAAGATATATCTTCCAGGCAACCATTTGATGGAGATATTTGTGAATTTAAGAAAGGTAGGGGTGTACCAAAGATAATCACTTCATCATCACTACATAGTATAAAACAAATTCGCTTCCCGCTGTCTGTCTATCCCTCCCTATCTTTAAAACAACGAGTGATTGAAGAGGAAGGTTTATAAACAATTTGACATACAGATTTATACGCGGGCGAAACCGCGGGGCACAACTAGACTAGAATAAATATGAGCATAAAATTATGAATACATGAACAGTATGATACCAGTTATTGATCAAATTCATTTATTTACTTATTTTCAGTATCTGGCGCAACGCATACATTTGGAATTGCCATACAGCAGGGAAATGCAAGGATCGCAATTTTTTTCTTCAATCTAGAGGTCTCTGTTTCAGGTTGTATAAAGTAGATCAAAGTAGAAGCACAGAGTATTGTGTATTACCAGAGATTTCTTAGAAATTTCCTGATAATACTTAACCAAGCTGAAATAATTAAGCTGTAAGCTTTTATTACGAAATCGACAATCGCCGAGGACGCCGCCTAATGGAAATATTAACACTTCAGAACGATTTAAACTTTAACTGCAAACAGTTCTAATAAATCCATGTTATTTCTAAGCAGTGAATTTTGATGGTTTATTGGTTGTGTGCACTTCATGTTTCAATCTTCCGCGACACCACAGCAGGTGTAGATCGTCTGGCGACGTATTTGGTTGCGGGTTCGATTCCCGCCTTGTGACAAATATTTGTACGATCTGCAATTACTTGTTCAGGGTGTTCTGAGTGTTTTCTATGTATGTACTTAGAATAAAAAAACATCTAATATGCAAGTTATGTGTTATCTGTCAGGTTACTCTATCGTTTATGTATGTACCTAAAGTGTGGTGTTGTTTCTAGGATTCGTCATCATCACCATCAGCCTATGTTAGTCCACTGCTGGACATAGGCCTCCCCCAATGAGCGTCACAACGCCCTGTCTTCAGCTTGACGCATCCAGCATCCACCTGCAGTCTTTCGCATGTCGTCGTCCCACCTGGTCGGCGGGCGTCCTACACTACGTTTACCGAGTCGTGGTCTCCGCTCAAAAACACATTTGCCCCAGCGGTTATCTAGGATTTGTATTTTGTTAGTAACTTAACATAATTACTGTTTTCTTTATATAATTACTTTCTAGCATAAAAAAGTTTTTTAAACCGCTGGGTTAACTTAACTACTAGGTAGTCAAAATATGGGCTGGTCAGTGCCGTGTTCAACTATTAACTAGTAGTAAAAGCGATGGCCGATTGCTATTGGTAATAATATTATTCTTATCGATCGGTAAACCCATGTCCGTCCCTTCATGTAATACAAACAATTCGTATGAAACTTTGTCAAGGACGATGTATGAATCTAGTCGTTGGTTATTCAATGGAATGTTGCATACATTTTGTACAATGGTATTTTTGTTCCAATTTGTATGTAGGTCGCAATTATTGAATATTGAGTAATCATAATAGCTGTTTTCATGTTTTGTAGCTTTTGTATAGGCTTTGTTCTGAGGCAAGGTAAGTTTTTTAACATAGGTTTTGTAACCACAAGGAAGTAATAACTATCAATTGGCAATTTACACATTATAAACACCTAGATAAGAACCACTTTTATTGTGATAACTTTACTTCATGAAATATAATTTAAGTAATTAAGTAAATCATTTATTTAAAGTTATTTAAAACGGGATATTTACCATGATTTGATTTTTGAGTTATCCAATATTCGTTATTATTATTATTATTCGTTCGTAGCAAAAGACAAAAAATGAGGGTAGATCGGTATGTCTGCCCATAAAAACTTACTCGCAGTCGCAGTGTCTTCAGTTATTCCGTGATCATGGCGCATGAAACTGTGCCGAAATATTGGATAACTCAAAAATCAAATCATGGTAAATATCCCGTTTTAAATGACTTTAGTGTTGATAACCATGATAGTTTCAAAAGTTTTAATCATTTATTTGACACATAAAATACACACAGGTTATTATTGTTATTATTTTTTAGGTACAGTGGCGTTCATTGTACATACATAAGTTGACTCCCCTTAGTAATTACTTATATTATATTTAAATACTATTATTTGAGTTTTCTAAATAAAACGTAACATTTACATTTACTTTAAATTTAACAGTAAAATTCTAGTTTTCATATAGTTCTGTATTAATTAAAAAATACTTCAAACGTAACCGAGGGATCAGCTACCTATGACGCCAATGAACCTCCTGATAAAATATTTTAAAAGACTTTGGACCAAGAGGACTTTATTGAGGTAAAAGTTTAACGTTGGTCACTCTTATCATTCCGTTATTATTGTTTAGCTTTATGTTGACACAAAAGCGCCCACATATCTTACTAACTGTATTGCCAATTACTAACTGAGTTACTCTAAAACTAGTTTCAAAACGATTGTGGCCAGAAATCTAAAATTAACTGAACCTTGATCGAAACCAGCCAATAAGTCAACAATTTCATTTAACCAGTAGTTGAGCTCCTTTAGGACAAAATGGTTTAACAGTGTGTTTGTATTAAAGTCCAATTTCTGATCAGAAACAAAATCTAAAGCCGGGTACTGACCGGCAATACGGGGTGCAATGTGTAGTTTCGTATCGTGTCATACAGCGAGCATTTATGCAGTCAGTACTCTCAGTTCGACCAATGAGACGGATTTTTGATATTTCAAGCTCACTGCGAAATATGCATTCAAATATCGGTCTGAGCTCGTGATCTATAGATACAGTTGACAGTGACATAATAGCGTTCCACAAGATTCAAAACTGGCCCGCGTTACTGATACTCATAACATTTAGATGTTATGAGTAAAACTGAACGCGCCTATCAGCGCCGCAGAAACCATACTGGCCGCATTTATCGCATTTTCAAAATATTTACATTAAATAGTATGCAACATCGCGCACCAATCGCGCGTCGAACGCATCGCATATCAGTAAAATCGAGTGCAGCTCCAGCGGCGCGAAGTTTTAAAGCCCATAATATGAACGCATATTATACAAACCGACAGCCGCTGGGGCAAACGTGTTCTTGAGTGGAGACCACGACTCGGTAAACGTAGTGTAGGATGTCCTCCAACCAGGTGGGATGACGACCTGCGAAAGACTGCAGGTAGATGCTGGATGCGGCAAGCTGAAGACAGGGCGCTATGGCGCTCATTAGGGGAGGCCTATGTCCAGCAGTGGACTGCTATAAGCTGATGATGATGATATTTATGTGTTGTGTAGCATCGGTGATTTTCAAGTGTGCGACGTGTTTTACAACGGTCAGTACCCGGCTTAAAGCCGCCGTCTGGTCGAATTTCTTTAATGAGTCACCTAACGATTTTCCGTCAAGCAATTGGTCATGAATAATGTAGAGCACGTATATTGCCCTAGATCTAGTACTAGTCCCTACACAGTGTAAATAAATACGGTGGGTTTTCTTTGAAGTCTGTAAAGCTCTTTTTCCTAGGAGGGAATCGAGCTGTGTGGTCTAATAAATTGTTGTGTACGAACTCCCGTCCTTGGGGATTTTATACACTACTGTTTTTTCTCTTTTGTCTGCCAATGATAGGTTACTGTTGCAATTTTGTAACAAAACCATTAATTGTATAAAATCTGAGACGCGTAAATAAAAAATTTCCCGTATAATCTTGATTACTCGTGGCATTTTAGGGACATTTTTTTTTTAAATATGTATAAAGAGAGGTGTTGTTCTGGTTTTTGGTGTTACTATGCCAGTCGTCTGAAAACTCAAGGACTTCGTTATCAAAAGAAACAATCTTTACGAGGAAAAATCACGGAATTGCGTAAAAATTAGTTCCGATTCAGATTTACATGAAGAAGTTAGGAGCATGACTATGTTACTAGGTTATTCCGACGACGACCTTTGTGGTGTGGCGGGCAAAGGTACGCCTGCGATGCAGAAGGTTGCGGGTTCGATTCCCGCTGGGGACAAATGTTGGTCGACGATCTGCAAATACTTGAACAAGCTAATAAAATAAACATCATTATCAATTCGATCAATTAATCGATCTAAAATAAAAAATGTTACAAGTTGACAAGATGTCTCTAAATTATAAGAGCTATTTTGTAATAAGTATCTCCAGAATGGCCACTTTAGCAGAAAATGCGATCAATAACATTTTATGGGTGGATATTAGCTAAGCTTAAAACATTTTCTTGGTTAGAAGCGTTTAATAGACATAATTATGGTAAATAACGGGTTCTTAATAAACCTATTATGCAAACGGTACCATTCACGATTTTTTAATAGTAAACAGAAATAAGACAGAAGACTCTGAGATCTACATATAAAATGTTGCTCCTTAAACAGTGATTTATTATCATCATCATCATCATCATCAGCCTATAGAAGTCCACTGCTGGACATAGGACTCCCCCAATCAGCGCCATAGCGCCCTGTCTTCAGCTTGCCGCATCCAGCATCTACCTGCAGTCTTTCGCAGGTCGTCATCCCACCTGGTCGGAGGGCGTCCTACACTACGTTTACCGAGTCGTGGTCTCCACTCAAGAACACGTTTGCCCCATCGGCCGTCGGTTCTTCGCGAGATATGGCCGGCCCACTGCCACTTCAGCTTGCTAATTCTTTGAGCTATGTCGATAACCTTGGTTCTCTGTCGGATGTATTCGTTACGAATCCTATCCTTCAGAGAAACTCCGAGCATAGCTCTTTCCATAGCTCGCTGAGCGACTTTGATTTATTATAATATGCCAAAACTTTTCGATTTTGACAGGATTTGAACCCACCTTAACTGTATTCAAGGTGAGATATTCTCCCAGTACAGGAATGCTCTAAACAACTGAGCCACGAAATCAAGTGACCGGAAAGTCGAAAATCTTTGCGACTTCCTACGGACTCTAGCGCCGGAAGCTCCACCTACGGGGTTCGAGATTATCTCGAGTGCGAGGGCTTACGCACTAAAATAACAAATTGCTGATAAATTGGTAAGGTACATACACTTCCAGTGTTGGTCAATAGACCAATATACTATTATGTAATATTTCACATAATAACTTTATTTGTATTTTTTCCTTGCTAATAGTTCGGGGGAGACCAGCAGTGGGACAACATAGGTTAGTAAAAAAATACTAAAGTACCATAAATTAAATTAAATAAATAATCCTGGACAATCTACACAGCATCGTCTAGCCCCAAGCTAAACAGAGCTTGTGTTATGGATACGAGGTAACTAATATATATAATACAATATAATTATAAAGATAGATTTTTTTATTATTCATAGAAAACGACCAGAATACCCGGATCAAATATCTGCAAATCGTACAAACATTTATCACTAGGCGAAAATCGAACCCACAACAACCTCACAGGCGGGCCTTCTTCCATCGCGCCACAGAGGTCGTCAAAGTATTTATTGCCATAAAGCATTTTGCTAATATTAATTAACTTTAGATGCACCTAACATGTAGCTCCTAACATGTTTCTGCACTCAAAATAAAAATAAACATAGAAAAGTTTTCCAAGAATCGCGTAAAGAATATTCACCACGCATCGCTTGCTACAAAGTTGCGCAGTAACATTAGATCTGTGGTCGCGCCTCGAAGCTTCATACAAAAGATCTCGATGCGCTGCGCTCGCGCATAGAACGGCCGATAAGATTCCCGCAGTAAACCGATCATAATTCCCTTGATAATCAATAATGGTGAATAACGGGCTCTCTATAGTACATAACGCACTCAAAATAAAAATAAACATAGAAAAGTTTTCCAAGAATCGCGTTAAAAATATTCACCACGCATCGCTTGCTACAAAGTTGCGCAGTAACATTAGATCTGTGGTCGCGCCTCGAAGCTTCATACAAAAGATCTCAACGCGCTGCGCTCGCGCATAGAACGGCCCGATAAGATTCCCGCAGTAAACTGATCATAATTCCCTCGATAATCAATGTATTTATTGCTTAGGAAAGCTTAGAACGTTGTGATAATGAATACTTTGGTTGTGGGAACGTGGGTAAATATTGTTAGTGCGATATGAGAAAATGGTGTATGAAAAGATTTGTACGAAATGTGTAATTTTATCTAAAATTTATACGTGTGAAGATATTAAACATCATAATAAGAAATATTTTCTATGCTATGTGTAATAAATATTGTATTTATTCGCGTTTTTCTGAGTAATAAATTAGCAATTTGATCAATCTTTTTTCACGGTTGAAATTGTATGGTGTAACAATTTTTATTTATGACCATAAAAATACGCATATAACCGTGTCGTAAAATCTGTCCAATAATATTTTTGTACATATCTAAAGTACATATATTGTTTGGTCAAGACACATCTT
This sequence comes from Eupithecia abbreviata, assembly GCA_943735965.1. Classification (NCBI taxonomy): domain Eukaryota; kingdom Metazoa; phylum Arthropoda; class Insecta; order Lepidoptera; family Geometridae; genus Eupithecia; species Eupithecia abbreviata. Next base: position 8,932,291 of record OX030982.1, on the reverse strand, counting down.
TACTTTTTTTAGGTTAAATCAAATTATCTGAACTCATAGGATAGTGATGCTTTGTTTTGCTTCGATATAAACTAAACTCCTGTCTTCTTTAATAAATAAATAAATAAACCTAGAAGATTTTCTTCCTTTGTCTTCGGACCAAGCACCAATAAATAATAATTGGTACTTGGTATACACCACTGGTATTTAACCAGTGTACTACGAATAATATCAGGTTGCCTGGAAGAGATCGCTTCTGAGCGATAAGGCCGCCCATTGCACTTGTCGCATGTAATGTATTTTTGTAATCTGTATCTGGTGTACAATAAAGTACTTTTGTTTAGTATTGTATTGTATTAGAACCATACATTTTTTTTTTATATACCACTGCACTGGTATAAACCAGTGTTCTACGAATCATACCAGATCCATCAATACATATACCAGAGTTATATCAACAAAAGCCGAGACAAGGCCTCTATCATCCATTATCCAGTAACATTTGTCAGGAAATGGTCTCAGCCCTAACAAGAATCAACTGTAGTGATAAGTGCAAAGATCTGTCGTTAGATGGCGTTAGTGCATCACGATCGTGCCATCAAGAGTGGGATTCTCTGATCTTCCGACTGTAATATGTTAGTCTTTATGGCTTTGAAAATATAGTCTAGTTTATAACAATAGTTTATCTGAAAAGAAATTGTCGACTTTTATAAGTTATTGGTTGATTGTAGGTTTTATGGGGTTGTTAGTAGAGTCCATTTTTAGATAACTACAGATTTTGTTGAGTAAGTTTGGGCAAAAACAGGTTTTGGAAGGTAGGTGCAATTATTTCATTGACACATAGAGTGTTCAATTATATCGATTCTAGTCATTGCTAGACAAAATGGTCGCCTATTCAAACGGATTTATAATTTAAAGGTCCTTTTTCCTTTTTACACAAATAAGAGTTTCAAAAAAAATCGTATCAAAGCACTTTGAGTGCTGAAAACGCACGGTATGAGTTTTCTACATAGATACTTTACATAGTTTTCTACATATATGTAAAATATTACTGTCCTGTCAAAGAAATCGTAAAAACAAGAATAATGCTGTACTAAGTAGAGCCTATTATGTTATGGGTGACCGATATACTAAAAATACATTTACATAAATAGATATTTTTACTATACGTAGAAAATACCCAAAACAAATATTAGCACATAAAATAAATAAATAAATAATGCTGGACAATTCACACAGCATTATATAGCCCCATGGTAAGCAAAGCTTGTGTTATGGATACTAGATAACTGATATACATAATCCAATACATTACATAGATAGATATTTTTTATTATACATAGAAAATGACCAGAACACCCTGAACAATTATCTGCAGATCGTACACACAATTGTTCCGAGGCGGGAATCGAACCCGCGACCTCCTGCGTCGCAGGCGGACCTTCGCCCACCTCGCCACAGAGGTCGTCTAAACATATTTTGTCCCAAGGCGGGAATCTAATCCACAATCTCCTGCATCACGGACGGACCTTCCGCAACACATTGGCAGTCAATTGGTATAAACTTAGGCAGAAACTTATCGTATAATATCTAATCTAAACTTTTTACTACATTTTGATTGCGTATAATCTCTTGAAGTTTGTTTTTTGTTACTTCTTAACTGGGAATTTAATTTAAGCCGAATTCATTTGATTAAATATACAGATTAAAGTAAAATCCACTTTACGGTGTTTGTGATAGAGCTTTACTCTACCTTTTTGAAGCTAATAGATTTTTAAATGTCTATTCATGCGGCAATGCATGGACGGATTGAAAAAGAGTAGCTGTTCTGAAATAGCTGGTACAGTTTCTTTGTAGAGCTTTTATAGTAAGAATTGATAAACACAAGTGCAATATGCGAGATAATAACGAATTGTTAGTCTTTAACATCTAACTTCTAATTATATTCTTCTTGGTTTAGGTTTTCTTTTTTTTTTATTATGTTTATTTAGGTTATCGGTGAAGCAAATTGTTATAATATAACTTTGTATCCTAAAAAGAAAAATTTCAAATTTAATTTTTTTTATATTAAATTTTTCTTATTCTTACCGTCGTTATAATATAACTTTGTATTCTAAAAAGAAAAATTTCAATTTTTTTTTATATAAAATTTTTCTTATTCTTACCGTCCTAATTCATAGAAATATGTAAAATAATACTAAAACTATTTGAAAAGCCACTTTGATAACGAAACAAACGACGATTTCTTATTTTAAATGTATTTTCAAAGAAATACTTTCAGTAAATAGAAAATGAACCAGTTGCAACTGTTTTTAAGCTAGAACCAGTACCATAAGCTCACTAACATTTAGATAACATTGGGTTAAAATACCAGTTTCAAGTGTGTGCTTTTAAATGCGTTTAATATAATCCAACACTTTCTTCTTAATTCGAGATAAAACACCGAAAAAGCCGAGATTTATGCCTATGTATGCTCAGATAGGTATGCCTATGAGATAACAGACATGCGCAGAGGGTCCCAAAACTTCACTGATAAGGTAAACAATTTCTGACACAGCGTTACAGCTTTTATCACTGACTAAAAGCACTCGAAACGCTATTTAGTGATATAGATTTAAGTATGAAAGCTTACTAGATCTTTAACAAATTAAAAACATGTATCTATAAAATAGCCAATGCTATTAGTAGTTCTATGTAGTAGTTGTTCTACGAATGCCTAGAAGGCATTTGAATTTTTAATAACAAAGTTCGATATTCAAATATAATATAAAGCAGTATCGTAAATACCTTCTAAACCATAGTGTAATCAGAGCAACATCAAACAAAACTGCACCTAAAATTTACAGCTAAAGGGTATAAAGTAAATCAACTCACTGTTATCACGCAATTCCGAAAGCTCCGGCTCCAGTTATCATTACATAAGTCCACTTTCAAAACACAACACAGGCTCACTAGGACGCGTCCGTCGCGCGGGTTCAACGGTGCGGTACTACGGACTAAGGCCGGTGTGGTGAGGACTGGCCGGTAACTAACTGGTTGGTTAGCTGTGGCCGGCTAACTGGACATAGTAGAGGTCGGAGTAGTAGTTGAATCTCCGATTTGATAGCAGAAAAAAGTTCTTTGACTATTTATCGTCCACAGGAAACGATTTGTGATTATTTATTTTTTGAAGTACCTACTATTATTTGATAATTGAGAGACTTGAAGGAGTAAGTAACTTGTTATTTTGAAATAACTGTACTGGTATTTGATAATTTAAAGGCTTCAAGGAGGGTTATAGGACCATTATTCAAGGTGCTCAGTGTTTACCTGAAACGATATAGAGAAGACTAGTAACGAAATAGAATATTAGTAAGCGCCATACAATTAGATCGCTAAAACTTTAAGAATGAAAAAAAAATTCTTGTAGAAAAAAGGACAACCATATAAAAACTACATGGCTTAAAAATTTGCATGAGATTCTTTTAAAAAGGAAATTATTGTACATTGTTGTATGCAGCGTTAAACAAAACATTGATTTTTAAAACGAAGAAACTATTTTAGTTTTCCTTCGCAAAACTTGCTGGTTTGTTAAACTAGCAAGGAATATTCATGTGTGTGCGTGATCTAGAGCAAGGTTGCCTGAAATAGATGCCTCACTGTAATTCATGCACGGTGTTGCCATGATAGTCCACACATGAACCCATGCTATTCTTATTGCGTTTTATGGCGGACTTGGGCTGTCTACTTTTTGCAGTCGTATCTTGCACCAGTTTATACTATAGGAGTAATCCTATATTTTAGATTTTTTTAAATAAATATTATACAGATGAGTTGCTAAGAACCGAGGTATCTGGAGAAGTATAATAAGTCGTAAACAAAGATTTATTCTACAAGATTTTTTCATGAAAATACCTAGAAAGTAGTATAACAAATATTTTACCACAGTAACTGTTTCTGTCCTACTTTTTATCGCGGAAAAACACGTAATGCCATGGATAAGTAGGAAATAAAGCAACAAAAATAATACTATTTTTTTATTGAATATTTTGGGTTGCACTTTGGGTTGCTGAGGTACATGTAGATGTAACGAAGATTGTTCTAGATTTTGTTTGTCATCAAATAACCAAAATTAAATCGTTTCAAGGAATAAGTATAGCTTAATATTGAAGTTGAGAGCCCTATAATCAAAATAACAAGCCAAAAATCCAATAAATTCTACTATAGTAAATTGATTGATCAAATAGTAATTAGGGAAATGTTTTATTTTCATAAAACCGTTTTGATTGATCAAATAATAAAGAAAATGTTTACTTTCTTCAAGCCGCTTTACTACACATTTACCCAACTTTCTAGTTCTAAGATTGCGTGACAAAGGGTGAAACCCTAAGCAGGGGCCACCAACTTGCAAGTAATTAACCAGAGGAAGTTCTCTTTTTGGGGCCAATGCGTGACTACCACCCTATAAACATTAAAAGGCAATATAAGAACACGATCAGAAACTTTGCATTCAAAGCAAATATATTTAGCTTCAATCAATCGATTATCAAGATTTTTGTTTAGTATGCTCTGACATAACAGGTTTTCTTTTCTATAATAATAATATTTAATGAACGCATATTATTAAAATAACACAGTGAAACAAAACAACTTAAAAACTAGAATAGGCGTTTAATCACTACATAGTATAAAAAAGTCGCTTCCCGCTGTCTGTCTGTCCGTTTGTATGCTTAGATCTTTAAAACTACGCAATGGATCTTGATGCGGTTTTTTATAGATAGAGTAATTCAAGAGAAAGGCTTTTAAACCATTTGACACATAAATATCCACGCGGGTGAAGCCGCTGGGCGCAACTAGTAATACATTTCTACAAAAAATTGGGAATTATCTCGAGTGTGACGGCTAACGCACTATAATAACAAAACCGCACAATAACCAACGGTAAGCTCATCCCCAAATTTTTATTAAAATATCTATAATCAAAATATTTGGTATATTTCGATTATAGATATTTTAATTTTTGTTGGGATAATTTTTTGATAACGGCTACCGCTCTTAACACTTTGATTGCTGAAATCACACGGTATGTGTTTTCTACAAGTGACTAATATGCGTAAATCCACACTAGCGCAGCGGCTGAGAAAATACAGATCTTTGTGACTCAGCACAGCCGTAATATTTTTCGAACGAAACGCATGTGCGGCGCAACATAACCGCTGTGTAGAGCGGCAGCACGAATTTTTTAGGTTAAAAAAAAGATCGCAGTCGTCGAAAAAAAATCGCAGTCAAAGTGTTAAGCCAAGCTTAAGTCAAGGTCGAAGTCCATTAACGTCTCAGAATGTGACAAGTTTAAGAATATGGCTAAAACATACCTCGGATGCTTGATTATGCAAATGGGAGATAATAGTGACCGCTTCTAATCGTCAAATGATTGTGGACCAATATCACAATCAAAACGATATATTAGAATGAGAATGTTTGGGAGTTTGTTATTTTATTTCTAAGTTATCCAATCCTCACATTGTCATAAATAGCTTTTACTGTTTTTTCCGATTTTGTTCTATACTATTAATGTCCCTTATTTATGACACAAGGCGTTAAAACAGGTTAGGTCTTTATAAATCGAAGACTAAAAAAACAAAACACTGGCTGCATATTACGACTTATGCATATACATACATATACAATACAAGACATATACATGACTTCTTCAACCCTGCCCCAAAAACAAAACCGACGACGATCGACACTCCAAAAATGTGACACAAAGATCTTTAATTTTTTGACTTGGTCTAAGCAAAATACACCCAAACTCCCAGTCTACAACTAGTAGTCCCAATATTAAAAGCGGCCCCAGTCTAGCGACTCCGGTACCTGACAATGGTTAATCAAAAGGCCGTATCTCATTCCTCGGGTCGTTCGGACTACGTTATTTCGATTTCATTTGCCTGCTCGTGCGGATGTTTTTTAGCTTGTTTTGGTTCTTTTGCTCCGTCTGGGTGTACTATTAATGTTTTCTGTGGTATAGGATAAATTCTAGAGACGTTCCGTTTCATCTTACGATGGCAAAATGGCGGCAAGACCGTTTCGCGTCTTTTTAAGTTTTTTTTTAAATTCAGCGCTAACAGCTGTACGGGTTTTGACAAATTAGTGTCGTTGAATTTGTGTGAATTATGATTGTGACTGTAGAGAATGTAAAAAAAACTGAATAAATGTCCAAAAAAACCAATAGACTATTGGTTTTTGGACATTCATCTCAAGAAGCATATTTCAATACCCAAGAAAATTCTAGACCGATACAAAACTCATTATGGTTCATTCCGTGTTGTAAAGAATAAAGAATATTTATTTCAAAATTTACAAGATAGCCCTCGGTTGTGTGTGATAAACTTCTTTATTTATTTAAATATAGTCAATCATAGTCGGTTTCAAGAAAACGTTCGGAAGTAATCGTTTAACTGATACCCTGAAAAAACCGATGTTTAAAAAAACATTGAAAGCAGTTTCCATAAACACCTTCCTCATATTTCAGAATCAGAAATGAATTGGCATTGACATTACTAAGACAAAGGGCTGTTGAAACCCGAAGAAAGTTATATAATTTTATGTTCATTTGTACAAAAAACATTCTATGTAGGTGCAAGTATTTTTAATTGGTTCAATCAAATTTGATACATAAGATTACCCAATGACGTTTACTTATTTCAAACTTTATGCCCGTAAAACTACCATGAATTATTTTAACTACCAATTATTTATTAAAGTGCCACCGTCTATATTATTTGTTCATGTCCAGTCCATCCCAAGGTTGCCTGGAAGAGATCGCTCTCAGCGATAAGGCCGCCCTTTATACCTTTATTCTAAGTATTTATCTCTGTATTATTTTCTGTTTTGTGTGGTGTAATAAAGTGTTATCTATCTATCTATCTTGAAGTAGCCCGTGGCGCAAGTCTTAAATATAATGGGTGTTATTTGGCTTTAGAATTAAAGCATGAAACAGTTAAAGGATAAATCAAATGCTGAATTAATTGTAATTGCTGTAAATTTATCCTTCGATAAGAATATGTCTGGTCAAAAATAGACCTGGAATTACGACAACAATTGATCGCAAATCATCCCACTGATGCTCGCGGTGTTCCCGTTCGGGTTGATCGCAAAGCATTCCATTCTTTATGGTCATATAAAAATCTTGTTGGTAGGTAATTAATACGTATATTTCGTAACAGTACACAACGTACAATGTAACAGTTCTGGCAAAATAAAAATCGTTTTACTTTTACTATTTCACTTCAAATATTGATTGTTGCATGTTTGAGACTCAAAAAACTACTAAAAAGTCTTTTCAATTAAAAATAAGACTCGCGGACAGTCAAGTCCTTTGAAAAAAAAACCTATATGCATAGTTCTAGAGTGCATACTGAACGCACCTTCAAAGGTCAAACCAAGACTGACTCCAGAAGAGTTATGAGCCAAACTCGGCAGGCGTTAGGAATAAATGGGATTCTTTCTGTATTGAAATATCTTGAGGCGATGGTAAAGGATTAATTTGATTCTCGATGATGAATGGAATGCCTTAATCTTTTTCGTTATTAACTGCATACTATTATCCTTTTGTATAATAATTATAGTCTATGATAACATGGCCGGTACCAAGTAGGTAACCATTTTTTTTTGTGAAACTCAACTCCGCTTTGCGTATTTATATTATTTTCACACTTACTTTTGACCTTTCTTGAGATTTTACTAATGCACTAGATTTTATTTTTTATCACAAATTCAAATCATTTGAAAAAAATATGTTATTTTTAGTTTTTCTGAAAATCTATACCTATAAGATATACCTATAAGATAAAAGAAAGTCGTATTCGTTACACTATTTATAACTCAAGAACGGATGAACCGATTTGGCTGAAAATTAGTAAGAACTAGGAGACAGATAAAGGATACTTTTTATCATTTGAATCATTTGACACATACATATATTTCGACGGGGGCCATGCTGCAGGGCGCAACTAGTTATCAATAAAAAAAAAATATTACTGCTGGGTAGGATATGACTTTTGTAAGAGAGATCATGGCACCTAAACGTCTGGTCCGTTAGTCGATTAAGTTTTTGTAGAGAAGGATCGAAGTGTTTTTACGATAAAACTAGACGTGACGGCATGCTTTGGGATTTTGTTGAGGTAGTATCCTTTACCTTTGGTAAGTACCCCTCTACTGAAATCGTTTGGACACAATTGGTTAGGCAAATAACCATGTAGACACATAAGATATATGAACATACTAGTTGTTTCTTTTTCACTTCTTCCACTTGTGGACAAAAAAATTAAGTGAACAGTAAAATAATCTTATTTGATAATAATTTATAGTATAATGTATGACTTGTCTAAGTGCTTATTTTGTAAGCCTAAATAAATAAAATATTTTGAATATTGAATTTTGAGACGTGGACCAAACTTTTTTAATTTGATAATTTGTTTTTTGAATTGAGTGCAAGAATTTTGAAATTCCTTACCTAAAATTTAATTAAATAGGACTTCCAAAGACGGAAAAGATTTTCTAAGGGTTTCGTCTGTCTTTAAACCACTTGATCTCGACCACATAAGGGTTCCATTTTATTTACCAGAGCCCTAAAAACACCAGTCACGATCAGGGCAGTCTGACGGACGCGTGAATTAATTGAATTTAGGTGCGAACAGATTACTTTTAAGTGTGAGGAGGCGTCAGCTGTTTAGTATGAGAATTCGGTCTAAGAATTGAGAATAAGCGATGTACTATTTTACAATCGTATTCGCATTATTACGTAGTTAATATATATAAGCTTTCAATTAATTTATTGCATAATAGGTCATAATACAAGGTCTTAAACATTAGAATAGGTAGTGTTACATACTTCACCAAAACACATTGGCATGCAAACAATTTCTAAAAATTTCCTACAATGTAATTTTAAAATGATTTAAATTAATATGTTATATAATATGAACATGTCAATAATGTGCTATTTAATTTTCAAATTTAGGTCCATGAGTTCTTTGACACTATAGAAAGCTTTTTCAATGAGCCATAATTTTAACTTTTTTATAAATATTGTTAAAGGTAAATCTTTGATTAGGTATTTTATTATATATAGAACCACACATAGCATAACAGTTCTTTTTATATAAGGCTGTCTTGGGAGTTCTAGACAGAACAATTTGTTCTGGGTTACGTACACGTCTAACGTATATATCCCTATATATTAGCTACATAATAATGCACATAGGTCCCCATAATTCAATCCTACGATCCTATCCATCCACGGTTATCTGGTAAGATCAATCTCGAGCGAAAAAATCCTCAAATTGTCACATATTGGTAATTAATTATCTTGTTTGTTGTTATTTTAAATGTGCAATAAAGATTTTTCTATCTATCTGTTTTATATGACAAAGTCTACTCTTAAATAGACATATAGAGCATTAGAATGTAAGAATATAGTATATAATTTAAGGTGTTATTATTTGTAAACATTTTTTTAATAAAAAATTATATACGACTGTTATTGATATGAATCAGTTGAGCTACCTGTAGATTGATGTAACAGTCTGCAGCTCAATTATTTTAATTCTAAATATAGTTCTAATTTGTTTAAATAACTGATTGTAACTTTTTTTTGTTAATTTTATTTTGCTTTATTCGGAAGACAAACAGTTTTACACACTTAACAGATAACTTAATTAAAAACTTATAACCATTTATGTGTCCTCGCATATAGTAGCTAAGGGATTGCTTGCTTGCAGAAAAAAAAAAGCTTTAGTAGCAAAAAGTTCCAAATTTACACCCACCAAGAATCGCTACGAGCTAGATGCCATCATTACGTCTCATACCCCACGCACGTGCCATAAAACCTTACATTTTATTAAAATTGGTAACTTCTCATAATTAGAAACTTTACTATAATTATGAATAAAGCTATTTCGTCGTAAGCATAACTTTTAGTTAACAGTTTAATAAAAGTAATATTAATTGTTATTAAAATATTTCTACATAGGAAGTTCATTTATAGAGGCATGTAATGATTCATGGCGTTAAAAGCTCTTGATTACTGGTAGGTAGGTACCTTCTTGGATATTAGCAGTTTTTCAGATAAATAAATAAATAATGCTGGACAATCCACACAGCATTATCTAGCCCCATGGTAAGCAAAGCTTGTGTTATGGATACTAGATAACTGATATACATAATACAATACATTACATAGATAGATATTTTTTATTATACATAGAAAACGACCAGAACACCCGGAACAAATATCTGCAGATCGTACACACAATTGTTCCGAGGCGGGAATCGAAAAACCTCCTGCGTCGCAGGCGGACCATCGCCCACCGCGCCACATCGGTCGTCAAGTCAAAATGATAATACGACGATGAAGCCGTCCTTTTGCTTCCTCGATTCTCAGTATTTTATTTTGTACTAACTGCGCCCCACGTGGCTACGCTCGAGTAGAAATCTATGTGTCAAAAAGCTTATAAAACCTCTTCTTGAATTACTCTATCTGTTAAAAAACCGCATCAAAATCCGTAGCGTAGTTTTAAAGATCTGAGCAAACATACGGACAGACAGACAGCGGGAAGCGACTTTGTTTTATGTATTTGTACTATGTGGTGATAATACAGATGATGAGGCCGCCCTATTTACACACTTACTCAATTCTCAGCATTGTATTCTGTGGTTTCTATTTTTGGGATAGTAATACATATCTATAATTACATATATATCTATCTATGCCCTATTTACACACTTACTCAATTCTCAGCATTGTATTCCGTGGTTTCTATTTTTGGGATAGTAATACATATCTATAATTACATATGTATCTATGATCGTTATGGCTGTATTTTTAGTGGAAACTGATTCGGATTTTGATCAAAATTCAAAATTCGCAACCACGTTTGTAAAGAGGAAAACTTAACAAACTACATAGTTAACGTAGGTAGATTAAGCACCGTTGAAAACGGCTAGAAAGGCAGAAAGGCGTATTGGATGCATAAAATCAGTGGCTTATCGTTCACACTTTATTAGTTGGATAGAAAGCGTGCAATGCAAGTGTCAACTTCGAGTAAGGGGAAGAGTAGTATAAATTTTTACCGACAGTAGTGTGAACGGGTTGATATTAAAATTGGCCCATACTTTATGACGATTATAATAAATAATGCTGGACAATCCACACAGCATCATATAGCCTGGCAGTTAAGCAGAGCTTGTTCTAAATAATTGACATACTTAATACAATATACATTACATATGTAGATATATATTTTTTATAAATGATAACACAGTAAAGCCACAATTGTCCCGAGGCAGGAATCGAACCCGCAACCTCCTGCATTGCAGGCAGACCTACGCTCACCGCGCCAGAGAGGTCGTCGATTGAATATTCATTTATAGTGGTTCTTTTGAGTCAGTCTACAGTGAAACATATTTAGCTACGATTCAATTGTTTTTCATTGGCTGTCGTTATAATTTTCTAGAAACCTTTTTAGTAGCTTAATAATTGATTAGAAAATATATTTGAACAGGATGATGGAGGATGGAAGAAAAAGGCATTTGAAAAGCACTGTATCAAGAGATACGAAATATTTTAAGAAAAGCTGAATGCCATGAATAATTATGTTGTTTGTGTTATTGATAAGTTTCGGTTATGATAGGACTGGCATTACTTTGTAAAGTAAAACAAGCCTTAAGCCTTTAACAATAAATTAAAAAGCTTCTACCATAGAGTTCCGCTTCTTCAAAGATAGATCTGATTATCGACACCTCAGTGCGCTTTCAAACTCCGTGAGTGTCATGCGTCACAGAGAGTCACTATTGTGAAATCGATTAGACAACGCAATTTGTCGAGTTACCGTGTCGCGTTGGTGCATTCGTTTTATAACTCCTTGTGGCTTTGTGAAAACACTTAGGTACAAGTTTACTGGAAGTTTGTTAACGCCACCACTCCACTCCACACACCACACCATCCACTGCCTAGCTTCGGCGATGCGACCCGCAAGGGCGCTGTCGTCGTCGCTTGACGCTGGTGTGTGTAAGTTTAAAAGCAAGTAAGGCTCAATACGGCAATATTTATTAAAAACTAACTAGCAACAACTGGAACCTAGCTTTCCTGGACTACAACAAACATTTCAAAACCAAAATCAGCTTAATCGGCCCAGCCGTTCTCGAGTTTTAGCGAGACAAAAGAACAGCAATTGATTTTAATATATACTAGCTGCTCCCCGCGGCTTCGCCCCCGTGGAAATCTATGTGTCAAATTGTTTAAATGATAAAAAGTATCCTATGTTAGACTCCTGGTTCTAAGCTACCTCTCCACCAATTTTCAGCTAAATCGGTCCAGCCGTTCTCGAGTTATAAGTGTTGTAACAAACACGACTTTCTTTTATATATATAGATGTACGTACATATAGTATAAGATAATATGTCTACTGTGGCAAAAATCACGTCAACATAAGAACCTCTTCTTTTCTCACGTTTTAAAATTATCTAGGAGCTCATGCGTTACTTTTGCATCACAAACGCCTATACAAAGCATAATTTGAATTTTTTGTGCAAAAACTTGACACTGTTTCACTAAAAGGAAAAATACATTTTTCTTGTTCTCGCTTTTCTCTGTAGAAACTCTAGACAATGAGAGTTTTTAAGGACTGATAATGGTGTTGGAACAAGCCTTGGGCCTTTTGAAAAATGCTTAATGTAGCTGTAATTTTCTTCAAATGTATTTAGATTCCTTTTGTAAGCATGAAAACTTATTGTGTTCTGATTTTCATATTTAAATGTAAAAATATACTAAAAATAATTATAAGTATTATAAATAATTATAGTCAGATAAAACTGGTATTTTGCACGTTGATTTAACTATTTTTCCAGACGATAAATACCCGTTGTATTAATATTTATAAATAGCGGCCCGTCCCGGCTTCGCTCGGGTGGTCATTTGATTCTGGCCATTTTTTTTAATTTTTATCTTTTTTCTCTCCGTAAGTTCTCTTAGTTCTCGTACTTCAAGGAATATTCTAAAAAAAGAATTAGCGAAATCGGTTCAGCTGCTCTCGAGATTTGCGCTTAGCAACACATTCAGCTATTAATTTTTATATTATATGTAGAAGATATACATAGATTATGTGTTCAGATCGCGGAAGTTTAAAAATATTTATTGTAATAAAAATTCAACCAAAGCACGACAATAGAAAAAAACGCTGGAACGCTTAAAGGGAGTAAAGTAAAATTTTAAACGATTCCCACGTTCAATAAAATTTAAATTTAGTATGACTTCAATGGTCCATCAAACCGCCAGATACCGAGCATTTATCGAGGACCCATTTAAATCGTAAAAGGTTATAACACCCTTTTCCCAATCCAGTTCCGAACATACGTTTGATCTTGTTTTGAACTTGTTTTTGATTTTTATTGAGTTTCTACTTAAAGTTACTTGGCAAATATACTGAAATCAATTGAAATTGTATACGGCGAATGCGAATCAATTTCAATTGCGAATCTATACTAATGTTATAAAGAGGAAATGTTTGATTTTTTTTGTTAGTTTGTATTGAATAGACTCCGAAACTACTGGACCAATTTGAAAAAATGGGAAGCTACACTTTTTCCGGTGAACATAGGCTATATTATATCTTCAACAAAGTTAGGGATCCTTACTAAAACTCCAATAATGTAAACCCAAGGTGTAAAAAAACACCTAATAAAGTGAAATTCGAGTTAAACGCGGTTGAAACCGCGGGGAACAGCTAGTATTTAATGTTGTAAAGGACAGAAAGATTGTATAAAAAGAACAAAAATATGATAACTTTATAGGTATTTTTCGTAGGTTTAACGAATACTACTTTTGTTCAGTTTTATTTGGCCAGAGATGCGAAAACATTGTTTTAACGAAGTATAACAATTGTGTTATACTTAATAACATTAAAGAACAACAAAAACCGAACCGCAACATTACCGTACCTACTCAGAATGTTGCAGAGCGGTTATTGTACGAATTTTAAATGAAATTCCAACAATGAGTAGGTTAAAGTTACAAAGATAAATCGATTCATTCCTCATAAGTAATACCAAACTTCTTCACTCAACTCTACTACGGCTATCTGGAAGCTATCTGAACCGGTCGGTATTGTCCTTACTCAAGGATTTTTGATGCCCGGGGCGAAGTGGAATCCATTATGATAGGTCAGACGATACAATGCTCTATTTCGAATGGATATCCTTGAGAACTTGGCTTGGATTCCAGACATTTCTGTACGATTGTTTCTGAAATAGAGCAGAGTATGTGTGAACTTGTAGATAATGATTTTACCAATAAAATGACTATCTGACTGTCTATCTGACTATCGGATGAGCTATATACATAAATAATGTACCTGAATTGTATATTGTCCTAATGTATGGTAGTTGTACTCCTGTTTCCGCATTTAGACTCCGTTTGGTCCTTTGTGCGTGGGGTGTTTGCTAGTTTAACCAGCCTAACTCCGTCCAGAAGCGCAGAATACTCCTGGGATTTGAGTCGCAGAGTGACCTCGTTGTCCTAATCTAAAGTTAAGTTCTAGTTAAGTTTAAAAAAAATATGTACATGTTTTTCCACTTCAATTTATTTTTGTTATTTTTAGTATTTGCTTTTTTATTTTGTATTTCTAAAGTATTTTTCTTAGTGTGAACTGCTGCCCTGTTTACTACAGTCTAGATTACATATTATAAAAAAATTATGAAACACATATCTATAATGTGTTTATAGGTATGTGTTTGGTAAAACACAAACACATGACAAAATGTACCACCCTTAATGTACCCTTATGTATGATTTAGTACAGCGCCTCTATCGTGCGGACAGGGAACTACGCAAATCCCATTCAAAAATGTGACGATCACGATACTATAGTCAACCTCCGGCTGATCCGCGGGGCTCAAGGCTGGAAATTGTAATTTTTTTAAATCTTAAATAAATATATTGTGTTTGGAATATTGTAGAATGAAGGCTTTTGGATAGGGGCAAACCCAAAAGTTATTATGAAAAGTCATCAGTAAAAAAAAAGGCGTAAAGTCGTTATTCCAATGTGAAAAGGAGTTTAGAGTCAAAAATCCCTTAGCATCTTACCAGCGAATACAGGAACTGCGCCCCCGATAAACTTAATTAGATTGCCATTACAGTTACAATTCGATAGTATCTTAGCGTAGGTCTGGGTGCTAGGTATTCATTCATCTTAGGGCTGCTATCTCAGTGGCAATGGCTTGCTAATGTGAGGAGTCACGCAATACAACTTACTTGGCCGCTTTGGAACTTGTCGTAAACTATTCTAAACTATCTACTGTAGAGAACTGAGATGAGATAGGTACAGCTAGAAGTTGCAACTTGAAGTCTGTTATATTGTACCACATAGAACTTGGCAGTGGTATACTAAATACTACTAGAATAGGTACGTTACCGTACGTACTGACGGTTACGATAAGGAGATCCGGGGTTACGCTGTTACGATATTGATTGGCCAAGGAGTACAATAGAATATTTATGAAATTTAAATTTAAATATTCATACATTACGTAGAAAACTTACTGAGAAATATAATTGTGACACTAAAACGATTGTCACTCAAGTAAATTACCTTGTCCACGAATTTATTATTTATTTAATTGTACTAATAGTAGTAGTGATGACGATTCTTTGTTATGAAAATTGTGATACTTTTCTGCCAGTGTCAAGTAATGGAAAATAAAATTATTGTAAAATAAATGAGTTCTCAAATTATGAAGATTGTTTGATATTTTTACCAGAGCTTAGTTGGTTATCTAGGAGGGTTGGTTAACGTGCAGGTTAGGTTGGCTTGGGAGACGAGATGTTGGACTTTCTTTATAGGTACCCCAGTTTTTGTTTTTACATTACTCTGAAGTTCTATTATTGTTGACAGGTGAGCGAATGAAGACTGTATGACAGAATGAAGTATTGAACAGTTACTTTTGGCAGATAGAGATACGAAACTCTCGACTCGAAAATATGGGTGTTACTGCATGTCTACTCATTAGGTACCTAATGATACCAAGCGATGTTCTAGTTATAACTAACCATAAAAAGATTTGTAAATTATTCAAAGTTCCTATTAAAATTACCAACATATATAAAACTTCAACACAAGCTACTAAACATGTGTTTAATATCAGTGCCGTACCAATAGCTGTAGACAGTATGCCTTTGTGTAAAAGCGGTGAAAGAGCCCTAATGAAGTAAATTTATGGTAAGGCTCATAATGAGGCCCTGTGCTCGCCTATACGGAATACATGCATAAATGTACCGAGATTTACATACAATCCTTGATAAAGATGTCATTTTTGTAGTTATGCGTAGATAAAAGTGGCCTGCCGCTGGCTTACGACTATCTTTCTATTTTTATATAAAAATCCATGGCGTTGCTTAGGGAGCTCTCTTAGCGCCGCTTTAATTTCCTTCAGTCAACATTATGTAGTACCTCAAAGTATGAAAACTTTTGAACCGATAGGCTAAACATTTATTTCACAAGTTGTAACAAAAAAGTTTTAATAGAATTATTTTATAGTGAGCCCATTAAGATTCTCCATTCATTTGTGTAGTCTCAATGAGATAATACAAACATTGGAGCTTTTAATATGCTTCTTGACTACGCTCCATTGTCTCGAGGGGTCAGTCGCGGCCCGTCTAGTAAATCCATGCTAATGTTTCGTTATTTTTGTATAGCATTGCTGACTATCTCTGAAATCCTCACAACCCAACATAAAACAGATAGAGAGATAGCCGCTTTAGAACTTAAGGAGGAAGATCTAGAGATGATTTTCGTTTGAGGCGGCGAAAAGAAAGGTCTTTTTAGAAGTGATAGCCAGGTATTTAGACTCATCATGGTCTTAAGTCGCCGTGGGCGGTATTACTGGACACGCAATATGAATAGTGCTTAGTGCTTTACCGAAGTGATGTTGTGTGGATAGCGGAAACGTTTTCCGAAGTCATAATTGTATTCATGTATCATTTATACGCTGTGGGAACTGGGGACCCCTTGAGGTTCTCGGGAGTTATGGCAAGCTACTGGTGATGATGCTGACGTAAACTGTGGCATTTGTTTTGCTATAGATAAGGAGTAGTGGTTCCTTTTTCACTTCTTCAAATAAAGCTAAAAGCTAAGATTAAACTTTTTGAAATCTGAATCTGAATTGAATCACACAAATAATATGACTGCGAAAGTTTGGATGGATGTTTAATTACTATTATCTTTAAGTTGGTAAATAAATAAATATATATATACAGAGTAATTTTTTTAAATGGGACAGTATGGGGAAATCCGAATCTAAAGGAGATAGAGGAAAAGTGTCTAAGAAGACATTAGGTGTTTTTTTATGTAAACAAATTTGGCTCGTTCAAATTTGTGGTCAAGCGTGAGTTGTTCTTAAAAAATGATAAAGTTGGTCAATTTTTTTTTGACGTGGATCGACTCTGTTGCATGTAAGGATTATTTCATTGTTCGGAAAGAAAAAAATCTGAACAGCAGAAGTTGGTCAAATTTAATGAAAACTAATCTTCATACAGTTGGTTTATTACTTGAGTAAATGTTCGATGTGGCCGCCGTCTTGTCTTATGCAGGTACGAGCACGCTTCAAGAAACTTCTAGTTGCATTTAACAGAGACTTATGGTGAATTGTGTTTAAAGTGTTGTAAACAGCATCTTTTAATTCTTGTACGGAGTTGTATCGGGATACATAAATTCGACCCTTAAGGTAACCCCATAAGAAAAAATCTAATGGCGTTAAGTCGGGCGATCGTGGGGGCCACTTTATCGGCCCATATGTACCCATCCAACGGTTTGGAAACTGCTCGTCCAAACATAGTTTACTTGCCCTACTGTTGTGGGCTGGTGCACCATCTTGTTGGTAGATTATCTTACCAAAGTTCCTTAAGCTAATAGTCTCATCCACTAAATCTGCAGCCATGTTCAATATTTCCTGATATTTTTCACTATTTAGCGTTCCTTGGTAAATTTTGATAGCAAAAATTCTGTTATGTAATATCGCACACCAACAATTAAAAGAAAATCGGATTTGGTTGTGGGTTTCTGTAGTTCTTAGCGGATTTATTTTTGACCAGTAATGGTTATTTCTCCTGTTGTACATGCCATTGTTCGAAAAGTTGCATTCATCAGTCCAAATAATAAAATTAGGAAAACATCTATTTCTAATAGTCTGAGCCACATACCAATTACAGAAATGTAACCTGCGGTCTTTATCTCCAGGTAGTAACGCTTGTACAAGTCGACCTTCTATGTAACACTTGTATTTATGAGCCTTCAATATCTTCCTTACAGTTGATTTATGAATACCGATAGTTTCAGCTGCTTCCCGTAACGAAGCTTTTGGGTATGCTTCAAAATATCCCAATACGGCAATAGTTATAAACTCACTATTGACTATTGTCGGCCTTTTACGCTTAGGCTTAAAACAGCCTTCCTGTCTTAGGTTCTTTATTAAACTATCAAATATCTTGCGATTCGGTACTACACGGTCAGGATAGCGTTCTTGATACCACTTAAGTGCATTATCTCTACTGCGATAATTAAGAAAATACGCCTCAATCAAATCAACTTTATGTGAATTAGTTAACGCCATGATGAATAAAATTACAAGCATGAACTGATTGGAAACAAAATCACAGCTGCAGAAATAACTTACGTTCCAAATTTGAATTCTTTTTTTTATAATTTCAAGACTATCGGTTGCCATGATGTTTACGAAGATTAAAAAAAATGTTCTTCTCTTGAATCATCTGGAGCTCTTATCGATTATCAAAATTTAAAAATGGAATAATTTTAAATATTTTTTTACACGCCTAGGCACTTGTAACAATATTAAAAGGCGAATACTGCAACTGTATGAAGATTAGTTTTCATTAAATTTGACCAACTTCTGCTGTTCAGATTTTTTTCTTTCCAAACAATGAAATAATCCTTACATGAAACAGAGTCGATCCGCGTCAAAAAAAAATTTACCAACTTTATCATTTTTTAAGAACAACTCACGCTTGACCACAAATTTGAACGAGCCAAATTTGTTTACATAAAAAAACACCTAATGTCTCCTTAGACACTTTTCCTCTATCTCCTTTAGATTCGGATTTCCCCATACTGTCCCATTAAAAAAAATCACTCTGTATATTATATATATAAAAATTAATATTTACATATTTCCTAAAAATCTAAGCCGTCACAGGTAGAGTGCCCAGAATACATTTGTTTTATTTTGTTATTGCAATTTTCTTAATAAATATTTATAGTTATTTAGTAAACTTAGTTGTACATTTTCATATACAGGGTTATTGGTAATTCGACGTATTCCCGTTAGGAGGTGATAGGGGTGACTATTTGTGATAATTTTCATCCCCATGTGCATCATGCAAAAGTGAACCATTTTTAAGTTATCATGATTTTTAGCTTATTTCAAAATAAGTCAAAAGTGCAACATCAAAAATTGATTTAAAAAAACTGTCTATTTAAATCTATTTTTTTCTTCTGATTTATAAAAACGAATAAACACTGGTTATTTATCAATATTAAAACAACAATTATCGCTCTAAATTTAAAAATGCGAGATAAAAAACGATATTATTTCATTATTCATTGAGAATGAAAATTATCGCAAATAGTCACTCCTATCACCTCCTAACAGGAATACGTCGAATTACCAATAACCCTGTATAGAAACAATTCCTACGAAACCGCTAGTAGCATAGCAACTAGCTATGCTCAAATGTAGTCAACTTCACATGCAAAGATGAAGGGTATCAAAGAGCTTCCAACTAAAACCAAGCTTTGCACAAAACTTTGTTTAGTTGCATACTTAGGTGCCAGGGTATTCGCACACTGTTTTAGTACTGTACAAAGTTGAGGTTTTCCATAATCTCTGTGTAAAAGTAACTCATTCTGCCTGCATTGTTCCAAAACAAGGAGGTAAATGAATGAGCAAAAATGTTGGTATATTACGACAAGACGAACGTTGAGCTTTATGAACGGAAAAACAGTTACCTGCCTACAGTGACTATCGGGTTATTCCCAACGCGCCTTTTGCCTATTCTCAGCGTATCATAAAGAACTTATTCATTTCTTATTTGATCGCAGTACCGGACTCGAGATCCTAGGTCCGTGAGTTACCGAGGCTCTTAAAAATAGAACTAGTATTTAACAACACAGATTTTTTTCTTAAACCAGGTTTAAAAAAAATGTGTGTGTTATAGAATAGAATAGAAAATTCTTTATTGCAATTTAAAAATAAACTATGTACAGTAAAATCATAAAAAGTAAGTACAATTGGCGGTCTTATCGCTCGGGAGCTATCTCTACCAGAGAACCATGGATGGATATAAATACTATTTCTATACTAGTTATATATTATAAATACTAATTATATTTTTTTCTATTATTTGATTGTAAATTTATTTTGTGCCAATTTTTTATAATTTAACTTATTTATTTGAATTTATTGTAATTTTGTTTCGTTATATCTAATTAAATCGACTGTGTATGTATATTGCTATGTCTGAAATAGATGTGATTTGATTTTGATTACAATCTACAACATATTGATCATGTTTTTCAAGAATGTAATTTTTTTATATATATATTTTATTGTTAATACAATAAATCAGGCCAGCTATATATTATCTGCTCATTGCAATTAGCCTAACTGTTTTTTGTTAACTGTAGTTTAAACCGTCAAGTAATAGGTACATAGCATACATAGGTAGGTACTTATTCTTACGACTGCTTGAACTTTGAAATAGGAAAGCTAAGCTAAACACATAGGAAACCTTTTGTTTAAGGGCTATGTTTATTACCAAAAAGTGGTAGTTTTGTTTGGTAGCTCTAGGCTGGAAAAGCTGTGTGGGAGTGATTAGCTACTACTTAAATTACTTTCATGGTAGCAAAGGCCAATGATAATGAAGATGAACAATTAAGCTAGTGTTGGAGTCATCATCATCAACGTATATAAGTCCACTGCTGGACATATGCCTCCCATAAAATCAACGCCATAGCGCCCTATCTTCTAGCTTGCCGCATCCAGCATCTATCCTCTACCCTTTCCCAGATCGTCACCTGGCCGAAGGGCATCCTACACTACGTTTGCTAGTGTAGGACGCCCCAAGAACATGTTTGCGTCAGAGGTTGTCTGTTCTTCGCGAGATATGACCGGTCTTCTGTCACTTCAGCCTGCTAAGTATTTGAGCTATGTCAATAACTTTAGTTCTCTGTCGGAGGTTGTCGTTACGAAACTCGCTGAGTGACTTTGAACTGGTGTTCCGGCCCTACACGTAGACACGTGTTGGAGTAATTTATTTATTTACCAGAAGAAGCATAGCAAGACCAGTTTCACCCGATTGAAAACCCTTTAGAGATCACACACAATACTAATTCAGCTTATTTCAGTTAAAATTTTCCCATCTATGAAAATAGTAGAAGCTTCTCAAAGATTACTTAAGAATCACACAGTAAATTACTAAAAACAATATTTTAATTACTTCTGCCAAAAGTACAAAAGCACTGCGACGAGTAAAGTTTCACTTCAATCCACATCTCACACAAAAGGTAATAATTAACTAGCAGAAGTAAAACTCATAAAGTCACTCGAGCTCCGTTTTAAATGGAAGCTCCGTTAGCTGTCAACATACAAACAGATATAGGCCAACAAATCTCGATGCTCTTATCTGATGTCGGAGCGGAGTTAATGGGTGTATGAGGCGGTTTTAACGTCCTTTTGTTTGGGGAATTAGGGGGAACTGTTATTAAAACTCTGAAATTATGAGTGTTTATAAAATAAATAAATAAATAATGCTGGACAATTCACACAGCATTATCTAGCCCCATGTGATGGGAAATGGGACTAGTTATTGAAAATTAAAGGGAACCCAAAAAATATTCAAATTATAGCAGTTATCTAGTACCTAACCTAACCTACCCTTATATCTGTGGTACCTTCCTATTGTATTTAGTTATTTTTATTTGTAGTTTATCTTTTAGGTTAGTTTCTAATTTAAGTAGCTTTGTATTGCATGCAATGTATATAGTTTGTAACTTTTATTTTTAGTTTTTGATACTTCTCTATCTATTTGTTTGTGATCTACCAACTCTTATTTAACTTATATCTTTTTCTCCATCCGTAGGTTGCCTGGGAGAAATCTTTGTTAGCGATAAGGCTGCCTATTTTACTATAAATGTGTTTACTTTATATTTAGATATAAGGTGTTATTTTATAGATTTAAGTGCAATAAAGTGTTAATTCATTCATACCCATAACACAAGAATTCACACCGCATCTAACCTGAAGCTCAACAGAGCTTGAGGTTAGATGCGGTGTGAATTCGTTGTGAATTCTTGCAATAATGGTCGTAATATTATTACTTATATCAATAAAAGTACTAATTGTTGTGATAAAATTGAACGAAATGGTAAATGTGCTTTTTGATCATACAGACTGAACTTTTAGATTACACGGTTTCTCGTTGTCCACCACATACATAGGTACCTACCTATCTTCCACGCGATCACTAAGTTTATTTTAAAAGATTCACACATAATATCCAGTTGTTTATTATTATTATTGTGTTTCACATTTGTACCTATATTTTTTTAGCGTGTTTTTGTAATATTTGATTTATTAATCAAAATATTTTTATTGTTTGTGTGTTTTACCTAAGTAATATGTTATTGTATTCCTACCTACTTTAAGTCTATGTTAGATTTCGTTTTGTGCTTAATTTGTGAACCAAATAAAACCTACTTTTAAATGGTGCAAGGTATATTTTAGCCTATATAACATGACAAACTTGAATACATACTGCGGAGTCTATAGCACAGAAGCGAGATACATTAAAGGTACTGAAACAGATCTCAAAAATATTCAAGTGTAAAATTTCGCTCGCTATTGGCATAAAAAGAGGCGGGAAAGCAAGTGACACTCAATCACAAAGGCCTCTACAAAGAGGTCACTCTAGCTCCAAGCGATAGAATGATATCTGACAAAAATCTCTAGCAAATATGACGAGCAAACAAGACTGCTGATATTGAAATCGGGACTGTCCTAGCATAGTTGGGATAACTGCTTCAATCTGTTGTTTTGGCTGATCAAACGCACAAATTGTCTCTAAGAAGATCTCGGAATGATAAGGGGTCTATATTTTTGAAGAAGAAGACTGAAAATTGAAATTAAAAGCTTAAATTGTTTTCGCAATACTAGTCGGATACAGTAACTACAAAAATCATCTGTATATTGAAACATTTATATTGATCCAGCTGTCTATTCATTTGGACTGTGGGACAGTCGCAAATGGAAAAATATTTTACAGCGATGAAAGATTGTCTCTTCGAAAATAATCATACTAGTCCAGTTAATGAAGGACTGAAAGGTCGAAAGCAGAAAGTGTGATCTCGGAACTTTGTTAGGACTAGTTAGGTGACATTGTGACAAACATACTGAAAGTCCCTACGCCTGTGAGGTGAGCCCTAGGAGTGGTGCACAGAGATGGTCCTGTTTTTTAATTTTTTGCTTACATTGCATAAAAGATGCGTCAAAGGAAATTTTGTCATACTACTAAATGAAAGCTGGTCAAATTGTGTAATAAATAATACTCGTACTATACCACTGGATTATACCTTATCAATTCCACACCTTTTTAGCATATATTGTAAAAATAAGAATCTACCTATCTAGTTTTAAAAGTCACCCAAAATAAACTGTTTAAAAACTAAGCTCTGAGTTTCTGAAATAATAAATGCGACGGAGAAGCAATAATATCGATATGATACATAGCGCCATGAAAGAAAACGCAGAAGTGGCAGTAATCTGTCTACAGAGGATAGGTATTCCGCAGCTGTTGTCAGTTCTGAGGCGTGCTCTTGATTGGAGACGGCGACTCGGCAAACGTTGTGTAGGATGCCCTTCGGCCAGGTCGGATGACGATCTTTGAAATACATACTACAAAGTAAAGATAGGGCACTGTGGCGCTCATTAAGGGAGGCCTATGTCATTATAATCCAAAGCTGAAAATGATAATAATGATGAAAGAAACAAAATCGATTAGCTCCCACGAATCTGGCAGATAGGTATGTAACACATGTTTTTGTTAACATGTGAGGCCTCATCAATGAGATATGAATGTTCTATCAAGTTTTTACGACCGATAAACGCCATAAAGTTTTATTTTAGGATTAGCGTGTCAGACAAACTGTTGATTTCAATTTCCTTATTAATTTACAATCCCGCCATATCATGCAAATCACACACGACCATTCAGATGAATAAATCAAATAAAGTTTACATTTCTATAGACGTGGATTACGCTTGTTTTGAAAGAAGTTTAGGCCTCATCAGCATTTAGTGGAACTAATTAATTTACAAGAGTTTTTGATAAATTATTTATTTATGCAAACTTTGAATCGGACACAGACTTTGTGAGGAGTTTGAATGATAAATTCGAGAGACGGGTCTTTGAGAACTTGAATAGCTACTCAAGATTCAAGAAAATATAATTAGTGGTTTTTAATTTCGAAACGGACGCCGGTCATTAAACATAAACTCATAATTGTCAAGCAAACAATTGAAAATACCTAGGTTGTCTATTACTTTAGGTATGTGTATGTCAGTATGCGATCGAAATTCCTTGTACCCATGCAATATGCAATGCGTGCAATTGTTTATTATAAAAAATCATATATGTAACATTACAGTTAAAACTAAGTCGTTACATTATACAATTAAAAAAATAAAGAAAATAAAAATCACAAAAAGACAGACAAAGAAAATACTTAGTACTAAAATTAAAATTAAACAGAATTAACACAAAGACAGGGAATCAAATAAAAACACATAATAAAAATATACTGGCCCAAAAAAGAATTCACACAGCAAGAAAAATAATACTTAAAACATACAAAATTAAAATTACCTATATTATACAAGAAAGCAATGACTAAAAAACGAGAAACGTGTTCTTGAGTGGAGACCGCGACTCGGTAAACGTAGTGTAGGACGCCCGCCGACCAGGTGGGATGACGACTTGCGAAAGACTGCAGGTAGATGCTGGATGCGGCAAGCTTAAGACAAGGCGCTATGGCGCTCATTGGGGGAGGCCTATGTCCAGCAGTGGACTGATATAAGCTGATGATGATGATGAATGACTAAGCTCTAGCTAAGGGGTCTTGCCAAGCGTCTTGATATCTACCCAATTTGCTTCGAATGCATGCCAATATGAATATCACAACGCGTCCATATTGCGATATAGGAAATGCCTAAGATTAGCTATTTGAAATCTTGTTAGGCACAAAATGTGGTCTGACGCATTTCGTACCTTCGAGGAATGTGGTAGAATATACCGACTAATATTGTAATTATTTACACAAGAAAGTACATCGTGACCCGAGCCACGGGCAGAAGCTAAATATCGAAAATTAATATAAAGCGATAGAGATATAAAGATATATATAATATAATGTTTTATGTACATTAGTCTTCTTATACCCATTATACACAAGCTCGTCTTAGTTTGTATTTTTTTACTAGTTCCTGCCCGCCGCTTTGCACACGTTGTTCCTATGGAGATATTTTAAGGTTATTTTTATACCAGGTAAACTGATTTATATAATATAAAAAGTAGCCTATGATTTATTCCAGGCCTGGATTTATAATATTTATTTACCTACCGAGTTTCCACACACGCTCAAATAGCAAGATAACGCCAATTCGACCAAACACACTAATATCTAGAAGGATATTTCTTGGTACAGACAAGTAATAACAATCTAATTCCATTCAACAAGAGCGATAGCATCTAAACCGTAACGATGTGAGGTCGATAAGGTAATAACACTGAATATAATCATTAAAGCTACTGAGTGTTGAAGATCACAGCTGAGATTCAGTACAGCTTGCCAGCTCATTGGGTAAAAGATACATTGCGTTCGTAAGCTGAAAATTATTATTGTGGTACAAATAAAATAAATAAAGACAAGTAATAACAATCTAATTCCATTCAACAAGAACGATAGCATCTTAACCGTAACGATGTGAGGTCGATAAGGTAATAACACTGAATATAATCATTAAAGCTACTGAGTGTTGAAGATCACAGCTGAGATTCAGTACAGCTTGCCAGCTCATTGGGTAAAAGATACATTGCGTTCGTAAGCTGAAAATTATTATTGTGGTACAAATAAAATAAATAAAGACAAGTAATAACAATCTAATTCCATTCAACAAGAACGATAGCATCTTAACCGTAACGATGTGAGGTCGATAAGGTAATAACACTGAATATAATCATTAAAGCTACTGAGTGTTGAAGATCACAGCTGAGGCACAGTACAGCTTGCCAGCTCATTGGGTAAAAGATACATTGCGTTCGTAAGCTGAAAATTATTATTGTGGTACAAATAAAATAAGTAAAGACAAGTAATAACAATCTAATTCCATTCAACAAGAGCGATAGCATCTAAACCGTAAAGATGTGAGGTCGATAAGGTAATAACACTGAATATAATCTTTAAAGCTACTGAGTGTTGAAGATTGCACAGCTGAGATTCAGTACAGCTTGCCAGCTCATTGGGTAAGTAATAATAATAATAAAACTATATATATTTTCAAAACATGGTTTCTAAAGGTTAACCGAGTACTTATCTAACACTAATTACGATTATCTCTAAAACATTTAAGTTTACCTTTAGGTAAAGTACTCAACCCTAAAACCTTAGTGGGCGAAAGTCCCCCTGCGACGCAGGAGGTTGCGGGTTCGATTCCCGCCTCGGAACAATTGTGTGTACGATCTGCAGATATTTGTTCCGGGTGTTCTGGTCGTTTTCTATGTATAATAAAAAAAATATCTATCTGCCTCTGCTTTGCAGGCGGACCTTCAATGTATTACCCATTTTATGCTACATAATAAATAAGTTAAAATTATCTTTACTTTTTAGTTTTGCTTGTGGTTTTGCTATAATAAATGAATTTTAACTTATCATATTTCAATTGAAAACTATGGACAAGAATGTCTTTTGCGTTGGTTTGTAAATTTATTAATTTTAGGTTCATGAAGTTTTTTCTATATTTGTCTTTGCGAAAATCGTACACGTTGCAAAAAAAATCACATTTGACCCGTCGAGCGTCGTCCCAGCGGTGAATTCCCTATTCTGGGGTTACCAAATGAAATTACACCTTTTCCTTATGAAACATTTTTATTTATTGAGCTACTTACTTAAATTCGATGACCGATGTGGCGCGGTGGGCGAAGGTCCGCCTACGACGCAGAAGGGTGCGGGTTCGATTCCCGCCTAGGAACAATCGTGTGTACGATCTGCAGATATTTGTTCCGCGTGTTCTGGTCGTTTTCTATGTATAATAAAAAATATCTATCTATGTAATGTGTTATGTATATCAGTTATTTAGTACCCATAACACAAGCTCTGCTTACCATGGGGCTAGAAAATGCTGTGTGAATTGTCCAGCATTATTTATTTAATTAAATTTATTTAATTTCAGTTGGTAATTTCAGTTAAAGTTTTTTTTCTTTTGTTTGTTGTAAGTACCTTATCTTTCTGTCCATTGAACTTTTTTCTGTATATATTTATTGAATTTTTATTCGTTTCCGTTTCTTAATCAGCTCATTAATTATTTTCCCCAATACCTAGCCTATCTGTTTAAAACTTCTCTGTGTACATCTCTCCCGAGTTGGTTTGCAAAGCCTCACTCACGACGGAACGATTTTCGAGCGTTCCACCGCCATTTCCTTATTGCTGGAACAACTGGAATGGATTCTCGGGCTGTTCCGATCCTTATTCGGAGCAATTACAATGGAATATTGTACTGGAAGTAATAAAAAGAATTTAGCCCTATTTTCAGCTTTCATATAGAAAGTGTGGGAAGTTATGTGAGAAAATTGTTTGTAAAGAAAGGATCTTTTGGTCGATCTTGATTCATCTCAGGTTGTTGAGAAGTCCATCTTCATTGGGACAATGTAAATAACGCGAATGGATTTATATTAAACCAGCTGTGGAAATCTATGTGTCAAATGGTTTATTTACCTTTAACCTTCCTCTTGAAATCGCATCAAAATCCGTTGCGTTGTTTTAAAGATCTAAGCATACATAGGGACAGACAGACAGCGAGAAAAGACTTTGTTTTATACTATGTAGTGAATAGGTACTTACGGCCTGGAGCTCGATGACTGCTGTGACGTATTCTTTGATTTGAATAACTCACTATTGGTAAAATTACCAAAGATATTATAGAATTATTTATTATAAAAATTCTCTACTTAGATTTCGAACTATTTTGTATTTTTCTTGTTATTTCGTAATGTATTTTCCTTGTTTCCTATGTATTATTTATGTTTGACATATAAGAATATTTCTTATTAATAAAGAATTGAACTGTATTTTCGTTGTATGTCAAAAACTTCTTTACTGCTCTTAATTGTACAAAGTGTGTGGCAAAATGATGGATGGTATACCGTCCTTTGCATATCCAGTAAGCGTCACGGTTTTCTAGTAGACATCGCGATAAGACCCCCAAATAGTCACTTTTTTATATTTTTTTATCTTGTTTGTTGTATTATTAAGTGTGCAATAAAGAATTTTCTATCATCTTAGCGTTTAGTAGATAAAAGTAACTATAATAATTCTGTAAATACATCATCAATTTATACTTAATGAAAGTATAAATTGATAATGATATTCATCATCATCATCAGCCTATATCAGTCCACTGCTGGACATAGGCCTCCCCCGATGAGCGCCATTGCGCCCTGTCTTCAGCTTGCCGCATCCAGCATCTACCTGCAGTCTTTCGCAAGTCGTCATCCCACCTGGTCGGAGGGCGTCCTAGACTACGTTTACCGAGTCGTGGTCTCCACTCAAGAACACGTTTGCCCCAGCGGCCGTCGGTTCTTCGCGAAATATGGCCGGCCCACTGCCACTTCAGCTTGCTAATTCTTTGAGCTATGTCGATAACCTTGGTTCTCTGTCGGATGTATTCGTTGCGAATCCTATCCTTCAGAGAAACTCCGAGCATAGCTCTTTCCATAGCTCGCTGAGCGACTTTGAACTGGTGGTCCAGCCCTATCGTGAGTGTCCACGTCTCAGCTCCGTAGGTCATAACGGGTAGGACGCACTGGTTGAAAACTTTCGTTTTCAAGCATTGCGGTATGGATGACGAGAAGACTCGACGTAGTTTCCCAAATGCTGCCCAGCCTAGCTGGATCCTCCTTTTGGCCTCCTTCTCGAAACTGTTTTTACCCAACTGCAGAATCTGCCCAAGGTAAGTGTACTCTGAAACAGTTTCGAGAAGGTGACCATGTACGACCACCGGCCTTGGATCAATGTGGCCATTGATCATGACTTTGGTTTTATCCAAATTCATGCCAAGACCGATACATCGGGAGGCTGAAGCTAGGCCGTCCAGCATCCGGTTCAGTTCCTCAAGCGACTCCGCCATTAAGACTATGTCATCAGCGAATCGCAGGTGTGAGATGTACTCGCCGTTTATGTTGATGCCCTTTCCTTTCCAGTCCAGCAACCTAAACATATCCTCCAATGCGCAAGTGAACAGTTTCGGGGATATGACATCCCCCTGCCTCACTCCTCTGCGCAATTGGATGGGATTAGACTGCTGGCCCTGTACTTGGACACTCATGGTGGCGGCCTCGTAGAGACATCTCAGCACCTCGATATAACGATAGTCTACTTGGCATCGCTGTAAGGAATCCAGAACAGCCCAGGTTTCGACGGAGTCAAATGCCTTCTCATAGTCCACAAAAGCCAGACACAGGGGCTGATTATACTCTTCGGACTTCTGTATAATCTGCCTCACTGTGTGTATGTGGTCTATGGTGCCATATCCTCCGCGAAACCCAGCCTGTTCCGGTGGCTGGAACTCGTCGAGTCTCCTGGCGAGACGGTTCGTGACCACTCGTGAGAACAGCTTATAGACGTGGCTCAAGAGTGAAATGGGTCTGTAATTCTTAAGAAGGGTTTTATCTCCCTTCTTAAAAAAGAGCACCACCAAACTCCCGCTCCACGCCTTTGGAGTTCTCCCACTGTGAAGGACGGTGTTATAGAGGTTCTGTAGCTCCTGTATTACAGGAGCTCCTCCGGCTTTAAGAAGCTCTGAAGTAATTCCGTCCTCACCGGGGGCTTTTCCATTTTTAAGCTGCCTTAGAGCTAACACGATCTCGTCTTGACTGATGTCAGGCAGTTCGTCGGTATAGTGGCGTGTCAGGGTGGCTCTGGAATCTCGGTCATCTCGTCGGTAACGAGGGGCATGTGCAGCGTATAATCGGCCATAGAAATCCTCTATCTCGGCGGATATCTCCGGCTTTGACAATACGGTCCTGCCGTCGTGCGTTTTAAGCTTTGTCAGGTGGCTCCTGCCAAGCTGCTGAGTGAATACTTTGGACCCTCGGTTCCGCTCTATCGCCTCTTGAATGAGACGCGTGTTGGAGCTTCGAAGGTCGTGCCGTACCATCTTCGCAATCCGCTTGTTCAGGTCTGACCTCTCTGACAAAGTCGCTTGGGTGGTCTCCCGTCTTTTTGTCATCAGCCCAAGAGTCTCATCCGAGAGTTTGGACTTCTTGCCAGTACGCTGTTTTCGACAGAATTTGATGCCCTCGTCCCTCAACGTTTCAACCAGATTGTGTAGGGTCTCGTCAGCGTCATCAGTGGGTTCCAAGGCAGCAAATCTATTCCCGAGAAGCTGCCGAAACTTCTCGGTGCCCGCCATGATTTGGATTAGGTCAGGTCGGAGCGTGGACTTCATCAGACGGTTTCTTTCAAGCTTCAAGTTGATATTCAGAGAGCCTCGGAGGAGTCGGTGATCCGGATCCGGTATTGAACCTGTTGATCACTGAGACATCTCTGAATATGTGCCTACTATCCGTCATGATGAAGTCAATCTCATTTTTAGTCACAGTGTCGGGGCTTTGCCATGTCCACCTCCTTTGAGGCTGTTTCTTAAAGAAAGAGTTCATTAAGAACAGCCCCTCCCTCTCAAGGAAGTTGACAAGCATTTGCCCCCTGTGATTCCTGACTCCATAACCATGCGGGCCTATTCGGGATTCGTTGCCAATCTGGGTTCCCACCTTGCCGTTAAAGTCCCCCATAACAACGTTGAAGTGGGCCTTAGTGGTGTTATGTAAGGCTTTGGATATGTCTTCATACATATCCTCCACTTCATCATCCAAGTGTGCCGAGGTCGGTGCGTAAACCTGAATTACCTTCATGCTATACCGTTCGGATAGCCGAAGGATCAGGTACGCTACCCTGGTCGACACACTGGAGATTTCTTGGACGTTGTTAGAGAGGGCCTTATTGACGAGGAAGCCTACGCCACCCTGGGATGTTTTATCACCCTCGCGAAAGTAGAGAAGATGGCCCGAGTCTAGGGTTACAGTGTCCTCCCCCTCTCTACGGACTTCACATAACCCCAGAACATGCCATTTAATGTTCTCTAACTCCACTTCCAACTGCGCTAGATGGTGGTCAAGCCTCAGAGTGCGTCCGTTAAACGTAGCCAGGGTCAAATTTTTTACTGAGTGGCAGCCTAGTGTAGCCCGGGGATTCTTAGCACCCCCTGCCCCGCCGTTACCGTGGCCGCTGCCATGGCCAGGAATAGCGAGGCGGCCGGGAACTGGGGGCCACTTTTTGGCGTGTCTCTTCATAAGGGGGGGGAATGCCCATAATCCCCACGCTGGGCATGCGGGTTGGGGATCGCAGTTCAATAAGTGTGCTGCAAGGGACGCTGCTGCCCGCCCCCCGGTGTATGTCCCTTAGTCGCCTCCTACGACACCCACGGGCAGAGTTGGGGTGGTGCTATTCTATCTAGGCCGACACCACGATATAATGATATTAAACGTTTATAATTTACGTCACTTTTCTGGTACAATATTTGAACGTTTTTAAGAGGGTATTTCAAAAAAAAATCTTTCCAATTTATCATACAACTTGCGCACCTTTTCTAGGCTAGGTTGGTAGAGTCAAGAACTTTCGTTGAAAGTAACCGTAGAGAATAGTTTTACGGTTTCTTTCACTTTTGCCATGAAATTGCGGTGAATTACCGAACTTGAGTTAGTCACAGGTCGTTTATCGGTTACGCACCAATTGTTTCAATGAGCGTACCCACCTATATAAATATATGTGTATATAAATACCTTTAAAACCCTCTTTTCCCTTTTTCTGAAACCCTCATCCTGAAAGTCCCTGCTCACTCTACCTCTTTCTATGACAAATCATTCACTGTACAAGCTACCCGTCTTTGGAATGCTCTCCCTCTGGACATCAGATGTGCAAAATCATTCCCTATCTTCAAAAAACTGCTGCATCAGCATTATTTAACCATATAAAATATTGATAGCCTTATGTCTATGTAAGTTTATTATAATGTTTGTAATGTAGGTATTTAGTGTATTTGTTATCAATTATTTATTAAAGTGCTACCGTCTATATTGTTCGTTCATGTCCAGTCCATCCCAAGGTTGCCTGGAAGAGATCGCTCTCAGCGATAAGGCCGCCCTTTATACCTTTATTCTAAGTTTTTATCTCTGTATTATTTTCTGTTTTGTGTGGTGTAATAAAGTGTTATCTATCTATCTATCTTTAAATATATAAATTATATTTTTTATTATACATATAAATACCTTAAAACTCAGCGTGATTTGTAGAAAAATAAATTTTTTTAGCTGCAGCCCGCGGCTTCGCACGCGTTTTTCGGACTAAAAAAGGCCTTTCAGGCTACTATTTTAGGTCTACGTTCTAGGATCTATGCAATTTCAGGCAGATACCATACCTTTTTTTGCGTTGTCTTCATTGTGCCCGTCAAAATAGAGGTACGTTTGTAAATAAATAAATAAAATATCAGACAAACATCTTTACAAACTTTCACCTAGGTATATTATTAGAAGGATATCTCAATAGCGACATTTCAGCTATTTTTTAAATAAACAAGATAATAAAGATATAGCTACCACATCATCATAATTTTATTCCAATAAAGTAGAAGACTAATTTTGATTGATAGACCCAGCTTACGCACCTAACTCGGTTCAATATTGATTGATGAATTTTGATTGTGCAATATTTGCTGTAGCTATACCACCTCGGGTGTGGACAAGCATGTATAATTTCATTTAACTATGATATATTGCTGGCAAACGAACTGTGATTTAATCGAGACACTGGCTACCTACATCATAAACCATGTCTAGTCGTCTGGTAGGTTTCAAGACATTCAAATCACACTAATAATAAAAACGCTCAAGTTTGGATGGATAGATGTAGGTATGTTTGTTACTTTAGTTGACATAATTTTTGATGAACTTTGAATAATACACAGGCTACTTTTAATTTCAATACCTATCCTATATTTTATACTAATCAGTTCCCGTGGGGATAGAAATGAAAAAAAAACGTATGCGAAATCGAGGGCAAAAACTAGTGATGTTTAATAGATGTTTTATAAAAAATCTGTGAAGATTTTTAATTACTTCTCGGTTAAGTGGGTAACGTGCATAATCAATACATTTTAGAGGAATAAGTCAAACAATAAATAATATCAAACAAGAATTAGAAGTAATTGCAAAATCCGTCTTGACGGGTAAAATTTAATTATAGTAAGAGCTTTACAGTTATTAAATTAAATTAAAAATAAATATATCTTTACAATCATAAATATTATAGCACGAAACTTGGAAAACTTCAAAGAACTTTCTAGCAAACAACTTTTAACAAGAAAGGTTTAGGACCGAGTTCCCTTTTCAACTTTAACCAGCAAACTTCTGGAGACCCAAGAAAAGTCTCGGAAAAATTATACGAGCTCTACATCGACTGGTTTGTGCCTCTATGTACGAACCTTCTTGGATCATCAATATATCAGTAAAGAGATCTATCTTTGTTTGCACACAACTGGTTACATACAACCATTGAAGAAACAGAATGTAGATGTCGAGGATGCTTCAGCGACGAAGACTCAGGAATATAAGAATGATATGCTGCTGATCGATATTAGGCTGAAAAATTAGCAAAACTGAAGAAATGTTATATTTTTATACTGTATTTATACTGTATAATATTATTATTGGTAACAAACCACGTAGGGTGTATGTCGGTCCTTAGGTGGGATCTATGATATATTGTCCCGTGTGTGTTCCTCCTAATATAAAAAATGTCCGCGGAAAATCCTATTTTTACAAAAAAAACATAGTAGTAAACCAAATTATAAGTCTAGATACGGGCAAGGCAAGGTAAAAACGATAGTGAAGAAACTAACTACTATGGCGAGTGAGTACAGACAGGTAAAATCACAGGCACACGCCAGTGTTGTCTGTATGTAGGTGATACGGTTACAAAACCATCAATGTAAATATTATGTTGCTACAGGCGACAGCAAAGATTTCGGTCATAGTGTTTGAGATAAATATTGTATGGTCTGGGGCCATACTTTTTAGTTTGTTTTATATCTTGAATGTCAAGACTTACGTAATACAACCACAGATTAGGCTTGGATGAAACTATGGGTATTACTTGTTACGCACGCACGGCGTGTTTGGTCGCGGTCGGGAATCATGCGAATAAAACTGGTCATCCGATACGCGAGTGCGACAGAATATTGAAACATAAGCTAGCATTCTATATCAGAGATGTTTTAACACTACATAGTATAAAACAAAATCGCTTCCCGCTGTTTGTCTGTCCCTATGTACATATGCTTAGAACTACGCAACGGATTTTAATAGATATAGTGTGATTCGAAAGGAATGTTTTCAACAATTTGACACACAAATTTCCAGACGGGCGAAGCCGCGGGGCTCAGCTAATCGTAAATAAACCTTCGTTGACCACAATCTCATCGAATGGTAAGTGAAGATGTGGCCAATGATGGATCACGAAGGTCTAGAAGACAGTCACTCTTAAAAAACTTAAGCCGTGATGAAGACAAAAATACCGATGGAAATTAGTTTATTGTACAATGCTGGACATTACACACAACATCATCAAGCCACAAGCCGAGCTAGATTAGCAGAGCTATGTTATGCGTACTGGTACTATAAAAAAAGTGTAAGTACTTAAATAAACTGAATGATCTAACGAATCTAACGATTAGATACTATCATTTTAAAATAATTCAATAACATTGTTCTCGTATCCGCAGAACTTGTATGCAATTATGAGATATGCATAATAAGAACCATAAATCAACTGCTTTTCCATAATACTAGTTCGAATCAGTGTACTTAGTGTAAGTGATATAATAATGGGCGTGTGTGTAGTGTACTCAGTTATTTAGGAGTGCGTGTCTAGGAGTGAAAGCTCAGTGATCACGAGCGTGCCATAAGTGGAGCCTAATCGCAAGGAATCTATATAACTTAACGCCATTTACGTCACATGTCGATTAACTAACTTTGGTAAGTATGCCGATCATACATTAGTTATTGACACTATTGCTTTATTTTTTAAAATTTTGCTGTCATTTAGCCACCAAATTAATTTAGTAAATGTGGTAGTGACCTAAGATTAAGTTTCCTCGCTGTTATTTGTCATTATAAATAAAATAAATAATGGTGGACAATTCACACAGCCTCACCTATCCTGAAGCTAAGCAGAGCTTGTGTTATGAGTACTAGATGACTGATATACATAACACAATATACTATATAGATATTTTTTAGTATACATATAAAATACCCGGAACAAATATTTTCAGATGAGAATCAAACCTGCAACCCGTACCTTTGCCCGCTGCCCCACTTCGGTCGTCAACAATATCAGGGTATCTATTAATTTATTTAACAAAAAATATATGCCTAATTTCAATGTCCTAAATGGGGGAAACCTATGTCCAGCAGTGGACTACTATAGGCTGATGATGATGATGATGATGATGAATGTCTTAAATACGTGGGCGTTATAAAGGTCAGTTTTTAAGCCTTTAAAAAATGGAAGACTTTTTGCGTCTGGCATCAGCCAATGCTACCTGACGAAAATGATAGCGGACCTCATTATAGAGAACCTTAGAATTCTTGGTACTTGAAACTTTGACAGGTTGTATCTTGATTATTAAAACCATTTTGATATTTTAATCATGAATGACAAGCGTGAGACAGATTTCTTAATTGCAATAAAATTTATCTTTATTTCACCTTCCTACTCTTATTTGAAGAAGATTATGTATTTAATTAGGTAGTAACCTTACAACTAAAGGTAACAGTCATTGTGTAGGACAATCTTCGGCCAGGTGGGATGACGATCCACAGTGTTCCATATGACCAAAAAAATTTCCCTATGCTGTTTTCAGCATTAATCGATCAACGAATGCATTTTAAATGCAAGAGTAGAACACCCACGTGTCTATTGCCAATACTTTTTTTTATAAAAAATAATGAACTTTAGGTGACCTCGACCTAGAAAAATCTTTAAAAAATTCTGTAAACGTCAATATCCAAGATATTTTTTTGAGATAAATTTAATCTCACGAAGTATCTTTAGGCGCATTTTTTACAGTTTTTATTTTTTGAAAATCACTTCTGTATAACGAGTAATCTTATTTTTTTCAGGATTTTATTTTTTTTCTCCCTAAAAACTAAAAAGTGCGGCTTGTGAATAGCATAGAAAGATTGGTTTTAACAAGGCTTATTACTAGTAAAAATACCTCGTTTCAACATTGCGGCTTTTAGGAGAAATTGAATTTCAAAATATGGTGTTAGGGTTGTCACCCAACTTGACCTTTCATTTTATTCAGTTTGGATTTTGTTTTGGGTGCCAAGTTCAATCAATCTTGAAATTTATTTATGATACTATATAATATTTTATAACAACTTAAAATATATGTAAAATATCATTTCTTCTCATAACTTAGGATAACATATTGAGGCCTGAGGTCTGACTTGGCTAGTTTTCATATACGAATTTTTTATTAAGTACCTACTAAAATAGTCATGGAACAGCCCTATATTCGATGGCTAGTTTCTACCGGTAAGCCAAATTTTCTGAAGAATAAAATAAGAACTTGCGGCTTTAGAACTTGCGAAGGCTATAATATTTTATTATAATTATTCGAACATGAAAACTAGCCAAGTCAGACCTTGGGCTTCAAATATTATCCTAACTTATCAGAAGAAATTATTTATAAAATATTTTATGTTGTTATAAATACATTTCAGGACTGACCATTGAACTTCGCACCCATTTAAAGCTTTTGCCGTCTTTTGTTGTTGAAGTCAAAAACCAAGGCATATATCACAATATTGAACTTGGCTCTCATTTTACTTTTATGTTTTTTGTTGGGATTGCTTAAGCTAAAACCCCGTGCTGATACATGATATAGTAATACAGGATTATAGGTAACTAATCAATAATCTCTTAAAGGCGACTTGGGTACATCCAGACTAACAACTTTTGTTCTATGACTTTTGCCAAAACGGAATACATCACAAGATTTTTTTAAAAGTCTTATTGGGAAATTCAATAATTGTTAGCTCTATGTTTCCTTAATACCTTCGTTTCATTTATACGATTCTGGCATAGCGTAAGTGTGTGCAGTCAGCTGAGTACTACGCAATCGCCCGCCCGGCTGAGTGACGTGCTACGAGTACATACTACATAGCGTTGACCGCGTAGCAGAAAGAATATCAAAAAGTATCAACCCTCCTACCTAGGTTAGTGTTTCAAAGGTTCTAGAATCTTTAGGTACATGTTTGTACACTAAATCCAAAATTCCTTCATACTTATCCAGGCTTAGGACTGGCTTCATTATAAAATAAAAAAGTAAATAACATGAACATAATTCGTAATCAATCGCATCAAAAGAAGCGCGCGGTCGAACATTTACTATGTCTACCGATCGCGTAGATGTACCTATAATCTACATACTCGTAGGTCGGTAGGTATGCCGCAAGCGCGCTTTGAAGATAAATTAATTGTAAACTATTTTTTAATGTAGGCGTATTTAAAAAAAGGAATCAGTCTATTTACAATAATTTAACTATTTAAAATTCACAAACCTTTTTACAAATTATCACCTCTCAAACTCAAGTCACGGGAGTGTCGATGACTATCACGTGCAAAGCGTTCAAAATAATCACCGCCACAACCCACATACAGTCCACATCTGAAAGTTAATTGTTCTTGAACCCTGGATAGTACCTGGGGGTTCATTTTGATTTGGTCGTTCCAGGTTATTTTGAAAACTAGTGCTTCCCGGCTTTCTAATGCACCACCTTTGTACACCATGGCTTGAATGAAAACACAAATAAAAATCCAGTGGCGTAATATGCGGCGAACGAGGAGACCAGGCGACGCGCCAGGCCCGCCGCGGCCTATCCATTCGGCCCGGGTATTCATGGTTGAGGTATTAACGCACTTCGTCTTGCGAACTCCCAGCAAGCTTCAGATACATTATCACCACACCTAGCATACACACGCACCATTTCGTCGATACGCCATTGTGAATCAATCGCGTCACATAATCACAAAGACAATACAGGGCGGCGCGGGCGGCGGCACGGCGCAACAGCTCGCGCGCAGCGAACATTGCAACTGTCGTGCGTATCGTGAACTAGGTTAAGGGCAAGTACCCGCCCCCGCAACCCCGCAACCCCTTTATCTGTACAACCGACCGACACACACACGCGTGCCTACAAAGAGCATAGAAGATTAGAACTGGAAATTTACTTATAAATTTTTCGTAAGGAAAAGAAAATCATTGAATTAGTTAAAGTCATAGAACAAAAGTTGTTAGTCTGGATGTACCCAAGTAGCCTTTAAGAGGTTATTGATTAGTTACCTATAACCCTGTATATTATATTGTTTTATCATATGTTTATATATTATATATATATATATATAGACATAGGTTATATGAAAATACAAGTGGTTTCTTTTTCACTTCTTCCACTAATTGACAAAAAATTGAAGTGAACATTAAAATTAAAATAATTATAATAATTATATAATAATATTAATTTAATAATAATTAAAAGTATATATGTATAATTTTACTTGTCTTAGTGCTTGTTTTGTAAGCATAAAGAAATAAAAATTTAATTTAATTTTAATTATAGAGTCACAACTAAAATTTTCCTTTTGAGCGACAACCCTCTATTGTATAATTTGACCTTAGAACTTCACTTATATAGTTTTATCATATAGCACTATTATATTATTATATTGTTTTATCATAAAGAGTAAGTACTCACAACTAAAAATTGACCTTTTAGCGACAACCCTATTCTGTATAATTTGACCTTAGAATGTAATTGCATATTTCTCCCAAAAGCCGCAATAGTGCATACTGGTATTTTTACCACTGATAGGCCTTTTTAAGAGCAATCTTTCTGTACTAGTCACAAGCCGCACTTTTGCGTTTTTAGGGAGAAAAAAAATAAAACATAAAATCTGAAAAAATAATAATTACTCAGTATCCAGAGGTTATTTAAAAAAAATAAAAATTGCAAAAAATGCTCCTAAGGATCTATTATCAGATTATATTTATCTCATAAAAATATCTTGGACATTGACGATTACAGAATTTTTTTAAAAATTTTCATCGTCAAGGTCACCTAAAGTTCATGATTTTTTATAAAAAAAAAAGTATTGGCAATAGACACCTGGGTGTTCTACTCTTGCATTTAAAATGCATTCGTTGATCGATTAATGCTGAAAACAGCATAGGGAAATTTTTTTGGTCATATGGAACACTGTGCGATCTGCGTAGGTCTGCAGGGCGCAGGCTGATGCTGGATGCCACAAGCTGAACACAGGACGCTATGGCGCTCATAGGGAAGGCCTAAGTCCAGCAGTTTTTTCTCAAGCGTCCTTCGTTTGACGAGAACCTCATCTGGTGGAAAATTACGATAAGTTCAGTAGTTTTTTTCTCAATAGGACTATTGAGAAAAAAAAACTACTGAACTTATCCTTTGACCATTATGGCATATATCAGGAAAATTACTATGTGCCCGACGGTCACGAAGGTCTAGAAGACACCTATTTACTCTTGTCTTAAAGAGAGTTTCACGGAAAAACTGTTGCAGACAACGGATATGTTGTTAATGATGATGAATAGTCGTTTATAGAGGCGTGAAAGGAGTTTAAAATATGTATATACATTATTGTGTATTTTTTTATATAGGTAATATTTATTAATTATGACGACAGCTGTGTTGCGCTGGACGAGGGTCTGCCTTTGATACAGGAGCTTGCGGGTTCGATTCCCGTCTTAGGACAAATGTTTGTACGATTTGACAAATATTTGTCCCGGGTGTTTTCTATGGATAGTAAAAATAATCTATCTGTGTAATATATTGTGCTAAGCTTTCAATCATATAGTATCCATAACATTAGCTCTGCTTAACTTGGGGCTAGATGATGCAGTGTGGATTGTCCAGTATTGTATTATTTTTATTGTGTATAATTAATGAACAGTCCATAAATAGTATTCCATCTTAATAACTCTTGCAAGATAATTCAAGATGTAACCGGATTGTAAAAGAGAAAATACATTCGTAAAATACTTGAAATTTCAATGCAAAGGTCCATTGTAAAGGACGTAAAAACTCACTAATTAACTAGCCAGGAAATGAATGAAATTCCCAACTGATTAACGAACGACCGAAGCTGGCTAAATTCGTGGTCCGAAACCGATTCTACTGGTCAGGTCATATTACTTTACATAACACATAATTATGACCTATCTACTAAAATAGGTCAGAATTATGATTTCAATTTTATTTCGTGTCATAAAAAGTACATGGTAAAAGTAGCCTATATTATTCCAGACCTCCAGGCTCGAAGAGCAAAAAGCATTCGCATTTGAAATATTGTTTTCATTAATTTACAAAACATTTGACGGTATCGCCTCTATAAAAGCAATTTTTGTTCCTGCTTGTACAAATATTTTTAACATTATGTAGTGTGTGTTTAACGTATTAAAGACCGATATGGCGCGATGGGCCTGTGACGCAGGAGGTTGCTGGTTCCATTCCCGCCTTGGCACAAATGTTTGAACTATCTGCAAATGTTTCCCGGGTGTTCTGTCTTTATTATTTATGTATGATAAAAAAATATATATATATCTGTCTGTACTGTATTGTTTCTCAATCATCTACTGTCAATAACACAAGCTCTGCTTAGCTTGGGGCTAG
The DNA here is from genome assembly GCA_943735965.1 of Eupithecia abbreviata. Taxonomy (NCBI): domain Eukaryota; kingdom Metazoa; phylum Arthropoda; class Insecta; order Lepidoptera; family Geometridae; genus Eupithecia; species Eupithecia abbreviata. The sequence continues at coordinate 8,891,118 of OX030982.1, read as the reverse complement.
ATCATGTTGTGTGAATTGTCCAGCATTATTTATTTTATTTATTACTTATCATTACCTTGCCGAGAATAGACCCTGAAACTTTTATGTATTGTGTTTAGACAATGGTCCACAAACAGAAAAAGTCTTCAACCACGGTACAGAGCATTATGAAAGTCCAAACTGCTCTGTAACCAGCCACTGAAATGCACAATTGAACACAATCGCTGCACTTGACGTGTTGTCACCCGAGCCAATGGATTAATTAACAGTTACTATAGAAACCTCATTGATTTTGTTGATTTTTTATTCAATTGATCCTGATTCGAGTTGGAGTCGCGTTACAATAGACTCTGGTCATGGTTGCTTTACAATAGATAGAATAATAGTTGGTGCAGTTTAAAAGTTTCAAATAAAGCTCCTCTAACAAGTAATGTTTTACCCAATCTTCTACATAATATATATTTTGATAGTTTAGGGTTTAAAATATTTTCTGAAGCTTGTGCCCCTATTTTTTGCCACTAAAAGAATGTTATATTTGAGGTATAGTATTAAAGCTTAGTAAATCACATTGCAACTTTAGGAACAGGGATACTAGATTGTAACTAACACTTGACAAAACAATTATTTCTGTTGGATCAAACCATAAGTTCATTTGATTCATCAAAAATAATTATTTTTCCCAAATATAATTCAATCTTAATAATATTGTTCTAATGCGAGGAGATTAATAATAATAATAATAGCGAAGAGCCTCGATCAACAACTGAAGAGACTCTCGCTAGGAAGTTGGATCAAGGGCCAGATCCAGAAGGCGGTACTCTTGGACTCGGCACGTATCGTCAGGAAGTTCCTTTCTCTGCAGCCCTAGTCACCGGCCGCTTGAGCCTAGCTTCGCGGTCGGTGATCTACCGTTTTGATATATTTTTTACTGTAGAATAGTTTTATAATATTTTATTGTATTTTCTAAAGTAAAAAATGTATTTTATACGAGAATTTAAATAAATGAGTGTATAATAATAATAACTGTAGGTACCAATTATTTATCTTGAGGACGGACTAGAGCACTAGTTTTATTATGTCAGTTTATTTTTTGCAGTTTTGTATGTTTTTTTTGCTGTACTTTCCTTCAGTCTTTTTTCTGTGATGAAATAAATTGTATTTTATTCTATTCTGGAACGGGATCATATTTATAACGATAATAAAGATATATAGGTAAGTAATTAAGTGCACTTAAAATCCTGCTAGAGCCGAGAGAATAAGCCCTTGTATCTAGAAACAAGTGAAAACTTAGAGCAGAGTCCATACATATATTCGATCCTAAGGTTTTTGTTTCAAAGTACATACTATGTAAGTATGTAAAGTACATACTGTATAACACCTCCTACTTAACTTAGAATTTATTTACTTTATAAGCCTATTTTTTGAGAAATAAAACTTTTATTATTAGATAACTTTTATTAACAAGAACGACGACCGATGTGGCGCGGTGGGCGAAGGTCCGCCTGCGACGCAGGAGATTGCGGGTTCAATTCCCGCCTCGGAACAAATGTGTGTACGATCGGCAGATATTTGTTCCGGGTCTTCTGTTCGTTATCTATGTATAATAAAAAAATATCTATCTATGTAATGTATTGCATTATGTATATCAGTTATCTAGTACCCATAACACAAAGCTCTGCTTACCTTGGGGCTAGATAATGCGGTGTGAATTGTCCAGCATTATTTATTTATAAGGACGCACATGGATTCTTCACTGACGTACATTACAACACAGAGTGACGTAAGCAATCCGTCCGTCACGGCCTTCAAGTGATACGGACAATCCGGTAAAGCTTCGTAATGCCACGGTCTTGACGCCCTCCCATGTAAATTAACAGGCTTCCTTCACAAAAAAGGCTGCGTCTAACCCATTTCATTCACTCAGAATAATCTCCGGGCTTGGACAGCTCATAATTACTTGTTAGAAACGGTTTTGAGGGGTTAGCATAAGTTATTTGAAAACTAAAAATAATTGAGAACGAAATAAAGTTGGTTTACTCTACAACGGTTTTTCATCATCATCATCAGCCTATAGCAGTCCACTGCTGGACATAGGCCTCCCCAATGAGCGCCATAGTGTCTTCAGCTTGCCGCATCCAGCATCTACTTGCAGTCTTTTGTAGGCCATCATCCCACCTGGTCGGAGGGCGGCCTACACTACGTACAACGGTTTTTAATTTGTGGTATTTCGTCTCACATATCTAATAATTGGATAGACTAAAAGGACCATTATAAAAAAAAATAGCTTATATATAATTAGTAAGGTACAGTTATACCTTTCTACCGATGTAGATAGATAGATAGTTTTTTTTTTATTGCACTTTAAGTATAAACTATGTACAGTAAAAACTTAAAAATTAAGTACAATTGGCGGTCTTATCGCTCAAGAGCGATCTCTACCAGACATATATCTCTATCGATGTACCTATATCTCTTTACGTACCTACCTACTCAAAATAAACTTAAATTGAAAAGGTTTCCAAATATGATTATAATGGTTTGCGAGATGAAATGGTTGACAAATGAGAAATATACATATATACCTGCAACATATATACTGATGAGGATATAATCGGTACCGCTGCTGGTAGATTCTACCTTAATTGTTGTTTTATATTTTTGTGTATTGAGTTACAAATAAACCTATTCTATTCTATCCTATCCTATCCTATTCTATTCTATTATATTCTAATTGAAATTGTTTTTTTATAAACTTCCAAAATTGATTTGGACAAATCTTTTAATATCCTAAGGAAACTTATGATTACCTACGAATAAGACCTTTTGCTTAGACGATTTCCAAACTTCCAAAATAGGCAAATCTAAAATGTCAAAGCTCTAAATTGAAAATTGAAAAGTTACTTCGTTATAGTCGCAAATTAACCTAATAACTCACTGGATGCAGTGCAGTGCCAGCATAAACAGTTTTGCCTGACGAGAGGCTACCTAGCTCCCAACTCTAGAATACCAAAATGGGAAATAATTCTCTTAGGTTTACCTAAATTGGTAATACGTCTACTGATCAAACTAGTTCTTAACTGGTTGGATATCCGTTCATTGCAGCTCTTTAAGTTGCGACACTGGATGTTGCGCTTGTGACATAATTATGCACTTCTGTGCTGGCATTCTGATGGCTATTAATTTATGCAAAGAGTACTTATCAGCTGTAATACCCGACTACTTGGAAAGTAGTAATGAGTTGCAGAGAAACGCTTTGGAAACTACGTGAAATGGAATCTACATACAATACATTTAGCAAATAAACTCTCACGCAAAAATTTAAAAAAAAATTATTACCTATCTTTTAGAAAATAGAACACAGTTATGGTAAAATCACGAGCTAGAATAATAACTACTTGACAAGATATTTGATTATTGATTAGTTAATCAGCGTACTAATAACCTGCTGTAAGTTGTGATAAAACACAAAATACATTATACTACATAGCACGCAATCACCCCAGCTATATTAACAAGTTAAAAGCGAGAGCTGATTAAACCGGCAGTCATACAAGTCGGCTTGTAATTAGTACCTCTTAGAGCGGGACCAGACTGACCTGTCATTGAGATGCATTTGAGATGAGATGAGAAGCATCGGCCGGATGGATGAGAGTGAGACATGATTGAATGATTACTTCACTTGTAGACTCGTTTTATTTTTGAAGAGGTGCCCACTTAAAGAAGTATTGCCAACGCCATATAGAGACCTTCTGTTTTACCTTCTGCAATTGCGGCGCGATTCTGCACGGCACAGGGGCCTAATTCCACTAACACAATCGCCTCACAATGGCAATAGTATCGCGTCTAAATCGCCACCATTGACACCTATTGGTATTCTACAAGCACAATCTTTCTCAGTCTCAGTCGTATCGTGGTCGTATCTATGAAACTTACAATTGTAACAAGTTGTCGCATTCTACTAATACACACTACTACTAATATACACAGTCTCTTGTATCGCTTGCGATAGGCAGCAAACATGGAATTCTATTGTTTTTCTGACGGCTAATTTAGTCTATGGTTAGCGATTATGACGACGAGATAGTGGAGTGGACGATTGAGCAAAGGTAGCTCTCGGTGCAATTGTGCTCGTGAAATCATCGTGAAATAATAAAAATGAACTTTTTATTATTTCATTTTAAGGAATGAGTTTCCTAATTCGAGCGCGTCTTCAAGTCATTATAAACACTCGTCGGCTTTTAGAGCGTCAAAACCGGCGACGATCTAGAGCTCTTCTGCGAAAGACGCTGGACCCCTTGCATGCAGGACAAGGAATTTACAAAAACCTATCGTCTTATCAAGGGGACAGTCAAAACATAAGCGGAAGATCTCAATCCTCATATTCGTAAGGAACGCCAGCCGTACTGATCTGATGGCATTTCCATAATGACCAATGTAAGTAAAACAAACTATCTTTGTTGATTAAATTCCCTCTTGCCTAAGCTTTATAATGTTTATTTTATGTAACTAGATGGTACCTACCTATTTAAAACAATTTATTTTACAGATATTGACTGCACTGGCATTTGTCGCTCATAGCCCGCTGTTTCCAGAGCTGTGAGGGAGGTGTTGGAGGCACTTATTTTGGTCTATCCCATTATATGTTCCTTGGCACACACAAAGAGATCAAAGCAACAAATTAAAGAGCAAGTGAGTTCATGAATGATGCCTATATACTTTAGGACAAGATTAGAAACTGTCGAAATCGGATAAGTGTCTGTCTCCCTTAAACTCTAAATATACATTCATTGTTATAATTTTCTACAGATTGCAGAAGAATTGAAAGCCAGCGCTGAAAGCTGTTTGTCGAGTCAAACAAAAACTTCTAGCCGGTCGAGCATTGCAGCAAGCTGTCGTTGGCAAATTGTGGCAAGGCATGGAGTCAGCCATGCCGACAAGATAATGGCTGTCATGATGATAATGTTAATAGTATTAATAAATTCATTTAAACACTTTTAACTCTGTGAGATTATGCATTGTTGTAGTTTGTGTTTTAGTTTTTAAAGATAAGCTGTTACCACATTGTTTTCTGTTATTGCTATCAGTTATTATTTAGTTATTATAACTTGTAGAAGTGTGAAACTATCTAAGCACCTACATGGTATTATGGCCTCTTTGTACTTGTTTGTGATAAAAAATGGAGTAGGTATTGAGTACAGGTTCATATAGAATAGTATAGTGGTTGCATTTCTTACCAATCTCCACTCGTCTCCCGTTTTTGACGGCGAGTCTGAGCTAATACCATTTCTTTATGAGAGAAATCTCGTTCCACTGCCTTCGAGATAGCTCTAGGATAAGATAAGGTATTCTAGAATAATGCCCTAGCGCCAACTATCGGTGGTAGTCGAGGTAGTCAAGGAAGGCCTTAATTTGTTTCAGCAGTATCATTATCCATTGATTTTGTGTGAGAAATCACACAAAATCAAACATAAATAACAACAGTGTTTTCTTTCTTGAATACGAGTAGGTAACTTTGAGTTGACATAATTTGCTATATGACGTTTACATTGACAACTTGAAACTCTTTTATCTATGTCATTAAAGCTTACCACTCACAAATTTTATTAAAATCGTGATTTTGTTGCGTTGTAAGTATTTGAGAGCGATGTAAATAGACTTTTACGCAATTGCAGTAATAATTTTAATTGTTCCATTACTAAAAACCCTTAATTATGAGTTTCATAAATATTTGGTCCGCCATTTCATATTTATTTTATGATGTATACGACAACACCTATCATACTACTACTTGTCTGTGGTTTACATATTCCATTCGTATAATATCGTCGCTCGTTGGTTTACATCACAGATATCAGAAACAAAGGAGATATGAAAAGGGGGCGTGGCCGGTGTCGCAGCAATATGACCAAAAACAGAACACATTGCTCACGGCAGTAAAATTTTCATTTAGTAGAAGTGCGAACGTTGGCTTCAACGGATATTCGTATTCTAGGAAAATGCCGTGTTGTTCTATTGTAATTTGTAAAAATAGAAGTGAGACTAAGAACTTTAAGTCAAATGGGATCACATACCATCGGTAAGTACTTGAAATAATATGTTTTTCATACTAAAACTCTAAAAACAATTTGATGCTGATTGATTTCTTGATTTCTTAACTTTTTTATTATGTGACTGAACGCCAGTCACGATATTGTTGTAAACTGTTTACAATGCTTGTTCTGTACTAATGACTATTCGAACGTTTAGTTCTAATACCGCAATGTATAATTAATATAGTGAAAGTAACAGAATACGATCAGCCGCGTGGTACGGCCACTGTTCGTGTCGTGAGTTAGTGATGTGCCCCGAGTGTGTTATTTGTCGATAGGTAAAGATTGTAATTTTTGATACCTATTATTTATTATATTGACGACTTAACCAAATTTGGATTTAATGTGTACAAAGGTATATTTTGTGTATAATAATAAGTACTATTAAGTACTACAGTTATATATAAGTTTGACTTGTCTGTGAATCTGTCTGCGGCATCATAGCTCCTGAACGAATGGACACAACTTAATGCGGTTTCTTTTTCTTTAAAAGCTGACGTGATCTAGAGTGTTCTTAGCTATAAAAATTAGTTCAGCTCTTTGATAATTATCAGCTCTTTTCTAGCGGCTGAAGGGATATTAGCAACTTCTAGAGGTATGATCGATTCGTAATTTGGTGTCCTGTCATTTCAAAAACATTGCAAAGACTTGGTAACCTACGTAGGTTCAGATGGGCCAGTAGTCAAATATATCGTGTTTGGGCTTACTAGAGTCGTCTCAATGACTAGGTTACAGATAAATGGTGTTCTGGGTCTGAGAATGATGGAGAAGGAAAAGAGGACGGGCTTTTATAAATTTCATAAATTAACACTTGTTATTACTATAATTTAAAAATATATTATTGTAATCAATAATAATAATATTAACATAGATCCAGAAGGCGGTACTCTTGGACTCGGCACGTATCTTCAGGAAGTTCCTTTCTCTGCAGCCCTAGTCACCGGCCGCTTGAGCCTAGCTTCGCGGTCGGTGATCTACCGTTTTGATATATTTTTTACTGTAGAATAGTTTTATAATATTTTATTGTATTTTCTATAGTAAAAAATGTATTTTATACGAGAATTTAAATAAATGAGTGTATAATAATAAATATTTTTGGGTCTTAAATTTTTATTGTTGTCTCTGTGCTTATGAACTATGCATAAAGCACCTGACACAAGTAATATAGATATAGATATAATTTTATAGATATATGTGTCTGCGTTTATTATCTATTTATTACTTTCAGATTTCCACGAGACCCCAAGATAAAACAGGAATGGATTAGTGCTACAAACAGAGGACCAAATTGGTGTCCGCAAGAGCGGAGTACGATATGTTCGGTACATTTTGAAGATACATGTTTCAAGGTCTTAAAAAACAGCCGAAGACTGTTTGAATGGGCCGTTCCGAAATTAAGATTACGGCTTGCCTTTGCCGATGCGACATGTGCGGACACTGAAAATATTGCTAATGAGGTATTTTTAACCGATATATAAAAAAAATCTAGCTTATTAAATATGTTGATTTAAATAATGTATCAAATCGATGTATTTAGTAAAAATAAATATACCTGCCTACTGTTTCAAACTGTCCGGGAAGTTTACCGTGGTTACTTTATAAATCGAACTTCCGTTATGCAACTACCACTATAAATATCCCGTAAATAATCATATGAGTAACTAATAAATAATCTAAGTAAAGTCTGCGTATAATCTATATCCCTTTTTACAAAAACATTCTATTTGTTCGCATTTTCACTTTTAAAATCCCTTTAAGTACACCAATCAATTTGATTTTTGCAGATCCTAAGTAATACGAATGAACTGGCCAATGACGCAATACCACAGAAACCTAACCAACTTTTCCAATCGAGTTCTGTTCGGGATGAGGTATTCAACGTTTTATATGTAAACTATCTGTTTGTTGCACAAAATTTCGTAACTGTAAAATTAAATTCGTATATAAAACTCCTCGGAAACGCAAGATGTTCAATCAGCCTTCTAAGTTATATGTAAACCAGTGCGAGGTATGCTTAATTTCATTCATTCAAATCAAGGTTATTGCTTACAGGGTATTGTTACGTTGGATGGTAATAAATAAATTTGTCTTTTGCAGTCTCAACAAGATTTGAACCGTAATCAGCTAGCTACTGACGACACTCCATGGAAACGTAAGATGCGTGTTCAGTTAAAACGATGCGAAAGCATGATCATCCATAAAAACAAAAAGATCAGAATTCTTCAAAAACAAGCAAGCCGTTTTAAGAAGAAAATAGTACTATTAAACGAAATCTTAAAAACAGTTATAACTAGGATTTATTGAATTCCGATCAAGCTTCACATTTAGAAAATGTTGGTGTGGAAGATTTTATTACAAGATACTAGTCAAACGTCTCCTCAAATCAAAACTCGAATGCTATTGCTAGATAGATATTGCTTTCCAAAAAACAAAACTATTACTTATTGTATAGAAATAATACAATTTGACTAAAGAACAAGTCGTTGCGAGGAGAAGTGACTAATAGTTGTAATAATTGTAGAACAAGACAACCGCGATCCATTTTCATTGGCAGACATACTTTGGTATGTCTGTAGTTTCAGTTATTCCGTGTTCATGAAACTCAGCCGAAATATTGGAAAACTCAAAAAATAAATAAATGACTCTTGAAATGTAATTAAGGCACCGGCAATTTTCCTATATACTAAGATATTCACGTACTATGATGACCAATGATATTTATCTGAAAAGGAACTAACAATCTTCCATTACAAACATTATTTTCAATCAAATCACGTTCTACAAACTTAGCCAAGTTCCCAATCTTCTCTTTCCTCCTCCATCCAGTTTACTAAGTAATTTAAGCTATTAATCTTCGAACTACGAGGTGTTTGTAGACAAAGGTTAAGTTAGACAATAATTGGGTCGACCCGACCTGAATCAGCACTCTCACACAATTTCTGGATGAGGCAAATCAAATGGGCTTTGTACTCATATTGAAATTGATCGATTACTATTTGATAGGTACTTACTGAGGAAAAATGAATTAACAAAGATTGTTGGTAGATGTGATTCGGCCTTAAAAAAACGGTACAGGAATGATACATTTGTACCTGATTAGTTCTCTAAAAAACGTTACAAATTCTCTCGAGTCATAGATTTCAGTGCGTACCGAATTCTATATCAATCAGTCAAGTTTCGGTTACTCAATCAGTCAAGTTGCGCTTAAATTCGTTGTGATAGACGAAAAAACATGCGAGAGATTTCATTCGGACTCACGGAGCCTTTTAACTCAATGCATTAAGTTATTTTACTTATAATCATCCGCAAAAGGCAAAGACTCTAGATCCTACGAGGAGCTCACACCTACCCTTCTAAAGGGTCCCTAACTGTAGCCCTAAGTCTCAAAAGATCCATATTAGAAGCAGCGTTTAATCATAGAATCATGTTCTTGATTAGAACACGCTCCAATCTGGCTATCTGCAGCCTTGTAGGGAACACCGCGGGGGCTAGGAACAGACTCTGTCAGCTATTAGAGAGAGACTAACGTTAAAGTAGCGGTGCTTCTTTTTATTTATGTCAATGTTTTATTATGAGGTCACACATTTAATTTAATTAATTAAATTTTATTGACAGAAGTCTTGAAAATAACTCGTTTTCCTAAGTGAAGTATCGTGGAGGCAAAAATCAGAAACATTTACTTCTAATTTTTGCTTCAGATCGACTGCAATTTTAAGCATGACAAAAACTAACAACAAATTAATTCGATTCCTTTCTGGTGTACCAAAAAAATATTTCATTTGTGCGGCGCCAGTTTAACAACGCGACAGCCCTGTAACGAACTCAAGCATTAATATTTAACGGATGTATTCTAGCTAAATTGCAAAATGAAGGATACGATGCATAAAACAGAGCACGTTGACTTTATTAATACAAAATACATGCAGTTACATTTTATTTTTAACGAGATTTATTTTCGGATCTTAGAGGGAAACATTATAAAAGCAAAGTTAATAATATCAAAGATAAACTATTCTCGAAACCTCACAAGATTTATTAGTTTGACTTGACTTCTTTGATTTGGCAATATGTGACTTGTGACATTAGTTTAAAAAAGTACAAATAGCTTATTGACATCTACTACATCGAATTTTTAGTTTGACAATTATTTAGTAACTGTCTAGCAACCATCTAGCAAGTTCTTCACAGTAAGGGTACTTAAATTATTCTATCTATGTCGTTCATCTACGAATAGAAGCGGACTAAATGCGATTAAAAACCTTTTTAACCCGTTTAGGTACTTACAAGCTTCGATTTTTCGTTACCTATATGTGCTTATGAGGATATACACATAGGTACGTCCACTGCTGAACATCCCTCCCCCTACTAGGGGGATGGTGGTAAAGCGTGCCAGCACTCAAACTTTTCCCTTTGTTTCAACTATCCGGTAAAATGGAAGTTCCGAAGTAAGCTCGAGTATGAAAATTCTTCAAGTTTCTGAAGTATTCAGGTTAAATGACATGTGCCCTCTTGTGACCTGCTCAAGTTTCGCATAATTTGATGAAAGACGGGAATATTTTTCCCAAAAATCTATTATAGCGTATTTGGTTGGTTTTATGTTATATCTTCACTAAAAACTACTTAACACTTAGACTGCGATTTTTTTTGACGACTGCGATCTTTTTTTAACCTAAAAAATTCGTGCTACCGCTTTACATAGCGGTTATGTTGCGCCGCACATGCGTTTCGTTCGAAAAATATTACGGCTTTGCTGAGTCACACAGATCTGTATTTTCTCAGCCGCTGCGCTAGTGTGGATTTACACATAGAAAGAGATAGAAAAACAGATAGAACAAGATAGAAAACACATACCGTGTGATTTCAGCAATCAAAGTGCGGATCAATTATTTTACATATTATATTTATCAAGCCGCAGTCAGTAACTAACCAGCAACAAATAACACGACAAATTAATTAAACATAAATAAAACACGAACAAAATTAATTCTTTAAAACAAAAAGAAGTTGAAGTTGAAATTAATTCTCCACCAGCTGAGATTTTCAGTCAAACGATGGTCTATTGACATTTAAAAAACGCTATCGGGAAAAGAAAAATCTCAATACAAACGCCTTCAAAAAAGAAATTACCTAAATTGGGTTGTTACTCTGACGTCGACGTGTTATTTAGAAGCAATGAAAAAGTTTAAATATTCTAATTTGGGCAATAATAATAAGTTTTCTGTATTGTGTCATTTCACAAATCAATGGTGATCACTGACTTCACAGCGAGGGGCCCTCTTTAGAACATTATGGTATATAAAATTCCAGTAACAGTAAGTTAAATTATTTTGTCAATGGACATTATTATGATTTGGAGGTTTTTTATAGTCTACTAGCTAGTACCCGTGTCTTCACACACTTTTTTTTGCTATATAAAATTAAGTCCTATAGAATACCATCATTCTACTTGCCAAATTTAGTAAAGAAAATGTTAAAGTATTTATTTATTCACACAAAATACAAATAACTTAATAAAAAAATAATATAATACTTTTAAAATAAAATTTTGACGACGATAAAAATTGTTACCACTCAGCATGTGCTATGATAGAGCAGATCATAGCTCTGATCTTCCTTGAGCTAATAACTACGATACATGTGTACATATTTCGTTCTGAATAAAAAAACTGTGTTTCGTTCATTAGTCGCTCCGCTTATAATGGTTTAATGCTCTAAGTATTTGAGGCCCATGATATCATGGTAATTAAATAAAATATTTACATAAAAATTTAAAGTAGAATCCTAAAGTCTCAAACACGCATATATTGTTTTGCAATTACAATGATATTAGGTATTATTCTATGTACAATATCTTCAAGTTTAAAGACTTTCCGTTCCATTCCATTTCGTAAAATAAACAGCCCTGTTTTTTGTGAACGAAATGTATTTTTTATGTGAAAGAACGAAATACCTACTACGATATTATTGCAAAAGCAGGGTATTTTCAGGGTATGTAGGTCCCTTTCATTGGGAAAACAACTCCACATTCAGTTTATTTTTTATTTTTATCTCACTTTGTGTTGTTGGAGCACATCAGTTTCGCGAATCACTAGATCATTTTATTCCAAATTTATAAGCACAGAACAATAATGCCTGCGTCGACTTTGCAATTTCTATTTTCTTCTGTGTTTTCAATTCAAATCAAAATTAATCACATTATCTCTGTCTGTCAGTCAAGTCAATGTTTCACTTTCTGCGAGATGTCAGTTGTCATCTTCAACTTCTTGCTAGATTCTGTGTATGGATTGTCAGTGTCATCCAAATAGCTGCTTGGACGAACAAATTTTTATTCTATTATATTTTTTCTTTGTATTCTGATAATGTGTTTAGAGAGTTAATCTTAGGTTGTAAGATGCCAATTTATTGTATATATATGGTATATATATATTTTTTTGTTGTTTTCTGTGGTCTACCACCCGTGTTGGCACGCGCTAATGGTTCTGTCAGAAAACCAGCGTTGCTCTACTTCTTGTGGAGAAGTAGAGCTGAGACAGGACCAATTGGTTCGCTTTTTAGAGTCGCTTGTTTTTTTATAGTTTAGTAGTTAATTTTTATTAAGTAATATGTAGTAGCAAATACAGTGAATAAATAAATATATTTTCTTTCTTTCTTTCTATATTAAACACCAGTGCATACGGACGGAGCAATTAGCGTAAGTGGTCAACTAGGTGGTTAAAGCTAGTGTATATTATTATAACATTTAGAAAATAAGCTAAGCATAATATTGTCAAACCTACATTTTCATTGTGTTATTATCAAGCTTACTTTTGTAACATTTAAGTTAGTAATTTTTTTTTTTTTTATCAAGGATGTGAAATAATAATTATTCTTCTATTAATTTACACTATATAAAATACACATCATATAATTAAAAGTGTTTAAGAACAGTTTCCGGAGTAGCTTTTTTAATGCTAAATATTTATTTCGATGATGATGATGAACCTTTTTTGTACAAATGCAATTTTTTCGGTTTCACTCCAAATCCTTTTCCAAATTAACTTTTTCTTCAGAACGCTCTCCTGTAATTAGTTCTGCCAATTTATAAATACTTAGACCCGAAATCATTACGGATCTATGTAGTAGACCTTTCGAAATACTTCACCGCTTGACCTTAAGGGTCCGGCGACCCTCGCTTGCAAAAATCGCTCCGAATATCGCTGTCCCTGTTTAACCCTTGCGCCGCGCCCCAAGCGTGCGCGATAGCCATATTAGCCGTTCAAAATTTGGTTTGTTCCGTAATACCAAAAATTATGACTAAAAAGTTTTTGTATTGTTCACAAAGTATTGTTATTCTATAACTAGACAATATAAGCTATGTTACTTAATAAATAACACATAAGATATTGATGTTTTTAATACGAAACAAATAGCAAGAAAACTTGTCCATTTTCACATAAAAATGCGATTGGCTTTTATTTAATTTTAGGTAAGTATTTTGAGGTACATCTTCCATCATGGCCTGTTGCAGCGTTGGATCGCGAGGAGTGGAAGGTGAAAAGGGAGGCCTTTGCCCAGCAGTGGGACAATAATGGCTTAAAATAAATAATAATAAATAAGTATTTTGAAAAAAAAACTATTTAGGAACCTAGATAAATACTATTGAAATACAATATTATAGTGGATATATGCTTGAATTGGAAATCATTTTGGTATTACGTTTGTATGAAGAATTCGTCCCTCCGGAGGCCTCTTAACAAGGGTGAACATTTTTTGCCTGCATAAAATAAGTTGAGAAAATATTCTTAGCAATTCAGGTTATTATAAAGTTTTAAAGTTTATTCAAACCCGAGGGAGGACTGCTGTCTGCGGTAAGTTTTGTAGCGTTATTTAACTTTCAGAACAATAACAAAAGCATGTTATTTAGGTAAAATAAAACCTAATTAATACCCAAATTAGATAATTTTGGGTAAAACCGCCTTACATCCAGTTACAAACCAAGAGAATGGAAATAAGGATCTAACCTTAAAGTATTCTTTGCCCTGCACTTGGATAACTTTATGAACGATCTTTGTTTGATTTGGTTAGTTTAAATTAGTTTCCATCGGAATTTTTCCTTGCTTATGAAAACATTAGAATGAATAAAGGAACACGTACATTTCATTTGCTAAGGCAAGATCGATAGCTCAATCATTTAAGACCATCCGTTTTGCTTATTTTAAAAACCGAAATGATATAATGAAAACTGTAATTAAAAAGTAACAAAATATCGTTGTGTATATAATGTGAGACGATGATTGGCGGAGTCGCTAGAGGAGCTGAACCAGATGCTGGACGGCCTAGGCCTAGCTTCACGATGTATCGGTCTTGGCATGAATTTGGATAAAACCAAAGTCATGATCAATGGACACATTGATCCAAGGCCGGTGGTCCTACATGGTCACCTTCTCGAAATCGTTTCCGAATACACATATCTCGGGCAGATTCTGCAGTTAGGTAAAAACAATTTCGAGAAGGAGGCCAAAAGGAGGATCCAGCTAGGCTAGGGGCAGCGTTTGGGAAACTACGTCGAGTCTTCTCTTCATCCATACCGCAATGCTTGAAAACGAAAGTTTTCAACCAGTGCGTCCTACCCGTTATGACCTACGGAGCTGAGATGTGGACACTCACGATAGGGCTGGCAGCAGGCAGTTTCTCTGAAGGATAGGATTCGCAACGAATACATCCGATAGAGAACCATTGTAGGACGCCATCCGACCAGGTGGGATGACGACCTGCGAAAGTCTGCAGGTAGATGCTGGTTGCGTCAAAATGAAGACAGGGCGCTATGGCGCTCATTGGGGAAGGCCTATGTCCAGCAGTGGACTTATATAGGCTGATGATGATGATGATATAATGTGAATCCCGGTGAAAACTCTAGCGCAGAACCACAAATCCTAGACACCAAAATAAAACAAGAAATTAATGAAGCAATTCATGCCCTATCCAATGTGTGATACATTGTCCTTTAGTGAATCAATCATGCGTTATGAAGAGAAGTTTTATTGTGATTTATTGAACCTATGCACGCATTGTAGAATGCAAATGTAATGAACGTGGGTATTATATCGTATTGCAGTTAAGACGCGACGGGACCGGCTTGAACAACGAATGGTAGGAAGAAATATGTGCCTACGGAGACGGAATGAAAATATTAAATACAAACAAACAAACTACCACTGTATATTCAATTAAGTTTTCCTAATAATTACAGTAAAATATACTGAAATACTAAACTAAACTGAATAGTGGAAAATGAGAATTTGTTGTTCTTTTTACTGGCAAATATTCTTAGGTTTCTCAAAGTGATTTTTCTACCGGTTACTAAAAGTTTTCTAGTCCCTGTGCTGTAGCTTACTTATTTTTTAGGACTTCCAGAGCAGCTGTAAATTTTTGTTACTTAGAAATCTCTTATAGAGCGGCTGTCCGTTAGGCACTATATTAGTGAAGTGGTGTTTGTTTAAGCACCATTGTCTGGTCTTGTATCTCTACCAGAATCATCGGGACCATGGCGGTGGCATTCCGGTAAAGAAAAAAAAGAAGATCTTCAATAGTTTGGCACCTATTTATTCTATATCTACTTGCAACTTTCTAGTGTTGCTCGATAAAAACATCAGGGAATCACATCAAGTTTGGCGCACGGCACCTCACTGTTCGACGACTTTATCCCTTAGATCGTGTTCCGATAGTCTAAGTCACTTCTTTACGTGAGGAAAGTAACAATACAGCTTATTAGACTGCATAATAGGTCTTTTGCATCAGCTTAGGGTGTAAGTAGTTCTTGTGACATATGTAGATACGTACATCTTCATGATTATTCATTACGTAAAATCCTTTTTCTACACGTTGCGTTCTTAACACTTTGACTGCGGTTTTTTTTCGACAACTGTGGTCTTTTTTTTTACCTAAAAAATTCGTGCTGCCACTCTACACAGCCAGCGGTTGTATTGCGCCGCACATGCGTTTCGTTCGAAAAATATTACAGCTCTGCTGAGTCACAAAGATCTGTATTTTCTCAGCCGCTGCGCTAGTGTGGATTTACGCATATTAGTCACTTGTAGAAAACTCATACCCGTGCGTTTTCAGCACTCAAAGTGTTAATAGCCTCCTCCGATTAAACTAAAACCTATATAATGGTTTTATTTTATCAACCACTTTTCCTGCCCCGACTTTAGAGAGTCCTAATCGTAAGGTTCAGTTCGATAAATTAAAAACAACAACAACAAACAACACAGATTGACCTATCTGTTTTCAATTGCCGCACCAAAATCACCTTTACCACCCACAATCTAATCCACTTTAGCTTCCTATTTGAATGGGAACCAAGGGTCCGTCCAGTCCAGCACTTAGCTTAGAACCATAAAATTACCCATACTATTAAACAAGTCAATCTGCACAATGGCTCGATAATATTGGCACGGAAATTGCCGGCACGGAACCAACACAATATGGTACACAGCGCTCCTTCAATCATCACGATACAAGGTAAACCCATGGGTGCGTTGCTCTGAAAGCAGGTCAGTTCCGAGTTTTTTCAAACTTCAAAACCTTCCTAATTACGATCAAAACGAACTGAATTCAATGCTAGAACCCAGAGTGTTCTCAATGAATAATGCTAAACGTTGATTCTCTTGTAATTCAATGCTAAACGTTGATTCTCAGTGTATATTTACAACGCTTTTAGACGTAACAGGGAGAACTAATCAGAACCTAAATTTGTTAGCTGCTTATGCCAGATAGTTACCGACTCTTAGATTACCAAAGCAGGCAAAACCAAAAGCAAGTTACCGGTAGGCGTCTGATGATACTATACGAATAGTTTGTTGTAATCCATGCTATTTGATTGAGGTAGGTCTAATTCCTAGTCTAAACTTATAGCCATCATCCGGTACCTTATGCTTGTGAAGGATAAATAAATAAATAAATATAAATATTGCTGGACAATTCACACAGCATTATCTAGCCCCATGGTAAGCAGAGCTTGTGTTATGGGTACTAGATAACTGATATACACAATACAATACATTACATGATTGATATATTTTATATTTTGCGGTAACTTAGTTTTTTTTTTTAAACAAATGGGCCGTCTTTTTTTCATTTGCGACTATTTGTAATTTTAAATTTAGTAGTTTTATACACCCATGTTTTCTATTATAGGTACCTAAGCTGTAAGTTTTACAAAAAAAAAATTTTATAAATACCGATATGGTTAGTTAGCATCTTGAACTTTGGTTAGATCATTTAAAATGTATGTCTGTGCTTATATTGTCTAAAGTCCTGGTTTCAATGTAACAGTGGCCAGGGCTCACAATTTTGATGGGAGCCGAACCACCGGGCCAGCATCTATTATTTTCCCGTCAAAGTGATTAAATAAATAGTCCCGCTACAGGCTGAGTTATTTTGTAATTACGTGACTTTATTGCCTATACAGGGTGGATGGAATGCTCGTGCGTGGTGGCTCACTCCTGAACTGTGTAACCCTGGATAAGCGTAGGATCCGTTAGTGCTGTCTTCTTTGATGAAGATACATAAATGGCTGAGCGAGTAGTTTGTGGGATGCGGAAGGTGGGCTCGTTGTGTGTTCGTTCAATTTTTGAATGAAAACTGGCAGGTACTTGTTGTCTGAAACACCAAGTTCAGCCCATAGCAGTCCACTGCTGGACATAGGCCTCCCCCAATGAGCGCCATAGCGCCCTGTCTTCTTGCCGCATCCAGCATCTACCTGCAGTCTTTCGCAGGTCGTCATCCCACCTGGTAGGACGTAGGACGTCCTACACTACGTTTACCGAGTTGCGAGCCATAAAATAAGAAACGAAACCTGGAGACCAGATTAACCTCAATTTGGTTTCTTCTTCTCTTGCTCGAGACCATGAAAGGACTTGATTCACCATCTATCTGACTAAATATACGTCAAAAAATGTGTTGTGTTTTAAGTTTCTTTTAAAGATATTTATAACGACTCAAAAAGCATATAAATGCTCTTTGATGCGTCAAGAATGTACAACAAGATCCATCGAATTGTTATGTTCCTATTTAAATTTTAAACTGTTTCAAATGTTTTCTCAGTTGGATATATTCCGTTCAATATTATGTTGTAAGAGAGATTGTGGGCCATAAGTTTGTAAATGCCATTAGATAAATATTAAAACAATAATATGCAGATTATTCAATTTACTGTAGGAACAGCGTGCTCTACTCAGCATGGGGATTAACTAAACCGTTCCTAATAAGCCACGTTCTGAAGCTAGTGATGTGATTATGTATGACGATGGTCTTTTTTTTGGTCTTTAAAAAGTTATTAATCTTTGCGAAACTTTATTTATGTTATACCGGGATAATGTTGCCTGTCAACTTAATTAACTTTTAGCTAGATTATTCTTTCTGACACGGCACCTTGAAAACTAACGAATTCGCGGACCTATCTAAAGCTACCTAGCAAAGCTTGAAAAAAATCACCATGATTTTTTTCAAGCTTCCATTTTTGAACACGTTTCATGACGAGTAGACGCAAACAGTGACTAAATGTTAATGTCAGGATAAGCTCAAAATACTTTAAAAAAAACTTTGACCTATACATACCCCACCTACAATTATTTTACTTTACCATAATACTAAATATAAACTACAGTGTCGCAGTCTCTTTTAGGTAATTTTCATGATTAGCCGATAATAAAAGTCTACTACTGGACATAGGCTTCCTCCAATGAGTGCCATAGGACCTTGTATTCAGCTTGCCGCATGCAGTATCTGCCTGCAGTCTTTTGCAGATCGTCATTCCATTTCCCATTTTTTTTCCATTCTATATTACGTTTGCCGAGTTGGTCGATCCAGCTGTCATCGGTTGTCGGTTCTTCAAGAGATTTCTGTAATGCTTACTCGAGACCATCGATATCGATGTTGTGCAACCCCATCTCTATTAAGCATGGACGAAGCGGCCAGAGGTCGGTAGCGGTCGGCGGTCATTCGGCCCGCCATGTTAGATCGGTATCTTTGGCGCCATAACTCCCCGCCGCCGCCGCCGCCGCCGATTTGCTCAGATTGCATTTAAATCTGTTTGCTATTTTCTTAATTGATGGCAACACAGGGCACCTGGAAGCTGGAGCTCTAGGTATTCGGGTGAGTAAATCATTTGAGTTATTTGTGTAGAATATGATGTAGATTATGGTGATAAGTAATTTGTACCTCTAACAACAAGGACAGATCCTGTTGGATACTACTTTTTGTATACCTAAACATAAACCTTTAGGTATATCAAATATATAAGAAATCATCCATCGTAGCATTTATAGATTTAATAATCCTGGACAATTCACACAACATTATCTAGCCCCATGGTAAGCAGAGCTTGTGTTATGGGTACCTACTAGATAACTGATATACATAATACAATACATTACATAGATAGATATTTTTATTATACATAGAAAACGACCAGAACACCCGGAACAAATATCTGCAGATCGTACACACATTTGTTCCGAGGCGGGAATCGAACCCACAACCTCCTGCGACGCAGACGGACCTTCGCCCACCGCGCCACATCGGTCGTCGATTTGAAAATACTAACCCAATCGTTATTTATCTAGGTTCAGCTCCCTAAATAAATCGAAGCAAAAATAAACTGTTCTAAATATAAATGTTTATTGGGACGTAAAACAAAGCGGTAGTATGTAAATTTGCTACCATCTGCTCTTGTAATTTAATGGTAAGCCACTTTTATTGTAATGCCAATGAAATAAGCGCCTATTTTGAATTGCGAGCAATTGTTCTCTGAACAGGTGGGGCTTGCTATTTATTTTTGGAAGTAATTTCGATATTTAATTTAACTTTATTAGAACTTTTTCAGACTATTAAATGCTTATGTAATTTCTTGATTATTTATATGAATATATAAATGAATATTACTAAATATAATCAAAGACATAACTGAAACAAATTACGACTAGTATTAACAACTGACACAGTAGAGCTGCATACTATTTCCAACAATCTAGAGGTAGCTCATGTGATCCATATCCGTACTGGTTATTTTGATTCGGCTAAACTTTTTTTGTCCAACATTAAAGAAGAAAACCAAAAGTATAAAAACAACAATTTACATTCTTAAGAACATCGAATGAATATTCTTGTAATAGGCTTTTTCACAATATTCAACAATCAAGAGTTAGAGTGTGCTTTAATTTTGTATTGTGCTATAGTAATATAGCACATTACAAAATTAAAGCACATAAATCCGGGAGCACTCAGGTAGGTAGTTCAGGTAAACAGGAATAAGACATTTCAAACAAGAAATGCTTTTAGTGTGATTATGTCGTCTTTTCTCATGGTTCCTTCTCGGTGTACGTATTATCAAGAGTACCTATTTCGAGGATGGCGCGATGTTGCCAGGCGTGTGTGATTTACTACCCCAAAAATGGGAAAAATTGTACTGTAGATGAGCAAATTAATACGATGGCCAAGTTAATTCAGATTTGAGTACCAGTTATAGATAATTTTATTTATTTATAGGGATGTTTTTCAGGTTTCATTGTCAGATTTTATAAAGTCCCAAGAACACTTCACAATGTGTGAGTCATCATTATCAGCCTATAGCAGTCAACTGCTGGACATAGGCCTCCCCCAATGAGCGCCATAGCGCCCTGTCTTCAGCTTGCCGCATCCAGCATCTACCTGCAGTCTTTCGCAGGTCGTAATCCCACCTGATCGAGGGCGTCCTACACTACGTTTACCGAGTCGTGGTCTCCATCCACCCAAGAACACGTTTGCCTCAGCGGCAGTCGGTTCTACGCGAGATAAGGCCGGCCCACTGCCACTTCAGCTTGCTAATTCTTAGAGCTATGTCGATATCTTTGGTTCTCTGTTAATGTTTGAGTATTCAGTTAAAACAAAGATCCGTATATCCACTATGAGAACAAAAGATTAAACTAGAATTTTGGGTCTAGCAACGTAAATCACTAACCAAACAATACAAATTATCAAACACTGCGTTACGCGTGGTATGGTGGGTGCTACGCGAAAGTTACGTAGCTAATAAAATGTTAAATGGGATGATTGATTATCATGATAAAAAAGGTAGGACTCTACTTTTTATCTTAAACATATTTTGATAAAAACATTTTTATTTATTACACTACACACAAACAAACTAATTTACCCAATATAAGATTTCTCAGTACTAGATAACACGTCATCATCATCATCAGCCTACATCAGTCCACTGCTGGACATAAGCCTCTCCTGCGCCTCTCAATGAGCGCCATAGCGCCATGTCTTCAGCTTGACGCATCCGTCATCTACCTGCAGTCTTTCGCAGGTCGTCATCCCTCCCCCCTGGTCGGAGGATAACACGTAGGTATACAGACAAAAAACACAAGCGAATTTAATATTTAAATGCGGTTTTATAGAAAAAATCGCATGAAAGCGTTAAAGAAATGTAAGACTACTTAGTAGATTATGTAGTCTTACATTTCTTTAACTTGGTTTGTGTGTTGTGTCTAATAAATAATTTTCTTTCAACTTGTATTTTATTTACTTGAAAAAAAAATTCAAGCTGGCAACTTTACTTTGTAGGGAGCAGTAAGAATGTGAGATCAGTAGTCCTAGATGCGCCAAGTAGCGCGTACCTAGGTAGTAATGACACCATTGTACGTCGAGCACAATACGAGTAGTGCCATGCGAGTGATTGGTTTGTGCGTTATAGGTAGGTTCTAGGTCTCAATTAGTTTGATATCACTATACTTGAACCGTAGGTCTCAATAGACTGAAGTTTGAGCTTGATGGTCCTTGATTCTCTCGTTCGTCTCGGGAACATGGCTATCTGTAGGTTTGTATCTGTAGGTACCCATCTAATGCATAGGTAAAACAATGTTTAATGTCTTTTATTTATTGAAAAATATATAATAACACAGCCTTTTATTTCAGACTGGCTGTTCCCCGCGGTTTCACCCGCGTTAAATTTGGGTTAAATTATTGGAGTTTTAGTAAGGATCCCTAACTTTTTTGAAAATATAATATAGCCTATGTTCACCGGGGATAGTGTAGCTACCCAACGGTGAAAGAATTTTTCAAATCGGTCCAGTAATTTCAGAGCCTATTCAATACAAACAAACAAAAACTTAAACCTTTCCTCTTTATAATATTAGTATAGATAAGTACCTACCTAGTGTAGTGTGAATCCATATTTTGGATCACGATAATGTAAAATGATCTACCATATCTGGTCAATTTCAGTAACATTCGACCGATGTGGCGCGGTGGGCGATGGTCCATCTGCGACGCAGGAGGTTGCGGGTTCGATTCCCGCCTCGGAACAATTGTGTGTACGATCTGCAGATACTTGTTCCGGGTGTTCTGGTCGTTTTCTATGTATAATAAAAAATATCTATCTATGTAATGTATTGTATTATGTATATCAGTTATCTAGTACCCATAACACAAGCTATGCTTACCATGGGGCTAGATAATGCGGCGTGGATTGTCCAGCATATTTTTTTTTATTTTTTTATTCATGAGTACCACTTACACGCATACTTTTTTCGCCTTTCGTCGGCATCGTCTTTACCAGTCTATACAGTTTTTTTTACGTTCTTATTTGCCAGCATGCGAAGACACAATTAATGTTTATAAATTATTAAAATGTCAGGATTTAAATTAATTGTTAAACATAGTTCAAATATTAAATAATAGTCCATTCAAATGCCGTATTTAAGTTTCATCTAAATGATAAAGGTTTTTAAAGGTAGATGGTACGTAACATCATGTCTTTGGTAACATCCCGTGTCTCCTCTCTGGGTGACGTCACAAGTCACGTCACAAACACGTTGAAGGAATGTCTTTCATTAAACTCACAAGCTCTCGCGACCGGCATCTTATATACTCTACCAAATTCAAATTAAATGTTCAAGAGATTTGTTGAGAGGTTAAGTGTTATTGTTCATGTTTTAGGCTTTTTATGAATCTGGAATCCAGCTTACTTTATTATTTAAAAGGTTTCATACGTCGCGGGTGTTTGCTGGGGATGTTGCTCCGTTCTTTGTGATTTTCAGCTAGTTTTAAGAATGCACAATACACTGCACTGCATTTTTTATTTTATGTACATAGAAAATACCCCGAACCCCTGGAACAGATATTTGCAAACCGTACAAACATTTATCCCAAGGCGGGAATCGAACCCGTAACCTCCTGCGTCGCAGGCGGACCTTCGCCCGCCGCGCCACATCGCTCGTCATTTTATTAGTAGCTAAGCAACATTGGGGGAGGCCTATGTCCAGCTGTGGACTGCTATAGGCTGATAATGATGAGGATGAAGCAACATACTGTCTTCCTTAACACTTTGAGTGCTGAAAACGCAAGGTATGAGTTTTCTACAAGTGACTAATCTGCGAAAATCCACACTAGCGCAGCGGCTAAGAAAATACAGATCTTTGTGACTCAGCAGAGCTGTAATATTTTTCGAACGAAACGCATGTGCGGCGCAACACAACGGCTGTGTAGAGCGGCAGCACGAATGGCTTAGATAAAAAAAAGATCGCAGTCGTCGAAAAAAAACCGCAGTCAAAGTGTTAAAAAAAAAGTGCTATGGGACTTTAAGGTCGTATCAATCTATATTTCAAACTGTTTTACAAAGTGAATACTTTATAGATAAATCAAAACAAAGACGTAATAAAACGACTCCTACTAATATTTTCACCCCTGACCAATTATTTAACCATCTTTAACACTTTGACTGCTGAATTCTCACAGTATGTGTTTTCTACAAGTGACTAATATGCGTAAATCCACACTAGCGCAGCGGCTGAGAAAATACAGATCTGTGTGACTCAGCACAGCCGTAATATTTTTCGAACGAAACGCATGTGCGGCGCAACACAACCGCTGTGTTTTTTTTAGGTTAAAAAAAAGATCGCAGTCGTCGAAAAAAACCCCAGGCAAAGTGTTAAAATTAGGCTCAAGTTGCGCTGTCGTTCCGCTGACGAAAAATCCCCTACATCGATTTATCTGTAAGCTCTTTTATAATGGCACCTACAGGGAAGGGCTGACCCAATTCTCGGGCAAGCAAAAGGCACGTCCCTTGGGCGTGGGCTTAATAATAAGCAAATTGTCCTAGATTTACAATTTATTAAGCGATTGTTATCTTTAGTGGGTAGTCAGAAACGCCGAGCTTAGTTTTCTAGATTTATAACTTGGGCATTCGTTTTAATTCTTAGAGAGATTAGCTACTATGAATGAGAATAAATGAATAAATAATGCTGAACAATCTACACAGCATCATCTAGCCCCAACCTAAGCAGAGCATGTGTTATAGGTACTAGATGACTGATATACTTAATTAAATACATTACATAGATAGATATGTGTTATTGTACATAGACAGAACACCCGGAAAAAATATCTGCAGATCGAACACACAATTTTCCCGAGGCGGGAATAGAAACCACAACCTCCTGCATCACGGGCGGACCTTTGCCCACCGCGCCACAGAGGTCGTCAATGAGTCAGAAATATACATCTGAAACGTCTCGATTTGAAAAGTTGACCCATATTATCGTTAATTTGACGTCGTTCAACCTGTATTGTAAACCCAGGCCTATGAGTAGCATCTTTCATTTTTAGCGCGCACCATATAAGCATTACGTTTCAACTAACTTATTAAGATTTTATAATGAAATGGACGTTCGTCGTCTCTGGGAAGCATCACTAGTCAAACACAAACACGTTGAAGAAATGTATTTCATTGATCTAACAAGCTCTCACGACCGACTTTGACTAAAATAAGTAAGAAAAAATATACAACCTCATTTGTAAGGTTGTTTCTATTTATAAAAAAAACTGTGCTAGACGTTCGTGCAGACATAAAAACATAAATACTGCGTGGTAAAGAAATCCTTTTATTCTTATCACGATGAATGACTGGCTTCCGAGGAATAGTATCGCGTGACTTACGCTGAAATTACAGCCGTAAATGTGGGTTGTATGGCACATATTTAGGTTAGTTTAAACAGGGTAAGCTTTTTCGAGGGCCTCTAAAGCTGAAATCTAGACGTATAAAATGAACGATGGATATGGGACCCAACAATATTCTGTGCTTAATTATTAATCAATTAAATATATCTATAATTTTTTTTTTTAATTAACTATTAATTTTTTTTTTGTTTGTTTAGAGCATCTCTCTTTCCTTGTCCGTGATGTGACTAAATAAAAAAGGTACAAACTGTAAATCAGCGTTGTTCCGCGCCATGCGTGGTTCAGCACATAGCTGAGTTGACCCTTTTTGGTCAGCAGGTTACGTGTATTATTATTATTGTTTCTCTGTAGGTTTATTTAATTTAATTTTATGTTTGCTGTGTTTTACTGTTTTAATGTGTTGTTTTGT
Source organism: Eupithecia abbreviata (assembly GCA_943735965.1). NCBI lineage: Eukaryota > Metazoa > Arthropoda > Insecta > Lepidoptera > Geometridae > Eupithecia > Eupithecia abbreviata. Next base: position 8,865,660 of record OX030982.1, on the reverse strand, counting down.
TAAACCTGTTTTTTTTGGCCAAATAAAATTATTTTCTTTCTTCTTTCTTTCTTTCTATATCTTGTCCTCACCAGACGAGACTCCGACCAGGTGGGATGACGACATGTGAAAGACTGCAGGTAGATGCTGGATGCGGCAAGCTGAAGACAGGGCGCTTTGGCGCTCATTGGGGGAGGCCTATGGCCAGCAGTGGACTGATATAGGCTGATGATGATGATGATGATCTTGTCCTCTTTAATCGCAAAACAGTTTTTTGTTTTTTTTTCTAAAACCGGTCAACCACTATGCCGCCGCCGCCGCCGTGCCGCGCCGGTACTACAACTGCCAAACTATGAATTCAAAATAGGACATCCTGTATACTATTCCAAAATAACGATCAAATCAAAGCTAAACTAGCTTTGTATTGGCCATTATTTTTAGTCGCAAACATGTATTTTTACCTTTACCGGTATGAAGTACCTGAGTATTAACAAAGGTCCTCGATTGCTGATTTTATCACAATCGATCTCAATCATTTAATTCACTGGAAATTGATGTGATCCCTCTTCAGAATAAACTTCCATCCGAAGATTAACATCTTGATTGATTTTCGGTTACATAACAAAATTTTACAGCCAATACTTTTAGCCTTGGTTTAACTACCTGGTATATGATGTAGGGTAGGTTAAATAAATTAAATAAATAAATAATGCTGGATAATTAACACAGCATTATCTAAGCAAAGCAGAATTGCCCCAAGCAAAGCAGAGCTTGTGTTATGGGTGCTAGATAACTGATATACATAATACAACACAACGAAAATATATAGTTTTTTTTAGTATAAATAGAAAACGACCAGAACACCCGGAACAAATATCTGTAGATCGTACAAACATTTGTCCGAGGCGAGAAATCGAACCCGCTACCTTCTGCGTCGCAGGTGGACGCGCCACAGAGGTCGTCAGTACTTTAGTACTTCACCCCCATATTGCTGTGTTGCTGATGATCAAACACTAAGAGGGGAGATTTTAAGTGCACTACGCATTTCTAATCTCGCAAAGTGGGTCAAAGCTTTATGTAAAATACGAGTTACCGTTGCAGTACTGCGCGTTTTTTTGTTCTAGTCCTTGCGATATTTTTACTGTTTGTGTTTGCATGTTGACCTGCTTTTTAAGGTGCGCACGCAGCACCCAGTACTTTCAAGCTTTTTATATGTGAACCGAAACCTAGATAAACTTTCGGTGGATTTGAAATATTCGGTAGCTACTAAAACCTGATTTGTAACACTTTTCTGACGTCTAAAAATAAATATTAGAGGTAAAGTTTTATCGTGGGCCGAATGTTACGGTTCTGTAATGCAAACACAAAAAATAATAATGTTGGACAATCCACACAGCATCATCCAGCCCCGAGCTAAGCATAGCTTGTTTTATCGGTACTAAGATATTTTGAACACATTGGGTGAACACATTATAACAATACGAAGATTCAAACTGCGTATATCAAATTGCTTCCATGTTTTTCAGATCATTTTGACTACTCTAGATGCTCATATAAATTTGACGCTGTCTGTACTATCTACAGAACAAATAAACTTAACTATCCCCACGTTTCTATTTTACTAAAATACGCTAAATCCTAAGCAAACCGAGGTCCCATGAATTATTCTGCCGCAAGGGTTTGACTCAATTTAAATTCTTTAAAGTGCTTAGCCGGTGTGTGGACGTTAGTTTAGGTTAATGAAACGATTTTTAAAGTTCATACCTTAAAAATACTACTAAAAAGCTTAGTTTTCATTATTGAAGGTAGATATTCACAACTAAGCTTATTTAATTAAAATAGTAAGAATGATTATTTGAAGTACTCGGATGTACCTAGTTATTTAAATGAACATTGTTCTTTTGAGTAAATAAATTCGTTGAATTGAACTGAAACAGAGCTTTTAAGTAGTTTGAATACTTAATAATGGCATGCGTTGATTATTTCATAATTAAAATAATCACCATAATCATCTTATAGTAAGATAAAATTGCAATTGATATTATGATAGACAAGTGATATAATAATTTATATATGGTATAATTGATAGGTATACATTTAATGATTACTTAGTCGTATGTATCATTATGAAGGACGAACAAGGTTAAAAAAACAATAATAATTTTGTGGAGTGTGAACAATAAGTCGCTGGTTGTAAAAAAATATAATTCGAAGGACCTAAGAATTTGAATGAAATAGGTAGGTGTTATAGTACTGTACCAGTAACTAATAAAAATACTAAGGGAATGGATAGATCTTTTGACGACCTCTGTGGCGCGGTAGGCGAAGGTCCGCCTGTGACGCAAGAGGTTGCGGGTTTGATTCCCGCCTCGGAACAATTGTGTGTACGATCTGCAGATGTTTGTTCCGGGTGTTCTGGTCGTTATATGTATAATAAAAAAAAATATCTATCTATGTAATCCATTGTATTAAGTTTATCAGTCATTTAGTACCCATAACACAAGCTCTGCTTACCTTGGGGCTAGATGATACTGTGTGGATTGTCCAGCATTATTTATTTATTTATTTATTATTTATCTATGCTCGTTACACAGGGTAGATAAAATAGCTGAATTCTCGAAACCATGCAAGGATCGAACTTTCAGAACACACATTAGACCTTCGCTCGCGAGTGTTTCTCAATGTTTTCAGTCAGTTATTGCACGGCAATACACAATGCAATGCAATACACATTAATATTTTTAAACTTACGCGATCTGAACACATAATTAAAATACACATAGCTCTTCATAAAACGTTTCTATTTTTTTTTTCTTCTTTTGATTTGATTTGATACTTATGCTATATTTGGAACTGTATATTTATAGTTTTAGCTGTTTTTCTTAGGAATATAGATATGTATAATATAATATGTATTTTAGGTATATACATATATATATAAATTATAAAATGTCAAAAACATAGTTACACTACTTATATTTGTATGTAATGGTAGCACGCCAACCCTTTATTTAAAACATGTGTTTCCTGGTTGGCAGGTAGAAAATGCCTCGGCATTAAGCCCACCCTTTGTACCTTTAATAGTGCAATAAAGTTTAAATAAATAAAAATAAATAAATAAATTATAAGTATTGATAAAACGGGTATTCATCGCGTTTATTTACCTTTTTTCCCGACGTTTCAACAGGTTTACACACTGTCGTGGTTACGGGATGACTGTTGAAACGTCGTCGGGAAAAAAGGTAAATAAACGCGATAAATACCCGTTGTATCAATAGGCAATACACATAACAGTGAGAAGTGATTTAATATTCAGCTTTCCAAATTTCACTTAAATATGTCCAGCTTGGGTGACGGTTGAACTTTAACAGGATCAAACGATGAATCCCTTTTCACTCGTTCATTGCACGTCACATCCAGTTCATTCGCCGATCTCCAAACAGAGGATAGGGCGAAATCGGCTGCTAGCCTTACCAAATTAAACTGCCCTATGTTTGTTTGAGCAAATACCGAACAAATTATTTTTGAATGATTTCTATATTGAATGATTTCTAAATGTATCAAAAAGTATCGGAAAGTAAAAAAAACATTGTTAAAACAACTTAAAAAATAATAAACATATACATAGCTTCCTATTCATTAACTTACATTACAAAATACATTACAATCCTCAAAAAATAGCACAAAAGATTACCCAGAATGACAAGGATCCAAAGTAATCCCTGTTATATAATATTATAATAAGAAGTCCGTAATAAAGGGCTTCGTGATCTTTTTATTATACCTAAACCTTTATCAGACTCTCCGCTTATATGACAAAATCTCTGACTATTACGAGTATCTTCGTGGGACTGTAAAGGATTGTTTGGTTTTTGGATATTAAGAGAGAAAGAGGCAAAAGGTACCTACTTTGAATTCCTTTTGGAACAAAATCTTGGCCTTTACGAATAGACAATAACATATTGTCTATTCTCATGCTTTATAATCAATATCTATACCTACTAATATTATAAAGAAGAAAGGTTTGATTTTTTGTTTGTTTGTTTGTAATGAATAGGCTCCAAAAATACTGGACCGATTTGAAAAATTCTTTCACCGTTGGGAAGCTACACTATTCCCGGTGAACATAGGCTATATTTTATTTTCAAAAAGTTAGGGATACGTACTAAAGCCATGCGAAGCCGGGGAGGTCCGCTAGTGTAATATAAATATAAATAAATAAATAAATAATGCTGGACAATCCACACAGCATCAATATGCTAAGAATCTGTTTATGCCTCATGTATTGTGTTGTTTTCCTAGCCGAATTTGGACCACGGTGGCCTGTCTCAATGGAGACCATTATTATTTGTCAGTTTCTGCCCGCGGCTTTGCATGCGTTGTTTTTATGGAAATGTTTTAAGGTTTCTATCCCATGGGAACTGATTTATGGGATAAAAAGAAGCCTATGTTTTATTTCAGGCCAAGAACTACCTGTATGCAAAATTATAGCGAGCCGTTCAGTAGTTTTGACGTCCAACCATCCATCTGAACGTCCAAATTTTCGCATTTATAATATTATTTGTTATATATAATAATAAAACGCAGGATATATCTAAGTGCATAAAGGTATGCGTAAACAAAGGTTGCATTCTCATAATCCGACGGAATTGCAAACCGACAGGACCCGTATGGTGATTATGTAACTCGCGATCGGTTTGCGACAGGCGTAAATTAAGCAATCAGTGCTGTCAAACGTCAATTTTGTATTAGTTTGATATCAGCTTCAACGTCAAAATTGGTCAAAATTGACGTTTGACAGCACTGATCGCTTAATTTACGCCTGTCGCAAACCGGAGTTACATAATCAACCGGCGGGTCTTTCTAGGCCATTCTCTTGTAGGCATTCTAAGCAGCTATATTTTAGGTACTTCAAAATCGATTGCATCATCATCAGCCTATGTTAGTCCACTGCTAGACATAGGCCTCCCCAATGAGCGCCATAGCGCCCTATCTTCAGCTTGACGCATCCCATCTACCTGCAGTCTTTCGCAGGTCATCATCCCACCTGGTTTGAGGACGTCCTACGTTTACCGTTTACAGAGTCGCGGTCTCCAATCAAGAACACGTTTGCCCACTGCCAGTTCAGCTTGCTAATTACGATTGTATCGTTTCTGTTTTATTTCAAATTAGGTTTAATCGAGTAAACGCTGTAAAAAAATCATAAACGATGATAATGTTGTACAGCACATACAAAAAAACCAAGTCCTCTGAACAACAATTATTAGATTACAATCTCTGTTGCATTTAATTCGCTTCATTCATCAAAAATTCAATTTATTCACACAATGAATGTCACATAAAACAATTAAATATTACAATACGAGGGTGGAATGAATTGTTGTGAGTAAGGTCCTACATTCCATTTCTTTGTCCCAAGTCCTTTGTATATTTTTAGCTTGACAAGTTTTTAAGGCCACCTACAATACACAAATTAATTATTACAATATACAATTAGCCGTATGTGTCCGACTGATGAGTAAAAGGGCCAGGAGGAGTCTCCTGGTCTCCCCACGCATGCTGACCTTCCCTGATATCCCTAGACGTTCTCTGAATTTCCTTCAGCCTAAATCATACATCGAGGTACGACTGAATCATAGCTCGAGTTGAAAGTGGCTCTCTAGCCTTTTGTATTATACTAGCTGCGCCCCTCGGCTTCATCATCATTATCATCAGCCTGTCTAGGTCATTCTTTTGTAGGCATTCTAAGCAGATATATTTTAGGTACTTCAAAATCGATTGCATCATCATCAACCTATGTTAGTCCACTTCTGGACATAGGCCTCCCCTAATGAGCGCTATAGCGCCCTGTCTTCAGCTTGACGCATCCAGCATCTACCTGCAGTCTTTCCCAGGTCGTCATCCCATCTGGTCGGAGGGCGTCCTACACTACGTTTACCGGGTCGTGGTCTCCACTCAAGAACACATGTGCCTCAGCGGCCGTCGGTTCTTCGCGAGATATGGCCGGCCCACTGCCACTTCAGCTTGCTTATTCTTTGAGCTATGTCGATAACTTTGGTTCTCTGTCGGATGTATTCGTTACGAATCCTATCCTTCAGATAAACTCCGAGCATACCTAGCTCTTTCCATAGCTCGCTGAGCGACTTATATAATATGATATTTTAAATGTTATTGCAATCCATCAATCTGAAAATAATAATATTTAATACTTTTAATTCATAAATTAACATTATAAAATCTATTCCATGGAATTACAAGTTTCAACCTACTAAAGGAAATTCAATATCATCGCATCTTGAAAAACTTTTCCCCAACTTTAGTGAAGTAGGGCGTAAAAATGTTGTAAAAGATGATAACCTTCACTGTAAATTCAAAGGACATATTTTATCCATAAAAAACCATGTTATATTCCGCGCTGCTTCACCCTAAAAAGCTTCCTTATTCATAGTGTTATTTGACCGCTTTCACTTTTCTTATTCGGCTCAAAGAATTTTAAAAATGTTAGAATGTCTTTGATTTTGTGTATTGATAGTTTTACATTTCTGTAGATATAAACAAATATATTTATTTTTAATATCTAGCATCATTACGTAGATGAGAATAATACAGATAGATTATGCAAAATCATATATTGATTTCATACATAACAAAACTAGGTACCTATGAAGCTCCAGCCTTTGAACATTATGTCGCTTGTTCAAGAATGTTTTAGGGAATTTTCTCGTCTTTTTAAGGGGAAATTTCTTGTTTCTTCTTATCTACTCTCTAGTTTGGGGGACTCTCTTTAGCATCAGTTTAATAACCGGGGATATGAAGCGTATATTTCCTTATGATCTCACTTGATGTCAATCGGATACGTAATTAACTATGTATGTGTGAGCTATGAATCTCAAGCTTTAATAATATTCTGTCAGTCAATAACTCAGATATTTTTATACATCGGTAAAGATAAAACCAAGCAACAAGTGTCAACAAAAGGGGCCTGGGGAGTTTTCTCGTTTCGCAGGGCTTTATTAATGTCACAGTTTCCTTCGTTTCACGTTTTGTACTTTTGCTGGGTAAAATATATTTTCGACCATCATTAGTGTGGTAATGGCGTCGTGGAATAAATTTAAAGAAATTGCTGTTACTTATTTGAATTGTTAATGACTAGAGTTTTCAAGGAGAATCCTAATACTGAAGTCTAATGAAACAGTTGGTGTCACTAAGTGCCTGGTTGTAGGTGCCTATGTATTCCCGTTAGATCATACATACCACGACACTTTTTTTATTGTCGCATGTATTTGGCTAATAAAATATAAAGTAGATATAGCTGTTCAACTGTTAACAGCCTAATAATATATATAAACCTATAATAAGAAAAATATTCACTTACATTACAAGCGCGTTAATTCTGGTGAGAAATTATGAGCGGTCATTATAATATATAAACAAATGTTAGATCGTACAAACATTTGTCCCGAGAAGGGAATCGAACACGCAACCTCCTGCGTCGTAGGCAGACCTTCGTCCACCTCGCCGCAGAGATCGTCAAATAGTTTTTATAGCGGGTGTAACCCACAAAGAAGGATAAAAAGTAATCTTTATGTTATTCCAAGAGAACAAAAACTAAAATTACTCGTATGAAAAATTTCAGCCTGATCCTTTTAGTTAGTAGATTTTGCGTGATGAGGTAACTAACATCCAAACATCTACTGATCTAAACACCCGAACTTTCGCATTTTGAATATTAGTTTTCTTTATATTAGTGTGTTTTTTCTTGTTTGTTTGTATAGCTGTAGTGAGTAGTCAGTCCGTAACGCCAACAAGTTGCTTTGCCGGAAGACCAGCGTTGGTTGCTAGCATGCTAGTCATCCAACTCATGCTGAGGCAAAGCCATTTTGTTACTGGATTTACACACTTACCAACACGATTCCTCTTAGTTTTTGTTGATTATGTTCTGTGTAAGTCTTATAACAAATAAATTCATTTCATTTCATTTGATACCAAGGGAGTGATATAAGAATAAGAATTGTTTTATTTGGCAAAAAAACAGGCTACACGATTAAAGCAATAAACACACGTAAAAAAAACACAGTGCACAGTATAAAAAAACATAAATAAAAAAGCCTACAGAAAAACAAAAATTATAATAATACATGGCTACCGTGCTAGCCTGCTGGCCAAAAAGGGTCAAACTCAACTATGTGCTGAACCACGCGTGGCGCGGAACAACGCTGGTTTTCAGTTTGAACTTTTTCTCAGTCTCATCACGGGCAAGGAAGAGAGAAGCTCAAAACAAACAAAAAAGAATAGTAAATAAAAATAAAAACAGTAAGCAGAAATTATGACAATAAGAAAAATGATGACTTTTCAGGTCTGCAGCTCTTGAAACAACAAAGTTATCAAAGTCAATCCAAGTTACGTGAACGTGAATATTCAAAAGCGTAGAAACACCAGCAGAAATTATGTTTGCTGCGAGCTCTCGGTTCAGGATTGCGTGAACGAAAACAATATCCGTTGCAGCGAGTAGAGGTGTATGCAGATTTGTGGGCTTGCATGACTGGTTCGAAAGTTCCAAAACAGAAATTCAAACATTGGTAAAATAACTTTTCAAATTGGTAACCCCCAATTGAGAGTTCATCGTATGGGTTTATTTTTGGGTGGCAGTGGAATCGAAATTATGTTAGTTTTGATTGGAGCGATAACCCGCTGCTGTGTGATATTTTCTCCGAAAACTCTCAACCGCGCTTACATTTCTGATTGACATTAAAACTTGCAAAATTTCTCACTGAGTGAATGTTTGTATAGTACCTACATTCACTAATTCTCGCTAACCCGTAACTAAACAGGCGCTATATGTATTTTAGGAATGCTCGCGATTGTATTTGAACAAAAATAAGACTAAATACCATCGTTTTCGGATGATCTTTATTTCAGAGTACACATTTTCAATTATATTTTTTATTTGTAGGATGTACAAACATACATGAAAATTTTACACAAACACTTTTAAAACACATAGCTTAGGTGCCACATGTCATATATTTTTTAAACTAATTATTTCAGAACACATGTAAATATTAACTAAGCTGATCATCTCGTCAATTCGACAACAAAAAAGAATGTTACATAAGAGACTTGAATCATTGATTAGTTAAACAGCGTATGAAAACTCCACACAACTTAGCTAGTTCCAAATAAACCTAAGTATTACCGACGAAATTTTTATTAAAACATCTGACAAATGGCCAAAGTTTCATTGTCCCGTCGGTTCACAGAGTTGCGGTTCAAACTGGCTCGATCCAAGCCAGTGCGTTTCCAATTACGTTTACAATTAAAGCGTACGGATTGAAACGGAATTTTCTAGCCCAAAGGATTATTCTTCCAGCTCCAGATTTAGGGCATTCATATAGAGAATAGGAACGCCGATTTGTTGAAAGCCTCAGGCACGTTTTCCCCACTAGTTCGTTGAAAATAATGAAAACTATTGAAATAAACAATAGTTATTTGTTCAACATGTAAGGAAAATGGTTTTTTTAACGTGTCGATATTTGAGACATGAATCCATAAACATTTGCTCTCGAGTTAACCATATAACTTGTCACCGATCTAACGAGAACATTTGGTAATTTCGCCACCATTATTTCGTAATTTTTAAAGAGGTCGAATGTCAGATACTCTTTTTGGTCGGCAACCGTGGAGGGCGAGCGAATGAAATTTTTATTTTCTATGAAGGTAGAACACTGCCCTACCTCCTTCGATAAGCTAAAATAAGTGCAGCTCACAGAGACGCAACTCTCATAATAAGTTCAAGCCTGTTGTTTGGGGGATTATTTAAAAATGGCGTTGTTCGCTTAGACACCGCCATTTACACATAAAAGTGGCGCTGCTTTCAGTGAGAAAGTGCAACTCTCCTGGCGCAGATCGTGTAGTATTTTCTTTTTTTCTGCGCGGACCATAGAGTATCAACAACTTATTACACCATCAAAATTTTGTACAACATTCTGAATTCAAATTACCTACTTATTTCAACTTTTTGAATGATCATAAGTTATTTATTGCAAAACCCGATTTTGCTTACGGTTCTTAAAGAGCAATGTAACCGTTTTCAAGCGGGAGTGGTAAAAATGGAATGAACAGTATCCTGGTAGTCCACGATACTTTATGATTGTTAACAATACACAAAAGTTTTATCCATAATCTAATCTAACTCTGTGTCTGTCTGTCTGTTAACTTTTCAGGCCTTAACGGCTGAAACTTTGGTTGGAAGTAATTATTATTAAATAAATTACGTTTTAATTTATTTTCTTCCTGCGTAGAATTACTTGCTAGTACACGTTTCTACGGTGTATATTTCAGTTTATTTATTTCCACCGTAGCGTAGGTACACAATGTTACACTTGATGTCGTTAAATACTATTTTAAAAGATAAATCACATTTTTATTATAACACATACTAACTTATCACAAAGGAAACACCATAGGGCATTGTGCAAAAGAAAGCAGACAGACATGCCTTCTTAAAAAATTAAAATAAATTCATTTATAATAATTTGTCACAATAAAACAGATAATAAATAATGGTATAAGTTAAATTGAATAATAAATTAGATAAAATGTCAAAGTAATCTGCTGTATAAGGGCATTGTGTAAGGGTGTAGCAATACAGTCGTTTTGAAGAGCCCCAAGCCCCAAGGTATGCACTTTTATCTTCACAATTGCTCGTTAAAACGTGTCTTCTTTTAGCCTGATAGAATTTTTATTCTAGTCTAGCGTTGATAGCAGTGCTTTTACTCTTTGCTCTATCGCTTTTAAAACTTTCAAGCTTCTAACTAAAACGCTCAAAAATTCAACGAAATTATACATTTTGAACATAATTTTATCGTCAGACCATCCTCACTTCAGCGCTTCGAATTCCAAATTCAGATATGATACGGAAATTGGAACATTGCAATTAGTTTGGCCAGCGTGCTAATCCTATTATGTGCACTTAATTACAATCGATCTTTTGACCCTTCAAAAATTACTATCGATATGTAAAGAACGTTGTATCATACTCACTTATCTCTATTTATAAAAGAAAAAAGACTCACTGACTCATTAAGAAATCTCTAAAATTTTAGAGTTTCTGTAAGGACGTAGGCAGGATTTTTGGAATTTCGTATTCCAGGGTGCTTTAAAAATGCATTTTGATAGTAGCATAAAAATCGTAACTTCCGTCATTATTTGTAGCATTGATTCTTGACTCAAAATAAACCGGGTTTTAAGCTTAAAGGTGCGAAGTCAAAGCTCGCTCACTCTCTGATTATGAAATTAATGAAGAAATTACGTTTCATTTATGACAACTACCTGACACACTTCATCTAATTCTAAATTCAAAAATGCCAGAATTCGTTTGTAAATGAAACACTGAGATATTTATATTATTTATGTAAGTTTGGAAGCGTTTCAGCACGAGAATTTTTGTTCAATACCGAGCTATCACAATCCAGCCATACCATCTTCATCGAATTCTAAATTCAAAAATGCCACAATCAGTTTGTAAATCGAACATTGCATTATGTTTGGTCGGGGTGGGTGCGGGGTTCAGTTTACCGCTCGACGCCGCGCCGGTCGGCCGACCGCGTCACGTTACGCAGCGCCGATGATACCGGCGTTTCGGACATGCTGTGATTTGGACGAGTTGACCGTATTTTAGGATTGTTTTAAAGGTAAAACTTTTCGTTCGTGTCAGTTTAAGTTTGTGAAAATGGTAAGTATTTTTTTTATTGATTTAGATTTTTTTAGTGTGGTGCAAGCAGGTACATTTTCTCCGTAACTTTGAATTGTTGAAGCTAAGTTATAACTAAGTTAAAATACCAAGGGTTATTTTATATATTTTTTGCGTAAAGTGAGGTTTTCACTGCGTTTTTATTTCCCCTGAAAGCAGAAAACGCTAAAAGCCAGTTTTAATTCTTCAGTTCACAAAAGTAGGTAAGTAAGTATACTGCAATACTTACCTAGATCAGCTAGATAGGTTACCTAACTACGACCTGAGTAGGTTCCTATATACTCTGGATGTATGTAGGGTAGATAATTGGCTCTTTCTGTAGTTAAAAGGCTTTCAATTTTGTCACTACCCACGCACTACGATGATTGATGAGGACTTGGGAAGTAGAGCTTTAAAGCTTGTTCGATAATTATTCGTTCGGCTTAGTTCCTTCCAGAATAGCATAATAGGAAACTTATTTTTAATCTTGAATACTATATACCTAATGGAAAATGGAAATGTTAATTTTAGCCATAAAATAGCGTTAAAGTTATTCTATTAAGTGATTTGATTTGTAAATTGTACGTCACTGAGCTGAGAAACTTAGATCGGACTTTAAAAAATGGTAATGATATAAAACGTTAAAAGAACAATGTACCTTATCCAATTAAATACTGCCTAAGCTCTTTTTCCGCCATCTCAAGGAGAAAACTCGCTGTTGAAAACTTTTACGAACAACTTAGTTAGAAAAAGTTTTTTTTTTGTAAATAAATGTATTATACATTAGTATTTTCTTTACTAGCTAAAGTTTCCAGATAAGATTCTGACCCCGGTTTACGTTTATAAAATATTTAAAGATTTTCCTAGCCCAGAACTATATATATTCAAAATTTTCTACGCGATTCCTTATTAGGTCATTTTATCATATAGAAGTAACAAACATCCCTTTATCTTTACGTTTTCTTTAAATTTATGTCAAAAAGAACCACTCTCTGACCGGGGTTAGAATAGACATGTACTAAGTAAGGGTTAAGAAGGTACCTACACGTTTATTCTAGATGAAAATAGTCTAGTCTAGGTTATTCCTGGATTTTATTTTGAAGATTATTGACCTATTCAGTAGTTTCATTCAGACTCCACTAAAGAGGAGATGTGCGGAGATAGCCGTAGCTGAGACGAGAAGAAACTTTTGCCAGCTAGGGTGTCTCCACCAAAGCTATGCGGAGATGCTGATAAGACTAGAATGATGTGCGATGTGTGCTGGTTAGAGCGGCTGAGCTGAGTGCGGTGAGCGTCGGATGTTTATTGAGATGAATGCACTAGCGAAGAACAAGTCACATCTCCACCCTGCGTGCGTGTCGTTGCCAGCTTGCGAGGCACAGCTCACATCTCCGCTTCGATCGTTCTTTGTTTCTTCGCATACATGTACATCTCCGCTCAGTGGTCTCTATAATGCTGAGCGGAGATAAGATGTGTAAATAACGACTTTTGATTGGTTGCTTACACAACCAAAATAGAACATCTCTTATCGCAGTTATCACACGCATCTATTTTTCACTCAGCTTTTATGGAGTCTGGGCCTAAGGCGTGATAATTATCCAAAGGATAGCATGTTCAGTACTAAAATCTAAGAGGTCACAAAAGCATCCCCATCGCTTGGCCTCCATTACGGTACGTTAAATTAGCGCCGCATGGTGACGGCCCAGTGATTTATCTGAGGTTATTTTACCACGTCGTAAATTACCGGATTTCTCGATAAAATTACTGCAGTCAGTTTTTGTTACTTCGTAAATAGATATTTTCGTCTAGTTTTCGGTTGGTCATGCATTACTTAAAGTCATTTAAAACGGGATATTTACCATGATTTGATTTGAGAAATATTGGATAACACGAAAATCAAACTATGGTAAATATCCCGTTTTAAATTACTTTAATGTTAATAACCATGACAGTTTTAAAAGTTTTAATATATTATATTTACTCATCATCATCATTATCTGTTAGTCCACGACTGGACATAAGGCTTCCATGAGCGTCATAGCGCCCTGTCTTCACCTTTCTTAGTTACTTAAGCTTTATAAACCTCTGCAAAATAAGGAGTGTGGCATACTTTTGATATGTACTTACATGTCACCTTTGTGGCATATGTCAGCCTGTGGCATTGTAACCCCTTAAGGAATAAACCAATTTTATATCGACGAAAAACAAAAGAGAATGATGTTCTATGTTCGGCTGTATGTGTTTTTTTTTGTATTTCGTCGATTTCTCCGTTAATTACAAACCGATTTGTCAAATTCTTACGCTACTATCTAGAAATGATTATAAAAATTATTATTATTATTATTCACGAATAAGTATTAAAAAAACATAAAACAGTGTTAATACTAGAATTAGAAGTCGGTTTTAGTTTTTTTCTAAACAATCAAATTATGTTTAGTTATTTTATTCGTGTAGGACGCCCTGCGACCAGGTGGGATGACGACCTGCGAAAGACTGCAGGTATATGCTGGATGCGGCAAGCTGAAGACAGGGCGCTATGGCGCTCATTGGGGGAGGCCTTTGTCCAGCTGTGGACTGCTATAGGCTGATGATGATGATGATGATTTTATTCGAAAGGTCATCGTTAGACAGTATTGACAGTATTCTTAGCAAAGTTTGATGAAAAGCGGTGCACCCGTTCTATATAAGTTCAAAGCTTCAAATTTTTTAAGAGTAGATTGAAGATTTTTTTATTAAATTGTTTTACGGAAATCGTACAAATTCACGTTTTTTATTTAGCTATATTTGTCTTTACAAGTTCGCTAGAATTCCCTACCTGTAAAGCTGAGCTCTGTGATGTTGAGATTCTCATTTCCTGATTCGAATGACGCAATGTAGATCGAGCTCATTTTATGATGTCGCTGAGTGTGCGTTTTGGTAAAACACTTTATATTTTCACATTATTACTGTTCATTTTGTTACCTTATAAAAATAAGAAGATAAATATAAGACTTAGATAATTTCAAATTAAAACTAAAAAAACTGGCTCATAGAGAAGGCGTTCTATACCTACGACGAGTTTTTACACAAATCTTATTTTTGAATTTTTTACTATAATTAGATATTATAATTTTATATTAGAAATTAATGATTTATAAAGTGTGATATGTCACACTTTATAATATAAAATTACGAACAAAATGATCATATGTTTATCTTAATACCTTATAAAGATAAGACTTATTTTTCAAGCATAATGGTCACATTACTCCATATCCTTTATGAAATTTGTGGAAATTGTAAGGGTTTCCAGTTCCCCATATACGTAATATACTAAATAATTATAATTTGGAACTCTGAGGACACCCAATCTTCACGCAAATGTAAAGAAAACGACCTCGACGGCACTGTAGGTGAAGGTCCGCTTGCAACGCAGGAGGCTGCGGGTTCGATTCCCGCCACTGGACAATTTTTTATACGATCAGCAGAAATTTGTTCCGAATGTTCTGGTTGTTTTCTTTGATAAAAAGTATCTATGTAATTTATTGTATTATGTTATCCTTATCAGTCATCACACAAGATTTGGCTTAGCTTGGAGCTAAATAATGATGTGTGGATTGTCTAGCATTATTTATTTATTTAACTATAAACTACACAACTCTGTTAAAAAAAACCTTTCTCAGGGTTAAGCTCGCTTAAAGAAGAAGAAGGAACATACGTTTATTTGACACCATACACAACACATAACACGACACATTACATAACACATATAATAATACACTTCCTATTTAGTTACTTTTATGTATTACTAGCTGCGCCCTACGGTTTCACTCGCGTGGTGATAGATATTTTGGACAATCTATTATAATACAATATATCTTTATGAATTGTAACTTATGTGTTATTCTGATTATGTAAGCTATATTATTGTGAAGTTTCATCAAAATCCATTCAGTAGTTTTTGCATGAAAGAGCAACAAACATACCTACATACGTTTTATGTTGACTCTTTAATAATTTGAATTTATAACTAAATATTTCTTATGATAATTTAATTGAAGCTATGTACATTATTGATTATTTGACTGTATTTTAACTGTATTTATAACATTTGTTATAAATACAGTTAAAATCATATCATATAAATATCTACAGTATCAATATAAAAGCTATATTGATACTGTAGATATTTTATATTAACCTCTGTAATTAGTATAATTGCAATAATCATCAATAAATAAATAAATACACCCTCCTCACAAACTTTCGCGTTTATAATATTAGTAGGATTGTGTGAACAATAATGAATTCAAGAATTACACTACTAACTATCAAGTAAGTCGGGAGGTTTGTAACTAGTCCACATTCACGTTGTTACCCCTGCAAAGACACGTGTCCCGCTTTCCTTTGAGTGGGAGTAACGCCCTCACAGACAATAATACACATTTTCATACGAATCTACTCGATTTTCTGTGTCTGAATACGTGTAATGTCACATTTGATATTATCACAGTTGACGGCCGGGTCCGGGGGCACGAATTGTATAATTTCCGAGAACCTGTCTGATTATGATGAGATTTCAGCAATCATGATATTATACTAAACTTCTTTACATCTTAAGATGGTATAAAATGAAGTCGGTTCCGCTGTTTGTTCGCTTTTTAAATATTCAACTGATTTTAATGCATTTTTCATCAGGGAAGGAATACACATTTTCTCTTCTTGATCTCCTCGATTTTCTGTGTCTGAATACGTGTAATGTCACATTTGATATTATCACAATTGACGACCGGGTCCAGGGGCACGATTGTATAATTTCCAAGAACTTATCTGATTATGATGTGATTTCAGCAATCACATGATATCATATTTCTTTACATAGTATAAAACAAAGTCTTTTCCCGCTGTCTGTTCAGCAATTTGGATATTATACTAAACTTCTTTACATCTTAAGATGGTATAAAATGAAGTCGGTTCCGCTGTCTGTTCGCTTTTTAAATATTCAACTGATTTTAATGCAGTTTTCATCAATAGATATGAGTGATTTAAGGGGAAGGTTTATAAACTATTTGATACATGATTTCCACGTGGGCAACAATGATAATAATACACATTTTCTCTTCTTGATCTCCTCGATTTTCTGTGTCTGAATACGTGTAATGTCACATTTGGTATTATCACAGTTGACGACCGGGTCCGGGGGCACGAATTGCATAATTTCCGAGAACCTGTCTGATTATGATGTGATTTCAGCAATCACAATATGATATCATACTTCTTAACATAGTATAAAACAAAGTCACTTCCCGCTGTCTGTCTATTCATGTGTATGCTTAGATCTTTTAAACTACGCAACAGATTTTTATGAGGTTTTTTTTTAATAGATAGAGTGATTCAAAATACAGTTTTAAAAACCACTTGACACTTAAAAGTAGATAAATATATTCTGAATTTTTCTTAAATAATTCTGTAACTACATATATCCTTCAGTCTGATATTTGAAAAAAAAGGTCGACGGTATCCCGGGCATGGACATTGGATATAGACACACATAAAAATAAATAATAATAGTGGCAGTAGGCCGGCCATATCTCGCGAAGAACCGACGGCCGCTGGGGCAAACGTGTTCTTGAGTGGAGACCACGACTCGGTAAACGTAGTGTAGGACGCCCTCCGACCAGGTGGGATGACGACCTGCGAAACACTGCAGGTAGATGCTGGATGCGTCAAGCTGAAGACAGGGCGCTATGGCGCTCATTGGGGGAGGCCTATGTCCAGCAGTGGACTAATATAGGCTGATTATGATGATGACACATAAAAAGCGCGTGCAAGCCGCGGGCAGAAGCTAGTATCTTCATAACATGTTGTTTAGCTATTTTATAAACAGTCTAACATGCTGAGCCTTTCCTCATCCTCAACAGCCTATATTAGTCCACAGCTGGACGCAGGCCTCCCCTTCATAAACATGCACTTTATTGGCTTTTAATCATCATATAAGTAATGCGGGTTACCTACACCCACAGGGCTAATAAAAACAACCTTCACCAAGACACTTCAGCAGGCACTTTAAAGCTCTTTAGGGATTTTCTTTTAAAATTGTTTCCATTTTTTTCCAGCTTCAATATTCCGTATCTAATATCACGCTGAAATACCTTTTAGTAATCGATATCATGACTAATCTCAATTTCGGGGCTTTCAGCTAGGGTTGAGTCGTTCCGGTCAATTTACTTTTTATAAGCAAGTCGCAATATTTTTTTCACAATTTAGGTATAAGTTAAAAAGTTGCCATAAAAGCATTCAACATCATCATCATTTAAAAAAGTGGGCAAGTATGGAATTTCCCACTGATGGGAAAAAATTGTATCCTATATTAAATTATAAGGCTCAAAGAAGACGAAATAAAAAAAGGCATCGTTCTTCCACTCTTGCCTGTTCATTATATGTATTTTATTTTCTTATGAATCCGATAATTTGGACTTCGTTATGTTTGTCCTCTGCATGCCATAATTACTAAATGGATCGGGCTGAAATTTTGCATGCCACATAAAACCCAGGCATTTTTATTTTATATTAGAAACCTTTAGGGAAACTTACCTGGTTTAAAAAAAGCATGCAATGCTGCGATGCTGTGGGCAGGAGGTTTGTTATCAGTGTTATTTTCCATCAATTTAAATTACCCCGAAAACATTCCAAAAAAGTTTTTATTCTTTTTTATGACCTTTTTTGACTTATTATTTGGAAGCTATGTACTTTACCAAGGATTGTTAGTCTAATAAGGAGAGAACCGTATTTTGGCGACGTTATCGATAGGTAATTATTTCCTCGTAAATTATGGCAAGTCAACATCTTGACGCGACGCCGGCTCATGTTATAAACCAAATAAACCTTCCACACTTGACGGCACCTAAATAATTAGCAAAGGGTGTTAGTATCAAAGTGGTTTCCGAACTTATTCCAAACCTTCGTGATGTTTAGAACAAAAAGATAGAGCAGCCATTAAAAAAATGTTTTTTATGTTATGTAGTAATTTAAGATTTGGTAGAGACCAAATCTTAAATTTGTTATTACTGGTTTAAAATAATAAGTACAAAATTTGCTTCATCAATGAAAAGTGAAAAGAATAGTAAATTTCGATCCATCATTATATTAAGTTTTTCATTACAGTAAAGCAAAGCCATGCGTGGCATCTTCTGGAACACCTTAGTATAAAACTAAAAACTCCATAAGTATGAAACAATTATATAAAAAAATATAAAATATTATATTATATAAAAAAAAATACCAAAGACGATGATCTAAAAAAAAATACTTGCTGATTACGATTACCTGTTACTGCAGTGCATCTGAGATGTTCACTAATACATTCACAAATGGCTTCGCGGCAATTATGCGAAAGCGAGTGGCATCTCTGATGAGTAGAGTTACAGGTAGTAACAACAGCATCCTGAAAGTAATATCTAGTAAATATGACTGTCCAATACGACACCACTTGGTGACATTACTTATACTCTAGATTTAGTTATTTTGGTTTTATTTTCTTCGTTGTAATTGTATATTCCTTTTTGTAATTTTGTGTATGTGTTTTTTATGGAGGTTGCACGTGTGGAAACCTAAGGTTACATTGGCCCACTTCTGATGTAATATTATTAATTAGGAGTAGGGCGAGCGCTCATTAGGTACCTCATAACTTAGAGAGTTTACGGTATGGTACTTACTTCAACTTCGCTAAACCAGGTTCGGTAATTTGGGCTTAGGCTTTAACTCAGCCGAGAGTTTGGGTGTTTGCGATAGGTATAATGATTTATTTATGAAGCTATTTATTGTTTTATAGTCGGAGTCTTTACGATATCATATAATTTGTTTTATTTTTAATTTATAGCTTTGATAAACTTAACTTTAACATGTGTTGATGAGTCGTTTAAGCGAAAAAATTATTACTAGTTTTTTTTTGCAGGCTTTGATCGTATTTTACAAAAGGAAAAGCAGCGTAAATATTACTCTAAAACTAGATTCAACATCAATGCAAAACATCTGTTATCACAAACCTTCCTTTTTTCTTAATATAATAATATATTCTTAATTATAATAATGTATAATTTTAAACGATTACTATAGATACCTATCATGCACTACCTATAAAAGTATTTTAAACTGATTGGTCAGAAAATTTGTGGAAATTTTAATTGAAAAAGGCAGACAGAACCATTCCTGCCTACTTAAGTAAAACCTCGTTGCTATTCCATTCATTCCTACCAAAATAAACATCAGAATCTAATAACGCTCCTCCAAATTAAATAACAAGTCAGTTTCGATTTATCTATTTTCGCATGTTACAGCGGAATCCGTAATTTTATCCCGGGGTGTAATCTTGAAGCGTGTTGTACGAGTATCTTTCACGTCACTCACGGAGCGGAGGGCATGTCTGTAAGAGTATTTACAAATGGAACGTGAATTTTAGTCCGATATAGGGTCGATACCTGACAGAAAATCCGTCGTGCGTGTATAGAAAGAAAGAAAATAAAATAAAATATATTTATTGGTAGGTACAACTTGTATAAAATAAAAATTAACTACTTAACTATAAAGAAAGCAACAAGTGACTCTAAAAAGCGAACCAATTGGTCCTGTCTCAGCATAATGTTGCTCTAAATTTTCACCTTTCTTCATCTTTCTCACACTCTTTCTCTCCGCTCTTCTTCAACCCTTATGCTTCAAGTACCTGCTCACTCTACTTCCTTCTTCGCCCAATCCTTTACTGCCCGGGCTGTGCAACTATGGAACGCATTGCCAATATCGGTGAGGCGTGCTAAGTCATTACCAACCTTTAAAACACTGTTAAAGGAGCACTATTTATCCTGCTGTCACTAAGCGCATAACTGAGATCCTATGTTTATAAGTAGTATATGTATATTTTATGATATATATGTAGTATAGTATTTCTATGTAAGTACTATAAGTATTTTATTTTTTCCCATAACTTACAAGCACACAGATCCCCTGGTACTGTCCACGATCCTATCCATCCATGGTTGTCTGGTAGAGATCGCTCTTGAGCGATAAGACCGCCAATTGTACTTAATTTTTAAGTTTTTATTGTACATAGTTTATAGTTAAAATGCAATAAAGAATTATCTATCTATCTACATCTGAATATGGTTATGGTGTGTATACCCGCACTTAGACTCGGATTTGTCCATTGTGCGTGGTGTGTTCTGCTAGTCTAACCAGCCTAACACCGTCCAGAAGCGCAGAATCTTCCTGGGATCTTCACAGGCTACGCGGAGTGACTCGGGTGAATTTCTGCGTCGAGCGTAACATCGGTCGCGTCTATTCGGTTAAATTAGACCTGCCACA
This sequence comes from Eupithecia abbreviata, assembly GCA_943735965.1. Lineage (NCBI taxonomy): Eukaryota > Metazoa > Arthropoda > Insecta > Lepidoptera > Geometridae > Eupithecia > Eupithecia abbreviata. Next base: position 8,844,617 of record OX030982.1, on the reverse strand, counting down.
TTACGCGTCTTGACAGTTCGAACGGCCTGTACAGTACACAAACGATCTCCGCTGATGTTACGCCTAATCCGAATGCATCATACAAAATACACGTGACGCGACACGTTACGTCGACCGACTATGCGTTGACGGAAACATAAAAGACGCCGTACGCTCGACGCACTAACGCATCATCGTTTGAGTGAGAAAGGTTGAATTTTTCATTATTTGTTTGCCTGTTCTGGTGTAACGCGGCCGATAATACGCTGTAATAATAATTTTCCGTCAGATATGTACCAACCATGAAGTACCGACCCATTAGTAGCAGTGCTCGGCGGGATGCGGTACGCGCGTGTCTAGAACCGCACTCACCATTAAGAAGTCTCTTGTTAAGGGATGAGGATTAACCCGCTTACATCCGTAATGAATTCGGTAAACTACGATAGTTTTTATACTAAAACTAAAAAACATTGTTCTAAATCTGGAATGCTATATATATTTCCTACTGTTGTTTTCGACGTGATTGTTTATTATAGAACTACATTAATAAACAAATTATTAAATTTATAAATAAACAAACGATAAATATTTTTAAGCTCTCACGATCTGAACACAACTATGTATACTGGGCGGGATGTCATCCTATGACCACGATAGTGTTTAAACCTGTTAAAACGTCGGGAAAATATGTAGGTAAATAGACACGATAAATATAATACCTTATAAATAGTACTAATCAATAAAAAAATATTCGTGTCCTGTCATTACACTCTCTATTATGTCTGTGTAGCTCCATCCATGTCGGATCCAGATCGTAATCCTTACATTATCAACATTTTGTCGCATTTCAGATATATCACGCTTTTCCTTCAAGCAAAATGTTTTGCATGTTTGTTTATGATACTGTCATAACGACAGTTGTTTAGTCGGTAATAAAGTGTAATATTCATTTTCTTGAAACATAGTGAAAAATACATCCGTTGTACAAATAAAGCCTGTATTCTGTTTTTTGCTCGGAATAGTATTCATAATTATGTTTGTGTCCTAATTATGTACTCCCTCTCTTTGAGCAAGCTTTAATTAAGTTTGTATAATCCAACCCTTTTGAGGATAATGCTTAATACGCGGTCTTCATCACGCTAAACCAACTACTTTAGATGTGCTTGTGTCTACTGGTTAGGTTGGTACTACTGGCTTGTCTATGTTTAACACTAGAAAGACCAAGGCCGTCAATTTGACCGCACGGCGATTTCATTCTTAAATATTTTACAAACTATGTTTTTGTTTCTTTTAAATTTTTATTATTTTTATTTTATTTTAATGCAATATACGCAATAATTTCATAGGTATTCTGACTGAATCTCTAGTGCCGTCAAATTGACCGCTGCGGTCTTTGAAGGTATAGTATGAAGCCCGGCCCTTCTAGTGTTAAGTTTACATTTTTCATTATTATCATCATAAATCGGTTATGTTTAGAATTTTTTTTCTCAATAGAACAAAGTTCACTTAAATGAGAATGTATAAACAAAATTCTTAAGCTTACTTTCTTAACTAATTCATATATTATGCTATAATTGTAATACATAGGGTACTTAGCTAAAAAAATTAATAAATAATAATAAAAATAATTTACTGCCTGAATTATTCCACGGCTAGTGTAGACATATAAACCTGCATGCATAGGTATAAACTATAATAAATGAAATAAGTATCTCTAAAATTAATAGTAGCTGTAGCTTTTTCAGGGAATAGGGATAAGCTCAGCATAATGCTGACAAGCTTATCAAGCATGATAAGGCGCTGGTTTTCAGTTTATCCCTACGCACGACTAGAGACCGTCGGCAAGATTAAAAATTATTTTCTTGCTGTTTTTTATTGCTCTATTACCAAGAATGGTGCTTCCGTCTAAGGTGTTTCTGTGTGTGTACATGTTTTTATGTGTGTGTTACTGTGTGTGCTCTCCTGAGGCACCAGTCTCGTGAGTCTGGGCAAACCGAGAAGTGCGTAAGTGTGTGTAAATGTGTGCGTGTAAGTTCAGGTTTGGTTTGTTTAGTACATAATGAATTAACCTCCTGCAGAACAATTCTACCGCCGAAATGCGGTCCCCAAACCGGGGATTATGGTCACTAACCCCATCCCCCATGTGATGAAAGACAATAAGGCACTTATCAAGGGGTGGCCTGCTTCTATTATAGCATTTAAGGATCTTACTCTAAAATACCTATTTAAATAAAATTTTGTAACGGATATTAAAATTTACTCTAGCTCTTAAAATATTCCTCACTATGAACATTTTAAAGGCTTCAAAAATAATGAGTTTTCGAAGTGTTACTGAGCCAGTTTCATTGTATTAGAAGGTTTAATTCGAGCAAGCGTTTCAATTTAGGAAACCCCTATAAATTTGAGTAAATGATATTTCAAGTTTAATAAACTTTTCATTTCATGCATAAGCCTAAATTTTCGGGCTTTTAATGAGTAACCTCCTTTTTCATATTACTCTGATAATAAAATATTGCCTAAAGGCGACTAACACCCTACGTATTATTAAATTTCAATTAATCTTAAATTACCTACGTCAAAAGCTCTATGACGACCGATGTGGCGCGGTGGGCGAAGTTCCGCCTGCGACGCAGGAGGTTGCGGGTTCGATTCCCGCCTCGGAACAAATGTGTGTACGATCTGCAGATATTTGTTTCGGGTGTTCTGGTCGTTTTCTATGTATAATAAATAATATCTATCTATTTAATGTATTGTATTATGTATATCAGTTATCTAGTACCCATAACACAAGCTCTGCTTATCATGGGGCTAGATAATGTTGTGTGAATTGTCCAGCAGTTTTTTTTTTTCTATGTATCTTGTTTTTCTCAAATTGACGTTTTGTAGAATTTGTTTAGTGAAAATGCTATATATGTTTATATAATATAACAGCATCTATATATAGCAACTACATGTTTATAGAGAGAATTCACTCGAAAGAGCTTTGTCGAGACTTCACCAACTAGAACCCAGAGCTCTAGCCTTAAGAACCCAGAGGCATAGCGCTTAAGATGAGGTCGTCACACAAGCACCTGTGTTTACAATACCAATGAAAGACATCCAAATAGCTGAGAATCAAGCTGTTAACACTTTGAGTGCTGAAAACGCACGGCATGAGTTTTCTACAAGTGACTAATATCCGTAAATCCACACTAGCGCAGCGGCTGAGAAAATACAGATCTTTGTGACTCAGCAGAGCTGTAATATTTTTCGAACGAAACGCATGTGCGGCGCAACACAACCGCTGTGTAGAGCGGCAGCACGAATTTTTTAGGTAACAAAAAAGAACGCAGTCGTCGAAAAAAAACCGCAGTCAAAGTGTTAACTATAAGTTAACAGCTTGATTCTCGAGCGAGACTCAGTCCATAGTCGTAGCCTAAGCTGCACGTGGCCGATTGAAAAACAACTCTTCTTTGTAAAATTCTTCATAATAATTTCCATTCATTTTAATCTTCATAACACTCTTTCTGTAGGTATAACTTTTATAGAAAATCGAATCCTAGTTCCAAGGTAGCGGGTATCGGGTTTATTTACTGTCGAATGTAGTTTCACACTTTATTATTTTTATAGACAAAACAAACAACACACAAACATGTACGAGTACATCATCTAACTTTTATGTCTGTTATCAAAACTTTGTTCCGAGTCCTTTTATTAAATTGATATCTTGTACACAAGACAAAATGTTTGGCTTTTCCCTAATCTAAACAAATGTATCTCCAACTTTGGTGAAGTTGTAGCAAGTTTTACAAACACTTGACAAAAGAGATACGCCGAAATGAAATTATTCTGGAATGATTGTAGCTTTGTGTAAGCAATTATTTATTTATGTTACCGATTTTCAGTGTGCTGACTGCTGCTGGCTGAGCTTTGTTTTTTTCTTATTTTCGATAAACACAGACCACAATAAATCTTAGGGCCATTGGGCCACACATCTTAAGTGTGTAATTTCAAAAGAAAATATTTAGAGAATATCAAGCATCTGCCTTGATGGCAGATTTTTATTTTTTTACGACATTGGTATTTAATAAATATAAAAATATCATTAAAAATTCCTCATTCGTTAAATTCGTTAACACAGCCGCAGGCCAATATGCCAATCTATAAATGATCCCATGGATAAATATTAATATTTTCCTTTAACAGATTTTACGGATATTACAGCAAATTCAATAATCGATATAAATAAATAAATAATAATAAATAATGCTGGACAATTCACACAGCATTATCTAGCCCCATGGTAAGCAGAGCTTGTGTTATGGGTACTAGATAACTGATATACATAATACAATATATTACATAGATAGATATTTTTTATTATATATAGAAAACGACCAGAACACCCGGAACAAATATCTGCAGATCGTACACACAATTGTTCCGAGGCGGGAATCGAACCAGCAACCTCCTGCGTCGCAAGCGGACCTTCGCCCACCGCGCCACATCGGTCGTCGATATACGAGACTGATATAAATAAAGTTGTTAGTGTTTGATTTGGAGATAGCGGAATGTGGTAACTTAATTTCTGTGGCGGAGAAAATCTACTTGCTCGTACCCGTATCCGATTATACCTATACGAAATTTTGCTGAGACTCATCCGACGATATACGATTTTTTTCCGAGAGATACGCTCACAGAAACGTTCATATAACTCTGCAGGCCGCGTCGGTGATTAAAACAATGTCCCGCACCGGCATGCCTTTGTTCCACGCAAACTTTTAAAAACGATGTTTTAAAAATGTGTAATTTGTATCAAAGTTTGTAATTTGTTTCAGTTTGATGCTGATGGAAAGCACAGAATGTGACGCGGCCGTTTCTGGATGACGTGATGCAACTTGTAATGCTAAACTTCCTGATCATGTTCGACGTTGTATTTATATTCTTTCTGTTCCTGATCGCGGTGACTTGCGTCATGAATTACATGCCGGGGAAGAGTCGAAGGCAGGAGGCGATAGAAGAGGAGGTAAAGTACTATGCTATACATAGTAAAAAACAAAGTCGCTTCCCGCTGTGTCTCTGTCCCTATATGTGCTTAGATCTTCTAAACTACGTACCTAACGGATATTGATACGGTATTTTTTAATAGATAGAATTATTCAAGAGGACGTTTTATAAATAATTTGGCGCATAGTTTTCTACGCGGGCGAAGCCGCGGGGCGCAGCTAGTATACCTCTATTAAGTACTAGTCGTGCTCGCGGCTTCGCACGCGTTGTTTCTGTGAAACGTTTTTAGGTTAACTATTTCCTATGGGAGCTGATTAATAGGAATAAAAGAAGCATTACTGTTAATGAAGGTGCAACAATACAATATAACTTTATTGCACCATCAAATACAAAGAAAAAAAAACAAAGGATCTTAATACTTACTAAATCTAGTGGCACAATCGGCGGCCTTATCGCTAAAAGCGATTTCTTCCAGGCAACCTTTGGATGGATAGAATCGGTACGTATTAAAGCTGAAGCTGGCGTAATTATTTAAGAAAATATATAAAATAAAAAATATTTATCTAAAGAACGTACATATACATATAAAAATAGAGCAAAAAATACACAAAAAATAGGGACAATTAACATAAATAACACAGAAAATAAAAACTAAAAATAAAAATCAAGAAAACTTATTAAGAGTGGTCTGATAGTGTTGATGAACCATACTTTTAAAGAATTTTGCAACCTACATCTACGCGAAATTTCGACAAACATCCATCATATATCTAGACGTGAACACGTAACAAACATCCATATATCTATCTATGAATCCAAACTTTCGCATCTTTATCTACATAGTATAAAATTAAGTCGCCTCCGCTGTCTGTTCGCTGAGATCAGTTAAAATAATATAGTAATCATCTTATGTTTTGGTTTATCAGGTGGAAAGCGACGTGATTCCTCCTCCACCACTCTTCGATGACGATGAGAGACCAGTCAGCCGGGACACGTACGTCGTGATAGCACCGCCGCTTGGCAGCTCGAGGATTAAGCACGGCTGCCCTGTTCACGTGGTCTAGGATAAGCACTGATATAATTATGTAAGTATTATTAAAGTAGTACAGTAACTAGAAACAACTAAAGATAAGTTTCTCATTAAAATCTCAACTCATCTCAAAATAAGTTTCTAATTCAGAACACAGACAATCTCTAAAACCACTTCACGTGGACGATGTCGAGGGCAACAGTTAGGATTAAAAATAAGGTCAGAAACAATGGAAAAATAGCCAAACTCTGCTCTGCAGTGTGTTATATACAAGTATAAAATATTGATTGCTTTAGAAGCCGGTAGTATAAATCAATCAATATTAATATAGACAGACTTAAGACCTAGCTTACGTTCCGTAGGATTCTTTTTATGACAGATAAAATCTCATCTCGGCCAGTGCAAATACTGAGATTTTCAATGCAAAATATCAAATAATTATGATCATTTCTGAATTGTAATTATTTTTAGTGATAGTTCAAACGCGAATAAGGATGATGATAATAATAAATATGAGTGGCAAGAGATCGAGGGCTTCAGTATTTCAACAACTATATTCTGAGAGTTAAGAAAATTATAAAATAAAAATTGGATAAAGGAAGTGGATACTACAAAATTGATCGAATCATATATTATGTCAATAAAAAGATATGAGCAATTTAATTAGATGAACATATTAAATTCCTTGACGTTTATTGATTTAAATATGATCAGAACAGTAAAATGGTGACCCTCCTAACTCTCAAGTGATTATCAGCAGCACCAGTCGTAACTTTCCAATAAAATGACAATGTCAAGATTTTATTCCTCATGGCATTCATCTTAAACTTTTACAACATTTATTTTATCGTTTCAGATCAACGTAGGAGTTTATTACGAAGAAGCCTTATGATGTAGATGTCGAAAATAGTAGACATTTTTTACCGAGTAGTCATTTTAATAAAATTCTCGTTGAAGACTATGAGATGCGGAAATTTGGGACTCAAGTGATGGTATGAAATTGCAAAGTATTTGGCAAAAGGATATCAGCGTATAGTTTCATAAATTTTACAGATGGTGTTATTTGTATACCAGGAACAGGAATAATAAAAGTAATAAAACACATATAGAAAGCTTGACATCGGATAGAATGAACAAAACATAGTAGCGTTATAGCTCAAAAAATGCCTGTATCATTATTTTCATGTGAAGCTAATAATCCGCTAGTGGATTACCCATTGCCTCAAAGATTATCTTTTGCATAAAATAAACAAAAATATTTCTACGTTTTGTAATTTATTACAAGTTTTAAATTTTCGCGTCAAATATTTGCAATTGCTTGTTAAAGATATTGTGACTGAATGTAGATAAAATATTAGTCGATAGTGATAAGTTAATCTGTTTTTATTGCTAAGCATTTAGCATAATCTTCTAATGTTACATTGGCCTACCGAATCCTATTTTGCTATTACAGTGTATACTAATCAATCAATATAATTTTTATCGCTTTCCTAAAAATATTGTTTGTCTGATTTTTTTTTGCTCCTAAATTATATTATCCTTTGTATCTCTATGATTTATGTACAATGGCGTGTATTGTTAGCTGACACCTAGTTACGGTTGATGTCAATTTAAATCAATTGACGAACTATTTTCAAACACAATCAAAACTTCAGATAAATGAATATAGAGAGCCGTTTTATAAAAAAACAAAAAATTTAATCATATATAAAACAAAAACTGATGTATAATGGGCCAGGTAACGATACACGCAACTATACCAAACGCTAAAGAAAAGCGTTGAAATATATATGATTATTATTGTTTATGTATTCAAATGGGTATATTATGTTTGTACAGGAAGCTTAATTGCCTTTGACGTTTCCAATCTATCTGTGAACTGATTCTAATTAACTAACTAAGCAATCAAATCTAGCAAGCTTATGATTAATTTGTAATGTTAGTTACACTATCTCAGAATCTTCTAAGGGCTTTCCTGAATGAAGCGCAATTATTTTGACATTGTTTTAAGTATTTACTTATTATGTTAAATATTATATTGCAAACATTTAGAATTTTAGTATACAATTTAGAATAAGAGTATTTATAATGAAGAAGACAATACGATGTATTACGAAAATTTCATATCACCAGTTAGTTTATTTTGTTTATTTAGTATATATAGATATTGTGTGTACATTGTCATAAATATTAAAATATCGTATTTATGTAAGTACCTATAGATGTTACTTGATAAAATGATGATATAAAGTACAATCATATTTCAGAGAAGAACGTTTTGTGAAAATAATGTTTTTACTTGCATTAAATAAATCAATATGTAAAATGCTATATGGAAATATTCTTAAATTATAGTATATACTCAAATTAAATGCTGAGTTTTTCTATATGGAAATATTCATATAGCCAAAATTAGCACACATCATCATCATCATCATCAGCCTATATCAGTCCGCTGCTGGACATAGGCCTCCCCCAAAATTAGCACACAATTATTGGCATATATAGCTTTCAAGCCTAATTGTTTAAAACTTAGGTAGGAATTGAAGAAAATTCTGTATTAGAAAATTTATAATATTCATCAACATCAAATAATAATAAAACTTTAAAAATCATGGTTATTAATACTAAAGTCATTTAAAACGGGATATTTACCATGATTTGATTTTTGAGAATCGTGCGAACTTTGGTGTTCTCAATATTTCTGTATGGCTCGGAATCATGGTCCATTCGGGCAGTCGACCGAAAAAAGATCGAGGCTTTTGAGATGTGGTGTTGGAGGAGAATGTTACGCATACCGTGGACAGCAAAACGAACTAACAGATCCATTCTCGACCCACTAAATATCAGAACCAGATTGTCGACGATCTGCTATCAACGAGTTCTCAGCTATTTTGGCCATATAACCAGAAGGCAACCTGACAACCTCGAAATATTAGTGGTAATGGGCAAGATAGAGGGCAAAAGACCAAGAGGACGGTCACCAACCCGCTGGTCTGATCAAATTAAGGCTATAACGGGACTCACTTTGCCTGCAGCCCTGAGACAGGCCGAAGACAGAGTAGTGTGGAAGCGGTTCATCAGCGTCACCGTGAAAGCCTTCCAGGACGGGAACGACCTTCAGCAATGAAGACAACGACAAAGAAGAAGATTTTTGAGTTATCCAATATTTCGGCACAGTTACATGCGCCATGATCACGGAGTATGGTAAATATCCCGTTTTAAATGGCTTTAGTATCAAAGAATAATGAATAACACTACAGTGTCTTACTAAGTTTGAAAATAAAAATATGTTACATCAATAATTTAAATAAAGGTAAAACTTCCCAATTTAACAAAAGTCATTAAGTTTGAAGTAGGTACCACAAATAGAATTATGTGATAAAAAATATACACATTTTTAATAACTATATTTATTAGATAAATTATTATTTTAACTACTTATTATTAATAGAATGTCACCCAAACGACGCCTAAATGTGTAAACTTAATAAAATGCACTAATGCAGTGTTGTCAATAACAAATTGTTTTATTTGTTCTTAAAACAACACTTATATTAATTTCAGTTAATATCGATACCCATCCTTTAGATATATGTATACATAAGGCAACGATTCCAGGCAACGACCAAAACACACCTATACTACGTAGAGTCTATAAAAAAACATGGCCCGCAAATAAATTCGCTTAATTTACAATCGACGGGTCCGCCAATAAAACGTCAAGATAATATTTGTTGCGAAGAACCACCTGAGGCAACAGAAGTTTGGTAAAATCGATACGAATAGCAGCGGGGGAGTATCTCGTAAATACTCCTTTTCTGCCTAAGAGACCAACCATTGGCATCTTACCTGTAGGTCTGGATGTATTAGGTATATATCCTAATGGTCGACAACGGTGTGTGAGTTGAGTGTGGTGGTATTTGTGTGGAATGGATAAATAATAAATTCTTTATTTAGAACTTCAGACACACACATACAAAATACATGAATCACAGTTAACTTACAAAGAAAAAAAAAACAATGATAAAATTATAATATAGGTAAGATGTCTGTGTGTGCTGCAGTATGTCGAAAAGGCATTGGCATGGCGTAATATCGTGGAAGTCAATCATGTTCTTCTGTAATTATGTGGATATGTATTAAATAAATAACTTACAGACTTACGACGATGTTTACGAGACACACATACAAGAATCTATATGTATATATAAAAGAAAGTCGTGTTAGTTACACTATTTATAACTCAAGAACGGCTGAACCGATTTAGCTGAAAATTGGTGGAGGTAGCTTAGAATCAGAAGTCTAACATAGGATACTTTTTATCATTTAAACCATTTGCCGCATAGATTTCCACGGGGGCGAAGCCGCGGGGCGCAGCTAGTAATAAGATAAAATAGTAAGATGATGTTTATTCGTTCAGAAGACAAAAAAATACAATGAATAAACGAATTCTGTTTAATACTTTTTATTATAAATATGTAAACTTAATGAAATGCACTAAAGCAGTGTTATCAATAATAAATTGTTTTATTTGCTCTTACAACAATACATAATATTCATTTCAGTTAACATCGAAACGAATAAAAAACAACGTGAGACCAAGAAGGCTGCCACTCAGCGTACGCTGTAAGAAGATTATTACAAAATATTTATGCAGTTTAAAACAAATATGCTAGTTATTTTTAATCACACTGGTCCGATGTCCAAAGCAGTGGTCACAACTACTCCAATAGTTTTAAGAGCAAATTGCATTCTTAATGCATCTTTTCAGCCTTTCCCTTTGACGAAAGTCAAAGAACAGAAATGCAGCAAAAAGACACTTGGAACATTCCATTTCATTTATTTCGCTATAGAAGCGAAAAGCTCTTCAATTTTTAAGATGCTAGACTTTGCAATAGTTCTCAAGACTTGGAATAGTTTGAAAATGAAACTGATATAGGGATCCAAACCAATATATTATAAATGCGAAAGTTGTTGGGAAGGATGTTTGGATGTATAGAGGTTTGTTTCTTCTTCACGCCAAAACTACTGAACAGATTGGGCATAAATGAATTTGTATTCTGGTAGTTTTGGGCGTATAATAAAACATAGGCTACTTTTAATCTCAAAAATCGGTTCCTATAGGATAGTTTCCATAGAAACAATACGTGCAAAGCCGCGGGCAGAAAATAGTACAAAATAAAATACGTTAGTATGTACAACTGAAATGGTGAATATTGTTTATGTAGGTAGAGCATCTAGGGTTACGTCACCGATCCCAACGTCAGGTAACCAACGTCCAACGTCTGGTGCCCTGCATAGCCCAGACGAGCTACGAGACATCACCTCGAAGAAAATCCTACAGTTCCCAGCAGTTGCAAAGATCAGTGGCGAATGATGAACGCCGTAGCTTCAGGGCTGAAAGAATATAATGGCGATCACATATGCACACGCTTATTATTGCCCCATTGACATCCAAGCCAACAGGAAGCCAAAAGTAAAAACAATTATGTATAAAAGGGCACAACGCGCAATCAGTGTTCGAAATAATCATTGAGGTACTTATACAAGAACCCCTAGAAACTGTTAGACACAGTTTCCACAGAGCGAACGTTATTAGGATTGTATCTGTCAGAGTTTCATGCTGGTCCTATTACGTCAGCAACACAGTGGGATAGAAGTGAATACATTTTATGAAGGAAACTATATATTTCCAATTTTGGATACCAAATCAATCCATACTTGGTATATGTTAGCATAACTTGATAAAGTGTTAAATATAATTGAAAAAAATAATTTAATGGTTGTCTGGTAGAGATCGCTCTTGAGTAATAAGACCGCCAATTGCAGTATGCAATAAAGAATAGTAAAGTAAAGTATATTTTATTGCATGAAATATATGTGTAGTGAATACAGGTGTTGAGTCATAAATGTGATTCAATGTATTTCTACCGTTAAGTGTGCAATGTCAGATTTACAATTTGTGTGTAATGAAATTAAATTAAATTGTATAGATATAATTAAAATTAAAAAAAGTGTAGATAGGAATACAACAGATAATACGAATTGATTTCAAAACAAAAGTCAGACTTAAAAATAACGAATGTCATGGAGTGGTTAAATCTTTGTCAGTAATAAATTCATTAATGGTATAGTAACATTTGCTAGAAAGTATAGTTTTAAGTTTTCTTTGGAACTCCAATCTCGGCAATAGTCTTATGCACTTTGGTAGTTTGTTATATATAGACGGGGTCATACCAAAGATACTATTGCTCATCATTGTGGTATTTCTATTTGGTAAACAGACTTTATGGTTATCACGCCTGTTGCAGATAACGAAATCCGAAGGTTTATTAAACAGCTCACAGAATGTTCTATCGATCTGAAATATTCAGAACAACCGGAATAAGATTTTTTATGTAATCATCGGTCGGGGCATCCTATTAAAAGCCGTTTACGATGTCAAAACATTAAATAACTAAGGCTCGGTAATAAATCTTCCCATAAAAATTAGTTCATAGTTTATTTATTCATTTGTGATACACAGGTAATCTATGTATCAAATTATTTAAAAAAAATCCTCTTTAAGCATCTCTATCTATTAAAAAAATCCAAAATCCGTTGCGTAGTTTTAAAGATCTAAGCATACGTAGGGACAGACAGAACGAGAATCAACTTTGTTTTATACTATGTAGTGATAACACAAGGCTTTTGCCGGTTTTCAGCGACCCGACCCACGCCAATGTCCGTTTCAAGTCAAACATGGGTATGCAGAGAATAATCTCCGCACTCTCTGAAACTGAGGGCAAAGGAGCTTGTGCTAATCTTTTTGGAATGTTCATGAAACATGAGGGGCTGCAGTTTTATAAAGTATTCCTTTTGGATGTGGAATTGCTCCCACTACGGCACACTTACGTAACTGTGTTTTATTAATAACTAGCTGCACCCCGCGGTTTCACCCGCGTGGTGATAGATACTCGTATTTTGGATAAGATACAATATATCTTTATGAATTGTAGCCTATTTGTTATTCTGATATGTAAGCTATATTATTGTGAAGTTTCATTAAAAGCCATTCAAGTAGTTTTTACGTGAAAAAGTAACAAACATCCATCCATCCATACTTACAAACTTTGACGTTTATAATATTAGTAGGATATAATCATAAATATAATTTGTTTAAATACGAGTATTTTTGTGATATCAGTAAGTAGTAGGTCTAGGAAAAAAATGATTTGGATGAAAAAAGAAGGTAATGGCTATATGTGACGGGCACAGTCACATATAGCCATTACCTTCTTTTTTTTTTCTCTAGAAAGAGCTTAAATAAATTGTCTATGCTTATATATTTCAAAATAATATAATTAATAAATGAAAAAATTAGATACATTATACTAAAATAAATTCAACAAAACTCTAAATAGTCTAAGTAACTTTTTGGAAACCTGGACACGCAAAAGTTGTTGTATTCATCTTATAATTACCCCGCTCGACCGAAAGAAAGGTAAGTATAGTAGTATAGTAGTATAGTTTTTTCTCTTCTTTTTTTATTAATTATATTATTTTGAAATATATAAGCATAGACAATTTATTTAGCTCTTTTCTAGAGAAAAAAAAAGAAGGTAATGGCTATATGTGACTGTGCCCGTCACATATAGCCATTACCTTCTTTTTTTTCTATAATATAATTAATAAATGAAAAAATTAGATACATTATACTAAAATAAATTCAACAAAACTCTAAATAGTCTAAGTAACTTTTTGGAAACCTGGACACGCAAAAGTTGTTGTATTCATCTTATAATTACCCCGCTCGACCGAAAGAAAGGTAAGTATAGTAAAGAAGAAAAGTACCGACCTTTTTACAAGTGGTCGTTCATAGGAACCTATAAAGATGTACGGTTTGGTAAGTATATTTTTTTATAAATTACAGAAACAAGCTGGGTTCATGATCGTAGCATAAAATGACCATTAAAGTTATAGCATTCTTCGTGCGTCTATAACAGTTAAGTGGCTGTTACTTCAACCATTAATGTATAGCTTATGTATAGACGTTATGGAGATTGTAAATCGACACTCATAAACGTTCTGCTCTGGAAAAAGAACACAAAGTTTGCTTTTACTTTTTATTCGTGTAGGTTTAAAATCTTAGGCAAGGTACCGATGGATTCTAGAAAGATCTACAAGAGCTTCTAACGTCCAGAAACTCAAAGATCGCCAGTTTCCGTACATTTGACAACTTAAATGTACTGAAACAGCGATCTCAATGGTCATAGGCCAAAATCCAGTTCGGATCGATAAGCCGATTCAAAAAGAAAGTTATCTCAAAACCTATATCCGTTTATTCAGTTATCGGTAGGGACACTTAATTTTTTTGTTTGCGCTTGTTAAGATGTCCTTTAAAACTTGGGATTTTTCGATAAGCCTCTCATTTACAAGATGAAAAATATTTGTGAAAATTCACAGAGTTTTCAGTAGCATTTCCTATCATCCTCTTTTACGACATTGTCTTGTGCCAACCTCATTTACTTCTGCATACAAAGATTCCAGGACAAAGTACTCAGGTCAATTATTAATGCGCCCTGGTACGTAAGAAATGACGATATTCATCAGGACCTAAACATTGAATTCGTCGACAAAGTCATACAAAAACACGCGGAGGCTCACGAACAAAGGCTTCATCATCATGTGAATGTCGAGGCGATCCAGCTCCTCGACAACACGGACATAGTGAGAAGGCTTAAAAGGACAAAACCTTTTGAGTTAGTGTAGTGATAATAATAGTGTATGTGCAGAAGTGCTATTTTAAAGAACACATGAACAAAGTGTCTTCACCTTAAGTATAGAGACATTAAGAAAAGTGCCAATGGACACGTTCTTACTAATATGTTGATATAAAAATAAGTTAAAACTAAATTACCCATTAGCCAATTATATGGCTAGATTGTAATTAAACTGTATATTAACATTTATTTAAATGTGTATAATAGAAAATAATAATAAAAAATTACTTCTGCAAAAATATTTTATGTAATATAACTATTAGAAAAAAGTGACAGTCAAATAATAGAAACAAATTAGAACTAGTATTTACAATTGAAACAATTAAACTAACTGCAGACTTTTGCAAACAATCTCAACTGATCCCTATCAATACCAGTCGGAAGCGTCCTCAAGCCGCTGCTGGCTACATTATCCCTCTGTATGGCTCACCAGATCTTGTCACGCGTCGTTTCAAACGTTAATTATATATTTTTACTAATTTAATTTAAGTCTGATTATTACAATACAATACAATACAAATACGCTTTATTGCACATCAAACACAGAAAAGCAAAAACAGTAAAGAACAAAGATACAGATGCACAATGGGCGGCCTTATCGCTAAGAGCGATTTCTTCCAGGCAACCTTTGGATGGACACGTAGCTAAAGCTTAGAAAGTTGAATCCGTGGACATCCACTCAATTTTTGGATTGATACAAAATCTTCAAGTTACATTTAGCTATTCAAATTAAGTAGGACGCGCAATAAGCTCCCACAAAACGGCACAACAGCGAATGTCACCATAAACTTTTGTAGCAGGAAGTTTTGAGGGAAATTGGTTATGCAGTTGGCAAGTTGACTACATTTTGTGCTGACGCTGAGCGCAGCCTTAGATTGTAATAAGCTTTCTACGATGCAGGGAATATTCTAGACTAGTTTTTGCCCATGGCTTTGCACGCGTTGTGTCTATGGAACCGTTTCAAGGTTATTTCTATTCCATGGGAACTGTTTAATGAGATCAGAAGTACCTATAGCCCATCTTTGATTCCAGGATTATAGCTATATCAATGCAACATTTCAAGATGTTTCGTTTTGTAGTTTTGACATGAAGAAGTAACAAACATCCATCTAAACATCATTCATGCTACGAGTATGATATACATTTTACAGAAGCAAACCCTAACATAATTTACAAAGGTATGGACATCCATGCATTAGTGAAATAAAGCAGAATGCTACAATAAAACCCCACAAAACGGCATAACACCATAAACTTTTGTAGCAAGAAGTTTTGAGGGAAATGGGTATGTATTGGATACAGTTGGCAAGTTGACTACATTTTGTGCCTAGACTGAGCGCGGACTAAGATTCTAATAAGCTTAAAGAATAAAGAATAAAGAATATTTATTTCAAAATTTACAAGATAGCCTTATTATCTATGCACTTTTTATTTATTTATTTTTATTTTTATTAGTAGTTACTTATACCACAACTATAAAAAAAATCTTAATACTATGCAATAAAGTAGGTAGGTATACGAACTTGTTAAGGCTTTCATTTGTTGCCTGAATCATAACTTCCGTGTTAGTAATAATACTGTGTTACGGCAAGTTAGAGCTCAGTACCTCGCATGGCGCTTTTATGATAAATATTTGGTTACAATAAAATAACGTATTATTAATGTATACAAAAATTAAAAATTAAAAAAAGAAAAAAACAGTAGGTTAAGGAAAGAAATAAACAGTATAAAAATTGTGGCTATTAATGACAAAAACTAGTATTAAATCTAAGATAACAGACTGTTACATACAAATATACAAATTAAAATTATTTCGTTATTTAAACATAAGTAAGTACATTATTATATAGCTTTAACGGCATAACTTTAGGTTGTTCATATAGCTCATTCCAGTGGTTTCCTGAGTCTAGCAGGCATACCACTATCGCCGACTTGTTCATTTGCCTACTTTTGAAGTATGGACACAGGCTTGCCTCGTACGAGGGCCGCCAGTAATGTGTACCTATCTCATATTTTTTATTTTGTGATGGAAACAATCGGCAATCATCAATCTGACTAAGTTTTTGTTTCAAGGGATAATAGAGCGAAGCCTGCGAAGGCCCCAGGAAGATTCTGCGCTTCTGGACGGAGCTTGGCTGGCTATACTAGCAAACAACACGCATAAAGGACCAACTGGAGTCCAAATGCGGTAACAGGCGTACCTCCACCTAAACCTTTTCTTAAGAGATAATAAAGATGCCTAACATTTCTAAGCGGAAGAAAGTTGTTGTAGAAAAAAGATCACCACAACACAGACGATTCAGAATCTTCAGTCAAATTTATTTTGCAATCAACGACTTCCCACAAGAAACTTGAACTACGGCCATCGGAATTAAAATGCAAATCTAGGAACGACCGTTCGTCGCATTTCTTTGTCTGTAAATTAAAAAGCTAAAGCTGTGGTTTATGTAAACGGTCGCCGTTTTATGGTGGTGCTGGAAAGGTAAAAAGGTTATATTACAATTTATTTACAATTTTAATGTCTATAATACGCCACCGTCTATACCTATACTATAGCTACGTGTCCATCCAAAGGCTGCCTGGAAGAAATCGCTCTTAGCGATAAGGCCGCCCATTGTGCATCTGTATCTTTGTTTGTTTGTTCTTTACTGTTTTTTTCTGTGTTTGATGTGCAATAAAGCGTATTTGTATTGTATAGTAATTATTCAAATCTAACTCTACAAGTAGAAACTACGGCCGATTTGGCGCAGCGGGTGAAACCGCCTGTAATTCTGGTTGTTGCGGTTGCGTTCGATTCCCGCCTTGGGACTAATGTTTGTACGGTCTGCAAATATGTTTGTTCCAGGTGTTCTGGGTTTTTAATATGGTATAATAATAATATTTACCTATGTTATGTACAATGGTCATAAGTATATCAATCATCTAGTACCCATAATACAAGCTCTGCTTGGCTTGGAACTAGATGATGCTGTGAGGATTGAATACATTAAACACTACAATTACATTGCAGTACCTAACTGGTTTTATGTATTTTTACATTATTATGTGTAAGCAAAGTCGATCACAAAAACATTTTTACTCAAACAAAGTATAAATTATGAAAGTTATGGTGTATCTCTGTGTATCCTTCACGCCTAAAGAACATACAGATTTTTTTTATAGTCAGTATATCTTCTTTTGACCACAATCTCACCGGTAGGTGACGATGTGGCCGAAGATTTGCGATGATATAGGTTGCCTGGAAGCGATTGATTCTAAGCGATATAGGCCGCCCATTGTACTTGTCGCATATAATGTATTTTTGTAATTATTTGATTATGGTGTACAATAAAAAAATATTTTACTGTATTATATGATATAATGACAAACGTCATTTACAAAATTACTAAAGAGCGATGACAAATCTGCGAGCAGAAAACGGCCGTCATTTAATTTCTGACTGATTATTAAAAATTGGTAGCTAAGTAATTTTTTGCGGAATTCTGAACACGTTCCGCCTGTTGAGAGCAGGCGGTGTTGTACAAATAGATGGCTGTTAAAGGCCATTTTATATCGAAACAAATCTCAAAAATATTAATTATTTAAATTAACGAGGGCTTTAATTGAAACAAAATCGGACTTGTTCGAGTAATCCTAAATCGCTCTACATTTTGTAAATGAGAAAATTCAGTGGTAGAAAACGTTATTGATTTGTAAAATTGTTAGAAGAGCTTTAGTTATTTTGAAAGTTGGTGATTGTACTTTCCAACTCAGATTATCCTATGATAAATATTATTTCTCAGGTTTTTGTTAGTGCGTAAGCCCTCGCACTAGCACACTTTATTTAATTTCTTAGAGATTACCCCGAGTGTGCTGGGGTAAACCCTATCTTGAGTGGAGACCGTGACTCCGCAAACGTAGTGTAGGATTCACTCCGGCCAGGTGAGATGACGACCTGCGAAGGACTGCAGGCAGATGCTGGATGGGCGCAATGGATCTCATTAGGGGAGGCCTATGTCCAGCAGTGGATTACTATAGGTGGTAATGATGACCGTGAGTGCCAGGGCTTACGCACTATATTCTTTAATTCTTTATTGTAAACATACAAAACTTAAAAATAACTTATATAAAAAGATATGTACATAGGCGAGCTTAACCCTGAGTTAGAGTTTTCTTCCAGCAAACCTTAGTTTTACAGGAGTGGCGATGGAATAGATAGAGGAAGTGTACAAGAGACAAATTAGACTAATAATACAATACGGAATGAGATTATAATATACATACATAAATTAAAAAAATAATAGTTCAATAAACCTAATAAATACATTTAGTATATTAACAAATATAGAAAGCCTATGTAGTTTCTACTAAAATTACCTACTCTTTCATTACACTAAAGAAGTGCCCCCAAACACGGAGTTTCTGCAGTAAATCTGAACTGGAACGCAAAGATAAGGAGTGCAGTCGTAATGTCATAATGCAAGTCTTTTGTGTGAAGAAAAACGAGAGGTTTTTTAGATCTCAAGGGGTTAAAATTTACGTTAAATATTTTGTGCCGTCTAGTCTGTCGTATCATGATTGTAAACATATTACCTATTTTCATCAGTTATTAAGTACAAATTAATTTAAGTAACTAGCTTCCGCTCGCCTCTTCCCTTGCATTATTGCGTGATAAAAACCTATGATAATATGTATAAATGTGGACAATAATTATTCCGCGAATATATTTATCCCGAAGCTGGTAATCGAACCTGAAACCTCCAGCGTCGCCGGCGGACCTTCACCCGCGGCAGCACAGGGGTCGTCGTAATATCAAATTTCACTATATATTTCAGAGGCTACAATCATGATGGTACTCTCTCTCTCTGTCTCTCTCTCACACACATATCTCACATTAATGCATTTAGCCGGAATCAGGCGGTTATTATCCAAGCACCCGGTGGTAATTCTTTGGCTATGCCATCGTATCATATAATATATAGACAACATCCTGAACCAAAATCTGTAGATAGTCCTAAGGCGGGAATCGAACCCGCAACATCTTGCGTCGCAGGCGGACCATTGCCCATCCCGCCCCTTCGGTCGTCAATAAGCCGCCAGTGTTCCCAATCTGCAGATCGTAAAACATTTGTCCTAAGTCGGGAATCGAACCATCATCGCGTCAAATTACACTTTAAATTTTACTGAGGAAATACTATGATGATGATAAGTTTAACCGGAATCAGGCGGTTATTATCAAGCACCCGGTGGTAAATCTTCGGCTATGCTACTGGCTCTTACAACAATGGACGCCGGCAGTATGCCAAATTGCAGCAGATCGCATTGTTTGTGGATGTTTTACCGAATACCTATGCACTATTTCATTAATTCCTTGACAGAGGATTTGCATCCCTGATATTCGGTTTGGATTTTCATTAGCTTCAACAAAAGGAAGTAAGCGCTGTTATGGCTTTTGGAATTTAAGGAACAATCTTGAATTCAAAGTGTTCTACGGAAAAGGGAATAAGTGACTTATTCCCGTTTCTAATTCTCTTAACAAGATGCCCACGATTATGGGGGAAAACTGTAAAAGAAAATATCAATACTTATCTATAGGTTATATTTTATTTATACTCGATTTAGTATCCAAGATATTTTATGTCAACATAGACATTTTTGAATCAAAAGTTAACAATAAATGATAACAACAACAGTGCCCTGAAAATTTGTAACATGATCAAAAGTGTAGTAACCTCCTTCTTAAAAAAAACTGTAGCTTTCTTTACTGATTACAAGTCTATACTTGTAATCAGTGTAATAATTTATCAGTGATATAAGTTATTGGTAGAAACTGTTGTTTTTAAGATTCTTAAAGAAAGCTACAGTTTTTTATTAAGAAGGAGGTTAGGCCTATGCCTAAAAAATCTGTACATTTCTTCAAGAAGGGAATCTTTACAACAACAAAATATTATCTACTGATAAAATCTCACAAGAAAACAATGGTAGGAAAACTTGAGGACGCATAAAAAATACTTCAGATTCTTTCTACCCGCGACTCTTGGCGTTATTAAATTCTTTGTAAACGCGGGTCACCTACTCCGAAATGTGGATCTGAAAACGACTTTAGAAGCATATTGAATCCCATAGCAAAACCTTATTATCTCATTGACCTACAATGAATGCTCTTACAAAAGCCAGAAAGGCCCCGAATTATCTGATTTACGGAAATGAAGATAGAAATTTAATTACGGAACAGCAAAAACAAACGAACAAAACCCATTGAATTGGTACTACATAAGTCGTTTTTAGAATCCAACATATTTTTTTTGTAAACAAAAGGATTATTTACTTAATTAAAAAATATAGATGCAAAATATTTTATGACATAAGAGCAAATTGCAGAAGTACGCAATATTTTTTGGTTTAAAAGCTTTTTTTACTCATCATTTCATTTGTCCTGTTATTCGAGCTCGAATTTGAGCCTTTAATCCAATTAAGCTTCGTTGATGTTTTTGTTTGAAGTGATATCCTTGTTATCTTGTTATTTTTATTATAACAGTGTGTTTCTATATACTTTCAGTCATAAACAAACAAGGGGCTAGTGTTTGAGGTAGCTTTATATGAAACCAGCATCATTTGGCCCCAAGCTAAGCAATGCTTGTATTATGGGTACTAGATGACTGATATACTTAATACAATAAATTACAAAGTTTTTTTTTATACGTACCTTCGCGCCCCCTCTTTCGTCGATAAGTCACCAGTGTCCCCATGCCATGCGGGTCTAACAATGGTCTAAATAGATAAATATATAGTGATAAGAACCAACGAGTAAGCGAACTTAAGGTCTAAATTAATAAAAGTAAAAATCTTCGTTAGAACCTTCGTAAAGATCTTCGTTGACATAAAATATCTTGGATTCTAGAACCAAGTCAATGTATCTGTATTTATTTTACTGGCCCAAATAAATGGCAATTGTTTGTTTAGTCATGGAAAATGTCACGAAATCATTAATCAGAACAAATCCTGCATCACTGTTGCCCTAGAGCATTATTTACTTAATTAAAAAATATAGGTGCAAAATATTTTATGACATAAGAGCAAATTGCAGAAGTACGCAATATTTTTTGGTTTTAAAAGCTTTTTTTACTCATCATTTCATTTGTCCTGTTATTCGAGCTCGAATTTGAGCCTTTAATCCAATTAAGCTTCGTTGATGTTTTTGTTTGAAGTGATATCCTTGTTATCTTGTTATTTTTATTATAACAGTGAGTTTCTATATACTTTCAGTCATAAACAAACAAAGGGTGTTTGAGGTATATAGCTTTATATGAAACCGTATTAAAAAAATATATATACATGCTGGACAACCCATACAGCATCATTTGGCCCCAAGCTAAGCAATGCTTGTGTTATGGGTACTAGATGACTGATATACTTAATACAATACATTACAAAGTTTTTTTTTAATACGTACCTTCGCGCCCCATCCTTCGTCGATAAGTCACCAGTGTCCCCATTCCATGCGGGTCTAACAATGGTCTAAATAGATAAATATATAGTGATAAGAACCAACGAGTAAGCGAACTTAAGGTCTAAATTAATAAAAGTAAAAATCTTCGTTAGAACCTTCGTAAAGATCTTCGTTGACATAAAATATCTTGGATTCTAGAACTAAGTCAATGTATCTGTATTTATTTTAGCTTGGCCCAAATAAATGGCAATTGTTTGTTTAGTCATGGAAAATGTCACGAAATCATTAATCAGAACAAATCCTGCATCACTGTTGCCCTAGAGCACAATTTGAAAGGAACTTTGTGTCAAACCGAGGCTACATTGTTGGCTGCCCTCATTAAATTGACTGAAATACCTCCCTACCCCTGCAAACAACGCATCATCGGGATTGAACTCGCAACAGACAAAATAACATTAGCTGGATCAATGTTCACTATATTTTTTTAAGCTCCGCTGAGAAGTCGAACTTCGTTGACTTCGCGGCGATCGAAGGTTCGAAGTCTGTATGTAATGGAACACCGGTGTTTCGAGCTGGTAGGTAAACAAACAGGTAGTAGGCATAGCAGGTAGATCTATGACGACCCTACAACGTGACTAACGGTAGAGCCAATGGCAGGGCACCATGGTACTGTAGAGTCAATACAGGGTCTGCTAAGTCAAAATTACTACTTAATTTCTTTAAAAATAAATTACTTTATAATATCGTGTGTAAGGCTAGTAGAATATGTAAAATCGCTAATAATGAAGCTGTGATACATAATACGATAAAATAGTGATCTAGTCCAAACACTGTCCCGAAGTCAACGTTTTTGCTTTCCACCTTTCCACCACCCTCTTATTTTTTCATTTTCATTTTCATTTTCCTTTCCACCCCCCTCTTATAAGCAATCATGGACTATATTGTGGTGAAACTGATATTTAGTTGACCAAGAAAACACGCTGTTTTCATGTTAGCTAGTAGTCCAGTGAAATTATAAAGCAATTTATCATTTTTGCAGGGCATTTACGAAAACGTCATTATTCATTTCGAATCCTGAAAAGCGTAAATGAGTGTTATAACCACTCGTAGCCAACATTACAACATGAAAACGAGTTAGAGATTACAGAGAAAAATTGTTTGTCATCAATCTATGATTTGGATGTAAAAGATTGGGTTGGTTGGATTTATTGGCAAGTAGTTTCAGCCCCATGGAAACTGATATAAGGGATAAAAATCAAGCCTATATATTATTCAGAAAGAAAGAAAGAAAGAAATATATTTTATTTTTAACTACAACCAATCATACAAGATCTTAAAACTAGTTATAAAAGTACATTTGGTAGCTATACTATGCGGATTGTAGCTAAAAAATTAGGAAATGGCTCAGCATGAATGCTACGAGTACTGGTAGAACCAATACACGCAGCGCTGATCTTCCGCCGATTCCTACAATCAGTAGCAGGTAGCGCACAATGATAAAAACAGTGCCTACGTAACAAATTATACAACAACAAATATGAAAGTATATATATAGTACATAGAAAGGCGTGTTCAAGTATAAACTGAGTTAAAATTAAAGTAAGTGTATACTTGACCTTGAAGATACAAAAAGAAGGTGTATAATATATATATAGGTAGTGGTTTGGTCAACCGAACAACAGTTTACAACAATAAAGTTATGTTTAGCATATCAATATACATAGTTACAATACAATACATTTGAGTTACAAAAGGTATAATATACTGAGACTGAGACGATTGGAATAAAAGTGTACACTAGTATGTGGTAATCCAGAGGAGCCCTCGCTATCAAGCCATTTGTGCGGATAAAAGCGAGGATTTGAGTCTACGCTTAAAGGTAGACTTTGAGATAGGTTGCCGTAAAGGAGGTGGTAGATTATTCCAACATTTCGTGGCTTGGTAGCGAAAACTTCCTCTAAACGCAGCGCTTTTGTGCAGCTTAACAACAAGCAGGAAAGAAGAAGCACGGGTATCGTAGAGATTGCGCGATGAGGACCATTCAAACTTATTGTACAGATATTTTGTGCGTTTGTATCTAATGACTTCATGCACCAAAGTAGCCAAATGTAGAGTTCGGCGTGCTGCCATGTTCAGTAGTCTGGCTCTGTTGATGTAAGGAGTCACATGGGTACGGGGGGGAATAATAAAGCAGAAACGACAGCAAGCGTTTTGGACTCGTTGAATAAGACGTTGGGATGACGAGAGGAGACGTGGACCGTAAAGTATATCGCCGTAGTTAAGTTTAGAGAGAACCAAACTTTCCGTTAAAGTAACGCGTAAATCTTTCTGAAGTAAGTTTCTTATCCGGTATAAGATTTTGAGTCGATAAAAACAACTTTTAACTAGACTTAGCACGTGCCCTTCAAAACGAAGATGGCTGTCAAAGACGATACCAAGGTTACGAGCTTCAGAGACTTGTTCAAGACGTTGGTGAAGTATGCAGATTTCAGGATTAGCTGACGAGATTTTAGACACCTGTTGTTTACTTCCCAGTACCATAAATTTAGATTTATTGGCATTCAACATAAGGACATTTCTACCAGTCCAGTCGTGGATACGATTAAGGTCATCAGTGATTTTACGTTTTGCCATTGAGACGTCATTGGGGTTAAAGGATAAGTATATCTGGACATCGTCGGCATACAAATGAAAGTGACAGTTAGCTATTACTCTAGAAATGTCCGCAGTATAGGTAATAAATAGTAGGGGGCCTAGTATAGACCCCTGAGGAACTCCACGTGTCACTGGCAACGGATCAGAGAGAGAGATAATTCCATCTTCTTTGACCACCCTAACTTGTTGAGTACGCTGAGAGAGGTAACTGTCAAACCATGTGATTGCGTGTCTATCCAAGCCGTAATACGACAGTTTCCTTAAAAGTAGCTCAATGTTTAGGCAGTCAAAAGCTCGTGAAAAATCTAAAAGTGTAAGAATAGTACCCCTCCCTTGATCTTGACTGGTAATAATATTATCCGTTACGTCAAGAAGGGCCGTAACCGTTCCTCTCTCCTTTCTAAAACCTGATATTCCAGGCTTAGAACTACGTATGAACTTTGACTTCTCTAGGTGCTTATTTGTAAGCCAAAAATATAATAAAGGAATTAGAATTTTGTTATTTTTTTGCACATCAGCTCGATTCGTTTAGTATTTTTGAAGAAGTAACAAATATCCATCCATCCATGAAAATATCCAAACTTTCGCATTTATAAAAGTTGTGTGATTTTTATTCGTTAAAAAACTTCCGAGAACTGATCATAAATAAATAATGCTGGTCAATTCACACAGCATATAAGTGGGAAAAATGACCCTATTGGGTAATTATACGATTTGGACTATTGTCATTTTCTAATAAAAAGCTAAGCGTTAAGGCTTCTAGGGCTCCTCAGCCCTGTCCGGTACCTACCCTCACAGTTAGGTAGAAACCCAAAAAAATTATGCATACTTTAATGCATTACAAGGGGTACAAAGGGTGGGCTTAATGCCTAGCCAAATCTACCTACCGACCAGAAAATCACGTTTTTACCGAGGGTTAGCGTGCTAACATTACATAGTTTCAGAAATAGCTAGATAGAAAACACTTTATTATACCACACAAAACAGAAAACAATAAAGAAATTAAAACCTAAGATAAAGGTATAAAGGGCGGCCTTATCGCTGAAAGCGATTTCTTCCAGGCAACCTTAGAATGGACTGAAATATACTTAATGTACCTACGTATAAGTAGGTAATATGTTAAATAACACAAACCAGATCGAAATCTCTTTAAAACTTTGCATCAAGCACAACTTTATGTGGTACCTCGCTTCGCCCAACCGAAAAGCACTAAACTCGTTTACCAGGAGGTAACAAATCGTAACGGCCAGAGAACCAACGTTGGACCATTCATTCCTTCGCTTTTAAGCGTTCGTTTTAAACTTTTTTGCTTTTTCCGCAATAACTCAATCCAAGCGATAAGGCCTGGCTTTGAGAGCTCGGCTTTAGACGGGATTCTATCGAAAAGTTTAAGTTAAGAGTAGTTTTTACTAACAATTGTTGGTTGTCGGATTTGCAGTGGACCTGAAAGTTTTCTATTAAATAAGGACTAACGAGGCTAGTCTACTACGACTATTCGAAGACGTGTGCTAACTAAGTTCAGTACGACCTCTCGATGACCTCTATGCCGCGGAGCGCCGACGGTCCGCCTGCGACACAGGAGGTTGCGGGTTCTATTTTCGCTTCGGGGCTAATGTTTGTACGATTTGCAGATATTTGTACCATGTGTTCTGGTCGTTTTTCTATGTATAGTAAAAATATCTATGTATGTAATGTATCGTTCTATAAATATCAGTTATTTAGTACCGGTTGAATTCTCAAAGTTTATTACCCATAACACATGTCAAGCTCTGCTTAGCTTGGGGCTAGATATTACTGTGTGAATTGTTCAGCATTATTTAATTTATTTTATTCATTTAGTAAAGAAAAATAAATAGCACGGGTGTTGTGTTAGTCTTACTGAGCTGTGATTACATTGTACCATGGACGAATAAAATAAAATTGTACCTACCTTTGTTTCTGATATCTGTGGTACCTACCTTTTTTTTTACCTAAAAAATTCGTGCTGCCACTCTACACAGCGGTTGTGTTGCGCCGCAAATGCGTTTCGTTTGAAAAATATTACAGCTCTGCTGAGTCACAAAGATCTGTATTTTCTCAGCCGCTGCGCTAGTGTGGATTTACGCATATTAGTCACTTGTAGAAAACTCATACCGTGCGTTTTCAGCACTCAAAGTGTTAATAAAATTTGATTGAATATGGACAATGCCTCTTTTCAGCAGCTTTTTTTAAAACATTCCGTGAAATTTATTTTAATTTTAATTATTTTACCAATTTGTATTTATTGTAGGTTTAAATCTTAAAAAAAAAAAAAAAAAATAATGCTGGACAATTCATGCAACATCATCTAGCCCCAAGTTAAGCAGACCTTTTTTATGGGTGCTAGATGACTGATATACTTAATAGATACATTTATGTACATAGATAGATATTTTTTATAAAATATAGAAAATATCCAGAACACCCGAAACGAATATTTTCAGATCGTAGAAACATTTGTACCAACGCGGGAATCGAACCCACCACCTTCTGGGCTGGCGATCCTTCGCCCACCGCGCCACATTGGTCGTCGAACCTCCTCATGTCAACCAAAAATCCATATGTATCGTGTGTAAATTGATGTTTTCATAATATTTTTCTTTCAACTTCTTCCGAGGGTATATTGATAAGAGACCGAGTTCCAATAAAATTACAGAACAACCACCCAACCCTATAATTTACCGTCAGGAAAAAACGAAGCAAACTTCCGAAAGCCGACGCTCCTAACTTTTCCCTGACAAATAGCTACAAATTATTTACGTAGGTACCCCTTCACGAAACTTCCACTTTACTAACTAAAACAGTCAAGTATTTTTAATAATGGATTCTTCGTAATTAACTTTACACCGCTTCTTGTTTTGGGATGATAAACGTGTTATGTCCATACTTAAAACGATGACGGGAACAGTTAGCGTCTAAAAATCACCAACTACAAATACATCGCTTTAGAATCCAATATATTTTATGTCAAAGAAGATATTTATGAATGAAAACTGATAACAGTTACAGAAAACAACAAGTTTATCAATTAAATCTAAAACACAAACTTCAACAACATTTTTAAATTTGAATAGAACGAGATATCAATTAATTGATAAATAAAAGCTTTCAAAACAATAAAATAATTTCGAGCTTCTGCTTTGATTCAATGATAGTAATTTCGTTAAATGTTTTCCACCAATATTCCCTTAGTTTTATATCACCTTTGTATACAAAAAATATCCACGTTCTTAAATTGAAGTACAGGTAAGGTACCTAGGGTGCAGTGCATTACATTGGAAAGAGTTAAGTTACGTTAACACTTTTATGGCCCTCAAAGCACTCGCTCATCTGGAGCTCCGCTGAGTAAAAGTAAAAGTAAAAAATCATTTATTTCTTTAGGCTTACAAAATAAGCACTTAGACAAGTCTGAGCAGTGAACGCGTTTACTGATACTATACTAAATATCAATCAATTTATTATATCAATATAGGTTGTTTTTTATCAATCTCTTCTTATCATTTAGAACGCTTAAAGGTGTCCCGTATAGTGTAGTAGTGTATACATAATGTAGTACATAAAGTAGTGTATAGTGTATAGTATAGTGCCCTTTGCATACATAATCTTGTTTTGAGCAATTTTTTTCTACAGATTTATCGTAAATCAGGCTTTTATAAATAAATAAAATAACATTTATTTATTTCAAGGAGTAGCAGCTCATATTGGAAAAATTGCACAAGAGAACCTTAAAAACTAATAGAATTGCTGGAAAGGTAACCCGGGTATTTTGAAATAAGTACTATTGGAATCCAGTCAAAATGAAGTATATACCTACGTGGCAAAATATAGTACGACGCGACACCGACGGGCGTAGACGTAATAAATTTTTGATAGTGTTTTTTTAGTTTTTGCCCCAATAAAGTGAAACCTAGACTAACAGATATTTATTGTAGGAATGAACACTGATTCCAACCCAGTGTCGAAAAAGAGTGCTTTTATGTCGACCGTGCTCCACGTAAAATAGGTTTAGACTGTTAACTGTGGGTCACGTTGGGTTTTCAATGAAAATATAGGAAAGGTCAAGAGAAATCCAATTTGATCTTTTTCGAATGAATGCGGATTGGCTTACCTTACCAAGTTCATTTTGCGAAGCTTTTTAAAATAAAGTTCCTTGCTTCTATAAGCAATAAAGTATGTAGTACCTATGTACATACTTTATCTTTAAAATAAAGTTCCTTGCTTCTATAAGCAATAAAGTATGTAGTACCTATGTACATACTTTATCTTTAAAATAAAGTTCCTTGCTTCTATAAGCAATAAAGTATGTAGTTACTATGTACATACTTTATCTTTGGATTTCGGATTTTAGGTGTTTTAAATTTTTTATCAGATCGTCGGGTGAAGCGTCGAGTGACCCGAGAGCAGGCGAATACCTGGCGCAGCGCATCAGCATTTCAAGATAATGGGGCACTGCAGCAGCCAGCGTCTAAAGGACACTTCCGATTGCTACTACTTACTTATTGATTTGGATCTGTTCAGCTATCCCTAGATTTATTGAACCAGTCTTCAGTTAGCTCAACTGTTTCCAATGTACTAGGTAAACGCTAATATTTTCAACTTTCCTAGTTACTAAAAATACTTGATTATTTCACCTTTACCAAACCATATCAATTCAAGCACCGGCATTCGAAATACCATAACTTAAAGAAAGCGCACAATAAAGACAAACTAAACTTTCTAACAATACCGTTCAAACAGCGAACCAAAGCGAAAATAGATCGTCCCGACAAACCATAAATATTAGATCGAAATCTTTCACGGATTCCGCGGAAATATATTCGAGGCATTTTTGTATTCAAGTGGTTATAAAAGCTTGCTTTCACGGCCGAAGGCACGCGTACGAGGGTACTGACTCATAGACTGCGTGCAAAGAAATTGTCGTTTGAGAAAATTTTATGTCGATAATAAGCCACTCGACCTTATTTTTCTGTTATAGTACCTAGAGTTTTCCTACTTTTGACACCTACAAAACGTGAGCATTACAGAAACAGTATGAAATAAGGTGCGTGTTCAGTGGACGGAGCGGAAACAATAACTTTATTTGTTTTTTTTTTGCATAAGATAATAAATTCGATGAAAAATATCTCAAATTCTCCTAGCCAAATTTCAACCACGGCGGTCCACCCAGTCTTAACCACAAAATCGAAAAAACAAACGGTTTTTTTTTGTTCCGTGCAGTGGTCTAATAGAAACGTTCCATGTGCGCAAGACATTTAAGGCTGGCGTCAACAGGCCGACAACGCTCGACGCGCTAGACGCTCTGCGCTTATCGCATCAGACGGATTTTTTGAGCGTTGCCGGCTTATAATATTATTGTGTTTCTCATTTCCATGATCACAGGCCATATTCAGATTGCAACCACTGGTCGGCAATCTGAATGACGCTATCCACACTAAATGGATCGGCAGCTTTGCGACGACAGTCCGATACGTTCGCTCCGTGCGGTGCAGACAAGTGTAAGCAGTTATATGGCAAATCATACAAAGAATACAGAATAAGATCCGGTCAGTGCGCAGCGATGTCCGATGTCAGCTTATCGACGCCTAGCATTTATAATGGACATGGACAAGTGTGTGCGCTAACAGAGGTGCACTCTATTCTCCGGCGGCAGACCACAGATATAATAATATCTGATATATCTATGCTTTAGACCGATCCGGCCAGTGCTAGCAACATGAGCCGATTGTAGGGTATTATGTATATTGTATTTAACAAAGTAAAGGTATTAAGTATTAATGCTTGAAAACGAAAGTTTGCAATCAGTGTGTCCTACCCGTTATGACCTACGGAGCTGAGACGTGGACACTCACGATAGGGCTGGTCCACCAGTTCAAAGTCGCTGAGCGAGCTATGGAAAGAGCTATGCTCGGAGTTTCTCTGAAGGATAGGATTCCTAACGAATACATCCGACAGAGAACCAAGGTTATCGACATAGCTCAAAGAATTAGCAAGGTGAAGTGGCAGTGGGCCGGCCATATCTCGCGAAGAGCCGACGGCCGCTGGGGCAAACGTGTTCTTGAGTGGAGGCCACGACTCGGTAAATGTAGTTTAGGACGCCCTCCGACCAGGTGGGATAACGACCTGCGAAATACTGCAGGTAGATGCTGGATGCGGCAAGCTGAAGACAGGGTGCTATGGCGCTCATTGGGGGAGGCCTATGCCCAGCAGTGGACTGCTATATGCTGATGATGATGCTGATGATGAAGTATTAATGTATATCTACAATAAACTCTTGGGAAAAACAGCAAATAATGCCCGCAATCCACAGAGCATAATCAAAACGAAAGTAAATTTGGAACATAACATGTGTTTTAAAAAGAGCTCCTTTCAAAATTACAAATTCGAGTACCTACGAGCCTTTCAAATGACCTGCCTGATTTTAATATACAAGGGATCCAATCTACGGCAGGAAATGAAGGTGTAGCTCACTCGTGGACCGTTGATTGAAAATAGTATCAAATTAGTCTCCCTTCACTTGATCCTTTTGCGTATTAGCCTTCAAATCAGGTGACTTCCGGTCGGGATTTTGAAGGGTCTACGTGTTTTTGCTGAAATCAAGCTGGTTTTTAGACTTTTTTATATGAAAAAGTACTTATACATAACTAGCTGCGCCCTGCGGCTTCGCCCTCGAAGAAATCTATATTTCAATTGTGTATAAATCTTCGTCCTGAATCACTATGTCTATTTAAAAAAAACGGATCAAATCCGTTGCGTAGTTTTAAATATCTAAGAATACATAGGGACAGACAGACAGCGCGAAGCGACTTTGTTTTATACGTAGAGATAGTGAAGAAATAGATATGATTTATTTGTCTTAGTTATAATACTAAATTCAATGTTACAAAATTTACGTTACATTTTATTAAACTTCTTATACCTCTTACCAAAATAAAGGTACACCTATGTTTTCGGGTATTTTCAATGCATAATAAAAATATATATCTATGTATGTAATGTATTCTACAAAGTAGTCATCTAGTACCCATAACACAAACTCTGCTTAGCTTGGGGCTAGATGATGCTGTGTGGACTGGCCAGTATATTATTTATTTTATTTATCTACCTAAACATACAAACATTCGCATTTATGAAGATATGATGAAGATATATGAGTGATTTTTACAATTTCAATCCAAAAGTTTTCATAATTATTTCTGAATCATAGCTATTTTAGTATTGGTATCAAACTATTATTTTGCATTCACTGATAGCTCGACGTAGTGTAGGACGCCCTCCGACCAGGTGGGATGACGACCTGCGAAAGACTGCAGGTAGATGCTGGATGCGGCAAGCTGAAGACAGGGCGCTATGGCGCTCATTGGGGGAGGCCTATGTCCAGCAGTGGACTAATATAGGCTGATGATGATGATGATGGCTCGTGAATGTAAGTAAACAATAGCAGTAGTGTACCTCCATGCTCCCGTTTCATACGGACAACGAACAGGGAAGCAAGAAACTGGAAAATATGCGTTGAAAATGACTTTTTAATTTGCATGCCTTCACATTACAAAGTTTTTGCAATATTTGAACAGTGCACCATACCATAAGATATTACTTGGTTGTTTTCCATTTTCCTTTAGCAGTCGTGTAAGTTTTTGTTTGAAAGATTGAATTAGAATAGAATAGAATTATCTTTATTTGTAGCAAACAACTTTGATTTGTAGTTAACAAATTTACTAAACTAATTCCTTAACTACCCAACACCATAAATACTACATAAATAATTGCATAACTACATAACTACTAACTAATTAGAAATGTCATTATGCTAAAAAAACATATAAAGAAGTAGACACGCCCTCAGCTGCTGTTTTTCCGGTTAATTATAAACTAGTCATCTTCAAGACAAGAGTGAATAAGTATATTCTAGACCTTCGTGATACACCGTCGGCCACATCTTCACTTTCCATCAGGAGGTGAGATTGTGTTCAAACAAAAGTGTATCACTACATAGTATAAAACAAAGTCGCTTCCCGCTGTTTGTCTCTCCCTATGTATGCTTAGATCTTTAAAACTACGCTTGGATTTTGATGCGGTTTTTTTTATAGAATGATTCAAGATTTAAACGCAGGCGAAGCCGCGGTGCGCAGCTAGTTGACTTTAAAAATAAATCTGTAGATAATATGTACTTGATTCAAAAACCAATAATCTGTTTGAAAAATTACTTGAAGAAACTTTCCCTGAAAAGAAAGCACTTCACCCATGTCACAATTAACTTGGGTTTAATGGTTTAAAAAGAAATGTATTGCGACAGCTCTGTGGAGAGCACAGTGTAGAAATACAGAAGGTACAATTAAAGTGCAGGTGAGTATGGTTTAAGTCGTCCTTAACACTTTGAGTGCTGAAATCACACGGTATGTGTTTTCTACAAGTGACTAATATGCGTAAATCCACATTAGCGCAGCAGCTGAGAAAATACAGATCTTTGTGACTCAGCACAGCCGTAATATTTTTCGAACGAAACGCATGTGTGGCGCAACACAACCGCTGTGTAGAGCGGCAGCACGAATTTTTTAGGTTAAAAAAAAGATCGCAGTCGTCGAAAAAAAATCGCAGTCAAAGTGTTAACTGGCTGATATGTTTAGACTTACTGAATTTTAGTATAGTGTTATTAACTACACTACAACTAAACTTATTCTTATCTGTTCTTGATACTTATTATTCTAGAGTGGTATGTATATTATACATTGAACAGCGAAAATTTGGAGGACTGGTTTTAGACCTCAATGAGACACCAACACTGTCATAAATCGACCTCACCATATTTTTCTGTTCTGAGTCCCTAACCTAGTATCCAAAACGTTTTTTTTTTTTATAATCTTACATAACCGTTGTCTATATTATTCTAACCTGCTCTGTCCTCTATTTGCCCCTGCTTCTCCAGTCCAAATGTGAAATCTCTAGCTTAATGTTCCAAGAAAAACAGCGCCCTGAAATAAAATTTTAGGAATAATCGTCGTTATGGTGATGGCGCATGCAACTGTGCCGAAATATGAAGAGAGATAACATATTATACTACGTAGTGATAATAATGTATTATCACTTCATAGTATTAAACATAGTTGATTATTTTATTGTTGATTGTTATTGATTATTTTGGGTTACAGGCCACATGTATGGCCATTGGCACTTGCTTTAATTGTTTTATTTAGCTTTAGTTTTATTCTATTGTTATTAAAGTTTTTGTTAGTGCACTTCCTTACCTTACCAGCAAACAGAAAATGTTTTGATGCCCCGCGAAACAGGCCTAGCCTAGTGCGGGGGTCACTGTTAACTGCAACACCTCAATCAATCAACTCTATAATAGTCGTTTCCCCCTGTCTGTCTGTCCCTATATGCTTAGATCTTTAAAACTACTTTTTACTTTACTGTTTTTTTTACTGGATAGGGTGATTCAATAGACGGATTTATAATCTATAGTACAGTTAGATTTCGATTTTGATTTAGGAGAGTTGCAGCTAGTATTAATACAAGAGACAGTAAGGTGAATATCCAGATAAAAAGCTTTAAGTTCAAGTACAATTCCTACTGATTCAAACATACGCAGGGGTTCGTTTTCCCAAGTCTATTTGTCTCCGTCTCTTGGACAGAGAGGTATTGTTCCACAGTCCACCAGAATATTGGTTTATTTCCTTTTATTTCGATAAAATACGCTTTGAAAAAATACATCGCGAACAGATTTGTGAATTGAATGATGGCAGGCATCGACGATTTATAGCTTTGGGCTATAAAATAATAAATTCTTTTCGGCGTATACGGATTCCGATGATTCAAAGGTTTACCATCATATTGTGTATGAATGAAGTCTGTAACTCCAACGATTGTGGATGTATTGTCATCGCCGATAGAAAAATACATCAAATCCTTTTTCCGATTGCTTTGAGCAAAAGCCAGATAATAATCACAGGAAAACAAATCAATTTCAATTTATTTATTTAGAATAAACAAAGGCATAATATAAACCAAACAGAAAGCATGGCATTGCTGTAATTTTTGATTAACCATTAGCTAATGGCACTTTGTTTGGCGAAAAGGACGAAGGTACCGATTAAAAAAACTAACAGGTAACTTCTTAAATAAATCGCTTTAATTCCCATTTGTCCTGGTATAACCAGTTTTTATTTCCTTGTAAAGTTACGAACTTTGTGAAGTACAGGGAAAATATTTCCATTATCCTTTCAAAGTTACCTTAACACTTTGACTGCGGTTTTTTTCGACGACTGCGATCTTTTTTTAAACCTAAAAAATTCGTGCTGCCGCTCTACACAGCGGTTGTGTTGCGCCGGACATGCGTTTCGTTCGAAAAATATTACGGCTGTGCTGAGTCACAAAGATCTGTATTTTCTCAGCCGCTGCGCTAGTGTGGATTTACGCATATTAGTCACTTGTAGAAAACACATACCGTGTGATTTCAGCAGTCAAAGTGTTAAAATAACAAACAGCTTTACAAATTCTTATTGAGCACCTTAACTAGCTTACTGGCTCCATTTGTTGCACATAACCGTTTATCGATATCGATAGTCTGGACCACAGAAGCCATTATAAACATATTTGATTAAATCACCGCACAGTCACGTCGTCGGGTTGACGTAATCAAGTTAACGTCAGCGTCCGCTAAAACTATAACTCAATGAAAGTCAGACTGAGGTATTAATACTCCGAAGTTCGCTAGTTAGCTTTTGCTGACAGAATATGAAAAGGCTAGGGTGAGTTATAATTTAGAGTTAGGTTTATCGGAAAGTTGAGCTTATTTCTACTATTGCTTTTTAATGACCATAGTTTTTATTTGTGGAAACTTCTAATTGGCCTTAAGTTAAATATTCTTGTATCTAATCTTTATCTAGCTGTAAGTTATCCTAAGATTGTAAAAATAAAATAATAAATAAATAAGCAAAAGACTACGCCACTACTGCACGTAGTTAAAATATTGCCTTGTTGCCTTGTTTTTAGCTTGCCGCATAGTTTTTCTTTGTGTATATCTTTTTTTAAACCCTGTCTTTACATCTATGCTGTACTTATTGCGTCCAATTGAGTTTACATGCAATGGTATTTCTAAACACCACGTCTTCACCCTGTTAGGTAAGCCCTGATTCTCACCGAAACGGCAGCGGCCGCGGCAGCGCGCAAGCTTGACCGCTGTGACCGAATTCTGCAAAACTAATCGCTTTACGATAATAATGGTATTGTCTCAGGATGACATATTTTGACATTTTACCTTTGATGACAGATATTATAGATAGAGGGGCGCGTGTAACTAAGTGCCAAAAAAAATTCTATCAAGCTATCCGAGCAAATTGTTTGTTGTTTCAGCTATGGACGATTCTTCAACGATTGTCATGGTTTTTTTTAGTATTGTCGTAGTAAAGCCAATCTCTTTACTACGATTACCAAAATTCAGCCATTGACAAGACGCGTGGGGCCACGCGGCTCCGTAGGCAGATTTAACTATTTATTCATTTATCACCAACTAGCTGCTCCCCGCGGCTTCGCCCCCGTGGAAATCTATGCGTCAAATTGTTTAAATGATAAAAAGTATCCTATGTTAGATTCCTGGTTCTAAGCTACCTCTCCACCAATTTTCAACTAAATCGGTCCAGCCGTTCTCGAGTTATAAGTGTTGTAACAAACACGACTTTCTTTTATATATATAGATATAGTATACTCTCAATCTAGCTTTGAGTTACCTTAATAAATATCATGTCAAGTGTTTATATAATTAAAGGTGAAGACAGCATGCATAAAACAATTTAAAACGTACATAAAAGATTAGATATTATTTTCTATTTGCAACAATTGCAATACTTATTTAACTCAGAAGGCAACTTACCAGTAGATATCCTATTTCAAGCCTTAATCCCAAATAATCGATAGTAATGAACACGATCTCCATTCAGGTAGAAATCTACTGATATGAGTTTATGGCAGACTAATGCGACTGCAACTCCCTTCACTGAATTTCTCTTAAGCTACGTCTAGCTTGCATTATAAATGGTTTTTCTGACTACGTTTCTGTACGTTTCTGTTCTGTACTGGTTTTAAAGGTATTGAAAAAGCTCTGGGAAGATAGTGTAAGATAATCGATACTGTTATATAAAACCAATTTAAGATCCCTTGTCAGATAATGTCACTGTCTATATTGTTTGAACCTACAAATATAAATAAATAATGCTGGAATTATCCAGCATAATTTATTCCTGACACTGGTGCCGAGTGAATTGTGGCACAGCATCAGTTAGCCCCAAGCTAAGCAGAGCTTGTGTTACGAGTACTAGATGTACTTAATATATTACATAATAAAATATGTTTTACTGTACATAGAAAATACCCATTTGCGGTTCGTACAAATATTTGTCCCAAGGTGGGAATCAAGCCCGCAAAGAAGGAAAAAAGCCCTCCTGTGCCGCAGGCGGTCCTTCGCCCTCCGCGTCACATCAGTCGTCAGCTCTCGTCACCTACAACTATATGTATATTATGTTTATACCTACTAGTTTCTGGCCGCGGCTTCGCACGCGTTGTTTCTATGGAAGCGTTTCAAGGCTATTTATATCCCATGGGAACTGATTCATGGAATAAAAAAAGTTATAATTTATTCCGGGCCTGGTAATGCATAATTTAAGCTCGATCCGTTCAGTAGTTTTTGTGTGAAAGCGTAACATCCATCCATCTATAAGTAAAGTAAAGTAAGTAAAGTAAGTAAAAAATCATTTATTTCTTTAGGCTTACAAAATAAGCACTTAGACAAGTCATATTTTATACATTAAATTATTATCAAATAAAATTATTTTACTGTTCACTTCAATTTTTTGTCCACTAGTGGAGGAAGGTATACATACAAACTTTCGCTATTATAATATAAGTAGGATGTCAACTTACCTGTGAATCATAATTTGATTGCTAAAATAGTTAGAGAATCGCCCTCCTGGTAAAACCTACGACTATTTGTATATTTTCGGAGTCCAGCATCAACAGAACCAAATGAATAGTGAATCGAGCAGAAGTGCGAAATTGACGAGGGTCGACCCCATCAGATAACGGCCTGCGAAGCTGTAAACCGACGGTAAAAGAGGGAACTGTTCCCAAACTAAATGGTACACCAATTGATTTGGGCTGTCAAAATTAACACGCGGGATGAAAATCGAACTTCGTTTGCAAATAGTAGGTACTGGGTATCTAACTATGTAGTTTAAACTTTAAAAGTCGAATGTAGCGTAGATAAACCTTTAGCTACACTACTACCTATGTATATGAATAAAACAAATATAAACAACGCTGGATCGCAATAAATCCACACAGCATCATCTAGCCTCAAGCTAAGCATAAGCTTGTGTTATGGGTACTAGATGACTGATATACTTAATACAATACATTACATATATGTCTAGATATTTTTATTATACATAGATAACGACTGATGTAGCGCGGTGGGCGAAGGTCCGCCTGCGACGCTGAAGGTTGCGGTTTCGATTCCCGCCTCGGAACAATTATGTGTACGATCTGCAGATATTTGTTCCGGGTGCTCTGGTCGTTTTCTATGTATAATAAAAAAATAAAAAAAATCTATCTATGTAATGTATTGTATTATGTATATCAGTTATCTAGTACCCATAACACAAGCTCTGCTTACCATGGGGCTAGATAATCCTGTGTGAATTGTCCAGCATTATTTATTTATTATAAATTAACACTAACTATAATTATATTAAACATTAAAACTAAAAAACTGACTAGAACACCCGAAACAAATATGTATCTGCAGATCGTAAAAAAAAAATTAACACAAGGCGGGAATCGAACTCGCAACCTCCTGCGTCGCATTCGGACCTT
This sequence comes from Eupithecia abbreviata, assembly GCA_943735965.1. Classification (NCBI taxonomy): domain Eukaryota; kingdom Metazoa; phylum Arthropoda; class Insecta; order Lepidoptera; family Geometridae; genus Eupithecia; species Eupithecia abbreviata. The sequence goes on along the minus strand of OX030982.1, from coordinate 8,805,892 downwards.
CGCCCACAATGCTACATCGGTCGTCTATATCTAGACACTACTACTTCTTTGCATTACCTAGCGTGGGAGTAAGAACGTAGAACTTTTAAAAAAATCTTTGAACCTAATCAGATGTTTCAAACTAACTAAACAACAAAATAAATTCTAGGACTCCATAAAATATAAGTCATTCTCATCTCTTTCATTATCTAATGAAATAAACCTGAACCCATTTTCCAATCGCCCGTATTTCCAGAGCTTAACCTGAAAAAGAAAAAAAACATATTGTACAAAACAATTATCACCAAACCAATCCCCTATAGTTGCAAGTTTCAAATTTCACAATAGCGCAGTCAGCTGAAACTGGCTAAAACATATCACGAACTGCATAGGGTAAAGTCTGGATTGACGCCACACTGTCGAATAATAGACTTTTAAATTGAATTGAAAATCGTAATCTAATAATAGGTACCACATAGATGAAGGCTTAGAATGATAGTAACACACACAAACGGGGTGTTCCCTAAAAATTCGACTAATTAGTCTCAATTTCCTATTCGTATACATAGGCTTGTGTGCCAAATCACTGAAGATACGAGTATATGCTTGGCAACTCACACGTTGATTACTTTTTGGTTACAAAATCAAGAAAATTGTTTAATTAGGTACACTATCCCTCTGTTGTAACAACAGCGTGTTTTTCCTCTGTGCCCTAAACATGTAGCCTGAAAAATAAACTGAATAACCGATTCATAATTAATTATGAATTTTTAGATTTGTAGGATATACTTATCCTAAAGTTCAAGGTAAGGTTTCTTGGCAATGGGGCACGAACTGTATTTTATAATTGATTTATTTTGTACAGGTAAATTATTTCTTCATGTTCGACCGACCGAGAAGAGCTAGGTTCTTTAATTTATTATATAAATATATCACTACTTTTTACATTTTATATTACATTTATATTAATTCTCGTGTTGTGTTTGTTACTCTAGTTAGACACTCAAGTTTTCATTTATATTTTCCTATAGGTACACAGGTACAGCTATGAGAATAAATATATTTTCATTTCATTTACAAAGGCTACTACTACTACTATCCCTACTTTACCCTAGATGGAGTGTAAAACGTGACTTGTCATATGGTTTGCTTAAATGAATACGATATATAGAACCAACATAGGCAGCATATTATATTAATGATCATTGGCTGGCTGTACCTCAGGTCAAGACCCAAGGACCTTGTAGATCTACCCTGTACTAAATCCAAGTGAGGTAAAGGGTTAATTTGTTTATCCAGTAAATGGGAGGGATTGAATACTATTGACTGGTGACACAAAATACTGACGTTGAGAGCGCTGTATAGAATAAGTAGGTATTGGCATGGGTTTATGAAATGAGTCTTTGTTGTTGCAAAATTGAAAAATGCAAATCACATTTTGTTTGATACGGTTATGTTAGCTGGATTACGATACGCTGCACTGGACCTTAATGCATTATTTTAGCGAATGAATTTTGTTCCATAAGAATTTAATATTAAGTACCGGAACATAACAGGAAAAAGCGAAGTGATGTTGCATTCATAGCAACAGTTTTTTATTGATTTTAAGAGTAACCGCAAACTAGCGTACTTACAGATCCAGTGGTCTGATGAGTCCTACTAGTTTGCAACAAAAAAAAACATGAAAAAGCGAACTTCAGCTAAATCACAAAACAGCCGGTGTTTATCATGAGTTGGCCGTTTAGTGAATTCACGGAAGAAAGCAAATGCGTCATCGATCGAATCGACAACCTTCTACATAATGTTCAGATTACAACAATTTTGATACGGGTTTTCGAATCGCACTTCTTGACATCGTGGTACTAACTATTCAGCAACCGTTTCAATCAAATTGAACCATACTCATCTTTTACTTCTATTTATAGAATTATCTGATTAAGCTGTAAGCAAAAGTTTTCTATTATTGATCTTGCACGAACATTCGTTCAACCACTCAGAAGTAGATAGATGTAACCAGAGACTTCGGAGTTCCAAGCTCAAATCGAACTTCAAGCTTGCTCGCAAATTCATCTAAAGCGAATCCAATCTAAGTTATAATAAACGTAAAAAGTTATACGAACGAGCGTGATACAGAACTGGGTAAACAAACGAGGTTTCGGGATGCTATCAGGAAAGTTGACGGTGCAACCTAACTTTTGGGATTGATCGACACAGCCTATGGCACAGGTGTGTTAAACATTTCATATTCTGACACCGGATCCTCTATCAATGAGTAGATAATAATGAGAATAAGAAACAGACATAAAATGCTGCTAGAATTTTTAAGTGAAAATTTCTTTAGACGCGTTGAATAATTTTTGGATGAACTAAAATCATAGAACTCGCGTCATCGTCACCGAACGCTTTCCTGTGTTTATATGTAGACTTTTGGGTGAACAAAAAGCGTGAAACTCGCGTTATTGGCACCGCACTCTTCCCAGTATCAATAAAATGTAAAATTACTTAGTTTTCACTTCTAACAGCAATCCCCAAAGACTGCCCCGCATTGTTTTTTGTGTCAGAATAGAACCTACCTCAGACGAAATTATAGGCAAAACTAAAACCCGACTACGTAAATGTTTTCATCAAGCGTTCCCTAATTTCCTTATCATTTCGTTGAAGGCCTTTGTTCCTACTTGTACCCCAGGTATTATATGAGGGGCGGTTGTCTCCAACAACCTGAGTATCAAAAGAAAATGATAAGGACAATCGGTGAACGCTTGTTTAAGACTTTTAGTAGTCGGGTTTTAGTTTTTGACTTTATATTTATTTTGACATTTTTGCTGTTTGCTTGAGAATCCTTATAGTAGGGGGAGCCCAGGATGCTAAATGGGGATTTACTCGAGCGTCATAGAGACATATTAACCGCAGTAACGTTCCACAAACACTTTTGGTATGTACAAACAAAGGCCTTCGCAACGATGCCTCACACAAGTATATTTACTAACATTGGTATTTTCGATCCTTACTTAGAACCCGCTGTCTCTTTAGATTAGACCCCCATTTTTATCTAATGTCTTATAGTCTTTAACCATTAGGGTATTGAGACAAATCATACGACACCTCATTTGTTGAAATCAGACTACTCATTTCAGCCCTACGTTGAAATATATCATACGACAACATCATCGGGAACATTACCTATAAATCAGGAACATATAAATCGGCTACATAATATAGGGTACCAACCTCATAGCCCACGTCCGTTGATAGTCTAGTCAGGTAAACATAAGTACTACATGTATTTTTGTGGAATGGATTTGGCAAAACTTTCAGAAAGAGGAAAGTGTTGTGACAACCTTCTGAGAAGCAGGCTTACTAGGATTACAGGGCCCTGACTACCGTCACTGATTTCTATAAATATATGTATTTAGAAAGATACTATCGCATTAGAAACTATAGATATGACACGATTTATATACGATATTCAATAAACATGTACATAAAGGTGAACAAATAAATTATTAAAATATTTTATCCTTTTTCAGAATTGGTGCCTATTTCTGCGGAGGATGATCCTTCATGTGTAGATTTTTGTATCACAGTGATGACTCTAATCCCCTTACGTATATTGAACTCTATTAATATCAATAGAGTTCAAAATACGTAAGGAGATTAGAGTCGTCACCTACGTCGCGTTTATTAAGACATATGTCTTAATAAATAACTCTAAATATGTTGTTAATCTGATAAAGGGACGTGCTTGCATCTAATGTTGGTTTTATACAATTTTGTGTTAGTCTCGTCATACGAATTGCCATAACAGACTACTAGAGAACTAGGACTTGAATATAGCATCCAAGGTAGACCTTTAGTAACATATTCGAGCCAAATTGTTACTATGCTTGTTAATGTACTTCGTTGGTAGGGGTCAGTGTTGCAAATAAAAAGTTTTAAAAGAAAACAGTGTTCATTAATAAGAACTTCCGTTTTAAGTAGGTCAATTCTTTTGACTGCATTACTAAGAATTGATAGAAAAAGTTAATCTAGATAGAAGGACCCTAATAAACGGGTCGTTTCCCTACCGATTCCGCTTAATCAAACCCCGGCGTTTGCGGCTAATAGAATCGGAAAACCATCAGGATGTGCCTCCAGCCAGATTAAAGGTTGTGCCATAGTAGACTTGACAACAAGAAAATCATCGCTAAAAGAGTGCTGCATCAGTTATGGCCACTAGAACACAGAATTATTAAGAAGTTTTTCTGTTCTGGCATCAACATCAACTGAAAGCGATACCATGAACAACTCAACTCATAATTACCGATAAGTTACGTCGTGTGCTAAGATCCAACTCGTTGCTCGTTGCGAGCAACTTTGTTCCCCGTACTGACTACACGAATGCTCACTGCACGAACGCTTGCTGCACGAACGCTTGCAGCACGAACGCTTGCTGCATGAACGCTCGCATATACACGCTACTTTAGTACTACATAGTTATTTAACATTACGCACCATAATGCCGGTTAGCATTATGGTGCGTAATGTGTGCTTATGATATGCTAACAAACTAATATAAACCGGTATTAACAAAAATGCCTGGATCACCCAGACACCCTGCTGTTTCATTATAAAAATGCGGAGTCATTTACAAAAGGAAAACTTTCAGAACATAGTTACTAAAGCTGACTCACTGTTTTATAAGATTACTGTGGCCGCCTTCGAAGTTATCGCCGATTCATGTTAAAAGGGAATGCCAATAAAACTTTAATTTATTTGATGTTGTGTTAGGACGGCTATCAAACAAATCGCTTGAATCAATTTTGTACATTTTGATTCCTTGGATAGTGGTGATACTTTTCTCTCTGTTTCCGCAATTATTTTTTAGCATCGAGATCTGATAAATACGATCTAAAGTAAATTGTCATCTACGTCTAAAGTTAAATATTATTATATTGTCATAAATAATCATCTGTATCTCGATGATTAAAATTGAGAGACGTTCGGACACAACTCGCATCCGTATATGTTGCCCTTGATACTTCTGATTCTTTTACTCAATATTACCCAATAATGTCCCTCATCAGTACACATAATTCCCCCAAACGAGGGAGATTTTGCCATCATCAACGTTACTTGGCAGGCTGATTAGTGGTCGTACCTAATAAAGGTTTTAAAGAAGATTGGTTGTGGATTGCTGGTAGATTCCTTTATCATACCATATCAACAAGCTGAGTTGGAGGGGTCGTTTGTTAAGCCGTGACCTACGTGGGACAGGTTCAGGTTCAGGTTCAGGTGGGGGTACTCCATTTTCCGCATTTGGACTCCAGTTGGTCTTTTATGCGTAGAGTTTGCTAGCATAGCCAGCCTAGCTCCGTCCAGAAGCGCAGAATCTTCCTGGGGTCTTCACAGGCTTCGCGGAGCGACCTCGGCAAGTTGAGGATTTCTATACGTTGTTCTAGTACTCCCTCGCATTCCAGGATTACGTGGGAGGCTGTTTCGTCGTTGCTGAGGCATCCTCTACAGAGAGGGCTATCCGTCTACGTGGGACGTGGCTATAAGTAAGGTAATGGGTTTCATTAGCTTGAAAGCAAATTATGCTTTGTGCATTGAATGCATAAAGCGTTGAGTTATGGCAAATGTTCGTGACAGTAAGGTAATACTGTGAAAGCTGAACGTTTGGAAAGCGATTGGAAGCGACGAGATAAGGGACTCTATTTCCACATCTATTTCAACGGGGTTAGATTTGATTTTAGATGACGAGTTGCGATGTAAATTGCTCTGTGAATAGTGTGAACGTTTAATACTTGTGAACTGTGTTGTAATTGTACCCCAGAATTTAATCAAATAACCGTGTGCTACGCCGTAGCACTAGATGCGCCTTTTATTATAATTTGGATATGTATGTTTTGAAAAAAACTAATAACCAAGTTCAAATTCCTTTACACTTTGACTGCGAACTTTTTTCGACGACTGCGATCTTATTTTTAACCTAAGCCATTCGTGCTGCCGCTCTACACATCAATTGTGTTGCGCCGCACATGCGTTTCGTTCGGAAAACATTACAGCTGTGCTGAGTCACACAGATCTGTATTTTCTCAGCCGCTGCGCTAGTGTGGATTTACGCATATTAGTCACTTGTAGAAAACACATACCGTGTGATTTCAGCACTCGAAGTGTTAATTGTGTATGTATTCACACTTTTTTCAAATACGTCCTGTGAGAATATTTTTATGGGACCAGAATCTCGGGTTTCTTCTCCATACAATAGCGAAAGAATGTTCCATATCACACTAATAATATAAAAGCGAAAGTTTGGAAGTTTATATGGATATAATAAAAGAAAAGTAAAGTTAAAAATTAATCATTTTTATCTGCAGTAAATACAAATTTTAACTTTAACCATGATACTACACCAAAACTATAAAAAAATACGGACGAAAAACCTAAAACACATCTGCAAATTTTGTAGTTCGCTGAGTTAATTTTAAAGGCGAGTAAATTTTCTTCGGTTTTCTCTCTAGCAGAAACCAGACCGGAGACTAATAACTAATTAACATTAGCTTGGATTACTTAAAGTTCAGAAAAAATATGAATTAATCCGTATGACAGAAATTAATTAAGAAAGGATAAGAAGAAATGTTAAATAATCCTATTCCTAAGTACAACATAAAGTATTATTAAATCCTAACCTCAAGTACAAAGTTTGTTTATGGTTTTATAACGGGATAAATACTTTTATTATACCATAAGTAGCTGCTCGGTTTCATTATATGTTAACGAGGTAAGCCATTTATTTAATGAACATTTCGCTTCATTAACTGATTTACATTTTAGATCACAAGATTTAACAATTCTCTTTTAAATATGGGTTTTCATAAAACTAGCTAAACGTTAGGAAAATTTGGTTTTAACACTAGGGATTATAAGTCAAAGATTTTAAGATTAAGCAACGATTTCTGTTAAGGAGAAGGGATCATTGATTTATAATAATAATCATTTATTTCAGACCATAGAAATATAAGAAAAAACTTATTCTATAGTAATAGGTTTACCTTTAAACTAGCAGATTACATAAAATATAACTATAATTAATAAATAGCACCCTATATTGTGATTACGGCGGCAGCGTTAAGATGAGACAATGATGACGTAAATTTATGTACCAGATGCCAGGTTTTGATGATGTTTAGTTTGCGGACACTCAGGACTTTTGTTTCTGATTGAGATTTGAGACTGACAAGTTTGAGTTTGGATGAATTGGATAGTGAGTAGCGATAGGGTTCTCTTTCAGATTGTATTAAAGAGGTTTTTGTGGGACGACCCCAACATGAAAGGCAGTAAACTATGATAGATTGACCAGACTATGTGTGGATTGGATGTTTGGGCCGGCCATATCTCGCGAAGAACGTGTTCTTGAGTGGAGACCACGACTCGGTAAACGTAGTGTAGGACGCCCTCCGACCAGGTGGGATGACGACCTGCGACAGACTGCTGGTAGATTCTGGATGCAGCAAGCTGAAGACGGGGCGCTGTGGTGTTTATTGGGGGAGGCCTATGTCCAGCAGTGGACTGCTATAGGCTGATGAAGATGATGATGATGGATTGGATGTTTGTTACCTCTTCACGCCAAAACTACGGAACAGATCGGCTTGAAAATTTGCATACAGGTAGTTCTGGGCTTAGAATAAAACACAGGCTTTACTGCTACTTTTCATTCGAAAACTTTTAAATAAATAGCCGAGAGGCTTTTAAGGGTTAAAAAAGGCGTCAAGCTACTCTTATTTCAACAACTTTGTTTCACCTACCCTTAGTTTCCATATGACAAACGGACAAACGTTGTTCCGAACACCCTGTTGTCTGTATCCCATATCCCATTGCTCAATACATAAGCGAAGCCGCGAGCAGATGCTAGTTTTTGAACATTTTGTCCGAAAGTGACGTAGAAGTAGCAGATTTATAACCCTGCTACACATTTTATGTACTCAATTCACGGCTACATTACTTTCAGAAAAGGTACGCTACCTACATCTACCAGAAGACTGGTAAAATTATTTCTCTGCTCTCAGATAGAGACGACGTCATTGTCCAGTAACCTCTGTTCATTGAAATTATGACCGAATGGGGAAAATTTGCTTGCTTTATTTTACCACTAATAGGTTTTCCGTAAACATACAACTGTTTACAGTTAATGCGATAATACTAACACTTTAATGGCCCACGATGCACGTGTCATTTGCAGGTCTCGCATACAGCGGCGTGGCATGGCATACCCTTGTGAGTCACACGGCTAAAGCTAGGTAGTGAATGCGTTAAAGAGTATTCGTATTATATTGGTACAATTACTTTACAATCTAAAAGATTTAGCTGTATTTTTACATGTTCGGTTCGCTACATAGCATAGGCAGAATTGTACATGTCTTTGGACATTCGTCTTTTTTGTCATTTTTCTATTTTAGACATTAGTCGTGCGAAGGAGGCGTACATATATTTAAATTACTTTTTTGGCCAACCAAAAAATAAAACAATCGCATCTTGTAAGTTACATTTAAGTAAGAATAATAACTATGTGGACTTGCAAGATAGTAATGTTAAAATAAAATGAATATAATAATGCTGGACAATCCACACAGCATTAGCCTAAAGCTCACAGAGCTTGTATTATGGGTACTAGACAAATGATATACAATATGCAATACATTATATAGATAGATATATTTTTATTATACTTAGAAAATACCCAGAACATCTGGAACAAATATTATAGATCGTCCAACAATTGTCCCAAGGCGGGAATCGAACCCTGCGACCTGAGTCGCAGGTGGACTTTCACCCGTTGCGCCACATCGGTCGTCAAAAAGCACCTCTATAAACGAACAAAACTCCTTACTCCACGCTCCAGGTACTCTTTCGTTATGAATCCATTTATCACTGGTACTTCACGAAGCAAACGAGTTTCAACTCCGTTTACACATTCGTGTGCTCAGTGCTGTTGGCGTAAAAGTAACAAATTCACTGCGAATTTTCAAGTAGAGTACAGTCATCCAGTTACCCGGCATTTTCGTTGCATTTGTTACTAATTTAGAGGTTTTGTGTGTTTATAAACTAGCGTAGTACTACATTGCGGCGGCTAAGTAGTGCTTCATTCGTTCCTATCTAGTCGTATCACATTGATGTCTATGTTTTTTTGATGTTTGTTTGTTGAAATTTGTGACGTGTCCAAGAGTACTGTTAGGTCTAAAGGAAATAAAGAACATTGAAGTTTGAAGTTTGGTGTATGGCTCGCCGCATAGTTACTGTCCCTTGTTTATTTATGCAATATCTTCTGCTCAAAGCTTTTAGCTCGTGTTTAACAGTATATATATAGGGTTATTGGTAATTCGACGTATTACCGTTAGGAGGTGATAGGGGTGACTATTTGCGATAATTTTCATCCCCATAAGCATCATGCAAAAGTGAACCATTTTTAAGTTATCATGATTTCTAGCTTATATAAATAGGTTAGAAAAAGAAAAAAATAGGTTTAAATAGACAGTTTTTTATAAATCAATTTTTGATGTCGCACTTTTGACTTATTTTGAAAAAAGCTAAATATCATGATAACTTAAAAATAGTTCACTTTTGCATGATGCTTATGGGGATGAAAATTATCGCAAATAGTCACCCCTATCACCTCCTAACGGGAATACGTCGAATTACCAATAACACTGTATAAAAAAAAGTTTTAGAGACTTTTCCACCAGAAAAGCGATGCAATTAATGTGTTTTTAACAACCACTCATGTACAAAATGTAATATACAATACAGTTAGTCTTTACACAAAATAAAAATAGATCCACAAGACAGGAAAAATATTACAAATACAGAATATGTTTTACAATGGGCTTGGGCAGCCTTATCGCTATATATGAGCGATCACATTGCATGGACATAAAGTGTTAGTAACAAGTGTAGAGGGAGGCGTGTACAGAATAATAATATTTAATTGGGACATACATAAACAAATACCTACTGATAGCTATAATGTGAAGTTAGCACCCCATAGGCAATATTAGGTACATAGCTACACTCTCAACTGGGAAATTAGATCAGCGCTATTCACTGAGTGAAACAGAGTGAAATAGTGAGGCAATGGATAGTGACAACGATGAATTCTCAGCAAAGTTCAACTTCACTAGTTTCATTCAATGCTTTATTGTGACTAGCGACCTGGAGATATAACCGAGGTGACTTGAAGGAGTTTTGATTACTTATCTGCCACTGAACATTATTTATAGTGTTCAGTGGTATAGTTCTTAACACTTTGACTGCGGTTTTTTTTTTCGCCGACTGCGATCTTTTTTTTTACCTAAAAAATTCGTGCTGCCGCTCTACACAGCGATTGTGTTGCGCCGCACATGCGTTTCGTTCGAAAAATATTACAGCTCTCCTGAGTCACAAAGATCTGTATTTTCTCAGCCGCAGTGCTAGTGTTGATTTACGCATATTAGTCACTTGTAGAAAACTCATACTGTGCGTTTCCAGCAGTCAAAGACGACTCGGTAAACATAGTGTAGGACGTCCTGCGAAAGACTGAATTTAAATCGTTGGTAATTGCTTACGAATTTTGTTATTCACCTTGTTAACAAAGTAATTGGTAAATTAATTTACCTCTATTTTACCATAACCACTAACGATTTGAAAACTATAATTGTTTATGCCAAAACTCAGTTTTCTATGAAAAGCAATTTAACTAGGCTGATTTATGTTATATCCTACGAAGGCAGTAGTATTGTTCTCCTGAACAATGCTTCGTTAAACTTTACATGAATCCTTGTATGTTATACTAGCTTCTACCCGCGGTTTCGTACTCGGCATTCCTGGGTAAAATAAATAAATAATGTTGGACAATCTAGAAAACGTCATCTAGTCCCAAGCTAAGCAGAGTTTGTGGTATGGGTACTAGATGACTGATATACTTAATACAATATATTAAATAGATATTTTTACTATGCATAAAAAATACCCAGAGCACCCGGGACAAATATTTGCAGATCGTACACATTCATTTGTCCTAAGGCTGGAATCGAACCCGTAACCTACTGCGTCACAGGTTGACGTTCATCCGCCAATTCATCTCGCTCGTTAAAAATAAAAGTAGCCTAGTAGCGTATATGTTATTCCAGATCTAAAATAAAATCAATAAATAAATATGAACAATTCACACATCATCATAGCCCTTAGAATAGTATCTATAGATAGATAGATAGATAGAATATACTTTATTGCACAAAAAGTTGTACATAGGGGAGCATAATGCTAGATAGTATTCTCTACCTGCTAACCTTTGGGTAGTGTGGACAACAGTTTGGTAGGTAGTGCTATACATATATATATAAAATAGAGATAATAAAATATACTACTCATAATGATACTAAGCTACTTATATTATACTTAAACAGTAATATATATACCTATATAAATAATTAATACATAATTATAATTACGTACCGAATTATTCTTGCGAAAGAAAATAGTTATAGACTCTAGATCTGAAGACATTTATCGAGGATGCCTCGCGATATTCAATGTATCTATGTGTAATTTTAACTCTAAAAAAAGTAAAGTCCAATCAGTTGTTTTAAGCGTTGTCCGACCCAAACAGAACATCTCAAAAAATCATCCTACTGATTAGACGAGCAAAGCTTTGCCCATAAATATAATCAATAAGATTTGAAAAACATAACAAAAGTCTTTTTTAATTGTATTATTCAAAAATACCAATTATCAAATGAGAACTAACTCGTCTAACTGGATATTTACCATGATTAGATTTTTGAGTTATCCAATAACACATTTAATTTTTTTTTATATCCATTAACAATTCGATTGCTGAAATCACACCGTATGTGTCTACAAGTGACTAATATGCGTAAATCCACACTAGCGCAGCGGCTGAGAATATACAGATCTGTGAGACTCAGCACAGCCGTAATGTTTTTCGAACGAAACGCATGTGCGGCGCAACACAACCGCTGTGTAGAGCGGCAGCACGATTGGCTTAGGTTAAAAAAAAGATCGCAGTCGTCGAAAAAAGATCGCAGTCAAAGTGTAGTTTCACATAAGTCACACTGATTGCTTAATTAATGCCTGTCGCAAACCGGTCGCGAGTTACATAATCACCCGGCCGGTTTCTACATTTATATATCCATCACGAATGACAATTAAACCCATTTCAAGTTCATGGATAAAGTTAATTTCCGTATCCTAAAAGGTTTCTTTGTTGAATGAACTGTTAAATGCCATCAAAGAAAGTGAAATCACAAAAGATCTTTATCGTAATCGTGGTTTTAACAGCTAGAATTTTTATCTGCTATAAAAATATATGAAAGAGATGGGTTCGGAATGAATGCTGGCCTGAAGAATTTATCTGCTTTGTGAATATAAAGTCACCGTTGCTTGTCAGCTTTTGCCTGCGACTTCAACTTCTTATATGGCTTACTTTAAAACAAATCCTAAAGAACTCGGGGATATTACCTATATTATGTGTAAATTTTAGAACTAATACATTTCACATAAAAATTAAGTAAATAATGTATGTAATCCACTTGGATTGGTATCATCATCATCAGCCTATAGCAGTCCACTGCTGGACATAGGCCTCCCCCAATGAGCGCCATAGCGCCCTCTCTTCAGCTTGCCGCATCCAGCATCTACCTGCAGTCTTTCGCAGGTCGTCATCCCAGCTGGTCGGAGGGCGTCCTACACCTCGTTTACCGAGTCGTGGTCTCCACCCAACAACACGTTTGCCACAGCGGCCGTCGGTTCTTCGCGAGATATAGCCGGCCCACTGCCACTCCAGCTTGCTAATTCTTGGATTGGTATCAAGTTTATATTTTTTTCTTTCTATCACTACATACATAGTATGAAACAAAGTCGCTTGCCGCTGTCTGTCTGTCCTTATGTATGCTTATATCTTTAAAACTACGCATCGGATTTTGATGCAGTTTTTTTAATAGATTGAGTGATTCAAGAGGACGGTTTATAAACCATTTGACACCTAGATTTCCTCGTGGGCGAAGCTAGTACGCAATAAATTGTGAATAAGTGTCTTCTAGACCTTTGTGATATATCGTTGGCCACATGGTCTCTTTCCATCAGGTGAAATTGTGGTAAAGCGGAGGTATGACGATTAGAAAAGATCAGAAAAAAAAATTACATCCATAACTAAGCTAGTTTCAAGAACTACCTAACATAAATATAATTGAGCTGGAGGAGGCCTGTACTCGAAAGGGGTCCTAACCAAGAAATATGTAATAATATTTTAAATTTAATTAATGGAAATCTATATGTATACGTATACAAAATCAACATCTAAGTAAATGCATGCAATTTTATTTTTAAGTCTAGATGATTGTATTGTATTTTTAATTTTAATTCTATATATCAATGATTTTATTTTATTTGACATACATACATTAGTAACATTACATATAGAATCAATTATTATTATTTTTTACTTGTCAATTACTTTAATTATGCACTATTATTTTATAAGGTTGTGGAATAAATGGCTTTTTTATTTTATTTTATTTATTTATGACGATTAGAAAAAATAAATCAACGATAAATCTCCCCAAAAATATTCCTAACAATTCATTTAATCAGTTAATGAGTTTTCATGTACTTGCCAAAATGGTGATTGTGACCGCTTACGTAGATTTTCCATCACATTAACGAGGTACACGGGGTGCGATGTGTCGGAAAGGTTTTAAAATTGTATTTTAATCGAATTCCTGGCAACCCACGCAGGGTTTTGAGAGGGAAGGGTCACGGGAGATTTTTCACTACACCGGGCTGTTTCTGTAGTTCAATTGTTGTTACTCCACCTAAGATACCTATGTATATAAAAAAACTAGCTGCGCCCACGTCAATAGTTTATAATCCTTCCTCTTGAATCACTCTATCTATTAAAAAAACCGTTGCATAGTTTTAAAGATCTAGCATACGTAGGGACAGACAGACAGCGGGAAGCGACTTTGTTTTATACTATGTAGAGTAATAGCGTACTAACTGCGCTAACTGTGTAATGTAATATCCTATGTCTTTTTGCAATAAATACTTTTTACTTATCTATACTCACTTTGATTGCTGAAATCACACGATATGTGTTTTCTATAAGTGACAAATATGCGTAAATCCACACTAGCGCAGCGGCTGAGAAAATACAGATCTTTGTGACTCAGCACAGCCGTAATATTTTTCGAACGAAACGCATGTACGGCGCAACACAACCGCTGTGTAGAGCGGTAGCACGAATTTTTTAGGTTAGAAAAAAAATCGCAGTCAAAGTGTTAACTTTACTTTCTATCAGACAACAACCCATTCTGAGACAATAATCGTAACGGAATGTTAATGAAGTATCTATTGACAAACCAAGCAAAATCTTTCATGATACTAAAACGATAAGATAAATACGACCGTCAGAGAGACCTACGAAGAATACAATTATCTATAATCAAATCACCCACACAAAGTTTGTTTTACATTATTACCTAGCCAAAGTTTAACATAATAAAATTACTTGCCTACTAAGCGTTCTATTCTATTCCAGTTCATTAATAAGGTAGGTACTTCATTAAAGTGAATGATTGAAGTGAACAAACAATCAAAGTGATCACTTTCCTAGTTTTACTTATGCAATTACTCGACATTTGTGACGTGCTCAGTTCAAGTCTTCAGTAAGGTCTAAAGGAAATGTTCATTGCATTTTTTTTTTATCTTTATTGATTAAAGAGGGTTTAATCAACATCATTATGTCATCCTCAAAAGTATACTTAAGAGCGTGCCATACCTCAGCCAAAATTCGAATTTCGCTTCATTTCAGAGCAGAATGACATGATATGATTTTCTTGTGAGTGAGAAGCACAGAGCGATAGACGTGCTCCGTATTTTTTATCGACGTAAGCGCCAAAACTGCCTAATGCCTAATTACAAGTTATTTACACAACTAATCTAAAAATTAAAAAGACGAAAACGAAGAAATTCTACTACGTTTCTCGACAAAACAAAAATCCAACAAAAAAATTAGGTGGTTCCTGAGATAAATAGCAAAATGTGTGCAAAACATGTATTTTTCAAAAAATAAAAGTATCGAGAAAATTTTCACCAATCGTGTTTTCGAAAAGACGGAATCCAAGATAAAAGTTCGAATTATCATTTACCTAAATATGAAGGTGGTAGCTTTCACAGATTCTGAGATAAATAACGATTTCTAACTATAAAATTACATAAGGTACACTCTTAATTAACTTATTCTATCTACGCTTAATTCCTATTCTAACAAATTTAAAATTTCATTGCATTGTAAATATGGGCCATTGAATAATAAATAAATAAATAAATAATGCTGGACAATTCACACAGCATTATCTAGCCCCATGGTAAGCAGAGCTTGTGTTATGGGTACTATATAACTGATATACATAATACAATACGTTACGTAGATAGATATTTTTTATTATACATAGAAAACGACCAGAACACCTGAAAAAAATATCTGCAGATCGTACACACATTTGTTCCGAGGCGGGAATCGAACCCGCAACCTCCTGCGTCGCAAGCGGACCTTCGCCCACCGCGCCACATCGGTCGTCAATTGAATGAAGATTGGTTTTATTTTCTTCTATTCTATTCAATTGTATCTAGTTTCTTAAGTTTTTTTTTAAATTCTTCTAGTGTCTCAGTGTGCAATAAAGATTTTTCTATCTTTCTATTCTACCTAAAACAAACCATGACTTTACTTCTTTTATTTGGGAATATGCGTCTGGTTTGCCACTTTTCTGCCAGTGTCCAGTTCATAGAAATTTCATAGTCATGAAATAAGGCTAAATTACAATAATAATATGAGCAGTAAAATTTTAAATACCTACCAATAAGATTTTTACCTCGAACAAAAATAATTAAACGTCATCTAGTGTGTTCGCTGACAGTTTCCCGATAAAACAAGCTATGAAACTAGCAATTCAACTGACACTCTCTCCGTCGCACGTTCAGGGGATGAAAGGGATGACGTCAAAGCCAACAAAGTGTTGGGCCCTGTGGACAGATGCTTGTTTGATGCGGAAATATCGTTGTCTAAAAATGTAAGCGAACAATTCCTGCCTTTTATAATAGAATTTTGTGAGAAATTGTGGAATTTCAAATAGATTGGTATGTTCATTAATACTATACGACCTCTGTGGCGCGGTGGGTGAAGGTCCACCTGCAACGCAGAAGGTCGCAAACCAGACGCATATTCCCAAATAAAAGAAGTAAAGTCATGGTTTGTTTTAGGTAGAATAGAAAGATAGAAAATTCTTTATTGCACACTGAGACACTAGAAGAATTTAAAAAAAAACTTAAGAAACTAGATACAATTGAATAGAATAGAAGAAAATAAAACCAATCTTCATTCAATTGACGACCGATATGGCGCGGTGGGCGAAGGTCCACCTGCAACGCAAAAGGTCGCGAGTTTGATCGGGACAAATGTATGTATGATCTACAGATATTTGTTTCGGGTGTTCTGGTTTTCTATGTATAATAAAAAATATCTACCTACCTATCTATGCAATGATAATTTACCACCAATACTAATTAAGAAATGTGCAAAAGAATTTGCCCTGCCTTTATCTATATTAATTAACCAATCTTTTGTAGAAGGTACCGTTCCACATCCATTAAAATTGTCAGTGATCAAACCCTTATATAAAAAAGGGGAACATACAGATACCAACAACTACAGGCCAATAGCATTACTGCCAACATTTTCGAAAATATTGGAAACCGCGATGACGAACCGACTTTACTCCTTCTGTGAAAAATTTAACATATTTCATAATAGTCAAAATGGATTTAGGAAGAACCATTCTACATCTCTAGCTGTATATAAATATACTAATAATATTCTTAATTTAATAAATGATAAGCAATATGCAATAGGGATTTTATTAGACATGAGCAAAGCGTATGACAGAGTAATCTATAATATACTTCTGGAAAAACTTTACGGCATCGGCGTGAGAGGACCAGCTTATACATGGTTCACTTCATATCTCGAAGGTAGGAAACAATTTGTAGAAATAGAACATCATGACCAAAACACAGGGACAATTAATAAAGTTTCCTCTAAAATGATCGATGTCACCAAATCTATACCTCAAGGCAGCGTCCTAGGTTGCATTTTATTTTTAATATATATTAACGATCTACCAAAAAACATAGATAACAATTGCACTTTATTTGCAGACGACATCTCTGTGGTATTCCCTTGTAAAAATAACGTAAACTTAAATAACTATCTTAGTACGACTTTAAATAAAATAGTTACGTGGCTCTCTGATCACAACCTATTACTCAACTTCACAAAAACCAAAATAATGCAGTTCCACCCCTACCAAAAACCACCTCTATGTATATCCTACTCATTCAACGATATCCCTATAGAATGCATTAACTCATACCCTCTTTTAGGTATTAAAATAGATTCAAATATAAACTGGAAAGAGCACATAAAACATGTCAGCGCCAAACTATCTAGATTTACTTATGCCCTATATGAACTAAAAAAGTCAACTGACACAAAGACAGCAACATGTGCGTATTACGCCTATGCCCATGCTTGGCTTCAGTATGGTATAGTTCTATGGGGAAATAGCACCGACAATAACAAAGTCTTTATTTTACAAAAAAGATGTATTAGAATTATTTTTAATATTGATACAATGGTTAGTTGCAGGACCTATTTCATAGAGGGAAAGATCTTAACTTTCATATGTATTTATATATTAGAAGCATGTTTATTTGTAAAGAAGAATAGCCACTTATTTGACACCTATACTCGCCCACGAAACCTTAGACCACATAACAAACTTTCAATACCCTTTTCTAGACTTCACATGTATCATTCTGGCCCCCATGCCATGTGTGTAAAAATATATAATAATCTTACGAAAAACATTCGAGAAGAAGATAACTTGCTCCAATTTAAAAGCAAATTGAAGCATTTCTTACTAGAAAAATGCTTTTATAGCCTCGAAGAATATTTTGAAAAATAGAAACCTACAATTAATTGATGTTCCTTGTTCTCTAGCCCTGTTTTAGTTGTAGTAGTGTAGTAGTTTTAGTTTTAGTAGGTATTAAGCTTTTAGTATATATAAGGTATAATCTTGTTTCTTTTTTATGTGACTCTTCTGAGTGATTAGATATAATATAATTGGTTTATAATTTTAACTTGAAATGGTAAATTAAGCATATTATTAACTCTATTGTATATAGCCACCTAGCATGTAATTTAACTTTAATATGTTGCAATACCCTTGCAGGGTGCATGTTGGACTTATATTATTTTTTAAGAACTTTTGTACACATGTAAGCAATAAATCATTGAGTATTGAGTATTAATCAATGTATTGTATAATGTATAGTACCTATAACAAGCTCTTAAATTGTCTTTTTGAGAATAAATGAATATTAAACGTAGCTTTGCTTACTTTGGGGCTAGATAATGCTGTGTGAATCGACCACCATTGTTTATGTATAAATTGAGTATTTTAGTAGGTAAGTACGTAATTCACTTTTATCATCATCAGCGGAAATCTACCTCTATAGCGCCCTGTCTTCAGCTTACCGCATCGACCTTGCAGTTCGCACAGAGAAATAAATATATTTATCTACATATTCCTATAAAAAAAACCAGTAACTTCCGTGAAACATAAACCATGCGACATTCACATGCCGAACTAATATCGTCAGAAATACCCCAATCAATGAACTGTAACCCAACAATCTCGGCCTCAATTACAGTCTATGGCGAATTTTACGAATACTTGCGACCGGCGACCCAGTTCCGATTGTTTGGGGGAGGTTGCCATGGCAGCGCTTACTTACATAATGCTGTTTAGCTAAGGATAAATGCATGAAATCGATGCAATGGGCTGTTTGGTTATGTATGTTAGCTTGCCTAGATTGTTTGTTTGCGACATACATTACTACAAAGTAATTACAAACAATATAACTTATAGTGGAAATTTGGATTAAGGTCTATAATGTACGTGAAAACATGCAGGCATTACATAGCACGGCGTTATATATTTTGCTCAAAAGCAAAAATACAGATTTTAGCCATAACCTATTTAGGCTGGTGTTCAATATTATATAAATAAATAAATAAATAAATAATGCTGGACAATTCACACAGCATTATCTAGCCCCATGGTAAGCAAAGCTTGTGTTATGGGTAAAAGATAACTGATATACATAATACAATACTTTACATAGATAAATATTTTTTATTATACATAGAAAACGACCAAAATAGTTATATTTTGATTGCTTCGATTTTTATAAGCATTTGTCCCCAGTTTTTCAGGCGGAAATCGAACCCTGCGTCGCAAGCGGACTTTCGCCCGCCGCACCACATCAGTCGTCAAAGATAGACACTGGTTACGAACCTCCGGTTTTGTACGCGGCCGAAGGGGACAGTTTTTTTATTACACATCTCTCAACTTTTTATCTCAAAAACATCGATAGAATCCGTGGGCAAAAGCTAGCTATGAATAAAGTAGACTTACCTCTAGATATTGATTTTAACGTTCTCTCGTAAAAGTTTTCTTATTTAACTCATACTGAACTAAATGCATTCCTAAAAGTTGGAAACTCGATTGCAAAGTCCACAATGAAGCCGGTTAAATAAATAATGGCACATCGATTTATCAGTAAACTAGAGTCCTAGTTAAATATACCTTATCCTTGAAATGTATTGGTACTCTTCTGTTTTATATAAACCCTTCTCAAAGTTTTAAAACCAGCATGAGAAATTGAATCGTTTTATTTCTGAAGAATAGAATAGAATAGAAAACTTTTATTGGCACACACAAAAAAGACAAACGTACATTAAAAAAAAAACACATTAAGCTAAATAAGATATACCTAACACTAAGACTAAAAACTAAAATATAACAATAGAAAATAAGTATAAAACTAAAAGATAAACAATATAAAATAAGTAAAAATAATGTACCTAGCCTGTCCTCAGTGCGCGCTAATTAGATCCAGCCTCAGCTTAATGTCGCTACTGCCCGAAGACTGTAACGACGCTGGTTTTCAGGCTGAACCTATGGATGACGTCACATTACAAGTCTGTGGTTAACAACAGACAGACATTGACAGTCGTCCTAGCACTGTTTTTTCTTAATTTTTGTTTTTAGTTCTGTGTATGTACATTTTGTTGAATCACAGTTAATGCTTTTCTTTATTGTTAATATGATTTCTATATTTTTAAGTATACAAGAGAGTTACCCTTAAACAAAGCTTGCGATGCTATCATGAGACGGACACTGGTAGAATTGCGTCAATCCAGATGCAGAGCCATTTAGAAAGAAGTTGAAGTTGACAGTCTGCTGTCTATGGTTCAATTCAACCATTCAAATTATCGAAGACAACCTGATTAAAATCATAGCCTAAATAATATCTGGTTTTGGTTAATAAGGATACAAATAAATAATAATTGACTACTTATTCGAAGTTTGGATAAAGCCAAAATAATGACAAGTTTAAACTAAGGTTGCAGTGATCAAGGGATCAAGTAACAATCGATAAAAGAAATCTTGTAACTATTTTGTATTTCAAAGCAGCATCCTACAAACTGTAGCGGGCAGGATTGATTCGCCAATATGGCGGAAATTAATAAGAAATGTAATTTGATTAATTTGAATTTTTATTGATGATATTTTGATTTGTTTTAATTTATTTTAATTTTTTCTAATTTATTCTAATTTATTACTATACATTTTAATTTTCATTTCAATTTAATTTAATTTTAGTTCGTAAGGCTTACTAACATTTATTATAAGATCATTACTAACAAATTATGGATCTATAGTAGTCCGAAATAAAAGAATGTTATTTATTTATTTATTAAAGCAACTTAAAAGATTGAAGTGAACAAAGAATCAAAGTGAATCACTTTATACTAGTTTTACTTATGTAATTTGAATTTTGTGACGTGTCCGAGACCGTTCCTTGAGACCTTACAGGACGTAAAGTCTAAAGAAAGTACTATCGTACTATATATATACAATAATATAATAGATTAAATGTATTAGCCAATATTTATCCCTTAAATTATAATAGTTGTAAGAAAAAACTTAAGGATACACTGCAATGTATGTCATACGATGATACAGAAAATTTATTGACTGTTTTTAAGTAGACCTAAAAAACTTTGTGTACACCTTTATTATTTAAATTTAGTTTAGTGTAAGTAGCATAAGTTATTATCATAAAGTATACATGTTCGTCGCTTTGAATAATAAGCAAGTTCAAATTGATTATTTATTTGTTGTGAGCACTATTTCAGCCTGAAAAACAGGTTTTCACCTAGTTCAGGCACCCACATTGTTGTTTCCATCAGAATTTAAGTAAAGTACTTTTTGTTACTCTTTAGTCCTAAGATATTTTTGAATAATTTTATTTTTATTTTTTATTATTAAGTATATATATATTGTACTATATAAATAACTGTATTGTTGAAAAAGAAATCCTCATACATGTCACACTCCACATAATATATCAATATGATAGATGTTTAAATACATACATACATATAATAATTATTATCATAGCCTAAAAAAACAGTCTCACTTAATTATGAACATAAATGATTAGGATTTTCTTTTCGTTAGAAGGGCTATACTAACACTCCCTATCAGAGCAGGTCCTAAAACTATTCCCCACCATAAAGCAGGCTTAGATCTCTATAAATCACGGCGAGATTTGATTCCATTACGCGAGAATGTTCACTGACTCCCTTGTCGGTTATCTAATACTGGGCTTTCCTTGGGGGCGGGTCTGTCAACGGAATCGAAACATTTCATTCACAATACAGGCTTGCACCAACCTGAATAACCTTGCAAATTACCTGTAGATGCGATCGGAGATATATCATTTGTGTATGTGAAGAAACAATGAAATATCGAAGCGGAGATATGAGCTGTGCCTCGCTGTGCCATTTAGCGACGTCACGCAGTGGAGATGAGAAGAGATGAACGGAGATGTGGCCTGTACCTCTTACTTGTTACTTACTTGTTTCTCGACTGGTTTCCACAACTAGGCCACAGGTGGGCCTTTTTTGCGTGTCGGGTGGGGGGCCTGCTTGTCTAACCACCCGATGTCCTCCAGGAAGGCCAGCAGCTCGCTGATGCCGGTGCATGCCTCTCTAGGCGTCCTCGGTATCCCAAGGTGTTGCAGTCTTTGAGAAGCTACGCTGTCGCAATCTACAAGCACAAGCGCTGCCGTCTCCTCTGCATTCATGCAATCTCTGCATAGGTGGCTCCGTGATACCCAAATTAGACCTGTCCCTCGCTATACAATCATGTCAATAAACATCCGCCGCTTACGCACGTGTCCATTCTAATCATTCGGGCTCGGTAGAAGTATTCCGTGTATTCGTTCAAGAGGGAAAATCAATCCACTACCCACTAGACCGGGTAATTCGGAAAATCTTCCCACGCTATCGATATCAGAAAGGTTTTATTGGATTTTGTCTTTCCTCTTTTGTTCTGATAACAGCTCAATGCCTGAAATATATCTAATTTTTTGTGACTTTATTTATAAACTAATTTAGTCAATTGAATGAGTAAATACAGAATAAGATCGAACCAACGATCAGGGAGTATAATAATAATGATGTTAGAGATACCTGATGCTAAAAATATTGAATGGCCGATTATGTAAACATGGATCTGACCTACGCCACTATTTCCGAGGATATTTATGGGATAAAAAGGAGTACGATAAGTATGATAAGTACTCATCTACCTATCCTTAGACATAATCTATGACTAAGGACAGGTAGATGAGTACTTATGAGTAGGTACATCTACTCTTACGTCGCTCAAACATTAAAACCTAAACCAATGTGGGTACTTTGATGCGGGCTATTTTTGGGCTTTGACGGTATGCTCGCAGATTTTTCTCTCAAATAACAGCCTGCCATTCACATACAGCTGGTAACAGGTGATAATTTATTTCAGACGAGCCCAACAAAAGCTTCCGGCTTGGACCGCCGCCAACGCCGCCTACCCAAGCATTATGCGGTAACGTCAAAACCGCTCGCACTTTGGGTATTTTACTTGAAAATTTGCCGGTTCCAGGCTTCATAAAGTGGTGATTACAGCACAGTCATTCAACTATCATTGCAGCGGTATTTCATCTTCAATAACCAGTCCGGTGTTTGCCAAATTTGCTCGCACTAGACCATCTACTTCAAGCTTTCTCAGTTGGCCCAAGAGCGCGAGCAGTAGTTATTTTATAAGCACCGATTTTATCTCTCATCAACGTAATGTCAGCCGAACTACGACTACGACCACGGCCGGATTGGATGATATTGCTGGAATTTCTAGACTCCCTTAGAAGGGTCTATTAGAACATTTAGAACGTCTTTTTTTTACTTTACTATGAAGGTGAATTCCGGAGTATGGTGTCCAATCATATAGATAGATAGAAAACACTTTATTATACCACACAAAACAGAAAACAATACAGAAATAAATACTTAGAATAGGGGAAGCACAAAGAGCAGCCTTATTGCTAAGAAAGAATGAATAGGCTCCGAAACTACTGGACCGATTTGAAACATTATTTCACCGTTGGGAAGCTACACTATCCCCAGTGAACATAGGCTATATAAAATTTTCAAAAAAGTTAGCTATCCGTACTAAAACCGTGCGAAGCCGGGAAGGTCCGCTAGTTGTTCATATTGAGGGCAAAAACCTCACTCAAACTACTATGATTATGAACTATCACGATAGTCTGCAAACTATTACGGCAATCTGAGTTTCAGTTACCTCTTTGCATAGTTGTTTGAAACCCCAAGTAAGCAAACACTAGCTAAACTTGGTGTCGAAAACGGGCAAGCAAGTGCCATGCAAATTAATGCGTATTCAAGAGGACAAACTTTAGAGTTCCGGAATTTGCTTGGACGGACAATGTTCTTTAAGTTTGGCAAATGGTATTTAGAGATCTTACGAACTTACGCAGGAGCACAGAATTACTTACAGGAGTGTTGACTTAGGGGTGTAGGTTGTCAATAAGTCCAATGGTTGTTTGTGTTGAGTTCTATGTACGACTGCCGATCTGTCCTTCAACTGCTGTTTTTTCTTTTTTATTTAGCTCTTTTTTCTTGAGTACAGATTTTTGTACTCGATTTTATTTTAACCTCACTGAATGATTGAAGTTCGATGGTTCCGAATCGAAACGTATTTAGTCGAGTTTTTTTTTTATAACGATTTCGTTGCTGTTTTTATTGGGTACAAATTTTTACTCGATTCCGTTTAACATTTTAATCTCACTGAATGATTGAAGTTCGATGATTCGAATCAAAACGTATGTAATCGAGTTTTTTTAAACGATTTTGATAAGAGGAAGAGTTTGTAAGTTCGGCTGTATGAATGTTTTTTGTGTATGTTCACCGATTTCACACAATCTTGTTTTCGATTTTCCTGGAACACATAAAAAGAAAGTAAGAAAATATATTTATTGATTCACTGACGGTACAACTTGTTAATACATAGTTCTTATAAAATATAAATAGTAATAAAATAAAAAATTAACTACTAAAAAACGCTTATAGAAAATTCGAATTGGGGTTTTTAGTAATATTTACCTAGTTTCTGCCCCCGGCTTCACACTTGTTGCACTGGAACTGATTTATGGAACAAAAATTGGCCAATGTTTTATTCCAGGCACGCTAGACACATCAGTATGCAAATTTTTGGCTCAATTTCGTTAGTTTTGGCGCGAAGAAGCAACAAATATCCATCTGTATATCCATCCTTCTAAACATCCAACTTTCGCATTTATAAGTTTGTCTAGAATAAGGACTGTGGATTTTGTTAAATAAATAAATAATATTTCTGTGAAGTGTGATAATGATAACAACAACTTATTATACTTTTAATTTGATATTTTCTAAGGTCTGCAGGGGCGGCTTTTATCGCCTTCATTCATCAGTCTTAGCCGCTTGTTTATGGTGAAAATCCTGCTAAGTATAAGACATTTATGATATCCGATACGACACTGCGACATTCATTAAACATTCACTTATGACAAATTCGTTACAATAAGCTTCCTAAAGCAATACGTATTTTTCATCATCATCTTAGCGTAAGACGTAGAATTTAAAGACCAATTAAAGTTTATTCTCTAAGAGTGGCCTATCCCCTGATGAAACTTTCTTATATCTGGCCAAAACTCCGACAGAATGGCTCTTGCAAAAGTTTACTCTATCTTTATTTAGCCATGTTCTATTCTCGAAGAGTGGCCTATCCCCTGATGAAACTTTCTTATATCTGGCCAAAACTCTCACAGAATGGCACTTGCAAAAGTTTACTCTGTCTTTATTTAGCCATGTTCTATTCTCGAAGAGTGGCCTATCCCCTGATGAAACTTTCTTATATCTGGCCAAAACTCTCACAGAATGGCACTTGCAAAAGTTTACTCTGTCTTTATTTAGCCATGTTCTATTCTCGAAGAGTGGCCTATCCCCTGATGAATCTTTCTTATATCTGGCCAAAACTCTCATAGAATGGCTCTTGCAAAAGTTTACTCTGTCTTTATTTAGCCATGTTCTATTCTCGAAGAGTGGCCTATCCCCTGATTAAACTTTCTTATATCTGGCCAAAACTCTCACAGAATGGCACTTGCAAAAGTTTACTCTGTCTTTATTTAGCCATGTTCTATTCTCGAAGAGTGGCCTATCCCCTGATGAAACTTTCTTATATCTGGTCAAAACTCTCACAGAATGGCACTTGCAAAAGTTTACTCTGTCTTTATTTAGCCATGTTCTATTCTCGAAGAGTGGCCTATCCCCTGATGAAACTTTCTTATATCTGGTCAAAACTCTCACAGAATGGCACTTGCAAAAGTTTACTCTGTCTTTATTTAGCCGTGTTCTATTCTCGAAGAGTGGCCTATCCCCTGATGAAACTTTCTTATATCTGGCCAAAACTCTCACAGAATGGCACTTGCAAAAGTTTACTCTGTCTTTATTTAGCCGTGTTCTCCGCCAGTCACTGACCATCCACAGCTTTTTGACGCGTGTCATAGATATACTAGTGCTCTGATAGTGTTATATGAGTCATAAATAAATAAATACACATTCACAGTACTAGAACATCTAAACTTATGTATGACACGCATCAAAGTTGCACGGGCACGGCCTTTTATAAATAAATAATGCTAGACAATCCACACAGCATCATCTAGCCCCAAGCTAATCAGAGCTTGTGTTATGGGTACTAGATGACTGATATACATAATACAATAGATAACATAGATAGGTATTTTTTTATTATACATAGAAAACGACCAGAACACCCGGAACAAATATGTGCAGATCGTACACACAATTGTTCCGAGGCGGGAATCGAACCCGCAACCTCCTGGTCGCAGGCGGACCTTCGTCCACCGCGCCACATCGTCGTTATAGTAGGGAAATGGTTTTTCTTAAAGATACGCAGCTCTTCACAAGCATTTTTGCTCCTAGCTTCCAAGGTTGCAATACCCTTTTCCCGAATTTCATGTGTAAGTACCAAGAACTCGTTTGGGCGCGAAATAGCTCACTTTATTCAGTTCAATTTGCTTGACAATCGCGTTTTCGCACTTTACATAACTGCCTCAGGACATGAGTGCGCGTATCGCGAATGTAACGAAGTATTCTGTTATGAAATTCCGTAACTCAGTCTCTTGTAATTTTTTGTATGGCTTTTTGATGATGCTAATGTGGAAAACAATAAATAAATAAATAATGCAGGACAATCCAGCGTCCAGCCCCAAGCTAAGCAGAGCTTGTGTCGTGGGTACTAGATGACTGATATACTTAATACAATACATAACATTTATTTATTATTTTATTTATTTTAAGCCATTACTGTCCCACTGCTGGGCAAAGGCCTCCCTTTTCTCCTTCCACTCCTCGCGATCCAACGCTGCAACAGGCCATGATGGAAGATATACCTCGAGCTCGTCGCGCCATCTCATCCTGGGCCTTCCACGTCGCCTCTTAGCGTTGGGTGGGCTCCACTCTGTGGTGGTCTTTGCCCACAAGTCACTGGACATTCAATAACATAGATAGATATATTTTATTATGCATAGATAACGACCAGAACACCCGGAACAAATGTCTGCAGATCGTACACACAATTGTTCCGAGGCGGGAATCGAAACCGCAACCTCCTGCGTCGTGGCTTCGCCCACCGCGCCACAAAGGTCGTCTTACAACAACTGATGAATCTCAGCAATTAAAGGCAGCAATAAAAGGTAACAATAGTAACCTGTTAACTGGTCCGAGAACTCACAATCATCGTTGTGTGAAAACCTATTTATATCTATGTTTGTCTGTTGTAATCTTTTGTTTGTTTTTATCTATGTATATTAGTCCATATAATTAAAATCTACCTAAGGCAGTTGTCTCACCGGGAACGATGAACGAGTAGCGAGCAGAGCTAGAATGTAGAAACGAGTCGGCGTGAAGCGGGGAGCGAGTACGTAGTTCCGATAGTTGTGTAGCTCGGCTATTAAGCGAGTGTGCGAGTTAGACGAGCGATTACTCGCATCACTCGCTCGCGGCGCGGCGGCCAACCGACAGTCCGCATTGTAGAAAAATGACCGCTGGTTGCTCTCTAGGCGCGCGGCGTGAGTTTTCTGATCGCTGAGCGAGTATCGCTGAGCGAGTATCGCTGAGCGAGTGTTATTTTCCTCGCTCCTGTCGCCCAGCGACAAACTAGTGAAGCGAGTCCTCGCCGGCAGTGTGAACACTCAGCAATCAACTATTTGTATATGCATCTCTTTTGTTTACACGGAGTGTATATCTAACTGTACGTTTCTTGAGCGAGAAAATAGCCGATAGTTAGTCGTTTTCTCGCCGGTGGTGAGACAACTGCCTTAGGGTATTTATTATATGGCCCTAATTAAGTTACTTTCGTACACTATTTTTTTGTCTAAAATAAAGTTATTATTATAACAGCCTGCACTGACAAAACCTTAGTTCAAAAATCGCTTTTCATCTTAGTTATAATTTGAAGTGTTTTCAAAAACTAGACTGATAAACCGAGCTATTTCTAAATAGTGTAAATGAGATTGAAAGGAACACCGCTCTATCGCGGTCTAATTTTTCAAGTGGCGACATCTAGTTAAATTCGACTCTAATTTTGTTTGATGTGATGAGTGATGAACACATGAACACAGAAAAGTCTTGTTTACGCCCGTTGCCATGGAAACCATTTGCTACGAGTAATGTTAAAATTATCTTGTGCTATAGATACATTTTACGGCCCACTTATCTATTCCTCACAAATCAAACTTTTATCGGAATAACTCAAAAACCGTTATGCATATATAAAAAAAAAATAAGAATCCGACTATCGACTCACATACTAAGCTTGCTCAAATGCCGAAAACATAAAATAATCATCTCCTAACACGAAGAATGCACTAAAAATTTACTTCCATGCCCATGTGGAATCGTAACCATAAAGTCAAATAGGTCACAATTTCACGATATTGCGTGGTACAGATATGAACCGAATAATATCGTGAAATTGAAAATTTTTTGTGATATCTCACTCCAATTTTCCGTTCAGTAGCACATCACTAACTGCTAGTGACGCGCTTTATAAAGTTCTTATTATTTAATTTAAATTATAAATAAATAAGGCTGGACAATTCACACAGCATTAACTGGCCCCAAGCTAAGCAGTGCTTGTGTTATGGGTACTAGAAAACTGATTTATATAATAAAATACATTCCATACTAAGATATTTTTTTATTACACATAGAAAACGACCGTAACACCCGGAACAAATATCTGCAGATCGTACAAACATTTGTCCCAAGGCGGGAACCCGGCGATGTCCCAACTCGCAATCTCCTGTGTCGAAGGCGGACCTTCGCCCTCCGCGCCACAAAATAAACCAGATGGTGGTGTGTTCCTTCAGCGTGAAATGATAGAATCCACCACAAAAGAAAAACAGAGGTACGTTTCGAAATTGGTTTCAGCTTACTTTTTGAATGCTGGCGTTGGTTGACCGTGTGGTTTAGGCTTAGAATCTGTACCACCCGAACACTTCCCGCAGGTGTCGTAAGAGGTAGGCGTCTAAGGTACATTTTATTATCACTATTACAATCAACTATTTAGCTATTCTACTACAGTGCAAAGGACTTTTTACATAACGATAAATAAACAAAAAAAAAATTAAATAACACATTTGTTTTCGGATGGGTCAGCTTACCAAAATATCCCATATTCTGTAGAGAACACAAATTGCAGTAGCTTTTGACATTTGAGTTTGACCATCATTCCGCAAATAGCCGGCTGCCTGCCAAACTAAACAATTCAATCAGCCAAATTCCTCGGAAGGCAGAACTGGTAGATATTTATGCAATTTTCAATCATCGCACGAACATTCATTTAGCTAAATAGTTGACGACCGATGTGGCGCGGTGGGCGAAGGTCCGCCTGCGCCGCTGGAGGTTGCGGGTTCGATTCCCGCCTCGGAACAATTGTGTGTACGATCTGCAGATATTTGTTCCGGGTGTTCTGGTCGTTTTCTATGTATAATAAAAAATATTTAATTAAAAAAAATAATTAAAAATAAATAATGCTGGACAATTCACACAGCATCATCTAGCCCCATGGTAAGCAGAGCTTGTGTTAAGGGTACTAGATAACTGATATAAATAATACAATACATTACATAGATAGATATTTTTTTATTATACATAGAAAACGACCAGAACACCCGGAACAAATATCTGCAGATCGTACACACAATTGTTCCGAGGGGGGAATCGAACCCGCAACCTTCAGCGTCGCAGGCGGACCTTCGCCCACCGCGCCACATCGGTCGTCATTTATCTATGTAATGTATTGTATTATGTATATCAGTTATCTAGTACCCGTAACACAAGCTCTGCTTACCATGGGGCTAGATAATGTTGTGTGAATTGTCCAGGATTATTTATTTATTTATTTATTTTAAGATATTACTAAACTACGCACATACATATGTATGTAAGGGGTAAAACTTATTCATGGTTATTAGCACGAAGTTGGTTTATAACGGGATATTAATTAAATGTCTATAATTAATCGCTTAAATTTGATGATAATGATGGATGTTTGTTACATTTTTACGTCACAGCAACTAAACGAATGTGAATGTACGAGTGATACTTGCGCGAAGGATTTCTGCGCGAAGGGATAACTGGCACATGTTTAAAGGATATTAGCGCGAATGACACGTGCGCGACTCTAATTCTAATTTCTCTAAAATAAACGTTTTGCAAATTTTGTAGTGGATTGTGCTATTTTTCCTGAAATATATCTTATCTTCCTACAACTCTCCTCCGTCCTTCCCCATAACGATAAAAAAATTAGCGTAGATCTTCGTAGCACTTACTACGATGCTACGACGGACCGACGTAGCATACAAAAGATTTCAACGCGCACTCACTTTTTCACATTTGGTCGCGATCTTAGATTTAAAAGTAAATAAGAAGACCAGTCACTTCTTTACTGAATACTACTGGCAGCTTTGAACGTCTCATGTACACACACACATGAATGTATGAAATCTCATTAGCTACGCCGCTGGTCTACCATAGTATCGTAGCACGTGCTACGAAGGTCTACGAAATAACATGTTATCTACTGGGAAAGATGAAGGATATGAAAAATTCAGTAAATTGCAAAAGCTTTCCTTTATACTACTGAAACCCACAACTCATAAGAACTATTAGTTTCGGAGCGAAGAGGAATTTTGTATGCAGTAGAAAAATGGATAGGCGTTGAAATCTATTGCATGTTACGATGTTGGTAGCCCGTCGTAGCGCGTGCTACGAAGATTTACTTTTAAATATTTAATAGTGTCGAGGAAATAAAATAAAATCCCAAAACAATGGTGAAATCCACTATTCTCTGCGATATTTATTTCGAGAGATATTACTAGTTTTCTGATGTTTCGTGCAAGTGTATACTCGCGCAATCGGTGTCGCGCAATATCCATCGTGCAAATATCATCATAGCCCTCCCACTCGATGAATGAAACTACGTGAATTAGTCTCCTTTACGTAGTTTCATTCATCGAGTGGGAGGACACAGAAGCTCAACACTGCCAGAAGTGAGGTGATCCTTGAGAATTAGCCAGACCATTTACCGTCCTATGCAAACAAAGAATCCAACCAAAGGTCAATCGAGGTTTCTTGATGAAAACAACTTTGGTCACAGCCATCAAGCTAAGATTTAGAAGGAGGTAGTTAATATTCATTCGATTTACTTAGGCACATTATTAAGAGCAGGAGATTGTAGATGTCTGGCCTTCTGCAAGTTCGTCTTTTCGAGACAAGGACGAACGAACGCCGCGCGGGGAAGGCGAGAAAAGGAGGCAAGAGCGGCAGAATGATTGGCCCGTGCGCAATTTCACTGCTTTTTATTTTTTAATTTGTTATTGCTTTAAAATAATACTGTTTCTCAAAAAACTAAAACCATAATTGTCTAAAGTATTTATTAGGGAACACGTAGAAGACATTTCATTACAATAATATTAAATAACTAGCAAATAAAACTGGTTTTCCCGTAGAGATATCTCTGTAAAAATGAAGATTTAGAGGAAACTTTACCATTTTTTTCTATCGAATCAAGTTTAGTCAATCGTGTTTCGACTCCCATAACATACTAACTAATATCCTAAACTTTTGATCCTCATCAAAATATATTCGAAAAATAGTGTTTTGTTCCCTTAAAATTGATTTTCGTTAAGTCAAAACGTGGGTTTTGAAACTCATTTCACCTTAAAGTATAATAAATAAATAATGCTGGACAATCCACACAGCATTATCTAGCCCCATGGTAAGCAAAGCTTGTGTTATGGGAACTAGATAACTGATATACATAATACTATATATTACATAGATAGATATTTTTTATTATACATAGAAAACGACTAGAACACCCAGAACAAATATCTGCAGATCGTACACCCAATTTTTCCGAGGCGGGAATCGAACCCGCAACCTCCTGCGCCGCAGGCGGACCTTCACCCACCGCGCCGCATCAGTGGTAATATCACTGAATAATATACATTAACAAAATTTGTATGTGCTTGTGTGCACAGAGAAGACGTGGGACAGTCTCTAAGCCTCACTAAGGCAACTAAAGCACCGAAGACCTTGAGCAAGGCACGGAAACATTTACGAATGTATTCTGAGAACTTCTCTACCAGGATTTACAAGTACCTGTGTCCTCTACGTGCCCATATTGTTTAATAGGGATTTAGCCTTGAGATAATTCAGGTTATGTATACATATATTATGGTATACCTCTGTACTCTGTAGGTTAGGTCAACTTTGTACATTATATAGGTTTATGTTTTGTTGTTAGACGACCGATTTGACGCGGTGCCGGTGAGTGAAAGTCCGCTTGCGACGCAGACGGGTGCGGGTTCATTTCCCGCCTTAGGACTAGCGTTTATACGGTCTGCAAATATTTGTACTGGGTGTTCTGGGTATTTTCAATGTATAGTAAAAATATATTTCTATTTAATTTTATTCTACCCATATCAGTCACCCATAACACAAGCTCTGCTTAGCAGCTGTGTGAATTGTCCAGCATTATTTTATATTTATACTAGCGGACCTTCCCGGCTTCGCACAACTTTTTTGAAAATATAAGCCTATGTATGTACACCGGAGGTAGTGTAGCTTCCCAACGGTGAAAGAATTTTTCAAATCGGTCCAGTAGTTTCGGAGCCTATTCATTACAAACAAACAAAAAATCAAACCTTTCCTCTTTATAATATTAGTATAGATATAGATTTATGTGACAAAAGATGGAAGTGTTTTTTATTTTCAGGTTTCAAATGATAACAGTATATTTCTGATAATAATGAATCAATCAATGCTTTTTATAGGAGATTAGCTAATTTATTTAATGGTTTGATTAGAAAATGTATTGCCATTTTAAGAGAACACTTAATTGGGTCAAAGTCGATCAAGAACACGCAAACCTTGTTTTGCTTACACGCAATTAGGTACTTGCGTAGTTGAGTGTAGGTAAATACTACGTAGGTACGTAGTAATGATGATTCTTTGTGGCGGCAACTATGTCTGGTTGGATACTTTTCTGCCAGTGTCAAACTCGCAGAAAAGTGTCCAACCAGACATGTAATTCATAACTCATATACTTTAATATGAGTTATCGAATTATGAAGATTGTTTGATATTTTCACCAGAGCCTAGTTCGTTATCTAGCAGGGTGTACCACGTGCAGGTTGGATTGGCTTGGGAGACGAGATGTCGGAGTCCCCCTTATACCCCACGTACGTAGTATTTACTGACGTTTGACATTTTACATTTCTTCATGTACTTTATAATTTCGGTTCTTTAAGAGATTAATTAAATGATCTGTTTTTGTTACTAACATATGAGACGTATATAATCGACTTCAAAAAAAGGAGTTTCAGCTGTGTTTTTATGTATGTTTGCGGATTACTCCATCAATTATGGACTGATTTTGATAATTATTAAAATTATTTTGTTATTACATAGAAAATGATCCCAAGTTGGTCCCTTATAAATTGTATTCCAGAGGGATTAATATTTAAAACGCCTGCTAAACTTTATAAACAATGTAGTTATTAAGGAGTTCTAAGGCGGTTTTAAATTTTTTGAAAATAATTAAATGTTGTCTTTTGCTTTTGTAATGCAAAACACAATTAAGCAAATATTGAGATTAACTACCTAAGTAGGTTCAATACCTAACTAATGAATGTCCACCTTAAATCAACCCTGATAATACCCCGTTGTTGTGTTTTTTTTAATATAATGTTTCTATTAGTGGCATCTTGATTAGTTTGTAAAAAACTATATTACTGTTAATTTTAAGAATATTGTAAACTGTTTGTGCCTTAATAAACGAAAAATAAAAATAAACCAAAATTATAATTGACTAATTATCACCCTATGGAATAATCCCATAAATTATCACTCTGTGGAATAATCCCATAAATTATCACCCTGTGGAATAATCCCATAAATTCCACCCGGTGTTGCCCACTGTTTCTAGACTGACACGATCGGCTTAATAGCGTGTGCGATCTGGGTCGAGACCCATTCATGGATCCTGGACACAAGACGTCTTCAGACGTAATCGGTTCAATGAGATCAAAGGATATCATAATACCTAGTGATATACCTAAGACCAGCTTATAATTGTGTTAATCCACAATGTGTTTCAGTCTGAAAACAATATTCTTTGTTGAATTTATATTTCCAAAAACCTATTTTTGTTAATTAATAATAGCGATGGTTGGAAATGATCATTATCATTAAACGAGGTGTGTTTTTTTTTACAATTTGGCGGGTTCGATTCCCAGTTCAGACAGGTGATTATTCAAAAATCTTTGAATGCAGTTTATATTGATTTTAAAATCAAAATGAAGTCTTCTTTCAGTAAAATTGTCTATCTACTATATTTAAGGTACTTTCCCTCCATTTGGCATGGCCGTGGGACGCCCTGTATAATTACTAGTTTTTCGTTATGAGAAATGGCTCAGAAGGCATTGATCCTTGCCCAGGCAAGAACGAAGATGGTGCTGGCCTTTGGGAATACACGAAATATCATAGGGTGCCTAATAAAATAAATTGTTTACGTATTTGATCCATCTCCACCTTAATCTGAGACATCTGTAGTGGCCGCTAACGATTATTGCGCCCCCGTTGATCCGCCCGAGGTTGTCTAAGCACTGTCATTAATAAACCTGGTTCTACACCTGGGTATTGTCTGTCTCGTGTTGATGAATGAGGTGATGTTGATGAACTGTGGAACTGGGTGGTGTTTATATGGGTTGATATATTATATCTATATAAGTTGATAGTTTCAACGTGTTTATGATGGTGGTTAAGGGTTAAATAAATAACGCTGAACAATCCACACAGCTTCATCTAGTCCGAGTTGATACATATTTATAATTGTGTATAAGTTGATAGTATCTACGTATCCACGTGTTTATGATGGTGGTTAAGGGTTAAATAAATAATGCTGGACAATCCACACAGCATCATCTAGTCCGAGTTGATACATATAATTGTATATAAATTGATAGTATCTACGTATCAACGTGTTTATGATGGTGGTTAAGGGTTAAATAAATAATGCTGAACAATCCACACAGCATCATCTAGTCCGAGTTGATACATATAATTGTATATAAGTTGATAGTATCTATGTATCAACGTGTTTATGATGGTGGTTAAGGGTTAAATAAATAATGCTGAACAATCCACACAGCATCATCTAGTCCGAGTTGATACATATAATTGTATATAAGTTGATAGTATCTATGTATCAACGTGTTTATGATGGTGGTTAAGGGTTAAATAAATAATGCTGAACAATCCACATAGCATCATCTAGTCCAAAGCTAAGCAGAGCTTTTGTTATGGGTACAAGACAACTGATAGGTATACAGTATAATACATAGATAGATATTTTTATTATATTAGATAGTATATTAGTATCAACTTAGCAAATGACTTAATTAGCGCATGCTTTGCCTGATGTATATCTAGACATCCGAAAATAGCTTGGTAGCCACCAAGAGCAACATCGCACCTCAGCCTAAACGATATCAACTATTACAGAGGCATTCAAAAATGTTATGGTATCAAAAACAGCGCCATGGAATTTTGAAAATTTATTTGTGAGTTGATAAAATAACTTGTTTTACAAATACCCAGCTATACAATTTAAAAAAATGTTGAAAAACAATATATTTGCTTCTGTCATTGTCGCACTGATACGTAAAAGGTTTTTCTTTTCTTCATCCAATCACTGCATTTTTTTCAACTTTCAAGATATGTTTCACGTCTTATCATCAGCCATAGGCCTTTCCTGATAAGTGCCATTATTGACTCTAATAATTAGAGAGTAATGCAATAAGCCCCAGGGCATGCGGATTGTATCGCATTAGGGTTTAATTAATAATTACACAGAGAAGGCAGCTGCTGCATTAACTCTGGCAGACCCCCATACCTTTAGTCGTACCACGATTCAACCTCTACTCAAACTCTAAAGGCGTTTCGGTAAGCTTGATTGTAAATATTCCCTTCACTCTAACTAAACTTAGAAAAATATCTCATACAAGTGAAGATATGAACAGTCATCTCAAGGGACCACGCACCCTACCTTGAATGCTCCTCAAAAGAGCTTGTTGTTAATTATAATGGATTTTTAAGACTACCTTAATGTCATTTATGACGATGAAGTCTACTAACGACTAAGCATACCGAACTCGAGTATTTTTGAAGGAATGCTCGAGGCACTTAAGACGAGTTTGAGTGAAGGATTAATTGAAGAATTTATCTTAAGATATGGGGGAGGTTAGTCTCTTTTTACAACATCTACAGGCTGAGTCGGAGGGGTCGATTCTTACGACATGACAGCCACGGCAAATACTATACAAGCGACTTCATACAAACAGATAGATTGAAGTTGAAGCATACGTCATATGTATCAACTTCAATCTATCCTTCGACATATGTAATATGTATAAACACTGCTATTAATAAGGCTGGGTATACACCTGGGTATTGTCTGTCTCACGTTGATGAATGGGCTGATGTTGATGAACTCTGTAGATAGATGGTTTAGCGAGGTATTATCAGATCTCCATAAATTCCACTCATTATAAAGATTGCCTGGAAGATATCGTTCTTAGCGATAAGACCGACCATTGTGCCTCTGTATCTTTGTTTATTTGTTCTTTACTGTTTTTTTTTGTCGTCTTGATAAAGCGGATTTGTATTGTATTTTGTTGTATAATTTATAACTTATGTAACTTTAATTTCAATATTTTGTAATTTTTTTAGGTTTGACTATTACATTTCTAAGAGTGAATAGGGCAAATAAGGGCTGATCAGACGAGATTTGCGTCCAGTAGTGGACTAGAGAAAAGATACCGTTTCCCTGGATACCATTTCTGGGCAAATGCTTTTTCTAGTTTTATATAAATATAAAACTAGAAAAAGCATGCAAATGAACAAAACCTTTTTCTTTAAAAAAAAATACAATAATACATGTTTTCTGTAACTGTAATTATACCTACACAATAATACACAGCATTAACTTTTCTATTAGTAGATGTACATAGGCAAGCTTAATTCTAGAAAAGAGTTTTCTTCCAGCAAACCTTAGATACCTTTATAACAGAGGCGATGAAATTTTCTCTAAACTCCATTTCTCAATAATAAGCACAAATGTACACTTGAATTTACTACCAAAATGAATGACAATACATGAGTATGAGGAATCCAGTAATTTATTATTTCGATGAAACTCGAAGGTTTTTGTTATTATAGTGCGTAATCTCTCGCACTCGATGTACCTAATCTTTAAGAAATAAAATAATACCACAAAAAAATCGATTTCGGCTTCTTTCGTTGGTTCGATCATTCCCGCACTGTGGGAAGGTCGAGGGTTCCAGTCGCGCCGAAATCGATATTTTTTGTGATATTTTTTAATTTATTCGATGAAACTTATCCTTCGTTACATGAAACTGAAAACGTGAATGTCCATTAGCCAGCTGCATCCATTCATGATTTACTACATCAGATTTATAAACGCTGTCAAGCTTTTAAGGGTTCCATATGTTTTTCAGAAATTTGCTTTCATTTTTAATTCGTTTTGAACTGAACATATTGCAAAAACAGTTTACAGAGAATTTGTACTTATGCTAAAAGGATTTTTATGTGTTAAACGTCATTTCAAATTTTCGTGCCTCTTAAATCTGACTTACTATACTCCAAAGTAGATTAGCAGACAGGAAAAATGTGTTGCCATGAATAAAAATCCAACCGTGACCATAATTGTTACATAAATGACCATCTGCAAGCATTAGTCACGAATGCACATGGTCGCGGCTCTTGGTCAAATAGGAAACTGTGTCAAACGAACAGTTGTTGCTATAACGTCACCGATTACGTTTGCAACAACAAGCGTATAGGTTCAAGGGGATTCAGCAATCGCTGTCTCGTTCCTACTCTATTTATAGTTCCGCGCGTCTATTCAGCTGTTTTCTCTCAGTGCAGAAATGTCCGGACTCGCGAACGACCAATTTACATCTCCTTAAGTTCCGGAAGATATTGCGCACCGAACGACCAGATGGAATATCGCCCCCATCTAACACCGAGAGAAAATTAAACCCGTCACTCATTAGGCGGTGCTATTTGCAATCGACACAAACAAGGGCTTGTGCAATCCTTTTCAACAGTGGGGCCGAAGTTACAGTGTGTTCAGTGATCAGGCAAAGTGAGCAGTGTGTAGTGATTTAATTTAAAAAAAATGTTATACGTGAGTAAAAACATTTATTGACATTGGTGTATTTAAAACTAATGCCAGGGATAAGTTTCGGTTGGCATCTTGCCAGAATAACAGCTGACTGTAAACAAACAAATTAGCGATCAATGACAGTTTTACACGTGAAAAACATTCTATCTATGCGACTGGCTGAAGAACGATTACTATGACGATGGCAGAAAAAGATTCGAGTGATAGCGATGAGCCGATAATAGATGACAATATAATACGTATTCAGCTGAGGAAATCGTCTCACAGGAAATGGGAATTGAGGACGCGCAATCTCTCCCCAGGGATACGATTCCCAACAATACAACTTTTTGATTGCGATGGAAATCTACTTGTCGAAACCAATGACGAGAACGTATCAATAAAAAGTTCCGATTTTGACGACAGTCCTTTGAAGACTAGTAAATCGTTGCGAGACTTTCGACATGTTATCGATAAGAGACCTATTAAAAAGCATAACACAATATCGGGTGATAAAGTTTTCACTAGGATCTATCGGACTCCTTATCAAGCTCAAAATATAGTCAAAAACCAAAGTTATGTGATAAAAAATAGTGATAGTGTCACCAACATTCCAAGCATTACAATAAATGGGTATAAGGATAACTATAAAACTAGGCTTGATGTTTCTCCATTCCAGTCAGAAGGACCGAGTGAAGCCAGCAGTTACAAGAGCTCTGATAACGATACATGTGACGACTTAAATCGAATACTTAAAATTACAAACGGAAGTCATCGAAATCGTGATGATTCTAAAAATAGTATTAATTGTTCAGAATCCTCGCTCACCGAACATGCAAGCTCATCCAATAAAGAAAATGAACCGAGCCTACATAAATCACAGTCATTCAATGATTCCACGATAAAAGGTTTCCCCGAGAGTACTCTAGTGCGATCGCAATCTGGTACGAAATACGAATTTCCGAACAATAAGGTATCATTCCTGAATACTTATCTAAAGAGCCTACCCATTCGGGCAGATACAAATCCAGACTTCATGTTGTACAAACAGCCAACCAAAACCAACAACATACCATCAAATGTAACAAAACTTAGCAATTTATCTAATAACCAGGACAGTGCATCAGATAACGAACCATCGATCGCCGAAGTGAACTGTGAAATGAAGAAGCGTCTCAAAATGTACAGACGTGGCATATCAGAGATAGAGCCCAAAAGAATCCTCGATTTGTTTGCAAAGAGAAGCCATTCATTAAGTGGAATGACTCTCACCCGCACTTCGTCTTCGGAGAGTGTGGACGAAGCGGACTTGGTACTCAACCGTCTGAAGAGGCGAATACTCAGGAATAAGTTGAGAGAGAAAAGGCGGAGCCTCGGTGCTAAGTTTCAATTCAGTAAGTACCCATCCACTTGCGTTTAAAGCGTCAGCGTTTTCGCTAATTCAGTGTTCAAGTCTTGCTTTAATGTGTGACTTAATTTTGGCTAAGTAAGGCTGGTGCTCTTCTGAATCATAATTGGACGGTTAATTTTAATTCACAGGCGTTTTCACACAGTTACAGATTCGAACAATTGCGAATGAAATGACGTTTTTGACAGAAATTTCCATACATTATTCTGTCGAAGTTAACAGATGAAGCTGCTAATTGACCCAAATTTAATTAATTGATTGTTGAGTTTATTGAATTGATTACCTTTTGATGAACATCATCCCTATAATTATGTATATAGCAGATATTTAAATGAAATGAAAAAGGTTTATTTGACACGACACATTACAATTTTAAAAACACAAAGGATAACTAAGAACTAGGTACAAACTTAATTACTAAAATAATAGAGGTCAAACAGTTATATACTTAAAAATATAAACAAAGAAAAAACAAAATACACCCAAATTATTTTAGAGCTCAAAAATTAATGATTAAAAAAATAAAAAACTAGGTACCCAACTAATAACCTCCACAACCTGCCTGGCAAAACATCATATTCAAGTCTTAAAACTGTGGATCGTCCGTCAGATGTTAATTTTTTTCGAGGTCACCGCATCATATTAGTCAGAACCTACGGTACTTCATTTGTGAGAATGCACCTATTTAGTAATGGACGAATACGTTTTTATTTATAGTTGTAAAGTTTTTATGAAAAAGAAACAAGCCATGCAGAATATGAAAATAATAGGATTCTCAATTAGATAACAAAAGCTTTTAAAAGTACAAGAGTTTTCTGATTCTGCACAATTCTACAGCAGAATCTATATTCCAATCGTATCCATATTTGCATTAATATTCGTAAAGGTGTTCGCTCATTTATCACGAATTGCTTTGGATTTCGGACCGTATTTCCTAAGTAACAAGGGTCATACAACTTCTATAACTAAGGGCTGAGTTATGTTAATGCAACATTACCTACACTCCATTATCTAGTGATTTATCGTGGGTAGCTCCACAGCGGGCTGCGAACAGTACAGTCACGAAAATAAAAACATCGACTTTCCCGTGTATTCGAAAAATTATTTAAAGTCAGGAATTATCGAAATAAATTTGTAGATACTCGGTATACGTAATGTAGGACGCGTCCGACCAGGTGGGATGACGACCTGCGAAAGACTGCAGGTAGATGCTGGATGCGTCAAGCTGAAGACAGGGCGCTGTGGCGCTCATTGGGGAGGCCTATGTCCAGCTACTGGACTAATATAGGCTGATGATGATAATGATACATACTAACCAGCCCACCTATTAGGTATACCGGTCATTGATTTACCAAAAGCACAAACCAAACGTTTCACGACTTCCTTTAACATTCGAACAGCAAAGCTTCGCCGTATTTCTTTTCCTGGTTCCTATAATTTCGTTTTCAGCTAAAAAAAGAATCAATAAACATCTTCCAGCTAGGCAACCATGTTCTCAATAGGCCTTATCGTAGTTTCCTATCAGGCGAGATAAAGTCAAAAGCAAGCATTTCGTTTCTTTTCTTTCAAAGAAACGAGTTAATAAATAATTTTATTGTTTTTAAAAATACTAATAATAGACTTTATTCTAAAAAATAATTCATTTTAGCAGGGGTTGACATGTTATACGTTGTATACCATTTGAAAATAATAGATAACTGCGCCAATGAGTTATTTGAGTTAGAATATATTTTACAGCTCAGAAAAGTTTGGCGCCGTGTAGATAATTTATCATTTTCAGTAAAAATCATATACCCAGAAACCGTTGGAGAGCCATAATTTTTGGGTTTTTCTGTGTAGTCTTGAACCTAACTGTCCTTGTCAATATACCTAATATGATAGACGTTGAGTTTCGGGACACCCTAGCTTCTGCCCGCGGCTTCGCACGCGCTTTTTAAATAACCTTTGTGCGGACAGGCTCCCTGAAAAGCGTGGGAATGGCTCCGGGATACCATTTACGCGTAAAAGGTTACAAACAGCAACTTTCGCTTTTTCAATATTTATAAGGACGCACCACCAACAGTGGGAACAGAAGCTATATAGGTTACAACTAAACTGTTTGACGTCCGATGTGGCGCGGTGGGCGAAGGCAGGAGGTTGCGGGTTCGATTCCCGCCTCGGAACAATTGTGTGTACGATCTGCAGATATTTGTTCCGGGTGTTCTGGTCGTTTTCTATGTATAATAAAAAATATCTATTTATGTAATGTATTGTATTATGTATATCAGTTATCTAGTACCCATAAAACAAGCTCTGCTTACCATGGGGCTAGAATATGCTGTGTGAATTGTCCAGCATTATTTTTTATAATAGAATTAAATATATAAAATATAAACATACGAGATATTTTAGTGGCCCCCTTTCACACGTTTATGTATATAACTTATATACTACACGTATAAATAAGCTGATAATAGCACGATAATTAGAAGTTAAGGTGACTTTCAATCTAAAACGTCTAAGCATTTCCAGGTCCGCTTGCGACGCAGGAGGTGGCGGGTTTGATTCCCGCCTCGGGACAATTGTGTGTACGATAGAGAATATATATCTATGTAATGTATTGTATTAAGTATATCAGTCATCTAGTACCTTATTTACACAAGCTCATGTGGATTCTATAGCATTATTTATTAAATAATCATTACCACACATGAAAATAAAAATATAATGAAATTTCCAACCGTGCAATAAATGTTAACATATTCAAAATAACAAACAATTGTAACAGGAGCACAAAAAATCTCATTAAAATCTTGTTGCTCGCATAAATTAAAAAAATACGTGTAACAAATGTACGTGGAAACGAGTACAAAGTACAAAACACGCCCTTAAAGCATAATTTGGAGGTGATGTAATTAGAGACGTAATTAGTCACAGGTTTGTGCCATTTCACGTAATGAACCGTCATCTGTGTCATTAGCCATTTTCAAAGGCTTTACGTTGGTGGGAGTTACGATAAAAAATGGTATTGTAATGAATATAATACTTTCGTAATATTTTTATTTAATTTATGGCAAGTGAAAGGGTTTCTTACGCATAGTTCAAATATTTTACTATCTAGAATTGGGAAGTCAGGTAGGTCAAAAAGCCACCCTGTATACTAATTTATTATCAAATTATAATAGTATACAGGGTGGCTTTTTGAGATGGTAATGGATGGCCAAAACTGAATCTGTAAGTGTTAAAGAAAAGTCGTGAAAGGATTCATGGATTTAATTTATGAGAAAATAAAAACTGCGTACCTACCTATTTTTAAGAGTTGCCTAGGTACCCGAAATGATAAAACGGGACCCTATTACTAAGACTCAATTCAATTTATTTATTGCTCAATTATTCTTTTTTTTTAACAAAATTCATTATTAATGAATATTTTATCGGGGATAACCCCGTTAAAACACAGGCTAAATATCTTGGCTACGCACCTCGATTCACCCTGTATAGAATTCCGTTTGTAAGCGCCATCTATGTTCAAACGTATAAGGCTCGCAGTCAACGAGCTAGAAGCATTGAACCAAACTTGAACCAAGGCCTTGCTATGAAACTACCTACTGCCTGCAAACCGCCTTGTAACATGCCCTCTGGCGGTAAATTCAGACATTAGCTAGTTAGCATGAACGACGAGAAATGTAAAGAGAACCACGGTCCTATCTTGTAGAAAGTTTCGAATTGATAAGGGTAGATGTAGGTACATACTTAGTAGTAAATGTAGATTGATAAGATTTTTTCAAATACCTTAAGACCACTTGAGTCAGAGTTTTCAAATACCGAAGGTCTCCTTGAGTCGAGGTATCCCAATATTCCCAACGCAGGGAGGAGTGACGCAGGAATTTATTTTTAATTAATTTATCCTGCATTGATTGATAGGATGGTATGTATTTATTTAATAAGGTTCACCAACAGTATACTATATATATTTATAGCTTATCTTTACATCGAATCACTTTATTGTCACCGAATTATCGTCCGTGGCTTCAATTAGTAATTAAGCTCTTTGGCTGAAAAACAGCGCTGAATATAATAATGTTCAGCACACGCTGAGCCAACCCCTATTTCGGCGCAGGGTCATGGAGGTAGTTTTATTTTATTCTTAATATCACCTATTCGTGTTATTTACCCCCATGATAAACTACTTTATTAGCCGTTTGTTATTCTATGCCTGTATTTTGTACCTGTGTCTAAATAAATGTTTTTTTCTATTCTACTATACTAGAAAACTACATTAGAAAAGCAGATACACGTGATACTTTCAAGAAATCGGTGCGAAGGCTTTTTCATGAGAGGTTATACAAGCATAGCTCTTCATAAAACGTTTCTATTTATTTTTATTTTTTCTTCTTTTGATTTGATTTGATACTTATGCTATATTTGTAACTGTATATTTATTGTTTTAGCTGTTTTTCTTAGGTATATAGATATGTATAATATAATATGTATTTTAGGTATATATATATATATATATATAAAATGTCATAAACATAGTTACTACTACTTATATTTGTATGTAATGTTAGCACGCCAACCCTTTATTTAAATGAAAATGAAAAGTTTTTATTTCTTTAAGCTTACAAATAAGCACTTAGACAGGTCATATTTTATAC
Organism: Eupithecia abbreviata; assembly: GCA_943735965.1. NCBI lineage: Eukaryota > Metazoa > Arthropoda > Insecta > Lepidoptera > Geometridae > Eupithecia > Eupithecia abbreviata. The sequence goes on along the minus strand of OX030982.1, from coordinate 8,761,490 downwards.
TATTAAATAAAACATGTGTTTCCTGGTTGGCAAGTAGAAAATGCCTCGGCATAAAGCCCACCCTTTGTACCTTTAATAGTGCAATAAAGTTTGAATAAATAAATATACTATTCTATTCATGATTATGACTGACATGTTCAAATACATATACCTAGAATAGGGCACCAAATTCGTTATAACTTTGCATAAAAATATTAATAACAATTTGTTAGAGATCATTGTTTAACTAAGTCAAGACAAACTGCCTATGTGCACTTACTGGGAAAAGATTTAGGGACATAATTATGTAAATTATAAAAGAAATACTTTAAATATAGTATGTTAAATGTGAAAAACCTTCGGTCAGTCATGAACGAGTCATCAGCCCTAAAACCACTGAACAGAGAGTTCCGAAAGTTGATCGTCGTAGTCTAGGACGCCCTCCGACCAGGTGGGATGACGACTTGCGAAAGACTGCAGGTAGATGCTGGATGCGGCAAGCTGAAGACAGGGCGCTATGGCGCTCAGTGGGGGAGGCCTATGTCCAGCAGTGGACTGATATAGGCTGATGATGATGATGAGGTTGATCGTCTAAAACTCCAAATCTGCAATAAATAACATAAGGCCAAAAGCAGGAATTATACCTAGGTAGGTAGGTATGTGGATAAATTAAATGCAACATAACATGCTGACTAATAATAATCTGAAAAGGAAAATACAAAACTAAAATCGAAATTGAAAAAAAATTATGTTTCTCTTTCTATTTTTGGTTGTATTTTATAATAATATTTATAATAAAGTACATAAAATATTGTTCGCTTGTAATTAAACCTTTAGGCCTAAGTTAGATAAATTTGTCAGGAACCAGCATGTAGGTACAAATAAATAAATAAATAAATAATGCTGGACAATTCACACAGGATTATCTAGCCCCATGGTAAGCAGAGCTTGTGTTATGGGTACTAGATAACTGATATACATAATACAATACATTACATAGATAGATATCTTTTATAATACATATAATACATAGAAAACAACCAGAACACCCGGAACAAATATCTGCAGATCGTACACATAATTGTTCTTAGGCGGGAATCGAACCCGCAACCTCCTGCGTCGCAAGCGGACCTTCGCCCACCGCGCCACATCGGTCGTCAACGTATTATCAAATCGTTATAAATTGATCGGTCAAATATATACCAGCATAAATGTAAAATCGACACCATGTCTTTTCCTCTTATACTAACAGTAAATCTTAGTAATTACTTCCTTTCTTTCTTCCCTGAAAAGCGAAAACGGAAAAAAGTTACTTTCTCGCGAAATTTACAGAATTTGGCAATGAGCCAATGATACGATATCTTTTTCACAAAAATTATGCTTTAAAAATACTAGATTATTCGCCTTCGATATTTCACCCTCATGGCCTAAATATAGCTACCTACCTACGTTATGTTGTCTGCATATACACAATATCTATAAAATTACTTTTTTTTAAATTCCTTAAATATTTTAAAGTTACTAGGTATTTATATTATAACCAGGCCAGGTAAAGCATATTAACACAAAATGACATCAGCTTCAAACAAACAGAGCATTAAAGTCTATACATAGACATACACGTGCATACCTATAGTTAAATTACTTGGAGGTCAAGGCCGTACGCTATATCGAGAGTAACCTCAAAGCTCAGTGCATTGACCGGAACCAATCTTGGAAATAACAATGACAGACTCTTCAGATATATATAAATAGTGAAGTATTTTATGTTAGGTGGGTATCTACATAATTTTCTTATAGTGTTTGAACAGCTTAAAAACAGAAACACATGATTTGGTACTGGCGCATGCGCAGTCGCGCCGTCGCGAGTCAATATCCTCCCACCCCGACGACGACGCCGTGACGCCTCGCATACAGGCAGGCAAAGTGGATAAGTAAGTTTTAGACGTTTTCGGATGTAATAATAATAAAATCATTTATTTCAGATCAGTTGATCCATAGAAAAAAACACAATTACACATTCAAATAAAAGAAATACGTTATACAAAATCAATCGCATTAAAATAACAGGGTAATGATTGCTAAAGGTTGTTTGTTTATCGACGAGCAAATGACGATGAATGAAAAATTGATGTGATTGAAAACCAGTCCGGTTAATATTGATGATAACTTTAAAATAAAAATTGATTAAAAGGAAATAAAAAAATAAACAAAAGAAAGTCGTTCAAAATAGAAAGTAAGACAGACGATTAACAAAAACACATAACTTATTACCATCAAGCCCAAGAATCAGTCGGTGTGTACGAGTAATGAATGAAATCTAGCATACCTTATAACTTATATATCAAAAAAAAGATTCCAGAATGATAAGAATACCAAATCGAAGTAGAAAGAGCATACAGAATGAGCATGCAAAAAAAACATCCACTCAAAAGCACAATTCTCTCAAACAAGAGTTGCCCTCTTTCGCCCGGAGGCTTCATTTAGTTGTGAATTCGTCCGCTAGAGCGGTGATCCGGTACTACCAGCTGGCTGGCTGGCTGGCTTGACAGTCAGTTCAGTCAGTACAGTAACGCGCTGAGCCCCGACCGGCCGGCATTCTGCCTTTCATTCACGTGTGCAGTGTGCACTAACCTCGACCAAAAACAACCGCAACTTTTGTTCAAAGCCACTTGAACTACGACCTCAACCTTTTTGTTAAAACAGTGTTTTCTTTTGTGCCAGTGTAGATTTTGAATTGTGAATGTGTTTTGTTTTGTACGCATTTTTTTGTATTTGGAACTGTGCGCGAGGTGCTGTTGAATAACGTGAGTATATTGAAGAATTTTGTTTTGTTTTAGCTTATCCAATCATAAAAAAATAACAGTATAAATATAGGTGGTACTAAATGATTAAATAATCATAGTTGGTACTACGTATAATGTTATAAGGTAGGTACCCTATGTAGATTTTGATCGATACCTACATCTATTGGTACCTATGTAGGTAGATTTAACTGGGAACCCATACGGAGCGGAGGTTGGTAAGATTGAATTTGGAATATACCTACATCCCTCAAGTCGAAGATCAAAGAAACCAATATGGTTGCTAAGCACTAACATTCTTATCGAGTTAATTCTATGTCAACCATTGTTCTATAATCTACAAATAAGAATATAAAAAGCTGAAACAATAGATCTGCTTTAATGGAATTTCGCAGTTTGAACGCAAGGCCAATTTGTATTAAGCAACATTAAAAAATATCTTATACGCATAACACTCTTAAGACTAATTTGCTATCTTCGATGAATTTATCTAATTCTACATAAGGTTACTTGCAAATGGCAGAATCAGTTCTACGTATAATCAACGGTTGCTCAGGTAAAACGAAAAACTCAAATGCCACCACATTCTCCCTCTCGATGCTCTATTTTTAAGGCTAGCAGATACCCACAGCTATCAATTCAGCGCACCAGCTTCCTTTCCACCTATAAATTTAACCACTGACAGTCCGACAGATCGTGATCATTCCCCGACCCAATAGATTTCCGGGATACTAAAAATATCGTTCGAGTTTCCCGTAAGAAAATACGCATATTATCAAAAAGGTTTGAATATATTTATGTCCAATTTCACGCGTGGCTGAGATATTATTTACTTAGGAGGCGAATTATTCATGTTTTACGATGTATGGCATAAATATGGTTAAATATCTTTTACTTTAGTTGATATGGGTTGTATACTGCATTTATAATCTCAATTATTTTAATAACCATGATAGTTTCAATAAAACTTTTGAATCATGTTTATTAACAAAAACAAAAGTCATTTAAAACGCGATATTTACCATAATTTTATTTTTGGGTTATCTTATATTCAGTTATTCCGTAATCATGGTATATGAAACTGTGCCGAAATATTGGAAAATTCAAAAATCAAATCAAGGTTAATATCCCGTTTTAAATCACTTTTGTGTAATATACATATAAACTTGTGTTTCAAAGACTAATAAAACATAATCCAAGTTTCTATAACAAACTTGGCCGTAACCCTCACGAGATCTACTTCCAGTGACCCTACATCAAAATTCTAAACATCCTGCCATTAAGACTATCTTAGTAGTTCAGAAGCCATCGGTTCGTGTCCTCTGACCTGCTAAATCCGCTTATATATTGCAGTCGTTTAGCGGGCTGCCCGTTCGACCGTGCTCCTCGCACAAAGGACTGATTCACTAAGAAAACAGGTTTTTGCGCCATGTTTTTATTTGTTTATTGAGGAATAACAAAAGAATATATTTAACTTATTATACATTTGTGTTAGTGTTTGTAAAGATGATCAATTCACAATGTAGCTAACAGCGCTATCCACATATGAGTTGTAAACATAGATAATATAAAAACATGCAAGAAGAAGGCCTAAATAGCTAGACAAGAAATAGGCTCTTAAATAACTCAACGAAATTTTAAAAATCATACTGTTCTAAATAGAGAATGGTTTAACATTTTGCCTAGGGATATGGCATTTATGCTGCAAATGATTTTTAAACTACAGCAGAAGTGAAGGAAGTTAACAGCAGGGATATGACTTTAAAGTACAACCCTACAATTATATTCCTTCTGGTAAAGCGTATTCTAACCAGCACCATCAACTTTTCACCTAAACAAATGTTAATGTTTGTAAATGCTTTATTCGGTCGAGCGAAAATATTTTGATATCATCCTAAACTTCTATTAAAAGCCGAAATAAACCGAGGACATAAATAATTATCTCCATCTCCACGGAAGACCAGCGCTATGGTACGATCTGCTCTACCATAGCACATGCTGAGTGGAGACCGATTTTTGTCAGTCTCTGTCGTCTGTTAATCTAAGTTTAGTTTATAAGAGTCTCTGTTCTGACAAAATAACAATCTTTTTACTTTTACTAATTATACCAGATGATTTCTAGAAGCCAGCTTATGTTCTGACTTGACCCCAAGAGTTTTAAAACTACAGTGGAGTACTGTTCGATATCGCAGCTTAGAGGAAATTCTCGATCGTCTTAAATTGGATTCGGAGATAGACCATTAGATAGTTACAGACATTTGAAGGATTTCATTTGAGAATTTGTAGTCCTCTGACTTTAACTAGTTATTTCAATCAAATCATATAAAAAGGTAGGTTTTGTGTAATTTGTCAATTTAGTGGGATTCATGCATTGTTACGATAAAATTTTAAAATCAACAAATTAAAAAAAACCGTTATTTATTTGGTATCTTATTCAGATTTATTACAAATTTTGTCTTTGTTTGAAGATTTTCTATTTATTACTTAAAAAACAACTTTTTATTGCCTTTCAAGCGTTAATTCCTGTTAACCAGGTTCTTTGAGAACAACTTATTTTAACTGTACAACAATAGCCAGTGCTGCAGCGTTTAATATTAAACTTTTCAAATTTATTGGGTTATTGTTGCTGATACTTAAGTACTTACTCTCTGGAACTCTGAAGTACTAAGAAACTCTGAAGATTTCAAAAGGCTAAAAGAAAGTTGAAGTAAAATATTTCAACGGTATAACGTAAAAGTTTTAATAATCATTTTAACGTTTCTAACAAAGTTACGCTTATCTTGAGAGCCCACTAGAATGGTATGTAAAAAAGCCTTAAAACAACAAGCTTGCCTAAATGTTCCTTATTGTTATAATTGCTCGAATAATTGTAATTACGATATAATACATTAAAGATCTTGATCTCTATGGATAAAAAATTATAAAGGGTAAGGTTCATTCATACCTTTTAGATTATGTACATTTGCACGGTCTATGGTCCTTTAAGAACTAACGCAAGGAGTCAGAAATTCTAAAGATCGAGTTACTTAAGCCACTACATCTCTCAGGTCATTCATCGTCTGGGAAACACCACTTAGCTTAATAAGTGACTCATAAGTTTCAACATGTAATTTCCATGTGCAGTGATTTCGTTTGTCACAGGTCCTTGACCTAATCTGTATCTTGTCTCCTTATCAATCAACATCATGCTCGTCTTTAGTAAGCTAATGAGGTCATAACGAGCACATATCATTGTTATCTTCAAAGAAGTTATTGAACATTGTTATAAACATTCCCAACTGAATTTTAATCCGTGAGTCGTGACTTACTATTATGTTTACATGTTTTAAAAGTTTTGCATCCTTTCCCACTAGTTTTGTTAAGGGTTAAAAATTAAATATCCTCCGTCGTGGTACTCAAATATCCTCTGCAAGAGACCGTCCAGAAATTCAGTATTATCTTGAATATCACCCAATTTTCTTTCAATATCGTCCACAAAATCAGAAGCTACCTAACTGCCTACTAACCAAAAACCAGTAATAAAAATTTCATGAGCTACCCTGTTACCTTCCTACTTGAGATTCTGGCCTGGGCTTAGCTTTCCTATCAAAATATAAAATGTACATTTTGATCTCAGCGCCGCCGCCTCCGCTTATGTGAAACTTGTTTTCGTATTTACGACTTTTTGCACCCACAATTTGATTGGGTGTTCTATTTTAATACCGTTTTGCATTCAAATTGTAGTCATCTTTTATATTTGTTTTTAGTTAATTTGATATTGTCGTACGACCACTCTTTTTATAAGGTGTATTATTTACATCCAAAAACATTTAATTGTAACATAACTTTAAATTCGAACATAGCCAGATTTTAGTAAAACTGTTCCATGTTCCAACAACGCTTCATAAAATAAAATTGCAGTTTTACATGCAAGATAATTTTCCATTGGGTTCGGTTAGATGTGGACTAAAAAACGTAAAGTTCAAAGTTGGTTGCGATAAAAACTAGTAGACTGCGACTCGTGCTAACCTAATTGTAGTAAAAACCACACGAGTTTTTAAATGCATTGCCACTTTGGGACGCGTTCGCTTTAGCATTTTATGTTAGAAGCACGGCTCGAATTTTTTCTCTTATTTTCTTTTCAGTTCATTGATTTTGTTGATGAACCTTAAGCAACCGTGCCTACTAAGACCTACGATATATTTATTGTGAATGTGAAATTATAGTTATTTTTATCGTGATTATATGGCTAAAAAGAGTTGAGCAAAGTGCAGAAACCACCTGATAAAAAGACACAAATCTTTCTACTGTGGGGTGGGGATATCAACAGTTTTGTGGCACCAAATAATAAATGTTAAAAAAATAGAGAGAATAAAAGATGCAATTGGCACTTGGTATGCAGCGGATAAGGTCTTCAAAAGCACCAATATAATATAGGTAACATTGCAGAATTTAAAGAAAACGTAATAAAGCATACCAACCTATTATAAATCACCGCACAGTGGGTAGGTATAGGTACCACCTGCCTGCGTCGCAAAAGATTCATAATATTTTCTTATCTCCGTGTAATATTTTCTTCTTATTCCTGAACAAGTAAAGACACTGGTCGTTACTTTAGAAATTAATTTAAAAGACATATCGTTATATGCTTAATTATGTTCGATGTGTGTTTATATTTAAGTACATTATGTAGTTAAAATAGATGTTCAATAATTTTATTGTTTGAAAAACTGATAGTCGACTTAAAATCCCTGAATTTTACACTAGTTCTAAGTTTTGCGTATGTTAAATATTATTTTTTATTTTTATGAACACCTCGGGATTTAAAATTACCTTACTATTCATACAATACCGAAATAATTTTCAAAGTCGGACCATAATAATTGACGAAGAAACCGACAGACCATGGACCTACATAATAAAACATACTAACAAAGTACCTACTTACCACTCCTTATCTTCGCTCCTTTTCCCTTTTCTTTACGAAACAACTTTTATTCAGAATCATTTCAACAAAACCTCTCGAACGTAGCAAGCTCAATGCCTCGCAATTTATTCTACGATATCTGTTCACCAATAGATAAGTTCTACCAACGTATAACAATCTCCATTACATTCGCAAACGAGTAAGATGCAAACTCAAACCATCGACGATTTTAAATTCAAATCGAGAGTATTACCGCTATTTAATATCGACTACAAAGGCTCGAGTAAGCGATGCCAGCGCTTGCGAATCTTGCGAACTAAGCGAGTCTTGCATTCCACGACTTAGCCTAAGTACCTACTACTTGTCGTGTAAATATTTTGATATTTTAGTCGGTGGTGGAATTTTCAGCTTGGAGAATTCACTTGACTCGTTCTGTTTATTTATTTAGCGTACGTCCTCTCAGTGTTTTCACTGCATTTAGCTAGATATGTAATCTTGTCACGCAGATATTCACTGTTGTAGTTTATTCTAGAGTCTCTATTTTATTGTTGTCAAGCTGAAAACAGGGTGCTATGGCGCTCATTGGGGGAGGCCTATGTCCAGCAGTGGACTAATATAGGCTGGTGATGATGATGATGATTTTATTGTATAGAAGCCTTGGCTTGACATATTATACCAACCTAAGTAAAACGTAGCCTTGGGATTCTAAAGGCTTAAAACATTTAATATATGTAAAATTATTTCTTGTCAAATAAATATCTTGAAAATTTGATTGCTAGTCTTTGCTAGTACAGAGTTACTTTAAAACTTTTGAAACTATCATGGTTGACACAAAAGTCATTTATAACGAGATATTTACGTGGTACTTGTCGCATTTAATGTATTTTTTGTAATAATCGCATATGGTCAATGATGTTATAACGAATCTCATTGCATATGGAGTACAATAAAGCATTTTTGTATTGTATTTACCATGATTTGAAAGAATTTCATTAATTGTTTGTCTTGCGCCAGTTAATTCGTCACTAGTTGACTAGAGGTACTATACTAGCCCACTAGCCTCGTGTATTTCCATCATTATTATTGCTAACTGTAACTAGAACGTATTGGTAACGAGTTGCACCGGGTTTGCGTCTTGATTTATTGTATGCTATCATTTTATCCGTTTGCTGTATAGTGTAGTCATTCTGAGCAGAAATAATTGATTATACTCTAGGTATTAGATATGCTTTTATGCTATTAGTAGGTTTAGGTTACTATGTACTATAGGTATTAGTAGTGGTTGAGAATTTAAGTTAAAACTGCGTACTTTTGAATAGATATTAACTTTGTTGGTAAACAATTGATTTGCTACAATATATCCTTCAAAAACCTTCATACTTTTACGGTCTTCTGTAATTAATTGAAAGCAGTATAAATTTCACTACACACCGTTAGCTAAAAACAACCAAACAATAACGAACTAAAATGTTTGTGGTAATACATAATGCGGCATATTATTAGCACCAACTTGGCATGGGTAACTTAAAGCATTCTCGGGGCAAATTTTATATGCAAACATTCGCGAATTTCGTTTAAAATCACAAGTTCTATGGCTTGGTTGTGGCAGGGAGTGCCTGGGACTGTACTGGTGATATCTCGTGTCGGTATATTGATTTAGTCAGGTCTTTAAAAGCTGCCGAACAATGGGTTTGATGTTTTGTATCGGCCTTCGACTGCACCGATGCTATTGAAGTGGGTTGATATGGATTATAGCCCGACGTTAAAAAAGAGGAGGTTCTCTATTCAACAGATTTTTTTTATGTTTGTTAACTTTCGACTGGAGCAACCGATTTTGATGATTCTTTTTTCGTTTGAGAGCTCACAGTATGGTACCATTTTAATTTGGTCTAGTTCAGACATTTATAAGTCTTAAATTTGCATCAAGTGTGTGCGCGACAAATCGACGAATAACTCAACATTACGCCAACCGATTTCGATGATAATATTTTAGAACTAAGTATTATTTCTTTTCAATCTATCTTTTATTTATTAGTTCCTATTTTCATTATTAAGGAACTGACTTCAATCGGTTTATAGTTTTTAATACACGCCAAATTATATAGGTAAAGTTTTTTTTTAACTATCATGGTTATTAATACTAAAGTCATTTAAAACGGAATATTTACTATGATTTGATTTTTGAGTTATCCAATATTTCGGCACAGTTTCATGCGCCATGATAGAAATAGAATAGAATAGAAATATAAAGACATTTATTCATAAAAACTAAAATTAACAAATAACACACTTATAGAAATAGGTACATGTACAAGGAGAGTTGTTACAAAAATGATCTCGGAGTAACTCAGTTACTTCGTTACTTCAGTTACTCCGTGATTATGTGATACAACTTAGACCAAATATTTTAAATTATCTTATTGTACTTAAGTTAAGAAGAAATTAATACAAACATACCTACCATCTCTATGTGCATTTTTTTCTATTGAGTTAGCATTTTATACAAATAGGCATAATCCAATTTCATTATTATCGTATTCACAATACGATCGTCATTTTTTTAGTCCGTAATGTCCAACAAACGACTCATTAGTAGGAAATCTACTAGGAAATCATTCATTTCTACACACGCAACGACATTTTTTCAATTGAAAGTGATTGGATGGAACACGATAGGGCTTACATACTCACTCAACATTTTACCAGTTAGGATACAATCATGCATATAATAAATAAATAAATAAAATATAAATAAATAAAGAATGCTGGACAACTCACACAGCATTATCTAGCCCCATGGTAAGCAGAGCTTGTGTTATGGGTACTAGATAACTGATATACATAATACAATACATTACATAGATAGATATTTTTTATTATACATAGAAAACGACCACAACACCCGGAACAATTATCTGCAGATCGTACACACAATTGTTCCGAGGCGGGAATCGAACCCGCAACCTCCTGCGTCGCAGGCGGACCTTCGCCCACCGCGCCACATCGGTCGTCACATAATAAACACTTCAACGCACGCACTTTTTATTTTATTTATTTATTTTATTTTAACAGTATTCAGGAAATTAACAGCTAACTTAATGAGTAGGTATCTGACTATATACTGAAGGCTAATTAAAAATTTCCACATTTATTTATTTTGATATTTTCCTGCATGTGCTGTTTATTTTTATTTTTTTATTTACTAATGTGGACGTCGAAATAAATGCTATTATATTATATTCTATTTATTTACCTATTTAATAATGTAATAGACTTGATGCGCCCCCAGTTAATGATCTCCCTAACCACTTAATTCTGAAACGGAAAGTGGTAAAGTCGACTAATATTAGAACAAAGAGCAGAACTGTCCCGATGTTGGTCGCATGAGTAATGAACTTGACAGTGGCGTTATTATCGTTAGCCGGTAGGTGGGCGATGCATTCCGGCTGCTATAAATACCAGAGAGTAGTGATGTGGCAGTTTTATCGATAGTTTGCAGCTTCTGGAGTTGATTTAGTAGTATAAAGTTGCTGAAAGCTGTTCTCAGTGATCAAGTAGTATTTTATTTGGGTAATATTAATATAAACTAAATAAAATAAGCTTTATTTACTTTCACACAATTCATATACCTAGTTAAATTGTCTCTATTTACTAATACTACAACTATGTGCAAATACCACTTAGTATGGTGAAAGCCTGAAAAAAATACAGTACGTATGCATAAACCAAAAAAAAATTGTAAATCAAAAACTAAATATCTTGACACTACACACTAAATAGTTATGCAATCGAAAGAATAGAAAGTGAAAGCTGCCTTTATTATTTCAACTTGATAATTCGTATGTTTATGATCAGCCTATGTTAGTCCACTGCTGGACATAGGCCTCCCCCAATGAGCGCCACAGCGCCCTGTCTACTAGTTTGCCGCATCCAGCATCTACCTGCAGTCTTTCGCAGGTCGTTATCCCACTTGGTCACAGGGCATCCTACACTACTTTTACCGAGTTCGTGACTGAATTGAGTCTTATTAATTAAATACTTATTAATTTACTATGACTATTTTATTAATTATTAATTTGATATGATTATGGACGTCCGTAAGAAGCTTAACTGGGGTTGACTATGTCCAGCAGTAGATAAGCCTATTACTTGTCCTGTCCATTGATGGTGATAATGATCATTTGGACGATAATTGAATCTATACATTTCAAGTTAGGTAGATAAATTAATTAAAATTTAATGAAATATAAGATAAGCTTTCCTTGTGTTGTATGTCACCGCCCTCTATTAAATTGAACTAAACCTGTCATTTTTCTAAGTAAATTTATACCATATATTTTTTTTATTATTCTTTTATAAATTAAACATTTTATTCCTTATTCACTTCAAGTTATTGCGAAGCCTACTTAATTTTTTATCCTAACAAATAGGCACTCTGTTTGGTATATTTTATAATCCTTCACTGAAACTTCTTGCAATATTTTACATAATTTTCCCTAATATATTAGGTAAATTCAAGTCACAAGCTTCATCGACAAACTCTTCAATATTTCCATTTGATCAAACACCTCGAGCAAGCAAGATCCATTACATCAAAGTTTACCCAATCAAGTATATTAAACAAATATCGATAAGCGATTCCCGTCCCTATTCGTCCCACTTGCGTCCCAGCTTCGCTAGAGTCGTCTCACAAATTAGACGGATAATATTTTTTCTAGAAATAGCCGCAATAGTTTAAAATATCTACGAGCACAGTGCAAAAATAGCTAAGGTATTTTTATGTTTGACACTAAAACGTTAGTATCGAGTAAATGTACCAAGCCGAACCCGCTATAAATCTTTGATTAAGTATAAAATACTTTTATTTAATAATAGTTTCTTCCCGCGGCTTCGCACGCATTATTTCTGTGGAAACTTTACGTTTTATGGTTATTTCTATCCCATGGGAACTGATTTATGGGATAAAAAGTTTTTTTTGTTTCAGGCCAAGAACTAATTACCTATTTGCCATTTGTGCCAAAGCCATTCAGTAGCTTTGGCGTGAAGCAGTAACAAACACTAATCCGTCTAAACAAACAAACTTTCGTATTTATAAATAAATAAATAATGTTGGACAATTCTGCATGAATTAGATCGTACAAGCATTTGTCAACCTCCTGCGTCGCAGGTGGACCATCGCCCACTACACCATAAACTTATGTATAACTATGACAATTAAAACAATATACGAGGCAGCTTATCCTATCGACTGAGTCAGAATCCGAGTTAAATTTAAGTGAATGTTCTGGTTTTATACATTTTATTGACGACCTCTGTGGCGAATTTATTTTCTTATTACTAATTTATTAAATTCGGATAGAACTGTCTAATAAATATTAAAGCTTAGAGGATAAAAATGCAAATTGAAGAATTCCACATTCGAAATTATTCACTATTAACAAAGATTAAAAATTAAGCGAACGTTAGATCCTTCCTCAGATCTTACAGATTTTGTTCAAACCAGACGCATTATCAAAAAGTAGATTTCGTTTAACCGGTTTATTTTAAATAGACCCTCAACTCTAGTAAAAGCCACATAAGAACAACAGCCTATCCCCTATCCCTACCGTTATTGATCCCATAAAAATGTGACGGCGATGCTCCCGAAAAATAGTCTGCCTAAGTTAAGAAATTGGAAGCCTTAAACAAACACTGTCTTGATACCAGTCATATAGCGACCTTTTTACAAAATTGATGTTTGGTATAGGTTAAGTTAGTTTTCTGTTATTTTTAGAGTTAGGTTATCGAGTGTGTCAGTCTGTTTGTAATGCATGAAAGGCGTTTCTGTCTCTTGTGTAACCTATTTGCATTTATTATGCTAACGACCGATATGGCGCGGTGGGCGAAGGTCCGCCTGCGACGCAGGAGGTTGCGGGTTCGATTCCCGCCTCGGAACAATTGTGTGTACGATCTGCAGATATTTGTTCCGGGTGTTCTGGTCGTTTTCTATATAGTATAATAAAAAATATCTATCTATGTAATGCATTGTATTATGTATAACAGTTATCTAGTACCGATAACACAAGCTCTGCTTACCATGGGGCAAGATAATGCTGTGTAAATTGTAAAAAAAATTTATAATTATAATTATTATTTCTACTTACAATACTTGCTTTACTAAAGGATCTTATGAAATGAAACGGAACAGAAGGAACTTCTTAGAATAATCCATACTTAAGTTTTAAGTTATAAACATCAAAACTCATTAAATTTCATATAAATCCCATGACAAAAGCCTAGATAACGTTCTACAAGGCATTTCCTAGAAAGTAACAAAATAGTTGTTGACTAAGTTGATCCTTAGGCGAAGAACCGACGGCCGCTGGGGCAAACGTGTTCTTGAGTGGAGACCACGACTCGGTAAACGTAGTGTAGGACGCCCTCCGACCAGGTGGGATGACGACTTGCGAAAGACTGCAGGTAGATGCTGGATGCGGCAAGCTGAAGACAGGGCGCAATGGCGCTCATCGGGGGAGGCCTATGTCCAGCAGTGGACTGATATAGGCTGATGATGATGATGATGAAGTTGATCCTTAGTATCTTGGAGCTTTATCATGTTTCATAATATCATATTCCGTAATCCGTTAGACGTAAGGTTCAATATTAGTGGCGTCTAGGGTACACGTTAATTGCATTAGATATCAGGCTGCAGGTGACGATAAGTGACGTTTCACCACTCGCATTAGAGGCACATGTTTCTAACGAGACATTTCGATTTGCAATTAAGATCACTACCGAGTATACATCTCTCTACTAGCTTGTTATTAGGTACTAGCGGACCTTCCCGGCTTCGCACGGTTTTAGTACAGAACCCTAACTTTTTTGAAAATAAAATATAGCCTATGTTCACCGGGGATTTTTTATTTTTTTTGCTTTGGGGTGGCTTTCGTATCACGGCGGCCATGATAGGCCTATTGCGATCGCCACTTTTACGTTTCAGTCCCGAAGCCGTGGCGTTCATAATTCGCCACTAACCCTTGCAGCTGCTAGGAACTGTACGATTTTCTTCGGGGTGATGTCTTTCAGCTCGTCTGGGCTATGCAGATGCTTGCCCAGATGGATGCTGCGAACTATCTCCGGGGATAGTGTAGCTTCCCAACGGTGAAAGAATTTTTCAAATTGTTTCGGAGCCTATTCATTACAAACAAACAAAAAATCAAACCTTTCCTCTTTATAATATTAGTATAGATATCAAGTTTTACGAATTTTTATTGAATAATTTGATCATTTGTGGACCAACATAGGCTGGTGGTGAAATCATTTGTTCTTTAAAAGTTACCAGATAGACTTAGTATATCTAGTTACTTTACCGTATTATACCAAACAGGTGTTATTTTTAAATGCACATTTTGAAAGTAAATGACATTCAATTATTATCAAAAATGTAATTACCTCATAGGCAACAAATTTCCTCAACTCCTATAAATTTCTCTGTAAATTCACAGCGTTACAAAAAAAATCTCTAAAACATCCATTATAAAATGTGAAATTAGTTGCCTAATGGATGGGAAAGCCCGCCTGGGAATAGCTTTCGAAGAAATAGCCGAACACGTAATCGAGACCTTTGTATGCACAACAGCGACGATAAAAATACAGATTATGGCACTTTAGTTTGTCTTATAACTGGCTAATATCTTTAGCCTAGTCTTTATGGCTATATTCACCATTTTTTAGAAAATAAAGCGGCTTTAAACGATTGCTGTAAAAGCTACAAACTCTCAAATATTGAGAGAAACCCTTTTTATTATTCAAAGCGATTACATCATTGGAGTTTTTCAAGTTCAATTTAAGATCGTCAGGTTTAAATGAAAGGGTAAGGGTGCTTGGTATTCTCTTTTATTTCCTTTTTAAAAGTGAAATTTTAAATGAAATTCCGAATTCAATGGCGCAGAGGTCGTGCAAGGTAGTCACTTGGCAACAGAATATTACTGGTTTTCCAGGTTCATATGTTATCGTATCTAAACCTAATATTCCCTTGGGATTTAGAAGCCTTTGATCAGATATGAATAACTGTTTTGAAGCAAATATTGTAATTTTAATTATTTTTATACACCATCATCATCATCATCATCATCAGCCTATAGCAGTCCACTGCTGGACATAATAACTAACATATACACTACGTTTACCGAGTCATGGTCTCCACCCAAGAACACGTTTGCCCCAGCGGCCGTCGGTTCTTCGCGAGATATGGCCGGCCCACTGCCACTTTAGCTTGCTAATTCTTTGAGCTATGTCGATAACCTTGGTTCTCTGTCGGATGTATTCGTTACGAATCCTATACAAACCTTTTTATACAAATCATGCTATTTAACGACAATTCAAAAGATTTGAATTATGCGAGATTGGAATTATATGAACACAGAGTAATACCCTGTGTTCATATAATTCCAATCTCGCAGATAGATATTAAACGAAACCCAGTATTAACCAGTCAGGATACAGAGTTCAAATTGCTTGAATTTACCCAACATCTTATCGGATCGTCTAAATTGGCGAGAGATTAGATGTTTCAAATTCTAATTATTCAAATTAATAGGGATCTCGTCACGTGTAGGGTTGACAGGCTTAAGGTGGGAAGCTATTAGATTCTGCAAGCATAGATTGGCCTCGTAAGTGTTGAGAGACATCGATCTGGTGCATGTACACGATACCCTATCTAGTCTGTTAAATTACCTATCTTACATGTATTATTCTTTATTGATCTAGTAGATATATAAGATGTGCTATAAGATTCTGCAAGCATATGTAGATTATGTAGTCTCGTAAAAGTTGAAAAACATCGATCAGATGCGAGTAAACGATACCCTGTCCTGTCTGGTAAATTAGTTAAATTACCTTTCATACCTGTATAATTCCTAATTCTTATCGACCTAGTTGATAGGTTATTAGATCAAGATAATACGGAATCATGCTTTTTGTGTCCTGGTACATATTATTTGATGCGAGAACTTTGAATTCCAAAGATGTGTTAATCGGTTTTATTTATATATTAAATTTTATTCTATTTTGTATAAGAATAGGGTTGGTACCTACATAATTCTTATACCAATTGTTCAGTGAAGCGAAGCGCTTGCTTGATAAGGTTAAACAAACAACATATTGTGGGAAACGCAAATCAATAACTAGCGCGTCTCTCGTTAGTAGCGCATAAAATATTAATCGCACAATACGTCTAGTGCTTTATTGTTCTGTAGTCAAGATCAGGACTATGCTGGCATTGTAAATTGTATCCTATATTGTTCTGTTTAGTTGTCACTATCAGATATCAGATTGTAGGCTTTGTCAACTGTATCTTACGTACGTTCCATTAAATAAGCACAAGGGACGTTGGTTATTGAGTAATGATGCATGACGATTACCTTTTTGTCTCCGTCCTCTATTGTTATCTGAACTCATTTGTTTCTTTTATAATGTTTGCCACAATACTGCGCGATCAATAGATGGGAAGCTATTGTTTGTTATAATGAAGTCTTTGTTTTTATCTACTGCATAAATATCGATTCTCGGTCAAGTGTCATGTTCAAAAAGTCACCATTCGAAAACTCTGTAGGATTAATCAATATTTATTTACAGCGGAAGTTTTACCGGTTTGTTTGAATTGCCTTTTCCTTGCAATGGGACTGTAACGACTGAAAATAATAATAGCAACTGAATTGTAGAGTGTTGACTCAGTAAAGGTACATACAGTTCAATTTTCCGAAACACCGGATGATGCATATCAGTCCAGTCCAACATTACCCGTCTGATTAATCACCACTTTACTGGAATACCTACGATTCTCATCAATCTTCACACGCTTGAAGACACGCTTCGATTACAACATCAATTAAAATGACAATGATCCTCTCATTAGAGTCTATTTGGTCAATAATTTAGTAGGTCAATATCGTCGGACGGATGAACATCTAACCAGTGCTTAAACAAGATACCTCGCATAATCCCGCATGTTAATTGTACTGTAGCAAGATATGGTTTATTCTATATTATATTAATTTGATACCTACGATTCAAATCGTTATAAGACCAGCAACACAAACTACCAAAACAAATCAAATAAAACCTACATGTTTTTTTTTAACCACCACAAAATGGCGACTTTTTTATATTATTTTGTGTCTTTTTTTTATTATTTAGCCTGTTTCGTCCCACTACTGGGCAAAGGCCTCCCCTAAATCTTTCCACTCAGTGCGTTCACGCGCGATCTCCCACATCTTTAAATTTAGTTATTCTGCGTGCGTTGTTTTGTTTGACAAAATTCAATACCATAATACTTTCATAATAATGTATGTAGATTTCTGTACATATCCAAAAACAACTCTGAAAAATCACAACTTCGCAAAGCAGTGAGATCGAAGCATTTGTATAAAACATCGACAGGAAGCAAGTAGGGACGTTTGAATAGATAAAAACTTATAACAGTGTTGATATAACAAGATAGCAGCACAATAATATGATCCCATGCGTACCTGCTCTATTTGTTTTGCTATTGAATAGGGACTGAATACGGAAGTTCCATTGTACGTGTTTTGCTTCATCGTTCCCATACCTACAGGGTTTGCAAAACTGGTCATTTCAAGAAGTCCATATCAACTTTTTTTAAATGGTCACACGCTTCATGGGTGTGACCATTCTGACGGTATGCATGTAGACAGCTGTAATTATGATCTCCATCTGTAGAATAAAGTATGTTTGTATTGTATGTTTCTTCTAATTCTGCATTTTCCTTGAACTTCAATTACAATACAATACAATATAGCTTTATTGCACCATCAAATATAAAGAAAATAATAAAATTAAAGGATCTTAATACTAACTAAATCTACTTATATTGGTAATAGATAGCTCTCATAGTTATACACTAACTATTTAGACCTTCGTGATACATCGTCGGCCATATCTTCACTTTACATAGGGTGAAATTGTGGTCAAACGAAGGTCTTGACAACAAAAAATAAGATTCAGTTATCTAGTACCCATAACACAAGCTACTTAGCATAGGGCTAGATCATTCCAGCATTATTTAGTTATTTATTTATATATTGATAAACTGCAAAATAGTCAAACTGATAATTAGTAAAAGCTGGTAGCTACCAATTTAGACGTCCATGTCCCCAATCTCTTTTTTTTTGTATATCGTTTGACGTCATACCAATCAACACTTCCCGAACCCCGATGCATGATCACAAAACAACACAGTCCCGAAATTAGATTCCCTGACTGTCCAATTTCATCTCTCCCGGGCTTAGTTTATTTCCCTAGTTTCTCCCTGAGCCTATAATAAATTACCCAGGAACTTTGTCACTGCCAAATATTGACAAATCACATTCATCTCGACCCTGGTGTGCCCTAGAAATGACATTGAAGTTGTCCCGTCCAAGATAATCAAAACTAAACGTTTTGGACGTCTTTCAAACCAATCTTTGGAATAAATCTTCCGCTCTAGTTCCTCTAATGAGTCTCATTTGGCTTTAATTAAATTATCTTCTTAAGGTACCTATGTACATATTTTGTATGAATGAATGAATTTTATTTGTAACTAGCTGCGCCCCCCGGCTACGCGCTCTTGAATCACTCTATCTATTAAAACCGCATCAAAATCCGTTGCGTAGTTTTAAAGATCAAAGCATACATAGGGACAGACAGACAGCGGGAAGCGACTTTGTTTTATACTATGTAGTGATAAGATGCATACGTGTTGTAAGAGGAAACGTGTAAGTGTGTTTGTCCAGTAACAAAATGGTTTTGCTTCAGCACGAGTTAACTAACAACTACATACTACTACTACTGACTAATTGATTTTGATTGAATTGTTCGAGTCTTGGACCGATTTCGTTCAGTCTTCAACAGCTTCATTAGTCCACAGCGTAAGTTGGAGACCTCTAATCTATCTTATGGGCCAACATTTCAAAACTACCAAACTTTCTGAAACCACGACTAATGGTCGGAATAAAGGTAAATATCCTACGTTCGTACAACTGTGCAAAGGGAGAGTTGGACTGTAAGCGTGTAAGCGGATTGGTGTAGCTATCGTTTCAACGCTTTCTATTTTTGGTTGATCTATCAACGGAGTTTATTAATTTTTTAAATTCAAGCTTCGGTTTTTGTATCATATTTAATTCTTTTTAATATATCGCTCTATTGCTATTTGCTCTTTATATGGAGAAATGTTTGTTATATTAAACAAAGATTGAACAATGTATTACTTCATTTATTTATGTCCATCGTTCAATAAATTATGACATAATTCAACGATGAATGCTGATGGAATATAATGAAACACTCTGAACATATTACTATTGACATTTAAACTTGTGACTTGTCATGAACTATATTCTTGACATTTAATTTAGTTACATAATTTGTAAAATCTATGTATTTGTAATGAAGAGTAGAACATCCTGGCACAAGTATATTTACATTCTGGTCGTTTTCTATGTATAATAAAAAATATCTATCTATGTAATGTATTGTATTATGTATATCAGTTAGGTATTTAATACCCATAACACAAGCTCTGCTTACCATGGGGCTAGATAATGCTGTGTGAATTGTCCAGCATTATTTATTATAAAAAAAAATATTTATGAACAAAAACAAAACAAAATAATTAAAAAAGACAAAAAAAAAAAAAAAAATTAACAGAGAAAAAAAAAAAGTATATCAGTCATCTAGTACCCATGACGCAAGCTTGACTTAGCTTGGCGCTAAATGATGTTGCGTGGATTGTCCAACGCGAATTATTTATTTATTATACTTTTAACATATTAACGTTCCGCATTCAATACTAGGCCACTGAAAATTTGGCAACCCCTATAAATTTTCCGCGACCGCTTAAACTACGTCAGAGGGCCTTATAAGTTCAGAGACTGGCATTTGCGGTTTGAACCGTTAATGAACTCGCACCGAGCGAAAGATTCATTAAATCTTCGGAAGTACTAACAGGTAGCTCGTGGATTGCACACAACACCCTCATTAAAATTTTCCCAATATTTTGGGAGATATTTAGCGCTGTAATGAGGGAGAGGTTCACTATTACAGCTTAGGAATGAACTCTTTTCACAAACATTGATGGATTTTTCCGTGTTCATATCATCAATGGCTATTGCGAACGTAAGGAAACATAAATAAATAAATAAATAATGCTGAAAAATCCACACAGCTTTATCTAGCCCCATGGTAAGCAAAGCTTGTGTTATGGGTACTAGATAACTGATATACATATACATTACATAGATCAATATTTTTTATTATACATAGAAAACGACCAGAACACCCGGAACAAATATCTGCAGATCGTATTCACAATTGTTCCGAGGCGGGAATCGAACCCGCAACCAAAGATGTATTAATTATGTATATAAAAATCTAATATTCTCCTTTAGGGATATGATTTTTTGTATTGATTTATTTTTAAGGTAATTTGTCAACATAATGTTTCAAATTCCTTGTTTAAACTGTTTTTTAAAAGTTATACGGGACTAAGCCTTACCTCTCGAGAACTAAACTTTTTTATCTTGGAATAATGATCCCAGGAGTAAACGACGAACGTATTACATACAGCCGGACATAGAACCTCCTTTTTGAAGTCGTTTAAAAATAACTAGCAGAAGTTTTAACTTATTGTATTTATAATATTGATATACAGATATTTGTTCCGGGTGTTCTTGTCGTTTTCTATGTATAATAAAAAATATCTATCTATGTAATGTATTGTATTATGTATATCAGTTATCTAGTACCCATAACACAAGCTTTGCTTACCATGGGGCTAGATAATGCTGTGTGGATTGTCCAGCATTATTTATTTATTTATAATATATATTATATTAATTTAATATGTAAAGAAGTATTTCCACAAATTCCTAATAATCTAGGCTATGTAGACTATGCAAGTCTTCAAACCCTGTCAACTAGTATGATCAAGCTATGCTTCACGTAGCAATGCCAACACGTGAGAAATCGATACTTTGTTGTGGCAAATCAGAAATAGCAGGTTTGCGTGACTATAACGAGTTTGTACGTATAATGGTTTCTACCTCGTGTGTGTAATATACGGTAAAAACGATTGTAAAAAATAACTATGGAAACATCTACTTCCTCTAGATACTTTACCGTACAATAGTACATGCGAAAAATATACACTCATATCGATAATAAGAATCGATAAGTAAAAAATATACTCTTACCGATAATAAATAATAATTGATATGTAAAAAATGTACCTACTTTACTTCATTACTCCTTTTTTTTTTATTGTTCTTTAGTAGATTCATGTAGTTCATATTAAGTTCATAGCTCATTTGGTTACAGGTCACATGTATGGCCATTGGCACTTGCTTGCATTGTTTTATTTTAGCTTTAGTTTTATGCTATTGTTACTAAAGTTTTTGTTAGTGCACTTCATTACCTACCAGCAAACAGAAAATGTTTTGATGCCCCGCGAAACAGGCCTAGCCTATTGCGGGGGTCACTGTTAACTGCAACACCGCAATGTATCAACTCTATAATGTAAGAATATGTACATAAATTAAGTTAAGGTGTTATTATTTGTAAGCTTTTGGTAAATAAATATTTTGTATTTGTATTTGTATTTTGTACCTGGTCGGAGGGCGTCTAAGTTTAAAGTCGTGGTCTCCACTCATTCTCTGCCGGATGTATTCGTACGAAACGGGAACAACGGGACTATTGCTATGCTATGGTAGAGTAGACGTCGAGAAGATGTATTGCTATGGGTGGAGCTCGTGGAACGGGAATGGGAATGGTGACGTTATGGCTATGGTATAGCTATGGGAATGGTGATGCTATGGCTATGGTATAGTTATGGGAATAGCTGTGGTGTTGCAGTTTTTTGTATTTTGCAGTTTTGCACGCATTGTTATTATTAGTGTATAGTGGATCAATGCGTGGAAAGCCGCGGGGATTGACTAACGTACAATCCTATCCTTCAAAATAAAACACCATAAAATAACTATGAAATGTATAAATACCCCCGCTACAGTTTACGAAGCGCCTAACCTTGATTTTCTATTTCCAGATCAACACAACAACGAAAACACCGAAACAGTAGAGTGTGAAGGGTGCCGCAATGGCGGCGGGACCCACGTGAGGTCCCGCCAAGAAATGGGCTCAAATATCAGCCAGCACTCCTCCAAGGGGCTCAAAGGGCGAAGGGCTAGATCCAGCGGCGACCTCTGCAATGGAGACAACAAAAGCCAAACCGAGTCGTCAGTATGTGGTTCTGTTGTCGGAGATGTTATGGGCTGGAACAGATCTCTACCCAACCACCTCGACGGAAACCGACACCTGGCTGATTACAGTCGAGTGAACAATAACTATGCGGATTTCGGGACGTACAATCGTTGTCATCCTAAAGGAGGGCGAGGCTTGCGGTACAGAGTGAGCAAATCTGGTGAGTCACTCTTCTGTTATGACAGCTTTGCCCGGGAAAGTAATCTTTGTTATCCATTCCAAGTCATGAACCTTCGTGTAAATAGATGACAAGTTATTTCTCACAATATACACTCACGCAACCCTAAATATAGGCACATATTAGGTACCTAATGCTATATCGGTACATCTTAGGTTTTGTTACTTCGGTATGATATGGTCATTAATTACACCTTGTGACTATACGAAAATCAAGAGCCTTTTGGAACTATAAAGCTATTCCAAAAATCACGTAGGAAAATGTGTAATATTTTTAATAACAACGATAAAGTTTGAAGCCGTATTTCAAAAGTTCACCGCGTTGATTTTATAGCGCTCAGCGACAACGGGGTTGAAATTGCTTCGTGAAATTAATGACTCTAGTTGGGTTCTTAATTGGTACATCTTTAAGACGAGGATTTGCGCAGCACAGGATCAAAGGTATTGCTTTAAATAACGTTATTCGGGTCATTTATTTGTTACTAGTTGACCCGACAAACATTTTCCTGTCCGAAAGTACTTTCTTCGCTCTGATTCTTTAGAGAGACTGTTCCAGTTTTTCTTTTCCCTAAAAATAGAGATAGAATTGGTCTAGTGGTTCTCAACTGATAAAAAATAGTATAAACACTATCATCTTATAATTTTAAATTACGCATAGGATATTTAATTGTGTCATTAGATTATCAGTTCGTTGTACCTACTTTGTCATATAGAACGGATATTATCTATGATTCAAAAAACTCATGGTAGCTACGATACCTCATTGTGTTACACCCACACCATCATCCAGTAACCAATTTATAACACCAAAAATACATCTCTTAATTTCAATTTCAACCTCAAAAGGGCGTAAGCGACAGGCATAACGCAAGGGAATATCATCTGTTATGAAACCAAATCGTGTACTCATAGGTTCTATAGTAGAATAACATGGTCATGATGATGCATTCACTAAACAATCCCGAGGTGGGTCGGGATGATCGATGGGCCTGCGGAGCCATTAGGATTTTTTCCTTCATATTTTTTATCTTGCTCTTTCTGATTAGAGTGGGAGAAATTGAAATGAGGTTCGGAAAGTCGGATATTTTATTGACCTGCAATTAGATTGCGAGTAAAGTAATGGCTTATAATATTTATTTATTTGAGGCTCTGTGATAAGAATGTGTTTATCTGATATGATAGGACCGCCAAATTGTCACATAATTTATATGTTTTTATATTGTTTTGTTAATATAAGTGTGCAATAAAGAATTTTTATCTATCTATCTATGTTCAGAAAAAGAATACACGGTGAAGATATGAAAATTAAATATGAAAATATCGTAATGAGTTTAAGAGTCCATCTAAAATGACCACCTAGTCGAATTTCGGCCACGGCGACGGCCAGTCTCAACGAGACAGTTGCACAGGGCATAATATAGTGCACAAGTGGGCGCGCAAACATAGGTGCACTCTCCACAGACAGACCGATACGACCGTTAGGTTAGACGCAGGACCAACAGCTTACCGTGCTTTCCGGGGCACGGCTCGTCTCCAAGAAGCTCGTTATAGAATTTAGGATATTTTTGTAAACAAAGGGATTTCTGAATCAAAGAAATACGTCATGGTATCAACGGAGCAAATCACAGTGGATAGTTTCAAACAATTTTTGGATTTGACTGCTCTCTCATCATTTCATTCGTCTGTCTGTATTTGCGCAACTCATGCGTGGTGGATGGTAATAACTTTTCTAAAAATAAAACCATCTTGTTTTCTGTAATTGTAATTGTAAAATCTGTAATTGTAATCAGTTTTCGTGAAGTTTTCATACATCCAGAATCAATCCACAAAGGCATTAAGCCTTTGTTTACATTCAATATTTTGGATTCTAGACCCGAGTAAAGATAGGTACGTCAAATATGCAGCAAAGAGATGAAACAGCTAAGTGATCATAATATGAGTCCACCTTGAAACGTCAAATATGAGGTTCGTTTGGCCGGATGCCAAAAGCCGGACGCCATCCTATCTACCTTATCACTGCTGCCGGATTGCCCATCTACAATTCAAGTGCTGTTAAAATGAACATCTACTGCTCGAATGGTGGAATATTTTTGGAAGGCTCTTTGGATTACCATTTCAAATTTAGAAGGGAAAGATTTGAAAAAGTCTGACATTGTGACTCTTTAATTTAATTGTGTGGACTGTTAGATTGCTCTGATGAACGTAATGAAGGGTTTATGTTTTAGAAGAAATGGTTGGAATTATATTATTGAATACTAGTTTCAGGCCGTGGTTTCGCACGCGTTGTTTCTATGGGAACGTTTTGACGTTATTTCTATCTTATGGGAATTAGTAACCTATATTATATTCCGAGCCTAGAACTAATAATTTCAACCCGATCCGTTCATTACTTTTTTCGTGAAAAAGTAACAAACATCCATACATACAAACTTTAGCGTTTATAATATTAATACGAAGTAGGATTTAAAAAAAGGGTATGGAGTTATGGTAGGAGATGAAGAAGATTCTCTTTATATCATCTATTCGAAAAGAGGCTAACTTTCTCAATAAGCGAGAGCAAAGTTTGTTATTCCAGTGCAGTTATTGACAGGGACGAAATCACTTTTGAATAGGAACACTATTTAAATTTAAAAGCTCGAACGCAATTCGCTTCTATAAAGTCCTGGCCGGTAATAAAAAAAGCGCGCCTGTCGACGCCGACGCCGACAACGACGCGGCATTGGTTAACATAAAAAAAATACGCGGGAACTTCTTATTCGTTTTGTTTTATTAGTTTTTATCAAAATAATTTAGGCAACTTTAAGTTTGATTCACACAATTTTAATCACACTTAAGTTCTTGCAGTAGTGAAAGTGAAATAGGTACACTAGAAATTTTAAAACTCTAGATTTGATTGAAAGCAGATCAAAACTTCAGCATAAAAAAGACTGGACACCTGAATGATTGGACACCAATTAATCTATAAGGTATGTAGGTACAGGCATTGACGTAGTTAACTTTTTTCAGCACTAAACAAAATACATACTAAGAAAATTTTTAATCATCATAAGCCCAATATTATTATAAGCTCTGATTAGCTTGGGGCTAGATGCTATGTGGATTGTCCAGCATTATTTATTTATTTTATTAGGTGCCTACCTACCGAACCAATATGGAATAAATTCAGTTGTCTTACCAACTCTATCTTTTTCATTCCCAACATTAAACACAACCTCTGACAGTGTCGTTCTACGTGCCAATTTACTCAATAGGTAGGAGTAGGCACGTAAAGCTGACAAGAAACGTTGGCTGATTCCTGGCGTAGGGATAAACCCGATAATCCCCAAAATCTTCTCATGACTAGCAAGAAACAAAGCTAAAGGGTCCACAAAAGACAAAAAGAATGATAGTACCTTTATCGATGAATTCATCATCATCAAACTAATTTTGACCTTGACTAAACGGTAGAAAGTTCATTTTACTATGAAAGCTAATCTGTAGTGACAGTCGAGGGGTGGTCATGACGTCACTACGCTCCGCAGTGTCGGGTCAAGGCCGGACTAGCGCTCAGCATTGTAATATAGACCTTATCTTAAAATAGTACGAGCTATTTTCAGAATTGAGCAACGGTATAAAATCATATTTCATTTCCACCTGAAAAGTTCTGCGCGTTTTTCGACGAATTTTTGAAAAGGGAATTTCCATGTGTTCGATTAATGAATAGATTCTCATTTGCGTGTATTGAATATGGAATTAACCTTTTTAATTGAATTTCCAGCCAGTTTGCTGTTATAATTTGTATTGAAACAAACTGAATTTGAATTTCGAATAGAATTAGCTCTGCCATGTTATTCAATTTATGGGCATGCTAAAGCTAAAGCTTTGATATAATAATAATAATATATATATATACATATATATATAAAAGTATAATAATATATATAAAAGCTAAAGCTTTGATATAATTGTAGTTTTTAAGATGATAAAATGGGCATAACGATTTAGAGTTATCTGTTTATTTATTATTTATTTATTTATACTTCTTGCACGAAAATAAAATAACACAAAACTTATTCTAGAAAATTTACACAAAGGCGAACTTAACCCTAAAAAGAGTTCTCTTCCAGCAAACCTTATTGGGAGAGAGAGACAAAGAGAAGAGAGAAGTAATCTGTAATGTTATGGTCTTATGTAAATAAATAAATAAACAATAATACAAGTAAGATTGTCGCATCGTATATCTTTATACAGAAATAAACTCACTGCAGCACATTTTTTTTTTATATCTATTGTATTAAATCTAGACAAGACATTTTCCGCTTTAGCTCTACCAGTAATTACTAGGGCAGCGGCGTCTCGGCAAACTTTGCCAATACACAAGTTACACAATGTGTGACGTCATCCTCACGAACGTACTAAGGGATGTTGCCAAGAATTCACTTCTTGTTTACCATTCCAACCATGCTCCACATTGAAAATGAATTTAGATATTTGCATTTAGAGTTTTGGCTTTTAACTGGTAAAATCTGAGTTATAAGTAGAAGAAATTGGCACTTATCTCGGAGTCTTCAAATCAAGGTTGAGTGAGCCTTCTTGAAAACTGTTTTATCTTAGGTTAGATCTTCACATAATTATTTCAATCCAAAGCTTGCCTGTAAGAGGTTTCTCCTAAGTGATAAGGGCGCCCATTGTACTTGTCGCATGTAATGTCTTTTTGTGATGATCTGCATAATATGGTGTAGAATAAAGCATTTTTGTATTGTATTGTATCTTAACTAGGTAAATACTACAGGCTAAACAGTAAACACGCTTAACCAATTAGAAAACAATGCAAATCTCAATTTCTGAGCGAAACTAATGATATGTCGAATTTATAAATTAACAAACTCTGATTCATAAATAAAGTAATATTTAAAACGATTAATTATAAAATCCCAATTCAAATAAACCAACCAATCTCACCTTCTAAAAAAATTTTACACCAAATATTAGAACAAGATGATATCACGGTTATTCAACTTATTTCATGACACACATAATGAAATCTCAAAGCTCACAAAAACCCATTTCCATAGACAATACTGTGACGTACTGAACATTTCTGACCGTAATCAGTCACCGTATTATCAGCCGAGACCCTATCTCAGCGATTTGTCTTACCACCTTGTAATCAGCAAAGAAAATGTAAGAGCTTCTAAGACCTTTATTAATCCCAATTTTCCGTGACGGCCGAACGACAGTGATGCATTGGACCATCTTTTTTGTTCTTATTTTGCTGCTTCGTATGCTAGAGAGGGCCGTGTGCCTACAAAGACCAAAAAAAACTAAGTGTATTAAGAAGATGGAAATTTAGACTTAGGAAAAGTCCAGATTAAAACAACGACTTTATAATCATTAGTCATTACTGTATAAGACAACCGCTGGTGTAAACGTGATCTTGAGTGGAGACCGCGACTCGGTAAGCGTAGTGCATGACTCCCTCTGGCCAGGTGGGATGATGACTTGATGAAAAACTGCAGGCAGATGCTGGATGCGGTAAGCTGAAGACAGGGCACTATGGTGCTCATTAGGGGATGCCTATGTCCAACTGTGGACTATTATTATAGGTTGATGATGAAGATAAATAAAAAAGGGTACTTACTTAAAATTATACGAGCCTTTTTGATTATTCAAATTCTTTATTATCAGACAACAAAGGTCCATAAAAAACACATACACAAAATTACAAAAAAGAAAATACAATTACAACGAAGAAAATAAAACCAAAGTAACTAAATCTAGAGTATAAGTAATTTCACCCAGTGGTGTCGTATTGGACAGTCATATTTACTAGATATTACTTTCAGGATGCTGTTGTTACTACCTGTAACTCTACTCATCAGAGATGCGACTCGCTTTCGCATAATTGCCGCGAAGCCATCTGTGAATGTATTAGTGAACATCTCAGATGCATATGATGGAAGTTCTATAAATTTCGGCTTGTATCTCAGCTATGTTATACATTTTAAGGAACCAAAATTGAAAAATTATGATATACTTATGATGAAACTTCATTGCCACTTGTTCAGATTCAAGTCAAAGTTGAACTCAAAAGTATAGAGACCACACAGAAGTTACAATACAAAACATTCTCGTCCGATACAACTTTTGCTTTCTCTAGCTGGAACCCTATTAGGGAAGGAATACATTATCCCATTGAGTCGGGATCGCAACCCTCTTCAGATTGTAACAAGTTCATATTAAAATAGTGTCTATTTCTGTAAGTCTTTGGCAGGACATTTTGACTTGCTTGTGCAAGAATTAAACAATATTTTATTCAAAAGTTATTTATAACGGGATATTTACCATGATTAGATTTTTGAGTTTTCCAATTATTTCGGTTTCATGCGCCATGATCACGGAATAACTGAAGGCACTGCGAATTGCACTGATGTAGTTCTAAAATTAAACATAGGCTACATTTTATCCCAAAAACATTTCCCATGGGATGGTTCCATAGACACAACGCGTGCGAGGCCGCGGGCAGAAATTAGTATAGGTAATTATATAAGGGCAAGAAAATAATGATGATACCGAATCAGAGCAAGAGTATGACATGACTTAACTAAGATATAAGGTACTCTATTGCATTGGGTGTGCTCATTAGGATAGATGTTAAATAAACTTATAAATAACTAGCTGCTCCCCGCGGCTTCGCCCCCGTGGAAATCTATGTGTCAAATTGTTGTATGGGAAAAAGAAAAGGGCAATTTTTTGGGTTTTTCCAGCAATAATTCTAATTTTTCTCGCCGTAAAAACCATCCTTGAACTTCAACGAACATTTTAAAAAAAGATTTGGCCAAATTGGTCCAGGCGTTGTTGAGTTATGCGCTTACCAACACATTTTGCGATTCATTTTTATATTATAGAAGATAAATAAATAAAATATAAATAATGCTGGACAATTCACACAGCATTATCTAGCCCCATGCGCACAATACGATATCTAATCATAATATTATGAAAAATCTCGTTAGAGGCAAAGTTTGCTGCTATAGGATCTATGTAATAATAATAACATTCTTTCTTATGTTTGGATCTGGATAGGAGGACTTTTCAAATCTGGCACGATTGTCTTTTGTTTTTTCATACTTAGCCACGCCGCCCCGCGCCGCCGATGTCACAAATTCGTCAATGCCGGGAGGCCCATTCAAGTTCTTTTGATTTGCAGTTGCAAAGTACGGTCGCAAAACTCAACGTAATTTTGTCTCTGACTTTGTAAAACATTTTTAGATATAAAATATAATAATTAACGAAAATTTCAGTGGCAAGTAGCAAAAGATATACTATCATTATTCCAAAGTGAAAGACCAGCTCAATTTCGTAATAGTTTCCTTTTTCATTCAATTAGCGTACGGATTAGACGAAACAAAACCACAATTTAGTAATGAAAGAAGCATCCATTATACGAAAAACAAAGGAGATCGCGCCAGGTTTGAGTAATTTACCTATAGCAGTTGCTTTTCTATTTATAGAAGAGTCTGTACCCAGTGGCTAGGCCAGGTTACTACAACGCGAACTAGATCCCACGCGCGCTTAGATTTCGGATCACAAACTTACAAGGTTGTTTGTGTAGGTTTCCAGTATAGAATAAATCATCATCAGCCTATAATTAGTCCACTGCTGGACATATGCCTCCCCCAATGAGCGCCATAGCGCCCTGTCTTCGGCTTGACGCATCCAGCATTTACCTGCAGTATTTCGCAGACTGCGATAGAATAAATAATAATAAATAATGCTGGACAGTTCACACAGCATTATCTAGTACCAAGCCAAAGCTAAGCAGAGTTTGAATGTGTTATGATAGATAACTGATATTAATATGTACATAATACAATACATTACATACATAGATATTTTTATTACACATAAAAAATAGAAAAACTACCAGAATACCCGGAACAAATATCTGCAGAATATACAAACATTTGTCCCGAGGCGGGAATCGATCCCACAACCTCTTGTGCTGCAGGCGGACCGTCGCCCACCGCGCTGTAATGCGGTGGTGAAGTCGTCAGAATGTTAGCAGGTATAGGAACTGAAGGAACCATAGAATGTAGGTCCATCTACTATCCATCCATCCATTCACAGCCTAAGCTGGTCCAAAGCTAGACGCAAGCCTCCCCCTGATAAGAGCCTTATTGGCCTTTATCAAATCGGGGTAATGCCAATAATCCCCACGCTGGGCATGCGGGTTTGGGATCACAGTGATAGACTTCTAGGAGACCCTGATGCTGGCTGAAAAATTATGTATGCAGTTAAATTACAAATTCAAAGGACTAAGTTATGTAAATTGCGAGCAGGCTTTCTCGTCATTCATTTAGCGCCATATTTTTCCGCCGGTCATTAAGGCGTCGCTACTGGCGTCAAAGACAGTGGCCAAGCATTATATTATTACTCGAGCGCACCTTGGAGCCTTTTAATCTTGGCTTTTCTGAGGCTTGACTTGCCTTTTACGGTGATAGAGATGTCTACTTTCCGGCTTTTTGACTTGCGTATTGAAAGATTAGGTATTTATCCGGCTTTCGAAGTGCATTTGTGTGGAACAAGTAAAGCCACTATGCTGGTCCGCTGGATGAAAGCTTTAGGGCTTATCTCACCGGAACGACACGGCAACATCGCTGGCAACTTATACAGCTAGATACTGCCCGCGGCTTACGTGTTGTTTCTATGAAAATGTTTTAAGGTTATTTCTATACCATGGAAATTTATTTACGGGATAAAAATACCTTGATGATAAAATACAATTTGTATTATAATTTTAACTATTCTTATGAAAAAATGACATGTAAATTAATTTTACCAATAAATTGTATTTCTGTATAAAAAACTTCAGGCCGATCCTCTCAGTCGCTTTGCCGTGAAGAGGTAACAAACATCCAAACATCTAAACTAAACATGATTGTATGGCAGGCTACGATGTTGCCAAACGTTCACAATGACCGCCGTAAGTTAGCTGCTGTACAATACGGAATGAATATTTTAGTTAGTCGCCGTGGCGACCCATTGAGATAGGGCCCTTATGCTACTACCTAAGTGTGTAATATCAGTATCTTTTTGCTTTTAACCCAAAGACCTCAAAGAAAGGTACTTTCTTAACACTTTGAGTGCTTAAATCACACGGTATGTGTTTTCTACAAGTGACTAATATGCGTAAATCCACACTAGCGCAGCGGATGAGAAAATACAGATCTGTGTGACTCAGCAAATCTGTAATATTTATCGAACGAAACGCATGTGCGGCGCAACACAACCGCTGTGTAGAGCGGCAGCACGAATTTTATAGGTAAAAAAAAGATCGCAGTCGTCGAAAAAACATCGCAGTCAAAGTGTTAGTGTCATTTTCTAATGTCATGAGAATAATTATCTTTCCGTCTTTTATTTACCTTTATGTAAACGGCTATTTCAAAAAGTATAATTTGGTTACGAGGCATCCCTTGAAGGACCCGGGAAGTCTAATATGAATTTACTTAATTCCACCCTTGGGAGCGCTAGGGCTTTATCAAAAATCACTTTAATACTTATTCTTGGAAATTTTACCTATGGCCGCATTTTGCAACATAGAAAAAAAGCTATTTTTTTTCCGGAAAGTTTGTGTGTTTAAATGTTTTTTACTCTTTGACACAAAAAAATACTGAACGGATCGTGCTGAAATTTTATACTGCAGGTAGTTCCAGATCCGGAATAAAACATAGACTACCTATTATCCCATAAACCAGTTCCTATAGGATAAAACTAACCTTAAAACGTTTCCATATCAAAAACGCGTGCGAAGCCGCGGCCAGAAACTATAGTTATTTCTTAATAATGTGTTGGTTATCAAAGGCAAATAAACATAATGTCATACATATTTTACAAACTATACCATTTCAGGAGCATAACTCCTGTTGGCTCCATGGTTCCGACCAAAACAACATTTGTCATCGCTGGACGGTAATGTCACGGGGAAAATAATAATAGCTATCTATCATCATTATAAAATGGGATATTTACCATGATTTTAGAGTTTACCAATATTTCGGCACAGTTTCATGCGCTATGATCACGGAATAACTGAAGGCACTGCGAGTAATTTTTTATTGGCAGACATACCCCTCATTTTTTTAGTTCCAAGAACATACAAAATACACACTATTAAATAGGTAGGTACATGTATATAATTGTTTTTCTATTTTTCCCATCCAAAGGTTGCCTTGAAGAGACCGCTTCTAAGCGATAAGGCCGCCCATTGTACTTGTCGCATGTAATATCTTTTTTTAATGATGTTTATTTGGAGTACAATAAAGTTTTTTGTATTCAGTAACAAAAATACCTTAATAGCCAACGGCCTCAGCATAATGCTGGTTAAGCTCCGTAAAAGACCTAGCCAGCGCTGGTCTTTCGATAGACGATCTATCTCGACGATCCCGTACATGTGACGACACGAACAGGCCTACTCTTTGTGAAAGAGAAAAAAACAAAAAGACTCAATTAATACCATAAAAAATACAGTTTACAAATAACACAGGCTAATGAAGAAGAATAAACGTTTCCTCTTTATCTTTACTAATAAGTGATCTGACTAGACATTCGCTTCCCGACCGTTGCGAATTTATTATTATCGCTTTCGTGGGGTACTAACGGTAGAAATTTCACCGTGCAAAAAATATGTCAACGATTTATCTAGCCACCTGTTCGCATTTTCAGACATCAAGGCTTCGCTATTGTCACCCTTATCACGTCCTGAGATTGGGGGTCCAGTACCACAGCATAGCATTTATTCATGTTTGTTGTGCTGTGTCACTGAATCAGCTTTAAAATGAGCCCTATATCTTCACTATCTGAGTAAATACTGTAGGTAATATAGGTTGGTTCAATCTTGATTTTAATGTTGATTAGAGATGATGTTAGAGATACCTGATGCTAAGAATATGAATGATGTATAATATGATATAAGAATATGAATGAAAAATGGCCGATTATGTAAACATGGATCTGAGTTACGCCACTATTACCGAGGGTACTTCTCTACATAGTATAAAACAAAGTCGCTTCCCGCTTTCCGTCTGTCCCTATGTATGCTTAGATCTCTAAAACTATGCAATGGATTTCGATACGGTTTTGAAATAGATAATAGTGATTCAAGAGGAAGATTTATAAACCATTTGACACATAGATTTCCACGCGGGCGAATTTACGGGCGCACCTAGTCTTTACTCTAAAAATGGGTGTATGCAAGAGTTATAATTGAGAATACCCTTTGTCACTAGACTATTTTCTATTCGAGGAAACGAGAAACAAAAGAGGAGGAGGTTCTATGTTCGCCTCTATATATTTTTTATGTATATTTGTCCGTCGATTTCTCCGTCAATGAAGGACCTATTCGGAAAATTATTTTACAATTGGATGAAGAATAATCTCTCTCATAAATAATATTATATCTGAGGAATAAGCATTTGTCCCGAAAAACTTTAAAACGTGTAAGGAAGTTAAAGTCAGGTCAAGGTTTAGAGTATTTTTGAAAGCAATTGAATCCAGCTTCAATACTTATTTCTATTACTAGAATCTTTTACTGAAAAATTTACCTTATACTCTGACTTAAAGCTGAGACTTTAAAAATGCCTATGGTTATGAGGACCGAGAATTTGATTAGACCAGTAAAGTTTGAATTTTCTTCACCGCTGAAATAATTAAATCTCAGGACCTGCCTTTATTAAGGCCTATTGAATATAACTGCTGACTTGTATTCAGGCTATCCAGCCCAGTGGGTGTTAAAACAATGTCCCTTTGCCCAGCCCAGGTCAAATTAGATAACTTTTTGCCTGTTTCGCCATTCTTTCGCTGGGTCGTAGACATTTGTAGGGTTTGGGTGAATGAGGGAACTTTGAATTGAAATTGTTTTTTTTTTCAAATGTTGGTTTAGCTTTTTTGCGTTTTATGTAGTTAAACCGACAATGATGAACTAGAAAATGATGAAAGTATGGATGGATGGATGGATGGATGTTTGTTACTCTTATACGTAAAAACTACTGAACGGATCTTGATGAAACTTGGAACATAAATACATAGTATGTGTACTGGAATAACATAATAGGCTACTTTTAATCGTGGTACCATGCGAACGAAGCCGCGAGCGAAAGCTAGTATAATATAAATACGATAGTTTTGATGTTTTCTTGCATGGATTTTAATTATGTTTGTTACCTATTCGCGCCAAAACTACTAAAAAAATTGGGCAAAAATCGTTCATTATAGTTTTAGACCTGGAAGAACATGATTAATTAATTAATGAATGGGAAAGCTGGACAATTAATCTAGCCCCAAGCTAGGCAAAGCTAATACAACATTCAAAAATACCCAGAATACCCTCAACAAATATCAATCTGTCATAAGGCGGGAATGGAACTTGAAACCTTCTGCGTCATAGGCAGACCTTCGCCCACTGCGCCACATCGTTCGTCACAATTATTAAGTCAACTACCAACTCCAAGCTTTAAATTATATCCCTAGTAAAAAAGCTTTTAGGTTAAAGAAATTCACGAATAGAATTCACTTACGTCACATCCAAGTTATATTTCACACTGCCAACCTCCATACAATGTTGGCGAGCTGGCCTTGGCCTACTTAGAGCTTTGGACAACTGCAGTCAAAACTGGTGCTTAAGCTTAAGTTAGTTTTAATGCTGCTATCTCTATTTTATGGGAGTTCTTTAGGAAACTGGTATTTAGAGGAAAGTAGATTAACAGAACGTTCCCGCTAATGAAGAACTGGCTAGTGGAAGGTATCGAATATTCTATTTTATAGAGATAAGGCGATATAATAATGCCTGACACATAAATTACGTGTTTACAACGAACGAATGCTGAGACAGAGGCCGCTTTGTCACTCAATTGCAAAAAATTGTCTGCTCTGTCTTTTGTTTTTGAATCATGTTTGTTTTGTTTTTATTGATTATTGACAGCATGCGCCACGGTGACACAGTGGTTCTAGACAGCGGTTTGGAATCATCATCATCATCAGCCTATAGCAGTCCACTGCTGGACAATGAGCGCCATAGCGCCCTGTCTTCAGCTTGCCGCATCCAGCATCTACCTGCAGTCTTTCGCAGGTCGTCATCCCACCTGGTCGGAGGGCGTCCTACACTACGTTTACCGAGTCGTGGTCTCCACTCAAGAACGCGTTTCCCCATCGGCCGTCGGTTCTTCGCGAGATATGGCCGGCCCACTGCCACTTCAGCTTGCTAATTATTTAATTCGGATGTATTCGTTACGAATGATATCCTTCAGAGAAACTCCGAGCATAGCTCTGTTTGGAATGTGACCGAAGATAATATTTTACAAATTGGGGTCCCTCCAGAAAACTGCAAAAGCACTAAGAAGTTGATCATATGCACCTGGGGTATTCAAATGCACGCGGAAACAGCTCGCTTATTTCCGGGAAACCTTCCAAATACTGATTCAAGATCCATAACTCAAATATTCCCCTGCATTATTAAAGTCGAACGAGAGCCTGTATCCGTATTCACTAGCCTTTCAGCGCAAATGCTAATTTGATGCTCTAATCTTCCGAGGCTCTGAACGAAAAACGTAAAAACGCTCTGATTTTGATTATTTATTTATTTATTGATATAATCAGAACGACCCTGGCCAATTATACTAATTACAACAGGTTAATATAAAATATAGTTAGATTAGGTAAGAACACATGTTATCTATGTAAGTATAAAATAAAAAATATCTATCTATGTAATCTATTGTATTAACTATATCAGACATCTGATACCCATAACACAAACTCTGCTTAGCTTGTAGCTAGATGATGCTGTGTGGATTGTCCATTATTATTTATTTATTTAAATAGTATATACCTACCTAGTACCGACTGCGTGTCTTTCAAACGATAAAGTAATAGTATCAATATTCTTAGCGGAAGTGGGAGCAAATTTTTACAGCTTTTAAAGAAAATCCAGCGCATGGGCGGCATTATAGTCCTACCATTGAACTACTGAGCTAAAAAAGTTTGAACAGTCCTATGACGTAACTGTCATATAGAACAAAATAGGAGTTACTGTAAAATTTCACCCAAAATTGACAAAAATCGCTCTTGCGCTAGTCCTACCATTGAACTACAGGGCTAAAAAAGTTTTAACGTTCTATTGTTTGAGATCTACGACGTAACAGTCCTATAGAACAACTGCAAAGTTACTGCAAAGTTTCATCCAAAACTGTGAAAAATCGCTCTCGCACTCTCCTTTGCTGTGTACCAAAAACAGCAGAGAATACGGTACGCGTACCAAAAGTGCTGAAATTTGTATTTGACTCTATATTTACGAGGGAAATGCTTTTTTCCTTTTAATGCCTCCGAATTCGGGGTGTTTGTAGCCACATGTTCGCAAAATAAAAGCCAATTAAGGTCAAAATATTGTAGATACTTTTATGCTCGTTGCAAAAATGCAGTAGGTTTTGTTACAGCAGTAGGTACAGATAAAATAATTTTTAAGTAGTGTGAATAAGCTTCGATTTCGAACTTTTGATTAGTTCACTCATGAGGAAAAAGACGTTCATTTAAACTAAATTTTAGTCAATAAAATAGAGCCTTTAGAAGCTGGGATTCGGGCGAAGGAGTAATATAATGTGTGTCAGGTTTCCTTCCCGCTCTTGTTTTGATAAAATTCTGAATAGGATTTCAATACATCAAAGGATTTTCATAAAAGGCACTGCGTGGTTCAATGGTGGCCCGGGTAGCCTTGTAAAGGTCCACTGACAAACAAATTGAACTGTTTTTGTCCCTCTCTTTTGTTGGTGTTCTCTCCAATTTACAAAGAGAGACACAAACACCGATTGAATCATTGATTCGATTATCTTTGGGCTTTAGCGAGTTCATAGGTTTCCACGAAAATAGTGTCTATTTTTGGCTAACAAAAACTAGCGAGTCCTCTAATCAATCCTGTAATCTGGTCCGAATATCCCGAAAGAATCTTTGATTAGACCATCATTTGAAAAACGTAACGTTCCAGAACGTAACCCTACATACGTACGTTTGTCCTTGTTACGAATTATTAACTAGTTGTTTTCCGTATACACAGGTACGTAAGCACCGAATCGCGTGTGTCAGCTAAAGCATTATGAACTAAATTTTTAATGGAAAAGGGGCCAAAATGGCATGCCCAATTTGAGGGATAGTTTTCCTTTAGACCAGTAAATCAACTGAGACCATCTACATTCAAAGCCCCGTTACAAGTCCAGAGCACGCAAGCCAATATTTCACCGACTTACCTTCATACATAATACATTATTTAAACGAACATTCTTTCAGGGCATAAATTTAAATAATCAATGCGTGAAAATGGTTGAAAAAATTCGCACAGATGACATGCCCTGGGTTATTAATATTTTTTGCTGCCACATTGAGGATCGAGTTCATTGGATTATACGCCGACAAAGTATATAAAATACTCTTTGTATATGTTACTCGCTGTCTTTTTCCGTCGTATCGCTGTGAAAGGTAGGGGCCCACCAAAGGTCGTATGCTTAAATGTATAGTCGGATAGCTTTTTAATCCTAACGCGATGTGGCCATATCGTGATTTAGTCAGAAAGCGTCATAACTGCTATCTTGTCAAATCACGATGTAGTCTTATAACTTCAAACTTACTATTAAAGTATGCACGAAAAGCAATAAAGAGAAAAGACAATAGAGATAATTCGTATTTTTGGCTAGATTCGAATCGATGTAACTGCAGCTATCGCCTACAGCTTCAGAAGTTATAACGAGTAGGGCACCACAATGCTCCATTCAATGCGGTTAGCCAAGCATTCCAGTCGTGACCTCTATCTTCCATCTAGGATCGAATTTGTCCCATTTTATGGACGCTTTTGGTGATAGAAAAATAACTGGGATTTTAGAGATTTCTCTTTCATTCAGCCCCTATCCGTTATCAGTTATATTATCAGTTATTATTTAGTGTCTTGGTCAATCCTGCTAATATTTGACGACCTCTGTTGCCCGGCAGGTGAAGGACCGCCTGCAACGCAGGAAGTTACGGGTTCTATTCCCGTCTTGGGACAAATATCAGTACGATCTGCAGATATTATTTCCAGGTGTTCAAGTCTTTATCTATGTATAATAAAAATATCTATGTATATAATGTATTGTATATATTATGTATAATATAACAGTCATCTAGTACCCATAACACAAGCTCTGCTTAGCTTGGATCTAGATGATGCTGTGTGGATTGTCCAGTATTATTTATATTTATATTATATATGTATTTATTTTCAGGATCAGACGCAGAACCCGTATGGAAGCTCCAAGACCCTGGTTTCGACCAGGGCTATGGCTCGGAGCGGTCCCCTGAGGATGACTATGCACCAGCCATCGCGCCTCCCATATCTCTGGAGGACTATGAAGCTGAATTGAAGACGGTGTATCCATTCATCACGGATGGTAAGTGCATCACTATTTATTTACTAACTACCCTCCTCCCTTTGCTCGGGTAGCAAAGTAATTTACTTTTAGCTTGTAT
The DNA here is from genome assembly GCA_943735965.1 of Eupithecia abbreviata. Lineage (NCBI taxonomy): Eukaryota > Metazoa > Arthropoda > Insecta > Lepidoptera > Geometridae > Eupithecia > Eupithecia abbreviata. The sequence continues at coordinate 8,721,809 of OX030982.1, read as the reverse complement.
TGTAAACTAGCTGCGCCTTCGCGGCTTTGCCCGCGTGGAAATTTCGGCGCATTTTCCTATATTTTTTAATGTAAGAACCTTCTACGAAGTATTAGAAAACATGATGAATGAAATCGGTACAGCCGTTCTCAAGTTATAGCGTGACCAGGAGATATACGGGTTCATTTTTATTTTTATACATAGATGGTAACAGTGAAGATGTGGCTTAAAATGGAGCACGCCTTTTGAGAAGGAATATAATCACACTGAATTGAATACTCAGACCTTTACAATGAAGAATAATTTCGCTATACATTTTTTGTTGTAATGTTCACACGATGTACCTCTGGCATGATGTTTTCCAACATTATTTCCAATGGAATTTACACACAATATAAATTAATAAATGATATTACACCTGAACCTTTCTCATTAATTATTCCGTCCATTTGTAATAATAACCGTGTGAAGGAGAATGCGTTTGGCATTTTTTAGTTTATCGCGTGCGAACGCGGCGGGAAAAATTTGTTTTTTAATAATTAGTAAATTAATTTATAGTAATGTATAGACATAATTTATTAGTCGTCGACAGAGAGCGAATAACAAGATTACGTGATTCTTCAAACCCAAACGACTCTCATCCATATATCCTAAATAAAATTAATAATACCTCCTCGATTGGATCTCACGTAGATTTAGCTTTACAAGTTTTTCTGTAAGTACCTACCTTACTCTTTTCCAAAAAAAAAAATCGATACCTAATTCAGTTGTTGTTTATTAGACTTTTATTAAGTTCGAAAGATTATCCATCAAAGTCGAGTAAACCCAGATAAGAAACTATGTTCTCCAACTTTCGTTTACTTTTTATAAGTTTTATGAATTTTACCATGATGTTGAATCTTTTGACTTTTCATTAAGGTTTTTTTTTACTTCTTGTTGTAGGTTGATTACCGTCTTGCTATGTTCAAGTTTTATTTCTATAAAAGCTTTATTCCTCGTGTATTCAGGTAACTATCTGCTATTCAGAAAATCAGTAAGAAAGAACTAGATCGTGAAGCATAATGCCTCTAGCGTGATTATTTCTTGAATGAAATCTGAGATTCGTATGAGGTATTTTATTAAAGTTTGTTTTGTCCCTCTGCTAGCACTCTTTGACGCGTGGAAAACTTCTTTGTAGGAATTTTTATCCTGTTTTCGAAACGAGGTTAGTTATCTATGTTTGTAAAATGAAAATTAGGAATGTCGTTGCAAGACTGCAAATCTTCTGAAGTCGAATTCCACTATATTATGACAGTGGTATTGTACACAATCTAGATGAAAAAAAATCTACGTAGATTGTGTGTGGTCTTATTTGCACGGAGAGATTTATAGAATGATTACAACCACACACATTGATAGAATGACACTTTCAAATCAAATCAAATCATTTATTTGCTGAACACATTATTATAGGTACAAGTCAGGTCTTATAACTAGAGTAGTGTCACATGTATTCAACCCGCAAGCAGGTGTGCAAATATTAATATTATATTACAATTTAATAATATCACTGTGATTTAAGGTAGTCAACAATTAAAATAATCAAGTAAAATAAATTTAAGGTACATTCTAAAATAAACAGTTAACTTTAAGATTTACAATCATGGTCAAAACATAATAAATTTTTCTACTTAAGATTAATATATTCATTTATACTATAGAAACATTTGTCAAGCAGCCACTTATTCAATTTTAGTTTAAATAAATTGCCATTGAGGTCTTTAATAGGTTCTGGTAACTTATTAAAGATAGTAATGCACATATTAAATACAATTTTTTCATAAATCCGCTTGTGGCATTGCGGTTTGTAAATCAAATTATCAAATTTAGCTCTTTTCTGTCGAGTGATAATATCCTTACGTTTGGCAAAGTGTTGTGGGTAGGATTTTACAAACATGCATATGTCTCTAATGTACATGCAAGGTAGAGGCATAACATTACAGCATTTATTATTTTTGACAATGTTACATTATGATAGTGTAGCGATTAATTTATTAGAATAAGAGTTTAGTAGAATTAGGGCCATATGCGCTCACAATTAGATAAACTAATTAACAACTTTACTGTACGTTGTAAACATATTTATTTGCCTTAAAAAGGAAAAATAAGCCCTGTTTGTTTTCAGCCAAGTGATTCGCTGAAGTAAATTGCCTGGAAACTCCAAATGCATGCAAGCCCGAACACCAACAAAAACTATCTTAGGGACTTTAAGTTGGCTTCCCCAAGACGAAGACCCAAGTCAAGAATATAAGCATCTTAAGCTACGTCAGGATAAAGTGAGGTCACCATTTGAAGACTTTGCGACAAAAAAACTGCGACTTTTGAGATTATTACTCTTTTATATCGGATAAGAGAGTAATTCAAATATAAATTGTATTAAAGAATATCCTGGCCTAAGATTTACGTTCCGATCGGGCCTTTTATTAAGTAGAAATTTTGTGAATCTGATGTGATAGAAGAAATCGTTTTTTTTAATTGAGATTTTGTTCTGGCTAAAGGATCAAAACTTCTTCATGTCGCGAAGTCATTTAACTCTAGCAATAAAGAATCAAGATAATCCCTTCGTGTAGTGTGACGCCAATGTCCTAAGTTTTACAATCGGTCGTAATTCTACGACAACGTTAAGGTAATTCTGACGCTAGCCTGCATAGCAACGCCGGCCAACCTTGCTCGTGTCGTGTTTACCTTTGACACACAGGTCGGTGGAACACCGGCATTCAATGCGGTCTTATTGCAATTCAACCTGGCTGAAGGCTTTCCTATTGTAAAGTTTCTTTGAGCGTTTCGAGCGTATATATTGGGTCTTGGTTTGCACCGTCAAGTACCTGCGCAGAAGTCGTCACTACAATTGTTAGCATTTTAAGGATATGTTATTATTGAATTTAATTGATTACATTTTTTAATATGGTTTTTTTTTACCTCAGTTCACATTGTGGTGTCACTGTGGCATTCTCATTGTGGCACTTTTTCTAAGGTTAAAGTTATACCTAATAATTTCAGTAAATTTTTACTGCATAACTTTGGTCATGATTTTCGAAAGGGCCTATTTACTGGGTTAGTGGTGCTGGTAGGTAAATCACTGACGCTGCTTAAACTGACAGGCAATGTTGGCACTGTGAAAAAAAACCATCATGAACGTCCTGAGGACGCCAAAAGAGATACTAATAAATTCTTAACTGATAGAAAATAGAATGATACCTATTAGTAAGTACCCATTTCATTAAACTACTACCTACTATACCGGTGTTTATAGTAGGTAAGTATTGTCACAGAATAACTCTATAGTACTAAGGTATTGTGATAAATACACACAAAATGTCAATTCGAAAACCAAAGTTTGTTGCGAACTGTCCGGGTCATAGTCGACTAGTCTCTGACTAGTCACAAAGTCGTTTCAGAGTTTAATAAAACTGAACTTTTCAATTTTTAGATTGGAAAGTAAGCCAATACTGAAATAATTTTCACTTCAACAGGACTAAATTCAATTTAAAAGTATTTAAATGTAAAGTACGTATTTTTAGTAGAGATTTGATTTAATTTAATAGTATTTAAATGTCTAATTATGTACTCTCTAGTAGAGATTAAGGCCGTAACATATACCCTCCCTCGTATATATTTTGGATATACTGTTCAGAGGGTTATGTGTATAACAATAGGTATCACAGACCTACATAAATACGAATAATCATGACTGTGTTCTAAAAATTACAATAAAACAATGCTCGTAATTTTCGACTACCTCTGTAGCGCCGTGGGCGAAGGTCCGCCTGCGACGCGGGAGGTTGCGGGTTCGATTCCCGCCTGGGAACAATTGTGTGTACGATCTGCAGATATTTGTTCCGGGTGTTCTGGTCGTTATTATGTATAAATAAAAATATATATCTATGTAATGTATTGTATTAAGTATATCAGTCATAACACAAGCTTTGCTTACCTCCAACATTATTTATTTTATTTTATCACTCCACATATTCGTATGAATTTTAAAGTGCATGTTTACAAATTAAATGTATTCATTGACTCGAATTCAGTTGGAATTAATGAAAATGTGGATTTACCGAGATATTTTCAACTCATTTGTTAAATGCGGAAAACGAAGCAGGGACGTGTTAAATACATTTTGTTAATGAAATTTTTGGGGCATCGGAAATTACGGAGTGGATTGGTATAAAACCTGGGAGCTTAAGAATATTATTAACGAGTTTCTGCCCGTGACTTTGCACGTTTTCTGTATTTCTATCCCAGGGGAACTGACTTATGAGGTAAAAAGAAGCCTTTGTTTTATTTCAGACTGATCCGTGCAGTAGTTTTGGCGTGAAGAAGTAGAAATAACAAACTTCCATCCATCCAAACTTTCGCATTTATAATAGTATGATTTCCGGGTAGGCTAATTATAAAACGAGATATAGTGCCCTGCCTTATCGCTTAAAGCAATAAGGCCGCCTATTGTACTGTTATTATGTAAGATTTAGATATAAGGTGTTATTTTAGGTACAATAAAGTGTTCATTCATTCATTCATTTTTGTGCACAAGTGTGTGCGCATGTCATGAATTCACACGAAGGTCCACTCGAGATACTCTATGTTTATGTGCATTTAATGTTTATTAGTTGGTTCTGCTTACTTTGGGCTAGATGGAGCCACGTGTAAATGTCAAGCATTCCTGCCTGCGGCTACCAACTGACTTCTACATGATGCCGATCTCTTTGCCAAAATTCGTTCAAATAGCCGTATGGCGTAAAAAGGTCAAAGTCTTATTTCTTTAGCACTTTGAGTGCTGAAATCACACGGTATGTGTTTTCTACAAGTGACTAATATGCGTAAATCCACACTAGCGCAGCGGCTCAGAAAATACAGATCTTTGTGACTCAGCACAGCCGTAATATTTTTCGAACGAAACGCATGTCCGGCGCAACACAACCGCTGTGTAGAGCGGCAGCACGAATTTTTTAAGTTAAAAAAAAGATCGCAGTCGTCGAAAAAAAATCGCAGTCAAAGTGTTAAGCTTACAAAATAACAAGTCACATTTTATACTATAAATTATTATCAAATAAATGTATTTTACTGTTCGCTTAAATTTTTTGTCCGCTAGTGGAAGAGGTCATACCTATAGACAACAGAGAGAGAGACACAGACTGAGTTTTTCCGCGTTTAACTTAGGTATATCCATAGCTAAGAAATCTGGAATCTTTAAATAATCGCACACAACTAATAATATATATATATATATAATAATATCGAGTTCTATGTAATCGTACAATCGAGATAAACCTACATAGCTTTATCGATCGTTAATCACCCGAACGTTTGTGGTAGATTGACTAATTAGCAAAGTCAATAATTAACGTATTCCACAACAATGATCCATCAATATTATTGGCATGTGACAAATTAATAATGTCAATTCGAATGATATTGCCGAGATACCTATATGCATTACATGTAACGGATGATTCACATCGAGGTTTTTCGAGGTTAGATTTTTAAAACTACAAAAATTAAAATTAAAAGTCTTAAAAACTTAAAAGAAAAATTTACAAAATTTATTTAAATATCTTTATCATCATACAAAAGAACCATCTTGACATAATTTTATATACATTATAAATTATTTCACATGTTGTCCATAACTAAGGTAATTCTGCAATTCCAATTTTCGATGAAGCGTAAGTATTATCACAAAGCTCAAAAGCAAAGAAATCAAACAAGGTTATGTACCCTGTTCTGGTTGTAATGTGCAAAAATATCACTTACCTATTCCTTTTGTAGGAATACCAGAACGAGAGTCAAGACGAACAAAATGCCCCAGGCAACCACGAAAATGTTTGCACGAGAGTTAATTATGCAGATTCGTTGAATCTTTTCAGTCTTTCAACTCAGACATTGTTTGTATAACGTGCTACAGTTCTACTTATCAGAGTTATGTAAGGAGACTGCATTTTGGTGGAGAACGGTCCCGCTCCTTTCTTGCCGCGTAGTTTTCACAGTTTTTAACAGAAATTTTCTCATATTATATAAAACTGCCTTGGGAGTAGATAATCCCGACTAACTAATAATAGCGATCCGCGAATTATCGAGGTTTTTCCAGATTAGGAAATGTTAGCAACAGTACCAAGTGATAAAAGAAAGAACAGCGAACAAAGTGATCCACAAAATTTGTGTTTTTCGTATCATATCCACCGTGACCCCCAGTAGCCTCCTGGGACCGCGCCTAGTCTGTAGGAGTCAGGTATTGTAATATAGGTAGCATAAACTCAAATCTAACCAATTTACCAGTCTGAATGTTCTTTATTATGATACATAGCATTTTGAGGTCAAACAAAAACAATTCGTCAAACAAGCGCGCCGACACCCGCACAAATCGAACCGCCGGCAATAAATAAAAAACTCACGACAACGAACCTTCAGAATTCAATTTCCTAGGGAATATTGGCAATGCCAACAAAATGGGGGAATGTCCGATGTACCTATTAAGGCCCCTCCGCAGGAGCATAAGACAAGACGGGAAATAACGTTGAATCTTTGCGAAACTGTATTTTGATGTTTGGAGATTGAGTTTATAATTGAATATCGAGACTTTGTCTGGTGCAGGCTGTACAACAACTACGGATGGAAAGTTATACTAGGTTGAGAAGAACTCTATACCTAAAGCTATATTGCACCCACAAGGATGTTGACCCACATTCAGTGAAACCAAACAACCAAAATGATGCTTTTATTATTGGTAATTTGACAAATCACTACATAGTATAAAACAAAGTCGCTTCCCACTGTCTGTTTGTCCCGATGTATGCTTAGAAATGTTATTATAGCGTTAATGATTTTCTACTTGACAAATTTTGATTTTATATACCCACCAATTAGAATGTATAATTAATTTTAAGTTTATCTGATAATTTTTAATATAATTGAATAGATATCTTTTTAGAAAAGACATATCACATTAGTGACAAATCTGCAGTGTGCCCTCTCCTATTTGCACGCCAGTAGTGGCAAAACATGTAGCTCATATATAATATTTTAACATAATTGCATGCTCACACCATGTTAATACTCATGTTTTAAGCAAATAAATGATTCTTATTCTTATTCTTAGATCTTTAAAACTACGCGACAGATTTCGATGCGTTTTTTTTTTCAATAAATAGAGTGTTTCAGGAGGAAGATTTATAAACTATTTGACACATCGATTTTCACGCTAGTATTAAAATATATGGTTCATTATTTTGTCAAAACATAGAATGCTCGTCTTTTATTTGCAATAAGAACTTGCTCCCTCCGATTCTTGGGATTGACAGTCGACCGATTCAATATTTTCGATATCAATTATTGTTCCAAACAAATATTGTTCGCACTGGGTACGGAGCTCGTTCGCGGTATTTTTTCTGTGTTGTACAAATATAATTGTGCTTTTCGTGTGCTTTTATCATCGTTGTGATATTATTTCAAAAAATACTCGGAAAATCATCCGGCGTGGCACGCCTATTGTGAATTTTATTGTATGTAACAAGTTGTTGTGGGATTTTATTTCTGCACTTAAAATCATTGTTCATCCCAAAATGAGAACACACAAAAAATGCGATCAAAATGCTATCAAAACTGGCAAAAAAGCGCTTATAAGGATCCACGCAATACAATTTAAAGGCCTATATTAACGTTAACAGCAATTTCACCCTCAAAGGTTTACACGTAGGGAATTGTTCGGGTACGAACCGTTTTGAACGAAAACAATTTGCAGTATCAGGAATCCCCATACCGTTTTATTGTACATCCATGGAATACTAAACGTCGGAGTGGCAACTGGCATGGCCTACAATATTGCGGAATCTAGGAATACATGCAAATTTACACCCGAGATGTAAAATCGATAAGAGAAAGCGAATCTTCCCGGTAGGCAGAACTAGGTATAACGTTTAGTGGTTTCTTTTTCACTTCTTCGACGACAAAAAATCAAAGTGAACAGAAAATCAAAAACACCTTATTTCTAATTTGATAATAATATATAAATATAAAATTTGACTTTTCATAGTGCTTATTTTGTAAGCCTAAAGAAATAAAGGATTTTGAATATTGTTTTTTTAGTTGTACTAAAAATAAATGATGGAACTTTAAATAGAAATTGATATGATGTCCGTGATCGAAATAAATTTTTCCGTAGACGTGCACTAATTACTAAGCTAAATCTATTATTTTAATTACACATTATTCTTTTGAAATATTTATATCATTAACAGAAAAAACAACACGAGGGGGAAAACCCTAGAAAAACACTTAAAATGTAGGTATCTAGGCTACACTATAGTCTAATCCTAATCTAAACGTTGCATTCAAAAGCGTGGCACGCCTATTCCTAATTTTATCCAATGAAACAAGTTGTTGTAAGATTTTATTTCCGCACTTAAAATCTTTGTTCATCCCGGGTATATTCTCGCGTGTTCAGGTAAACTGCTTGTTATCACATTTACACGTTCAATTTGTATGCAAGGTCTAAAGCTCCCTTGGTAGGCTTGTTCGCAGCGGCTAGTGGCATTACAAGGTGAGTGTTGGTACTCCTGTTTCAGGTCTGGTTTGGATTACCGTTGGTGTTGTTGCCAAGCTTTTATAGCACCCAGCTTTCTGTTTTCTAATCCAACACAGTGTGTGATTTATACGCGTAGTTTTTACCCATTAGTCGCGGTTGTGTGATCTATTTGCTGTTTGCTATCATTCTGCTTTGTGTATGTTCATCCAGGTCTATAAAAACATCACCGTGTTTTTCTGTTTGCGTGGGTAAATTAAAATCTGTTGTTTTCTAAAACAAACATTAATTGTAGGTTTTTATATATTTACCAATTGTATTTGTAGTTGTTTTGATATACATGTAAAAAATTCTTAAATCCGAATTAATATTCCATTCGAAGCACTTAGGTTACACAATGTTATTGAATTGTGGATTGAGATTTTTTTTAACTCTATCGTATTAAAATTGATCAAAACGTAGGTACCTAATTTTATGCTAACAAACGTTTACATTTTTCATCTCTTTTAAGCTCTTATTTTATCAACCAACTTGTCCTTATCTTTTATCCAGCACTACAGGCTGTAATAAAGCAAAACAATGTGAGCCTTTTTCTAGAAAATACAGTGTAATTGAATTGTCTGGCTCACGCCGACGAAGCCAACTGCCTTCAGCGCTGCAGTCGGAAGTCCCATTTACATTTTTCTCTTTTGTAAGTTGTTGAGGTGACTTTTCTTTCCGTCTTTTTATAAGCCTAGGTTATATGATCTGACTATTGTAAAGGCGGAAGTTGTGCCGTTGTGAAATGTTAGGGCGCCTAAAGACAACGCCAAGGCTGCTGATCGGGTCGTTCTGAATTTTGGATTAGAAATCCTAAGACACGTGAACAATGTGCGAAGCGAAGCTAGTGTAGAATGAATAAGGTACATGTATTTAGAACGCATCCTTTGATTTTGTTTCCTATTGTAACAAGACGAATAGATCTCAATCGCCGATATATTTAGAAGTAGGCAAAGATACCTAAACAACTTCAATCGAATCCCCGCTGGAATTGTGAACACATTTGGCCTCAAAACTTCCGTATTGGACTATTTTTGAGCCGATCCCACCACAAAGCCGCCTCGTTGGCAATGTCTGCGCTTCCCCGATAGTTTCATTATGCTGTTTCTAAAGTTGCCTAAAGTTGTCTAGAGTTGCCTGAAATTTTAAGTTTTCAGCGTAGGAAACTTGGCTTCCTTTTATTTTGTGTTTATATTTTGTCCGATGTTTCTTTTGATTTGAAAGAACTCATAATTAAATTTGGAAGGTGAAGGCTCTTTGGTAAGGAAATTTTTAATTTGTTATATTTGAGTACTTTAATGTTGTGAGATTACAACATACCTTAGGGAGGTATGGTGTAAGAAATATTTTAGTAGTTTTGTTTGATTTTGTCTAAATAAAGCAAGCAAAATGAATAGCTGTTATAAAGATACTCGTACCAGCCAGACCCTCGTCAAGTTTCTCATTCTTTGATTCAGCTTTATATAAATGTTTCTTAATGGAAATGATAGCAATGCGTAAGTCAACTGTTTCTGTTTTATTTTGGCTGCTATAAATATTGTTTCTTATCTTTTCTATCGTTACTTAGTATCTTTTCTATCGTTACCTAGTATCTTTACTATCGTTACCTAGTATCTTTTCTATCGTTACCTAGTATCTTTTCTATCGTTACCTACTATCTTTTCTATCGTTACCTAGTATCATTTCTATCGTTACCTAGTATCTTTTCTATCGTTACCTAGTATCTTTTCTATCGTTACCTAGTATTCTTTACTATCGTTACCTAGTATCTTTTCTATCGTTACCTAGTATCTTTTCTATCGTTACCTAGTATCATTTCTATCGTTACCTAGTCTCTTTTCTATCGTTACCTAGTATCATTTCTATCGTTACCTAGTATCTTTTCTATCGTTACCTAGTATCTTTTCTATCGTTACCTAGTATCTTTTCTATCGTTACTTAGTATCTTTTCTATCGTTACCTAGTATCTTTACTATCGTTACCTAGTATCTTTTCTATCGTTACCTAGTATCTTTTCTATCGTTACCTACTATCTTTTCTATCGTTACCTAGTATCATTTCTATCGTTACCTAGTATCTTTTCTATCGTTACCTAGTATCTTTTCTATCGTTACCTAGTATCTTTTCTATCGTTAACTAGTATCTTTTCTATCGTTACCTAGTATCTTTACTATCGTTACCTAGAATCTTTTCTATCGTTACCTAGTATCTTTTCTATCGTTACCTAGTATCATTTCTATCGTTACCTAGTATCTTTTCTATCGTTACCTAGTATCATTTCTATCGTTACCTAGTATCTTTTCTATCGTTACCTAGTATCTTTTCTATTGTTACTTAGCAGGCAGGACTCGAAATGTTTTATCTTTGTTACTTACCAGACAGGACTCGACATTTGGTAATCTCTAGCTTCTGCTTTTTCATAAGACTCGATTTTTTACCTTGGACAAAAACTGTCTGACATAAAAACCAGTGTTTAAAACGCAATTTTCTCTGCTACCGGTATAATTTACTGTTTTCTTGAACATTTTAATATTTCGCTCTCACAAAATGAGAATAAAGTTACTGTTTATTAAAATCTGTTTATTAAAAATCTTGGCAAATATGTATTCCGTGAAACTTACCTGTCCCTTACAGTAACCTGTTGATAGGTTTAATTAACTCAAGCATAAACTTGGGTCTTCTTATTTATTTTTATAAAATATCCTATTTCAGGCCTACTCTATTATACGGAATCTACTCATAAAATCATAAAGCCAAACCCCTCGTATCAATTTATTACGCTTTCCGACCTGATTATTTACTGCTAGTGCTTTCACACTGGTGCAACGTGTAAGTAGAAATATGGCGCATTGCCTAGTGGCATCATAATTATCAGAGTAAACTAGTCCACCGCTGGGCAAAGGCCTCTCCTAATGAGCGAAAGAGGACCATGTCTTCAGCTTGCCGTATCCAGCATCTGCCTGCAGTCTTTCGCAGGTCCTTATTCTGGGCTTGGCTGAGGGCCTCCTACACTACGTTGACCGTGTCGCAACACAACTAAAGACATTTGCCTAGCGTATCCTGAAAAATAAACAGGACCCACCTATCGAATCATGACTACGCAAAAATACAATAAAATTAAGATGTATCGCTAATGAAAAAGAAATACTTGAAAACGACAGAAGTCGTAAGATAAGCATGATTTGTATAGGAATCTAAAATAATTATTTACCTTATCTTCATATTATTTTGTATATAACTAGCTGCACCCCGCGGCTTTGCCCGCGTGGAAATCTATGTCAAATGGTTTATAAACGTTCCTCTTGAATCACTGCATCTATTTAAAAAACCGCATCAAAATCTAAGCATACAGGGACAGACAGACAGCGGGAAGTGACTTTGTATGATACTGTGTAGTGATTTTACCTAACTACATTTGCTAGTTGGGTAAAAATGCTCAGTTTTGGGCTCTGCGATAACTAAAGATTCAGATAATAGAATAGTGACCCCCAGCGTGAACACTACATCGTACCTACAAAGAAAGTCAGGTCACACGGTTTAGAGCGTGCGGTGATCCAGAACACGCGATAGCTGAATGAGCAAACGCTATGCGGCCATTTTCATTACCATAACTTGTAACATTAGTATTTACACTGTCCGATACGACTACGATTGGTTATTGGTTATCTCTAGGGAACTGCGATGGCGTTATATAAAATGTTCCCAAAAGAAGATTTAATAAAATCCTACCTAAAATGGGGATAAATTACAATGTGAATTTAAATAATCCAACTGCACGTTTAAAAGTCCTCCTTCACATGACGCACAACGTTGCTTTAATTTCAATTTATTATAATTTAATTGTAATAAATTGATTTTTTTTTCATTCTGTGTACGTAATGTTCTCACATCATATGGAATGTGTATGTTTACTGTGCTATGTCTGAAATAAATCTGATTTTATTTGGTACGGAAAACATTTTCCATGGTTATTAACTACCTACTTTACTAACTATGGCTTAATGCTGAGAGGCCACCATAAACACCTCTTCCGACGTCATCGTTGACCCGAAACTTTACACCATTACTTTAATTGTCAAAACTGAAACATAAAATTTAACTAGAAAAGGAAATCCCCTACTAACATGAGCTCAAGCTTCTGTTGACAGACACTTCAAGCGAAATTACGGTAACATAACTGTGGTCGCGTGTCGTAGTTTTAGAGAAGTCGTGTCGTATTATGTAAAAAGATCACTCCACGAAGCATTGTAGGTAAGCTACATGCAATGCCTTTCAGGGAATCCAATTTGTAAGTCTAGAATTACTGTGTGGATTTGATGTGAAGTTAGATTTAAGGTTGCCTAGTTGAAACAGGGAAACTAGGGGAGGCCTATGTCGAAGGACAATCTGGCAAATAAACTGGTTGCTGAAGAAGTTCAGCTAGATCATTTGTGATAAATAAAAAAATTGCACTTACTTTTTTTTTTGACGACCGATTTGGCGCGGTGGTCGTAGGTCCGCCTGCGACGCAGGAGGTTGCGGGTTCGATTCCCGCCTCGGAACAATTATGTGTACGATCTGCAGATATTTGTTCCGGGTGTTCTGGTTATTTTCTATGTATAGTAAAAAATATCTATCTATGTAATATATTGTATTATGTATATCAGTTATCTAGTACCCATAACACAAGCTTTGCTTACCATGGGGCTAGATAATGCTGTGTGGATTGTCCAGCACTATTTATTATTATTTATTTATTATTATTACTTTAAATACTGTTTTATAATATACTTTGTACGCGAATAAAGGCTATTTTTGTTTATTTATTTAATTTCATTGAAACAGGCTTAAAGCTCGTACTGTGAAAATCATAAGCGTTTCTTTATAACTTCTGAAATATTATATTTTAGTAACATACGTTCTAAATCAGTATGAGAAGCCAAGTGATTTTTTGTAATTTTTGATTTTGCTCACCTTTGCCTCGTTTTTTACCATTCGTACGCATAAGACAAACAAGCAAATATTGCAAAAATGTGAAAACTCCTGAATAAAATTCAAGATTCATGAGTAGGTTATATACCTATAGCTAAAAACACTCTACATTAAGCCACATGACAAACTAAACCAAACATATTATAGGTAGTTACTCTATATATCGAAATCGTTTCTTCATTTGGGAGCTAAAATGCTACAGAGATATACGCAGGTCAAAGAAATAACACCCCATTTTTAGTTCAGGGGTTAAAAATAGCTTCTGCTAAAAAAACCATGTTATGACTTCCCTGCTATTGTTTAATTATTTTGTTGATCCTCGGTAACAAGTGGTTAGTTAGTCCGGCTAATTGCGGTTAGCTTCGAATTTACAATTGTAATGAACTGTTTGACTTTGTATCAGCTTGATAAAAGCTCTAAAGCATAGTGCTTGCCTAATTGCTCAAGCCTATTTTAGTTTCAATTGTTTTTTTAATTAGACTCATATTTTTAATTTATTATTTAGCTACTATTGACTCTGTGTTCTTATTGAGTAGGGAGTTCTTCTTAGTTAATATCAGTGGGCTGGCCGTAGCTCGCGAAGAATCATCAACCGCTGGGGTAAACGTGTTTTTGAGCGGAGACCACGACTCGGTAAACGTAGTATAGGACGCCCTCCGACCAGGTGGGATGAGGACCTACGTAAGACTACAGGGAGATGCTGGAGGCGTGTAGCTGAAGACAGCAGGGCGGTTTGGCGCTCATTAGGGGAGGCTTGTGTCCAGCAGTTGACTAACATAGGCTGATGATGATGATGAGGAAGTTCTTCAACTTAATCTTATTTCTGAGTAGGAAGTTATGTGCCATCACAGCAGGACAGGCGTTTCGCCGTAAGAAACAGGTAGTTATTTTCGCGCCAACTTCATATTTTTCTTCTACCATCAAAAAACGTTACGAAAGTTACCTCAAAATTCTTGCTTAACATGTTTATCTCGATAAGTACCTATCTGTATTTACAAGCCTCGCGTAACAATAATTTTCCTTCTAGTCTGCTTGTACGAAACTTTTCCTTTACAAGCTCACAATGTTACGATTTCGCGGAAAAAGTTCAACCAATTTCTTGCCTCTTCATTTCAAAACTCGAAGTTAGATCATAGACGCCAGGAGGCCTACTCTAACACCAAAGTACGAAATTTCTTGTTTCTTTCCGTCCGATCGGTAATTTTAATCAAACGAAAACCCAAATAGAGGCATGAAGTTCATAATTTGCACCTTTTCATTTTCGGAAGTTAGGGTTCCGAGCTACCTTTTCATTTTAGGAAGTTAGGTACCTATGATTTTTTCCTATATTATAAATAAAAATACCATTGTAAATAAATACTCTTTATATATACTATAATAAATAAATCAATAATCTGCAACCTGTGTCGCAGACGGACTTTCTCCCACCGCGCCACAACAGTCGTCAAAGTTATGAAGCGAGATGAATCCTATCTGTTTCCGAATAAATCGTACATGGCAACGCTAAATGAGTAGGGTAGTGACATTTGCATATTCTATCAAATCTAAATCGTCCAATAAAAGGCAGATTGAAAGCATTAGTGCCATTAGCGGTTCGCAAATATTTTGGACGTGTAATATCATGGAATGTGGGTTAACATGTGACATGACACGCCATTAGAATATGTACACATATTGAGCGGATGAATCTACTTAGCGGACATTGGTCAAGTTACTAGGGTCATGAAAATGTTTTTTATGTCTATCTATGTATTGCAATGTAGGTTAATTAGTAATAACCGTTACTGTTCCTTTAAAAACGATAGTTCGGTAATAAGTTATTACCGATTACCGTTATTGAACAGTATGGATAATCATAAAAACAAATAATACATTATGTAGAATAAAAAAAAGAATAAAAGAATTTATTTATAGCCACACACAATAATAAACAGTTACAAAAAAAAGGAAAACACATAAAAATAATAATGTTGGACCATCCACTCAGCATAATCTAGCCCCAAATTAAGCAGAGCTTGTGTCATGGGTAATAGATGACTGATATACATATACATACATAATAAAATACATAACTTTGGTATAATAATTTGAATTTTGAGACGTATCTAGGAGACCTGTAAAGTCTAAAAGAAATAAATCACTCCCGATATAGGGTAGTCGTGGATACTATCCGATGAATAAATCATTAATATGTTAAATAATCGCAAAAGTTCAAAAAGTTGAAAATCACTTTGATATTTGAATGAGTTCGTCAAATTAAGATAGTTTTTATATTGTTTTTTTTTATTTGCCTAATGAGGAACAATAAAATAATCCGCTCGATAACCATACACTCTCAAATCTCATTAAACACAGTCCATCTATAGCTGAATCGTGACCGGCCAACTTTGCCAATATCCGAAGTATGGCTAAACTGGGACACTCAGCTGTTGTCCTTTCACAAAGTAAAACAATGCCCTGTTTGGGCCATAATGTTGTGTACAGCCACATATTTTGTGTATCCACAGTATATCAATGCCTTTTGTCCTTTAGCTGGATAGGGTGACATTGAAAAGTATCATTGGTGCTCGAAAAGACAGAAGTCGATGGATGACTTTAATAATTTAGAAGAGGAAGACCTATAAAGTTTCAATGTATAACTTATTCCATTAAATAATTTTATTTTAGGTAGTTTGACTGACAATCAAACAGTCATGTCCTAATGCTTTATCTGTAGTTTTTTATAACAATCAGTTATATAATACATATGAAAAAGTTGTTATCGATTGTTTTTTTTTTTTTTTGTTGCTTACTAGTAGGACTCATCAGACCACTGGATCTGTAAGTACGCTAGATTGCGGTTACTCTTAAAATCAATAAAAAACTGTTGCTATAAATGCAACATCATTTTTGACATCTTACTATTATAGTAACTGGTATTATTACTTTCAATAATCACACACACACACATATATACAGAAACACCCAAAATCAGACAATTACAATTTACAATCAAGAATATACATACATTAAACATTATTTATAACTAGGCATACCAATAAAATCATAGTTATTATATATTACATATGACATATCGATTATGTTATTGTTGCTCAACATTTTGTATTATTTTACAGACTTTACTCAGGCCTCTAACGACTCAGAATATTTAATAAACCTATTATATTTGCAACTTTCTTCACATAATTAGGGCATCAATCTCTATCCTAAGGAAACATTTTTTATTCCTCAGCAAGTTAAACGATTTCAATATATCAAACGGAAAGCATCACTTTTCAGAAGCTCGCAACATTTTTTCAACGTTACAGCGATCAAGAAAATGTTTGATTCATCAGGCCGGACGTCCATTACACAGGGCTCAAACTGACCGTCGGCCATTCCCAATACCGATATTAATTATGAAGTATATTTCAATCTCAGAAGGAAGATTAGGCCCTGCGGTATATTGTGCTTATAATCTCGTCCGAGGGACAAAGCCCTGAATAAACAATGCTTGGTAATGGCCAAGGTTGGAGCCTGTACTTACCCTGCCGTTTGCTTTATGCGAAATGAAAACACCTGCGCTGAGGACCCAGGAGGTTTCTATTGTAAGCTGCTTGTAGAGAAAATAAGGGTTGCGTGATATGCGGTATTTTGAACCTTCGGGCACGGTGATTACGTTAAATTGGAATTAATTTTGCCGGGGATCCTAATATGAGTGTGTAGGTGTATATATGGGGAGATAAATACACCTTTCATTTGTTCTTTTCACAAATTCAAGGGCACATTTTACGTAATACAAATTCTTTGTATTTTCATCCGTTAATGTCGCGTTATCGAAATTTTCCATTTCTACTAAAAGGTTTCTTTTCAGTTCAGCTGGAAGGTTTTTACTTTGTTTAATATCCACTGTCTTCATTGTTTAGAAGGTGCCTACTCATTTTATTGTGTCGACGAAACATAAAACAGTTACAGCCTGGTCGTAACTGAATACGTTTCTAAATTTTATAGCTGAGAGTGAGGCGTTATGAGATTCATGAAAAGAAGCTAAAAGCAAGAACGAATAACATATCGACATGTTACGCTTGTGAGACGCAGGTAAACCCCTGCCAAGACTGAACTTCCGTCTGTATTTTTGGCAATACTGGCAACTTTTCAGAGCCCTAGTTCCACTAAACTAATCGCTTCTCCATAACAATGGTAGCATCAGGACAACAACATTTTGGCAATTACCTTTGCTGAAAAAACTACAGATAGAGAGACGCGTGTCAAAAGTGTCACGTGTTAAACTATTCTATCAATCTCTCCATGCAAATAGCATCGCACGCTCTATCTAGAGTTTCTTTCTTCTATGGACGATTCTGCGATGATACCATTGTCATAGTAAAGTTGTTGGTTTGCAGAATTCGGCCCTTGGTAGTGTGCTAACCTAACTGATTCGATATCAAATAAAAAGTCGGTTACATTCATTTCGGTTTATCAAGAAAATGTTAAACGTAGGGCTTTGTGTCAAACCTACCGATTTGGCGCAGCGGGCGAAGGTCCGCCTGCGCCTGCTGGAGTTTACCGGTTCGATTTCCGCATTGGGACAACGATTGTGATGAATGTTTCTGTGTTCGGACTACTCTGAGCCAAAGCGCGTAACGAACGCGGAACAAATCTCACCATATTCTGAAATATTTGACTGAGAATTTGTCTATCGCCGGGTACTGACCGGCGTAAATGGCGTAATATACCACTCGCAGCGAACATAATACCAGAGCGAACCAAGATAGCGGCCTCTGCTGAATTACCAAGCTACAAAAGGCCTCACATTTCAAGTTTGTGTTTGGACAGCAAAGTAATAGCAAGATATATAATATGTATATATAGCATATCATATCACACATTTTACTCAAACATAGCTATGCTAAAACTTTGACGCTCTTTGAAACTAAAATGAAGCTAATATTAATATTACGGCGACAACGCAGAGCTCCTCTTCTAACTCTGAACTCTGAGATATTGGTGTCAATTCAGAGGCAAACTAAACTAAACTAGTTTTTTAGGACTAAAAATAGTAAAGTAAAGTAAAGTAAAAAATCATTTATTTCTTTAGGCTTACAAAATAAGCACTTAGACAAGTCATATTTTATACATTAAATTATTATCAAATAAAATTATTTTACTGTTCACTTCAATTTTTTGTCATATGTAGCCATATTTCCCTTTCAAAACTATCGTAATAAAAACTATGGCATCATTTTAGGTCATTTTTAATTAGTTTAGTTTTAGCGACATCCGAATTTATGCCATTCGCGTTCATAAATTCAAAGTCCTAATTGTAAATACTAGTTCTAACTTGTTTCTATTATTTGATTGTAATTTTCTTTGTTAATAAAGATTATAAGTACTTACTTAAGTCTTCATACATTGAGGATTAATGTCTTTGTAAAGGGGATTTAATTTTCGCTTCGTTAAGTACTACTTAGGGCTTATGAATAGGCCCTTTTTGAGCTTTTAAACAGTTTTAATCTAGGGAAGGACCTACCACCAAACAACAGAAATTATTAATAAGTTTAATAACTAAATACTAGATCGATAATTCAGTAGTTTTATGTTTTTTTATTATCAAGAATGAGAGAACTTTGGGGATTACCGGAATAAAAGTACCCCATGTCCATATTGTCAATTCCCGTGTTATTATCAATCTCCTTGACAAATTTTGTTGAATTCTGTTCAGCCGTTTAGACGTGATAAATAAACCGACAGATGGAGTTACTTTTCCATTTATACTAAGTAATGATTACTATATGCCATTCAACATTGGTTTCTTTGTCCCCAGACAACACATTCACAGTAGTAGTAGAGAAGGATGGCCGTGGTCTCGGCATGTCGGTGTGCGGGGGCGGAGGCCTGGTGCGGATCCGCAGGCTGTACCCGCCGCAGCCAGCGTGGAGGACAGGGCTGCTGGCTCAGCGGGACCTGCTGCTGTCCGCCAACGGAGTGCCGCTAGCTGGACTTAGCACCTATGTAAGTCACATCGTTATAATCCCGAAAATTCACAGTTTCAGAGAGAGGGAGAGATGAAAGGAGAGGGGTGTAACACAGCCGTCAAGGCGGTGTTACACCCCTGTGCCGAGGAACGTACGTTCTGTCGTTGGTCCTGCGCCTGATCTCCGCCGTCCCATCGGATAATAAGAGTGAGAGAATACAGAGTGCAGAGACTATAATAATATCCTGCGCACAGGGCTAGTCTTTATTAAGTCTGATGCTACCCGTGGCCGTATACCATTCACAGATTAAGTTCATTTTTGCAAACAAAATTTCATTCAATTTCAAATCACGCGAAAAAGGTCGCAGTCTCTTGCTGATCGCTAACAATTAGGGAGGAGTCGCAAAATAGACGGTATCAGTCTTTCGAGTCAATGGTTTCTGTAACTCTGACTGTCACGTATTTGAATTTCGGTTTCATCAGATCGTGGTCGCTGAAATTGTTTCCACTAAAAGTAAAAGTGGTACGTGTTTTGAATTTGTTGCAGCGAACTCTAAGCAAGAAAGGTCTCTGGGAATCAAAATAATGAAACAAACAAAATTGAGTCTATCCACTCGGGAATAAACAACAATCTTGCTTGGCCGACGGTAGAGCTAAAATGTAGTGCTAGGTTTCATGTGTGTGGCGTAATATTATTTCCCGTATTTGCTATAAAATAGAGATCTCTGGACTAATAGTAGCTTTTCTAGATAAGATGCATAATACTCGTAAAGTTGTTTGTGTGGCTAGATAAATCTATGCGAGCTAACCAGAACGAGTAAAGTAGGTTACTTACCTGAAAATGTCTGAAAGTCCAAAAAGAAAAATGTTTTCTCTAGATTTTATAAAAGCTTGTTGAACGTGTACCTAACAATTCACAGGAGCTTGGGTCGCCATTTTCTTTTTATCTTTGTTCCCAGTGTTTTCCCGTTCCGTGCCGGCACTTTTTGTGAATGCACGAACGAAATTATTTATTCATTACCATGAACCGTGTCCTTTACAAAATACTGCCTGCATAGATAGGCGGTGGAGCACAAAACTCGGAGCCAAAATAAACAGTAAGTCATGTTAAAAATTGCTACTCTGTTTGTCGCAGTACGATGCCAACTGCCTGTTATAAACGTAAAAAGTTTTATGAAAACCCCGCCGTAAGCCCCGAGGCTCTCTGTAATAAACTGTAAAACACCAACCACAAAGTTACACAAATTATATAATCTGCTTCGCTGCGCAGCTCATCAAAATCGAAACTCTCATTTCCAACTTGCCAAAATATAGTACCTATAGGATCGGTAGTTGTCCGCAGGGTTCGTACCCAATAGGATCACACTCAGACGATCAGGAGACAAGCGACTGATAAATCAAATGACCTACTTTTCCAAATGCCTACTTTGTCCGCAACGAATAATACTTTTCTATAGGTGGTCAAGAATAGCACTGTTGCTTTTGTGCGGTCAGTGAGAAATCAAATTGAGTTATGATAAAGTTTGGTAACAAATGGGATGTCGATCGGTAAATATGGAAATTCATGCCACTTTATTATTGTACCATTTCCGTTCGATTTCGTTCTGAATTTCAATTATATCCCAAACAATGTTGTTTTGTGTCCGAAAAATGTTTACATTGACGCTATCGTGTAAACTGCATTCAGTTTTTAATCAACTAATGTATTTTTGAAGTACTTTATGTAAATGAATTCATCATATCATAAATCAACATAACCCTATACCTACATATAAAAAGGACCGAAGCTTTTTGAATATTTCTTTATTAAACCTTAAAAGAAGCTCACAGTTTACACCAATATGCTTACTATCTCAGGTACAAACTAATTAAATTTACAATCTAAAAGAGATATAAATATAAGGAAGGCATGTTGGAATTCCAGCAGAAACTTATTTAGAAGTTTAAGCCCGCGCCGTGTAGGAGCATGGTTAGCATACTGGGTTCGCGGAGTGTCGTAAATAAACAGCCAGTGATTATTAGTGAGTACTATGTACCTACTTCTGGCGAATAAATTATAAGGCATAATAGTAGGTGGAAACACGTATTTGCTCTATTTTGTATGTCTTATCTATTCCATGTATTTTTTTCTTGTTTTTATTATTTTCTTACCATGTAATGTGTTATGTATAGTGTCAAATAAATGTATTTTCTTTCTTTCCTTTCTTTAAAACACTTTATTTTTAACTTACTAATAATTTTAGGAGTGAGCCAAGGGGCATATTTACGTATTACGTTTGTAAGGTTAGGGGCTTTACGAATCGGTACGTGATTGCTTACTGCGTCGTAGAGTTTGCTGTAAAACAAATATGTGGCTATATCAACGTCGTCCTGAAGAAGTACGTCGCTCCAATCGATTGTACAAATACGAAAACACAGGAACTTCAACCGAGAAGATGGCTTCCAATTATCGAGACCTACCCACCCTATTGTTTGAATGTGCAACAACCGAAGAAGTGACGTACTAACCGCGTCGCTGTATGATACCGTCAGTTTTGTGTGTCGTGATCGAGCTGCGTTCGATAATGAAACCGGTGGTACTGGTAACATTGGTAGCAAAAGACAAAAAATTAGGGTAGATCGGTATGTCTGCCAATAAAAACTTAGTCGCAGTGCCTTTAGTTATTCCGTGATCATAGCGCATAAAACTGTGCCGAAATATTGGAAAACTCAAAAATCTGACCATGGTAAATATCCCGTTATCTAAACTAATCCGTTATAAATTACTTTTGTGTTAATAACCATTGTTTGTGAAATAAAACATGCGTGGAGGTTTTAAAGATGTATTAGATTAAAAAATATAATGTTACAGTGAAATGGCTTGTGGTCTTGGATTTTATCACACAGGAAGAGAGAGTTGACAATCAAAATTGTTGCCATTTCATAAAAACAGTATAATGTTACCATAATAACTAACTTAATGCTAATTACACACAATCATACCTGGTTAGGCTTGGTACATACGATTTATGTTGTGATGGTTCTCAACAACCATGATAGTTTCAAAAGTTTTCTTGATTGTACAAATGCTTGAGTATAAATTGTAAAAGTCTGTGCTATGAAAATTCCAATCATAAAGCTGAACGTGCATCTATCCACCCGCAAGAGCCGCACTCACAGCAGTCATTGCATTTTCTAAATCTGTATATGAAATAGTATGCAACATCGCGCACCTATCCGCGCCGAACGCATTTCAGTTAAAATTTGATGACACCGGCAAGTGCAGCGTGGACAGATGTGCGTTCAGCTTTAAAGTGAGACTTTTACTGAGAAAACCCCCAAATTATCTCAACTAGATCTGGCAAAGAGTTTCAAAAGGATTAAGCCGAACAACAAATCAAAGCACGCAAAAACCCGCTGGTTTTGCGCTCACTAACTTGCTAAATATGTGTCGTCAGTCACACTGAAGAAAAACAATAAAGCCGTGTATCAGGGCGGCTCTTGCTACTGACACTTGAAAAATTGTCTGCCCCGCCCATTGTTCCTCTGAATTAAAGCACCCTCTATAATGAAACTATACCCTCAGAGTTTAAATTGCTTCGCAGAAGCAGACTTTTGACTTACACTCGACTAAGTCCAAATTTATTACAGAGATTACTAGTGCCGACGATTTTATTTCGGAAATTTAATAGAACGTCATAATATTGAAGAGCTTTCTTCCAGACACCTCAAAAGCGGTTCTTCTTAGTAAAGTTGTAGAATAAAATGGCTATTGAATAACAGTTACTCTTAACACTTTGACTGCTAAAATCACACGGTATGTGTTTTCTACAAGTGACTAATATGCGTAAATCCACACTAGCGCAGCGGCTGAGAAAATACAGATCTGTGTGACTCAACACAGCCGTAATATTTTTCGAAAGAAACGCATGTGCGGCGCAACACAACCGCTGCTGTGTAGAGAGGCAGCACGAATTTTTTAGGTTAAAAAAAAGATCGCAGTCGTCGAAAAAAATCGCAGTCAAAGTGTTAAGTCTAATTATACCAATTGGTTTTCCGATAGGCGATATCAAAAGCTGATAAATCCTAACATTGCGGTTGGATTTGTCATCTTGTGATAGTGCTATGTTGTTAAACTAATCATATCCATTCACTATCGTAATAGAATGACAAGTTATATTACGATAGTGAATGGATATTATTTTGGCATTCCACGTTATATGAAACACACTACTACATTATTATTATTATTATCGTCAGTTTATAAGAAACTAAGCCTCAAAGAATTTACCTGAACATTTTAATAAGAATCTTGGTATATACTGCTCAGCTGTGAGCAAAACGAGCGCTCTTTTGTAGAGAAAAGACCGTATAAAATTTATAATCATAGCTCTACAAAGGAATAGGTACATTATCTCGGCACACATTAGTGAAAATAGAACACTAGCTGAGAAATATTAATGTTTCTTTCAAAAACGATGTTTAATGTGGAAATAATGGAATCAAATCTATTCAGCTTCCTATTGTATGGAAATATCTACAAGCTTGACACGTGTCTCCCAGGTGTCTAACTAAAATCCATCAGATCAAGTGACAGGATATTTCTAAATCTGTGGTTTAGAAAAAAAATTCAATCTTGGTATTTTGCTTTAAGTATATTGTCTACTTTCATAAGCATTTAGTAAACAGCTGATATTTTGAAATTACATTTATTTGTATAGATTCTATAGCGCAATAACGTTCTGCTGAAATAATTTCAGCTAGCGAAGATTTTTGCATTCACTTATTAATTTATATGGACATTGCTGGTTTATGCTAGAAGTTTTGCGTGGATTTATGTTATGATTTAGATGCAAGAGTTGCCGCGGAAACCGCATAGCAATAAATTATAGCAGGATTTGTTGGCGATGTTTACATTCTAATGTATGAATGCTGCTATAAAATAAGCTATACATTATGTTTAGATAGAAATAAAATAAATAATGCTGGACAATTCTCACAGCATTATCTAGCCCCATGGGAAGCAGAGCTTGTGTTATGGGTACTAGATAACTGATATACATAATACAATATTTATTACATAGATAGATATTTTTTATTATACATATAAAACGACTAGAACACCCAGAACAAATATCTGCAGATTGTACCCACAATTGTTCCGAGGCGGGAATCGAACCCGCAACCTCCTGCTTCGCAGGCAGACCTTCGCCCACCGCGCCACATTGGTCGTCAGAAAATACGACATTCTAATAAATATTTCCAGCAATACTATATATTTAAACCTAAGGATTCCGTGGGCCCAATTCTTACGTTAATTCGTAATTGCTTTACCATAGATATGGTATCGTCCGTGACAGAATTGTCACGTAGAGTCCTTTGATGATAGAGCGTCAGCATGCGGTGCTATTTGTACGGAGAATAAATTGTATAAACCTTGACACATTTGAATGCGTCCCTCCATCTGTATAACACTTTTCTCGGAATTTAGAGGGAAATTGTGCTTTATCCCGCAGCGGGTTAACCTTCCGACACAAAGTTAATTTCTTAGAAAAAGTTTTCTCTCGGTGGAAATAGATTTTGCTCGATCTGATTGGCCCTTTAGTTTTATTTATGGGTTTTACCAAAATAAAACACGGATATATTTTAATGCTTTTTTATACTTATCAACTAAATTTAACAGTCATAGTTTCTTCTTTTTCTTTGTCGTTGTCTTCATTGCTGAAGGTCGTGCCCGTCCTGGAAGGCTTTCACAGTGACGCTGATGAACCGCTTCCACACCACTCTGTCTTCGGCCTGTCTCAGGGCTGCAGGCAAAGTGAGTCCCGTTATAGCCTTAATTTGATCAGACCAGTCATAGTTTAGGAACTTCCAAAATAAATGGTTTCACCATTAGGTATCTTTATGACTACGACCGCGTTTGATCAACATAGATTGAAGCTTACGTTGATCAAAAACGATCGTAGCCAGAATTCAACATCACTTTAACCATTTTCACACCAGCTATTAAAGCCCTATTAAATCGAGTCAGGGCATAGATGCTAACAACTTTATTCGCACATAAGCTTAAGACCTAGGTACCCTGAAAATATACTTGTTTAATTTTTTTAAGAGGAATTTTATCATAAAAATATTAAGGAAGCTTGTATACTTTGTGGACTAGCAGTCCTTGTTTTAGATATATGTATAAATACCCGGTCTTATCCTTTGTTCTTAAAATATCAGGATATCATTTGTATCAGTAAAGGTACGAGTAAGTAAGCATTAAATGTATAAAAAACTACGTTTCTGGCCACGACTTCGCACGCGATCTTTTTATGGAATAGTTTCAAGGTTTTGGCCTATTCCATAGGAACTGATTTTGGAATAAAAGTTATAAAGCCTATGTTTTATCATCGGCCTAGAAGTACCAGTATGTAAAATTTCAGCCACGTCTGTTCAGTAGTTTTGGTGTTAAGAAGTAACAAACATCCATCCATCTAAACATCCAAACTTTCGCATTTATAATAATTGTGTGATTGGACTCTTAATATCATCTACTAGGAGTTTCAGTTCTACTTTCACCCAACACACAGGTAACAAGCAGTTAACACTTTGACTGCGGTTTTTTTTTCGACGACTGCGATCTTTTTTTTAACCTTAAAAATTCGTGCTGCCGCTCTACACAGCGGTTGTGTTGCGCCGCACATGCGTTTCGTGCGAAAAATATTACGGCTGTGCTGAGTCACACAGATCTGTATTTTCTCAGCCGCTGCGCTAGTGTGGATTTACGCATACTAGTCACTTGTAGAAAACACATACCGTGTGATTTCAGCAGTCAAAGTGATAAAAGACAGGTAGATCGTTTTGACACGACCTATCCGAGGTAAAGCCTTGTTAATCTGCCTTGGAGTAGAGCAATGTTCGAGGCTTACGTTGGCGAATTCTAGAACGGAGTTTCAGTCGTCAGTGTTCGACCTATGGTCAGAGCGTGGTCTAACTGAGATTATACAACGGTTTTGCATACATCGATCGATTAAGGCCCTATTCTATTGAACTGGCCCATAGCTATCTCTTTATCCAGCAAAACTTAAAAAAACTGTTTAAAACTAAGGGATTAAAAGTCGGTTTTAAATTTTATCATAAAAATAGATACAGGAGATATACCTGTTTTTGTTAGCCTTGCTATTTTATTTATCCCCCCTACAATGATGTAGGGTTTTTTTACAATAAGACACGTTATATCAACTATGCCAACATTCCAACTTACCCAAGTAGGTCCTTATAATCGTCCGAGTATGTACGTTTTTTATTTTACAAAAGGCATTTTATAACGGGATGTACTATGATTTGATTTTTGAGTTTTCCAATATTTTAGCTCCAGTTATTCCGTGACCAAGGGCGCATGAACCTGTGCCGCAATATTCGAATACTCCAAAATTAAATAATAGTAAATATCCCGTTAAAAACTTCTGTGAAGTAACCATGATAGTTTTTAAAGTCATAATATTTTTGATGTCGTTTGTAGAATAAGCCTGGCTGCTTCTTCGGTGTTCAGCGAGGCAAAATTATGAAATTAACGAAAATCACGTGCACGGTGGAAAAACGCTCCATTGAAAACGGCCATAAATCCGCTCCCGCTCCTACTGTCCACCAAATACGCAGCCTATGCTAAGTAGGCAACGGCTCACTTCAACCCCTACAACACTACCGTATTGCAGGAAGCCCTAGAAGTACTCCGGACGGCGAGTGCAAGGGTCGAGCTGCGGGTGTGTCGACCCCCGCCCGATGTACTCGAGAGCGTCACCCCCCCGGACCCCCCGACACCCCCTGTGAGGACCCCGCTGCCGCCGCATCTACCACCGGTGGATCCATTCAACTGTCATCCAATGCATGCCAGGTTAGACCTTTAACATGTAGCTATAGGGTAGTAATTAGGTTTAACACGTAATGGCGACTGCATGGGCCGAGCTGCAGGTGTCTTGAACTCCCCCTGATGTACTGGAGAGCATTACCCCCCTGGATCCCCCGACACCTCCTGTAAGGACCCCGCTGCCGTCGCATCTACTACCGGTGGATCCTTTCAACTGTCATCCAATGCATGCCAGGTTAGACCTTTAACATATAACTATAGGGTAGTTCTTAAGTTAAACACATAAAGGCGACTGCATGGGCCGAGCTGCATGTAGGTTGCAGTCCCCCTGATGTGCTGATGAGTGCACCCTCGGACTCTCCAACGCCCCTTATAAAAATTCAATGCCGCCTGTGGATCCACTCAACTGTCACCTGAAGACATGACCTATAAGACTTTGAACTAACTATGGGGTAGAAATCGATCGTCACTTTCCATCTGGTAAGATTGTGATTAAACGAAGGTCTATTGACTATAAAAATTACTATAAAACATTTTTTTTATTATCAATAGACTTGTTCGGGTTAACCGACCACGCAGTAGATATGCATTTTAGTTGCGCTTGCAATTGAATGCGCTCGCGATTACCCTAACCAGCTCAGTCCGCGATCGACCGCCAACGTCGCGGGTTCAAACCATTACAACCACTTCATACCATTTTTACCATAAGTTGGCGGCAATAGCTTAATTACGAGTTTAGTGTCTTAAGAATACCTATAGTCCCTACTGTTAACCAGTGACTTTCTTTGATTCTAACCAAACATCAACCAAGTTAATGGTTGGTTCCCAAACCACCTTTTCAATACTTTTTAGGTTTATCTCATTAGAGGAGTTAAACCACGCTTTCCATGTCCATCTGTCTGAGAAAATGAAGAGCTGAAGATTTTATCGTTCCTTATTTAATCCAGGGTATCAGCAACCACAAGCAGCGCCACCACATCATCATCAGAAGGCCGAGGTCGCCGCGAAGCCAGTCCAGTGATAGACCGACGGAACCTCCATCTACCAGACTTGGATAGAGCTCTGCCTGTATACGACATACAGTATGGGGTATGTTAAACCTTAGATCCCCAGTATTGAAGTCTTAACTATTAATTTTGATCATTCGATATCACTCGTTGAAAACCCATTGTAGAACTTGAATAGGGGCTGAAACCATTGTCCATCTTCTCTAATTGAGTGCCTGTGCTGACTGATTTTCTCCATTCAAATCAAATTTTTTTAATACCATTTTACACACAAACAGAAATTAATTATTGTGGAGAAACTTGTCACTAGTAACTTTTAAATAGGCAACTACCTAGTTGCTTTAAATAATGTTTGTCTATAAATTGTGTAATAATATGGGCTACGAAATGTTTTCCATTTTTTTCTTTTTTAAATTCTGAAATGGTTGCCAGGAGGGCGAAGGCAGCCTAGAGATCCGCTGGGAAGTGCGATTGTTGGACCACGATGGATCGTTGCCTCTGTTCAGTAACAGTTGCATACCAGTCAAGCAATATGTGGGTATATTGTAGCTCTAGCAATCCTTTGAGTTGGCTTTTGGCAATGTTAGAAGCAACAGTAGACTGCTCTGAAAAGAAAATGTCGGTTATGTTGTATGTGTTCTAAAGCTAAAGGCAAAATAAATGAACTGAAACAGAGCTAAACCTAGTTAGGAAAAGAAAACCGACTGTGTTTCCGAAATTTCTCTATAAACTTTGTTCCAAAACACAAAATATTGTCTTTTTTGCAGAAAATAAGAAAATTTTACTTTAGCTTATGTTCATTAAATTATTTCGTTCAAGGCGCCAAAATATTTAGGGACTGAAAAAAAAATACCCATAAAACAAGTAGGTATTTTCAGTTCCACTTACATTAAAAGGTTTCCGTACCGGTAATATTCGGTTCATAGCATCATGAAAGAAAGTAAACATAGTCATAAAATATGATCAGCAAACGGAGCGTTGCGCAGTCCCGTGACGTATATCATCCCCGATGACGTCACACCGTGAGCCTTGTGTGACCCGCCCTCGATTTCACCTAAGTTAACGAGTCAAATTTTACGACTTTTCCGACACGGTTTTTCCGTTTACGCTTCGGTTTTGCAACAAAGTGATCGTTGGCGCTAACATCGCTGGATCACTGTAATTTTTAACAGAGTCATGCTCAGTAGAAAACAAAATCGAACTTAGTCTAGCAAATATCGAAATGAAATGACATGAAAGTCTCTGTAGTCGTAGTGTAAAATCTCCTACGACATCGAGGACAAAGAAAAAAATATATTAAAAAAAGACTTAGAAATTACTTTTGAATGAATTAGTGTTATAACTACGTCGTGGGGCTACGCAAAGTTTTCTGATCACATTTAATTCAGTTACCCATAAAACAAGATCTGCTAAGCTTAAGGCTAGACATTGTTGTGTGAATTGTCCAGGATTAAATAAAAAATGATTAGATAGGCTCTATTTTATAACAAACTCATCTGTAACAATTAATTAAAAGGTATGTGTATTTTCCTCGCGTTTTCCTAATAGGGTTTCATTAATTCTCGTAAAGATAGAGGATTGGCAGCACTACAAATACATATGAAATTGTCATTGTATTAATTTAAAATGCTGCCTGTTTTTTATACAAATTAATTACAAAGAATGAAACCCCTTTTATTTAAGTAAAAGGCATTAATAAACTCTCATTTCATTAAGCGCAATAAATAGGCCCGAATAAATTCAGTGTTTCAAATAAAAACGTCGCGTCGCTGCGTATAAAAAAATTCGATTACAAAGCCCAAATAGTCTAAATCATTTTACAGCCGACCCCTCTTAAAGTTTAATACCTACTCAACATTTTTTACTAGAACTTCTTGAACCCAATATTGGATGGATTGTAATGGCTATGAGCAGTAATCAGGGGTACAGTCAGGGGCAAATCTTTCGACTGCATTTGTGAAAAAATTCTTAGTTCTAAATGGATTCAAGAAATATTCGGTAGCCGTACTGATAAGAGCTTAATTGTGTAGTGTATCATCACAAATTGGTCTAGGTTTAACTTAGATTTACTTATGTATATTCACTGGATAGAAAAATATATTTCGCTTCTTATTACGACTCTACTGTCTGATAGGTTGATGTGCTTATTCCTGTTACGTGGCGCTTTGCTTATGTCTGCTTTAGGTTCGAAATAGTAACGTTGATGTATAACTTCACTTCTGTTTATTTTGGTTATAATGTTTAATAATTCATTTCAGTTATTAAGCGCATTAATATTTGTGTAAAATTATTGTTGTATGTAATTTAATGCACAATGTAATATCTTCATTGAAAAATTCAATGCCCCTTCTAGATTTCGTTATTCGTTATGTTTTAACATTGAGAAATCTCTCTCGTCTTTTCACAAAGATCGATTTTTTTTAAGTTAACTGAATAAATGTAGAATC
Source organism: Eupithecia abbreviata (assembly GCA_943735965.1). Taxonomy (NCBI): domain Eukaryota; kingdom Metazoa; phylum Arthropoda; class Insecta; order Lepidoptera; family Geometridae; genus Eupithecia; species Eupithecia abbreviata. The sequence continues at coordinate 8,691,025 of OX030982.1, read as the reverse complement.
TTATTGAAATATATATTATTAAAATTTAAATCTTAATTTCGAATGTGGCTCAGACACTTCGCCCCTTTTGCCCCCTGACTCCTTCCCAGGGTCATAATATTTAATGTTGATGAAATTCGGCTCCAATTAATAAAGGCTTTTTGTTCACGCCCGCAGGACGACGGATCGGTGGTAAGTGAATTACCGGATTAAGGGATCGTGATGTAATTTGATAAGTCAATAATCTCTGACCTAAAATAGGACGACGAAGATAATCTGAGGCACGCCGCCGCGCTGCTTGTTTGCGGGCAGTGTTTGTTTCTTGGTTGATTGTTCTGAATTGTTCCTAACTCAGAACAATCAACTGTGAAAATGTTTTCCCTTTCTCTAGACTCAAATAGATCAATCGCTAGACTAAAATAGGTCATCAATAGAAGCTAATATTGTAAATGAAATATTTCAATTTCGAGGGCTTAAGACTCTATACGACGCGAGAAAGCGCCTACATCATATATTAAGGTGCTTATTTCCCAAGGCGATACACACTTATGAAATGAAAAAATAATTTTCTAGAAATGAGTGTGCTTAATGTATATAATTACGATGAGTAAATATTAATGGTCTTATTTCAGGAGTTCGACATAATAATGACCAAGGTGAATGGTTCTCTTGGCTTCACACTACGGAAGGAAGACCACAGCGCCCTGGGGCATTACGTCAGAGCTCTGGTGAGAGAACCGGCGCTCAGCGATGGAAGGATACAGCCGGGAGATAGGATTGTGGCGGTAAGGCATAACTTTGATGATGAGTTAAGGCTGCTATCCATTGGAAAAATTACCAAAGTATGTTCAAAGACACAACGTTGATAATGGGCCTTGGGGCGGGCGTTTAGTCTATTGGAAGAAATACAAATACAGAAAAAATATATTTGGGTATAAGTAAAATAAGGTGCCCTGGCCTCATAGAGTTAGAATTTCCCTGAACACTAAAGAGAATACAATAACTGCAGGCCAGGATAATGCAACTATAATGAAAGTAATAATACCAGTTACTAGTAAAATTCCTTGTATGATGTCAAAAATAATGTTGCATTTATAGCAACAGTTTTTTATTGATTTTAAGAGAAAAGAAAACCTTGGACTAATGTCCCAAAAACTCTTGAATGCTGAAAACACTTGAGTAAACTCTAAGACAACAAAATTACGGATTTTTCTTACTCCAGTCGTTTCATTAAACGTAATAACTTTGCTTTACGTACCTAAATACTTATAATTAATGATAGCTTAAATGGTTTTACGACGGCCATAAATCGGATAATCTCTTTCCAATAAAAAGTTCTCAGTAGTTCTTGTGAACGTGAAGACGCTTGGAATTAAATCAATAGATACCTACTATACTCTCTCAATGTTAAGGTTAATGGCCTTCCTCGTCGTTGCTTCAACAGCTATCTACATTGTATGTTTTGTCACTAACTTTAAGTTATGCGTAAGTAGTTCGGCAAATAAGCAATAGCAAGCTATAGGGTTGGTGACATATTAACTACATAGTAGAATTTGTCCGCAGTTTCATTGAGCTTCACATACTTACTAAGTTGATAAAAGAGAGTTAACACTTTCATGGCCCAAGATGAACATAGTAACACATAACACATTCAGTGAGCGCCACCACGGTGGCGCTACGGCACGGATTTGTCGTAGTCATTACGCTGGAAATGTGAATTCAACGCCTTCTGTGTAATTTTACGAGTTAATTAAAATGAATCGTTGCTCTCAATAAGTTGCTCTAACTATTCATTTTTAACCACCTTCAAAAAAGAGGGGGTTCTCAATTTGGTGGTGTGTTTTTTCTTCTTCTAAATATATCTGTTTCAAAACCTCTACCTTTCCTTCTCCAGGTGAATGACACGCTTATGTCAAATATGTCCCACGCGGAGGCTGTTGCGTTCCTGCGAGCGTGCGGGACCGAAGTGAGACTGAGACTGTATCGCGACCACGCTGCGACTCCGCTGTCACCGATGTCGCCAAAAGAAGAGGGACCAGCTGATTCATCAGACACACCAACGAATAGACCCAAACCTCCACTACGGTAAATTCTGTGGGAACTAGAAAAATTATTTTAAAAAAGTTGTCAGTGATTCTGCAATTGTATCGCGCTGCTACTCCTCTGTCACCGATGTCGCCTTAGAAGAGTGTCCAGCTAATTCATCAGACGTACCAAAAACCAGACTCAACCTTTCAGTAAGGTGTATGTTATACTGTAGTAAATATAGTATTACATCCAGAAATTCCACACAAATTCCAGTGAGTAGATAGGTACTAAAGAAAGCTTCTAGAATGCCTATGTATGAAAAAAAAATTGTGATCTCCGATAGAAAAAAATCCACCAGATTCCGCGGCTAAAACAGGCGGAAACGTCTTTTCGGTATCGTAAACTCGAAGTTTACCCGTCAAAATGTTTTAGCAACTTCTATTTAGGTAAGATTCAGCACAAAAGTGTTTGATCTGAAACCAAAGAGCGTTAACAAGGCCATTATGAGAATATGCTTGAATTATGATGATGCGTAAAGTTGGACGCAAACACCTTAATTAGCGTGGAATGGAACATCAAACAGTCTAAACAGTGAACAACTGAAAGGTAAATTAGCTAGCACGACTGAAGAAAATACATTCGGAGAATAGACATACAGGTAATAGACACACAGGTAAATATGCATTCAGAGAATAGATATTCGTGGAAGAGACTTAGATATGGTTAGCCCCTTGAGTATCATTAGAATACGCCGTAGAAGGTATCGAGGTCGGTCTCTGTGACAAACAGTAACAACTCATCATCTGATTCTTCTCGAATATTCTTTTTATGACAATACATAGTACATACATAAGACATGTGGACACTCACGATAGGGCTGGTCCACCAGTTCAAAGTCGCTCAGCGAGCTATGGAAAGAGCTATGCTCGGAGTTTCTCTGAAGGATAGGATTCGTAACGAATACATCCGACAGAGAACCAAGGTTATCGACATAGCTCAAAGAATTAGCAAGCTGAAGTGGCAGTGGGCCGGCCATATCTCGCGAAGAACCGACGGCCGATGGGGCAAACGTGTTCTTGAGTGGAGACCACGACTCGGTAAACGTAGTGTAGGACGCCCTACGACCAGGTGGGATGACGACCTGCGAAAGACTGCAGGTAGATGCTGGATGCGGCAAGCTGAAGACAGGGCGCTATGGCGCTCATTGGGGGAGGCCTATGTCCAGCAGTGGACTGCTATAGGCTGATGATGATGATGATGACATAAGACATAGGTGGAATAAGACAATAGAGCCGCATATCTCGCCCGAGTATAAGCACGTGAATATTTTAGGAGAATAGTACATTAGTAACTATAAAAATCTTAATCTTGGTCTTTTCTTTTGGACGATTGCGTTTCGTTTCCTTTGCGTTCTTTTTCTTATTCTTTCCTTTGTCAGTCGGGGGTTTTCTTTTGAATTGATGGCCTGACTAAAAAAGACTGTAATTAAAATAGTTATCCAGTTTAAAATCGTTTTGGGATCCAATTATGGAATAGTTCATATTATGGCCGCATTTCTAACTAATTTAAACTATTCATAGTAGAATAATATTTTACCAAATCGTATATGGATCTCGTCGTGTCCTGAAATAAATAATGTATTATTATTGTTATTATTTTACAGTTATAAACCAAGACTTATTGTCTTGGTTTATAACTGTAAATAATGCCTCTAAAACTTTCAAACAAACATACAACATGTAGTAAAGACAATAACAAAGCAAGTATTTAAATTACTTAATGTTACTTACCTACCCTTGAAAGTTTTCTAACAGCGACAAAACAAATTGCTCTTACCGCGCCCAAAGAATTCACTCGACTCCTCGAGTCCTACATGCGTATATTTGAGGCTATGTATACGATCACAGCTCTTAGCCTCTAGGATTCTTGGTTTGCGAGTAATACCTACTTGTATTCAAAATTTAACCATTCTATACTGTAAATAGTTATTTAGTACACTATGCATTAGGTGTTCCTGTAATGATAGTATTTTTAATACTTAAGGGTCCGGCGACCCTCGCTTGCAAAAATCGCTCCGAATATCGCTGTCCCTGTTTAACCCTTGCGCCACGCCACAAGCGTGCGCGATAGCAATATTAGTCGTTCAAAATTTGGTTTGTTCCGTAATACCAAAAATTCTTACTGAAAACTTTTTGTATTCTTCACAAAGTATTGTTATTCTGTAACTAGACAATATAAGCTATGTTCCTTAATAAATAAAACGTAAGATATTTATGTTTTTAATACGAAACAAATAGCAAGAAAACATGTCCATTTTCGCATAAAATGTGCAAAATGAGATTGGCTTTTATTTCATTTTAGGTAAGTATTTTGAAAAAAAAAAAACTATTTTCAACCTAGATAAATACTATATTAATACAAATAATGCAATATTATAGTGGATAGATGCTTGAATTAGAAATAATTTTGGTATTACGTTTGTATGAAGAATTCGTCCCTCCGGAGGAACTTAAATAAATATTTGATTACTTCATCTACCAAAAAACGGTCGAAAAAATAATATACTTTGCTTCTAACGAATTAAGGTAAACTAGAGTCTGATAAGTAATTAAATGTGATAATAAAAAATAAATATGCATCTATGTAATGTATTGCATTATGTTTGTTATCTAGTACCCGTAACACAAGCTGTGCTTGGCTTGGGGCTAGATGTTGCTGTGTGGATTGTCCAGCATTATTATTGTACAAAATATAATACCTCCCTACAAACTTACTCCTTAAAGTTGTAATAGGTTATACCTATACTACTTCCTAGAGAAACACTAAACTTTAGAAGTTCTTGTTCTATTGGGCTCTGCACGGTGTCAGTTTACTCAGGAACTTGGTGCTTATTAAGATGTAAAGTTTCTTGAACCCCGTTAAGTAAATGAAGCTGTTGTTAAAGTGGTCTACATTGAGAATTTATAAAGTAGACTGACAACACTTTGATAACTACCATTAAATTAGATAGATACTATAATTTACTAGTTAATGACTGTATCATGTCAACAACATTCAATGTCGAATAGAAAGGAACAAAAAACTAGCTAGTCAACTAAAATAAAAACACAATCCTGATCCCATGGATAATACATGGATTTAACGCCCTCTGTAGCGCGGTGGGCGAAGGTCTACCTGCGACGCAAGAGGTTGCGGGTTCGATTCCCGCCTCGGGATAAATGTTTGTATATCGTTTTCTATGTATAATAAAAAATATCTATCTATGTATTGTATTGTATTATGTATATCAGTTAACTAGTACCCATAACACAAGCTCTGCTTAGCTTGGGACTGGATAATGTTGTGTGAAATGTCCAGCATTTTTAATACGTAATAAAAACACCTATACGAGAGTTTTTCAGTCCTTTATGCTCACGACCACCAATTCAAAGCGCCCCACTTGGTCGAGTGGTTCAGAACAAAATGATAATCTGCCAAACTGATTTCACCAACTCAATAGATATGTAAAATATTTGAGATCACGATGCTGACATAAAGTGGAAAGATAGATAGATAGATAGATAAATCATTTATTCGACACTGCAGCACATGATTATAAAATAGCAATAGTAAAAGTAATAGTAAACAATAAGTAATAGTAAAAAGAAATAACAAGTGGAGATTTAAAAATTGTGTGCGTGCTGCAGTCTGTCAAAAAGGTAACAGCTCAGCGAAAAGCTTTGCTCTAAGAGCAAAACACTGATTTTCAGTATTACCCTTTGAGGCGACCAGAAGAACGATACACTGACATAATAATGATGTATGATTGCATAATATTTTAAATACAATCGTGAAAATGCTTTCCCTGCCTTTCAATTTCAAGTGGTTTCCAATACGTCGAAGTTCTAAAGGTAACAAAGTTTCTAAAGCTGTCGTTCACTAATTTGCACGTCATCCTGTCTATGTCTAGCTTAGGATCCGGGTCATTGCACTTTATGTTCTATCCGTATTATAGCTAGGTCTGTTATGCTAGGCACGTTGATTGCTTTGACTTCAAGGGAATTATGTTTATCTTCAACACCTCGGATTTTTCTCACGGTGAGTAAAAAAAGGTCGGTTTGTGCCACTGTCTTGTTTACGATTTCCTCTTGCTCTTCCATCCATAAACGTACCTACCTATTGATAAAGTTGGATACATAAACCTTAGAGAAAGTATCTCTAAGAAATTAAATAATATCAATGAGCCAGAAATGTGACCCACCTGAAATGGTAGGTAGGTATTACTACCTTATCGTTGCCTATAATTATTTTGCTATGTATAAAAAAAGGAATGGTGGCTCCCATTGAATTTGTATGTATTCTGTGAAGCTTATTTAACAACATTTAATACGTTTGAAAAATCACGACAAGTTACAACAATTTTGGTGATATCGGCGTCAATTCTTAATAGATTATGATGATTATTTCGTTTTTAATTTCGTTATTGTTTAATTGTTATTACTGTTGTATAACTTTTTTATGTGGTCCGTTTTATTTATATTTTAATACCAAGGTATTAAAATGATTTATGCTATGAAATAATTTGTTGCTATTTTCTCTTCAGGGCCGAAGCCGTGTCAATGCTCTGCGACCTGGCTGCGCGTCGGCTAACTCCTGACGCTACTGATGGATCAAGATCACCATGTCTGTCTCCACGGAAGTTCAGGAAACTAACCAAGGATAATAACCACTACGAACAGCCTAACGGTAAGTCTGTTAAAAGAGCAGACATAGGAATAGCATATGAGTTGTTCTGTATTGAGAAGTTACGGGGTTTAGACGAAGCATTATTGATACGTCATTGATTGTTTTTCTAGTAAACACAACACACTTGACATTTTTTGTTTCTTGTTCTCTTGTACAAACATCATATAAATATAGTCTTAAAAATATTATCCAAGCCTGATTACCAGGTTATACATAATTCCATTTGCCAGGAAATCACGTATTCGTATCGACAAACATAGTAATTATCTGTAAGGTAACTATACATTAAATAGGTAATATGCAAACAAACTTATCCAGCATTATAGGTAAATTCTGAATATGTACAGTTTCATCTGATGAGCGAGGAGCATCATTTTAATTAAATTGATATAATCCAGCTCGATTATCCAATTGGACAATAATGATTGAACAGCTAAAGCTGTTAGCACGGAAAATACGATTATATGTAGTACCGACCACACTTCACAGCTTATGAACATAACACGCAATACACTAAGCGATATAGGTGTTTCACACAGATGCAACCGACTTGAGTACGCTAGAGACACACAATGATAACGTGGAAACGAAGAGGCCCAGAGCTACTGTGGCCATCACCAGCCCAACCGCTCCACCCTCTTGTAGAAAGCAAAAGCTAAGCCTGACAGGTGAGAAACTGTCGGCCTACGCACAAACACGCCTTGTAACCCTCACATCTATCCGGTAGAGACTACCGGAAACCAGGTCAGACCTGGCAGTTCAGAGCACTCATTGTCCAACCTTCCAGCACCTCACGAATACATGTGCCTAATGTCAGTCTTCAAGCTTGATATCATATTAATGACAAGGGGTTTGTCATCCTTTCATCTTCATGCCATAAGTCTTTAAGAATAACATATCGAAATAATAATCTCTGTAAATTACAGTTCCGCCACATGGATACGAACTAAATAACTTAGACAATGATACCTTAGACGCGCCGAACTACCAGGAGGACAGAAGTATGCAGAGGAATATCGAAAAAGTATACCCTATAGATTCTGATGAGCCAGTGTCCATGCCCGCGGAACTATCGAGCGATGAAGCAAAGTTCAAGCATGCCAACCCTGCGTATCAAAGTGCAGTACTTCATACAAGTACTGATGGTGCTTCTGACGGGTACAGAGACGATGGTAAGCTTCTTAATAATAATTCGAATAATAATGTTGTATGATGAGATAGAGCGATGGATCGCGAAGAGTGGAAGGAGAAAAGGAAGCCTTTAGCCGTAGTGGGACAACAAAAATAAAATAAATAACAATAATGAAGAGATAACAAATAAAATTATACATTGTCTATTCCAGGTAAAGGTATGAAGAAATGGAAGGGTGTAGCGCTGTCTCCAGACAATGAACGCAAAGCGATGCCACCGCAAAAATCAATGGCGCCACTGCCACCGAAAGCAACGTCTACGCCTAAGGCTATGGCACCACAACCACCGAAAGTGGCACCACCGCCACCGCCGCCGCCGCCTCCACCGCCACCGATATTGATCGAAAACGATTCTATACAGAAAGAAAATATCGACCCTCAACCGTCAATGGATGAATCTAATACGGAACCAACGGTATATTACACGATCTTTGATTAAATTAATGCCAAATTCAGTTCCTAAGGTATCAGCTGCCATTTTCGTTCTCATAAAATTACTGAGTAATTTAAACATCACTAAAAGTAAAATTAATGGTAGGTATCAAATCTTAACTGTACCTATCAAATCTAAGCACAATCATTGCAACAGCCCAAGTCCTTGAATTTTATAGCTTAAAAGGTCAATAGAACCCATTCACAAAGTTCAAAATTTACGATCATTGGTTTTTTAACGAGCACCTTAAAGCGATCTCTTGGATTATTGTTTATAGGTTCTATAACATGTTTCAGATTGTTACAGTGGAGTTAAATCGAGGTTGGAACAGTCGGCTAGGGTTTAGCGTGCAGAGCCACCCGGAGTCTGGTCAAAGCTTCATCTCAGCGGTGTATAATGACAGCGTTGCTGCTAGAGACGGAAGACTGCGGCAAGGAGATGTTATACTGCAGGTGTGTTCTTTGCAAACTTCTTAACTAGGGCCAAATTCCGCTAACCAATCGCTTAATACTATGGTATCGTTGCAGAATCGTCCATAGATAAAAGTAACTCTAACGAAAACTATCGTATTTCGACGAATTCATGAATGTCATTATATTGTGATCGCTGCTATATTGTGAGCTGTTTAAAAATGCTGTAATAGCATCCTATTTCAGCATTTTTTATCGTTTGGATTATCTCGCGTTCGGACGTTGGGATCCATAGTCTGAACGCCAGATAATCCGAATACCTCTTTAACCCGAACGACACCCCTACCCCTGCCCAACCGCTGGTTCAGTCTAGCGGTATCGTGTATATACTTTACGTTGCTACACGTATTTTTATGACATCCGTTGCGTGACGAATGGGCAGATAAAGCCGATAATTCTATTCAGTCAGCAATATGGATTTCTATAAAATTTGTGATTTGAAGAATTATACGTCAATTTGATAACAATTTATTATATAATAATAAAAACATATTATATGTTTAGTAAAATATCGACATACATACGTACATATCTAAACTCTCCGCATATACAAACAGGGGTTTTTTATTTACATATAAGGTGTTCGATTTATCGAGGCCCTGATTTATACCAAATTTATTCAATATCATCAATGAAGAATTGATAAAAATGTTTCTTCTTTTTTCAGGTAAACGATGAAAACGTAACGTCAATGAAAACGCCTGAAGTGATAGACCTACTCAGAATATTACGGGGTTCAATATGCATCACTGTATTGCGGCCCCCCACACCTTGATATTGCTTTTAAAATATAAATATATGAGAAACGTGTTTTGAAATCATTCACATGTTAACCATTTCGTGGTCAAACGTGAAAACTTAGAAGAGTCGGAGGATGTTTAAGATAAAATAACTCACTGGATTTTATCTATAATTGCTAATTTAATCACTGAAATAGGTGATCGTCTGAATGAGCTCACTATTTATACTCATTTTAGAGTAAGTACTTATTTTGCAAGTTCCTAACACCTTCACCAGAATTAGTATCTCCATAGGACTTTAGGAAGATATTTATAAAATCATAAATAGAAAAGAATTATGTATTAAACATTGATCTCGGATGGAGCTATGTTGAAATATACTATAAGCATAATATTAATATATTTATGGAATGGAGTAGATAGTGTATTCATTTATGATACAAGAAATAATTTTTTGGATGAATGAAAATGTTTAAAAGGTCAATCATTCCAGTGTTGTAAATAATATAAAGTCAAAAGACAAAAAAAAACCATAAGTATATCTTTAAAATGCTTGTCACACAATAATTAGAAAATAAATTACTATTTCCTATTTATTACAACGTTTTTCCCTATAAAATGAATATCGTAAGTCATGAATATCGATTTTAACACTAAATCAGAATCACAACTATACTTATAATAATAGTATATTTCAAATTGAATTGTTAAAGTTAAAAAATATGCTCTCAACACAAATATTGTAAGAAAATAAATATTTTCCCTAAAATAAGTTAAATTATTTTCTTAAAAAACGTGATTCTACAGTGAATCTCCAAAAATCCAGAACGCTTTCTCTAAATAGCACTTTCTTCACTTATCTGATATATGAATAATTAGCACGTAATAAAATATGATTATAATGCTGTAGTTGAATATGGGCCTTTATAACGGACCTATAATGGTAAATATGGTAATTTGTACTTGTAGGCACTTGATTATAAGAATTCTAGTCAAATTGAAATGGTAAAAGCGGAAGGAATCTAAAATATTATACACAATATTAGTAACGAAACATAATAAAACAGATTATTCACAAATTTAAGTAAATAGGTACCTTAATAATTAATCAAAACACTGGTACTGTCTTGTCTGTACAATATTTACTTACATTTTATTAGTGATACAATAATGTAGGTACCTACCAGATAATACAACTTTGATTCTACTCGTAATTTGATAATACTTAAAATTATTCAAAATGATCTGTTTTGTTCAACTACTATCAGTAAATTATTTTGAAAAAAAAATACCATGTAATGTAATGTTAAAATCTAAAAAATATATTGAAATTTATAATAATGTTATAATAAATTATATCCTAGAATTAAAAATAAGTACCTATGAAAATTATTTAATAATAACATGAACGAATCAAATAACTGATATTCTAAAACGATTGTGATTGAATTGAGTTAGAACTACGATGTTTTATGTATGGTCATCGTATTAGGAGTTATTTAAGATACGGCAAGCGTAGAATCCTTTATAGAGATAGATTTGTAAAATAAACAAATAGAAAGGCGTGTAAATTACGTAATAATAAAGGCTTGCTATTGGTTCATTTTACGCATCTGTGCTCATTATATTGGTAAGGTAAGTCTCAGTTATTGGTAGATGCATAGTCTTATGGATAGTAAATAATTATCACGAGCCCATTTCTGTAGATTTCTTAAATTTTATTTCCTGTCTTAAATGAAATTCTCCTACAATTAGGCAACTCTTCATCTTTAAAACTTTTGAAACTGTCATGGTTATTAACAATGAAGTCATTTAAAACGGGATATTTACCATGATTTTATTTTTGAGTTATCCAATATTTCGGCACAGTTTCATGCGCCATGATCACGGAATAACTCACACTTTCATCTTTGGGAATATTATTATTACCCGTTGCCAAATTCTTGCCATCCACCCTCAACTTCTTTTTTAGATTATTAGATATTACAGCGTTTAATAGTATTATAATCTGTATTGAATATAAATTAAAGTTATCTAAAATTACAAATCACTTTACCTATTATTAATATCGTTATTTTTAGTGACCTAAATCTATGAGCTATACATAAATCCGGAGCTTGGCTCAGTCAGTACCTAGGAAAAAATATTACATCGACAAAATCATACGTCGTGTTCATGACTCTTTACTTCTGGAATCTTCATTTTGTCTTCAAAAAATCACTGTGTTTGTAATAAGTAGATATCATACGTTATTCGACGCTCGTTATAATGGAGCTCCCAATGGAATTAATTCATCATGCCTACCCACATAGCCACCAAGCGATATTATATATATCACATGCGAGATATATTCCTTCTAGGCAATTAGGCTCTCCCCACAACCTATTATTTTATGGTGCTCAAATGATGTAGCCAGAACATTGCTTGCTAGTCTTGTCAAAGTTAGTCTGGGTCATGCTTAGTCTAAGATTCTCATTATACCTATACGATAGGATATTGTGGCAGTCATAGTGGTGTTATGTACGATATGATAGTATGGATACGAATAAAATAAATTATGGAATCAAACTGGCTTTTATTATTTTGACCTTAGAATAGAAAAAAAAACTGATAAAGTTTCTGGGCTTGATTACTTTGATAATCTGTGAAGCAATTAATAAACAAAAAAAGTAACATACTGATACATGATACAAAGATTTAGGGTTATTTCCATCCAATGAGAGCTGATATATTTATACATATATTACAGGATTTAAAAAGTATACAGCCTATGTTTTATCATAGGCCTTGAACTACCTGTATGCAAAATGTCAGCCCGATCCGTTCATTAGTTATAGCGTAAAAGAGTAACAAACATACAAACTCTCGCGTTTATAATATTAATAAATTATCACATATTATATATATAAATATTAAAAAGTTTTTAAAGAATCATACTAAGGCGTCTGTAATCACTTTTACACACATGTCTGTACACACTACTTTTCTTGACATCTGGTAATGTACCTCCTGACCATTAGTAAATGCAAGTGTATGCCCATCCACCTGTCACAGATCATCGGACCAAGGCGATGGGCGCAGGGCACTGCCCGCGTCGACACCATTCATCCATGGAGTATCTGCACGCGATCTATGTTGTTTGTGTTTTATAGCTTAGTGGTTTGGCATAAGCTTAACCGTAGGGTTAACTAACTACTGTAGAGTGTAGAGTAGTCGCATTTTTTTATTTAAATGATATTGCTATGCCTAAAGCTTTCTTAACAAAACTTTATTTACAAAAACAAAAACCAATCGCAAAATTTCTGTTAAAAATAATCAAACAAAATAATTTTATACTAATATAACTATATTTTTTATTTGGCACTAAAAATCACATCTTTCGCTCTGATTGACAAAAACTTATGAATTAAATCTAACTCTAATTCGTATTTTCCACACTATGACAGACACACAATTGTGGAATTATCACCACAAATGAACTTTACCACTCTAAGGTTAAACATATATTATGGAAGAATCAAATGGGACTTTATTCTGTATTCAATAAAATAAATTATGATGCCGCACAACTCACACCGCATTATCTAGCCCCACTAAGCGCAGGGCTTGTGTTAGGAGTACTTGCTGATATATTTCCTTTATAGATAAGGTTATTATTATTAAAATGTTAGCACAATAATATGTAGTAAGTACCTATTGTTTTCATTCATAATAAAAATCATCCTAACAAGAACCCGACTTCACCAACTGCTCGGTAAATATAAAGGCCTCCAAAATCTGGTGCTACTCCACGCGGTCCTGTGTTAAAATACTAACTATTGCAATATAAAAATTTTCAAGCATGAGTGCTTTGTCTTTGTACCTACTCACATTCATCCTAATTTTTTCATAGGCCAGTACTGCCTCGGCTTTAAAATGGTCCTCTTCTTAAACGTTATTGATTCTGATTCAGTCATTAATCTCTTTAAAAATTCAAATTCAAATTGTTTATTATATATAACTCCAAATCGTTATGCCTAGTACATTTTATCATCTTAAAAACTACAAGATACAATGAAATAACACACTAGAAAATAGTAAAATAACATAACAATGTAGGTACATAAAGGTTAGAACTTAAAAATTCAAATAATAATATAAAATTGTATATACAAAACATTCCTAAAAACAAATAATAATAAACGTGTAACGAAATAAAACATTTAAACGTGCTCACAAAACTCCAGGCACACTCTTTCAATCATCTTCCATGCATCCGCAAACACATCAAACTGAGGGTGGCTGGTGATGAGCGCGTTGAGATTGCGCTGCGCACGGGAGATGGGAGATTGCTGACGGTGCAGAGTGCGGGCACGAAGGGGCTCGAAAAGGCGTTTAAAAAGGTGGTGAAAATAGTAATCTTATTTGTAAAGCTACAAAATTTACATTATTTGCAATTCGGGTGTTTACAGGGCGTAGAGCGTGAAGGTCAAGTCACACCCTATTAAAATCTGTGGTGAAATTTTAAATACCTACGTAAGGCTTTTAACATTGTAAGAGTTGTTACTATTACTAGTTTCTGCCCGCGGCTTCGCATATAATTATTCTATGGAAACGTTTTGTGGTTATGTCTATCCCATTGGAACTGACCAGGTGGGATGACGACCTGCGAAAGACTGCAGGTAGATGCGTCAAGCAAGTCATTGGGGAAGGCCTATGTCCAGCAGTGGACTAACATATTGAGTTATGGGACAAAATAAGAATATGATGTATTCTCGGCTTAGAACTTCATGTATGCAAAAAATCAGCCCGATCATTTCAGTAATTTTGGCGTGAAGAAGAAATCATCCATTCATCAATCCATCCAAACATTCGCATTATAATATTACTTACATTAAAAAAGGTGTTCCTTAAAAAAAGGGTTGCCAGCCACCAAGGAATTTTCTTGTTTTATTGAGTTGCCATGACTCAAGAAACATGTCACTGATTTTTTTATTCTTAATAATCAAATCGAAAATATCCTCAAATCATCGTAGATGAACCAGATTTCTAAAATAGAAGATTTAGATGAACCTAGGCAACAAATACTATTTATATATAAAAATGTCTTATTCTCTAGCCTTATAAGCAAGTCAACAAGAGTTGCCAGCTACCAAGGTATTTTCTTTTCTTAATGGGTTGCCATGACTCAAGAAACGTGTCACTGATTTTTTCTTCTTAAAAATCAAATCGAACATATCCTCAAATCATCGTAGATGAACCAGATTTCTAAAATAGAAGATTTAGATGACCCTAGGCAACAAATACTATTCATATATAAAATGTCTTATTCTCTAGCCTTATAAGCAAGTCAACAAGAGTTGCCAGCCACCAAGGTACTTTTTTTTCTTAATGGGTTGCCTGTGGGACTCAAGAAACGTGTCACTGATTTGTTCTTCTTGAAAGCCGAATCGAAAAGACCCTTAAAACATCACAGATGAACCAGATTTCTAGACAAGAAGATTTAGATGATGCTATACAACACTGACTCACTTGAACCATAATGAACCCACAAAATCCGTTACGCATAAGTCACGTTCCATTTTCAACGTTATTTTAATACTAGCACTGGCTGCAGTGGAGCGGCTGGCATATGGTTAGCGTCACGGTCAGTGGCTGGACAGCAGGGGGCTTGGATCTGCTCGGCTGACCACCGTCCGAAAGGAAAGAGCGTTGGCTTTGGACTAAACTTTACTTTCTTTGTCAAAGTTTTGTATAATGTGTATATGTTTGTATTTGTATAATGGTTGCGGGTTCAATTCCCGCCTCGGGACAATTGAGTGTACTATCTGTAGATATTTGTTCCGGGTGTTCTGGTCCGTTATTTATGATTAATAAAAATATCTATCTATGTAATATATTGTATTAAGATTTCTGTCATCTAGTACCTATAACACAAGCTCTCTTTGCTTGGGGCTAGATGAAGCTGTGTGGATTGTCCAACATTATTTATTTATTTTAATGCTCATCACGGTTGTCTGGTAGAGATCGCTCTTGAACGATGAGACCGCCAAATTTTCACATATTTTTATTTTTATCTTGTTTGTTTTATCTTTAAGTGTGCAACAAAATAATTATCTTTTTATCCATTTATGTATCTATCAGGGGTGGAAAGTGCCTAAGGAGTAAAACGGAGTTTTATATACTAACCTACCTACCTTTGAAGGCAAAGAAACATTAGGACTTATTTTTGGTCAATTTAACCTTGGTTAGAATTAGAGCCTTAAACATAAGATCTCATGTATAATTAAATTCTGAACAAAGAATAAAAGAAAATTAACCTAGACACAGAAATTGACTTTTTGCTACATAAATTATCAAAAACTTATCATCCAATGCAAATAACTAAACCACAATCAGTCTACATATTTTCTACTTTTGCGGTTGTCACTTTCTGGTATTTTTTCTCGTTCTCTTAGTGCCTAGACTGAATTGATGATACCTAATACATAACTAGTTATTTTGCATACAATCTAAAGGTTGAAATTACATACGTAGACTATCTTATTAGTAGCCAATTTGGTAGGTAGTCTATTATACAATACAATACAAAAATTCTTTATTGTACACCATAATCAAATTAAACATTACAAAAATACATTATATGCGACAGGTACAATGGGCGGCCTTATCGCTTAGAAGCGATCTCTTCCAGGCAACCTTTGTATGGAAAGAATTATATGAATTTAAGAAAAGGCAGGGGGTGTACCATATGTTATCTAAATAAGAATACTAAAAAACAAATAATAAATATTACAAATTCCAAAATAAATAATACACTACTTAAATACATAAATAAATAAATAGTAAGTACCAATATTCATTCTTTTGGCATATATTGCTTAGATAATCATTGATTACCAAATCCATATAAGAATAACTACCCTAGTAGAGCCTTACTACACTTAATTGCACTACCTTATATGCATAACAGAATACTTCTAGTTTGTTGAATTTCTGATGTAATTATGTAAGTGTATCTCATATGTCACGTAATATTTTCGCTGCATATTGGCTGTATGGCTCATTGGCTATATTTTGATTAGGTACGCATAAAAACAAAAGATAATAAACCAAACTATGAGTGATATACTAACGAATACATAGAATTGACCAGAAGTACGGAAGATACAAGAAACAATATCAACCTTACACCGTGCCTATACCCCACATAGTGTACCACATTGCACAGTAGTAAGTAGTAACCACCTCATTCATCGCGTAGGGCCAGTCGCTACCAGCAAGCGGCAAAGCCGCACCTGTGCGCGGAAGGAAGTGCAGTGACAGTTTGAATTTGGAAATCATTTTTTACTCGTCGCGTGTCGTTCGAACACCAGAGACAATATTGTGAGTGGCCTGTATTTTATTAATACCTGTTTAGAGTAAATGCATGAACCTGTTTCAAAGAGGTTTTAGTTCCTAGCATAATATGATAATCCCCAGAACTAAGTACTTGGCCGAATCTGAAAATTCTTTCACTGATATTAATTTAGCTTCTACCACACATTATCCTTGAGTGCAGTAGGTTATGTATTTAGGTACCACTTGAGTAAAGTCGCGGGCAGAACTAAGCTATCTTAGATTTTAACATAAAAATTCAATGAAGAGTAGATTTAAAAAAATATATTCTATCAATATATTAAAGAAACTGGAAAAATACGATAATAATAGTAGTACGAATACGAAGAAAATTAAAAAACATAGAATAAAATAATAAAGGGTCGAAAAAACTAACTCTAAAATTCACTCATATTACGCCTGTAAGTGATATTAGTACTTCAAATGTAAAATTTAAAATTAAATATAAATAAAGAGATCACAGCTAGAAAGGTGACAATCTACCACCGATAAGGCTCACTTAGAACCCTATTTCCCTTTCCGTTTCAATTCAATCTCACCGATTAATGGGATACTAATGGACTTTAAGTAGGTGAATGCACATTTTGTACAAACTTTGCTTATATTTTGCTTAAACTTAAAGTTTAAGTAAAAGGTAAGAAAATAATGTTTTTATTTTATTTATTTAAAGCATTACAACAATTTTTATAGGTTACCTAATACATAAGTGTAGTCAACCTAATTACTCACTAAAACATTAATATATAAATAATTTAACCATTTATCTCAGACCATAGAAAAGTTACAGATCTAATTTAACTTATTCTACGGTCCATAGTAATATATACCTTAAAACTAATAAAACACTTGTTGAAAATAAAATGGTGTGTTGAAATGTTTTAGGTAATATTTATTACTAGGTTAGAACGATTAGTAATAAATAGATCATGACAGATCAAATCTCATCAGGTCTGGGTCAATTTTATTGAACGAAATGAATGATAGAAACCTTAAAGAGACCTAGATTTTTATTTTTAAAATATGGTATAATCTGCGTATATAGAATGGGATTGAAAATGACATCATCCTTCAGGTTGTCCTGCTTATTCCGAATAAGATCTGAGCGGGACAACATGAGAGATCCTGTTCTTTAGGTACGCAAGTTATAGATATTTGGAAATGGAACTTCTTCCATCGTAAAAAAATACAAAAAATTTAATTGTTAAATCGGCTTAATATTTTCTTTACAAAGTTCTAGAATAACGTAGGTATAGGATAATTTATGCCGGGAAAGCCGAGGGAGGAGCCGAGGAAGTACATGAATAATACTAAAATATTTAGGCCTAGTTTCATAAATAATTTATTATGGAGAGTCACAAAGTAAAACCTAAGGCTTAGGTAATTTAAATCTCTAAGCAGCTGTTAACTGCCGGCACTTTCATTTTATTGAATTAATTAAGAGCGAGTACTTAATTTTAGTTCCCGTAATGATTGTTGTCGTTAACCTCTATATTCGGACCCACTTAGATTTTCAAAAAACTACCCAGTAACTGAGTACATATTTAAAGAATTTCAGGTCATTATAAAATTAAATAAATGTATATAGTGCCAAGTGCCAACCTCATAAATAAATAAAATAAATAATACCGGACTATTCACACAGCATTATCTAGCCCCAAGCTAAGCAGAGCTTGTGTTAAGGGTACTAGACAGTTGAGACATAATATATGACGCCGGGTCCTTAAAGATCCTATGCCAAAATGCACTGACGGTCCAAAGGAACAAACGACAAAATGTGCAACCGTCAAAACTTAAAAACTCTCAAATCTATGGTTTACGTTGTCCTATTCGTAGAACCACTCGCCTTCTTCCTAGTTCCTTCGTTTGTCACAGCTAAGGTAACTTTTCATCGGTCTTGTTGCTGTAATTTGTACGAGTATAGGAATGAATATGTTCCAAAATAATATAAAACAATCATAATAAACATCAAATTAATCACATAATGTACGTACATACTCGTGTTTTTTATAATAAAATTATTATCTTGCTTAAACAAAGGTTTCATTTATTTTAGTCCCAAACATTCGTCCCGAGTCGGGAATCGAACCCGCAACCTTCTGCGTCGCAGGCAGACCTTCGCCCAACGAGGCACAGTGTTTGTCTTGTTATAACTAGACTACCAACGTAGTCGGGTAAAAAAATAATAATTTTAGTTCAAAGGTACAATTTATGTATCGCTTCAATCTTTGACTTGACTTTCTTGCTTGAAGCCACTGAGAACATAAATAACCACAGAACCACAACCTTCCTCTGTATAATATCGGAAACCTTCATATCCTAAGTATAAACAGTAAGTTCAAGTAGGTCAGTATAGTATTAAATAACTACGAGTCAACTTAGTTTAATAAAGATATTCAACTCAAATTTGTATTGAAAGAGCTATTAACAGCTCTACTTAGACATATAATATGCGGGCAATGCGATAGGCCTTTTTTAGTGACATAAAGAACGATAAAACACCAAAAAGCCAGTTTGTTGTGGAAATCGCTGAATAAGATTTTACAACACTGCTAATTTACTTAGACACGCAAAATCGTAGATGAAAGTAAAAAAAAACTTTGATCATACATCTGAAAAACCGTATTGTATTGTAAGGGGAAAATAGACTCAATTGATGCTCCAAATGTTGTTTTTTTTCGATTAATGAATTAGCATACCAATCTACAGTAAGAGCAGTGCAGCCACATGTATGGAACTCTGTCACACACATCAGATTATAATTAGAGGAATTCTTAAGATTGCAAAAACTAAACAAAAATTTGGCAGAATGGGTTTGACAGGTGGATTTTAGGGCCAACAGGGCTCTTGTTTCTGTTTGTTCATACCTTAGACATAATTCCCACGGTTCTACTTTCTCCCTCCGTAGCCTATCATTACTCTTCGTTCTTCCTTACCGTGGAAAGGTAAAGTATCGGAGCTTCTGCCATTGTCAAGATCGGTTTTTACATGGTGGAAATCGTGAGAAACGTGAACAATACTCGCTTGGATGATTGGTATCACCTGTTAGAAATTATAATCACTCGGTCATATTCAGATCGTCTTTTGTCTTCATTTAAAAAGTGTCGTGTGTGTTTAAAAGGCTCAACGGCTGTCAATTTACTGGCTTGTATGTACAAGAAATAAAATTGTGATTAGGCTGGCTAAATGCGCTTAAGTCCTCCCCCAATGAGCGCCATAGCGCCCTGTCTTCAGCTTGCCGCATCCAGCATCTACCTGCAGTCTTTCGCAGGTCGTCATCCCACCTGGTAGGAGGGCGTCCATGAGTCATAATGGCATAAATTGAAAAAACAATCGTAGAATAGAACATACGTAGTGATGGTAAGTACATTGCGATATAGGCAATAGGCATACGAGTAAATTTTATTGCTTTAGCGTAAGAGACTCTTCCTAACTAAATTCTCATCGATCGACAGACACTTAGGTACATTTCCCTGATAGGATATTTTTAACGGTATTAGATTGATCGACAGTTCATGTCACTGTGATGTAATTTGCTTACTTCTGGTTTACTTTACTTGCATACTGGAAGGTAATTACTGAAGTTAAGTTATGCAAGGCGTTGGTGATATACAGAACTGGTTTTTATTACTTAATTCAACATTCATGTTTCATAGAAAATAGAAGCTGACTGTCAGGTTGTGGTATGATCTTACTGTTGAGGTTTTTCCCCGAGGACTACAACACTGTTTATTCTTCAAAAAATGGTCTTTTAAGACATTTAAAGGGTTGGCAAGGCGCTTGTAATGTCCCTGACTTATGAGGCGTCCATACATAAATAAATAAATAATGCTAGACAATCTACACAGCATCATCTAGCCCAAAGCTAAGCCGATCTTGTGTTATGGGTACTAGATGACTGATATACTTAATTAATACAAGACATTACAAAAACTTTACTAAAAAATATATTTACATGTTAAAAACTTGTGAGAATCTGTGCTCAGTACTTTTGAATGCGCGAAAATGTTGCACGTGTTTTTGTGGTTTTCTATGAAGATATCCCTTCATAGAAAACCACAAAAACACGGATTCTATGCGAACAGTCGCTAGCTAGATAATCGATTTCGCATTGCATAATGATCAATCGAGATCATGTAAAAAAGAAATAAGCAAATGCATGAAATCCGTAGAACTGCCGCTTGTTTGTAAAAAATGCGATCAATCATTTTTGTGGATAACGGTGTTGTATAACGACGGAAAACTGATGTGGGTACCAACCTGCGTACTAAATTTGGGTAGAACGGGAAGCATTTAATTAGTTTTCTAGAATAGGGCATATTGACGAACTCTGTGGCACAGTAAGCGAAGGTCCGCCTGCGACGCTGGAGGTTGCGGGTTCGATTTCCGGCTTAGGACAATTGTGTGCACGATGTGCAGATATTTGTTCCAGGTGTTCTTTCGTTACCTATGTATAATAAAAAATATCTATCTATGTAATGTGTTGTATTGAGTATATCAGTCATCTATTACCCATAACACAAGCTCTACTTAACTTGGAGCTAGATGATGCTGTGTGGATTGTCCAGCATTTTTTTTCTGTATAAATTTTGTATCTTAATTTAGTTTATCAGAATAGGGCCCAACGCTAGTCTATTGAGGCCTATTGCTGTAAATGGTCATGATGATGAGGTTAGTGACTAACCTAGATGGAAGCTTGTAAGCCGAAGTGGTCAGTAGAATTACAGCACAGGCCGCGACCTAGGTACCCTGGCATTACACAATAATACGCTTATCCTAATCCATTTAGTTCTGAAGCCTTCCTAATTTATCTGTAGTGACAGTTCTGGGTCGGGGAAAATAGCTACCTTTAAAGTGAAAAGTTTGGCTTTTCTATGGATGCATTAGTTGCGCCTCTACGTTACATTAAAATAATATTAATGAACGGCGGCGTGTCAAAACCCACTTATTTGTGTACCTGAAATAATACAGCATTATTCTTGGCCCTGGAATAAAATTGAGGATTGAACGGCGTGTCAAAACCCACTTATTTGTGTACCTAAAATAATACAGCATTATTCTTGGCCCTGGAATAAAATTGAGGATTGAACGGCATGTCAAAACCCACTTATTTGTGTACCTGAAATAATAGAGCATTATTCATGGCCCTGGAATAAAATTGAGGATTGAACGGCGTGTCAAAACCCACTTACTTATCTACCTGAAATAATACAGCATTATTCATGGCCCTGGAATAAAATTGAGGATTGAACGGCGTGTCAAAACCCACTTACTTATCTACCGGAAATAATACAGCATTATTCATGGCCCTGGAATAAAATTGAGGATTGAACGGCGTGTCAAAACCCACATACTTATCTACCTGAAATAATAGAGCATTATTCTTGGCCCTGGAATAAAATTGAGGATTGAACGGCGTGTCAAAACCCACATACTTATATACCTGAAATAATAGAGCATTATTCTTGGCCCTGGAATAAAATTGAGGATTGAACGGCGTGTCAAAACCCACTTACTTATCTACCGGAAATAATACAGCATTATTCATGGCCCTGGAATAAAATTGAGGATTGAACGGCGTGTCAAACCCCACATACTTATCTACCTGAAATAATAGAGCATTATTCTTGGCCCTGGAATAAAATTGAGGATTGAACGGCGTGTCAAAACCCACATACTTATCTACCTGAAATAATAGAGCATTATTCTTGGCCCTGGAATAAAATTGAGGATTGAACGGCGTGTCAAAACCCACATACTTATCTACCTGAAATAATAGAGCATTATTCTTGGCCCTGGAATAAAATTGAGGATTGAACGGCGTGTCAAAACCCACATACTTATCTACCTGAAATAATAGAGCATTATTCTTGGCCCTGGAATAAAATTGAGGGTAGAAGTCGCAAGTCAATAACTTTATTTCATTAGGCTTACAAAAAAAGCTCTTACACATTTCATTTCATTTATTCCACCGTATGTATTATGTTGATACACTTGAAGTGGATATAATCTTATTTACTATTCTACATATTCATTAATTATTATTATAAATGTAACGCAAGTTTTTTGTGTAGAAATAAAACACCATAAGAGATTATATGGAGATGCAGAGATAAAAAAAACTCCTAAGCGCATAAAATAATTAACAAATGGCTGTAAAACGCCCTAGTAAAGAGTTATTGTATTGTATTGTATTGTATTAAGAAATTTTAATGCAGCTGTGATATGGAGACAAGTCAAATACTACAAATTATTATCAAATAAGAAATAAGGTGTTATTGATTCACTAACATTTATTGATTACTCGTGGAAGTAGGAAAAGAGAAATACTTTTGGATCATACATATTCTTTAAATAAAACAGACAAAATGTCACATGCTCGTCTCCCACGCACCCAAACAGTATCGAAATCTGATATGCCGGTAACCAGTTCGATTCCCGAGCTCGGTCAGTAGCACGATACGCTTACTGCACAACGCCCCGAATCTGACGAAGATCGTCGATAATTCGGGACGATAATATGACTTTAATATCAATATTGTATAGGTACTATATTGCCTATAACCGCTGGGGCTAACTTATTCTTGAGTGGAGACCATGACTCGGTAAACGTTGTGTAGGATGCCCTCTGACCAGGTGGGGTGACGACCTGCGAAAGACTGCAGCTAGATGCTGGATGTGTCAAGCTGAAGACAGGGTGCTATGGCGCTCATTGGGAGAAGCCTATGTCCAGCAGTGTACTCACATAGGCACATAGGCTGATGATGATAATATTGCTTACCTTCTTTCGTTTGACTAGTAACTTGGCGTTAGATCAGCAGATTATAACACCTAAGCTTCTGTACAAAATTTAACCCATTAAGTACCTACCAAACATAGTAAAGTTTCGGTTTAGTGTCAGTAGCATCACAAAATAGAGAGATCCCTAGATGTACAATCATGAAACTGGGACGATTGCCACATATCAGTGCGAAGCAGGAACTGCCTGGCATTACAAACACAATCTGAATAAGGAAGATGCCCTATAATTGCACAGACCTAGTTTCGCGTGAGCCGCTCACCTGCTTTTTATCAACGGCGGATCTGACGATGTGCGTTTTCATTTTCATTCGCGATACGAGTTTGTCGTGCTTTGTTTTCAATGACGTCCGTTATTATATATAATATAACTGATATAACAATGATCGCCTAAAATTAACGCCTTGATCTTGGATTGCACTTGTAAGCTTTCTAAGAGAGGTAAATATTTATCCACTGAAAACAAAGTGTAACTAAATATAGAAAATAAACCCCTAAATGTTCTTAGAATTACTTTTTTTCCGGCAAAACTTTAATAACAGTGTAAAAAAAAAGGAGTTCGAAGTCAATTTTACCATGTTTTCTCACCGTTTAAACCTTCCCTGGACTACGACAAACATTTCAAAACCAAAATCAGCTAAATAAATAAATAATGCTGGACAATTTACACAGCATCATCATCCCAAGCTAAGCAGAGAGCTTGTGTTATGGGTACATAATACAATACATTACATAGATAGGTATTTTTTATTATACATAGAAAACGACCAGAACACCCGGAACAAATATCTGCAGATCGTACACACAATTGTTCCGAGGCGGGAATCGAACCCGCAAACTCCTGCGTCGCAGGCGGACCTTCGCCCACCGCGCCACATCGGCCCAGCCGTTCTCGAGTTTTAGCTAGACTAACGAACAGCAATAGATTTTTATATAAAAAGATAAAATGAATGGAAACGCGCCATCCAAAGGTTCTCTAACGATTGAGCATAAAAATATTTTGATTGCATTAAAATTGTATGTTGTTAATGAAAGATTCACATGCCATTCAGCAGGTGTTCGAAAGTTAACCACGTACTTTGTAATAACTTAATGATAAGTTCTGTTTCAAAGAGATACTAATTAAGTAATGTAGACCAAAGTTTGGCACGCAAAAACTCAACAAAAACACGAGTATACTTATTTATGTCGTCACACATGTTCATGTTAAAATTGTAGGTTCCTAAATATTAAGATTGAATGTGAAAATGTTTCTAATTGTCAGTTAGCAATAATAAACATTCCACACATTCGTTCCTCCCAATATAAAACAACTCAGACAAAATGTCGAAATAATTCACGGTTGAAAACTCTGATTGACGCAACCTTGTTTGCATTCTGCCCATAACTCCTAATCGCTTTAAAATTCGCTATCGTGATGTTATTGATGTTATCCCATAGTTGTAAATTAATTTAATAAAATATGTTTATCTTTAATTTTTAAAATGCTGCATACATAATGAAAACAATATGTGACTTGTTACTCATGAACTCCACGAAATTAGTTTTAAGCGCCTGCTTACAAGCATGCTTACATTACAAGCATAGACACAAATACGAGAGTACAAAGGGTTTTTGCTAGTTTTTGTAATGCCTAACGAAATTCCGGGCAGAAAAACCATCAGAAAGTGTTGAAAACTGTTCAATTGGATTTGTTCAATATGCCAACGGCTCCATGACGACTAACGAAGTACACACCAGTTGCCTACGAAAGGAGATCAGCGCACGCCAAAATGAGAGAAAGCCTCCATACTCCGTTACACACATGAATTTACAAAAATTAGCGCTTCAAAAATATATGGGACATGTTTTTTTTGTTTTAAAATTAATAATATTAATGATAATATTTTATAGAGATAAATCATACATAATAATTCTACATATTAAATATGGTAGTCTTGTTAATTTGTTGAACACATTTTATAATTAATTGATTTTATGGAAAATACAGTTCTATTTCAGAGGTCAAAAAATTATAATAGGCGCGTTTTTTCTATGGAAACGTTTAAAGGTAATTTCCATCCCATGGGATTTATGGTATAAAATGTAGCCTATGTTTTATTCCGGGCCAGGATCTACCTAATACGCCAATATTAGTAGGATGATGTAGGTAGAATATATAGATAATGATGTATTGATACAACATATTATATACCTATAGATACAATATATAGATCACAATGCTCTGACTATCGTGAGACTTCGGCTGAGATTGAGAATACTTTTCGTGAGACGCTGGGAATGAGCACGTCTCTCGTGAGACGTTAGGAATAACCCTCGTTTCCTCAAATTAGATACCTTTACGTATGTTACGCTTGTTACCGCTTGAAAGTTTTATAGTTGACTACAGGTAACATTATCATGATGTAAGCGGTCATTTCTGGTTCCATACTGTCAACATAACTGCTATTAACTAGTTCTTGCCCCTAACCATACGGTTCATAGGAGGGACATGCCGCTAGCTAGCTAGATCAAATCCTAGTTATGTTATACTTGTTACTCTAGTAGATTGCCTTATTTGCCTTCTCAGCTTAGTATGAGTATGAGATCATTAGACCTTATGTTTAAGAATGGTTTTTGAAGAACTATGTGGCGCGGTGGGCAAAGGTCTGCTTGCGAAGCAAGAGGTCGTAGGTTTGCTTCCAGCTAAGGATAATAGTTTGTACGAACCGCAAATATTCGTTTCGGTTTTCTGGATATTTTTTATGAATAATAAAAAAAACTATCTATGCAATATATTCTATTAGGTATAATAGTTGTTTTAGTACTCACAATACAAGCTATCCTTAACTTTAGGCTAGATGGTGCTGTGTGGGTTATCCAGCATTATTTATTAATTTCTCTTTTCTTTATTTCTCAAAATCTTTCTGAAAATCAAATGGGTCTTTAGGTGCGTCGGTGATCATCATCATCAGACTATATTAGTCCACTGCTGGACATAGGCCTCCCCAGATGAGCGCCATAACGCCCTGTCTTCAGCTTGACGCATCCAACATCTACCAGCAGTATTTCGTAGGTCGTCATCCCACCTGGTCGGAGGGCGTCCAACACTACGTTTACCGAGTCGTGGTCTCCACTCAAGAACACGTTTGCCCCAGCGGCCGTCGGTTCTTCGCGAGATATGGCCGGCCCACTGCCCCTTCAGCTTGCTAATTCTCAAAGCTATGTCGATAACTTAGGTTCTCTGTCGGGTGTGTTCATTGCGAATCCTATCCTTCAGAGAAACTCCGAGCAAAGCTCTTTCCATAGCTCGCTGAGCGACTTTGAACTGGTGGACCAGCCCTATCGTGAGTGTCCGTCGGTGGTGGCTTCTGTCAATGAACAAACCATTATGACGAATAACATCTATATATCTATATAATTAAACTATTGTCTATATAAGACACAGTGCTATAACACAACGTAATTGTTTCATCAACTTGAATGCAGTATTTGAACAGACCCTGTGTATGTAACTCACCGATGTTTATAAACTCTTTGATTGGTTCAAGCTATTTTCCCAAGACATAAGATTTTATACAGCTATTGCATGCAATTTAGGACAGATATATTGTTATTGTAGGTAATTGACGACCGATGTGGCGCGGTGGGCAAAGGTCCGCCTGCGACGCAGGAGGTTGCGGGTTCGATTCCCGCCCCAGAACAATTGTGTGTACGATCTGCAGATATTTGTTCCGGGTGTTCTGGTCGTTTTGTATGTATAATAAAAAATATCTATCTATGTAATGTATTGTATTATGTATATCAGTTATCTAGTACCCATAACACAAGCTCTGCTTACCATTGGGCTAGATAATGCTGTGTGAATTGTCCAGCCCAGCATTATTTATTTATTTATTTATAATTGAAAAATATTGTATATTGTTTGTAATAATTAGTATGTAAGAGAAATAACTATATAATATTCATATATAATTCAGCCGTCTAGTGCCTGATTAAAATTTGCACCAACCCCAACTCTTCCCGCGGGTGTCGTAAGAGGCGACTAAGGGATATCCAACAGAAGGCGGGCAGCGGCGCCTCCTGTAGAACAATTTACTAGGGAATTACAATCCCCAACCCGCAAGCCCAGCGTGGGAATTATGGAAACCTCCCCAATGAGATAAAAGTCAATAAATATTATAATTGATTAGTATTATTATTGGTGACTAGTTTCTGCCCGCGGCTATGCACGCGTTGTTTCTATGGAAACTTTTTAAGATTATTTCTATCCCATGGGAACTGATTTATGGGATAAAAAGTAGCCTATGTTTTATTCTGGGTCTGAAAATACCTACATGCAAAATATCAGCCCGATTGAGAAGTTTTTGCGTGAAAGAGTAACAAAAATCCATACATTCCTTCCTTTCTTTAATTCACACAATTCTTTCCATCCAAAGGTTGCCTGGAAGAGATCGCTTCTAAGCGATAAGGCCGCCCATTGTACTTGTCACATGTAATATCTTTCATAATGTTCTGTATCTGGTGTACAATAAAGTATTTTTGTATTGTATTGTATTGCATTCCACACAAAAAAGTCTATCTATACTTACTCACCCTGTTGTGTGATACCTGCCTTATAACTTACCTGAAGAGGTAGAGGCCACAGACAGCAAACAAAGTAAGGCCTCTGGTAACAAGTTGGATATTCTGGCAGTATAAGGTCAGTCTCCGATATGACTGGCCCTATACTAGTCATTGGCCTTCGCACTCGTTGCGGTGTGTGATCCTTTTGTTTCTACAACCAGACTGACATAAATGCTGGTGTACACTGAAGCATCAGCCTGTTAGACAGGCATTTAGACTGATTATTTATTGATGACATATATTTAGGCCAGAAGTCCCACCTAAAACATTTTTCTAGGAACCATGCACTGTCTTAAGTCTTATTACAGAAGCAAAAGTTTTTTAGTTACTAGGGATATTAATATACTTATATTTTTATTTCAAAGTTTATTATTATTATTAATTTTTGTTTTTACCTTACGTACAACCCTTCTGTAATTGTTGTGAAACGTCATTCTTTATTATTATACTAGCTGTGCCCCGCGGCTTCGCCCGCGTGGAAATTTCTGCACAACTTTACCACGTTTTCTGACCGTTTAAACCTTCCCTGGACTACGACAAACATTTTAAAACCAAAATCAGCTCAATCGGCCCAGCCGTTCTCGAGTTTTAATCAGACTAACGAACAACAATTCATTTTTATTTATATATATATATATATATATATATATATATAATATATATATATATATATATATATATATATATATATAGATATAGATTACACGCACCTATTATTGTATATTACATTTTTATTCTCTCGTTTATTATTATTATTTTATATCATCTGTTTACTAGACATATACATATTATACTCTCCTATTATTCTACTTTTGTTTATTTGTATCAAATATTTTTTTCTTTGTTGTCACCGAATTGTCGTCCGTGACTTCAACTAAAAATTAAGGTCTTTGGCTGAAAAACAGCGCTGAATAAAATAATGTTCAGCACACGCTGAGCCAACCCCTATTTCGGCGCAGGGTCATGGAGGTAGTCTTATTTTAGACTTAATATCACCTATTTGTGTCGTTTACCCCCATGATAAACTTCTTTGTTTGTTTATTCTATGCCTGTATTTTGTACCTGTGTCTAAATAAATGTTTTTTCTATTCTATTCTGTAATCCTATATTTTATTTAATCTGATTGAATTTTGACATTTATATTATTTTGTATGTCTTATGGGTTGTAAATCCGAAATTTATTAGTTAATAATAATAATAAAAAGCCTAATTTCCTTCTCTCTAATCTCTCTCTGTTTTCTGCTGGATCTAATATTTCATATGCGTGTTTTCATGTTTGCTAAGTAGGTACCCACCCAACTGCATACCTAGTATAAAGATTGGTAGGTAATCGTAACACAACACTACGCTCCCAAACTCAATTTGTAGATGTAGCTCAAAAAATTGCGAAACTTAAATGGAGCTGGACGCATTGCCGAAGACTGGGCTAAGATCACCACTCGGTGGAAACCCAACAGTATTTACTATTTAGGTGTCGCACGCGTCGCCCGACGAAACGATAACGTGATGAACTGGATACTACTGATAGAACGTGGTTCCAACTGGCTCAGAATCGTGATGCATGGAGAGATCAGGAGTAGCCCTTTGAAAAACAGAGGGACGTTAAAGTAATAAAACGGGATATTTACCATGATTTGATTTTTGAGTTTTCCAATATTTCGGCACAGTTTCATGCGCCATGATCACGGAATAACGTTTTAAATGACTTTAGTGTTAATAACCATGATAGATAGATAGAAGTTTTAGAGGGACGTTACATGCTAATTGTCATTGTAATAGTCGGACTTGCCATACATAATAATTAAGGACGTGGACCATTTCACGACTAGACTTGATCAACCACTTTCTTCTATTGTTATTCACTGATGTTCATTAATTCGCTTTCATTATCAAAGTACCCGCAGTTCATTGAATTAATTGATAGAGGTGTGGCTTTGTGGATTGTGGTGGATATTTAAGCTCATCACGTTGGGTTTTAGAAACCGAAACCTACCTCTATTATCATAATGTCTGTGTGAAACTATGATTACCTACCTATGGCAAGAGAGCGTTAATAATTACACTGACGATTTGATTTGGAAGCGAGTTCAAGTAAGACGAGTGAGCAGCGAACTCGCCGCAAGTTCGCAGCGAGTGCGCATTCATCACGCGCCGCGATGATGCCGCGGGCGCGCACTCATCTCGTCGCAATTAGGAAGGAAGCATGGGGATAGGTTTGTCGCTTCGCGCCTGCGGTGTCTTCGCAGCAAGCTCCTTGCGCCTCCCTGTTAAATCGCTCGCAAATCGCCAATATGATGGCTAGTTTACACAGTGCGAGCTGCTGCCTAGACAGGCAGCTACTCAGATATACTACTCACTACTCGGGTGCGAGCTACTGTCCAACTCGCAAGTTACTCGCAAATGACATCCAAGCAGTACGAGTTACTGCAGTGCAGCTACTCGGCAGGCTGACTCGTACGCTAGCTCGCACTGTGTAAACCAGCCATAAGGTTCTATTGATGGCTTGTGTATGAGTGGATTGGTGCCTTTAAGTACTACCGAAACAGAATGTCGACGACATCCAAAGCACGCTACACCACGCATCCGCTCGAGGGCGCGAGGTCACTTTTAATTGTGTTTTATGTAATTTTGTCATTGTTCCAAACTTTTGACTCGTGTGAATGAACCGCGCTTTAATAATAGCGTTTTGACGTAATCGCATTTTTAATTCTATCACAACGTTTTTCGCAAATGCACACGGAATTTAAAAATAATTAAGGTTTTTTAATTTCCTCAGATATTAAAATGACGTTCTCACCATTATGTTTGGTGGGATATGTTAATGTTTAAGTAAAGTGTTCCAAAGTTACGTAATTCCATGTTTCAATTTTATGTTTCATACATATTTTACTTATGTAAGTTTAAACTGTGGGTAGAGTGTACACGTACTTTACCACGCGTTATACGTATACCTTTTCCGTTTACAGAAAATAAATATAAGAACTACTGCATTTACTTACATTCATTTTTATCCATGCATCCCTAACTGATAGTGTGTTTGTGCTTAGAGAGAAGGATGCATTTTTTCGACGACTTCTGTGGCGCGGTAAGCCAAGGTCCGTCTGCGACGCAGGGGTTTGTGTGTGGGTTCGATTCCCGCCTCGTGACAACTGTGTGTACGATCTGCAGATATTTTTTCTGGGTGTTCTGGTCATGTAATAAAAATATCTTAATGTATTATTGTATTAAATATATCAGTCATCTAGTACCCATAACACAAGCTCTGCTTCGGCTATATGATGCTATGTGGATTGTCCGTGATTAGTTATTTATTTTATTTATTATTCATATTATAATATATTTAGTCTGATCTGATAACGAACAGTGAAAGTCTGATGGCCTAAAGAGGCTCTATCATTACCATCGATGTCTAGAAAGCCTAAGGCAGTGTCATCATCACAATGAGTTAGCTAAGGCTCGAGTTACACGCGCTACTTACCGACCTATCTGTAGATAGCAGAACTTGTTCAGGTATCTACTGATCAGTTGATAATAAAAAAATTGCAGACTAAAGGAATCCTAAGGCTAGTAACTAATAATTTAAATAATAAATAAGGTAGGTACCTACGTTAACAGAATTATCTGAGCGGCTTAGAAGGTATACATTTTGTACACAGCCATAAGCTAATTTTATGTAAAGATTCAAAGTACTAGAAAATGAGGTATGACCTAAGTGTTTTACGACTCGATATTTTCATAGAAAAGACTTCAACGCGCTCCATTGTGCTACGAAACTCGTAAACTAACAATAACATTCATAATAATAACACAATAACCTGACTTCACCCACTCTGGCCTATATAGGCCTACTTTTGTGCCACTGCACACGGTCCTGTGCCAATCTCATCAGGTTCGCCTTCGATGTTGTCGTCTGCTTATCTCAACCGACAACCAACGCTTCGCTGAATAAAGCTTCAAGTAAATTAGTTGAGTCATCAATAAAGTTAACAAAACTTTATCTTCTAGCTCTATCCAAAAACGAAATCGCATAACTAGCATTTAACTTTCAAACAATACACCTTTCCAAACTGTCAATAAACAAACATTTCTTGCAGGTGGCGCGCACGTTCAGGGTTAACTCGATCGTGAGGTGACAACACTTTCACTGCCAGTTGAAACAGAAACAAAAGAACGCCGTAATCGCTTTCAACTTTAAATAAACATCGAAATATCACAAGTGAATTAAACAAAAGACAATCTAGACTAAGTGCATGTTGACACAAGATACGCGCGGGAATAATTGAACAAAGAACATTATAAAAACTGACAGTAACTGAAGATTACACGCGGGAAAAAGGCTTCAAATAAAGAAAAACATTCTGAGGAAATAATAGAAACCGTGCGAAGGAAAATGCACGGTTTTCCAAAGAGCGTTGGGTTGATAGTCAGGTGACTGAGAATGTCAACAAGAGTGCCAAAGGTCCGGTTAAAGCCGGGTCAATGGGTGGTGGTGTTCATTTTGATTGTGGTTAGCGGAGTGCTGGCGAATCGTCCGCCGCGGTTCCTGATCGATGGCCAGTCCGAGATTGTGGTCAGGCTGAAGGAAGGACCTGATACTCCTGTAGGTAAGTGATTATTTGGTACCTACTCTATTTCTACTTTCTACCGGTCTTGGTAAAAATAGATAGCTTCCAATTTTCTTTTATCGTCGCACGAAATATGTTGTAAATCATCATGAATTATGATTTTATTCATCAAAATGATGATGATTTATTGGTTATACTTATACAGTTCGTTAAGTTGCAAGTATGACGAGAAACGAAACTGAATATAGCTCACGAAACACGAACACAGGTAGGGTACCTACACATACAGTGGTTAGACCCCATATAAAGGGGCCGAGTCAACATTACCACTGTTTGGCCCACTAATATTTAGAAAATAGCAACCCTGCCTAATCAAATAAGTCTATGTTAGGTATGTATTTGGTAAAAGGTTGGTTCTTCATATTTACAAAAATTAATTTACATAAATTTTTAAAAACCTTTGCGTTATATTTTTGTTTTTCGTATAGGTACTAAAGGGCTGAAAACGAAAGCTAATCGCGCCAATTGCTCTATAACGCTTATTTTAAACCCCTTATATACCTAGGTAGTCTGTCTATAAGTAGAGCACAACCTAAACTAGCGTATTAAAACAACGAAAGCAACAGACAGACGGACGGGCGGAAATTACCCATGCAGCCGTAACGGAGGGGAAGGGTGTGTTGCCAGGACGACTGCACACAAACAGGGGTTAGGGAAGCCTTAGTTATACTCACCTGGCTGTAAGGTACCTGTTCACCTACTGTATGAGTCATCTTTGTTTGTACTTTACTGTTATGTAGGTTTTTTCATACCACCGATTAATAGAGTTCAAAAAAGCTTAAAATAGTCTTACATACTTGTTATTATTTTAAACAGCTCTTTAATCCGTTCATTAAATTGCAGACGTTTTTTTATATGGCAGGGAAGAAACTTCCTACATTATAAAGAACATACTATCTTCCTATAGAGGACACTCTACACCACTCAGAGTTATAGAAGTAGAGTTGTTGGTACCTACATTAACAATAATTTATCATATCACTATATACTGCTTCTCTTTATCTTTTTAACAAGGTAGGTACTTAATGAAATGAAATAAAGTGCAATTAATTCAATACATAATTACCTTATATCGTACAAATAGCTTTTTAGTACAAACTAATCGGAGAAACCTTAATCCTTTTAGCCTAATCATTTAAATATTTAGCTTTCGTTTTTCAAGGCAAACTTAACGATTGCAGTACCTATGTAGAGCTGATTGTGCCTCGAACTGTGTCGTCAGTTAGCATACCTACTTCATTTTAATATTAATTTTCTCTAAATTAACCAACCCGTTATGTTTTCAGGAAGTCTAATATACCGTCTGCGGGGCATTGACCCCGACAGTGATGATCTGAAGTTCGGCGTAAGAGATCAGTTCGGTCTAAATATTTTAAGATTAGAAGCCATTTCATCCAACGAAGCTAATATTTATTTAGTTAAGGAATTAGATAGAGAGGTAAGGGTGAAATAAATTTATATTGTCCAGCATTATTTTTTATGTATTTATTTATTATTAATTATACCTATATGACTAAGTTACTTCAGCCACAAAAGTTTCACACCAATACCCGCATGTTTAGTATTTAAGTAGGTACCTACCTACTAGGTATCTATTATTAGAAAATTTACATACAAAAAAGTGTTTACCAAGCTATTCATCTTGGGTAATTTGCATCGAACCTAGGTAGGTAAAATACTAACCAATAAAATAGGACAATTTATCTTAACTCAACCTACGGAATAACAAATCCATGGCTCTACGAATCCCACCATCCCTGGTTTTTTCATATCATATCATAATATAGTATGATTTTCTGCATACATGTATTGGCCTTTTGGTATAAGTAGTCTTTGTGGGTACCTATACCTACACAACGCATAAAAACCCAGTCAAGGCGCAACAATTATTTTGGGTTCGCTCTTATTAGATTGTTAACCTTACTTTGGTAGTTTTCGACGAGATAACCACCTATGTTTATTTTTTAGGTCCGTGATGAATACTCTTTCGTTCTCACGCTTACCGATGGGCATCTGGGTGAAGGGAACTTTATTACCCAGAGTTTCTTGTTGTTAGTGGAAGATGTTAACGACAACGAACCTATTTTCAAGCCCTATCCATCTGCAATCACCGTGAAGGAGGATGCCTCGCCGGGGATACTTGTGACTGTGGAGGCAACAGACCTTGACGAAGGGGCGTATGGACAAGTGAGTAATATTATGCTTTATGTTAAAGTCCGTTAATTTAAACATTGCTCCGGTACGGTACATAAATTATTAACTTAGTGACTTTTTATACCTTTCGGTTTTCGGGTAGCAGGTGCCGGGTAGGTACCCGGCGGCGAAGTATATGTGGCAGTACGAAAACTTTAAATCACACGTCTGGTACATAAACTACATTACAATTCGCCTGCCACCACCCTGCAGCTGTGCGCAATATAATATCAGAGAGAAAACTTAACAACCTCCTCAGCAATATTTAAACGAAATTCATTATTTTTTTCAAGTAGTCTCTACGAAGAAAATTCAAAAGCTCGAATTTTGAAACCTTGGCGTGTTTTTTTTATCGTAATATAAACTGTCAGTGTCATTTTTTGTTGACTGACACAATGACATGACAGTGGCAGTCTACAAGCAAAATAATTATAATATACCATTAGAAACATAAACAAACGCAACGAAAGATTTTCTTTTCTATTTTATTCTCAGATTAACTCTGTTGACTGAAATTCTTGAATAAAATGTTTTCAGGTTTTGTACCACCTGCAAGAAGTAGACGGAGATGTGGACAGCTTCTCCGTACAAACAGTGAACGGAAAAGGCGTGATCCGCCTTACCAAAGGCCTAGATTACGAACGCAAATCTCTGTATCAGCTCAGAGTTCTAGCAGTAGACCGGGCTAACCAGGGGCGAGTGAACACGGGAACTGCTGCTATACTCGTGAAGGTCCAGGATGTGGAGGACCAGCCGCCGGAGTTTATTGTCGCCAGCCCTGTTACAAGGATCAGTGAGGATGCGCCGGTTGGGACTTCGGTTCTGCAAGGTTGGTACTGTTTGGAGTGCTATTACTGTCGGTATCTACTTATGCCTATATGTATTCGTTACTTTGGTGTTAGATAGTGTAGATTAGAAAAACATTTACTGATTAAACTTACTGATGGTCATTATTATCCTGGGCATAATAAATGCAGCTAGCAGGACATGGTATATCTTAGATTAAATATAGATAATATAGACAGCAGCTAAGCATTTTTATGTTTTATAGTGTGAATTATCATAAAAAAAATTAGTAACATACAACTTACTCTTTACAGTCAGAGCTATTGATGGAGACCGAGGGATTAATAACCGCATCTCATACAGCATCATATCTGGTGGCGAGGAACACTTTGACATTGACAGCAGCTCTGGTGTTGTGTACACCATCAACCAGCTGGACAGAGAGGACCCTAACAACAGCAATGGAGCTTATATCATGGAAATATTGGTGAGAATAATAAAATCTCCTAAAGACAGTGAATGGGTAACATAATATATGGTGGATATCTATGCAGTTTGATGGATTCCACTGCTGGGTAAAGGCAGAAAGGCCTGCTACACATACCAATGCAAACAAACTGAAAATCAAACCTATACCAATAAAATACCTTAGTCTTTTGCTCAGCACACCTTTAAGAATAATGTGTGTAAAAGATCTATATATCTATCTATAACTTTTCTCAAGGAGCGATGATCAAAATAAAAGGCATAATTGTTATTGCTATTAAATTAGCTCACTTAGTTTTGGTGACATCTGAATTAAATAAATAATGCTGGACAATCCACACAGCATCATCTAGCCCAATTGGCACCATAGATACTCATAACAAATGTTTCATTCAATGTGTGATAATTTTCTAATAACTACCATTGCAGGCTACAGAAGAATCCCTCATCATAAACCCCATGCCCAGTGCCACCACAGAAGTGACTGTCATAGTCACCGACGTCAATGATGAGACTCCAAAGTTCAGGAGCTCAAGATATGTGGGAGAGATACTAGAGAATGCTCAACAGAACACTCCTATTACTTTTCTGCAGGATGCTATACCGGAGGTGTTTGATTATGATCAGGTAATTTGGACTTGTCTTTTATCAACTCACACAAATAAAACTGTCTATCTAGTACCTATAATAACTTTTCACGGATATTTAACGAGTATTTATATATTTTTCCTGACATTTCAACAGGTTTATACAGTGTCATGGTCATAGGGATGTTATCCCATCACAGTAAATAAAAGTGATAAACCTACCTATGAATAGTTATTATTGTTATTATATTGTGTTCTATATTTCTCTATTATCTTCAGCGCGCGGCTTTGCTCTCATTTGCCTGGATCAAACACAAAATAAATTACTTAGACTCAGGGATAATAACTGAAGTTCCCAAACATAGAAATTTAACAAAACTATTTATAGTAGTTTATCCATGTTTTTGTTGTGTTCTGAACATATTTGTTTTTTGTAAATAACGGTTATTTTATCAAAGATTTTTACTGTTTTCAGGGCAAAAATGGAACATTTGAACTATTCCTAAGGGGTGATAACGGGATATTCGACGTGACGCCGTTCAAAGGGATAAATGAGGCATCATTCCTAATTCGAGTTAATGACCCCTCTTTTCTGGATTATGAGAAAGTTACTGTCATGAATTTCAGTCTAGTCGCCAAAGAAATTGTTGCCAAAGACCCTAAATTGAGGTATGTTATAATGGTAGCTACGTATGCCACTCTAGTTAATATGGACAATGATTTAATGATTAAATACAAAATTTGTAACCTTGTGACTTAATTGTATTCTCATTTACACATGATGGCAGACAAATTTAGTCAGTTTTCTTTGTGCATTCTAAGTTTTATTGATGAATCTTTGGCAGCGTTAAAAATAACCATTATTACTCGGTGCTTATCTGTACTAAAGAATTAGCAAGCTGAAGTAGCAGTGGCCCGCCATATCTCGCGAAGAAGCGACAATCGCTGGGGTAAACACGATATTCAGTGGAGACCACGACTCGGCAAGCGTAGTGTATGTAAAGAGGACGATATGCGAAAGACTGCAGATACTGGATGCGGCAAGCTCATGACAGGGCGATGTGGCGCTTATTCGAGAAAGCCTATGTACAACAGCGGACTAATATTGGCTGATGATGATTATCTTTACTGCAGTAAAAATATAGGGTAATTACTATAAAATTGTCTTTTTATTTACAGTGTAGTCCCAATAATGGTGCACATAAAGGATGAGAACGATAATTTCCCGGAGTTCACGGAATCAACTTATACAGTGTCCATTCCTGAGAATTGTGGGGTCGGCACCACTGTGGCTTGGGTGCAGGCTTTGGACCAGGACTCTGATAACTATGGGACTCGGGGCATCCGATACACTAACCTGGGAGGGAGTATTGCTAATCTGTGAGTACAATTTATCATCATATAAGTACTCCACCAAATAAGGCCTATGTCCATCTTATGTACAAGTAATAAGGCTTATGTCCTCGAATAAAACTTCGACCAAACCTGCGTGTCAAACACGCGAGACGCAGGACACGAAGCGGGTTTGTCGCATAAGTTTGACCGAATTTATTCGACTTTATCCGAGGCGACGAAATAAGCGTCAGCATACCCCGCGAATTTGACGCAGTAATGATATAAGCTTAAAAGAATGGTAAATAAATAAACTCAAAGGAGTAACGAGATAAATTCATAATGATGAATCAGTGGTTCATTTCCCTTCTGCTTCTTATCTACATATATCAACTGTAAGCTTATATCGCATAACTTTAGCCCACATTAATCTAACAATAACTCTATTCGCGTATTTTAGCCCACATGAATCAAACAATTTATCTTTTTTTTTTCAGGCTAAACCTGAACCCAATTTCAGGCGTCATAACCGTCAAGCAAGCAGGCGGTGATTTCTTCGACAGGGAGCTTATTACCCGTCACTACTTAACCGTAGAGGCGAGAGACGATCTCGGCAAGGGCAATAGAAACACTGCTCAGCTGATTATAAACATTGAAGATGTTAATGACAATGCACCGATGTTTCTTGCTAACAAGTATGAGGCAAGGTTGCTGGAGAATGAAAAGCAGTTTGAGAATCCGCTGGCTTTGGAAGCTAGGGATATTGATCTGAATGGTAAGTTGGACATTTCCATACTTATTCTACTGCGCCACTAGTCCAGGCTTACTGCTTGGTTCCCTCTCGATTTAGATTTTTTTATTTTTATTTTATTTAATAACGGTGAACAATTCACACAGCATTATCTAGCCCCATGGTAAGCAGAGCTTGTGTTATGGGTACTAGATAACTGATATACATAATACAATATATTACATAGATAGATAATTACACGATAAAAACTTCTGAAACTATCATGGTTATTAACACTAAAGTCATTTAAAACGGGATATTTACCATGATTGTGGATGATGATGATTGTGGGAGAACTCCAAAGGCGTGGAGCGGGAGTTTGGTGGTGCTCTTTTTTAAGAAGGGAGATAAAACCCTTCTTAAGAATTACAGACCCATCTCACTCTTGAGCCACGTCTATAAGCTGTTCTCACGAGTGGTCACGAACCGTCTCGCCAGGAGACTCGACGAGTTCCAGCCACCGGAACAGGCTGGGTTCCGCGGAGGATATGGCACCATAGACCACATACACACAGTGAGGCAGATTATACAGAAGTCCGAAGAGTATAATCAGCCCCTGTGTCTGGCTTTTGTGGACTATGAGAAGGCATTTGACTCCGTCGAAACCTGGGCTGTTCTGGATTCCTTACAGCGATGCCAAGTAGACTATCGTTATATCCAGGTGCTGAGTTGTCTCTACGAGGCCGCCACCATGAGTGTCCAAGTACAGGGTCAGCAGTCTAAACCCATCCAATTGCGCAGAGGAGTGAGGCAGGGGGATGTCATATCCCCGAAACTGTTCACGTGCGCATTGGAAGATATGTTTAGGTTGCTGGACTGGAAAGGAAAGGGCATTAATATAAACGGCGAGTACATCTCACACCTGCGATTCGCTGATGACATAGTCTTAATGGCGGAGTCGCTTGAGGAACTGAACCAGATGCTGGACGGCCTAGCTTCAGCCTCCCGATGTATCGGTCTTGGCATGAATTTGGATAAAACCAAAGTCATGATCAATGGTCACATTGATCCAAGGCCGGTGGTCGTACATGGTCACCTTCTCGAAACTGTTTCCGAGTACACTTACCTTGGGCAGATTCTGCAGTTGGGTAAAAACAGTTTCGAGAAGGAGGCCAAAAGGAGGATCCAGCTGGGCTGGGCAGCATTTGGGAAACTACGTCAAGTCTTCACGTCATCCATACCGCAATGCTTGAAAACGAAAGTTTTCAATCAGTGCGTCCTACCCGTTATGACCTACGGAGCTGAGACGTGGACACTCACGATAGGGCTGGTCCACCAGTTCAAAGTCGCTCAGCGAGCTATGGAAAGAGCTATGCTCGGAGTTTCTCTGAAAGATAGGATTCGTAACGAATACATCCGACAGAGAACCAAGGTTATCGACATAGCTCAAAGAATTAGCAAGCTGAAGTGGCAGTGGGCCGGCCATATCTCGCGAAGAACCGACGGCCGATGGGGTAAACGTGTTCTTGAGTGGAGACCACGACTCGGTAAACGTAGTGTAGGACGCCCTCCGACCAGGTGGGATGACGACCTGCGAAAGACTGCAGGTAGATGCTGGATGCGGCAAGCTGAAGACAGGGCGCTATGGCGCTCATTGGGGGAGGCCTATGTCCAGCAGTGGACTGCTATAGGCTGATGATGATGATGATGATTTACCATGATTTGATTTTTGAGTTTTCCAATATTTCGGCACAGTTTCATGTTTGATGCGTTATTCCGTGATCATGGCGCATGAAACTGTGCCGAAATATTGGAAAACTCAAAAATCAAATCATGGTAAATATCCCGTTTTAAATGACTTTAGTACACGATAAAAGATAATAACTCTTTATTAAGGCTCGTATTATGAAAGCTTGCCCTCGGCTTGTGTGTCGTTAAGGCCATAGAAAATCGTTACTGAACAATAGAGCGATGACTGAGAAAGTTTAATACGGGCCTAAGAGTGCTAGTTCACAACACAAACCAAAGAATTCAATTCTAACGCACTGAACCCACTGAACCATCGAATTAAAAAAAGAAAAAATCGAGTAAAAGTCGCGGGCAAGTGCTAGAAACGTGAATGTGAATGTGATCGGGAAAATATTCGTAATCAGAATTAGGCATTTAATATTTTCCTAACAAAATCGATTTCAACGGGAGTTGAATCCGCAACCCCCGGCACGGGATGCGTTACCTATTGCGACACGAGATCAAGTGACGTAGGAGTCGAAAAAGTGTAAGGCTTAATGCACTATAATAGCAAACACCTTAGAATTAGACATATTACCGAACGAACGAACAGTGGAATCTGGCAGTGTATGATGACAATCATACAGTTAAAACATGGCACGAGAATTCATGATGCCATAATTCAACGGATACAAGAAGTTAGTTATTTTATTGATCTAACTCTCATGTCTTTTCACAGGTACAAAAAATAGTCACATAGAATATTCAATAGTGGGTGGAGAGTACAAAAACAACTTCACAATAGATCCAAACTTCGGAATCATCATGCCTAAGGAAGGCTTGGACTTTGAGCAAATACCCGGAGACAATAGCAATATCAGACCTATTCATTTGACTGTGAGTACAATTTAGATTAAACTTTGGTCGTGTCGTGCGTGACTAAAGTAAAGAACCTGTAAAGAAATACACCGAGACGATACGCGATAAGAAGCTGCGCGCACTTTCATTCATAATATAACTTTATGTACTACCTAAAAAGATACAAATTTTATTGGCATAATACGAAAAGTCCCAGCGGCAATTTGTATCTTTTTACGTAGTAAATAAGGTTACATTTTTAATTAAAATGCGCGCGGCGGCGTCGTGGCGCGACTCGATGCGAGCTGACCCTACCTTAGTCAGTACTTAGTAAATCTCTCAAGGCCGCCATTTGTACTTTGTTTAGTTTTTAATAAGATTTTCTTTTTTAAGGTGTACGATAAAGTGTTCATTCACATTGTTTCCCCAATGACCAGTACTCGCGTCGTGACTTATCAAGGCAGCAGATTTCCCTTTCTATCAAAACACCAATAACCATCGAAATCCGTAATTCATCGATAAAAACCTCTTTCAGGTGAAAGCCCGGGACTTCGGCGTTCCTCCGCTATCATCAACCGTGCCAGTTACCATCTACGTGCAAGACGTGAACGACCACGCGCCGATGTTCCAACAGATGCTGTACAAGAGATCTATACCGGAGGATTTACCGGGCGGTACTAGTGTGCTTGAGGTGAGCGGAGTTGTTATAGATTAAAGGTACAAGTCCGAGATGGGCTGCAGACTGCAACCGCAGGCGACTATGCGGCTAGCGGCTGCGGTTTACC
Organism: Eupithecia abbreviata; assembly: GCA_943735965.1. Lineage (NCBI taxonomy): Eukaryota > Metazoa > Arthropoda > Insecta > Lepidoptera > Geometridae > Eupithecia > Eupithecia abbreviata. The sequence continues at coordinate 8,648,572 of OX030982.1, read as the reverse complement.
GCAGTGCTCTCTGTCAGTGCTGCCTGCGGTCGCGGTTGATTCTATTTCCAAGCACGGTTCGCGACACCACTGGTCTGCGGTCGCTGCGCACCGCGGCCGCAGCCCACAGTGTTGTCGCTCTTGGAATCAATTCCATAGAGATGCATAGAAACGAGTAGTGTCGCTTGCAGCCTGCAGCTGCAGTTTGCGGCCTGCGGTCCATCGACAATAGAGTTTGGTGGCCACCAAGGGCAACTTCACGCTAAAACTATCAAATTGATCGAGTTGAAATTTTGCATATAGGTACGGAGCCCTAAGCCTGGAATCAAACATATGTTACTTTTTGTCCCATAAATCATCTTCCATAGGATAGAAAATAACCATATAACATTTCGATATAATCAACGCCTGCGAAGTCGCGGGCAGAAACTATAACTGTTTATCATAAATTTAACCCAAATCCTTTTTATTTTACAGGTAAAAGCACGAGACGGCGATGGCTCATCGCCCAACAATCGTGTCGTATACCGCATACAGCGCGGCGCGAGCGATAAGTTCGTGATCGACTCGCGATCTGGCGTCGTGTCGGTTGCAAATGGATCCAATTTAGACCCCGATAAGACTACGCCGAAGATCAAAAGATATACGCTTACTGTAGTATGTATTTTATATCGTTTCTAGCAAGCAAATCATAATGATGTTGTTAGATATAATTTATTGAAAGTCTAAATTTTTTTGGTTAATAATAAAAATAACCAACCTTTTAATTAATTACCTATATCTAACAACAACATTATAGTTTGTTTTAAATAATGACAATCCACACAGCATCATCTAGCTATTTTTTGAGCGATGTCCAAGTTGATTTCGGTTACGGCAACTGTTTGATTGGCCAAACGCTTTATCAGAGTACTTGGTGTCTATTCTATCGATAATTTATTATCTATGCCTGTATGTTGTTAAATACTGACATAACAGTAAACAGTAAAGTATAAAATGCCAGAGTTAGAGTCTGTGTAAAAACTGAAGTCTCGTTGCGAAACGGTGAGGCACACGCGCGCCTTCAATTCCTAGGAGACTTCCCTTTTTGCACAGACTCTACTAGCTGAAAATGGCGTTTTCTGTAGGTAGAGTATACTTACTTTCTCTCTTCTATTAGATAGATAGTCCCCTAAAGGGAATGCCGCGGTGTCACACAACTGTTACAAAATATCATTTGATTTCATCTCAATATCGTTTATTTCTTTACAGATAGCTCTAGACGGCGGTATAGGCGACCAACAACTAAGCGCTGCAGTGCTTGTAAACATAACTATCGTAGATGTAAACAACAAGCCGCCGGTGCTCGTTGAACCGGGTGTTATTAGCGTCAAGGAAAATACACAGGTAATGCTACTTACTAGCTAGTTCCCACGGCTTTTCCCGGATAAAAGTAGCCTATGTGTTTCCTCGGAATATAATTTAGCGCCTTTCTAATAATTTTGTTAAGATCGGCTCAGCCGTTTAGACGTAAAATCCATGCCCAATTTTATTACGATCCGATTAATAAATAAAAATAAAATTCATTTATTTCGGACAACGACAAATCATTTAAAATCAAATTTAGGTCCATATCATGTTAGTAGCAAATATTACCTAATTCTTTGTTAGTTATTAACAATTAATGTAAATTATTACAAACAGTGCAATCAAATAATGATGAAAGTGATTATTTCATCATTACTTGGTTGCAGTGCTTGAGGAACGGGCTATCCCATTTATTGGATAATGCATTCAGAATGATGTTGAAGTTTTCGTTTTGATTAGATGGAGAAGATTTTGCGTAAGTTTTTGTGGTGGCTTTATCACACCATTAGTGTGACTTTCGCATTTATAATAATTATTATTAATGCAAAAAATTGCGTAAATGTAGCTATAAGTGTGGAAACAAATATAGACTACATTTTATCCCATAACACAGTTCCCATAGTTAGGATAGAAACAACGATTCCATACAAACAACGCGTGCTAAGCTGCGGGTAAAAACTAGTTTTCTATATTTCTATGCGCTTGTACTTTAGGGTTTTTTCACACCAGAGCTACGTACCTGTGCGTACCCAAGCGAAAGTGGAATGTTCAAACCTCAAAGCCAAACGAATACTCTCTGATGTCTTTACTGTGTTAACATTCTTGTGTTGTCGTTTTTTTTTCAGGTTGGCACACAAATCTTCAAAGCGCAAGCGAACGACCCCGACGACCAACCGGTACTTCGCTACAGCATCGACAAATCAGGCAGCTCGGCTAAAGATGAAGATGGCATACCGATACAAATAGCGGAGTTTGATTATATGTCGCTGTGGGATTTAAATCCCGTTGATGGAGCTTTGAAAGTTGTAAGGTAAGTGTGTGGTTTTTAAACACCCTGTAGCTACGTCTGTACAGCATTGACCAATCAGGCAGCTTGGATAAAGATAAGGATGGCATACCGATACAGATAGCAGGTTTTGATTACCAATGTGTCGCTGTGAGATTTAAATCCCATCAGATGGAGCTTTAAAGATTGTCCTGACCGAAATTCTATTGCGTGTCTCGATGGTTAAAAAGTTAGTTCTGTTACTTATTAGCTTCTGGCCGAGACTTTTGCGTTTTTCTTGAATAAAATTTCGTAGTAAACAAAAACAGTATAAAAACGCTGTATTTATTCAAATAAGATCTAAAGGAAAACAAGATATATGATACTCCGATTCAAAATCCTGAATTTTTTGTATACATTATGGGCAATAGCCCCACTACATTTCCTTACAAGCTTCTAACAGAATTCTCCTTACTTCCAGACTAATAGACCGAGAAAAGGTAGAGACGATTAAGCTCCTCATAACAGTCGAAGACATGGCAGCAATCGACGGCGGTCCCACCCAAACCGCGTCCGCCATCTTAACTATTACTATACAGGATGAGAACGACAACAACCCGGTGTTCCGTAGGAGTTTCTACACGGCTGCTATCGCGGAGAACTCTAAAAACGGTGTAGGGATAGTCAATGTGGTAGCGGATGATGCTGATAGGAATAGGAGTATGATGTATTTTCTTGAAGGTAAGTGTTTTGTTTTATTTTATTTATTAAGACGACGTCTGAGGCACGGTGGGCGAAGGTCCGCCTGCGACGCAGGAAGTTGCGAGATTGATTCACGCCTCGGGACAAATGTTTGTACGATCTGCAGATATTTATTCCGGGTTTTCTGGTTGTTGAATGATGCACGACTTGGTTCTCCCCGCGCGTTTATCCGGGATATGAGATGGTTTTTCTGTACCTTCCATCTTTCCTAATTTCACTAAGAATCGTCCAGCTGTGTTGGTGTGAAAAGGACAGACAGAAAGACGGAATTACGTTCACTTCTATGGATAGTACAGAGTCTGTACTATCCATAGAAGTCTAGAAGAAGTACTACAGACCCTATTTATTTTATTTTTGATTTATTTGACAAATATCAAGTACGAAATAAAAAAAATTATATTGTGGAATTTTTTATTAACCGTCAATTACACACCATGTTTTGTACTATCGTTACCTAGCTGTTGAGATTTCCAAAAATTTTAAAATAAAATAAATTTATCTAAAATCGCCTTTAAATCGCAGGTCAAGAAGAGCTAATATCCAAGATACATATGAACAGCGCGACTGGTGAAGTGGTGGTGGCCAGTAAGATAGACCACGAGGTACATCCGTGGATGAACCTCACTGTGAGGGCGGTGGACAGCGGTGTGCCTCCGAGATATAGCTTTGCTGATCTCTTTATTCAGGCAAGTCATGAATATTATACATCAGTGTAGTTTAGTGTAGATGTGGAATGTATGCAAACAAACCGCCCATCATTAAACTAAAATTCACTCTGTTCCCGGTTTTTTTATACACAATTTACACTGCTAGTCGATTTCAGATTCGTCCTTCATATATTGCTTACAATTATACATATCTGAACGTACGCCAAGCAACCACCAGCTCAAAGTCCTTAAAGGGCTGGTCCACCAGTTCAAAGTCGCTCAGCGAGCTATGGAAAGACCTATGCTCGGAGTTTCTCTGAAGTATAGTATTCGCAACGAGTACATCTGACAGAGAACCAAAGTTATCGACATAGCTCTGAGAATTAGCAAGCTGAAGTGGTAGTGGGCCAGCCATATCTCGCGAAGAACCGACGGCCGCTGGGGCAAACGTGTTCTTGAGTGGAGACCACGATTCGGTAAACGTAGTGTAGGACGCCCTCCTACCAGGTGGGATGACGACCTGCGAAAGAAGCAGTTAGATGCTGCATGCGTCAAGCTGAAGACAGGCCGCTATGGCGCTCATTGGGGGAGGCCTATGTCCAGCAGTGGACTAAGATAGGCTGATGATGTACGCCAAGCAAGTGAGTTTTAGTTGTTTGTTTTGTGGTTTATTTACAAACATTCCAAGTCAAGTTTGGCTAGTGTATTGGCGATATAAACGTTGTCTCATAAAATATTTGTTGTGTGTCATTTTCGCTTCGTAAGTTATTCAAGGTTTTGAGCTTGAATAACTTACGAAATTTGACTAACTTGCCGAATAGAGGTGGCTAAAAAATTCGATCGCGAAGTTCATCTGTGGGTGAATTACACTCTTAAAGAAGTTCCAGAATTTTTTAAACAATCAATATTAATAACTTAATGATAAAATTGTATGTTTATAAGATTGTCATGTGGAATTAAATTATTTCTTATTTAATTCTAGGTTCTAGATGAAAACGACAACAACCCGATATTCGAATCATCAGCCTACGAGTACAAAGTGAGAGAGGACGTGGAGCCAGGCTCAGTGGTGGCTATGATAGTAGCTACGGACGCGGATTCAGGGGAATACGGAAAGATCACTTATCTACTCGACCGTTCTTCCACGCAGGTGGGTCATACAACAGTAATTATTGACAATGAAACCGCGATAGCAATGAATAACTAGTAGTTTAATTAAAGATTTAAGTATATTTAAATGTATTATAATAAATTATACGAAGATCGTACCCACAATTGTCCCGCAACCTTCTGCGTCACTGGCAGACCTTCGAACACAACGTCACAGAGGTCATCAAAAAAAAGATAAAAACACTCAAATCATGACCTAGTTTCAAACGAAATTCATTTCTAGATCATGCAATCTGATTTGTGAGTCATATCAGTTTGCGATTGCACAATGCTTTATAGCTATTTACATGACGTTTTTACATTAAGTATTACAGTTGTTCTGACTACCCACAATTTATAGCCTTTTCACAAGTCAGGTCTAACAGTTAATAAATAAATAAATATATGTTTTATGTAACTATTAGTTTCAGCCTGCGGTTTCACACGCGTTGTTTGTGGTTATTTCTATCCCATGGGATCCCATTTATGGGATAACGACTATGTTTTATTCTAGGCCTAGAACTGACTGTATGGAAAATTTCAGCCCGATCCGTTCAGTAGTTTTGGCGTGAAGAGGTAACAAACATCCAAACTTTCGCATTTATAATTTACGAGCGACCCGCCCTGGCTTCGCACGAGTGCAATGCTAATCCTAAATATACATATAAACGTTCCTCTTGAATCACTCTATCTATTATAAAAAACTGCATCAAAATCCGTTGCGTAGTTTTAAAGATCTAAGCATACAAAGGGACAGACAGACAGCGGGAAGCGACTATTTATACTTTGTAGTGAAGTATGATTGTCTATTTTCAGGGTAAATTCGTCATAAACCCGGACACAGGAGCACTGACTGTGTCCGATTGGCTGGACCGCGAGACTAAACCTGCATACACGTTGGTGGTAGAAGCTTGGGATAACTACCAGTTATCGCATCGTGGGAGTGATAGTCGGAATGCTCATAAACAGATCTCGTAAGTGTTTATAAAGAGATCATGGTTTTCTGGAACTGTGAAAGTCCAGTAGGCTTCGCTTGATCACCGTCTCGATCACTACATAAGAAAGGTCAGACTAGAGAAATTATATGCAACGTAAATGACTTCGAACATTCGATATCATTTTTGTATATTCCTTACTAGACATATCGCAGTCTAAGAGGGTCATCTTCAGCCTGCATTTCAGAAAAAATAAGGCAGAATCTATTTTCAGTTGTTGCAATGCGCGCCATTTGTTCTAGCTCTGTTTTGTTTGAACCCTGTTGTGTGATTTATTAATTTGGGAAAAAGATAGGTATAGGATTTCGCGTTCATAGGAGCGGGACAGAGCATACGTTTTTTGAAAGGCGTAAGCAAAAAAAATAAGTTTTTGTTTATTTACAACAAAAATACACAACTTATAATTTTTTTTGAAAAAAAAAAGAATTTCAACAATTTTAGTTCTATCAAATTAGTTAACATTCAATTATGTCACTAATTTCATAATAGCATCTATTCTATGAATCGACTGAAAAACTAACGTCCTTTTAACTGTGATATATCTTGATTACAGAATCCACTTAGAAGACGTAAACGACAACCCGCCAATACTAAACCTACCAGAAGACTGCACAACCATAACAGAGTTTCACAACCACCGTGAACCAATCGTGGCAGTTTCAGCAACCGACGCGGATGACAATAACTCACCTAATGGACGCGTGCAGTTTCATTTGGTTAATGGGAAAGGACATGGTAATATACACTTTATTGTGAAGGAATTAGGTCTATAATCATTCACCAGAAGGCTGCAAAACCCTCACAGTGTTCCATAACTATACTGATTGATGATGTTCGTACAGAAGTCTTACGTAGTACGACTATTAATTGTACATTACTGACGAGGTCAGTAATGGTTTGCTGGCCATGACAGAGCGGACAGCAAGGACTGCAATGACCAAGTTTTAAGGACGCACAAAAGCAAGCTTAGCTTTAGGCCATCATGGCGTGGCCAGCTGGGCAGTAATTGCGGACCAAGGCTTTTATAGTGCTTCACTCAAACAATTCTAGTAATTTAAACAAAAAATAATAAACAATTAAATACAAATAAAAAGCTTAGTTTATAAATTATATATTTCTAATTCACATTGTCCCACTTCAGGGCCAAAAGGCATCCTTCCTTTGTATCCAGTTTTACTGCCCATCATTTAAAGGCCAGTCTGGGAATCTGTTTAAATAAAACGCTTAATGCAATAACAATTTATTTCTCAGATCTCTTCCGATTCGAGCAAGTAGGCGGCGATGTGAACACCGGCCGCCTCTTCGCTCGCCAATCCCTAAAGGACCGCTTCGGAAACTACACACTAACTGTGGAAGCGAGAGATCTAGGCACGCCGTCAAATACCGTCAGAGGGATGTTGCGACTCTGTGTCGCTGATTATAATGACCACGCGCCTGTGTTTGTGCATCCGAGGCAGAATGAAACTATTAAAATTCCTGAGGTAAGTACAGATAATTACCTGTTGGTACGCTTGTAAAGTTGCGTTTAAATTAAACCATATACCTACAGAGGGAGAGGTTATTGGTATAATTCTACGGCACATCTAAATACAATCCCTGACTAGGCAACGCAAAAACTACATTGTAACTGTAGAAGCAAGAGATCTACCTGGGGGATGTTGAAACCATGTTGAGACTGTATGTCTGTGTTTGTGCTTTCGGGGCAGAATTAAAAACAAAAAATTGATTAAAATTTCTGTTACACATATCTAGTCTTAATTGAGATGGGTAATTTTGACGCTTGTTAAATTCTGTTAAAATTAAACACAAAACGAGAATTATATTATTCGTGACTAAACGAGCTGCACAGTTCAACGTCATGTCACCAAATGAGCAAAGCGAGTCGCTCTTTTCAACTAGTTTCAACGAGTGTGGCAAGCAAAGTGACCAAGTGAGCCGCAAACCTTCTCATTGTGACGAGCGAAGCGACCACCACCCCCGTTTTACACAGCGTCTTCAGCTAAGCAAGCCGCTCTATTCAAAGCCATGCAATACTAGAACGGCGAGGTAAGTGAGCCGTAAACGGTGTGACGGGCGAACTGAGCACAAGACGGTTCACATTGTTTATTGTGCCCTCGTCTCTAATGGTAGTAGGCTGTGCCTACCTTTTTAACTTTCTATTCGTTTCAGAATGCAACAATAGGCACCGTGGTAGTAACCGTGAGAGCTATAGATGCAGACATCGGTGCGAACGGCGCAGTGAGATTCCGACTGAGAGAGTCGCAACATTTCTCGATCCACGCCGCGACTGGAGCTTTGCACACACTCCACAGTCTGGACAGAGACAAACAGACAACGTACAGAGTAAGTACTCGTCATTACTATATCGTCAGATAATTTTTTTTAATTATTTTCAATTGGGGTAACCGACAAAACACCTAGAAAAAGTTGAGTACTTATACAGTTTTTCTAACTTTATTCTGCCTCATTAAAATACATTTTAGGTAACTGAATTTTAGGTCGAAAATTACCCTTATTTGGGGTACCCTAGAGACAAACTTGATAATTTGTCAAAAATTCAATTAATTATTAGCTTTTTTTGTTTAAACAGATTCAAGCTCACTAAAAATATAGTTACGTTCAATTTATTGTAAAAAAAACTTTAAATGCTTGAATTTAGATATTTAGTAAAATTATCCTCATCATGTTTTGATACTAGTTCTTATTTCTTTCTATAATTTATTATAACTTTCTTTGTTAATAAAGATACAATAAAGATTTTACTCCTAATGTTTTAATTTACTTATCTAAATCTATATATTTCAGCTCCGCATTGAAGCGTACGACCTCGGCCTACCAACACCTCTAAGCTCATTCCTAGACCTCACAATCTACGTTCAAAACGTAGACAACTACCGTCCCCGCTTCCCGACCAAACAACTACATTTGAACATCACTGAGAATTTCCCGGGATATGCGGTTTATTTGCCGAGTGTGATAGAGCGGGATGAGATCGATAGGGGGGATGAACCGATGTTGCCAGTTTGTTATTATATCGTCGAGGGGAATGATGGGACGTTTGATCTGCATACCAGTACTCATAAGTAAGTTGTTTTTTGTTCATTATACCGGTATTGAGGACTCTAAAATCTTGAACTGAGAATGGTCTGGGATATGCGGTTTATTTGCCGAATGTGATAGAGCGGGATGAGATTGAAACAAAAAAAGCTTGGTACTTTTAATTCACAGAACTAGAGCTCTGTGTTTCGATCCCAGAAAATCCGTCCTAAGTCGGTGGCTAGTTATAAATTTATCTAAAAAATGTGATTTATGCTATTAAGGTTTGGACTCTCGTTGCTCATTTGATTTTATTATATTAAAATGCTTAAACAAAAGCCAACGTTTTTATGTGTGCTTCATTAATTTCAAATGAATTTTCAGATTAACAACACGAAAACTTCTAGACCGCGAGTCAAAATCCCACTACACCCTCACAGTACTAGCAACCGAAGACTGCAGTTCCGTGCCAAAGTATCAAGACGATTCTGATGCAGTATCCGCTCTTAAAGTACACGTCAAAGTGACAGATGTCAACGATAACGCCCCGAAGTTTGTCAATAAAATATTCACGGGAGGTATTACCACCGAAGCAGACTTTGGTATTGATTTCATGCAGGTCAAGGTAAGAAAATTAATTATTGAATAAATATTTAATTGAATTTAGTGTGTCTTGAATTGTGTGAGTCGGTTGTCTATCTACTAATGTAACAGACCTTAATAAACTTTAAAATGTCATATGCTATAAAAATAGCTTACAATTGCTATTTCCTAAATAGCTAAACATACGTAACTAGGTATCCAAAACGACTTGGTGTGTGTGTGTGTTTTTTTTTTAAATGTTTTTATTTCGGTCACAACATGATATCAGGAAGAATAAATAAAATAAATATGCCGGACAATTCACACAGCATTTTCTAACCCCAGCTAAGCAGAGCTTGCGTTATGGGTACTAGATAACTGATATACATAATACAATACGTAGATAGATACTTTTTATTATCCATAGAAAACGACCAGAACACCCTGAACAAATATCTGCAGATCGTACAAACATCTGTCCCGAGGCGGGAATCGAACCCGCAACCTCCTGCGTCGCAAACATTCGCCCACCGCGCCACAGTGGTTGTCAACAGAAAGGCCCTATGTTTAAACTGTGGTTCCTATGATTCGATCGATCCATAATGATTTATTTGTGTTCGGCCTTCAAGTCAAGGGTTATTAATATTCTATGCCTCGAGTATTGATTTGTTACCACCGGTCAAGGCGACTCGAGTATTTCTGTGGCCTCTAATAAGCTGGTATTTGAAACGTTTGGATTTATAAAGTTGGATCATGTAATTTATCAACTATTAGAGGTGGTTGCTTGAAAGACATACCTATTTTGAGATGCCTATTAATAAGCTTTTATATTTTAATGCCTCTGTAATAGTTTTATTTTGTATAGTTTAGGCAGAGAGACAAAGTTGCCCTTAGTGGCCACCAAACGCTATTTTCGCATCTCTGCGTAAAATCGTAACAAAATTGTCCCGAAGCGGGAATCGAATCCGCAACCTCTTGCGTCTCAGGAGGACCTGGATTGGACCACTGCACAACGCGCCATAGAGGTCGTCATATATGTATCTATTATATCATTATCATCAGGCCATCGACGCAGACGAAGGTGATAACGCAAGAATAACCTACTACCGACTAGGAGAAGTGAAAGAAACTCTCACAGAGGGATTAGAAAACCTCGCCGTGGCGCCGTTCCTTGTTAACCCTGATACCGGAGCTGTGACCTTGAACTTTGACCCTCAGAAGGGTATGAAGGGATATTTTGATTTCAAGGTAAAAATAAAATCAAACTAATCACATCACACTGATAAAAGGTTAAGGTTTTTGTTTCCGCATTTGGACTCCATTAGGTCCGAATGCGGAAACAGGAGTACCTCATTCCATCACACTGATATTTTAAATGCAAAAGTTTGGATGTTATGATTTAGGATGGGTGGGTGGATTTTACTTTTTCACGCTAAACTACTGAACGGATTCGGCTGAATGTCATAGTTGTAGCCCTATGCCTGGAATTAAACATAGGCTACTTTCTATCCCATAAAACAGTAATTGGCGCAGACAGTATCACAGCACACCAGTTGTTCGAAAAAATATTAAAATGATTCGCATTAATACTAATAAAGAAAATAATAATGTATTCAAACTTGAAAAAAGTGCTTTTATATTCATCAATGCATTTCTTTGCAAACACTGATCCTTATCAGCAAATCCGAATCCGTTTGTGTAAAAACACAAGGAGTCATATTTATTATAGATTTCCTGCAAAAGTAACCGAATATGCATTTTTTGTTTTATCATAAATCGAGGTCATCCACGACTTTTCCCTAATATAACTATTATGGTTTCTGATTTGACCCCACTCTCATATCAAAAAGCCATCCTGAATAATACATGTGTCATCATTATTATGATACATGCTTTTGCTGCATTTCCTAGAACAGTATGTAGATAGGTAACATATTATCTGTCGTTGTAAAACACACTTCTACAGGAAGTCTCCTACTCATGGCAGTTTTTTTCTAATATTTCCTTTCTTATGATATCACATGGTGACAATTGACAAACATCCATCTACCTACTGTTATTATAATTATTCATTTTTGTTATAAATCCATAAAACAATATTTTTGGTACATTACTGACGAGTAAAATACGATATACTTATATATCTCCTTGCTAAATTCCACTGTGTTCAGTTCAGCCGAGACGAGGAACGGTTAAGGATTATGTTACTTTTGCAATTATTATATGAGTGATTCCTAAGTATGGATTGATATGGACGGACACTACACTAGACTAAATAATATGAGAATCAAATATTTTCTCATATTTAGGCTACTAACTTTGCAAATAGGTAACCTTTTAACGTTAGGTTAAACTAACATAGATTCGATTCTACGACAGGTTCTGGCAAACGACACCGGTGGTTTACACGATGAGGCCCATGTATTCATCTACCTCCTGCGAGAGGATCAGAGGGTTCGCTTCGTGCTGCGCTCGCATCCTTCAGAGATCAGAGATAGAATACACGTGTTCAGAGAACGACTGGCGAGAGTCGCGGACTCTGTTGTCAATGTTGATGATTTAAGGGTAAGTTAACAGGTTCTAGCAAACGACACTGGTGGTTTACACGACGAGGCGCATGTATTCATCTACCTCCTGCGAGAGGATCAGAGGATTCGCTTCGTGCTGCGCTCGCATCCTTCAGAGATCAGAGATAGAATACACGTGTTCAGAGAACGACTGGCGAGAGTCGCGGACTCTGTTGTCAATGTTGATGATTTAAGGGTAAGTTAACAGGTTCTAGCAAACGACACTGGCGGTTTACACGACGAGGCGCATGTATTCATCTACCTCCTGCGAGAGGATCAGAAGGTTCGCTTCGTGCTGCGCTCGCATCCTTCACAGATCAGAGATAGAATACACGTGTTCAGAGAACGGCTGGCGAGAGTCGCGGACTCTGTTGTCAATGTTGATGATTTAAGGGTAAGTTAACAGGTTCTAGCAAACGACACTGGCGGTTTACACGACGAGGCGCATGTATTCATCTACCTCCTGCGAGAGGATCAGAGGGTTCGCTTCGTGCTGCGCTCGCATCCTTCAGAGATCAGAGATAGAATACACGTGTTCAGAGAACGGCTGGCGAGGGTCGTGGACTCTGTGGTCAATGTTGATGATTTAAGGGTAAGATAGCCAGGTATCACTTTATCTCTAAAAGATGGCATAATAAAGTATTTCTTTCTATGTATACCTATCACTAGGAATTAGCAAGCGGGAGTGGCAGTAGGCCGGCCATATCTCCCGCAGAATCAAAACTAAGTTAGCTCTCGATATGATATCACGACGACGTATCATCATCAGGTAGACACATAAGATATATAAGAGTGAATAGGTATTATTCTAAACCTTCGTGATACATCGTCGGCAACATCTTCACTTTCCATCAGGTGAGACTGTGGTTAAACGGAGGTCTATTGATATAGGTGTATATTTTTTTTAAATACCTGATATAAGTACCTCTACTATATAAAACGTAGGGACCTAGCGTATCAAATTACGCAAGCACAGGAATATTGTAGCAAAGCGACCATATCCCTTGAGCTGAGTCACTGATAGATGTCACAGTGGGATTCTCAGAAACAGGCCAGTAGGCTGTTCCGTCGATTACCCAGTAGGTACTTATACTATTAGTAGGTAAGTATAGATAGTATGATAGCTGAGGTCACGGCGGCGTAAGAATCGTCTCCTTCCAGCTCAACCTGTGAGTGTCATCGACTAATGGGACCTAGCAGAGGAAGAGCAACAGCTTCCTTCTGTGTAGTTTACCCCTCCACTGTGATCACCAATCCACCTATCAAGCGTGCTGATTATGGCAACACTCGCTTTTTTGAGGCATGATCAGCAATTGATGTTAGTTAAGATATTTAACACTATGTATACGTACATGTACATTTGTACAACATATTTAGGAATTTGTTAAAAAACAACTAGTGTTTCGACCTAACAATATTTTAATACTCCCATTGTACTTGTCGCATATAAGATTTTGTAATGTTCTTTATCTAGTGTAAAATAAAGTATTGTATTATTTTGTATTCGTTTGTTACCCTCAGTTCGTCCGTATGTACCTATGTATGTATATTAAAAAAGATGCTTTCATCTTTTTTTAATATACCACCCAAATTGCTTTAGTTATAGTTTCTCTAAATGAATTTGAAAATTCTTAAGACAAAAATAAATATCTCAAACCTTATCTGCATCATACTCTGGATACATAGATGACCACGGGTGAAAATAAACTAATAAAATAATATTTCAGGTGCACGAAAATAAAGATGGGTCGGTAGACAACACGAAGACGGATCTTTACCTTCACTTTGTAAATCGGGATGATCATTCCGTGTTGGAAGTCGAACAAGTGCTGAAGATTGTTGATAAGAACATTGAACTGTTGGATGATCTTTTCAAGGTGGGTTTTCACGCTATTTATTATGTGTCGGTAGCTAAAAACACGTAGGTACCTACTCTAAAGCATATTTGGACATACCAAGGAAAATGGTTTCTGTGCATGATTTTTCTTATTGGAAAGTCTTTACCATCCATTTTCGCATTTATTAATCGGTAAATAAACGCGATAAATACCCGTTAAAATGTGTTCTGATCGCGTAAGTTTAAAAATATTAATTGGGAAGCGACCATTTAACAAAATCGAATTTTAATGTAGTCAGTTATAAAAATATCTAAACTAAATAGGGAACATTTTAATAGGAGAGTACCTAGGTAGCTACAGAAAAATTGCTCCAAAAAAATTAATTTCCCCAGGACTTCAACGTTCTCGACACGCAACCAGCGGAATACCAGCCGCTGACTGCCGAAACGCTGTCTACCAACCAAACGGTCTTCTGGCTTATTTGGACCTCTCTATTCCTGGGCGTGCTTCTAGTCTTGTCTATCATGACGTGTCTATCGCAGAGGGCTGACTACGCGAGGAGACTGAAGGCGGCTACTACTACTGCTTATTGTAAGTGGTCAAAAAAACAAACTAACCTTCAAAGTTATGGTGTTTATTGCAAGAGAAACGTACTTATCCGTAAATAATTGAGCATATCAACAACATTGTTATATGCTCAATTATTTACAACAGTTAAATTGTCATTTCGCGTAGTTTTTCATACATTATTTGTCACTGTTAAATTAACGTTGGTACTCAAATAGTTTTTTATTTTCTTAGAATCGAGAGTAACCTAACTACAGGTTTTTTAAAATCCTAAGCTTTCTAGCTTTGTTATAGCGCTCCTTAACTTTCAAAGAACACCTGTGTATCTGGTTTATCTCATTTTACTTGAGTTTTGTCTCTTTCTGGTCAGAAATATGATCTGTAGAAAGGTGTATTATTTCTTTGTTTCTACCTGAAGCATCCTTTAGACACGCATGGCGGAATCTGGCACACTGCCATTTTACTTTTTGGAGTGTAGGTATTGAAAAAAAACCGTACTAATCTATTCAATCAACGTTACAGTTGAAAACTTTCTTTATCTTCATTAGAATAGAAATCACAGTCCGCTGGCTCGGAACTAACAATTAGTCACGATCATCTGGGTCATTGCCATTTATTTTCACTTATCACTTTTTACGTATCAACCAACATTTTGTTCGCAGCGTCTCCAACGGCCGGTGAGTCTGATATGACGATTCGCAGTTCTGGTGGAAGGGTGCCCAATACAAATAAACATAGTACAAAAGGGTCCAACCCGATATGGCTACATGCTTACGAGAACGACTGGTATAAAAACGACGACCAACTAAGCCGCTCCGAAAGGGATTCGCTAGACGAGAACGCAGTAGACCAAGACCTTTCTAACGAGAAGCCTTACTTCATCACGACAGGAGCCTTCCCATCTATAGAGTCGAGTGAAACGGTCCCGCAAACGAATCAAGCCAAGTACGACTTTTACCAGCAATTGGAGCAAATGAAAAATGCTAAAAATATGGAAACGACTGAACTGTAGATTAAGAATATGGAATGTGCCTTTTAAATTATGTACCTTAGATGATTTTGATTTGTAATAAATAAACAAAATGGACTTCCTTTTTCAACCTTTCCTGTATTGTAAGCGTGAGTGGTAAGTTAGGGCGCATTCACACAGCATCCGTATTAATAGTGCCTGAATCCCAGTAATACGTGTGAACTCGCTTATACAACTATGGATACTGTAAAACGTACCGAGATGCGTAAACGTGCCCTACGTTTTTCTGAGGAATCCTTAATCTTACCTTATGACATTGCACATTACCTACATATAGGTAATTAGATAGTAGTCAAAGCAAATCCGAAAGTAGAAACGAGGCCGCCGTTCTGCAGTGGACTTATACGACCAATATCACCAGTTCTGCTTAGATGGAGATTAAATGATGAATGAAGGTTGGTGTGCTTCCAACACAAGGTTCATATTTAACCCGGATATCATGTAAATGAGAAAAATATAATACAGTAATAAATAATGCTGGACAATTCACATGTCATTATCTTTTCATGACGGATGTATGCGGGTTAAATACGAACCTTATGTTGGAAGCACACCAACGTTCATTCATCATCTTATCTCTCCATCTATGCAGAACTGGTGATATTGGTAATCATCGGCTCGTATAAGTCCCACTGGTCGGGCCATATACCTACCTAGTGGCCTGGGTTTTTGGGACGTGGGACCGAAGCCAGAGGCGAGCGATACACATAGCGGGTACCACGCTCGGGTGCACAATATTATTTAAGGAAATATTAATAAAACTCCGTTAAATAATCATGAAGATTTCACCACTGCCCCCGAACTCAAACGCCGGAAAGCACGTCTCCAAGTCGCAAGATTTTGACAAAACACTTTTCAATTGATTCTTTGAAAATGGTTTGCTTAGGTTTTATCAGGTCTATTACTTTTGGCTTAAATTTAGGCCGTTTTTAGCGAATTTTTAAAATACTTATTTCTGCAGCGTTCTGTTAATTAAATTAAAAATCTACAAAAATAAAAAAAGCTGCTTAGACACGAATGGGTAAATCCAAATGAAACTTATATCGCGCCTACCTGCCTACCTACTTGACTGACGCACGTTTTGAATACAAAGTCTGTGAAAGGCTGCCCCTGACGTACCCCAGAACAATTACATAAACAACCTACAACAATCCTCCCAATCGCTCCTAAATAGGTCAACCCAACGCTATAGAGAAATGTATATGACGTAGAATAGTTACGCAGTTACCAAGTCCTTTCAAAGGCTGCCACCGCCACCGACCGACGTAAACGTGAGAATGGTGATATAAACATCTACAAAAATAGCAGAAGGCTTAAATGCAATGTGGATTTACTTTAATCATGATCTGAATGATCTGAGAACAGGATGTCCAAGATAGGGCATCTGACTGTAATGAAATGAACTTTTTGAGGAATTACCTAAATAAAGATCAGCTGTTATTTACATACACAATAATTTATTGTTTCTTACAATTTAGAGAAGCTATAATAGTACATGTTGTTGATTGATTACAATTTAAAAAAGCTTTGAATTTAATCTCTCAGTCTGTCAACCAAGCAACGTGAGCGCCCCTGCCGTCAGCTGATCTGATCTGACACATCATCTAGCCACATCATTGCCTCAATGCTTCATAAATGCTGAATTTGTTCAAAGGAAACAAGGAAAGGACAGTGAAGGGGACATTTATGGAAATCACAACGCAGATATCCTTACAACCACAATATATATTAGATAAAATTATAATATAAAGATCGCCGTATTGAAAAAAAAATCTAGATTAATCGTAACTTATTACCTTATGAGATACACTGTAATTTATACTGCATGTTACTATTGGAGCGTTTTCAGTTAAATATTGTGGATGAAAAGAAAACTGACCGATCAACGACAGTCTGTAGCACGCTACATTTACTAACTTAAAAAAAGTGTTTCTAGTAAAAAAAAATAACACTCACTCGACTCTGTGAACGAGCTCATTTTGTAATACCACTTACTTACATTACCCAAAATGTTCTTAACACTTATGAGCTTTACTTACATTCCATCGACAAATTCCTAAGAGAACCAGACAAGTGAATAGCAAATAACGCTCCATTTCCTAAACATATGGCTATTGTACAATTTAACAATGCAATTTAGATCTAGTTAAAGTACAAATAGTTATAGGAATTACAGTTGACAATATGTAAATTAACTAATATCATACTTCAACTAACATGTAACACCTACAGACACGACCATGTAACAAAACGCAATTTTGCACTTATAAGAAAGGTCTTATTAGATAAATAGAACCTAATTGCAGAGGTGATTGGTGTTTACATAGATGCTTTTAAATTCGCGTTCAAAATTACCAGAAACGACAAAAAATAGGCAAACTCTAAAGAACCATAAATATTTTACACATTTCCAGTAAATTTAGTATTGATGAGGATAAGGAAAAGGGGAGGGATGGGAGTTGGTTGGGCAGTTAGCCTGTGGCGATGTGTGTGTATGTTTCTGATGTCACAATTGACTCTCACATGGCATACTTCCTTGTCCACTCGCGGGCTAGTTCATTGTACTTTTCTCTGTCAGTTTTGTAGATCCTAGCAATTTCTGGCACCAAGGGGTCATCTGGGTTTGGATCGCATAGCAGTGAGCAGATTGAGAGCAACACTGAAAACAACAAGAATATCTAATTATATTAATAGTTTTTACAAGACAATACTTATTTATTTATTGAGGAATAACAAACAACTGTATTTAAGTCGTTTTCATTTGAGTGGTAATGACTCAGAAATTCTCAAGGAAAACTATAGAATGATTTCCCTGATCCCTGTCCCTAACTGCAGTTGTCCCTGACTGTAGGGGGGTTTTTATTTAAAATAGGGACAGAGGAATATTCTACTATTGTTAGGTGCTCAAAGAGAACAACAGAAGACGAGATTACTTAAAAAAATTACCTTTGGATATGGTTAGTGCAGGTGACCACTGAGCACGCAGAATGTCAAGGCAAATGGAACCATTACTGTTTATGTTGGGGTGATAAATACGCGTTGTGAATGCAACTTTTGGTGGTTTGAACGGGTAGTCTGTTGGGAAATGTATGGTGAGGAAAAATACGCCTCCTTGGTAAGGACTGTCAACCTGAAAAAAATTAAACAAGTTTATCAAACTGATTAACAACCAAAGATAGTGTGTTCCTTGATAAACTATGTGCACTTACTGGTCCCATAATTGTGGCTTGCCAATGGAAAACTGAAACAAACAAGATAACATGTGACCCATTGTTTCCAAGCTATTGGTGATGAAATGAGAGTTCTTGTGGCACCAACTGTTCATTACTTGTGATCAACTATTGAACAATTTCAGAGAGTACAATACAGCTGAATTTCAGCAGCATAAATACCAAAATAAATACATTTTCCTGTATTTACTTGACTAACTTTGAATATTCTATGACTACCAAAAAGTTCCACATTCTATTGAACACAAGTTCATTGACCTGCAGACTACAATCACTGTTTGCCTCATGTGGAGATAATGAAGATGAGAACATAGCCAAAAAGTCTACAAAACATTAATGGCTTCATTTGCAAGATATAAATCATTTGAAACACCAGGTGCTGCTTGGCACCAATTTATAGATATGTTTCCAAAAAATTAAGATACTTTGAACTGTGCAAGGCCATTGACTTCAGTGCCATTCATAGGTGGGTCAACAGCTTTTCTGGTTAGGGAAAATGTAATATCAAAACAAGGATAAATACCTAAAAACATATAACATTATTTTGATGCAATTTATATCAATGTGTTTCAGAGTTAAGCCAGCATTAAAAGCATCATCAAAACCTTGGGAGTGGGTCAGTAGCTTATTCAGAATATAATAATATTAGTAATTTCTAAAGTAGGAAATAATAATATTAATTAGAAAAATCAATACTACTCAGTTTATGTCACTGTTATTACATTGTATAAGTAAAAATCTTGCTTCTAATAAGGAAAAAGACAATGGTAAAGCATATTCCATTGTCTGAATCCACGGTCTGGATAACAAGGCAATTTCACAGTATTATTATTATCCAACAACAATGACTCACAAAAAATTTAGATAGCAGATCAATAATGTACTTACGATCTTCGCCGTGTGGGCCCGCCGAACATTGTGCTGGTGGATCTCTGCCCAAGTCTTGTAATTCCTGAACAACAAAAAGATAGCATGTGTACAAATACAGGAAACAGGCTGATAGCCTCTGTCACATCATCACTGCGTATAACAAGGGTCGAGCATACTGCTCACAACATAACATCTTTTAACTGTCCACGAAGATTTTAGCGAATTTCCACTATCACTAGCCAAGTTCCACCATAATTTCACATCACTGATGCCTATGATGACAAGAAAACCTCAAAATTGGCACATATTTCCGACATTTTATGTACGCCGTGTGCACAAAATTGTCACCTCTTTAGACCAGTAAAACACCGTTACTCCGAAACTACGGTTATTTGGCCGATATAGATTCTTCATTTTGAGAAAATTATGGTAAAATTAACGCGCACACGGCCATAATCCAGAAATTTCGCTATTAGTTATTCACAATGACGAAACATTCACTACGAAGACTGATACCAATTTTTACAACACTGAGTTTGTTTGCACCTGAAACGGCAAAATATTGAGCGAAATAACATAATACGTACCCTATTAATTCGTTTTAACGCCATTTGATTATTTTATGATGGAATAAACTGACTTTCAACTAGACAACGAAACTCTGATCCAAGGACCTTTGATTAGAGATTGCAAGATGGCTCCCGTCTAAACGAAAAGTACCACCTTTAGTCGTTTTATGTAATAAAAAATATTTTTACTCAAAATAAGAACAAATATGAAGGCTCTTTTATGAATAAATAATAATTTACATTAACAAATAATAAATATACACTCAGTGCACTAGTTTTCACAAAAATCTGATCTTTTAGCAAATGGAGAACAGCAGACAGGAAATTAGATGATTTTCAAAGAACGTTTCGTTTCAAGAAAGAATAATATTATCGAGTAATTTGGGGTGGCCAGCACTAATATTCTGATAGGATTGATTGTTCGGTAAGAATTATGTGGCTTAATTTTATCAATGCGGGGAGAAATAACACTAGTCTTGTTCATAAGTATCATCATATATAGTAAATCTATTTATTCCCAAGTACAAAGCTATCATGAAATCTCAAAAAATTATATACAGAAGATTTTTTTTTTAATGTGGTAACATTAATGATTTCCGGATGTGATGTCAAATGAAAATAGACGAGCACGATGGATAGGCGCTATTTTTGGATTATTTGGATATTCATTACAGAAGTAGGCATGGTTGCTATTTTAGACTCCGTTTCACACAGATCATTTCCGAGGTCCCACATGCTTCGGCTTGCTATCAAAAGGTGGCCTATATTATATGACGATCTAAGATTAAGTTTATATAGCGGAATATTATTCCATATTGCACGATCAGCTAAGAAAAGGGGCCTCCATCCCACGGAAATATATCAATATATTAAGTTCTGTGCTCCATCCATTCTCTTTCTCCACCCCCATCGCAAAGTAGATTTTTTAAAGTTTAAAATCGTTGCAACGCGCGACGCAACTTAGGGAAAATCTTAGAGTACCTACTCAAGAGGAAGAGTATTTAATAATTATTGGTGGTTAGGTTTGCTTGGGAGACGGAGTACTTGCCTACTTGGATTCCCCCTTACATTCCAAGATAATATTTTATTCGTTTCGCAGAAAGAACATTATTATGATGATCGAACCTGCAACCTTTTGTATCGCAGACAGATCTTCGTCTGCTGCGCTACGTTCGTTAAAATTATATAGTTTAATATTGTTATAATTAAATAGGTTGGTAGGTGTATTTCCATAAAATGCTTACAGATAATCAGATGTTTTGCTGACTGCAACTGTTAAAACCTAAAATTATCAAGTTTAACTAAAATGAAACAGCAAGTTCTGATTTCTTACTTTATATTTCAATTATCTTTCCAATTTATTTCTCAAACTCATGACGCATTTTTACTATTATTTTTATAAGTAAATAGTAATTATTACCTTTTAGAGTAGGTACGTCAACATCATACGGACATCATTGTGACTCATCGCACGTCCAGAGTCCCGAGAGAGGAATAAATAAACCATTTTCACTTTTACCTATCATTTAGCTTAAATCATAATAATAAAAGTATATATAAGTAAGTAGGATGCCTCAAGCGGTTTTTTCAGGTTTGTTTCCCTGATAAATATCGCATCTACTTTTCATATCTACTCTGCTTTCTCTGGGTTAGAGTAAGAGGTATTTCTATATTGTTAAATTTGCAAGATGGAGCATATTTTATAATAGAGTACGCACACTGTTTTTTTTTCATGAACAATAATGATTGTTGTTATATGTACTTATTATAATATACATATGTGTAGTTAGCACCTCCATACCACCACCTCGTATTCTTTATCCCTTACCGCGCGGCCACGCATGTTATCTATCTAGTGAATAATCAATATACATAGGTATCATGTAGGTCGGATAGCATCGAGAAACAATACATTACATTTGCCCGCGGTTTCACTTGATGGGGTTTAGAAACGCGCACTTTTTATGGGATAAAAGGCCTATGTTAAATTCCAGGCTTATAGCTACATCCATACAATTCAGCCCGATCCGCTAAGTAATACTGGCGGCGGGGCGGCGCGGGCGCGGCGGCGCGGGCGCGGCGTGATAAAGTGGGTAGGTACCTAACAAGTCCATCTTATCTTACGAAACTAGCATTTTTAATATGAGTGTTATTGGTGTGATGTATTGTATATATCTTTTCTTCTTCCAGTTCTTGATTACGCTGATTCTTCTTATCTTGATATTACTGAGCAACAACTTGACAAACTTGAGCGCCTGCAGAATGTCGGGATAAGGTTTATATTGGCTTGCGCAAATATGACCATGTCTCGGAATTTCGCAGGAAGCTCAAGCTCAACCAATACGGCTTCGCCGTAATAGTCACATCCTATCTCTTCTCTATAATATTTTATTTCTCTCTTCTGCACCACCTTATTTCAAGGAACGTTTCACTTTTCTTCACCATTCTCACGCTCTTTCTCTCAGTTCTTCTGAAACCACTCATGCTTCAAGTCCCAGTCCACTCTACTTCCTTTTACGACAACTCATTTACTGCTCGAGCTGTACAACTTTGGAACACATTACCAGTCTCAGTAAGGCGTGCTAAGTCACTAGCAATATTCAAGAGTATGGCAAAGGAACACTATTTGTCCTGCTGTCACTGACCACACCCTTGTTTTGTTTTTCGTTATAAAATTATGATTATATATTTATATAATTAGGTATGTATTATTAGTTATAAAGTATATATGTATTTATAGTAGATAGGTAGGTATTTGTATGTAACATAATATGAAATTTCATGTTGTAATTAACTACATAATAACGCACACTGGTCCCCTTTTTCAATCCAACGATCCTATCCATCCACGGTTGTCTGGTAGAGATCGCTCTTGAGCGATAAGACCGCCAAATTGTCACATATCTTGTATTATTATTTTTTACATTGTTTGTTTTATTTTTAAGTGTGCAAAAGTATTGTCTATCTATCTATACTGTAAACCAATAGGTTAGATATAGTTATTATTATAGAATTCTCTTTGGTTTTCTGTGCCATAAAACTATGCTTCAAACATGGCTAAAAAATTAAATAAATAAGATGATATTTTCAGTTTAAATCATGTAGGTAGAGACAATAAAATGTTATAATATAATAGGTACAGTGCAGGGCCACGAAAGACGACTAAAATAACACAGAAAACCTCCGCCTTATTATTTATTGAAAATCTAACTCATTCGGGTTTTGAAATGCAGAACGGCTACCACGCTATTTAACACATAATAACGTAACTGGCGTTATCAGCGTTATTACGCTAATTCTAGCGCGAATAACGCATGTTAAGGCGAATATTAACGTGAATAACGCGTATAAAGGAGTTATTCGTTTTTGGGTAACTCGATAAGTATAATTGTTCAATAGAATAACATCGACATCGATAAAAATCTGGATCAATCACTTTTTTATAAACGGCACTGACGGTTTATATAGTTCTGCACCTAGAAAGAGAAGGTTCTGCAAAATAGACTTTACAGCGTACAAAGCACATGTTCTGTGGTACAAAAAGAAGTCTAGTTCTTTTTGTACCACAGAACATGTGCTTTGTACGCTGTAAAGTCTATTTTGCAGATGTAGACCGAGAATGATCTTAGTTTCCGGAGACATGTTGTTCAGTTCATTCGCGTTCATTGTTCAGTGCTGCCAGATCTATTGATTTAGCGATTTAGTAGTAGATCTACCTGAATTTTTAACAGGTACTGATTCATTTCATAACGTTTGAGGGATACTCTTTGTATTGTTGTAAGGCCTTGCAACAAAAAAAAATAAAAAAAATTACTTGTGTGTTATTTTGATTCAGACTTCTGAGTCAGCTTTGAGTTTATTTTTAATACATTCATTAATGTTAAACTTCCTTTCTCTGAAGATGCGCAATGCGCATACTTTATTTGTAGAAAGGGTCACCAACAACACAATCATAGGTATTTAATTTACCTACCTAATTGAATTTTGTACCTACCTCAAAAAGCCGGAAAATTGATAGATAGATAGAACACTTTATTATACCACACACACAAAACAGAAAACAATACAGGAATAAACAATCTTGTCAAAATCGATCTGGCAGCACTGGTTCAGTCAGGCAGTCAGTTGCAGTCATTGTCATGAACGAACATGAACTAGTCAGTCAAGCAAGTCAAGTCAGTACCCTATGTAGTAAAAGTACTTTGTTTGTGGTCAGTACCCTACCCACCTATGTTATGTGGTAGGTATGCATGCAGTAGGCAGGCACAGGCACTAGGCAGGCAGGTCAGGCAAGGCACAGCGCAGCGCAGCGCAGTTCGTTCGTTCAGTTCAATATTTTTAGTTCAAAGAGATGGATGTGCCGCATCTTTTACGCGAATTGTTTTCGGAATAGCGGCAAAGTTTTGCAACGTAAATGTATTCATTTTGATAATTAGCTAAAAAATCGTAAAAGCAGCTTATTTCAAATGTATTTTAAATCTAGTGATTGGTTTTAGTACTACTTATAAAACATTATATCCGAGTTGATTCCGTGTTCTATAAAATAAAAAGAATCGGAACTAAAATAATATGACCATTACAATGACCAAAAAAGTGAGTGCGTGTGATGCTGAAACTGTTCAATTTATGTCTATTGAAAAAGTAAGTTTAAACCTACATTTGGACCTACCACTGTGGCAAAATGTTGGAAGTTTAGTGGCTGTGAGCCATATAACGCGAAGAACCGACAACTTTGATGTTTGACTGCTGGGATAAATATGTTCTTGAGTGGAAACTACGACTCGGCAAAAGTAGTGTAGGATGACTTCCGGCCAGGTGGGATGACGACCTGCGAAAGACGGAGGCAGATGCTGGATGAGGCAAGCTTAAGATGCTATTAAGCGCTATGGCTTATTAATAAATAATAAATAAAAAAAAGCCATTTATTCCATAACCTTATAAAATAATAGTGCATAATTAAAGTAATTGACAAGTAAAAATAATAATTGATTCTAAGTAATGTTACTAATGTATGTATGTCAAATAAAATAAAATAATTGATATATAAAATTAAAACAAAATACAATACAATCATCTAGACTTAAAAATAAAATTGCATGCATTTACTTAGTTAGATGTTGATTTTGTATATGTATACATATAGATTTCCAATAATTAAAATATTATTAGATATTTCAAGGTTAGGACCCCTTTCGAGTACAGGCCTTTATATTTATGTTAGGTAGTTCTTGAAGCTAGCTTTGTTATGGATGTACTTAATTCTTTTTCTGATCATTGATAGTGTAGTACCTATTCATAGTTGTTTTAATTTCTTTCTTAGGCAGTTATCCTACGCTATACTTAAGTATGAAGAGGTAGAATCTTCTGTTTCTCTGATTTATTCTGAGCTGGAGAGAATGGCTTATTAGGGGAACTTATGTCCAGCTGTGGAATATTATTTTGATGATGCTGATGACCTTCCAAGAGCAGGGTTACAAGCTACATTCCGCGGCCTCACTTACATAAAAAGTAGTGTGATGATAATAAAAAAGTTATAAGGCATAATAAAACTTCTGAAACTATCATGGTTATTAACACTAAAGTCATTTAAAACGGGATATTTACCATGATTTGATTTTTGAGTTTTCCAATATTTCGGCACAGTTTCATGCGCCATGATCACGGAATAACTGAAGACACTCCGAGTTCGTTTTTATGAGCAGATATACCGATCTACCCTCATTTTCTGTCTTTTGCTACGAACGTTACCACTACCACCGGTTTCATTATTATCGACCCTATAAATTATTATATTTTGGTTTTTAAAAAAATACCAAAATAATTATTTTGAGTTATTCTATATTCTTTCCCAAAAACCCTGATTGTAATGGGCCTTATATCCAAAACAATGGGGATTTTGGGAACCACAGAAAACATATGTTGTTCCCAAAATCCCTACTGTTTGGAAAAACAATATAGAAGTTATAAGTTTTCTGTTATAAAAATGTGTTCCCGGTCACTAAATTGTATGTGAAAAGCGTGGGGTCACAAAATTGTATCAATAACAGTGCCAAAGAGTTTGTATTGTGTTGTATGAAAGAAAATACGTAATAAGCAGTGTGGTATTTGATTTCGTTGGAATTTCGACCCTATTTGTATAGGAGTAGAGTTTTACGCTCGATGTAGATCTTAGGATATTAAAAAATATCTTTGCTATCTTCCCATGCTTTGAAAAACTTATAATTGTGGGGAAAATTGGAAATATCTAAGGAGTAATATTTTTTAAAGTAAATATTCAATTCTCTTCGTTTTTTAAACAGAGATGTTGATCATCTCAGGCAAAGTTAAAATTGAAGCTCAAGTAAAATTTAGAAATTTTGAGGTTATGGTTTATTAACAAAGAAAATTACAATACCAGAATAATTTTACAACCAGTATTCACACATATATCTATTTCCAAAAACCTAAGCCGTTACGACCAGGCAGAATTCCCAGAATGCTGGCAGCAATGCTGATTCGTTGGCCGAAATAAAAGCCAGCATTCAGATCACTAGTGGACTCTGCACTCTATAATTTTGAGGTTTGCACTGATAATTAGTAGACCCGCCTGAATTTCAATTAGATAAATATTTTTTTAAAGGCCAATGTTGTCATGATATTTTCATCTGTACGTTTTCGATTTCCCGAATAGAGTAATATCTAGAGTGAATATTTTCAATAATTGTTGTGACAGATAATCTATTTTTCTAAATTAATCAAAATTGCCAAAATAATTGAATCTATAGCGTAGTTGTTGTAGTAAAACATTCGATTTTTGCTGTTTGCTGTATTTGTGAGAGGTAGGGTAAATAATTGCAGTATTTTCTTAAAATTTATCTTGTAGTAGATTCAGGCCTTCCATACTTGCTTACGTCGTTGCTAGCGGTTAATGTAGATTATTGTATACATGAGCATGGTTGAAAACATTTGATATCCTAGCTAGCAAGTTTGGAAGCTTATATTTTGTGGTATTTGCGTAATGAGCTTCTGATTGATTGTCAATTATTCTATTTGTCAGCTGATACCCTTTCATTGTAGTTGTCTTTCACACGTCCAACCGCCACAGCCTCACAAATAACACTTAAAGTTAAATTAAAAAACTCCGGTCACGCCATTTTGTGGCGGCGGCCATCTTGGATCGATTTTCATCACACAGCGGAACACTCCAAACATTCAAACAAAAACAAAATCGGTTCATCCGTCCGGGAGCTACGATGCTACAGACAGACACACAAACAGACACGTCGAACTTATAACACGCCGTCGTTTTCGCGTCGGGGGTTAAAAATAGCATTCAAATATGAACTTACATATACCTATAAGGTATAAGATGTTTAATTGACAATGCTCAGGATATTTGACCATTGAACTTAAATTGTATTCTAAATACTACCTACATAAGTTTAATGCAGTTCTGGTCCTGTTGTGAATTCCCACAAAGAATTGAAAACAAATTGATACAATAAAAATATCATCACTTTTGCAGTTTCCGTAGCAAATACCTACAAGTATTCTGACTTGAGGATTTACTAACAGTCAAGAAGGCAGTTGCTTATAACACAAACTTAAAGTAACAGGTTAGTCTGTAAGTATTTAATTAATGAACTATTTGTTCAAACAACAATTTAAAACTAGTATTTTCTATAAATATCAATTTCCTTAAAATCTAAGCAGTCATCAGAAGACAGAGTGCGCAGAATGCTGGCAGCATTGCTATGTTGAATGGCAATGCATATTCGCTGACCGAAATAGAAGCCAGCATTCCGATAACCTGTGGACAAATGTGGAATAGTTTAGTTAGATTTTTTGTAAGTTAGTTTTTATAAATTTGTCCTACCAATCAGCACTAATTTTATTTTATTTATTAAACACAAAACACATTATAATGCTATCTAAAATAATCATAAAAAAAGTAGTTTTAATCTAAATTGTACTGTACAGATATGTGTGTACAGCTAAACTTAGTAAATGTTATTATAATATTTCATACTAAAGGACAAATATTAACAAAACAAAAACAATTTTCTAAAAGACACTGGTGATAAAATTAAATAAGCACTGCCTAGCTATAAGACCGGGCAGTATTCTATTCAATTCCATCACCAGGTTGAATGGCAGTTTGTAGGACCAGCGATATGAGGATCATTGAAATGGATGATATCCTACTAATACTGGACATGCCTCCCCCAGCAAAGGAGGTTGCCATAATCACCAAGCTTGGCTTAAACTTAGTCATAAATCATATTATTGTTTCTGTTTTATTCAAAAGATCAAATAAGTCTGTAATGTAATCTGTAATGTTTGTTATTTCTATAAAAGACATTACAGCGAGACCTTCTAACTTCTAACACAAGTATTTATACCTACTTAAGTAAAGGCCTCCACTACGGTGTAAACAATTATTATTCTAAAACTGTTACAGAAATAAATTTTAATATTTATTTTATCATATGAACAAAATTGTTCTCAGGTAGAAAATGAAGAACCCGATAACTACAGCTCAAGCAAGCTTCTCAGACGAGGAAAGAAGCTGGAAGACAACAATAACCTGAGTAAAGAAGACGAAGAATATATAAACTATCGGAAACTGTTGAAATACGAACAGGCTCCGGCATATCTACAGCACAATCCATTCATCAGGGATGGCTACAGGAAATTGCTTCCTACACGACTATGCTGGGAGAGGTATGTCTATTTATAGTTAATGCTTTAAGATTTCTGTATTATTCACTTGACTAGGTACTGTCCTCTTAATATGATGTATCCTGAATTCCTGAATACTAGCATGCCCTTCCTATTAGAGCAAAGAATAAAATAATGTGAAGATTTGAAAAATCTAAAACCTGACAAGTTGTTAATTCTAAGGTTTTTGTTATTATAGTGTGTAGTTTAAGCCCTCTCAGGGTAATCTCTAAGAAATTAAATAATATCCCAAAAATGACGATTTCGACGGGACTTGAACTTGAACCCTCACTAGGAGAAGGTTCTCTCTGGGGTCCAGTAGCAATTAAAATTTTTTGGTATTCTTTTAATATTTTATTTATTTATTATTTTCAAAATCAGAATCAGTAACATTATTTCTTCATATAGAACACATAGAACAACATAGAACCCACAGATATAAAAGCCGCTCTGGAGGAACAT
This sequence comes from Eupithecia abbreviata, assembly GCA_943735965.1. Classification (NCBI taxonomy): domain Eukaryota; kingdom Metazoa; phylum Arthropoda; class Insecta; order Lepidoptera; family Geometridae; genus Eupithecia; species Eupithecia abbreviata. The sequence goes on along the minus strand of OX030982.1, from coordinate 8,619,257 downwards.
GACTTCCAAGTACGTTTCGTGCGGTCTATACCCCCGGTAAGGGGAAGGCCAGGATGCCTGTTCCACGCTCAGCTAGTCCACCTAAACCAGGAAGAGCTAGGAAGGCTCTATGGGATTAGAGAGCTGCTGTTCATGCCCGGTATCATCATTGAAGCCTGGCGTGGAGCCGCCGGTGGCATAGCACAATGCCACCGCTGCCAAATATTTGGACACTCCTCCCAAAACTGCCACCGACCACTGCGCTGTGTGCGTTGCGGAGAGAACCACCCTGCAGCAGACTGTCCAAGGCCAGTGACGGAGAAACCAACATGTGCGAACTGTGGGAAGCAGCACACTGCCAACGACCGCCGCTGCCCGATATTCCGAAGACAGGCAAGAAAGCGCGAAATGAAGACAACCGGTGCTCCGCCTGTCCTTCCCCACAGCACAAGACCAGCCCTAGCCTTCACCACAAGGCCAGCTCCAGCCCCTCCCACAAGGCCAGCACCAACTCCTGCCCGGATGCGTGAAAATTCTCCACAAACAGGCCCCGGAGAGCGTTCCATAGCACCTGAACGCACCACAAGAACCACCCTCACCACATTGGCCCCCCCGGCTAACCTACCAACAGAACGAGGAGCCCCTCTGAAAACCAAAAAGAGGCGTGGGAACAGGAGGAGAAGACCTATCGCAAACTCCACCCCACAGCAACAACCTCAGCAACAAGCACCCCCAGCCATACAATGGGAACTCGCATCGGTCCATACCAATGCCGACCCCCCCGCTCGAATGACTGGCCAAGCAGAGGATGCACCTCGGACTTCAAAAGTGCACTTCGCTCCCAATGCCCACTCTTCTACGGAGGTATGGCCTCAAGCAGCCCCTCGAGATCTCTCCATGGTCACACCCATACCTCGGGTGAGAAAACTCCACCCTAACCCATCGGCTCTGACAGAGACCGCACCTCAAAAAGATGCTGTAACAATGGTGAGCAGCGTCAAGGACCCGATGCGGATCATGCTCGGGATCTTGGCGGACCTGTTAGCCACTATCGTCGCCGGGGGTAACCTCAAAGAGGCAGCGATACGAGGATTGACCGCAATCAACGAGAACCAGTATGGATAGCCACAACCACCTTAGGCTCCTATACTGGAATCCCGGAGGGGTGAGGGACAAAGTTCCACCCCTCCGCCTCCTGGCTCAATCACAAAACGCGCATATGGTGTTACTGGGCGAAACAAAGCTACACCATAACTTCGAGCTAAAAATACCCAACTACCACACCTACCGTAGGGATGAAATCTCACCCCAAGGCACAGCGTACAGGGGCACAGCAGTCCTGGTAAGGAGGGACCTGATTCATGAGGAACTGAGACACCCACCCTACCAATCCTTGCGTTCAAATGGCGTACTGCTGAACGCAAATGGAAGGGAGCTGAAAGTGTTTGCCGGATACCGTCCCCCAGGCCCTACCTACGTAAGACATGATACTGCAGCTATATTCGAGGGAAACGTACCTACGCTACTCATCGGTGATCTCAATGCCAAACATAGAGCATGGGGATCAAGGACCGTAAACCCTGCGGGTCGCCTTCTGTACGACGACGCTGAAGCCAATGACTTCGAGGTTTTGGGACCAGATGCTCCGACGCACATACCTACCTGCACGCAACATGCTGCAGATGTCCTTGATATTGTACTTCAGAAATATCTACGGTGCCCCATCCACATTGAAGTACTCTATGACATGGATACACAGCATCTGCCGATCCTAGTAACTCTTGCGTTAGAAGCTAATTTCACTGCTCCGAAATCACTTAGAGACCGAACAAACTGGCTGGCATATGAAAAGCTCCTCGAAAATCTCTGTGTAGGCAGACTTACTACGGCAGAAGAAGTAGAAACCGCTGCAGCACTTCTAACGAAGAAAATGCAGCAGGCAAAAGCGGAAGCCTCCAAACCAGCTCCACTGAAACCACCTAGGCGTGACGAGCTCCCACAGGCAATAAGAATCCAGCTGAGGAATAAGAGAGCTCTTTGCAGGCTGTGGTCCCGAACCAGATGCCCAAGACTGAAGACCCAGCTCAATAAACTGACACCTAAAGTAGCGGAAGCAGTAGATGCATGGCGAGGACAAACCTGGGAAGCGAGGATTGACGAGGCAACTGAAAAAGAGACCAGTTTGCACGCTCTCAACCGACAGCTGACCAATGCGCCAACCCCTACATACCCACTTCTAGACGAACAAGGCCACCGAAAATTTGCACCAGCCGACCGTGCCGAAATCCTGGCAAATCACTTGGAGGCACAATTTTCACCACACCCGATCCCAGCAAACGCCACTGAGGGACTCCTAGCTCACTATGCCACCATCGAGACCACAGTAAGAGACTTCCTCGCACAGCCGACTCCGACTCTCAGCGGAGGCGAGTTCATCTCCCCAGCCGAAGTACGAAGGACAATACTCCGGCTACCCAAACGAAAAGCTCCAGGAGACGATGGCCTTCCAAACACCGCACTTCGCCACCTACCACGCAGAGGCGTGGCCACCCTTACCATGCTCTTTAACGCCATCCTGCGTACCGGCCACATCCCTGACGTCTGGAAGGTGGGAAGAGTTATCGTCCTCCCAAAGCCAGGAAAAGATCGCCGATATCCTGCCAGCTACAGGCCAATTACGCTGCTTGCAACGACAGCCAAACTCTTCGAGCGCCTTCTACTCCGTCGGTTAGGACCTCACATAGAACCAAGACCAGAGCAGTTTGGTTTTCGCAGTCAGCACTCTACAACCCTTCAACTCACACGAATTCTGCATCACCTCGCCCACCAACTGAACAACAACTACTCCACAGTTGGGATCTTCCTAGATGTGGAAAAAGCATTCGACCGAGTGTGGCACCCTGGTCTTATTCTCAAGTTGATCGCCTCCTCAACGCCAGCGGCCATCATCCGGGTAGTTGCATCATTCCTTCATGGCAGAAGTTTCTACGTCGCAGTTGAAGAAACCAAATCACAACCACGAAAAATCATAGCTGGGGTACCCCAAGGAAGTTGCTTGTCTCCAGTACTATACGCACTCTACACCAATGATATCCCGACTCTAGAGAACCAACTTCCACCTGGAGAAGAGGATGTGACATTAGCACTCTACGCAGATGACAGCGCTTACTTCGCTTCCTCGCCAAATCCAGCTACGGCCGCTAGCAAGATGCAGCGACTGCTAAATCTTCTCCCAGCGTGGCTTGATAGATGGCGAATCGCGGTGAACGCTGGGAAGACGGCAGCGCTGCTCGTTACACGGCGGCGCACTGTTCTACCACCACTGGAGCTGCGAGGCCAAGCCCTAGATTGGCAAACCTCAGTCCGGTACCTCGGTATAGATATAGACAGGTCGCTGACGATGAACGCTCAGGTGGAACGCGCGTTGAGGCAAACACGCGCCGCCCGAGCCATGCTACGACCTGTCCTTGTATCGAAACTGCCACTGCGAACAAAGATCGGGGTTTACAAAACCTACATCCGCTCTCGCCTTACATATGCGGCTCCGGCATGGTATGCCCTGTGCTCCAGAACAAACCGGAGTAGGATCCAAGCGCAGCAGAACATCGCACTCCGAGTCTGCACAGGCGCGGGCCGATATGTACGGAATACGGTTATCGCACGTGACCTACAAACACCCTCAGTAGAAGAGTTCGTGGTGAAGCTAGCGCGCAGGATGTACGACCGTGCGGACAATTCCCGCCACGCTCACCTCAACGGACTCGCTCCCCTACACGCGAGGCCGCCAGATACAAGACCTTCCTGGCGACCACTTCCCCGGGAACTGCTGGAACACCACGATGATGTCTTAACGCAAGAAGGCCATCGCAGCCAATCGGCTGCTGAACAGCAATTGAGAGGCCGGCAGGACTCTCATTGCTGTAACTCAAGACTCGAGTGACGTCTCGCTCGACGTTGAAGCTAGAAGAAAGAACCTTAGTTCGATTCTAACAGCATTTCGCTCGAAAGACGAACTGTTGAAGACCATTGATGATTATTTCTTTAGGCTTGCTTAATAATCATAATCACTTAGACAAGTCAAATTGTATACTATAAATAAATAACTTTACTTAGGTATATACTATAGTAATTAATTAATTATTATAAAATCACACTAATATTATAAATGCAAAAGTTGGAATGGCTGTTTGTTATTTCTTCACGCCAAAACTACTGAACCAATTTCTAGATTCCAATGTCGTTAAATATATTCCACCAATATTCCTTGTCTACGAAAAATATCCAGATTTTTAAACATCGAATCATTTCATTTAATATAATTTCGAAAGTCTGACTGCGATACAGGCACGATACTGCGGGATCGACTCCCGCCGCGTGACAAATGTTTGGCATTTGTTCCGTTTCTCGGGTTTCTATATTTTATTCTGTGTCTAGATGTGCCATCCATAGACACAAGTAAATAACAAGACAGCATATGTTGGGTCCAAATGATGCTGAGAAAATGTCTAATATTTACCTACCTACCAGCTATTATACTGGTTTATGGCTTAAACATCGTCCTTCCTTATTAAAATTGCGGTTAGCAATAGACAACAACGCACATCATTGTCTTCCTACGTTGCCGTGGAAATTAGACTGTGACTGTATAATAAGGTTTCATGTACATATTGCTGCAAAATATCATCATTTACTAAGGCATGCCTCGTAATAATTGGAGTGTTAGATTTCTACACATCGTCTTAGTACATAGGTTATTGCTATCAGGTAGTATCACACTAAATTTAATCAATAACCGAACAGTCTTCTTTTTATAATATTAAGTTGCAAAAAATTTGATATTTGCTTACCTTTTCTTATGACGCCTTGGCTTTGGCTATGACTTCGAAAAAGGTGTAGGTATAGGGCACAGACTTATGTCTCGATATACTAGTTCTGTGGTGTAGGGACTAAAACCTTACATAAAATTAAAGTAATTTATCGTCCTCGTCCATACACCAAGATGTTAGGTAGGTAAAATAAACTAGCCAAACCTGTTTTAACTAGTCTAAGGGCATGCAAATACTATTAAATTACAGATATTAAATACTTAAATTGACATAAAGTAGGTACCTAACCTACCTACCTACGTGAGCTGCAGCGATAAAATGTAAAAATCGCTACTGATTAAAAGGCCTACCTACCTTTTTAATAATAGGAACCAGTAGAGATGTTTAAATAAATCTTAAACAAAAATTAAGCATAAAATAAAATGTGGGTACTACGTAGAACATTTATAGGGCCTCTAGTATAGACTAGAGACCCTACAAATGTTGAGCCCTACATGTAAGCTATTTTTACTCATCTTTTGGATTTGGACCGTGCATTAAAAATTTCGTATACCCACTTCACAATTTCATTATAATGGTATCCTTAACGTTCATTTAAATTCTCAGCTTCTTTGGAATTTATCCGTTGACGTTGCGTTATTAATTTACTCTGAAAACAAAAATGAAAGCCAAAGTCTCTGATTATTTTTCGCACAAATTTTCGTGCATAACTGTTATGTCACCTGCATACGATTTGGCGCAAATTTGCTCGAAAACGAATTGCAAGCTAGATGTACCTACCTAGAGTACCTAGAGAACAACCGGTTGTTCTCTAGGGTAGAATAGAGAGCATTTACGTCACTTTGTCATCGAATGCGTAAATTATTTGAAATGAATTCCTTCTACTTCAATAATGTACGCAATGTATGACGATGCGATGTCATTATTGTCTTGTCTATTCTAATCCAGAGAAGAATCCGCGTGCTTGGCCTACAGAGCCTGATTTTTTTGATTTTACGAGTATGGGCCTGAATGAAGCTACAATACTTCTTTTACTAACGCGCTGCAACTCGGTTATTGCAACACAATGCATACCTACGGGCCTTGACTGTATCTATTTGCATATAGCAAGTGTGAGCTACTGCCCTGCGACCACTATAAGGTCAACAAACCGGAATTTATTACCTCAAAAATCAATCAATACAAATCATCAATACAATCAAATAATAGAACCTCAAAAAAACATGCCTTGAGAAAAATTTGCAGGATACAAAAATTTATTAGGTTACATTACACTACTTACAGTTAAATACATAGTTTAATACTGCAGTTACTAAGGGATAGAGGTTTATGTATACGTGGAAAAGCAAATTGCGATAAATATATAAAAAAAATTAAACTCTATTTCTTTGCCTTATTGGATTGAAAATTGTTTTTTTGTATAAAAAGTATCTTTACATGCTAGACAGTTGTTAGGACATCCTTTTAAGTATGTAAGTATACTTGTGCCAGGATGTCCTGCTCTTCCTAACAAATACATGGATTTTACAAATAAATTTTATAATTAAATTACATATTTAATTTATTTTGCGAAACATGGCTTACAGACACGGATTGTATATTAATTAATATAGAATTAGGTAGCACAGCGATGAACACATGGTTACCTTAATAAACATGATGCAAAAAAGGTTCTTTGGTAAGATAAACCTAAATAATAACATTTTCTTATTATCGCATGAGAAACTCGAACGAGTCGAATTCGCCGGAATTCCCGCGGCGCGGCGCCGCGGGCATCAGCGCGACTCGTTCGAGTTTCTCATGCGATAATAAGTTTTATTGTAATGAAAATAAAGTTAAAATTCATATGACACTGAAAATGCGCTCCGATTCGCTGCGCTTCGACGCTCTTTTGGTGTGAGTTGAGCCTTAAAGAAGTATACCTAAAACAATTAATTATATTGCTGGTTTGTGTCTTAAAACGGCTTGACCGATTTGAATAAGGGTTAATGAGCCCATTAAAAATATTCAAATTAATAATTATAAAATGGAAAGAAAACATAGAGGAAAAAACTTAGCTGATACGAAGTTCACGGGATTTTCTAATATGAAAATTCTATAGATACCTGGTCAATATACCTTACCTATTTAATTATTACGAATAAGATTTAAGAATGAAATTCCAATGTGGCGCGGTGAACCAAGGTCCGCCTGCGACGCTGGAGGTTGCGGGTTCCCGCCTCGGAACAATAATTGTGTGTACGATCTGCAGATATTTTTCTATATATTGATTTTCTATGTATAATAAAAAATATTTATCTATATAATGTATTGTATTATGTATATCAGTTATCTAGTACCCATAACACAAGCTCTGCTTACCATGGGGCTAGACAATGCTGTGTTAATTGTCCAGCATTATTTAATTTAATAATGAGTATCTGTTATTGTTATTAGTATTACACATTGGTAAAACATAGTTACATATAAAAATGTACCTCAAAAGGTGAAGAAGCTTACGTTTAATTGTTATTGCAAACAGCTAGACATCTATTCATTTAAATTTACATACATCTGAATTGGCGTAACGCTAGGCCTCGTTCTAGCCCATTCTTAATCACTAAACTTTGCATAATTCTACTAAACAGTGATGTATGACTAATTTTAACTAACCATGTATTGCGCTTTCGAACTTGCGCTTCACAAGATAAATATATGTAAATATAACCTACTTATTGTAAACTAGCTACTGCCCGCGCGGCTTCGCACGCGTTGTTTCTATGGAAACGTTTTAAGTTTATTTACTCGTATATCCCATAGGAACTGATTTATGGCTTAGATTTATGGGATAAAAAGCCAATGTTTTATTCTTTATGGCTTAGATTTATGGGATAAAGCAAAGCCAATGTTTTATTCCAGGCCTAGAACTACCTGTATGCAAATTTTCACCCCGATCCGTGCAGTAGTTTTGGCGTTAAGAAGTAACCAACATCCTAAGCATCCATCCATCTAAACATCTAAACTTTCCCATTTATAATATGAGTTCAGTTCAGTTCTTTATTAATAAGAAATATTCTTATATGTCAAACATAAATAATAATAGTGTGATGGATGGATTTAAAATATAGGAATGTATTTGTTTCAGCGTGTTTTGGTGGACGAACGAGACCATGAACATCTGGACGCACATTTTTGGCTTCTGCTTATTGTTCATACTGACAATAAACGATCTAGCCATAATAAATATTCACGCGACGATACCGGACAAAATCGTTGCTGGGCTGCTCTTCTCTTGTTTTTTGGTAAGTTTATTTATTTACCCGATCTCTGAGTCCGATTAACGATTGTATCTAGACGTGATCGTGTCGTCTCATTATTATTGTATGGGATTTGCTTAGTTCTCCGTCCGCACGATAGGCAAATACCATAGAAAAATTAGACGTGCACGATCGGGTCTCGATACTATCGTCAAACGGACTTAGGTTCTGACTTTTATATAATGAATCATGGAACTCGCTAATGTTTAAGTATGGAAACGTAACGTAACGTACCTTACCTATCCATACTATGTACGTGACCCATTTTTTAAATGAATTGTCTGTCTTTAAAGTCTAAAGTTTCAGTCAGTGAATAATGGTGGAAGACATTTATAACGGGATATTAACCATGTTTTGATTTTTGAGTTTCCAATATTTCGGCACAGTTTCATGCGTACAGCCGAACGTAGAAGCTCCTCCTATTTTTGAAGTCAGTTAAAAGTATAATTAGTTACCTACCAATTAGCCGTCCATTGTGACTAGAACATACAATTAATTTTATTAATGTATCAAAGCAAACTTCGTTATTTAAACAAGTGCTAGATACAATAATTCAGAAAGTCAATACCCAGTTCAATATACATTTACAATATCGAATCAGTAACAAAACCGGTTTGTAAAAAGAGACACCGAAGTTTAATCGCCAATATATCTAATATTACACCTTTTCTCGGATAAAAATGAAGACATCATTTATTTTGGTTGTTTTCTATGTATAATAAAAAATATCTATCTATGTAATGTATCGTATTATTTATTTTTATTAGTTATCTAGTACCCATAACACAAGCTCTGCTTACCATGGGGCTAGATAATGCTGTGTGAATTGTCCAGCATTATTTATTTATATTCTATTTTTTCTTAGTCATCTACCTCTAGTAAGTACCCATAACACAAGCTCTGCTTAGCTTAGGACTAGATACATATGTAGATGATGCTGTGTGGATTGTCCAACGTTATTTATTTTGAGGAGTCACTATTTGTAGAAAAGAGAGGCCTTTGCCCAGCAGCAGTGGGACAATAATGGCTAATAATAAAAATAAATAAACTATTTGTAGACAAATTATAAGTAGCCTGATCACGACAGTGTGTAAACCTATTGAAAAGTCAAGAAAAATTTAAATAGGTAGTATGTATAGACATGTGCGCCGGTGCTCATTTGACCGGCGGCGGCGTCTGGCGTCAAATCCATCGGCGGCGGCGGCGTCATCGGCGTAATCGGCGTGGGTGTGAAAATTTGTTCATCATCAACATATAATAGTCCACTGCTGGACATAGGCCTCTCCTAATGAGCGCCATAGCACACTGTCTTTACCCACCTGGCCGGAGGGCGTCATACACTACGTTTGCTGAATCGCGGTCTCAACTCAAGCACACGTTTACCCCAGCGGTTGCCGGATCTTCGCGATATATGGCCGGCCTACTGCCACTTCAGCTTGCTAATTCTTTGAGCAATGTCGGTAACTTGTCGGATAATTTCGTTACGAATCCTATTCTTCAGAAAGAACCCGAGCATAGCTCCTTCCATAGCTCTCTGACGACTTTGAACTGGCGTACCAACCCTACCGTGAGTTGGATGGGTCCCTGTATTAGGATACTCATAGTGGCGGCCTCGTAGAAACATCTCAGCACCTCGATATAATGATAGTCTACTTGGCATCGCTGTAAGGATTCCAGAACAGCCCAGGTTTCGACAGAGTCAAATGCCTTCTCATAGTCCACAAAAGCCAGACACAGGGGCTTATTTATTATACTTTATTAGACTTCTGTATAATCTGCCTCACTGTGTGTATGTGGTCTATGGTGCCATATCCTCCGCGAAACCCGGCCTGTTCCGATGGCTGGAACTCGTCGGGTCTCCTGGCGAGACGTTTCGTGACCACTCGTGAAAACGGCTTATAGACGTGGCTCAGAAGTGAGATGGGTCTGTCGTTTTTAAGAAGGGTTTTATCTCCCTTTTTAGTAGAGTAACACCAAACTCCCGCTCCATGCCTTTTGAGTTCTCCCACTGTGAAGGGCGGTGTTGAAGAGGTTCTGTAGCTATTACAGGGCTTTCTCCCGATTTTAGAAGCTCTAAAGTAATTCCGTCCTCACCGTGGGCTTTTCCATTTTTAAGCTGCCTTAGAGCTAAGGCTAACACAATCTCGTCTTGATTGATGTCTGGCAGTTCGTCGGTGTAATGGCGTGTCAGGGTGGCTCTGGATTCATGGTCATTTTCTTGGGATCCTGCCTTGAGGAATCGTACAAGCTCTGGAGCAACTCCCCGGGCATGGATCACTCAAAATCTCTGATAAAAGCCTTCCATAATCGGTATACCAACCGAATCCTAGCGCTAAGCAGAGGCAACCTTCGCATCATAACAAGAGCCCTAACTGGACACTGTTGCCTTAACAAGTACATGTTCAAACTAGGGCTAAACGACACATAATCCTGCAGATTCTGCGAGGCGAATAAAACGCCTATCCTTCTGCTAGGTGAGTGTGGAGCACTGATGCACAAACGCAGCATCCATCTGGGCAAGCATCTGCATAGCCCAGACGAGCTGCGAGACATCACCCCGAAGAAAATCCTACAGTTCCTAGCAGCTGCAAGGGTTAGTGGCGAACTATGAACGCTACGGCTTCGGGGCTGAACGTATAAGTGGCGATCACAATAGGCCTATCATGGCCGCTGTGATACCCAAGCCACCCAAAGATAATAAAAAAAAGCGTCTCATCAGAGTCATTAGTGGTTTTCAAGGCAATAAATCTATCACCGAGAAGCTGCTGGAACTTCTCGGTGCCCGCCATGATTTGGATTGGGTTAGGTCGGAGCGTGGACCTCATCAAATAGTTTATCTCAAGCGTCAACTTAATATTCAGAAAGCCTCGGAGGAGTCGGTGATCAGATCCGGTATTGAACATGTTGATCACTGAGACATCTCTGAACATGTGCTTGCTATCATGCTGCAAATGCGTCATGATAAAGTCGATCTCATTTTTAGTCACAGTGTCGGCTTTGCGATGTCACTTTCCCCATACAACATTTGTTAAATAAAGTGACGCCGATGACGCCGACGAAAACGTCGGCGGCGGCGGCGTGGCTAAAATGATCGGCGGCGTGCGCCACGCCGATCGGCGCACACGTCTAGTATGTACTTATAATTTTGTCTTCAGATTGCGTTTAAAATATTTATTACTATTTGCAGCTTTATTATTGTTGTTTCTTCGTATTTGGATTTTCTAGCATTATTTATTTTTAGAAATTTGCTATTTGTAGATAATTTTATAAGTAGGTCCCAACCACGACAGTGTTTAATTTTAACCTGTTGAAAAGTCAAGAAAAATTGGTGTAATAAACGCGATAAATACCTGTTAAATAGTAACTATAAATTATGTCGTCAGATCGCGTTTACAAATATTTGTTATATTACTATTTGCAGCTTCATTATTGTTGTTTCTTCGTATTTGACTGCATTATCTTTCTTTCTCTCTCTTGCTCACGCTTCGTACAAACTAAAATCTCGCAACATTGCGAACGTAAGACATCTTCATTACGAAACTTATCTCCGTAAACTCGCACCATTGGATCGGCCGTCTCGAAAGTGAGCCACAGTAAACTAAAGAGTTCATAGACCTGCTTTTTACTGACAGTGAAAGTCTGTACGAAATTACAAAAAATAAACGGCCAACGGTTTTGTTTGAAGGTTTATGAGAGATGGAGATTTGTACCATGGACCGAAAAAAGCAGAGGAATAGTGTACTGAAAACTCGTAAAATAAGAATTAACGTCTTTAAAAAAACTGAGACGTATATGTTCACATTTTACACTCAAATTAATTCAAAAGACATATTCCTATTTCTATATTATGTTCTGAGCGAAGGTTATTAGCCTTTTCCTCTTTAGATTTTATTTACCTTTATTCGACTATCTCTGGCTTGCCAGTCTTACCATCTATGCATTTTTAATGATGTTCCATGCGTCTATTGATCGGTCGATTGGACCGACCGCAATTTATGAGAATAGAATACTGCGACTTGGCAGAGGAACGCCATTTGATTTTTTAGAAAGCTAAATAGTTGCTGCTCTCTGTTGGTCCAAAAAAATCACAGAGTATCCACCCTGTGATTTTTTTACTTAATCCCAAGGAATAAGATCTAGATATCGACCGGAGAAGAGATGGCAAGACATCTTTACGAAGATAGCTGGTCCTAACTGGACAAAGGCCAGAGAAAGAAAATTTGGAAGGAACTGGGGGAGGCCTACGGCAAAAACGGCAACCACTAAGAAATCAAATTCACTAGTAGAAATACACGAATGAAATTTCAGTCCGATCCATTCAATAGTTTTAGTGTGAAAAAGTAACAAACATCCATTCATACATACATTTTTCATAATCCATCCAAACATGTGAAATGACTTAAACCATAGTTTTATGGCAAGGAAAAATATTATTTCGAACAAATCATAAAACAGATTTACATTTCAATGTTTCGTTGGTATGTAAATGGTCTAGAAACCGGTAGGTATAAATAATACTTACTCAGTTAAACCGGTTCTCACGTCAATGCGATATTTATTTATCCTGGTTAAATATGTCTTGCTACGTAATAATATGTCCTCTCTTTTTCTTCCGTGTAAACATTTAGACCGGTGCATATTATAAATTTAAAGTAAGACGAAGGATGGTGCATATTTGTAAATTCAAACGACTTCCTACTGTTTGTTACTAGCGTCTGCCAGCGACTTTGTACCCAATTTTTTCGAAAAAAAAGCCCGGCCATGTGTGAGTCGACGCGCACTCGTATGGTTCCGCACCATCATACATAAGTATTTCGTAAAAGGGACCCTAAAAAACTAAGTAAAAAAAATTGCCATCATGACGCGATCATCCATCGACCTTCAGTTATTCACATACACATTGGATAATGGACCCCTTCATTTTTATACTTATTTTTATTTTATAGCGGCAAAAGAAATACATTATTCTGTGTAATTTCACTGTCTACCTTTAACCGTTCATGAGATACTGACTTCTGACGGACGGATAGACAGCGGAGGCTATTAAACCCTTGGAACCCTAAAAAGAAGCTGATAGAACTCTTTCAACAAACATCCATCCATCTAAACATACAAACATTCGCATTTATAATATTCTAGGTAGTGTGATGGGCTGACCTTCAATGCAACATAATGGACAACCGATCGATTAAGAAATTATTTATAGTTTATAGCGTACGATTTCTGTTTTGATTAGCAGCCTGTTATGAATTTGAATTTACGGTGAATTCTGCTTGACTTCATGGAAACTGCATTTAGTCCGTCTGTATTGATCATTCAGCGGTAATTGACGCATCATAGTCAGGTTGCAAATACAGGCTGCATGCTGCATTGCGCCTTCAGTTTCAATCTTACGATTTCTGTAACGACTTTCGCTTACTACAACGTTTGTGGCGATGGCGATGTATTAACAGCCTGTTATTAATTTGAACTTACAGCAAATTCTGCTTGAGCTTAAGTAAACTGCATTTCGTGCGTCTGTATTGATCATTCAGTGGTATTCACGCATCACAGTCGCAGATATAGACTGCATTGCGCCTTAGCTGCAAAACGTTGCGTTAGTCGATGATGTGTGATCCAGTCAGCATATTTTGGTCAAACAATACGAACGACGAGATGGATAGGAAACTTGAAAAGATACACCCTAAACAAATAACTGTAGATATTCATATAGGTCATACAAACATTTGTTCCGAGGCGGGAATCGAACACGCGACCTCCTGCGTCGCAGGCGTACCTTCGCCCACCGCGCCACAGAGGTCGACAAAATAATTTATAGATTTTATAGAAAAAAAATATATACCTAATAGAATAATGATAAAATGTACTGCTTGTTCCAGATCTGCCTAGCTCTCTCATCGCTGTACCACACGTTCTCTTGCCATTCAGAATGTACCTACAACACGTTTCTGATGTACGATCTCTTTGGGATCGCCTTGTCGCTGCTCGCTATCTACACGTCGGGCGTGTACTACGCTTTCTGGTGTCATTATGTAAGTGATTATATCTCTGTTGGCCAATTTAGCTTGGGTATGACAATTTGCCCTCCGACCAGGGGAGATGGCGACCTGCGAAAGACTGCAGGTAGATTCCAGCATCTACCTACAGTCTTTGGCTGCGTAAAGCTGAAGAAAGGGCGCCATGGCGCTCATTGGGGAGGCCTATGTCCAGCAGTGGACTAACATAGGATGATGATGACAATTTGACTTTTGACAAGACTCCCACAGAACCGCATAGGTATGCGTGACAAAGAGGAGGCTTATCGGCAAAAGAGTGCAAAAGAACCTATAAATAAATAAAATAATAAATAAATAATGCTGGACAATTCACACAGCATTATCTAGACCCATGGTAAGCAGACCTTGTTATGGGTACTAGATAAACTGATACATAATACATTATATGGATAGATATTTTTTATTATATAAAAAAAACATAAACTAAAAGTTATAATATCAATAAAAAATATCAAGGAAACGTTTATAAGAGCCCTCGGTTTAAGTACATTTGGTGGGAGTAGAGTACTTCGAATTTGCCCGAATTTCAACTTTCTTTTACTGCAGAAAGTTATACAAGACACTCAATACAATCAATCATTTTTTATCTAAAATTTTACTTCTGATAAACACAAGATTTACATTGTGCAAATTCTTAAGATAAAGAACACGCGATATTATGTTTTACCTTACAAATAACAGTTACTTGTTAAACCTACTATTTTGATCGGAACCGTTAGTCCGTTAGGTGCAAAGGTTGGTTTGTTTGGAGACAAGACGCGAAATATCACACATTTTTTTAGTGATCTCTGCCTAGAATAGACGTCAGGTCTACTAGACAATTTTAAAACTGAATTTCGTATAAATGTAAGCTCTGTTAGACAGATTTGAAAAATTCTTTCATCGTTGGGAAGCTATAACGCTATCCCCGGTGAACATAGGCTATATTATATTTCCATTTATTATTATCTTCGCTCATCATCATCAGCCTATAGCAGTCCACTGCTGGACATAGGGCGCTGCTTGCCAGCATCTACCTGCAGTCTTTAGCAGGTCGTCATCCCACCTGGTCGGAGGGCGTCCTACACTACGTTTACCGAGTCGTGGTCTCCACTCAAAAACACGTTTGCCCTAGCGGCCGTCGCGTCGGTTCGCTCATAGGAGCCATAAAAATGCTTATTTTCTGAATACAAAAGCGAACACTATAACTGTAACTACTCGTACAATAAATAAACAATGAAACGTAATATACATTACAAACGGTCAGAAAAGTATATAACATAATAGTAGAAGAAAAAACTAAATGCAACAACAATTAATTACCACAATTGTGTTCATTATAAAGCATTGAGCCACCATTAAATTGCGCATCCCACATGCGCAATTTAATACTCAAAGGGGAGACCTCACCTTACGAGTTTTAATTTTTCTTTCTTTACTGCGCAAATCCGTCAAAAACGGCGGCAAATCTTGCAAAATTTGAATCCTACCATAAAATAACACTGCTTACAGCCATTATAAGATTGCGTACGAGTATGTCAATTACTTGGCTTTCTCTTCTTTGCTTGTGCGTTGAATGAACCCTATTGTGAGTGGACACTGACACATCTATTGATAGATGAAATCTCATCAGACCATCTTACGCACTTACTACTATAGTTCTTCATAGTGCCTTTAATTTTGGCAACTTACATGTTTTGGTGAACGAATGAAGTGTGAGAGATGATCTCTGTAACTTATCTGGGCATCTGCCTGCAGAGAAGAAAAATACTTTATCATCATCAGCCTGTATAGGTCCACTGCTAAACACTGCCTCCTTCCATCGAATCCCTGCGACCGCTATAATGTCATCGATCCAGAACCAATACTGCTCAACAGGTATCAGTTCTGCGAGCTATATGGCCTGCCCATCGCCAACTCAGCCTGCTAATTCTAAAGAGCTATGTCGGTTACTTTGGATCTTCTACGGATTTCTTAGAACAACGTAAAACAATACCCAACTCCTTTGAAATTCTCCAAATTCCTCTAGACAGGTATGCGACCTCTTCATAACACCTAATAGGTAGGTATGATTTGCGCTATTATGAGGTATCAAATCACTGCTTAACACCTCTGTAAAATTTATCACAAAATGCCCTTTGCAATAATTCTGGTACCACTTCCCAAGAAACTCCTAATGAACAGTTATTCTGAGATTGCAAACCAAAACTTGATGCGAGTTGCTAGCGGTCAAGAACACGGGCGATTTACAAACAGGTGCTCGTGTGTGTTTAGGGCGATTCATATGCACATCACATCCGCTGTTTTGTAATAACTATACGCTTATGGGCGTCAAAATAACTTGGGGTCTTTGATAAGTGGTTAAGGGCGTGCCCATCAGTACCCGTTGACATTGAATTGAGATCGATTATTCTTTAAGTCTCATGTGAACTTTGCTATATAAATAAATGATTAATGCTGGACAATTCACACAGCATCTTCAAGCCCCAAACTAAGCAGAGCCTGTGTTATGAGTACTAGATAACTGATATACATAATCATAACACAGTAAGTATAGAAATTTTGTGTTATACAAAACACCCAGACACCCGGAACATATCTTCAAAACGTACAAACATTCGTCTCGACGCGGGAATCGAACCTGCAAGCTTCTGTGTCTCACAGGCAGACCTTCGTCCGCTGCGCCACTGCGAGGTCTAAGAAGCGCTGCTTAGCTTGAGGCTAGATAATGGTGTGTGAATTGTCCAACATAATCTATTTATTAAGGAGGTATGTCATTCCTTAGTACACGTTACCTGACTAAGTCCACAAGTCAACAAGGGGTGAGGGGGATTTAGGCCTAAACTACAAAGTTTAGGCCTAAATTATCAAGTGACGTCTTCTCGCCACCGCTACGGTACAACGGATGTTGTAATATGAAAGTCATAACAGAAAGTCTGGTCTGGTAACACGAACTCGACTCTGACGCTCGGTGCATAGCATGACAAGATATGCTATGTCTGTCTACCATTACACCGTGTAAGGATACAATACGTTTGGAGAGCTGATAGTTATACTAGAATAGAATAGAAAGACATTAATCAACAAAAGACACACTTATAGAATAGGTACATGTATAGAGTTGTTATAAAAAGGATCTAACTCAGCATAATGCTGGCTGTAAGAGACTTAGCCAGCGCTTGGTAAATGCGCTCGCGTTGTTTCTATGGAAACGTAGTGATGTTATTTCAATCACATGGGAATTGATTGATGGTATAATACAAAAAGTAGACTGGTCTTATTTATTCCAGGCCTTAAACTACCGGCATTCAAAATCTCAGATAGATCCGTTCAGTAGTTTTGGCGTGAAGAAATAAAAAACGTCCATCCACCCATCCAACCTAAACGTTACGACTAATTTAGTTTGATAATGATAATGGTGACGGGTAATAAATGAAAGCGTCGACAAGTCAATTAAAAAGAGAGCATACAATAAACACCTCAGCAACTTGGTCTATCTCGTACTCACGTTCGAAACGATTGCCAAGTCATGCGGTTTCTTAGAAATCATTTTCCATCGTGATTTGTCCGAGTAGGTACATGTAATCTGCGCTATTTGAGCCCACTCATGGCGAATGCGGCAAACACGCAATGTCTGCCACCAGGTCAACTATTCTATCACATATCAACGACCTACATAGCACTACATGCACTTACAATAATATATTCTGTGATTATTTCACGCGTCTGTTGCCGTTATCAATATCGAGCAAAAACGAGCAAAAAATCACATTTGTTGCATTGGAGCCCCCTCTAATATTTATTTTATTCTGTTTATTAGTATTTGTTGTTTGGCAACAGAAATACATCATCTGTAGGGTCATCCAATAGGGTCCCCTTAGATATAGGGTTTTACCCTTTGGGTACGGAACCCTAAATTCTAAATTTATTTCTACAAATCTTCTACTTCAGCAACTTAAATGTATCTTCTTTTCTTGTATTTTGTTTATTTTCTTGGTATACAACGTGATTTATTTGCCGTTTTTATAGATAATGGTCGTGCTTCGAGTCCGAAACGCACTTGGCCGCTTTTTCTCGTATACACTAAATTTAGTCTCAGCCAGTCAGTGATAGCTCAAAGGCGCTGGACCAAGACGACCTTTTAATATGTATCCAATAATATACTTTTTTTCTTCATTCCAGGAACTCCGACTGTTCTACATGACATCCGTGACACTAATCTTCATCGCTGCCATGGTGCTGCAAATACCCAAGCTCCAGGTGCCTTACCCCGTGAAGATGTGTGTGTTCATCGGCTGGGCGGCGTATGGTGTTCTACCGACCATGCACTGGGTGTATGCTATGGGAGGCTTCGATAATCCTATGGTTCAGGTGGGTTTTATTAAAAAAAATATAGTTTTTAGGGTTCCGTACCCGAAGGTAAAACGGGGCCCTATTACTAAAACTCCGCTGTCCGTCTGTCACCAGGTTGTAGCTCATGAACCAGCAGAGCTTGTGTCATGTGATAATTACATAATATAATATATTACATAAATACAATTTTTTATTATATTTACATAGAAAACGACCAGATTAGTGTCTCGAGGCCAGAATCAAACCCGCGACTTTCTGCGCCGCATGCGTATCTTCGCCGACCGCGCTACAGAGGTCGTCAATAAAATCTTTACACTGTTGTAGCAAGACAAATACTAATCCCTCGGGAATACAATTATTGTGGGACCATCTTGAGATCATTCTTTGAATAATAATAAAAGGATTATCAAATTCCACAATTAACGGATCAGCGAACATAAATATAAAAAAAAAACATATGTACATACATAGCCGAAAATCTTCCTGTCCTCTTTTAGAACTCGAAAAGTACGAGTAAATAATTTAAATTCAATTTATTTATATATTTAATTAGAAATCGAATGGTCATACATATCCACAATTAGTTTAAATTCATAATAATTAAACTAACTATTAACTATTAACAAATATACATACATGCAAAAGGAAAAAATCAAGTTAAAAAAGGTATACAATAAATAATGACAAATTCCAAATCAGACTAAAATTATTTAATGAATAAATATACTTCGTAAATGCAAATAAGCCATCGATATGAAAAATATTGTAGAAAACATGTACGTTTAGGAATTTCCGTATGTATTTAAGTAAGTTACAATTTGATGCAAATTTCTTATCTATTATTTCAGATATTCTTTCCACGAGTAATGGGCATGTACGCGATAAGTGGAACTGCGTTCATCATTTACACATTCAAAGTAAGCACTATCATTATCATACAATTAATCGGTTGATTAAATTAAACCGACCTAATTTGTAATCGTTAAGACCTTATTTTGGTGTGGCCTGTTTTAAGTTAAATTCCGGGTTCTTTTGAGTTTTCCGAGAGAACACGTTATAGTTTTACATTTCCTGTATTTTTAGTGCAATACTTAAACAATTAGATAGATATATTGGTAGTTTGTTAATAAGGTGGGGAATTAAATACTGGGAAGTTCTTTGTCCGTAGTGGTTATTAAACAAATAAACAATGCTGGACAATCCACAGAGCATCATCTAGCCCCAAGCTAAGCAGAGCTTGCGTTATGGGTACTAGACGACTGATATACTTAATACAATACATTACATAGATAGATATTTTTTTATTATACATAGAAAACGACCAGAATACCCGGAACAAATATCTGCAGATCGTACAGATATTTGTTTCGAGGCGGGAATCGAACCCGCAACCTCCTGCGTCGCAGGTGGTTGCGGGTTCATAGCTTTCGAGTGCCGAAAGCTATGAAAAAGGCACAAAATGTTATTGAAACAAAATTATAAATTATTTAGTATTGTGTGTATGTACAAAAATATGTAATTTTTAGTATAAGTAGTTATAACATCGCCTTAGGGCTTAATAAAAAACCTGTTATGATGATCTCAATAAATAAATAAATCTTATGTAGGTGACATAAGAGTATGTTTTGCACGAAAACGAATCAGAAACTTCGGTTTTCGTTTACCGTGTACTGATTAAAATTGTCCAATATTATTTATTTATGCTATCGTGTTACAGGTACCAGAACGCTGGTTCCCCGGGAAAGTGGACTACATCGGCCACTCTCACCAATGGTGGCACTTACTCGTACTAGGGGCTCTATATTACTGGCATAACTCAGGCATGATGTACGTCCAGTATAGAATGAACCACGGCTGTGCTAATACCATGAGGATATTCTAATTTAGACTCTTAGGTATAGTATAAAGCTCAAATGGAGAGCGAAAAACAGCCAAATTCCTACGGCAGCGAGTTTTTCGTCTGTACCCAAAATGTATTGAGTCCTGGCAGCTATTAAATCAAGTGGATATCGACATTGATCAAAGCGCATGATAAAACTGCAGGTTTCTGCTCCTTCCTACTTCCCTTGAGAAACAGCCATGCAGTAGGATTTCCAACAAACGAGTATTTTGAACTATTGCAGCTATTAACAAAACTTTGTTACGATATTATTAAATTACTATTGCAGCTATTAATTAACAGTGAATATCGCTATATAGGCTAATATCGACATGAGGCTAACGTCAACAGGCTGGTATCGGACGGTCCGTGCAAATCGCATCAGACGGATATTTGACCGTAATGCCGTATGGTATGTCCACTACAACCGCAGCCAACCATTTGCAAACGAATAAAGACTTCATCCACACTAAACGGTTCACCGGCATTGTTGACAGTCCATTGCGTCCACTCCGTACGCTGCGGATCAGTACACGCACCATTTCTATGGCAAACCTTACAAAGAATACTAAAATTCGTTTAATGCGGTTGGTGGCGTTAGTGCCGGCCTGTCGACGCTAGCCTTTAAAGAACGCTGTAATGGTCGCTCTGCATTTGGAATAGATCAATTAAGCAGGACTGTTTAAATTAAAACAATTGATGTCAAGTTTTCTGAAAACTATTCTAAATATCTCTGTCGTTCATTCCAGTACATTATATTATTTACCAATTTGTAGACATAATAAATTTAGCTTTACTTATTCACAAACCAAGAAGTTGGTGCACATCTTTGAATTATCTTTGAACTAGATTTTTTTAAATCGTTTTAGAATCTAATACCATAAAGATATCGTCCAACGCAATAAGCTTAACATGACATAGGTTAGTATTGTAATGGACATTGTGTGCGAGCACTTGTAAAATGTTTGACATTGCTCAGTTCTTGCTGTGATCTTATTTATGTGTATATTTGAAACACAATTAGAGCAATTTTCAATTAATTATTTCGTAAATATATTTTTTTCTACATGAAATGGACATTCGACGCTAAAATGGCTTTACGCATTCTCTGCCCATCCTCTACGTCATTGGCAATGAAAGTGTTTATAGGGACAAACTGCCACTGATGTTTGAGATGAATTTAGCGTCGAATGTTTGTGATAACCTATGGCATTTTTACCATTACATTGTGCAACAAAAGTAAATCTCCGTTCGACCGGTATTCGTGACGTCGTCGTTTGGCCTATGTTTTTTATGATAGAATTCGTTACGATTGACTTAAGTTACCATATTTATTATTTTATAAGTTTTAATGATCTGATGTTATGAATTATGTTGCTATATATTTTTTTTTTTTTTTTTTTTTTATGTATTTTAAAATGTGTTTTTATATGGAATTTTGACTGTGTTTTCAAAATTTGGATTTCACTTTCGTTAAATCGTAATTTAGATTTATTTTGATGAATAAGGTGACTGGGATTTGTGATAAATATGAAAAAAGTTTTAATAAATAAAATCAAACTATTAATTCTGGTTTTATATTATGGTTCGCTTGAAATTTTAGGATAGCGTTTGGCAATACATATAATATATGGGTACTACAGGGTGCTCATTAGGAAAACCAGTTGATTTCAATGTTTTTCCAAGTCTCAATTTATAAGAGGAATAACATACGCTGGTATAAATCTGGACAAAAGCCAACTATCGCCATCTTGTGTTGAGTAGCTGTAAATAGGAAGGATAGCGCCATCTAGGAGCCAGCTTATGCGTTAATCACGTAGTAACAAATTATTACACTAGATGTCAATAGCTGTACTATTAGCAATGCTACAGGCGCGGCGGCGCGCCAGCCCAAAACCAAAACTCATTTATTTGGTAAGAAGAAAGCTACTATTACTGCGCTGCAAGTTTTAATTTAATTAGCAGTTCTGAACTAGGTTAGGACCGAAATACCACACGAAAACTAGTGTCATCGGCCTGGATCCACCTGGTCGCTGAGCCAAATGTGTGCATAAGGGAAGGAAAGAGCTCAGATAGGTAAATTTATGTTAGGTAAGAGAAGGGTAGTAAGTACTGAGTGAGGAAGATACCTACATCCTCTACTGAAAGCAGGTTGCTTTAATGACTTGTGTAGGTTTATGTAATTTATTAAAGTTTGTTTGTGAAATGAGTGAAGACCACGACTCGGTAAACGTAGTGTAGGACGCCCTTCGGCCAGGTGGGATGACGACCTGCAAAAGACTGCAGGAAGATTCTGGATGCGTCAAGCTGAAGACAGGGCACTATGGCACTCATTCATCATCAGGAGGCCTATGTCCAGCTGTGGACTAACAAAGGCTGATATGATGATTAAAGTTTGTTGTAAGTGCCTATTTCATAGGCTCCTAGAAGATGAACTCTTTGCTTAGCTTGTCAACTAAATCATTTAATCAAGTCATTCAGTAATGTTTATTTACATAAGACATGGTACATAATACATTGGTGGAATAACACAGTAGAGCTGCATATCTCGCCCGAATGCAGGCACGTGAATATAAAAATCAGTAAAATTAAATTAGATGTCATTAATTAAATCAGATAATCGCAAACATTATTAAATTGTCAGTTAAAGTAGAACTCACTAGGTCAAAACTTAAAATTAAGGTAATCTTCAACCGAATAAAAACAATGCTCAATAAATAAATTAAATAACTTTCTGTTGAATAAGGTAAATTTAGTTCTTTTACATTGTTTGGCAATTTGTTGTAAATTTTGATAGCCATGTTATAACAGTTGCGACTATACAATTGAGTTCTTTTTGCCGGTATTGCTACCGGTCTTTATGTCTACAGTTAAATATATAGACTTGTTCAAAAGATTTAAATAATTCCATATGTCAAGAATCTTACATGTCCCATAACAATACAATAATAAAACCTACCAACATAAACACCAAGCAACCTATGAAACTGTCAGCACTGCCGAACAGTCAAAATATTACAAAAGGAAAATGGAAAAAGGGAGATAAACGGCCAATATTCCCGTTGCACCGTCGAATGAGCGCTGTTGGCTCAGCCGACTGGAAAATAGGTATTTTTTTATACTTTTTAACTGACGTCAATAAAAGGAAGACGTGCCATATTTAGTTGAAATGACATGAATTTATTTTTTATAAGACTTATCTACACAGAACATAGTAAACTTAAACTAAGAGGAAACGTGTTGGTAAGTGTGTAAATCCAGTAACAAAATGGCTTTGCCTCAGCATGAGTTGGATGACTAGCCACCCAACGCTTCTTCCGTCAATTGTGGATTGTGGACCGATTCTTTTGATATTGTGTAGAATAGATAATGATCCCGAGATCGTCTTATAAGAAACTTATATCTAGGTACGGTGCCTGAGGCGAGGCACCTGATACTTTATCAGCTTCTAAACTAGATACCTATGTACTTTTAAATTATTAGCTTTTTGGTAAAGTTGAAACTGTCAAGCCATTTTTTTGGTTTTTGAATACAGAAATAGTATAGAATGTGTGCTTCAAAAAAGTCTTGTAAGACTTATTTTGAAGCACACATTCTTAGCCCTAAATAAGATTAGAAGTAATGACGATTTGAATATACGCAGGAGGTAGCGGGTTCGATTCTCACATTGCGACTAATATTTGTACGATCTGCAAGTAATTGTTCCGGGTGTTCTGGGTATTTTTAATGTAATAAAAAAAAATCTATTCGTCTTTTTTATATCAGTCATTTAGTTCCCATCATAACACAAGCTCTGCTTAATTTGGGGCTAGATGCTGCAGTGTGGATTGTCCAGCATTATTTATTTTAAATATTTATTCATTCCTGTTTGCAATAGCAAAAGAGCCTCAAAATGTAGTTCCATTTTCGATCTCTCTAATCTTCATAGAACGGTAACATTGATCAATCAAACGCGCAAATTAGCCGTGCGATCTAATCAGCCTCTCTTGGGATGACTGACGGATTGGCCGGCGATTGGCGTCGACGGTGGCGCCCCGTCACGTGTCGGACTCGTGTCGGATGCGATAACGTTGCGCGGTGATGGGAGGTGTCAATGTGCATTATGCATAGTTTATGTAGGTGATGCAACTTGTAAAAGCGTTCGACGTCTAGTCCCAAAAAAATAGGTTTCGACAGGAACAACCTAGTTTTATTAGATTTGACGACCTCAGTGGCGCTGCGGACGAAGACCCGCCTGCGACAAAGGAGATTGCGGGTTTGATTCCTGCCTGGACCCTGAACAAATGTTTGTACGATTTGCAGATATTAAAATTTGTTCCGGGTGTTCTGGGTATTTTCATGTATAATAAAAAATATCTATCGAAGAAATGAATATTGCAGGCGTGGCGTGGGACACACCGGCAACACCGCTCTTCACTTCCCAGGGAATACTCACGCTGCCAGGTATCGTCATATACCAAGTTGCAATGTACGTGCGGGTGAACCATGGAGCATTCGCAACACGTGGAGACGGACACACTCACCGGTACAGGACCCGCGGAGCCGACAAGCTCGCCTCAGTACAGCACAGGTTAGCCAAATCAGACAGGTTGACTCATGTGCTCGGACCTACTATCTACAACCGCCTACCGGAGCATGTTGTCGCCGCACCCAGCTTAGCTTCTTTCAAAAATAAACTAAAGATATGGCTCATCGAGAGGGCGTACTATAAGGTCGAGGATTTTCTCGAAAGAAAATTATGATTTTTTTATTTTAATGATTGTGAATAATGTTATTATTTTATTACTTGTTGTATTGAGTTATATAATTATTATTTTTTTCTGCAAATTTAATTGAATCTATGTTCCATACTCTGACAAATTGTTATTTATATATTTTAATAAGTATTTAAAATTGTATTTAATTGTTAGTGTGTACTTACATAGATTTTTACTATGCGACTTGTAAATATTTTCTTTTACCAATAAAATGACTATCTGACTATCTGAACTCGGTAAACGTAGTGCAGGACGCCCTCCGACCAGGTGGGATGACGACCTGCGAAAGACTGCTGGATGCGTCAAGCTGAAGACAGGGCGCTATGGCGCTCATTGGGGAGGCTTATGTCCAACTGTGGACTAACATAGGTAATGTTGATGACGATGTAATGTATTGTACTATGAATATCCGTCATCTAGTAGGTACTCGTAACACAACTCACAAGCTCTGCTTAGCTTGGGGCTAGATGATGCTGTAAGGTTTATCCATTATTATTATTATTAAATTAATGTTAAACGTAACCACGCGCTCATTCAACCAAAACCAACATCAATTTAATTTTCGCAATAACATTTGTTAATCTTGTAAAGCAAATTTCCATAAAATTCGCATGTTACCGCCCATTGACAGATGCAGGTTTATCGTATGCTAATATTTTTTCTTTTATCGTAGTGTAATGACACTAAACTGTTTTTTTTGACACGGAAAAAAATGTGTGCACGCGACATTTTTTTTGTGGTCATGAATCATTTTTATGATTTTTTAAACCCAACCCGCGATTGTGTTGTATTAATTAATAAATTAAAGTTGCATTTTACTTACTAATTATACTCTACTTCTGTAATACCTCAAGTATTGTTACTATATTTAACAATGAAAATTACAATAAAAGAACTGAATCTTTACCTGAATCCTTGAAATTACTGCTTCAACTTCTATAACTACCTTATCTGTCTATACGAATTGTATACCAATTGAATCCATGAAACAGCTTCCTATAATTTATGATAAGTAGGTATCGAATGAAAACATGAGTCACAGCTTCCTATGATGATAAATTAAACGTGCTCTAACAAATTACCTTTGCTACTAATAATTCAGGAATGTACGCGAATAATTTACAATTTGAACATCACAGCGGGGTATTTCCTACACGTTTATAGTATGTATAGTATGTACGAACAGTAGGTACTTCTAATACACCAATGTATGTACGTCTACAATAAGTAGATAACGTTTGGAGGTACATTGTTAAACTTTGTTTGGGCTTTAGGAAAATGTAGAGCTCTTTGACAGTGGTAGAGGGAAATTAACAACTCTGGCTTTCAGAAGAAAATACTTTCCTTCCTTAAAGTAGAATAAATTTGTATACATTTTCCTAGGTTATCTAATCTAAGTTTTTGTATTCATTTATTCTCTAGTTTTAATAAAGATATGGAATTACATACCTACATGCAAAATTTCAGCTCGATCCGTTTAGGTAGTACTTTTGGCGTGAAGAGGTAACAAACATCCTAACTTTCGCATTTATAATATTAGTGTGATATATCATGAAACTTATTTTGGTAGCAATTTACGGACTTTTTATTCTTAAACTAAAAATTTAGGTAGGTACCTTATTTGGAATAATTTAGCGATAGCGCGTCAGCTATGCTCGGAAAGAAATCGGCAATGAAATTAACAGTTTGAGCCTATTACATTTTCTAAAGTCCTTATTTTATGAAGTTAGTCCAGTCATTTTCGAACAAAACTCTCTGAACATAAGCTATTCCCCTAATTTGTTGGCAACCACGCACAAAGAGATAGGTACTACGCCGCCGCTCCGCTCGTACCTACCTACCTATAGGGCCGTTAGGTGTATGTATCTTAGGTATTTTCGACAAAGGGAGGAACGGCATGATTAATCGCGGTCCATGAATATGTATGAGTGTTTGGGCTGTCAGGCGAGGCACCTTAAATACGAAATTACCTACGCATATTTACCTGCATGGGATGGGGTTATAAACATGAACTGTGAATCCTTGATTTTGAGAAAAGCTTATGTTGCTTCATGAAAAAGTTTTGCTGTGTTTTCCAAAATAAGACCGCCTCCACATTGGCTTAGCATTCAAGTAGATCTAGCTGATTACCTATACCTATTGAAGTTATCTTTTTCAATTTGAGAGAAAAAAACGTTACAAAAATGTGTGGATGTACCTACTGGGCAAAAGCCAGCAATAAGACAGTACGAGCTCCGGATAATAGTTTTTTTTGTCAATTCGTAAGTAATTCTACTACTTACGAGTTGACAAAAAACTTCTTTCTTTCGGTTTTTGTCGTACTCTACAACATGAACCAATTTTTGACTCTACCCATACAATATCTTGCTTGCTATTAAGATTTTTTTGCAACATATAATGCTCCCACAGGTAGACTAGGGTAAAAAAACTTCCACAACATTAAAAATTCCAAAACTCTCCACCAAACAATCTCACATACAAAATGCAAACACAATCGCGCTAAAACAATAGGATATACACACACGCGCAAAATAAACACGACGAAATTACGGCGTTATTATTTCTACCAGCATTATCATCTAAATCGCATCGCGCCACCATTTACGGTGTTTAGGTATTTGCACACTATTGTTAGTGGCGTTGTGTATAAAATAAACATTTGTTATGGCAAGGGACGGGCACAATATCGGCTAGCTTTGAGCCCACATTACCATTAGAATGGAGGCGGTTGATGTATGGCCAGCGCTTTCTGTGCCCCCGTAATGAACGTTGGTGCGGTTAAATTATTTCTTGGACCGAGTTTGAACACAACATACTCCTATACAGTGAAAAAAAATCAGATTTAGCGCCTTGATTTCATATCATTCAATTCTTCATCCACTCGCACAGTCACTTACATTGAATGAATGAATTAATGAATGAACATTTTATTGCACTTAAAACATAACAAAATAAAACCTTATATCTAAATTTTAAACATGAACAGTACAATAGGTGGCCTTATCGCTGACAGCAATTTCTCCCAGGTAACCTAGGGATGGGGAAAAGATATAAGTCTTTTAAGTGTAGGTAGACTGGGTTGGTATTGTCACATATTTTATTTAAAAAAAAATCTAATAAGTTGTTTTGATAAGTGAGCTATAATGAATTTGCTTAATTATTATTGTATAAATAGGTAGGTACTTAATTTTACCAAGAAGGTAAGTTTGTTTATAAAGAGATTTGCTCAGATACCGGTCCAGTTAAATAAATTATTCCTTCATTGTTCCCGACTGTGAAGTACCGACCACTGACTGGCATGAAGTTAGGGATAGTAGCTAATTATATAAATCGGTTCGGATCCATTTAGCCGAAAGATGCGCCCTGAAATAATCGCTGTAGGAACCTTCTCGGTTCAACTATATATTCCGGGATATTATGTAAGCACAGTCATTTGAAAAACTAAATAAAAATTAATAATAATAACTGAAAAACTAAAGAAAAGCCCGAAAACCTCTAAAAACAAAAGCAAAAA
The DNA here is from genome assembly GCA_943735965.1 of Eupithecia abbreviata. Taxonomy (NCBI): domain Eukaryota; kingdom Metazoa; phylum Arthropoda; class Insecta; order Lepidoptera; family Geometridae; genus Eupithecia; species Eupithecia abbreviata. The sequence continues at coordinate 8,590,618 of OX030982.1, read as the reverse complement.
CTTCATTTATATTCGCACCTTTTTGCTGCGCGTGTGCTTATTGTTTGTTGTTGAAGTTTTTTCTAAAATAGATGATATATAAATTTCTAATATAATGTAATATTTTTTTTATTGACTGTTTCATTCAATACATAGGTACCTAAAATTGTTTTGCGATTTGATCTGATGATATCAGTGTCGTAAATATTTTTCAGCAATATTTCCTTATTTGTTTACAAAAATATTTCGATTTTCAGAACCCAATATATGAATGTATAGAGAGAATTTATAAAAGTAAGAACTAAAAATAGAATGGGTCGGTTCACATGCCCGCTAAAATTAAAATTCTTTAAAAACAACCACTCGAGACAATTAAATAACAACCCGCGAACAAAGTTTGCTTTGTGAGCGGGGGTGAGGAGATCAAATCTAAACTAAATTTGCACGGGGCGTTGCGTCCGGATGACACGAGTTTTAAATGAGAGGATGATTCTAGAATGAAGAATAAATACGACGGGAAAACGCCGCGTGGCGGCCGCGTGCCGCGCGCGTGTTGTTCGCAAGTGTGTGTGGGCCTCTTTATCTTTGCAACCGTCCGGATAATATTTTGGCGGGAAAAAGGGCATTTATAATTCGAACAGGAAATATTACACGCTAATTTTGTCACATTACGGGTATAGATTGATTTTGTGCGGGATTGGATGACGTTATTTATGGTTTGAGTTTGTGGTTTCCCCTATTTGATGGTTTTGGGAATTTAAATTGTTTGATTTTGAATTACCAAGTTTAGCAATTAGCTATAGCTTCATTTGCGAGCATGTCACATTGGCTTAACAAAAAAGTAAAAACTTCATCTGTCTATCAAGTTTGACGTTTGTTGTCAGCAACAAACGTTAAAACTGATAGACGTAACCGTGACGTTTAACTGATTTTTAGATTGATTATACGGGGAAAGGGCGAACTACGGTGAGTTTGCCCTTTATTATCCCGCTGTAAGGGCTAAGGCAGGGTAGAAAGACACAGAAGATAGACTTATCCATTTGTTTTTTTTTTTTATGAAAATAAGTTTAATGTTACCAAATCGCACTTACTACTTTTTGTGTTAAAATAAATAGCCCGTTAACTGTTATATGCCATATTTTTCAAGGTATTTTGTCCAGCGTAGTTAATAGGACCTTACTCTCAAGAATCGATTAGTTATAATTATAAATGAAAATCGAGACATCAATATAATACTCGTAGTACTTAACAAGTAATAGTACGTTAGTACAAAGAAAGCAACAAGGAAAAGTTCAGAGCACAAGACATTGGTTGGAGGTCCATTCGAATAAACTAGTATCTACCTACTATGTTGCTTTAAAGTTGTCTACCATCTTGTAGAAGCTTCAGAATTAATTAATTAAATTCGAATCAAGATGGCAATACATCTTATAGACGTAATGGGAATAGTTCCACGGCGGGCGCCATAAATTCAATCGTAATTATATGTACTGGAAGTAACTACCCTAACTGTATGACAGAGACAGAGGCTCTGAAACTTTCTGTACGCTTACGTATTTCTGAGGAACTCTGATAGGGAATTGGTGATCTATGAATTGAAAATTAGAACGTGGTTTAAAACGGCCCGGCCTCCCTATTTATATGCGAATAACCCTCCATAAAATGTAATAGTGCAACAACAAACTCATTAAGTTTTAAGTATATTTACTTTTTGGCTAACATCTTAATTAACAAAGAAAATTACAATAAAATAGTAGAAACAAATTAGAACTAATATTTTAATAATGTGATGGTAGAACGTGTATAAAAACAAATCCCATCTACAGATTACTCAGTTTAGAAACAAATAGCTAGCTGTCTAATCTAGAAGACTAAAATTCAGTAGAGGTCTTCATTATATAAGAACTATTTTATCTGAAAATCAGTGTAAACAAAATGGTGAATGATCCCAGTGTCCGTACCCAAACTTTCTCGGTCAATGATTCCTATGAAAATGATGTGTATCGAACGCTTTTCAGAGGAAGGACATTGACATATTACTTTTAGAGGGGGGAGAGAATCTTAGTTTGAGAACCACTGGCCACCAGTTACAATGAGTGCGATCGCTTTACGAGGCGTGTGATTGACTCTAACTATTCTATTAACATTTAACTGTAACTATTAACTAAATTCAGCTGTAACTATTCCATTAACTTACTTCATCATTTAGCTCGGTTCTTTATTGATGCGCTTTTATATGACTTTAGTTTAATTGTTTTCAGTTTATATTTATTTCAATGTACATAAATTAAATAGGATCAAAGAACGGTTTGATTAGATTTACTGTTTTGATTTGTCGTAGTTAATTACAATTTATCTATCTGTTTTCATTGGAATTTAATTTACCCTAAATTATTATCTTGTAGTTTCTGCCCGCGGCTTCGCGTTGTTTCTATGGAAACGTTTTAAGGTTATTTCTATCCCATGGGAACTGATTTATAGGATAAAAAGTAGCATATGTTTTATTCCGGGCCTGGAACTACCAGTATGTAAAATTTCAGACCGATCCGTTCAGTAGTTTTGCATGAAAGAGTAGGTTAGGTAACATCCAAACATACAAACTTTCCCCTTTATGATATAAGTAGGATTTGAGTTTCGTGTCGGTCTGCCGTCCCATCGGAGTATGAGAGTGAAGGAGCAGAAAGTGCATCTGTGTTTGCGCACGCACTTGTGTACTATAAAATGTCCTGCCCACATGACTTTTCACCGTTGAGACCGGCCGCTGTAGCAGAAATGCAGCTACGAGGATTTCATCATCGTTATGTGTTTTGTTAACAAATAAACCTGTACCATTAGATAAAATAACGTGCCTTAGGTATAGATAACTGTTCTTAACCTTAACTGGCGCTCATTGGGGGAGGCCTATGTCCAGCAGTGGACTGCTTCAGGCTGATGATGATGAACTGGCCATAGGTAATAAGTTGAGAAAAATATCTTTAAAACCTACCGTGATAAATTGTGAACGTTTTATTTTCGACTTTCGTAGATCCTCTACGCTGTAGACATTGCTACGCCGTCCCATTAATAACTTTAAACACAATGAATCAATTCATATACCTACTCGTATAGGTCGTAGAGGTAAAGCAAGCCAAAAATTTGTTGATTTGATCTATCAGGTTGTAGATTTTATGCAACTGCATATCTACATACTACATTGTTTCAATTGTAAATTAACTCTAATGTTACCTATCTAATTTAGTATAGTTCAGTTTATTTCACCTATTTAATTTGGATATCACGGATAGCCCTTTGCAGAGGAGACGGCAGCGCATGTGTGCTTGTAGATTGCCACAGCGTGGCTTCTCAAAGACTGCATCACCTTGGGACACCGAGGACGCCTAGGGAGGCATGCACCGGCATCAGCGAGCTGCTGGCCTTCCTGGATAACATCGGGTAGTTAGAATAGCAACCACCCGACACTCAAAAAGGCCCCCCGCGGCCAAGTTGCGGAAACCAGTCCAGAAACAAGTAATTCTAATGTTCATATTATTTGAATGTAATATTATTTGCTATTAAAGATATTAGCTAAAAATAAGTTAGTATACTTAAAGCTTAATGAGTTTGTTGATGCAATTAAAGGCAAAGCCAACAGCAATGATTGCGTCGAAATCGCATTAGAAGATAAGATCCCAATTTGCGAAGTTAGCGACATTGCTGGAGGCGGTTCAGTAAATTAATTCACGATTGTTGCCGCAATACTATCGGATTTAAGTTATCTGTGGTCTGAAGAAAAGGGGAGTTATTTTACACTAGATTCTGCCCGCGGCTTTGCATGTAGTTTTTCGATTTAAAAGCTATTCTTTAAGCCAAGTTGACTGACCATGCACGATGATGTGTTCAAAATTTCAGAACTTTTGACTTAACCTTGTGAGATTTGGTTCGTTACATTTGTCTTCCCAAGCACTTATAAAAGTTGGTTTGTATGAAGTTTTTTAAATATAAAAAAATGTGTTCCAAGTCAACCCGTTCATGTCGTCAAGAGTTATTAGAGAACCGTCTAGAGCTAGGGCGGCAGCTTTCTTCTTTGCTTTCTTTTCTGTGTATTTTTAACACCTCAACTACGAAAGTCATTTATAACGGGATATTTACCATGATTTGATTTTAGTGATTTTTTGGTAGTGGTAACGTTCGTAGCAAAAGTAAAAAAAATAGGGTTGATCGGTATGTCTGCCAATAAAAACTTACTCGCAGTGCCTTCAGCTATTCCGTGATCTATTGCTATTCCTCGATACTAAATATTGGAAAACTGAACTCAAAAAATCGAATCATTGTAAATATCTCGTAAAAAATTACTTTTATGTTAATAACCATAATACTTTCAAAAGGTTTTACCTCAAATGCAACCACCAATGCCTGCCAAGTGAGGTGATTAAGGCAAAATGTTTGAGGGAAGTCCAGCTGTGAACGTATGGGAGCTGAGCTGGTAAGTACCCTCTTATTTATTATTCACAATGATTTTGTTATTTTAAATAGCAATTCCTGAATTAGGTTAAACCTCATCTTTGAGTAAAGATCGTTCCATTGTGCGTCGATGCTGAATCTGCATAATTTCCATTAATTAAGCAATGAAATGATTAATAATAGGGGTTTCTGAGTTACGACGGCTTAGGGTGACTATAGTGTTGCTTGGCCTGAGGCATTTGGGGAAATTTTTATTTTTCATCGAATGTTTATTCGTTTATATCTATTCAAGACATGGTGTAGATAAATTTGATCCCGTTAAGGAGTGGAGCAAATTTCGTTAAAACTGTTAAAGCTTTAGCTAATCACTACATAGTATAAAACAAAGTGGCTTCAGCTGTGTGTCTGTCCTTAAGTTAAGTATGCTTAGATCTTTAAAACTACGCAATGAATTTTGATGTGGTTTTTTTTATTATGATCGGTATTTTATAATAAATAGAGTGATATTATCTATAAGAGGAAGGTTTGTGAACCATTTGACGCATAGATTTCCACGCGAGCGAAGCCGCGGAGCGCAGCTAGTGTATCAAACATTATTTTTTTGTAATAGTACAGGAAAAGCTTAAAGAAAGGGAGGGGCACATTTGTCATGCAGTGGAACAATGCGGGTTGAAAATAATAAAATAATGTCTGGTCACCCTAATTTATGAATACTCATTATACCTCTAAGACAATGGTTCTGATTTCAGCGAAATATTATCTTAGGTTCGTTCAGAGGACGAGTATTGAAGGGCTAAGGGTTTGAATATTCAAAGGGAATAAATTAACTTAAGCGACGCCAAACAAAAGCGCCGAAACAAATTGCAGGGAAATTAGGCCTTTGTTTACTGGGAGTTTAGTAGGAAGTATAATATTTTCTTAGTTAATATAATAAGGTATTTAGTTTAAGAGTTTGGAAGACTATATATATAACCCAGCAGTTAATACTCAGGACCTAGACGTGCGCAAGCGCTTTACCTGCTGCCAATATGATACGACTTCCCCTACAATCGTTTCAATGGTTCATTATATGAACCGACGAACGACACTTTTATTAAACTTTGAACCATTTTAAACCAATTACTTGTTGTAAAATAGAAATAAAATTATCGTCGTGTAGTAAATAGCCTAGGGTAAGCACAGGGTTGTTGTCTAATAGGGTGGAATAGAGAAAAAATATGTCACTTTGTCATCTAATGCGTAATTTATTTGAAATTCATTTCCTCAACTTCAATTATGTACGCAATGTATGACGATGCGATGTCATTCATTATTGTCTGTTCTACCCTTAAGGCGAAATGAGTTCGCTTTTTCGAGACAAGGACGAACGAACGCTGCGCGGGGAAGGCGAGAAAGGGAGGCAAGAGCCACGGAATGACCGGTCCGTACGCAATTTCACTGGTTTTAATTTTTAAATTTGTCATTGCTCTAAAATAATACTGATTCTCAAAAAACCAAAATTTTCTAAAGTACCTATTTATTAGGGAACACGTAGAAGAAATTTCATTACAATAATATTAAAAAACTAGCAAATAAAACTGGTTTTTCCGTAGAGATATCTCTGTAAAAATGAAGATTTAGAGGAAACTTTGCAATTTTTTTCTATCGAGTCAAGTTTAGTTAATCGTGTTCCAACTCCCATAACATACTAACTAATATCCTAAACTTTTGATCCTCATCAAAATATATTCATATGTAGGTGTTTTGTTCCATTAAAATTGATTTTCCGTTAAGTCAAAACGTGTGTTTTGGGACTCATTTCACCTTAAGAACAATCACTGTGCGTGGCCTACTGAAGTACCTAATATTATACCTAACAGCGTATGTATGCTTCTTTTCAGAAAAAAAAACAATTGAATAAAGCCGCGGATGGTTGCATTATTATAGAGGTAGTAAGCACAAGTACCTAGGCACGTGTAGGTACATCTCAAGCCGTTAAGCCTCTCTGGTCCACGCTGACGTAAATAGCGTGGACGAGCTACCGAAGATTAGCCAGATTAGCCGTAAGAACATAAGCCCATCAGCCATCACTGTGAACTTGACCGAGGTGTGAGTTCACCTTTGATAAACACTGTGATCGACATAACCGAAGTTATCGACATAGCTCTAAGAATTAGCAAGCTGAAGTGGCAGCGGGCCGGCCATATCTCGCGAAGAACCGACGGCCGCTGGGGCTAACGTGTTCTTGAGTAGAGACCACGACTGCGACAAACGTAGTGTAGGACGCCCTCCGACCAGGTGGGATGACGACCTGCGAAAGACTGCAGGTAGATGCTGGATGCGGCAAGCTGAAGATAGGGCGCTATGGCGCTCATTGGGGGAGGCCTATGTCCAGCAGTGGACTGCTATAGGCTGATGATGATGATGAAGTTATCAGGTAGGTAAGTACTTCTTGTAAGTTCATCAAAGGAGTTATTAGTAATACTTAACCTTAAATTCACTCCCTTGTCGCGTCTTTTTACACGCAAATGACTTGACGATTTGAGAAATTATGAATCTTATATTTTTCCTTCGTTCATTAAATATATTTAATAGATATTGATATAAAATATATATTGCTTACAATTATATCTGAAACTCGGCGCCAAGCAAGCGAGTTTTAGTTATTTTTGTCTTGGTTTGTTTACAAACATTCTACATCTAATTTGGTTAGTGTATAGCTACCTATATTCTATCTTAGTAGGTACGTAGCTGGCTAGAACTCTATTGATGCGAAGCGTTGATGTGGTATTACCTTTAAGAACCCTAGAATCCAGCATTCTCGACCAACAATGATCCACTTGAATTAATCTACCCAAATCTGTGTTGAATCACAAGGAGTGGAAAGTAAAAAGGGATGCCTTTTTCCAGTAGTGGAACACTCATCTTCCTCAGCAGGTACGTCATCCCGGCTGGCCAGGCGTGTTGGAAGGGCGTCCTACAATATATATATATATATATATACATATATATAATGCTGGACAATTCATTCAACATTATCTAGCCCCATGGTAAGCAGAGCTTGTGTTATGGATACTAGATAACTGATATACCTACATAATACAATACATTAAATAGATAGATATTTTTTATTATACATAGAAAACGACCAGAATACCCGGAACAAATATCTGCAGATCGTACACACAATTGTTCCGAGGCGGGAATCGAACCCGCAATCTCCTGCGTCGCAAGCGGACCTTCGCCCACCACGCCACATCGGTATACGTTTACCGAGTCATGGTCTCCAATCAAGAACACGTTTACCCCAGCGGTTGTTGGTTTTTCGCTAGACATAGCCGGCCAACTGCCAATTCAGGTTGCTAATTCTTCGAGCTATGTCGATAACTTTGATTCTCTGGCGGATGTATTCGTAAAAAAGGAAACAAGAAACAATTATCGGCCGTTTTCTCGTGGACTCACTATTTTGTCCTACTAGTAGGACCACGAGGGAAACCAGTTTCTGTTCTCGTCCTACTATTCAAAATTCTACCACCTGTAGATGGATAGATAGAAGACATAATTTTTATTGAGAAAAGTGAAAAAAAACGTGGAATTCCAAACGAAAACTACCTTTAACCTTTTCCTCAGATAATTTTGACATTTATTACCTTTGATGTGTGAAGTATCCAGCATTTTTTATTTATATTATGCTTTAGCTTGTCCGTGTCCCAAACCTATCCCAACAGAAGAATAGCAAATATCCATTCCTAATGTAAAAAATATGCTAATAGTTTACATTAAACACTATCCATTACTAGGCGGATTACTTTGCCCTATGCTACATTGCGTTACCCTAATCTACCCTGCGTTACTCTGCTTTCCCCTGCTTTCCCCTGCGTTACCCCCTCGATTCATTCTCGATCATCGCTCCTCATCGTACTCAAATAGGGCTTTATTTATAGAAGAAACATCTGTGTTCTTATTCATAACAAAGGATTTGCGTTAAAAATAACACAGATTAAAGTTGCTATTTTAGATTTTATGTTTTTGTTGGTTTATTAATAAAGTGGAAACTATTTGTAAGGGAAGGAATGTGAATAAAACATTTTCTAGGTAGTAAGTTGTGTTTAATATTTTCAAACTGAAAAGTTTTTCCTACATATTATATCATAGTAAAATATATGTAGATAAACAAAAACTCGTGCTTTAATCGAACAATCAGAATGGTCAATTTATTGTTTAAAATATTTGCATGTCAGAAAGTAATTATTATAACTAATTTTATTTTAATCTATATATATAAAAGAAAGTCGTGTTTGTTACAACACTTATAACTCCGCTGGACCGATTTAGCTGAAAATTGGTGGAGAGGTAGCTTAGAACCAGGAGTCTAACATAGGATACTTTTTATCATTTAAACAATTTGACACATATATTTCCACGGGGGCGAAGCCGCGGGGAGCAGCTAGTAATAGAATATAATTTAAAGTATGTCTGAAATAAAATAAAATAATAAGTAATTGTTATAACAAAGTATATTTTATAATTATTAAGATATAATGTGGTCTGGTCACCTAGATATTTGGTTCACATCAATCATCTTTTTAAAGGTAAAATATAGAAAGAAGGAAGCGCGTAAAATTGCTAATTATTGTTACTTTTGGCGAGCATTTAAAATGTTACTGCATCACAAAAAATAATCTGATCTGAATGAACTCAAAAAAAAAAATGCAAGGATACATTATTATATAAAGAACAACATTGGTGAAAGGTTAGGTGATGATGGCATACAATACACCAAACTAGATGTGAAATGTGTTCGATCTGCAGATATTTGTTCCGGGTGTTCTGGTTGTTTTCTATGTATAATAAAAAATATCTATCTATGTAATGTATTGTATTATGTATATCAGTTATCTAGTACCCATAACACAAGCTCTGCTTATCATGGGGCTAGATAACGCTGTGTGAATTGAATTGTCCAGCATTATTATTATTAATGTTTGGAAAAAAAAGCATGACACAAGGAGAGTAAGTAAGCAATATTTATTGAAGGAATTTTCTCAAATCGCCAGGTACTTAATGAAAATTTCGCGTAAAAGAGCGTGGCAACAGAGTGAATTTTAGGGCGGTATATTAAAAATACCTATTGCACATCAAATTTGCCTGGAATATATAGTTTGGAAACAACTAGTCGGCATTTTATATGCACATGAAAAAAGTGATTATTGAAAATAATGAAAGTGTGTGCCTTGCAAAAAGCAATAACTCAGCGCAAAGTTTTGACTTCGTACTGATTTCAAGTGATCTTTTGTATTATCCTCTTTACTTTAGTGACCTGGAATAAGACTCAAACTTCTGTGTGTTTATGTGTGTGTGTACATAAGTGTTTTTACAATAATAAATAATAATATAATGCTGGACAATCCACACAGCATTATCTAGCCCCATGGTAAGCAAAGCTTGTGTTATGGGTACTAGATAACTGATATACATAATACAATACATTACATAGATAGATATTTTTTATTATACATAGAAAACGACCAGAACACCCGGAACAAATATCTGCAGATCGTACACACAATTGTTCCGAGGCGGGAATCGAACACGCAACCTCCTGCGTCGCAGGCGGACCTTCGCCCACCGCGCCACATCGGTCGTCAGAACAATAGTTTTGTATGTATAGTTTTATGGTGAAACGGTTCTTGTCGATCGACGAATGTTATTTTAGAAAATATACAAAATTGTTTTTTTTTTATACCTATTTAACCAAACACTAAACTTATAATGTAGTCATGTATTTTCATTTAAGAAGATTGCTGAAAAGCGACTTTAGTTAAAAAAAATGCTATGCTATGCTATGCTATGTTATGCTTTAGTCTGCGAAAGACTGCAGGTAGATGCTGGATGCGGCAAGCTGAAGACAGGGCGCTATGGCGTTCATTGGGAGAGGCCTATGTCCAGCAGTCGACTGCTATAGGCTGATGATAATGATGATGATGATGACTATAGTTATATTTATTTATGGATAACTTTTTTACTTGATTGGTAGGTATCTAGGTAGTCTAGAAGAGATCACTCTTGAGCGATAAGATCGCCGATTATCGCTTTTTCATTAACTAAGAATAATTATTTTGTTAATAATTTCTACGTATGCAATACGGTATTATCTATATTTCAAAGAAGGTCATACAACATTACATGTAAAAAAAAATGTTTTCGTATTAATCTAATTACCTACCTACCTATTTTTAAATTAAGTGAGAACTATAGTGCTAAGACAAACCTAACATAGGCTTTAAAGCACTACTAACTTAATGATGTAACCTATTTGTATGAATAAATAATCTATCTATCTATCTCATCATCATTATCATCAGCCTATATTAGTCCACTGCTGGACATAGGCCTCCCTCAATGAACGCCATAGCGCCCTGTCTTCGGCTTGACGCATCCAGCAATTATACCTGCAGTCTTTCGCAGGTCGTCATCCCACCTGGTCGGAGGGCGTCCTACACTACGTTTACCGAGTCGTGGTCTCCACTCAAGAACACTTTTGCCCCAGCGGCCGTCGGTTCTTTGCAAGATATGGCCGGCCCATCTATTTAATACCATGATTTGATTTTTGAGTTATCCAATATATCAAAATCAAATCATGGTAAATATCCCGTTTTAAATGACTTTAGTATCTTTCATCTACCTGTAAACCAAGCACGCACAGGGATTGTTCTCTAGGGTAGAAAAGACAATAAGTCATCGTATTTAACTTGAAGGAATTAATTTTAAAAAGTTTACGGATTGGATGACAAAGTGACGTAATTTGTCTCTATTATGTCCTAGACAACAATCCTCTAGCTTTAATAAATAAATAAATAATGCTGGACAATTCACACAGCGTTACCCCATGGTAAGAAGAGCTTTTGTTTTGGGTACTAGATAACTGATATACATAATACAATACATTACATAGATCGTTTTTTTTTTATTATATATGTATAATAAAAAAAAACTAACTATGTATGAAAACAACCAGAACACTCGGAACAAATTACTGCAGATCGTAGGTACACACAATTGTTCCGAGGCGGGAATCGAACCCGCAACCTCCTGCGTCGCAGGCGGACCTTCGCCCACCGCGCCACATCGGTCGTAATGTGGCTCGTATACCTAAACAGCTACTAAAGTAAAGGTATAATTATAAGGTACCTCTTTATCTTTACTTTTTATCAATAATTAATTACTTAAAATAGGCAAAATAATCTTATCACTCCGTTAGCGGTTCTCTTTGAAAACTATTTAATTTTATAAGCGCGTTATCATTAATCTGACATCAATAAATTTTATAAAACCTTTTTATGGGTATTAAAATATACTTTTTTAAAGAATATGATAATTAATTTGATTGTGTAATTGCTATCAATGTCCAGAAACCACAATAAAAACAGGTCATACTCATGTATCTAAGCTGGATCTAAGTAGGTTTTACACAATTTAGAAAATATTTTAAAAGTTGATATAAAAATCACCTACACTTCTCGAATAAACTTGTTTTCTTCAGCTTAATGTTAAAAACATACAAATCAGATTTCAATTGATACTAAATTCAGTTTAATCTAAACACAGAGACCACTATACATATAGAAGACACTTTATAACATACTAAAAGTTGCAATTGATTTTCACTTGTTTTTTGATATCCATTTTAATGTTCTTTTGTTTTCAGAATTCTAATTTCGAGCATCACAAAGGTTCCGTCAGCGAACGTTGCCGTCGGCGTCGGTCGATCGACGGGCGGCGTAGCTCGGGAGGGCGGCCGCGTAGCGATACGTAGGCCCTGTAGCAGTTCGTAGGTCCCTCGTAGCACCCTACTATAGCACCTCACATACCTCACTCATCAACAATGCCCAGTCTAATTAACCACTTGAAAACACGTGAAAGCAGACGCGTGAGAAACAGACTGAAACAGCATGCCGCCGGTGCCGCGCGCGAAGCGACGCTACGCGGCCGCGCCGCCATATTGCCCCACGCCCCGCCCCCCGCACCGCCGCACTCACGCATTGGCTGTAACGGACCAAGAAGGCGGGGCCAACTTCTCCTCAATGTTGCCAGCTTTTTGAATAAATAATTTCAGTAATTTAAGTAATGAAGGCAATTATGGCGTTGTTTAGCTAAGTTTGCGCCGCGGCGAGTGGGAACTTTATATTTATACCGTTCTCTTTATGTACGCCGACGCGCGGTTAATGCGCCCGATCTGTTTACGTTGCGAGAGCTTATTTATTGCGGGCGACTCGCTGCACGGCACGATTTAAACTGCAATTATTTTACGCTATAAGGAAAACATATTGCACCATTTAAATGAGTTTTTCCAGGATAATTTGGTAAATGGAGATGGATGAGGCGCTTTAAACTTTTGTTATGGAGTATTCTACGTACAATTACTAAGCTGATCCTCTTCTTACTTAAATATACGTACCTAGGTAAGTACGTATAGCTAGGGGCTTATGTAGAGCTATGAATAAATCACGGCTCATCTCGCACAGGAAACATGACACAGTGTAAACGGTAACCGGGTTACGTCACTAGAGTCCGTCAAGATCCTGTGTGGACACTCGCGGGCAGAAGCAAACAGTGACGTCACGGAGCGTCATCGAGCCGATAAAAAGTCGATTTTATTCGCACAAGTTCGGCCAGCTGACTGTCCCCTGCGCCCCTCGCCGCGCCGGCACGCACACAATTTTCAGTGTGGCGAGATTTCAGGGAGAGCGAGAGAGGTGTAGGTGGGAGAGGCATGTGCGAGCGAGACGGTGACAGGGGCCGGCGCGCGGTGGCGGCGCGATGGGCGGGCGCCGGATGATGTATAGAGTGGTGGAGTTAGGTTCAAATTGCTCCGGGAAGTGGCCGAGATTAGAGTCGACGCGGGCCGCACCGCGCCGCGTACGTAAGCCCTTAAGACTGTTTTTAATACTAGTATTTTTTACGCGATCCCGACAGGATTTAGCGGATAAGCGACGTCGTCGTCGTGCGCTTTGATTTATCGGTATCGGATACGTTTCGGTTTGTTTTCTGGTGTTTACGTTAGTGGTGACCGCTGGCTGGACGCGCGTAATCCCGTGGCTTGTACAGATTATGACGGATATCGTCGGATTTCATGTACACACACTGTGAATAAGGCTTTCCGGGGAATCTGCGTCTCTTAATACCTGGAATCATCTTTAATCTGCTGTCAACAGTGAGTATTTTGATTTGTTGTGCGAACTTCTGCAAATGATTTGGTGCAATGAAAGTGTGCCTATGGCAAACCTCCTGAAGGAAAGGTAGGAAGCAATTTACAAAAGCCTCCACCCTCCTTTTTCCTACCCTGAACTGAAACACGGGGCTGTTGTCAAACGTAACCTGTCGTACCTGTTTTTAAAATAGTTAAAAATCGCTTGCTTAAATTTATTGATGGGTCAAAATCAAATCTGTTGTTCAGGCTAGTTTGCTATATTTACTATTTTTGGAGCCATTTGATGGCATTAGCTAACTGATAAGTATTTCCTAAACTTTTTTAATGAAAATTTAACTGTAAATTAGCCGCTTCAACCAAAATTAAGATACCCCAAGGCCAATATTAAAATCTCGTTCGTTGTTTTGCAAAATTGTTTTGAACGCCGGCACACGAACATTTCAGATAGACAAAAAACAAAAAATATTGGACATCTAAGTGATACTTAAATGTGCATCTGGTTTCTTTTCCACTTTTCCATCGAGTTGACAAACATTTAAAAAACGAAAACTAATTTATTTTCTTACTTGACTTGTCTACGAGCTAATTTGTAAAGCATAAAGAACTAAACGTTATTTTTTTAATAATTGTGTAATAAATATCATAAGTACCAACTATCATTTATTTTAAATCGAAATATTAAGTATTAAACGAGTTAAATTTATTTTAAAACATAAGGCAACGATATTGTTAAAATATAACAAACGAATATTAATTACCTGTATGAAAACAGGCGTCAATCCGTTCTTATTAAAATCATAGCTAATTGTTTCTATTTGTAAAGATTTTTTTTATTTTATACAGACAATTAAAATTTAATTATAACACTTATATGTATATGTTACGTAAGTTATTGGTACGTTAATGGTTACTTCCTATTACGTATGATCAATATTTTTTTAAGAAATACCTACTAATGAAAGTCTATAAAAAATATGGCGCTATAAAGTTTCAGCGTTTAGTGTTTCTCATATGTTATACAAGGAGTAAAACTTTTATTATAACCTCGCATTCATTAAATAATGAAGCGTTCTATGTTTTTCGAGCGTGTCTATATGGATAACGGCACTCATTAAATTATAAATACCTAATGCTTGACAATTCACACAGCATCATCTAGTGTCAAGCCGATCAGAGCTTGTGTACTAGTCCATGATTATACTTAACACTTTAATTGCTGAAATCACACGGTATGTGTTTTCTACAAGTGACTAATATGCGTAAATCCACACTAGCCCAGCGGCTGAGAAAATACAGATCTGTGTGACTCAGCACAGCCGTAATATTTTTCGAACGAAACGCATGTGCGGCGCAACACAACCGCTGTGTAGAGCGGCAGCACGAATTTTTTAGGTTAAAAAAAAGATCACACAAAAATCGCAGTCAAAGTGTTAATACATAACATAGATATCTATCATCATCATCAGCCACGGTCAGTACACGTCCATTGCTGAACATAGGCCTCCCCCAAACGACGCCACGAATAGCGGCCTTGAGCCGCCTCCATCCATCGACTCCCTGCGACCGTTACAACGTCTTCGGTCCACATCTTTGGAAATGCAAATCTTACTTTCTAAAAATGTGTCCTTCTTAACTATAGTCTGTCGCAAACAATCTATAAGTAGCTTAACTGCTCCATAGGTACATCAAATTACAATCGAAACAGTTGTGCTAACTGCAGACTGTTGCAATATAGGTATAGTCCATACTCCGATTTAAAAACCTGGATACTTTTTTACAAAACCCAAGGAATTTTGATGGAAAATATTTAATGACATTTAAACAAAGCTATGACATTAAAATAAAATGCTGGACCAATCACACAGCATTATCTAGCTCCAAGCTAAGCAGAGCTTATGTTGTGGTTACCAGATAATCTGATATAGGTACACAATACATAGGTATATTACATAGCTAGATAATATTTGTTATACAAAGAAAACGACCAGAGCACCCGGTTAATAATTAGCTGCTCCATGGTCCGTTAAGTTTGACGTATACCAAAATAATATGACAGCTATTATCAAAAACGTCCATTAAAATGAAACGTTAATAGCCCGCTTATCTTCCAGAAGATCACATGTCTAAACGAACCAGGAGCAAGAAGTTTGTCAGTAGCGCCCACATTTTCCCGGGAAATCTATTAAAAAAAAATCTCCCCTGCCCATCCAACCACCACCGAAAATATTTATTTATGAATGTAGGTCTTGCACGGTCTCCCGTACAAACCAAACGTAAACTTAACTACTGTACTAGTATGTGAATGCTACTATGTGAGCTACTAGTATGTGAGCTATGGAAAGAGCTATGCTCGGAGTTTCTCTGAAGGGTAGGATTCGTAACGAATACATCCGACAGAGAACCAAGGTTATCGACATAGCTCAAAAAATTTGCAAGCTGAAGTGGCAGTGGGCCGGCCATATCTCGCGAAGAACCGACGGCCGATGGGGCAAACGTGTTCTTGAGTGGAGACCACGACTCGGTAAACGTAGTGTAGGACGCCCTCCGACCAGGTGGGATGACGACCTGCGAAAGACTGCAGGTAGATACTGGATGCGGCAAGCTGAAGACAGGGCGCTATGGCGCTCATTGGGGGAGGCCTATGTCCAGCAGTGGACTGATATAGGCTGATGATGATGATGAGTATGTGAATGTACTACGAAAAAATAAAAACTTCAAACAGTAGTAAATATGTAAAGAGTATATTCCCTATCATCTCCTAAGCTATATGCGGGCATTAAGGTCCACCTAACTAATAAAACCTAATCTAAAATTTAACTACTCCACTCTTTTTTTTTTTTTTTTTTTTCTACTCTAGAGATATAAATTAAACACAGTGAATTTTAAGTATTTCCTTTATTGTTATTTTAAAAATCTTAAAAATTTGGGTTCAATTAAAATAAAATGTTATTAATAATATATATAAAGGTATTATTAAAAAATACAAGGATTCGTTCACCAACATATGGTTAAACTAGTTTCTGTCCGCGGCTTCGCACGTGTTGTTTTTAAGGAAACGTTTTATGGTTATTTATATCCCATAGAAACTGATTTATGGGTTAAAAAATATCCTATGTTTTATTCCGAGACCTGTAATGCAAACGTCAATATTTTCCGACGAAGCTGCCTAATTACGACTACCTTTTGGTGACACATCTAGCTGGTCTAGTTTGTGTTTGCCTGAGACATCTAGCACTTAGACTTTATGATTGTATTCCCAGGATAAATTTTAGTGTTTATCGTAGCGTTATCATTCGAACAAAATAATACCGACTGAATTGAGCGAAGGAAACCTAAAAATACAAAAATGTGCTCTTATGTTTGTATGGCACGTTATCTATGAATGATAATTTTATCGTGCCGACTTGATAACGAACACCTATGGGTAGATAAATTGAAATTATGAGGTTTGCTCTACTACTTTGAGGTTGGAATATGCAGCCGCTTGACATTCTATTTGACGACCTCTGTGGTGCGGTGGGCGAAGGTCCACCTGCGACGCAGAAAGTCGCGGGTTCTATTCCCGCCTCGGGACAAATGTGTGTACGATCTACATATATTTGTTTCGGTCGTGTTCTGGTCGTTTTCGATGTATAATAAAACATATCTACTTATGGAATAATATTGTATATTCCAGATGTTGAGGTGTGGATTGTTCAGCATTATTTATTATCATTTATCACACTTATTTTATAAATGCGAATATTTTGGATTGTTTAGATGGATGGATGTATGTTTGTAACGTCATCATGCCAAAACTACTGAATGGATCGGGCTAATTTTGCTTACAGGTTGCTCTAGGCCTGGAATAAAACATAGGCTTACAGAGTTATTTTTTAACCCATAAATCAGTTTGGGAACTGATTCTGGGAAAGATAACCTTAAAACATTTCCATAGAAACAATGATTGAGAAGCCGTGTTCACAGCTGAACATCTCTTCGAAAACAAGGGAGGTTATAGCTCTCATCATCATCAACATCATCAGCCTATGATAGTCCACAGCTGGACATAGACCTCCCCCAATGAGCGCCATATAGCGCCCTGGTCTTCAACTTGACGCATCCAGCATCTACCTGCAGTCTTTCGCAGGCCGTTTTTTGGTAGTTTTTTTTTATAGCTCTACCAAGCTGAAATTTCTTACCAGAGAGAAGAAATGTAACATTTAATTTGAATCAAAAAAATTATCCGGGATATATATAAAAAGGGTGTTTAGAGATCTTGTTCATTTGGGTAGGTGCCGATTAAGAAGTAAGTTCTTTTTAACACCCTTTTTGTGCTATATTTTGTTTTGTCAGTGTTATCATAAAAAAAAAACGTAAAAGTATAATATCATAAAAGTAATTGATTTTTTTCTAAGAAGAAGGCTTCGTTAAGCTTTATTTCGCCTGGTGGGAAGCGATGATAAAGTATAATAATAATAATTCAATTTTTTAGTCACAGAATAATTATTCAGTCCATTGTGTTAGTTTGCTTATAAGGTTTGTACTTAAAATTAATAAAAGATTTTGTCCTCTGGAGCAATTTGTAAATTATAGGACAGTTAAATTTTTCAGCAATCGCGGTATTTATGATGTGGTACGCTTGCCTAGAATGATGCTGATTGACTCTGTTCTTGAAGATACCCAAACTTCAGTGACTATATGAAAGCCCATTGTCTACTTTGTTACTTAAACACCTACCTAACCCCTGCAAAATATAATATAATAAAATCAAATAAATAATAAAACTGATTAACGTTGACTTACTTTAGATTTCATATATATAGGTATGTAAGTTTAAATATATATTATAATTATATAATATTAGTAAGGTTAAATATATATTATACGAGTTTTTTCTTTGCAGTGTGTTAACCTAATCAAAGCTTATTTCCAATGTATATTTAAATCTATTACCTGCTGATAATAGATTCATGTTATGCCCATGCTCATGTTATTTTAACTAATTTTCCTGATTAACTTTTATATGAAATACCTTTATGTTTATTTGACGGACGACCGATGTGGCGCGGTGGGCGAAGGTCCGCCTGCGACGCAGGAGGTTGCGGGTTCGCCTCGGAACAATTGTGTGTACGATCTGCATATATTTGTTCCGGGTGTTCTGGTCGTTTTCTATGTATAATAAAAAATATCTATCTATGTAATGTATTGTATTATGTATATCAGTTATCTAGTACCCATAACACAAGCTCTGCTTACCATGGGGCTAGATAATGCTGTGTGAATTGTCCAGCATTATTTATTTATTTATTATTATTATTATAAATAAAAAAAATATATAAAAAAAAATATTAATAATATTAATTTTTGAGAAACCAGAATATAAATATCTATATTTATTTTAAACCTAATTGCCAACTTCAAGATATATTGTTTTTTTTTTATTATTATACTTAGCCTTGATGAATGTTATATATGACCTACCTAGAACTGATTATCTTTCAGATGATTTAGTTAGGTGACTTAGTTTTGTTTCCAAGTGTTCCGCCTGCCACATTCCTCATAAAAGTCAATAGTGTTAGATCATTCAGGCTTATCAGCTAGATAAAGGAACAACTATCTAAATATTTACCTTTACGTGCACTAACACATGTTTTACATGCAGTTAGCGATGTTCTACAGATATGATAGAGTTAAATTGATATGTCGGTCGATTCAAAGCGGAGATAGTGTCAAGAGTGTGTTGGAAATGTCTGGTTTTTAATGATAACAGGAATAGGAAGTGCATAGTAATTCGCCACCTAGTTTCGGTATACTAACTAGATGGCGTTAAGACAATTTGAAATGTGCTTTTATATTTTATTTTCGATATTCACAGTCTAAAAACAACCTTTCTCCGTTGGTAGTCGGGTAAAATTCATTCTTTCTTTTATTAAATTGCAGAAAAAAATGACGATTGTATTTTTTTTTTGTATTGTTCAATTTAAATCTAAATTCATAGCAGCGCACACAAAATATAAAGTAGTTAAATAAAAATGGATACTAACCATACGTATGTATTATGTACATTCATTAGCTTTATCACATTATATTATATTGCTTAGGTATCTACTTGCTTAAATCTTTTTTACCTGACTGTACTCAACAACTGCAATAATTTGAAGGTGTCCGAGTTTACAGAAACAAAAGTAATAATATCAACAAGTGATAAGTGGGACAGTGCATCCCAAATTCTTCTGTCCCAAAAAGCAGCAAGTCACATTATCTGTGACCATACCAACCACTGTTTCGAAGCGATCGACTAGCGAACTGAAATTTCAATGAGATGTTGTTTTAATAGAGCAAAGCACTTTCGCCAACTTAAAGCTTTCGGCTTAAAAAAGGCTTCACGTCGGTTTAAAGGGATAACGGAGCGCTCCGATTGGTGCCTTCGGCTTGCCCAATTACTCTTCGGGCGAAGATTAGTATCTCTTTGTATTAGAACAATTTGTGGCTGTGACGAGATGACTGAATCTCCTGGATTTGTGTTGTCGACCTTTGGTTTTAGAGCTCTTGTCTCTCGGACTACTTAAGCTATTATACGGTGGGTTAATTTCTGCTCTTTCAGCAGTCTTCATTCCGTCTTTTGTCGCGTAATAGTTTATTGTTTTTATTTTTGGAGCGGAATGTTTGGTTTTGTTTAGTTGGCTTTCACAGGTAGGTATAGGTACTAGGAGGCTTACTAAGTATAAAGTAAATCTATGGACAGAGAAAGCTTCCCAAAGGATTTTCCTCTCCACCGCAGTGACTCACCAATAAACTACTCAGGGAACCCGCACGGGCCATAAGCGAGTGAAGATATTAAGAGTATTAGGTACTATTTCTGCTTTTTTTTTCTTTGCACACATGTTTCTATGGAAACGTGTTACGATTATTTCGGTCTTCTACGAACTATTCTATCGAACGAACTTATAGGATAAAAGAAGCTTGATTTATTCCAGGCCTAGAACTATTTGTATACAAAATTTCAGTCTGATGCGTTTAGCAGTTTTGGCGTAAAGAAGTAATAAGCATCCAATCATCCAAACTCTTATATTTATACTCGAATTATTAGTTTGATTTTACTCGTAGACAAGCGTTAGCAATACTTAAAAACAAAAATAAAGCTCACGTCAAACGCGTAGCCGTATAAAACACACAAGCCCGTTATCAAACTGGCCACCTATAAAAAAGAAGACCTAACTTTTACTCTATGGTGTTCGAAAAAAACTTAAAAGCCATGTCGATAAAAGCAAGGACGGGCAATAACTGCTGATAGCGCTCTTCGACACCTTTTTGCTTTTTTGCTGAATATTGAATCCGGTAGAGATGATAGGACGGAGTGGTGGTAGAAGCTATGGTTCAAGGTATGAACTGTTAGCACTGTGTGTAGTGTAGGTGTACTTACCTATAAGTGTTAATCTGTGTTATCTTAGACATTTTATGTAATCTTAAATTCGCTCATCAATCTTTTTTTTGTGAAATCTTATATATTTATGTAAAAGTTACAATGACTGTATGTGTGAATATCCAGGATATTAACCACTTGGACACGCATAATTGTACATATATTTTTCCCAATATTTCATATTATAATTATTTCTCAATAAGCTGAAGCTTGTGTCTGCCTACCGTTAGTTGTGTCTACTTATTTGTGGTTCATATTTCATATTAATAATGATTTTCGTTATTTTTCCAATACACTCGGTCCCGTGCTTGCAAAATAGCTCTTTGGAAATACACTGCTCTGAAGGCAATTAAGACCATAAATCACATATTCTACTTTTCCACTCTTTCTCATTACTTTATGTGAAACAGATGAAGAGACAGTGCTTGTATTCTGCGACATTTACGAAGCAATTTTAAGACATGTGTTTTTATTAAAATATAACATATAACACAAGTCAACTACGCAGAAAATTCTAATCTAAATTGGCTGAATTTGCAAATACAATTTTTAACAATCTAAATAAGTTGGGTCAGTCCCGTATTTTAGGAAAAAACTACTACATAAAATTAAATTATATATAAAACGAATCTAAATCATTTTATGGCCGCATCACAGGGATGCGGAATGCGGATGCGTTCTACTTTATTTTCATTCTAGCGTCACCCCGCGCCGTCTCGAACAAGTTCGATCATACTCTATTTCGTTAAAATTTGTTTGCCGATCACAATCACAACCATTCTTCGTGTCTCTTCACAAAATACGTTTTTCGTTTTACTCACATCGTAAATGATGATGTTAAAAGAGACTATGAAGTAGGAAACCTCCCATTAGCTCCTGATTTACAACGATGCCGCTACCGTTGGCTATTTGAGTTATGAAAGTTGTAAAGCTGTATATCTTCATCGTTCAGTTTTTTTATGGCGCTTATTTTTACTGCTCAAACAGTGCAGTGTGTGCTCGCCTTAAATCAAGCTGGTTAAGGATTGATTTATTAGCTGTTTAGGAACTTTGTTGTATCTTCTTGAATATGTTTGTAGTCTCGCTTGTTTGTACTTTGTGCTTTAAGCTTGTTAGAGCTTGGTTGAAGCCTGTTTACCTAAGTCATTATAATTAAAAGTTTTATTTTTTGTTAGTGACGCTCACATTTTAATTCTTATGAATTACATTACAATTAATATACATAAAGGTACTTAATAGCCTGTATAAAATAAAATGTGGAATAATATCTCACAAAATAAAAAAATCGAGTTTGGTCAATAAATCAGATTATTTCAGTGTTCAGCTTATGACTCCCCGGTTTCATCCAATATCAACGTGATCTGAACTAAATTTGTACCTTAATCAGTTATATATTACCAGTCTAATTAGGTATATTAACCACTTCTTTTGAATGAACATCATCAATTTCCTTCCAGCAGGCGATGCTCGCCTAACCCCGCGGCCACTCGCCCCCGTTCCCAAAAGCCTCATCATTCACCTCCGCGTGTACAAGGAAGCCCTAGCGGCCGGCATGGAGCCGCTAAGCGAGAACGGCCTCTGCCTGTCAGAGCTGGACTTGCATAGTGGCGCGCACTTGCATGAGTCGGTGGCGGCGTCTGTGGGCTCGGCGATCTCGAGCCTGATGGCGCCGCTCCATCATGAGCCACAACACGCGCCCCTGCACCACGCCCCACCGTTGCATCACGAACCACTCGAGAAACTCAAATGTAAGTATCTATAATATGCTTAGGACTAACTTGGACCCTACCACCCTCGTTGTCTCTCAGTTTCCTTTATGCATCATCTTTCGCTCGCTACATCGTGGATATATGCAGTAAGTCTCGTACTGTATTAGGTACTTGAGCAAGCCATTCTTAGTGTCTTTTTCTCCCTCACAATGCAGTATAGAGAAGCCAAGTATGCTGGACTTAATTGACGGATTGAGGACACAGTGGTGAGCACTTGCACGAGTCTGTGGTGGATTCATGGGCTCGACGAGAAGAAAATAATGATTACTGTCTTACTTCGGCGCTGATGCTGCAAACCAAAAGGTATTTACGCCTCAGTACCTACACGAGAACGGCCTCTGCCTGTCAGAGCTGGTCTTGCATAGTGGCGCGCACTTGCATGAGTCGGTGGCCGCGTCTGTGGGCTCGGCGATCTCGAGCCTGATGGCGCCGCTCCATCATGAGCCACAACACGCACCCCTGCACCACGCCCCACCGCTGCATCACAGACCGCTCGAGAAACTCAAATGTAAGTATCTATCATATGCTTAGGACTAACTTGGACCCTACCACCCTCGTTGTCTCAGTTTCCTTTATGCATCATCTTTCGCTCGCTGTATATATCTGGTATTAAGTGATAATAATGTCGTTCGAGAAACTCAAATTTAAGT
Organism: Eupithecia abbreviata; assembly: GCA_943735965.1. NCBI lineage: Eukaryota > Metazoa > Arthropoda > Insecta > Lepidoptera > Geometridae > Eupithecia > Eupithecia abbreviata. The sequence continues at coordinate 8,567,185 of OX030982.1, read as the reverse complement.
ATCTATAATATGCTTAGGACTAACTTGGACCCTACCATCGTCGTTATCTCTCAGTTTCCTTTATGCATCATCTTTCGCTCGCTGTATATATCAGGTAAGTGATATGTCGCTCGAGAAACTCAAATGTAAGGATCTATCATATGCTTAGGACTAACTTGGACCCTACCACCCTCAGTTTCTTTTATACATCATCTTTCGCTCGCTGCATCGTGGATATATCCAGTAAGTCCTGTACTTTTAATGTTGTATACTTGAGCGAGATATGGAAAGAGAGCTCGAAATTTCTCTGAAGGATAGGATTCGTAACGAATACATCCGACAGAGAACCAAGGTTATCGACATAGCTCAAAGAATTAGCAAGCTGAAGTGGCAGTGGGCCGGCCATATCTCGCGAAGAACCGACGGCCGATGGGGCAAACGTGTTCTTGAGTGGAGACCACGACTCGGTAAACGTAGTGTAGGACGCCCTCCGACCAGGTGGGATGACGACCTGCGAAAGACTGCAGGTAGATACTGGATGCGGCAAGCTGAAGACAGGGCGCTATGGCGCTCATTGGGGGAGGCCTATGTCCAGCTGTAGACTGCTATAGGCTGATGATGATGATGATGATACTTGAGCGAGCGTTTCTAGCGTGCACCGTAGCACCACACTCAGCTGTTGCATCAGGAATCGCTGGAGAGGGTAAAATTTAAGTACTTATCATATACAAAAGACAGTCTTAACTATCTGACTTGGACGCAAGACGCTTTAAGGGTGCCTCTTGTATGATGGAGGAATTGCTTAGTAGGGAAGACCTGTGTGTGCCTTTGTCCTGGGTCCATTCGCACGAGAGAAGCTCAAATGTACCTACATACATATAAACTGTCCTAACTTAGACATGACACTGTCTTACACTAAGTGCGTCTTAGAGTAGGGCCCACGTAGGGATCCTAAGTTATATCGGCCTCTGACTGTCAGCGATAGACCCAGATTGATATTGGCCCGCTTGATCGCATGGGTCACGATTTGTTTGAGAGCTCACATGTAAACCTCTCTATACATAAACTGTCCTAACGTAGACATTTTTTTTTCATAACGTAATCTAGGGTTCATAACATGCATCATCCTTTCACATTTCTCTAGTAAACTTTGCATTACAAATTACAAGACTGGCTATCAAAATATCGGCGTACGTAGCCAAAGACAACAAAGAGCGAAAATTGCGCATCACTGAGACAGGAGGGTTCCGTACAGACTATTACAGAATCTGTGTCACTCTATAGTAACTGGTGACGTATCTGTGTGTATGAATAATCCCTAATTTTGTATGAAGCCCACATCTCGTCACGGTCCGCGCCCGATTACGTTGACAACATCATCGAATGCTGTCGAATTTTTAGCACGTGCGTCGTTTTTGTATTTTTATTGCGCGCGTAAGAATATTTGGATTTCGAATATTTTATTTATCCTTCCGTTTATTTTTCTTATTTTGCAATTTTTCTTATTTTGCAATTTTTTTATTTAAAAAAAAGAAGACAATTGCTTTTCATAACTTTCAAGTTTGTAAAAGTCGGACCAAGTAAACAGTAATAAAATAGACTTTGTATGTATCAGTAGGCAAAATCTTAAACAGTCATAGTACCTACTTATTAAACTACCTATCGAAATGCCTACACTGAAACAAATTGAAAGAACTACGACGACATTTATTTATTGGATCAGCATCCGCCAGCAAGGCCAGCAACATATCTTCGTATAACAAAACGACTCAATAGAGAAATCCAATAAAACAAACGTCCCTTTATTTTGTTTACTATTTTAAAAAGGATTTAGGAGATTTATAATATTACGAAACGTAGGAAAATTAGTTGAAAATTGTTAAATGTGAAAAATATTTCATCACTGTGAAATACAATTTGTGATTCTGAAAATACCTACTACGTTTAAAATTATGGGACGTTACGGAGATAATTTTGACACGGATTAACATTCCACGATTTAAATTTATTTCAATTGCATTCTATTTTTAAGACAATCGATGTCGTGAAGGAATGCTGTTCCAAATTGTAATGTTTGAAATTGGTACAAAATTGGTGTCACTACGTTCATTCATTCATATTTTTGTAAAAATAACAGTTTTTGTCGTACAGATGAAATGGATTTTTAGAATTAGAACGTTAAAAAATATTAACAGTTAGTTTAGGACACAATAATACTGTTCTTAGTCTTTTTGCTCTATATGCTATATTTATATATATTTGCTAAGAATAATGAACAGATTATAGAACTGACCTAGATACATAAAAATAAAATACTGAAATAAAAATAATGCCGTAATTAAGTCCACAATCGTTTTAAACCACCTGTGCCCAGATAAAATTGGATGATTCAATGCAAACAAAGCATCACTTGTAAGAGCGAGGCTAATCTGATAGTTTTTACAAACACATCAGTGTGGATTACACCCCTGGATGTTTAGTTACGCAATTAGTCATGCCCTTTGGGGCGCGGTATGTTTTGAATGTTGCTCTACCAGAAATAATGCGCTACGTTATGTAGCTCTATCTCATCTGTTTTGATAAGGTTAAGACTAAGATTTATTGATTTTCTGATCATACTATCTGATGGTATTTACTAGAATCACATCCGATTTTGCGTCAGATTATTTTTGAGCTCAGTCGTTCTCCAGCTTTTACTGCGAGTTAGAAGGTCTATGTTCCCGAGCCATAAACCCAAAATTACTTGCATAAATAAATACAATTGATAGCAGACGCCTATTATAATAAAAATAAAACATGCAAAAAAACAGCTTAAAATATGATTCCATTTTTACACCATCTCTGGCGTAAACGCACCGATTTGCAATCCATCACCGACGAACAAAAAGGGCAACAGAGGCAATCATTTAAAGTCAATCTGGATGAATCGATCATCTCTCTCTTTCACACTCTAACAATATACATCCTGCTTTCTCTTTTACTCGTTAAAAAACACCCCTGGCTCAGTGAAGCATTATATTGCGATGATTAGGCCTGCACTTGCTTGCCATTGAATTTAAATGGGGGATTAAAATGCGCATTTTATTTGTTAGAGCTATTGTGCTAAGTTCATTAAGCGATAGCTGTCGTCGGTATTGTGCTATTTGAATAATGGTTAGTATCAATATTACCTATTCCACACATATTGATTTCAAACATATTGTTTTTATTGAAAAATACTGAGACTCGCATAAGGCAATACATTAAACTTTTTGTCATGAACATTGAACATAAGTTAATAAAGTTAGTAGTAGTAATACTCGTATGTTAACGGTTTGATTACTTTTCTCAAGAACTCTACGTACTTACATACTATCCTAAAAAGTAGGTACTAACCAAATATATAAATACCTTCTCTCTGAGGTAAAATAAAAATTCCTGCTCTCATAATACTTCCCGAGGACAAAATTCAAACACGGAATTAAAAAAAAAAAATTGCTCGGGTTTATTTTTACCAATCTCTTTTTCGTTCATTTTTATGTGAAGGTATTGGAAAGAAATCCTAACAGATCTGCGTATGGCGGGCTTATCCATCGAAGATTGTTCTTATATCCGACATTTTTATAAAAAACACGTTTCGTGGCTTTAATTTTAAATTGATCAGATTCCGCAAAGTCTTGGTAAGCCTTTGTCGTCGCCATTTTTACCATCCTCGGAGATCTCATTATTTCGAAAAAATATGGAGAATTAATTATGGAAGGCTTAGATTTTATTACGTTTTAATAAAGGATCCCATTTTCACACGGCTTTGTCAGATTGAAAAATATTTTTTTGCTGATCCGAGCGGGGATTGCCTACACTGAAACGTAAAATATAGGTATGGAAAGTTGATTCGGTACACTTTTGTTATCCAGCCTATATTAGGCCTGGTTTCCAATTATGTATATCCATCTTTATTTCTATTAACATAGCTCAAATAATTCGCAAGCTGAAGTGGCAGTAGGCCAGCCATATATCACGAAGCACCGACAACCGCTGGGGTAAACGTGTTCTTAAGTGGAGACCGCGACTCGGTAATCATAGTGTAAGGACGCCCTTCGGCTTGGTGGGATGTTGACTTGCGAAAGTCTGCAGTCAGATGCTGGATGCGGCAAGCTGAAGGTGCTATGGCGCTCATTAGGGGAGGCCTGCCTATGTCCAGCAGTGGACTATTATAGGTTGATGATAATGATCTTTTTTCTGTTTAGGAACTTGTGATCAAACCCTTATCTTTCTCGGGTTGGCAACGTTACAATGCTTGGCCCTGTATACCAATGCACGGACACAGTTTAAACAATAGTAGCACACAGAGGTGTGAGGCCAGGGCAGACAAATATTTGTCCTGTCTACGAGATTACATATCTATGTGCGTGCCTGCTCAAATGGTCCCAAACCTGACCGAGGCGAATGCCGTTTTGTTTAGCTTGTCGTTTTAACGTTTTGGATTAAGGAAAATCTTTTATCTAGAAACTTCCTGCCTGGTTTGAGTTACGTGTTAGCCTGGTGGGAGGTAAACTAGGGACTTGAGATGAGATAACGTAGATAAGCATTTGGTATATCATCCACTCAAATGAAAAAGCTAGAGTCATCTGGTCGTTTTCTATGTATAATAAAAAAAAACTGTCTATGTAATGTATAGTATTATGTATATCAGTTATCTGGTAACCATAACACAAGCTATGCTTAGCTTGGGGCTAGACAATAATGACGTGTGATGTGAATTGTCCAGCATTATCTGTTATTTATCCAGTAATTTTAAGTTCCTGATTTTTTTTTATGCGTGATTACACAGATTAAAAATTTATTATTATTGATATATATCAGGTATGTTGATTATGGAATCCAATGGATTGTCTTTTGCGCTTACGTAAATAAATAAATAATAAATAATGCTGGACAATTCACACAGCATTATCTAGCCCCATGTTAAGCAGAGCTTGTATTATGGGTACTAGATAACTGATATACATAATACAATAAATTGCAAAGATAGATATTTTTTATTATACATAGAAAACGACCAGAACACCCGAAACAAATATCTGCAGATCGTACACACAATTGTTCCGAGGCGGGAATCGAACCCGCAACCTCCTGCGTCGCAGGCGGACCTTCCCCTACCGCGCCACATCGGTCGTCGGTCGTTACGTGTCTAGAGACTCGTCTAGTCTTACCAAAACACTACAAATATGTTTATTAGTTTTTGCACAAACAATCATGTGAAGAGCTATGAGAGGATTATGAGAGAACGTCCCAATTTACATGGCAAAAAATATGTCCATAGTCCTACCTCTGACCTACGCGCTACGGGTCGACACAGACTTTTACGACTCACCGACGCGACAAACGACCTGTGATTTATTAACATAAAAACTAATACAAAAACCCGGTGCCACACTGTCTGACTGCACCCCTGAGGTGTCGAATCACAGTTTTTTTAATAGCAACCCTGTGATGGGTCTACGGGGAGCGCGCTTCTTTGATCTCCAATGCTGTTTTTTTTTACCTTGGCAATTTTTTGTTTGGATATTAATTTGGAATTAAAAGTTTTATATTTATGACATGGGATGATGGGATAAACTGTCTGATAGCTTATTTTCCTTGTAGATTTTGTTTCCTTGCAACAAGATGATAATATTTATGTTCATAATGCAATCTCACTTCATTAACGAACTTATGACTGAGATTTAAATCTTAAATATTTTCTGGACACTCATATCTCAGATTTACGCTCGTGATGCATGCGATGATATGTAGGTATCATCGCATGCATCACGAGCGTAAAGATCTGAGACGACTAGACGAGAGAAAGACTTCCAATTTAAAGAACTGTAAAACAGGGATAGAAAAGCGTTCTATAATTATATTATATTATAATGCTGGACAATTCACACAGCATTATCTAGCCCCATGGTAAGCAGAGCTTGTGTTATGGGTACTAGATAACTGATATACATAATACAATACATTACATAGATAGATATTTTTTATTATACATAGAAAACGACCAGAACACCCGAAACAAATATCTGCAGATCGTACACACATTTGTTCCGAGGCGGGAATCGAACCCGCAACCTCATGCGTCGCAGGCGGACCTTCGCCCACCGCGCCACATCGGTCGTCACATCGGTTCTATTATTATTTTCCATGTTTACTTCTGACTTCAATAACATTCATTTCAAACTAATTTATGTTTAGTCAGATTAATATCTCACAGCTTTCTCCCAAGATTCTTTAATCCCCAAATTCCTCCACTTTTTTCGTCACCTATTAACATGTGCACGAGCTATTAAACATTCACATCGGCAATTAGTGATGTCGAAACTAAATAAATTCTCCGACATACCTACCTCGCGACATGTGACACCCATTCTGAAGGCCTGTTAACAAATTAAACCGATTTGTTCTGTTATTCTAATAGGGCGAGCTATGGGAAGTGTTTGTGTCGAGCATATTTTGACAAAATTTATTGCTGCCACGCCTTCCTGACGCGTTTTTTGGAGGCAAACCCGACGGATGCGTAGCGACATCTGTTGCGCAAAAACGTAGTCACGCCCCACGCGATGCGTAGACCCATGAATTTGTGAAATGTTGACATTTAAAAGTTTTTTGTTACTTCGTTATATTTCAAAAAGACCGCCTGTAAAATAATGCGATTGGATAAGACTATAACACACATACTGACAGGAGAGGCAATTGCTATCTCAACGAATTAAAGTTTGCATCGATAGAATAAGATTCTTTTTCTCATAATCAGAACTTAGGTACCTACACAATAATACATACACCACAATACTTTATTTAAGGATAAGAAAAAAACACCGCAGGTACTTAGGACTTAGGACGTTTAAATAATTGACACTGACTCAGCATGAGTTGATAGAGCTGGATTACCTGTCTTGCTTTGATTGTGATGTAAATTATAAACAAAACATAAATTCGAAATTATATGCACTTTTAATATTAAACGTCTTCGTACTTGCTACTACTCATTAATAATCAATCAATTAATTTTGACAAATATGTTTTAGAACGTTCCCCGTTCGCTAAATTCTAGTTAATGACACATCCCAGCATGATTCCGACTGATGTATCAACAACAAGTCAATGGATGAACAATATTTACAGCGTCAGTGATTGATAGTGCCTGACAGATGGACCCGGATAACCCTTGCATCGCGACGGCCCATCTGTCACCCGGACCCGTTATAATGGTCAGTCAGACCAACACCCTTTTTCTACACTTTCACCCGCAAAAACCCATTCAGGGAAATGATTTGTGTGCAAACAGAAGTAATTTATGTGTGACGTAGGAGTGTGAAACCAACAGTCCCCGATATACATTTTATTACTTATCAAAAGTAATGCCCCCGTAAATGCGTGTGTTTACAACGCACAGGTAAAACATATCTAAAATAATACCCTCATCTTTTTGTTTAATATTACTTTTCGTTTATTCTCATTTTATTTGACGCTATAAAAGGGAAGAATACCGTTAAAAGAGTGTCGTGTATTGCACATCGAATACTTTGGCAATAAATCTTTTTATTTTATGACAAATTGTTGTCTGCTACCCTCACGTGAGACACAAAGGATCTAGAACAAATAGTGACATAATGGTCTATGATGGGCCAGCGTCGACTTCACAAAACAGACCATTTGTACACACAAATACAATGACGCCCTACAGTAATATTGGTCACAAAGTACACAAAATAATGCATTGCAATCATAATTTATCGCATTTAGGGCAGTTAAAACTAAAAAAAATACAATGAGCTGGGTAAATTTGTTGCTGTACAAGAAGAGCTGTAAGAGTATTGGGGGCTGTGTCGCCAAAGACGCTACTGTTTACTAACATCAATTTTAGGCGTTCTAGGTCTTTTTTTATTAAATGGTGCGGAAGTGCCTTTCCTATGATTAACAAATCGCACACATGTAGAAATAAAGCGTATCAAACTTTTATATATCTTTGTCAAAATAAAACTTTACATAGGATAAAATATAAAAATATGTAAGTGAAGCAGAATATAAACGCTAGCAGGACTATACATATAATATACGCCCTATGTTTTAAATTTAATGTCCAAACTGATGAGGCATTTGTGTAAAATATGTTGACACATCACGTGATATATGACGCGAAAATTCTAACAATGGCGAATGACGCCGCTTTATGAGACACGTCGGGTCTCCCAGACCCTGCCTCATAATTATAATATTATGACTTCACATTATTCCCCAAAATATCATCCTCAAACCCTCTGAGGTGCTATTGTATTGGCACATTTTGCGCGTAAAAGCTTATTACTTTGTCACCCCTTATTTTTGTAATCTTACTATTTTCTAAATCTAATAACATTTATCTTATAACCAGACGTAAAGCTGGTGTCACACACCCTCCTGCTATAATTTCGTAATCACCATAAAATGTGTATCACCGCACTAATATATTTATGGTATTATAGCTCAACTAATATTTATGCAAATTGAAAACGTACAGAATGGCATCGCTTAGCTGCCCTAATCCCTGCTCGGAGGAGACTCGACATATGCCAGCACAAACTGCTCCTTTCATCTATAACCATGACTCATTTTTAGCTCTACATTGTTTTGGATAAATTTGGGGATAACTTAATAAAAGATTGTAAATTCACGCGTTCAATTTCCAAGCTTACTGCAATTAAGAGGTCCGTAAATAATTTATAGTTAAAAAATTTGAGTGACATCTACAGGGAAAAACTACCTGATGCCCAAAAACATGTCGAGCTTTTACTAGGTTCTTAAAAAATATATACATATTTGTATTTCAAGTTTAGTACCTAATTCATTCAATGTAGTAACAGGGCTGACGTAGTCAGTGTTTGGCTAAAAGCCCTTTAAAACATTATGTTAAAATGAAATAAATAACAATTGACATCTTTTTAATAAAAAACTATTGAACAAGGGAAATTAATATATACATCATTATTTTGTCATCGACCCGGTGCCAGTGACACGATTCTTTATGTATGTTAGTCTCTAAGATATTTATCATATAGGCCCTAGTTGAGTTACTCTGTACTTGTCTTGTGATGCCATTAAATAAATGATATACTTTTACTGCAGTATAAACTCAAGAACGGAAAATTAACCGAAATTGAACCAGTGCCTAAATGATAATACCACACAATGTGATAATTTGTACCACATCTTTTAACCCTATCACGACTTCCTACTGTAAAAGGAATCACAACACCCCATTCGCATTGTCATCGGACTGCGAATCGAATAGGAAAAGTAATTTGTGCCCATATGGGACCTGTGATTGCCTTCTGAATACTTTACCCCTCGACCAGATAGTGTTTTTGGTGCCAATTTCGCGACCCCTTGACTCCTTGGGCCTAATATTGCGGTGACACAAACATTGTGGTTTAGGGTTGTATCATTCTTGTGTGATATCATAGAGAAGGTATTTTTGTGTGAAAATAAACAGCTGCTTTGGAGAGAAAATAACGTTTCACTGAGACAAAAATATTCTCAGATCCCTTATTTCTAACATTAGGGACCTTACGCTATGGTGGAGGGTCATGCCAATTTATCTCCACAAAAACAAGGATAAACAACACTTTGCATTTTTATCCTACAGAATTAAATACCGTTTGCTCCAATCTTGCTCCCCCTAGTTTTGGCTAGCCACAACTCTAATTTGTAGAGCATTTTTACAAGTCTCAGGTGGTCCGTAATTCAGTTCGGAAGGGTTGCTTGATTTATGTCGCTCGTTACAACCGCCTGGGGAAGCACTATTGCATCTCCACTAAACACTAATTCATACTCATACACCGCATATTAACCAACACAGCCAAACTCTGTGATTTAATGGCTGCATTTTCTTTTATGGTTTACATTATTTGCAAAGTAAGGAAGAAGTGACTTCTAGTACGTATTTAATTTCCAAGTTACCTACTTAATTAGAAATTAATGATTCATTGCGCGAGTTTCAATATTCAGAGCAGATGACCTGAGAACTCCTGAAATGTAAGAAAGTTTCGGTCGACCTTGAGAGCGAATAGACACGTGGTCATAAACAAAAGAGGAATGCTCTGCGCGTACGTGTCATGTCTCTACAATAACGAAACATGAAAAATTTCCAGACGCCCACATCAGACTGATAAATGGCTTCCGAAAATCCAAAAGGAAGTTACAGCTTACTCGGGATTTGGTCTAGAACCTCTCACGTCCCATAACTGCTGCACTCCGCTTTATTACAATTACCATAAGCCTCAAAGTCCCGCACTCGACGCCGACGGAGACTTCATCATTTTGAATTGAACCTACTCCCGAGTGCCGTAAGACGCGTTATTGCTTGGGTGAAGTAAAAACAGCGTCTGGGGCCAAGTCTTCGGATACTTGCAGACAACTTTAGCACTTGCCCCTGTTATTTTAAGATTGAAGTTGGGAGTGAACGAATCATCCGCGTGAAAGTTATGCGACGTTCGTGCCTCGGTAGCGGTCCACTCGGTACACTTTATGCAGCTTTATTTCGTGTAAGATATGTCGCCGGCTATTTGGAATACTAATTGGGGTCGTAGGGACTCCGAATGTCGTGTCCTTTCTTTTTAGAGGCCGTAGCCTATATAATTACATAAAGATGCTTTCATACTTTGCGTTTCCATCTGGTCTAGAAGTAGATATAAATTGCATATAATTGCTTGAACCGATGCTTTGAGAGCGGCCAATCCTCGAGCTGAATGGAAAATCAGTAAACCGCGAAACGATGATGAATCGTCGGAGGAAAGGGTCGTTAAAACGAGACAGTCATACCTCCCCTGTGAACGCGCGAAAAGGATAGAGTCGCGGGAAAATTAGTGGATGCTCCCGTGAATTTGTGTACGTTTTCAATGAAGGTTCTTTATGGTAGGTAAAATAGGAATAAAATGGATGGGGCCTAATCCGGCGGCCATTTATAACTTACACGCCATTAATTTGAGCGATAATTCATGAATAGCGATGCGATTGGTCGTAGATATATCTACCTATAGATAGGTGAACAGTAGCGATTCGGTAAGCCATTTAGGGTTATCAGTTCGAGGCAATCTTATCAAGTTGGCACATTGAATTTCCTCATTAGTTTTTCTTACCTGCGCTAGATTGATGCATGCAAGTTTTACTTTTGTAATCTGGGTTTATTCCAAGATTATGTTATTGCATACCGATTTAAAGGATTACGTATATATTGTTTATGTATCTACCTTATTAAAATATTTAATGAAGATACTAATGTGATACTATCTATAAGACTAAAATTTAATGCATTTCCGGTTGGAACAAAAAATCCTTGCAAATTTAACTGACTTCGAAAACGGGAAGTTCTATTTTCGGCTCTATGTTCATCGATTACTCCATTATTTGATGACCAATTTTGATGATTCTTTTCCTTGTGTAGAACTGATCCTAAGATAAAAATGGAAATCAATAATTTTCAAAAGAACTTAAAAATCATTTTAAAAGTTTATATTTCAAGTCTCTTTCAAAACAATTAAAGTATATTGCCATTTTTAATCAAACATTACCATAGAGTCGTTTTCTACTGAACTCAAGAAGAAGTTGATCGTAGCTATCACACTGACTGACGAATTTGTAACTTCATCCATAGTCACCCCCTGTGGTCCTAATCTCAAGTGGCCGATCTTGCTCACTTGTTACTTTGTTCTATGTCTTTACAGTATTAGTTACATCATTGTAAATATCCTCGTTACAGTCAACAACTAAATCAGTTTCTTTGAACTTAAACAACACTTTAAATAATCGTCATCGTGTTTAAAGGTAGTTTTTATGTAAGAAAGTGTCTATCTACGTAATGTTTTGTATTATGTATATCAGTTATCTAGTACCCATAACACAAGCTCTGGCTTAGCTTGCTGTGTGAATTGTCCAGCATAATTTATTTATTTAGCCCATTCCGTCCCACTTCTGGGCTTAGATCTCTCTCTTAAATCTTTTCACCCGTAACGACCTCGGCATCTCCATATGTTTTAGCATCAAAAAATAAGAATTTATACAACGAAGTTTTCTTATTATACCTACTTCTTGTCATCATCATCAGCCAATAGCAGTCCACAGCTGGACATAGGCCTCCCCCAATGAGCGCCATAACGCCCTACTTCATATGTAATTAATTATTTTAAACTTATGGATAGGTCCGTACCGGAAACATGCACTCGGGCCGACTTCCTCAACTGTTATCAGGATTACGTTATTAACCAGCCTCGGTGCACGGTGGTCTGATAAGTGAGGACGGGATTAACATGTCTCTAAGTACCACAGATTGCTCTTTGGAATGTAACGCCACTTCTAATGCAAACATTTGTAGGTCTATGATAATAGACCCAGAATACCTTAGTACTACATAATTATTCTGTACCCAAAAGAAGAATGTAATGATTTAAAGATTATGTACAAGGAATTTAGGGAACTTAGTTGAAACACTCGTTCAAAAAGTTCGAAATTGACGCTTTTACCTTTTGGGTTCAGAAAAGTTCTCTTTTTCCTTCAATTTGGGATAATACACCAATATTATTCTAATAAATATATCAGTCATCGAGTAACCCATAAAATAAGCTCTGCTTAGCTTGGTACTAGATGATGCTGTGTAGATTGTCCAGAATTTTTTATTTTTTGTTATTCATAGAAAACAAACAGAACACCCGGAACAAATATCTGCAGATCGTACAATTGTTCCGAGGTGGGAATCGAACCTTCTTCGTCGCAGGCGGACCTTCGCCCACCGCGCCACATCGGTCGTCTATTTAACAATTATTTATTTATTGTTAGAGGCGTATTAATTAGCCAACTTTGGAAAAAATAAACTGAAATTTTTGGACAAGTCAAACAAAAAGAACCTATATAACAATAAATAAGATATCTTTACTAATATTATAAAGAGGAAAGGTTTGATTTTTTTTTTTGTTTGTATTGAATAGGCTCTGAAACTACTGGAACGATTTGAAACATTCTTTCACCGTTGGGAAGCTACACTATCCCCAGTGAACATAGGCTATATTATATTTTTAAAAGTTTTCTTATTCATTCTTACTAAAACTACAATAATGTAACCCAAGGTGTAAAAAAAATCACCTAATAAAGTGAAATTCGAATTTAACGCGGGTGAAACCGCGAGAAACAGCTAGTTAAATATTAAGTGAATGTCACCGCAGAGCATTATATTTCTAAAATTCTCTCGCTTTGGTAGGTTACAGTAGGATATCTCTCATATCATCTACGTGTCGTAAATAATAACATATCTGGCTATATTTGCGTCAGACACTATCTTTAATAAGCAAATAAAAATTCTGTTTTTATTTTTGTGTATCATACACAGCCTACTACGATTATTTTTTCTACACAGAAGAGCTGTGAACTTCCAAACACCTCATCTCAAAGCGTATAGAGTTGTTAGGGTTCATGTAGGCATCTAAGTTTCTCTACTCTACCATAACGTTTAAATGTAATTGTTGAAGTAGTTATCCGTGTGTAATTTTATGTGTTTCTTTTTGATTTCCGATGTGGCGCGGTGGGCGAAGGTCCGCCTGCGACGCAGGAGGTTGCGGGTTCGATTCCCGCTTCGGAACAATTGTGTGTATGATCTGCAGATATTTGTTCCGGGTGTTCTGGTCGTTTTCTATGTATAATAAAAAATATCTACCTATGTAATGTATTGTATTATGTATATCAGTTATCTAGTACCCATAACACAAGCTCTGCTTACCTTGGGGCTAGATAATGCTGTGTGAATTGTCCGCAAATAAAAAAATAAAAAATCGCCTGTTACAATTTTTATCTTTTGTATTTTAATTTTTGTATATGAACTAAAACGCAAACTTACTTATCTGCCTAATTTTTATTCTATGTAGAACCGCTATCCGTTGTCATAGTTTATATTTTATTGTTTTAGTCTTGTATTTTATTTTTTTGTTATATATTGTCTTGTGTTATCTTCCGTGACGTCACCAAACGGCTCTATCGGAAGACCAGGGTTGGTTGTAACATGCTTACAACTAACCCATGCTGAGATAGAGTCCGTTTTGTGACTCAATTACAAAAATCTGTTTGTTTTATGTTTTTGTGTATTGAACTCAATACACAAAAACATAAAACAATCATGCTAACAACAATACAAATAAACTATTCTTTTCTATTATATTCTAAATGCCTGTATAGCCTAGCACAGAGATTGTTGTCAAGGCACTTAATATCTTAATAGTACTATTTTTCATTTATATGTATATTTAACAAAAATACAAAAAGAGATTATCGGACATGGACGACCGATGTGGCGCGGTGGGCGAAGGTCCGCCTGCGACGCAGGAGGTTGCGGGTTCAATTCCCGCCTCAGAACAATTGTGTGTACGATCTGCAGATATTTGTTCCGGGTGTTCTGGTCGTTTACTATGTATAATAAAAAATATCTATCTATGTAATATATTGTATTATATATATCAGTTATCTAGTACCCATAACACAAGCTCTGCTTACAATGGGGCTAGATAATGCTGTGTGAATCGTCCAGCATTATTTATTTATTATTTATTTATAACCAAAGATAAATTTCGGAAAATTGAATTGAATTTATCTGCAAACATTATAACTGTTTGACAACCAATAAAATAGAAAATGTAGAGCTATTTATCATTCATAGTACCATAAAAATTATGATATTAATGAAGAGGGTACAATTATTACTGGGTCTTGTAGGTACAGAATGTACAATCACAAGCAAAAGTGATTTGGAAGTTTCAAAAATCTAATGTCTAATTGAAAATTTGTCTAAACCGTCATCGTTATAATACATGACATGACTGAACAAAAGTAATGTAGGTACCCATCTGTCAAAACAGCGGTCGGAAATAGTGTATATTACTACTAAACTACGAAGTTACATAAGAACAAACAAGAAGCTTTTAGGTTTCTGTTATCTTAAGATGCGCGCCACGACGAAAATCTACTGTTTTGACTCGCTCTGTTGGGTGTGAATATAATAACAATAATAATAATGCTCGATAGTTCACACAGCATTATCTAGCCCCATGGTAAGCAGAGCTTGTGTTATGGGTAGGTACTAGATAACTGATATACATAATACTATATATACAACCGATGTGGCGCGGTGGGCGAAGGTCCGCCTGCGACGCAGGAGGTTGCGGGTTCGATTCCCGCCTTGGAACAATTGTGTGTACGATCTGCAGATATTTGTTCCGGGTGATCTGGTCGTTTTCTATGTATAATAAAAAATATCTATCTATGTAATATATTGTATTATGTATATCAGTTATCTAGTACCCATAACACAAGCTCTGCTTACCATGGGGCTAGATAATGCTGTGTGAATTGTCCAGCATTATTATTATTATATTACATAGATAGATATTTTAATATGAAACAAAATACTTCAAAACGGACGCATACAGTCATCACGGTGCGTACAGTAGCCCGGCGATACCTTTTTTAACTTTTAGAAAACAGAGGTAAAATAGCCAATCAGTTTTTACTGCGACTGTCCGACAAGGCCATAGAGACGCGGTTTAAAGCCCACAATAAAACAATAAAACCTGTTATCTGCACTATCAAACCAAACACTATGTATTTGTGTAGTACGCACGTTTGTAGCACCGACGTATGTGATAACGTGACATGGTTACGGACTCGTTTGTACAACAATTCAACAATTGTTGGGCTATCACCAAAAATACTCTTATTTAACGACCGATGTGGCGCAGTGGGCGAAGGTTCGCCTGCGACGCAGGAGGTTGCGGGTTCGATTCCCGCCTCGGAACAAATTTGTGTACGATCTGCAGATATTTGTTCCGGGTGTTCTGGTTGTTATCTATATATAATAAAAAATATCTATCTATGTAATGTATTGTATTATGTATATCAGTTATCTAGTACCTATAACACAAGCTCTGCTTACCATGGGGCTAGATAATGCTGTGTGAATTGTCCAGCATTATTTATTATTATTATTTATTATTTTATTATTATTTATTATAAAACTAGCTGCGCCCCACGGCTTCACCCTCGTGGAAATCTATGTTTCGAATAGTTTATAAACCTCTCCCCTGCTATTAAAAAAAAACAAATCTAAATCCGTTGCGTAGTTTTAAAGATCTTTGCACACATATACACATAGACAGCAGGAAGCGACTTTGATTTATACAATGTACCTAGTGATATTATCAATAATATAATAATAATGGTGAATAATGGGAACTCCACCTACCGTCAAAAAATCCGGGTCTCTGATCAATGATCCAACATGGAAGTGTGAAACACAATTTCAACCTAAGTGGCGACCTTTGTGACGCAACGGGCGAAGGTCCGCCTGCGACGCAGGAGGTTGCCGATTTGACTCCTGCCTCGGGATAAATGTTTGAACTAAAACAACACATGCGAAGCCGCGGGCAGAAACTAGTAAAATACTAAAGAATTGATATCCAGAAAAATTTAAAAAGCAGAACTATGGATGTA
The DNA here is from genome assembly GCA_943735965.1 of Eupithecia abbreviata. NCBI lineage: Eukaryota > Metazoa > Arthropoda > Insecta > Lepidoptera > Geometridae > Eupithecia > Eupithecia abbreviata. Next base: position 8,550,679 of record OX030982.1, on the reverse strand, counting down.
GAAATATAGATATGGAAGAAAACAATATATTTTGTTATTCGTTAGTTATCGTCTAATCAAAAATGACAAAGTTTCTTAATTTTTTTATAAATGCAAACACAATTTCACAAATAATTACAATCTCCTGTTAATTACAAAGAGCATAGAGTAGGTTAGGTGTTCAAGAATCTTACCACTCAATATTTTTAATTGTAATTACAATCTAGATTGCCATCAATTGCAGGTTCGTGACTTTACTCAAAACAATGGGCTTAACGATGTCACAATGTAGAAGCAACTTTATATAAACAACAATAAAATTCAGTTTTATTATACAATTCCTTTGTAACAAAAAACGTATTGTTTGATGCAAACAAAAACGGCGCGTAAATAAATCGGCAGAGAATTATTAGTTCGCGCTCGTGATGGTTTTTTTGCGACTGATATCGAAGCTTGTTCCAAATAGATTGCAGCGACAAAAATATTGGCTGGCTTTTATTTGTAGTCTTTCGATTTTTATTGGAAGTTTACATTGTGTCCTCGTCTATGAGTACCTACATACCCCGAAATAAAGAGGGATGAACGTTGATTGTCATAATGTTTGTTTGATAAATAATACTAGGTAATATAAAATAAACAATACTATCATACTCCTGTGGCTAAGAGGACGTCAAGATCCACTTTAAATCCTTGTTGGATCTATTACGACTTTACTCTCGTGGTTTCAGACTTGTCCATCACCGTCCTTCTCAAAATATCACCCTGTATAAAGAAGTCTTCTTCTTCATAGTATTCTTCATTACTGAAGGTCGTGTCTGTTTTGGAAAGTCTTCGTCGTGGAGTTGACTAGCTGCTTCCACGTCACCATCTGAGAGCAGTAATCGCTGGGAGCCCCGTGTTATCCTTCACTATATCAGACCAGCGACTAGGTGATCGTCCAAGTGGTCTTTTCCCATCCACTTTGACCACCATAAGTAGATTCTCCAGGTTGCCCGGAGACCCAGAGAGAAACAGGCTTTGTCTAGCTATGTGACCAAAGTAGCTTCGCTGGAGCAGATGGTAGAGACACTCTTTAAAGTTACGTTATACATAGATGTAACCGAGTTTTTATCATTTATTTTATTTTATTTTTACAATCTTAGGAAAACTTACGGCTACATAAAGATTTGATACAAAGAATACTTAACTTAAGGCCAATTAGAAGTTTCCACATATAATAAAAAAGGCAGTGACGTAGAAAAGATTGACATAAAGTAGACGATTTATAATTTATTAAATAAAAAAGAAAAGGTTAGACACAAAAAAAAAAAAAAAATATTATATTGTACAAAATGAGTTCGCTAAACCTCATAAAGTATCTATTAGTAAGACATATGCAGCGCTATCATAAATAAGGGTGAGCACACACCACCGTCTCAAGTGACTAATTCGTTAACAAGCGCCCGGGGACGTATTTACGTCGACTCGTCGCGTCTGCAACGCGCTGAACACATTTGTAGTGTTCGTAATGAGCGGTTAATTTATGACTTTCGGTGATATATTTGGAAAACTTTTACAGGACGGAGTTTGTAATTTGTTTTTGCATAATTTTTGGACCTATTATTTCCACTCAGGTAAATGCTTCCTTACTGAGAAACCTATCTACATATTTCTATAGCATCCGTCAAACAATAGTAGGTACCTATTTGTGAGTTGTATAAATACTTTCGTTTTAGTAATATCGTATATTCTAATAGATGTTTGCACACTTTATAAACTTGCTCATCGTTCCTTCTGTGTCAGCTGGAAAAATCTCCCCCTTCCCATTTCATAATTTCATGTTATGCATATACGAGTACAGTAAGGAATTGCAGAACAAATGCTTTTATAATTGTTCCTTGATATGATAATACAATTCAAACAGCCATAAATCGTTCGACTGAATTGAAATAGATTTAATGTCAACAGTGTGGGCTGAGACCGGCGAGTTTCGGGACAGCGGGCATTCGTCGCTCGCGTCGGGCGGCTCGGGTGTGGAGCAGTCTTTATACGCGCCCCCGCGGCCTCGGCGCGACAGGAAGCATACGGATGACAGTGAGTATACAGCTTTATGTTTAATACTTTCTGTGTCTTTTATTTACATAATAATTATAGAATATGTAAAGAAATAATATTTTTAAACAGAAGCAAAATTTATTCGGGTCTTATTTCCTGATATACATTTTTCTGAATAAGTGTTGCGTCACAATATTCGGGAAAATGTGAAATGTCTACATTTCAAATTTTCCAAAATCAATTAGATACAAAGGGCAAAATACACATTTACATTTAATTTTAAAAAGAGACATGTATAGTATAGTATATAAACTTGATAAAAGCTCACATTAAGGTACACCATAAAGCTTACTACCTGAGGTAAAAAAAAAAAAAACTAAAGTACATTCTATAAATAGAAGGCAGGCTGCGTCGTGTAGGAGCGTGGTTAGCATGTTGTTTTCCAGAAGTTTTTCACAATTTGTTTCACAAATAAAAACGCCCCTACTAAAGTAACCCATTGAAGTAAAGCATGTGACAGTAATATTGTCCGATATGGCGTTATTACATCAATACATTACTGATAAGGCGCCTGCAATCAAGCCCACTTATTACCTTTATGGAAATCCATGTCATTAACTTTAGCAATATCTTTAGGCTTCAATAGTTTCACATTTTGAAAAGCATTTTATATTTGAACATATATTCAAAATAATAGTCGTCAAATAAATAATAATATAATATACTAATGCTGGACAATTCACACAAATTCATCTAGCCCCAAGCTAAGCAATGCTCAAGTGTTATGGGTACTAGATGACTGATATACATAATAAAACACATAGTTAGTTCCAAGGCGGGAATCGAATCCGCAAACTCCTGCGACTAATTTTTTGTATTATAATATTTATTATAATTAAAAAAAAAACAGATTTTCCCTTATTAGACAAATGTCTAATAAGGGAAAATCTGGAATAAGTTAATAAATCATAGAACAACGGCACACTGTTGTTACCCAAGCAAAAAACAAGCTAAAAACTGTATCTGTCGTGTTCTTAACATTTTGTGTTAAGAACCCGATGGTTAAGTTTTTATTAATGAAATACTTATTACAGAACAATCTTCTTTCAACAATCTTATTTTTTCAGCTTATAAAATATTTTTAATTTTTTTACTATAAGTACTTTTGTTACTAGTAATTAAAATATCACAGTGACGAGGTGCACCAGTAGGGCTGCGCCACACCACGGTACGCCTGCTATTTGCACAGGCATTAGAACGAGCGCGGTATTTGCCCGGTGTTTCACCGGTTTACGGGGTTTGCTTTAGTTTTACTGTCACTTTGTGTGGTCCGGAGCTGAATTTTATAGGGTTCCGTAGTCTGAAATCAAAATAATGTTCATTTACATAGGCACCATATATACATTAAGCCAAAAAAAAGAAGGCTTTTATCAGACTGATTCCATTAACTGCTATTTTTATTTAACTCTCAAAAGGTGATAATTCTCACAGTAAATAGTGTGATAATTTTCGAATAAGGTACATAGATACTACAATAAAATTCTTCATAAACATAACATTATAATCCTATGTTTGATAACTTGTTGATAATCCAGACGATTTTGTAATAAGGTGGCCAAGGTAGAGTAAAAACGGGTCACTATAAAACCAAACTAGATATGGATAAGAAATTTACTTTAGCTACCTTATTTCAAAACCTGACTTCAGCCACATTTATTGTCTGTGAATCAGGTAATATACAGTAATAAGACTTATTTTAGATCGTTGGATTCTGCCGATTAGGCTTAAAAACATTTCAATAAAAAATTTAAAAAAAATGTAGCTAAACGATCATTATTTGCCATTCACTGTTGGCCATTCTAGCTTCCACATTCTTTGATTATACTACTTAACCACTTTTCATGTAGAGCTTAAGTTGTTTGGTTGCTAGTATTGTTTCTTACATTTCATCATCATCATCCTATGTTTGTCCACAACTGGACACATGCCTCCCCTAATGAGCGCCATAGCACCCTGTCTTCAGCTTGACACATCCAGCATCTACCTGCAGTATTTCACAGGTCGGCATCCCACCTGGCCGGAGGATTTCATACCCTACCTACGTTTGCCGAGTCGTGGTCTCCATTAAAAAAAACACGTTTACTCCATCGGTTGTAGGTTACTCGCTTTCGGTTTCTAACGATTTGAGTTTGCAAAATAGCATTTATCTATCTATCAATCTCAGGAGTTAGTTTTCGCCCGAGTACGAGGGCTTAGGAACTATAATAACAAAAACCAGAGTTAGCTATTGTCGTTGACCCGCTGTATTATAATTTGTCACAAATCGGGAGTGGCTATTTCCACGTTATAGGAAACATTATCAATCGTGTGTTGTGAAGTGGCAGACTTGTTAGATATCGTAACACATGTAAAGTATTTACCTAGAGTGTCGGTACAACCAAAGGTGGAGATATAGATTGTGGACGGTGTCGGGTGATGGATGGGGCGGCTAGTCAAAGCGTGTCGCGATAGCGATAGTGTATCGTTAGGTGTAGGGCTGGCGTTTCTGTGGTCAGTGGCAATATGGTGGTTGATAAACTTGACTATTTAGGGATCTGTTTTTGCGATAGTAGAATATTATGTATTTATTATCTACCAAGTAAAATTGATGTTATAGATATAAAAGTCATTTATAACGCGATATTAACCACAGTTTGATTTTTGTTTTTTTTTTAATTATAAATTACTTTTATGTTAATTTAATAACCATTATAGTTTCAAAAGTTTTATGATGTTACAGATGTTCAATATTTTTTTTACGGAAAAAATGGCACAAACTAAATATAGAACTAGATGATATTAGTGAAATAAAGTGATTCGGTAGCTTAACTCGAACTCGTTGTTCATTTGGGATCCATAATCAATCCCAGGTCATATTAACAATCCTAGCGATATCGTCCACCCATCGTTATCCATATTTAATAATATACAATCGAAGGTAATTATGTTTGTCTGTCCTGTTCAAGCCTAAGCGGCTTAAGGGATCTTGATTAAATTTGGCAGGGAGGTAGATGATATTCTGGGGACTGATATTGTCTAGTTTTATCTCAGAAAAGCGCGTACAAAGCCGTGGGCAGAAGCTAGTGATATATATTTTTTAACTTGCGTTACGGACAACCCTAAAGCCCTAAAATAGTAATCGTCGCTGAGCGGTAGCGTCGGTTGAACTTTGAGACGGTAATCCCGCCTTGTTCATTATACACCAATGAGATTGCCCACTGTGCGGATTCATGTTTTAATAAACGTGTGCCCTATCATTACCTGTCATGGCAAGGTTTGCTTATTTATTTATTTATAAAACACAATCCACAGGCCTTACCAACTAAAGTTGACAAACTTAATTACTTAACATAAAGTCAATACAAATTTACTTCACGTTAAATTAAAAAAATAATACTGTCACTTATAAATCTAATTAAGGAACGCTAGAACCATTTTGATTTAATTAGAAAATAAAGATTAAAAGCAAAACTCATAATTTAAACTGTCCAAACTTATGAAAACTATTATAAACTTTAAAATTCCGAGTAAGTTTAATGAAGCAGAAAAAAATTGTGAGGTCGTTACGCATTACAATGTAGAAACAGCGTTTTTATCAAAATCATTCGATATGCGGTACCTACCTGGTAACTTCGCGTAGAAAGACGTAGAAGATTGTTTTCAAATTACCTATTAAAACGATAAATAGGTACTTAATTGAAAACAAATTGTTTTTTGGTATTAAATAACGAAATATCAACTTCATGCGATTGGCAAAGCTAGAGACTAAACGATTGGCGTCTGACGATAAAATTTCTAGAAATGTCATCTCGTTCATGACAGCTACCAACATTTAGAACCCAGTTCTCTAAGGAAACCTTAATATCTAGGCAGCCATGCGTGCTCATATCTGTACCTAACCTATTCTGCAATCTCATGAATATACGATTATTTTCTCCTAAAGCTCTGTCGGAACGGGAGCGTTTTAGCAAAATTATTATCTTAGTACAGCTTTGCAAGCTTTGCGCTGTATTCGGTTGTTTTCACATTACGTGCGAATAACGGAATAACCGAATGTGGAATATTCCGACAAGCTTTTATTGTGGTTTCCGTGATAATCTGCAAGCAGCTTGTGGTAGAAATGTTCATGTTATTTTGCAATTTAATGTCACTATAGATACCTACGCCGCCAAAGCTTGCTCTGTTTGATTTCTACAGTTTTTTCGGTAATTTCACCGCTCCGCAATAATTTTTTAAATCACATCAGCCAGAGACCATGCAAATTGTAATCCTACTAAATGTCTGAAAAATTAAAAGTGCTTTTAGTTCAATTTTTATAAGTTGACCGCCATTAATACCGGGTTATTTAAAATTCTACTGATTTCACTTATCTTCATGAACAAAACGACTGATAGAATAGATTTTACAGGTGATATAAATAATGTAGAGTGACGTGGAGTGGAGTTTACAACATTGTTGTAAAAGTATTTGGGCGCGCTTGCGCTAAGCCGCGGCATTAGGGGCTTGCTACCGGCACTCGACCGTGGCCCTGATTGAACTTGTATGGCGAATTGAATGAATGAATTAACGCGTTCTTTCATTCATTTGTTCTATTTTTGAAAAGAGCAAAGTTTGTAATTCGTTCGTTCAGTCTGCTCTAATATAATAGCCCTATTCTTCTCTTAAATTAAAAAGACCGGGAACCTGTAGACTATTTTTTTATGGCTGGTAATTAAAGCCTACTCATAGAAGGTTTTGTTTAGTCTAGACGGTTGGCTTTAGCTTTAAAGATCTGAATCTAGATAGATAGCCTTTATTTTCTTAGAGAAATGCCCTCTTCATGTCGAGTCTTGCGTTTTCTTAGCTTAGTTAAGCTAAGAATCACAACAGCATTTAGAAATTCTTTATGTCTTACTATGTTCAAGATTTCCCAAAGAGCTTACAGCAAACAGAGCATTCATAATAACATACACCAGCTTATTCCTCAGGCCGGCCCCTCACAGATGGGCCCACCATCAAAACGGAATCGACAACCCCTGGCGTAGGCCCCGACGACCAGTCACTAGACGACAAAGGCGATAAGAAGAACAAACGCCAACGGCGGCAACGCACGCACTTCACCAGCCAACAGTTGCAAGAGCTGGAAGCTACGTTCGCGAGGAACCGCTACCCTGATATGTCAACGAGGGAGGAGATCGCTATGTGGACCAACCTTACTGAAGCGAGAGTCAGGGTGAGTGTCCAATCATTATTTTTATTTAGAAATCACTGAGAACTTTTCTGTCTACGGTTATTCTGGCTAATTACCTGGGTTTTCAAAAGAATAGGGAATACCTAGATATCTTCTAGCTAGACCTTCGTTATACATCGTCGGCCACATCGTCGCTTTCCATCACGTAAGATAGAGAGAGCTCAAACGATTCTATTGATTATAAAAAATACTTTATATATAACCGAACGCTGTTATATTATTTTATTATGTATATTCAATAGATCATGAATTCATTGGATTTATTGACACATCCTGAACGACAGATTAATAATGCTTGCTTGATTAACATATTTATAAATACCTCTGTTAAAGAGAATCCTTCCTAGAATAACAAACTCCGCCGCCACAATGCAGTAATTTACTAACCTCTGCCATCTACATTGTCTCTTTGGCACTGCAAAGCCAGCTGCTTCAGACATTGATGAACTACATTCAACTTTAGCTTTATTTTTTACACCAGAAAAAGTTTACGATATTAACGATCTAGATGTTTAGGCTAATCGGTGCATCCGGCGCATCGTATTTTTGTGCCTCGCACCGACGGAACACGGAATCCTATAATCCAGGGGATTTGATGCGTCTATTTCGGTCTCTTCATAATCCCGGGATTAAGGCTGATCGCATCCACACTCACTGTCAATAGTTTTGGAAGTCCCTGTGGTTCTGAAACTCTCGGATATTTGTACTGTTTAGTGGATTCATAGAATTTTTGGTTTCTTCGGTATTCGAGGCGAATGCTTGCGGTGATGCGGACATGAGTATGGGTCGGATGGATGGATTAGGTTGAGCATATTTTATTTTGTTTTGGTTTGGTTCTTTGTGCGTAACAAAATACTATTGGATTTTGGTCCTAATGAAAATTAATAATTTTTATTCATAAAATTCCTTTTATATTAAGACTTCATTAAATAAACAGAGTCCATTTGACGACAATATCGAGACTTGATCGTGACGTCGTCGAAAGATTATAGCTTAGATTCGTAGTTATGTAGGTATAGGTATACCTAAATTCTCCAAGCTTGGTAGGCGAATCGTTCATTATTATTTATTAAAAAAAAATGCTGAAGAATGCACACAGCATCATCTAGCCCCAAGCTAAGCAGAACTTGTTTTATGGGTACTTAATATATATCTATTACATAGAATGAAAATGTTAGTATACATAGTAAATGCTCAGGACATTTTTTTGCAGACTGTACAAATATTTGTCTCAAGGCGGGAAACAAACCCGCCACAAAGATCGTCAAATATAACAACTTTAACCAGATCATTCACATTCAGTTTATTTGATCGAACTATCAGCTGAAATAAAAGGACCTTCATTCAACTTTAGGCAGATGATGCATCACAAGAGTATGAAATCGATATTCTGTGCTAAATACCGAGTTCAAGTGTTCAGGCACAGATTGAGTAACAGTTACTAGGTACAAGTGTAATTCAAGACATAGATAATGCAGCAGTTAGTAGGAACAATACAAGTGTTATTCAAGACACAGATTGAGAAGTAGTTAGTAGGTATCGATTGTATCGGCACTCGACAGACGGATATAACGCGTGTGTTCTTCAAAACATTATTATAAGCAGGGTTGAAATGATTGAGTAAAAATATCATTCTACATTATTGATTGGTAAGAGATTTAATTTAAGGAACTTGTTATTATAGTGCATAAATACGCCTGCGTATTAAAATGCGGTGTAAAAGTTTAGGGGAAGAGAAGAGTGCATGGAAATCCATATGAGCGTGTTATTTGTTTTTAATTTCCTGAAATATCAACCGATAGCTATGGTTTATTTTTATAATAGGTCAAACGTCAAAAAGTTTTTACTCCAAATGCGCCATATGATATCGGCCTCTTCCGTATTTTTTTATTCGGAACAATAATTTAAAATTGTACGTGCATATTTATTGCCACATTGAGTTCACAATTAGAATTTACTCGAGTGATTTTAAATTCACAGGCTTTAATTGCCTAGGTATATAATGTACTATTTATGTATTTCCTTTAGAACATACACTCTCTTCTCTTCGACACGTCAGAAATTTCAGATTACACAAGTAAAACTATGAAATAGAGCGATAACTTGATTTTTCTCACTTTATTGCTGACGCTACGCATGTATGTAAATCCCACATAAAAGGCCAGAGTTTATTATTAGAAGAGTAAATAGCCGACAACTTTCATTCATTATCTTCGGCCATAAAATAATCTGATATTTAACGACTTTTTTAGTGTCAACCCTGCACGGGGATTAGTACAAGCGCGTCGACTGAAACTCGAATAAATCTGTGCGCGCGCGTCGCTATAAATCCTCAAACATTATTTTTGTTACCAACTCATTAGGGTTATTGACTCAATTACAGTCTGTAAAATATGAGACGCTAACTCGAATATTTTCATTAGATTATTTCATGCAAATTATTCCTGTCAAACCAAACCACATTTTATGCGGAAGATGTTTGCTTTGCAATTTTCTATTTACGATGTGTTTTGTAGATGTATCAATGTTGTTTTATCTACGGATTACTTGCTATGGTTTATTTATGGGGTTTTAAATGTATCAAAATATATACATATAACTTGCCTATTATATTATATTAGGTGGTTTATTTTGTAATACTAGCAAGCTCCACTGATGCCAACTTATCATCGGAGAATTTTTGCTCAAACGAATATTTTAGGTAAATTCTCCCCGATGTAACCTATGACATAAACTACCTACATTAAAAAACCCTCAAAACCACCGGGATGCAATAAGAAAAAGCAACCTTTTTTGTCCAAAACCAATTTGTCAGAACATTAAGAACCTTCTCAGAACCATAACAACCACAACGGTATATTCCGCATCTATGGTATATCGTAATCAATGGTGCGTAAAACAGTTCTTGACACATTTCATTTGCCGCAGAACGGACGGCAGTCGGCACCCTCGGAACCAGACCATCGATCTATTTGAAACTAATAGATATCTAATATTGCTATCTTCGAGTACCATGCATGATTGCTGATTAGTATTAGCTCTGGCCATCTGTTGTATTGATGCCCCTAGGCTTGTTGTATCATGTTGAGTTCAATTTAATACGGCAGTACCTATACCTACCCATAGATTGACAGAAAACACTTTATTATACTTACTACACGAAACAGAAAACAATACAGTAATCAATACTTACAATAGGCGAAGTATTAAAGGGGGCCTTATCGCTGAAAGCGATCTCTTTCAGGCAACCAATGTACATATTGATCAGGTTATTCTGCAGTTTATTTATAAGCGTTCATAGAAACTATCCCTATCGGCAAAAAAATAAAGGGAATAGGAATTCACTATTATTTACATGCCATAATTTATTGTTATCAAAATAGCGCTCACTAGACGAGCGGTAAAAATACCTTCTAAAGCTCAATAACTAGCTTCGAAGCTAGTACAAAGCTCTTATATAGAGAGCGTACTTAGTAAGCATAGTTATGCAGAAGTTATCATCGAATTTTGCCAAAATAAGTTTCCGGCTAGGCTTTCGAGTAGAAGTTTCTGAGCAATAATAAAAATCATTGTCTGCAATGAAAAAGCTATTATAAGGTGTTGAGAAAATATATGTGGTATATCCTCATCAACCGAATGAAAAAACAATTAAAGCAACCTTCAAGTAATCCAATCCAAGTATCCTTTGTCCGTATCTATTTCAATCCCAGCGGATTTGCGCACTGTAAAACAAGGTAAGCCTCACTAAACTGTTTGCATGAAACGAAGCAGTGGACACGAACACACTAAAAGCATTAAAAAAGGTTGGTTGTTTCAAAAAGGTTGGTAGCAAAAGGTTGTGCAAAAAGGCCGATAGCAGGACGTAAAATAAATAATGCAACGTGCTCTGCTGTCGACGTGATACATGTTTTTTGAAAAAAGAACGCTTTACTCGTAAAACTAAAATGTTTTCAGCACACGCTGCGTTGGTGCGGATGGGATGGGAAAAAGTTTACAATTTTGTCAAAATATTACTGTGCCCATTTTTTACAAACCTGTCATGTGGTCTACACTCAAAAAATAATATGTTATGTACTTATCATATAACAGTACAACGTGACTGAAGTGAGCGTTCGAAAAATGAACTGTTTGTAGAAGTTTTCAGTTGAGTTTTGTTTATTATTGAAAATTATCTTCTATATGCAAACCCAATCCTAAAGTTTGTGAGGATGTTTGTTCTCTTTCACGCAAAAACTACTGAATGGATTTTAATGAAATTCACAATAATATAGCGTACATATCAGAATAACGTATAGGCTACAATGCATAAAAAATATATTGTATATTATCCAATATATCTATAACCACGCGGGTGAAACCGCGGGGCGCAGCTAGTTTAATATAAAGCGAGTACCTATATGCGCCTATACAAACCAACGTTGGTTTAATGGCGCAATAATGGCTAAAATATTTATACATTTTACAAATAAAATAAATATTATATTCTAGTCTAACCCAGTGTCATAAACCGAAACAAGATAAGTCCTATTCACTTGCTTCAAATCAAAACTGCAGAGTTAATCCAGGAAACACATATCTATTCGACACAGATAATCTCACAGCAATCATAGCTTAAATAGTCAATTGCGATACATATAACTGTTGTCGTGTTTTAATCAAAATAACTTAGAAGTACATAACTGATTTATTGAGACGGGAATTATTAAATTTCTATTATCACGGATGAAAGTGAGTAAATTACGAACCTTATTTTTGGGATATTATTGAAGTATAATATAGTAAAATATCTATTATCCGTAGGAATATTACTCACAAGCTCTCGCCAAAGAATATTGCTGAAAATAAACGGCCTATGCTTTATATTATTCAGGTTCGCTGTTTTAGTAGCATATACCTATCTACCTAGTTGTGAGATTCGTAGTTAAGTCTCATTCCAATATGACGTAAAGTACCTAAAGTAAAGTAAAAGTAAAAATCATTTATTTATTTAGGCTTACAAAATAAGCACTTAGACAAGTCATATTTTATATATAAATTATTATCAAATAAAATTATTTTACTGTTCACTTAAATTTTTTGTCCACGAGTGGAAGAAGTGAAACGAAACCACTAGCATGTTCATCTCTTATATGTCTAATACATGGTTATTTGTCTATTTAAGCTGCGTGCTAAAATTATATCAATAGAATTGTTTCAAATTTACTACTTCTAAGCTAATCACTGTAAATCAACTTTGGGTAAACATAGTAAAACTCGTCTTGGTTGGGCGTCTTGGGTTTTCTATGTAGTAGATATTATAGAAGTAAGTTATTAATGATTGCAACACTTATTTCGGGGAGGCTGGAGTGGTGGTTTTATGAATGAAGTTATCAATTGTTGTCACGATGATATTATTTGTTTTATAGTCGACTAGCTGCGCCCCGCGGTTTCACCCGCGTGGTGATAAATATTTTGGATTATATACAATATATCTTTATGAATTGTAGCCTATATGTTATTCTGATATGTAAGTTATATTACTGTGAAGTTTTTACGTGAAAAAGCAACAAACATACTTACATACATCCTCACTCACAAACTTTCGCGTTTATATTATAAATTAGTAGGATTTCACGGTGGTATGGAGACGTGATCACTGATCAAGTCAAATGATAGTAAAGTAAAGTAAAAAATCATTTATTTCTTTAGGCTTACAAAATAAGCACTTAGACAAGTCATATATATATAAATTATTATCAAATAAAATTATTTTACTGTTCACTTCAATTTTTTGTCCACTAGTGGAAGAAGTGAAAAGAAACCACTAGCATGTTCATCTCTTATATGTCTAATACATAGTTATTTGCATATTTAAGTCTAAATATAATATGATTCGATACATGTCAATATTTAAGTAAAGCTATGCACAACAACAAATTACTTACTACATACTATTGTCGGTGCGAAACTGAGCGACATCTGGCCAAGCATTAACATCATTGAGATAATCATTTATGGAGTAGAAAGCCTTCTTGATGAGATTTAGTTTTATGTAATTTTTAAATTTACGAATAGGGAGCTCAGTTGTTCCGATGGAAGCTTATTATAGAAGCGCACGCTATTGCCCATAAATGATTTCCCTACCTTGTGTAATCTAAATGATGGGATGTGTAACTTGTTCTTGTTTCTTGTATTTCTATTGTGAACATCACACTTTCTCATAAGGCTATCCTTATTTTTGTGGGTGTACATTAAATATTCATAGATGTATTGCGATATTACAGTCAGAATATCAATGTTTTTAAATAATTCCCTCAAAGAATCTCGTGGCTTTAATTTATAAATAGCGCGTACCGCCCTTATATTATGGGTAGAGTCGCTGTACCAAAACATTTGGAAAAATGAGACGTAACGATCAAGTCTCAATACTATCGTCAAATGGACTTGGGGCTCTGGTCTAGGACCCACACCGATGATATAAACTCTCCTTATTTTCGCGCTTTCGATAATTCGATACTGATTTCCATCTATATTTATTATTTTTATCTGTTAGGTTACTTTTTGATATGCGTTTTCACTATCCTTACATATGAGAATCATCAAACCGTTGCAGCTTAGAAAACCATTAACCCTTAAATACGTCGTTGTGACATTTTGCAAAATACCCCAAACGGAGTGCCCGCAATAGTTTGGTCCGGCGGAAATTTCGCGGTTTCCTATCATTAGGTAACCGAGGCCGCGCGACGTCCTCCCTGCGGGGTGCATTTAATAATCTACCCCTGGCTAGGGCTGTGCCAATTGGAATGTAAACCAAATAATTATTTTAAATTATTGCCATTTAGAAAATATGCATAGACGAAACGACATATGCGATAAGGACGCCATTATATCTATAATGGCGTCCTTATCACATTTATACTGACTATCTGACTATCTAGTCAGATAGTCATTATATTGGTAAAGTATTTTATTTACAAGTCGATTAATAAAAATTAAGGTACAAACTAACAATTAAATAAAAATTGACCTTGACCTTCTCCAATATCATTAGTCATCACTTAAATAGTAATTGCCTTGATTTTTCATGCGTTGCTAATACGGTTAATTTTGACTATAAAAACTTTGTTGATAAATTCATTGATAGTTTGATGAATTCATTGAGGATCTAAGGGGGTTAACTACGAACCTTATTTGTATTAGAAGAACACCAACGTTTCTTCACTTCAGGACTTCTTCAGGTTGAGTGCGGTTCTAGACACATAAGTATCGCATCCGTAGTTAACCCGCTAATACCCGTAATAAAAATATGGTTCATTATTGAACATCTGGCTCTACTCAATAAAAAAAAGAGTTTTAAGAGTAGAAAAACTACTAAACTATTTTATCATTATCAGTATTCACGTAATTTCCGAATAAAACTAAATGTAGATATTGTAATTCTACACGTTGATTTTAGTAAACAATAAATAGAATTTAAACTGAATTGAGACATATCACATTCGTAAAACGGCACCACGCGAATAAAGCGTAGGTAATAAAGTAGCGAATCTCGGCAAAATGGCAACCCTGGCTCAGACACGTGTCAATTTCCCAGTTTATATTCTCTATCCATTTATACGAGCGCGTGTTTATTTGACTTCGGAATAGTTTAACTCAATCTAATTACATAGCTCTACCCGCTATACAAATACGGTCCATAATCCAGTAAACCTGAGTTACGATACCCGTTCGTTATTTGATTGATGGAGCTAATAAAACTGTGATTCCAGTTTAATTTAAATTTAAGGGAATTTACCCCGTGGTCCTTATGACCGTAAAATGCTTTCATTAAGGAAGCTTGGGGTCATTCATCACAACTATCCAATAAGGGAAGTGCAGAGGTTGGTGCTAATAAATCCCAATGTTGGTGTGAAATAAGTAGAGTGATTCGAGGTTTCCCCCGTCCTAAGTCAGGGTTAAGTTTGGTCACAAGTTTTCTCTATCTGCAATGGCATTGTCACTGACATAAAATAATATATTTTATTTAATTTTTTATTTTTGTTTATTTGGAAGACAGACAGTACATAGACATTATAAAGAGTTACAATAAGGATTTACATAGACCAGTGAAGTCTCCACTATTAACAAATTTAAACATAAAACTAGTGAACAGATATACAGTTAACAATAGTTTTAACATAATTTAAACTAAACTAAGTCAGTTATTGGCGGCAGCATTGGCTGCAATGCTTCTACGATATATACCGATCAGTTTATGTATAATGTGCTTCTTATACACATTATTTATATACTTACCGACCTATCAGACTTTTTCTTACTGAAGAGTTGGAACTCGGTTACGTTGGAAATACGCCCTAATGGAAATTTAGAATCTACGTCAAAAGCATAAAAAGACGTCGACCCCATTCACCAATTGTAATGATATGTAGTGTAGATCACTCAGTCAATTTCCTTAAAAGGATCTCTATCATAATCCTCATTAAGATTTCAGCGTCCACTGGAAACCAAGATGTCATATAACCAAAATGTCGGGATCTTCTTGAGCCTAATCATAGTCAGGCTAGACTAATGAAGTGACCTGTAATGGATGTATTACCTGCTCTATTATGAAGTAGATTGTCGTGATTGTCATAACATAACATTTGAGACTAGGACGTGGCAGGGCTAAGAGCCTATAGTCGGATTATCGACATTTGGAAAGCTTAGGATGCAATATCAAGCGATTAGGCTTGACAAAACTGATACCAGTTTTGCAAATAGTACGAAATAATAATAGTACGGAGAGTAGGGAAAGAACAGAAATTATTGCTAAGACTTCGCGATTTGAAAACATGCCTAGATTATGTCAGTGGAAACACTGGGAAACAAAAACGAAAATCACCTAGGTAAGCGATAATTACCCGACATAAGTTTCACCTTTAAGTATGGTATGGACATTTTTTATAAAAAAAAAACACAATTATTTTAACGCATCTACCTTGATTAATTCGCAGTAGCATAACCTCTGGAATTCAAAAACGAAACGAGTTCATAGAATAACAAAAACAAACATTCGTATCGATTTCGACGTCATTAAAAAACGGGTCCTTCCGTTCTTGGAGGGCGAGTCACATCCAATAATATATTTAAAGGATTATCTCCCGCAATAACGTGACCCTCTCTGTACAAATAATAAAGGAACAGCTTTTGTGCGAAAGGGCAAAAGGTACAGTCGCAAAATGATTTGCAAAGGGCCCTGAGGAAAAGTAAAATAGGTTTTATTATTGTTTCTAATACGACATGGATGTTTTTTTCACAGTATTTATTTGTGTTTATTTACGTTTTCTTCCATATCAATTTCTTTTTTAAATATGCAGAGATATTAGAATTCACTTGACAAAAAAACATTATTAAAACCATTTCCTTGCAAAATACAGCCAAATTAAGAGGATGTTGTCCTTTCTTATTCTGTAACGGAAATTATTAACACATGTGCTTTCTGCAATATTGCTGTATGTATTATCTTAGTGGTAATATGGTTGCCATAAAGAATGGCATGGCATGGCAATGGAATGGCTTAAAGTTATTTCCAGTCTCATTCGCGCCCACGATTTCGAAATTGATCGCAAACCACGCAAATATAAATCAGAATAATCTGTTTTTCTAATATTTTCAAGGAAATGAAGGGTTGGAGGATTGATCACCTGAAAATCCGTAAAAAAGTGACAAACCGGACAATGATTTGTTGTCAGAGCCTTGGTTACCTGTGTCACCATGTACAAAACAAGCGCTCATGCGAATTCGTGAAATTTATGTTTCGAAAAACAAACGATCGTATATGGGGTGGAAACGACCGTTTATGTTCACTTAACCGAGGAAAGAGGGTATTATTTACCGTTTCGGCTGGGTGAACCCGCCACAGTGAGTGAGACAAATACCGCCGTCGAGATATTTATTGCAGTCGCTGGATTGCGCAATTTATCGCTAGGTGTCGTCGGTCGATCGATCGCTGACGGACTCGGTCGTATATCAGCGAGCGCGTTATCTACGCTCACGGCGACTTATCGGCAGTGCTGACCTGCTGGCAGCAGCGGCCGGCTAAATAACAACATCGATCGGCCGCCGCCGCCGCCGCTGCCCGCCCAATCGGCCCGCTCGTTTATCTTCATTTCGCGGTCGCAATTAGACGGGTGGTTGGTTGCGGCTACGTGGTTAGAATACCGCGCGCCGTCTCACTGTCAACTTTGTAATGAGCAAAGTTAATAACTACGCAACGCGGGTCGCCTTCTGATGCTGAATCTCGTTAAAACTTGGGACTTTGCTTTCGCTGACAAAAACAGAATACCTTTGTGATTTCTTCGAAGTTTGTTTCTTTTGAAGAACCGATTGTGCTTGACTTGTATATTATATTCTATAACCCCAGTTCCGAAAGTCAAAGCACAAACAAAAAGTTCTTAAAGTTTACCCAAAACTGCGTTTCCAATAGCCTTCTCTATCCTAAACTGTATCTATCCCTCAGGTGTGGTTCAAGAATCGGCGGGCAAAATGGCGGAAACGCGAGCGGAACGCCATGAACGCCGCTGCTGCCGCCGCAGCAGATTTCAAGAATGGATTCAGCACGCAGTTCAACGGCCTCATGCAGCCCTTCCCGGATACGGATCTGTACTCATCGTATCCGTACAACAACTGGGCGGCTAAGGTACCCAGCCCGCTCGGGACTAAGAGCTTCCCGTGGCCAGTGAATCCACTGGGGTCTGTTGTGCCTGCGAGCCATCACCAAGGTGAGTCTGAACTTCTATTCTTATTAGTGCACACATGTCTACTGCTGGACATGCCTCCCCAAAGGGGGACATTATTGCTTTTAGTGATATTTTTTCGCTGTTGAGGTGTTAAAATAAATAGAAGGAAGCTGTTCCTCTGGTAGTTCCTCTAGTAGTGCTGAGTTGGAGGAGGTCGATAGCAGAGCACAGAGACCGCCACGCCCAATTCTCTCTTCTAAACGTATACATAAACCATCTCCAGATGTATTCCCCGCCACCCCGTTGTGTTTGTGATTCTCTCTAACTCTTCATTTCTCTTCTTCAGGCTCAGTAAACTGCTTCAACACAGCGACGTCGATGGGCGTTGTCGGTGGTGGCGGTGGCATGGGGGTCGCAGGGTCGGGCGGCGTCGGCGGCGGCGTCGCTCCCTGCCCGTACACCGCACCCCCCAACCCCTACAGCATGTACCGGGCCGAACCTTGCCCTGCCATGTCCTCGTCTATCGCCTCGCTGAGATTAAAAGCCAAGCAGCATTCCGGGTTTGTGGGTAGTTACGGGTCGGTATCGCCGGTGTCGCGTGCGGGCTCAGCCCCTCTGTCAGCTTGCCAGTATGCGGGAGGGGTTTCTGATCGGCTCTGAGAGGCGGCGCGCGGTGAGTCGGCGCGCTCGCCGCCGCCGCCACCGCCGCCGCTCGTCGCGCGCGTCTCCTAGCCGCCAACCGCGCGCACACACGCCCTACCCTGCAATCTGTGGGAATGGTTCGAGTGATGTGTACGTGCGATAAACAGTGCAGTGAAACAATGCAATAATTGCGAATTTGGTAGTGATGTTATGGTTCCACGCGTTATTATAATGGGCATAGAAATGCCACTTGATCATGTTAAGTTAATGCTGCCAAAAAATTTAACATTGATCGCTGTTTTCGAACAATGCAGGTTGTAAATTGTTGTGCGTTCTGGAATAAATAGGGTGGGGTTCAATTGAACGCGATTATCATAGCGTTATTTTTGAGGGAAATATTTTATGTGAATTCAAACTGGATTTTCGCTCCTTCTGAAAAGCATGAATTATGTGAACTTCTCAACAAGATGTGAAATAAAACTTTAACAAATATTTTTTTTCAATCCAGGTTGACTAAGACATATTTAATTATTTTTTGTACCTAAAAATTAAGTTGAAGACTTTTTTAATACCTAACAACTGTACAAATTTCCGTGAAATAAGTATTAAGAAGAAGATATTGTAAATCTAGATCGTTCTATTGGTTTATTGGAATAGAATGAATTATTATATTTAAATTTTTACCTCTTTTAATAATAAAATATTTGAAACTCCAGGCAATAAATACTTAACGACATTTTAAATATGTAAATATGTAGTTACTGTGTACGTATACCAAAGTAAAGTGTGCAATTTTTACAAGCTTAATAATGTATTAGATTTATTAGAATTAAGTTTGTAGAATAATTCAGAATTTTGTAAATATTAGCGACTAAATAGCGCGAGCATTTTGAGGTAAATACAAAATAATAAATGGCTGTAAAAAAAAACAAAAGAACTATCATGAAAGAACAAGTCTAATTTATATTTACTCGTCAATGACCATACTAAAATTAACAGTCCATGTACCAAAGATCACTTCAAAAGTAACCCTACACAAAATAAAGTTAACTTGTTGTTTCACGTATATTATGATTTTTCGGATTTGATTTGGATCTTATGGTAAAAAGCCGAAAAGTTTGAAATTCTACGTCAGTTATTTTTAATGAAAAGTAATTCAGAAACAAACATATCCAATGTAACTTGAAAACTTCAAAATAGCCGCCTAAAACGAGATTAAAGTAACCTGGATCTCAATAATTTATTAAAATATTTATAAAGTTACACCGAAAACTGTAAATAATTTAGCATTTAAATAGAATTAGTTTTAGAGTTTGTCCTCTCTGCCTTTAATCTTTCTTTAGCTCTGTCTCTTTCTGTCTCATGGTCCTTTTACTAGAGCGAGAACTACTATTTATTTGATGACGCTAAAGTTGTATGTTGAGGGATTCAGTCTGGGAAAAAATAATTTCACTAATTTTCAATCGTATTTTTTAAATACTTCTTACTCTAAGGAATATCCATGGAACAGAAAAGGATAGAGCATCACCGGAAAATAATGGCTGACGTCAATCTTTAGTTAAATCACGAATTAGAGAACCTTTCCGTGTGCCTACAATCAGTGAATAAAGAATATCTTACATGTGAAACTTGTACATAATTACCCACTAAGTTGGGAATATCTTGTGTATCTATTGTGAAATAAATTGAGGTTTTCATTTCATACATATCAGAATAAAAATATCTCCAAACAACTTGTTACGTATTTTGAGAATCCTAATGGAAATCCGTTGTTTTGTAATTAAAAACCTCTAGTCATAATAAAAATATCACTGAACACCAAACCGTTTCATTTTTACCCTTAATTCTTTGTCCTGTCGATGTGTACCTAGCCGAATGTTAGCAACGGCGGTCAATCTAAACGGACACTGCCCATGTGCACAGGACATATTATAATGCACCATCATCAGCCTATGATAGTCCACAGCTGGAAATAGGCCTCCCCCAATGAGCGTTATAGCGCCCTGTCGTCAGTTTGACGCATCCAGCATCTACCTGCAGTCTTTCGCAGGTTGTCATCCCACCGGAGGGCGTCCTACACTACGTTATTTATTATAGAGCACTGCACCGGGGTGTCAGATGAACTCTCTGTTTCCTTACTCTCATAATCTGATTGGACGGTAGATCGAAAGGACAGTGGAGAGATTAGGTGCAGGACTTAACGTGCGGTTGTGATTATATAGCTTAGATAGAACTTTACTCTGTAATAAAACATCGTTACTCGCACATCTACGTTAGTCTCGGTTCAGTTACAGTGGAAATCACCGATATTTGAAAGCGCCCCGCAAGCTGGCGACGAGACGTAGCGTACTACGATACACATAACAATATAATGTAATAATCATTTTTACATATTATTAATGTACTTGAAATAAATAACATTTAAAATTTAATGACCCTTAAGTCGATAGAGTAGAACTAATACATATAGGTATGAGAATACTTTTGCTAACGCTGCGAAGGAGACGTGAATAGCAACACATAGCTGCAACTTCTTGCCGGTCATTCATTCTTGTCAATCTTCGGCAGAACACGCCGTGGCATTAGGTCGCGCATTCATTCGTTTCAAACCATCCAGACAAAAAATACAGGCACAAGTACTGACGTATAGAGTCGGTCTTTTGGAGCTTTGTACCGACAAAGCTCCAAAAGACCGACTCGATTAGGGATTTCCACTTTCTACTGTATAGGTACCTAAAAGGCCTTTTAGCGAGTACACATAGCTCGTATTTCTATGTATTTAAACGCGCGTTCGGATGTTTACGGACGTATTGAACCAGACGGTTTTGAAAACGCGCATAAACATAAGGCGTGCTTCTTAGGGACAGTTCACACTATGGTTCCAACCGAGACGTGACGCGACGCAACCGAAACGTGTCGCGACGCAACGGTGCACACACTTAGGTACATTGAACAGGTAGGATTTTTGAAGAATTACAAACAACTGCCATTTTTGGCGCAGTAGATAGTACGAGTCGTTAATAGACTAAAAAAGAGATGGAAAATGAAGAGAAAACTAGGTAATTATGTATGTATTTATTTCAAGCATGTGACTATTTCTCATTGGTCAGAAAAACCGTCTGGTTCAATACGTCCGTAAACATCCGAACGCGCGTTTAAATACATATAAATACGAGCTAATGTGTACTCGCTAAAAGGCCTTTTAGGTGCCTATACCACCGTTAACTTATTTTAAACAAGCCCGAAGCAAAGCGGACGAAACTAGATATCTGAAACACATTTTAGAATAGGTGGGATTTCTCCAACATTACCCTAAAATATACAGCAAGTTGCAGGGTGCGTTATTGAAATGGAAATAAATTTTCCTCCAGTAAGCTGTCTGTACCGGACGCGGCAAACTGTTTGCGTTCGAAGTTGTGCTGACAGCTTTGCGACGGTAAACAATTTAAAAAGTGAACGTTGTTCACCTTTTAATGGAAGTTTTCTTACAATAAGGTAAGTTTTGTAGATTTGAAGTCGTAGGGTGCGTAGTGAGCCCCCTACAATCCTATAAGTTGTTGGTGTTTGAGAGTTCATCATCATCATCATAAGCCTATAGCAGTCCACTGCTGGACATAGGCCTCCCCCAATGAGCGCCATAGCGCCCTGTCTTCAGCTTGCCGCATCCAGCATCTACCTGCAGTCTTTCGCAGGTCGTCATCCCACCTGGTCGGAGGGCGTCCTACTCTTCGTTATTTATTATAGTGAACTGTGTTTGCGCACACCCCGGTGCACTGCACCGGGGTGTGCGCAAAAACAGTTCACTACTACACTACGTTTACCGAGTCATGGTCTCCACTCAAGAATACGTTTGCCCCAGCGGCTGTCGGTTCTTCGCGAGAATATATATGATATGGCCGGCCCACTGCCACTTCAGCTTGCTAATTCTTGAGAGAGATTTTTCTTCTTGTTTGAGAGTCAAACGAGTTGATTACGTTCTTGTTCTTGTCTTCTCGTTAATCGTACTTTAAACGAGTGTACACCGTGACATGTTGCAAAAGACAGTTGCTTACGACTGCTGTAATTACGCCTTAGAAGCACGTCATAACGTAAACTGCTGACCAGCGGGAACATGTAATGCTGTATGCCTTATTATGGACACGGATTTAGTGAAAAATCAAACACATTAAAATAGCTGAAGTAGGTTCTCATGCATCCGAAAAGCCAAGACAAAGAAACTACGTGTAGAATCGTATTTTTGAAGAAAAAAAACTTAGTAAACTTGTTCACGTAACTCGTAGCACTGGCTACGATATACGGCGCTACGAAGCTGCTACGAACGTAACGCAGTGCTCCGATTATTCGTAGCGGCGTAGCAACGCGAGGGTCATTCTATGTTGTTGGTATATCAGTTATCTAGTAGTACCCATAACATAAGGTCTGCTTAGCTTAGTTTGGGGGGGGGGGGGGGGAGTTAATGCGTGTGAATTGTCAAACATTATTCATTCATTTTTCAACATATTTTCAGGGCGTCGAGTCTCTAAGAACCTAGTTATGCATCCAGCCAGAAGAGTCATCATAACATTGAATGCCTCAGGTAAAAGTTTGCTCGATTGGGTTAGCCCTACTGCTAATAAAAAAAAACTTGTTATTTCTTATTATCTCGACTTCTCCATACAATCCCTCATCGTGTTTCATATATAAATAATAATAAAATAAGTAATATGTATAATTGACGACCTGCGAAAGACTGCAGGTAGATGCTGGATGCGTCAAGCTGAAGACAGTGCGCTATGGGGCTCAATGGGGGAGGCCTATGTCAAAAAAAAAGTCCATAAAACGCTCATAAACGTCTCATTGCAAGAATGAAAGTTTCCGAATCCTTTACTTTCTTCATAGTTTCTTTAATGACCAATTTTCAATGTTACGACCGTATGCGTGCGTCTATTACATTTTTAAAGTTATATTGTTGTATATACATATGTAGGTACGTTAAGTACATATATGTTTATTTTATAACAGGGTGGAATATTAATTGCATTGCATTATTCAGGCTTGATCTGTTGTCTTCTCAATTGAATATGACAAAAATCAGGATAAAGTGCAAAAAAGATAATAATCTTTACATATTATAAAATGAAGTCGCTTCCGCTGTCTGTTGCTTAGATCATTTAAACTACTCAACGGATTTTAATGCAGTTTCCAGCAATAGATAGAGTGATTCAAGATAAAAGTTTATAAGCTATTTGACACAAAGATTTCCACGCGGGCGAAGCCGCAAGGCGCAGCTAATATATGTATAAAAAATACCTTTGACGGGCCAAATGTGAAAAGTACTGCCTAAACCCAAATCCTTACCAAAAAATAAAAATCACCTCCAAAGCCTATAAGTAAGCAATTGATTCACGCAAATGCGAGATATTAGGCGGGAAGTACACAATAATCCGGGAATGATGATCAGGGGCGCAAACACAGTTTTCAGGTGTTCCAATCCAGGCGCTTAAGGTTTTACCCGAGGATTTGCTTTCAATATTAGCCCCGGCCGGCGGGCCATTCCGTTCAACTGAGCTCCTTTTTTATTATTTTGTCGCATCGTTTTGGCTCTAAATGGAATGATTCCGCCATCTACATTTTTATTTTTCAATTGGCCCCCGATTAGTGGGATTAGTCGTATCGCTTTTCGATCCTTTGCTCTTTTTTTTTGAAGCTTGCGCGGACTTGCGGTCCTCGTCCGGATTCCACTGTAATCGCGTTGTATTTATGTGATTAACTTGGATATACCTGATTTTATGCTTTAAAAATAAAGGTCATAAACATGTTCGAATGGACCTAGGCAGTAATTGTATTATGGTCCCGTTCAGACTCAATCCTGTCACGTAGGAGGTTCGAAGTTTTGTTATTTTGTTTCGTTTTGTAATTAAATTTTTTCTACGTGCTAAAATTGCTGGCTACATGATGTAGTGTGAAAATTTCCAGCATTATTTATTTAAGTAAACAATCTACTGATTCGAGATATTCATTCTTTTAAACCTACCTTTTTTATTTCTACACGTGACAATTTCTTATTATTACAGAAAATTATAGTCAGAGAATATACATAAACTAATAAGAGCTAGTAATATATTTACAATTGAAACAGTTGAGCTAACTGCAGACTTTTGCAAACAATCTACAGGTAGCCCAACTGATCCATATCAATACCAGTTTATACCAGTTAACATGTTGTTACAAAATGTTTTTCATTATGTTTTGGTGTTCTAATAGGTATCTAATGACGTCAAAAGGTCGGCTTTGGCTCTGATAAATACAATATACATGTCGCACTATCAGAAAGTCAATGTCGAGTTTTTACAGCTGTTTAATTAGGCTTGTATTTAGTTAAGGTTCCTAGCACGTGTGTGGTGCAGCGAGCGTCACTTATCTTTATGGTGGCAAACAAAAAATTCAACGGCTAAGTGCATGTTACGCATGTAGGGTCCCGATTCTATACCTACTATAGTTTCTAATAATTAAAAAGCAAACAAGATATCCTATAGCCTCTTTACCGAAAAAGGATGGGAGGTAAAAAATAAAGCTTCAATATTTATCGGACTCATAAATGTTGGTTTTCGTAAGCTAGCATTATTCAAAGGAGACCTTTGTGACGGTGACACGCAAGATATTTCTAAAAATTATAAACCTCTTACTTACATACATACATGGTGGCATGACAAATCAAAAAGGGTTCCTTAAGACGTAGACGTGTGTATCTTCTCGATTCGTTTAGGAAGGAAGGTAGTAGTCCTGACTTTTAAAAATTAAGACCAACGAATAAAAGTCTGGACTGGACTAGATACTACTTTTCCTATACATACTGATCACAGGTCTTAAAGAAGTAACAAGCTGTATGAAGTCAAATCAGAAACCGACACAAGGGGTTGGGTTTGCCAAATTCTTACTGCAAGTTTTCTCAAGTTTCACGAGAGAAGGAATAAGGATTTCACTCCAACTTTAACGCCAGATAATGATGTTCAAAATATGCAGAACCAAATACTACAAGTTGCCAAACCAAATAATATGCGTTCAATCTCGAAAATAAACGGTATCAATTGGTGCTAATATTTTTTTTTATTTGGTACTATTCCCTGTCGACATAAATACAAAAGTGTAGATAGTACAACACTTGTGTAGCACTATCGGCAATTGACTATATTACAAGGGTCTGAATTTGAACCCACTGTTTTCAAATCAAAAGCCTCTCGCTGGCAACACCCTTATCTTTACAACGGCAAACAGAGTGTTTTATATTTTATCAAGGATAGTGTTAGTCACCCAGGTCTGGTTTCTGTTATCTACTACCCTAAACAATATTTACCGGCAAACACATGTAATGACGACGTAATATGTATAGTGTAAACAAATGATCAGCGTTATACTCGAATAAAAAGTCTAGCACTAGGTTTTTATTAAGGTAGTTACAAGGATAGCCGGCTCAAACTGGAAACAGACCGCACAGGACAGAGACACATGGGCATCTTTGGAGGAGGCCTTCACCCAATAACTACAGATTGTATGAAACTAAATTACATGTTAGATTAATTAATTTATATAAACAACTAGTTTAAAAAAAACTCTAAAAAACAATGTAAACTTAGTAATTTGTTGGAAATAAAAGGCTTTTTTATTTTATTTATTACTACGGCATATCTTCTTGCAGTCGCTGTTCGTCACAGATACTATCATATTCATATTTATTTCGCTATATAAACAACTATTTATGCCAGTCTATCTGTGTGATCGTCAAAGTATGGCTATATCAGAATTTCTACAAAACGAATAAAAACATTCTTCATTGTACATTTATAAAAATTGTAAACACACCCCACTTACTACGTGACAACGTTAAAAAATTCAGCACAAAATACATTTTCCGGTCCCTCGTATGTAGATAAACACGTGTACCTACAGGTATATGTCAATAGTTAATTCAGGACCGAAGAGGGCTAGGTTTTGGGTGGAAAGGATCAAAAGGGGATTAGAGATACGACAACCAATCAAGGGTAACTGGACGGACTATACCTACACGAAATAAATGCGTCACATAAAACTTATTACTCCCTTGGAAAATTCAACTCTGCGGGTTTGTTTTACGGTTGGTTTTGGTCTGTGAGGGTAGTTTATTGATGTTTTGTTTGGAAGGGAGGGTAGATGGATGAGGGTGAGGGTGTGCAGCCTCCGCAGACAATCTTACAAGTTAATTGTGTTCCGTGCCTGAAGCTTCTGACTGCAAAATAATATCGCCCGGGTTGTACCTACCTACTGTATGCGAGCTTATGGGGCATGCAGCTGGCGGTTGCTTTGAGCTTGTTTCGGAATTGCTTCTCGGAAATTAGGTACACTGTTTGCAAGGACATTGTGTCTAGTTTTTGTTAGGTTGGTACCTGGATCTACTCGTATATGGTTGATACTGTGGGAAGTTTTGAAACTATCATGGTTATTAACTCAATATAAATATGTAAGACGTTTTGTGCAGTCTTTGGAGACTGCCGATAGACGTGAAAACTATTATTATTATTATATTTTATTTATACTGGGAAGCGTGCGCTGATGGTAACGCGAGTTTCACTCTTTTTGTTCAACCAAAAATCAAAGCGCCTAAATAAGTTTTCACTTTAAAAACTCGCAGATGCAGTGCCTTCAGTTATTCGGTGCTCATAGCTCATGAAACTGTGCCTAATATTAAAAAATTCAATAATCAAATCATGATAATTTATTGCGTTATAAGTGACTTTTATGGGATGGAAAAATTAAAATCTTATTAGGCACACTTTTTAGAATCGTCACGCAGGTTCGGTTACGCTGAATCAGGTATGTTTTCGCTTCCAGTTGAGAACCTATAAAAGTTTATATATAATAGTTTATGTATATATTACATTAATTACATTAATTATAGCTAAAGTAATTCTAGACAAAAATAATAAGGATAATAATGATCCTTTATATTGCTTCTTACGTAGGTATAATACCCAGCGTATTTTAAATATTATTAAAATAAACAAGACTGCAATAGAACATTTCAAGACATGGCGTACGACTTGGGCGGAATCGTCTGGGTGGGCGGGCGGAAGTAAATAAATACTACGACGGCAATTTATTGCCTAGATTCATGCAGATGCAAGTCTGACTTCTTGGATATCCTGTAAACAAGGGAATACAAAGCTGTTTTGAAATGGAAAACTATTTACAGTTAAGATAAAAAAGTATAGTTAAAAAAAGAAAAGCTTACGGATCTACAGTAAATTTTTTCAGGTTTATAAGTTTTTTTTTGAGCAAAGCTGAACTCTATCATGGACGAAACGAAACCCACAAGCGCGTAGAGAAATAAAATCTACCTCCTGTGTCGGAGAGGCTTATCATCATCATCATCAGCCTATAGCAGTCCCCTGCTGGACATAGGCCTCCCCCAATGAGCGCCATAGCGCCTTGTCTTCAGCTTGCCGCATCCAGCATCTAGGTACCTGCAGTCTTTCGCAGGTCGTCATCCCACCTGGTCGGAGGGCGTGGAGAGGCTAATAGAACATAAATTTTACCATAACGTTAACATAATCATTAATAACTATATAATTGTGTAGTTATTTAAAATTTAACAAACTTCTACAATTGTGTAAAAACCTGTCAACTAAAGCGGTATATAAGTGCTAACAAAGCTTCATTTAGAATGCCGTTTAAAAACATAACACGTACACTGCTGTTGTTTTAATGAATACAAATTACATTTGCAAATGTGCTTAATCCTCCAAATTAGTTACGGGTCCCGCGCACCCCGCACCCCTCGATTACTAATACCACATACTTTGTATTTGAAGACTAGGATACCCCCTTTGCACCCCCTTGTAAAAAGGCTTACTACAAAATATCAGATTATCTAGACGATAAAAAAGCTTGGGATTAGTTTCAACTCGAAAACTAACAACCTAACAAGGTAAAGGTTTCTTGTTTGCTTCTTTAATTTATATTAAAAAGATTGAAGTGAACAAAAAATCAAAGTGACCACTTTATTTCCTAGTTTTGCTTCTGTTATTTATATTTTGTGACGTGTCCAACAGACGATATGTATGTATGTATATTTGATATTTATTTGATACTTGACGGATACAAATATTCATCAAACTAGTCTGTAGGCTTAGCCGTAAATAATTATGAACAGAAAAATTTTTTGGACGACCACTATTGTGCGGTGTGCGAAAGTCTACCTGCGACGCAGGAGTTTGCGGGCTCGATTCCCGCATCGGGACAAATATTTGTACGATCTGCAGATATTTTATTCAGGGTGTGAAAAATATATATGTATCTATGTAATGTATTGTATTATGTAAATCAGTTATCTAGTAGGTAACACAAGCTAATAACACAAGCTATAACACAAGCTCGGCTTAGCTTGGGGCGAGACAATGCCGAGTGAATTGTCCGGGATTATTTATTTATTTTATTGAAACAATGAATGCAATTAAAAGCTTATTATTGGGCAAAAATTCCGGTTATTTATTTTAGAAAAAAAATTAAAAGACCAAAATAGCTCTAACGAGGTAGAGCAGGTTTTATTAAAGCTCTAAACCGCGGTTTAAAACACTTAACCCGCTGAAATTCAGTAATCCAATAAAGTCAGTGGAGCATAAAATCTAACAAATATATCGTTATAAAGCAGGTTTATAGGCATAATAACGGGAATTGGGCTTCTTTACGCCTCATCTACCGCTCGTTATACGGAGTCGTAAATCTTCATTGGGGAGGCTCACCCCCTTGATTTCGGGCGCTCGAATATCACATATCATAATGATAGTGTTGACGTGGGTGATAATGGGATAATGGAAGAATGGTACTTCTGGAGACGTAATAAGGTTGCTGTTTTAGATCGGCCGTTTGGTGAGAGATAATTTGAAAAAATCTCTTACTAGAGGACAAAATCTCTCAATCTTATTTAATTATGATGATCGAAATGATCAAACTGATGTTCCTTTTTTCATTCACCTGCCTCCTTACCCTCTGGAGCAGCGGATGTATAGGTATATCCTGAAGGATTTACTTACTACTACGAAACGAATTGTAGTTACATTAAATTTAAGTTTGCTATTTATTTTGTCATATAATTTTTAATATGGAGCTGGGCGGGCTATATTATTATGATTATTTAATAACTAATACTTACTACTTTTTTTTCTATTGTCTCGGCTCTCGTGTGTACTTTGACAATGTCTAAGGCACGTAAAAAAATGTGTTTGAATTTATAAGAAAATTAGGGTAACAAGTGAATGTAGAGGAGAGTAACATGTACTATGAAAAAAATACAACAAATGTAGAGTAACTTTTTCTAAAATATAAATTTATATATTACTAACCGCGCCCGCGGCTTGACCCACGTGGAAATCTATGTTTCAAATGGTTTATAAACTTTCCACTTGAATTATTATATATAATGCTGAAAACTGCATTAAAATTCGTTGAGTAGTTTAAAAGATCTAAGCGAACAGACAGCGGAAGCAACTTCATTTTAAACTATGTAAAGATTTACTGACAAGTTAACTTGTTTTTGAACTATCTATGCCGGTGTCATAAAAATGTTTCTAATGTTATTCTTTTGTTTCAGGTTACCATTTACTTGACTACTATTATAATGGTCTTATCAATAAAAACTGATGTGTGCCGGGTTTTACAAGGAAGCTTAGGAATTCGTCTTATAAAGCTCTTAGTTAACCCGCTTACATCCTTAATGAATTCAAACTACGATAGTTTTTATAGTAAAATATCAAGATGCCACCAACGAGGTAAAAACTATCAAGACTTTCAGATCTTCACTCCTCATTCACAAAAATCACCAACTCTCACCCAAAACAATACGTGATCATTCACTTCCAGGCAAGTTTAGACGCTTTCAGGTTACGTTACTTTGTTTCCGGAAGTACCTTCATTCGAAATTCAAAACAAAGCATCAGGCAAATCAAATCAGCGTATTCAATAAAGGCGCGAAGCCGCTATCGACTCCGCCTCCAGCGCCAACTATATTGGCACGAACACAGTAGGCAGCCAGAGTAGTCAAGAATGAACTCAGTCTTGCAACTTTTGTTTTCATCATTTTGCTAACTACCAAAAAAAATCCACTATTTTTAAATCAAAGAGTAACCCATACAATTGTGATGGCTATAGAGTCTTTCATTTATTTGGCATCATCTTAGCTTTTCATAGCTATCTCAATGACTTATTATAGCGTCGCTACAGAGTAATATGGTAAGTGTGACCGTATAAAAAAATCATAAAATAATATAAAATGGCACACCAAATATTTTTTAAACTGTGCACTCGTAATTAAGAGTTTTTAGGTATCTAAAATTTTAAATGATTACTGCAATTGTCAAACGTGGTGATTTAGACGCAATACTTTGTCATAGTGAGGCGATTGTGTTAGTGGAATTAGGCTCCCGCAGTAGCTTATTGAGTATGTTCATTTTGTGAATCGTTAAGGAATAAAATATTTTATTTATTTTTTAGCCATAATTGTCCCACTGCTGGGCAAAGGCCGGCAGAATAAAAAATAAAATAAAAAATTTAGTAATACGGTTTACATGTTTTTTTTTCTTTCAAAAATTACCGTATGTACCGACAAGAACAATTAAACTAATAATAAATAAAACCATGAGATAGTAAAGTGATAGTCGTCACTTTACTATCTCATCAAAATTCTTAAATATTTTCTATGTAAGCAGTTGCGCTACTACAGAATAGTTTCAGCTCCACTATCGACTGCGTCGCGCGTCGCCGCGACTCAAACAACTTTATTGTCCTGTCGTTCAAACGCGACAGAACGTAATAGAATTAAATTGGTAGAAGCGCTGCTCTGTTATGTGGAAAATAATAACACGGAGTGGCTGTTATCTGCGGAGTTTTCACGCGCCGCTGGCAGGGGTCTCTGCGCTACTACTAATGGAAATCCAGCCAATGATAATCTGTTTTCTACACCATTAATCCTGAACTAAGACTCAGCGCAATCTGCGGCGTCTCGGGACTGCGAGTCTCGAGTTTTATGCCCTCGTTAAGGTCCGCAATTTGTGGAGTCGGGCTGTTAAGACGGTTCGCCCTCATTCGCCCAAATCCTAATTCCGACCGTGGACTTTCTTAATCTTACGATATTGAGCTGGAGGTAATTGTTTCAAAATTGCACCCCGGATAGTTGGAATGTCTTCTGGCGGAAGTAATGGCCGCAGTACTCAGCTTTGTTAACTACCACTTACCCACAATATATATCCCATATAGTATCCTTACCACATCTATCCATATTGTATCCCTACGATAGATAAAATAACTTATCTGCCACGGAAAGCTCACAAAAATTACGCCTTGAAAATCTTCAACACGTTTTCCTCAAGAAAATGGAAAGGATTTTCCAGTATTTAAACTACGACTTATCTGAATAACCAATACTTTAGCGTAATAGAGTCAAGGGAGAAGCATAATAAAAACGAAAGTAATCATGCAAATTGAAGGAGGAAAGTTGAATTAAAAAGCGGGTTTGTTTGTGGGCGGGCGGGGGCGATGTGTCTTAATGACCACAATGGATGGCCGCCCTAATCCGCCCTCCTCGCACAACCTTTCCTTCTGCACTTTACCTAATGTACACTCACGTATATCTCTCCAATGGAGTCTATTGTTTCAGTGGTTTTTGTTTTCTCTCTATTTGAATAGTTAACTGGTTATGCAACGAGACATAATTGCCTAAATTAAATTAGATTATGACTTTCAAATCGTTTCTACAAAATACTTGAAAAATTAATACGAAAATAATACGTTATTTTCGTATTAATTTTACAAGTATTTTGTATAGTATAATAGTAGTAATAAGTAGCATGTTCGTAGGCAATGGCTGTGAAAACTCACGAAAAGTCTATCTATGTAATTGGTGAAAACAACCAACAATAAATTGTATTGTCCAAAACTACGAAAAAAGAGTTTCAACAACATTGTTTTCTCTTCCTGCTCAATTTAGTGGTAGAAGTAGAAATTAGAAATATAATTTGATCAAACCTGCTCACATGGCAAACCAATAAGGAAGGAAGCCAACGCGACTTGTCGCAGCGACACGACATCATCAAATCAACATTTGCAGATTCGCGAAGCTTTCCCTGGGAGATTTAGAGGTGGAAGGAAAATAAAAAAGTTCGTAGAGGAATCCCGCTTGATCCCTGTTGCCTTTATGGTAATGCCAAGATGCGTGTATTCGACTATTCAATTTATATTTTTTTCCCTTTCGCCTTATTTCTTTCTCGAAATTATCTATCCTTCGAATTTCGTTTCGCACTGTATTGTATACGGGATTCTGTGTTTGCGAATAAGGTACGACTTTGGGAATATCACGGATAACTGTGGTGGATTGGCTTTGTACCGACTTCAAAGAAGTTTTCTTTTAGAAATATTATGTGTGTAAAATGTTTGGAGTGCTGGAAGCTGGGAAAGTTTTCTGTAGAGTATTGAATAGTCGTAAATATTGGACCAACCAATTTTGGACTTAACATCATGGAAATTGATAAATAAAAATAATCCTATGGTATCGACAGTTTACTCAGTAAACAAATCATCAATACATCATTCATCACGGTTAACCATGGTATCAATTTTCGTCTATTCCCAATCACCACCGCAATTATTGCCACCACTACTTGTAGATATCGAAAAAAAAACTCAGTGGCCACCGGTAGTGGCAACCGAGAATGAATCATTCCCCACGGTCACCAAGATTTGTGGCGGAAACCAAGATTTTTATTAATTAGTATTAGACTGTTTAATTTAGAATTTACAGCTTTTGACTCTAATACGCCAAAAATAGTCAAATTTATCATGTTAATTTTAAACTCGAAAATATACAAAACACACAGAAATTTCAAGCTTATTTGACAACGTTTTCTACTAAATGGTTATACGAGTACCATACAAACAAAGCAAATTTCCAATAAATAATTAATTACTGCGAACAAATTACTTAATAAAGCACTCAAAATTTTCTCCAAAACTGTGTACAAGCAGGCATGTTCAAATTTCGCCTTAACTCATGAATAAATCATAAGAAGTGAGCGTGCCCGTCGCCTTTATAATTCTACGTAATACATTAAAACTGTGTACAGATTGCCTTAGCTTTAATATTATGGAGAATAATTTAAGCTAAACAAAAGCATATAAAAGCATGTGATTATTTACCCTTTTGTTCAAGGATAATGCGTATTTTCTGTGTATATACTGCCTTTTTTCTTTAAAGCTATTTGGTTGTTATTTTTTTCTAAAAATACTTTAATTATTTTTTGTTTTGAAGTTGTAATTCAAGAAAACTGCCAATATTTTCGGATAACATGGAAAACTTTATTTAGACCCGTGACTGATTTTATTTTTGATTGTTGATTTTATTGGGTTATATACATAGAGTTTTCATAGATATTCACGTCTATTTAATAATAACAAAAAGTGATATGCTACAGTAATAAAAATGATTTAACTCCGCAGACGTCACGTCTGAATCCATCTGCCTAATCTTGAGTAATGGACACCATTTGTCTTTGGGACCACGTGCGGTAATTGGATGGTCACCATTTACGTTCCTGAAATTCTGTGAGAACTTTCAAATAAATATTCGCAGTGAGTAAAGTTTTTACTATTGTTAAGCTTGTCGCTGTTGTAGTTTTCGTAGCAAAGTCCTGCAGTAGCAGAGTCTAAATTATCTTAAAGTACTTATTAATTTCTTCCTCTTGTTTTGGGGAGTCACTTTCAGCAGACGACGTAAGTATCTGTGCTGCTTACTAAGAGTGAATGTACCGATTTTCGTAATATCGCACAAAAAAGGTAAGTCAATCTACTAACTCTAAGAAAAAAGTTTGTAGGTTGTATTTAAAAAACAAAAACTAAATTTTTCTAGGTCTATGTTAAAAACAATTGAAACAAAACACGGTTTGCTTGGTTAGATATCGGCTATGTCAAGTGTAAATAAAACGAACTATCACTAGAACTTCTATTAATCTGTACACAATATAATTTATACCCCAACCAATGCCTAACCAACAACGTCCACAAAGTAAACACTATTCATCGTTCTCCGTAAAAATATTTCCAGTGAAATTACAAAAACAGCGGCGTCAAAAGTCGCTGTCTCCGAGCGCAATTACATTTTTTTGATCCTCAATAAATTGACAATTTCATCCGAGACTCGAGCCTTTTAAATATATCGAGTATTTCAGTGCAGCGATACAGCGGGGTTGTTTACAGGGGGGGGAGAGGGGGAAGACCCCCCAGTTCTGGGGGTGTTTGGGGTGCCAAGATGGCGGCGTTGTCAAGGCAACGGTGCACTCGCTTCCTTAATCGACCGTCAGAGCCTTCTCTGGGGCCCCGGTCTCATTTATGTATTGTAGTGCACTTGAGATCTTTTGGTTTATGGTTTGTCTGGATGCGAAGGAAGATTTTGCTGGTTTGTTTAAGCAAGCTGGATTGAAAACGGAAGTTTTATGGAGTTTAGATTTAGTTTTAATTGCTGACTACCATCATTAGAAAATATTTCATAGGTAAGTACTTACCATACCGATTGATGACCCTAGAAGAGAATCAGTTTTAAAGTTCTACTATAGTACCTCGGTGTTGCAAAGCTAAAATTTGTTTTTTTTTAAATATTACTGTATTTAAAAGCATTGGTAGAGCAGTGGTGATTGGAGTAGGCCTTACCTAAGTCCAGTAGCGTATTAAGCGGCCGGCGAGGAAAGAACTGAAGACGTTGTTGAATATTTCTAACGTTTTTAATTGATCGCTTGCCTCATCTATTTTTTTTATAACCTTTTATAAGGATAACAAGTTTCCCGTGGAGATTACCCTATTTAACAGTTGAAATTAAAATCTTTATTTGTGAGCAAATCAATATGCAAGGCATTTGTGTTTGCTAAATACGTATCTACTTTTCTATTTGGCCCCATTCACTAGTTATCTATGCTACAAATATCTGAAATCGAAATAGCATATGCCAGCTACCCACAAACTGCACCGAATAAATGGGCAGCTTACCGCATCGAGGCTACAGAAGTTTACTCTGCAATTTGCAACATCTAGTTTCGCGGATTCCTTCCTTATTCCCACGATTTATTCAGGTTATTATGAACACTTTGATCCTAGTCGTTAGGATTAGTATCGCTTGGATTTATAGCAAACATGGTGCTAAATTTGAATGGGTCTTCTTTGATGGTATTTTTGAATAGTGAGTGCATGAATTCAAAACTTTTCAATGTCAGATGGCTTAGAATATTTGATTTAGGTATTCTACTCCAATAAGAACCGATTCTTATATTCAAATAAATGCCAACCAAGAAGCCAAACAAATTTTCTTCCTAAAGGCACCAAACAAGAACACCCGAATTTATTTCACCCATTTAACCAACTCAGTTAATTCCGAAGTCGGGTACCAACGTAAAGGTGACTTTTACGACGTCACAAAAGTAATCGGGAGCTCCCACGGGCGAATCGTCCTTTTACGAGGCTGCGGGTCAAACTCATTTTACAAAAAACAAATCCTCCTCTTTGTTAATATATACCTACCTTTAACGGTTCCTACTAGAGCTATCCGTTAGGTCAGTAATCCAGTGGTTGCAACTGGCTGCTGGCTGGGCAATAAAAAAGAGTTATAGTTGAGAAGAAAAGGAAAGTCTCGCGTCTCGGCCGTTAGTTGGGGATCAAGGGCTCACCTCTCTGTGGGCGATAATCATAATTTTTACTTACAAGAGGCAGAGGA
The DNA here is from genome assembly GCA_943735965.1 of Eupithecia abbreviata. Lineage (NCBI taxonomy): Eukaryota > Metazoa > Arthropoda > Insecta > Lepidoptera > Geometridae > Eupithecia > Eupithecia abbreviata. Next base: position 8,514,300 of record OX030982.1, on the reverse strand, counting down.
GAGCATTAGACCGGGCGCGCGACAAATCTTCCCTAACTGCTAGGAACTTCGCGACTCCAGCCGGCCAACGGTATTGCCGTCTTGTTCGGACTAAGACGGCGAGAATTTTACAAAGATTGTTCTTTTTCGTTCGGCGTCTTTCAATTAAGAATACTATTTATTTAGTACACAAAAATAAGATAGAACAACTTTAAAAAAATCATAAATTAAAGTATTACGATAGTAAAACTAAATTAAAAACAGTCTGGTATAAAATAATCCTTTCCTTAGTGCGCGGCTAAACAATGGCTAAACAATTTGTTTTCCTATTTGGAATTATTGCTTGAATCTGCATAATATGTACATTACCTTTACAGATTACTAAGGTGCTATGAATTAAAGTCAGTTGTCACCTTACCTTACCAACGCCACATCATATAACACAAACATCCACTTTTGCATGAAAATTATAGACAGCACTCTACTGGGTATTACAGTAGGCACTCTCCTTTAAAGAAATTAGCGAACTTCGCATATAATTATTGTGAAATGTGTCCAAAATTGACCACCCTGGCAACATTACCGGCCACTCGTATATTTCTCCGAGTACAGGTGCTTTGTACAGGGCAAACGGGATAAAGTGCCGGAATACTCGAATGCACTGGCTGTGTTACCCAAGGCTTTAGGAATTAACTTTAGAAAACAAGTCACATTTTGTGGTCTATCTTCCTTAAATTTGACCAGTTGTGCCTGTTACCAGTTGAGCTGGCAGCCATAGAACAATTATTGTGTGTACGATCTGCAGATATTTGTTCCGGATGTTCTGGTCGTTTTCTATGTATAATAAAAAATATCTATCTATGTAATGTATTGTATTATGTACATATATCAGTTATCTAGTACCCATAACACAAGCTCTGCTTACCATGGGGCTAGATAATGCTGTGTGAATTGTCCAGCATTATTTATTTATTTTATTTATTTATAGAAAATTGCAAAATGAATCGTGAAGCTCCGATTATAGTAGCATGTGTTTATTATAATTAATGCCAGACAATTGACACAGCATTATCTGCCTCAAATTAAGCAGAGCTTGTGTTATGGCTAACGCAATACATTACATTAAGTTTTTTATTATACATATGTATATAGAAACCGACACCCTAAACAAGGATCTGCAGATCTTTCAAACAATTATCCTGAGGCGGGAATCGAACTCGCAGCCTCCTGCGTCGGACCTTCGCCCATCGTGCCACAGTGTGGTGGTATCAGCTCTACGGATGCCTATTAAAACCATTGTATTACATTATTTGAGCCCAAGATCAAAAATTAAAAGCTGTGCCTTTAATTGCTACCTTTTATGGAGTAAGTAACCTAATTAACATTCACACTACATATAATAAAACAAAGTCGCCTCCGGCTGTCTGTCTGTCTCTATGTATGCTTAGATCTTACAGAAAAATAAAAAACTCTAAAACTACGCAACGGATTTCACCGTCGCGATGATGAGATGCGGTTTTTTATAGATAAAGTGATTCTAGAGGAAGTTTTATAAACCATTTGACACATAGATTTCCACGCGGGCGAAGCCGTGGGGCGCAGCTAGTTATAACTATACTATAATTACATATATACTATAATGACACTTGACATGAATTTTATAAAGGTAACTCAAAGTTAGATTTAGTGTACCTACTCTATGTTGTTGATCAATAAATAAATTAACACCTTTAGGTCACAAAACTCATAATGAGAAACATAGAGTCAACCCACCTACCGCTACGGAACCCTTACCTTTGGGGCTACGGAGTGTTTTACCTATACCTAGAGAGATACCAGTACACTCGAGTACCAATAACATAATAGCTCCTACTACTAAAGGTAAGGTACCTCCACTAAACCAAACATATCTAACCCCCACAGTCCGCTTAGGTGCCTAAAGGCAGTACGCAGTCATGTCACGTGGTAGTATGGAGCACAGTCCAGTGTCCAGTGCGTTAGGGTCCGCAATTGAAGTGTTATTCAGAATATGTGAACATGACGCACGTGGGGGGTGGTGTGGAGACTTCCGCGTGTATTTTAAAGATGTACCTAGTATTCATTGCGAAGTTTAGTTACGTTTGGGTAAAAAATTACTGACATGTTTGACTTCACATTTACAAAGAGTGCGGTGTGCGCATGGTGGTTTATTATTGCTATACCTATACCGATATATCGCAGCTCGCTTCGGTTTTTCTATTCATGGTAAGATGGTGAATAATAATAGCTATGCTGACTAATATAGGTATACTATGAATACTGACTCAATGGTGGTGCTTAATTTCGTGGTCTTTTACATCTTAAGTCCATATTTGACGGAAAATAGACGAACATATATAAAAACATTTATGTTAAAATTATTTAGGTAAAAATAAACATACAGGTTCCCTCTGTAATAATAAAGAATGACGGACAGTGATCGTGAACGTAGAGCACTGGCATATGGCACTCAGATAATTTTATTAACATTTCATACATCGTCTCTACTCCACAGCTTTCCTGTCCGGCGCTGGATGGCGCGGTCGGATTTGTTTTATGCCCACGGAAGAAGGCGACTCGGCCGCCGGCGGCGTCTCCTTAATTTTATTACAACCCTGCCTTTCCCACAGGAGCCCTCCTAATTGTGTCTCAGGAAAACAACGGATTCCAATTTCGCTACCTTCTACTCCAAAAGTCTATTAGAGGTGGGTATTGGGAAATAGAAACAATTTTGAACGGTACGTTATTGACCACGGGATTTAGTAAAATGTTTGTTTTGGAATTAATTTTGGTAAGAATACCTACCTACCGCATAAACTTTGATCAGTTCTGTTGGACGACGCAATGTTTAACCAATTTTATATCAAATATGACCAATAAGATTGAAATTGTTTTGGAAAATTTGCTCGAATTATTTTGCAAGGCGCTGTACAGAAATTAGTTTTTTGTGGTTTTATTATATTATGTAGACTCTAAAAATATTTACCAAAATCGCTAGCTGCGCTCCATGGCTTCACGCACGTGGAAATTACAAACCTTTCTCTTGAATCACTCTATCTATTGCTGAAAACTGCATTAAAATCCGTTGAGTAGTTTGAAAGACCTAAGCGAACAGACAGCGGAAGCGACTTCATTTTATACTAGTAAAGACGACTCAAAATATCATCATGTAGATCAGATATTTGTCATATATTTCATTACATATAATATTAGTCTTTTTAAAGAATAAACGGTGAGGACAGAAGTGCGGTTTTTTACGCGGAGTTATACCTAAAGGATGGTACAGACAGACCTGTACCAGACGACCAGTATCGACCTACAATAATGAAATGTTGTTTTATTTTTATAATGTCTCGAAAATATCCACTAAAAGGGGATATCGTTCGTCCTTTTATGGGTAGTAGTATGGGTGGTAGGTAGGAACTTATTATACCGGATTTTCGGGATACAAGAAAAATTTACCTATTGTACGGTATCCGTATAAAAATCTTACAGACCTACCACAGCCTACAGTTTTACCTACTTACATCTACCAGCACTCTAATTTCCCCAAAGAAGGGGGGTTTTGCGTTAATCACCAGGCTTGACTTGGATTGGTGATCACTGTAACGGTGTTAAAAATATGAAGATGGAAGATGTTTCTTCTGGGTTGGCAGTCCTACAATAATTTAATAGCTGGGTATGTAAGGTAAGGTATCTTTCCTACCTAGCTAATAAATATGAGCCATCCCAAGCCTAGGCGAGCGAGGCATCCAAGTAAGCCTGAAGAACCAATAGAGCTAGCAGGGTTTCATACTTTCCCTCATTGACGAACACTGCTGGCGACATCTGCTATCGAGTAGCTTAACTAACCTAGCCATAATTATTTGACGCCATCTTGTGTTGAGAAGACTCAACAGAAATATTGCGACTACTGATTAGAGGGCAGTATAGTAGCACTTTGAATTTTTGACACTGACAGATCCAATCCGTTATGTCTTTTTAAGTACTGCCAACTCAGCAATTTCTCCTTCAATACTGGTATTATTCAGACACTGCGATTGTGTCTTTTATACGTAGAAGGATTACGTGGAAGGTTTTATAGGTACTGTACACTACCTAGGGCGCACGAGAAAGAAAATAGAGAAAACAAAAACCCTGTAAAAACATTCCATTATTCCGTAATGAATTAATTAATAATAATGATTGAATTATTGTATTTTATAATTTATTTGTAATTTTTTTACTGTATATACCTACAGCAGCTGCGTGAATTTGACGATGAGAGGGCGTTTTCACTTCAGGTTTTTTTTAAATCTGCGTACTTTCTGGCTTGTAATAATTTACGCTAATAAAATAAAAGTCACATTTACGACGTAATCATTAAGTAGGTATTTTTATGTGTGTAAATACAGCCAGTTGGTGTAAGGTTCTAAAATAAATTCTGCTGAGGCAACTTACAAGAGTTATAAGTAAGGCGGCTTTAGCAGCTGAGCTGGCACTTGGAGTATCTTAACATAGATAATACTAATATTATGGTACTTATGCTTAAACTGGCTGGCAATACCACTTGTTTTGTGTTGCGATCGTGCGATTGTCTTGTCGGGTCGTCGTTCGTCGTTTCTCATTTAGCGAGTGAGAAGTGACTTGTAATTTTGTTAAACTCTTCAAATACGCAATAACTTTTAGATCGAGTGAAATTATCGGTTTTAATTTAGTTTCATACGCGTAGGGGACGAAACTGGACCACACGAGATAAATCAAAGGCAACAACAATGACGAACACTCTTCGTGTTTGTCTACTTTTTGTCTTTTGTTGTGCAAGTAAGTTTTTTGCTAGATACCTACGGCCTTGTAAGCAATAGCAATACCTAGATTATTTTCGCTACAAGCAGGTTTCTATTTTGAATTTTGTACATATTAAAGAACAATACCTAAAGCATGGTGATAAATACACATTCGGCATTGATTTCTACTGAAAAACTAGTTCATTGAATACCTTTAGCACTAATTTCGCTTTCCGCAGCAACTTTTAAGGGTAGTTTGCATTTACAAGCATTGCTAGACACGCAACAATAACCAGAGAATTTCACTGTCCACTTGATATTTTTTTTTGGATAGTCTGTTTTATTTTATAGGTAAGATATTGTAAAATTTGAGAAGGCTACTACTTCACAAGCTACTTATCGCTATTATTTTTACAAGATCATGTTTCTTGTTGTAACAACTGAATAAATGATTCAAATCCAAATAGTAGCATATTATCTTATAGTTGATCTAATAGTTGATGATTAATAAATAATATCTACTACTTATTCTATTTGACTTTTTATTTAGATCTTTCTTCAAATATGGTCTAAATCGAAAATGTAAGCTTTTTGTTTTTTTACCTAGACAGAACAGACTTTCCTTCTGTTATGTCTATAAAGATAATCAATTCTATAACTTTTATTACCACAGCAATATTATGTGACAATGGTCACACTTGTTAGGCTTTGTGTTGGGAGTTATCAAGTCAAATGATAAACCGATGCTAATGAACAAACATTATTAGTTTAACTTTGTCAATTTAGTTAGATAAATAGGCTGACCTCACAGTTTTCATTTATTTATACTATCTGAGCACATCTGTGTAAATTCACATTTGCATAGGTTTTTTTGAAACTTTACTATTGAGCTTGGAACACGATGGATTACTTTACTTTATTAGTTGAACCTTTAATATTTTAAAAGTAAAAGTAGCTATAACACCACCTATCTGCCATTTCTAGTGTATTTCAATATGTATGCTAAATTATTACAAAACCATCTGCTATTAAAAATCCAATTTTAAAATTGTGCTTGTTATTAGTAGTAGGTAGTATATACTTGACTAGACTTCTTTGTTAGTGGCAACATTGTGTCTGCAGTTTATACTTAAATACATAAATTATTGAATTAAATTAAAAATAAAAATTAAAAAATAATATAATAAAAAATCTCACCCTAGATGCTCCATTCCCTTGCGGGTAAAAAGCCATTATTTTAACCTTACAAAACTGACACTTTATTTCATTTCTTTGTATATGTATGTTTTATTAAGGATAGGAACTAACATTATGTTTTTCTTTGGTTGCAGATTTGTCATTTGCGCGGCAATTGCCAAAAGAATGTAGCAAAGGTCCAACTTATTGGTGCCAAAGTTTAAGGTAAGCAAGTTATGTTGACTGTTGCTTATAGAGATTGACTGGATATTGTCACACTAATATTATAAAAGGGAAAGTTTGGATGGATAGATGTTTGTTACGTCTTCACACCAAAACTATTGGATTGGGCTGTAATTTGGCATACAGGTAGCTCACCACCATAAAATAAGGCTACCATAAACAGGAATAGCTATGTTATGGGATGGCTACCTAGCATAGCTATCACATAAAATAGGTCCTATGGGATTATGGGATTGAACTAACCTAATGTTTCTTTATAAAAAACGAATGCGAAGCGGCAGTCAGAAACTAGTATGAAAATATTTATTTCTCAGCTCGCTACAAATTTTCTAAAACGTACAAAGGATGTATTCTTTTGTTAAATAATAGTTAAATAAAATAAAATAAATAAATAAATAATGCTGGACAATTCGCACTGCATTATCTAGCCCCATGGTAAGCAGAGCTTGTATTATGGGTACTAGATAACTGATATACATAATAGTACAATATATTACATAGATAGATATATTTTTATTATACATAGAAAACGACCAGAATACCCGGAACAAATATGTGCAGATCGTACACACAATTGTTCCGAGGCAGGAATCGAACCCGCAACCTCCTGCGTCGCAGGCGGACCTTCTCCCACCGCGCCACATCGGTCGTCAGTTATAGAGATAATTAATACATATACGAAGCATAATATGCAAAGAATCTTGTAGGTTTTCATAAAATAAGATAGATTGAAAACTGAACAAACAGTGCATTATGCAGTATATACTAAGCAAATCATACCTATTTATTTATTTATTTCTGTACCTATGTAAATTGTGATTCATAAAACTTCCTTGCCAATGGATACTTTCAATATGTTTATGACATAAAACAGTACCTAAACTTATAAGTGAATCATCGCAAGACAATAACAAAGCAGGACATACTAGTTATTTTGATGGAATTATCAAACAAACACCATTTATAACAAATATAATATAAGAGTCGTTTATAATGGGATATTTCCTATGATTTGAGTAATTATATATACCTCGTTATAAATGACTTGTGTGACTGACACAACAATGAGTATCATAGTTTAAAAAGTTAAATAGAGATATTAACTAAACATGCGAAGTTCTGGGCCAAGCGCAATGGCATCAAAAATCTAGTACCTACGATTAAATTTGTTTTATCTATTAATCTAGGGGAAAATAAAACAAAAGGTACGCGGGGCACGGCATAAATTAAATACCCGATAAATAATCTACAATATCACACCGCTCTGATTCACCAGCATTTATCTGTTATGGTGATTCAGTCCAATTTCACATTATTGCCCGTTTCTCACTGTTTCCCCTCCTTGGAAACGAACGGCTATGCCCCGTACCTACCACATTACGTCCGGTACACATGTACCAGACACACTCGTAACTACCGATAAAAGCCGACAATAGTACAGCAAATGGGAGTTCTTTTAAACAACTTATTGTTTGCATTTGCTATGGGTACATAGTGTTAAGTAGGTACATTCTGATTTTGGATATTGAACTGTTGTCGTATCGGTCTTATCAACATTGGGTGAGACATACCACTCCAGCTTCATTACACGTAGGTCAAAGTCTCATGAATATTTTTTAACAGCTCTCTCGGTGTAGCGGTGTTTCGCACCACAAGCTAAAAGTAACAATAAGTGATTCGTTTCTCACCGGCTGTTTTTAAGGTCGTTTCAAACCACATATTTATAAAAGAGCCTAAGTGAACTAAAAGTGTGGAAAGGTACAGTCAGAGATAAAAACATCCCTCTTATTCTTTGAAATATTTCGGTCTTTTCCTTATCCCACCTAGGTGGGGTCGTAACAACAGTTTTTTTTCTTCCACCTTCCTCTATCAGCCGTCATCTCTGTACTTATACTTTTATTAGCCATGTCCAAGAGTACATGGTTAAGAAAAGTGCGCCGTAGACGCAGTAGACCGAAGAAAAGATGGATTGTGTGATCTTTCACACAATCCATTCATCTTTTCTTCGGTCTTCCTCTCCCCTTAAATCCCTCCATATTCAAACCTAACACTCACTCGTCACATGAGATTCTTCCCTCCGCAATCCTATATAACAATTATCACTTAAAAAATTAAATGTATTAGGTTTCTCGCCATTTTTATAAACAATACCATTGCTTCCACAACTTTGGTTCTATCCTGAATCGTAGATTAGCTTGTTATCACACTAAGACACTAAAAGCTACGCAGTATTATTAGGTGTCCTTCAAATTGGCAAACCGTCAGACGGACCAAAAAAACGATTAAATACAAAACATAATTATTAAAACATCCTTTGAGTAAAACGCCACATAAATGTTTCGCATAAACCGTTCATAACCTCCCAGAGTCAACTATCCAGCCACAGTCCATAATTTTACTTTTTGATTGCCCACTATCAGTCCGCGTAGCGGCTGTAGCTAGCAATGCTGGGCAGTGGAAGCGTTTATGTGTTTACGAAGCATAAAATGACCGGGCTGCAGATTGCTGCAGACCTCAAAGGCTCGTCTAGCCGAGTGCAAAATGCGCGTGATGGTCGCTGGAGAAAGACCTTCGAACGATTGGGCTGTAGAAATTAGAATCGTTCTCTTACAAAATTAATTGACATCGCCAATGACCTGCACTCATACTTGGATGCGAGAAGCATAAGATAAAGACTAGCAAAAGCGAAAGTAGGCCTATACCAGCAGTTAGCTGGTAATCCCAGCCTAGAATGATTATGTTTATAGATGTTCTTTCAAGCTACTAAGAACCCAAAAAAGTGCTGAAAGCTGAAGACAGGCGACTATGATGCACATTAGGGCAGGTCAATGTCCTTGTTGCACAAGCATAGGAATATGTTGATGATATTGGTGACAATAAACCCTTCTCTTTACCAGAATTGCCGCTGACTGCGGTGCTGTCGGTCACTGCTCTAGCACCGTTTGGGAAACAAAGACTGCCAAGTCTCAGGACCACAATGAAGTCTCGGAAAAGTTTGTGCGACTCTTCAGACAACTGAAGGATGTCAAAGATCTTATCAATGAGGTGAGTTGTAAACTGTAATTGCTAGCTTATCAAATACGTGCTCCGTCCGTGTTTCTGATATCCATGACCTCTGATTGCTGTAAAAGATTAACCTTAACAGTTGGTCTAGCTTTGTTTGTTACGAGCTGTATGAGTTAGTATTGATTATGTGTTACTATAGATTAGGCACCTTTGTCTTACTGAGACAAAGGCCTCTCTTTCTCTCGTCGCGATTTAACGCATGAAAGGGTAAAATTGTATCATCCTTCTCTTGTGTCTTCTGGTCTTTTCGCGCTTTTCGCGTCGGGTCAACTCTTAAGGTAAGAATTGGATATCCCAATAACATAACGAGGTAATTGAGATATCCTATAGTAGAAAATAGGCTTAAAACACCAGCCAGATCAACATATCGTCACTGGAAAAGGCTTGTATTTTGAGTTTGATAGTTTTTTACCTGAGATTCCTAAGGAATAACATGAACTGCTTGTATTCCAACAATTTTAGAGACTTGAATATCATTGTATTGACGACCGATGTGGCGCGGTCGGCGAAGGTCCGCCTGCGACGCAGGAGGTTGCGGGTTCGATTCCCGCCTCGGAACAATTGTGTGTACGATCCGCAGATATTTATTCTGGGTGTTCTGGTCGTTTTCTATGTATAATAAAAAATATCTATATATGTAATGTATTGTATTATGTATACGAGTTATAGAATAGAATAGAAAAGAATTATCTTTAATAGAATAGACTCGTTATCTAGCCCATATACAAGCTCTGCTTAGCTTGGGGCTAGATAATGCTGTGTAAATTGTCCAGCATTATTATTTATTATTATTTTATATATTATTCTACAACACTAAGTTCAATCCTTATGTCCAGGACTACCTAGCAACCCGCATAGCATCAGCATGCCACGACGTACCGTACACGTCTTTAGCAACCGAGTGCAAGACGAACACGGCCGGTTTGGAGCAGTACATCCACCATGTCCTCAAGTCGCAGGCGTCGGCACAGACTATTTGTGCTATCGTTGGCATGTGCGGGAATGAGAAGCTGGAGCATTTGGCTGGATTACATGTAAGTAAAGATTTTGACTGAAGTAACTGTAGGTAATTATCCTGTTACAAGTGAGTTTTACATATAAGATGCTTTTATTTTAATTGTTCCTGTTTTTAACTTCTCTCACCGCAATGGATGTAGGTGGCGCAGGTCAGAAGCTCAGCGAAGCCGTGGGCAGAAACTAGTAGTTATATAAACATTTGTTTCGTCCGCGTCTTCGAACGCGTTGTTTCTATGAAAATAAAGTAGTTTTAATCCCACGGGAACTGATTTATGGATTAAAACCTATGTTTAACTCCAGTACTAGAACTAGGTACCTAACCTACGGTATTTTAACGGTTTGTCGCACCGATATTAAATATATAACATGAGATATAATAAATAACACTTCTTTACCGAACAAAGAAGTGTTATATCTCATGTTATATATTATTATTGTTGGTTTCAAGCAGGGTTGGCATGATTAAAACAAGTTGTTTTAAAACACGTGTTTAAAACAGTGTTTAAATCAGTTTGAAATAAAACTATGTTTTATATTAAGAAAAAAACAGGGTTTAAAACTACCTTTAATTGCAAATGAATGTGTATAATTACCACAGACAGTCTGTGGTATTTATACACTGCATAGGTAACTCCCCGCCAGTAAAGTCCCACAGGGAAAGTCCCTATGTCGGCCGTCAAAAGAAAGTAATTCACTGGATTAGTGGGTACTGTACCTATTCCCCGCTCTCTAGTTCTCTACCTACCACTACATACAAGGTGTATGTAAAGTGTTTTGTATTGATTAATAATACATACTGAGATATGCAACAAAAGTAAATATTTATCGTTTTGTTCATTTTTACTAATGTGAATTAGGAAATAGTTTAGAAATGGATTATTTTATTATTCGCTATAATTGATTTGAAATTGATAAGTAAAAAAAACAAATAAAACAATTGATTTAAACATTTTGAACTGTTTGTTTTATAAAATCTAAAAAAAACTGTTTTTTTTCCAACCCTGGTTTCAAGTGTTTGGTATTAATTATTGTATTTCTATAAAATTGTTATTTTACTATTGAATGGGTTCTGGTTAAGTAAACAAATTCATATTACACTCCTATCCATAGACAATTTTCCACTTCATTTGCATTCATACTCATCAAAACCTGTTTATACCGAAGAATTTGAACTCTCCGGTTTTATCAACCTACCTACCTAATTAAAATTCACTATTGTTGCAGAAAAAAACTGACGAGAAGAAACCCATACGTAAGTAAACATCATATAATTTCTTATTACTGTTATCCATGTTTAGAGAAGTTTTAATTACTTCCGTTACTTAACCAATTTCATTCTTTTTTCGCATAAATAAATTTTAGAACTGCTGTAATATACCTATGTATATGACTCGTATAATAGAAATTAATTATCATTTATCTTCCCAATGAAGATAGAGAGAATGATTGTGAATTTCTAATTTATATGTACGTAATTTAAATCCACAAATAAAATTATAAATATAATATTATAAAACAATACCTACACTAACCAAACTTGATGTATAATGAATGAATGAATGTACACTTTATTGCACTAAAAAAATAACAAAATAAAAATCTTATATCTAGATATTAACAAACAGTAAAATAGGCGGCCTTATCGCTGATAACGATTTCTCCCAGGAAACCTTTTACAATGTTTGTAAACGAACCGCCCATATTTAAATACCTAAAATTAGAATACTAACTCTTGTTGCCGCATCATTTTCGCAATTTTTATAACTTGTCGATATGAGATCATTCCTTCAACGAATATAACAAATAGATATACAAATGAAAATGAAAAGTTTTTATTTCTTTAAGCTTACAAATAAGCACTTAGACAGGTCATATTTTAGAGTTCACTTCAATTTTTAGTCCACCAGTGGAAGAAGTGAGAAGAAACCACTAGTATGTTCATAACTTATGTGTCTAGTACATATGATTTGCTTATTTGTAAGTTGGTAGATTTTGAGTTGGAGCAAAACTCGTTCCAAGATTTTTTATCTTCTAAGTAATCTGATATTTTGTAATAAGCTTTTTTACAAAGAATATGTTTAACAATTTTTTTAAATTTATTTATTGATAGTTTTTGCAACTCGCTTGGAGTTTTGTTGTAGAAGCGTATACATTGCCCTTTAAAAGATACATTTATCTTGTGTAGCCTAGTTGTGGGCACAGCGAGTTTATTCTTATTATACATAATTATATGTATTAGTCACATAGCTAAATATTGCAGTGGATGCGTGACATGTTTGAAACACTTAATCTTCAAGATACTTTTTAAATTAAATGTACAACTTGTTTGTATTAAAAATATTGAGAGTATTGTCCATTTGCTTGTACAAGTGCTGCGGCTTGTTAGCTTAGAATTATTCCGAAACTCGAGGCCAAGCAAGTGAGTTTTGCGTCGTGTTTTATTTACAAACATTCTACATCGACTTTTGTTAGTGTATAGTATGTACACTTACACATATCTATTTCCTTATATCTATGCCGTCACCAGAAGGCATGTTGTCCAGAATGCTGGGTTGTGAGAATTCGTCAAAATTATTTTGCATTGTACTTCTATGTTTTTTCGTGGAAATATGTGAATGAGACCTTTTTCGCAGCTGTGGGACAGAGCACGCCTAAAATACATTACATAATGGTTATTCGTTGACACTACAGTCATTTACAACGGGCTATTTACCATTTTTTCATTTTTATGTTTTCCAATATTTCGGCACAGTTAATCATGGCAAATATCCCGTTTTAAATGACTTAACACTTTGAGTGCTGAAAACGCACGGTATGAGTTTTCTACAAGTGACTAACATGCGTAAATCCACACTAGCGCAGCGGCTGAGAAAATACAGATCTTTGTGACTCAGCAGAGCTGTAATATTTTTCGAACGAAACGCATGTGCGGCGCAACACAACCGCTGTGTAGAGCGGCAGCACGAATTTTTTAGGTAAAAAAAAGATCGCGGTCGTCGAAAAAAACCGCAGTCAAAGTGTTAAGAGTTAATATTAATAACCATGATAGTTCAAAAAGTTTTATTCGTAGACAATTTCAAAAACACTGATAGTTTTTAGGGTTCATTATCATATGGCATATTACCAAAGCGAAGATGCACCCTCCCTGCAGACCGAGACTTCACAAAGAAGTGCTTAAGAATGATTTGAAAAGATTCCTTGGTTAGTCAGTAAACTGTTTTATTGTAGCGTAAAGGTAGCAATGTAATCGATTTGCCTGAACACTCATGTTTCTGGAAACAACCTTGTGTTATTACTCATTAGACTCCAATTCGTTTGTTGTTGTTCCTCGAAATAATAGTACTAGTGTTAAACAGGCTGTTACATTAGAGTAGTCCAGTTTCTGTAATTTGTGACATTTTAGGATATTTTTGTAATTTTCCGTCATTTTGACAGTTCTGGTTTGTCTTGGACTGGTTACTGTCAAAAATGACAGAAAGTGTCAAAGTAAGGCTATAAAAGATCATTTTATATTCATACGCATAAACAGTCGTTAAAATTATTCTATGAATTAAGGGTCCGGCGACCCTCGCTTGCAAAAATCGCTCCGAATATCGCTGTCCCTGTTTAACTCTTACGCCGCGCCACATGCGTGCGCGATAGCAATATTAGCCGTTCAAAATTTGGTTTGTTCCGTAATACCAAAAATTATGACTGAAAACTTTTTGTATTCTTCACAAAGTATTGTTATTCTGTAACTAGACAATATAAGCTATGTTCCTTAATAAATAAAACGTAAGATATTGATGTTTTTAATACGAAACAAATAGCAAGAAAACTTGTCCATTTTCGCATAAAAATGTGCAAAATGAGATTGGCTTTCATTTCATTTTAGGTAAGCATTTTGAAAAAAACTATTTGGGAACCTAGATAAATACTATTTTAATACAAATAATGCATTGTTATAGTGGAAATATGCTTGAATTAGAAATAATTTTGGTATAACGTTTGTATGAAGAATTCGTCCCTCCGGGGGCCCCTTAATGTAAAGAAATGGATAAAGATAAAGAAAATTATATTTTCTGTAAATAGAAAGTAGATTTAAACGTACCTTACATAATTTCATAATTAGACTTACTTAATAAAGGGCCGTAAAAAATCCAATTAAAGAGCAATTTTTTACGGATCCTTATTAGAATGAATGTGGCTTAATCGTTTTAGATTGAAACTTGGTATTTAAATAGCAATAATGTGTCTCACTGAGGAAATTAAAATGTTCATGTGATTTTTTTCCCTACAGATTTCAGCGGAGGGTTGTTGGGTAAAACAAAATGCAGCTGGGGACCTGCTTACTGGTGTAGTAACTTCAGGTAATATTACAAAATGTAAAAAGAGTAAGGTAAATTACACTAATGTTGTTTGGAAGTTTGTTACCTCTTCACACCAGAACTACTGAACGGATCGGGCTGAATTTTTTCATACATATCTGAAATAGAACAAAGGCTACTTTTTATTTCATAAAAAAACGCGTGCGAAGCCGCGGGCAGATGCTATGATGCGACAGGATAAATGGATAGATGGATGTTTGTTACATCTTCACGTCAAAATTTCTAAACAGTTTGGGGTGAAATTTTGTATAGATATAGCTTTAAGCCTGGAATAAAACATAAATAGCTACATATTAACCTTAGTTATCAACCTATAAATCAGTGCCGGCGGATAACATTAAAGCGTTCACATAAAAATAGCGTATGAAACCGCGGGCAGAAACAAAATAAATGTACCTATCACTTACAATGTTAATAATCTTATTTTTTCTAATTGTCTATGTCTAAAAATATTTGTAGCAGATTGTTTCAATATTTTAGTAAAGTTTTTTCCTGTCTTGCGTAACGCAACTAATGAATACAACGATAATTACTTTATTTTTAATACTTAAGGCGCAATCAATGCGCGCCATTTTGTCACAAGGATAGGCACAGGTTTTGCGTAAATAAGCAAAAACTTGAACTATGTGTAACTGGTTCAAGGAACCAAATAATTAGATGGGTCTCGTTTTATTTGTCAATCGTGTTTTCACATACACAAAGGAACCAAATAAAATAACTACATATATAATATTCAACATTTATGTAAATAGAGTTTATTATCACGGGTATCCTGTGAGTATTGAGATCTAGCCCAAATTCGACAAAAAAACCCAAAAAGTTATTATATTAACGATATTTAGGTACGAGTACGCAGTTGTCAGGCTGATTTATGTACCTGCTATGTCCAATACAAGTCTTTGTAATGTTATGAAAACAATATTGAACAATGACCGTAGTTTTTGGTATCTATATATATGTATCTAGTATCTACCCTTCAATGCTTTGGGAAAACAGTAAACAAGTCATAAGTAATCCATAATTCAGAATGTTGTGATCTAGTAAAATAAACCAAAGCCAAAATCTTAATGTCACAGCTTATTACAAAGTATTAGAGTTGAATTTCGTCATTCAATTATTATTTGTTTTTAGAAGAATGTCGTGCTAACTTACAATCGTGGTCATTAAAAGACAATAACAAAAAACTCAAATGAGATTGTGAAGGACACGCAACCAATGATATTATAAACTTTTACCTTATGGTACTATCAGCTAAATTCGATGTAGAAAGTACAAGTAAAATGTGTATAATCGTTTATAGAGCAAGCTTTTATACAGACGACCGATGTGGCGCGGTGGGAGAAAGTCCGCTTGCGACGCAGGAGGTTGCGGGTACGATTCCCACCTCGGAACAATTGTGTGTACGACGTGCAGATATTTGTTCCGGTGTTTTGGTCGTTTTCTATGTATAAAAAAAAAGTTATGTATTGTATTATGTATATCAGTTATCTAGTACCCATAACACAAGCTCTGCTTACCATGGGGCTAGATAATCCTGTGTGAATTGTCCAGCATTATTATTATTTATAATAATGCTGGACAATTCACACAGGTGTTTTTTTTTGCCCGCGGTTTCTCACGCTGTGTCTATGGAACTGTAATGAATATTTATATCCCATGGGAACTTTTGTATAGGATAAAAATCCTATGTTTAATTCGGGGCTTAAGAGCTCCACCTATGTAAAATTTCAGACAGATCCGTTCAGTAGTTTTGGTGTTTAGAAGTTACTTCGTTTTAACATCCATCCATCCATCTAAAATACATCGAATACTTTTTTGTACTTAACCTCGTAAATTCAAACGTGCAAACTTTAACTGCCACTTATGATATAAATTTTGGCATTATACAGCGGAAATCTCAAATAAGCTAATTTCTCAACGTAAAATTTGTTATTTTCACCTCTGAATCAATACGTAACTGGAGTGGCGTGTTATAGAGTATATAGAGGTATATAACTTGTTACGTAACTGGTGTTTGCTGTTGATTGAATCGAATCGGTCGGATTATTGTGAAAAACGTGGCAAGATGCGTATGAGAATTTTATTGATAGACGATTGCTTGCTTGGAATATTCTTAAATGCCAATGGCCAGGGGCAGCAAGCACATTGGATATGTGCTCGCTGGCCAGGGGTAGTGACAAAAGATGAGAAATAAACCTACTAATATCTGTTTTTTTTGTCTGAATCAGGCTTACGAGAAAGTTTGCCATCGCGGTTCAAGATTGCACTAGTCGATCGGTAGATCTTAAAATTCTGAATATTTCTGTGTATGCTGGGCAGAGAAAACATTTTATAAAATCAAGTATGAAATAAAATAATATAAATATACTTCTTCGTCTTTGCGCAGCTATGACATGAGATGCGCTCATTATAAAAATATTTGATTGTTCTGGCTTTTTAATTAATGTTGTTTTTTTATTTGACGATTGATGTGGCGCGGCTGGCTAACGTTCACCTGCGACGCAGGCGTTACAGGTATCGATATCCGCCTCTGGATAAATGTTGTTGTGTCTGCAGATATTCCCACAACACAAGCTCTCCTTACCTTGTGGCCACATGATGCTTTGTCGATAATCCAGCATTATTTATTTATTTATTATTTTGGCCTTAAATCTTATCCAAGATCAATATTTCTAGTATCTCTTGATTTCCGCAGCACAAGCCACGAATGCAAGGCCAACTCTCACTGCGTGTCCCGAGTATGGTCGAAGATGAATGTTGCCGAAGATACCGACAGCATTTGCAAGATCTGTACTGATATGGTACAGCAGGCGAGAGACCAGCTTCAGAGCAACGAGACCCAGGTGAGTTCTAATGCCATAACCCTTATGCAGGGCTTGGAATAGAGGTATTTTCAAGTACCGGTTCCTCTGACCTTGACGTGGTAACGATAACATCATTGGCATCGATAGAAATTTTACCGATACTAGTAAGTACCGGTACTTCATTGGTATCGGTATTTTCAATAAGTATCGGTATAATTACCGATTTTATGCGCGTAAAATATCGATACCAACAAAAATGTAAAGCATAAAATCAAAGAGATAATTTTATTTTCTAGTTTTACTTATGTATGTAATTTGAATTTTGGAACGTGTCGAAGATTCCTGTAAGGTGTTCATCACGTGCGTCTCGAAAGGTGGAAACGGTTTTGGAAAAAATGGCGGGTGTATAGTTTGACCGAAACCGCTGTACCACGCCTGAGGTATGCGAGCGGCGAGACGGGGGGGAAATATCGGCCGCTCCGATCCACCAATCTGCCGTCAACGCGTACTCTTGCTTTTTTTTCCTCGCTCCCCACCTCGCCGCACTTTCCTAAGGAGTGGTACAGCGGTTTCGGTCAAACTATGGTAAAATGTGACGAGTAGTTATTTATTATTTTAACGGTCAATTTCTTAACCGGACATTTAATTTTAGAAATAAATTAGACTACCTGTATTGATATTACCTTTTTGTTAGTAAAAAAAAATGTTAGGGGTTGTTTCTAATTCGTGTTTTGTTATATGAACCATGTAGGTACATAGGTACTATTCTTTCACATGCATTTAAGAAGGCAATTTGCCTGGAAGAGATTGCTTCTAAGCGATAAGGCAGCCCATTATACTTGTCGCATTTCATGTCTTTTATAATGAGCTACATATATCTGATGTACAATAA
Organism: Eupithecia abbreviata; assembly: GCA_943735965.1. Lineage (NCBI taxonomy): Eukaryota > Metazoa > Arthropoda > Insecta > Lepidoptera > Geometridae > Eupithecia > Eupithecia abbreviata. The sequence continues at coordinate 8,495,972 of OX030982.1, read as the reverse complement.
GTATTTTTGTATTGTATTTAGTATAAAGCTGTTATTTTGACATTACAAACAGACGCCTACAGTTTATTTATATATATATACCTACGTTTATCTAGTCACGCGTATTTGTCGCGGTAATTTAACGTTAAATTCCCATGTAAAGTTAATTTATGTGTTATGTAATGTATGATAAATATATATACTCAACGTGAGTTGAAATTTGAATACCTCAACGTAAAGGTAGGCCTTGAAACAATCCAAATTCCTTATGGACAATACAGGGAAAAATAAAATAGGGTATATTTAGCTCAATCTGTAGGGAACCAAAAACTCGTCAACACACAGCATTATCTAACCCCAAACTAAGCAGAGCTTGTGTTATGAGTACCAGATAATTTAGACAAGACCTACTAGACTAGACCAGACAAACTATTGTCCCGAGGCGGGAATCGAACCCGCAACCTCCTGCGTCGCAGGCGGATCTTCGCCCACTGCGAAAGTTTGGATATCTGTAACCTCTTCACGTAAAATCTAGTGAACCGATCGGGCTGAAATTTTGCATACAGTTTTGGGCCAGAATTAAAATAACAGGCTTCTTTATATCCCGAAAGAACGCGTGCCGCCCCAAAAGCCGCGGGCAAAGGCTAGTGTTCTATAATTATTTCTGAGTTAAGTGTGCACTAAAAGTATTTTCTACTTGTATATAATACTTTGAATCAGAATTATCTATTGACGACGCCCGTATTATGAAAACTTGCCCAGCCATCGATGTATGCTTGAGTGACGTATATCCCATTGGAAAGAAAGTAAGTAAATCATTTAAAAAAAGCGTAACTAAGGAAAGCGTAACTCAAGCATAGTTCAATAACTAAGCTTTCATATTACTGCCTTAAACTATAATATGTGTTCTGACCGCGTAGGTTGAAAAAACTCTACACTCGCAATAACTTACATATACCCGACCTCACCTTAAGTTATCAGTTACAACAAACGTTGCTCCCGGCGTTGTCAAGCAAAGCCCTGAGTCAATGACCGATATGTTAGTGATCTTGTACTTATCTTCAAGTAATTCTCTCTAAAATTTAACTTTAGGTTCACTTTCATAAGTCCGTTGACCTGGAATCATGAAATTTCGCAAGAAACAAGGTCCAAATACGGTCAAAATACGGTTTCCGGATTTGTCCCATAGTCTATGTCTATGTCTATGGTCTTAAGTGACAAATCCGAAAACCTAATTTTGTAATGGATATAACGCATTTTTTTAAAGTTTTTAATCGATATTCCTCTATGTAGTTACTTATTTAATATTTTTTCCACATCAGGGAATTTTTGTGCTCTGTGCTTAGGAGTCGATTTGGGGTTCGAATACAGATATTTCTAACAAAAATAAAATATCTATTGTTCCACAGGAGGAATTAAAACAAGTGTTCGAAGGCTCTTGCATGCTGATTCCCATCAAGATCGTCCGCAAAGAATGCATCAAGTTGGCAGATGACTTCGTGCCGGAGTTGGTCGAGACCTTGTCTTCAGAGATGAACCCTCAGCAAGTGTGCTCCGTTGCTGGACTGTGCAACAGTGCGAGGATTGACAGTCTTCTGGTTGGCTACGTAAGTTACTACTAGTTTTATAATACAGTGCCACAATGATCCTTTTATACTAGTGGATAAGGCTAAGAATTCATCAAGGTCGCAGATGACTTCGTACTAGAGTTGGTTGAGATCTTGTCTTCAGAAAAAACCCTCAGCAAGTGCACTCTGTTGCTGGACTGTGCAATAGTGCGAGGATTGACAGTCTTCTGATTGACTACGTAAGTTACTATTAGTTTAATAATAATAAGTACGTAATTAGGGGAGGACTGTATCCTGCAGTGGACTAATATAGGCTGATGATGGTGATTGCCTTCGGAAGTTGACACTTTCATAAAAGCCTAACCAAATACCTAATTCTAACTAATTGAATGGTATAAATTGATGAATTCATTAAATTAACTATGAAATCTGACCCGGAACCCTCAAACTGACCTCTGTGGTATCGTAGCTACTACGTTTCAGTTGCATATCACAATAATAAGCAGGATGCAGTGAACGTCATAATGTTTCCAAACAGGAATCAAACACGACTTATTATTACCGAATGTTTGTATCGTAAACCACTAACCACAGTTTTCCAAAGTAAACAATAATTGAAAACATAAGAATATTGTTCGAGCTAAGTTATCAGGATATTTCAGAATAAAAACAGACTCGACCACTGGTTAGTGTAGTGAAAAACAAAAGCACTGTGATATATAGACATATTAATTAGCTCTCAGCTGCTCATAATAACAATAATATTTGATATATTTAAATTATTCATTCTATAGGCTTACAAGGAACACTTATCTAACATAACATTCACACAAAAAATATTCTAAAAATAAACAACATCAAAAGATTAATAGTAGCTGCAATATATAATATAATTGCTATAGTAAAAATCACCTTTCAGTTTTTATAATAAAATAATATACGTATGAAAATAATTATAGGTATGTCTAGAAATAATAATTCGCTGTAGGAAAACTGAAAGAAAGGGAGGGAAGATGTGTTTACCTTGCAGTGGGACAATGTGCGCTAAAAAGATAAATAAGTTTAATATATTTTTATGCGTTGAACTTATAATAAATATTATAATTTATAATACAAATAATAATTCGCTGTAGGAAAACTGAAAGAAAGGGAGGGAAGATGTGTTTACCTTGCAGTGGGACAATGTGCGCTAAAAAGATAAATAAGTTTAATATATTTTTATGCGTTGAACTTATAATAAATATTATAATTTATAATACAAATAATAATTCGCTGTAGGAAAACTGAAAGAAAGGGAGGGAAGATGTGTTTACCTTGCAGTGGGACAATGTGCGCTAAAAAGATAAATAAGTTTAATATATTTTTATGCGTTGAACTTATAATAAATATTATAATTTATAATACAATTGCGAACTTATTATATTATCTATAGGACGCAGGTTATCGCGCGCGATAGTTTTGCGCCGCTGACCTCGCATCATGTCATTTTCAATGTTTATAACCACAATATCTTGACCGCAATAATAGACAATACCTTACAATTAATAATATTTTGGTTTAGCTTAGGCCCTGAATATAACACTGCTGAATAGGATTCATAACGAATACATCCGACAGAGAACCATAGTTATTGACAGCTCTAAGAATTAGCAAGCAAAAGTGGCTGTGGGCCGGCCATATCTCGCGAAGAACCGACGGCCGCTGGGGTCAACTTCCCACGCGTTGTTTCAATGGAAACGTTTTAAGTTTATTTATATCCCATGGGAACTGATTTATGGGATAAAAAGAGCCTGTTTTATTCCAGGCCAAGAACCCGATCCGTCCAGTAGTTTTGGCGTAAAGAAGTAACAAACATCCATCCATCCATATTAACATCAAAACTTTCGCATTTATAATATGATTGTGATTAGTTTTTAATTTACAAAGTTACAATCAAATAATAGAAACAAATTATAATTTAAGTAGATAATTAAGTACATACATATAATATAAGTAGGTAAGGTACTATCTCTGTCCATGGTTGTCTGGTAGAGATCGCTCTTGAGCGATAAGACCGCCAATTGTACTTAATTTTTAAGTTTTTACTGTACATAGTTTATAGTTAAAGTGCAATAAATAATTTTCTATCTATCTATCTATCTAACTACAATTTTTGTTTTTCTCAAAGTGAACTAAAATGAAAGAATCTTTAAACCGAAGTAGTATTTGAAATTGAAACAATTGAGCTCACTGCACACTGTTGTTAATTAAATATTATCAATAAAATAATAAATAATTGTATTTGTTTTAGAACCAGCAACTGGCTCTACGCGCTGAATGCAACAACTGTTCCAGAACCGTCGGTGCCCTGAGGAAGAAGTTCGACGCTACCTCCTACGAAGACTTCCTTATTGGTCTGCTCAAGGTATTTATATAAATAATGCTGGAAAATCCACACAGCATCATCTAGCCCCAGGCTAAGCAGAGCTTGTGTTGTGGGTACTAGATGACTGATATACTTAAGAACCCTGCGGAGCTAGCAACATCAATTCGAGGCGGAATGACAAATAGTTTTGTTATTATGTTTGTATGGACAATTCATGCTCCGCTGGCCTCACCATACGTAGATAGATATTTTTTTGTAACATAGATCGTCATCGGCTAAATGATGGTTATTTATCTAGTGACTATCTTTTAGAACTACCGTAGTGAACTCATACGTATTTTGCTGGTTAGTTGTTATTAAAGTTCTCGTGTATTTCGTTCCTTGCCCTTTATTGAAACTACCAAATAATTATCCATTATCTATATTAATAACTAGCTGCTCCCCGCGGCTTCGCCCCCGTGGAAATCTATGTGTCAAATTGTTTAAATGATAAAAAGTCCTATGTTAGACTCCTGGTTCTAAGCTACCTCTCCACCAATTTTCAGCTAAATCGTTCCAGCCGTTCTCGAGTTATAAGTGTTGTAACAAACACGACTTTCTTTTATATATATAGATATAAGATTTCATACAGGTCTACAGTAGACTCGAACGAAATGCACATCAAATTGAAGAGGGTAATATGTTTGATCCCAGTCGAAAACTTATAGTTTGAGTATTTTCAATATAAAAATGAAATATTTGCTATATAATGGGGTTGCGAAGTAAACATGTCAATGGCATCAATGTGGCGTTGGTGTCACGTGCCACAGGTTCGTATTCCGTTCTCCATTATGACCTCTAAGGTCTTATTTCTTCGATTATGAGACAGAGACACAAAGTAAAAAAAAGAAATATTATTCTGAGTCTACATTTTACCCGAGCGAAGCTGAGTTCTCATCTAGTAATATATAATATCTACCAAATATCCAGGATACATTAATTCAGTTTTCATTCCTTTTCCAGGTTTGCCGTAACATGGACTCCCTATCAGACTCCTGCTCGATGCTTGTTTTCAAATACTACGAGGACATAATCGCAGCAGCTCGTAAGGACCTCACCGCCAACTCTATATGCCACGTCAGCGGACAATGTTCCTACAAGTTCCACCAACACGACGATTATGTATTCCCTGTTGAAACTGTTCCAGAAAACGATGAGTGAGTAATTTTGTACCTTAGTGCTGTAAAGTAGTGATAACAATTCTTGTAGTATTTGAAAGACCTCAACGCCATCTAGTACCCATAACACAAGTTCTGCTTACCATGGGGCTAGATAATGCTGTGTGAATTGTCCAGCATTATTTATTTATTTATCTCTATATGCCACGTCAGCGGACAATGTTCCTACAAGTTCCACCAACACGACGATTATGTGTTCCCTGTTGAAACTGTTCCAGCGGACGATGAGTGAGTAATTTTGTACCTTATGCGAAAGCAACGGTGTCGAAGCCCAACTTCGTAACCAACTGGGATACTGGGTGTGAGAAAATCCTAATAAACCTTATTCGTTGTTACAGTGTTCCATGCGAACTTTGTGAGCAGCTGGTGAAACACTTACGGGACACGCTCGTCGCTAATACCACTGAGATCGAGTTCTACAAAGTTCTGCAAGGTAACTATCGCTTACTTTTTTCTATTGGTAGTACTGAATACTACAAAATCTCTAGCCTTGATCTATATCAAGGCTAGAGATTTTATAGTATTCAATTCCTATCTCTATAGATAGGAACAAGAATAACATGTCTTTGCCGTAAGCAGGATGTATTCTATAGTCCACTGTGGTGACCTACCTACCTTCCATCAATAGAACCATAAAATTAACGGCGTAGGAAGTCGCGAAGATTTTCTACTCGTAGGTTACTTGATTTCGTGGCGCAGTTGGTCCTACCTACGTACCGGACGCGTTCGGTCTGGTACTGAGAAAAGACCGCGGTTTCAAGTCCCGCCGATTTAGTTTTTTATTTTGAGATAAGTGTTATTTAATTTCTTGAACTACGTGAGTATTCTAACCCTGTAAATCCAAATCTATAGTCGGGCATTCAAAGTTATGCTAGAAAAGGAAAACTGCATGCACACACTGCAGCAGACACAATAACTTGAAAACATTACACTGCTTTTTTAAACAACCATAAAAAATATTTCTTTTTTGTCAATAGATTGGATAAGGGTGAGAGCATATATTATTATATTCCTTCACATTTTTCTGATAATCACCGATTTGACATACCCAACTCACAAGCTTTAATATCCCCAGGTCTCTGCAAACAAACCGGCAAGTTCCGCGACGAATGCCTCCACCTAGCTGAGCAATACTACCCTATCATCTACGAGTTCCTAACCAAAGGCCTGAACCCACCGCAAGTGTGTGCTTTAATGGGAGTCTGCCATACCTCATCGGAACCTACTATCACTCTACTGCTGCCTGAAGAAGTGAAGGGCGGTCTGAAGAACGGTCTGATTGGAAATGATGAAAGGAACAGCTATAATCATGTGCCTCAGGTATGTAACGGCGGTATATCTGATGTCCAGGTACTATGAAGGATAGGATTAGAAACGAATATATCAGTGGTGTTTCTGCGATCACCAATCCAAGCGTGGTGATTATGGCAACATCTGCCCTTGTTTGTTGAAGGAGTTTTCAGCAGTAGGCAAATGTGTGCTGATCAGAACTAGACTATTGACTCCAGTACTATCTACTACCAAGATCTACGACTATATATCCACCACAAGTGTGTGCTTATATCTACCTAGAGTCTAACATACCTCATCGGAAGCTACCATCACTTTACGGTTGTCGAAGAAGTCAAGGGCAGTCTCAACATCCAGCAGATTGGAAGGAACAGCTATACTCACCTTATTATAGCTGTTGTTAGCATCACAAACGAATAAGATTTTTTCATCGCTGGTCCCTATTTATCTTGTAAATCTTACGAGGGTTTTTCAGTTATAAAAATATAATATAAACAGAGTTTGTTTTTTCTACTGTCCGGGATAAATGAACACAAAATTCTATATCTAATTCTATCGTATAATTTGACATATATAAGTACTTACCTATATATATAATGCTCGTGTGAATTGTTAAACCTAGTGTACTATGTAATTTTTTTTATCTCTATGTTAATTGTAGTGCCTTTAGTACCAAATATTTTTTTATCTATCTATCTACATTATATAAATGTTTATATGTTTACCTATTCCAGCTCGCCCGCGTCCCACTCACAAAGCCGATCAACGTCCGCGTGATCTCGAGCAAACCGCCGAGCGACGTCGCCGGTGTGTTACCTATCGAGCGCATGTTCATCTCAACTCAACCACAAGGCAAAGCTGTCTGCTCCTTCTGCGAATACTTCCTGCATTACTTGCAAGTGGAACTCAGTGATACCACTAATATTGTAAGTAAACATAACTCAAATTCCTACTTTACTTAAAAATCAGGAAAGAATCCACTGTGGAGTAAAGATATAATTGCAAAAACACGTTTAAAACAAAGATTGTAAGTAATTTATGCATGACACAACATGCTATCAATGAATATTTTTTGTATAGGTTTGCAAAAAATATGTAGAGTGTGGCATACAATTCTAAACATAAAAACAAAATGATTTATGTGAACATTCATTCAGATTTGATACATTATTATCATTACAGACAAAGTACATTACAATTATTATTATTGTTGTTTTAGTATAAAATAATGCTAAAATACAGTATGTGAAACGTCTGGTAAATATCGTTCCGAATGCGTTGTGCTATGCGCGATTACAGCGCCATTTATGCCAGCGGAATATGAGCTGCCTGGCTAAAGGCTTCTATCCTCTAAAGTTATGGCAGTAAAATAATGCCGGTAGGTGCTATACTAGTGATCCCGAACAAAATACTACTATATGGACTTTAACTTGTAATATTAAGATGAGTTTTATATTTAAGCCCTAACAGAAAGCTGGTCAAAAGCATGCAAAACATAGTCGTCAAAAACATACAAACGTTCTGCACAAGGTGAAGAACGTTTACGTAGGAATACGATTTCTGATGTAAATGTGAGCGTAAACCCGCGCCTTGGTTTGCCTCTGTGGGTTATACGTGTGGGCGTAATAACGCATCTATATGCCTCTGTGTGCATACAGGTCTCACTTCCCCGTTGGAAATTCTGTGCAATTTTTGTCTAATTCTTGGTTCGCTCCTTTATGTGCGAAGGTGTAACAGATCTTACTCAATTCTTGTGTCACAGTATTTTTTGAGACCGCGCACTTAGCAGCAAGTCCACTCTCTTTCCATACATCTTAGGCTGAAATTACAATTCTAACTTAACAAATTTCTCAGGCTAAAGTCACGGAAGCGGTCGACTCAGCCTGCGACAAACTGCCCAATGCCGTTCACGCGGAATGCAGACAATTCGTCGACCAGTACGGACCATCGGTCGTCGCTCTGCTAGTGCAAGAAATCGACCCTGCTAGCGTAAGTCTGAAGTCTCACTGCGAAGCTTAGCTGATTATTAGATTAGACTCGACAGAGCGCATCGCTGCGATACGCGCTTCTCAAGATCACGGCAGCGCGCTTCAGCGGCAAGTGTTGAACATTCACCTTCGATTTTTGTTAGAAGTCCATTGAGTCTTGTTTAATTTACCAGTCAATTGATAAAAATGGTAATGAAACACAAGTGGCGGACAGCATTTGAGTGCATTGGCCACTTACAGTTGGCTCGATTATAATTTAAATCAGAATTCAGCAAATGGTCATGCAGAATTTACAGAGAATAATTTCATCTTTGGAATAATTTTTAGATTCGCAAGTAGTTCCAGACATTACCCGTAACAATAATACTTACAAACGAACGCCCTGTTCATAATAATAACTGAAAATGAAAAAGAACATCCACGTCACAAGTCATGTCAAAACTTCTATATTTCCATACAACGATGGTCACTTGGAAACAATGCAACGGCAATACGTAAGCTCAAAGCTAAAATAATGAAGTAGTTTTTTATATTATATTAATTTTTATTATTATTTATGTCCACAGGTATGCCCGGGCCTCGGACTTTGCCCTCAGACGTCTGAAGTGAGGCGCGTATCCATAAACTCCGACAAGTCTAGCTGCCCGCTTTGTCTTTTTGCAGTTGAACAGCTCAAGTCTATGATCAAGGAGGACTGCAATGAGGTAATGCTTTCAGTATTATTTTGGCCTGTTACCCTGCTGATGCTGGATGCGTCAAGCTAAAGATAGGGCGCTATAGCGCTCATTAGCGGAGACCTACATTTGTCCAGCAGTGGATTAACATAGGCTGGTGATGATATGATGACTTTGGACTGTTTACTTCTACAAGCGATGATAAAATTGTCACCATTATGGCTAAGCGTCATCCGAAGCACTTTCGTACAAGAATGAAGCGTAGACATCAATTTATCGTTATAATGTTTTTTTTTTTTATGTAATTTGTTTTATCATGTCTATTGAGGCGCCCAATATGAGTATTTTATGTGATAATGCATATAAAATACCCGTATTGGGCGCCCCAACAAAATCCCCTTTATGTTAACTAGTCATTCGAATATTAAATGGAATCAAGATTTGTGTTGTTCTTAAAGCGAGAATATCTCTGACACCCATCATCAGTAAACTCTTATTATTAGTTTATGTAATGGTAAATTATTTAACTTTGTTTCTTTATATCTTTGCTTATTTGAGAATTACTTCTATCTGTTGCTACAATAATATATAGATATCATGTAAGCGCTCATCAAGCATAAATTCACTGACACATACATATAATTTATATACGAATATCTTTATTTTTTTACAGGAAAGCATCCGCAAAGCTCTCGACGGCCTATGCACCCATCTATCCGCAAAGCTGCGCACCAACTGCGTCGACTTCGTGGACACGTACACGCAGCAGCTCGTGGAAATGCTCTCCGCGGATCTCGACCCGCAGGAGATTTGCGTTTATTTGAAGCTTTGCAAGGTAATATCCATTGTTACCGTTCCTTTATAATTATAGCCTGAGATAACCCACTGCGTATAGGCCTATTCCGCTTCTGTCAATCTATACTTTCCATACTCAATCAATCAATCTTATTTTGTCTGTTTTTCAGTCGAGCTTCTCTTAAAGCCGCCACACATAGAAACCGTGGCCGGGCCGGAGGCGAAGGCGTGCGGGTTGTTTCATACAAATTTACGTGCACCGCGCCGCCACCGCCCGGCGGTGTATGTGTAGTCTTTCATATAAATTCGTATGATACAACCCGCACGCCTTCGCCTCCGGCCCGGCCATGGTTTCTGTGAGTCGCGGCTTTTAAAACTTAACTTACTGGCTTAATGGGGCAGATGTAGGAGTGTGTGTAATGTGTGTAAGGGCGTGTGTGTTTGTATATGATGACGTAGGGACGCATTTTACCCTGTACCCTGTTTAAAGTTGTTAGATATAAAAGTATTAAACTTACATACTGCGTATTAATAAATAATAATAATAATAATGCTGGACAATTCACACAGCATTATCTAGCCCCATGGTAAGCAGAGCTTGTGTTATGGGTACTAAATAACTTATATACATAATACAATACATTACATAGATAGATATTTTTTATTATACATAGAAAACGGCCAGAACACCCGGAACAAATATCTGCAGATCGTACACACAATTGTTCCGAGGCGGGAATCGAACCCGCAACCTCCTGCGTCGCAAGCGGACCTTCGCCCACCGCGCCACATCGGTCGTCATAATAATCATATTTCGTCGTATTATAATCATATTTTATATGCTTGCATAATTTATAACTTGTATGCACTTTTTTATGTTTTTCTTTTATTGTCTGGTTAATGAAATGAATTTATCATGTCCTTGATTATTTAGACGGGCCGTATTGTGCTTCCTTATTAGCATAATAAGAAACACTCCATAAGTACTATTAATCAGTTCAGAATAAAAAAACACTTTATAATTATATGTATAGTAATAAAAAGAAAAAAAAAATATTTCCAGGATGAAGTCCAAGACCCCTTGACGCTGTCACGAAGCAGCATCGACAAGTTCTTCGAGAAGCCATATCTTAGAGGAGATATGAACCACTTCCGGAAGCAACCTGTTGTCGCGTCCAAACATGTCGAAATCGGTGAGTAAGATTATTGATAAAATGCAAAATTTGTAGAGAAAACGAGTGTAATGGACTTAGAAGTAGTACGTCAAGAATACTCCCGAATAGTCCCGGGGACGAGCCAGTTTAAGGAGTGAATCTGCGGTTAACTACGTCCTACTTCTAAGTACACTATTAAAGAGGTCTTATTAGTTTCTAAAGTAAATACATCTGCAGTTTAGGTGGAGGTATCAATCCAATTTCCGCATTTGAACTCCAGTTGGTCCATTATGCGTGTACTTGTGCAGTATTAGATTTTATTGAAAAAATTAAGCATAAGGTAATAGAATAACATATCAAAAAGACTTGGTTTCGAGGTTTCTTGTAAAATGATACAGCAGAGGCTATTCTGGTGAAGAGCTTTGTTAGATAGTTTGTGAAAAACATCATTACTTATTTATAATTTGTTGTAGAAACCAACGAAATCCCCGACAACACCGTAAACGGCCGCCCGGTGAAGACGCCGATAGCTGCCCCGAAGTCGGCCTGTGTCATCTGCGAGTTCGTTCTGAAGGAAATCGACGAACAGATCAAGGACAAACATAATGACGTTAGTAAAGCATACGCAATAGAGTGATTGTTATAATATTATTTCTTTTTCTTTATTTTCATATCTTGTAGAAAGAAGATGTTATAAAAAAACAGCTAATAATATCAGAATTCCGCGAGAATACGTGTCAGAGTCCGAGTCTTCGACTCGCAATTAGAAGAACCCAGCAGGACTATTCAGAAACTCCATTTCAGAGTCATAAATTATGGGTTCATAGAAATGTTTTAATATTTACAGGAAACTACTTTTCCGCTATTAATATTCCTTGCAGATAGCAGAAAATATTTAAAATCGCTATAATATATAATATTAATTTCGCGCGAATCTGTGTCATATTCTGTCCCGAAGACTTCTCAATAGCCCTGCTGATTCCGATCCTTTGTTGATTCACAGTTAATGTTTTTCTTTATTGTAAATAACATTTCTAAATGTTTACTATATTACTGCGTACCCATAAAAAAACGACGATATGAGACGGACATTGTTAAAATTTCGTCAAACCAGACGCAGAGCCATTTAGCAAGAAGTTGATTCTGATCCAATTAGAATAGCCCTGCAGAAGAAAATAAAGAAAGATACTACTAGGTTGCTCGAAACCTTACTAAAATAATCCTCAATCTATCTTCAGGAGGAAATAATGAAAGCCGTCCACAACGTATGCAAGAAGATGCCCAAATCAGTCCGCAGCGAATGCGACCAGTTTGTGGAGAAGTATGGAGAGCTGATCATCAGCCTGCTTGGCCAGGAGTTGGAGCCGGCCAAGGTCTGCGAGGAACTGAAGCTGTGCCCTAAGGACGATATTACTGCTGTGAAAGGTATGTGGATTATGTACCTATATGCAGATATTATATATATCAGTATATCAGTTATCTAGTACCCATGTCACACAAGCTTTGGTCAAGCTTGGGGCTAGATAATGCTGTGTTAGCATTATTTCGTACCCTTTGCTCGATTCCCGCCTCGGGACAAATGTTTCTACGATCTGCAGATATTTGTTCAGCGTGTTCTGTTCGCTTTTCCATGTATAATAAAAAAACTATCTATGTAATGTATCGTATTATGTATATCAGTTATCTAGTCCCAAAACACAAGCTATTTTATTATTTATTTATTTAATTGTCGGGCATTTATTGATTTTTTTGGCTAATTCCCTGTTCCCTTGTTTAGCAGAGGAGATCCTAGACTGCGCGGTGTGCGAGACAGTCGTGATGGCCGTGAAGAAAGTGCTGTCGAGCGATAAGGTCGACCATGACATCGTGAAGGTGGTGGAGAAGTCGTGTGGACTGTTGCCCGCTAAATACTCTGCCAGGGTGAGTATATCATTGAATTTTAAGGTACCATCAGGCTATCAATCAATCAACGTTTATTTCAGACATTAAAGTGTCCATATTAAAGCCAGCATATAAAAAATAAAAAACATATTAAAATTAAATTCAAAATTAAAATTATTTACCTAATATATAACTTAAAATCATCAGCATAAGTTATTATCGTAAAGTATGCATGTTCGTCGCTTTGTATAATAAGCAAGTTCTATTGGATTATTTTATGTTAAAACGTGTTTTTCAGGCTGAAAGAGTGCAATCTTTCAGCCTGAAAAACAGGTTTTCACCTAGTTCAGGCACACGCATTATTATTTCCATCAGAATTTAAGTAATGTACTTTTTTGTTACTCTTTAGTCCAGATATTTTTGAATAAATTATTTATCAAAATTCAAATCTGCCTGCGAAAGACTGCAGGGAGATGCTGGATGCCACAAGCAGAAGACAGGGCGCTATGGCGCTCATTAGGCGAGGCCTATGTCCAGCAGTGGACTAATACATGCATCAGAAGATTATGACTATATCAACTATTATGTTAGGGTAACCGAACATAAACCACAAACGCCCAACTCATACAATCAATAAAAACAATCACTAAATTAGAATGACCGGAATTATTAAATTTAATATTTTCTCTCCAGTGCCACACTATGATGGAAATCTACGGCGACAGTGTGATCCACCTGATTGAAACCTTGGGCACTAAGGGCGTGTGCCAGAAGATAGGACTGTGCTCCAACTCGGACGCAGCCTACGTCAGGATGTACCGCGAGAAACGGAACTGGTATGTACCTTATGTTGATAATGAGCTTTGGAGCGTTTTTTGTGTACGTAGGTCACGGCTGCTCTGAAACCTCTTCGGTTTGCACGTCGCTTTAGTTTGGTACGTATGTACACCTATTTTGTTGACAATGAGCATTGGAACGTTTCTTGTGTACGTACATAGGTCACGGCTGCTCTGAAACCTCTTCGGTTTGCACGTCGCTTTAGGTTGGTACGTATGTACCTATTTTGTTGACAATGAGCATTGGAACGTTTCTTGTGTACGTAGGTCACGGCTGCTCTGAAACCTCTTCGGTTTGCACGTCGCTTTAGGTTGGTACGTATGTACCTATTTTGTTGACAATGAGCATTGGAACGTTTCTTGTGTACGTAGGTCACGGCTGCTCTGAAACCTCTTCGGTTTGCACGTCGCTTTAGGTTGGTACGTATGTACCTATTTTGTTGACAATGAGCATTGGAACGTTTCTTGTGTACGTAGGTCACGGCTGCTCTGAAACCTCTTCGGTTTGCACGTCGCTTTAGGTTGGTACGTATGTACCTATTTTGTTGACAATGAGCATTGGAACGTTTCTTGTGTACGTAGGTCACGGCTGCTCTGAAACCTCTTCGGTTTGCACGTCGCTTTAGGTTGGTACGTATGTACCTATTTTGTTGACAATGAGCATTGGAACGTTTCTTGTGTACGTAGGTCACGGCTGCTCTGAAACCTCTTCGGTTTGCACGTCGCTTTAGGTTGGTACGTATGTACCTATTTTGTTAACAATGAGCATTGGAACGTTTCTTGTGTACGTAGGTCACGGCTGCTCTGAAACCTCTTCGGTTTGCACGTCGCTTTAGGTTGGTACGTATGTACCTATTTTGTTGACAATGAGCATTGGAACGTTTCTTGTGTACGTAGGTCACGGCTGCTCTGAAACCTCTTCGGTTTGCACGTCGCTTTAGGTTGGTACGTATGTACCTATTTTGTTGACAATGAGCATTGGAACGTTTCTTGTGTACGTAGGTCACGGCTGCTCTGAAACCTCTTCGGTTTGCACGTCGCTTTAGGTTGGTACGTATGTACCTATTTTGTTGACAATGAGCATTGGAACGTTTCTTGTGTACGTAGGTCACGGCTGCTCTGAAACCTCTTCGGTTTGCACGTCGCTTTAGGTTGGTACGTATGTACCTATTTTGTTGACAATGAGCATTGGAACGTTTCTTGTGTACGTAGGTCACGGCTGCTCTGAAACCTCTTCGGTTTGCACGTCGCTTTAGGTTGGTACGTATGTACCTATTTTGTTAACAATGAGCATTGGAACGTTTCTTGTGTACGTAGGCGCTCTGTGTGTCTACCATGAGTTTTAACAATCTATACTCGCTAGCGACTGTAGTTAACAAAATGTATGAAAACTTTTACAGCGCCTCTAGCGGATAGTTGAGTTACTAAAATGCGCACCATGAGTCGCGTAGATAACTATTCTACGTCACAGTGTAGTAAACTATACTACAGCGACTGTAGTTTGGGCTCCATTTCCATAGAATTTGGTACCATGAGTTACAAATTTGACAGATGTCATAGTAGCGTACTATTACTACAGTAGTTACGGCACTCACCGACAACTTGGTTCGTGAAAAGTCTATAGTTTGTGATAGATTTCGCGATTTTGGAATTAAAAATATATAATAGAGCACGTTTTGCTTGGGAAATGTTAGCTTATGCCGAATTAGAAGATGAACGATTTATTATTGAATTAATAAAATTAATATTGAAATATATACTATTATTCTACGCTCACGGTCATTATAAACATGTTGTTGGAGAGGCAAAAAAATTTTCTCAAGAAGCGATGACTTTATTACATTGAAGAAATAGCCCTAAAGTACGCCCTAAGTAGGCTCCTTACTTCTTCATGTTTAGGGCCTAGACTTCTTCTTGTTTAGGGCCTAAACCATCCAACTGTTGTGAATATGTTTATTAAATTTCCAGTAACACTTCGGGAAAGAGACATCATCACATCATCACCAGCTTATAGCAGTCCACTGCTGGAAATAGGCCTCCCGGGAAAGAGACATAATTAAACAAAATTCAATTAGTCCATCCGTTGTTCGTTGTTGTGACAAAATAAATGCCAGTCAGTGAAGTGAACCATCGTAACACCAATAAATTTGGGTTGCCTTAGATTTCATTGAAATAATTGCGTCAGGCGACTTTCTACATTTGTCGGATAACAGTTACCATAACACCTATCTTCTGTCTCTAGCATCGTGCAGTATTTAAAAAGAGATGAAAATATGTAATATGAACTGAGAAACGTTTTATAATGACGCCAACATAACAACGCAAAACTACACAGTTTGTAGTTGTAACTATGACGTTAGTAGTTCGCAATAACACAGCTCATGGTACCACTAAAGAGGCTAACTATACTATCCGCGTATTTACGTAACTGCTGTAGTAACGTCAGGCGATCTGACTGTGACAACTCATGGTAGACCTACTGAAACCTCTTCGGTTTGCACGTCGCTTTAGGTTGGTACGTATGTACCTATTTTGTTGACAATGAGCGTTGGAGCGTTTCTTGCGTACGTACCACACACGGCCACAGTTTCATCTTCGGTTTGTACGTCGCTTTAAGTCCATACTGACCGGCTGGCCGCGTTCATAACGAATTAGTAAAACGACGAGTGTTTTAGTAAAATATAAATAACAGAAAAATAGAAAATCTTCTCAATGAAATAAAAATATTTAAACAGACACAAGATAACAGATTAAACTAAATACTTTGTTTGTTTTCAGATAAGGTCGCGAGCGGTTGAAGTAATCTCCCCTCTATTTACATAAGCCATTATTTCTACCAAATTCATTTAGAAGTAAGATTTTTGTTTGCGCAAACCGTATTTTGACTATATATGACTGAAATTTAAGAATGTCACTCAAAATAAAGAAAGTAATTTTTTTAAAAGTAAATGTACTTAGATAGATCATAGATCAAAATGCGGTTACACCAGTTATTGGATACCGATATATATCTCAAGGTCCGTCCAGATAACGCCTTTACTGCCTCGCCTATACACGCTACACGGAGTGGACATTCTGCGTTGTGGGCCATGACGGTGTTAATATATAACATTAACTGCTCAGCCGTGACACGGGCGTGAAGTTGGTATTGTGCGTCGTTTGCCTAAGTAACATATATCTTATGTTATATAACACGTCCACATAAACATATTAAATATCTATGTTTTATAACATTTTTGGTTGAATCTGGACGCACCTTAAGATATAATTTCAGTGTTTTTTAAGATAAACGGGGTTAGAATTAAGAAGATAATAACGTATGAGTCTCATAATATGCATTAGCTCATTTATATAACCGTTTTTTTTCCATAATGATTAGTTAACACGCGCTAGCCTGTGATAGATCATTGTAAACTGTTTCTATGAATAAAGTTTTTAACAAACGATTCTACGTTTTTTATTTCAACCGGCGAACAACCTGGATCTCTTCATCATTCGTACCGCTTAATACAATCCCTTCAAGATGAGAGAAAATAGGGATCTTTTATGTAGACTAGGCCTTCGAAATGCATCTTTGGCTACATCGGCACTTACCAGGTGTAATGATGGCTCAGACTTTTCTAAGAAACCCAAAGAATAGTCAATTACTATACATGCCGAACAAACTGAACGAAACGCCATACAATACAACATAGACATGAGTTACAACAATACTGGGAAATTTTCTAGCTCTACGGATAGTGATTAAATGGTATATTGAGGATAAGAAACTAATTCCAGGCATATAAAAGGATTGGCAACGAACGACCTGATGTTACAGGCTCTAGGCTGCGGTAACCTTAACCTCTCCAAGGCCGAATCAAGGAAACAACTTGCAGCCCTTAGCGGAATACCAGCGCTATATATGTATAACATAGCGACAAGTTTTAGCATCAAGCTGAGTTATAGGCCATTTCTCTGCCACAATAATGAGTTGCATAGGTATCTATACTAATATTATAAAGAGGAAAGGTTTGATTTTTTGTTTGTATTGAATACTCTGAAACTACTGGACAGATTTAAAAAATTCTTTCACCGTTGGAAAGCTACACTATCCGCGGTGAACATGTGCTATTATAATGTTTTCAAAAAATTTAGGGATCCTTACTAAAATTCAAAAAATGTAACCCAAGGTGTAAAAAAATTACCTTAAAAAATTAATACCCGTGCGAAGCCGGGACGGTCCGCTAGTATTAAATATACCTATGCACAGCACAATTGTAGGTACATTATTGTAAATCCATACTGATTGTAATTTTGTATCGTGTGTCTTTCGTTTACTATTTTTTAGTTGTAGTGCGTTTAATTTTCAATTGTTGGCTTGATTTGTTTTGTGGTTTATAATAAATATTTTCATTTTCTATTAATCGCTTTCCATCAGGCAACCTGCACATCTGTTGCGATCCTTGGTGGTATAAAAAACACGATTGTATTATAATGATCTGTAACTGGTGTAGGTACCATAAAGTATTTTTGTATTGTATTATATATAATTTGCGTTTAAAGGAAGTGTTCAATAAAACTAACCAATATATTAAAATATCGTGTAATATAATTATTAAAGATGCATCTTGACCAAAAAAGTAATATTCGACTAGATTAACCTCTATATTCGCAATCGTTTAGAAGTAGCCTTAATAAAATAAACATAAGCTTAAAGTAGTATAAGTTAGAGATGCGTGGTGAGCTTAGATTTGTTTAGTTTCCCAGTAGGTTTTTGACTTTTCGGTAACAGTAACGCCGCCAGGACTCCGCAAACTGAAAACAAATGACAGCTTTTGAGTTAGATTTGAACGATTTTTTAAGACAGAAAATAAATGTATATTTTTAAAATTTGTTTCATCATCTTCATCATTAACGAATAATAGTCCACTACTGAAAATTGGCCTCCCCTAATGAACACCATAACGCCTTCTCATCAACTTGATGCATCCAGCATCTGCCCAGTCTTTCGCAGGTCTTCATGCCACCTGGCCGGAGGGCCAGGTGGGATGACTTATGAACCACAGTGGGCGGTCTGCCCTGCAGGTTGCGGGTTCAATTCAGATGCAAGGTTCAGGTTGGACTCCGCTTATTTTTAGACCTCTTATCTCTCGTCTTTGATCTATCATTTGCAAATATTTTCTCTGGGGAGTAATATATTTTATTTGTGTCGTCGTCTATATCCAATCCCGTAGTACTATTTTTGCGGGATCTGGAATGCGAAATTACACATGAGATCCGGGTGATTTGATGTATGTAGAAAAATGGACACAGGTATGTCAATCTGAATACGCATATAAACGTCCCAGCAGCCGCTATAACAGGTTCCTTTCCTCCTTTCACCATTTTACCTACTGACAGGCTTATTATGTAGGTACCTACCTAACTAATTACGGATTAATGTCCTTGATATCGCAGGCCTGCGGGATTGGATGATTGCTAGTTATATTACTCGGCTTACGAATATATTATGCTGTATCAAAATATCCAGCACTTTTCATGTATCTACCTATGTATGTCCAGCCAGACTTAGGTAAAACTTCCGGAGTGACGCGACGCGCCCATCCAGATCGCATCGCCGAAATTAAGCATTCAATGCGCAAGAGTCCTTGCCTGCAAACACCAAGATCTTACCTATAAGTAATCCTCCAAAAGAGTAGAAGGTAGCTTCGCAAGCAGCGTTGAGCAGTAGACCCGCCACGTTGGTGCCGATCACAGAGCCCATTCTACCCAGCATCATACTGAGACTTACTGCCATACCTCTGAAACGATTAAGTAGGTATTATTATATGTAGCGTCGTTCCTAAACCAAATCAGTTTCTTTTCTGACTTATTCACTTACCTCAAATGAGTAGGAAAGATCTCCACAGCAAAAGCATTCACCGGCCCTATTGCCAACCCCATAATAGGGAAAGAAGATAGCAGCACTGCGAACACCATATCCTCCGTTATAAAGTTGATAAGCACGCAGAAAATTCCTATACAGAAGTATACGATGACCAGTAGTGGCTTCTTGCCGATGAGTTTGACAGTGCTGCTCACGACTACCGCTATGACGGCGCAGCTGATGTTGGCGATGGTGCTGATGCTAAATGTTATGGTGTCTATCGTGTCTATGCATTCTGTGTTTTGGGTCGTCTGAAAAGAAACATACCTAAGGTCAGCACAGTTATCCATCACACTAATAGGTTCTATAAATACGACAGTTTAGATGTATGGATGTTTGTTACCTCTACACACCAAAACTACTAAGATAATGATAGGTATAATCTGCAAAAAGGCTTTTCATACAGAATAAAACGAGTGCGAAGCCACGGACCGAAGCTAGTATTGTCAAGTCGGGAGTACCTAACGATCTTTTTTGCAACGACCTCGCAAACTTTTGCGACTATCTTGCTCTTTTCGCAAATGAAACATACCTAAATAAGAAATGCTATCAGGACATAAGTATATTTTTGCCCTTTATCTGTGGCCATAATGTTTGTTTTTTTCTCTCTGGCCAGTGACCGATGATATTATAAGAGATTAAAAAGACCTCAGATAACCCTCGTTATTTCCTGGCAAACTTATTACCTACAGATTTAATTAAATTCACCTTCCGATCACTTTGGATCCCACTACTGGGCAAACGCCTTCACTCCCATCTTTCCGGTCAATCCATGTAAAGACCTATACCTATGTAGGTACGCCGCATTACCGACACAACAAGTTTCACGCAGAGATTTTTTTCTTCGCTTCGCTAGTATTTGTTTATAAGCATCCGACCAGAAGAAAAGGCAAAACTGCTTTGTGTTTAAAATAAATGCCATGTCCTTGGCAGGTACCTTACCTACCGAGTGCAGTAATTTTAGCCAAAATATTGGGTCAACCTAATGATGAAAATCAACCAGCTGGAAGTCGTCGATAAACACATTCATTTTGTCGTTATAAACGTTGTTGTCTGAGTCTCATAAAATATCGTGTTTGTGTCGTACGTTATTCAAAACCAAATATCACAGAAACTGGTTTTTCGCAATTATCTACGTTACTATAGCTCCAATAATGTTGGCATCTAACTTGATTGAGCATACATAGAGTTAGAAATTCTAACTCTATGAACTTGAGCTAATAAATTTTAAATTTGTGTAGTGCATGAAATTTGCTACAAATTTTGTACTTACCAAAATTTTTTTCATGGGCACACCTGTTTTTTTATGATTGAGGGCAGCGACGTAATATTACTTGACTGTAGGTAGGTATTTACTTACCCCGTTTAGTCTCTGTGCTATGACATCACAGGCTGTCATGCCATCACCCGAGCCTGTCATGACTCGGTTCAGCACATCAGGCACCCACATGTAGAGTCCGTTCAATCTGGAACGCCCAAAATAGTAAGTAAACAAATTTCAAAATTCAAATGTTTTTATTTTCTGCTTACAAAATAAGCACTTAGACAAGTCAAATTTTATACTATTCATTATTATCAAATAACATTATTTTTATTTTAATGTTCACTTCAATTTAAAAAAAAATAAGAAGTGATAAAGAAACTACTAGTATTTTCATATAACTTACATATACATACATATGTCTAGTATCTACATGACTAAGCAAGCTTTCATTAAGATAAAAGCTATAATTAAAATAAGGTAATAAGTTCACGTACCTATATTTATCGTACGTTACTACTAATAATACCTAACTAACCGTCGTCAGTATATTGTAGCTAATTAGTATGATGTGTTTTATTCCACTGTCATTGACGAAACGTAAAAGTAGCCTACCATGATGTTAGCTTAGCATAGTAGAAACGTAGTAGATAGCCTACCATGATGTTAGCTTAGCATAGTAGAAAGTGGCGGGATACATGCCAAACTCTTAGGCCCATATTATGGTGTAGTATGTATAATGTATTAACACCAATTAAGTAGGTAGGTACCTACGTTTTTAAAGCTTGTTTTACAAAAGTACCTATATATCAGCTATCAAAGTGTTTAACAACATTCCTTTAGAAATAAAACAACTAAATGGAAATATGTTTAAAACTAGATTAAGAAACTGGCTTGTTAGTAGTGCGCACTATAACATAAAAGAGTTTTTTGATACTAGTTAGTAAGTTAAAGTTAAGATGTAAATAAACATACCTGTACAATTAGTAGTAGTTAGTACTACTACTAATTAGTATTAATACTAATTGTCTAAATATTGTACGTCCGAAATGGACAAATTGTTGTTACTAAATTATTATTTAAGACCTTTCCTATGGATGTTTTACATAATTAAAAAAAAAATACATAATAATTTAACAATAAATATATTCTTATTCTTCTTATTCTTAAGGAATTTTACCTGTCAGAATAGTGAATATTGGTACTTATTATTTATTTATAAACTAATTATTACTAAGAAGTATATTAGGTATACATATTTTATATATATGTATATATATTTATCTTGAAATATTCATGTTATGTTCATATTTATTCTAGCATATACTTGATACACCCCCTGCCTTTCTTAAATTCACATCATTCTTTCCATCCAAAAAAGGTTGCCTGGAAGAGATCGCTTCTAAGCGATAAGGCCGCCCATTGTACTTGTATCATGTGATGTCTTTTATAATTATCTATAACTGGTGTACAATAAAGTATGTTTGTATTGTATTGTATTGTATGGTACCTACCATTCTATGTATATGTACCTACCTAAGCGGGTTAACAAACAACGAACATGGTTTGTTGGAAGAACACCAAATTACATTCATAATGATTTCATAAATCTATACTAATATTATAAAGAGGAAAGGATTTATTTATTGTTTGTTTGTTTGTTTATTTGTAATGAATAGGCTCCGAAACTATCTCGCGAAGAAACGACGGCCGCTGGGGCAAACGTGTTCTTGAGTGGAGACCACGACTCGGTAAACGTAGTGTAGGACGCCCTCCGACCAGGTGGGATGACGACCTGCGAAAGACTGCAGGTAGATGCTGGATGCGGCAAGCTGAAGACAGGGCGCTATGGCGCTCATTGGGTGAGGCCTATGTCCAGCGGTGGACTGCTATAGGCTGATGATGATGATGATGATAACTTTTAAAATTTATACTAGAACTTAACGACATCAAGTGTAACCTACGCGGATATAAATAAACAAACAAAGTACTTACACCGCAAATATTCCAAACAGCAAGAATCCATTCAGGCACATCCATTTAAGATAAGGTGGTTTCAGGAGCGGTACAGTTTGTACCTCCAGTGACGTCAACAAACCGCTTTTCTGTTTCTCAGTGGCTACCGAACGGAGACATTTGACCTGAAAACAACCATTCCTAAAAATGTGAGCATTTTACAGAGGAAGAAAACATTGTTTTGACGACCTCTGTGACGCGGTGGGCGAAGGTCCTCCTGCGACGCGAGGAGGGTTCGATTTCCGCCTCGGGTAAATTGTGTGTACGATCTGCAGATATTTGTTCCGCTGGTCTGGTATTTATGTAAAGTATATTATTACGTATATCAGTCATCTAGTACCCAAAACAAAAGCCCTGCTTAGCTTGGAGCTAAATGATGCTGTGTGGATTGTCTAGTATTATTTATTTATTGTCAATATTCAAAAACGCATAAACCGTAGATTATGTTGAGCTATCATTGCTGTTGATTTTACAAATAACAAAATAGGCTTTGCGTTAACGCATCTTATCTGTATTACATAAGCAGATAAAACTGTACCACGCATCCTTATCTCTTCACAATACGCACAAATAATTAAATTAATACTAAGAGTGGTGCATGCAAAGCAAACCTACCGGGTAATCCTCAGGCAATTTCCCTTTATTGCCCGCATAAATTCGTTGTAGAACTTTCAAAGCCTCGTCAGTTTTTCCTTGAGACATAAGGAACTTGGGGCTTTCCGGTCCTAGTGTTGCCAACAGCGCGGCGAGGATGAAGAAACTTGAGAACACGATTGTGAGGAGACGCCACGGACGGAACATGTACAGACCGAAGTCTATCCTGAAGTCTAGAGGCAGGATGGCCCAGGCTAGCACTGAAAGGAAAGACAGATTTATTGTGTGATGAATGTTCCTCGACATAGCTCTGAGAATTAGCAAGCTGAAGTGGCAGTGGGCCGGCCATATCTAGCGAAGAATCGACAACCGCTGGGTAAACGTGTACTTGAGTAAACCGCGACTCGGCAAACGTAGTGTAAGATGCCCTCTGCCAGGTGGGATGACTCGACAAATATACAAGACAAGTAATGACAGACTATTCAAATCTGTGACTGCGGGCAGATGCTGGATGCGTCAAGCTGAAGACGGTAACTATGGCGCTCCATAAGGGAGGCCGATGTCTAGCAGTGGACTTACATAAGCTGTCTAGACGGCAACTTAAATATTTATTCTACGTGTGAAGCCGCAGGCAAAAGCCAGTCCAAGACTTAACAAACTATGTTAACTTACATGGCACAAGAGCCGCGCCCGTAATCTGCAGAGCATTGGTGATAGACAGAGTTAGATCTCTGTACTTCTGAGGTAGAATTTCTCCAATAAATGTGTATGGGATGGCCGCTGGGCATGCTAAGCTGAAAAAAGCGAAATATTATTTGAGTGACCTACCGACCGTCAAGAATTAACATAATCACCTCATCATTTTTGTATTTTGTATTTGTATCATGATAATTCTTGTTGATTATTATGCGAACTCTAGATATAATTTTTTTTACCAACTTGAACTTTAAAGGAGTTTATGAGATATTAATGATAATTTTACTTTAATTTATAGCTTTGGTTACTTTGGGGGCTAGATGGTGCTGTATGGTATTGATTTTCTAGTATGATTTGTTGTTCACTATTATTTTCATTTAACCATACCCACTGGCAGGAAAACATAATAAGCGTAGAACACTCTCTTCAATACAAAGTTCTTACCAGAGCGCCGATAGGAACTTGCAAACCGCAAAGCTGATAAGATCAGGCATGAAAGCAGACAGAAGACCGAAGACACCAGACATCAGTGACGCGTATATGACGACCTGCTTCCGCCCTCTCGTGTCCACTAGATAGCCCCAAGGGAACGATGTCAGGACGATACCTGAAAAATTATAAGTGTTCAAGTCATAATACGTTTTTTTCATCTAATGTCCCAGGAAATTCTTTTTTCAAGTATTTCCTAGAAAAAACACATGTTCACAGTTAATGTAAAAAGAAGTGCAACTGATTCGAATTCATTTTTAAAACTCCAATATACATATGTATGTAGTTTGTAATTTTTTTCATCTACGGTCTAAGAAAATTCTTAAAAAATACATGCTCACAGTTAATTTACAAAAGAAATTCAACTCTAGTTCAACTTTAAAACTGCAATACCGTTTCACGCCCGCAGCCTTATTATTCCGAATTTTGCGGATTTGGTAACAAGTTTTGAAAAAAATATAACAAAACTCAAATTTTATTCGCAACATAAGGGGCAAACACCCGCAGCGTGACCTACGTCATTAAACACATCCAGCAGTGTTCGAACATGTTTTTTGAAAACCTTATTTAAAAACCCTTAGCCTTTTTGGTGCTTCGGTGTAAAACCCACGCTGAGTCAAAACGGGCCTTCGACCTCTTCAAAACAAAGTCTTGTCTTTGATTTGAAGCCGATTTATTTTGACGATGTACGACATATTTGAACTAAATAAATGTAGATAAATGTAGGTATTCAAATTTTAATTGCTAAGATAATTTTTATCTATGTTTGCACGATTCTAGATCTCATACCTCATACAAATATTGCGCAATGCACGTGCCACACTAACAAATAAAAAATACGCTTTTCATTATATTGCAAACCATAATTAAAACAAACAAATTTTAAATAACAAAAAATAACCAAAATTCATTTTCATCGTGATCCGGTTTCGGACTAAGTCCAGTAGTATGCTCAACACCATCATCAGACAGACATATGTTAGGGCATAAGCTTCACACACTAACTCAATAGTACTTGTGCAAACCATAATAGGCATCGATCGTACGATCGAACGATGCGATTTAGTTGCAGGATGCCCGATCTCAACGTCAGTGATCGTGCGATAACGCGTGAACAATTAGGAGACTCTAAATCAATATTAAACATACTTTATTTAGAGTCTTCTGCGTCTCCTCCTCCGAACGATGCGATTTCCTCACACGACGAGATTAAACTTTAATCTCGTCGTGCGAAGAAATCGCATCGTTCAGTCGTACGATCATTAGCCAATTAGAACAACGCCTTATCCGTCCAAATCCTTCCGGATGTCGTATCGGCGATATCTGACTCTACATCTAGGACAGAGTAATCTAACCAATAACTTTTAAAGATATACATACCTATATACGGAATGGATGCTATGAAACCCCGAGCTGAGTCGCTCATATCAAGGTCACAGACAGCTGCAGGCAGCACGAAGGAATATCCGACAGGCTCCACGATGGCGGCGATCAGGAATAGAGCCAAGACTAGACAGTAGAGAATGTTGTATCGACCGATCCCTGCAAGAAAATGCAAATATATTTACAATATATTATTTACCGGTGTTGGAGCCTTTATGTCGGAGTGAAATACCTACGGTAAATTTTATCGACAAATCACTATCCCTGTTTTTTTTTCCTCTCCATGATAAAATGGCAACCATTTTGTTTTTGCTTTGCATGCCTAAAGAAGTCTCCGACGACACCGGTAACTATAGACACATTGTATATCACTACATCATAGTATAAAACACAAAGTCGCTTCCCGCTGTCTGTCTGTCCCTATGTAGGTATGTAGGCTTAGATCTTTAAAACTACACAATGGATTTAGATGGGTTTTTTTTATAATAGATAGAGGGATTCAAGAGGAAGGTTTATAATTTTTTTCCATTTGACACATAAATTTCACGCGGGCGAAGCCGCGAGGCGCACCTAGTATAAAACACTTAATACTAATACAAAATATTACCAAACGCTCTCAAAACACACAGTTAACCTACCTACCCATATAGGTACATAAAAGGCTACAAGAAAATTAAGGGCATTTAGATGATTTATGTATTAGAGACTTCCTGTGCAAAATGCTTATAAAATAATTACTTATCATTATTATGTTATGCCGCCGGGGCCGGTAAAGTAGCTGTTTAATTAATTAAACTAATACTTATTAATATGATTATGCCTGAATACAGGTAGGTACTTATGGTAGACTATGAACGTTTTTCCTTTTTAGTAATTTTAGTTTTGAACATGTTTAAGCTTTAAATTAGTATAATAATTTAACACTTACATTGATATTGAATTTTACATTGATATTAATACTATGACATATCATGATTTACGTGATATTTCCACGTTAGTTTTTTATCTTACGTAAGATATTTTTCTTAGTCGCTTTGTTCAATCATAGCATTGTTTATGTTTAATCATATCATTGTTTATATTTATGACTAGGTTAAAATTGGTAATGGTTTGTTTATTGCAGCAAAAATCGTGAATGATGTTTTTTGTATTGTCGAAAGATTAAATTGTAATCATAAATTTAACATATTAATGTCCTTTGAGCGTGACGTCATCAAACTCTCAATCGATATATCAAAATACAATAAATACGTATCGTTGGCGTCGAGGGTAAAGTAACCTGTTAATCTTATTTTTAACTGACTTTAAAAAAGGAGGTTCAATGTTCGGCTGCAGGTGTGTATGTATTTTATGTGTGTTCGTCGTATTTCTCCCTCAAATAAGGACCGATTTTTAATTCTCTCGCTATTGTATGGAAAACGATCCCGACATGGTCCCATAATTTTTTAGTACATTTACCTCAAAAACATAAAAATGCATTGTAAATACTAAGGAATTTGAAGAAGATTTCTACTTTTATTTTTTCTCTATGTAAAAATACAATAATGATATTATATTTTGACACCTGTGGACCATAGCAATTTGTTTTTAGCAACTTTCGAAATTATTTATCTTCACAACTTTATGGATATTTTCCAGATACGATTTAGACATTGCATGCCATTCCTGTAACTCAAATATTTTAAATTGCTTTACAAGCCATATCAAATCCTTTTTTAAGTTACTAATCGTCTCGTGTGACAAATTTTTGACGGATTTTCATTCAATCCTGTCAAAAAATCGCGACTAAAATCTGGGTTGCGTCATATCCGGGGGTACCCCTAATGGAAAACTACTTTGATCTAAGTTTCTTTTATCTTGGTGATTAAGTCTATTGCGGCATAAAAGGTGAATAACTTTGTTTTCTTTGTAGGTAGAGGTTGCATCATCCAGTATACAGTGAATCAAGGTGATAGATGGCAGTGACCGCTGTCCATTCTTTAATCGGTTATTTACATACAAATAGCCCCTGTAAAAACGAAATCTAGAACTATGTTAAGAGCCACCTCTACAGGCGCGTGTAGTTTGGTATCGCCGTGGATAATTCTGCCACTTTAATCCGTCAACCGTGATACAACCGAAGTTATCGACATAGCTCTAAGAATTAGCAAGCTGAAGTGGCACTGGGCCGGTCATATCTCGCGAAGAACCGACGACGGCCGCGTTGATGCAAACGTGTTCTTGAGTGGAGACCACGACTCGGTAAACGTAGTGTAGGAAGCCCTCCGACCAGGTATGGGGTGACGACCTGCGAAAGACTGCAGGTAGACGCTGGATGCGAAAAGCTCAAGCACAGTACACATATAGAATATATACTTATACTTATACTGAGGCTCAAGGCAGGGCGCTATGGTGCTCATTGGGGGAGGGCTATGTCCAGCAGTGGACTACTATAGGCTGATGATGATGAATCCATCAACCGTAAACTCTATGACCGTGCAAATAATTTAAATTGAATCTCCGCGCTATCTTATAATTCATGTGAAGGCCTTATTTGCTTGTCAAATGGCCCTTGCTACATTCAGATTTGTGCGCATTTATGATAAAAACTCCAAATCATGTTTATTGGTGTATATTTTGACCGGACACCCAGAAATAAGACAAGTTATATCCAAAGTAAGAGGAAAATATACGATCTAAATATAGCGCACCTTTCAAATAAAACTGACCATAATATTCGCCAGATTCCTGATTTTGTTTTATGTTTTAAGTTATCCTCGAACTGGGCTCTTACTATAAAGTAAAGAAAACAATTTATTTATTGACAAAACAGACAGTGAAACAGGCAATACGAGTCTATAGGCTCCTGAACTAGTAAAAAAACTGTGTTTCAGGAACCAGTGGCTTCTCCAACTAATATTTACGTACAATTATGTCTATGCAACTAAGGATATCTTAAATCTAATTTTAAATGTAGGTATAGAGTAATCCAGCTAAATAAATACATAACATTAACATGTAGAGCAGTAATCTCAGACTATGCGTACAGAAATACATTGCGAAGTATGGGTATATTGTTTAATACTATAATTATAATATAATGTAATGTATATCTCTTTTTACGTTAAGTTATTTACTTCGGATATCAATAAAATAAATAAATAAAATTCTTTTATTTCGGACTACTATAGATCCATAATTTGTTAGTAATGATCTTATAATAAATGTTAGTAATTCTTACGAACTAAAATTAAATTAAATTGAAATGAAAATTTAAATGAATAGTATGTAGTATATCAATGCTGCATAGTATATCAATGCTC
Organism: Eupithecia abbreviata; assembly: GCA_943735965.1. Lineage (NCBI taxonomy): Eukaryota > Metazoa > Arthropoda > Insecta > Lepidoptera > Geometridae > Eupithecia > Eupithecia abbreviata. The sequence goes on along the minus strand of OX030982.1, from coordinate 8,466,576 downwards.
ATATTTATTTATTATTATAGGATATTTAAACTATGTGAAATGATAGTACCTCCCCACGGTCGGAACAAAACGAGTTCTACTCATATGTTTATAACTAGTACTAGGTATATCTAGTTTGACCTAACGATATCTACTTATCCTAGTTTCTATCCTGTATGGGGAAGGTAACCACAAACATACGGGCCGAACCAGGCACATGATTCAAATTCAAATTAATTATTTATACATATAAGACCACCGAATTGAATTAAATCTTGATCATCATTTTATGCTAAGCATCTATTACCTAGCATTTATTTATTATCCTTGCCTGTTTTTAAAGCTCACGTCAAGGAGTTTTTCCTGCCAAAAGAATAAATAAATAAAATAAAAAATAAATAAAAATATTTTCAAAAATAATTGTAATATTTATTATTTGTTTTTTAGTATTCTTATTTAGATAAACTGTGCTACACCCCCTGCATTTTCTTAAGTTCATATAATTCTTTCCATCCAAAGGTTGCCTGGAAGAGATCTCTTCTAAGCGATAAGGCCCATTGTACCTGTCGCATATAATGTATTTTTGTAATGATTAATTTGATTATGGTGTACAATAAAAAAAAATTGTATTGTATTACATACAATAATATATTTATTACTATAAATAAATTTATTTGGAATATAGGTTTATAATTAAAAATACTCAACAAAATGGAAATTAAATTGACACAATATTTAAAAAAGAACGAGGAAAGTAAACCCCGATAAGAAAATAATTCAATGAATAATTTGTGAAACATTTCCTGAGTTAAGGTAGGTACAGTGAACGTCAGATTTAAGTATCCCCTTGTCTACAAAATATCGAAATTGTTAGTTAACATGTTTGTTCTTTCGATGTAAACAAATTACCTATTTCTGAATAAATTATCACTATCGTTCCTTACCTTGAACACCTTTCACTGTTCACAAATATTATTTATAATTTTAAACTATTATTGAACTGATTATAAATAAATTAGAAACAAAATTATATCTTATTGATGAATTGAATTTTTAAGATACAAACATACAATTTATGTTGGAAACGTCTAAATATATTAAAGAAAATGGAAAATTATAAATAACGTGTACTTTTTATCTCCCAATCTCCAACGATTGGCGGCAGGCATCTAACCCACATACATAGAGATGGGGGGGGGGAGTACTTACTCGTACATATATGAGACGCCCACTGTACATTAAATTATTAAGTAAGTACCCGCATATAAATATAATAAATTAGTGTGAAGGTTAAGGTTTGCCTAAATGTAAGGTTTACCTGATGATTTTCAGAGGCAACTTAAAAAATGATGGTAAATGAGCATTGCCATGATTATCATTTAAATGCAAGCCCGCCTTGACAGCAGACGCGATAATGTGACCCAAATTAACATGCATAGGTAGCTACAGAGAGCCGCAAATATAAGTAATAATAAGAATTACCGGCGTAATAGCGAAGAGCCTCGATCAACACCTGAAGAGACTCTCGCTAGGAAGTTGGATCAAGGGCCAGATCCAAAAGGCGGTACTCTTGGTCTCGGCACGTATCGTCAGGAAGTTCCTTTCTCTGCATTCCTAGTCACCGGCCGCTAGAGCCTAGCTTCGCGGTCGGTGATCTACCGTTTTGATATATTTTTTACTGTAGAATAGTTTTATAATATTTTATTGTATTTTCTATAGTAAAAAAATATTTTATACAAGAATTTAAATAAATGAGTGTATAATAATAAATCGTTTATTGGTACATGACATGGAACAAAAAGTAACCCCCTGTTAAGTTTGAAGGCAAATCTTTATCATACAGAGCTATCGAAAAATCAAGATAGAAAGCTGTTCAATAGCAAAATAACGAATTTAATAATCGTCGTCGTACACACAATTGTTCCGCCTCGGAACAATTGTGTGTACGATCTGCAGATATTTGTTTCGGGTGTTCTGGTCGTTTTCTATGTATAATAAAAAATATCTATCTATGTAATGTATTTTATTATGTATATCAGTTATCTACCCATAACACAAGCTCTGCTTACCATGGGGCTAGATAATGCTGTGTGAAATGTCCAGCATTATTTATTTATTTATTTATTTATTTTTAGCCGATGTCTTGATTGAATAGGTTCAGTAGGTCCTCAATCGCTGATCTAAATGTGATATACCGTAGAATAAGGAATCTTTAAAAAACCTATAATAAATAAAATATAGGAGTCTTAATCTGCCAGCGTAAACTGCAATATTCATAAACGAACTGAAGAGAATCCTAGTGGCCAGGGCAAAGCACTGTACTATAGTATAAAAGAGTTCTTCGATGACAAATTAGTTGACGCCGATTTCGTAGATCCACCCTTATAATTTATTTATTGAGATAGTAACATATTTCATTAATTATTGGTAAATTTACCAAGGAAAATAATATCCGCACTTAGTTCTCTCTATTTTGTACATAATTATGTTTTTTTTTCCTCTAAATACTATTTATGACATAAGAAGATATTATTAGAAAATTCTCATCAATAAACCACTGAACTGAACTGAAATTTTTATCTAATAAGTACAGATTTCGAACAACATGGTTTAGGCATGATAGAGAAGTAAAGGAAACATCGCATTTTCCCTCACGGCCGCGATGCTGACCTAGGACGATCAATTGGACCACTTTATTGAGATGGACTCGGCTACTGTAATGTACTGTTTGTAATGTAGGTATTATGGCGTGTGTAGTGTATGTATTTGTTTTCATTTCTTTATCTTTATATTTATTAAAGTGCCACATTCTATATATTGTTCCTTCATGTCCAGTCCATCCTAAGGTTGCCTGGAAGAGATCGCTCTCAGCGACAAGGCCGACCTTTATATTTCCTTCATTCCATTGTTTATTTATGTATTGTTTTCTGTTTTGTGTGGTAGGTATAATAAAGTGTTTCTATCTATCTATCTACCTACTGTTAATACTCGTACAGATGCTACAGAAGTTGAAACTTGTCTCGATGCGAGGCGTATTTTGATCGTATTTTGTAACTACTGACATTATTATGCGTAGGTAATCTACCTATATGTAGATACAATAAAACATAATCTACGTATCTGCATGATAATGCACTGAGTATATTAACTTTACCAATGCGTATATCTAGAGCCATAAAATTATAAAAAGTGTTAAATCCAAAGCACTAACTTAGCCTTACATAATTAGGTCATAACATTACGAGAACTTGATTATCATTTAGCTTATTTTGTTAGCCTAAACAAATAAACGTTATTATTTCTGATTTTACTTCTATTTATATTTATGGGTTATTCCAGTTTTCCCCCCTGAAATCCCCTCTAAGGATGACAACTGGAATTCAAATCCTATTAATGCATAACTTACCTGGATATTGTTTAAAACCAATATTTTTCATATACCTACTTATTGATGAAATAAATTCATGCAAGTTTCAGACAAAAAAATGGGCCACTTACCCGCAACTGCAAGGGCCTGATCTAAATCCACTCCAAACTTATCTTCATCCACGGCTACAGTTGCCACTTTGCCTTCCATGTTCACTTCTTTGAGTTCATTTACAAAACAAGGGCTTCGTCTCAAAATATCGAACTTCAATACTGGTTGCAGAACTCGATACAATAGGTGTTAACGCATCGGAGGCAACTGGTATATTGCGGGAGCAAAATAAAACAGACTATCAGTAAGCATGTAAGGTATCTTTAAGTAATTGGGTAGTATATGACGTCGACTTCATAATTATATTATCTTGCTGATTGTTTTTTTTCCGGCATGTTTTCCGTTGCCAACGTTACTCTCACAACTGTCACAGTTCACCTTGAAGATCTGCAAAGAATAATGGTACTTTATTAACTAGCGTAATTGGAATCGGTTCGATTAAACGATCGGTCAATTGATATGATAATTAAAACGGCATGCTTTGAGGATTAGCTCTACCTTTTCCCAGAAGACAATTTGTCTTCAAATGTAGGACAGGAGATAATTGTCCGGGTCACACACCCAGCTACAGATTAACATTTCATCAACATCATCATCCACAGCTGGTTTTGCCTAGTGCTGGGTCTAGGCCTCCCGATATTTGTAACATTCATCACTGTCCTGTGTTAGCCACCCAATCACGGCTTGTGACGCTTACTCTACCGTATAATTTTGTACTTAATCTTAATTTGTAATATAATTAGCATTATCCATCTTGGTACCTTATACCTACCTCTAGATCTACCAGTCACTTACCGGTGACTACTGAGAACTGTTTACAGAATGATCTGATTTCAGAATATGATCAACAATACGGAACATCGTCATAAAATGCTCTACCTACCTACGGGATATTTATGATCATTGTACAAGGTGGGAAATTTCGGATTTGAAAATGAAAAATATATGTATATATTACGTACATTAAAAAACTAGTAAGTACCTAAGTATTACAACAAATCAAAGATAAAACATGTTTTTTTTTATAGTTATTCCGTATAAATGTTTTCCATCGCGGCGTACACGTTCACGGATTTTTTTGAGAACATGTGACGCACAGCTAAAAATTGTGAGGAAAAAGTTAAAAATTGACCAAGAAGTGCACTTCTCTCGCCGAATAAGGTGGTTGTGGTATTTTGTTGGAACCACGTGTGCGAAAAGTGTGTGAAATCTTTTCAAAATCTCGACATAAAATATTGGTTTCGACCTCTGTGGCGCGCTGGGCAAAGTTCCGTCTGCGACGCAGGAGGTTGGATTTAACTCCCGCCTCGGGACGGGACAAATGTTTGTACGATCTGCAGATATTTGTACTGTTCTGGCCGTTTTCTATGTATAGTAAAAATATATATATCTATGTAATGCATTGTATTATAGTATACCAGTCATCTAGTACCCATAATACAAGCTCTGCTTAGGGCTAGATGATGTTGTGTGGATTGTCCAGCATTATTTAGTTATTCGGTTTGTTATGCGACGTTAGTAATCACGATCGATAATTACGTATGCGGCACGGAAATTTGCGATTAAATATTTAAAGATATGGTATATTTTAAAAAATTTAATCGTATCGCACCGACCACAGTGATAACTGTGGTCGTAAAATACGTATTCCGGCCGCTTATCCTAAACGGTTTTTGCAATATAGCTATTAAAAATCCGATTTTCCTTCTGGTCACCCTGTACATGAACGCTTCTTATTTCTTTGCTAAACGTTTTATAATATCTACTGATAAAAATCATATAAGTATGTAATTTTGTTTTTTTCTTAACATATTTGAAACGTTATCTATGTACGTAATCTTCATACGTGTGCATAAACAAGTTAACACCGTATAAAAGACTTATCTAGCATGATTGTAAACAAATTTTGGAGACCGCAGCGAAACTTAACGAACCGATACAGCATTGGACGAGCCTTAGTATTCCTAGGCCTTAGTAGATTTACGTCACAGTGTGACTGTTTTACAAACTTAAACCTATGCTGATTTTTAAAGGAAATATTGTCTCTCAATACCGGGCTGTAATCTACTAAAACAGTCGCTTCACTATGACAAAGATATCGGCACATAATAACACAATTTTATCTTAGACCAAAGAAACTACCTACTTGAAAGGAGGTACGTTAAAAGCGTGAAGATTGAAACCATTCTGCCAATCTTTTCGAGCAAATAGCACTGCACGTACTATCTGAAGTAACGATTCTGCGACGATATCATTATCATAGTAAAGCGATTGGTTACCAGAATCAGGCCCCTGATTTAAAAAAAAAATAAATTATGCTGATCTAAATAACTTATATTCTTTTCACTTCATGTTAATTTTATGCAAATGACCGCTTTGTTGCAGATGAAAAAACATTCTTATAAATTGATCTTTACTGGTTATTTTTGACGGTGACTGGTTATTATCGTTTAGTATAAACTTTAGACGTACAAGTCATGTGAATGTTTTCTTTTCATGTTACATTCAACCCATTGCTTTGTCAGTCTTTTTTTTCCTTTTGTGTGGCTTGGGTGTCACTGCGGCAATGATAGGCCTATAGTGATCGCCACTTTATACGTTCAGCCCTGAAGCTGCAGCGTTCATAATTCGCCACTTACCCTTGCAGCTGCTAGGAACTGTAGGATATTCTTCGGGGTGAAGTCTCTTAGCTCGTCTGGGCTATGCAGGTGCTTGCCCTGGACCGTGGATGCTACGTTTCTGCATCAGTGCTCCACACTCACCTAGCAGATGGAGATGCGTTTCATCCGCCTCCTTGCTGAATCTTCAGGATTGTGTGTCGCTAAGCCCTAGTTTGAACATGTGCTTGTTAAGGCGACAGTGTCCAGTTTGGGCTCTTGTCATAGTGCGTAAGTTGCCTCCGCTTAGCGCTAGGATTCGGTTGGTATATCGCTTATCGAAGGCCTTTATCAGAGACCTTGAGTGGCCCATGCACGAGGAGGTCCTACAGAGCTTGGACGATTCCTCGAGGCAGGATTCCAAGAGAGTTTTGCGCGCCAGGCTTTTAGCCTGTTGTTTATTTATAACGAAAAGGCTACTTTAGACTTTTATCTTCCATAATCTTAAATCACATATAACAACCGCTGAAGCTGAGCAGTGATTACGTTAAATTAAACGTATTTCAAACAAAAAATAATAATAATGTACATAATATATAGGTATATTAAATATAAAAGAACACGAATGTGAAGATAAGTCTCAAATTATATATTACAACTATTATTAGGATTAGTTTTAGTCTTAGTCCCGACGATAGGTACTTCAAAAAAACTTACCAATTATCGCCTGATGCATCCGCATTTTTTGAATGGTGGTGGTACGATCTTCGACGGTCTCGTCCTTTTCTCAAACATATTACGTCCCTTTGGCACCACTTGTTGGCTTGCGAACACCTCCATATTATTTTTCAGCTCTGAAATTGATTTCCTTAGCGGTAGGAGCTCTTCTTCATACACTGCTAGTAGAGTTTTTCGTATATCGTCGACGATGACTCGGTTACGGTTGACAGGGCTGATTTCAAACTCGGTCCCTAGTCTATCTTTTTCCATCGTTCCTACAGAACATCAACGAGCTTAAAGTAAGTAGATCATCTTTTATACATTCCTAGAGTTATTGGATATTTCTTTCATAAGTCTTAGCTCGCTTTTATTAGTCTGCAACACCCTGGGTCCCGGAAGGAAGCCGCGGGCGAAGTCGGCCAAGAAAGCGCTGGCGAGACGACCTTAACGCCTTCCTCAGAGATTGGTGGGAGATCGCGCGTGACCGCACTGAGTGGAAAGATTTGGGGGAGGCCTTTGCCCAGCAGTGGGACGAGACAGGCTAAAAAAGTCTTAGCTATAACAATTAGCGAGTTGTTGTTGTTGAATTCATCAAATAATGTTTTTATGGGAGATAATCTACTAAATTTAAAAATATAACTTGTCTAAGTGCATATTTTGTAAGCCTAAAGAGTATAAAATGAAATCTAACCTTCAAACGTAACAACGGCATAAAACATAAGGCGAATGTGGTGAACGTGTGTGTAATACATCATGAACAAGTTTTTATTTTTCTCTTTAAGAGTAAGCAAAATCTATCTTATACTGTTTTAGAGATATAAAAATGTGTAACTCGCCTGTATTCAGCCGCCCGACAGCTCCAATGATATGTTTTTTTGGTTTGTTGCTTTTGATTTCAACAACTAAATCGTTTTCGGAATTGATTGGAACCAATATCTCGTTTCCGACTTTTAAATCACATTTTACGACTTTTACAATGTCGTTTGGGTATCGCTGTGGTTCTGTGTTAGAATCAAAACTTTTGATAATAACTCTATCGTTCTCAGTATAACTTTGTATACCGAGATTAATTTGAAAAGATTTGGGTAAATCAGATTCAGGCGATTGAGCTCCACTAATACTACGATAAGGATATTTTCTTTCAAAACCGTCTATCGTTACGTCTACTTTTTCACTCTTTGCTGTTTTAATATCTATTCTCTGATCTAGGCCTATTGGGGAAATGTAAGAATCCGACTTCAGATAGTTTTCTTTGCTTTTTATAACTACATCTGAATCATTTTCCAAAAAATTACCTTTTGATTGATTTAAGTAATCTGACTCTGAGGGTGAAACCACCACGCCCTCGTACCTTTTTTCTGCATCAATATCATCAATGAATTGAATATGTTTTTCATCGGGTTTAATAGGGTCTCTCATTTGATCCGTTGGCGTTCCGTCACCAGATTTTTGTTGCACATTAGAAGTGCGGTCTAAGTTTTCGTCGTACTTTTGTAAACTTTCAAAAATATCTTTTTCGTAAACGGGTACTTCTATCATATCCTCGCTTACAATTGTTTTTGCACCATATTGTTGTACATTAGTCATTTCCAGGGGATCTACCAATAAATTGTTCACAGGTTTGGTCAAAATGTCGTTATTACCTCCGTCGGATGGCGTTAATTCTAAAATCTTCGTCTCTTTTCTGGGAGACGTAGACTCTTCAATGCCATTTGAATCATATTGTCCAATATTCTCTTTATTTTCTTTTCCAGAAGAACTTATATTTTCATCATTATTTTCCAATGTTAAATCATTCACAGCAAATATATCGTTAACATTATTTTTAGGAACGAATATGTTAGAGGTTTCGTCAATGGTTTCACTGACTTTGTCTAGTAGGTCGATATTTTCATCGAGCATGTTTTTGTCTACATGCAATGTTACAGGTACTGATTCTAATGAATCTGCGTCATTTTTCCATATTTGCTGTAATTCATCCACTTCAAGTTCCAAAGGGGTGTCTCTCGTAATTGGTGTAGGTATACCAGAATCGTCATTTCCCGTTCTTGTAATGTATTTATCGGGATTCGTAAGATTATATGCAGACAATTGACGGTCAGAACCAAGAGTAACTATACTTTTATCATCTAGCTTAACTTTAGGTGATTTTTCTGCATCTTCGCTAAGCGACTTGAAGCCAAACTCATTTTCCGGTGTATCAAGCATTAAAATATCCTCTTTTTTGCTTGTACCATAATCAAGTGCCAATAATTCTTCAGGTTTCTGATTTATCTTTGGTTTAATTACTTTCTTCTCTTCAGTATTGCTATCAATACCATATTCAGACTTTACCACAGGGCTGATTTGTTCAGTAAAATCTTTGTTGGTTGATATTTTAGTACTTAGGTCCCCCGGCCCTCCAATATCTGTTTGAATCTCGTCAGCTTCAGTTATAAATTGACTATCGGCCTGTTTTAGAGATTTCACTGTCGCAGGTGCGTATGTGAAATCTAGATCATTTTCGAAATCTTTTGTTATCGTCGTTTCTGGGTAATTTTTTTGTGAAATATCGAACTGTTGTGGAGCTGATATGTGTTCAATGCAATCATCATTAATTTGTCGTTTAGGACGTTTTTCTGCTTCAACATCTTCGGGAAATTGTTTTTTGTTAAGAAGAATTTTAGCTTGGTTAATGTCATTGGTATTTTGTTGTGCATCCAAAGGTAATGCTTCATTATTACTCTCATCAACGTTTTGTTCAGCAAACAATTTCATTCTTTCGAATCCTGGGTCTAAGCTAATGTCTGAGGAAGTTACCAATACTTCTGTATCTTGAGTCTCTCCTTCAGCTTTAATGGACGAAGTAAGTGGTGGTTCACTTGCTCCGAGTTTTTGCAATGGAAAAATCACAGGAATAATCGTTCGATTTTCAATGTTTGTTTTTAGAGCACTATCTGAATCAGTTTTATGGCAGATATCTTTACCTAGATCTGTAGAAGGCTCTCTAAAATCTGTACCTGAATCTTTTGATCGTGGTTGTTTTTCGGTACCACCCATTCCCAAACCTTGAGGTCGTTGATAATCCTCTATAGGTTTTCCGTCCTTACCTGTATTCTTTGCTGCATTATTTTCTTCTTCAGTCCTTTTTTTAGGGGCACCTGGAACGATACTTGGAACGAAAAAGGGCCCCGAATTCTCGTTAAATGAGTTTTTGGATGGATCAATGTAGATATCACTCAGACGTAGTTTGTTTTCTTGCATTCGAAGTTCACTAGAATTTACCATGTGAGGGTAAGTCATGACAGAATTGGAATAAGTTGTAGATGTACGTAAGGAGCCTGATTGGTACAAGTCTATTACAGATTCATTTTTAGCTCTTTTAACCTCGTCATTTTTATCCAAAGCCTCGTCGTTGCTTTTTTTTCTTTTCCAACTAAGTATTTTGTTGCTGAAAATGGAACTAGATCTTGGTTTATTTTCAGCAGATTGCATGGGAGCATTCATCACAACTCTGTCATCAAACGCATGTTCTTCTTCATTGGTAGGGGAATATGGTTCTGTATCCTCACCAAACGGTGGATCTAAGCAGCCACCTGAAAAACGATATAAGTCAATTAACAATAGAACTCAAGTTTGTTTTCAACCATTTCCAAACAGACCTGGTTTACACTGTCCGAAAAAATCTCTAGTCCTCTCATCTCTGTTCTTTTTAAGGGTCCTTCTTTTCAGAGCTCCATCCGATTGAGTAATGCATTCTTCATTAATTTCTCCTTCGTGATCATCTTCATCGCTTTGACCTCCAAAGCAAGCTATAAACATTGTTGTACATGAAACATTATTTGTGCATTATTCAGCCTGAACACCAGCGTCATTACAGTCCTCGGGTGGCAGCGTCATTAAGCTGAGGCTGGACCTGCTTAGCCGCGCACTGGGTAAAGGCCATTTTTTTTATCAGACTTCTATTCTTAAGAGTTTTCTTTTGTTAATCTTTTAGTTTTATTCTGTCAGTTTATTTTATTTAGTTTAATGTGTTTTAATGTATGTTTTTCTTGGCTGTACTTTCCTTTTTTTTGTGTGTGCTGATATAAAAAAACTATTCATTTTTATTTACAAAAACTATATAAAAATGAACAAAGCTGCACTTACCTGGTTTGAAAATTCCTAGAATATTTTTCCGTGTTTTCTTTTTGGGTTTTCCAAAGTCAGCTTCCATAATCATATTAAATGACATAATAGTTTGATCGCTGCTGACCAGTCGGATGATCTCAGGGGAGCTGTGGGGGTGGCTCGTGCTGGGAGGTAATGTGATGACTCCATGATGAAGCCCAGCCTCCTCTTTCTTTCTAACCCTTATTTTCACATTCAATGGTGCTGATTTCGATGTGGTGGTCACTTGGACAATATTATCTTGAGGGACTGCTTGCACTTCAAACGATAGGCTTCGAACAAGTTTATCCAAAGCAGTGACATTATCCATTACCCTGAAATTCTACAAACTAAACCATGTCTATCTGAATTTAAGTTTTCTCTACAAACATTGACCACCAATTTGTTTTTGACCAGCGTTTTAGTAAGACCAGTTAAATCATTGTTTATACACAAATAATAAAGACAGCACCAATCAAATAACAAACATAACAAAACAAAACATTCTATCAGGAAAAACAAAAAATGTAATAGGGATAATTAACAAATTTAAGTACATGGTAAATTTCATCCATCAAACACAATAGAATAAACAACACGGTTTGAATCGGTCTTGTCTATATACATGCGTTTCTTCTCTTCCGCTTTGTCCTTAGGTTTGGAAAGCGTTGCATATACCATTAAGTTTTCATGTTCAGTTTTATTAAATTTAGGCAAGTTTAGAGAAGAGCACTTATTAATAATTTCATTCAGTAATAATTTTAATGGCATTATTTCTGTTTCCATTTTTTTTAAAAAGTTTGCTACTCGTTCTTCCGGTAGCTCTCTTTTGTGAGCTGTGCAAAGGTTTTTATTGGACCGATTGTCCCATTCATACATAGTTCTCAGATTAAATTGTTTTTTATTCCGCGTTGGAAGTCTGGATGCGCAAGCAAACTCTTTAGGCACACATTCAAATACATGATTAACTACATAAGTTAATGGTTTAAGTGCAGTTTCAGGGAACCGATGGTTATTGGTGTTGATTGAGCAAAGTGGTGTGAGGCTGAGTATTTTGGGTTCGTCGCCTCTAGCAGAAATATCAGTTATTGTTTCTACAGAGTGAGTTTTCTTGGCGACGTCTTCTGTGCTCGTTATCTTGTCTATGAAAGTATTAACAATTTCATCTTCCAGAATAGAATTATTTTCTTCAATAGCTAAAATTCAAATAAACAATATAAAAATAAATAGGCTACAATGTAGGTAGGTATCATGTGTGTATACTGTGGGTATCATGAATGGAGGTATATATACCTCCATTCATGATACCCACAGACAAGAACAGAACTAATTTAGACGTAGGTAAGGACAAGTATGTTTTCTTTTAGTATTGTAGGTATTGCGAACCAATCGCTCCGTTGTACGAAAGTGAACAAGACAATTATTTGGTTTAAAACTTTTTCAGGTAGGTAGATAGGTACGTAAATAATATTTTAAAGACTTGATGGGTTCTTTACCTTCATTATCATCATCATTTACCTTAACCTTCACCTACTGCTCTGGGTATATGTATATTTTGCAAGCCTTAAACAAGTCATAGTGGACTGATATTTTATATAGGCTGTTAACGTGATGCACGTTAAACGTGTAGGTTACTTACTTAATACATTATTTGAATAGCAATTTTGTGGGTATTGAGACTTTGGCGTTTTTGTTTAAATATAATGAGATAGATTACCATTATCTTTCTTGTCATGAACACTAACTGACAGTATCTCTTGTACAATTGGTTCCTCGGGATATTTATTTGTATTATTCAGCATATTTTCTTTATTAAGATCTGCAGTAAGTTCTGCAGGGCATTCGTTTTGTATTATTTTGGTGCAGTTTCCTTTTTTGACGTTGGTCAAAGATTTGCAGAAGAAGGCTTTAGATGATATATTTTGCAAGATAGTATCGCTTAATATTTTTGCAACGTCACAGCAACATGAACTAAATACAAAACTCATAGACGACGATGTCGGCCTCAAATCAACGCAAGAGTAGTACGTCTTCTCGAGTTCCGCTTCCATATTACTAGCAGTTTCGAACGGTGCTTCTCGTTTTTTAATTATGATTTTATAAGTCATCGGGATAGTATACTCTACCAACTCATTATCTTGTTTCCACGATATTTTGTCTAAATTCTGAACACACGTAACTTCTGGAACTATTTCGAGGCAGCATTTTGTTTTATCTACGGCCGCATTAGTCAGTAAAGGTGTGAATTTCAAACGAAGGCTAGGAGTTTCCATTATAACAGACAAATTAATAAATAAATCTGAAAGAATATACAGATGGTAAGAAAATAAATAAAAATACATACTAATTTGATTTTCACTATCGCAGTGCTTTTCACAACCCCCATTTTGACGCTTGGGGTACTTATTTTATAAAGTCCTTTTTTTTGTAAAACCCTGTGAGGATTAAACCATCCTAATTTCAAGCCATGAAAACCAGCCGTAGCCAACTATCAATGTAGATCGTTAGTCAGACCGACTTTTAGTACGAAGTCTCAATAATGGTGATTCTTAGGAAGTCGTGTGAGTATCATTTTTTGTAGAAAATCGCATATTATGTCACATGTATTTTATAATAACTTAATTACCGTTTTGCTGAAAAATCTAAAAAAAACTAAATTTGCGAACTTTGACCTTGCAAATTTGTTTTTGCACACGTAGGTTTATTTAGGACTTTCACATTTTGTTTATTATGGTGTTCTCAACGTTAATGACCAAATTTCAGGAATTTTCAGCAGAATTTATGAATGCCTACCACTAAACTGACCGCACTATAAACCACGACTTACCTAACCCAGAAGAACTCGATGCAGTGATAAGATATTGGTAGAGCCCATTTAACGCATAATTTTGTTGAAAATAAACAATTTATTTAAAATACTACCATTGATTTAAAATTTTATAAAATATTTAAATAGATCAAAAATTAAAAAAAATTGCCATCGTAGCCTTCCAAACTGGTTGTCAAACAGATTTACGTCTGGTTGACATTTGACGACATGTCACGACAAATAAATTTATGCCATTTTTTGATATAGCCTTGGGACATTGAGAAAAAAATACGATCTCGAGATCAAAGGGTTAAGATAGAGTCTGATTACTGAGGGAATAATAGTGAAAATGCGCGGCATTATAAAATACGAGTATACTCATATTTATAATTTTGTCGCGCATTGGATGGCAACACCAAATTATAGGGCAAAATAATGTGATCACTTACCTTCCTTGAAGTAAATAACTACACTGACTTCAATAATAGAAACCTAGGTGGAATAAATAACTATAGGGTGTTACAAACAAACTTTACCTGGAGGGAAAGTACCTGAAATATTCAAGTTAGCATATAGTTAAAGGAAACATTACTTTATTGTTCAAAACAAAACGGAAGCATTCACATTATTTTTGAAAAAACTATTCTCTATGATGCGACCCATATGTGACCCATACAATATATTTCAATAAAATACTCGTAGTCTTCCTTGAAGGTCAAACCTTACAAATTGCATCTACAATGATTTTTAAATGTACTGTTTTGTGTAATGCACCACAAACTCCCCTTGGTAGCTCCTGTTGCCCGGACTCTTATGAGACCGGTGTCCTCAGGAGTACCTTACAACACACACGTATTCACGCACACACATTATAATCGCTCACACACACACTCATAAGTCTACTCTACATATTGAGAAACTTCACAAACTCCCCTTGGTAGCTCCTGTTGCCCGGACTCTTATGAGAACGGTGTCCTCAGGAGTACCTTACAAAACACACACACAAACACTCACGCATACACACACTTAAACACACTCCATCAGTGTATTTTTTACTTAAACAGATTTATATATATATATTTTTTTTTTTTTTTTTTTACTTGACCAGTAACCTAAGCACAATTTATAGCGGGAAGTATGTAATAAATTTTTTATAGTTTATGTTTTTTGTTTGCATTTTATGTATATATATATTTATAGTATCGTACCATGGTTTTTTATTATTTTTATTCTTTTTATTTACTTTTTATTCGCATGGTGTTGGCTTTAAGTGATAATATAGGTATTAGCCTATTATTATGTTTTATTTTTTTTGTCAATGGCTTTTTAAGTGTTCTTATTACTACAATTATTATTATTATTTTTTTATTTCATTGCGTAGGCCTGTTCGTGACGTCACCTGTACGGGCTCTAACGGAAGACCAGCGCTGGCTAAGTCTCTCACGGAGCTTAGCCAGCATTATGCTGAGTTGGAGCCCTTTTGTAACAACTCTCTAAATGTACCTATTCTATAAGTGTGTCTTTTTTTATGTTAATTTAAGTTGTTATTAATAAATGTCTTTCTATTCTATTCTATTCTATAATGTTTTTTAATATGGATTATGAAGCATAAGTATGCACTTATGCTTCATCATAATCCACATAATTTAGTGCAACTGCAAGGTCTAAGCATAGGTAGAGATTATTATAGTAATAATATACCATAGATAAGGCAACGCCGTTTTATTCTACCATGAATCGCAGCAACCGAAAAAACTTCCCGTGGGTTCTTCAGATTAGATGGGTAAACTTGTTGTGTATGTAAAGAACACATAGGAATTCGTGTAAAAAATAAATCAAATAATGCAATTTGACATTCATCTTTTAATACTCAAACCATTTAATTTACAATTTCATTTTTACAAATAATTATATTACGATATGCGAACCAGTATTTATTGCTCATAACTTGTTCTTATATTATTATCCTAATTACACATAACAATATATTAATTTATAAACTAAACTAAATTTTCAATTTGATTACTTTACGAGGAAGGTTATTTGGTTTAATTCTTTCCAAAAATTATCCTACAAAGTTTCATCTCCCTAACAAAGAATTTAGCTTTTTAGTAACGCTTTTACATATGTCATTTGGTTTGGAGTTTTGCAAAATGTCTTAGCAACCGGTTCGCAGATTTGATATAAAAAATACTTAAGGAATGTTCAAGTTTTGTCTTTCCCAAATTATTTCAACAATATCAAAATTATCATTTCAACAAACCTTATTTTTACTGTATAAAATATCTAGCAGCATAATTAAATTTATCTTAGACCTATAGACTAGATTTGAGATCATTCGAAAGCCGAGTGTACCTATTAAAATTAACATTTGGTAATGTACCTTATCTATCAATTCTATAAAAGGTTGGGTAAGGAAGGTATATTAATTATAACCTTCTTTGTATTAAATCAGTCTTTGTCCCAGCCAAAGACACTGAACTATTATAATTACTGCAAAACTTATTTCCAAAAAAGCTATTCTCAAACAGCGGTGTTATGGATTAAGAAGTTTACACAATTCTACATAAAAGAATTGTAAACTTTACACAATTCTATGTATATACTTAAACCATTTCCCAATACATATATGTAATAGACAAATTGCCAAATTAAAAGAAAGTTAAAAACATGTTAAGAAGTAATAAAATATTTATATTGCAAAAAAGTCCCCACCTATATCTGACCATTTTAATGCCAACGTATGTACATTCCTATGCCTACTCGAATTTGTAACTTCCATCGTGCTCTGATTTGTCACAGACAAATACATTCTGTGATAACTCTACATTCAATAGGTATAAGCAACCTGAACGTATGCAGCTCTCAATCAAAAACTTTGAACATATACGTGAATATTTTTTTTCCACTTGATGGTAAGTGGTTACGGCCGTCCATGGATGCCTGTTACATCAACATCAACAATTCTTTAGAATGCCCTGATTTAAAGACATAGGTTTAGATTTTTGTAAACAGCATCGTTCATAAAGTTACCTAGGTACTAGGTCGTTTTTATTATTATACACATCGAATATAGAATTTTCACTACTTACAACTAACAATTTTAAACCTCTTTTCAATGATCAACGTGCCGTCGCGTCGAGAGTATAGACTAAAAAACTAATAAAAAACAGGAACAAAGTATAATACAAAAGCATTTGAAAAAAGAGTTGTTTTTTCTATGTTAAAACCAGTCTACGACCAAAAAGCCTCTACAAGAATTTAAATTGCATAAAATACGAATGTAAAAATGTAATGTTAAATCTGTTAAAGCTTTGTAATCTGATATCATTCTTGAACTAAAGTTTTACCTAGGTTAAAGTTTTACCTTCGACATCGCAACGATGAACACTGAAAAAAGTACAAATTACTAAACATTCCCATTCCTAACTAGCCACACCAACATAATTAGATACCTATTCAAAGGAAGATAAAAGATTTTGTAGTAAAAAAATATAATTTAGATAATGTCCAAGCTTTGCTTTTTGCACAGTTCCAAAATGATTACTAAATAAAATGTATGTATGATCTAATTTGGAATTTTATTCCATGAAATACTTACACAATCGGAATTATGCCTTTGGCTTCTTATTAGCAATAATTTATATATTTAGTTATTTAGGTACAGTTTATGCTAAAAGCTTTTATTAAATAGTCTACAATTAACTGATGTTTCACGTTTGCACATTTATGTTTATGTTTATTCCGACATATTTTCAATCCAATGTAAAATTGTAAGTGGACATAATTTTTGTTAAAAATCTGCATTTTTATTCATCAAATAAACACGCACAAAGTATTACAATAGGTAAAATAAAATTACTAGGCTTCTGATAATTTCTTTTTAAATATTAACTTCTTTTTTGAAGTTCGCTCTTGACTAGATGCACTCATCCATACAATTTCTTAAATATTTATAAAAACTGGGGCCTTCACTTTTGAGCTTCAATAATTGGTTTGGTCAGAATTCGCCACATTGTTCGATCGACTATAGTTTGACCGAAACCGCTGTACCGCGCCTGAGGTATGCGAGCAGCGAGACGGGGGGGAAATATCGGCCGCTCCGATCCATCAGTCTGCCGTCAACGCGTACTCTTGCTCTTTTTTCCTCGCCCCCCACCTCGCCGCACTTTCCTAAGGAGCGGTACAGCGGTTTCGGTCAAACTATAACAAACTTTTTTAAATTATCTAAGTTATTCATATGCATAATTTAACACCGGCAAGGGATATTTTGGCTAAAAGCTTCAAATAAGTCTATGGATAAAGCCCCAATTATTCTCCTACTCTAAAATTAAATAAAGCGAGAAATATTGGATTCTTGGAAACTATGTTAGATTCCTACTTATTTGTAACAGCAAAATAATATTTACATTCTATTTACCTAAGATATTTAAGATACTTAATTATATACAGATACATTCTAAATAGAAATCGGATACCTACATTCTTCTACAGATACATATAGTTTGCTTAAGCTATAATCAAAACCCTGGGCAATGATTAGGCTAGCACAAAAGGTAAGCCTCAAACTAAAATCTTGATAACATTACAATACAAAATAAGGTTTTTGTTATTATAGTGTGTAAGCTCTCACACTCGGGCTAATTATCAAAGGAATCGAAATTATATTGCAGCTATTTGGACTCCGATTTTTTAAACTAAATTTTAGCCTAATTAAACCTTTCCTCGTAAATGTAATTTATATGAACATGCTCTCAAATTAAATTATAACAGTATGTTTGGGCCCAACACGGTGGGAATTATTAATTATTTTGTTGTAGGATACAAAACAAACATTTTCTTGCTTTTATATTTTGAAACTATTATGTTGTTATTATTGATAACACATCAACAATAATAAAAATAGCCGTGCACATTATTTCGTAAAAATACGTTCCCGAAGCGAACCTTCGATGTTCATAGATTAGATATATGTATTCCTTTGTGGTTTCGGCTACCAATCGGATGACATTAAAATCAATTAGAGGATGTTCAATACCGTGCTCTTCATCCTTTTACCCAATCTTAATAATCAAAGCAACTATAGATAGGTAGGTACTAAACATTATCACATTGTATTAGGTTTATTTTTATTTGGTATTTAATCTTTCGGACACTTATGTTATCATAACTCTGATTGGTCTAAGTTCGATGTCTATTGATAATGAATTATATTACAAAACAAATTATCTTTATGATGAAACTGAGAGATATAATCAATTTATCAGACTTTTTTACCACACATCAACGCGTTCACAACACAATCAATTTACAATTTAAATAGTCTAGCAAAATGGTCAAATGGCATGCGTCACAGTTGCTTCAATTCACTTCTGTTAATATCGCGAGGTGGTCATATTATTCGGCTTTTTTTGTCCTAGTTCAGCTGCAACGCTGCGACTCTCCCATTTGCACAACCTTATGTCTTACTTACTATACAATTTACACCATATATTAGAATTTCATCATATTCTCGTCTTGGTAAAAGCCCTCATCCGCCTGAAACGCATTGGGCTTTACCTCGGCTCAGGTACACAACCCCGAATTATCCACTAGCGATCTCGCCAACACATCAGCTGTGTTGATATCGTTCACTTTACCTTCGAAGTGTCCTCTGACGTGGAACATGAACTCCGCTTTGCTGGTGAACTCCTGTCTGCACATGAGGCAGAGGTGATGGGCGTGTTGCTGTTGGCGTTCTTGTGTGTAGTGGTTGTGTGTGTTGTGCGTAAAGTAGCCTCCTGTGGCCTCGTTGACAACGGTTGCGGTGGAGACGGTGGTTGCTATGTGGCCGTTCAAGATTTGCTGGTTTTGGTTGTGGTGGTGCAGGAGTTGCAGCTTTTCTTGGTTTGATAGGTGGACCTTTTCTTGTTGCTGGAAGAGAGAGAAAAATAATTTAGGCTTATCATAGAAAAGCGTAGACGAGCTACGGCGTAGCTGATTTCGTAGGTCTACGTTTCGTAGAAGATGTCCATTCGTTGGTCTAGTCTCGTAGCAGAACAAGCATTCGTAGGTCTGCTACGATATT
The DNA here is from genome assembly GCA_943735965.1 of Eupithecia abbreviata. Classification (NCBI taxonomy): domain Eukaryota; kingdom Metazoa; phylum Arthropoda; class Insecta; order Lepidoptera; family Geometridae; genus Eupithecia; species Eupithecia abbreviata. Next base: position 8,446,798 of record OX030982.1, on the reverse strand, counting down.
AACACCCATATTCAAGAACAATACTATGAGGTCTCACAGGGCACACGAACTCATAAGGCCGTTAAATCCGTTCATGTATAAGTAATGACGCAGCTTTAGTGTCTCTACACTAACCTGTGTAACCTGATGCTGTTGGGTCTGCTGCATTTTATCCTGAAGCAGCTTGTTATCGGGTAGGTGGGACTTGGCGTGCGCGCTCCACTCGTCGCGCGTCGCAAACAGCCGGCCGCAGAGTTCACAGGACCATGAGACGACCATGCCAGCCGTGGCAGCTGCTACTGCGCCCGCTGCGCTCGTGTGTACTAGGTTTGAGTTCTGGAAACGTGGAGAATGTTGTTCCTAATACCCTTCTAATACCTAATTGGTGAAAATTATGTACGGCTCACTGGTGCATCTCAAGAATTTAAGATCTAAAGAAATGCTAGAGAAACATGGCAAATATTTATAATCAGGAGTCCTGTCGTTTATAATGTTTTTGACTGAAACTTTGGGGTATATTTGACATTAAATTTATTATTATATATTCTGGGGTAGATGTACGATTTTAATTATAAATTATGATTTATTGTAGAAATACAAATGTCAAGTAAAAATAAGTTATAAAGGTAAATCTTATTCTAAAATCAGAAACAGAAACGTCTACTTCTACGAGAACGGCAAATTTTAAAAAAAGCTAATAAAATGGTTAAAAAAAACACAGATAGAAAACTACGTAAACATTTCTGTCTCTTACAACGCATTGCTCAGGAGATAAAGAAATTAAATGGAAATCTAAAAAGAAAACTCTATAAAACTGGTATGAATAAATTTCTAGAGAAAAAACTTTAGAATTAAAAAGCCTAAGCACAGGTTAGCTTATACCTACGTGTTCAGTTTTTTTTAAACTAGTTTTTTTAATTTTTTATAATAAAAACACACCATATATTTTTAAGACATTTGGTTCTTGAGACAGACTCTATTTTGTTAAGAGTTAAGTGTCGTGCCAATTGTTTTTTTGCACGTTTTTTTTAGCTTATATTTTACGTGGCAGTCATTGGACTGCAGAATATGATCCTAGTGTCATATTATGTATTGAAAGAATAGACATATAACAAAAAAAGTTACAGTTTGCCTTAGTTTGCCATCAACCTTCGTGGCTGCAAAGACCAAAGAAGATTATCAGCTGGATATTTACCAAAATTAGATTTTCGAGCTTTTCAATATTTCCGCACAGTTTCATGCGCCATGATCACGGAATAACTGAAGGCACTACGCGCTAGTAAGTTCTTTTTGCAGACATACCGATCTCATTAAAAACTAAACTCAAAAATCAAATAATGGTAAATATCCCGTTATAAATGACTTTTGTGTTAATAACACGTATTCAAAATTGATATTATCAGCTGTTTTATTGATCCTATAAGCAACCTGTGCTACAGACATAAACCAGGAGAGCAGAAAACATTAACGAAATAACCATGCTCTATGACCCATGCGTTGGTATTTACCGTGAAATGGCCGGGCACCTGGCAGACCTGAATCGGCTGCTGGTGATGCTGTACTGCAGCTATCTCTGCTTGAGAGGGCTTCGTGTCTTCCTGCTTCGCTAGTTGGGGCTTCACGTCGTCTAGTTTTAGAGCTAGGTAGGAGAGTAAGTTTATAAAATACAAAAAGTTTATTTACAAAAAACACCTTAATGTTAAAACTTGTCTTTGAGAGAGTTTTCTAGTTAAGGTGGATATGGATTTTAGAATGACTCCGCACTAGGCTAGGCCTGTTACGCGTGGTATCGAATACATTGTAAATTTTCCATGATTATCGGAAAAAGGTAGTATACATTAACAAGTTTGCACAAGGTTGTATGATCTACCTTGGTATTATATATTTTAAAGGTTGTTGGTATTTTTTTCTGTAGGTGTGTTTAACGTTACATCAACCACCAAACAACTTTGAGTGCGTTAATACAGTTGGTTGATCAAAGAGGAATCATTTAAAAGTGTTTAGTTGAAAAAAGTTTTTATTGATTTAATATTAAAAAAAAAATCCGAACAAGACAAATTTTCAAGCATAGGCGATGAATAAAGTGATAAATTTGCGGAATGTAGCCTCTTCGAGGACAGAATAGATTCTTAGCGTTAGCAAACATAAAGTCAAAAAGGTACCTACACAAAAACAATTATTTCCTGACTAATTTCAAAAAGATTTCCAAACGCCTTTCCTTCACTTTTTGCTACAAAACTAAAATCTTATTATACTTACGAGGTATCGAAATGGTCCGTTTACCTAGGGGTGCTATGTTCGAAGGTGTTATGTGTTTCAGTTTGTTCATGTGCAGTACCAGCTTGTCACGCCGGGCGAATGCCTTGTTGCAAACTTCACACACGTATGGTTTCTCCCCTGAAATAATAAATTCAACATAGCAACATTTAGGATCGTACGAAGTTCTAGAAAAACATGACATGGCTTCAAAAGTCCGTCATCGTCGAATGCCACTGTTGTGCAAAAGACAGAAGACTCTAATATAGTCTCAGATAGGCATGCACTGCTTCCACACAGAACGAAAATGCTTTACCTAACTCGTAATATTTAGATACATTTTATATAAAGAAAATAAAAGCTTGTGGGAAGCTTTTTAGTCTGTAAAATGTAATTATCTAAGTAGATCCCATATTTGAATGCACATTGTTGCGCTGTGCGGTAGCGATATGTGTACATTACAATATTTTGTAATTTTAAAAAAGGTCGGAGTAACGCATGTACGCATAAAAATGGTACTGTCTTCTGTGAGAACATTAACCTCCTCTAGTGCAGATCGCGTAGTTCTAGGCACCACACAGCACCATCTTCAAATAAAATCAACCCAACAACAGATTTGAATTTTATGATGGGAGTATCAAATCTCTGTGAGCTGCACTCATTTTAGATTATAGATGGTAAGGAGGTTAGATACTATCTAACCTCTTTACCTTCGTGTATCTAATAGATAGCGTTCAATCGTCATATAAAATAATAATTTCGTTCATTCGCGGCTCGAAAGAGGTTTATAGCATTTTAACGCTCCATGGTTGATGACCAAAATGAGTTTCTGACATTCGACCTCTTTTATAAATTTCGTAATATTTTCACGTTAGAGAGTGAAAATGTTTAACTGGTTTTTGTAGAACAAATAACTATTCTACTAAACCAATGCAGTGTGGTAGTAGAAAAATCCTATAAATGACGAATGCTTCGTCACCTGTGGTTGGGTTGACACTGTCAACAATTTCCTAGGTCTTTATTTTTTACCTGTGTGTATTCGCATGTGTATTGTAAGCTTGTCTTTGCGCGCCAATCCTTTCCCACACACTGTGCATTCGAAGGCTTTGTGATTTCCTGAAAATAATCATCAATGTCTTATTTTTCTATGTACTTATTTTAAAGATTTATATTTAAAGGGCAATTGTTATTAACGAACGTTTCTGGGAAAAATCTTCCTATAAGAAACATCTTTATAAACTTATAATTTCACCGTTAGTGGAACGTTCATCATCATCATCATCAGCCTATAGCAATCCACTGCTGGACATAGGCCTCCCCCAATGAGCGTTATAGCACCCTGTCTTCAGCTTGCCGCATCCAGCATCTACCTGCAGTCTTTTCGTTTTTTTAGTAGAACGTTGCGCATGGCTAAATAGTTTGACCTTAGTCATTTTGTTTTCAAGATTTTCTTTGTTCTACTATATGGTGTGAACCTAGGGGTTTGGTTGTCCAACTACACAACCAAACCGTGGTAAAAAATTCAAATTACAATTAAAATAAAATAAAAAATCTTTGGTTCCTTGAATATGAAATCACGAAAATCTAACCTTCATTAGTAGAGCTCGTAGGTTTTATAATCGGATGTTTCCTGATCGTAGTCGTCTGGAGAGCCTTTAGCCTGGTCCCGGGATGCATGGAGCCCCCTTCTGCATAGGGCTCCGTGAACGGGATCAGGTTAGGACGCGGAATGCTGTTCGTGACCTCCGGTGACCTGTGGAAAAAATACGGTCAATACAACGTTATGATAGATAGAGAGACGTAGAGGATAATTATAAAGAATGTAATCAAATTTTAGCAACCGTCATTCTAATTATTTAATACCTTTTTACTGTCTTGTTTCAAAAACCAGTAATAACTCTATCTACTCGATATGATATTAATATTATAGCAGCGCGTACAATGTTTATGTTGCAAAGTTTTAATCCGTTTTAATCTAAGCGTTTTAGAAACAGGTTTTAAGAATTTATAACCATCCAAAAATAATTGCGACCTAGACCTGAAGATTTTAGGTTCAAGTTTCGCCAAATTCCTTTAAATGTGTTATATTGTAGTTGAAATAGATATCACTCTTGGTACATACAGATATCATCAATGAGTGTACTCAGCTGGACATAGGCCTCCCTTAAAGAGCGCCATAGTACCTCGCAAGTCATCTTCTCTAGCAACCGGGCGTTTTTTAGCACGTGTACCGAGTCGCGGTCTCCACCAATCAAATATTAGTACTCACCAGTTCCCAAGACTCTGCAGTACTCTAACGCCGCCTTCAAAGCCCATCCCCACATCATCAGGCACGGTGAAGGTACTGTCAGGTCCTCCTGTACTGGAGCTCACTTGAGGCACCTTGATGGGTGAGTTTATGGTTCCGTAGTGGTGTTGAGTGGAGCTGACGGTGGGTGGAGAAGGATGGCCTTGGTGCGCGTTGGTGTTCTGCTGCTGTGGGTAAAATGAGATATTGTTTTATCGTGGAATTTTGAGATGGAACAAGTAAATTTGTTCCAAACTTGCTCCATGAAAGAGATTTCTCTTGATTCTTATTTTAAACTCGGTTTCCGATTTCTCCCAAGTGCAAATACTAGTCACGGGATTGCTGCTATGACGTCACAAGTTTCGGATAATTTAGGTGTTCTGATTGAATATTGGCAACTCCTATCTAGCTTGGCTAACTAGCGCCCTAGTTTGGCTCAGTGTACCGCCTTAATAAAGATAAATTCCAATATTTTTTTAGTTCCTTTATAATGACAATACAAATACAAAAATACAAAAATCGTTTATTAGAACAAGTAAACAGTTTTATCAGGTTACATGTTGAACGAGGAGACCACAAAAGTTAAAAACTGCGGCGTAGTCTCATCGCCCGCCTCCTGACATGACATTATTGTAGAGCTTAGCTAATAAAGTACATGTCAACGTTATTATTATTAGGGTGTTTACAATAGTAATGAGTAAGTAGTTATATAATATAGTTAACATGCAAAATAAAGAGTAAAAAGAACAAATATCAAAGAGTGATTACATAGACATATTTTAGATTTAAAAAATAGGTGTTTACAAGTTAGTGCTAGAATGAATTTATAGGTACTAGGCAAATTTTGTACACAGTGTATGTTAGAGTGTGTGGTAGGTTTTAGTCTGTGTGCACAAGTGTTGTGTATTGTGTGTGGGATTGTCTAGTGTACATATTCGTGTGTGTGAGGGTGTGTGTGTGTGTGTTTGTGTGCGTTAGATGAGAAGCTTCCGAGGACACCGGTCTCTAGAGAGTCCGGGACACGGTGCTACCGAGTGTGATTGTTTAGTGTAAGTGAGTGTGTGTGAGAGAGATCTACCTTATGTGTGAACCTCCTGAGGACACCAGTCTCTTAAGAGTCTGGGCAACATGAGGTCCCCAGCGTTGGTAGATTTTTATGGATGGGAGGCTATCTAACTTGGATTTCGTAGAATATTTTCGGTATCTTCATACGAGAGTGTCAAAAGCCATTGAAGACACTTTTGTTTCATTTTATATCGAGGTAGGGGGTAGATGTTGAGTATTTTATTAACTCTATTGTAGAGTGAGGGGCTCGAATAGTAATATTGACGTCTTGCAACTTCAGTATGGTGAGATTCTATTTTACATACTATATCAGAACGACGTTTTTTTTGAGCAAAATACGGGTCATAGGTAAGCTCAGACTGCTTTCGTTGTAGAGTTGAAAGAATGTATAGCTGCCTAACTGTCAGAACCTCACACTGTGCGTATAACAAGTTAGTTGGAAATCGTCGAGGTTTGGACAACATGACCTTGAGCACCGCTCTCTGTGCTCTATCAACTCTGAGCATTTGAGTTTTTATGGCTCCGCCCCAAGAAGTATTACAATAAGAGATGATGGATTGTGCTAAGGAGAAATAAACAGTTCTAAGGCAATCTATGTCTGCAACACCTCTCAGTTGTTTAAAAACAAACATCAATTTACGCACTCTTGAGACAGTGCACTGAATATGAGGGAGCCAAGAGAGGGTGCTATCTAGGTAGACGCCAAGGTACTTGATGTTGTGTGTCAGTTCAAGATCCTGGCAGTAGCAGGATGAAGGGGCATTGAAGGAAGGGGAGGTGCATGTGTGGGCTCGAATAGAGAACAAAGAGGAAGATAATGGCTGGGATCTAGGGGAAGAAGAGAATGTAATACATTTTGTTTTATTGATGTTAAGGGTTAAAAGATTTAGAGAAAGCCAAGCAAGCACAGTCCTTAACGCTTGCTCTGCGGATGCTTGTGCCTCCTTCCAAGTCCGACCATTAATGATTAGGGCGGTGTCGTCTGCATAGGTGAAGATTGCGCAGTTAGGGAGTGGGAGTTTACAAAGATTATTAATATAGATCAGGAAAAGTTGCGGGCCCAGTACACTTCCTTGGGGGACACCAAAGGTGACTGATTCCTCTTCACTAAGGGTGTCATTTATCTTCACCATTTGTCGACGGTCAGTAAGATAACTCACGAATAGTTCCTTGACATTTCCCCTTATCCCTATGCTTTCAAGTTTGTTTAGAAGTAGCGGGACAGAGACGGTATCAAAGGCTTTCGAAAGATCGAGAAAGACACCGACAGTCTTAAGACCTCTGTTAATGTTTTTGGCAATCGTGGTAGTGAGATGAGATACAGCATCTTCAGTGGATATGTTGCATCTGAATCCATATTGATTTGCGGCTAGGATGTTTTTGCTAGTCAGAAAACTAGAGAGCCTTCGATTAATTACTTTTTCAAAGATCTTTGAAAACACACTCAATACTGATATTGGTCTGTAATTATTCACATCGTGGGTTTCGCCACTTTTGTAAATCGGGTGGACTATGGCTTTTTTGAACGCAGACGGGAAGGTACCGGTAGAGAAGCAGAGGTTAAATATAAAGATAAGTAAAGGCGCAAGAGTAAATCTGGCCCCTTTTACAACGGAAGTTGGGATACCATCCCATCCAACAGCAGATTTATCTTTTAGGCTGACCATAATACATTCTACTTCTTGAATGTCAGTAGGCCAGAGAACCATAGAGTCATTGGGTGCGGTATTAAGTGTTAGGTATTGATCATTCATCGGATTAATTGGTTGAGCTATATTTGACGCCAGATTTTTTCCTACGCTAGCGAAGAAATTGTTGACTCTATTTGCTGATTGCTTAGATTATCGTCCAACTTTAGTAAATCTCCAGACGTAGAAGTTTTACGGTTTAAATTAGTGATTTTTCTTATTACATCCCATGTAGCCTTTGGGTTATTCTTAGCCTTCTGAAGCTCATTACGTTCATACTCGTTCTTTACAGATTTTAACAAATTGTTACAGAAGTTACGATAGCGCATGAAAGAAGTTTTAGCAATTTGGTTGTTTTTATTTTTCATGTGTTTTTTATACAGCTTGTCCCTATGTCGTACAATGTAATAATGGGTATTTTATAATAGTATGATAAAAGTTTAGGTAGGTACTTTTTGCATTAAAATTATGTCCCCCTATTGCTGCTTTGGAACCACTTACTTGCAATTGTTGGTGGTGTCTATTCGTATTGTTCGTGTTATTCTGCTGATGTTGCTGCTGTTGTTGTTGCTGCTGCTGCTGCTGTTGTTGTTGCTGTTGCTGCTGTTGTTGTTGCTGTTGCTATGAAACATAAAGTAAATGAAAATATTTGAGTAAATAATTTTTTTAAGATAAAAGGTTGTTTTGATATTTAGCTTTGTCACTGGTACAATCTAATTGTTTTACCTTTTCAAATACTTGTTGCTGCTGTTGTTGTTGTTGTTGCTGTTGTTGCTGCAACAATAATGTTAACTACTTTATAAATATTTTAGCTCAACACCAAAGCTGACGCGTTTAAAGATAATCTGATAGGCAAGATTTGAAGATTTGTAATTGCCTTATATCTTTACCTTTTCAAAGACCTGTTGCTGCTGCTGTTGTTGTTGTTGCTGTTGTTGTTGCTGTTGTTGCTGCTGTTGCTGCTGCTGTTGTTGTTGCTGTTGTTGTTGTTGCTGTTGTTGTTGTTGCTGCTGCTGTTGTTGTTGCTGTTGCTGCTGTTGTTGCTAAAACAATCAAATTTTTAACTGAGTTTTAGTACTCGACAAGAAGTAGGCCTGCCCGATGCGATTGTGGTCAGACGATGTCGAAGATATTATCTTATATATAGCCTCAAAAGAGTGGATGAAGGTGGCCAAGAATGATCCCAATAAACAACAAAAAAAAACGAAAATAACAACAAATAGCGACGATATAGAGATTGGACCTGTACTTAAAAGTATCTAAGCACTGTAACGGGTTGAGTATCGTAAAGGCTTAATATAATTACTTTACTACCCATAGTAATATTATAAAAGCGAAAGTAACTCTGTCTGTCTGCATGTTACCTTTTTACATATAAACGGCTGAAGGGATCTGTGTGAAATATGGCAGGGAGGTTAACAAAAAACTCGTAACGGACATAGGCTACTCGTAAAGCGCGTTCAAAGCCACAGGCTGAAGCTGGTCTAATTGGTGGCTGGTGGCTTAGTTTTATATAATAAAATTAAATAGTATGCAGAAGACAGCCTAAACTAATACCTTTTCAAATACGCTTTGTTGCACGCTTTGTTGTACGCTCTGTTGTTGCTGTTGCTGCTGCTGTTGTTGTTGCTGTTGTTGCTGCTGTTGTTCTTGCTGTTGTTGCTCACGCCGGGCCGTAGCAGCAGCGGCCTGCGCCATGTGCTGCTGGACCGCGACGTGAGCGTCTAGATATGCAGATTTCTGAGCTTCCGTCATCTTGTCCATGTTTACCGTACCATCCTGGTGAAAATAATAGTAATTTAAGAGTTTAAAGAAGTCTATACTACGATGCAAAAACCTGGATACATCCCAAGGAATATCGGTGCAGAGCACGGAAGCTTGAAACAAATTATTGCTTTTGAAAGTCTTATTCATCATTAACTTGACATTTGTTTTCGAATTGAAATTTAAACTTTTTTTCGCTTTAAATGTGAGATTATGCGCTGTTGAAGTTTATGTTTTAGTTTTTAGTGATTGTTGTCCTTTATGATCCCTTGTTGTTTTCATTGTTTAATCTTTTTCATAAATGTTTGTTGACATAAAATATCTTGGATTCTAAATCGGACCAACGATGACCTGGTGTACTTAGGTGAAAACCGCTGAATGCTTCAGTGCAGGACAGGACATCGCACCGTTTGTTGTTAGTAGCCTCAAACCCTCGCATTCAAAAAATGGTCACTTTACTAACATAATAATTGAAACTAATTCGAAAAATTCGAGCAATCAACCAAAATTCAAGTTAAATTATCACAAAAAAAATTCCGCGTTTGCTACCCAAGTCAAGAAAGAATCAACACGAAATTCCCTTACAAAATGTGAAAATGTAATGTTGGGGTTTGGGATCCCTCTCCTTCATTGAGTGTCTTGCTAGGGAGCACCTAGGGAGGGCCTCGCAAGGGTGGCGCCCGGTGCATTCACCCCGTGGAAAGTGAGATCGACCCCCGTTCATACCGTTACAGGGCTGTATCACATAGTACCTATCCACCTCGAAAGGGCCATGGAGAGACGGTTGGTTACCTGTTAGCTGTTAGTACGGAAATCAGGTAGTCCACAGGTAGGTGACCTTTGATTTTTTTCACAAAATTTAGGTTAATAACGTGTTAATATAGTAAGTCCATTTTAAACAAACATTAATAAAGAAAATTTCATTTAAAGAACACAAATAAATTAGAACTTGTATCTACAATTGAACTTGTATTTACAGACAAGATGGTACAGTTCATTTTAGGTAGCATGAATTTATACCCCAAAAACGTCCGATCAAAGATCAAAAAAATATTTATTTCAGATTTCTTTGGTAGAGTCCCTACCTAATAATAAATTGATTTGTTAGCTCTATTAAAATATCACATGAATAAATAAAAAGGAATGGGCCACAAACACTCACGTAAAGCAATAAAGACCTCACCAGACCTTTCAAATCAAAACAATGTATTTTAGCGGTACCTGGAGCGAGCTTTCCTTCTGATATTACTATGAGTTGAATTAGAAAATGAATTTGTCACGACAAAAGGCTTCCACAGCAAGCCCACGACCCTAGTGAAACGTCGTCGGCTGTTGACTATTGTTTATTCTATTTATCGCACGTACCTATAATCGCCCTCTTCCATGTTTAATTGCCAAAAGTGCGTAAGGGGTTCAATGCCCGGGGAAATGGATTTGATTTCCTCATAGATTGCCAGTTCAATGACCGTGAAGAAAGATTTCGTCCCTACGAATAGTGAATCAAGATTTGCATTTCTTTAAGCCACACTGTATAATGAAAGACGACTTACTATATATTTTTTCTTTTATTATAAAAGGAAAATACAGAAAGGAGATATTGTTTTCTATAGAGATAAAAAAGAGAGGACATGAAATACTCGAGTCAAATAAAAATAACTTTTCGAATAAATTCATGTCATTTAATTTCACTTGTGTAGTTTTCATGATTTTGGCTAAGCATATTTGCAACTAATGAAAAACGAATTGCTAATCAGCAAAACTTGTTTTAAAAACCATCAGGTGTTCGGAATTATCTACGGACCTCGATATAATTCGCGCACAAACCATCACTACCTATCTGGTGACGCCATTTGTCAGATCTGCAGATATTTCCGATGAGCTATAAATACATTGCAAAAATAGAGTTACATCTTTACCCCTTCATCGAGATCAATCCTTTGTTCGTAACCAGAGAGGAACTAACCCTCACTAGGAAACAAGGGAAGAAAACCTCTAGGGGTCTTATCACTCATGCCTCGTGCACTGATTAAAAACAAACTTTAAAGCGAGGGTTTGCATATTGAGTGCCGGAGGGTGCAGTGCGTGCCGATAGCAAAGGAAAGATATAAAAAGTTATGGCAACAAAAATCAATTGTTCAACAGTATTTGATAGGCAGCTAGCATGTGCCTGCGGTTTCGGACACGTGTAATGTTTCCCTGTTTATACGGATTTGGTGGGTTAATCTTACTTCTTCACGATTTCATTATTTTGTTCATCATTAAATTTAAAAAACATACATATATTTATATAAATCTTACCCCAAACTCCCACTGGATATAATATGTGGTGTTCATCATCATCACTGTTACGTTCACTTTCGTTAATTATTCGGGTTTCATCTTATTTTCATATAGTTTTCGTAGTTAGGTAGTTTATTATTTAAAACTTTGTTCAACAAATTAAATAAATATTCCTTGAATATAAAAAAGAAAAACTATTTATTTGTTTTCTTTCAAACCAAAAACAGTTTATCTCAAAATTTCACGTAACACGAGTTTTTAATCAAAATGTTTTTTGCAACCTGAACACAATTACTAGGCGCACATCAGCGATCAAGAGGTGTGAATCAGAGCAAGGGCGTCTTACAAGGCGAGTGCCCTCCGCCACTACTATGCACTAAGTGGTAAGTGCAAGTCACATCTGCCCTCTTGCAAATCGCCTGTCGGCATCGACCCGACTTTTTGTGTCTACCTGCGTCTAGCCGGAAACTCGACGGAAAAGTTTTATAGACAATTTTAACGAGCAGATTCCTCGAAGCGTCGGACTTTTTACTAAAAAAAGCAAACGTTGATATTCCAGCCGTGTTACGTCGTCGAACGAACGTTTACGTTTTTACGTTTACCTATACAAGAACAATACAAGCGAATACGCTAGCAGAAACTTATCTCTTTATCGTATAATTAAAGGTATCGGTAAAGTTGGTTGTGGTAATATCGAGAACCTAATCAGAATTCCGATGCTAAAAACTCTCAAACTATCTATCAACATCATCCCTGACTGTGCAAGACGAGAGCGTAGTCGCGGGCAGAAGCTTGTATACAACAAAGTTTATACACATAATTTACATTGTTCTGACGTCTATAGTTCTGATTATAAACTTATGGATTCTAACGTTTTAAAGCTCTATGAAATATCTTCTACATTTCGTAGCATTTTTCGAAATGCTACGAACGGCGCTACGAAGGTCGTAGCTAGGTTACTTAGCAATCACCTTGAGCTATTTATAGAATACCCACCTTATGATAAAGGTATATCTGAAGGAATAATCACATATGTTTATTGGTAGATAATAAAAAGTTAATTTATTATATATTTTTTAATTATTGCGAACTCTTTCCACTATCCGAAGTGCAAAGAAAGGCGCTACGAAGGTCGTAGCTATCACTTTGAGCTATTTATAGAATACTCACGTTTATTAACTTGAATTTAAAAACTTCATTAATTATATTCATGTTTTTTCCTATTATTGTCAACTCTTTCCACTATTATTCATCTTCTCCTCATGTATCCGCTTTTAGTTACATACATGATTGGTCACCAGGTACCTCTCAGGATCGCATGACGATTGACATAATCAAACATGATTATTTATATCGAATAGAAACTAACTTATCTTTAGACTGCTACACCCTACATAGGTAGCTCTAACAGGGATAGAAAAAAAAACAAAGGAAAGAGTTTAAATTAATTTCCACCTTTCTATGTTCTAAGATTGATACAACATAGGTATACCAGACGTGTGTAGGAAGTGCATTACGCATTTGAACCAAGGTCGAAGGTAGCTCGGGGGTAACCCTGACCTAGGGGGAACGTGCCCCCCGGCGGGTGAGCTTGCACTGACTCCGCAGCCACATCATGGCTGTATACCCCGTGGGGTATATGGGATCACGGGGGTAAGGTGAGGTTAGGCGATGTTAACCTTAATAAGCAATGTGGTCGTGACGAATATTTCCATTCCTGTAGCTTATGAAAGTCAGCAATAGTAAAGAATCTTTTAAGAATAAATTGAAAAAACTTTTTCGTTCTTTGTTCGGAAAGTTTAGTAACGACAAGTTTATTTATTTTAACAAGTAGTTTTATTGTATTAATTTATTTATTTTAGAATCTACTTTTATTTACGATTTTTAATAAGTTTTAGTAATGACAACTAGTATTTTATTTACACCTTTAAATATAATATATTAGAATGGATACTACTACTAATTATGTATTATTAAATTTTAATAAATAGGTGAGCCTACTTAAATAACCTGTACACAAAAACCTATATTGGGTGGTACGAGGAGGTTACTGTATATTTTTGGGAAAATCGTAGAGCTAAACGTGCAAGTAAACAACTATTCGTCAAAGACTGCCTGCTAAGGTAAACCTTATTCAAGCTGTGTTCTTCTTTGTTGCTATAATCATTTTGGCAGCCCCCATATTCATCTATAGAATTTCGCTTGAACTAGCTTCCGACCCGTAGTCTAATTGATTAGGTATGAATTATTTTTTAATTTTCGTGAAAATCTTTAATAAATTAAATCTTTAATAATTTATATCAAAACACAATCGCTAAGGCTAACCCAAATACAGCCACGACGTACGTTAACTACATGTATAAAAATTATACCTAGAAGTATACTACTTGGGATTTTCCAAGTAGTAGCTAATCGCAAAGCAAGATGAGATTGTTTAAGATATAGCTCTGTAAGGTCTTGGCTACACATAGGTATTCTATATATTTTGAAGAGCCTCAATACAATACCTATAAGGCCTTGCTTTAACCTTATACCTTCTGTCAAAAACGATTAAAAAACCATTGAGACTATTAATGTAATCCTACAGAAATAAACCCAACATCAGCAATTCAGCATATGCATTGAGATCTCTTTGTCTCAGCGGAAAACGCCGTAGAGTATTGATTAAACGCGAACAATTTACAGTGAGCATCATAAAACCAATAGCTTCTGGACATGCGTAGACATCTCAAAACTCTCCTTACACTAGTCTTTATCCTCCAGCCATAAAGGTTACAATTCGTCAACGGAACAACCAACAGAGAGTTCTGGCGCGTTTTCTTTGAGTTGAAAATCCTATGTCCGTTTTAACTGTGGCTTTGAAGCTATTTCAGGCGATCTGGTTGTTGTGTACGGAGGGTTAAGGTTGAGATTTGCGTGAGGCGGCGGCGGGGGTGGGTGGCAGGGTCGATAAGACCCGGCCGCCGGGCTCGATCAATAGAGGAGGGGCCGAGCGTGCATCGCCCGGCCGCCCGCGCCGGCGGCACCGCGTGCCTACACTAAATACCGTATTCTACCCTGATTCTACCCCCAAGAGCATTATTTAGTTAGACACAGATATTAGGGGGGTTTTGATGAACAGTTTTGACATGACAGAAAAGGAAGTCAAGTACAATGGGTTCACTCAAGGCTGACACGTGTCCCTGGCGGTATTGATTCGTTAATATTCAATGTCTAATACATGTTCATGAATAGGGAAATTTAAACAAATGTGACAAAAAAAAATCTTTTTTTTATTTCAAATAGATTCAATAGTAAAAACAATCGAGTGTAAAAAGTCCACCAGAAGAGTCTGAGTGCTGACTGAAGCGAAAAATAGAAAACAATATCTCGTAAATTGGGGACTAAACGAAAGCTTTGACACCTTTGTTTATTGAAATATTTGAAAAACACAATAAATCTAGGAATGTGCTCATTCTGAAGGCTCTGGAGGTATAGAATGATGCCGGCAATGGCTTCCAGAATCGTGAGACGAAAAGTTAAACAAATATCACCTAGTTATGTAGATAAACAATCTAAAAATCGATGTAAAGGTTCGATAACGTCCTTCGATTGAGGAAACAAATGAATGTTATCTATTTTACTGGAAGGTTCTAAATTGCCTGACATGAAATTAATAACGTTGTGTTATCGGCACCATTAAACAATACAGCGCCCCAAGGATCAGTACTAAGTAAGTGAAACTTTATGTGCAAAAGGAGAAGGTTCAAATTCTCTAGCGTTGTCGCCATCTACAACAATTTGGAAAAAAATATATCGGAGTGTAGATGAACCTTAAGAGTTCACATTTGTACAAAACTCACACTCTTACCTGCACGCTGATAGTAAAGAACAGAGTCCGTGCTAAGACAGCTCTGCCTTAATTCTTAGAGTTGTTCCAACCTATTCGAAACGTTAAACCTATTCACCTGAAAGTTCATAGTGGAAATAACGATGCGCATGGCCTCCGCGAAGCAAGAGCAGAGTCCGTGCTAATTCAGCTCTGCTGCCGCTATTCTTAGGGTTGTTGTTCCTGGCCTTAAAGAAGGCCAAGCTATTCTCTACCTACATTAAACACACTCACCTGAAAGTTGATAGTGGAAGTGACGATGCGCATGGACTCGGCATAGTTTCGAAGCACGGAGTCCGTGCTAAGACAACTCTGCCGCCATTCGTACAGTTGTTCCAGGCGAGTGATGCAGCGTTCACATATCTTCTTCGGCAAGAAGTCGTCCTTCGATATCTGCTGGATATAGAATGTAATCAATAGAAAAAATCAAATTAAAACAATTATATTGAAGAAAACAACCCAATTTAATAATCTAAAAATTTTTTTTTTAAACCTAAAAAGAAGAAAAAGTAGAAGCTTTCGAAAAAGATCTGCTGTTTGCAACATTGTTTTATAAACATATATGGTATTTTGCCGTGAAAAACATAAGTATTTCATTTAAGTTTTTTAAATAAAAACAAAAAAATACTCTCACAAGTTCATATTTGTTTTCATCGCTAACTTTTATGTCATGTCTAATTAAATAGTAGGTCCACTCTACTGTAATTAATATTAGGTACTAACCCAACACGATCCCCTTATCAGATAGTCAATCGAACTTACCCCAAAACAAGCGATTGAAACCATATTTAAACGTATTGACACATTACCATCCGATTGTGAACCTTATGGACATAGCTGGGTGCCACCAAGGAGTACCGATAGGTTTTTTTTTCTAGATGGCTGGGTGAATTCACTGAATGTCACTGGTTTATCTCAGTGACCAACCAGATGACGTTTCCTTACACGTGTAGTATTTTTTTTTTTATATATTTAACTTTTATCAGCGTGGGGAAAATCATAACTTAATAACTTACAATAAGGCATAAAAAATAATAGGTAATACACGGGGTATTTGGATTTGGGACCGACATAATTTTTTGGCACGTTGCGGGCGTTATGGGCTACTTTTTTCCGGTATATTCAATGTCCTAAATGTCACGGTTATAATATCTTATATTATTTTTTAAGCTTTTTGAAAATCTCGCGGTTAAATAAGTATTGAAATTTTGTTTGTAGTTGCATGTAATTCTACAAAATAAACAAAATAACTTGTGCTGTACAATTACTATGTATACTTATTCTAAATTAATGATTATGGACTTCATACAATCGACTTAAGCATTCAAAGTCAGATATCCGTGTAAACGTTATTAATTTTGACAAGACAACTTCTAAATTCATTAAAAAAAAACTACAAGTGTAAGTCAAAGGTATTGAATTTAGTTTTCTTTTAAAAAGTTTGACTCGCTAAAAAATTATTTGGGTCCCAATACCAAACAACATGTGTATAATATAAATAATAATATTTAAAAAAATTAAGAAAATGTAATGGCGCATTCAAATAGCATTAGTTTTTTCCGAAATGGCGTGTGTAGGAGCGAGTTAAAGCACCCGACAGTACTCAGGATACAGTAAACAATTGTTTCCAGTTGCGAAGAATCAAAAACGCTCCTGTATAATGTATGCTGTGTGAATGCGCCCTTAGATTACTAGAAAATTTGTTTCTAAAAACTGTAATTCCCCAGATCATAAATTCAAGTTTTACGCCCGCTAAGCTGCAATATAAAGACACGCTTTTTGAACAATATCAGTGAAAATCGTGTATCGTAGTCGTCAAGTGTAGATCATTATATTTCTCGAAGTCTCTCGAAGTGGGTACCTAGGTATATGTTTTTTAGGCATAAGAACGAAAAAATATACTAATTATAAAAAAATATATTTGAACTCTATCTACAAAGAAAATTAATGCGTAAAGACTTGTAAACCAAACAAACTAGACGAATCTGCGAAAGTTTTCCAAGAGTAGTACATATTGCCAAGCTTTAAATTAACAGAGTCACACTTATAAACGATTACCTACATTATGAATTGCAGAAAAAATATTAAAATAAGTTTATAAAACGCTCAAGTGCAACTCCGTGACATTCCATAAGATAATCCCAAGGAACTCTACAGGTATCGTGGCCGTTCCTAATTCCTCGCCTCGCCTCGCCTCGTAGCTCCCTACACCTAGCGGCTAGCACTCCGCGCGCAGGCGCTACGCCACGTCTACGCGGGCCGGACGGCCGCCATCGCTTTTCTTTACAATACTTTTCTTATTTCTTTTCCAGTGCCTAGGTTCTCTACGCTATGGACACTAAAATGTATCTACTACGTGTCTCGGGTTTTTTATTCCCACGGTAAGGTGTGTAAGAAAGCGACCTTGAGAAAAAGACAAAAGACGCCCAAGGACACAAGACAAAGGAATGGTACAATAATCTGAAATTGAACTCACCATAGTCGGCAGGCAAGTCCTGAGTTTGAACAGGATCTGGCGCTGCTCAGCTTCCTTATCGAAGATGTGGAGCCGCGGGCCACTCTTCAAGGAGCAGAGTCGACAGAGGTCGGTGAACGCCGTGAAATTGAGGTCCTCAGGCTCTGTCATGGCGAAACACCTGATGAGGAGGTCAAGAAGGCAGGAGTTGTCCATGTGTACGTCGTTACCGGGTGGCGGGAGATGGTCAGCGAGACATTTCGGGTGCAGGGAGGCGTCGCGCCGCCGCTGCGTCCGGGGGGGCACTGAGCGTCTCCCTGCCCCCCCGCGCGCGGGCCGCCACCCCGCCCCCCTGCCCGCCTACCCCGCTGTCCCCCCCCCCGCCGCCCCCGGCCCGGTGGGCAGGGGTGGCGCCGCCCGGGAAATGCGTGCCAGTTTTCCCACTTACGGCGTCTACGACCCGCTTGATTATGTCGTGTCATCTGTTTCCTCGCAAAGTCGCAATGTCTATGCATCCACATAATCTTATGATTGATTTGTATAATTGTTATCAAGGCAACAATAACAGACAATACTTTCCTTTGTTTCTATGGCGTATCTGCATTGGCAACCTTTACGTACAAGGTCGTTGATCTCAGTGGTCGCGGGCCGTTTGGCTTTGTACGAATATTTTGCTTAAAGCTTTTGGAAGTACAAAACCTTTGTTTTGTATTTACATTTGTAATGGTTTTGAATTTAAACTTACAAACAAAGGGTGCAGTTGGTGTGGTGAAGAAAATCAACTTTTGACCTAAAAAGAAAGTACTATCTACTATTAAAATAATATAACATGCCATTAAACACCAAATAACAAGTATTTATTACTTAAATAAATTATAAGTGGCAAATCTTGCCTATTATTGGCAAGATTTGCCACTTATAATTTATTTAGCAGGTCGCAGTTCGAATATCGCTACGTACTATCGCGTACGACAGGCTTATAAATCATAGAAAAACCATAGAAAGGGTATTTTACATAGAAAACCTTTTTTAAGGAAACCTAGCTTGAGCTTTTTACATCAATACCTAAGTGGCAATAAAATTTCAGTCACTGTCAGAAACAAAATAATCATTGTGTTATCTGAGTTATTTTCTATTAGATTTCTCAAGAATATAAAGTTATATTTTCTGGTCCCGGAGTTCTATTTGATTTCTACATTATTATAATTTAATATTATGTATTATGTTATTATTATATTATTTCTTTCGCTTTCTCTGATTATTTCAGAATACTTATGAGCAGTATAAATTACAGATTCCTCATAGAATCGTATTTATCTTGTACGTATTTCCTGGGTGTTTTCTGAAATGTCAGTGGCATCATCCGACTCCGACGCGGACTACCACGCCTTCTCCGAACGGACCCTGGCCATCATCAAACCGGAAGCTTACGAGGATGCTGAGGCCATCATTGATGCTATCATCAAAAATGGCTTTGAGATTCTGGCTGTTAGTACCATTCTCCTACTTTATATTGTTAATGTTGACGACATCTGTAGCGCGGTGGACGAAGGTCTGCCTGCGACGCAGGAGGTTGCTGGTTCGATTCCCGCCTCGGGATAATTGTGTGTACTATCTGTAGAAGTTTGTTCCGGTTGTTTTGGTCGTTATATATATATATATATATATATAGTCGTCATATGTATAATAAAAAATATCTATCGATTTAATGTGTTGTATTTTAGTCATCTAGTACCCATAACACAAGTTCTGCTAAGCTTGCGACTAGATGATGCTGTGTGGATTGTCCAGTATTATTTATTTATTTTCTGTCATGATATACATATCTCTGATCTTCCAAACACCTCATATATAGAGTAATTACATATGTTGCTATGCTATTTTAGTTTATTGCATATCTAATTTACCAAGTTTGACTTCAACCAAGTTTCAGCTTAGATTCTGTGGTTACAAACCATGTTCAGTAACTACCTACTTTTAAAAGTTTAATTTAGAATGTTGTAACTTATAGAAAGCTAATATTTTGGTGCCTGTCAGTTTTCTTCTAAACTTTATAAAACATTCTTTATCCTTTAATCCCGGCAAAATCATTAAAATTATTTGTACTTGGACAATGCTGATTATTTTTGGCAAAAGGGGAGGGGTCGCGAATCGGACGCATTGTGTATGTCCAAAAGCTTGCCCATCGGCTATCTATTGTACAGTTGCGCACAACAAGTAGAGCAAAAATTCGTGAAATTAAAAATAATATTTAAGGGGCCTCCAGAGGGACGAATTCTTCATACAAACGTAATACCAAAATGATTTCCAATTCAAGCATATTTCCACTATAATATTGTATTATTTGTATTTGAATAGTATTTATCTAGGTTCCTAACTAGTTTTTTTTTTCAAAATACTTACCTAAAATTAAATGAAAGCCAATCGCATTTTGCACATTTTTATGCGAAAATGGACAAGTTTTCTTGCTATTTGTTTCGTATTAAAAACATAAATGTCTTACGTTTTATTTATTAAGGAACATAGCTTATATTGTCTGATTACAGAATAACAATACTTTGTGAAGAATACAAAAAGTTTTCAGTCATAATTTTTGGTATTACGAAACCAACCAAATTTTGAACGGCGAATATTGCTATCGCGCACGCATGGGGCGCGGCGCAAGGGTTAAACAGGGACAGCGATATTAGGAGCGATTTTTGCAAGCGAGGGTCGCCGGACCCTTAAGAGTAAACTCTCAATTTTTTTTTTTGTATGAAATAAAATGTTTTTAGGACTACCATACTATAGCAAAATAATTTTCCGTAATTGACGGAGGAATTGACGAGCACACATACAAATATATTCAGCCTACTCTTTTGTTTTTCGTTAATGGAGGTAAAGAAGAGATATTTAATCTGCATCATATAGACGGTTCTCATGTATTTCCCAGAATAGATATTTCTGTAGTGTACGATGCTTCCGCCAAACAATTTATTTCAGAACGAAATTCCTAAAAATATTTATCATAGCACAAATCAATTTAATTGAAGAGACTTGCCGTCATTATTTTATCACAATCTTTATATCTTTATTCTATCTTCATATCTTTTTTTGCTACAGCCGACAATCTGAAAGCTTTGGTTACCGACTGTACTGCATTGCCAAGGGTTGAGAGTGCGATATGCAAAACGGGACGCGTGGAGGGTCCGTTCATTATTCCACGTCACAAGCAACCCTCGTTAGTTGTTAGCAGTAGGGCTGTCTCAAAGTACTGTTTCATTTTAAATTTATCACTATGGTATAAAACAAAGTCACTTCCCGCTGTCTGTCTGTCCCTATGTATGCTTAGAACTTTATAACTACGCAAAGGATTTTGATGCGGTTTTTTAAATAGATAGAGTGGTTCAAGAGGAAGGTTTATAAAACATTTGACACAAAGATTTCCACGCGGGCGAAGCCGCCGGGGCAGGTAGTTCTTATTTACATATATTTGAGTAGGTATCTAGTAGCTACCTACAACTATTATAGCTAGGCAACTAAGACTCAGGAGGTAGTCTAAGATTTTTCCCTATTGTTATGGTCGTCTCGGATAGCTACATCTCTGGAAAATTGGGCAATTGAAGAACATAGAGTAATATAACAAAACATTGGCATTATTAGGTAGGGCGTAAAAAATCTGACCATATCTTATAGTAGATGGTAGTCGAACCTTAACTTAGGTACCTACTCCTTAACTCATAATTTGTTGACAACCCTACACACCCCAGTAGATCTCGGAAACGGGCATGCGTCGGGCGGTCATTGCTTTTATCTATGAAGTAGAAACCGTAGGAAAAGTAATTAAATATGCTCGTTGACGTTTGCTTCGGAAGGGTACCTAATGCTAGCGACAGGCAATGTTGATTAACATTTTTTATATGTCCCTTTAAAATAAAATAAAAAACACCCTTTAAAACGAAAGAAACAAAAAACATCGAATTTAATAACATAAAACTATATTATTTCTTTGAATCTGCTATGAATGAGAAAACACGATACGAGAAAAAAAGATACGATAAAGAAAATCATGAAAGTGCACTGGTTTCGCACTCAATATGGTCGAAATCTCAGGAACTCAGCAGTGTTTTAAAATTACCTATGTTTTGATTGAACCACTTTCTTAATAACTTGTGTAGTTTTCTAAAATTGTTTTTTGCGCTTACGACGTTCCAAAAACGTATGCTCTGTCTAGCTCCTACGAACGCGAAATAAAATCTGCCTATCTTTTTTACAAAATGGCGCGCATTGCGCCCTCGTACTTCCTGTTTTTTCCTAAGTGTTTTGTTCAGTTGGTAGGTCATGTATCCACTAGATCCAGTCCACGCATTTATTTTAATCCTTTGTTTTTGTACAAACAACGAAAATAATAGGTACTATTTTATTCTTTTGAATATTCTGATTTTAAAAAATGTAATTAAGACGCCTGAGTAAAGTATGTAAAATAATGTAAAATGTTGTACAACAATAAGAAAATCGATTCAGTTAAACCACCAAAAGTAAATTAGTTTCATGGAATAACTATAGTACCTATCTAAAGCTGGAAGATTTCAAAACAAGGCGTTCTGAAATCTTCGGTAATGTCGTAGCACTGCTACGAGGCTACGACAATGCGTAGCAATTAACCCCGTAGCGCGTAGACTGTGTTGTGGGCACAGATATCTAAATAATAGTACCTTATTATTTAGATTTCTGTGGTAGAGGGCAACCAAAACCAATGCACCGACGACGTGCAACGTATAACTATGGTTGGGTTGGATGTATAACGCTTACATAACCTCGTCACCATCATCGTCATTTCACCCGAATGGATCTTTAAGGGCAGCCGAAACAAACGCAATCAGATTTATCCGATACTTCCGGTTACTATTAGTTCTACAGACTGCATAGGTATTGGTTTTGTTTGTCCTCTAAACAAGTCAGCATCTTTGTTGATATTCCTTAGACATTCGGCTATAGTTTTGATGATGAATCTTATTCCCTCCCCAGAAGCGTGAGGTTCATTTGACCCCGGAACAAGCAGCAGAGCTCTACAAGGGCCACTACGGCCACCAACACTTCCCTCATCTCGTGGCGCATATGTCCAGCAGCTCCATCATTGTTCTAGTGCTGGCAACTCGGAACTGTATACAGAAGTGGCGCACTCTTATGGGGCCTGCTAGGTAAGTAGCTTTAGTTATACAGGATGGAATAAACGGAAGTTTTCTTTGAGGCAAGTAGTAGGTACCTTTGCTACAAAAATCTTCAAACCTTGGTTTGAACATTTTTGTATGGAGGCTGGCCTCATTCAACTACACACTGTTCAATTTACGCTAAAACCCATATTATTTTGAATTTCTGTATAAAATAATCTAAGTGCAGTTTTCTAGGGAAGGTAAGGGTAGGTAAGGCACTTGTTATATTTCGCTATTACCTACGAACAAAGCTAGCCATATAGGTACATAAATAACTATTAGGTATAAGAAACTACCTGCGCCACGCGGCTTCTCCCACGTGGAATCTATGTGTCAAATAGTTTATAAAAATGCCCCTTGAATCTCTCTATCTATTAAAAAAACCGCATCAAAATCCGTTGCGTAGTTTTAAAGATCCAAGCATACCTACTTAGGGACAGACATACAGCGGGAAGCTACTTTGTTTTATACTATGTACCCAGTGATATCGAGAAAGAAAGAAAGCCGTCAAATGTGCTATATTTTACAGAGTGTTGGAAGCACAAGCGTATTGGCCCGACAGTCTCCGCGCTTGCTACGGGCGCCGCGCTAAATATGGAGACTACTTCAACGGTCTGCATGGCAGCGAAAACCACGCGGAGGCTGTGCGGGAGATACACTTCTTCTTTCCTAGCAGTAAGTACCTACCTTTTTAAGGCTCGTAAAGTCACAATGGTTCATCTATGGGGCTGAAATTGGGCCGTAGGCCTATTTTCGACGGATTTATTTTGTTAGAAACTACATACAACGGACCTCATATCATAAGTATAACTTGGTTAGTATTTGAAGAACCTGTATCATTATTATATGAGCCCATACCCGTCTACAGCTGGACATAGGCCTGACCCATACGACACCACTAATACACAGCACACTCTAAAACAGCGGTCCTGCCTCCATCCATCGACCAACGACATCGTAGCTGCAACAGCCAACAACGATGTCGTTCGTCCATCGAGTGGATAGTCACTCAACAATCCGTTTCGCGTTGAATCGTGGCCGCCACTCGAAAACCTAAAGACATGAATGAAGACACCAATAATTTATTCTTGATTTTAATTTCTTGAGACTTAGGTTAACTATTTTTTCTTTACCTACAGAACTTGATTAAATTTAAATGTGTCGTTTTCAGTGATCATCGGACCGGTCCTTCGTCACTGGCAAGTGAACGACTACATCCTGAAGAACATAACTCCTACTCTAATGCCAGCCTTGACGGCGTTAGCCAATGACCGTCCAGCAGAGCCTATCCTTTGGCTCGCAGACCACCTCCGCCGCCATAACCCTAACGAGCCGGAGCTGGCGCCATCGCCAGCGGAACAAAGAGAGGATAAGAGATGCCACACACCTGAACCATCGGAGGTCGAGTCTTTTTTTAAAATACTGTGATTATTTGTGGGGTGCCTGATGAATAAATATTTTTGATTTATACTTTCGCACTATTATTCATTCATCGTTCAGTCAGTGTCAAATTACGAAATTGACACTTAAATTACAAGCAAAATGTCAAAACATTAATATTTACATTTTTGTTTTGGTTTGGTGAACTTTGGTGAGTGGGAGGGAGGGAGGGATTTCATTTGGCAATGGCAATAACACGAGAGTGGGCAACTTGATTTTCTTAATTCTTTCTAATTTTTTTTTTTAATAACTATGCAAAATTCTTACGAGAGTGATAGTGAAGACGAGATGCCAGCAGGTTGGAAAGAAAAATCTACGGAGGATGGAAACGTTTACTACGTAAAGTGAGTTTGTAATTAAATTAGCACCTTCGAAAAATATTTTGCTGCTAAAAAGTTGTACGTTACAAATTCCCGTATAATTCACAGCGATTTCTTGAACAAAATGCAATGGGTGCATCCCGTAACTGGCAAAAAGAAGGTAGTTCCGAAAGACATGCCTTTTGGTTGGAAAAAGATAACTCAAGAAGATGGAAAAGTTTGGTATGTTCATACAGAAACTGGTAATTCCACTACAATAGATCCAAGACTAGCATTTGCTAAGGAAGAAAAGAAGTTTCCAAATGATTTCCGACAAAGGTTTGATGCATCTTCAACTGCTTATCAGGTAATATGATAGTGCAAGAAGCAATGATACATTAAATGGAATTCCCACTGTGTGTGTACATTGGATTATCAGTACATATTTACTTTTCACCTGTACAATATTATCCATACCCAAGTGTCTTGACAAAATATATGGTAATGTTCAAATAAGTACAAGTTCTGTTAATACCTACTGGTAATATACAGTGTAAGTACTCCAAAACAAATGTAAAATTTCCCAGAATGACCTTTTTGTCACAACTTCCAGGTACTGCATGGTGTAGACCTCTCATTGAAATTTGCCCTCATAACAGGAAGCAATGCAGGCATTGGATATGAAACGGCCAAATCACTAGCTCGGCATCACTGCCATGTAATATTTGCCAACCGCAATATGGCAGCTACCGCTGAAGCTATAAAGAACATTGTTAGTGAAACAAATGTGTCAGCGTGTAACCTGACAGCAGTGCACTTGGATTTATCTTCACTGGAGAGTGTGAAGAACTGTGCGATGGAAGTAAGGCGTATAGTTGAGTAAGTTTAAATCAAGGAATCCTACTAATAATAATAAATATAAGGTGATCAATTGTGAGCAAAAATATGAACATGTTTTATCATCATCAGCCTATATTAGTCCACTGTTGGATATAGGCCTTCACTGATGAGCACCATAGCATCCTGTCTTCAACTTGACGCATCCATCTACCTGCAGTCGTCATTCCACTTGAAACATAATCTATTATCTCTAAAAGTAAAATATCGTGAAATTTGACTTAATAGTCAAACTAAAACTATAAAATAAATAATGCTGGACAATTCACACAGCATTATCTAGCCCCATGGTAAGCAAAGCTTGTGTTATGGGTACTATTTAACTGATATACATAATACAATATATTACATAGATAGATATTTTTTATTATACATAGAAAACGACCAGAACACCTGGAACAATTAGTATCTGCAGATCGTACACACAATTGTTCCGAGGCGGGAATCAAACGCGCAACCCCCTGCGTCGCAGGCGGACCTTCGCCCACCGCGCCACATCGGTCGTCGAATATAAAAAAGAAATATTATAAGAATAAATTGTTTTTTCAGTAAATAACAAATGACAAGCAGATGCTAATCTATACTAATATTATAAAGACGAAAGGTTTGATGTATTGAATAGGCTCCGAAACTACTGGACCGATTTGAAAAATTCTTCCACCGTTGGGAAGCTACTCTATCCCCGGTGAACATAGGCTATATTATATTTTCAAAAAAGCTTAACTAATTTAACTTATTTGTATTTTCTTTTTCAGCCACCTAGACATGCTGATACTAAATGCAGGAGTATTCGGCCTGCCTTACACAGAAACCGTTGATAAACTAGAGACCACATTCCAGGTCAACCACCTGAGTCACATGTACTTGGCAATGTTGCTAGAGCCAGTTTTAAAGAAGGGATCACGGGTTGTATTTGTATCTTCTGAGTCACACAGGTAAGGATATGGCAGTTTAATCTTTATGCATTACAACACAATCACTACATAGTATAAAACAAAGTCGCTTCCCACTGGCTCTGTCCCTATGTATGCTAAGGTCTTTAAAACTATGCAATGGATTTTGATGCGGTTTATTTTCATAGATAGTGATTCAAGAGGAAGGTGTATAAACCATGTGACACATAGATTTCCACGCGGGCGAAGCCGCAGTGCGCATGCGCAGCTAGTAATATTATAAATGGCGAAGTTTGGATGGATACATGGATGTTTGTTTCGATACAAATTTCAGCCTGATTCGTTCAGTAGTTTTGGGGTGAAGAAACCTGAAACCCCAAAACTACTGAACGAATCAGGCTGAAATTTGCATAGACGTAGTTCTAAGCCTGGAATCAAACTTAGGCTACTTTTTATCCCAACAAAAATAACCTTTAAACGTTTCCATAGGCAAAACGCGTGCGAAGTCGTGGGCAGAAACTAGTAGTGTAATATAGTATTGACTCTTCCAGGTTCATATCAGACCATTTCAATGAAAATGCTTATTTATTTTATGTTTACCAACTAAAATAAATAAGGCTGGACAATTCACAAAGCGTTTTCTATCCCCAAGCTAAGCAGATCTTGTGATATGGGTACTAGAATAGAATAATCATTTATTGCCTGAACTTACAACTACTTGTAGGTTACATTATATACTAAAACATAACTTATATCTATAAAGGATCTACAAGTCAATAAGTAGGTACATACCAATTAATATAAATTAATATATAACTTAAGTACTTTCTCAGACAATGGGAAATAGGCAAAGGGCAGCATATAGCTAGATGATTGATATACATAATATATACATGACATAGGTAGATCATGATTATAAATGGATTATAATTTGCATTTTTATTCATCAACCTTAGTAGATAAACTTTGGAAGAATGATTGTCAATGTCTTTCTTTGCAATGCCTACAAAGCCTTTAAAAAATGTTTATATATTACAGGTTTGCTAGTCTAAAAAATGCATTCGTTCAGCAAGACCTATCCATGAAGAAAGATAATTACTTTGCCATGATGGCATACAATAATTCAAAACTACTCAATGTAACAACAGCAAAGGTAAGACTGTTTTTAAGATAATTATTTGTGAAGGGCAAGGAGTCTTTGCTCTGCAGTGGACAATCCCTCCACCTTCCCAAGGTCCTGCCAACCTTACGGACCGAAACTGTGAGAAAAGAGTCACTCAGGTGACTCTGGACTCTACAAACCCTTGGGCAAAATGTTTGTATGATCTGCAGATGCCGTTTACGGTGTTCTGGTCGTTTTCTATGTACGTACAGTAACCATAACACAAGCTCTGCTTACTTTGGGGCTGGATAATGTTGTGTGAATGGTACAGGATTATTTATTATTTTATTTTATTATTATTTTAACAAAGATTTTCAGACAGCTTACTAACAAAAAGGTAACGTAATATGTAGTCTTATTAAATATAAAGATAACCATAAATCATCACGCCCTTCAAATTTGTCGTTTTGGGCTTTTATACAACTGCCCTATAATTAATTCCAGTAATGCATATTTTTAGGTCCTCAGCAAAGAATGGGCGTCTAAAGGCATCCTGGTGAACTCACTGCACCCTGGTAACATGGTGTACTCAAATCTCAGCAAGTCTTGGTGGTTGTTCAGACTAGCATTTTTACTTGTGCGACCTTTTACTAAAACTATGGTAAGTATATTTTTCACGTGCCATATTCTACATGGCAATAAAAACTCAAACCCAGAATTGCCAATCCATATGGCAAATATTCGAGAATCATCTTTAGACGTATTTTGCTAATTTTGTGTCACTTTCACGTCAAACCGGCCGGGTGATTATGTAACTCGCGACCGGTTTGCGACAGGCGTAAATTAAGCAATCAGTGCTGTCAAACGTCAATTTTGTATTAGTTTGACACCAACTACAAAATTGATCAAAATTGGCGTTTGACAGCACTGATTGCTTAATTTACGCCTGTCGCAAACCGGTCGCGAGTGACATAATCACGGTTTACTTTCTTGGATTAATTTTGCAGTAGAGTCCTCTGGATTTTGCATATCTTGGGACAGCTTATTTCTTAGTTTAAAAAAACTACGTAGAAACATTTGTTTTGATTAGAAGTCAAAGGTGTTTTATTAGAAATATTATGTATAACAGTCAATTCGCCATTAATTTATTTTCCTCTTTCAACTAGTTCCCTAAATACGTAAGTTCTTATGGAATAAGAACTGCATAGTTACTACAGGAAAATTCAGCAACATTCTGAAAATTTAGCATCTATAATAGGTCTTATAAAATGTTTAGCAGTATTTCTCATTTTCCTGTAACCAGACAGAAAGCGCGGACGCCTGGCACTCAAGGGCTAGATTCTAGCCGCTAGAAGATAAAATAAAAGTTATTTTAGAAAATATGTCATTTACTTAAAGCCGCCTCGCCATGCACCGCCTTAGTAATTTGGTGACATGAGTGTCGAAATCAGCGAAGGTAAATCTGCCTGTAGGGTGCTTATCAGGGCCTGCGTCCAGCAGTGGGCTAATATAGCCTATTGAGGAGGTTGAGATAAAAAACATCTATCTAATCATTCGCATTTATAATATTAGTGTCTCACTTCTTTCCAGCAACAAGCAGCAGCAACAACGGTCTACGTGGCCGTTTCACAAGACCTCGACGGTGTCTCCGGACTGTACTTCAACAACTGCTATTATTGCGAAGAGTCCGCTCTAGCCAGAGACAATGACATCGTGAAATCGGTTTTCGAAATATCGCTGAAAATGATAGAAGAACGAATGGGCTCTGAATATATAGAGAAGTTCGTTGATAAGTGGTTGAGAGCCTCGTAAAATTAGGCTTAGACGGATAACGGGATAAGTATTTACCATGATTTGTGTTGTTTTCGTGTCGGAAAAACCGATCTTACCTAAATCATTGTCTTTTGCAACGAAAATTACCAAAATATTAATTATGGTAAATATCCCGTTAATTGTGTAAATAGCATTATAGTATAAATTTTGAGGTGATAAGATTATTTTATGAAAGAAAGAAGATATTATACTTACACAAACTGTCGAGATATATATGTTGAATTGAGTCAGCTATAGGCACGCATTAGTGCCTATTTGTGACATGTGATAAAGTGATTATGGAATGCTTAGGCTGCGATATTAAAGAGTGGGGCGGACAATGGTAATTACATTCCATTTACACATAGCAAATAATATAATGGTATGAGGGAATATGTTTGGCGGTGAATATAGGGACTTGGATTAAATGTCGCTAAGTAAAATATGTTATGTACATATTGAAAGATATGTACAGTCGGCTGCTAAAATATCTATGTATACACTCCCATCCTAAGTTTGGGATTGCTACGGACCCGGCCTACCACCGCCTGGTGGTATCCGCCGTCGGGTCAAAACCCTACCATGGTAAGATCGATAGTGAAACCCGTAAATTTTATAAAATCCAAGTCACTTTATACTTTTACGGAAAATAATCAAACAGCACCTAAATTTATGATTTTACTAAATCGATCCGTAAAAAAATTACAGTGATAGAACGCAAGACGATCTAAATAGCACGTGCCCCGCGCCGCCGTCTTTGACTATCGTTAAAAACACTCAAAAAATAAAAATAAAACACGCATACTTTGTTGTTTGGGCGACTAATTAAATAGTTTAATAATATCCATACTAAAGCTATAAACGAAGTGGTAGAATTAGTAGAACAGTGGCGTACAGTGTTCAAACTGTCTGATAGATTGTGTGAATACAGGCAAGAGCACCCCGGTCACATCAACCAATCGGAGGGCAGTTTATTATTTTACGAGTGAAGTAATCGCCAGAGAATTCGTAAAATAGTAAAACAAGGCCGTGATTGGCTCACAGGTTTGTTTGTTTATTGTGTTACGAATAAGATCTGGAAGATGATAAATTTCCGTGTATGAAAGTGTAAGTGCTACAGTCCTGTTGATTATTTTCCGAAAAAATATAAAGGGGCTAGAATTTTTATAATTTTAAGAGTCTTAGTATCTGACGGTGAGATTTACATACATATTATGTTTTAGAGTGTAGACTTATACTAATTGTGATAATAATTATGTACGGCATTCTGACAAGAACAATGACTACTTTCTACGAAAAAATGTATGCATAGACTTTGATTGGAAAAGTTAAGAGTAAAATAAAAATGAAAACTTGGCGAGTCTAAACAAATCTGAGTAGCTGACTGTACAGGAAAAGCAATTTATTATCAAATTAAACTTATATTTATACACAAGCAGTAGGCATGTAAGTTCTTTTTTATTCACCTAATGTATAAACTTTTAAAATAAAAGATGCAACACAAAATTTGTTGTCTTAAATCTTAATTACCTATGTTATCTATAACTTATTTTCATAACTTTACTCTTTGTTTTAGAAAAACAACCACAAAATATCAATAATGTAGGTTATGAGGCATGTGTACTAAAAATAGTTGCATAGGCTGAAAAGATAGCACTCATGTATGTAATTAATGCACCACCATCCTTTTTGTCGTTTGCCTGGAATAAATCGCTTTAAGTGATAAAGCCACCAACTCCATTGCTATTCACTATAATAATGTTTTTGTAAGGTGATGAATAAAAGTAGGTATTATATATTTTTAATGCATAAACCTGGTGAAGACTGGCGGCATAGAGCTTTGTTAAAATAGATATAAAGACGAGTATCCGACTATCCGTTGTATGTCTTAGCTTTTTTAAAATCTAGGATACCTTAGCCCCATTTGAAATAGTAATAGAAAATATTCGCTAATTTGCATTTCAAAATATCAAACAATACTTACAAAGTATTGCATTATTTATTTGCATAGGTAATCAACGATAGATAACTTCCAAGAACCTACCTACCTCTTTTATTTCTTAATTTGAAATTCTAAGCAGTTGCGTTGTGCGCAAGACGAGGCACGATTATAATTATGTGTTGAAACGATTCTGTTGATTTAGTAATGGCGAAAACATAGGTGAAACTCTTATTAGTAGTAGGTTTGAGTCAGTTTTGTCGATTTTAGTAGTTTGGACCATGTTACTTATACCATTGAGTGCCTATAGTAGGTAAATAAAAAAAAACTATGTGGATGCTACCTTTAGGAGCACCAAAAACAATAGGGAATTATTACAAACATACCTAGCTCATTATCTTCTAGCAGAAACTAATCAAAGCTTCTACTTGTCTTCCACCTACCTACATCTTGAAATTGCGTGAGTTCGTTCATTTCATTCATTCATACTCATACCGATGATATCCATAAATTCCTTGATCCGACACATTCGTTGTACAGGTCGAGAATCCATAGACAATTTGGTTTGATGCGTTGTTTATTCTTGTCACTGTCAAACAAATCCATCATGGTGGTGATAGTTTGACATTTGTCGTGTCAGTCAATCGAGATAGAGATAGGTAAAATAAATAAAGGAAATTTGCTCTGATTTTTGTTATAATTGTTTGTAATTTTTCACTAGTTGTTAGCATAAATTATTAAATTTGCGGTAGAAATGTTTATTTACTAGTTTACAAGTTACTGTGTGTGCGGATAGCAAGTGAAAAGCAATGTTGTTTCGGACGCTCCCTCCCCAACAACGGTCATTGCAATTCAGTGATTTATTAAAAAATTATAGGTAAATTGTCATAAAACTTCCAAAATGTGGTCATAACACATTCTAAAATGATGTTGTTTACCAATTTTTTTGTTATTGGTACTTTGAAAAGTTGAGTGTAACTCCTTTGATGAAGATGGGAGATAAATTGAACGGAGAAGAATACTTTGAAGCTGGGGCTGCAGCGTTCAACTACAACAATGTGGTAAGTGCAAATATTCCAAACTATACTCTATACAGAAAATGTTATACTGGTAGGTCTCGGAATGTCAATGCTCTTACATGCAGTGATGTAAGCGAAAGAAGCTCAGAACAAATTCTTGTCTCAAGTTTCAAGTTAATCCAGGGCCTTGATTAAAATCAACAAAATTGTCATTGAAAAGTTCTACTCAACCATTTATATTGCTTACCTGCTGCTAATTCTGAAATTCTATGATCTATGAAGGTTGCTTGTTGTAAATCATTATTTCTTATATAAAATTATGAATGCTTTTAAACAAACCAACATCCAAGGTCACTGCCTTGTGAAACACTGCACTTTGGCATAGTCAGATGGTTTAATTAAATCTTTATCTACCTTTTCATTATTTCTGTACAATAAAATCCAAAGTATCCTGAATCAATAGTCTATTCAGATCTATTGTTTAGATTGTCATTAGGCTGTGACTATCAGTCAAATAGTACTAGCCTAGCATTGCCACATTTGTATTAAAGTTTCATTCAAGGTCTTGCTGCAATAGTCAGTAAATTATAATGTATGTAGTTGCTACTGACCAAGGCTGTGGTTTCAGGGATGATACTGTTTATTTATGATGGTCTTACTGTTATTAATTTTTGTTTAAAATGAAAATTTATACCCAACCTTTAAACAAAAAAGCAGAACAAGCCAGCCACTAAAGTGGGATCCATATCTCAAGAAAAAAGTAAACTTTATTTCACTTTGTTATCCATCTGCCTGTTGACTCCGAGGGAAGATCAATTTGAAATTAACTTCAAATACTAGAGTCCGTTACTTCTTGGAACCTTGATATAAATAAAAAATTGGGGAATCAAATGTTACAGCCATTTATTTTTTAATTTTGAAAGAGGATCATACACTTGTCTATTATGTGCCATCAAGGTCCATTTGAAGTATGAAAGGAGAGAAAGGAGTAGGAAAAAACAGGCTACTTATATAAAAAAAAAGAGAATCATGCACACAAAACTTATAAACTTCCTGTTGATATAAAACCATTAAATTTATTGTAATATTAAAGGGAAAAATCCAAAAAGAAAGAAAAAACTGTCAATTTGTTTATTTTCCTCTTTGATTCTTTATTATAAAATATTTTTGATTCCTGCAAAGGACCATAATTTTCTGATGACATGAAATCATAATATTTGGCAATAAGCAAGGTCTTGATGGCATGGAACAGCATGGAACAGCATGGAACCCTCTGTGCATAAGTCCGACTCGCACTACAACTTTAATAGGTTTTGTTTTAAGTTTTCATTCCTAAATTATTGGTGGGGAATTGCACCAGATTGCATGCAGAAGAAAGATTTGGGGAGGCCTTGGCCCAGCAGTGGTATTAACTGACTGTAGACTGTAGGAAAAATATTTTTTTACCCCTAATGTCTGAAGTTGACTAATACACTAGCTAGCCAACTTAACATAGAATGTTTGTAAATAAACCACAATACAAATAACCAAAACTCACTTGCTTGGCATCTAGTTTAAGTTATAATTGTAAGTAATAATGTATATTGAAGCAAGGATCTCAAATCGCCAAGTACCTAATATAAATTGCGTATAAAAGGATGCTACAACAGAGTGAATTTTAGGTGTGGGCGGTTTGTTTACAAACATTTTACACCGGGTTTGGCTAGTGTATAGTATTTTAAGGGGTTACTGGGTCGCAGAAGATTCATGTTAAGTAGTATTGGCGTAAAAAGAAACACTAATATGTGATTATATTAAGACATATTATTAAACTCTACATGCAGCTTACCAAAACTCAGCATTATTTGGAATACCTACTAAAAGTTTAGTTCTAAACCATATAAGCATTTAAATGAGCCTGTCTTAGTAATTTGTAAACAAACAAAGATTAAGATAAAGATTAAGTAAGTTATTTAGAGGAACACTTATTTATAAGTTTAGGAGTTAAGAAACAATGATACCTAGTTAACCAAATTAGTAAGATAATCATACTGTATTCAGCACACATAAACAATGGGTCAATTATTTATGAGTTATGAAACTACTTAAAGTGTAATTAGAAATCGAAATACCTCACTACACTGTTAAAAATAATGGATCAATAATTTAGTCAATAATTAGATGGCTGTAATAGTAATCTTGGTTATTAAAGAAAGTTACAATCATAAAATAGAAACAAATTAGAACTAGTACTAAGTAACTGCAGACTATTGCAAACAATCTACAGGTAGCTCAACTGATCCAGGTAATACCAGTGGGAAGCGTTTTCAAGACGCTGCTGGCTGCATTGCCTCGCTGTAAGGCAAAATGTATGTTTGTTATCGTTCATTTAACAATTTCTATTAGAATTATATCACAAACAACGATTTTTAGGCTCCCGTCATCAAAAAAAAGAAGGGGTTCTTTTTTTTAGATTCCATCGCCGCTCCGCGTTTACGATTTGTGCTTTTTAAAAAGCTTTTTTGTGGAAATCCTGATCACTAAACAACAAACTCAGCCCAACAGTACGATTTCGTAAAGACTAAACAAGTTCATAGTCATATCTCCTTGCAGAATGCATATGGAACAACCGTATGCAAGCATTGAGATAAGGATAAAACTCGGTTATCTTTATGGTAATCTACAGGTTATGCGACCAGCGTTGCCAAGCAGGTTGATGCGTTATCGTGAATTTATATGCGCCTGAGATGTATTTCTCTAAAGCTGAGGAATGGTGTACTAGTTTTTGAGGAGCAAGACATTTTTCTGAGAAAAATCCTTTGCAACAAGCCTTTTACAATGCACCTAGTTAATCTTAGATATCTCAAGGCTTACATGATTGATCATAAAGAGAAGTTCTGCTGCTGCGCGGGAAGTAAAGAAATAACAGCATTGTTCACCATTTTCTATTTTGCTCTGAGTTTGCCTTCGTACACGTACAATATACAATTGTCTCGATCCCACGCGACGAGACAATGCGATGTGGGGCAAGCAGCTGACACAAATTTAATTTACACCAGCATTCTCTGTACCTTAGCAGTTTCAATAATAATTAAGCAATATTATTTTCCTTCAATAAAGAATTCGAGATATGCATGCTTTCATAGCTGGCATTTTCCACATACCGTATAATATTATGTACCATTGAATCATGCCATCACAATCCCAGTACATAATATAAACAGAGTTTTTATTTTCATATTGTCATCATAGCTATCATTTGACTATTTTACCGCAATGTCAGACTTGCCAAGACACAAATTAAATAATGAAAGAACGGAAAAAAATAAGTTTAGAGACTGCTATGAAACTTGGATCTCCTCTACGATCTCAACTTATTTATCGGAAGTCACTATCTGAACGAACATGGCTAATTAACACATTAATGTTTTTGATAAGATTCTAATTACAAACACTTGCCGATATTGATTACCAGCAAAATGTAACCTCGTATTCACACATCCATGTTCGATAATCGAGCTCATTATGATTCTCTCGCAAGCAGCATGCAAGTCGTGCATTATTTATTTCGTCAGCCTTAAGCTTGCAGCATCTGTCGACTGGGAGGACATGCAACCCTGTATCGGCTGTAAAATTACACTTGCACAATGAAAGTACTTGATTACCTCGCTGTTCACTTTTATTTCGATCTACCATCTACTCATTCATTGATTATCTGTAAACTTTGGCCGCATGCGAGGAAGTTTACGCCAATTATTGGTAATTACAAAATTACCCCATCGAGTTCGAGGTCTCTCTGCAGACGTTTTTGTTTTTACTGACTTTCGTTCCTAGAGCATTTATGTTTCATGGAATTAACTTACAATCGCTCGGAATAGCTAGATGTGGTCTCTCGAGGAAACTCTAGATGCATTTATTAAAACGCAAGACGCTTAACTTTTATAGCTGAACAGAAATAAAGTTTTAACGCAGCTGATAGCCATTTTTACAGACTCAAAGGTCGCATGATAAAACGAAGATATCGGTACCGGGTACTAACGTTTTGGATCGCGTGAACATTCCCCCACTGCCAAGCCATAAATTCGTAGTCTTTGTGATTCTACTATAATCTACAGACTGACTTAAAAATTGGTTGCCAAGATCAAGGCATAATACAGATCAATAAAACAGTTTTTTTAGTTGATGTCAAATTGAGTTTCCTTCAACTTCACGGAGTCTAGCAAGGTTGGCAGTTTGCTTGAGATTGAAAACAATAATTGTTTACGCCCCGAAAAATACTCAAATATTCTTTTAAGAACTTCTCGTTTTGGGAACTTGCTAACATCAAATATTACCGCAGAGTCGTCAAGCTGTGTTAAGGTT
Organism: Eupithecia abbreviata; assembly: GCA_943735965.1. Lineage (NCBI taxonomy): Eukaryota > Metazoa > Arthropoda > Insecta > Lepidoptera > Geometridae > Eupithecia > Eupithecia abbreviata. The sequence continues at coordinate 8,410,222 of OX030982.1, read as the reverse complement.
AAGGTACCTTCCTTAACAAAACCTTCCCTAAAATACCTACTTTTAAAAGATTTTCGTGCGCACCCAATGTTATTGGAACAAGTAAGGCTTTATACTGATCGCGTGATTGTGGCAAAACCTATCTACCTAGTTTGCAATGTTAGGAGTACAGTTTTGTCAGCCAGTTCGTTTCAGTCTTGCGAAATACTCGCTGGTTCGTGGCCTTACAGTCTTTGTCAGCCCAATAATTCGATTAGAGGTTTACGTTAGTAATGCTAAAGAATGACAGGAAGGACAAGGGAAATCGTAGACTAATAAAATCAACTCACAGCGGCCTCGTGGACCCAGATATTGGCGATCTGAAAACTAGTGTTTCCGCAAAATGTATATGTTTTTTGTGTCAAAATATGATTCTATCGTGTATTGTGTAAGACTGGACTCGATTTTAATTATGTGAAATTCAGATTTATGTAATTTAGTGTTGGTCTTGTGAAACAAAGATGTAATCGTACAGTTTTAAAAATATAAGTAAACGGGAAACAAAGTTCTCGAAATGAAAAAAGTGTGGTTTGCAAAAAAGAAACCGAAGAAAACGGTGCGTGTTTACGTCATGTCATAGATTTAGCGACGCACTAAATCAGAAAATTGCACTCGGTAAGATAATATCATGACTTTTTATTTTTGCGAGTCACTTTAATTTCGAATCAATACCTAAGCACAAACCACTGATCATGAGCGTTTGAAGAATAATAATCTTTTAATTGTTTACCTAGAGTAGCTATTAAGCTAGTGAAAAATCTTTTAATAATAGTATTATGTAGATACTCTCTTACCGTAGGTACAACAGCTCTATAATGCTTTATCATCATCCCAATATCTTAATTCCCGTCATAATCGTTCACACAAAATATTCAATCAAACCACAAAGTAAGCTAAGCTATTCATTTAAAGTATTTCATTCGACTAACACAGTTTCATTTCATAATTAAAATCTGAAATGCCTGCAACAGCATCAGTGAAAGAGATTGCATCATCCTATCAATAAGAAATAGCCTGGAATTGGAATGCCTTTCATGCTGATGTCAATCCTATATCATCTATTCCGCTTACGTCACTGTACCGTTCTAGTCCAATCGCGTTTTTTATTATTCGATTGCAACAACTAATTTCGTATTACATCGATACCAGCATGAGCATCCAAGAGTTTCCATCAAAAACGTAACGTTCAGTTTGCGTAATGTCTAATAGCATTTACTGATTGATTCCTGTCATATTGTGGTATTGATTGCTACAAATGTATCAGAAGCGTGTAAAATTATGGCTGCTATTGACAAATCGATTGTACAATTGCAAGAGCGTGCATTTTTCCTCTTCCCGGGAGAAATTTATTGATCTAGAACAAACTTTCAGCATAAATTTATGTTAATTTTTATGAGGTAAAAGTTGTAGCGTATATAAAGGCTGCCCAAATTTATTTCGGCGCCTCTTCTGCCTCATTAAACCGTCTGGCAGTTAACAACCCGGCTTTTTTCACTGAAATAAGATCGTAAGAACAGTAAACGGAACGCCAAAAGCTTGATCTCTCTTAACTCAAGACTAAACCCAACTGTATGTAGTATATTGCTGCATTATTATGATGAAGCCAAACTGCCAAAGAAAAGTTTGCCAGTTGCGTTCAATGCTGCCATTTGTTTAAATGGCGTATAAGTGTAGTTTTCTAACCGCAATCTTGCATTACCATTGATTGACCATAATTTCCATTTCTTATCCATAATCTGTAATATTTGTTGAACGGAGAAATATAATGTCAAATCCTAATGTTCCTTATGCATTAGCATGCTCCGAGAAACAAAACTGTGATGACGTATTTTTGCTAGGGAAAATTTGCACATATCTATACTAATATTATAAAAGGAAAGGTTTGATTTTTTGTTTGTTTGTATTGAATAGGCTCCGAAACTGCTGGACCGATTTGAAAAATTCTTTCACCCTAGAAAAGCTACACTATCCGCCGTATACATAGGCTATATTATATTTTCAAAAAATTAGGTATCCTTACTAAAACTCCAATAATGTAAAATGTGTAAGGTGTAAAAAATTACTTACCTTAAAAATTCCAATACCGCTGGGTAATGGAATTTATAATACCGATAGGTCCGCTAGTGTTTCATACATCAGTAGATAAGTTATGATTAACGAGTAGTTATTTTTGAGCCCTTTCCCGTCTAATCTTCTGATATATGAATATTGATAACTGCAAATTGTCTCCAGCACAAATACGTCATCACGGTTTTGATTCTCGGAGCATAAGTAAGAAACAATCATTTGTTTCGAAACACTAACGAAAACACTTGCGCTGTTATTTGAGTGTTCTGTCACCGGCATAAATTAAACATGGTACATGATATTGCAAGGGTAAGTCCTTGTAGTATCTTGATGGCAAGCCTGTACTTGTTAGTCGCGGCCGGATTTCATTGCGTGTGTATGACCACACTGTTCTAAGCAAAAGGGTAATTAGTCACTTTCTCCGGTCATTCACAAGCTCACAACTACCGGTTGAAGTCGATACAATGTGTGTACGGATAGATCTTATTGCTGATTTCCAAGACAGTGTAAAGGTGATAGCTGAATGAACAACGGTATCTGTAGTAAACTTTGTGCTATTTCGTATCTCACGTAGGTGATACAATTAGCCAGTTGTTTTTCGGCTAGGAACTGTAGGATTTTCTTCGGGGACATGTCTCTTAGCTCGTTTGGGATGTGCAGGTGTTGCCCATATGAATGCTTCGTTTTAAATATCCAGTAAAAACCGCAGTAGCGTTATAATAGGTACCTAATATTGAATAACTGAAATACCTTGATTGTACCTTGGCACGAAAAAAATTTACAAGAGTTAATAAAGTTAAACATTTCAAAAATGTCCAATAAATCGAAAACCGATTTTACTAGGTACAATTTTTTATTTTCTGAACAGATACTTCCTACCATTAAGTAAAGCGTTGACCAATCTTTACCACACACCCTGACTGTATGACTACCATTTTGGTTCGCAGAAAAATAATTCATCTCCTAATGAAAATATGCCGTAGAAAGCTCGTTAGTTTTAAATTACCTGCTCAATTATAACGCGGTTCTCAAAACAATTTTCATCTAAACTAAATAAACATATTCCAGCTGGAAAATGTAATTTGAAATCACAAACGAAACCAATAACCCAACTGAAGTCACTTGACGGGCTTGCTTGAACGGAAACCTGCCAACTTCAAGGGCGAATAGTTCATTACATGAAGAGAGTACAACATGCCGCTTGTTTTCATAACCTGTGTGCTGATTTTCTATCGAAAACTAATTTATTCGAATCAGCTTCTTGTTTAAAAATTACTCTTAAATTGAACTCTGGATTTAATTTAACCTGCACGAATATACGAGCAGTTTCTTAGATTTCTCGAAAAATATTTGATTACAACTGAATAACAAGACCAACTACGTAACGAGCACAATATTATTTTGAGAAAACAATTTCGTCTGAAGGAAGCTATATAAAATCTTAATGCAAACAAAATTAGTAAACAATAGATAACTTTATCAACTATTAACTTATTGGTTAAAAGGTCGTTTCGGTACTTTTACTTGGTGTTGTTTACATAAATTAACAGCTTACACGTTTACGTTTACTTACGTTTTGAAGTACTCCCATTTAGAGCACCTATTTTATTCCCAATCTCAGCATCTCCATAGTTTCTAGTGATAGGGTTTTGATATAACTAGCTGTAACTTTTGCAATAAGCTCTAGATATAAGATAAACATACATCTTTTTAGAACTAGGTACTAGGTAGAAGTATAGGTGTTTCTTTTAGGCGCATTTCAGACAGCTATTTGGCTTTGCCCAGGTTGGTTGTTATTGATTAATACTCGTAGCAAAGCAACACGTACGCGAGTACCTACCTAGGGATAATTTGTCCAAAGGCGACTATATTTCGCATGCAATATTGTTATCCTTCCATATTTGTTTCGACTCTACAAGAAATCAATTTTTCTTCTTTCAAAGAAAATGTCCTGTAGTACATGTTTATAATTTGTTGTCGTCATAATCTTATAGAGATTTGTTTAAAATTGTGAAACAACTACCTACGTTATTGAACCCACCTACACTACCAAAGTGGTAAAATACCTAGGCGCTAATCTTTTTGCAAACTGAACAATGCTCAGTTTGCAGTTACAAACTAAGAAACTAATTGCCGTCCAACAGGCGAAATCAATTGACGTGTGTGGGTTTAATTTACTGTGTCAATTGTGAATCGCTGTAATAAAATACAATTTATTCGGATGAAGATTACATGCAATTGTCTTATTAAGAACGGGTAGTAAAAAAGTAATTATAAGCAAAAGTGGTACAATAGAAAAAGTGATAACTGTTGTTTGAATTTTGAAATTTATGACACGTCACCCACTTCAATATTGGTTTATTAAATTAACATAACACCCGATAATCCTAAGCCTGGCCAAATATCGAAATGATTATTATAATTGAAAATGATTCTAGTTTGACTGTAGGTGACGACCTCTGTCATGTAATATATTGTATAAATGTAAGTAAATTATATAGTCATCTAGTACCCATAACACAAGCTCTGCTAAGCTTAGGGCTAGATGATGCTGTGTGAATTGTCGAGCATTATTTTTATTATTATAATTAGATATCTTCTAGAAATTTTCCATATTGAATAAGTTATTCCTACTAGAGGTTTATCGCTATTTTCCATCCGTTAATGTTCTCGAAAAGTCATTAAAATAACCAAGTCATCTTATAAACATAAATCATAATGAGTAGCTTACCCGAGCGACGAATTCGATAAAAGATTGAATAACAGTTACGTAATTCACATTAGGCATCCTTATCTTCCCGATCAGCGGTTGTATCGAGTATTTAGCGGGCATCTAATGAAGCCGGCAAACTGATCTTTGACTTGACTAAGCGTTTGATCGAGTGCTGTGAGATCAAAGATTTGCCTATGCCTTCATCATTATCAGCCTAGTCCACTGCTGCTCCATAGCTCTCTGTCTTCACTTGCCGCACCTATCTGCTAGCCTAGCAATATTATATATCATCATCATCATCCTCCCACCTGACCTAACAGGGCGTTCACTATCTTTATCGAGTCGCGGTCTCCACTCAAGAATATGTTTAACCCAACGATTAATTCATCAGCGCTGTTTATTTCAGTCGTGGGGTATGATATCACTCAAATAAATTGTTTTGTTATAAATCAGCACTACCAACAAGGCATAAAATACATAGATCGTGAATGACGGCATTATGCTTTTCGAATGTTCCAGTCTCGTTAAATTATTTAGCTGTATTTCTTGAAATTGTTTTTTAACAGGGAATATTTTTACTAAATATAAGGTTTTGTAACGTCTATATTTTTATGGTAGACTTATTTTTAAACGCAATACTCCTATGTATGTAGAATGACTTTAAGTATAAGGCGAGGTATGATAATACATCTTACATAGTTCATATCTGCGGATTTTTTTTTGATTGGCGATCAGCATACATGCGCTGTTCTGTGCTGGCTTGTATAGTGTGTGAATAACTATTCTTCTACCTAGCTGTAAGTTTCTCTAAATTTTATTTCACGCGTTTGATCCAAGCGCTAGCTTGAGAAGAGTACGAAGATACCGTACCTACCATCTTCCTAAATCCTGCCCAGCATTTTACGACCGGTTCGTTTTTGATCGAACCGCTTTTGGACTTTGCAATCGGACGGAACACGAACCAAAAATGGCATTTAAAGTTTCATCTAATCACTAATGTCTCTTCTCTGCCAAAAAGATCATTTTCTTAATTATATGTTGTGTCCAGCGGTCATTTATTTTCGTCTGAAATAGAAACACGGTATACATGTGAAGATACAACATTCCTATTTAGGTGTTGTAGAAAACCTACGCTATCTAGATTCGATCGTTCTATTTATGTTCCAGTCTAAGTACTTACTTGATCTTGACTAGATTGATTACCGTGGTTCTGAACTTGAATCGTGTATCCAATATGCAACGAGGTGTGGCATCTGTAACAGTTGACAGTATTTGAAATGACGATAGATCGTTCTTGTATTTACTTGGCAATTGAAATATTTATGAAAACTTGTACTACCAATGGATTTTAGTACGGGTAGTACTAATCTTTCATTTCCTCTCTCCATAGTTAACTATCTGCTTATTGTCTAGCTACTCGTAGGTAAAGCTTGTTGAATTTTGCACCTCCGCAAGTCGCAACGTCATAAGGTTTAATATGCAGATAACTATCGTAGAACGTGTCCGGTCCAAGTTTCATTTCGCAGATGCATAGCTGAAATAAAACTTATCAAAACTGTCGTATAATTTCGACTCCGATAGAATTATACGACAGTTTGATATATCTTAGCTTATTTCGGTTTTAAATAAATATTCTTACAACCAGATTTGATTAATTTTTTTTGAGTTAATAATTAATTCCACGAGCTAGGTTTACCGTTACTCTAACAACAAATCAAGTAGACTGTCCACTCATAAAACTTATTTATTTACTTATTCTATTTTATTACGTACAAACCACTAAACTGCCTTTTTATACTCCGATTTAGAATCCAAGATATTTTATGTCAACAAAGACATGACACTGATAACAATGACAGAAAACAACAAGGTTATCATTATCACTAAAACACAAACTTCAACAATGCACTTCACATGTGCAGCGAAAAACTTTAAATTTGAATTCGAAAACGAACGAGAGATCAATTAAATGACCAACAAAACTTTCAAAATCAAAAATTGTTTCGAGTTTCTGTGCTTTGCTCCGATGATACCATTGTCGTTAAATATTTTCCACCAATATACTTATATGCCTTTGGTTTTTTACAAACCCAATTAACACAAACCCCGTGTATACTGAACAATACAATACAAAAATGCTTTTTTGTACACCATCCATATTCAGATCATTACAAAAAATACATTACATGCGACAAGTACAATGGGTAGCCTTATCGCTTAGAAGCCATCTCTTCCATTCCCCTTTATATGTATATCCACCCCCTAGCTCTTTGTATACAAAAAATACCCAGGTTTCTGAATCGGAGTACTTACATGGAATCCTTCACGTGTCCATCACTGTGTTGTAATTAATACCCTTCGTCTCCTGCTGCGTGACTGACTGCTAAACCCCTCTGATCACGTGAATGACGTTTCAATAACAAACGATTAAATACACTTGTTAGTGTTACGCGCTTATGAAATAACCATCCATCAGGGTCAGGTGAAAAAATTGCGTTGTCAGCTATACTCACATATAAATTAAAATGACTAAACGCCAGCATCAATCATTATCTTACGCCAATAACATTTTTGCCAAGGATTACTGGTTTACTTAGCAAAAGTACAGACAAATAACTAGCGGTCAATTATCGTGTTTCGTGTCAAATGTAATAACACTACCGTTTGTTTTGGCGAAATGGGCGACATGACACGAATTTAACCTAGTTACCTATGGGGGATCGGCAGACTGCCACTCCTAGCATTGGTAGCTTTATAACGAGGACCAACCCTTTGTGGAACACGCGAATGTTGGCCGTTTTAAACGATAGGAGAGTTACATTCATTGCGCTTATAAATTCGATGATGCGGATGTCGAATGCCTGGCTCGTGTGACTTAATATACGAAGGATAGCATTATTAAATGTGTATTTCACATTACCCTAAGGTTAGCAGGCAGAGAATGCTATCTAGCATTACGCCTATGTGTACAACTTTTGTGCAATAAAGTATATTCTATCTATCTTTAATAAAAAATCTACCTGTGTATATCAGTTTTTATTAATACCTACCCATACCACAAACCCCTTAGTATGGAGCTAGATGGTGGTGTGTGATTGTTCAGCTTTGTAAATTATTTGCGTGACCCATATTCTACTCGTACATCTTACGTACAAATTAGTCTGTATAATAATAAATTTTCTTTCCGGCCCTGGTGGGGGCTCAGAGAGGGGCCTCGAGGCTTAGCCTCATTACCCCGGCGTCAACTCGAGGGGTGACGACCCCTCGGTCCTTGGGTTTAGTGGGAATTTTTTTTTTCCCGCTTCTTAATGTTTTTTTTTTGGCTTCATTTGATTTGTATATTTTTTCCTTTTTTTGTGTTTTTTTTTTAATAAACCCAAGGACTCTATGGTGGTTCCTCAGGGATTAGGTCCCGCGGAAGGGGTCGCCACGGGCGGTCGTCTTCCTGGGGCCGGGGCTGGGGAGGCGCTAGTCTGTATTGCCCGTTGAAAGGAAAGTGTTTCGTCTCAGAAAGTTGTGATCAACCAAGAAAGTGTTAAAAATAGTATAATACAACTTACATTATACGCTAGTGTACTTGATTGAAGCCGCAGCAATAGTAGGTTTTTTCTCCTCAAGACTTTCGATCCGCTCTACTCGTGTATTTTTGTACGCTTATTCTGCAGTTAATTGTTACACAAATTATCTATGACGATCACAATCTCTGGTGTCTGGAAACGGAATAAATTATGAAATTGAATTTAGCTTTGTTTGTAATTTATGACATGTGAAAAAAATATAGATTTTTGTAAAACAAAATGCTACCTTATTTGGTGGCTATCCTTGTCGTGTGCTTGCAAGTCGACACAAGTGAGGCCTTATATGTTTTCACCTGACAAATTGAAATGCATAATCATTCATTCCTAAAATGACCGCGTAAAAAATGTGAACAGACCTTTAGCACATTATAGAAAAACTTTTTTGAACGGGCTTTATTGTTTTGGATGGTCAACATCAAACAGTACACGTTTGTATGGGAAGATGAACGACTTGTTTAACCTTAAGTAAGATTGAAGTAAAATTTGTGCCAAACTGAAACTTTCTCTGTTATGTAATTTAACCCTATCAAGATCCCCTAATTATGTGCGCACGAGCGTAGTGACACTCATTGTCCAGTAACGATTACATGTATCTGGTAATATCTATGTCCCTCAGGCTACATTATATGTTATTACCATTGTATTGTCTTCTAATTGGAATGCTTTCATCATACATTGCAACATGCTTAGTTCATGTTATATTAGGAAATATTTAAACTTTATACTCCACTTGTTTAAATATTTTTAATGCGATCTCAACTTTTATTTTATTTTCGTAGTTAAGTAGTATAATTAAGTTATTTTACAAATTTGCACCGTTGCTTTGTTTTATTATGACTACTGATAGATGTGATTATATTTTTTTCGTTTTAAGCACTTTCTGCCTGAGATACAGGTTTACTAAACCTAGTTCAGGCAAATGTATTATCTTAGACCTTAAGGACATAAGATAATTGATTCATGTAATCCATTCAGTCCTAAGTTGTGTTGAATAAAATTATTTATTTATTAAATTTGCAAAAGAAACTATAGTTTCTCATTTCTCAATTGCAGTAGTAATCATCATGTTACGAGAGTTACGTGTCAATCGATAAAATTATGAATTTACCGCTGATAAAAGTCAGAACAAACCGTCAATGCTATTACATTTAACTTCAATATTATAAGTATCGATTTCTTCGGCCTTCCGGTTCAATTTCACTACTCAGAAATTAAAGATAAATACATTACTTACCGCTTTTATTGGCTCATACGCTGCCACTTGCATATCACTCATGGCAGTAATTTGCTGCTATATAGATAAATTGATTTATCGGTTGCTATTTTTCTTCCAATGGTTACCGTAGAAAGTGGATGCTATCTTAACAACCGTCTCATTCATAGTTCACTGTTTTGACACCTTCATCAATCAGGATTTCATGGCAGCATTTATTTTAGTAATGATCAGTTGACTTTGATAAGTCGATCTAGCTACGTGCTTTACATATACGAGTCGAGATTTAATGTCCCCAACACTTATTTTCTACTCTCAACCAAATATAACTGTCTAATTAAAGATTTTATTTAACGACTGTTGTGCTATATGATGTCATCGTAATTCTAGAGAGCCGTAAAGCATCTATTTCGGGTTTAATTTGTGTAGAGCGCTTATTGCTTTGATTGGCTTCCCACACAACCTTAAGATTTCAAGACTTAGTTGAAGTACTGGGTGGGTCAACCCTGTATAGCAAAAGAATCTATGATATTTGATACCCAACAATAAGTGTTTCACACACACAGTGCAGTGGTTATGTCTTTCGTAATAGATTCGCGTTAAACGTCTCTCACGTATAAAATCTCCGGACGCGCTGCGTCAGATTTAATCGGCGAAAGTAGTTGCGTGTCATGCGCGTGCACAGCAGCTTGATCGCCATCCGAACCGCCATTATATTACACGATTCGTAAACTAAGTGCCCCTTTCCTCACCAGCATGCGCTATAAATGTCAACCAGTGACATGCACTTAAAACTTAAGTTTCCTAATTAAGGTTAATTGGATAAACAAGTGATACATTTGTTTGAGGCTCCACTAAGTAAGTATGACGAGAGGTGAAAATTGTTGTAGAGCATAAATTTAAGTCAATTGCCCTGTACTGATTTTCAACGGCCTTGCCAGCCATTCTGATGTTGGCCAAGCTTCACTCACACATCACTTGTATCCTACCAACTTTTATTGTTTTATTACGCGATCATACAACCTCTATCAGCTTCTGCGGGTCTAAATTGATCTAGTGGTATCATTACCACATTTACACAATTGAACATTGTCAGTTCCGATTGCGAAAGTAGATCGTTGCTGAATTGCTTTTCGTCATAATGGTTTTAGTTAATATAACAGTCATATTTGTATTCTAGTGTTATGTTCTTCTATTTTTCTAATCTTTTCCAACATGTATTCTTGACCTACCTACATCCTAACTTACTGAAATTTTGAATTTTACAATTTTAACTGCACTACTACTGTTTTCATCCTTTTAATTGTCTATAAATTCTCCTTGAATTACTGCCGCCAACTTGTATGGGTTCGTGACCTGTCATGATTAATTAAATTAATGAAATGGCATTTTCGACAAGCCAACTAATTTTGATAATTTCAATTAGGTGATAGTGCTGTCGACAAATTTGTGATTTTATATAGATCCTTTTATAACGCCATTCTCACTCTCACTTATTTCGGCGCCTATACCTTACCTAAAACCAGGTTACTATGTCACTTTCTTCGTCTTTCGCCTCCGATGCTACCCATCCTGATTTACATATCCATTTGGAATCATAAAGCCAACCGTCGAACCATATCAGGTTTACAATTTTGCAGAACCTACTTTAAAGCATCTACAGTGCAGTATATGTATAATAAAGATACCCATTTACTATTCCGTTTTGAATACCTATACAAAAACCTATCTGTATTGGTGTTGAAAAATATTGATTTTATTCGCTGCTTGGTCACGGTGAGCATAACACTTAGCTCCCCGCATCCGATTATGCTCGCCTGCCTGCTATGCATTAAACCAAAACACGTTTGTTTTAATCACGTTGCGATGAATCCAAAAAACTTTCTTTCCTTTGTCGAATTTCTCTTAAGAGTCAGAATTACAATGAGCAAATTAGTGTGCATTCATTTACTATTGTTATAATTTTTGAAAGGTTTTATTTGTAATCTTTGTTTGCTTAAGCATTATCGTCATTTATATCAAAATCGTAAAAACATACAAAATGATTACCAATTAGTTCACTATACAGGGTAAATTTTTCATAGAAAACTGCTTAGCTGTAGAATTTATCGTTATCGTTGTAAGTACCTAGTCGTTTACGTAAGTTGTAGAACAATCATCGTATGCATGAGCTTAATGTCGCATTAAAATTCCTCTTTGTGGTCTTGAGTGTGATTGTTGCGCAATGTGTTTTCTACATGTATGTAGCTTAGTTTTATACGATTCGGATTGCCCTTTCCAGAGCGTTGCCAAGGTCTTCGATGTGTTAGTTCGAACTTGACCCAATGAACTGAACTTCGCTAACGATTGATTCCATAAATTGTCATCATGTCGATCTTAGAGCTTTATTTGGCTCAGATCGCTCAGATAAAACCAAGTTTAAGAAACTCAAGGATATGGTTATCTTTTTGGACTTAGTATTTTAACTTTACAGTTTGTAATTTCAGAGATAACTTAGTTGCAAGCAAATTTTACCTTGATCTGCAATTTACGTACGTAGTATAATTATTGTGTCAATGCTATCACAATTACTACACTCACCCACACAAAAACCAAAACTAAGGCACAGATAATATAATACATACTGTAACTAAGGTGAATTACTGAGAAGCAATGCAATGACTGATAAGGTGATTTACTCTTCCCTTCTAAGGAAGTGTGTGTAGGTGAGAAAATTACCTGACAAAGCTGATTTATTGATGACAGCTCCATACAGAACCCACTTGTAGATACGTCTAGGTATGGCCATTTCTAAGACTACAGTTACAGCATTCTGCATGCCATGTAATCTTGATTTATTTACTGTCAATCGCAAAAAGAGTTACCTCAATTTCACATGATCGGTAAGAGTTTGTGAGTGACAATTCCCATAAAAACAGGGAAAGTGTACGATTGAGAGTCCGCTGAAAGCCGCCGGGCAGACGAAACGCCCATCTTACGCCGCCTATGGCCCGAAAGAAAGTGAAATTATGTTTCTTCCGACAGTTCTCAGGCAAAATTTACGTGAGGGTGGACGGCTTTTTGAATTAATGGTCTTTAACGTTACGTATTCACTGCTGAAACACATAGGTAAAAGGTATCCTTATTGATAGAAACGGCGGCGTCCGTTACGTTTGGTTGCGTTACGGACTTAGAAGGTGTTAGAAGCCTCTAGAAGTCACTTCGCACCTGTTTCACTTGAAATCTGGATAAATAGTACCTGCAATGTGTAATGTAACTAACTACTTAGACGTTGGTAAGGAAGTAATTACCATGCCAGTACTAGAGTCTCTTGACCCCAAAGCGAAGAATTGATTTGTGTAGAATAGGTGATGATAGATGACTCATACGTTCTTGGCGTGGCAATCAATTGGGCTCTAGATTAGAATTTAGATTAGCTATTACTATACTCCTTTGACCAAATGTAACGGGATTGTTTCGGTACATGAACCTAATGAAACTGGCTGGCTATAATTTACAGCAAAGTTAAGTATACATAACGTGCTTCAGAAAATTCTACTCAGGCATTTGCCTACACGAATATCGTAATATTCGTAGGCGGTGACGCCGCTGGCTGGCACCAGAACGATGCGCCATAATTTACAATGCCATCTGATAAGCCGATGACTTTCGTCAAATATTGATTGCGCTTATTGTAGAGCCTCCACACGGAACAGGAGTCAACAATAGATCCTAGAAGGTGTGGGATTGCGGAAGAAGATAAGGGAACGTAGGCTGATAATTAATTTATCGCATTACATTACTGTCGCGCTTACGCAGTTCAGAAACCGTACAACCATGCAGTTCACTTAGCAACTGCTACTACTGATTTTTCAAACTCTTCGTGTTATTTTATGAAGAAAAGCACTTGTTTGTTTCCAATCAGGGCATTTCAAATGTTCACACCACGCGCCCAAATTCATACAATATTTATATAAAGCGTTGGTTGCATTGCAATAGCAAGAATGCAAGTAACAATTAGCAATTTAAAACGGTGGCAGATATTCAAGAATTATCCACGTTATTAGTTGGTTAATAATGATCGACGAGGTTGGCTTCTTTTGCATAACAAGTGCAAATGCAATTATCCAAAACTGGAGCATAACTGCTGTACAAATGACCGCTGATGATAAATGCTGTTTGATGTTTGATGATGTATGAAACGACTTGACAAAAATAAGGATTCGACACAGTAGGTGAGTGTTATGTTACTGACTCGGCGCAACATGAATAATAAAAATTGCCAAAATACACTTTTTTACCCACAAAATTTTATTATGACTGATGCTAAGCTGACTGTTCATTCGAAATCGTTTTGGTGGCATTTCGAAAGCAATTAACATAAGACTGATTTACTTATCCGCACCTGATACCATACCTCTCATTCTATGAGTATAATATTGAGTGTTCCCGTCAAAATAGAGGTACGTTTGTAAATTAATAAATATTGTTATATCAACAAATAAGATTATTAACATACACTATGACGCACGAGGAATGTATGAGAGCATGGTTTTATCAATAGCACATCTAAGAAATTACTTATTCATATTTTAATACATATTTCTCAGACTGAGTTATTTGAAATTTATTAAGTCAGCAAAATACGTTCATATGCATATTATACATGCGTCAATTCTCTATATTAAAATCTTAGGTTGATGCTCTAGTTCTACACTTCTTGCAAATTTCACAAGCATGTTACCTACATGATGTAACGAAACTCTTCTCCTTGACGGTACAATTGTTATCTTTTTAGATATCACTAAATAAATGGCTATAATGTTGATTAATAGCCCGACATCGCAGATCTACTCAATCCATCATCACCTCATCGCTGCAATGTTACGTTCCGAAACTTAACAAATAATGTGTTATGCCGACACCCGGCACTTCAACTTGAAATGATGAAACGATAACTATGGTTTTAATTGTGCCTTATAGTTCTTTATTCCCAACTCTGTGCTTCTGTAACATGTAATTGCTTCCTACAGATGCTATTACTGATGGTGTAGAAATTGTAATTAAAGCTTTGCCTTTTAAACTACGAATGAATTTACACAAGCTAGTTACATCTACTTAAATTGTTGCAATGTGTTGTTTGCTTAGGTATCAAAAGTTTGCTCAACCGCCATGTTAAAAGCTCTCGCATATTTTATTAGCCTGTTTCCTGTGTTCATTCAAAGGGCCGACCCCGTGTCTGTGTTAGCCATTAATAAACAATATCGTGCATCAAAGCAACGATTCTCAGGATCGTTTGCGTAGTATATTCACCCTTTATAGGTATATTTCGAGCTACTGCGACAGGAACTCTACCGTGAAATAGTTATATTATAAGAGATCATAAATAAAGCCACAAAAAGTTTCAACGCTAATGGTTGTGTGTGGCCTTTATTTTCTTACTTCCTTGAACGACTCCAAAGGCTGTCCGAAGTATGATTCACGTATCTGGCAGTTATTATTATCATGACGTCGAATCAAATTACTAAGGGGTTTTCGGAATTACTTCTCAGTTCTCGTTAACATGCTATCATGTCGTAAGCTTATGTGGCAGTCGCGCGTTCATCGTGACGATAGGATGTTTGCAGGTTTGCATCACAAATAAAATGTCGTGCGTCGTGCCTTTCGTTAGCAATCACCAGGTCACCGGTTGGTTGTCAATTGACTTCGGCATTGAAATGCTGCACACTGCCTCAATAGTTCGTAATTGACTATATAAAACATTGTTTGAGCTTCAGTGTTTACACTTGGTAACGCGTACCAAATAGACGGTGATCTGTGGTTTGATTGAATTACAATTGCGCCGAGGCCGTTCTGCACACGTACTGTTTTGCTGGTATAAAAACAATTTTACAAAATTATACTCGTCGAGCGTGTGCGCAGTCATGCAACCTTCCTTTCTATGTCGACTGTTGGTTTGATTATACGACGTACAGTTCACTGCAAAAGTTGGCCCTGACATCCTTCCAAAAACAGCGTCACCAGTTTGCTGCCAGTGCCGTTGTTTTAGAAGTTTATCTCACCGATATTCATGGTCGACTGTACCTTCATCTTATGAACTGGCTCAGTTTTAATAACTAGGTCTCTTGCATATTTAACGCTGTAATGCAAGGCTTAGTAGGTACGCAGACTTTAAACAACAATTAGAAGAAAATAGTGTAGGTATCAACTTCATGTTTTTTTTTAAATTATTTTACATCAGTAAAACACACGATTAACGATTTGGCTAATGGGTAATTTTGTTAAAGATTCTCTTATGTTAAAGATTTCTAAGAACGTGTCCATCGGCCCATTTCTTATTGTTTTTACTCAAGGGAAAGACATTTGATTCATGTGTTCTTTAAAATTAGCACGTACCGTACGTTCTTATACACTTACACTATTATAACTATAACTACACTCATTCAAAAGGTTTAGTTCTTTTGAGCCTTCTCACTATGTCCGTATACAACTACGTACTTCAAGATGAATAATATTGAAACATTTAAAACGAATTGTTTCGGTCGATTAGTATTCCCATCTTCAGTTGCTTCATCTAGCTAGGGTAATTGGAATTAAACTTTTTTCTCTGTCAATTCGTATGAAATTGCTCAACTAAAAGGTCATGTATTAAAAGAACATTGATGAATAGGTACTATTCGCGGAACATTTTGCAGCTTTATACTAGAGACGGTTGGGAATTTGAAAAAAAAAATGTTTCTGAACCGGTTGAGCGGCGTACGGTGACATTTACATTTTGTTAACAGACTGGACGAGTTACCATAGCCTCCGGGACGTTAAAAGAAAGTAGATAGTTACGATCCTATGCGAACGATGCGAGACCGATATGTGAGTATAATAAATCTACTTTCGTAGATGAGGTTAACTAGTGTCATGTCAAACAAGTTTTAAGGTCAAACAAGTCGCTCATCTTCCCATACAAACGTGGTAACTAATACTGTTTGATGTTGACCATCCAAAACAAAGGCTAATATCATCTTGATTCTCTATCTAATTATCTATGTTTGTATATTACTTTAAACCCAAAACCGTAAAAAAATATACATTTATAAAATAAAAATTTTCGTATTTCAACTATCATTTTAGCCCAACTTTGGGCGAAAATAAATAATATAATGTTTACGTTACGTTTTTACGCGGCCTATAACGGCCGCGAATGAATCTTTTTATTTTAGCGCGCCCTTTCACACACCCCTCATCCTCAACAGCCTATATTGGCCCACTGCAGGATGCAGGCCTCCCCCATATAAGCATTATGTCAGGTGAGCAGTCGAGTTCGCGTCGACTTGTGTACCCTTAAGTAGACACACCCTTTCGCATTTCTCTTGATTGGCGTTTATTGAAGCTAATCGGCTCTTGACACGACGACACTAGCAATGAAGCTTACAATGAAGCAATGCTAACGTTGCTTTAGTTTATTTAGGTATCTATTGATTACATCTCATTTGAAATAGTACTTTCCTTAAGCTTGCGTTTCCTAAATTTTACTAAGTGAGAATGGGTACATAAGGAATTTTATAACATAACCAATATATCCAACAATAAAAGACGCGAAATATGTTTGTCAGTTTGTTCATAGTTCAATATTGATATAACTAGTGGGCGTGGAAACATTAAAAACTGTCTACAATGATGGTTATGAATGAATCAACGTACTTGATAGACTTGTTAGCACACAACTTAACTTGTATGACTTTCAATTGCCAAACTGCTTTCTCTCATTATCTGTTGATGGGAATTTAAACGCTAAAAGTAGCTACTGCATGTTGTATCCTTCTATCTAAATCCTGGTGTCCTAGATCCTTTCAGAAGTGAGAGCACAAACCCTGGACCGGTCGACGACCGCCACCCACTCCTTATCGATCTCGCTTCAGCTGTTTCGAAACTCTCAGAACCTGTAGACCAGACAGTAAGCCACCTGGTGACGTCACTTCGCGTGGTATCTGGTAATCCAATATGGAAATTGATAAATCTGGTCCGACTACTTATTTAACGTGATGTGGGCAGGCCACATCACTTCGATTTTATAAGGTTTCAATGGAATTAAAACTTAAGATTAATGTTCTGAAAGTTATGGTAACTCTATTTATGGCGTCGATGTTTGCCTCGATCACTCCAGCTTCCATTTTTTTTATTAATATTAAATAGCTAGACGGTACCTTAACATTATATTGTCGCCAAGCTTACATAAATATTCCAAATTTCAGCTTGGTCAGTTCAGTTCATGGATAACTGTTTAAAATTCAGTTGCAAATTTTGTCCCACACAAATTAACAGGGCAAGTAGAATAAAAGCTTGTAAATAACATTGTGTCATCTAAACATTTACTGCTTTAATCGAGTAATACAATGATATTGTCTCTGCATAGATTACATTTTTCACAAGATTTCTCTTGTAGTATGCGATGAAAAGTTATTGAAAAATGCACCCGATCCGCATCAGTAGCAAACGTTGGATGGAGAAAATACTAAATGCTGATTTGTAATACCGTGTGCTACTTGAGTCAGTGATACATCCATAATGTTACTACTAAATAGCTGTTAAACGCTTTGGACAAGGGGGGTCGAAAGAAAAAAGAAAACTGCCTAACTTATTGCATAAATCAGTATGTGGGTATGAAATTAAGGAAAGTAGGTAGGCCTAGGCTCTCAACCCAGGAATCAAAATTATCACCCTGTCTTGTTACCATTGCGCGTTGTCAACTGGTTGTAAGCTGCAATGCTGTACCTATGACCAGGGTTGGCCTAAATTGTTTCTTGGTTTTATGTGGATTTTTGCTAGGAATTACTATTTATACAAATGTTTAGCCATCTGTGAGTTATTGCTGTTTTGCAGGAGCCAGGAGGCAGGGCACGTCTAGTCTTCGCCAAACGTGACGCGAGCCGGCCTTGGCAGTCGGCCCCGGTCGGTCTGACTCGCTAACCTCCGCCAACTGTTCCCTTCTCTGTCTCACTCAATGACTGCGCTCCTAGACTCTACCACAAATTTTCACAAGTAACAAGAATGAAAACAACTTTACAACCCTCCAATTTCAAACAAATTAGCCTCTATTCGAAAACCAATACAGCACCTTTCAGCTCCTCTCAAACATACCGGTTAAAGCCTTATTGCTCTGTTTCACTATGCATAGTTCTTTCTCTTTCCCAAGAAACAGCTGCCTTACGTCCAGTATGGTAAAAGCGTTGAAGTAACACGGACTGTTACCTGTTTGTACGCCGAATCCCCAACCGCTATCGAAAAATACGACGTGATAATAATTTGCGAATTAAAAAAGTTGACTATTCGAAATATTTCGAGTTGATAATACTGTCTAGTGACCTGTTTTAGTTTTGGAAGAAAACAATTGGCAAGTTTTCCAAACTGAGGACTCTACACAAAAGGTCGTTTGTATTGTTTCCAAAACATTCCCGATTAAAACAGTGTATTATGACTAATGTGCAGAGAATATAGGGAGCGGTTACGAATACCGGTGTGTGCGTGTGTTTACGGCCCAGTGATTCTGCGGGTTCCGTCTCGAGTGTCCCAGGTGTGTTGTTGCAGCTGATACCATTGCGTACCTAGTGACTAATGGAGGATACAGTAAGAGTGCTTTGGATTGGCCGACATGCTCGCGGTTGTGACTAGCGGACACCGAAACCGACAAAACGGCGACAACTCAGGCAGACCCAGATCTAGCACCACAGGTTTGCATTTCTAATCTCAAACTACCTGTCTATTCTATACGCACAATCGCATACAACTAGTTTTCTAAGCCTTTATGATTGCTGACTTAATAACAACTTTGTTTAAACGTGTCTAATGATTATCCGGCTAGTTTCCAAGGTAAATTGTGAAAGGATCAAATCAAATCATTGAGCCTAAAACAAAACGTACACCCGTACACGTTCCATACATTCAAAACAAAAAGTTTTCCACGGGGTGGTTCAATAAACATTGACAAACGCATGAGAAACTAGTGGATCTTATCTTCGCGAAACACGATAAGGCAGCCACAACAACAAGATCATGATAATCTGTTCTTTTCTTGAATAAGTAGCTTTTTTTATCAGAGCATGTTTATATTAACGATGAATGGCTTTCCATTTATCGTCCACGATCCACGTAAACTATGAGTCTTTAAAATCATACCTCGTCCGGTGTTTTAGGATATGACTCACTTCTAGAAAGTACGCAGATAGTGTGTGACACAGGATGGTTAGGTAGAACTTAACTACGACAGGTGTATCAATCAACTTACCAAACTTGTTTTAATACTGTAGTACCATATACACGTAGCTATGCCTTTTTATGCAGCCTGTATAGCAGACAGACTAGCAGTACCTACCTAAAGAATGTATGTTTAAGTAGGTACACATACCATCTAGATATATTTTTATGAATATTTAATCCTCGATGTTGAAAGCCGAAATAACTAGGTATGCAGTTGAAAGTAGAACACCGCTTTTTGCGCTCGAATAAATTAACAAAGGCTGTTTTGTGATAATTTAAAGTTTTTCAAATATACTCGTATCTGGCCTTTATTAATTAATAAGATTTATTATTAGCACCTAGAATAGCTAAAATACAACAAAGGACAGTCGTATTAAATTTTGATGCATCTTAAATAAGACAGAAAGCTTGCAATTAATGTATCTTGCAAACAACAGACTCAGATTCAGAGCTTTCCCTTATTAGCCGCAAATTCTGAACGCGCGAGCGCGCGGCGGTGGTGGCGGGTGGCGCTGCGCTGACCGATCTATGCGTCTTGGGCCATGAAAGTGTTAAAGTGTGCAAACGCATAGGAATTATATATTTTCTGAAGCCAAAACCTATAAAATGTTATCAAAGATACCTTTCCCTATGGGTCTAGCTAGATAGCCGGACTGTATTTAACTGCAAATTTGTAGTTTGATTGAATGCAGCAAGTACGACTGCATTCAAACTGCAGATTTGTGCATATATCCAGAGCTAGACGAGAAGATTAGAAATTTTTATCTTCCGTAGGTGTATTGCGCAAAGTCAGTGGAAGTATAATTCAATTAAGAAACAATATCGATTACCTTGCAACTGCAAAAGCAACCCACGACAGAAACCTCATCAAATCACCATGATTCATTCATACAGACAGGATCAATAAGATTAAAATATCGGTTGTCTCTATTATCTTTATTCCCGACTTCGTTACATGACGAATATTACTCTTATCTTAATAATATCAAATCTTAAATTTTTGGAACATTTGCTTGCATAATAAATTACAAAAACGGACACTGCTTACATTAGTCTGGCCACAGTGTCATTGGGGTAATTGAATCTCGGTCGATATTAGCAACCTTATAATATCCGTGTTTTCACATGTATCTTGCTTGACCTATTTAGCGTCGGATGTTGAGATCGGATGATCGGATCGCATGCATCTGACTCCTCCTTTTCCTTTATCGTCTCTTTTTCTGGTGACAGGTGGTCGGCTTTAACTAAATAAACTGCATCCGGCAAACGGGTTTCATTCCATCGGAATAAATCAATAGTGGACCAAACGCCAGGTGCATCCATACTCCTTTGATATGGATCTGCATTATAAGTTCACCTTAAACATCTGCCGAATATCTGCTAAAACTCCAATAAAAATTTATACAAAATTATGTAAACCATTATTGTTAATGTTTGGATTTGGAATAAGAAAATCATCTTAATATATATTTTTTCCATAATGCTGTGAAATCGAGAGTGGGCCCAGTTTCACTTTTGATATTCGTTTATAGTCAATCTTCTATCTAATCGAGCTCAACGATTTGGCTTTTTCGATCGCTTTAGTTCTTATGGTCTATCAAAAGTCAATCAGCGAAATATAAAAATAACCGGTGAATTAAAATTTTTAATCTATTAGAAAGGTTTGCGCTTAATTCCCTACAGTTTCGGGCCGGAGAAAGTATCGGTAATGCATAGTTGGCTCTGTTTCATAAAATTATTATGCATTTATTACAGTTTGATGCAACAAGCCCGTGCTGTTGGATTATAGCACGTGGAAGCCAAGCCGTGTTTAGATCGCGATAAGACTGGCGAAACGTGATCGATTGTTCACAGACTTCCACAGATCAGGGAAACAACCTACTAGGATAGGAGTCTAAGGTGCAGCTTCTTATGAAATTTAAAAATTAATAATATTTATTGTTTATTGCACTGTAAAAGAACTTTGACTAACAGGAAGGAGGTAAAGGAAAATAAAAATTCAACCAATTTTACATTCCGATAATTTCTCTTTTTGAATTTTGTTGTTATCGCACAACGATACGTAACGATTTGATTCACAAGTAATTTACTTAATAACCTATTGTTTTAAAAAACATCAAAATCATACTGCCTACACGCTTCATTAATTGATTCGTTAAAGCTTAACTTACGTACACGTATGAAATTAAACAGCTATAAAAATCCACATGTAGACTCGAGCCAAATATGTACCGATGACTGGGAATTGAACAAGGCTTTATGTATCCGAACCTGAATTTACAGAGGCGTTGATAGTTTTGTGAGAGGTGACCTTGGACCGTCTACGGCTGACATTGCAATGTTTTCAATTCGTTGGTCCCAATAAGACCTTCTCTCGCAATTCTGAACGAAATCCTATTTCTTTAGATTTATTTTAACATTTTACTGATATTTTAAACACGTGAATGTTTGTTTATTAGATATTTCACTCGGTTAACACCTTGTGCAGCTGTTCTATTTCAGGTTTGTTCAAGACGCGTAACGCGGTTGGTGTTGAGTTAACGGCACTTTCTATCTGTTATCTCTAAATCACCACCTCTTTCCTCTCGGTAGTCAAAGTCTGTACGATTAGGGATCGCTTGATTTAATGTTGCCACGTAAATAATCAGATTAAACGCCTTGTTTGATCGTTCACTTCGCTCTCATTTGTAGGTCAGCGCGCCGGTCGACTTGCCGTTTTACCTGATACGTGATCTTTGCCACAGTTTTCTATCTTCGGTTTCTAGATGAGGTTGAGTTATAAGTTTATAAGTTGACTGTTAGAATTGATGTCTTCATCAATAGGCCGCTTTGTATAGCACTCTTTGAATGTTCCAGGCTAGTGCAAACCGCATGCGCAGTTCTGTGGTTGGCTATCTACGACGCATTCGTCTCGAACGGACGTCGACCCGCTATTTTCTAAAGTTGTGAAATAATTTTATGAATATTACAATATCTGCGTTTATAATTATGCTTGCTAGCATCAGATACAGGGCACACAAACCTTTGTACTAAGCCGAAAGGGGTAATCACAAGTTGATCAGTTGAGCTACCTGTAGATTATTTGCAGTGTGCAGCAGTTAGCTCAATTGTAATTACTAGTTCTAATTTGTTTCTATTATTTGATTGTAATTTCTTTGCTAATAAAGTATGATTATGCTTGAGAATATCAAAGTGTTGTACCTACCTGTTACACCAACACTCACATATAATTGGACGAATACGTAACATTCCTATTGTTACAAAGACTCGAATCCCAGAGGGTATACAATTATGTCACTAAATAAGGCATCAGTCACGACAAGTCGACGCCAAGACATAAATAGAAAGTGTCAAATGCTTCGCGTTCGTTCGCCATACGCTGAATACCATTCGAGTAGGTGCTGGTCGTTGTCGGTCGTAGTACCTTCATAATTAAGTCCTATTAACCACATATTTCGAATAATTTACGCATGGTTATGTACCGTTGCACCGTGCATGCTAGATAGATATACGTTTCTGTGATTTTTAGTTTGCGTATTGCACATGCAACTTCCATACCGTAAACAGTTTTCATCGGTACTATGAATATTACATGAAATGCAAGGTCTGTGTTGACTCGACGAAATCACCATAATGTGTTTCGTGTTGGTTTTTATTACATGTAGGCTTGGCACGGAGATTGTAGTCTAGGGTAGTAGAATCGGCAATAATGACATCGCAACATCATACCTTGCGTACATCATGAAGTTGTAGGAATGAATTTCAAATAGCAAATTACGCAATCGATGACAAAATTACGTAATTTTTCTCTATTATACCCCACAACAATCCCCGTGCTTTCCCTATAGGACAAACCAAACTTTTATCTATATGAAAGTATAGATTAATTTAATTAAATGGTCATGAATAGTCCTGTTTAATAATTAATGGGCACCATCTCTACCATCGATCAGATTGATGTCATCCGGGTGTTGCGTGTTAAGTAAGCGAACGGTATTGTGCGGGGATAAACGATTTCCGTCGTGAAGGGAGTTTTGATTGGACATTCGCGGGTCACGTTCCATTGAACGAGACGAGGATACCGCTCATGCGGAACGGGCGCGGTGGTCAGCGCGGCCACTTCCAACTGTATCTATTGCCGATATCTGATATTGCAGATCTGTCCTGAATATCTTGAGATTAAATCTACTTAGAGTTGAAGGACTGATTCAAATCCTATTTTCAGTCACTTAGACTACAACGAATGTGAAAACAGTATATAAGTACCAAGAAATACCACTTTAGGTTTATAACGTACAAAATTAAATGCGTGTTTGTTTTTGTAATGAATAAATAGGTAATCGTATATAAAAACAAGCCCCATAACGGTTGTTTATATTTACCATGAATACCTAGAACTAGGAGACGATATCTCAACAACAAAATATGCTATCTTGATATCGTCATTTCGTGTTAATGTATAATTGTAATGTCAATATCATTTCGTGCTAATTGTAATCTCTGGATCTACTTATGTATATATAGGTAGGTAATGAACCGATTTTGAAAATTCTTTTACCTATAGAAAGCCACGTTATTCGTGGGTGTCATATATTAACCCGAAAAATGAAAAATCTTTAGCGTGCATAAAGATTTTTTTTTACGTTCATCGCAGAATGTTTATGAAACGAATGTCCACCGGGGCAAAGCCGGGACGGGTCGCTAGTATATAATAACAAATATGTCACTTTATTAGACGAATCTTCGTTTGCATCATTCTATGAACAGAACACGGATAACGATGATCAATTACTAGAATAATCCAATCATTGTTTTGCCGTTTGTTTTGAGTGCAGACGCTATTTACTTACATATGCGAGGAACAATGTGGTTCGTGGAGCATTGTCGTAGCGATGACGACGTCTGCGACTTATTGTGGAATAATGTTCGTTTACGTAAATCATAGCAACAGAATGGTAGCTGTTTGAACAGTTTGAAATCATTATTGGGTCTGTAGGTTCAGCAGCGATAAATTTCTGTTTGTACGTTTATTACATACTAGTTGTCGCCCCGCGGTTTCACCCGCGTGGTGATAGATATTTTTGATAATATACAATATATCTTTATAAATTGTAGCCTATGTGTCTGATATATAAGCTAACTTGGCATATTATTGTAAAGTTTCATTAAAATCCATTCAGTAGTTTTTACGTGAAACAGTAACAAACATTCATCCATCCATCCACACTTACAAACTTTCGCGTGTATAATATTAGTAGGATTGATTGCGTTGTATAACTTTATGACATATATTTTAAATATAACCTAGCTTTATCGCTATTTGTATCTTGAGGAGGGCTGGGTTAATGGGGACTTTGGAAGTTTATTCCTTTTTAGTATATTCCCTTTGAGAGACCAAAGCCCTGAGTTGCATTGTTGTATGGGATTTGGGTAAAATAGTCCTTACGACAAAGGCGCTGTATTTAATCCTATTTAAAAATGTTTCCTTCTTCAAACTTTTCATGGGAAATATAAACCCCGGATATGGTTTTTTTAGATTAATTACTAAAACAATCACAATAATATGTACATTAAATTTTGTACGTCACTTTCAACTCGATACTATATCGTCAACCGGACTCAAATCGAAATTAATAAGTCTGTGGTAAAACAACTTTGAAGGCCAAGTATTTTATTAACATCTTGCATCATTTTGTAAGGGCCACTTAGATTGAAATTTCTCGGTCTGTAAAATACTGTTACTTGAGAATTAATGCAAATTGTAAATTAAATGAGTCATGCATGGTATTTTATTCACTGGCTTTAAGATTTAATTTTTTAATATTGTACTTAATCAGAAAAGAAAATAGAAATAAATGCAACCGGAAACCATGACCGGCATGGGTTTGGAAGTGTAACTAAAATACATTAACGTGCGTGGAATAAATAAAAGAGCTACGTAAAGTAGCAATGGTTGGTGATTTTTAGGGTTCCGTATCCGTACCTCAAACGGAACCCTTATAGTATCACTTCGTTGTCCGTCACCCAAGACCTTTGTCTCAGGAACGCGTGGAGGTTATCAGGTCAAAACTAACACCATATACTCAAGTCCCTGGAACTGTGAAAAAATCAAACCAAGTCAATGCAATCAAATGTTTATCCCTGCATATTTTGCAAGGGAATCACACATACACAATACCTTATAAGTGTACTTCCCGTTGACCTAGGATCATGAAATTTGGCAACAAACAATGACTTAAAGCACAAGTAAACAGGAATGTCTGAAATCTGTAAATTTGTAGATTTATTACAAAAAACCCCCTGTGCGTTCCACTCGAAAATTTATTATATACATATATTCATCGAAAATTTAGAACGTCTGGGCCTATTCTTTTGCTCACGAGTACAAGTTTGTATAGAATCCTCAGTGCTCGAGCCTGTCACATAAGAACTACGAATATGCACTTCAACTTTTATTTCCTAAGGACATAATCATGAGAAACAATACAATGCTTATTTTCCAATTCTACAGACGAAGAATTCATAAATATTTTCACATCATCACTTACTAATGATTCCTTATGCATGCTACCATGTTTGAATAATGGATTCAATTCAAAATAGAATACCCATTTCACATTATTTCGCTTGAGAATCGATCAAGGCAAAGTTGTATTGTATGCAAGAACACTACATAATACCTAATTGCATTAATGTAAAGGTACTACTACTATCACATAAATGTATGGTACGTATTATGTGAACCGGTAAGTTCGATAAAACTAATGAAGCCAATTTTATTTAATGTCCGGAAATCGATTTCATATTTCGATAAATTATTATAAATATATAACACAAGCTCTGCTTACCATGGGGCTAGATAATGCTGTGTGTATTGTCCAGCAATATTTATTTAATATTTATTATTTATTTATTAATGTTACTATGAAGGTAGGTAAAAAAATGTATGAGTTCACGTTCATGAGGGTAATTCATTAAACTTGAGTTGAATTTGACACCACTTTTAGAGATTTAGTCGAAACAGGTCATTTCAGCGAGTGAGACGATTTTTCATTTTGTGTGTTTAAAATCTTTAGCTGTATCACAAAAAAAAATGCCATTAACAGCGGAACAGATCGCGCAAGCCGTCGCATTGATCGACCAGGGACTGACACAGCGTGAAGTGGCTATTGTGTTAAACGTACCACGTTCCTCCATGCAGTATGCCTTGAAACGATATCAGGTGACAGGAAACTACACCCAGCGGCCAGGTAATGGTGGTAGAAGATGCACATCAGCTCGGGACGACAGGTTTATTGTCTTGGAAACTGCCGCCGTTGAGATACGACAGCGGCTCCAAAACGTAAGAGGCATTATATATATTTGGCATGTGAGCGAGCGCACGGTGAGAAGAAGAATGGAGGAAGTACATTTAAAAGCTCGAAGACCAGCGCGTGGCCCAGAACCCCTCAGAAAGCACCGAGTAGCTCGTCTTCGTTTCGCCCAAGAACATGCAAACTGGACACACGATCAATGGGCCAGAGTTCTCTTGACGGATGAGTGCCGTATTGCTTTAAGATCTCCAGATGATCGTGAAAGGGTGTGGAGAAGATGAGGAGAAAGGTTAAGGAAAACCCATTACCACTACACAAACAGTTAGTTTTCACGGCGGCTCCATAATGGTTTGGGGAGGAGTAAGTTCTGAGGCTCGTACGGAGTTAGTGGTGGTCGACAACCGGTTAAACGCTACTCGATACATCGAAAAAAATCTACAGGATCACGTTCTACCCTACTCGGGGTTCATTGGGTACGACGATTTTTTGTTGATGCACGATAATGCACGCCCCCACGTCGCTCGGTGCGTCAAGGAGTACCTTCAAGAGGTTGGGATCCGGAAGTTACAGTGGCCAGCTCGTAGCCCGGACTTGATAGAACACATCTGGGACATGCTAAAAAGAAAGATCAAGTCGGGTTCCAATCCACCACAGTCACTAAATGAGCTCCGCGTTGCAGCGCTGGCCGCTTGGGAAGCGATACCGCAAGAAGACATCAAAAAATTCATTCAGAGCATGCCTGATCGGATGTCATCAGGGCTAGAGGAGGAAACACCCGCTATTAATTCAACTCCAAAAGATGTTTCTTTCTTTAATCAAATTATTTTTTTTGTTAAAATTCCTTAATTTTTGTTTGATTTTTCGGCTTATTCGTCAACTCGCGGGCGTGAAAATCGAAATCACCCGCGTGTTGGAACCTTCCAATTTTACCTATTTTTTCTGTCGTCAACTCGCGTGCACATCATAAACGGGACTTTGTACAGTCAGATGAATAAACGAAAACTGCCAAGACTGCTATATTATTGTAGCAGAGTTCCATATCCAAAGTACCAGGTTAACAGAAATATATCGGAGGGTGCGCAAGTGATCAAATTTCAACAAAAAAAATGACCATTTATCTATTTCTAAGATTCATTTACAATGCCTCTGGAATACCAGGAGAGTAGAAGTGTATTGGAAATAAAATAATATAATGAAGTAGGTACGCAAGTAGAATTCAAAATTTCAAATAGGAATAACAAAATCTACACTGTTTAAGAAACATATAATGAGGTGTATTGTTTTGGCACATTTTCCCAATGAATCTATTGAGAGTGCTTGGTTGTACGTTATGTCACAATATCCGAAAGATGAAAATATTGTCAAATTTAATGATCATTTCGTAGGGACTTCATTTTTTGTCGACAAATAGTCTTGTTATAAGATGCATCACTCACATTTATGTTACTGATGATTTTTTTATTTATTTGCTTAGGTTTAAACAATTTACATAACATTTTATGTAAACTGCATTCGTGACTCATTGTTATATTATTGATTTGTGATATTCTTGATAATTATTAGGAAAATAAGCAGTTTTATATGTTGTTTTCTATTTTATCTAAATCTAAACCAAAAACCATATTGTTTTTTATTTTAAACTCTAATCGTATCGTGTCTTGCACATTTAAAGTAGGCACCTATATTAAATTTCTTAAAATAATCTAATTCTTAAAACGTTTTTGTAGATGACTGTACATAAATACGTCAGATTTCACACAACCGAGATGACGACACAAAAAATAGGTAAAATCGAAAGGTGGTAACTCGCGGGTGCCCGCGAGTTTCAAGCCCGCGAGATGACGAATGAGCCGATTTTTCGTGTTATTGATATGGCATGCTTTATTTGTTATGTGAAGGCATTAAACAATTCCGAAGGCAATGAAGAATAACGTAAATTAATGTTCAACCTCTGACGATAATCGATACAATAGAAAAAAACAAAATTCAAAAACTTTCGCAAAAATTGTCAGTGGCCAAGTTTCCGTGCCGGTGAGTGTATTATAATTTGCACGATTGTATACGAACATTCATAATAGAGCCGAGAATTCGTGATACGTTTACCAGTATTTTGCAACATAATCTAAATTTAACTCTGATATAATTAAATTTTAATACTATAAGTCTAGTCAGTAAACAACATATTTTTTTTACTGACTCGCACAGCAATAATGGAATAATGATGAAGTATGCCAACTTTTTTTGACGGCACCGCCATCTTATTATCCAATTATTTAAATTGTGCACTGATTATAGCATTTCAGCAATTTGATTGTTTTAAATTTTGCGTAGTTATCTTTAATAGATAATGTAAAATTATACACAACACAGTGCATTTCAAATTCATTATGAATGTGAGCGGGTTAACTACGAGCCTAGTTTGTGTTGGAAGAACACTAACGTATGAAAAGTTAGCTTTCTTGCAACACAAAAAACCCGTTTACGGTCATAGTGAATTCGTTAAACTACGATAGTTATATTAGTTAAAATTGCTCATATCCAGAGAAGCCATTAATTTTGAAAGTTATCATACGTCAGAACCTAACTATAGCTTGTTTTTCTTTTCAGGTAAGCTAAATCGGACGATTTCTCTACCCATCAAATATGTATTCAATCTTCATCCACGCACGTAAGTAATATATGGACGTACATATATAGAGCAATCTCAGACAGGATAAGCAAAAAATCACCGTCTTGACCTTGTCCATTGAATCACCAATGTCTTAAGGCGTAGAATAAATTGTATGATTTACACCAAGAGTCGCTGGTGGGTGACGATCGCACGATTGAATTTCCCGTATCGTGGCGTCAGTAGCCGTAATTGAATTACCCCCCTACCTCATAAATGGGTTAGTGGCCTAGCCTCACATGTGATGTGAGATACGATTGAGGCCCGTCCCGTCACACTATCATACGACTTAATACGTACCTTTGACTTTAGTGTCCCTTTCAATAATATTCTCATTCAGCGTTTATCAACTGTAGGGCAAGCACAAAAATGCGTCACTTTGTCATCGAATGCGTAAATTTTTTGAAACTTATTCCTTCAACTTCAATAATGTACGCAATGTAGGAAGATGCGATGTCATTATCTTTTCTACATCCCGGAGACATTGTTAGTCCGTAATCTTGAATTATTCTCTCTATATCAGCTAGGGTCTTAGAGAATTCAACCAAATCGCTAGGGTTTCTCCAATGTGTTAGTTGAAACTTGATATTCGATAAAATAAAGGCTAGCTTTCTATTTCACGTGGTTTAGCGATAAAATAATTGCAGGAGCTAAATGTACCATGTAACTCTTTGAGTAGTGACTTTATGTGGCAATAAGCTATTCGTTTCAGGAGTTTATGTTGCGGTGAAACAGGTCCCCTGAATTTAGAGTAAGTTAGTAATCGGAAGCATATCTTTAATAATACGTAAGTCAATTCAAATCTTTATCTTAAATATCAGTCAGTTAAATATTTGTCCTGCTGTCACTAATGCACAACTGAGTCCCTATGTATATAAGTAGTATAAGCATATATATATTATGATATGTATGTAGTATATTGCCATGTAAGTATTATAAGTATTATATTTTATTTTATAATGTATGTATAACCTGCAAGCACAGAGATCCCCTGGTACTGTCCACGATCCTATCCATCCATGGTTGTCTGGTAGAGATCGCTCTTGAGCGATAAGACCGCCAATTTTATCTAGTTTTTTAAGTTTTTATTTTACATTGTCATTTTAGTATGCAATAAAGAATTATCTATCTATCAGTAAGGGCCTACATTTGCTTCAGTACAGATAAAAGATATACTAGATTACCGAGACATTCGTCTGCTTCTTTATGATCATTGTGAGCTCTGTCGAAGTAACTATATTTATTACCTTAGTTCCAACAAAACAACCCACGTAGACTTTTGCTGTCCTGTTTGGAGCGTTTTCCAGATTAGTCTTATTTATCATCTTAAAACTAGTATTTATAATTCGCCGTAATTCTCTTTAAGGGGCTCTGGTTACCCATTTACCAATTATTATCTTACAAATGACCTTCTTGTGTAGAGTTTGTAGGAGGCACACCGCTACTTATGTTTTACCAATGCAGCGAAGGTATCATCGAATACATTGTAACTCGAATACAAACGAGCACCGGAAATAGGCGATGTCGTCTGCTCCACGGGCTCATTCATCATTTTAAGTGATATTTATTGTTCAATGCAGTGTAGGGCTACACAAGCCACCGAATCTCCCCTACCTACTACTTCTGACGAACTTTGTTTTGCTTAAAGCAGCATGAGACTTTAATTGTAGGAATTCTATTTACATTCACCAGATATTACGACTGATGTGGCGCGGTGGGCGAAGGTCCGCCTGCGACGCAGGAGGTTGCGGGTCGATTCCCGCCTCGGAACAATTGTGTGTACGATCTGCAGATATTTGTTACGGGTGTTCTGGTTGTTTTCTATGTATAATAAAAAAATATCTATCTATGTAATATATCGTATTATGTATATCAGTTATCTATAGTATATAGTACCCTACCTATAACACAAGCTCTGCTTAGCTTGGGGCTAGATAATGCTGTCCACCATTATTTATTTATTTATGGGACTATGGGACATTATTTAATTTCTTAATAACTTAGATATTATTTTCTTGCCGATACTTCGAGCTAATACAAAATTAGCTCTAAGAATTACTAAGCTGAAGTGGCAGTGGGCCGGTCATATCTCGCTAAGAACCGACAAGCGCTGGTGTAAACGTGTTCTTGAGTAGATTACGACTTGGTAAACGTAGTAAGACGCCCTCCGGCGAGGTGGGATGACCTGCGAGGCTGTGAAAGACTGCAGGCAGATGCTGTATGCGTTTTTTCATCATTAGGAGAGGCCTATGTCCAGCCGTGAACTGAGATAGATAATATTCAATCTATTATTACAGCCAGTCAACAAATAATAATACCATGCCGGACGTTAAACTGACCATGGGATCGTGAAAGTTGCAATTAGTATTGTGCAACAACTTTTATCTGTTCTGGCGACGTAAATTACGTTTTTTTTTTTAGAAATATCGGTGCGGAATAATAACTTATATGCGTGATGCGACAGATTCGGCGATTGTAGAGACAGTATTTATGAGTACGAAAGCAAACGCAACGGATCCGATGTTCTCGTATGAATGGACTTTCTAAT
This sequence comes from Eupithecia abbreviata, assembly GCA_943735965.1. NCBI lineage: Eukaryota > Metazoa > Arthropoda > Insecta > Lepidoptera > Geometridae > Eupithecia > Eupithecia abbreviata. The sequence continues at coordinate 8,377,877 of OX030982.1, read as the reverse complement.
GGTTTTCGCCTCATAGTAACAATGTATGCGAACAGCAAACCGTGTAAAGCACGAGATTTTCACGTGGATTGTCTTTGTAACCACATGCTAGGAACGAATATTTATGTGCTCATCACACACTCCCAGTTGCTTGCTCTTTAAAATCGTAGCTGGTTCATACGTGAGTATTTGTTTTTAATCTAGAGATTATAAATAAATAATGATAATTCATAGAGAAATAATAATTCCGGCCACAGAAATTTTTTTTGGCCACGTGGCTAAACTTCTCATTTAATAACTAAGCATCGAGAAATTGACATGGCCTCTAATAAACTAATTTATCTTCTTTACAACGCCAACTAAAAATGTTAAAGAAAGCGTCAAGTCAATATCAACAATTAATTTTACTTGTCCTTCTGATTTATACATTGCCAACTAATTTACGAAGTCGGCCACGGAATTTGCAACTTATCACCATTTTACGTTTTACAGCTTCAATACAAGCTCCTCAAAAATTATATATTCAAGCTTCAATAGACAACATCATATAATTATAACTTAACATGTAAAATAATACTTCATATTCTTATAACGCTAAAATAGCCACTGTACGATTTGGCGCGAGTGCGCGACATGACAGTAACCGGCCATTTGCACCAATCAGAGAGCGCCATTCGATTTTTGTACCGACCCGCCCGTGTTTGTTTATTGTCGTTCGTGCGTTCGTATTGCAATAGTTTCATCTGTAATTAATTAAAGTTTTCGAAAAGTTTTAATTAGTTATGACATCTAAAAGTGAAAACGAAGTACCTTTGTACTGTTCTGACGAGGAATCGGAAGGAGAAGGTAAGCCGTCGAAAAAAAAGCGGGGTGAATCTAAGAACTGGATATTTATGAGTAAATTTTCGACTGTGAGTTCCGCCAATGAAGCCGTGAGTGCAGAAAATACGTGGGCAGTACGCACTACACACGACTCCATGGACGGGAAAAAACGATTTTATAGATGCAACAAAGTACCACGTAAAGGAGTACAGTGTCTCAGTATAAGTATATATGTGTACTGTGACAGTGTGCTGCAGAAATACTATATTTGCTATTTGAGGCGGATACAGAAGCAGTGTTACTTTATCGCACAGATTGCGCACATGATTACGATTCTATTAAGGGTAACTACGGTTATGGTATTTGCAACGAAACGAAATGTGAAATCAACAAACTGTATAACCTCCACCTAAAGCCGAAATCAATCTTGGAGTGTTTGAAAAAAAACTCTGAACTTAAAATACCTACAAAAAGGCAGCTTTATAAGAAAATTTGCACTAAATTGGACCAAACGACAAAAAAGAATATTCGAAAACACATATTGATGCACTGCAATCAGCTACATCTCATGAAGTATTTTCTGCTGCTTCGGAGTTGTTTTTGAAGAAATGGAAAGACCAAAAAGAATTCGTCACATATTTTAAAAAAGAAACGCGTATACCGTTGGCCCGTTTCTTAGTGGTGGCAGAGGAAATGGTTACTAGCTGGTCACAAGCGACAGATGAAACCTTCGCGTCACAACCTGAATTGCAGTTATGTGATTGGACAACCGGATATCAATGGGCTAAAACTGATACCAAAATTAGAGTTGTACAATCAACACCAGACAGCAACACATATTTAATTCCAGGAAAAGACTCGCCCAAAAATAATCAAGCTGAGAAAAAATTCAAGCATTTTGATGAATATAAAAAAGTGTTTTTTTCATTTTGGAAAGTAACACTACCAAATAATCAGACCGTCTGGATTACTGGTTGCTGTGATTGTCCTGATTTTTATCGCAAATACATCTGCAAGCATCTGATAGGTCTAGCAATCAGACTGAAATTCGTAATGCCACCATTAGAGGCAAAAGCATAGCCGCTTGGACTGAAAAGAAAGCGTGGAAGGCCAACTAAAGCGCGAGCGGCATTAATAATCCAGTAATGTTTTCTTTTTCTTTTAATTAATTACGTAAATATACGTGCTTAATTACTATAAATGATTGTATTTCAATACACAAATTGATTTTTATAAATAAAGTGTTTTATTTTGTCTGTCGTCAATAGTTCATATGTAATAATAGTGGTTTTAATATACTATTTGATGACAATTTTAGGTAAATTTATCGATCGATAAATGTAGGGTGACTTACATTTTAAACATACTAAATTATATAATTAGAAGCTAATAGAATTACTATTTTGGTGTCATATATTAATATTTTAGAAGTTTGCTATTTGAATGCATGCCACAAATTTAGATGCTAAAAAATAACCACCATGCTGAGTTATATTTACAGTGGCTTACATAGAAGATAACTAGTGGCTGAGATACTATTATTCAGACGCGCGTTGGTTGTGGCCGACTTAGTAATTTAGAAGGTAACTTATATTTTCTGAGGCGAATAATGCTATTAAAAAGAAGCTTGTTTAATTAGTACCCTAATTCATACAGCAACATCTAGCCCCGAGCTATGCAGAGCTTGTGTTATGGGTACCTGACAGATTTTTTTTATTACATAGAGAACACATTTTTGCGATTCGTACATGACGTGTCCCAAGCCGGGAATCGTACCTGCAACCTCATGCGTCGCAGGCGTACCTTCGCCCGCCCCGCCACATCGGTCGTCAATGAGTCGTATAAAGAGCCAATTGATAATTACTGTCTACGGATGACCAACTTAAGTTTCAAATATCTAACTAGAGCCTTGAATTGGGCACAATAATAATTATAGTTGGATTTTCTAAGCTTAGTTTAGAAGCTTACTAAGCAAAGTAATTGCTGTTATTATTTGCTCGTTTGTTGCCTATAATTTTAACTGTGATTTTCCTCATCTTCTAACATTATTTTAAGCACTTTTATCATTGTCATCATGAAACCTCAGCTGACACCGGCCTTCCACCACGGACGTTACGGGGTTTTGGTTCCGGATATAAAAACATCTTAAATGTCAACCCGTACTTCATGGTTTTTATACTTTGTTTGCTATGCAAGAAGCCTCGGAATTGATCAGATACGCTTCAATCAATTTCAATGAAACTTGTTTACCTGTTATGCATGATTCACTGCCAAAGTTTCAAATATCCCAAAACCGTTGCAAAATATTATTTTTATCTCAAGTCTGTGTTGATATGTAATGTAAGATATCAAATTTAGTCCGTCGCCTTGATCTGTCAATAGATATTGTAATAAAAAACACTCGAAGTGTGTACAATAAATACCTATCATATAATCGCTTCAGATTAATAATGAAATTGTGTATACGTGACAAGCGACAAAAAGCAAACAACATGGTAAACTAACTCCGCACGACCTGGCTCCTCGTGTACATAGCTGTTGCCATTTACCTCGTCTCCGAATGTTATTGCGCAATACGTCCGCTTCCTGGCGATTTCCTTCACCGGCTTTAGTTATAGCTTGGAATACTATATTTTGTTTTATTGTCTTGACTGTTTTGAGTTTTTTTTTATTTTTCCCATCCGGGAGCTCATGACGTCACGTCATAGTGCGCGCCCGAACCGTGGAGCGTGACGCGCCGCTTCCGCTCAGCCGTTTCCGCCTTCCAAAGCGAAATTATGTGAACTCTGTTATATCGAAATTTCATTTTGTAATCTGGTTTAAACTGGCCCTTATCGTAATTAGTCTTGTTGGTTATACAATCGTCGTCGTTGAAATTTCTTGATACTACAAAATCCTCCGTTCTTCTTGATTCCTTTTTCAATTTCCATTTTCAATATCTGCTTAACTTGTTGCTAGATGATGTTGATAATGAAATTGGTGGAGTTAGAATACCTATTTATATAAAAAATACATTATGCTGGATAATCCACATGCCCAGCATAATGTATTTTTTTATATTCTAACTCCGCGCCAACTTCATTATTATTAATGGTGGTTTTGGTGGTGTTTAAATCCATCGATTGTGATATTGATAAACAGAAGTACAAGCGGAGATTTATATCGCTTACTATAACCTCAAAACCTTTCTCACACCCTGCAGGTGCAAGTAATGAATAATGTAGCTTTTCCGTAACTTAATCTACTACGTATTATCCTACCTAGAAATGTGTATTGGCGAAAGTTATAGGCTATATAACATTCGTTTGTTTTTGACATCCCCACTAGGTACATCAATGAACCTTACCACATTCAGGAAAACCTACATCCTCAAAGGGGAAGTTTCAATGCGTATTAACCAGTTCACCGATAGTCCGATACTCAAGGAACCGCAAGTAACCAAAGCCCGATCCTCAGCCCGTTGTCGTTTCGAGTGACATATTGCCACATGATACTGCACTATCAGATTTCGTCGTGCACTGCAATTAGCGCGTAGAGGGCTCGCGCTGGTTAATCATTGGTGTTGGTGCTAATGTTATTGTGTACCGTTTCTGGTCTACTTTGTTTGGCTTTTCTTATCCTGTTTCATTGTTATCACTTTAATAATAGATAGATAACATTGTTGTTGTTCTTACGTCTATGAAGTTGTGATTTTGTTTTTACCTTTAATCTTAAGTTACTAGTGTAATTGATTAAGTTTAATCATTCTAGTTATAAATAAATAAATTAAAAAATATGACTTTTGCCAATTTTTTATCCTGCCTGATGTTAATCAGTAAAACTATCACTACTCTCCTCGGTAGTAGTATTCTTAAATAAAACTTCTTACTTCAAACTCTTCCACTCTTACGGCTTCCCTGGCTTTTACGGTTCATTCGATCGTAAATAAACGAACTCTACTGACTTTCCAACTATCGTCAAGGGCTTTATTTACTGTTGTAACTCTGACGTCTATAAAATTTTAACCCGTTTGATCTTCGACTTGTCGATATCTCTTGAAAGTTTATGTTTCTCGAAAATCTATAAACATGAGATAAACCATCGTCAGTAGGTGTAGGTATAGGTACCATGCCCACTTTAGATTACATAACAACCCGTAAATGGATTTCAAGTTCTCGGTCATCTGTGATTGAACCATTATGCACGCGTATCATATCATTAATCTTATCACAAAACGAAAAGTAGCTTTTTTTGACTCATAAAAATATAACTTCGTCTACTTAATAAATGAGTAGAAAGTGTCGACTCTAACAATGTGTTCAAGTTTCATTCTGTAACCTTTAAGAGACGTGGCGCGCATGTGAATATATCTTATTGTGCAGTACTATTTTAATCCGCTCTTTTGATAACGTCTTAGATTACATAGGTTTTTAAATTAGAGGCGTGAGTCAGGGTGAAAGTGTCCCACTCTCGGAACAATCGCATGGCTCAGCTTTGAAGTGTCACTGAGATCTATCTATGTGAGATTTATGTCGTAGGTATGGATAGATATAGAGGTCTTAGGACTTATGTTGCGATTTGCGTAAGATTTTCAATACAATAATTGAAGCGTCTTTGTACCTACTTCTGGCTTCATCTATGAAGTTGTTATTTTGTATTAAATGTTAAATACAGTAGTGTTAACTTTTAATACGTACAATACATCCAGAGAAAGGATAAATTTGGTAAATAAACACTGTTTGAAGGTGAAAGATACATAATACAAGATAAAACTGTTTATGTTGACCCAGATCTAGGCGTTTCCTTGTTTATAAGATAAAATACTGTGCTCAGATACGGGCTTTATTGTTCCCGTGATTGTAAAAGGGAAATTAAACAGAAATAGACAGAAGTTGAAAGTTTTATGAGTCATCAACTATTATAGCACGATAATAGCTTAAAGATTGCATTAATGTCTCAGATAAAAGTAATAAACTATTTCAATTTATATACCCTCAAGCGATAAGTGTATACAAAATATGCATCTGTGAGTGAGAGAATCTCGTATTTCAACTATGTATAAAATTTTCTAAAATCTGAACGGGCCTCGAGTAGTACCTGAATGAAACGGCAAAGGTGACGAAATAGTTAGAGGAGTATAACAACGGGCAATCTATTTATGTTTCGGGATCAGCGACCTACTAATACGTACACACTTCATTCATTTCACAGCTGAAGATGATTCATTGGTTTTACTACGTTTTCTGCGCCCACTTCAAGACTAACGATTTTGACTAACCCGCCATGTGGTTCTTGTATGGTTCTGGTTACTTTTTATTAGATTATGTAGTCGACACTTTGACAGACTGAAACTCATTTTGTTTAGCTACTTAACCCAAATAAAAATACTGTGCTATTTTGGTTTTGATATCACAAGGTTCCATTTAATCTTTGTTTATAATGTTGCGATCGTCTATCGTTGACCTATTTGCTCTTATTTCGAGTGTATCATTTATTAGTATTTACGACACTTGTGGTAATCGTGATTCATGGTTCTCCTATAACTTTGGCGGGACTTACCACTTATGGTGAGTGATTGTTTCTGTTTTGCAAAGGTAAGCTAAACGAACTAGTCTGATTGTGATTGAATATTATAATTTATCACGAGTCGTTTAGCCAATGGACCCATTGTTACATTGGACTATAAACAACAAACTCGCAGTACAGGCAACAGGAACGGCACAAATAGCTGACGCAAAAGGCACTGTCGAGTGCATGTCGAGGGGCCGATGTCATTAGTTCCGTTAAGGGGGCATAAAGCGTGTCACCAGCAGACCTAACTTATGTTTAGTTGCTGCTGATGCGTGCTCTATCAAATTGTAGCTCGAGGCGCTCGTAGAAATCTCTAGACCTTAATTCTGTTGATTAATATTTATTGTCGTTTAAAATGTGAGAGCGTTGTTTCACCGTCTATAACTTTAGTATTTATGGCTTTGCTTACATTGTGGCTTTTCAATTTTATTAATGTTTTAACTTTTTAATTTAACACTAGGTATTTTGTTTCATCTCACCTCACTTCCATGTCCGATACTTCATTGATCATTTAGCCGTCACACGTTTTGAATATAAATGTGAGTAAGTGCCTTTTATATACCCTTACGGGTCTATTGAAATGTATAAACATACATTTCAATAGACCCGTAAGGGTATCCGTATCCTTGTGTTTATAGTTATGATTCACACTTAGCTTGCCTCATTCAACTGGCGCCTGACATCTGTCGACGACATCCAGTCAATGACTTCGGGAGCTACCACCATCACAAGTGTCATACTACTTATTTTTTCTGTAATATTTATTGACAGTGTTCTTATGCCGATTTCCAAGATATTCTTCTCGCGTCAGTTCTCAGACGAAGTTAAAAAATAAAAGAAGTAAACTCGCGTTATCGAATTGACTAAGAACGCAAATTCTGTTGCTTTTAATGTTATGTTAAGTTCTGTAAAATGCATAATTTTCTCAGGTATAATTAATTACTGTTGTAGGAAATTGCGTGCCAGAAATTTATTAAACCAGTTGTTTTATAACTGCTGGTTACGCTATAGCCTAAGTGCACCCTTCAATTTGATTTGCATACTTGACGATAGAAAATTTATCAATTTTAGGCCTGCAAATTTTAGCACAACCAAGCCTATGTCTGATATTTCACTGTACGAACGACACGCGCACGACTTTTCAAATAGAAAATTCCTTCGCTGCATAATATTCGTCTAGCAACCGGCAATTTGTTTAATTGATAAGTAGTTACACTGTGTTTCGGGCCATTGTGAAAGATAATTATTACTGTTGGTAAAACATTCCTGACAATAATTATGCATTTACGTGTATCGTAATAATTGGTCCACGATTATCTATCATAACGAAATGTGCATTAATCTTGCTGCATTTTCTGTCGAGAGTGTCCCACTCAACTGAAAAGTAATAAATATTGCTGAACAATCCATATCTAGCCCCAAGCTCAGCAGAATCTTCATATCCTCTTCTATATAATATGTTTCTGTCACTGAGATCTAGTCAGATCATCATCGTTCAGTAATTTTCCTATTCTCTATACTAAAAAATTGCTTTTTAAACATTATGATTAAAAAAAATTGTTATGTTACTCAATTTTGAAGTTGCTATTATCTGACATTGATTTTAAGATTGGTGACTGGTGTTTTATCTTTTGCAATTGTATAGTTCTTTCACACACAAAATGGGGTCCTCGTTAACATCTGCAGCAGCTAGCATGTGAACATCATGCAATATCCGTTCAGTGTGAGTGACTAATTGGGATTAATTCATTTCGCACGGTGCAATTCATCAGTAAGTGCACTGGTGGTGGGTGCACAATCATTCACCCACGCTTCGAGCTAAAACAATGAACTATGAATGAGCCTCTAAACGTCTGCCGTATACGGCACGACATCCTACGTGTATTCTATACTAATTTATTGCTTTTACATGTCTATTGGATTGCCTGAGGCTAAGTCTATCTTGTAGACCATCATTATTTTTATTAAACAATGAAAGCCATTCCATAGAAACGTATTCTCTGTTGCGCGGCGTGTGAAGGTCCGTCTGCGTTACGCAGAAGGTTGTGGGTTCGATTACCGCCTTAAGACAAATCTTTGTACGATCTGCAGATATTTGTTCCGGATTTTCTGGGTATTTCTTTGTATAGTAAAACATGTAATGTATTGTATTAAGTATATCAGTCATCTAGTACCCATAACACAAGCTCTGCTTACCCTTAGGCTAGTTGATGCTATGATGCTGCTACGTGCACATAATAATGATGATAACCATTTTCTTCCAAGATGTATCATGCGTTAGTATAATGTGGAATGAATGTCGAATAGTCGACCAAGAAGACTATAGTGTTATTGATTACCGGCCTAGCCCTTTATTAAAATTAGATATACACTTGCTAGTTGCAGCAGCTGTAAAGCGTTTTAAAATGTCCACCTTGTACCTAATAATAGGCCAGCTCAGCCTCTATTAGGCACATATCCTTGCACGTGCGATGCCTATAGGAACGTGCACTCCCATATATTTGGAGAACGTGACGGGTCGATTGTTCACTGGAAACCGATTAGCGTTTACATTATTGTATTGAGGTATTCTCGTTACTGTTACTGCGCAAGATGACCGTGTGAACTCTTTACCATGCATTTTATGCTTTTATTCTTTAGTGGAATATTATGTGGAGTTGGGTTAATTAGTTCCCAAACCAAACTTGTCAATTCTCATGTTGCGCGATTTCAATTTGATAGGTTTTTATTGAAATACGATTAATACTTGGTTATGTCGCAATGGTATTGTTCGATGAATAACGACTTTAACACTAGAAGCTTGTGCTGGTGCTGTAACGCTATCTCATTGTTTTGTCGTCACTATTCAAACGTCAATAACAAATGAAACTGCTAATGCTGCTCTAACGTAATTACATTTCTATTATGTTGTTCTGAAACAGTCCCGGATGTCGAGTGTTATCCAACGAATGTTTAACTCTACCTTGCAATTATATTCTATTGAGGTAAATAGCCACCTACGACGTACATTTAGAGCGGCCGAGTCCACTAGGCGTTGAAGGAAATAATTAAAATTAGTCTCTGATCATGCAACAGCTTTACAATGGACCACGTTAAATGTTTACTTCACGCACGTCGGAATGTTCGACTTCGGGCAAAGGCGAAACATTTCGTGTAAGTACTACAATTTAGGCTGCATGCTCGACTGACTGCACGTATGCGGACCTTTTCCGCACTTACGCCTTATGTTCTGCTTACCAACTGAAATACAATGTTGAACACGTTTTCTACAACACAAGTGCGTATAACTTCACTTAAAATAACCAGATTAACATCGCTAAGTTACGAAAGTATGAAAGCAATTTATCATGCCTGCATTAAGTACAGCTGGGATTCTTCTATATTAGGATAAATTTCACTACTACTCGTAGTAGGTACTGTGGTTATTTAGTTTAATCTTCTCGACTTGTGACAGTAACCGGCAGCTGCTATCGATAGTGAAATTTTCCGATCCATTTTAAAAGCACCAGAGATAAATTTCTTTAATGAACCTTAACATGGAACGAACAAAACTGGAGAGTGAAAGCACGTAACGCTCGATTGCCTCACGTTGCTCCTCGTTTCTTTTACATTTTATTGGCAAGTGTCACTGTTTGCCAACATCCAATTTTGTGGCGAGACGGTTACGCTCGTCTACTGAATTTATTCTGACTGTTGCTACTTAAATCCTACGATTCATTGGTGCACCGGTATTTATTATTTACTCTCGTTTGTTTCCTTGTTCTGTTTGTCAGTACATAGAGATAGATGTTTTACCGTCTGCGGTATCTTTCTATATAAAAATGCAAGTGAACGACATAAGACATTTATTCAACGAACCTTTTCTGGCAAAATTCTAAGGATATTTTATAGAATACGAAGTATTTCCTAGAAATTCGTATAAAAATAATTTTGGTAGGATTAGTTGTCATTCTCATCTTATAGTTCTTATAATATTGGCTATATGTAAAATATAATAATATTTATCGCCAAGTGGACCATTATCATCACATCTTGATCTTACATCGTTCAATTTCATGCTTCTGGCCCACATATCTAAGTCATGCTTTCAACGACAACTTATCGGCGGAGGAAACTCTAGCCCAGATGGCAATTTCTAATTCCATCTTGCCCTTAAAAGTAGATTCAAGTGCACAGTTCCACGACTTGGAAATCTCAATTAAAAATAAATAAGATCAGGAATAGACCAGAAGGAAAGTTGGTCTCTAGTCTAATAAGGCAAAAGATTACCGAGAACTGGTACTTGACTTATCTTGTTTTGTTTAGTGAAACAAAAGGTAATTTATTTAGTAGATAAGTGGTAGTCAGTCGTACTCTGATTTCAATAGTAGCCGGATAACTTTATTTACGTAAGAGAATATATAAAAAAGTATTCAAAAAACTTATTGGCCACAGTACCACATGGGTAGGTTCTTGGTGTATTTCTAGATTTGAAATGTACAGTTTATGTTATAAAGAAGACTCACTCGGAGGAGTCGTGATTTAAAACATGCAACAAGGAAGGAAGTATATCTTCGGAATAATAACTGAGCAAAATGCCTTGTTAGAGTCGAGTAATTTCGTTGTTCGACCCTCAATCATGGTAGAACCATTTTGTCGATTTTTTGCTCTATGAGACTCTTTCAGTTGTACAATTAGCAATTAATAATTAAATCCAGATCCCTACGTATCAGCCATTAAGTAAATATTTTTTGTAGGTTCTTGTCCTATTTTTTGCACTTGCAATTTGATGACTGCGTATAAAGGTATCGCGTGTTGTAACACAATGCCGTGGCACGCCACAATACAATACAGCTGGTTCGAATGTTCAATGTTATGTCAAGCATACTCGTATATCTTTTATGTTCTGATTCAAAGAATCAACTCTCCGATATCAGTGCTGAGTCGTTGTTTGAAGGTTTCTCATCATATTATATTCTTTGTTTCGCATGGTCAGCGTCTGTCAGTGTATGTGAATTAATCATAATGGGTTCTAATTACTTTGCTACTAGCTATGTATATTATTAATATGTACATATAAATAATACTAAGGTTTTTATTCATGCAAATTATATTCGTGTCTACTACTTACCTATACCTATTATAGCCACCTTGTCTATTAAGAAATAGAGCTTGACCACATTAAGGTTGATACGCTCAATTGCTACAATCACCATACATACAACATTTTTAACCTTGTCGACGTGAAGATTATAATCTTATGATATTACATGAAATTGATATTCGGTTACAAGACATTATTTTTCGGTGATATTTATTTAAGTTATTACAAATCTGTGGACATTCATTTAAGTGTTCAGTGGACAATGGACATATCGTACATAACATTAAAAATGTCTAAACATTTCCAATTCAGTACAAACATGGTTACGTAAGCTAAAAATAAACAGTCTTAAAAATGTAAATCAAAATAATGTGTGCAATAAAGTAGCATTTGACACAAATTCTTTCGTCCGGTTATCGGTATGTTTTGCTAATTTTGAAACGCCCGCATTAATTTTCGTCCAAAGTAATGAAAGCGTTTGTTAGAGCGTTCAATGTACATATGTACATATATCAGTTTGCATATGCAATGTCTTTCTCAGCTTAGTGTATTCCTATAGATGGAGGAGCATCAATAAACTTGTTTTCCTAATCGGGAATGCGTGTATTTCTAAGTAAAGTCAAACAAGGACTCTAGATAGTAGTCAGATTATATTCAAATAGATTCACATAATATGCATTGCTAAATGGCAATGCATAAAATCAATTCCTTTATGGATTTTTCTCTGTTTATTTAGATTAAGTCTATTGAATTTCTTCATGACTAAGTATAAGGTATTTTTAAATACATAATATCAAATCGGTTTTAACCTCGCAATTTTTTTAATGATTTTATAATAAAGCAAATTTTCATTTTAGATTTTATACAGTCAATAGACCTTCCTTTGGCCACTATCACATCATCTTGTCACACTGTTGATTTTTCATCTTGTGGCCGATATCACAAAGGTCAAAGATTCACTCATGTCTGAAAAATTCTGAAATTCTTTTTCTCGCCTTACTACCTTACTTTTTCTCGATAAAAATGCTATAAAATGTAAGTGCATGCGCATACCTCAACAAGGTATATTCTTATTGAATGATAATAAAACTTAACTACCTTTAAATAGATTATATACATGGGTGACCGTTATGTGTACGCTTCGGTGATGGCCCACAATCTGGTCAATGTTATTAGATGTAGGTATAGGTACCTACGTTACGTTCCTGCTTTAACAACCTATCATTAAAATAAACGAAGGTTTTATATGCCTTTACTTGTAGAGTATCGTATTCGTTGGTTATGTATATGAAATCACTTTAATTTTAAACCCCAATGAGGGCTTGCATTTTGTGCAAATCAATGTTCCTATCCGTCTTCTAAACACGTCAACCGATTTTAGTAATATAATAAGTAATGGCTTTTTTCCCTTATTTTTGGGAGTGTTCTTATTAAATATGTTTGATAAAAATCGGTGAAGCCGTTCTCGTGTTATTTTTTTATATCCGTTTCTTGTATCTTTCAGCGATAAGGCCGCCCTTTATACTTCCTTTATTATATTGTTTATTGCTGTATTGTGGAACCCATAATAAAGTGTTTTCTATCTATCTATTTTTGACAGACAGTCCGTAAACACTGTGTTCTAAATTGCGGTCAGTGTGAATGCATGTCACATACAGAACGGCCTCAACCTGTCCCCCCCATTAATTGTCATCGTGTCACGCTCGGTTATTTCACACTCGCGCACTAACTCGAATTAGCAAACAAGGCAATTACATAAACGTTTTTTGCTACTGCAAAGTCATTTTTCGCAATAAACCAGGTAATCATCGTGTAGTAGGTACAATAAATGGTACAATATAAACAAATATGTAACCATAAATACAAAACTAATTTTTGCGCTGTTGAGAAAAGTTAGGAAGTTAGAGCTAAAGGCAATGTTGAGCATGCTCTACCTTTTGCTACATGTGCATATCGATAAAACTTAAAAATATTTACTTACTCGCAAATAAAATTACTTACATAGAATAAAAATCTAATGCTTCACCAGAAGGTGCTTAGAATGCTGCATCTCATTTGGAATCGCATTTTTTTCTATTCTCGCTGTTGGCAAATTCTCAAAATGCACTACGCTGTCGAAAATTTACTTACCAAGTTAAGTCAAATTATACGAGGTATATTTAAAACTTCATTGGGCATATTATTCTCAATTACCATACAACTTGGTTATAAAGAATACAGTAGTGTAGTAACGGTAAGATAATATGCGTTATTAATCATTGCGGATGCGGAACCAGGGCGTCATATTCAAATAAAACAAATGAAATATGTAGCTAACGCGAAAATGACTACCGTATTGCGTAGATACGAGCATAACAGTTTCTGAATACAGAAGTGAGATATCACAATGAAATGCATTTGGTCGCGGAGAGCAACATAGCAAACAAAAAAAAAACAATTCACGTATATTCCTCAATTGATGATGATGCAAAAAGATTTGATAGCGGCCAGGAAGCTTAGTCAAGTACCTATGTTGCTCGATTTGATGAGGAAAGATTTGATAGCGACAAGGAAGATGGACCCAATTCATCATCATAATTATCTATGTTTAATTTACAGGGGCTAGATAATGCTGTGTGAATTGTCCAGCATTTTTTTTTTATTTTTTTTTTTATTTTACTAGGTACGTAGTTTTTGTGTCAATTATCCAATTATACCACACGACATGACTGTGGCAGCTCGGTGGCTGTAAACTGGGATAGGCGTCATTTGGAATTACAACAAATAAAAATTGAATCAGACCAGAGAAAAAGTATTCAACTCAAATGACATGGTCAACTCTACATGACGTTTAAACCGCAGTAGGTACCGTTTAAATGAAACAGCAATGGTCCGAAATTAAATTATTTTCTTTATAATGTCACGTCCACCCGTTTAATCTTCATATTGTTATGTAGCAAGCGAGTGAAAACAAAACAATCGACATATCCGCAGTTCTCTTTAATAATCTATGAATGGCATTCCACTAGATGTCATTCATAATATGATGATTATCTTATTAAAATAAACAAGCCATGTTTAACAACTTCTAACAAGATTCGAACACGGTGGTCGTAATGACGTAACGCGCTAGCTGCGTCTCCGAAGAAAGTGAAACTATGAAATTGCTGCCAAAAAGTGGTCATTCAATGAAAACAGACGTCTCGTCTGACGGCCTCCTCGGCCCGTTGATTTTTCAAGTGGTTTCGTCAATACAACATCCCATCAAATATAAACAAAACCAGCAAAAGCTTTCACACGCACACATGGCTTAGTCTGTTGGAAAAGTTAGAAATATATTATTCGATATGAGTTGTCGGAAACTAAATTTGAATACGCCTATGTAAACTTTCCTTTTCGACGATTCCTCACACGCAAATCAAGACGCATTTTTATGTTATGAAGATATTGAACAAATCGTTCAGAAAAAAATCAAACAAAATTCCCTTGCTTTGATTTATCCTTATTTTCCATCGACGCACAGTTTCCGATGTTTTGAGCCTACGTGATTCGTCTCAGCATTCATTCAATTCTTGACTCGTTGTGTCATTCATTATTAACACTTTGAGTGCTGAAAACGCACGGTATGAGTTTTCTACAAGTGACTAATATGCGTAAATCCACACTAGCGCAGCGGCTGAGAAAATACATATCTTTGTGACTCAGCAGAGCTGTAATATTTTTCGAACGAAACGCATGTGCGGCGCAACACAACCGCTGTGTAGAGCGGCAGCACGAATTTTTTAGGTAAAAAAAGAGATCGCAGTCGTCGAAAAAAAAACCGCAGTCAAAGTGTTAATGATCAATCTGTTTAAACATTTAAAAGAAGCTAATAGAATAACAGAAGCTTTGAGTTAGTGACATCCACTTTTACTTTTGTATGCGTAAGTGCTCATATCAAATCAGATAAAACCCATACGTCTATCTTTTAACAACATTCCTCTATTACCTACCTGATAAGATTATTCATGTTCACTCGGTAGATATATATTAAACATAACAGTGCTCGATGTCGGCAGTATTTTATTTATCAGTGTGCAAATGTTGAAATAAATAATGTGCTTGTTTTACGTTGAAGATGAAATACGACCAAAGAAGCCACGAGCAATACCGCCGCAGGTAATGTAGAAATACACACGGCTCTGTCGCAATATTCACAATCCTCCAAATAGTTTTTGTGACAACAATTTTTCTGTGCGACGCTCATTATATCTTTTAAAAGAATCTACGTAAACGTTTTGCCGTTTTATTTAATAAGTAATGGGTTGGAAATCTCAATACCTATTAAACCTACGATATAAATGCTAATTCCTAAAATCACGATTCTAACATTAACGCAGTCGGGTAAAAACAGCAAATTTTTATAGCTCAAGCTATGTTGCAAGCAGTCTCTTGGAGGTCTTATGTTTGAAATGGGCCCTTTGGATTAATTGAAAGGCAAACATAAATCCCATTCATAGAGATTTAGCAATACCATTATCGATATTGCAATGTCCTATTGTCGTTTGTCGCAAAGGAAGAAAGACGTGGGCTCCGCGCCCGGACGCCGCGCTCTCGTCCGTGACTCAATTTTACGGTGCAGCACACTGCGACACTGTTTCGAGTTCCTTTAAAAAACCAACACAACTGACTGCGTGAATTACTGAACCGTTCTAGAACATGTTGTTGTAAAACTTGTATACAACGAGTAATCACCACCTACCATGCATTGTGAATTTGACCGGCGTCGCACCGCTACCGTGTATTCAAGTTACGAAACAGCTAAGCGGATCGTTCGACTTTGAGTTGTCATTCAGCTTGTTACAATGGACACTCATATTCGTGTACATTTTTATTGCATGTAATTGCTACTTTTGCTTTACAACGAGCGCGTATTAATGTTTCTTTGTCATTTTATAATTTAAGAGAACTCTTGCATGTACTCTAGGTAACTGTCGAAAGATCAGCTTAAATATATTCCATGACCAACCAATGAAAGAACAATGACAGAATATAACAAAGAACCTTTGAATTATCCGCAACAACCCAAGTGATCCGCACAAAACTGCGTATTTATCAGTCACCTGATAAAAGAACGGTATCGATATCAAAGTCTAAAAATATATCATCTTAACAATATCGGAAAACATGTGACTTTATCTTGATATGGAACCCTATTCTAAGCTACATTATTCCATAATTATATATCGTCTTTTCTACTTTCTCCATGAAAATAAGTAAATGTAGAGATAAGGTACCAAATATTTTCTCAAACTTCTGACTTTTATTTATTAGTAGGATATATAATATAGTATGCGAAAGTTCCGATAATTTGATCAAAATATACACTGCATAGAATTAATCATTGTCTGTTTTCTAATCTCTTCGTGGTGTTTAGTAATAGTAAACTTTGTAATAGATAACAGCTTACGGCTTATTTACCTTCCCCTTACGTTTTTAGATATAGATAATTATTCTGGTTAGGTGTTTTTAGGTGTTTTACTGAAACGCAACTCAGATTTCAGCCCGTCTCAAGTGACGATTTTTATTGAAAACTGTAAAAAAAAAAGCTACTTCAGACGTCCTCAAATCTGAGATGTGTTTGAGCATTAGGGTTGGGCGTAAGTCGGTTAACTTACGTAGTACGTAAGAGACTGTGCCAGTGATAGGTTTTAAACCTGTGTAATAAATAAATAACCTGTGTAGTGTAATATACTTACAGTGGATATGATCGTTGTTACAGACGGGAGGTACCGACAGCGCCAGCGGGGGCTCGGGCGGCTCTGGCATGGAGTGTCTCCAGCTGCGAACGCCGCCCGAACCCTTCCACTACCTCATCTCGGAGCAGGCTAAGTCCCTCGTAGCTCTTCAGGTTGGTAACTAAATCCTACTTATATTATAAACGCGAAAGTTTGTGAGGATGTATCTATCATCGTAAGTATGTTTGTTACTCTTTCACGCAAAAACTATTAAAATGGATTTTCATGAAACTTCACAATAATATAGCTTACATATCAGAATAACACATAGGCTACAAATTCATAAAGATATATTGTATATTACCACGCGGGTGAAACCGCGGGGCGCAGCTAGTACTTGATATTTTTTCTTTTCGAGTTATCAATGCAATGTTATGGTATCATGAACTGGTCTCATGATGGAAACGCAGAGATGCAGTTTTAATATGTGTGGCACAAATCAATTGACCTGAATTTTAAATCCGTTATCCCCAACCAATCGAGCTGAAATTTGGCTTATGTAAGTTCGGTGACAGTACGTACGACTTAACCCCCTCGAGTTTAGTCTTTGGCTATGTGATAATGCAGTTAGAATAGTCAAAATAACAATAATAAATAATAATTAACATACCTTCAATTAATATGATTCCAACTCTGCTTACTTTCGGGGCTAGATGTATTTTTCAAAATGTCCACCATTATTTATTATCAATCATTTACTCGAACAAAGAGCTAAAACATTTAACTTTCAATAGACGGGAAAGACCACTAGATTATTTTTGATTTCATTAAAAAATAACGTAAAAACCTGAGCCCTTATTAAAGCAATGTTTGCCATCGCTATTTCTAACATTTCCACTCTACCCTTCTCACTGTCGAGACCTGAGAATCGTTCAAGTTAAACTTTTATCACATTTCATAAAATCCAATGGGAAAACTAACTGTTTTGCAATGTTCTAGTTTAAAAATTAAATTAGTAGTATTGACAACTAACTGAACTAACTTCTGCCCAGCTTTGCGTGCGATTTTCTTTGATGTAAAGTAAGCTTTGTGATATCCTGGGGAAGGCCCTAGGATATTATGTATCTAATTGACAAATTTCACTGAGTTTTGGGTCATTTTAGACGTGAAAAGGTAACAAAGACAGTTCTTTCTTACGCAGTTTAAAAAAAATATAGTATCTAATGTTATCAACTTCTTAAGATAGGTACCTACTCAACTAACCTTACTCATGTTTCTGATGCTTTAGATACCTATGTTTTTATTTACTGAAATCCAATACATTAGCCTACAAACAAAGAATAACAAATGCATTCCACGCAGGAACTTCAGAATGAGGTCGGAGCACTTCTCGAGTTTCGAGATCTCGTCATCGAGACGTTTCCGAACCTTCGCTCGAAGATGCCGCCTTCGACGCCGGCCAGCAGCACTCGGCGGGACTGGGAGCCCGGGGTCCGCGTGCGGAGAAAACTCGCCGCCGGGACCGACTCCGCTAGAACTAAGCCTCAGCCTTCCGTGCAGGTAAGCTAGACAACTTCGAGGATCAAACAGGATGATTTTTTTGTCTTATGATCGAACCGAGTTGGCGATAATGTCGTGATCTATTCCAATCTAAAAGAAAAATTACTTTTGTTGTTGTTAGGGATCCGTATCCGTAGGGTGAAAACGGGACCCTATTACTAAGCCTCTGATGTATGTCCGTCAGCAGGCTGTATTGTATATCATGAACCGTTATATGTAGACAGTTGTAATTTTGATAAGTATTGTCGATATAACTATAAAATCAATTTTGATAATACGCTGCGAAAAAAGATAGAGGTGACTATGCTCAACATGATAAATCCATAACATAACCTATCCCCCACAGGACTCCGGCTTCAGCACCGAAACATCATGCGGTAAAGATGCGCATTCATCTGCATCAGCATCCGCATCAGCTACCCGCACCCGTCCGGTTGAAGACGAGTTGTTGGCGCTCCTCGATGTCATCCAACGCAAGGGCGCCCGACTACGGGACGAGGCGGACCAGCTTCGAGGAGAGATGGACGCTAATACCACGGCGGAGGAATCGTTCGCAAGGGCGATGCAGGCTTGCGAATGTGGGGATCTGCAGAGGTATGTCATCGTCATCATCAGCAGCCTATGTTAATCCACTGCTGGACATAGGCCTCCCCCAATGAGCGCCATAGCGAACTGTCTTCAGCTTGACGCATCCAGCATCTGCCCGCATCTCTTCGCAAGTCGTCATCCCACCAGGCCAGAGGGCATCCTACACTACGTTTGCCGATTCGCGGTCTCCACTCAAGAACACGTTTACCCCAGTGGTTGTCGGTTCTTCGTGAGATATGGCCGGCCACTGACACAGAGAAACTCCGAGCATAATTCTTTTCATAGTTTGCTGAACGACTTTAAGGTGATGGCGCACTTTGGACATTTTTATCATAAGACTGTTATAAATATTCCAGGTTACGTTCTGAACGCGATGCGCTACTCGCCCGCGCCGCGGAGCTGGAGGCCGCCGCGTGCCTCTCCCCGCACACCCCGCCGCGCGCCCTGCCCCTCGGCAGGCTGGACTCGGTGCTCCGCACGCCGCGCCCGCGCGTCCGCACGCCCTGCTCGAACCAGTTCGCCGCGATTCTCAGCGAGAGCAGTCCGGTCGAGCTGCAACGCCAGCTGCTCACCTCCACTGTGCAGAATCAGGTCCGTACCTCATCATCATCAGCCTATGCTAGTCTACTGCTAGATATAGGCCTCCCCTAACGAGCACCATAGCGCCCTGTTCAGCTTGACGCATCCAGCACCTGCCTGCAGTCTTTCGCAGGTCCCAAACCTCAATAGTCTTTAATGGTCCACTACTGGACGCAGGACTCCCCTGGATGAGCTCTATGGGTACTGCCCATAATCCCCACGCGGGGCATGCGGGAAGCATGGGGATCGCAGTTCGGTGGTAAATTATTGTACAGGAGGCGCTACTGCCTCCCCGGTGGATATTCCTTTAGTCGCCTCTTCGGGGAGAGCTGGGGTAGTACAGTTCTATGCCGGCACTACACGGCCGGTTCGTACCTTAACATTCGTTATTTTCCGTTTTATTATTCACCACTGCTGAACATACGCCTTCCTCAAACAACGCTACGAATAGCGTTCTGGGCCGCCTCCATCCAACAACTCACTGCCACCGCTACAATGTCGTCGTCGATCCATTGAGTGGGAAGTCTTCTCACTCTCCGTTTTGCATTAAATAGTGGGCGCCACGATACCATTACTCCCCAACGTCATCGATTCTGTGAGCTATATGGCCTGCCCATCGCCACTTCAGCCTGCTAATTATGAGAGCTATGTCAGTTAAGAAATTAAACAATACTAAAAAGGCTATTATTCTAATGAGAGCTCTAGTGTCTAGGTAAACCTATGTTAGGATTTAAGATGCTATAAACAAAATGTAACAAATATGTATCAATAAATAAATATATCTATCTATCTAATTCTTAGGGATTACCTCGAGTGCGACCTCTTACGCATTTATATATAAATATAGTTGTAACTATAAACGAAAAAAATCACATGTCTTTGCTAAAATTGCAATATTCATTGGTTGTTATTCTCAGCATAATAATTTTTGTAAGTTTTGATTCATCGCCCATAATCGTTAACTTTAATAAAATCCTCGAAACTCCGAACTTTTGTAACAAACAAAGCGCTTCAAAACTAGGTCAATTCATCGTTTTATTTTGTTGGCACTCAGAAATTGAAACAATCCGATTTGGTTCAGTTGCGTTGTACGATGGATAAAAACGAATTTGCTTCACCTACACGAAATACCTTTCTATTTCTAATTAACTTGCAGCGTGGGCTTTGTAAAGAACCTTGGGTTTAACCTTTTATCTCAACTGACTCATTGTGACCTTAGATTTAGAAGATGATTATATCAGGATATAATTGTTTTGAACACTAAAAAAGACTTAAAATTTCTTAGTATTTACACAGTTTTTTCCCTCAGAAATAAACAGATAATGGAACCAAAGTATACTCCATAAAAAACCGAAAGAATTTTTTAAATCGGTCCTTAATTGACAAAGAAATCGACGACCATTAAAAAAATATAAATAATAATACGACGACAAAAGGTGCCTACTTAACCGCTAAAAAAGTATATATTTTTATGTTCAGTGGTTTTTGTCGTTGTCTGTACATAAATATAAATTTATTAAATTACATAAATTAAAACATTCTGTACATAAATTAAAATATAGTATAAATTATAATTAACTAGCGACCCGCCCCGGCCTCACACTATTTTCGATATGGATACATATAAACCTTCCTCCTTAATCACTCTATCTATTGCTGAAAACTGTAATAAAATCCGTTGAGTAGTATAAAATATCTAAACAAACAGATAGCGGAAGCGACTACATTTTATACTATGTAAAGAACTTTGTTATAACAAAATCTTGTAATTTAAATGTTATCCAAACATAATAAAATAACTAAGTCCATCCTTCCATTTCACTTTTGAACGTTTTACTTATGCCTATCGTGAGAACCTTTAACAAAATATTCGTACTCCTACTATGCGGTCTATGTATCTGTCACAAGGTCTTACCTAAATGTTAATGTGACCTTAATTTTGAACACTGCAAATTATGCATTACCTCAAATTGTTCACGTCGCTTCTTATGACATTGCCTTTCAACCTATTTAAACTCATATACTAGGTACAGATACTTAAGTACAGTTCCTATTATATCTCAGAACGATGATTGACACAAATTATAACGAGGAACCTGTAATGACGACTCGCACTTGACCGATTAAAATTTAAAAGATGAGGTAACCAGTGATGTCCACAAAACTGTCATGGCTAACGAGAGTTTCCGAGGCGAAACGTGATGCAAACGCGATTTCGGTAAAATTACGCGGAACCGCAAACTAATGGAGTGTGCCGAAATAGGCAACGTCGTTAAACTAAAAAAACATTTCGAATCTCCTTTGTCGGTATTGTCTGAAATGTTAATTTCAACTACGTATGGTAAAGTTCTGAGGCATCTTTGGATGTCAAGTTAGGACGGTATAACGCAAGCTCCGCCTAATTTGTGGCCAGATAATGGTGTGTGAATTGTCCAACATTATTTATCTATCCAAAATGTACATCACATACTCGAAGCATTGACCATTTTTTTTATCAACATCTAAGCTCTCGCGCTCAGGAAGTTCTTACACCAAATTGATTTAAATATGCTGGTTTTCCCCGATACTTCTACTACGAATCACGGATAAGTAGTCAAGTTCTAAAAGCCCTCCTCGTACATTTACGACTGTAGTTTAAATCACAACTCTGACCTAACTGAGATTAACAGGTTGACCTGTAATGGCACTCACGGACACACGTTTACTTATTCTTGCACTGCAGGTAAAATTATCTAGGGCACATGCATAATTAAGCTACCTAAGCGCCCCAGTTGCAAGAAAGATCTACGGAAATGCACCAAACTTTTAAGTCCCTTTGTTGAAAAAATACAGTTCGTTTTATTGCAGATAGTTAGTTTTACTTGTTTGTTATTGTTACTACTACCGTGACTAACATAGGAAGCATTTAAGAAAGACTTTGCTATTTCCTACCAAATTCTTGCACACTTTTACAATAATTGATCGAAGCTGCGTTTTTCCTATTGTTTTAAACAAACAAGATATTTTTAATTTGATTATTTATGAAAATAAAATATTAGAAAACAATAAATGGTACAGTAGAAAAATGAAGGCCCGTATTATGAAAGCTTGCTCAGTCATCGTTCTATGCTTGACTAACGCTTTTCTATGAATAAACGTCACTCAAGCACAAATCCAGGACTGAGCAAGCGTTTATAACATAACACAGGCCTTAAAAATAATAATATTATGTTTATACATAGTTCAACACAGGTTGACTGAATAATGTATTATTAACAGAGGCCGGTTCTCCTTGGCAATTCATTTTTTACCACACTACTGACCAAATATCGCTCATGATATCAGCCTTCAGATTTTTTTGCTCTATTAAAATGAATAATACGCTCAGTTTAGTAATTTCTTTGGTTGGTTCGTTCCCATTATAGAAGATTGTGCAAATGATCACTGCTATTTGATAAAATAGATCATCAGCTGCTTTATCTGCTTACTTTGTTGCTAGATGTGTGTGGATTTTCCAGTATTATTAATTTATTTATTATCATCTCGGCCCGTTGACAATGTTAGGCCTCCTTGCCAGCACAATCGGACATTAGTCATTAGTCGTACTTTTTAAATAATCATGGAAGTTAATAACATTATTTTCTATAAATTATTAGAAGAATATAAATAAAATTATTTTCTTTCTTGATAAAAATAATAATAGTTCATAATTAGGCACTTCCTAAATACCTGATTATAATGGTTGGAATTTTAATTACAGGTGCTATGTGAGCGGTTGAAAAAAGCTGCGGAGCAGCGCTCGCATCTACTCGAGAAGCTAGAGGCGGAACGCGACATGAACGATGACCTTAAGTTCAGGGTAAGTAAAGCTTTCTACTAAATAAAGTAATGTGACTTCGTGGGGCAGAGGATATGTAATTGAGAACTTTTTGGAAGGTCATAAAGAGAAACATTTGATCTGAATAATTCTGACCTGGTCCGATCCAATTTGCTTATTGATTGAGGCACGGCCCCATTGATCTGATCAATGGGGACTTACCTACGACTAAGTAAAGAGTTTTGAGCAATTGAGTTAAAACTAGAGAACCAGGCCAGAATTTCATTGAGATAACCAATCAGCAACTACTTAAGCGATCTAATTAATTAGTTAATAAAAAAATATAACCTAATGTCTTACTGTTTGAAACAAGTTTTAATCTAAGCATGCTTGGAAAGGAAAACGGTTTGTACTTAGTATTTCCTCGTAATTTAAATTCAGGGTTACTGCTTTGTATGTAACTAAAAGTGCTTGCCAGATTTATTGAATAGATGTTTTATCTTAGATACTACCTTCCTAAGGTTGCGGTAAAAGCTATTAGTAGGGTCATTACCGTGGCACCAGATTCAATTTAGTACGCATTGACTTATAAAATATGCTTAGTTGGCTTGCCGTCTGTCATGCTTATCTATAGGTATCGCATAATCATGGCAATGCTCAGGCCACTCCATAAAGAAAGGATCTGCTTTTTTCAAAGCTTTGAATGTTTTCACATGTGTACCCATAAAACTAAGACTACAAGCGCGCTGGATGAGGCAAGCTGAAGACAGGCTCATAAGGGGAGGCCTATGTCCAGCAGTGGACTACTATATAGGCTGATGATAATGGCCCATAAAACAATCTCTGCTTATCTTGGGGCTAGACAATATATTTAATCATTTGACTGTACGTTATTCGAAGCTTACTTAGTGAGAAGGAGCCTATGTGTCTCGCCTAATATTCAAATTCAAATAATAAATAGCCACAATTATGCTCAAATAGCCGGAAAAAATCTGTCTATTTTGTAGATAGGGTTGTCTCAAATTAATGTAAATGTTTGATACTAATGAAGTTCTTTTGAAATTTCCAGCTAGAAGAAAAGACCATCGAGCTCGAGGGCACGAAAGCTTTCGTCCGCAAGCTGGGGAAGAACAATAGCACGGAGAGCATCGAGCGCAGTCGCGACCTGCACAGCTCCATGCGAGATATGCAGCCCGTCTACATTCCCGACGATGAAGAGGCTAAGAGCTCCGCGAAGGCCAAGGTCGAGGAGGCCAGGGAAGAGGCCAAGATATCGGAGACGCCGCGGCGCAGGCCGAGCCGCATCCCGCAGCCGCACACGGGCAACAAGGGCCCCGCGCCCGGGCCTCCGTCGCGGCCTCCGTCGGCGCACTCCGTGCGGTCCTCGCGTTCCTCCTCCTCGCGCCACCACGGCAAGTCCTCCGTCCCGGTCCGACACTCGCCCAACGACAACAAGGTGCGGCGTAACTACTTCTGGAACAATTGGTTCTCTACTAAAGAGTAACCCCTAAACCCCCACCGTGTGAGAACACTTTTACGGTACTACCTATGCTCCGATTCAGCTTGAGTAGTTTTGAATGATTGTCTTTGATCACAAGGTGCGGCGTTGCTAACTTCTGGAACGATCGGTTTGCTAAGAGTAACCCCTAAACCCCACCGTGTGAGAACACTTACGGTCATAGCTCACATGCCATTATGTCGAAGTTTATTCCTTGATTTTACGCTTGCGTTGTCGTGTAGTGTATGTAGCTCGCCTCCGTTCGTTTTAGTTGAGGCATGTTGATTTTATAATCGTTTGTTACTAACTGTGCGTTGTGTGGTTTGAAAATCTGAGTCTATTAAGCCTGCTTTAAAAGTTTTCTAGTGAAGTTAAAAGTGCTGGTTGTTTTAAGAAATCAGATTTTGAATCCGATGCAATTTTACCTGTATCATGTTAATTTAATCGACACATTAATGTAAAAGTCGTGTATGGGACGGGTGAAAGCTGTGTTTTCGTTCATTTACTTAGCTATCTTTATATACCTCTTGACCATTCTCATACACGATCATTATAATAACCTTGGAGTGGGGACACAGCCGACATACATTTACACCCGTTGTTATTTTGTTTATAATATTTTTTGCATTGATGAACTTTCTCATGTTTACGTAAATAATTTTATGCAGTGTATCTCTTAGCAGTCAAGTGATGACGAGGACATGATCGTGTGGTAAGTGAAAAATCAACATTATTTTTATGGCTATTATATTTATGCCGCTATAACGCTCTAGTTTGCGTATTTTAGTTTGTTTTGTATGATTTAAAAGTAATTGACATAGTGGCATTAATGGCAGAATAATCGGCTAATAAGTAACGAACAAAATGCTCTCACATGGCTGTAACACTAACCTTTCTTCAAGTAAATCTAACGCACAAAACATCGTCTCTGAGAACGATCACGTTTGAATCACAGAAAGTACTTTACTATACTAAAAAGTACCTACTCTTGTAGAATCACCTAACGTCATATTACACAGGACTAACGACTGTACCACGTAATGTTGAATAGAACACACAGTATTTTGGTGGTCGGATGCGGCGGCGTGACGCGGTGTACAGTTCCACCAAGATATCTGTTCAATTGTCGAAAATGGAACTGTATTTGATTCAGACTGCTGTCACGTTTATTGATGACCTAAGTAGCGTCGTAAGTCATACTGCAGCGATAAGAACGACCCTCTAGAATCCGCAGACATCTTGGTGGAACTTAGTTTATTTGAATAGATAGATTGAGAGCAGTAGTTCCCGGATGCGGCGGCGTGAGGCGCTGTACGTAACATTGTTTTGGTGTTGACAGAGAGTGGTGGGGGGCTCGGAGCGGCGGGAGTCGCTGCAGGCGGAGCTGGCGGAGTACCTGGCGCGCACGGAACGCCTGGCGCCGCTCTTCCCCCGCCTGCACACCATCCGCTCGCGGCCGCTGCCTGCCGACCTCCGCTTAGCTTACGAGTCGCCGCAGAACCTCGCTCTCGAACTCACCAAATCCATCCTATACGAAGACGCGGACTCCATCGATATCACCAACCTGAAATCTCACGATTCGCTATGGAACGGAAAGCCTCAGCAGTATTTCGAGAGCATTAACTGCGGGCGGCCCGATAGCGATAAAGAGTACGATAGCGATTCGCTCGCTCCGTAGGACGGACGGGGAGGTACCGGGTATATCATTCCTACTTTCGACGCGCTATTTACCCTGTGTGATCTGTGATATGTCACCAATTTCGTTTTCGACGTATAATTTAATGTGTGAATTGTCTTTAGTGTTTGTTTCCTCTTAGATATAATTGAAACAGTTGATTGTGTTTGCTTTCGGCTCCGATTATCGATTTCGAGCCTTGTTGATTTTTTTTATGTTATGTGAAATTAATTAGATTATTAGCGAATTTGAGATAGTACTTTATTGATTGTAATAAAACAAGAATTTTATGAAATTATCTCGTCATGTTGCCTCTTATAACTTTAAATCATTAATAATATTTTAATCTATTTCTAAGTAATAAGAAATAACGGTAGCTATAACTTATTGTCATTCCTATTATGTAAACAGACTTCAAGTACTACATAGTAAATGAGTGAGAGCTTGGAACGACTGTAGCAAGGCTGTGAAACACTGCGGTGTGTGTTGAGGTTGTTTCATAGTGATTGGCGTCATAGTCATAAGTAAATGCTTGGTGGACGCGGCGCGGCGGTGCCGCGAGGTGGCTCTATGAACTATATCGCTAAACGTCCAGTGCTGAAATCGTCCTGTTGTTAGGAACGACAACGCATGACTGCCTTTTAACATTTCTAGAATCGGTTTATATCGGATCTTTTACTTGGCAGAGCTCAGCAACAAAATAGTAGGAGACTGATTTTGTATAAAAATTAATAGTGATATGGCTTTATACCAAGTTAGGAAAACTCCAAATTGTTTTAGATCTATCCTAAGTTACTATGTATAAAGTTATCTATGGTCCTAAATGTATTAATAAGTGTAAGTAGTTTACTCATAAATATTCCAATTCCATTATGTAATGACTGTAATTATTGTAAGTTAAATAATTAATTAATAAGTCAACTGTTTATTGTACAGCTTCCAATCACGCTATTTACGGTGTATAAATTATTAAGCCACAACCTACCTAAATAAGATACTCATACAAATATCTAGTTGACTTGAATCTAGTTGATGACTTGTATAAAGTTGTACAGAAATCCATATCATATATACAAATTATTCAAAATAAATTGTTCATATCAATTTGGACTTTCAATTAAACAAACATTTATTTTTTAAATATTGTAATAATAACATCTTATTCATATAATAATAGCAAAATCAGTTAACAAAAAGCACACAAACTGGAGTGACTAGCTTAAGCTAGTCTAACTTAGGTCTCAATTCAATATCTGCTCTATATAGCGCCAAAGTCAGTTCAGTTCATTATCAATTAATCAACGAGGTATTAAAAAAATTCTTACATTTAGTAATAACATTTTCACTTATATAGCATACAATAAATAGGTAACAGGCACATAGACTGGAGTGCTATATATCAAACTTAGGTCCCAGTTTGATATCTGCTATTTCCAGAGTCTTCGGATTCTTCTTTACAGCTATGAAACCATATTGCTTCAACTCTGAAACAACAGAATTATGTTTTTAAAATTCAAGATTGTTTATTGCATTCATGTTGTATATAAATGTCTTATTATAAGCTTTTAGTTTCAACATGAGCCCGGAGCAATGTTTCTTTAATATTTTACATTATAAATGTGCTACTTACATCTTATGCTAATAATTACTAGTTTCTACCCGCGGCTTAACATGCGATGATTCTATGGTAACGTTTTAAGGTTATCAATATCCCATGGGAACTGATTTAGGGGATTAAAAGTAGCCTATGTTTTATTCCAGGCCTAGAACTACTTGTATGCAAAATATCAGCCGATTTGTTCAGTAGCTTTAGCGTTAAAAAGTAACAAACATCCCTCCATCCAGACTTTAGCATTCATAATATTAGTAGTAGTAAAAATATCGTTTATTCTGTAAACTTATACATACACAGCAGAAACAAAAACAGGTTAAACAGATTATGTACAATGTTACAGTTATGGTAACAAAAATGGCCAACACTCAGCAAATCCTTCGGTAGGATATATCATGCCATAGCGCTGGTCTTCCGTGGAGGCTAGACATTCACAGTGTGCATATCTGATACCAGAGTTTGAGTTTTGTATGTAAACGTAACTCACTCAGTAATGACGAGAAGCACCGCGCCGCAATCATGGCTGTGTAGCCAGAGATTAGTGGTCCTTTGGCAATCAGACTCCTTACTGTAATTGGTTCACATTCTCCTGCTCTGATCACATAAATAATTTTCATCATAGTGCCTTCTGTGCCCCATTGTTCTCTGGAATTAATATACAGATCGGACTGGAATTGATAATCAGTGTGTATGTGTACTGAGTACATCATGTCATTGGGTAGAACTTTGTCGACTTCGGTATTTTTATATCGTTTCAGGCTTATTATAATCCTTGTAACGTGAGAATAATGAAATAATGCGGGCTTTAGATTAAGCGTCACTTAAATTAAATAAAGATAAATGTATTTTATATACAGTTTCATGCCCCTTCAAACCCCCCTTAAAACCCGCTTTGAAATGTAGAGCACCGATAGCATAAACAATACAAATTACAGAACTTTGTCAAAGGGGTATGCGTCGAATTATTGAATAAAAAATATCTAAGCCTGATGGATGAGTGAATTGTGATAATAATCAACAATATACCAACTTGTATTGTCTTTTAAGTTGACAAGGTTACTTTATTAGGACTACAATCCTAAGTACCACGTCAAGATCGCGGGCGAAACTAGTCCACAAGTGCCTTCTAATATAAAACTCGAAAGAAATTCTGTTTATATCTTGATCTTACTTAATCTTAGGCGAACCTAACGAGTTAGGTTGGCAAAACAAACTAGGCCTACTATGTCAGTACACAAGAGATCCAAAAACGTATGCTCGGTCCCGCTCTCATGGAAGCAAAATCCTATGCCTATCGTCTTCATAGAATGGCGCCTTTTTAACGAAATTCGACAGTCTGATAGATTGTATAGTGGGTAATGCTACTTACTAATATAAAAAAACGCGTGCGAAGTCGCAGTCAAGCTAGCAAGGTAGTAATAAAAGCCAACCAACCTCAAAAACCTCTTCGAATCGGTAGTTTGTTCCGAATCTCCTAGAGACACTTTCGTTCTATCCAGACTACCTAGAGGAGTCTCTGTTGCCTCACTGCCTTGCCTTTTAGAGCTTCTACGCTGTGATACCACAGGATCAAATTCCGGCTGGTTTATCGGTATATCTGCTAAACCTGCTTCCTGTAACATTGCTGTAACACTCTTCTCCGTCTCTTTTAAAGGGCGGGTCATCTCCATTATATCGGGAATCATTTGTATGTTCTCAGGGAAATTTTCTTTATCGGCTTCTTTGTATAGGAACTGTCCAGTAGGTTCTGTAATTCAATACATCGTTATTTATTATCTACGTGAGCTGTTCAATATATACCAACTATAATATCGACGACCTCTGTGGCGCGGTGGGCGAAGGTCCGCCTGCGACGCATGAGGTTGCGGGTTCGATTCCCGCCTCGGAACAATTGTGTGTACGATCTGCAGATATTTGTTCCGGGTGTTCTGGTTGTTTTCTATGTATAATAAAAAATATCTATCTATGTAATGTATTGTATTATGTATATCAGTTATCTAGTACCCATAACACAAGCTCTGCTTACCATGGGGCTAGATAATGCTCTGTGAATTGTCCAGAGTTATTTATTTATTATTATTATTTATAAAATATACTACCTATTGACATTATTTTATCTTGTAATTATATTTTATTAGACAATTACAGCAGCTTTATTAGGTAATTTCTTGATATTTATTCGAATTGTTATTCTTTTACCTATTTGTATTTGATTGTAGGCTAGATGCCTATATTTATTTTAGTTTTTTATTGACAATGCCCTTATACACCTGCATTATTATAATATTCTTTTATTTTTGTATTCAATTTAACGAATTTATTATTTATTTTACTGTGATAAATTTCTATGAATGTTTCATTTAATTTTTAAAGAAGGGCATTTCTGTCTGCTTTTTCTTAACACAATCCCTTAAGGTGTTTTCTATGTCAACATTAGTGTGAGCTATATAATAAAATTGTACCTAATTTACTTTTAAAGCTTAAAGAACTTAACGACATATGTACCTACGGTGGAAGTAAATAAACAACAATATAGTACTATATCTGTCGCTGGGTCTTGCGATAAACTAACCGATTTCTTGAGCCATTTCGATTTCTCTTATCCGATCTTGCTGGCTTTCTCTGAATGCGATATATCCCATGGATTGCTTTTTCTTCGGCTGCAACAAAAGGTTTCAATTAAAATCTACGTTACCTTTGTCCCTTATGTGGAACGGAGAGAAAGATAACATATATTTTTTGGGATGGCATCTACCATCGCATGAATACTTACAGTCAAAATATTTTGGACTGTCGACTTTCGTTTTCTATTCTGCTGCGAAAGAGTGTCAATTTTCTGCGTCAGCAATTCAGCAATATCCATTGGCATTGTAAACTCTTTGGAGAGGTCAACATCTTGGACAATTAATTCGGGAAATGTAACGTTTTCAGTAATATTCCCAATGGGTTCTATTTCGATCTGTGGTCTTTCTGGAACTGGCTCTTCCACTTCTTCGATGCGTTGCAGCATCGATCTGGTCCATGGTCCTCGTGGGTAATGCATTATTTCTTCCTGCAAATATAATAATAATATAATATCAATCCATCAATTAACAAAACAGAGTAACGAAAGTGCAAAACAGTCGGCTGATATCTGAATACTTAGTTTGATTTGAAATACATAATTATTTGCTTCCTTATTCATTGTCACACTAATCGTCATGTCGTTACTACTAAATAAATAAAAAGAGAGATTCCATATCACAAAGTCATTAGTAGATACAATTTTAAACAATAATAACAATTTAATGGTCATGCACATTATAATTTTAGGATTAAAAAGATCATTATGTCGAGTGATTGTATCATGCATGATGAGATTTCCGTTACTTCCTGATATGGACCGCCAGTGGTTTCGGCAGTGTGTAGTGGTTTGTGCAGTTGATACGAATATAATATCGACAAAGTTTAAATAAATCTGTAACAATCGGTACCTATATATAACGAACCTGAAACAGCCTCTCAGCACTAGGAGATCGCTGAACGACTCCAAGGTTTCTAATAAACAGCCTGGTGATCTCGAAACCGAGGTTGGAACGCAGCACAGCGCCCGCGTGGCACGGTCTACGGAAGTACACGTCACACGGCACGCGGATTTCTATGATGTCGTCCGAAATATCCTGTGGGTAAATAATTGTAAGTATTTTGAGGGTAGACTTATGTTTGACTTGTGTCAATTTGCGACACGCCCACAAATCCTCAGCGCAATGTTTTCCGTGGTGGAATAGGAATAGTGGCTCGTCTCGTATGAGGGTAGGTGAAAAAAAATCTTTGCCAGTTTACTATGTAACTGTATACATTAGTTAGACCTTGCGTCAAATCTGGTAATCCGGATTTAACGTTGTGGTTATTTTACAGATTTTTTCATGATGTTGGCCCAATGAATAATGCAAGTTTGAGACCTCGAGCGCGGAGTGATTTATAAATTAATTATTTCAATCGGAACGTAGTAAGGCATTTGCCCAGCAGTGGGACGGAATGGGCAGGGAAAAAGAGGGTTAATAAATAAAAATAGAACAAACCTCACACCGCAGCTCTAAATTAGGATTATCAATCCTAGCGCGCAAGAAATCCGAGGTAAGTTTAGTTTTCTTGTCAATTATAATTTTCCTGAGCCTTCGTCTTTTCACTTGAGGTTCTGAGTCTTCTAATTCCTACAAATTTTATACACATTTTTTAGGAACATTCCTTCGATCAGGTATCCGTTAAAAATCTTATTATAATAAATAAAAAATAGATATCTATGTAAATGTATTTATTAAGTATATCAGTCATCTAATACCCATAACACAAGCTCTGCTTAGCTTGGGGCCAAATGATGCTGTATGGATTGTTCAGTATTATTTATTTATTAACTTTACCTCAAGTTCTATTTCCACTGGTTCTTGTACCACGGTGGGTCTTTTCTGAACATTAGTAACTGGCTCTTCGATAATCTCTGGCTCCAAAGGCATGGGGACAGGAAAGATTTCGGGAATCTGGATTTCTGCATTTCAGGTTTAGGAAAATAGGTGGAGGTGAAGTGAAATAAGTTATGTTTTCTAAGAAAAATCATTTTATTAGAATATCTTACACAAACCTTTTTCGAAATCGCCTCCTGTGATGAGCTCTTCTCCATTAGCTGCAACAAAACATTATCTTTTAGAATATAATAATCAAAGAAAATTCAATAAAACTTCTCATCAAATTTTACTGAATTTTCTGGCGTAGTTAACAGAATCGACGCGGTCATGGAATCTCATCCTGCCATTTCAGTTCAATGTTTTTTTCAGCAGCTTTATAATAATTTTATTTTATTTTGCTTTATTCGGAACACAAACAGTTTTACACACTTAACAGATAAACTTAAAAAATAACTAATAACCATTTATGTGTTCTCGCATGTAGAAACTAAAGGATTGCTTGCATAATGTAGGTACATATTATAGCCATAGTTAATGAGAAGTTACCTACATATTTTAATCTTTACTCATACTAATCAACTAAAAAAAACTAATATCTATTAGTTACAAAGTCGGGTTTGTTCGAACACTTATATACTTATACATTTTTAGTATGTAATAAATAAATAAATAATGCTGGACAATTCACACAGCATTATCTAGCCCCATGGTAAGCAGAGCTTGTGTTATGGGTACTAGATAACTGATATACATAATACATTACATAGATAGATATTTTTATTATACATAGAAAACGACCAGAGCACCCGGAACAAATATCTGCAGATAGTACAAACAATTGTTCCGAGGCGGGAATCGAACCCGCAACCTTCAGCGTATAATGTAACGTCATCTCTGCTTCTAAGGCGGAACGAAGTTTGCCGGGCCAGCTAGTAATATTATAAAGAGGAAAGATTAGTATGTTTGCAACAAATAAACCTAAAAACGACTGGAATTATCTCAAAAATTCTTTCACCACTAGAATGCTACATTTTGACGGTCGGCTGGCTACTACGCCACAGGTCGTCAAAAAGACCTAGTGATCTAAAATAAGTCATATGTACCTACTGACTATAAATTACTTACCCTGATTCACAAACAATAAATACATCATGAACGCCGATTTATTTATTTACTTTATTGGCACACAAAACAGAAAACAATCGAATCTTGCCAATTCAGTAAAAATATATATATAGGTTCTTATAACTAGATTAAGTTCCTAAACGTATGCACAACGTGATTTAAAAAAAGAGCAGTTAAAGCAACCAGATTATACAAAAAGAAGTTTAAACATTGTAATACAAAATAGCGCAAGTAATTAATCAATAATAACACAGTTGATATATTATAAAATTAAGAAGTTAGACATAAAGACAAAATAAAAAAAAAACCTAAAAAGATGAAAATAATTTATGGAATAAAAAATCAGAATAAAAATAATACACTACACAGGACCTATGTACCTGGCTTAAATAGCGGACTTTATTTTAATCTAAATGGGAATCCCTATCACGCTCTGTAAGCAGAGCTGATAGAGCTAGTTTTTTTTAATTTGGGGAGACTACTGACGAAAATATCCAAGGATTCATAGTGGTCAACTAGCAAATCATTGAACAGGCGACGCATTCTGACGACGGGGTTGTAGAAAGAGATATTATTAGTATAAACCTGTAGGACGAACGTATTGAGGAAAGGAAACCTGGATCTTGGCTTAGTGCTATAATATTGAGCAACGAGAGGTTTGGGGAATCGATAAGGGAATGTGTGATTTTGTACAAATGTATGAGGTTATGTAGCTTAAGCCGCACCAATGATAGTAAGTTAAATTTGCTTAACCTCTCGATTCACACCGGAACAGCAGCGGCCGGAAGCGACGCGCCGCCGAGCACTTTTAGCGAGAACTAATTAGAAACTTTAACTACATACCTACTAAGACTAGTATCTTTTGAAAAGCTCGAAAAGGACGCGCGGCCGCCAGTGCGCATTATCGGGATACGGCAGCCGGCGGCGGCGGCGCCTCGCTGGAGGCTCCGCGCGGCCGCTGGCAGCCGATAGCTTTCCGGTCTGAATCAGCCCTAAGGAACCTACATTTCCTGAACCAGGTAACTTCAAGTTCAGAGATCCTCTCCATCTGCCGGTCATGGAGCCTCGTCCTGTCGTGAGACTTGTCTGTGATGTCCAGTGCTGCCTCCAGCCCGCTGTGCTGCGCCAAGGGGTCTGGCGCCAGTGATCGATGCGATGTATCGAACAGTACAACTCGACCAGGCTAAGTTTGCACATCGCTGCAAACTTACGCGACGCCGCGAGGTGCAAACTTAGCTTGGTCGAGTTGTACTAAGAAACCTACATTTCCTGAACAAGGTAACTTCAAGCTCAGAGATCCTCTCCATCTGCCGGTCGCGGTCATGGAGCCTCGTTCTGTCGTGAGACTTGTCGGTGATGTCCAGGGCTGCTTCCAGCCCGCTGTGCTGCGCCGAGGGGTCTCCTGGCACCATCATGAGCTCCACTGTGCGGTCGCCAAGGACACTAAGCAGCTGGAGTGCTTGATCAGGGTTCTCTTCACCGAAGTTGTCCTGGAATGGTTTTAGAAGAATTTGCCCTTAATATTATAAACAATTATAGCTGTTAGTTAATTGTAAGAATTTAAGGGTGGGATAACCATAGTTGGAGCTACCCGTTCCTGCAGCAGGACGCTCAACGCTTGGGGGGCGGCCTATTACTGGCGATGATTCCCGGACTGGGAGAAAGAAAAGGACTGGCGCTAAGGCTAAATCGTGAACTTTGACCCGGCCGACCCACGAACCCTTTCTATATTTTTTTAATAATATACTTTGTAGTTTCTCATATTTTTTTAATTGCTCACCCCCTAGGCTTGTCTGCTAGGTGACAATCGAAGAAATCGCTTCCAAGTAATAAAGCCGCACATTTTTCTTTTGTGTTTCATTGTGAATTATGTATTTTATTGTATTTCAGTGTGTAAGTGGTGTATTCATCAGCCTATGTTAGTCTAATAATGCTGGACATAGGCCTCCCCCAATGAGGAAAGGAAGAACAAGAAATCCGTAACCTTCCAGTAATCTCTGAGCAACCTTCGCATGTACAATATTAAAAAGCCAAAGAATCCCGGGAATCTGACTGGTTTTTTCCTGGGAAGAAAAGCTTGTGAAGAAAAAAGGTTTTCTTCTACTCAACTAATTATTATGTGTAGGATGCCCTATGGCCAGATGGAATTACAATCTGCCAAATACTGCAGTCAGATGCTGGACACGTCAAGAAGACAGGGCGCTATGGCGCTCATTATGGGTTCATTATGCCTATGTCCAGCAGTGGACTAGCATAGACTGATGATGAACTAATGCTCAATAATGTACAACTACAGTCAAGAATTTGATGTTCTTACATTTGGTGGCAGTTGGAACTCTTGTATTGTTGCCTCTTTGAGTGTGATCTCCTGAATATTAGCAACAACATTCATGCTGTTCTGAAATAGTTAAAACATGGGATTACTAGTGCTTCAGAGAAAGCATACTAATAAAAAAAACATTATTTATTTAAGTACTGGTCTGATAGAAAAAAACCACTAGAGTTTCAGCAACATTGCCCCTGCCTGAGTGACATAGTCTATATCTTATCCTAATAATAATCTGCTAGATTTAAAACCAACCCAACATACTTGAATGATTTCTTCTATCTGCTGTTCATTTTCTGGCTCCTCCGGCAACACAATCTGAGGAACTTGTTCAGCTACCTGCAGTCTGGGCCTCGAGGGTTTCTGTACTTCAGTTATGTTATATCTGAAGAGTAAAGCATTTAACTATATTATTAAAGTACCAGTAGAATTGCTAGTGCTACATACAAAAGTCTGTACAGTCTGTATATTGGGTGTGTATAAGTAGGAAACAGCATACACCGAATCTATGATAGACTTACTTTTTATTAGCATGTTTTATAACACTTGCATTGATCATGCACAGCTCACCTGGAAAACATTGACAATTATTGTTAATGTAAGTACCTTTGTATGTGATTCAAAATTTATAAATATAATCTTGCTAATACATATTGTGACAACTTACTAAGAAGCACGTTGACCTTTTTCTGGTAGAGCCTCGCCAATCCACGCATCAACTGAGAGCTGAGGCGCAAAGAAAACCTCTTGACTGGGCGACCGGATTCATTTGTCACAACTTCAACTAGGTCATCACTGAAATTCATCAATGATGATGTGCTTATCCTATGTGCTTTCATACATATAAGGTAGATACCATTGAACTGCAATCTGCACTGAATGTTTTCAGTTACAACTACATCGTTAACTACGTAGATAAAACTATATAATTCACGAATAATTACCATATTGTCCGTAGATCTTGTGACCAAAGCTGCCTGTGAGTTAACGTAGCAAAACGCAGCGGCCACGAGTCCGCTACCCAACATAAATAAAACCTGCCTCCTCTTCTCAAAGACTCAACCGGATAAAACATTTTTTCAGTCAAAAAAGTTAACTTGAAGTACAATAAACAAAGCAAGCAAGCAATACGCGCGCCATGAAAGAACTGGAATTTATTTGGAAAATTATTTTCTAATTCCCGCCAAAATGTTGTCATGTTTGAAATTAGTCAGTTCCGGTAAGCTATTTTCACACTAAGCAAGTATTATGAATAATGCAGTTAAAAAAAAAAAACTAAAGAAATGAAGTGCCAAATCCATAATGTTACGCGGAGCTAGCGAAGGATCAATTAAAAATTATACACCTCACTGTTATTTTTGTAGGTATTCAAATAGTATTTAGTTTTTTCTGGTATTAATTGAAATGAAAACTTCTTTAGGCGCGTTGACCACTTTTTAGGTGAACAAAAATCATGGAACTCGCGTAATCGGCACCACACGCTTCCCGGTATAAATAAAATTTGTTAGTTTTCACTTCTATCAGCATGCGGCAGTCCCCAAAGGTACCTAAGCCAATCTATAGCGCATTACATTAAAATTATAAATACGAAAGTTCTAGTTCTAAGTTCTAGTTCTTCTATAAATCTTTAGACGGATGAGTGGGTGTATATCAGGTACTCCACCCCTGCCTTTCTTAAATTGACAGAATTCTTTCTATGCAAAGGTTGCCTGGTAGAGATCGCTTCGAAGCCTTAAGGCCGCCCATTGTACTTGTCGCATGTAATGTATTTTTGTTATGATCTGTATCCTGATGTAGGTAGGTATCTACTTACATATTTTTGTATTGTATTGTAAATGACTTTTGAATTTTTTTCAAAAGAATATCATACTTAATCATAACTCTTTTCATGTGGACTGGCCTCCAAAGTGCTTAAAAGCCGATATTACAGATGTTTTGTTTTTTATTGATGATTACCTTTTGTGTTCAAATCAAGTTATTTTCCCTGGTGTGGCCTGGTCAATTTCAGTCAGATTCTTTTTGTTAGCCAACAGAAAAAATGATGGACAAAATTAAAAAAAAAAAAAAAACGAACCTGGCTCCGTACACCGATAACAAGACTTTAATCGTAAGCTTGACCACTGTTTAAGGTCGCATTGGCCACTAAATTTAATAAAAAAATAAAAATATTGGCTGCTAGCTTATGATATTGTTTGCATTCTTAGTTAGGACAGAGTCTGGCCATTTAAGATCACCTAATCCACCATCACTAAAAGTTGTGAGCTAGATTCGGTGCTTTTACCCTTAAAAAGCACCAAATGTAATTAATATTCACAACCAGAACGATAATAAGACAGTTGTTTAATAACTAATAATTTTATTACGATACACATATTAAACATAATACAACTACACATACTTGTACCTTATTTAGTACAGGGCAATACCATAATGGATGTGGAAAACTAATCCATAATTGGTTAACTATATCGAAATAATTTTTAGGAACGCTACAAATCCTCACAGGGGTTTGTTAACTATCATACATGGCTCATAGTGAGTCGATCACTATTAGACATTTCGTGTGTGACTGTAAGGCAGAACTTTTCAGTCCAAATCATAATAATCACAATACAAAAACTGAAAATCCCATAAGTTCATACTAATAGTACGCAATTTTACTTTTCTTGAGTTATGGACAAATTATGATTAAATTCTTTTCCCGCGGCTTCAGTCACCTCTTTAAGTCTCAGAAGGCAGTTTTTATTGATGTGCTCATACTGAATGCCAGTTTTGATTGCATCAGTAAGAACTTTCTCAGCTTCTTCTATGTTGTTTTCAGCTATATAGTAGCCGATTAATCGCGAGTAAGCATTCCCTACCGATCCATGTGTCATATTCTTGTTAATTTTCAAGTTCTCAATCAATTTTTGCATGTTCTGAGGTTGTTTTCTTGAATGGCTTTCCTGCAGCAATCTTCTAAAGACAATATTCTCAGAATCTTTTAAGAATTTCGTCCAAAGCGAGTCAGCTTCTTCATGTTTTCCCACCAAAATGTACTCCATCCACAAGAGGTTGGCTGGCATTAAGAGACCTTTTGATGCTGCTGTTTCTGCAACTTGGCGACCTGACAAACAAAATAGTATTACATAATATTATTTTATAAGTATTTAATTCCGAGTTCCTGCGTCCACACGGAAAATTGACCAATTCCGATTATCATCATCATCATCAGTGATAGTCCCACAGCTGGACATAGGCCGTTGTATGTTGGTAAGTCATCTATATAATTAAAAAAAACTATATAAAGTGACTTCCTAGGCCTGTCATTCACTATTTAAACTATAAAGTAGGTAGGTTAGCTACGGGGCGTTAATATACTTACATTTAGCCAAAAGTTCATCATTATTAACGGCTGTCGCTAGAGCGTTGCTTCTCGGGAATTTTTTCAATGCCTCTTCCAAATCTTCCGGGGTCTTAGCAGCTTGTACCGCTTGATACAACTCATTAATATGTTGTGGACCCGCGCCTCTTAAAAATATGGCCAATGTGAGTTTATCGTCGTAAGTAATCTTCCGCTTCACTGTCTCGTTTAAGTGCTTTCCAAACTCTTGGATCTTCTCAACATTTCCTTCCTGAGCCAGGCATTTTAGTAAGTATTTGAATACACTCTGCTTCGGGACCACGCCCTCTTCTATAGATTTCAATGCGAGGGTCGCGGCTTGAGTTAGCTGCCCGTTGTGAATTGATGTTTCTATAATATTCGATATATCAGTTTTGGGTGTTTTTTGTATGGTTTGCTGTTGTGATGTGACTTTTTCTACATTTGCTTGTTTCTTGGGTTTTTCAGGTTTTTCATTTGGAACAACGAAGGGTACTTTTCGGTTTTTGGACTTTAGGTGCTTGCCGAGGTATGTTAGGAAATTATCGCTGGGCACTTCGCCTTCTTCTTGCAGTAAGGTCCACAGGCCGAGGGCTTTGTCAGTTTCGTCAGATTTGCAGTAAGTTACAAGCAAGTGGTAGAAAATATTGGAGCGGTCGATATTAGACAGTTCCTTTGTGGCTTCCAAGAGACCTTCCAAGTATTCGGATTTTCCTTCCTGAAAAATATAACATATTAAAATAGCTGCAACAAAAATTGCATCAGATGTCATCAAAACAATGACGAATGCCTCAGAGCGTCCAAAATAAATTAGTTATCTATCGAAACATTTGTATCTTGTGCCGCATATAAAAATAAGAAAAAAGAACAAACAATCGCAAAACAGTCCCTGACGCATCATATAAGTTGGTCACATACGCACAACTAAGCTGGTCTTCCAACAGAGCCATCTCTGCCTCTGTTACAATCACGTCTAAATGGCTCAACGAATCTTAGGCTGGTTTTATAGTCACGCCGCCGGACGCGCCGCTGGGCTGCGCGCTGTTAAAATTTACTGATCAGCGTTTACTGAACGGCACTGCACAAGCGCGCGACTTTGAAACGCAACTACTAACCCCATACATTTCGGAACGCGCGCACTCCAACGGCGCTGCGGAAAAGCGCAACAATAAAACCAGCCTTAATTAAAGGCAAGAGGATAGATGGCACCCTGAGCAAGAAAATACCAACTACTACCTGATACTTTTCCCTCATAAACGCGTGCGAAGCTGATACAAATAATTGATTATCTATCTAATTATCTACCAGAAACGAAATGACCCACCTCAACATATCTCTGACAAGCATTCTCCAGCCGGCGATGCCTGGTCTGTAGCCCAGGCGTCTCGAGGATGCGTCGTGCCTGCCGCAGCCGACCGCACTCCACGAACGCCAGCACCAAGTCATGGAGGATGTTGACCTCGCCGTGGATCTATAACGAAACACCATCATAAATCAGGATAATATACGGGTGTAATGCTGTTGTGTTCTGAGTTGATGACTCGCCATTTACCGCCGTAAAAAAGGTCAACAACACGTCGTTTATACAGGTATGTTGAGGTGGTTATACATCAACATTAACTATAAGTACTAATACAACGGGTGATTATCGCGTTTATTTACCTATTTTCGGTTGCCGATGTAGTGATTGTGTTCATCGCGTAAGTTTAAAAATATTTATCAACATGCCTTAACGCTATTTCGTGAGAAATATCGAGTTGTCTTACAATACATCAGAGTGGGTGTCAATGTGTGCAACGGCTTAAAATACGTCATACGAATGAATCAGTCACAGAGCTGGTAACCTTGTACTTGAGTACTAGAACAATGCGTCATTTGAATAGTCCATAAGCAATAAGAATACCTGTGTGCTGATATCCGCAAGCCATTGCAATTTAGCAGCATCTTCCTTCATAATCAAAGCCTTCATGAGCTCCCCTTTCCATGGAGTGCTTCTATACTGCTTACAGCAATACTCAAACTCAGTGAGTGCACCTTCAAGGTCATCATTCTTCAGATGCACCTTGATGAGAGGACCGAGGATCACGTTGGAGGGCTCTATGTAATTGTGGGTGATCAGTGTTTCTGTCATTATTTTGACCTGCAAGAAAAGTAAAAAAATTATAAGAAATTTAGAGTTTAAAGCTGCCAGAAATTATTGTTTGAAATATAGAAATTGTTTTCACGATCTGGCGCTAAAAACATGAGAAGAGGCTGTCAAGCTTCTTACTTTATTTGCATCCTTTAGTTCAGAAAGTACATTCAGCAACTGCCAGCATTTGGAGTTCAAAATAAAGCCAGATTCCTTATCATCCAACAACCTGCTTCCTTTCAAAAAGTCTATGGCTTCTTCAAATTTACCGGCTTTTACAAGTGCTTTCGCCATCAGAACTAACTTATATCTGTTCAGTATGAATTCAGGGTTGGTCTCT
The DNA here is from genome assembly GCA_943735965.1 of Eupithecia abbreviata. Taxonomy (NCBI): domain Eukaryota; kingdom Metazoa; phylum Arthropoda; class Insecta; order Lepidoptera; family Geometridae; genus Eupithecia; species Eupithecia abbreviata. The sequence continues at coordinate 8,335,714 of OX030982.1, read as the reverse complement.
GCTAATTTCGCCTGGCATTCCTTAGCCTTTTCGATTTGATCGTTGACGCAATAAAATTCATGGAGCTGAGCATAAGTTGCGGTAGTCAACTGAAAATCGGGTGTAGCATTCAGTTTTTCAACTTGACTATTAACTTTATCAACATTATTTTCATCCATGTAGGCTGTGAGTAACTGTTTCTGTAAGCGAGTGGTGTTGGTTCCTTCTTTGGATTCAAGTGTTTTGATCAGTTTTTCTAGTTGTGCAGAGTTTCTTGGTGAGCCGTCTTTGCGGGGACTTTGTATACGGGAGATCTCCAATTGGCTGGAAGTCAGTTTTGTCAAAAGCTCAGACATAGTAGTGGTCATGCTTTCACCCAAATATTCTCCAATACTCTCTGCAGCATCAACGGATATACGAAGCCCTCTTGTAAGTAAGCCAGAGAGCAATGCTTCACATGCATTGTCTTTAGAAACAATTTTTACAGCACCCTTTACAATTCGGCTTACATTTCCCTCAATATCTTCATTTTGGTTATCTTCGTTTGTTTCTTCATCAACCTGATATTGGGATTTACTGCTCATTACATGGAGAATGGAAACAAAAGAATTCAAGTCTTTGGTTTTAGCTAGAGCATTGAGTAGTGATCTTGAAATCAAAGAGAAACTTCCGTGGATGCGGTATTGGTTTGCAATAAGGGCTGCATCTTTTATTTTGCCAGAGTCTAGAAGCTCCACTACTGCATTTTTCGCAGTATGAACGACTGGGATATTTGCCAGTTGAAGCTTTGAAATCACGACTTCAGCAGAATCTTTCTTAAGCAAGTAAGGGATTATGTAATCTCTCAGAGATTCACCCGTTACATTGACGTTTTTAGCTTGCATGTCTTTTATAATTTGCAGGAGACCTTCCTCGTCGTTTTCCTTGACTTTTTGGGCAAGCAATGGCCAGTAGAAGTGTGGGCGTAATTCGTTTCCTTCTTTTTCGTATTCTGTTAGCAGTTTTTGAGCGACTTCGGTTTTGCCTTGGATGAGAGCACTTTCTGTTGCGATGTATATGGCATTAGGAATTAGACCTTCTGCTCTGACTTCTAAGCATGTTTTTACGATTTCATCAGCAGATTTTCCGACTCTCAGCAACTGCTTGATGAAGAAGGCGCCTTTAAATGGCGTGTCTTCGACGTTTGAAGATTTGGGCATGGTCAGCAGCATTTTCTTGGCAGTTTCCAGATGTCCTTTGTTCAGAAGTCTTAGGATGAGGTTAAGGGCATCCTGATTATAGCCTTGTTGTTTCTGAAGATGGGGGACCAATTCTGGCACTTTGTCTTCGTGACCACCACTAGCAAGGTGCTCTATCACCTCCAAAATGTCCTGAAAAGATTTGAGAAGAATTTGTTGAGTTCATTGGACACAAAATAAACAATAAAATACACATTAGTACAGGATACCAAAAATATGCAAGTAGCACTTTACTATTATTTCATTTTATTAAAGTTCAATCTAACCTTATCAACAAGAAGAGCATCTTTCTCAGATGCTAGTTTGATAACATCATTGACTCCATCAATATCGCCCTTCTTAGCAAATCCACAGGCAAGCAGGGTGTAGGTTCTATTGCTGGGCTGCAGGCCAGCTCTAGCCATAGTTTCCAGTACTGCTTTAGCTCCATCAGTATCGCCATGGAAAGCATGCCCCATGACGAGAGCATTCAAGACGGGTTCCGAGACAGGAAAGTTGAGTTCTCGCATTTTTTCGAGAACTTTCGTCGCACCTTCAACGTCGCCTTCTTGGCAGTAGCGCCACATTAGTCTCTGATAGGTTACCCTGTTATTAGAAGAACAATAATCATAACAGTTGACCAACAATTAAAAAAAAACTGACAAGTGGGAGTCAACTTGCACACGGCCGATAGTTCCATTCTATCATCAATCATACATACTTAATTATTTCGCAAAAAGGACTTAAACTAAATAAAAAAAATATAGCAAAAAAGCCATTATGACGCGCTCACCCATCCAAGAACTGACCACGCCCAACCTTGCTTAACTTCATTCAGTTATTGGTAGGCACTCAACTTGGTATGGATATTGGGTCCATACAAGGACCATTGGATTATAACATTTTTAACCCCTTAATTTTAATATTTGTTGTAGCAGCAAAAGAAACACATTCAATTCACTCATATTTACATTATTTATCATTGACTGAGTTTTATTGACTGATTTTTGTATTGAGATTGTATCTAACTTAGGGAACCTTACATATGTAAGTGCACCCAACAAGCAGCTATAATAGGTGAAAGCATTGTGCCAGCAGGGTAGCACATCTGTTTTAAAAATCAGATACAAATTAGATAGATAGAAAACACTTTATTTATACCACACAAAACAGAAATAAACATTAGAATAAAGGAAGTATAAAGGGTGGGATTATCTCCGAGAGCTATCTCTTCCAGGCAACCTTAGGATGGACTGGACATGAAAGAACAATATAGATGGTGGCATGTTGATAAATATATTGATAAAGAAAACAAAACAAATACTTACACTATATACCATACCATAATACTTACATTCCATAGACAGGTAGCTTGTACAGTGAAAGATTTTTCATAGAAAGAGGTGGTGCGAGCAGGGACTTTTAAAATTATAACAAACAAAAAACATGACAAATTATTCATGTCAAGCTGAATCCATAACAGTAAAGACATCCAAAATCATTTTACCTGTTAGGTTGAAGCCCTTTCTTCTCAAGCTCTTCTAAGAATTGTGCTGGTGAAAATGGATGCTCATTTTCAAGGTACACCCTCAATAAAGCATTGTAGTGAGAGATGTCCATTGGAATCCCTCTCTCTGTGAGAACACTCCATATCTTCTGGACGAGAAGTGTCCTTTGCTCGGGTAACTCTTCAGGAACCAATTCACCTGTTTAATGTTAAATTCGGATAAATAAACCAGGGATTGATTAGTACTTATGAACAGTTAATCATATGCCTAATAGCAGCTTTAAGTTTGATGAGCCGAATGGGTACCAAATTATGCAAAATTTCAGCTCAATCAGTTGAGGATAAAAGTAAAGATTCTAAAATTAAGGCTTGTAATTTTTACTGTCCCTACCCATGTAAACTATAAACTTAAAGTTATGCAATAGAAATACATAGAGTCAACCTCCTTATGTAGAATGGTAACATGGATTACACTTGCTATGATTCTTGTATGCAACAATCTGCATAGTTTCACTTTAATTATTGGTGACTCATTTAATGAATAATTAGTTTAAGTTTTAATAGTTGAAAACCTTCGTTAACTTACCACAACATCTGATCACAAGTAAGGACTGTGAGCTTGTTATGTCATTCCTTGATCGAATCTCATCAAAAACCTCATCAATATCCTTCTTAGTGATACGACCATATCTTCTAACTTCCAAATCTAGCTTCTGCAGTAGAGGATCTAGTTTTTCCGCTTTTTTTGTAGCATAGTCTCTTGTCAATACACTGAAATAAAGCTAACCTCAAACAATTTGTTCTTTATGCAGTTATTTCTAATGGATGGCTTCGGATAAACTTTTTGTACAAACTGTTGTATGACGTAGACGTAGAATGTATTATACTTCTATGAAAACTTACTTGTTTGCTGCGCATAGGGCTTTGGAAGTAATCAATAAATTGGTTTCTGCAGATTTGGCTGAGTTCAGAAGCAAAGTCCTAGCGGCGCCGGTGAAGTAGCGCACAAATTTCGTTGATCGTAGAAGAGACGACATTATTCACCGTGTAGTAATTAATATTACATAAACATTTACACTGATTTTACAGGGGATAGGCGGAACTAGAGAACTAGAAAATTAATTAAATATTTATTGAAGTGATGATTTTGAGGTTAAATCTTTCAATTTCAGTCTTAATTTTTTTGACAGTGACAAATAAATTATTTCAGTCTGTGCCAGTGTAATATTTTTTTTCGTCCAATTAAGTCCTACAAATACAATATATTTTAAAAGCAATGGTTTATTAAGAACCATTCTGTTTTATTTATTTGCTTCGTGTGACTACGTAGATCAAGAATGTCTTACCAAAAAGAACCAACTTTGTCTACCCTAAATCCTAATAGATCGATCGGAACCACCGAACTTACCTAGGTATACCAATGCCAAATTGCAGCTATCCAACATCAGAATTAAAAACCTGTCTTCACCATCAGAACAGCTCGTAGCTAATAAATAATATAACATTGTATTGTCACCAAACTTATTAATGTATATTTTTAAGAACTCTCAATGCCTGCTAAATGATAGTATGCATGGATCAAGGCTATAATGTCCATCGATGGACTTATTTGTATAGGTACAGATTGAACCAAATCAACTTTATTCGACAGTATCAAGTCAGTGTCATGTTAACACTTTGACTGCGGTTTTTTCTCGACGACTGCGATCTTTTTTTTTTATCTAAAAAATTCGTGCTGCCGCTCTACACAGCGGTTGTGTTGCGCCGCACATGCGTTTCGTTCGAAAAATATTACAGCTCTGCTGTGTCACAAAGATCTGTATTTTCTCAGCCGCTGCGCTAGTGTGGATTTACGCATATTAGTCACTTGTAGAAAACTCATACCGTGCGTTTTCAACAGTCGAAGTGTTAACACGATTATTGCCGCGCATGAATGAGAAAAATACTACTAAGTATAAGAAATTATTAATAAGTCTATGTTGCCGCGTTTCAGTTTGTCAAATAATCCTCAATTTACATCATGTCAATGTCAAAATGAAATTCTGATTGCGTTGCGTTTGCGAATTGCGGTTTCGATTCGATTCGTTCGCCAGGTTATGAGCTAAGCCGATCGAGCAATAAATCTTCTCAAATTATTCTGTAAAAACAGACGTGCGGTGCGTAGCTTTGTATTATCTCTGGAGACGGCTGAAGCTCAAGAAGACGGAAGTTATAAAATACCTCTCATTTCAGTTTTATCGCGGTCTGAAGATCTAATATTGGTGGATCCTGATTCAGATATAATGGTATGTCTGATAAATTAATAACTTCCAGTACAGTGACATTGCTTTGACCTTCATTAAAATGCACCTTCATCTCATTTGATAAGCACTTTGCCTGATTATTCTTATCATATAATCAACATCAGTAAATCAGGAAATCTATAAAATTTGGTACCCCAAAGCCATGATTCTGATAAACCTTATCTTTTTTAATAATTGCCTACATAGGTACTTGGAATAATACAACAATTCTTGTTAGTTCCTATGTAATCAAGAATAGGAGACATTCACTATGGCCTGCTGTTTTACTTCAAAAAGTGCAGAAGAAACTTCCATTATTGTGAATAAACCTGAAAAAACTACTAAAATGGTAATATTAAATACCTAATTATTGTCATACATTTTATACCTACTACCTTACCTACCTCATTTTTAGTGACTTAGTGTTAGCATTATTTTATTACTGATTCTGGTTTACGGGGTTTACCTTGAGTTTTTATCTCATTACCTAATTCCCATTCTTGAACAAAGGCTTCAAAATTACTCATTTTTAATGTTTTTTTTCAGGCTGCTCCGATAAAGGTTGTCATCACTGGTGCTGCTGGCCAGATTGCCTACTCCCTGGTCTACCAAATAGCATCTGGAGCATGCTTCGGACCAGACCAGCCTGTCTTCCTGCACCTTCTTGATATTACTCCTATGATGGGTGTCCTTGAAGGAGTAGTAATGGAGCTAGCTGACTGTGCCCTCCCACTGCTTACTGGAGTCCTCCCTACTGCTAACCCCGAGGAGGCTTTCAAAGATGTTGCTGCAGCTTTCTTAGTTGGAGCAATGCCTAGGAAAGAAGGTATGGAAAGGAAGGATCTTCTTGCTGCCAACATTCGTATCTTCAAAGAACAGGGTATGGCTTTAGACAAGGTTGCACGTAAGGATGTGAAAGTCCTTGTGGTTGGCAACCCAGCAAACACCAATGCAATTATCTGTTCTAAGTATGCCCCATCCATCCCTAAAGAGAACTTCACAGCCATGACTCGTTTGGATCAGAACCGTGCTCAATCTCAGATTGCTGCCAAACTCGGAGTGCCTGTCAAGGATGTCAAAAATATTGTTATCTGGGGCAACCACTCATCTACCCAATTCCCAGACCCTTCAAATGGAGTTGTCACTATTGGAGGTGTACAGAAGCCTGTCCCTGCAGCTATCAATGATGAGGAGTACTTGAAGACCACTTTTGTTTCCACTGTTCAGAAACGTGGTGCAGCTGTCATTGCTGCTAGAAAAATGTCATCCGCTCTCTCTGCTGCCAAGGCTGCCTCTGATCACATGAAGGATTGGTTCCGTGGCTCTGGAGACCGCTGGGTCAGTATGGGTGTGGTTTCTGATGGATCATATGGTGCTCCGGCTGATGTTGTATTCTCGTTCCCCGTGACCACCAGCAATGGGAAGTGGGAGATTGTTAAAGGTCTGACTATTTCAGACTTTGCTCGTCAAATGCTTGATACTACTGGCAAAGAGCTTGCTGAAGAAAGGGAGGATGCCCTGGCCCTGTGTAAAGATTAGAAAGATAAGTAGTAATTCTATTGTAAGAACAGCAGGTATCCTGTAATCATTAGAGAGCAATACATATTTATTTGTATTATAACTTGGTTATATAACTAACATTCGTTCTAAGGCCATTTGTAGACAATCTATTTTAATAGATACCTTATCAGTAATTGCTTTTATTACTATTAGTTGTGAGCTGGCTGAGAAGCTTGTATTCTTATTTATGTATTTATTATGATGATAAGGACTTTATTGTAAAATTATCATACAGCTTGACCTAGGAATCATTGTATCTATTGTAAAGGGGTAATTTAACACTCATAGAATGTTAAGTAGTGTGTACAACTTACTATAGAAAAAAAAATTGTTTAACTATGGTTTCTAATAAGCTTTTATGGGTACTTTAACATTCTTTTTAAGATTATTTGGAAGTATTAATCCAAAGTGTAAATGAGTATTGCTTTACAATCTTAGCATTATTCCGTTGTATGGCACCCAGAATGGATTTTAAAATATTTTCAAAAACATTTTCTAGGCACTGTGTTAGAACACACATGAACAAATAGAAACACTGCAATATATGAACTCTGTTACGAAATCTTTATTTTTTATCAATATAGTTTCTTATTTATAATTATCTTTTTTTTTATGATTACATTATGTCATGGTAACACGGTTTTTCACATAACACCTTATCAAGTCCCGAATAGCATGACGCACGACATCGATAAATAAAGTTAACCTAACCGAACCTAACTATCTTAAACGCGTCGTTGATAACGTCAATCACCAGCACAGAAAAGCAAGGAGTACTTGTATGTTCTATGACCAGTTCGATTGGATGATGATCTGGGTGGTCCATGTACCTATGGAAAAAAAAAAAATCGCGTAGTCTTTTGGCAGCCCCTTGGTTTGTTAACACATATACTGTGATAAATAAGTGTGAACAGTTTTTTTAAAATCTACTGATGTTTTAGGTGTAGAAAGTTTTCAATCAGCGCATCCTACCCGTCATGAACTACGAAGCTGAGTCGACATACACGATAGGGCTGGTCCACCAGAAGAGGTTCAAAGGCGTTCAGCGAGCTATGGAAAGAGCTAAGCTCAGAGTCAGAATTCGTAAGTCTCCGGAGGATAGAATTCGCAACGATTATATCCGACGGAGAACTAAAGGTGTCCGTGATGGCAGTGTTCGTTCACATAATGTGTAGATACGCTACCATCACGGGCATACATATAGCTCAAACAATTAGCAGGCTGAAGTGACAGTGGACCACCAACCGCCGTAAATAAACATGTTCTTGAGTGGAGACCGCGCCTCATCAAACCCAGTGAAATGAAAAATGCATTCTGTGACGATGCAATTGTTATTGTGAAGCGATTAATTTAATAGAATTAGGGCCCGGGTGGCCCTGCGAAAGACTGCAGTCATATGCTGGATGCGGCAAGTTCAGCACAGGGCGCTATGTATGGCGCTCATTAGGGAGGCCTATGACCAGCTTTGGACTAATATAATATAAATGTGAAATTCTTACTAAATGCGACTGAAACCGCTAGTTTCTAATATACAGGGCGTCCCACGGCTATGGCATATGGAGGGAGAGTATCTTAAACAATATAGATATAATGTTTTACCTACTCAAAGAAGACTACATTGATTTTATAAAATAATTTTAACTGCATTCAAAAATTTTTATGGCCTGTCTGAACCGAGATTCGAACATAGCCGTAGGAAGTCCTGTACTTATATCTATAAATTAATGAAATGAGACAAAGCGTTGATGAATTACAACTAAGTAGGTACATTTTGACTTTCATCACCTACCCGTATCGAATTATCGGGAACCGTACTGAATTCCGGGATAAAAGTACCTATTTCAATTTCTTCCTCGAGGTACGAGTATGAAATAAAATCATGGCACGTTTCATTTGAATCCAAGTACCTACCTATCTACGAAGAAACAGACATAACATGAAAAAAAAAACACTGACTACTGTATAAATAAATAGCCCTTCAATGAAAAAATCTAAATATCTTCAATCAACTGAAATAATCATTAAAATTAACTTTGGTTTTCTTGATCTTTCGAGATAACGACGACCCATCAACGAAACGTACCGTCGAGGTAGGAACCCTGCGAGGTACTGATCTTTCGAGGTAACCCATCGATGAAACGTACCGTGTCGAGGTAGAGACATCGAGCCCATCGAGGTAATTAACATCGATCTAACGTCATTCGAACTAGAGTACGAGACCCGAATTGGATCTGTTAAATTTTTATTATAAGTAAGTATAGATTTTGAAAGGTAGGTAGGTAATCCACTTTGCATAAATATTCACATTTAATAAGACTTGTTCGTCCGGTCTATTATAGCTTACGCCTTTCCTAACATTTTAAATCGAGCTCGAGGAAATTGAAATACTATGTAAACATTCAGCTACTCGACACTAGATGACGCTATGCGTTTCAAGAAGCACATTGTGCACGTAGCTATAAAAAATAGGTATCATCAGGTTTCAGCCCGCCACTGACATTTTCTATTTTTTTTTTGACAATATATTTCAAACCATATTGCAACATAACATTGAATCAAAGGTATCATAAAAAAGATTACGTCATTTTGGCGGGCGCAGAAGCTGCCTCGCGCCGCCGCGCCGCCCCGCCGTCACCGCGCCAAACCGCCGCCGGTAAGATTTGGTTGAGGCAACACGCACAAGGGCCACCACTTAGGTACGAGTACCGAAAAAATCCAGATCGTACAAACATTGGTCCCAAGGCGGGAATCGAACCCACCACCTCCTGCGTCGCACGCGGACCTTCGCCCGCCGCGCCACATCGGTCGTCAGTCTTATATTTATAGAGCAATGGCTAACTAGAGTCTATTCTATACCATCACCTCTTTGCCCGGAAACACCGCCTGAACATGACCAGTTTCAACCCTAAATAAAATTCATCATCGTTAGCCTACTAACTAAGCACAGAAAATATAAATTAGGGTAGGTATTCTCATTGAAAACAAGCCTTCAATAATATAATAATACTCAGATGAAATAACTGCAATAAAGGAGTCACGAGATTCATAAGATTTCTTATTAGTGACAGATAGTAACAACAGCATCCTGAAAGTAATATCTAGTAAATATGACTGTCCAATACGACACCACTGGGTGAAATTACTTATACTCTAGATTTAGATATTTTGGTTTTATTTTCTTCGTTGTAATTGTATTTTCCTTTTTGTAATTTTGTGTATGTGGTTTTTATGGACCTTTGTTGTCTGATAATAAAGAATTTGATTGATTATTTCGTTGAAACTGCAATTTTTGAGTAGCCTAGACGGATAGTGGCAACTATGTTGAGTCCGTATGCGGAAAATTTGCCGAAAACAATTCGCCGACAAATTTAACAATTTAAATTCAGAGACACAGAAATAAACATTTTTTTGAGTCTGAATGTTACTTTAAAATGTGTACCTACTTATATTATAAGATTACTTATATTCATTTATATCTATCAGTATTAAATTATTCTGATATTCGTCGCGGTTCATTTTGCCAGTCAAAGTCTTTAATACAAATTTTATTTTAATCCAAACTATAATAAAATTCAATTAAACAAAATTAAAAAACACTTGAATAATGAGATTTGTATTTAGTATTTTAGTTTTAATTTTCATGTTTCTTTTTGTTTTAAATTTAGTTTATACTCTTTTTTTCTTATGTCATTCAAATTGTTTTAGCTTTTATTAATTTGATTTATAGTGATAGTCATTTTTTAATTTTATACAAAGTAAATCTTTTATTGGCCTTAAGTTTAGTTATTAAATATGTTAATATTAGTTTTAAAGGCTGTGGATTTTGTTTCTAAATAAATAAATAAAATTCATATATATTTCATTCATATTATGATATGTAACTGCAGCATTTTTGAGATCTTTTTAGCGATATAAAAGAGAGAGATGTCGTTATACAAATACTAGACTACAGAGTACTTGACTACACAAGAAAAAGAAGACATTGTCGGCGAACGGAGCGATCTGCGAAAATTTTGTGGTTTTCTTTAGATTTTTACACTATTTTTTAAAGTGGGGTTTGCTTTTTTCTTTAGCCAGAAGGAATAATTGCTATCGGCTTGTGAAAATTATTCGCGAAAACGACGGAGATAACCGCAGCATTTCGAGATTTTTATGGCGATACAAAAAAATGCCATTATACAAAAGATATTACGGCGAGCGGAGCGAGCCGCCGAAATGTTTGTTACTTTTCTCAAAGAAGATTGTATGAAATAATTAAGTTTTTGGGGGGGCCGCCGCATCGTCCTACCGTCACCATGAGAGCACACCACACACCCGCTTAAGCCGCCCCTGGGTCAATAACATTCGTTCCCGCGCCCCATTATGACTATGCAAGCAAATACTTGGTAAATACATAAAATATTTATGTAGTGATTGGTGAAACATTATACGCGTTGATTTAAATGTGTGTGTGTGTGGATCTAATAAAATTTAGAACATAATATTTTTCTGTAAGATAAGAAATATGTTTATGGCAAATTTGCCGCCCCCTACAATAGGCCGCCCTAGGCTCCAGCCTCACTACTCAGCCTGCTGGTAAATCCGCCACTGTCGATAGTTTATTATATTGGTTGGGTTAATGGTATTCTTTATACAATAATCTATACTAATATTATAAAGAAGAAAGATTTGATTGTTTGTATTTTACAAGCTCCGAAACTACTGGATCGATTTGAAAAAGTATTTCACCGTTGGAAAGCTACACTATCCCCGTAATAATAATTTGAATGAAGATACCCAATGGTATATAAAAATTCAAAAGTATATTTAGCCTTTACGGCCGTTCAAAAATTGCCGTAGCGGACGGTATTTCACGTCCTCATGGCGGGGTATTGGTAAAGTTTTCAACTAGCAATAATCGCACCTCGGATTAACCTCATTGGTTACGATATTGCCTCTGCGCAAAGTTAACCATTCTAAAATATGGGTTCGAAAGACACTCTGAAGCGCGAACGCTTCGATAGCGCCTTCTAATTTGTCTAGTAGCGACATCTAGTTATGGACTTTGGTTCTAATATTTGCTATGTAATTTCAGAAATTCTGATAGGTTTCAAATTGCTACTTACACGTTTAATTAAGTAGCTTATAATATAAAAAAGCTAATATTTTTATATTGTTAGTACGTATTTTTAAGCATGTGTATACATTCAAAAACTTACGATTTGCATCCCGCGCGGAGGAATATCACTCGAAAGTGGAAAATATACCTACCTACATATATATTTTCTTTCGTAAATTTTCTTGGCTAAATATCTTTTTAAACATCGAGAAAAATCATAAATATATAAGTGAAATTTAAAGGGATGTACCTATGTAATTATAAAATTACACTTTCAATGCCCATGACGCACATTGTTTGACGACCTCTGTACCCGCAGCCGGCGAACGATGGCCCAAAACTCATTCCCACATTTTTTTTTAATGTATTACTTAGGTACCTAGTACGTTTTTTTTCATCACTGTGCACGTTACTCCTAACATGACGTAATGGAATTCCCCCTCAGTTAAAAAAAAACTCGACCTGTTTATAATTTTATTGTGCTTTGTGATTCACGTCCACAAAATTGGATGGATGAAACTGTTAACGCCCGTTGCCATGGAAACCATTTGTTATCAAGGGGTCTAGGTATTAATAATACCTACCACTAAATTTAACAATGCCCGCGGTGGTTACCCGACCACTGAGATGAGAGGAGAGAATACAAATTAAAATAAGCACCTATTTTAAAGCTAGATGCGAACTGCTACCTACTGTTGTATGAGTAATTGTATTTTGTTTCCCTCCTGATTAATTTGAATAGTCATTATTCATCTATCCTATCATATGAAGGAGTTTGGTAGATCTTAACGTGTAGTGATTGGTTTGATTAGATAAGATAGCCTACATACGAAATGACTAACAAAAATAGGCTTGAATTAATCAATTATGTAATTTAGGTAGGTAGGTAGATAGGCACTTATTGTATGTACGGATGACTATGATTTATATAGGTATATAGTTAATTTACTAGCTTCTTAGGGTTCTATTCCAAAGGGTGAAAACGGGACTCTTAGTACTAAACCTCCGTTGTCTTTCCGTCCGTTGTCAGTGGGCTCTATCCCATGAACCGTAAAAGACAATCAATTGAAACTTCGACAGGGTATTTATTACTGTAGTTGCTTTAAAAACAAATAATAAAAAAAATAAGAGGCAAAACGCCTGTACCACTTTGACTAACGAAAACAGAAATTAAACAACACGTCTCATCGGGCGGGGTCGGTACTTGGATTGGTGACCGCGTCATGTCTGCTTTTTGTTTTTGTTTCGAACCAAAAAAAGAACGTTAACAGTTTTCCGAAAGTTATTTGTTGGTACGGAATAACGGAACCCTTCGTGTGCGAGGCGATACGCACTTCACCGGATTTATTTATACAGGGTGGGGCAAAAGTAATCATCCGATGTTCTTTTGCTGTAATTTTTTTTGAATGAAAAAACTTTGGTTCTGCTTGTAAAATTTGTTAACTTAATTCATTAGAATTTATTCCATTAAGTTGAGAAAATGATATCGGTCAAGTGGCCGCCGCCAGAGTTGATGACCATACGGGCCCGTTTTATGGCATTTTTCATCACTCTTGCCAGAACTTCGGGCGACAGGTTCTCGCATTCCTGGCGAATATTCTCCTTAAGAGCTTCGAGAGTCTCAGGCTTGCTGACGTAAGCCCGCGACTTTAAAAATCCCCATAAAAAGAAGTCTGGAGCGGTTAAATCGGGTGATCTGGCCGGCCAGTGCAAATCACCAAAACGAGAGATTAAGCGACCCGGAAATGCTTCCTTCAGAATATTGGTTGTGGCTCGAGCAGTGTGCGCCGTTGCACCGTCCTGTTGAAACCACATGTTCTCCAGTCCCAATTCATCCAATTGAGGAAGAAAAAATTCGGTAATCATGGCTCTGTAGCGCGCACCGTTTACAGTCGCCGTTGGGCCCGCGGCGTTCTAAAAAAAAAATGGATACAGTTATTCCGCGTTCTTGCGGAGTAAACCGTTTCATGGCTTGTCGATTTGTATTTTACGTTTGTTTACTTCACAAATGTCAAAACCGAATTGACATTTGGCGTCATTTTGGCGCAAAAGTTATAGCGTTTTCCAATAGGGTGATTACTTATGCCCCACCCTGTACATTTCTAATCCTATTTGGTTTACTTAAGAACTTTACTTACTTTACTAATTTGAAGTCGAAAATAACTGGGTTTTTTTTTCAACAAATGTCAATTCGATTATGTCTTAACTACCATCATGGACACGAACATGATTAATCTTCTTCTATGACGCCATTTCAAAGGCCTCTAGAAGTCCACTGCTGGAAGTACGAGTAGGCCTCCCGTGCTAAGCGCATGTTATCTAGCGCGTATTATCTTATCATTCAAATAGAATTTAAAGTATTTATCATTATGGGGTAATGCTGTAACTCTCATGCTAGGCATGCGGTTTGGTGATCGGATTTCTGTAAGTATAGCGACCTCTAGACAAATATTTGCTGAATTACGAAGCTACTAGGGGCGCTGCTCAAAGAAAGTAGCCACGGAAAACTGAAGCTACAACATGTCTCCGCTAGATGTCGTTAAAACAAATAAAAAAACTCTTGGAGTGTAAAAAGACAACAAATTTTGGATCGTACTAACAGAAGATGTACAGCATCTTCTAGTGTAGTGGGAGCGGAGCAAGTCGATGAGAGCAGAGCTTAGAGACGTGTACAGTGTAAACCTAATGGATATTGTTATGGTGATAGGTGTTATTCAAATTATATTAGTATCACCACTGAGTGATGCACCAAAAAAATTTAGGTTAGTTTTAGATATAATTTAGTTTTTAATTCCAGTTTGTTGTTGAAATACGGGACTGACATAGTCATTAAAATGACTCAAAGACCCTAAAATATAAAAAAGAAAAACCCTTGTATCAGTTAAAACTGACCATAATACGACATCAACTGCGGTAATGGACCAGCTGCGTCAGCCCGGTTCAGAGGAAATCTACCTCTATAATTATTTGCAGGAAATTCCCAAAAGGAAAGTCACAAAGGTACCTACTTACTAGGTACTAACAGGTTAATAGCCGTTATTTTTCTCGTAACAACTTTTGTTTTTTTTTTCAGATAAAAAAACCTCACCAAGCCGTAGCACCAAAAATTAAGAAGATCAATCTGCAGTTAAAGATACTCATAATATGCATAAGCAATAAGAAACTCGAATTATTCGAGAGCTGAAAATATAGCTGAAAATAAATATAAGCTGAAAATAAATAAATCAAAACACAAAAGTTTTATATGGTTTAAATACCCTCTCCGTTTCTCTTTTTTGGACTTGTATCAAAAAATAAAATGCCTGATACTAGCCCAAAGTAGTATATTATAATGAGTGAAATACCTACATTTGTACAAAAGAGTTTTAGGTAAACATTAGAATCAATTTATTTCTACCGTTCAGTGTGCACTAAAAAACTAAAACCATAATTAATGCTGGACAATGCTGGACAACAATTCACACAGCATTATCTAGCCCCATGGTAAGCAGAGCTTGTGTTATGGATACTAGATAACTGATATACATAATACAATACATTACATAGATAGATGTTTTTTATTACACATAGAAAACGACCAGAACACCCGAAACAAATATCTGCAGATCGTACACACATTTGTTCCGAGGCGGGAATCGAACCCGCAACCTCCTGCGTTGCAGGCGGACCTTTGCCCACCGCGCCACATCGGTCGTCGGTCGTCATAATTGTCTTATCTAAAGTATTTAATATGGAACATGTAGTAGAAATTTCATTATAATAATATTAAAAATAAAACTGGTTTTTCGGTTGAGATATCTCTGTAAAAATTAAGATTTAGAGGATTTTTTTTCTATCGAGTCAAGTTTAGTTGAAGTCGGCGTCATTGTCTACGTGCTTTATCTATACCTATTTATCCACTATTCTAATACGATATTTAAAAAACCGATGATAAGATTAGGTAATTAATTTAGGACAATAGATATCTCTGTTGATATATAAAAACAAAGTTTACTTATTAACAATTAGTTTCCATTAGGAAGTCACCAATTTCTATTAGGGCATTGTAGGGGATCGAAATAAAAACACTGTTTTTAAACGACAGAAATTGGTTTGCAGGCAAAATTGGACATTTATTTATTTATATGTGCTTTTTGATAATTTGTTTTGTGAGCGATTTATACTGCGGCGCGGGCGCCACCATGACTCTCGGCCACCGTTCCACCCCCGCTAGAGATACAACTACCCTCTAATGTGGTGAAAAATGCATTATTTAAATTTTGCGTGCACCCACAATTACGTCGGATTTATTTATACTTTCAAAAGATGCCAACAGATGGCGTAACGTGTTGAGATATTAGCAAAATTATATCTAACATACCTTATTATTTACAAAACAAATATGTAACTACGAGTGTCGTCTACAGGCATTGTAAATAATTTCTGTCACGATAAACATCTTTAGCTCAATAAAAATGACGGCGACAATAGTTATTATTATAAGTTTTATAGCAGTTGGACATGCCAATCTTTCAAATCTTAACGATAATCTTAACTTCAATCTTCGGCATCCGGCTATAGATTATAAACTTCACGAAGAAGTGTTAGACGCAGAAAAATGTGACGAGCAAATAAGTGTCCTGAGATCAAATTCGCTGTTAATGTTTCAATGTAAGTTTCCTACCACATAATCTTAAAAATCTTTCATTTGGTCTTTTTGCACTGTATTTTATCTTCATCATCATCATCAGCTTATGTTAGTCCACCGCTCGACGTAGCCCTCCCCCAATGAGCGCCATAGCGCCCTTTCTTCAGCTTGACGCATCCAGCATCTGCCCGCAGTCCTTCGCAGGTCGTCATCCCACCTGGCCGGCGGGCGTCCTGCACTACGTTTGCCGAGTCGCGGTCTCCACTCAAGAACACATTTACCCCAGTTGTCGGTTTTTTGTGAGATTTGGCCAGCCCACTGCCATTTCAGCTTGCTAATAATATATACTATACTACTACTTTAAATGTTTACAGCTATGTCGATAACTTTGATTCACTGTCGGATGTATGTAATCCTATCCTTCAGAGAAACTCTGTGTTTTTTTACCTAAAATAAATTTATTTCAGTTTCTGATGCCGGTCTCAGACTGCCAAGAGATATGACAGCGTTTAACTTTAGGGACATGGGCAACTACCACCAATGCTTAGGCATCAGCCACAACACTGGAGAAGAATTAATTCAAGGCAAATATTGCAGAATAAATGTCCCTTTAAGCCAAAACTTGTCACTACCGTTGCAATCAGATTCAACTCTGTTTGATTTGACTTCAATCGGTGAATTGATTCCTATGGATACTGAAACTATTTCAAAAGCGGAAGATTACTTTAAGCGACGCGCTGGAATAATGACCCTTTTGGGTATGCACGATGATAGGATGTCGAAGTGAGTACCATAAGTTCCTTATGCTTCGTTATAATAATTAAGTACTTGTACGCTAAATATAGCTATAGTCAAAAATCACTCCCTGTCTTCAAAAACTGCTGCATCAGTATTATTTATACATATGAAAAGATTGATATTTTCTTGTGGCTATGTAAGTTTATTATAATGTTTGATAAGTACGTATTAGGTTAGGTTAGTTATGCTTAAATAAATCTAAGTAGGTATGTAGTCGTAAGTATATGTTTTCTTTTCTTACAGAACTTCTGTCGGAACGATTTCGGGAATGTTTACATTGGATTTAGCAATGTGCATCCCTAAAGTTTGTTCCACGGAACAAGCGATGAATTCCCTCGTATTCAACACTTCTAGCGTAGGACTTATATACACGGACCGCTACTGTCGTCTGCCTGATGATAAACCCTGGTCTCCAGCGGATACAGTTGCAGCGTGAGTATATTTTTTTACCTGTATTTATAATGCTTACTTGGATTCCTATACTATTTAGACTGGATTTACACACTTAAACTAAGAGGAAACGTGTATTAACGTTTAACACCCATCACAATAAACTTAAACTAATAAGTAACGTGTATTATGTTCTGTGTATGTCTTATATAACAAATAAAAAAAAATCATTCATTAATTAGTATTATTATGTGTTTCTCATTTCTATGATTGTCTTTGTTACGCGTAACGCAATTTACGCATTCTACCATGGATGACCCTCCTTATAATCATTCAAACATCATCAAGAGCCTTCTTTCAGTTCCCTTTTCAAATAAATTCAAATAAAATAATATGCTCTTTGTTTATGGAACATCAAAAAGTAGAGGTTTTATGTAATAGAACCATGTTTTTGAACTGGCTGAAATCAATGCAGTCAAAAATAAAAAATAATCTCGAACCAAATAATTGACGACCGATGTGGCGCGGTGGGCGAAGGTCCGCTTGCGACGCAGGAGGTTGCGGGTTCGATTCCCGCCTCGGAACAATTGTGTGTACGATCTGCAGATATTTGTTCCGGGTGTTCTCTATATATAATAAAAAATATCTATCTATGTAATGTATTGTATTATGTATATCAGTTATCTAGTACCCATAACACAAGCTTTGCTTACCATGGGGCTAGATAATGCTGTGTGAATTGTCCAGCATTAAAAAAAAAAAAAAATAGTGACGCGCAATATTTATAATCTCTATGTTATACACATAGCGGAGATCATCCTCGGGTGAAAATATTAAAATTATTCGGTACTAACCTGAATGTACACATAAAACTGATTTAAAGCTGTTTTTTCTAGATAAAAGATAAAATATGAATAATTTGTATTATGGTTTTCAGAGTCATTTTCTCAATCGTAGCCATTTTGACGATTCTAAGCACTAGTTACGACCTCTGCAACAGATTTTGGTTAAAAAATGGTAAGTGAAACTTGTACTATAAATAATACTATAGGTTGTATTAGATAATCTATGAACATTTCTTTGATGTCTTTTCCAGATCCTAAGAAAGTGAATCCTCTTCTTACATCGTTCTCCGTTTACACAAACGGGCGACGTCTGAACTCGTTTTCGTCTGCCCCGGGGATGTTGCGTTGTATTGATGGCATCAGAGTTCTTGGCATGGCGTGGGTCGTTTTGGCCCATTCGTTTTCAACTGAATTGATCGTTGCAAATTTTTTTGAAGGATATAATGTAAGTGCACTTTTACTTTTCTTCGTCACTGATTAAAAGACCACATACTTTATCAAATTCCTGTATGATTTCAAAGAATACCCCTTTTTTCTTTTCGAAAAACACAGAGTTTTTTCTTTTAGGTAGGTATTGCCTCTAATATCTGTAATCATTTAATCTTATTTGTCAAAGTCAAATATTTGACATTGCGTACTAATAGGTATGTAGTTATCTAGTATTAATTTATGGATGCCATGTTCAATGACGTCACGACCTAGTTTCAATGCATATAATAGATTAAATTTGAATTTCTTTTTGATGATTATTATCAACTCGCATAAACATCAAAACTTTAGGTATATATTTTTCATTAATTTATATAAATCTATTATGATTCTAATTTCTTGCGCTCACGTGATCATCATGTATCAAATATAAATCATTGTTACTATAAAATGGGCAATCAATCACAAAAATATTATTGATAGTAAGTATATTGATTGTTTTATTATTTCAGTGGATGAATTCTACCGGCAGTATATGGGTATCTGCGGGAGTTTACACGGTAGATAGTTTCTTTTGTCTGGGTGGTATCGTCCTAGTTTATACCACAGCTGGCAAATTGAACGGAGGTAAGACATGTACTACACCTACTCAGTTGCATTATTATTGGTTTTTAAACTTTCGCGTTTTGTAAAATATTATTTCCGAAGACGAATTGAGGGTAGTCGTGGATTCTGCCGTCATAATTTTTGGCTGTAACTCCGAGTATCCAGTCAGTCCTCACGAAACCACGCTGTAGCGCAATGGAAACGATAAATTAATATATAATAATTATTGGCAGCATTTTGTTCCGGCTAAAGAATAAAAAAGGTTACAGTGTTTTATTTCCTACAGACCTGGACAGGACTGGATAAGTCGTAAAGCACGTATCCACAACATTTGCCCTTGTTTTCAGGCCAACTTCTGAAAAATCTTCCATTCTTCTACTTGAACCGCCTGCTCCGTCTTTGGCCCATCTTAGCCTTGGCGATTTTACTCCAAGTCTCTTACCTGAATCGTGTCTATGACGGACCTGATTGGAGTGCGGTTGAGTCTCAGACCAACTTTTGCCGATCGACATGGTGGCTCACCCTTCTGTTTGTGCAAAACTATATTCACGGGAACGAGATGGTTTGTTTGCATTTTAATTTTATTCTTCCATCGTATCAACTGCAGTTTTTAATCGAGAAAATTGCAATTATTTGGCGTGTTTAAAAAAAAACGACTTATGAATAATGAAAAGGGTTTTGGAAGTAGTTTTAGTCGCGGAACACTTCGATAGTGCGATATAATTCCTGAAGTTGCGACATGTTGTTAAAATTCGAGTTTAATGTAGTTTGATGTGATGGATGAGTGATGGATGACATGACGAATAGAGGCCTACTTTGAAACACGAAATACGAAGCTTCCGACAGCCAAGCATAGAACCTCCTCCTTTTTGATTTTTGAAGTCGGTTAAAAAGGCCTTTGCCCAGCAGTGGGACAGAAACGGCTAAAATTAATAATACGTATTTTATTTGGTGGTTTTTTATCTATATAAAATATTTAAATTAGACTATTACACGACTTAGACAATTTATCATCGTCGATGAATGTAGGTATTTATTTACCATGATGAAAGATTTGAGATCTACAAATAATCTGTTTTCATTTTAGTGTGTGCCTCACTCGTGGTACATGGCTATAGACTTCCAGTGCTACGTGGTATCTCCACTAGTCTTGTACTGGGTACTCGGTCGCAGTCGCAAGTCCGCCTGGATAGCGTTGACTGCCAGTCTGCTGGCGATACTGGCTGCCGCTACTACCTTCAACTTCATCATGAACTTTCCCAGTTCGATATCGGGAGATGGGTTAGTAGATTAAGATATATCCTTATTAAACAATCTGAAATCTATGTATATGGGTTTATTTAGTCTTTATGGTTTTATCATACCTATTTATTGTAAATTTCAGCCTAGAAAGTGAAGATTATCAAAAATACTACTACGTAAACACACTGACACGTGCATCGCCGTTCTTCGTCGGAATGATAGCCGGTTACGTTCTACATTTGTATCGTGGAAAGGAACTTGGCATTTCCAGGGTGAGTTATCCCAGCTTTAAATATGGAGGAAGTTCTATAAACCGGTTTGAGCTAGTTTTTGCAGCATAAATAATATTTTAAATAAATTGATGGGTCTCTAAAACCTACAAATCGACTTAAAACTCCTCAATAATAAAAATGGATTTGGTTTGGAAGTAGTTTTAAGTCCTGAACACTTCCATAGCGCGATCAAATTATTCATGCGGCAACATCTAGTTAAAATTCAAGTCTAATTTAGTTTTATGTGATGAATGAAACTTGGATGAAACGACGAATGAAAGGAGGCCTACTTCGAATACGAAATACGAAGATTCGGTTGATAGACCGCAAGAACTGAATAACCTTACAGCTGAACATGCAAACTTGCGTTGCTCCGGACGCGTCAATAAATAACACCTTTTGTTTCGGATATCTAAGAAATTTATTTTATTATTGTTTAGAGAACTCTAGTGTAAGATAAGTCTAGATAAACCTATATAGTATCTTAAATCCTAACAGGATTTAAGATACTATAAACAAAATGTAACAAATTTGTATCAATAAATAAATATATCTATCTATCTAAATGTAATTTCGACCTTTCTATCCACAAACCTACGTTGACTTGACTATTAGTCTACTAATTTTGGAAATTGGAACGTTTTACAGTGGCCGTAGTGTTAACGCTATCATTGATTGTTGTTTAGTTGACTGCAGTGACTCTGTGGGCTATCTCAGCGTCGGTGTCCACCGCAGTATTCTTCTATCCTGCTATCATCGCGATCGCTGAATCGGTACATCCTTTCTGCCATAACTTCATGAACTCCTTCATGAGGCCAGCTTGGGGTGCGGCTATTTGCTGGATGATCGTGGCCTGTGAGCATGGATATGGAGGTATGATCTAAAATAGGTTCTGGTAAACCAATGCGACATACCTATATGAGCAAGTGAAACACGAGTGAAGGACATAATAATATGCGCGAAGAATCACAAAACTCGAAATTATGTATATTTCGGAATATGAGTTTATTAGATAGATGATGATTTTAGAGAAGATGATTTTATGATATCTTTAATGCTGTGAATGCTTCTGGCACTAGTGCCAGTCCTTGTGAGTTACTACATTTACCATTTTGTGTTGTTTCTCTTTACTCTGTTATATTTCACTATCCACTACACCTGCTCTGAATCTCCATAAAGATAAATAATAATGTTCACGTAGAACTTCGTATCTTGTGCTACGACCAACGCTACGCCGAATTCGCGAAGCATACTAAAAATATTTCTACATGCATTAACCACTCTACGTTATTTAAAAATTATGAATGTTGGTTCCAGGTCCCGTGAACTGGTTCCTGACTCTAGACATATGGCGACTGCCGGCTCGGCTCGCGTATGCGGTATATATTCTACACTACCCATTGATGTTCGTCATAAACGGAGCGCTGACCCTTGCACCTATACACTTCTCCGTACCCGCATTTGTAAGTATTTATATAAATATCTATATCGATATAAGTATCTATATAAATGGCGATAGTTTGAATAGCGAGGCGATAGTTCTGTTTTTTGTCACCACGACGTTCTGCTATAAAGTTTCAATGTTTATTTGCAATCAAATTTTGAGTAGGGTGAAATGGATTAGATAGCTAACCACCACTGGTTTACGACAGCTTTTCCAATAAAAATAGTCAAAGTGAAAAGCACTAAAGTTCGTTTTATTTTTGAACGAAGCAGCAATCTACCCCTTCCCCGCTGCTCCGTTTGTTGGCCTAAGACATGTGATTAACCTCAAGAACTGATTAAAAAGCACTTTTTGATAAATGTCATAAATGAAATAAATAAACATGTGATAAAAACTGATACATACAAATACTATAAAATAAGACAAAACTAGCAAGAATAACTTTAGTACATATTTTTTGTATCAATATTAATGATTTTAAAACAATATAGTTTTTATGAATTGTGTTATGTACTTCAAAGAGTACAAGTCGATTATGTGGTCGTCACCGATCTAGTCGCCGTACTGCTACGTTAGTTTTATATAGTTTTCCTGTGGTCCTGCTAATGTTTATTGCTATGATATTATGACAAGATTTTTTATTTGTTTCAGACTTTCAAAGCCTTATCTCACATTTCGTTCTCCCTCATAGTGAGCTACTTAGCTACTTTGATGATCGACGCGCCATGTTCCACATTGTGTAAACTGTGCTTAGGAGGCGGTAAGTTGTCTTATTTATATCTACACTAATTAATAGGGATTGCAATCTATCAGCATTTTCAGCATTTTCAATTCGGCTGAATTTGTGCTGGAACGATGCAAATATAGCTGGATCGAACACATATAGACATTTAAAAGAAATGCATATGTTTACTGTGATATTTTGTAACATTTATCAATGAAACTTACCTACCGATACAAGCATACGCAAAAATCAATTAAATAAGCAAACGGTAAAGGTTCAAGAGTACTAGTAATAAATATATAGATATAGGTTATAAACACGCCTACTGTTCAGCTTTTCTGGAAATGAAAACAACGTTAATATAGAATTCTAGGTTACTGATTTCAATTAATATTTCCTTATTTCAGGTATGAAGCAACCTGGCCAAGCGACTAAAGATGAACAAGCAGAAACAGTTGTTAAGGATACTGATATTGTAAGCAAACGTCGTATAGATAAAGTTAATTAAATAAAACCAAATCATGAATCTAACAGACTTTTTGTATGATTTAAAAATCTTCTTATTCTAACTCGGAACGATAAATTATCATATTATATATCATATCATGGTGTAAGCAACGAAACGGTCGATGATTAACAAACGATTTTATCTACCAGCCGGACGCAACAGATAAAGCAAAAATTTTCACGTGTTTAATCTGCGCCAAATCGTCAATATTAATTATTTTGCGAAAACATTCTTATATAAATAGTTTTCTTTTGTATTATCAGATAATATGTTTACAAACACCTGCAAACTTTCGTTTTGGTTCCTTACCATCGTAAATTAAAATCATAATTACGTGGTGCCTATATAAATCACTACAGCGTGCTCTTTACAAAATCACAGTTTTCTTGTTCCGCCACGGAACTTCAATGATAAGAGTGATGATAAGTAAATATATTAGAATTATAGGTTATATTTAAATATTCCTTCTGCTTAATCACAATTAGTTTTAATAAAGTAGTCTAGCTAGCCAATAGTGCTTAAAAAGGCTATGTAAACAAATAATTAAGTTGAAGTAAAATGGCGGTGAAATTTTGCAAATTTAATTTAATTTTGTTGAGTTTTATTGCTCAAGGGCAAGCTCATTGGAATATCGACATAGATGTTCAGAATCCAGCTATTGATTATAAATTTCATGAAGATGTATTGGATGCCGAGAAGTGCGAGGAACAAATAAGTGTTCTGAGATCAAATCCGCTTTTATATTGGCGATGTAAGTAATGCAATTAAAATTATTTATTTCGTAATATAATTAAACTGATGTTATAATCTAGAATTAAATCCTACTTATAACATAAGATTGTACTTAAAGCTACACAGCATTACATTATTGTTATGATTATGAGAAACATTTGCAAAAATTTAATTATTTACAATGTGTTTTCTTACCTTTAAATAGAAAAAATCCTAACATATTTATATTATTATTTATTATGCATATACCATGATCTCGGGCCATAAAGTGACCCGGTCCTTTGGAAGGCTTGCATGGGGCCGAAACCAACAGCACAGAGGCCCTTTGAGAAGTTATTCTAAAGGCGATGGCTACATATAGCGGGTATCATCCTCGGGTGCACAAAATGATACAACCAAAGATGGTATCCGCCAGGTGAAGAGACTATTATTATGCATATTATTATTGTTTGAGTAAATTATTTCAGTTTCCGATGCCGGTCTAAGACTGCCAAGAGGATTGACAGCGTTCAATTTTCGGGACATGGGCAACTACCCTCAATGCTTGGGCATCATTCACAACACTGGAGAGGACTTTATAAAAGGCAAATATTGCCGGATACGAGTCCCTCTAAGTCAAAACTGGTCGCTGCCTTGGCAATATGATTCTCCTCTGCTCAATAACAATGGTGATGGAATTATTCCAGTGGATAGCGAAACTATTTCCAAAGCAGAAGAGCTCAGTTTGCGACGCACTGAAATTATGACCCTTTTGGGGATAAGAGATGACACGTCCAGGTGAGTACATTAGCTTATTAACTTCTTACACAGACACAGTTCAAGAGCTGCCCATTTGGATAGAAACCTACGTCAAGTATTCTCATCTCGTTGTCCAAAATGTAATGCTTGAGAACAATATGTGTCAACCAGTGTGTTCTTACGTACGGCTGGTCCATCAGTTCAGAGTCCTCCAGCAAGCTTGGAATAAGCTAGTCTCGGATGTTTTGTGAAGGAACGATAGGATTATTTATGAAACTAGACCCCAAAGCGTTTGCCGGAAAGAAAGGACAAACATTTTCTTGATTGACGCGACTTAGTTAACGTAACAAAGGACGCCCTATGGTCGGATAGGATGACGATCTGAAAGAGTTGACAGAATGCTGGAGCGGCAAACTGGCGCTTATTCGGAGAAGCCTATGCCGAGCAGAACTAGCATAAACTGATAATGATTAATGAATTAATATCTTATCATTCTTTGATTCTTTTTTCTTATCTTTATGTGTAATCTCTATATCTGCGGATAAATTAGGCATGGCTGGTTTCTCTTCAACTATAAATGTATAAGGCTGGTGATTATAAAACAAATATACTTTCTAGACCTATCGGTCCCATGAAAAAATTGAGATATAACTCTAAACTAAAGTATGAAAGTTCCACCTACTTACTACCACCACCTTATTTAATTATGTTTCAGGACGTCACTCGGGCCAGCTGTGGGAATGCTATCATTAGATTTAGCAATGTGCA
This sequence comes from Eupithecia abbreviata, assembly GCA_943735965.1. Taxonomy (NCBI): domain Eukaryota; kingdom Metazoa; phylum Arthropoda; class Insecta; order Lepidoptera; family Geometridae; genus Eupithecia; species Eupithecia abbreviata. The sequence continues at coordinate 8,309,948 of OX030982.1, read as the reverse complement.
TCCCAAAAGTTTGTTCTACGGAACAAGCAATGAATTCTCTCCTTTTCAATACATCTAGGATAGGATTCTCATACAGTGACATGTATTGTCGTCTTCCTGATGATAAACCGTGGTCTTCAGCGGATACAGTGGCAACGTGAGTACTATGCAATCTTATCCTCGATGAGTCATTTTGCTAACTACTTCATATGTCTTTGGATTATTTTGTATTACGTTTTAAATTGAAGATTACGATCATTATACTTATATTAAAGATTATTTATCGGGTACATTTGTATTAATCTTCTATCGTAACGTAATCGTTATCACGGGACGACTGGATGTACTCCGAGTTACAGCCAAGAAATGACGGCACGACTACACTCAATTTGTCTTCAGAATCAGGAATATCCAAGCTACGACACACTACACTGACCGTGTCCGAATGTAGTACAGTCGAATCACGACGCACACACTTATTAAGTACCTACAGGATTTGACGAGGACGAGAGACGAAAACCATCTTCCCGATTAAAATTCGGGTGTTTCTTGATATTAATCGCCCCTTGAACCATGCTTTTGTAGTAGTGGCGTTCACGGGATATAACTTTAGGGTCATGTAGTTCTGTGAGAAAATAAAACAAAAGGTTGGCGATAAATACCCGATAAATAATCTTTAATACGAGTACCTATGTAAAAAAATCGCGAAAGTTTAAAAAATTGGATTTTACTTATGTTTCAGGGTAATATTTTCCATTATTGCGTTGCTGACTCTTCTCAGCACTGGTTACGATCTCATCAACACGATGTGGCTCAAAAATGGTACGTGGGAATTGTAATAATTTTATTTACTCGAGTAATGTTCGTACTGATGTGCCAAAATTTACTGAGATGCCTCGAAATGTACTCCTTACATTTTACACTACCAAGTATATTTTTAACTACAACCTATCGGTTTATATATTCTACCTACAGCTTGTTTCCTTGCTTGTTTCTTTCAGATCCCAAAAAAGTGAATCCACTGCATACTTCGTTCTCTGTTTACACAAATGGGCGACGTTTGAACTCGTTTTCTTCTAACCCTGGGATGTTGCGCTGTCTAGATGGCATCAGAGCCTTGGCCATGGCGTGGGTCATCGTTGGCCATACATTTGGTACTGAGATTGCTGTAGCGAATTTTTTGGACGCCTTTGATGTGAGAATTTACCTTACCTTATTATCAACAAACCTATGTCTAGTGCTTAAAGTGCCTTCACCAAGTCGTTATGAGGTTTTGCCATAATCACATGGCAGGCGGATGGTGATTGCAGCGGAGATGGTAAAATTCTCAGAAAGAAGTTGGTACCCTTTCTCAGGTAGATTCCCTTTGTTTGATCTTACGAAATAAAATTCACGGGTAGAGTTGAAGATGTAGATTTCTACTCAACAATCGCCACGCTGAGAGTAGGAAGGCAAAAAAAGGGGCTCTACAAAATATATCGCGTGGGAAACGCGTGATCTACCAGACTTTTGCGTATGAAATTGATTAACTGAGGATCAATTGATTATTGTATTAGTTATTAGGTAGTGTTTGATAGATAAGTCTGTAGTGTTCAAAGAGCAGATAAATGGATTAGCAGTTATATTAGTATTTCGTAGATAAGGCCGTCTATTGAAGAGCTTTTTAATCTTGTCTGGTTCAACATCATCATCAGCCTATAGCAGTCCACTGCTGGACATAGGCCTCCCCCAATGAGCGCCATAGCACCCTGTCTTCAGCTTGCCGCATCTACCTGCAGTCTTTCGCAGGTCGTCATCCCACCTGGTCGGAAGGCGTCCTACACTACGTTTACCGAGTCGTGGTCTCCACTCAAGAACACTTTTGCCCCAGCGGCCGTCGCTCGGTTCTTCGCGAGATATGGCCGGCCCACTGCCACTTGAGCTTGCTAATTCTTAGAGCTATTTCGATAACTTTGGTTCTCTGTCGGATGTATTCGTTACGAATCCTATCCTTCAGAGAAACTCCGACCATAGCTCGCTGAGCGTCTTTGAACTGGTGGACCAGCCCTATTAATCTTGTCTGGTTAGCTACCGTTATCTATAATAACTTCCGTGTTATATTTTTCAAAGACTTGTCGTATATGTCGTTACTTAGATATAGATGTATATTTTTCCTAGAGAAACCGAAGAAGGTAGGTATTCTAAATTTGGTTTCTGAAATGGCTTTTTTTATTATGAGAGCAGCCTAAATTATATTCTAAGTCTTAAACTATTTCTGTGAACATTTTTGCGTCACCCATCTTGTAACTTAAGTGTACAGTAGGTTACAAAAAAAACTGAACAGTTTCTGTTTTCAGTGGCTGCAATCAACAAGAAGTGTATGGGTTTCTGCGGGAGTTTACACAGTAGATACATTCTTCTGTTTGGCTGGCGTTGTTCTGGTTTACACTACTGCTGGCAAAATAACCGGAGGTTAGATTTCTTTTCTTTATTACTCACTTGTAGTTTTGGATTACCTAGCAGATATTAAGTAAACGTGTTGTATATCGAACGATCTTGGACCGTGACCAGAAAAAAAAACAGTTTTGAAAAAATAAGAAATAATAATACCTAAAAATTAAAAAAAATAGTACAATAGTTTAGTCTTTTGGTACTGCCTTCTATGACAGGAATATCAAATTGCCTATATCAACCCTTTTCAGCTTACTATGCATATTCAAGTCATAAAGGGATATTTACCATGATTTGCTTGGTAACGTTCGTACGAAACAAAAAATGATGCTAGATCGGTATGTCTGCCCGTAAATGGTCCACTAACTCACAGTGATTTCAGTCATTCCGTGATCATGGCGCACGAAACTGTGTAAACTGTAAACGACGTTTGTATTAATAGCCGTGTATTAGATTAGATTATTAGATTGTATTAGATCGTTTCAAAACTTTTTTACTTTGCATATTACCTACCTAGCACTTTGTTTAATTACTAGCAGATAAAACCAACCCCATTAGTAACTATAATAATTAAGTAGTTAAAAATAATAATTTCAGCGCAGCTGCTCAAAACTCTTCCCTTCTTTTACCTGAACCGGTTACTCCGTCTGATGCCCTTGTTAGCATTGGGGGTTTTGTTACAAGCGTCATACTTCAATCGGGTCTTTGATGGACCTGGGTGGACCTTTGTGGAGTCTCAGACCAACTACTGCCGATCTACATGGTGGTTAACACTTCTGTTTGTGCAGAACTTTATCAACTCGGAAAAGATGGTAGGTTTAGCAAATAATACTCTATGTTTTTACCCAACGCAGCCACTTTTAAGTGTGAAACACACACATTGACCTTTAGGCCTATGCGAAAAAAAAACACTTGTATTTAGCATCCATCTAAAACCCGATATACGGATACTACGTGCATAATTTTGTTTTATTTTTATCTCTATTTGGCTTATTTTATCTATAAAAAAGTACTGTCAATTACCTTTTTAACAAAATTTGTGTGGATAAACAAACATCCCAATTATATGCATTAACTCAAATATTGATATCATTTTGTTTTGTTTTGTCTGTGTTACGTGTCTTCTAGTAGGTACTAAGTAGTATTTTAATCGGTTAACTAAATTTGTGTGTTGTGTGTCTAATAAATAAGGTTCTTTATTCCTTTTCTTCCATTTCAGTGCCTTCCCCATTCATGGTATGTCGCTATCGACTTCCACTGCTACGTGATGTCTCCTCTGGTCTTGTACTGGGTGCTCGGCCGCAGTCGCAAGTCCGCCTGGATAGCCTTGTCTGCTGGTTTGCTGGCGATACTGGCTGCATCTACAACCTACAACTTTATCATGGGATTTCCCAGTACCAACTTGGTGCTTTCGTTAGTATTTTATATATACCTGGGATGACGACCTGCAAAAGACTGCAGAGAGATGCTGGATGCGTTAAGTTGAAGACATGGCCCTACGGCGCTCATTGGGGGAGGCCTATGTCCAGCAGTGGATCAACATAGGATGATGATGGCCTAAGATGACCTAAATCAGAAATCGAGTTATCAGGGCAAAGACATAACAGACAAAACATGCCTGTTTTGTGCGTCTTGCACAAAAACAAATACGATATACCTACTTAATACCTAGTTCTGATTATTGTTCCAGACTATTATTTTATTATTATTTAAAACTTTATAGCACTACAAAGGGTACAAAGGGCGGGCTTAATGCCGAGGCATTTTCTACCTGCCGACCAGAAAACACATTTTATATAATAGAGGGTTGGCGTGCTAACAATACATATGTAGTTTCAGAAATATAAGTAATAATCAATTTTATATCGATTCACTTTAAAAAAAATATTAATTTCATTTTAAACCTTTTATTCAGAAAATATGTTCATATATGGTTTTACTTAGATACTAATGCTTAAACTACTCTCTCGCCAACCTTATCCACGTTTTCCCTACTACGTCTCTTAGTTCGTCCTCCCATCTTTTGAACTGTCTCCCTCTATTTCGCTTCTTGTATCTTGGAAACCAATCCATCAGCGTTTTGCTCCATTTGTCTCTTCCTCTTGCTGTATGTCCAGTCCAACTCCATTTCAGTTTCCTTATTTTTACTGTAACATCTTATATTTTAGTTATTTTTCTGAGGGATTGGTTTCTGACTTTATCTAGTTTCCATTTTCCTAGCATGCTTCGCTCCATAGCCGATTGGCACACTTCTAACTTTTTGGTATGAGCTTTTGTTAGGGCCCAGGTCTGGCACCCGTATGTTACGATCGGGAGGATACAGGTATTGTAGAGTTTCCTTTTGAAGTAGATGTTCGTTTCCTTGCTTTTCATGATTTCCTTGAAGGACCAGTAACGTTTACACGAAATGGCCGTCCCTACTTATTTTTAGGTATTAAAAAAAACAACAACTCAATAAATACATAATTATACTATCTAAAACTACATAAACTAAAGCTATGCAAAATTTTAGCTCGACTTCATCAGTAGTTATGACCTTATCCTCACCCAATAGAAAAGTTTATTGTGAACTGGAATAGTAAGTTCTTCCCTGAATATACGAGTATATTTTTATTTTTTTCAGAGATAATTACATGGAATATTACTACAAAAGTACACTACCACGTGCATCGCCGTTCTTCGTCGGAATGATAGCTGGTTACGTTCTACATTTGTATCGTGGAAAGAAACTTGGCATTTCCTGGGTAAGTTAAGATAATAACAGCGCTGGTATGGACTCTGCCGTACTTTCAATTGTTTGGGGAGTGAGGAGCACACGATTTAGGGTCGGTACATATCTGACGGGAAATGCGTCGAGCGTATCATCGGTCGCGTCAATTCGGTCAAATTATACCTGCCACATTACGCGTCTAGTCAGTTTGAACGGCCTATACACAAACGATCTCCGCTTATGTTACGCCGAGTGTGAATGCAACATACAAAATACACGTCGTGTCGCGACACGTTACGTCGACTGACTATGCGTTGACGGAACCTTAACAGACGCGGTACGCCCAGCGCACTATCGGTTGAGTGTGACAGGAGGAAATAAATTTGACTGTTCTGGCGTAACGCAACCGATAATACACGACGCATGTTCCATCAGGTAAATATGTAAAGGTTGAAAAATCACATGACACGCAATATAATGACTGATTTGCTGTATTCTTTTGGTGTAGCGGTGTTTCGCACCGCAGGTTCTCTCCACATTTTTTTTTACTTCACTGTGGTACTTTTGTTATTCCAGACAACGGCAACTTTACTGTGGGTTATCTCAGCAACGGTATCCACTACAGTATTCTTCTATCCTGTTATTGTCGTGGGCTCAGAATGGGATCAACCTTTCGTCGATGGATTCATGAACTCCTTCATGAGGCCGGCTTGGGGCGCGGCTATTTGCTGGATGATCATAGCGTGTGTGCATGGATATGGAGGTATTTATTGGCCTGTGACATCTTTGTAAAAGCGATAGCTGCTTTATTTTGAATTTGTATTTGTACTTAGGTAGGTACGACCATCTCTCAAATCTCAGCAGCCGGCCCATGCGTAGGTATTTGTTTCTGTTTCATGTCGAATGAAATGGAGCGCGTTAGAAGTGAGTAAGCGCGTATAACCATCAAACACTGTGTGTGTATAGAGTTAAGCTTGCGTGTACTCTGTACTAGACGGATTATGTATGCAAAATTTGATTGAACTCGGGGATGTAGTTTCCAAATGAATCGGAAAGTACGTTTGTATGCGTGCTAAGGTATTCGCAGCCTTCTATGTAAATACACAAAATCAGAATGGCCGTTGTGGTCGCTGCGTTATTATTATTTATTATTTCTATCATAGACAATACGTATAGTGGTACTAGGTACACAATATCCATCCTGTATATTTTTTCCAGGTCCTGTGAACTGGTTCCTGTCTCTAGACATATGGCGGCTGCCAGCTCGGCTTTCGTACGCTGTATTCGTACTGCACTACCCAATTATGTTTTTAGTAAACGCTGCGTTAGCCATCCAACCTATTTACTTCTCAGCACCGTCTCTAGTAAGTATAATTACAATATAATGCAATACAATGTGGACTAATGCTGGACAATCCATACATCTAGCTCCAAGCCAAACACAGCTTTTGTTAGGTAGTAGATGTTTGATATACGTGTAAGTACATATACAATGGATATTGTTTGTTGCTGTGTGAATTGTCCAGCATTATTTATTATTTACTAGCGACCCGCCCCGGCTCTGCACGGCTGCAATTTAGATACTAATATAGAGCGGTGTGGAGTGATTTATATTATAAATTGTTAATCTTTCTCTTGAATCACTCTATCTATTGCTGAGAACTGCATTAAAATCCGTTGAGTAGTTTAAAAGATCTAAAGCGAACAGACAGCGGAAGCGACTTCATTTTATATAATGTAAGATTTAATTCAATAATTTTATTTTGTTTCAGACGTTCAAATTCCTGGCGTATTTGACGCTCTCATTTTTAATGGGATATCTAGCGAACTTGTTCATTGATGCGCCATGCTCTACCCTGTGTAAACTCTTGTTAGAAGGCAGTAAGTCATCTATAGTTCCTTCCCTGCAACATTTTGCATTCTTAAAAAACTAGGCTTTGCAATTCATTCGAATCCAAGATATTTTATGTCAACAAAGACATTTATTAATGAACACTGTTAACAATAACAGGTGGGCAAAGATTACTTTTGCTTTTATATGTGATTACCATATTAAAACAAAAATACAAACTTCAAAAATATAACTGCATAATGTGTATTGAAATAGGCACTACTTCGTGTTCTAAAACAGAGGACAGACAAATAAATTATGAATTAATGTTTCCAAATATATATTTAATCAAACGATTGCGATTTGCTCCGACGATAACAGTTCAGTTCAGTTTCGTAAAATATTTTCCCCAATGAGCCATAGCGCCCTGTCTTGAGCTTGACGCTTGGGGGAGGCCTATGTCCAGCAGTGGACTCACATAGGTTGATGATGATGATGATATTTTCGGGTTTTGTAACCTATTTGTTACAAAAAAACTCTACGATTCTAGAAACCAGTACTTATAGTATTTTGGATATAACAATTACCTTTTCTTTGCAGATAAGAAGAAACCTGTTCAAGCAAAAACAACAGAAAATAAATCTGTTACCTCTGTTAAAGATACTGATAATAATGTAAGCAAACAAAATGACTTAGATAAAGAGAAATAAATAAGTGTTATAGTTAGCATTAAGTATTTATTATTATTAACTTTAACTTAGAACTCATAAGTACTAGGTATCTATCTTAAAAGTATATATAGTATATATACGTAATTAAGTTTAAGGAGTAAGCTAAATTGTTTCAATTTTAAATACTAACCCCCCCCCCCCCCAATGAGCGCCATAGCGTCCTGTCTTCAGCTTGCCGCATCTCGCATCTACCTGCAGTCTTTCGCAGGTCATCATCCCACCTGGTCGGAGGTCAATATCAATAAATTTCTTTCCGGCCCTGGCGGGGGCACAGAGAGGGGCCTCGAGGCTTGGGCCATTACCCCGGCGTCAACTCGAGGGGTGACGACCCCTCGGTCCTTGGGTTTTGTGGGTTTTTTTTTTTTTCTTCATTTGGTTTGTATATCGGTCGGAGGGCACTACGTTTACCGAGTTGTGGTCTCCACGACACTACATAAACACACTAACCAATATGCCCTTTTGCATAGCTAAATTAAAAAAGTCCGTTCTATATTCGATAAAATTCGGCTGGGTATATATTCAAAGCATTTCCTTTGACCGGTGTAGGTTCAAAAGCTTTTGTAATTTTCATTAGAACATTCTTAGTACTCGTACCTAATACTTACGGACGAAACGCTTTAAATTCATTGGGCTGAAAATTCCGGCGGGGGATTGACACCGAAATACTTCCGGAATAAAACAATGTTCAATAGATTTACCACTTGTTTTATAGGCCCTATGGATATTTACGAATTATAAAATACGAGCTACGCCGTCTTCGTAGATATGTATTGTATTAAGGCGAAATGAGTTCGTCTTTTCCAGACAAGGACGAACGAACGTCGCGCGGTGAAGGCAAGAAAGGGAGGCAAGAGCGGCAGAATGATCGGACCGTGCGCAATTTCACTGCTTTTTATTTTTTAATTTGTTATTGCTCTAAAATAATACTGTTTTTCAAAAAACGAAAACCATAAGTGTCTAAAGTATTTATTAGGGAACACGTAGAAGCAATTTATTGTAATAATATTAAATAAAACTGGTTTTTCCGTAGAGATATCTCTGTAAAAATGAAGATTTAGAGGTAACTTTGGCATTTTATTCTATAGAGTCAAGTTTAGTCAATCGTGTTTCGACTCCCATAACTTACTAACTAATATCTTAAACTTTTGATCCTCATCAAAATATATTCGAAAAATAGGTGTTTTGATCCCTTAAAATTGATTTTCCGTTTAGTCAAAACGTGCGTTTTAGGATTCATTTCACCTTAATTATATCAGTTATGTACTCCCTATAACACAATCTTTTTTTTAGCGTATATATTATACTTCTGATATATTATAGTTTGTATTATTTATCTGTAGATTATCTAGATATTATAATATACAGGGTGGAATTTTGTAATGCCACCTGGAGGGAAAGTACTCTTAATACTAAAGATAGAAAATTGTACTCAAACAAAACATTCCTTTAATTTTGAAAAGAAAGAAAACTGCATTCAAACATTTTCGAAAATTCGCTTGCCACACCCGGGAATCGAACCGACTAAAATCTGTAAAAATTACAGCCTATACTTTTATTACATAGATAGTTAGGGTCAATAATAAGGATGAAATCTCTCTAACAAACTTAATAAATTAAATGAAAGGAAAACCATGAGTTAAATAGTTTCCCCGAGGCAGAGCGAAACCAAATAATTCTACAGCAAGATGGTGCTCTAGCCCATAACAGCAGAATCACTACTGCCTACACTAATAACCATTTTAATACCTGGATTGGTACCAACGGCACAATCAGATCAGGGTGTAATTTTTACAGATTTTAGTTGGGGCAATTCCCGGGTGTGGTAAGCGAATTTTCGAAAATCTTTGAATGCAGTTTTCTTTCTTTTCAAAATAAAAGGAATGTTTTCTTTGAGTACAATTTTCTATCTACAGTATTAAGAGTACTTTCCCTCCAGGTGGCATTACAAAATTCCACCCTGTATAGAGTTTCGCCTAACACAATAGGCATGTGAATATTTTTGTTCCAAGTAAGGGCCAAGTTCACTTAAAAGCCATCGACGTGAAAGCAAATGCTAGCAAGGGGACGTTTTATGCTCCTTCATGTCAATACCAAAGGTAATGCACTTTCTCTCGTGTAAAAATGCGGTTAACGATGGAGTATCTATCTATATAGGTAAGACAGTAAGTCAATTCCGACGGACGCTGGGGCAAACGTGTTCTTGAGTAGAGACCACGACTCGGTAAACGTAGCGTAGGACGTCCTCCGACCAGGTGGGATGACGACCTGCGAAAGACTGAAGGTAGATGCTGGATGCGGCAAGCTGAAGACAGGGTGCTATGGCGCTTATTGGGGGAGGCCTATGTCCAGCAGTGGACTAACATAGGTTGATGATGAAGTCAATTGAGACATATTCTTGTGTTCTTTATCAGCACACATACATACGTGTCTCAAATAATATTTTTGTATATTTTGTATTTGTATATTGTTGAGGTGCACCTGGCAGTCAGATTGGTAATCTTAGAGGTGTTAAAAATACGAGTACATAGATAGATAGATTATTTATTCATACAAATAGGTTACATCATTAAGTTAGTAGTGCCTATATTATGTTAGGTTTTACATAGAAGGCTTTACCTATGATAGGTACTTAATCCGTACTCATTATTTTCTTCGCTTATTGGCTGAATTTTGATTACGAATAAATAAAATGAACCAATAAGCCGACGATTTTAACGACCTCTGTGGCGCGGCGAAGGTCCACCTGCGGCGTAGGAGGTTGCGGATTTGATTCCCGCCTTGGGATAAATGCTTGTACGGTCTACAAACATTTGATCCGGGCGTTCCTGTCGTTTTCTATATAAAGTAAAAAAATATCTGTATAGTAATCATGTATTTCAATCATCTCGTATACATAACACAAGCTTTGCTTAGCTTGGGACTAACTAATGCTGTGTGGATTACACAGCAATATATAAAAAAAAAAAAAAAAAAAAAATTATTTATTTACAAATGTACCTCTATTTTACGGGAACACCCAATGCAATAGAGTACATATTTAAATTTAATAAAGGTATACATATATATGTATTTTTATATTTTATATTATTATAGGTGGCGAAAATAGTATGCGTGTAATAATAAGTGATACACTCACTAATATAACTACACTGTTTTAATACATATTTACATAAAATTAATAATATTTAATATTTACATTAACATTTTATTAATATTATACTAATTTTATTATATTACACACAATAAAATATAATTGAATCGACCAGCTTGTAGGATTTGTGATGGGGTTACATGAGGGTATCAGAAGGGCCTTCAAACCAATTCGAAATGACGGAAGCTAAACAGTATTCTATAAATTCTGCGAATCCCAAATTTATCCAGTCTTACCGTATTGAATTCCAAAGTTTTAATTAAATTTAAAAGGGTCAAGGTTCGGCTCAAGTACAATTTGGCGCAGACGAAGGGAAGAGTTACGAGTTACTGATCTATCCAGTTTCCCGATCATTGTTTTTATAGATTCAGTTTAAAGATTTTGAACACCCCATTTAGTTTGAAATTGTTCGGAGTAAATACGATAGTTGTTTCTATGAATTGTTTTTATTGGATTTATATTATATTTTATATTATTTCTGGTGTTTATTGTATTCTATTTTCATTGGTATTATAAAATAAAAAATAATGCTGGACAATTCACACAGCATTATCTAGCCCCCATGGTAAGCAGAGTTTTTGTTATGGGTACTAGATAACTGATATACATAATTCAATACATTACATAGATAGATTTTTTTTGGGGTTTATTACTTCTACTTATTTCGAAGAATAAAAATAAAACCGCAGATGTGGCATCAAATAAATATTATATTATTAATTAAATATTTTATTATTATTATCTTTGTAAAAGCCGTAACTGGGAAAAGGACGTTTTGCTTACATTACTTTTTGTATATAGAACCACTCTGAACCACACTGTCCTCGTATATAACTATAAATATTTAGTCCATTACTGAAGGAGAAATTGACAAACATACAAATACATACAGCCGAAAATACGTAAAGGCTCCTCGTCTTTTATTATTCGTTTTGTTGTTATGAATTATAAATAGTATAATTTTCATTTCTCCGTGAATTATGGAGAATAATCCTGGGACGGTCCAAAAAAATTTATTTCCGAGGGAATACATTTAAATTGGGAAATATTAGTCTCGAACAACTTATAAAACATGAAAATACTTTTTTTATTTTAACATTTAAATATAATAGGTATTCGATCGTAGCTCCTCTACGATGTGCTACGCATCGTCGTAGAGGTGCTACGTACGCGAGCATTGCTACGGCGTAGACCCCGTGTGTATTGCCCTTCGAGATCGAATTTTTGACAAAAACACCTGTTTGTACTTGATTTCTGTTTACTTTGTCGGACTGTTCCTACAATGATTATCAAAGTGGAATCAGGAAAGTTTTCACCAAGGCCTTCCAAAAATAGGCAATACAACCAAAAACGAATCGTTACATAGAGCTTCTTTCTAAAGATGAAAGTACATATATCGATACATATTAGCGAGATGTAGGTTGTTCCTTTAGGATCCAGAGCCCTTTCAGACGAGCGAGGCGGCAAATAAATCAAATAACTTCTTTCGACCTTGCGTATTGAATGATCCGGTAGGTAAATTATGGTCGTGGGAACGTGGAAAGTTCATAGAGTTAACTTTCCTTTGATACTTCAAGTAAAGAAGAAAGATATAATGCGATGAGTAGTGATGAAATATAAGTTTTGCGACGGACGCACTGAATAGTAGGTAATAGGTAGGTGCTTGGTTGGCTGTTTAGATGGCAACTTAGCTTAGTGCGAGACTTAAGGGAGATGATTACCTACTTTATAGTTTACCGTAAATTATAATATTTTAACTTTCCTGTTGATCGTTACTGATAAAGTATGTAAACTTTTGGATGCGCGTTACAGATGTTAATCTGTAACGCGCATCCAAAATTAACTCATCAAACGACACTAGCAGCCAAGCCAAGCGCAAACAAATCGGGCCGTTCCTCTTGTCGAAATTAACCGCGTCTCGACGAAGAGTTGTGTTTCACTACTACCCCGTTACACATCCCCATGTCTAGCCCCCTCGTTACACATCCCCATGTTAGTAACGCCCGAAAATCACTAACGTATTAAACTAATATTGCATAAAAATAAAATCAGCGAATAAAACTGTCTGTCTCTGTTCGAGAAGAAATAAAATAAACTCTTAAAAACAGTCTCTATTTGCGAAGATAGTTTTGTATCTGGTGGTTAGACACGATGCATCTAAAGCCTCAGAACAGAACCGCAAACTTCGTCAATGCTCTTCAACTCTACGGGCAGAGTCGGAACAAAGCCGAAATTAGTGCATACAAGTTTCTCCCGTTCTGTACGGATATCTAAAGAGATATCCGTTAGAGATCCTAGGCTACTTCGGTAGCTTATCATATACACTTGAAACAATATAAACAAAGTTATCATTGGTCACGGACTAAGTTTATGTCATTAGGTACATAACCACGATATAAAAAATAAATAAATAAATAAATAATGCTGGACAATTCACACGGCATTATCTAGCCCCATGGTACTAGCAGATAGCAGAGCTTGTGTTATGGGTACTAGATAACTGATATAGATAATACAATACATTACATAGATAGATATTTTTTTTAAATATACATAGAAAACGATCAGAACACCCGAAACAAATATCTGCAGATCGTACACACATTTGTTCTGAGGCGGGAATCCAACCCGCAACCTCCTGCGTCGCAGGCGGACCATCGCCCACCGCGCCACATCAGTCGTCAATATATATTTTACAATTGAAACGTTGTCATCAAGGTTCAAGCCCCAGTTAAAATACAATACAAAAATACTTGTTTTACATCAGATGCAGATCATACATGCGACAAGTGAAATGGGCGGCGTTATCGCTTATAAGTAATTTCTTCCAGGCATCCTTAGGATGAAAAGAATTATGTGAATTTAAGAAAGGCAGGGGTGTACCAAATATATATATTTCTCTACCGAAAAGTTCTGTTATTGCCTGAAAATATTCTAAAGAAAGAGCACTATTTTTCTAATGGGCGGGTCTAAAGACAATATCGCTGTTCTAGGGCAGTCCTTGATCACTTTTTATTCTAGTTTTTCAAACCTTGAATCAATATTCCATAACAGTCCCCTTTCTCTACAGTTGGTAAGATATAAGTATCCAGTGCCAGTGTAGATCTTTATTAGGAAAAGGAAGGTACGTAGTTAACAGATTGAAGTAGTGGGCTTCGGGTAACAACAAGGTAAGTAAGTAATGAAGACTAGGTTAGACTGAACTCAGCTGAAAAACGTGAGATCTAAGTGAGTAGGTACTAAACCTACTCACTTTATATATAAACCTTAGCTAAGCTAATGGAGCTGCCTCGTAAGTAGCTGATACGAGCTGTATGCATTGCCAACCGAGGTACTTAGACGGTACAAACTAGGATGGAATCCTACCTTATTTTTGTTAGTTTATTTTTACTAAGGAGTGAAAAGCTTTAGTTATGTATTGTATAAGGTTATTGGAAATAATAAATAAATAATGCTGGACTATTCACACAGCATTATCTAGCCCCATGGTAAGCAGAGCTTGTGTTATAGGTACTAGATAACTGATATACATAATACTATATATTACATAGATAGATTTTTTTTATTATACATAGAAAACGACCAGAACACCCGGAACAAATATCTGCAGATCGTACACACAATTGTTCCGAGGCGGGAATCGAACCCGCAACCTCCTGCGTCGTAGGACCTTCGCCACCGCGCCACAGCGGTCGGAAATGCGATGCATTAGGTTTTATCGATGGAAAAGGTAAGCAGAAGCTCGATCGTCAAATCGTCATGCTTTATAGAAAATAGCTAGCAAAGCTTTTGAAACTATCATGGTTATTAACGTGACCATGGCTAGATAAGTTATTCCGTGATCATGGCGCATGAAACTGTGCTGAAATATTGGAAAACTCAAAAATCAAATCGTGGTAAATATACCGTTTTAAATGACTTTAGAGCTAGCTAAGCGACTGTTCGAGGTAGTTTTTGGTATTTTTGAAAGGTATTTATGTCATCATCATCATCATCAGCCTATGTTAGTCTACTGCTGGACATAGGCTTTCCTTAATGAGCGCCATAGCGCTCATCAACCTTTAGCTGGACGCATCCAGCATCTATGTATCTACAGTCTTTCGCAGGTCATCCCACCTGTTTGGTGGTTTACCGAGTCGTGGTTTAACACGTTTGCCCCAGCGGTGGTCAGTTCTTCGCGATATATGGCCGGCACACTTTCATTTCAGCTTGCTAATTCTTAATAGCTTTAGGTATTACTAGGTAATTGTTATCAAGGTATTACTTAATTTCTTAAATTAGTAATTTATGAATCAACCGACTACCTAGTTGGGATTGATAATATCTAAGAAAATCATTAACATAATAAGTCTTTCCAAGTAAATTCCAGACCAGTTCTATGAAGCACCTCTTAATACTCTGCAAGGCTCCTGGCAATTATAATAAAGCCAACTATTCAACTCGCTCTATATAGTTTTAAGAGCAGAGAATGAAAACTGATCCGGGAAGTGAAGTTGTTTTCTGTGGAGTTAGATTTCGTTGTCTCTTGAACTATGGTGCATGTCATCAGAGAAAATTCCTTTACTATTAACTAGCGGACCTTCGGCTTCGCACGGTTTTAGTAGAGAACCCTAACTTTTTTGAAAAAAAGATATAGCGTATGTTCACCGGGGATAGTGTAGCTTCCCAACGGTGAAATAATTTTTTAAATCGATCCAGTAGTTTCGGAGCCTATTCATTACAAACAAACAAAAAATCAATCCTTTCCTCTTTATAATATTAGTATAGATAAGCACAAATAGGAGTAAAGGGGAACGAATCTTTTTTCGCTATTTTGCACTACACGCTACGGCAAAAAAAAAAACAAAAGCAAATGTATAACCTGATTTTATAATCTAGGACTTTTCTAGACAAGGATGAAATGAAATGAAATAATGAAATAAAATTTATTGTAGAAACTGTGTACAAAAAGATCTTAAAAGCTAGGTGAATCAACAGTTTATCCACTAATTATGGATGTACAATATTAAACTTATATAACTAGGTAATTTGATGATTATAATATTTAATGTCATAGTTCTTTGATGTCATAAAAACATTTCTCTATGAGCCACGTACGGAGTTTTGTCTTAAATTTACAAGTAGGCAGTTCTCTTATGTCTCTAGGAATTTTATTATATACTTTTACAGTCATGGTAGAGCAATTTTTCGCACTCAGTGCTGTTCTGTGTGGGGGCAGTATCAGCCTCGTGGGATCCCTTTTTTTTAAGACAGAGTTGATTTTGTCTTTGTATTGGTTAAAGAATGAAGCATGCTCTTTAACAAAACAACCAATTTGAAATATGTATAGACTAGTTAAGTGTTGAAGTAAGTGATGAATAGTGTATTTTAGACCTTCGTGATACATCGACAGCAACACCATCACTTACCATCAGGGAGATTGTGAAAATTATAGAATCTATAACGTAGATACGTTATAGATAGATAACTTTTTATTTATAGAGTGTTTAATTATCGAGTTATTTTTTTTTTTTTTTTTTTACGTAATCAGAACGGCCATAGGCCAATTATACTAATTACAGACTGTTAATCTAAAATATAGTCAGATTAAGGTTAAAACACAATATAGTTATACAATTAAATAATAATCAATCTGAAGTTATCATAGAAAATATTCTACTATAGTTTCAATTATCAATCTATGAGTTATCAATCTATTTTCAATTTTCAATCTATTATAATGTAGATACGTTATAGATTGATAACTCTATAATGTCCCACAAAAACATAAAAAACAATATAGAAGGAAATGCTAAGAATCAAGGAAGTACAAAGGGCGGCCTTATCGCTTTGAGTTTAAGCTTACCGTTTTGTTATAGAGAGATAGATAAATAGTTAGATAGATAATACTTTATTGTACCACACAGCGACAGAAGATATCACAGAAATAAATGCTATTTATTTATTTATTAAATTTTCGGAAAAACTTACGGCTAAACATATAACAAGAAAGATTAAGTATAAATATAAGGACGGCCAATTACAAGTTTTCACAAGTAGTAAGAGAAAATAATTAAAAAGAATAAGTAGTGGACAAACAATATGAATATAAGATAATACAGGCGAAGTAAAAATATTTAAAGATACATATTAAAAGCTGGCGCTATAGTCTTTTGTTATTAAGTTATTTGTCTTTGGTTTTATAGAAATAACCACGCTGACACGTCACATATCAAGGGTTCTAGTATACAAAAAAAGGGATCGCAGCAGGTTTAAGAAATTACCTACGTTTCCAAAGAACAAAGCCGCGGGCAGAAACTAGTGAATAAATAAAGCCTCGATAAATATGAAAAGACTATGTAAATAATATCTATAATATAAAAATGAATCGCTGAATGTGTTGCTAAGCGCAAATCTCGAGAGCAGCTGAACCGATTTCGCTAATTCTTTTTTTAGAATATTCCTTGAAGTACGAGGATGGTTATTACGGAGAAAATTTTTAAAAATTGCCTGAATAAAAAGACCAACCGGGCAAAGCCGGGTCATGTCGCTAGTTTGTAATAATAATAAAATTTTCTACTCCCATAAATCTGTACGAATTCTTTCCTGTGTCTAGTTTATACGCCTCAGTTTATAATTTGGGCGCCAGTCTACAGTTTCTTGGCCTGAAATTAGTTTCGTCTTCCTATTTAAACTAAGCAGCTTCGTAGTCGATTCCCGTTCTGACACTGTGGGCTTAATGTTTATTGAAATTCTGCCTCAGGTAGATAGATAGACAATACTTTTATTGCACACAAAAATAAAACAAACTAGATAAAAAAAAAAAAAAAAAGATACCTATGTGACAATTAGATAGCAGTTAGATATTTTAAGAGAGCAAAGAATTATTAGATAGATAGATAGATAGAATATACTTTATTGCACAAAAAGTTGTACATAGGCGAGCATAATGCTAGATAGCATTCTCTACCTGCTAACCTTTGGGTAGTGTGGACAACAGTTTGGTAGGTAGTGCCATATAATAGAGATAATAAAATATAAAGAATTATTAGTTTTTTTGAAATAATTATAATAATGTTTACCTCATGTAATTAGAAGATAAGTACCTAATTATCTTATAATTACAAGTAGGTTAAGTAATATAGGTACATATATAATAGGTAGGATAGGTAATTATAATTATAAGATTAAGTATATTTATTAGTTTTGCTGTAATAAATGTATTTTATCTCTTTTTTATCTCATTGACGACCTCATTGGCGCGGTGGGCGATCTGTTGAACGTTTTTTGCCGTGATTGTACGTATCGCAGCAAAACATTATATCTATTTTGACAAACTTCGTGGCGCAGTGGGCGAAGGTCCGCCTGCGACGCAGGAGGTCGCGGGTTCGATTCCCGCCTCGGAACAATTGTGTGTACGATCTGCAAATAATTGTTCCGGGTGTTCTGGTCGTTTTCTATGTATAATAATAAATATCTATCTATGTATTGTATTGTATTATGTATATCAGTTATCTAGTATCCATAACACAAGCTCTGCTTACCATGGGGCTAGATAATGCTGTGTGAATTGTTCAGCATTATTTATTTATTTATAATAGCAAAGAAAAGTAAATATAGAGTTAACGCAATAGTGGGGCTGAGCCTATCTCACCCGTACCCTCGTGTATTGCTGCTGATACTACTGGTACATTTCAAACTACGGACTACAAACACGCTTCGACTTTACGAAGATATTATTATATCATACCAGACCACATTTGTTAGCTAGTTATTTCAATTCTATTGATTGATCACTACAGATAAAAAACCGTCCTAATAAAAAAATATATAGTAGGTATCAAAAAGAAGAAAACTTACAACCCTGTTGTTATAATGGAGCATAGGTAATTATTTTATCAACTAGGCTTAGTTTCCATCATCATCATCATCAGCCTATATTAGTCCACTGCTGGACATAGGCCTCCCCCAATGAGCGCCATAGCGCCCTGTCTTCAGCTTGACGCATTCAGCATCTACCTGCAGTCTTTCGCAGGTTGTCATCCCACCTGGTCGGAGGGCGTCTTACACTACGTTTATCGAGTCGTGGTCTCCACTCAAGAACACGTTTGCCCCAGCGGCCGTCGGTTCTTCGCGAGATATGGCCGGCCCACTGCCACTTCAGCTTGCTAATTCTCAGAGCTATGTCGATAACGTTGGTTCTCTGTCGGATGTATTCGTTGCGAATCCTATCCTTCAGAGAAACTCCGAGCATAGCTCTTTCCTTAGCTCGCTGAGCGATTTTGAACTGGTGGACCAGCCCTACCGTGAGTGTCCCAGCTCCGTAGGTCATAACGGGTAGGACGCACTGGTTGAAAACTTTCGTTTTCAAGCATTGCGGTATGGATGAAGACTCTACGTAGTTTCCCAAACGCTGCCCAGCCCAGCTGGATCCTCCTTTTGGCCTCCTTCTATAGTTTCCATACTGGTCCATATTGTATACTGTGCTACAAAGTACATAGATTGGACATATGTGGTACACAGTACAAATAACGTACTGTACACTAAGACGAGTACATTCTGTTAACTAATTTATTATCAGTGCTTTTGTATAACAGTGACAAATGATTGATTTTTAACGAAAAAACAATGATTATCTTGGGTTTCTTTGCAAAATTTTAGATTTATAATTTGGTTCACATCCGCAGTTTTTATCGAAGATATAAGATAAACAAAAACTAACTTCTATTATCAAAAATTCTTATTTTTCAGATTTAGATTTACAAAAAAATCTTTAGTCTTACAAAATAAGCACACTAACTTTGCCATGTCAGATTTTATACCATAAATTATTATCAAATAAGATACCTTATATCTTATTTGATAATAATTTATATGTCTTTTTTTTATCTTCACTTCAATTTTTGTCCACTTGTGGAAGAAGTGAAAAAGAAACCATTCATAATCACTTTTGTGTCTTATACATGTTTGTTTTGCCTTTCTAAATCAAAATATAAGGCGATTTTAGATACATGTCAATATTTATGTAAAGCTAAGGACAACATTGAATTTCTAATATACTATTGTCGCTGCGAAACTAAGCGACATCTGGCGAAGCATTAAAATCGATTGATTCGACGACCGATGTGGCGCGATGGGCGAAGGTCCGCCTGCGACGCAGGAGGTTGCGGGTTCGATTCCCGCCTCGGAACAAATGTGTGTACGATCTGCAGATAATTGTTGCGGGTTTTCTGGTCGTTTTCTATGTATAATAAAAAATATCTATATATGTAATGTATTGTATATGTATATTAGTAAATTATGTATATTAGTTATCTAGTACCCATAACACAAGCTCTGCTTACCATGGGGCTAGATAATGCTGTGTGAATTGTCCAGCATTACTATTACTATTCTTCTCTTTTTTGTCGTTGTCTTCATTGCTGAAGGTCGTGCCCGTCCTGGAAGGCTTTCATGGTGACGCTGATGAACCGCTTCCACACTACTCTGTCTTCGGCCTGTCTCAGGGCTGCAGACAAAGTGAGTCCCGTTATAGCCTTAATTTGATCAGACCAGCGGGTTGGTGACCGTCCTCTTGGTCTTTGGCCTCTATCTTGCCCATTACCACTAATTTTTCGAGGTTGTCAGGTTGCCTTCTTCTACTATTACTATTATTTATAATAATAATTTATTTGATTAAAAATACATGCATACATAGAAACACAATCAGATCAACTTAAGATTATTCATATTTTGCTAATATACTAGGACTAAATATTATAGTGATCTCACTTTGATCTCTACACTAGGATACCCTGTGCCGTAGAGACCAAAAAGGAGTTTGGTTCTAATTTAGAGTGACAAAGTTAATACTAAAGTATTGTTCGGAACATACTTGAATGACTTTGACTCGTTACTTCAGTTCCGTTACGTGCTACTATACAAATAAAATAAAATAAAAATTAACAATTGCCATACCTATTTTCTATATCTACTTATTTACCTACAGTAAGATAAGATGGCCTCCGTCTCATCATAGTCCATATCAAGAAGCCATGAATGTAGGGTCTGTTTGCAACCTCTTCTGGTTTTGGAAAATAAGTTAAGTGTTAAGTGTTTTTATTACTATTGATGTAATCATGTATGAAGTAAAAAGCCTTCTTAATAAGATTTTGTTTAATGTAATGTTTAAAAATTGCAGATAAAAAATCTATTGCTGGATTTACAAGCTAACGAATTCCAGCTGTTCCTATTTTTTACTAAACAACATATAAAACACAATACTTGAAGGAACAAAGCTTCATTAAAGTCGTATCAGCCAGAAATACAGCCACCTACTTTAGAAAATACTTACTTGCAAAGTGTCCCGACAATTATAAGCTTGAATAAGACTCGCTTATCTAAGTAATGCATAACGTAGCACCCTTTATCACCCGAGCTTTGTAACAATAATCTTAATCTTTACACACGTTTTGTTAGCACACCCTGTATTGTGGTTATCCTATTGTGTTGAAAGGGTGAAATCTTAAAGGGTACGGAAATTAGGGATTAACACCAAATGTTGCTTCTGAGGGTAAGTACATTAAGGGAAGGTATAAATACGAAAGGGTTGGATGTATTAAGCCATTATTAAGTTTGTGTTGGCTGAGTTTGTTGTGCCTTGTGTATTCGCGATATTACGAAAATTTATGACGATTATGAAAATTTTGGTTTTATCACTGTGGGATGATTTTTTGCCTTAAGGTTATGACTAGAAAATTAATTTCATATAGATGACCAGCTAGCTGATATTTTCAAATCTTACTTATAGACCTCATATTATTTTCACCGCTCATTTGTCGGCATTTGGATTATGAATAAGAAACAAAAGAAAATAATAATACTGTTGGACAATCCACACAGCATCACGCCACAATCTAAGCAGAGCTTGTGTTATGGGTGATGGATGACTGATATTCTTTATATATTACATAGATAGATATTTTATATATACAAGATACCCAGGACACCCGTAACAAATATTTGTAGATCGTACAAACATTTGCCTCAAGGAGGGAATCGAACCATCGTGCATCGCGGGCGGACCGTCGCTCGTCGGCCGCCGCGCCGCCGCGTCACATCAGTCGTCAAGGATATTAATTTTTGATTATATATAGAAAATATACAAAACACTCGGAACAAATATTTGCAAGCGGTATAAACATTCGCCCTAAGGAGGGAATCGAACCATCGCGGTTGACCTTTGGCCGCCTCCTCGCCACATCAGTCGTGTAATAACCGAATGATCGGCGAAAATAGTACGAGCAGTCATTAATACATCTTCACCAGCTGGTACAAAGCCAGCAAAGCAACAACTATTTAGATATTTATTATAGCTCTTGAAAAGGCGTTATTCGCACTAAAATGCGCCTTTACACCCGATATTCGCGCTAAAATTAGCGTAATAACACTGATAACGCGCGTTACGTTATAGAAACTCTTAAATAGCTTGGTAGCCTTGCACTGGTTAAGAAGAACCAGTTTAATTCATCTCCAAAAGGAACATAAAAGTATTTGTCGACGAACCTTCCGATGCAATTCCAAAGCAAAAGAGTAAAAAACCTTAAGCTATTTCCACTGCTGCAAAATGAGTCTTGCGAAAACAATGCCTCTTTCGAAACCTTTGAGATTGTACTTCAAAGCTGCAGAACTGGGTTTTTGAACATTGTTCCTAGTAGAGTAGCAGCTTGTGGAAATCTTGATGAATAATGTGAATGTTTTGGGTCACTGATGTTATTTCTATAGTGAGTGTTAAACGACATTAATCTATACATATAAAACAAAGTCGGGTTTGTTCGAATACTTATAACTCGAGAACGGCTGGATGAAAAATAGAATAAAAACATTTTTACATATTAAATGTTTCATTCGATCGGTACTCTAAAGAAACTAAAACTGGATGTCAATACTGGAGTAGGCCTCCAGTATCGACAGATTTGTGACCTCAGCATGATTAATTGCATGAAGAAATAAAAGACAATCGCGCCAGCTTTTAAAAAACTACCTATATCAAGTTATTTATATAAATGTGTTTATCTTTTTAATCACACTAATATCATTAATGGAAAAGTATGGATGTTTAGATGGATGGATGGATGGATAGATGGATGGATGTTTGTTACTTCTTGACATCAAAACGATGACTACACTGAACATAACCTTTAAACGATCCCGCGAAAAAAATAACCTTTAAATGCGTTCGAAACCACGGGCAGCAACTAGACATAATTTTAAAACAACTTTTTAGCAAACATTTTTACATATTAAATGTTCATAGGTTTCGTAGCTGTCAAACGACTGACGGTAGTCAATAATAAATAATGCTGGACAATTCACACAGCATTAACTAGCACCAAGTTAAGCAGATATTTTATTATGGGTACTAGATAACTGCTATACATAATATCAATACATTACAGAGATAGTATTTTTTACTATACATAGAAAACAACCAGAACACCCGGAACAAATATCTGCAGATCGTACACACAATTGTTCCGAGGCGGGAATCGAACCCGCAGCCTCCTGCGTCGCAGGTGGACCTTCGCCCACCGCGCCACATCGGTCGTCGTAATAAGTTTATAACTCAATTCACACATGGGGTACATATGTATTGGACTACAATTCACACATGGGGTACATATGTATTGGACTACAATTCACACATGGGGTACATATGTATTGGTCTACAATTCACACATGGGGTACATATGTATTGGTCTACAATTCACACATGGGGTACATATGTATTGGTCTACAATTCACACATGGGGTACATATGTATTGGTCTACAATTCACATATGGGGTACATATGTATTGGTCTACAATTCACACATGGGGTACATATGTATTGGTCTACAATTCACACATGGGGTACATATGTATTGGTCTACAATTCACACATGGGGTACATATCTATTGGTCTACAATTCACACATGGGGTACATATCTATTGGTCTACAATTCACACATGGGGTACATATGTATTGGTCTACAATTCACACATGGGGTACATATGTATTGGTCTACAATTAACACATGGGGTACATATGTATTGGTCTACAATTCACACATGGGGTACATATGTATTGGTCTACAATTCACACATGGGGTACATATGTATTGGTCTACAATTCACACATGGGGTACATATGTATTGGTCTACAATTCACATAAGGGGTACATATGTATTGGTCTACAATTAATTGGACTAATTTAGTCCAATAACTGCAAAGAAAATTGTAAATCCCTTGGTCGCGTCTGGAATACATACGAGTCTCTTGGATTCTTGCCCAATATCACAAAAGGTCCCACTCAAAAACTTGGCCCAACTTTTGTTCTATCCCGGTTAATAGTTTTCTTTAGAATTTCTTTAAAAAAAGTTGTTTTATATTTAGGACTAGTTGCTGCCCGTGGTTTCGAACGCATTTAAAGGTTATTTCTTTCACGGGATCGTTTAAAGGTTATGTTCAGTGTAGTAATCGTTTTGGTGTCAAGAAGTAACAAACATCCATCCGTCTATCCATCCATCCATCCATCCATCTAAACATCCATACTTTTCCATTAATGATATTAGTGTGATAAAAAGATAAACACATTTATGTGTATAAATAACTTGATATAGGTATTTTTTTAAAAGCTGGCGCGATTGTCTTTTATTTCTTCATGCAATTAACCACGCTGAGGTCACAAATCTGTCGATACTGGAGGCCTACTCCAGTATCGACATCCAGTTTTAGTTTCTTTAGAGTACCGATCGAATGAAACAAAGCGAAATTTCGTAATGAAAGTAAGCCTCCAGTATAGAAAAAACAAAAAAGAATCGCGCCAGGTACTGTAGGTACCTGGCGTTGACGTAAATAACATTTGACGAACGAAAGACTTGATGAAAATAGAATGTGGAATGTGACCTTCAGTATTTTACCTTTACTACGTCACAGAATATATATA
This sequence comes from Eupithecia abbreviata, assembly GCA_943735965.1. Classification (NCBI taxonomy): domain Eukaryota; kingdom Metazoa; phylum Arthropoda; class Insecta; order Lepidoptera; family Geometridae; genus Eupithecia; species Eupithecia abbreviata. The sequence goes on along the minus strand of OX030982.1, from coordinate 8,285,168 downwards.
CACGACGTGTTACTTAGGTAAGATCGGTAGCAATAACAAGTACATAATACCTATGTATATATGTCCGCGAGCAGATTCGCTTTACGTCGGCAACAAGCAAAAAAAATGATAGATATATTCATCACATTGTATTACAAGACAGAGATGGACTTCAATCCATCAAATCCAAAATATACCTTTACTTCACTCGTTCATTTCAATAAATATTTTTGACCAACCAATGGTATCCAGCTATCGTCCATCCAAGATTGTTCAACTTTAAAACACTGGAAAATACCGTGAACCCAAATTAATATGCCGAGGATTAAACCGAAATTAATTAATCCGTCACTCACGAGTGCTTCAAACTTGAGAAAAGTACCCGCTAAGTAAAATTATACCACTCCATAGATCTTGCTTGTCCAAAACTTTAGATGAAATTTCACAACTACAAATCATTATTTACTACTATTATCTGATGAATAGAGGTCTGGTCTGATTAATAACTGAGTTGGCGACGCAATAACAACAGAAAGCTTTTATTCCAATTCGAAGTGATACATAATCTTTGACATTAAGCCCATTACAGTAGAAAAGGTCCGCATTCAGTACATTATCGCTACATCATAACGGGTCGGAATGTCCCGGAATGTCCCCTGAGAACACCTTATCAAACTCTGTGAGGAAACTTCCGAGTTGTTTTTATTGTATGATGTTTTATTGTTTGGTAAAATTGACCCCACAAAAACGTGTTTGGGAGATTTTGGTCTCGAACTTTCTTTATGAGTGTAAGATAGGTGAAAACAACAAAGGCGATGAAAAACAGTGGTTGAGACACAGTGTACATTATCACTGTTATCTTTATACTATATAATTTTCTGAGACTGTGTGAACGCCCATCATCACAGCAACGTTCAGTTCAGTTCACTTCAGTTATTTATTGATAAGAATATTCTTATGTCAAACATAATAATACATACAAGTAACAAAAAAATACACAACGAATTACAAATCATACACGCACAGGAGTTTACAGGAGTTTCTAATAAATAATTTTATATTTTTTTTTAAATTAATTTTACCAATACATAATTAATTATTCATATCAACATTTTATTATAATAAATGTTATAAATAGGTATTATAAGTGTAGATCAGCGACATTGGTGTCATCTAATTTGTCCTAAAGTCATTTAAAACGGGATATTTACCATGATTTGATTTTTGAGTTATCCAATATTTCGGCACAGTTTCATGCGCCATGATCATGGAGTAACTGAAGGCACTGCGAGTTTTTATGGGCAGACATACCGATCTACCCTCATTTTTTGTTTTGTTATTTTCACTTCTAAGTATTCAATTTTGTTTTTCAGTTTGGTTAATTTAATTTTGGGTAGCTTTAGTCGATGACGATGTCTAGTACGGTAGTTGTGGGTATCAGCCCACGTCGCGTCGGGAACTCCTTAAGATGACTCCGAGACTCCAACGTCCGAGAAGACACCTAGTTAATTACTGTTATGTTATGTTTATTGCCTTTATTTTTCATTAAGATGGGATATTCTATTAAAAGGGAATGAGACGTTTACCTAAATAGAATCAAACTTATTAAACCTTGAACGTATTAGACGGAAGTCTTCACTTCTTTACCAAACGGTTTTTCCATTCGAGGTGCATAATTAAAGTTATATATTTAGATAGACTACTTACACACATATAAATAGTTTTATTAAATAATGTCTAAAGCGTCAGGTTTCCGAGATATTCACATAGGAAAAAAAACCATAACAGCAAATAGTTATCTTAATCTGTAAATGATGAGCTATGAAAAGAGCTATGCACGCATGCAGTTTCTCTGAAGGTTAGGATTCGTAACGAATACATCCGACAAAGAACCAAGGTTATCGACATAGCTCAAAGAATTAGCAAGCTGAAGTGGCTGTGGCCCGGTCATATCTCGCGAAGAACCGACGGCCGCTGGGGCAAACGTGTTCTTGAGTGGAGACCACAACTTTGTAAACGTAGTGTAGGACGCCCTCCGACCAGGTGGGATGACGACCTGCGAAAGACTGCAGGTAGATGCTGGATGCGGCAAGCTGAAGACAGGGTGCTATGGCGCTCATTGGGGGAGGCCTAGCAGTGGACTGCTATAGGCTGATGATGATGATGAATCTGTAAATATTTCAGAAACCTGACGCTTTAGGACATTATGTAATGGAACATTTTTTATTTCTATAAGTGTCCTCTATCAAAATATATAATTTACATAGAGCACAGCAATTTAGAAAAAAAAAACATGATATGGGCTATCCTTCACACAAAAATCTTCAAACCCCTTTGCAGGACAAATTAAAAAGCAACTTCTTTTTAGCCTGGTCAAAATATTCTTCTTTTCAAGCTTCTCATCGCATCTTTCTTTAAATAGACGATACTAATCACAAAGAATTTCAAGTCTGTGCAAAAAGCGATTTATAGAGATTTATCGGTCTTGTTTTAAAATTTATAACACATCCTATAATCCGTCTCTGTATTAGCATAGAAAGCGGACAATGCTAATTCAGACGAACGAGTGCTGAAGACAATTACTTTTTAACTATGCGAAGAAGAATAGTATTGGGAATCTGGTACAACTTGGTACAACAAACAAGAAGATGGTAATTAATAGTGGTTGCAAATATTTAAAATGGGGAATATTATTTTGAAGACCGATGTGGCGCGGTGGGCGAAGGTCCGCCTGCGATGCAGGAGGTAGCGGGTTCGATTCCCGCCTCGGAACAATTGTGTGTACGATCTGCAGATATTTATTCCGGGTGTTCTGGTCGTTTTCTATGTATATTAAAAAATATCTATCTATGTAATGAATTGTATTATGTATATTAGTTATCCATAACACAAGCTTTGCTTACCATGGGGCTAGATAATGCTGTGTGGATTGTCCAGCATTATTTATTATAAAAATATAATTTATAATAGATATTATTAAACAAAAAAATGTATAATAAAAAAAAAGTTTCGTAATTTCATTTATCAATGCCTTCTGTTACAATACAATATATATATAATATACAAAGTTAACTACTTCAATTTATCAACTTATCAAATACACATACATAATATAAAGTACACAAACGGCATACTTATCGCTATGATCGATTATAATATTTGTATGTAGGTATGTAGTGACAGTATTTTTTTTCTTTTCCAATTATTTATTAAAGTGCCACCGTCTATATTGTTCCTTTATGACCAGTCCATCCTAAGGTTGCCTGGAAGAGATCGCTCTTAGCGATAAGGCCGCCCTTTATACCTGAATCTAAGTTTTATCTCTGTATTGTTTTCTGTTTTGTGTGGTATAATAAAGTGTTTTCTATCTATCTATCGATCTCCTTCAGGTAAAATTTTGATGCATGGATTATTTATTATTCGTATTTACTGCCATTATTCATATATTACATCATACTTTATGTCGCTCATTGGGGTAGGCCTAAAAATAAATAAATAAATAAATAATGCAGGACAATTCACAAAGTATCATCTAGCCCCAAGCTAAGCAGAGCTTGTGTTATGGGTACTAGATGACTGATATATATAATACAATACATTACATCGATAGATATTTTTTATTATACATAGAAAACGACCAGAACACCCGGAACAAATATTTGCAGATCGTACACACAATTGTTCCGAGGCGGGAATCGAACCCGCAACCTTCTGCGTCGCAGGCGGACCTTCGCCCACCGCGCCACATCGGTCGTCGATGTCGATGTCGTCTATGTTCAGCAGTGGACTATTATAGGTTGATGATGCTGATTCACTGCCAAGCCTCGGCGGTGCGACCCGCAGTGGCTGCGGGCGAAGGTATGACGTGCATGTGCATCATGGGCCATGAAAGTGTTAATAAGTGAAACAATCAAGGTATCCGCCGGAGGTGGCGGCGGATACCTGAGCCCCGAGTTCATTTGACGATACTATCGAGACGTATTCATGACGTCTCATATTTTTGTATGGCATTTGCGAAGTTCTCTGTCATCACGATAGACTGTAAAAAAGGCTATACTAAAGTTCTGTCTAGGAATTACGGTGATTGTGATGCCGCGATATCGTCTCCAAAATATCGTTAAATGGACTCGGCTATGATCAAAGAATTAGAGATATAAATAATTCACTCATCTTCGATTAATGTTAATGATAGTTCATGTGAGCAAACGTAGACTATTAATAACATACAACAACGATCAACCTGACCTACTAAAATGACAAAGGGCCTCATCCTCTGGGAATCCCGTGAATATATTTTGGTCAGTAGATTGGTTGTTTCTTTTTGTTTGGAACTAAGGCGTTTTTCGTGTCCCTAGAGACACGAACGGTCGTTCGTTATTGTTTTAAAAACCTAAGTTTATAGTGTATTGTATTCCCACTGTTGATCTCTTACTGGTGACGTATTTTTTTTTGTCTGTAGATTCTTTATTAAATGCAAAGAGGTCCAGATATGACAACACTCTAGATAGTTCTGTTATATAAATAATGCTGGACAATTCACACAGCATTATCTAGCCCTATGGTAAGCAGAGCTTGTGTTATGGGTACTAGATAACTGATATACATAATACAATACATTGCATATATAGATATTTTTTATTATACATAGAAAACGACCAGAACACCCCGAACAAATATCTGCAGATCGTACAAACAATTGTTCCGAGGCGGGAATCGAACCCGCAACCTCCTGCGTCGCAGGCGGACCTTCGCCCACCGCGCCACCTCGGTCGTTAATTATACAAGATACCTTTCATTGTTCCTTCTTCAGGTTGCCAAAACAAATTGAAACAATTGAATACCCAACAATTTTGGTAAATACTTGTGTGGAATTGTTAAATCAACGTTACATCGCAGCTGTTGAAAGCGTGATGAGCATTGTTTAGCAACTGGATGGCCATGTTATAGTTTCGGCTTAGAGATTAATTACATATTTATGTTGATTTCATTATTTTAGCGGTAAATGGTTGTAGATATTTTTTTCAGGTTAGGTATTAAGACCATAATAGCTATAGTAAACCAGGCATTTCAGAAAAAAAATATATTTACATCTAGATTGGGTATCAAAAAAAGTTTATAAAAACATATGTTTGAAGCATAACTAGATGGTAAATACAAATATTTAAATTAAGAAGAACAACATTGAATGTCAAAAAATATCAGATAAATTGTATGTTTCGACAACGGCTGACAACTCCGTCTATTTAAAAAAAAGTGCCTTACGTCGTTTTGTCCGTATACGTCATTTTGGATACAGGTCCCTTATATAAGTGCATTTATACAGATATTGGAAGCGAAAACTACTAATTTGAACGTTTATTTTTATTTGGTTCAACCAATTTACAGTTGGGAGGGTTCCAACTACTTGTTTACTAACTCAGTAGTGCTAAAAGTGTAAATATTGCCTTATATTATAAAACGGCTTTCTCGAGTAACGCTTTAAATCAATATTTGCCCTAAACTTATGACGTAGTATATTTATGCCACTCACATACTCACAGGTATAACATTCCAGCACACTATCTAAGGCTATTGGGACACGCATACTAAGCGGACTTTTGCAGATCTTCTCATAACGCCAAATACGTAGAAAGTCGTAGCACCGCGCTACGAATTGCTACGCAGTAGACATATCCGCTACGAGAACGTAGGTGAATGAACCGCCTACTTTTCATCTGTTGTCGGCTCGGTATGAATACGGACTAAAATATGAAAAACAACATTTATGTTGTTTAGTATGCGTAGTGCGTAGACAAGTTCGGTAACATTTCACACAGTAAGACACTTTACCCGACTAAATCATGTGGGTCCGGTGCGTGTTCGGACATTTGCCAGGGCTTTAGTTTATGTTGGGTTTTTGACGGCGTTTTTACTTTTCTCGTGTTTACGTGGATAACGAAATTATACTGCAATATATATCGAAATTTTACTCATATTATAAACCATCATATTATTTTAACAGAAATACCCAGTGCTCTGTGACCCATATAATAAAATGCAAAGGTATAAATTGATAAACAAACAACGTCTAGTACCATCCAACGCTCGCGATGCACAGAATGAGATTCAAAAATTCAAATTCCGCCAGCAATGTAAATCGTAGCGGGAAACATTCTCGTCCCGTATTCAAGTGGCATGACTTATTCATTGACTGTAGGTATGCGTGCCGGGTAATGGTCAGATTTCTACGTTCACGCGATCCTGTTTATCTTTTCGCGATAGCTTGTTAATTCTTTTAAAATTAAGGTGTTATTGCATTGAATATTTTTGTAGTGCGGCATGTGTTGACATCGAAAATTGTCGAAAACTGTTAATACACTGTCGGCAACTGTCAAAATACGCAACCGCTATCGCTGGGAAGCACCAAACTTCCTGTATGGACAAATTCTCAATATCACAGATTCTCAGTTGCATGCTTTATTATTATACTCGCAGATTTTACTTACTTTCCCAGTCAAGACTTATTTATCCAAATAGTTCATCATAAAGTTAATTAATTTTTGGTTAACTTTAATAATAGCTGTATCTTTTGAACCAATAGAAATACAACTTTAATGTTTAAGCTTCTTTCAAAATCCCGTACTTTCGTGACACACATCATCCGGTATAATCATACGGATGTATGATTATCCGGATGGCTTAGGCCTTTTAACATACTGCAGCACACACAGACATCTTACCTATATTTATTTTAATTTAATAATTGTTTTTTTTTTTATTATAGTCAACTGTGATTTATGTTTTTTGATTTCCTGTGTAGTGTATAATTGTTGTATTTTTTCATGTGTGTGTTTAAAGTCGTTAATAAATAATTTATCTATCTATCTATAATAGTAGAAACTTCAGCAGGGGTAGACTTGTGCTTTTTTATCATCATCATCATCATCATAAGCCTATATTAGTCCACAGCTGGACATAGGCCTCCCCCAATGAGCGCCATAGCACCCTGTCTTCAGCTTGACGCATCCAGCATCTACCTGCAGTCTTTCGCAGGTGATCCCATCTGGTCGGAGGGCGTCCTACACTACGTTTACCGAGTCGTGGTCTCCACTCAAGAACACGTTTGCCCCAGCGCGGCCGTCGGTTCTTCGCAAGATATGGCCGGCCCACCGCCACTTCAGCTTGCTAATTCTCAGAGCTATGTCGATAACTTTGGTGCTCTGTCGGATGTATTCGTTGCGAAGCCTATCCTTCAGAGAAACTCCGAGCATAGCTCTTTCCATAGCTCGTTATGCTTTGTGATATAAATTAATGCAGGCACGTGCTACGTTCCACTTGACATCGGGACTCATTACGCGGGGCGATGCAGGATCACGCACGCATTTTTCAACTCCACCGTCACCAGCGCGTCACGAATTCCGAATGAATTTATTTTGAAAGGAATCGTCATAACTAATTTACTGGTAAGATGGGTCCAGTTATTAACAGAACAATACTGAAAAAGGATGGTATTATGTATTGGCCTTAGGTACCTATTTGTTGAGTTTTGCTCCAACTCGAAAACTAACAACCAAACAAGGTTTCTTGTTCGCTTCTTTACTTTACCATAAAAATATTGAAGTGAACAACCTCATCAACCCTCTGATATAAAACATGTGATTACTGGTCGGCAGGTAGTAAATGCCTCGGCATTAAGCCCACTCTTTGTACCCTTTGTAGTGCAATTAAGTTTTTAAATAAATAAAAAAATAGCAATAAATCAAAGTGATCAGTTTATTTTCTAGTTTTATTTATGTAATTTGAATTTTGTGGCGTGTCCAAGAGTTCTGTAAAGTGTAAAAGAAACAAAGCACTATGATATTTGTACAATGATATTTTTTATAGAAAATGTAGTTGTTTTTTTTTATTTATTTATTGGTAACAAACGAATATTACAAGTCACATAATAATTGTAAATTAGACTTAATTAAATAATTAGACAATAATCAAATAACTGATAATTAGATTATATGTATGTATTTTAACATTAATAACTAAGTAATAATACTCAAGATATTATTTAATTTTTCGCACATAATCGTTAATACTTCTCGACGAGCCACGATTTAAGTCTTCGTTTAAAGGAAGACAGACAGAGAGTTGTTATAATAAAACGCGAATTTTACCACTAATCCGACTAATGGGCACCTATTTTCGATAGAGCTACTTAACTCGCTGGTAAAGCCCCGAGGACTCTTTGATAAAAGTATAGTTGAAGTAGGAGAAAGAATATCCACATTTTCTTTGTGCATTCCGACTGGATAATATTTCTTTGCTATAATAAATACAGCGAGAGTATAATATCAATAGAGATCTAAGGCTTCAACACAAAGGCATCTACGTCCAGCGGCATCAGAAGAATACTAATTGGCTTACATAAGCCTTATCTTATTACAGACTTAGATCTAATAGAAACTATGGCTGCCTCGGAAGTAGGTATTTGGCTTCTTGTCGCGTGCAGTAAGAAGGAAACTAAAGGATAGATTTCACAATAAGCCTCTAAGCTCATCTGCTTTTAATGTTAAATAGCAAACTTGATTTAATCTTCTCTTATATATAAAAATCTATTGCTGTTCGTTAGTCTCGCTAAAACTCGAGAACGGCTGGGCCGATTTAGCTGATATTGGTTTCGAAATGTTTGTCTTAGTCCAGGGAAGGTTTAAACGGTGAGAAATTATTTATATATCAACGCAGGCGAAGCTGCGGGGCGCAGCTAGTTGTATAATAAAAATCAGCCAAGTGCGAGTCAGACTCGCGCACGAAGGATTCTATATAGGAAGGATTCATTATATACATATAAAAACGTAATAAAAATCATGTCTGTTGTATGGGAGCCCCCTTAAATATTTATTTAATACTGTTTTTAGTGTTTGTTGTTATAGCGGCTACAAAAATACATTATCTGCGAAATTTTCAACTTTCTAACTATCACGGTTCATGGGATACAACCTGGTGACAGATGGACAGACGGACGCTGTTTTGTTTTTTGGGTACGGAATCCTTAAATGAACAGCTGAATAAAAACTTAGGTGATTATTTTCAGCTACTTTGACGACCTCTGTGGCGCGGTGGCCAGTGGTACGCCTGCGACGCAGGAGGTTGCGGATTTGATTCCCGCCTCGGGACAATTGTATGTACGATTTGCAGATGTTTGTACCGGGTGTTCTGGTCTGGAGTTGGAGGTAGTTAACAAATACTAACTTAATATTTAAGGAAGAATTGAAAATTATTGTAAACCGCTGCATTTGTATTCAAAGAGAAAATTTAAATTTAGTACGTGATCTTTGGGAAATATTCCGTAATATTTATTCATATCGTGTATTGCAGAAGCGTTTATGTATATCTGATAAAAACCCTTTTAGAAGCTACCTAATTCGGAGTTTGGTATTTTCGACATGTACCTTACCGTCCTTGTTGGTTCGTCCAGGCATAAATTAGAACCTTATATATTTTGTTATATTTTGGACGCTGTTTCCAAACCGGGACTTATAGGTACCGGTATATTATTCACCGGACATGTAGCTGTCGTGGCCATATCGTAGATTTGCTCACTTCATGAAATGCTCGAGAATTTCGAGTAATGGTCGCATTTCGTGAAATATTCCACTGTCTATTGGCCACATCATGATGTGATATGGGCAGATCAATGATAAGAAATCGTTTCTCGATATGGACAATTAAACGCGCGTCTTCTTCATGAAATGGTCAAGATTATTTGATCATATCGTAAAGTAGTTACATTAATTACCGGTATAGGCGCGACCAATTCATGAAAATCTCGAGCAATTCATTAAGTTTGCTACAAAAAATTGATTAATTTTGCTACAAAAATTTGATTCATTTTGTTTGTGTCAGCCAGACTAAATTACAATAAACAAGTTCTTCTTCTGGATTATTATAAAATGTTTCATGGACACCCTATGAAAGCTTGCTCTGTCATCGTTTTTTGATTGAGTGACGCCATAGAGATGCCATGATGAGATAGATTTACATCTATCTCATTAAACGTAAAGTACCTATATAAAATTAGTAGGATGTACCACCTATTACTATATTATATTTTACATATATTTGATGCAATACATTTTACGTTACTTTACAGAGAGAGATTATTATAATCATTCAGTACTCATAACACAATCTCTGTTTAGGTTGGGGCTGATCTAGATGATGTTGTTTGGATTGTCCAGCATTATTTGAATGCCTACTTTTATCAAAATACCTTATCACTCAGCAACAGCCAAACCTAACAAGAAACTAATAGGTAGGATCCCGAAGGCGCGAGTACGTAACAAGATTCCCATTGAACTCAAACACAGCGCAGCCGAGTTGGTAGTTTGTTAGACGTGCAGTCACGTCGGGGAAGGAAGCAATCTGCTGCGGTTCAAGTCATACACCACTTCTTTGTGACTCGTGCTTTTATAGCTTACAAGGCGGAACGGAATAGAATCGAGGACCTATTCGAGTATGCGAGAGAATTGAAACTCTTATTTTGAAGCGGGACGCTGTTGCACGAGTTAGCCAGTAAGCTCTATAATGGCATTGTTTCAAAAATAATTTTGAAACACATGTCACACTAACGTTATAAATCCAAAAGTTTGGATGTTTGTTACTTCTTCACTCTCAGCTCTTATATAATAACGAAGGTCTGGCGGGCGCAGGGTCTAAGCCATACATAGCTTTACATTAAAGGGATCAGGCAGTTCATTAAAATAAGTGTATATTAACCATTTATACATTATAGGTATCAGCACATTTACCTCCATCGTTGAACAAACTGACTCATGTTGGTTTTGGAAAAGAGGAACTACTTAGACTAAAACAACCCCAGTTAAAAGTTTAGCGTTTCCTTTTACATGTATACACAAAACCGGCCAAGTTCGAGTTGGACTCGCGCACGAAGGGTTCCGTAATATTATATGTAAAAATGGCAAAGAAAACATGTCTGCTGTATGGGAAATTAAATATTTATTTTGATGTATTTTTAAAGTGATTATAACTAAATATTCTGTGAATATTTTAGGCGTCTAGCTGTTGCTGTCAATATCGAGCAAAAACGAGCAGAGCTAGAAATTGCTAGTGAGAAAAGCTCTCATACAACAAGCGTTTGTTGTATGAGAGCCTCCTTAAATATTTATTTTATTATGTTTTTTAGTTGTTATTATATTTGTTATTATAGCGGCAACAGAAATACATCATCTGTGAAAATTTCAACTGTCTAAATATCACGGTTCATGAGATACGGCCCTGGTGACAGACGGACGGACGAACAGCGCACTCTTAGTAATAGTGTCCCGGTTTACCGTTTAGGTACGGAACCCTAGAAAGAACCCAACCACATTGTATGAGCTCTAGAGAAACTGTATTTATTTATAAGCATTGATCGGTTGCTCGTAACTACTGGTCGATAGATACAAACATAAAGTGAACCACAAAGTCTTTTAGGGAGCATTCAGGTACCTGCTCAAGCCATTAGTGTATTGGTAATACTATAAAGTGAATTAAATATCGTGAACAATATGTATTACCTACCGTGAAATATCAGTTTATGTTTGAGTCGAAAGTTTTTAAAATAATCGTACATAAAGGTTTTCAAAATCATCAGCATCATCATCAGCCTATAGCAGTCCACTGCTGGATATAGGCCTCCCCCAATGAGCGCCATAGCGCCCTGTCTTCAGCTAAAACTTCAGCTTGGTTTTCAAAATGTACATGACAAATTTTAAGATTTTATTGTGAGGTCAAACATCTGAAGAACAAAAAACTTCAAATAAGCTTCGTAGTTACACGCTTACATCCGAAATGGATCTTGAGAAAAGATGATAAGCCTGAAAAAACCTTATAATATTTTAAACATTAAGTACGCAGATATAAATTTCGTTTCGTTTCACACTTCAGAACACAATTTAAAGTCATGCTATTGTAAAGTTAGTTGTACCTACCGAACAAGTAACTGAAAATACAAGTCCATAAATGTGAAATGAACTCGAGAGTTTCAAAATAAACTTTCAGCACCCCTGAAAGTCATTACGCACTCACACAGTAAATATCATGGACTGAAACAGTAAATATCGGGTAGGTACGGCGGGGAATAGCATGGAAATTATGGAAGTTTCATTCTCGAAGACAATTTATGAAAATTAAACGCATACGGCCGGGTGATTATATAACTCGCGACCAGTTTGGGACAGGCGTAAATTAAGCAATCAGTGCTGTCAAAAGTCAATTTTGTATTAGTTTGACAGCAGCTACAATGTCAAAATTAGTCAAAATTGACGTTTGACAGCACTGATTGCTTAATTTACGCCTGTCGCAAACCGGTCGCGAGTTACATAATCACCATACCGGTATATTTTTAATTACATAAATTGAGAAAAGACTGTACAGGTTGTCACAGAGATTAGCGGGTGTCTACAATTTTGACGTTATGAGGCTTTAGTAAGATAACTCCGTAACTTTGACGATGCTTTATACGGTATATGTAGATATTAAGTAAGTAAGTAAATCATTTATTTGACACATAAAACACACACTTACAATTGGCTTAATCATAACAAGTAGAAAGTTAAAACAAACTCCGGTACTTATTATGGTATGTAGGGTTAGTATTTGATTTCTTATTTATCTAAATATTTGTTAAAGTTTAAAAAAAAAGTGAAGATTTAACGACAATTACAAGACTTTAGTTCGGTGTACTACTAGTCATTGACGTCTTCTAAAGAACATATCTCCTACATCCAGCACCGCTACCGCACGACACAACAATAGTCATTTGTATATGGGATTAAACTCGTCGTCTCTATGTACTTACATTTTACATTGACATAATTGCTTATCGCATGCTGCAAGCGAGTGGCCCGCGTGATGCCGTCTATTTAAAATGTATTCAAATATTACGAATTTATTTGAATTCGTTTTGATATGGACCAGTTGAGTTACTTGAAGATTGTTAGCAATAGTCTGCAGTTAGTACTAGTTAATACTAGTTCTAATTTGTAAAAGTAGTATTTAAGTAAGGGGTTATTTAAATACTGCTTAGGAAATGTATGAGGTAGGATTTTAAGTTCAAGATTCTGCCCGCGGTATCGGATGCGTTGTTTCTATGGAACCGTTTTATTATAATATAGGCTAATTCTGTCTCACAGGAACTGATATATGGGATAAATAGTAGCCTATGTATTATTCCAGGCCCAACTTGAATGCAACATTTCAGCCAGAACTGTTCAGTAGTTTTGGCGTGAAGAAGTAACAAACATCCATCCATGCATCCCTCCATCTAAACATCCAAACTTTCGCATGAATACAATATAATTGTGACTATTTTATAACGAGTAAATATAATAAGCCAAGTAAGTAGTTGATATACCACATTTAAACAGCCCAGTTCTATGAAAAAGAGAAAACTAATAGGCAAGCCCCTAAACTTAAAGGTTGACAAAAAAATTAGGTCTCTATTTGCGTCGCTTTTGCAATTATGCGAACGATAAGATTAGGCCCGCTTTAGACGACTCTAATTTGCATGAATTAATTTCAGTCGACATAACGAAAAAGTGTTTAAGGCCCGCCCTACACTAAAGCGTCGATGCACATGTTTTGACAAACGACATTAACTTTATACTTTTCTGTCTTTTTTTTTTAAATAATAATGCTGGACAATTCACACAGCATTATCTAGCCCCATTGTAAGCAGAGCTTGTGTTATGGGTACTAGATAACTGATATACATAATACAATACATTACATAGATAGATATTTTTTATTATACATAGAAAACAACCAGAACACCCGGAATAAATATCTGCAGATCGTACACACAATTGTTCCGAGGCATCACTGTTGGTTTCATTTTAAGATCCGTAGCAATATACGGAACGTAGGCTACGTTCCTATACTTTCGTAAATGACACCTAGGTTCCATAAAATGAGCAAAGAATAATAAATTAATTATAAATAATGCTGGACAATCCACACAGCATCATCTAGCTCCAATCTAAGCAGAGCTTGTGCTATGGGTATAACTAGTTCAGTGAATAATTTAATAGAATACATTACAAAGACAGATATAATATTATATTATATTACATAGAAAACACCCGGAACAAGTACTTGCACTACATTTAGCAGCTTTCCGTACAGTTGTACGGAAAGCCTGACGCCATCATCATCGAAATAAATAGTGCACCTGTGTTTGTACACACTTCTGCACTATAAAATGTCCTACGCACTGTCTAGTCTCCATTGAGACGAGCCACCGTGGCTGAAACTCGTCTAGGAGGACATAATATCTACAACTGAAGTCTGAATGCTTCAGTGGACAGTTGCCCGAAGTCTACAGACGTGATGTGGAAACTAATTTGCAATATCAGTCCGTAGCTATTATTATTTGGAGAGGGATCCAGAACGAAGCCAGAATTATTATACCGGAAAGGTAAATGACCACCTACCTATTTGTTATGGGCAATGTTTGGAGGAATAAAATAAATAAAAAATAAATAAATAATGCTGGACAATTCACACAGCATTATCTAGCCCCATGGTAAGCAGAGCTTGTGGTATGGGTACTAGAATGTAGATAATATATGTAGGTATGTACCTATTTATTTATTGTTACAAAACTGTGACAATTTTATTGTTAATTGCGTATTAAATCTTAACAAAAGTTTATCTAGACACTAGGTACTTCATTATCTTATGACAGAATTCCATTAATGAGCGCCAAATCGCCCTGTCTTCAGCTTGATGCATCATCTGCCTGCAGTCTTTCGCAGGTCCTCAAAGTAGTGTAGGACACCCTCCGGCCAGGTGGGACCTGGCCGGAGGGTGTCCTACGTTTATCAAATCGTGGTCTCCACTCATGAACACGTTTACTCTACTTGGTTCTCTTAATAATACTAATAATTTATTTAAGCGAGCATCGGAAATTAGTGCGGTAGGCAGTCACGCACGCAAGCACAGTGACATCGCTGTCCGCTGCATGGTCGTGCAGGCTCTTCATCTATACCTATGGGATAAAAAAACTACCTATGTTTCCAGGGCTAGAACTACATATGTATATGGATGCAACTTAATAATTTCAATATAATATTGTCTAAAAAATATTTAAATGATCTAAAAACGTAGGTAGATACTATATAACTGTCTAAATTAACACTAAATATTTGCACGACTACCAAGTCAAATATAGTAATACCTACTCTATTTTAATACCTTTACTAACCTATATTTAAGCAAATAAATATTATTTCATTTCATTTCATTTCAAAATTTCAGCCCGATCCGTTCAGTAGGGCGTGAAGAGGCATCCGAATATCCAAACTTTCGCATTTATAATAATTAGTGTAATTTATTTGATTTTACGTAGACAAAGCTATGGCCACTAGAAAACGTACAAGAACGACCAAGAATCACAATCAAACATGGACAATTCTTCAGGGAACCCGCCCATGCCTTTTTATCTCCATCCATTGTAGAAATGACTAATGCTACATTGTGAATCTGAAATCCTTTTTATGTAATCTTTTCCTTAGGGCACTATTGTGAGGACTTAGTATGAGTTTTGCATAGCTTACAAAAACTATAAAATTAGAAACACACAAAAATCGCTTATTTGTATGTGTACGTTACAAGTCGAATGAAGAGACTACAAAAGTTACAAACTGAGGAGTATTACTATGTATGGAAACATACAATTTGCGTCAAGGGGGACGCAAATTTTATGTTTCCTTTCAGACATTTAGCTTTTTGCAGTGCCTCTACCGGATACCACTTTCGTAGTACGAGTATGACTGCTATCCAATAGTTTTATACGAAATCGATCAATGTTTTTTGTATGTAAATGATTTTGTCGCTAGAGCCTACGTTGACAAGTAAGCGGTAGAAAATGTCGCGTCGTCGAAAGCTCTTCGCTTTGTTTTTTTTTTCGAACTCATACTAGACCTACCTAGCTTTATGTATTTATATCTACAACAGCCACCGGCTCGAAGATTTGTCGTGTTTCGTAATAATGAAATGAACGCGTCATCCTCCTATTGTTATTTTAAGGCTCTACAGAGTTGGTGGTCTTTGGAAGTTTACTTTATTTTGATAAAGCAAACTTTGAAAGTGTTTCGATGTTAATAGATTTTGATCAAGATATAAACTGTCCTTCACAATGTTTGCCTTTTCAATTATTATTTCTTATAACTTAATACATATATTTTAATATTTTTTTATAATTGTTTTGCTAAAAGAGAATACCTATACCATACCAATAAAACTTTTGAAACTATCATGGTTAATAATACTAAAGTCATTTAAAACGGGATATTTACCATGATTTGATTTTTGAGTTATCCAATATTTCGGCACAGTTGCATGCGCCATGATCACGGAGTAACTGAAGTTTGAGTTACTCCGTGGTAAATATCCCGTTTTAAATGACTTTAGTACCTATACCAACATCATAGCTAAGACTATGACCATTTTCTAGGTTTCTTCCGTTTGGTTATGGCAAAAACCTTAAAACTTCTGAAACTATCATGGTTATTAACACTAAAGTCATTTCAGTTATTCCGTGATCATGGCGCATGAAAATGTGCCGAAATATTGGAAAACTCAAAAATCAAATCATGGTAAATATCCCGTTTTAAATGACTTTAGGGCAAAAACCTTGTTTGGGAGTCACCATCTTTAGTGATCGAAAGTGTGCAGATAAGAAGCATATATAATTTTAGAACCCAAGAAGCTCCTATCTCAAACCAAAGCAGTGAAATTCCAGCACCTCTGAAATTTCGTCTATAAAACGCCCAGCCTCAGTGTTTTCACATGCAAATTCTGAAGGTAGATACAGTGGACTTTTCATTAGCGAAGTGCTATTATCGCCCAATTAAGAGCCCTCGTTGAGTTTTAACACTCTGCATATTCTAGCCGTTTGAACAAAGATTACTAACGTGGAAGGATCATACGGTCTGTGACGTAGCAAGCCGTTCTGAGAAATTCTAATGTGTAGTCGTCCGTCGTTTGACGACCTAATAGTGTATAAAGTATCTATCTATTTAATGTATTATATTATGTATGTCGGAGATCAAGCCGCCGCGTTGATTCATTTGTGGTTCAGTCCGGTCTCCAACGCCATCGCTATCTGTGTGTTGTTTGTAAGAAACGACAAGTAGGCAAATATCATTGTCACTTGGGCATGGTTAAGACAGAGTGTCAGTGAGGTTAGGTTGGACGGTGAGGCACTTCACTTTGTTGGCGACTTCCGAGCAGAGCACTGGTCCCGTCTGGCCTCTGTCTTGAACTTGCCGCGTTTCACTATTTGCGGTATTGTACGCAGCGAAGTGAACCAATAAACATCTGGACTACACATACATTGCATTTCTGCATTGTGGACATCGAGGCATATCTGACGCTCCAGACGGCAGTCCTCGGGACCCTTCTCCGTCATTATCAGTTATCTAGTACTTACGGTTCTACGGTTCGTCTACGTCGTAGCATTAATATGCTACGACGTAGACTGCAAGTTTGAAGGCTCAATGCTTCAACCTAGCAAATTCAATGGCTAATTAATTTAAGTGTATGTAGTCCATAAGCTCTGATTTGCTTTAGATTTGATGATGCTGTGTGGAATGTCCACACTTTTTTTGTACAACAAACCTATTAATAACAATGATGCAAAAGCATGAATAACTGCTATAACACTCACTACATTGGATTAGTAGACAATTAGATATTAACCCTTAATTACTCGCGTGGGGTGTTTAACACCCCGCGACTTTTTGATTGTGTCTAGTTATTGGAGTTTCGAGTTTACAACGCTAATTTTTAAATCTTAATCATAAATAAAAGATTTTGTATGTATATGGTAGTTTTTATCTAATTCTATAATTGGGGTGGAAAGCACGCCACGCGAGTACTTATGTATGTTTTTATGCGCGAGTAACTAAGGGTTAAGGATATTAAATATTTAACACACTGAACCGAGATGAGAGCTGTTTCATACATACCTATAGAAGGTATGCATGAAACAGCTCTCATGCATAACTCATACTTAAATTTAAATAACTTAATGAGTATTGTCACATGTATACATTCTACAAATGCGTGCAATATTTAGTAACCATACTTCATTGCCTATCACGCTTAGCAAAGAGAACCAAGTTTGTATATATCCATTTGATAGAACAATTAAATGGTAGGCACCTACCTAAGATGTAAAGTCCGAAAATTAATTAAGCAAACCATTACTTGTAAGTTTACTATCCAAACTGCGAGTGAGTGTCTAAAACGGGCGTATATTCGAGACCTTTCAGACTTGAGACTTCAAATTAATTTCTAACATAAATGAAGTTGCTCCTAAGTAACGGTATCCTCAAAAATCAAAAATCAAAATCAAAATAGTTTATTGCTTTAACTTAAATTAATTAATATATTACAGTGGTATGGGACCCTCTTTTAAGTAATGTAATACCTGTGCTAGAGGGTCTCGCTCTGCTGCGCGGCTATCTTAAAAATAATTAAATTAAGTTTAATATTTAATTTGTATACTTAAATATGTAACATTTACATAATAATGACAGTACACAAAGTTACACAGTACACAAAGTTTTTCCTACAAGATACAGTTAAATTAAAATTAAAATGCCAGAGAAATTATTGTTCTTTAAAAGGTTTACAATAATAATAATATAATATGTAATTTGTGCTAATCTGACAAAAAAAAAAAAAAAAAAAAAAAATGTATAATAAATAATCGAACGTTGAGTGATTTAATAAAATGAAATTAAAAGTAATATAAAGTAAGGTAAAGGTAAATTTAAAGTAAGTTAACTACGCTTTTGAGAAAGTGTATGTATGAGTTAGTGTACGTGCTAAGTGCGGTGGTTTAATATATTATATATATATGTATATACATTATGCTAAGGTTTCTAGAAGCTTTTCTCCATCATCGTAGCTTATTGTCGGCAGCCATAAACTTAGTGCTTTTTTGCAGGAGTGATTGTTTAACGAATATATATTAAGAATTTTGTTAATGACGTCATAAAGGTGTGCGGAACGACTGGTGTACTGCCGAGATGCATATGTGGACCAAGTTGTTATTTTGTCTGCAACCTTATCTTTTCGTCGCTTTTTTGTCTTACTAACGTCAAATCCTAATATTTTGTGGTATTTTAGAACAGTATCAAAAATGTAGAGTTTCCTCACTGACAATATTCCCGTCTCTTGATAGAGCAAGTCGGTGGGATGTTGAAACTGCTTACAGTACATGACTTTTATCAAAGATCTTTGAGCTCTCTCTAGTTCAAGGAATTTTGTTTTAGCAGCTCCTCCCCATATTGGTATACAGTATTTTAATATTGACTGTGCAAGGCTTATATAAACTTGGTTGATAATTTCTTTTGTAGCACTATGTCGTAATATTTTGAAAATCCAGTTTAACTTACGAATTCTACTCATTACCAGTTCTATATGAACATACCAAGACATACGTTGATCTATCATAACACCTAAATACTTTGTTTTAGAAACTTTTTCTATGATAGAGCAATCACAATCAGAGCCAAGTTTTTCACACCTGTGTAATTTTAAGGTAAAATCTTGACTAGGTTGAGTCCGGTTGTATTTGGTAAAAGTCATGAAGTTTGTTTTAGCTACATTTAAGGTAAGTAGATTGTAATCAAGCCATTTGGAAATATTACTCAATCCGCTTTCTGATTTAGATTTCAAAAGATTCCAGGATTTCTCAGAAAAAACTATAGCAGTATCATATCCTAGTAATGTTTAATTTCTTTGATAAAGTACATGCGTAATAAATGTGGTAAGCAACCAATCGTAGTGATTGGGTGGATTTCCAGATCTTAAAGTAGGTAAAGGTTTTTATTGGTTCCTTTGCATTAAAATAATCCAGTTTCAAATCAAAGCAATGGCACCTACGTTGTTGTATCATTCATCATCAGCCCGTACAGTACATGTCCACTGCTGAAAATACATATGTATACCTACCTCAAAGCCACGACTAGCAGTCCTGAGCCTGAGTCGTCCATCCATCGACTACCAGCGACCGTTACAATTACAATGTCGTCGGTCCATCCAGTAGGAAATCTTATCACACTCCGTTTCGCATTGCAACGCGGTCGCCATTCAAGAACCTTTACTCCCCAGCGGTTATCGGTTCTGCGAGCTATATGGCCTGCCCATCACCACTTCAGCCTGCTAATTCTGAAAGCTATGTCGGTTACTTATGAATTCTTCTTTTTGTTCATTATTGTCGTATCATTATTGGCTCATAAAAAACATCTTCCGTCTACAAGTCTCTTAAAGAATCGGGCGTTCAAAACACTTGTTTATGTTTTCCTAGTTAATTAATTAAGGTTTAATTAGTCCGTCTCGCAAAATTATTCCTCCTTAAATTATTTTGCAAGGCAAATGAGGTTTTAAGATCTTACGAGTAATTTGCGAACCGGTGCTTTCAAATAAAATATGAGGGGTTTAATGAGGCTAGGCTTTTATATTATACTAGATTGATACGGCTATAGTAAGAAGGCAGGGCCATTTTTGGGATGGGATCGGCTAAAACTAGAAACAAACTATAAACACGCCACGCGACCCGAAGAAACGCTACGCGTGTTGAGTTGAATCAAATCGTATTATGTTCTATACAAATCGGCAAACACCCGATGTGTCGTCACGTCGGGTGTTTCTAATGGTGGTTCTGGTGACATCGTGACATGTAGATAGTGTGTAGCCTTAAGTTTCGCAGAAACTATCGTCTTAAGGTTAAACAAGTCGCTCAACTTTACGTACAAACGTGGAAGGGTAACAACTATACTATTTTATTGTTGACCATCCAAAACTTAGTATAATATCAATTTATCTCGTAAGTGTCCTGATGTTTGTACGATACATCCAAAACTGTAACAAAGTACCTAGTTTGAAAAATACAAGCTTCTCGCACAATATGTCAGGCGAGTGAGCATACATTTAGGCCTCGCCCTAAGAAGTCGACACATCGAAGTCGGCGATACAACTCTTTGGTTTAGTCGATATTTCAGTGTATGGATAGTAGAGGCAGACGACAGTGGTGTTGACGACTACGACTGCCCACTTTGGTGTACAAAAGGTATAAGGTTTTCCCTATTTTGCCACATAGAACATGCACAATAAATTAATAGAACTTGTCAAATTCGGTCAGTCCTCAACATATGTATAACATACTCGTATATTATATTGGTTCCAGCCTGTCTGCGTGTTTTCTATGTATAATAAGAAAGATATCTATGTCTGTTATGTAGTCTATTAAGTATTCCATCTAGTACCCATAACACAATCTGTTTAGCTTGGGGCTAGACAATGTTGTGTAGATTGTCCAGCATGATGTATTATTTATTTATATTAAACAATGACAGAACAGCATGCCATAGCGCTGGTCTTTCGTGGTAGATTCCATTAAAAATAGCGAAACTGAAAAAGCATATCCTGCGGTTATTACAATGTAGACGAGAACATGGTGCTGTAATGTGCAAAACCCCGCGTGTAACCTTTTATATTGCGTATGAATACCACGTGGACATAACACGTCCGTTACTACACGATAAAAACTAAGTGGCCATGTTCTGATACGCAAAAATCATGTGATAATGGCTTGTACTGTCGACATAAAAGCCAATAATGTTCCATTATTTTCCATGCTCCGATTGAAGCCGACATTTTGGCGAAAATAGCTTATAAATAAAAGGTTTCTCTTTTTGGAAACCATGGAAATGTGTTCCGATGGCAGTCCAAGATTTTGGTTTTGTTATTTAAAGTACGAGAGGTCTCCCTGGATTTGACAGCCAGGTAACCTAATGTCTCAACCTCTGCAATAGCCAATAGGGTTATAGGTAGAGTGCTAAAATATTGCGTTTTATTTTAAATTGCCCATTCATAAAACGATAAAATTATTTTTGTCGTTTTATGGATTGCTTTTCACTATCAGAAGACCTTATAAATGTGTATTTTATACATTCGAGCAAAAATAACCTTTCTTTGTAAGATCATAAATCAGGTAAAGTTTTGGGTGTTCAAAAATTCGCTGGTCTTCGCCTGGAATAGCTTATTATATCCAAACTCTGATGAATTGAATTGCTCTTTGAACTCTATATCTAGGCCTTTGTTGATAACTAACCTTAGTTTCAGCTTAGCTTAGTTGTTCTTCGGACAATTGTAGGGCACTGAGCGAAGGTTGAACGGTCTAATTTAATTACGTCAGTAATTTCATAGCTGTTATATTCCATAAATAGCTGGTAATTGTTTAAAGGAGCCTCACATATAATCAAACGTAGTTACAGCGAATAAATACATAAATACTTATACAAATTACAGCTCGTAACACCTACAAAGAATTTACGGGCTCTTACTTTAAGTAATGGGCGATAAACAATGGAGTCATAAAATATATTTGCTTCGAAATTAAGGCTTCGGGATTTTTACTTGACAGGTATGCTTGTTGAAGTTAATAAGGGAAACCCTTTGTCTTTTAAAGCGCAAGTTTTATTCTATGTGATTTTAGGGACCAGTCCTTTTTACATGCTTGAAGGAACGAATGCTGAATGAGACGGGGACCTTTTTGCATATCCTAACTTCTCTGTCTTTTATGGCTTTCCTAGTCGAGAGAATTTAAGCAATTTATTACTGTAACCTTTCGCGTACGAGACGCTTAATCTGAGTGAATTGTAAACTACTAGAAAGTTCGATTGAAAACTTTGTTAATTTACATTTATTCCGAGGAGTGGACTAAGGTGCGAGTTAGCCGATTGAGTTATGATAAGTCTAGCAACTGCGAGCTTACGTTAGACAGGTACTTAAACTTAAAATTATTATAATATCTTTCTAGTGACTAATAACGTACGAAATAGAAGTTTTCTTTTATCGTAACAGGTTATTAACGTGCTTTTCCTACGCGGTCAAAGGGCTACAAATACTACATTGTCCAGCATTATTTATTTAATATTTATTTATTTACTCCGATTCAAAAACCTAGATATTTTTATATACAATTTTTACGGTTTTATCAACATATACAATTGTATATATTCCAGGGAATATTGTTATATTATATATTTAACGATATTGTTATCATCGAACCAAATATTGTGCGTTGGTTCGATGTTCGAAACAATTTTTGGTTTTGAAAGCTTTCATTCATCATTTTGTTAAGAAACTATGCGTTGTTGAAGTTTGTATTTTACTATTTAGTAACCTTGTTACCTTGTGGTTTTGTTTTATTGTAATCAGTATAATATTTAAATTAAGTTCTCACTAAAGTATAAATGTCTTTGCTATCATAAAATATCTTGGATTCTAAATGGGAGTATAGGTAGGCTAAATTCATGACCCATTTTATTGGTTTCTTGTTCGATGGATGCATACAAAAGCTAAGTATACGCTTATGTTTACAATTAATAGATTCGTATTATATAGTTAAGAACCCACGAAAATAAATAAACAATGCTGGACATTTCACACAGTATTATCTAGCCCCAATCGAATAAAGCGTATGTACTAGATAACTAAATAAATAAATAATGCTGGACAAATCACACAGCATTATCTAGCCACATGGTAAGCAGAGCTTGTGTTATGGGTACTAGATAACTGATATACATAATACAATACATTACATAGATAGTTTTCTTTTTATTATATATAGAAAACGACCAGAACACCCGGAACAAATATCTGCAGATCGTACACACAGTTGTTCCGAGGCGGGAATCGAACCCGCAACCTCCTGCGTCGCAGGTGGACCTTCGCCCACCGCGCCACATCGGACGTCTATACTCTACTCTACTAAGATATACTAAGATATAATTTTTATTTTATAAAACCTATAACAATCAGCGATATTACTAGTGTTGTTTCACTCCCAGTTTTTTCGTCTTCAGTTCATAATAAAAAGGATTTCCATAACCCTCATAACATTTTGGATAAATGTTCACAAAATTATCAAATAACAGGTTTCAAGTATTAGCGTCGTCGTGGAAAATAGCCTGTCCTGACACTAATCTGTTCAAAGTCCTTTCTTTTCAGAGACTGGGATGAGCCGCTTTGTGAGTTGGTACGGAAAAACCTTATTAATACTTCTACCAGCTTATCAGAACTACGCGCTAGTCTACTCATCGTTTCGAGTAGACATCAGGACTTTGGTTATAAGAGTATGTTCTGCCTTCCAAAAACTTAGGTACCCTTTTAGACAATAACTCATTTCCGGTCGGTCGATAACTCATTATCCTTGCAGATAAAACCCATAAGGAGTGTCAGTATCACTACATAGTATAGAATAAAGTCGCGTTCCGCTGTCTGTCTGTCGCTATGTAGGTAATCTGAAAAAGTACGCAGCGGATTTCGATGGAGTTTTTTTTTTAACTGATAGAGGAATTCAAGAGAAAGGTTTATAAATAAATTGACATATAGATTTCCACGCGGGCGAAGCCGCAGGGCACAGCTCGTTGTAGATAAGACTCACAGTATTTGCACCTCGAAATTACAGCAGTACAATATAATTCACAATACATAACATTCGATAAACACAATTATTCCAATTCAATGTTCTCTCCAATTAACAATGCCCACAACCCATCCTCAACGCAAACACGGAGCACTTACCACTTAACAATTAATCTTCGTTTAAAATGCACAGCTCATTTGGCAAAGTAATCGCCGGCGGAAAGTTCCCTCTCGTATTTGTCTGTGTCGCGAGGTGCGAGGTGCTTAGGGGTTTTCTAGAGGTTCGGTGGAATTTTCGACGATTTCAATCGTTGGTTGCATCTTCGGATGTTTAAGGCTGGTTTTCTTTGATAATTGGCAGTTTCGCTTTTTATATTTGACATGTACGGAAACTTCTGTCAAAAACTTCAATGAGGTAATGTTTTAATACCTATAACGTAACTTTTCCATTTCGTAACCATTTCAAAACAATAACTATCGATGACAGATGATCTGAGCAGCATTGTGGTGGCACTTGCATAAGTGCTGGACAACCTGGCACAAGTATATAGTAGTACTTTTGTTTGACGACCGATGTGGCGCGGTGGGCGAAGGTCCGCCTGCGACGCAGGAGGTTGCGGGTTCGATTCCCGCCTCGGAACAATTGTGTGTGCGATCTGCAGATATTTGTTCCGGGTGTTCTGGTCGTTTTCTATGTATACTAAAAAATATCTATCTATGTAACGTATTGTATAATGTATATCAGTCATCTAGTACCCATAACACAAGCTCTGCTTAGCTTGGGGCTAGTCCAGTGAATTGTCCAGCATTATTTATTATTATTATTTATTTACTTAAAAGGATGCCTTAACAACTTTTTAGCATGAGAGATTTATACAAAGAAACAATTTTCAATAAACTTGCGGTGTTATAGCATCAAAGTATAGTATTATTCAAAGAATTTTCTCACAAATGAAGCTAAAATATACATAAATATTTATATAAAACAATGTAATTAATACCTCATTACGAACAATAATTACATATTTCGAATGAATTAATAGCAAATTATTTGTATTCAAACGTTATTAATATCATGTTACAGCCAAATGCAGGTCAAAGTTTAAAACTTCAGCATTTTTTATAGACCTTCGTTTGTACACAATCTTACCCGAGGGAAAGTGAAGATGTGGCCGACAATGTATCAAGAAGGTTTAGAAGATTCCTATTCCCTCTTGTCTTGCTATGCTACCCACCTCTGTAATTAGTATAATTGGCCTAAGGTCGTTCTGATTACATTAACACTTTGACTGCGGTTTTTTTTCGAAGACTGCGGTCTTTTTTTTTTACGTAAAAAATTCGTGCTGCCACTCTACACAGCGGTTGTGTTGCGCCGCAAATGCGTTTCGTTTGAAAAATATTACAGCTCTGCTGAGTCACAAAGATCTGTATTTTCTCAGCCGCTGCGCTAGTGTGGATTTACGCATATTAGTCACTTGTAGAAAACTCATACCGTGCGTTTTCAGCACTCAAAGTGTTAAATAAATAAATAAATGTTATAAGTATGCGTCCTGGGCATAGGGCATTCTATAAATAAATCATATAAATAATGCTAAACACACTGTACAGAACATAAATATTGTAGATTAAATAATTTTATATAATTAACCCACAATTTTTTTTATTAACTCTTTGAGTTTTTAACTTGGACCACAAAACAGCGACGAGCACTCAAACAATACAACTCAAGCATTTAATTCAATAGTGATTTATCTACCCTCAACTTTTAATTTATTATGCATTATTTTTATGTACTGACCATTAATGTAAAATGTTTTTGTTAAATCCTGGCTAATGTAACCAAGGAAGAGCGAAACCTCTGAGTAGAAGTATAGGTACTATACTCAAAATATTATGAAGCTAATATAATTATTTATATATTAGATATATTATGTTGGACTCCTCATCGATTTCTATGACGGCCCTAGACATTCGGGATTATATTCAGAATTATATTTTATATTATACAGGGTATTATTATACTATACAACGTTTATATCGCCAAGATGAAGGCGTGTATGAGTTTCTAGCTGGTTGACTGTCATTGTTAGGTTGACCCAATATTGTGGCTAAAATGACTGGACTCTTGGTATTATCAGTAGTCCCATTTTTCAGCGATGAAATGGTTGCACAAATCCACTATAAACCATTCTAAATCACAGAAACATTACATATCTAAACATTTTACCGAGTACCTACAGACTCGGACTTGGAAGCAATTATGCTTTCGACAGTACAAATTGACTAGAAGCGAGGACGTACACAAGTTGTATCGGAATAATCAGTTTCGAGCATAACGGATAGAACTTGTGTGCGAGACTGTTCATTACCGGTTTCTCAGAGAAGCTACGGGATGCGCTAGTGAAAGCTTATCAGTCTTTCTAGGAAGGTATTCTGAGTTCGTCCCACCCGCTTCGGCCTAAAGTAGTCAGGATACGGAAAATGAAAATATTTGCCGATGTATTAATGGGACGAAAGATTTACAAAATCAAGCATTACTCTTTCGTCCCATTTTGAAATGCAGCCTTTTGTACACACTTTTCATAGGTAAAGCTTAAGAAACCGAACTTGTCTGTTGCGTCATTCATTTATGTTACCTTGAACAATAATTCATGTCTTTCTCCCCATCAGCTGACATAACCTATGTCCTCTGCTGAACAGGCCCCCAAACAAAAGGCCACACAGGTTTTGCCAAACTTTCTGAGCATGGTGATAGGTATGCTCAGAGACTTTGTCAAAACCATAATAACTTAATTTTAACCATAATAACGTTTAGACTCAAACAATTCAAAACAAAGCTGTTGCATTAAATAATACTAACTCTCCTATGGATTATATCTATAAATAAACTACAGAGAGCTAGATTCAAATATTTTACTGCGAAAAACGAACTAAAAACTTCAACAATTCTTTGCATTCTTGCTTGCTATGTAAATAAGAGTACGAATGTTTTGCATTTAGCGCACGTTATATCTTTTTAATTAACTAAATTACTTGCCAGAGTAAAAAATAATCTTTTATTTCTCTTCCGCTGCCGTAGGTTAATAAGAAATCTGAGATAATTTAAAGATTCACTTGATATGGCGAAATCTCCGCCTGCTTTAGTTTACTGCATTTGACGACCTTTATGGCGCGGTGTGCGAAGGTCCGCTTGCGACGCAGGAGGTTGCTGGTTCCATTCGCGTGGGACAAATGGTTGCATGATCTGCAGATATAATAAAAAATATCTATCTATATTGTGTTATGTATATCAGTCATTTAGTACCCATAACACAAGCCGGCATAGAATACATAGAAATTAAGGCCGATATAAACGTAAAAGGAGAAACGCTAGAAATTGTAAATAATACCGTATTTTTGGGAATAACCTTAGATAGTAAACTTCAATGGGGCCCACACATAGATAAACTATCGAAGAGACTTAGTTCTGCAGCATATGCAGTTTAAAAAATCCGTCACCTTACAGACGTTGATACTTCTAGACTAGTCTATTTCAGCTACTTCCATATTATTATGTCTTATGGCATACTACTGTGGGGGAACGCTGCAGATATAAACACCGTATTTGTGTTGCAGAAAAGGGCTGTTCGTGCGATCTATAATATGGGTCCCAGAGAATCCCTGCGTGAAAAATTCAAAGAAATAAACATAAACCGTGTCAATATATTTATGAAAACTTGTTGTACACTCATAAAAATATCAATCGGTTCACTAAAAAAAGTGATATACATAATGTAAATACTAGAAATAAGAATAAACTCGCTGTGCCCACAACTAGGCTACACAAGATAAATGTATCTTTTAAAGGGCAATGTATACGCTTCTACAACAAAACTCCAAGTGAGTTGCAAAAATTATCAATAAATAAATTTAAAAAAATTGTTAAACACATTCTTTGTAAAAAAGCTTATTACAAAATATCAGATTACTTAGAAGATAAAAAAGCTTGGAACGAGTTTTGCTCCAACTCAAAATCTAACAACTTACAGATAAGCAAATCAAATGTACTAGACACATAAGTTATGAATATACTAGTGGTTTCTTCTCACTTCTTCCACTGGTGGACAAAAAATTGAAGTGAACTATAAAATATGACCTGTCTAAGTGCTTATTTGTAAGCTTAAAGAAATAAAAACTTTTCATTTTCATTTTAATTTTCAAGCTCGCTTCGCTTAGCTTGGGAGTATATGATGCTGTGTGGATTGTCCAACATTATTTGTTTATTTTATTATTATTTATTACTGCTACGTAATATATGTAGGACGCCCTCCGACCAGGTGGGATGACGACCTGCGAAAGATTGCAAGTAGATGCTGGATGCGGCAAGCTGAAGACAGGGTGCTATGGCACTTGTGCTTGGCTTATGTCCAGCAGTGGACTGATATAGGCTGATGATGAAGATGATGATGATTACTGCTACTGATTACTTCCGTAATACTTCAAGACTTATAACCTAAACTAGCTATTTTCCCTAAGCCTTGAAGGAAGTAGGTAATTATAATTTGAAACGGAATCAAATTTGTTCTGAAACAACGTGGTAAGAATCGGGTCAGAATTAAAGAGAAATCAAAAATAGTTGATATGTTTTTTTTCTCAACGGACTAGTTTAGTTTATCTGAGCTAGGAACGATTTAAATAATTATAATCTTTGTCTTAACGCAAACATAAGGTCCTATTATATTCATGGTAAAGATAAGTGACGTAGGTAAATCTCAGGAAATTAAAAAAACCCCTTGAATAGGTTCGTAGAAGAGCTCCGCATAGCTTCACATTTCCCTTAGCATTCTGGATCAGTGACCCCGCTGTAAAGGAGGGACTTATTCTCATATACACTCTTTGAAATAACATATTATTTTGATTTCTAGCTACTTTCTACTTCACATTTTTAAATCCAGTATATCAGATATTTTTATAAAGACGAAATATACTTATTGATGTTGTTTGTAGGTGACAGATGAGCGAGACAAATTTCTGCGAACGCTTATAAGCGATTTTTTAGATCATAAGCATTTGTAGATGGTACCTTTATCCATAATTATTTTTTCTTGGAATAACGATATTGGATTCAATGAATAAATAAGTTTCGCCGAAAATTTTAAAATCCTTATAGATAATGTCATCTAGACGCTTATATTTTTTTTTTTTAATATTTTATGTCATCATCATCATCAGACTATAGCAGTTCACTGCTGGACATAGGCCTCCCCCAATGAGCGCCATAGCGCCCTGTCTTCAGCTTGCCGCATCCAGCATCTACCTATAGTCTTTCGCAGGTCGTCATCCCACCTTGTCGGAGGGCGTCCTACACTACGTTTACCGAGTCGTGGTCTCCACTCAAGAACACGTTTGCCCCAGCGGCCGTCGGTTCTTCGCGAAATATGGCCGGCCCACTGCCACTTCAGCTTGCTAATTCTTTGAGCTATGTCGATAACCTTGGTTCTCTGTCGGATGTATTCGTTACGAATCCTATCCTTCAGAGAAACTCCGAGCATAGCTCTTTCCATAGCTCGCTGAGCGACTTTGAACTGGTGGACCAGCACTATCGTGAGTGTCCATGTCTCAGCTCCGTAGGTCATAACGGGTAGGACGCACTGGTATAAACTTTCGTTTTCAAATATTTTATGTATGTTACTATTATGGACAGTAGAATAAGTTAAATAAGATCTCTTGCTTTTCAATAGCCTGAAATGAATGTTTTTCTTATTATTATATCGGTAGAGTTCGTAACCCCGCTTACTAAAATACCCCGAGAATAGAGGCCAGGCCGGTTCCAACTCATATTCTATTCAGAGCAGGTATCGAGATGGTTTCCGCACAATAGCTCTTCATTGCCAAGTTTCACGACATTTTTCAACGCCAGAAATGATTGATGGAGCAATTTACAGCGCTCAGCGCTGGATGTTTTTTTATATTTTGTTTACAGATTGTACTGCGCTGTTGATGTTTAATTGGTACGTTGTTTTTGTCATCCGTCTCTCCAGTAAGCTAAGATAGAGGCAGACTATTTATTACATGGAAAAATGCCAGAAAGATACTTTTAATAAGCTGAAGCGAAGTCTGCATATCTATTGATACGCAAACTTCGCAGGTCTCACAAAATAAAGTATTTAGTAAAGTAAAGTAAAGTAAAAAGATTTTTATTTTGTCAGAACAGAACAGAGACTCTTATAAACTAAACTTAGATTAACAGACGACAGAGACTGACAAAACTCGGTCTCCACTCAGCATGTGCTATGGTAGAGCAAATCGTACCATAGCGCTGGTCTTCCGTGGAGACCGTGGTGCGCAAGGTGGCCTAATATAGTGAAGAACCAAACAAAAATATTAATTAATCAATAGAAACTAAAACTGTATGTACTAAGTAAACAATATTATCTAAAATAAAATACGTATATAAATTTTAGAATGATCTTTGTACATTTAAAATAAAATAAACCTGTTAAAACTACAATGAGATTGTTAATATGTAAGTAATATTATCATTTTTTTTTTAAAAGGAAGGCAAAGAACAGCTTATTTGAACTGGATGTATGTGTTGAGACTCAAGTAATAATTTTTTTAATAATTTTTTGAAAGTGTAAATGGACTGAGAGTTTTTTAATGGTGGTGGTAGATTGTTCCAACATTTCGTGGCAGAGTATCTAAAACTGCCACGAAATGCAGCCGTTCTATGCCTTGGACAGATTAGGCGAATAGCGTGACGGATACGGCGGTTAGAAAAATTTAGTTTTTTAAACAAATAGCTGGGTTGTTGATGCTTAATTATTCCGAACAGAAGTGTTGCGAAGTGAAGAGTCCGGCGAGATGACATATTAAGCAATCCATTAGCATTAATATAGGGAGAAATGTGAGCGCGTCGGGGAATGGGAAAACAGAAGCGCACACAAGCGTTTTGTATACGCTGAATAAGCTTTTTTGACCTAGAAAGCAAACATTCCCCAAAAACACTATCAGCGAAGTTAAGTTTAGACAATATTAGTGAATCACAAAACTTTATTCTCATATCCACGCTTAAATGCTCACGCATGCGGTATAGGACAGATAAGCGATAAAAACAATTTTGAACAGTTTTCAAAACATAATTTTCAAAATGTAAAGTGCCATCCATTAACAAACCTAAGTTGCGGGCTTCTAAAACTCGTTCTATAGGCAAACCATTAACAATAAGCGTCGGTCCTTGGGTTATTATATTTTCAATCAGATGTTTAGTTCCTAAAACCAAGAATTTTGATTTTGAGGGATTGAGGACAAGATTGTTATTTTCGCTCCAGCTTTGAATACGCGCAAGATCTTCATTTAAACATTTAACAGTGAAACCAATATTATTAAATGGAACAGGTTTGTAAAGCTGAAGGTCATCTGCATATATATGGTAAGAGCAATTATGAATTTGTTGAGTAATATCAGAACAATACAAAATGAACAGAATAGGGCTCAAAATAGAACCCTGAGGGACACCACGAGTAACGGGTAAGATATTTGAGTAGCAGGTTGTACCATCAAGATTCCGAGATTCTACTAACTGGGAGCGCTCAGTAAGGTAACTATTGAACCAATGTGATGCAGAGGAATCGAAACCGTAATACGAGAGCTTGGACACTAAAAGGGATATATTAATAGTGTCAAAAGCACGTGAGAAATCGAGCTGTGTCAAAATAGTCCCTTCACCGACATCCTGCGCAGCCAAAATGTCATCGACGACATCCATCAGCGCAGTAGCAGTACTGCGTCCTCGTCGAAAGCCTGATTGTTTATTGGGTAATATATGGTTTTTTTCTAAATAATTATAAACTTGTGAACTGACCACTCTCTCAAGAATTTTTGACAGAAACGGAAGAATGCTTATGGGACGTAAGTCTGACAGATTTAGAGGGTTATTATTTTTGGGTATAGGTTTAACATTAGCCAATTTCCATGAGGAAGGGAAAGTTTCAGTCAAAATAGAGGTGTTGACTATTGCTGTTATAATACCTAGTGTATAGGGAAGAGTCAATAAAACCATATCCATGGATAGTCCATCAGAGCCCACTGCGTTTGAGGAGAAAGATGTTATAATTTTACCGATTTCATATTCACTGACAGTGTGTAGTATGAAAGTTGATGAACCGTGCCTGTGATATTCGTAGTAAGTTAAATCTGATATTGATATATTGCTGTTACCAGGAAGTGAGAGGAAGTGATTATTAACAATGTCTGGGTTGTTGAGATGTTGAGGTAAAGTAGATGATTTCTTGTTGAAGTTCGCAACATTAGATTTTATATTTTTCCATAGTGCCCAAAGAATTACGATTTATATTTTTTTCAATAAATGCCGTTTTTTCGTTTGAAAGTGCTACTTTTACGTAATGTTTTAAATCTTTGTAGTATTTAATGTGACTATCTTTTTTAGTCAAGCGGCTACGCTGAAAAGCACGATCACGAGTTTTCATCATCTCTTTGATGTTATAAGTAATCCATGGATACGACTTAGTTTTTAAAATTGATTTTTATAAGGTGCATGTTCATCAAATAAACAGATCATGTTTGACTGAAACTCCTCAACCATTCTATTTCGATCGTTCGTAATAAAGTGGTTCCAGTTTATCGATGCAAGGTCAGAGTTAAACTTATTAATATTAATATCTTTTATAGGTCGATACATGATCCATTGAGGAAGCAGTTTTTCTTTTTTAATTTTAAGCCTACAGGATAAAAATGCGTGATTACTCAAATCGGGAATGTGTTCGACTACTATATCAAACAGTGGCAAATTAGCACATAAAACGTCTATCAGCGTTGCGCTGTGATCCGTCATGTGTGTGGCCGACTTAACGTACTGATCAAGATTAAAATATGTAAGAAAGTCATTAAGTTTTTTGGAATCTGAATCGGATACTAAGAGGTTGATATTGAAATCTCCGGTAAGGATAATATGGTCAAAAGAAGAAAAAGAAGAGATTGAATCCGTGAGTGCGTCTATAAAAAACTCAATATTCTGCCAAGGAGGACGGTACGCCGTACCAATAGCAATCTTACGACCATTAATGGTTAAACGGAGCCACATCTGTTCTATGCCCGGAGTATCCGGGTGGGTAAGCCGACGCGCGAGCACGCCACGCTTGATGTAAAAACCGACGCCGCCGCCGCGCGCCCGCCCGCCCACGACCGCGGAGCCGTGGGCGCGCGGCGCGTGCTGCAGCTTGTAGCCGGGCGCGGCGGGCGCGCGCGCCTCTTCTCCCGCCCTCAGCCAAGTCTCGTTTATCGCCAATACATCCACCGGGAAGCGATCCATAGCCACCACTAGTTCATCATGCTTCGTGCTCAAGGAACCTTTATTTAACAAACCTAGAGAAAAATACTTGTTTACAATAAATCTAATAACGAATGACAAAATTACCAAATCTATCTTGCAGTTAATTAAATCCTCTCTAAGGCACGAAGCATGTCGTTCATTTACAAATAATTGAAATAGACAAAGAACTGTTTTTTTTCTTAAAAATGGTATTACACGTGACCGTAAACTATTAATATTAATCACGTCATGCGTTGCACTTAAACATATACATAAATCTTGGAAAATAAAAACATAAACAATAAAATATAGACCAAAAACAAAATTATAAAAATCTGCACTGACCACGCAGTTTTCAAAATAAAAATAACAGATCACTTTGCAAAACAAAACAGTCAAAAAACGTTCCTCCAGAGAAAAACACACCAAAAAGATTAAAAAGCACTTTGAAATAAACTGTTTATAAAAATAAGAGTAAAAGTTTTCCGAACCTATTGTGAGCCAAAAACCAGAGCTAGATCACTGTCGGTGCGGATCCTCCTCGCGGGTTCGCCGTGCTCGCGCCGTACTAGGATAGCGCCGTCCTTCGTCCATGCGAATTTCCAGCCAAGGCGGCGCGCCTCGTCACGCGCCTGCCGGAATAGCAGTCGGTTGCCGCGCGTCAGACGCTCGTTGACGTAGAAGCGGCGCGCGGGCCCCGGCGGCAGGCCGAGGCCCGAGGTGTCAGCAGCACGGCGCACGCGGGCAGCACGCAGCAGATCGTCGCGCTGGGCGCGGCGCAACAGGCGGACCACGATGAGGCGAGGACCGGCGTCCTCGCTAGTGGGGGCTCTCGAGGAGGCAGAGGTTGAGTGGGGAGGGGCGGGAAGGGCCGGAGCGCGGGCCTCGCCGGCCGCGCCGGCGCCGGCGGCGGCGGCGTAAGCTCGGCGCGCGCCACCAACACGTATCGCGCTAACAACATCGCTCTCGGAGAGTTGGACCCCGAGCTTGTTCCCCACCAGTGTGACGATGTGGATAGGATTTTCGCCACTTACTTCAGGGATACCAGTAAGCTCTACCTCATTCGCCAACAGTTCCTGCTCCTTTTCATTAAGGTCGCTTTTCAAGCGGTCAACAGTGTGCGAAAGGTCATTGACTTTTTCAGTCATGTCATTTGTTCCTGCATCTAAACGCTTTTCGATAGCGATGATTCTTTGCTCCATGCCATCGCAACGGGTTGTAATTGTTTGCAAGGAGCAAGCAAGCACATCTATCTTCGAAAGCAGCTGGCTGGTGAACGAAGACATTTGCGAGGATATGTACTCTTTCAGCGCTGATGTAATCTCAAGAGCCGATTCACCATGGTATGAGTCTTCAGCGCACTCGACAGTATTGTTTCGGCTCTTGCGAAGTGTAACATTCTGAAAGGTCATTGACCTCCTCTTCACTCAATAGTTCAAACGTATTCGAGGTGGGAGTACTCGGACTCGCTGGGGGCATCGGCACCGGCGGAATATTGGGTAGCAATGTTTCTTTGTTCCTAATGCAAGGGCCACATTTCCACTCGGCTTTACTTTTGGCAGAGAGATAGCAATAATAACTATCAGACACGGAACAGCAACTGTTGAGATGTAGTTTTACCTTGCAGGTAACACAAGTCATAAAATGTTTGGTAGCTATTGGTTTTAGGCATTTGCTGCAGACGTTGCGGGTGG
This sequence comes from Eupithecia abbreviata, assembly GCA_943735965.1. Taxonomy (NCBI): domain Eukaryota; kingdom Metazoa; phylum Arthropoda; class Insecta; order Lepidoptera; family Geometridae; genus Eupithecia; species Eupithecia abbreviata. Next base: position 8,249,705 of record OX030982.1, on the reverse strand, counting down.
GAGTACGAAGTGGTGCCATTTTATATCACAAAAGTTTTGTCTTTAATTGCACTAAAAATGCACTGCGAATCAGAAGATATAGATTAGCGACTAGGCAATAGATGGCGCTGCACGTCCCTTAAACTCTCGTTTCTGCAGTGTAAATAATGAAGATATTTACTTTAGTCATATAAATGATAGTACACTATAGCTTCATACCCCACGTTATATAGAAATTTCACTGCACAGTTAATATCTCGGCATTTATCAAGCTTGTTAGCACTGCAAGTCACTATAGGTTGTACCGGTTTTTCAGAAAAACTAAGTTTATTTAAAATGTACACGTCTGTTCACTGAAATAACATTCACAGAGCGTAATAACCACTTGACGATCACTTTTATTACATTTTACGCATTGAATGACCACTTTTACATATTAATTTTAATTTTCAAAAGTTTGTACGTAAGGGACGGTGTGTCCTCAAAAAGCGCTACCTAGCGATTATTTGAATATTTTTAACATGTGTAAAGAGAATAACTAAACTATGTATGTCGGAACGGTATTATTTTAGAGTAGTTTTCTTTCTCAGTATATTATTTACTTAATATAGTATATTTACAGTATATTTTTGTTATATAAAGTAAATCCTGTATTGGCCTTATGTTTAGTGATTAGATTAAGTACCTATGTTAATTTTAGTTTCTGTTAATAAATAAATACTTTCGCCCAAAGTTGGGCAAAAATCAGTGTCGAAAATGAAAGTTGAAGAAATACGTAAGTTTAGAATTAGAAGCTTGTTTCTGAAATTAATACTTTTTACGGTTATAGGTGTATACAAAAAATTGATAATGACGAGATAAATTGATATTATCCTTAGTTTTGGATGGTCAACATCAATCACGTTCCCTTGCACGTTTATATATATGGAAAGATGTTTTAAAACAAAGTTATTTAATGTCATCCATAGAGACAATAACACAGGTTTACCTATCTCTTTACTTAAATCAAAATAACTACCACGAACAACGCGAACTTAGGTATAAACAGTCACATTATGTCCCCGGGGTAAGTCCCAAATCACAATCTAGCGGTTGATAAACCAACCCACTGTGTTCCCGGCAATTTAGTGCCCGTCACATTATGATAGTGATAAGGTTGTTTGAATACGGGGCTGTTAGTGGCCTTTTTGGCAATTTTGATAATTTACCTACGAGATTTGATGGTTTCAGATTTCAAAAATTTTATTCGGCTTTATAAGCACTGAGACAAGTAACATTTTATACTATAAATTATTAACAATTTTTTTCGAGTCTGTCAGTATTTTTTTTTAAGAAAGAAGTTTCTGGAATACGTGGGACTGGTTCTTTCACTGGACGATCTCAAGTGCTGTGGATGTCCAACTGTGATGCAGAAGGTTACGGATTCGGCTCCCGCTGTGAAAAGAAATAAGGTGTTTAGATTTTCTCTTCACTTAAACTTTTTGTCCTCTAGTGGAAGAAGTGAAAAAGAAACTACTAGTATAAATAAATAAATAATATAATAAATAAATAATAAAGAGAATCGAGGAAGTGTAAAGGGCGGCCTTATCTAGAGAGTCATCTCTTCCAGGCCAATTTTAGATGGACTGGACTGATGGGACAATAAAAGTTTCTATGTAAGTTTATTATAATGTTAGTAATGTAACAAAGAGTTTAAGTAGAAAGTTTCTATGTAAGTTTATTATAATGTTAGTAATGTAGGTATTTTTGATATGTAGTGTAAGAACTTGTTGCATTAGCCAAACTTTTTTAGATTGTAAGATTAGAATTTATGTAACGTAATACCAAGTTTAATATATCTTTTGACAATATAATAAAACCTCGAGGTTATTGACAGTGTTTTGTAAGATTATTGGCGACTTTGAGGACAGCAATGTATGAATTACTATGTCTGATAAAAAGCGCAAAAAACACAGGGCTCACAGGAGACTGTAAGACATGATATCAAGCTGAAGGTACACCTGCGACAGCGGAAGAACAAGTATCAACAGTGTTAAAATCCGCTAGAGGTGACGTCTCGTTCGAGAACTGACCCACACTCTGTCCGTGATTGAAAATAATTATTTAAAGTTTTACTGAGAATTAAGTCTTGTACATACTGTCCATAGTGCGGCTGTCAGGTCGTGCGAAAGTGTTAGTGTTTGTGCGGTTGTGGGGACATCAAGATACGATACGATCAAGGGCCGAATTCTGCTAACTAATCGCTTTAATATGACAATCATATCGTCGTAAAATAGTCCATATACAATACAAAAAATGTAATGTATTGTATCCTGTATATCAGTCATCTAGTACCCATAACACAAGCTCTGCTTAGTTTGGTGATGCTTTGTGCATTATTTATATTTACATATTTATACCTATATCAATGAAAAATAGTAGTTAATAAAGACCATCTACATGAAAAAGTGGAGTAACAAATATAATGAGCGACGGAACCTTCAAATCTGATATTCAACGTCACTCACCCCACACGCAAAGTGACACAGCTATCACATTTGATAATATCCCCTTGTTAGGCCGCCCTTTTCGCAACCAACCTTCAGGATAACCCTTAATTTCCTCAGAGACTGCTCCTTATTGATCCCGATGGGAGGAGGGGTAGGTAATAACGGTAGGTTCCCGACGAGTCACACTCACAGCCCAACGTAACACAGTAGCTATGACTTCTCGGAGACTTTTTCCCATCCAATAACAATGTTGCCACTAACATTTTTTAAATGAAAACTTAGGCGCGTTGAGGACTTTTTGGGCGAACAATGTGACACGATTGGGTGTTGCTCGTTGGGAATCCACTGTTATAGGTACCGTCATAATAAGCTGTGGTGGTATAACTTGACATTCCTGAGAAAAGTCCAACCTGTCTGCATGAGTTTCTCACCGAAACGCGACTTTTTTGAAATCTAATTAAAAGCAAAATGTTGTTCGTAGAATTTATATGCGCTTAAAACAAGCCCAGAGGCTTTGCTATTATTATACAGTCAGCTCACAACCTCAGTAGTGTAGTGGATGAAGTTGCCTGTGACATAAATGGTTCTAATCCCGTCCCGAGAATAATGTTGGTATGATCTGAAGAGGTTCTGGTTAGTATTTACTGTATTAAAACACCTCTTTTACATGGAAAAGACAACTTGGAACAAAATCTTATCGATATATACAATGTATTACGAAAGTCTTGTCTAGAAGACACTCATGTATCACTGTGTAAAAAAAAGTATGTGAATTTTATTATCAGTGTATCAGGAGGGCTACTTTGAAATACGGACGAAATTGACGGATGACGTAGGATCGCACAGAAATGACGGCCGATCCGTTCTGTCGGTGACCGTACTTTGAAAGTTTCTAAGAAATAAATGGTAAATCATCCATTTATTTCTTAGAAATTCGAAACGAAAGGTGTTTTTAATGACGCGCCCGAAGACGTCATCCGTCAACATCGTTCGTTTTTAAAAGTAGACCTCTTGGCATTCATAAAACAAACTCGAGTGGCTAGGATCGGTTTGCACAATACCAAAACAGGAAAAAAATTTGTTTACTACCTGACCTGTCAAAGTTGTACTGCTGAAATACAAGAAATTACGCAAAATCGTACGAAAACTACAATTCATACGAACTCTCGTATGAAACTATTGGATCGCCGTAAAACTACGTAAACATGTTCCTATTTACTCAATGGGGGTGCTGCAATGCTCTCAATATAATGGAGGGAAAAAAACTTTTATAAATTTGACGACGACCTCTGTGGTGCGGTGGGCGAACGCCTGCGACGATGGAGGTCGCTTGCCGCCTCGGAGTAATTGTTTGTATGATCTGTAGATATTTGGTTCGGGTGTTCTGGTCGTTTTCTATGTATCATAAAAAATCGATCTATGTTATGTATTGTATTATATAGATATACCTCTATATCAGTTATCTGATACCTTGTATATCACAGCTCTACTTAGCTTGGGGCTATAATATGATATAATTCTGTGTGAATTGTTCAGCATTATTTATTACAGTATACAATATTTGTTTACTTTGGGGCTGCATGATGTAGTATCAATATTTATGTCGAGTAGTATAGGTACATATAGTATTTATAAAAAAATAAGGCTGGGTAATCCACTCAGCTCCATTTAGCCCCAAGCTAAACAAAGCTTGTGGTATGGTAAACGTTCACATGCAAAAATGTCGCAATGAAATCGCATTAGCGTAGTAAGTACGATATGGCACTGAAACGAACGATTTGATTCTATGATGGTAATGGAGAATAATTGTTATTGCAGCGTGAAAGCTTGTTGACGCGAAATGGATTTAGGGCAGTTCGTACATAACTGGTGTTCCAGTTTTGAAGTGATATTTTACTAGGTAAGAGATTCATCTTTTTAAATAATATTGAAAAAAGGAGGAGGTTCTAATATGTTCGGTTGTGAATCTTTTGTTTTTGTATGTTCGTCGATTTCTTCGTCAGTTACTCGCCTAGTTCATGCAAATGTATTTTTTTAGGAACATAATATGATAATTAACTCTGTAATATATGAATTAAGTCCTAAGTTGTTTGGAATGAAATTATTGTTTTTTTATAAATATATTTTTTAATTATAGATGAATTTTTTAAAGTATTTTGTTTAATAATGATCGTAACATAAAAAAATGTATTCCCGAGAGATTTTTTTAGTATTTATGCGTAACTTAAAATAGGGATTCAAAGTCGGTTTCTGGTTTTTACAAAACAATCAAACTATAGTAATTTGGTTATATTATAATAAAAATGTGATTCGATTATGTAAAAAAACCTGTAATGAGAAGTGGGTTAAGATCCTGGGACGCAGAAGGTTACAAACAAATATATTGGCCCAGGGTGGATCGTTCCTGCAAACTTTTTTCTACCCTGGTACAAATGAAGACTATACATTATGAAGTTTATTTATATCTTACGGCTACTGATTTTTGGGATAGAGAGTATTATTTAATTATTTAATCCAGGGGCCAGCTAAATTTATCTTCTATGCTAAATTTCAGTAGTTTTGGCATGACAAACATCCAAACTATCGCACTTATAATATCTATGAAGTGTGATGTAATTAAGTAGGTTACTACCCTCTATTGAATCTCCCAGTACAGTTCGCAAAATCAAATAGTATTGTTTGCAGTATAATTTTACCTTTAACTATTCCTCTGTTTACTATAGAGATATATAATAAATGGGTCTGTAACAATTTCCACCTTTAACTTTTATGTACATCTGATAAAGCATCAGAAGTCACTCCTAACAGTGACTTCTAGCTGTCAGCTGATGATGATGGTGACTCGAAGTTACGCTAGCAGGCGGTGCCGACTTCAGTAGCGGCGGCAAATTACATAATTTATCATTTCGAGTCGGGTTCAACTCGTTGAGTAGCGTTTTTCCTCTTGCGTTCTGAAAAAATGCTTTATGTTAGAAGCAAAATTTTGTGTATAGCTTAATAGCGAAAATACGGAGTTTATGTTTGACAGCATTTTCGATATCGGTTAAAAGTATGAATACTCTTCATAACAGTTGACCTTATTTCGTCACACATTAAAAAAAACGAGCAATATTTATTTTCATCTGTAAATATCTCAAAACTATGATACTGAGACATGATGTTATGAAATATTTTTTATTTATAGGTATTCGTTTATGATTTTTGACGACCGATGTGGCGCGGTGGGCGAAGGTCCGCCTGCGACGCAGGAGGTTGCGGGTCCGCCTCCGAACAATTGTGTGTACGATCTGCAGATATTTGTTCTGGGTGTTCTGGTCGTTTTCTATGTATAATAAAAAATATCTATCTATGTAATATATTGTATTATGTATATCAGTTATCTAGTACCCATAACACAAGCTCTGCTTACCATGGGGCTAGATAATGCTGTGTGAATTGTCCAGCATTATTTATTTAATTTATTTATTTATGATCTCTATCCAAATATAACTATGTAAAACAAACATCGTGCATCGCCATTTTGAAAAAAAAGTATAAACATATCTTCAAACCGCTTTGGATTTGTATCCTACTCTGTGTCTTAAATTCTGTCTCCAATACCTATTGAAAAGGAAAACTGGTGTTACAATATGATTTGATGGCGAGAGGTACTTAGTCATGTTGGCAGCTTTATTTTCATGGTTTTATTTATATGTACTGTGTTATTTGAAGAACAGTTTTTTGGATTCCTCGCTGAACTTTCGATTTATAGAAAGGTCTCCAGGATATTTTTATTTTTGGTCTTATTCTTAAAACCTTCGTCCACTTTTGAATAATGATAACGTGGATAATAGTTTCATTATCACTGACTGAATTGAATTTCTGCCCGCGACTTTGCACGGGTGGTTTCTATGGAAATGTTTTAAGTTTATTTACATATATCCCACGGATCTGATTTATAGCATAAAAGTAGCCTACGTTTTATTCCAGTCTGGAATAAAACATAGGCTACTTTTTATCCTGGCTTGGAACGACCTTTATAATTCTCGATCCATTCAGTTGTTTTGGCGAAAAGAGGTAACAAAACATCCAAGCTTTCGCATTTATAAGTAGTGTGATAAAAGGTAGTTCGACTGATAAAAGCAGAACATGCTGTATTTGTTTTATTTTCTTGGGTTGCACTGGAGGCTACATTTGTATTGGATTAAAAAGAGTATCTTTGAAAAATATATACCATCTCTCCGGATTTATATTTTTCTGTGTTTCATTCCCAATAAGTGAGATCCATTTGCAGAAGCGAGAAGAAAATATGAATTTTATATGACTTTCCTCTCTTATCTTCGACGTCAGTTTCAGGTACCGTATTGCATTATGTGGATGAATATTCTTGCTGATATCAAAGCAATAGATGCTACTTGCTGGTTATTATTCGAAGTAACCTACTAATATTATAAACGCGAAAGTTTGTAAGTATGGATGGATGGACGGATGTTTGTTACTCTTTCACGTAAAAACTACTGAATGGATTTTAATGAAACTTTACAATAATATAGCTTATACATCGGAATAACACATAGGCTACAATTTATAAAGATATATTGTACACTGGCCGCCAAAAAAATCGACCCACCCGCTAATTTTGAGTTAGAAAGTTGTTATCTTAAGTATGCGTTGACATATTGGTATGTTTTGCTTATGCTTTATAAATTAACATCTGAGTACCCACTTGACATTGTTTTAGACGAATACAACTGCTATTGTGGGTATTTGTAACATTTTAAAAGCACTGATAAAAGATTAATGACTTTTGCATAAAGTGCAAGGTTAGTTTATTTCGAACTTTTGTCGTTCACCGTGCATCGTAGTGATTTAATCTTTGAATCCTTTGTTAGAGCAATCATATTCGTTGCTTTTAACCATAAAATATGGATACAACTGAAGCAGAAGCCGCTCAAGTGGTAGCTCTCGTTCGTGAAGGGCTAAGTCAGCGAAATGTGGCAAGAAGATTAAATTTGAGTCGATCAGCAGTGCGTCGAGTTTATAAACGATACTTAGAGACGGGAGAGTACCGCCGGAGACCAGGATCTGGAAGAGGACGTGTCACAAACACGACGGATGACCGTTTTATTGCCTTGACTTCCTTGAGAAATCGGCATCTTTCTGCTGTTGATGTGCAGGGCAGGCTGAGGGACACTCGTGGAGTGGTTGTAAGTGAGAATACGATGAGAAGAAGACTTCGGGAGCAAAACCTGAAACCACACAAACCTGCCACGGGACCAAAACTCACTGCATCTCATCGGCAAGCAAGGTTAGAATTTGCTCGGCAATACATCCAATGGGATCTTGGTCAATGGGAGACAGTTCTGTTTAGTGATGAGAGCCGAATGTCCCTTGTAGGCTCTGACGGACGTTATGAGAAGACCAAGAGAACGTTATGCTCAGTGCTGCATAACAGAAACAGTCCGGTTTGGAGGAGGCTCTACAATGTTTTGGGGAGGCATCTCTTTAACCGGACGTACGGAGCTGGTTTTCTTTCGGAATCGTGCGGTTAATGCTGAAAATGACATAACGGATATTCTGGAACCTCATGTGATGCCATACGCGGGATATATTGGCGAAAATTTCCAGCTCATGCATGATAACGCAAGACCACACGTCGCCAGAATTGTAACCTGATATCTTAGGGAGGTTGGCATACCAGTTAATGCAGTGGCCAGCCAATAGTCCGGACCTAAATCCCATCGAACATCTCTGGGACCAGATGAAAAGGAAAGTTAGAGCCCGAAATCCAGTTCCAGAGACGTTAGATCAGCTGGAAGCCGCCTTAACGGAAGAATGGGAACAGATACCCCAAGATGACATCAAAAAGCTGATCCGTTCGCTGAATAGGCGTATGGCAGCAGTCATTAAAGCAAGAGGAGGAAACATCCCATACTAAGGTGAAGCGAAAATGTTTTTAAATGTCAAAAAACATAAATTTTGCCATTTACAGTAAAATCGTTAATTTTGCCAAATGTTATAGTTTCATTATCTTATCACATTTTTATGTAAAATATCCCGTACCACGCGAGATTATTAAGTTTTTTACAACCCCATAATTGCATTTTTTCATTATCAACATAATAAATATGATAGATATTTATTATGTTGATAATGAATTGTAGTAAAAACCCATAGGACACTTTTTTGCGAAAAAACGTTGGTGTTCGTATATTATCCAAAATATCTATCACCACGCGGGTGAAACCGCGGGGCGCAGCTAGTCATAAATAATATTGAAAATGCATTATTAAGGCACTTTAATGCATTATACTTTACTTGCTAAATTATTATTTTTATTTAAATTTTATATTTTAAAAGGTCTTTAAGCCGAACTGACTACGTCAGACTTGTTAAATTAAAAACCAAAACGTAACAACAGAGTTTCTTTTACTTTAGTTTTATTAGAATTTAGTATTTTAATGGGCATTTGTAGGATTTGCAAATACATTTTATGTTGATTTCAGTAAACAATGAATACAAAAATTGAGCTTAGGTATGTATTCTTCCTACTAATATTATAAACGCGAAAGTTTGTAAGGATATATTTAAGTATGTTTGTTGCTCTTTCACGCAAAAACTACTGAATGGATTTTGATTAAACTTCACAATAATATAGCTTACATATCATATTAATTACATAGGCTACAATTCATAAATAGGTTTATGAATTGTATATGAAACCGCGGGGCGCAGCTAGTTGAACATAAAAAATTCCTCACCGTACTTATCAAAAGTTTGAGGGAGGCTTTCGCCTGTTGGACAGTACGGAAAAAAAAAATTTAGAGAATGTGTATTTAAACGACCTAATTGAGCCCGTTTGCTACAAAAATAACAAAAGACTTTGCCCGAGACTGTCCTGTATAAGAAATTTAAAATGAATGTTTTGTATTTCCGAGAACTGGGAGAAAAGATTATTTGTGATGGCAATAAATTTGCTCCAAGCCTACAGAGTCCGTTCGAGAAGTCCCTCTTAAATTGCCTTTTTCGCGTTCACGGGCAATTAAATCATAAGGTTATATTATTTTGTCGTATAGTGTTTGAATGAGTGGGCGATTTGTTCGATTAACACTTTGACTGCGATCTTTTTTCGACGACTGTGATCTTTTTTTTTAAACCTAACTCATTCGTGTGTTGCGCCGCACATGCGTTTCGTTCGAAAAATATTACGGCTGTGCTGAGTCACACAGATCTGTATTTTCTCAGCCGCTGCGCTAGTGTGGATTTACGCCTATTAGTCACTTGTAGAAAACACATTCCGTGTGATTTCTGCAATGTGTTGTTTTTTTTTAAATCTATATATTTACTAAAGTACCACCGTCTATTTTGTTCTTTCATGTCCAGTCCAGCCAAAGGTTGCCTGGAAGAGATCGCTCTCAGCGATAAGGCCGCCCTTTATACTTCCTTTATTATATTGTTTATTCCTGTATTGTTTTCTGTTTTGTGTGGTATAGTTAAAGTGTTTTCTATCTATCTATCTATCCTACTGTATGTTTGTACATTGGTTTGTTTTTATTTAAGTAGTTTTATTTCACTCGGTTTTTTTATTGAATCATACTAATTTATTTATTCGCTGTAGGAGCTTGTACAATTGGATAAGTCAGGTCCTCTTGCGATAGCTTATCAATACTTAGTTACTTTTTTATTGTCCCTCCCGACCATTTAATCGTATTATTTATTAAGTACGATTAGCTGTAACTTAGAGTGCACTCATTTTTAAGTTTTATCTGATTCATTTTCTGATCGCTTGTGTTACCTCGAGTTGGTTGCTCTTACTAAATAAATAAATACCAGATTTTTTTACATCTGTGTGTATACATTTTCGCGAAGAACTAGTAACGATTCCAATATACTCGTACCGAATTCTGGAACGGGGAAAATTCTATCAGCTCTTAAATCTGAGGTGTGTCCTAAACATCCTTCTAACGAACTTTACTGACTAGGGCGAACTCCTAGTAAGTAGAAATAATTCTTGAATTCCTAATAATTATTTTATATGAGAAACTAGCTGCTCCCCGCGGCTTCGCCCCCGTGGAAATCTATGTGTCAAATTGTTTAAATGATAAAAAGTATCCATGTTAGACTCCTGGTTCTAAGCTACCTCTCCACCAATTTTCAGCTAAATCGGTCCAGCCGTTCTCGAGTTATAAGTGTTGTAACAAACACGACTTTCTTTTATATATATATATATATAAATTTTGCAAGAGCGCTTCAGGATTCTACGAATACGCTACGGAATGCCACGAAAGCTGCGGGCTACGCTCGGCTACGTTAATAGAACGCCGGGAGTATTGCTTAAATCCTCTTAATTATTTGCATGCGGGCTGTTTATTATTTAATTTTAAAACAGGTATAAATAAGACTACCGCCAGAGGTGAATTTATGTTCGAATAGTGAATTAGGTGCTAATTAAATAAGGTGGTATGTGCAAAATTTTTTTAGCTGTTTTTGGTGGTTTTTATCTATATATATATGTATATAAAAGAAAGTCGTGTTTGTTACAACACTTATAACTCGAGAACGGCTGAACCGATTTAGCTGAAAATTCGTGGAGAGGAAGCTAAGAACCAGGAGTTTAACATAGCATATCTTTTTATAATTTAAACAATTTGACTTGACACATAGATTTAACGGGGGCGAAGCCGCGGAGCGCAGCTAGTTATTATTATATCTTTAATCATTTATCAATTTAATGAACTGGGACTAAATCCCTAATTCAATAAATACCAATTGATGTACTATTTGTTTATTTATATTACTCCGGGTTCATTCATACAACAATCAACATGTTATCATGTATAAGACTTTTTGACTTGATAAAGGGATTTATCATCATCATCACTAGCCTATAGCAATCTACTAGCACTAGCAAATCATATGTACTAGACACATAAGTTATGAACATACTAGTGGTTTCTTCTCACTTCTTCCACTGGTGGACAAAAAATTGAAGTGAACATCAAAATAATGTTATTATAATAATGAATAATATAAAATATGACCTGTCTAAGTGCTTATTTGTAAGCCTAAAGAAATGAACTTTCATTTCATTTCATTTCACTGCTGGACATAGGCCTCCCCCAATGAGCGTCATAGCGCCCTGTGTTCAGCTTGCCGCATCCAGCATCTACCTACAGTCTTTCGTAGGTTATCATCCCACCTGGTCGGAGGGCGTCCTACACTACGTTTACCGAGTCGTGGTCTCCACACGTTTGCCCCAACGGCCGTCGGTTCTTCGCGAGATATGGCCGGCCCACTGCCACTTCAGCTGCTAACTTAGAGCTATGTGATGAATTTAGAGTTTAATTTAATTATTCACAGTTGTTAGTTGAATTATCTACGAATCTGAGATGTAAATAACGATATTGTGAATAAAGCTATTTACTGATAGCAACCCTAGACTAAACAAAAATGTCCTAACGAAGATATAGTAGGTATGTTATCGAAGCGATTTAAGAGCTGTGCCATAGATGAGCGCTACGTGGTCTACGTGACAGCAACCTGACTACTGTCTACGTGACGTAAACATGCCTTTAACATGGTGTTCAGTCCCGTAGTGCTCGTATGTAAGGCTTAAGGTGCATGCTCACTAAAGGCGTGAAGCTAAGCGATATTACTCTTGCTCACACAGATTTTAAAATCGTCGAGCACATAAATAAATAAATAAATAATGCTGGACAATTCACACAGCATTATCTAGCCCCATGGTAAGCAGAGCTTGTGTTATGGGTACTTGATAACTGATATACATAATACAATACATTACATAGATAGATATTTTTTATTATACATAGAAAACGACCAGAACACCCGAAACAAATATCTGCAGATCGTACACACATTTGTTCCGAGGCGGGAATCGAACCCGCAACCTCCTGCGTCGCAGGCGGACCTTCGCCCACCGCGCTACATCGGTCGTCTAAGGTCATATAAGTACGAACCTAAATATATAAAACTCAGTTTCTACCAGACCTAGGTACGAAGAGCAAGAAATCGTAGGAGATTTATCAATCAGGTAAAAACGTCTGAAAATAACTGTTAAAACGTCGGTTTGAAAATCTGTGGTAGTCGACAATCACCCAATTGTGTTTTTTTTTTTAATTTAGGCGACACACTAACAACACTTTTTCGCACTTTAACTTTAACTTATGGTGTAACATTTTATTATTTAATTCTTTATTGTACAGTACACACACAAAACTTAAGAATAATTTAATTAAATAGGTTTAGTTATTAAAAACAACAAAGGCGAGCTTAACCCTGACAAAGAGTCATTTTAAGTGTATCATTGTAAGCAGCAGAAACTGTTATATCATCATATTGGCGGCCGAGTAGGTAATGGAGGCTACACACCAAAGTCGGTGCTTTGGTGTGTAGCCTCCATTACCTACTCGTATTTCCGTGCATTTGCCGTACACAATCAGCTCGAAGTCCAAACTCATGTAAGAGTCCAAGATAGTTTTCGTAGCTTCAACTTGCGGTAACAATTCAAAGCATTAACTTCAGCTGGCTTAGTTAAGACCAGCAACACTATCTAATGGTTCAGCGATTAGTTGCTGTAAATCTGGGAGGGTGTTGGAAACTGTGATTCAGTCGATCTAAATGACTGCAAACGGGTCAAGGAATTAAACTGTTCAGTTAAGAAACAGATAAACCTACTCGTAAGTCAATAATTTTAGAAAACGATAAGTAGGATGCGCAGTAGAAGCATTTTACTAAAAACATTGACGACCGATGTGGCGCGGTGTGCGAAGGTCCGCACGCAGGAGGTTGCGGGTTCGATTCCCGCCTCGGAACAATTGTGTGTACGATCTGCAGATATTTGTTCCGGGTGTTCTGGTCGTTTTCTATGTATAATAAAAAATATCTATCTATGTAATGTATTGTATTATGTATATCAGTTATCTAGTACCCATAACACAAGCTCTGCTTACCATGGGGCTAGATAATGCTGTGTGAATTGTCCAGCATTATTTTATTATTTTATTTTATAATAATAGCCACCTACAGCCTAAATAAATAAATCTTCTTAACCATCGCGGTTTGCCTCGATGACCTTTAGGTACTCGTTCTCTGAATTTCTAAGGGTCCGTACCCGCAATTTATTTATCGCAAGACGCTCCAGTTGGTCGTTATTTGGTCTACGCCACTCACTGGTTATGCGGGATGTACAGGAGTGGTTTTCGCCCGGTGGTTTTGCGGTGCGAATTGTATCATCTAAGTATTGACTCTGGACTTCATCTCATAATATCTATACCTACACCAAATATTTTATAACATGAAATTAACCCAAAGGATTTGCTTTAGGATTAAAGTCATTTAAAACGGGATATTTACCATGATTTGATTTTTGAGTTTTCCAATATTTCGGCACAGTTTCATGCGCCATGATCACGGAATAACTGAAGACACTGCGAGTTCGTTTTTATGAGCAGATATACCGATCTACCCTAATTTTCTGTCTTTTGCTACGAACGTTACCACTACCACCGGTTTCATTATTATCGACCACAGCTCGATCACGACACACAACACTGACAGTATCAGAACGCGGCGCGGTTGGTACATCACTTCTTTTTTTTTGTACACATTGTCACAACAGGGTTCCAGGTTCCCGATAATTGGAAACCATCTTCTCGGTTGAAGTTCTCAAAAATCAAATCATGGTAAATATCCCGTTTTAAATGACTTTAGTGTTAATAACCATGATAGTTTCAGAAGTTTTATTGCTTTAGGATTAATTTTAAACAACCTACTACAGCTATAAAATTTGTTAACATCATCATCAGCCTATATTAGTCCACTGCTAGACATAGGTCTTCAGCATGCCGTATGCCACCATCTGCGTGCAGTCTTTTGCAGATCGTCATCCCACGTGGCCAGAGGGCATCCTACACAACATTTTTCGAGTCGCGATCGCAAGAACATTGTTAAACAAATCCAATAATTTAACTGGCCTTGTTATTTTTATTGGATCATGAAAAGAAAATTTCAAGCATTTTAACGCGTAACACTTATAAAGTAGATGGGTACTGATGGTAGTGATGACACGTTACGGGGCGTAATGCAACGTGTTACACAGCGAGCGTTCGTGCTAGGCAGTACAGTACAGGGAAAGAAGGCGGTCGCAACGAGCAAGGAGACGGATTTTAGCACTCGGCTCACTGCGAATGGTACATCACGCCTCTAAAACACCGGTCAATACCTGACTTGATGCATTTTCAATGTTTTCTTGATGCACTTTCAATTGTTTTTCTTTCAGCGACGTAAAAAAAACGCAATGTTATAAATTCACATAACCATCCAAGCAGCTTTTGTATGGACTCCAAGTAAAATTTTAGAGACCCCAATTTACGAGATTGTCGGTCAAGTGCCGTTGCTATTTTCGTCTGTATTAACTTGGTTAAATAAAAGTGGGGTTCGAGTTACTTGGGAAAAGAGTAGCTTCAATGTTTAGGTATAAAGAATCCAAGTTTATTGCTAGTGGTTAAGAGTAAAGGGACCGTAGGTGTTATTTGTAAACGATTTTATTAGTTTTATCATGGACAGCCGTGAAGAAGCTAAGTGAACATTCTATCAGGAGAGGAGTCAATCTTTGGACCTACAAGACTTTAAAGTAATGGAAATGCAAAAAACGTTCTTCAAAAAGTTAGCATGATACTTTGTACCTACTTCTGTGCGCTAAAATAATTAGTAGTTTATCAGGTGCTGATAAATATTTCTGTTCCATTCGACGAGCTATGCTCGCAATGTTTAATTTAATTAAACATTGCGAGCATAGCTCGTCGAATGGAATTAATATAATATAATAAATAAAATGTAAATGTATTCATAAAAACTCGTAGGTAGACAGAAAATGAGTGCACTTAATTAATAAATATAGTTAAGTGTAACAAGAAAATAATGCTGGTATATTTAATATTATGTAATGAAAAGGGTTGGGTTCGTAACTACTTATTAAATATAAGCATTAAATTCAATCGAAACAAACAACATTTCAAATACAATATTAAATAAAGAAATAAACTAATAAACGTCGATCATGAAATCTACATACTGACATTTTCTATAATATTTGACATACCTACTTACATATCCTGATTTAACAATTTTTTTTATAAGCATGATTGATCAATATTATTTAAGGTTAAGGAATAAAAGGCTTTTTTTATTTTTTTTATTTTATAATGAAAAGGGTTCAGAAACAGGACGGCTAGGTACCAACATACAAGAGCATAAAAACTTTATATTTTGTTACGTGGGTCACACGCCCGGCCTGCATGGAGTAGGCTTTATAGTAAACAAAGTACACAAAAACAATATAGAGAGCTTTACGGGCTTGGACGGAAAGAATCGCTGTAATAAACATGAACTTTCAAGGCTTCTTAATCTCTATTATACAGGTGTATGCACCAACGGAATCTGCAAGCGAAGCTGGAGGAGGCCTTTACCCAACCTGGGGACCCTGCTAATAATCAAATATAGTGTTATAGATATAATAGCACAATAACAGTACCTAAATTAGAAAGCAATGTAGCAGGATCAAATAAAGGCTTTTTTATTTTATTTATTTATAATGAAAAGGGTGTTTTAGCTATTCAAAGTTATTGGCTGCAACAAGCTTAATGAAAAGGCAGAGTGCCCAGAATGCGAGTAGTATTGCAATTTAAGAAAGAGAGTTGCCTCATTCATGTCCAGAGTTGACATGTGTAAAAACGACATTATTGTAAGCCTGTCTGACCGTCTGATGTTATCAGACACCTATAGACGGTGGGTGAATATAGCCACCTGACGTACTGTACTGTGTACTTAAACCTAGTCCTAACGTAACCTTAAATTTTATTTTTATTTTTAAATTTTTTTTTGGTGTAAGGAATGTAATGTAATTTCAGTCAAATTGCATTGCTTTCTTTACATTAGCACTATGATATAATTTATATATAGATATTTTTATATATAGATAATGATGTTATGTTTTAAATTCTATAATAAATCACAATATGGATATATAATAAGTCTGAAACGAATTTAAATTTTAAATTTAAATTTAAAGTTTTGTTACTGCAAATTTTTTTTAATATGCCCTAATTTTTAATTTATAGTTGTAATTTTTAATATGCCCTAATTTTTAATTTATAGTTGTAAAATGGATCTCGTGTCTGAATAAAGAATCTTATTATTATTATTTAACGCAATGCAATGCTACCAGCATTCTGGGCCATCATTTATTATTCAATGCCACGTGAAATAGCAATGCTTTGGTAATCGTTGACCGAAGTATAATCCAGCATTCTGATCACCTGTGCAGTCAATTGAGACTTTCCAGGTTATACGAGTATAACACTAATTGATCTGCAAATATATATATCATCTTGTACCCATAGCACAAGCTCTGCTTAGCTTGGGGCACGATAGCTTTATGTATACGTATGTATAAAATAACTCTTCAAGTTGGCCCCGATTGACCGACATTATTGTATTATTGGCAAAAAATACCCAATAAACAATAAAGCACCTCAAGGACAAAGCCCTGTCGTTTATCAAGTGCCCTCTCGCCTATCCCCCTTATTAAGTTGTTGCTGCTATACTGATTTATAGATCTGGGGAAATTCTTGGCGAATACATAGTAAAGACAACGAACCAACATCCTTAGCATTAGTTACGCTAACGAAGATGATATTTTTGTTATGAGCTCAAAAAGCTTGTTTATTTACTTTTTATTTCTGATATACAGAATACAATACATTGCATATCTATGTATGAAAAAATTTAGAACAGAACAGAGACTCTTATAAACTAAACTTAGATTAACAGACGACAGAGACTGACAAAACTCGGTCTCCACTCAGCATGTGCTATGGTAGAGCAGATCGTACTTCCGTGGAGACCGGATATCTATCCAGATTTTTTTTTTTATACAGTGAAAACGACTAGAACACCCGAAAAACACGAACATCTGTAGATCATACATTTGTCTCTAGGCGAGAATCGAGACCCCCAACCCGAGACCTTCTGCGTCGCAGGGGGACATTCGCCCATCGCGCCACAGAGGTCGTCATTTTCGCTGCTGTATTCTGTAAAGAAAAGAAAATACAAATATGTCTGTATTTCTCGGTATTTCTTTACTCTTCTAGACGCAGGGCTCCACATATGACGCGATGTCGACGCCACAAATAGTGGTCCTGTGCCACTTCTGTCCATCGACTCCCAGCGACCACTACAACGTCGTCGGTCCATCGAGAAGACAGTTTGTCAATGTAGGGGCGGTTTTGCCATAATCACAAAGAAAGGATGTAGTCTACTGAGACTACGTTGGTGAAAATGCTTTATTAAAGACCCCTCGAAATTACGTTAAAAGTTTTTAAGTGTCGGTAGTTACGGCATGATAAGGGAAATGATTTTATTAGATTGGCCGGTATACTTTCATAAGATGTTCTTCAAATAGGCACCTATAAAAATAAATAAAGCTGGACAATCCACACAACATCATGTACCCCTAAGCTAAGCAGATCTTGTTTTATGGGTGAGGACAGATACATAATACAATAGAATACATAAATACTACAATACAATACAATACAATACAAAAATTATTTATTGTACACCATAATCAAATTAAACATTACAAAAATACATTATATGCGACAGGTACAATGGGCGGCCTTATCGCTTAGAAGCGATCTCTTCCAGGCAACCTTTGGATGGAAAGAATTATATAAATTTAAGAAAAGGCAGGGGGTGTACCATATGTTATCTAAATAAGAATACTAAAAAACAAATAATAAATATTACAAATTCCAAAATAAATAATACACTACTTAAATACATAAATAAATAAATAGTAAGTACCAATATTCATTCTTTTGGCAGGAAAAACTCCTTGACGTGAGCTTTAAAAACTGGCAAGGATATAGTTTTTCTAATGGACTCTGGTAGTGCATTCCACAACCTTATGGCCTGGATGGAGAAGGATTTGTCGTAGAAACTGGTTTTATGAGGTAAATACTTGTAGATATTTTTTATTATAGGTACATAGAAATATCCAAAGAAAAAAAAAATACAAATATATGCAGATCGTACAATTATTTCTTTCAAGGCAGGAATCGAACCCGCAATTCCTTACGTCGCAGGCCGACCTTCGCCCAGTCGTCGATATATAAATACATAAACCTATATTCATATTTCAGAAAATCTGTTACCTACTTCTTATCTAGTCAGCCTGATGGACACCAAAAATAGTTGAATATCGACACAGTTGTATTTAAATTTCTTATAAGTCATTTCACTGTCATTTGACACTAGGTATGTACATAGTTTGTAGTATGTACTGATTTATATGGAGTATGTACAGAGGCGCCGGGTCCTTAAAGATACTATGCCAAAATGCACTGACGGTCCAAAGGAACAAACGACAAAATGTGTAATCCTCAACGACAAAATGAGCAAATGCCATGAATGTATCTGCGATGAAATGCTCCAGCGTCAGAATGTGCATTTTGCATAAAGAGCAAATGTTGGAATGATCATTATACTATAATGTTTAATGGACTTGATGTGCAAGGTTTGAAAAGTAATGTAACGGAAACTACAATGGACAAATATTTGAACTGAAGCAACTCGAAATTTTAATACGGTACGGTATTTTTAAAATACCTAGGATGATTTTTTAGAAGTGTTTACCTACTAGGTACGCTTTGTGTACAACAAGCACCATTTTGCCACCACCTGGGGTCCATGTTGCTTCGCTATTCATCCGTGTTACAGTTGGGATATAATATTATATAACTATACCTACTTATGAATTTCTAGGAAGTATTCTAGTAAGTAAGAGGCCTTTCCCCAAATATGCAATCGCGTGTTTCGTTTCGGCTCAATGGGATTTAATACACTGATTTAGAAATATTGCCTTATAGTATTGAGGAAACATGAGTACTGACTGTAAGTCATGAGTGTAAAATATTGAATAAGTCTTCTTGTTCACAACAAAATTATGCCTAATCTTATTTTTATAATGAAGTGAATTCTATTATCACAAATGACGAGATCGCTAACACAGTGTCGTACCCACTTATTTTTTCCAGAAGCTACGAAACTCAAAGAAAAGCCACTTTCGGACTATTTCTTATTCCGGGCAAGTTGTCAAAAGGGAAAGCTCTTTGACGATAAGCTGCTCTGTCACTTTGCCACCTTTGAAATGGGTAGACACAAAAGAAACACGTTATGCGATACGGCACGCACTGCATTCTGCTTTGAAGCGTTGATTGAACCGAACTCACGGAAAATTTAGCTATTTCGGTGCGGATACAGCAAGGAATATATTATTCCTTTCACCTATTTGGTATTTTCTACAACAATTGTAGCGTGAGGAATATTAGAGTATTTACAGTTAAGCCTAAATGTCTATAGTGGACCTGCGATGCACAATGCAAAAATAATAATTTTATTTATTTATTTAAGGTTTATAATAATATAGTTATTTAACTTCTTGCTGTTTTGTGTTCCTTTGATTTGGTATATCAGGAAAAGTAGAACTGAAAGCTTCTTGTCATTGCTTCGCTCGCAGTTTTCCGGGTTAAAAGTAGCCAACGTACTTTCCCAGAATATCGCCTACCTCCCTGCCAAATTTCAGAAGCATTCGTTTAGCTGTTTATATAGGTGAATAGGTAACAGACGAAATTACTTTCGCTTTTTTATAATATAAGTAGGTACCTATGGACGATGATCCTTAACTCTCCCAAATCCTTAATTTTCAACAAAAATAAGCCTCTCAAAAGGACAATGTGTTGTAATGATTAATGGCATGGGCACCCGCCTCGCCCTTTCAGCCTCGCTGTTTTGACACTAATTCGGATTGCGCGTTCTGATGTTAAACAATCTGTCAACAGGTGTTGCTGAACGGCAAATTGGTGATTAGTGATTTGAAGCATGATTTTCAAAATAAGAACTGTCATAGAAAGGAGAGTTGGGTTAAAGATTATAGGGAGAAGGTTGCATTAGCTCTGGATTATTTGTACCTACTCCTTGCGCAATAAATGCGGCCTTTTAATAAATTACCTTTAACGAGTTTCTGAAGACGCATAATGATTGCTGAAACTACTGAACCGATTGGGATACAATTTCACAAGACACAAAAAGTTTATATTCTCTCGTAAACTTGTTTTCGTATTCTCAACTTAACTTTTATTTCGATAAAGTACCAACCTACTTAAGACCTACAAAAGCGTTACCTCCATATTTCTAGGCTAGTAGCCTAGAGCTACTGAGGCAAATGTAAAGCTTCGGTTTCATGATACGAGCTCAACTGCCAGAGATCGTTTGGTAAAAGGAAACCTACGAATACTTTTCTCGAGTTTTGTGTTGCTGTCTAAGCGAAGCACCTACCAATGACTACGATACACGTATTATAGTGCACCTCGCTTTTCTGTGCACTTCTACTAAATTGGTACAGGCAAAACTTCAAAGGTTTTGGTTCTAATGAAACGCTGATCGTTAACGTTGTTGACAGCCAGTCACCTGTGCAAAAAGCTGAGTGCGCTGTACGCTCAAAAATGCAATGCAATTTGAAAACGATTTATAGGTATAATACGGCTGGCTGAGCTAAAAGAGTGGAACTGAGTGGCTGGACGCACATTCTATGCGAAGTGCGAGCCATACACACCGAAAGAGTTGAAAGAATCTGCAAATGAATTCTGACGGTTGGCTGATTCGTCCCACAAATCGGCCAACCGAACAATACAAGGAACAAGTCAAAAGTTTCATATGACTTCATCCAACGAATTCAAATATTCAAAATTGGTTCCGGTTTAGCTCAGAAAGGTGTTCTGTAACCTACAAATTTGTTTCTTATTTATGAGTTCTGCGTTTCCAAATTTATACCTATATTTTTTTCCAACGTATCGTTTGAGGCGGTTTAGCACTGTATCACTATAAAAACAAAAAAATATAAGAACTAGGTAAAACAAGAAATTAATTAAACCAATAATAGTGCATATTTCCACACACCACCAGCAAAAAAGGACCGATTCACAATCGGAAATGAACGAGAGAATTAAAAATACAGGGGAAAAAATTCTGAAAGCTGTCAAAAACAAAAATTGTTACAAACTTTTGTTATTAGCTCCGATAATGCCAGAGTTGTTACATATTTTCCTCCAATATTTCATTGATTCTCTATATTTTTATATACAAATATTTATACATCGATATTTATTATGACATTATTGACTCAGTTGTTACAAAACAATTTAAAAAATCAACAACCGAGTGTATTTAGGTATAGGTATCACGAGATAAGAGTTCCTGATTAACCTCGTAATTCATCTGAATTGTCTATTCAAGGTCAAATACTTTCCTCTTCATGTTGTTCTTATCTGCCCATTCCCCAGTAACATAAACACAACTGAAAATAACGAACCTTCTAAGTCCTATAAATCTAATTAAATAGGCTTAGTGCCGCCGCAAGTTCAGCAATTTAGCTTTTTGCTTTATTATGACTGCAAACGTTGATAACGTTTTAATTAAAGAGGAAATATTGAGGTTGAGGATTTATGACAGGGCTAGGATGTTCAAGAGCTCAGCGATAAGCAGAGCGAACTACTAAAATTAACTTCATCTGACAGAGAAAGGTTCAGGCGTACCTTGTTTTACAAGCCACAATTGTGTATCCTGTGAAGAACACATGAACACAAGTAATTTCATCCGTAAAAAGAATAATCTGTGTCAAGTTTTTCGATTCAGATAAAAATACTGCAACTTTTAAAATATAGTAAACGCAAATATTTGCCTAGATTTCATCTCCTATTTGAAATTCCACTTTGACAAAACAAACGACAAGACGGTAAATTAAAAAAAAAATAGTTAACCGCGCTGTCATTTGTTTTGTGAGAGATCATAATAATTGGGTTAGTTCCGCTATGCACGAGTCCCGATTTGCTTGTCCGTTCAAACTAGAGTTCGCGTTCAAGAAGTGGTTAAATCGCTGTAACCTATACTTTGACCGAGCCTTTACCAGCGTTTTATTGAGAAAAGACGCGGTTAAGTGTCTGTTTATTATTGTCAGTACGATAAGCTTAACTGCTTATCATCAGCTTGAACCGACTCTCAGTCTGCTACACAATTGCCAAGCCATAAACGGATATTAAATAATATTATACTACCACGGAATGACGTAACGGATGGCTTATACAACATGTAGCGGAGATATAATATAGTCAATTATCATGGTGTCAAAGTAGCGTCATATGACAAGTCTTTAACATTTTATAGATACCCAAGCTTTAATAACAAAGAAAAGAAACGAATTAGAACTTAGTATTCACACTAATTGGACTAACTACAGACTTGTAAATAATCTAGAGAACGTATTCTATAAGTGACTGATCCATTTATTCATAGATTTTTTATTTGCCAAAACATGTGTTATGTAAGGACAAAGTAAAAGTAAATACAAGAGAGAGATTAAGAGATTGTCTTAAGATTATTAAAGCTTGGGTGTTACACAAGCTAAACAAAGTATTTACAATTAATAAAATTGAGCTAACTTCAGAATGTTGTAAACAATCTTGAATAAGAGGTAGGTAAATCCGAAGCGTCTCTTAAAAGCGAAGCATGTCTTGGGACGCTTCGGATGACGCTTCGTCATGATTCACATGTCATACAATGGACATGTCATGGCGAAACTATTGCGGTCCCGCTGATGTTTTCGCGGCGAAGCGGAGATATGTTACGGGCCTTAGATGTCGCTTTCTTTACAAGGGTCAAGTTAGTAGGAATTATGTAGGTAATGTTATTTTAGGAAGCTTAACTTGGTTAGGAAGCGTTGGCTGGCTACCCACATATTCCATCTAAAATATCAAAACTTTTGTACTTTATATTTACAATGTCAGGTGCATTGATTTTGATGAGTTATAAGCACGAGTAGGTAAACTCGCTTTGCTCGCGTGCTTTGGTAAATAAACAGTAATGAATATTTGGTTTCGGCTTCTGACAAACGAAAACAATCAAGTTGTCTGTTCTTTAGTGTTTTATAAACGCTTTTCATTATCTTTTATTTCACTGCTATTTCATTTAACTACTAGGGGGTGTAAATAGCGTGAGCTTTCGGGAATATCTTATTCGGAAACTTAAAACTTGAGTTTATTTTTACTCAATACTCAATACTCAATACTCAATATATTTATTGTTGTCATTGTTGTCAGTTTTTAAAAGCGACTTAGAAAAAAGGAGGAAGTATGTACAATGTTCGGCTATAGGTATGTATTTTTATGTATGTTCGTCGATTCCTCCGCCCATTATAGACCGACTTGGATGATTTATTTCAGTTGTATAGAGATCCCGAAGGGTCCCATAAAAACTATATTCCAGGGTATAAGTATTTGTCCCGCAAAATTTCAAAAACTGTTTAAAACTAAGTTTAGCGTGGTTTATTTTTAGTTTTTTCAGAACAATTATCATTATTATTTTCTCATGTAAATGGGATATAGATGAATAAACTCTACTTCGCGTCGTTTCGAGGCTACTACCACAATCCCTGACGAAATATATTTTTCAGAAATTCCCTTACGTTGCTGTCCTATTTTTTTATTGCCTGCGGTTTAATCGCACACCGCATGCTTGACAGCTTAGTTTTCGTCTACTCATTCGCAAGCTATCTAGTAGCTGTACCCTCTCGGTCCTTCCACACAAACTTGGACGTGCCATGATTATCTTGTTTCCAATTCCAACACGGCAGCCGTCACGTCATTATTACGAAACAGCCGACTGATCAGCTAACTTTCCTGTTAGTACCTGCTCGGTTCGGTCGTGGTTACCAGCCATTTTGAAAGGATTTTAGCTATGCAAAGAAACTATAACCTGAACCACACGGCACGCACATCCACCTATCTACCTATTCAAACCGCCGCCGATGGAATTGGCTTGCTCGGCTCGGATCAGTGAGGCATAGCTCATAGGTTTTAAACGACGGAATCTTACAATTAGTTTCCTTCGATGATTTCTGTTAGTTTTAGTTGCATAGAAATCTAAGCAAGCATAGCTTTTGTGTTATAAGCCTAGTGATTGCTTCATAAATTTAATAGAAAATATCAAAATTATATTCAGATTGTAAAATAAGAATATATAGTAATTTTTTTAATTTTTTTTTGAACAAATGATTAGCACGAGAACTAGGAGATGGGTTTAAAAGTCTTAAGCCTGGTACTGACCTGTATTATGGGGCGTAATGTAACGTATCACACTGCGAGCGTTCGTACAGTAAGTACAGGGACAGATGGTGCTGGCAACGAGCACGACACGAATTTTAGCACACTACGTGACGTTTCATGCTCTCTTCAAATGGAGTTTTTGCAGCGAGCCATAACTACGGTTAGTACCCGGCTTAAATGGCTGACAAAGGTACCTCCAGCCGTCTGTAGAGTGATTTAAGTTTTAACGAGATTTTTGAGGCAGACGAGCGGCCGGGAAGTGCAAACAGGCCTTTAAATTAACTTAACCAAAGTTTCAACTTTTCTTGAGCTATTCGGTACAATTTACTAATTTAAAGCTACGTCAAATACCGGAATTGCAATTCTAATACCTAGGTACTTAAGAAACTTACTTTTTTCTAAAGTAGGTAAGGTACCTAAGTTGTGTCTTAAGACGTGTTAATACTATCATGTTATTCTATGATGACGATTAAACATTTTTTTTTATTGTTTTTTAACCATGTTATATTATAATTTATCTATGCGATCTTCATTCAAAAATAAACATTTGTTTTGTTCGTCCCCGTTTTGAAATTCGGCATCAAAAATGATATAATTATACTTGGAAAATTACAGAGATCCGACTAGTTAGAATTCAATTAAGTCTTACCAATTAACTGGTTAAATTCTATGATAGCCTACTGTTCTTTGATGAACGGAATAGATTGGCTGTTCATTTCCTTTCCCTTTACTTTAGTAGGTAGATACTGGTTACTCTTTTAGGAAGTAGATTTTCATCAATCTTTTGATGCTCGCTTTTTCCTAGAAGCTACATACCGGAGGTTTGAGATCAAATACTTTCATCGTAGAAATAGGTTGTTATGCTAAATCCATGAACATCATCTTAGAAAGATAACATACCGACCGCATATTTTTATTAGAATAATATAGTAGACTAGTTTCTGACCGCGGTTTCGCACGCGTTGTTTCTATGGAAACGTTTGAAGGTTATTTCTATCCTATGGAAACTGATTTATGGGATAAAATGACCAATTTTAACGAAAAGAGAATCAATTAACACCTTTATTGATACTAGCTGCTGCCCGCGTAGGTACTCTTCAAGTAGCCTATGTCCCTCCCCGGGATATAATTCGTTTATTTTTCGTACGTTCCTGCCAAATCTCATAAGATCCGTTCAGCCGTAAACGGCTAATGCCTAAAGGCGTGAGAAGGTCAGACGGACAGACAGAACTTATAATATGGAAAAGTATGCATTTGTGTTTAGTTTAAGTTTTGACTTATTTTAGTGATGATTTTCTGTTATAAACGCGAATAATTTTGATTCCTCGTTTTTTTTTTTTTTTATTTATCAATTTGACGTACATCTAATGAATTTTTGTGCCGTTCAACCATATTTCATTTTTTCATTTACTTAATCGGTTTTTTCGATTCCATTTTTATTAAAAAAGTACGGCTGGAGCCTTAAAGGTTTATTGGACTATAAATTTGGTGATCAGAATCGCAGTTACTTTTCCGCTTGATTAAGGCGATTTGTTTTAATTAGTGCTCTTTTGATTAAACTAATTGTCCGTAATGGATTTTCGGTCGCGGTCCATTCGTTTGCGTGTTTAATTTTGTGATTGCAAAGATAAAGCATTTATTATTATAAAGGGTGTTTGTTTAGGAACCGATATAACTTTTTGGGGAGTCGGGGAGGGTTACATTTCTCCGGTAGACTCAATGATTTAATTTTAACTTAGGACAGTTACACGCAACCGTGTTTAAGAGATATTATGTTTTTTTAAGTTTATTTTAAAATAACCCTAAATATCGCCTTTGAATTGTCATATATATGTACATTATTTTTTGTTTGTGGTTGTAATGGCAAAAAATAGCTTGTGCTGTATGTTGCTATATATAAATAATTTCTTGATACAATTCACAAAAAAATAGTTAGAGAGCAATCAAAATCAATAATCTGTGTAAAAGTTATAACCGTGAAAAATTTTAATGCCATAAAAGAAAAACCTATAACCATATTGAAGTGGAACTCCTGAATTTGGTAAAAATTAAATGAAATGAAAGAAGGCTAACGAAATGTAAGTTCTGAAAGATGTATACTGATTATCATATTGTGTATATATAAGTTATCAACGGCAAAATAATGCACAATTTAAATTTTCAAAAACAATAATTAAATAAAATGGACCGAGTTCAACGCTTCAAGTCGTTGTCTGTCTGTACCTATCTACAAAAGGTTCGTCTGAAATCCTAAAAGTCGCGGAACAATATTGCTCATAATTAATGACGTGGAAAATTAATCCCCTCTTGGATTACTTTACGAATAATACCTTGGATATTGTAGAACCCTAATAATATATTTCAACATTTTATAAAGTAAAGATACCAAAAAGTAAAATAAACCTTTTTAAACCTCTTTATGTCATTATCTTACCTTCTTTGTTAAGGGAAACAAACATTATACCATTGAGATTCTTGGCACAGCTTTAAGCCACTATGATAAAATTAAATAAAAATGCATAGGGCCTCATTAAGAAGCTCAATAGACTGTTAAGGTATATTATTTCAGGTTTTCATTAAGTATTTTCTGTATAGTATGTTTATTGTTTTAAATTAGATTATTATTTAATTATTAGATTTTTGTGTTTTATTTAGAATTTGTTTATTCAGCTTTTTTTCAGTGAAAGGTATAAACTGTATAACTTAAATAAATTTAATTGACAGTCATCATCATCATCATTATATCAGCCAATCGACATCCACTGCTGGACATAGGCCTCCCCTAAAGATCTCCGTATTTACTGATTTTGTGCTGTCCCCATTTCTTGTGACATTCACTAGATCTTCGGTCAATTGAGTGGGGGGCCGGTGCAGTCACTCAAGAGTCTTTGGGCCCCAACGACCGTCGGTCCTACGAGCTATGTGCCCTGCTCCACTGGGCATAACGTGGCAGTCCACTTGAGTTTCGCAATTCGGAGAGCTATGTCGGTTACTTTGGTTCTTCTGCGGATCTCCTCATTTCTGATTGGATGTCGCAGAAAGACTCCGAGCATAGCCCTCTCCATTGCTATCAGTGCGACCTTGAGCTTTTCGACAGGATATTGAGTAGCACAAAATAATTACATAGTAAATACTACAGTTAGTACGTAGTATTATTATATAATGTATACATAATACAGTAGGTGGATAGCAGTTTACAGTAACCCGCATTATAGCTTTAACCAAAAACCATATGAATGTTAAACCGTAAATTGCTTTTCGGATGCCATTTACAGAATACCTGTATAAAATGAGTCCGAATTATTTTGTTGTGCTTTTCAAGGAAGGCTTTGCTGGTTTAAATAAATACTGGTATTTGAGGTATCATAACAGTTACACAATGTATCAAAGGTTTAACCCTTTATTACATTGTGTAACTGTTAATAAAAACTACCAGGAAAACACAACAATGTATCAAAGGGTTAACCCTTTGATACATTGTGTAACTGTTAATGCCTCGGAACAATTGTGTGTACGATCTGCAGATATTTGTTCCGGGTGTTCTGGTCGTTTTCTATGTATAATAAAAAATATCTATCTATGTAATATATAGTATTATGTAATTGTATATCAGTTATCTAGTACCCATAATACAAGCTCTGCTTACCATGGGGCTAGATAATGCTGTGTGAATTGTCCAGGCCTGAAAACCAGTGTCACTATCGTTCTCGGTCGATAATGACAACCAGCTGAGATTGGACCTTATTAGCCGCGAACATAGGGAAAGACAAGTTTTTATTTCACTTGGGACTCTACTACCACGCTACATTACCAAAGTTTAAATCCCTACCACTTATGCTGTTCTGTATTTTTGTGTGTTTTCCTTTTTTGTATTGTCTTGTTTATTATTGTGTGTAAAAATAAATTCTTTTATTCTTATTATTTTTTCTTATATAACATTTTATATTCTAGGCTCATGTGTTTGGCATCCCACCTTTTATTGTCTCTGTAATCTAATCCTCTTGTTCCAATTCAAGTACTGTCATGCACAATAAAATGGATCTCATGCGGTTCAATACTCACGGTTTGATTGAAAAGTAATGGAATTAATTTTGAGCTTCACTGTACTTGTTCAAAACGGCTTTTCCGTTTAGGTTTGGAGCAGATAAATCAACGTTTACCAGTTTTATTTACATCGATGATGTTACAAATCCCACTAATATTAATAATTGCGAATGTTTGTTTGGATGAATGTATTGAGTGATTTGAGTGTTTCATGCCAAAACTTCTGAATGGATCGGGCTAAATTTACCTGGAATAGCACATTGTCTTCTTTTTATGCCATAAATCAGTTCCTGAGCAATTGTAATAACCTTTAAACATTTCCATAGAAACAAAACGCGCGAGAGGGCCGGGGTCGTATTTTTGTATTGTTGTAGGAGATTGTAAGATTGTAATTTAACTACTACTTTCTACTGTAGATTATAATCTATTTATGTAAATTAAGTGAGAATCAAGTGCTTAGACAAACCTAGCATATATATGCACTGTTAACTAAGTTATGTATGTAACTAAGCTACTCGTACTTGTAATTAATAAATGATCTTTCTGTCCGTCTTTTATTACTTTGAATCGATTTACTAACGAGTAAATCATGTTTTCCCGCACTCGAAAGAATTGGTGAAAAAGAGAAGTAAAAAAGAAAAGTTGCATTTGAGTTTGTTTTTTATAGTACATCCCTTTGTTTGACCACAATCTAGTTTGTATAGTCAACAATAAATTAACTGCGTTGCTTTAGTAAGGTGTTGCCCTTGTATATGGAAATAAAGCTGCACATAGTGTTCCAAAAATATAAAATTAAAAAATATATATAAATACAAACCTCCACTAAACCCAATAACTCTTTTCGTATTCGTATAACATAAAGGAATTTAATAAAACAGTTAATAGTAATGTTTGTAATGATATTTTATTTACAGTGTTTAATTAGTTTTCTTATAATAAGTAACGACTTAAATTTTCTATATAAAAATCTCATTTAACCCAATTTATTGAATATAATTCTTATTTACACCGTTCGTATGAAGTTCGTAGATCCAGAATAGAGTACCTAATACCTATACTTAATGTCTTAACACTTTGATTGCTGAAATCACACGGTATGTTTTCTACAAGTGACTAATATGCGTAAATCTACACTAGCGCAGCGGCTGAGAAAATACAGATCTGTGTGACTCGGCACAGCCGTAATATTTTTCGAACGAAACGCATGTGCGGCGCAACACAACCGCTGTGTAGAGCGGCAGCACGAATTTTTTAGTTTAAAAAATAGATCGCAGTCGTCGAAAAAAAATCGCAGTCAAAGTGTTAAGTGTATTTATAGATTTATTAGTAGTAAGTAAATGATTGAAAGGCAGTAAGTTTATATTTCTAGAAAGTGTGCTTATCTATCATTGTGATCCATCGTCGGTATTAACTTACAATCAATAATTCTAATTAATTCCATCTATCTACATTCATTCTTATAGTGACATAGTTAATATTAAAAAAAAAATAGAACCAATACATTAATATAGAACCGATATTATTAAATTTATATTTTCAGATTTTCGCCACTTAAACTTTTACGTTTAAAAAATGTTAATCATTTCAAAAATCCATAAACCAGGATAGATAATAGTGAATATTTCAGGTTCCAAACTGTAGTTCGATGTCAAGGTTCCTTAGAAGGCATATTATGAGGAGACAGCAGATGATGGAAGCAGTTCTGTCGAGGGCTGACTTCGCACAGCCTTGCTGCATTGCCGCTGGATGCTCACCTGAGAACAAACAATATGTATTTAAGCTTATAAAAACACACAAATAAAAGGAACTGTAATGTTCTGTATGTTGCCTTTCACGAATACCTATCTGAACGATAGTAATAAGTATATATTATATAGAACATAATTTATCGCACTTCAACTACAGGATAAATTGTAATGAAATCTGACTAGATTTTTATCTGGGAAAACCTTGTGCGAAGATACTGGCAGCGGAAAACTAGCTATGCTTCCTTTGGGGCTAGATTACGCGGTATAAAATTTCTTTCCGGTATCATTCTGGGCCATTCACTATACAGTTTCAGTTTGGCCTTAGTTTGAATGTGTTTTATCGAAAACGTAACATAGCGTGAATGGGGCATTAGCATTACTCAATAATGTGTTTCTGTAGGCTCCTCAAACAGCATCATTAGTGTAGCCGGAAGAAGCTGAATGAGCCTTCTTCAAGGCCGGAAAGGATAGCGTGATAGAGGCCCATATATTACCAAGTTAGAACACATACGTATATAAATAATATATGTAACAATTTGGAGAAGATAGATCTTTTTGTAGGTTGTCGTTATAAATTCATTCAATAGTTATTATGAAGTTATCTTGATTAGTATTATGCACATTCAAATATTGACACATTATTTTACAAATATTCGACCTGGCTTCGACCGTGTTCCAGTGTTATTTTACATATAATCTGAAAATATCTGCTTGCTGAGAGGGCTGCTTAGTACCAACCTAACGTTTACCTACTTGTGTTAGTACCTTTTTTAATTATTAACTTTTTTTGTACTTTACGAGTATATTCGTATAACCACAGATAATATAATACATACGTATTACTAAGTTTTGTTTGTGTGTTGTGTATTATGAATAATTTTCTTTCTTTCTAAATTTATTTAGCTCGCTTCAGCCAGCAGCTTCACGTGGTGCTGGTACAGTCTGTATTATTTTTATTCATTTTATTTTCTTATAACATCCAATCGATTAAGTTATCTAAAAACCGATAATAACTTAACTTAAATTGATTCAACCGTTAGGGATATAGAGTGCCATAAACAGAGACATAAAACTCAGAAATAAAGACACATACGTAAATCTACGTGTTCATTTTCTCGTGTACAAGACTATATAATGTCGTTTTGATATTAGTCCCATTTGCTACTAGGTCATGTTGCTAATAGAACATTATGCTTATACGCTGTTTTGCTTTTAGGTTGTTCTGTTAATAGGGCGTTCTGCTTAAATGTCCTCTCGATACGAAACTACAGCACCCCTCTTTTAAGGTTAAGTATTAATTGTTTGTGAATCAGATAATTTACAGTTTTCATGTTTTTTTTGGGGAGGCCTATTTCCAGCAGTGGACTGCTATAGGCTGATCATGATGATGTTTTTTATATTGACTATTTTATATTCAAATTACTAAAAATTTGAATCTATAATAGAATATTTCCTATGTTACTTATAATTGATTATTACTTAATTGTATAACTATTTATAGCATATTGTGTTCTTACCTTAATCTAACTGTATTTTAGATTAGCATTCTGTAATTATAATTGGCCTAGGGCCGTTCTCATTACATAAATTAATTAATTAAAACATAAATATAAACTCACCAGAAAGCACATGGACCCGAGTAGTAGCCGCGGGAGCGTTGTTCGGTCCGCACTTGTACAGCCCTGCATCCGCCCCTCTGGCCCTTTGCACCAGCAGTCGACTGGTGCTCTTCAGACCCTTCTCTGTGACCAGCGAGATCCCGCCCCGGGCAGAATCGAAGTTTATCACCTGCTGAGGACAATCAATTACACAGTATTATTTAAATGTACAAAACTGATTTTTTTTCAGACGCCTCCGCCTCCGCCTGACAGACGTCACACCTGATGACGATGATGTTATTTTATGAAAATGAATAATTTTGGACTTAATTTGACATCTGTGAGTGAATGAGAGAGGGCGGAAAGAATGACGCAATGGAAAGGTTGCCTTATACCCAGCATTCAGAACTGCATATGGGCTGAGAAGATAGAACTAAAAATCAGTAGTTGGGAGCAATTGTTTGATTTGAAGTGGAGTCAGTCTTTTTACAGCTTTCGACTTAAATCTTTCGCGCAGTAGCAATAAAAAACGTCCCAAAGCAAAACGTAGCCTTATACTCTTTGAAGGATTCCTAAAATGAGCTTTTACTATAGTAATTTATTTATTTTCAAAACATGGTATACTTAAACATTTCCAACGACCTCAGTGGCGCAGCTGGCGAAGGTCTGCCTGCGACGCCGGGGGTAGCGGGTTTGATTCCCGGTTCGGGACAAATATTTGTACGATCTGCAGATATTTGTACCGGGTGTATGGGTGTTTTCTATGTATAATAAAACATCTCTATCTATGTAATGTATTATTTATGTATATCATATATCTAGTATCCATAATACAAGCTCTGCTTAGTTTGGCGCTTGATGATGCTGTGTGTATTGTCCAGCATTATTTATTTATTTAGGTGTGCATAGTACATATGCAAGTCCTTTTAGGTTTTCTCCAGAAGTACTTAAATATATTTAACGATCAGTATTGTATTCCCCTTTAAATAAACATGGTAACTCAATTACGTGAAAGGACTCAAAACAGTGCTCCATTAGTGGAAATAAACTTACCTATTGACATAATTAAAACGTTTGCTCAACCAGTCTGTGATGTAATTTCAGTGAATGTCTTAAAGACTTTACTTGAATGTTCGTTGTTAGGATGTTTAAGGGTAGTCACTTAAGACTAACTTTAACACCTTCTCAAAAAGGTTTTTTAACTTGTAACGAAATCCTGAACATTTCTTACAGGTCTTTACTTGATTGTTAGTTGTTAGGATGTATTAGGGTCATATCTAAAGACTTACTTTAACACCTTCTCAAAATTGTTTTTTTTTAACGTTGTAATGAAATACTGAACATATATCTTATAGGTCTTTAAATTATATCATAGAACATGTTAGGAGAACCACACGTAACCTACCTAAGCATAAAACTTGAAATAAATAAATAATGCTAAACCATCCACACAGCATCTAGCCCCAAGCTAAGCAGAGCTTGTGTTATACCCATAACACAAGCTCTGCTTAG
Source organism: Eupithecia abbreviata (assembly GCA_943735965.1). Taxonomy (NCBI): domain Eukaryota; kingdom Metazoa; phylum Arthropoda; class Insecta; order Lepidoptera; family Geometridae; genus Eupithecia; species Eupithecia abbreviata. Next base: position 8,216,115 of record OX030982.1, on the reverse strand, counting down.
CTTGGGACTAGATGACTGATATAGATAATACAATACATTATATAGAAAGATATTTTTTTCTACACTTAGAAAACAACCAGAACACCAGGAACAAATATCTGCAGATCGTACAAGCATTTATCCCGAGGTGGGACTCGAAATCGCAACCTCCTGCGTCGCAGGCGGACCTTCGCCTACCGCGCCACAGAGATCGTGGACATAGTATTATTATAAGTAATTTCCTTTGTACAAATCCTTTGTAGACACTAAACTTGTTAAAAATAAATAATTCCTATAGAAAGAATTCGATTGCCCCAGAACCTTTCCGAAGCAGGCTTTAATGCCGGTAATCCGGACTCTAGAGGATTTGTCACCAAATTGTGTAAGCAAAACAGCGAAGTTTCAGCACCTATTTTATCGAAACTCCTAAAGAATTCCAAGAGGAGTAGATTTTTTTAATGAAATTCTTAGCCGTGGACAATATAAACTGTTAAGATTTTGTAAAGCTGTTTTTAATAAGATTTCTTCAGACAACGCAATGCAATACTGAATAGATATACATTTCTACAGTTGGTAGCTATTTTGAGCTAGGTTGCATTATTCTATAAGTAGTAACTCTATTTGATCCATTCAAACGGCACTATATCAAAGGAAACGTCATCTGTTTGCTGATGTAGGATATACCTACTGATATATTGACAAGACAGGTTGTCAATATATCCTTTATCAGTTGTTCCACATGAGTCTACGATGTATGCTTGAATGTCGCATAGTTTAGTTTCTAAGGTACGAGGTAAATGTCAATAGTCAGTAGCATTTTCACGTCAAGTTTTGTTATCTTGTTTCTGAGTGAATGAGAGTTTAACGGTATACGGTACAGGTATGTCTCATCATCATCAGCATAATTTATACTTAAAGTAGGTAGGTACTAAAAATTGTTTGGTTGTTAGAAGTTTACGTACCTAAAATACTTAGCTTAAGATGTTTTCTCAGATAAGTGAAATGTAATTTCTTTTGAGAAAATAAATATTCTTTAAACCGATATTAGTCCACTGTTGGACGTAAGACAATGAGCGCCATAGCGACCTGTCTTCAGTTGCCTCATAGGTATGTACACAGTCTCCCAAAGGAAGGCGTAGACAAGCAATGCAAACAAAAATAAATCTTTTGTAAATACTGTTAGGTAGATGCTTTTTGTCGAAGGTTTTTCGTAGGCGCTCATGATCCATTTTTCAACGCAACACAGTCTAGCTTGTGAAACACATGTCAACCACAATTGTATGTAAACTTTTTCATCATTTTCAATGCCTGCAAGCATGAGGAAGTATGAACTGTTATGATAGCCGACGACGATAGTCCAAGATATATTTTTATAGAGCTTCGTATTTTCGCGGAGACGGTATTTTGATTGCATATTTACTTCTATCTTTGAGTAGGTACAATCTCAGAGCTTCGTAGATAAATTGGAAATATCAAGAAACGGTCGACATTTACCGGTATTTTAACAAAGTGATAGGAAGGTATTTAATATTGAAAGTTTGATGAAGCTGAATTGGTTCACTGAACTTATTCATAATCGGCATTACGGAGTTGAGATGTCTACATAATTATATATTGTAACCGGATATTCAGATTGGAAAATGCCTGACCCAGATTGAAATAAAAACGTAGATTTTGTTCAAAATTATGGAAAGTTTGTGTTCTAATTCTGTTTGGTTATTAGAATTTGTGTGATTACATTTTCCTCTCGAATCACTCTATCTATAAAAAAACCGCATCAAAATCTTTGCGTAGTTTTAAAGATCTAAGCATACTGAGGGACAGACAGACAGCGGGAAGCGACTTTGTTTTATGACCGATGACCGATGTGGCGCGGTGGGCGAAGGTCCGCCTGCGACGCAGGAGGGGTGCGGGTTCGATTTCCGCCTCGGAACAATTGTGTGTACGATCTGCAGATATTTGTTCCGGGTGTTCTGGTCGTTTTCTATGTATACTAAAAAATAACTATCTATGCAACGTATTGTATTATATATATCAGTTATCTAGTATCCATAACACAAGCTTTGCTTACCATGGGGCTAGATAATGCTGTGTGGATTGTCCAGCATTATTTATTTATTTATTTATATCTCGTCGATATTGTCAATATCTCAAATCTCATCGATAGTGATATGGAATTCTATCTTTGAAATAACGTTTACATTATGTACTTGCCTGTTCCCCGTGAGTCCAGGTGATGGATGTGGGTGGCTCCGGGGTGTGTCGTACTGTACACGTGAGGTTTATTGTAGACCCGGCTTGTATGAACAGCTCTGGACCACTAGATATTGTTGTTTCAGGTTCTGTGGGCAAAAATAACGACATTCTTTATCGACATGTTTAAATCACGTATTAAACTTAATACGAAAAAAAATCTGTACACTTCTAAAACGAAAAATATTAAATTTTACATTGAAAAATTTACATTGAAATTTCAAGGTAATGGCTGCGATATTAGAGAGGGAAAAAAGGACGGACATAGCGAGGCGGGTTTCGAATATGGATCTCAAAACCCTAAAATTAAAAAGAAACATGAACTGAAACATAAAAGAGAAACATTTGTGTTAAAATATAATCAGAAAAATTACACTTTACTCATATGTCTCTAAGAACAGGAAGTAATTTTTTAGTGTATATATAATAAAGCATCTGTAGACATATTTGTATATTAGACTTCTTTTGTTTAGTACTGAGCTAAACATAATTTCATGTTACTGAAAAAATCTTACAGGTACGTAAAACTAAAACGAGCGTTTTTCATTTTGAGGCGCACACCCAAAAATCACCACAGGGTGGTCTATGTCAGCGAATGATTACCCTAAAATCTGCTGGTTGGTTCAACTGACGTTGCGTGACGACACAGAACCAACCAGCGCCGACCCAACACGGGCATATCACTTATCAAGTCATTTTATCGATGGCGGCGCCTTGAACTGTCGTTAAGATTTATTTCGGCAACTCGGTAACGAGGGATGACAGGTAAGGTCCCATTGGAGTCCAACTCAGTCGACACGGCTCTAAATTGAATCCTTGTATTGACACGTTTGGGACCTGCCTTAGTGTTAGCTATCGTTCAGTATGTATATTTCGTTATCATTATTGACAGCTTGGTAAATGACCACAGCTTCCTCCAAACTGGAAGGATGATTTTGCCTCTAAACCTCGGTTTATGACTCGACATAATTACTGATTATTTATTAGCAGCCAAATAGCCCGTAGTTTAATATTAGAAATCGGTAGTAAAACAACCTTTGTTATCTACTAATGTAATAAAATAGTTTATTCAGTGCCTATTTGACTTGGGGCGGGCGTTTGACGATGTTATTGGATTTCGGGGATTGTGAAAATGAGCGTAAATGAAATGTTGAAAGGGGAATGGGGATAAAGTAAGAAATAACTTTTTCCTTAGGGCCACTAACGACCACATTCTCATAAGTATGCGCTGATAATAATTGAATAGGGCGTTTTCCCGTTGCTTTTTCATATGAAATTGATATGGAATTCATACGCGGAACGTGTTTCAGAAACCTAGAGAAAAAAACACTGACAGTTTCTTTTGTATGATTAGCGTTTAGTGATGAGATGGAGGCCATGCGGAAAACTATAGAAATTGTGGCTAGCTCTTCCCGGGTTGCTGATATAAAAGTCGAGTATAGAAACAATAAAAAACGGTAAACTTAGTGAAGGATGGCCTCCGACCAGATGTGATGACGACCTGCGAAAGACTGTAGGGAGATGCTGGATGCGTCAAGCTGAAGACAGGGCGCTATGGCGTTCATCGGGGGAGGCCTATGTCCAGCAGTGGACTAACATAGGCTGATGATGATGATAGAAACAAAAGCTATATTGTATAATATATATTTGATCGATGTATCGAACACAGACTTACCAACGATATTGAGGAAGACGGCGTGTCCAATGGGCGGTGTGGTGGAGATCTGGCACTCGTACTGGCCGGAGTCGCGGCGCTGCGGGCTGCGGATGCGCAGCGCCCACTCCTCGGAGCGAGGCTTGTGCGCCGCCTCGAAGCGCTGGTCTGACGTGTACGTGTAGCGCCCTACTGTCAGCAGGTGGATGTCTCGGTGGCGGACCCACGATACCTGAGGGAACAAGTTTACTGTAAAACATGCTTTCAATATAAAAATACATGGATAATGCTGTACTTTTCCACACCGCATTAAGCTTTATCATCCAAGAGAACCTCTGCGCTACAGAGGCCATCAATAATATAAATAAATAATTTTATAACTTGCGTCAAAAGTGGTGGTAAACTTCTTTCTACGTTATTACGGTCCGTCAGCTGATTTTATCTTTTGCTGGTGTATAAAAGTTTATTCGTCGAAACTTTATATAGATACGTATTTCCTACAGACGCTCGTCTCAGCTAAGAAAACTCAGGAATGCAAATACTGATGGAAATGCTAATGAGTCCCTTCTGGGAATTGACAGAGCGCTAAACTCCTGCAGATTGTAAGCTACAATTGGATTTCATAAATAAAGTATTCCTTCTTTTCGTAATGAGAAATGCTTGATGTATTTTCGATTACGCTTTTTGCAGCGGTGGGGTGATCATTAAGTTTTATTTGTACCTCTCGTATTCGCAGTGGTATTCGTTCAGGTTTGTAATCGTACCTAATGTATTTAGAAGGTACAAATTGATAAAAGAACCTCAGAAACGTGAGAACCATACGTTATTTATATTATCTAAGTTAATGTTCGGCACACAAAAATAATAAGAGTACAAACCCTGGGGCAGAAACAATTTAATTATCTGTGCTTAGTCAGCTGCGAAGAAAAACACAAAGTCGATTTTCCAAGTTTTCTAAACATAATTTTTTCTGTAACCTCTTTTGAAGACACCACATGTGAGAGATACACTCACCATCCTATTTTTACTGAGTCATCCCAAATAAACGTTAACGCACAAATAGCGCATTCAAAAACTTTTATCTGTAGCAAAGTTTCAAATGGCTCTTGAGCCTTTTACGGTGGCAGGGTCGGAATAAGGCCTGGGGCAACTTAAAGCAAAGTTTTAGGATACGGGGTCTCGTCTAATGTGTTAGTTTCTTTGTAAATTGTTTCTTCTTAAAAAGCTTACAATCTTCGTATAAAAACTTATAAACTTCTGTGAACATTTTGTGAATCAACTCGATACCTCATCATCATCATCATCATCAGCCTATATCAGTCTACTGCTGGACATAGGCCTCCCCCAATGGATAACTCGGTACCTAGATTTTCTATATTATTTCTTATGAAGTCACAGTAGGTAGAGCCAGTCGAAATTGGAAGGTTGAGTGAACTTTGAATTCTCGTTTCATTGAATGTGATTTGGCACAGATGCAGCTAGTGATACCCGGCACGGTGTGTGTATCGGTTTTAATTAAAAAAACTAACTTCTTCACGAGGCCTTGCACGAACTTTTTTATTTATACGCCATTTTTATTTATAAAAAATCTCTGCTCAATTTGTTGGCGTGAAACCCTATTCAAACATTAAGCCAAACTACTACGTACATGTGTAAGCGGGTTAGCTACGAACCTTTTTTGTGTTGGAAGAACACCATACTTTTCACCGCCCGCGTTAAGATAAAATGACAGTTTTCTAACTTTTCTTTATCAAAAAAAGTCCCTAACTTTTCAGAGTGAGATTTACTTATGATTAAGCTAACCTATTGTTTTTTTTTAAAGTGATGTGATGACATCGGTAACTTAACGCTAATTCTACTTTTTGGTTCCGTTCAGAAATACCCCTTTATTAACTCCTGAGACAACCCTGTGAGATCCAGATATAGCGTCTCTTATAAAAATATTTAATGTTGTTTACAAAGAGCAGTTTTGTACGACATCGCCGTTACTGCAGACGAAAAGCCTTGACGTTGTAAATATTTCCTTTGTTGGCTCCAAGCTATCGCCTTTTACGATATAAATATTATACCTCAATGAATATTGTCGTGTAAGTACAGACTTACAGATAAGTACAGGTGAAACACTATATGTCACACATTAACCTAATAAATAATGTTCACACAGTATTATCTGGCCCCAAGCTAAGCAGAGCTTGTGTTAAGTTTACCAGATAGCTGATATTCACACGGATATGCACTTTGACTGCGGTTTTTTTCGACGACTGCGATCTTTTTTTTTTACCTTAAAAATTCGTGCTGCGCCGCTCTACACAGCGGTTGTGTTGCGCCGCACATGCGTTTCGTTCGAAAAATATTACAGCTCTGCTGAGTCACAAAGATCTGTATTTTCTCAGCCGCTGCGCTAGTGTGGATTTACGCATATTAGTCACTTGTAGAAAACTCATACCGTGCGTTTTCAGCAGTCAAAGTGTATATGACATGTACAATATATGAGGTACATGATAGATAAATATTTTTACAAACTAGTTTAAACCTGCTACCAGGCAGGGTAGCGGTCCAACGCCTTGTAGAGGAATTAAGTTTCTTTTAAGTTATATTAAGTTAATTAGTTATATTAAGTTTTAATCACTCCGTCGCCCGAGTTAAATCGTCTAGGAAGATGCCATCATCGCCTACTTTTCTATCAACCCATTTCATCAATAATCTATATGTAGCCTAATACTAATACTTATTTTACACGAAGTACAAGATGGTTCCACCAGTTCAAAGTCGCTCAGCGAGCTATGGAAAGAGCTATGCTCGGAGTTTCTCTGAAGGATAGGATTCGTAACGAATACATCCGACAGAGAACCAAGGTTATCGACATGACGACATGACGACGACTCGGTAAACGTAGTGTAGGACGCCCTCCGACCAGGTGGGATGACGACCTGCGAAAGACTGCAGGTAGATGCTGGATGCGGCAAGCTGAAGACAGGGCGCTATGGCGCTCATTGGGGGAGGCCTATGTCCAGCAGTGGACTGCTATAGGCTGATGATGATGATGATGATGATGACAAGATGGTTCTAGTAATTTGTTGGAATAATGTTTCCTAGAAGTCAAAGATGCATAACGTTTGAGCAAACTAGCACAAAACCTTGATCTTCAAGAAAATACGCATTACAGTTTTTTACACAATGTTTTCTCAATGTTCTTGAGGTGGAACGATAGCTCTTAGCAGAGCTAATCATAAAATCTTTAGTATCATAACAGCTCTGCAATTTTATGTCGGCCTTAGTAAACACAGGAACGATTTATTGCGGCGGGATGAAAAATATACTTTTTTCAATAAAGGAATGAAGGTTTTGTAGCAGGGCTTGAACCTGTTTGTAGCGATTCAAATGGGACGGATACAAATAAATAAATAATGTTGGATGATTCCCGCAGCATCATCTAGCCCTAAGCTAAGCAGTAGATGTCTGATATACATACATGCCATGCAATCAGAGAAGACGACTTACTTTTATAGGTTTTTTCATTGAGTAGTTAGTGTGTTTTTTTCTCTTCAAATTAAGTTGTTTGGATGCTTAAAGTTGGAGAATAAGTAGCTTATTAAAGAGTTATTTTATTACACATAACAGAGTGAAATATTGTCAATATGTGGGATTCGCGGGCGGCGCACGCGAATGCATTTTGTTGGATCACAGATGATGATATGACAGTTGGATTTGGTTATCACAGAAGTTTTACGAAGAATGGTTACTAAATATTTTGCATTCTATTATTTGAAATAGATTTTCGCAAAGTAACGCCTGAATCTATAATTTATCGAGTATTTTTACGCTACTCCTTCGTCCCGTCCCCAGTAAAATCCATAATCGGACAACGAAAATTATAGCCCCCAGATTGTGTTTCGCAAATCTTTTCTCCAATTTCTTTTTGATCGTTATGAATTATTGTTCCAACTGATGTTTTGTTGATTCAAATCGTTAACTGCAAAAGTTTGGAACAGTGAATTAAAATAATATTATTGCGGTGTTATTTATGAACGGTTGATGCGGTTTGCGGGTTGTTCCGTTGGCGGGGTCGGGCGTGTATCACTTTGATGGTTGTTTGTTTCCTAACTAAATTAGGGGTAGCTTATAAGGGAAATCAATTTGTTTTACAATTTTACTGGCTATTTCCTGTGTTTGTAGGTTATTTTATTATTGGGGGGAAAACGGGTTTTCATAGGTATTTTCCATGTGTGCAAACTAAATCTGACAGGGATTTTTATATGCGTTTGAACTGATGGGCCAGCCCTACCGAGAGTGTCCACGTCTCAGCTGAGTAGGTCATGGCGGTTGTCCTATCCAACATGACCTACGGAGCACTGATGAAAACTTTACGTGGTGCTATAAAAATAAATATGAACTCATTTCACTTGCTTCTTGGACCGAATCTAAGTTTTTTCCTTGCTATCTATGAGCATATCGAATTTTATCCAAAAACGTCATAGAGGTAAAAAAAATTTTTTTTGAAAAATAAAAGTTGGGTTTTTTTTTAAATATTTGTGTTATATGATCAAAGATCACACACGAAACAGCGAACACCCTTCAAGTTTGGTCCTTATTTTTTTATTAGGTATAGGTACCTTGTTTATTATATTGTATATTGATGAATCTATCACAAATTGTAAAACATGACTTGCCTGTTTACTGCTGCCATTAATTTATCGCCTATATACTACTGTGTTTCAGCAACCGGAAGTTTCGATACCAACAGTAGGAAACTGGAAACTCGTTTACAGCTACCTTCAAGTGTCTCTTGGGATTGAAGACGGTTCGAACCCAATCTTGTATTCTCTCAGAAAGTGGAGAGGTTAGATTTGTCTATGTTGAGGCCATAGAGTTAGGATAGTTTGACGACCGATGTGGCGCGGTGGGCGAAGGTCCGCCTGCGACGCAGGAGGTTGCGGGTTCGATTCCCGCCGCGGAACAAATGTGTGTACGATCTGCAGATATTTGTTTCGGGTGTTCTGGTCGTTTTCTATGTATAATAAAAAATATCTATCTATGTAATGTATTGTATTATGTATATCAGTTATCTAGTACCCATAACACAAGCTCTGCTTACCATGGGGCTAGATAATGCTGTGTGAGTTGTCCAGCATTATTTATTTATTTATAGTATAAGTTGAGGCTATTCGACATTTGTGATGCTTTGAATAGTTTCAGAATCAACGGGTATTTATCGCGTTTATTTATCTATTTTTCCCGACGTTGGTAAACCTGTTGAAACGTCGGGAAAAATTGGTAAACAAACTGTGAAACAGTGCCGATATATTGGTAAATACCCTGTTTTAAATGACTTTAGTGTTAATAACCATGATAGTTTCAAAAGTTTTATAGGTAAATAAACTCGATAAATAGCTGTTGTATTAAAAAATAAAATAAAATAAAAATAAAAAGAGCTTTATTCCATATCAAGAAGGTACAATTTTTAAACATTAATAAAACAATTAATTTAATAATCATGAAACACGTTATGATTTTAGGATTAAGTAGAAAATTACGTGTCTTGTGTCATCCATGAGATAGGTGTCATAGATAGTTTTAATCTCTGCTTTTTTAGCGTTTTCAGTGGGAGCATAGACTGGACGATCGATCATGTTGTATTAGTAATTATAATTAAGTATGTATGTGTCGAATCGCGTAAGTTTAAAAACATTTGTAACTAGCGGACCTTTCCGGCTTCGCACGGTTTTAGTACGGTAAGAATCCCTAACTTTTTGATGATAATATAGCCTATGTTCACCGGGGATAGTGTAGCTTTCCAACGATGAAAGAATTTTTCAAATCGGTCCTGTAGTTTCGGAGCCTATTCAATACAAACAAACAAAAAATCAAACCATTCCTCTTTAGAATGAATTCCTCTTTAGTATATATTTCACAATAGTTATCAAAGCCTACATTTAGTAGATATTTGTCTGTCTTACTGTGCGATTTTATATTATCTTGAAATAATGACCGTTTTATTCATCATCTATAGGTAATATAAAAAACACATACCCCTAAATATTAAGTTTATTTTCTTTTCTGTTTTTTGCCTACTAAGATATAGGTAGTATAGGCCTCCTTATCGATTTCGATGACGGCGACCCTAGATAATCACGGATTTTTTTTCTATCATAGACTCTAATATGGCTCGCTAGACCGAACTTGGCCATGCGGACGGACGGATAGCGGAGTCTTAGTAATAGGGTCCCGTTTTAGCCTTTGGGTACGGAACCCTAAATATCAGTCTTGTAAGATAGGTATCTACTGAATTTACTCAACCAAAATTACATTTATGCGTGGGCCGTTTATAATTTCTGGGAATACCAGTCGACGCCCCACCATTTACTAAGGAACGGTCCGGTCTTCTCAGCCTTGTGTTAGTTCTATCAAGTAGTTATTCTCCAACCCCGTTGGGAGTTGACCCCCAACAAATCAAGTAGTTATTCTAAAGACCTGTAAGGGTTTGTTCCTATTATAAAACGCAGTATTTGTTAGGATATTATTAAGATTTGCATGCCCTTATGATGAACGAGCTCTGCCTGTAGTTCGTCCTCACCAGTGTTTCATACAAGAACTTTGCCTTGCGAAGTAAGCCTATGTTCGTGCGCAGACCTATCAGCTCTGAAGGAGTTGATAGTAAAATATTTACAAACCCAAATTTAATATTCCAATACAATCTAGTTTCAGCTGTTCAAAAAACCAGTAAATTTTCGAATACATCGTTTGTAAAAGAAATGAAACAAGAACTAAGCCTTTAAGGATAAATGGAGCCATTTGAATGCAGCACACCGTTTTTATGGCATATCCGACGCATAATCCGGCCCAGTTATTGGAAAAAGATTTTTGAATCCGACTCGGATTGTTAAATTGTCCTATCGGCGTGAAAAATAGAGTAATTTCATTGTTTCATAATAAGCTTGTGATTATAAGTAGGAAGACAAGTAGCTTTTGTTAATGAACCTATTTAGGGTACCAGAGAGAACTCGTTTTTCACCAACAAGGCTGCACACTTAAAGTAAAAGTAAAGTAAAGTAAAAAAATCATTTATTTCTTTAGGCTTACAAAATAAGCACTTAGACAAGTCATATTTTATATATAAATTATTATCAAATAAAATTATTTTACTGTTCACTTCAATTTTTTGTCCACTAGTGGAAGAAGTGAAAATAAACCACTAGCATGTTCATCTCTTATATGTCTAATACATGGTTATTTGCCTATTTAAGTCTAAATATAATATGATTCGATATTTGTCATGTCAATATTTAAGTAAAGCTATGCACAACAACAAATTACTTACATACTATTGTCGGTGCGAAACTGAGTGACATCTGGCCACTCTATTATGTTAAACTAGTTTAACACTTTGAGTGCTGAAATCACACGGTATGTGTTTTCTACAAGTGACTAATATGCGTAAATCCACACTAGCGCAGCGGCTGAGAAAATACAGATCTTTGTGACTCAGCAGAGCTGTAATATTTTTCGAACATGTGCGGCGCAACACAACCGCTGTGTAGAGTGGCAGCAAGAATTTTTTAGGTAAAAAAAAAGACCGCAGTCGTCGAAAAAAAAACCGCAGTCAAAGTGTTAAGATCATTATAATATATTTATTAGCATATAATACAGTGTTATTTCTGTGAATAAGGCATTAACAAAGTCCTCGCTATAAATAACTTTATTTTAATACGAAACTTTGCTTTTAAAATGTGTTTCCAACAAAAAGGAAGGCAGTGACCACGATTTAGAATTCTCATTTGCACTGAACATTTATTCACACCCGGCCTTTTCAAGGATGCGAGAGTAGGTACTTAAGTAGGGCTTTAGCCCTGTGTCAAGCCATATGGTTTGGTCAAAATGTTTACTTAGGTGCTTGCTCCGTTCTCTCTACCGATCGTCCTATAAAAGTTATAAGCCGATGTATGCTTATGTTGATGAAAATAATAATACCTTCGTAGCAAAAAACCGCTTAGAAAATACAGTCTATTTTATATTAGCTTACGCAAATATGACCATGTCTCGGAATTTCGCAGGAAGCTAAAGTGGTTACCTATACGGCTTCGCCGTAATTCTCATATTCTATCTCTTCTCTATAATATTCTATTTCTGGCCTCTGCACCCCCTTATCTCAACGTTTCACCTTTCTTCATCTTTCTCACAGTCTTTCTCTCCGCTCTTCTTCAACCCTTATGCTTCAAGTACCTGCTCACTCTACTTCCTTCTTCACCCAATCCTTTACTGCCCGGGCTGTGCAACTATGGAACGCATTGCCAATATCGGTGAGGCGTGCTAAGTCATTACCAACCTTTAAAACACTGTTAAAAGGGCACTATTTGTCCTGCTGTCATTGAGTGCATACCTGAGATTCTATGATTATAAGTACTATATGTATATTTTATGATATATATGTAGTATATTTCTATGTAAGTACTATAAGTATTTTATTTATAATATCCCATAACTTACAAGCACACAGATCCCCTGGTACTGTCCACGATCCTATCCATCCATGGTTGTCTGGTAGAGATCGCTCTTGAGCGATAAGACCGCCAATTGTACTTAATTTTTAAGTTATTACTGTACATAGTTTATAGTTCAAGTGCAATAAAGAATTTTCTATCTATCTATATTCCATTCATTTCCATTCCGTAAAGTATCATCTAGACTTAAATCGAGCAGAGTTGTTTAGGCATAGAAAATACCTAGGTGATAAGTAAAAAAAACTGGACAATCTACACAGCATAATCTAACCCTAGCCTAAGATAAGCAGAGTTTGTTTTTTGGGTGCTAGATATACATAATATATAACACATAACCTAAATAGATATTTTTTACTGTACATAGAAAACACCCAAACTTGCTGTGGTGTAGAGGGATGCTATCTGAATGAGAAACAGAAGGTGGCAAGTTCGACTCCTACCGCGGGCAGGCATTAAATAATAAGACAAACGTCATAACGTGAAAACATTTATCACGCACGACCTCTGTGACGTAGTGGCGGCTAGATGATGCTGTGTAGATTCTCCAGCATTATTATCATTTGCTTTTTTTTCGTTATTATAATACAGTCTACATATAAGCGGCGAAATAAGTATGAGTAAACCACTCGCGAAATCGACTAGTCTTAGGTTCTCATTGACAACATCGTTACGTCGTCAACAGAGATTAAATCAATTTTATAAAATACCTCTCAATCAATTTAAAAGCCTTCACTTTCAGAACCTTCTTGTATAGAAAGACCTCTAGTTCTGACCTACGCTGTTGAAATGTCACCGCGTGATTACCAGTTCTATTTGGTCTGATGAGGGTACGAGGACGGTTCCGAATTTCCATCCTAGATTGAAAATTAACGATCTGAGTCCGGGTGACCTAGTTACCTACCGTTCACACGTACGTCTGACTGACTTTGCATGTTTACAACGGGGCTTTGTTAAGGCAGATGCCTTAAAGCCTAGCTTAAAGTCAGAGGACTTTTACCTCTTCTGTATTTAGGAAGTAAAATATATGCACAGTTTGTTCACTATAGGAATCGTTTCATTAAATCATTGCAGATGTCCAGATTCACTAACAGTTATCGTGGCTTTCGTTATCTGCACTGAGCTTTGGATCCGCTTGACGATATCGAGACGTGACGATGACGTCACATATTTGTATGGGATTTGCGTAGTTCTCTGTTAATAATAATACATACTAGACAATCCAAACAACATCATCTAGGCAGCCAAGCAAAGCAGAGCTTGTTTAATGAATACTAGATGACTGATATACATTGATACAATACATAAAATTGATAGATATTATTATGATGTATTGAAAATACCCAGAACACCCAAAAAAATAATATTTGTAAATTGTAAAAACATTTGTCCCAAGGCGGGAATGAAACCCGCAACCTCATGCATCACAGGCGGACCTTCATCCACCGCAAAATATAGGCATTTGTGTGCCCGCACGATACTTAAGCTTAACCACGACGGAAAAGGCGCCTTCTGGCGCCGCTGAAAACCAGGGCTGCATTGGCACCCGTGTCAATGGAGCATTTAATGCTGAGCCGGTAGCCTATTTGTGTTCTCGCTGTTACACGTAATTTCGTAAGTTTTGTACTTTTTAGTATTTGAATTATAATTTTTATTAATATTTTTTTTTGCAATGTTTTATATTTTGAAACGTTACTTGTTCTTAAAAATGAAAGTCGGACGTTATTGCTCAGGTATACCGCTAACTATGCACCGCACTTACATATACTGACGATATAAATGTATTTATGGTTCCTGTGCCTATCTTATGACATAGATTTCCATGCTGCGCCCTGCAGAGGCTGGGCAAAGTAAAGGAGCGTAGTATGTTTAAAGATTTGAAACCTCAAACTCTGCTTACATAGGGGCTTAGGCTTAGAGAAACCTAAGCCCTCCTACACGTATACATATAACACATCGGGCCAACTCTACTGCCATACATGTCGCAGGGTATTCAAGACCAAGTTCGGTCTAGCGAGCCATGTTAGAGCTCATGATATAAAGAGGAATCCGTAATATCTAGGGTCGCCGTCATCGAAATTGATGAGGAGGCCTATATGTATATATTGGGGATAGACCATATTGTATATAGGTAATGATCTTACCGTTCTATTCTGCAAGTTCTTAACCCGGCAAAGCAACCGGACCGGATGTCCGACCAGTCCGGTTATATTCCGTGGCGTGCTAGGGTCGAAGTAGGGGGCGTCCGGTGCTCCCCCCCACTCTTGCAGGAACTCGGCCCTGAAGCGGCGCGAGGAGATATCCATGGTCGTGTTGTCTGGGCTTTCGGTGCCGGAGTCAGCTGGAAAAAGAGGTTTTAGTTATTATTAATAATATGTATTATTATAGCCTATGTTGAATTCCAGGCTTAAACTTCTATACAAAATTTCAGCTTGATACGTTCAGTAGGTACTTTTGACGTGAAGAAGTATCAGATATCGATCCATCTAAAAATTCAATCTTTCGCGTTCATAATACACTAGCTGTTTCCAGCGGTTCCCGCGTGAAATTCAAATTTCACATTTCTAAATTTTAATATAGAGTATATTCTCGTGAAATGATTTTTTAATCGGTCCAGTAGTTTCGGAGCCTATTCAATACAAACAAACAAAAAATCAAACCTTTAATCTTTATAATATTAGTACTTATAGATTAGAGTGATCAAACTTCACTGCTGTAAAGCCAAAATCAATTCCGTATTTCTATTTAAAAAATAACACCCAAGCTTTCTGTATTTTCAAAACACTCGTAGGTTAGGAGTTGGATTTTCTCCTTGTCACATAAATCACTTGTTCTTCCACTCTTCTGCATTTTTATCCGGCGATAAAAAGAATTGTTTTCTCGACGCAAAACTGTCTGAAGTAGGGATGTAGGTAATAGAAAACTTGCGTCTTGGTCCCTCTAATAGATTCAAGAGGACTACTTTGCCTAAATTATGCTGTTAGTAATATTGACTTTATGTGATTTAACAGAGGCTTTAAGCATGTCTAACAAAATATTGTGAGAGATCCATTATAATAATCTTGCCTAATCTTGGACTTGGGCCGAGAATGGCGGTAGTTTGGCACATGTTATTATTAGGTACATTATCCTATATCACCAGCCGCTGTAAAAATTAAAGCAAGTGCTTTAATATTAAATAAAACATTTTAGTTTAAATTTTACTTTTCCAAGAGCTTTTTGGAAGCTTCTAATCAAACATTATTGATTTCAGAAGGTTAAAATAGAGCATAAAAAGATGAGAGCTCTAGATGTGAAGACACATAAATGGTTATAAGTTATGATTCAAATTTATATATAATGTGTATAAAACTTTTTGTTCTCCGAATATAGATAAATAAAAAAAAAAATATAGCTAGTGGAAAATGGGTGAAACACGAACACTTAAGGGAAAACTTAAATACAACAACGGATTTAAGAAAACGATTCTTTCTTGTTTATCCGGAACGATCAATTCATCATCGACCTAAGTAACTTATCAACGTTTATATATTTTTGATAAAATTGTACTTTACAGACGGGTTTCCCCCGCTTCCAACTTGCCCCTTCTTGTACAGATGAGTTTAGTATAGCCTAGAGCTATTCATTACTACGCACATGACCACATCTGTCGAAGATTACATATTGAAAACATAACAAAAGAAGTTCGCATGAAATTCGAACACAGTTCAACAATATCGTTACATTTTAAATAGGCGCTTTCATTTGTTTCCGTTTAAATTTCGAAATGGTTTTCAGCTAGGATTTCGTCATGTGAAGTGTGATAATAATGAGAATCAAATTACTGAAAAAGCTACCCTACTCTCGTATACATATTACGCACATTTGCGGGTAGGTACTTATTGATTAATGGTGTGTGGTGTAAAACTTTAAATTAGTTTCCGTTGGCGTGACATAATAAACTTTCCACCCTCATTTCAGAGGGCAATTTATAAATAGTTTTGTGTTTGATGGCCTCAGTGGCATTCGGCGCAACTTTGTAGCTATATTATTCATACATATACATTTTCTGGACAAGACTTAAATCGTAGTTGAAATTTCGCGACATCTACTTGTACAAATATTTTTTTTATGTAAAGTGTAAAAATCAAAAGTTTTTTTCATGGTGCTGATGATTGTTATTGATAACAGTGGCATCTTCTGCTTTTGCAATTTAGACCCAGGTATTAAAAAAAATTCTAATCCTGTGAATATCTTAATTACTTCCATGAATCTAAAGTAAAGATCAATTTTCAATGTGTAAATCGTGTTTTTAATATTATAGGAAAAATAAATTATATGTATAATTCTCAAGACAAAAAACGAAGTGCAAGAAACTAAAATTTTAAAGAAAGATTTAACCTTATAAAGTCGATGTAATAGCAGGCGAACTTTTAAGCGTTCTTTTAGGAACCAGTAAAAGCAGTTTATTGACCACTGAGCCATGCATGTTCAGGCAGAGTGAACTGAATAAATATTCAGTTCCTGAAACCGCTGAAAAGCCAACGGAATTTATGAATTTTCGATAGCCTATATTGCTTCAAGTTGCCGCATTTGTCGACTTTTCAGTTACGAATTTGTTTACAGTGAGATACAAATTTCGATATAAGATAAAGGTTGTTGGAATGCTTTATAGGTCCCTATATACATAATCTACTTCTATAATCTATTTAACTTGTACGAATTCATAATCCCTCAAAAATGATTTTTCCGAACGAAGTTATTTTAACCTTGAAGGAGAGCACTTAGCAGTAAATGTCATATTTTAAATAAATAAATAAATAAATAATGCTGGACAATTCACACAGCATTATCTAGCCCCATGGTAAGCAGAGCTTGTGTTATGGGTACTAGATAACTGATATACATAATACAATACATTACATAGATAGATATTTTTTATTATACATAGAAAACGACCAGAACACCCGAAACAAATATCTGCAGATCGTACACACATTTGTTCCGAGGCGGGAATCGAACCCGCAACCTCCTGCGTCGCAGGCGGACCTTCGCCCACCGCGCCACATCAGTCGTCAAAAAATTTTCTTTGTAAGATATATCAACTGCTTGTCTCGATGATCTATGGACCTTCATCTTAAACATTGAAGACAAAAACTTGTCAAGAACTTGTCCAAGAACTCGCTTATTCTATTATTTATTTGGAGAGTCATACCATCTTGAAAAGGTTGGGTTGAACAATAGAACTCTTCCGTCAAGTCTTTTTACTAAAGCTCACATTCTTTTCATTCAACTTTGATAGGGCTGCTAGCTAGAAAGACTAGGTACTTACGGCAAATGCTGAGCTATTAATCGCTAGCAAAGCTATTTTTATACAGTGGTCGAGGTGTTATGCCTTAGACTAACTCTAAAAACTTTATTTGTTTATTGTACCTACTCTGTTTTTTTATGCCCGTAGAGTTAGCAAATTTATTAACTAATTACGGTTGGTACTGAAATCTTATACCTTATACCTAAACCGTTTTCAAGCCCTACTCGACAACATTATCTCTGACTCAATAAGGAAGAAAAACACCAAAATAGATGCGATATAGCTTTCGCAGACAACAGTAGGTACCTATCTAGATGTCATGTCAAAATAAACTCAACACAAATAAATACAGTCAATGCCACGTTAATTTGACAGCCCCTAATTAAAAGCGCCCTCGTTTCAGTTTGCTCGAACTATTTTGTAAATAGAAAATACATAGTAAGTAGTTTTCAATTATCAAAACTCTTGTAACCGTCGAATCGGCAAGAAAATAACATTTTTGTTTATATTAGAGATTTAATTTGAGATCATTGATAAGGTAGGTAGTCAAACAGCGCACGAAAGTCGAAGTAATAGTTCTCTAACAGTTTAATTAAACTAAAATAGAAACGAAAGTACCTACACCAGCTTGATAGTATAGGTACTCGTATGAACGATATATTAACATAGTTAAAGACTAAAGATGGCTTTATCTGTTATTGCATCAATGATGGGCACTAACTGGCTAAGTCAGACAGACTTATGCACGTGCTGGGACCCGTGTTGTATAACAACCTACCGGATCAGATAGTCACAGTACCTAGTCTCTCGTCATTTAAGCTGAGACTAAAATGAACATATGTACGTAAATGAACTGAAACTAAATCGTGGCTCGTCGATTAGGCGTTCTTCAGTGTTGACGATTATGTGCAAAAAAATAAAGTTACTAAGTAATAAATAATTAAAATTATTATTAAGTATTATTTTCTGACTTCTAATATTGTTTTTTACAAATAAATTGGTCATCCTGATTATTTTTAGTAGTCGCTCAGTTTTACACCGACAAAAGTATTTAAAATTTCAATGTTGTTCTGCTTTATTATACATTATAATTATAAATATTGAGATGTATTTAAAATTGCATTTTAATTAGATTTATATAAATAAATAAATATAAACAATGCTGGACAATTCACACAGCATTAGCTGTGTATTTAAAACGAACATATTTAACACATTATACATAATTATGTGATATATATATGGTTTATTTTCCACTATTAAAAGAATAAACCAAATTAAATAAAATTATTGACTTCTGACGATGACGTTGGTCTAGAATGTAGGCCAGATAATGAATCGTTTTATTTATCTTGTTCTCCCACAGAAATGAACTTCATACAAACTCACGAATAGCGGAAAATACCCAGGAAATAATGTCAACCCTGGAGTTACATATCTTTATTTGGAACTAGCGAAGTGTGCTGGTATAAATACATTGTTACTTTTGTGCAGGCAGTATTATTCCCCACTATTGTATACGAGCAATGAAACGCGCACCATGATTAATGAGAAAACATCACTCGGACATCTCGTTTATTTCGAGTTCATAACTGATGAATAGAAATACTGGATAGGGTGATTCGCAGTTTGAAGGAAATTGGTTTGAATTAGTAAATAAGGACCTACTCAAGTACATATTAATTTAAAGATTCACTCCTATTTCTTGTGTTTGTTTTAAATATGTAATAAGCCATCGGTCAGTGAAAAATAATATACTTTATTATGCGTAGTCCAGTCACTTGGCTCACAAAGTCTAGTGCGAGTGACAAAAGCTGAAATTCAGAAAGAGCATTAAAATCTATAAAATTACCCATGTTCAAAACTCAGTTCAAAACTCCCGTTAACTTTCTAGGTTTTATATTACCAAATAACTGGATTGTACGAGTAATATTTGAAGACTTTTTATTGTGACTAATCTTGATTGATCTCCAATTTTCAGAAAAATAAGAAAACAGTTTCCTTAATAAACAGGTACAAACAGGATTTTAATCACGCGGGTCAGATCCGAAGGTTATTCTGACCGCTCATAGGTTCTCGGAGTCGATAATAAAGAAATACTATACTTAAAACTACTAATGACTCGTTTTTATCTCATTTAGAATCCCTTGCTTGGGTTGATTAACCCCTGAAATTGCGTAACCCGCTTGAAACTTAAACAAATAGGAATTTCCTCTTTCTGTTGGACAAAATATTAAGTTATTCTTCTAACCACCTGAATTTCTACTTTCATTGAATACAAATTTCTCAGAAAACTTCTTAATGATTGGTACATGTTTAACAAGCCTACTGAGCCCTATTTCTGTCCTCAGCATCCGGTGGAGACCCTTTTAAAAAACGTTTTGTCCGACTGACGGCTGAGCTTATCCCTTCATTTACAGCGGAAAATTTCCCGGACGGAGATATTTATCAGAAAGTTTTGCGTTTATTAAATTTAGACTTTTGTGATAGCTAGTGCCTTTGTCTATTGAAACTGGTGCCTAAGGTGAGTTTTCTTAGGGAATTTGGGATATCTCCAAGTTTTTAAATATATGTTAGTAATGAAATATAAGCAAAATTAAAACAAGAGACTATATTTTTTTGTTGCATGATTTGTTTTACCAAATCCAATATTCAAGAGAATGCTAAAGGAACACTATTTGTCCCTATGTCGCTGACCACACCCTTGTATCCCTTTATAAAATTAAGAGTATGTATTTATATAAATAGGTATATAATTAGTTATATGTATTTATATTTATTTTTAAGTAGGAACGTATTTTCATGCAATATTATATAAATTAATATAATGCACACAGATCCCCATGTACAATCCAACGATCCTATCCATCCACGGTTGTCTGGTAGAGATCGCTCTTGAGCGATAAGACCGCCAAATTGTCACATGTTTTGTATTTTATTCTGTCTTGTTTGTTTTATTTTGTAAGTGTGCAATAAAAGAATTTTCTATCTATCTAAGTATCTATTTGTTTTGTTGTGTTTTCTAATACAATCTACCGCAAAAATAAGCGACAGCCCGGCCACTATTTTGTATCCTATTAATATATAATAAACGCGAAAGATGTGAGGATATTTGTTGCTCCTTCACGCAATAAATACTGAATGGATGTTGATGAAACTTGACAATAATATAGCTTACATATCAGAATAACACATCATCGGCTACAATTTATAACGATATATTGTATCCAAAATATCTATCACCACGCGGGTGAAACCGCGGGGTGCAACTAGTGGTGTATAAAACAAACAGCCTACAGTGTTTTGTCTCTTCGGCGACCTGCCGATTTGGTGTGTTTAATCCGGCGGCAATCATTTAATTGGATCATCAATGAGATGTTTACCATTCAATATAATTATCTAATGTATCTTATCCCTACTTCATTTTCATTTATCCTCATTAAATTAACGCTATTGTAACAGGAATGACAGGAGTGTACTATGTATGGCAGAAACACGTTTCACGCATTATTGTCGCTATATCGATTATCTCCCCCACAGGGGATTAAGTTTATATCAGCTTCAACATTAAGTACCTCTACTTTAAATATCAAAGTTTATTTTACAAAAAGCTTATAAAACACCTTTTAAAGTTACTCAGGATTAGATAGATTTTATACTTATGTCATGTCTTTTTTGAACCCATTTGATATTCCGCGAAGCACACCTTGTGTTCTAGGTGTGTGTTCTAGGTGTGTATCAAATGCATAGTCTGTTTGCATGGTCATCAAAAGGTAATAGGTACACCTTACCTAATCTACCTACCTTTGCCTTTACGTTTTTGTTTTTTTGGTACCTTTTTTGACCAGTTTGAACAGGTTTTTCTAATAAATAAGGCATACATTATTCTAAATACAAAACAGCAGGTCGCTTAGATCGTCTGTGGCAGTAAACATCGGAGGCTCAGGTCATGACTATTCAAGATTAACCATTTCAGATGACAAACTAACCTACCTACCTATCTACCGACGAAAAAGTAAACTAGCCCACAAGGAAACTAGTGAATTAACGAAACTGACATCCTAGCAAAACTAACGAAGGAGGAAAGTGAAGAATCAGCAAAATGTCTAACTAGCGAAATTGTCAAAATTGTCTAATAAAGTAAACTGGTGAATTTAGTGAAATTGACGACTAAGGAAACTGATCAATGGGACGCTAACTCGTACGCGGTGCTACGGTAAAAAAAATATCTCAGTAAATATAGAGCATCACTACATAGTATAAAACAAATTCGCTTCCCGCTGTCTGTCTGTCCCTATGTATGCTTAGATCTTTAAGACTACGCAACGGATTTCGATGCTGTTTTTTTTTAATAAATAGAGTGATCCAAGAGGAAGTTTTATATGTATATAATACCGGCAATATGTATATACAAGGCGGGTCGCTAGTTTAATTACATAAAATACTTACCTATGACAAACAGCAGTCCATGCAGAAGTGATATCCATAGGGCGAACTTGGCAGCCGCCTCCCCCATTACTGACGCCGCTCACGCCACCCGGCTCACTGAAATGTGTTATGGTCTCGGTTAATGTGATTTCAATCTTTTTTGTCACTTCTTTACGGCATTTGCAGTAGGGCTGGTGTGAAAGAAAAGCTTTTTATCGTTTACTTGCTTATTCTGGTAGCTTCGCAAGCATTTTTTCGGGATAAAATAATAATATTATATTATATCATTCTATAGACCAATATAATAGCCAATTAATAGATGGGTTTACACCGATGTAAAATTTCACGCAGATCCAATCAGTAGTTTTGACGTTGACTTTATCCAAATATCTCCACATCTTCAACAACATACCCTCAGTACACCAACTACACTTGTGAAGTGTTTCCCCACTAGCGTTTAACCGATACTGTAACAACAGGAATATCTATCTAGCTGAGATGATATAATGTAAATGTCATGACTTTTAGATCAAAGGTAATTTAAAACGGGATATTTACCATGATTTGATTTTTTAGTTTTCCAATATTTCGCCACTGTTTCTTGCGCCATGATCATGGAATAACGGAAAGCACTGCGAGTATGTTTTTATTGGCAGACATATCCCGATCTACCCTCATTTTTATAATATCCCGTATTAAATGACTTTTGTGTTAATAAACATACAATACAATACAAATACGCTTTATTGCACATCAAACACAGAAAAGCAAAAACAGTAAGAAACAAAGATACAGATGCACAATGGGCGGCCTTATCGCTAAGAGCGATTTCTTCCAGGCAACCTTTGGATGGACACGTAGCTAAAGTACAGGTATGACGGTGGCGTATTATAGACTAATGTTGTTTATAAATTATATACAATACAAATACATAAATACATGTTTATACGTTAATGGAAATAAATACTGATTATAGACACTATTACATATAAATACATAAAATATTAACTATTTGAAGTTGAAGAAGAAAGAAAATGTTCGTAGACCATGTTTAAATATAGGGAGAGATTTAGCTTGTCTTATTGGGGTAGGTAATGCATTCCATAGTCTGGTGGCATGTACGGTGAACGAAGAACTGTAGGCATGGAAGGGGCGGGGAGTTTGCAGCAAAAGGGTATCGGTGGAGCGAAGGGATCGGGTATGAGTTTGGTGTAGGTACTTGAACCGTTCCTTGAGGTACCGAGGAGTATTTGGGACGTAGAGGATAGAATACAGGAGGGAGAGGAAGTGTGCGTCCCGGCGAAGACGGATTGGTAACCATTTAAGCTTATTGCGGTACTCTGTGACGTGATCATACTTGCGCAGACCGAATATGAAGCGTATGCAGAAGTTTTGAAGCCGCTCAAGCTTATCAAGCTGTGCTTGGGTTAGATCAGGATAGCTGGCGTCGGCGTAGTCAAGAATGGGGAGCAGAAGTGACTGAGCGAGCGCAATTTTGGTTGATGTTGGTAAAAAGTTTCGAAGACGTTTTAACGAAGCAGCCGATGCAAAAATCTTACGGCTAATTTCTGCTAGTTGCGGGCCCCAGTTCAGCTGGTTGTCGATAAGAATCCCAAGGTTTTTAACAGTTTTACTTATCTCGATTTGAACATTGTCAAAAAGAACATGAGGAAGATGATCCCAATCAATCCTTGACACCATTCGTGAGCTACCAATTAGGATAACCTGGGTTTTCGCTGGGTTGACTTTCAACCCGTGAGCATTACTCCAATCAAGAATTTTATTTAAGTCGCCATTGATTATCCCGATGGCTTCACCTAATCGCTCTACTGGAGCCTGGGTATAAATTTGTAAGTCATCTGCATAAAGGTGGTAGGAAGAAGAGAGTTGATTAGAGATAGAATTAATAAATATAGCGAAAAGAAGAGGAGATAGAACGCCGCCCTGTGGTACACCGGCACTTAGTTGACACCAAGAGGAGATATTATTGTCAACGCTGATACGCTGCCGGCGACCGAACAGGTAACTACGAAACCAGTGAATTACGTTTGAAGATATGTTAAGAGATCGAAGGATGCCTAAAAGAATATCGAAATCGACGTTGTTAAACGCATTGCTAAAGTCCAGGAGTGAGAGGATGGTTGCTTCTCCGTTCCAGATGCCATCTCTGATATCGTCGGTAATCTTGACTAGAGCAGATGTGGTACTATGGCCTGGTCGGAAACCGGACTGGAGGGGATTAAGAAGGTCATTTATATTGAGAAAGAAACTAAATTGTTGGTGCACAAGTCGCTCCATGACTTTGGATAGAAAAGGCAGGATGGAAATAGGACGGAAATCGGAGAAGGAAGATGGTTTAGATTTCTTAGGAAGTGGAGTAACTTGCGCTTCTTTCCACGTGCTGGAAAAAGTTCCACTATTTATGGAGAAGTTCAGTAGGTGTGTTATAACAGGGATAATGTCATGAAGGATGGGAATTATCATTTTCTTACTAATGCCATCTGTACCGACCGCATTAGAAGAAATGGAGGAAATGCTCTTGATGACCTCGGAATCGGTAAAGTCCTGGAGTAAGAAAGGAGGATAGTAGTTTCAAAAGTTGTATTATTATATAGCTGATTAAGAATAGGTTTTGCACTAAAAACGAATCATAAACTTCAGTTTTTTTTCCGAGTAAGGGCCCAGACTGGTGCGACCTGTGGCTGCACTGTGGCATATAGCTCACAGGCGCGTAGATGTATTATGTAGATCACAACAAAGGCTCAAGAGCGGTGGTTTACGGTAACTAATTATAAATTACGGTATTTGATTACAATTACGATGGTAATAATAATTACCTATATGTATCAAGATAATCTGGGTTAATTCGCATAATATTCATTTATTATTATTCAGATATATTATAACTATTGCACCATCAAAACTTAGAAAACAAATAAACATGAACTAAATACTAATTACAATTGGCTCTTAGATTTTAGAAACCAAACTTATAAACAATTCAATATGTAAATATTTGATCCGGGTGTTCTGGTTGTTATGTATGTATAACAAAAAATATCTATCTATGTAATTTATTATATTAAGTATATCAGTCATCTAGTACCCATATCACAAGCTCTGCTTAGCTTGTCTTCGATTGTCAAGCATTATTTATTTGTTTTATAAGTAAGAAGTTCCTTATAAATAAGAAGAACAAATAATTTGTACAGTAACACGACCATAACCTTGACTATTCATGATGTTTAGCGTAATTATTGTGTAATTCCCATGAGTATAGTATCCTGGCAAAAAGCCAAAAGATTCCTAATTGAGGTCGTTAGCAAAGGGCCAAGCCATAATGAACTCTTTCAGGGACGCTTTTCCTTCTCTATGGCTTGGCGTAGATGGGCCAATGCGGTAGTGTTTATGTCAAAACGGCGTAATCCAAATAATTGCAAATGCCGATTGTTGAACGAACGTCCAGGTGGGATGACGACCTGCGAAAGACTGCAGGTAGATGCTGGATGCGGCAAGCTGAAGACAGGGCGCTATGGCGCTCATTGGGGGAGGCCTATGTCCAGCAGTGGACTGCTATAGGATGATGATGATGAACGAACGTTCAGCAATATGTATAATAAGTTCTAAATAAGTCCTTGTTTGTAACGAAATAAACTATTTTTTATTTATTTTAAAGACGCTTAGTCATCTCGTCGAAAGAATATACCTAGATACCAATAAATCAGAGTTGGTTTTGCATTGCAGGCAAACGCTAAAAATTACTTTTGATGAAAGTAAATTTCTATTAATACCGAAATAGTTGAAAAAAGATTTTCTTGGTCAAACCAAGATTACTATTTTATATAAAACACCAATTTCATAGGATATACTCAAGCAAACACGATTAAATATATATATGTATATACGAGTCTCATTTACATCGAAACAGATGCGTTGTATTAAGTTTTTGATAGGGCTACGAAATCCTGAAAAGTTTGATTTTGTAGCTTCCTTTCAGTATTTTTTCTGAACAAAAAAAAAAATGTATGTATAACTATTTTATATAAACCAAAACTACATTGTTTGAACCGCCGCCCTCAGATTAACATGGCCTCAAATTTACTGAGGCGGTAATACCAACACATGCGATAAAAACACATGCTTTTACGACCCCTAAACGAAATTGCCTTGTAATGCTGCCGGCCACGGCACTGGGTGATATTGAACGATGATAAGGTAGATGAGATAATAATAAAGAAGATAAGAGAAGATTAAGTCTCATCACATCGAAGTTTATGAGCTTTGTCTCGTTTTTTTTCGGATTATCTATAAAGAAAACACAATGGCCAATTGTGGGAAAACTTATGATGTTTCCTGAAGCGATTTTTGGATTACATCTTAACAGAAACTTTTTTCCTGCATTCGATATTTAACTTAGTATTTTACAGAAATTCATAGAAATACTCTGCAAACTCTAAACAATATTTGGTTTCATGGAATATTAATAATATCATTAATTCGTTAATCTGGATTTAATAAAAGCTATGTTGCGTTAAAAGATTTCAGAGAAATCCGTTAGACCTTTTTACTTCCGGTAGTCTTGTTGCGGTATTATCTACTAATAAATAAAATTATGTATAATTTTTCATACTAAGGAGATATATAACCATAGACTCTCTCGACTAACGATTACATATTAAAGATTTATTTATCGGGTAAGTATTTATCACGTACTTTTTTTTTACAATTACAAAAATATTAATGAAAATTCCCCGTTAAATATATTGAGACAGGTTCTATTTCTAGCTCTGGAAGCAACCGTTTTAAAAGAAAAACACCTTTCTCAATGATTTCTGAAGTTTACCCTCGAAATTACTTGACGTAGTCTAGACTTGACAAATTAATAAGTCTGAGTGTACTCGTTTCTTAAAGTAATCTTGTACGTACGAAAGATATGAGAGAAGGTAGAGCGTACGTGAGGAATTAAGCGTGCTGGATATATGTTACTCTCACTAAAGGTTAAGAAGGCCCATCTATTTTACCACAGTGATGTTTTTTATTTCATTTGTTAGTAAGTACCTATCATCATCAACCTATAACAGTCCACAGCTGGACAGAGGCTTCCCCTAATGAGTGCTGTAGCACCCTGCCTTCAGCTTGCTGCATCCAGCATTTGCCTGCAGTCTTTTGCACCTGACCGGAGGGCATCCTAAACTATTTTTGCTGAGTCGCGGTCTCAGCAAACGTAGTTTACCCCAGCGGAAGGCGCTTCTTCGTATGTAGTAAGTACCTAAGGCTTATAATTAATTGACTTGAAAATATTATTTTACCAATAAAATGACTATCTGACCGACTAAAAGATTTTAAACACTGTGATAGGCGTTTCACCCGCCTAGTCATACTAATATGTAATATGTACTTATATGCATCTACTTATTTATTAACTTTTAGATTACGTGTGTTTTTTGTTTAAATTAATTTATTAACAGTTTATTCTCATTGGATTATTTTATTATTTAACTCATATCGGCATTTCCGATCCAATTTAGCTAAAATCTACGCGAGAGAAACCTGCAGCAGAAACAAATGGAAACGATCCAGATTGTTCAGATATGCAAAGACGAAGATCAATGATAGACTGCGAAATGTTTACGAATAAGATTCTTATTCGTAAATATATATTCGTAAAAAAAGCTTATTTCCTGAGACGACCGATGTGGCGCGGTGGGCGAAGGTCCCCCTGATACGCAGGAGGTTGCGGGTCCGATTCCCGCCTCGTGACAAATGTGTGTACGATCTGCAGATATTTGTTTCGGGTGTTCTGGTCGTTTTATATAATAAAAAAAAACTATCTTTGTAATGTATTGTATTATGTATATCAGTTATCTAGTACCCATAACACAAGCTCTGCTTACCATGGTGAGTCTTATAGGAATAATAAATATAAATAAATAAATAATGATGGACAATCCACCCAGCATAATTTAGCCCCAAGCTAAGCAGAACTAGTGTTATGGATACTAATTGACTGATGTACATAATACAATACAATATATAGATAAATAATTTTTATTATATATAGAAAATAACCAGAACACCCGGAAGAAATATCTGCAATTCGTATAAACATTTGTCAACAAATGTTTATGTGTATTAGTAGGTTGCGGGTTCGATTCCTTAATCGAACCCGCAACCTACTACGTCGCAAGCTTTGCCCAGCCACAGAGTTAGAGTTAGTTATGTCTATGTATAATCTATTAAAACATTCGCAAGTCACAGCGACATCCTAAACTATTGTGTATCTTCCTAATACAATCTTATACTACATGCTACAATCATTATATTTATATACCAATGGTACCTATCGCGACACTTTCCTGCCAAAAATACTCTTGGCATTCCGAATCGTGCCAATCTCTGGTAAAATATACTACCCAATAAAGGAAAAGATTTTCTTTCACATTTCGATTTTCATGATCGTGCCGCCATTACAACTGATTGTTCAAGTACAGGCACAATCAAGACGCAGACAGACGTAATGACGTATCTAAATGGAATGTGACCAGTCTCTCGGCCATTTTTATGAATTGCTAGGTTTATTTTTGCAACGAAGGTATTCGTGTTACATTTATAAAAATATTGCTTCAAAACTAACACTATCATTTAAATACCCCATTGACTGACACCATAATCAAATCAATCATTACAAAAATACATTATATCTGTTCACGGTTGTCTGGTAGAGATCGCTCTTGAGCGATAAGACCGCCAAATTGTCACATATCTTGTATTATTATTTTTTATCTTGTTTGTTTTATTTTTAAGTGTGCAATAAAAGTATTGTCTATCTATCTATCTTATATGCGACAAGTACAACGGGCGGCCTTATCGCTTAGAAGCGATCTCTTCCAGGCCTATTATATACATATAAAACAACTATAATTAATTCAAACTTTTAAAAATATTTATAAAAGTTTGAATTAATTAGATTAATTTTTAGGAACTCATATATTAATCTCTACTCGTATGAATGATAATAATTTTTGATACCTACCTATTTTAATTTTTTTATATATTTCTTATTTTCCCCGTATACTGATACCAGTTAGTTAATAAGTAAAGATTGACTGACGTAATGGAGGTAATCGGACCATAAGCTCGTTTACTATTTCCGTCCCCAATCCTACAAAAGATTGGCTGACATTGATGGCATCAAGCTGTCTAGATGCCCCTTGGATGAACCTTTAAGCATTTTCCTTGTCATAAAAGTGCCATGTTACACAAAAAAAAAGAAAATGTTTATTGTTTCGTGCCGGAGACGTTTTCTCATAAAGATTTTATTTACGTTATATCGTTAACCTGAAATGTCTTGGTTTTAGCTTATTCCGCTTTACATACATATGTGTGGTGACTGGTGAGGTAGAATAAATTGCGTAATAAATTCAAGATGTGTGATATTTTAGGTGTATACCTTAACATGTTTGTAATAAATAATTTGATTGTTTTGAAAAATACTAAAAACCAACTTCAAATACCGCTATAATTTACAATACACTTTTTGCGCTACAAATACTTCTCTTATTGCTAAAGGTTGTGCCCGTCCTGGAAAGCTTTCACGGAGACGCTGAAGAGCCGCTTCCACACTACTCTGTTTTCAACCTGTCTCAGGGCTGCTGGCAAAGTGAGCACTTAATAGCCATAATTTGCTGAGACCAGCGGCTTGACGCCCTCTTGGTCTTTTCCCCTCTATCTTCTCTATCTTGCTAGTTTTTCGAGGTTCGGGTGCACACAACATTCCTTCGAGTGTTATGACCAAAATAGCTGAGGAATTTTTGGTATCAGGTTGTTGACAATCTAGTAGAGGTCGTAGATCTTTTTATATACAATAGCAAAAATAAAAAATCATCAAAATCGGTCCGCAATTGACGGAGTTATCGGTGAACATACTTACCGCCGAACATAGGAACCTCACCATTTTTCAAAGTCATCTTATAACAGAAGTAAATAAGAGCTGTTTTAACATAATTTTTAGATGCACATGGACGTGTTCACGCTGCTTGATCCGCGGCGTGCTCCTTCGTTCGCACGTAAAGATTGGGCAGTGAATGGGTTAATTTGCTTTATTACTGCCTGCCTTTGCTATGAGTTTGATGAACTGTATAAGGGTCGTTGTTTAACCTGATCAATAGCCAACAAAAGCACTAATTGCCCTGATCGAGGCTTAATAGTTAATACATAGAGCTTTCATCTCAAATTAATGAATGCCTAGGGATCTATCCCGAGCTTATGAACCTCGGTCTACGTAAATTAAATTGAGGATTAATTTGTTGTAAAATGTTAGATGTACCAACCACTGTACTTTAGCTGACAGAATGAACTGTGATAACTATGACGAAGAGCAATGAAAAATAATTATGAACATTATTTGGAAAATTCGTTCCAATTTAGTTAAGGTAGGTCGCATGAACTGTGGCCGAATTCAGCAAAAAGCTCTTTACTGTTATATTATATTATGTTCCCAGAATCGTGCATAGATGAAATAACCTCTAGAGTCTACTGGCCTTTTTTTTCGTAAAATACGGGACTGACATGGTTATTAAAATGACACGAAAGTCCCTAAAATATAATAAAGAACAAAAAAACTGGAATTATAAGTAGTTGACCACATTTTCATCGATGTCGATGTCATTTTCTAAGAGTGACTAAATCTTTAGCAAAACGTCAAACGTCGCCTACACAAGCATACACAAGTCGAGCGTATCTTTTATATCTATATCTATATATATATATATATAAAAGAAAGTAGTGTTTGTTACAACACTTGTAACTCGAGAACGGCTGGACCGATTTAGCTGAAAATTGGTGGAGAGGTAGCTTAGAACCAGGAGTCTAACATAGGATACTTTTTATCATTTAAACAATTTGACACATAGATTTCCAAGGGGGCGAAGCCGCGGGGAGCAGCTAGTTAAATCTAAAATAAATAGTTTCATTTATGCTTTATGGAATATTGCAAATATAACCGATCACAAAACTGCTCTACTCGCGTATCACGGCTATGTAGCATCCCTTCTTAGATATAATGTTATTATATGGGGTAATGCAGGTAATAACAAGGACTTATTTATAGCGCAAAAAAAAATGTCTACATGCAATATTCAACAAGCCTCCGTGGGAACCTTGTACCCCAATATTTAAAAAAAGATAAGATCCTGACATTACCATGCTTGTATATTTTAGAAATGTGTAAATTTGTCAAATCACATAAGGAATTGTTTAAAACTTTTGAACAAGTATATACATTTAGCTGTAGACATAAACACCGATTAGCCTGCAAAGAAAACGCAATTGTATAGTCGAAACTGTTATAATATGGCTATCAAAGTTCACAACAAATTGTCAAACGATGTAAAAGAACTAAAGGGTCCCTTATTCAACAGAAAGTTATTTAATTTATTAATTGAGCATTGTTTTTATTCGGTTGAAGATTACCTTAATTTTAAGTTTTGACCTAGAGTTTTATTTGCGTTTATTTTATTTAATTGCTGACATTTAATTTAATTTTATTGATTTTTATATTCACGTGCCTGCATTCGGGCGAGATATGCAGCTCTACTGTGTTATTCCACCAATGTATTATGTACCATGTCTTATGTGAATAAATATTACTGATTACTGATTACAATATCAATCTAGTGCTATCATCACGTCTCTATAGAGCTGTTTTATCGTGATATCCATAGATGAAAGAAACTCTATATAGTTGCGTGCGGTGCTATTTGCACGGAGAGAGTAATATGAATGGTTTCAACCTTGAAACTATGACCAAAAAAATCAAATACGATATTAACACTATATTTAAGCAAACAATAATGTTGAACAATACACACAACACTTTCGCCCCAAGCTGAGCAGAGCTTGTATTATGGGTGGGTACTAAATAACTGATATAATATAACAATACATCAACACATTTTCACAAAACGTCCATCTAATACTAGTAGAGTTACTCAAGTGAAAGAACATTGATTAGGTATGCCGAGATGCCAATCAACTGTAGCTCGCACTATTGAGGTATTACAAAGGCATAACTTGATAGTATTACCAATTGTTTGCCAATCAAATATGAGTTCTGTGTGTGTGTTCGTATAATATTATACTGTACTGTTTTAACGTACATTTGCAATCATCATCAACATCATCAGCATATTATGTTAGTCCACAGCTGGACATATGCCTCCTCTAATGAGCGCCATAGCGCCCTGTCTTCAGCTTGACGCACCCAGCATCTCCCTGCAGTGTTTCGCAGGTTGTCATCCCACCTAATCAGAGGGCACCTACACAACTTTGAAGACGGAGGGATGCCTATTATGTTGATGATGATAATTATGATAAGGCGCGGTAAAGGCCATGGAGCTATTATATCATAATCGATATTCTGTAAAAAAGCATCTTGCAGTGCACGTTCGTTAAGAATATGCGTTAGCCATTTGTGTAGAGAAGACTCAAGTTATTATCGAGATCGCGGATCAATCATAATATCAATACCAACCGTGACTGAGGCCAAGAAAGTTCAAGATTCCCGAAATATTCGGAGCTCGAATGATTTATCACACGTCTTGCCTTCTTCGGTGTTTGCAGATGGAGAATCAATACGTAAGTATTGATATTGAGAAGTATTTAGGGATATCTGGTATAAAGTTATACAATATCTTGTATTGAAAACTCTTATACCTCTTTGAATTCTAAGGCTCGTATTATGTAGGCTTCCAGATCAATGCTTAAGTAACGATTTTCTACGGCATAAGTATTAATCAAGCATGGATATACATATAACTGATATACCAGTGGGATAAAATATGTTAGGGGACCATTTAGAGTTCACAGATTTTTTCTAAGTCTGTAAAACAAATGTGTGTCAATCTAAGATTCTAGCAACTTACGTTCCGTATCAAATCTTCTACCTTTCACGACTTTTCGAAGTGGATACAGAAAAATCCCTGAGAAAGCAGCGACCTTTTTTCTCTGAACCTGGGAGTTATTTGTTTTACTGGATACCGTACATACTAATTATTACAAAATAAATCTCAAAAACCTAATGATAATAGAAACAAAGAAACGTTGTACACATATTTCCTACGGTTCAGATTACAGCAAATAAATACCGCAAGATATTCTACTATAAATAGGACAGACAAAGCATTCAGAATTTTATTTTAAAATATAAATGTTATGCATGAACATGCAAAAATAAGGACTGTATGGTTACCAGGCTATGATACGATCGTATGAAAACGAGGCCCGTTATAGGCCACAGGAGTTTTGTCAGAGAAAAGGAAAATACAGAGTTTATTGGGCATATCTCTGTGCCATTATGTGGGGACTACATAATTTTTTTTTTTTATACAATATATGTGTATAAATTTCAAAAGAAAGCATTTTCATTAGGCTCCAGTTTAAGAGCTACTTGGTCCTATTCAGGGAACATGAAGAAAAGTTAATTACGAAAAGATCAAGAGGTTCTTTTGATTATTATTGGAACGCTTAAGATGCCAAATTAATAATTTAATTACATTATTTTTTACATTATTCTAGGAATATAAGTGAGAAATTAGCTGGAATAAAGAATCTCACTTGCATATATGTATAACCCAAGAATTACAGTGTAGAATGTTTTTCATCGCCGTGAATTTATACTATTTATTTGACAAAAATCTTTACTAATAAAGAAAGTAACAATCAAATATTAGAAATAAAATAGAACTTGTATTCAAAATTTTCTTTCGGTAGTACAGTTGTCTGTACTACATTATCAAATATTTGTACTGTGGACGACTGGACCACGTAATGAAAACGTTAACGTAACTTTGATGGTTAATATAAATCATAAAAAAAATCAAAATCAAATAATATCTATAAAAAAATTAGAATAAGTATTAACCGAACTGCTGACTGTTGCAAAAAATCTACAGCACAACTAATCCAGTAGGAAGTATTATTTGATATTAAATTCATTTAATAATTTACTTGTCTATGAGTTAATTTTGATTTTGCTACTGCTACTGTTTTCTGATTAACTACTTAGTTAAAAACTAGTTAAAACAAACCCTCAACGACAAACAGAGGTGGTGTTCAGCACAACATTTATCCCATTTCCCCATTTCAATAAAGTTGTTCGGGATGTAAAAAAATAAATGGATCTCGCTAGGGACTCATTCCTATTCAAACCTATTCACACGCTGCGTTTATGGAGTAAACTTTGTCGGGACTGAGAAGGCGGTTTACATTAGCCTATTTACTGCGACTCGGTAAAAGGAAATGTAAACAATATAAATTGCTGAACATTCTAAAACAGAATCAAGAATTATGGGAGTTGAGAAAGATATACGCAGTGATACGGAATTGTAGCTAAGTGAGTTATACCTAACGTCTCACGTGTAGTCGGTATAGTCGCGCGCGAACTTAGTCTATTCCCGAAGTTATACGAAAAATGGTTTTTATCACGCACATGACGTGTGTGAGTCAAAGCATCGTCTTTAACAGTCTATATACTTCCCCTTACCTCACCTCAACAGTCTATATTGGTCCACTGCTGGACTCAAGCCTCTGTCTAATACGCGCCTTATCGGCTTTCATCTCATGGGGGGTAGTGCCCATAATCTCCACGCTGGGCATGCGGGTTGAGGATCGCAGTTCAGTGGTTCATTGCTCTGTAAGAGGCCCTTAGTCGCCTCTTACGACACCCAAGGGAAGAGTTGGGGTGATGCAAATTCTAAGAACCACACGGCATATACTTTATCTATTTTTATTTGATTATTTGGATATTACTCCTCTTGGATTCGGGACCGGAAAGTAGAGAGGCACACCGGGTTTAGAAAAAAAATGCCTCTGGTCAAATCTACGTAACCCGAGAGCTGGTGAGTATCTGGCGCAGCGCATCAGCATTGTCTTCCATAATCTCTACTCTCTAAATATAAGAGATTTCTTTAACACTTTGAGTGCTGAAATCACACGGTATGTGTTTTCTACAAGTGACTAATATGCGTAAATCCACACTAGCGCAGCGGCTGAGAAAATACAGATCTTTGTGACTCAGCACAGCCGTAATATTTTTCGAACGAAACGCATGTGCGGCGCAACACAACCGCTGTGTAGAGCGGCAGCACGAATTTTTTAGGTTGAAAAAAAGATCGCAGTCGTCGAAAGAAAATCGCAGTCAAAGTGTTAAAGGATCGTGTCGAAAAGTCTACACCATACGGCAGTTGCTAATAATTACTAAGTTATAATACCGACGTACGCAAAGTTTTTTATTAAAACCGTAATACTTTTTTAAGAGCTCATTATGTGAAGTTATTTCTTTGATAAAAACTTTTTTATTGTTTTTCGGGACGTATTTTTCTGATATAGGGTTCTGTGGGCTCCCCTAACATAACTTAGCGAAATAGCTGTGGAATAAATGCGAGACGAATTTCGGGAACCAACTTGCTCTAAGTTGGTTAAATTCTCGAAATTTCGACTCACTTATCGTGGTAGATATTTATGCCCAAGCGTAGGCCCAAGCCTTTAAAGTGTAGGTGTAAAAATAACACCCACCTTTCCTCTTAGCTGTACCTACGCAGGTAATTGCCGAATTTAATTCCGTGTCCGATAAAATTAGATTGTATTACATTGCGTAGATAACGGACATAATTAAATTCGTTAATTTACTTTGAAAATGAATTAGGTAAGTTACTTAAATTATCGCGAAGGATAATACTGTTATCCAACTTGACTAATTTTCGCTTAATTAGTTAGGTATAGGAGAAAAACCGAATTATTTTGAAATTATGTCAAGTTTTTTTCTTGTTATTCTGAAGGAATTTGACACGTTTTTATGTATAAAACCAATTTATAAAACTTTTGAAACTATCATGGTTATTAACACTTAAGTCCTTTAAACGGGATATATACCATGATTTGATTTTTGAGTTTTCCAATATAACTCAAAAATCAAATCATGGTATATATTCCAAATCTGGTTTTGAATATGCCACCTCATAAAACCAGTTTCTACGACAAATCCTTCTCCATCCAGGCCATAAGGTTGTGGAATGCACTACCAGAGTCCATTAGAAAAACTCTATCCTTGCCTGTTTTTAAAGCTCACGTCAAGGAGTTTTTCCTGCCAAAAGAATGAATATTGGTACTTATTATTTATGTATTTAAGTAGTGTATTATTTATTTTGGAATTTGTAATATTTATTATTTGTTTTTTAGTATTCTTATTTAGATAACCTGTGGTACACCCCCTACCTTTTCTAATATTCATATAATTCTTTCCATCCAAAGGTTGCCTGGAAGATATCGCTTCTAAGCGATAAGGCCGCCCATTGTACCTGTCGCAAATAATGTATTTTTGTAATGATTAATTTGATTATGGTGTACAATAAATAATTTTTGTATTGTATTGAATATTCCGTTTTAAATTATTTTAAATCTCTGTATAGTTGTTTGTAGACTAACATTATATGTAAATTATGTTATCTACAAGCCTGTAAGCGAATTCAAAATTAAATATGATAGCCCCAAACATCTAGAAACTCCGTCAATCTCCACTCAATTGAATAAAAGGTAACTGACGGAAATCCGTTGTTAACCCTCAATCTAACCGCAAATGAATGACAAGCTACTCGTTTGAGGGAACAATGTCACTTGGCCGCGGTAGGCAGCCAAAGGTTATAGAGGTTAGGTGAAAAGGACATAGCAAAACCACAATCGCAAACTAATGAGGAACAACCGTAATTGTAAACCTGGGGTCAGGTGGCCGGGGTGTATCAAACCACATGTTAAAATTAATGAGGAATCATGATTACAAGGGTGGAACATTCAGTGACGCGAAGGAATAACATTGTTTAGTTACGCTCGTAGGTAAATTAACGAATCAACTGTATGTACCTGCTTAATTAGGTAGATACATATAACTATTTTCATTTTATATCATGGACACTAATGAGGATTACGCACAATCAGGAAAACCCGTACACTTTGAGTGCTGAAAACGCACGGTATGAGTTTTCTACAAGTGACTAATATGCGTAAATCCACACTAGCGCAGCGGCTGAGAAAATACAGATCTGTGTGACTCAACACAGCCGTAATATTTTTCGAACGAAACGCATGTGCGGCGCAACACAACCGCTGTGTAGAGCGGCAGCACGAATTTTTTAGGTTAAAAAAAAGATCACAGTCGTCGAAAAAAAAACCGCACTCAAAGTGTTAAGTTAGGTTCTAGATAAAATATATGGTTACTGTGAAACATAAATATATGAAAAAAAAGGAAAAAGACCACTGCGGAAGGTTACAGTGTTAAAAAATTTCAAATTGAAATTCAAATATATTGATTGCGTCAAACATGGTATAAAGGTTGTTTAGTTCTAAGTAATGCACTCATGTCTCACTATATTCTAGCATGCAATAATTATGGTGACAAATTAAATTAGGTATTAAATATTATTTATTATCTAACATTTAAAAGAATAACAACAACAAAAAAAAGAATAACATATTTAAAAGAATAACATTTAAGAGCTATGCTCGGAGTTTTGTCTGAAGGATAGGATTCGTAACGAATACATCCGACAGAGAACCAAGGTTATTGACATAGCTCAAAGAATTAGCAAGCTGAAGTGGCAGTGGGCCGGCCATATTTCGCGAAGAACCGACGGCCGCTGGGGCAAACGTGTTCTTGAGTGGAGACCGCGACTCGGTAAACGTAGTGTAGGACGCCATCCGACCAGGTGGGATGACGACTTGCGAAAGAATGCAGGTAGATGCTGGATGCGGCAAGCTGAAGACAGGGCGATATGGCGCTTATTGGGGGAGGCCTATGTCCAGCAGTGGACTGATATAGGCTGATGATGATGATGATTTAAAAGAATAACAGACATATTTAATAGTGGATATTCCAGCGTAATTTATTTATAATTATAATAATCCTAGCTTTAATTAAAATTTTAATTAAGTACCTACCTGCCTACCTACATATGTTTTTAACTAGGGTACTATAATAATTTATAGCTAAGAAGGAATGAACTAAATGTCCTATAGAACTTATTACTTACTAGTTATAATACCATAAATAAATAAATGACCCATCGCGCCACATCTTCAAACCAATTTAAATACATATGTACTATATTTAATATACATACTCACAACATAATGTACAGTACTACAGACTCACTAACTGACAAATTCATTGGAGATAAGTTTCCTTACATCCGTGACATGATCGTGAGAGGTCAAACGTAACAAATAACATCGCTCAATGCAACCAATTACTGTCAGGCGATTGCTACCATTCCACCAAAATGGGTTAAGTGAGAGCCAATGAGCTGGAACGAGTTTCCTGAACATTTAGATAGAAAGTTGAGCTGTCTTCTGATCTCTTTTGTGTGTAATGGATTGGCAGGATAACGTATCTTAAAAATAAGTGGGAATATATGAGTGCTTATTGCTGGCTGATTCAGCAATAAGTCTGATTAGTGAGATGCCAAGGGCGTTTCGGGTCTTTTTTCTTTTTTGGATATATTGCGGCAAAAGTAGAATTGCTTGGAGTTTTTCTGAAGGATAGGATTCGTAATGAATACATCTGACAGAAAACCATTATTTACATAGCTCTAAGAATTATCCAGCTGAAGTGGTAGTTGGGCCGGACATATCTCGCGAAGAACCGACAACCGCTGCGGTAAATGTGTTCTTGAGTGGAGACTGCGAATCGGAAAACGAAGTGTAGGACGCCCTCCGGCCAGGTGGGATGACGACTTGGGAAGGACTGCAGGCAGATGCTGGATGCGGCAAGTTGCAGACAGGGCCCTATGGCGCTCATTAGGGAAGGACTATGTCCAACTGTGGACTACTATAGGTTGATGATGATGAGACCCTTGATATCTGCTAAAAATAAGCTTTTGCTTGCCGGCGCAGTAGCGCGTATTTTCATTTTGCGTATCTGAAGACAGTGAGGCCATGCTACCCTTCAAAAATCATCTTGAGAATAGCATTTACCCGCATGTTTAAAAAGAACCCTTAACATTCTGTCTCAGATGGATTTACAGGCCCACTTTGCCCAAATATGCCTAAAACCATAATTCACAGAGAAACGTTGTTCTTTGAAAAACTAATAAAACTTATAAATTCATGTTATTTCGAGGTCCTTTAATCCCGATTTCAATCGAAGTTTAGTTTTGAATAGAAAGTAGCTTTGCAAACATCGTCTCGACTTAAGGTTGAATCGCCTCAATGTTATTTGAATAAACACGCTTGGTAATGATTTCGACGACCTCTGTAGCCCAGGAGGTAATTTGCCGGCTATAGCGCGAGAGATCGTGAAATCCATTACTATACTACTGTAGGTATTAGCACATACTTTATATATTATATTATAAAATATAAGCGGCCCGTCCCGGCTTCACCCGGGTGTACATTTGTTTCATAAAAATTTTGCGATGAACGTAGAGTCTTTATGCAAGAAAAAGTCTTTTAATTTTTCGGGTTAATATATAGCCCATGAAACTCAAAAATAACGTGGCTTACTATTGGTAAAAGAATTTTCAAAATCAGTGCAGCAGATCCAGAGATTACCCCCTACAACCTCACTAATTTTCCCATACAACATTAGCATAGAATCAGAGAAAATAGAAGAGGCAAAGGAGAGACCTAAATTAATTAATTACTTATTATATTTAATAACTAGCACGATTATATAAAAATCAATTAAATTAGTTAACTACACAAAACAAATTATAAATAAAATTAAACGATAAGAGAATCTAATAATATTAAATATTCATAAAAAAATCAGGCAAACAATACTCGCCAAAAAACCATGATAAGTATTCATCTTATTTGCCTCTAGACAAGTATCAGTTACCATAAGGTTCTAGATAAGTATTCATCTTATTAGCCTCTAGACAAGTATCAGTTACCATAAGGTTCTAGATAAGTATTCATCTTATTTGCCTCTAGACAAGTATCAGTTACCATAAGGTTCTAGATAAGTATTCATCTTATTTGCCTCTAGACAAGTATCAGTTACCATAAGGTTCTAGATAAGTATTCATCTTATTAGCCTCTAGACAAGTATCAGTTACCATAAGGTTCTAGATAAGTATTCATCTTATTTGCCTCTAGACAAGTATCAGTTACCATAAGGTTCTAGATAAGTATTCATCTTATTAGCCTCTAGACAAGTATCAGTTACCATAAGGTTCTAGATAAGTATTTGGAGACCGTCGAGCATTCGTAATACAAGCACACACTTCGTGTAGTTTTACCACCACCCAATTCTATAAATGTTGACTCTGACTCGGTGTGTGTTCCGAATTACAATTTCTCTAGAGACTCGTTGGCCTACAATATTAGGGTAAGTTCACACCGGAGTGCTTACTTGTATGCATCAGCACGTTTCTGAAATCCTTACTAGTAATATTATACGAGGAGAGTTTGTTAGGCCTTTGCGAAAAAACTATGTCTTCGGGTTTTATGACACCATGAATTTTAGTGGTGCCTATGGCCGACTTTCTTTCAACTGAGATGCTTCTATTCAGGGCGCTTTGTCTATCATGATTGTTATTGCTATTGTTTTCTCACACGTATACTAGAGTATCAAGTACCCATAACACAACCTCTTCTTTGCATGGGGCTAGATGATGCTGTGTTAATTGTCCAGCATTATTAATAGTTTCGCTTTCATTTCTTCCATTGTGAATATTTTAAGTAACTAATAAAAATTTAGTATTTATCGTATGTAAAGTCTAAATCTAGAACTCATTGAATATTATCTGTCACCTAATATTTATTTAAGAACTTATTTTGCAAGTTTTGCTCTGAGGTTTGTTCTGTCTAGACTCAAAGATAAAGTTTGGTATTTATTGAAAGTGCTGAATGGAATGGTTGGTAAACACCATTACAATTTTTTACGTGCTCATACTTTATTTTCCCTAGGAGAGAAATGATTCTATTTAGACGCAAGGTCCGAGAAAAAAAGATGATCTTTTAA
Source organism: Eupithecia abbreviata (assembly GCA_943735965.1). NCBI lineage: Eukaryota > Metazoa > Arthropoda > Insecta > Lepidoptera > Geometridae > Eupithecia > Eupithecia abbreviata. The sequence goes on along the minus strand of OX030982.1, from coordinate 8,175,001 downwards.
CTAAGTATTTGTTTTCTTTTTAATCTATATATTTATTAAAGTGCCACCGTTCCTGCATGTCCAGTCCATCCTCCTAAGGTTGCTTAGAAGAGATCGCTCTCAGCGATGAGGCCGCCCTTTATACTCGTACTTATTTTATTCTTTTGTTTATTTCTGTATTATTTTCTGTTTTGTGTGGTATAATGAAGTGGTTTCTTTCTATCTAAGACTAGCGGACCGTCCCGGCTTCGCACGGTTTTAATACGGATCCCTAACTTTTTATGAAAACATAATATAGCCTATTTTCACCGTGGATAGTGTAGCTTCCCAACGGTGAAAGGATTTTCCAAATCGGTCCAGTAGTTTCGGAGCCCATTCATTACACACAAACAAAAAAATCAAATCCTTTCCTCTTTATAATATTAGTATAGATTTGGTAACATAAACTTCCTACTCTACTACCTTACCGAGTAAGGTAGTCTATGTTACATTACGTATGTGTTTTTTATTTTGTTTTGAGGCGACAAATCATGGATAATATTGCGTGTTTGCATGTGTTTTTTCCGTTCTCACTGTTTCTGACACACAGTCAGTCACGGACGTGGTGGATTCCAGACACAGAGAAATGACTCATACAGACATAGCTGGATATTTTTTAGTATTATATGTATCCAAAATTTTCAAACTGAATCCATCTCCATCCGTCACCAGCCTCTATCTCATCTCATATTAATGTTTATTTGTTTTTGATTGCTGTAACGATTTAACTAAATAAATTCACATGATGAAAACTATAAGTAATTATAAAATATATACAAGCAACCATTTTTTATGTTTTCCAATCATTCATGCAGGGAATCCAGTTTCTTACAATATGAAATGCATTAAAAAATCTGTTTGTATTGACTAAGTGTTCCCTGTGAATCTATCTATGGTATGAATAAAGTAATGAAATTAATAAATAAGTAATAAATAAATAATGCTGGACAAATCACACGGCATTACCTAGCCCCATGGTAAGCAGAGCTTGTGTTATGGGTACTAGATAACTGATATACATAATACAATATATTACATATGTAGATATTTTTTATTATACATAGAAAACAACCAGAACACCCGGAACAAATATCTGCAGATCGTCCACACAATTGTTCCGAGGCGGGAATCGAACCCGCAACCTCCTGCGTCGCAGGCGGACCTTCGCCCACCGCGCTACATCGGTCGTCAAAATAATATAAATTGAACAATAACAGTGAAATACGGTCTACGCCCGTGGCCTACTACGATATTTAGGTCTGTGAATATAACATATAAATAAATAAATACTTATAATATTATGATTTATGTCATTACATTAGGTACACGGATACCTATCTTAGAATGAGAGTCTGGACTCTTCACTTGGATAGATAGATAATTATTTATTCATAAAACACAGGTATATCTAAAACAGTTCGATAAAACCTTAGCGAATTGGCCTTTTTGCGTAAAATTTCTTTCAGGCAACCAAATGGACGTAAGTTGACTGGAAGACGATTTTTAATATGTTCAAAACAATTAAGGTAAGTAACATCTGGCGGAACAACCACAATCAACTCCTCCCAAAAGACTTCCTCGTCTACTAAGACTAAACAACTCGTTGAATGCGGGTCTATTAATAGAGGTCCGGAGGGAGACTAAACGACTAAACTGACAGTAATTTATTCTAGCACGATTTAGTCGCAAAATGTCGTGCTAAGCCGCGCGCGCCTTGGGATGACGTCAGGGTACTGTACAGTCGAGTGCAGTGATAAATGTTTCCAAGCCGTTGAGGAAGTCAAAATAATACGCTGGAATAAGGTTTTACCAACTTATGTAAAACTAACTTTTAATACATGGTACAAAATGTGTTCCTACCCAGCATTAGGTATAATGCGTAAGCCCTTCTTATTAATAAGTACAGCATTGTGCTGCTTTACGGCAGAAAAAGGCATGTTGAAAAAAATCAAGGTACAGGGTAACCGGTAGAAAAATTGTACAACCAAGTGCATATTTATTTAAAACGGGATATTTACCATGATTTGATTTTTGATATAACCAATATTTCGGCACAGTTTCAGCAAAAGACAAAAAATGAGGGTAGATCTGCCCATAAAAACTCGCAGTGCCTTCAGTTATTCCGTGATCACGGCGCATGAAACTGTGCCTGAAATATTGGATAACTCAAAAATCTAATCATGGTAAATATCCCGTTTTAAATGACTATAGTGTTAATAACCATGATAGTTTCAAAACTTTTAAAAGTGCATTTTTATCTATTTTTAGTATGGAAATATAGATACTATATTTCATTAACATAGAAACTTAGATTTAAAGAAAGGAACAAATGAGTTCAATTATTTTATTTACAATTGACATTAAATAATGTTATTGGCGCAGGAGAACTATGTGGTTTAGAAGCCTATACCCAGCAGTGGGTAAAGTCGGTTTGCGGGTTCATGATGATTAACAATTGAAACACTTGATCGGAAGGAAATATTTCACGACCTAAAAAAATTGCTTAGTTAAAAAAATATTACCTATGCAGAAAAATTTATTACTTACTAAGTATAACTAACTAACCACTGTAGTGTGAGTTGGTCAGTAGTAACCGAGTGCTTAACGGACTTCCCCGGACGACAAGGAGCTGTGAAATGACCAGTGGTTTCCATTTATTCGCACAATAACTTACGAAGAAGCGCGCCTTGGGAGTGACGTCACGTGGGTACAGTCGAGTGCAGTGATAAATGTTCCAGTTTATTGCAATATTTCAAGCGCTTCAGAAACGTCGAGCTGTGGCCTCCGCGTCGCGATCACAGCTTGTGAGTAAATACTCACAGGCTGTGATGGGATAAATACCCAGTATCAGAAAATAACAAAAATAACAGTACGATATTTATTATAGAATAGTAGTTTCTGCACACGGCTTCGCCCGTGTTGTTAGAGAAGTTTTAATGTTATCTATTTTATTTCTGTCTCACGAGAACTGATGTATGGAATAAAAAGTATGTGAAAGCTTATGTGTTATTCCAGCTGTACACTACGTGAAACAACTATGTGAAATTTCAGATGTGATATGATGTGACACTATCGTGTAAAGTGTGATGTGAAATGACATGATGGTGTGAAGTGTGATGTGATTAGTGTGACTAATTATCTTCTTAGGTATTTTTTTCAAGATAAAAAAGACATTGCATGTAATCTCATTGCTAAGTACCCAGTGTTACCAGTGTTACAATCAGATAAAACGTTATTCTCTTTAATTGTGAAAGGTACCTAACAGGTAATCTACCTATATTGCTTGACTAGATACCTATACTTAATACAGTACATTGTATAGATATGTATACATTTTAACTACATATATAAATACCAGAACACCCGGAATAAAAATTTGCAGATCGTACAAACATTTGTCCCAAGGCGGGAATCGAATCTACAATCTTCTACGTCACAAGCGGACTATCACCCGCCGCGCCACATCGATCGTCATTAGATTTCCAATGGAGTTTCTTGTTGTCAATGTTCCTGTCACTCTGGGTATAAAATATTTCCTTAACACGAACATTCAAAAAAGCTATATAAAATAAAGAGCGATTCCAGCCATTGATAAACAAGCAAGCCTGATTGATTGCCGCTTTGAGCGGAATGAAACGTTTGATTGATGTGTCTTTCAGCCTCTGATGTTTAGCATTTGAGATATCGTCTTAAGATTGGAATATTTTTAAACTGGCTTCTGTACGTGGTTTTACACATTTTTTCTACGAGAAAGTGTAAACGTTTTAACCTAGTATATATACAAATTGTTTAATATAATATACTTACTATAATATAGTATATCAAATAATTTGTATACATTTAAAGAAAAGAAGTATTTGTAACCTATACATTCATATTTTTCTATTAAAACTGTGTTATGTTTCTGTGTTATTTTTTACAGCAAGAGACATCAGGTAATTAAATTACCTACATATGAGTAATGTTATGTAATTACTTGGTGCACATTCTTAACTAAATATGTATAAAACAAAGTAAATAGGCATCTTAGGAAAGGTCACAATTTACACACAAAAAATATATTGACGACCGATGTGGCGCGGTGGGCGAAGGTCCGCCTGCGACGCAGGAGGTTGCGGGTTCGATTCCCGCCTCGGAACAAATGTGTGTACGATCTGCAGATATTTGTTTCGGGTGTTCTGGTCGTTTTCTATGTTTAATAAAAAATATCTATCTATGTAATGTATTGTATTATGTATATCAGTTATCTAGTACCCATAACACAAGCTCTGCTTACCATGGGGCTAGATAATGCTGTGTGAATTGTCCAGTAATATTTATATTTATTTATTTATTTATATATAAAAGTCATTAAAAATAAAAAATAAAAAATATTGTGTAAAAACACATAATAACTATAACTGTTGAATGCTAATGCTTTTAGCGGCATACCATGCATGTTATCATAAGTAAAAACCATGTTGTAAAATAATGGCTGTAAGTTTTTAAATTAATACAATAAAATACCTTCTCTTTCTCAAAAATATTACAAAAATCTCTGCGAAATTTTCTTAAAAATCCGTGCAGGTGTTTAGTGGTGAAATGAAGTCGTGAATATCAATATAATATAATATATAGAGAGAAAGGCAGACGAAGTGATAGTCGCATCTACATATAATAATTTATTATTAATTTTGGATTCCTGTCCTGGTTCAACATTGCTTAGAGTTTGTAGTTTTTTTTGTATTTATTAATTATTAACACGTTAGCTGTCCATGCACTACATTTAGTGCATTTGGAGCCAAAATGCACTACATGTAGTGCATGGCCAGCTAACGTGTTAAAGAATATACATAATTATTTAAAAATGTTAACACTCTTTAAACCCGTTCTAACAGCTACGCTATTTTATATCAGCTCATTATCATTTACTTATTGACATCTAATAAATAACATTTTATTAGTACCTAAGAATCAGTTGAAATAACACATCAGTCATTGCGAATGCCATTCATTCTAGTTCGAATGTTGTAAGGCGTGCCCCAATTAAATAAATGCATTAATTAGTTCAAAATTAAAGACACACCCAAATATATTCAGCAAGTCTAATTTAATTTAGTTAATGGGCGAAAGCGGTGATCTTAGGTATAATCAATGACGAGAGTCGTTTCAAATGAACAATCTCCATCGTAAAGACTTGGTTAATTTTATTCAGCGAAGATTTCAAGTAATATTTTTCGTGTTAAATGTTTTGTGAATGACTGTATACTTAAATCTCTGGCTCCGTTATTTGCAGATTTTTCTTTCAATTATTTTCTCATTAAGTCTAAACTTGGTTTGGTTGGGTCGATAAATTCATTAAGAAAATAGCCATTTTCGTTTCAGTCTATTATTTTATTAAAAATCAAGAAGCTATATCCATATTACTACTGCTTATAATGTATTTAAAAAATATGACAGAAATAACGTGCGCGTTTGGAAGAAAAATATGAACGTCTAAGGCCGCCCGTATGTAGGTACTTATGAAAAGTTGTCTCTTTTATTAACTGACGGCCTAACTTTTATTTTGTTTCCTTTTGATAATAAATAACGCTGAAATTTCAAATACAACAATCTATCACCAGAACTTTCCACGACCGAAATGACATCAACCATGACGCACCAAAATAAAGTTTTACTTTTATAATTACCATCATCCATTATCACTCCATGCCGTACTGCAGCATCCTCACTCAACTTATTTAAAAACTTAAAAAAATCCATAAGAACTAACAAAAGTTTGGTTAAGTATGTTGTTATGGACGCGGGGGACCCAACGCGTGATGGATACCGAGAGAGGGAAACGTAGGGTTCTTGGGCAAGGCGCGGAGAAGACTGCGGTTCGGATTCCCCCTTCTCCCTCCCTTCGTCCCGCGCACGCGCCTGTCACTTCGCAAGCTCCGCTCCTCGCTACGCTCCGCTGAGACCACGCGCTGCCGCAAATTTTTCCCATCCGAGTAAATTGCGAAACCGCCAACCACTAGGTACAAAACGAGTCAGGGGATTCGCTGGCAATGTAATCACCTAGAACAACAAGGCAGGTTAACGAGCCAGCCTTTTCGACGACTTTTTTACTTATAATCGAGGGCGCGAAAATCTTGAGTTGTTTTCCTTTAATTTTTCTGGAAAAACCCGAGATCTATTTTTTTGTGCGTAATGCGAGGTTAAACGACACCTTGCGAAATAACGCTGATCAATTAAAAAGTCGTGTATTTGCAGATTTTTTTTCGCAGAAAAGTGAAATTGTATTAGTGAGAGCTCACGTTTTCAATTAATTTTCTTTCACAGCAGCGACGACGGTTGCTGGGATTCATCCCTTGTTATCCGGTTAAAATTGTTACCACTCATAATAAGTATAAAATGAATTTTACAAATATAGCGCAATGTGGTTTTAGGTAATTAAAACTGAATACTTCAAACGATGTAGTGTAGTCTAAGGCCCATTTTGGCTAATTATCTTTTCTAGAATTTTACATACATTGGGTTCTGACTGAAAACCAGCGCTCTTTCACAAATGACCTGGGTTATTGTGATAGAGCATCAAGCTGAGTCAGGACCTATTAGACCTACACACGCGCGCTTATCCACTTTCTGTGAGGGCTACTTAGTACCAAATACTACTTAAATTTTGTACCTTTTAACTTTATTTTTATTTTTATATTTGGCTATGTTACGTGTTTTCATAATAGGTACCTAAGTAGGTACTTTGTAGTCTAATATAATTATGTGTAATTAACCTTGTTTGTGTGTTGTGGTAGTGTTTAATAAATAATTTTCTTTCTTCTTTCTTATACAGGAATGTTTGTTTAGTTTAAGTTTTATTCCAAACAACGAACGTTTGTTTAAGTTCTACTACAAAAATATTGAGCTATTTCGGATTCGTACCACTGACTTTCGACCTAAACAAGTGCGAGTCCGGAAAATTTACTTCAATTTTGATTTTATTCCTGATTCGTCCTGTGTGAGCTTGCGCCCAGAAGATGGTTCATCCTATCGTTCCTGCTAATAATATAAGGCTGTTTGTGCCATTGTGCTGTTGTGATGTTTGGCCGACAGAGAACCAAGGTTATCGACATAGCTCAAAGAATTAGCAAGCTGAAGTGGCAGTGGGCCGGCCATATTTCGCGAAGAACCGACGGCCGCTGGGGCAAACGTGTTCTTGAGTGGAGACCACGACTCGGTAAACGTAGTGTAGGACGCCCTCCGACCAGGTGGGATGACGACTTGCGAAAGACTGCAGGTAGATGCTGGATGCGGCAAGCTGAAGACAGGGCGCAATGGCGCTCATCGGGGGAGGCCTATGTCCAGCAGTGGACTGATATAGGCTGATGATGATGATGATGATGATGATGATGATGTTTGGCCGAAGACAACGCCAAAACAAGTTAATCGATATCGATTGGGCTAAAAATTTTCACGTGTTTTGTATACTTGGAATACATAGATTACTTTATATACCGTATCCCAAAGAAGGCTTGCGAAGCTGAGGGTATAAGCTAGGTTAGGCAAGTTAAGGCTTGAAAGAGATCTCAGCGATAAAGCTGCCATTTAGACTTCCTCTATTCTAAGTTTTTATTTCTGTATAGTTTCCTGTTTTGTGTGGTGTAATGAAGTGTTTTTATATCTATCTAGTTCATAATAAAGAAGCTTAGCTTAAATGGAAGTAGGTCGTTTGTTAGTCAATCAGATTGAGCCTACTAACTGGCTTGCAAAAACTACGAGCAATTTTTCTCACAATTTTTTGAAAGTTCTCAACATTTTCACTGGCCAGCCTCAGTTACCTCGCAAAAATATGCACTCTACAACTGACCCGTAATTAAACCAATTTTACCACAAACGAACACCAGTAGAAACATTATTGTAAACTTCTTTTATTCTATTTACTGCTACGCTAGCATGTTTTTCTTCGTTTTATGATTGTTTGAATAACCTTGTTTTTTAGCTACATTATACGAAGTAATTAATATACCACAGTAAAATGCAGAGTTTCTTTATACTGGTACCATATCAAGTATACCTAACGCCGTAAATTCTTGCGCGAGTTTTACAATCATCATCTTCAACCTATAATAGTCCACAGCTGGATATAGGCCTCCCCTAATGAGCCCTGTCTTCACCTTGGCGCATCCAGCATCTGCCAACAGTCTATCGCAAGTCGTCATCCCACCTAGCCGGAGGGCGTCCTCCACTACGTTTAACGAGTCGCGGTCTCCACTCAACAACACGTTTACCCCAGAGGTTGTTTGCATTTTACAATGGCGCCTGCTATGTGTTATATGATTTCCTATGTAAACAAACAGTAAATTGCCTACTGTAAGATTACACGAAGAACATTACAATTGAACAAGTCTGTACAGTGTGGCCTTTGTTTAATTTACCCGTACACGATATGCTTAATTAGAAGCCTTTTATTTAACTTCGCATGAACTTCGTTTGTTTGTGCTCCTTAAATCTTGCGAAGGGATTCGACACAGTTTCCCGTATGTGCGTAACTTTTGTCTATTGTTGGTTTATTTTGTTAATTGCTCTAGAACTTTGATAGCTTACACAACCTGGAATGCCGCTGTGGAGCAGAGAAAATTGGAACTACAGTAGAACGAACAGTACAGTAGAGGATTACCTATACATAGTATAGTAGATTTATATTAGTACGAGGATCATAGAATCTGGTTAGAATCAAGATATTTAGATAATAATATATATTAGCAGGAGGATTATGGAATCTGGTTAGAATTAAGATATTTTCAGAGGGTATGCCTTTCTGCCATCTATTCTTAAGAAGGGAAACTTTAATTAATATTTTGCTGGCTTCTAGCTGGTTACTTGGTGCTAAAATATCATTTCTAGACACAGACCGCAGCTAAACCAACATGTTAGTAGCTACCTAGTTATAACTAAAATGTAACCCATTTTATTAAGGTCTACATTTATCTGGGGCCAGCAGGCACACGCCACTCCGAGGATTTAGGTTACATTTCACGAGCTTCAAATTAGAGTTCCGCATGCAAGAAGTTTCTGGCTAAGTTCAACGTGATTCAAATTCCACCAACCTTAAGTACTTATGAAGTGCAAGTCCATGAACCTCTAGAAATATATAATGTTCAGTGGTAAATTAAATAAATAAATAATGCTGGACAATTCACACAGCATTATCTAGCCCCATTGTAAGCAGAGCTTATGTTATGGGTACTAGATAACTGATATACATAATACAATACATTACATAGATAGATATTTTTTTTATTATACAGAAAACGACCAGAACACCCGGAACAAATATCTGCAGATCGTACACACAATTGTTCCGAGGCGGGAATCGAACCCGCAACCTCCTGCGTCGCAGGCGGACCTTCGCCCACTGCGCCACATCGATCGTCAAACATTCAATTCTATTTTAGACGTGACCTCCTCCTCCATTTACCTTAACCGTCCGATATTAAACAATCTTTTGATAATTAGCTGAAGGTATATTATACTCCTTTATTTTTAACATTAATTATTATTATTTGTATGTAGGAATATTTCCTATATTTCCATCATCAGCCTATGTTAGTCCACTGCTGGATGTAGGCCTCCCCTAAGCGCCATAGCGCCCTGTCTTCAGTTTGACGCATCCAGCGTCTCCCTGCAGTCTTTCGCAGGTCATCCCTTCTGTTCGGAGGGCGTCATATGTACGTCTACTACGTCTACAATTAAAGAATACGTTTACCCCAGCGGTTGTCGGATCTTCGCGAGATATATCCGGCCCACTGTCGATATATATGTCGTCGTATGTCGATAAATTTAGGTCTTTGACCACATTCCTTGTTCCTTTGATTGAAATTTGCTAACTTATTTAGGTTACTTTCCTTTCACCATCTACAATATACGGCGTTTCCCAATACACTGCTGGACTTAGGTCTCAGCTTCTTTTTATTTATTTTAACACCACAACTGTAATCGGCAACCCAAGCGTCGTTGCGTTATGGCGAAATAGGTAGCAGTGCCCAGACGTATGAGTCCTGAAGAGTTACATAGAACTCCCCTTACATTATTAAATAAATAATAATGAATAAATAATGCTGGACAATCCACAAAGCATCCTCTAGCTCCAAGCTATGGGCACTAATCGTAATACAATACACTACATAGATAGATATTTTTACTATAAATAGAAAAAAAAACCAGAACATCCGGAATAAATATCTGCAGATCGTACAAACATTTATCCCGAAGCGGGAATCGAACCCGCAACCTCCTGCGTCGCAGGCAGACTTTCGCCCAACGCGCCACAAAGGTCGTCTCTATGAAAGATTATCATGATCATTTTTAAAAGGAAAAGGAACCATAGGGTTTTGCTTGTGTCTCTGAGTATCTCTGTCTGTCACAGCCAATTTACTCCGAGACTACTGAACTGGAAATATGATACACAATAATATACTTACACCTACGAATATCTATGATACGAGTAAAATAGTTATTTGTCGACCTCATCATCATCATCATCATCATCAGTCTATAGCAATCCACTGCTGGACATAGGCCTCCCCCAATGAGCGCCATAGCGCCTTGTCTTCAGTTTGCAGCATCCAGCATCTACCTGCAGTCTTTCGCAGGTCATCATCCCACCTGGTCGGAGGGCGTCCTACACTACGTTAACCGAGTCGTGGTCTCCACTCAAGAACACGTTTGCCCCAGCGGCCGTCGGTTCTTCGCGAGATATGGCCGGCCCACTGCCACTTCAGCTTGCAAACTCTTTGAGCTATGTCGATAACCTTGGTTCTCTGTCGGATATATTCGTTACGAATCCTATCCTTCAGAGAAACTTCTTACTTATTTGCCGACCTAAAACTATAGTTATTAGTATAGACTAATAACTATAGCTTTAGGTCGTACACTAAATTCGGAGAGATGTAGACCATAGGGTCTAAATTTCTCCGAATTGAGTGTACAATATACCGATTTTGAAAAAAAAAAAACACTATTGCTATCGCATATTGCATTGATATACCTATTTTATTATATTCTCAGTATTATAACAATTATTTAGGAGGAATTGATGTCCTAAAAAACGTAAAAAAAACAGCGTAAAACAATATTATGGAATGTGAAGTCTGCTATTAGTTTTTTCAAAATAATCTAATTTTTACATACCTAAATTTTATTTTTCTATCATTATTTGCATCCCTAATTTCATTCGTCACTGCACTACGATAGACAGCACATTTTCTCGCGCCAACGATCTACTTTAATTACTCCTATTGTCCGCAGATAAAATCTCTAATTTGGTAAGCATTGGGAATAAAAGAAATCGTACAATTTATAACAATTTATTTACCACCACCAGAAAAAAAAGAATTTATAAATTTCATCTTCTATGAAAGTATTTTTATCATATCTTTATACTATGGAGATATGAAAAAAAATAACTTTCTAAATAGACTTATATATTTGCCTTTAAATGAATCATAGCTTTCACTTATTTACCATGTAATATAAAAAGTTTAATGAAAATTACGTATTCAATTATTTAATTAAAACGTCGTATACCATCACCAAAATTATGTAATCACGTGTAAATAAACAGTAGGTAGATACATCTTGAAAGTGTAATTTATTATTATAAATATAATAGTAATGTCCTTTATATACAACACAGTATTAATAAATTTTTGCTCACAGTATAGCCACAAACGTCAATTATCAAAAAGGTTATATGTGGATATAATAAAATGCATTTTTAATAATATAGTTCTGATCGCATATGCTTAACATAGTTTTCCTCCTCCAATGTTTGGAATTACGCTGAAAAAAGACAAAATCTTATATTATAATCTCGAAATATCCTATAATAATAAATAAATATGAACATTGATATCCGAAGTAAATAACTTAACTTAAAAAGAGATATACATTACATTATATTATAATTATAGTATTAAACAATATACCCATACTTCGCAATGTATTTCTGTACGCATGTCTGAGATTACTGCTCTACATGTTAATGTTATGTTTTTATTTAGCTGGATTACTCTATACCTACATTTAAAATCAGATTTAAGTTATTCTTAGTTGCATAAAAAAAAAATGCTGGACAATTCACACAGCATTATATAGCCCCATGGTAAGCAGAGCTTGTATAATGGGTACTAGATAACTGATATACATAATACAATACATTACATAGATAGATATTTTTTATTATACATAGAAAACGACCAGAACACCCGAAACAAATATCTGCAGATCGTACACACATTTGTTCCGAGGCGGGAATCGAACCCGCAACCTCCTGCGTCGCAGGCGGACATTCGCCCACCGCGCCACATCGGTCGTCAACATAGACATAATTGTATGTAAACATTAGTTGGACAAGACATTGGTTCCTGAAACACAGTTTTTTTTACTAGTTCAGGAGCCTATGGACTCGTATTGCCTGTTTCACTGTCTATTTTGTCAATATTTTTTTTTTTTACTTGTTACTTTTTTTTATTTACTGAAATAGGCAGGTTTGTTCATGAACTTGTACAAGTTTCATGTTATAAATTGAAAGCGGGTAAACTACGAACCTTTTTTCTATTGGAGGAACACCAACGTTTCAAAGTCAAAGTCTTACAAAATAAGCATTTAGACAAGTCAAATGTTAAACTATAAATTATTATCATATAAGATTATTTTTCTGTTTTACTGTTCACTTCAAATTTTTGTCCACCAGTGGAAGAAGTGAAAAAGAAACCACTAGTATGTTTATATATCACTTAAGTGTCTAACACACTTCATTTGTTTATCAAATTCTTAACATAATGCGATTTTACATGTCAATATTTTAAGTATCTATATATGTAAGCATAATGATTATGATAATTTGACGACCGATGTGGCGCGGTGGGCGAAGGTCCTTGCGACGCAGGTGGTTGCGGGTTCGATTCCCGCCTCGGAACAATTGTGTGTACGATCTGCAGATATTTGTTCCGGGTGTTTTCTATATATAATAAAAAATATCTATCTATGTAATGTATTGTATTATGTATATCAGCTATCAATACCCATAATCAGTACCCATAACACAAGCTCTGCTTACCATGGGGCTAGTTGATGCTATGTGAATTGTCCAGCATTATTTATTTATTTATAATTGTATAATAAGTTTTATCCCATAACGAGGGATTCCACAGGATTCCTTAATGATTGCAATAGTTTTATAGTAAAGTAACCATAGAAGAGCCAAAGTTATTTAGTTTCACTAACACTTCGGTTTAAGACTCCATTTTTATCTTAGTTTAAGTTTTTTTTATTATTATTATATATATATATTTTGTTAATAATGCTGGACATTCTTTAATGAAGTATAATTATGAACTTCTGTGTAAGTTATTTACTAGACATATAATTTATTTATTTATGTACACACGTGTTCTTGAGTGGAGACCACGACTCGGTAAACGTAGTGTAGGACACCCTCCGACCAAGTGGGATGACGACCTGCGAAAGACTGCAGGTAGATGCTGGATGCGGCAAGCTGAAGACAGGGCGCTACGGCGCTCATTGGGGGAGGCCTATGTCCAGCGGTGGACTAATTTAGGCTGATGATGACGATGATGATGTGTAAGTTTTGTAATATATGTATGTATATTTTTTGTAAGTATAATTATGAATTTCTGTGTAAGTTTTGTAAGAAATAAATACACTATAGTCTATATTGTAACAGTCGTAGCCATATAATTAAGGTATTTTTACATTGTACACTTTTATTTGTTTGATTAATGACAATAAATAAATGTGAATCGGAATCATGTTCAGGAATTTTGCCCCCACACGGCGGTAGCTGCTTTATTTTCATCATCATCATCATCATCATCAGCCTATAGCAGTCCACTGCTGGACATAGGCCTCCCCCAATGAGCGCCATAGCGCCCTGTCTTCAGCTTGCCGCATCCAGCATCTACCTGCAGTCTTTCGCAGGTCGTCGTCCCACCTGGTCGGAGGGCGTCCTACACTACGTTTACCGAGTCGTGGTCTCCACTCAAGAACACGTTTGCCCCATCGGCCGTCGGTTCTTCGCGAGATATGGCCGGCCCACTGCCACTTCAGCTTGCTAATTCTTTGAGCTATGTCGATAACCTTGGTTCTCTGTCGGATGTATTCGTTACGAATCCTATCCTTCAGAGAAACTCCGAGCATAGCTCTTTCCATAGCTCGCTGAGCGACTTTGAACTGGTGGACCAGCCCTATCGTGAGTGTCCACGTCTCAGCTCCGTAGGTCATAACGGGTAGGACGCACTGATTGAAAACTTTAGTTTTCAAGCATTGCGGTATGGATGACGTGAAGACTTGACGTAGTTTCCCAAATGCTGCCCAGCCCAGCTGGATCCTCCTTTTGCTTTATTTTACGGAGGACAAATTTTACGACTTCGATGTTACTAATGTAAAATCAAACTTATATAATATCAATACTTCTATTCGAATCTAGAATCCAAGATATTTTTAGTCGACAAAATATATTTTAATGCATGTATGTTTGTTTTGAAAAAAAAACTACAACGCATAGCAAACGCGCAGCGGATTCTAATCATACTCAGAAAACGGACGAGAGACGGACGATATCTGACATTGTTTGATTTCCTCCGATGATACCAGTGTATTAAAATTGTATTTCTTTGTGTTAAAAAACCTCTTTGTTGACAATGAATATCGTTGATTCTACAACAATGTTATTTTAATTATTTTATATATTTAATTAGTTATATATTATTTAATATATCAATAAATTCTTACCCTCCAAACAGGCTCATAAACTTTTGTGGTATGGCCATCTGAAAATAATAAACTTCTTTAGTTCTTTAGTATCATTATATATATTAGATAGAGAATAGATTATTGAGAGAAAAAATAATCTTTTGGAATATTTTGTAACAAATAAGTAAATTATCATCGTTATATCAGTCCCTCAGTCAGCGAGCTATGGAAAGAGCTATGCTCGGAGTTTCTCTGAAGGATAGGATTCGCAACGAATACATCCGACAGATAACCAAACTTATCGTCATAGCTCTGAGAATTAGCAAGCTGAAGTGGCAGTGGTCATATATCGCGAAGAATCGACGGCCGCTGGGGGAAAACGTGTTCTTGAGTCGAGACCACGACTCGGTAAACGTAGTGTAGGACCCCCTCCGACCAGATGGGATGACGACCTGCGAAAGACTGCAGGTAGATGCTGGATGCGTCAAGCTGAAGATAGGGTGCTATGGCGCTCATTGAAGAGGCCTATGTCCAGCAGTGGACTGCTATAGGCTGAAGTCTTAGCAATGAATTTGAAAACTTACGAATGACGAAGGATCTAGACCAGGTAGAAATGGTTGAGGCATACATGAAACAATGGATATAATTACACAAAAAACTAAAATGCTTTTTAGTAAATGCATTTCGAAGCAGGTGTTTTGGTATAAGTTAGGTATGCCTAAAAAACAAATCACATCATAAGGATCGGTAGGAAAAACTTTACTTTTATATGAGAACGAAAGGATTTTAATAGTTAGAGTGGATTGGGTTGTTTGAAACAAGTTAGTCTATTTTATTTTAATGAACAAAACTATTACTTATTTTATCGAAAATCGTGTAGTATTCGACCACCATCCTTTAACACTTTGACTGCTGAAATCACACGGTATGTGTTTTCTACAAGTGACTAATATGCGTAAATCCACACAAGCGCAGCGGCTGAGAAAATACAGATCTGTGTGACTCAGCAGCACAGCTGTAATATTCTTCGAACGAAACGCATGTGCGGCGCAACACAACCGCTGTGTAGAGCGGCAGCACGAATTTTTTAGGTTAAAAAAAAGATCGAAGTCGTCGAAAAATAACCGCAGTCAAAGTGTTAAGAATGTGAAGAAGAGTCCTATGATGGAGTAAAATGCACCTATTTACTCAGTATTTAAAGACATCGAGTCTTTAAATACTGAGTACTTTTGATCATAAATAAAATAAATAACAGACAATTAGTGTATCTATCAGAACATTTTAGTCGGTGGTTATTTATTAAATTTTTCCCTTATTCTACACTACATATGATTGAATCACTCATTTTTTGGTCAAAATTTGTATAACAAAGTTGAAATAAGAGTGATATTCTTTCCATTACAATTTTTATATATATTCCCCTATTTCGGCGCAGGGTCATGGAGGTAGTCTTAATATCACCTATTTGTGTCGTTTACCCCCATGATAAACTTCTTTGTTTGTTTATTCTATGCCTGTATTTTGTACCTGTGTCTAAATAAATGTTTTTTCTATTCTATTCTATTTTTATGTGTTTTATATTATATGTATTTTATACTACCTTAGCTTAATCAATTTTAAAAGAAAATCGATGCCTGATGATATCGTAATTTATCCATTTTTTCCCTATCTCCTTTTTTCAATTATATTATTATACACTTTAAATGGCTGTAAATACTAGATAAAATGAAAATCGTGCATCACTATTCGGTAGGTATCGTTTATTTATTGAAAACGTCTGTGGTGCAGCGGGAGAATGACGCAGGAGGTTGCTGGTTCGATTCCCGCTTCGGGACAAATATTTGTACGATCTGCAGGTACTTGTTGTGTTTTAGGAACAGTTAAATATCTACTTATGTACATATATGTATGTAATTGAATGTATTATAATCACACTCATATTATATGAAAGTTTGGATGGATTAATATATGGATTGATGGATGTTTGTAACTTTTTCAATTCAAAACTACTGAACAGATTGGGCTGAAATTTCGCAAACAGGTAGTTCTTTAGTATAATATAATATTTTCTGCCCGCGACTTCGCACGCGCTGTTTATGTAAACGTGATTTACCTCTATATACCATAATAACTGATTTACGGGACAAAAAGTAGCCCTTGTATTATACCAGGCCTAGAACTACCTGTATGCAAAATTTCAGCCCGATCTGTTCTGTAGTTTTGGCGTGTAGAAGACGAACATCCAAACATCTAAACATTTCGCATTTAGGGGGGTTAGGCATCTCGGGTGAGGTGCGTCCAGAATAAGTTACATTTTATAATACGTCCACGTCGTCTACATTATTCATCATCATCATCATCTTCATCATCATCATCATCTTCTTCATCAATAGCAGTCCACTGCTGGACATAATAAGCGCCTGCAGTCCTTCGCAGGTGGTCATCCCACCTGGCCGGAGGACGTCCTACACTACGTTTGGCGAGTCGCGGTCTCCACTCTAGAACACGTTTAGCCCACCGGTTGTAGGTTCTTCGCGAGATATGGCCGGCCCACTGCCACCTCAGCTTGCTAATTCTTAGAGCTATGTCGATAACTTTGGTTCTCTGTCCGATGTATTCATTACGAATTCTATCCTTCAGAGAAACTCCGAGCATAACTAATTTATTAAAAATGTTAAATTATCACACCATTATAACATGTTGAAAATAAACATGTTAAATAATTATGTTTTATAACATGTTTTTTTACCAAACGCTTTCACTGCCGGTTTCGCAACAACGCACTTTCAACAACTTTGTTAATGACGATGCTTCTCGTTCGACACAATTCTGACAGTTACACTACACCGGAAGGACATCTCTGCGCTGGCACTCAATGTGTTAACGTATTCATTGCTCACCGTTCTGACTTGTAACCTGGAGGGAGTGGAGAGTCATCGTGGGCAACAAAAGTGTTTATTTATGTTTATTTTATTTATTTGGAAGACAGACAGTACATATAAAGAGGTAGGTACAATTAGAATTTACATAGACCTGTGTTAATCTGGACGCACCTTAAGTTCCTACCCTATCATTCGCCTTCCTACTGTGAATGAGGAGATAACATATTCGTATTTCTCTTACATTTTTAAAGCGTCCAAAATAAAAACCTTTCAGTTGGCAGCGATGAATAGTATACATATTTTGAGAGCTCGAGAGCAGTCTCGAGAGGATCAAAATGCCAACGCGTGCGAGTCGATGGAGAATGTTTTGCTGATGTATGGTTCAATGGAAATGTCTTATTACGTTGCGATGCTGGAATATTCCAAATATACCACTTGTACTAAACGGTTTTCTTCCACCTTCATCATTCGTACCGCTGGAGATTGTAACACGCTCCCAGCTGTTGTTATTCCGGTGAATTATAACCTCTTTAAGACAATAGTAAAGTATCTTTTAGACCTTCGTGTTCGATCTATGATGGTGAGATTGTGGATAAACGAAGATCTAAAGAATATATAGGTAAAAAAGTGTTAAAAATCCGTCGTAAGTTTACCGCTGGGGTAAACGTGCTCCTGAGTGGAGACCACGACTCGACAAACTAAGTTTAGGACGCCCTCTAGTCAGGTGGGATAACGACCTGCAAAAGACTGCCGTCAAGTTCTGGATGCGTCAAGCTGAAGAGAGGGCGCTATGAGGCTGATTAGAGGCGTGCAGTGGAGGTTCAGCAGTGGACTAATATAGCCTGATGATGAGGATGATCGTAAGTTAATAAGTCAAAAATACATAGTTATACAGCAACAAGCTCTCTTAAACCTTTTCCCGTAGAGTACAAGCCACTTCCTGCAAGCATTTTCTAAATCAATCGCAAAGGTAGGTTATACGAGCGAATGTCACGGAGCACATTCAAGCGTGCGATTTTAACGGAGTCTTTCAAGGCAGGTCATTCAGTGTTGTTCCCGAAGCTTCGAAATTTCGTTCGCAACTCGATGTTTGAAAAGTTAATTCTATTTTCTCAGAATTCGCTGGTGAAATCTTTCTTAATAAATACTTTACGTAGGCACCAAAGGTTATGTTCAAAAATGTTGCCTATGTAATTAACTTAAATTGTATAACATATTTCAGTTCATCAAATATACAGTTTATAACAAGAATTTGCATGGTTGGTTACATCTGTCTGATAAGTACCTAAGATCAGAAACCAACAGTTTTAAAAACACTTTTTTTTTCATTTAGCTTGTTATTTTGACTTCTGCTTATTCATTTCATTTCAATTTCCCGCAGAATATAAAGCTGCGTGCCCTGTTGTGTAAATACTCCTTTCTCGTTTCTGTTTCAATGCATAATGCAGAGCTAGTTTATGTGCTGTGCATAGTGGTAGGTACCTGCTAGAGTGTATATGTGAGGAAAATATGGAATATCATAAATTCATATCAAATGGCATAACATACATAATGTATATCATGTTTTGATATAATTTGCATCAAACCAGGGTACGTTGGATCCAGTAGCTTTGAATGGAATTATTGCAATTTGTATTTCAATATTTGGCCTTTCATTAGTTGTAGCATCGATTTAAATAGGTTTTATGTGTGTGTTTTTTTGTATGTGTGTGCCTGGCAGGGAAACAAACATGGACGGCATTGTGTCAGTGAATGTAATGGGATCTTCTTCATACATTTTAATGACAACTGATTGACGACCGATGTGGCGCGGTGGATGAAGGTCCGCCTGCGACGCAGGAGGTTGCGGGTTCGATTCCCGCCTCGGAACAATTGTGTGTACGATGCAGATATTTGCTCCGGGTGTTCTGGTCGTTTTCTAAGTATGATAAAAAAATTCTAACTATGTAATTTATTGTATTATGTATATCAGTTATCTAGTACCCATAACACAAGCTCTGCTTACCATGGGGCTAGATAATGCTGTGTGAATTGTCCAGCATTATTTATTTATTTTATAACTTCTCTGTTATTGAATGCGACCCTAAGTTCTCACTTTATATAAATAAATAAATGATATGTGAAAAGCTTTGCTAAGCTTCTTGGTTATTAGTAAATTATTTAGTCAGTTATTTTATATTCTGGTGTTCCTTAAGGCGGTACTCCGAGGCACACTAGCGCCGCCACCTATTTTATCCTTAATTTTATCTCATTATTACGTTGAACAAAAGAAATTTCAAAAAAATTATTGGGCATTTTGTGGTACCTATTATCACCTTTTTTAATGCCTCTGTAATAGTTTTATTGTGTAGGTAAGTATATAACTTTTGTTACTGCCCAATGAAATTCCTTTTGTTCAGCGTAAGAAAACCATCATTTAGCCCCAAAAATAAGCAGAGCTTGTGCAATGAGATATTCTTCCTTAATCGAGGGATAGTTCCAACAACCTTCAGCCGTAATAATTTGTTTGAGAAGAGTTATGCCTAAGATCATAACCGGGAAACTTCTAAAAATGGCAGGCATTTGTAAGATGATGATTATATCGGCGCCGTAGATGCGAGCGGAGGGTCTTATTTATGAAGGTCCGCTTCCAATAAAGTAGCCGAAATCTCTATGAACATTGTCATAGTAAATTTTAACAAGTATATCGTTGGGGATCGATCAGATTTTATGGAGATAACTTTCGTGTTATTAGTAAAATCATTCACTGTAAAAGCTACCCGTCTATGGAATGCTCTCCCTCTGGACATCAGATGTGCAAAATCACTCCCTATCTTCAAAAAACTGCATCAGCATTATTTATCCATATAAAATATTGATAGCCTTATGTTTATGTAAGTTTATCATAATGTTTGTAATGTAGGTATTTAGTGTATTTGTTATCAATTATTTATTAAAGTGCCACCGTCTATATTGTTTGTTCATGTCCAGTCCATCCCAAGGTTACCTGGAAGAGATCGCTCTCAGCGATAAGGCCGCCCTTTATACCTTTATTCTAAGTTTTTATCTCTGTATTATTTTCTGTTTTCTGTGGTGTAATAAAGTGTTATCTATCTATCTAAAGTAGCATACATTATATTTATCAGTGAATGTTAGTCATACATCGTGTCGAATTACTTTTATACGATCGCGACACGCTCACGCCTCGAATTCGAAAGAAAGTCAGAAATGTTTCAATTCCTTTAATATGGTAAGGTAGAATGTCCGCCATTTTTATACATCATCACTACACTGGCCAATAAAACAAAGTCGCTTCCCGCTGTCTGTCTGTCCCTATGTTTACTTGGACCTTTAAAATAACGCAACGGATTTTGATCCGGTTCTTTTTAATAGATAGTGATTCAAGAGGAAGGCGTATACACTATTTGACGTATAGATTTCTACGCGGGTGAAGCCGCAGGGCGCAACTCACAGCCCAATATTTTTTTATATATTATTATTAATATCATTGATATAACATATATATTGACATATTATTGAATATCTAAGAGATTACCCCGAGTACAAGGGCTTACGCACTATAATAACAAGAAACATTAACGTTCACATATTATAAAAGCTTATTATGAGCTAAGCTTTGCCTATGGCTTCCCACATCCCACTGAGCTTCCGTCTTAAATTGGAAAAAAACATTCCTCATGTTACAATAGTTATGTACCTAGGTATACTACATAATATATAATATAATACCTAATAGGAACCTACATATTTTTGCCTGGAAAAAAAGAGTGTCATAGATTTGTTTAGGTAGTCGTTGCTCTAGATTTTGCAAGCGCCACCGTGATAAAAATACTGACCATTTTTGTCGTATACAATATAATATTTCGTCATAATTAGATCAGTAGTCTAGGAGATGTTGAGTAGCAAACATTTTCGCATCTTTACAAACTTTCACTTTTATTAAATTAAATCAGTCATCAATCATCATCAACCTATGTATAGTCAAGTAGTGTAGTAGCTGGATATAGGCCTCCCCTAATGAGCGCCATTGCGACCTGTTTTCAGCTTGCCGCATCCAGCATCTAACTGCAGAATTTAATCAGTACCTAGTGATAATTTTATAAGCTACCTAAGTAACCACCATTTGAAATGACACCATTATCCAACAAAACTGACTAGTACCAGACTCAACAAAACTAACAACACAACTTTCAGATTTATTAATATCAAAAATGTTGAAAGCTGATCTTGATTTATGGGAAAGGGTTCTCCGTAGATTATTCAAGGAGGTACTTTGTTTGCAATTTGATGGCTGAAGAGTGGGTTACTACTTGTCAACCAAACAGTTTTCGGGTTCTTTTTTCATAATAAGTGACTTAAAAAAGGTTTGCTTAGGTTCACATAAAGTTCACATAGAACCTTTGAAAAACCACGTAGAATTTTGTAAAATATTTTTACTAACGGGGTTAAATACTGTTTCCCAAATATTACTTCATCTTATAAGTACTATGATCTAAAATGCCGTATTAGTAAGATTAAAATAAGTTCATTGCACCATATTTTGCTACCTAACACTTGTTTGTTAACTTCATGTTACAGATTTTGTTTTCCGTTTGTTTGTATTATATTTTTTGCTCTTGTGTTGTAAAAATGGGCTATTCCCTGCGTATCACGCATGATTACTTCTTATATGTACCTATATGTTATTATTTATTTATGATTTATCATGTTGACCAAGTCATAAAACAATGTACAGTGTGTGTATGTACGTGTGTGTATGGCCAGGTATGTATTGTACCATGGCCTGCACACGTCACTATCACCGGTGACACTGACAAAGCTATGATGGCAGGAATCCGGAGTTGACAGTTAGCAGAGCCATCTAGCAAGAAGTTGAAGTTGAACGAATGACGGCTGGTGGGTGAGCTGAAGCTGGAAGAATAGCTAGTCGCTGGCGAGCTGGTATATTCCTAAATGTATATACTTTCGATTTTCAGAAACCCTATTTGTTTGTTGTTGTTTCTGGACTGGTTTCCGCAACTTGGCCGCCGGTGGGCCTTCTTTGCGTGTCAGAAACCCTATTATAAGTAGTCTTTAATCATAAGCAAATCCAGACTCGCCATGACGGGCAAAATAAATCTGGAATAAATTACTTTCTCTATACTTATTTAAGTTTATTAACTAATTATGTATCGTCTAGTGGGCCTATCAAAACTTAATAAGATATTCAACAACCTGCCTAACTTTTGCTTATTATACATTACTTACAAGACCACGCTTCATAATTTATGCAATCCCTAAGTTAAGGTACAAACCAGTACAAACCGTGAACATAAAAGTTTCTGACCCAATTATGGAAAACATAAAAATTAGAGGGTTTCGGTGTTGGGATTCGGAAATGTCCGTTTAGATCTACAATCGCCGGATATTTCTCGTTGGATATAACTATCTAGGTAAATTATGAATAAATAAATAAATAAATAATGCTGGATAATTCACACAGCATCATCTAGCCCCATGGTAAGCAGAGCTTGTGATATGGGTACTAGATAGAATTTTTTTATTATACATAGAAAACGACCAGAACACCCGGAACAAATATCTGCTGATCGTACACACAATTGTTCCGAGGCGGGAATCGAACCCGCAACCTCCTGCGTCGCAAGCGGACCTTCGCCCACCGCGCCACATCGGTCGTCACGTGTTGTCGTCGTAAGAGATAACACGACTTTCAATTAAAATGCACGAAAAATAAAACATTTATGCACGGAGTTGTTTAAAAATAACTGATACGTTTAGCGATCGGTTTTTGTTTAGAATAAAACGCAATAAATTCATTCAATTCAAATTCTTCAAATTATTTGCTCAAAGGATGAAATCGATCTACTGGGCTTTGTAGGAATTCTTCAGATCAGGGGGAAAACTCAAGCCCAATGGGATTTTTGAGAAAATTTCTAGAGACCTTTGATGAATCCGATTACCACAGAAATTCAATGCGATTTTTTGTATGTTTAAATGTTTGGATGAATGTTTGTTGAACGATCCAGAAATGTGTATGTAGTTTTACGCTTATAAAAAAAGTTTGTGTTGAAGGTACTAGATGTACATGACATTACATTACATAGATAAATATTTTTTATTATACATAATGTAGATAACGACCAAAACACCTGGAACAAAATTAAATATCAGCTGATCGCACACACAATTATCCCGAGGCGGATATCGAACCCTGCGTTACAGTCGAACCTTCGTCCAACGCGCCACTGAGGTCGTCCGACGATTATATCTCAACTTCAACCATGTGAATATAACTTGTATTGTTCAGATTTGTTGACACAATTTACAGCTAACTTTTAGCTCGACTATCGGTTTGCGTCAAGCAAATGTGAAACAGGAAGGCTAGGCGTATGCTGGGACGCAGGCGACACAGATCCGCGCAGCGCAGGGCAGAGCAGATTTTGTAATGCATGAAAGTACCGATTACTCCGTACGTTGCGGCGCAGGCACGTGCGACGCAGATTTGTATTACTTTCATTATTATGTCTCTCATTTACCACGATCTCGGGCCATAAAGTGACCCGGTCCTTTGGAAGGCTTGCGTGGGGCCGAAGCCAACAGCACAGAGGCCCTTTGAGAAGTTAATCTAAAGGCGATGGCTACACATAGCGGGTATTATCCTCGGGTGCACAATATGATACATCCAAAGATGGTATCCGCCAGGTGTAGAGACTATTGCAAAGAAAAATGAAAGAAATAAAACCAGGTTATTGTGATGGATGGATGGACTGGGTAATCGGGCTATAGGGGAGATTGCGGACGTCTGCCATAAACAAATCAATCATTATTATTATTATTATATTAACCCGGGGTGTCCCACTGCAGGGCAAAGGCCTCCCTCCCCTTCTTCCACTCATCTCGGTCCTCAGCAAGGAGAACCCACTCCTTATTGTATAGGTCGAGCTCATCCCGCCATCTCCGCCTAGGCCTTCCACGTGGCCGTTGTCCGTCCGGGACCCAGTCAGTGGCGATCTTCGCCCACAGCTGGTCTGACATACGCCACACATGTCCAGCCCAGTCCCACTTGAGTGTGGCGGCTTTTTGGGCAGCATCGGCTATTTGCGTTTTGGAGCGCAGTAACGTGTTTCTAACGCGGTCTGTAAGTCTGACTCCCAGGATACTGCGCTCCATAGCCCTATTACTTTCATGCATTACAAAATCTGCTCTGCCCTGCGGTGCGTGGATCTGCGTCGCCTGCGTCCCAGCATACGCCTAGCCTAGCATGGAAGTTACGTTACAAGTTTTCAAGTTAGTTCTAGTCAGCGGCCACTGCGCTGCACTGCATGAAAAGTCTTACAGTTTTCATTCCACGTGGTTGTATTTTTTTATTTGGCACACAAAATAGAATACAATCAAATATTATAAATAGAAGCAAGCAATAATAAAAACTAGACTGTATCTCTAAATATGTGTACACAGCATGCATATTGTTAAAGTTACGTTACTTTAAAACATCCTTGTTGTTGTAGAAATGAAATGAAATCAAAATATTTATTGAAAATGAAATACACAAAAAAATGCTTAACTCTATGTTAAGCTAAAGTAAGGTGTTATCAGTTTCTCGTCATTTAAACTAAGTACATATTTAATTTGAATTAGGCATGTATAGATCAAGAAAGGTTCGTCTTTGAGGAATTACAGATTGTTTATAGTCATTTTCAAGAAATTCTCTTACAGAGGTATGGTTTTATATAATAAGTTATAGTTAAAAATTTTGAAACTATCATGGTTATTAACAAAAAGTCATTTAAAACGGGATATTTACCATGATTATATTTTTGAGTTATCCAATATTTCGGCACGATCACGGAGTAACTCCGTGATCATGGCGCATGAAACTGTGCCGAAATATTGGGTAACTCAAAAATCAAATCATGGTAAATATCCCGTTTTAAATGACTTAAGTTAAAGTTAGTATCCCAAAACATTGATTACATCACCCTTTTTGAATAGTAGCACACAGTAGCAGTCAGAAACTTGTCAGTGTTACACCCTCGTGCCTCGGAAAGCTCGTTAAACCGTATTGGTCCGGCGCCTAACGCCTGTTGGGATTGACCGCCGTGAAATAGGATAACAAGCATATCATCATCATCATCATCAGCCTATAGCAGTCCACTGCTGGACATAGGCCTCCCTCAATAAGCGCCATAGCGCCCTGTCTTCAGCTTGCCGTATCCAGCATCTACCTGCAGTCTTTCGCAGGTCGTCATCCCACCTGGTCGGAGGGCGTCCTACAAGCATATAGGTTATCATAAACTGTTGTAATCATAGGTTGCACCTACAAAGATATCATAGCAGGACAAGACACCTTGCCCTAGTGTCCTTTACAAGTAAGATTCATCGGTCGATACGCATAGTACAGGCTATTATCATGTTAAGTCATGGGATACTGTCCCCAATAAAGCTGGTTTTATGATGTATTGAAGCTTTAGGCAGTATTCTTACAACATCTTGGTACAAATACTTACCTGAAGGTAAATCACAATTAGTTAATCACATATTTTTTTCCATCCAAAGGTAGTCTGGGAGAAATTGCTGAGCCGTGGTCTCCATTCAACAAACTGTTATAAGGTACCCCAGCAGTTGCCTAGTCCAGATTCCACCCTATATCTAGGCATGAAAGATAATCCCACGTCTTCAAACATATTGGTGAATGGGTCTGCGTCTGGTTCGAGACAGTTACGCGCCATAATTAGTGACGTTTTTGAAAGTTTTCACATATTATTAGCTTCTGCTCGCAACTTCGCATACGCTTTTTGGATTATTTATATACTGGATAGATTTGAAAATGACGTCATATCACTGTCATATGCTATCCATCTTAGTTTTAATTGATTTGTAATTCTCAATCCCATTCTTTAAGTTCGCGGGTTATACATAGGTACAACTAATTATAAAAAACAACACAACATAACAACTATATTTATTATTATTATAAACTCATTTATTTCGGATTTAAATCCCATAAAACACAGAATAATAAAAATGTATTAGTAAAATATAAATTACATATAAAATAACATAATGATAAAATTGTATAATAATTATAATACATATAACGTATTAATTTAATGTTTAGCTTTCCGACTACAAGACCGCTCGCTAGGCTGGAAGACGGAACTATGCATAGCAAATAAGATTAATTTTATGGTATTCAAACATCGTTAAATACTCCAGTCCCTGTAACTCATGAATAATGTAACGGAATGGAATATTGGTATGTAAATTGACCCACATTACGTAAAATAATAATATCTAATTTTAACTGATAATATAGGGGTTCATATTATGTAGTTATACCTGTTGTTATGTAAAAATACGCCGCGCGACGAATGTCTGTCAGAATATGCCATTAATCAATTTACATAATAAATTTTTATCTTCATCAGCCCATAAAGGTCTCCACTATAAGAGATAAACAAGTGAAAAACTTTAAAAGCACTGTTATATAGACTTATTTGCTCTTAGCTGCTAATCTATAATTCAGTAATTATAATAATTTCTTCACGGCTAGACATAGACCTGCCTTGATGAGCACCATGGCGCCCTGTCTTCAGCTTGCCGCATACAGCATCCGCCTGCATTCATTTGCAGGTTATCACCCTATTCAAGAACACCTATTCGTACCACATCTTTGATTGGTCTTTCGCGAGATATGACCGGCCCACGGGGCTTTAACTTGCTATTTCTTTGTTTGCTAACTGTGTCGACGATTTTGATTCCCTGTCGGATATATTTGTTGTGAATATTTCAGAGAAACTCTGTTATCTTCGGGTGGACCAGCCCTGCGGTAAGTATCTGCTACTTCAAGGAACTCTAATTGTTTCGACAATTCTTTTTCAAAGTATATACGTGGACAGAATCGAGTCAACGATAAAACCTTCACAAACAGAAAGCATCTGTACCAAAACACGCTCGTAAAATCTAAGCACTAAGTAAAGTGTGTCATTCTTTTCGACACCTCTTATCGAAATGTCGGTTTATTTTATTGTTATTGTCATTTCTACACGTTGCTCTTGGAAATATTGAAGCTTTTCCTTGTACGCTGTAGGTAAGCACTTACGACGTTAGAAATAAAACGAGAGAAATACAACATATTGACACAGATATTGATTAACACTTTGATTGCTGAAATCAAACGGTATGTGTTTTGTACAAGTGACTAATATGCGTAAATCCACACTAGCGCAGCGGCTGAGAAAAAACAGATCTGTGTGACTTAGCACAGCCGTAACCAATGTGTAACAACACAACCAATGTGTAGAGCGGCAGCACAAATTTTTTAGGTTAAAAAAAAGATCGCAGTCAAAGTGTTAACAATTGGTGTTAATCAATATCTGGTCATTTGGTGTTAATAACCAACAGTCAGCTGTGCTATTATTGAATATATGTTTCTTGTCATTAGGTATAGATCTGACTGACTCGACGACAGCGATTCGTCCATCAATAAGCGTATAAATTTGTAATAATTCAAGTGACTGTACCTATCTGTTATTTCGTAATCGTGAACAAAATGACGTTTATGCATGAAAACTATTCTCAAAGTCAGAAATTTGGCAACAAAAATGTTTTGGAAAGCTTCCTCTGTCAAATTAGCTGAATAGCCGTTGAAATAACGAGAGCAGGAAGCGCGCTGAATATTAAACGTGTTTATAATACCTCGGGAGAAAATGTTACGGAGAAGTTTCAGAAACTCTGGGTTTTTTCACTAAATTATTAATATGGCCAAGCGTTACTTTGTGGAAACCTGTACCTGTCTGTAAACTGATAAATATTTTTAAATATTTACCAAGCGTTACGGCATGGGAAATGGCCAGGTGATGAAAAGGGGCGTTCGTTCAAATACAGGTTCAATGTATATTGCTTAATGTTTACCGATGCACACGCTAAGGACTTTTATTCTTTTATTCTTTCTTTTTGATCAGCAATAATATATCATCTTTAAAACGCAGGATGCAGCACCAATCAACTGTCTGATAAGGGTTCAGGGCAGACATACATTGCAGTAAACTGAAAAGGTTAGCTTGATGAGCGAGATGAGCTTGTTCAAACTTTGTTCCAAAAAAATGTATTTTTTTTTACTTTTTGTTTGGTTATTTGACATATTGTGACAAATAATAAATATATATATATGTAAAGAAATAGTACTTAATTTTGAATTCTGGTGCGCATTGTGAAAGTGATTGATCGGACACATTGACAGTGACAGTACATCATAGACAGACAGATGTCATGTCAAAAATACGAACGCTGATAAAAAAAACCTCGGGTGTCGGATCTAATAAAGTGAAAATTATTGGTTTAAATTGTAAATATTAACTTTAATTGTCGTTTCTTTGTTTTTCAGGTAAGATAGATACCTAATTAGATTATAAGGATTGCTTGTAATGTACCTAAGTTAGTTTTTAATTTGTTAAAAATAAATCTTTGTTTTTCAGAGCAACGCATTATTGTTTAATTAAACCATTAATCTTATATATATATATATAATAATAATAATAATAATCTTATCTGATATAATTAATTGATCTTTGTGTTGTCCGAATAAATAAGCAGGTCAGTATACTCAAGATAGAATCCTACTAATATTATAAACGCGAAAGTTTGTAAGTATGGATGGATGGATGTTTGGAACTCTTACGTAAAACTACTGAATGGATTTTAATGAAACTTATACATCAGAATTACACATAGGCTACAATTTATAAAGATATATTGTATATTATCCAAAATATCTATCACCACGCGGGTGAAACCGCGGGGCGCAGCTAGTTATTTATAATAAGATTGTCACCCTGTCGAAAGCACGCTACCACCTATACAACAAAACTTACCTCGCTGAGTGCTGAACAATGCAGGCTTTCGTCAAACTTGTAGCTAAATAATTAAAACTATAACTTTGCTCTACGCTAAATGCTTGCTTTCGCATAGTGGCCACGGTGTAGTTGCTACGAAGCTCTACGTTGTAAATGCTACGGCGTAGCTCAGCTACGAGCCAAGATTCGTAGCTTTAACGTAAGCACATCCTAATTGAAGTCATTTTTTATATTTGAAGAATGGGTTCATTTTTTTATCAAAAATTGTTCCAACGAACGTCATTGCACTTTATAACGCAATATAGATAACTAGCTGCGCCTCGCGGTTTCACCCGCGTTAGATATTTTGGATATTATACAATATATAGTTATAAATTGTAGCCTATTTGCTATTCTGATGTATAAGCTATATTATTGTAAAGTTCCATTAAAATCCATTCAGTAGTTTTTACGTGAAAGAGTAACAAACATTCATCCATCCATCCATCCATACTTACAAACTTTCACGTTTATAGTATTATAGTAGGATATGACATAAGTCGACAAGTGGTGAAAACCAGAAGCTACGATACACTTGGCCAAGTGACAGAAATTAGTACCACTCTTCTGTGCTTAGCAAAAGTAAATTGTAATGCCATCTGGAATTCTAATTAAAATCAGCTATATCCCGCAAGCTATCAGCTAGCGGTGAATTTTAGATAATATTCTTTCATAAAAGGATATTGTGTTATTCTGAAATAGAACGAGTACCATTGTACTGCTTCATAGGCTACATTTCAAAACGAAACTCCAACTGCAATCGGGTTAGTATGTAAACGTGAACAAAATTGCTATATTTTGTGTCTAAGTCGGAATACAATGGCATTATGTCTTTCGTAAGAATACGTTTCATTTTCCAAATGCAACATTTGAGTCGAGGCCAAGGAAAACAGGCGTCACTGTTTGCTCGGTTCATTGTCTATCTGACCTTAATGCGACATTTTTTCGCTGCGCGTTTGCAGCTAACAGGCGACATACGGGATGGAAATCACGACGAAAGCGATGCCAAATCTTAAAAAAACTTTTAAGTTATTGTTTTACATTTTTTGTTTTAATATTTTCAGGCTAGATACAACCACGATGGACCTCCACACTTAGGTTAGTTCCTTTTTATCAGTTAAAATATTTGCCGAGAATGGCCGAGTCATGGTTTGTTTGTACAGGTTGTCAAGTTCAGCAAAAAACTTTTAAGTTATTCTTTTAAATTTTTTATTTTAATATTTTCAGGCTAGATACAACCACGATGGACCTCCGCACTTAGGTTAGTTCCTTTTTATCAGTTAAAATATTTGCCGAGAATGGCCGAGTCATGGTTTGTTAGTACAAGTTCAGCAAAAAACGCCTTCTGTCCTAACTACAATGTAAATGCGCACTAGAATCACTCATGGATTAAGTGTAATGCAATAATTGGCCATAAGAGACAGAAATAAGACTTAACTAATTTGTCCCTAGTTCATTGCTCAGTTGAATATTAAAGTCATTTAAAACAGGATCCCGTTTTTTGCTGTACTTGACAACCTGTACAAACAAACCATGACACTCGGCCAGCGGGATAAATAAGACTTTAGTGTTAACACTTTGACTGCTGAAATCACACGGTATGTGTTTTCTACAAGTGACTAATATGCGTAAATCCACACTAGCGCAGCGGCTGAGAAAATACAGATCTGTGTGACTCAGCAAAGCCGTAATATTTTTCGAACGAAACGCATGTGCGTCGCAACACAACCGCAGTGTAGAGCGGCAGCACGAATTTTTTAGGTTAAAAAAAAGATCGCAGTCGTCGAAAAAAAACCGCAGTCAAAGTGTTAATAACCATGACAGTTTCAAAAGTTTTACAGTTGAATATTGTTTGTGGAATTTGCTCAAATACAAAAATCTATCCCGTATGTTTCTATTGTGCGACGTGACAATAGGCCCCCGCGGCTCGGCTGACACCTGACGTGTGCCGTGACGAAGAAGATTATTGGCACTGTAAATCAACCAGATTGGGCTGTTCGTTACCCAATATATCACTTGACGAGTTTTCTAGGTAAGGTTTAGTCCAGACAGCTGCAACGAACAGTTTCTATACAGATTTTATGACAAACTATATTAGTTTTTTTCTAGAATTGTTTTTATATTATTTAATATTTAGTAAATACTACAATATTTCTTTGGTATTTTCTAACAGCTTGGCATTGTAGCCTAATTTCTTTGTAAATTTAATTTATGTTTTATACATTGATAAATAAATAATGCTGAACAATTCACACAGCATTATCTAGCCCTATGGTAAGCAGAGCTTGTGTTATGGGTACTAGATAACTGATATACATAATACAATACATTACAAACATAGATATTTTTTATTATACATAGAAAACGACCAGAACACCCGTAACAAATATCTGCAGATCGAACACACAATTGTTTCCGAGGCGGGATTCGAACCCGCAACCTCCTGCGTCGCAAGCGGACCTTCGCCCACCGCGCGACATCGGTTATACAAGTTTCTTATACCTCAGCGCATTGAAGAAATATAACCAATACGTTGCATATTAGCCTATTAGCTTTACAGTATTCCGGTTTCAATTTGAGGTAGGTAAAGCATTTCTTTTCATCCAAATTTGCCGATGCCTAAAAATCTATCTAACTGTCGAAGGGTTAATGAGTCTCCCTAATACCTTACTAGGAGACTGAACAGGGGAATGTCCCGCCTGATGTTGTCGTTTATAAAATAACTTGAACCTGTAGGTCACTTTAACTTTGCGTTCTACGGAGGACACACGTTATTGTTGATGTAACCTGTGTGAACTTATCCTTATAATAGAGTGTGGCAATTTTTCGGACATTGGCCTTGGATCTGTGCCCTTGACCATGTATATAAATCAAGATGCTTTGAGATTGCCTGTGGAGATGCCTTCGATTTATCGTTATTTAATGAACATGTAAAAAAACTAAGCTACTATAGACTATACATAGGCTACGTACCTGTTCTACACGTACTTAGGTGTCAATGTCAAAGGCATCATTTTCATTCTCATTTCAATGACATTAAACTACATAAACGCGAAGAGTTACCAGAATTCATGAAGACGAACACAAGATACACACTCTAGACAAATCTCTAGTACAGCTACCGAGGCACTCTGAGTTTTAAAATAAAATATTCTGAGCATCTAGTTAAAACGACGCGTGACCCGAGAGCTGATGAGCATCTGGCGCAGCGCATCAGCCGGAGAGGCAATGCAGCCAGCATCTTGGTGACGCTTCTGACCAGTATTATATTATTATATAGTATATGGATGAGTTGAGTTACCTGTGAATTGTTTCTCTACATCTACTACTATATTTTGATCAAAAATGATGGCTTGTTAGTTTTAAAGAACAATGCATCATTCATCATTTGTAAGTCTGTTTAAGTACATATCTACTTTTAAATTGGCCTTCACCACACATGCGTATCTCGTTATAATCGCTAACCATAGACTAAATTAGCCGTCAGAAAAACAATAGAATTCCATGTTTGCTGCCTATTGCAAGCGATACAAGAGACTGTGATTAGAAGAATGCTACAACTTCGTCATAATTGTAAGTTTCATAGATACGACCACGATACGACTGAGACTGAGAAAGATTGTGCTAGTAAAATACCATAAGGTGTCAATTGTGGCGATTTAGACGCGATACTACTGCCATTGTGAGGCGATTGTGTTACCGACATGTACTAAGTAAATTACAATTTTATAGACCTAGTTTTCACAAATTTTTGAAAATAAAAATAAAGTAACTTCAGCATCAATTCATCGTTCAGTTCCTTTCTATTCTACTGTTATATTTCTTAATACAATTTCCCTTTCTAGCGTTTCAATATACTGTTGCAGTATATATAGGTACAAGCAGTAATTTGTTTATCCAATAGAATCCAAGCTTTGACAGAATTGACTGTGATATCGTTTAGCATAGTAGGCCACATGGTAATTAAACATACATGGCTTGTGTGCAAATGGACGCGCGTAGCGAACTACAATCAAAGGCACTCCACCATTGTGTATTCTGTGTGCTCTAAGGTACAGCATTTAAGCGTTTTTAACACTTTCCATCCCATTACCATACCTTAGAGCATAAAGTTTAGTTTGCGGATGGTTAGGGTTATGAGGAATTTTCTCCCACGAACACTCAGGTTATAGAATGATCTCCCTGTCGAGTCCAAAGAGCCTTCCAGGACATTTAAATGTCTGAGAAGATCCTTTTTGAAGAATCTGTCGATTCTTGGATGGATGTGGTAACCGCTTTCCATCAGGCGTGCCACATGCTTGTTTGCCAACTTGGTGGCATAAAAAGAACAATCTCAGCCCAATACCCACATGGTCGAGATGTATCGAATATTGCGGCGGTGACTGCGTACCAAGTTGGTTCGCATACCCAGTCTGGGCAGTGCGAATGATGTGAGAGCATAGTACATAATTATGTATGGTTGGTTAGATGCCGCTGGCCTAGCTCAGGTTCCTATAAGCAACTCTTACGGTTTCCACGGGCTGGATTGGAAGGGTCAATTCTTGCACCGTAACCACCACGGCAGTGCACCAAGAGAACTCTACAAAAAACTTATTAACGGAAGATCACGACAGCACTCTTTCGTGAATCAAGCCTTTGGTTTGGAGGGCATGGTTACCGGTGAAAATAAAGGCACATTATGCTTAAATTGTGTTTGGTTTATAGGCGCTATTTGCAGTGTATGCAATGCAGAGATTCATTATCACTGCGTTAAAAATTTGTAAAAACACTCTGAAGCGTAGTCTCTTTTGTTGTACTTTCAATCAGATTGCGAAGTGGCTTGTTCAAGCTGCTATAAACTTTACATGCAAATATGCACCCTATGTGTTGGACCATAGAAAGCATATAGATCCTACCACGGTCTAAATTTTCCATGATAAAGGGAATTTGAGGGTATAGTTTAATCTGAGAACGGATCTCGCATCATGTTGCCTGTTTCTGGAAAACCAACATGGTTGGATACCAGTAATGCTATTATACTGTTCATGTTAGATCAGTATCGCCTGTCTCATACATTTTAACCTTGCACGGTAAGGTGACCTTGTCTCCGTGAACATAATGAAAAGCACTTTACTCTGACATTATTAGTTGAATCTTCATTGCCGCTCAATGATAATAATTAAAACTAGTCTCGACAAAAAATCAAAGATCTGCTCATAATTTCATCACATCTGATCGCTAATAAACCAAAATACAGAAATACAAATAGAAATACAGAAATACAATTTATTGGTAAAATTAATTAACATGTAATTTTTTCATAAGAATAGTTAAAATTATAATACAAATTGTATTTTATCATCACAAGACTAATAACAATTTAAACATAAATAAAAAACAAAATAAATAAATTAAAAAGTTGACATAAAAACATTTGATACGGAAATATAGTCATATTAAATTTACTTTTCTAGTAGGTAGTTCGTTCACTGAGTAGAAATTCTGCTCGACAAGCCAACGTTTCAACCTGACTTGACCAAAAGATGTATTTTCGTGGTGAGTTTGAGGTAATCAGGATTTGTGTTTAAATATCAATATTGCCTGGAAGAGATCACTTCTAAGCGATAAGGCCTAAGGATTGTACTTGTCACATGCAATATCTTTCATAATGTTCTGTATCTGGTGTACAATAAAGTATTTTTGTATTGTATCAAAGTGATTTATTTCATTTAGATCTTACAGTACTCTTGGACACGTCACAAAATTAAAATCATCATCCCTATAGCAGTCCACTGCTGGACATAGGCCTCCCCCAATGAGCGCCATAGCGCCCTGTCTTCAGCTTGACGCATCCAGCATCTACCTGCAGTCTTTCGCAGGTCGTCATCCCACCTGGTCGGAGGGCGTCCTACACTACGTTTACCGAGTCGTGGTCCCCACTCAAGAACACGTTTGCCCCAGCGGCCGTCGATTCATCGCGAGATATGGCCGGCCCACTGCCACTTCAGCTTGCTAATTCTTTGAGCTATGCCGATAACCTTGGTTCTCTGTCAGATGCACTCGTTTCGTTAAAATTAAAATAACATAAGTAAAACGAGGAAAGAAGGTGGTGTGTTGACTGAAGTAACCATAAAGTAACAAACCCTGCCTCGGATAGTGTAAAACAAAGGATTCCCCACAACATAGGGTAATCACGCGTAATTTATATAGGCCTAGCACAGAGCAATGGATTACTCTGCTTGATGAATGAATTCGGTCCACACAGCATTAGTAGCAAGCCGCGACTAATGAACCTAGGTCTTCCATGATTGATCGAGCAGGTAGAGGTGGGTCAAAGTTGGTTAATTACGTTAGTTTAGCCGTTTCTGTAGTAATATGGCGGTTTTGAAGAAGAAACTTCGTTTCCCAAACAGTTATCTATATGAAATGAGACTTGCTTAGCTCTTACTATGGTAATAAAAGATATATAAAGAAGAATAATTATCTAAGAAATTAAATAATATCCCAAAAATATACCAAAATTTCGACGGGAATAGAATCCGCGGACTTCCTCTTAAAGATTACCGCGAGTGCGAGAGCTTACGAACTACTATAATAATAAAATCTAAGAATAGTTATAATGTCAGAAGGGATGATGTCATCATCATCATCATCAGTCTATATTAGTCCACTGCTGGACATAGGCCTCCCCCAATGAGCGCTATAGCACTCTGTCTTCAGCTTGACGCATCCAGCATCTACATGCAGTCTTTCGCAGGTCGTCATCATGATGTCATGTATCGTGAGAAAGATATTGATTTTCTAACTAGGGAGCCACTATAAGCATATACTCTAGTGGAGTAGTTAACACTCACAGAAAACATGCCCTTTCATAAATTGGTATAAAATGCAGTTGTTTACGATCGCGAGCGATACAAACACTGGTGGAGATGGTCCCTTATTTTTACAAAGTTGGACAATCCACACTGCATCATCTAGCCCCAAGCTTGCCCTTATATTACCTTATCTATACTAATATTATAAAGAGGAAAGGTTTGATTTTTTGTTTGTTTGTTTGTTTGTATGTTTGTATGTTAGTTTGTTTGTAAAGAATAGGCTCCGAAACTACTGGACCGATTTGAAAAATTCTATCAGCGTTAGGAAGCCTAAATATCCGTGGTGAACATAGGCTATATTATATTTTCAAAAAAGTAAGGGATCCTTACTAATACTCCAATAATGTAACCCAAGGTGTGAAAAATGTACCTATAAAATTCCTTGCATATTAATACGCCATTTTTTCTAAATAAACGTGGTTTCCTAGCAACGCTCTTTTGACAACAAAGGTTTGATAACAATTTACTGTATGGAAACTCTTTTGTTAGGTTGACATGTATCGAATCATATTATATTTAGACTTAAATAGGCAAATAACCATGTATTAGACATATAAGAGATGAACATGCTAGTGGTTTCTTTTCACTTCTTCCACTAGTGGACAAAAAATTGAAGTGAACAGTAAAATAATTGTATTTGATAATAATTTATATTTAAAATATGACTTGTCTAAGTGCTTATTTTGTAAGCCTAAAGAAATAAATGTTTTTTTACTTTTTACTTTACTTTACTAACGCCTTTTTTGATTATTTTGTAGTAAAGCGTTTACATTATCTTTGATTTTGTATCTGTAGACACGATAATAATTTGTTGTGGTTGTGTTTGTTCATTGTTATTCTTTCAGATTATTTGCGAAAACTGACTACAATACCCAAATCATAAGTTCATAATGGTTGAGACAGACTGGCGAGAAATATTGAGCTTCTCACAGCGAGAGCTCGGGCAGGCTGATAAAGAAACTTTGCAAAGGTCTATCATGGATGGAAGCGGACGATATTGAACTCAACTTTTCAGATCTGAAAATACTGTTTAGCCTCGCTCAAGATATCTTAACAAAACGAACAGATATATTCCACTTTTAAATACCCACGTGACATCCTTTATCCTACTTAATATTATAAACGCGAAAGTTTGAATATTATAAGAGGAAAGGTTTGATTTTTTGTTTGTATAGAATAGGCTCCGAAACTACTGGACCGATTTGAAAAATTCTTTCACCGTTGGAAAGCTACACTATCCGCGGTGAACATAGGCTATATTATATTTATATATTGTATTGGGATCCTTACTAAAACTCCAATATGTAATGTAACCAAAGGTGTAAAAAAATTACCTTTAAAATACTAATACCCGTGCAAAGCCGGGACGGTCCGCTAGTTTATCATAAATAGTGATAACAAACATGTTTCCCGTACATTTATAAAAACGAATCTGAATTTCAAATCCGAGATTAACACAACATGGTTCAGTTTAACCGCGGTTATTATTTACTATATTTGGTTAGATATTATTTACTGCTCTGCCAACAACGCTTGGTATATTTTTGTTTATCCATTGGTTTATTCCGAAACTCATGTTTAGATGAATTAAGTTATTATTCACCGAATTGATAAGCTTTACAAAATTAAAGTACTTGTTTCTGCTTGAAACTTTGCTCAGAGTGAACCTAGAAAGTCAACTGATGTTCTAGGTATATTTCATTACTATAAAGGTCTCGTCAATGTTTATCGTCATGGAGTTGGTTTGTGTAACTAATTAGTTCAAGATATCTAGGTATGATGACCTTCTTTTATGTGTACATATACACATAAAAGAAGGTCATCTTAGGAAGGATACAAGAAGCACTGAACTCGCGTATGGAAAGAAAGTAACAAACACAACACACGACGCACAAACTTTATCATAAAAAACCGAAAATACTAATTTTCATTTTTAAGTATTTAAGAAAAAAACCGGTGCAGCTAGAAATATTTTGTAATGCGCGATGGCAAGGCCAATTATTCACGGTTGTTCCCAGAAAAAATCTATAAAGATAAATAAATAAATACATAAATTGTTTAAAAACGCTATTGTGAGATCAACGCGTGTGATAGTCAGTGCCGTGTTCCTGTGCTATCAGAAAAGGTTCACTCTAAGCATGTTGCAAAAAACCCCTTAACGCTGATTGCATAAAAAATTCCACTATTGCAACATATCTATCTTGCGAAGAACCGACGGCCGCTGGGGCAAACGTAGTCTTGAGTGGAGACCACGACTCGGTAAACGTAGTGTAGGACGCCCTCCGACTAGGTGGGATGACGACTTGCGAAAGGCTGCAGGTGGATGCTGGATGCGGCAAACTGAAGACAGGGCTCTATGGCGCTCATGGGGGGAGGCCTATGTCCAGCAGTGGATTTTTATAGGCTGAAGTTTCATCTACCTACTGTTTATTAGTTAGTTTATTATTAAAATGTTTTTCTTCAATAATTGGGTTTAAAATTTCCCTTTGCTGCTCACAGCTGCCAACATATGAAACTACTGTAAAAACACTTGTAGGCTAAAATTAGATACTAACTTCAAAAGCGAAGTAACCAAAATGCTAAGTCGTAACCTAATCAAAAAAGCACTCACAAAGTGGGTTTTTGTTTTTTAAGCGTTTTTGGCCGACGTAACTAATTTTATGCTCGTGAAGGCAGTCGCGTATTTAATTTTTTTTTTTTTTTTTCGTGTTTTGAACTGCGCACGCTTAGTTTAATGTTTTTAGAACGAGTGTGTGCCACTCGTTTTAAAAATATAAAACTAAGCGTGATACATTATTGACACTTAAATAAGCTCGTATGTATATGAGCTTCAACTTCAACTTCTTTTTTGTTTTGGCGCTGCTTGATTTTCGCTACGACTCTGACAGTGTCTGTTTCAGAGTGTCATAAACTTCTTACATAGAATATGATCGGTTACGCTTGACCATGACATATACAGTTTTATTTGACGTCCATCTTGGGTTTTATCAACTTCACTGGATAAAAGCTAAGCACTTCTCTATTTTGCTACTTTTTAAATTAATCTATAGCCACCTTGTACGGAAAAAGGTTCTCTTCTTTTCTCCATACATCGATCCACTCCTCCATACATTTTGCATTCCTATTTTACTAAAAACGTAATAGTAAATTATAAAAGCACCCAAGCTGCGTTTCCAGTCCGATCGACACAATAATAGTCATGTTTTATAAAATTAAATCGGTCACGGTGATTTCAATATCAAAATTACCAAATTAATTACCCAAACACATTCAAAATATTTTAACTAGATCAAATACCATACACTATTATGATAATATATGCCGAGTTATTGACAATGGGATAACTCGGGCCAATAATTGTATTGGCTTGCATTCCTCCATACATAACTATGATTCACTATGTGATATATTAGAGGGTGTAGCAGCATATCAATACTACATACGGGCTTAAGCGATAGAGAACATGATAATGGTTATTGGTTTTGTTACTCCAAATTTGAAGGTTAATTCTTCTAGTCTAAAAATATTTACCTATCAAAATGATATGTAAATATTTAAACTATCTAGTCTGTTTTTAATTATACCCGTAAAGGGAGAACCGGCGAGAGAATAATAGAGATACGAGTTCTCTGCTTGCCCAATATTACGGTCACTCGTGAGCATTTAATCTTAGTCCAAGTAGAGAAGTAGCTATTGTATCGTTGGTGGTTGGTATTTACTGGTGATATTATACTAGATACCTACCTACCTACTTAAGGTGTTCCACGTGTATTCATAGATAGATTATTTATTCATACAAACAGGTTACATCATTAAGTTAGTAGTGCCTTAAAGCCTATGTTAGGTTTGTCATAAATTCATAATACATTTTTTTTTACTTATCAAAAACCTTTATGTTCTTACAGCTCTGTCAGAACATAAAGGTGTCCTATTAGCCCTCCTATATGCCCTATTAGCTTTACTTTTCATAAATAAACTATCTTTAGTTAATAAGTTCAACAAAAGACAGCCATTGTTATAGAGCCTTGGAAACTTTCCTTCCATTCAAAATACGCCGCCCAATTTGTGTCATCACAATATCATAAAGGCGTTGGCAGTTCAAAAGTAGACTCGAAAATTAGTTTATCTCTGTCTCGTCTTGTCTTTAATGCTGAATTTTTATTATATATTTGGGTAGTAATATTTCAAAGATTATTAAGATTGCTTGAACTTTGTCATCAAGTTTAAAACGAATTAAAAACCTTCTTTCATCAAACAATATACATATTTAGCCACGGCTAAGATTTAATAGTGAAAAGTTTCTTGCACTATGTATTGTTACAAATTTGTTTTTACAGCTATGTCACTAATTTCTATATTACTTTAAACCCTGCTGGATAGATATTAATGTAGGTATGGAGACGTTCGATGTCGTTTCTCCGCGCTTGTTCCTGATCAATGAATTATTAAATCTTTAAGCATAAAACCTAAATATCTGTTATTCAGGTTTTGCAATGAAATAACGAAAGTTTGCTGGGTTTTTGAAACATTTCGTCAAACGAATCACTCATTTAAAATATCGCTGACACAGTTTATTTTCAAAGAACGTGCTATTAATCGTTTGAAACCTGATTCTTCTCAAAGGATCTCTTCTATCGTTCAGGTTTGAAGCCGTCAAGATCATCTGATTTCAATTCATCAAAGCCATTATTATCGGACACAGAGAAAATACAAAGTTTGTCAAAATATTTCCACGAAACTTGGATCTTGTTGTTGTTCATTTAAAGAACAGGCAAAGCTATAGCGTTATCAGATAACTTACACAAAAGTAAAGAAGAAATATTTATATTCTAAAATGATTTAACCAATCATTCCCACTACTACCCTACACTACTCTGGGTTTACGTTTTCCGTTGTTTGAGCATTTACGATGGTCTCGCGCTAAGTGCATCTTTTGAGACTCTACTAATTTGAGCACACTTGGGAAAATGTTGTAAAATGAATCGTTTGTAGGGTCTACAAAATTTGGTTGTGAAATATTCTTATCAGTGTGTCCCATTCAAAGTACATGTGAAATAGTCAACGAGCGAGTATAGGGGCTGACAAATGACGTCCGAATATGAGGCTAGTGGCGGACAATGATAATGTCGCCAGTAACAAATGGGGGGCCTGCTGTGAATGGCGGCCGACGTGATTTGAGGATTACGATATATTATTGCCAACACTATCGTGAGTGCAGTAAGGTTCAGTTTGATGGTAAATTTTAGAAAAAAAGAAAAAAATTGAATTTAAATAGAGATATGAGCTAGCTAGTATTAATGCATGCATAATATAGTTTTTATGTGGTCAGGTATCTACCCATCAACGATAGCGTATCAAACTGCCTAACGTTGGAAAGATAGCTTTGCATTTACGAGTATGCGCGTCGGTATTGGAAAATTCTTCACAAGTCACCTTTCGTTCGCGTCGTCAAATCATCCCGAATCTAGAACCAAATTACTTTGCAAATAAGATTTTTCAGCAGAATAATGTTATTTTCTACTTCATCCATTATTTTTCATAGCCCCCGAAAAATATTTAGAAAGTAAGTCATTAAAGAAGCGAATAAATCAGATGTCGCCGTTTTATTTAGGCGTTCATGAGGGAAGAAAAAACAACGTGCAAAATTAGAAATTGCGATCTCCGAGGATTCACGGACTATCATAAAAATGTCTGAAATATTCTGGGAAAAACGTTTTAAGGCAGTATTTTTGGTAGAC
Organism: Eupithecia abbreviata; assembly: GCA_943735965.1. Classification (NCBI taxonomy): domain Eukaryota; kingdom Metazoa; phylum Arthropoda; class Insecta; order Lepidoptera; family Geometridae; genus Eupithecia; species Eupithecia abbreviata. The sequence continues at coordinate 8,132,879 of OX030982.1, read as the reverse complement.
AACTGGAGCGGAAGCTGAAGCGGAATTGTAAGCGTTCAATGATCATCACGCTCTAAAGTTCAAAAGACAACTGCCAATGTTTTTTCAGTGAGGCGGTTTCAAAGAAGCAGTTTTCACTTGAACTTCATGCTTGCACTTTCACTGATTTATCTATCACGAACTCCTGTGAATTACCGAAAACGCTCCCTCATAATATATATACCTTTAATAAGCCAACTTACATTTTTTTCAACTAAGACTTAAAGATAATAAAAAATATTTTAAACAGTAAGCTATCATTTCTATCTAACTTTACATCAATAAAGCAACATGGTATTGTGGATAAATGTTTTTGTGTTCAAATTCTATTCAGCATTAGTATTCGACCTTCTAATGGGAAGATAGGTTAGTTTTAAAACGATATATTTTGCCGCTCTTAAGCACTCACGTGGCTTTTCTGGGTCATTTACTTTCAACTCCGTAAATCGTTTACTTCACGGTACGGTTTCAGCGGTAAAACTGAGAGTTGTTGGTATATATTTTAACTTCTTTCATTACCTACCTAGAAGACTATACGTTCCATTTCCGCCACAAAATTCGCAATATTTTTTCTACTCACGAAGTTATCGAAGATGTATTTTTTTCGCTATTAATATACTAATTTACTAGTCAGTAGAAGGGTCGTGTTCTTGAATTTAGGCTTCAGACAGCTCATGACATGTACGAATTTATCTTCAAGCTTGGTCAAAAATGTGAATTGATCTTTCTTATGACAATTTAGATAAAAATTGTATATTCGCGTCAGGTCAAGCTCACTGGCCATCAATAAACATTCAAATCAACCCTAGACCTTTTATATTTCATACCAGTAGGTCTATCAGGAATAAATGAACGAAACATGGAATATTGTCTTAAAATACTCTAGTATCTAGTACAATGTAAATACCATATCACAGTGATTAGGTGATTAACTATATTACTACTATGTTTTTGTCACGATACTAAGCCTATGGCAGCGAATATTTGGGCAAACGAAGAAGAGCCACTTTTCTCCGATTCGATATTGTTTTTTAAATTAATTTTTCTTTATTAATGGCAGAAAAAATGTGTTTTTTGAGTTAAGAACTATTAGAAAATTTTTGTTTTATTTCCAAAAATGTAAACTAACTATATATTTAGTCTGAAGGATAGGATTCGTAACGAATACATCCGACGGAGAACCATATCGACATAGCTCAAAGAATTAGCAAGCAGAAGTGGCAGTAGGCCGGCCATATCTCGCGAAGAACCGACGGCCGCTGGGGCAAACGTGTTCTTGAGTGGAGACCACGACTCGGTAAACGTAGTGTAGGACGCCCTCCGACCAGGTGGGATGACGACCAGCGAAAGACTGCAGGTAGATGCTGGATGCGGCAAGCTGAAGACAGGGCGCTATGGCGCTCATTGGGGGAGGCCTATTGTCCCGGCTTAGAATATTTCCGCTGAGTTACTACTCGGATCGGAAAGTCCGCTGAGTTACTTTCCGGTTTTCGAGCAGCAACTCAGGGTTAAATTAAGGTTCTAAGTGAAACAAGTAAAAAATGGATTAAAAATTTATTAAAATTAAAGATAACAATAGGGAGCCTGAAGGGCTATGTTATATTTATGATTTTAAGTTATGTAGCTCTGCCAGAGGGGCTTAAAAGGGGGTCCGTTAAATCCTACACATGGCTGATCTACTTGATTATAAAAAGGTCTGCACTTTATTTTCCTTCTTCCTCAGTACTTCCTTTATTGCGCCGCGGGTGTAGCAGAGACCCTCGACGAAAGGTGTAAGCGCTGGCTGGAGTTACAGGTCCAAAAGGGTATCGCAGCTCGAGGAAAGTCCGGCCGGAGACGAGACTGCCCTTAGGGTGGACTTTGAACCCTGGAATGCGCATAAAGCACGGCATTACAGCCAGGTCTTCGTAGGGTGATGGACCCCCACGGCAGCACAAAAGCAAAAGCACTAAATGTTTATGATGCCGTGGAAGTCACAATCAGAACGTGAGGTGAAAATAAATACAACAGGTGCGAAAGAAACAAAAAGAGAATTTACTAAATTTAACATAAAATATATAGAATGAAATGGAAAGAAATGCAACAGGATAGAATGTAAGATGTATGAAAAACCGAAGCCCGTGTAGGGAATGAGATGACATGGTAAAAATGAACAAAGCCCATGTCATTCATTGAGCAATGGTATGAGCGTCTACAGCCTACAATAAAAATCAGTGCAAAACTTACCCAACAGGGGTTTAAACTACACACACTATTTATGTTATCTATATAAATAAAAATGAATTGTTGTTCGTTAGTCTGATTAAAACTCGAGAACGGCTGGGCCGATTGAGCTGATTTTGGTTTTAAAATGTTTGTCATAGTCCAGGGAAGGTTTAAACGGTGAGAAAACATGGTAAAATTGCGCAGAAATTTCCACGCGGGTGAAACCGCGGGGCGCAGCTAGTTTAAAATAAATGTATTCAATCGTAGATTGATTAGGATTTTACGTGCACAGTGGTATTGTCTTGATCGAACGACCAGCAACGTAAAAATGGCGTGTCTGACGTCTCACGCGCAACCGGAACCGGCAAACGTCAGCCTTGCGAGACCATAAACAATTTCCGTCCGTAGTGATGTGATCAAGCGTGTTGGCGAGTTTACTTGCGTCTAGTTAGTGCGCTGACGAATGACTAACTAGACTAGCCACGAGTTTATTCGATCTGTAGGAATCGAGTTTAAGTTACAAAAAAACGTAGGTATGTAACCTGTTACGTTACACTATGTCCAGCGGTGGACTGCTATAGGCTGATGATGATGATAATGACTTATTTAGTTAAATTAATTGATAGTTTAATTAATGTATTCAGATACTTTGTTGCTATATACTTTTTATGATAAAATTTATTTCCCACTTTCGTTTCTAATAATGGTTATTCCTGATAAGGTCCCAGTTAAGAAATACCACCTATCCCCGGTAATGGCCCGCAGATATCATTTATCAAGCTTACCTCAGATGGGTATCGAGTCCTCCGGTGATATGTAACAGGAATTCTATGATAACTGCTTATTTCAAACCTGTAGGTAGTTTTTGCTCTAAGATTTCGATATTATACTTGGAAGGTTTGTCGACTGCGAACATTTTTTTAACCTAAGCCATTCGTGGTGCCGCGCTACATAGCGGTTGTGTTGCGCCGCACAGGTGTTTCGTTCGAGAAAATATATTACGGCTGTGCTGAGTCACACAGATGTGTGATTTCTTAGTCGCTGCGCAAATGCGTATTTACGCAATTACGCATGGCAAACACGAGTGTGTGCCAGCACATGCGTCTTTCATAAAAAACACATATGGTAAGATATCAGCACTCAATGTAACATCACAAGTTACCCCCGGAGTAGCTAAGATAATGTTATTTACGTTCTTGTAGGTACGTATAATCTTAAAGCCAGCATTGCCAAGTCAAGTAAATGCACAAGTCACTGGTTTGAAAATATTAAAGTAGGTACAACCACTTTCTTTAAAATATGAGCGTTTACCTCTTGGTATCGGCATACAACAAAAGACACTCTTGAAGATCAGAAATATCTTGAAAGGTGAAAGGTGCTTTTACATTTGGAAATATACGAGCATCTAGGTATGAGTGTTGTACGAGTATATAGAGGTTGTCAGTTTTAAACTTACTGTAAATTTTAATTCTTGTTTCTATACCTACAGGTATAAAGATTTTATAACAAGAAGGTAATTCTTAGAAAGGCTGACTGAAAGAACAACAGCACTTCTGATAAGTGACATCTTTTGAATCAGTTTATGAAATTTATGTTCCTTTTCACAACAATCGAGCCGTGCAAAGTAATAATAAATAATAAATGCGGGACAATTTACACAGCATTATCTAGCCCCATGGTAAGCAGAGCCTGTGTTATGGGTACGAGATAACTGATATACATAATACAATACATTACATAGATAGATATTTTTTATTATATATAGAAAACGACCAGAACACCCGGAACAAATATCTGCAGATCGTACACACAATTGTTCCGAGGCGGGAATCGAACCCGCAACCTCCTGCGTCGCAGGCGGACCTTCGCCCACCGCGCCACATCGGTCGTCAAAGTGACAGTATATCCCATCCACCATCACAAAAGCAAAAAAGGTATTAAAGGCACTTTTCACTAACAAAAAGAATGTATCTAAGTTTCCCCGGTAATAATGAAGCCTTTGTGACTAAACGAAATTAGGTTTTTATTTATGGTCGCGCCGGTTCTGATAAACGATGCGAAACAGGAGGGTATCCGTGACGGAAAAGTAAAAACTTTGAATAGAAGTTACAGTACATACATAATGACACATTTACTTACGATCGGTGACAAAGGAGCCATTTGTATTTGAAGTCCAAATGTGGACGTCAAGCGGAGCAACCTAAGGTCCATAAGGTTAACCTTCTGCATACTTCCTAGACTATTTGCTTAGATGGTCGGTCAGGAAATATAGGTACGTATAGTCCTCTTACGTCAAGAAAGGACTGTCTTAAATAAAAGACATCATCTATATATATAAAAGAAAGTCGTGTTTGTTACAACACTTATAACTCGAGAGCGGCTGGACCGATTTAGCTGAAAAATGGTGGAGAGGTAGCTTAGAACCAGGAGTCTAACATAGGATACTTTTTATCATTTAAACAATTTGACACATAGATTTCCACGGGGGCGAAGCCGCGGGGAGCAGCTAGTTGTAGATAAACAAAAAATTATATGTTTTTTTGGACTACACAAACATGAATCGAGCACATTTATTTTAGTCTGTTACGGAGGTTCAATAAACGAACCCAGACATGAAGCACTCCTACTTATGAAATAAGCATCTATTCTGTGCAAAAATATCGCTACAAGGAAAAAAGTCTTCCTAAACAGGCGGTGGAAAACGGCACATATAAAACACCTATATTGCAAGAAAATGCCTAAGTTATCTTGCAGATATGTAAGTAGCATTATTTTTTATTGAAGACTCGCTTCTGTTCGCGGCTTTGCTTAACTATCATGGAATGAATGAATGAATATATACTTTATTGCATTTAAAACATGAAAAAATAAACGTTATACCTAAATTTAATTGAATTATCATATAATTAAGCTACAGATAAGAACTATTCTATAGAATACGCGTTATACAATACACACTTTCAGCATTCTGTATGGGAAGATCCTTATCTTGCCGTGACTGAGACATTCTGAGACGGCAGTGATAGCAAAGTGTAGTCGTCGTAATCCGGTCTCTCATTGCGTCGCGGACACTGTTAGTGTTGTGTGTCGTCCGAGTGTGCAGATGGACATTCCTACTATTGAAAATGAAATGAGGGTAGTTTCAAATAAACTAGCCCCCGTTTCATAGGTGTATACCTCCTACTTTAAGTATTAAATAAATAAATAAATGAATAATGCTGGACAATTCACACAGCATTATCTAGCCCCATGGTAAGCAGAGCTAGAGCGAGAGTGTGTTATGGGTACTAGATAACTGATATACATAATACTATATATTACGTAGAGGATATTTTTTATTATACATAGAAAACGACCAGAACACCCGGAACCAATATCTGCAGATCATACACACAATTGTTCCGAGGCGGGAATCGAACCCGCAACCTCCTGCGTCGCAGGCGGACCTTCGCCCACCGCGCCACATCGGTCGTCAAAAATCTATGTAATTTAATTAGTCTTAACCTGCCTGTAACATATATTATTTTCACCTCATTTCTCTCATCACTGTGAATGATCAATAAATGCCTCTTTATCTCCATTATTTAGTTATCTCTGATGGAAAATACAGGTAAAACACACAGTAATATATTCATCACACTAATATGATAAATGCTAAAGTTTGGAAATTTGTTTTTCTTCGCGAGAAAGCTACTGAACCGTTTAATTTTAGGTACAAATAATTAAAAATATATAGGTACTGTTTGACGTAGTTTAGATATTTCTACTTAAAACGCGCTGTACTTATGTGATATGAGTAAGTTCTATGTAATTCAAAATAAAAACCATAATCTAGTTTTTTCAACTAACACGAACAGAACTCAAGCAACATGGCACCAGTAACTGCTGGTCACAGTTCTCCCAAGTTACACGTTCCCGACATCTTTAATTATAAACCAAAGAAAAATAAAACCTTCCAGTTAACGCCTGAAAAATACAGAACTCCCCAGGGATTTATTAAAGTGGGTTTGACGAAGGTGAAATTATGTTTCGGATTAAGTGATCAAGATACGGGAAGTTTGTTTGCGGGTTCGATTCCCTGGGGTCCCGAGAGTTTCTTACAAGGTGGCTGAGGGTTTGGATTTGTTGTGATGAAGGTGGGTATTGACCAGTGTTGCGGGGCGTAATGTAACGTGTTAAGGCTAGTTTATATCTACAGACATCGAGCGTGCCAGACACGTGCCTTGGCAGACAAACAAATATTATAGAGTGTATAAAATATTGTGTATAAAGTATTTATATCTACAGTGCATACGCCTACAGACACCGGCCGAATGAATATTCCGCTGTCTGAACGCACTGTGCCGGTGATGTAATCGCTACATAGCCAGTGTTCGTGCAATCAGTACGGGGCGTAATGTAGGTACCATTCGCAGAGACCATGATATGTTACGGTATCATGCTGTAATTAGTATTATTTAGTATTTAGATACCTAGCTGTTAGTTTTACCAAAATTATAAAATAAAATAAAAATAAATAATATAATATATATAAATATTTATTAATTTATTTAAACTTTATTGCATTACTAAGGGTACAAAGTGTGGCCTTAATGCCGAGGCATTTTCTACCTACCAACCAGGAAAAACATGTTTAAAAAAAATATTTACAACCTTAAATATTTTTATTCTCCCTCTACAGTTTTTCTTGTTCCAGTTTCCCCCCCTTAAATAAATGTATTAAAAGAGAAAAACTGGAAAAATACCATCGAAGTGATTTGTCTGTAATACCACTCAGCCGGTCCGTCAGTTTTAGTGTAAAGTGTGCTTCAAGCCTTAGCGAGACAAGACATTAGGTTAAAGGAAGCAGTATTTCCTGTCGATTTTCCCCGGAAATGCGCACATCACTCGCCGTACCGCAGTCGGAACACCATCGTTTGTCATCCACCGGAAGATGCGCAAAAACTGTGCGTGTACGTTTCATTAGTCTTGAATGTCTTTGATTTTATTGGACCAATTGTAATTAAGAGAAGTATTTTGTCCAAAGCCAAGATTCACCTTGGGGCGCTAAGTCAAAGTAATAAATAATGTGAATTATCCAGCATTATTTAAAAGAAGTAAAGCGATACAAAGATCGCTTACGGCAACACTAAAACCGTTCTTCATTTATCACATTGACTGAACTGTTAACATTGAGGCTGCTGATAAATTCACTACCTAACGTCTCGCTCGGATATGGGAATCATTCATAGTAAATCAGATATCATAATAATCTTATAAATAAATAATAATAAATAATTCTGGACAATCCACATAATATAATCTAGCCCCAAGCTATGCAGAGCTTGTGTTATGGGTACTAGATGACTGGTATACATACATAATACAATTTACATTTTCGAGATTCGCCTACTGCACCGCAGAGGTTTTCAACTTCGGTAATTTCTCTCTCTGTTGTAATAATTTGGTATCTCAACTGTCCTTAATTATTAGAATAAGTTTAGTAATTTAATAGTATTTTGGATAAAATTTAAATTTTAGTTATCTCGCTCACGTAATAATGTTTTTGCATTAAAAACCGAGATTCTTATAAAATAGATTACTTACTATACTGCAGGGTGTAATATAAGTAAGGGCCAAACTTTAAGGCTAAGTTCAGAAATTTCAATCAAAGAACACATGAAGAATTATATTTTTTATGTGTTTTACTATTAAAAAGTTATATTTTTATTATTATAAAGAGAAAATAAATAAATTATTTTTATACCGAATAGTTTTTTTGGGACAGACAAAACTATTCACTTAGGTTATGTACCTCATCGGCCTAAGCCTCTAAAGTACGGAGGGAATTCGTACCTACAATACCTGACACAGTCCGCGCCGGCCACCATGCCCTGCGTTCTTGCGGGCGTTGGTCGGCGTCGTCGTGGCGGCCCTTAATAAGGTGTTGGTGTGCGAAAAATGTTCACTCAGTTTTCAGTTTTATTCGGTGGTTACACATGGTTTTAAATATAAATTATGCCACATGGTTTCCGGAAAAAATAATTTGAATAAATTAATACGGACTATTGCATAGGTACATGCCGCAGTCTGTTTTCTAGTTTAGCGGGTATTCCGTATTTATGTTTAACAGATACCACGAGTCATGTTTTTTTAAAATCTATTTGTAGTAAATTAAAATCAAATCTGAAGGGATATTTGGTCCTTACTTTTTGTAACACTCTGTATTCTAGTAAAATAACTAAAATCCTCTAAAGCTAAACTAATTTCAGCTCAACCCAGCTACACTTTAGTTAACACACGTGCATAGTCACAGCTGGTCGTCAGCTTTATTCCCTTTATTCCTATCACGTAGGAATCATCACTTACAAAAGTTGAACAGTTTTGTAGCACATTTGAATTTGAAGCTCTATGATTATACCTACATTTTGTTTGTACAGTAATCGAGGTCATTTTCTTGATTTATTTTATATGTACCTATACCTACATGATGTTATCAAGCTTTGTGCCACCACACCAGGACCTGTCTGAAAATCAGCGCCGCTACTTACTTAGGCTTGTAGCGGCATAATGCTGAGACAGGGACCTTTTTGGCCCCTTATGTAACACGTATTTGCTCTATTTTGTATGTCTTGTCTATTCCTTGTAATTTATTTTTCTTGTTTTTATTATTTTCTTACCATGTAATGTGTTATATGTCAAATAAATGTATTTTCTTTCTTTCTTTCTTTTATTATTTAATCATCAATCTATAATAGTCCCCTGTTGGACTTAGCCCCCATTAGCGGCTTATCAACCTGACTTAAACTTCCCGCATCCAGCATCTGGCTGCAGTCTTTCGCAGGTCTTCCGGTCGGAGGGCGTCCTACACTGCGTTTATACCGGTCTCCACTTAAGAAAACGTTTACCCCAGCGATTGTCAGTTCTTCGCGATATATTCACGGCCCACCACTAGGTACGTGATTACAACTATAAGCTGAAAAAACCACATAGTTGTTAAGGTCAAATAAAGCTACATAGCAGTCGAAATTACTAAATATATACGTTTCCATGCTGACTTTTTAATAACTTTTCGTGCATTAAAACGTTAGGTGAGCCCGAGGACTGGGGGCACAAAGAAGGTCCCTTTTTTCAGATTTTGGCTTACATCTCGTAAACGACGCGTGATACGAAGTTTTGTCATACTATGTCATATTATGAAGCAGATAAAAAACACTTTATACTTATTTCCAATCGTTGTCTTGAAACACGCTACCTCTGAAGATTAGAATGAAACAGAAATTTAACAATGAAAGGCGTAAAATAAATAATAAAGAAACGAGAACTTACCGGAGAGTTCGTGAAATTATGAACCCAAAATGTCCCCATAATGTGAAAACTTTTTGTTAATGTTTTACAAACTTGTATCAAAACAAAGATCGCGCCTACAAAGTCGTTTCCCACATTTAAAATATGAAAATACCTTTTCGCTCGTTAAATAATTTCCAAGTCATGAAACCCTGTTAAGTAAGTGCATAATTTAGAACTATAACAGTAATGTTTAAAACTAATCTAGTGCTTATAAACACGTAGGTAAGTCAACGCTTAAAATGGCTATTAATTTTAATGCTTTGTATAGCTGTATTATTAAAATTCATCATATTTTTATTTTTTTTCGTAGCAAATTGAATAATGTTGACTTAGCTCAAAATGATTTGGAATTTGGAGTGAATAAATATAATTGTGGCCAAGGGGCATTCTCGGCAATATGAAGCTACCATCAATCAATAAAAAAACTTAGGTTGCAGACCGAAAGCTAAACTTAGTTTAACTTAGCTGGCATAGCAGACGGAATTTTTCATACCACGTTACGTACCAGCTTAGATAAATTTAATGCTGTTTGCGGTCCTATTCTGCGAAACTAATTGCTCTGGGATTACATCAAATCAACACGCACTAGCTATATTTATCGCTTCTGAGCTAAGCGATTGTTACTGATTTGTCATTTATTTGATTTTTTCTTTGTGTTTTTTTGACTTTACTATGACAATTTTTATTTATTAGCAATATTTATTTATTTTTACTGTTACAGAACTACACGGTTTGGTTCATCCTTAGAAAAAGGAACACAAATAAAAAAGTCAAAAGTGTAAAGTTAAGTATACAAAACTGAGTGAGCGTATACGAGCTACTCGTAAGCTGAAAGTTAGTTTAGCTTTTAGTTTAAAATCCAAGTAATACTGGACACATCACCATCTAGCCTCAAAACTAACTTAATTAAACTTAGGTTTTATTGTGTGAAAGACACGCAATATCTATGCAATTCCTCGACAAAAACCGTCTCTATGTTTGAAGAAAAACTGTTCTCTTCGTATGAAACTATTTAAAAATGCAAGCATAACTTGCATGAGCCTTGCATGCTAAAAGTAATTACTGCATATATTGACGCCAAAAAGGTTACTTAATGGCGTCTAAGGTAACCTTAAACATTAAATTATGATTGTAAAAATAATGTTAGCGGTTAAAAGTTTAACAAACAAGCTTTATAAATAGTTAATTGTAAAGAATTAAAATTATGAAAGGTTTATGTTGTTTTTTTGAGTTATGTTGGTTACACATAAATTTATTTGACGACTAAATATTCCTCGATCAATATATTTTCGTGCTCCCAATTATCAAGCTATATCCCTGAGCTTTATCAAGATAAATTTTAAGTATCTACTTACTCAACAGTATATAATCGAGCGGGTTGAGCATTTATGTATTTGTACATGTTTTGTTTTGTATATAATAATATATTTACAATTTTAATGTCTATAATACGCCACCGTCTATACCTATACTATAGCTACGGGTCCATCCAAAGATTGCCTGGAAGAAATCGCTCTTAGCGATAAGGTAGCCCATTGTGCATCTGTATCTTTGTTTGTTTGTTCTTTACTGTTTTTTTTTCTGTGTTTGATGTGCAATATAGCATATTTGTATTGTATTGTATTGTTGATAATTCTGATAATTAAGGTTTATTCATTGGACTTTCTAAATAACAATGGTAATTATTAGATATTTCTTCATAAACAATTTAACTGGAATACAATGCTAAAGCACAGCTACTATTGCTCTACCTGCTTTTTTCTAATATTGTAAATTAGGCCTTTCGTACTTTGAACTTTGACAAGCGAATGGAGTTGTGGCAAAAAGCTAGTGAATAAAAAACATGTATTTAACAAAGGGTAAAACAAGGAAAAAGCCACAAAATATTTTAAGCAATGCTTTTAAATATTCCTAAAAAGCCCATTATTGTATTTCCTCAGAATCTAAAGTAACAGCCAAAACAGGAGCTAAAATGCCTTTTTGGGTAATTAACTTTTCATAAATTTGAAATTAGAAGAAATTAGGAACGGACTTCTTTTGGCGACATTTGTTTTTCACCGCAAAAGGTGAGATCGTTTTTTGTCGTAATTTATTAAAGAAGTTTCTAGAACGAAATTGAATTTATTTGTCAACAAAAAAATTTAAGTTAAGTAAGTTAAAATTTAATCTTTTGTCTATTTATATTTTATTTATGCACATGTACCCACGTCCACTTTGTCTCTCTCTCCCAATAAGGTTTGCTGGAAGAGAACTCTTTTTAGGGTTAAGTTCGCCTTTGTATAAATTTTCTAGAATAAGTTTTGTGTTATGTTTTTCGTGCAAGAAGTATAAATAAAACTCACAAACTATATTCAAAGTTTTCAGGTCAAAAACCTTTTTAATATGCATAGCATATTTCTCCAAAGCTTGAAACCGTAAAATTCCGATTTATGTCCGTCCATTCATTCGAGTCTAGCGTTTGCAGAATGCCAGCTCGGCCAACTTAACATTTTACGGACAATATCACGTACAATCTGCTATGCTCGGCCGAGGTGACTTAGTTTTAGTTCGATCGCGTTGGCCTGGTTCAAGGAATCGCTAGAACAACTAGGTACAATACAAAATACTTTATTGTACACCAGATGCAGATGGTTACAAAAAATACATTATGGGCGACTTTATTGTTTCGTAGCTATCTCTTCCAGGTAACCATAGGTAGTTAATTCAAGTGAGACCAAATAAATACATAATTATGGAAGTCAGGTCTTTAGTGGTATACTACTTCATTTCTGGTTGACAATACTTTTTTAGGTCAATGTATATTAAAAATGTATATTAAAACAAAAAATAATGTATATTAAACCTAAATAAATTAATAGGCATATTATTATGCACCTACCTCATCAATCACACCGTTTATTGGTAAAAATCGTATGAAATTCCGTTAGGTAGTTTTTAGTTTATCGTTTCCAGACAGACAGACATAGCAGGGGACATTTTTTTATAAATATTGTAGTTATAAAAACTATGTCGTGTATAACGTTGGTGTTGTTCCAACGCAAATCAGGTTCTTATTTAACCTGATACATCCGTTATGAATGTTGAAACTGGTTATTTATACCGTGTCAAGTGAGTTGGTGTCATTGACCCGTTGACTCTGTAGTTTACATTGACTGAAACACCCTATCTCATCGCAAAAATGTGCAGTGAAGTAAAAACGCAGCTACGGGAAAACACTCGTCGCAAGTACTACGAAAGCTACGAAGTGCTACGGTGCTACGTTATAGCTACATTACATACTATTGGATTTGGTACAGCGATTACATTGAAATAGGTTTCAATGTTGGTTGACGAATTCCTGTTGAATAGTCACTTCGTCTCTCATCACTTAGTGGTGCGGCTAATATAATTTGGATAACACCAGTTCGTAGTTAACCCGCTTACATCCGTAATGAATGTTGAAACTGGTTATTTATACCGTGTCAAGTGAGTTGGTGTCATTGACCCGTTGACTCTGTAGTTTACATTGACTGAAACACCCTATCTCATCGCAAAAATGTGCATTGAAGTACAGTACTGTTCGAATTAATGTGAACATAACATAATTTTAACAATTTCTCCGTTTTCGCGGTTGGTAACTCGTTTAAACTGTAAAAAACTTATTGATTCTATGCCATAACGCATTGAAGAAGTTAAAGCTAAAGAAAGACATTGAAATATGTCTTCCTTTAGCTTTAACTTCTTCAACTTTCTTACTAAAATAAAATAATGTGTGTTATTTTCTCTCTTATTTTTTTTAGCTAATAAATGATATTTTCACAAATTATTTCTTGTGTTCACATGAATTCGATCAATACTGTGAACACGCCACTACGGGAGAACACTCGTAGCAAGTGCTACACAAGTAACGAAATGCTACGGTGCTACGATGGTACATAATAAAATACTTTTGAACTGTGTAATTTATCGGTTCAAAGATGTTTATTTCTCATAAAAACAAAAAAAATCACCTATAATAAAATACAATTAATCTTAAAAATTATGTAAGTATATAAATAAAAAAAAGTTTTTAAAATTTTTAATGTACTGATTTATTTTATGAAATGTTTTTAAGTTTAAGTAACTAGTGTAATTGGTTTGTAAAAATTGTCTAGGTACTTAATATACAAATACAAAATTTTTAAAACAAAGGGCTAACATTTAATTGTTTTTTATTATCAGTTTTTGCAAATTTTCATACAAAATGTCTCTTTTTACAAAAACAAACTTAGATTCCAAATCATAGTTGGATATTTAGTGTCCTCGACCTAAAGTTTGTTTCTCTGCTTTTGCACTTTGTATATAACAATAATGAAGCCTGAATTTTGTGCACTGCATTAGCTTGGCGGAATGTTATTATACGGATTTGTGTTAAACCGCAGGGTACACAAAGGATTACTTAGAGTAACTGATTCGCTACCGCGGCTTCTATTGTGCTAGGAGAACTTACAGAAGGCTATCATGGACAATTCGTCAAAACTGAGTCGTAGTTTAATTGTGATTAAAATCGTAGTCATATTATTTATTTTAGCAAATTACAAGAACAAAATAAATTCAAATTCTTTTCTTTTTATTTCTTTAGGCTTACAAAATATTACTATTCACTTAATTTTTTTTTCCACAAGTGGAAGAAGTGAAAGGGAAACCACTAGTACGTTCAACTGATATTTACACTTATATCTACTTTTATTTCCTTAAAATCTAAGACGTCATCAGACAGTAGATTGTCCCGAGGCGGGAATCGAACCCGCAACCTCCTGCGTCGCAGGCGGACCTTCGCCCACCGCGCCACATCGGTCGTCGAAACTATAACATCTAATAACGTAATAACAAAAAACTATAACATCTAATAACGCTTTGCTTTCAATATGTAACGTATTTATTTTTTAAATTTGGTATGCTAAAAGTTAAAATAACGATATTTTTATGCAGATCAGCACGGTAAATACATATAAAAATCCACTGCATGACACGGCCCCACAAATTCCAAAGGTTCGCTTTAGGTATCACGACAAAACGAGGTCACCTACTTGTGAGGAACTTAATCGAAAGCCGGATATAATTTTTCGCTTCAAAACGACGCTACCCCGGCTTGTAAATTATATGAAACTGGTTCCATCAACCAATTTTAAAGGAAGTTTTGGAGAGCTGCTGGAATCCGATTATAACTATCGCTGAAGTTTCGAGGTTCTATCGTTGAGATTTAATAGAATTTCTTGCTCGGTCAATTGGAACTTTTAAATACGTAGGAGATAAAAATAATTATTAATTAAAGTGATAATGTTTAAAAGTATAGATTTTGAGGTAGATGTAACCAATGAGTCATATTTCAATAATTATTCTACAAATAGCGTAAGTAAGCAAGTCAATCATATATTTGTCGTATATATTGTTATAATATAATATTAGGTTTATTCCTTACAAAGAAGTTAAATTAAAACATAAATTAAAAGTAAAAACAAATAATAAGGGGTTTTGTTTAAACTTGCGCAAGCTACTTTTCATCCAGGTTCCTCTGCGTAAAGCCACGTGGAGGAACTAGTACCCAAATAAAAAAATGTAAACAAAATCCAAGTTTTCAATTCCCGCCAGTCTGTAGAAAACTTTGAAGTACAAAACTGTGCTCCTACAAAACCACAACAGGCAAAAGAAGTGTGTCACACTTGCAGTACATTTCTGGCATTTCTTTACGTCGAACTTTTTCTGCATAGATACGGCCTTGCGCCATACCAATGTAACTTTTGATGTACTTTGCACCGTATTACTTCGCCGTAAGTTTCATAATACTGTGGAGTTTTTCAGTAGAATCATGTTTACGGCACGGGGTCAGTTGGTGAAAAATTAGCTATTTAAAAAACTGATGCCGCGGTAATATTTTAAAGGGTGACTAACTGCTGACATGAGTATTTATAGTTTATCATCATCATCATCATCAGCCTATATCAGTCCACTGCTGGACATAGGCCTCCCCCAATGAGCGCCATAGCGCCCTGTCTTCAGCTTGCCGCATCCAGCATCTACCTGTAGTCTTTCGCAAGTCGTCACCCCTCCTGGTTGGAGGGCGTCCTACACTACGTTTACCGAGTTGTGATCTCCACACAAGAACACGTTTGCCCCAGCGCCCGTCGGTTCTTCGCGAGATATGGCCGGCCCACTGCCACTTCAGCTTGCTAATTCTTTATAATTTTTATTAGATTTTTATAATACCTGTAAATTTACTTTATATTAGTCGTGTCCTACTAGTAAAGAGTGTGGTATCTACAAATATATATAAAAATTAACCCCTATTTCATCTGGTCACGCTATAACTTGAGAAGGGCTACCGATTTCATTCATATTTAAAAAAAATCTAATACGTTGTGGAACATTAAAAATATTAAGAAAATTGCTATATTTCATATTTTTCAAATTTCAATTGGATGATTACAAGTACTATTTATATATTTTAACGGGTATTTATCGCGTTTATTTACTTATTATTCCCGACGTTTCAACAGGTTTGCACACTGTCTGTCACGGGATGACTGAAAACGGGTAAAGAAACGCGATAAATACCCGTTATAGTACTTGTAATTATGTGTTCTGATCGCGTAAGTTTAAAAACATCCATTGGATGAAGCCGCGGGGCACAGCTAGCAATAAATAAATAATGCTGGACAATCTACACAGCATCATCTCACTCCATGCTATGCAGAACTTGTTTATGGGTACTACATGACTGATATACTTAATAGAATATGAAGATTAACTTTATAGATAGATATTTTATGAAAATGAAAAGTTTTTCTTTCTTTAAGCTTACAAATAAGCACTTAGACAGGTCATATTTTATACTATAATATAAATTAAATTATTTGCTGCAACAGGGCCAATACCTTCCTACTTAAATTCCATTTTCGAAATGATTAAAAATATTGAACATCCAGGCTGATTTTTTTTATTTATGTGTCTTATGTATCTAATAACATGTTTCCCTACCAAAAAAACTAAATAGTAATCTTCAAAACAGTAAATACTGCAAAACCTTGGCCGTTTGAATAGGCTTTCACAGCGAATAAGCAAAGAGGTTTCTTTTAAAAACACACTAAGCGGTTTTGGGGGACTTGACATTCAATAGAGCATATGAATTTATTTATGTGGAACCCTTCGCAGCTTTGAGATAAATATTTAGTTTTACACAAATTCGTGCGTTATTTTTAGATGCCTAGTTTTTAGATCTTCTAAAATGTACGTATTTAGACTATACTAATAAACAAATAAAAAATATATACCTATATTATTAAATAACATACTAATAAATGCGTTGGTAACTTTGCCTCTCTGTCTGTCACCTTTTTCAATCTTTGTCTATTTTATAACAAATTATGTAAAAAGCATCGAATTTAACACATATTGTTACGGTTTTTCCTTTGACACAACAACCAAAAAGTTCAATAGCCCAAAATACAAACCAAATTCTCAACACGTATCAATTTCATGGAAGGTGGTATTTTCTCGTTTTAGGACAAATACATAATTATTACTTATATATGAAATGGGGGTTTTGTCGAACTGGCCACTTAGATCTTAAATATTCGTAACGTTGGTTAGGAATTCCAAATTCAATTTAATTTCAAAAAGGGGCTTGTATTTGTGTTTCGAATTTAGTGATAAATTCGTAGATTTTTTCGAATATGAACTTCAATTTAAGTAGCTACTGAAAAATTAAATTTATTTATTTATTTTATCATAAAACATGGTACGTTTTTAGTTCCAACTTTTCATTCTGGAAGCGTTGATCTACAGATCAAAACCCGTGGCCAGCAAGAGCTCCTAGACAATGCTCCTAGACAACAAAGAATTAAAAGTTATCGTGGAAGCGAATCCATCGCCAACCACTATCGTGAACAGTAGCGGCAGGCTTGGATGTGAGTGCTAAAACTATTTAATTCACTTTAAAAAAAAATAAGAGAAAAAGCTCGAAAAATTATGTACCACTTGAATTGAATGAATCACGCGTTGAGTGCTGCGTTACATTGCTCAACCATCACAATAACGAGGGGGTTTTAATTGTATCGTTATCTGTGATGAAAATGGAACTTGTACAATAATCGGAAACGACCATCACAAAAGTTGAATCCAGGAGAACCAGCCTCTCCTGGCGAATTACCCAGAAACTGGTACTGGTGAGTGTCTGGTGGGCCGGTGCTGGTGACATCCACTACAGCTTCCTAATTACTGGCCAGGCGATTACGGCAGATATGTACTGTCAACAATTGCAAACAATGATGAAAAGCAACCGAGACTGACAAATCACGCAAAGAACATCAAATTTGTCCATAACATATAGATTTTGTTACATGTATTACTCATTGACAATAACCCTTATTTTCTTCTCTAAACCGCAAAAGCTATCCACTTTAAACATCAAACGACAACTGAAAAGCGGCTTAATGGCCCAAAAGCGAAACCTTTCAAATCCCTATGAAACGTAAAACGCGAATAATCCCTATCTCAACCCCACGTGGTAAAAGTTGTTCGTCCACTAAAGTATATTAGCTTGATTAGCTGGTCCATCAAACTAATTCGCGCCAAGTTCAAAGATCGAAGGGAGGCACTGATCATTCAACTTAATTTAAATACATTAGATTTAGATATATTTTTTTATATTATATTGGAATCATATTCAATCATCGGCCATCTCATTGTTCAAAATTTTAACGCATCAGTGACTCCCTTTAAAAATACCCTCAATTTAACTGCTGTGCATAATTTTGTTGTTATTTTGTTTAGTTTGTTATTTATAAGTTTAGGTTATTATAGGACTGGCAAACTTTGCAAAGAAAAAGTCCGCGTGTGCGGGCGCGGGCGGAGGGCGCTCCGCCCGCGCCCGCACGGTGTCGCCCCCGGGTCGGTGCAGCAGCGATGTGAAGTTGTCACGCTTTACTGGCGTGAACATTAATAATAAAGATGATTAAAAAAAAACACAAATAACATACGCATAGGTTTTCAATCCATAATAAACCATAGATAGGCGCGAGCTCAATCAGCGTAGGCGCTTGAACAAGGGTTTTGAAAGATTAATTATTATAACATAAAATATTATCTAGAACCCATAACACAAGCTCTGCTTACCATGGGGCTAGATAATGCTGTGTGAATTGTCCAGCATTTTTTTTTTTTTTTTTTTTATAATATAAACTTAGATCGTACTTCTTATCGAACCTACATCATTATCAGGGGGTTTAATTCAGTTACTAATCAATTTACTTACCTACCAAATTCCAATTTATAATCTTATTGCATGAAATTGTTAAACCTATGAGATAATTTACTCAGCTGACTCTCAGCTATTAATATTTCTATACAAACCTTTGTGGTTTTCTTCGTGTTATTTTTAAGCTTTTTTGTGTAAAATTATTCTAAGTTGGTAAATAAATTTAAAAAAAAAACCGAGTTTAACTGAACTGAATTGTTTATAATATTCATCTCGTTCAATTGCGAAACGGTGAAATTGAACCATAGCAAGCTACAGTCAGGAGAGGATAACTTTATATATATATAAAGAAAACTCTACCTGAATCGGATTTTAGTCAGTAAATCATTACTGAAACTAAAGTCATTTAAATGGGGTATTTACCATGATTTGATTTTTGAGTTATCCAATATTTCGGCACCGTTGCATGCGCCATGATCACGGAGTAACTGAAGGCACTGCGAGTTTTTATAGGCAAAATCAAATCATGGTAAATATCCCCTTTTAAATGACTTTAGTTTCAGTAATGATGTTTCAAAAGTTGTATAATCATTACTGAAGTCACAAACTTTAGTCCGGATTCAAATTACTTAGTAGACCGTGCCCTGAAATCTCGGTATTGTCCTACTTGGTTTTAGCAACGGGCTGTGTTACTTAATAACTCATCTAGTGTCTGAATTATTAAGTTGTGTGACACATTTGGGTACGGCTGTGAAAGTTAGTTTATCCTAAGGACGAAATCCTTGGGAAGTGTTTTGCACGTGTCACTGATAGCGTTGGCAAGAAATATGAACCTTATTATTATGATACCCAGTGTACTTTGTGATTTCTTTACTTTGTCCAAGTACAAAAATCATTAATTACCGCAAAAAAATAATATAGACACTTAAATGTAATAAATAACCCACTTGTTTGTACCATCAGATTAAACTGACAATTAAAAATTAAGCTTGAAAACAATAAAACGCGAATTGTTATATTAGTCGAAGGGAAATTTGATACATAATAATAATGCAAACCAGTAGAGTCTAGGTCTTCCGTATCACTACCGAATTGATTGCGAATATTTGAATTGATATAATTCAAAACCCACATATAATTAGACATTAGAACTAACGCAAGTCTACTCTTACTCAAGAAAATATAACAAAACAAATACTTAACTTAAATAAGTTCTATAAGTTAAATAATAATTATAATAACGGAGACTGCATGCCATATCCAAAAAGCTGCATTGTTTATTTTATGTAGGTAATCGTTAGTTGTGTAAATCCGTATTATCACAGTTAGACTGAATTTTTTTTTTTTTTAATATCGATAATATTCTTATTTAATGAAATTATGTTGTATATGGAAATGGATATGATTTGTGATTTTTAATGTATGATTTTGTAATGTAAGGTTGACTCTATGATTTTTGTGTTGTTATTCTGTATTATATAATTATTTCTAATTTTAATATTAAATTCAAATATGTACTCTATTGCATTGGGTGTTCCCGTAAAAATAGAGGTACTTTTGTAAATAAATAAATAAATAAATATCTCTCAATTTGTACACCGTAATCGGTAAAACATATTTGATGTTTGTAACATCTCAATAACACAATATGTTTATGCAAATAAATGATCTTTATCTTTACTAAATTTTAGACATTCATCAGAATTAATTTATCAAAGTGGCAAGTAGGAGTCGACGTCACTATTGTAGCTACTCGGGATGTCATCCAGTTGACAAACGAACCTGTGACTTAGGCACGTGACGTAGATAACGTCCGGCGAATCAACTGCCTCCGGAATACGAGTACAGTTTGACGATAATCGTGAGGGAATACACTGGGGAGAATTGTGAGTCATGACGCTTGGATTCATGAAAACGCACTAGTATAGCGTTTTATCCGGCGAGTCAACTGCCTCTGGAATACAGGTAGACGATAATCGTGAGGGGATACACTGGGTAGAATTGTGAGTCATGACATGACGCTTGGATTCCTGAAAACGCACTAGTATAGCGTTTTATCCGGCGAGACAACTGCCTCTGGAATACAGGTAGACGATAATCGTGAGGGGATACACTGGGTAGAATTGTGAGTCATGACATGACGCTTGGATTCCTGAAAACGCACTAGTATAGCGTTTTATCCGGCGAGTCAACTGCCTCTGGAATACAGGTAGACGATAATCGTGAGGGGATACACTGGGTAGAATTGTGAGTCATGACATGACGCTTGGATTCCTGAAAACGCACTAGTATAGCGTTTTATCCGGCGAGTCAACTGCCTCTGGAATACAGGTAGACGATAATCGTGAGGGGATACACTGGGTAGAATTGTGAGTCATGACATGACGCTTGGATTCCTGAAAACGCACTAGTATAGCGTTTTATCCGGCGAGTCAACTGCCTCTGGAATACAGGTAGACGATAATCGTGAGGGGATACACTGGGTAGAATTGTGAGTCATGACATGACGCTTGGATTCCTGAAAACGCACTAGTATAGCGTTTTATCCGGCGAGTCAACTGCCTCTGTAATACAGGTAGACGATAATCGTTCGAAGATACATAACTGAGCGTTTTGATGCTTTGATTCATAAAATCATATAAGGATTTGTCCGCAGTGTTTTAGGTCCTTGCTTATTATGCAACACCTAATAATGGTGATTGAATCAAATAAAAATTCAATAAACCAGAGAACAAAAAACGGTCAATGTACAGTGTTACCAACTGGTATTCTGTCAGTCGGTATTCTAAGAATGGATCAATGCTTTTGGCACACCACCGTACCTCAATATGTTAGCTAGTCATCGCTTTGTAAAGATTAATTTTACCTGTACGGTCGAGGCTCAACGATAACTTATGTTTGTCAGCAGTCAATTTGCATCGGGCGCCGATGAACGGTGGCGCAGTGCATTTGGCGTCTATCCAGTAGAAGTTATCCATGCAATCGGTTGATTCATCTTTGCTCCTGTCCTCGGCTTGTCACATGCATATCTTTTCAACTAAAAATCATGTTTAAACTTAATTAGCCCATAGGTAAATTAATACTTTGTCTTGTCACATTTAAACCATCTCTAGCTTTCTGAGTGCTTTATCACCGACTTAGATTCTTTTTTGACACAAATAAAAAATAAACATATTAGGTAAAAGTGTTGGAAGCCGAACGCTCCGAGCCAAACTGAGAAGGTTAAAGGAGTAGAAGTGCTTCCAACGTTCTTCATGATCTGACTATACCGTTTTCGTTTTCTACCGATAGGTCCGACTTGAAGATGATAAAATTAGAGGTGTAATTTGAAGATAACTCTGTAAATACATTTTTTGTCGACTCCCTGTCGGTGCTAATTCAGCTTTGATAACAATAGTAAATATTCCAGGCTGTCCCGGTCCCGGTCACAAAAACCTCCTGTATGATTCACACAGCTCACTTAGATATTCGCCAGCACTGCTCGATCACACGGAAAGCCCCGCGGAGTCATATCGTCCCGTAATGAAAACCATTCGGGTGAAGGGAAAAAAATGCTCGAGATTATTGAAAATTGGAGTTTGAAGGGCTTTGATCGGAATCCAGTGTAATATTACGCTCACTTTCGGTGCCACTAATATTTTGCGTCTTCAGAAACTTTGAAGTGTAATTCGAGAATTGAGGAAGTGGTGGCTTTTTCTTTTTGACGATATTTTTGTTAACTGGGCCGTATTTGAAATGTAATCGGTGTAGTACACGATATAAATGCGAAATAAAATACGTCGTTATATCTTTTGAAATCAAACAATAATTACTATTGAACTGTCGTAGTTTGACAAATTCATACATTCATAATGGCAACCAACATTGCATAATAATGGAAAATTAAAAATTTTGAGCCAGTACGAATACCTAACATGAATTGTACTATCAAGTTAAAGGCTTAAAAATTTCAGAGAGATTCGCTCTTTAAAGGTACCTCAGGCTACTCTAGCCAACCCACACGCCAGGCTCCTTTTCTAAATTCAGAATAGGTAAGTGCCTGCTATGGTATTCGTGAACGGTTCTGAGTATCAGGCTTCGTATTTACCATAGTACAGCTACAACAGAGAACAAGTTGACCAGAATTCTTAATTTATGATGTTCCGGAAGATAGCTCTAGGTAATATTTACTTCTCGAAAGCATGACACGCTATTTGTCAAAAATACTATTTTATTTTGATTTAACTTTGAGCCATTACAATTATAAAATACAGATACCTGCAATACTAATTCACTGAACTTTCGCTACGCCTTTAAACAAATATACAGTAAGAAATACATGTATACACTCAATGTTAAACTTCTATACAATAATATAGCATTCACTGCTCAGCCTCGGCGGCGGCGGTGCGACCCGCAGGTGCATTTATATCATGCGACCACCTAGTAGAATGATATACATGGAGGCTCACTATGAAACTGTTAGTTTTAGTAAAAATTTTAGTTATACCTACGCACAGAAACGTTTCTCGCCATTTTTAATTTTTTGGTACTCTAACAACGAGTTCCATCAGGTCCGATAGAAGTTTTTGATTCGTATAGAAAACATGATCGATTGGCGTCAAAAAAGATAACATTGTTTTTTTTTTAACTAATTGTATTTTTTAAATGCTAACGAAAAAATATGGATTGTCTTTTAAGACCATTTTCCTATGTAGGTAGCGGTAGCTACACCGGTTTAGGTATGTCCCTTACATCCCCGAACAAAAAATCCAACCTTTCTGTTTACCAAGATAAACACTGGTCAGTAAAATAAAAACTTTTGGAGAGCCATTCAGTTAGCCAGTTCGGCTTAGTATAACAAGAAACGTACATACGTTGTATCGAAAAGTTACAAACTATTTAACAAAAGCCATTACAAAGTGTACAATTCGTTGCAGTCGACAGCACATATTGTTTCACGGAACATTGTTTCTAACCAGAACTTTTATATTGTTCCTTCACGCTGCTTTTAGTTAGATTTTTATAACCTTATTGGGATTAGATGTATGGGATAACTTGATTTTATAAAATAGATAACGATAACCATAGAAAATGAGTGAATACAGCAACTATCTTGACACACGACGGTCATCATGTCATTCTCGTTCTAGAAAAGGATCACGAACTGAAAAGAAGAATACCTATAAGCCCAAAATACCTATAAGCATAAAAGAGCACGCAAATCAAGAATAACACAAAAAGATTTCAACCTAAGATTCAGAAACTAACGTTCACATTCTCGAAGAGATTAACCTATTTTAGTACTTTCCTTAAACACTTCAAACGAATAAAGTGCACAATATAAACATTTTATAACTATGCTCAATAGCTTGAAAAGCTAGGCTGGATAACGTAGATCTCGGAAAAGATTTACGATCGCCTTCATTCTTTAGAAGACAATTCAAATGGTTTCAGAGTGTCTCAGCGCTAAGCGATTGTTGCATTTAATAAATAAATTGTTTAAAAGATTCTCTGAGGTTTGAGCATATGGAAAATAAATGACAACAACAGCAATTGTAACCGGATGTCGAAAAAATAATGGATTTATCAGAAAATATCTCAAAAAAGTAAAAAGTCTTCTCTCAAATTATTTCGATATCAAGCCATATCATCACCTGGTGACGGAAATTATAATTGGGAAATTGGTATGTCAATAATCGTTTTGTTGTTTGAATAAATTAATCCCCCGAGCGAATAAACTAACCATAGTTCAGCCATTTCTTGTCAAAACTTTTGTTAAATCTGAAAATGGAGAAACTTTCAAGCTTTATTTTGTGCCGAATGAATTCTAAACGTTCTACTCGTAGTAACAAATTGGGGCATAATTGAAAATTGCATTGCAGCACGAAGCGCTGACCAACAAAGCTTTAAAGTGGAAGATGGCTGGCACGTTGTACACGTGTACTTAAACGGACGTGAGTTGGGTTTGAACTAAAGAAAACTCGAAGACAACTAATTTAATAATTTGATTTGTTGTTCTTGAGTTAGAATTGAACGCGAGAATTCTGTTAACGCTATGAAATTTTTCAAGAAATGTCTTTTGCTCGCAATTTGTTATTTTTACCCTGTCATTCTTGGTCGTATTGGGACACACAAATATGATTGTACGAATAATGTAATGAGTTTATTATGGCATTATGTTCGTTTTCAGTTTGTTGTGTAAATACCTATTATGAACCTCTATTCAGGGTTTCTCAAACTTTCGGCTCCACGCACCCCTGTTAAAGTTTCCAGGTGACAGCGAACCCCTTAACTTACCTAATTAATTCCCCCCCCCCCCCCCCCATCGCCCAAAGAAAACAATAAAATTGACTGTTGAAGAAAATAAGGTTTTTATTTCAATAAATGGTAACAAATAAAGTGCCAAAAGAAATATATTACTATTAATGTGATGGGTGTGCTTGTTTCTTGTCACAAATGAAGTCAATTTTAGGAGTAATTTTGGACAATTTTATCCTTAATTCTGACTCAATCAAGTCGATTTCTGTATTTAGTTTTTATCATGACCAAGTGTGAAAACCCACTCTCTCATAAGTATGTTGTAGCAAAGGGTAAAAGGAAATTCACCGCTTTGCGTGACAGTTCTGGATACTCTTCCTGTCTAGTTGCCCAAAAATCTATCAAAGACTTTTTTTTAAATCAGCTTGTAGAGTTTCGTCTGCGGACATTTCTAATAATGACTCCTGTTGCTTAATACTCAAACTAGAATTTATGCTCTCGGTCGTGACCGAAAAATGGGTTACGAATCCAGCCATCTTTAGCATTATCAATATCCGGAAAATACCTTTTTAGTTCGTCGGAGAGCTGAGAAAGATGAAGAACAATGTCAAAGATATTTGATCTCAAGCAAGTTTTCCAAAATTATATTTTTTTAATAAGTGCGATTATCTTATCCTGCACAGTGAATACACTGCACGTGGAACCTTGCATCGAAGCATTCGTCAGTCATCACGCCACCATTACGTAAATCTTGTCGCGAACCCCCTGCCGTCGAATGGCGAACCCCTAGGGGTTCGCGTACCCCACTTTGCGAAACCCCTATATTATCAACTTAAATAGAAAGAACCGCTTTGTCGTGCAAGGGCTACGAATAATGCATCCCTAGTAAATAAATAAATAATGCTAGACATAGAAATAGCCCAGAACAGCCGTAATGAATTCATGTCCCAGGGCGGGAATCGAACCCGAAACTTCCTGCATCGCAGGCGGACCTTCTCCAGTTGTGCCACATGGTCGTCTATCTAATATACAACAAAATAAATATTTCGTTTCTACTCCTAAGAAAACTAATTGTTACTGGTGGTACTGTGAGTTATTGTTACCTACTAAATTACAATACGTTAAATTAGATTGAATCAATTATGTAATAAGGTTATAAAGCTACAAACCACTCGATTTCATGCCTCTACAATATCGAAGGCGAGGAATGTTATTAGATTACTGTAATTAGCTAACATCTCTGACGATGCTTATTAATTAGTGCTTCAAAGGAAGTCTGTTATTGTGAGGAACAATCACAACGTATTCAATAATACAGGCTAATTTACACGAGCAATTACAAACTACTATGTATAATTTGATTCTACAATATATTTATTTATTCTATAATTTATAGATGGAAACACCTACTGACGACATACTTTAATAAACACTGAACATTATAAGTTAATAGACAGTGCAACATTTTAAATTATAATAAGCAGGACCATTAAAAAATACGAAAGTTACACAAAAATAAAAAAAATGTAAATCTTTTGCAACTTTCACGGTTTTTAACATAAAATTAATCAAATAAGTCATAAAATCATGGTAAATATGACTTTTGAACATAAAATTGCATCGTTAATCGTGGGAAGTTCAGGTGCAGGAAATTTTACTGAACAAAGTTTACTGCAAAGGAAAACATCTTCTGGCTTTTCAGATGCAAAATATTTTAGTCGCGAAGTAGCGCTTTCCTCGATGCCATTTACTATCATTTCTGAAGTCTTCTAGCAATCGGGGAATAGCAGACGCTAGCAGTAAAGTCACTAGAGGTTATCTAGCGTTTTGTGTACTCAGTAAAATATTATTTAGAGCGTTTTTTTACGAATTTGAGACGTCACGACTCGAAACTATCGTCAAATGGACTTAGCGCTCTGGTCATTTATATTCTGTTTGTGTGGCTCATCTGACTCAATTTAACACATCAAAACATTCGATTTCAGAATACTTACCAAAAAGATAGATCTAATAACAAAGAAAATTACAGGTTGCAAAAATATTTTTCTTTTAAATTTCTAAAAAAATCGACTACGTCTGAACTTCAACCAACCAAACAACCTTGAACAAAACCTTAGAATTAAACAACGGCACAGAATAACTAGGTATATAGCGACACCTCTCGTCAAACGTAATGTCACTTTAGTCTTTGCGCAGTTTTGGATAAACTTCAATGTTTCCCCTGTAGGTGGAGCTAACGACGCTAGAGTCCGAAGGAAGTCCCAAAGTATTAACTACTCCTACGATCCCGTACTGAGGGATGTACTTGCGGGTTCCAGTCTCGTCTAAATCGATTTTTTTTCGTGATAATCATTTCTTGTACCTACTCTATTCCGAACACAGAATAGAAACATATTAGAACAAGTATTTACATTTAAAATAATTTAGCTAACTGTAGACAATTAAAAATAACTTTTTATTGTTTGAAATAGTCAGTAATTGTTTAATTTTCCAGCAAAAAGAATCAAACTGCATAACAGAAATTTTTAAAACCTTGTATTCAGATTTTGATTGGAAATAAAGCCCGTTTATTTCAATGACGTGGACGTATTGTATTCTATTGGTGATTTATCAATTTGCATAGATTTGCAGATAACGAGTTAATTTATTATACGTGAAACTTTTGGATACGATTTTAGTTGTGTTCTGTCGGCCATTATTATAATATGGTTGTTGACTCTACAGACCCGAGGGAATGCAAATGTAGTAGGTCACCAAAATGCATATATTTTTCGATATTTTCTTAGAAAAATAAACCTATCGTCGACTTGACTTGATTTCTTTGATTTGGCAATATGTGTCTGGTTTGCCACTTTTCTGCCAGTGTCCAGTTCCATAACCTATTTTCGATATTTTATATTTGTTTTTGCTTACAACTCGAAAAAAAACTTACAACAACATACTTCGATAACACAACAATTGGCCATGTTAATCAACGATTGATGTGAAGGGACATTGGGAGACTCCCGAGCATGTTTGTATTTGTGAGTCACCCAATGAAGCCTGACTTAAATAGTACGCAGACCGACCAACGTTCTATTTCCGCCAGAATCCAACTTGGTACGACCGAATCCAGCTGTCTAGATGGTACATGACGTGTTTTCTTGGAGATGTGAAGTACATTTAGTTCCGTCCGTTCAGTCTTATTTAGGTACCACTAGTACCAGAGGTTAGTTTAGTTACTGTAAAACATAGATCAATTAGTTCTTATGTATCTCATTATAAGTAAACACTTGTATGATAATAAAGTTGTTTAACCAAAACTTTAGTTTTTCGTATCAACTCTTTTATTGTGTGGCTAGAAATCTGCTATGATACTTTATTACTTACACAATGTCCTATTTTGCTAAAGTATGTGTAACGAGCATAATTATTTAGAGCAAAAAGACGGTTTATCGAAACATTTCAACGGTGATTTCAACTGCAATAAATTTAAATATGAAAGAATTCCAACTTTTACTGCAACACAGAACCAAAGTGCAGTCGAAAGATCAGTACATTAACTCCAATACTGAAACTTCGCATACATAAAAGGGGAACATCCAGCTAAATTACTGTTTCGAGTAGTACTTCCCGTTCGCAGTCCGCACCTCAAAAACTTGCACCGTGTGAACTATCGACCAGCGTTTGAGGGGTTTCATTGGATTATAGGCTGAGGTGAATAGCTTACTCATTTGCAGCCTTTACGCTAGCATTGGCAAGGTACACAGAACAGCCATGTTCTACAATGTAGGAACCTACCTGTATACGTCGTTTAGTTAAAGTTTGTGATGAAAAATCATGCTGTCCAACTTCGATCATTTTGGTGAAATCATAGTATGGCATTCTCAATCATAATCTTTACCTACAAATCTAAAAGTAACCGATACAGCCCGTATGAATTCTAATTCAGATCAATGGAACCTGGAACCAGTGCAGGTTTATATGCAAAGGTAGAAGCTTTTGAGCATCAATGGCTCGCCTTAATATAGTATTATATACATTATGGAGATTTTATACGGACTTGGCTTATTAGCCAAGTCTGTAATATCAAGCCAAACCATGATATCAAGGTATAGTATGGATTAACTGCCCATTCCGTCATTCAAAAGGCTAATTATTAAAGCCTTTAAAGCTTAAACGATATTAAAACAGGAACCCAAAATGGACTAGGAATAAATTAACTTATCTATAGAAGAGTCACGTGAACTACAAACAATAGAAAATTACATATGATGATTGGCGGTAGTAGTAAGGAAAGTCATAAGCGTAAAGGAAAGTAGCTTCTCTGTGAGGAGTTTTGTCGAAAAGAACAGTTTGAACCAGCTGTCCTTTGCATTCGATGTGTGAATGTGGTTCGTTAGGTCTGTTAGTCTCTGGTGGCGGAGCCGTGCGTGCTGTTTCTTCGCACTCGCGCAGGTAATATTGAATCAAATAATATTTGATTAGGGCGCCATATGTGGAACTTTGTTTTGTTAACGGGAAGTCGACGACTTGTTCTTTGTTTTTCCTGTTAATTTGGTAAGATGTTTTTGTAAGTTATGTTTTGCCTTAGAAGTCTGTGAGATGGTACTTTATGTGATAATTTTTAGAGTTATCAGCTGAATAATAACACCATCCTTAAGCTTTATTTGTATAGCTTTAGAGTTATCATTCAGCTGTTGTTTATGAAGATTTGCCCTCACAGTTGCGGATTTTAAATGAAGCATCATCAGTTTAAATCCATCAATCATTGACTGTATCATATGCCGTTTCGAATTCCAACCTTATTACATAAATTTTAGGAATTTGCAATGGCCATTGAAAGCATCAACACAGCGTAAACTTCGGTCATCGCTCACCATTAAAAATGATTCAAATGGCAGCCACTATTCGTCACACCATTTGGCGATAAAATAAAAATATTCAAACGTACCATTCAAAAAGTTTCGCATGAATAAACGTTTTCAATAGTTTTCACGTAGCTTTGTATTGAATTTTTTTCATAACATTTTTAGTTCCAAAACGCTACGGATCAACTTAAGCGTATTTTGCTTTTTTCAGGTTGGCCTATATCCCGATTTTCCTGGTAGGATTATTCGTTGAAACCAAAATTCTTCAAAAACATTATATTTTAGTACCTACCTACTGTTGACTTTACGTAGACTTTCACCTTTAACCATACTATACAATACAGGGTGGTTTTTTTAGGAAGGGCGGAGTTGACTAAGTTCTTTACCACGAGAGTTAGAGAAAAGTCGTGAAAGAAGTTAAAACAGCGTATTGCAGCGTATACAGTTATTTTCTTATAAATCGAGGACAAGACTCCTTTCTACCAAAAACCACCCTGTATAGTTTTATTTTGTGCTTTAACCATGATATTACATGTTTTGTACTTATTTCAGATTTATTATGAAGAAAAAACTAAATCATTTTGGTACTAAAAGGAAAAATGTGAAGACAGCCGAGGAGAAGAAGCCAGAAGTAGAAACTACTGAAGACCCAGTGGCAAGAACAAGTTTGGATGAGGAAGACCAGGGCTTCGGCGGATGGCTCAAGTACGTATCTTATATGAACGTATGAAAACCGACTTCGATTTTCTTAGTTTTATTTATAGCTGTTTTTTTTTAACTTTAGAGGGCAAAATAGGCACACATGACGACCTTAGGAGCATCTTTCGGGATAAATCGACAAACATAGAAAAAACCATATTTATATTATATTTATATTCAAATGGCGAAATTTTGATATGAAGAATTACAATAATCGCCTTAACTTCTGTAAGGTTCTTTGCTACATTTTGTTGACATTTGAGCCCTCAATTTTTGCTATATAAAGTAGAAAAGCAAAAAGCAACTTGCGCAAGTATTTGTTTTCAAGTTTTTAGTAATAAAGTTTTTTACCCGTGAATACTTAGAAGATAGGTTTAATAGTTTTCATATAATTACTTCTTCTAGTTTAACTTGCTTGTAGATATAATCGACCTATTAGATTTCACACGAACTCTCTTCACACATGATCTGATTATATCGAAGCTCATATAAGAAACGTACAATCTTTTTCAGATCTCCCGACGGCATCGACAATATGAAACTGTTTGTCATCGCAAATAGTATAGTGATGCTCACAACTATCGTGTACCCACACATTCAGAACGTGTATGGGATTTTATTTGACATGTTATACGGTGAAGACGACGTTTCGAATGAGTTATAAACTCTCTTGCATCAGGATTGTGAACAATTTCTAATTTTGTAGCTTTTAAAATACAGACACTAGTTCCATTTCTTAAAACTTTTTGCCACACATGTACGCTTTACTTCAATATAATTCTTGTTACTTTTCAACTGTGGTAAGTAGGTACCTACTCACACAAAAGTTTTAAGGCTGCTTATATACCGGTTATAGGACAATTTTCTCGAAACAAATATAGACAGGTACTCATTTAATATCTGCGGTAAATCTAGACCTTTTGAAAATGCTCGGTTTATTTTTTCGTCTGGTGTTTTCAGTGGGCGTCCTTGTTTGGTATTCTATAAATGTTTGGAGTATGATAACAGACTATTTTAACAGAGAATTTCATAAACTAATTACCAACGAAACAGAATACGATGATGAATTTTTGGATTGAATGTCGCTGATTAATAAATTTATTCAGATTTAATTTGATTTTTAATTATTCGAACTGATTGCCTATTAATTGGGGTAAACGTGCGCCAATTACTCAGATAACTAGTAGCTTTCCTATACGTGATTTTGCCATCCATATTTATCAATAAAACATAGCTCTTACGTTTTGTTCAAGTATTAAGTGAAGCAAGAAACTTACCTATCTGTTGTAACTCGTGGATGGAAAAATGAAATCATACTTATTACACTAAAGCCTTACTAACCCCAACTTTAAAGTTTATAACAAGCAAATTACTAACACTAAGAAAACCATATTACTTTTCCGGCACGCAGACTCGTTATATCGCTTTGCATACTTAGTACTGAGGAAATTTCATAATAAGACCCGCCGTAACCTTAGTTCCTTGTGAGTGGAAATAATAAGGTCACGGAAGCGTCACATCATTTTGCCTAGAATGGGTACCAAGCCTTATTCTTGATTCCTTCTGAGTTCTTCAAAGAACAGACGGTTGTAATGTTAACACATCATCATCATCATCAGCCTATAGCAGTCCACTGCTGGACATAGGCCTCCCCCAATGAGCGCCATAGCGCCCTGTCTTCAGTTTGCCGCATCCAGCATCTACCTGCAGTCTTTCGCAGGTCGTCATCCCACCTGATCGGAGGGCGTCCTACACTATGTTTACCGAGTGTTAACACGTATGTTAACGCGTGTTAACATTTTCAATGCAATATGAGCCAACATTTTACAGTATGTATTTATGTACTCCACCACATTAATGCAACTACGTTTCACTTCTGTTTTCGAAAGTAAGCTAAAACTGGCTCAAATAGTAGTAGTATTACTTCACAAATAATGCAATAAATATATAATGCTGTACAATCCACCCACACAGCATCATGCAGCACTAAGCTAAGCAGAGCTTGTGTTATATGTACCAAATAACTGATATAAATAATACAATACATTACATAGATACATATTTTTTATTATACTTAGAAAACGACCAGAAAACCCTAAATAATATGTAGATCGTACACACATTAGTCCCGAAGCCACAACCTTCTGCGTGGCAGGCGGACCTTCGTCCACCGCTCCACAGAGCTCAACTCCGCTCAACATTATAGAGAAAATAATCCAGAACACTCTAAAAAACTGAAAATTGGTTGTTATTATTCTGCAAAGACACCATTGACCGCCCGTTACTAACTTAGTTAACTCAAACGACATCGTCAACGGCAGTTAGTTTAACAGTAAGCAACTAGTCCTATAATTACTAAATCACTGCAATTTGCTAGTATGGTCGTTTCGCCGTTTCGTGTAATGCTAAGTTATATGTCAGATTTATGCTAATTAGATTGTGTAAGGTTGTTAGATGTTATCGCGTTATGTTGACATTTGCTGTTACGCTCTCCTTATTAGGGCTGTGCAGGCTGTGCAGCATTCTGGACCATTAATCTGCGAAACCAATAGGCATAGTGACTGATTTTAAGAAACGACTTAGATAATAAATAAGTAATGTCGGACACACATAGAATCATCAAGCGCCAAGACTGTGTTATGGGTACTAGATGATTGATATACTTAATACAATACATTACTTATTTATTTATTTATTTTAAGGAAGGCCTACAGCTTAGATAATACAAAATAGGTAACATTAACCTAGCAACAGAAAAGCTAATAAATGGCCTTCACGGCTAAATGACATTATGAAAATCAAATATACGCTATGCAATTAGATTAGAAAAAAGAAATGTATTGTTAACAATTGTCGAAATTGTGATGATTTAAATGAAATAAAGGGCTAATTACATAGTTAGATATTTTTTTTATTATATATAGATAAGAACCAGAACACCCGGAACAAATATCTGCAAGCGGGAATCAAAGCCGCAACCTCCTGCCTCGCAGACAGACCTTCGCCTAGCGCGCCACCGAAGTCATCGATGATGATATGTTTTTAGACATCTCGCAACACGAGCAGTTTTCAAATGGACTTCACCAGAAGAGACGTGCTATGATGTAATGCATGCAATGAGTACGTCATGAGGATGGGGCACACCCCATCCTCATGACGTACTCATCCAAGGAATTAACCAAGAAAGAGAATAAAAAAACGTCCAACACTACGAAAGATGAAACGATGAAAGATGAGATGATAATGAAAAGATGATATGCATTATAATTATGTATTATATAATATAATAATTTATTATCATTACATACTAGGAACCAAAACTCAAATGATGGTTCCCAAAAACTACTGACGGGATAGCAAACAGTAACGTTCAACATCAACTGAACTAAACTTGGTTGGCCAAAGCCAGACTAACCCAAACCGAGTTAAAAACTAATATTTGAACTCGCCAATGTCCTAGTTCAAGCACTAGAATTATTGAATTCATTAGATTATTTTATAATTTGCATAGTGATTGAACGAATCAAACTATCCATTCTGCATACGTAGTTAAATATGGTTGGAATTCATGAATTTGTTTTAGACAAAAAGCAAAAAAGCCTTTTTTAGGGCCTTTTTGTATGATGTAAAATGTATCTACTAACTATTAGTTAGTAAAATCTTTTATGGTATTTGAATAATAAGTTTCTGTAAATGCGTACAAAAATATACAAGTCCATATTTTTTTTTTCTTTTTGTCAGAAACTCATAATGGCCTATACTATCAACCTCACTAGCCTGTAAAGAGTAAAATTTGCAGTCTGTATAAGATAAGATTGTTACTATTTGTTACAATAATATTAGACAAGGGTCTTTTTACAGTAGAAGGTAACCTGTCAAATAAATTTTTCAAGAAGTTTAAACTTGACTCGTCGATAAGCCCAAACAGCTTCATCTCAAATTGGCCTGTACCCAGCAATCACTACGGCTTGTAAAGCATATTTTACGAGCCCAATAAATAACATCCAGTTTTATACTCCCGGCAGATTCTGTGGCACTATTGACGTAGAGGCAGTAAAAGTGACGCTTTTTAAAACTGGCGGTAGGTAAATACCACTTGAGGTGCTGCTTCCGGTGTGGTATCCATTTTCTTGCTTAGATTGATGATGACGTACTCGATAAAAGACCATTCTGACTGCGAGTTGGTATGCAAATAATGTCATTTAAATCTAATAAAAAAAAATTGGGTCGAAACGAAAATGTAGGGGTGTGTGATTTCTATGCTCTCAAGTTTAGATATTTTTTTTTTAAGGTTTTTTTATTATAGTGCGTAAGCCTTTACGCTGTGGGTTCAAATCTCGTACTTGTTGAAATCATTTGTGAAATTTAAAAAATACTTATTTTTTAAATAACTAATTTCTAGTAAAACTTTTTACTAGTCTCATTTAGTCACCCACTTATAGAATCGCAATAATAAGCTAGAAACATACTGATCTCACGAAAAGCAACGTACGCACTGCAATATAAGATCTGGAATTTGTATAAAAACAGATGACAATCAATTACCAATCATACGCCACGCCATGTGGCGTTTCCTGTCTTCCTCATTACATTGCATGGCGTAGGCTGTCTGTCTCTAGCTTTATAATTGTTTCTTGTTTTGTATTGTAGGCTTAAAAAAAATTTTTTTGAAGTTTTTTTGAATAATATAAAACGAATTTATTTGAAACATATGTTACGTAAATAATATGAAATGGAACACAAACTACCGCTCGCTACCCATCAAAAATGCTACGCGTTTATGTAGGCTCTCGAGTTCGAAAACGATGCAAATCTTAGACCTTATAAATTGCCGATGCAAAAGACAGTTAAAATAATGATTTCAATGATTTGACCGACGACATTGTAGTGGTCGGCGACCGCTACAATGTCGTCTGCACCCTGCGATGAAAGCAGTCGGCTTTCGTCCCATACAATGTGGCGTCGGGTGGGAGTTTTTGTTTTGCAGTGGACATGTATGGGCTGATATGATGATGATGATTTTAATCTACAGCTAGTCACATTGTGCCGCAGTATTAGCCAAAAGCTGTCCACTGTTTATGCTTGCCAAATGTTAGCATTTAGGTGAACGTTGCTAGATCGATTCCCACAGGTTTTCTTGTGGACGTGTGTGGGCTGATATGATGATGATGATTTTAATCTACAGCTAGTCACATTGTGCCACAGTATTAGCCAAAAGCTGTACACTGTTCATGCTTGCCAAATGTTAGCCTTTAGGTGAACGTTGCTAGATCGATTCCCACAGGTTTTCTTGTGGACGTGTGTGGGCTGATATGATGATGATGATTTTAATCTACAGCTAGTCACATTGTGCCGCAGTATAAGCCAAAAGCTGTCCACTGTTTATGCTTGCCAAATGTTAGCCTTTAGGTGAACGTTGCTAGATCGATTCCCACAGGTTTTCTTGTGGACGTGTGTGGGCTGATATGATGATGATGATTTTAATCTACAGCTAGTCACATTGTGCCGCAGTATTAGCCAAAAGCTGTCCACTGTTTATGCTTGCCAAATGTTAGCCTTTAGGTGAACGTTGCTAGATCGATTCCCACAGGTTTTCTTGTGGACGTGTGTGGGCTGATATGATGATGATGATTTTAATCTACAGCTAGTCACATTGTGCCGCAGTATTAGCCAAAAGCTGTCCACTGTTTATGCTTGCCAAATGTTAGCCTTTAGGTGAACGTTGCTAGATCGATTCCCACAGGTTTTCTTGCGCCTTGGACTTCAGCCAAATGCATTTCGTTCTTGCTCCGGCTAAGGCTTAAAGGTGCACACCGAGTAATCTGTAGCACGTTAGCGGTATTTACTGCTCGCTTGTACATTTAGTGGAAAGGTATTTAGTTGAGGTATTGCTCAAAATTTACTAGCTGAAATAAATTAATAAACAATGCTTGGTTCGAACATCATCTAGCTCTAAATTTAAGAGAAGAACATGTGTATAGGTGATAGATAATTGATAAACATAATATATTACATAGATAGATATTTTGTAATACACAAAGAAAACACCCAGGACATCCCGCATAAATATAATAAATAAAAATTACTGGTGTGGATTACATAGCATCATCTAGCCCCAAGCTAAGCAGAGCTTGTGTTACGCGTACTAAATTACGAAAATACATAAAACAATACATTTCATAGAGATATATTTTTTATTATACCTACAAAATACCCAAAACGCTCGGAACAAATATTTGTACATCGTACAAACATTTTTCCCAAGGCAGGAATCGAACCCGCATCCCCCTGCGTCCGCAAGCGCTTGACACGCGACTGAGGTGGTCAAAAAATATAAACAAACATTTGCCCGGCGTTATCGAAGGCGGTTATCAAACCTTAAACCTCCGCAACTCAGGCCTTTGATGGTAATTGAACTCTTGGATATCTTGAGCAATTCATACAACCAAGAAGTACATAAGCTTTAGCATTATCATAGGTAAAGGTTTAAAGTGAAATATAGATTGGCATTGAAGCGTACGCACTACAATAGCAAAAACCTTGAAACGTTGGTGTTGTTCCAACACAAATGAGGTTCGTAGTTAACCCGTAACATCCGTAATGGGCATTATTATTGTGTACCGTTGTATTCACAAATACATTTTCTATCTCTTATAATCCGATTGAACCAGATTGGACGGCAGACCGACACTACCAGGGAGTGGTTAGTCACGCACCAACAAGGCTTAACGTGCTTTCCAAGGCACTTGGGGTGTAACACCGCTAACTTCCTGATTTCTAATCTCTCTCAGTGTGTCCACACCTTTACTTGGCTGTGCTGCGACACTAAATAA
Source organism: Eupithecia abbreviata (assembly GCA_943735965.1). Classification (NCBI taxonomy): domain Eukaryota; kingdom Metazoa; phylum Arthropoda; class Insecta; order Lepidoptera; family Geometridae; genus Eupithecia; species Eupithecia abbreviata. Next base: position 8,095,491 of record OX030982.1, on the reverse strand, counting down.
CCGTTCAACAGTTTAGTAATTATATCGCTACTAGTTCTTAAGGAGCAATTAATGTTGCTATAAACTGGATAAATGGATAAATTTATTGCCATTTCACCTACAAGTTATTTCTAAGTGAGGCTTTTTAGGAGCCTTTACTTGAGATAAGTAAACGTCGTTGTTGGCGTATCACGTAATGCGCTAGAATGATAATGAAGCCTATTATTTGTAACCAAGTTCGACAAAGGAAGGGGTTCTATGTTCGGCTGTATGTATGTTTTTTATGTACATAATGTCCGTCGGTTTTTATGTCATCATTAATGAACTGATTTAAATGGTTCTTTTGCAGTTGTATACAAAATGATCCCGACGTGGTCCTATAAAAAATGTATTCCTTAGGGATTCGTATTTATCCCACAAAAACCATTTAGAAGTAACGGAATCAAAGTCAGTTCTTAGTTTTCTCAAAATAATTAGATAATTATTTTGTATTCTGTCTGTTTGGTTTGAAAATTGTCTGAAATTGTGTGTGTGTGTCACAGACAGTGATATTGTAGTTTATAATTCAATACACCTAGGGTCAGAAAAAAACAAATACACCACGTCGTGACAACAGAATACCGAACTCTTGAACACATCAGAAATTTCAGGAATGATTGGGGGTCAATCAGATAAATTGATTTTGCTTTAGCTATTATTAACTTTAAAGAGAATTTTATTCTAGACTATGTGTAAATCCGTGCAGGAATTTATAATGTTATCAAAAATTAAATCGACGGAAGGATTATTTTTAGTAAATATTATACATAAATTACTTTATACTTTATTACTAACTTTATTATTCGACGACCGATGTGGCGCGGTGGGCGAAGGTCCGCCTGCGACGCAGGAGGTTGCGGGTTCGATTCCCGCCTCGGAACAATTGTGTGTACGATCTGCAGATATTTGTTCCGGGTGTTCTGGTTGTTTTCTATGTATAATAAAAAATATCTATCTATGTAATATATTGTATTATGTATATCAGTTATCTAGTACCCTTAACACAAGCTCTGCTTACTATGGGGCTAGATAATGCTGTGTGAATTGTCACGCATTATTTATTATTTATTTATTTATTATGTCTGTATTAACCACGTACGACATAATGACTTCACTAAAGTGTAAAGCATATTCGCTTTGTTATGATACGCTTCGATAGTGTTTTGTTTATAGATGGTATACAAAGGTTAAAGCAAGGTTTGAGCTTGAATAAGCAAAGAGCATAGAACTATTTTCGTTTGAATTCACGCTCGAGTTAATGCTTGAAAGTGCTACAAGCTATATTGAGAAATTAATAGAGTTTGGAATGAGTTTCGACTTTCTATGTGACTTCTGATTACAACGCAGGTGTAAATCATAGTTGGCATAGGTTTACCTCTCCTCAAATCTACATTAATTCTAGTCAATATAGGACTAGAATTAATGTAGATTGTATTATTATTGTATTTTATTATGATTTTACATTATTGTACTCATAATGAAGGTACACTTAATACATTTCTCTGTTTGCTGAATTTTACTGTTAACACTTTGACTGCGATTTTTTTTCGACGACTGCGATCTTTTTTTTAACCCAAAAATTCGTGCTGCCGCTCTACACAGAGGTTGTGTTGCACCGCACATGCGTTTCGTTAGAAAAATATTACGGCTGTGCTGAATCACACAGATCTGTATTTTCTCAGCCGCTACGCTAGTGTGGATTTACGCATATTACTCACTTGTAAAAAACACATACTTTTCATAGTTCATAGTCTTCAGCAATCATAGTGTTAAGTAAAATGCTACACATAGATAAATATTGTTGGACAATCCAATACACCGGGGGGCGGTCAGTAGCGCTCCTGTATCTTGGCCTTCGTGTCCACAAAGGCCTTCTCATAGAACTATATGAAGACCTTTGATAGCGTCGAAACCAAGGCTGTTCTGGAATCCTTACAGCGATGCTAAGTAGATTGTCGTTTTATTGTGATATACTGAGAAGTCTCTGCGAAGATGAATTTCCAATTACCTACAGAAGATTGAGCCTAGAAAATTAACGAATTTAACACATATTTGTCCCGAGACGGGAAAAGTACCTGTAACCTCCTGCATCGCAGGTGGACCTATATCCGCTTCGCCGCATAGGTAAAGGTGAAACTCTTTTATCTGAATAGAAAGACCCGAATTAAATCCGTAACTCGAAATTTCAATCTAACTCCAACCCCGTCACGGATTTAAAAAGATAAAAACAGACCAAAGAGAGAGCCAAAGAAGTGAATGTGCTTTACAAATCCTATTACATCCACATCAATGGAAGCCATTCAAGATGCACTGAAAGACCATGGCCGAATCAATAGTCTCGCGTGTTTGGCGTTGGGCCAGCATCGTTTTGCTTTACATCAACGCAAAGACTGTATTCTATTGCGTTCGCTTTGCCAATCGACTAAGTCGTTTGTCAGTTCGTGTTGGTTTAATTGGAATGCTTTTGGGAACGTAGGTGTTAAATTAAAGGGGGAGTTTTGAACAGACACTTAGATACCATTGGAAAATTGTGTAGATAGATAGATAATTCTTTATTGCACACTAAGTATAAAATGACAATGTAAAATAAAAACTTTAAAAAAACTAGATACAATTGGCGGTCTTATCGCTCAAGAGCGATCTCTACCAGACAACCATGGATGGATAGGATCGTGGACAGTACCATTGGATCTGTGTACTTGCAGGTTATACATGTAATATATGTGTACTCAAAGTAATGCGCAAGACATTAAATAATACAAAAGAAGGAAATTATTTATTTCATACCTGCCACAGATAGAGAGTTTCTACTGTTTTTAGAATGTTTCTTTTCATTGCTATTGTGCTTTTCCTAAATAATAAATATTTTTGGAAAATTATTTGCTTAAAATGAAATGGAATCAGTTGAGTTACCCCTTCAACAGTCTGCAGTTAGCTCAACTTTTTAAACTGTAAATTTTAGTTCTTAATTGTTTCTATTCCATCATTATAACTTTCTTTGTTATTGAAGAATCTATACGTAAAAATAGTGACGTCGGAAACCCTAAATAAATTATTCGCACAACAATCTCGAGCATCAAGGCTCCGGGCAGGCCACAGGCCCCGCCTACTGTCAGCAACCACTCCTCGACAGCGCATGCAAATGCAGTAAATCATTGGTGGTCGCATGCTAGCCTTCCAGTTATTTATTAACAAGACACCAGTTTCAGCAGAAACCAAATTTAGGTACCATATTATTTCCACGGGCTGGGTGAGGTATATCACTACATAGTATAAAACAAAGTAGCTTCCCTCTGTTTGTCTGTCCCTATGTATGCTTAGATATTAAAAACTACGTGATATTTGATGCGTATTTTTTTAATAGATAGAGTCAGACTCATCTGAGCTCAGTTTAGGTGGAGTTTGGCTGTCTTTTCCGCAATCCCTCGAAAATGCAACTAATAGATAGATAGATAGATAACACTTTATTACACCACACAAAACAGAAAATAATACAGAGATAGAAACTTAGAATGAAGGTATAAAGGGCGGCCTTATCGCTGAGAGCGATCTCTTCCAGGCAACCTTGGGATGGACTGGACAATGTGGACTAATGTGCTTTTAACACTTTGACTGCGGTTTTTTTTCGACGACTGCGATCTTTTTTTTAACCTAAAAAATTCGCGCTGCCGCTCTACACAGCGGTTGTGTTGCCCCGCACATGCGTTTCGTTCGAAAAATATTACGGCTGTGCTGAGTCACACAGATCTGTATTTTCTCAGCCGCTGCGCTAGTGTGGATTTACGCATATTAGTCACTTGTAGAAAACACATACCGTGTGATTTCAGCAGTCAAAGTGTTAAAAAGAGTGCCATAGCGATATCGAGTTTAACTCTATGCATGGCGACTAGTAAAGTTATAGAAACACAGATAGCATCACCTGGCCCCGAAAATAAGCCGATCTTGTGCTATACCTACCAAATGTGTGATTCACATAATATTTATTTCTAGACTAGAAGAAATTCATACTTACAACACAAAACTTGAACATAAAGACTTTCATACAGATTTTTTATATTACACTTAATTACATTTATTTACAAGCACAGTCGAATAAATCCCGTAGTATGTGGGATTGTTTGCACCATGAAGTTCGTTCAAATGAATCAAAACCCGGACCGGTCCGCGCGAACTTCACACCGCTTCTACAGTCATTGGTATCTCGGTCATCGGCATTTTGTTAACCTAAAACGCGGAAACCAATATTAGATTATAGTACAACCTGGTAGGTAGGTCCTTACAATGCCTATTGGCTTTCCACATCTTTATCGTACTATCATTTTTGTCATGGGGGTAAGCGAACCTGCAGCAGGCATCTGCATCGCAGGCGACGACACTTCACCACTGAGATTTTTTTTTTTTTTTTTTTTTATTTTAAGCCATTACTGTCCCACTGCTGAGCAAATGCCTCCCTTTTCTCCTTCCACTCCTCGCGATCCAACGCTGCAACAGGCCATGATGGAAGATGTACCTCGAGCTCGTCGCGCCATCTCATCCTGGGCCTTCCACGTCACTGAGATGAATGATAAAAAATATTCGTTAAAGGGAACTGTTGCTCTTGTAACGCAAATCAGAATTGATTAATACGAATTAACAGTTAATTTCACTGCAAACCCACGGATCACGGATGTCAACAGTTTGATAGAACCTCGAAACAGCGTGCCATCGTCTCCCAAACGCTCGTTGATAATGGAAATGTGGCTGAGGCATCTCACTTCATTAACGAGTTTGGAATACGAGGCTAGTTGTCACACAGAAACGAGCAGAAAAATCAGCGCGTGATCAGAATGGGATAGGGACATTTCAAAACTGTCCTGAATAGGAAAATTACTAAGGTTTTTTGGTTTTATAGTGAAAGAAAAGAAAAAGAAAGAAAGAAAATACATTTATTGATTCACAAGTAGGTACGTACAGCTTGTTACTAAATAATAATAATCTATAAGTAAACAAGAACATAAAGAAATAAATAAAATTAACTACGTATGTATTTTAAACAAGCAACAAGCGACTCCACAAAGCTAACCAATAGGTCCTGTCTCAGCATAATGTTGCTCTACTTCTCCATAAGAAGTAGAGCAACGCTGGTTTTCTGACAGAACCATTGGCGCATAGTGCTTGGGATAAGAACTATAAAATCAAACACTTAGGGACCCTACACTTAGGGAAGTTTCTGAGAATGGAAGGTTAAGGGTTCAAGTACTGTCTTGTTCCTAAAATTTCTGGGAAAAAGTAAATAATTTGTTAACTATTGGTGTAAATGTAGCCAACCACACTCCCTGTTGGAAATTCGGTGAACATCAAGCACAGTGGTCTATGTTATTTGGTAAAACGCGTTCGAACTACACGTGAAATTCGAATTCTAATAGCAGCTGAGGATTATCTACCACCTATGTTATAGAATGCCAATTCGCGTCATTACTTATTACCGTTGTCCACAACCTATACACAAGCCAATCTCGATGTAGAAAGTTTGTAAACCTCGACACGAATAACTAAAATTAACTTGCATGGCGTCCGTGCAGTGAATTCAAGGTAAATTATAGACGGTTTGTATACAAATATTCTACATCGAGTTTGACTAGTGTATAGATACGTACCCACTGCTGATGAACTCTGGGTTTTTTATTAAAATATCCAACTTAAATTATCTGTCAATATTTTAATACAGAGGAGATAAATCTTGAATTTGTGCACCTAGACGTTGGAGGCCTTTTCCTGAATCTCTTTCCAAACTTAATTTTTTTATGCAATAAAATGTAGCTACATTCGTTTAGTATGTCCGCCGGCGACGCAGTACGTTGCGTGTTCGATTCCGGCATTTGCCTCTGAGCTGAAATTTTCTATGACTTGAGATCAGGAATAACAAAGGATTTATCCCTGGAAAGCGTGTGCGAAGCAACTGGCAGAAGCTAGCAACACAATAATTCAATATTTTTTTCTTGAAATAACTCAAGTTACTTTCATCCCGGAAACGAGAGCGAAGCCGCGGTCAGAAACAAATTGATAATAAAGCCTTCTTTAAATCACAATCTCAAGAAAATAGCATCGTTTACTGTAGCTGCTTCAGCCATAAAAAATAAATAGGATTAGCACCGTCTAAGCCCAGGACTAATTCTATTACTAGCTTCCGCTAGCGTCGTTGTCTGTTTTCTCGGTTGGTTTTGCTTTTAATTTTCACCCGGGACTTTTAATCGGATATAACAGGACCTATAATGGAAATATTTTCTTATTTTCATTCTCGTGGTTGTAAGCGTTAAATCGTTACAAACGTACTTTGCCATGATACCTAAAAGAATTTCATTACAACGAAAGCTGATAGGAGTTCTTATTATCCCTAACAAACTTTTTAAAACTCAAGGAAGGGACGATTAACCTTAACGTTTAAGTAGTTAGTGTCACTATCTCAAACGTATCACGGAAGAAGTATATCTATAAAAACATCAAAGTAAATAGTGCATTCCTACTAAGTACCCTCTTCAAATAATTTAAGTAGCTCGTTACGTCAAATATTGAGCACGCAAAAGACCAATCCATAACCCGAAGTGACTGCTTGAGCGACCGCCTGAGATATGAAGATGAATTCTTGTAGGTAATTGAGCAGTGCCGACCCTCGTCCGTGTTTTATGAACGCTCAGAATTATAATTCAAATGAAGGTTTACTTTGGGTTGAGTAAGGCTTTGATGTGACCCAATTCTTAGCAGTATAGGTGATTTTGATTATATTTTTGTACCTGTGGGCTGCGAATACAGACGTACCAAAATCTAGTCGGATCAATATAGGTGAATTTTCACAATTTTGGCGGCTGGGGCAAACGTGTTCTTTAGTGGAGACCATAACTCGGTAGTATAGGACGCCCTCTGACCAGGTGGGATGACGACCTGCGAAATACTGCAGGTACTCGTAGATGCTGGATGCGTCAAGCTGAAGATAGGGCGCTATGGCGCTCATTAGGGGAGGCCTTTGACCAGCAGTGAACTAACAAAGGCTATTGATGATGATGAGGTGATTTTGATTATATTTTTATCCCTACCCTTAGCTGTGAATACAGACGTACCAAGATCTAGCAAGATATAACGTATTATTAAAAACTCGTGGTTTTCTTAATCCATTTGTATGGTAAGATCGACTCCTTCAACTTAACCCGTAGATGCCTTAAGAGGCAACTTAAGGCACCGTTCAGCAAATTACGTTTTGAGTCCTGACACGGTGAGGTACATTTTTTAAATAATATAATAGGGAAGAACGCTTTCTAGAAGATACCATGAACTAAGCACGTCGAATGAAACAGGAAAACATGTTATTCCGCTCTCATAAACCTTAAAAGCATTCACAAAAGTCACTTAATAAGTTAAATTTCGAACTTCCTCTTTTGATATCGGATAACAGCTCTAGAATGGCTGCAATAAATTGTTCCGTAGTAAACGCTGTCCATATCCCATCTAACCTAATAAGGGCTAAGTTAAACGATGTGAAAAGGTGAGGGCGAGCCAAGCGTAAAACTTTACCTTTGTTTTATACTGAAGAAGTTTCAATTAGGGGAAGTTACTTTTTCTTGCTCAAACGTTCACAATGTAATTTTTTTTTTATTCAATCATCATTTAGTGCTTATTTGTAAGGCTAAAGAAATAAACATACAATTCATTTAATTCATTTCATTAAGAAGAGAAGTGAAAAAACACCCTATTTGATATTAATACAATACAATACAAAAATACTTTATTGTACACCAGATACAGAACATTATGAAAGATATTACATGTGACAAGTACAATGGGCGGACTTATCGCTTATTAATCTATAGTAGGTATATAATTTGACTTCTCTAAGTGTTTATTTTGTAAGTCCAATGAAATAAAATTTTCAAAATCTGTAAATTGTGCTTGAAAAAAAAAACACACCGTAAGAGAGGTGCTATGCTGTCCAATCTGATTCCCATAAATGCTTGTCTGATCTACACAGTAAGACTATTTAATCGACTTGAATTTACTTTTTTAGTTCAAAAAGTGAATTCAAGTAGATTAAATAGTCGTATTCGGATTAAATAGTAAGGCTAATGCCACACTAAAAAGAGCTTTGATTATTGCTAAGGGCTAAGTGACTCGCTAAGTGACTCATTCTCCTAGCCGCGTCGCTAGCAGTAATACATAAATAATGCTATACAATCCACACAGCATCATCTAGTCCCAAGCTTATCCAAAGTTGTGCTATGACTACTAGATGACTGATATACATAATACAATACATTACATAGATAGATATTTTTTACTCATAAAAAACGACCAGAACACCCGGAACAAATGCCTGCAGATCGTACAAACATTTGTCCCGAGGCGGGAATCGAACCCACAACCTCCTGCATCGCAGGCGGACCTTCGCCCGCCACGCCACAGAGCTCGTCGAGCAGTGTGGCCACCGCCATATTATGCATACGTTTTTCGCTAGGATTAGTCACTAAGCGAGTCACTTGGCTCTTAGCAGTAATCGAAAGTTTATAGTGTGACATTAGGCTTATCGAACATTACTAGATTCAGAGAGTGAGAGAGAGAGAGATTACCGGATCCCAGATTCTCTTAATTTCGGAAAGTTTTTTCTCAAACGAAAGTTAGATAGATAATTCTTTATTAAAGTTAGACAACCCCTGTGGGAGTGGCGAGAGCTAGGTGTCATGATCAAAATTACTGCTTGCAAAAAACAAACTGGGGCCTAATTCTAACAAATTCATTTCTTTGCCACAACAATGGTTTCGTCTCGAAATGTGACATTTTGGAATTTCACCTTTGATACAATAAACTAGAGATGGAGGTAAGCGTGTCAGAAGTGACACGGTTGAAACCATTCTATGAATTTTCCACGCAAGAAGCACTATCTATAGTTTCTTTCATCTATGAACGATTCTGCAACGATACCTACTAAGTATAGTTTGGTTTGAAAAGTTCGGCCTCTCTGTAAGTATTATTGCTTTTCTTGTTTATTAGTTATGGTCTGCTGTAGGTATGTATGTTAGAATACATCAACGTATGATAACTATTATTTTCTACAATTTTCCTTGCTTTGTATGAGTTGCTTGCTTGAGTGCGTAAAGTTAAAGTCTTAAGCATGCTGTGTATAGAGGCCTGTAAGAGGTTGGTGCACTTAGCATCACTTACATATTTATTATGTAAATACCTTGTAATTTTTCGTATACTCGCTGAAGGGTAACCTCATTGTTAAACTTAAATAAATTATGTATTCACTCTTGCATTTGTTTTTTTCTATCATCATCATCAACCTATATAGTCCACTGCTGGACATAGGCCTCCCCTAATGAGCGCCACAGCGCCCTGTCTTCAGCTTGCCGCATCCAGCCTCTGCCTGCAGTGTTTCGCAAGTCATCTTCCCACCTTCCCACCTTTCACCATCTTTCCGCCGGAGGGCGCCCTACACTACGTTTGCCGAGTCGCGATCTCCACTCAAGAACACGTTTGTTTACCTCAGCAGTTGTCGGTTCTTCGCGATATATAGCAGGCCCACTGCCGCTTCAGCTTGCTAATTCTTGTTTCTTCCTTGTTTTTTCGTAAGCTTGCCAATAGTTTTGCGAATGTGACATAATAAATTGCTGTACATTCCTTGAACCACAAACACCGTGTACAGAATGCACTGCCCCGCGGCAAAACTCGGACTTTAACGAAGTTGTGTCCCAAGAAATCCGATGTTTGCTGCCAAGTCGATTGCACAGGGAATTTCTTAGGCACTAGTGACGTTCCTTGCCTTACTAAAAGAAATAACGTTAAAAGTTGTTTTTGTGTTGTATTGCATTGTTTGCGACCACGTCTCAGATCCGTAAGCTATCGTTGAATTTATAAATAAATAATAATAGACAATTAACACAAAAGCACGTGAAAAGCACTTGATATAAAAATCCTCCCTAGAAAAGAAGCTGTCACATAGTAATCTTCTTCGAATGATGTATCACTGTATTTTATCTATGCAATCCTTTTAAAGGAATTGCAACAAAACGAATTCAATTTATTAAATCCCTTGATTTACCTACTATTTCAAAATGAACAGATAGGACAAAGGATATAGGTAATGTATTAAATTCCTATATATCAGTTATCTAGATTGTTTCAATCAATGGTACAATACAATACATTACACAAATTATTTATTGTACACCATATTCAAATCATTACAAAAATACATTTACAATAGTGTGTACTAGTTCTAATTTTTGTCTTTTATTTGATTTTGTTTATAAATAAAAAAGTTCCATACAATAATAGAAACAAATTTGATCTCACAAATATATATATCTCAAATATAATATCAGTTATCTATATTGTTTCAATCAATAGTACAATAAAATACACAAATTCTTTATAGTACACCATAATCAAATCATTACAAAAATACATTTACATTGGTACATACTATTTTTTGGCTTTTATTTGATTTCCTTATAAACAAACAAAGTTCCATAGAATAATAGAAACACATTTGAACTAGTATTTACAATTGAAACAATTGAGTTAACTGCGGAATGTTGCGAATAATCTTTAGGTAGCTCAACTGATCCATTATTTGATTGTCATCATCATCATCATCATCAGCCTATATCAGTCCACTGCTGGACATAGGCCTCCCCCAATGAGCGCCATAGCGCCCTGTCTTCAGCTTGCCGCATCCAGCATCTACCTGCAGTCTTTGTGTTATTTGATTGTAATTTTTTTCAATAATATAACAGCATTTTCTAGCATTATTTAAATAATGTGTCCAAAATTATTTTAAACAAATTAATCCTTTAGAAAAACTGTTTAATAGTTATATTACATATATAAAGCACACCATTTTAAAAGCGTACCTCCCAAATGGACCCAGCAAAAACCAAAAGCCACTACACAGCACACTGATGATATTCATGAGCTGACTTCTATTCTAATGCAATAGGTTATCCAGCCCATTGCATTAGTACCACACTTCCGGACAAATACTTTATGAAGCTAGGCGTCGGTTTCGAACAATTGTTGTCCTCTAATCAGCTGCTAATTTGGAGTTCAGTGCATTGCGGTCTCGGCACTTTGCAAAATGCATTGCCTAGTTTACAAACCGGTTAAATCTGGTACTAACAGATATTGCGTTGTTTTCATCCGACTAATATTTAACAAATTAATGTTTGGTTGTTTGTTTAGATGCTGATTGCTACTTCTTCACGTACACTATTACAAAATTGATCGGGTTGATATTTTGCATAGATGTACCTAACGGTTATTTATCCGTTTACCAATCAGCCTAAACATTTAAAGTGAATGATGCCGTATGCTTTTTTGTGAACAAGCTAGCTGTTTCACAAACGGGCTAACGATCGGCAACGACAAATATACAATACAATACGATACAAAAATTCTTTATTGTAAACCATAATTAAATCAATCATTACAAAAATACATTATATGCGACAGGTACAATATAATATACCCACATAGGAATCTTTTTAAGGTTATTCTACGGTTGAGCAACAAAAATGCAGAAGCATCTTTATAATAATACTAGCGGTGCACATCGTTTCACCCGCGTAGAAGTCACAATTCATGGGTTTTCATAACTTTTTGGAGAAGCTTTTTTTTTAATGAATGAAACTTCAGTTACCCGCAATATAAATTTGAGCGGTTGTGTCGGTGATTATTAAACCTGGTGTTTTGTTGTAAATAACGCGTACACCTTTAGTAAAAAGTTCTTATTTTAATATTACAAAAAGACACTTGAACTTTTAACCGACGAAAAACAAAAGAGGAGGTTCTATGTTCGACTGTATGCATTTTTTATGTATGTTCGTCGATTCCTCCAAAAACGTAAAAAAAAAAACAATGTAAATACCAAGGAATTTGAAGTCGGTTTTTCGTTTTATCAAAAACATTTAAATTACCTATTATTGTGGTTAAATACTATAAAATGACCTTTATTTACGGCAAAATCCCGTTGAAAGTCACGATCATAAGCCTATATTACGATAAGCCCTAGTTTAGTTCCAGTTCTCAATATTTGCGGCGGATAGCTGATTATGAAAATAATGAGTTACGGGCTAGTTGTTTGCATTCGAGTTGTGCATTCTCAAATTGCCTTCACAAATTGGTGATTTGACTAAATAAGAATAGGAAGGGAATACACCAAGCTCTAACTACATTTCTTAATTATCAGTTGTACGTAATGCGACGACCTCTGTGGCGCAGCGAGCGAAGGTCTGCCTACGAAGGAGCAGATGGTGTGGTATGAATACTTTTAAACTTACGCGATCTGAACACATATTTATAAGTATTAATACAACGGGTATTTATCGCGTTTATTTACCTATTTTTCCCGACGTTTCAACAGGTTTACACACTGTCGTAGTCACGGGATGACTACATCCTGTGACCAAAAAAAAAATATAGGTAAATAAACGCGATAAATACCTGGTGTGGTATGGTGGGATTCGAATTCCAGAACAAATGTTTGTACAATCTGCAGATATTTGTTTCGGGTTTTTTCTATGCATAATAAAAAGTTAGTAAAGCTGTCAGAAATATGTAAGGATTTCTCTGCCTTGAGCCCGCATTCATACGAGATCCACAGATATTTCTGACGAGTTTTAATATCATGTTTTAGGTATTTTTCTTTCTTTTAAGTATTGTCATTTATCTAGTACCCATAACAAAAACTCTGCTAGATATTAGCTAGATGATTCTATGTTGGATTATTCAGCATTGTTCAAACTCAGAAATTACGGTTATAATTTTTAATATGAATGTTATATATGTCTATCAATTATTAAATGTTGTCATTGTTATAACTTTTTGACTCGCTCGCCACTCCTGTCAGACTTTATGCCGCGACCTGTCAGAGGCCGGCATGGGTGTCACCGACGATTGTCGATCGGGAACGAGGTGCGGAGTGGCCAGCGCATTGGCTTCTAGACACTCAATCAGTGAGGTCGACCAAGGAGGTGTTGGATATGTGGTGAATATAGAGGTGTGAGTATTACCTTGTTATTATTTTGGCTTTAAGCCCATTGCTATGAGAGGGTAACGTAATTTTGAGATGGACCGTTAGTAGACGTAAATCGCTAACATAAATAAATAAATAAATAATGCTGGACAATTCACACAGCATTATCTAGCCCCATGGTAAGCAGAGCTTGTGTTATGGGTACCAGATAACTGATATACATAATACAATACATGACATAGATAGATATTTTTTATTATACATAGAAAACAACCAGAACACCCGGAACAAATATCTGCAGGTCGTACACACAATTGTTCCGAGGCGGGAATCGAACCCGCAACCTCCTGCGTCGCAGGCGGACCTTCGCCCACCGCGCCCCATCGGTCGTCAACATGACTAAGATGTAAACAAAAAAGTTAAATTCTATAGGTATGTAATAATAATTATGTTCACATTACACCACGTAAAATGCAGTCCATACGTCATTGTAATTTGACCTAGGTGAAGGTTTTACCAAATTCAAACAAATTGTTTATAATCTTTACATTTATTAACATAAATATTTTAAGGGTTCCAAATTGAAAACACTATTATATTTAGGTTTTTATTTATTAAAGATTAATGTTATTTTTGTGCCTCACCTATGGTTGTCAGACTTGGTCGCTCACCAAAAAGCAACAGAGATAAGCAATAGATAGAGTCAGAGTTTGTCAAAGATCTATAGAGAGAAGTTTCCTGGGTATAAAGCTTAAGGATAAAGTTCAAAATAAAAAAATAACAAAAGTTAAAGACGTAGGTCAACATGTACTGCGCCAAAAATGGAGATGGGCTGGGCACCTACAGCGGATGACACCTTATAAATGGGCTCAAATAATCACAACTGGGTACCTAGACAATGGACAAGAAAAAGAGGACGACCGCTGAAGAGGTGGGACGATGATATAGTAAAAGTAGCGGGCAAACTCTGGCCCCGCACAGCGATAGACAGAGAGAAATGGAGTAACTTGGAGGAGGCTTTCACCGCTCTAGGCGGTCCTAACACTACCTAAGTATATAAGTTAGTATAAAAGTAATTTAGGAAAGTTCTTTTTTTATATAAACAAATAGTATACTTACTTAATTTTGCCTTTATTAGTTAATATTGTTAATATTAGTGTTTTTGGAACAATAAAGCTCATTTTATTTTATTTTTATTTAATGTAATTTTTATGAAGGTTAAACTTCCCACCGGCATATCTAACGTTTTAGAGAGTGAACAACTTTCTGGGTTTCATAAGCTGCCAACACCAGGGGTTTCATGACATCAGAATTGTTTAAAATAAAATTTGCAGCATCATGATGTTCATTTTTAGATATTTTCTTAAAGCTATCTGAAATTTTCAGGAATATTTCCCCTTGTTTTCCACCAGCAACAAGAAGATCGGCCCTTCGCTTCAAATCTGGATCATTTTTTATCCCATCGGAGATGATCATGTCGCAGTCATAAGATATCAGCTTGTCGCATTCGTATAGTTGTTTGAGTAGTACGAATGTTAAGATCTGCAATCATAAAAAAACTGATTTATAATATTATAGTTCAGAAATTTATTTCTGTGGTACCTACCTATTGTATAATGTTATTACTATTATATATTACCTATTGTATTTGTTATTCTTATTTATAGATAAGATTATACAGGGTTATTGGTAATTCGACGTATTCCCGTAAGGAGGTGATAGGGGTGACTATTTGCGATAATTTTCATCCCCATGTGCATTATGCAAAAGTGAACCATTTTTAAGTTATCATGAATTTTAGCTTTTTTCAAAATAAGTATTTCTTTTTTAAATCATATTTTCTTGTTGCACTTTTGACTTATTTTGAAAAAAGCTAAAAATCATGATAACTTAAAAATGGTTGACTTTTGCATGATGCACATGGGGATGAAAATTATCGCAAATAGTCACCCCTATCACCTCCTAACGGGAATACGTCGAATTACCAATAACCCTGTATTTTACGTTAGTTTTTAATTTAAGTAGTCTTATATTGCAATGAAGGTAGTTAGTAGACCCTTTTTTATTTAGATCTTTTTCTCTAGGTTGAAAGGAAAAATCGCTGTCAGCGATAAGGCCGCCTATTATACTGTTCGTCTGTAATATTTAGATAAAACCTGTTTTTTTTGTTATGTTTTAAGTGCAATAAAGTATTAATTCATTCCTTCAAAAATCTTAGAATTAACGGATCTTATTTCGAATTACTTAGGAATTACCTTTTCTAGTTCCTTGTTGGTATTGTTAACAAGGTTCCAGAGTTTGTCTTTAGCGACGGTAGGATTGTCATTAACCTGTTTCAAAGCATTTTTTGCTATCTCCATATAAAACTCCGGGTACCTGTGAATATTAGTATCGTTGAATTTTTGTACTCACATTGCTGGATAACTAAACTCTACAGACGATATACAGATAAACGATGACAGATATTAAATAATCATTATTTATCGTAGCATATCCCAATCTAGTTCTCTTTTAGATTTTTCGGACATTTAGTAATTCCAGTAATAATAAAAATCACTCAATGCCTAGAGGCAAATAAGGCTTTCACTGACAAGGCTCGGCGTTAAAACCCGAAGGGGTGCGCTGCCGTCAGGAAGAGTTTTGATTCGGCATGTGCGTCATGGGCACGATAATTGTAAAAAAAAATTAACAGTTTGTCATTTTATCTTAGATAATAATATACAGATATAGATAATAATATAAAGGTTCCCTGGAAGAGATCGCTCTCAGCGATAAGACCGCCCTTTATACTTCCTTTATTCTATTGTTTATTCCTGTATTGTTTTCTGTTGTGTGTGGTAGAATAAAATGTTTTTTGTCTATTCTATCTATCTAATATACCAAAAGGAAAAGAATACGGCTCACATAAACAAATTTAACACAATTTCTTGAAAATATATCTATGTAGATATATTTTCAAGAAATTGTGTTAAATTTGTTTACGCATACATACGAATTTGCTCCCATTTTGGCCACTTGGCCAGCTAGATCTATAACTGCTATATAAACCTTTAAGAATTCTGCTGAGGCTGTTGGTGTTGTTTTTTTTCTGGAAAAATAAATGACATTGGTCATGAGTTAAGTCGACTTAATATTTTAAACTGTTTGAGGACTCCTAAAAATATCACTTTTTTATTTATTTATTGATGTAAGCGGGTTAACTACAAACCTAGTTTGTGTTGGAAGAACACAAACGCTCTCAATGACATCGGGGACATTACGGACATCTGGTCCGGCAGGCTGATTATGTAAAAGCAACAGCAACAGCGACGCGACCGCGACCGAAATTTTAGCAAGCAATTTTTAGTTCACCGATTGTCCGGCAGAGGGAAACCTAGTGTGGGTGACGTAGTACCTGGTGTCATCTAATACAAAATTGGCTTTTGACAGCACTGATTGCTTAATTTTCGCCTGTCGTAAACCGGTCGCAGTTACATAATCAGGGGGCCGGTTGGTGTAATCTCAACACAAAATATCTTCATTGCTAATCCACTTACATCCATCAAAATTAAACAAATTACGATAGTTCGATAATTGATAGACGACCTGTGTGGCGCGGTGGGCAAAGATCTGCCTTCGACGCAGGAGGTTGCGGGTTCGATTCCCGCCTCGGAACAATTTTGTGTACGATCTGCAGATATTTGTTCCGGGTGTTCTGGTCGTTATCTGTGTATAAAAAAAAGATTTATGTAATCTATTGTATTAAGTATATCAGTCATCTAGTACCCATAACTCAAGCTTACCGTGGGGCTAGATGATGCTGTGTTGATTGTCCAGCATTATTTATTATTATTAGTTTTTATATTAAAATCTCTTTATTATATTTTCACATATGTATATGCACCAAACATGTAAAGCATTAAACTATCTACTTACACGTCATTCCTGATAACTACGTTGGCGAGAAGTGTGCCATCCTGGAATTTTGTGTAAGGGGGAACGTCAATGTCTTTAGTTTCTGAGTCGGCTTGCACACATACTGATGCGAGACTGATCAGCATAAAATATAATAAAAACATCATGTATTCTGTAAAAATAATAGGTACTCTAAAAATCTTCAACTTCATCTTCATCGGTCTTTAAAAATAAAAATAATAATATTGTAACAATAACAATTCGCAACTGGTTTACTAATATACTCTTTATTAACAAAGAAAGTTACAATTGAATAACAGAAATCAATTAGAATAGAACTAGTATTTACAATTGAGCTAACTTTAGACAATATACAGGTAGCTCAATTAATCCATACTCCAAGGTCGGAAGCATCCCCAAGATGCTAGTGTCTTTGCATTTGTTTATTAATTAAACATGAACGTATTTTTGTAGGTTGGTGATTGCAGTAGTAGTGTTAAACGGGTCAATGGGTTGAAAATACATAGGAGGAAGCTGCTACTCTTTGCGGTAGTTTCCCATATGCAGCTTTTACGACATCCGCGATGTAAGAATCGAATACTCCAAATGAGCCCGAGTTGGAGGATGCGATTTTTACATCGCGAACGCTACGGTCAAATAGCAAACGCTAAGTGGCAGTGGGCCGTCTATATCGAAAGATCTGGTATCTCGGATTAGCGGCTTCTTGAGTGGAGACAGTGTTAGTAAAACCGCAAACGTAATGTAGGATACCCTTCGGCCAGGTGGGATGACATGCGGAAGACTGCAGAAATATGTGGAATGTGGTAGGCTGACGACTGGACACTATGACGCCCCTTAGTTCAGAAGTTTATGCTGGTAAGGTTGAGGTACTGACAGACAAATATACTATACATTTGCACTTACAAAATAATGCCAAATTTACTTAAAGATGCCATCTGCCATTACATAGAGGTGCAGACGTGAAATTTGGGATTATTGACTCTCAAATTATTCTCAAAGTGAAAAGTTATTACTAGATTTGAACGTTAAGGTACCTGTTTGAGATCAGATTATTCATTATTTTATGCAAAATGTTGAAGGCTTTGAATCTTTTTATTTCAAGTAACATGAGAAAATGTAAATTATGGTGAACGTTATAAATTATGGGTACCTAGATATATGTTTTTGAGGCATTGAATGGTCAAAGGCCTAAAGGTCGTTGCCTTTTTAGGCTTGATTACTTAAATATTGAATAGAAAATAAAAATTCCAAACAATAATTTCCAAAATGATGCATGGCTTAAACAGAATTTCAGCTAGAAGACCTACATCGTGTTAATTCATAATATTATTAATATAATAAAAATTATAATTAACTATTTTCAGTAATAGGCTATTTTAATTAAAATTTTCCCTATAAGCAGTTTAATCGAGATAAACCACAATGTTAATTTGTCGTTACTGAAACATACACCAAAACACAAAGATAGGTATTTCATGTGTTAAATGGAAAATACTAAAGTTACCGGTAGACTTACCAATACTTCATTGATTTAATTACTTTGTTAGTGGGTTTTAGTTTTTAGCTCTGTATGTGACATCTTTTACGATGTATGAACGATTATTTATATTATGGTCAGATTTTTTATAAAATTCACTCATATTCAAAATGAGATGGAACCTTGTCAAAGCCATTTTCTGATCGGTCTTGTTTCAGTTCAAAATGGTTCGATCCCTCACTGGGCGAAAATCCGCCTGCGTCGCAGGAGGTTGCGGGTTCGATTCCCGCCTCGGAACAATTGTGTGTACGATCTGCAGATATTTGTTCCGGGTGTTCTGGTCGTTTTCTATGTATTATAAAAATATCTATCTATGTAATGTATTGTCTTATGTATATCAGTTATCTAGTACCCATAACAGAAGCTCTGCTTACCATGGGGCTAGATAATGTATCATTCTGGCCCCCATGCCATGTGTGTACAAATATATAACAATCTCACGAAAAACATTCGAGAAGAAGATAATTTGCACCAATTTAAAAGCAAATTGAAGCATTTTTTACTAGAAAAATGCTTTTATAGCCTCGAATAATATTTTGAAAAATAGATACCTACAATTAATTGTTGTTCCTTGTTCTCTAGCCCTGTTTTAGTTGTAGTAGTGTACTAGTTTTAGTTTTAGTAGGTATTAGGCTTTTAGTATAAGGTATTCTTGTTTCTTTTTTATGTGATGAGTGATTAGATATAATATAATTGGTTTATAATTTTAACTTGAAATGGTAAATTAAGCATATTATTAACTTTATTGTATATAGCCACCTAGCATTTAACTTTAAATTTATGTTGCAATACCCTTGCAGGGTGCATGTTGGACTTATATATTTTTTTAAAGAACTTTTGTACACATGTAAGCAATAAATCATTGAGTATTGAGTATTAATGCTGTGTGAATTGTTTTTCAGCAGCAATTTTTTTTTTTTTTTTTTATTATGCTTACCTTGTTGTTGCTAATCCACGAATATCAGCAACCGTACAGAATGATGAATGCGTTTAAATGATTCACGTCCGAAACAATCTTAGTTATTTAGATGCTGGTTTATAAATTGCTCTAAAATCGAATTGATTATGTAATTCGTTATGTACGTTCATTAGAAATTTACATAAATTGTGGTAAATATCATATTATAAATTAGGATGGGTGGCTGGATGTTTGTTACTTCTTAACATTTTGACTGCGGTTTTTTTTCGAGGACCTATCTTTTTTTTATCCTAAAAAATTCGTGCTGCCGCTCTACACAGCGGTTGTGTTGCGCCGCACATGCGTTTCGTTCGAAAAATATTACGGCTGTGCTGAGTCACACAGATCTGTATTTTCTCAGCCGCTGCGCTAGTGTGGATTTACGCATATTAGTCACTTGTAGAAAACACATACCGTGTGATTTCAGCAATCAAAGTGTTAACGCTAAAACAACTGAATAGATCGGGCTAAAATTGCATAGATGTTAAAAATGAGCGATACTATGTATTCGTTGGGAACTAATATGCCAATGGTAATTATGATAATCCGAAACAAATAAATTAAAAAAATAGTTATAGACTCGTAAGCCACAATTAATGGTATAGATTCTATTTTTAAAACCAAGTATTATTTTATTACATTATTATTCATTTTGTAAATCCTACAAAACATGAATTTAATGATAGATCTTCCTCCATCGATCCGATACAATATCTATCAACAAGTTACACAAGTATCAACTAGTTTCTGCCCGCGACTTCACACGCGTTGTTTCTATGGAAACGTTTAAAGCTTATTCCTATGTAGTTTATGCTAGATTCCAGGCTCCGAGCTATATTATTTTAGCCCGATCTGTTCAGTAGTTCTGGCGTTAGGAG
Organism: Eupithecia abbreviata; assembly: GCA_943735965.1. Lineage (NCBI taxonomy): Eukaryota > Metazoa > Arthropoda > Insecta > Lepidoptera > Geometridae > Eupithecia > Eupithecia abbreviata. The sequence goes on along the minus strand of OX030982.1, from coordinate 8,075,185 downwards.
GTAATAAATATCCTGATATCCTAACTTTTGCATTTATAATATGAGTGTGATTTTTTGTTTTAATTTCCCAATCCCAAGAACCGTTTTCTTTGGCGATAAATTAATATTTTATGCTAATAAATAAATAATAATATAAAATAATAATAAAAACGCAGCGGCTAAGAAAATACAGATCTTTGTGACTCAGCAGAGCTGTAATATTTTTCGAACGAAACGCATGTGCGGCGCAACACAACCGCTGTGTAGAGCGGCAGCACGAATTTTTTAGGTAAAAAAAAAGATCGCAGTCGTCGAAAAAAAACCGCAGTCAAAGTGTTAAAGGAAGATAGTATATTTATAGGAATTGCTCACAGCCTTCTGTAAAGAAACTTTATAGTGAAGGTTATCATTGTATAACTTAAGTTTAAAGTCGTCCATTATAGCAGCGTGAAGTATAAAGTATCAAGATATAATTATCTTGAAGGATCGAGGGCGCTCTTGACGGAAATGCAATATTTATGTATTTTTCCGTAGAAATAAAACAGTGATGGCAAAAATAGGTGGCATTAATATTTATGGACTTTTATTGAACACTATCTTTCAAGTATTTTTATACTATCTTTCAAGTATATACATAGATTTTAGTTTATTTTGTATTTCGTGATCTTAAAACAGAGCTACGATAGATCAGATATTAATCGAAAAAGGAATTCGAAAGGATTATTTGTAATTAATTTATGGGATAAAAATTAGCACTTGTGTTATTTCAGGCTAAGACCTACCTACATCTACAAAAAAAAATTAAGCCGGTTCAGTTCAGTAGTTTTGACGTAAAAAAGTAACAAACATCCATCTATCCATCTCGGTAAACGTAGTGTAGGACGCCCTCCGACCAGGTGGGATGACGTCCTGCGAAAGACTGCAGGTAGATGCTGGATGCGTCAAGCCGAAGACAGGGCGCTATGGCGCTCATTGGGGGAGGCCTATGTCCAGCAGTGGACTAATATAGGCTGATGATGATGATGATGATGATCTATCCATCCAAACGTTCACTTTTATAATATCGGTGAATTAAGTCATGTTTAGCTAGCAGGTATAAAAACATAAAATATGGAATATACTCGAAGGTGGAATTTAGAGCCCAAATAAAAGGCAAATTCTAAAATCATGATTTGTTGGGTGCCTTCGTCAAATAAAGAACTCTAAAATTATAGTTTTAAGTTCTTGTCTAACTGTGTGATTGGTTGTAGTAAAAATAAATTTATTCTTTCATTATTTCTTCAGATATTTTTTTTAATACATATTCAAATTATGATGAAAAAAAAATTTACCTACCTACCTACATCCATTTTAATCTTATTGAGAAACGTTCTACTTCTACAATCTCTGAGACTTCCTAATTAGTTCAAATCAAAGGGCTTAAAACGAATTGGATTCACTGAATTAATTCGAACCACTTGATTGAGTCCGTAAGGATTTACGTTAGCAGGTGTACATATACCTGTTGTGTACAGGTGTACATATACAGGTCCTGTTTACAACTGCTTCATACAATCAATCAATTTAATGAGCTTATTCAACCTCAGGACTATTGTATCTTACTTCCGTTTTAGATCAAACGATTTTACGCAGATAAACCAACATAATATCAAAGTGATGATAATTATACCTTGATATTACCGTATAATATGTACATATATTATACGTTTATATTGTGTTTATCCATGGATGGATTGACGCTCTTGAGCGATAAGACTGCCAATTGTAATTTGTTTTTTAAGTTTTTATTTTACATAGTTCTTATAGGTATACTAAGTCTGCAATGAAGAATTATCTATCTATCGTACAAACATATGTCCTGAGGCAGGAACCGAACCCGTAACCTCCCGCGCCGCAGGCAGAGCTTTGCCCGCAGCGACACAGAGTCGCTGGATACCATTGACCTATGTCAGATTAAAAAAAAACCACTATATTACCTGTGGCTTAACTTTATTTGAGTAGACATACATAATTGCCCACTACACAACCAATTACAACACAACAAGAAAACAACACTTTTAAATAAGTAAATATAAATAATATAAATAAGTAAATAATGCTGGACAATTCACACAGCATTATCCAGCCTTAAACTAAGCAGAGCTTGTGGTAGGTAGTAGGTACTAGATAACTGATATACATAATACAATAAATTACATAGATTGATATTTTTTTGTATACATAGAAATTTACCAGAATACCCGGAACAAATACCTGCAGATAGTACAAACATTTGTCCCAAGGCTGGAATCGAACCCGCAACCTCCTGCGCCGCAGGCGGACCTTGGCCTACCGAGCCGCAGAGGTCGTCAAACTTTTGTGGACTGGTACGCTACGGTCTACATTTTACCCCAAGACTCACCGTTAAATGAAGACTCAGAATCAGATAGCATTGAACTGACAAAGTAAACTTCTTTATGCCCCATTGTGAAGGTAATTAAGGTGATAGTCCTTCCTTTTATTGGGTGACATCGAAAGGATTTGAGTGTAAAACTTTACGATTAAACTTAACAAAGGAGAGATTTTAGTCATTTTACTCTAAATGCAACCTTAAGAAGCTGTAATTAAAAGTTGTATTTACTCGGACAGAGTATCTAAAAGCTATGTTTTGTGTAGCAGAGTTGTCATTAGGAAGGCCTACTACCTTCTAAAGGTTGCCGCATATGAACTCTTAACTATATACGGGCGTATATGAAACCATGCTCAGGCATCCATCTATGGTTCAGTAACGCTTCTCTATGATGACTAATGGGTAATAGGCTTCAACATCATCAACCTATAATTATTACTATGTCCAGTAGTGGACTATATAGTCCACTGCTGGACATAGGCCTCCCCTAATGAGCGCCATAGCCTGTCTTCTTATTTCGCATCCAGCATCTGCTTGCAATCTTTTGCAGGTCATCATTCCACCTGGCCGCAGGGCGTCCTACACTAAGTTTGCCGAGTTGCGGATAGGCTTTCATAATAGGGATCATAGAAATAGAAATAAAAAATATTTATTTATGTTTGAATATATAAAATAATACAAACCGTCGTCGTCGTCATATTCACTCGCCGCCCGGCGCCCGTCAAATGAGGCGTACCGCCGCGGTAAGATGCCCTTACGACGTGGATTAGTGGGCGTTGCTGTAGACATTATACAGGGTAGGTAGGTACTAGTAATTTACAGACACAGCGCGGCGGCATCGTATAAAATATACATCCATAAACCTTGCTAAATGTTGTCTTAAATAAATGAATTAAATTGAATAAACATGTTCGTGATATGGGCAGAACTGGCAGTTCACGCAGTGTCAGTCAGTGTACCGTGTATTACAGAGTATACATAAAACCCTGTATCTGTACAAAAAAAAATCGCACAACACAAGTTATAAATAAATAAATAATGCTGGACAATCCACAGAAAATCATCTCGCCCCAAGCTGAACAAAGCTTGTGTAATGGGAACTAGATAACTGATAAACATGTGCCCTAGGGCAGCAATCGAACCTCCTATGTGCGGCTTCGAGGCGGGAAACGTACCCGCAACCTCCTGCGTCACAGGCAGACCTGTGTCCAACGCAAAAAACAAAACAAAAAACAACAAGATTATAAACCGAATGCTGCCAAAAAAAAAAACATTTAGAATAAGGGAAAAAAAAAGATATTCCCACAAAACCCAAGGACCGAGGGATCGTCATCCCTCGAGTTGACGCCGGGGTAATGAGGCCAAGCCTCGAGGCCCCTCTCTGTGCCCCCACCAGTGCCGGAAAGAAATCTATTGATTGAGTGAATCCAATCATTTTAAAATGGATAGTGTGCGACCACCTTTCAGTGCGCTTTTATTTAAATCCACAATTTCAGATGTGCGCTTACGTTTACGAAAATGTCCCGAACCTTGTTTGAATTATGAACGAAACGAAATTCAAATACAGAATGGAGCTGTTTAATAAGTTTCGCTGAAACTCGTTTGAATTTAGAATTTACCAGGCTGCTAATCGTCCATAGTACCTAACTCAACCTTCTCCATAGTAAGTAGGTTATGATACCAACCAGGAATTTGTTATTCTTCATCTAACTACCTACTTAGGAACATGAAAATGTGCCTAAGTAGGTAGTTAGGCATGTATGTATTATGTAGATGCTGGTTACCCGTTCACACAAAAACTATTGAATGTATAGGGTTAACATTTTGAACACAGGTAGTCTAGATAGAGAAATAATTACGTCACTTTGTCATCGAATGCGTCACTTATTTGAAATGAATTCCTTCAACGTCAATAATGCACGCAATAAATGACGTTGCGATGTCATTATTGTCTATTCTATCTACCCTAGACATCAATTTCCATGCAATGATATAAAATCGAACTTATCTTCAGATTTATAAACGAACGTAAAAACTAAGTATTCAACAAATATTTCCATTTCTAATATGAGATAGAGAAAATCCAGAGGGCCCTCGATCTAAAACCAGCTGACCGCTCGGGTCTAATCTTTAGTGCGCAAATTAAGCTAACAACTGTCTGACAAGCTAATTAAGCTAATCAAGTTTCTGAGCCCTGATTCATGGCCAGTTTTAGAGGAGATCATTAACCTTCGTTTACTGGCCGCTGCTTTTAATATACGTGCCTCTTCAGCTCAAAGTGTGACGAAACATAGGGTTTTGAAGGGCCTTTTACTATTACAATTTTTAAATCTGTTGCTAAGTAGAATTTCAACACAAAATATCTGCTTAGCTTGGGGCTAGATTCTGTGTGGATGTCCAGCATTACCTATGTTTTTTTGTTAACTTTTTTATACTTACCTAAATAAAAGCAAATTTGTGACTTTTTCTATTACTTTCCTTCCTGGCTCGTTTCCTCTAAATTTTATCAACGAGATCTCTTTTAAAAAATCCGTAAGTTTCCAGTTAAATAACTAGGAAATTCCAAAAGCACTCGCATTAAACCTGTCTACCCAACGATTAGCCGCATTTATCGCGTAACAACGTTTCAATATCCCCCCTGACCGGTTTAGGCTACCAGGGGAGCAACACTCGTAGGTGTAATTGAGAACAGAGCCAGGATTAATTGAAGCAGAAATGTATCAGGAGTGCAGAGTTGGTGGCGCAAAGTTACGCAGGCGCGATGCGTGCTCGACATCGCAGTAGAAACTATACTGACGCAACGAGCGCTCGTACCTCCTTGGTGATGGAACGCGTTCGAACGAAAAAGTCCAAACTACAACCTCCTTAAATAATAAACTCTAAATTTGTATTTAACCTTCTTCTTTACAGACCGCCTATAATAACAAAGCGTTCGAAGTTTAAATTTAATAAGAAAAAAGTTTGGTAAACTTGTGTTGTTCGGTACAAAAGTTTTCAGTGTTGAATAAATTACCTGTGTGGTGAATGAAAATAGCACGAATTTCGATGTTTTATAAATAACTTGCCGGTGTTGCGTGAAAATGTAACAGGAAAATGGATGTTATTATGATACCCAGTTGATCAACGAGAATGACAAAGGTGAGTTTTTGTGAATGACATATTTTTGTACGATAAAATCTCATGAAAATAGCAGACATGGGAGTTGTAATAGGTCGTAATTAGTTAAAGATTGTACCGAAACCGGTTAAATTGCTGAAATGTTGGAATGTGCCGGATGCCTCGAGCATTGCAATAAGGTAGGTACTTCCGTGGGGCGATAGGCAAAAAAGGTAACGTAAAAGGTAGCAGTACCCTACTATGCTGTCTTTTGCGTGTGTGTTCTAGTTTCGATTCTACAATTATAAAGGATCGAATGTTAAATAGTTTTCTGATAAATTATCAGCATAGCATAGCCCGTGTCACCAATGTTTATCCATGAATATATCTTATAAACTAAAAATTACTTTTCCCTCGAGTAGGTTTATTTTTTACTCATAGCTTACATATACATTTCAACTTTATAGCATCTAATTTGTCACTTATTATTCTTACATTCATCTACAACTACATTATGTAGGTACACATTCAAAGGTTTTTAAAAGTCGTTGTAAAAACTGCATTAACGCAAGTACCACATTATAAATAAATAAATAAAATTCATTTTTTTCGGATTACAATGATCCATAATTTGTTAATAATTATCTTATAATAAATGTTAGTAATTCTTACGTACTAAAATTAAATTAAATTGAAATAAAAATGAAAATAAATTAAAACAAATCAAATTATATAATCATTAAAATTATCAAATTACTATTCTTATAAATATCTGCCATATTGGCGAATCAATCTTGCCCGCTACAGTTTGTAGGATGCTGTTGGGTCTGTCCCGTACTCTGCGCATCAGGGACGCCGTCTTTTTCCGAAAGATGGCGGCAAAGCCATCCGTCTGATACTCGGCAAACGTCCCTGATGCACTGCAGAAACGAGGCAGTCCCAACATCGTCCTAAAATGTTATTATATTGAACTCGTAGGATCTCCAGCGGTCGTTTGGTGTGGCTGACCCATAGGTTCCCGGTGTAGAAACTTTGACAGTATGCTTTAAAAAGCGTTATTTTTACTTCTTCTGAACACTGACATTGAGATTGAAAACTATCGTTGCTTCGGTTATTGTTTTGTGTTTTATGTAAATAAAAATGTAAAATGAAGTAAAAAATACACAAAGTTGTTTATAACTCTGCAGCAGGCGGTGATTGTATTGTCAACCCTCGGATTGAGTTTATCCAAATAACGGGCTAAAAGTTTATTGTTTTTTCGATAACGACATTAAATCGTAAAGACCCCGTAAAAACAGATTGACAGGCGATTTATTTTTATGTTCTGCCGGCGTTTATTTTATTTAAAATTCTGTATTTTTAAATTCTAATTATATAGACATTGATAAAATGTTTATGCTGTCTTAAATAAATAAGATAAATTATAGGTATATTAAATACATTTCATTGAAGTAGGAATGTACTCGTATTACCACAGACTAGAAAGTCTTTATCAGTTCTGGTTGATGTTCGAGGGTATTTCGAAACGCTTCGTTTACCAGAGTTAGGAAACACAGAGGCTGGCACTTTTAATTCCTAAATAGTTCCTAATTCCAGCTAAAGCCCATTATATCTCGGACCAATTTGTACCGGCAAAAACACCAACCCATATCTTTTCTCACGTGCCAATCAATTATCCAACATGATTTCAAAACAAAACAACATGCAATCACACTAATTTATTTTGTTAGTGTTTCGTTCTTCTGATCTCCTCAAAGGGTAATACAGAAATCAGTGCTCTTCGAGCTAAGCTTTTCGCTGAGCTTTGTTAGGCTGCACACACAAATCTGTACAAAATACAATATAAAAAATACAAAATTAATTATTTGCTGTACTTTTTAAATGGTTTACTTATTAATAAAATTAGATAAATAAATAATTTTGGACAATCCAAAAGCAAATAATTGTTGACCTATAAGATTACCTACCTTGTTGATACATCATAAGATTACCTCAAGCTTTGTTGCAACAAAAATTTTTTTGTGTTCATGTGCCTTAGTTATTAAATAATACCTATGTATCATGTGCAGCAGTATCGATTATATGTATTTATCTATGTTATAGGAAAATTCTTTAACTAAAATTAGAGGTACCGTATGTACTTAGATTCTTTGTTGATAATGTTATCTCCTCACATCTCCTTGATTTTTATCTCGTCAATTATTAAGGTAATTGTTGTTTTCCATGTCTATCGATCTTCTGTCTACCGTTATTTAATAACACAGTTCATCAAATAACACGGCAACAATAATATTTTGACACCCGCTAGAGGGCGCAGCGTTCAATATTCACGATTGATGTTCTTATTTTCAAGAGGAAGATTAATGGCGGGCTTTCATGTTTGTGTTGGACTACTGTATTAGTATGTAAAACAGTTTCAGGCTGACAGATTGATAAAAAATTCCAGCGTTATCTGGAACTTTGTTTTTAAAATAATAATACATTTATGCTACCACGAAGTATTAACAAAAACAAGACTGAGTTCATTTATATTCCATAACGACGCGAGGACATTGAAGCTGGCAACTAACGTAACACCAGAGGCGATGAAATATACATATGAGTCCAGAACATGCTGCGATGTATCGCAGCGCTATACAAAGTCTTGGTATCTAAGAACCTCCTTTCCCGAAGAACATAATTCGCATATATAAGACGATCATTCGCTCAATCTTAATGTATATGTGAAGCCGGGAGACTTACCCAAAAATAAAATAATAGTAAAGCCCGCAGGGCAGCTTGTGGCGAGCTGTTGGTGAGTAGCGACACCACGGGTACCGAGTGCTCCCGGGGAAGTTCCTGGATCTCGTCTCCGCTAGCGGAGTGGCATCCCAAGAGAACCAGACCCCCACCTCTTGCTTGCCTTCATTGGCCGGTCTGAGTGGAGTCGCGAGAGATGCATCTAGGATGTAGACTCGGGGGTGGAAGTGTCTAATGGCGTAATAGCGAGGAAACCCGCTCACGAGCAGTCTTCGTGATGGTGAAATCGGGGCCGCACCTCTCGACACCCCTCAGTCGTTTGCGCCGATGTTGTTCCTCTCCGGTAATTTACTCCGGCTTTTTAAGGAACCCATCCAGCATTCGGCAAGCCACCGTTTGCCACTCTTCTTAACATTACGATTGACTTGTTTATGGCAGACGTCCGCAATCTCCCTCATGGCCCGATTACCCAGTCCATCCATCCATCACAATAGCCTGGTTTTATTTCTTTAATTTTTCTTTGCAATAGTCTCTACACCTGGCGTATACCATCTTTGGGTGTATCATATTGTGCACCCAAGGATGATACCTGCTATTTGTAGCCATCGCCTTTAGATTAACTTCTCAAAGGGTCTCTGTGCTCTTGGCTTCGGCCCCACGTAAGCCTTCCAAAGGACCGGGTCGCTTTATGGCCCGAGATCATGGTAAATGAGAGACATAATAATAATAAATTCTTTATTTCCAGACACGGGATCCATATTCTACTTAAAAAATAGTTTAAACTAATAAACAAGACAAAAAATATTCAATAAGATATAGATACATAGGGTACCTCGGTCAGAAAAAATATAATAAAAATATTCTAGGTGGCAATAGCCACCTACCGTTTGTACATATCGGACAAGATCAAACGATCTGCCATACTCCTTATGATTGAGTTTTTACACATGTCAACTCTGGACATAAACGAGTCGGTACTAGATAACTATTATACTTAAAACATTATATCACTAATTTATATATTATTTACTATAAATAGAAAAGACCCAGATTACCCAGATTCGCATAAACATTTAACCTGTATGGCGGAAACGAACTGGCAAACTTAGCACCTCATACGGCGACATCACAGAGGTTGTCTTAGTATTGTTGCATTTGAGCACAGATATAGATAGAGTAAATCTCAAGACTTTAATCCGGTGATAATGGAATTGTTAATCGCTCATGTCTCTTTTAAATATATTAAATTTATTTGTTGTGTTGTTTATTTGCCGCCTAATTACAAAGACGAGCAATATATTAATGTTTTATGTTGTATTGAAAATGTATTATGTAAATATTCTGACATAGATGTAATTATTACTGGAGACTTTAATTTGAGTTCTTGTAGCGTTAATGTTAGGACTCATTTTGATCTATTTTGCGAATTATGTGATGTCCATCAATTTAACGATGTTGTCAACGAATACGGTGGCTTGTTGGACCTGGTACTCACTGGGATGGACAGGGACCTCCTGGCAGTCGAGTGCGCCTCCGATGCATTGGTTCCGATTGATAAATACCACCCCCCACTTCATATTGATTTTCTGTTACCGCGTAGGTGCCAGATCTCTCCCTCTCTCGTATCTGATGGCTTTATCCATTGCTCTCCGCCCATGAAGGAGTGGAACTTTCGGAAAGCCGACTTCCATAGACTCTATATGTCTCTGGGTGAGATCAATTGGAGTGAGCTTTACAGCGAAAGTGATCCGGACCTTGCTATCGAAATTTTCTATAGCAAGATAAATGGATGCTTAGATGAGTGTGTGCCGGCCAAGCGAAACCCAAACACTTTCTCACGGAAGTATTCATATCCGAGTTGGTATACACGGGAAATTATAGAATATATTAAAAATAAGTATTTTCACTTTAAGAAATTCAAGGAATTTGGAAATCAATTTAATCAAGAGCTATACAAGTACTATAGACAGTTAGTTAAAAAATTAATACATACAGCCTTTCAAAACTACATAACACAAACACAGACTAATATCATAAGAGAACCTTCCAAATTCTGGCAATACGTCAAAGATAAACGACAAGGCAGACCACCACTTGGAGAATTTAAGTGGCGGGGTACGGCTGTTGCAGGTCAGAAAGCAGCGGATGTCTTCGCTAATTTCTTCAGCTCCGTTTTCCTAGGCAATGAACCCATCTTGAACGCAGATGCGGCATATGGTGTTGCTATGTCCGGCTCCGTAGATAGTGGTACAGTAGTTATCAATCACATTGGGATACCAGATATTCGTAGAGCATTTAGGCGGTTGAAACCGAAATCGTCGACTGGTCCAGACGCGGTACCGGCATATCTGGTAAAGGATTGTAAATCAGCATTTGAGCAACCCCTTACTTATTTATTTAATCTCTCACTACAGCGCTCCTATTATCCAAACCGTTGGAAGGTCTCAAAAGTCACCCCAATACCCAAGAGTGCATCAAACACACTAGTGGATATGCATAGACCAATCGCTGTTCCTTCTATCTTCGGAAAAATTTTTGAGACTGTCCTAGACTATGAGATACGCCGCCAGGTTGGCGGACACTTCGCCGACTCTCAGCATGGTTTCCGCGCAGCCAGATCTACGGTATCAAATCACATAAACTTTGTTGACTATGTATCACTATGTATGGATACGGGCTCTCAGGTGGATGTCACGTATTTTGACTTTAAAAAGGCGTTTGATTTAGTAGATAACGACATTCTCCTCCAGAAGCTAGCTGTGATGGGTTTCGTACCAAAACTCCTAGCATTTTTTGCTAGTTACCTACGGAACCGTCGCCAATACGTCTCCGTTCGGAATTATGTGTCGGAGACCTATTTCACACGCTCTGGTGTTAGCCAGGGAAGTACGCTAGGCCCGACTCTATTTCTACTAATGATAAACGATCTACCATCTGTTGTCATCTCCTCTGAGAGTCTCCTGTTCGCAGATGACCTAAAACTCTTTACGGCTGTGCGTGAAACAGACGACTGTTTGGCGCACCAGCATGACATTGATCTTGTCGCTGAATGGAGTGAAGCCAATCATCTCTCTTTTAACACCTCCAAATGCAAAACTATGACCTTTACACGTCGTCGCAATCCCATTGTGCACAGCTACTCTTTGTCGGGAGTTCCTCTTGAGCGAGTTCAGACCATACGAGACCTTGGCCTCGTGATGGATCCAAAGCTCAACTTCAATATTCATATACAGGCTATATGCAAGCAGGCGTGCAAAATTCTAGGATTCGTAATGCGTGTAACCTGGGATTTTCCCGATTTACGAGCAGCGTTGATGTTGTACAATGCTTTTGTACGTAGTCGTCTGGAGTTTGGAGCGATAGTTTGGGATCCTCACGAGGACAAATACAGAATGATGGTCGAGAGAGTCCAAAGAAAGTTTGCACGATATTTGTATAAACGCATGTACGGGTACTATCCATACCTCTATCCATCCTTGTTCGTCTCCGGCATGGTCGGTCTGGATACTTTACACTTTAGGCGGAAGCTCCTCCTTCTTATCCATTATATCATGGTACTGCGTGGTAGAGTTGACAACCCAGCAGCTCTACAGCATATGGGCCTTGCGGTCCCTAGACGGCACATGGTGGGCGCAGTCGGAGCTGTCGGCCCGCGGCGTCGGCCTCCGCTGTTTGCGATACCTCCCGGTTACCGAACGCATGCTGGTGAGAGCGCTCCCACCCCCAGAGTACTAAACCTCCTAAACGAGTTTGTCGCCGCAACAGACGCCGACGTATTCTTTGATAGCATCGCCAAATTACACCGTTTGATGCTCTCATTTCTAAATTGTACCCTTTGACCTGTTTTTTTTTTTTTTTTTTTTTTTTTTTGTTTTTATTTTTGACATGCACATAATGTATTTTGAATTTAATTTTTAATTTGATTGATTAGTATGAATTTTATTAGATATATTTAGAATCTATCAATTGATTGTTATTGTAGTGTATTGCGTTAATGACTTTAATTTGATTGTTTAATGTTAAAAATTGACTTAACTACCTATTTTTAGTTTATAAAATATAATGTTTGACGTTTTGGTATTTAAATAACTGTAAGTCAAATCTAAATAAATGAATAAATAAATAAATAAATAAATAAAAAAATATTAAATTTATCTTTACTTGAAATATCAAAATAATTTGATCTGTAAATTAGTTACGGTTAGAACACAGCTCTATTTTAGATAAGTTCTAACCTTGGTAAGTAGATATCGAAGTCAGAGAATAACAAAATACTCCGAAATAACTTATAACTAACAAAGTTACAGATTTCGTAAAAGCCCTTAAAAGTTCTCAGTATCCTTCCAACCGTTACGATGAGATGAACTTATTATCTCGCATAAAAAAACTTATGTTTTAGCCGAAATATAATGTAAAATGTAATTTAAACAGTGTAAACGTTGAACGCTGATTTAACATAATATTTTACTAACTAAGAAAATAATCAAATTACAATTAACAAATTAGAACTAGTATTTACAATTTAAAGAATTGAGCTAACTGTTGCAAACAATCTACATGTAGCACAACTGATCCATATCAATACCAGTCGAAAGCGTCCCCAAGGCGCTGGCTGAATTGTCCCGATGTATGGCAATGCTGATGTGCTGCGCCAGATACTCACCAGGGTCACGCGTCGCTTCGACCAGATACTTTAGTCTCTTTCCTAACAAATATATGTTTCGGTATAGTCAGCTCTCGAGTCTCCAATCCAGACGTAGACAGAGACCAGATAGAGATATGATTACCTATTTTAATTTATGAAATGGCAATTGGAAGCGTTTGGAATCAAACCAATTGTATCTATATTTTTTTATTGTTTATTTATTTGTATAAAATATGTTACTCTACATGATAAACAGTTATTACGATGTACATAGTTACCCCAGCCTAGCTATTGGCTTTAACGCTACACAAGTCGTCTATTTTCTGATATATCTATTTAAAATGGCTTACACGAGCTGCATTCTAAAATGTTCTTTCTAAGCTAAAATACAGAAACTTTATTCTAGATATTGATTCTATCTTTATGCAAATCACAAACAGTTCAAGCATATCAATTTTGAAAACAGTATTTTGATCTATCGTTGACTGCGAAGCAACTTTAGACTTCATTTTAAGTTAGAAGTCGCATCCGTTGCAACGCCCGATGTTTCAGTTCCAATTTAGATTGCGATCGTTCAGCTTGCCAAAATCGGTAGATATCTTGGATGGTAAACAATAGAGACCAAAGCAATAAATAGCTTATAACAGTAAACGGATTCGAAAATCTACAGCTACAGCTTCGTTACCATTCACGTACCTACTAACCTATTGTACCTATATATTGTAAAGCGAAGCATTTAAAAGAAAAAAATACTTTGTGAATACTGCATATGAAGTCGTGTTTTAGTTTTTTTTAAATAATCTAATTACTTTAATCGCGTTTTGTTACCAAGAAAAAATTACGGTACAAACCCGGAGTTAAAAAGGAGGCGGTGTTACACCCTCGTTGTGTTAGCTAGTCAAGTCACGGAAATCACGTTAAACCGTTGGTCCTGCGCCTGACCTCTACCCGGTTGTATAAGTCTTCTGCCCCATTGGATTATGATAGTAAAGGAATTAGAGAGTATACCGGTGTGTTAACACACTTGTTACATAACTGAAAACAAACTAAGACTTAATCTGTGGAACTGGGTCGTCTGATCCTAAAATAATTTCCCTGTACCCCATCTCTTTATTTAATTTTCTCCGTCTATCCACCGCAGTTGCGTAAACATAATAAAGTACCAAAGTAGTCATAGAGTAAGACAAATTGACTCCCGACGTCAATATATCCTGTCTCTTTTTACGCTCGCTAAGGGGATTCATAAGAAAAACTTGCGTAAGAATAAAATGCTTGAATTTCGTATCTATATCTACCTAAGTAGTTTCTTAGTTTTGTACAAGATAGAGGAGAGTAAACGTTATAAGCTCTGGTAGAATCAAGATTAAGTTTGTAGGGAGAGCAAGTTTGTAGGCAGTACATACACATTAAGTTTATAAGATTAACAAACGTGGTTGCTCCAAGCAAACTTTACAAGTTATGCACTAAAAACCTTAACGTAAGTAAGTATCCTTGCATTTGACGTAAGTAGATCTATATTTAATTCCTACTTCTTAGGGTGGATTTGAAAGTAGTTTAAATCTTATCCTGGCATTAAAATCGCATTTTATTACTTTTTATTATATAACGTTTACCAGTCTAGAATTAAATATGTATTTTACCATATATTATCCTCAAAATAACTGTCTATCCGAGAGTAATTTCTTATATTGCCAAAATCAACGGAGTAAGAAGTTATCAGAAAGTACCTATTTGAAGTGTCATAAGAACAACAGCTGTAATTATTTAATATTGACTCCTTTAACCCTGCGAAATTACGTACACATAATCTTTTGAAACAATAGGGTCGCTCACTTATTCGTTCACCATTCTCTCATTAACAATAATTAGTATTGGTTACATGCCGCTTGCGTTGGAAAAACGCAAATGTTGTAAGTCCAAATAGTAAAATTATAGTAGGGTTAGGTGCTTTAGTATTTGTTCGAATCCACCATTACTACTAGTAATTTAATGAGTAACTGGTTTCTAATTATATCTCACTCAACTAACAATCAAATTTATAAAATTATTTTACAAATATATATTTTTTTTGTTTGCACTGTAGGCGATATATGCAGCAGCAAGTGAGCGAAGCTGCGGTTAGTTACCTTATAAGTTGACTACACGTGTATCATATAGGATCTCGAGATTGGCTCGGTATTAAACCAAATCTCCGGCTTTATTTGTAGAAATCCAGTCCAAATCCATTCAGTTAAATTGTTCCATCCAATCGCTTCTAAATTCCGACAGCGCAGGGTAAATTGGACGTACACTCTTCTTCATTCTAGCCACGAGTGAATGTTAAAAATGTTTGATGTAAAAAAGAGTTAGTCACGTCTATAGTTCGTTAACGGGGAATCGAATCGGTTGATGCTGAATCGAGTTCATTCAAAAGGCTCGCAAACTATGCGCAATGTCACGAGGCGGAAAGAATGGGCCGTCCGAAAAATGTGGCGAAATCTATGCGGAGTACTTTTTCAAATAAATCGTTGGTTTCTGTTGCAGGTGCGAGCGTTATGATGTTGTTAGCTAGTCAACTCACTTGTTTAGTTTTTTTTAACCGACTTCAGGAGGAAGGTCTGTATTCTGCTGTTTTTTTTTTAAGTACGAGTATTATCGTTTATTTACCGTATTTTGTGGAGCGATTGTAAAAATTCAGTTCAATTCATCGAGGGATTAGGATCCATCTCATCCAATACCCTGTCCGCGCGTCCGTCCGAAAAATCACGACTAGGTACTCGTAGAACAATTTTGGTGTTATCTTCACCAGTTCGATTAATGATTATTTCGTTTTTGTTTAAAATTTGATTTTGGGTGATCGCATAAAATTTTGATCCTCGAGGATTGATATGTATATGTGCGTCGTAAAACATATATACATACATCTTTACATTTTTCCCTCCAAAGCCATTTTGACGACCATAACAACCTCTGTGGCGCGGTGGGGGAAAGTCCGCCTGCGACGCAGGAGGTTGCAGGTTTGATTCCCGCCTCGGGATAATTGTAGGCACAAGTATGTACGATCTGCAGATATTTGTCAATAAAAATATCTATCTATTTTATGTATTTAATTAAGTATATCAGTCATCTAGTACCCATAAAAAAAGCTCTGCTTAACTTGGGGCTAGATGATGCTGTGTGGTTGGTCCAGCATTATTATTATTATTATTTCACTGTTTAGGAATTTGAAGTAGGTGTATAGTTTTTCAAAAACGCCAAATAAATATCTCTTCGTTGATGTTTAGAGCTTTTAAAATTATGGCTAGACTGCTTAACAGGTCTCAACTTACAAAAAGTTTGCTTTTCTAAATACTGAGTCAAACACAGATACCTACACAATTTCCAACGCGAAAGTTAACTAGAAATAAATGAGGATAGATATAATTGAAAGGCTTGGAGCACAAAATGGTATGCATTTTGTGAACCGTAGCTATCACAGCTTTATGAAACTGGAGGCAAAGTTTCAAGCTACGGTTTCGATCTTCTCTACAATGCGCCACACAAATTTCAACTCAAAGATTATAGAGATTCATGTATTTAATCGTTTCGAATATTACGAAGCGGTGTGCAGAGTCGAGCCGTTAAATACGGCATGGAACCAATCATGCTTTCCGTAGGATTAGTGATGCGAAACTTCCGGTTATCTTGTCAAAGATCGAATAGCTGCTAAAGGCAAGCTTTCGGATTGAAACCGTGAATTGCTTGAATGAACATATAAAATTACGCTATCAAGATAGAAGTTGTTGCCGGTTACAATCAACAACGTTAGTGTAGGACTGGGAATGTAATCTTTGCACAGCTAACTAGGTCACTTTACAGGTTTAAAAAAATAATTATAGGTAATGCCAAATACCTAGAGGTTTATTTTATGGTTATAAGACCTAAAAGCATTTTAAAATCTGGACACAGCTGGTATTTTAAATTAGCTCCTAACGGTATTACTTCATGGAAACGGACGAAAAATGACTCCCTCGACGGGCAAAGAAAACATTAGCTCTTTTTTCACTGAATAAGTTGTATTTTTCACTCAGTCAAACTTTTATTGCCGTAAGCTCTCTAAATGAGCTTTTTGGTAAAAAAAACTTAATCCTACATCTAGTTCTCAGAAGCAGATAAGATCTGGGCTCAACGTTCCCTAACTTCGATTGAGGTGTCCAAAGTTTTTCAAAGATAAACTTGTTAATTACCTGGTGACAAGTTTGTGGGATTGCAAAAAGATTAAGGCGTTTGTCGAGTTTTTGGACCGGGAAGATTGGTTCGTTTGGGAAGCGACGTTTATGGTTCATATTTGATTAGAAATTCAAAAGGTTTCACAGTATTTAAGGTGTCCTTTAGCATAAGTCCTTCCTATATTATGTCTTGCTCTTGAACCCAGGGGCTAAATTCTGCTTTACTATAATAATGATTTCACAGAATCGTTAATGGCTGAAAGAAAATCCAGATAGTACGTGCGGTGATATTTGCACGGAGAGATTGATAAAATGGTCGCAACCTTGTCAATTTTGACATGGGTCTGCATCTGTAGTTTCTTTCATCAAAGGTAAACTGCCAAAATGCATCATTCTGAGACTATTTACCACTGTTATGATCAAGCGATTAATTTAGTGGAATTAGGACCCAGCTGGGCCCGCTCTCTGCATACCTAAACCAGTCCATGAATTGTTTTGATGTAATTACTCGTGCTTCCATTAAAACTTATGAACAGCTTTTATCTGGTCGCAGATTACATAAAAGAGGTCTATGCATTGTTCAAACTTGGCATCCCTTTCCGAAGCGGCCATATCTTTGCAAATAAAGCCGGTTTTATACAGAGGATCCTATTTAAAGGTTGCAGATAATGCCTTTAAATCTGTGTTCTCTTGCCAAGTTTAGTAAGGTACCTAAAATTATGTAGATGATGAAAGATTTGTATGATACCTAACCTACCCTGCAACAATTAACCTCTATATGAGCATCTCAAAGCAGACACAAAAATAATAAAAATATACTAAAATACCTACCGACAATAACCTAGCAATCTATATCTGAGTCTCAATTTAATATAATCCATTTGTTTTAGATAATATTTTTGGTACCAATCGCAGAATTGTCTCTTTGCATAATTCATATTTCAGTGAAATATTAAACCATCGCAAACCTCAAGAGACATTTATTTAATTTTATCTAGGTATTTAGAAAGCTCGTTATTCATTTGTTATGATTAAATTTTGAATTATCAGTAAATATTCATAGTGAACCTTGTAATGACTTATTGCTTTTATTAGAACGTAGATATGTAGGCATGGTGAATTTGTATTAGTTATTCTAACATAATAGCTCTCAGAGATACAGAAATACTCTCAGAGATATTGACCTTGATTTAGATTTAATTCCCCATAACCACATAGAGGGTTAGTAACTCTACGTGGTTATGGTTAATATAGGTTTAGTCCTAAATAGAGAAATCATCTGAAGGCTGCGACGCGTTTACGGTTTATCTTTTGCCTCATAAAAAAGCTTTGACATAATGAAAACTATTACAATGCTTGTTATCGAAGGTGGTAGATAATCAATACAACAGTATAGTAGTGTAGAGATAGATACACTTGCTCGTGAAACTCTAAAGACTTCCGCATCGGAAAACTAAGAACTAAAATTGGAGCAGGCCGAGCCCGGGGCGTCGTTTTGCCAAATTGTCCTTTTGTTGTAGAAGACCAATTTGTTACGGAGTGTGAAAAATGTTTCTACCTTAATTAAAAATACTGCAGAGCCTTGTTTGAAAATTTTCTTTCTGAATGTTCGTTAATGAGCTAAAAAGTTACACTCTTGACTCTGAGGGTTCTCAGTAAGTAATCGGCCATAAAACATCAACTTAATTAGTGAGTGGTTCTGAAACCAATTTGCAGGAATAACAAACTTTAAAAACTACTACATTCCATAAAATAATGTAATAGCAAGAATCACTATGGTATATGTGTCTTTTAAAAAGTCGTTTACATACGTATTAGCATAAAAGAGTTGCTGTACGTGATTTGGCTGCGAAATCATATTCAAAAATGCAAAGGACAAAACCTGCACATCTAAACTAATTTCCTCACCGGCAAGGTATATCTACATTCCACACGAAAATATTCAGCTTTATTTTCAAAATATTTATGGCGTCATAACGCCAGAAAAGAAATCATAAATTATGTCTTGATGTTGAGTACCACGCGAACCATCCCTGGAAAACCAGAGCCGGATATTTTATTCACAAAGCGTTTGCCAAAGTAAGTAGCAAGAAGAAGTGCTGAAACATAAATATTAACGTTACTAGTGATAAATGGGGTGGTAGTACTTAAGAGTCTAATCTCGCGTCGGACTCTCAAAACAATGTGTGGCCTTGTCGCGAAGTTGTAGCGTCAGCTTGGACCGACAGTTGTAGGCATGTGTTTTACCTACTAGCCGGTTTAATACAATATGAATATGCTAGCAAATACCTACTATAAGAAAGTACCAAAAAACAACTCTGCTGAATGTTTGGTAATTATAAAACAAAACTAGACCGATATTACGTACCCAATGATATATTTTCATGGTACCTCTTAAAGGTACCTTACCTTGTCCCACGACAGGCACAAGAGGGGAACAGTGGGGAACGAGATGCCTAATCATCAACACCTAAAACAAATATGATTATTTACTACTATTAATAAGATTACGTAGTACAGATGAGATTCAAACCCCAATGAGAGCTTCAAAAACATTATGTCACACTATGCTACATAGTATGGTTGATGTTCAATTGCTACTACGGTCAACAATAATGCCACGCAATCGTACCTTAAGACAAAACATACAATGGTGAGCCTGGGCCTCTCCAACAAAAGGAATATTAATGACAAATTGAGGATTATTAATTATATACTCTCCCGCTTAGTTCAGTTGGAAATGGCATTATTATTGCATCAGGTCTTTGTTTAAATAAAATAAAATTATTGTGGTGTTTTTATCGAGAATTTATTTTGATCTTGCTACGGCGGCATCGAGTTTTTACCTTATGACTAAGCTTTCTTCGTTAAAGTGCATCGAAAACTACCTCAGTTTGGTTTCTAGATTCGTCAGTCAGATGTGAGTCATCGAGTTATTTGCATGGGATTTGCAAAACCTCAAAAATGGACGCCTCAATGACGTACTATCCAGAAATCATATTCAGATAATAAGCTTATTTACTTGATTATACAATTAAAAACGAAATTTTTGATGAACGACAATTAAAGCTATTGGACTACTTTAAGTTGTTTTATAAAGTATGCGCCAGTTATGTGGTCACACTAGAGTACACAGAAACGTAGTGTAACTGCTTGCAATTTAGAGAATGTGTTTTACACCTTACGATTTATTATTCGAGTGTGTCTCTGCTGTTGCTTAGAGCTATTGAAATTAACACGCGAGAGGCCATAGTGTAAGACCGTAGGTACCACACTGAACAAAATGTGTCATGTTCCTGCCAATTTTATTTTCAACCTTTCATTCATACACTGTCTTTGTCATCCCAAATTGTCTTTCCTCAGAACCTTACTTTGTCAATAGCACTATCATGCTTGAATAATGCCTTCCCTTACCCAAAGACATGAACAATATGAGTAGGTACCAACAAGATTGAATATCGCAAGGTGTAAGAAGCCCAAAGTGAGCAAACGACAAATTGTTTCATTTCTCTCGTGCTGCGGCGAAATAGTCCCCATTGTTTAGCTCTGAAGTACGCCACCACTTCTGTGGTTCTGCACGTGACGTATATAACATTTTCTTTCATCTTAGACATGTTTTGTAACGCCTAAATGACTTTCATGATCGGTGTCATATTTTGGGAGCCAGTTCTTTTTCACAAGCGATTTTTTACCTGGCTACCGGAAAACGCCTGACATTTTTATAGTAAAAATAAATATTTAAGGCAAGTAGGTAATTTTAGTTTGGTTGGGCTCGGAATTAACAAGTCTCGAACGATCGAACTAAATTATTGAAAGGAGATTTGTTCATAATCAAAAGTTCGTCTTCGAGATTCCATTTTTTTGTGGTCGTCGTTGTTGTCTCAAGTTTATTTTGTTTATTCATACATATTATAAGCAAATATTTTTTTCACTGGAAATACGTAGCATAACTTAGCAGTGCTGTAAAACATAATGTTAGGTTTATCTAGACAAACTCTGTGGCGCGGTGGGCAAAGGTCCGCCTGCGACAGAAGAGGTTGCGGGTTCAATTCCAGCCTCGGGATGAATATTAGTACGATCTGCAGATATTTGTTTAGGGTGTTCTGGTCATTTTCTGTGTATTATAAAAAAATATGCATCCATCTATGTAATGTACTATATTATGTACCTATATCAGTAATCTAGTACCCATAACACGAGCTCTGCTTACCTTGGGGCTAGATACTGTTATATGAATTGGCCGGCATTATTTATTTATTTTGTAAGGCACTGAGTTAAAACCTATTTTAGTCCTCAACCTTTTTCTCCTCGTCTCTGGGGAAAATGCAATAAGTACTAAATTTTCAACAATGAAGAACAGGAACTACGATTGTTCAAATGGATGCCAAAAGAACGATTGAATGCAAGCTTACGGTGCCTGCCTCCTTCGATCGGCAATAAGGCCGCCAAAGCCGCAGCTGATAAATTTACAACTTAACCGAACGTTCTAAAGGGGGCGGTCGCGTTGACAAGTGATAAATATCTAGAGGATCACAAGTTAAGGAGCCGGTGACTTTTATAATATCTCCTATCAATATCCTTGAAAGGTATGATATTTTCTAGCTTGTGAAATGTCCAGTAATATTTTCGATCCGTGTTGCGAGTTTACTAGTTTCTACCTAATTTTTCTCTTTCCGTTAAACAAAATAAAATAAAACTAATATGAAAAATGCGTGCGAAGCCACGGACAGAAACTAGTAGTTGTGAAAAATAGCGAGATTGTATTATATTTTGATTAAAATAAAAATATAATCCAATATTGCTATTTTTCTATTCCATGGGAACTGTTTTCTGGGATTCAAAAGTTTGATTCCTGGCTAGCTACTAGATATTCAATATTTTAGTACCTCTGGAGTGAAGAAGTAACTAACCATCATCCATCTAAACTTTCGCATTTATTATATTAGTTTAAGTAAGCATTAATTCTAGCTAGATAGTAAAAGTTACCATTACAAATTTATTATTTATAAAAAAAAACTATGAATACTTTCAACATTAATTCAAACCAATAAACTGATTATCATATTTTTTTTTAATTATTATATATTTTATAAATAAGTAGCATAACTTAATCAGCAATCTCTTAAAACCTATGTAAGGTTTATCTAGACGACCTCTGTGGCGTGGTGAGCGAAGGCGACAAACCAGTAAACACATTAATTAAGAGAACTAGTATGTACTCAGTTCTTTAGGTATACTAAGTTGTAATTTTGTGAATCTTGTGAAAGCCTGAGTTGTTTTATTTTATTATATGCAAATACTTTTAGTAAGAACATAATTAAATCCTTAGTTCTAAAAATAGAGTAGAACCAGGTTATGTATATGTTGGAATGGTAAACATAACCTTATGTCATTGTCAAAGTCAGGTTGAGAAGTATCACATGTCTGTGCCATTAGCTTAGACTACTGTCGTCTTTGTCTATAATATAGGCTCTCTCTCTCTTGCTCTGTAATGGCCGTACGTGTAGAACCAATACAATAAACTTTATCAGATTTCATCTAATAAACTCTTTGATTTCGTTCATAACCCATCAGTATACAGGAATAAGATTTTGTGTGAAAATAGTATTAGATCGCATAATCTCAGCGGTGGCGCTGAGTAGTATAATCGGCTTTTATTAGACTTATGAGAATTAAGGCTTAGTTACCGGTTTGCTCCAAATTGTTTGCCTGTTCAAAAGGGTCTTATTTTAGTGGAATTGCTTATTTTAATATTTGAGCGAAACATGATTTACTAAATATTAAGGGACATATCTATTTTGGTGTTAAAACTTTGTAAGCCTGTAAGGCCTTGAGATAGGACAAGTAAAAAAGTCTTCCTTGGGTATAACCGTAGATATTCCTTCGTAAATTAGATCTTTGAATAATGTTATACTAGTAATTAGCCCCTAACGATATCGTCGTAAGAGTGTTAGTTTCAAGTCTAGAGTCTAATCTACCCTAGTCCAGAGCAGTCAAATCCACTTTACGAAGTCATGGAAACTCTTGCAAATAGCATCTTGTATTGTTTTTCTGTTTTCGTATTATTAAAAAAATTAGATGCTATTCATTAGTACCTAGTTTGTGAAGTCAAAAATAAATGCTAGAAAAATTAAAGGCATTTTGAAAAGAAAAGGAATAAGTATGTTTATTTAGCCCAAACATTAAGAATACTTATCTGTAATATAATATAATGAGAGCTCTTGTTATAAAAAATATATACTTAAACACTACAAAAATGTTTCAAATGTACTGAAGTATTTACTTTCATGATCATTCAACTTGATTTAATTTATTGATTTTACCCCCCTTTGGACCCCTTTTGATGTGTTATGTTGGGTTGTCTCAAAACCCCTCCCTGATTTGGCCTCGCTAACTTACCAGCATAATATTTCCGATTTCTCATATGTACCTGTCACCTATCAAATTACATACAAACCTGATCAACAGTTGGACAGTTATGCTCGAAGTAACTATTTCACCATACAGTTAAATAACCTAAGCTGCCACTGAAATCTTCGTTCGCTTCGCTCACTCCGAACAACTAGTGGACAAAAAATTTAAGCGAACATTAAAAAAAATGTTATTTGATAATAATGAATAGTATATACGTAAAATTTTACGTGCTTATTTTGTAAGCCTAAAGAAAATAAAAGCTTTTGAGTTTGAACAATTAATGTAAATAACAAATTATCCAATAAGTACGTAGATACAACTCAGCTTGAATGGCTATCAATATAAGACGCATTCCCTATGGTATACCATAGAAAATGGGTCTTGTAGAAATGTATGTGTGAAAATACGAAAGTTTCGTCAATAAGATATGCTAAAAGCATCTATAGCAATACCAATAAAACTTGACTATTTCCCCTGAGAACCACAACAATAACGGAGGCACAAAAAATCCAAAATACGAGTAATGTAAACAAACCATAACTCATCTGAAACCTCAAGAATAAATTGAAACCAGTTTCTGCCTACTTAGATTATGGTATAGCGACTAAGTCACTGGTCTAAACCGCTGAACACACCACAAAAGGAAATCACTCCTTTGTAACGTTACTCGTTACATTAAATTATATCGTTTTTTATTAATGCGTATTAAAGTTTGAGCCTTGGTAAAAATTCTGTACTTGTCTATGATTGGGAAACCATAAACTCACACACCACCAATTTTACGATGTACAATCGAAGGATTGTTTAAGGCTTTTAAGTCGTAAGGTGTTCCGTACTCCACAGGAGACGGAAAGATGCCATTTATTTGTTGGCTCATTTTAATTTCTATTTAAAATTTCAACGAGTAACAAAACTGTGTGTGACTCCATTTACAAACTTATCTAATGGGTTAGGTAAATTTTGCACTGATTTGTAATTCAGTCTGATTTGTAGAGCATTAAACATTCGAGTTGGGTTCGACCTAACTCGAGTGTTGAATGCTACTCAATACATACATTACATTCTAGATAATTAACTGAAGGTGACGCTTACCCGACTGACTTCAAAGGCTGGCAAGGGTTGTGATAAGTTCATTTCTTGTTTCAGGTGCAATGACCCTAAGGGCCTGAGGGCTAAAACGAGATGGTGCGTAAAGGCGCTGTCTGCCTGTTCACAGTTCATTTCCTTTCGTGCTTTATAGGTAAGTTGGTTTAACTGTGGCTAGAACTCAAGTGCGTTGAATTCCCGAACACAAATTTCTGGCTTCGAATTTGGTCACATCCTCTTGGATTTTGATTACAAAAAAAACTTTTCAATAAATTAGAAACACTTTTATTAAATTTATAAAAAACACTCTTTTGGAAAAGTGAAAATGTTATTCAGAAAGTTGTCTGACAAAAAACACAAGATCATTTTCTTATCTACAAAAAATATTGTTTTCCTTTTCTTTTTCATCTTGCCCATAAATTAATCTAATATTGGCTCGGTCTAAATTCTTGAACTGAAGGAGGTCACTGCCTTTTTGGGCTAATGTTGGCTAAAATAGGTAGATATTTATTCAAAGGAAAATAACTTTTCTTCGATAGTTTTATGGAATGGTAAAGTACTGAGACTAAGATAATTTTTATTCTTCCGATGCCTATTTTAGTTAGGTTTTTGAACACCTTTTTACTAACACTTAATCAAGCCAAATAATAAGACTATGACGTAATTTATTGAACAAATTTTCAATCAAATACTTTTGTTCAATTGAATCGCGCAAGAGCAATAAATACAAAAACTTTGCCCATGAATTTCCACTCGCCAACTTTTCTCACAAAAATGTTTGGCATAGTTTCTAACTCGCATTCATATTGCAAGCCGCACAATCGTTTCTACCTCACAAAGAAACCAGACGTAGCTTTACGAGATACTCAATAAATCCCTGTCGTAAATTCTAACTGTGGATAAAACGAAAGAAATTGAAACCGGTAGAAATAACTTTACTTCTTCACGCAATGCAGTACCATTCTTGTTTTAATTCCGTGCTAACATGACCTGAAAATCTTTCACAAGTCGGAAATTCATAAAGTAAATTCAACTTTAACATCTTTGCTCTAGAACTCAAATGTATAAACCAAGGCAATAAGGGCCATGTTGTTTTAAAATAAGTCAACAGTAACCCACAGGTGTGCGTGAATAAAAAGTTTCATGTCCGCAATAAAAAAACGGGTCTGTAACGTACGCAAATCCTCATTACAGGACCCTTTAACGTTTTGTACGGAAGCTTTTTCGGGTACCTTTTATTTCAGGGAAATTATCGTATCTTTTGAAACAGAGAGTTGTCACACGCATTGTTTTTTTTAATTGAGATGGACGTTGACAGTGAAAATAAAAACCAATTCCAAATACGGTGTACAAATAAGTGCAGCATGTAGCTGAACGTCCTTTGATTCATTAAGTCTCCTAATTATTATAAACTCAGTAAATTAATGGCGTATGTTTGTGTTTTCACCAAATTGGCCTTCAAAGTCATGTGAGAATATTGACTACTTTCTATGAAAACTGGATAACTTGGACAACTGGATATTTTTGTTACCATAAATCTCATCTACTGTTCCATTTATTTAAAAAAAATGTACCAACTAATATTTAATCGATTAAATTCTGTTTGAAAATGTATAAAGATAATTCTCACCTTACCTTGAAGACTTATTAAATTGCGGATATTTTGCTCCCGTCAACATTTAAACTACGGACGTTTAACACCAAAGATACATTTGATGCTTTGTAAAAGCAGTATCTTTTAAACTGAGAACGTTTTGCTCCCATAATACTTTGCTCTGAAAACCACCTAGTCTTTATTCAAAATCATCGTACCCTTACTAATATTTCCAATAAGTTCATCTTCAAAAGCAGATCCAACCGATCAGCTGCGTCATAATTCAGAATTAGACACTCAATCAAGTCCGAGACGACAATCAAGCTTGCTATCGCAGAGACGTTTTATTTTCCAGTCCGTTTATTTCTTTAAAACGATTTAATTTTTAATCGGATCACTGAGAACTTGAATAGACTTTTTAGTACTGATCGTTTAGTTTACAAATTTGTTGAGTATACAACAATAAATATCTAAATTTGTTTCTACTAAAGTACACAATAAAGTTTATTTGATACAAAAACACGTTCGAGACTTGTTTATCATCATAATTCCTAGGTAATAAACAAATCTGAACCTTTATTATTCAATACGTCGGGTGAGTCAAATCCGTGATTGCTTAGGGTCGCCGTCATCGAAATCGATGAGGAGGCCTATATTATATAATATATATATAGGCCTCCTCATCGAAAAAGGATGATTAATTAAGTTATATATTATATAACTTAAAGGTTAATTAATCATCCTTTTTATATTTAATAGTGGCATGAAAATAAACCACGATCTCGTACAAAGGTAACTTTGTCCAACTTAATTTCAACCCGGTTAATAGGTACATTCGTGTTACGTTTGGTTATTTGGCTGTACAAATGTCAAAATGTTCAAATTATCTAACATGGAACTTTTACTTCGGCAGTAAATCACTCGACTTAGCTAAAGAATTAATCTTAGTCGGGTTCCACGATGCCCAACCAAATCTTTGGGTAATATAATGGAATTTATTAAAATTATGAAGATCTACCAAATAGATGTCACTAGAGGTCACCCAGTACATAACATGCCTATGCATAACAAACAGGTGAACCCAATATCTATTTTAGAAAGCAGACAACGTATTGCTATTCTGCGAAAATGATATAATATTTATGACAGTGTCACATAGAAATATTGAAAGCAAATGAATAATAAACTGTAGATTTTCCTATCGTAAAGGTAGGAAAATCTGGTTCGTCTCGGTTTCTGTTAAAGCTATTTTATGTTTACCTCAATAAATATTTGAAACCGTTTTGTATTTGGTTGAACTGGACTTATTTTAGGTATTTCTATTTGATAACAGGTACTATGAAGATGAGAAAGAGAAGAGATAGAAGAAGAGAATAAAAGACCGTAGGGTGGCGAAAAACCATGTTCAATAATTGAACGAACCCTTTTATTTAGGGTTTATTCAATTATTTGAACATGCAAAAAAGATTGCCTTATGGATCATATTATTTCATTGTAACTTAATTCGATGTTTTCTTACAGCATGCCGCCAAGACAGCGGTAACAGTAAGCCACGGGACCAAAGCACAGTTTCGGAGTCTTCCAAACGGTTCAGAGCAGAGTTTTTAGAAGACTGGCCGCATCAGACCGGAGCTCCGTACTTTGACCCCACGTCGCCGGACAATGTGACCGGTCTAGTTGGACACCCGGTCACGTTGCTGTGTAAAGTCAAAAACTTGCAGAATAGAACTGTAAGTTACTCAAAAGATCACTATATTTATATTTATTTAAAGGAAAACCAGAAGCTTATATATAACACAATAAAAAGTTCATTAATACTAGAAAGCTTATTGAAGATTTTTACTGATATATAAAAGAATAATATAATAAGAAAGACTGAAAATAAAGTGAATGATTTAGGTACATATAGCATCTATAAAGTTAAATTAGATAATTATCTTTAGGTTACAAAATTAATTTACAATAATGTTTTCTCTAAACACCTATCATCAACATTATCATTATTGGTGCCAAAAAATTATCTGCTGAGCCGCCGCCTGGCCGAGCTAACACTTGTGCAGAATAAGTCAAAGTAATATTGCTTACTTAAGTTGTTAAAATTGTTACTCGCGCGCCACATGAAGGAATTTCGTCGGTAGTTGGTGCCAGCGTGACTACCTCTTTATAGTGTATTCTAATGGAAAAAATCCTTCCAAACACATAAAGGTAGCGGATTGAATAGTAGGAATTCTTACAATTCGTTCGACAAAAGTTTCATATGATTTTATACGAAGATCAAGCAAAAACTTAAAACCACGCAGGTTTGGCTTGAAAAGGTGTGCATCCAGCTTAATGGTAGTCGATGACTTTATGCGCAAGTCAGCTAAAAACGTTTGCACAAAAACTATATCACGCTTTCCAGGCGACGAAATCGTTTAAAGGCGCTTCAGTTTTATTACTCCGGCTTTTTATGCACACAAATCATAAAAGACGTCATAAATCAGCCTCACTTTATCCTTTTCTCTGGCTGTCGATTGAAATGAGAGCAAAATGTTTATACTCGACTAAACTTTATTCATTCCTTTGTTGTTGTCGTTGTTTTTCATATTTCGCTTATCAGACTTATTGAAATTGGAATTGCTACCGTTTGCTCTTGAATGTACCGGTAACTACTGTTCAGCTGTACTGTTATTCTTTATGGATGCGTCAAGCTGAAGACAGGATGCTTATAAGGGGAGGCCATTAGGGGAGGCCTATGTCTAGCAGTGGACTAATATAATAGTCCAATGATGATGATGATGGAAATAAGTTTTGGTAATCCATCGATTTGGTACTCCCAGTTTTCGTAAGATTTGCAAGCATTTATAAGTGTAACTAAAATCCTTTATTTCCGCCTTTGCTTGTTCGGATTGCGCTGAGCCAAAGTTTATACTAGTCAAAACTTCAAAATGTATTGCATATTGCTATACAAATGATTTCCACTATCCTCTCAGGTATCATGGGTCCGCCATCGAGACATCCACCTACTGACAGTGGGGCGCTATACGTACACGTCAGATCAGCGCTTCGAGGCGGCGCACAAGCCTCGCTCCGAGGAGTGGGCGCTGCGCATCCGCAGCCCGCAGCGCCGCGACTCCGGCCAGTATGAGTGCCAGATCTCCACCACACCGCCCATTGGACACGCCGTCTTTCTCAATATCGTAGGTAAGTCAAATGCACATCAAAAACAAGGGTTACTAAATTACATTTCTCTGGATATTGTAGGCATATGCTACGGTATATCTATAAGTACGTACGGTAAATATAAAAGTACATACGGTGTATCTATAATCTTTTGCAAAAAATAGTATCACAATTTTAAAATCTGAACCTACAAAACCAAGCGGCTTTTCCCATAAAAATTATAGCATGCGTGTTTTGTAGACTCGTAGCACATTTCTCTCGTAGCAAGCTCGTAGCAAAATTCTCGTAGCAAGCTACGCGGTTGCCGAAATGCTTCGAATTCTTTGTATAACGTCCAATTTATGTAAGGTACTGAGAGTACGCATTTTTATATTTTTGAAATTTGGTCTTGAAGCTTGCTAGAAGTATTTTAATTCTCCAATATTACATTTCGATATTCGTTTATCGTTTTCGAGAATTAAAATAGGCATGCTTTTCAAATTTATTATCCATTTTCACTAACGGGAAAATAACAAGATTTATTTTGAAACCATAAGTACCATAACACGATAGCTTTTTGTAATAAATCACTGGAAAGCTTGTCAAACACCTTATTATAGGTGGTTTAGTCTAGTAAAAATATACTACTGTTTTGTTTGGAACTCCGTTTTAAGTTTAAACTCCGTTTTGAAATGCGAGTCTTGCCGCACTTTGTTATTTTGAACTCGACTCGAACATTTAGTTCTCACCCAGTTCTAAGATAACAGTAGCTTCTTAATCAAAATTATTCAGAACTCCAGACAAAGTTTTCAATAAGTATCCATGGCTACGGTCACAAAGACGTGGTCACCCAGTGGAACCTTGGACTAAATTGTTTGAGAACTTATATTTTGAACTAACAAGCTTACTGTAATTGAATTTGTCTTTGATTAGAGTTCGAGGGCTCACGATGATTGTATGACGAAGGTCGACGGAATATTAGGCGACAATTGCTCTTTAAAAATAATCGATTTATTACTAAGACAATAGTTAAAAAAAATTATAACTCTTGTTAACAGAGGGCACTTTTAGAAGTTCAAAAAACCATTTTATTTGAATACAGAAATACATATGTACATTTAGAATACCCAAATCTACCGACAATCGCTGAGGTAAACGTGTTCTTGGGTGAAGACCATGACTTGGCAAACTTAGTGTAGGACGCCCTGAGACCAGGTGGGATGACGACCTGCGAAAGATTGCAGGGAGATGCTGGATGCGTCAAGCTGAAGACAGACATTGGCATTGGGGGAGACCTATGTCCAGTAGTAGACTAACATAGGCTAATGATAACGATGATGATGACCCAAATCTAGAGTAACTTGAAACGGCCAATGACCTAAACAAATAAAAAAAACTATTTGGTTTTTTGGCTTGCTAGTTCGAACAAGTGTAGTAAAATAAGAATGAAACAAAGTATTCAATACTCGCGTATCTCTTGAAAGGAAAAGTATAAAGGAAATGACGCACACCTTTCGTGACTCTCTCTATAATGAAGTAACAACATTGGACGCTTTCGATTTAACCTTCCTAATTCGAAATCTAAAATTATTTCCAGCAAATAAAAATTTACATTTTCTTCCAAATTACCAGCTTAACTAAAATAATGCGTGTTGACCACAGTTTGCGCCCGAAAAAGCTGATTAAGCTGGTGCTATTACCAGCATAATCAGCCTTTTTATCCGTCTACTTATAGCATCAGTTTGTTAGCATATTTCGATTCAAGTTAAATTTTACAGTTTTTCATGCCATTATTGTACCTGTTAGTACCTATAATTATAACATTGCTAAGACTTTTTTAAGTATTGTATTATTAGGCATATCTAAATCATGTATTTCCTATCATTAGATCGGGCTGTAAGAAAGCTCTCTCTATGTTTATCACTAGTGCGGATTGTACGTAGCGTAATGCTTAAATTACAAGCTCAGGGCTAAAGTAAATGTAAGAACCAATAAAAACCAATAAGTTGACAGGCACCATAATGTAAATCATAATCATCTGAATAGCCATGCCTCAGTTCATATTGGATACTCAACCTATACCTAAACCAGTATTACTCTACAGATGGAATTGATACTCCACTGGGGTGATAGTACTTTGATTGGCAGAAAGCCAAATGGGTGTGAATGAACTTTCGCAATGCGCTTTAGGTCTAATGCTTACACTTTGAGAAGTCACAGATGTTTCCTGTAACGCGACTTGAATTGTTTTAACGCCAAAACTTCTGTATTTACCTGCCAAAATAAGGTTCTTTTTCTTTCAGAAGCTTTTGTTTAACTTGTCTATCGTTGCTCGCTCTCACTCACTTATCTCCAAAGTTGCTTGAACGCTGTTCAGTTTGCAATATGATTTTATGTCACGTTTAGATAAAGAAAGTGTGCTTTGCACTTATTTTTAAATTTTGATTTGCATAAATAATACTTTGCTTTACTTTCATAAAAGGTACCTTACTTTTAAGAAAATCATAAGATCTCTTAGAGACCTTCGACAACGTTAGACTGAGTAAGAGCATTGTAAAATTATATTATATCAATTTATTATTTTACAACTATGTTCAAAACAAAACACTCCGTTCTAGAATGCGGCCCTGTCTGAGACTATAGTGATCCATACAAACACCTAACTTTTCACGTTAAAAAATAAATACTTACGTATTTTATTTTTGCTGTCCGCAGAACCAGAAACAGAAGTGTTAGGTGGTCCAGACCTGTTCATCTACGCGGGGTCTACCATCAACCTGACGTGTATCGTACGGCACACGCCCGAGCCTCCAAACACCATCAACTGGACGCATAGGGGGAAGGTAAGAGACAAATATATATATTAAACATAAATTCTATATTTTGTGTGAAGAGTAGAATACAATCGTTGCTGAATATCTTGGTGCTATGAGTGATATTTAAAAGTTTGTGAAATACTCCTGAATATTATAGATATTATTTTATGTCGAAATGGGAAGAAACCCCTTTGACTAATACATCTACTTAAATTTCTTGAAGTAGGTACTCGTTTTAAAAATGTAAACAGAACCTATGTATGTACTGAAACTCATTTTTAATCGACTTCGAAAATAGTACGAGCTTCTATGTTCGGCTTTATGTAAAGGTATACTGTAAATAAAAAAGATGATCCCGAAGTGGTCTCATGAATTTCTTTCACCTGAGGGATTAAAATTTATTCCGCAGAACTTAAAAAAAACTGGTATTCGGAGTAGGTTTTTGGTTCTTAAAATAATCAAATTATCAGATATAATCTTGCCACCAGTTGTTTTAGATATTTAACCGTATATAATAACAACTCTATTTGATACCAAACATCACTATCCAGCAGCGGACTGCTATAGGCTGATGATGATGATGATTTACACTCATACAAAAGCCTAGAAGTTTAAGTGTATACGCTGATTGAATAAAAATATTCGGTTTTACTAGTCTCAAAATCGTTTTCAATTGCAACGAAATCTTTTAAAAGCTTCGCTGAAAATATTCTTGCATTCGTTCCTAATGGTATTGAGTGTAGTAGCCGAGAGCTTTGTGGATCGAGGTTCAATATCCACATTTTCTACCTCTCTCGGAAGTCGATTCTCTTTACCAAAAAGTTGTTATATATTGTTTCTGCTGCCATCAATCATACTTACAGCTGATTTTGGGTTGCGAGCAGGGTGTAACGAACACAGTATGTCCGTTGACTACTGCCCTCAGAATAAAGTGTAATAACATAATAAGTACATAAATCACGTATGAAGGCTTAGCAATTTACTATTGTATTGCCCGGAAAACAATAAACTCGACCCATAGAGGTTAATATTTAAATAAGAGATTGATTCCTTTGTTTCGCGCATATGTTAGGTATTTTCAGATTACATTGAAAGCGGTCTGTGGGTAGAATTGGGTATAAATGTTCAATTGTTTTGAAATTGTAATGAGATTGACTATGAGAGCGAACGCTGAATTTTATATTGAATCTAATTTAGGTACTTATTATTATTCTGTCCCATTTATATACGAATTTCCAAACCCATATTCGACAGTAATTTGGTATATTATAAATAAAGTGAGTTTTAATGTTTCCTGGAAAATTTAAAGATTTCTAAAAAGAAATTTAGGGCTATCAATTGATCCACAATGTAGATAACCTCTTACAGACTAATGTTTTGTTTATTTTAGGCACAAAATATAATTAATTAAATAAAAAAAAAACTGAAATAATTTTACAGTTATTTCAAGTTTTGATATTCCGAGGTAAATCACATATTTGTTGGGTAAACACACCTTAGTAGAACGTTTTTAGTTTACAAATATGAAGTGACATTTCGTTATAAAATTCGCAATATCAATTATAAAATGTACAAAAAAAATTACGCCCGACAGAATCGCAACTGATTTCACGCGTCGTGTTTTTTTAAACTGTTTTCTATGAACTTCTTACAAAAATGCGTAATTTGAGACGAGCTTAACTCAGTTACGTTTAAGTATTGGGGTATTGATCTGCAAAACATTGTCAGTTTTGAATTCGCCACAGCTACACTTACTTAGAAGTCCTCGTTTACAAAACAATTACTACTCACTCTTCAATAAAACCTGAACCCATATTCAAATAGAGTGCAAACCTACCTACCATATTACCACTATTACCAGACCACCACTAGATGCCAGAATTCAAGCAGTAATGGGAACTACGAATCCAGATTTCACTGGTTTTCATGTATGGATGCTTCCGGCGTCCTAATTGCGATTCGGGTATAACTTCAGTCCGGGTCTCGTGAATGCATTTCATTCTAGTTACCTATTTTGTTATTTCTTGTTGTGTTAGATTTCGCTATTAACTACACGGAAACAAATAATTCTTCTCTTTATAGCTAAGAACTTTAGTAGAAAAATGTTACGCTTCTACTCTAAAATTACAAATTTTTAAGAAGCCTTATGGCGAAAAGGTACTAAAAGAACTACTATATCAAAAAAAAAAATCACAGATTTTTTAACAATACAAAACAACAATATATGTGCAATGAGCAAAGGTAGTTTGTATTTTAGCCAAATCTCTATACAAATGCTTTTTAATTTTTATGCTTCCGTAAAACCTACCACCGTTATCTGTGTTAATAAACCGGTCCCTTCACACTATGAGCATTCAGTCACCAAACTTACCATTACGATTGTGTGCTAAACTCCACGGCATGGAGTAGGATTAAAACTTTGATCGTTTGACACGAGATCTAGGATCCCTTTCATCCCATTTTCTTCCTCTTTAATCCCCTTTATTAGTCTGGATTATGGACGCACATAAGACTCTCCTATTTAGTTTACAACTTTAGTTTAGAATATACCAAAAGTGACCAAAGTTTGTGAGATCATGGTAGAGATCCTAGAAGGTAATTTGGATAAAATTCCGGTCAAAAGATTTAGCCAGAGTTATATATTATATTGAGTGAGTAGATTGACAAACATAGCAAGAAACTATTTCTCAAAGAATTCGGAACTTGGCAATTAGGGTCATGGAGGTAGTCTTATTTTAGTCTTAATATCACCTATTTGTGTCGTTTACCCCCATGATAAACTTCTTTGTTTGTTTATTCTATGCCTGTATTTTGTACCTGTGTCTAAATAAATGATTTTTCTATTCTATTCTATAATTATGTGACACTAACGCAAATGCTTACCTTTCACGTCTCAAAATTTTATAAAAAAGTTCCGAAAAAGTATTTCAGGACATTCCTTAATATTAATTCCGAAGAAAACGCAGCGTTGCTGATTAACAACAGAAAGCATCTTAGTTAGTACGTATTCAATTTTGTCTGACCCGAGCATTGCTGAGTCAACAATTTTCCTATCTCGAGGAACAGAGCTCATAGAAACAATTACGAAGACATTTTATTCCAATATTTTATAAGAACACCGTCCAGTTCCTGGCTTGGAATTCTTTCATGAAATTTTAAGATAATAAATGGAAGTTGAGATTGCGTTTGTTCCGCTGTTCCTATTCCTACGTCTATTTTAAATGAGTACACAAACTATATCAAAAAGATCAATTGCTGTAACGGACATTTTGACAAAAATAAGTTTAATATAGTGAGATGTAAAATTTTTCCCTTTATGGAGTCACATCAATTTAAATAGGTTAGAGACCATCGATATAAATAGTTCATTAATGTTATTTATTAATTAATTATTTTAAAATGTCTTAATTTTCAATGCTTTATCTTGAGTTATAGAAACCACAGCTAACTCTTGAAGAACTTATGTGTTAAAAATCTAAAAGAAAACTAATTGAAACTTTACCTGTCTCATAAATGTCGCTTAGTTAAGGAGCTGCATCGCGGTAGAGAATGGAAAACTGAGCTACGGAATATTAAACTTGTCATATAATTACATTAGCTAC
Organism: Eupithecia abbreviata; assembly: GCA_943735965.1. Taxonomy (NCBI): domain Eukaryota; kingdom Metazoa; phylum Arthropoda; class Insecta; order Lepidoptera; family Geometridae; genus Eupithecia; species Eupithecia abbreviata. The sequence continues at coordinate 8,039,497 of OX030982.1, read as the reverse complement.
TTTGCGTTTATCTTGAAACTGCTCAACTTCGAAAGTGTCTTTTTAACTATAATGTAAAATTATTTTACTAAAACCCTGCTTCAAAAAGCTTCAGTACTTATTATGCTACGTTGTTAACTCGTCTTGTCTGTATAACAAAGTAAACGAGTGACAAGAGACACATTGTAATAAGGCATTGACTGAATTTTCGATCGATGCTCTGGATTTGTTAGGTAACTTTGACATTGTTATTTTAGGGAAAGTGCCTATAATTGACATTTTAATCGGATAACTTAAGAGACAAGAAATCAATCTGAAGTAGATCATGTTTTGCAGATACCTTTATTTACCCCTAACTTTAGCGTTACAAAACGCCTTAATTAAAAACAATTGGTTCTGTTTTAAAAGTTTTTCTGTTAATAATCGGACCTGCTAATTTCTGTTACATAAAGTTTATTGGCTAGCTTGTAGCTCACATAATCGCTACCGATTTCTCTAATAAAAATAGAAAAAGACACTACTATTCTACTAGCTTTCCTAACAAATATAGAACCACTGGCTGACTCTGGGTGACAATAACGCTAAAATAAAAGTAAACTAGGGTCACGCTTCGGAACGACTGCTAACGTTTATACGTTAGCAGTTGTTCAAAAACCAACTCAGCTTCGCCGTTCAATTGACCAATTTCTTTCGCCTACAGACAATAAACTTCGACTCGACCCGTGGGGGAATTTCCCTAGTGACTGAGAAGGGTATTCACAGTAGCAGTCGGCTGCTGGTGCAATCGGCGCGGACCTCCGACGCGGGCGCATATCAGTGCGCGCCTGACAATGCACGGTCGGCGACTGCGAGGGTGCATGTGCTTACAGGTAAACCATTTTTTTTATGTTTAAGAGCTTAGTCCTTTAAAAAAAATATTAGAACAATAAAATGTTTTAGCATGAACAGGATAGCAAAAAAAAAAGAAAATTATAGATAGCAAAAATATAAAGTATGCCTAAAACCACTGTCTCCCCACCACGCACGTGCGTAGGCAAGTGTATCTAGCTTTGCTTTGCAAGCAAAATGTATGTCATAACTTTCACTGCAACCCGTGAGATTGCACGTACGAATACGATATTAATGACGTCATTGTTACACGCGTGGCTAATTACTGTCACAACTTAGCTTCTATGTAGGGGTCACTAATATGTTTTTTATTTGCTTGACTAATAAATACCCAGTAAGTGAGTCGTTGGAAATAATTCATAAAATGATGCCCTATGCATCATGTGAGTATTTTTTACAACCTGCAGACGGAACAAGAAGACCATTACTGCTGTTTCTTTGTTCTTATAGACATAGTATTTTATCTATTTGGGGCGTTGTAACTATAGGTACTACCCAAACCTATGCGTGACTCGCACTACTCCTTTATTGATTAGCCATTCAACGCCAAAGTAAACACGAAAAGCTCCCCTTCCTGACATACATCCTTATCTTTCCACCACTTTTGTCTACGCCTCACAATGTTTAGGCGAAGATTGTTACCTATCCCAAGCTCAGTCAAAGTCGTACCCATCAACCTTCCATCTAAATCACGACAGAACACCGATGTGCCTAGATATGTCACGTACAGAGGGTACGTGTTGTGGAAGTGGACTAATGTATTCATTACAGTTGATTCAAAGCACTTACATAACATACTACAATACACGTGCAAGCCATTACGGTTGGTATGTTGAAGCAATAATGTACAGAATGGTAGACGAGTTGTTACAAATTTATGTGCCGAAATGGGGATTGCTTGCAAGGTTCTGATTGCTATGAGATGGATGCGGGACCGATTAGGGTAAATTATTTGTTTGGATTGGAAAACTAGGAGTAGTCTGCTTTTTATTCACCAGCGAGATGGATTGACGTAGTTATTAGTAGGTAATTGTACAATGCTTAAGGCAAAAACTAGATGCCACAATCTGACTATGTAGGTAAAATAATGTGTATTGACAGAGGTCCAACGTCAGATTATCAAAGTCAACGATGTTGATGGCCTGAGTCTTGGCAGACTCGTTTTTTGATTATTTTTATGAGTAACTAGCTTCTGCTCGTGGCTTCGCACGCGATGTGTCTATCGAAACTTTTAAAGGTTATTTATATCCCATGGGCACTGTTTTATGAGATAAATTACTATTTGCTGCCTATGTTTGATTCCAGGCTTAGAGCTATATCTGTGCAAAAATTCAGTCTGATCAGTTCAGTAGTTTTGACACGAAGAAGTAACAAACATTAATACATCTAAGCATCCAAACTTTCTAATTTACACTATTTGTGTGATACCTACACAATTGATGCAAATTTGGCTAACATTAATAATTAATAAGCAAACCCATTTCAGATCCACTACATCCACTAACTTACCTCAACAAATAAACGTGAAAAGCTCATTTCACGCAGTAATTTATAGTTTGGCACATAATTACGACCCACATTCATCATAAACGTAGCTTTAATGCCTCCGCAACATAAAATATAGCGTGCCACTTAAATTCTCATAACAGAGCTAAACAACCGGCAATACAAAATAAACTTACCATAAAAAAGGTTACTCCCAGAAATTATGCAAAATTATTCAGGCAAGGTCACTGTATGTTATTAGAATTGGAATGAATAGAGAAATCTGGAAGGAACCTCAAGCTGGTCCCTTATGGTAATTGCATTGCGGTGTTCTGCTATATTCAGAGATCCGGTGGACTGTTTGCATCATGGTTGTGTTCCAGTAAACATGATTGCATTTGCCTATTCTAGTTTGAATATTAGCTCAAGTTGCCCCGTTGAATTGCTTGCCTAGCCATGAAGGTGAGCCAACAAACCAATATTATTACACTTTTTGTAAATTTGCGGACCTACTTCGTATATTTGTGACTTGTGAAGTTGAACTGAATGGGAAAACCATTTAACAGTTGAATCCACATTGTTTACTTTTTTGGTTATGATTGAAAATTAGTGAAAATATCGAAAAACACTTTTAATAAATCAAATCAGATTGTGATCATAGGTACTCTTCGGTACGAAATCTGGTAAAATTGTAGGTCCGTTCTCCTCATCTAACAGTACTGCGGTTTTGGAAACAAGACACGTGGGACCTGAATAACCCTTGATTTTCTAAGCTCCAGGAACTGAAGTTAAGATTCACGTGTGAGGAATTAGTGGTGAACTAATTGCAGATTGCATTCGTTTTAAGTTTGCAACTGAAATTTGTGCTAGAATTTGTTTACGAGGTGCAAGCAATTTATACAAAGTTTTAGGCTACATTACGAATTTAAAGCCAGACGCTTTTCCTAGTATTGTTCTTTAATAGTCCTTTAATTGAACACAACCTTATCTGATAGTAAGTGAACATTAAACTGACGAGCAACGTTTCCCGAAGGATCTAGAAGATATCTTGCCTCACTCTTGTCTTGTTATAATTGTACCCAACCAAATTATAATGGGCCAGAAAACAATCTAATGTAAAGTGGTGATAGTTTTTGTGATGGGCAACCACAGTCTTGTTCCTTCTCAAAGTTATTATAGAAACTCTCGTGACTATCTTAATCACCATTAGCACCATTGATCCCTTGCCTAACATTATGTAAACCATTTTATGATGCCTCCTCTTCCCTAATTAAGCCCAATATATAACATTCCTCAACGAACCCTTCCCATTACGAGGTTTTCGTGACTACAAATCATAAAATAAATAAATTTTACGGCCATTTTCGCGATAATTATGTTTATGCCCGTAATTATTCTTTTTGGTGTTGCTATTAACACAACCAGCCTTCCCTTAAATATTGTTTCCTTGATTAAATTAAAGATCTTTCTTATATATTTATCATTATGTTTTTTTCCGTTAACCCTCTTTCTTTATAAAAAATAAAAGTCTTCTAATTATACACTCAAATTTAAGATACTTTACCTTCATGACCTATAGAGCTGTGACGTGGACACTCACGATGGTCCTGGATTTAGTCTGATATCTCGGAAAGTTTCGTCACCTTGCAACAAAACTATTGTATAAACAATAGTTTTTTACAATAGGATTTCCCTGAAATAGTGTGTTTGAATAATCAAACACACTATTTCAGGGAAATCCTAGCAGGTTAATATAAGATTTCTAAAGTCTGTTTTCATTCTGCAGGTGAAACACCAGCGGCAATGCAGGGCAGTGCGCAGTGGGCAAGCAGCTTTGGTGCACTCACACTCCTATGTTACACATGCACTCTTATCTACATAAACGTGTTTGTATAGCGTAAAAACTGGAAAGTGAATGTTGTGTTTTTAAATTCTTTGTTTTTTGATATCAAAGTGAAAGTAGAACCAGTTCATTACAATAAAATTGTTTGCTGTGTTTTATTTTGTGTAAAAAAAAATAAAGGAATAGTGGCGTAGCCTTTCTACTATTTAGTTTTATGTTGTCGTTTAAGAATTACATTATTACTGACTTCAAACAGTTTCACAAAAGCGTGACATATATTTTTTCAAAAGCTTCTAAAGCTCGAAAATATCAAATTTTCTCAATTCAGGCTCCTTGTAAATCTTTTATTTCTCAAAGTAGGCTCTAATACAGAATAAAACCGTCAAATTTTGCTAGATATACGTGCTATCGCACATTCCAATCCTATCGGGCGTTGTCGGGGCGAGTGATACGAGCTTTTACGGCATGTCAGTAAACTGTGTTAGTTTATCTATTCGAGAGCTGCTGTGTTGACCTTACATATGTCTGCCTAAATAATTTATGAGAAATTCATAAATGATTTAATCCAAATATTCAATGTGGACAACAATGTTTAATAATAACACAGAATATATGTTATTGAATTTTGCCACGCCAATACAATGTTGAATGGTTTTGCCATTTGCCCGCATGACGTTCGGATATCATGGACTTGAGGTTTTTGTTATTATAGTCCATAAGCTCTCATACTCTAAGAACTTAAATATTATCCTAAAAATGTTCGACTATTTGGGATATTATTTAATCTATCATGAACCTAAACTGTAAAATATGTACTAAATTATATTTTCTGTTAATAAATTAACATTTTATTGTTGTTAATTATTTTCAAGATGTGCCATGAAGAAATTAGCATGTATTAACTTTACATTACAATGTAAATATCAAGGATAATGTTAATTGTAGTTTGTAAATAAGTGATCAAACCAATAAATTCATAGTTTTAAAGTTCCAAATCAATTTAATAAAAAAATGATTTTGTATTGCAGTTTTCTTTATTTTTCCTTTATTTTATTTGCTATTTTCACTGACAAAATGCTTACTTCTGCCCTACCTTATATTTTCACATGGAGACGTAAGAAAAACCTAGAAACCTATTTTTTCAAACCTTTTTCATATGTAAAGTGTTTCATTTGCACTTTCAACATATTTTTAGAAATTCTGAAACACATTTCCACTTCACTCAGATACTCGTTTTCTGTCTTTCCATTCCGAAACTAGGCACTTGGCGGTTTCACTTAACCCTTTCAATGAAGCGCCTGTAGATAACCTTCACATCACCCTCAGACGAAGTTCGGTAATTCAGTAACGTTAACCCTTCGCTGATTTTTAAGTAATTGGATTTGACTAATATTATAAAAGTTTTAATGAGAAGATTGTTGCCACTGTATGAAAATTAACAAATGTGGCAAATTTAATGAACCTATAACACTAAGTCTAACTAAGTCTACATTGGTTTCAGAAACGTATAGTCTGGCAAGAGCTTTATTTACCTACGATCGTTTGATAAAACATACTAGACCAAGAATTTTCTATTGGTCGGTATTGCTTTTGCGTCAAAGAAATTGTTGAAGAAATCTCTTAAAAGCTTATACTTACTAATCTTAAATTCAGTGGCTCCTGGAATTCTCCGACTTAAATATTTTACTTTAACAAAGCGTGGATGGCAATTTTTGTATTAAACAAAAAAATAATCAATATACTAAATAATAACAAAATACTTTTATCTTACAACAATGTGTTATGGGTACTAGGTAACTGATATACATAATACAATACATTATATAGATAGATATTTTTTATTATACATAGAAAACGACCAGAACACCCGGAACAAATATCTGCAGATCGTACACACAATTGTTCCGAGGCGGGAATCGAACCCGCAACCTCCTGCGTCGCAGGCGGACCTTCGCCCACCGCGCTACAGAGGTCGTCAATTGAGTAAAAAATTAGTAAATACCTAGTAACATAATTATAAGTACTATTTAATGTGTAAAACGGGAATAATACATTTAAATAAACGGGATAAATACCCGTTAAAATAGTACTTATCAGGTTATTTGTTCAGATTGCGTAAGTTAAAAAATATGTATACTAGTAATAATTGGTTTCATGTATTAATTTCTGCCTAGATAATCTTACACCATGCAAGAATGATAAGAAACTTAACAATTGGTCAGCATTGTTGTAAAATAAAGTAAAAACTATTGTACTTTCAACTGTAAAATACAACTCATTTGACAAGCCAATGGGATACACAAAATCGTACTACTTTTCCGTTGGACTGGATTTCGATTAGCTTCATTCAACCGTCTTCGCCCGCGGCAAACTCCACACCGAATGAAAAGTTATATAAAGTCGAGTTTTATACTTGCAGCTGACCTGAATGGAGCAATATTAGTGTTTTTAATCGTCATCGGGTTGACGTTCAATTTTGGATTTTGATTGCACATAGAGAAGAAATAGATTGCCAATCCTGTTTGGGTTTTGATGAAGACTTTTGATAGACTTTTGAAAGATGTATCAAACACACCAACTTTAACTACTATGTATTTGAAGCTGTTAGTTTTATGAGTGGTTCAATATATTTTAGAGATCATATGTAGATGTACGTAAACTTTTGTGATTTGGTTGGTAATCCGGGTTTATCCTCAAACAGAAAAAAAACATGTAAATTGCATATAGCAGAAGGCACACAAAGTTGGTCGTTAACATCGCACAAAAACGGCCTTACCGCTTAGTAATGTGAGAGTAAGTTACATAGCTTTGTATGAACGGCCATTTCCCAGCAAAAACGAACAAAAAATACCTCCACAACGTTCCATTAAAAAACTATTTCTTGAACTGTAAAATCCACAGCTTCCTTTGAAAAAGAACAATAAAATGTAACGACTTTGAGAGTCTTCATGAAGCAGAAATTAATTTTCTTTCAATCAAGAATATAAATTAATGCGATGGAATAGGAAATGAGTGATTTTAAAATGGGATAACGGACCGACGGATTCTATTAGGAGATTGTTTTGCTAACGAGTTTTACAGATCACGTTTAATGGAGACTTTTTTTTTTTTTTTTTTAGCAGCTAACGTTACACATGCGGGGTATTCCACGGCCATGGGACATGGAGGCCAACTACCAGAAATATTGAAGATATAAAGTTATACATTTAACCTCTATGTATAACTTTGTATCCTTAATTCTACGTATTTTATTTAAAAAAATATGTAAAAGTAACTTAAAAATTATTTGCTTAAACCGCCAATTAATACCATAAGAAACTCCTTATGTTTTTTATGGCGCCATCTCACTGAAAAACTAGCCTAAGATGGAGCACTCTTTCCTAAAAGGAACTTATTTGCCTAACTTATACAAAATTCCCTAAATTTTTTTGTAACAATTTTACATGTGCAATTGGCATGCTACCCTTGCATTATTAAGTCAAAGCTCGAAACCTACATCCAATAATAAATTAACCATGAAGTGTTTAATTACATGAGGATGAGAACCAAATTAGGGTCATTAAATTTAATCTATATTCTAAACCATTTAGGCTTACCGCGGGGCGTTTGTTCGGGCCTTATGCTGGATTAAGCTCGAGTGCTGCTAATTTAAGCAGAATTCTTAGACAAGTGCCACTTGAAGATGTTGAATGTTTGATAAAAAAGTAAATAGATTTCAATAAAACCAAAAGTGGCTTGTTTATGTGACCTGCATTCGCATGATTGCCCTCGTTCTCACAGAAGCATAACAATTCAATCCATAGTGTAAAATAAAAACTTTGTGCACGATTTTTGTGTTATTGTTAAAGCAGCTTAACCCTTAATATTTTATTTTTTCCATAAACCGAAAACACGGGTATAGAAACTGAAAAGTTTTCAAATTGTTCATTGTCATTGTTGTTCATTATTTTGTTAAATGTATTGTTCGAAGATGAAATTCTAACGCCCGTATTATAAAAGCATGCTCAGTCATAGATAATAATAAATAAAATAAATAATGCTGGACAATTCACACAGCATTATCTAGCCAATATAATAATAAATAAATAAATAATAATCTATAACGGTTGAGTGACGTTTATCACATGGAAATGAGTTACTATAGCATAGTTAAGCTTCCATCTGAAGCAACTGAGCTCCCTATTCGTAAATTTAAAAATTACATAAAAATAAATCTCATCAAGAAGGCTTTCTACTCCATAAATGATTATCTCAATGATGTTAATGCTTGGCCAGATGTCGCTCAGTTTCGCACAGACAATAATATGTAAGTAATTTGTTATTGTGCATAGCTTTACTTAAATATTGACATGTATCGAATCATATTATATTTAGACTTAAATAGGCAAATAACCATGTATTAGACATATAAGAGATGAACATGCTAGTGGTTTCTTTTTCACTTCTTCCACTAGTGGACAAAAAATTGAAGTGAACAGTAAAATAATTTTATTTGATAATAATTTAATGTATAAAATATGACTTGTCTAAGTGCTTATTTTGTAAGCCTAAAGAAATAAATGATTTTTTACTTTACTTTACTTTACTAGTTTGAAGACTGAGCCAGCATTGATAATACAGGCCTAAGAAGCATGGCAAACAAGATAAAATAAGAATGCAATAATTTCAGTTGTCACTTGTTTACTACATAATATCACGACCCCTCATTTGAAACTCTGGCATTGGCTATAATCATATACCACGTAGGCAGTTTTAGAGTCACGAAAGATATGAAAAGTAATAGCATTATTAAGAAGCGTGTATGAAAATAAAAATTAAGATGAGAATATGATACACTGCTATTGTCGAAGCGTCTTACGCGTTCAAGGAACTTTGAATTTTAGATGTAATGATGTTTAAAATTGCAAGAAGGAAACAAAGGCACCTTTAAAAGCTTGCGACAAAATTCTATTTTATGTATTTGTTACTAGTTTCTGGCCGTGACTTCGCACACGTTGTGTTTATGGAAAAGTTTGTAGGTTATTTATATCCTATTGGAAGTTTTTTATGAAAAAAGTAGAGCTTCATCCATTCGAATTAATCTAATCTTCAGCCTAAATACAGACTGACCCGTTCTGTGGTTTTAGCGTGAAGAAATAACATACATCAATCCATACATCAAGACATCCACACATCCATCTATCCTATCCCACTTAATATCAGAACTTTCTCATTATAAAAAAGGGTACTAATTAAACAAGCTTCTTTTTAATAGCATTATTCGCCTCAGAAAATATAAGTTACCTTCTAAATTCCTAAGTCGGCCACAACCAACGCGCGTCTGAATAATAGTATCTCAGCCACTAGTTATCTTCTATGTAAGCCACTGTAAATATAACTCAGCATGGTGGTTATTTTTAAGCATCTAAATTTGTGGCATGCATTCAAAAAGCAAACTTCTAAAATATTAATATATGACACCAAAATAGTAATTCTATTAGCTTCTAATTATATAATTTAGTATGTTTAAAATGTAAGTCACCCTACACTTATCGATCGATAAATTTACCTAAAATTGTCATTAATAGTATATTAAAGCCACTATTATTACATAATGAAGTATTGAGGACAGACAAAATAAAACACTTTATTTATAAAAATCAATTTGTGTATTGAAATACAATCATTTATAGTAATTAAGCACGTATATTTACGTACCTAATTAAAAGAAAAAGAAAACATTACTGGATTATTAATGCCGCTCGCGCTTTAGTTGGCCTTCCACGCTTTCTTTTCAGTCCAAGCGGCTGTGCTTTTGCCTCTAACGGTGGCATTATGAATTTCAGTCTGATTGCTAGGCCTATCAGATGCTTGCAGATGTATTTGCGATAAAAATCAGGACAATCACAGCAACCAGTAATCCAGTCGGTCTGATTGTTTGGTAGTGTTACTTTCCAAAATGAAAAAAACACTTTTTTATATTCATCAAAATGCTTGAATTTTTTCTCAGCTTGATTATTTTTGGGCGAGTCTTTGCCTGGAATTAAATATGTGTTGCTGTCTGGTGTTGATTGTACAACTCTAATTTTGGTATCAGTTTTAGCCCATTGATATCCGGTTGTCCAATCACATAACTGCAATTCAGGTTGTGTCGCGAAGGTTTCATCTGTCGCTTGTGACCAGCTAGTAACCATTTCCTCTGCCACCACTAAGAAACGGGCCAACACGAAAAACAACACGTAAAAGACCACAACACCCTCCGCGAGCGTATACGCTAGCGGAGGGTGTTGTGGTCTTTTATAACTCTGTTAAAGGACTCGAGTGCGTTGTTGGTCGCTGGTGATACTGGTGCTGCACCCAAATACCAGTTTGGGTTTCTTATCAGCCATTCTTTTTTAAAATATGTGACGAATTCTTTTTGGTCTTTCCATTTCTTCAAAAACAATTCCGAAGCAGCAGAAAACACTTCATGAGATGTAGCTGATTCCAATGCATCAATATCTTTTCTTTTTTTTGTCGTTTGGTCAAATTTAGTGCAAATTTTCTTCTTAGCGTGAGCCCAGCACATTTTCACAATCGTTTCTTCTCCAAACACTTCACGGAATGCGTTTTGTATACTTTTCGCAGCGTCGCAAATTAGGATTTTCGGTTCAAAAGTATTAGAAAAAATGGACAAAAGATTGCTCTTTAATCCTTGAAACATCGTTTTAAAATCAGCCTTACGTTCATTTGTAGATATTGTCCGGCAAATGGGGTAAAATTTTCTGTTTTTATCAGTAGTTCCCACTATCAATACCGGAAACCCCTGCCAAATCAACTTATATGTTGCATCTGCATGCAAAATATCAGCGAATATACATTGTTTCAACAAGTTCTTTGTAGATAATACGATGCGGAAACTAGGCGGATCACTTTCCAAAATATAATAGGCTATTACAAAAACTTCATTATCGTTATCTGGCACACTAGTGTGTTTAACTATCCATTTTTCCAATTCTCCTAAAGAAATAGTGGAGGGTGGATATTTGATACGCCGGCGATCTGCTAAATAGTTATAAAGCTGCCTTTTTGTAGGTATTTTAAGTTGAGTTTTTTTTTCAAACACTCCAAGATTGATTTCGGTTTTAGGTGGAGGTCATACAGTTTGTTGATTTCACATTTCGTTTCGTTGCAAATACCATAACCGTAGTTACCCTTAATATAATCGTGATCTGTGCGATAAAGTAACACTGCTTCTGTATCCGCCTCAAATAGCAAATATAATTTCTGCAGCACACTGAAGTCCTTTACGTGGTACTTTGTTGCATCTATAAAATCGTTTTTTCCCGTCCATGGAGTTGTGTGTAGTGCGTACTGCCCACGTATTTTCTGCACTCACGGCTTCATTGGCGGAACTCACAGTCGAAAATTTAGTCATAAATATCCAGTTCTTAGATTCACCCCGCTTTTTTTTCGACGGCTTGCCTTCTCCTTCCGATTCCTCGTCAGAACAGTACAAAGGTACTTCGTTTTCACTTTTAGATGTCATAACTAATTAAAACTTTTCGAAAACTTTAATTAATTACAGATGAAACTATTGCAATACGAACGCACGAACGACAATAAACAAACACGGGCGGGTCGGTACAAGAATCGAATGGCGCTCTCTGATTGGTGCAAATGGCCGATTGCTGTCATGTCGCGCACTCGCGCCAAATCGTACAGTGGCTATTTTCACGTTATAAGAATATGAAGTATTATTTTACATGTTAAGTTATAATTATATGATGTTGTCTATTGAAGCTTGAATATATAATTTTTGAGAAGCTTGTATTGAAGCTGTAAAACGTAAAATGGTGATGAGTTGCAAATTCCGTGGCCGAGTTAGTAAATTAGTTGGCAATGTATAAATCAGAAGGACAAGTAAAATTAATTGTTGATATTGACTTGATGCTTTTTTTAACATTTTTAGTTGGCGTTGTAAAGAAGATAAATTAGTTTATTAGAGGCTATGTCAATTTCTGGATGCTTAGTTATTAAATGAGAAGTTTGGCCACGTGGCCAAAAAAAATTTCTGTGGCCGGTATTATTATTTCTCTATAAAAAATATGTATGGTTAGTGTGATAATTTACATACATTCTTAAAGAAGGTTAATATTAACTGTTGCAAGAAGCTTTTGTATTTAGGTACTAAGTGCTTCCACTGTAACTAAATCTTGAGAACTTACAGATGCTGCTGACGAACCGGAGTTTCTTGTCTTGGCTTCTTTCTTGGCGTCTTGCGTAGAAAAGGTTTCAGCCTTTCTACTGAAAGAATTGAAGCCCAAAACAGTAACTGTTTATGCAAACAAGACAAGAAACGATCTCTGTAACGCAACGGGCGAAGGTTCGCCTGCTACGCAGGAGGTTGAGTATTCGATTCCCGCCTTGGGACACATTTTTCTACGATCTGCATATATTTGTTCCAAGTATTTTCTATGTATGATAATAAATATGTATCTATGTAATGTATTGTATTCAATATAGCAGTCATCTAGCACCCAAATATATATATATATATATATTTTTTTTTTTTAATTGACTCTGTACCTATTTCATTGTATAATTGTATTTATGTTTAGTTCCTTGACAATGCAGCATTAATTTACATCATGATTTAAATGTAAATTTAAAATAATTCTTCTTTCTGAGATTATTTCATTATATTTTCTTTGTATATTTTTTAATTTTGTACAATATTTTTGGTATGTTTTGACAATGCCCTTATACAGCATAATACTTTGACATTTTATCTAATTTATTATTCCATTTAACTAATCTATTATCTATTCTATTGTGACAAATTATTATAAATGAATTTATTTTAATTTTTTAAGAAGGCATGTCTGTCTGCTTTTCTTGCACAATGCCTTATGGTGTTTCCTTTGTCAAAAGTTAGTGCGTTATAATAAAAATGTAATTTATCTTTTAAAATTGATAGTATTTAACGACATCAAGTGTAACATGTGTACCTACGGTGGAAATAAATAAACTGAAAACTGATTAACTCATAACTCAAGCTCTGCCAAGGTTAGGGCTAGATGATGCTGTGTGGATGATCCAGCATTATTTATTTATTTACTTAGCTAAATAAAAATATTTGTACAGGAAAATTAGCAAGTTTTGCATATGCATTATGTTAAATATTACTTTTTAATAAATGCAGGTTTGTAAACCCACTTTAAATAATAAATAATCAACAAAATAAACCAATATTTGAACTTAGACTACAACACAGCTGTAACTTTCGTTGAATTTCCGAGAAAATTGTGCAAAATTATAGCAAGCTAAAACATTAAACTTTATACTTTAAGTTTAAACATAAATATACCGCTCACATGATTCTATCAAAGCAAGGACATGCTCCAAGCTTGTCATTGCATCATGCCGTTATAAACGTAGCCTAACGTATGAAATAGGTACAGATAATTTGTCTCATGGAGAATGTGAAAATGAAAAATGAAAATGAAAAGTTTTTATTTCTTTAAGCTTACAAATAAGCACTTAGACAGGTCATATTTTATACTATTAAATTATTTTATAGTTCACTTCAATTTTTTGTCCACCAGTGGAAGAAGTGAGAAGAAACCACTAGTATGTTCATAACTTATGTGTCTAGTACATTTGATTTGCTTATTTGTAAGTTGGTAGATTTTGAGTTGGAGCAAAACTCGTTCCAAGCTTTTTTATCTTCTAAGTAATCTGATATTTTGTAATAAGCTTTTTTACAAAGAATATGTTTCACAATTTTTTTAAATTTATTTATTGATAATTTTTGCAACTCACTTGGAGTTTTGTTGTAGAAGCGTATACATTGCCCTTTAAAAGATACATTTATCTTGTGTAGCCTAGTTGTGGGCACAGCGAGTTTATTCTTATTTCTAGTATTTACATTATGTATATCACTTTTTTTAGTGAACCGATTGATATTTTTATGAGTGTACAACAAGTTTTCATAAATATATTGACACGGTACTGTCATTATGTTTATTTCTTTGAATATTTCACGTAGGGATTCTCTGAGACCCATATTATAGATCGCACGAACAGCCCTCTTCTGCAACACAAATACTGTGTTTATATCTGCAGCGTTCCCCCACAGTAGTATGCCATAAGACATAATACTGTGGAAGTAGCTGAAATAGACTAGTCTAGAAGTATCAACGTCTGTAAGATGACGGATTTTTTTAACTGCATATGCTGCAGAACTAAGTCTCTTCGATAGCTTATCTATGTGTGGGCCCCATTGAAGTTTACTATCTAAGGTTATTCCTAAAAATACGGTATTGTCTACAATTTCTAACGTTTCTCCTTTTACGTTTATATCAGCCTTAACTTGTTTTACATTAGGTAGAATAAATCTTATACATTTTGTTTTGGTTTCATTAAGCAAAAGATTATTAATACTAAACCAATGGACTACCTTTGAGATTGCAGTATTTACATCGTCGAAATTTGTATTTTGTCGTTTCATTTTAAAAATTAATGAAGTATCATCAGCAAACAATACAATCTCATGATCATTCTTTACAAGATGAGGCAGGTCATTAATATAAACTAAAAATAGGAAAGGACCCAAGATAGAGCCCTGCGGTACACCCATTGTAACAACAGACCCTTTAGATCGTTTCCCATTAATGTCAACTCTTTGTATCCTATCACTCAAGTAAGATGTAAGAAGATCCAAAGAGCTGTCCCTAATTCCATAATGATGTAGTTTCCTGATTAATGTTTCGTGATGAACGCAATCGAATGCTTTTGACAAGTCGCAAAAAACGCCTAAAGCATCTTGCGACTTCTCCCAAGCATCAAAAATATGCGATACCAACTCTACACCGGCATCAGTAGTTGACCTGCCACGAGTAAACCCAAATTGCTTACAATGTAGCAGGTCATTGCTATTGAAATGTCTAAGCAATTGGTGTAAAATAAGTTTTTCAAAAACTTTACTGAATGTAGGCAGTACTGATATTGGTCTAAAGTTAGTGGGGTCAGACTTACTACCCGATTTAAACAATGGGATTATTTTACTATGTTTCATTAGATTAGGAAATACACCACAATCAATGGATTCATTAAATATAAAAGCTAGATCTGGTGCAATGGTATCAATTAAAGGTTTAATAATTCTAACGGAAATGCCCCACAGATCTGCAGTTTTTTTAATATTTAAAAGTTTAAAGGTTTTTTTTATATCGTTTTCATTAACATGGGTGAAATTAAATTTACTATCGCATTTAGGTACATTTTCTTTTAGTAATGATTCGGCTATTACTTGAGAAGAGTTCAGACATTTTGTAGTACAGATTGGAATGTCAGTAAAAAAATTTTCAAATTCTTGTGCTACCTCAACATCATTTTTGATGGAGCAATCATTAATCTTACGTATAGTGAATAATGTTATTATTCACTATACGTAAGAGAAGTACTAGCGAAGTACCGAAAACCGCTCGTAAAAAAAATTATTATGTAAATGCCCTCCGGCCAGGTTGGATGACGATATCCAAAAGACAGCAGGTAGGTGCTGGATGCGGCAAGCTGAAGACAGGGCGCTATCAGGGCACTCATTGGTGGTCCAGCAAGATTAATAGGATGATGATGACGATTGCTATACGTCTAGTTATTTTGTGCTTATTTTAAATACGCGGACATATTTTACAATAAGATGTCATGATTATTTTTGTAAACTACCGGCAATCCACGAACTATCAGGGTCCAAATTTTGCTAACCTTGTGTGGCCGTCCATCAATTTACTATAACAATGGAATTCTCGCAGAATCTATTTACACGTAGAGATTGATATAATGTTTTCAACTTTTTCCACCAATAAAATAGAACTTATGTACATCTTTTAGTATAATAAACTAGCAGTCCGTCCCGGCTTCGCCCGGGTGATCATTTATTTCAGGCAATATTCAAATTTCAAATTTTCTTCTCTTCTTTCTCTCCGTAAGAACAATCCTCGTAGTTCAAGGAATATTCTAAAAAAAGAAGTAGCGAAATCGGTTCAGCTGGCTCTCGAGATTTGCACTTAGCAACACATTCAGCGATTCATTTTGTTGCTGTAAAACGTAAAATGGTGATGAGTTGCAAATTCCGTGGCCGACTTAGTAAATTAGTTGGCAATGTATAAATCAGAAGGACAAGTAAAATTAATTGTTGATATTGACTTGATGCTTTCTTTAACATTTTTAGTTGGCGTTGTAAAGAAGATAAATTAGTTTATTAGAGGCTATATCAATTTCTCGATGCTTAGTTATTAAATGAGAAGTTTGGCCACGTGGCCAAAAAAAAATTCTGTGGCTGGAATTATTATTTCTCATTTTTATATTATAGATACACGCGTCCCTCCATCTGTAGTTTATTTCAGGTTATAGGCCAAAATGTATCATTCTCACATCATCACAAACGATACCATTGTGATAGTGCAGCGATTAATTTAGTAGCATTCGGCCTCATCAAACATACCGCGGTCCAATCCTTACCCTAACAAGATGTAGGAATACAACTTTGAAAACGTACGAATAGGCAGGGAATTCAATAAACAATAGCAGGTATCTCCCACATAGCTTCCTAAACCCAAAAGCCCACACAAGTCATAAATATTAAATTATAGCCCGCATTCGATTCAAACCATATCAATAATTGCCCTTACCCATGTCCTTTCGAATTAGATCATGTAGTTTGTGTAGGTGCTGATTACGTATGCAACGAGAGAACTCTAGAGGCTGACATCCTAACAACCCGACAATTGCCGATTGGATACTCTAGTTTTGATTCTAATCTTCAAATAGAACCCCCGGGAAACTTGCCGAGATATTCAAAGCAGTAACCATAGAGCGCTTATATCAGAGCCTACCCAATAAGCCTTGAAAATTCTTAGTTTAGGACACCTTCCAATTTGTCGATTCGAAGATTTTATTAATAAAATTATTCCTTTCCTTTGTTTAGTCTTTTTCTTATATTACATACCCCGCTAGAAATAAATTTTAAAGGTACCATATTTTTCACATAAAATTAGAATGAGGTATGTTGAAATTTCCCAACGTTTTGTTATTTTCAGCACACATTTTTGTTATTTTAAAATCTAAAGCATCTTGATTTCAGAGTCTAGTGCGGTCCAGAAGCCGCTTTTCTCAAGAAAACGTTAGCTGTACCCGTAGAACCTTCTTTAATATTCATGAGCAAGAGGTTGAATGCGTGAAAGTGTTTGTGCATTTGGAAACAATTGGAGGTACTCGGAGTTGGTTATTGGCTTTATCTTGGTGAATAAATTGTTATAAAATACCCTCGGAAGTTTTGTTCAAGTCGAAATTGTAAGAGTCTCGGTAGAAATAATTTAGCTTTCAAAATAATTCCACTTTGGTAAATATTTTGGTAAAAATTTGATACTTATTTAAAATAAGCGTAGATTGCAGTTGCAAAGTGCTTTGTAAATTGTGTGGGTATTTATTTTTCATGACAAACTTTTCTTTTAAATAAGTATGTGGTAGATTTAACTTAAAATATTTTTATAACACCACATAAAAAAAAACAGTTTTTTTAAAAACAGTTAATAACAGCGTATATCTACGTCTATATTTTAGTGTTTATTAAGGAGTTAATGGATATTGGTGTTATCCAAATTATTTAAGCCACAGCCTGAAATAAAATGATTTAGATTAGTTTTATTATATTTAGTTATACGTTTTTTTTTTGCTATACGGGACTGATAAATGTATGTATAATAGTTAAATTATAGTTCTTAAACTTATTAAAATATAAAAAATTATATACTTCTCTTAGCTTAAATTCATTTAAAACGGGATATTTACCATGATTTGATTTTTGAGTTTACAATATTTCGGCACAGTTGCATGCGCCATGATCACGGAGTAACTGAAGGCACTGCGAGTTTTTATGGGCAGACACAAGCAGACATACCGATCTACCCTCAGTCAAATAATATTCACACTTAAAGTATAATGATTGAATGAATTTCTAAAAAAGGCTTCGACTAGCAATCATAAAAAATATTGGTGGATTTACTCGTTTTAATAGTGCTAGATCTACGTATATCATAATTGAAAATTCGGTCAGCCTGGGTTTATAATAAACTTGAACTGAGCCTATTTGTGGTCGCTAATTGAGAGTGAAATTAGTTTAGGGTCATTAAATTCGAATTAAACCAATTTTTAACAAGCTCTCTGGTTTTAATTTAGTAACACTTCATTTATCGGACTAAATGAAGTGTTACTACTGTATTAAATTCACATGTCACTTTGTACAATCATTATCATCATCATCAGCCTTTCAGTCCAGTGCTGGACATAGGCCTCCCCCAATGAGCGCCATAGCGCCCTGTCTTCAGCTTGCCACATCCAGCATCTACCTGCAGTCTTTCGCAGGTCGTCATCCCACCTGGTCGGAGGGCGTCCTACACTACGTTTACCGAGTCGTGATCTCCCCTCAAGAACACGTTTGCCCCAGCGGCCGTCGGTTCTTCGCGAGATATGGCCGGCCCACTGCCACTTTGTACAAAAAAAAAGTTAAAATAGATTTTTTTGGTCGGTTTTTCTGTTTATTTAAGGTTTATTTTATTTAAATATGTATGAAATATACTTACTTTTATTACTACTTTAATTATTTTAATAAATGTTCTGTAATTTATAAAAAAATAAGAATTTAATGCCTTCGAATGATTGCAATATAATTTTAATTAAATTACTGAAAATACTGTATTATTTTTGGTACATCAAATCCACGTTTTTTGTGTCACAAGACAAGCTTTAGGTAGGTAGGTGGATTAATGATCTGACATAAGGTAGGTAACGAATAAATCTTCAATTATTTCTCTTTTTACCAGCTTTTATGTTCGTAAAATGCATGCAAAACCTTTTTCCGTGCAAAAAATAAACTCTACCCTACACTGAAATGCACATGACGCCAAAAATGGCAGAGAAATGAAATTTCTAAATCGCGCCATAATATAATTCTGGCGAAATAATAAAGGATTTATACAGATTCCTCTGAAGTTAAATGTTTGCGTTTTTAAATTGAGTTTTGTTGGATGTTTTTGAAATTTACTCGCCTGCATACGAATGTTTTCTGTTTAAATAATGCCTGTTGCTTCACTTATTTCTGTAGTTAAGTTACATAATTATATTTATAAGTTTTATTTGCTAAATTCATATCATCTAGTATGTGAATTCTATAGAAAACTAAGCACTAATTATTATTTGATTGGGAGTGAAATACAGAGTTTTAACCAACAAATCATCAACAAAAACCAGTTTATAAAAAAATATAAAACTTTTTTCTACTTTACAGCGATGTAGCCAGCGCGTCTTTAGGACGCTTCCGACTGGTATTAATAATGGATCAGTTGAGCTACCTCTTGACTATTTGCAACAGTCTGCAGTTAACAAAATTTTTTTCAATTGTAAATTACTAGTTCTAATTTGTTTCTATTATTTTGATTGTCTACATAGTATAAAACAAAGTCGCTTCCCGCTGTCTGTCTGTTCCTATCTATGATTTAATAGATAAATGGATTCAAGAGGAAGGTTTGGTTTATAAACCTTCCTCTTGAATCACCAATCACACACCTCTATCTATTGCATAATACATGCATTTGCACCCTTGCGAAGCCGGGGTGGATCGCTAGTAACTTATAAACAGTATTTTCCTGACACCTTTGACTTGTCAGGAAGTACACAACAACGAGCAATATAGAGAAAAAATACAATGGTGGCTGCAACAAAAACTGCAATCGTCGCTTACAAATGAATATCCTGCCTCGCGGCTGCAAATCTCATGATGAAAATAAAGGCTATTACACAGCTGAGATTTTTTATTTCGGTTTTTTCATTTTAGGGATAACAGCTGGTTTGGTGGTACAGAACCTTCATACAAATAACGTATGTATGTGTGTAGGGGGACCTACTACACGTACGAGTATACATATAACAAATTGGGCAAACTCTACTGCCATACGTGCCGTAGGGTATTCAAGACCAAGTTCAGTCCAGCGAGCCATATTAGGGTTCATAATAGAAGAACCCGTAATGCTAAAGTCATTTAAAACGGGATATTTACCATGATTTCATTTTTTGAGTTTTCCAATATTTCGGCACAGTTTCATGCGCCATGATCACGGAATAACTGAAGACACTGCGAGTTCGTTTTTACTGAGGTTTTTATGAGCAGATATACCGATCTACCCTCATTTTCTGTCTTTTGCTACGAATCAATCAAATCATGGTAAATATCCCGTTTTAAATGACTTTAGTGTTAATAGCCATGATAGTTTCAGAACCCGTAATGTCTAGACATCGCCGGGTCGCCTTATATACAAATAATAACTAAGTTAACATTTACATGCCATCATAATAATATGGTGGAGAGTCCCTGTTAAAAGTGCTGTTATAATACAGAATGTGCAATTCAACTGACAGATCTGTAAATAAAATGGCTGTAATAACAACAGATCTATTTATTCCGTGCCTCACGCAATGATGCCACTAACGTGCGGCTTAGCGGTGTTTCCTGTAAAGCCTTTACATCAATTTAGGGAGCTTTTTTTAACGAATAAGTAGTTATTAAATAAATGGAACTAAAATAAGGCTTACTTAAAGTTAAAGTCGCAGACGACAACGCCCTCCTTCGAATTACACGTGGATAGGGTTCCAAAAGAGAAAATTTAAAGAAAAATAGTATTTACCTACTGAAAAGATACGCATTACTACAGTTTAGTTTTTAGTTAAAAGATACATATTATTATTTATCGAGCATGAGAAATATTTTCAGAGATATTATTATAAAAGATTAAACAAAAATTAATGATTCAGCCTTCTTTTCTGCTAAACCAGGTTGTAATAATATGCAATGTAGGGAAAAGGTATTTTTTAGGATACAATGTCATCTGAGCGACCGTCGGTCGTCATCAGGCGGTCTGCTTCGACGCCACGTCGTGTTTGTTCCGACGGTTTCGACTGATATCTTTAAGTATTAGTTGAGCTACCTGTAGATTGTTTGCAGCTGTCTGTAGAAGGCTCAATTTTTTTTTTTTTAATTTTAATTTGTTTCTAATATAAGATTAATTAAAATAAGAATAATCTTGAATATGTTAACAAATTACAAATGTTTAAAACTTTTATAAAATATTTCGTTTAATAATGCTACAAACCGAAACAAAAGACGTCAAAATACTAAAAGTAAAGCCTTTTCTGTGGGTGTGAACATCCCCTATTCATTACTACCATGAATATGTTAAGAGGAGTGCATTTTGATAAATAGGTCCCGCTCGAAACAAGACAGATGCATGGAATCTGCGAACGGCTCGCTGAATATTCCGATTGGTGTTTTTATATGCAACGAATGCTGATCCGGATGTAATGATTCATAAAAATCAAAATAGACTTGCTAAATACAGAAACATTTCCAAAATCTAATGAATCAGTTTGATTTGACTGTTGAATAATGTCCAAAGAGAAATACAATTACCAACTCGCGGAATTCAGGAAACGGGCAAACTGTACTACTCCCTGTTTTATGCTGTGATAGCGTTTGGCTGGTATTAAGGTCATCCTATGGTAAATGAAGAGGCGTTCAAACATGAATAATAGCAAAAGATTAAACAAAAATTAATGATTCAGCCTTCTTTTCTGCTAAACCAGGTTGTAATAATATGCAATGTAGGGAAAAGGTATTTTTTAGGATACAATGTCATCTGAGCGACCGTCGGTCGTCATCAGGCGGTCTGCTTCGACGCCACGTCGTGTTTGTTCCGACGGTTTCGACTGATATCTTTAAGTATTAGTTGAGCTACCTGTAGATTGTTTGCAGCTGTCTGTAGAAGGCTCAATTTTTTTTTTTTTAATTTTAATTTGTTTCTAATATAAGATTAATTAAAATAAGAATAATCTTGAATATGTTAACAAATTACAAATGTTTAAAACTTTTATAAAATATTTCGTTTAATAATGCTACAAACCGAAACAAAAGACGTCAAAATACTAAAAGTAAAGCCTTTTCTGTGGGTGTGAACATCCCCTATTCATTACTACCATGATATGTTAAGAGGAGTGCATTTTGATAAATAGGTCCCGCTCGAAACAAGACAGATGCATGGAATCTGCGAACGGCTCGCTGAATATTCCGATTGGTGTTTTTATATGCAACGAATGCTGATCCGGATGTAATGATTCATAAAAATCAAAATAGACTTGCTAAATACAGAAACATTTCCAAAATCTAATGAATCAGTTTGATTTGACTGTTGAATAATGTCCAAAGAGAAATACAATTACCAACTCGCGGAATTCAGGAAACGGGCAAACTGTACTACTCCCTGTTTTATGCTGTGATAGCGTTTGGCTGGTATTAAGGTCATCCTATGGTAAATGAAGAGGCGTTCAAACATGAATAATAGCAAAAGGCCAGAAACATAAATAAAAAACAAATAAATAAAACAAAGAACGCAAACAGTCCATCACAGGCTTGAAAAGGAAAATTCAATCCCGTAAAGTTTTTAGCAACGGGGTCGTGAATTCGTTTTAATCTCGCTAAGCTAATCATGCTTTTGGCTGATGTTCAAATTGGTTCAGACACTCCCTGTAGACGTTTCCTGGTTTGTTTATTTGCGGGAGATTTGTCTAGATTCTATTTTACATGTTTTTTTGAGTTTAATTTACGTTTTATGTACTGAAAGTTATGTTTGGAGCGTTGCTATACAATTCTGATTTTGCTCTGGATATTGTTATGCGCAGTTGCAAAAATAGGCCGCAAAACGCAACTTGTAGTTAATATCTATAAAATCACTGCACGAAGTCCGAAGGTAAGAGAGTTTACTTTCGAACTAGTCGTTTTCATGCAGTTTTTTATGACTGATTTTATGCAAAAATAAATATGTAATTAATAATCCGTCCTACCGACCGAAACTTCTGAAAACGAAGAGGCATTTTTTATGCAACTGTATAAAGTTTGTGCATTAATTAGATTTTCGTTTGCTTAGAGTAGGTACCGAGGCGACTTAACGTTACACGTAATTTCGTACTTTGGTGTACAATGAAAGAAAGAAAATACATTTATTGATTCACAAGTAGGTACAGCTTGTTACTAAATAATAATAATCTATAAGGTAAACAAGAACATAAAGAAATAAAAAAAATTAACTACGTATGTATTATATAAAGCAACACGCGACTCCACAAACCAATAGGTCCTGTCTCAGCATAATGTTGCTCTACTTCTCAATGTAGACCTCTCCGCAGACCACAATCTAGCTGTGCAAGATACTATAAGGTTTTTGTTATTATAGTGCATAAACCCTCACACTCGATTATTAGGTAAATAGAAGATAGAGGCTCTAGCTTCAATTTATTTTCTACTTTACAGCTTTCCACGAAATCCTTTTACGATAAACCTATTGTGATTCACAGATAAACACTCTATTTGCGAGGAGACCATCTCGTAGATTTCTTGTGTTTTGTGTTTTCTAACAAAGAGGTACCAAAACATCTCAACAATTTTCGCACTGTAACAACGAAATGTGTGGCTATTTTTAAGGACCTATAAAAACTGAAAGAGCCCTTCGCTACACAATAGTTGATTTTCAAGGATTATGTGGTCAAACAGCGAAAACGGCATATTTATTGGTACTAAATCTGTCACATTCGCAATTTCAGTGTTACGTCTGAGGTCGCTTGTCTCTACGCATCAATTGCGAAAGCTCTTTTTGAAGGTTCCCATAACGCCGTAACAACTTTTAGGTTATGTCCAAATATTTCATGGTTATGAAAAAACTTTTCATGTCTGTCAATAAGGCTTTTACTGCTAATTCTATTAAAAACAGCAATTTTGCTTGTTTTTATTATTCCCGTTGGAACAAAGGACGTTTCTAAAGTACATAATTAAATTCAGGCGTTTACTTTGTGCCTAAAACTACTTAATTCAGGTCTCCAAGGAAATAAGGTGGAATAGAACTTTGGTCTCCCTATTTTAGTTGTAACCTACATACTACTTCATGAAAACATGAGCAAAAATTATATTATTATAATAATTCGTATGAACAAAGTCGTATGAACATAATGAAAAATGTGTTGTGGGTGGAAATACGGGATTGGTTGGGTAAGTACTTTAAATAACAATATTTTTTTGTTATTTGCTCTAGTTAACCTTTTCTGCTTATCTTAGTGATAGAAACAGGGCTCTTCCATGGAAAAGTGTTTTAACTCTGCTACCCTTACTACATTCGATACACGTAAAGCTCTGCGCAATTAATCCAACGCCGCTACCATGCAAACATAAACATGCGCATTCAAATAAACTCGTTAAATTCGATATATACATTCTACAGTGTCAAAATGACTTCCCAAACTTCAAACGAGTGAATCGCAGCTGTCTGTCATATGATGCCGTCAATATGAAATATATCTAAATATTACGAGTTAGAGGCTAAATTTCAATGCAAATATTCGTACAGCATGGTAGCATTTCGCTGCTATTTGAACTATGACGGCTATCTATTAGCTTTCTGTTTGGGCGTGTTTTTGGAATTGTACTATATGGTTTTTGCTAATAAGGTTATTTTTTCTGCCTCATAGTGAAGATATTATCTAAATTAACTCCGAATATTATCTGAAACATAATCATCATCATCATCATCAGCCTATAGCAGTCCACTGCTGGACATAGGCCTCCCCCAATGAGCACCATAGCGCCCTGTCTTCAGCTTGCCGCATCCAGTATCTACTAGCAGTCTTTCGCAGGTCGTCATCCCACCTGGTCGGAGGGCGTCCCACACTACGTTTACCAAGTCGTGGTCTCCACTCAAGAACACGTTTGCACCAGCGACCGACGGTTCTTCGCGAGATATGGCCGGCCCACTGCCACTTCAGCTTGCTAATTCTTTGAGCTACGTCGATAATCTTGGTTCTCTGTCGGATGTATTCTTTACGAATCCTCTCCTTCAGAGAAACTCCGAGCATAGCTCTTTCCATAGCTCATAAGATATACATAACATATATGTACGCTTAATATATAGACGCTATTTATTTTTAAGTTTACGAAAATGGTAAGAATTTCGTTAGTAAAACGAAACACGAAAAATATGAACATGTAATAACCTACAGTGGACGAAACGTAACCTTTTTTGCTGGCAACCAGTTCCCACTTAGGCATAATTAGCTAAAACAGCCTAAACACTGCCAACTACCTCGAATTAGGTTAAACACTTTATAGGCACTAACCTTCATGTGTTGCTGAGCAGCACCTGCTGCCGAAAGGTAAGAAACTAAGTGCGAATAAATTTCTTGACTTTCTAAATAATATCTACGACTCTGAAGATAAAGGGTAAACATACCGTGTAACATTATACGAGTACAAGACGACCTCTGTGGCGTGGTGGGCAAAGGTCCGCCTGCGACGCAGTAGGTTGCAGGTTCAATTTCCGCCTTTGTACAAATGTTTGTACATTCTGCAGATATTTGTTCAGGGTGTTCTGGACGTTTTGTATGTAAAATATGTAAATAATATGTGTTGTATTTAATTGTATTACACTATATACTACTACTACTTATTAGGTGAGTGCCTATGTCTGAGGAAGTAGCCATGTCCTAATAACCATCTATATCCGAAAAAACATTAGAACTGTTTACATCAAGCATTTGCTGCCTCCGAATTTTATATCAAATTGCTCTCATACCAATGCGGTCAGAACCCCAATTTTATACGAAATTGCAACAAAAAAAGGTCACGGTCAGCCGGGTAAAAAGACCTCACAGCTCTATAGAGACCAATCTTGTCGTCTCCATTTTTCGTATACAAAATCGGACCGCATGTCAATGACATAAGGTTTAAAAATTGCCTTCGTCAATCTTGCTGAAACTCTGAAATATCAGGCTATTTTCTCTAGTACGCTGAACTTGTAACAGAGGATTTTTAAGGTTTTTTTAGGTACAGGCCAATTTAGTGTAGGTCATCGTTGGAAAGTCTGGCTTATCAGGCTGGCTAGTCACGATTAGAACACCGCTCAACTAGTTAGGTGTGTTACAGAATACAAAGCACTTTCGTGAAATATTTTACACAAAATAGGCATTGTCTCGAGGCTAATTGACCAAGATAACTAGATTATCTAATATTTCTTAGGATTTATTTACATAAGTACATGAATATTTAATAATATCAATTGTCTTTCTAGATTAGATAAGTACACACCTTTATAAAAAATAATTTTAGGCAATTGGTGAGTCTGGTGAGTGGTCCAGATTTTTGCAAACCTACTTGATGTAATTGAGGTTTTATTCAAAAATTCTTTATGAAGGTGATTTATGTATGGTAGGTATGAGTTTGATTATTTTGGTAAAACAGACGAATAATAAACATATTTTATTGCCAATATGCTTTTTAGCATAGAGAAAATCAAGCTGCTCACAGCAAGCGGATTTATTCAACAATTTTCTTTTTATAACCAAAAACTAATCTATGAGTGAGTAGACAACCATATAACGTCAGTGCTTTGACATACAAGTGCACGTACGAATAGAAAATTGAGACTAATATGTCGAAATTGTTTGGCAACACCTTGTTTGTCGCGTCTACTAATCATTCACAATTACGATCGTTAAATAAAATCTCTCACCTTTCTCTAGTCTAAAATGAATGATTTTATTATTATTATTCTAAGCCTAATTTTTCTATATTTTTTATATAATTTCTCTACAACACTGGTCATAATCACTGATATTATTTTCCAAGAATTAATAAGTGAAAGAACCTCAAACCTTTCATGCAGCAGATGGCAATGTTACAAAAGCTGAATATAACCTCTCAAACTTTCATCTAATTAACAAATGGTAGCAATCCGGTCGGTTCAATAACCGAGTTTGCAGCTCTAATTGTCTGGACCTGATTAGCTTTTACAAATATACCACGTCTCTATATATGGAATCAGAGCGTGCCTTTATTATACTTTGGTCATGTTATATTGATAGATATTAATATCTAGTATACTCTGTACTTATATTATAAAGAGGAATGGTTTCATTTTTTGGTAGTTTGTTTGTATTGAATAGCCTCCGAAACTACAGGACCGATTTAAAAATTTCTTTCACCTTTGGGAAGCTACACTATCCCCGGTGAATATAGGCTATATTATATTTTCAAAACAGTAAGGGATCCTTACTAAAACTCCAATAACACCCAAGGTGTAAAAATCACCTCATAAAGTAAAATTCGAGTTTAACGCGGGTGAAACCTCGGGGAACAGCTAGTCATATATAAATTTATCTTGTTCGTTGTATTTTTAAGTATGTAATAATTATAAAGTTTTGTCTATCTATCTATCTATAGCAGCCCTGCAGTGCGGACAGGTGCGCGTTCAGAGTAAATGTCATAGAGCATCATTAACATTGGGCTACTTTGCTTAAAAGTAAACTTTAGATAATTTTTATGTAGGAAGATGAATAACACAGCGTAGAACAATGGCCAGGAGATAGGACAATAGGTCATCCCTTTGAACTCATTAGCCTTTTCCACGCTACAATACAGGGTACCACGTAACATATGTACTAAGCCGAAGAGGTGATTCTGGACCCTGAAGGGATAATTCCAGTTTTTTTTTTTAATTTTGATTTTTTTCTCTTATACTATTTAACATTATAAAATATTTTACAAATGTGTTTTGATCACCTATTTTTCTGAAAACATGTTTCATAATTATTTTAAGAAAATGTAAAGTCTTTGTAATTTCAAAATAATAACAATAATGTAAGATCACAATACGTAATAAAACTTGAATATTATGAAGAAAACATTTCTTTAATTCGGTTTACATAAAGTTAATTAATGATCGAAATTAATAAAATCGTCGTCGAACAAAAGTTGTAATCCCCGAATCGCCGGGATCCAGAATCACCCCTTTTCGGCTTTGTACACATGTTTCGTGGCACGTTGTATATCTTGGGCTCCATATTATCTCTGGCAAAAGCCCTAATAGGAGGGTGTCTCTGTCTATTATGTAAACTACCTATAAATTGGCAGCGGTTAGAAGCCTAGCTACGGTTCGTTGCAAATAATACGGTTGGTCGCGAATAGTACGTTTCAAAGCTTATTTGACTAATGATTAGAGTCAATTGGTACAGCTCACGCTGTGCTTAAATTTTGTAGCGTTGGCAAAACCATATTCTGTTGGAGTATTATTTTATGCTATTAATATTAATTTTAGTATCTACTTCTTTTTCAATGGTCTATTATAGCCTAATACTTGATTGTTTTCATGTCAAGCATGAAACTAAATGAAAAGTTTAATTATATTTATTTTCAAGAACCACACAATCCAGGAGAAAACTTCTAAAACTATACAATTTAAGCATTCTGCTCATAAATCCAAATTCAAATTGCCTTAAAAACTGGCTTGACACCTTAAAATATGCCCCCAGTTTGTAGTCTTGCTCACTTTCCTGGGTAAAACGTGAGCATTTTGCATAATACGTAGCTCGCATTATCCTGCTTTTGCCTCTAGTTTTGGAATTCTGCCATCGAGGGTAGTTTGGTAACGTTGTTTTAACCTTTTGGTTCAAAGTCTAAGCACATGACGAGACGGCGGCGATGACAAATAGTTAGGTACCTAATCCGAGTGTTGAGTTAGTACGATCAGTGCGCTCAACCTATACCAGGTTGAGCGCACTGATCGTATTGTGTCCAAGGGTACTAAACACTCCGAAGTTATGACTAAACTAGCCGACCTTCCCGGCTTCGCACGGTTTTAGTTCACCGGGGATAGTGTAGCTTCCTAACGGTGAAAGAATTTTTCAAATCGGTCCAGTAGTTTCCGAGCCTATTCATTATAAACAAACAAACAAAAAATCAAACCTTTCCTCTTTATAATATTAGTATAGAATAGTACAATTTTAATAAAGTTATTTAATTTCGAGTCAGATTTTATTATCCTGAAAATGTTGCATAACTGTCGCTGTTGCTGTGAGCATCAATTCAAAAAGGAAGGTAATTCTTCGGCAATAAGCCTACCCTGTAAAACTTGCATTAAGTTACTATCTTAATACAAGTTCAGTTCAATTATTCCATAAATTATTTTCATAAAGCATGAAAATATGTCATCGTTATCATCATATCAGCCAATCGAAGTGCACAGTTGGACAGGACTTAACACTTTGACTGCGGTTTTTTTTCGACGACTGCGATCTTTTTTTTTAACGCTCTACGCAGCGGTTGTTTTGCGCCGCACATGCGTTTCGTTCGAAAAATATTATGGCTGTACTGAGTCACAAAGATCTGTATTTTCTCAGCCGCTGCGCTAGTGTGGATTTACGCATATTAGTCACACATACCGTGTGATTTCAGCACTCAAAGTGTTAAGCCTCCCCCAATGTCATTCGTCAACCTCATTTGAAGTCCCACCTAGATACTTATATATTTTTTTTAATCTTCCACAATCATTCTTGAACCTCTACCAAGTCGTTAATTTATAATTAATATTAGAATTTAATTACTAGCACATTACGTCATTCCTGTCGTATCCCGGTTAATTATTATCAACGAGAAACGTGAACGGGGAACGTGAAATTATTTAAATACCTACATCATTCTCGACTTTATGACCTGGAACGTAAGAGCTATTTAAATTTGTTGGATATGGAAATCCCTATCTCTAAATATGTGAGAGTAGCTGTTTGACTGTTAAAATAAAATAAAAAACCGCATGTTTAAATAAAAAACCGCACTCGAATAAAACTTATCGAATCATAATATAAATTTGTTTCTATAGATAGGTTGTATAAAATATATGAATAAATAAATAATGCTGGACAATTTACATAGCATTATCTAGCCCCATGGTAAGCATAGCTTGTGTTATGGGTACTAGATAACTGATATACATAATACAATACATTACATAGATGGATATTTTTTATTATACATAGAAAACGACCAGAACACCCGGAACAAATATCTGCAGATCGTACACACAATTGTTCCGAGGCGGGAATCGAACCCGCAACCTCCTGCGTCGCAGGCGGACCTTCGCCCACCGCGCCACATCGCTCGTCATATATACATGTATTAATGTATACAATCTACTTTCATTATTATTTATAATGTTAGTAGATATTAGTAGGTTAGGTATCAACTATTCAGTGAAAAGTATATAATAATAATAATATATATAAATAAATAAATCTAGGGAAAAAAATGACATTTATTTTATAAACCTTCATATATATAACCGTCATACGTTCATTTATATAACAAACAGGCATATGGTTACACCAGTTTTTCTTCAAACACGCTTGGAAACTTGTATAAAATCACCTTTTAAACACAAGATATAATAGAAACTATTCTACCATAAACACACAAAACTTACAGCACTCCTCTTTTTGGGATAAGGTATAAAAATACTGTATGCATGTGACAGACGGACAGACTTTGGGCGTGGAACTCTAAAAAGCTGGTTCAAGGTAAGGCTTGACAAAAATGTAAATAAAATCGAGTAGATATCTTGACTAAGACTTGAATATGAATTTGTTTTCTTCTCATAATGTATGTCACGTAATTTTGACTATAACACTGATAAAAAGACTAAAGTAACTGAAACCGAAGGCTTTTTACTAGTGTTCATACACCATTGTAAGTTTGGTTTAATGTGGTTCTAATATAGCAGTGACTACGCAGATCTTTACAATATATTTTCACGGAGTGACATGGTGTTTTGTGGAGCATGGTAATTTATTACGCAATGCTTGCTCGATACAGACTTTATCTTGTATATAGAAAATATAAATACTAGTGGAAATTTCAATTGTTTCGTTTTCAAATATCAAATATTAAAGTGCTATCATCATAAAATTATCTATCTAGAGATATTTATACATATATATTTAATTAGCTATATATATTATTATTTTTATTTTATTATATTGAACTAAATGTATTTTTTAGGTTTATTGAACTTTTATTATTTTTAAATTCATGTATGTATATTATAATCTCATTCCGTATTGTATTATTAGTCTAATTTGTCTCTTGTACACTTCCTCTATCTATTCCATCGCCACTCCTGTAAACCTAAGGTTTGCTGGAAGAAAGCAAGCTGAAAGCAAGCTGAAAGAGGGCGTGTAAAGTGAAATATAGTCTAAACACGCACTGTAGAATACAACGAAAATGTTCAGACGATGTGCGCACGGCTTAATAGAAAACTTCCTGATTGAATTAATCTTTGTGCTGCATAATTAAATTGGCTCTCCGTTTCACAGTGGATCTAGAACGGCTAAATCAGTAATTTAAGATCTACGCACCTTCTCTGCACGTCCACTGTTGAACGTCTCTCCCCAAGCAAGGGGTTTTTGCCATAATCACCACAGAATTGGTTGCATTTGAGGTCTTAAAAATACACAGAAAGAAGCGTTCCTTCCTCTGGTAGGTTCCCTTAGGCGACTCTATCGACAATCACGGGTAGAGTTGGGGGGTTTATTCTTACGCCATAACCGCCATAGCAACCGCGACCACTACAGGAAATCTAGACACGTTAGTAATTTTTCAAACTGTAGGTTCTTGACCACTCTTTACATGCCTGGCTACCTAGATTCCATAACGCACGTAACGCCCATAAATACGCGGCTGCCGGTTTTATAACGAATATCCAAGTAAGTACGTGGGAAATCTTTGAGCTATGGCGTACGAAGTATATTACAACCTGTGCTATGAGCAAAGAGATTTTACATATAGAGACGTCATACTCATTGTAAAGAAATAAAAACATTGCGATATTTTACTATAGCTAAATACCTAGCGTTCGAACATACAACGCCGCATGGCATTATCTCTGTCACTCATAAACGTAACGCATTGCTTGTTTCGTTCGTGTTGGTGGCAAAGTGGCAACAGCGCGGCAGTGATTTTAGTTCGAACAGACGAGACGCCGCACGGCATATGTCCTTATCTCTGTCACTCATAAACGCAACGCACGCATTACTTGTCTCGTTCGTGTAGGTGGCAAAGCGGCAACCGCGCGGCATTGATTTTTGAGTAAAATTACATTGATTTTCCATTTTAAACAGTACAAAACAAATAGAATACATAAAAAGACACATCCTTCTTGCTTTTCACAACCGTCCCATAGTAAGTATTGCAATTTCTAAACGCACAACATGGCATTTTAATATTTTTCATACTCCAAAATCCCGCTTCAACGTACGTCCGCGTCGCGGCCAGGAGCAAGACGGACTGAGTTCAATTCAGGCACGTACCTGATTTTCGTCTTGTTAGGCAGACCTCGGTACAACGTATGTACGTAAATATAACATCAATGGCTATGAGTATGACTTTAGTCTGTTTGTAAAGCGAGAAAAATGTAATAGGTAAGTATACATTTTTCTTTATAGTTTATGTAAGGCTTGATAAATAACTTATTATTGTTGGTCCAGACACATATTGGCCGAGGCTTGCCTTGTCATAGCGAGCACTCTCTCTATCTAATTGCTTGTTATAAACAATAATATAAATTATATTATTAAAAAAAAATATATTTTCCCATGACACGGCCCAGTTTGGGACACAAATCATTGCGCAGAATGTTACATAACCAAAGAAAGATCTCCACTATTTTATAGTTTCAAAGTGAGCCAGCCGTTTAAAATTTTATCTGAAGCATTGTTAAACTAATACTATCCCGAAGGCTGAAAGTGTCTATCTGTGTTTAAACTAAAGTTATTCTAGTTTCCTGATAGAATTATCCCGAACGATAATCCCAAAAATCATTTGAATATCGTTCAAATGCAAAGTACAAATAAGAATACTTATTATTACATACTTGCGTACGCCCGCGCGGGCTCGCTGTTGTATGCAATTTGCACGGCATCGTGGCGGAGAGATAAAAATGTGTCTTGACAAAACCTATTATTTAAAATACATGGTCAAACATTTTATAAAAAAAAATACAATACCATGACGAATAAAACATTGACGTTAACGCAATAGCCTCTGTCCCATCGCCACACATGTTATGCACCATCCTCCCATGAGATGCCAGTAAGGTGCTCATCAGGGGCACCTGCGTCCAGCAATGGACCAATATAGGCTGTTGAGGTGAGCATATATCATGACCTTTTTACAAAACAATTTGATACGACTTCAGGATCCAATTAAGCTGAACTTCATTAAGCGTTTCCTCACCCTCCATTCAGAATAGTTGGAAACAGTTCTTTGCGATTAAGGAAACGCTTGTGGGGTAATTCATTCGCAAGGAAAGTTGTAAGTAGTTACCGTATAGTTGGGAACAATAGAGGGAGTGAGGGTGAAATGACTGGGGCAGATTTCATTCTCACGGACCTGAAGTAGGTAGCCTTACTAAGCAGGTTACTGTTGATGGATGCTCTGTTGCGTGTGGGTTAAAATTGCAAAACCTCAAGACTCCGTTGACTCTTTACGAAAAGAACTTATATCATAAAGGTTCACATTAGCCAGATTGATAAATTTGGCTAGTGTGAACTTCGCCACACACTGGCGAAGACAAATACTAGAGCACTAGTGCTACTGCATACTAGTGCTCGTAGTGTGGGGTTATTTGACGGACCTCATATGACGGTCACCGCACATTAAAAGGCTAAAGACCGCGAGGTTTTGGCCAGCCACCAAAGTGCAGTGAGCGTATAATTAAATGGAACATCTCGACCACCATTCACCAGCTCGCATGCGATATTCAGTGAAACTTTTTAACGTTTTTCTTATAAAAAAGTTATTATAAAACTGGTGGCGTTGCAGTATTTCAGTTCCACTTTTTGAATTGCAAAATAGGACGGGGGCATTTTATGACTTTAGAAACTGCCGTGATATTTTTGAAGAGGTTTTTAAATGTGTATGAGATAAAAAAGGCCGCTTGAAAAAAAACCGTGGAAGGCGGCTGCTTAAGTACCTAATAATAAAACAGAGTGGTCGTGACCGTAGTTACTCTTTTACTGCGAGTTTAAAAACAATTGCGTGATAAAAAAAACTTTTCCGGAACAAACAAGACGAGAGATAGACTCTTAAACGTCACTAAGGCCTACTTCTATGTGAGGATAAAAGGCATTCAAAACAACTATTTGTCGGTTAACTTTACAAAAAAAATTCTGAAAAACACTGTTAAAATCCTTCCCGCACCAATAGGGGTATTAACACTTTGACTGCTGAAATCACACGGTATGTGTTTTCTACAAGTGACTTATATGCGTAAATCCACACTAGCGCAGTGGCTGAGAAATATAGATCTGTGTGACTCAGCACAGCCGTAATATTTTTCGAACGAAACGCATGTGCGGCGCAACACAACCGCTGTGTAGAGCGGCAGCACGAATTTTTTAGGTTAAAAAAAAGATCGCAGTCGTCGAAAAAAACCGCAGTCAAAGTGTTAAGTACTTCTTTACCCGCACCCGAATCATTATTGTTCTTGTTCTTTAAACCTCTACTCTCTGAAGGATTTATTACTAGCTTTTGAAATATCAAGCAAACTTCCGTTCCCAAAGGGCTTAGTAATTTAAAGAGAAGAAATATTGCTAAAAGAAAAGTCAAGCAATTTATCTGGGCTACTGTGTGTTCTACGATTCATAATAAAGGAGTGTGCCCAACTTATGCTATAGGCTATAGCAGTTTCTATTGAAACATGATAGTAAATATTGTTCTTGTTTAGTTATTTTCTTTTATGATGTTTCGGGTAATAATCTATCTACTCGTAATTATGTCCACTGAACTAAAAGTCTTCTTTCTGGCGTCTACCAGTTGTATATTAAATAATTTAAATGAATTAGTCTTGTATATAATTTCATGGTGAGAATTGCAAGTAGGTCATCAAGTAGATGTTATAATTAAGTACGTACGTTCTTAATTATAATGCTTGTATCAGTGCCTAATATATTTTCCTTCCTTTATATTATTTTTTGTTTAAATTTATACCGTTACCATAGACCCTAATTTAAAACATAATTTTGAAGGGGCCGCCCACTTACGACTTGCTTGCTATAAGGTTCTAACTTATTACTTTGTTATATACCTGCAAAATATTTTACATTAACAAACACCTACGCTTTTTTCAGAAAAAGTGCTGGCAGTAGCCATTTTTAAACGTTTTTATTACGACACGTACAAAACAATGTTTATTAGATTTTTGCCTTTTACCGTTTTCTTGTCTTGCTTCCGTTCCTTATTATATTGCACGTTCAAAAGTTCACTCTCAAAATGAAATGTGAATACTGTGAAGTTTCTTTGTGAGCGAAATGAGAGATATTGTTGATCTTGACAAGTTATCATCGAGTTAGAATGTAACTCGATTTATGCAATTACGCAATTTATGAGTTTTTGTCCATAAGTAACCAATAGATTCACTTTAACATAATACACAACTTATTTAGGTACTAGCTTTTGCCCGCAGCTTCAAATGCGCTTTTCCGGAATACATTTTTTGTCGATCCCCGGGACCATCTACATACATGCCATCCGTTCAGCACCGTTCTATTTGGGCTTGAACGACAGAAAGACGGGAATACTGTTGCTTTTATAAGTATGGTTAAGATTTTACTTTCAGTTGGAAGTGACGACGACGTGATAATTACTTAGATACTTTGGTATTTTTCATTGATAATATCAATTTTGGAAAATGTGTAGAATCTTCTCTTAGTCACTTGGATGCTTTATCTTTCACGGCAAATAAATAAATAAATAATGCTGGACAATTCACACAGCATTATCAAGCCCCATGGTAAGCAGAGCTTGTGTTAAGGGTACTAGATAACTGATATACATAATACAATACATTACATAGATAGATATTTTTTATAATAAAAAATATCTATCTATGTAATGTATTGTATACATAGAAAACAACCAGAACATCCGGAACAAATATCTGCAGATCGTACACACAATTGTTTCGAGGCGGGAATCGAACGCGCAACTTCCTGCGTCGCAGGCGGACCTTCGCCCACCGCGCCACATCGGTCGTCAAATAGTCATCGTGCCAAAAAGTGCTCAACAAATCTTTCATTTTCAGCTAGAATGTGATCATAATTCATGTTCTATGAAGATAATGAATAGCCTTGAGGAAAAATAATAAGATTGTGTAACCAACTGAAGTCAGTTGTCTCATTTATAACTGTTACGTAAGGAGAATGATCTTTTTGTACATGAACTCTTAGGATATATTCGAGTGACCCTAGTTTTATCTATAGCATAAACCTGGTTAGTAATCATACCTCCATCTTCGAAGCAGGAGTATTCACCATTCTCGAATGTGCTAATATAAAACTACAAAAACGTTACACCAACCAAACTATACATATATAAGTATACCTATTAATCTACAAAAGCGTTACACTAACCAAGCTATATGTATAAACTCTTATAGCAATGCGGCTCCGGCACAGGATTTAAAGTTCATCTCGTCAAGTTAAGTCGAGGACTGTATGTCACTCCTGAACAACAGACTTGTCCTAAGATGGGAAGCAGGTCACGCGGGAATCAACGGCAATAGTGTGCCGACAAACTCGCGCGTTTCGGGGCAAAGGAGATTTAGTTTGGCCATGAGTCGTTTTGTGGCATACCTAAAAGCCTGACTCAAAGAATCCTTTTGAATGCCAGCTACGAGGAATCGACCAAGCAAGGGAATTATGAATTATGCCATAGCTTCAGGAGTTAATACATAGTGGCGATCACATTAGGGCTTTCATGGATTCAGCAATACAAAATTCACCTTTATTGTAAATAAAAAATATAGATATGTCCTCCATTTTTGTAGCTTAATCCATATTGAATATAAAACATTTCATCAGACTAAATACTAGAAAACTATTGTCATTCTATTAAAACTTCAAAAGACAATAAGGTTTTTTCCACAAACTTAAAAAAAATATTAAAACTACCTAAATAGCTTGTGAAAAATCTTGAAATACCTAATGGAGATCGTGTATCAAACCTTAGAGATTGTAAGGCGATAAGTTGAAATAAATGGCTTAACGATAACGGTCCAAAATATTAGGAAAATTGAACTCTAGCAGACTAAATATTAGGGTATAAGGAATGAAATTTTAAGTTGTTATCATTATCATCATCAGAGATTGCTTCTCAGATAATCTGAAAAGTCGTTACGAGGTGGACCTGCAAATAATTAGTCTCCATACCCGCCCTAAGAAGTAATTGCAAACGGGGAATATTTTTCGTTTGCGTTACTGACAGGGACAGCGACGATTGTCTGAACCTTAACATATTTCAAATAGTCTAAAGGTGGCACTTCACATGGCTATTTGTGTTCGCTATTGGGTGTTTGTTGTATTTGGCAAAATATATGACGTTCAGACGAACATGCAAAAAAAGGCAAATACGACCATCCACACATGGCACACAAATAACAAACACACAAACATTTGGCAGCAGACTGAGCAGAGCGCAAGGTGCCAATATGGCCATTGTGTGGACGGCTTATTGCGTATTTGCCTATTTGACTGCTTTGATGAGCCTCGAGAAACCGACAAGCGCACGGTAACGCGTATTTGGTATTGGGTATTGGCCTTATTTGTCAAATAGGCAAATAAGGCGAACACTTTGTCGAATAAACTGTCCACACATGGTAATTGTTTGCCAAATATGCCAAATACACAAATACAAATAGCCATGTGAAGTGCCACCATAATGCATATCACTTGGTATAGAAAAATATTTATTACACACCTACTTTAATTACCGTGGTTTAGATTAATTTTTCCCTACTAAAATATTTTTCTCTTCAAGGCAAGTATACAAGTATAAAGGTGGCTTCTAGACTTTGTGATACATTGACGAAGTGAAAGTCTACTAATTCCCTTTTAAAAATCATAAAAAACCTGTAACCTACACTGCAAAGAGAATATCGCTAGTTAGGGCCTACATACATACATGGGCTTGAAGCAGCCAGGATAGACTGCTTCAAGCTGGCGACTGCATAGTGAACTACAATCATGTCTCTGCAGACATACACGGAACCGCTCAAGCAGTTGCATATTTCCTATGCAGTCTTATCTTGATGCAGTCGTTCCTGACTGCTTCAAGCTGCCCATGTTTGTATGCCCTTAGTTTCAAGGAGTCAGTGATTTATTTCGCCAGTACAACATTTCCCTCGTAGTAAAATAAAAACACTCAAGGGCGTGTCCGTTGATTCGATCAACATTCAACATTTAATTTGTAGGTGGAGGCTCGGTGTTGCGTTACTACTTTTTAATTTAACGGCTGATAGAATCGCCTTTATGGAAATCACCGATCGCTCAAGCACCGAGACAAGTTGATAACGATAATAAGCTATTTCGTTTTAGCCATGTTGACTGCGGAAAATAAGCATAAATAAATAAATAAATAAATAATAATAAATAAATAATTCTGGACAATTCACACAACATTATCTAGCCCCATGGTAAGCAGAGCTTGTGTTATGGGTATTAGATAACTGATATACATAATACAATACAGTACATAGATAGATATTTTTTATTATACATAGAAAACGACCAGAACACCCGGAACAAATATCTGCAGATTGTACACACAATTGTTCCGAGGCGAGAATCGAACCCGCAACCTTCAGCGTCACAGGCGGCCCTTCGCCCACCGCGTCACATCGGTCGTCATAGGCAGATACAGTGCTCGTAACATTTTACATATTCACTGAGGTTAAACCTATACTCAACATGGGAGTCCAGAGTTCGAATACAATATTGATTGTAAGCTATAAAACTAAAATGCTTTAATTGCTTTTAAGAATTCAAAATTAAGTAACCTCCCTTTATCATTATACCCCTTATGAGTAGAACCAATCAGGGTGCTATCAACCGACCATCTAGATCGTATACGAACCTAAAACCTACGCGAGATCTTTTCCCTTGAGGGAATATTTACAAAGAATAAGAACATAATCCAAACAGTCGACAAACATTATTTTTCGAAGAACATCGACAGCCTTGGGCTGGAAATTGTCGACATTTCAGAACAAACTCGCGGTGATCATGCGGTCCCCTGAGTCACGTGTCGTCAGTTCGTTACGGACTACCGCTGGCAACAGACGTCTTCTTTCTGTAACAAGTAACCATTGTAACTCGACTTTTTCTAAATTTGAGATTCATAAATCTTTGATTTACAACTAAACGTTTTAAAGAAATGGCCTGCCTTTTTGCAAATTATAAATGTAAGGTAACTTTAATCAGCTCTCCAACAAAACTGCTCGTTAAGTTACTTGTTTATGCCTGCAGCTTCGCTCGCGTAGTTTCTATAAAATCGTTATTTCAATTCCAATTAATATAAATTAATACAGATGTATGGGA
Organism: Eupithecia abbreviata; assembly: GCA_943735965.1. Lineage (NCBI taxonomy): Eukaryota > Metazoa > Arthropoda > Insecta > Lepidoptera > Geometridae > Eupithecia > Eupithecia abbreviata. The sequence goes on along the minus strand of OX030982.1, from coordinate 7,999,992 downwards.
TGAAAAGAAGCCTTTGCGTTATTCCATGTCGCGACCTACGTCTAAACATAACTTCTGCATATTCCATTTTGTACTTTTATCGCTTTTATCATTTTGCGCGCTTATCCACTTTCTGTGAGGGCTACTTAGTACCATATGCAATACTACTTACATTTTGTATCTTCACTTTTTTTTTTATATTTTGTCGATGTGTTTTATAATAGGTACCTAAGTAGGTACTTTGTAGTCTAATATAATTATGTGTAATTAACCTTGTTTGTGTGTTGTGTAAGTGTTTAATAAATAATTTTCTTTCTTTCTTTCTTTACTTTTAGCGTAAAGAGGAAACAAACATATGTATATAAGGGCCAAACTAAATCCATCCAAACTTTCGCGTTTATAATACCCAATCGGTGGTGTGAAGTGATTTATTTAGTGTCTTTCAAGACAATGTTCTTGGCTTTGACCAATGAATGTCATACGTGACCGTTTGATGACGTATTGAATATCTTGAGAAGGGTTAATAAAACAGGCAGTTATCATTCCGAAAGGGTTGACAAAGGAATCTATTTTATGACGGACTTCCACCGACATAAAACGGAGGATCTCAATATCTTAAATTGAAAAGATCTATTATTAGAAACAGTAGCTACTTTTGATGGGATATACAAGTAGAAAACAATTAATCGTTTGACTATTACTACTGTATGCATAGAAAAAAAAGTACAAGGTTATGTTCTTTTTTTCAGTTTGTATATCCCACTTTTTTCAATTTGTATATAGAGTAAATATTCATATTTTGTTTGTATGGATACGAAGTGATGATTTTCTAAAGATATAAAAAAACTGTTTCGCATTTTAATACGTCTACTATTTTAACGCAAGGAGCTTTTTCTCGATTATTTAGGTACTGTTTTATTTTCCAGAAAAAAGGCTTTACTCGTAAAGCCGTTTTTCTGTACTGTTACTCTTTACAAGATGGTGAAATATTAAGGTTATCTTTAGTCTAACAAACTATAAGGTAGGAACTATGTGCCCGTAAAAAAGTAAAAACACCAATTATCCTAACATTTTTGTTATCTCTATTTCTAAACCCCTAAACTTCAATATAAAACTGCAAGCAAGCAAACAACGAACATCACAGCAACTTTACAGAGTGAAAGAACTCGTCGATTTCACAGAGCACTGTGTAAATTGCCTGTAGCTTGGCTTTTTATACGTGAAAACCGTGTTTTTTGATACATTGACATGCTTTTAGGAACGTACATTATACGGGTTTAGTTGGAAAAATCTTATGCTCTCCTGGTTGATGACAGGTCAAATTAATTCTGCACGAGGCTTTTGTTCGTTATATTTAAACTTTATGTTGTTATGTTTAAACTTTAAAAAAACCTGTCCAATTTGGCGTACCATTGATTAAGTCAAAATCTAACTTCAACTTCAACTTCTTGCTAGATGGCTCTAGGCGATTGAACTTCAAACCTCTAATGAAGAAAAAAAGAACTATCAATGTCTAAACTAACTGAATTTGACAACTGAAAATATTTTTGTGCTAGACCTAAAAATGATTCGAAAAAGTGTTTTTAGGCGTGATTTTTGTCCCTATTTGGAAAATGGTTATCATAGATTTGCAAAATAATGGGTCATGTAATTTTAAAGTAAATGTAATGTTAAAATATGTAGGTTTATTTTCCCCGTTTTCTGCGTAAACATAGAGGCAGGCCCTAGGGGCAAGACATGCAAAAAGTCACAAATGCCCGTGTCGCTGTTTGCGCAACTGAACTGGACATGAGAGCGGCGTAATGGGATCTTTTTGTTGTTCCATTTTCTACGACGAAAAATTTTTTTTTTTTTTTTTCAATACAAATTACACACCTTTGAAGTTTGCTTCACATGATCCTAATTAAAATGAACCCTGTCAATTGGTGTTCGCAGAAATATCATGTCAGTAGATTGTAACTTATGATGCTCTGACTGTCGTTAGAGGTTTGTAATATTATAGCGTAACTCGTGAGCTGCTGGGAATAATCAATGCGTCAGACGAGAGTAAACGTCAATAGATAGATAGGTAGTTAGATAGATAACACATTTATTTAACAAATGTGTTATCTATCAATTAAAACGTAACTCTCCGATTATCTGCTTAAAAAAACATCGTTGAAAAAGACGCTCTATTTGATATCTGAAGTGCTTAGGTAAAAATTAAAGTGGATGGGTGGGTACGACAATTTCATTTCACTAATATACTCGACGCGTAAAGCTCATAGATTAGTTCTAGCCACGTTCTAACCGTATCCAGTCTTGGTTGTTAGCAGTAAACTGGCAATAAGCCATAAAATTATACGAGTAAACTGTACACTGGTCACAAGCTCATATGTTAGAAGATAAAAGGCAATGGTCTTGAAAATGCTTTTAAAATTTTCCAACAGTAAGTAGGTAGGTACTTCACGTAGCAGCAACATTAAATCGGTAAGGAATGGAAAGATCCAGTAAAGTTTAAAATGCGAATTTAAAATTTTCTCAAACTGAATCTTAGTACTTTTCATTCGTTTTGATATGGTATAGATACATTATAAACTTTTTTATTTTTGCTAAAAACTAATAAAAATATCCTCGATTTCATTACGTTAAAGGAAAGTTTTATCCTTACTTTTTGTTACACCCCGTATATATGTATACATAAATTTTGAGACAGCCATTTGCAAAGGCAAATAGGCTCTCAGGGTGCCCTAAAATGCATAAAAGTACAAACATAAAGCAATCCCCCATAACGTTTAATCCAATATTCCTCAAACATTTACTGCAATAACATGTCTTTATTGTACGTAAATAAACGTTCATTCTGTACAATGATCCTCAAACAGATGTAATCCCGTGAATTATTTAGTGAGGAAATGCTGCTGGCGCCACCATTCGGTTACATCGGAACTTTATAGATCGGATAATATATGAAGTCGTGAAAATGTTATTTGATTTGCATTATTTTCGGTTGGTATTGGACTCATTTGATTTTGCGACAGAATATTTGGCACAGAATTAAATATTATGCAGGGTGCTGATTGGTGTTACGAGGCGTAATGTATCCGCAGCTCGCATCATACAAGTGAGCTAAAATCCGTCTCGTGTTTCGTTCCAATTGCCTTCCTTCCCCGTAGTGACTAAACGAACGCTCGCTTCTTTTACATTAAGCCCCATAACGCCATGCCAGTCAGTAACTTTAAAACAAACAAAAGGTAGATCAATATTTTTCAGGCTTTGGAAATGGTTGAAATTATTGAACAGCAGTTTTGTTGTTATAGCTAAAATATCCGTTTTGCTTTTGATTTTTTGTTAGAAATACTATCATGCCCATTATCAGCTTGAAGGTTTTTTTAGTAGCAGAATTTCACTCTTTTTCTCCTGTGTATATCAATCTTACGTATTTGGCCTCCGTGGAGTCTCACCTGAAACCGCACGAACGAAATATGAGCCACCAGTATTTACTTAGATTGAATCAATAGTCTTATATCGAAAGCTCTTATTTTATCTACTCATTTCAGACTTACCTACCACTAAAATACAACTCAGACAAATGTAAATCTGACTTCAAATAGTATCTTATCTCGCATTGTACACAAATTGAACATAACTCAATATTGATACAGTAATAGAGAATCAATGCCGTAAATTACGCAACATTTGGCTTGAACATTTGTTATGTCAGCTGACAATGTACCTAATGTTCGGTAGACATCTATTGTGAATATATATTTGTTTTTTTATTTTTTGTTAATAATGATTTGAATATTTTCCCATTGTTTCGTCGAAAGGCCGTGGATGTCTCAAAGATCATCACGTATAGTAAATGCTTGAATTTTCGACGATGATAAATATAAGGAAACTTTTTCCTATGGACTAATTTAGTACAATCCAAAGTTAAAAAAAGGAAGTAAACTAATTGGTATTTTTTTAATATAAAATAAAACCAGCTAATACTGATAAAAAACAAACCGTAACCTAATATTTTGTTTTATTTTCAGTAGTATGATATTCAATTAAGCTACTTTTAATTTCATTGTTAAAACTTGTATGTCTTCTGTTACTAAACATAAAAGATGCTGACGCTATACTAAACTACGATTAAATATAATCAAATCACCTCTTAAAGCTCACTATATAAAGTTAGCTAGTAAGCTTATCGCATAAATGTGCTTAGCTTGAGCTTCAAGGCAGTGAAACTGCATAAGTGCATACCTACCCAGACATCGCTTAGCGATCAGTTAACAACCCACTCTGCGAAAGTAATCTGCTAAAAACTGCCATTCATTTAACAAGGTTTGTTTTTTCAAACTTTTGTTATTTTGGACCTTTTTGCTTTTGAATGTATGATGGTGCTTTAGAAACAAACAAAACTTTACCAAAGGAAGTGTTATGGTTTCTGAAAAAAAATCACAAAATTGTTTTGAAGAAACCCAGGTAAAACAACAGGTGCGGTGCGACAAAAAAAAAATTTATTGTTATAACTAATTAACCGATGAATGTGTAGGCAATTAGTAAGTAGTGGGTAAATCAGTTACCTGGTAGGCTTAGGGAAATACCTACAAGAAACACTGCCTGTCTTCTTTCGGGCTATAGATGTGCTACGTGTGTAACAGAGTTTAAATCAAGCTCAAAAGATCCAAGACCGATTTATTTTTTAGGAACCTACCTGACCTGATTGATGTGTAAGCTAGCAAACTTTTATCTCTGGAGGTGAAATCTTTTATAATTTCAAACGTCTTACCAATCAGCCAAAAATATTCCTTTTCATTCGCTACCTTAATTTCCGGAGCACAATTAGCCTCATTTAGCCGACCCATCATTACCATGGAACAATTTTTGGAATTATTTTTCTTCTGATTTCTTTCTCACACAGTTTTCGGTATTAGAACGGTACCGGTACGGTATCGGACATTTGTGGTACAGTTCCGGTGTAACAGTGTTAAGTGATAAAGAATTTCCGAAATTCATATAATTAGGCAGGGTAACTATCTTAATTCAAATAGCATCATGGAAACCTCCATGAAAATATCACTAGCAAATATCAAGGTAAATTACAAATAAATCAAATTCATATTTACATGTGAAAGTTTGGCCATAATTCGATTTTTTTATGTTTTTTACCTCTTTACGCCCAAATTACTAAACCGTTAGGCTTAGTTTATATAGCATAAATGTAGTTCTAGAACCGTATGGTGATTATGTAACTCGCGACCGGTTTGCGACAGGCGTAAATTAAGCAATCAGTGCTGTCAAACGTCAATTTTGACCAATTTTGACGTTGTAGCTGGTGTAAAACTAATATACAATTGACGTTTGACAGCACTGATTGCTTTATTTACGCCTGTCGCAAACCGGTCGCGAGTTACATAATCACCCGGCCGGTTTGACATATTATATCAAGGTTTCTTATTAACCCGGAAAAACAAGGGCTTGACCAGAAACTTGGTTGGATAACTTAGGTATGGAAATGAAACATAGGTAAGTTTGTTTTTTAGTCCTCACGGCTGCGATTGTTTGCCAAAATGAATAAATCACTACTTAAATCTCACCGAGACTCTCCGTGAACGTATCAAAAAGTAAACTAAGTGACTCACTTTGTGACCGAGACCGTAAGTATCGCTAAATGACCGCACCGCAATCGCTATGCATATGGTGTGAAAACAGCCCCAGGTTCGTTGAAATTAACCCGGGGTTTTATGAGCGACAGTGTCAATTTATAATTTCAATAGACCTGACAACGACATCGTCCAATTTGCGTTCTCGTTAAAATTGACGGACCTATTCGATGAAGTTTAATATTTGAGTCTTGCAATAATTAATAAAAATATATTACATTTCATATATGTTTACATGACAGGTCCTTTTATGACATCTACCTTATTATTTTCATAATAATAACACATACCTGCGTGAAATTGATCAAAAGAGAAATTTTCAATGGTCCAGCTAAGCCCTTCATTAGACACGTGTCTTTTATGTGTCTAGTTCATTAATTTTAATGATACTCTTGAGCTTCTATGCGTTAGGCCGCGACTATGTCGCCAGCAGTGTGGGAGAAGCGATAACACGAATTCTGAAAAATGGACCTACTAAATTTTACGGTAACGTAGTACATAGAGGGCTAGGGTAGTACTGCAGTTACTGTAGTATTAGAGAATTACCAATAATTCACTGATATTACTTAAACATCCGTTTCTACCTGTTTCTACGCATCATCACCAACACGTTAGTGAAGACGCCATGTCTCAATTGGCACTGATGAAGGGCTTATAACTTGGCCAAAAGGACCCTTTGAGTACATAGTACGTAACGTCAAGACTCAAATATTAACCTTACTCGTATCCTAAAAATATTTTCCTCCATCAGTCCGCTATGGCGCTCGCAACCCATCCGTCCGAGGTCATACCCTAAAGGGGAAAAAGAATGAAAGGCACACTTGGAGTCATCTCATGCGTCATAGTAATTTTAATAAATGCAAGTACTATCACTTCATTAAATGACGTCCGTCCTATGGACGCCGAAAAGATCGCTAAAAAGATGCGAAACTGCACAGGATAGATACCTATAATTACATATGTATGTCAACTTTGCTTATTATAGGCCAAAATCACTTCGGGTCACTGAGCTATCAACATCTGTATCTACAGATGTTATAATGATAAGAGATAGTCTAGTGTAGGTATCTACCTACACTAGACTATCTCTTATCATTATGTGATAATCACAATCGCCACTCTGGGCATGTGAGTTAGGGATCGCAAAGTAAGGAGGGGTTGGTGGATACTACGCCACTGGTATGCGAAGGATGTGGTACTAGCTTAGCAGCTATTGCAGTCCAGCCACCGGACAGATACCTGGTAGATTCAATACATATTACATACATATTAGTAAATACCTTAAAAGGTCTGTATTTCTTTAGGTAACATTACATATTACACGAGGAATGTTGCTCGCTAAAGCTAGTCAATACGTACTTAAACTGCTCGCAGTTTTCTGATCGTCACGCCCTAGATGAATAGCGTCGAATCTATTGCAATTTAACAAGATAAATAGAGGGCAGATATGCTAATGTGGACATCAATCATTATTACACCTACAGCGCTTTGGTGGCTCTCGACTTTGGTGTGTGGTGTGATTTATAAGCTATGTGTTAATTTGGTTCATACAAAAACTTAACTTAGAATTTTAATACCCTTAAAATAAATATTAGATGAGCTGTAGAACGTCCTACAGTTATTTACTTAGCTGGTAAAGTGGCCGAGTTGGTAGCTTTACTTGGCGGTGCATTCCTGTAAATGTGTAGAGTGGAAAGTTGCGGGTTTATTTCCTGACTGAGTCGTTTATTAATTGGATTCCCTTAGTGTGGATAACACTATAAAAGCTAAACATAAAGGGGCTGTTTCTTTTTTCGAAATATCACAGCGGCTAATTCTAGAAAATTTTGAACTGTCCTGATCGTTATAATTAGCTTTCTCTACGTGTTGTTTTGTTTTAGAATTATTAATTTATAACTTTTATTACAATAAAAATGAGGATTTTTCAGAATCAATGTTGTTATTCAATTGGTTCCTAAATTCAAGTTCTTGGAAATCAAGGCTATTAATTTTACATAAAACAACTGATATTTACCCCGCCTACGCATTTTTTAAATGCGTAGACGAAGAATTAAGCTTTGTAGAAATGTTATTACCCAACTGAAGTAGGTACCTACTCGTTTATTTACAGTTATGAGACATAATATACTTACCTCTGTTTGAAGTAAAATCATATATATATATTGAGTACGACGACCACTGTGGCGCGGTCTGCGATGCAGGAGGTTGTAGGTTCGAGCCTCGGTTCAAATGTTTGTAAGTTCTGTAAATATTTGTTCCGGGTCTTCTGATCGTTTTCTATGTAATAAAAATATATTTATATCTATGTAATACATTATTTATTTATATTTAAAAAAATGATTTTGTTCCTTTCGACTTTACTGTACTGTATTCTTGAACACATTAGATATTTCAAATTACATAATCTAAACCAAGATAATAAATAAAAAACTTTCTTAAATAAATCTAGCCCAATAGTGCTTCACCACGGTAGTAAGTACGCACGTAGTAGCTAGGTAGGTAGCTTAGGTACTTACCGCCACCGCAACTAGGTCAAACCGTTTATTTCAACAAGAGCATCTACTTGTTTTAAGAGCTGTGCTTTCAGACATGCCCTAACTTTCTGAAGCTTATTGTGAAGTTTCCATGGCGACTATAATTAAAAAAGGTTCATAAACATACAGGTTTCACTCTCCTATAGGACTTCAAAGGAGGTTGTATGGCTGAAATACAGGTGTGATAAAAAATTAGAACCAAACTATCAGGGTTTCTCAGATTCGATAATAATAGAACACTGTAAACTAATATCTATTAACTTGATAGACCTTACAATGTACCTAATCTAGACGTAAGGGTTTAGATTTTCTCGGTCTGTGTAAAGACCGAAAAATTGGAATACATTCATAGTACTATCTACATAAGTACGTACCTACGGCGCGCCGCTCCGTTGCCGATAATGCGATTTCGCTCGAGTTTGCAGCAAGACTGTGCAAGTAAAGATTTACAGGGACGGCCTTTATAATAACAGTTACACGCACATTGTCATAATTGTAATTTACATAGATACGACTTAAACTCTAAAAGATTGCTGCTAATAATAATACTAGTGGTAAGTACTAAAGGTGGGTCTAAAGGCAAACTTGTGAGACGATTGTGTTAGTGAAATTAGGCCCTTGTGTGTATTGTAGGTATTAAATTTTCCTACAATATGTAAGGCATTTTTAATAAAAAAAAAAGATTTCTAAAATTAAAAGTACTTGTTTTACCTTATATTAGTGACACTGCATTACATGATAAAAAATACTCAAAATTGTAGCTATTTATATTTATTTACAAAAAACAGACAACTGTAGGTTGTACAGTACAGAGATACCTACACTGTATCATGCCGCATACCCTTCCCAATGAACTGTGAATCAAATAAGGCACAGGTGTGAATCAGGATCAAAGAAATTCCGAGTTATACCTCTGAATATTCTGACACTTCATGATACGGGCTCACGTGATATTTTACGGTTATAAAGCTGAAAACGTCTTTGTTTCAGAAGCTCTGTGCTTAGGTTATCCATGTTTTTGCTGATGCATGTAGATTTTAGATGTATTTTTTTTGGTTAAGGTTCAGAAATAACGTTATGTGATCTAGGGAGATCTAGTACATATCTAAAGGCACCTAGAATTCTAAGGTGAAGGTTGCGGGTTCAAATCCAGTAAAGTTCTTATATATTTGGGATAATCTTGGAATTTTCTCGTGGGAAGGCACTAAAATGAAAAATCTCTACCTTATAATCGGCTTATCACAAAATTTGTGATTTAATTGAAACTGAATTAGTAGATAATTTCAAATAAAGAAAATAAAATTACCTAGTTTAAAAATAAATGAGAATAAGCTACGCAGTCTAGTGCTGAGGAATTTCAGTAGTGTCGATTTTTCTAGAATTCTGTATTAGGTACGGCACGTCTGTAAAACAAAGTACTTATTGCTTCGGTCCTAACGCGGGTGACAAAAAGTGCAATCTCCACAATGGACTGTATCCAATTTAGGACACATCGAAACGAAGCGTGAGCAAGCATCGTTTGTAAAACTCGAAAGCTGAAGTAGAGTTTTATAAACGACTAAATAACAAGCAGAATTTTGTTTGATTTTTGTTTTTTGAAAGCAACTTTGTTTGCGTGAGGTCCTGTTTTAAAACGAAGCCATGCACGTTTGTAAAAATAAAAATAGAATGCAAAGTTTGTGTTGTTTTTGTGTTTTTTTTTTACAGATTTTCGTACAAGGTTTATTGCGTTTTTTGTAGAAGCAAAGAAGAAATAATGATAAATAAAATAGCGGCTTAGTTTCAATTAAGCACTATGAGAATAACTTAGATTACTTAACATAAAGAACGTAACCGTGACCTAATGAAGAACATTCCCAGATTCACGTACTTTGCTACTTACATAGGTACGTTATATGCCAGCAGCCAGCTCTGGCCTTCTTACCGCTCGATGCTATGCGGGTATACCAAGAATCACATTATAATGTTCCGGACACCTTTCCTTATCAGCATCTAACTGTGAAAGCCAAAGAGCATTCACAAAGGAATCGCACGAGAGAACCAACGTGAAGCACCTAATCTGATTCAAATGTGTGCCTTGCCTATCTTTCCGCTCTATATCGCTCTGCATTCATTCGATTTGCGATACGTGAATCTCGCAAAAAGGGTTAGTTAATATAAGCTTACTAATTCGATATTCTAGGTGTTTAAATAAAGAGAGTAGAAATGTGACCGTAGAAATGAAAACGGGCCTGAAGTTAACATGCTTGAAGATAAACTATCTTGATAACTTTTATACAGTTGTTCTCTCTGTACTGTTTTTGGGGTTTAGCACATAGCTCACAAGTAGAGAGTTGAAATTTTGACAGGGTGTGAATAAATATTATCACTTAATATAAAAAATATATATTAAGGTCTATACCAAGAAGTCAAGCAACGTCGGGAGTGGCCAGTACTTGGATGGGTCATGTTGACTTTTTGTTTTTATTTAGATTAAATAAACTGTTTTTATGGTTCTTTTTGAGAAAAAGTCTTGAACGATGTGGTACCGAAGCCTTCGTGTGGTAGTCGACTCGCACTTGGTCGGTTTTATTTCAATAATACGCTCTTCCAACCCTTCAAAGAACACAAAAAAACGTTTCCCTCCAGAGCAACCAAAATATCTAGTTCCTAGAACTTATTTACATTGAAATGGCTGCATCTTTTTGCTAGATGGGGACATTTACAAGGCAACAAAACAAGAGATTTAGAGCAACGTAAATTGCACGGCGTTGTTACAGCGCTTGAGTTTGACAAAGGAGTGTTTGCTATACGGAGTTTTGAAGTACGAGCGTTTTCTAGAAAACGGAATAGGGAAATACCTTTTTCCTACAAATTTTATTTTTAATAACAATGGATTTTAATACAAATCAATAAGGCTGTAAAAAAATTAACTAGACAGTCAACTTTAAATACTGGAGGTTTAATAACATGTTTTGAACAAAAACAAGTAATGCACGAAGCATTATAGGTATCTAAAATCGCTGTTGGACACTATTTTTATCATTTAGAATCACAGACTGATGAGAGATTAGGGAGTAAATTTCTAGCTAGATTCTATAATTTAGCTATAAAATTGACTTCCTAATCTCTCATCAGTCTGTGGATAATCAAATTTAAATGGAAGCTGACCAATACATACACCAAATGAATAGTCAAATACTCAGAATGCACCTCCACGTTTGCATTTAGTGGAATTGCTCGAAATTCGCTCAATTAAGAGTCGATCGCCGAAAAAGCCGGTACTAGCTTCATTAGTACATGAAGTTAATCCAGTTTGCACAATTAGGCTGCAGCTGCTGAAAACCGCCGACAAATTGAGCCTACCGTTCACGATCCGGTTATAAATGGCCACCTCGGTGTATCTCGGAGACGGGTGTGATGGAACGCGGTTTTTTCTTGAAAACTAACTGAGAACTCTGGTAAGCAGTAAAGTCTGGAGTGATTTTCACACGGAATAGACCGGACATAGCTGGCTATATACTGGAAGACGAGGCACACTAGCGTCGCCACCTATTTTATTTATCAATACGGTATCACAAAATGCCCAATGAAATTTTGATATTTCCTTTGTTCAACATAATAATAAGATAAAATAGGTGGCTGCGCTAGTTTACCCCGGGGTACCGCCTAAAGCGATAAGGCCGCCAATTCGTCTACGTATTTTACCAAACTGATTTCAGTTTTATGAATAAAGGAATTATCTATCTATAGGTAGTTACGAAGTGTCCGTGTAGGAATCGCTTACGTTAGTAGCTGCAGTAGCTCTGCAGTTCAGGGTGATATTGGGATAAAAGCAATTTGAAGATATGGAAATTGCTTGTATCACAGCATCAGTCTGTGGGTGACCTATTGAAGTTAAAAGTAAAATAAATAAGAAAAATGTAAAAACTATATTGATCAACTTTTTTTAGGAAACACCACAAGCTAACTTGGGCCCTATAGTAGTAATGGTGGAAGTTGTAGGATTTTATGTTAGATACAGTAGATATAATAATTTATGTAGATGCACTTGAGCTTAGAAAACTAAATATAGGCTTTACTGCACTTAAATCAGTTATTTAACTTACTATATAATTAATATAATCTATCTATATATCTAGTAAAAAACTGATGTTCACTTTTAAAACGTAGGGCACGACAAAACCCAACATAAACTAAAACATTATCCATGGGAAGGTACATTTTGTAATTTTTTTTATTACCGTCATTAGCGTAAAACTTTACGTTCAAAATTAATATAATCTTATGACAGTGAAGTTCTTCTTAAAACCCTTTAGTTTGAGAAGTTCAGTTCATTTTAAAACGACTCTTCATATGCTCCTATTTGTAGTTTTTCCAATTTCCTCAGTTGAGAGGGAAAACGTCATGTTATGGCGAAGCCCCAAACGGATGCTGGAAATCGTTCATCTGTCACGGAATAGCCGGTCATAGAGTAAATAGCGTTCAGAATGCATATAAAGGACCATCGCGTCTCTAAATTTACTTATAGGGTGGGGTATCATTAAATAGGTCATTTAAAATAGTGTGGGTGTGTCAAAACCATGTTCCATTCAGGGAATATTGTGCTTTAAAGCGCAACTTTTTATTGTAGTCAGACCTCCTTGCCAGCTAAATGGTTGGTTTGAGAAATGGGAAAAATTCACAACACTATGTACAGGGTGATCGGCAGACCATATGCCATGTTATAGATCGCAACTTGTGTTACCATAACATGGTACAAGTGCAATAACTTGGCGTTTTCTTTAAAGCCAGAAAAGCTTCTCGGTTTTTTTTTAATAAAATAAATTGATAAAAAAAAGTTTAAGATATATACATATCTACCTCCACTATAGCTAAAGTGGGGATTAACACTTTCATGTCTCAAGACGCATATCTTAATCAGCATCGCCTCGTCACACGGAGGGGCAGCACCACACGTGTAGACGTGCCCCAGTGGCTCACACCACTGAAGCTGGGCAGTGAACACATTAAAAACCTGTACTTAGATAGGTATAAAAAAAAATCTGTATAAATTCAACTGAACATTTCTTAAATAAAGTTGTTAGTTGTGTGAAACAGGTAAAAATTTTTTTATAAAACGATTTACCATGCAACTACGGAACTCAGCACTTCGCCCGACATGCTGGTTTAGTTTTATTTTGGTGGGATCGGGTAGGGGTAAAGGTGAGTGCATCTTTTCTTTAGAACATTGACATCTACAATAAATGACCGCGCGCGTTGCTTCAGATCAAAATGCTAAAATACTTGGAATTATAATCCTTGTATCATCCATATTAAAGTATTTTTAATAATTCGTATTTTTATTTAATAATCTTACCTTTTCCATTGTAGATAATCTTTAATGTGAATTCGTGTCCTTAAATTTCGAAGGACTACGCCACAGCAACAACGAAAATAAATTTTATCTTTGATAGAAATATCGATGAGTGCACGAAAATGTAGATTTTGGCGAACTCGATATTTATTGAAGGCTCGATATTAAATATCAATCAATAAATTTAATTTACTTTGGGTAGGTATATGTACCTAATCAAAAATTATGACTATATCCGTCTCGTTCAGAATTACCTACTAAGATATGCTGGCATTGATGATTTAGATCAGTTCAGCTATAGTTAAGTTTACCTCTTTATTGTTTGATAAAATGCAGTTAGCTCACCTTATTCAAGACCTAATTAATTCTAGTTGTGATTTGTAATTTTTCGTGTTTATTTTGTTTGTTAATAAAGTTATACCTACTTCTTCTTTTCTCAAACGTTGCCTCTTTCACACCCCTTAACGTATCATAGGATTTATCTCCCGACAGATAATTCAAAGACCCACTGATCGTCACCTAGCTTAGCTTATTGAAACCGTAAGCAATATTTTTTACGACGTTTCTTGTGAATAAAATATACTTTATCGGTGCCTGGGGAAGTTCGCTCAGCTAGGCTTTTGCATGTTCACTAACTGGTCTGAATATTGCATAGTAAAAGTTGACATGACGTATATTTCAGCACGGGGATATTTCACACAGCATGTCGCATGTTGCATTGATGTTGTCAAAGTGTGGGCATTTCCGGTCATCTGATTCCCATTGACTCTGCGAGCTTTGGAATGTTTTGGAATTCGTCTCATTTAATAGAATTCGAAACTGAAAAACAAAAATGCTGGCAAATTTGACATAGCATTATCTAGCCCCAAGCTAAGCAGAGCTTATGTTATGGGTACTAGATGACTGATACAATGACTATATATATACAAACAAGAAGGAGTGTGAGATGTTTGGCTGTATCTATGTATTTAATGTGTGTTCGCCGATTTCGAATCGTGGTAGTATAGATTAGTTTTTGGTTACAAAATCAAGAAAATTGTTGAATGACATTATCCCTCTGCTGTTACAGCAGCGTGTTTTTCATATTACGATGAAAGATCAATTTGATAAAATTTCACACTTAAAACTTTATCAAATTCATCTATCATAGCTAAATTTAATGTTTGCGACAGTTTTTAATGATGCTATTACGTAAATGTGCAGAAATAGGTTTCTTTTCTTGGAATTGTATAAAGACAAAGGAAATTGAAAATAACTTCATTCTTACCAAAACAGCTCATGGCCCAGTTTCAAAGCAAGAGTCCACTTAGGTTTCATGCTAAGGACCACTTTCCTTGAAATGTTTATTCTTTTTTGTGTTGTAAATTGGCGAGATTTACATGAAGTCGCGAACTGAATCTGAGATAAAACCTTACCACTAACTTAACCTGAAATAAGTTTTGCAGGACAATGATTTTAGTTATTGTAACTTACATAAACAGAAACTCATTGGCCGTCGCTAGCAACAGCGAAAGGGCGGTGCGAAATCTGTTCCTTGCAATCCAAAACTTGCACACCAGCGTTAGGGTTATGGCTTAACCTATCTCTAAAAAGCCTTTGATAAGGCCTTAGTCGAACAGAGGCCTTACATAGGCAGGAGTTGTTGTTGTTTTAATGGACTATACACACCAAAACCGGCGACACCGCCCAGTGGTTTGATTCGACATTTCAGTGTATGGTAACAGCTAAATATTGACAATGTTTTGTAGTAACTTCTTTTGCCTGGATCTAATTCATGTCTTGCTCCATAAGCATTTCAAAGCTATAATCATTTCAATGTCTGTGTGCGGCTGCCAAGCCATGCAGCGGACAGCGAAGTCTCTGTGCTTGTTGCGTGACTGCCTACCGCGCGAATTACTTTAATTTTAATTTTTAACCTTATTATTGTTTAGAGAACTCTAGTGTCTAGATAAACCTATGTTAGGATTTAAGATACTATAAACAAAATCTAGCAAATTTGTATCAATAAATGAATGTATCTACCTATCTATCTAATGCTATAAGCATTGTAATGAATGATTTTCGCTACGGCGGCGGCATAGATTTCCTTAGAACATCGTAGTAGCGGGACTCTGTAATTGACAGTACGTAATGCAAACTATTCTAGCTTAAGTAAATTATTGACTGGATACTCTCTCCATTAAAAGAGCAACCAGCATTTTCAATCTTGACTCTGCACTAACGGGTCTACCAAAATTATCCTCAAAATAAGATTACAGCTTCCTACGAAAATTCACGCTAACAATTCGGAACAAAGCATTTAAGCTTTCAGGAAATTTGGTAAGAGAGCTTGTTGTAAGTCTTTTGTACAAAAGTGGTTAAGCGTATATATTGGATCTAGTCTTACAACTGAAAAAGTAATAATAATTGTGTTAGTTTGTTTTTCATCATCATCATCATCATCATCAGCCTATAGCAGTCCACTGCTGGACATAGGCCTCCCCCAATGAGCGCCATAGCGCCCTGTCTTCAGCTTGCCGCATCCAGCATCTACCTGCAGTCTTTCGCAGGTCGTCATCCCACCTGGTCGGAGTACATTACCTACACTACGTTTGCCGAGTCTTGGTCTCCAATCAAAAACACGTTTGCCCCATCGGCCGTCGGTTCTTCGCGAGATATGGCCGGCCTACTGCCACTTCAGCTTGCTAATTCTTGGATTGAAGAATTGATTGGATTTATTGAATTATTTTCTTGCTATTTCTTGCTATGCTCGGAGTTTCTCTGAAGGATAGGATTCGTAACGAATACATCCGACAGAGAACCAAGGTTTGTTTTTAATGCCAAATAAATGTTTAATCTATCTATCGATGTATCTATCTAGTGTTAGTTTGTAAGTTGTGTGTATGTTAAATCAATTGTCCATCATAAAACTGAGCTTGGTAATTTACGATCATTTCACTTTAGTAACCGCAAGCAATTTTTTGGTTCCTCAAACACAGTTTTTTACTAGTTCAGGAGCCTATGGACTCGTATTGCCTGTTTCACTGTCTATTTTGTAAATAAAAAAGCATTTTTTATCTTTTTTTTTTGCTAAATAAAAAAATGTTTTAGCTAAATAAAAAAAATGAGATGCCTGCTAAAGAAGGTCTTAGTTTGGAGGCCAAGACCCTCTTTGAGACGCTGAGCCATAGAAGAAAGTAACAGCAACAAACTCTTTCGTCTCAGGCTTCTCGATATACATATATTATATAAATTGTTTGTCGATATTTATATCTATAACCTAATGACTAGCTGAAGTCATTATTACACCATCTAATGGTCAAAACTTATTTAAAACGAATGAAAACTATTTTATATTAAAAACAGTAGATCTGAACCACCGGCGGCGGTCTCGCACCAGTGAAGACTATTATGTTCAACTTTTTTTTCTGTTTTCTTTATTTTGTTTATAGGTTCCGCGAAATCAGATGGGTGAATCAAACGGCGTTTGTACGAATCGGGTCAGTAAAGGTATCTCTATAAGCTTCTGTTATGTTAATAGGCGTGATTAAACGAACAAAGGTAGGCAAAGTTTTTCATTAGGAAATGGCCTGGAGGCAAGCTAACAATAGACCACTATCATTTTGTTCCTCGTTATTTATTTGTTCTTTGCATTGTAATTGAGTTAATTGGTGTTAAATTTTATGGTGAAAGCAGCAATGTAATTTATAACAACGATAAGGTACGTCGGCAAATAAAAAAAAACTTGCTCTTTTGTAAACCTAGGTCCTAAAGAAATAAAATAAATATTAAATAATAATAATAATAAATAATGCTGGACAATTCACACAGCATCATCTAGCCCCAAGCTAAGCAGAGCTTGTGTTATGGGTACTAGATGACTGATATACATAATACAATACATTACACAGATAGATATTTTTTATTATACATAGAAAACGACCACAACACCCGGAACAAATATCTGCAGATCGTACACACAATTGTTCCGAGGCGGGAATCGAACCCGCAACCTCCTGCGTCGCAGGCGGACCTTCGCCCACCGCGCCACATCGGTCGTCAAATCATATTATAGATAGATTACTACCTAAAATTTACAAAGGTTCTCTTGTAGAAAGCTGAATATTTGATCACTCTAAAAACCTTGATACTTTAGTCCTATATTTGGAAGGTATATAGTATAACTTTACTCTACGTTATTGCGAAACAATTTAAATAAATTAACCGGGCTAATTGCTAGCAAACTTTGCCCCTTTTCTTTAGTAACGAAGAACTTTACTTGTAGCATTTGCGTGAAATACTTAGCTGTCGTTATCCCCAGCAAGGCTACTTAGATCACTATATTTTATCGAATTTGCTGGCGTTGAATCATTCTATTCAGTTGTTTCACTAATTTACTTTTAATGTTTTCTTAATAATTAATTTGCCAGTATTTTATGTAGTAAAATACTCGTATTTTTTTTATTTTTTTTAGACGACCGATGTGGCGCGGTGGTCAAAGGTCCGCCTGCGACGCAGGAGGTTGCGGGTTCGATTCCCGCCTCGGAACAATTGTGTGTACGATCTGCAGATATTTGTTCCGGGTGTTCTGGTCGTTTTCTATGTATAATAAAAAATATCTATCTATGTAATATATAGTATTATGTATATATCAGTTATCTAGTACCCATAACACAAGCTCTGCTTACCATGGGGCTAGATAACGCTGTGTGAATTGTCCAGCATTATTTATTATTATTATTATTTATTATTATTATCTATGCTTAGTTTTGTAAAGTAAAATAACAAAATATAAAGTTATTTTATACTAAACACGTGTTGAGACATCATAATTTTTTAAATGCCAAACGAACATAATCAGAAACTTAATCCAATACGTGTCAAGCACTTTGTGGCGACTAGCTTAGAAATCAGGTCATCAGACAATGTCCCCCTAGTGTGAGGACACTCTTTGATGACGTGGGTAGAAGACGTGACGTGACGTGGTGTTGCGTGATGATGTCAGATCATCATATAAAAAAGTCATCAGACGACGAGATGACGTCATCGAGCGTGATGATGATAGTTCATCATCACGCAGCATGACTCTACCTACAGCTCTCATGCCTTTTCAACTAGTATATCGGTATCGAAACTAACTCGCCATCCAAGTCAAATAAAAATACCTTTTTCCAAAATAAAACGTACAAACTCTTAACCTATTAAATTCCTGCGACGGTATAAATAGCTGGATATTACGTACACTTCAAATAATCTTCTCAGCTCTACACCCTCATCTTACCTTAATAAATGTCCGACCGAATCCTTATAACTCTTAAAGCAATAATAAAGCGGACTTACACTACCCGAGGTTCTTAATAAGGGCGGGAGACAAAGAGAATACCTGGATAGAAATGAAACTGTTTATTATACAATCATTTACAAGGAATCGTTTTACAAAGAAAATTATAATTAAAGATGAGAAAAAAATTAGAACTAGTATTTATAAACAATTGAAAAGAAAATATAACTGCAGACTGTTTCAAACAAACTACAGGTAGCTCCACTCATCTATATCAATACTGAAGGATACTCATGAAATATTAAAATAAAGTCAAATATAGTGATACTCTATTTTAAGACCTATACTGTAAACCTATATTTAAGCAAATAAATACTATTTCATTTCATCTCAACAGTAACGTCATTTACAAGATGATAATCAAGTGAAAGTGCTATTATTAGATTTTATTTGTCTTGAAGTGTGTCATTATAGCGTAGCATAGCGATCGTAAAATTTGAGTTTAAGCTCTAGGGCAAACATTTTTTTTCTCTAGTATTTTGGGAAGAAATCATCAGCTTCTATTACAATGCGATGGGCGATGGTTCAAGATTTTAGAACCATTGCCCATCGTCCAAATGTTGCAGAATCTAAAACATTGACCTCACTAAATGGCTTCTCTTTGTCAATATTTATTGCTACTAATTAGAATGTATCAGTAACTTTATCATTTATTTACTTGTTTCTAAAATAAATATTAAATTTCAATAATTTTGGACCTGAGTTTCAATTCTACCAATAACATTATTCTACGAAAGGCACTACACAAGTTGTCATTTGGGCATGTCGTAAAATGAAGTGTTTGAAACTGTTTCAAAACGGAACTTATCTCGTTTGCGGCGAACCGGTCGCGAAGTTAGGGGCGCGACTGTAAGGGGGGAGGGGGGTATGTTTTGATGGTAAATTAACTTTCACGATTGTACTTTTGTACTACTATTGAACGGAAAAAAGGTGAGAAAAATATTTTTTTATTTTAATTAGCAAGGCACGACAAGGTCAACTAAAATTAAACTATCATTATGTTTCAGAAGAAACGCCTTAGGTCAGCTTAATACCTTCAGTGCTTATGACCCGTGTTTCTAGTTCCAGCGACGCTGCGGGCTAGGGGTTCGCGTTGGGGAGGCATTTTTTCTTCCATTTTTCCTTCCAATAGGTACAGCATGGGAGGTGTTCCTGAAGATAACAGATAGGATATGAATACATTAATGAGAAGAATAGCAATAAAATAAACAAAACAATTACTCTTTATTGCACACCTACCAAACAGATACACAAGACAGGGATAAAAAAAATACAGAATATGTTGTACAATGGGCGGCCTTATCGTTATTAGCAACCTTTCGATGGACACGAAGTGTTAGAATAAGTGTAGACGGTTGCGTTTTATACAGAATCATATTTCATTGCGACAAAGAATATGAAGAATAACCCAAAAAATACTTTATAAAAATACTTCATTGCCAAGCTTCTGTGATATCACTACGATAGGTGCTCGATAGCAAACGCCATTGCATTAGTGGCATTCAATATGGTTATAATGTTATAATGCCCTTACTGGGTACATGAACCTACCTCTAAGCTAAATGACACCTAAGCTAATATTTTGTGACAATGTATGTGTATGCAATAAATGAATATGAATGTTCAAAATTCAATATATTCCAAATCCTTTATTTCTAAAGGTTTACAAAATAAGCATTTAGACAAGTCAAATTTTATACTATACTAGCGGACCTTCCGGACTTCGTACGGTTTTTGAAACGGATCCCTAACTTTTTTGAAAATATAGTATAGCCTATGTTCATCGGGGATAGTGTAGCTTCCTAACGGTGAAAGAATTTTTCAAGTCGGTCCAGTAGTTTCGGAGCCTATTAATTACAAACAAACAAACAAACAATCAAACCTTTCCTCTTTATAATATTAGTTATCAAATAAGAAATAAGGTGTTTTAGATTTTTTGTATTTTTAAATTTTTTGTCCACAAGTGGAAGAAGTTAACACTTCTTCTGCGATTTCTTTCGACGACTGGGATCTTTTTTTTAACCTAATAAAATTCGTGCTGCCGCTCTACACAGCGGTTGTGTTGCGCTGCACATGCGTTTCGTTCGAAAAATATTACGGCTGTGCTGAGTCACACAGATCTGTATTTTCTCAGCCGCTGCGCTAGTGTGGATTTACGCATATTAGTCACTTGTAGAAAACACATACCGTGTGATTTCAGCAGTCAAAGTAAAGAAACCACCAGTACCTATATTCATATAACTAATGTTATTAGATATATCACTAGTTTGTGGTTTGCGGTTGATGAACTTTGCCATTATCTGATAGAAAAAAACTCACAGGTACTTCTTAACGATCATTCCAGATTTTAATCTCATTGCTAGACAATAGGCATGGTCTTTCCAATCATGGCATCCCTGAAAGAAAAGGTTTTTTTTATTTTAAGACTAGATCTTTCAGATTAGCCTAAACTAAAAACGGCCGATGTGGCGCGGCAATGAAAGTCCACCTGCTATGCAAGAGGTTTGATTCCCGCCTTAGGACAAATATCTTTACGATCAGCAAATATTTGGTGATTTCGGGTGCTCTGGGTACTTTACATGTAAAAAAAAATGTGCCTAAGTAGTATTCCAGTAAGTATATCAGTCATCTACTCATAACACAAGCTCTGCTCTGCTTAGGGCTAGACGATGCTGTGTCCAGCATTATTTGAAGGTTATCAATGAAAACTATCGTAGTTACTACTAAGGCCCAAATACTCCGAAACCAAGGCCCAAATACTCCGACGAAATTACACCGCCACTAAATACCGACCCATGCGTATCTATATTTATTTTATAATTACACAGAAACTTTTTAGTTACACAGAAACAAAAACACATCATTACAAATTTTATATACATATAGTTGGTTCTCATTACACTGCACAGTCATTAATTCGATTGTATTTAAAATATTATGCAATCATACATCATTATTATGTCAGTGTATCGTTCTTCTGGTCGCCTCAAAGGGTAATACTGAAAATCAGTGTTTTGCTCTTAGAGCAAAGCTTTTCACTGAGCTATTACCTTTTTGACAGGCTGCAGCACGCACACAATTTTTAAATCTCCACTTTGTTTTTACTATTACTTTTACTATTGCTACCTTATAATCATGTGCTGCAGTGTCGAATAAATGATTTATCTATCTATCTATCTACTACTAAATAACTATCGAATGGTTTACGAATGAATAATGATTGTAAGCGGGTTAAGAATGTAAAAAAAAAATGTAAAAAATAATGCTGGACAATTCACACAGCATTATCTAGCCCCATGGTAAGCAGAGCTTGTGTTACCCATGTACTAGATAACTGATATACATAATACAATACATTACATAGATAGATATTTTTTTATTATATATAGAAAACGACCAGAACACCCGGAACAAATATCTGCAGATCATACAAATAATTGTTCCGAGGCGGGAATCGAACCCGCAACCTCCTGCGTCGCAAGCGGACCTTCGCCCACCGCGCCACATCGGTCGTCAAAAATGAACTTTATTTTTGTAATGAACCCATATTCATAACTAGCTGACTCGGTGAACTTCTTACCACCTAAGAGTCAATGTTGACAGTTACGAAACTCATGCAGGGACATTAACTACATTTTGTAAGGGAAAATGTTTTTTTTTTTCTTTTTTTCGTCAATTTTCCAATGTATTTAGTTATTCTGCTATTCAGGACGGAGATAAATACATCAAACAAAAAACCATGAAAATCAGTCCAGCAGTTCTCGAGTTATAGCCCGACTTTGTTTTATATATAACTAGCTGCGCCCCACGGCTTTACCCGTGTGGAAATCTATGTGTCAAATGGTTTATAAACCTTCCTCTTGAATCACTCTATCTATTAAAAAACCGCATAAAAAATCCGTTACGTAGTTTTAAAGACCTAAGCATACATAGGGACATAAAGACAGCGGGAAGCAACTTTGTTTTATAGTATGTAGTGAAGTTAATGAGAAGATTAACGAGTTAATGACGCGGACAAGCAACAACGGACTTAAGATTTAGATATAGGCAGTGATCATTGCCACACGCAGATCATATTACTATCTATTGGGCCAAAATATGACCTGAATAACATAATTATAAGTACTAATGCAACGGGTATACGTTTCTACAGATTAACACGCTGCATTAGTACACGCATAGTATGTGTCCAGATCGCGTAAATTTAAAAATATTGATGATATGAATAAGTTATCAGAAGAAATAATTCTTGACTAAGAATAAGAAATAATTCTTGACGAACTCACCCTAAGGACCTCTTCCTGGACATGAACTGAGATACACATGTTCAGCTTCTTTATTTTACACAAATACTCTGGATACTTATTTAAATCCCCATCCACACAATCCGCTAGTATTTTATTTAACGTTTCGTCATTGTCTTGAAACTCCACCTCTAGTAGTGCTTGCAAGACGGACTTGATGATTGAACCGTCGTAACCTGAGACGTAGCCTTTATTAAAGGCGAAGCAAAGCTCCGGCTCACACTGAAAACACAAGTTAAAATCAAATCAATTACTTTTACGAAACGGATTTTGATGCGGTTTTTTTAACCCTTAACCACCTGACGTCGGTCACAGAGACTCCGGCGATTTTATTTTTCAAATTATTCTCTTGCTATGCACGCGGTGCAACCGTGCGTTCATGTACTTTGTCCCCTCTCTTGTCAGTACGCGCCACGCGCTCGGCGGCTCCAGACGTGCGCGCATTTGTGAATTACAGGTAATTATATTTCGCGTGCGGTCCGAGTGACCGACGTCAGGTGGTTACGTTATTTTTACTATATGCTATTTATTTTTTTGTAGGCTTATAATGTCGGATCCAAACATATCACGATGGCTAGAGGAAACGGATTCAGACTCTGAATACCAACTCAATGCTCCAGAACTTCCGAATGAAGATTGCAGCGACGTAGAAGATGTTCCAGAAGATCACATCATTGATGGCGAGTGTCAGTCAGATTCAGAAGTGGAAGGTGACGAGTCTGAGTTTCAACCTATTGAAAACAACATCGTACCACCGATGATGGAAGAATCATCTTCTGATGACGATGTTCCGCTATGAAGGCATCGAAACTTCTTTGGTAAGAACAGATTTTCTGAACAGATTGTCGCCGCAATTTGTAAAACTTTGAGGGTTGTGATTTTATAATAATTGATCCTTGATCATACCAAAAATGATTTTAAGTTTAAGATTATATACCGAACTAATAGTAAATAAGTAAAAATATTATATACAACTTAGGGTAATTACCCAGATCTCTGATTTCCAAAGTTCCTGATTTTTTTCAAAAATTTTGTATTTTTATATTGAGTGTTGATTTTAGATAAATAAATGAAAACTTTTGCATTGTTTAAAAACTTATTAATAATAAAAATATAATGATAATACAGATGCGACTTTCATTTAAATTAATACTTAAATAATATATTAATAAACATGGTAACTACGCAAGCGGTCTCTATGACCGACGTCAGGTGGTAGTGTAACTGAAATACACGTCAGGTGGCTAAGGGTTAAATAGATAGAGTGAATCAAAAGGAAAATTTATAAACCATTTGACACATAGATTTCCAAGCGGGCGAAGCCGCGGGGCGTAAGCTAGTTATGTATATTTAGAAAATTGCCTACCGGAGGCATTTCAGCTCCATTAAATCTATTAACACATTCTCTCAGCATTCGTCTGTCGCCGTAATGCGCGTCTGCATCTTTTATTGATAGTTCATGGTTGCAGCATAGTGCAGCATGCTGAAATAAAAATATAAACACCTACTATAGCAATGCAGTTTTATAGATAACATCACAGTCGCAAAAACATCATTGTTTTGCCACCACATAACATGTTTATATGGTGGCAAGTAAATGATAGTAATGCTGTTAGCGCAGGTATTTTTAACACTTGCATAGGCTCAGTTGGGATCATTTTGTTACTAAAACTAAGTTTAATAGTAATACTATCATCGTAAGTAGGTAACAGTTTCATTTATGTTTTAGTACAAATAAACGTTTTTGATTTGTAAAGGTTGACACGCTCTTGAAAGTTCGGCTCCAGTACACCAGATAATAATTAATCCAAGAACGCACTGTTCACGGACCAACCAACCTTACCTACTTACCACCAACCCCCACCAAGCAATGACTAGACTAGACGGTAAGCTTGGTTATTGCGCATTGTCTTCTATTCTATGATGTCACAATGAGAAAGGATAACGAGAATGAACAAATGTTTTCATCAAAAATATTAATTATTTGGTTAAAAATATTTTTTTTCGAGAAAACTGGCTCACTTCCACTATCAGTAGGTACCTATTGTCACGCCCTGCTCGTACCATTGTCCCTCTTAGACATTACCTAGATAGTAAGACCTACTAATGAACGCAATGATGCAATAAAATAAATATGAAAGAAACGTTTAAATGGGTTACCCTCCGGAACCTAGGTATGTACTTAGTAGCAGTTATTACCAGAGAAGTACTTAGGAACTTGTCTGACAGTACAGATCTGGGTCTGAATCGACAAAAAATTGCAAAAAAAGAGTTTATTTTATAGTGATTCAAGTTTTAACTTACTTCGTACCACATTGGAGGCTTCAAAGTAGGTACGTTCAGTTCAGGATCAGCAACTGATAAAGCCTGGAATTAAATAAATAAAAAATAATGCTCGACAATTCACACTTTTTAGCATTATCTAGACCTATGGTAAGCAGAGCTTGTGTTATTGGTACTAGATAACTGATATACATAATACAATAAGTTTCATAGATAGATATTTTTTTATTATAGGTCGTATTATATGTAAAACGACTAGAGCACCCGGAACAATAATCTGCAGATCGAATTAAATTAGAAAAAATTAAATAAGTATTGATTTAACATAAATTTGGTAGTTGTATTT
This sequence comes from Eupithecia abbreviata, assembly GCA_943735965.1. Classification (NCBI taxonomy): domain Eukaryota; kingdom Metazoa; phylum Arthropoda; class Insecta; order Lepidoptera; family Geometridae; genus Eupithecia; species Eupithecia abbreviata. Next base: position 7,974,255 of record OX030982.1, on the reverse strand, counting down.
TTAAGCCATGCTTAATTAACATCTAGAACCATAGTTAGGGCAACAGGTAACACAAGAAATCACAAAACAATAAAAACTTAAAACTTAAAAACGATATCTACCGTAGCCAAACTCGATCTTTGTAAACAAAAAACGACACAAATAACTAAAATTCACTTGTTTGACATCGAGTACTTATCACAAATAATTGTACCTAAGCAATAAGTATAAGAGTCTACTTTTAGCCCGCTATCCCATCCCCTCGGTGACCACCTATCTGACGGGAGTATATTGAAAACCAGCGCCGCATGTCTTGGCATGCAGCACAATGCTGAATAATGCCCTTTGCCTATTATAAGAAATTTCATTTTGTATTTAATATTACTTTAGATTAAGAAATGGATTGGCAATAAATGATTTTATTATTATTATTTTTCTCATTTACCATGATCACGGGCAATAAAGTGACCCGGTCCTTTGGAAGGCTTGCGTGGGGCCGAAGCCAACAGCACAGAGGCCCTTTGAGAAGTTAATCTAAAGGCGATGGCTACACATAGCGGGTATCATCCTCGGGTGCACAATATGAAACACCCAAAGATGGTATCCGCCATGTGTAGAGACTATTGCAAAGAAAAATTTAAGAAATAAAACCAGGCTTGTGATGGATGGATGGACTGGGTAATCGGGCTATAGGGGAGATTGCGGACGTCTGCCATAAACAAGTCAATCATAATGTTAAGAAAAGTGGCAGACGGTGGCTTGCCGAATGCTGGATGGGTTCCTTAAAAAGCCGGAGTAAATTATCGGAGAGGAACAACATCGGCGCATTATTATTATTAATAATAATTATAATGGCTCCAGTACACAATGGCCCATGCGGGCCCACTACAGGCCATCGCCATTGTGTATAAGGGGTTATGGTATATGATGGCGGACAATTGTCAATCGTGGCGCGCAATCGGGGAGTTGTCGGTGTTTTGGGCACACTTCAAAGGAATCGTGGCGTAGCGTGGCCTGTGGTGTTTACACAATCGGCCATTGTTTAGTTCGTCACCGGCCGCTGACCGGGATAGTACACTTTTGTGTTGCGTGCTAGAACTAGAATTTTTTGAATGATTTTTTTCGCCTTTTTTGCCATTTCTTTTTAATAACTTTGTGACGGTACACACTTCTGTAATACTTGTAAACAGTATACAAATAAATAGCCGCAGCCGTAATTACTTCGACGTCCATCGCAAGTGGTTTGCCAGGCAGCAATGAGCCATGCGCCATTGTGTGAACACCAAGTGATCGTGGCCTACAATTGTGCATTGCAAAGCATGGCCCATCACAGGCCATTGTGTACTGGGGGCATAAGGTTCTTAAATCGACAAGTAAATTGCGCATAAAAAACACGTCATCAGAGTGATTTTTAGGTTAAGAATGAGAGATTTGTTTATAAAAAGCATTCTTCGTCGTGTATACACGACGGAGAATGCTTTTTATAAACAAACCTGTGTGTGGCATATTTGTAGTGCACTATAGTGCACTACAAATATGCCACAACAAGCGTCCATGTCATCATTATATTGCATAGTAATCCAATTTTAATATGTTTGCTAGATTTCAGCTCAATCGGAAACCGGAAAGTGGGTCAGTCTAACTTTCAAAACAAAAATTAACTGGCCGTAAGTTAGATTATTATGTTTTAAACTGTTTATATTTAACGGTTGTAGATTTAATGAAAACATAAAAAATGTCGTGAAATTAAAGAGGTGAAAAAAGCTAATAACTAAATTACAATAATAAGTTTATAATAAGTCAGCTTGCAAATTAATTGCCCCGAGCCTTTATTTGCTACGATCCAGGGCCTGTTGGATCCACACTTTAGTAAAAAGTTATCCATTTGTTTACCCGGTATTTAATACATTTTTGTAATAAAAAATGGCCTATACTTTAAACCTTCACTAACCACTCAATTTTAAACAATTCGTTCGTTGCAGGTTACCTAAGTATCACTGTAGGCGATCAAATAAAACTAGGCTTTTCAACGGCAGAATGAAATTGGTCTGCAGATTGAGATTTGAACAGTGTGAAAATGATTTGTGTGGTCTATTTACGGAGCCACCTCGAGTGTCGACAGCCGTTCCACTCTCTAAAGTTACAATTACAACTACCTACATGTTGTAAAAAAAACAGTTTATTAAAGTTCGAAAGTTCTATGTGCACCCGCAATTTCTTTTATTAAAAATTCCAAAACAAACCAACAGATGGCGTAACATGTTGGGAATATATGAATAAAAAATAAAAAATATAAACTATGCTGGACAATTCACACAGCATTATCTAGCCCCATGGTAAGCAGAGCTTGTGTTATAGGTAACTGATATACATAATACAATAGGTACATTACATAGATAGTTTTTTTTTTATTATACATAGAAAACGACCAGAACACCCGGAACAAATATCTGCAGATCGTACACACAATTGTTCCGAGGCGGGAATCGAACCAGCAAACTTCCGTGTCGCAGGCGGACCTTCGCCCACCGCGCCACATCGGTCGTCATTAATATAAAATAGTAGCAAGTAGACTACAAAGCTTATGGTAACAAAATCTTAAGTCTAAAATAATTATTTACATAAAATAAGTACATTAACGTCACGCGTGTCATCTACAATCACTTTTAAGTTAAACTTACCATTACAACAGCAATACAAAACGCTAACGACAGAACACACGACATGTTAGAATAGTGTCATAGCCATCTCACTGGCCAAGTACTAATACTTATAGAGTATTGAAGAAGGGTTTTGTTTATCAACAATAAAAACAATAGTGCATCCAAATGTTAATTTACCATCAAAGAGTGATAAACATTCAAGCTAGAGAATCTGCAATTTATGTTCATATCCATAACACTGGTCGCAAAGAATAGCCGACGCAATTTGATTTGATGAACAGTACAGCTTGTGTAAACATCGAGAAGCACTTGAAAAAGTGGGACACTTGTTTGTAATTCCCCGCCGTTTTTTTTTAACACTTTGAGTGCTGAAAACGCACGGTATGAGTTTTCTACAAGTGACTAATCTGCGAAAATCCACACTAGCGCAGCGGCTAAGAAAATACAGATCTGTGTGACTCAGCAGAGCTGTAATATTTTTCGAACGAAACGCATGTGCGGCGCAACACAACCGCTGTGTAGAGCGGCAGCACGAATTTTTAGGTAAAAAAAAAGATCGCAGTCGTCAAAAAAAAACCGCAGTCAAAGTGTTAAGACGGTACGCATCGTGATATTTCATTATACCACTGTTATTTACAATGTGGAGTCGATCTCATACTCGATTCTAATTTCAATCTCGATTTTGTTCCAGAGTGCCTATTTTACGTTTGGTGAGATTGGAACTGATTCGGATTAGAATTGGATTGAGATTGGGATTGGATTCAAGAGTAGGCCTGCAGATATGGGCAAAATTTTCAAAGTCACGCCAAAACATGTTTGTTTGTACGAGTATATCGGCGCTCTATCTCTCCATTGCTTATAATTTCTCTTGCACAATCTCTCCTACTTCCAATTCTCGATTATGCCGATTCATCCTTTCTTGATCTTACTGAGCAACTGTTAGACAAACTTGAGCGCCTGCAGAATGTCGGGATAAGGTTTATATTTGGCTTGCGGAAATATGACCATGTCTCGGAATTTCGCAGGAAGCTAAAGTGGTTACCTATACGGCTTCGCTGTAATTCTCATATTCTATCTCTTCTCTATAATATTCTATTTCTGGCCTCTGCACCCCCTTATCTCAAAGAACGTTTCACCTTTCTTCATCTTTCTCACACTCTTTCTCTCCGCTCTTCTTCAACCCTTATGCTTCAAGTACCTGCTCACTCTACTTTCTTCTTCGCCCAATCCTTTACTGCCCGGGCTGTGCAACTATGGAACGCATTGCAAATATCGGTGAGGCGTGCTAAGTCATTACCAACCTTTAAAACACTGTTAAAAGAGCACTATTTGTCCTGCTGTCACTAAGCGCATAACTGAGATCCTATGTTTATAAGTAGTATATGTATATTTTATGATATATATGTAGTATATTTCTATGTAAGTACTATAAGTATTTTATTTATAATATCCCATAACTTACAAGCACACAAATCCCCTGGAGTACCAGGGGATCTGTGTGCTTGTAAGTTATATTATAGTCCACGATCCTATCCATCCATGTTTGTCTGGTAGAGATCGCTCTTGATCGATAAGCCGCCAATTGTACTTAATTTATAAATTTTACTGTACATAGTTTATAGTTATAGTCAGATAGTCAGATAGTCATTTTATTGGTAAAATAATAATTTACAAGTCAAATAATACAAATCAATGTACTTACATACTAACCATTACATAAAATTTTTAATATTAAAATGATAACAATTTGTCAAAGTAAGTACTTAATTAAATTATATTCAATTTGCAGGACGCAACACAAAAAGTCATAAAATAATAGAATTATTCATAATCATTAAATAAAAATAAAAAATTATAATTTTCTTTCGAGAAAATCCTCGACCTTATAGTACGCCCTCTCGATGAGCCATTTCTTAAGTTTATATTTGAAAGAAGCTAAGCTGGGTGCGGTGACAACATGCTCCGGTAGGCGGTTGTAGATAGCTGGTCCCAGCACATGAGTCAGCCTGTCAGATTTGGCCAACCTGTGCTGTACTGAGGCGAGCTTGTCAGCTCCGCGGGTCCTGTATCGGTGGGTGTGCCCGTCTCCTCGTGTTGCGAATGCTCCATGGTTCGCCCGCACATACATTGCAACTTGGTATATGACGATACCTGGCAGCGTGAGTATTCCCTGGGAGGTGAAGAGCGGTGTTGCCGGTGTGTCCCACGCCACGCCTGCAATAGCTCTCACAGCACGTTTCTGCATGTTCAGTTCCGTACTGTAAGAGCGAATGCACCGTTGCAAAATAGCACGTACGGACAACCTCAGCAGAGACCACGCGGCCCAGTCTACGTAAAGCATACCTAGTCTCGCACAGAGTTGGTCGACATGTGAGCTCCAAGTCAGGCCTCGGTCGATTTGAAACCCCAAAAATGTGATGGTCTGCACTTGCTTTATGCTTGTAGAGTCTATCGATACCGCGAGGCTTCTCACTTGGCGCCCCGAGATTGAGAAATGCATGAAGCGGGTTTTTTTGAGGTTCAGGATGAGTCCATTCCACTCAAACCACTGTGCAACCTGCCAGGCAGCCTCGTTCAGTCGTTGCTCAAGTCGGTCGAGAGACGGAGCACGCACAACCACGGCCACGTCATCCGCGTACATGAACACCTCGCCCGCCGTCACGTGCTCGGGCAGGTCGTTCAGCAGCAAGGAGAAGAGGATGTTCGAGACGGATGAGCCTTGGGCCACGCCCATCATGGTTCCGAGAGCATCGGATCTGGTCTCGCCGCCGTCACCCACCACTACCTGGCTGCGGTCCCTGAGGAGATCCGTAAGCAGTGAATGTGCCGGGCCACTGACACCGTAATGCTGGAGCTTGTAAGAAAGACCGCGGTGGTCTGCGACGTCAAATGCTTTTGACAGGTCGCAGCACAGTACTGCAACCTGCTGCTTCTGCTCACAAGCCTCCAGCACACGGCACACGGTTAAAGTGCAATAAAGAATTTTCTATCTATCTATCTATCTCTAACCTAATGAGGTAACGAGTCAATGACAAGACTTGACTTGATTTCTTTTATTTGGCAATATGTGTCTGTTTTGCCACTTCTCTGCCAGTGTCCAGATCATAGAAATTTTATAGTCATGGAATGGAGGCGAAATTACAATAATAATATGAGCGGTAAATTTGAAAAACCATTATTATTAAAGAAACTCATATTATGGCTATGACAAAGTCCCTGTACGGGACACCTTTAAGTGATATAAATGATAAGAAGAGATTGATATAAAACTCTTATGATACTACTAATAATTATATGAATTGATTGATATTTAAGCACGTGCCTACCATGATGAGGCGAATACGTGAACTGATGCAATAAAGTACCTAAGTGGAAGGTGCGTGTGACATTTTACCTTAATAATATCGATGATTTGCTAATAATTGCTTTTACCTAAATGCACGGTTGCGCTGCACCGTACAGTCTCCATAACATTAAATAAAGATCATATTGATATTCTGTCAGATTTTCCCGTGTCGTATTTTACCTATCTGTGTATTGCTGAAGAGTTATTTCCTGAGCAGCATATAGCGAGAATAAACCCTATTTGAAGTTGACAAGCATTAGCCCCTGTGATTCCTAACTCCATAACACACGTAACGTACGACTACGCACGAATGATCCCGACCTTCCAAGGACTATGGGAGCGCTCACACTGCATGCGACCAGTCGTACGTATACATACGTACGTTTACATACGACGTCCGAATACAATCCGAACTTGTTTGGATTTATCACGCAGTTTTACGTTCAGTTTTACATAAAAAATGATTTCACCGGTGCACTGCCTATTTGACGGAGAAAAATGTATTCAGTGTAAGCACTCAATTCGTACGAACAGTACTCGTACGTTTACGTACGAACAAATTCGTATCAGTTTTATTAAAGAATTATTAATCATCGATTTATATTGTATCTACTTTTATTTATAATGACTGTAGGGATAATGAAAAAAGTTAATATTTCATGGTTATGCAGTGTTATAATTCTTATAAAATTAAAATGTTTTAGGTACACACGCCTGTTTGCCGTTGTGAAAAAAAAAATTACGAAATAATCACTCTAATTTCTGAATAAGAGAGTCAACCCATGTCTTGAGCTTTTTGCAATCTTCACTATCTTTCCAATCATCACAGCTCTGAAAGAAAACAAGTTGAATTATGTATGTATCAGATAAGGGTTCAGTTTCGCAACATTAATATTATCATTCGTAAATACTATTCGATTGTAAAATAATAGAAGCAGATTTCAACCCACTTACCTTTATGATTTGGAGTTCAATACATTTATTCATCTTCATCAGCTCACAGAAGTCGTCTTTCCCGTACTTGGATATATCTCCGTTAATGCAGTTCTCTAACATGGCTTCTAGAGCCACAGTATTGTCTTTAAATTCCTTCTCCAGATTTTCTTGTAAAACTTTTTTGTCGATTGTTCCGTCAGATGATGCGAAGCCTTTCTTTGTGGCGATGCAGATATCTCTGTCGCACTGGAAAAATAAGTGATTAAAAATTTGGCAATTATGGTAAATGTAGAGTAGACCAACGCGTTTGAGCCAGGCGTTCTTACTTATTTATGACATCGCACATGTTTGCACGGAGTCACAGGACATGGGGAAGACCTACCCCAATCATCATCATCATCAGCCTAGGTATATTAGTCCACTGCTGGACAAAGGCCTCCCCCAATGAGCGCCATATCGCCCTGTCTTCAGCTTGACGCATCCAGCATCTACCTGCAGTCTATCGCAGGTCGTCATCCCACCTGGTCGGAGGGATTCACCAATAAGTTTTTTAAATTATCTGTTGTTTAAGGTATATGTTAAGTGTGTTTGTCTTTCGAATAAAGAAAAATAAATCATGAAAGAGAGAAAAAATATGACAGTAAATGCTTTCATATAAAAAATCTGGGCGTGTTGCCTAATTATAAGACCTCTCCTCCGTAGACCGAGACACGTTCTTGGTGACCCCGTTGACCCACTCACTGACGCTAACCCGGAAGTGACAGCAACAACTCAGCTTCCGCACACTACACACCCGACCAATAACCGACCCCGCCGGATGCGGGGTCGAAGATTTCCCCGTTTCCGCCCTCAGGTGCACTCTTGCACCTAAGGCGTTACCTCCCTACCCTCTTGTAGCATCTGGCAACAGCCCAAGCCGAGGCTCGCACCTAAGTGGTGGCCCTTGTGCGTGTTGCCCCAACCTAATTTTTACCGGCGAGGCGCCCTCTGCGCCCGCCAAAAGTCCGGTAACGCTGTCATGGCCATCTGAGGTCAACAGCATAATAGTCCATTCGAAAAAAAAAAAAACTAATTATAAGTCATTAGATACATAGATCAAATTAGTGACTCAAATCGAAAGTAAGCAGAGAAAGCAAACGTACTGAGTGGGGTTTCATGTCCATTTGGAAACATTCTTTGAGCTGATCTTTGTCCGTGTCATCACGTTTCATTATATCCTTGGCGCAGCAACTTTCAACTCGCTGAAAAAGAAATATGGCAAGTGCTTAATTACTTCTTAGTATTGGCCCAGTATCAAAAGGGTTTATTTTATTTATGTACCAAAATCAGGCTAGCCTTATGCTAGCACAAAACAGTTGTGGATGGTACAAGTGCAGACCTATCTTTACCTATAGGTATATGGATGAGCTCTAACTTGCCGTAACACAGTATTATTACTAACACGGAAGTTATGATTCATGCAACAAATGGAAGCCTTAGCAAGTTCGTATACCTACCTACTTAATTGCATAGTATTAAGATTTTTTTATAGTTGTGGTATAAGTAACTACTAATAAAAATAAAAATAAATAAATAAAAAGTGCATAGATAATAAGGCTATCTTGTAAATTTTGAAATAAATATTCTTTATACTCTTTTCTACCCAGCAGTGGATATAATCCAACTGTGCATCCGGATGATCCACAGGTGGATCTAAGCCAGCTGTCCGATGTTAATAATGATCAAAATCATGATAAAACTATAGCGTGGTTTATGCAAACAAATATCCTTCGATATTGGCTGGTCGTGGCCGATTCAGTAGGTAAATACTAACAAAGGTTTTTTAATGTGGTTATCAACTTACCATCATCACCGGTGGACCCTTGGGTCCCATTGGGAAATGGTCTGGCATGCCCTGAAAATACACAGGGGTTAACGAAAAATATTACGAAATATTTATCACTTAATTTGATATATTTAAGTTCTTTTATCCACAAATATTCAAAACTCACCATTGCAAAGGCAAAACAAAGCGTCAAAAATAATGCACGGAACATCATTTTATCTGATAGCAACTTACTTACTGAATAAAACGCTTTAGAATTTCATTTATATACATTCGAACCATTCAGGACAAAATGTATAGAATACGTACCTGGATGTATTTAACGAGGAAATTAGACTAGTAGCAACAGCCTAGGAAATAGTTATCCTAAATTATAGCTGTTTCACACTATTATGTGTAATCATCAAATTTGAATAAACCGTTTTGTTAGTTGTGGTTGGATTTTTTAAGGCCACACACTGTTTTGTAAAAATACCTAAAAAATATCCATACTTGCTCTTCAGTCTCTCCTTTCACAGCTAGGGCTCTTAGATATTCATTGCCTTTAATAAAGAACCAGCCTTTGAGTTGACAAGGTTATGTTATAGAATGGATAAATAATCACTACATAATATAAAACAAAGTCGCTTCCCGCTGTATGCTTAGATCTTTAAAACTACGCAACGGATTTTGATAATGTTTTTTTAATCGATAGAATGATTCAAGAGGAAGGTTTATAAACCATTTCATTCATATAATTCCACGTGGGCGAAGCAGCGGGGCGCAGCTAGGAAATAATAAAGTGGATTGTTTTTTTTTTTCCATAAAAATAGGAAGATTTTATAAACCTAACCTTAATCACAAAAAATTACTGTATCGGAACTTAATCCACCGTATTTATATTGAAAGCCAATCGGCCTTGAAATTTCGAGGTGCTTTCAGGCTGTGTGCCTCTGCCGAGATAACAGGATGATATCCTAAAGGGTTGACGTAGACGAACCGCAGAATACACCGAACCAGTTCATTTCAATTACTAGCGGACCTTCCCCGCTTTGCACTGTTTGACTACGGATCCTTAACTTTCTTGAAAATATAATATAGCCTATGTTCACTGGGGATAGTGCAGCTTACCAACGTGAAAGAATTTTTCAAATCGGTGCAGTAGTTTTGGAGTCTATTCATTACAAACAAACAAACAAAAAATCAATCCTTTCCTCTTTATAATATTAGTATAGATAGATGAGCACAAGTCACAGATCTGATTTTCCACATAATTATGACGTTCCTAGCACCTCCCGAAAATAAAAGAAAAGCATACGTAATTTTTTTTTCATCATCATCATCATCAGCCTATATTTGCATTCCACTGCTGGACATAGGCCTCCCCCAATTTTTTTTACCATAGATAAAATCTCTAACCAGTTCGAACTTCTAGACCGAACAAAATCTTAACAAATTGTATGTCCTGTTTGATTTAATTTATTAACATAGAACACCATTTACACAGCTATTAACATTCAGCACTTAACACTTTGAGTGCTGAAAACGCACGGTATGAGTTTTCTACAAGTGACTAATCTGCGAAAATCCACACTAGCGCAGCGGCTAAGAAAATACAGATCTTTGTGACTCAGCAGAGCTGTAATATTTTTCGAACGAAACGCATGTGCGGCGCAACACAACCGCTGTGTAGAGCGGCAGCACGAATTTTTTAGGTAAAAAAAAAGATCGCAGTCGTCGAAAAAAAACCGCAGTCAAAGTGTTAAATTCAGTATGCATAAAGTAATTCAGGTAGGTACCTACGATATTTCCAATATACTAAATCGCTCGTCTGTACCGTCCCAATATCGTTTAGAATAACGAGGATGTGACGTCACACTTATAATAAGGATGACTTCATTTGAAATTACGGCGAGGAGTGTGTGTGCGTTCTCTGATTTTCAAATAAATACCTTTTATATGGTTTTTTGATAAGTGGGATGTTTTTTCATGGATTTGGTAAGCAGTCCGGAAGTCAGCTCAACTAAGGCTGGTAATATTTTATATTCTCTGGCTTAGGTTAATATGTTGGGCTATTACATAATAATATTAAAACTGCCGCTGGGGCAAACGCGTTCTTGAGTGGAGACCACGACTCGGTAAACGTAGTGTAGGACGCCCTTCGACCAGATGGGATGACGTCTTGCGAAAGACTGCAGGTAGATGCTGGATGAGGCAAGCTGATGACAGGGCGCTATGGCGCTCATTAGCGGAGGCCTATGTCCAGCAGTGGACTGCTATAGGCTGATGATGATGATGAATATTAAAACAATAGATTTCGCTATCATATAATTTGATAAAAAAATTGTTTTTGCAGAGCTACAGCCATTTATTTATTCCTATCTGCTCAAATCTACATGATTATACATTGCTTACAGATATGAATGCTAGAATTCTAATAACTCAGGCATTATTGCTTCATTTCCGGTATTTGTTTCAACACGTTATGTCACATATTTTACAAAAGTAAGTACCTACACGAATGTAATGCCATGGGTTGGGTAGGATGAACTATGTTAAACAGTAAAAAAATCCCAGTAAAGTTATAATGATAGTTTCCTGTTTTGCGATTTCAAAAATCATGTACTTGCGAATAAAAGCCCGGTAGATTGAAAACGCTTGAGTACACACACATCACAAGTTTCATTTTTTTTTTATTGGTAAATCATTGATCGATGATTGCTCTCTTAATTTTTGATAAGACGCTGGCCAACTGTAATGCTTCTATCATGCATTTATTTCCCCAGAAATGTATTCCTATGCAAACACCTCGACTATCACAGTTATGTTTTTTTTTTTTTTTCGAATGGACTATTATGCTGTTGACCTCAGATGGCCATGACAGCGTTACCGGACTTTTGGCAGGCGCAGAGGGCACCTCGCCGGTAAAAATTAGGTTGGGGCAACACGCACAAGGGCCACCACTTAGGTGCGAGCCTCGGCTTGGGCTGTTGCCAGATGCTACAAGAGGGTAGGGAGGTAATGCCTTAGGTGCACGAGTGCACCTGAGGGCGGAAACGGGGAATTCTTCGACCCCGCATCCGGCGGGGTCGGTTATTGGTCGGGTGTGTAGTGTGCGGAAGCTGATTTGTTGCCGTCACCTCCGGGTTAGCGTCAGTGAGTGGGTCAACGGGGTCACCAAGAACGTGTCTCGGTCTACGGAGGAGAATCATAGTTATGAGTTCACAAAATAAGTTTTATATACAGAAGGTACTCAGTATGTCCTCGTCTTAAGATTAAGCTAAAATAATATCCACAAAATAAGGTTCGGATGTTCCTTTGTCTTACGAGAACGTAATTGCGGGGAAAATAAGGGAAACATGTGCCATTTATTTGTTGGATCACCTCCTGGGAAGTTTTTCTTACGTTTCACTTAGTGCGGTCAGCGCAAGACGGAGGTAAAAAATGTTTGGAGAATACTTGGGCTAATAAGTCTTCTGTGTTGGCAACCCAATAAATTTGCCAAGGTAGGTATTTATTTGTACAGGAGAATACTTTGACAGTCCACTTAAGAATACTATTTATTAGAGGCTTCATGGACTGACGTTGGTACTGGCTGGCGGGAACTGGCGCCTGATTAATATTTGAAATAAGAAACGTGCGCTATTGCTAATGTCATCTTGTATGGCCGCCGTGATACGAAAGCCACCCCAAAGCAAAAAAAAAAAAAAAAGTGTCCCTGACGTATTATTGTATTCTCTTTGGTCGGGACTTCTGCGTTGGCTAGCTTAGGTGACGGACGGCTCGGTGTAGGTCGAAATGAGGTTTCTCTGATTGAACTGGACAGCATGTATTCTAAAAGAATACATGCTGTCCAGTTGTGGCTTTCGTGTATGAGTGTTTGTGGTAAGGGGCAAGGTTAGGCTAGGCTAGGTTCGTACTTTATTTGATTTTGTATGCGCCGTCAATTCCCAGTAAAATAAAAATAAAATAAAACGAGCTTTATTGTTCCAAAAACACTAATGTTAACAATATTAACTAATAAAGGCTTAAGCAAGTATACTATTTGTTTATATAAAAAAAAACTTTCCTAAATTACTTATATACTAACTTATATACTTAGGTAGTGTTAGGACCGCCTAGAGCGGTGAAAGCCTCCTCCAAGTTACTCCATTTCTCTCTGTCTATCGCTGTGCGGGGCCAGAGTTTGCCCGCTACTTTTATTATATCATCGTCCCACCTCTTCAGCGGTCATCTTCTTGTCCCATGTTTTCAGGTACCCAGTTTGTGATTATTTGAGCCCATTTATTAGGTGTCATCTGCTGTAGGTGCCCAGCCCATCTCCATTTTTGGCGCAGTACATGTTGACCTACGTCTTTAACTTTTGTTATTTTTCTTATTTTGAACTTTATCCTTAAGCTTTATACCCAGGATACTTCTCTCTATAGATCTTTGACAAACTCTGACTCTATCTTGTTGCTTTTTGGTGAGCGACCAAGTCTGACAACCATAGGTGAGGCACGGGGTGAGGCAGATGTTCATCGCTTTAGCTTTCAATGAGACTGGTAGTGTGCTCTTAAACACTTCTTTCATAGCCCAAAACTTGTTCCATGTGTTCTGTATTCTTCTATTTATTTCTTTATCCATACATGTTTGGAATGAAATGAGGTGACCTAGATAGATGTACTCTTGTACGTATTCTAGACTTTTTGTATTTATTGTGATAGGTACTCTGATTTTGTTAGTCATGACTTTGGTTTTTTCTGAGTTTATTTCGATACCTATAGCCAGGCTTTGTGTACTAAGGGATTCAATCATGTATCGTAGCTGTATTGGACATTCTGTGAGTATTACAATGTCATCTGCAAACCTTAGGTGAGTGAGGTACCTACCATCGATTTTTATTGACAATTCCCAGTAGCAATAATAATTAGATAAATGTTTAGGATGTCTGCAGAAATAATTACCGTACATTTCATGGCAACTTTATACAAATTCACTACTACACAATAGAACTGACTAGGTTTTTATATTATGCCGAACAAAGCGCGCCAAGTAATGTAAAAAAACCATCACTGCCACCTACACTACAATCAGATTAGCTAAAATGAGCGACACCAAAAACATTCTCACGAATGCTCCAAGGAAATGTATTAGCATTTCCAAACCAATTCTATAAGCCCGAGTGTACCATCAAATAACGCAGGAAGAGCTGAAGGCGCTAATATTGACATTATTGAGCGCGATGTGCAAATAGGGCCAGAGGGATTACAGGAGGCCTACTCTAAATCACTGTGTCATTTTGAACGACAGCTAGATAAATAAATAAATAACCTTTTTACATTTATTATTTCATTTCTGTGAGCACAAGCTGATGTAGATTTACAAAATTTTCAACAAAGACTTTCGCAGAACGCTTCAGTTGTCTACCGAGAATTCATCTTATACATAACAATTCTAGTTTCTATTCTTAGAATCTACATGCTCATAGAGCTTTCGTAGCTCAAAAAAAGTGTATTCGGGCCATATTTGGTATAAAGCGGAGAGATTCATGTAGACCTATATTTTTAAAGAATAAGCTGTTAACATTTCCATCACTGTATATTTTTGAGATGTTGAAATTTGTAAGGAACAACATGTCTTTATTTGAGAAGGATGAAAATTCTCAAAATAAAAGACAGATAGTACAAAAACCACTTAAGGTGCCTCAACTGAGATTAGAAGTATGTAAAAAGAATTGCTACGCAATGGCCATACGGCTTTATAATAAACTACCAAACGACATGAGAAATATGACAAATAATGAATTTAATCGTAAATTATATAATTGGCTCAATCAAAACAATTTTTATTGTATAAATGAATATTTGAATTTTAAATTTTGACATGTACCTAATAACTAATAATTTCAATATAATTTAAATGATCTAAAAACGTAGGTACTATATACTAACTGTCTAAACTAAAACTAAATATTTGGACGACTACCAAGTCAAATATAGTGATACTTACTCTACTTTAATACCTTTACTAACCTATATTTAAGCAAATAAATACTATTTCATTTCATTTCATTTCATTTCATTACATATATTCCTGATTTTTTTGAGTATAATTTAGGCAAATATCGTTTATCGTTTTACAGAGTAGCCGAAATGAACGAAGGCCCTCAACGAAGGTTATTTCAAATGTGGATGCGGTATTCGTATGATAATTGTATTTGAGTTTGCGAGTACGCCTTATTTCTCTAAAGTTCGCGATGGAATATCTTAGCATTATTATGGTGGCATTTGCACCTTCTCTGCCCTTAGCTTTTACCTAGTTTAATATCTTTATTTGTTTTAAATGTTAACGCATTCGTAAAATATAACATATTAAGTTAATAACTCGCTTCATACCATTTTAGGAGTGCATAAAAATTGACTCCATCCTAACTTTTCATATCGACTTCCAAAGTGGAGTTTCTCAATTCTATTTTATGTATGTTTTTTTGTATTCAGAAAGTATCCAATGAAAACATTCTAAGCACGTCACTCACAAAACTTAACTGAAGGAATAGAAGATGGTTACGCTTGGTGCGTTACTGTGCGTTACCATCTTCTATCAAAACTAGGTTCTGTTTGCGGCTTCGTATAACATCTTTCGCTTGATCCATTTAGTAGTTAATTTATAGCTTGAAGGGGAAGGTAACAAACGATGGTAACAAACACTATCCAAACCTTCACATTTATTATTACATAGTAATTAAAAAGGACGAAAAGATACCAAAGTCTAATTCGAACCTGAAAAAAAGTTTAATTATTTTAATGATTCTCAAAGAAACGCCATGCCAGTTGAACAGCTTACATTAACATATAAATTGGTCCGTGAACGGCCCACTCGCCCACTGCACTATCACTGGCAATTAACCTGTCGACGCCTGTCTGGGCCTAAATATTCCGGCAATCGCGTGGTCAACTGTTTAGGCTAAGTGCAATGAACAATTTCGGGCCTTCTAGCATGTCGTTGATTATCTACTGTTTTAAGGAATGGCTACATTTTTTACTGTAAAAACCTTCGTAGTGTAACGAATTCATTACGGATGAAAGCAGGTAAACTATGAACTTTAATTATGTTGTTTAATAAGGTTAACCCTTATCATCCGTAATGAGTACCTACCGATTTTTTTTTTATTTTTTTTTTATCAAAAATATAATTCGTTTTTGTTTGTCTTTATCTTTACTAATATTATAAAGAGTAAGGTTTGTGAGATTGGTCTGTTGTAGGGGGTAATCTTTGGATCTACTAAACCGATTTTGAAAATTATTTTAGCAACAGAAAGCCACGTTATTTGTGAATGTGATAGGCATATAGTATTAACCCGAAAAATAAAAAGATGTTTTGTGTATAAAGACACATTTACTCTACGTTCATCGCAAAATGTTTATGAAATAAATGGCTACCCGGGCGAAGCCTGGACGGGCCGCTAGTTATTGATAAAGGCGTATTTTATGAAAATACGACCATACTAGGTTTCTGCAGCCAAGAATGGTAGGCAACATATGAATTAGTTTCGTTATCAATTAATGCTTGATTGATTAGCACAAACCATGATTATTCATCAAGGGCTATACAAGAACAAGGTTCTTCTGCAAACTTCTTCCATTTTCAAAGTAAAGACCTCATATGAAAAATTTACATCGTTAAAAACGAATTTATCTGATCGAGGATAACATTAAGCACAGAAAGACCTCAAAGCAAGGATCGACCTTTCATTCGGAGGTAAAATCCAGAAAACATTACTGCCGCATATCAAAGGGAAAAATCCAATATTGCGTCGCAAATGATGAATGAAACACATTAGCGAGGCCAGTGATAACTCACTTCACGATGAAATTCCTACCTAGGACCGGATTTATGGGTATGATACAATAGGACGATGTCACTAAATTACGTCATACCTACGTTTTTACGCAGAATAAGCTTCCAAAGATAATATAATGAATCTCTTTGTACTCGTACGTATTAACTGAATCTTACGTCACTTGTAATAGTTAAACACGCATCAACGGGCGTCATGTTACGGGTTGTCATTGTCATTCTTTGACATAATCCTTAAAAAAAATCTTTAACTGCGCATACTATCATTAACATTTTTAAAGCCTGTACCTTGCTTATGTATCTAAATGGATTATCGAACGAACTATGCATTATCTTATTCTCACGGAAGGTATGAAATTCGCAATACATTTGAAACACTTCACTTTAAAGTACCTCAGTGTTACGGTTATATTTAATAGATTTTACTGGCGTATTTCTTCTTACACACAGAGAGAAATGGAGTAACTTGGAGGAGGCTTTCACCGCCCTAGGCGGTCCTAACACTACCTAAGTATATAAGTTAGTATATAAGTAATTTAGGAAAGTTCTTTTTTTATATAAACAAATAGTATACTTACTTAAGCATTTATTAGTTAATATTGTTAACATTAGTGTTTTTGGAACAATAAAGCTCATTTTATTTTATTTTTATTTATTTCTTCTTACATGTGCTCTTAATTTTTAAATTTCCTACGAAAATTTGGTATTATTTTGTTTTAAACGTTTGAAAAAGAAAATACTTTGAGATATATACAATTTTTTTTATTTACAGGGAAAGGGACACGTAAGACAAAATTATTTATAATACAAATTAAAAAAAAACAATATGGCATAGGATATATTTTTCCTCCAACTGATATGATGTGAATCTGATTGCAATTTATTTGCTGAATATTTTAAATCTCACTAACAATAATTATGAAGTCAAAACCCCGGTCATTTCATTCTGACAGTTAAATGCAAATCAACGGCATTAAACGAATTTTCGGGAGCCATGTGAAATCCTCGTTACCTACTCTAGATGGTTTCAGTTAGCCAATGGTGGTACTATTATTTATTATATAATATTATTTATTATATAATATTATTTATTATATAATATTTTACATATATTAAGCTAATCAAATACATTTAGATTTTTTGAACATTGCACCAAACATTACTCGGCATGTAAGGTACCTAACTGGTACCGAAAACTCCAGAGATTCACGACACGACACACGAATTGAAAAATATTTGCTAAAAACACTCGCTAAATGCTTGTTTAATTAAAAGTTACTTCAACACTTAACGCGGAGCCGGAAAACCTTACAAAGGAACGAAAATTAAAAGCTGTGTGTGAACAAAACTTTATTTAATAATGGATTTTTGCCAAAGAGAGAAGTTTTTACCTACGGATTTTTGGCGAAGTTAAACTTAAAACATTTGTTAGTATAGTATGGAAGTTGTTAGCACTTAATTAATTAGTTTGTTTTGAAACGTTTTTAAATTAATTTATAATTTCGAGAGCTATACGTCAGCATCCATAACTATCTCGCCGCCAATAACCGATTTTGATTGAACATTTTTTATCTATGTTAACAATAATTAACATCAATGTTTTTGCGCGCGTCTGCTTGTAAAGAACTTGACGCATAACTGTTATGCGTTCACTGCAACGGAATCGTTGCGTACGTATCATACGTGGCGTCGGTATTTACAATATACCAATAGGGTGCGACCACTGCTTTCAGATTTTGAATCGACAAGAAAGGCATATTCAAGCTAATGCATCCAGCGGAACTAAAATCTTATGTAACGTACGGGGTAGGGTCTGGCCCCGGGAATTCCAGAATTATTATTATTCTCAAATCTTAAAATTTTGGAAATTCCCGAGAAATTCTGAGTATCGAGAATAACCGTCACCAAAACCTACTGCGTTCGCTGCGTACGTTCCCATCGCGGTGCGATGGACGCACATCTTTACTGACACATCATTACGATTGCGGATCTTGACCTACAAACTACCAACGTCTACCATAAGCTTTGAATTTACCTAATAAATAAAGCACCACCAATTGCTAACTGAATCCATCTAGAGAAGGTAACGAGGATTTCACATGGCTGCCGAAAATTCGTTTTATACCGTTGATTTGCATTTAAATGTCATTGAATGATATGACCAGGGTTTTGACTTCATAAATATTTTTGGTAGGATTCAAAATTTTCAGCATAAATTGCAATCAGAGTTACTTCATATCAGTTATTCGCAAAGCAGGGGTAATAAAAAATAGGTAGGTACAACTGGTCGTACGAAAACACACCTCTCTGATTTTTAGATAATAAGTAGGTAGTACAAAAAAATAAATTAGATTAATTTACAAAAGTGCCTTTCTCGGTATGTAGAAAGCATCATGCAAACAGCGTTTTATAAATAATTCCCAGGATTTGGTTTGGTGATCTGTGTGGATCGTCCAGCATTTTTTTAATTTACATCTCTATCTAATATACCTAATAGAATAGGTAGGAACTTATTCGGCTCTATGGTAAACCTATATCAGCCACAAGACGAGAGCAAGACGTGCCTAAATTGAAACGTCCTGGGCGTCAGTAATTAGCCCCGCCAGCGGACTAGATAATTGGATGTCATGTGTCAAACAGACAGACGGGTTTGGCTTGATAACGTTACCATCTAAGGTTACGACTGTTCTTTGAATACATAACTCAGGTATTCACCTTTGGAAATAATAATATATGCGCTATTAAACAGTATTCAAATAATTTGCTGATGGTACAGATTCTTGTGTTTGGATATATTAAAAAAGTATAATGTATACGAATGGTGAATCAATTCAAATCAAATCATTTATTTGCTGGAATGGTATTTATGTACAAAAGTTTTTAATAATAATGGTATTTCCAATACATTCAGCCTCGTCGAGGCGAATAAAATGTTAGGCTTTATAAAGTATGTCAGCAAATATTGTACAAGATGGTAACTATTCTGATATATTGAGGAATTATAATACCATGCACGTTGTATGGTTTCTCGAATAGTATCTATCTATATAATAATATAATATATATCTTGCGGGTAGCAATCTTAGACTAGAGGTATAAACGTTTCCGAAAGCGCACCAGCTTTTAAATACCTAGCAATTTAAAGGTAAACAGGTGGGAAGTTAGTGAAATTATTTTGGGCCAGGCTGTTGTCGAGTAAATCCAAAAGCAATTTAAGTTATAGTGTAAATATATTATTTGATATAAAAAAAGTCTACTAGGCTTGGTACGCTTTGGTACGTGTATTTTAGATGAAGTGCTTAGTTAACAGACCGCGGTGCATTAATTGCAAACAAAACCGTACACGCGCGGGCGTTTTGCGAATGAGGGAGTTGGTACGTGAAATAGGGGACGAGCTACCTTACAGCAATAATATTAGCTAGGAAAGACAGCATTATGCGACTAGTTATGGAATATAATGGGTGTAAACAACCTACACCAACCTAGGTATTTTTTCATGTTCCATTTTCGTTTCATTTTCTGCGATGTCAGTTGTCAGTTTCAACTTCTTGCTGGTTTCTGCGTCTGGTTTGTAAGTGTGCTCTACTTCTTAAGGAGAAGTCGAGCAACATTATGCTGAGACAGGACCTATGGGTTCGCTTTGTGGAGTCGCTTGTTGCTTGTATATAATACATACGTAGTTAATTTTATTTATTTCTTTATGTTCTTGTTTACTTATATATTATTATTATTTAGTAGCAAGCTGTACCTACTTGTGAATCAATAAATGTATTTTCTTTCTTTCTTCTTTTTCTTATTGTAAATCCTATACCACAAAAAACCTGGAATACGTCTCTGCTACGCGCACATGCACGCTTGGGTTACATTACCATACATTTATACAAGCACTAACCCCCGTGGTAATGATTATTTACATTAATTAGTGATAGTGTCTGATATCTACATGTAGGTAATTTCAGGTTTAGCTATTAAATCTAGTTGAATTAGGTACAATCATTTAAATCAATGTCTTAGTTAGACATGTATCATTCGCTTGAAGTATTAAGTAGTAAGTATGTAAAACGAGTATGAAAAACAGTCTCAAGAGAAAAATGAACCGGGCGTGTTGCGCTAAGCAACATTTTGTATCTATCATCAAAATTTAACAGTCCTGGATAGTTACTATAAGCTGAAATTAAGTTCCAGAGAAATTTTGTTTACTACTTTGATGTATAAATCACGCACCTGACGACCGTGACGTGACACAATCCCTCGGGTCTTCACTGAAAATCAGTGAAGACCCGAGGGACCACTGGGGTGGACACATTTAGTGTGCATCCAGTACAGTGGTGAGTGAAGGCCATATTTGCCATGAACACTGCTACGCACAATAATTTGTAAGAAAAATAGTATTTGCGTAGTTTTAAGTTTGTTGTGTATGGTACTTTTAAGTTTTAATAAATAAAAATATTTTCTTTCTTTTTCATTCTTTCTTTCAGATGTCCAAACACCTTAGCCGATCGTTAATTATCCAGTATTAGAATATGCCTATTGCTGGCCCTTTCTTTGCATATGGACGCAAAAGCTGCGAGGTAGTTTCTTATTTGAGTACAGTAACAAAGAAGCATAGACAGTAAGACTTAAATTCATGAAATTTCAGAAACCACTTCAAATCGTAAGGAGCGATCGATTGATTGAGCCTATCACGCAATTCCCACCTCTGTTCCCGAATCGTTCGGTCATCAATAGAACGACAGTCAACATTAGTTACGTCAGCAACGTTATCAATATTTTCTACAGAACCCGATAATCAAAGATTCATGGCCTCTCAATCACGGCCTCTCAGTAACCACAGACAAATTACGTCCAGTTAGTTAACTTTTTTCACGAGAAAGTTCCTAATTATCCACCGACATTGGTGCTATTTGACTGCGCTGCGGCAAATACTTTATCTGTACTAGGTACCGCTACTCCCACTGCAATGCTGAATTGTTCTATGAATTTTGTTTTCTCTAACGGTTAGAGAATACAACATTCATAGAACAATTCATTGGTTAGAGTCTAACCAATCATCATCATGATCATCATCAGCCTATAGCAGTCCACTACTGGACATAGGCCTCCCCCAATGAGCGCCATAGCACCCTGTCTTCAGCTTGCCGCATCCAGCATCTACCTGCAGTCTTTCGCAGGTCGTCATCCCACCTGGTTTGAGGGCGTCCACCAATACTAATTTCTACTTTTTTTTTAACCAATAGGTACATATTTCTTAATTTATAAATTCTGTAAAAATGAAGTATAAAAGTAATGTTACCAATCTAATAAGAGCGAACCCAAGAAATGCTGTGCCCTGACAGAGTTTTTATAAGATAGGAACAAATTACCTGTATACATAAAATCACAATAAACGATATGAACATATATAATAATGCTGACTGTTCAAAATCAAAACGTTAGTAATGTCCCAATAGAGCTAATATTAGTTTTTATAGTGTTGGACTGAAGAAGGCCACACGGTAACACTACTATGCGTGAGTGTCTTTGGATTTGGAATGAAGGGTTTTTACTATAATTCTGTAGTAGAAAGTCTGAAAATAATAAAAATGTGTGCTGGTACAAGATTGTAACAGGACCAACTGTTCCACAAATCTGTGTACGAATGGAGTTCTATGACACATCACGTTTCAAGTGATGGATGGAGATATCTGGACATAACGATTAGTCATGGTGGATTCTGCGATTCGTGTGTAGCTACGTAATTCATAACCTTATTCGGAAGCTTATAGACTACCCAAGGTAGGAAAATTGGGAGAAATAGTCTAGGAGAGATCTGTTGATTTTGCAAATGTTCCTCAAGGAGACGGTAATCAGTAAAAGGTAGGTCGTCAATTTATTTCCATGTCTATCTTTAAAAAATTGTAGGTTAACATCCATAGAAGAAGGCTAAGAGTGACAGTAGACACAAACGAGTTGTTCCCAAAAAAATCGAAAAATTAGTCTCATGATCATAACATATATCTACTTGCACTTGTGTGTGCTAAAGCACTGAAGTTATATGTTTGTCAACTCGCACATAAATTTACTATACCTATACATAGTTTTTGGTTACGAAATCAAGAAAATTGTTGAAGCGGCGTGTTTTTTTTCTTTGTGTAAATCTATAACATTGTATCTACGGAAATAACGAATTTTTTACCTTATCAAGTACCTGATGTACCCTATTGAGTGATATTCAGTAAAGGTTCTAATATTTATCAGACCGTTTATGAGTGACTAATTCAAATTATCGTAGTAGATAAATATTGTTCGAACACAGTGAGCTAATGTTATGCGGGCGAGCAGTTCGTCGAAAATATACTGGAGTTTCAAAACTGCAATCACTCCAGTAAATTCTCATTTCAAACAAAGTTGGTTTGAACTGCGCGTCTGATCAAACTACATTGAACTTCATGGCAATGTGATTGAATTGCTAAATGTACATATATTAAGCTTATTAAAATTTTGTCAGCCTAAGGAAATACTGGTTAGTTGATTTTGGTTTGATATTAAAATTTGCAATATAATTAAAATCAAACGGTACTTTATAAACACTCATGAAAGCCATGTATGACGCAACTTCTTTTATAGTCTATAAGATTTCTCTAAAGTGCATCTAATATAACAGACGACCGATGTGGCGCGGTGGGCGAAAGTCCGCCTGCGACGCAGGAGGTTGCGGGTTCGATTCCCGCCTCGAAACAATTGTGTGTACGATCTGCAGATATTTGTTCCGGGTCTTCTGGTCGTTTTCTATGTATAATAAAAAATATATATCTATGTAATTTATTGTATTATGTACATCAGTTATCTTGTACCCATAACACAAGCTCTGCTTACCATGGGGCTAGATAATGCTGTGTGAATTGTCCAGCATTATTTATTTATTTATTATTATTTATTGTATATGTGATTAAAAACGTTAACAAATAACTGATCTTCAAAAGTGAATATTTCATTTTACAATCGTTTGTGTAGTTTTGTAATTAATAAAAATAAGGTTTTTTTGAGTCCAAAAGCTACCAATTTGCAATTTTTTGTATACATAAATAGCAAATAGATCGACTTTAAATTATAAACTTTTGACATCTTCATAGTCATTTGAAAGCTTTGCTTCTGTCCGCTCTAGCTACGAGGTCTGTGGCTCTACCATATCCCAATATTTCAGTAGGTACCTACAGCGAAGAGATACATGAATAATTCAAAATCGGGATTTGTAATTTATATTGTTAGAACAGGCCGGAGTATTGACTACCCTGTGGCGTACAACAGTCTACCGATTGAATAAATTGTAATCCCTATGAAATATACATTGTCTTGAAGTTTGTTGATTTGTTACAGATGATTCATGGTATTGGAGGTTTGTTGGTTTTGTAACGTATGGTTAGGTTGCCCATGTTAACCATAAATTGGACTATTATAAGAATTTTGGTTAGAGTAGGTTCTTATTCTCCCACTTTCGCATTCGTTTCGTTCTAGTCGCTCAAAGTTTTTTGTCTGAAAAAACATTTTAATTTTACAAATATTTTTCAATGACCCATACAAAAATGCTTTGTCACTTTGATTATCACGGAAGAAATAACGAGGATTCCTTCCATCTAAAAGCCTTCGGTACAATTCTTCCTCCTTCCGTCCACCCGTAAAGTAACACAATTTCCAAATCAAAAACCCCATTCCTTTCGCAAAGTGGAACGGAATGTTCTTAGTTTGATTTGATTTCCATCGCGGGTTCTGTTAAAATACCTAATCTTTGGTATTCTTCTGTAGGGTATGCATCCTACAAAACCAACCTAATATTATAAAGGTGAATGTTTTTGATCGTTGTGAAGACGTTTAGCCAAAGTCAACGTCAGAACTACTGAAAGGATCAACCAGATTAGTTACAAATCCTTTCAACACTTTACTACTTTTTATTCCAACAAAACGCCTGCTAAACCGCGATGAAAAGCTAGTTGTAAATAATTGCTGAAGTAACATGGTTAATCAACAATTTTGGTTGAGTCATGGTGCATAAAAAAAACGTCCCCACGACACAAAACTTTTTTTTAGTCAAACATTCAAATAATAGGCGTCATTATCATTGGACTATTTGCATCTACAAAGGATAATTTAAGTGGTATCAGTTTGAGAGAGATAGATAGACAGAGCGAAACTCACAATTATATTCAAATGTTACATTGAGGTCTTTGTCCTTAACCGTTTAACACTTAAAGCGATTATTCTTTGCTATATAAATAGGCAAACTTAAAGCCTATTCTCCAAACTTTGTAATATCTTTACCATTAGACAAGAGCCCTTTTACTTGAGCTTTTAAGATGCCAATCATTTCGATCCACTCAAAAATATTTGAAATACAATCTATTGGAATCTAAATATTCTCAGATAATATAAAATTACGTTCAGGCTTTGAGAGAATTGAATTCACTTCAGACCTTTTATGTGTAAAGAATTCTTTTGTAATGAAAACCGTTCATAAAGAAAGCTTCTTGTTATATTTTGGCATTGCGTTTTATTTATTACGAAAGTAAGCCTACTTCAAGAAAAAATAAATAACGTTTGCAGCTATTTTGTTGAAAAATACATATGATTTTTATTTAAAGAGCGCACTTCAATATCTAAGCCCCTTTCTTTAACTGTAAATAAGATTTTGAGGGTTACAAAGAGGGATCGTGTTATTGATACCTCTCATAAAAGTGAGATCAAGTAGATACTGAATGAAATGACGAGCTTTTAATTTAAAGTTTCTTGATACTTGACTGGTATCAATCTTGTGAATAAAAGCTTTACTGACATGTGTGCTAAAAGGGCAGAGATGTGCTAAGAGGCCTTATGAATTTAAGACGCTAAAACAACATTGTTTTGTCGTTTGTAGTACAGTACAAACGACAAAACAAACAAAAGTTCGATAGTGGTGAGTTCTATCGAAATTTTATATTTATTTCGTATCAGAAACCTCAATTACTAGAAACCGAGCAAAAACTCAACTTTTACAATACCACAGGAACTTGCTTGGTATTCCTTACAAGCCTACAAATAAATTCATTCATTGAACATGTAGGCAGTAAAATTCTTACAACAGGATCCAAACGTTTATGCATAAAACATTCGTAACTGGTAAACCATTCTCTGACAACGCAATAAGCCTTTGGTATAAGGAAATGTTCGGAGTAAAAATGTACACGGTACCTACAGACACAATAACGACCCAAGCAAGTGGTCACCAGCTTTACTGGTAGGTACTTTAATCCGTCACCTATTGTCCTGATGTTATAAAGAAGTGCTCGTTTGTGTATTTAGAAATCTCCCGTGGTACCTACTGGTTTAATACATCACTATTGATTTAGACATGATACCTCAGTGATTTAACATCACTGAGGGTGAGTGAATCTTTTCTCTTCTCCAATCCAAAAATCTCCAAAAAAACTCCAAAAATCCATTATTAGGTATACTATGAAGTCTTTAAAACATAGAATAAGTTTATGTTTTTATAAAAACGAAAAATGGACTTCCAATTCCTATAATTACACTATTTTTTAAGATTTGCGAGACAAAAAGTCATCTTTCGGGAATTAAAATATGGAACCACACCGCAATATTTTTTTATACATAACCGAATTATTCATCAAAATCGACCTACATAAATAAAATAACCATAGTTATATCCATGTTCGGCTTAATTTATGTATATTTTTTTCATTATTTATTGAGATTTTTGTTTACAAACTCCTCTTTTTTTCGAAGTCCGTTATAATCGAAGCACTCTCATTCAAGAGTGGATGTCAGATGATAAAGGCAAGCCAGCCACTTTAAATAAATCTTGCGCTTAGCATCTTGAAGAACCCACGACTCTCTTGGCTCGTAGTCTAGTTAATAAATTTCCCCGCAAAAATTGCAACAGACCGTTACTCCTAAATGGCTATAAACATTTCAACTAATATCCTTGTCCGACCCCCGGGCTATAATGATCGGGATAATTACACAATTTCTCCATTAACAGCGCCTTTAATGAATTAAAAAGAGGTTCAATGAACACTTGCCAGACTCATGGGCAGTTCCTGTCAGAGTGCTTTTATTTTAAGATAGTCTTCACTACGTAATGTACGTACGTTAAGTATCATGTGTAGCACAGCATGTGTTGATTTCACACGAGATTTTCTCCTTCGTTTTCCGAGATAAAAAAAATCCGGTATGGTATTTCAGCTCCTGGAATTTATTTACGCAAAGTTTCAGCTCAATTCGCATTTCGCTGTGTAGCTTTATCGTGAAAATGTATCAAACTTCGAAACATGTGAGAAAAAGAGAGTATATAAAGAACAAATTTCATCATCATAGCGATAAATATAAACAATAAGTTACCCAGTGGCTTTGCCGTTTCATTCACTTAAAACAAAATTTGAAATATAACTCATGTACAAATTCTTTTATGGCGATAAGGAATAAACATTTTTTTTTAATGGACTTTCATGGGTTTAATATAATCATTTGTTTTTACACAGATTTGGAATTGTTACAAATTATATTCCAGTGGTAGATGGGACAATCTTCAGGAGGCCTGTAGGCCAGCAGTGAGTACCTAAAACCAGCCGATGATGATTACATTGAAACCTCATGTCTTATTATTCATATACCTTCTTTTAATTTATGACGGAAATATTTCTATAAATACTTATTCGTTTTCTCTTTCATCACATTCACCTCTTGATAGCTATAGAACTTCTGAAACTATCATGGTTATTAACACTAAAGTAATTTAAAACGGGATATTTACCATGATTTGATTTTTGAGTTTTCTAATATTTCGGCACAGTTTCATGCGCCATGATCACGGAATAACTGAAGACACTGCGAGTTCGTTTCTATGAGCAGATATCCCGATCTACCCTCATTTTCTGTCTTTTGCTACGAACGTTACCACTAAAAAAAACATTGATATATAATATACTCGTATAAAGTTACCACTAAATATTGGAAAACTCAAAAATCAAATCATGTACGTAAATTACTTTACTCTTGATAGCTCTTCATTATAAAGGCCAAGGCCTTTTCAATTTCTAAGCCACAATTTTATCTTACAAAGGCGTTGCTTAGAACTGAAGGTCCGTAATTAAGTTTGATGTTCGCACCATTCCTAGACATTTATTGGTTTGATTTACGGTTGGCTCTGATTTATTAATTAAATCTTCATGATGGTCGTGGGCGAGACGATTTCTTCGTTTCGCCTATGGTTGAGATACGATTAGAGAAGTATTTGGCAGGTTTTTATAATTTTTTGTTCCAATGCTATTGTTGCAAATTTCGAACAAGATGGTCCGAAGGAAGTCCCAGAGTTTTCAACTCCTACGTCACTTGACTCCGTGGCGCAATGGGTAGCACATCCTGTACTTCCAACTGGGTTGCGGGTTTAACTCCCGTTAAAGTCAATTTTCTTCGACAATTTGACAATTTGTAATAATGAATCACAATTTTATTTTTTTCTTAGAATATTAAATAATGTGCTTCAAAAACTTTACACAAAAGATGACCATTCAGATGGAATAAAAATTCATTTAAATGGAAAACAAACATGAATACTTATTTATTTATTATAATACTGAAGCAATGTGACGAAATCCTGCCTAGCATTCCCTCGGTACTTCAAGACTACCTAAATATTCATTACCCTTGCAAATACCGCATTCGTTGTGAATTTATTAGGTAGATGTACGTACGCCTCTACGGTTATGAAACTGTGTTAATTCTGCCTGTCAGTGAGCTACTTTAAAGTAGGAAGATCTTTATTCAAAATTAAAAGACTGAATAAGTATATACATTGAATTTTAAACTTGATTAAAGAATAAATTATGCCTGTATATTAATTTTGAACACCCCGATTCAGGAGTTTAATTAAAAACCGTTATAAAATATATGAACACGCATGCCAGATAGGTTTATCGGCTTCAAGAAATTTTTGCAAATTATTTCCAAAAAAAAAGAAAATACAAAACGTTTATTTCAAAATATGTGTGACAAGGAGTTGGAACACCTGTGGTAGCTAAAATGTAGCTGTTACAGGCGAATAGGTTATTCCCTTTTACGAAGGATATTTTTGTTCCCTGAGACATGCAGCAAATTGACAAACATGCGTTTTTCTAAAAGCCTACCTCCAACTCTTAGCCACACCTAATAGTACCCTTATAGAGATCTTCCAAAGAGGACTTCTATTTACGTTCGTTCAGGTAGAGTCACGTGTCAGATGTATGTCTTACAAATTAAGAGAAGGCAAGATGTCACGTTTTAGAGGACCAAGTGAACTCACATAAGTTACTAAGAGAAGGAGTATGTATGTATGAGCTCAAACTTGTATGCCTTTTCACTGGAATAGCATAATTAATGAACATCTCATCGCCAAGTGTCAGAGATCATGTCTCGTAGACTCGTATACATTATTTATATGCGAGTACTTTTGCGGGTATCTAATTTATTTACACCAACTTAACTTCGTTGTGTCGGAGCGAAGGTAAGAAGGTAGATACAAATTTTAAATTAGATAAGATGACGGGGCGCTATGGCGTGCATTGGGGAGGCCTATGTCCAGCAGTGGATTGCTATAGGCTGATGATGATGATACAGATGGCAAGCATCATCTTTAAGGTCACAGCCGCACTGCAAGGTGGAAGGTAGGTTTTCTATATATGTGGCTTAAATTAGATAGCTAGGGCCAAAATCTCCAATCGTTTTACTATGACAATGGTATCATTGCTGAAACGTCTATAGATGAAAAAATTCTAGATAGTGATATTTGCATGAATTAGATTTTTTGATAGAATCGCTTCTTTTAACACGCCTAACACGCCTTTCATACTTTTAGCATGCATTCCTTGGGTCTGTAGTTTCATTTAACGAACTATACATTTAGTAGAGTTTGGCTGCTGGACGCTGGCAGAGTGATTTATTCCGAGCATTTTCAAACGTTACTTTTCTCAACTACCATCGACTATGTAATGTACTATTGTGCAGGACGGCCGGAGACTAAGTTAAAAACAAAAACCGCAGGTAAGATTATACCTACGCTGGTCTCTAATATTTCTTGTTCAAAAGCTCTAGGATTTATCGACTTAAAAGTTCTAAAGCCAGTTCGAAATTTACAAGGACTAAGGACATTCCTGATGAATAAAAACACCAGCGTCCAACTTCTCAGACAAGTTTCAACTCTCATAACTTCGGAATACAATATTTCAACAGCAACTTTATTTTGCGGCGGATACTCTGAAATGAGCAAGTCTTACAAGAGCAGTCTGCAAAAGCAATAAAGTTTTCGGCGAATTTCTGAAGCCGCACTTGCACAGTGTTTGACTTTAAAGCTCGTCTCAGACGGGAGAAAAACTAACAAATCGTTGGCTGCTTTGAGTAGCTTGCAAAAACCAATAGGTATGTACATACTCGTACATGTAGCGTTTTAGTAATAGTGAGGACATATCTACTAGAAAATGTAATAGAACCCAACAGACCGTATAGAATTAGAGAATTCTGTATACATTATCCGTGCATTCATGAGCCATTTTATTATTTACTAGCGACCAGCCCCGGCTTCGCACGGTTTTCGATACATATACCTACATTTAAATATTCCTCTTGAATCACTTAACCTATTACAAAAAACCGCAACAAATCCGTTGCGTAGTTTTAAAGATCTAAGCATACATAGGACAGGCAGTGGGAAGCGACTTTGTTTTATACTATGTAGTGATTTAAGTTTATTTATTGAACAAGAATGTGGGGAGGGTTAAATCAGTACTGAGTAAAGTCAAGCTTAGTGATGATGATATTAAACATTTCTTTTGATCGCAAGTGTTATTCCAAGTTTTAAGTGGCGGCAGTATTTTTCTGGCAATAGGAGAGGCATCTCGCCAATATGACACTATTTACACAACTTGGAGGCGAAACTATCTAACTGAAAATAGACATACATTTTAATGGAATTACCTAATTTGGAAGTGATAGGTACTAGCTGTCGTCTGCCAAGATCGGGTTGATATCCGTTGAAATTCTTTCAACAAACTTAAATTTTCTTTTGGTGTAAATGTGGTGCAAATAAATGTGAAATCTAATAGCGGGAGAATCGTGACCACCTGCTGATGGCCCGTTGAAGGGGTTTCATCGTAAAATTACCAAGTTCCAAGCTCCGCTGCTAAGCGTAATATTATTGTTCCAGACTAGATCTACGCTATTACTCTTTTATTCTTGAAATTTTCTTGAGATGACAAATAAAAACACTAACTGAGAAGTTCAGGAATGTTTTTTTGTTTGAAGACTTTCTTGCGAGTGAGATAGTGAGTAGTGCTCATATTATGGCCATGGTATCTGATATACATATATATATATATATATGTATATATATATATATAAGATAGTTATATACGATAGTTTGTTTGCCAATTGCCGAAGAAATACCGCATTTGGTATCATACTACTCTTACCTACCCCTAGTTATAAAAATCTAATATGAATAAATCAGTTGCTAAGTAATATGTGTTTTATCTCACTCTGTCTTATGACACTTAAAGAAAACAAAAGATTGTTAGCTATTGCGGAAAGATATGAGAGGTTTATGAATAAGTGAGCCTTATCAGTGTCAATTTGCGGGCTATTTCAAAGTGAGGCAAATGCGTAGCGAGCACGCCGCGACGCGACGCCGCGGGCACGCAACAAGCTCGCTACGATTAGCATAATTTCAAGGCTCCTAGCCTTGAAATTTCTCGCAAACCCCCAGTGTTGTAAGGCTCTAAGAGTAGGTATCTAGCGACCAATTCATATAATTGCAAAGTAAATAAAAAAGTACACTGGATTTTTCCCGATAATCCGAGACACAAGCAATATTAATTGTGATGAAATGATTCATACCCGAGCGTTTTATTGATACGATTTCAATTATTAATTCATCAAGTATTCAACGCATCATTTTCTGCACCACTCGGTGTATTTTCAATTATAAATCAATTATTATATTAATGAACGCAAATTGTATGAGCGGGCCTTCAAACTTATGCAAATGGTGACAATGAACCACGTACAATGTTAGCGAAATGGCTCTGTTGTTTTAGTTTAACAACTCTTCTGGCCAATTTCATGATAAACGACATTTTAGTGAATATGTAAGTGAAACTTACGCATATAATTTCTAAATGGGATCTGCATTGACATATCGAAAAGACGATTTCTGCACATAAAAGCTTTGCTCCTGCTCAAGCATTTTTTTATAGTACTAGCGAAGAAGGGTATATAAAGACCTACTATCAAAAAATTAAAAAACATTGGTGTCAATTCTTCGTCAGATCTCACTAAAACAAATCTAAACTAATTTGACAGTATTAAAAATCATGTGATTAATATTATATACTAGCGGCCCGTCCCGGCTTCGCCCGGGTGGTCATTTGTTTCAGGCAATTTTTTATTTTTTTATCTTTTTTCCCTCCGTAAGAACCATCCTCGTACATCGAGGAATATCCTTAAAAAAAGAATTAGCGAAATCGGTGCAGCTGCTCTCGAGATTTGCGCTTAGCAACTCATTCAGCGATAATTTTTTCTATTATAGATTATACCAGGCACGCACCGACACCTTCGATGCCATCTGGCGGAAAAAGTCAGCTTCACTACTCAGCAGAACCCGCGGGAGTGGCAACAGCATCCTAACCGCGATTGCTGGAAAATTTAACTGTCCGGTAATGCACCAATTGGTCCAAAGGACAAAATCTGTAGTTAATTATAAGTACTAACATCTACTTATAAGCAAACTAACACCATGGATTATTATTATCTGAATAAATGAATTTAATTATTATTATTATCATTATAGATATCATTATTTTTGAGAAAATAAAAATGGTGATCATTTTTAAGGCTATTCGTTCGTTAATCCAATACCGCTACCACCCAGCACATAAAAAATTGCAATCAAATATGGACTCATTATCTTTGGAAATATTTTGCAGTGATATAATGGCTTCCCAGAAGCTTCAAACGAATAGTGCGCGAGCTGTCTGTCACTTGATGCAGCGCTGGTCTTCCGTTAGAGCCCGTACAGGTGACGTCATGAACAGGCATACGCAATGAAATAAAAAAAAATATAGTAATAGTAAAAACTAAATAAGAACACTTAAAAAGCCGTTTAAAAAAAACAAAGACATAATAATAGACTAATACCTAAATATTATGACTTGATTATCGGAATGTACATTTTTATGCTTGGTAAAAGCGGTGCTTTTCAGGTTAGCGACAAGCTTTATGCTGTCAAATAAGTTCAGTTTAGTTATTGTGTCATTTAATTCGAAACTATTATACCTAACAAAACCAAAAACCCAGCTAAAATTGCAACATTAATGTCGTCATCAGCCAAATACCGTCAATATCTTTATAACAAAATATAAGAAACACAACACTTTAAATTTACAAAAGTGCCTTTCCCGGTATGGAGAAAGCATCATGCAAACAGCGTTTTATAAATAATTCCCAAGATTTTGCCGAAAGAATCCCGTTTTCCTTTTAGAGACGTTTTCGCATTGAATTATTTGTAAGGAAAGGTTGTTCTTTCATAGCGGAGCCTGTTTACATGTTTAGCTTATTTTTGAAAATATAATGCACGTACTCATTGGCTGTGTATAATGGTAACAGGAATTTGGTAAGACCGACTTCCGAAGCACAAGGAAGCGACAAGGCAATGAATTTACTGTAAATAAATATAAATAAATAATGCTGGACAATTCACACAGCATTATCTAGCCCCATGGTAAGCAGAGCTTGTGTCATGGGTACTAGATAACTAACTGATATACATAATACAATACACTACATAGATAGATATTTTTTATTATACATAGAAAACGACCAGAACACCCGGAACAAATATCTGCAGATCGTACACACAATTGTTCCGAGGCGGGAATCGAACCCGCAACCTCCTGCGTCGCAGGCGGACCTTCGCCCACCGCGCCACATCGGTCGTCTATGGAATGTCTATGGACTATGGAAATGTGTTTCGTATATTTCCATTTAATTGACCTTAACGGAAAAATCTAAAGATAAGGTCTGTGAATAACATCATCCACCTATAATGGTCCACAGCTAGACATAGGCCTCTAAATGCGCACTAGAATCACGCATGGATCAAGTCATCATCATCAGCCTATATTAGTTCACTGCTGGACATAGGCCTCCCCCAATGAGCGCCATAGCACCCTGTCTGCAGCTTGCGGCATCCAGTATCTGTCCGCAGTCCTTCGCAGATCGTCATTCCACCTGGCCGGAGGGTGCCGTATACTATGTTTGCCGAGTCGCACTCCACTCAAGAACACTTTTACCCCAGCGGTAGTCGGTTCTTCGCGATATATGGCCAGCCCAATGCCACTTCAGCTTGCTATCTTCTTGCTGTGAATATACTAACTCTGAAAATTCTGACTACCCATTGATATTTTTTATTTGCTACTTAAAAATACATATCTAACACTTAATTTTTGATATTAAAAAGAAATCTTAGGTTAGACAATAAAAGGTCTTGAGAAATATTAGTAGAGAAAATGACAAAATAACCAAGTTATTGTAGAATACTATCCTATCTAGTTGTCATTTTCCAGAATTGAATTTGAATAACCCTACAGCTATGGCATATTTTTCATCGAGTTTTTTTTAAAATAATACTTACTGGATAATTCACACAGCATTAAATAGCCCCACGGTAAGCAGAGCTTTTGTTATGGGTACTAGATAACTGATATACATCATCATCATCATCATCATCAGCCTATATCAGTCCACTGCTGGACATAGGCCTCCCCCGATGAGCGCCATTGCGCCCTGTCTTCAGCTTACATACATAACACAATACATTACATAGATAGATATTTTTATTATACATATAAGGAGTGGGTTCTCCTTGCTGAGGACCGAGATGAGTGGAAGAAGGGGAGGGAGGCCTTTGCCCTGCAGTGGGACACCCCGGGTTAATATATAATTAATATAATATAAAACATGGGGCTAGATAATGTTGTGTGAATTGTCCAGCATTATTTATTTATTAAAACAACCAGAACACCCGTAACAAATATCTGTAGATCGTACACACAATTTTTCCGAGGCGGGAATCGAACCCGCTACCTCCTGCATTGGCGGATATTCGCCCACCGCGCCACATCGGTCGTCAGTTAGTAAGGGGTTGCCAGTACTAACTCTTCTGTAGTTTTGATAGACATAGGGACGGGGACAGATTTTAGATTAACATTTTATATCACCACATAGTTATAAGGTATAAGAATATTTCTAATTAATAAAGAACTGAACTGAACTGGTAAAAAATAAAATGGTTATTGTGCAGAATACGCCCTTTAACGGTAAAAAAATCCAATCTACTAACAAAAAGTAATGATTCCACATACTCCGCAAAACCTATAATAAAATCTAATGTTATTAGTATTACAAAGTGCCTATACCAGATACTTACTACTTACCTGTTATCATAAAATATTTTAATAATACTACGAGTGTGGTCTTTTATCCCTTTTGGCAATAATGTTAAAAGATTACGTAGCATTCTCGTTACTTTGAAAATATCTTTGTTGCTCATTTTATTATAGGAATTTGAATTACTAATCCATATATAATAATTTGTGGCTGTTTTGTTTGTGTGTCTAACCGTGTGGTTACCGATCTGTACATACCCACCTTAATATTGTTTATTCGTCATTCTTGCTGCGGCCCACGTCATCAAACTTTTAGAGAAGAAGTCTAATATATGTATTACTAAGCCTTGTTGACTGTGTTTGGTAATATGCCTGCATATCAAATACACAGGGCAGTGGTCATACGACTTTGTATCACCCATCTTCTATAAATAGTTCCAAGTACCTAACCTCTTTTATGCAAACGATAAAACAAACCTCTTTAATTAGCTTAAATTTGTTGCATTTGATTGTTACGGGGGTAACAATCAAATGCAACAAATTTAAGCTCGTCTCAAGTTGCAATTTTTATACAGTTTTCAATTAAAATCTGCCAATAAATATTTTAAGACCTGCTCAAATCTGGTTTGGTTTGACTATTCTGGCGACGGTCGGCTCGTTGTGTGCCCGCGCCGGTACTGGGGTTGGTTGAGCGTAATTCCAGTTCCATTACACCCCGAAAATACGCTCTCACTAATCTTAAATTTCCATTCGTGAAGAATAGCGCAAAGCCCAACATACGGCGCGTTAAAACGCAAATGCTAACGTTTTCGCTGCGCGACGCAGCTCGGCAGTTATGCAAATAAAATGTGCAGTCAACTCCGGGGGATTCACTAGTCTTATGCTAATCAAATCACTGTGGCTTGCTGAGATCTACGCTGGCGACAAAGTGAAATATAATTTTGAATAATGAATTAAGGTATTTCCATGGGTTATTTAATTTTCTTGGGGAGACCTTCGCCTAAAATAATATCCTAATTTAATAACCAAATTCCAGAAAATTGGGTGCTCTTTAAAATTCATGTCTGGGACAGTCAACCTAGGTTGTACGTAGTATGGGGCTATTCTGAGGCTGAGCAGTATTTCTGTAAAGTATGAGTTTGCACGATACCTAAACAGAAAAAGATTTGTTGTAGTTGTGTATTTGAAAATGCAACATCCTATATTAGTCCACTGATGGCCTTCCATAATGAGCGCCATAGCACCCTGCATTCAGCCTTCCGCATCCGGGTGCAATCTTTCGTCGTTCGTCATCCGAACTGGCTGAAGGACGTCCTACACTACGTTTACCGAGTAACGGTCTACTCCAGAACACGTTTACCCCAGCGGTTGTCGGATTTTGGCCGAGATTTTATGGCCGGCCCACTACCACTTCAGCTTGCTAATTCTTTGCAAAATTCGTTGCATTTTGTAACCCAAAGTTATTCGAAAACTAAAATCGAGTTGGTAAAACTATAAGTACTAAGTAATATTATACTTGTTAATTCTATAAAAACGCCAGAAGTAAATGTACACAAGTTTTGATAGTGTTTTATTTAAATAAACGATTATCACACTCTAGACTTTATTATCACGTAGTAAGAAAACGTCGTTTTTATAATCTGAAACAAATGATAATAATATAACCAAAATTTATCTCTTTTAACGTTTATTGCGGTGCTCATAAGAGTTTCATTTTACTCTTAAATATCTGTAGAAAATCGACAAACAATCTAACCACTGTGAAGAAATTAATGCTTGTTTTTATTTAAAAGTAAAAAAGCGATAAGGATTCTGAGTGTAAATATTGTTTGCTCACTCTAGTTGTTTTTTGTCAAAAATTTACTGATGGCAAATATCTATGAAATCTGTAATCACTTACTTTTTTAAATGCCCTTGTGTTAAGTAGAAAGTAAAAATTACACTCACATTCACTGCGGGTTGAACCCCAGTCTGGACGCTGAAAGCGGCCCTGAATTCCAGAACCGGTTGGACTTGAAAAAGTATCATCTGAACTAATTTCTGATTTGAAATGTCCATCTCTTCCCAGCGTAGATTGTAAACCAGTTCAGGTATATCGTTAGACTGCAAAGAAAACTAAAATTTTAAAATCTACTCAGATATATTCGTACCCAAGGTATATAGGTCATTTTTAAGTAATTATATTTTATGAATAAGCCAGCTGTGCCTGTGGCTTCGCCCGCGTGGTATTCTTAATTTCATTGGTTTTCTTTGTTTTGCTCGGAACATATAATAACCTTAAGTTACACCCTATGATATCAGCTATTATATGCCAGTGAAAATGTCATCAAAATAAGTCCAGCCCTTTCTGAGATAAACAAAAAAAAACTAGATAAAGGGAAATATAGAAAAAAGGCTTCGATTAATGTATAAATCTTTTCTGTTTCTATAAAAAAAAAACAACTATTTATTCCTAAGTGCTACATTTTTATCCAAAAACCGTGAAAGAAAAAAGCGAAATAAAAATATGTTATTATTAAAAAAAATGTAATAGGCATACTTTCTTACATAAGTATATTTAAATAAATAATATTATGTTTGATAACTCACTTGAATACGTATTTCCTCCATAACAAGAGACATTATCATAAGCTCCCCCATATAAATTGGTATCATAAGTCCATAGGACAGTAATGTCTCAGTGTCCTGTAAGGGCGAGATAGGATTAGCAAAACGACTCTACGCAAGGCATTGGCTCTAACTAGAACAATAATTCTAAGGTTTCCTTCAGTTCTTGTAAATTATTTATATTTATAGCTTTGTAGCCAACCAAGACCTTTGCAAATTTAAAAACACAGGAGAATTGTGAATTCTATTGGACCTGCAGGCTTAAAATGAAGTCTAGATAGCGATTTGTACAAGGTTGGGGGCAATATCAAACAATGCGTGAATCTATATGTAGATAATATAATTTCATAAAAATTTCAAATTTCAAACCTTTTCTCGACCAATGTCGTTTTATTCTATTCCTCCTAAGACAAATCATGCTCAGATGTTAATTTGTCGTCTTCCTACTAGTAGACGTTGTATTGGGAAATGAATTTCCCAATCATAAGCATAATTTCATAAACTTACCGCACCAGAACTCATTATTTGATAAATCAGAAGTCCTCCTCCAAGCAAGTTGTGCATGTATATCCCAATGACATTCAGCCCAAAAGCGTTTTCAACATTTTTGAAAATCCTGTTAAAAAGAAAAACTTTTATTCCTATTCTCCAAGTAGTTTTTATCAAGAGTCTCTCAAGCTTTATTAAGAACTCGTACCTTCTTATAAACTGGTAGTATCGAGTTACTTCAACCAGTTTCAGCTTAACGTTGCCTTGAGACATTTTCTCCTTGAAATCGTTCTTCAAAATATGCTTCAATATCTCGATATGTCCGATCAAATGGTAGAGAAAAGCAACATTTATAACATCAAACACTACTATCATACAAATACCTAAGGTTACACAATACGTGATAGCTACTTGCATGATGGCCCAATAGAAGAAATTGTACTCGTAGTCTATTGGCAACCATAAATGAATCATAATTTCTAGGCGTGACGTTATGTTGTAGATTGACGAATTGTTTTGAATATTGTGTATTAACGGAACGAATAGAAATGTTAAGGTACACACGAAACATTGAGTTCCAAAAGCGTAGATTGACCACCGTGTGTATTTTTCTGTTCTGATCAGTATCTAGAACAAAACTTATATATTTTAACTACATATACTACAGACATCAGTTTTGTCAAGTCATCCAATCACAAATTTTCAGTGAACATTCTAAAATATTTAGTTGTGAAAGTTAAAAGAGAAATTCAAACATAGACAATTTTTGGATTGATAAATCATACCTTTTCAACAAAAGGCGTTTTATTATTCCGATAATAAGTAAAAATGTGTATCTCTTCTAAAAACTCTTCCATGGCTTTTTTATAAGTAGGCGTCTGAGATATTATTTGTTTTATCTGAAAAAGAATACTAATTATAAGAGCTGAAATAATAAAACTTACCTACCAATAAACTCCCTTGCCACCTTGCAACTCCTTCAGGTGGATTTGAATACACATTTTGTACTTACAAGCAATACAAAACACACTGGTAACGCCGTGTAAATCATAGCCAAAGTATTGAAGTCAAGCTCGCTGTAGTTCAGAAATAGAAATATTGTTTGAGAAACAACAGCTACAGGATCCATACTGTACGATATTAATCTCTGCAAACTATATGCATAGTGTTTAGGCATTGTGTGAAATTTCCAATATCCCGTGTTCATAGCCATGAGAGTTAGTATGAATGCCATGATGTTGTAGAAACGTTGTTTGCTTGGAGGGTTCCTGAAAAAATAAGAAAATGTCCCCTACTTTGTAACGTTTTTATCCAACGATTGTGTATTATTTGTCGTTTACTACAATACAATACATAACTAATAAATAAATAAATAATGCTGGACAATTCACACAGCATTATCTAGCCTCATGGTAAGCAGACATAACTCTTTATTGTACACTACAAAATTAAACAAACAATAGCAGGACATGATTATCTACTGATGCGGTGTATTTTTTTTTCATATA
Organism: Eupithecia abbreviata; assembly: GCA_943735965.1. Lineage (NCBI taxonomy): Eukaryota > Metazoa > Arthropoda > Insecta > Lepidoptera > Geometridae > Eupithecia > Eupithecia abbreviata. The sequence continues at coordinate 7,934,641 of OX030982.1, read as the reverse complement.
AAAATCAGAAATTTTATGCATTTCTCCTAGGAGTAGTTTTATATGAAAAAATACGTGATTAATTATTACTTTGTAATTTATTTGACGACCGATGTGGCGCGGTGGGCGAAGGTCCGCCTGCAACGCAGGAGGTTGCGGGTTCGATTCCCGCCTCGGAACAATTGTGTGTACGATCTGCAGATATTTGTTCCGGGTGTTCTGGTCGTTTTCTATGTATAATAAAAAAATACCTATCTATGTAATGTATTGTATTATGTATATCAGTTATCAAGTACCCATAACACAAGCTCTGCTTACCATGGGGCTAGATAATGCTGTGTGAATTGTCCAGGGTTATTTATTTATTTATTTATACCGAGTTTTAAACGAATCGAAATAAGGAATAATATTTGAATAAATTTTCATTTGGTATAAGATATAGACATAATAAACTTAAACTAAGAGGAAACGTGTAAGTAAGGAAGGACGCTGCCTCAGCATGAGTTGGATGACTAGCAAGCTAGCAACCAACTTTGGTTTTCCGTCAAAGCAACTGGTTGTCATAATTTTTCACAGCAATTTTACCACCTTTTTTAATCCTCTCAGATAGTATATAGTTTAGGTTTTAGAATAATACCGGCCGTATTATTCTAGAACCTAAACTATATACGTAGTAAAGAAGTATTTATCCGATACATTTTTATCACGTCGATAAAAACTTGAGACAATCAGAGGAAAATCTCAACATACAATGTTGAGATTGTTGAGAAACTACCCAGTCTTTTATTCCCTAGCGAACAGGATGTTTAATGTTTGTGTACCTCCTTACCTTACATCTACAGAGCCTAGGTACTTACAAAAGGTATTCGTTCGCCATCTTTGTTTTCCACAAAAAACCTTGAAGACGATGTAGAACTATCACACTTTTTGTAAATGGATATCCCTTTCTGGACTTTTTAGACAAAATGTACTGATAATTTTTCAAAACATATCGGTATTACCGGATAAAATATGAGACCATGAACCCAATGTAATTTAGATACAAGAATTCGAGACCTATAAATAAAAAAGCAAGCTCTTATTTCACATAATTTACATAATGTCTTGCATATGTCTATTTGCCTCTATCTAACGCTTCAATTTACCTTAATTTAAAGCTTTTATTAAATCGCGAAAATAGAAATAAGCCCAAAAACTGTCTTCGGGCTTTGATTTTTTTTTAAAAGCAGGTAAACTTTTAATATTCACCTGAAAAATGAATCCTGTTTTCTACGAAACCTTACATTTGAGAAAACAAATAATTTATCGTCAGTATCTTTTTCAATGGTATATAATGCCATTTATCAAAACTTCAGCCCGTAACAAAAGTAGGTTGGTACTTCGCTACAAATTTAATCCCATATTTCTCTATAGAAAACCGCAAAGTCAAAGTTTTAAGTGGTCTGTCGTGGCTTTCTCCACCTTCACCACTTTATTATCATCTTTGGCAAACATCCTGTAAAAAGTTTTCAGTGCCATTTTCAGTGTGGGGAGTTCTTAGATAAGAGGTTGTTTTGTTTACATTTAAGACTTTGGAATTGGTTCAAGTGTATCCAATAAGAAAACCAACATTGGGCCTATAAAATGAGGTAAAATTTGCAAGTTCTATTCGGGATAAGCTAATCGTGTTAGTTTCTGCATCTAACTTAATAAAGTTTGCAACTAAAAATGATATCGGTGACATAGAGCATTTTTCATATTCAAAAATTGAAAAATTCGTAATGCCTTAATAAAATCATATAGAATCAACCTCGTCTTATTTGCATAGCTACCGATTTCCTGTGACACGGAAGCCAAAGCACAATAATCCTCTTTCATAGAGATGTTAGCAAACAACTCGTATTTGCAGCTCTAAGGATTGTGCTTTGACTGGATCGAGTTCCAAGCACATTCGCATAGAATTCAGGAGACGTAGAAGATGAATAACACTTTGGTTTTATTTTGTGCCATTTAAAATTTGCTTAGATTGAGTATACCGGTGAATGTTCTAATATTTATTTGACAAATCGGATCCAGCATCAACGCGAGAAAGATCGGTGAACGATAACCATCGTCAAAATTACGGGCTGTGATTTTGTTATGAATAAAACGAGTTGTAGATTACAAAAAGTATTTTTCCAAAAAGCATATAAAAATAAATTAAATAGGTCTTGTTGTGATTTTGCATAGGACGTTAAAAAAGTGTCAGCAATTTGTATAGCAATTTAATAGCAATAAGCTTACGGGTTGCTTGCTTTAAATATCAGGCCATATTAATTTCCTCTGATCAATAATGTTGTTAATTGCTTATTATTAGAGCAATGTTACCGGACAATGGCGGGCATAAAAGGTGCTATGGACTATAGTTTTCACCGAAACCGCTGTACCACTCCTTAGAAAAGTGCGGCGAGGTGGGGGGCGAGGAAAAAAAAGCAAGAGTACGCGTTGACGGCAGACTGATGGATCGGAGCGGCCGATATTTCCCCCCCGTCTCGCCGCTCGCATACCAAAGGCGTGGTACAGCAGTTTCGGTCAAACTATAATGAAAAACATATTTGGTAATTTCTTTACCCAAGATAACTCATAACATAACATAAATTTAATGACCTACAAATACGTGGCCACCTTGCGCCTAACGCAAATGAGGGAGTTGATAACTTGGTAATGCTGATGATGCAGAGGCATAGGTCTTTAGCCTATCATAGCAACCTGCTTTTGATGAAAATTCAGGCATTCTTGTCAGAATCAAGCTCGTAAGATTTGACGAATTTGTTCCGAAACGTTTCAGTGAATTCAGTAATACTTAACCCAGAGTAACTTCTGTTTGAGCTCAGGCAAAAGCGAAGACTTTTGGAGCCAATTTGGGGAGATACGCTTTTATTTAAATTAACTTAGCTGATTGTGACTGTTTAACAAATCAAATGTATTAGACACATAAGTTGTATGAAAACACTAGTGGTTTCTTTTTCACTTCTTCCACTAGTGGACAAAAAATTTTAGTGAACATTAACATTAAAATAATGTTATTTGATAATAATGAATGGTATAAAATTTGACTTGTCTAAGTGCTTATTTTGTAAGACTAAAGAAATAAATGCTATTGAGTTTGAGTTTAAGAAGCGTTTCTATTCTCATATTTGTAAAAAAAGGATGCAGACAAATCTTGAATATTAAGATACATAGATCGCCGGCGCTAGGTAAATCGAACTCCCTTTATATACAATACTCTCTCACTCACTACCAAACCACAAGTTATTCTCAGAATAACTTATATTGGTAATGAGAGCCCTAAATAAGTGTCATGTACTTTTAACACTCTGAGTGCTGAAATCACACGGTATGTGTTTTCTACAAGCGACTAATATGCGTAAATCCACACTAGCGCAGCGGCTGAGAAAATACAGATCTTTGTGACTCAGCACAGCCGTAATATTTTTCGAACGAAACGCATGTGCGGCGCAACACAACCGCTGTGTAGAGCGGCAGCACCAATTTTTTAGTTTAAAAAAAAGATCGCAGTCGTCGAAAAAAAATCGCAGCCAACGTGTTAATGCAATAAAGAATTTGATTTTTTTTAACACAAATACAAAATTAAGTTATTTGCCAATACAAAAAATACTTATACAGGTTTACTGGTGGTACTAGGTTCAGAACCTGTATCTTGGGAGGCCGAATTACAAACAGATTTACTAATATTTAAGACATGGTTAGTTTGAATATTTCGAATTTTATCTTTGTCGAACGACCGCTCAGTAGGATTAAAATGTTTTTACCAACTAAAATTGTATGTACATTTTGTTAGAATGTTTCAATCACTGTGAAGTCTTGCCCAACGCTTACCTTAATTATGTAATTTGGAAGATAATTGCCAGCTTAATGCGGCTAGCTTGTGGGAATTAACCTAATGTGTACGAAATTACCTCCGCAGGTGACGTGTACAGTAGACTAAAGGCCAAGACACACTAGCGAACACTTTAACATTGAATTTTAACTACAAATATGTGTACTATTTGCTTGGTTATTTGTAGCCAAAGGCCGCATTGTCTTGAAGTGGTTTTTGACTTCATAATAACGTTAAAATAATGAGAACCTACTTTTTTACAATACAATTAAAAAAAAAACTTTATTGTACACCAGATGCAGATCATTACAAAAAAAGTTTTTAGTAATTTTTTTTTGTCATTTACACGCGAGTACAATGGGCGTCCTTATCGCTTAAAAACTTGTTTATATTAGTATAATGTAACTAGCCCCTACTCTTCACACTTATATTATTATAAATGCGAAAGTTTGGATGTTTGGATGTATGGATGTTTGTTACCTCTTCACGCCGAAACTACTGAACAGATAAGGAATTTTTAGATTTGAAATTTCAGATTAACGTTAGCCTAGAACTGGAATAAATCATAGGCTGCTTTTAATCTCCTAAATCCCATGCGATAGAAATAATCTTTAAACGAAACAATAGAAAACGAGCGTGCGAAGCCGCGGGCAGAAACTAGTTCATTATAAACACAGCCTTAGAAAAAACAACAATTATAGTAAATAAACAGCGGTTTACACAACGTATTATTTAGTGCCATGACAGTTAATTGGTCGTCAATTAATTCGTTAGGAAAACAAAGCAATCTACTAATGCCCGTTTACACCAACGCAATGAGCTAATAATCAGCATTGACGACACTAATACTGTTATTTATTGCGGCGATTGTCTATCTGTAGGAATGTTTATGGGAGTTGGACGCGAAATACTTAGTTTCCGATACCTATATCGGATATGAATACTTAGTTTCCGATGTAGGTGTCGGAAACTAAGTATTTCGCGTCCAGCCGGTATAGGTAGCGGCGAGCTATGGAAAGAGCTAATATGCTCGGAATTTCTCTGAAGGATAGGATTCGTAATGAATACATCCGACAGGGAACCTAAGCAATTGACAGCTCTAAGAATAAGCAAGCTGAAGTGGTATTGGGCAAGCCATATCTCGCGAAGAACCGACAACCGTGGTGGGGTAAACGTGTTCTTGAGTGGAGACCGCCACCTTGGATGACGAACTGCGAAGGAATGCAGGAAGATGCTGGATGCGGCAAGCTAAAGACAGAGCGCTATGGCGCTCATTAGTGGCTCATTAGCATACAAGCCCATGTCGAACAATGGACAGGTACTAATAGGCTGATGATGATGATATCTATACCAAGCAAGATACAGTAACCTGATACTAACTTGTTAGCAACGCAGTCAGAGGCCTAAAGAGTTTTGCTTCGTTTGCCTAGTCGCGGTCTCCACTCAAGAGTTTAAAGTTTATAAAAACTTAAGTTTCTTCTATAATGTTAGCACCTTGCAACACTTCCGACGACCGGATTGCGGGTTCGATTCCCGCCTTGAAACAATTGTGTGTACAATCTGCAAATATTTGTTCCGGGTGTTCTGGTTGTTTTCTATGTATAATAAAAAATATCTATCTGTGTATGTATGTATTGTATTATGTATATCAGTTATCTCGTACCCATAACACAAGGTCTGCTTACCATGGGGCTAGATGATGCTGTGTGAATTGCCCTGCATTATTTATTATTTACTTCTACCAGCTTCAGTCTTCTTCACCTTCTGAATGGTCTCCTTTTTTGGTTAAGTGGCTGTGACGTATGGCCATCTGTTTAGCCATCTTTTGTTAAAAAGTTTTTCAATACTGAATTTAGGTACACTTACGTCATTTTTATCGGGACCTTGATTCGATTTTTGAGTTTTCCAATATTTCGGCACAGTTTAATGCGACATGATCACGAAGGCACTGCGAGTAAGTTTTTATTGGCAGACATAACGATCTACCCTAATTTTCGGTATTTTGCTATGAACGTTACCCCTACCACGGGTTTCGTTATCGAAAGCAACTCGATCACGACACAACACTGACGGTATCTGAACGTGACGTGGTGTGCGCGCGGCGTGGCGGCTTTTGGGTTAATTCATTCTTAATTCCCATGATAGTTTCATAAGTTTTTTTTAGATACACTGTTGTACAGAAACCTCATTTATCTTACAAAGTTCCACGCATCGTACTGGCTGTGGTCCAAAATTTGTAAAGTAGAATTAAAATTAAGTGTTTGTTGTTTCAATTTTGTAAGTTGCTTTACAAAATTAAGCCCTGTCTATTCTAGTTCTGATTTTATTTTGTATTGGAAAATCAGTACCTACTGTGCTCAAGCCGTCTCAGGATCCGATTTCTTATACTTTTGAATACTTTTGATGGTCCCATTGAATGTCCCAAAATTCTGATTATCGAGGTCTAAAGATAAAATAAATAAATTAGATAAATATTTAATACAAAATACATATTTTTCAAATATTATTATAATAAAGGACCAAACAGCATCATCTAGCCCAAAGGTCAGCAGAGCTGTGGGCGATAAAGTACCTTATTCGCGCTTATTCTATTAAAATACTTGTTTTGTTTACCAACAATCAACTGAATATCCTAACATTTCTACGTAGATAATATTTGCAAAGCAGTTAATTAAGTGTAATAAATCAATTATAACGATGTTAGTCTGGGAGTGGTAATTATTAGGATATAGAAATGCATTCATTTCTAATTCATTTATTTGGCAAAGATATATCATAAAACTAATTTACTCAATAAAAGTATGTAATCTGGTGTATATGTTGACAACCTTCTTTGAGCAAACTGGACCTTTCCGGCTTACTTGAAAGGGCGCCGGCAATTGCCATTACCATCGTGTTTTGTTGCCAGCAATGTAAATGCCAAATTTTTACCCTTATTTATAAACTAACCTGGTTTTTTATTTAGTTTTTTTTGTCATTTATATAGTTGTTTTTATTAATATATTTTTTATTGAAATGTGCATTGTTTGAGTAAAGCATACAAGCTTTGGCTTAAAATGACTGCCCTGCTACCCTCTCGAGCTTCAAGCTTGGTTATCGTTGCAGACATTGCTGTCTGGCATTAAGGCGTCAACCTTCGGTCTTGGTCATTAATTCAGTTTGTCTATCAAAGCCACTGCAATGCTGACCAAGCTGTGATGAGATTGACCTGCGGTTTCGGCCATCTTCATCGTGGCCTGCAAACCACCTACCTATTACTAACCTCGTCACTAATGTACTACCTAATTATTCACAATTACACAACCTATTCTTGAAGTACTTTAATATACCCATATAACTAATTCGATAAATTTCGCCTGCGATCTAAGTGATAGACCCTCATTTTCAGAGGAAAATTTGTTATCAAACACATACATACATACGTATATTTAGCAGTTTTTCTTATAATTAAATTGTAATTTCTGTTTCTTAAAATAAATCCTGACTTAACCGGTTGGCTATGTATAAAATTATTACTCTGTCTCCTGCCTCTCTGTTGTGTGTAATTAATTTTGGCATGGAAACGCGTCTCTTCCTTAGCATTATGATTACCGTGTAAACTTGCAGAATGTTGGGACATTCTGCAGGTTTAGACGGCGTCGATATGAAATCTTTTCCGTCAAACGAAAGATTTACTTCTGGATTTTTACGAAAACCCAAAAGATGTAGGCAGTGTACCACTAAATCAGGGTATATTATTTTAAGCAGTTCTTAGAATTCACAGCTCTAAGCGGTAGTATAATGTTTCTGTAAATAAATACCGACTGGTAAATCACGTTTTCCTGATCTTTGTTTTTGCATAAATATTTACGTGGGTAATATTTTCATTTTCAGAAATATTTCCCCCAGAAACAAACAAGCCGTTGAATCTGAAGAGCTTCCTCGAAATGTAATTTTTCTTTCCTAGAAATGTCGTACGTAAAGAAAATACCAAAATGAAAGCATAAAAGAGCCAATGGTGGACCAACCTTTTAGCTTTGTGACCAATAAATTACGGTTGTGTGACACACGGTGAGATATAGAAAAGGAATGCATGGAAACACTTCCTTAAAGAAGTTGATACATACTTTTTTTGCTGTGCTAGAAAGGAAGTATATTTTTTGGTAGAATCGCGAAAAACGGCTAGCTGAAATTCAACTCTCTCTTCATTCCACCTTTAACCCATTTAACTACATTATGTTACTATGTTCATACTATATATTAAAGTGCCACCGTCTATATTGTTCCTTCATGTCAAATCCATCCTAAGGTTGCCTGGAAAAGATCGCTCCCAGCAATAAGTCTGCCCTTTATACTTCCTTTATTCTAAGTATTTATTTCTGTATTGTTTTCTGTTTTGTGTGGAACAATAAAGTGTTTTCAATCTATATACATAGAAGAATAATTTTACTTCTTCCTTCTGTCAATGATGACACTACACAGAAGAACACTTGAGAAGGCAAAGTCATTGAAATGTATTAAAATGTTACTGAGAACTGGATCGGGGTTTCCAACTCAAATTGAGTCCTGTGAGAGAGCATGTGAAAATATAACTCGGTTACAACTAGGTGCTTTAGCTCGAGTTAGCATATGCGGTGAAGTTTTCAACTACTTTGAAAATTCAAATCTTTAGTCGTCGAGGAACTTTCATGACTCTTGTATTTATATGCTAACCTGAAATAGTTTCATGAGGATAAGCAAGGGTTGTCGCTGTTGAGTTCAGAAACAGTTAGTGTAGCTATAGTTTCCATTATGCAGTTTTTATTCAATTACAATCTACTTAAACTGCATAGAATTAATACCTTAAGAATAAGTTAAGCCACAGAATAACAATGTACTCGTAGTACTACAAGCAAGTTAACTAAGCTTTTAAGCTTAATAATTACTAACGAAATTTTACGTTTTCGGTGTTGTGATAGGTTGATTAAAATGAAACAATTAATGATTTATGTACTTAAAGTCAGCGAATGTTAGTTATTTGAGCTGGCAGCCCTGAAAAGTGAACCACTAGGAGTGAACGAAGATAGTCTACCTTGTTCAACTTACAGTTCTATAGTTACAATGTCTCACCTGCAATAAAGTGCCTTTACGAGTTGTGACACGGGAAGTAACTGACATTAAAGTTGACAAAGGGACTAGATTAGGTGTGTTCTCGAACCATTCGATATATCTCTCTTTATAGTGCGATTTTAGTGGACACAGGAACGAGATGACTAGCACATCTATTTAATTTTATAGTTTTCGTAAACTATGCAAAACTCATCCTAAGGCCTTACCTAAGGTGTGCCTAAGGGGAAACAAGTCAACGGTGCAAACTCGTCGGTAGCAACAATCCTTTGTTTGTAACTAGGTCGCTTACGCGCCGGCGCCATTCAGTTAATTACCTACGCCGATTGTTGAACGATCAAAATTCAACAATATTTATAAAATTAAGCAGTTCCCAAAAACCCAGCGCTGGGGTTGTAAGCGGCGGTTGTAGCTAATAGCTAACCATTATAAGGCTAATTCTAAAAAAGCAAACGGCTAATTTTACTATCTGGCGGCGACAGAGACATAAATATGAGACGTTATCTTAGTTCCATGCTCCGCGCGATAACCAAAGACAGTGATTTGTCAAGGCGGAAATAGAGCTTCCAACTTACAAAGCTTCGGCACTTTGTAGGAGTAAAGGTGAATAATATTCTTGAATTTCTTACTTCAACGTTTCCATTGGCTTTGAAATATAAAGCCGGTTACTGGCTGGTGTTACAAGTTGTAATGTACCATATTAATATGATATTTAGCCACGTACTAAAATCGGTCTTGTCGCTCGTTACGAGTGCCTTTTTCCTCATACTGCAGGAACGCTCGCCGTTGTAACATGTTGCATTACGCCTGTCCAAGCCAAGCCAAAAAAGTTTTTTACTTGGTAAATCATCATCATCATCATCAGAATATAGCAGTCCACTGCTGGACATAGACCTCCCCCAAAGAGCGCCATAGCACCCTGTCTTAAGCTTGCCGCATCCAGCATCTACTTCCAATCTTTCGCAGGTCGTCATCCCACCTGGTCGGAGGGTTTGGTAAATACTTGATATTTTTTTGGGAAGTCGCAGTTAAGAACGGATTCAAACAAGTTATATGTTTAAATTGTATTTTATATTTATTTTATTTTATTCTTTGAATGTAAATACCTATCTGTATAATTACTGAAAACCAGAACCAGTAACTGATTCAGACTTGGCTTCAGAAGACACGCGCAAAAGCCTGTTAAATTGTATTCATGGGCTGTAATAAAACGTTGGCCGTTTAGGTAATAAATTGTCCTTATGTTAAGGTGAAACGAAATTCCAGCCTTTGGTAGATTCAAAAAAATAATTGCATACGCCTCAGAAAATAAACGCGCATTGCTTAAATGTATTGCAGCCTCATTTCATGAAGGAACATACTTTTGTCTTTAATGAGCAAACTCTAATGAGTTGAGTTTGGTAAATTTGTTCATTGTTCTAATGAGTTGAGTAACACGTTTGTTGTGAAAATTGTATTTCCGATGATAAAACATCAAACCACCACGAGTATGTAGTGCTGAGTGTTTTTTTAACAACATTAACAAACTCTTTTAATTATGTGGGCGCTACAAAATTCGAACTTCGAAAAAAATACTAAAAGGCCCAAAATTTGAGTTTGAAAATTTAGATTTTCCACAGAATTTGAAATATTAATCTCATCTAATTATGCTCTCAAACTAAGTTCATAAATAACCGAAAGTTCCAAATAAAATTAAAAATTTGAAACACGCTAAAATGTGAAATTTCGACAGCAAAATCTGGACCAAGCTGCTGAACATTTTCTAACAGTCGCGCATGGCTTGAATGTTAAACTTTTGCTAGATTTTTACCGCATGACTGCTCCGACGGTCAGCTACGCAAATGATGAACAAGTTTAATATTTGTTTTAGCAAAGTTCTTTAAGAGATTTTTCATGAAATAAAAACATACATATGTAGGTAATAATCTAGTCATACTAATATTATAAAGAGGAAAGGTTTGATTTTTTGTTTTTTTTGTAATGAATAGACTCCGAAACTACTGGATCGATTTACTGAAGCACCGTTGGGAAGCTACACTATCCCCGGTAAACATAGGCTATATTATATTTTCAAAAAATTTAGGGAACCGTACTTAAACCGTGCGAAGCCGGGAAGGTCCGCTAGTATAATATAAAGTAACTAGCCCCGCGGCTTCGCCCGCCCACTACGAAGTCATAGGACCAGACACGTGGACCCATTATACCGGGGACGGAAAGGGGGACGTCCTCGATATAGTCGTCCACAAGGGTCTGAAGGCGACGCCGGAGCTCAGCGTGATGAACGACCTGCCGTCAGACCACAGACCGGTACTCCTGACGCTCGCAGACACGCCAAGCAGAGCAAACCCGCTTCCACCACGACGGATAATCTGTTGGGAGACCTTCCAGAGAGAGGCACAGGAGAGGACTATCAACAGACCCATCGAAACCGCCGAAGACGTGGAATGGGCCACGGAAGAAATCACCCAAGCTATCCAGGACTCCCTTAACACAGCATCGCACACCTCCACGACGACGAGGAGGGTAGACCCCCTCCCGGTGTGGATACGGGACCTCATCCGCGACAAAAGGGAGAAGAGGAAGCTTTGGCAGGAGACCGGATGCCCGAGAGTCAAGAGACAAGTGAACGCGCTATCGCAGCGCGTGAAGACTGCTCTTGACGACCATGCCACCGAAGGATGGGACAAGCACATCGACGCCATCACTGACAGCATCCCGTCAGTGCACCGACTATGCCGGCAGCTGGCTAGCGAGCAGAAGCCCATCCAACCACTAGAGGGTGACGATGGAAACCTAAGGTTCCGGGCTACGGACAGAGCTGAGATCCTGGCGGACAGCCTGGAGAAACAGTTCTCCCCGAACCCAACCACAGATGCGGAACACACGGAGCTCGTGGAGAGTCACGTGAGTGCCTACCTATCATCCGACGCACCAACCGAAGAAGAGGCCATCTTCATTCAACCCGGGAAGGTGAAGAGGATGATACAGCGGCTGCCCAGAAGAAAAGCTCCCGGACTGGACAACGTCACAAATGAGACCCTTAAGCACCTACCGCCGAAGCTCGTGGTGTCTCTCACACGGCTTTACAACGGCATATTCCGAAGCGGCCATTTCCCGACGAAATGGAAAGTCGGAAAGGTGGTGATGATCCCGAAACCCGGAAAAGATGCCAGGAAACCCGAAAGCTACCGACCGATCACGCTGTTGAGCACGATGTCAAAGCTGTACGAAAAGATCGTGCTCCAGCACTTGAAGCCGCACATAACGCCAAGGGAGGAACAATTCGGGTTCCGAGCCGGGCACTCCACCACCTTACAGATCACCAGAATCGTGAATGAAATGGTCACCAGCCACAACAAAAAGGAGTATGTCGTTGCAATCATGCTGGACATGGAGAAGGCATTCGACAGAGTATGGCACGAGGGTCTGCTCTACAAACTGTCCCAGTCCGGTGCCCCAAAGAAGCTGATCATGATCGTTGACAGCTTCCTACGGAAACGGAGCTTCAAGGTTGCAGTCGAACACGAGCTGTCGCCGAAGAAACCGGTGAAAGCCGGTGTGCCGCAAGGAAGCTGCCTCTCGCCAGTATGCTACGCCTGGTACACCGATGACATCCCTGTCATCGGGCAGGCAAAGCTCGCACTCTACGCAGACGATGCAGCCTACTACGCATCATCATACCGGCCAGAATACGCCGTGAAGCGACTGCAACCCACATTAGACGCCCTCCCAGAATGGCTCCAAAAATGGAGGCTCTCCGTGAATGTGGCTAAGACCCAGGCCATCATCACGGGAAGAACGACGCTGCCAACCCCCCTGAAGCTGATGGAGAAGGACATCCCGTGGCAACCAGATGTAAAATACCTGGGTGTCACCATCGACCGCCGCCTCAGCTTCAAGAAGCACGTCGATCAAGTGATAGGGAAGGCGAGAGGTGCGAGAAGCAAGCTCCTACCGATCCTACAGTCACGCCTGCCGCTTCGGACGAAGCTACTTATCTACAAGACCTACCTCAGATCACGGCTTACCTACGCGGCTCCAGCGTGGTACCCGTGTCTGAGTGTAGTAAACAGAAACCGTCTCCAAGCGCAGGAGAACATCACACTCCGTAGGATCGTGGGAGCACCGCGATACGTCCGCAACGCCACCATCCACAGAGACCTCCAGATAGAAGTCATAGGCGACTTTATAACCCGGCTTCTCTCTAATATGTTTGGAAAAGCAGACGCTTCCGATTACCGGCATATTAGAGAGATAGCCCCGCAGCACGCCAGACCACCGGACCGCCCAGGAATAAGACGGTACAAGCCATACGCAAGGGAGCTCCAAAACAAGGAAGACGATAAAAACGACACCAATGACACCAATAACACTACAAATTCAACACCAACACCGGTGGCCGCTGCTTCGGTCGCTGATCGGTTCGCTGGGCCTTCCCCTCGGGGATCTCACCTGGCAGGGCTAGATCGCACTGAGGCAACAGGCGGCTCCGGTGACGGTGTTTGAATAGGTACAAGTGCCAATTAAAACCCAACAGACCCACCCATAGTAATGGGTGGAGACGCGCCAGGGCCAGGGGGCATAGCCCCGATACCCTATCCCCGCCCCCTCACAAGGGGTGAGAAGAAGAAGAAGCTGTTCGCCCGCTTAGAAATATATATTTCAAAAGGTTTACAAACCTTCATCTTGAATCACTCTATCTATTTAAAAAAACCGCATCAAAATCAGTTGCGTAATTTTAAAGATCTAAGCAAACATAGGGACAGACAGACAGCAGAACTTTATATATATAGGTAATTACTTAGTTTTTGCCCTACATAACCCAATTCAACCTAACAATGTTTACCATGTAAACAAATAGCAAACATTTGAAAGTTTTATTTGAATAAAAAGTGAAGTATTTTTTTTCTGTGATGATGGAGTCACAAAGGGCTTTGCAATAGATTCTAACTGAACCTATATAGTTAAATTGCTGAAAATCATTAGTTTCTATTTTGGCACATTAAAGAATGAAGATTAAGGATGAAGATGTCGTGTATACCTACTGCCATCAATTATCGGCTGTAACTCCGGGTACACCCACTCGCCCGATATATAATCCCGATAAATAATCTTTACATTTCCATTTATTTTAATTAAACTTTACTTTTATTACTTTTTATTAATTTGCATGAGAATAATTATTTGAAATATTTTATTGTTTGTGAAACTTAACTGGAACATTTTCAGGCGAGATATGAGTACCAATTTTTTGTAATGCCACCTCTCTATTTACCATGTCTGATATGAATAAACTATTTGTATTTAATATTAAGAATAACAACTAGGACGTTAATAAAATAACCGTTAGAGTCATCGTACAAAACCATATTCGTCTGTGTATCTGATAAATATGATTTAATTAGATTTTAGTACTTACCTGTAATATAATGCCGTGAAATCGCACCTAAATTTGACGCAAATCTGGAACTCTATCTCTAAAATGGTTCATGAAATATATATTAAGATTAGAACCAAAATAAATACAGCTACTGGAATCTATATAATTAACGCATCTTTGTGTAGGCCCACTTAACAAAAACAGCCTTGTTTTGAAACAAAATAATCCATAAGCCGCCATTACCGACGGTCTTAAGCATTAAAACAAATTATTATTGTTTCTTTTGCATTTATAAGCGCTTTACTCTCCCGGCACGTATACCATTTGATAAAAGCGCAACTATCGTCTGCTTTAATTTGGCAACAACGTGAGCAATCCTTTGAAATCGGAGTTGCAATACAACTAGCAAAACCAATGGAAGCCGAATAAAAGTGTGCATGTGACAAGCCTAGCCATGATAGAGTCCAGTATAAAAAAAAAACCTTTAAACCTGAACGTAAGCTGGGCCAGGCCTATGTCCAGCAATTTAATTGGAAAGGGAGGAATTGAATATTTAGTTTTTGAGTTTTCCAATATTTTGGCACAGTTTCATTAGCCATGATCACGGAACAACTTTATTATATATTTTTTTATTCCATATTAGTACACGGTAATTACTAAATATTAGTATTTGACGGTACACAATGTTGACTTACAAGTCAATCTTACGATTCCGTTGGAAAAAGTATGATAAGGTTTTTGGGTTCTGCCTTAAGGAACCCTAACAAAACCAGGCCGCTGAAAGCCAAATAACGGTCAGAAAATATTTAGAAAGTTCCGTACCTGCAGTGAATCTGTTTCACAAATGAAAAATGGTATTTGGTCGAATATTGCTACGGGGGCAGCAAAATATAAATATTGATAAAGATAAAAACCCTTCAAATGAAGATAATAATTTATTTTGAACTAATAATATCTAAGTGTGAGTAAACTCCGAATCGTAAATATAAAAACTCTAGAACAGCTTTTTACCAGAGAATATAAACTGATACTAACCTAAGGTTTTTGTAATCATAGTTGGTAAGCCCTCACACTAGGGGTAATCTCTAAGAAATTAAATAATTTCCCAAAAAAATAAATCGATTTCGACGGGACTTGAACCGGGTTGAGGGTCGCGAGTTCAAGTCTCGTCGAAATCGAAAATTTTTGGGCTATTCTTTAATTTCATACTAACCTTTTACTATGAACCAACATGACGTTTGAACGATGCCGGGACCAGTTTTCTTAAACATAGTTAAAATACCTTTTCTTTATGATCAAGTCTCCTTACAAACAAAAACTAAATTCAAATCAGTTCATCCGTCTGGCTACGACGCCACAGATAGCACACGACACAAGTACCTATAAAATAAATAGTTTTCTTACGTAGGTACCCTATAATAAGTATTTTAGTACCTAAAATAATTATATTAATGTATCTCGTTTCTGGAAATAAATAATGTATTATATTATTATTATAAATTCCCTTTTCTATGTAGGAATTATGTAGGTATGTTATAATTTCCAGGTGTAAAAAAGGATCTCAGTTTGTCACCAAAATCTCAATCCTTTAATTTGTAACTTTTTATCGAAAGTTTGTAAATGTGAGTGTTTGTTACGGAAAGATCTTTGATCTCAAAAAGTGCCTAAAGTATGATTAAAATAATTTTTGGTGGGCATGAGGTCCTAAACCTGCTAAATCTATGACTCGCAAAATTGCGTGCAAACTCTTGTAGAAAATATAGTCGAGCTTTCTCTGCGAGCTCAAATTGATCATTTTCAAACTAGAAACGAGAATTGCATTGGAGCATTACGCATGCAAAATTGTACTCGGGACGTAACGTAGGTGGTGATTACATTACGTTTAGGTCACGTGCTCGTTTGGCAGTTCTATTCGGTATCGGAGCGAACGCAGCGTAAGGATTTGTTGCTTTACCGCTAGTGTGGACGCACCGCCGCCGATACGCGATACTGTTGTCATTGTGAGGCGACTGTGTTAGTGGAATTATGCCCCAGGACTTCTGCCGATGACAATACCTATAAAATCTGAAAGAAGTGGACGTACCCTGTCGTCATAATTATAAATACCGAAGCCGATTTCTGACTGAAAACTGGCAGCCTAAGTTAAAGCTAATTCCACGTAAGTACATTTGGAAGCTGCTAAAGAAAACAACCAATCATTGTCGCCTTCAAAAACAAACACTTCGTATAATGAACGCGTTGGGTGAGTGTTGCAAAACAACCTCAGTGCGGTTTGAGTCGTAAATTCAAATTTAAAATCTGTATACACGGTAGGTAATCGGAACCACTGTCTATTTTAAAACTTTTACTTCGCGCTTCATGCTGTGGTGTTGCTGATATGCGTAAAATAGGTTAGTATTTTGTGAATCTATAGGTACCATTAAAGTTCGGTTAGTTCCACGAATATACCTACAATTCATCATCAGCCCATAGCAGTCCACTGCTTGACATAGGCCTCCCCCAATGAGCGCCATAGCGCCTTGTCTTCAGCTTGCCACATCCAGCATCTACCTGCAGTCTTTCGCAGGTTGTCATCCCACCAGGTCGTCGTCCTACACTACGTTTACTTCGCGAGATATGGCCGGCCCACTGCCACTTCAGCTTGCTAATTCTTAGAGCTATGTCGATAACTTTGGTTCCCTGTCGGATGTATTCGTTACAAATCCTATCCATCAGAGAAACTCCGAGCATAGCTCTTTCCATAGCTCGCTGAGCGACTTTGAACTGGTGGACCAGCCCTATCGTGAGTGTTCACGTCTCAGCTCCGTAGGTCATAACGGGTAGGACGCATTGGTTGAAATTTTAGTTTTCAAGCATTGCGGTATGGATGACAAGAAAACTTGACGTAGTTTCCCAAATGCTGCCCAGCCTAGATGGATCATCCTTACAATTAGACATAGACAAATTATTTATTTGTCACTACATGTACACACACACAATATAAATGAACAATTAAATACTACTAATCATTCATTAAACAATAAAGAAATACAACAACAAAAATACGAGACAATTACTCTTTATTGCACATCAAATAATACCTATAGGTACACAAGTCAGGAAAATACAAATACATAAATATTACGTGGTACGATGGGCGGCCTATGAGCGATGTCTGCCAAGCAACCTTTTTTTTAAAGATACTCTATTTATTTGCTGGTTTTAGGTAAATTTAGTATCCGACCGTGTATCCAGATCTACAAACAACTTTAACTTACAGTATAGGTACTCATATTTCTAATAGACGAGTTCCTACTGAGGGTTTACTTTTGCGTGCATACCTACCTAAACTATCATGAACGCTTACCTACATTTTGGGAAGGAACGTATTGAAAAAATATTTAAAAAAAATTAGGATTCCTGCTGCACGGCGCATCTGTCCGAACCGCAGCTGCAAGAGTTGCACTCGATTTCTTTGAAATTTGCGGCGATTGCGGCTCTTGCGGCGTGAATAGTGAGCGATTCAACACAGATATACTTTTATCATTGAAAACTTGGCAAAACTGATACAAATAACAGAAGACAATATAACAGCAAAGTTATAAATAGACAGAGATAGATAGAAAACATATACTATACAAAACAGGAAACAATACAGAAATAAATACAAAAAAACTTCAACAACGCATAATCTTACCTACATGTACAGCGAAAGCGTTTGAATTGGAATTCGAAAACGAACAAGAGTTCAAAAAAATGATGAATAAGAAAATCAAAAATTGTTTCGAGCCTATGTGCTTTGCTTAATACCAATGTCGATTAATATTTTCCACCAATATTCTCTGGGTTTTGTTTTTAAGCGAAAAATATCCAGGTTTTTTGTATCTTTTTATATTTGTAGGTATATGCTCGGAGTTTCTCTGAAGGATAGGATTCGTAACGAATACATCCGACAGAGAACCAAGGTTATCGACATAGCTCAAAGAATTAGCAAGCTGAAGTGGCAGTGGGCCGGCCATATCTCGCGAAGAACCGACGGCCGATGGGGCAAACGTGTTCTTGAGTGGAGACCACGACTCGGTAAACGTAGTGTAGGACGCCCTCCGACCAGGTGGGATGACGACCTGCGAAAGACTGCAGGTAGATGCTGGATGCGTCAAGCTGAAGACAGGGCGCTATGGCGCTCATTGGGGGAGGCCTATGTCCAGCAGTGGACTAATATAGGCTGATGATGATGATGATGATAAAAACATTAGCAAGGACCAACAAATTCATCTCTAAAATTCATAACCCTTCCACGTAAAATTCTACATTGCTTATGAAACTATGCGAAACAGCCATACTCGTAGTTGTATCCCATAGTTTTTATACTTACATGAGCAGCATGGTGCCGTCTTAGAATTTGCACCACTCCATCTTTTCCCGGGGTTGTCGTGAGAGGCAACTAAGAGATATACACTGGGAGTGGGCAGCAACGCCTTCTGCAGAACGATAAATTCACCACCGAACTGCTATACCCAACCCACATGCCCAGCGTGGAGATTATGAGCATTTCCATGAGATAAAAGCGAAATGGTGCTTATCAGGATGAGTTCTGCTACCAGTATCGAACCAATATAGGTTGTTGAGGCAAAGGTAACATAACACGCGATTTAGATCAAGTCAACAAGACGCGAGATTGCTTGTTACCCTGGGACCTCGCTTATAATCGCGAGAGATTATATAGAATTGTAGAAAGTACTGCCACCGGAACAATATGGTTACTGATTATACTGTGATGTTTCAGCTTATTCAGAGGACCGAATCACTGGCAACCGCCCTGGCTATAGTGTACCTATAACGGAGTTGTCTGAATAGAAAAATCAGTGTAAGGCCAGCTTCCAGCATTGAACCAATATAGGCTGTTGAGGCAGAGGTTACGTGAGCCACGTGTATTATGGTATATATATATTATGTGCGGTAGGTACACGTAAGGTATTTACCTAGGTAAGATACGTCGGCAAACGGCTCCCACTGAAATATCCTTCCTATATTTCCTTCCATTTCTGTGTACTCTGTGACTTTGCTCAGTTTGCATTACAGCTAGGTTGTGATGGATGTTCAATTTCAGTAACGTGTTTCTACATGCAAGAGCGTACGAAGTGTGATATTCATAAATTACGCTGTTCTTCTCAAAAACTAATTAGAAGACGGTGTTTCTGAAGCTTTGTTGTTGTGGACTAGATGGCGCTACCTAGTTGTTTTATCCTTATATTTTAAAAGATTTTACGATGAATTGGAGAAGTATATTTATCTATTTCTCGATTCTACATTGCATTAAGTAGGTACCTACTGCGACAGAATAACGAGTACCTACCTATATTATAGAAATAAGAGTATAAATGTGTCTGGTCTTACCATGTTTAAATCGTCATAACTTCTAAACTATCTTACTTATAGCTAAGATGCAAAACTTATTTTGAAGCACACAGTATTTACTATCGTTCAAAATCAAAAAACTTGTAGCTTGACAGTTTCGATTCTATGAAAAAGCTAATAATTCAATTTTTTTTTGTTTTATAAATTCTTTTTTCCTCTATTATAAAAAAGAAATTGAAACAATGTTATCATTGCTTTATTGTCCACATTATTGGCTATCAAATGAGTCCTCTATCGTCTTCCTAGGACCTCTACATGGGTAGCTATAGCTAAATCAGTACAAGCACCCGTGCTTCGAGGCAAAAGAAAACAAAATGGCTGCCATTTTGTCATGGAGGTAGAAAAAAACAATAGGGATAGTGATTTGTCGATAAAATTTACCGTATTTCACCCCCCCCCAAAGTCTCCGACACCGGTGACCAGACACGTTGTATAGTACTTACTACTGACTCACGATTGGGCTAAATATGTACCTATCGATTGGATTAGATTGATTCTTTATGCGACTAGACAAGGCAATTTTTTTTAATAAGAAAGTTTTTTTTTTGTCTAGTATACATACTTATATAAATGTTAAATACACTATTATAATTAGGTGAGTATAATTACAATATAGCCATAGAATTGGCTAATGGGTAATTTAGTTCTAACTTATTTTTATAATAACATATTACTAAGAACGTATCCAATGGCACTTTTCTTATTGCATCGAATGGGTACGTAGTCGATGTCTTATTGTCTCTATACTTAAGGTGAAGAAGACACTTTGTTCATGTCATCAAGAAAGTAAATGAAAATCAAATGACATCAGCCTAATCCAATTTCCATTGTCTAAAAAGATTCTAAAATAATTTCAGTACACTTTAACAAAGCAAAGAAAACGGCATTATTCTACTTATCTCGTCACATAATGATATAAAAGAGAGGGTTGTTTGAAACCGTCCCACGGCAAATGGTTTGGACTCAATACCCTGAAATTGGGGTCTGTCGGCTAAATAAAGGAAGCATCCGTTTTAACTTTATGGATGCTATTTTGGGACTTTCAAGTAATTTCATAATTTACCTTGGATATTATTACGCACCATGCGTTCTAATTTTATCATTGCTTTATTTGAAAATTTCGGAAGCAGCAGGTACTTTAGGGTAAATGATGACAATATTAGGGTAATCTACACTCAATTTTTAAAAGTACTTAATTAGTCTAAATAAATAAAAATAAAATATTAAAAATTTACATTTTCTAGTTTTGCTCTAAATTTGATGAAAACGCTATACGCAATGGACGCCATATTGCTCTGTGATCATGACGTCAGTTGGCTGAGTGAGTACTAAAAATACATTATTAATATAGCTAAAGTAAAAGCAGTCGGTGGTCAAAAAATTTTTAATTTTAGTTGTTAAAATAACAAAATAAAGTACAGGTACTTTTAAATAGTTTAAAATCCTTTTGGCTGAATGCCTGAAACAAATAAGTGTTCCAGCAGTCATCATCATCATCATCAGCCTATATTAGTCCACAGCTGGACATAGGCCTCCCCCAATGAGCGCCATAGCGCCCTTTCTTCAGCTTGACGCATCCAGTATCTACCTGCAGTCTTTCGCAGGTCATCATCCCACCTGGTCGTTCACTACGTTTACTGAGTCGTGGTCTTCACTCAAGAACACGTTTGCCCCAGCGGCCGTCGGTGTTCCAGCAGAAATTATTAAATTGTATTATAATTATTATTTTAATAAGTACATAAAGAGATGGATGGCTTTTTAACCCATCAAAATGAAACAGTAGGTACCTATCTAATTAATGAAAAGCTACTTTGACTTCGAAATGTCATTACATTTAAATTAAATGTCTTTGATGAGTTGTCATAACGAAGAGTGCCACCTCTTTGATCTGAATGATTAAGTTTTCTTACAGAAAATGATCTTAAGGTTCCCGAAGTACAGAAACATTAATTAACATTTAGTCAGCATCATATTTTATATCAGTACTTACAAAAAGGCTTAAAATGTCAATTATCATTGTCGTATATAGGCCTCCCGTAATGAGCGCCATATATAGATATATAACCTATACATTTATTATCACCATCATCATCAGCCTATAGCAGTCCACTACTGGACATAGGCCTCTCCCAATGAGCGCCATAGCGCCCTGTCTTCAGCTTGTCGCATCCAGCATCTACTTACAGCCTTTCGCAGGTCGTCATCCTACCTGGTCGGATAGCCACATTTAATTTATACAGGTATCAAAATTAATAATTGTTAAGAGTTGTTGTGACCGCACTGAGTGGACAGATTTTGGGGAGGCCTTTGCCCAGCAGTGGGAAGAAACAGGCTAAAAAAAAAAATTGTTGTTATAGTTAACCGTCAATACAGTCTTAAATCCATCATCTGCATGCAATGTATATAGTTTGTATCCTTTTTTTTATTTCTTGTTTTTGATACTTCTCCGTCTGTTTGTTTGTGATGTACCAACTCTGAGTTTGCTTATATCTTTTTTCCATCACTAGGTTGCCTGGGAGAAATCGCTGTCAGCGATAAGGTATATTGTACTTTTAATATGTAATGTTTAGATATAAGGTGTTATTTTATAGTTTTAAGTGCAATAAAGAGTTCATTCATTCATTCAAGGCCGCCTATTGTACTTTTAATATGTAATGTTTAGATATAAGGTGTTATTTTATAGTTTTAAGTGCAATAAAGAGTTCTTTCATTCATTCATTCATTCTGCCTGTAGTTATTCCACCTGGCCAGAGGGCGTGCGTCATCGACTACGTACGTCGATGGCGTGCGTCCGACGTTTACCGAGTCTCTCGTGGTCTGCACTCAAGAACACGAAAATGTCAATAGCTAAGCTGATTAAGACCTAACAACACTTAAAAGTTGAAGACAGACATTGATAAATTCACAGAACACTTTAGACAAAGTAATCCATTTTGTATTTTCTCTCGGGAAGAATCTCTGGAATTTCTTTGTTTTGTTACTTTTGTCAATCTCCTTTATTACACATTCTCGCGCACATATTTGGGCCATTACGAAATAGCCTTATGGGAAAATAAAGACATTTAAGCTATTAGAATAAGGCTGTTGCAGAGTAAAATATTTTCGCAGATAAAAACGCGGGATACATAATGACAACGTTTAAAATAATATTGATTAAATAAATAAATTAATTAATAATGCTGGGCAATTCACAAAACATTATTATCTAGCCACATGCTAATCAAAGTTATATGTACTCGATAACAGATATAGATCTACACAGAGATATATTTTTAATTTGCCATATAAAATACAAATACAAATACAAAATACAAAAAATTTATTTACCAAAAGTTTACAATTATAATAACACCTTAACTTAGTTTATGTACATACATTTAAGAGTTTATTGGTTGAGGTGTTGCACTTAACAGTGACCCCCGCACTAGGCTAGGCCTGTTTCGCGAAAAACACACAGAACACATATCTGCAGGTCGTAGAAACATTTGTCCCGAGGCAGGAATCAAACCCAAATCTTCCATCGCGCCACAGAGGTCATCAAATCTGTTATACAAGATCCCATTTTCTCATTTTTTTTTTAAATCCTAATTTTTTATTGATCAAGACTAAACACGATTCGGAAGTACTTTTGAGGTAAGTAGTTTAAGTTAAAACTGAAACTTACTAGATATTTCCCAAAAATAAAGTACTTATTTTCTATTTATATATGAAGTCTTGAAGATCACTTTATTATTGCACAAAGTAAAGAAGCTGGTAAAAGAAACCTCTAGCCGTTTTTCGTCATTTGACTATAAGCTCTGAAAGGATTTCTAATCTCCGAAGCCAGCAGGGTATGACGCAGTTCAAACGGGCCCAGAGTGAGCCCGATAGTGATATCCCAATCACATTGCTCTAATGACAGGGTCTCTATATTGTGGAGTTTGTATTGCCATCGTTGAGGCATAGCGTAGGGGGTTACAGGAAGCAAACTTAGGAACTTGATAGGAAAATTTTAAGATTTATTTATTTAAACTTTATTGCACTATTAAAGGTACGTAGTAGATAGGTGGGCTTAATGCCGAGGCATTTTCTTCCTGCCGACCAGGAAACACATGTTTTAAATAAAGGGTTGGCGTGCTAACATTACATACAAATATAAGTAGTAGTAACTATGTTTATGACATTTTATAATTTATATATACATATACCTAAAATACATATTATATTATACATATCTATATACCTAAGAAAACAGCTAACACAATAAATATACAGTTCCAAATATAGCATAAGTATCAAATCAAAACAAAAGAAGAAAAAATAAAAATAAATAGAAAAGATTCACGGTTACCTACTCAAATAACATGTCTATGTACCGTCTGTTAACTGATTAGCGGCTCTTCCCGGCTTCGTTCGGGTAGACATTTGTTGCATGAACATTTTGCGATGAACTAAATGTAAACGTTTATCTTTATGCAGATCATAAATAAATAAATAAAATATTACAATTCAAAGTCAACATATTTAATATATTATATGCTTACCATGGGGCTAGATAATGCTGTGTGAATTGTCCAGCATTATTTAGTATTTATTTATTTATTTAAGGTCTGTAGCGTCCGCTGCGACATAAAAAAAAACCTTTAATTCCATAACCAGTAACATTAATCATATCAAATTTATAACAAATATTATTAAGAAATGAAGTAATTAGATTAAATGTATTGAGAAAAAAAACATGCATAGGTATTATTATTAATATGAATGTACATTATTATAGTATTTAATTAATTTTAATTTTAATTATGTTCTAAAATTTAAATTTCGGTGGTTAGGACCTTTTTTGGGTACAGGCCTCATCCAGCTCCTATATTGTCTTTTTATTTTGCCTTAATCTCGCTAAGTCGTTGTTAGTAGGAATGTCTTATACATTCATTTTTTTTGTCTTGAATCGTATAATTCTTTTGTTTATATTTTCGTATTTATTCTCTTCAGTAGACAGTGATTATGTGTTGTATGTACTAGATATATTTCTTTCTATGATTCTTTCGTCTCATATTTTTTTGTGAGCTGAGGGTCGCTGCATAACCGTCTGGTAATGATGATGATTTCATAGATAAACACTTTATTATACACACAGAACAGAAAACAATACAGAAATAAAAACTTAGAACAAAGGTATAAAGGGCGGCCTTATCGCTGAGGGCAACTCTGGGATGGACTGGACTTGAAGGAACAATATAGACGGTGGCACTTTAATAAATAATTGGTAACAAAAACAAAACAAATACTTACACTACAAACATTATAATAAACTTACATAGACATAAGATAAGGTTATCAATCTTAAGGATGATGGTTGATAAAAGCACAAAACACAATACTGGTGCTTGGTGAATGAAATAGGCGCCTACTTTACCAAGTCGAACTTTTTCACAAAGAGATCTACCTACTGCCATACTCACACTGTGTCTATTTCTACCAGATGACGGCAGACGCGTAAACAAAACATTTTATTAGATTCGGGCTCAGCTTGAAACTATCGCTTTTGCTATCGGGACATGCCTAATCGGGACCCAAATTAAACATAAACCAATGGCATGGAAATGAATTGGATCAGGTGAATTTATCATAAGTGTTCTATCTATGTTGATGTTTTGCTTAATTCTATCGTATCTTAGATATTAAATTTATTGAATCAAAATAAATTTTGCGTCAATATCGAATCAGTATCTTTGCTTTTCAAAAATATTAATAAATTTTATTATTTAACAACTTAAACGACGCTCGAATTGCGGTGGCGGCATTATTTGATGACGATCGATGTGACGCGGTGGGCGATGGTCCACCTGCAACGCAGGAAGTTGCGGGTTCGATTCCCGCCTCGGAACAATTGTGTGTACGATCTGCAGATATTTGTTCCGGGTGTTTTGGTCGTTTTCTATGTATAATAAAAAATATCTATCTATGTAATGTATTGTATTATGTATATCAGTTATCTAGTACCCATAACACAAGCTTTGCTTACCATGGGGCTAGGTAATGCTGTGTGAATTGTCCAGCATTATTTATTTTATTTATTTATTTGGCACTTTTACAAACAATCTTGCTGTTTTTTTTATGAAATGACTCTAATTGAAACAAATGAGGTCAACCATTGTTAGTATTAGACGGTAGGTAGGTATTAAAATCAAAACCGATGTTAATGTTATTCTAATCTTGCGTAATAATAGTTTCGTTATCACAGTCAATTAGGTTTTGTTATTATCAAATTAGCAAAGGTTTATTTTAATTAGTTTAAACATAAACGCGTAGTGAATATAACGTAAATACTTTAGGATTAGATTCAATTATTTGGCGAAGCACCTATTTAGTTGGTTTACTGACTTAGTTTTTACTGTTTACTTTACTACGTTGGCTAAAAACCCAAAATAGTTCGAGAAGACCTCATATTGTAATAAAATGAACAGTTAATGAGTTTCTTCGGGGAAAACCTGCTCCATCTTAGCTCACTACTCAGCTCTTACTTTAGCGAAGGTTTTAGTCATCATCATCATCAGCCTATGATAGTCCACGGCTGGACATAGGCCTCCCCAAAGAGCGCCATAGCGCCTTGTCTTCAGCTTGACGCATCCAGCATCTACCTGCAGTCATTCGCAGATCGTCATCCCACCTGGTCGGAGGGCGTCCTACACTACGTTTACCGAGTCGTGGTCTCCACTTAAGAACACGTTTGCCCCAGCGGCCGTTGCTTCTTCGCGGCCCACTGCCACTTTTTAAAAAGAATTTAGTGAAAAAAAGGTTTTAGTGAAACACACAAATTACAGCCACTCTAAACTCTAGTGTAGCCCAAAAAGGCCTTGATAATAAACAAACCTTCACATGCCATCCGTAAAGAATAAAATGTTTATTACTCCCTCGATCTTACCTCTTGTCATAAAATGTATCTGAATTCATAGGCCCTTCAATACTTTCCTCGAGGGAAATCTGGAAAAAACTTTACATCAAGACTCCTTATCTACATAAAATTGAAAGCATAAATAACATAGGCAAAATGCTTAGTTGCGGTCTTGGAGATATCTCTCTAAGACAGCAACTAAGCATTTACTAATTACTAGTAAATTAGTAGTAAGTAGTAGTTTTTTTTTAAAATTACAAGTTCCTTTTTTGCTGTAATTTTCAAATTTGCAATGATTTGATGAGTTACACTGATAGTTATTCTTATAAAGTAATTTATGACTATAATTATCACCTGCAGACAATCATGCAATTATATACAATGGATTTGTTATTAGACTTACTTCAGGCACCTGTTTCTCTCAAAACGAGTAAAAAATATAATCAAACTATACCGGCTACTGGGATCTAGGTTTACTTCCTGTTTTAGAGAGATAATAAAATACCTTTCAACTTGTCCGTTGGGTAACCGAGGCTCCTTGGGTTCTCAAAATTTTACCAGAATGTCTGGTTAAAAGCGATGCGTGACTAGTATCTCAGCAGGGCAATACCAGCGTCCAGGAGACGCTTCCAATTGGTATAGATTTAGACCAGTTGAGCTATCCATAGACTGTTTGGAACAGTCTATAATTAGCCCAACATTTTCAATAATATTTAATTATTGTAAATACTAGTTCTGATTTGTGTACATATTAGAGTTGTAATTTTCGGTGTAAAAGGAACTTTACATTCATTTTTAATAGGAATTATAAATACACTGTACCTAATGTAAACAAAGAAGTCCAAATAGAAAAACAAGAAATAGAGGTAGAGTTTTCCGAACATAGCAGCTTTGCCGAGGAATATTATAAACTTAATAATTAGTTCTGCTAAAGTGAGTTGACCATGTTTTTGGGTACAACCTAACAGCTGGCGAAACCACAGGCAAAACAAATTACGAAATAGTTTTATTATCAATTTAATATCGATTTTAAATGGACGAAAATAGAGCTATGTACAATTTTTAGTTTTCGTTTAATATTCATTTATTCTCAAAAAGACAATTTAAAGTCACTTACATGAGAACAGGATTCTTAGGTTAAGGTTATACATAGGTTGTGGTCATTCAATAGCTGGCTCATTCACACAGCATTATCTAGCCCCATGGTAAGCAGAGCTTGTGTTATGGGTATTAGATAATTGATATACATAATACAATATTATTACATAGATAGATATTTTTTATTATACATAGAAAACGACCAGAACACCCGGAACAAATATCTGCAGATCGTACACACATTTGTTCCGAGGCGGGAATCGAACCCGCAACCTCCTGCGTCGCAGGCGGACCTTCGCCCACCGCGCCACATCGGTCGGCTCATTTGATGTGTTCACTTAATAAGAAGTGACTTATCATTTATGATATGTTGAGCTAATTTCGGTGTTAAAAAGAAAGAAAGAAAGAAGTTTTAAATCATTTTAACGGAAGATAAACTTTGATCTATTACATTTACTTACACACGTTGACCCCGAAGTGGGTCTTAGCTTCGCCAAAATAGATAGCCACCAGGTCTCTCCTGTGCTGCAGCATTGCCTCCGTCCAGTCCAGTGCGAAAATTTGAAGAACCAGAAATACTGGCCGAGACCAACATCATTAGCGATATAAGATCACACAAGTTACGCTGCTGATTTGGCTACGATAGACGAAGACTGGGCTGCAAAACGGGCTTTGTTTGGAGCGCAAGTTGATCGACGACCAACGATCGGTCCACTGGAAGGAGTAGGAGGAAGTGGAGAAGGACCTATGTGCACTCCAAATCTTTTATTTATTTATAATCCAGTGCCAGTCAAATCTTCTTTATCATTTTGCACAAACGAATTTTTCTTCGAGCAAAGGTGAGATTTCTGTTAAATATTTCCATGGTATGTTTCGTAACATGATAGGTACTAACTGACCTAAAGATTTATAAAGTTTAATCTTACAAATAGCTTAAAAATATAATTTAAATCAACTTCAGCGCAACTTATGTCTATAAACTATTAAAAGACTTGAGATAAAGTATGAATTCCTTAATTTAAACAATAACTTAGTCATTGAACCAAGTTTATAAAATCAAATTCTTTTTCAACAAAAAGCACAGAAATTATACAAATACGAACCCGGAACATCTGAAACTCTTAAAATAAATTAAAATAGGTTGGTACGTCAGCTCACCAAAATTCATTTGAGAATTTCGTTGAAAATTTCTTGGCGCTTTGTAATAGCCTCTCAGCGCGGTTGCGAAACTAAGGTTAAATTTAATTTCATTGTCTTTTGTCTAATTAAAGTGTTACAATCAAGTTGTAGGTAGGTCTCCTGTATATCCTTGGAATATCATAAAGATCGCAGTGGAGGTGTTAAAATACAATTAAATTGATGTCCTTCCTCCATTCCTAGCCGTTAAATAAATAATAATATAAAGTTTATTGTTCCAAAGAGTTGCTCATAGCAAAACATTAAAGCGAATTGATGTGTTAAAGAATCTAGGTGGTTCTTATTCAATTACTGTCTACAATGTTACATGTCAATTCTTATACTAAATTGATCATCAATATCAGATAGTATCTATCGGTAAATAATAGATTATAGTGGTGTTAGCGATTTCAATTTGTAATCTTAGTCTAGTTCTAAACCGATCTGAGAAGCATTTGTAGAGATATTTACCTATTTACAATGATATCTGGCGCTCATTGGAGGCCGCCTATGTCCAGCAGTGGACTGCTATAGGCTGATGATGAATGATATCTGTTAACTACGTATGACTAAACACAACCTCTTTGCGTGCCCATAAGTGGTTATTTCTCTAGGTAATACCGGTGTTAAGTGGTAATTTGTTGATAGCCGTTCTACCAACAAACTGTGAACTTCTGCTAGTACCCCTGAGGATTGTCAGTGACTCCCAAACACCCAACCATCCAGCTGGATCCTGGAGATATCTGATGTGTTTTGGTCGTGACGCCTGCAATAGTTTGTACCAGGTAGAAGATTTTATAGTTTCCCCAACATCAGCAGAATAGTTCGATCTATTATCTTATCTTCACCATTCTCATATATTAATTATCAAACTCTTACTTGTTTAAATTTCTACAAAATCCAGAACCTAGTACTGCCACAAATGGTCTACATAGTACTATAAAAACTATCGTTGTTTGGAGAATTCATTTTGAATGTAGCAAGGTTTGTAATTATAATGTATCTAAAGATTGTATAATATCGCACACAAAGAAAGTGGACAGGTAACAAAATAATGTGACGTATTACTAAAAAAAATATTGATCCTCCATCTCCAAAGTATGAATTCCTTAATTTAAACAATAACTTAGTCATTGAACCAAGAAAGTGGACAGGTAACAATATAATGTTACGTATTACCATGGACGAATAAAATAAATAGACTTCCAAAGTCCATTCATCCGACCGAGAATCGATTACTAGTCATCTGGTAGGGCGCGAGATGGCGCTACGTGTAGCAATTCGTTAAAATTAATCAATCTGCCCGTTTATTTTACCGCAACAGCGCCACCTATTAGATGGTATTTGCAGCTTTTCAAGAGGTTATGTCAATGATATACTTCCATCTAACTCAATTTTATAGATGGTGCTAATGTCGATTGCTACATGATTGATACGTTGCCAGATAGCATTTTTCCCGGCTGAACGACGACGACGCGACCCGGCGACGCGCGACGTTGCCGTTCTGCTGTGTTCTGCACTGGTTTGAGTAAAAATATTATTTACGTTCTCTCACGTACCTACCTTGCATCAGTATTGATTGACATACAATAAAAATCCCCTTAATTTTGGGTTAATATATAATATTCTTTTACGAATAACGTTTGAACTTTAATTAATAAATTTTATTCATGTTTTTCCTACAGTACACACATTATGCATAAAGCTCGAAACAATTTTCAATACTTGATTTAGCACGTTTCTTGGTCGATTAGATGGACATTTTTAGAACATGACTTATGAAGATGTCTGTCGAAGTACCCTGCCTGAGAGGATTTTTTGAATGTATGACGTCGACCGAACTACCACCAGCAGAGCTGGTGCCAGCAAGGCCTCACTCACTCTAGGATCACTCATGTAAAAAGTAATGGGCTTCGCCCGCCGCACAATGCGGTTTTATTTCAAAAACCACGTGGTTCGTTGACGACGAGAGAATGTTTGAGAAAACATTTAAAAATCAATTTTGATGTAGTAAATATTAAAGTCATTTATAAGCTTATTTCTCATCGAGTTTACAAATTAGTTTAATCGTTAATAGTTGTTGCTTGAACATACGTCACCTCCACTACGTAGCGCGAAGTTCAAACAACAATTTGTCTTTTAATTTTACAAAGCATTGAAAACACTTAAAATCTTATCTCCTTGGTATTCTAAATTAACCTTATAAATTAATAACTATTTACAAATAAGAAAATCAATGTCAAACAATAAGCTTGATTAATTGTTTAAATCCAGAGTATGTTTTCAATTGTTTTGAATTTGGTTTACAACACCATAAAAATCTACGGAATTATCAAACATTCCATCAGGACATTAGCCTTAATGAATCAAATTTCTAGCAATTATTAGTTTTGAAGCGGTTCTGCGTCGTCATGTCAAAAATACCTAATTATTTTATAAAATATATATATTTATATCATAAAATTTGAAAGGTATCATATTCCTTCAAAAATTTTAATAACAAAAAGGTATTTATGCAAAAAGCATGTGACGTGGAGGTTCGAACCAGCAGTAAGTCTTTTTTGTTGGTACATTCCAATGTGTTAAACAACTGAGCCATGGAGCCGATAATTCTGCAGCCGAAATAGAAGGATCATTTCAATATTCTAACGATGTTCAAAAAATTATACGACCGACCGAATTGTTTTGAATTTGGTTGACAACACCATGAAAATCTACGTAATTATTAAGTTACAATTCACTAATCAAACATTCCATCAGGACATTGGCCTTAATTAATAAAATTTCTAGCAATTATTAGTTTCGAAGCGGTTCGGCGTCGTTATGTCAAAAATACCGAATTATTTTATAAAATACATATATATATTCCTTAAAAAATTTAATAACAAAAAGATATTTATGCAAAAAGCATGTGAAGTGGAGGTTCGAACCAGCATTTGCCAGTCTTTTTTGTTGGTACATTCCAGTGTGTTAAACAACTGAGCCATGGGGCCGATAACCCTCCAGTCGAAATAGAAGGATGATTTCAATATTCTAACGATGCTCAAAAGATCCGTCAAGTAGGTAAAAATGTGACTAACTCGGTAGACAAATAATCACTGATTTTAATAACTTTGTATGATGTTTTCAGTGTATTTTCGTAATGTTCTGTTATTTCCGCTTGTATGCATAAGTAATTTACGTGTATGGTGTTTATCGTCTTATTCACTTGATTTGCACTGTTTATTGTTGTTCACAGATCGTCCTTGTTGTTTTTGTAATCACTGTTTTCTAGCTCTAATTTGTAATGTTTCGTTGAGATAATGTTATCCCATATGCTTAGTACGTTTTACTTTAATTTTCACTGGTTTAATCACTGTTTTACCCGGATTTCAATTTTAAATCAATTTTATTCATAGGGTGTACGTTGACCGTGCGAGCGCAGCGCCCTCTTGCAAATAAGCTAAAGCAAATACCTATAGTAAATAAAACGAGAAACCTGCGGCATAATAGATAGGTATGCTTAGGGTATCTAATTGGGCAGAAAGGGCCTGTTTTTGTATATGTTATTGTTTTCATACACACTTCAAATATCTAATCATAAAATTAATGTTATCATACAAACTTTTCATTTGCACGCCATCTACCTATTAAACGACGCTTTATCTTGTACATTATGCCACGCCATCTATCACTATTCTTTAGAGACTAGTCTACCAGGACGATTATCTATTAATAAAACAAAATTTGAATATATCAACCGGTAAGTATCAAAAACTTATTTAAAAAAAACTATAAAATAATTGTTACGATTATCAAATGACTCCTATTCATTTACCGAGTTTAATCGTGGAATATAACGATTTTCGGGATAAGGATCAACGCCATCTAGTATTATCCAGAATTTCGGAGGAACGCAACTTTGAATGGGCTTTGGCTATCTTATGTTTCCTTCATCTATGGTATTACTAAAAAAAAGTATTGATCAACAACACTAGTGTTGGCCTAGTATACACTAAAACTAGCTTTGAGTAACCTTAATAAAAATTGTGTTAACACTTTGACTGCGGTTTTTTTTCGATGACTGCGATCTTTTTTTTAACCTAAAAAATTCGTGCTGCCGCTCTACACAGCGCTTGTGTTGCGCCGCACATGCGTTTCGTTCGAAAAATATTACGGCTTTGCTGAGTCACACAGATCTGTATTTTCTCAGCCGCTGCGCTAGTGTGGATTTACGCATATTAGTCACTTGTAGAAAACACATACCGTGTGATTTCAGCAGTCAAAGTGTTAAGTGTTAATTTAAGTATCTAAAAAAAAGTAACATAACTTCAACCAAAAAAGCACACACAAACCCTTACATCGCACTCACCCCTAATAAATAGCGTAAATTGCTTTCAATTTAGCCTTTCTTAGGCCAGACCGCTGTAACTTCCCCTTACATTTAATAAGATGATGATCAACCCTAAGACTGGACCATTTAATGTGAAATAGTACTCATTAGGAGGAGCTAGAGAGCTTATGGCCATTGAAAATAAATAGGAACAGAGAAAGCGCCTTCCAAGATGAATGAATTCTTTTTGCGCAAGTCGATGTAGAAGCTGGTTGAAATGAAAGTTTATGTTTCGTAAAAGGTTTTTGAGGTGTGAAGCTTTTAGTAAGATTTAGGTTTATTAAATCATAACTTGGCCTTGTTCAACAGGCTGCTAAGTAATAATTTATAAAAGGGAGATGATCTACTTACAGTTCCATGAAGCCTTATTAGATTTGTCAAAGCACTGGGTTTTCTGTTCATCTATTTTACTTAAAATTTATTATAATTTTACTACTATTAACATACAATCCGGCATTAGTACCTAAACAGGTTACTAATTAGCCTAAATATTGTTAAGATCTGAAATGAAATGAAAGTTTATTTCTTTAGGCTTACAAATAAGCACTGAGACAAGTCATATTTTATACTATTCATTATTATATTGATGTTCACTTAAATTTTTTGTCCACCAGTGGAAGAAGTGAGAAGAAACCACTAGTATGTTCATAACTTATGTGTCTAGTACATTATTATGATCTGTTGTTATAATGACCATATTATATTTAGACTTAAATAGGCAAATAACCATGTATTAGACATATAAGAGATGAACATGCTAGTGGTTTCTTTTTCACTTCTTCCACTAGTGGACAAAAAATTGAAGTGAACAGTAAAATAATTTTATTTGATAATAATTTAATGTATAAAATATGACTTGTCTAAGTGCTTATTTTGTAAGCCTAAAGAAATAAATGATTTTTTACTTTACTTTACTTTAAAGTATTCTTACCACAGACTGCATAGTGCCGAAGAGCTTTTGTATTATATGATCGAGACCTTTCTTTAGATATGTTATTTTAAAAATCCATGAAACCGTTTAGACAATCGCGGCAATAAAGCATCCCACACACGCACGCATTTACTATTACTCTCCCTTCGTATAGCAATAAAAGACACTATTTACCTTCAGGCAAGTTCAAGAGTAACAAAGCGCGTTTATTTCCCATGAGTCATATCTTTCCTTATCCCACATTAAAATTTACATAAAATGCCTAATGTCGTTATTGTCCGTAACATAAATCCTCTTTTTACGACTGACCGCATCAACTTGTTGAAAAAGCAAAATTTTCGGGATAGGCGTTTGCTTGCGTAGATTATGAAAAATGGCCTCAGAGCTTTCAACGTTTTGGCAGTAAATAATCTGTAGTATGTGCTTAGTACATTGTTCAGCGTGTTTTTTTGTTTTTCACAGTTATTTCCTATCAGAAGATAGATAGATAGAAAACTCTTTATTATACCACAAAAAAACAGAAAATAATACATCTATATATTGGTAGTGGGTTTCTATAGACCCTGCCCGTGCCGTATGAAATCTGTCTATATAACATACACATTTCTAATCTACACCGCACAGTGACCGTACCGTGAACGTATGAATGTGAAAAGGGCCTTAGAATAACGTCGTGGACGATGGCCTTTATGTGGCATAACCCAACCATAATAGGTAAAGTGATGATAAACATTTCGACAACTAATGAGGATGTCACGCTCCTCGTTATGATAAAAATCAAAAACTCTACCTTGTAACATAGCTGCTTACTTGCTTATGAATGAGAATGAGGGATTGAGAATGACGTGATCCGTCATGCTCATTTTGTATAATAATGTTAGTTATGTAGAAAATTTCTAAATTGCAAAATTTCTAGGCTGAGTACCAGTGGGCACTATAAGATTAAGATTTCTGTAAGCGATAACCATTAGCGGCGAAAAACACTAACCCATCGTTAGCGTTTTTCGCCGCTAATGGTTATCGCTTACAGAAATATTAATCTTATAGTGCCCACTGGTACTATGTCAATTGAGGTGTAAAAAATGCGACAAATACGTCTGATTTTCCTATTTTTATTTGTGCGCTCGTATGCGTGAAAGCATTGAAGTAATAAGCATGTTTGTGAAACTCACACTTAGATTCATTTTTGCCTTCGAAATCAAGAGAATTGTTGAGTGAGCGTGTTTTAGCTTGACGGTTAGACTTGGTGCCTTCTTAGTAGGTACCATCATAGATTAGACCGCAAGGGAAAACCTTACAAAAAAAAATACAAATACAAAAATCTTTATTCAAAACAATAGACTTATAGTATAGGGTACAATTGTGGGCTGACTGCCGCAAAAGTTAAAACTGTGTAGCGGACCTTAGATTCGGTACAAGTGCCGAGGGAAAAGTTATCTCGTGTATTCTTCTCAAGGCATGTTGAAGGCATCTATTTAATTACCAAGTTATGTTGGTAGTGCTATCTACTAACTTTTATAACATGAATGCCGCAAACGTGACTGCCGCTGTCATGTCAAACTCAGCATATCATTCAAAATTATGGGTTCGTGGGTTAGGCACCCATTCCCAAACTATCTTGTTCTATGAAAAGATTGGATAATGTCATTCTACTGAAAGTTATTGCGCTAAAAAGGCGCTAAAGGGAAGGACTCGAAAACGATGGAAGTAGGTATTATTATTTGTAAGATAGTGCGCACAGCCCTAAATACTCTGAACGGGACAGCATGTAGAGATGACGTCATTAAGCTATACATAGGTACTTATCGACTCTGTTTCTGACAGTTTGACAACTAAATTGTAGTTTCGTTGGACCTATTTAATAATCTTTGGTAGTAATTCAGATCTTAACCCAACTAGGGTCAGTGTAGTGTAAGTTGTTGATGGTTGAGTGAACGCAGAATTACTATTTGCCTTGTGCTATACAAATTGTTTGCTTAGGGTTGCCGCTTAAAGAGTAAAAGTGGTGCCTTAAAGTTTAATTCACTTTTACTCTTTAAGCGGAATGAAATTTACTATTTCTGGTAGGTTTAACCCTTAAACGATAGTAAGTTGAACCCTAAAACCTACCAGAGAAAGTCAAGTCAAGAAAGAATTACAAGAAGTGTCAAAAAAGGGTCAAGTGTGAGCACTAATCAATTTGACATTGACAATTATAAATTTTGAGACTTCTTGGAAGGCTGGAACAAATAGTAAATTACATTATGCGTTTTTTGTTACCTAGGTACCGATAGCACCGACCGATGTACACCGATCCTTTTCAATGTATTGTGGGAATTCTAGATCTGAACCTAGATGTTAAAGTTAATTATTTTCATCACTAGCTTTACGAAGCTTTACGATAGCTGGTATTTATACAAAGGTGTAATGGTCATATCACACTGGAATGCAAACAGTCAAGTTTCTTTTATTTTATCTAGTACCCATAAGCAAGCTCTGCTTGCTTGGGGCTAGATAATGTTGTGTGAATTTCCCAGCATAATTTTTTTTTTTTTTAGGTAGGTAACCTTATACCCTCTAGGATTGATTTTATTAAGTTAATAATAATTGTTACCTGAAAACTTTGACTTTTTTTTTTTTTTTTTTTCCGTGTTCTTGATTGGAGACCACGACTCGGTAAACGTAGTGTAGAACGCCCTCCGACCAGGTGAGATGACGATCTGCGAAAGACTGCAGGTAGATGCTGGATGCGGCAAGCTGAAGACAGGGCGCTGTGGCGTTCATTGGGGGAGGCCTATGTCCAGCTGTGGACTGCTATAGGCTGATGAAGATGATGAAAACTTTAAGAGCAGACATGATTTGACTTGCTCTAGGCAAAGCTACTTACTTGCGTTTTTGCGATGTATTAAAATCGATCCGGAATCAACCCCTTTTCAGTTTTACACAGTTACGTGGCAGCCTGTACAGACTAAACACTAAAGGTCACCTTATACTAATATTATAAAAAGGAACGGTTTGATTTTTTTGTATTGAATAGGTTCCGAAACTACTGGACCTTTTGATTTGAACATTTTTCCACCGTTGGAAAGCTTACACTATCTGCGGTGAACATTAGGCTATATTAAAATTAAGAAATGTGAAATTTGAATTTAACGCGGGTGAAACCGCAGGAAACAGATAGTCAAATATAAGTAGATTATAAATGTTATAATGATTTCATGGGGACTCTCTTTTAAATATTATGAATTTTCCCTAAAATTAATCTTTATTTCCCTAAGGGATGTATAAAACATTTTGGATATAAATCATCGCTATTTTAATAACAGTTTATTTAGGTATCACAGTAAAACTGAAATGGTCTCTTGGGGTAGGATTTTTAGCAGCAGCTTTTTTATTTTAATAGCCGAACTTACTTACAATCCATGTTCTTAAGTGGAGACCACGACTCGGTAAACGTAATATAGGACGCACTCCGGCCAGCAATAAATAAAATAAATCATCATTTATTTCAGACCATAGAAAAGTAACAGATCTTAATTAACTTATTCTACGGCCCATAGCCCGCCCTATACCTTAAACTAGCATACATAAAATATAAAACGACTAAATTAATAACAACCTCTTTTTTTTTATTAACAGATTAACTGTTTTTTTTTTTTTTGTTAAAGCCAACAGCGTGTAGATGTGTTAATCAGGGTGTCAGCTGACGTCGGAGCACGGCAACTAATAAATAAATAAATAAATAAATAATGCTTGTGTTATGGGTACTAGATAACTGATATACATAATACAATATATTATATAGATAGATATTTTTTATTATACATAGAAAACGACCATAACACCCGGAACAAATATCTGCAGATCACAATTGTTCCGAGGCGGGTATCGAACCCGCAACCTCCTGCATCGCAGGCCGACCTTCGCCCACCGCGCCACATCGGTCGTCGACTAATACACTGACAATAGACTATATTAATAGGCTGATGATGATGACTTAAAATCCCCTTCGAGTTTTTATACCGAAGGATAGGATGCGGAAGAAAGGTATTTTGAATATAATTATATTTTCTTTCGTGCTCTTTTATCCAATAGGTCAACCGATATACAGAACAATATTATAGTTTCAGTTCCGGTAAGCTGCTATGCTCGGAGTTTCTCTGAAGGATAGGATTCGCAACGAATACATCCGACAGAGAAACAAGGTTATCGACATAGCTCAAAGAATTAGCTAGCTGAAGTGGCAGTGGGGCGGCCATATTTCGCGAAGAACCGACGGCCGCTGGGGCAAACGTGTTCTTGAGTGGAGACCACGACTCGGTAAACGTAGTGTAGGACGCCTTCCGACCAGGTGGGATGACGACTTGCGAAAGACTGCAGGTAGATGCTGGATGCGGCAAGCTGAAGACAGGGCGCAATGACGCTCATCGGGGGAGGCCTATGTCCAGCAGTGGACTGATATAGGCTGATGATGATGATGATGAAGCTGCCAAACTTGTTAATTATTTCTCAGTTTTTTTTTAAGTCAATTATACTATAAAACAAAAAGTCTCCATTCGTCAGATAACAGTACATAGTATAAAACAAAGTCACTTCCCGCCGTCTGTCTATCTCTATGTATGCTTATCTCTTTAAAACTACGCAACAGGTTTTGATGCGGTTTTTTAAATAAATAGAGTGATTTTTAATATAAACCATTTCACACATAGATTTCCACGCGGGCGAAGCCGCAGGGCGCAGCTAGTTTTTTCATTGGTCGTCGTTATTATCTTTTCAATTCAAATACATCAGTTTTCATCATCATCCTATAGCAGTCCACTGCTGGATATAGGCCTCCCCCAATGAGCGCCATAGCGCCCTGTCTTCAGCTTGCCGCATCC
Source organism: Eupithecia abbreviata (assembly GCA_943735965.1). NCBI lineage: Eukaryota > Metazoa > Arthropoda > Insecta > Lepidoptera > Geometridae > Eupithecia > Eupithecia abbreviata. The sequence goes on along the minus strand of OX030982.1, from coordinate 7,895,628 downwards.
AGCATCTACCTGCAGTCTTTCGTCAGTCTACATCAGTTTTGGTTTTACATTATTCAAATTTATTGTTTTTTTATATAAAACGGTTTGCTATATTCGTTTTACCGAAAGAGTAGTTTGAAAATAGTTCTGTAGTCGTAAAAATTTACTTCGAACGTAATAGCCCCCTGTTTGGTCAGCTATCAACAATACAATACAATATAACATTATTGCACTATCAACACAAAAAAAAAAAGGATCTTAATACTAACTAATCTAGTGGCATAATCGGTGGCCTTCTTCCAGGCAACCTTTAGATGGATAGGATCGGTACGTATTAAAGCTGACGGTGGCGTAATTAATTAAGAGAATTATATATATCAACGAACGCCATACATAGTTACATGCGTAATAAATAACATTGATTTGATAAAAACACCCTAAATCAACTTGACAGATTTGTTGACTTAATGATAGAAAAACAACATATTAGTATGCACATATTTAAAAGCTATCGGTCATGGTGAACATGCTTTTCTTAGAGTCTTGACAATTTTGATGTGGACCTCCAAAATGCCATAAGGAAATTTTACCACCTTTTAACCCGGAAAAACACTGGAAAACATTAATAGTTTTGCAACTTACCCTAGTTACCTAGCTATTAAACCAAATGGTTAAAAAAAACGCAGAATTAAAAGAGGTGGAGTAGACCAGCCATACCTAGCGAAGTACTGACAACCACTGGGGTAAAGCGTTCTTGTGTGGAGACCACGACTCAGTAATCGTAGTATTGGAAACCCTCCGGTCTGTTGAGATGACGACCTGCGAAAGACTGTAGGCAGATGCTAGATGGGTCACGCTGAAAACAGCGCACTATGGCGCTCTTTATAAGAGATGGAGACTATGTCGTATGACCTACATTTATGGTTCTTCGTAATCCCACGTATCAAAATTATGACATAAATTGCTTGCTCAACTCTAACTTTAGGTTGTTATCACAAAATCTACCTGTTCTGATGTGTCGTAATCAGAACTGACAACGTGATTGACCTTGGCATAATGTAAACATTTACTTATAAGGGCCTGTTTTAGAAGTTGTCCAAGAACGAACTCGTTTTAGCCTGAACCACTTTTTTGCATTCCAGGTTATCAATACAATAAAATAGGAATTAAGAAAATAGTGTTAATTTTAATTTTGGAACCTATGATCGCACTTGTAGGTTTTTACCGCCATGTGTTTTGATTCCTTTTATTATAGGTACAGTCAGTGTCAAATTGATATGAGCGTCTAGAGTAGTCAACAATAAATTTCTTTCCGGCCCTGGTGGAGGCACAGAGACGGGCCTCGAGGCTTGGCCTCATTACCCCGGCGTCGTGACGACCCCTCGGTTCTTGGGTTTTATGGGAATAGCTTTTTTTCCCCCTTCTCAATGTTATCTTTTTTTTTAGCTGCATTTGGTTTGTTTATTTTTTTTGTTTGTTTTTTGTTGTTTTTTGTGTATTTTTGTGTTTTTTTTTTCCTTTTTTTTTTAAATAAACCCAAGGAGTCTAGAGTAGTCAAGATGATCTAAAAACAAAAGCAATTTCATATACGCAGTTCGAATCATCATATTTTTGTAAGCACTCAAGGTGTTCAAAATATCTTAGGTACTTATCATTGTTTCATATTTATAAGAGCAGTCAGAGTGTTAAAAATTATCTTAGCAAACAAAGCTCTCTTCTAGACTTCCTTAGAACAAGTTCCAGAATCGGCAATGAAACAAGAAATACATTTTATTGATAATAATAATCCCATGCAGTTATAAAGGGCACCAGAAATCAGAGAAAGTAGAAAACATCAATTATAATGGACCTTAACGCTTTCGATGATTTTAAATGTTATGTTGATGATTCACATGTTGATGAACTCAGGTTCAGCAGAATGTTCCTTTGTTGTCGAATCTTTGTCTTGTCATTTGTCATAGCTTTTTTGTATGCAAAGTGCAAATCTGCATACTAAACATTGCCTCTATGGAAAATAGGATAATTACTGACAAACCCTTTTGTTGTAAAAAGAGTTTCCTCACAATAATTATTTTGACGACCGATGTGGCGCGGTGGGCGAAGGTCCTGCGACGCAGGAGGTTGCGGGTCCGATTCCCGCCTCGGAACAATTGTGTGTACGATCTGCAGATATTTGTTCCGGGTGTTCTGGTCGTTTTCTATGTATAATAAAAAATATCTATCTATGTAATATATTGTATTATGTATATCAGTTATCTAGCTCTGTTTACCATGGGGCCAGATAATGCTGTGTGAATTGTCCAGCATTATGCTTGTACAAAAGTTGTACATAGGCGAGCATAATGCTAGATAGCATTCTCTACCTGCTAACCATTGGGTATGTGTGACAACAATTTAGTAGGCAGTGCTAGATAACAGAAGTTACAAACAGCTACACATAATAATACTAAACTACTTACTTACATATATTATATTATAAGTTATAACTACACAATACAATTATTCATTATTGCACACCAAATAAAAAACAGATACAATGGACAGGAAAAAGACAAATAAAGAATGTGTTGTACAATGGGCATCCTTATCGCTTAAAGCGATCTCTGCCAGGCAACCTTATATATATATATATAATTAACCAGTTATATAATTATAATTACGTACCAAATTATTCTTGCGAATGAAAACAGTTATAGACATTTATCGAGAAGTTTTTACGTATAAATTAAACAAATAAAACTTTATATTGTAACTAATTTGCGTATTACATAGTAATAGTCTTGTATAATACATTTATTTATAATGTTATCTTTAAATTAAAAACAAAATTAACTAAAAGCTAAAATGAAATGTAACTTATAATGGACGGAATAGGTACCCCAATACTATGGCATCTTTAACCAATTTAAACGTTAAATCATACTTTTACACTAAATAAACCAAGACTATAGCCTGTCTCATAATATAAATCTATATATATAAAAGAAAGTCGTGTTTGTTACAACACTTATAACTCGAGAACGGCTGGACCGATTTAGCTGAAAATTGGTGGAGAGGTAGCTTAGAACCAGGAGTCTAACATAGGATACTTTTTATCATTTAAACAATTTAACACATAGATTTCCACGGGGGCGAATCCGCGGGCAGCAGCTAGTGTCTCATAAAACCAACTTCCAAACAAACTTGTAGGTATACAATATACTCATAGAATAAAGAAAGACACGTCAATTGGCACTTATAAGTATTTGTGCATTCCATGATGGTAGAGAACCAAGTACCGAGCTAAATGGTCAATAGACAGTAAACGTTAAGAGGTCTCACTAGCTCTCTTCTCGCCTCTCTGTTTACTTAAAGTACCCACCGACATACCCCAAGACAGGACGCCAATAAAAGTGAAAATTTACTGTGTGGGTGGACAAGGATCTATTGCCATCCATTTTGTGGAAAATGAGGAAAAACCTCTGGGGGAGAAACTCAGAAAGCGAGATTCCCAGACCTTTTTAAGGTTAACCGAGGACACATCAATGATTCACTTTTTAATGTACAATATTTTGTTGTTTAAAGTACTTAGTTTCGTCTTCGTTGCTGTGAGCGTTAGGAACCAAAATTATATCCTTTATATATATTAACCATAAGATTTTCTATAAGGATAGAAAAGGAATAATAATAATTGATATAGTAAAAAAAATTGCTATCATGTACGTCAATCACAAACCACTTAACGAGTTTTGCCTGTTAGGAAATATTTCCGCGTCATATAATGTTAGGATGGAATTAAAATTTTATACACCTATGATAGTGGATCACGATCTACTGTCATAAACGGATCAAATTAAATTATAAAAATTATGACTAAGTAGGTTTTTTTAAGTACGCATAAGCGCTCCACGTGTTTTATCAGTGTGACCAGAGAAGTACTATAACTTCTTACTTGATATAAAGTGTATGAAAGTGGCTTAAAACATAAAGTCTGCAGAAAATACCTCAAGCCATAATGAGGCAAAAATGGGATACCGAGCTTTCCTGTCTCTACAAGGTAGAAACATAAACAAAGTAAACTAAAGACTATCTCAAAGTTTCTTACACTACTGTTTGTACAAAAGTGCACCTGATGTGAACAGTAAAAAGGTTCATTTTACAGCTGACAACAAGTTTACGAGAAACTGTACCAAATAGGATGGAATAAAAAACAAAGACATGATGTCTTAACTTTTTGTAGCGCTCAACAAAGTTAGTATATAGGTACCTATTAACGTAGATTATAATCTACGAATACCTAGGTAGTAGTTATACGCAGGTATTAATGGTTAAAAAAGCTGTGACGATATCAGAGCAGGTTTATTTTTTCATGCTATGTTTGGAATGTTTGGCTTTTCCCTATCATAAGGTCAGGGGTGCATTTAGAGTAAAGTTATAGTTACCTATTATAGTTATTCCATGAAACGATTACATTTTTTTGTAGTTCGACTGACAATCAAATAGTCGTGTCCTGGCTTTACCGATTCGATTTTTTATGACAATTAATTTTGTTTATTATTTAAGTGTTATTTTAATATTTTACAGACGTCAGGCGTCTAAATGACTTTATTTTTGGAATCAGAATATTTAATTGAATCAAAAAGTATTATTTTGGTTGCGTTATTTGTTACTTGCTGCTGCCAACGGCATATCACGTGAAGATTGAGTGAATTTGGTAAACTATATATTTTTATTTTTGACGACCGATGTGGCGCGGTGGGCGAAGGTCCGCCTGCGACGCAGGAGGTTGCGGGTTCGATTCCCGCCTCGGAACAAATGTGTGTACGATCTGCAGATATTTGTTTCGGGTGTTCTGGTCGTTTTCTATGTTTAATAAAAAATATCTATCTATGTTATGTATTGTATTATGTATATCAGTTATCTGGTACCCATAACACAAGCTCTGCTTAGTTTGAGTCTAGATAATACTGTTTGAATAGACACAATATTATTAGCTTATTTATTTTGATCCAAGTTCCAATATTTTGTCTTACAAGCTCTTATCCAAAAAAGAATTTCATCCATTCGACCAAATTAATATATGCCTATGTCCAGCAGTGGAGTAATATAGGCTGCTGATGATGATGATGATGATGACCAAATTAATTGTATATTGTCCAACGTGCTTTCGACCAACACGTTTTTATACTAAAGCTACGTGTTAATCCAAAGGTTGCCTGGAAGAAATCGCTCTTAGCGATAAGGCCGCCCATTGTGCATATGTATCTTTATTTGTTTGTTCTTTACTGTTTTTTTTCTGTGTTTGATGTGCAATAAAGCGTATTTGTATTGTTTTTAGTTCAATTTGCGTTGTATTCAATATTGTTAATAGGAAGGACAGCTACGTAGGTTTATCAGTTTCGCATCGCTCGGAAAACAACAGTAAATCCGTTTTAATTATTTAAACTGGTTTTAGGTGGAACGATTCTTATTAATCGGGTTTATTAACGTTACGAGCGAATTAACTGCAGTTAACGCTCATTTGACCCCAGCCAGTCAATCGAGCGTTAATTTTTTGTTGTGACTTTTATGAGTCTTTAAACACTGTTGGCAGTGGCACAAAGCGGCAACTTAAATTATCATTCCTAATAGCACATACATATATTACGCTAAAAATAATATCTAGTTGTAATTTATATTACTCCAGAATATTAAGTAACTGCTAAATATTTTCGTTACGTATATATTCTGTTTAGTTTGCTAGTAAATGTGCACTAACTATTTGTATGAACTCGCGCCACCATTAAAGCAGCTAGCTCGCTTGCAGTACCACAAACTCAACTAATTAGAGCATTAAGTAAGCAACTAGAAAGTGAAATAACTGCACCGAGTCAGTATTTGGCTTCGCTGCGTAATTGCACGAGAGTTTGCACTACGGATATTCGATTTAGCTTATTGCTTTTCTTGTTTGCACAGTCGGCAGGTTTTTGGCAGTTTTATACCTAGTTTGCTTTGGGAAACTCCAGGGCTTAGGGTTAATTTTGTTTAAGTACCAGCGGGCTTATTTTGATACTCAAAATACGCAATTGCGTGTTAATTTCGTTTTAGCGCATATTTATACTATTATGTTTCACGGCTTCATTCTTAGCGATTTAAAAAATAAATCGCTAAGAATGAAGCCGTTCACATAATTGTGATCGAACTTCACTTGTTTAAGTTCGTTTGATCATTAATAATTTGGCTCTTATTTCGAGAATAAAATTCAAGACAATAACAAATCGAGAAACTAGCAACACTCTCTGTCACACGAGCACAATTTATGTCAAACCAAGATGAATTACTACACACACTCGGGTACGTAGTCGATGCTCGTTGCGCATAACCGCAATCTAGATCTCAACTACCTTTTATAACATTTTCAAAAATAACTGAGCATGACGAGTTTGTTAAAAATGGAGGTTCTAATTAAGAGCTCGATAGTATTCAAGAGATAGGGGCCTTTGCCCTGTAGTGGGCAAACTAGCGTTCCGGGATGGGACACTCCACTTCATAACTTTAATAACAGTGATACCCCATCACTTTCTCCGGACTTAGTGATGTATGTATACGGGCTTGACACAGATAGTCGTTCACAGTAGTGAACGCGTCCAAAGCGCAGGGTCCGTTGAAAGACCGTCTTACTTCGAACGCCGGAAAGCAATCATTCCGGTCATGGTAAAACGCGAAATATCACTTCTATGTGATGAAGTTTAAGGAATATCATTGATGATGATTTAGAATAGAATAGAAAATGTTTATTTCAAAACATAAAACAAATCAAAGTAGGAATAAATTGCAAAACTGTACAAAGATTACGAAATTAACCGCGAAAACACAAATAGGCTACCGGCTCAGCATTGACACCAATGCAGCGCTGGTTTTCAGCACTGCCTTAGCACTTTACATTTAGCTTCATATAAAATTATCTTACTTAAGTACTTATTTAATGACGTATATATTACGACAGTCGGTCAACTCAAACCCTGTGGATTAGTCGAGGAAGAGGTTCTAATGTTCAGTCGGCGGTATATACATAAGTCCGTCGATTTCTCCATCATTTATGGACGGATTTGGATGATTCTTTGCAGTCTGACGGAGAATAATCCTGAGGTGGCCCCATAAAAAATATTCTCAAGGGATATATACTATCCTGCAAAACTTAAAAACTGTTTAGAGATAAGGGATTCGAAGGCGGTTTTTAGTTTTTCCCAAATCAACGATATTATTGTTTAGTGTTGTTTGTGTATCTGGATATCATTAAATTAATTAAAAAATATATCATTATCACATAGCAGCATTCAGTTATGTAATGTAGGAAGAGATTGTCCATTAAAATCTCGCGCCTTCACTGTATTCGCAATAAAATCACACTTCAGGAAAACAAAATTACGAGTAATAATAGAATGTATTCTGTGTCACTATAGTAATTCTTGTTATTATTTAGGTTTACTTATTTAATTTGTAGATACTTCAAAAATAATAATAAATAGATAATGCTGGACAATCCACACAGCATCATCTAGCCCCGAGGTAAGCAGTGCTTGTGTTAATAAGCTTGCGTATGTGACACTAGATAACTCTGATTTTATTTTAATACAATATATTACATAGATAGATATTTTTTAATTTACATAGATAACGACCAGAACACCCGGAACAAATATCTACTGATCGTACACACAATTGTTCCGAGGCGGGAATCGAACCCGCTACCTCCTGAGTCGGTGGAGCGGCGGCAATGCCGGGAATGCTAGGAGCGTGAGAACTCTATTTTCATTTCCCGTGTTGTTTTTATTTGGTCCACTTCCAAGTAGTATTTTGATCATGAGAGGAAACAATGCTTACCTTTCTACGATCCTACATAATTTTTTTTCTTTTTTATTACCCACTGTTCACGTAATTAGTTGCTTCTATGTTTTTTATTGACACAAATAGAGTTAACAAGAAAATAATGAATTGTGTGTCAACACAAGTATTTTTGCTTCGTTATTTCCTTCGATATAAGAATAACTTGACTGCCGTAGACATGTATAATAATAATATTTATTTATTCAAAGTACTTTACAGAAGAGGTTTACTCCTCAAATTATAAGCTTTTTTAACCCACAATTTTGACATGACTACCTGAAATCCTAAAATGCGAACCAAAACATAATATATTTACGAAACACTTGAAAACTTTACTACTACAAAAATGCTATTATTCAATCCACGAATTTTTCTCCGATGACAATTTAAAACAAAAAACTGAAAGTGTACTAGCTGACATACCTACAGATTAAATTAGTAAGCCTATCTACCTAATCATGACATTCCTAATTTTATAAATAATGTTTGTTTAGAATTTTAGTTTAATATTTAAAAAGAACCCAAAAATTGTTGTGCCCTGTCAGGGTTTTTATGCATTGTGTACCTACCCACTAAGACTACACCTAAGATACTACCTGTATGCATGAAATTACAATAAATGATATGAATTATATGAATTATGAATTATGATCCATTCAGTACTTGGCTTGAAGTAGCACACATCTACCAAGACTTTCGGAACTAAACTGCTGCAAATGTATAGTGCTGGCTAGATACTAGCAGCTAGCAACAACCATAAATGCATTAGGTACACAACCTTAGTAGCACAGCGGGCGAATGCATGATCCGCATGTTACACAGGAGGTTGCGGGTTTGATTTCCGCCTCGGGGCAAAAGTTTGTACGATATGAATATATATTTTCCGTGTTGGTTTGTTTATTAAAAATTATAATAGTTTTATGAAAACCATTTTATAAGGTTTCTTTAAAAATTCTGTCCAAACTCGATAAGGCTATGTCGTTTCGTTTATAGCCTTCCCTTCCTTACCTTCTGTCTTCATCATCACACCAGCTCGATGGTACGTCAACATTACATTGATACCGAACTTACTTAATGAACTTAATTATGCCAAATATAAGCTCAATCGGCTGAGGATAACTGGACTAAAATTTTGTTGCAAGATTTGTCTCACCCATATACTAACAGGGCAAGTAAAATTAAAATTAAAAGCTTCGCAAACGTTGTTTAAGGTTACTTCTATCGACCTTGAAACAAGAACTACGGTAGATCATGTAAATACCGTGCAAATACCTATCAATATTCCTACAGACGTCATTCCTAATTGTTTTGTCATAATAACTGTAATCAAACAGTTTCTTGCGTGCTTGAGCCAATATCTCTTAGCTCAAGAGAGCTGAGCCAATCGCCGACGGAAATGATAACGTCAATCGTCGATTTCAGGTTTCGAGCTACATCTGTGCAAAACCTTAGCCTGATCTGTTCAGTAGTTTTGGCGTGAAGAAGTAACAAATATCCTTCCATACGAATATCATCATCAGCCTATAGCAGTCCACTGCTGGATATAGGCCTCCCCCAATGAGCACCACAACGCCCTGTCTTCAGCTTGACGCATCCAGCATCTACCTACAGTCTTTCGCAGATCGTCATCCCACCTGGCCGGATGGCGACCGACACTACATTTACCGAGTCGTTGTCTCCGCTCAAGAACACGTTTGCCCCAGCGACCATCGGTTCATCGCGAGATATGGCCGGCCCACTGCCACTTCAGCTTGCTAATTCTTAGAGCTATGTCGATAACTTTGGTTCTCTGTCGGATGTATTCGTTACGAATCCTATACTTCAGAGAAAGTCCGAGCATAGCTCTTTCCATTTCTTGCTGAGCGACTTTGAACTGGTGGACCATACGAATATATCCACCTATAAATCTAAACATCCAAACTTTCGCATTTATAATATTAGTGCGTTAAAGGCCTCGGAAGTAAGGTAATCAATATTTAAGTATGGTGTTAATCAAATATGACGAGAATTAGTAAATACAATAGTCTTCATAACGCGGAAGAACTATTTATTCCTACTTAAAATAAAATGCTTACTCATAGCAAATGAAAAACATAAAAAAGATAAACAAAAAACTTATAAAAATTAAATGCAAATCTCCGTTTTGTTACCGCTAATTAAACACGAAATTATCGGATCATGTTTTGCCGTGAGATTTTTAAATCTTACGTTACCTATTCTTAGAAGTCCTAAGAACTTTAGAGATTGTCATGTCATGACATATCAGAACAGTCTTAATCAGTCCACTGCTCAAAGTCCTCTCCCCATAATTCATTAGAGTTCAAATTTGACAGTTCGGACTGTCCGAAACTCCCTACGCTGAGCATCATATTATGTAGGTTGAGATCCGTAGTTTAGTGGTGGTGTATTTTTACCACCTCGCGATCACCATGGCCTTAATTGCACTAAATAATTACACCATAACAATGGTATCGTCTCAGAATGACACATTTTGGCATTTTACCTTTGATGAATGAAACTACAGATGGAGGGTCGCGTGTCAAAAGTGACAAAGTTGTAACCACTCTATCAGTATCTCCGTGCAAATAGTACCATACGCTCTATCTAGTTTCTTTCATCTTTGGACGATACCATTGTCATAGTAAATTCAAAGGTTAGCAGAATTCGACCCAAAGCTTGCCAGCCGTGGAAATTACGGCAAAATCCCCTTAAATGCTGCTGAGGTATGTGTGGTTTCAAAATCTCTATCATTGAAATTTATACCAAATTGCGAAAACCAGGCTTCAATATGATTATACAAGATAATAAATCAGTATCTTCATCTGCATAATCTGATGACGCACGAGATGACGTATAATCATTTAATCATACGTGAACTCTTTTTAACATAATCTTTACTAATATTATAAACTAGTTTCTGCCTTCGGCTTCGCACGCGGTGTTTCTATGTTTCTATGTTTTAACACTTTGACTGCGGTTTTTTTTCGAAGACTGCGGTCTTTTTTTTTACCTAAAAAATTCGCGCTGCCACTCTACACAGCGGTTGTGTTGCTCCGCAAATGCGTTTCGTTTGAAAAATATTACAGCTCTGCTGAGTCACAAAGATCTGTATTTTCTCAGCCGCTGCGCTAGTGTGGATTTACGCATATTAGTCACTTGTAGAAAACTCATACCGTGCGTTTTCAGCACTCAAAGTGTTAATGCTCTTTCTATCCTATGGGAACTTATTTATGGGATAAAAACAATGTAAGCGATAAGGCAGCCCATTGTACTTGTATCATGTGATGTCTTTTATAATAAACTGTAACTGGTGTGCAATTAAGTATATATTTTTGTATTGTATTGTATTGTAATGTTGCCTATATTCCAGTATATTTGTTTTCCAGGCATTTCCTTCCTACCTGTATGCTATTTTCAGCCCGATCAGTTCAGTAGTTTTGACGTCAAGAAGTAACAACCATACATCCACCTATCCATCTAAACTTTCGTGTCTATTATTTATTCAAGCCTTTAGTAAATTTATCTTTATCATTGTCTAAACGGCTGAACGGATCTCAATGAAATTTGGCACGGAGAGCGATAATATCCCTGGGAGGGACATTGATACTTTTTACTATAAGTACTATAATATGTCATCTAGTATCCATAACAGAACATCTATCTATATATATCGGTTATATAAAAACAAAAAATAAAAAATTATATGTAACCTATCTCAAAAATAAAGCCGATTTAATAATTGTTTTAATGAAAACTAATTCATCTGTTTTTTTTCTTCGTTTCCTTTTGAGTAAACGGTGTATTTTATTCAAAGTAGTCTCATTTGAAATCTAGATAGCCTACCTAGCTAATAAAATAAGAAAAAAATACAATTTCAGTACATTAGCCTAGTAAAATGAATATTTTTTTAGAAATTTGCAAAAAAAAAAACGATTTTTATTATATTTTTGATCTGTAACTTTTAAACTGGGTTATTGAGGTGTACTTTTTTGCATGTTGTATAAAATTTCATAATTTAATCTACAAATCCTCCAAAAATTATGGGTCTATCTCTTTTCGTTGTTATGTTATTCACCATTGAAAATAGGTACTCTCTGTCTTGTACAAAGATCAACAGGAATATCAACTGATTTAATCTACATAAAATATAAAATAAAACGAGGCAAGATAAGAAGAATAAAACTGAAATGAATACCTAAATTATTGCGAATGACCGCTGGTGCAAACCTGTTCTTCAGTGGAGACCACGACTCGGTAAACGTAGTGTAGGACGCCCTCCGACCAGGTAGGATGACGATCTGCGAAAGACTGCAGGTAGATGCTGGATGCGGCAAGCTGAAGATAGGTATATTATAAGGTAATAATTTTACCATTGGTCAGATCAATTAATAATGAATTAAAATATGTAAGTCTGTCGGTAGGTAAGGCTATTATAAAATAATTACGATACCTACCGGTATAAAAAAATATCAAGTTTTATTTAGGATTTTGTTGAAATAGGTAAAATATTTAGGAAAATCTCTACCTAATATCAAATGAAGGTACCTTTATTTTTATTTATTATAATCTATTTTACATAATGAACTATTTGTATTAATTAAAAGAATTCTATTGAATAAGAGTTATTTTACAATTGACGAAGCATTGGCTGATAAAAATATATTTTGTGATGCGGTAGGTACGGAGGCTAATGTTAACATTACCACGGTAAAAAATAATAACACTAGTAACAACAATTGTTGTTATTTAGTTATTATAAGTTATAAATGTAATTGTGACTTATCTAAAAACATGTGTATTGTGTCAAAAGATAAATAAATGAATTGAATTGAATAATAATTATACCTTAAAATAAAATGTTATGTAAGTACCTAAATACGCTCAGAATTATGTATACTATAATAGAGCTAAATGTTGTCTCTTTAGAAATAAATTAAAAATGTTTTTAATTTGTAAATGTTACAAATTAACAACAATAAATAATAAAAATAAAATAAATAAATAATGCTGGACAATTCACACAGCATTATCTAGCCCCATGGTAAGCAGAGCTTGTGTTATGGGTACTAGATAACTGATATACATAATACAATAAATTACATAGATAGATATTTTTTATTATACATAGAAAACGACCAGAACACCTAATATACATATAATATTGATATTAATATATATTATAATACTGTCGATTTTTTTAATGATACATTTAATGATACTTTTTAATATTTTTGCATACCGACGGTCAAGAATGTTGAACCACGAAATGTATATTGTAACCTTACAAACACATGTCTTTGGCAAATAAAAAATCTTGATCGATCTTTATTTTCGCGGAGACCTCATGTACAGAATCTAAAAGAATATATCATTACTTAGACATTTTATACTAATATTTCAAGATCATAAATAAAATTACCTACATTAGGAACAACGCCTAAAAACTACGAGTTTCTAGTTAAAAACAACCTGTTTTTAAATTGCTAAATTAATTTTAATATTTATGCGGCGACGCATGCATTCATTCAGTCGTCCCGCGGATTCACTTCTGGCCGGACGCATCGAGTGACGCTCACGCGCAGCGATGTAACGGACCTTTCCAAATTTTACATTTTATAAAAGGAACAAGCATCTTATATTTTTTTAAACTTTTGAGTGAGACCTCGTCTAATATTGAACGAGCGCTATTCTTTTGTTTTTCGCCTTCGAAATATTTTTTTAATGAAGAACCGCATCAAATTTGAGTTTTAATGAAAACCTTTTTTGATTAGACTTACATTTTTATAGTTAGTAGGCATAGTTATTTTTTAAAAGAAAAATAAATAAAGTGACGATAGCATTATTTTACTAAAAGTGAACCGAAAATAATTGATTTTGTTGCGTGTGAACTGAAATGCGATAACGGTCAAAATGTCAGATATACCGTTAGTTCGGCGCGCAATCGTGGGGGCTGCGCTTGCGCACTCATCTCCATCGTCCCATCCCGACCCCGTGGTGTTTGAAGAGGGACAGGAGAGCCAATGGACCCCGGCGGCGCTGGAGAGAGCGGGGTCAACGCTGAAGGCGTTGAATCGTATGGCGAAACGACCCCCTGTGCATCTTATGTTTGAAGATGTGAACTACACAGTTAACAGTCATAAAGGTTGGTATTTTTAATGCTACGGGAAATGTTTTGAATTTATTTTTAAATACTAGCTTCTGCTTTAGGCTTCGCAAGTGTTTATTTTGGTTCATAAGAAGCCTATTATGTTTTTCGAGGCACATAACTTCAAAAATTCAAAATTTCAAACGATATTTTCAGTCGGTTTGCGGTTGCCTCCGAACAAACTTTTAAATAGTGTAATATTATTCACTATTTTTAAAATTATAAAGGTGAAAGACAGACCGATCTTATAGAACTTTTTGACTTACCTTAGCATTGTATTGCTTGAGAGTTCTTATTTCAAATGAATTTTATATTAAAAGCAAGTCATGGAATTCTATTTCTGATTGACTTAGATATGTACAAAGCCGACAAAAAAGATTCAAGTGTGAGGCCAACAAAAATTCAAAACTAATGAGTCATTAAAAATAGAATTCCATGACTAAAATTTAAAATCAATTAATTTGAAATTAAATAAAACATAATAAAAGAGAATACGATACGAATACCAAATTGAAAACGAGTTCTGTCGTGGTAGCAATGCTCTATAAAAGGTCTCTGGTTCGGTGTACCTAGCCCGATATAACCGGATTGGCCTACTTGTTATTTATAAGATAATAAAAGGCTTCTTTGGAGCCAATTATGCTTCGTATCAGATAATAATCATAATAATACGCGAAGTTGGATCAAGGGCCAGGATGTTCCTCTCTCTGCAACTTCTCTGGTCGCCGGCCGCTTCTAGCTTCGCGGTTGGTGATCTAACGTTTTGATAATGTTTTACTATAAAAATAGTTTCATAATATTTTATTGTATTGTCTATAGTAAAAAAATATTTTTAGCGAGAATTTAAATATATGAAGAGAAATAATAATACTAACGTATAGAATAGACTCTCATTGCCCTCCACCTGATCGAGCGTCCTTACGCCGCTGCGGTCTAGCGACTTCGTTTTCCGTTTCAAATGCAAGAGAGGTACGGTGCACGCACGGCACGGCTTTTTGGCAGACGATCACTTGAATTAAGTGTCTCTTCACGTAGAAAAATACTAAAGCAAAATTATTTTTCTTCGGCGCTACCGTCATCGCGTAGAGTCGAACTATTGAAGACATATCATAGAGATAAGCTGTAGTGATCTCACCGCTTATGAGAGGCCGTTGAGGTTTGATTTGACGTTTTGTTTATTTGGGAATGGATATTCGAGGTGGTGTGATAGTGAAATGATTTTCATTTCACTATTTAAGAGCAGAATATAAAAAAAAAAATAAAGATCTAGCAACCTACGTTCCGTGTTATTTATCTTGGGGTGTAAGGGGGACTCCAACATCTCGTCTCCCAGCCAACCATAATTGCACGTGGTACCTAGTGGTACTAGATAACAAACTAGGCTCTGGTGAAAATATGATACAACCTTTATAATCTGATAACTTAGATAATTTACAATTATTTTCCATTACTTGACACTGGCAGAAAAGTGTTCAACCAGACACAATTGCCATTAACAAAGAATCATCATCATACTTTCTCTTATGCCTTTGAGTTATTTCGCAACTGTCTCACTCGCACAATACATTCATGCAGTTACCCTAGACGTCACACACACAATCGCACGTGTACCGCAAGTGACCGCAACACAGTTGCGCATGTATGCGTCAAGACGCGGCTTTTGTATGGAGAAATGGTCGAGTGTCAGGGGTGTGGTAGTAAGTAAGCTTGTAATTTGTATACTCGTCGAACGGACGACCGTGTTTTACCTATACGGTATAGGTTTATTTATAGGTAAGGTAAGGCCTTACCTTACCTGTAGATAAACAAAAAAAACTTAGCTGAAAGATAAATTGATAACCTTGTTTTGATTTAATAATGACGTTGAATAATGTAAAGCAAAGATTACAGATAACAAGTTAATGATTAAATTGCAAATTAAAAAAACCCGACTTGTTCCTCGCTGTTTTACTTCTTTTTTGCCAGATAAGTTGATCTACAAAATGTAGATAATTATCATATAGGAGACCAGGCGAGTGTGATCGGTATCTTATTTATCGATCGCTTTAAAGTCATTTTGATGTTCGAAGGTCTCACCCTATAAACATTACAATAATGTTATTTGATAATAATGAATATTATAAAATTTGATTTGTCTAAGTGCATATTTTTTAATCCTAAAGAGATAAATGCTATTGAATTGTGATTTTTTTAATAATTATTATAAATATGAAAGTTTAAATGGATGGATGGATGTTTTTTATCTCTTCTATTACAAATTGACCCCGACAGGGTTTTTATTCATTGTGTATCTACCCAAAGACAACTTAAGAACAATTAACCTGTATGCGTACAATCACAATTAATCATATGATATGTTAAAAACCTGGTATTGTTTATCTTTTTCCATTGTTTGAGTATTTTGGCTTTGAGAAAAAAAATACTTACGTAGGTACTGTTATTTACATAGGTATCATTATACCTACATGTCCACCGCTGGACATAGGCCTCTCCCATAATTATAGGTATACCTACATATAATTTCTAACTACCATCATATATCACAATATTCTATTCACGGTTATTATAAAGGTAAATAAACACTACCGTGACTATTTCAATTACCTACAATTAAAACCTCTATAACTGTTTTGTTATCTATGATATCGGCCTCATTATAAAATAGTTTTACCTAGACTACACTGATTTCTTATAACGTAGTAATGCAAAATATAATAATATATAATAAATATACAAGCGGGCACGAACCCATCAGTTCGTCAGCCTTGCGTATGGACCACCAGTCTGGGTTGGTCTTGTTGATCAGGAACATATCTTCTCCCTTCGCTATCGTGGACCTTATGGCACTAGTAATAAGAGAATACGTATATAAAATACTGCTAAAAATAAATAAATAATCCACACAGCATCTAGCCCTACAGTGGTGATGATTATGAGTTAATTTGTAAAAAGTATAACTGTTCGATCACTGAATAAAACAAAATAAAATAAATTAATAAAGTGAGCAGATCTTGTGTTAAAGATCCTAGTTAAACTTTATAATTCAAATAATAAAAAAAAACAAATTATATAACCTACAACAGAAAATATTTCATATGATAAGTAAAGGCGATCCGTATGCTTATTTGTCACCTTGGTGGTATAAAAAAACATACTTCAATACCAGGAACAAATATCTGCTGGTCGTAATAACATTTGTCTCGAGGCGAGAATCCAACCCGCAACTTACGGCGTCCATTTCCCGCTGCGCGACTGCGGTCGTCGAAATGTTTTGATTCCGTGTTTCCGACAAATTGATACCTTATCAAAATAAATATCTTGTCTTATCTAATTTCCAAATAATACCTTTTTATCTTTCAATGACAAACTATTGCACCTCGGTTATTGCACCGTGCTACCTTCAGGTTGATAATTGCACAAACTTAAACAATACGATGAGGACCGTCAATTATAAATTTAGATGTATAGATAGACTAGCTGCGCCCCGCGGTTTCACCCGCGTGGTGATAGATATTTTGGATAATATATTTACAATATATCTTTATAAATTGTAGCCTATGTGTCATTCTGATGTATAAGCTATATTATTGTAAAGTTTCATTAAAATCCATTCAGTAGTTTTTACGTGAAAGAGTAACAAACATCCATCCATCCATCCATACTTACAAACTTTCGCGTTTATAATATTAGTAGGATAGATAGAAAACCATTTATTATAACCACCTAACAAACTTTGGTTTGTTAGCAGTTTGTTAGGCATGGCATGAGTCCATCCTAAGGTTGTTTGGAAGAGATCGCTCTCAGCGATAATACTGCTTCTATTCTAAGTATTTATTTATGTATTATTTCCTGTTTTGTGTGGTGACATGACATTTTAAAGTGACTTGAAGAAAAAATATAGACTCTGGCACTTAAGTGAAATTTATAGAAGAAATCGAAATCACACCGTAGGTATTATGGTATGTAGTTGTAAGCATTTGATATTATTCGTTACTTTATCTACCTATGTATCTACTGATTCGCTTCTAAAGTTTTAAGTTCTAAGTGAGTTATCACTTTGACAGCGATTTTTTTTTGACGACTGCGATCTTTTTTTTAACCTAAAAAATTCGTGCTGCCGCTCTACACAGCGGTTGTGTTGCGCCGCACATGCGTTTCGTTCGAAAAATATTACGGCTGTGCTGAGTCACACAGATCTGTATTTTCTCAGCCGCTGCGCTAGTGTGGATTTACGCATATTAGTCACTTGTAGAAAACACGCACCGTGTGATTTCAGCAGTCAAAGTGTTAAAAGGTTTACGGCAAATGCCGCTTTTGTGAGATTGTAAACGCGTATCACTATAGACTTCAACATCAGTATTTACCTTGAGCAGTTAGCTATGTCTACATAACAGACAAATATACAGTGTGTTCCACGACCATCGGACATACATACATAGATGGTAAACAGAAATATTGAAGTTAGGATGATTCATTGAACAATTTAATTATTTTAATTTTTTTTTTAAATATTTCGCTTCTCTTAATTTGACACCGTTTTTTATGTTATTGGAAATATACCTACTAAGGTATATATTTTACTTAGCATAAAATAATATTATTCCGAGGTGGTTCTCAGGATTGTTCTCTATATACAATAACGTAATAATTTTCAAAATCGATTCATAAATTGACGCAGAAATCGACGAACAAGCATAAAAAATTTTAAAAACAACATACAAAGCTTTTATTTTATATTTTAATTATATTTTCTGAAAATATCCAGAATACCCTAAACTGTAACACCTAGGGTTCCAGTTTAGGGTATTCTGGATATTTGCTATTTAAAATCAAAATTATATGTCTAGAGGAACCTTCTCCTTTTTTCAAAGTTGGGTATCATCATCAGCCTATATCAGTCCACTGCTGGACATAGGCCTCCCCAATGAGCGCCATAGCGCCCTGTCTTCAGCTTGTCGCATCCAGCATCTACCTGCAGTCTTTCGCAAGTCGTCATCCCACCTGGTCGGAGGGCGTCCTACACTACGTTTACCGAGTTGCGGTCTCCACTCAAGAACACGTTTGCCCCAGCGGCCGTCGGTTCTTCGCGAAATATGGCCGGCCCACTGCCACTTCAGCTTGCTAATTCTTTGAGCTATGTCGATAACAAAGTTGGGTATAAAAAAGGTATATACACAGAATTTTGAAATGCGTTAATATGGTATTTAAAAATAATGCCACAAAATTTCTCCGGCAGTCAATTTATTTATGCGTAATGCGCGAACCGGTCTGCGACCCTGACCGCGACCGCAGATGTGATCATTCCGCTCCACATAAGTATTATATTAAACCAGCTTTGGCTTAATAATAACTTTACTTCCATTATTATATATATTATATAATAATGACTGATATTATTGTATATCAGTCATCTAGAACCCATAACACAAGCTCTGCTTAGCTTGGGGCTAGATGATGCTGTGTGAATTGTCCAGCATTATTTATTTATTTTATTTTATTTGACGACCTCTGTGGCGCGGTGGGCGAAGGTCCGCCTGCGACACAGGAGGTTGTGGGTTCGATTCAAGCCTCGGGACAATTGTGTTTACGATGTGCAGATATTTGTTCTAGTCATTATTTATGTATAGATAAAAAAAACGATCTATGTAATTATATTAAGTATATCAAAACTATTATTTGTACACCAACTTATAAAATGTTAATCATTTATCTGGCAAGAGCGGTTTCCTCTAATACAAGCAAATTTTGCTTAAAGGGGGACTCCAATACATGTATGTTTAATTTATAAGTTACCGAAATAAAACATTTTTTTTTTTTTTTTTTTTATCAGTCATCTGGTACCCATAACACAGCTTATGTTATAGGTACCTACTAGATGATTGCTATACTGCTTAAGTTGGGGCCAGATGATGCTGTGTGGATTGTCCAGCGTTATTTATTTATTATTTTCCAAAGAAATTTGGAAAGCTAAAACAACTTTTTTTATTGACCCTGGTAAAAAATAGGGTGTTATAAGATCGACTGTGGCATCGTAGTGGTTAAAACTTTTAACTAATAATAAATAATCACTACATAGTATACCAAGGTTATCGACATAGCTCAAAGAATTAGCAAGCTGAAGTGGCAGTGGGCCGGCCATATTTCGCGAAGAACCGACGGCCGCTGGGGCAAACGTGTTCTTGAGTGGAGACCGCGACTAGGCAAACGTAGTGTAGGACGCCCTCCGACTAGGTGGGATGACGACTTGCGAAAGACTGCAGGTAGATGCTGGATGCGGCAAGCTGAAGACAGGGCGTTATGGCGCTCATTGGGGGAGGCCTATGTCCAGCAGTGGACTGATATAGGCTGATGATGATGATGACATAGTATAAAATAAAGTCGCCTCCCGCTGTCTGTCTGTCCCTATGTATGCTTAGATCTCTAAAACGCAACGGATTTTGATGCGGTTTAAATGGATATAGGTAGTGATTCAAGAGGAAGGTATAAAAACCATTTGACACATAGATTTCCACGCGGGCGAAGCCGCGGGGCGCAGCTAGTATAATATAAATAAATAAAATATAAACAATACAATATAATACAACTAATAACGAATCTGCTTATTCAAGTTCTGCCTATTAATTTAAAAGGTAAAATCGATTTGGATTTAGTTTTTATTAGAAGTAGGCTTTTTAAACAAAACGAAACGTGCAGTGAAGCCGTCATGGTTGTTACGATAGTTCAACCCCTTGATGCTCAACCCCATGATCAGATTTAGATTTAGAAAACTTTGTTTTCTTTGTAGCTTTTTTTCTTTTATGGATTTGTCGCACAGTACACAGACATCTCGAAAACAACTAACTTTGTAGTAACCTTACCTACCTCAAAACTCTGATTTTGAGGTAGGTTTAATAACATAAATAATACCTACAAAGAAACACATTGTTGTGGCGAACGTAACCCTTGTCAGGTCATAATGCCAGACACTTGTATTGGAACATTGAAAAGCCAGCAAAATACAAGTATTTTAATTATTTTACCTGACTTCGAATGGAATAGGGGTAACTTCTTCTGGTAAGCACCATAGTACTTAGATATATATTTTTTAGCCATATACAAGCTTCTGCCCGCAGTTTCGCCCGCGCTCTTTCGGAATAAACCGTATCCTATGTCCGTAACTGGGATGACATCTACCTTCCTGTCTAGTTTAATTAAAATCCGTTCAGCTGTTTATGCGTGAAAGGTAACAGACAGACAGAATCATTCTAGCTTTTCTAATATTAATATAAATTACTCACGCCTCAGTCATCCCACTGCTGCGCGAAGATTTCGCCATTTTCTGCGAGAAATAATAAATAAATAATGCTGGACAATCCACACAGCATCACCTAGCCACAAGCTAAACAGAGCTTGTGTTATGGGTGCTAGATGACCGATATCCTCCCTATTCGTAAATTTAAAAATTACATAAAACTAAATCTCATCAAGAAGGCTTTCTACTCCATAAATGATTATCTCAATGATGTTAATGCTTGGCCAGATGTCGCTCAGTTTCGCACCGACAATAGTATGTAGTAAGTAATTTGTTGTTGTGCATAGCTTTACTTAAATATTGACATGTATCGAATCATATTATATTTAGACTTAAAATAGGCAAATAACCATGTATTAGACATATAAGAGATGAACATGCTAGTGGTTTCTTTTCACTTCTTCCACTAGTGGACAAAAAATTGAAGTGAACAGTAAAATTTTTTTTTTTGATAATAATTTATATTTAAAATATGACTTGTCTAAGTGCTTATTTTGTAAGCCTAAAGAAATAAATGATTTTTTACTTATTTACTTTTACTTTTATATACATAAGACAATTCATAAGAAGTAGGTACATAGATATTTTATGTTATACATAGAAAACGACCAGAACACCCGGAACAACTATCTGCAAATCGTACAAACAGAGGCGGGAATCTAACTCGCCCTCCTGCGTCGGTCCAACGCGCCACATTCGTCTAATCTAATCTATCGTTACGAATTTGCCATAATATTGAACTATCTAAACGCCAAAGCCTCGCTTCATTCTCGCTTATTCTCTCATAGCTCAGACATAACTTAGAAACTAAGCTCTAGCTTTTCCCTGCTCACCAACTCGGATCGGAGAAGCCCTATCTAGTAAAATATAAGTCCTTATCCTGGCCAGCTCGTCCATACCGATATGCCAATTTGGCAGTCTGGAAGCGTCGAAACGCGATATACGAGCGATTCGTGCGATATATCCGCACGTGCGGTAACTTTGTTTCGCAGATTTGAAATAGTAGAAAGGTAAAAAATGTACGCGCTGGATTTTAGGTGCATTTTTAGAGATTTCTGTTAGAGTTCTTTATTGACGCGTTATGAAAAATGCCATACATAATGTGCGTAGAATGCATAGATCTTACTAATATTATAAACGTGAAAGTTTGTAAGTATGGATGGATGGATGGATGTTTGTTACTCTTTCACGTAAAAACTACTGAATGGATTTTGATGAAACTTTACAATAATATAGCTTATACATTAGAATAACACATAGGCTACAGTTTATAAAGATATATTTTATATTATCTAAAATATCTATCACCATGTGGGTGAAACCGCGGGGCGCAGCTAGTAGATAATACACCTTAGTGTGGATCAGGAAGGAAAATTGAGGTAGTGTAATCTTCTACCTCTACTGTAAACGTCTACCTACTTATCTACCAAAAAAGTACTTACAAGAATGGCTGCTATTGATCAATAATTATGTAGGAGTAGATAATAATTATCATGTGATGATTATTATCGATGATTATTATCTACTCCATTATTATTATTATTATCGTCACTGGAAAGGAAAAAATGCTTAAGCGCCAATATGGCCTAAATGAGTTATATATATCATTGGATTGGATTTTTTTTTCTGCGTCGATCTATATAGCTTATAAGGCAATCCGACGACATTTTTGGCGCTTAAGCGTTTTGAAAAGTTCAAGTAAATTTTGGTTTTCCTATTCTTAAGCGACTACAAAACGATGTTTTTCAAACAGAGGTCGCATAAGTAATACATTATTTAGGTATTCTCACTCATAAGAACTTTTCCTTGTAACGTTTTTTTTATTTTCGATTTTATAAGCATATAACCTTTTCTTAACTTTAGGTGGCATTGCCACATTAGCAATTTTACTTTATTTTATTTTATTGCACTTAGTCTTTTTAGCAATTATTCATAACAGTCGTTAAAAACTGATTGGCGCTTAATCAAAAATATAAAAATAAGGTATGAGTACAAAGTGGCGCTCAAGCAATTTTCGTTCTGAGTTTGCTGCACTATTTCATTACGTTAGTGAAAGTAAATCCTTTAAATGAAATAATCAAACTACTGTTAGAATTAATAAGGCGTTTCTATTAAGAAATAAACTGTTTTAGCGATTATTTATTTTATACGATGTAATGACTATTGTAGTGTTAGTAGTATAATACACTCACATTTAACACACATACTCGTACGTTCATATCCACACTTCAACGAGCAGTCTTATCCAATCGGAAAGCTCCTAGACCATACGAAGTTGATGTTTTATCTCACGAAGATTTTATGGGATGGGATGGAACATCAGAAAAATATTTCAAAGGCAATCTTACTGGAAAAATAAGCAAGATTCGAACTGCTACTTTGAAAAAAATACAATAGACACATATTGATGTTAAATATTGAATGAATGCTGAAGCTGAAACTGAAAGTATCGATATAATAGGTAAAATTGAATTAATGCCAAAGAAAGTTTACAAATCTAGACTGCTTCATCATCAGCCTATATCAGTCCACTGCTGGACATAGGCCTCCCCCAATGAGCGCCATAGCGCCCTGTCTTCAGCTTGTCGCATCCAGCATCTACCTGCAGTCTTTCGCAAGTCGTCATCCGGGCGTCCTACACTACGTTTACAGAGTCGCGGTCTCCACTCAAGAACACGTTTGCCCCAGCGGCCGTCGGTTCTTCGCGAAATATGGCCGGCCCACTGCCACTTCAGCTTGCTAATTCTTTGAGCTATGTCGATAACCTTGGTTCTCTGTCGGATGTATTCGTTACGAAACCCTATCCTTCAGAGAAACTCCGAGCATAGCTCTTTCCATAGCTCGCTGAGCGACTTTGAACTGGTGGACCAGCCCTATCATGAGTGTCCACGTCTCAGCTCCGTAGGTCATAACGGGTAGGACGCACTGGTTGAAAACTTTCGTTTTCAAGCATTGCGGTATGGATGACGAGAAGACTCGACGTAGTTTCCCAAATGCTGCCCAGCCTAGCTGGATCCTCCTTTTGGCCTCCTTCTCGAAACTGTTTTTACTCAATTGCAGAATATGCCCAAGGTAAGTGTACTCGGAAACAGTTTCGAGAAGGTGACCATGTACGACCACCGGCCTTGGATCAATGTGACCATTGATCATGACTTTGGTTTTATCCAAATTCATGCCAAGACCGATACATCGGGAGGCTGAAGGTAGGCCGTCCAGCATCCGGTTCAGTTCCTCAAGCGACTCCGCCATTAAGACTATGTCATCAGCGAATCGCAGGTGTGAGATGTACTCGCCGTTTATGTTGATGCCCTTTCCTTTCCAGTCCAGCAACCTAAACATATCCTCCAATGCGCAAGTGAACAGTTTCGGGGATATGACATCCCCCTGCCTCACTCCTCTGCGCAATTGGATGGGATTAGACTGCTGGCCCTGTACTTGGACACTCATGGTGGCGGCCTCGTAGAGACATCTCAGCACCTCGATATAACGATAGTCTACTTGGCATCGCTGTAAGGAATCCAGAACAGCCCAGGTTTCGACGGAGTCAAATGCCTTCTCATAGTCCACAAAAGCCAGACACAGGGGCTGATTATACTCTTCGGACTTCTATATAATCTGCCTCACTGTGTGTATGTGGTCTATGGTGCCATATCCTCCGCGAAACCCAGCCTGTTCCGGTGGCTGGAACTCGTCGAGTCTCCTGGCGAGACGGTTCGTGACTACCCGTGAGAACAGCTTATAGACGTGGCTCAAGAGTGAAATGGGTCTGTAATTTTTAAGAAGGGTTTTATCTCCCTTCTTAAAAAAGAGCACCACCAAACTCCCGCTCCACGCCTTTGGAGTTCTTCTTCCCACTGTCAAGGACGGTGTTAAAGAGGTTCTGCAGCTCCTGTATTACAGGAGCTCCTCCGGCTTTAAGAAGCTCTGAAGTAATTCCGTCCTCATCGGGGGCTTTTCCATTTTTAAGCTGCCTTAGAGCTAACATGATCTCGTCTTGACTGATGTCAGGTAGTTCGTCGGTTTAGTGGCGTGTCAGGGTGGCTCTGGAATCATGGTCGTCTCGTCGGGAATGAGGGACATGGGCAGCTTATAGACGGCCATGGAAATCCTCTATCTCGGCCGAGATCTCCGGCTTCGACAATACGGTCCTTCCGTCGTGCGTTTTAAGCTTTGTCAGGTGGCTCCTGGCAAGCTGCTGAGTGAATACTTTGGACCCCCGGTTTCGCTCTATCGCCTCTGCAATGAGGCGCGTGTTGGAGCTCTGAAGGTCGTGCCGTACCATCTTCACAATTCGCTTGTCCAGGTCTGACCTCTCTGACAAAGTCGCTTGGGTGGTCTCCCGTCTTTTTGTCACCAGCACAAGAGTCTCATCCGAAAGTCCGTCTTGACTGATGTCAGGCAGTTCGTCGGTATAGTGGCGTGTCAGGGTGGCTCTGGAGACTGCTTATCTCAAAGAAAAAAAAATCCGATTTGGAAAAATTATGCAACAATAAAACTATTCCTGCAATGTATATTCCAGACAGTGGCGGTAGCTTCATACAAGCCCAAAAGCCGGGCTTGCCCTACCTCGAATTTCATACCGACTGAAAACATTTACTTCAATATTTCAATTTTCGCGCGCCAATACATTCATTTGTTTCTTTTTAATCTATGGCTAGATGACTATCTAGTAAGTATCCGAACGCGCCGCCGGCAGCGGCGGCGGCGCGCGGCCTCAGGTTGGCTCTCAGCCATGCATCTCGCTCACACTCATGGGCTTGCAACGGGGCTTTGCAGCCGCCTATATCTGTCCCGTTCTATCCTATGACAAAGTGTCTACGTCTATAGATATACTAGGTTAGTTTTCTATAGCGTTTAGTATGGAAAATGAAGCCCGGCTTTCACTGTGAAGTTCGTTACAAACTACGGTCAACTCACGAAGTTCGTACAAGAAAATTTTCGTATTCATTCATTCGAATCACTTTTGTTTGTTTTGTTTATTGAGTGAGCGACAATTAGCATATTTATTTATCGTCTTTAACTCGTAACTTTCGAGATTTTTGTATGATTTAGAGTTTAAAATGAGTGTAACAGGTGATATTGTTACTTGTGAGGATTTGAAGTGTGTGAAAGTTTTAATAGGCGAGGAGAGGATGAAATCTTTATCTTTCACGGAGAAAAAAGACCTGTGGCCTTCCGCAAAACCTACACTACACTGGTTTTGTGTATTTCGCAAACAAGTAAGTCTCATTATCATAAGACAATTTAATAGATCAGTGTACAAAACTCATTGGTTGCTCCCATTCCAACAAATTGTATTGCTGGAGTTGCATATTTTCTAACGAGATAACGGTTTGGAATACGTCTGGTTTTGATGATTTAAATTTAAAAAAAAATCACAAAAACACATGAATGTAATTTCATTTTGTAATTTCGATAACCAACGCATAGAGACATTATTATCTCGTCAATTATCTGAAGAAATTTCAAATCACAATACGCGTGTTGTATTTGCTCTCCAAATACGACCTTTTTTTAAAGACCTTTTTTTGTTTATGCAATAACAAGATAGCGGCAAACCGGTGCCTAGTTATTTAGCGAATCGTATCTCGGGCTTGCCCTGTTCTCAAGCCCTAGGCACGCCACTGATTCCAGAATGTAAATCGTTACCTCATGCAGCAAATGTTCAAGATGTTCTGGCAGATACGGACATTGAGGATATTGAAGACTGATCTCAAACTTAGGCTCTAGACAGACGGACCGCATTTCAACTGCAACCCAACCGCAAATTGCAGTTCTATTGCAGTCGTGTAAGCTGCACACCGACAGCATTTAGTAGTGCGGGCGTGTGGGTATGGTGCAGTTCGGATGCAGTTGGCGTGCAGTTCACACGACTGCACGCCGACTGCAATTGAACTGCAATCTACGGCGTGGTTGGTTTGCAGTTCTATTGCAGTCGTGTCAACTGCATTCAAACTGCAATTTGCGGTTGGATCGCAGTTGAAATGCGGTCCGTTTGTCTAGAGTCTTATTGATAAATAATTATAATACTGATTAAAAAATGCGACATTATTATATTTTCCTTATCATAGTTACCAAACTATCATAAGGAAAATATAATAATCTCGGCTTTATTGTCAGGTTTATAACGTTGTCAAGTAAAATGATGGTTAAAATAGTATTGTAATACTTGTGATTTTAAATAATGAATATTGATTACAATAAGGCATAGTTATTAATAGTGATTTCTTTTACCATGAGTGATTTTTGTTTGTTTTAATGACTGATTTATTAGTACTATTATGGATATTATAGAAGTGTAAACGGATTACTCCGCCGTGATTATTTGATAATTAATAAAACTGATTGATTGAAATAGTAGATAAGTGTATTACAACCAAAAAAGTAAGGGTAACCAGTACCATAAGTGAAATTAATTAACATTTATTTAATGGAGGTGCGTATATTAGCAATTTTTATGTATTCTTTCTATGAAAATAATTATGTCTTAGCGTCTTTTCTTTACGGCATATGACCTCATTTAGAATATATTAGCTATTTTTCTTCACAAAACTTTACTTATTAAGAGTAGCCTAGCATTTTATGCATCCTGTTTAAAATGTGGATGCCATTTATTAGCATTTTTAAATTATTGTTTGACTTTTATTTTTGTTAGATAAGCAGTTTTCCCTGACTCACTTTTAGAACACTTTTGCTTAAGCGACAGTTATTTTATGAAATAGAAGAGCTGTACAATTGATAATATTACATAAAATAGCTACAATTTTATAATTATAATGACATTTTAATTCATAAAAAAAAATTGATAAACAAAAGAGTTATGATTTTTTTTCAAAAAAATATAACTTTAAACTTGATTTCCCACAAGTAGCATATTGGCGCTTTAGCATTTCTTCCTTTCCAGTGACGTTATGATTTTAGCTAGCAAAAATCTTTGATTTCGCGATGTAATGTAAACGGAGATTGAGACCTCCCGCTTGATGGACAGACGACATTGTAGGTAGGTCGCAGAGAGTTGATGTATGGAGGCGGCTCAGGACCGCCATTCGTGGCGTCGTTTGAGGAAGCCCTATGTTCAGCAGTGGACGTGAACGGGTTGGTGATAATGTTACAGCTGGTTTCGAATAAATACTACGTTTTACCATCGCAATTACAGCTACTGTTTAACATTTTAACAACATTAAAACAATTTAAACTGCCCGAACTCAAACAGTATTGATGAGAATATACGCGATGCTTTTGTTTCAGTGAAATGCGATTTCGTTGAATACCTTATTTGGATCCATTTATATGGAAAATAGCTTCTGCTCATCTATTTAATGCATTCACTGTCATTACTTTGCGGTGCGCACAGGTGTGGATTATGAGAGTGCACCAGTGTTTGCGAACACACTTGTGCGCAATATGTCCTGCGCACCATCGTTGAAAATGGTCGCCGTGGTCAAATTTTGACTAGGAGGCTATCATCAACATCATTATCGGTATGCCGTAGTATGTGCTGAATCGGCCGTTTAATCAATTCGCCAGCCAATCGTGGTGAGATGGTAAACCCCCCCGCCCTCCTTTAGGGCAGACACGATCAGCAGTGGGCATACCCTGATTATGGATAGGTACCCAGATACATTGTTACTAATTCAAATCGACAACAGGCAATAATTGACATTATTTGTAAACGTTCTCACGAACAACAAGAAACAGATAACATTTACTTTACGTAGTGTTTTCTTTTCATTTATTTTTTAACCGACGAAACGAAAAATAGAAGCGGAGGTTCTATTTGTGTTTGTATGTACAGTATGTATTTCTATGTATGTTCGTCGATTTCGTTGTCAATTTATCGACTGATTTGGAAAATTATTTCGCTATTGTATAAAGAATGATCCCGAGGTAGTCATATAAAAAGTTGCCCCGCATAACTTGAAAAGCTGTGTAAATACTAAAAAATAACATACTAGAATTTCGTTTTTTTTTCAAATGAAACCAAATCATTATTTCAATCGTTGACTACGCACGCAGTCAATTGTGTTTTACCAAGAACCATGGTTATTTGTAGCCCAATACCAACTGTTCTAAGAATTTTAACTAGATTTAAATACCAGAAAAAATAAGGAAAACGTATAACATTCAAACAAAATTTAATGTGTAACAGAATTTTGGGTCTGTGTCCTCAATGGACGAATCAATTAACGAGCCTGTTAGATTATTGGAGATTTTGTGACTAGAGTCACGTAGACTCCATTATAACAACTCATCAATTACTAGTGGGTTGGTTTGATATCTTATTAATTAATGTAACTTAGATATAATCAATTTAAATAATGAAAATTACAATTAAATAATAGATACATATTAGAACTATTATTTACAATTGAAATGATCAAGGTAACTACAAACTGTTGTAGTCTTTATAGGAATAAATTCGATTCAATATTAGTTTATTGCTATAATGTATGTATATTATAAAAAAGTGTTTTTCTGACTACAAGCCTAATAGCAGATAAATAGATAGATAGAAAATACTTTGTTGCACACTTAAACAGGGCGTCCCACGGCCATGCCACATGGAGGGAAAGTATCTTAAATATTGTAGATGAAACATTTTACTGAAAGAAGACATTATTTGAATTTAAAAAACAATTTAAACTGCATTCATAGATATTTAAATAATTACATGGTTGAACCGGGAATCGAACCCGTTACACGAGAAAAATAATTACCCTGTAGCTTTATTATACCGATCGAAAGGCTTCATCATAAGGATTATTTTTTGCTAAATAACATAGTATCAGAAATAAAAGGAAGACCATGAATTTTAACATTTTAATACAAAATCAATAATCAATAGGATTTTATTATTACTGTGTCGTGTCAAAAAAATTATTTCATTTCATTTCATTATATACATAAATATTATAAAATCCCATGTCCCATGTCAAATCCCCATCCGCAATCAAAAGCTAAAGTTAAGTAGTAAATTAGTTTAAAACACCACTAAAATTGGTGAAATAGTGGTTTAGGGTCAGTTTCTCAATTAAATTACAAACGGAAAATGTTATACAGATAAAAAACTTGATTTTCCAGTTTTAGTTTCCCAACATTTGGAACTGAAACACACGCAAAGCCAGATGTTGATGTTTGTAATCGCGAAAAGTGTCTTTCGTAACGTAATTTAAATGAATGAGTTACAAAATTTCCCAGAAAAAGGTTTAATTGTGAAAAGAGTAATTAACACTTCGACTGCGGCGATCTTTTTTCGACTGCGATCCTTCTTTAACCTAAGCCATTCGTGCTACCGCTCTACACAGCGGTTGTGTTGCGCCGCACATGCGTTTCGTTCGAAAAACATTTTACGGCTGTGCTGAGTCACACAGATCTGTATTTTCTCAGCCGCTGCGCTAGTGTGGATTTACGCATATTAGTCATTTGTAGAAAACACATACGGTGTGATTTCCGCAATCGACGTGGAGGGAATGATGTAATTTAGGTACCTACTTCTTCGACTTCTGAAGGATTTAGTACCATAATATATTTTTTACTAATTTTCCCCCGGTTTTGCACGTGGTACCCGGATAAAAGCCTTTAGCACCCGGGAATAATTAATTATATGTATGTAGTTGCAAAATGAAAGAAGAAAAATTATACTTACCAATGGATTTTTTGTAATAATAAAGAATATAAGCATATTATTTAAGTTTTGTACAATCATTCTGTGATTATTTTATGTTTTGTGCGTCTGTATAAACAATAATAGACATATAAAAAAATGCTGGACAATTCACACAGCATTATCTAGCCCCATGGTAAGCAGAGCTCGTGTTATGGGTACTAGATAACTGATATACATAATATAATATACTACATAGATAGATATTTTTTATTATACATAGAAAACGACCAGAACACCCGGAACAAATATCTATAACACAAATATCAATAAAATTTAACAAATATCTATACAATATATAAAGATAACCTACCTCTTTATCAACAGGTAAAGAGTTTTTTCATAATGTCTCGCGTAAGACGTGCTCATTCACAATGTCTCTCTGAACGAAAAGTTCAGGGCATACCTTTCGATCTGAAGATCGATTTGATCGAAGGGGCCTACCCTGTATAACCCTGTAACCCTCGCGGGTGGAATCAAACGGTTTGTTTTAAGATACTTTAAACATTTATAACCTTTATTGATACATTATGTAGACTATGAAAGTATTGATAGAAACTAAAAAAACCTTCGTTTACGACCTATGTATAATTGTATATGCTTTATACCGAGCCAAGGAAAATAAGTGTTCACTCTGACGAGTTTTTGATACCATAGAGTTTACTCTATGGTACCCTCTGAGATACATAGAAAATAACCAGAACACCCAGGATAATCAAGGCATCAATTAAGTAAACTGGGTGTTCTGGTTGTTTTCTATGTATAATAAAAAATATCTATCTATGTAATGTATTGTATTATGTATATCAGCTATCTAGTACACATAACACAAGCTCTGCTTACCATGGGGCTAGATAACGCTGTGTGAATTGTCCAGCATTATTTATTTATTTTGAGATTATTAGCTACCACCGCGCATCTGTTGTTGATCCTATAATATTGTTTTGGTAATTACAGGGCTTTGTTTCGGTAATTATACGTAAGCAGCATCTAGCTTGTATGGTGTATTTACGGAGCTTACGTTTTCTGAGGTACGTCACAATGCCCAAAAATGTCAATTTTTTTTTTTTAATTCGCTTTAACTCATGCCTAACGTCGAATAGATAGTCGTACTAGTTAACCTGCTATCTTTACTCGCGTTATAAACTATCTTTAATTTATACCATTAATAATATGCCAATCTAATAATTAATTATTTATAAAAGCTTGACAACATGAGAAAATAACTGGTTGAAATACCTACCAAAAACGTCAATAAACCCATCAAATAAGAACGAGATTATGAGCATCATTCTGCCGTGCTAAGCGCAAAAGCGGTATCTCAAAAAAAATTGAAAAATGAATCGAAAATTTGATTGTTATGGCATCGGATAGCTTAAAGAATTTTTCGTTGGCAATTAGCGGCAAGTGTGACGTGGAAATTTCCGCGCAATTTTACCATATTTTCTCACCGTTTAAACCTTCCCTGGACTACGACAAACATTTCAAACCCAAAATCAGCTAAATCGGCCCAGCTGTTCTCGAGTTTTAGCGACACTAACGAACAGCAATAGATTTTTATATGTAAAGAAGATTATGTTATTAATACACTCGTTTAATTAAAGGCATAACTTTATTTTTGTTATCTCTTCAAATATTAGTTTCAATGGTACAAAAGTATATACCTTATTTCACTCTTGGAAATAATATCTATTGCTATTCAATAAATAACATTAAAATAATATACAAAACGATTACAAAAATACACACACAGCATCCTGAAAATTTATTCAAATGTTCTAAATTTTATTCCGAGATTAGAATTCCTTTTTGATAACATAGCTAGAATTAGAAATCTTTAAAGCTAAGAATTTCAGGTCGCTTGCGCAAAGCTCTAACAACAATATCTCAAAATTTATAAGATCTACAGCCCTAGTAAAGATCGATTTTTAAAGTGACTCTTATACTATACTACCTACTAACCAGTTGGGAACTATCGACCGAAGAAACAAACTACTGGAGCTAACATAAAATATTGCTGTTGATTTCTCTCTTGGGAGCTATAAGTAGAGAACTTTTAGTTCCGACCATCCAATACCTGGAGTCG
Source organism: Eupithecia abbreviata (assembly GCA_943735965.1). Taxonomy (NCBI): domain Eukaryota; kingdom Metazoa; phylum Arthropoda; class Insecta; order Lepidoptera; family Geometridae; genus Eupithecia; species Eupithecia abbreviata. The sequence goes on along the minus strand of OX030982.1, from coordinate 7,862,618 downwards.
TTTGACTTATGACTAAGAGTTTTCGTTCCACGTTTTTATGGAATAGTGGCTGAATCTGTAGGAAACCAACACTGTAACGAAACATAATACAAAATAGTAGATTATTTAGGGTATAACTTGGGACGGAATCTACAGCTCGCAAATAACAACTTACAGACTAGCTTGATGGCGACCGAGGTACATTTAAGTGTAGATTCGGTCGGTTATAATTAGTTTGAAGATTTTATTTCTACGCCTTCTCATGTCAGTCGAACATTCTAGAGCTTTTGAGAGACGTGAAAAAATGCGTAGAAAGCTCTGGAAAGTCGTAGAATATTCGAGAATATTTGCGAACGTCGTAGAAACTTTTAGAAGCATATGGAACGTCCTTGGATGTCTGTAGAACATTTTAGAAATCCATGGAAGGATTTATAATCATGGAATATTCTAAATTCTCGGGTAGGTGTATGGCGAAATTCTTGAACGAATCAAAAGGCGATACAAGGGCAGTAAAAACGTTCTTGAGTAAAAAAAAATGGTGGGCATACATATCTTTTTCACGGAAAACTGTGGAAATGTAAGACAAGGACGGCTGACAACACGTAAATATTATTATTATGATACTTAATTAGAATTTATAAAATACTAGCTGCTCCCCGCGGCTTCGCCCCCGTGGAAATCTATGTGTCAAATTGTTTAAATTATAAAAAGTATCCTATGTTAGACTCCTGGTTCTAAGCTACCTCTCCACCAATTTTCAGCTAAATCGGTCCAGCCGTTCTCGAGTTATAAGTGTTGTAACAAACACGACTTTCTTTTATATATATATAGATAAAGATGTATTATGTCTTTAGAGTGCTATACAAATGTAATTTTCCTAAGCACGGTATTATTTGAAGGTCGGACTTTCACTGCATCACCAGGGATTCGATTCCTTATAGTACCTACATAATATATACGCCAGTTGCTCGGTGGCGATACCCCTACAGCTCTAGGTGGCTGGGTAAATAGCTTGTAAGTCATCTACCTCACGCCTCTCGACCACGTCACCGGTTAGCGGACAGAAACCGCGTTTGCTGCCGAGTGCCACGTGTAGAGCACCGAGTTAAAGCTTTAAGTTCGCACACCGCGAAGCTTTGCATTGCTTGCTCTTGGCTAGACGATTGTGGCAAAAGCTGATGATATCTTGAACCGATTGCACTCGCGGCAACAAAGCTAAGCTGATTAATGTCTGTTTTTACTTTATTATTCTGTCGTTAAAATGTATATTAGTAAAAATAAAATTAACCATAACAAATTATTTCCTAGTGTTAGTGACAAAATATTGACGTAACCAGCTTCCTATACCGGTCTAAACTCGTAGAAATAAAGCAAAACTATTTGATTTGTAGATATGAATTGACAGGCGTAGGAAGCTGCGGGTTCCTGCTTAATATTAATACGCTCACTGCGGTATCAGGTTGATTAGACCCGATACACGATAGTCCCGCGGCGCTGCTTGAAAATTCTAGATCCAACCGCGCTGTTGCGGGACGTATTATTACTATCTCGGTATTTGAAGGAGTACGAGGGGGACAAATATAGTCAGTTTTCTTGTCCCCTCAAATGTATGACCTAGGTACAAAAAAAATTGTGTCGGGTTGATTCAATCAGATTCCATCTAGGAGTAAAAAAAAATAAGTTGGTGCGGATATCGGGTTGAAAGGACCTAAGACCCGATTACCCCATATCAGAATTTATAAATATGTATTATGTCTTTGGAGTGCTGTAAAAATGTACTTTACCTAAGCACGGTATTTGAACGGATTTGAATTTGAAGGACGGACTTTCACTGCATCACCAGGGATTCGATTCCTTATAGTACCTACATATATACGCCACTTGCTCGGTGGCGATACCCACAGCTCTAGGTGGCTGGGTAAATAGCTTGTAAGTCATCTACCTCACGCTTCTCGACCACGTCACCGGTTAGCGGACAGAAACCGCGTATGCCGCGGGTGCTCAGATATAAGTAATTTGCACTAGTGTTGTATGTATAATTAATGTACATCTTTTAGGTACGAATAAAAATATTTTCATAAGTACGAGTATATTATACATACTTAATCAGTAATTTGATTTTTTGTTTAGAGGAAAATATGTTTATTCCTACTAAAAAAATCACTCCACGCGTACGCTTTAGTGCTAAAGAAACAGTAAAGTTGATTCTTCAGATGAATTTGACTTTGCAGTCAGACATAGCATGTCAAATGAAATTGGAGGATTATCGAGGAATCCATCGAAAATGTAATAAAGTAACAGTATGCAAAGATACATATAATAAAAGTTAACAAAAAAGGAGAGATGGATTCGGGTCGTTCTTAGCTTTGGGGGTATTGGAATTTGTTTCGAGGATGATCATATAAGAGGAACTTTCGTCCATATCAAAAAAACTATCAATGATAAACATGGTTATATGATAACCAGTACTTTCCTTGATACTTAAACAATTATAATTTGGCATGTTTAAAAAGCTACTCATAAACCGAATGCTCCTTTTCTGTTTTTTTAACGTTGCGTTGGTTAAAAGGGAACAGCATCTTAGTGAGTGAGTGTGTAACTAATATTTTATATTAATAATGCAATCTCTACATAGGTGTATGTATATCGTGTATTAAGTAAGTTTACGTCATATTTAAATACCTAATTAGTATACTGCGCTAGGGGGCCCATATTATTTAACCCATATTTTTAATATTGATTGAAAAATAACACACTTCGAAATACAAGAAATCCAAAAACCGCATCGGTGTACCACCACCAAAATAGAAATCAGTATGATTAAGTAGATAAAATGATTTCATAGGATGTGATCTTTGAATTCATTATAAATGGACAGTTCAAGGGCATTCGAGTTTTTGCATTTTATTTAACCACTAAACTGATATTAAGTACTTCCGGTTATACTGATTTTAAAACCGATAAAATTTAGTTAGTTAGGTAACTTTTTGAGATAAGTGTACGCCCATAACACTAAAAAATTTAAGAGTATCCCGTAGTTTAATATAAACGGTATACGGGTAACATGCATGGTTTAATTGCAAAGCAATAACGCTAAATGACCTACATATTTTCTTATAAGACCTTGTTAGTACAGATCTAGATTGAGGTCAAGAGCAATACTTAACAATAGGTAAATCATTTTATAAAAATGGTAAGGTCTAGAATTTGAGTTCTAGGCAAGAATACACTATAATTTCTCAAATTCCAGCCCTAAGGAGGCACTAAAGCATTGCCCAAATCTAAGCAAGCATATTTGGAAGTCGCAAGCGACTTTCAAGATAAATGACCTGCGATTGCGGGTAAAAGTACCTTCAATTTTGGATTCTATTTTGCAAGTGATAAGGCTTACTGGCATATTTCTGTTGGACTACCTACATTACCGACTATGCTCCGGTGACATATAGTCGGGGTATCTTCTAACATATCTTTCGGAAAGGGTGATAAAGCTATCGGGAACTTGGAATTGTTCGCATTTTTCATTGCGATTTTTATGGGAGAGGTATTTTGAGGCTAGATTTTTAGAATCCGGTGGATTTTACGTACATAGTATTTATATTGATTCTATAAGACAACAAATAGGTTCAGGGTAAGAATAGCAAAGGCCTCGAAAAAACCTTCCGTAAATAATTGCCTCAAAATAACTTCAAATCTAATTACAAAATGACTGCAATTTCCATCAAAACAGACATTTTTATTGCGAACAATGAAAATAACAATAGAGGATTTCGTACGTACTTATACATAATGGGTATAACCAAATTTCGTAATAACGCCAATTATTGAAAAGTATAATTGAGGAAGTGAAAAAATGACAAAATTTGGATTTTTGGACCCAATTATTCCATGGAAAATTAATGAATTTGATTTTTTGTTTCTTTTGCGCGAACATTAGAATTGCAAATATTGATACCCTCTGAGATACGTTATTAGTTATTAGTGTTATTACTCTAGAAACCTTTACTATTATCCGGGTAGGTTGGTTACTTGTAAGAAGTAGATAAGTAATGCAATAGCTTTTAAATTCTTAGTTTTTAATATGGTCATTTTAAACTATTATTTGTAATGGAAACTAATGGAATTCCAAGGATAACTTGGAGCTCATTAGCATTTCAATGCGGTCAAAGGACTGTAGGTAACATTGAGTGGGGAAGAACGGATTGTTATTCTTGTGTTTCTAAGGTATTATAGATTTGTTTTATAAAAGTTTCTAGCACTATAACGCGTTTTTTGTCATAAGTTAGTAAGTACGTTTTGAAAAGTAATATTTCTTACAAACATCTTTCTATGTTAGGTGGGTAGATATACCTAAGATAGGATATAGACGTGAGTGTGGGTGACTAAGGCCCGTAAGTACAACAACCAAGTGATGGTAACACCACTGCGGTATCTCTGCTACTTAGCTACGGCTACTTGCTACTTTCGCCGTGGAGGTTTACTACGGGCGTCCGATAGATACAAGATAGAAGATAGAAAACACTTTATCTATTATATACCACACAAAACAGAAAACATAAGATACAGAAATAAAATCTTAGAATAAAGGTAGGTACAAAGGGCGTCATTAAAGGCGAAAGTACCTATGTGCCGTATTTCCATGGTGAAGATGTTTGGCCAAAGACAAAACCAAAACTCTGCAGATATTTGTTCTGGGTGTTCTGGTCGTTATCTATGTATATTAAAAAATATCTATCTATGTAATGTATTGTATTAAGTATATATCAATCATCTAGTACCCATAACACAGGCTCTGCTTAACTTCGGGCTAGATGATACTGTGTGGGTTGTCCAGCATTATTTATTTATTTATTTGTTTACTGAATGGATCGGGCTGAAATTTTGCCCAATTAAAAGATTTGGACCTTTGACAGAGTGGTCATGGTCGTCATTATCAGGGAGGATGGATCGCTTTACAATCCACTGCCATTAATAACATACTCGTATAGTCATTTTTATTCCAACAATCGCGGGCGAAGCCGCTTGCAGAAGCCAATAATCTATATAGCAACTTGCATGTCAGTTTCAAATGCAAAAGTCTTTTATACGCAAAATATATAAAACCTACAGAGTACAAGTTAATTTCAAAAACCCACAATCCCACTTTAGGTGCGTTGGTATTTGCTAACAAACACAACCTCCAGCGAAGGGTTTATTTGCAGATATAGGTATACAAAGCGACAAAGGTGTTCCTAATTTAGTCCTGTTCAAACAAAATACGGCATTCTGACCTTTTCTCGGTACTTTCTTGGCTTTATGTTAACGATGACCGGTATATTATTTTACTAGCGCGATTTTACCGCGACTTCGCGATTTGATCCGCGGGTGCGTGTTTTATATACATATGTATCGGTTTTAGATAAATTAATACCTGTTCGCAGGACCTAGATTATCAATTTATTTTATAAATTAAGTGAGAACTATAGTGCTAAGACAAACCTAACATAGGCTTTAAGGCACTATTAACTTAATGATCTAACCTATTTGTATGAATATATTATAATATAATCCTTGGATAGAATAGATAGATTATAATATAATCTTTCTATTCTATCTAAGGGTAACCTACAGGCTAGTGTGTGGGTATTTTTAACAAAAAGACGTAAATATTCTACATTCGAAACTTCGATGTTTTGATGTATAGATGTTTGTTACATCTTCACACCAAAAGTACTGAACGGATCGGTCTAAAATTTACTTTGAGAAATATGTATAATAATGAGAAATATAAAATAACTTATTTATCCCATAAATCAAAAACCATGGGATAGCAATCGCCTGTAAAAATTTCCATTAAAAACGAGTAAAAAAAATTGTACTAGTTTTTTTAAAAACAAAAAAATTATATGATCGAAATTCGAAAAAAAAGATCCTTTCTTCTAAAGATTTTTTTAACAATTAGTTATAATCTTTATCTCGACACACAATGTAAATTTTAGTTTTTTTTTACTCGAATTTATTGACATTATTTGCAGCTAAAGCTTGGACTATAACCCCAACTAATTATTCACCTGGTTAGATCGAAATACACTACGGTTTGTCATAAAGTCGTAACCGGCAAAGTTTATTTTCTTTGAAAGCAACTCAGCAATAAGTAAAAGTTACGGGTTTACTTGCACTTTCTTTACCAACAGAAATCGCTTTAGCTTTTACATCCTGATGCAACAAGGAAGAGAAATCTCAGGCATTGAACCAACGTCTTTCTTCGGTGGTTTGGGTTTTTCCTGGTATTGTGTTTACACCAACCTTTTTTGATTCGTATTTCCAAAGTTCAAGGATCGTTGGTTGTATTTTCTTTTAAATTTTTTCGATAAATTTAAGGCGCCATCTCTTATTTATTTTTGTGAATGAAAAGAATAGATCAAAACCCAAGAGCTTGTGACATCTACCTTCGTAGAAGCTAAAATAAATAAATAATGTTGGACAATCCACACAGCATCATCTAGCCCTACCTAATCTAAGCTGAGCATGTGATGTGGGTAGATATCTGATACACATATTACATAGGTACATACAATACATGTTTTATTATACAAAGAAAATATCCAGAACAAATATTTACAGATCATACATACATAGGTATATTTGCCAAGGCGAGAATCAAAACCGCAACCTCCTGCGTCGTAAGTAGACCTTCGCCCGCCGCGCCATTGTAGATTATGACAGTTCAAATTGCCTCAACTGTCAGATTTTTTTTCCCAATAATTGTATCAGACATTTTCGCCAGTTGTCAACTAACGAGCCAAATCCGATAGAACCTCTTTAATCCGACCCCGGAGTATAACAAAATACAAACAGATCTCGGGTTAACAGGACAGTCGAAGCAATCAATAAGTGGTCAGTTTTTGCCGCATGATCTTTCGCCGGTCCCAGTGACCCGCTCTCAATCTAATGTAACGCGGTCTTTCCGACCCTTGTTTCCTCCTGTAAGTATATCGGTTACAAACGGCTATTGTTGCCCCAGCGGAAACTGAACATAGATGAAACTGAACAAGACTTATTTCTGACAAAGTCATAAAAAAGTAGCTGCAGTTAAAATAATAATCGTTTATTGGTACCTACATGATAAAATTAAAATATTTGTAGATGGTTGATTTATTGCAGCATTAATAGTTATCAAATAACAAGGTTATGGCCGCGGCTTCGCATACGTTTTCCGGGATAAAATGTAGCCTGCCTAGAACGTAGTTGTACGTTTATACAAAATATCAGCCCAAGCAGTTCATTATTTTTAATAGAAAGAGGTTTACAAACATACAAACTTTCGTATTTGTAATAATAGTGTTATGAAAAAAAGTTTAACTTATAACTTATAAATGGTGTTATTTTTAAATGGGAGTGGGTTTTCAAATCTGTAACCATAAGAGTTAGAGAGAAGTCGTGAAAGGAGTCATGACCACAATTTATGTATAATATATTTACAAAAAGTTCATATTAAGATTACTAAACATAAATGTCCTGTATAATTGAAGCAAAATGCGCTTTCTTATCGCTTAAAGCGATCTCTTCCATGCAACCTTTGGACGCACAAGATCGATTGTCTTGTTGTCTACACAATCATCTTATTCAATGGCCCGTAGCGTTACACATCAAGTCTTTGGCCTCTCGGCCTCTCATAGGCTAGACGGATCTATTGTGCCGTAGTTACACCTCACTTGGTAAGCAAATACACTCTCTCTGTGGCACGGTTGGCGAAGGCCCGCCTGCGACACAGGAGGTTGCGGGTTCGATTCTCGCCTCGGGACAAATGTTGTACGATCTGCGAAGATTTGTTCCTAGTAGAAATAAAAAGGAAAAGCTAAATCAAGCTAAGCCCTAGCTGCATTTAGACTGTCGGACGCAACACTAACCTAACACACCGAAAGTTAGGATACTTGGTGGATGTTTTTTACATCTTTGCACCAAAACTACGGAACGGATCGTAATGAAATTTTGCATCGAAGTAGTTCTAAACTAGGAAAAACACATAGACTGCATTAATTTCATCTCGGAAAAGCTCGTGCAAACTAGTGCTGTCGATCGGATATAGTGCGGCGGGCGAAGATCGACCTACGACGCAGAAGGTTGTGGGTTCAATTCCCGCCTTGGGACAAATGTTTGTTCGGGGTATTTTTTATGTACTTATAATAAACATATATATCTAATGTATTTTTTATGTTAATCAGTCGTCTAGTACCCATACCATAAATTCTCACCAGATGCAGATCATTACAAAAAAGAAATTACATGTGACAAGTACGATAATCGTCCTTATCGCTTGGGAAGCTACATTATCCCCGGGTGACATAGGCTATATTATATTAAAAAAATGTGATATTTGAATTTAAAGCGGGTGAAACCGCGGGAAACATCTAGTTGGTAATATGTTATGTAGAATGCAACTCGATTCTTAGCCGCGAGAGAGTAAAATTTCCTCAAACTTTAAATTAAGTATTTATAGGTTGGTGGATATATATATACCAACCTACAAATAATTTAAAATTTACAAATCAGAATATCTAAAACATTGGCAGAATGTTAAAGTAAGGTAGAATGCAACTCGATTCAAAGCCGCGACAGAGTAAAATTTTCATATCTGTGGCCGTTTTATTGTTTTACGTTTTATTTTACAAACGTAGGTACCATCAGACAGACCCATCAGTACCCAAGCGTAACACGAAAAAGTGAGTCTATTATAACCTATATAGGTTGGCGACCTCCGTGGTGCGGGGGGCGAAGGTCCGCCTGCGACGAAGGAGGTTGCAGTGCGATTCCCGCCTCGTAACAATTGTGTGTACGATCTGCAGATATTTGTTCCGGGTGTTCTGGTCGTTAGCTATGTATAATTAAAAAAAATATATCTATCTATATATTTTATAAGCCTTCCAGTTTTGCTCGCAAATACAACGCACTAGCCTTTAATAAAACAAAATCCCGTACGTTTTGAATCGACCCTCCCCCCCTATATAAGCTATATAAGCTATTTTATGAGAGGAGCCCACGCCCAGATCATACCTTTGTCCAACAAATTACCTAACATTATCGCTTATATGGAATTGTCTATGATTTATTCTATCAAAGAGTAGTGTTGGCAAAGGTTCTTTCCTGTGCCAAAGTCCCGGTTAAAATTTCAAGCTGTAAGCTTACCGTGGTAATAATAATAATCATAGAGAGAAGAGAACCGCTTATTCAGCTTCAGGGGTTTTAATAAACTGCTTACACTGTCGGTGTTGAAGCGAGAACCTAGCTATTGCTTTCTACAAACTTAGAGTGAGATATAAAGTCCACGTTTTTTGTTTCGCCAACTCTGGGGCTCTAATAGGGTAGCTAGATGGCACAAGAAATGCCACCAGACACGCTTGACGAAATACAAACAATTGGGCCGAAAAAAATCTATCAATCAGGTCTTAATCAAAACTCGATACGAATGAGCGGTTAGTACCTACCTCCTTATGTACCTGGTTCATATCCGTGTAGGTAGACAGATCATTTAAATTCAAAAAACACACACAATACAATTTTACAAAAGAAAATAACAATCAAATAATAGAAACAAATAAAAATTATAGTACCTTTCACAAGTTTAAGTTTTAAGTTTGCTAATATCAATGTATAAATACGAAAGATTAGAAGTTTGTATTATTAAATATATACTTTTTTACTGTTTAAGTTTTAAGTTTGCTAATATCAGTGTTGAAATACGAAAAATAAGAAGCTTTGGGTCGGTTGAAGTTTTGGGTCTATAAAAACATAGATACCAATAAATTGATAATTATTATCCTTAGTTTTGCATGGTCAACACCAAACAGTGTAGTAGTTACTCTTGCACGTTTGTATGGAAAGATGAGCGATTCGTCTGACCTTAGCTGTAAGTTATTTGAGAATTTATAGAATCTGTAAACCGAGCTCAGTTACCGTACCTCCAACAATGCTAACAATTTTGTGCACTGTGATTATTCTATGATCTCTGTCCAAAAATCCACATAATACACATTTTACACAATGATGCACGAAAACCGGCCACTGCTTGCGACCGCTTTAGCCCGTTTACACCAAGCCTTACAAATTATAAACACAAATGGAACCTATAAAAGTTAATGTGGAAGATATAATAAACACGCCATTCAGTGATTACCATGTTAGATAAAGCACTTTGAGTTTAAGATACCTTCTCATAGCTGCCATCAGAATATTATTTATTTATACTTACGTATTATAGATAAAAACCTACCTACAGCTTCTTCTTAAAGGCTTCCTTGCGTCCTCTTAGAATCCTTATGCGAATCCGGGCGTTTTTATGTTAGCTCAGGACTTACACACATATGCTTTATGTCCTTTTGGATGGTTCCAGTCCAAGTGGTCGGGGGTCACAGCAATTCGCTTAGATAAACCACAGCAAGATGCTAATGTAAACTCTTCTTTACAAAGGTACGCAGTAGATACTTAACCATCTAGCTAAGTAGGTATATATATCGACATACAATCTCTTTAATCACCCATTCATGGTAAAACGTTATACGCATTAAAAAAAATGCCACTCATCCTCTGTAACTGGTCATTTAATTGCAGGCTTGAGACAAACGGACACAGATGCAAATTGCTTTAATACATCTAGGTACTTGTTTTATACCAACATCAGGATGTCAATTTATTAAGTGTCTGAATTTTAAGACACTGAACAAATTGAAGACAGGGCGCTATGGCACTCATTAGGGAAGGCCTATGTTCAGCAGTGGACTATTATAGGTTGTTGATGATAATGAAAATAATTTTCAGTCACCAATATTGTGCTCTTTCAGTTGAATGGAGAATGTAGCCAATGAGCGGTATAATATTTTTTTTGCCTATGTGCAATAACTCTTTCACTGGATTTCATAGATAGACAAAATGACTACAGTTTTATAGATTTGACTAAAATTAGAGTCGACTGGTGATCGAAATGCTGGCTTCAATTTCGGTCAACGAATTAGCATTGTCAGTCAACGTGGCGATACTGCCAGCATTCTGAGTACTCTGCCTTCTGGTCCGGCTAGGCGGCCGGTAGACTTTTAAGAAAATTGATATTAAATAGATGTAAATACTAGTTGTCATTTGTCGCCTCAATAAAATATCCCACTCAGATGGACAAGCAGGCCAATTTTTCATTTGAATAATTATATTTTACTGGTATTTGGCGACAATATTCTGTATGTTTTTTGATACCTTGTTGTATCTATAAAAAACACATGATTTCTGATAGGCGAGAGAGATTAGTCTAAAACCTCACCAAGTATCTCCATCGGGAAGGAGGGAGGGCTAAAAAAGTTGCAAAAGAACATCACGCGATTGATGGTTCGATTTCCGCCTCAAAACGAATGTTTGTACGATCTGTAGATATTTGTTCCAGGTGTTCTGGGTGTTTAATATGTATCTATAATAAAAATGTCTATCTAGGAAAATTATATTTTGTTTCATAAATATTATAATAATAATAATAATGCTGGACAATTCACACAGCATCATCTAGCCCCAAGCTAAGCAGAGCTTGTATTATGGGTACTAGATGACTGATATACATACATAATACAATACATTACATAGATATATATTTTTTATTATACATAGAAAACGACCAGAACACCCGGAACAAATATCTGCAGATCACACACAATTGTTCCGAGGCGGGAATCGAACCCGCAACCTCCTGCGTCGCAGGCGGACCTTCGCCCACCGCGCCACATCGGTCGTCAAAAAATAAGTTAAATATATAAGTTATCTAGCAACCATAACACCAGCTCTGCTTAGTTTGGGACTAGGTCATTGTGACTGTGTAAATCCAGCATTATTTATTTATTATTTGAACATGCAAACATCCGAAATTTAGCTTAATAATATTTACTTGATACTTATCAACACAGCAACCCTTCGAAATATCAACCTGACACTTAGCTCACACCCAAAACATCTGAGATACAATGTTCACTTGATAGTGCCATGTTATGTCCTACTTCACCTTTGATTGGGGTCGCGTGTCTTTCTGATCGTGACGAGTTACTGAACCATGGTGGGCATAGTAAGTTGTTTGCAGTAGCACCATGAGTTCATCAGCATCATGAGCATATACTAGTCTAGTAAATGGCATGTTTTAACACTTTGAATGCGGTTTTTTTTCGACGATTGCGATCTTTTTTTTAACCTAAAAAATTCGTGCTGCCGCTCTACACAGCGGTTGTGTTGCGCCGCACATTCGTTTCGTTCGAAAAATATTACGGCTGTGCTGCGTCACACAGATCTGTATTTTCTCAGCCGCTGCGCTAATATGGATTTACGCATATTAGTCACTTGTAGAAAACACATACCGTGTGATTTCAGCAGTCAAAGTGTTAATCCTATTTCTTTCGCATATAAACAACAATATCTTACGTAGTTTTAAAAAGGAACCTAGCTTATAATGTCTTATTACAAAATAACAACATTTTTTGAAAAATATTAATGTATTCAGTAATCATTGTTGGTATTACAAAACACAACAATATTCATACCAAATTTTGAACGACTATAGCTATAGCTATCGGTCACACACACACGCGCGTCCGCATCAGGTAAACAGAGATAGCGATATTCGTGCCAATTTTTGCACGCGCCTCGAATCGAAGTTGCTATAGGCAATTAGGCATATTTCTTAACCCATTCAGCTTCGGCAACGCACTCGCGTTTTACACATTTTTTGGTTTGTGCCAGCAACGCGCCATATGCGTTGTTGGCTATCTGTACTTAGAATTTTTGAAGTAATGTAATTTTTTAAGTTTCTTTTTTGAGTAATTAAATAATCAATAACATTTATTTAAAACAAAAAAAAAGGAGTGGGTCATAATGAAAAGATATAAAAAAACTTGAGGCTGATCTAATGGGTTAAGTACTTTCTTAGACCATATTTTCAATGACATTGGTAGATGTTTAACTGCTTTAGCCCTTTACATTGCGATGTTATGAGAAACTGCTTATTATCCAAGGAAATACGTGTAAGTTATACATAGCAGTAGAGATCTTGTAGATAGACACATTTGAGGCAGACATTACTAGGAAAATAATAACGATAATGATGATAAATGACATCTTCAAGTATGTATCATGTTGTAACGTTTGCTAAGTGAGCGTGATTAAACTAATATAAGTACTTGCAACTACATCACACCGAGAAAAGCTGAGGATAAATGGAAAAATATCATAAAAACGAAGATTCATCATCAACCTATGTTAGTCCTCAGCTGGACATAGGCCTCCCCAATGAGCGTCTTCAGCTTGACGCATCCAGCATCTACCTGCAGTCTTTCGCAGGTCGTCATCCCACCTGGTCGGATGACGACCTGCGAAAGACCGATTCGTGGTCTCCACTGAAGAACACGTTTGCCCCAGCGACCGTCGATTCTTCGCGAGATATGACCGGCCCACTGCCACTTCAGCTTGGTAATTCTAAGAGCTAAAAACTAAGATGAATGAAGATTATATCCAATTATAAGCTGAATATGATTGTACCAATATCGAACGTTAATTCACACCCCCCCCCCCCCCCCCCCCGTCTCGCCGCTAGCTAAAAACTAAGATGAATGAAGATTATATCCAATTATAATCTCAATGTGATTGTACCAATATCGAACGTTAATTCACATCCGCCCCCCCCCCGTCTCGCCACTCGTATACCTCAGGCGCGGTAACGAACGAATAATTAAATAACGTTAGAAAATGTCGGGAATATGCGCATAAAAAGCTACTTAGCATTTCCTTTTTAGATTATAGGTAAATATAATCCTACGGGATTATATATATAATCTAAGATTACCCTTAGTATGCTACGGTATACTCGTAATTTATCTCTGAAACAGTAAAAATACTCATTTTTCTCGAGCAACAAAAAACCGACGTCAATTTCCTTGATAGATTACAAACTCAAATATTTATAAAATTTGAATGGCATCCCTGGAAAACGCGACACCTGCTCCTATAGGGATGTAAGATACCCTAATATACCCCATCTTGAAAATCTTCTAACAACTACCTCAGTAGGTCTAATTTAATTTAGTCGAATAAATAAATATTCTTACTAGTGGTTTCTTTTTCACTTCTTCCTTTAGTGGACAAAAAATTGAAGTGAACATTAAAATTAAAATAATGTGATTTGATTATAATTAGTTTAAAATTTGACTCGTTTAAGTGCTTATTTTGTTAGCCTAAAGAAATAAATGCTATTAACTTTGACTTTGAAAATAATGCTGGTTAGACAACAAAGCATCATCTAGCTCCAAGCTAAGCAGAGCTTGTGCTATGATTACTGAATTACTGATATATAATTACTTAAAAAATACATAACATTATCATGAACAAACATAGTTCTCAAAAACCTTTTAAAATGCAATTTGAGAGATGGTACACTAAAAACAAGATTAAGGTATTTTAAGACAGGTTTTAAGTATAAAGTTACTTTAAACAGTTTAAACCAGTTCAGTTTTATCGGTTGTATACATATGTATGTAATTATAATCTGGTCTCCCTCATGGTCTTACTAGTGGGACAAAATAGTGGAACCACGAGAAAACGGCCTAATCTACTTATGTCCGGTATCAACCATAGAAGCCTTTTACATTGAATAATAATTATAATAATTCTATCCATCCAAAGGTTGCCTAGAAGAGATCGCTTCTAATTGATAAGGCCGCCCATTGTACTTGTCGCATGTAATGATTTGATTATAGTGTACATAAAGAATTTTTGTATTGTACTGTAATAATTATAATTTTCTTTCTTTAATTTCAGGAGACCGTAAAATCCTGAGCAATGTGTCAGGAGAGTTCAGATCTGGCGAGCTGACGTGTATCTTGGGGCCTTCGGGTGCCGGCAAGTCGACGTTGCTGAACATCTTGGCTGGATATGCGTAAGTTGAAATACGTTATTATTAACCGGCTCCAAAAAAGACGGTTTTCATTTGGACTGTAAGTTTATTTGAGGCTTTATGCCAAATGAAATCGAGACCCGGCCAAAAGTTCTTATCCTTTTATCATATAAGTAAATTATTTCGTAAAATTACCTTCATTAATTAACTTTTTTATTAGACGGTTCAGTCGATATATCATATACTCTTATCCTTGACTAGGTAAACCGATTATTATGATTCTTCTTTATTTGAAAGCTGGTGCTTCCCATGTTAAAAAAAAATTAAATGGTGTCATTTCAATCATTTTCATTTGGTCCAGTTCTGGCACCGATATCCATGAGAAAACCATATAAGTCTTCATGGAGTCTCATGTCTTCATGGAGTTCGCCTTTTCGAGACAAGGACGAACGAACGCCGCGCGGGGAAGGCGAGAAAGGGAGGCAAGAGCGGCAGAATGATCGGCCAGCGCGCAATTTCACTGCTTTTTATTTTTAAATTTGTCATTGCTCTAAAATAATACAGTTTCTCAAAAAACTAAAACCATAATTTTCTAAAGTATTTATTAGGGAATACGTAGAAGAAATTTCATTACAATAATATTAAATAACTAGCAAATAAAACTGTTTTTTCCGTAGAGATATCTCTGTAAAAATTAAGATTTAGAGGAAACTTTGCCATTTTTTTCTATCGATTCAAGTTTAGTCAATCGTGTTTCGGCTTCCATAACTTATTAACTAATATCCTAATGTTGATCCTCATCAAAATATATTCGAAAAATAGGTGTTTTGTTCCCTTAAAATTGATTTTCCACAAAGTCAAAAGTGCGTTTTGGGACTCATTTCACCTATGCATTAAGTATGTGCGCGGCAAATGGACGAATGACTCAATATAACGCCAACCGATTTCAACGATTGTTTTTGAAACTAAGTTTTAAACCCATTTTCATTATTTAGGAATTCGAAATAGGTTATGGTTTTTTAAAACAGTCCAAATATTTTTGTTTGATTGCCCACCACCACTGACTGTCGAAATACACTCAAAGAAATATCAATCGGATCTCTAAAAATATCGACTATATAATTTAATTACTAGAATAAGAAAAAACTCGCTGTGATCATAAATTAGATTACACAAGATTAATGTATCTTTTAAAGGGCAATGTACACGTTTCTACAATAAAAATCCAAGCAAAAAATATCAATAAATAAATTGAAACAAATTGTCAAACATATCCTTTGTAAAAAGGCTTACTACAAATATCTGAATATCTATAGGATAAAATAATTTGGGACAAGTCTTGCTCCAACTCGGATACTTACAACCTAACAAGTTAAAGGTTTCTTGTGCGCTTCTTTACTTTACCTTAAAAATAACAAAATATCAAATTGGATTACTTAATTTTCTAGTTTTATTTATTTAACTTAAATTTTGTGACATGTTCAAGAGTCTTAAATGGTCTTAAAGAAAGCACTTTGATGTTAGATGTTTGAAACTGTCAGTAGCTTGGCGCACACCTGAAAAGCACCGCGACCACCCAACACAAAAATATGCTTTCAAACTTTTGTTTTTGGCTTTTACATCGTCAACAAGTCGTAAGGCTCAACTCACACCAAAAGAGCGCGGATGCCCGCGGCGCCGCGGGAATTCCGGCGAATTCGACTCGTTCAAGTTTCTCATGCGATAATAAGTTTTATTGTAATGAAAATAAAGTTAAAATTCATATGCCACTGAAACTGCGCTCCGATTCGCTGCGTTTCGACGCTCTTTTGGTGTGAGTTGAGCCTAAAGTTACATAGAACCTCTACGTAACTAATGCTACGCCGTAGTGGGGTCGCGTTGAAGTCTTTTGTATTGATCAAAAGCCTAAGTACATTTCTTCTTCCGTTCATAGATAATAATCATTTGACGACTTCTGTGGCGTGGTGGCGAAGGTCCGCCTGCGACGCAGGAGTTTGCGGGTTCGATTCCCGCCTCGCGACAATTGTGTGTACGATCTACAGATATTTGTTCCGGGTGCTCTGGTCGTAATCTATGTATAATAGAAAAATATATCTATCTATCAAATCTATTGTATAAACTATATCAGTCATCTAGTAACCGTTACACAAGCTCTGCTTCACTTGGGGCTCGATGATGCTGTGTAATCCATACACCGTCCAGCATTATTTATTTATTTAATCTAACGCTGTAACCCGTAAAACGTCACATGCTACGCTGGCGGTCAAGGTAATCACACCAACTCATTCGAGGATTTCCATATCAATATGAGAGGTTACCGCTCTTCACATTTATAATAATGTAAAAAATATTCCGTCCAAACTGTCCCAAACAGATAAAACCAATAACCCGGCCAAAAATTTGGAATATTTATCGAAATACTGGTAGAACGGCCCGTATTTCTATTACCTAGCGGTTTAAGCAAGTTGAAATAAACGACTAATGCGATACAAGATTAAAAACGCCATAGATTATGGAAAAGAATAGGAAATTTTTATTTGTGTTTCATATAAATTAATACAACTTAAGAACTAATAATAATAAAGATAACAAATTAGGAACGAATAAAAGAATTAAAATACGAGAACATAGAAAGGCTACCGGCTCAGCATTATATTATTATTTACTAGCTGTTCTACAATGCGCCCTCCGACCAGGTGGAATAAAATAAATAAATAATGCTGGACAATTCACACAGCATTATCTAGCCCCATGGTAAGCAGAGCTTGTGTTATGGGTACTAGATAACTGATATACATAATACAATACATTACATAGATAGATATTTTTTATTATACATAGAAAACGACCAGAACACCCAAAACAAATATCTGCAGATCACGAATGACGACCTGCGAAAGACTGCAGGTAGATGCTGGATGCGTCAAGGAAAAGACAGGGCGCTGTGGCGCTCATTGGGGGAGGCCTATATCCAGCAGTAGACTAACATAGGCTGATGATAATGATGACTCTGCTACCGATTCACGGTCGTTGCCCATGGACCATGGAAACCTCTAGCACATTGACCTCATCAAAGACAAAGCACTCGTGTTTTTTATCTCTAGGTAATTGGCACGCCATAGAAGGCTGACCTTCGTTCAGTGAGTTATTATAAATTAACGTTTTTCGGTACGTTCTTTAAACTTTGCGTAGTTTTTTGTAACACAATCGGTAAAAAAGCTCATGTTTTTTTTTAAACTTCTAAATTTGTAATATGTCTGAACTTTGACATACATTATAATATTGTAGTAGAATAAATGGCTTTTTTATTTAGTTTATTTTATTACTAGCTGGGCCCCGCGACTTCACCGGCTTGGAATTCTATGTGTCAAAATTAATGGTTTATAAACCTTCCTCTTGAATCACTCTCAGATCTCTCGGATTTTTTTAAATTTATTTTAAAAAATCCGCATCAATATCCGTGTAGCAACGGATTTTGATGCGGTTTTTTTAAAGATCTAAGTCGCTTCCCGCTGTCTGTCTGTTATAAATACAAAAAAAAAATACAAAGTTGTCAAAATACGCTGTGGGAAATGACTTTGTTTTATACTGTGTGATGCCTATACCTAGTTTATGTAGGAGGGTCGAGACGAAATAATCGATCCCTCTAACTCAATCCGTGGATGTCGATTAAGAGAATATTCCAGAGGCAGAGCAGCAGCTTTCTTCTCTGTAGGTATTTTTAATATCTCCATTATGATCATCAATCCGCTCCAATGCACCTATCAAAAGCGGTGACTATAGCAAAACCTTGTTAGGGAGATTCTATTCGTGCTGAAGAGTATGTCTCTGAAACTGTATGTCACATTCCAGCTGAAAACGAATTAACCAATTTAAAATGATTTTTTCCAATAGATTTACAAAATAGTTTTAGCCTTATTTGATGACGATAATGCAGCTTTTTAATCAACGGACTTTGAAATTTTTTTCCAAAATTAACTAACACAAATTTATATTTAAAAAAAAACAAATTTAATTTCAGCTCAAATGGAGTCCACGGTAGAATCACAGTGAACGGTCACACACGAGACATGCACGTGTTCAAGAAACTCAGCACTTACATCATGCAAGACGATCTGCTGCAGCCCAGGCTTTCTGTGCAAGAGTCCATGATGATCGCTGCGAACTTGAAGCTGGGGAAGGAACTGGGGAAAGCTGAGAAAGAACTGATTGTAAGCATACTAGATGATACAACGTACCTATTAGAATACCTCGATCCCCAGCCCGCATGCCCGTGGGCATTATGGGCATTACCACCAATGTGCGTTATGGCGCTCATTAGGGGAGGCCTATGTCTAGCAGTGCACAACTATATATTCCGTCAGCGTGGGAATTATGGGCATTCTCCAAAATGTGCGCTATGGCACTCATTAGGCGAGGCCTATGTCTAGCAGTGGACCACTATAGGTTCCGTTAGCGTGGGAATTATAGGCATTACCCCCAATGTGCGCTATGGCGTTCATTAGGTTAGGTGTAATGTCTAGCAGTGGACTACTATAGGTTGATGATGATAATGATGATTATACAACCTCAGAAGCGCACCTGCATCCGTTTTTTGGAATGCCAGCCTGGATATATGTAGTTACAAGTTCAGATATTTATCTGTGTAAAAACATCTCGAATCTATTGGCGTTATCTTTCCTAAACGTCCTTACAACGGCACACATTTTCTCATTTACTAGTGGGATGGAAAACGCCCTTATAGCACGTAAGAGACGTATAGGAAGTTTATGTAACTTATATGTATATACATACATATATGTTAGTTGTACTGAGTTATTTTACTCATTAGGTAGTAGGGTACCTACTTGGTTAAACCTAATGATCAATGTCGGATGAAAAGAACAGGTAGAACATGATCCTGATACTTATCGCGATCGAAAAGGTAACGAGCTTCGTACGTGATTCTGATGAGATCTAGTAATGATAACTCGTGTTTCGACGCAAATGAAAATGGGTTCGGTTTTATAAAGCCGATCTTTTAGCTCTTTACTGTACGTGGCGGCATTATTTTTTATTTCCCTCAGGAAATTCGCAATATGTGTGGCGTGTCGCAATAGACCTTGAAAATTTGTTTGAAAATACTCCAAAAATTTCCGCTGGAAGCTAAAACGAGGCTCTGTTTACAACGGTATTCTTGGAGACGAAAACATCGGATCATTATCTTTACTAAATTATGGTTTCCATTTCCTTCCATCCGCTAAGAAAGGTTCAAAATATGATGTTGTGAGTATGAGCGCGAGTGGAAGGAATCACAAGATGAAAATCTTGTTATATGCCATTTTTGCAACGTAGGTAGGGAACGACCACGCTACGCTCTGAGCAGATTTTTTTACAACTTATTAGTATTACTATGTAACTTTCTCAAATTTTGGTTTACCTTAGAGGTAGAATGTAGTTTCATTATTCTGCTCTAGTTATTATACCTCTGTACACTATTTATTCGTTTTAAACTAAATGAATTAAGTTATACCTACTTTTGATGAATTGAATTGAAATTTTGCATAAATTATGACATACCTTTCATACCATATTATTATTAAGTATTTTAATATAATGCAATAATTAAATAAATTGACATGAAAATAATTTATTCTCGTAAGTTCCTACACGTAATATTATCGCTTTACCTATAAAAACAAATCCAGTTTGGGAATTTGTAAGTAAAGAATTAAAATATAAATGCTTCATAGAATAAATTACTTAGAGCAAATAGCATTCAAATAAACTGATACATATATTAGATTATTAGATTAAACAGGAAGACATTTGTTTATTTGGGCATAATGTAAAGTATCTGCTCTGCGGTTATTTTGCCTGATAATAAGCTCCAGCCCAAATCGAAAATGAGGTGCCTAAAATTCCAGGATCAGTATTACAGACACTTTCTACTATAACCAAAACGATCTTAGGCGACCCTCAACAAACAAGAATTTTAAATAAGGTACTAACAAAAAGATTATCTTGTTTAGACCTTTTATTATAAAAGCCTGGAGAGGCTGGTTCAGAAGTTCAAGTTGGTTTTGCGAGTCTCTTTGAGAGAAATCAAATGTAGGAAAGTTGGAAGCAGCTAAAAGAAAAAGTTTCTTTGATGCTTAAGTTTTTGAATAGTCTCTCTTATTTGTTGGATGCAATTATTTGTTTATTAAGTAATTCTGGACAATCTACAAAGCGTCATCTAGCCCCCAACTGATTATGTCGATCTTAAAAATATAGAACCCTAACCTATCTTATGAAAATCGATCCGAAGCACCTACCTGAGATGTACCTAGATAATACAACGTACCTATTAGTATACCTCGATCCCCAGCCCGCATGCCCGTGGGCATTATGGGCATTACCACCAATGTGCGTTATGGCGCTCATTAGGGGAGGCCTATGTCTAGCAGTGGACAAATATAGATTTCGTCAGCGTGGGAATTATGGGCATTACCCAAAATAAGCGCTATGGCACTCATTAGGCGAGGCCTATGTCTAGCAGTAGACCCCTATAGGTTCCGTTAGCATGGGAATTATAGGCATTACCCCCAATGTGCGCTATGGCGTTCATTAGGTTAGGTGTAATGTCTAGCAGTGGACTACTATAGGTTGATGATGATAATGATGATTATACAACCTCAGAAGCGCACCTGCATCCGTTTTTTGGAATGCCAGCCTGGATATATTTAATTACAAGTTCAGATATTTATTTGTGTAAAAACATCTCGAATCTATTGGCGTTATCTTTCCTAAACGTCCTTACAACGGCACACATTTTCCCATTTACTAGTGGGATGGAAAACGCCCTTATAGCACGTAAGAGACGTATAGGAAGTTTATGTAACTTATATGTATATACATACATATATGTTAGTTGTACTGAGTTATTTTATTCATTAGGTAGTTAGTAGGGTACCTACTTGGTTAAACCTAATGATCAATGTCGGATGAAAAGAACAGGTAGAACATGATCCTGGCACTTATCGCGATCGAAAAGGTAACGCGCTTCGTACGTGATTCTGATGAGATCTAGTAATGATAACTCGTGTTTCGACGCAAATGAAAATGGGTTCGGTTTTATAAAGCCGATCTTTTAGCTCTTTACTGTACGTGGCGGCATTATTTTTTATTTCCCTCAGGAAATTCGCAATATGTGTGGCGTGTCGCAATAGACCTTGAAAATTTGTTTGAAAATACTCCAAAAATTTCCGCTGGAGGCTAAAACGAGGCTCTGTTTACAACGGTATTCTTGGAGACGAAAACATCGGATCATTATCTTTACTAAATTATGGTTTCCATTTCCTTCCATCCGCTGAGAAAGGTTCAAAATATGATGTTGTGAGTATATGCGCGAGTGGAAGGAATCACAAGATGAAAATCTTGTTATATGCCATTTTTGCAACGTAGGTAGGGAACGACCACGCTACGCTCTGACCAGATTTTTTTACAACTTTTTAGTATTACTATGTAACTTTCTCAAATTTTGGTTTACCTTAGAGGTAGAATGTATTTTTATTATTCTGCTCTAGTTATTATACCTCTGTACACTATTTACTAGTTTTAAACTAAATGAATTAAGTTATACCTACTTTTGATGAATTGAATTGAAATTTTGCATAAATTATGACATACCTTTCATACCATATTATTATTAAGTATTTTAATATGATGCAATAATTAAATAAATTGATATGAAAATAATTTATTCTGGTAAGTTCCTACACGTAATATTATCGCTTTACCTATAAAAACAAATCTAGTTTGGGAATTTGTAAGTAGAGAATTAAAATATAAATGCTTCATAGAATAAATTACTTAGAGTAAATAACATTCAAATAAACTGCTGATAAAATTAGAAATTGAAGACTTCGTGTCTATATTCTGGCGAAACTTGTGATAAAATTTTTGAAATCAAACATTGATTGGCTGTTGTTAACTTTTTACAGAATGTGCACTTCTTTACGATTTAACTAGCTCTTTCCTACGAAGCTTAGTGCTGACAATTATATTTTAAACTCTACACCAATTTAAAGGCTTGAGTATAATTATTAAAAAGCTCCATACAATAAAGTAACTTTCACTGTCTACATATATTAGATTAAACAGGAAGACATTTGTTTATTTGGGCATAATATAAAGTATCTGCTCTGCGGTTATTTTGCCTGATAATAAGCTCCAGCCCAACTCGAAAATGAGATGCCTAAAATTCCAAGATCAGTATTACAGACACTTTCTACTATAACCAAAACGATCTTAGGCGACCCTCAACAAACAAGAATTTTAAATTAGGTACTAACAAAAAGATTATCTTGTTTAGACCTTTTATTATAAAAGCCTGGAGAGGCTGGTTCAGAAGTTCAAGTTGGTTTTGCGAGTCTCTTTGAGAGAAATCAAATGTAGGAAAGTTGGAAGCAGCTAAAAGAAAAAGTTTCTTTGATGCTTAAGTTTATTAATAGTCTCTCTTATTTGTTGGATGCAATTATTTGTTTAGTGAGTAATTCTGGACAATCTACAAAGCGTCATCTAGCCCCCAACTGATTATGTCGATCTTAAAAATATAACCTATCTTATGAAAATCGATCTGAAGCACCTACTTGAGATGTACCTAGATTATACAGGGTGTTTAGTATTGGGACCGACATAATATAGAGAGACAAATAAAAATTATATCTCAGCATCCTTAGGAGATTGCACATAAAATGATGTTGTTCCAATACCAAACACCTTGTATACTGAGTCAACAAAATTATTTGTAGGAATGCAAGGAATAATAAGAGATCAATTATAATAATAGACTAAAGACATAATACATAGGTACTAACTCAAACATAACTGTACAAAGCGTCACTAGTTGCACTTCTTGCACTAACTATTTAGACTGATTAACATAAATTATCGTCTAGATATATAATTGGCATGATGACTGTTATAATGGTTATAACGATCACTAAGAATAAGGTGTTTAAGCAGGAATATTTGAGAAAACTAGTTTAAAAAATATATTGTCGTCTCAGCTTTAAACTTTCATTGCTATTAGCTGCTACCCGTCCCTGCGGGTGCAAGAGGTTGCGGGTTCGATTCCTGCCTGACAAATGTTTGTACGATCTGCATATAGTTCAGGGTGTTCTGGTCGTTTTCTATGTATAATAAAAAATATCTCTCTATGTAATCGATAGTATTATGTATATCAGTTTATCTAGTACCCAAACCACAAGCTCTGCTTACCTTGGGTCTAGATAATGCTGTGTGAATTGTCCGCCATTATTTACTTCATTTATAGTGTATATTATCGAGCTTTCACTCTTACTCATCACCATGCAGGGTTTGAGGCTAATTAGCCCCTCAGCAAATAATTACAAGTTCAAAACGCCGCACCACCTTCTTTCCGTTTTACAAAAAGCCTTTGTATCTTCCATCCCTTATATTTGCGCCTCTGTCATGTATTCACAAGCAATACCTACTTCAATGAAAGTCTGTATTCGAACGAACGGCCGGATCAACATCAAACGTAAACGTGATCTAATCAGATTTAAAAGGGGCATCCCCGAGCTGAAGAAATCAACTCCAACTTCTATGCATAAGTGATCGATTCCAATTAAACGGAAGGCTTTGTTAGTTAAAGTTTATGGATAAGGGTTCGGTAAATCAATCTTTCATGTGTGTTGTTATATATGCGACCCAGAGGGCACTAAACTTTATTGCGATGATCAAATATATGGTCGATCTTCCAGGAAAGGGGCACATAAGTTGGTCAAACTATGTAGATACCAAAGGTACTAAGGAACAAAAAGCAAATCAATATCAAACTCCGTCAAACTTACTTAAGTAACCTTACAAGAAAACAATTATTTGTGAAATTTCCTGGAATATCTGCTAAATAGTGTATCGATTAAAGTTTTTCACAATAGTGAAAAACTTTAATCACAAAAAACAACAGGTTAAGGGAATGAAGGTTTATTTATTTTCCAGTTTCTCATCATCATCATCATCAGCCCATGTTAGTCCACTGCTGGTCATAGACCTTCCTTGTAACGAGAGAGATGCTGGATACGTAAAGCACGACCCCGTGCTTTACGTATCCAGCATCTCTCTGCAGTCTTTCACTGGTCGTCATCCCACCTGCTCGGAAGGCGTCCAACAATACGTTTACCGAGTCGTGGTTTCCTCTCAAGAACACGTTTACCCCAGCTGTTGTCGGTTTTTCGCGAGATATGGCCTGCCCACTGCCACTTCAGCTTGCTAATTCTTAGAGCTATGTCGATAACTTTGGTTATAACGAAAGGTTATTGTTTTAGGTAGAAGAAATCCTGCAGACCCTTGGATTATGGAATCACAGGAATACAAGGTCCGAGAAGCTTTCCGGAGGGCAGTCGAAACGACTCTCCGTAGCACTGGAGCTGGTCAACAATCCACCAATCATCTTCTTGGATGAACCTACCACGTAAGCATTTTTGTAAACCAAAGTCATGGAACATGCGAAAAGTAGGCTGCTACAATCTTTGGAAAACATTGTATAAAATAATAATAACCCTCCATCTTGCAAATTCAAGTAACAAAGGAACTATCTCGCTCATATAGCTAATAACAATTAAAAATAGCTGACTCCCAGCCAGACTGATGCCAATTAAATAATTTTTCGTAGGTATATATAAAATTAAATATGCCAGTTATTATATTAATAAAAACAAACGACGATGACGTTTGACGACTGATGTGGCGCAGTGGGCGAAGGTCCGCCTGCGACGCAGAAGGTTGCGGGTTCGATTCCCGCCTCGGAACAATTGTGTGTACGATCTGCAGATATTTGTTCCGGGTGTTCTGGTCGTTTTCTATGTATAATAAAAAATATCTATCCATGTAATGTATTGTATTATGTATATCAGTCTAGTGCCCATAACACAAGCTCTGCTTGGCTCGCATCGATCGCAGCTCTGCTCTGATGGGGCTAGATAATGCTGTGTGAATTGTCCAGCATTATTTATTGAAAATGAAAATGAAAAGTTTTTATTTCTTTAAGCTTACAAATAGGCACTTAGACAGGTCATATTTTATACTATTCATTATTATCAATTAAATAATTTTATAGTTCACTTAATTTTTTTGTCCACCAGTGGAAGAAGTGATAAGAAACCACTAGTATGTTCATAACTTATGTGTCTAGTATATTTGATTTGCTTATCTGTAAGTTGGTAGATTTTGAGTTGGAGCAAAACTCATTCCAAGCTTTTTTATCTTCTAAGTAATCTGATATTTTGTAATAAGCTTTTTTACAAAGAATATGTTTAACAATTTTTAAACATTTATTTATTGATAAATTTTGCAACTCACTTGGAGTTTTGTTGTAGAAGCGTATACATTGCCCTTTAAAAGATACATTTATCTTGTGTAGCCTAGCCTTGTGGGCAAAGCGAGTTTATTCTTATTTCTAGTGCCTATTTACATTATGTATATCACTTTTTTTAGTGAACCAATTGATATTTTTATGAGTGTACAACAAGTTTTCATAAATATATTGACACGGTTCTGTCATTATGTTTATTATTTTATTTATTTAAATATTATACAAATTATTCTAGATCTTTATCTGAGAGAGAGGTACGCGGTTCTCTATTGCCCGTCACGCTCGTGTAAGAAACAAAAAACTTGAAATCGTGGATGTCTAGAAATAGTGTTAAGGTTAAACTCATCTTTCCATACAAACGTGGAAGGATAACTCCTACACTACCTTACGCATACTATGTCAGGTGAAATATACAGGGTATACATTTAACCCTCGCCTATCAACTAGATCGCTTCGCCGCCGCGCCGCCGCCATCTCCGTTGACATGCGAATCTAACGGGTTTGGTTGTCAAACGACAAACAAACCCGTTAGGCCTGGATAATCACGTCATACCCGCGAAAAAAAATCGGAATAAATAAATTGGAAATGTTTTCTTTGGTTCCTTAAATGTGAAAATACATACAATCGAAGAGAAACATAAAAGTGAACTGTTTTGCACACCATTTGGTCGAGATTTCAGGAACCTCGCGATCTATTAAAATGACATATATTTTGATTCGTCGATTATTACTAATTATTTGGTTCCTTGAACCATTTTCTTCATGTGCTGTGTAGCTTTCTTGCAAAACTTGAATTTTGCGTTTCCCCGTTTCAAAAATTTACGCTCTGTCCCACTCCTATGAAAGCGAAATCCTGGGCCTATCCATTTCATAAAATAGCGCGCATTGTGTCCTCTTAAGTAGGTACTCTGAATATCTCGTAGCTCCTTCACGGCTAATACCTTTTATAGCGCTCAAGATAACAATCGTGGCGAAGTCAATATTAAAACGAAAAATGTCACCAACAAATGTAAAAACCAAATTCAATGTCTAATTAGAATCTCACTCACTCACATCACATTTCAGCAAAGGCAAATAATTTCAATTACCTGTTCTATCAATGGCAAATGTTGGCATGAAGGGTAAAGACGATATAGATCGCTTTGAAGCCACAATTACGTTTGGTTGGCACAGTCGGCTATATTGAGAATAAACCTATTTCAAACTATTTACTGTAACATGCAAGGATATCGAGCCGGGTAGTTGTTATTTGCTTGTTTCTTCAAGGGGAAAAACTGGAATTATTATTTTGTCTATTCACCTAAAGGGGTAAGGGGAATTTCAGAAGGGGAACTGAAATTCTTATTTTTCTATTCCAGTTTTCCTCCTTAGGGGGTTTCAGGGGGAAAACGGGAATTTGTACTCTTAACAACTGGAGCGTATGCGAAACAGAGTGCCCGCGCGGGCCCCTAGCGAGTCAACAGGCAAAATAACTTATTGGAAAACTCGAGTACCTAAGCCAACAACCAAGTGATTAAAGTTTATCATCTTAGTGCAGCCGACTGTAGTTTGTTCGAATTCAAAACGGATCTTTTGATCTTCAACATTCCACCGTAAGCAACTTAACCCTAAGAGACCCTTCATGGCCTTAGAAATGTCTGCAATAATCTCAAGTTATCGTATATAGGTTATTGTGTTCCTTGGTTATTAGTTCGAACTTCGTCAAGTGGTTCGTTGTGACCTAAAACGAGGTCTTCCTTGGGGCAGAGAATATATAACAGTACTAACGTAATTTGGGAAGACGAACAAGGTTGAATCGAAATGAGCAAAAGCCTAAAACTAGGATACCTATATCAATACCTGCGTCACCAGCTAGTTGAAGCTTTACTCAGCTTTTCTCTATAAAAGTTATTGCAGGTAAAATAATAATAGTAATGTTCGATAATCCACGACAAGATAAGAATCATCTAGCCGCAAAATTCAGTCAATCAGTCTTTTTGACTGACCTTAATACGATATAATGACATAGGTATATATTTTTTACTATCCAAAAAAAATCCAGTACACCCAATAAAAATATTTGCAGATCGTACAAACATTTATCCCAAGAACTCGCAATCTCCTACGTCGCAGGTGGACCTTCGCGCGCTGCGCCACATCGGTCGTAGATGCATAAAGCTTTTTAAAACGTGGATAGAAATGCAGCGTCAGAACAGAACAAACAACGCAGTGCTACACCAACACACATTCATCACGTTATTTGCAAAGTTATTACAGCGAAGACTGAAAAAACCAATTAAGCGGGCGCTCCAACTGAACAAATAATCCTGGTGTATCCAACCAAAGAATAATCCGAGGATTATACGCGCGTAATTGATGGAATTGTATAACTGGTCTCCAGAATGGTTTGCGGTGAATACAAATGCTGGAAGGAATACAAATTGTATTAGAATTTTTGTAAGGAATTATGTCGAGTCGTGTCCTTAAGAATTTTCTTCATTGAAAGTTATTTATGTTTACTTTTTGGCACGAACGAGGGGGATAATGGGTCTATCTATTCAGAGTGGTTAAATTCAATTCCTATTAATTGTAACTTAAGGCTTTTTCTTGCATACACGCAAATTTTACATATATAATGTGAAAACCCTCGTCAACTTTTTTAATTCAAACTATCACAACATCAGAACCACCAGTAATCACCAATAACAAATAAAAATAAAATAAAATAAAAAGTTTCTTTATTCAGACAGGTTGTCCACATAGATACAAATTACAAAAATAAAACATAAGACCTTAAATTAAATTAAAATTAGATTAAAATTAGATTTGCATCATCAAACATAATTGGGTATGTTATGAATAATTTCGATGAAAATACCTTTCAAAAAAATTCAACGAAGCTGGTTCATTCATTTGGGATGCAGGTACGTAACTACACACGTCACTCTCTTAACACAAAACTCCACGTTTTCGCCGGGGGTTAATAATTAACACTGCCAATAATATCTGCAAGCAACCAGTTTACGTAAAATTTTAAATGAACAGCGCAAATATTTTCACGTATCGCTTGCCCACAACTTTTTACAGCCAAGTCAATTTCCGCAAACTATTGCGGCTATTCGAGGGAATTCTCACGGAAAGGGGTGACGGTTATTTTGGACCTTTCCCCAACAAATTAGTTCCAGAATCTATGGACCTTCGCCAGACTATTATAGAGTGGGCTAAGCCCCTATAGAATAAGGTAAATAGAATTGGAAGTAATTGGCTTTAGCAACGCACGCTGTTACCTTTTATTGGAAACGGGTTTGGGATATCGAAACTACGAGTACCAATTTGTAAGTGTAAGTACTGTTCGGAATGAAAGTATTATTGTCCGTGAAATCTAGATTTAACGTAGATAAATATAAATTGCCAAATTACTGGAAGGATTTGCCAGTATTCGATGGATCGAGCAGGTATGGTGACTATCGATTTACAACAATAATACTATGGAAAATTTTACGTGAGTATAACAAGCCTCGCTTATATTGGATTCCTCGAATAAAACGTTATGGTATTGGGTCGTATTGAATGTCAAAAAAGTTTATCAAAAAATTACTGACAAAAACAAATAATTTTTTAAAGTTACCTAGTTTCATTTGAACACTTGAGTATGATAAAAAGTATGTTGAACGAGTTACGTCATAGTTCGTGAAAAATAAATAGGAGAGCTATTTATTTTTCACGAACTATGACGTAACTTAGATTGTATTCAGGAGTTTATTTAAATATTTGTGACCTAATTTTGTTAAAACATTAGGCCAACTATTGGGGTAGGTACATTATGTCAGTATTTGTTTTTGCGTTATATGACGACCGATGTGGCGCGGTGGGCGAAGGTCCGCCTGCGACGCTGAAGGTTGCGGGTTCGATTCCCGCCTCGGAACAATTGTGTGTACGATCTGCAGATATTTGTTCCGGGTGTTCTGGTCGTTTTCTATGTATAATAAAAAAAAATATCTATCTATGTAATGTATTGTATTATGTATATCAGTTATCTAGTACCCATAACACAAGTTCTGCTTACCATGGGGCTAGATAATGCTGTGTGAATTGTCCAGCATAATTTATTTATTTATTATTTATTTCATAAACCACAACAATAAACAGTTAATTGTTAGTTTATTACGCTCCAATTTGTTATTATATCCGCCTGTTTCGGTTTACACATAGATATCCTTGGATGGACTATAATTTAGGTGCCTAACCTACATACTTATTATACGATGCTACTCGGAAAATCAATACTATAAAGTAGACTATTATTTTTTATTACTCCCTAACTTAAGTTTAATGGTACCCCACGGAAAATCATTAATCTAACAGCTATTATTGGACAATCGATACGAATCTATTTATAACATGATGTTACAAATGCCCAACTCTGCCTGTCTGTTTTTTCTTTTGAGTAAACCAAATCCTTAAGAGATATGGCAAAAAAAATGTTGTATCAAAAAAAATTTGTCGAAATAGAGAATGAAATTTTTTGAGAAAAACTCGTACAAAAAGACGGGAAAAATTCTAGTGATTTTATAATACTTTATAGTTTGTAACAGTAACTTTACAATAAATGTATTAACTTAGTTGAACTATGACATGGCTGTTTAATCTGCTTCAATAATCTTATGATACCTAGCAAAAAGATGGCATTTACCTATTCCAAGGCCTATTCCTACGTCATAACAACTAAATATATCCGGGCAAATATGTGGTGGAAAATATAATAATAACCGATGGTCCGTTATGACCTACGGAGCTGAGACGTGGACAATCACGATAGGGCTCGTCCACCAGTTCAAAGTCGCTCAGCGAGCTATGGAAAGAGCTATGCTCGGAGTTTCTCTGAAGGATAGGATTCGTAACGAATACATCCGACAGAGAACCAAGGTTATCGACATAGCTCAAAGAATTAGCAAGCTGAAGTGGCAGTGGGCCGGGCATATCTCGCGAAGAACCGACGGCCGATGGGGCAAACGTGTTCTTGAGTGGAGACCACGACTCGGTAAACGTAGTGTAGGACGCCCTCCGACCAGGTGGGATGACGACCTGCGAAAGACTGCAGGTAGATGCTGGATGCGGCAAGCTGAAGACAGGGCGCTATGGCGCTCATTGGGGGAGGCCTATGTCCAGCAGTGGACTGCTATAGGCTGATGATGAACCGATGGTCAGTGGAAAAATACTGTTAGGTAAGGATAGACAACCGCAGTATTCAAGCAAAATGTAATATATACAATTAGGTACGCAATATAACACAATATATTGCGTACCTAATAGTCAGACAAAAAGCAAATATTATTAAAATAAAAATCTTATAATAGCAGATCATTGACGGGGTCAGTAATTTTCATTGCTAGCCGCAAAACACGATATTAATGGAAATCTCGTGTAAGCCCGAAAGGTCGACTTTGCTCAAAGGTTGGTAATATTATCACCAAATTACATACTATGTTTCAGTAAAATGATAAAAGCTTCACGTATATATGTAGTTATTAAGAAAATTCAAAATTTTGCATAAGTAAGCATTTGCATACTTTTTAAAATAGAAGGATTTATATTTTCGAATGCTGGCTGGACAATACACACAGCAAATAAAGAACGTCCTTAATTAATTACTAAGAAAAAACCTTGAAACTTATCAGTTGTTTAACAACAATAGGTACAACCAGTCAGTAAATATGTTGGTTACACTTAGGGTTCGGTTATATTTACTGCTTAGGAACTAAGACTAAGATACGGAAAAGCGTGAACCCATAAAAACCGTCGGTGGATGCTACGAGTATCTCACACTTTAACCCTTTTAATCCAGTAAGAAACCCCTGGGTGAGTAAATACATCCACAAAACCGAATGCTTCACCAATCCATTATGGCACGATATGTTGTTAGCTAGCAGTAAATAAACTTGTTTCGGTAAACTTTGGAAAAGCTGTGAGTGGATGCACGCAAGCGATTTAGTATTTTTTGTTAAAAAAGTAGTTTGTTAATTAGAAAGCCGTGCATGTTCGTAATTAAGAAAAATAATATGTTTAGTGTTTTGGCAAGCTTGCGTTTTTGCTGGTTTTGGTGATATTATACTTTTGCTTATATGTACACATTTTTTTTTATTTCATAGAGGTATATTATGAGGAATATTGAGAGTTGTAGTTGCCTCTCTGAGTGTTTTGTTAGGCGGACGTGCATGATAGGGTATACCTTAGGATGATATAGCTTATTCTTAGGTAGGAACATCTATAAAAGCTAATTTGCTTCTTATGTCTCCAAACAGTACCATTGATAAAAACAGGGAAATCAATGGTTTTTGGCACTGAACCAAATCCTCATAGCCAACAAACTTTTAAACAGGACAACGGGGGTGTTGATGCTCTTTCAAATTCAACAAAAGCACGTAAGTTCTTTTTCTGCTTCTGAACCATTGGTGTGACGGATAGATTGCTTGCAACTCTAAAACAGTATACATTGATGCGTATGTTCGATGAATAATTAAACGTGTGAGAGAGCAGAGCGCGTTGAATTTGCAATTTCACTGAAGCATCGAATTTGATTACACGAGGGTGTTCGCGTTTATTTGCGGACGTGTTTGCTTTTCTAACATGAACTACTAGAGTAGATGTTTTCTCTGATAACAAAATCGGGAGCTATGTGAAACACACAAGCCTACGACAAGAAGAAAACCAGTAGAAGGGGTATATTTGAACTGACTTTAAAGTCAATGGCTTGAAATAAATCTATGGATCCCCAACATTTTGCAAAACATGTAGGTAACCGACAAAATTCGTTGAGAGCCCATTAAATTTTAACCTATAGACATTAATTTAAAACGGAGCTTAACTTTACGAGGTTATAACTCAAATTTATTTGTTTAGGTACTTCAACAGAGCGTAAAATTTATAAACCAACAATTTGGGTGCTCTTGTAGTAAACCATGTATGAGATGTCGTACAAACTGCACGAAAACGTGGTTTACCAAACTTTTGAATTTGATAGTTTGAGCCAAACAATTGTTCAGAACTAAGCACTTCTGCATCATTATATCCTTGTTGATAATATTTATTTCCCTATAAAATGTATTATTAATCTAAAACAAATTAAGTTTGTCGCATATCTGGTAAGTACCACTGCTACAAAAATGTGTATTCAAATATAGGCTTTAACTCGAAACATTTAGATTCTTTTATATAGTCAGCATCAGATGATAGACAGCTCACGGACCATTCCGTTTAAGCTTCTAGGAAGGCATTTTGTTACTGTAAAATGTATCGAAGGATAACGAGTTTAAGTCCTTAATAGATAGCTAGTTTTAGTGCTGTGTGGTAATGTTATTGTATTAGTGTTCGCAGAGTTTTAATCGCAATAACTGGCGGGTGAAAAGGGAGGTCTTAGCCCAGCAGTAGGACAATAATGCCTAAAAACAAATATTGAAAGTCTTGTTTAATGTTTGATTATTTACAAGTTATTTTTTCAATTTTCAGTGGCCTGGACATCGTGGCAATCCGTCAGTTAGTCGTACTACTCCGACTACTATCAAGACAAGGGCGGACTATCATCTGCACTATTCACCAGCCCTCGGCATCACTCTTCACGTTGTTTGATAGGATCTTCGTGCTGGCTAGAGGAATGTGCTGTTATCAGGTATAAATTTCAAAATTGTTGCAAACGCAAAATTTTGAAACATTGGAATAAAAAAGGCAATTTTCAGCTATTTAAGACCAGTATGTTTAAAGTAACATATAACACACATGTACACATCAAGTTTACCTAAATAAAATATGGAATCACGTCTAATCGATTATTAAAAATGTTAGTAAAAAGCTAATATGAGTTATCATTGAATTTTGCATGGCTTTAAAAAGTATGACATCAATAAAAGTGGACACGAAATTGATTGAAATTGCTGGTCATAAAACCAAGAAGTAACAATAGCAACGAGTTATAAAACTTCAATTTAGGAAGCAATAAATTCAAAAGCTATGCGGTTAAAAAATGATTTACGACCTCAACGCTAAGCAAATCGATCTAGGTTTCGGCGTGATGAGGCATTCCCGGAATATTTCGAAGTCAGAGGCATAATTTTAACGGCTGAAGAATGTCTGCTAAAATCAGGAAACTTCAATCAAAAAAGAAAACATTTGAAACTATCATGGTTATTAAGACTAAAGTCATTTAAAACGGGATATTTACCATGATTTGATTTTTGAGTTATCCAATATTTCGGTACAGTTTCATGTACCATGATCACGGAGTAACTTATTTCGAACAATACTAAAGGCATTGTTTGTGGTCTAACTGAGGCCAAGACCATTGTAAGAGCTTCATAATTATTAACAATAACACTGCTCTGATCTTTGATCTATGATCTTTCTAGTCTTCAGTTGTATCTACACTTTACAAGTTCATAGTATTAGGTATACAATGCGGAGGAATTATTTATAAAAGGTTTCAGGAAAGTAAATGATCAGACACGTTAGAGCGATGTGATAATATAACCCTTCGAGTCGTCCGTGAATAACGGGTTGAAATGATTCGCATCGCGATACGTGCCGGAATATCAATTCAAATATTTGAATTTATATCCGTTAGTGCCAACCAATGCCTTTCAAATATGTGATGAAATTTCAGAATTTCATCCTGTCTTTACAACGCCTGTGCAACAACATACTCCTTTAACGTTCTTAGGTCCCTACATTTACTGAACTCATCAATCAAAAATTAGATAAACTTGGGATTTGTTCAATCTTGTTATGGAATATGAAAAAAGCTTTTAGTTTAGGTGACCCCATATGTAGGTGAAGGTATTTTTTGAATAAAAAAGTTAGGGAAGTAAACTTTTTGGATCTTGTCAATGTCAACTGCCTGACCTTATAAACTAAACAAACCGAGAAATTGAAATGCTAAGTCAATTATTCGTGAGTTCGTGACGTTGCAGATCTGAGCCATACCAATGAATAAACCATTTCATTTGGGTAAAAAGTTTTGATTGATCAGACCTCGAGAGTTGGTAATTAGTTCAGTGGAGACAATCAAACTTTGCTACTTGGTAGTAGACATTAGACATTCGTGTAAGGTAACGTTTGAGACGAATTTGCTCTTTTGCTGGGAGGTGGTGATCGTAACTTATCCTATATCTTTCTAGTATCATTTGAGTCATATAGAACCAAAGGAGGCAATCTGTTAAATTTGTCAAAAATTACTTAAAGATTTAAAAAAATGTTTGATATTGACTTCGGAAATCAGAATTTGTTTCAAATTCAATCTAAAAATCAAAATCAGTCCCGGCCTTTCCTTTTTTAATCTCAACCAAAAGAGTCGTCCGAGCAGTCGCAAGCATTATATTCTTCGGTGGATTTAAATATCTCATCGTTCCTTGAGCAAAATGTAATTTAAGAGAAAATAATACATGATTGTGCTGTTTGGCAACATAACGAGACCACAATGTATTTATGAAGTAGGAAGTCAAAAACTTTAGTTATATCCTCGTAAAAAATACAATTTCTCGAGAATCAGCGTGACTGTTTAACTTGTTAAAATAGGAAAAACTTTTCAAGAACGGAAAAGTCGAGAGACACTCTTAAAACGAAAAAGATTTATTATAAGGCCTAAACGAAAGTTACACTAATTATAAGTTAAAACAAGGCTGCCCCTGACTTATTACCCTTACACCTGATACAAACCATTTAACAAATTAAATGCGTAGATTAATTTATCTAATTTAATTAATAATGTTGTATAAAACGCTTTAATTACAACGCTGGAACATTGGGCACGAAATGTTTTTAAAAAACAGTGTTGGTGGTTACTTCATAATCTTTCGGAGAATATAAATACCAGAACTCATTGTAAGGCCCAACATTCATGAACGAAAATAATTAGGTATACGAAAATAGGCAGATATACCTAATTAAGGCAAAATATTCATAGCACACACCTTTTATAAGGTAAACGTATCCTAATGATTCACAAGATCAAAGCCTTTCAATGAAACTCTTCTTCAGATGTTGAACATCAAATAAAATATTAGGTACCTTTTTAACGACCTGACCTACAAACGGCGCAATTAGAAACCAGTTAATGTTTGACAATTAAATCGGTTTCATCTAAAAACGTCGCACCGCCCTTGTCCTAAAAAAATATTATTATATAACGAGCTAATTAACTTCCCAGCGAGACTCGTGGGAATGTCACAGGGAAAAGTGTTACAGATATAAATTGTTGAGGTTTTATTGTAGGCAAGCGACGTGCGCCCTTAATAAGACAGAAAATATACCAAATTAGCGAATGAGTGGTCCCGCATTCGTTTATAAGGTTATGGCCTCCCACGCCCTGCCAAAGGTTTGTTACCTTTCTTAGAATCAATTTATTTATCTTTATCAAGTATCAAATTTTAATTGTCTTATCGAAACTTACATATGTCCCAAGTTTGCCATGAAGGGATTGTTTTGTTTGTTCTTAAGATAAACTTGCCAAAAACTGCAAGATCCTCTATTCGACCGAAACCTAACAGCAAGTTCAACTAGAGGACTATTTACCAGTGTCCGCAACGACCCACTGAGAACGTTGTACGTATTTGCCGAGGCCGGATCCTCTTTGAGTGGTACACCGGAAGCGGCCTTTGTACTGTTGAACTGCGAGTGGTGACAGAAAGGCAAATTACAGCTTTGATCCTGTCTTTAACTGAGAGCTGTTTGTCGGATTTAGGACACACTTTTGCGGTAGCTGTACTGGTGTTTTGCGGTTTTTGCTTACCTGTGTTTGGAGTACTTTATGAATCGACTTTCTACTAAGATATTATGACTGATTCCACATGAACGCTTAATAATGAAACAATTGGATTTGCTGATCTATAATTTCAAAGGTAAGGACTAGTTTTTTGACGTTTCGTTTGGTTGACAACGAAGGTTAGGTAATAAAATAGATACCTTCGCAAAAAACTCGGAAAGTTCCTTAATGCAGTCAAGCTTAAAAGCAAAAGGGCAAAAAGACTGTCGTCCCTCCTGATCCTCTTAAAAGTTTGCAAACACCTCTCTATTTCAAGCTTCCAATATCCTATTTTATATCGGCAACTAAAACTTTTGCTAATAGAACAGCTACTTATTCCAAGTTTATGTCTTAAATATCGCTTGAGAACACCTCGATAGAAAAGACTTTCACAGAATGAAGATTGGACTAGGATATGGCTAGGATAGAGGTGAATTTTAATCAGAAAACAAATTTTCACGTTTCGTGATAGTGAACTAGAATCTAAATAAACTCTAAACAGAATCTGCAACGTAGGTAACAAATAAAGTATAGTACCTAATTATTATAATTTTAAGTTTTAAATGTAGTCGTCATTTAGAGCAAAGATATGTGATCATTAAAAAACAGGCACGATTCGGTGTTTATGACATTACCCAAAGATAAAACAGAATTATCTCCATCCGCTGCTATGGAAGCGAGAAAATAAGCTTTATTTTCTCAGTGTCTATAAGTACCTACCACGTTGAGAAGGAGTTTCAAGTTCTTAGCGAAAGATCCTCTTTAGGTACAATCCATAAGGCCTCGGTCTCGAATTTTGCGGGCAGCGGGGCGGCGGCGGCGGCGGCGCGGGAGAGGGGCGGGCAACGCATACCTGTTCTCGAAACCAGCGGGCAGATCGCGCGGCACTGTAGCGGTGTAGTGTTGTGTTCGTGGTTGTGTTGTCGACATTCGCAAACGAAATGTCTGAAAATCGGCGACAACATCTTTTTGATTCAAATGTATTCCTAACGCTCGATTTATTGTGGGCAAAAGAAGAAGTGGATCCCTACTATAGGGCAAGGAAAATAAATGGCGAGTTTTATCGAAATTATGAAGAACAGAGACAAAATCCCGATAAATTCTACGACTACACCAGAATGAGTGTAGAAACTTTTGACTATATTCTAGAAACTATCAAGAGTGATTTAGAGTCTGGAATTATATTAAATATATATTTTGTAAATAATCCCATTAGCTACTAATTAATTTGTAAACCATAATAAGCATTGTATATAACATAATAAATAATTTTTATATTCACCTACCTTCAATATTCAGTTCGTTTTTTATTTCTTCCCATAATTGATTAATTATTCTTCTATTTTTATGGTTCACATCTTTGCTGTTCCATATGGGTCTCCTCTCAAAGATTGCCGAAATAATTTGCTCTTGCACGTCCGAGGACATTTTGATACGTCACAAAAAAAAAGTACAACACTATACTACAATGCAGACGCGCAACGCGGGGCGGTCACCGCTCGACTGGAGTGCACCGCTCGTTGCCCGCCCCCGCGCCGCTCCCGCGCCGCTGTTTTCGAGACCCGGTCCATTTGACGATACGCATAAGATCCTGCCGCTCCCGCGCCGCCGCCGCCGCCGCCCCGCTGCCCGCAAAATTCGAGACCGAGGCCTAACTTTGTCGTTGCAATTTTCATATTTCTCTTTATCGGCGGCACTTCTTTTAGTTTGTGACTTGGTACGAGTGGCTTTCTTTGGGAAAAGATTTTGAGTTTTACTTTTGTTTCTTTGCGGTTTTATCGTATAGCGCGATGATAGATAGAGTACCTATCTATTTTATTATATTGAACGACAACGGAGGCAAACTGATCTAAGTCGAATTTCTTTGAATTTGCCATCTTACTTTAAAAAACTTTTAAGATATACATAAATAGTAAATTGAATTTCTAAACCAATTAATTTAGCACTTCAGAAACTAATTGGATTCAAGTACCTTTCCCTTTCCGCTCCAATATCTTTTCTAAATTATTTACCTAGGTACCAACGGCGCTAGACTTTTTATTTTAATATTTCATGTAATCAACATAAAACCATTTTATAAAGGTGAGGGTTAAACCCGCGATCCGCGAGTTATGACTATTATCGAACCATCATTTTAGGGTTAAGGAGCTATAAAGTTCATGTTTTGATGCTTCTAGGGTAAAAAGTCATTAAATTATGTAAGCAAAGCGCTACATCATTTAAGAAGACTCATTAACCAAGCTTAATAATACGTATTATCTTCTTAGAAATATTTGCGAAGTTTCATAGATAAACAAAACTAATTTCTTTTTGGAGACACAATAATTACAATGTAAGTTGGTAATAGAATAATAAGGAACTTTTGGTTGGCTTTTATAAACCACAATTCTTTTAAAAACATAATAGGTAGGTACTTACCAGACCAGACAAAAAACATCGTTATTTGTCTTGGAACCTTTAAACTGTGTCATACTACAGAAAATTGCATAAACCCCAACGTTCGACCGTAAATTGGTGGTTTTATACTTTACCGGCGCCTTTTTTATGTACTTCACCATTAAAATTCGTTAAGGGTCGCGAAATGATTTTTTAAAATACGAACAGCAATTTAGGTAATAAAGATTTTTAAACAATAAAGATATACCTATGTATGGTATGAAATAAATAAATAAAAGTAAGAATAAATACTGTTGGACAATCCACAATGCATCATCTAGCCCCAAACTAAGCAGAGCTTGTGTTATGGGTACTTGATGACTGATATATGTACATAACTAAAGATTGATATACTTAAGATTATTAAAGATAAGTACTCAGAAATAATCTCAAACAAAGGTGGTAATAAAAGTGTGATCCTTCTTCAATCTAAGTTTAGAGAAACTCAGCAAATAGCGTTAGTTCTTGTAAGTGCATTCGTCACTTGAAAGCATAACACTACAGATTGCCGGTACAATTACGTTCTGGAAGTTTCTCTCCATTTGTTAACGTTAGAATGCAGATTTCCCAGCGGCTAAGAGTACGTAGGTACATACATATGTATATCCGTCTTGTAAAGTAACTTGCTTAGCTTGCACTAGTTTTTATTTAGTTTTAATTCTGGAGATATACACAAGATAATTATCTAATTCTTTCAAAAGTCTGATCATGGGATTTGTTTAGGAAAGCGGAAAAACAAGAGTCTTTTAAGATTATAGCAAGGGACAAATGGAAGAGCCAATGATATCTGTGAACAGGCCAACATCCCAAAAGTGTTTTCAGGTGCAATTTGGGTGCATTATATATAATTAGACTGACTTAGAGCAATAAAACTTTTGAAACTATCATGGTTATTAATACTAAAGTCATTTAAAACGGGATATTTACCTAACTACTAAAGTTTTTTACTATTAACTCGCAGTGCCTTCAGTTACTCCGTGATCATGGCGCATGCAACTGTGCCGAAATATTGGATTGACTTAGAGCAGTTTTGGAGTTTTAAAAAATAAGTAGTTCAAGCATTGAGAATTCATATTATGTAAGCACCGTCGTAAGTATTAGCACCGACCAATTAAAACTTTGTAGATTAGATTCCAAGAGCTTAATTTAAACTTATTGTAGGTATTATAGGTACCTATTCATTATCATCATCATCAGCCTATATTAGTCCACTGCTGGACATAGGCCTCCCCCAATGAGCGCCATAGCGCCCTGTCTTCGGCTTGACGCATCCAGCATCTACCTGCAGTCTTTCGCAGGTCGTCATCCCACCTGGTCGGAGGGCGTCCTACACTACGTTTACCGAGTCGTGGTCTCCACTCAAGAACACGTTTGCCCCAGCGGCCGTCGGTTCTTCGCGAGATATGGCCGGCCCACTGCCACTTCAGCTTGCTAATTCTCAGAGCTATGTCGATAACTTTAGTTCTCTGTCGGATGTATTCGTTGCGAATCCTATCCTTCAGAGATACTCCGAGCATAGCTCTTTCCATAGCTCGCTGAGCGACTTTGAACTGGTGGACCAGCCCTATCGTGAGTGTCCACGTCTCAGCTCCGTAGGTCATAACGGGTAGGACGCACTGGTTGAAAACTTTCGTTTTCAAGCATTGCGGTATGGATGAAGAGAAGACTCGACGTAGTTTCCCAAACGCTGCCCAGCCCAGCTGGATCCTCCTTTTGGCCTCCTTCTCGAAATTGTTTTTACCTAACTGCAGAATCTGCCCGAGGTATGTGTATTCGGAAACGATTTCGAGAAGGTGACCATGTACGACCACCGGCCTTGGATCAATGTGTCCATTGATCATGACTTTGGTTTTATCCAAATTCATGCCAAGACCGATGCATCGGGAGGCTGAAGCTAGGCCGTCCAGCATCTGGTTCAGCTCCTCTAGCGACTCCGCCAATAGGACTATGTCATCAGCGAATCGTAGGTGTGAGATGTAGTTGCCGTTTATGTTTATGCCCTTACCTTTCCAGTCCAGAGTCTTAAACAAATCTTCCAACGCTCTTGTGAACAGTTTCGGGGATATGACATCCCCCTGTCTCACTCCTCTGCGCAATTGGATAGGTTTAGACTGCTGGCCCTGTACTTGGACACTCATAGTGGCGGCTTCGTAGAGACATCTCAGAACCTCGATATAACGATAGTCCACTTGGCATCGCTGTAAGGATTCCAGAACAGCCCAGGTCTCGACAGAGTCAAAGGCCTTCTCATAGTCCACAGAAAAGCCAGACACAGGGGCTGATTATACTCTTCGGACTTCTGTATAATCTGCCTCACTGTGTGTATGTGGTCTATGGTGCCATATCCACCGCGAAATCCGGCCTGTTCTGGTGGCTGAAACTCGTCGAGTCTCCTAGCGAGACGGTTCGTGACTACTCGTGAGAACAGCTTATAGACGTGGCTCAAGAGTGAAATGGGTCTGTAGTTTTTAAGAAGGGTTTTATCGCCCTTCTTAAAAAAGAGCACGACCAAACTCCCGCTCCACGCCTTTGGAGTTCTCCCACTGTTAAGAACGGCGTTGAAGAGGTTCTGTAGCTCCTGTATAACAGGAACTCCTCCAGCTTTCAAGAGCTCGGATGTTATACCGTCTTCACCGGGGGCTTTTCCATTTGTAAGCTGCCTTAGAGCTAACACGATCTCGTCTTGACTGATGTCAGGTAGTTCGTCAGTGTAGTGGCGTGTCA
The DNA here is from genome assembly GCA_943735965.1 of Eupithecia abbreviata. Classification (NCBI taxonomy): domain Eukaryota; kingdom Metazoa; phylum Arthropoda; class Insecta; order Lepidoptera; family Geometridae; genus Eupithecia; species Eupithecia abbreviata. Next base: position 7,820,471 of record OX030982.1, on the reverse strand, counting down.
GGGTGGCTCATGGTTGTCTTGTCGGGAACGAGGGGCATGAGCAGCGTATAGACGGCCATAGAAATCCTCTATCTCGGCTGAGATCTCTGGCTTCGACAATACGGTCCTTCCGTCGTGCGTTTTAAGCTTTGTCAGGTGGCTCCTGCCAAGCTGCTGAGTGAATATTTTACCTAGGTACCTATTGTCTAAAGTGAAATCTTTCCCTTCTCACTATCACATGAACTGTGTAACTAGACCAACTTTAGCACTTTGCGAACTACAAAAGATACTGTCTCCGTTAATTGTCTTCTGGCTCATTCGTTTGTAGTTTGTTACATTAATTCGACTTCCTCTTAAAGTCCTTCCATAACTGAGCAGTGAGCATACTGAGGTTGTTAAGACTGCATCGGGCTTACGTCGTTAACCATACCTAACTCAAATTCTCTAACTTCTCTTCTGATCTTCCTGTTTTATTTCCCGGCGTTGCAAGTGATTTATAATATATAAGACTTGGCTATGTGGTGCCTTAGAATTTTCCAACTCTTCCTGCGGGTGTTGTAAGTGATGACTAAGGGACATATCAGGATAGGCCTATGTCCAGCAGTGGACTAGCATAAGCTGTAAATGTTATAAAACGTATCTGCGCGATAGTCTAGTCAAGTAATTATAAAAAAAAAACTTTAGTTGTTAAAGCAGACTAACCACAAGAAACTAATAGCGGCAGCGCTGATATTGGGCAGTGAAAGCTATAGTTCCCGAACAAAATAAATCTCGAATTTTATTAAAATTTTATAGTTGACAAAAATATCCTCCATAGATACTAAATATCCATACTTTAATAAATCATTCTATATTTTCCAGGGCGCACCACAATTGCTGGTCCCTTACCTAGCAGAGGCGGGTCACATCTGCCCCACAACACACAACCCAGCAGACTTCGTGCTAGAGACTTTACTAGGAGATGTGGAGGTAGCAGCACAAATGTCAGAGCTGAGCCAGAACGGGAAACTCTGTCGGAAGCTGGATAGAATGACTGCTAGAGGCAGGTAAGAAAATCGTGACCAAGTTTTGAATCCCAGAAAATGTTGTACAATAGGTTTTCGAAGAAATATCTTTTGCTAGGCTTTTTTTGATTTGTCAGTAACATTTAATTGGCAAATACTACTAGATCTTATATGAAGGTACACTATTAACAGATAGAGACGAACATTGTGAAATATCGTGGTTGGGTTGTCCCAAATAAGGTCACTGGTAACAAGCATATCAAAACGATTCACAACGTATTTTTGGATTCCGTATTTCTTTATAATGTGCCACGATTTACGAATTCGGTGTACCCATTACGTAAGTATAAAGTCCTTGTGCTATTCCAAGCGAGGTCTTTACAAAATAAAGAGAGCTTGAAATCTCAATAGAAAACATAAACGAACCTCTTTCAATAATGAAAACACCCTCCTTTCAAGGAAAATACTGTGAGTGGTTAAATGGGGATTTCATTTTCCCCTACAAGTATTCTAAACTCTAAATCACCTTAGTTTTTAAAGAAAACGGAAAAGGTAAAGCCCTATTTTGTGCTTTAGTTTGTATTTACACCGGGCATAAGAAAAAATAAGGACCAAACTCTCAGTGGTGACTAAGACTCGACCATAAAACACAGAATATATTATCTACTAATACTAATATTATAAAGAGGAATGGCTTGATTTTTTGTTTGTTTGTATTGAATAGGCTCGGAAACTACTGGACCGTTTTGAAAAACTCTTTCACCGTTGGGAAGCTACACTGTCTTCGGTGAACATATGCTATATTATATTTTAGAAATGTGAAATTCGAATTTAACGCGGGTTAAACCGCGGGAAACAGCTAGTGAGTATATAAAAATATCAACATTGTGTGCAAAAAAATTGGTCTGCCCTAAGGTTAGGTACTTTATTATCCAACTATAATAATACTCCATTGGTTTTTCCTAGTGTTGTTGTTTTTTCATGAATAAAACGAAAAATAAAAAAAATAAAAATTGTAAGTAACTTTTACCAAGTATAGCAAATTTAGTCGAGAACGTCAGGTGCACAAATTTTCACGTTTTTTTCTTCTGATCTTAATCAAGAGTCTACGTGCTTCGACTATGCACCTAGAAAATATAATTCTTAGCAAGTAAAAACTTTAGAACTCTCAGAGATCCGAAAAGTTAGGTTCTTCTTATTTGTTGAATACTTAAGAAACTTGGTAATACGTACACCAAATTTTACTAGATTTTAAAATTTTGGCAAATAAAAATTATTTCATTTTATGGTAGGTCTAACTCCCAAGCAGAAAATATATTGATACAGGCTGTGATACAGGCCTAGCCTATTGCGGGGGTCACTGTTAACTGCAACACCGCAACCAATCAACTCTAAAATGTAAGAATATGTACATAAATTAAGGTGTTATTGTATTTGCAAACTTTTTGGTAAATAATTTTTTGTATTTGTAGGTACACAGGACATGCCTAGAAATAACAGTTTGATAATATACCACAGAATTTGTCCTTATGAATATCAGTTGTTTTGAGTATCTATCTTTATGTCCAGCAGTGGACTACATAAGCTGATGATGATCTTTATAAGACCAAACCGATTTATATATGTAGGAAGAACTATGATTAACTCATGTGTAAAAAACTCTCACAACGAACTTATCAGGACATTGCCAACAAATATGTATGAGACAAGTCCACTGCTAAACGTGCCTCTCCCAATCAATAAATTTCTTTCCGTCCTGGTGGGGGCACGGAGAGGGGCCTCGAGGCTTGGCCTCATTACCCCGGCGTCAACTCAAGGGGTGACGACCCCTCGGTCCTTGGGTTTTGTGGGAATAGCTTTTTTTCCCCCTTCTCAATGTTTTCTTTTTTTTTTGGCTGCATTTGGATTGTATATATATTTTTTTCCTTATTTTTGTGTTTTTTCTTTCTTTTTTTTTGTTTTGTGCCTCTCCCAAACAACTAAGGTTTTTGCCATAATCATCAACATGTTTGGCAGACCGATTGGCGGTGATAAAATACGAAAAAGGAAGCTGCTACCCTTCCTTTGGTTCCAAAGTCGGTTCTGGCAGAGTTGGAGGGGTTATCTTCTACGCCGAGTCCGCCACAGCCAACCATTTCTCCCAAACATAATATCAGTTGGCAACCCATATATACTCCGATTTTGAATCCAAGATATTTTATGTCAACATATATTTTTTAATAACAATAACAGAAAACAACGACGTTATCTTTAAAAACTAAAACACAAGCTTCAAAAATGCATAATCTCACCATGTGGAGTAAAAAGATGTTGAAATGAATTCGAAAACTAAAGATGAGAAGAAGAAACTAAAATGATGAATGAAAGCTTTCAAAAACAAGCCTAGCGTCTAATTGCAACTTCTTTAAGTTCCAAGTTGTTTTTCCAGGAAACCTGTGCTGCATTCTGACGAGTCAATACAAAGGATATTCGGAGAGCACGTGGCCAAAGAACAGACTCAAAAGATGGAGTTTCCCACAACATTCCTCGTTCAGTTCCTTGTATTGAGCCGAAGGATGTTTGTACAGACTTGGAGAAATTCTGTAAGTTGGAAAGTTGTATCAATTACTTTAGCAAGAACATCAAATTATAAAAAATATCTTTATGTCTATGTAAGTTTATTATAATGTTTGTAATGTAGGTATTTAGTGTATTTGTTACCAATTATTTATTAAAGTGCCACCGTCTATATTGTTCGTTCATGTCCAGTCCATCCCAAGGTTGCCTGGAAGAGATCGCTCTCAGCGATAAGGCCGCCCTTTATACCTTTATTCTATGTTTTTATCTCTGTATTATTTTCTGTTTAGTGTGGTGTAATAAAGTGTTATCTATCTATCTATCTATCAAATTTTGTAGGATTTTGGATAGGCCAGAGAATAGCAACTTATTTGTGTTCCGATAGCGCCTGCGAGAATAACAAGAGTACACACTAATCAGTTTTGATGTTTGGATTGTTGTTACCTCTTTATAACTACTGAAGAGATCGGGCTGAAATTGAAGGCCTGGAATAATATAATTATAATAATATTTTATCCCGTAAATCATTTTTCATGAGATATAAATAATCATAAACAACGCGTGCGAAGCTGCGTGCAGAAACAAGTAGGTATATGGAGCACCTACGAATAATTTTATGAATATGGAAGATTGAGTTAAAATAACTCAATGATATGAACATATTGATATATTATTATTCGCACTTATATGTGATAATTTGTAGCAAGGTTTGCCACTGATTTTATATTACCAAACATGATTATAACTATGCTGTCAAATTTGGGCTGTAATTTCAGTTAAATTCCGAAAGTAGATAAAGCGATTGAATACAAATTAATAAAGTAAACTAGTAATTTTGTCTACGGAATCACGCTTGTTTGTATATTTAAGTGGTTATGAAAAAGTAGTAGTAGGTACAGGAGTAAACCCTGAGATCAATAGACATCAACTGAGGTCACATATTTCTAAAATAGATTGTACCTTTGTCCGCACGCAGTGCGGAGGTATAGCATTGCGACGCGTCACATGATAACAGCCTATTTCTCTCTCCCAGGATGTCACGCGCACATCCTTTACCTTTACCTTTACATACCTGTTTAATTTTACCAGCGTTTTAGCACAGTACACATATAGAAGTTTTAGTTGGCTTGCGACATTTTTTAGGTCGGCAACATAGCAAAGCTTTTCTGCCTTTGCCCAGTCTTGACCATCAGCATTATGCTATTTTCTAATTTATATTTTCTTCCTCAGGTGACCCTATGGATACAGCTAGCCCATCACGTGATATCAGCTTTACTCCTCGGAAGTATATTCTTCAACATTGGCAACAACGGATCAGTTCCTATTGTGAACTTCAAATTCTGCCTGAGTTGCCTCGTGTTTATAATGTACACTCACATTATGATACCGATTTTGCTGTGTAAGTTTATTATTTTTTTAATACCGTATCTCAAAAATAATAAAGAACCGTCACCGGACCACTTTGTTATTCGTTTGTCAGTCTGCCCGTCTTTCAACTCTATTTCTCTGATGATAGCCTTATTGAGTAGAAATAAACATCAAATAACAAGGTCCGCAGAGGAAAAAATCCGAAAAAGTTCATAAATTTTCTAGTTTATTCACAAAAAAAAATATTTTCTCGCCCTGGACAAAAATCTATAGAATACTTGACCTATGATCATAAAATTTGGTAAGAACAAAAGAGCACAATATAAGCGAAAATTACGTAAAACGTAAATTCATAGTTAAAAATAATTTATATCAGACCCAAATTAATCCACAATCAAATAAAATTTTAATGACAAAAATCGCAAGAGACCGAAACCTCTAGGGTATCTACTTCCCATTGACCTAGAATCATAATATTTGACAAGAAAAAAGGTCTTAGGTATAATTCTGAGTCCGACTCGAACTTTTCCGTTTTATTTAAGAGAGCGCCATAGCTCTGACTTCAGCTTATATCCAGCATCTGCCCGCAGTCTTTCGCAGGTCGTCATACCAATACAATGTTGAATAGACATTGATTAATTCTTCAATGTTTCTTTCAGTTCCGTTAGAGGTCAGAATGCTGCGAAGAGAGTACTTCAACCGCTGGTACAGCCTCAAAGCTTATTACGCTGCTCTCACCTTTTCAACGATCCCCGTTATGGTGAGTACTCGTTAGGTGTACACTTGCGAGCAGTTTAAACAGCACAGTATGCAAATAAAATTGTGTGAGATTTGTTCATAAACCGATTTTCTCCAAGGTTTGGCTTGGAATTCCCGAATTTGATAACCTTTTCCTTAAAAAGTAACTGTTGAATAAGTAGCATACTATGTTAAATAATATATTATATTTTTTTCAAAACGAAGCTGCTCCTTTGGTTGTTTCCCTTAGTCAGCTTTGGCTGATTTGGACGGGTGAAAAGGATAACCTTTTCTTTAAAAAGTAACTATTGAATGTGCATATGTTTTTTTTTACTAATTTCAGTATATCAATTAAGTAATTTGAGATAATATATCTCAAATTACTTAATTGACCAGCAGTGTTAATAACATACATGTAATAAGCTGATAAACTATTTCATACATAAAATTACACAGAGGCCAACTATGCACACTTTAAAATAGGTAGGTAGATTAGTGACTAACAACTCTGTAGAAATTCATTAAAATAGAAAATATTTTTTTTTGTTTGACTTCTACAATTTCAACGCATTTTTAGTGCTCGCAAGTGTAACTAGCCACTTTACGTGCGCGCGTGGACTTTACTAGTCCACTCATTCGCATGAAGCGTAGGGGTGTGTTAGCTCACTGCAATTAAGTAGGTCCCTACTCTACCTACCATTGTATGAAAGAGCTTTAAACCATTTTATGCACTGGTGTGTAAATGAAACTAGCTTTATTTTGTTTCTATGAGTTAAGACTGGAGTAAACTATTGTCATTGTTAAGACTAGGTATTTTAAGTTAAGACGGTTTACGCAGTTGTTATTTCGACTGTAGGTAATGAGGAATTATGTCCGAACTAGTTTCTGCTCGCGGCTTCGCACATGTTGTTTATGTGGAAATGTTTAATTTAAAGGTTATTTCTTCCCATCGGAACTGATTTGTGGGATAAAGTCAGACTTTGTTTGATTCCAGGCTTATAGCTACTTCTATGAAAAATTTCAGCATGATCCGTTCAGTAGTTTTGGTATGAAAAAGCAATAAACATTCATCCATCCAAACTTTCGTATTTATAATATTAGTGTGATTTTATATGTTTTTTTATAACCCATTGTATATCTTACCTGAATTATTCGTTGATAAACAGTACGACTGTCTTCTAATTTAATTGACATTTTAACCATGTAGATCATTTGAAGATTCTTCCCAAGGTCTTACAATTGTTACAGAAAAAATCACTAGGCAGGTTCTCCACACTTTTGCGACGAAATCGATTATTTTTGTTATATTATTGATTTTTTAGAGATAAGGTACCACGAGTGGCTTACGCACTTTAATAACAAAAACCTTTCTGTTAATTTCAGCTGGTCCTAGGCATCACATTCATATCGATAACGTACATAATGTCTGGCCAACTATTGGAGTGGGACAGATTCGTTCTGTTCACTGTAAGCGGACTGCTCACCGCAATGTGCTCTGAAGGTTTGGGATTGGCTGTTGGGTCTGCTTTTAGTGTTACCGTAAGTACCTATTGTATGTTACTTTAGTGTTACCTTAAGTACTATAAACGTAGCCTACACCTGGGCAAGCACCTGCATAGCCCAGACGAGCTACGAGAAATCACCCCGAAGCAAATCCTACAGTTCCTAGCAGCTGTAAGGGCGCCACTATTAACCTTGCAATTGTGAACGCCGCGGCTTCGGGGCTGAACGAACAAAGTGGCCCAAAGGAAAAAAGTACCTATTGTTATATTATTAGCCTTAAATTCGAAAACCTCTTTCGAGAGTGTTTTTGGGGATATCTTGTGTCGGAGGCCAAGAGCCGTTTATTTATTTAATTAAAACGTTATAAAACCAATTACATTGATTATAAGAAAACAAAGTTTCATCTTAAGTTACATAGGTACTAGTTGTCTTAAAGAATCTCAGAAAAAATAAATTTAGGCTCAATTTTATCTACAAGGGTCCCTAAGTGGGGCCAGTCCCACTTAAAGCCGGTAGTTGATGTCCAGAGCACAATAACTTAGTTATTACGTCACATCATTAATTGTGACGTCATAACGAAGTTTAAGTCGTCTCTACCAAGTCTGAAGAATGTTATGGTATGGTTTCTTTTTCACTTCTTGCACTAGTAGACAAAAAATTAAAGTGAATAAAAAATCAAAAACACCTTATTTGATTATAATTTAAAGTATAAAATTAGTAAGTGCTTATTTTGTAAGAATAAAAAATAAAAAATTTGTCTTTAATATTGTGAAAAGAAATTAAGTATTTTTGACTTGGACATTATGTGTGTTGAATGTGTCACACAAGGGCAGCCAAGCTACGGAAATTGGCAGAGCTTATTGGTTGGGTTTATTGAACACTTTCATTCATATAAATATACATGGTGAAACCCTCAGTGGTTGCTAAGAACATTACGCATCAAGTCATTAATAACAGGATATTTACCATGATTCGATTTTTATAACTTAAAAATCAATTATGTTGAATATTCCATTATAAATGACTTAACTATGATAGTTTTAAAACATCATGCATCTTTAACTAACCAGCTATTTTTATAAATTACTTAAATTCATTTGTAAATACACTATTTTAATAAAGACTGTATTTTCCAGAACGGCTCAATCGTCGGTCCAGCGACAGTGGCGCCCCTTTTAGCTCTATGCTGCTACGGAATGGGTTTCGGCCCCACCATTGAAGGAAGCATGAGAGCCCTGATGAAGGCTTGCTACCTCCGCTTCGGCTTAGCCGGTTTCTCCATCGCCCTATATCAAAATCGGCCGCTGATGCAATGCCCAGATGATTTCTGTCTTTACGACGACCCTAGGTTATTATTACGAGATGTTGGCATGACGAATGATACGTACATAGCTCAGGTTATAGGGTTGCTAGTATTTACTTTTGTACACAGGGTTATGGCTTATTTTGCGCTTAGGTACAGATTGACGGCGGAGTTTTCTAGTAAGTTTATGTGTTATGTTAGCAAGTTGCTCAAACATAGATAGGAGATAAGGTTGTGATGATTCTAATGTTGCATTATATCAAACTCAATTTGATAATGTCGTTGTCCTTTCCATTATTATGAAGCGCCTTAAGAATCAGGCGCGATAACAGTTTAAGGTGGAAAGCGACGTTATTTATAATAACAGTTTTTTTGGGATTTCTGCTTTTACAAGTTAAAAAGCCAGGAGTTAAGTAGTTTTACGCACATAGTTTGCCATTTTGCTATGAACCCACGCTTAAACAAACTACGAATCAATTGTCGTTTTGCAGTCTATTGACATTCAGATATTTACAGCGAGCATTTATCCAATAGAGAGGAAATGTCATTTATTTTGTTCACCAACGATTTCGCCAAATCACTGCGGCGACCGCTCCGCTCTGCTCCGCTGGAGATTTGATAGACCAAGATTGATTCAAAGTTTGTTTTAGAAAAGATCTAAATTATTCGTAGAACCTAGAAAAAAGTAAAAATCTGTTTTTTTAGGGACACTTTCACGACACCTCAAAAGAAAAAAAGGAACCCTTATAGGATCAGTTTGTACGTAATTTCTCAAAAACTCGTGTAGGTATCGAGTTGAATTTTACATCAAATAGGTACTCACCTCTTGAGAGTCGTGATATAAATCAAACATCTAAGTCAACGCAATCAAAAGTTATAACCGTTTATGCCTATTTTTTAATTTCCAAGGGAATCACATGCATATAAAACCTATAGGGTAGGATACTTCCCGTTGACCTAGAATTATAAAATTTGACAAGAAGCAAGTTTTAATTATACGGAATTCTCAGTGCGCAACTCCGACTAGCACTTCACGTTTTTTCACGTGTGATCACTTTAAACCCTTTTTATTAAATATGTTAACTTCCTATGAATAATGCAACAAAATAATCTTCTTCTCTTCTTGCTTTGTGTATGATACTTAAATTATTAGTATCATAAAAGATAAATGTAAAATTGTTTGTTACCAATTAACAACAAATTTGTTCCCAAATGTGTTACGTGTTATTTCTTAAGGTTTTATATATTATGTATGTTAGTTTTAAGGTATATCCTTTGGACCATAGAATAAGTTAAGAAAGATCTTTTCTATGGTCTGAAATAATTGATTTATTTTTATTATGAACGCCGAAAGCATTGTAAACATGAAATTAGCAAATATTAATAAGTTTCGCTTCTTTCTAGGCATTGTAATTTTAACATGAATCTACTTAAAAGGCATAAATCCTACTTAATATCGCTCTAATTTGAATAATGATTATAAAAAACTTAAGAATATCTGTGATAGTTAAGATTTATATCTAGATATTTTAAAATGTACTTAATTATTATGAATGAATAGTTGTGTAAGAAACATACAAATAAAAACCAAAGTCCGTGGACTTCGTACCTAAGGAATAAGGGTTGAAATAAAATATTTTGAAATTTAAAATAATTTGTTTTATTTATTTTTGGTGACGTATTTATAAAGCTTATAAAACATTTCTGATTGAATTAATATGATATCGCAGAACAAAATCCTTATTTATCTATTTTACTATTATCTTATGTACCCTAGAGTTCCGATAGGCAGGCTTAATTTTTTCGTAAGAATACAAAATAAATAAATAATGCTGGACAAAATTCACACAGCATTATCTAGCCCCATGGTAAGCAGAGCTTGTGTTATGGGTACTAGATAACTGATATACACAATACTATATATTACATAGATAGATATTTTTTATTCTACATAGAAAACGACCAGAACACCCGGAACAAATATCTGCAGATCGTACACACAATTGTTCCGAGGCGGGAATCGAACCCGCAACCTCCTGCGTCGCAGGCGGACCTTCGCCCACCGCGGCACATCGGTCGTCAAATCAGCTGGTGTTAAAAGTTATTCTACAATAATTAATAATTTTGATGTTTGTTTTCCACGTCTCCATTGATTATATTATTATTATTTGCCTTGCCTTTTCTTGTTACTTAAATAATAACACTATTTTAATATATTTTTACGGAATGTAGAATGATAATCACTAAGGGCCAGACTCCACCAAAGCTGAGCTGAGATGAGCGGAGATGTATCATATTTGTATCATCATCATCATCAGCATATAGCAGTCCACTGCTGGACATAGGCCTCCCCCAATGAGCGCCATAGCGCAGTCTTCAGCTTGCCGCATCCAGCATCTACCTGCAGTCTTTCGCAGGTCGTCATCCCACCAGGTCGGAGGGTGTCCATATTTGTATGCGAAAAAAAAGATCGAAGCGGAGATGTGAGTTGTGCCTCGCTAGTGCATTCATCTCAACAAACATCCTACGCTCGCCGCACACAGCTCAGCCGTTCTAGCCAGAACATATTACCGCTTTAGGCAACACACATCTTCCACTGCCACTGCACACTTTCAGTGCTATCTATTAAATGAAAAGCCCATAGTGTTATTTTTGTACGTCCAATGAACTATAAATCAGCAATTTATTAATTTGTAATATGTATTTAAAAATCATATTTAATTTAGTTTATTTGTTAAATCCATGTATTTGTAAGGAAGAGCAGGACATCCTGGCACAAGTATACTCACATACTTTAAAAGGATGTCCTAACAACTAGCATGTAAAGTAACATACTTTTATACAAATAAACAATTTTCAAGTTTTCGACCATCTCCACTCCAGTCTAGCCATTACGCATCTCCATCCAGCTTCGGTGGAGACACCACGTATCTTCTCATCTCCGCTTTGGTGGACTCTGTGCCTAAGGTCGGTGTTCTCTGAATGTGAACGGTTCAATCAGTAGATTCCTCTATTTAGTTTGATACGTAATGTTCAACTTAAATTCATAATCCACTTGTAGCTTTGATAACTACATTATTGTGCTAATCTGTACTTATGTGGTGTACTTGTCCTATTAAGTATGCATAAGGTTAAACTTAAATTCATAATAATTACTATAGTGAGCTATATAAGCTACTTCTAACTTGATCCAAATCACGACCTCTACGTTACGGTAAAGAGAAAGCAGTACTAGGTATAACCTACTACATTACATTTTGGTTTTCATCTCGTGTTCAAATGCGCGATTTAAAGCCCCAGCTCGTCCGTTGACGTGTACTTCTGACCCTTCGTCGTTGGTGATTGTGACTTTCGGTGGTGGTCTTCGCGGTCCTAGAAGATATAAACATCAGTTATGAATAGTTTTCTACAAGCCGGCACGATTGTTTTTTGTCTTTCATACAGTATAAAACAAAGTCGCTTCTCGCTGTCTGTCACTATGTATGCTTAGATCTTTAAAACTACGCAACGGATTTTGATGCGTTTTTTTTAAAATAGATAGTGTGATTCAAGAGGAACGTTTATAAACTATTTGACGCATATATTTCCACGCGGGCGAAGCCGCGGGGTGCAGCTAGATATGGTTAATTCTATGTAAAAGAAAAGAGCGTCAGGAGGCGTAGATTTGTGACGTCAGCGTTACAAACCCAGGCCTCCGGCATACGAACCACATCTTAAAAGCTGGCTACATCTTAACTTTGTCTCTTCGCATTACATATTACTATTAGAAAAAGACAGTACGATTCTACGGCAAACTTAACACCGTGAAGTGTGAAGTCACGAACTATAGATGTTAAATCAATGATGACACTTACCACCCATAAATCTCTTGATAAGCGTGGAGCAAGGCGCGTCAACTAGCATTGTTAGAATGTACGCCACAATAATTGCTAGGGCGATGTCAGACAGAGATGAGTATAACTGAAAAAAAGTAAATAAACATTGTTTACCCCGGTTAAACTAAAAAGGCAAAGGTACAGGCGAATTGACCTCTAAAAAGAGCCGTGGCCTGCCTAGGAGTGGCAAAGGCCCTTAAAAACACCATCATCATCATCATCATCATCAGCCTATTGCAGTCCACTGCTGGACATAGGCCTCCTCTAATGAGCTCCATAGCGCCCCATCTTCAGCTTGCCGCATCCAGCATCTACGTGCATACTCAAAAAACGCCATACTCTACTAATATAATGATGCGCTTTAGTTATTGTTTACCTATGTGTATCATGTGTCAAATAAATGTCATATTTATCTTATATCATGCATCAAAACAAGCTTGAAAGACCTTTAATTCTTTAATATCTGCTATATTACGTCTCTGTGTATTAAGTTGATTGGATATTGTACTTTGCTTGTTAAAACTTTTTATATATCTACTATTTTTGCTACATTTGTGAAAACGTTTTGAGATGGTTGGGTGGGTGGACTTCGGTTTTTTTTCTTATTTTAAACTGTTATTGTACATATATATTTATATGGCCATCATGATTTGTTATTGTTCATGCTGCTTCCATAAATAAATTATTACTACTTATTATAAAAATAATTTTGTAACTTTGTCATGCATATGTAGTCTCCGGGTATTAAAAAAACTCATGTTTTTTCCTAAACCGTAAAATTTACGACTTATCCAAGTACTAGACAAAAGTGTGTTGCTTACCGAAGGTAAAACTGCAAAGTGTTTGGGAGCGAGATTGGCAGAGTTCACGACAAATATTAGAGGAAAGTGAACCAAGTACATTCCGTAGGACAGACGACCAATCACCTTGAAGCAGCGGAGCGATAGTACCCAGTTTATCGGACCTGCAAAAATATTTAATTATGCTATTATATAATATTAAATAAATAATGCTTGACACAGCATCATCTGGCCCCAAGCTAAGCATTTTCAGCTATTTTTGTATGAACACGCTTAGTGCTGCCCTCTATCAAAATTTCATAGAAACAACTGAGTCGCAGGCTTACTTAGGTTCTGTAAGTTATGCGGCACAGATTGACAGTGGTGTTTAGTAAGTTCAACGCGTAAATTGTAGATGGCGCTAAAAGTATAATTTTGTACATGATTTTGTATCATTTTTATTTTGTAACTAGCTTTTCCCAGTGGTTTCACCCGCTTTAAGCTCGAATTTCACTTTATTAGGTGATTTTTTTTACACCTTGGGTTACATTATGGGAGTTTTAGTAAAGATCCTTAACTTTTAAAAAAATATCATATAGCCCATGTTCACCGGGGATAGTGTAGCTTCCCAACGGTGAAATAATTTTTCAAATCGGTCCAGTAGTTTCGGAGCCTGTTCAATACAAACAAAAAATGAAACAATTTTTTTAATTCCTCTTTATAATATAAGTATAGATAAGCCGAATTATTACGATTCTTATACCACGACGGAAAGGATTATCCTTACTATATTTCGAAATCTTTTACTTAATTGTTACGTAAACAAACTAAATTGTTGTCCACACTACCCAAAGGTTAGCAGTTAGAGAATGCTATCTAGAATTATGCTCGCCTATGTACAACTTTTGTGCAATAAAGTATATTCTATCTATCTGTACCCTTTTAGTTTTAATGTCTGAATAACTTATTATATTTACTACCTAGTTGATTTTGATTTTTAATCTGCATTAAATACCATTTTTTAGACAAGTTGCCATTACTTTTAAGTTTTAGCTTATAAAGTAGTGTGCTGTATTTGTTTACCATAGTTATGTAGATAATTAAGTCTTAGCTCTATCAGAATAAATATATTTTCATATCATTTTTCATTTAATTTTATATGTATCTAAACCAATATTATGTTGACTTAAGAAGTTACAGGTATGTTTTATTTTTACTGGCGGTTTTTTTTTTTAAATTTCAGCCCTAGATGTTAAATTAACAAGAAAATCATCACACTAACCTCCATATCCTGTTTGGCAGGCGAAAATAATCCACCCCACAGCCAAAGCCCAACCCGGTCTCATGAAGGAGTTGACAATATTATCTACGAGTTGGTTGTCCCAATCCACTTGCATTATCGGATAGTGCAGGCCGGTAACAACCGCTAGCAGGGCAATGGCGGTCGCCCATAGTGTTGCTATGTTGAACTGGAAAAAGAAAATAATTATATAGCAATGCAGTTGGCAATACAAAATGTATTTATGGAGCCGTAAATTATTATTGTTATTCTTTATATTATGGTGACTGATGGTTGTTGTCGGTGGCCTGTTTCCGCTGAGCCTTACTATAATTCAGCAACCTGAATATTTAACGTTTCTATCTTTTGGCTTCCAATATATGCAGAAAGTCAAACCTTAAACTAAATATAATAAACATGGATAAATAAAATGTTATTCAACCAGGAATAGTGATTTATTTGACTTATGATTTTTGTCCCGTAAAGGAAAAGGAAATGAAAAAAAGCATCGTGCGAGTATCGCAATAGGAGGCAGACTAAGCTGATTATGTCAAATATCTATCTATCCCTTAGAAAAAGATTTATCTTTATCCCAGCAGCAGTTAGGTACGAGTTCCTGGTTCCTGGGGATACAGATACACTAATGGGAGTTGATCGAATGTAAGCCAACAGCATTTTTTTTTGTTTAAAGTTATTTAAGTTTGAGGCATGTATTTATCTAGTTTCATTTCAGTTGTACAAGCTAAGCTAACTTTGCAGATAGATGGCGCTGTGTTAAATTATTCAGTACCTAAGTAATTAGTAGTATTTATTAACATACCCTAGAACTAGAAATCACCAGTTTCTGGCTTAGATGCAGCAGGTAGCCATAGATCATGCCGACAAAAAATGCCGAACACCTTGGAAGAGTATCGTATATTAAATGTAAATCAATGTCAATCAGCACCTGAGTTTTATCCTGTTTTCTTTCAGATATACAAGCTTAGCTAAGTTTACAGATAGATGGCGCTCTTCACAATTTTTTACCACTTTTATCAACTTACCCTGGAAATCACAAGCTTCTGTCCTCTGTTCAGATGCAGTAGGTATCCATAGATCATGCCGACAAAGAAAGGTGAACATCTTGTTAGAGTGTTGACGTAATAGTATTTAAGGTAGTCAATCTGATCTTGTTCGCCACGACTGCAAAGGAAACGCCGTATAAATAGGTTAATAATTCTAGATTATTTATATTCTGTAATTCTATACTTATTTTATAATGAGATAAGGTATGTTTGTAATGATATATGGTCCGATTCTTTAGATTCTTTCTCTAGATGGCTACAGCTACAATATTATCCCTGAAGGCCGTAAGATTCGTTTTATTCAGTTTTCACATGAGCAAAGGCGCGGAAGCTATACTTCGATTCAAAAACCTGGATATTTTATATACAAAATGGTTACAAATCCCAAAGAATTGATGGAAAATATGTAACCAAATTGGTATCATCGAAGCAAAGCACGGATGCTCGTAACTATTTGATTAATTGTTAATTGGGCTGTGGATTTTGTTTTATAAATAAATAAACAAATTTTTGGTTTTGAAAGGTTTCATTCATCATTTAAGTTTCGTTTTCGAATACAAATTTAAACCTTTTTTGCTTGACATCTGAGATTATGCATTGTTGAAATTTATGTTTTAATTTTTAATGACTAGGTACCTTGCCGTGACCTTGTTGTTTTCTATTATTGTTAAGTTTTCATTTATAAATGTATTTGTTGACGTAGAATATCTTGGATTCTAAATCAGAATATATAGTACACACATATAGTGATACACAGTGTCAGTTTAAGAGTGCTCTCTTATATTAATATTAAAGTACATAACAAAATAATAAACAAAGCTCAGTCATTGTAGGCACCTATTGTTTATGACTTATATGATGGAAAATCAACCTAGGATAACAAAAATCGAAAAGACAACCTAGGATAACAAATAATCGGTGCCGTAAGAGTTTTGTCCCCCGCTTCTTGAAGGTATGAGAGTAAACTTCCATCGTTTAAAAAGGCTATTTAGTACTTACGAAGGCATAACTGGCCCCGACTGGAAGTCGTTCATGAAGTTGAAAATGGTCGCACCAACCAGAGATGCCACCAACCCTCCGCATAAAGTAACCCACGCTGACGTCCGTCTATTGCCTAGCAGCCAGAATAAGAAGAGTGGAGACAGGATGTGCAGTTGTACGTCTATAGCTAGGTACCAGCTGTGGGCTAGACACTGAAAAGGAGAGAAGAGGTTAATTATTATATAATGACGACTGATGTGGTGTGGCGGGTGAAGGTCCGCCTGCGATGCAAGAGGTTGCGGGTTCGATCCACGCCTTGGGACAAACGTTTGTACGATCTGCAAATATTTAGATAGAAATATTTTTTTATTAAAGAAATTAAGAAATATCCTCCGTACCTGGATAGGTACGGAGGATATTCCTTCTTGATATTTATCACTAAACAATTGCTCACATCTTCGATTCTTAAATCGATAATTTATATTACTTTAACATGTAGGAATAGTAATACAATCATTTATCGAAGAGTTTATGTGCCACTCATTTTGTTTTACAATTAAAAATATTACTACATAATCTAGCCATTCGAGTCGTCAGGTAGTGAATATCAATGGTTCGTTTATGAGCTTCCGAATGAGAACCATTTTTACATCCCTGCTCGACGGCAACCTCTGCCTCTGCCTTGCCAGACTCACCTCTCTGAGCCCAGATTCTATTTGACGAAAGTATCAAAAAGTGACAACGAAGATATTATGAGATTTGCGTAGTTCCCTGTCCACACGATAGAGGCGTTGTACTAAAACCTATGGAAAAATGAGACGTCACGATCACATGTCGATACTGTCGTCAATCATTCATTATTTCTCTTTTTATTTTCAAATGAAACATACTTATTTATTTTGTTTGCGGGCTTCGCTACAGTTTTTTTTACTTTTGCGGCAGTCAGCCCACAATTGTAACCTATACATTAGGTATTTTGTTTCAAATAAAGATTTTTGTATTTTGTATAAATGAACTCTGTAGTCTCTAGACACAATTTTACTGTTTTCAATGTAAACCTATCGATTTATTTTTAGTTGCTCTGAAAAGCACTTGAGTATGTTATCACTTATCAATCAGACAATTAAACAAATTCTTACCATATGCGAAGGGTTTACAAAGTTCTGTATGTGCAGCAGAGTCGACCACCAATAAACCCTACACCTCTCCACATGCGCGCTCATAACCGTCCAGTTGGGCCCGTCGGTCATCCAGTTAAGTAGCGAAGCTTGGATCAACACGTACGCAGCGAGAAGTGGAAACATTCGGAGGAGGCGGTTGAGGTAAAATAGATGGAGGTTTTTGATCAGTTTGGCTGGAAAGAGATAGTTTTTGTTAGTAAGTTCAGTCATAAAAATCTTAAACATGCTCTGTTTAAGAGGAAGTTAGGCGGTTTCGTTCAGTATCTATTACTAGATGATTGCACGACGTTTTCAGCGCGAGAAATGCCGCGGGAGCGTAAGGTAAACTAAAATTGTTTTTAAGTTCTGGGTTTTTATTGAAAACAGTCCCATTATGAAATAGCGGACGATTGGGTTCGGATTGGGGTTGAGTTTTATGAGACGAAACGAATTTGGATGCAATTCTGTGCTGATTTGGAACGAACGATCTTTAAGGATTTTTATGGTTAAAATCGAAACAGTTAGAGATTTTTTTTAAGGATAAAAATCTTGTTCTAATATGTGTAAAAGTATTAACAACTATAAATAACCACTTACTTCTACTCATTTTCCCAGCAGCTGTGTAGACGAGCAACAACCCACTCAGCATAAAGAAGGTATCGACTGTGATCGGGCCCATGGTGACCCAGATACCACTGACGGATGTTATCCACTGGAAAATAAAAACAATTTATAAGAAACGACAAAGAACTCCGAAACTTTAGATTGGTTATAAAATTGTTAAAGCCTGCGCATTAGACAAATATTCCTTTTATTTTGGTAATTGTGGCCTCAGGCTTTTAATTTTAAAACGCATAAAAAGCTTCGTTCCTTCATAAATTAGTTTTCGTTATACATAAAAAGACGATAAACAACATAATATTAATACTTAGCTTTTATTTTTTTCTCATGTAAGTAACATGTTTGTTTTTAATGAGAAATAAATAAATTTTCTATGTTGTAATGCTATGCTATTATACTATGATGCCGTCTATGGATCAGTGGTCTGCCCACTCGCCTAATAGATAGACGGAATCGTCAAAATAGTAAGGAAAGAGGGAGGCATAGGTCTGGACAGAATATACCTAAATACCTGACTCCATCTAGGCATTCTATCGCCCCTAGCACAGGCTTGTATGTTACCAGGCGCGCTACATGTAAACTTACATTAATAACGTCCAACGGATTAGCAACAACCAGAGAAACTTGGTTGACGAACGTATGTCCCACTATGACCCACATCATAGCTAGCGACCTGACTCCATCTAGACATTCTATCGCTCCTGGTACAGGCTTGTATGTTACCAAGCGACGGGTGTTGGTATAGATAGAGAATGTAAGGAATAGGCTGTTGAGGCTTCTTGGATCTGTAATCAAGGAGTTTTCATTTAATTCTGTAGCTTACTTCCTATTGATTTATACTTTCATACTATTACTATGATTACGAAACTCTTGTCTGTTTTAATGATCTTAATGAAATTTAGAAAGGACATGTTATCCTTGCGAAGAGCAGAAGCTACTTTTTATCTTGGAATAACTCGTGCGAAGCTGCAAGCAGAAGCTAGTATTATAAATGTGAAAGTAATTCTGTTTGTTAAAATTTTTCGAATTAACGACTATGCGGTTCTTAATGAAATTTGGCAGGTAGATAGATCGCATCTTTGGGAAGAACGGGGGCTATTTAACCCGTGAAATATATGCGTTTTTTGTGAATACTACGCACCTATTGGATAGGATTGAATTAAATTTTTTTTGGTCAAAGTTAGGAGGATCATTACCTGGATCAAAAAAATTAAAGTGCACATCAAAATCTATAAAATTACTCATTTCCATAGCTCCCATAAAACTTTCCAGGTAACCTCTTATTTTCGTAAATATTACTAAACTAACACTGAAAAATCAAAAAGATTTCCCAACGTAGAGGAGGTATTTTAATTTTTTATATATACTAGGAGGAAGTAAATTTTTTGGCACCATTGTACATATTTTGTTTTCTTCTTGATAATGTAAGTATAATTACTATGACGATATTGATAAACACATGGAATGGAACGAATGTTCATTGTTTTCAATTAATATTAAAGGAGCTTATTGTAATCAATCAATATCTTTGCTATAGATTACATCTTATCATTTAATTCAAATATCAAAACAATCATAGGAATTTTATGATGATTAACGAAAATGTTATTTACCACTTTCTTCACTAACACTTTGGACCGGGCCGAAACATGTAAATTCTACGCAAAACTGGAATGACGCGACACCTCAACTCTTTCCACAAGTGTCATGACATGATGTCTTCAGAGTATTATATTATATAGAGTATCATGTAGGATCAGTGGCGGTAGCTTCATACAAGCCCAAAAGCCGGGCTTGCCCTACTTCAAATTCCATAACGACCGAAAACATTTACTAACTTAAAATTTTCGCGCGCCAATACATTCATTTGTTTCTTTTTTATCTATGACTATCTAGCTTTGCTATCTAGTAAGTATCCGAACGCGCCAGCACTCGGCTCATACCGAGCGCGGGCTTATGCATCTCGCTCACACTCATGGGCTTGCAACGGGGCTTCGCGGGCGCCTATATCTGTCCCGTCCTATCCTATGACAAAGTGCTACGTCTATAGATATAACTACTGTAGGTTTTGTATAGCAATTCGTATGAAAGATTAAGCCGGGCTTTCACTGTGAAGTTCGTTACAAACTAGGGTCACGCACGAAGTTCATACAAGAAATGAAGTAAATTTTCGTATTCATTCGAATTCCAATCACTTTTGTTTGTTTATTGAGTTAGCAATTAACTGGTACAATTTGCAGATCGTTCTAACTTTCGAGATTTTTGTATGATTTAAAAGTTTAAAATGAGTGTAAGTACAGATGATATTGTTCCTTGTGAGGATTTGAAGTGTGTGAAAGTTTTAATAGGCGAGGAGAGTGAAATCTTTATCTTTCATGGAGAAAAAAGACCTGATAGCTTCTGCAAAACCTACACCGGTTTTGTGCATTTCGCAAACAAGTAAGTCTCATAAGACAATTGATAGATCAGTGTTCAAAACTCATTAGATTGTTGGTTGCTCCCATTCCAATAAATTGTATTTCTGGAGTTGCTTATTTTATTCTAACGAGAAAACGGTTTGGAATACGTCTGATTATGATGATTTAAATAACTTATCTGGTGCCATTAAAAGGCATCAAAATTCACAAAAAAACATGAATGCAGTAATTTCATTTTGTAATTTCGGTAAACAACGCACAGAGAGACATCTTTATCTCGTCAATTATCCATCTGAAGAAATTTCAAATCACAATACGCGTGTTGATCACAATCGCAGTGTAATTCAGAGATTTAGTCGACATTGTTTATCATTAAGCACAACAAGAGTTACCTTTCAGAGGTCATAATGAGTCTAAAACTTCATTGAATATAGGATATTTCTTAGAGCACGTGTCTTTGCTTTCCAAATACGACCTTGTTTTAGAAAAACATATGCAACAACAAGATAGCGGCAAACCGGGGCCTAGTTATTTTTCAAATCGTATCTCGGGTTTGCCCTGTTCTCAAGCACTAGGCATGCCACTGTGTAGGATACACAATAGCAATCTCGAATGGAAGAATCCGAGATCGCCGAGACGCCTGCGACGATTGCACTATAAACGCCGCATGAATGAGTCCCGTCTCGAAGTTTGGCAGATTGCAAATTCTAAACGCGTCAGACCCATGCTCTCAAATGCGCTCAAAGCAGCGCTTATAACAAACACGAGAATGAGGAGAGAGGTTTAAGGAATCAGACTAGACTAGCGTAGGACGAGCTTTGCTGCAACTCGGAAACTAACAAGGTAAAGGTTTCTTGTTCGCTTCTTTACTTTACCTTAAAAGATTGAAGAGAAAAAAAAAGTGATCACTTTATTTCCTAGTTTTACTAATGTTATTTGTATTTTGTGACGTGTCCAAGAGTCCTCAAGGTAATAAAGCACTTTGATATTTGAAGAACAGAGCAGAGTGGAAGAAAAGCTTACGTGAGAGTTTAATCTAGCTAGAACAACGCGATTAGTTTGCGTGTTTAGTTTATCTTGTTGATTAAAGAGTGTGACGTCAACAAACGCCAAACAAATTATACTAAAACAATCCATCTAGCACTGCTGTTAACTTGCACATCTTGCGGGGCGTTGGTGCGTTTGCGTATAAGGCTTTATAGCCATCAAAAGGCTATAGCAAAACCTACAGGCATTACCAAATACCGTCAGTAACGCTTTAACAGCGAAAGGAGAGACAGAAGAAAGGTTTGTGTTGTAGCTCAATTGTTTAGATTGTAATACTAGTTTTCATTTGTTTCTTTTACTTGATTGTAACTTTCTTTGGTAATAAAGAAGTATTTACATAACAAAGACATTAAAGTACATACATATTAAAGTAAGTAGGTACGTACTAAACTGCCTCCACATTTTTTCCAAGTAGGTACGTCGTCGTCATAGATTTAAATAATCCTTCATGGCCCTGTTTATGTCTTACTAACATGAATTAGGCCGGTTTCAAGGTTTTGTTAATCGTTGATTAAAAGATAAATTTATTGGAATCGTTTAGATTTTCGTGTATTTATCTGGCCACTTGCCTTTATCTAGTCAATAGGTTTTATCTGGTCAATGGCCTTTAGCTGGTTAAACCAAGAAATTTGTAAGTCGTGTCAAAATACAGCACAAAAACTATAAAAAATACTGGACAATTAACTTACAGAGCATGTTTGATTTAACCAGTAATTATAAAACGCGCGCGACTTCGCTTTTTACCTGGTTCGAATTAGCTTGTATCTAACAAATTGTATCCTAGCCAAATTTAATTAATATCCGTTTAGCTGTGTAGTGGTGAAAATGTAACAGACAGAGTTACTAGCCGAAGAATTTACAATATTAGACAAGAACATTTTTACATGCTTACCGTTTTCAAGCACTACAGTTTGATATACATCGTAGGCTGTGCTCAGAAGAACCAAGAGTAGAAGAATTGAAAATACCACTCTGAAAATAAGAAACAAATATATATATAATATATATATATACATACACACATTATACTTGTAATTTAAACGTGGAAGAGCGAAGCCACCTAACACAAGTATTTCCAATATGATTGTGTATCCTTTATTATTGAAAAAACATTTTTGTATTTGTATTAGCCAATTTCAGCAACTTTCTAAAGCTATTAGTTTTGCCCGCTTCGTTCAAGTACCAACTTGGTGGATGCTTTGAAAATAAAGGGAACGAAGACTAATAAAGAGAATTTCCTCTCAGGAAAATACATACAAACGTTTTACGTGTTTAGAACGTTTTCGGGAACAACATTTATGTGGGCGATGTGAGCGTAACCCCGCTTCTGCTTGCCTCTATGTACTATACGTGTGTGTGTAATTCCATGTCTGTGCCCATACACACAGTGTTTAGCCACAACAGGATTCGGGAAATCGAAAAAAATTAAAAAAGTTAAAATAAAAAAATTGGTCGACTATTTTGTCTCGCTCTTTTTCGCGAGAATAGGAACCTGCATTATATAACTACATAGCCTGTATATGCCCTTTTTCTGATAGTGCACGTTAAAGTTTCTTATATTTCTCTCCTCTATTATACATCTGTTCCCAAAATATATAAATTGTATATTTTACTAGCTGCGCCCCACGGCTTCGCCCGCTAGGTGATAGGTGTATATCCAACAGTTTATGAGGCGCATGCTGGAAAAGCTCGCAGATGACAGATTTTTTCCGACTTTCTTGACACTTATATCTTTATGAATTGTAGCCTATGTGTTATTCTGATATAGCTATATTATTGTGAAGTTTCATCAAAATCCATTCAGTAGTTTTTGCGTGAAAGAGCAACAAACATACTTACATACATCCTCACAAACTTTCGCGTTTATAATATTAGTAGGAAGTAGGATTAGGCTATAATTATAAACTCCGAATACTCACATGAAAACATAGTCAGCAGCGACCCATTGCTTATCGCCGGACATGCGGCAGTAAGTATCTTCATATACCACCCCCACACTCGTCACGTTTAGCAGAAGCTCTTCTAGAACTTGCTGTGTAGTGCATACCTTGGGTATACATAGCGCCAGGTTGAGGGAAATGCCGGCGAGAGGACTTTCAGCTGCTACCCTGGAATTAGAATTTTACAAGATTCAAGATTCAATTCATTTATTTCGTTTTGATAAATGTTATTTTACACAAGGAAAAGTCATACAAAATATACTGAACCCGTAGGGTATAATAAATGAGAAGAAAAGGTATTTTGGTTCTATTATACAGCTGAACAGAGTTTAATCAAATCAATTTATAAATAAATAATGCTGATCAATCTACACAGCATCACCTAGCTCCAAGCTAAGCAGAGTTTGTGTTATGGGTAGTAGATGACTGATATATATACATAATACACTTAACAATAGATAGATATTTTTATTATTTTACGTTATACGACCAGAACACCCGGAACAAATATCTGCAGACCGTACAAACATTTGTCCCGAGGCGGGAAACGAATCTCGCCCACTGCGCTACAGAGGTCATCAAATACACAAACGGTAGCGGCTGTCCTTCCTCTGGAAGGTTAATAGGCTCGAGATGGTATGAGTTGAAAAGGTCCATTCTTACGCTGCGACCACCGCGCCCGCCGCGGCAGAGTTTTTTATTTTATTTAATAATGGTGAAACATTTGAAGCTTTTGAAACTATCATGGTTATTAACACAAGTCATGTGATCATGGCGCATGAAACTGTGCCGAAATATTGGAAAACTCAAAAATCAAATCATAGTAAATATCCCGTTATAAGTGACTTTTGGTTAAACATTTGACCAAAAGATATTATAAAGGTACCTTAAATCGCCCGCAGCCCCTCTAAACTGAACAGCACTCCTGATCATCCTCTGCATATTCTCATCCGGATTCAGCCCCGGTATCTCCGGCCAGGTTATATTCGGAAGGTCAGGTAACGTCGGAAGACTTGGCAGGGTGATATTCTGCTGAAGAGGCGCTTGCACCATGCATAGCTTCCCTTCGATGTTCGAAGCAGGTAACTCTTGGATTATGTTCAAACATTGGTGGTAGTTGCCGTAATCGACGAAATTTGCTTCGAGGATGCCTTTTGGGGTGCGGAAGCTTGAGTCGATAACTGAAAATAATTCATTGGAATTGTACAGTAATTTTATAAATCTTCGAGACGAGCAGAGGATATCTCGAAAGTTGGAGAGCAAACCAAGAACCCTGACAACTGCCACTACAATTTGGACATTTCGAACTAACAAAGTACCTATAGGTGGCTTCTGTAGGTGGGTAGGTACCTAGCAGTAGGTGAAGTCAGGTTCCTGTGATAATGATGATTAATAATGACTCAGGTAGATGACATGCGTAATTACTATGTTACTAAGATAGGTATTCGATTTCATAAAATAATGACTCAGGACCCTAATAACACCTAGGTACTTCAGGGGAAAAACTAATGGGTTATTTGAGCCTAAGACCGCCAGAACTTTGTCATTTTTAAAAAATCGGATTTTTTCAGCATGTCTCCAACACAGGTATAAACTATCACTGATAGTTTCTACAACCTGTCAAACACCATAGACTACTGCCGTAGGGCCAAGGATAACGTAAAAGCTCTTTTTTAACAATTGAACAATCATGTCATTCCATTGCCATACACTTTGCATAGATAGTCTTACTCCTGCAAGACGCTTTTAACCTTGATTTGACCTTGCGCATTGGTATTATGGATTTTTTTTAACTAGAAGATGAAAATGCCACCATTATAACATAATCTTCTAACTCACATCTCATCAACAGTAACGAGTTATTATTGACCATATACGAAAGTTGCTCCGAACACAGCTCCGGATTTAGCACTTGTTCAAAATAATTTGGATTAAAAACTGCTTTGTAATCAGGCACATTCATTTCAAAATAACCACTCACACACCCCAGAAGGGATAAAAATGCTATTTTCAACTCCATTTCTAAACTACTCTTTCAGGAGTTTCCACAAAGAATGATTTAATTAATTCGTTTCTGTGATTTTTACAATCTAATCAAATTTCGTAGTCTTTTACGTGTGATTTGATTATCACTAGATAAATCATGTAGATATATTTACAAAAGATTTACAATTAATAGATACAGTAGCCAGTTATTTTGTACAGTGGTGGATCATGGATGGATTAAGCTAAGGCCTTTAGGTAAGTATTATTATATCCTCGCTGATAAGGTTCTGGCTAAGACTGTAGATAAAATTTTAAAAAGTGCAATGTCTAGACAAGCCAATAAATTGAGTTTAATTTAGTTAGGTAAAACACAATCGCATATCGAAAAATAAAAGATACCTAGATAAAACATACCCACTAGCTCATTCCTGTAATTATTTTTCCATGGGTATATTTTTATAAGGTGTGGTGTGCGGGTATTTATAATAGAACTTGTATTTTAAAGAATTTACTATCTGATTCCCTAAACACACAAACTCTGTTTATTTTGGTGCCCTGTGAATGTATGAGTTTCTCAAAAATTGTATTAGTATAAGAGGTTTATTTCGGGGCCCTGTAAATGTATGAGTTTCTCAAAAATTTAATTAGTATAAGAGGTTTATTTTGGGGCCCTGTGAATGTATGAGTTTCTCAAAAATTTAATTAGTATAAGAGGTTTATTTTGGTGCCCTGTGAATGTATGAGTTTCTCAAAAATGTAATTTGTATGTGAGGTTTATTTCGGGGCCCTGTGAATGTATGAGTTTCTCAAAAATTTTATTAGTATAAGAGGAACTATCTTTATTGATACAGAAAGTTACAATAATATGATATGAACAAATTAGAACTACTATTTATACCTAATTGAAACAATTGAGTTAATTTCAGACTATTGCAAACAATCTACACATAGCTCAACTGATCCATATATTGATATGGATCAGTTGAGCTATGTGTAGATTGTTTATTAATTTTACAATACAATACAAAAATTATTTTGCACCCAGCGTCTTGGAGATGTTTCCTTCTATTCAATAATAGATTTATAATTTTATAATTTTTGTATTGTATTGTAAAATTAATAATTTTGTACCTACATAAAGCTACGCATAAAGGACCAACTGGAGTCCAAATGCGGAAAAAGGAGTACCCCCCACCTGAACCTACATAAAGATAGGCAAACAAAACTTCTTTTCAACAAAAATAAATTACAATGTACAATTATGGTACTTAGCAATATTTAACTTATTGGTGTTTATTAACAGGTACTTATTAAATCTGAACCTCATTACAATAAATAAAAAATTGGCTTTTAAGAAGGTACACCCTAGTTTAGATAATATTTTTAGGTACTTAATGGTCTTATCCAGATAACATTTTAGATTAGACAATCTATTGGCAAAAGAGTTATTCCAATGTTCTCTTATCTCAATCAAATCACACATTAATGTAGTGATCATGAGGCATCAATAAAAATCTTAACTTCAAGACATAACACTCCTTTTTGCACAGTTGGGTAAAATTCAGTTTGGATCAAATCATCAGGTTTACACACTGTCATGGTCACAGGTGACAAATCAAAATCATAATGTCAAAGATATACTTATCAAAAACAGCAAATCATTGGTATTGTCACAGGACATTGCTTGCTCAGCAAACACCTATTTAATTAATCATTTAATCACAGACAGCCCCTATGCAGACCGTGCATGAACGCAGAGGAAACCGCAGTGCATGTGCTTGTAGAGTGTGATAGTGTAGCTTCACAAAGACTGCAACACATTGGGACATCGAGGATGCCTAGGAAGGCTTGCACCAGTGTCAGACAGCTGGTGGCTTTCCTGGAGGACATTGGGCATTTAGACTAGCAGCACCCCACCTGACACGCAAAAAGGGCTCACCTATCTCAACACTGCCTAGCAGCGAAAACTAATCCAGAGACAAATACAAGATATACTTACAAGTACCAATACCTACTTATTGTATTTGTTTATGTTGTGAGATTACATTTTCTTTACTTTTTTAAATTGTGTGTTTAAGTTTTTAGTGATAACCTTGCAGTTACCTTGTTTTTTGTTATTATTATCAGGTTTCGTTCAGTTTTCATTTAAAAATGTCTTTGTTGACATAAAATATCTTGGGTTCTAAATGTAGTGAGTATAGTAGGTGATCAATGTGATCATCGACCATTTGTAATTTTGGCCAATTTTTTTTACATTAAATTACATCTTATTCAACCAACCAAGCTGGTAACAGTCCGATCATCTTTTGAGAAACAACATAATACGACTACCTAGGTATATCTAATAGGTTTTATGCTATTTGCATAGAACTAATCATCTTTCAAAGATGAAAATAAAAGCACCTAGACCTTCCTGCCTACTAATTTCATATAATCTATTCTCTATTTCTTACCTTGTAAAATCCATAGGTCCTCGTACAAAAGTGTTTAAGAGTTACAAAGTATTTATTATAAACCATGACATGTTGCTCATGTCTCTGATCAGGAAAACGAGAATGAGATGATAAACAAAAAAAGCCGATATTTTCCGGATTCAATGAGGAAAGCTGCAAGTTATTTCAATTCAAGATTTCTATTTCTACTTAGTTATCATTGCATTGCTTGTTGCTTGCATGCAAAATTCTGAAAATTCGCTTAAAGAAAAATCATAACAAAACAACAAACACACACGCCAAAACAAAATAATCTGTCACTGTCACTACAGTTTACAGTTGACTTGACAGCGATCCAAGGCCTAGGTCGGGGTGTAGGGGGACCAAAATCTGGTCTTTCTCCCAAGCCATCATAACCTGCACGTGGTACACCCTGCTAGATAACGAACTAGGCTCTGGTGAAAATATCAAAACATATTCATCATTTGATAACTCATGTATTTTTCAATTATTTTCTAATACCTGACACTGGCAGTAAAGTGTCCATCCAGACACAGTTGCCTTAGCAAACTAAAGAATCATCAAGGCTTAGTTCGGGGAGTTTAATGGCCTAAGTGTTATGGACTTATTTTGTGTATTAACGATGAAAAATGTTATTCAAACAGTATTACTAGTGTTTGATTAACAATAGGTTTCTACCTCGACTGGTCTCTTTGACCTTGACGGTACGTTTCGTCGAAGGGTCGTCTTCGCGCCGCGCCGCCGCCGCGCCGCGCCGTCTCCGTCGAATATAGTAGGAACTATATTAACACCATTCAATAATCATTTAAATTAACTTTGGTTTTGTTGATCTTTCGAGATAAGAGCCATCGACGAAACGTACCGTCGAGGTAGAGACCAGTCGAGGTAGAAACCCTTCAAGGTACCTACCTACCTACCTACTGATCTTTCGAGGTAACGACCCTTCGACGAAACGGTCGTCGAGATAGAGACATCGAGGTATTGAACATCGAGCTAACGTCGTTCGAACTAGAGTACGAGACCCCCGTTTAATACCAGTGAGTGACTGTGATTCGGGCGTCCACAAGAGGTCTAGTTTGAAAAACAAATTACCTACCTACAGGTTGACAGATTACGGATTATAAAACGAAGTATGACTGAACCGTTCCTGATGACCTTTCTATGAAAATAATTTTGACATTATTGTATTACTCAGAGATCCAGTTATATACAGAAGGTTTCATTTCGTGACGCGTTCGAACAATCACACGTTTGCACGTTCAGCAAGGTTGTAAGGTCACACGATTTATCAACCGAAACTTCGTAGGTACCTATTACGTGTTTCCGCGTAGGTAGGTAGGTCGCCTTTCATTCGTATTTTAATCCATGTGTCATTAATCTCTCATCAAATCAAACTTCACTCGTCTTTATTTTTAACTAGATAACGCCACTTGACATCATACTTAGTCAAAGTGTTTCCAAAACCTTTTAACGAAACAGTAAATTAGTTAAGTCGGTTTATAGTTTTTTAAAACACGCCAAATTATTTATTTATTGTCTTCTACTTACTTCATGGCTGATGTAAAGTACCTACTTAACCTAAGTTAGGTAGGTAGGTAGGTACCACAACACCACTGTCTCCATAGTGCCTACCTACACAACCGGGCCCCATCAGCCGGTTTTCTCTCACAGAGATAAGCGGACAGTCCAAAGAGATCCGCTCAAGATACGCCTCGCCAAACAATTAACAATAAGACATTATACTCGAGTAATGCCGATAATTACGCGGACCCGATTAGCTCGCGAAATTATGGCGCTGCTTGTTCGGCCTGTAATTGCGGGTAGGACATAGGTTGGTTACTATACAATTAAGTATTACCTACCTACCTATCTACCTATTGGTAGATAACCTGAACCATAAGCGTAATGCGCATGTTGTCTGTACTAAAATACTCTACGTACCTACCTAGATACCATACATATCACTTTCTTTCTCTTCCACGCAAAAATAATAAAATTAAACTCTAGTAATTTGATTCTATTACCTTGATGGTGTAGAGTACCTAATATAGGTAGAACCTACGCTGTCCATGAATTAATTTTCTTTGAATGAATGAAATAATATAATATTTAATAGACAGCTTTTTTATAATAGTGATGCGTACGAGAGCTTCGATATAATTCGTTTGTATTACATAAAACGCAATAAAACAACAATATTAACTGTCCCTATATGTAAAGCTTACAAACTTACACTTGAAAATAAAACCCATGTATGTAAGTACCTAACTACCTTTAATCTCTACCTAATAGGTAGAGCCAGTAATGCCTGAAGCAAAATTCTCCGGTCTAGACAGAAAACAATCTAAAACGAAATTCCAGTAAATCAGAATATAAAATCGCGTGAAAGAACTGATAAAATTCGGGAGTCATTTCAAAGTATCCCCTTGGGTTATCGGGAATGGCAACCAACGTTTAGATGACTACTGAACGTTTAGACCCATAAATGCAGCTTGATCACTGAATCATTCTTTCAAATTACCTTTAAATAAATAAAATAAATAAATAAAATAAATATTGCTGGACAATTCACACAGCATTACCTAGCCCCATGGTAAGCAGAGCTTGTGTTATGGGTACTAGATAACTGATATACATAATACAATACATTACAAAGATAGATATTTTTTATTATACATAGAAAACGACCAGAACACCCGGAACAAATATCTGCAGTTCGTACAGACAATTGTTCCGAGGCGAACCCGCAACCTCCTGCGTCGCAGGCGGACCTCCGCCCACCGCGCCACATCGGTCGTCAATATTTAACACTTTGACTGCGATTTTTTTTCGACGACTGCGATCTTTTTTTTAACCTAAAAAATTCGTGCTGCCGCTCTACACAGCGGTTGTGTGCCGCACATGCGTTTCATTCGAAAAATATTATGGCTGTGCTGAGTCACAAAGATCTGTATTTTCTCAGCCGCTGCGCTAGTGTGGATTTACGCATATTAGTCACTTGTAGAAAACACACACCGTGTGATTTCAGCACTCAAAGTGTTAAGAAATAAAAAACTGGCTTTAAACGTTACTACATACCTACCTAAGTATACAAAGGGTGCCCACACCATAAATGTCCTCCGTTGGTAGTTGGGTAAAATCTTTCTATTGAATATAGTATATATACCGAAAGTTGGTTTGGTATTGATAGGTACATAAACCAAAAAAATACAATGAAAATAAACCATTATTGGTTCTAAGAAATTAAATATTATCCCAAAAAAAATCGAATTCGGCGGGACTTGAATCCGCGACCGTATGGGTCTGGGTATGCTCTATATTATTTACCAACATTCTTCGTTATCTAAAAGTAAAAAGTTACCATATTTTATTTACTTTACTTACCTACCATTGAGCTGGGGTTGTAGCCTCGTTCTATAGTTTCACTGCTATGGCTTTATATTTTATATATTTTTATTCAAAAAATGTTTACGGTAAGGTGAAAAATAATCATCATAATGTTTACCCTGGTAACATATGCCCCTTCCACCATCCTCCGGCGGCAGCAACCTCCATGATAGCCCATCTCACTCAGCTCAGCTGTTTTCATTTTCACTGTGAACAAAACCCTTCATAGTAAAACAGGCAATCAGAATCGAAACGAAATGATAGCTCGATGCAAAAGGGAGCGTTTATAGGAATTGGCCGTTACAAATAGATACTAAGTTGAAAGTGGTTCAGAAAGCTGTGATTTGCTGATTTGTTTACGATATCTTTTATTGGTTATGAAGGCCGGTTGATCGAGATCGCATTTTATTCAACTTACCAAGCTTTTACCTTCCCTGGAACGTTTTATTAAATTGTAGTTTAGCAACAAGCTATAAATTAATAAACGTTCCGTTAACCGTGCTTATGCACACATTAGGTACGAGTATACTAGTAATTAGGTTTATAGATTTGAAAGTTTGGATGTTTGCTAAAATTTCTTCTTCACGCCAAAACTACTGAACGGATCCGCTATGAAAATTATTGAATACATGTACCTAGTTCTAGGCTTGTTAAACAACAGAGGCCATAAACCACTGAATTACGGCATAACAGATTGAACAGTCACCGGTTCGGAACATCATCATCATCAGACAGATGTACCTATGCTTCGGTCTCCAAACACGTTCTTGACCCATTTCAACTGAAAGCCGACTTTGAACCCTTTTAATCTCTACTGATCTCAACCGAAAGACTGCGCGACACGGCTCAAACGTTTTAATTTTATTTTTTGAGTGCTGACTGCCTGTGACTTTGCCTGCTTTCATTTGGGAGATATTGCCTTCCAGATTGTGTGTGTGTATCCCGTAGGTGCTTTTAGATTTAAACACTTTCACTTTTGTTCGCTCTAATGATAATTAATGAAACCTAGGTAAGGTAGGTACCTATATATTTTTGAACTAGCTTCTTATAAGTTTGAACTTATAGGTACTAAAGCAGAGTCGTTAAGAGAATTTTCCAAGTCTTAAGAATTAACTATGTACCTATTATTATCGAGATTTATCTGCGCTTTCGGGTCAAAGTTCAAGCTCGTTTTTCAGCCAATAGGCCCCCTTATATGACTTAATTTTACACAACTGAAATAAAGCTTAACATAAACATACCTACAAACAAACAAACATAACAAAAATTGGCTTTAATGAGCAGGTTAAGTAACGTTCGTCTGACAGGTTCACTGGGCACGACGTGTGGTTTTGTATGACATTGGGTGATTCTGAAATGATTAAGGAGGGTTTCATTTGGGGTATTTGATGGTAACATAATCCCGCACATGCTCGATATTCGAATGGACAATTTTGATCTCACATATCTCACACGTCACAAATCCTTGGATTCTTATTGATGTTGCGATTGATTTATTCTCAAATCTCATGATTCTAGTTCAACGGGAAGTACCCTATAGTTTTTATGTGTAACGGCTGAAACTTTTGACTGCTTAACTTAGAAGTTTGATTTACTTCGGCTCCAAGAAGTTACAAACCTGAGTAACTGACGTTCATTCTCGATACCTTCACGCGTTCCTGAAAAAAGAGGGTTGATAGACGACAGACAGACAGACAGGCAGACAGAGAACAAAGGGTTCTTTTTTCCGTTTGAGGTACGGATCCCTAAAAAGAGGGGGTACAATCAATGGATCGTATTTATTATTGCATTTTTAAATTCAATAAAAATGCATATATTGCAACTTAACTGATGTTTATGTCTGGTTAGCCTTGGTCAACCAGTCATAAACATCGGTTTATTTTCAATATTGAACAAAATGCCTTGTTGGGCTCTAAATCCCTCCCTCATTTTTAAAAACATCGTGGCTCCTGTTCCCCAAATTCCTGAAGCTACCTGTCCGTGTGGCGTGCTGGAATCCATACCCCCAGGGCCGGAAGGCGACCAAATTAAGTGGGTGCTGCACATGCAAATGTGCGTACGCCGGGAGCAGGCCTGGATCTGGTTTAAGTGACTTTTTGTATCGGCTGGCAGTTGTCGGGGAATGGTTTGGACACGCAACGTAGGTAACTTACTAGATCTGTATGTAGCTCTACGTGCCTAGTTGGTAAGCGTGTCAGTTGAATTACCCAGTTTTCTCGTACCTATTAATTATTCCTATTGAGCCGTTTGAGTTGTTGTTGGGCTAAATCTATTTCTAATTAGACAAAAGTATTTTTGTCCTCTTACTTTAAAATATGCTCTTATCAGGCAATGGACTAGTAGTAGACTTGGAACCTGACACGAAGATAATAATGTAATAATGAAAGTCACTTTACAAAGGTAGGTAAGGTACGTTACCACGAGAAGGTATGGCCTTAAGTTTTACGGTAGGTTGTCAACTTGTCACCTGATATCTGTGGTTGTCACCGTAGTACTTTAGTATAAATAAATAATGCTGGATAATTCACACAGCATTGTCTAGCTCCAGGCTAAGCAGAGCTTGTGTTATGGGTGCTAGATACATAAAACAATAGATTACATAGATATTTTTTATACATAGAAAAATAACCAGAGCCTTCTATAGTGGGTTCACCTTTTAATTATGCAAGTAACTCGCATACCATAAAAAAATGTGCCTTTGTGTCAGTAGTGCCATTGATTTGGTACAAGTGACACAACTTTGTATCTAGATAGTCATAGATAGTCATTTTATTGGTAAAAGAAAATATTTACAAGTCGCATAGTAAAAAATCTATGTAAGTACACACTAACAATTAAATAAAATTTTAAATACTTATTAAAATATATAAATAACAATTTGTCAGAGTATGGAATATAGATTCAATTAAATTTGCAGAAAAAAATTAATAATTATATAACTCAATACAACAAGTAATAAAATAATAACATTATTCACAATCATTAAAATAAAAAATCATAATTTTCTTTCGAGAAAATCCTCGATCTTATAGTACGCCCTCTCGATGAGCCATGTCTTTAGTTTATTTTTGAAAGAAGCTAAGCTGGGTGCGGTGACAACATGCTCCGGTAGGCGGTTGTAGATAGTAGGTCCGAGCACATGAGTCAACCTGTCAGATTTGGCCAACCTGTGCTGTACTGAGGCGAGCTTGTCGGCTCCGCGGGTCCTGTACCGGTGAGTGTGTCCGTCTCCACGTGTTGCGAATGCTCCATGGTTCACCCGCACGTACATTGCAACTTGGTATATGACGATACCTGGCAGCGTGAGTATTCCCTGGGAAGTGAAGAGCGGTGTTGCCGGTGTGTCCCACGCCACGCCTGCAATAGCTCTCACAGCACGTTTCTGCATGCGAAACGCGCGCTCCCTATCGGCAGCGCGCCCCCACAGTTCAGCTCCGTACTGTAAGAGCGAATGCACCGTTGCAAAGTAGCACGTGCGGACAACATCAGCAGAGACCACGCGGCCCAGTCTACGTAAAGCATAGCAAGCGCTCCCTAGTCTCGCACAGAGTTGGTCAACATGTGAGCTCCAAGTCAAGCCTCGATCGATTTGAAAACCCAAGAATGTGATGGTCTGCACCTGCTTTATGCTTGCAGAATCTAACGATACCGCGAGGCTTCTCACTTGGCGCCCAGAGATGGAGAAATGCATGAAGTGGGTTTTTTTGAGGTTTAGGACGAGTCCATTCCACTCAAACCACTGTGCAACCTGCCAGGCAGCCTCATTGAGCCGTTGCTCAAGTCGGTCGAGAGACGGAGCACGCACAACCACAGCCACGTCATCCGCGTACATGAACACCTCTCCCGCCGTCACGTGCTCGGGCAGGTCGTTCAGAAGCAGGGAGAAGAGGATGTTCGAGACGGACGAGCCTTGGGCCACGCCCATCACGGTTCCGAGAGCATCAGATCTGGTCTCGCCACCGTCGCCCACCACTATCTGGCTACGGTCCCTGAGGAGATCTGTAAGCAGTGAATGTGCCGGGCCACTGACGCCGTAATGCTGGAGCTTGTAAGAAAGAGCGCGGTGGTCTGCAACGTCAAATGCTTTTGATAGGTCGCAGCACAGTACTGCAACCTGCTGCTTCTGCTCACAAGCCTCCAGCACACGGCGGAGGACCTCACGAGTGAGCGACGTAGTCGAGCGTCCGGCGCGGTATGCGTACTGGCGCTCCGACATAGCTCCCGTCAGCGTGAGGTGTTCGGTGAGGCGAGTACACAATCCGTTCTCAAGAACCTTTGCGATAGCGGGAATTATAGAAACTGGTCGGTATCCGTCAATCTCTTGTCGCTTACCTTTTCCCTTAAATAAAGGCGAGATTTTGCTGACTTTGAAAGTTTTCGGATACGTTCCAGTTTCCATACACCGATTAAATAATGTGGTGAGACATGGAGCCAGTTCTGCCGCGGCGATGTTTAACAGATCCATAGAGATATCATAGATATCTCTAGTGGGTTTCCGAGGTATGCGCGATGTTATAGCTCGGTATACTTCAGCTGCGGTGAATCTGGCCAGTCTGAGTGAGCGGTCGGCCGGCGGGCGCGAAGCTGCCAGGGCCGCACTGACCAGCGCGAGATTCGCCGTCGGCGCGCCGCAAGCAGCCGCCGCATCCACGAACCTCTGGTTCATGGCATCTGCAGCCTTCTTACGGGACTCGAACTTTTTTCCGGTTGCGTCTTTTGTAACGTCCGTAAAACTAGCTGGAGCGCCGGTCTTCGCTCCTCTTTCAATATTCACGACCCGCCATATGGCTTTATGTGAGTTGCTACTGTTGGAAATTAAACCATTATAATACCCGTATTTCTGGCTCCTTATTGCATTTTCGTATTGATTTTTCACGGTATTAATATACGGGATTAATTGCTTGTCAGGGTATTTTTCATTTAATTTAATTATATCAAATAGTAAGTTTTTTTAAATCTACCAGATCATGCGTGACCCAGGATTGCTTTTTGATGTTTTGTCGTTTGACTGGGAAACATACTTGAAACTTATTTGCAATAATATTATATACTGACTTTGCTAATACATCTACAGAGTGCCAATTTTTATGAAATATAACATCCCAGTCCACACTCATTATTCCAGCTTGGAAAGACATTCGATTCGAGTTCGAGTACTGTCTAGCTAACCTGGTACGGGGCGGCGGCGCCGCGCGCGCGCAGGCGATCTCGACTCTCACGGCATAGTGGTCGCTGCAGCGACTCGCAACCGGCGCCGTCACCACTGACTCACCTGACATGTTTGTGTACACGTGATCAAGGCAGCTAGATGAGCTGTTGCTTACACGCGTCGGAAAATTAACTACGTTTACCATATTATGAACCGCCAGCATGTCGTTTAACCGTTTTCTAACGGAGCATAGGTCACTTAACCAGTCGATATTATAATCACCCACAAACAAAAGGTTCTTACCACTTTCACTCGCTCGATCGAGAAGGGGTTCTAGATGTGCTAAGAATTCCATGGAACTAACTAATGGCGTCCTGTACACACAAACAATAAACATATTAAAATCAATCAACTCTATTGCGGACACTTCGCAGTACCTTTCTGTTGACATTTTACTTAATTCAAGACATTCGATAGCTTTTACACCATTTTTTATGTAAATACATGAACCACCTCTTGTGGTTATAATTCTACAAAAATTTGATACTAAAGTGTATCCGTCCAAACTTATACATTTTAAATTCGCTTCATTTAAGTGATGTTCAGTCAATGCGAGGACGTCGCACTGTAGCTCGTCCCGCAGGAGTACTTCCAATTGCTGCGACTTCTTATCTAATGAGCTTATGTTTTGATGACAAACCACAATAGACGTATCCGTGTCGGAGATAGTATGCGTAGATGCCCGTCGTTGCCGATGAGGTAGGTTTGGTCCGTGGGGTGTGTTATGCACTGAGGCTGGTCCTGGCCGCGCTGCCACTACCCCGCTGCGTGCGGGGACGATAGGGAAACCAGTCCGAGAAGTGTACCCGGGGAGGCCAGGCAGCTGGTGTCGTCACTGCGTCATACACACATTCAGGCATCCCGATGACGAAGGCAGCGTGAAGCTCGGACCGAATGCTCCGCTTCTCCACAGTGTATTTAGCTGCGGTAATGCTATTAACGAAGTTGAGTACCTGTTCCGTCGTCGTGTCTGGTTTGAAAGACCAGGCTTGTATGAATTTTGTCTTCTCTGCAGCCTGGATCTCATTATGAGCGGAACCCGTCCCAACGATGACAGGGCGGGGTACTTTTTTTGCTTTATTTTTTCTTCCGACAATTTGCCACTGTGTATCGTCCGTAACCTCCGACTCTAGTGATTTAGGAGCAGTTGTCATCGTTTTTCGATCGTGGCTGGTTTTTGTATTGTCTTGATTTTTAGAAGACGATGCCGGTACTACGTTGTCAAAGCGATCGCTTGCTTTCGGCGTCACCGCATCTGTCGCGGTTGCATTGCTGCGTTTCTTCCCAGCGTTAGTCAATGCGGTGATAGCGAGCGATGCATGCGCGCGCGCAGTGCGAACAGGTCGCTGCACCGCTACTGCTACCGACGGTGTCGTAGTACAGGGGGCCGGCGATAATGACTTGCTGGTTCCACTTGATGTAAGTTTCGTTATAATTGAAGATTGCTCACTAATACGTTCTTCTAGTGAATCGATTTTATTAGATAGGGTCACTATTGTCTTTTGTAGATCACGTACTAGGTTATCGAGTGAATTTTTCGACATTATCGCGTCAAAATAATTTTCGAGCGCGGAGCAGTATTTGTATCGCGCGAAGTATCGTGCGAACGGTACCATTAACTTAGTACCATTAATGAAAAATGGGGATATTCCCCCCGTGATACCTATGGAACTAGTGATACAACTTTGTATCTCTAATACCATTAATTGAGTTTGTGTTTAGTAATTA
Organism: Eupithecia abbreviata; assembly: GCA_943735965.1. Lineage (NCBI taxonomy): Eukaryota > Metazoa > Arthropoda > Insecta > Lepidoptera > Geometridae > Eupithecia > Eupithecia abbreviata. Next base: position 7,782,094 of record OX030982.1, on the reverse strand, counting down.
AGTGTGACGTATAATTTGACATATTACGAATAAAATGTTTATCTGTTTATCTATTAAAGAAAAGTAAAGATATTCCACGTATTTTTTTTTTGTATTGTCAAGTTCTTTTTGTAAAGATATAAAATGAAAAAATAAAACCGAAACTTCTCATTAAAAAGTGTACTCATAAAAATCTAGGTACATTTTAAAAATTAATTCACCCAACGCCCACAGAACCTTATTTCTAAGCCTACACGCTAAGAAAAATCTCCATAGCCTCTGGTCTTCGTAATGAATTTATAATTTGCTTTGGCAATTAGAGGGGTATGGTGGACCATCGCCTCGGGTAGGAATTTAAATGGTAAATCAGTCATGAAGGAACAGCCCACTGAATTGGCTGCTGTGTTATTTTTGAATGAGAGGCGAAAATGGTGGTGCTATTTGGTTTTTCGGTTCGGTTAAGTTAGTGGAGTTGTTTGGAATTTCAAAGAATAGAAACTAATTAGGATTGTTATAACTGTTGATGCTAACTGCAGATAAATCGGAATAGTCTAAAGACGCTGGCTGCATTGCCTCGCTGTATGGCAAGACTGATGCGTTGATGCGTTGCGCCCATAGAAGAGTGAGTATTAGTGTGGTATTAGGAATCGCTGTAAAAAAAATCCTTGAACACGTCCTTTCCGATTTTTTACGAGGAGATGTGGCAAACACTTAATGAACACAGAAGCAAAAGATACTCAGGGCTTAGGGCCCTGAAGTCGACGGATAAAAATTCATGGGTACATACGTACATGAAAAATTACTCTTCTCGTCTTCGCATCGGACATCTCCGCTTTGGTAAAGTCTCGATTTTAGCGTGTTTTATGTAGCCGGTTATAACATTTTGGTAAAAAATATTGTAGGTACTCTTGGGCGAAAATTTTACTAGTAATAACAAATAAAAGAGGTTGTTCTGGATGTCGCCGTAAACATGTGGCCGAACTATTAGATTAGATGCCAGTCAAACATGGTACGCGTTTCATACGCTATTGAATAAGTGGTACCTAATCCCAAAACGTTAGGTAACATTACTAATACCTCTTGGTAATAATAACATTATATTACCTTCTTCCTGAACGAAAACAACACGCATCTTATCAACTTATCTACCTACCTCCATTCATCCGAAATTGTGTCTAAAATCCTCAAAGTTGATGCGATTAGTCTGATTATTGTCCGATTAATGTCCATCGTGTGTCGCATGGGCGGTGAGCCGGACAGGCAACGTATCGGTTTGGGTATTCACGGGGCGAAATTACGTTCGATACTTTATACACCTCATAGAATTTTATGGTTACTTTATTTCGTTATGTTTATTTTCTGTACCTACTGGTATAGGCTCTTTCTTTCTATACTTCACTTATTTATATTTATTTGTGCAGTCGCGCACAGAATTGCCAATAGCTACTGCCGTCAATCTTAAGCAAGGTTACAATATAAAAAATCTCTGATCAGGAATTTAAATACGCCCCTTTTTTCAGGTCGTCATCTAGTATTAGCTTGATTTAATGGTCAAGTCTAATACCTACTAGACTTGTACACTTACCAAACGTATTTTTATATTGTAATCCGCTAAAAAAGTGTTTGCTTTCGTACCAGAACTTGTCCTGGGCCTCATAGCTTTATAACGTACCTCAGGACCTGAGGTACGATAGAAAGCTCTGTTTTATGAAAATGCTCTGGGGATTTAGGTCCGTATGTTTTGCAGCAGGCTGCATGACAAGGTGGGGTTCATAACAAAAGGAGTTTTGCGGTTTATCTCTTGTTCACCAGCTGTTATGGAATTTATTGATATCAAAACATTACCTCACAAGATCTTTTAGAGGTCTGACTCGGCCAACTGCTGGGCAAAGGTATCGTATTAAAGATTTGTCTTATTTAATACGGATTGGTTCATAGTACGGGAAGGTACCTACCGTAAAACTTAATAGGCACTCTACCTTCCCGTGGTAACTTACCTACCAACCTATGTGCCTACCTAACTAAATATGAATTGCTTAGCTTATTCACAAACAATGTTCGTAATATAAAATAAGCTGCATAAATAAATAAATATATATAAATACCTACCAAACATAATAGATGTATACAACCAATAACCACTACCTAAATAGGGTATGGTGTATACGAGTACTATACCCTAAATAGGTAGTGGTTACTTTTGTAAAATTGTATCTGAAAAAATATCTTTAGAAAATTTGTATCGAATGGTCCTTAATGTCTCTAATACAAAACTCAATTTAGACCCACGAACACAATACACCCATGAAAAGTACCGGTAAGGCACAGAGGCCGAGCGATGGAGGCCACGCCCCGCGCCCCGCCCTCCGCCGATTGTGATTTACCTGTTCCATTCAAAGTATTTTTCATTCGATTGTACCGAGTTCTGAATTTAAAACTTGTATGGTACGTACCAGTATGGTTCATGTATATTTGTAAAGGTTCTCATAGTAAAGGCGTGTGTGCCATATCAACACTTCTATAGCGTCGTTATTAAGCCTAAATTCGCATGTATATGGAGGTATCCACATTATGATAATATTGGTCCATAGGTTGGAAACATGGAACGATAGGTTGTTTGCACTTTAGGTTCTAAGTCTACCAACGAATCGAGAAAATTTTAGTCGGATATATGATAAGATATGAGATGATTATTTAGGGTGTAACAAAAAAAAGGATCAAACTTTCAGGAATGGTTCAGTCTTGGTCATGGGACCATGGAAAAATATTATAAAAGATTCCAGACATTTAATTTTAGGAAAATATGTTAGTGATTGAAGTTTTTTGTTCCTTACTTTTAGTTACACCTGTATATTTACCTAATATCTACGTAGTGCTCGAACAAGAGCTACTATGTCCTATCTCTACAGCAAGCAGTGAGTAGGTAAGAAATTAGAAAAACTGTTGGTTTCATATTTCTGTTTGTTACCTAAATAAAAACAAAACAGAGCATGTCGAAACAACCATGACTTTCCCTTAAGTACTTATAGGTACGTCGTCGTTAGCACTTAGTTCCACTGCTGCAGAGCAAACTTCCCTTAACTTAAAAATCACCTAGCTTAACAGACGGATTAGAGAGCAGATACTCATGACTTTTTTCATTTTCAAACTAAACCTAGAAGAAAGTAAACACTTGACTTCACACGAGTTAATCAATGATTTTAAAATCATTATTATTGGCAACACCAGAATATAAAGGTACGCTTTCATGGTTATAGAAATAGAAAAACTAAATGTTTTTACATTTCAAAATATAAAATAATACAAATTTTAGGTTATCTTTCGCTCTGTTCTGATGTCGTCTAATTGTCTTATAGACATCAAGAACAGAGCGAATCTTCTTTCCATCTTCGGAAGCTACAACTTTTACTCATTACCTACCCTATCATAATTATTAACTTTCTTATATGCTCATTCTGAGACAAACTTAGAATTAATTCGAATCTTATTTTGTTTATTTCTTAAAGGAAACTCTATTTTAAATTTTAGTTGAGCGCGTTGAAGTCTTTTCTTCACAAATTATAACTGGTTCATAAAGTATTGTGAAAAAACGATTCTAAGGTTATTTTCTCAAAGAATAAACATTTAAGTTAGCTTTTATTAGAATAATAAAACTATTATAATACTAATACCTACTTTAAAAAATAATAATTTGATGTTATCAAAAACTAAAAACCGACTTCGAATCCTTCAATTTTACACTTCTTTTATGTTTTGCCGGACAAATAATAATCACACAAGAATAATTTTCTTAAAGTATAAAAGTTAATTTAAAAAATACATAAAGCCGAACACAGACCCTCTTTTTTGAAGTCGGTTAAAAAAGATTTAAGTAATTTTTTCGTCAAAAGTCACTTTAATAAAACTAATGCATGTGGGATTGCGGTTACCGACAGGTGTGTTCAGGTCGTCGACATTACTGGTACCAAGTGTCTCACCATTTTATTCAAATATCAAGTCTACATCACACAAAATAGAGATTAAATTCGAAAGTTAAGTTTACACCAGCTTCAGTACTGGTCTGGGCATAGATTGTCGAACAGTTTGTATAGTATTTGATACGTAGACACAGAATAGTGTAGTAGTTAGTACGGTTAATTTGGAGCATGTGCTGTAAACTTGTTTCATTGATACAATTTAATTTGGGAAATAAAATCTGTAAATAATCAATACTTTAATTGAGCACCAAGGTATAATTGTATTTATTATTTTATTCCTGTTAGTTTGTCAATGCAGATATTTTTCAGTCAGTAACTTTTATTCAATAGAGGCTAAGTAATTATCTCTAGAAATAGAAAGAAAAAAATTCCTGACGCTATTATCATTACTATTCTAAATGATAATGATTTAAAAGTTTTTTTACATGACCACAAATAATAATTTAATTTAATTATTTTTTGTAGCCGTAATTTTTTCCCCTGTTGTGTTAATAAAAAAATATTTTGCAGCGATTTTCTTCAAACCTAGTTTTTTTTTAAATAATAATTTTATTTAATAATGTATTTGGCGGTAACAACAAGTTTTTTGTCACCACACTATATACATATGTACATTAAGTCCTTTAAAATAAAAATAAAATCGTGAAGGAGCTACCTTTTGATAAGGCTGACTGATTTTATAAAGTAACTTTATTATCTCATTAGTGATCCATCTCAAAAATATTTATAAAATGTATTAACGCATTCACTGCCCTGCCTCGACGGTGCGAGCAGCAGGGGCGCGCTGCCGCGCCGCACTACCCTACCACGAGGGGCTGCGGGGATGTGTACGTACCTACTACCACATACCTAGTATCTAAGTAATGTTATTACAATAGGTATTACATTAAAGTAGTGGATCAAACTAAGCAACTACCGTTCTTCTTTTAGGAATATGTATGTACCTAGTTAGTTTTCAGTATTTTGTTTTAGCTAAAGTAATAAAGACCATATTAACTTTTTATAATATATTTTTATTTAATTAACATTTACCCAGGTAAATGATAATGAATTAATTTTATAATAATGGAAGGTCAAAAGAAAACAATACGCAGGTTACCTACATGTTTATCTACTTATGTATATAAAAACATGATTTATTATGTTTTTGAAAAAGGTAGTAATTAGTTCGTAGGTAAGGTTTTATATTAGCCTACTAGTTTATTTATAAAACATGACAACGTCTAGTATTAAGTTAGATATTATTGTAAATTCAATTTGACTTGGCGTAAATGTGCTTAAATGCAAAGAGATCAAACAAAAAACCAGGAAGACCCCAATAAAAACAAAAAAAGCAATTCATTCCACCCTCATCAAATAAAAAATGCATTAGATAAGGCCCTAAAAGCAGGTTGGCATCAGGTGCGCACGAGTCGCAAGCTTCTAGCAAAGTGCGACTGACGGGCGGCGCGCGCGCGCAGGTGCCCGCCTTAGGAGGGGGGCGCCTTATCCAACGTCTTACCACATTACCTCTTCAAACCACAACGCCTTATCCTGCACGAAATAAGGCTTAGATTCAGCATAGTCTTTATGTTGTAATTTTGTAGGGCTTTACTCCTCTCCTTTTTATCGAACAAAAAATGAACTGTAAACGCGATCACGGCCGCCACTAAGGTCAATGTTAGCGCTTCCTTCAGTACACGCTTGGAGTGAAACGCGCGCGCATCGCCGGCGTGAACTACTGAAAGTATTGTACTGGCCGGTATTTCACGAACTTTACTACAAACAAAAAAAAACAAATCGAACTTTTTGAATGTCGAGCTTTTTTGACAAACCTTTTTTATGTGAATGATCGAAGACGTTCAAATTTTAAATTGATTGAATTAAATGTGATGGATTGATTTGACTGTGATTTTTTGACTTGGGGACATTGTGGTTTTGAAAAATGGAGACTTTGGTTTTGATACCTCAAGAGATGAGTTTGGCGTTGAGGCCTGGGGGTGCCAGGGGGAAGGAGGCTTCAGTCAGCGTGTGGTCTTCAATGGAGATCCCCAGGGGGACAGCCTTGTACCCCTTTCAGGGCACCATCAGGATCGACAAACTTCACGTCTATAGCTACGTGCCGGATCATGACGTAAGTGCATTTTACTATGTTTTCAGAAGCCGGTGTACAATAATTAAATTTTGGACAGTCTTCGGTATAACTATAACGTCCGAAACTTATTAAAATATAATAATATAAACATTTGAATGCTAATTAATAATTATATGTACAATTGCTTTTCCAAAATAATCTCTGTACACCATAAATAAAATATGACAAACAATGACAGACAGTGAAGTCATAAGTCTTCTAGGATACAGTTGTTTTTGTTTTACATAAGTTGTCAATATTTTAATGAGAAGTTTGTGCGTTGACCAATTGGCAGTCTTATTTATCAGTAACAAAATAAAATCCACAGCCCTTAACTAATGCAATTAGTTTATTAAAAATACTGCCAACAATCTTATGCAGTGTTAAAGCAGTGAGCTTTTAAGTTTGAAGCAATAAAGGCGCTTCCATAGTTACGTGCCAACTAGATTATGATAATGTTATTTATTATCTACTGGCCTCCCTATTTTACAAATATAAGGTGCCTACTTACACGGAAATTTTAATTTAAAATACCACCTGCATTTTAAATTAAACATCTTAGGTAGATATCACAAAAAATCGCAATTTTTATAATATATTATGTTTTTACATTAAATATTATAAATTACATCCTTATCTTTGTTAATCATGAAAAACAACGTAATAAAATACAATTATATCGTTGTTTTTCATGATTATGTAAATGAGTCAAACATCTCTATTGTTTTAACTGAGATCAGTGAGATGAGACACAGTGATTATGTCTGATCTTTATTTCATCGGTCATCGCTTGGTTTGTAGTAGTAACACTGATGTTAGATGGGTAGGATAATAATGTAATAAATTTACTACGTGAGAACTAATAAATACAAATGCAAAAATGTTTATTTCACAATAATGTAATATCAAGCGTTGATCCGTGCTCGAAACCTTTAAATATTGTAGTTAGGAAGCAACGCTATCAAACTTTATTATTAGATATAATAGTTTCCCACAAAAAACATTTTACATAAGTCGCATAAATGGTTCTAACTGTTTTACTGCGGAAAGGAAAGGTGTCAATAATTATACTTATAAAAACATAACTCTTACATTATGTATTCAAACATAGTGTTTATGGAAATAATATTAAAAAAAAAGGGTAAGTTTAAGAATATTTTTTGGAGTTTATTAGATTTTGTAACTTAATGCGACTTTGACTACCTATACAAGATTCTTAAGAAACATAGGAAATATCATTTTTTTTGCATTTCGAACACTATTACTTGTAATGTGTATTGTACTAGTATGACTCAGATGATTTTAAAAATCACAAAAGCGCGGTCTCTGGTTGTAATACTTAGCCTTAATTTATAAACTTAAACGTAAAATGTTGTCCTAAATATTTGTATTTTAACAGATACCGTAGGCTTTTTTTAAAACCATACTCTCATACCACTAAATAGACTCTAAACAAACAAAGCATAGAAATATTCAATCGGCACAAACCGCAATCAAGGTTCAGTAGGAATCAATAACCATAGAATATAAAGCAGTTTATAGACACAGTCCACAGAATAACAACACAGTTACTACATAATACCACAGATAATTTAGCATTTAACCGTCCCTCACGTATACAATCGGTTGCCAACTAGATGATAAGCTTTAACAACAATCAAACAAAAACTGTATCATAACTAAAACCGCACAATTTTCTCTTACGGGCTTATGCGCTACGTGCCCTGATCGAGATGTTTTGTGAAAAGTTTCATTTCCCGTTTCAACAGAATTTAACCAAACGATTACCATGTTATATAATTTGACGACCTCTGTGGCGAACTGGGCAAGGAGGTCCGGTTGCGACGCAGGTGGTCGCAGTTTCGATTCCCGCCACGGACCAAATGTTTGTCTATGGTTATTTGTTTCGTAATTTATCATTATCTATGTAAAATATTATGCATATCAGTGGTCTGGTACGCTAATTTAAGCTCTGCTTAGCTTAGGGCTAGATAATGCTGTGTGAATTGTCCAGCATTATTTATTTTGATTTCATTCTACTACTAATCCCATCTTCAATCCAACGATCCTATCCATCCACGGTTGTCTAGGTGGTAGAGAACTCTTGAGCGATAAGACCGCCAAATTGTCACATAGTTCGTAATTTCATCTAGTACCCATAACACAAGCACTACTTAGCTTGGGGCTGTATGATGCTGTATGGATTGCCCAAAATAATGTTTTTACCTTTATAAGTTTTCGAATTAAATTATGTAAAGCCGCGGGCAGAAGCCTGTAAAATTTAGATTACCAACGGATATTATGATCTACTTACACCAAGACCATTTTAAGTTGAACTTAATGGACTCTAAGTAATAATTACTAAAATGCCCGAGGAGATACTAAGCCGGAAGTGGTGTAAGTTTGGCTCAGGTGTTTGCACTTTCACCGATTGACTGGTTCGAGTGCAGTCGGGTGCGTTTGTTGTTATTAATTACAAGATATCTTACAGACCGAGATGAGACTACGACTCGGTAAACGTAGTGTAGGACGCCCTCCGACTAGGTGGGATGATGACCTGCGAAAGACTGCAGGTAGATGTTGGATGCGTCAAGCTGAAGACATGGCGCTATGGCGCTCATTGGGGGAGGCCTATGTCCAGTAGTGGACTAACATAGGCTCATGATGGTGATCTTACAGACTTACATAAATATATATTGGAAAATCCACACACATCATCATCTAACCCACAGTTTGCCCTAAGCAGAACTTAAGGTCAATATATTTTTCACTTCTCTTTCTCAAAAAGCTCGTAACTTTAACTATATATTATAGAACTCGGTGTTGTTATTCTATCTTACTAATATTATAAACGCGAAAGTTTGTGAGGATGTATGTAAGTATGTTTGTTGCTCTTTCACGCAAAAACTACTGAATGGATTTCGATGAAACTTCACAATAATATAGCTAAAAAAAAAAAAAAAACTTTATTGCATTAAAAGTACATGCTACTTATTTAGGGCTCTCAATACCAATATAAGTTATTCTGAGAATAACTTATGGTTTGGAAGTGAGTGCTTCCCCTTACAATTATTACGTTTTGTTATTGTACAAGACTTAGGTGTGCATCTTAAATAATAAAAATAAACTATTTAATTATTAGAAAAAGCCTTAAAATTAATGTGAAAACATAGTAGTATTGACTTTTTAATTCAATTAGTATCTACAAAAAAGCATCCATATTTAAAACTATTATATATAATCTATAACTTAACAAGATTCAGGCTCAATACATGTTAAAATTTATTACTTGTTTTAATATTTTATCGTCTTCGGTAGTAGCATGAGTTTGAGTAACATATTTGTATAACAAATTTATTCAGGGAGTACATAGTAAAAATAAATGTTTTCAAATAATGATATAGCATGCAAATTAAAATAAATTAAAGCTTACATATCAAAATAACACATAGGCTACAATTCATAAAGATATATTGTATATTATTCAAATTATATATCACCATGCGGATGAAACCGCGGAGCGCAGCTAGTATATTATAGTATAACAACCTTGTCTATAACAGGGTGAATCCATGTTAAAAAATATACTATTGTCACTTTCGTGAGGATGGAATGACGAAAACACACTATAATCTTCTTTTATCTTCAGCTAATGGAAGTAGTTACTTATTGCCGATGACTGCTAAGCACTCTACTCACTATAACATTCAAAAAATTAGCTTATTTGACTTTATATGAACTATTGTGTGTAATAATTAATTTACCTTCGTTAGACGATCATTGAGGGAATTTAGGTGCAAGTCAAAAGCTTACTTGTGAATATTTTTTCGTTACTGTTCTCTCTGGACATACAAAAAGTTGTTTAAGAAAAAAATACTAGATTATTCTCCAAGGTATAGTAACCATAAATTCTTCACGAATTCTACACCATCATAATCATATTAAAAAGAGGTCTTGAAAGGTTTAAGGTATGGGTGTTTAAGTAGGTACGCATACGCACCTATACCAATACATATATTTCGACCGGACAATAAAAACACCGTCTTTACAATTATAATAAAAACCCCGCGGTTTCACCCGCGTTATATCTTTATGAATTGTAACCTATGTGTTATTCTGATATGTAAGCTATATTATTGTGAAGTTTCAATAAAATTCATTCAGTAGTTTTTGCGTGAAAGAGCAACAAACATACCTACATACATCCTGACAAACTTTCGCGTTTATGATATTAGTAGGATAAATCTCGACAGCTTTTAGTTTATGTCTCGTACCACACAAACAAGTAGCTTTTTGTATGTCTCAGAGCACGCGCCTTCATTACCAGCGTACTTTTGTCCAAGAACGTAATTACTGTTTCTTATATTTTGACAGTGGCCATTTATAATTTACAAGCGATTATTGAAGCGTAAAACTTGTTAATTTATAGAATTTGAGCTGTTTTTTATTTACGAGGATCTTGCGGTGTGTGAGAGATAAAAACGAATCAATGGGAAACGTTTCAAAGTGTAACCCATACTAATAAAAACAAACTTTTTTAATTCTGTTCGTTACTTTTTAAATCCTAAACCACAGATCATCATACTACGTTATCTACTTTTTATCTAAAAGAAGCACGAGCAAAGCCGCGAGAGAAAGCTAGTTTTCTATAAAGTTTGGATTTAGACTCTAGATCTCAGCTAAGGTATATTATACTTTCATTAAAGCAGAGCTCTAGTTCCTCACAAGAGCATTAACGTTCGTTCTGCCTTTCTACGCGCATAGTTTTTTTCATAACGTCATAAGTAGTTTATTACTCTTGTATCATGACATTCAAATAGAACGCGGAAAAGCAAAAAGCCAGAGTCATAACCCCCGGTCACAAACCCCAAGTAAAAACTCGAAGAATAGAAGAGAGTAAGCATTGTTCTAACACAAAAGCGAAAGTTGGTAACTTTGCCCACTATTTATGAGATAATTAGGTGTTTCACCTGTTGCGATACATTGCGTCACAGAGGTTTTTTTTTCCAACATTGTGTGCACTTGAATGGAGTTATGGGTGCGCGGAAGTAACGAAAGTGCTTTAAAGTTTGTTTTTGACGACCGATGTAACGCGGTGGGCGAAGGTCCGCCTACGACGCAGGAGGTTGCGGGTTCGATTCCCGCCTCGGAACAATTGTGTGTACGATCTGCAAATATTTGTTCCGGGTGTTCTGGTCGTTTTTTATGTAGAATAAAAAATATCTATCTATGTAATATATAGTATTATGTATATCAGTTATCTAGTACCCATAACACAAGCTCTGCTTACCATGGGGCTAGATAATGCTGTGTGAATTGTCCAACATTATTTATTTATTATAGGGTGACAATGAACTTTTTAATATCTACCTGCTTCTTTCACTAATATTTTCACGATTAAATCAAACAAAAACTCTTTTATATTCAAATTCAATAATAGACTGTAAATATTCATATACATTAGGGTTGTATTCCTCTAGCAGTATATTCAAAGTAGCCTGTCGTTGATGGATTTACGGTCACTTCACGTTCATTTAAATGTCTTCATGATGTTTTATGGGTCATGCGTTGATGAAAGATTTTTGTTGCTTTTGTTGTGGTTGTTCTTTTCATTGCGTCCTTTGATAGAGACCGTATCTATGGGCGCAGTTGATAGACTATTTTATGACTCTGGTGTGGCCAGATACTGTGCGTACAAATATAAGAGATTGGTTGACGCAAAAGAATATCAGCGTATGTGCATTGAAAATGTTGAACGAATAAACATTTTAACAAACCATTGGCAAGTCAATTTTGACTTGCCAATGGTATGTGGCAGTGGGCCGGCAATATCTCGCGAAGAACCGACGGCCGCTGGGGCAAACGTGTTCTTGAGTGGAGACCACGACTCGGTAAACGTAGTGTAGGACGCCCTCCGACCAGGTGGGATGACGACCGACCTGCGAAAGACTGCAGGTAGATGCTGGATGCGTCAAGCTATAGCTAGGCCTATGTCCAGCAGTGGACTAATATAGGCTGATGATGATGATGATGATTCCGATCATGGCGCATGTAACTGTGCCGAAAACTCAAAAATCAAATCATCGGTAAATATCCCGTTATAAATGACTTTTTTGTTAATAACCATGTTAGTTTCAAAAGTTTCATCGTAACATAACTTTTTTCTAAATTCACCTCTTTATTTAAATTGCGATTAAAAATATCACGTCACTTCCGATGAACAACGCGGTATTCCATATCAACAACGGAAGGCATTTTATTTACTACAGTGAGATAGGTAGAAATCCGTTGACAAATCGGAAATAATTTTGATCTTGCTGTCGTAAAATGTTCTACCTATGAGATTAGTGTGTGGGAATTGTCACAGTGAGTAACAAGCGGAAGGAAGCTTTGATGTTTGAATTAATAGTTTTACCTTAACGTTAATATGTAATAAAAGCTTTAGAATTGAAGTTCTAAAAACGGAACCAATAAACTGGAAGTAATCATCATCATCATCGTCAACCTATAATAGTCCACTGCTGGACCTAAGTTCACGACCGCAAAGGACTACAGGTAGATGCTGGATGCGGCAAACTAAAGACAGGGTGCTATGGCGCTCATTAGGGGAGGCATAGGCCTCCCCTAATGATCGCCATAGCACCCTGTCTTCATCTACCTGCAGTACTTTGCAGGTCGTCATCCCACCTGGCCGGAGGGCGTCACTTGGCGTCACTGGGCGTTACTTCGGCAAACGTAGTGTACGTTTTCCGAAGTAATACCTAAAAAAATTGTATTTTTGCATAAAAGACACAGTATATTTCATACTATCTTGAGCAATCGTTATTTACCCCCAGTTATCAAACTTTTTAAAGGCATTTCAAATAATAAATGAACGATTAAAATCAAAATTGAGCACTTTCAAAAATTTAACATGGCGCCATTAGAAAAATACTTATGACATGTGTCAAATTTGACACTGTCAAAATGTCGATAGACAATCATAAAATAAAAAGACCGGAAGTTAAAAATCCGCACAAAAAAAATAAAAAATTATGGTGGTGAAAATATTGTAATATATTATAAAGGGTTAAACTTTCCTTGGGGAGGCGAATGTATCACCACCCAAAGAATTTATGATTTTTACGTAAAAAAACATCTATTGTTTTTGTTGCTTATCTTATTTAATGTTTGTCACACAATTTTTTTGTATAAAATAATAGTAATTCATTAGGTAGGTAGTACCTTAAGTGCAAAATTGCCAACAATTTCATGTCAATTTTACAGCCACTTGAAGACAGTATAAATCATCATCATCATCTTCCCATCACTTTGAACATACGCGTTTTTAATTGAGCATGGCTTTTCAACAATAGGTGATTACGTGGTATTGAAGAAAGTAAGCGACTCCGCGGGTGATCATTGTATTTGATCATTTTGATTCATTTTTAGTAACCCCAGGTTACCGATTGCAATCGGAAATCAATTAAATATTAATTCGTAATGTGAGCAGCTAACAAGGGTACATCTGTTTTCAATTAATTACTTTGAATAAGTTTTAGTACCGTTAAGTTTTATCTATTCAACTGACTTTCGAATTATTGTCAATAGCATCATCGCTTCTTTTATATAGGTACTAGCTGCTCCCCGCGGTTTCACCCGCGTAATGATAGATATTTTGGATAATATACAATATATCTATATAAATTGTAGCCTATGTGTAATTCTGATATGTAAGCTATAGGTATTATTGTGAAGTTTCATCAAAATCTATTCAGTAGTTTTTGCGAGAAAGAGCAACAATCATCCTCACAAACTTTCGCGTTTATAATATTAGTAGGATTCGTGGTAGACAATTCTAAGGGGAGTCTGGGACTTCGAAAATTTGTTAATATTTATTAAAGTTTTCGGTTAATCACACATCTATAAGAAACATTGGGCAACAGCAAATATAATATCTATAGCTTAGCTAGGACATGAAATATGAATTATAATGCTGGACGATCCACATATACATATCATCATCTAACCTCGAAGTAGTCAGTAAGTAGTCAGAGCTTGTGTTATGGGTCCTAGACCACAACCTTTCTTGTATAGTTTTCTTGTTAGGACCATTCATTGATATACACATAATCATTGATTCATTGGTGTATGGCCCGAATACTAAAAGCCGCTCAGATTGAAGCATGCCTCAAGTCGCGTTTTTTTGACAGATTTACATTGAAACCTGTCAAAAATCTGCTGCCTGTCAAAATGCCAAAACCTGATTAACGTTTGAGTATTCGAGATATTTCATTTCACAAGTCCACAAACACCATGTATGTAACCGTGCCAAAGGTAACAAAATAAAAGACAGAAGTCCCGTGTTACACACGAGTACACCCGTTAAACCAGTTAGTTAGCTGAGTTATGTTGCGAATTCTATCCGTTGAAGTACCAATAAAATATAATTATTTGTTCGCAACCAATTTTCTGCTTGTTGTAATGGAACTGTGATTTGTGATCATTGGTACTGGCAGGTCCAGGGTAACGTTTTAACCGTATTGTGAGATAAAACTTGAATTATCGAAGACTGCTCTGGTTATTTCCTAGAGCAACTAATTTTTCTGATATGTCAACGTTTGAAACGTTCTGTACCTAGCCAAGAGCCAACCACTTTTCCTTAATACATATATATATAGGCCTCCTCATCGATTTCGATGACGGCGACCCTAAGTAATCACGGATTTTTTCTATCATGAGCTCTAATATGGCTCGCTAGACCGAACTTGATATAACTCATCGGGCCAACTCTACTGCCATGCGTGCCGTAGGATATTCAAGACCAAGTTCGGTCTAATACATATATAGAATGGAATCAAAAAGCCTGCTTCTATTCTTAAACTAAAAATACCTATCATTTATTTCAAAATATCAAAAAATGGGTTTGCAATCTGCATCTATATTATATCGAGTATTTTTTGTCTAAAACTAAAATGAGACCCATTCACCTTTTGATCATTATCACGCATTAGTAAAAACTTTTTTACCGACCACATGTCAATTAAATTGCTGGCCATTGATATTTTTTGTGGTTTTGGCCTTTTTTTAAAAACCTTTTTCGAATTTGCACCTCAGATTATAATGTTTTTATGGCTATTGTGCAATTTCACTAACGATATGGCTTGGGAACTTCCGGACACCTTTGTGTTTTTAAAACCTGTTTTATTTTGTGGTATGATTGCTTGAAATAGATTAGTTACGTAGTTTTGTCTCTAACTCGGTATCATTTTCTCATGTATCGGTATCATTGTCATTTTTAGATGCAGGATAGTATGGTTCTCTTGTATATTCTTAGATAGACCAGGGGGTAGATAATGCATCATGTTAGGGCTGAGATCTTTCTCCTATCGTACACATAGGTGTACGCAATAGGAAGACAGGTGTACCAAAGCATAATATATTTTTCACTTCTCTTGCTCAAAAAGTGTATCATAATAGCTTAGCGGGCCTAAAACTCGAGTTTAATACCTCGGGCTAAAAAGTATTTTTTCTTTTTAATTTTTGTCTAAAATCATCAGCCCGTACAAAGCATTCGTTCTCTTACATAAAAACTCGACTTCTTGGTGCTCCGTCAATCTTTTTTTTTTGTAAATAGAACCGTCTTGGTGATTTTTTATGAAGGTTGATTCTTCCCTTCACGGTAGAATTTTCTGAAAATTGTCTAATTTTGAATTGTTTTATTTTCTCGCAATCGAAGTGAAAAGTAGAGTGTTTTACTCGGGCCAAAACCACCCATTATAACTCGGTCTTGTCATCCTCCCTCGCTACGCTCGGGAGTATAACAACCTCGTATATAATGGGATGGTTTAGTCCCTTGTAAAACAATCTACTATTTTATACTGGCTAAAGCCTAAAATCATTATTGTGTGAGTACACACTTTCAAGGTTATATTAAGTACATATGTGGTACCTTTATTAGCTTTATGTACTGCGTTTAAAAAGACAATGATTGTCTTTATAAATAAGTAAATAATGCTTGACAGTCCACATCATTTAGCCCCAAGCTAAACAGAGCTAGTGTTATGGGTAGGGGTAATAGATAACTATTTTACATAATAACATTACCATAGATAAATATTTTTGTTATATGTACATAAAGAATGACCACACCCTGAATAAATATCTGCAGATCGTATAAACATTTGTCTCAAGGCGGAATCGAACCCGCAACCTCCTGCGTCGCAGGCAGACCTTCGCTCACTGCACCGCGCAGTGGTCGTTAAAATCCTTATAGGAAGTCAGATTAATTATTTATTAAAGTGCCACCGTCAATATTGTTCCTACATGTTCAGTCCATCCCAAGGTTGCCTG
The DNA here is from genome assembly GCA_943735965.1 of Eupithecia abbreviata. Lineage (NCBI taxonomy): Eukaryota > Metazoa > Arthropoda > Insecta > Lepidoptera > Geometridae > Eupithecia > Eupithecia abbreviata. The sequence goes on along the minus strand of OX030982.1, from coordinate 7,765,693 downwards.
GAAGAGATCGCTCAGGCCGCCCTTTATACTTTCATTCTAAGTTTTTATTTTTGTATTGTTTTCTTTTTTGTGTGGTATAAAAAAGTGTTTTCTATCCATCTATCAGTCAAAGTCAATCCCAGAATTAAATTAAATAACACACGTATAGCAACAGGTCATCATCATCATCAGCCTATATTAGTCCACTGGATATAGGCCTCCCCTAATGAGCACCACAACGCCCTGTCTTCAGCTTGACGCATCCAGCATCTACCTGCAGTCTTTCGCAGGTCGTCATCCCACCTGGTCGGAGGGCGTCCTACACTACGTTTACCGAGTCGTGGTCTCCACTCAAGAACACGTTTGCCCCAGCGGCCGTCGGTTCTTCGCGAGATATGGCCGGCCCACTGCCACTTCAGCTTGCTAATTCTCAGAGCTATGTCGATAACTTTGGTTCTCTGTCGGATGTATTCATAGCAACAGGTACAAGGGATTAATTCCCGTTTCTCTAGTAAGGTGCTCGAATTTCGTTTTTCTTTCACCTCGACATCGACGCGACATCGACACCGTGGTACGATGGGAAAGCCATGCGACGGTGACCGTAACGGGTAGGATTTCAATATCGAAGGTATCATGTTAATGCATGTGTAAAGCTAGCCATTACAAAAAAAATATGTACGATGATTATGAATGTTCTGTATTTTTTATTCCTCTTGCTTGCCTTTTGCTTGTAGACCGATACTAAATAAATATGTAGCTACATAAAATATAACTATTTCACAGGTACTTATTAATCGCGTTTATTTACCTAGTTTTCTACATTGTTTTCTGGAATAAATAAATAATAAAAAATAGCGTTTTTTTTTATTTATTTGTTCCAGAAAACAATGTACATTGTGTGCGGAAACTTAAAAATAAATAAATGTATTATATATATGTATATTACACTAAAAATATAAAAACAAAAAAAAAAAAAAAAATGCTGGACAATCCATACAGCATTATCTAGCCCCATGGTAAGCAGAGCTTGTGTTATGGGTACTAGATAACTGATATACATAATACAATACATTACATAGATAGATATTTTTTATTATACATAGAAAACGACCAGAACACCCGGAACAAATATCTGCAGATCGTACACACAATTGTTCCGAGGCGGGAATCGAACTTCAGCGTCGCAGGCGGACATACGCCCACCGCGCCACATCGGTCGTCACAAAAAAATCACAATAAAAAAATTATCACAATAAAAAAAATATTACAAACGGCTAAACGGGGACTGTTTTATTGGACACCCCTAGTGCTGAAAACCAATGAGGGTTGTTTTGAATAAAACTAAGAACTGTTTAAAAATACCAGTTCTTATTTATTTATATTCCTTGATTGTGACTTTATTTGCTAATAAAGTCTTAAAGTCCAAAGTTCCGTAGATAAAATTGACCTTAATAGCCATTGAAGCCTAATCTCATCTAAGATATATTTTATTTGGTTCACATCCGATATTCCCAAATAGATGGACAATAAATTATCTCGTTTCGTACATTATGCAAATTCAGCGGCTAATGGAGGACGTCCGCTTAAAACATCCGCTGGTAGACCGGTAGATCTCGCTGAGAACTTATTAATGTGTGAACAAAGAATATCATTTTCACTTTCTTTTGTATGAGAAAAATTGTATAATCCACATGTTTTGCAACGTTTGGTAACAGGTTTTGTGTGAGATTTTGTGATGTCAATTTTGAAACAAAGATGGTTCTTTTGACTTAAGTGTTCGTGCATAACAACACGATTACTGTACCTGTGGTAAATTTTTCTCATAATATTAAAGAAATACATGTAGTTTTGCGTTGAACCGACGGCCGCTGAGGCAAACGTGTTCTTGAGTGTAGACCACGACTCGGTAAACGTAGTGTAGGACGCCCTCCCACCCGGTAGTATGACGACCTGCGAAAGACTGCAGGTAGATGCTGGATGCGTCAAGCTGAAGACAGGGCGCTGTGGCGCACATTGGGGAGGCCTATGTCCAGCAGTGCACTAGCATAGGCTGATGATGATGACATCTTGTTTCTGCCCGCTGCTTTATACATACCTTTATACATTACATAGACACGTTATGTCTATGAAAACGTTTAAAGGTTATTTCTATCCCATTGGAACTGTTATAAGCATCTGTGGTTATAAGGGTAAAAATAGCCTATTTATGATTCCAACCTTAGACCTACATCTATGCCAAATTTAAGCCCGATCTGTTTAGTAGTTTTGGTGTAAAGAAGAAACAAACATCCATCCATATAAAGATCCAAACTTTCGCATTTACATATAATATAAGTGTGATCAAATATCTCTACTATCTATTTATAATTTTGTTTAATACTCTCTTGAACTCGGTATAAAGTATCCGAATGCATCGAAATAATCGTAGAACTAAGTCGTGATGCGTCAATTATGCAAACGAATCGCTACAAAAACTCATCAATAACTTCTATGATATCTGATTTAATGCATCTTTCACGCGTTCCTAATCTTATTAGCATTCTCTGATATTTGTTAAATGGATTTATAGATGTAGCGCATGCTATTGACGTTAAATATGTTAGAGTATCGTCAAACAGGCAGTCAATTAATACAGCGATGCCAATGCAAATTTGACGACCGATGTGGCGCGGTGGGCGATGGTCTGCCTGCGACGCAGGAGGTTGCGGGTTCGATTCCCGCCTCGGAACAATTATGTGTACGATCTGCAGATATTTGTTCTGGGTGTTCTGGTCTTTTTCTATGTATAATAAAAAATATCTATCTATGTAATGTATTGTATTATGTATATCAGTTATCTAGTACCCATAACACAAGCTTTGCTTACCATGGGGCTAGATAATGCTGTGTGGATTGTCCAGCATTAAAAAAAATTCACTATAAAATATAGTGCATCTATTAGATTTATTCACATATTATAATTTTATAGCAGATTTATTATTTGCAACCTAAATCAATTAAATGGACGCCAAAATTTTTATGCTTATATAAATATATAAGTGCTAATTGGGCTGCTAACATAGTAAAATAACTCATATAATAAAAACCAATTAGAATTAATGTTTATACTTGAAACAATTGAGCTAACTGCAGTTGCAAACAATCTACAGGTAACTCAAATAGAGTTACCTGTAGATTAGTCACTAACATAGTATTTTATTTGATATAAACAATGTGTAAAATAATATTAATATTATATAAATTAGAATAAAGAAAAAACTCTACTTTAAACAAAACACTAATATAGTGTTTTTATTGATTTAATAAGAAAAAAATCTCCTAAAACGTATAACATTCGGTTTTTGTTCAATTTTATCTAAACAAGTTATCATTTATATTTTTACCTTTAATACCTACCTAATACCCATATTTTAGGTACTTGGTACTTACTTGGTGGATACTTTCTGTGTTTTCGACGTCAGTCAATACATCATTACACCCTCTCCAAATATCAATCATAACGGCATCTCTTATTTACACAATCATTGCCGACACGCAACTATAGTTTAATAACACTGTAATACATAAGCGGTAATGGTTGCTGCGTGAAACGATATGATAGATACCCGTTAATTTTAATACGATTTGTCGTGACTGCCGAATCACCGAATGATGGCTTAGGGTTCCGCAGCAAAGCGAAGAAAACGGAGAGCAATGAAATGACGACTGTTTATTTATTTTGATTGTGGGTATAAAAATTGGAATACGGTGCGACAACGATGAATTTGTTGATTAGAAAAAAAAACGATATTTCATAAGATTTTAGAAACCCAATATGGAATGATCTCATCAGAAAGACATAAAACTACCCAGAGTAGATAAATAATAAATAGGTTCCTTGATATAAAGATCTTTAACAAAAAAAATATCGAGTGTAGTGTTACTAAACTTAGAGCGAAGAGTTAAACAAATGGACAAATAGGTCTTAAACACAATATTATCTTACCAGTAATGTATGTAATATGCAAGACCTTCAAAAATGAACTTTTTTTTATTTTACTGTATACACAGCTTTATATACCGAAAAACCTGCACAACCCACGGCACTAAAGTCGTACTCTCCCTTGACCAGTCCATTTTTGATGGGTGATGGAGTGATAGAAGCTGGTGATTTGTGTTTAAGCATTAGGAGCATAGTTCAAACGCTAACACGAGTGGATGTGAGGTCGAATGCATTAGCCACCTAGCGGGCGTGGTATTTTTGTGTAAACTTTTATTAATCTAAACGCGAGTGTACTTAGCCTGGGAACTAAAAAACTGGGATGTTCGCTTTTTTGGTAAAGTACAGTTAGTCGCAATTTTATTGCGGCAAAGCTTGCATATACTAAGTCTAAGGAGACTCCAGAGAGATCGTCTCTAGTCTGCACTGAAGCTGGTCTCCTCATGCTTCTATCTATCGGGGTTAAGAATAGAAAAAAAAAGTACTGTCAGCTTTTTGTGTTTTTTTTTTGTCACGCGCTTTCTGCGTGCATACCGCTGGAGATATACCGATGAAGATCGCTCAACGTATCTTGTGAGAAATAAATAGGTAGATCAATACTTATAATATAAAGTAAAGAAAATTGTAATAATATACGTACTGATAATAAAACTGCGATGTAACGATTAATGTGTTTTACATAACCATTTATTTTATTCAAACAATTTAGAACTAGTCCACGAGCTTCTTAGTTTAATTAGGAACATGTAAAACTATTTGTGTGGTTTTGGTTTATACAGTACTCGTAGTTTGGCGTGACCTCTCAATTTGCTTTATATTTAAACACAAAAGAGTCAAAGCAGTTAGCACATTATGCTAAATACCAAACGTGAAAGAAAAAGATAAAAATCTTTGATAGGTATTTTATTAGTGTCATAGACCATTACGTGGGAACACATCCTCTCAAGGTTTCCGTCGGAAGCTAGATCGTTACTAATGTGTGATTTTAAGCAATTTACCGTTCACTAATAAAAAAACAATCTACGGTGGGCTACGATTTCGATATTATCTTATTATTTAATCGTGTCGCTTGTATCTCATTTTAAGCTAGCGCGATCGTCCTTTTGTTTTTATGTGACAAATAACAACGCTGATGTGTCTCTCAAAAACAAAATTCCATTGGAAGGACATATTAATAATAAATAATGCTGGACAATATACACAGCATCATCTAATAATCTAGCCTCAAGCTATGCAGCTTAATAACTTTTATTTAGTTAAAATTTCATGTTTTTATCTCGTATTCTTCACTCCTCTGTGCTAAATGTAAAAAAACGGCGCTTTGCGCTTTGCTTTACTTAGGTTTCGAGGCTGTCCAAGCTGAGTTTCTTGAAGGCAAAAGAGATTATGGGTCTTGGAGAAAAGTCTCCAATGATGCATCGACAGCAATATATTAACAATCTGTGTGTTTGTGACGTTGAGTGCATCATAGAAATAATAATTAATGTCGATTAATTCTAAATATTTAAATGCCATGTTATTGGAGGCCTGGCTTCCATTTACTAACACACTCATCTGGTTTCTATGGGCGGATCCATTAATTAGATTTGTACATGCCTATTGCTGAATATTTAATAAATCTTTGCAACTTTTTTATAATTAGTAAACTTTAAACTAATTAATAGTTTATAGCTCAATACATAATCAGATTAGTTAATATCTTCTCGCCAATTTTTTTACCGTAATGACGTAAACGTAGCCTATGAAAAAGAAGTGAGAGAGCCATAAAATAATGCGTTAATAAAAATAAGCCATTTGATAGTTGGGCGTTTTGCTAATAAGACTTACTGCTCATTAGACGTTTTAGCACTGTTGAACATTTAGCAACATATACCTTCTGAAAGAAAGAAAATATTTTTATTTACCTTAAAAACTAGCATACACGACAAACTTAAAACTACGCTAACTTCTGACCAGGAAGAGAATTAACCATTGCAAATACTAAAATAGTTATTGTAGTGTTTACATATATCTACTTGCTAAAGTCTAGCCGACTGTTCATCAGGTCCTCTTTATGACATGATGATTTTTATTGCATCATGATTAAAACCGTAGTATATCACCGGCAGATGGCAACCCAGGTGCGACATCATCAGCTGTTCTGATGTCTCAGCTTTAATGCGATATACCTGGTAATGCAAATTAGCTCATAACAGCCTGTGGCATATTCTGTAAAGCTTCAAGAAAGTTGTTATAATCTGGAAGTTAAGGTATTTGTACTCGGGGGAAATTGATATTGTTGGAAAGTTGCGGGTTCAAGTCCCGTTGTAATCGAAAAAAGCTTGGGATATTATTTACTCCGTTAGCTTCTTCATACTTTTGGTACGTAGTATAGTATAGTTATTCTGTGGTTTTGGGCTAGTTAGTCCGGCCTGAGGGTAGGGGTGTTGATCACGGGATGCAGTACCGTGGAATGAAATTCTTTAAAGTTTTTTTTTTTTTTATACAGTTAACATGTATATTTTATGGGCTATAATTCTATCTAACATGAATGAATCTACAGATGGAGGGACGCACTTCAAAAGTGTCAAGATTGAAACCATTCTCATTCATTAAATCTCTCCGTGCAAATAAATAGATAGAGAGGTTTTTTTTACACCACACACATCATGAGCTTCTTTCATCTATAATTCTACTGACGATTCAGCAACGATACCATTGTCACAGTAAAGCTATTGGTTATCAGAATTGGGCCCCGTCCACCAGACGAACAGATGATGATAATGGCATCTGGTATTGACCAAGAAACAAAGCTCTTGATCTCGACTCATCCTTGAGTATCCCTACCGCAAAACTCGCTCAAATTTCACCACAGAACTATACTCCTCGATACCTGAACTGGTTTGTGAATTACGTCTCACCACAGCTGCAACTGGCTTTAAGAAAAAATAAATAAAGAGATATCTTTAGAAGTTACTTCGTTAGTAGATAGAATACTGTGCCCATCAGTATGCTCGGATATTGATGAAAAAATCCAGATTTTCATCATCACCCGTTCGCACCCAAAGCTCGCATAGAAGTTTACGTAGACTACGATTTTACTCATCATTAACACTTTGACTGCGGTTTTTTTTCGACGACTGCGATTTTTTTTTTTACCTAAAAAATTCGTGCTGCCGCTCTACACAGCGGTTGTGTTGCGCCGCACATGCGTTTCGTTCGAAAAATATTACAGCTCTGCTGAGTCACAAAGATCTGTATTTTCTTAGCCGCTGCGCTAGTGTGGATTTTCGCAGATTAGTCACTTGTAGAAAACTCATACCGTGCGTTTTCAGCACTCAAAGTGTTAAGGTTAAAATTCTCGGTTTCTTGTTAGCACTAAATACCTATTACTCCAATTAAAACAATGTAACACGCCAACGTAATAAAATAGCGGTTTAAATCAAGTAATTTTCAATCTGGAGTCGTGACGGGTCTGGTTGTAAATATCGACCGGTAATCGACCCGCAATCCTAACTACCGGTTAAAAGTAATTCACTCAGATAAGAATTTAGTAACACAACATTTGAAATGATCTGGCTGCTAAGCGAAACATAGAGAAATGAAATTATCGGTTTTATTATTAGTCATACTTGTGTTATTTATCTTAAAACTATCTGGATAATGTTATATTTTATTGAATTGAATTGTTTAGCATTATATATAGATAGTACATGGAACAATTCTTATCAACAAAGAACTGTTTTACTTTTTGTGTTAAGGTAAGATTTTAGGGAATAATACCAATAAATTATTATAATTACTAGACGATTAGTTGGTTCCACCCTTTACTGGTATAAAGGGTGGAACGAACTTCCCACGTCTGTTTTCTGGTAGAGTACAATTTCGGGTTCTTCAAACTGAGTCAATAAGTTCCTTCTGGAAAAGCTTGCTCCACCTTCGCTTTTTTAAGTGTGATGGTGGATGCTAACCGATATCATAAAAAAAAGTCTGCGTAAGCGCTGTTACACTTAGCGCTTACAGAGAAGCTATCAGCCTATAGCAGTCCACTGCTGGATATAAACCTCGAAAAAGGTTAATGACAAACTATAATTTAAATGGCTGACGCTGACGCAAAAAAATATTTATCTATCATCTATCGATTTATTATCTCAGTAGTCGCTGGTGAACAATTTACGAAATAAAACCATAAATCAAAACAAAAACAATATTACTAATTAGCACACGAGTCAGATAGTTCATTAAAGTGTACAGCCGTGTGAAGCCGCTTGCCGATTCAATGGATGCGGTATTTTACAAGTTCAAAGCTTGTCAGTTGACAGATAACATAATTTATTTGCTCTGTTCGCGGTTATAAGATGGCAGCTAGTCCACTCCATGAACATTTTTACGCTCTGCCATACGCTTGCGTTGAAATTGCGATGAATAAGTTTATCTATTGGTTTATATTTATGTTGGCACTGGAAGTTTTTAATAATGAGACCCAAAAAAGAAAAACAACCCTATTTACTTAGGAACTAAGGAAACGGCCATCTTTATGGAAGAATAGAGGTTGTCATTGGATGTTATATCAAAAAATGTACGGTATAATCTATTTTTATTATAGCAGACCAAAGTCAAACACTGTCAAAGTGAAATCTTTTCAGTGTGGTCCAACCATTTTAAAAAGAAAACTACACGGTAACATATTATATTATTTAATATGAAGATTGTGCTAGCTGTTCTAACCAGGCTGTATTCAACTGAATAGAGAGTTTAGTGTAAGTCGGTGGAATTTTATCGACTATTAATTTTATTTAGTGAAGATGAGCAACAAATAACTTTAGTGTATAATTTGTATAAATTAATTTTAAACGACAAATAAAGTTCGTTCGGAAGATTGGTGTGGCATGGCTTGTGTTAATAATGACCACTTTTATCTAATGTTGTGTTAGGCGTTTAATAAATAAAAATATAGAAATTGGAGAGTGGTATGAGACTTTGTTTTTTCTTATCGCAAAATAGTGTTTTTTTAAAGTAATACGTGTCTGATATAATTAATACATTGAATTTCTTTTGCTTTCTATTCTGAAGATATATTCGTAGTATGTAATTTCGTGGCATTTCCACTACAAGTGAAAACAATGATGAACTTTGCCATTAAGAATGTTCACGCAATTAAAAAACAAAATTAACAGTACCAACGATGGTTATAAATAAGAACGGCGTAAACGCTGTCGAATTAGGAGCTATTCGTAAAAATATATAAGATTACCATGTAAATTAGCAGTTCATTAATAAAATATGGCTGTCTTTTTAGATTCAATATGAAATTATTTATGAGCAAGGAGATAAGATTCTATTTAGATAGAAAACGTGAGATTCGAATTGAAACATTACTACCAATCTATTCGGCGAGGTCATAAGAGAAAATGGGTTGCCATATTTTGAAGATAAAAATGTTTCGTTATTGGAGATGAAACCAAGGGTTTAAATTATTGGCTAAAAAGTCTAGTCTTATTAGAGTTTTATCTATTTTCTCACATTTGAATAAAACGCAAATAAATATTGAGATATCATTATTGTGTTTCCTGTGTTGTTTTTATTTATAATTTATGGCTTTTATGTTTCCTCGGATAAGCGGTATATTTGTCGTAATGCGCGATAATTTATTCAGACACCCATTTACCCACATTTTATATATTTTATTATATGCTGTACAATCCACACAGCATTATCTAGCCCCAAGCTAAGCAGATATGACTGCTGATAAACATAATATAATACATGATATATATATATATATATATATTTATTATACATAGATAACGACCATAACACCCGGAACAAATATCTGCAGATCCTACACACAATTGTCCCGAGGCGGGAATCTAACCCGCCACCTTTTGCGTCGCAGGCAGACCTTGACCCACCGCACCACAGAGGTCAACAAATGGCTTATGCCTTTACACGACTAAAGTTTTTTCTTTACCAATCACTGTAAGTATCGCTGAAGCTTTTAACCAATAGCTCTACTATCCACAAAGACAAATAAAATGTCCCTTTCAAACAATAAACATTCCCATCCGACCACTATCTTGTTTTAACCCACTAATGTTCTCTCGGTAGCTTAATCGTCAGTTAATTTGTTAGATGTGAGACCAAAAGTGCCGCGTCCAAAATATTTATGGCTTCATCTTTTATTTTAAACTTTTTGTCGTCGTTTGTGTTTTACCGACTTGCATATAACCAACTTATGATACCAGTTTAAAGCGGTTTATGTATTCTGCATGTAATGAGATATATTCAATACGCATAAACGTTATTTTTAATGTCAATCAAATAGTTTTTCGCACGTTTATGCATAGAATCGACATATTTTCGCACGTCTAAGCCTAGGATCCTTCAATTATTTCATAGCAACGAAACGGCTTAAGTGATGTCAATGAACGCGGTATCAAAATACGTTTTTTGAATGCTGGGAGTGTTCCTACATTTTTATGTACGTTGCCCCACATTTTGCCAAAAAAAGAATACTCTAAAACAGAGAAAAATTAAGACCGTGTTGAGTTTTTTTATATCGTTTTCACTTTATTGCCTACTTGAAGTTGACTAAACGAAGAGATTTCAACATGATAATTCAATTTGGCCGTGCCTGCATTCGGGCGAGATATGCAGCTCTACTGTGTTATTCCACCAATGTATTATGTACCATATCTGATGTGAATAAATATTACTGAATTAGGTTATGTGGTAATATTTAGACTATTTATAAAAAATATATTTGCTATTGCAAGTTTAATAATTAATGAGTGCAAAAAGTAGAGTAAACAAAGTACCTTTGATGACCGATGTGGCGCGGTGGGCGAAGGTCCGCTTGCGACGCAGGTGGTTGCGGGTTCGATTCCCGCCTCGGAACAATTGTGTGTACGATCTGCAGATATTTGTTTCGGGTGTTCTGGTCGTTTTCTATATATAATAAAAAATATCTATCTATGTAATGTATTGTATTATGTATATCAGTTATCTAGTACCCATAACACAAGCTCTGCTTACCATGGGGCTAGATGATGCTGTGTGAATTGTCCAGCATTTATTTATTTACCTACCTCACTAGGTGCTTATTTAAGAAGATGTATCCGGTAAGTACACAAGCTATAATAAATGCATTAAAATAATCGATAAAATAATACAGCTTATCATTTTAAGCCTTAAATATGATCGGAATGCAAATCAGATAGTTGTCCTACACTTGCCAGTAGGGATGGGACAGTTGTAAAACAGGTGACAGTCTTGAAATCATAAACTTGTTATATATTCAGAACTGCTTTTCGAGTCAAACTTCGAGTCAAACTTTTGATTTGACATGAAACTTTCATGATTTAACCCAAACATCATTTAATTATAACGTATTAAAATTAAATGATTATTAGATTCTATCAGTGAATACCTATTATTAGCTCTCTGTTGTCATTTTTAAGTCTATAGATATTATAGTAGCTGATGGTGTTCCGAAATAAATAAATAAGTATTAGCGCGGTTTCACCCGCGTGGTGATAGATATTTTGGATACTATACAATATATCTTTATAAATTGTAGCCTATGTGCTATTCTGATGTATAAGCTATATTATTGTAAAGTTTCATTCAATTCCATTCAGTAGTTTTTACGTGAAAGAGTAACAAACATCCATCCATACTTACAAACTATTACATATTATTATTAGTACGATATGATTTGAGTTTTCAACTATCCAATATTAAAGCACAAGTAAAATAATAGATAAATAGCTGTAATAATAAATATCCAGTTATTAGACTGTTGACTCTTCAGGGTTCTAAACATCATTAATGTGATATTTTGGTCAGAAACTAAATCTATCATTATTATTTATTAAGTGATAAAAAAAATGATTATGAATGCATAAGGCGATTGGATAGATAGATAGATAATGCTTGTGTTTGTATTGTTTATTACCAATATAAACTTCTTGCTAAGTTGACATAATGTACCTTTTCGTGCATCTGTAATACAATAGACAGATTTGTTTGGAAAAGCAAGACCGCGAGACCAAGACTGCTGACCCGTCACTATCCAAAGTACACGCACGCAAGTGCAGACGAGACAAGTTCCATAGATTTGCTTATTAATAAGACCGACAAAGAATCTGTATCAGATAACGGTACCTCGGGAATGCTAATACGCGCCACAGATTACCGAGCAATATTAATTTATTTCAAGTGAACGTAACTGGTGATTTTTTGATTATTTTATATATAGTAATTAGTGAGGTGACGCGTTAAGGAGTGGCTTTTTACGATTGCTGCTCGTATTGGTGACAACTTTTACTTTAGCGCCATTTGGTTTATATTTCTATAAAATGTATGATTCTTAGGTACTTATAGAACATACCAATTAAACACATGCAAGTTTGATTACGGGCCCATTTTTTACGTACGCATTTTCTGAAACCAGAAGCAAATTACGAATTCGTTGCAAATATAAGGAACTGATATCCTATCTCTAATCGATAAATAAACAATGGAACAAAACGAAAACACGTTGAATTAGTAAAAACCTTTGAGGCACATACCACCAGAATCACGATTAAGGAATAACAAGAATCCACCTTAAAACCTTTATTTTAAGCCGGAGTTCTCTCTTGTTCGATGTCCTTTAAACAAAGTAACGAGACTCAAGCACCACTAACACCAGTCTTTATCGAGAGCTGTTTCTTTGAAAACGTTTACAAAATATACTCTTTATTTAACACATAAATTCCGATCATGATTTAATGTGGTTGCTCTACATTTTATTGAATAACTTGAACAAATAAATGTGTTCCCGTGTGCACACAAACATTAGAATAAATGGCATCCCGTAGAGACACATCCGGGTATGTTACAGTTTCACATAAAAATTTGTTATTAATGTGGAGTTACCAAAGTTATCGACATAGCTCTGAGAATTAGCAAGCTGAAGTGGCGGTGGGCCGGCCATAACTCGCGAAGAACCGGCCGCTGGGGCAAACGTGTTCTTGAGTGGAGACCACGACTCGGTAAACGTAGTGTAGGACGCCCTCCGACCAGGTGGGATGACGACCTGCGAAAGACTGCAGGTGGATGCTGGATGCGTCAAGCTGAAGACATAAGTTAGTGTGTGTTATAATAAAAATGTAATTTATCTTTTAAAATAGTATTTAACGACATCAAGTGTAACATTGTGTACCTACGGTGGAAATAAATAAATTGATAAACTGATAAACAGGGCGCTATGGCGCTCATTGGGGGAGGCCTATATCCAGCAGTGGACTAATATAGGCTGATGATGATGATGATTGTGGAGTTGTTGCTGACGTTCTCACGAACAAACTTTTAATTTTTCGCCACGTTGCCAGAACCAAGAAGTTTTTAGTATTTTAGTAAAGCACACGTCACGCTTCGGTATACCACGTGCAAATGACCACAGATTAAATATGCTACTTCGTAAGCTACACCTGTTAGCGTAAAAGAATAATAAATATATTATTAACGCCTAAAACTAAAATAATTTCTCCGCGATCTAACGCGATCTTCCACCAATATTTAAGAAAATAATTGATGTCGTTCCGCCAACATTTCGTTGAAGGGTGAGGTGGATTTTGGCCAGAAATAGGACGGTTTGAGGAATGATTGGAAAAAACTTTACCCAACAGCGCGACATGATGAGCAATACTAAACATTTTATACACATTGCATTGCCCATTATACACGGTATTTGCGTGCAATACCGACCGTGACGGAGGGGTAGGAATGGTAAAGCACACGTCACGCTTCGGTATACCACGTGCAAATGACCACAGATTAAATATGCTACTTCGTAAGCTACACCTGTTAGCGTAAAAGGTAATAGGAAGGGTAGGTGTTGGACCGTGGTGTTGAGTAGACATTGAGCTGAACATTTTATGATTTCACTTTGTGAAATATATAATAATTCTAGGTTTGTTAGGATTGTATGAATATGTTTTATTAATTCAATAGAAAACCGTAGACCTTAGACAAAAAGTTTTCTTCCTAGACACACAAAACATAAATAGCCTTTTTTTTATTTAGCCTGTTTCGTCGCACGTGACCGCACTGAGTAGAAAGATTTGGGGGAGGCCTTTGCCCAGTAGTGGGACGAAATAGCCTTATCTAAAAAAATTGGGCATAAAATAAATTATCGATGCAGATCATTTTTCATCTACTCCTTTGTAATGAGAAGCTTGTGATCACCAGATGACCGTTATCTTCATTTTTTTTCTTATTAGGTACTTACTGAGTCGTTGGTACATATTTTACAAGAAAACATCCAGACTCAAAACCAAAGATTTCAAATACAATCCAAATGATAATAAGAATATATTTTATTTGTGGTATCTGGCTAATTAGTCAATTTATCATTCAATTACTATGCTTCCGTGACGGTAACAAGGCATACGTCACGCTTCGGTATAACACGGGCATTATTGTATAGGGTGACAAAGAACCGTGTAATTGTTTGATTTCAGTGATAAATTGATGATTGGGTTTCAATTAACACCTTTGTCTATCGCCATGGTGTCTTTAATAGACATTTGTTTTGTCGCACGAACTTTTTACCAATAATAAAATGAAGGTCACTCAAAGTCCGGGACTACATTCTTTAAGCATCTTTGCTTGTTGAGAAAATTCTCATAATCATCTCGTTTATATTATGCAGCCGGAATTTACACTCTGATAGGTAGACCTCCAGAATTTTCTACTATCCGCTTTTTGCCCTAGCCGCTTCGAAATATTGTAAACACTATCAATGCACTATACAATAACTCGTTTTTTTTCTCTCTACTCCTGGAGAATTTTAACATAAGTACCATAAAACAGCTGAACTCTGCCAAACAGAGGCTTACAATCATCCCGTCACAATTTTAATCAAGGGTTCCGCACATTCTATCGCCTTTTTCACTTTTGCATTCCTGCGAGACGTAATAATTGACCCAAAATAACAGCTTGGTCGAAGGCACCCAGAAAATTAACTGGTGCATTTTCGGAGGTATAAGATTGCTAGATGTGACAGTTTTTGATTACACGTGCCAGAGATTTTTGTTGCTTTTAATGCAGTAGGTAGATCGTTGGTCAAAAAGTGTCCTTTGTGATTATTTTCTTAGTAACACTTTTATTATGAGTTATCGAAACCAGATTTTTTTAAATAAAGCTACTTGAGCCTACTCCATTGGTCTACTGAGAAATAATTAGAAGACTTATATATTTTTCCTTCTATAAATGTTTAATACAAAGTTTCCAAGAACATTTACTTTCAAAGACCATAATCGTTTATTTATACATTTCGTTGGAAGTGATTACGATTATGTGCTCACATTATGCTCTACAAATTATAAAAAACTTCCAAACATTATTCTTTAGCTCCGCAGTTTCGTAAGCCTTTGTAATTATTTTGTAATTGGTAGGCAGCGCAGGTTGGGAAGATATATCACGGGAGATTATATGGCTTTGTACATTTAGATTTAAAGACATGTCTGTCTGTCTGTATCTGCTGCTGTGTCGTTACACGAGTAATGATACGGCGGAGTTCATTACAGTTAAAATATAAATATGGCTTACGATAAGCTATTTGTCAGAGCTGTTTGTTCAATTTGCTTTCTAATAATGAGGGAATCGTAAACAAATAACTGATACGTGTTTGTAGCCGGATGCTTCTGGGCTTGGTTGTGAGAAAGTAGATCAGCTTTACTCACTTCATTTATTATGTTTATTATTTATATCTTGTCTTTGAAGTAATTATTAAGGCAAACTTTAAAAAATATGAACCGAGTTCATTGGAATAGTATCATGTTATTCAATAAATAAAATACATATATAAGTAGATGTGACTAAAAATTAATGCGAATATTTCGTTTTAAAAATAAAAAAAGTTGTTCGACAGTAGGTACCCGCGATAAATAAAAAGGGATTTTTTTAAAAATCCCCTAAATATTATGCATTTGAACAAAGTAATAAAATAAAAAATAATAGTATCTAACTTATATCTCAAGTCATCTACAAAGAACAACAGCATATTTTAAGGTAAGCCGCAGGCAACAGCTAACTAGAAATAAACACATAACTCAAACCATGAAGGCATAATAGCGCTTTTATAATATTTCTATTCTTTCGTGCGACTTAATTCCTTCGTATATAGCTACTGGTTAGAAACGTGTTATAGTAGACCACATTTACATAGATACAGGATAATGTTCTCACAAGTCATTTCATATTGTTATGTGAAGAACTACTTAACAACACACAAATTTAAGTGCGACAAACTTGATATTAATTATTTATTTATTTATTTACAAACGTACCTCTATTTTTACGGGAACACCCAATGCAATAGAGTACATATTTAAATTTAATATTAAAATTAGAAATAATTTTAATACTACGAATTTATTTCATCATGTTTGTCAAAAAAATTATTTGATGATATTCTTTTTTTGAGCAGTCAAAATATTTAGATCATATAAAACACCAATAAAATTCTAAAATTAAATTTATGTAAAGAATCCTTAAAATATTTATATGGATACCACTTCGGCCAGCTTTCTATCAAAATGTGTGCGTTTATTATTTTGTAGCTTATTATATTTTATGGTTATAATGGGTTCGGTGAATAGCCATCGAAATGGTTCGAGAACCAATAAAGTACTATTACTTCCTTCTTTAGTAATCAACTGGTAGCTTTATGCCTGCTCTGATTAAATATTTTTACTTCATAAATTGGACAAGTAGGTAGTTTTTAAAACAAGTTTTGAAATATTTATTTTGAGTTATGACTTGATTTAACTTTCAACGAACTGGATAGATCACAAGTGACTTCACTTCACAGGTTTCAAATATTATTGCTTGCTATCATGAAGAAAGGCCCAAGACGCCGCGATATCTCATATGATAATAATTTCTAGTATACAATGCGACTTGTCTATGTGCTTATTTTGTAAGCCTAGAGTAATAAAGTTGTTGAAGCTGACAAAATATTGTTTTTCTCAACATACTTTTTTGTCAAAATACTCAGATTTTGTTTCCAAAAGGCATGTAAAAGAAAAAAAGATATGCATAATTATTTTACGACCGAGATGTGGCGCGGTGGGCGAAGGTCCGCCTGCGACGCAGGAGGTTGCGGGACCGATTCGCGCCTCGGAACAATTGTGTGCACGATCTGCAGATATTTGTTCCGGGTGTTCTGGTCGTTTTCTATGTATAATAAAAAATATCTATCTATGTAATGTATTGTATTATGTATGTCAGTTATCTGGTACCCATAACATAAGCTTCTGCTTAGCTTGGGGCTAGATAATGCTGTGTGAATTGTCCAGCATTTTGTATAGATTTAACGAACCAAATCACAGCCAATAAATCACTATGTGAAACAAGTGTAATGTAACTTTATCATGACTGTCCGATCCGACACGCTCGGGTATACCACGCGGTATCGCACCTGTGACATTACCTGAGGTGTGGTATTCCCCTCCGTCACGGTCGGTATTGCACGCAAGTACCGTGTAAATGCATCCACTATCTTGTAATCGTTTTGTGTTATTTTATTGTGGTTAATTAATTAGGATGGTGTTATATATTATTATTTTGTTTAAGTTTAGTTTTAAGTTTGTGTGACATACGTAACTAAGAATTGACACCTGTAAGATCTCAGTAGTGTGAAATGGAGAATTGTGGAGGGAGAGTTTTTACCCTAGTAGTGGAACAGAACAGCCACTGCTGGGGCAAAGATTCCTCCCTCTTTTCCATTTTTCACCACCAAGGAGGTCTTATAGGTTAGCTAATAAAAAACTAAGAGAGTGGGATAGGAGCTCTATACTATCCCAGTCTTTTACCTACACAACAACATAAACACTAAAATTTCTTGGTTGTTTTCTGAGTGTGATTTCAAGTACGGGCTACGGTTACAATGTAACGTCACCTAATCTATGGCTATAGCTATACATAGTAAATAAATGATTCCACCCATTTCACCGTTTATTACATTGCACGATCCAAATACCAATCCAGACTACATAGAAGTAAACAAGTCTAAACTCACTTAAAACTTATCAATCGTACAGCGTGCGTTGAAAGTTCGTACGTGTCAAATTGTACACAATCACTGGTAGGTACGTATAACAAAATAAGGTGCAATTTCAGTTCATGACTGTAGCATTTGGGAGCACGCGCCCGCGGTAACGTGGCTTGTGTGTTAAGCTATAAACTTTTGTTGCTAAGCTTTGCGTTTCGATAAGCCGACAAAGGTCTTGGCTTTTTGATAATAAATAATAAATAAATAATGCTGGACAATCCACACAGCATTATCTAGCCCCATGGTAAGCAAAGCTTGTGTTATGGGTACTAGATAACTGATATACATAATACAATATATTACATAGATAGATAGATAACACTTTATTACACCTCACAAAACAGAAAATAATACAGAGATAAAAACTTAGAATAAAGGTATAAAGGGCGGCCTTATCGCTGAGAGCGATCTCTTCCAGGCAACCTTGGGATGGCCTGATAGATATTTTTATTATACATAGAAAACGACCAGAACACCCGGAACAAATATCTGCAGATCGTACACACAATTGTTCCGAGGCGGGAATCGAACCCGCAACCTCCTGCGTCGCAGGTGGACCATCGCCCACCGCGCCACATCGGTCGTCAATGGAACTACATTCGTCTCAAAGTTGTATTTAGGGTATAAATAGCAAACTTCAGTTCTACAGATACTTCTGTGGGGTCGAAATTATATTACCAAATATGTAATTGCTTATTTAAAGCTAAGAAATGTTATAATCGGAAATTAGAACGACAATTTTAATATTATTTGTCAATACGGCACAAAATTGTAAAATTTTAAAGTCGGCAAGCGCGCAAAATCGAAATTTGTTTACTTACACCACGCGCACTGCGTCCGGTTGCAGACTCTCAGTAATACTGCGTTATTGCTACCTGCGGCCTTCACGATCTGCGCTATTTCCACAAATTGTGCGGAACACTTGTCTTTGCGGGCACGTGCTCTATTGGCGTCCAGTTGTTCAAGGAATTATGGAAACGGTTGATTTTCTTGAGTGGTGGCCATCTTGAATCCTAGTAGTTTTGTTCGATTCCATAATAATAGGTATACGTAGAATATCCACCTAACAGAAATCCTAACTAGTTTTGGAATTCTGTGCCTTATGGCACCATATTTTATTAATAACATAATGGCCTTCATGATTCTAAAAATACAAAATAAGCAATCAAAAGCAAGTAGGAGTTATTTTTACTTGCTGTGTAAGTTCATGTAATTACGGTAAATAATTACCGTCCAATCAATGCTTAAATAATAACGTCCATTCATAAAATTATTACACCAGAAATACCAGAACGAACGAGTACCTTTGTACCTCACATCATGTATAAGGTAGCCCAAATTACTATTTAAAATTCAACTGTCTAACGAGACTTTTTGTTCGGCTTTCATAATGACTCGTGCGCACGGCACGAAGGCAGCGCGCAATTTGGTGGCTGGCAAATAGTCGCTCGGGGCGTTGCGGTTCAGTGCAATCAGTCCTTTAGTTTGCTACTTCATAAGGTGCGGTCTTGATGCACGCAATGTTCTTATAACATGTCATATGGCAACAGAACGGCTGGTGCAATTACACTGCATTGGTATGTTGCTGTTGGGATACTGAAAATTTCAATTTTGTTAAATTAAGATAACTTTTGTCAAAACTATCTGTTGTGGCATGTATGTCGCTTGAGTCATTATGGCATATTGCACCTTAAAAGCTGAAATAAAAGTCGTGAAAATATAGGAAAATATATATTTTTCTGGTTTTAGTTTTGGTAATTTTTAAGTTAAAAAGTTAAATGATTACACACTACACAGTAACCGTACGATACAAATTATTTATGGAGAATTCAGTTGCTTTCTCAGAAAGCCCCTTAACTTTACATTGGAACATGCATGCTGTGGTACATAGCCCGCGGGTTTGTTGCGTTTTCGGCTTCTGTACGGGACGGTATCCTGAAATTACTAAACTAAAGTAAATTAGTACTAAAGGGCCAGAGATAAAATGACTGTACTGTGCACGCTGCGGGCTTACCCTGGGGCACCTTGTACTTTTGTGCCTTGGCATGTGTTGTTGTTCCTTGGAAGGATATGGTTTGCTTGAAATTAATTTGGTTTTGAAACCATAATTATTCTTTCCTCAATTTTTAAGGAATTTATTGTGTTTCTGTCTCTAAGTTACTTTATTTTCATTTTAACACTTTGACTGCTGAAATCACACGGTATGTGTTTTCTACAAGTGACTAATATGCGTAAATCCACACTACCGCAGCGGCTGAGAAAATACAGATCTTTGTGACTCAGCACAGCTGTAATATTTTTCGAACAAAACGCATGTGCGGCGCAACACAACCGCTGTGTAGAGCGGCGCAGCACGAATTTTTTAGGTTAAAAAAAAGATCGCAGTCGTCGAAAAAAAACCGCAGTCAAAGTGTTAAATAAACTTGTAAGACCAACCTAAATACATAGTATAGTTTCGCGTTTGTTCTGAAGGGGAAATCGAATCTACGCTATTCGTTATTCGGCCACAATGCCAATTGGTAACAACACGGATGCCACCTGCCGCCATACGCCACAATAAAAAGTGTTTTATCATAAAATACAAATAAATAAACCAAACGTTTGTTAAAATATACGTTAACAAGCTGTTCCTGTTGGCATTCGTTGTATTTATCTAACATTGTGAGCGTGAATTTTACTTTCCAACTCTGTTTTATACTAATATTATAAAGAGGAAATGTTTGATTTTTTGTTTGTTTGTTTGTAACGAATAGGCTCCGAAACTACTGGACCGATTTGAAAAATTCTATCACCGTTAGGAAGCCTAAATATCCGTGGTGAACATAGGCTATATTATATTTTCAAAAAAGTAAGGGATCCTTACTAAAACTCCAATAATATAACCCAAGGTGTAAAAAAAAACAACCAATAAAATGAAATTCGAGTTTAACGCGGGTGAAACCGCGGGGAACAGCTAGTAGAAATTAAGGAGGCTTTTGACAAAGTTCCATTCATTATTCGCCGATTTTGTATATTTTGCGATATCTTAGTAATTTCATAAAAGTGAAAAGTAAGTAGTGTTTAAATGAAGATTTTCGTTTTAAAGCAACTGCTAGACAGATCATAATAAAAAATAAGTGTCTATTTTCAGTTACAAACAACTCAATTTGAATGCAATAAATAACATGTCTCTCATTAAAGTGTTCCTTTCTATGCGCAAACGCACCGCTGGGCATCACGACCCACCATTACGTGTTGGTATTCTTAATAAATAGCAATTTACCGAAAACAGTATCAATACATTCATCACCATCATCATCGTCAGCCTATATTAGTCCACTGCTGGACATAGGACTCTGCCAATGAGCGCCATAGCGCCCTGTCTTCGGCTTGACGTATCCAGCATCTATGTACCTGCAGTCTTTCGCAGGTCGTCATCCCACCTGATTGGAGGTCGTCCTACACTACGTTTACCGAGTCGTGGTCTCCACTCAAGAACACGTTTGCCCCAGCGGCGGTTGTTTCTTCGCGAGATATGGCCGGCCCACTGCCACTTCTGCTTGCTAATTCTCAGAGCTATGTCGATAACTTTGGTCTTGAATACATTAGTAGTAGCAGTAGTAGGTAAAACTTAGTTTTGTTTTATCTCGCTTAGTTGTAACATAATAGGTAAAAAGCTATAGTTTAGCAATACTTGAAATTAACAGGAAAATGCATATTTCCGAATAGAAAACATTATAGTAAAGTATATTTTTGTTTATATTATTTTTTCATAATATATGTAGGTGGGACAACTATGAAGGGCAAACCGGGCTGCGCGCCTATCCTGCGAGTACAGAAGTTCTTTTTTGTCTTATAATTATTTTATTCTTCTTCTTCTTCTATAATAATATTTAACTTATTAATAATTATCATCCTTTAAATTTTTTGCAATTTTTTTCTGACTCCAAATCTAAGATTACTTAATATTGCAAACGATTATTCAAATAACAAAATGTATACTCCCAATCGAAAAGAAAGAATTTTTTTCGTACCTACCCTACTTGTCAACCGGCTAATATTCGTTTAAAAGATTATAATAAAAGAAAACATTATAACAAAGACATTTCAATCCAATCAATAAACAAACAATTGGCGATTCTAAAACGAAATAAAAATCAATTCACATTACGCTTGTCTCGATAATTATATCGGAGCTCTCGATATACGAAAGCTTTTTAAGGTACGACTGGATTGACGTCAATTAAATTTGATAGAGACCATTTCGGAGATTGATTAAAAATCGATATGGAACAGAAATTTACTTTTTTAGTTTACGACACGATTGTACATCTTTAATATTTATTCGAAATATGAATGAAGAATACACAAAGAGTATGTATCTTTTCCGATAAGAACAATGAGTAGATTAATACTTAATTTTTTTTCATTTACTCCGTAGGTACTCATTATTTAATCTTGGTTATCCATGCATGCCATTTGTGGTTAATGTTGTGTATATATTTTTTTACGGGTTTTTTTATTTAAACCATTCTATGCAAAACTAACTAGAATTTTACTTAACTAACAGTCGTATCGGATCGGAAGATTTAAGTAACTGAGCAACTCGGCAATGTATTCTGTTGGCGATGCCGATCGGAATTTTAAGTTGCCCCAATAAAATGACGATGAATCCATCCATACATTCAATAACCCATTTAAAACATAACTAAACTGAATCATAATTCACATTTTTGTACTCAATTGGCCAGACCAATTAGATAATTGGTGTTGAATGATTTTGATTGAATTTTCTAGCATTTAGATAGTTTAGAACTGGCTTTTATATCATTTTTCTTCAAACTAATTAATTTATCGAATTCGTAAGACGTTTCGTCGAGAATCTAATAAATAATGATCTTTGTCGATACGACCGACACCGATGCAGCCGTCGACATAGTATCAAAAGTAATTCAAGCCTAGGATATCGACCACTTTTGGATATTAAACATATTTTACTACAAGAATCAATTCAACCTGTTTTTACGTAAATTTTACGTTCTTTCATTAGTTTCATAAAAAGCAGTTGACTCTTGTCAAGTTTTTTTATAACCGCCGAAATCCCGTTAGAAATAGATGAATTAATTTGAAAGAATCGCGAAGGTGAAAGTGTCCTTATAAGGTCCTAATAAATATTCCAAGGGTTCCCGAATGGCTTAGACATAAGTTACCCAAGCAAAAACTGGAAATCACAAAGACCCCGGTTCCCATTGGGATAGCGGTAAAGTTAAAATTTATGGTTCTCTAAATAAAAAGACAAGATGAATCAGTTTTGTCTCAGAGTCTTTGAATTTCGCACAAAATCGACCTTATTGCCAATTTTATGAGTGTGTGAATTTACGCGAATTTGAACTCTATTCAGAGTAAATTAATTTAAGTAGTTTTAGTATATTAATCAAGTAATTAGGGTGCCGATATTTACAATGTTTGAAACGTGAGAATATGTTCTGTAATGAAGACGAAAGTAGAATTTTAATGTTCGAGGCGTGTGAAATTTTAGCTATAAAAGAACTTAATTAAATGTCAACATAATAACTTTAATTCTATTTTAAAAATGACAACTGTATGTCAAATGAGATTAACACACATTTTTGCTATTCAAGCATAACTTGTAATAAAAATACTTTTCAACATACATTGTAATTGATATATCATAAAATTAAATTAATTACATCGATGGCCCTTTTAGAATTTTTTCACGTTTATTTCACAATAAACTTGCCCAGCAGTGGGACAATAATGGCTTAAAATAATAATAATTATTATGTCTCTCATTTACCATGATCTCGGGCCATAAAGTGACCCGGTCCTTTGGAAGGCTTGCGTGGGGCCGAAGCCAACAGCACAGAGGCCCTTTGAGAAGTTAATCTAAAGGCGATGGCTACACATAGCGGGTATCATCCTCGGGTGCACAATATGATACACCCAAAGATGGTATCCACCAGGTGTAGAGACTATTGCAAAAAAAATGAAAGAAATAAAACCAGGCTATTGTGATGGATGGATGGACTGGGTAATCGGGTTATAGAGGAGATTGCGGACGTCTATAATTATTATAATAATAATTATTATTATTATTTCACAATGTCATAGGATGATATTAGATGGGATGACATTTTACTAAAATCACACTAAAACAATAAATATCTCTTAAAAGTCTAAATCAACATCTCACACAAAATTAATAGATTGTAACCATAATATTTATTTTGTATAAATTTACATATATTACTATATCATGACAAAATTTCCACGTTGTGTGGTGAAGTGTAGCGATTCTATTTCTCTGGAAATAAGGTATAATTTTGTATTTTTGAAGGTAATAGAGAAGAACAATATTGCTGCCGATAGCTTCACAAGATATATGTTTACGTCACCGTAAATAATCTTCAACTATCAGAATGAATATTCACGAGCATCATCGTTTACACAAGTCGATTAAATAACGACTCATTCAGCTTAACATGAAGTTGTATTAATATTATAATTAATTTTATATGACCAATACGTATGGACCAAGCCGGATGACGTCATTCCTACGTGTGATATGGAAATATGTTTTTGGTAGAGATGAGAAAAACGAATAACTAAAACAGATAAAATTGTAGCGAGCGCGTTGAAGTTTTTTATATGAATAAGTTCATGTAAAAACTTCGCGCTCGCTACAATTTTATCTGTGACAAAAATAGAAGGGAAATAATGTAAAATTTAGTTAATCTTGGAAGTAAGGAATATAACACAAACTAAATTTACTGTCATGTCTATCGGAAGACCAGCGTTGGTTGTAACATGTTTACAATTAACTCATGCTGAGATAGAGTCCGTTTTGTGACTCATGTACAAAAATCTGTTTTGTCCTTTATTTTTTATAATCATGTTTGTTTTATATTTTTGTGTATTGAGTTACAAATAAACTTATTCTATTCTATTCTAATTGAAAATGACGTTGATGATTTATAATAACATCACACATAAAATTTGGCTCCATACATTAACAAACATACTGTTTCAAAATTCTTGTTTCTTTATAGTCATTATAGTCTCTGTGGTAAAAATTATACATTGTTTGGTTTTAGATAATTTTAGAATTAAGGAATATACCAAATAAATAAATATAAATCAAACTTAATTCATTATCACGTCAATAAAAAAGAATTTCATGAATTATGAATAACTATACCTACACATAAAATCTGCCTCATACATATATAAACAAACATAAGTCAATTCACATGTCAGCTGAACATGCCTCGTACTTTTTACCAGCTTAAGCAATTTAATATTTTCCCCATATCACCACAAAATAATCACTTTAATTTCTCATTTCCACAACTCTGTAATCAAAACGCATCTTAGTCTGCTTCATTACCAATTTCAATTAAGGAACTCCCGCTTGACTTAATTCCGGACTAATTTAGTACAAGATAATTGTAGAATGGATTGGATCTTGTGGCTTGTATGCGCAGGAGTCATATTTGTTGTAATTTGCACGTCATTACGCATTGCTTTACGGATGGCGGCTACTTGAAAGCTCTCGCAAAGATTAGTCTAATTGCACAGATAGATGCAAATCATCTAGATAGTAAAATTATGGTCAAACTATTCACTGAGTGAAAAGCTTTCAAGTGCAAGAAGACGTATGCGAAAATTACAACTACATACATCATCATCATCATCAGCCTATAAAAGTCCACTGCTATACATAGGCCTCCCCCAATAAGCGCCATAGCGCCCTGACTTCAGCTTGCCGCATCTATCTGCAGTCTTTAGTAGATCGTCATCCCACCTGGTCGGAGGGTGTCCTACACTACGTTTGCCGAGTCACGGTCTTCACTCAAGAACACGTTTGCCCCAGCGGCCGTCGGTTCTTCGCGAGATATGGCTGGCCCACTGCCATTTCAGCTTGCTAATTATTAGAGCTACAATATCGATAACTTTGGTTCTCTGTCTTTTGTTTAAAAACTATTTCTTTAAAATAAAAACTACCTAGACCGATAGAAATCTGTATTAACTCAATAATGTAATTCGTTAAATACTTGTTATCCCGATACGTAATGAGCAGAAGCCAAAGTGTTAAACGGCCTTAAATGCAAATTTTAGGTCCGTCTTATCTGCACCATTTCCTATTTTTATTCTCTGACAGTTCCGATTAGAGAAATGCATGCAATTTCATCGTGTTTATGATAATGCGGTTACGCGTATTGCATCCAGTACATTACTCGTAATGTTTTGTGATAGCTTATGTTTTGCTTAATTGAAGCGGCAATGGACTTGATTTTAACAGGTTTCTATTAATGCGGATTAAGATTCATAGTAACCTGAATTAATAAGCTTTTATTGTAACTAGTTTCTGCTCGCGGCTTTACTCTCGCGGTACTGTAGGCCAAGCACAGCGATTATTCTCTAGGTTATCATAGACAATAATGGCATCGTATCGTCATACATTGCGTACATGATTAAAGTTGAAGGAATGAATTTCAAATAGATGACGGTTTCGATGAAGGTGATGTATATTTCCTCTATTCTACACTAGATAACAATAGCCAGACTAAATTACAATCCGTGATATCTAGGGTTGATAAATAAATATCCTAATAATATTATAAACGCAAAAGTTTGTAAGTATGGATGGATGGCTGTTTGTTACTCTTTCACGTAAAAACTACTGAATGGATTTTAATGAAACTTTACAATAATATAGCTTATACATCAGAATAACACATAGGCTACAATTTATAAAGATATATTGTATATTATCCAAAATATCTGTCACCACGCGGGTGAAACCGCGTGGCGGAGCTAGTTTATAATAATTTCATCCCATCCCCTTGGGGTCCAGAATCATCCCCTTACGACTTAATACATTATATTACATAGCACCCTGTATACCTGAGAATTATATAGCCTACGTCACTGAGAAATAAAATAAAAAATTAAATAATAATGTTGGACAATTACACACAGCATTATCTAGACCCAAGCTTAGCGGACAGCAGCTGGTAACAGAAAAGTAGGACTTTTCAGATATTACTCTCTACTCAAACGTCATCACACCTACAAAATAGAGAATTTTGCAGTAGAGTACTTCATTCAATTTGTATCTTACCTTGTTGCAGATAAGGCACAGATTCGGATTGTTCGACGAAGTCTGTACGTCCGGTGGTGTGCAGGCGAGACATTGTAACTGGGTTCGCTTCTTACGAGTGTCGGACAACTATGGACCACAAGTAAGTGAGCTGATGATTAAATTTCATAAATCTGTCTCTTTTCGTTCAGTCGCAAAAATAATTAGCAATTAATGAAGATTGTCTTCCATAAGTGTAATAATTAAAAGACATATCGCCACGTAAAGATGGGGTTCGCTAAGGTTTCGATATGCGACTATCTGACATTTTCTAAGTGTACAGTATATTTATGGATTTTTTTTTGAACTCGCCTTAAGTGCTTTCCGATTGTTTGAATCAATGCTCCAGTAAACATAGAGTCGTAATTAAAATACTTAAGAGCGTAAAAGTCCACCAAATTATTATTTCTAATATAATATTTTATATCTCCTACTTTTTTAACATACATTAACATCAATAAACGTTTTATCCAGGTTAACCTAGTCTGCACAAAGATCAAAGGCGAGCCAGTGTACGAGGCTGTCAAACAAGTGTCAGCACACACTGAGCTGGTCGTTTACTACCTTCCTGAGAGACCTGAGGAGATGTTCTTCGTGAGAATGCGGAATAACCTGTATCGGCAGACCATGGACTCTATTTTAGAAGGTGAGATTTGGTATCACTTTTGAGATCGTGCTAAATGGTTTGCCATTTCCTCGAGGATTTAAGGATTATATTTTAAGTAGTAGCCTAAACCGAAAAATGTCAATTTTTATAAAATGTTGTATGTCTATGTTTGCATGTCTATGACGTTGCGGTTACGAAGGTCCCCCTGAAGTTTGCTAGTTCGATACCCGTAGTGGAGCAAATTTTTTCGGCTCTAGTTGGGATAGTTACAATTTTAAGATAAACGTCAAAAAAAGATCATAAATAGACACAATTTGTGACGTCAAGACCACAACGAATAAAATTGGCAAAGTAAAATACTAAGTTTAAGTTTTTAAGACCCATAAATCATGCAATCATCATTTGAAAAGCTACGAAGTCATCAAGTAACGGTGATAAATGAAACCATTTGCGATTTATTATATGCAATCCTTTTTAATCGTCAAATTCATTTGTACCATTTAAAAACCTGTTTTATTTCCCACAAAAGTGCAAAAACGTGTAGGTTATAAGATTCATTGGTTAAAGAAGGATAGGAGACCTCCTTCTTAGCAAAAATATTAAATCATTTGAGAAGGATATTAGGTATATACGTTATTTAGCATTTTTTATCCAGTTGCGTTGGTTTTTAGCTATTTATTTGGTTACGGTCATGATTTGTATTGATATTGTTGTGTTTTCTTATTTGTTAACATTAATTTAAAATCATAATAAATTTCAATAAAAGCTTCTGATATTTTACGATCGTATCTGACAGTCATCACGACTAACTGATAAGATCATACTATAAGTCGTAGTAGTATAAGTATTTTTGACGTAGTATAAGTCATAAAGATCTGATAGTATTCCTACAAAAATACGTTATATTTCAAACAAAAAAAGAAAACAAGTTACTTAAAAAAGAAAACGAACAGACTGTATAAATCATTGAATGTATCAGCCTATATCTCGATATTCCCATAACGCCGGGGCGCACCAAAGGACGCCGAACGCGTTTCGACTCGGTAGCCGATTGCGATTGCTTTTTTATCTGAGGACTTGCGGCACCGTAACGAATGTTCTGCACTTGTTAAAAGGGACTTTAAATACGTGTGAAATATTTTAATTTGATTTGATTTGTCGCTATTTGAACTGCTGTTTTGACGGCTGTCATCACCAATAACGATTCAACGAATAAGTAGGCATCAACGATTAGTAATTTAGTAGTAGCATCTTAGTGGTAAAAACATTTTTATAAAAAAAAAGTTCAAATAGCAATTAGATTTTTTATTTCACAGAGTTTTTTTCCCAGGAGCTGGTCGCGCGAGTATTTTGATAATTGACTATAGAAAGTAAACATAATTTGATTGTTTTGAAACAAACGAAAACTGAATTTTTTACTGTATTTAAGTTTTTTGGGACATAATAATAAACCCTCGGGACTAAAGTTTTCATGGGAACACCTATGAAACATTTTCTATCTATACAATAGTGAAATAATTTTTGAAATCGGTCAGTAATAGACGGAGAAATCGACGAAAATTCATAATAAGACATCATGCAACCGAATATAAAAAGAGGAGGAGGTTTCCTGCTTTTTAAAAATTCGGTTAAAAACGCGTTCCGAAAACGACCATTCAAGTTGGTTAGTAGCACGCGTATAGTAGACTACCCGTTGATTGATTGGTCTAACTAAATTAAATCTTTGCTTTATCCATTCAATTTTATTTTCACCTTAATTATCCAATTTTTCATTGATAACCTTATCGAAAGAGGTAATTGTTCAATTTCCATTAAAATTTTGTATAACGAGATTGTCTAGATTTGATGAGGCTAGAGAGATTGGTGCATAAATCGATTCACGATTGCTGCAATCAAAACCGGTAAAGACCAATGTTTAACCCATTAAGTGGCAAGGATCATTGTTATAGAACTTGAAACGAAAACCGCAAGACAGACTGCTCAACATTATCAGAAGCTATGGCCAGTTGAGTACACTTGTTGATAAAGAAAGCGGCTTCCTTTGCCCCGATCGGATCTCTTTAGACTCCATATCGATATTGCAATGAGCCGTCAACGGTTAAATATCGCGCAGTAATTGAATATTTTGCTGGAATACTATTGAATTTAATTTTTCCAAGTAAAGTTAAGGCTTATTTTTCATAGGGATTCGATGTAGCTCAGAAAAACACTATAAAAACGGATACGTGTTTGAAAATAAACGTTTTAATATCAGTTGGCTATTACATCCAAAAACCAATCATTCCTCCAAAACATCTCAATTTCCTAATACGCCTACATTGAACCAATCAAGAGAGAGAGAATTTTTCCAAGTAAAGTTAAGGCTTGTTTTTCATAGGGATTCGATGTAGCTCAGAAAAACACTATAAAAACGGATACGTATTTGAAAACAAACGTTTTAATATCAGTTGGCTATTACATCCTAAAAACCAATCATTCCTCCAAAACATCTCAATTTCCTAATACGCCTACATTTAACCAATCAAGAGAGAGAGAGAGATACCAACGAATAATTTGTACAAAATATCTTAATAGGATTGTCGGGCAAATAAAGTGAGAAACACAGACAGTCACTGATCGCATCGCCATATGTCCGCTACCATATCCAGTATCCTATCCCACGATCTTGAAATATACCTATCCGAGAACTGATAGTGAAATACAACTATCTAGCAATCTAGTACAGAAACATGCGGCGACTAATTAAACTTTAGATTCTTAAGGCTGGGTGTAGACGGGCAGGTGAAAGCTATAAGGCGTTGAAGTTTCAGGCGACACTCTAATGAAGTATTGTGTACTTTAAGCTAGATTTTTAAAGTCTTGTGGTGTCCCACCAAACTTTCGTTTATTATGTATAACAATATTTTTTCAAGCTAACGTTTTTAATAGTTATATGCATTAAATATTTTAATCTTTAATATTTTATGAAGTTCCTGAAGACAATCTCATATCTTTAGCAAATAGTTCCAGTTATACATATAAATAAATAATACTGGACAATCCACACAGCATTATCTAGCCCCATGGTAAGCAAAGCTTGTGTTATGGGTACTAGATAACTGATATACATAATACAATACATTACATAGATAGATATTTTTTTTATTATACATAGAAAACGACCAGAACACCCGGAACAAATATCTGCAGATCGTACACACAATTGTTCCGAGGCGGGAATCGAACCCGCAACCTCCTGCGTCGCAGGCGGACCATCGCCCACCGCGCCGCATCGGTCGTCATATCTATTGAATACAGCGGGACCACCATATTTAAATATCTATCTTGGTAGCGATATACTAGCTTCTTCCTTGCTCAGGGTAGCAGTTTAAGCCTAGCCTAACAGGCGACAAATTAAAACGAATAGATTTATTACAAACTTGATAAAATTGATTACAACGCGAACACTTTAGCAGACTAAGTTCATTCAATAGAATTGGGAACAGCAATTAAAGAGCTCTGAGCTATAAAAATAAATCCAATACACCCAATAGCTTTTACGGTTGTCAATAAAGTCGAGTTCATTAAAATATTTCGCGTTGATTGGTTCAACGTATGATCTAAATTAAAATTTTGTCTTATTAATCACCGTGAAATTCGCCTGGAGCAATACTTGCTGTTTCTCACATAAATAAACGGAGTTTATTTATCTTTTCTTAGTTTTTAGAACATGGTAAATCATTGTTGACGTTTGTGGAAGCTGAATAAAGAAATTTAGAAGTCGTTGCGTGTAATAAATGTTGATTAAGTTGTATTAATACGACTACTGCTAATAATAACCAGTCATGACATTTCTATTTGTGATAAATTTTGGATCGTAAAATAAAGATCATTAAAGCACCAAAGTAATAAAAGCTGGCTTAAAAGGGGGCATACCACGACGTCACCTATGCATAGGCTCCCAGCATAAGCTAGATTCTTGTGACACCTTCACCAAGCATAAAACGGGCCTTTTTGTAATAAACTACTCCTACAATAAAATAAATAAATACATATTATATAAATTTCCTCTTGGGGTGAATTCGACCAAAAACGAGTAATTAACCCTAGTATAATTTTACTTGGACCGCTTGGAGGATTTATTTGGACTCGTTTCCAGCGCAAGCTTCGAGTAACTAATACTAAGTATTGTTACTCTAGGGTTAATGAAGGTAATATGTTAGCCGACTAAAGTCAAATACAATTGTTTGAACAGCCCGAAGCAAAATTTTGTGCCTACTTAATTTCGCAGGGTTAAAGGAGCCAATGTCGAATAATTACATCCGTTGCTCTAGCGGCCGCTATTAAAATACTCTGTGATAACTAGTTTACTCCATGGATTTTGGCGGTATACGGAATTACTCTCGGGTAGGATTCTTGGAGTACGATTTAATAAAATGCAAAGTTTAGAAACTCTAGAGCAATTTGCAATTTTAATCTCAGCAGAAGATTTATACTACTTTGGTCGAATCCACCCTTTGTTGTAAAATAAATCCTTGAATTAAACTCTTCTAAACAGGTTTTTGGTTTTCAGATTCACCTTTAGACCTTTCCACCTCCCTTCTCTCACGGGTCCTCCTACCGATCTCACCACCGTCCGGCAACGAAGACGAGCACAAGTCAATTTCCGGTGACTCACTGACGTCATCATCAGCCAGTTCTTCCAGAGACGAACACCATGAGCTGTTGGAGTTGACTCCGAAAGTGCAGCGGAGGCCAGCGAAGTCTGAACGAGCATTGCTGCCTTGTGAAGTCTGCGGGAAGGCTTTTGATAGACCATCGTTGCTGAAGAGGCATATGAGGACTCATACAGGTTCATTCATTTTGTTATTATAGAATATATAATACCTACATTTATTTGTTATAAGACTTACACAGACCACTATTAAAATTAGAGTAAGAGGAAACGAATACTATCATCTATTTTAATAATCACTGTAGATCTAGATCTAGATTGTCGGGCTTCAGTCCGTCATATAATTTTTTTTATTTTATTCCGTGAGTCACCGACAAGTTTTGCGCTTTTGATGATTCATCTGAATCCAACTATTTGGTGACAGAACAACGAGCCTTATATACAATGTGAGTCATACATTTTGTTACGAGGGTAGAGAAGGAATACGATTTTTTTTTTTTATTTTTCGATATCCTAAGTTCCATTCAAACAAATTATTTCTGATACAATTTGTCAGACACGTGGTCATACGCCCGCCATTTTGTTTTTTACAATTTTATACAACTTATTCATATATACGATTGCTTCGGACCTTTATCTTGTTTAGCTAGGAAAAATATACCTACCAACTACAATACAATACAATACAATACAATATAACTTTATTGCACCATCAAAACAAAAAAAAAACTAAAGGATCTTAATACTTACTATAACTAGTGGCACAATCAGCGTCCTTATCGCTAAAAGCGATCTCTTCCAGGCTCTTCTACTACTACGAGTATGTATGTACTCGTATGTAAGATTTAGCTAATGCTAAACAAAAAATACCTCTAACCTACAATATTCCTCACAGGTGAAAAGCCCCACGTCTGCATGGTCTGCAACAAAGGTTTCAGTACATCCAGCAGCCTGAACACCCACCGGAGGATACACTCTGGGGAGAAGCCGCATCAGTGCCAGCATTGCGGGAAGAGGTTTACAGCCAGCTCCAACTTGTACTACCATCGGATGACGCATATAAAGGTAAGAGTTCGTTTATATTGGACGACCGAGAAGGTTGCGGGTTCGATTCCCACCTTGGGACAATTGTGTGTATGATCTGCAGATATTTTTTCCGGGTGTTCTGGTCGTTATCTATAAAAATATCTATCTATGTAATCTATTGTATTAAGTATCAGACAGATCAGACATCTAGTACCCATAACACAAGCTCTGCTTAGTTTGGGGCTAGATGATGCTGTGGATAGTAGATTAAAAAAAAAAAAAAAAATCATTTTTATAAGATAACTTCTACCGACTGCTGGGCATACTAAACATGTCAAAAGGTACAACATGAATTATGAACCATGGCGCCAATGACGTCTCCTGTTTTTAAAACCCCGTCTTGGTCACCATATCGTAATCTTATATGACATGAAAATTGGTATAATTTGAAAAATCTTTTCGTTCACTTAATAAACGTTACACATCCTAGTTAATATTATAAACGCGAAAGTTTGTAAGTATGGATGGATGTTTGTTACTCTTTCACGTAAAAACTACTGAATGGATTTTAATGAAACTTTACAATAATATATCTTTTACATCAGAATAACACATGGGCTACAATTTATAAAGATATATTGTATATTATCCAAAATATCTATCACCACGCGGGTGAAACCGCGGGGCGCAGCTAGTACTGAATATTGTTAAGACACCAATGATATCTCATTGTATCAACAAATACACACAAAGTCAAAACGCCAACCAATCAAAAAACAAATTCTTATTCCGAATTCAAATATCAAATTACCTTTGTTTTGATTCGCCGTTCACATAAAGGTAGCGAACGACGCACGCGCAGCCGGGCGGAACAGGCATGTGTCGTGGACCGTGGTCGGTCGTGAGAAGATAGGTCGTAGGTTCACAGAATATCCTGAAGTAGGTTGGAAGAGGAGTAAAAGAAAGTATTTTTCGTTAATTGTAGGAAGAATAGTTAAAAACTATTTATTTTTATTTTATTTAAGTTTATGATCTAACTTAGTAAAATAGTACTTTTGTTTTAATTTTTATCATTGAAACTTGCTATTTGACTGTCTGTTTAAAAATATCCATGTGTATAAAATGTAAATCCGTCATTGGTCGTAAGAAAAATGGTATTTTAAGTTTACCTAGAAAAATAAATGTAGATTTTGTTAAATTAATAAATTTTCCATAAAAAAACTTAAATAAGTTAACAATATACTAGAAGATTTTATATTATTTTTGTAATTGCTGGTTAGTGAAATATTCACGACAATTTTATTCTACGTCGAAGTTCGCTACTGATTCTAGAAAATTGTTATGATGAATTTTACTTATGAAACTTTTTCAAAGAAGCAGGATAATCATTAAACATTATTTAACCTACTGTATTGGTGTGTGGCAGTTATTATTGATTTCAACATCGAATCTACATAACCTGAAACTTTTATTTCATCTTATTTTTAAGACTATTTACCCAGCAATGTTGAACACAGTTTTATAACTAAAATAGAAGGTAGACCTGCCAATTTTGTCATCATTTTCATTATAAAACTGTCTCAACAATAATCAACCTATGAGTTAACATAGTCACGGAAACCTAACGCGTTCAATTAGTTTGCGAAACCGATATAAAAACCAGTTATCCTTGATGGGACAACAATGGGAGATATCTATTCGTTTTTTATAGGGTTCCTTGATGCACTGAAAACCCTTTTAACTGTTTTGTCAAGCAGTAGCACGAATTTTTTCACAACAGAGTGACACTAGATATAATGTGTAACGTCGGGCCACTAAAATAAAATAAAAAACATATCGGTGGAATAGATGACCTACCTTCTTCAATTTCATCTTTTTATGCTTTCGTCAAGCCGTGCGACTGCAGTTTGCTATGTGCTGGAAGCTCAAACAAATATTATTTCCTTGATACAAACGACAACTTCTATACAACTAGAAGGCCGAAGTGTATACAGAACCCATTGATATAATGTTGTAATTCTTGACCGATTTTCCGCGATGATAATTCACATGTAGCTGAACGATGCATCCTTTTCATTGCGTTATACCATGAACATAGACAATCGCAATTTTTTTCTTCTATAAATTATTTAAGTGGCTAACGGCATGCGATCTTTTAGATCCGTGATTGTCCAGACATGTCACAAGATGCAAGTATTACATCCTAGATTACATCGTTTAAAGATGTGTTAAAAAACATAATTGTGGACCATTACTTTATCTTGTCAACATGTTAAAAGGTGGTGTAATTAGGTTTAGCAATCTTTGATTTCTTTGTTGACCTGGTTTGTAACTTCCGCACCTCGTATGAAAGACTTCTTAGCAATTTCGTGATAAGAAAAGATTTTTTCACATCTCAGTGGGCCGTGGCAAGAATCTCCCGATTAACTATCGTATCAATCCGGATGAATTTAAAAGGCGATTTTAAAGGCAGGGACATCCTATCAAGCCCAAATCAAGCTAATAAACCGACCAAGTTTAGAAGAAATTTTTCTTCTAAACTTTTTTTTATTATTTTTTATTAAGCAATATAATTCCGATACGATACTGATGTGTTATGTTAGTTATGATATACAAAATATGCTCCGAATTTCGGCCACGACGGCCAGTCTTGACGGAAACTACGAGTAAGACATGTTAGTGCACGAATGTGTGCGCAAAAGAGAGTGCACTCTCTTTTATTTCACTCTAATCGATACCATACGTATGCTAAATGGTAAAATCTTTCCCTTGAAGCGGCTTCTAAGATCCTGCGAAACAGAGAGCCAATCTATCCTTTATCAATCCACTTCTACAGAACAATTTGGTTCGCCGAGATATAAATCGCCCTATTGTAAGCATTTTGAATTATTTTAAGTGCACCCATTAAATTGCACCCACTTAAGGGCCCGTATCGTTCGATATTTCAGCGGAGACAGCTGAAAGATACTTTTGTGATGGTCTGATCAATTGTGGTCATGGTCAGTCGATGAGATTGATAGTGATTAAATAGCAAAATTTATTTTTTGGATCAATAGTGGTGGTTCTTCATATTTTCTTATCATATCTTTTATTGCGATTTTATGCATACAGGTAATTGTTCTTAGGTCTAGTATCTTAGTGGGTACACATACACAATGCATAAAAACTCTATCAGCGAACAAACATTTTTGTTTCGGTCGTGTTAGATTGGTGACTATTTGGTAGGTACGACTGCTTTTCAGTTGGAGGAAAGTTTGGTTTATCACATGTAAAACAATTTTCTACGTGAAAAAGAAAACTAATTGAAATAACGCTATTCCAAATAAAGTGAACAGTCATTGTGGGTATTCAGGGTTGTCGCCATAACGTTAGCAATCTTAGAATCTAAGACCAAAATAAAACACCTCTAAGGTTTTTGACCACAAAAACCACCTTCAGCCAAAACACATGCGATACAATAATGAATCGTTTAACCAAATTCATAACGTTTTCCCACGGCTGGGCATGAACCGTATCGTAAGACGTTACCGAAGACATGCACCAGACCGTGGCTTCACACGGTTTGTGTGAACGAATATGAGATGACCATATTATTTTTTTAAATTTGATGAAGATATGACGCCATTTGCGTAGATCTTAAAGTAGTTTTTATATTTTAATTGTTCACATCTGAAAATAACAATATTTTGATGTCTATTATTAATTTATGTTGGTAAAATGTAAGCCAGAGGGGTAAATAAAAAAATCTTTTTTTTTTTCTATTCTATCATATTTTAAGTATTTTTTAGGAAGTAGTAATATTTATTTTTAAAATACCTTAACGGTAGGCAAAAAACTTCCAACGTCTGATAATCTGAAACTGTATCAAAAATGCTTAGTAGAAACAACAAATAAAAATATTTCCAAATACTTCAAGACGTTTTCCCTTCACGCTCCATTTCCCAAACGTGGGTGATATCGATGCAAACGATTCCTTCGTCACAGTCCACGAACAGGGTGCGTTCCCACGATGACCTGACCCGTAATTTATAGACCCCCTGTAACTACCTGTGACCGCAGGTGCACAGGGCTGTCACAAACGTCTTGGATGATCCAGATTTTTTGTGACGGTTCATCGA
Organism: Eupithecia abbreviata; assembly: GCA_943735965.1. NCBI lineage: Eukaryota > Metazoa > Arthropoda > Insecta > Lepidoptera > Geometridae > Eupithecia > Eupithecia abbreviata. Next base: position 7,728,105 of record OX030982.1, on the reverse strand, counting down.
AACTTTACTGTCACCTTGTGATTTTTAAGTTTTTTGCTGTAATGTTTTAATAGCTCACAAAAAAGGATACTAATACGCTGTATTAGATTTCTGATTAGATTTTGAATTGATAAAGTTGACCGTTAGCACCTGCCGCTGGTTTAAAAATATTGAGTGGTGTATTGTACCCACCCACTAAAATATTATTTGTGTGTCGTTCGTACTTTGGCATGAGACTTATTTTTTAGAAGATGCATTTAAATTTTGTGATATACCACTACTCATTTTAGGAAATGTCACTTTAGGTGAATGCATTTCTGTAAAATCCCGACAATACTCAAATTTGCAGTAGGTAAACGTAAAATTAAAGTTTTTTTACGGTTTAAATACAGATGTAAGGGCCGCGGCAGCCCTGTGACCACTCACCGTGCTCACTGTTGTGTGATTTTCTTAAGTCGTGGACACATGAGGTCATAGTTAAGAGCCCTAAGGGGCGTTATGGGAAGCGCACACGGTAACATCGCAGGCGTTACTGGTGTTATCTATAAAATCACTTATGAAGGTAATTAGAGCTTTTGAGACCTTTTTTGTAGCTAGTAATTAATATTTTTTATCAAAAAATCAAGTAACATAAAATGTCTAGACTTGATTCACAGACTTTGTTATGTTCTCTTTATGGTTTTGGGAATAGATTTTCGTTTTTGAATCTATTTTTATACCTATCTAATCTAATGGCGAAATGACTTAAACACTTTCCTTAGCTCTTAAGTAAAATTTTATTATTTTGTATCTAAAATACCACCTACTTGGAATTAATTACCTCGCCTAGTTTTGTTTCCCTTCCAATTACTCCCGAGTAGGGAAATCCCGCAGATCCCTGACACTTTTCCACTCGTTAGTGGTTCGTTATTTGTTTGTTGTCAGTCTGTCTGTTGGTATCGGACACCAGCCTTGTCTTTACAATTGGTGGTTGAACAAAACATTTTCCAATGGTCCAAGTTATAAGCCGCCAGAGCGAAAAATCTTTCGATAATCCGTACGTTATTTATTTCAAGTCCTTTGATATTTAAATCGAGACAATGATGAAAATCAAATCGATAACCGATAACATAGGGCTACTACTATAATTAATTGTTAAGTACATATATTTATCTTATTTCTTAGCTGCGCGCCGCGGCTTCGCCCTCGTGGAAATCTATTATGTAATTAAGTAATTTTTTTTTTTTTTTTTGTATTTAAATAAATAAATAATGCTGGACAAATCACACAACATTATCTAGCCCCATGGTAAGCAGAGCTTGTGTTATGGGTACTAGATAACTGATATACATAATACAATACATTACATAGATAGATATTTTTTTTATTATATATAGAAAACGACAAGAACACCCGGAACAAATATCTGCAGATCGTACACACAATTGTTCCGAGGCGGGAATCGAACCCGAAACCTCCTGCGTCGCAGGTGGACCTTCGACCACCGCGCCACATCGGTCGTCTATGTTTCAATCTTTTATAAACCTTTCTCTTGAATAACTCTTATCTATAAAAAAACCGCATCAAAAACCGTTGAGTCATCAAGTTCTAAGCATACATGTGACAGGCAGACAGCGGAAAACGACTTTGTTTTAAACTATGTATTGATTAGGCTAGTCACTCATCCCATGAGCCATACTATTTGAATAACAAGGAGCTAAGAAGATTGGTTGCTGTCGCTCCGCCATCGTGTGATTTGCGTTCGTCAGCATCAGCAATACGTGCTGACGTATTGTCACTGCCCTTTACGAGTCCAGGAAGACAGATGCTTCTAGAGTTTTATTTAATTTGGATTATACCCATAGATAGACATTGGATTGGAAATTGCTATACATTTTATTGCTAAACATTTTATTCAATATTCATAGCTGAATATTGAATAAAATGTTTCATTTCTATTTTATTTTTGACTGAACGATAAGAAACTTTGTGTAATGTCATAATGTCTACTTTATTAGTTAAACAGAAGCACTTTGTTTTCTGCGGATAATTGAATTTTAACCTACTTTTCTAGGCTAACAGCTTTGTTTGTAGGTCAGAGGGTTAAATAATTATTTAGATATACTGTAATTTATGCCATAAGTGGGTATTTGCTATGCCTGCTACCTACCTGCTTCTAATATCTGTTCCCGCTCCCCCCCAATTACCACAAAAAAAAACAGTACCTGCCTTTTTTAAACTTTAAATTAATAGAGTCAACTAGAGTGAAAGCTAGAAAGTTTTCAACACAATGTTATTTTTATGAGCAGCAGGACATATTATTATTTTTCATATATTTATACATATATGATGTAGGCAAATAAGTTTTCTAATTGATCACAAGCCAAAAACCTTTACAATTTGTTTCAATCAGTCACATGTTAATTCAGTTCTAATAAGTCACGTCTTAGTTTTGTAATTATTGGTCACACGGCGTACTTGTTTCTATTTGTCACCTTGTCAAATAGTTCTAACTGGTTACAAAGCTAGTTATACAATTTTATATATATTTTTCATGGAAGGTGTCATGGCTATTACAACCCGATCGTTTAATCTCATCAGAATCACAATACACCGCATGATTTCAAAGGTGTAACATGCAATTAAAAGAAGCGATATATGCAACCGATTTAAGGACAGAGCAGGTGCAAGCACACCGGCCCATAATGAGATTATAAAAGCAATATGGCAGTCGTAAAGGAGTCGTGAAAATATCTAAAGCCTTGTGTAATTCATACTGACAGGGTTATAGTTTTCATTTATAAACTAAATCGAGTGTTTACTGTTTTACTTGTATAGAAAATAATCATTGAGAAACATTATTATTCAGTATCTAACCATAGAATAAAATATTATTTGTTGGTCTCTAATTTACCTAGATTATGCTAATTAAAGGTCCAAAACCTGATAGGCAACACGATGATACGATTAAAGTGTAGGTTACTTAACCAACCGCATATTATAATAAAAGGTCTTGGCAAATAAAAACCACCTTCGATCGCCACACCAACAAAAATCTAATTCAAATCATTTTAGGACCAAATTATATTGCTTCTATAAAATTTTGAGTGATTATTTCAAATTATCTAATTCATTAACATCCAAAAGCTTGCCGTTGATTTACATAAATAAGTCACTAGACTACATACTTAGGGAAATTATTAGCTTCTTGCGAAGTAATATAAACTCTTCATTCCGCTATCGATCTAATTATTAAGGGGAAGTCGTGCTGAGATTATGGAAATGTAACATAGATATATAGTAAATGAGGTTTTTTATTCACAAAATAATTTTAGTGTGTCCGTTCGTTCTTTTTTTAATTACAGTCCACGCTTGAATGAAATTTTTCAATAAAAGTTAACATGTTTTATTTTGTAACCCTTACACATCCCTCAAAAAGTCAAGCAGTTGGGCTGGTTAGGGCCTGTTTAGGCAGGCGCCATGTAGAATTATAATTAGGTACTTAATTACTTTACTTACCAACTTAACATATTACTCGCAGTCATACATCACCTTAACTTTAACTTAACAGAATCAGTGCACTCACAGGAAGCCAATCGATTTTTTTTATTGATCGACCAACTTTCGAATATAACGATGTATCTTTAAGGCAGCTAGTTATGTTATGACTATATCCGATAGTTCAATTTCTTTCTCTATTACAGTCGTTATAAATTTAGATGGTACGCAATTATATTGTTGGTAATTGTTGGTCATTTAGTTGACATTTACTGCTAAAAGTGCATGCTGACATTACAAGGTGCATTTAAAGTTAAATATAATTTAGCAACACTATATTTCGCATTTTCACGCTTCTTAAAAGATATCTCATGGCATATATGCCATGGACCCATTATAACGGTTTTCGATTCATATTGTTTATGTTTATGATGGACAAATTACATTTCTACTAGTTACATTACTTGTAAAACGCAGAATCATCATCATCATCATCATCATCAGCCTATATCAGTCCACTGCTGAACATAGGCCTCCCCCAATGAGCGCCATAGCGCCCTGTCTTCAGCTTGCCGCATCCAGCATCTACCTGCAGTCTTTCGCAGGTCGTCATCCCACCTGGTCGGAGGGCGTCCTACACTATGTTTACCGAGTCGTGGTCTCCACTCAAGAACACGTTTGCCCCATCGGCCGTCGGTTCTTCGCGAGATATGGCCGGCCCACTGCCACTTCAGCTTGCTAATTCTTTGACCTATGTCGATAACCTTGGTTCTCTGTCGGATGTATTCTTTACGAATCCTATCCTTCAGAGAAACTCCGAGCATAGCTCTTTCCATAGCTCGCTAAGCGACAACGCAGAATAAATAACTATAACACACCATAAAATACATTTTGCGCAATGTAAATCGCTCCACCTCAAAGAAGAGCATCCGTTTTACCTTCGACTTCTTACCGATTTAAGTTCTTAGTTACTAACTTCACAATTTGAATTAAACATACTCAGACCAAGCCTTTCTAGAACAGTCTATGACAATATTTTGCTCAACAGCACAATCCAGACAGCCTTTCATCTGCGGCGTTTGTGTCGATGAGGTATTTCTTATTGTGCTGGTGATTGAGAGTCTATTCTATCATTTTAATCGTATATCTGTGATCTGAATTCGTTTGAGATGTTTATTGTTTTGTTGGATTTGTTTCATTGGAAATTGTGTAGTTTTGTGGCGTCTTCGCCGATTGAATTTTTTTACGTTGTGTGGCCATTAATTGTCCAATCGGTTACAAACTACGTTTGTGATAATATAGCCTACATTAAACCGTCTATTCCCATTAGTTCAGTTGTCCAGTTCAGTTGACTGTAAACTGCACCAATAATACAAATAATTAGAAAAATACCTTCCTATTAATACCAAGATATCGTACCCGAATAATTTTGATACGAGAATATCTACTATTTTCTTAATAATATATTCATATATACTTTGTAGTACATAAAGAAGATGCGCATAATGCAAAAAAAAAAAACACATTTTGCAATAAAAAACCTGATACTCAGATGATTATTTATCTGATGACCTGTAATCAGTATATCGCTCATTCCATTCTTACGTTTTTTGTTGATGATAATTGTCACTTTATACTCTTATAGGAAGTACCTACAGAAGATGATCAGGTGATCGCGTGCTGCCACCTGTACTGATTTACAAATAATGGCATATTACTGACAGCTGTAATTCATATTAATCAGTGGTTGCAGATAGAGTTGGGAAATGAAAAGAAGCGGAAAGACCTACTTCTTGAATACTTTATACTGGTAAAAAAATACATTAAACAAATATTTTGGAGAGAGATAATGCTAATTAGATTTCAATAAATGTATGTCTATCTCTATCTCTCTCTCTATCTAGATTTAGCTGAAATGAAAAACTTTAAGTTGGCCACCAAATAAAATATGACAAACACGATTATTCTCTTCATTTGTTTGTTTGTTTGATGTCTATATAAAAATAGCAATGTGACGAACTTACAATTATCAAAATTGTTGTGTCTAAATTCGTCAAAATTATATTTTTTGATAATAAAAATAGAATTGTCATTTAATAACCGATGAATTTAACAAAAAATATAATTGTGACGAATATACATAAGTACTTTTTTAAAAATACTAAAACATATTAATTTATTTATCAATTTTTTTTTTATTTGACTTCAAGTCTAATCTTCCCACTGATAAATATGAAAAAAACATTTTTGCTGAAGCTAATTAGAGACACTGACAATGTAGGTATACGGTGAGGAACTAAACCATACCAACAGCGCACGTTCTACGATCGAGTAAAAATAAAACTAGACTAAGATATTTCAGATGAAGACCGTAAGAAGTGGCACTATAGTTTGGAGACTTAATACCCGGAAATAGATGAAGGTCGGTGAAGTCATTTGCAGATGATTTTAATATTTTTAAACCACATCTCTACCACGCGTTCAAAATCACTTATTTTTTCACCGCAAAGAAATGCGTGCAGTTAATATTTATGGCCATAATGATTGCTATAAAAACTGAAGCAGGTGTGTCAATTATAGCGACTCAGCTTCCTTGAGTGCTATTGTTATGGCTATCTGTCACGGTATGCTTGCATTATCAATTGCACTTACCTCGTTGACTCTGTAGGAGCTACGAGCATCCTTATACATCATCATCATTAAAGCCCTCATAATCAAATCGCCCATTAAACCGACGAGACGTCCTCCCGGCTAAAGGCTTCCTTTATGATTTAGCAACATTCTCCTGTTCTGTACCTTTCGCAACCAGGATGGTGTGGGAAAACTATTTGTACCAAATCTCATTTTAAGACATTCATTGTTTTTTTTCTGACTTCATCATCTAACACCTCTTGCACATCTTTAGTCGGTTTCCTTACGACATTTGCGGTTTGAATTGAAGGCGTAGATTTTTATGGCACAACAGACCATAGCTATATACCATAGTTTTATGTTAAAGACTCCACAGTCTTTAACATAAAGCTATGGTATATAACATTAAGCAATTGGCACATATATATATTTACATTGGATTATACAACCAATAGAGGTGATTATACGGTAGCCGGACCTAGTACTTGTCTACTAGTATGTTGTACATAATACTTATCAGCTTTAATACCCAATCAACTTTCTCCTGAAATTAATCTAGTTATAAAAATGCCAGACAAGCTCCAATAACGATCAATAATATAACATTAATATTCAATACAAAACTAATTAATAACCACCTCCCAATTATCTATACGTTCACTTAATCAAAGTGTTCGTTCGTCCGTAATGTCAAAAACAAGAAGCCTGATAATTGGGGACTATAATTCATCCGATAGTTATGATTATAGTATAGCCTTATTGGCAACGGATGGTTTTATGCTTCCAGTTTTAGGGTTCCGGATCGACATCAATAGAACGATAAATCCGTAAAACAGTATAGGGCTCAACAACCAAACAAAGTACAGAAACATTCAAATAATCAAAGTATACTAAATTATATTTTTCTTTAACTATGAACTCTATCAATAAGACTTAAATTGAATTCAAAACATACCAATAAGCAATCAAAGCAAAAACATCATAGCAATTCTGGAAACAGCATTTCACGAGTTTTAAAAACCAAAGCAAAGATTTTTCCAGCTTTTAAATAAATAAAGCCAATACACACCATGAATAAACCCCACCAGCTGGCCATTTCATTAAGTCACTACGGAGGAATAATTTAATCAGTACCGTCGGCAAAACAACGATAACGCATGATTGATGGTGCTGCGCTGACGACGACGCGACGGTGCGATGCGATCTGCTGTCCGTACCGCATTGATCCTCGACTTATCTTATTTAAACGTTAGGAATATTGATCTTATGTATTTATAGATGAGCTTTGCATGTAGTGCCGGCTATCCAGTTTTTAACCAGTTTTCTTCAAGGAGACCTTTATTAGATTGGTAGTGTTGATTTGGATATTTTAAGTTTTCAAAATCTTTTGTCAATTTCCTAAAATTACTTTTTTGAGAACGTTTTTATTACTTTTACGTTTGTATAACTCTTATTCAAAAATGATAAAAGCTAAGTGTTTAATTTGAAAAGGATTTTTTATGAATGCGAATAAAAAATTTAATGCTTAGAAATGGAGACACAAAAAATAACACTTCTATCACATCTCCTATGTAATTTGTGAAAACGATTGTAAAACTTTAAACAATAATTAAGTCTCGTTTAAAAACGCATTTTATGGATTGTAATAAAATATCTGTCAAACCAAAATTGACAAACCAAAATCGCAAATTTAATATTGCTCATTCTATAAACTCTTATCAGTACGATCCTGTATCGCCCACGCTGAGATACTAACGAGCAGTACCGATAAAGCACGCAAGTTCAATTTATTTAGTTAAATTACCAGAGCGCATCATTTGCATTGGATTTCCATAGCATATCGGCGCACCATACGTCACTGTTCGAGAGACGAGAGATATCGCGGTGATTGAGGACGGACCGAGAATAAAACGGGTTAAGGACGGTTTCAGTGGAGGTCCTTATTTTTAAATTTTACTACGCATGTAGTTATTGGTGAAATTGAGCAACGGTTTTCTTAGTAAATTTTAAAAAAGCTATCTTAGAGCTTTTTCGAGTATTCACTTGTATGTAAACTACACCAATTTCAGAAGCTATTCTAAAACGCCAACTGTAATCTGGATGAAATTACACAATGCAAATTTAGTATTAGTAACATGAAAAGTTGGGCGTCCTGATTGAGTCCAAAGGCGTTTTGGAACAGCTTTTTAAATTGGTAGTAGTGTAAAAATTACTGTTGGTTGTGGGTGGGGGCGGCAAAATTAATGGGAGGGTCGTCTAGTTGGATCAAGATTTTTTTATTTATCACAGGAAATTAAAGAATATAATTAGCGGTTCATTCGGTATAACAGTTCATTTTTATATTAGATGCGAAGTATCGCATTTTAATGAGTTATTTGGATTTTTCGGGTTCAGTTGCCAAAAAACAAAACACATTTAAATGCGTTTTATCCCTTTTGTTAATTAAGGTAACTGTTGCTTTTTCAAAATTGTGTTTTATTCATTTTGGTGGTAAACCCATACAAACCTATTACCACAGGTACATTCACATTCATAATCGGATCATAAAAAGTCAGTAATGACCCGACGACACGGGAAGCCACACGGAATAGTTTGAAGACGAAAAAAGTATTCAATTGGTTCTAGTCCACTGTTTCGTGGGTCATTAGTGGCATTTTGTTTTGTTTTATAAATTACATGGATGGTAAAATTTCTTTTGTATCAGGTAGTACAATTTATGTCACTGTTGGAGATAAAGCGATGTCCCTAATGTCTGGTAATATTAAACTACATTCTTATTTTACATACCGTGAAGCCGCAAAGTCTTAAAACGTGGTTTATCATTTACCAGCCACTGTTATTACATACATGTAATATATTTAATAAATTAGTAATTTTAACATAATCATCCGTATTATGTGCAGAACTCAACTATTCACAGGATTTACAAAATAGTAAAAACTACTTCTTTATTTAAGTTATTGGGAAAAATAAATTATCATAGTTTAAAAAACGAACAATTTAAAAAATCTAACGTTTTTAAAAAAACTACCTCATAAAGTCTATCACTTCTTCATGATCAGTTTTTTTATTTAAAAAAAGACAATACCTTGTACAGAACCCCTAGAATGCAAACATGCTTACCTAGCTGATTCTCACGTTTTGCAAATGGAATGCAATGTCATGCCTTCAATATCATACCAATACCTTCGTTATTGCGCCTCATTGTTTTAGAAGATTGATTTTTTTATCCGCCATCTTTAATTGTAGACCAATCTCTATCAAACAAAATTGTTAATTAAGCTTTGCCCAAGGGTACGCTTATGATTTTTAAGAAATATCAAATCAAAATATTAAAATAGGATAGATTTACTAAAGTGAACCATTTCAAAATGAACAAGTATTTGCACCAATATTCTTACCTTGACTGGATGAATAATGATGATTTAATAATAATGATTGAGAATTTGTTCATAAAGTATTGTTATAGTCATCTATTTAACATCATTAAAATGATTAAGTTCGTTATTGTTACGTTAGAAAAGTAGCAGTCAAAAAGTTAATATTAAAAATTTATTGGTGGTCAGTTATTGAGTAGGAATTTACAGCCAGCTACTTGATTCGATAACTATAAAACTCTACTGATAAAGTGTTAAAATAGTGATTTATACAGATCACCAATTCGAATATATTGATGGTTGTAAAACAGACCGTTATAGAAACAAAGCTTTGAAAGCACCGCGAAATAGCGGTTCAATATGAATTGATATGTTACCTCGCCGCTCTTAATGTCCAAATTATCTTATAGCATCAGCTTCTGGGAATAGCACCCAATTTCTACCACTATTTAAAAAATCTGCTTCTACCGCACCGGGAGATTTCTTTTTAATAATCAGGCCGATACTCGGGTAGGTTCAGCTAAGCAGCCACATACTTAGTACTATTTGCTCCAAATCGAAAACGAACAACTAGTAGTTTTTCTCATGTTCAATTTTCTTAGTTTGAATTGTGTGACGTGTCAAAGTGTCCTGTCAGGTTTAAAGCACTTTGATTTTAGAAAGAAAGAAAGAAAGAAAATACATTTATTTGACACAATATATAACACATTACATGGTAAGAAAAGAAAATAATAAAAACAAGAAAAATAAATTACAAGGAATTTTGATGTTTAATCTTATGTGGTGCCATCAATTTTGCTTATTTCAATTTAACTTATACCATTATTTATTATCTGTTTTATTGTGACAAATTATTATAAATGAATTTATTTTAATTTTTTAAGAAGGCATGTCTGTCTGCTTTCTTTTGCACAATGCCCTATGGTGTTTCCTTTGTGATAAGTTAGTATGTGTTATAATAATAATGTGATTTATCTTTTAAATAGTATTTAACGACATCAAGTATAACATTGTGTACCTACGGTGGAAATAAATAAACTTATCTAATCTTATTTGATTATTCTAGACCGTCCTCTACCATAAGAATATTTGTTAAAGGAATGAATTTAAGATTTTTAGCAATCCTTTCTCTACCACGAGAAGAATGAATTTTAAAATCATTCAGCATTAGCAGATATTTTAAAGCTAATTCTTCTACTGGTATCCTCCTAGCCAAAATTTAAACAGACTAGACATTTGCGCAAAACAAATTATAGTGCACAAGTGCGTGCGGAACCACAGCTGCGATATTTATTCCTCACTCGTGTCGGTCTGCCGTCCCATCGGATTACGCCATTTAGAGGTATTTTTCCCTTAAAAATATTTACTTTCTTCCACAGGAAAAACCCCACAAATGCAGTCTGTGCTCGAAATCCTTCCCCACCCCTGGAGATCTGAAATCTCACATGTATGTGCACAGCGGCTCCTGGCCTTACAAATGCCACATCTGCTCCCGAGGGTTCAGCAAGCATACCAACTTGAAGAATCACCTGTTCTTGCATACTGGTAAGTTGAATTGACTACGACGACTTTACTCGGTTGGAATACATAGTTTTCCGCCTTGGAAAATTCTAAATTCTTAATTTCTGCGGGGGTAAATCAAAAGAATACATATCCAGTTTTCCTCCTTAGATTTTTTGTACAGGGGGGAAAATGGAATTAGAAAAAACGGTGAGAGGGAAAACTGGAATTGGTTTTTATTGGATTCCAGTTTTCCCCTCAAGAGGGATTTGTCAATGGGGAAAACAGGAATGAAAAAGTGTATATTAAATTTACACTTAAACAATAAATAAATTTACTTACCTTAGTAAGATGGAGAGTATTGGACCCCCACTACGATTATTAGACGACAATGTGACATTGTGTGCCAAATAGTGTGGGTGGTGGCACTGAGGATCGCTATTTTGTGTCGTTGTCCAGCTATGGACCGACGTGGGCTGTATTGACGAACCTCTATATCTAAATCAACCTAGAAGATTTTTCTTACTAAGGTAACTAAACGGTGTGTTTCTTTGTTACAGCTAAACACCAGAGAAACAGTGCTCGGGATACTACTTGAGTTTTACAAAACTGGGATTAAGTTCATACAAACAAGGTTTTGGCTCATAGATTTGTAAAAGAAACCTTTTAAAAAGACATAAACTAATGATAAAACTGTATGCCTGAATCAAGTGGGCTTTTTAAATATATAAAAAGTATTTTACTTATTTATAACTATTTATAACAGAATTTGTAAACTTTACGAAAGTGTGATATTAGATAATAATTTAGTGTTAAGCGTTAATTTATTCATATTATTTTTTATTCGTAATGGGTTTATTGTTTTTCCAAAATAAACTCAGAGAATTAAGGTAATTAATTCTCTAAGAAAATAAATGACAAATACCTATCAATAACTTATTGTAGCAAGTGAGTCAATGTAAAAGATTTTTGGGAAATGACTGAAAAATTAACTATTCTGTAAATATTTGTCATCTGTTAGATTAATCTTTTATATTAATCGATTAAATTGATCTGTTAGATTAATCTTTAATAAAAAACTATAGGTCTATTCTTATAAATTTTATTACATCAAGAAAGCTGTCGCAAGACTGATGAAATAATGAAATGACGGACTTAAGAAGGCTTAAATATTGTAGAAATAATGAGATGGGTTTTGTCCAATACATTTTGACTTAATACATTTATTTGACTGTAAATAATTTTATTTGTAAGATCTACATAGTAGTTATGTAGTAGACTGTAAGTCAGGGATATAGTATACCTACATTACGTATGTATATTGTGATTTCCGTTTCCGTCCAAATGTGTGTATAAATAGATTTTTTATACAAATTATCAACTTATTTATATACTGGTAACTGTAATCTAATAAAGATTCTTCGAGGAAAACGGTGATATTTCATTTCATTTTCCCTGATTTCAGATTTCGAAAACTTTATATTGATAAACCTACTAAAATTTTGCCTAACAAAAGGTAGGCTTAAAAATAAGCTCTTAGACAAATAACTAGGTACTGACGAAAACTAAAAGAAGAGTAATGACAGTGTTATAATTCCTATACCTAATGAAAATTAGAGAATCAGAAAATTATAAAACCAGGTCCAAAAAAGGCACCAACTTTGATGGGAATCGAACCCATACATCTTAAATGACTTCTTAGTATCAAAAAATGCCGAACATGTAAAACTTAATAGGAAAGCCAAAAGGGCCATTTTTACAAGGAAATTATGTAGGCGATCAACTCTTTAATTTCGGCTAATAGGTTCTAAGTAGTCGACATCGTGATCAAAGAAACTTTGTGGTTCAAGAGACCACCCATGTTAACAACAAGTAATTGTTTTAGGCCGATTTCTAGGCCTCGACTCCGAGTTTAATAATATATGTTCCTACCTTTCTTTGTTGGTAAACAATTTAAAAACTAGTTGGACACATTCGGCACAGTCTAATTTATAATAAGGAAGTGATACTATTGTGATATGTTTTACTAGTTTCTGCCCACGGTTTCGCACGCGTTGTTTTTATGGAAACGTTTAAGGTTATTTATATTCCATGGGAACTGATTTATGGGATAAAAAGTAGCCTATGTTTTATTCCAGGCCTGGAACTGCCTGCATGCAATTTCCTGTTTGCGAATTTCAACCCGATCGTTCAGTAGTATTGTAATAAAGAATTAATAAACTTCCATCCATCCATCCAAATAAACATAAGTATAACATTCGCATATATAATATTCGTGTGGTGCGAAAGTTTGGATATTTAAATGGATGTACCTCTTTTCATGAAAATTATTGAAAGGACCGAGTTAAAATTTTGAATACAGGTAGTTCAAGGCCTGGAATAAAACATAGTCATCTTTTTATCCTATAAATCAGTTCCCATGGGATAGAAATATAATCTTTAGATATAATATAACGTTTCCATAGAAACAACACGTGCGAAGCAGCGGGCAGAAACTAGTAGTTATATGTGTATTATATAATTATGTCTGTGGTTTTGGGAGGTATGCTAAGCTGCGGACGCACGTGTAAACCAAGTTAATGTCAAATCAATCGCTAAACCCAAGTCAAGTGGTTTCACAGAACTACTTATATCGAGATATACATAGTTCTTTGATCGGTTAGAAGCGTTGCTGGGAACACAAACTCATTTGAGGGGTCTTTGTCATCGCTTACGTACCAGCTTTTCTCGAACCGAATGGTCTGTTGCGTGACTATAATAAGAAATGAATAGAAAAAACATTTATTTGGACACAGGTAGGTACAAAATACAGGCATAGAATAAAGAAACGGAAAACAAAGGGATTTAACATGAAGGTAAGTGAGACAAAAGGGCGATACTAAAAAGAAGACTGCCTCCATGACCCTGCGACGAAATAGGGGTTGGCTCAGAGTATAAGAAAGTCCCATGATCACTAGTCCCATATGAGTTGGGGAGTCCTATAATTGTGTGGGCCGCTATATGCGTCGTCCCATCTTCCGAGGACATCCGTGAGCGCTGCTGTGGCGCCAGATTTGGCTGAAAATGTTAAGAGGCTCAAATATGCAGGATGACACAAAAAAAAATGAAAGAACACATAACATGCGTCGACAAACTTGCCTCTTCTCATCTTCCGAGGACATCCATGAAGGCTGGTGCGGCAGCAGAATTGGCTAAAGATCTCAAGAGGCATAAACATGCAAACCGACTTAAAAAAATGAGGCAAAACAAAAAACTTACTTCATTTCTTTAAAGGAACACTGTAATAAACCTTTCAATTCTATTGGCACCTTCAACTCGACCGGACGTAATTTCTGTAGCTCTAGGAGCACATTAGGGTTCAACTAAAGTTATTCCTAGGCACCAACAATAAAATGCAATCAAATAAATTACAATTGAAATAAAACACCAGAAATAAGGGCATTTGTACACGAAGCTTAAAATCGGACGGCAACCAGAACGGCATGCAAATATGGCCTGCAATATCGTTTCGTATCGTATTTCTCATTTGCAATGCTATGATATGTTTTGTTTGAGTAGATTTTGACGCACAGACTTATTAAAATATCTAGGACATAAATTCAAATAAAAGTCAGTCATATATAACATCAAAAAATATAGAACATAAATTATTTTAATTTTCACATACGCAAATATTAATTATTATTTATCTAAACGGACTAAACAAACGAAAGAATAAGGGATTATCGCCTTTAAGTATGTTCGTCGATTTTTCCGTCAATTATGAACCGATTTGGAAAACAATATGGCTATTTTAAACAGAATTAACCTGAACTCATATTTTTTTTCCTTGACGGTATTTGCTTCTAAAAACTTAGAAAACAGTGTGACTCATAAATGTCATGTCAGGTTTTGGTTTTCAAAACATCGATCGATAAATTCGATCATATTGAATAGGAAAATATTCCTGTGTCTAGTTTAAAGCCAGAGAAGACATCTCAAGCCCGGACAAAACGACACGTACCAGATTTACGTTTAAGAATTTGGGATTACGAGTATAATAAGCTATCAAATCTATCACCTCAAATGACGTTTGGAACTATTCTGCCAATACCTTAAATATCGTTTTTTGGCTTCCTCGGCGCACAGAACGAACCGTCTGTAAACCCCTTAGACCTGAATAAAATGTTTGAATAGCTTTTATCGCACACTGGGAGCATGTACCATCCCACAGGACAGCGCATGCGCCACGGCAGCCACAATTAAGACTTAATACCTCCAACTGGACTTGTTTTATGCAAATCCGTGGAGGAGTTGCGTGTACACGCCTACTGGATTCTAAACTTTGTGATTCAGAGCGTAGTGATGGGTGTTTTATAATCTATGGGGTTTTTAATCGACTTCTGTAAATAGTTTTGCTTCTGTGCTAGTTTGAAGTTATTTGTGTGGAAGAGTCTGTGCTTAGAATTGCTTGTGTCTAAAATTCACCTCTACAAAAAACCTCAATCTAGAAATAATTTGGTTCCGCATAAGGTTAATTTTCAATGAGAATGATTTCTTGGCAAAAAAGTGCTCGACTGGACTGCTGAAAATGGTACACCTACCTAGATACTCTACAGACACTCTAATGAGGTCTTGGGTTAATATTGTTTACCCTAAACCTCATTAGAAGGCTGGTATCTTTCGCGAAAGAATATTGAAGATTTGGAATTTTGACTGTCGAAAAAAGAGAAAAAATATAATGACGGTTTTTTTCTTTTTTTGTAAAACGCCTCATTTTTATGTAAGCAGTGTCAAAACTCTGACTTATTATATCAAATCTCTGCCTTATTATATCAGCCCACAAAGTTCAATGCAGATCATGGGCCTTCCCAAACGACGCCATAAATAGCCTAAAATAACTAAAAGTAAAAAACTTTTTCTATTGATTAATTAAAATTACCAATACAACTATGAAAAGATACTACCTGACTACCTAGGCTATAGATACCTACCCCATTTATATTCGTCAATATGCCTATTAAAATTCTCAGCCAGCACGACGGTATAGTTACTATTGTACAGTACGATATTGTCTGTACAAATTGTAACTCATAGTAACCCATCAGTTTTTTTGTGCGTGGAATGGGAGCGGTGTCCATCAGATAGCACAACAAAAACCCGTTGACGGTATCACAAAGGCGCCACCGACTCTCGATTACTCCTATGACAATGCATTTTAGCTCCATATTGATCCAGACAGAGGTTATTTATAAACGCGTTGGCTTTGCCTGATGCTGAGTTATATATATAGCAGCCTTATCACATTGCTGATTTGCCTGAGACTTTAAAGCAATGCATTTGTGCGGCGATCATGCCGTGACGACGACGCGACGCCGCGATTTTTCTTTGACGGTAGTGTTCCATATCGCCAGTGTGGTGAGGCTGTAAAAACCAGCAGCGCAAAGCTAGTCATCGAGGTATTTCATTGTGCCAAACACCATAAAGGAATTGAGAAGTGGGTACCTCTAGGAATGAAAAATGTAGAGTTTTCTAGAATGCAAAAAAGCTTGATTACAACCAAAAGCTCTTGACTTTTGCTGTAACATCACTAAATTAACCCATCGCTCGTCAATCGTAAAAACTAATCTGACCGCTTCAAGTTTATCAATAAGGTTCGAATGTTTGGACTTAATTTGATTTTTTGTGTGAGACGGTTTTGATAGTTCTTTGTAAACGACTACTTTAACCAGGCCCCTTCATTCCAACCTACTATTCACTGCTCCAGATCAGTTAATAATGGTGGGTATTGATGAACTCTTTGTTATCAGCCAGTATAAAGTTACCTGCATTTTCACCGGTGGTGTTTTCATTTGTAGGTGAGGTTATGATGGTTGTGAGAGGTAGCCGATACACTAACTCCCGTGGTGCGATCTATGGTTGTGCTCGCGTCGCTCTTATTGTTGGTTTTAAGTTTAGATGAGCTGATAGAAGAGAAATAAGTATTTTTTTTTACAAAGAAAAGTTACAATAAACTAATAGAAACAAGTTAGAACTAGTATTTGCAATTAAGGTAAGTGAAGACTATTGCAAACAATCTACAGGTAGCTCAACTGATCCATATCCATAACATTATTAATATTTTTGCTCATTGACATATGTATGTATATTGGATTATTCGTTTTGTTAAATTCTATGCTAGTGATTAATTAGGTTGACTACACTATTGCATTAGGTAATACCTGTAAAAATAGTTGTAATGCTTTAAATAAATAAATAAAAAAAACAGTTGGAAGCATCCCCAAGACGCTGGCTACATTGCCCCGCTCTATGGCAATGCTGATGTGTTGCGCATAAGTGAAATTAGTAAGTACATACCATTTGATGAAATTTAGAGCATCCAGTAATAAAAATAAGAGCAGTAAAGAACAAAGTGTTATATACCGCATAGATAGACCGAATTATTTGAATTATTTTCAGGTACCTAACAAAGTAACTCCTAAATCTTAACAGTAAATAATTATTTTTGTTGCTTTTTGACATAAAAACTTTGGATTTTAATTGCGTTGTGCGTTGTAGTTTACATATGTATACAAATTACTCGTATTTATTTATATTTGGATAGCGTAATGTAAGGTAGAGCATTGATGATCTAGAGAAAAAATACCCAGTACCATAAACCAGTGTTGAGATGGGTATCTCCGACACCTATAATACAAACCAGATCAATCTTAAACGCAAACAATACTTTGGCAATCATCACTTTAAACAAACAATAATATCAGAAACGTGAGGTTCCTTTCTTCGCACGAACTCAATCTATCATTGATAGAGGAATTTGAGTTCTGTCGCTTTAACTTAAGTAAGGTTTTGGTATAGCTGTTTTTGTATTAGATCGCATGGAATTGGTTTTGCTTTGAACCGCAGCACGCGCCCTCTTTAGTCTAGTTTGTACAGATACTTAGGGTTGTCACTTTACAATAGATCAAAAGGTTTAAAGATATGCAAAGTGAAATTAGTTATTAAAAAAACGGTGCCTCAAAAGCTGCTAGCTAGCTAATAAAAGCAATGATTGCTTATTTTGATTTATAACACCGGCTGCTAAAAATTGAATAGGTAGCTTATTTAGCAATAACATTGAATTCCTACTACCAATATTTTTCAATGATAACATTTATATAAAAAAAATCTGATACTTCTTTTATAAATTATCTATTTGATTTAATTATATTCATTCTAAATCAAGTATATTAAATCGAAGCGCTCTCGGTATTGCTATAGTACTGTTACTCAAAATATGTGAATTAAGTATTAAACCACTGACCAGCTTCTAATTTTCACAACCCTATTCGGAACCCAGTATAAAGGCCATTTGGCACTTACTCTGATAGTTTTGAATCAGTATCAAATTACACTTATTTGTGTGTTTGTTTGTATTGTTAGATGAGCAAATAATAACAACATATGCTATAGGTGTTTTGAATTTTACCATGAGGCTAGGGTGGAAAAACCCTCTTTCGTCGAGTAAAAAAGCATATGATATACGGAATTGAACTGACAAATAAATAATGCTGGACAATCCACACAACATAAACTAGCCCCAAAGCTAAACAGACCTTGTGTAATGTGTTAACATAGATGGACGAAAGACCATCTTTAAAATATAAAACATAAATAATGTAGACCTAAAAAGTAATGTCTTCTCTTTAAAAAAAACAGTTACAATCAAATAATAAAAACAAATTAGAGCTAGTATTAACAATTGAAACAAAAACGTAAACTTTATCTTCTCGTTCAAAATACAATAGAAAAGAAGATGATAATCAAATAACAAACATAATCAAATAATGCAAATACTTTCGCGCCAGAGTAATAAGTAACACAATTAAGAACACCTACCGATCGCGCCTGGCCATCATAAACTGAGATTGCGAGTCCAGAATTATGCCCTCTTAGCACGCCATCTTATGGTATCAACACACTAGCTCCAGTCCTTGGTTTTCCTCATATGAAAACAAAAGTATTAATGTAGAGTAGTTAAAGCCATCTAGACAGTTTTCTATAGTTTTAATTTACTCTTCCTTGTTGTTCCTTTGAACCCTTATATTTTCATAGATGATTTTCACTAACAATGTTTCAAATCAAGGGTTAGTCGCATCAATTATGTATAATATTGGCATATTAAGACTCGAAACCAAAAATAATTCATACATACAAACATTTTAATTTACAAATTGGAGTGTGACCATAAATTTTGCACTTCGCACCCAGATACTTTGTGCAAATCGAACATCGATGATTTATGAACAATTATCGATTAATTCAAGCAGCGGTCGTAAGTTTAATCGAGATTATTAAGCACTCGAAATGGGTGAGAGAATCGATAGCACGCAAATCATGGTTACTGCAGAAACTTGTAATGATCTACGTCTAAGGTTTTAGTTTCAGCAAGAAAATTGAGATCCGGAAGCTGAACAGCGTTGTTAAACTTTATATTGACGGAGAGAAGGACTTGACATGAAAAGTTAAAAATGGTGTCTATTTAAATAAAATTTTCGCAAGCATCTTATCATATAAGTGGTTTTCCTATAATATCATATACGAAAATCACAAAGTTCTTTTAGATTTTGCCCTCGAATAAGATAATTATGTTTTTCGAACATTTTCAAAAAGAAAAAGAAGGAATTTGCCTTTTTTTTGTAGCTTTCACTGCTGCTGAACCGTAATTTTAGGGCAGAACAATGCTAGAACACCCCTCAAAAGGTTGAGGGGTGTTCTATAATCCTTCTGGCTTTCTTTGTTTCATGTGGTTAAGACAAGGGTCTCAACCATATTAAAACAAAGAAAGCCAAAGGCTCACCCACACTAAAATCGGTTACTGACGTCGCCGAATCGCTAACGGTCGCAACAGGTGGATATACACCTGCCAACCGCCGCTTCCGACATTACATTAGATAGAGCTCTATGTTTTTATAGGACACTATAGGAATGGTATAATTGAATGGTATTCTATTGTGGAAGGAAGACACCTTGCAGCTTATGGTTTAAATTCTTAAGGTTAGATGTTGGACCTATCTTATCTTGAAGAAGGTAATTTTCTGGCTTCAGAACGTAAAACCGTTGAATTCTTTCTCGGAACTGACTTCAGTGAGGGATGGATGTTGACCGGATGTTGACAGTCGGAACAACAACCCGGAAGTTTGATGATAATAGAAGGCATCCGAGAGTGTTTTCATGTACCTAATGTGCGAAGTATGAATTTTGAGAGTTTGAGTGAGTTTAATAATTTTTTATACCAAAAAAATGGCGGCGTAGTAGTGATATTGAAGAGCTTGTCCTTTGATTCGCAGACTACTATTGTATGAACACCACGAAATTTGCAGAAAGTTGGTTAAAATGCAAAGGGGACCATTTTAACATCAGATAAGGTGTACTGGGATTTTGGCATGCAGTGTACGAGATTTGACACCGCGCTACATAACGCAAGGGGAGCACCCTTACATAAAGTAATGTAAATAATAATTTAATAAAAGTTTAGAAAACATCATAATTAACAGCATTAATTGATACCTCCATCATCAATGCTGAATGTACTTACAGACCCTAGGGTCGAGACAGGTGCAGGGCGCACGCGCCGCGACCGTTAGCAGTAGAAAGTGCGAGACCGCGCCGGCACGCGAGTATTGTGACCATGGATTTAGAACATTCGAATCATATTATATTTAGACTTACTATATGTATGTTATAGGTAAATAACCATGTATTAGACACATAAGAGATATGAACATACTAGTGGTTTCTTTTTCACTTCTTCCACTAGTGAACAAAAAATTGAAGTGAACAGTAAAATAATCTTATTTGATAATTATTTATGGTATAAAGTATGACTTGTCTAAGTGCTTATTTTGAAGGAATTTGAACTCTCAAAAGATGTATTATATTATACCAGCTGCCGCAGTTTCGCCTGCGTGGAAATCTATGTGTCAAATAATTTATAAACCTTCCTTTTGAATCACTCTATCTATAAAAAAACCGTATCAAAGATCTAAGTATACATAGGGGCAGATAGCTGGAAGCGACTTTGTTTTATACTATGTAGTGATGAGAGGTTTTTCGAAGAGTTTGATACGTTTTTTATTTGATGAGTTTGAGTTTGTTACAACTCAAAGCATGGACACCATACAACCTTACCAAACTTATTCGTGGTGATTAATGTATAAGGAAATTAGACGGCTGCTGTTGTTTTATCTACTTAACTGCACGCCTTCGGCTTTTTTGCCTCGTATGTGGAGCACTTGCTAATGCTAGAGCCATTATGATGGCATAGCTAGCGAGTTTGTTACCAGGTGTGGTTGATACTTGCTAGTACCTACCAAGCTTAGATAAACTGTTAATCCTCGCACGATTAGAATCGGATGGAACCATTTCTAACGAATACTGGTCTGACATTTGGACTTACTTTAGTGATTAGTTTGACAAGATTTCATTAATTTCGAAAACGCGCGGGCTTGTATGAGGATGTGACGCTTTGATATTTATTTTGAACAAGGTGATCTCGCGCATTAAACGAGGGTAGTTGTTGTCAGTGGAAAGCTTAAAGATTAGCTATGGGACCTCTCCACTAGGTTTCGCGTCGAGTAATCATATAATAAAGTTGTATAGCTTATAATGATTTTTCGTGTAGAGACATATAATGTAAATTATACTTTACCAATAAAATGACTATCTACTGTAGATTTCTAATCAAGCGATACTCCTGGCCGTGGAAATTAAAAAACAAGCGGGCTTCTTAAGATACTACCATAATGTAAGTTTATCAGAAAGACGGAATCGCAATGCGGGTAATATGGGATGTTATTAAAAATATCAGAAAGGAAGTCGGAACGGTTGGACCAACGGACAGAAAACCCCTTTGTGTCTGAGTCACCCTCGCATTCACATTTTTCGAAGGTTATTTAATATCATCATCATCAGCCCGCTGACAACCACGCGGGATATAGGCCTCCTCTTTTAATAAGTATAAATAAATAAAAACCTACCTATAAGTACAAGTATTCTAACTCGATAACCCGGCGCCAATGCCCGATATATTATATTTTCATTTTTTTTCTCAAAATTTTTTAGTTATTTTTTTTTAACTTCGCCAATATTATCTCTGGATGATCCCTCAACGCCATTTTTCACAAAAAATCAAAAAAACGTAGGATAAATTTATAATAACTTAAAATATAGAAATTTAAATATGTTACGAAAATACCGCGTCAGCGATGACGCTGGGTCATACTGACCCGTATTCCCGCAACACATGTATAGTACCAGTGTAACTGACCAGAGCAAAGCACATTACAACAAGCTACTTGATAATAAAAATCAAATTAAGACTGAGGCACGATCTCTTTGGTATCTGAAACGTGGCGTAACAATTTTTTCTCGGCTGCTCGTGCCAGGACCACGAAATTTCCGTTCGTCATCGTCCGTTGGGTGATCTTCTAAGTATTTGGGTTCCTTGGATTATTTTGTGTGGCTGACTTCTGCATCAGGTGCCGTCTTAGACATTTTACGCACATTACTTGCATTTGAAACCATTAAAGTTTTATGTACATTGTGTAATTTTTCGGACAGAACACTGAATGTAAGAGATATTTCATCCCTTACCGTCAATGTATTTAAGTGTATATTTATGTATGTATTATTGATATATTTAAGTGTATAAAGGAGTAATTATGATTATTTTCAGAGATATTATATACTAGTTCCTGCCCGCGGCTTCGCATGCTTTTTTATGGTTATTTCTATCCCATGGGAACTATTTTATGTATTTATGGGATAAAAAGTACCCTGTTTTATTCTTGGCTTAGCTACCTGTAAGCAAAATGTTTGCCCGATCCGTTCAGTGCTTTTTGCGTGAAAGAGAAACACACATCTTTATTCATCCTCTTACACAAACTTTCGCGTTTATAATATACTAGCGGACCTTCCCAGCTTCACACGGTTTTAGTATGGAACCCTAACTTTTTTGAAAATATAATATAGCCTATGTTCACCACGGATAGTGTAGCTTCCCAACGGTGAAATAATTTTTCAAATCGGTCCTGTAGTTTCGGAGCCTATTCATTACAAACAAACAAACAAAAAATCAATACCTTTCATCTTTATAATATTATATTAGTATAGAAGTAGGATTCTATTCTGTTTGGACCCGATATAAAACATCCAGAACCCTAGGCCATAATCCAATCTACTTTTATCCCAAACCTCAGCTCACAGAATACACATAAAAAACACAAAAAGCAAGGTGCGGTGGACCGCGGTGAATCTGAACACGCGACAGCGTGACGGGTGCCCGCCACGACATCGGTAAATCATCACCACAAAAACCTAATGCAGGTTCCATAGGGCTACTTTCGTAGGCATTGACGCGTTATTGATGCACCGATTTGAAAGCCGTGGAGCAAGACCAGTTAGATCACCATTTTCGAATTATTTTTACAAATAAATAATCTTCGCTTTGGTATTATGCAAACTAGGTTATTGTGTTAGGGCAACAAGATAAGTCAGGACCTCATAGACCTTACAAGCCCGCTCATCTGCATGCTGAGAGGGCTACTTAGTACCAACACAAAGTTCACCTACATTTGATTGAGTTTAAAAAAAATCCCCCGAGTTTTTTTTTATATAAATCTTCGCTAACCTAGGGTACCGCTTTTGTACGCTGAAAGTTGCAAGTGACAAACTCGTAAGCTAATTCAGTTGTTGAAGGTTCTTTGCTAAAACATGGCCGTGCTTTAGCAATGTTTTAGAACTCTAAAAGATTAAGCCAGGAAGAGACTGTCATCAGTATTGGTCGTGAAGATAGATAACCAAGAACTAGCGCAGAGAGCGTGTACTTTGGGTAGCTAGATATGTAAAACAAAACCCCAGGAGATAGAGGAGGATTATAATATAATCCTCCTCTGTCTCACGAATTTTTCACAAATGTTTTGTATATTATACAAAACATAATATGTGAAAATTTCGATGATATTGCAGACTTTGCAGAGCACGTAGAGAATTTTTTCTAAAAACTCCTCATAGACTTGTTTTACCTGTATTAATTCCCCAGAATTTTAACGCGATTCCTGCAAAGCGGCCGTAAATGTTGTTTTATTCATTGCAGTAAAAAAACGATTGAACTAACCAATACGACTATCAATACACCTTATGCCCCATCGGCCATGTGTTGCCCATATGCCTAATGATACATTACGTACAAATCCTGCAACATTACGTATAGAACCTTTGTTCGTTTTTTGTTTCCACCCTTTCAATGAATGGTAGCGTCAATTAGAATCTTTTGTACGGATATGGATGAGATTAGTCAGGTTTTATTGAAGGGTAATTATGAATGGAGGGATAAAAGAGTCGGACCTTATGGTACGTTATTTGAAAGTCGAATTCGTAGCATTCATATGATTTTTTATGATGACCTCTGTGGCTTGGCGGGCGAAGGTTCGCCTGCGGACTGACCGAGGACCGAGGAGGTTGCGGGTTCAATTCCCGCCTTGAAACAAGAATTTGTCCAATCTGCACATATTTGTTTCATGTGTTCTGGGTACTCCCTGTATAAAAAAATATACATATTATGTATATTATCAGTCATCTAGTACCCATAACACAAGCTCTAAGGGGCTAGATGATGCTGTGTGGATTGTCCAGCATTATTTATTTGTTTTGTGGGACAGAGAAGAAAGAATTAAGAGAAAGGTTCGTTGCGGTGCGATATCACCAACGCTGGAATTAGATCTTGTATAAAAAACTTAATATTTTCACTTATACAATTTACTATGAAGTCTTAATTATAATTGTGTAACTGAACTTGTTTACTTGTTTGTGTGTGTGCTAGTGTCTAATAAATATTTTTCTTTCTTACTTTCTTTCTTTTAGATCCTT
The DNA here is from genome assembly GCA_943735965.1 of Eupithecia abbreviata. Lineage (NCBI taxonomy): Eukaryota > Metazoa > Arthropoda > Insecta > Lepidoptera > Geometridae > Eupithecia > Eupithecia abbreviata. The sequence goes on along the minus strand of OX030982.1, from coordinate 7,703,254 downwards.
AGTAACTTGGTCCTGGGCAAACGTGTTCTTGAGTGGAGACCACGACTCGGTAAACGTAGTGTAGGACGCGCTCCGACCAGGTGGGATGACGACCTGCGAAAGACTGCAGGTAGATTTTGGAATTTGGGTATCACGGACAGCCCCCTTTGCAGAGGGTGCATGAATGCAGAGGAGACGGCAGCGCATGTGCTTGTAGATTGCAACAGCGTGGCTTCTCAAAGACTGCATCACCTTGGGACATCGAGGAAGCCTAGGCATGCACCGGCATCAGCGAGCTGCTGGCCTTCCTGGATAACATCGGGTGGTTAGACAAGCAACCCACCCGACACGCAAAAAAGGCCCACCGGCGGCCAAGTTGCGGAAACCAGTCCAGAAACAAGTAACAAGTAAGTAAGATGCTTGACGCTTCAAGCTGAAGACAGGGCGCTATGGCACTCGTTGGGGGAGGCCTATGTCCAGCAGTAGACTAATATAGGCTGATAATGATGATGATGATGATGATGAGATCCTTGGTTCCTGATGGTTTTACATAGTGTTCATTAAAACGAGTATTGTAGGTAAAATTTAACGGATATTTATCGCGTTTATTCACCTTTTTCTCCCGACAACGTTTCAACAGGTTTACACACTGTCGTGGTCACGGAATGACTCACAACGCGGTGTATATACCCGTTATGTTATAAATATAATTATGTGCTCCGATCGCGTAAGTATAAAAATATTTAAAACGAGTATTGTTATCGATAAGTGCAAAAAAGAGTTCGATTGAAATAGCCGCCATAGTATTTTGTCGATACTGTACCTGATGTAATTCTAACCAGTAGTTATTTAACAGGAAATTGTATAAAAGAAAAAATAGAACTACCAAAACCGCATTCAGTTGCTACCAATTGCATCTACCCATGATCGTTACGGTTATACGATGAAAGCTCCACTCCTTTGTTTCAATGTACATTGCTGGTTTTGCTTCTAAACTCAGGGTAGTTTTCAAGTAGAAGCAGCAATGTGTTATAAAATGTTGAAATTGCCGTTTAAGTCGCAACCGAAATGTAACCTAAGTGATTGCTTTCTTGCAATAAATTTTCGGTTCGTGTGAATTAACCACGCCTATTTAATGATCTTTATACCGGTCAATAATTATTTTATTAATATACAACACCTTTTCGCCTATTTTCCCCGAGTGATTTAGTGTTTCACCAAATAAATTACATATTAATAATGTTTATTATATGTATGTATAATGAAATCTTCACTAGTTTTAAAAATAGAGGATACGTTTTGTGTGGTAGGATGCTAAGATCGAACCAACTGTTTTTTTTTTCTAAATTATTTCCATTAATAATATTTTTTCATTAAGTTCAGTTAGTGTTAGGGATTCTCACGAATTCATGTATTATTTCAATAAATATAAATGATTCTGGACACACAGCATCATCTAGCCCTAACTAGAGCTTGTGTTATGGGGACTAGATGACTGATATACTTATTACAATATATTACATACATATATATATTTTTTTATTAAACATAAAAATTACCCAGAATCAAATATTTGCAGGTCGTAGCAAAAATCGTCCCAAAGCGGGACTCGAACCCTCCAAAGCCTTCGTCGCAGGCGTACCATCGTCCGCTACGCCACATTGGTCGTCAATATGATACTTTTTAACTTGATTGGTATATATAACAAACTCCTATGCAGTATGCACTACTAATAAATAATTAATACAAAGCACACTGTAAGTACGTAAAATAACCGTGAATAATGGTCGTCTATAATTTTTTGTTAAATAAGATTTTTTTTTGTTAAAAATAAAAAATTATGAGTCATCTCACACATTAAACTTAAAATTACCATCTATGTAGTATGTACCAGTACTAAATAGTTATTCCAAGGCACACGGTTGGTACGTAAAATAACCATCTCTGGTCATTTTACGTACCTAGTTTAGTTTAATGGTCATCTACATATATGTATGACTCATTTCACACATATAGATAACCATTAAACTAAAAAGTATCATGTAGCAACCATCACTTCGCATACATATCAAGGATCAAGATCGTTCATTCCAGCGGTTGCGGACCTTAGTTCGGTGATCGATTTCTAATGAAATATCTTTAAATTTAAGCGTCGCCTACGCATATAAAACCGGACTAATTGGCCTGGTTATCGGTCCATGCGTTAATGACTTATTGGGTTACCTTAGAGATTGTAAAAGAGATGTTGAATGTATTGACGAAGGTGCAATGAAGGTGCTTTTGAAGGTATACGTAGCCTCTTGAATACCAATTTATAATTTTTCTATTTGATCAAACGACGCCGGTTCTATAATTACCATCATCGTCAGGACATAGGAGTCGTCTTCTGGACATGGGCCATAGATAGGATACATTTTTATTTGTTACTATTTTATTACATTGCAGCTTTTTGGGAGGGTGAGATATTCACAATGTATAAATAAATAATATTTTTTGGGTTACACTACATAGTTATAAGACTATGTAACCCAAAAATCTATTACATGATTTTTCCTATTGCAGATTTAATATATAAATCCGGGTACCTGACTGGCGTTACAGGGCGTAATGTAACATGTTACACAGCGAGCATTCGTGCAGTCAGTGCGGGAAAAGAAGACGCTCGTTTCGGCTCGCATCACATCCCGTCACACTAGTCTGTACCTGCTTAATGATATAAAAGGTTGTTATTAAGAAAAAAAAAATTATATATAAAATTTATTCACCATGAACCATAATAGGAACTCTATATTGCCGCCGAAATATAAATCAATTGCATCACAAATCAATCTTGTTAGCCCACCCAATTATTATAACGGTTAGACCACCCAATTTAATGAATTAAGACAACTACTTTCATCCAGCTTCAAGCTTAGTCAGTACGGTAATTAATCAACTGTTTTGTATTGTATATCAGAAAAAATAGAAGGGCTATGGCACTATGAGTTGGTAAAGGGTAGAACCCTTAAGTACCCAAACACATTAAACGTAAATTTGAAATATTCACAGAATATTTAGTAATATATTCACATTAAAAATTAAAATATTTAAGGGGGGCTCCCATACAAATTTAGATTTTTATGCCGTTTTTATAGATAATGGTACGGGACCCTTTGTGCACGAATCCGACTCGTACTTGGCCGGTATTATTTTATAACTGGCCAGGACTTTATCAAAGCGAATTGCGTTCAAACTTTTTATTAAAACAGTGTTCCAAATTAAAAAGCTATTTCGTGCGCCCCGGAATGATCCATTTTGCTCGCACTTATCGAGGAAAAATCCTCCTTTTTTCGAATAGGTGGGATGAAAAAAACTATTATTAACATCATATAAATAAAACATCTTGTTTTCACTAATAATAATTACCTAATCTACAATCTACACACGTGCTATTCGATCAGATCAAAGCTTGCCGATATCGACCAATACAAGCAATTTCCATAAATTCTGACAATTACCAATTTTCTATAAAATCAGTTAGAACGGTTTGGCTCGTGTTCGTGGTTAAATAAGATGGATGTTAATTTTTAAAATTTTGATTAGTTGAATTCTAATTGATGGAAATTAACTCACTGTGGCTTGATCAACTTCGAAAAGTTTCGTAATGTGTTTTGGAGAAAAGATTTGGAACTTTTCTTAAAAAAACTTTTCTTAAAACCTAGGCTAGATGATATCACACAAGATCATTAGTCCCGAAGTAGACAAAACTTCTAGCAGGTCAAATGGTAACATTATTCTGCAAATTTCTACACTCTCAGTAACTGATTCCAGAAATTTCTCAACTAATAATTTTCTCTTATTAAATACTAGAACAGCCTTGTTGACAGCGGCTGTATCGTAAACCACAAGAAACAATATTTTACGGACAGTATCAAAATTATTCGTCTATGTGGACGGGCGTGGTGGCCACAATATTGTCGGATCTCACCTGCCATTCCATAAATGAGTGGTACAAAAGTAAATGTTCTAGCCTTATTGAATTTACATATTGATTAATTCTCTTATGTCATGTACCTACCCAAAAAATATCATTTGAATACTATTTTTGTCATGGTGATTGAAATTTTGACTTAGCAGCTCTTAGTCTAAGCGGTTTTGCTGCAAGGAAAAGATTTCCCTTCTCTTCTTCCTCGTCCCTTTGTGTCTTGACATTTAAATAAATAATGCTGGACAATTCGCATAGCATTACCTAGCCCTATGCTAAGCAGAGCTTATGTTATGGGTACTAGATAACAGATATAGGTAGGTATTTAATGCAATACACGACATACAGAGTTCTTTATTATTATACATAGGAAACATCTATAGAACACCCGGAACAAATATCCAAACATTTCACCAAGGCGGGCATCGAGCCCACAACCTTTAGCATCGCAGGCGAACACAAAAGTCGTTAATACGTCTGATACGATTTAAGAATGTAATTGTACAGTCTTTTAAAACTTTTGAGCGTCTATCCTAAAACTTGCACCAAACAACATGCCCGCAGGCAGAAACACCTGAACTGATCTATAGCTGCAACGGTATTGCGGGCCAAATTGTTACTTGCAATGTTTTACTTTAAATAGATGTGTGTTGCTTTGTTTGTAGACCATTCGTCAGTAGGATCCTTTTCAATGCCGTTTTCCTTATTGTTAGCCGACGTATCTGTTGATACGATCTACAAAGGCTAAATCGTTAATAACTGTCTAGTATTATTTAAGCACACCTACGCGGCGCATTTTAGCTGCGTACTTCGTTTGTTTGACAACGTGGGTAACCACGTTTCCACTGCAGCTTACTATACAGGCGTCACTTCCCCGCCCGTTCCATCTCACGAAGTCAAGCTACGCAGGCAGGCGTGTACTGTACCGCGTGCATAACGTGTTCCGCGTGCATAGCGTTGAGAGCCATGAGCTGCGTGAGCCCCATATTTGAAAAAAGCTACGCACATAGCAATCGCCTCTCCATGCGTAGCGGTGAGACAGCGGCGATATACTTTGCACAAGATGAGAAGATGTTTATTTTGACCTAGTTATTTCTAGAGTTAGTAACTACAGATTAGAGCCATAAGTGCCTACTGCGGTCAATCCATGTTACATAAAAACACCAATAAATAGTCGCCGAAATAGGCTTCCAGCTATTACGGTAAATCGCCCGTCTGATACGATTTTTTTATGATTCACAATGAATAGTTATTAAAGATGAAAGATTTGGCGTTTGGGCACGCGCCTCAAGTTAAAATTATTTTGGAATGCATGCCAGATGCTATCTCGAAGAAAGTTTGGTTGGGATTCAATTTATTGGATAGTGCTATTAGAATGTTTTATGATATGAGCAATATTAATTTGTTTGAAATGTTGATAAATAATAAAATATTGATTTCGCGTGGTTTCGGAAAACATTTATATTTTTGGGGTTTTAACAATATTTTAGAGCTATTGCTAAAGAGCTATTTGATGCTTATATAGTCATTGTTAGCATGTAGGAATATTAATTTGTGGACGAAGCTTGTCTAGGAGGCATCATGCTGTGGATTTTATTTTTGCTTAATCCACGTGGTTTCACATTGAAATAATGTTTGGTAATTTTAAAGCGTATTAACCATACATGTATTTTAACTGCCAACAATAATAATTGATCCAATACCGTTCTAATTGATATCTATTCTAAATTATTACATCTATAGCTTCGCCAACCTCATAAATAAGTAAAAATAGAGTCTTCAAAAACCTTTGCCTAATACGGCCCATGAGTTTCGTGAGCATTTTAAATTACTGCCTCTAGCAATACTAAGTGACCGGATACAGTAATTTTTACATCACACCCTGAAATATACTCCAAATCTATGGCTCCAAGATTGCTTATCCCATGTTTGGTATCTCGATTTGCATCCATGAATTCATTGACTAAAATTAAGGTAGTTTTAGTTTCCGATCACTGAGAGCAATAACAATATTGCCTGGAGGTGTATCTGTTGTTTATTATAAGGCGCTTCCTCTAAATTTTTATGACTGTAAGAAGTTCTAGGAATTATGGGTCGCTTGTGGCGATTGAGTTTTGATGATAAAGTTATCTACGATCTTCAATTATGATGTCATGGTAAACTTTACCGGTTTTCAGAAAACGTTTAGTTTACGGAACCCAAACACACGTGCGAGCTTTGAGAGGGATAAGTCTGGATAGTGTGTCCCAAATATTTCTAAAAATGTTAGTAAGCAGTGAAGATTTGATTTGATTAGTACAAGGCTTCCCTAACTGTGCGAAGGTAATATCCCAGGGGCGTATACAATATTTTTTTAGTAAAATAAACAATATATGAGAACCCAGGGCTTAGACAGGCTTAAGCTTACTTTTGTGTAGTGCTTAAGGTACTAACTAAGTAATGGAACGAATTATTATTGAATTTATTGCAAGTAACAATATATGTATGACGGGGAAGGGTCCCAAGGCCTGCCGTTCAGAGCGTCAGACATGCCTCGAAGTTCACAATAAAGAAATGCAACGTATGTGTAGTCCAGATGTTTATTGGTTGATCACTTCGCTACGTACAATACCGCTAATAGTGAAACGCGGCAAATTCAAGACAGAGGCCAGACGGGACCAGTGCTATGCTCGGAAGTCGCCAATAAAGTCCACGTGCCTCACCGTCCAAACTAACCTCCCTGACACTCTGTCTTGACCATGCCCAAGTGACAATGACAGTTGTCTACTTGACGTTTCTTACTACTATCACTCAAGTGACAATGACATTTGTCTACTTGACGTTTATTACGAACTACACACTCCTCGATGCGCTTACAGATGGCGTTGGAGACCGGACTGGACCACAAATGAATCAACGCGGCAGGTTGATCTCCGACATGTATATCAGTTGGTTCAATATTTATATCGACCTCTGTGGCGCATTGGGTGAAGGTCCGCCTGCGACGCAGGAGGTTGCGGGTTCGATTCCCGCCTCGGAACAATAATTGTGTGTACGATCTGCAGATATTTGATCCGGGTGTTCTGGTCGTTTTCAATGTATAATAAAAAAAAAAATCTATGTATGTAATGTATTGTATTATGTATATCAGTTATCTAGTACCCATAACACAAGCTCTGCTTACCATGGGGCTTGATAATGCTGTGTGAATTGTCCAGTATATTTTAAATTGCTTACATGTTTTCTTTGGTTACAAAGTAAGCCTATCACAACTTGATTACCAATAATATGAAGTATTCGAAATCTAACTTACGAATGCGACCATATCGCAAAAACAAACATTATCCCACTCCCACAAACGACAGTAGCTATATCATTTAATAACTACCCTCACATCAAACCTCCTTCTAATCTGATCTCTATCTTACTAACATAGGGTTGATATTCAATATCTGATGAGAGGTGTTCGAAGGCTACTCTTATAATTTGATGCGGCCAGTAAATTGCATACGATGATGAAACGAGCCTCGGTGGCTGTCACGTAACGTCATAATGAAGCCCTCCCAATAATTATAGCCGGGTAATATCCTGAAAGGGGTGGACTTAGGTTAGAAATACATAGTAGTTTATATAGAAATACATATAGTATTTATGAAAAGAAAGTCCAGTGTTTGCGCACACACTTGTGCATTAAAATATGTGCTGAGCATATAGCTAGTCTTCGTTGAGAGTGGAGAACTATAATATACATAGATATATAAATCGTATCTGTTAAATATGTCTGACTAGCGGACCGTCCCGACTTCGCACGGTTATTAGAATCTTTGGCTACATTATTGGAGTTTCAGTAAGGATCCCTAATTTTTTTAAATATAATTTAGCCTCTGTTCACCGGGGATAGTGTAGCTTTCCAACGGTGAAATAATTTTTCAAATCGGTCCAGTAGTTTCGGAGCCTATTCGTTACAAACAAACAAACAAACAAAAAATCAAACCTTTCCTCTTTATAATATTAGTATAGATAATCTCTAGTAAGTAAGTAGCCTAAGTTGTGATTCATCACCCTACTCGTACATATACACGTGCTATAAAATCGATGTAAAATGTTTGTTCAACAAACTGCAATAATACATACATATACACTGGTCAAACTTGATGTAGAATGTTTGTAAACAAACTGCCGATACTTAGTCTAAAATGCACTCTGTTGTTGTGTCTTTTTTTACGCAATTTACATTAAAAACTCGCATTTAAACTCTACAATACAAACCACTGCCTCCATCCCTGCAGTCTACAAGTAATGGTTAGACTTGAATAATGAGTAAAGATAACTTAGTACATCCCTGATAAAGAAACTCGTTCTGTCATCCAGCATACATATGGTTTGATAACGTGATTGGATATTGAATAGATGCTATCAATTCGAGAGCACTGCGATTGAAGCGTGAAATTATGGAAGGTTTTAAATAGTTTCATATTTTGTGATTGTATTTTTGTATAAAGTTTCTCACTTGAAGATCTATAATATAACCACAAATCGGTCATATTTTTTTTGTATTATAATAAATATATTTCCAAATGAATAATAAATAATATAAATAAATAAATAATGCTGGACAATTCACACAGCATTATCTAGCCCCATGGTAAGCAGAACTTGTGTTATGGGTACTAGATAACTGATATACATAATACAATATATTACATAGATAGATATTTTTTTATTATACATAGAAAACGACCAGAACACCCGAAACAAATATCTGCAGATCGTACACACATTTGTTCCGAGGCTGGAATCGAACTCGCAACCTCATGCGTCACAGGCGGACTTCGGGCGGGATTCGCCCGCCGCGCCACATCGGTCGTCGAAATAATACATTACAGTTAAAACGTTTCTGCCAAACTGTGCATCAGTTGGTCGGCAGCTCTTGTGGACACAATGTCATCATCATCATCAGCCTATATTTTATTAATCCACTCGACATAGGCCTCCCCCAATGAGCGCCATAGCGCCCTGTACACAATGACATGGACACTATGTAGGTACTATGTTATAATTATCATAATAACTTATAATACTTCACTGCCTGTTTGTTACTCTTTCACGCCTAAACGGCTGAGCGGAACTAATGTAATTTTTCCAGGAGGTAGTTTATGTCATCGCTTTTAACTATTATCATGAAACTTGCTCAACTTCAACTTCTTTTTTGTTTTGGCGCCGCTTGCTTTTCGCTACGACTCTGTTGCTCATTGATAGACCTATGCTTGAGTGATGTGTGACAGACAGCGTTGACAACACCTAGGTTGGCATAGAAAAGTAATCCTACTAATATTATAAACGCGAAAGTTTGAAAGTATGGATGGATGGATGGACGTAAAAACGAATGAAACTTCACAATAATATAGCTTAAATATCAGAATAACACATAGGCTACAATTCATAAAGATATATTGTATATTATCCAAAATATCTATCACCACGCGGGTCGCAACTAGTATAGGATAAACACAGGTCTATTGACTAATTATTATATAAAAAAATAACTTCTTGACAACTCTTTCGTTTTTCTCCGAATAATATCGCAATCACATAAAGGAGTAGCTTCTAACTAGTAGCTAGGATAAATATCCATCAAGGATACAATACCAATTATTGCGCTTTGAAAATCATCAAATTCAGTATATTCTCTACATAAAAAACAGCGAGGTTATTAATCTGCAAGTTCCTTCGCCAAACTCGGGTGCATTATGGTAATGGTGTAATAATGATATGATGATGGTCAACGTGAAATTGCTTTTCGGGAATTTTATTTTTAAATTGGTCTTGCTCGTTGGTTTTATAGGGTTAAAACAATATTATGGTGGATTACGTAGGTGTAATACGTAGATACGTCATGGTTTCACTATTTAACAGTTGTTTTGACGGCATTTTCGCTGTCCAGTGGGGTCTTCGTCGCCACCACATCAAAGACTATATTATAGATAGACTTATTACTATTATAAAGTCCAGCATTAATTATTTATTTATATACTTATATATCTATATATTACTTGCTGCGCCCCACGGCTTCGCCCGCATGGAAATCTATGTGTCAAATGGTTTATAAACCTTCCTATTGAATTACTCTATATATTTTAAAACCGCATCTGCGTAGTTTTAGAGATATAAGCATTCATAGGGACAGACAGACAGCGGGAAGCGACTTCGTTTAAACTATGTAGTGATATTATACACACGATGTAAACTGTGAACCATGTAATTATATCGCATTCACTGCGCTACCCGAACTCAGCACAGCGCGGTGCGAGCCGCAAGGGCGCGGTGCGACGGGCGGTGTAGCCGCCTCAAGAAGCTGCAGATGAACGTGCTACTGTGAGCCATGAAAGTGTTAAGAGAAGATTGCTCTGTAAATTTGTACCATGTAAATGTTAATGTCTTATTTCTAAATATTATTACTCCGTTGACGAATTTTTAATTGATATATCTTGACTATAACTATTTGACTACCTGAATTAATAAGTCGCATACGTACCTTCGCAGTTTTTAATAAAATTATACCATTACTATGTTACTATTTATACTAGTAAATAAATACGTAAATATAAATACGAATTGTTATTATTTATAAATAAATTGCTGCGCCCTTATAGGGTATACATGAACTTATCTCTTAGCTAAAATTATGTGACAATGTATTATATATATGCAATAAATATGGAATCTAAGACTGTCACAGATGATGACTGGATCGGAATGATCAGTCAATTTATGTAGATTATGTTTATTATTTATCCACCATGACCCAACAAGGGCATAACCTGGATAATGAAGCTGAAAAGGTGATCAATAAAATAACAAAATCCATTAACGACAAGCCTATTTACATAACTAACTGGATATACCAAATTAAAGCAGATAAAAACCTTATCAAACAATTAACATCTAAGTGCCTCTAATTGCCGTTCAAATTAATAATGATTCCGATAAAAAACAGGATCATCCGAATATCCAATTAGATCATAAAGGAAGGCTTATCATGGAGTCATTAACCGACAACGAACACGTAGGAGGTTTATGAGTTTTACTACACAAAATCGTTTGCGGCCATTTTGAACAATCCGGGCCCGATTTACAGCCAATTAGCTCAATAAATATGGGGGCTTGCCTATAACGCTGCCGGCCCTTTTAAGGCCAGGAACAATACGATTTCTTTAAAAAGGTAACAAAATAATCAGAACGACCGCGAAATCTAGGTCGTAAAATATTCCTTGTAGAAATAAGAAACATAATACAGGGTTAGTAAGTTACATTAGTGGTGTTGCCACCCCACTGTTAGGTAAGTATTATACAGGCCTCTGCTATTCCACGCCAGTTCAATCCGTTCTCTTCGAGTCTTATACTCATCCGACCACCAAAAACAACTGGTGTTTATTTTATTTCACTACCCCAGTACTCACCTTCGTCGTCATCGACGACCAAGCTGAAGCAAAATTAAGATCATAATAATATTATGATGTTTATTTTGCTATAGCTAGTATTTTATACATACACACTTCAGCTATAAAATCAAGGATATTCAGTACGGTAGGTGTATCCTTGATTAAAACGAAGACTATTTCATATCCTACGAAAACAAGCAATACAATATGTATATAGTAATAGGTATAAATAATATAACCTACATCACTAATTTACTTTTTATTCTTTTTATTTTAGTATATCAGTCATTTAGAACCCAAAACACAAGATCTGCTTCGCTTAGGGCTAGATGATGCTGTGTGGATTATCCAGCATTTTATTTATTTATTTATCCACTGTAGCCTACTTGATATTTATCGATAGACTAGCTGCCCCCGCGGCTTCACCCGTGTGAAAATTTCTGCACAATTTTACTATGTTTTCTCACCGTTTAAACCTTCCCTGGACTACGACAAACATAACAAAACCAAAATCAGCTAAATTGGCCCAGCCGTTCACAAGTTTTAGGGAGACTAACGAACAGCAATTGATTTTTATAAATAAGATGATATCAGAAAGGTGTACAAATCGCCTGTTTAGTAGCCAGCTTTATGAATAGGCTGTAAAACTATCAAATGTAAGCCGAACTGACGAATTTATGGGAAACAGGACTGGATACAAAACAAAAACAACTAATTGAACATTAAATATAATTATTGTGTCGTCAAAACGTACGGTAGCCAGAGCTTTCGACATAAAATTGATTTTATAGCTGGCGGGATGGCTTGGGCTAAGGCGTGTTTTCCTTCAACCCAGGTGGAATCAGTTTCTCTAATAACTCTGATAAAAAATGTGGCATTTCTCAAAAGAATAGGTACCTTTTCTAAAATCATCTATACTACACTGACATTTTATAGATAATTATGGAAACTTCTCGATCAGCAGCCGACCTAGACAGAACTAAAAGCTTACAATACAATACAATACAATACAAAAATTCTTTATTGTATACCAAAATCAAATTATACATTACAAAAATACATTATATGCGACAGGTACAGTGGGTGGCCTTGTCGCTCAGAAGCGATCTCTTCCAGGCAACCTTTGGATGGAAAGCTTAGTATATTGTTCATGTATAGAAATATTTCTATTGACTGTGTAAACTTTAAGGAGACCCTAAGTTCCTAAATGTATTAATTTCTGTTTATTAATTGTGTTCTACCTGATTATTTTGTTTACTATAAAAATATTAGGTTTTAAAGTCGTAATTATTTTCTTTACTTTCCACAATAGCGACCCTCTTAACACTTTGACTGCGGTTTTTTTTTTGACGACTGCGATCTTTTTTTTTACCTAAAAAATTCGTGCTGCCGCTCTACACAGCGGTTGTGTTGTGCCGCACATGCGTTTCGTTCGAAAAATATTACAGCTCTGCTGAGTCACAAAGATCTGTATTTTCTTAGCCGCTGCGCTAGTGTGGATTTTCGCAGATTAGTCACTTGTAGAAAACTCATACCGTGCGTTTTCAGCACTCAAAGTGTTAAGATTTTTAGTAACGTTTTAATGAAAATAGATGTCTAGGTAGTTCAAATTAGTTTTTACTGTGGTTTTATAGCTTCTTTTAATTAGTAAATCCTATATGACTGTCTGTTATCGCGCAGATAAATATTCAAGGATTAATTACTAATTTTATTCTAGAAAATCACTTACGATCCCTGGAGAAGGAAAGTTAGTAATTGAGGTAGCAAAATTTTTAAAAATAGGGGTTCAAATTTAAGTTTTGATCACACACTCCAATCCATCACATTATTTTGATCAACGTACCTTTAGTGGTACAAAAAAGCTTTCTATTTTATTGCATTTAACCGTGATTTTTTAATTACTGAGACATTACAACACCCGGTTTAAGATAAGTTGCGTTTTTGATGTACGCGACACATTCCTTTGGAAATTACCAAACTACAGTGCCACCAACGTAAGAGGTACAGCTAGCAAGAAGTGAAAAAGTTTACGTCGTCATGGCGGCGGGGCGGCGGCGGCGGCGCGGCGGGGCGGGGCGCGGCGACGCTGTGGGCAGTGATCTATTTGAGTTGCAGAAGAATGTGCTTTCGTATCGCTTAGGTAATTTGAAAAAACTTTGCTGCGAGTTCGATTCCCAGAAAATGTATGTATGTATGTGTGATCTAGCAATATTTGTTGCTTGTGTATTCAGTATTTAACAAAACAAATTATCGTCTTCCACAACACTAACACGCGAGAGTAGACAACAACGTATCTAATAATAGCTAAAACAAATTCTAAATCGGTCCATAATTGACGGGGAAATCGACGAATATACTCGTACATACAAAAAAACCATGATTTTCGATATAGAACCTTGTTTTTCGTCTGTTAAAAATATCAGAAAAGGATACCAAAGTCGGTGGCTATATAGTGCAGTAAGATTGATTTGTTTGTTTGTAACTCCGCTCCCGTTTTGAATTTTATCTACAGAGAGCTGACGTTTGATGGAGTTGTATGGGAAGCTGATGATGTGATTGAAAACATTAACCAGTAGGGTAATTAATTTTCTTGATTGCTGCAAGGCGACTTCTAATGAGTAAAATGTTAAACTATTCATAGCAACTTTTAGATTGGTAGCAACTGAACCTAAGATGATTTTACCAAGCACTCATTTGTTTTTAACTAGCTGCGCCCCGCTGCTTCGCCCGCGTGGAAATTTCTGACCGTTTAAACCTTCCCTAGACTACGACAAACATTTCAAAACCAAAATAAGCTAAATCACACAAGCAACACAACACACAACGACAATCCACAGCCTCATCTAGCCCCAAGCTAAGCAGAGTTTGTGGGTACTAGATGACTAATATACATATACAATACATACCTACATACATAGATATATATTTTTATTATAACATTGATGACTACCAGAACACCCGGAATAAATACATATCTGCAGATCGTACACGTCATATCGTACAAACATTTGAACCCGGCGGGAAGTGCACCCACAACCTCCTGCGTCGCAGGCGGACAGAGGTCCAACAGAAGCTGATACCTGTCATTAGCCTTAAATTGTTTTCATTTAAAGTGGTCACACGTCGCTTTAACTACAGTTATTTCGCTACAAAAATATCATAATTTCCCAAAATAACTGGCACCAACACTCCAAAATGGCCAATTATCCTAAAACAAAACGGTTCTCATCTTTGTGTCGCAAAATAATTTCGGCAGCCATTTTCTTTTCCATTTAACGTAATGGTGGACATTCTATTTTCTTCTGTAATTATAATTATGCATGCATATGAGAGTGGTGGTATTCAACGCGAACCTATGTTTAGCTAAGATAAGGTGATGGTGGTAGAGTGAGCGATAAAGGCTCTAAAGAAAACAAACATTGTAGATGTATGATGTAGATAAAAGCGATCACCAAACCGTTTTACAAGAAAATGCTCCCAAATCAAATGTTAAAGCGTCCCTGTGCTAAGAGCAAGGTTGCAGGTTCAAGTCCTGTCAAAATAGGTTTTTTTTTGTGATATATTATTATATAATTTCTTAGAGATTATCCCGAGTGCGATGGTTTACGTACAATTATAACAACAACCTAAAAAAATGCTCTTTAAAAGTTAAAGAGCTTGAAGATTTTGGCCATCGGCTTACCACACTGTTTTTTCTTTTCAAAATCGCGGTGCATAACCTTACATATTTGTATAGATGACACTTATTCACAGATCGTTGCTTCCCTGACGCGTTCCTAGTCTCGTAAGTACATTGATTTTGGTTTGATTTTATCAATTTTCTTGCTCTTATATAAAAGAGCTTGCGATCTTCATATTACTGAAAAAAGTACTCTCAAATATTTGTATATCGATTGAAATTCACTTTAAACTAACAGGTGGGTACATATCGATGAACGCCACTGTGTTCTTAAAAACCGCTAACGCCACCATCTGAACATAGCCTTACCAAGTACGTGCCACTAGAGTATTATCTGAATGGCGTGATGACGAACCGAATAGACCAGATGTTGATGAATGGGACCAGCACAAAAAGTGCTCCACTATCGTGCGTGGAAAGTGGTTCCGCATACGGGTATTTGGATGTTTTTGTTTTTGTTGTGAAACTTTTCAGCCAAACTATGGGCCAATCTCCCAATATTGCAATATGCAAGACTATATCGTTGCTGTTTTTTTTGTATTGTTTTGGAAGTTGTCTTCAGAACAACTAAATAACTGTCTGAAATTATTTGGCGTGATAGTATTGAATAACATTTTTAGGCTTCCTTTAGCTAGCTAGCCGTCTAGAGATAGAAATATCAAGAAGATGAACACCAACCTTTTAATAGACAGGCACTAACGTAAGAAAAAAAAACATTTCATTGATTTAAACTCATCTAAGGTAAAATGTACAGGAAAAGGCTAGTTCAAACATGATTATAAAGAACATTTTCCTCTCTAGATGAGGTACAGTCAAGTACAGATGGCTTTTTATAGGGATCCCTAAGAACTGCTTGCAATGAAACGAACCAGTGATTACCATAATTTCATCGCTCCACGTGTCTAGAGTCTGCCGTATAAAAACTGGTCATAATCACAGTATATTGCAGTACAGGTGAGTGCAGAAGCCAATATCCTTGTAGGGTATTTGTGACACTAATGTCAAAAATGTTGCGTTGCGTCGTTATCATCCGGCCAGGGTTTTGTAATGGTGCTTGATTAAATATCGTTTTCTGACACGTGGGGGATACAGTCGCCATTGGTGATCCGTGGAACCATTATATCCTACATCGGATCCTCCACACAAGAGGCTTTTTCGACAGAGTACTATAATATTAATCAAATATTTGTCAATGATGGCTTCCATAATTGCCTATCATATTCTTATATTATATTTTATTATTCTGATTTATGAATACATAAAAAAACTACTGTTGATTATTTATAGACATTTGTCTATAACAATTGTTAAAATTATTTAATGTATGAAATCAAATCCCACGTCGTCGGAGTCGCGGGTAACTGCTAGTTATACTATAAAGCCAAGAATAGCTTTTCATATGTGAAGGAAGATAATGACTTTTGGCTTTTCACCACGACATGGGTGTTTAGTTCTCCCACTAGATTTTGTTTTTGCAATTATGACTACAAAAACCTGGGTATTATTTAGAAAATATTAATTTAATGGCACTTGTCCACTTTACTGTATCAGTTTCAGTAGCCAAGTGCGCTCGGGGCGAGGCGTCGGCTACCGTACAGAATAATAGCTTTTTTACCCCTTGCGTGGAGTATGCCTTTGAGTCGCATATCACGTCTTACCGTGTCATGTATTTTGTAAATGTCGCTAGAAGGGTTACTCGTAAAATAATGCAATGAGAAGAGACGCCACTTTAACGCATTCACTGTCCACACTCAAAGGTGCGGGAGCGAGCCAAGCCATCCCGCGCCGATGCGTGGTGGTATTCTATGAAGTAGCAATGAAAATTATTTAAACTTCAAGTAATGTATGTAGGGTGTTTCGATTTTACCTAGTCACATTATTAGGCCACACCTTATTACCACTCAAACCTATCTCTCAAGAAAATCGTCAGTCTAAAAATAGTCTTTGCACTTAGGTTATTACAAAATGTCAATAAAAAGCTCCTAGGATCAAGCATATAATGGGATGGCTGGAAGGCGATCCCACTTCTGATAGGGAGCGTGCCCGCGGCGGCCATTAGCGCCCATACTGGCTCCCGATATTACTGGCTTGTGACCATAATAGCTTTGTCTTATGGGACAAAGTAAAAATGTTCTTATACTTACTATATGTACTTGCTTCTGATATTACTTGCCGATTCATTATGATTCTGATTATGATGAGAAAAAAAAACTTAAAGAACTTAAGAATGTAGAAATTGAAGTAAAGAATTACAGAACTTTCAAAACTTAATGTAAAAATTTCAGTTCAAATCAGAAGCTTAGTAGGTACTGTTACTGGCCGGTGTCCGTATTAGGTATTTTGGCACGAGTGTCAATTTTACAGTTTACCTACCTGCAGCTAGCAGCAGTAAAAAACTGTGGATCTGTTAATAATTGATTCAATTCACACGATGTTCTAACAGCACATCCAGCCAAAAACATCGAGGGAGCTGAAAGAATATAATTTGAGAATTCATTGATGCAACTGTATGGAACCTCATATACTTTTTAGTGCTCTACCGGGCAAATTGTCAGAATTCACTACGTTATCGTATTTATCTCGTAGACAGCTTACGTCACCAAAAAAAGTGCACTGGACCTAGTAAATAAAATTTTAGAATAAGACAGCTCAGTGAGCGTCTCAAGTGAATGGAATCACAGAGATAGATACCAACCATTTAAAGACAGAAGATTTGATTGAGATCGTATATTGGATATATTATGCATAGTCAAAAATAATCCTCAATATTCCCAAAGTGTGAGCACCCGTGCATTATGATTGCACCAGGAATCGACACAAAAAGAACGCGCTCCTTGATTACCTCACAACTCATTCGCCGGATGATATTGTTAATTTCATTCGACATGTCCGTGATTTGTTCTTTTTACTGTTGTTTTAATTTGTGCTTGTGAGTTAGTTTAGTTGGCTTCGGTCATCATCATCATAATCTCGCTGTTCTCGATCTCCTTTCTTCTATGGAATCTTCTCTAATCCTTAGCCTTGCTGCTTCAAATCTACCCTCTAGCTTACCAGTATACTCTTCATCAACATACGCCTACTGCTGAACGTGCATCTACACCCAATACAAAGAAGTTTGGCCACTATTTGCCAATCCATGAAAACACTACCCCTGCTCTACGCTGTCTACCCAGACCCGTGCGATACAATTTTCCTTCACGTAATATCCTGCAATAAAAAAAAAATCACAACTTCTGCCTAAAAGCATTTGAAATACTTCAAATTTGAACGTAGATAGCACACGAAAACTAACCTCTAATTTCAGAAACCAAGAATCTGATAATACCCCTCCATGACATAACTAGGTATTATTCATACAGGTACTTATTATCATACGAACGGCCCTTAACATCTTTACAGAGCCGAATTGCAGCATACCATAAAGTGATCAGTAAATTAGACGGTCGGACAGGAAATGGTTACTCAGTCCGTCAGGTTGCGGTGATTAGCGATCGAATCACTTCTGAACGTTTGATCGCTGACGCTTCAGCTAATATCTATTCTGTGGCTGACTGTACCAGTAATGTATTGGGCATAGATAAAGGTAAAGATGCTGCAACTGTTGAAACATTTGAGAAAAGAAATACTTTCAGTAGCCACCGTGGGCACCGAAGGTACTACATATCTCTAAAGTACTTTTTTTTATTTCACTTTAACGCATATCCTAGGCAATCTAATCGCGCCATATATTTATATCAACTGATCAAATATTGAATCAAATCGGATTCAATATTACGATCACCAAAACGTGTGAGATATAGGTACGTAAGGAATTGTACTATCTTCTATAGCTGAGAGAGTGCAAATTTGGTAACACTAAATACAGACTACGACCACCTTTAAATGATGGATGTTTATCTGTGTTGTTATTATACTTTCACAAGAAAAAAACGACTAAAACATTGTCAGCCGAAAAAAGTCATATAGAGATCTAATGATCCCCAACCTACAGAGATCAGCATCTGAGTTGCATTTGAGTATTTGAAGGTTAGTCTGTCCCATCTATCAGCATAGTCTATGGCCTGCCACGGCTGCCGTATGTTTAAGTAAGGCACGATAATTGAAGATATGCTCGTATGATGCGCGTGAGTGACGTGTGATTACCATGGGATTAGTGGGTACCTACCTGTGTTTATAGTAACGCGAAATGTACTGTGAATAGAGTGTAAGGTGTAAAGAGTGCTGCGGTTAAGTTTATGCGGATACTGTGTTGTTGTAATAATTTATTAAAGATCCGTCGGTACCTAGGCCTTCCATCGCTTGATAGTTATTTGATGAATAGCAACATGCAGGTTTAAGCAGATCTTTGCCAGATATATGCATGGCTTTTTGGATGCTTAGCATTTATGCCATGTTTTTAACTAAAATGACAGCCTTTCCAAGGAGAAAGAACTCAATACGCCGCGTAACAAAACTCCAAGTGAGTTGCAAAAATTATCAATTCAAAAAATCGTGAAGCATATTCTTTGTAAAAAGGCTTATTACAAAATATCAGATTATCTAGAAGATAAAAAAGCTTGGAACGAGTTTTGCTCCAACTCAAAATCTAACAACTTACAGATATGCAAATCATATGTACTAGACACATAAGTTATGAACATACTAGTGGTTTCTTCTCACTTCTTCCACTGGTGGACAAAAAATTGAAGTGAACATCAATATAATAATGAATAGTATAAGATATGACTTGTCTAAGTGCTTATTTGTAAGCCTAAAGAAAAAAACTTTCATTTCATTTCATTTCTACTGTGGTAAATGATAACGGACTTTTTAATACTTCCTAACGTAAAGTAGTAGTTTGTTAAAAAAACCTTTGGTTATCTTAGATAGGATTGCTTAAAGTTTCAAACTTCAAAAGTCAATCAAAGACGCAATTATTCTTTATCATTAAAGTTATTATCTACCCAAAGCCTTCAACAAAAACCCCTTGCATCATCTCAAAACCCAAATAAACAAGGCACTTCATGCTCGTAGGTCATAGTTATCTACTCAATAATCTTATTACCCCGCGAAACTAAACCCCATTATAAAGATAAGGTGGAATTTTGATGGCGCACGGTAGCTTCATCTCGATCATAGTAATTGAAGTGGACCGAACAGGGCTATTTTCAACTAGAACCGTTGAGGTACTTGTCATGGAGAACACAATAACATATTAGCTTCTTTGATAACAAAAATGCTTACTGCTAGACATTCAACACAGCGACGATACAATTGTCATAGTAATGTGATTGGCAAGCAAAATTCGGTCCCTGACATTTATTGATACTCGTATTAACAAAGATGGTTTCGGCAGCAGTATGAAAAGAGTAGGCTAGGATAAAGACGCACGCTTGCTATGAAATATAATTCAACACTAGTCAGACTTATTAAGTATATTTTTAGTATAAATTACTCAGAGCTGGCTGAATCTACTTACAATACAATACAATTATTCTTTATTGCACACCATAAAAACAGATACACTGAACAGGAAAAAGACAAAGAATGTGTTGTACAATGGGCGGTCTTATCGCTTAAAGCGATCTCTGCCAGGCAACCTTTGGATGGACATGAAGTGTTAGAACAAGTATAGACGGTGACGTGTTATATAGAATATCTCATTAGGTATACCAAATCATGGATGGCAAACGAAGATGGTATACTATATAACATTTTCTAAACAACATTTAAATTTTTCGTATTAACGGAAAAATTATATGGTCCGGTAACTAGTACTCCATAGTACAGCATCAGTATCGATTTCATTAAATCGCTACGGATTTATTAATCTACCGGATGAGTTTTTGTTGTTCACTATTTTTATTATAGCTTACAAACTAGGATGGTAATTACTAGGTACAGCGTAGGTGGCACATACGCGGTTAGGTAAGGTACCGCGCAAGAGATTTGTTATATGCATTTATGTTATATGTCGATATACCTAAAAAAGATTGGCTCTAATTTTAAGCTTGTGCACGGGTTCATGTCATTTACCTACTTTATTAATAATTCAACCACATTCAAAAATTTGTTATGTGTGCAAATTTATCGGTAAGTATCGGTAAGTAGGTATAGTGAATTTTTATTTACTTCGTTTAATTTTGACAATAAACAATAAAAATCGAATTTAGTTCCATTAGACTATAAGATAATGTTAGTGCTCCAAATTTCTCAAACAGAATTTAAAATATGGTCCTTTAAGACTAGGATCAAATCATTTTGCTTTCTTAATCCTCTCTTTCCTCCGACCAGGTGGGATGACGACCTGCGAAAGACTGCAGGTAGATGCTGGATGCGGCAAGCTGGAGACAGGGCGCTATGGCGCTCATTGGGGGAGGCCTATGTCCAGCAGTGGACTGCTATAGGCTGATGTTGATGATGATGATGAATCCTCTCTTTGAGTCCTCTAATTGTATCAAAACCTAGAAAGTAAATCCAAATGTTTTACAATGAAATTGAGAATTCTTTTGTGGTCGCCGCCGGTCGCACAGTGGCGCATTGAATACAATGCCACACTTATTTATAGTCAAAACTGTCACCATAGCGTCCTGACTGCTACTGTTTGTAAAGGAGAGTTTACATTCAGTAATATAATAATAATATAATATAATAATATAAATAATGCTGGACAATTCACACAGCATTATCTAGCCCCATGGTAAGCAGAGCTTGTGTTATGGGTACTAGATAACTGATATACATAATACAATATATTACAATATATTATATTATCAGTGGGTCTTAACCATGGTGACAATATTTGGAGATGCAGGTGGAATACGGGAAATTATTTTCTCCCTTGTTCCACCTACGCAGGTTGACCACGGGCAAGGAAATTACTAGATTCAGTTCTTTGGTCTTTGGATTTACTAAATTCAATTTTAAATCGAATAAATAATGATGGTTTTTGCGTTTATAATTCGTCTTAAATTAGAAGGTTTTGTCTAAATTTGTGATGATTGTATAAAATAATCTTCGTATTTTTAACGACAAAATAATTAGAAGAAGTTTTTTAGGACGCATATTTTCCTAAAAACCTGTTACTATAAATGAAGAGTAATATATAGAATAAAACGATAGGAAACATCTTATTTCATATCGTTATGTTAAGTTGTTGGACTGGATTTATTATCCAACGACATCCATTGTTATCAATTAATCGTAAATGTTGTTTCCTATCAATTGAAAATCAAGCAATCAAGTAGTTTTATTTGAGAAAGTATGGTGGTATAATCAGAAATAAATAAATTCATAATTCTCAGCATTCAATTAACTTGAAAAAAAAAATTATAATATCAGTTATCAAAATTTTAACAATCTAATCGGTCACCCAATGTGTATGCACTACTAGAGCCTTATATCACTCGAACTGTAGTAACTGTTCCCTTATCTACGGTCGGCCCCTTTGCGGTTTCGGATCAGAGGCATAGCTGCGCCCTTATTTTTTCAAAAAAAGATCGCCCTAACGGTGCTTGGACCACAAGGTCAGTGGGAACTAATGATTTTGTTGTCTTTTTCGTCGTGATTTTTGTTTGCGTCTGTGTGGTGACTTTTTGGCTTTCTCTGATGAGTCAACAATCAACTCTCAAATTCATCGTCTGGTTTTGGTTAGAAAGCAGTTTTTTTCCTTGAAAGCTTTCGATAGACCTGCTTCATCGTCAAAGGATAGTGAAGCCGATTTACTCGTATGCATTTAAGGATTTTTTAACAATAGATCGGTCAGAGCTTTTCGTCACTAAGCGTTTTTGCAATCCGCAATTTAACTTTCCATTGATGATGATAATTCTTTGTGGAATTTTAATGGCAATTGTGGCTGGTTAGACACTTTTCTGCCAGTGCAGAAAAGTGTCGAACCAGTGTTGAAAAAATATTGTAAAGTTATCTGATTTATCAAATTATGAATATTGAAAAATAAAGTTTTCCATAACCGACAGTGGACCACGAGTAATTTACGTACCTGTGGTCTTACTATTTTACTTTTATCTAATGAAGAAGAAAGTCTTGTACACTCTAGCTACAATGTCTCTAATAAGACGTCTAAATAATAAAGATCCAATTAGACCATAACACTTTGATGCCATGCGCCGACATAAAATAAAACTGGTTACAATTAAAATAAAATTAACATACGACATACTGACATGTCCACGTCGGGTCCAGTTACATTGTAATTTAACTACGGTTTAGTTACTTAAGTTTATATACATACATACGTACTAGCTTTAAAATTGAGGTCCTAGGTGAATCATCGGCCACGGCGACCGATATTGGAGATTAGCCAGGTGGCCAGGACATACTATAGTGCCCAAGTGTGTGTCCAACCACAGGTGCATTCTATTCCCTCTTTCTCATAATCCGAAGGGACGTTACGATTATACACATGTAGAGTAATACAACATATGGAAAAATTTCCTGCGCACAAGGTGGTCGCCGTTGCCGAAATCTAGCTAAGACGACATCGTCATAGGAATTAAAATAATGCTGGTAGAATAGAAGTAACTCAGTACATAGAGGATCGTGTCATATCCTAGTCTAAATGTTTGGCCATGGCCTGTTCTTAAAAAAAGGCTGTTATTTTTTCAATATTTTTATTAATCAGGGAAACGTGGGAAGCACACAGTTATTATAAACTGAACAAAAACAATACTTTAATTCACATGACTCTTTCCATCCAAAGGTTGCCGGGTAGATATCGCTTCTAAGCGATAAGTCCGCCCATACCAGGTACAGAATTTATTTTTTCATTATGTAATATCTTTCATAATGTTCTGTACCTGGTGTACAATAAAGGATTTATGTATTGTATTGTAAGATGTACTTAATATATACTAAAACCAGCAAAATTTCCACCATGAAATAATTTATTAATAATATAAACCAGCAAGCTTCTAGTTAATCGAGATAAAATAAATTACATACTCACATTTTGATGACTTCTCCCCTTGATAAAGATAATATAACTCGGTCGATTGTCAATGATTGACACGACACGTAATTTAGAAGAGTATCGGAACACTTTTAAGTTACGGATTGCATCTGTTCAGACCTAACCGATGGTGCTTTGTGTTTGTGCTTGCTTACTTTTTTAACACTTTGAGTGCTGAAAACGCACGGTATGAGTTTTCTACAAGTGACTAATATGCGTAAATCCACACTAGCGCAGCGGCTGAGAAAATACAGATCTTTGTGACTCAGCACAGCCGTAATATTTTTCGAATGTGCGGCGCAACACAACCGCTGTGTAGAGCGGCAGCACGAATTTTTTAGGTAAAAAAAAAGATCGCAGTCGTCGAAAAAAAACCGCAGTCAAAGTGTTAAGGCAGTTAGTTGGTTACACATATGCCTTAGCATATAATTCTATTTTCCAATACTCAATATTCAATATATTTATTGTTGTCATCACATTGGCTTAATAGAATAGAATAGAATATAACACTTTTATTAGCACACACAAAAAAGACAGATATACATTTAAAAAAAAAACACACATTAAGCTAAAGCTAAAAAGATATAACACTAAACTAAAAGATAAACAATAGAAAATAGGTAAAAATAAAAATAACATAGCCTGTCCTCAGTGCGCGCTAATTAGGTCCAGCCTCAGCTTAACACTTTGACTGCGGTTTTGTTTCGACGACTGGGTCCTTTTTTTTTCCTAAAAAATTCGTGCTGCCGCTCTACACAGCAGCGGTTGTGTTGCGCCGCACATGCGTTTCATTCGAAAAATATTACTGCTCTGTTGAGTCACAAAGATCTGTATTTTCTTAGCCGCTGCGCTAGTGTGGATTTTCGCAGATTAGTCACTTGTAGAAAACTCATACCGTGCGTTTTCAGCACTCAAAGTGTTAATGTCGCTACCGCCCGAGGACTGTAACGACGCTGGTTTTCAGGCTGAACCTATGGATGACATCACATTACAGATCTGTGGTTAACAACAGACAGACATTGACAGTCCTAGCACTGATTTTTCTTAGTATCCTGTTAGGAAGAAGGTTTGTTTAATCATTCAAATTGTCTGGCTCGCGCCGGTTTTGAGCGTCAATTAATTTTATATGTGTTTAATATCATATTTCTCGTTCTGTGACCAATTAATGTGAAGCTTAATTAGTAGGTTCTTATGTATATATTAGTATCACAATGTGAACCCTATTGGGCGTGAACAACAAGTGTAAGGCAGACCGAGGTTGTTTTTGGTAAAATATAAATATGTAGGTACTAAGGTAAGTAGTACCTACTTGTCTAGTAATTTTAGTAATTATTTTCCTAATCATAATGTCAGTTTGTCATTTAAAAATTCATTTATATCATAATAGCATTTGTCAATTAATAATTTCTTTAATATTTTTATGAATAAGGTTTCCTAATATTAAGTCTAACCTAGGATCTGATAATCGGTAGAAGAAATGCTACTATTTCCTAAAACCAATTGGACTTAGTTATGCGAAACTGTTCTAACTGACAGTCACCATTTGTGGAGTGGAAAATTTTTGTATACCCGCGTCCAATTAAGGAACTTCTAGATTTGACTGAAAAAAGTAAGAACAATGGTTACATTGGGTACCTAATGGAGGATTCTCTAGGAGTTAATTACGGATGTAAGCGGATTAGTTACGAACCCTATTTGTGTTGGAAGAACATTAAAATTAGATAGATAGATAGATAACACTTTATTACACCACACAAAACAGAAAATAATACAGAGTTGAAAACTTAGAATAAAGGTATAAAGGGCGGCCTTATCGCTGAAAGCGATCTCTTCCAGGCAACCTTGGGATGGACTGGACATGAACGAACAATATAGACGGTGGCACTTTAATAAATAATTGGTAACAAATACACTAAATACCTACATTACAAACATTATAATAAACTTACATAGACATAAGATAAGGCTATCAATATCTCATATGGATAAATAATGCTGATGCAGCAGTTTTTTGAATATAGGGAGTGATTTTGCACGTCTGATGTCCAGAGGGAGAGCATTCCATAGACGGGTAGCTTGTACAGTGAATGATTTGTCATAGAAAGAGGTAGAGTGAGCAGGGACTTTCAAGATGAGGGTTTCAGAGGAACGCAAAGTGAGAGTTTGAGAGGAAACATTAGGTACATTATATAATGAATTCGTTCAACTATGATAGTTTTTATAATAAAACTACGGCTTCGCCCGCGTGGAAATCTATGTGTCGAATAGTTTATAAACATTTTCTTTTGAATCACTCTATAAAACTATCAAAAACCGCATCAAAATCCGTTACGCAGTTTTAAAGATTTAAGCTTACATAGGGACAGACAGACAGCAGCGGGAAGCGGCTTTGTTTTATACTACCTATGTTGTGATGTCTCTAGGATTGATGTTGAGCTGTGCGTCCCAAATTCCGTACCTACTTATTGTCTAAACTGCTTGAGGCACCATAGAGATCGTAACCAGCTCACATCAACAACAGGTGTATTTAGACTAATCACCAGGATCTGCCGGCGACACTGCGACGGGACCCTTGTGACACAGTATAGAAATAAATATGCAGTAAGCAATATTTTATATTTGACCATACATGTTCCTTGCCAGTTTTTAAAGCTCACGTCAAGAGGTTTTTCCTGTCAAAATAATGAATATTGGTACTTACTATAGAAGTAGTGTATTATTTAGTTTGGTATTTGTATTATTTATTATTGTTTTTTAGTATTCTTGTTATGTTCTTATTAAGATTACTGTGGTACACTCCCTGCCTTTTCTTAAATTCATATAATTATTTCCATCCAAAAGTTGCCTGGAAGAGATCGCTTCTAAGCAATAAGGCCACCCATTGTACTTGTCGCCTATAATGTATTTTTGTAATGCTTGATTGGATTATGGTGTACAATAAAGAATTTTTGTATTGTATTGTATGTTCAAATATGTGGGCGCTGTGTATATTTTGTGTGAATTTGCTATGGGATATTATAGAGATGAATCACTGCCTACATCCCTACTACGCTCGCAGCGATCCTGGACAGAGCATTAATGACCACAGCATTAGGACCATCGTCATATACTCATTTATTACCCCTAATAACGATAACGAGTTTTTTATTCAGCTATTTGGTAACAAAAGCGCAACAGACCAATTATTAGGTCTAGATTATTTCAAATTGATATGATTATATGACGATTATACGGCTAGACAATTTTTTGTGATCTTTATGGCCATATAGCCCATTATTAAAGGTCTGTGTTGTGTGGTGATTCAGAAGGAATGCAAAATGATTGTTTAAAAATTAGTTTCTACGTCTAAACTTTTGCTACGGTTATGTAAAAGATGGAGGCAATTAGATACTTTGGAATTAATATATGTAACTATTAATTTATGAAATTATGATACATTGTCTAGTTATGATTATTTGTGTTATTTAATTTATTTTTTTATTTATTTATTTATTTATACTTCTTGCACTAAAATAAAATAACACAAAACTTATTCTAGAAAATTTAAACAAAGGCGAACTTAACCCTAAAAAGAGTTCTCTTCCAGCAAACCTTAATTAGTTAAGTTATTGAATTGTAATAAAACGATTGCATGCCTAAAGGCAGAAAACAATTATTAAAATTTACCCAAAATATAAGATCTGTATTACATTGTATTTTAAAGAAATAAATGAACATTTACTTGTACTTTACAAGTTCGGAATTTAACATCATGTGCAACTTTCTTAAAAAACTAGATTAGAGTTAAAAAACCCATCCATAAAAACATGCATACGTGCATGACACGAAAACGTCAAAGGTATACCGCACTATAAAGCAATGGGTGGCATAAGTAGGCCACTGTTGCTATTATACCGGCACCAATTCCATCCTTTGATAACAACTACTGCGTTTTTACCCACGTGCCTTTTGAGGCTATCTTCAACCCCTTTGTATCGAGCCTCCACGGTCGATTAAAAATCAATAATGTACACAAAAAGATATTTTCGATCACAGTGGTCGATCATCGGACTATTGTGATCGAAATCGATTCGATCGGATGCTGATGAGTGACGAATAGTTTATTTTTTGTTGGATACGCATAAATTGGAATGTCAATTTCTTTAGAGAAATTCTGGAATTCATAAATGGGATATTTTGAAAAAAATTTAAACCACATAATGTATATCTCTTATTTTTTTTTAAATATTTTATTTTAACATTAAGCACACATTAAACAACATTTTAAAAATATAAATTAACATATAACTAGGAGAGTAAGTGGCTAGTTAGAACTATTTGAAATTTGCAGATCCTACAGTCGTGAAGACTTGTACTGTAGCTATCCCTTCCAAGGACGTTTATAAAAATATAAGTGCCACTAGTGATATCGGGCAGTTTTCACAAATGTTAGGTGGAGTAGCCGGAGATGTATGTTAGGATGTCAAGGATGTAAAAGGGTTGGAAGTGGCTGATGGCGAAAAAACGACGAAGCCCGCTCACAAGCAGTCTAGCAGTCAGAAATCGGGGCAGCATCTTTTGACACCCCTAAGACGTTTGCGCCCAAAAAACATTTTTTCCTATTACAAAATCATTAAATTTAGGGCTGGTAGAGCCCGTGCCTTGTTTTAGAGGCCTAACACTATGCAATGTACAGGAAATTGCATAATTATAAGCCCTTTAATGTGTAATAGGTATCATATACAATATTTTTCCCTAGGCCACACAAACCAACATTTGGCTCCATCTATATTCTATTAAATGCACTTTTTAGTAACTACCTGAGTGGTATGGGTACATATCGCAACCGAGAACCACGGAAAACATACGAGGCGCCGCCACCGCGCCATCTCTATGGGAAATACTGAACTGCATTGAGAACAGGTTCACAAGATGTGAGCTTATTTCGAAGCGGACTTGGTTAAATTTCCGGTTGAAACTACAGACTCTAGTAGTTACGACGTTACAATATAGATGGCAGGGAAACAAAACTGAGTTTGAACCTTTGCTTTCTGAAATACCATAGCAATTTTAATAACATAATAACAAATAATCTCGCTGCAGAGCGAGACCCTCTAGCACAGATATTATATTACAGAGGGTCCCATACCACTAATAAGTATTAGATTATGTAAAAGAAATAAACTTTTTGTTTTGATTTGAATTTGCTTACTGAGTAAGGGCATGGAAGACGAAAGTATTCGATTTTGATTGACACAAGAGTTCCTAATAAACATGTTATGTATCTATGGGTCCCTGGGTCCAGATGACAGTCATATTGTTTCTGAATTAATGAACAAACTTCTTATAGTACCTACATATATAGCAGTACCAAGACGACGATAGTATCACATGACCAGAAATAGGAGTAGAAGTGAAAGTCTCGCGTGATTTTTTGTGCGTATTCAGGTTTTAGGGTTTAACTCTCAGTTTGTCCTGCTTTATAGCTCCAAAATGTATCAAAATGTTATGTTTAATGGTTTCTCTGAATTGTTGTTTTTATTTGAGTCCGTGTTTATGCACTAAGCCAAATTTTGTGGAGTGGGTGGCGAGTCGATTCAATCTAAGTAATGTAGTATATTTCTATGTAAGTATTATAAGTATTTTATTTATAAGATCTCAAAATCTACTAGTACACAGATCCCCTGGTACTGTCCACGATCCTATCCATCCATGGTTGTCTGGTAGAGATCACTCTTGAGCGATAAAACCGCCAATTGTAATTTATTTTAAGTTATTTCTGTACATAATTTTCTATTTAAGTGCAATAAAGAATTTTCTATTGATCTATCTAAATATGACGACATTTTGACTTCCTTAGTGGCGCATTAGAAGAAGGTCCACTTGCGCCGCAGGAGGATGCGGATTTGATTCGCTTGAATGTTTGTACGATCTGCAGATTTATATTCCGGCTGTTAGGGATATTCTATATCAATAAATAAAAACATATATCTAGCTATGTATGTATTTTGTGATTTTACTCAGTAACTAAATTAGTTATCATTATCTAGTACCCAAAATAAGCCTTTTTTAGTAAAGGGCTAGCCCCTTACTAAGAAAGGCTAGTATTTTCATGATGCTGTGTTATAAGTCCTTCATAATTTATTTAATTTAAATGCAATATGTTTAACAAACGGTAGTTGTAGTGTCACACGTATAGTTAGTTACACGCTACTGGTCTAAATTTTTGCAAAGTACTAACTAGGCCTAACAACGTCGATCAAGGTATCTGGCGGCGGCATATAAGACACTTACCTGACTGAAGCTTAACAACCATTAATGTATAGTTGTATAGCAAGCCATTAACATAAAGGTAAAAGTCCTTAACAATATAGCTAAGTGCCGTTACTAGGTAAGTAGGTACTTTCAAATATAGTATAGAAGATGTCTACTTAAAAATGTTTGTCCATGATAGTCGGCTAAATTCAATTTTAATAGCAAGTTCAAAGCTACAATAAACAAGACGTAAACCGCAACAGACCAACAAGTGGAGGCTGTGTTTACACGCATACCGCCACACAACAATCACCCTTACG
The DNA here is from genome assembly GCA_943735965.1 of Eupithecia abbreviata. NCBI lineage: Eukaryota > Metazoa > Arthropoda > Insecta > Lepidoptera > Geometridae > Eupithecia > Eupithecia abbreviata. The sequence continues at coordinate 7,672,710 of OX030982.1, read as the reverse complement.
CACTTGTCATAAAACATCCTCTAGAATATTGAATACTCATCTCAAAGATTGTGCCAAGTGCTGAACAGAAAGGTACCGTTATTTCGACCCACTTTTGAACGCAAGTCTTTATATCGACAGTGTTCGCACCAACATCCTACTGAGTGAACGTAGATGAATAAAAATGTTTTTCGAAAGCTTTCTCATTAACCTCAGTGTTATGCTAGTGCTAATATTCGCATTGATTTTCGATTATGTGACAAAATTCTTCAGCTACTGGTATGTGCGACATATTCCCTACAAAACGTCTATTCCATTCTTCGGCGGCGATTACCACCGTGTGCTCGGAATCAGGAGCAGCACAGAAGAAGCAAATAAACTTTATTCCCAACACCCAAGGGACAAATTCGCGGGACGCCTCAAGAGCAGAATACCAGATCTTATTGTTCGGGACCCAGACGTCATAAAAAGGATGTTGTCGACCGATTTCACGAATTTCCATAGCAGAGGTCTCGGTCTCGACAAATCTCAGGATGTTTGTTTACGAAACAATTTGTTTTACGCTGACGGCGAAAAGTGGACTTTACTGCGGGAGGGATTAGAGTCTATTCTAAGTAAGTTGAATAGTGAATTCGAAAATGGTTTACAAGAATGTTTGTCGGGAACAAACGGAGATGCAAACGTACAACAGCTATTGTCTAAGGTATTGGACTTCGTTTTCAAAGATTTGCTGCTTGGCAATAATGTCGATGAATCGCTCATAAAGGAAATGAGGTCTGAAGTGGCACAGCGAACTTTCATCGGGCGACTGAAGAGCTATTTGAAAAACATTTTCCCGTCTCTGTACGTAATGTTCGGAATCGTTACTTTACCTGAGCAGCCTTCTAAGAAGACAAAGGAAATTTTGACAAACTCAAAACTCCTTGAAACTATCAGGAACGCTGGAAATGTTTGCCAAATGGGAGTAAAGGACAAGAACCGAAACTTTAAGAACGACGAAAGAGATTTTGCATTTTCAACCTTAGCGCTCTTCATAACTGAAGGTTACATTCCATGTCTGAACTTGCTTACCGCTTTGCTGTACGAACTAGCAAACAACAAAGAAGTACAGGATAAAGCAAGATTTTCAGAGTCTAGGAATAACAGAGAAGACTTTTTGGATATAACGATAAAGGAAGCTTTGAGAATGTACCCCCAATATTCTATTATTACAAGGCAATGCGTCAAAAATTATCAGTTCCCCGAGAGTAATCTCACTATAGATAGGAGAATAACCATCAACGTGCCTGTAGATGCCATACATAAAGACGAGGAGTACTACAAAGGTGCTAATGTCTTCAACCCTAATAGGTTTCTGGATGATGAAGCTGCTTTGACGCACTGTTACACATATTTACCCTTTGGTGCTGGACCAAGAAAATGCATTGGTAAGTTAACTATAAGTTTTAAAGTTTTGTTTGGTTTTGTCTATAATAATGTTACGTAGAACTTCAATTTAGCTATGAAGCTTGATTTTTGTCATTTAGTCTTTATCCAATTAAAAACTTCAATTTAAAATACAAACAATTTGCCCCAATCCTAGCAGAGCTTGTGTTAAAGGTAATATATTACCAATAGGCATCTATATGATGTCTATACAAAGATATTTTTACTAATTATAGAAAATACCCGAAACATCCGCAAAAAATATTTGCAGATCGTACAAAGATTTGAGTCAAAACCGCAACCACATGCATAGCAAGTGGACCTTCGCCCACCGCGCCACAGAGGTCGTCAATAATTATAAGATAGAAGCGGCAAAGCTAAAAGTATCCTCATTAGACCGAAAGGTTACTACCGTAAAGTATTATACGTAAATAATAAAACCGCAAGAAATATACGCCCGACCCCTTTAAGTAGCAGCACATACCCTGGCCCCGATTTGTGGAGAAAGCTGTGTTATTATAACTGAACGCACTCACGATGGGTTTAGCCAGAATACTATGGTCACTTGACAACTATAATGACATACGATTGAGCCTGGTACATGGAGAAATTGTTGTTTGTGGTTATAATCATTAGTACACTATCATTGGGCGTGCATACCATACAGCACAGCATAGTTTTAACGTTGAAGAAGTGTTAATATATTTATATATTATATGTTTGGTTGTATTTAGACGTTTTGTTGGGAAAGAAGGTAAAAAAAATAAAAAAATTCGCGGGGAGTTCTTGGTAGCGGCAATGTTTAAAGAAGAAATTTATTTGGCCATAAACAGGTTACACAATAACATATATAATAATAATAATATCCTATGCATGAGTACTTACTCATACATATGTAGATACTACTACGTTGTAAAGATTGTAACATTTTGGCTGAAATCAAAGACTAACGGTAAAATCAACCAATTACGATCGAAAATATTCTGTCTTTCAATTGCAAACACTAAAACACTGCACTTTATAGCAATTCTGCTATAAAGCCTGAGTTAGAACTATGTATGTGTTATCCTATTCGTAACGCATATAGCTGACAGAGAACCAAAGTTATCGACATAGCTCTAAGAATTAGCAAGCTGAAGTGGCAGTGGGCCGGCCATATCTTACGAAGAACCGACAACCGCTGGGGTAAACCTATTCTTGAGTGAAGACCACGACTCGATAAACGTAGTGTTGGACGCCCTCCGACCAGGTGGGATGACGACCTGCGAAAGACTGCAGGTAGATGCTGGATGCGTCAAGCTGAAGACAGGGCGCTGTGGCGCTCATTGGGTATTCCTATGTCCAGCAGTGGACTAACATAGGATGATGATGCTATGCGTAGCAAAAAACACGTCGAACTCATAATGCCTTTAGGCTAGACAAGAAGTAGGTAAATGTGAGGTGTGAGCGAGTATGACACGCAAGTTGACGACAAATCTCCGGTACATGTAGGTAGGAACTTAACAATTATCTTTTAGCCTTTTGACCTGAGCGACATACCACCTTGGTTTATTTAATTAATAACAACACATAATTATTACCCACTTCCTACACTGAATGGAAAAACAAAAGTTTAGTTTCTAGTTTAATGTTTTATTATTTTTTATTATACCGTGCAAGAAAGAATAAACAATAAACAAAATTATAGATATATATTCTACTAGCGGAACGTCCCGGCTTCGCACGGGTATTGGAATTTTTAAGGTACATTTTTTACACCTTGGGTTTAATTATTATTGGAGTTTTAGTAAGGATCCCTAACTTTTTTGAAAATATAATATAGCCTATGTTCACCGGGGATAGTGTAGCCTCCCAACGGCGAAAGAATTGTTCAAATCGGTCTAGTAGTTTCGGAACCTTTTCAATACAAACAATAAACAAAAAATCAAACCTTTCCTCTTTATAATATTAGTATAGATATAGAGATATACATATCTTAAGACTGGGACTTTACTCCGGGCAAGTCTCTTGGATGTCCTACATTTTGGAAAAACATGTTTAGTACGTATCTAAAGCTCTATGACCTATAGTGCAAATAAAAATTTTGGAATTCATTTTCTGAATGGATGCTTGTGTGATCAAAATGGAATGAAACCATTACCAACTGGAACTAATAAGATTGGACGTTTACTTTGAGACAAGGTTCCATCCCACCACGTGTTGTTATTTAGCCGACAACCGCTGGGGTAAACGTGTTCTTGAGTGGAGTCCGCGACTCGGCAAACATAGTGTAGGATGCCCTCCGGCCAGGTGGGATGACGACCTGCGACGAACTGCAGGCAGATGCTGGAACATCCAGCATCTGCCTGCAGTTACAATCTGAAGACAGGGCATTATGGCGCTCATTAGGGGAGCCCTATATACAGCAGTGCACTACTATAGGTTGATGATGATGATGATTGTGTAGGTAGTTTGAGTTGCTTTTTTTTTCTAAACCCAAATTTTCTTTCTTTTTCAGGTGAACACCTATCTCTGCGCATCATCAAGAGTGTAGCAAAGGCAGTGTTGTCAGAGTATCAGCTAGAACCTTGTGCGAGGACCCCTACGAAGTTAGGAATCGTCGATCACAACTTTGGAAGGCTGGTAGATAAGGATATTTGGCTCCGGTTTACGAAAAATGCTTAGTAAATCCGTATTTTTTATGAGTAACCTTGAAAGCTCCTTAGACAAATTTTCTTAAGGTTAAACGAGTCAACGGCGCGAACTCGTCGGTAGGCGAGGCCTAAATGTATCTCACCTATAGCATAGTATGTGAAAGGAAGCGCTAGAATGAAAAGCACGATGACACATTCTAAAACAAACGCGTAAATATATAATACTAGCTGTGCCCCGCGGCTTCGCCCCCGTTGAATTCAAATGGTTAAAATGATAAAAAGTGTCCTATGTTAGACTCCTGGTTCTAAGCTACCTCTCCACCAATTTTCAGCTAAATCAGTCCAGCCGTTCTCGAGTTATAAGTGTTGTAACAAACACGACTTTCTTTTATATATATAGATATGTAGGTATAGGTACAGACTTTTAGCACAAGGGTTATTAGTTATTACCTATATATGAAAAACCTTTTTAATGTATCTTTTCAAAATAAATTAGTTACCCTTCCACGTTTGTATGGAGAGATGAGGGATTCATAATAACGTAACTGTAATTAAGATAATAATAAGGGTGGTGATCTGTGAATAAATTATTTATTTGGGTGGTGATCTCCTAAAAGCTAATCGGACAATAATATTATACCTTAGTATTATGAACTATGAAAGAAACAGACAACAACAGACACAGATGTACACACATGTCGAAAGTGTCCAGGTTGAAATTCTATCATTCTCTTCTTGCAAATAACACTGCGGCATTATCTAGAGTTTCTTTCATCTATGGACTATTATCTATTACTATTATTTACAGCAATTGGTTAGCAGAATCCGGCCCGTTGTCCGATTATTTTTAAACACCACGCCTAAGGGCCTTTTCATACGTCCCAGTTTACCGGTTGGCCGGTGTCCGGTTCACAGCGGTGAAGTGTATGGACCTGTACGTTATCTTTCACATGTATCGGCGTAATTTGCATTAATTTCGGTACCCGGCACCGGCTACCCGGCAACCGGATCACATGAAAGGCACTAACTCGAATGAAGCCAACTTGCAAAAGAGTTAAAAAGATTGGTAAGTAAAGCATTCGATTCAAAATATGATAAAAATGCTCAATAACTAAAATTACTTCGATTTATTTATTTAACTACGTGTAGTGCGGTTTCGGTACATCGAATTTTATGTATAAATTACTCGTAAATTAGTATTAGGTAATCCTTTTTTTTATAATTTCCATCGATCCTGCTTCTGAAACCTATATTGTAAATTCAATCCTGTCTACCTAGACATGATTGAATTTACAATAGTGTTTAAAATTATTAAATATTTATTAATAATTTCAAGTATTTGTTTTTAAATAATCCTACCTTTTTTTACGATGGTAAAATGCAATTGCGCATGGCATCTAGCCTGAGGAGGGCTAGAGGGGTATCTTGGGCTCTCCACTGAGCTACTAACAGAGTGTTAGCTGATAGTGACATACCAACTAAAAACCCATCGATACTTCCTCTCTCACCATAGTCCCAGAGCGTCATCAAACCACTCGTCATCAGACGATTCGAAAATAATCCTACCTAGGATTATTTTGTTAACACTTTGACTGCGGTTTTTTTTCGACGACTGCGATCTTTTTTTTTACCTAAAAAATTCGTGCTGCCGCTCTACACAGCGGTTGTGTTGCGCCGCACATGCGTTTCGTTCGAAAAATATTACAGCTCTGCTGAGTCACAAAGATCTGTATTTTCTCAGCCGCTGCGCTAGTGTGGATTTTCGCAGATTAGTCACTTGTAGAAAACTCATACCGTGCGTTTTCAGCACTCAAAGTGTTAACATAAAAGGAATCCTACCAACAAAGTAAAAGCTTTAGCTTAAAAAGGGTATTTTAATAGTTCTCAGTTCGCGTTTAGTATGAGTCTAATATTGTAACGTTGATATTGAAATAACGGAAAAATCTTCCTATAGAACAAATGGGTGGTAAAATGCTCAGATCTTCATTACAACGCAAGGTAACGTAAGCGTGCATAAAAGCATAAAAGTGTATTGAAATTTATAGAATGAACAAGAAGTGCTTAAGTCCTAGTTTTCGGCCTAAATATTGTGGTGCATAATAAATATACTATTACGTATTCAAGCTATAATAAGCACACACTCATCACAAGTCTGACTGCTTAAGTACTTCGGAGCAGTAATAATGCAATTAATTAATTCGTATGTAATGCGTGTAATGTCAAACAAGTTCTTGGCGTGCTTATAATGTAAATTTATAATGCTGGACAATCCACGCAGCATCATCTAGCCCCAAGCTAACCCAAGGTACCTTACGTATATATATATTTTATTATACATAGAAAATACCCAAATATTTGTAGATGTAGTACAGCATACATGTAGAACAGTCGTCCCGAGGCGGGATTCGAACTAGCACAACTTTCTGCCTGCGTAGATGGACTCATATCATTTTATTTTTTTAAATATCGAGATTCCTGATCGATCACGGCCCGGTTATTCGTAAATGGCCCATCGGAATATTTTTGCCTGCCCATCGACTGATAAAATGGATCAGCCGTAGGGTGACAATGATTTAAGTGTCTGGTATGCGGGATTATTGAACTGGAATTGTGGAAGTTAGTAATTAATGGTTTTAGGGGATCATTTTGGTAAAGTAACTTAGTTCGTGCGTGTCAAGATAATCGAAGGTCACCTACCATACCCCAGCAATCAGTTTACTGCAGAAAGTTCTCTTTCTTTGAAGGTGGTGGTGAAAGATCAGTATCTGATTAGTGAGATATGATATTCCTCCTACTCGATGGACCGACGATACTGTAGCGGTCGCAGGGAGTCAATAGATGGAGGCGGTTCAGGACCGCTATTTGTGGCATCGTTTGGGAAAGCCTATGTTCAGCAGTGGACGTGTTGTTGATGATGATGATATTCCAATGGATGACATTTACATTAACAACCTAGGAATAAAACTTATTTTTAAACTAATTATTAATCTAAGGAAGTAAATTTTGTAAGAAGTCGTGCTTATCTTTTGTATTCAGTCAAAAATTTTTAATTTTTAAAATTTTTAATTTTTTTATTTAATCATTTTGTAGGGGTATTCTATTTTAATTGTGATTTATTTTATGTAAATTTAATTTTAATTTGTTTTTATTTTATATAAGTATGCAAAAATATGGACACTTTTATTGTTTCTGTACCATAAACTGTTTGTCTGAAATAAACGTTATGAAAAAGAACATTATATTGTCTTCATGATGATCGCGCGACCAGCCGGTATTAGCGCACGGAGCCGCAGTCAGCGCGCGCCCGAGCCGGCGGCCACTACTGCTAGTGTGCCACGGCCACTAGGGACGCCGCCACCGACTCGTATGAATGCAGACACGTATGATGCTCCTCAGACGTCTAACGCACCAGAAGAATGGAATACAGTTGTACGTAGACCTAGGAGACGACCGGTACGTCGTAATATAGTAAGGGGTAACGGCTCGATCGATAGCGAGCTGCAAACAGTGGAGCGCGTACGCAAAATTCATGCGTGCTTTTTCAAGCCAGAAACGACGCCCGAAGCTATCCAATCGTATATGAATAAAAAGAACCCCTGTAGTCAATATAGCGTAGAAAAACTCAAGCTATCACATAGCCACTATTCTTCGTTTGGCATAACTGTCCCTAGTAGCCTATTTGATTTCTTTATGGCTGCGGAAAATTGGCCACCCAGTACCGAAATCAGCGAGTGGTTTCGTAGCGGAGCCGGGCGCGCGTACCCCGCCGCGCCCGGCGCACACCGCCAGCGCCGACAACCAGCACGCGCCGGCACGACCAGCACCGGGACCACCGCAGCCGCACCTACCAGGACATAACGCACTTGTTCCTCGCCACCTCAACGTAGCTCGCGCTAATAATAGCCGCCTTACCATCTGCCACCAGAACATTAGGTGCCTACCTAATAAGACAAGGAAATTGGAAGTGCTCCTGACAAAGGATTTGTCCTGCGACGTTTTAGTTATAACGGAACATTGGCTTAAAAGCCATGAACTAGGGTCCGTTACACTAAATAATTATAATTTAATATCAAACTATTGCAGGCCGATAATACCCCATGGTGGAAGTTGCATATATGTTCGAACCGGTACAAATGTTACAAATAAACAGGATTTTTGCGATCTATCGCAAGAACAGATATTTGACGTGTGCGCCGTGCAGCTTGTTGTAGAAAATATACTTGTAGTAGGGGTTTATCATTCAAATCAAACCTGTGACTACGAATATTTAAAACTATTTGAAAACCTTCTCACAAAGATATGCTATGAAGGCTCAGACGCCATTATAATGGGGGATATAAACATAAACTTATTAAAAAACACAAAAGCTAAGAAATATCTGGTGGACATTTTATCCAGGCATAATTTTGTGCAACTTTTAGACACTGCAACTAGGGTGGACGGGGATACGTCTACTTTACTCGACCACGTATATACGAACCTCTCATATTCCACTCTCATATTCCACTTCACAAAATTCCTCGGTAACGTTCCATAACCAATCTGGCATGATACCCAGTTTCCACTAAACCCGGCGCAGAGCTTTTCATCACGTAGCAAACAATGCATGTGGAAAACGGAGGTGTGAACGGAACGGAAAAACAGCGTTTTTAAATACATATGTGGGTTGTGCAGATAAGCTGTGTTCTCTGGTTTCGCATCACGTATTTATTGGAAAAAACTGATTTTGTCGATTGTTTATGTGGATAAACTTTTCTCATGCATATTATGTAGGATTCAGTAGCATCTGGCTATCATCATCGTCATCAGCCTATACTAGTACTGGACATATGCCACACCTAATGAGCGCTATAGCACCCTGGCTTCAACTTGCCGCATCCAGCATCTGCTTGCAGACTTTCGAAGGTCGTCATCCCACCAAGAAGGATGAAGTCCTGCAGTACGCTTGCTGAGTCGTGGTCTGCACTGCAACGGTTGTCGATTTTTTGGGAGATTGCCCGGCCCATTGCCACTTCTGCTGGCTAAATCTCGGAGTTATGTTGATGTTTTTCGTTCTCTGTCGGATATAATCTTAATGATAATGATCTGGCAATTAGCAAACACAAATGTAAGTGTATAAGGGGCTTAATAAAGTCAAACCAGGCTTTTACCAAGTATTTGTATAAGTTATTTATAAAAACAAATTTATAAGTTTTATTATTTTATCAATTGTTTCTAATAAAAATGTTTATTTATCGCAATCGACAACAAAATATAGGCGCCATAAATTCCTCAATTTATTGACCCAAATATTTTCTTTTGAATGAGTTTCAATTAATCTTCAAAGACAGCAATTTGCTGTTGCTTGCATAATTTATTTGCACACAATATTTTCCATCTCCAAAATAATGTGGAAGATTCGGAATGAGCAATCACTCTAGAGAACGTAACAGACGCCTCGAAGAAAATGGTCGAAGGGATCACGGAGTAGCGAATTTTTATAATCTCTTGACTGTTTTCGATTTCAAGTCAAGGATTTTATCGCATAGCTATAGCAGGCTATACTAAAACAATGATTTGTTAGCAGTCCGTCCAAAAACTGATTCGTTCAAATCGCATTTCGTCCAATAAGCGGTTCATCAAGAATTTATACGTATTTGGTCCAATAGAAACATGATTTCAAAAAACTGTATAACTGTAATACAATGTGTCAAATACTTTTTGGACAATCGACACTTCCACACAGCATCATCCAGCCCCGAGATAAGCACAGCTTGTGTTATGGGTACTAGATGACTGATATACTTAATACAATATATTACATAGATATATACATATTTTTATGATACATAGAAAATGTCCAGAACACCCGGGACAAATAAAAAAATAATGCTGGACAATTCACACAGCATTATCTAGCCTCATGGTAAGCAGAGCTTGTGTTATGGGTACTAGATAACTGATATACATAATACAATACATTACACAGATAGATATTTTTTTATAATACATAGAAAACGACCAGAACACCCGGAATAAATATCTGCAGATCGTACACACAATTGTTCCGAGGCGGGAATCGAACCCGCGACCTCCTACGTCGCAGGCGGACCTTCGCCCACCGCGCCACATCGGTCGTCAAATATTTGCAAGTCGTACCAACATTTGTCTCAAGGCGGGTATCGAACCCGCAACCTCCTGCACAGCAGGCGGACCTTCAGCCAGCCGCTGCGCCATAGAGGTCGTCAACACATTATATAGATAGACTTGCATAACCTTTGTGGTATTTTACAGCATCTTCGTATGACTTGAACCACTGCCCAATTACCTCTACGCAAACAGGGGCTCGTAAAAAGGCGTCGATCATAAAAATATTTGATTAGGCTCATACCTCCAGTGTGCCAATTCGCCATGCTAATACATTTATTATGGAAAACTGGAAAGGGAGGATAGATAAACAGACAGAATTTATAGGTATATATAATACATCTATGTTTCGGTATTTAACACTTTAAACGTTTCTCGAAAGCGTTATTAAGATATCATATTGAAATAAAAGTTGAATCTAGAAAATACCTATAGACGACGGACGACCGATGTGGCGCGGTGGACGAAGGCGCGGGTTGCGGGTTCGATTCCCGCCTCGGAACAATTGTGTGCACGATCTGCAGATATTTGTTCCGTGTGTTCTGGTCGTTACCTATGTATAATAAAAAATATCTATCTATGTAATTGTATTGTATTATGTATATCAGTTATCTAGTACCCATAACACAAGCTCTGCTTACCATGGGGCTAGATAATGCTGTGTGAATTGTCCAGCATTATTTATTTATTATTTATTTATTTATAGAATTTAACTGAAACTGAATGACAGAAAAGAACAAAATATAGCTTACATAACTCCTTAGGGTTTTTCTTAAGAACTATGTACTATCTGTAAAACATGGTAACTTCATAATAATGAAGCTGGTAACATTTTAAAATAATTCAGGTTGGAAACAAGGAGAATTCAGGACCCAGCGAGGTTACTTTATTGGGTTAACTTCTACCCAATAGTCTCACAGGACTTCGTAAAATACCTTAAAAGCCAATAGACCGTAACCTGCACTAAACGGTGCACCAGAGGCCAAGAAATATGCATGCTGCTCCCAGTTTTATAACTAAACCAATTTGTATCCCAAATCCCTGGACACGGATAACTAAGCCGGACAACTTTCGACTGTAAAACAGGAAGTTATAAAGTCTACTTTATTGTGCAGGAAGGGTACCTTATTGCTATCAACAGTACATCGAATATCTCCACTATGTGACTGAAACTGTTTCAAATAAATGTTTCTTTGTTTCTATGTTGATTTACCTTTTAGCTTTGTTGTTTGTTTTTTGTATGTAGTTTTTTGAAATTAATAATACGTTTTGCTATAAAATGTATAAATATTGTGTTCTTAAATATTTTTTCACATTTTTATTTTTCCATTTTGTCCGCTTTGAGATATTGGCTAAGACATCGCAAACATCACTAATTTTGTAGAGTTTTTAAATAGAAAGGGAAAAAACAGTTAATTTTTCGTCTATACAGGCAACAACGAGAAAGTAATTACCGTTCAGAATGAGACACTCACTTCTTTTAGAGCAATTTGGCAGAGATTTTTAATTGGTTGTTTTATCCACGTGTTCACAGCTAGTGAACGCATGGATAAACTTCCTAGAGAAATAAAATAAAATAGCTCTTATTTCTGTATTTTATATTATTATGATCGAATGTCACACACAGGCTAAGTTCCTTTGATCAATAATTATACACCTCATCTGTATTGCCCATTATATTTGTAAAGACAATGGACAACTAGCGGACCTTCCCAACTTCGCACGGTTTAGTACGGATCCCTAACTTTTTTGAAATATCTTATAGCCTATGTTCACCGGGGATAGTGTAGCTTCCCAACGGTGAAAGAATTTTTCAAATTGGTCCACTTCGGTCCGGTTTCGGAGCCTATATATTACAAACAAACAAAAAATCAAACCTTTACCTATTTATAGTATTAGTATAGATACAATAATGCACACACAAACGTCATGCCACCTATGGAATAGAATAGGAAAGTATCGACATTTAGCCCCTTTTCAATTGCAACAAAAGTAGGTACCTATCTAACTTCTTTCAAAGATTAAAATGCAGTTTTCTGAATAATTACAAAGCTATTTCATAGATATAATGATAACACCAAATACTTTGTTACTTATTTATTTATAGTAAATACTTTTGGTTTGTACCTACTCTTTTCTGGCTTGTCATTATGTCCAAGGAAAGATTGCCCCGATATGGTAGCCAAACTATAATTGTACCTATTTTCATTCGAAATCCCGCTAACCCACAATGAATATTCAAAGCCTAGAATTTCAAATTGAAAATGATCCGTAACTGAAAAGCATTGTTGAACAAAACACAAGTACTATGTCAAAATTCACTAAATTCAACACACGTTAGCGTCAAAGTCGAAATGATATTCAAATTCCACCTAATCATGAAATGAACCTGCCCAGATCAAATGATAAAGCGACATGAAAAAGTACAGTTCGCCGCGCAGTTGCAGCCGCTCTTATTTGCTTGGGGATAGAGTCGATGTTGACAACAAAGCGGCTCGCCGTTGACTGTACAGACGGAGCAAAGTAAGTATTCTCGAATGGATACGGTTGAATGGGCTCTCGGCGTTACTATGCGACCATTTTGCGTCGAATGAGACCTTGGATTAATACGGTGCAAGGGACAGGCTGTAGATTTTACCAAATATTTTAGCAATGTATGGTTCATTTAGTAGTCAAGTAGAGATCTGATGATCTATATTAAAAGGAATTACAGAAACACCGGCTCGACAATGTCCACATAGTCCCAAGCAGCACTTCAACAGTCAAAAGCATCAAATCCACTGTAAACTTAGCTTCCCGCTTCTGGGTTTGCAAGACAACCCCATCCCGACATCCGACTTTGTGACACCCGTCAGTGACCTAAACTGTGTTATAATGGTGATATAATAGATAAAAGTTTCCAATTTAGAGTACTTACAAGTTACTTAGTTCATTTACGGAAGACCGATGTGGTGCGACTGGCGAAGGTCCGCCTGCGACGCTGGAGGTTGCGCGTTCGATTCCCGAACAAGGGTTTGTCCGGAAATATTTGTTCCGGAGGTACTGAGTATTATTTTCTATGATTTTTTTTTTCGATTTTATTGTATGATGTATATTTATCATCTTGCAACAAAAGCTCTCTGAAGTTATTTAAAACGGGGTATTTACGATTATACGATATGTTTTGAAATTTGAGATACTAACTCAAAAATCTAATCATGGTAAATATCCCGTTTTAATGACTTTAGTGTTAACCATGATAGTTTCAAAAGTATTAAAAGCTCTCTGCTTAGCTTGGGGCTAGATCATGCTGTATGGATTGTCCAGTATTATTTATTTATTTATCTCCCTTAACTTACACCAAAATGTATAAAAGCGTTTTCTCTTGAACCGTGAGCAATGTGACAGACATTGGCATTTCACGACAATTGAGAATCATATTTAAATTTGCACCTGTTTTGTGTTCAGGGAACTAGCTGATATATCTCTTTATGGAAGCAGGAACTAATCATATGACTTTGTAGGATCCCGTAGACTAGAACAGAGTATGATTTTTGACAATATATTATAATATAATAAAATTAGAGTTTGAGTTTTTTAGAGTTGCAAAAATTATCAATAAATAAATTAAAAAAAAATGTTAAACACATTCTTTGTAAAAAAGCTTATTAACAAAATATCAGATTACTTAGAAGATAAAAAAGCTTGGAACGAGTTTTGCTCCAACTCAAAATCTACCAACTTACAGATAAGCAAATCAAATGTACTAGACACATAAGTTATGAACATACTAGTGGTTTCTTCTCTCTTCTTCCACTGGTGGACAAAAAATTGAAGTGAACTATAAAATATGACCTGTCTAAGTGCTTATTTGTAAGCTTAAAGAAATAAAAACTTTTCATTTTCATTTTCATATATTAGGTATAAATATTGTGAAAAGGCTTATTTCAAAAAATCTGATGAAATCAGGTTATCTAGCTAGACGATAAGAAAGCTTGGGACGTACGAGTATTTTGCTCCAACTTGAGAACTTACAACCTAACAAGGCAAATGTTTCTTGTTTGCTTCTTCTAAACAAAACTCCGGCCATATCTCGCGAAGAACCGACGGACGATGGGGCAAACGTGTTCTTGAGTGGAGACCACGACTCGGTAAACGTAGTATAGGACGCCCTCCGACCAGGTGGGATGACGACCTGCGAAAGACTGCAGGTAGATGCTGGATGCGGCAAGCTGGAGACAGGGCGCTATGGCGCTCATTGGGGGAGGCCTATGTCTCTATAGGCTGCTATAGGCTGATGATGATGATGATGATGATGATGAAACAAAACTCTGGGTGATGACTTTTTCCTAGTTTTACTTAGGTACTTATGTAATTTGAAGTTTTGTGACGTCAATCACTTTGATATTTGATTTTATTGGAGTCTCAACATTTTCCAGTAAATAATTAATTAAAACGCAACTCTGTCTATTTTATTACTAGACACGAACATCAATGGTTACATTAATCAAAACTTTGCGGTCTCATTAGCATTGATATCCATCCCCAACCATAACTGATTCAATACTAAACTAAAACAATTAAATAACCATACAATTACAATGCACGTAACTACATCGGTAAATAGAGGTTACGATCAAACGTTAGTAGTTACGGCCAAATGGCTGAACTTGGACTAGCTTCGGGTTATATTGCTTTTGGACGCTGGTGCAAGTATTCGAGATATAATAATATAATAATAAATATAATAATGCTGGACAAAGTCACACAGCATTCTAGCCCCATGGTAAGCAGAGCTTGTGTTATGGGTACTAGATAACTGATATACATAATACAATATATTACATAGATATGAAGACCAATGTGGCGCGGTGGGCGAAGGTCCGCTTGCGACGCAGAAGGTTGCGGGTTCGATTCCCACCTCGGAACAATTGTGTGTACGATCTGCAGATATTTGTTTCGGGTGTTCTGGTCGTTTTCTATATATAAAAAAAATATCTATCTATGTAATATATTGTATTATGTATATCAGTTATCTAGTACCCATAACACAAGCTCTGCTTACCATGGGACTAGATAATCCTGTGTGAATTGTCCAGCATTTATTTATTATTTATATTATATTTATTATATATATTTTTTATTATACATAGAAAACAACTAGAACACCCGAAACAAATATCAGCAGATCGTACGCACAATTGTTCCGAGGCGGGAATCGAACCCGCAACCTCCCGCGTCGCAGGCAGACCTTCGCCCACCGCGCCACATCGGTCGTCAATATGTATAATTTCTTCTGCACAAGAAAGATTGTAACTATAATGAATCTGTGATAACTATATAGTATATTATGTACGTCATTGTACTTTCTTGTTCTCTGTACACTCATACGTCAAAAGTTCATAACTACACCATATTATAAAATAAAGTCGCTTCCTGATGTCTGTCTGTCGCTATGAATGCTTAAAACTACGCAACGGATTTTGATGCGGTTTTTTTAAATAGATAAAGTGATTCAAGATAGAAGAATTATACACCATTTGACATTGTAAATGTCTACACGGGCGAAGCCGCGCGGGGCGCAACTAGTAATATAATAAAAGTGTATGTCGGGGTGTGCAGCCTACACCTGGCATATTTGAAACGCGATACTTATCGCGCCCATACATATATCGCACAAGCACGCAGACCAAGGACACATTTGTAGCGGGTGCAGTTTGTTATTACCTACTCAGGTCACTTTGACCAGATCTATCCATCTTTTAGGGTTCCGTACCCAAAGAGTAAAACGGGATGTGTATTGTGTATTGCGGTGCGCTGACACATATATTTCCACGCGGGCGAAGCCACGGAGCGCAGCTAGTTTATCATAAAACATTATTGCTCTTTCATTTATTGGAATCAATAAAATGTTCACCCGATTCCATTTTGGAATTTACAAGTATCGAATTAGTGTGTGTTCTTGAGTGGAGACCACGACTCGGTAAGCTTAGTGTAGGACGCCCTCCGAGCAGGTGGGATGACGACCTGCGAAAGACTGCAGATGCTGGATGCGTCAAACTAGACAGGGCGCTATGGCACTCATTAGGGAGGGCCTATGTCCAGCTGTGGACTAACATAGACTGATAATGAAGATGACGATGAATTAGGGCCAAAGGGCTCTATCGGGAGGTAAGAGGTTTTTAGGACTTATCAGCTTTTATAGTTTTATATTTCTGACTTACCTAACTTACCGCTTTCTTTCGAACCACAACTTATGTGAAACAGTGTTTGTAGGTAATTGGTACCTATTCAAATGGACAAAGGGATCCTTTAGATACGGCTTATCAGTGTATTGAAGACTGTTCGTTTACGTCGAGTAGCTTGAAACTTCCATACGGCATAAGATGCTGATAGATACCTGGATCCACCAAAATCACCACAACAACTGATTATCACTCGAGATTTGATTAATATTAATTGGATAATATAATATGCAAAGCTTTATGCTTGCTTACATTGTGTCTAATTGCAAAGTAGCGAACTATAATTTAAATCACCCGGTAGAACCAAATGACACGGATTACCTTGTAATCTGTTTCATTCGGGCTAGCTATCTATCAGTCAACTTGTTGATTATTGGCCGCTCTACAATCGGCCTAAGTATGAATTGCACTGTTATGAAAACTATAAATAAATAAATAATGCTGGACAATTCACACAGCATTATCTAGTCCCATGGTAAGCAGAGCTTGTGTTATGGGTACTAGATAACTGATATACATAATACAATAATACATTACATAGATAGATATTTTTTATTATACATAGAAAACGACCAGAACACCCGAAACAAATATCTGCAGATCGTACACACATTTGTTCCCAGGCGGGAATCGAACCCGCAACCTCCTGCTTCGCAGGCGGACCTTCGTCCACCGCGCCACATCGGTCGTCACTAGTCACTAACAAGTTGTTTACAAAATGGCTGGTCGTTGCACCTGGCAGCGACATCAACTATATAATGTACGCTGTCTCATTTGCATGTTACTTTACCGGCTACCAAAAACTATTATAAAAAATAATTCACGAAAGTTTAAGAAGTTGAAAACTTTAAACATCAGCAATGCTTATGCTTGGGCTAAACTTAACTAGGCGCTTCAAAGTTCTCGTTTTGTCTAGAAACCACTTATTTCCATGTAACATCTGCGTTTCTCATACTTTAACTATTTCTACTTTAGGTCTTCTCTATTTCCTTACTGTAGGATAAACTGTGCTTGCGGAACTCTATGACAGTAAGAAATTGTAAGACAAACTGTGCCTGGTCCCGTAAGCCGAAAATCCATGGTGCCTAATTTTTGTAACATAGCAAGGTACACTTCCAAGTAAAAAGTATCATCCATCACATTGGATTTAAAATTAGCCGGACGTTTCTAGCAAATCCTGGCAGGTGACCCTTGTCTGAAGACTGATTACGGTGGAGCTAAATCAGGGCACTTTGGTAATTGGTAGATTATTTTTGGATGTGTGCTTGAATTATTGCTTTTTGGGGAAAGTGACAGTGACCCTCGGTCGTCTAGGAACGGAATTTGCTAATTAGAATCTTCAGAAAAGAGATAGAAAATATAAACGGTCATTAGTATTTGTTAAAAATTTGATTTAATTTTAATAGAAAACAATGTCATAAAAAAGGAACATAAAAAAGTATAACCCGTAACAACTTACAGCTAAGTATCACAGCATTTGACTTAATGTTTTCCATGATGGAATCCCCAGTCTTTGTGGTCCGCATGGCCGCCCTTCTTACCATGATCATGATGATGATGATGATGTTCCTCATGACCATGGTGCCCTTTGTGTCCTTTGTGATCTTCATCGAAGTGGTGCTTGTCGTGATGACCTTTCTTGCCGTGATGATCTTCATGATGGCCACTGTGGTGATGTCCACCCTTCTTGTGGTGACCTCCTTTGTCTTCATGATGTCCGTGATGTTTGCCGTGCTTGTGATGTTTACCTTCCTTATGGTGGTCATCGTAGAAGTGGTGGTCCTTATGGAACTCATCCTTGTGGAACTTCTTGTGGTATCCCTCGGTCTCTTCTCCTTTGTCATGGTGTTTCTTGTGCCCGTGTTTGCCTCCCTTGTGGTGGTGGCCATGTTCGTGGTGCTTTCCGTGGTGATCGTGCTCATCCCAGTGCTTCTTATGTCCGCCTCCGTGTTCTGCGTGGTGCCCTTCATGATGATGTTTGCCGTGATCTCCATGTTCACCTTTATGATGATGATGGTGTCCTTTATGCCCTTTGTGTCCCTTTTCTCCGTGTTCATGATGGTGATGCGCGTGGTGCTCCTTGCCACCACCTTCTTCGTGATGACTAGACTTCCCACTAGCTGCGGCGACTAGGTCCTTCTCTTCCCCTATCTCCCTGGCGTACACTGCCACAAGGCAGAGTAGACCGACCACTGCAACTGCCTTCATCTTGCACACTTCTGGTACTCTCTGTCTGTTGATAACACTATTTATAGTTTGAATAGTTGAATGAAGAAAGTATTGGGACACTTATCGCAACCGCTCAGGGACAAGTGGTCGGTGGACCGTTACAGGTTGTATTGTCATTTTAATTAGTGTGAAGTGAACTGATGATATTATTAGTTTGATGTTTGTAAATAACAGACAAGTTATTGAATCTCTAATAAACAGTTATTTTTAAGTCGAAGGCTATTAATAACAAGAAATTAAAACACGGAGATTTAAATACGGAAATAGTGGAGGTGTTTTGTTTTATTAAAGTGAAATAGTTTTTACAATTTCGAGACAAGTGCCTAATTTATATTATTTTGCAAATCTCATTTTACAATCCTTTAACACTTTGAGTGCTGAAATCACACGGTATGTGTTTTCTACAAGTGACTAATATGCGTAAATCCACACTAGCGCAGCGGCTGAGCAAATACAGATCTTTGTGACTCAGCACAGCCGTAATATTTTTCGAACGAAACGCATGTGCGGCGCAACACAACCGCTGTGTAGAGCGGTAGCACGAATTTTTTAGGTTAAAAGAAAGATTGCAGTCGTCGAAAACTAATCGCTGTCAAAGTGTTAACCTAGTTAATACCAATGTGGCGCAGTGGGCGAAGATCCGCCTGCGGTTACGGTGCAGAAAGTTGCGGGTACGATTCCCGCCTTAGAACAATTATTAGAACGATCATCTAGAAATGTTTATTCCGGGTGTTTTTATTTTCTATGTCTAATAAAAAATATCAATGTATTGTATTGTAAAATGTATATCAGTCATCTAGTTATTACTCTAAAATAAGCTCCTCTTAGCTTGGGGCTAGATTATGCTGTGTGGATTGTCCAACATTATTTATTTAGTTTCAATAAATGGGTTTTCATTGGAAGCTATTTCGTAGAAACATCCCACGGACAATCCCTATTGTTGTTTTGATTAAATTTCGACAGTTCGTTGCGGATTGCTCTTTTCACGGAGCTCTGCCGGAATTGAGCTGGACGAAAATATTTTCAGAGCCTCGCGAGCTTGCGAGTGTAGGCACAATATTTTAGTTTATGCAGCCATGCAGCGATGAGCCTGTACCCACGTGGAATGCTTTGCGAAAAGGTGCATTCTGCATATTTACAGAAATAACAATAGAGAAGAGAATGTAAATTGCTTGTTTTACCTATTATTTTCTGGAGGATTATGAAGCTTGTACGTCTGCGTCTACTAGGTCAATATAAGAAGAAATTTTAACAAAATCCGTTAGATAGTATTTATAATATTTTAAGGAAACACAACATACAGTATAAGAATGCCGCATGAGCACACTTTTGTCCACTGCTGGCCATGCCTTCTCCAAAACATGAGAATACACAATAACGTATACGTTTGTTATTTTCTATTTTTATGCTCAAACAAGGGGTTTAAAATATATTTCTTTTTTTTTCTTTTATTTATATTTTACAATAATTACATATTAATCTAAAAGCTAACTGAAACGGTTATTCCGTTTGTCTGTACAATACAATATATATATATATATATATATATTCGAATACTTACCAACTAATGAAAGCTACATAAGTATTATCTCAAATCCGGTTTATCAACGAAAGTTTCTATTTCATTATCCTCAGAGCAAAGTTCAATACGAACGAGGAAAAAGTCGTCAACTCGACGGAATCGTAAATAGAGATACGTCGAAGGTTGAGGCCTTGATTTGTCACAACTTATCTCAAGACACGCACTCGATACGATTCCAGAGATCCACTTTAGTGTACAAGGGGAAATAGTTGTACAAGATCATACAAATACCTTTTATTCAAATAGGAAAGGTAATATTTCCTTTTACTTCTTTTTTCAACTTAAAGGGACCCAAGATGAGCTGCAGACTGAAACCACAGGCTACATTGCGGCTAGTGGCTGTGGTTGACCGCAGTGCTGCCTGCGGTCGCGGTTGCTTCTAATTTCAACACACCACTGGCGCTACAGTCTGCGGACGCTTCGCGCCGCGGCCGCAAACCGCAGTGTTGCCGCACTTGGAATCAATTTCATAGAGATTCATAGAAACAAGTAGTGTTGCTTGCAGCCTGCAGCTACAGTTTGCAGCCTCTTGTCCATCTTGGAATTGCATCTTTACTGTTCCTCGATAGAATGCAAACTTAAGGGTACACGCGTGAGACCACGCAAACTCGTTGGTAGGCGAGTCCTAAATTTATGCTATTTATGCTATGACATAGTGTGCAAAACGGCGCGCTAGGATGAAATGCACAATGATTCATTCTTAAACCGATCGCGTAAAAAATGTGTTTAGCACTAGGGTTATTATAGAAAAACTATTGAGTGTATCTTTGAACATAAAAAAAAAACATTTGTTTCAGGCCAGTGATCTCAAGATCAATCCATAGAAAAAAACACAATGAAGCATTTAAATAAAATAAATACATTACACACAATCAATCAAATAAAAAAAATGAATTTTTATATCGCATTCCTCAATCCGTCCCCCAAAACACTTCTCTCCATTCCTGATAAATCATTCGCACGATTCGTGAAGGAATCCGAATACATCACGTCTTCCCCACATCGAGGGATATAAGTTACGTGTGACGCTTATTATTGAGAGGGGACATACTGTAGTGGAGCGTTTCTTTTGATTACGCTGAAAGACGCTTTATATAATGGGGTCTCTTTCTCCTATGCCCGCATTATTAATCCTATACTCTTATTTCTGAGCTGAGAAGCCGATGTTGTGAGCCAAAAATGCGTAATTTTCACTCCCTCATTCTCCATTATCTCAACCGCTTCATTATCAATTTTACAAAACCTTAGAAGTTACACCCAATTTACGTTAATTTTGAATAGTCATAATTACTGGGTATCGCCCTAGAACTCTTATTTGTGATGACTAAGTTTTTTGTTAAAATCTCTGTAATATTGTATCGACTTAAAGCATTTTAGCTCGTATAGTTTGTAGTCAATGCCAATAAGCCTTATTTGTAGCTGAAATCTACAAAACCAGAAAAGCACGTACAACGCATCACTCCAAATACTTTCCTTCAAACAAACGTGGCCTGAAGTTAGCGCACACTTTTAAATTTATCTCGAAAACTAGACATCGTGTTGGGCGAAATGCTAGAATTTATAACATGGTACTAGAAAACGTTTTATTGTAAGCTATTTTGGGTTAAATTAAAGCAGATAGTATGCATAGATTTTCGCATATTGATTCTGGTATGACTATCCATAAAAACATATCTTAGGTCGGTTCCTCAAAGCTCATCATCATGACGAATAATAGCGTAACATTAACCTTTGAGGGATGAAGGGGTGGAGGTCTCGTGGTCTACCACGCTGCAGAGACTGAACGATAAAGAAAAATAATCTTTGAAAATTTTATATGTATGATATTAAATTTTCAAAGATTATTTTTATAATTAAATTGCAGCATGAAATATCAATTCCGGCTTGATAATAGCAAGACACTAGAGATGACCCTAGACTAAAAGCTCCCTATGAGCTTTGAAATATGTCTATTCTTCTACAATTTTTGTACCGAAGTCACAACAAATATAGAACGGGTGTCTGCTGAAGAAAAGTTCGATGAAAATCCTATAACGGAGTACGTGGTTGTCAAAACTGTGTACGTTTTATCTCACAAGAATACTTTCTGGAAATGCACTACTGTAGTGCAATTTACTGCGCTAGTTTTATAACAAAAATATGTTCAACTGTGTAGATTTGAATATTGCAACAGTCTGTATGTAGTAGCTTAACTCAGGTAAGTTATTTGGTTATGTGTAAAAGGACTTTTGAAGCGTAAAATTTACTTACTCCTGTAGGTATAGGTTGAGTCCCAAAAACAATGGGCTGTGGTTGAATCTTATTATAAATAACATAACTTCACACATGTGATTGGACAACCTTACAAGCGCAAATCCTTCGAACCCCATGCCATTTTTCACCATCTCCCCAAACTGTCCCAATTTCCTCAGCATCGTTATCCTTGACAGGCCGATTGATTCCCTGTAAGTAGTGAAAGGGATATTTAGGTGCCATTGGTCACCACATTCGGAATATAAATAGCTTGATATATCGCTCGTGGATATTTGTAAGGGATTCGTGCCCTCCAGAGATCAATTTGGGCCAGTGACAATCGGAAGATGACGTAAAAGGTTCGGCGTTTTTTGTGGAGGACTAGTCTGATTCATGATTGGACTTTTGTAGTTTGTGGAGAGTATTGCTACGATAAATAAATATCAAAAAATACGTTTAAATGGTATAAAGTATGTTTTCAGTGTACGCAAGAATTTTTAAGCTGGCATTCCAAAAGATAGACGAAATGGCAAAAATAACTTGTGAAATTGTAACTCTTCTCTTCGTAGGTAAGCTTTAAAATTATTTGCCAAATTTTGCCTAAAAACTTTACAGCGCAATCCCAATTATAACAATCTCATTGTTCCTAAAATATAATCAGCTGAAATGAGCGTAAAATGAGTAACTTCGCGGTTGCAAAACTCAACGAAAGTTTTGATTGTTTTTTAGATCAACTTCAGAGGGTCGAAAACAAAACAGGGAATAATATACTGTACAAACTTGGACTGTGTATTCCTGATAGGAACCCCTTTAGCCGAAGAGTACATTGTCTCCGTGCGATACGATGGTACAATGCCCAATGTTGTGACGTACATATCGTAGAGACGATAAACAAGAGAATCTACAAATTTTTCCTTGTTTATTTTTTGTAGAGAGTATTAAACTTACATTATTAAATAAATAAAAATAATGCTGGACAATCCACACAGCATCATCAATCCCTACGCTAAGCAGAGCTTAAGTTATGGGTACTAGATGACCGATATACATAATACAATACATTCCATATATATTTTTTAGGGCGCAACGTTGTTGTAAAGATTCTACAAAACGTTAGGTCACCGAGAAGCAATAATGCCAATATGATTCAATCATATTTGATCTAAAATTTACAAACACCGGTGGGTTGGTGAATTATTATTATTTTATTATATTATAGATATTATTTTAGAGAGGCTGCGTCCTAGGGGTCGGTTCGACGCCCGAGTAAGTTTGGTGTCATAGCTCAGTCCATAACTCATCAGAAAATTTTGTGCAAAGACACGGCGTTGAGTAATTGAGTGCGACGATAAATCTCAGAACAATAGTCAATGTCGTGTCGCCATGATGTGTGGACACCTATTCTTCCAGGCCATAAAACTTGTATGGAGTGACGTCCCCATTGCATAGTTTTGGAGCCGTTAGGGAATGATAAAAAAGTTTGGGGAATGAGTTAGAAGTGTATATTTTTTATGGTAGGGTTTTTGCGGTACCAGAAGCTCGTAATTTTTATGACTTCAGTGGAGTTAAAGCGGGTAGCTTATCAACACATTTTTATAACTTTCCTCTGTTTAAGACATGAAAATTATAATAAATCTAAGAAGTTTTTAATACACTTGGCTTTATGAGATTAATGTTGTTTTTACATGCTGAGTATAAAATATGATGTTTTAGGTAAGTATTGCGATAATTGTAACAGGTTTCATAACGGTGAGGATTTTTCATAGAATACCTTTCTAGGAAAGAAAACACTGAAGGCCGATGCCTATAAGATCGTTGCAGCGCGATATTTTAACCTGCAAACGTTTTGCTTTTGGTTAGAGGGTAATTTATAATGATGACGTCATGGGCAGTAATTTATATTGATAACATGTTCAAATTATGGTCAAAGTTTCTTAAATATATAGAGTATTTATGTCCCACCCCTACAAGATATTATTATACTCTAAATTCGACATCCCCTTCACAAAACCCATCTACAGAGCTCCCAGCGTAAATTTAATTTTCAGGGCTTTTCACTGGAGAGAAACAAAGATTTTCCCCGCAAATATGATTTTTTAATGTAACGACCAACCTCTTTGAGCGAGACGCGACCACTTTTATTAGGTTAGAACAGGTCTTAATAAAAGCAACAGGCTGGACTGTCTTTGTGAGGATATTTTTATTTTATAACACCGATGGTTTTTAAATGAAATATAATTATGAGGATCTGATGAATCAACAATATAAATTTTAATAAACAATTCATCGACCTACTACCTTCCAACCTAGGCAATACTAAAATAGAGGAGAGTTTGTATTTTCATAAAAAAGGCTGAAGGAGGAATTCTAGATTTCATTGTTAAAATTCCAGCTTTCCCTTCTAAAATTATTTCAGCAAAATAATATAGAAATAAAAATTAAAAACGACGAATAAACTAATCTAAAAAACAAGAAACACTGTTAATAAATTTTTGTATAAGGTGTTTACGACTTAAACGACCTGAAACTTCGTTCTAGAATACAGCTCTTATAGAGGCAGGATACAAGCTGTATTTTTGCTCGAATGAGCGTATCACAAAGAATCAGTAACCACAGTAACCTAAAAACAAAGATTGTTCTATACACTGTACAATCATCCAATTTGACCCAAACGCAAGACAAAGGTGTTCAGGTACCTCTGGATAATATTTCAGTGCACAGGTGTGTGTAACCCTCGTCAAGAGGTGATTATCTGACCACAGGGCTGTCCCTTATACACTGCTTTGTTTACGGTACCTTTATCGTGGCTGTAGATAAATTATTCTTATTTATATATATGGCTTAAAAGGTTATTAGAACCTGACACCAAAATACAGAAAAACAGACAAAATACAGAACAGCAATACACAGCACGATGAGCGGATTTAGCGCTAAGGGCGACTTCTTCCAGGTAATGAAATATAGCTTGATATATTGAGCAATCACTTAGAGATCAATGTGCTCTTATTAGACTACCTTTTGCTACTACAGTCATTCATAACGGGATATTTACCATGATTTGATTTTTGAGTTTTCCATTATTTCGGCACAGTTTCATGCACTGTGGTCAGGTCACGGAATAACTGAAAACTCATACAACATTCTGTAAACACAGGTGTGAACACAGACGCCGGCAGACGTTGTACAAAATCTTAAACTGAAACACATTCAACTCTCCGAGCTCTTAGATGTTCGTAAGCTTCGACACTCCGTATACTAAGTGCATAGCGAAGTCTAATATAATATGTATCATGTGTTGCTGTCTCAGTAAAAGGTATAAATCAAGTGCGAATGGCACTTAGGCAAGCCTCTTATGTAGCAAAAGGACTACGAAATAATTCAATTTGACAAATGTTACAATTTTTATACGGTTTTCTTGTATCTGTTGGAGCTACTTTGGCTCGGTACAAAATTTAACAAAGACATTTTTGAAAAGAATCTCTTGTACTTGTAGATACAGCTTTTATTTTAAACCTTAGATTTCTTGGGGCCCGTTGTTTTCATACTAACAAAGACAAAGAAACTATTGTTCGAATTTTTAAAGTCTATTTCTCTGTTCTATTTTAAATCTCTTCTTACTTTTACAGGCAGTAATTGTGATACCGATTACTTGAAAAAAATGTTTGTAATTTTTTTCAAGTAATCGGTTTTTTTGACGACCAATGTGGCGCGGTGGGCGAAGGTCCGCCTGCGACGCAGGAGGTTGCGGGTTCGATTCCCGCCTCGGAACAATTGTGTGTACGATCTGCAGATATTTGTTTCGGGTGTTCTGGTCGTTTTCTATGTATAATAAAAAATGAATGTATTGTATTATGTATATCAGTTATCTACCCATAACACAAGCTCTGCTTACCATGGGGCTAGATAATGCTGTGTGAATTGTCCGGCATTATTTATTTATTTAATTAATTAAAACTTAGGATATCAAATATACTATGAACTCATCAGCCAAACCATTATTTTTAGCAATATCCCTATAGAGTCACTTTTAACATGATTGTTTTCAGGTCGCCCATTGTCCTTGTCGCCTGTAATGATTTATTTTAATATTCTTTATATATGCACAATAAAGTATTTTTGTATTGAATTTTATTCTATTGTCACTAAGAGATGGTAAAGTCCAGTGTAGTGCATATCATCATCATCAGCCTATATCAGTCCACTGCTGGACATAGGCCTCCCCCAATGAGCGCCATAGCGCCCTGTCTTCAGCTTGCCGCATCCAGCATCTACCTGCAGTCTTTCGCAAGTCGTCATTCCACCTGGTCGGAGGGCGTCCTACACTACGTTTGCCGAGTCGCGGTCTCCACTCAAGAACACGTTTGCTCCAGCGGCCGTCGGTTTTTCGCGAAATATGGCCGGCCCACTGCCACTTCAGCTTGCTAATTATTTGAGCTATGTCGATAACCTTGGTTCTCTGTCGGATGTATTCGTTACGAATCCTATCCTTCAGAGAAACTCCGAGCATAGCTCTTTCCATAGCTCGCTGAGCGACTTTGAACTGGTGGACCAGCCCTATCGTGAGTGTCCACGTCTCAGCTCCGTAGGTCATAACGGGTAGGACGCACGTGTAGTGCATATACTCCACTGGATGTCACAATTTAAATTTTAATATTGAATAAAATACTATTGGAGCTATCAACCTATAGCTAACAAGTTTTTTTAGGATAAAGGGTAAGTTTGGAATTGGACATTCATACCCATATGAATGTCCAATTAAATTAATTTGATTGAGTAAAACTTGCATTGTGGAGTACATTCAGGCAAGGGTTGTTATTGCAAAATTAATTGGCGGGTAATTGGCTTGCCAGCCTGACTTTTCCTATCTCACTCCAAATTGATTCTGTTTTAAATCAACCTTAGAGTGATGTATAAAAATGAATGGCTATGAAAGGCCTTTTTTTTCTAGCCTTAGTGAAAATTTAATCAAACGATTTTTTGCTTTAATTTGATTCTATGACTAACATAACATAAATACTTTTAAACTTACGCGATCTGAACACATATTTATAAGTATTAATACAACGGGTATTTATCGCGTTTATTTACCTAACTAACATATTTGTTTAACATAACATATTTGTTTATTATAACTTGATTTTATATACCTACTAGCTGCTCCCCGCGGCTTCGACCCCGTGGAAATCTATGTGTCAAATTGTTTAAATAATAAAAAGTATTCTATGTTAGACTCCTGGTTCTAAGCTACCTCTCCACCAATTTTCAGCTAAATCGGTCCAGCCGTTCTCGAGTTATAAGTGTTGTAACAAACACGACTTTCTTTTATATATATAGATGACTAAATTCACTATATAGGGACATTACATCCTACGGTGGTTAAATAAATGTTAACTTAAATTAGTTAGGAATAACAGCACAACACCTCTTAATTTATGTGCGCCAAATTTGAAATTCACATGGACTTCACACTATTATATGTTCCTCTATATGTACCTATAGCCTGCCAGTAGGTACCTATACCTAGGACGAAAAAAGAAGACAATCGTGTTGTCGTTTGTTTTCCGTAACGTACACCGCCATCTTGACATCTGGAAACCACCCCTTGAGTTCCAGAACTCACGCAAGTTTTTGGAGGTATTCTCAGATTTATGCGGGTTTTTAGTGATAGAGGGTCTTACCGCTGTAACTTCTGTTATAACCTGTGTCACGCTAGCCTCGCCGTTCTGGAGGCGCTCTGCTATTGACTGCTAGTTAATTACAACCGAGATGGTTGAACAATGTGAAACGGTACGTAAACGGTACGCAACAATCCATTTTGGTGTGACGAAGAAGGCAGACCTAGCTTATCACCACAAAGCAAATATCAGATAATCGTCATTCCATACGAAAATGCCCTTTTTGCGAGGCATGAGTTATTTTTCGAATTTCGATGACAAAAGCCTCTTAGTGGTTAGCGGACACTGTTTTTTAACAAATGGCTAAAGCTATTTTGATACATGAGAAATCATGATGAAACTTAGAAAGAACTATATTCAGATGAGGAGGCTCATGTGAATATAGTTCTTTCTAAGTTTCGATTAGTGAAAAAAAGTTAAACGCGGAGTCCGATTCGGACTCGTTTTATAGTTTTCATACACTACTTTTTGATAATAGAATATCCAGCTTTTACAGGTCTTGTTAAGTTTGCCGTGTCTCACCATCATGTGGCTATAAAAAAAAATGTGTGAAATTCATATTCATATTTATTTCAATAGACTTACAAAATAAGCACTTAGAAAAGATAAATTGTATACTATAGATTATTATCGAATAAGAAAAAAGGTGTTTTTTTCTGTTCACTTGATTTTTTGTCGGAAGAAGTAAAAAAAAACCACCATTACATTCAGAAACCACTATTACATTCGTGATGTAATAGGAGCAACTTTAAGAATTTCAGAAAGGTAGCTATGTTATTCTGTTTAAACCGGTTACTATCCAAAACCACACAAAACTAATCCAACCCGAAAGTTCACGGTAGATTTATCAGGTTCACAAACAGGGGGTGTAAAAAGCGTCTACTTAGTAGAACCGGCAGCGGATCAGGTAAACGCACGGAATTAATCACACCTACGCTAACGTCGAACAATACTCAGCGTTTGTAGGCCGGAGGCTATGAACACAGCGGTTTTAATACCTATTGAAAACGAGCGTTATTTTGTAAATTCTATTTGATATTCACTGGTTTTGGTTATAGTTAATTCGATACAGACTTTTTGCAAAATTCTTTAGTGATATGAAATTATTTACGCACATAGACGTATCAAAAACGATTGTAGCAAGTTTTAGCTCATTCCAGACTCATCATTCAATAGCCACACTATGTACTATTAATGTGTCAATTTTAGATATAAGGTGTTATTTTATAGTTTTAAGTACAATAAAAGTATTAATTTATTCATTCATTCATTTATACTGCAGACACTGACCGCGTACCTCATAGCCCAACCCTCAACTGAGCCTTTTCACAGTCAGAATAGATCCTCATTCAATTATCTAAATGAAATCCGGATGGAGGCTGATCTCTAACGTTAACGCAATTTGGAAGATCCGAAGATAAGAAAAGTTTGGCCGTAATTCGATCAGCGCGCGTTGTTTGTAAATTATTAGCCCTTCTGATTGCTCTCTATTTGATTTTGATTCTTAAACGATTCTGCGAATTCTATAGTTAAATTTGCGACAAAGTTACATCACAAATGCAAGACCAGTTGACAAAACACTGTCATCTGCCTATACTATTCATACACTGAAATGTCGACTTTGGTGTGTCGATTCCATTTTAATACTCGAATTGAATTAATTTGCAGTTTTAATTTTAAATAAACTTCCCCCAAGTTTATTTAAAATTAAAAGTTCCACAAAATTGATGACCATTTTGTTTGATAAAACCGAAAAGGCTTTTGTCATCGATCCATAGAAATGTAAAAAAATGGTGAAAGTAAAATCCAAGGAGTGGGCAGAATCTTTTGAGATAGGTAAGTGGGTAAAGAGCTCTTATAGGCCCTAAAGAACTTTGGAATTGACTAACTTCTAACTCATACACTTTGAATAGGCAAAGTTTTGCAACTGTTTAGTATAAGCTAATACCGAATGCATATATTTTTACTCGCGATTTTATATGTTTTTCACTTGTGTTGTTGTTGTGTGGTTGGCTAGGATTCTTCATTACCTCACAGCAGCCAAACGGAATAACTGATCAAAATATCTCAGTTTTCCATAACTTGACAACCTCATATTTATGTTTTTACATAGATGGATAGAAAACATTTTATCATACCATACAAAACATAAAACAATACAAAAATTAATAAAGGAAGTAAGCGGCCTTATTGCTGAGAGCGATCTTTCAGGCAACCTTAGGATGGACTGGACATGTAGGAACAATATAAATGGTGGCATTTGACGGTCTTTATCAAGGTACTCGTAGGTACAAGAATATCAAACTGGGACTTTTTCAATGCTCTAGCCTTTTTTTTATTTATTTACCAACTTAAAGATATTATTACATAAAAAAGCTTAAAAATAAAACGAAGGAAACCACAAAGGTTTGTATAGATGTGTTATTAGCTGAGAGTCAGCTGAATAAATAGCTTTTTTTAATGCTCTAGCTAAAAAGCTAGGGCATTAAAAAAGTCCCAACAGCCCTGTAGATTCTAATAAATAAAGTACCTAGAAAAACATCCATAAACTTTCTCACTAGACAGATAAAATTGTCTAACGAGGTAACCCTTCAGTATTTACATTAACAAATGCAGATCCATTCGGACTGCATAATGAATCCTTGTTCTTAAAGAGGATGAATGGTAAAAAATAAAGTGTAAAACTGAACGTCGTTAAGCAGTCTGAGAGCGTTAATTATCGGGATTCTCTACGTCGGGATTAACGTAAGGATGGAAAAGCTGGAGCTCTACAGAGAGCTGGATGGCTTGTATGAATTTGTACGATATCAATTGGTAGATGTTTTTGTTTACTACATCGCTGCCATGTCAAAGTTGTACTGTTAAATTCTATAAATCACTCAAATAATCGCTGACATGTTTTTTTAATGTCATTGCGTATGTTTGTTCGTGACGTCATCTGTACGGGCTCTAACGGAAGATCAGCGCTGGCTTATTCTCTTACGGAGCTTAGCCAGCATTATGCTGAGTTAGAGCCTTTTTGTAACAACCCTCTACATGTACCTATTTCTTTAAGTGTGTTATTTGTTAATTTTAGTTGTTATGAATAAATGTCTTTCTATTCATACTATAGGTAAAATTTTAAAAAGCACCTAACAAATTCAGGCTTTTGGGTATACGAATAAAACAAGTTAATCGCGCCATCTTTAAAAGAAGTTCCTCTCAGTTCTAAAGTCGTACAGACACGCAAAACAAACGATAGTATGCTGTAAGTATGAATGAAACCTATAAGAGTGAGATACTATTAAGCTATTTCAAGGACATTCGTTTTTTGGCTGAGGAAATAAAAAGGAGTATTTAATATCGGATAACATCGAGGTACCTCTACCAACTGTTATAAGAATAGCTGGACCAGTACTGCAATCTATGGCCATGGCCAGAACCTAGTGGAAAACGCCAGCAGGTCAAACGAATGGTACATTTCCATTTTATTCCAACGACCTGGCTGCCAAACGCAAAATTAACGCTTTATCGACCAGAAAATATAGACGAACGAATGTACTTACCCGTAACAAACTGCATACAATACGCGAAATGGAAGCTAACTATAAATTTCGCACCACAAAAGTGTGCTCGCATTTTCGATCCAAATATAGGATAGAGTCTCCTACAAAATTCTAGTTATTGCTTCTCAATTAACATAACCCGACTTAGTACTAGTAGATATAATACAATTACAATTTATATCGAGAGCTATTGGCGTTTTATACGAAAAAGGCTTAAAATGGTAGTAGACACAAACCAGGAGTAGCCAAAAAAAATGCCTTAAATACGTTTCATTTTCCTATTCGTATTCGTGCGCTGGTGTGCGTAAAAGCGCTGAAGATATAATTATGCCTGTCAACTCACACAAAGATTCATTTTTGCCTTTGAAATCAAGATATTTATTGAGTGAGCGTGTTTTACCTCTACGATTGACGTGTACGCTTAGATTTGGTACGCTATTAGATCGCATGGGAAAAACTTAGATAAGAGTAGTGGTAACACTGCGTGACGCAGTTACTCCAACTAAAACCTCGTAGGAAACCCGGTCCAATAGAATAGTTGCGCCTGACGCGTACTACCTATGATAAATGGGTCTGAACTAAATCATACGCAGGCAGAAATATTTCGCGCATCATT
Source organism: Eupithecia abbreviata (assembly GCA_943735965.1). Lineage (NCBI taxonomy): Eukaryota > Metazoa > Arthropoda > Insecta > Lepidoptera > Geometridae > Eupithecia > Eupithecia abbreviata. The sequence goes on along the minus strand of OX030982.1, from coordinate 7,640,444 downwards.
TCGTAATGTATTGCCGAACTTACAGCAATATGATTTAGTTGTCGCTGAAATTGCTTTGAGCTAACGTAAATCATTTGGAAATATTTTGCTTCCCTTTTAATAACTTAACCCTCAAATGTCCATGATCTTTTCCCGATTGTCAAGTAATAACCTAGTTCAGCTGTTATGACTTCCTGGAACTTGTCTCAGCCGTAGTCAATATCGTACATAACCAATTCATAAAAAAAACTACAAATCCTTAAAAAGCAACAAATTAAGAAAACAGTAAAACTGTAGCAGGATAGGTCCTTGGGACTAGGGTAACAACAACCTTTAGAATAATATTTATTTGTTTCATTGAAAGCGAAAATAATTTAAAGGACTTTATTATAAGCAACTCAATTTTATAAAATGTCGCACCAGAGAGAAAATCCCGTGCAAATAAATAACGCTGTAAATAGTAATTCGATGGAATAGCGGATATCAGGAATTTGTGCGTCATATCCGGTGTACCCGGTGACTTCCGGCAGCGTGCTTCACTTCCGGTGATGGTAGTAGAGTAGACCAGGTACCTCGTTGCATTTATGTTCAACGACTTTTCTCTTTGCTAGGTGCTTAACTGTTTTCTAGTGTCAGTTAAATTTTAGCTCAGTTATATTTTTAAAGAATCAAAATATACAAAGATTGGACCTTGTCAATATTTCACATAACTTAGTAGCTATGCAAGTGAATTTTCACATTCCTAACTAATTTTTCCGGTGATCGGGTCAGCTTTATTTACGTATCTCTTTCACTTCTTTTGATCCTCGATGTCATCTTCGGATTTTGACCATTTTTATCACTTAATAGGCCCGTAGCAGACCTCCCCGTGAAATGTTTTTCTCCAAAAAGGAGCTGATGTTTCAAAAGAAACTGCACCTGTATCTCCTCTGGTTATGGATGCCACCCTACTGTCCCAGTAAAAAAAAACCACTTTGTGAATAAAGAATAATCATAAAGTAATATGTATAATAGTAAATTATATTACAAAGACATCAAGTGTATCAACATGTACTTGGTGGAATAAATGAAAAGAAATTTGACGACCGATGTGGCGCGGTGGGCGAAGGTCCGCCTGCGACGCAGGAGGTTGCGGGTTCGATTCCCGCCTCGGAACAATTGTGTGTAGGATCTGCAGATATTTGTTCCGGGTGTTCTGGTCGTTTTCTCTATATAATAAAAAATATCTATCTATGTAATGTATTGTATTATGTATATCAGTTATCTAGTACCCATAACACAAGCTCTGCTTACCATGGGGCTAGATAATGCTGTGTGAATTGTCCCGCATTTATTATTATTATTATTAAAAATGAAATTGTATATCTTCACCAAAACTCAGGTAAGAATCAAGAGTTTCTTACTTACATCACATTAAGGTTGAGATTCGAACTGGTAAGGAAAGTCCTCAGACACTTCAATACCCCAGTCTTAAAACTTTGCCCGCCAGCAGCACTTTACTTGCACTTACATCTACAGTCCAGTGGGATTGTTGCAACTCACCCTAGACCAGCCCAATGCTATTCGTGGTTCGTTAACTTTCGCGTACAAGTGTTTGCTGCTTTGTTAACACTTTGACTGCTGAAAACTCACGGTATGAGTTTTCTACAAGTGACTAATATGCGTAAATCCACACTAGCGCAGCGGCTGAGAAAATACAGATCTTTGTGACTCAGCACAGCCGTAATATTTTTCGAACGAAACGCATGTGCGGCGCAACACAACCGCTGTGTAGAGCGGCAGCACGAATTTTTTAGGAAAAAAAAAGATCGCAGTCGTCGAAAAAAAACCGCAGTCAAAGTGTTAATGACTACATTCTGACCGCGGTTTGTAACGTGGTATGGGCAAAACTCAGGTAGAATAATGTATTTCCCTGGTAGTGATGTAATTTTTAGAATTGGAAAACAGGAGAACAGGAGATTGCTAACAAATAAACTATACCTATTGTAGTAGTATTGTTTCCGGTTTTCATTACAATCTGTGTTAATGTTTTGAAGTTTTTTATTGGATAGGGCTTAAATTTCACATACAGATCAGGACTAGCAAAACGTGTATGAGACCGCGGGCAGAAGCTAGATTTGTCTTTAAAACAAATACACTGTGTAGTTCATTCAGGCACTTGTTCCATGTGATAAGGACTATCAAGTCTCGGCTGATGACTCGGCTAACATTTTCTTACCAGCACTTACTAAAAGTGTTGGTTTTATGGTCATACGTAATCACAATTATTGAATTATAATAATCAAAAGTAAAATCCAATCTAATCAAAAACTTAAAGGTGAAAACAAACGAACATGACTAATGACTATGTTCGTTCAGATATTGGCTTCAAGTTTGCGCCAGTTGTTAAAAATGGATCCATTCGGACCTCAATAAGACAAAGGACCTTATATTATTTGTTTATAAAATTAAATGTTATAATTCCTACTCTATTCATGGATTTTACTAGACATGCACAATTGCAAGCCAAATAGTTTAGATAATGTCTGAGATATAAACAGGGACCAAAAGCGTGCCCAATGGTTCGTACTTCCTGCTATTGCCTCCCACCCCCGTATCTTTCCGAACTTGTCTGGGCATTTTCATCTTGCAAAATTTCCAAACAAAAACAAAAGAGATTTTATGTCACTTTTGATTTGGCTTTACTCACCACAATACAATATCAAGCAAAAATCCCAGCTTACAGAATAATTTCATCATAAACTCATGTTCTTAGCTCTAAGCTTGGAAGTTGCAAACTTGCTTAGAAATACACCCGAGAGAGTTGGCCCGCAGGCAGAGACAGTGCAACTTTGTACCTACCTTCGATGGAATTGCTGATGCATTTAGATACTACTGTTGGGTATTATCATTTGAATTTCTGGCTTGGCATTATGCACTGGACAATTTTCATCCTAAATGCTATTGAAGTTGTATACTTACTGACGACCGATGTGGCGCGGTGGGCGAAGGTCCGCCTGCGACGCAGGAGGTTGCGGGTTCGATTCCCGCCTCGGAACAATTGTGTGTACGATCTGCAGATATTTGTTCCGGGTGTTCTGGTCGTTTTCTATGTATAATAAAAAATATCTATCTATGTAATGTATTGTATTATGTATATCAGTTATCTAGTACCCATAACACAAGCTCTGCTTACCATGGCTCTAGATAATGCTGTGTGAATTGTCCAGCATTATTTATTTATTTTATTTATTTATTACTTACGTGTAAAGTCTGATTCAGACTTGTTTAACAATTAACGAGTATTATTTTGCCATACAGAACCAACCTAAACTAGACGACCTCTGTGGCGCGGTGGGCAATGGTTCGATTCTCACCTAGGCACAAATGTTTGTAGATTTGGTCGTTTACTACTTAAAATAAAAATAACGATCTATGTAATGTATTGTATTATGTATATCAATCATCTAGTACTCATAACAGAAGCTCTGCTTAGCTTGGGGCTAGATAATGTTGTATGAATCCAGCATATTTATTTATTTTTCTACCGAATTATATACCTACTAGTTACTACCCGCGTCCTAGCGCGTGGTTTTTTGGGATAAAATAGCCTATAATATTACTCCAGGTCTAGAACTACATCTATAAAAAGCAATATTTCAGCCCGATACGTTTAGTAATTTTAGCATGATGCCGTAACTTAACACCAAAATATCTCAATACCCTATGCAAACATCGTGTTCAACTTTTTTGTAAGTATAATTATTGCGTTTGTCAAGCTAGGGAAGGGAAAATTTAATATCAGCAAGTCATACATTCCCAAAACGACCAACACCAACTTCTCCCATAGATATTACATAAAGTTTGTCCGTTTAATAAGACGCCACCTGTCGCATAATCTGGATTCACTCTTAATTGCTCAGCGTTTCACCTTGCAATATCCGTCGGTCCTTATTAAGAGTTCAGTAGTTTGGAAACTTTCCAAAGTTACATCAAAGCTAAACGGAATACGCTGGGATACCTTGGAATGATCAAGCCAAGTGGAAAGATTTTCTGCGAACTGTCACCTTTGAGAAGAACGTGATTTGAAGTCAGGTGATAACAATCAGCGTAACAGAATGATTCAAATATAATAACCAGCTGCAGTCACTACGAAGTTCACTGTTTATTGTTAATTATTTGGGGCAAAATAATGAGTTATTGTGTTTGTTGTTTTGATGATAATGGGGTCTACACACCGAAGTCATTATCACGGCCGCCGTATGTTCGCAATACAAATCAAAAATGTAACGTTTAAAACTTTCCACCAACCTCAAGATTTTTTAAAGCAATCAGTAATGGCGGTCAAACCCTGCCGATAAACGGCAAACACAAAGATTCAAGATTAAAGGACCGCACCCGGATCCCAGACAAAAAGAGGTTTGTATCAAATTAATAGCATCTAATAATGGAGCTGTGACTTGGGCGCCTAAAATGGCGCCTTCTATAGCAGAGCCTAAAGGTGGCACTTCACATGGTTATTTGTGTTCGCTATTGGGTGTTTTTTGTATTTGGCAAAATATATGACGTTCAGACGGAAATGCAAAAAGAGGCAAATACGACCATCCACACATGGCACACAAATAACGAACACACAAACATTTGGCAGCAGACTGAGCAGAGCGCAAGGTGCCAATACGGCCATTGTGTGGACGGCTTATTGCGTATTTGCCTATTTGACTGCTTTGATGTGCCTCGAGAAACAGACAAGCGCACGGTAACGCGTATTTGGTATTGGCCTTATTTGTCAAATAAGGCGAACACTTTATCAAATAAACTGTCCACACATGGTAATTGTTTGCCAAATATGCCAAATACACAAATACAAATAGCCATGTGAAGTGCCACTATAAGGTGCTATTGTGATCGTCATCTTTATCGATAAATGAATGTATAGAAAGGAGTCGAAAATCATGAAATTATTCGTAACATAATGCGCACAGCCACTCACACTCTGGATTATCTGCACCTGACATGAGATAAAGGCTAAGATTTGACAATTTATGTATTTGTATTGTATATAATTTATAAACAACATTAGTCTATAATACGCCACCGTCATACCTGTACTTTAGCTACGTGTCCATCCAAAGGTTGCCTGGAAGAAATCGCTCTTAGCGATAAGGCCACCCATTGTGCATCTGTATCTTTGTTCTTTACTGTTTTTGCTTTTCTGTGTTTGATGTGCAATAAAGCGTATTTGTATTGTATTGTAATTTAAATCAAACCTCTCATCTTTTATTTGACGCCCACAGCTAAAACTTCAGCTAAAAGAACCTACTTCATAAAGTTGGATACCAAGTACCAAGTCAATATACATACTAATATGCGTAAAAGCTTTCAAACTCTCAGGTACCTATCTAACTTGCAAAAAGTTAACAAGACTTTTCTGAAACTCAGAAAAGCCAGTGAAAATAAAATGTACAATTCATGTGTAAAGGCGCAATTTTAGGCACCCCTACAATCAGATAGGTAGGTCACATGGCAGGGACAAATGTGGCAGTAACTCAGTCCGCCTCCTGAGATTTCTTATACACCGGTTATTACGAGGTGTTGGATAATGTCCCAGATTTCTCTTACGTCCTGTTTTTACGATACGAGCTCGGAGCACTTCGTAGATAAAAGATGAGATGAAAATTGAAACTGTTTTGGAGATTTTTCAAGTTCTTGTGACTTTATAAAGTAAAGGAGAGGATACTTGACTGGGTTATTCTTTTGGATTATGTTTGTATAAGATTTATAATGGACAATGTTGAATGAATGGCGTGTTAAAGATGCAATTTCGGTGAATCCATGTTCTCCTCGTGTTAGTATTTGGGTCTCAAAAACCCTGATGCCTAGACCCAGTTATTTTGCCTATTACAAAGGCCTTTGCAATAAGCAATTATTTTTTAAACTAATAAACTGTCTACATATTCTTGTATCAAACTAAATCAGTTCAAAGATATTTATTTTCTCATTTACAACATACATGTTACTTACATGAGAAACTTAAGCTAAGTATTAATATTATGTTATTTTTCCGTCTTTTTATGTTTAGTCCAGTAGCGTTACATCCTCAAGTATATATCTATGCAATTTGGTTTTAAACACGCCAGACGTTCCAGCACCTTTAACGTCTTCAGGTAGCCTGTTATAGAACTGAGCCCCTTCGAAAGTAATCGTCTTTTTACCCTGTTGAGTTCTTATCGTAGGCAAAACAAGATGGTCAGTTCTTCGTGTACTTTATTTACTGTGTGTTTGGCTCTTTTTGATGAAAGTAATATTTGTATGAATGGTTTTATTAAGGATTCTATGTATAAGTAAACAGGTTGTGTAGATATATAGTTGTTTAATGTTCATTAGTTTGGTTTCTTTATAGATTTTAGCTGTAGGTGTTAGATAAGGATAGTGAAATAGAATTTTAATAATTTTGTTCTGTAGTCTTTGTAACTCATTTAGTTTATAATTTGGTGCATTACCCCATATTTCTATAAGATACGTTAGGTGTGATTTTACCAAAGAGTTGTAGATGTTTAAGCGTACCCGCCTTGGAAAACATCTAACAAATATAAAAATAATTTTGTCTATTGCAAATTTCGTCTTTGCAAAAGGCAAAACAACTATGACCCGTTTCCAATGCATTTAGTTAATTAGTTAGTTTAATATAAGAATATCGAGATACTAAGTCTATTTGCTTTTACAAACAAAAAAGTAGAAAGAAACAAGCCAATCCACCACTTAGCAGTGAAACTCGATGCGCAAAGGAGGGCTCACAAGTAATAATTTCCCGACTTCTGTAAGATTTATGTTAAAAACTTTCACCATTTCTCATTTTTTTTCCGCCCGGGTTTTCTCACTGTGTGAACGATTATCGTCCTCCTATTTTATTTTACTCCTAAAAGTTTTGCTCATTTCTTGTTCTATTTTTTCAAATGCAATAAAAACTCAAGGCCTTAAATATGAAGGGACAGAAATAACTGCAAGTGGTCTTTGCGTTACAAGAGGAGAGGACAATACTAATAAAAAAACTCTTGTTACATAAAAGGTATAATTTATTGCAGTATATATATTATTCATATATATATATTTTGTACGCTTTGTACAGCATGTTTATTACTAGGCTTTGACTATACCTACTTTATTTTGTTTCAAAGTCAAGTCGTTGTTTGAGTCTAGTCAGTGGGGCGAATGTTGTCGTAAATTGGAAGATGTTTCAACCTCTATTGAGTGAGAAAGTCTTGTCTTGGTTTAATCCAAATCGAATGGACCTTCTTATTATCTTTTGGTCCAGTTCTCAGTGTCAGTCTCTGTAATTAAACCAACGGAGCTTAAGTATTTTTTAAGTCGAAGCTTTTATTTACAAGCGTACTACCGTGCATGCAACTTCTTATGTATTTTATTTTGCCTGTACAATTAAATTAAATATAACTTCTTATGTTATATTAACATGCAAGTTGCGTGAACTCTTATTTTAATTTGATCAGCTGTTAAATATATCGACTAGGGTTTTCGTTGTTTAAATACTGTTTCATAGGCTTGTCGTTGTCTCATTTGAATTTATATTAGGAACGTTTAGCGTGAAATGTCTATTGCAGTTACAACTTAATGGACCACCGAGCTTATCTCGTGCTAAACAAATATTTGGCGATCGAAATTTCTCTGTATTCTCTATCTTCTTACCTCTATGTATAGTATGTGTTTCGTGAATCGGTTTTCCTATATTAAGTCTTTCGTCTTTTTCAATAAAGTCGTTTTTGTAACCATAAGGTACCGTCCTCTGGTAGACATTTGTATTCCAGTCATCGGCGTACTTCTTTTCTAAGTCTATGTTGTATATCGTTGGATAATTCTTGAGTTCCGGTGTCGTGTCGTTGTCTGAACTAAGTACTTCGTTGTGGTATCGTTGCGACATCCAAATATATCTTGCAAGGGGCTCTTCGGGACCCCACAGACGGGCAGGGCTGAATGCTGATCTCATTTTCTGAAATAAAAGAAACCATAAATTGATAACTGTTTCTTATTATAATAGTATAGAATAAAACGTCATTTAGCACAACAGAATACAAATAAATTACTTATTATTCTGTAGTTTTTTAGGTACTAAAATGTGAGGGTTACTATTAGTTACTGAAAAAACGTAGATAATATAATTATCCTAGTTATAATTCCAAGATTGTAGTATTATCTTTGCCATTTTTACGACTGAAATAATTGCTTTTCAATTAATGAGGAAACTGAGTCTTGCACAGACTGTTGGAAAAACAATTAGGTAGTATAGAAAAACTCTCACCGCCCATAAATTATACTGTTCTTCCTTCACTACAGCAATAGTTGCCATCAAAGCCATCACGAAAGCAATGACTGCTGCAACTCCTATCAAAGTCCATGTGATCTCCGTCCCTCCTGATACCTTCAGGAGTGACCGGAGCCACCAGCCAGTGGCTCCGATCAGAAGAACTGGAGTGGACCACCAGGTACTGATCCAGAAGCAGGGTAGCTTTACTCCGGTTAGGAACTCGATGTCCACTGCTAAGAAGCTCCAGCCTGGAAATAAAAACAGAAATCATATAATGGAATATCATGTTGGACACAAACTTTATTGCACTTTGTCACAAATTTTGTGGTATTGATCGATTTCCATCCAACATTTTAATACCAATCAGTAGGGTGGCATCAGCAAGGTAGGCGCTTTCTTCCGCATGCGTTACTATAGTATTTAGTGTTATGTGGAAATAAATATGCTTTTGACTTTGACTTACATATTTTTTTTTTTTTTCAAAATTTGGGAAAACTTACAGCTAGGTCTCTAAAATAGTTATTTACTTAGTTTATTTACTTGTGCGCTAAGCAACTAAATGGTTTAAATTAGAACAACCGTCAAAAACATTTCAAGGAAATTATGAATCTAGGGTTTTTGAAATGCCTAATATCCATACAATATGCACACAGTCGGGTCGCGAAACATGATGATGCTAATGACGATATTCAAGCTGAGTTTAGATTTGATGACTGAGTGACACGACATTATGGTGTTCTTTTAATATACTTAAAACTTGCCGTATCATCATCGGCCTATGTTAGTCTACTGCTGGACATAGGCCTCCCCTAATTAGCGCTATAGCGTCCTATATTCAGCTTAACGCATTCAGCATCTGCAGTCGTCATCCCACCTGGTTGGAGGGCGTCCTACACTTAACCGAGTCGTGGTCTCCACTCAAGAACACCGTAACCAAACGTACCGTATATAAAAGCGAATCCAAGCACCTCAACAATGGCGGTAAAGACGGTCAACAGCGGTACCACCAGCTCATCCAGAACGACCACGACTTCTAACCCTCGAGCCAGCACGCCCACGGTAAGGGCGGTACCTGCAGCCGATAGAGCTGTTGCGAAGAGTCGCCAGTGATCGCCTGTTAGACGCTGGAGCTTGTCGAAGATCGGGAAGAGTAGAGTCAGCTGAAATAATTATAAAGAATTGTGGATTACGGATTTTGTTATTTATACTGATTACTACAGAGTTAATAGGGAGTACATATTACATAGTTGGTAAAGTCAAGACAAGCTTTGGCTTGGGTCTCTTAGGGTTGTACAAACAGTCGGGTATTGTTGACGGATAATAAGGTGTTTATATAATATAATTATAAAATAAATAAGTAGAACGACATCTTATCCGCTGAGTGATCTATTTGAGAAAACTGGTTTTGACTAAAGTTGATTTTGCCACTAGTTTTTCTTTGGGTTATCACAGTTTCAGAACAAAAATAACTGTTGAGTGCTGTGAGATTCAAGGCCACATATTTTTGTTTCTACATGTGAATGTGTGTGACTCCACTTACCACACTTATGATGCCTGACAAAAGAACTAATGCTAAAGCTAGGAGCGGCCACAGTTTGGCTCTTTTTTCTGTGACTGAGGATTGGTATATCAGGACTAGAATAGAAATGAAGCTGGTATCTTGTGCTCGTTCACTGCTGATGGATTCCCACATTAGGACCCATAACCAGCCAGCGAAGATGTTCGACATTATAAGGAAGGCTGATGTCCTGAAAATAAAATATTTAAATTAGTACCTAATACTTAATAATCAACTGGAGTTTACAGATGAGAATGTCGGTATTTTAATATGCTTATCACAATGTCTTTCATTCTGTGCTGTTTAAATAAAATATAATTATAAATAGTGCTGGGCAATCATCAAGCCCCAAGCAACGCAGAGCCGTAATTTTTAATTACAATCTTTATTTACGTGACTTTTACCTGTATGCACATAATCGGTAGTTTGTTTATTTTGTCGTGTTTCAATGCGAATACACATTATGCAAAATTTTCAAAAGATTCAATAAGAAAGCTGTCTGACGTTAGCATTGCTCCTAGATTTAAAATAACCGTATGGTATGGATCAGTGTAGCTGATGGTATGGATCAGTGTAACCTCTAGATGGTTTGAAATAGTCTGCAGTTAGCTCAACTGTTCAAATTATAAATACTAGATTTATTTGTTTATATTCTTTAATTGTACTTTACATAACCTAAGGCAGTAATAGTTCTATGATCAGTATTCTCTTAATATATGAATTTTACTTATAGAGAAGTCAAGAACATCTGCGTCAGGTTATATAAAAAACGTTTAATTCGTTTAATTAACTTAACAAGAATCTTACCACCGTACATCAGAGTGTCGGTACACTGTCCCTCCAGCACTTATCAAGTACCCGCTAACGATCTGAGTCGACAACAGCGCCTGTACCAACGCACTGTGCCAAACGTACGGCTGCGACAGCGGTGACCATTTCTCGCATGACTCGAACAGTGAGTTCAGCACCCCACTTCTACTCAGAAATGAAGTGAGCAGTATGGCGATAATTACGACTGTGGGCGCTAGGACACTGAGTGATGCCTTCAGAGTTTTGCGTAGGCGATACAAACTGAAAAATTATGTTTTAAATTAATTTAATAAACAATAAAATGAAGTTTTGTTAAACTTTTCTTGCAAGTTAATACTAAAATATTATTATTTTTTCTGCTATATTTTTTGCTATGACTGTGATAAACCCGATAGTTATTAAATAGTGCTGGACAATTCACACAACAGCATATAACCCCAAGCCAAAAAAAAATATCTACAAAAAAAAACATAGATAGGTATTATTTTATTACACATAGAAAATGACTAGAAGACTTGAAACAATTAATATCTGCTGATCGTACAAACATTTGTCCCAAGGCGGGAGTCGAACCCTATAGTCGACGTCGTCCTAAATTGCTGCCTAAGAAGTCCTAAAAACTGCTTTATGAATTCTTGACGATCGGCTTTTTGGTCAAAAATCTATTTGTACGTACTGCGTATCGACCAGCAGTCAACAAATAAACTACCTACTTACTAAAAAATAATTAAAACATTAATGAGAGAAAGAGAGACCTACCTACGATAATAATTATTATTCGAACCTTACCATAGCAAGATATGTACTTTAGGTTTGCTATTAATATGAATGGAGTAGTCTTAAGCAGGTCAGGTAGATAGTATAAATTACACGCTACTAAATCACCTTATTATCAAAGAACATTATTACTCACAGAATGGGCACGAAGAACCATAAAAAGAAAACAAGTATCGTCATTATTCCTAGGTATTGCGGGTATTCCGTAAAAGGCGCCAGAAATGTAGAACTGAAACAAATTAATGTCTATTTAATTCAACCTTTTTGAAATGATGACTTTTTATAATCCTAAAGTTCAGAGTCCCGAGATAAAGCTTCAAGATCTGATTGGGGTGGGGAAAGTGTCCTATTTTGGGAGACACTGCAAGTCAAACCGAAATTTAGATAGTTTCGACAGACCGGAAGAAGCGAAATTTGGATAGTTAAAACATTGTTTTATTTTATGAGTTGTTCAGATTCCATAATATTTGAGTCTAAACTGGTTCTGATAGTGTTGTGGACATCATAGAAATGCGTTGTAATTCTTTATGGTACAAAAAAAATATAAGAGTAACCCTATAAATGTCGCAGCCAACTCATCAAATATAGTAATTTAAGTTCGAAAATATTTCAATGCAATGATCTGCAGCAATATTTTCTATGAATGTATCATTCAAAAGGATATTTACTATGACTTTGAACCTAACGGGGAGGTGAATCTATATCTATGAATCTATATTTAGCTCCTAACCTTTATGCCTACAACCAGAATATTTAGTTTTAACCAAGTTGTGCTTAGATTAAACTAAATAGACTGATAGAAATGTCCACTTTAGCAACTTTGATGAGTCAGATGGTATAAAATAGCAATTTATACGTTGAATTACTTTTCCTTGCGCACGCCACTTTCGCTTCTCGCATCATTCCACTGAATTGATATGCTCGACTATTACGTGATAGTGTGACTGTTTATTGTACACGCAAAATACTACCATAATTTCCAACAATTCAATTTAATTCTCGAATGTTGTGTTAAATTCTTTTGTTTCTGTTTACGTAAAACAAAAGACGGATTTAAGTTTTGTTATTGTTTGTTTGTAGGTATCGTCAGAGTATATAGTCATCACGTACGAGCACGCCTTCGTCTAAAACCGCAAACGGCAACAGCTAGCTGCAAGCTCGCTGTCAATGCATGGTCAGAGTTTAAGATATACTTGCTTCAAGCTGAAGACAGGGCGCTATGGCGCTCATAAGGGGAGGCCTATGTCCAGCAGTGGACTAATATAGGCTGATGACGATGATGATGACTTGCTTGAAGTGACCGGTCGGCGTGACTACAGCGCGCGAGCCACTCGCTTAAGCCCAAACTCCGGGAAAAGCGGAGATGTGCAAAGTTGTCTGAAGCGGATTCGAGACCAGAAGTTTTTAGAGAGGCGAGAGAATCAACGGTGTCGTTCAAAAAAAGAGTTTTAGTCACTTTGTTACAGCTAATAGTCTAACCTAGTCTATATCCCTAAAAGTTCTTAAACTTCATTTAAGTACGTACCTTGCTAAACTAAAGAAGACTAATTATTTACATGCTTAAGTTGGTCTTTATAAATTCAATGTCCATCTTAAAGCGACAAGGTTCTAAACCGTATAGAAGGTTTTGAAACGTGCGTAACATTATCAAATACTACAAGTGATAATTACTTACTTGAAACACTCGGATGCGTTCATTCTGTTTTCATATCCATTCTGAAAAATAAATATTTGCGGATTAAACGCAAACAAAGTTCATAATAATTACTCATATCAAATATTAATACTTGCTGAAAAACCAATATAGAGTTTCGTACTATATAAACAAAAGCAAATTTACATAATTTAAATATTATGTTTTGCATTCCGAAATCGAACACTGCTCTATTAACAATTTTGGTTAAGCTATTCATGTTCTCATAATCTTTCCAATACACAAATAACCAACAAAAGTTAGAACAAGGGTATTCGATTTTATTTTATTACTTGTCTTAGTAATCGATCATCTTTCATACAACCATTTTTGTTTTATTACAAGCTTATTTTAAAGCAGGTAATCATATCGTGAAACTACTTAGTTTCAGTCAAATTATATTTTGTTTACAATAGAAAACTAAAGAGTAAGATAGATACCAAATAATATGTAGTTCTATAATAAGAGAGCTACGATATACATAATTTATTCACAGTTTTAGAGCTGCAAGGCGTGTTTGAACAAGAGAGCTGTAAAGATTATTTAGGCCACACTTATGGAGTTTATATACTACATCATCATCATCATCATCATCAGCCTATAGCAGTCCACTGCTGGACATAGGCCTCCCCCAATGAGCGCCATAGCGCCCTGTCTTCATCTTGCCGCATCCAGCATCTACCTGCAGTCTTTCGCAGGTCGTCATCCCACCTGGTCGGAGGGCGTCCTACACTACGTTTACCGAGTCGTGGTCTCCACTCAAGAACACGTTTGCCCCATCGGCCGTCGGTTCTTCGCGACATATGGCCGGCCCACTGCCACTTCAGCTTGCTAATTCTTTGAGCTATGTCGATAACCTTGGTTCTCTGTCGGATGTATTCGTTACGAATCCTATCCTTCAGAGAAACTCCGAGCATAGCTCTTTCCATAGCTCGCTGAGCGACTTTGAACTGGTGGACCAGCCCTATCGTAAGTGTCCACGTCTCAGCTCCGTATATACTACACTATACACGAAAGTCAGCGAAACAGCCCAGCCAGCAGGTTGGTAATATTCATACACCGAAATAAATATCATATTCCAGTGTATGAATAATTAGCCTGGACCGAAATAATCATCACTACAGTATAAAACAAAGTCTCTTCCCGCTGTCTTTACCTATGTATGCTTGGATCTTTAAAACTACAACGGATTTTGATGCGGTTCTGTTATAGTTTGACCGAAACCGCTGTAGGAAAGTGCTGCGAGGTGGGGGGCGAGGAAAAAAGGGCAAGAGTACGCGTTGACGGCAGACTGATGGAACGGAGCGGCCGATATTTCACCCCCGTCTCGCCGCTCGCATACCTCAGGCGCGGTACAGCGGTTTCGGTCAAACTATAATAGATAGAGGTATTATAGATAAAGGTTTATTATGAATATAATACATGCATTTGCACCCGTGCGAAGCCGAGGCGGGTCACTAGTAAAAATATAAGAAGATCTTACCGGAGTTATGAACAGTTTAGTGCAATCCTTCAAAGGGAATGACCCTTTTCCGATCCATATCAAATACGCTGCAGACAGAGACACATACAGCATATAATAAATGCAGCAGAGGTATGACGTCAACAGCTTCAAATGACCCGCTCCTAGAAATAACGAAATATTATTTAAAAAAAAATATAATAATGCTAGAAAATTCACACAGCCATCTAACCCCAAGCTAAGCAGACCTTACAAGGTAACTGATTTACATAAAACAACTATTGTAGTACAATATTTCTACTTCAGATAGAAAGCACCTAGAACACCCACATTTGCCCCGAGGCGGGAATCGATTCTGCATCCTATGCGGAAAGAAGGTCACAGAAGGATGCGACGTAGAATCGGACTACATGTAAACTATTAGGACCTTCGCTCGCTGCACCAATGAGGACGTAAAAAGTGGATATAGTTTTTCCGGATCTAAATTGCTTATTCTAGCGAATGCACAGTGAGACACCTGTTGCTCAAAGTTAGTATTGGAAGGCTTGTGACTGTGTCGGATTGAGTTCTCGCAAAAGCCACTAAGAAGAGCAAAGTTCCTCTTGTTAATGGAGGGGGGGGGGGGGGGGGGGGGTTTAGGAGATAAAAAAAAATCTAACCACACTGATACGGACTGTAAATGTTCGACTCGGCGGCGAAGCGGCGAGGCGAAGCCTTTATTCAGACTATTTATTGGCAACCTGTAACTAGATCTAATTTTATGGTATACATTCTTACTTAAAGTATAATGAAGAAGTTCAGTAGTAAGACATGAATGGTTAAAACATAGTACCAACCTCTCAAAATAGGAACAGCTCTCCAAACCCCCACCGGGTCCTGCTGACTTAACTGCCCCATCGCCAACTGCAGCAGCGCGATAGGAAGCCCCACAGCCAGCAGCCAGAAGGTGTATACCACCAGGTAAGGAACAGCTCCATAGTAGAACGCTTCTCGGGGAAGGTGGACTGAGCTGAACAGCGTCAGGGTCAACGATATAGTGCATAACTGGGTCTTTATGAAGTCGCATGTTGATTTTATTGACTGTAACAAAATATAAATATAATTCTAACAGATTTATTTACAATATAATACATCTGACAGCCTGTCAAAATTGAGGCGAGTCTATTCTTGCATACAAATCATAGTAGTGCAAGAGTATTACTATCGAGAACCGATCGAGAAAAAATCAGTTGGCACTTTTTCAGTTTCATGTTCGCCGAGCAAAAAGTACCTATAGCAATATTTTACTAAAACTATTGACATTTTGATTTGACAACACAGCTTATTTGTGTTATAGAACACCAAAGTCTTTAACGAGGGATTTCTTCAGGGATGATGCGATGGTGTTCTTCTAAAACTAATAAGGTTTAGTTAACCCGTCTACATCCATAATTAAAGATACAGCAATATATTAAGCAAATAGTATCTGTAGCGGACGGGTCTGTGTTGTGGTGCCAACCACCACAACACAGACCCGTCCGCTATCGCGTCAATGATGGCAACATACATCATCCAGTTCACAGTTTTATTATCATATTTAACAATGAGAAGGAGTGGAGAAGGCACAGTACATAGAGTTAACAGTAGAAGAAAGATAGAATAGCACAGAAGAGATGACAGCGATAGTGTATGTGTCGCGCAGTAGGAAGATTCTATACGACTGACTTGGGTGACACACGAAAAGAGGAGAGGCGCGGGGGGTCCCGCACTCTGGTACCGGTCGGCCGATGCACACGAAACCCAAGAAATCTCCAGTGTGTCGACCAGGGTAGCGTACCTGATCCTTCGGCTGTCCAAGCGGTACAGCATGAAGGTCATCCAGGTCTACGCACCGACATGAGGGTAGCGCAAAGAAATTTGAAGTTTACAAATCTAGAAATAGAAGAGTAGAGAGTAGAAGATGTATGAGTGTGAAAGCTAAGCAAGTATGAACTGGAGATTGTATGGACAGGGTATGAACATGTAAATAAATAAATTAAATAAATAAATAATGCTGGACAATCCACACAGCATTATCTAGCCCCATGGTAAGCAAAGCTTGTGTTATGGGTACTAGATAACTGATATACATAATACAATACATTATATAGATAGATATTTTTTTATTATACATAGAAAACGACCAGAACACCCGGAACAAATATCTGCAGATCATACACACAATTGTTCCGAGGCGGGAATCAAACCCGTAACCTCCTGCGTTGCAGGCGGACCTACGCCCACCGCGCCACATCGGTCGTCAAAAAAAATATAGTGCGTGAACGTGTAAATACATATACATATAATGTAGATATTATAAGGCTTTTTTATTTTTATTTATTAATTATACTTAAATTGAGCCGAGAACGAGGGCTCAAATAAATATTCAATTTATTTGAGCCCTCGTATCTGAATACAATAAATAAAATATTTAAATTGAATATAATGGGGAGATCAATACAGTGCCTTCTCTTGGTTTTCCTGACCACCTCACTTCGAAACGTGATGTGATTTTTACCTTGATTTCAATAGATTCTCATTAGCATTACTCTCGTATTAGGTGCGATTATGTAAGATTTGTATGTAATCAAAAACGAATCGATACTCATAAATCACTACCGCAAATTCACTTTCCAGTTCAAACGATAGCATAAAAACTTACACTAGATACCTACCTACGCACAATTTCTCTACTTTGTAACTGAATAATTCGTGTTTGCAATAATTTTTCAATAATTTTGCTTATACACGTAAAGGCAGTAATTTAAAAATCTTTTTTGATTAAAGTCTACCTTTCTGGCTTACACGAACAACCGCTTGCAAATTTGTATGTCATTGCAATTTTGATGAATTTAATTAAATTCCATTGTTCAAAACGTGGAATTCCTTTGTAAAATTTTTTTTTTCTATTTTTTGAGAGTTCGGATGTTAAAGTAGTAAATGGTCCGTCTTCACGATGATCGAAGCACACAAGCGTATTTTTGTGTTTGTCCACACAAAATTACGGTTGGGTGTTTCGATAATAGGGGAATACAGTCTACGGCTCTCGCTTTCGGCTTCGCAAATATTTTTTTTTCTTTATTTTTGTACCAAGCCTAAACATTTCGAGGCTCACAATGACTTAACACGTGAACCCAAATACAAAACCCTTAATTCCTGCTAAGAAGAAATTACACAATGATGACTAAGGCTTAGGTACAAAAATAGTACAATCGATTGTTTTGTCAATTGAAGCACCTGTCATTGTCATCCACTATGAATTTCGCTATTGTGCTCGAAAACAAACACGGATGATGGGGTATTGTCAGATTTTATGACCACCTGTAAGGCTGGAATATGAACTGGCCAAGTAGGAAGTGGAGTATTGATGATTCTATAAATATGAAGTATACTCAATACTCAATTTATTTATTGTTGTTGTCATCACATTGGTTTAATAGGTAGGTGAATAATTAAAGGTAAGTATCACAATGTGAACCCTATTTAACGACAAGTGGAAGGCAGACCAAGATTGTTTTTGGTAAAAAATATGTAGGTAGGTAAGGTAATTGGCTAATTTTTACTTGCCTCTTCAGGTAAAAACTACTAAACGGTTGGGCTGAAATTTTGAAATAATATAATTATATGAAGAAGAAAAATCCATGCTTCTTTCAACGTATTGCAAATTAGTTCTTTATTATATAATTAATGATTAAATACTGTTGTTTTTTCCAAAAAAAAAAAAAATTACATTGTGCATGTGTGCAAATAAGTGATATGTCTATAATAATAATAATAAATGTTGCTGGACAATTCACACTGCATTATCTAGCCCCATGGTAAGCAGAGCTTGTGTTATGGGTGCCAGCTAATATGGTAACAACACAACTATGTATGTCTATCTAGTTAGGTAGGTTCCTACGTAGGTACTCATTAGTTATGTACCTATACATGTATTTTATTTATTTGTACTAGGTCATCATCATCATCATCAGCCTATAGCAGTCCACTGCACGGCCTCTCCCAATGAGCGCCATAACGCCCTGTCTTCAGCTTGCCGCATCCAGCATCTACCTGCATTCTTCGCAGGTCATCGTCATTATCCCACCTGGTCGGAGGACGTCCTACACTACGTTTACCGAGTACTAGGTACCTATACCTAATTTCATACAAACAATTTTATTGTTATTTATAATTCCATTGAAATGTTTACAAATAACCAATACTATCAGAACAATGGACGACTCTCCAAATTATTGTTGTGTTCCTATTCGTTATTATTATTTTGAATTCTGTTATAGTAAATACTAAGGAGTAATTTTAAACAAGCATTCTGTTACCTACGAGTACATATTTTGGTAACTATACATATGTTCGCTTTTTTAAATTTCTCAATTTTTAAATGAGATCTCGGAGAAAACTTCATTGGATAGGTTTGTAAAATCTTCATCTTATTACCTACTACATGGATTTAGATTAGTACCTACAAATAATCGTTTCGGGACAGTGGTCCAACTGCTCTGTCCAACTAGTTGGACTACGGGCCTTTACTAGGGGCCGTGGTCTAACTATCTTTGCAGTTGGACCACGGCACCATAGTAGAGTTCCCAGGTCCAATTAAAACAATTTCAAATAATACAACTGCAATAGTAACCACAGCACCTTTTAAATTAAATAATTACAACGTTTTTGATACAGAACTTAAAGTAATATCCTTTAACCAGAGTAATGTAGGTGTTTATGCTAGTATTCTAGTAGACCGTAAATGTTTGAATCCTAGTCACAGGCATTTTATTACCTTACTAGCCATCCGTCCCGGCTTTGCCCGGGTGGAAATTTGTTTAACAGTTTGACTGCGAACTTGTTTCGACGACTGCGATCTTTTATTTAACCTAAGCCATTCTTGCTGCCGCTCTACACAGCGGTTGTGTTGCGCCGCACATGCGTTTCGTTCGAAAAACATTACAGCTGTGCTGAGTCACATAGATCTGTATTTTCTCAGCCGCTGCGCTGGTGTGGATTTACGCATATTAGTCACTTGTAGAAAACACATACGGTGTGATTTCAGCACTCGAAGTGTTAATAAACATTTTGCGATGAACGTAATACGTTCTTATCTTTATGCACGAAAAAGTCTTCTTTTTTTCGAGGTAATATAAAGCCTGGAAGGCCCATGATGAGATGGCGTGACGAGCTCGAGGCACATCTTCCATTGGGCTTGTTGCAGCGTTGGATCGCGAGGAGTGGAAGGAGAAAAGGGAGCCTTTGCCTAGCAGTGACACATGAATGGCTAAAAATAAATAAATAACAAATATAAAGCCTATGAAAATCACAAAAAACGTTGCTTTCAATTGGTAAAATAATTTTTAAAATCAGTTAAGTAGATCCAGAGGTTACCTCTACAACCTCACAAACTTTACCTCTTTATAAAATTAGTATGTTTATTATATCCTGGAACAACGCGTGCATACTCACAAACAAAAGCTATAAATAAATAAATTCACAAAAATGTTAAAGATACTGTTTAATAGGTATTGTTTCTTTAGGCATAAGGTCGTATTTCGGAACACATAAAAGATAGACTCTCCAAACAAGAAGTGGGAAACTAACTCTTTGTTCCCGAAATCTCGGATGGATGTAAGGGTTGTTTAACATAAATAACACACAAAGTTGGGAATCCTGTAACTTGGACAAATTATTGCTAGTGTTTTAGATGTCTAACTGAGCTTAAACTTTGACTTAGGTATTTCTAAAATAACCTACCTTCATGATCATCATATCAGCCTATACACTTTTGAAATAGCTTGAAAAATATTTAAACCTGGTTATGACTTACTACTAATACTTGGGGGTCATTTATTTCATTTTCAAAATTTTGGGAAAACTTACAGCTAGGTCTTAACACTTTGACTGCCATTTTTTTTCGACGACTGCGATCTTTTTTTTAACCCAAAAAATTCGTGCTGCCGCTCTACACAGCGGTTGTGTTGCGCCGCACATGCGTTTCGTTCGAAAAATATTACGGCTGTGCTGAGTCACACAGATCTGTTTTCTCAGCCGCTGCGCTAGTGTGGATTTACGCATATTAGTTACTTGTAGAAAACACATACCGTGTGATTTCAGCAATCAAAGTGTTAAAAATAGTTATTTAATTAGTACATGCCGGTAAATACCAGCGTATGTGTGCTGAGGTCCAATTATCAAGTTTCCGCAGGTATGTATAGAATAACAAATAACGAACAGTGAAAGTAGACGACTTAAAGAAAATTAAAAACAAACACACAACACAAAACCATATAAATAAAATTAAGTTATTATAAAAATAATTCATCGTTATGCAAGCGTTTGAGCTTACTTGCAGATGTGTATTTGGGTATTTGACCCCTAAGACATTACTTCATTTGAAAATGATCAGCTTGTGGTGTTATTGGTTCAGTAATATTTACCTATCTGATTACATTTTCAGAAAAGTATTGATTGGTTACGGCTTCAAATATATACAAATACCTACCTATTTGAAAACTAAACCAATTAACATAATTATGGAACCGTATTTAGGTATGAGATACAATAAATAAATAAATAATTTATGGTGATATTTTTTTTTCGTTTGTTTTTGTATTTTTTAAAGTTTGTACCTAGTTTTAGCTTTCCTCCCTATGTTTTTAAAATGTACCTAAATGTGTCAAATAAATTAATTAATTTCATATAATATACATAATTACATGTTATTTGCTAAAAATATACATACAAATTAAGCTCATTATGGTTATTTGGTTTTGCATTACCTATTAGATAGTTAATTATGTACAAAGTTATGTCGAGGTCGACACTCTGACATACATTATATTATTTTGGTGTAGATACATAATTATTAAGTTTACGTAAATATAAATTAATAGACCAGAACTAAACGTTGCGCAGGTTTACTTATTTAGGTACGAATTTATAATTAAGAAATAAGTAAGGTCTATTTGTTTAAACAAAAAACACTTATCTTTTGAGTATTGTAAATTGCTTTATACAAATACTAGAATAGAACACTTTTATTAGCACACACAAAAAAGACAGATATACATTAAAAAAACACACATTAAGCTAAATAAGATATAATACTAAAACTAAAAGATAAACAATAGAAAATAATTATAAAAAACTAGCGGACCTTCCCGGCTTCGCACGATTTTATTACGGATCCCTAACTTTTTTGAAAATATATTATTTTAGCCTATGTTCACCGGGGATAGTGTAGCTTCCCAACGGTGAAAGAATTTTCAAATCGGTCCAGTAGTTTCGGAGCCTATTCATTACAAACAAACAAACAAAAAATCAAACCTTTCCTCTTTATAATATTAGTATAGCTGTCCTCAGTGCGCGCTAATTAGGTCCAGCCTCAGCTTAATGTCGCTACCGCCCGAGGACTGTAACGACGCTGGTTTTCAGGCTGAACCTTTGGATGACGTTACATTACAGGTCTGTGGTACTAGTTTCAAACCGTGGGTTTCAGCGTTGTTTCTATGGAAACGTTTAAGGGTTTATATCCCATATAGGATAAAAATAGCCTGTTTATTCCAGGCCCAGAACTATCTGATTGCAATTTCAGCCCAATCCGTTTAGTTTAAAGAGGCATGGAGAGGTTACAAACATTCAAACATCTAAACATCCGAACTTTGGCATTTATAATATTATAAGTGTGGCCTTTGTCTAGAATTTTTAGGATCCTCAAGATTTAAGGCATCTTGCATCCTTAAAATTAAACGGTTTCCCTTTTACAGACACACAAACAAGCGTCGTGAGTTAATTTAAAATGAACCCAATTAGGTACGATAAGCGAAAGAAGCACATAGAAAGTAAAAAGATATGGAGAGACTTGAGTTAATGAACACATTTTAGCATTCGGTACGTACAAGAACACAGTGTGAGTAAAAATGTTGAGGTAAACAAAACTATACTCAAGTTAAGCCTCCGGAGGGACGAATTCTTCATACAAACGTAATACCAAAATGATTTCTAATTCAAGCATATTTCCACTATAATATTGCATTATTTGTATTAAAATAGTATTTATCTAGGTTCCCAAATAGTTTTTTTTTCCAAAATACTTACCTAAAATGAAATGAAAGCCAATCAATTTGTTTCGTATTAAAAACATCAATATCTTACGTTTTATTTATTAAGGAACATAGCTTATATTGCCTAGTTACAGAATAACAATACTTTGTGAAGAATACAAAAAGTTTTCAGTCATAATTTTTGGTATTACGGAACAAACCAAATTTTGAACGGCTAATATTGCTATCGCGCACGCATGTGGCGCGGCGCAATGGTTAAACAGGGACAGCGATACTCGGAGCGATTTTTGCAAGCGAGGGTCGTCGGACCCTTAAGGAACAAAATAAAGAATACTCATGGGCCCTTATCATCCTTAACGACATATTTCATCATCATCATATCAGCCTATAGCAGTCCACTGCTGGACATAGGCCTCCCCCAATGAGCGCCATAGCGCCCTGTCTTCAGCTTGCCGCATCCAGCATCTACCTGCAATCTTTCGCAGGTCGTCATCCCACCTGGTCGGAGGGCGTCCTACACTACATTTACCAATCGTGGTCTCCACTCAAGAACACGTTTAACGACATATTTATTTACTAGTATTTGAGCTATTTTCAGATTTCCAATATTTTCGCACATTTACTTGCAAGTGACTTTTTTTTAATCATATTTATTTTAGGAACCCTTTATGATATACATGGCGGTCCTATTGGGTAAACAAAAAACTAATTTACCAACTAACTTAACTATACCTAATACGCAGGTTTACTATGTATTATACAAGTGACTTAATTATGGAATAATTGAAGTCATTGCGAGTTAGTTTTTATTGGCTGATATTCCGATCTAACCTAATTTTTTGTATTTTTTTACAATAATTATCACCGCTAACAAACGATTAATAAAAATTAATTTGTTCATAACCATGATACATAGTATTGTTGTTCACATGTTAGCGAGTCAGGGTGGGCCTAAGATTGTACAGGTTGATTATGCATTAGCCTGCGACGCAAGAGGTTGTGTGTAGTTTCGAATCCCGCCAGAGGACCAATGTTGGTATGCTTTACAAATATTTGTTCTGTATGTTCTGGATATTTTCTTCGTAGGTAAAATATAAATACTATGCAAAAGTCGTATTTTAAGTATGTACGTACATTAGTCATCTAGTACCCATAACACAAGCGTTGCTTAGCTTCGGGCTAGATGATGCTGTGTAGATTGTCCAGCATTATTAAAATAAAATAAAATAAATAAATAAATAATGCTGGATAATCCACACAGCATTATCTAGCCCCATGATAAGCAAAGCTTGTGTTATGGGTACTAGATAATTGATATACATAATACAATACATTACATAAATAGATATTTTTTATTATACATAGAAAACGACCAGAACACCCGGAACAAATATCTGCAGATCGTACATAATTGTTCCGAGGCGGGAATCGAACCCGCAACCTCTTGCGTCGCAGGCGGACCTTCGCCCACCGCGCCACAGAGGTCGTCGAAATCATTATTTATTTATGTCTTATTTAAATGCATATTTTGAAAGCCAAAAGAAATACAGTTTTAGACTTTGAATTATTATGTGGACAGACATACATTAATATAGCAGAAAAGGAACAAAAATTCAAAATGTTTATTTAAGTATAGAATAAAGACTGCAGGTAGATGCTGGATGCGGCAAGCTGAAGACAGGGCGCTCATTGGGGGAGGTCTATGTCCAGCAGTGGACTAATTAAAAAAGCGGGTTAACTAATAAAAGTTATTAGTTAACCCGCTTACGTACCTACTTACTAGCATCATAATATCAGCCCATACACCTCCGTCCACTGCTGGACATAGGCCTCCCCAAAAAATATAAATCGTTAAATATAAAACAGATGCAAGTATTTCTTAGGAACTCGGAGGTCGCTCTCTCACGTTACTAAGAACTAGTTACCATAGACGAGTACCTAGTAAATTAATAACTAACGACTGTGTCAAGTCCGTCTTCAAGGTCTCAAGAAAACATCGCGGAAACCTACCTACTACAACTAGAAGCCTTTTCCAGATCTGTAAACAAAACAAGGTCAATGCTAACTAAACTATTAAGAAAAATATTACCCAGCCATTTTGCGGAGTCCTCCCTCTACAACCGATGTACTTGGAGCAACGGAATTCACCACACGGTCGTGTCACAACTGCCATAAATTGTTTTTCGTGTTCGAATTTTGAATTTCAGATGTCTCGAATGAGACGCTCGCGCGCATGCGTCCGACGTAGCACTGGATTACTGACAAGGAAGGTGCGCTGTAGTGATGGATTAATGTCGATCGAGTTTCATCGATTGTTTACTATTGTGTTTATTACTTAAGTTTTATTCGACCTTGTTTTCAACGCTGCGCTGCTGGGTTAACGACCATAAATAAATTATTCGCACGCTTCATGATTTACGAGAGTTGTGTGACTAATTGTTTCGTATATTTCTCACTTTAATTGAGTTAAATAATGTTTAGTGATTGAAATTAGAATGTTATTTTAATTATTTGCTTATGCAATCGCCTAATAAATAGGTAGGTAAATAATTAACATTCAATTCATTATAATGTAAATGGATATTAGATTGTTATTAAGATTTTTGGAGAAAATATTTTTTATTTCTTTTTTTACCATTTTATATGTTTTTTTTTAATAAATAATATCTACTAAGCTCTAAATAACATGTGCAAAACATTAAAATGTATACAGAATGGCGTATATCTATAAAACCTTAGCGGTGGCAGTACCTTTTTGTTTCTCATCGATTGAATAAATCGACAAAGTCACATCACTAGATGCGCTGGAGCACGCCACGGTACACTGAGTACAGCACTACTCAGTTATGGAAATTAACGTCAGTGAGTAAAAATAAAATACAGAATAATTACCCACGGTTATGGTCAGTGACCACTGTCCATTAAAAGGGTCTAAGATGTTATAATTTTTTTTTAGTTTCAAGCAAAGAAACAAAATGATTTAAAATAATAATGCAAGAATTAGTCTAACATAAATATGAATGTGGCAAGGCACGGATCTAGGGTATGAATAGTTTGATTTGCGTATGAGTCAATTTGAACCTTAAGTAGGTAGTTGATACAGAGGACTTTTAAGTAGTTGAGACCTAGGGTCTTTTTACTATGACTATACCCATATTTAGGATCCAAGATATTTTATGTCAACAAAAAAACATTAATGACTGATAACTGAAATCCAAATTTTTTTCCCCTGTTCCACATATCCCTACTGCTCTATTTCTACTGGTTGGGAAGAAAGGATTTTTTTTCCACATTTAGCTACTAGGGGGGATACAATGATATTTCACTTCCACATATTTCTACTAAGAAAAAGTACAATCAGATGGAAAATTCATTTATTGTAGGTAGTAAGGTATGTACCTTAAAAAAACATTCTTATATTATATCGGTACTAAATTTAACAATTAAACTTCTTTGAAATCAACAAATAAATAATAATTATCTTAGCATATCTAAAAAATGACCCACCGTTATATCTCCTGTGATTAAATGCAGTTGTGCATTTTGAATGACGCGGTCACGGATCACATATATTTGCGCCCTCTTTTTTGGCGGATTCTTGATGGACTTCATCCGATTTTTCATAACCGTTGATTGGTTGTATAATAATTTTAATAAAGCATACAAACTGTTTTTTCTGTTACTCTTGTTATTAATTTTAAAATGCCAGGCTTCTGCGAAATTGTTAGTTCTGTGCCTCTTTCCAAACACGCACCACTGTTCCTGAAATTGTTTATTTTTTTTTAAATAAACTTATAGAAGCACTTAAACATTTTGATTGTGAAGATACCACTTTCCTGAATTATTTTATCAGTAGAGATAAGCGGAAAAGTAGTCCCCCCTAGTAGCTAAATGTGGAAAAAAAATCCTTTCTTCCCTACCAGTAGAAATAGAGCAGTAGGGATATGTGGAACAGGGGATTTTTTTTAGATTTGTATTCGAAAACGAAAGAGAGGTTGATTAAATTATGAATGAAAGATTTCAGAACTAAAAATTGTTTCGAGCTTCCGTCCTTTGCTTTGAATAGATTGATGGAACCTTGGTTCTGTAACCCCTTTGTATAGGTATAAAAAAAATTGGTTTTTAAATCGGAGTACGGGTAGGTACTTAGCTTTATGGCATTTTCGCACTTAAGTCACCTATTATAAAATATACGGTATTAGGTATATCTCATTAATAAATTACAGCTATTATTTACACTATATAACATCTATTTTCAAAAATCAGAAGGTAGACTGTCCAGAATGCTGGCAGCATTAACACGTGTTAATGCTGCCAGCAATAACACGTGTTAATATCTCGAATTAGCAATGCTAATTCGAGATATAATTTCAAAGCTTTGCACATTTAGCTTAGCAGATCGCATTTATTCATCAAAAATAGCTAGATTACGTATTGAATAAGCAATTACTACTATTGTTATGCCATTTCGATGTGGTTATTACGAAAAAAAAAATGATACAGAAAGCTATTTTCGAATTAAAATCTAATTCTAAGTTAACGGATTTCAAACTTCATGCTCGCCGCATCTTCAAAAGCAAGACAAATGTTGCATCGTTAAAAATGTGTAGTTATAACCAGCTAAGTTCGAGTCAAACTAATGCAGTAAGGGTTCCGTATCCACGCTTATCTTATATAATCCTTTATCTTATTTTGTATTATCTATGCAAAGATTAAACTGATGTGAACATTAGAGTTGCTTATCCAAACTAAATAAAGAAACGGGCCAAAATGTTGCAAAGATGTTATATAAAATAACCTGTGACGGTCGAACATACGGACAGGTACTCTAGGGTTGGTAAAGGCCTGGGCATAATTATAATTATTCCAACACTGCCAACGTACAGAATAAAAATTAACATTAAAATATGGCCTTAAACTCGTTATCTTAAAAAAAAATACAGTGACAAAGTGGTTTTCCACAGTCTTCGAATGAGTGATCCGGAAGCTTTCTGTCATCTAATGCAATCAATATAAAATTAATCTAAATGTTACAAGTACGAGCCCATATTTTATTACATTTTTTTTCCCTGAACTGCGACAACGCTTATAGTGCACCGTTTTGAACCTTTGACCACTAGTGATATCTCTCAGCAAGTCACAGAGACAAGCGCATAAACTTCTCTTTTAAAACTAAGTAGCACCATGATACTATCGCTGACAATTTTCTCGCCTGTAAAGCTAGTCCCTTTATGTACGGAACCCTAAAAGCTATGCACGATGCTAATCTCATGCTAATGCATTATTATGTAAGTGTTGCACTGGTGGTCGTGATTTATTGTACGGATGTAGTTGCAAATTATGAAATGTAGCGAGGCGTAAATTATCAAGGCCTGCTCATCTTGTAGAGATAAAAAAAAGTTATAAAGTTCGTACACACAAATACTAGTTTCTGCCCGCGGCTTCGCATGCGCGCATTTTATTGATATCCGTTTAGTCGTGAAAAGTAGCAACAAGGCAGAAATACTTACTTTTACTTTTATGAGTGACAGGTTTGAACAAATCTTTTCCAAAGGTTGCCCAGTATGCCCAGCATTACCTACAGCTGGGTAATGCTGGGTAATCTGTAATAGTAAAACTTTGAATGGTTACCAACGAACCAAAGGAACTCTAAAAAACTTTCCTTTGATGAATGCTATTCAATAATTAAGCCTTTTTGCCTTACAATACTTAACCAGCACTGGGTTTAGTCATTGTTTAAAGCTGATTGCCGTCATCATCTCAAAGATTATCGAGAAATTAGACTGTAAACCGTCCTTGTTTGTACATCATAAGCTGCCTTACTCACAACACAGTACAGATAAGAACATTTCAGAAATTCAGAAGTACAGTCTACAACAGAATTTTCTCACACAGAATTTCTCGTAAATAATTAGTTTTTTCACATAATAAATAAATAATGCTAGCTATTCAAACACCATCATCTTCAAGTTAAACAGTGGTAAACTTAATACAATAAATAATATACGAGTACCCAGAACATTGCTCCGGTAACAAATATCACACAAACACACATATGGGACATATTGTACAAAAAATGTTACCAAGGTGGGAATCGAATCGCCAACCTCTTGCATCGCAGGGGAACCTTTGCCCGCTGCGTCATATCGGTCGCCAATAACGCTTATTGAAAGTGAAAAATATCCAGATATTTGTCGCACGATTATGAGTTATACCTTTATGTGGACCTTGGGGCTTAATGATGATGTGTGGATTGTCCAGCATTATTTATTATTTTATTATGAGTATCTGAGCCCATTCAAAAACGCAGCTTATGTATCAAAAAGTATAATAGTCCAGCAATGGGCGTCTTTCTGGACGTCTTTAGACTGAGATAAAGAGTCAAATTACCTACACTGATGAAAATGTTATCAATGTCCTTGAGCCCTTTGCATCGAGCCACAAAATGAATCATAAATTGAGCACACACGATGAAAAAGGCGTTGATCATCTGAGTCAATATTTACAGCGGCAACGTACTGTCAGCGACAAAAATATATATGCGGGATCATAGCTGCATAGAAAAAATGTGTCATCATTAACCTCTCTGCTGCGGTGACTCATCGATTGATACAAAGTGTCCGCGCGGGCCATATGAGACTGCAGTTAATAAGACTAGGCGGACAAGGCAGGGGAAGCCCAGAGGTAGGGCAGCAAGTTTCTTCTGTGTAGTTTGACACCTCTACTACAAACACCGAATCACACAACAATACACCACCTGACATGCGTGGTGATTATGGCATAACCCTTTGTTTGACAAGCAGCTGATGTAATGTGTGCTGTGCGTACGAGGAAGCAAATGCCAGCTCAGACCTATACGGTATTCACCACCCTGATTGGTAGAACGAGCTGAATGGAAATGACTGTCGAAATCGAGTGAAAAAGTGAAAATTCTATGCCACTTTAGGCGAATGCCGCGTAAGAGCCTTTGTTAACACAAGTTTTTCTCGCCGTGAAAATCTACGGTTTACTTGCCGTGGAAAAGCGTTCTTAGATCACCATGGAAGCTTGTTTACTACACGTTTTCTTCACGGCACGGTGACGGCGCCGTATACGCCGTGTCTCCTCCTCGGCGCGACGCGTCTATTCCGGGCCGTATCGTACGTTTTACCTGGTGGCATTTAGACATATTCAGAATCAGAAAAATTATCGTTGACTAATCAGGTAATTTTGCCGTGTCATCAACAAGCTCCCGCGGTCTAGCCGGGCTCCTCCGACACGTTCTGTAAGAGTTTGATCAGTGGAACTGGGCCGTGCCGTGTGACCACTTGCTAGACGACCTTTAGGTTAATTCAATACAGACAGGGCTTACCCGAGAAGACGGGACGATCGCGAGTCATTTGGTTTAGAAGTCTCATTTGCCTGCAGCTTAGCGCGAGCTTTTCTTAAGTATAAAGAAACATCATTTTAGAATGATCCTTACATCATCATCAGCCTATAGTAGTCCACTGCTGGACATAGGCCTTACCCAATAAGCGTCATAGCGCCCTGTCTTCAGCTTGCCGCATCCAGCATCTACAATACAATACAATTATTCTTTATTGCACACCAAATAACAAACAGATAAACTGGACAAGAAAAAGACAAATAAAGAATGTGTTGTACAATGGGCGGCCTTATCGCTTAGAGCGATCTCAGCCAGGCAACCTTTGGATGGATATGAAGTGCTATTTACCTGCAGTCTTTCACAGGTCGTCATCCCACCTGGTCGGAGGGAGTCCTACACTACGTTTATCGATCATTACAGGATACAATAAAAATAATTATTGCTCTGTGAATTGTCCAGAATTTAGTGAAATTATTTATTTGAATTAATTGAATTATTTATTTATTTGATAATCTCTCTGTAAATTTTCATCACTAATGTAAGACAAGAGTTATTTTTGCATAGCAAATAATAAATGGACATTAAAATAAAACATTTTGTATTAATTTTGAAAAGACATAATCAGGTCTCGCAGCCAGTCGTGTTCAAATAGCATATTTTTCGATAAGAAATGTATATGTAATGTATGTGTTTATAGACCTTTATTTCGTTGCATTATCTACGCTAGGCGCATCTTCATAGTAAGTGCTCATTTCCGGTTGCTCGCCTTGAGGTCAGGGGTAAGTGTGCAGCGTGACGAGGTCAATGTCATCCATACAAGGACTATAGTGATAAGCGTAACTTGAAAGACAAGGTCGTATTAATGATAATATGTTGGAAACATCGATCAAAGTATTCGGCTGGAAACTAGGTATACTTATTTATGTCGGTATCGTAAACAAGTTTCTGTTATCAAACAAAGGTGCATTAAAATAATTAAATGAAACGAGCTCTTATTACAAAAACAAATTCTGATTTTTAATTGTTTACATATATATTTTTTTTAATTTAAGTAACGTAATGGCTTTCCACGAGCTTCAATTGAGTGGCTCGCGAGCTGTCTGTCATCTGATGCCGTTAATATAAAATGCACCTAAATCTTACAAATTAAAGCCCATATTTAAATGCACATTTTGAGCGGCCCTGAAATGCGAATCCGATAAATCCGTTCATGAGTTCAAAAATTATGGTGGTATGAAGAAATGGTAATTTTTTTAAGATACATAAAGTCTCAAAACATTTCAATGAATTTTTGGGTAGTCGTAGAAATAGTCGTAAAAAAGAAGGCATTTTAAGTAAATATTTTATTTTCAAAGTTGTAATTAAGTTTATAAAATTGTTACCCAAGAACACGAATAAGAGGTGCCATAAAGGTACCGTCAGCCATTTTCTACACCAAGTATTGGAAAACAAAATATCCCTATGGATAACATCAAAAACCAAACTGCCCCGAACAAGCACGTGAGTCGCATAACATAGACACAGAATAAATATAAGTTGTTAATGATCAAAAGTTGCTGAACAACTCATGCTTAACGAAAACGAAATTAGCTGAAGAACTTCTTTTAAACAGCTCACAGACTGGACCGATGCGATAGTATGTAATAGTATCAATAAATCATTATAATTATTATGAATTGATACTGTATTAAATCAATTGACATGAATCATCATCAACCTATTTTAGTCCACTGCTGGACATAGGCATGAATACATCGTGTCATTTTTAATCTGCATGAAATACATACAAACAATAATGTTAATTTGCATGAACCAGGTAGGTAGGTATCAAACATGTTTTACCGATTACGGTGTACAAAAAAAATATTGAAGTAATGTTAATTAAAAAATAAATAAAAAATATTAAAATCCGTAATTACAATAACAAGTCAAGTAGTTACAATTCATGATTTAGAAAGTCGTCAATCTTATAATAACATATTCAATTAAAATTTTCTTAAATTAAGTTTAAAATTCGCAGTGATTAAGTTGCTGGTAACTCTCTGGTATTTTGTTGTAAATTTTTGGTGCAATTGATACTATGCTCTTATGTAGTAATGCAATTATGGATTGAAAGAATAGAATAAGATGTGGGGTATAAGGGGGACTCCAACATCTCGTCTCCCAAGTTAACCTAACCTGCACGTGGTAAGCCTTGCTAGATAACGAACTAGCAGGCTCTGGTGAAAATATGAATCAATCTTCTTAATTTAATGACTCATCGATTTTACAATAATTTTCTATTACTTGACAGAAAAGTTTCCAACCAGACACAGTTGCCATTAACAAATAATCATCATCATCATCAATAAATTGCATGGATTATTATTACTGTTAGGCTTAAGTATACAAATTTTAAAGAAACTGTGTGTTAAATCGAGCCTTGTCCCAAAATATCTCAAAGCAATCATAACAAAATGACGTTTTTAATAACTATGCAAATATGTGGGCAGATCATCCTCACAGATTGGATGCTCAGCTACTTTTGCTCCCAATGTTAGCCAAGGTGCCAAAACAACATTGAAGACTTTTTAAATTCTTTCCAACGTCCAGGGAAAGTGGCTGCGCGTCCAGAATACAAATGTAACATTGATTCACGACAAGCGATGGAATCCAATCGGGGACTGGAGGGTTACCCTGGATTTAATCCATTGGTAATACGAAAATTGATGTAAAAGTTGCCGTTCGTACTGAACGGCAACTTTTACATCAATTTTCGTATTCTATACTACGAGTCTTTTTTGTATTTTATATATTTAATTAGCAATCCGCAACGCAGTTTTTTAACGTTTGCGGTAGTCAGCCCAAAATTGTACCCTATTATACAATAAGTTTTTTCTTTCAGATTTTTGTATGGATTTCGCTTGCGAGTTTAGCTTGTGATATGATGGTCTGTGTACATGCTAACCGAAACATGCCCCAAACTGAGCAGAGCTAATGTTGGCAAATTCAAATTAATGAAGTCCTTTTGTGGTTTATTACAGCTATTAAACTTAACACATTACATATACATATAAATTTATTGTCCCGACTTAGAATATGTCCGCTGAGTTACTTCTCGGATCGGAAAGTCCGCTGAGTTACTTTCCGGTTTTCGAGCAGCAACTCAGGGTTAAATTAAGGTTCTAAGTGAAACCATTAAAAATGGATTAAAAATTTATTACAATTAAAGATAACAATAGGGAGCCTGAAGGGCTATGTTATATAAATGATTTTAAGTTATGTAGCTCTGCCAGAGGGGCTTAAAAGGGGTTCCGTTAAATCCTACACATGGCTGATTCTACTTGATTAAAAAAAGGTCTGCACTTTATTTTCCTTCTTCCTCAGTACTTCCTTTATTGCGCCGCGGGTGTAGCAGAGACCCTCGACGAAAGGTGTAAGTGCTGGCTGGAGTTACAGGTCCAAAAGGGTAACGCAGCTCGTGGAAAGTCCGGCCGGAGACGAGACTGCCCTTAGGGTGGACTTTGAACCCCAACAGGGGTTTAAACTACACACACTAATTTATACAATTTAAAATAAATTTACTCAATCGAAGATCGATTAGGATTTTACGTGGTGTCTTGATCAAATGACCAGCAACGTGAAAATGGCGTGTCTGACGTCTTACGCGCAACCGGAACAGGCAAACGTCAGCCTTGCGAGACCATAAACAATCTCCGCCCGTAGTGATGTGATCAAGCGTGTTGGCGAGTTTACTTGCGTCTAGTTAGTGCGCTGACGAATGACTAACTAGACTAGCCACGAGTTTAATCGATCAAAAGGAATCGAGTTGACGTTAGATATTAAAGTAGGTAGGTATGTAACCTGTTACGTTACATTATACATAGAAAATATCCAGAACAAGCCACAAATATCATTACATAACATTTAAACAGAGGCAGGAATCGAACTCACAAGTTCCTGCGTCAAAAGCGGACCATCGCCGGCTTGGTCACAGAAGTCTTAAATCACAGACGTCTTTTGTTTTATTTGGTAAGTAATGTGTTGGTTAGATTGTCTGACTACAAACAAGGGCAAAGGCTTGTCATAACTCGACAAACATGTAGATGGGCTATGGAAGTTTTGTATAACAGCGCTTTTAGTAAGTAAATCTAAAAGTTTTCGAGTGATATTTAGTTTTCCAGCTACATACGCTACCATTTACAGTTAGTTAATTACAATAAATCTAAAAATAAAACTCATATACTTTTAGATTTACAAAAATCTTAAAAATTATAAAAATCTTTGATTGACTATCACTAATCTTATGATGCACTCTTAAATGGTATAAGGTAGGTCAAATAAGGTAAGCACCTAGTAAAGGTAATAAACCTATTATTATTCTACGAGTTTGAAACACGTGTGGTTACCGGTGGTATTTTAACCATAAACTGTAAACAGTACACTTTACCTTACAAAGTTCATGACTTCAGATTTTCTGGAATCACAGTGGTGGCATCCACGCCAAAATGTGGCGTGTTACCAACTAAAAAGGTTTCAATTCAGTTGGTTTACGAGATTATTGGAACCAATTCCTTTTGGAAAGAACTATGGCACGTGTCTCGTGTGCTAAGGAGGGGGACGTACAGTTTATTTATCTTTTTATAAAGTAGGTACTTAACCTACCTACTTCATAAAAACTTATAAAGCGTCCGAAAATATAGTGTGAAACTACCCTTAGTGGTCTAAAAAAAAAGTGGCAAGAAATAATTGCTATAACTATTTTTGGCCTACTTTTATTTCAACAGCCAACAATAAACAATAGATAACAATAGACACAAACAAACTTAAAATAGACTAATGCTGTAAGGAATCTCCTTAGAAAAGTATTTTGTAATTCTAGTAGAGCTGATTCTTCGAAAATAATTAACTGTAAGTAAAACTAAGATCTAGGAATATAATTTTCTGGGCAGATTGTTCTTCTGATAAAAAGTTTAAAAGTATATTAATTAATGTATTTTTTTTTTAAGTCTGAAAAAAAAAACATCTTTTCATTTAATCTCGGCACACAGTCACAGAGCCTTTCCACCAAAAATATGTTAGTAGCTTAGCGGCGAAAAAAAATGTGTCAAGATCAACGAATAAAATCTCCTTATTTATTTAGCTTACATATCATTTTGATCTTTTACCGAGCGGCTTCATACGGCTACTACTCACCATTGATATAAAGGCACTCTAAACATAAATTGAAATTTTAATAAATATTAAAATAAAATTATAAAAATAATAATAATAATCTTTAAACAGCATCATCTAGTTCCAAGCTAAGCAGAGCTTCTGTTATTGGGTATTATTATACATATCCACTCATCTCGGCCTAACTACAACATTAACTACTAATTTACTTCATTATAATATATAACATAAATAGATATATTTTATTTAACATAAATAGTACCCAGAACACGTCGTACAAACTTTTGTCCCAAAACGGGAATCGAACCCTAACCTACTGCGTCGCAGGCGGACCTTCGCCTGCCGCGCCACAGAGGTCCAATTAGTACCTACTACCTATTTTAGTCAGTCTAAAAACTTCCTGCAGGCTGTGGTGTTTTTTTCAGTCCTTAGCTGAGTTTTCCAGAGTTTTTATAGAATCTCTTCTTCCTTTCTATATGCAGCAACCGGCCTCTTTATCTTTCTTTGCACGCTGCAAACCCTCCTTTAAGTACAACCACAAGACAAAAACCACGCAGCAAGTTCAAGATCTATAAGATAAATCTATAGGAGCATCTTTTTACCACACCATAGAACTAATCCTATCGAACGCTCGCCGGGGCAATTCCTATTTGATTTATCATTGTTCTTAACCGATAAATCAGGCTACAATAGGGCTCTTTCACGGAATAAAAAATAGTGCTTTGGTATTTATCTTTCACTCTGGCCCTGTCTTAAGAAGAAACATGATTTTGGAAGACGAAATAGATTTCTTACTCAGAATTCATCATGGTAGTAAAAATCTCCCGTTTTGATTTCAGCCAGAAAGAGGTTCAATATACTCGTAAGAGATCTTGAGTTATCTTGATCTTCTGTCTATAAAGGCATCTGTAATCTCAAACTTAATCCCAAGAACTAAAGCTCATTTCACACTGTAACTAGGTTTCTGTGATACGAGCCTCACAACACGGTTCCGCGTACGGAACTTCTATTAATTCTCCTTAGAACAATTCCGAAGTTCGCACAATGGGATTAGGGACAATACGTCTGAACGTGAGATGTTATCACGTGATAAGGGACAGTGTTCCAGGGAATTGAATCAGATGGCTTGTTGATTGTGTTTGTTGGTAACATAAGGCGAAACAGAAAAAGTGATGAAGGTTACGGTAACGACCCTCAATAAAGGGGATTTTGAAGCGATTTTCTCCTACTCATTTTTAGTAATTTAGTATAAATATTGGTGGATAATCAACACAGCATACTAGCTCCAAACTAAGCAGAGCTTGTTTTATGGGTACTAGATACATAGACAATATATCACATAGATATGTATATATATTTTATTATACATTAGATAATCACCAGAACAACCGGAACAAATATCTGCAGATTTTGACAGCCTCGAGACAGACAACTGTCTCGAGGCTTGAATGCTTTTTAGAAAATGAATGAATGCTTTTTCAGAAAAGCTTTCCAAGTTTGTCAGAGCAATCAAGTGTTGCTTCGTATAAACTTCTGTAGGTTACAGAATTTTATACGCTGGAAGTTTCTCTGAAGGAAAGGATTCGTTACGAATACATCCGACCAAACATTGACATAGCTCAACCAAAGACATTGACATAGCTCAGAGAATTAGCAAGCTGAAGTTTCGGTGGGCCGGCTATATTTCGCGAAGAACCGACCACCTCTGAATTCTTGATCCAGTCAACTGCGTCTCGGCAAATGTGGTGTAAAACACCCTCCAGCCAGATGGGATGACGACTTGCGAAAGACTGTAGGCGCTGGACGCCGCAAGCCGAAGACAGTGCGCTATGGCACTTATTAGAATCCTACGTCCACCAGAGGATTGATGTAATGTTGATGATGATGAATATTTGGTGTCTAAACTTCCAATGTGTACCTGCTAGTCTACTTCTGGTCATAGGCTCCCGATAACCATTTTTATTTAATTATTATAAATTATGGGCTTACAGGTTGGAAATCCCCTTGCCCTTATTCTGATCGAGAAAATAGAATAATCACCTTCTTCGACATCCACGGGCTGAGTTGTAGGGTTCGATTCTTACGCCACAGCCGCATAGGTGAATTGGTCGGGCTACCAGCAATTTCAACAAATTCCAAGTTTCAACAAATACCAATTTGCAAACACTTAAGCGAATTGGAAATCCTACATCTGAGGCACCTATTTACTCAAAGCCTTCATCCGATTCACCTTGATCTGTCATGCCCCTTTCAACGAAGCGTAGGGTTCGCAAAAAAACACAATGCACTCAATACTCGAGCCCCAATAAATCACAGGCTGCGGTCATCCCTGAACATTGATTGATGTACTTTCCGCGTCCAATCTGCTAATAGGTGGCTTTTACAACGTACGACTCTCACTTGTGTGAGACGTTGAAGATGGACCAATGGCTTGTAAAGGTCAAAGGAAACCGCTGGAGGTTGCCGCGTAAGATGAGTGGCCATGGCGAAATCCCCTAACATAAACATGGTTACAGATTTGGCCATCCACTCCCAACTCAAAAAGCCGCCCTGTATACGATTTGATTCGACATATCTCGATATGCAGTCTCAAAAGATATTGCTCTCTCGTCTCTCGTAGTATCAAAGAAAAAATGAATCCTACTAATAATATAAACGCGATTGTAAGGATGTATGTTTGTTGCTCTTTCACGCAAAAACTACTGAATGCATTTTGATGAAACTTCACAATAATACATGTATCTTACATATCAGAATGACACATATGTAGGTAGGCTACAATTCATAAAGATAATATCACCACGCAGGTGAAACCGCGGGCGCAGCGAGTATCAATTAATTTACACATTCGATAATAAAGTGTTTTTTTTTTCTATTCTACCCGAGACAACAATCCCCGCGCTTTCCCTACAGACTACAAATAGGTATCCAATGCCAACTTGCACACACAGTCATTTATAAATAAGAAAGAAAAAAAAATTAAACACTAACACAACACACAAACAAGTTTAGTTACACATATTATAATATAAGACTACTTATTACCTACTTAATAGACACGTAGCACAGACAAAATATAAAAAAGTGAAAAGGTACAAAATGTAACTACTAACACAAGTAGCATTTAGTACTTAGTAGCCCTCACAGCAAGATCAAAAAAAATTCTGATCGGATGAAGATAAAACCATCAACATCACCGAAGCTAACAAAACGCTTACTAAATCTGAACAGATTGGACCTACGTGTCTTTGTGGGAACACTAACAGGACACTGTCCACTGAACAAACACTTGTTCACCATCGGAGCGACGGACAGCCATCTCTGCAGAGGATGCCTCAGCAATGACGAATCAGCTGCCCACGTAATCCTGGAATGCGAGGGAGTATTAGCACAACGTATAGAAATTCTCAACTTGCCGAGGTCGCTCCGCGAAGCCTGTGAAGACCCCAGGAAGATTCAGCGCTTCTGGACGGAGCTAGACTGGCTATGCTAGCAAACTACGCATAAAGGACCAACTGGAGTCCAAATGCGGATAAAGGAGTACCCCCACCTGAACCTGAACCTGAAGATAAATCTCTCTTCCGTTTACCAAATACGTAATATAAAGTCGCATGGGTCACCTACACTGCATAATCAACGAAATTACATAAAGTTCGGTCTCCTTCGTACCATGACCAAGAGAAATCCATTCATTAACGTACAAAATAGCCTTGTCTAATAATCTGCATAATTTACCGATTAGACAAATATTTAGTGCACATTCTAGTTCAATTCTGAATTTTGTTGAACTGTATGATGTAAGGTGAAGCAATATCTACCTCCGGTTCATATTTTACGAGTCTGACCACTACAACCGACAGTTTTTTGAGATGTTTAAGAACTGACCGGTGCGGTGTAAAAAACTTTTTTCATTACATTTTTTCCCCGGTGCGGTGTAAAAATCTTTTTTCATTACATTTTTTTCGGAAGATATAACATTTTATTAAATGTATTCAGTATATAATTATTATGTGATTTTATTTGATTCCCTTTCTTTTTGTGAATTCTATTTAATTTTAATTTTACTACTAATTATTTTATTTGTCTGTCTTTTTGTGATTTTTATTTTCTTTATTTTTATAATTTGCATAATGTAACGACTTAGTTTTAAATGGCTGTAATGTTACATATATGATTTATAATAAATAACAAACAATACTGAATGTGGAAACTGAGAGTTGTTCGTCAACTCACACAGTAAAATCAACCTCTGGACCCTCACTATGAAACGAGTTTCCTAGATGCTTTTGTTGTATGCTCGAAATAAATGTGACATGGATTTGATTTTGTAACTCGAAAACTAACAAGATAAAGGTTTCTTGAGTGGGTGGATGGATCATGTACGGAAGAGTCAAACAGTTTTGGCGGGTAAATGTATGGAACGTACGTACTGCTTCTGCTAACAAAGTTATAGGTATATCCTTTACTACTCTAATACTCTACTATAATATTAAGGTTTTTGTTATTATATCGATTCGATCGATCGATTCGATTGTTCTGCGGGACTTGGACCCAAGACCTTTCAATCTTTTTCTTTCCTAAAATTTCCTTAAATAACGTTGGGATATTATTAAATTTCTTACTTGTAGTATTGATTTGTGTCCAAGAGAATAGATGCCCACTTTTTCTAACACTTCTTCGTTTTAAACGATGTCGTATCGGTCCATGTAAGTAGCCATTCATCCCCGATCAAATAGAGACAGGATCGGACAGGAATTTCTTCCACTCGCATTAACCTCTATAATAGAGTCGAAACTTAGAGCGTTAGTAATAAACCTTTAGATTCATCTTAATCTTCTTGTAAGCATTTGACTAAACCCGCTTATTGTAAAACCTTTCCTAATCTAGCAGCAAACTGCTGCTTTTACGATATACTTCTGCATAACCTTGTTTCTTCTGTAAGAAACGAATATCATATAATAGAGATATAATCATCATATTCTATATTTTTTATGGATCTTTTAAAGTACCTGTATATTAATTGCAACAGTCTGCAGCTAAATTTTTTTTAATTGTATATACTATGTCTAACAAAGATTTTACATAACTTGGTTACCATTACATACCACGGGATATTGATTCCTAAAACCTATGAAGTTTTATCACTAAAAGCATGATAATTAATACATTTAATCATAGAAAATAACTAGGTTCATCTCGTGATATCCAAGTTTAACTTAACTTGATTTCATCAATTTATTAGGATGTAATCGCTATTATACACTACCTAAAAAATCTACAAATAAATTGTATAATTATACGTTATAATATCTATTTAATACTAGATCATGATTATTTTATTCATGCTGTCTTCATCAATAAATTATATAGACACAATTTATATGATTTTTTTTATAAGGTAACTCAATGCATAGGTACACCATGTTGGATATCAATAAGTTATTAAAATGTTTATAAAAAAATACAATTATTTTACTAACCTAATAATACGTAATACCGGCTCAAACATGTTTATTTCTAAAACACAAGGCTGTTGATGAATAACTTGGCAAGGCTGCCCATCCATCTGATATTGTATTCGTTGCTTTGAAGTTCACTTTGAAACCAATAGCTCTGTTATTGGATTCCTTGGTTTTGGGGTAAGACCCCCATTTTTAAGCCAACGCACATACAATTGTGTTGCTTTGTGGTAGTACTAAAACTAATGTACCTTTTCTAAAATTAACATGGTGTGGCCATAATGAATTAGCACAATATTGAAACTAAAAAAAATAAGAATAGGATTGCTTACTGTGCTACTGACGTGTCGAATTTGTACTGCCAAAATGCAACAAAGCACATAAATTCACAGAATACCATTTGTAAAACTATAATCGAGTAGATAAATAATATATAAAACTGTTAGATCACCGATATAATAAGAAATAGTCCCCTCAGAATCCGGAAAAGGCGTTGCAAGATGTTTTCTTGTGTGTTAATTTGTGTGATATGTCTAATAAAAAATGTATGTACTATATCTATCTTTTTGGCAAGTTCAAAGATCGACGGGAGGCACTGATGATTGAAACTTAATTTAAATAGATTTGATTTAGGTACATTCATTAACATTCTAGCGGAACCAGATTCAGCAGCGGCCATCTCATTATTCAATATTTTTATGCATCGGGACTCCCTTTAAAAATAGCCACAATTTATATGTTTTTATTTTTCTGTTTATTTTATTTTGTTTGTTAGTTATAAGTTTAGGTTATTATAGGACTGGCATACTTTACGAAGTAAAAGTTCTTAACAATAAATATGATTAAAAAAAAAACTTTTTTTTTACCTATTTTTCTTTATACGACGATACATTGGTAGAATTCGTCTCAGGTAGGTAGATACTTAATGTATCTATGACAATTACAATAACGACAGCAATTAGCCTCAACTATGTTAACTAGTTTTGTTTGTTAGATATTCTATAAATACGTAGATTGATAGGTGTTAGGTATTTGTACGCAGGAAAATTTACTGATGGAATAATGTTAAATCGAATAATGACAAAATAGGCCTTCGACACGTTATTAAATGAATTCAATTTAATGTTTTTTTTAACACAACAAAAGCTTTGCTTAGCTTGGGGCTACATGTTGTGCGTCTATCCAACGACTTCGCACTGACGACGATTTGTTTATCCATTGTACAACTACTCCAAAAACAACTATACACTGTACAAATTTTCATTCGATTTTGAACAGTTTTCTCGACAGTAAGCAGATATATTCCATATATCTGGATAATTATTTACATTATCACTATCAGTAATAATTAACTTAACCCGAAGGTGAATCGATGCGGGATATTATTACCTCCAGGTGTTTTGATTCGTTTCAATAAGTAGTGATCTCGTTACAATACAACATTAGCGCCATCATTGAGCAAGGCTACCTCGATTCAGCCCATATAGAGTGTATAGAGGGTGTATAGCCCACCTACAAAGGTACCTTGCTGGCTGTTAACACAATGTACATATGCCTCACAGAAATACTGAATACATTTTTAATTGTTAGTAGGTGTATTTCAGTTTCCAAATTACCAGGATATTAGAAGTTGACTGGAGATAACGAACACAAATCATTTATAATCACCACACACTACTCAAATACCTACCGACTTCTTTCACGTATATGCTACCCTAGTAGTTAAGTAAATCGTGTGATGGTTATTGGTACTAGGTAAGCGCTGTATTGGTATGGTTTCGTTCCAGTCTACCACCAGGGGTAGGCGCTGTGTTGGACATATACATATATCTATACAGTGTTCTATTTTAATCTAAAACCAACATAAGTCTTAGGAATTAACACTTCACAATCGCTTGTTAAAGCAATTATCATCCCGAATATTTCATTCGTTATGTAGAAAAGCTCTTAAAAATCAGAAAGAATT
Source organism: Eupithecia abbreviata (assembly GCA_943735965.1). NCBI lineage: Eukaryota > Metazoa > Arthropoda > Insecta > Lepidoptera > Geometridae > Eupithecia > Eupithecia abbreviata. The sequence continues at coordinate 7,597,855 of OX030982.1, read as the reverse complement.
GGAATCAAAATGCCAGTTTTAATCCTTGACTTTCGGGCTTAATGCGTACAAGGCGTGGGCAAGCCAATAAATATGAATGTTATACTAAGATAAGCCTTATAACGTAAGACAGCTCTTAATATGAGACTCGACGTATGAACCCGACTTAAGCCCGGATCCTTAGATCCCCTTTAGTTTCAAAATGGAACTTGAAAGATTATTAGTTTTAATACCTTCGTGTTTTCATATTAACTGTTTCTTGCTTCACTAGCAAAGATAAATTAATAAGAGGGACGCGATACGACGCAACGATGCGTAAACTCCTTAATTGGTCTCAAAATAAATAGTTTACCCCTGCAATTATTGATTTACTAATATCCCCCTGAGGGGACTTAATTTGCCCGGATGTAAGGGGAGCATTGTCATGGAAACGATTGTAATGCTTCTTTGCACTTGAGATTACGAATTATAACTTTTCCCGATTATTTTATGTATAAAACGAACTTATTTTCACAAATTAATTCTGCAGGGAAAACATTGCGTGAAATTCTACCAGACTTTTCCAATACGTTTTTATTCCAACAGTTTCAATTCCCCATTTTATTTTAGTAACATTAATTACCCCTATCAAGGTGGGGTGGAAACCGCGAATTCCAATAATTTCCAGTCAGTGTTTGTTAGGAAGCTTGTTAAGAGAGCGCGCGACCGGGTAGGGGGTGTAAATTTCACCAGCTACCTGGGGCTATGAAACTACGCTATTTACGCCTTCCAAGGACGAGTCTGTGACGTTGCGCTTAGAAATGTTCTAGATTCTTGTATCCTGTAAGTTTTTTCCCTACTTCGATGCTGCATTCGTTTTTCTTTTTGTAATCTTCAACTTCATGGTGTTTGGAGAGCCATATGCCATAAAATTCAAGAGATGTCTGTCAAGTAGGTCCTACAATATTTATTAAAAAAGAAAATTACAATTGCCAGTATCAACCAACCACGCGACGAGGGACATTATAATAAATCTAGATTCTTAGAATCATCTCAGAATCTAGATAAATTATAATGTCTCTCGACATCTATCATGGTTATTAACACAAAAATCATTTTGAATGGGAAATCAGCCTCTAGTCGAATAGTTCTTTCTCTTGCCGAATTAACGTTGACTAGAGATTTGATCTTAGATAAGTTAAATAAAGGAATTAAAGGAAGGGTAAGAACAACCGAAATTTTATTGTGTTTTTTGGGAAGTCGACGATTACCTTCATTTTAACATTTTGACGACCGATGTGGCGCGGTGGGCGAAGGTCCGCCTGCGACGCAGGAGGTTGCGGGTTCGATTCCCGCCTCGGAACAATTGTGTGTACGATCTGCAGATATTTGTTCCGGGTGTTCTGGTCGTTTTCTATGTATAATAAAAAATATCTAACTATGTAATGTATTGTATTATGTATATCAGTTATCTAGTACCCATAACACAAGCTTTGCTTACCATGGGGCTAGATAATGCTGTGTGGATTGTCCAGCATTATTTATTTATTTATTAACTATACTGCGAAGTCCTAATCGGAAGAATGACTAGGCTAAGGGAGCAACTATACAGAAACTCTTAACAAACTATTAGCTCTGCTTTTACCTCGCGCTCCACCGTTGTTATGGCCGCACTACCAAAAGCGCTGTCTAATAAATTAGCTTGCTATTGTGTGGGCTCACTTAGTGGCAGACTTATTTACCTGGCTATGTAGAACGTATAGAACGCGGCCTGATTCGTCTCGGCAACAGTCCAAAATTCTAGATACGGCCTAAAACACGAACATTTTGGTTAGAAATTATAATAACTATTATGCATTCTTAACCTATGTTGTACCGGGAGATTCGTAAAGCTTCCGAGCGGGCATGTTTTGTGTGCGTGATAACGATCTACCATATACTAGATTTTTTACTATCTGCATAAAAGATAAACAATCCTGCTGTACTTAACCTAAAATTAACTTTCTTGTATTTGTTGATTTCAAAATATTGGTATGAAATTATCTTGACTCTAAAGCACCCACCCCTGCTCTAGAAAATCTCAACTATGTTTTATTACATAATTATGAGGTGTAACAATATGAAATAAATGTAGTAGAATTCAACTTTACTTCTTATATACAAAAGCTGCGCGGCTTCGCACTCGTGGAAATCTATATGTTTCAAATAGTTTCTATACTTTCCTCTTTAATCACTCTCTCCATTAAAACAACCGCATCAAAATCCGTTGCGTAGTTTATAACAGTTTAAAATATCTAAGCATATATAGGGTCGGCCATATCTCGCGAAGAACCGACGGCCGATGGGGCAAACGTGTTCTTGAGTGGAGACCACGACTCGGTAAACGTAGTGTAGGACGCCCTCCGACCAGGTGGGATGACGACCTGCGAAAGACTGCAGGTAGATGCTGGATGCGGCAAGCTGGAGACAGGGCGCTATGGCGCTCATTGGGGGAGGCCTATGTCCAGCAGTGGACTGCTATAGGCTGATGATGATGATGATGATGATGAAGCATATATAGGGTCAGACAGACAGCGGGAAGCGACTTTGTTTTATACTACGTAGTGATACTGCACGAGCTTGAGAAGTCAACTGCGTGAGATGCATACCTCAATCAGGTTTGGTCTGAGCAAAGTCGCGTTGCAGTCTTCACAAACACCCGTATGGTAAATCGTTGCTGTTTGTATAATTGATCACTGCACGATAAGTTTCCAGTCCCATTTCTCTCGGCATTTGTCCAAAACTGAAGATAGGACCTATTCTTGGGATAGGTTTAGGCAGTTGGCAAAGTCAGAGCGGAGCTATGCTCGTTCTACCTGATTTATTTTATTTTGTTGCACGGGAAATGTTTTGCAGCGATTGTTCTTAAAGGCAGAGCAAAAATACTTTGCATGTTTGTTCTCCGGTTGTAGAGGTAGATAAACAATCAATTTGTCGTACTTTATTAGATAAATAATGCGGGACAAACCACACAATATCATAAAGCCCCAAGCTAAGCAGAGATTGTGTTATGAGTAGGTACTAGATAACTGATATACAAATAGAATAAATTACAAAGATTCTGTCAAAGTTTTCTATCTATCTATCTACACAGATTATTTTTTATGGATAGAAAATACCCAGAACACCGGGAACAAATATTTGCAGAACTTACAAACATTTGTCCCAAGGCAGAATCAAGGAAGGAATCAAACCTACAACCTCCTGCCACCCGCTGCGCCACATCGGTCGTCAAATTATATAAGCTCCTTGCTAATTCTTTCTATCTGAACATGACATTGATAAGATAACAATAAATAACGTTAACGAATCGGTATCCATATTTCCATCTCCCATTATATAGTATAACATAATATCATAAAATCAAAATTTTGGATATATTGGTGAAATTTCACCCCAGGGAACGTTATACTCACAGCAACCCTTAACAATAGTACCTGTCAGTGTATTCAACCCCTAATTTTCACCCTAGCACAGGTGTGCATTTTGCAGATAATTGAGATAATTGAAGGGAGTCACTTATACGAGATTTTATTACTCGTTTGGATCTCTAGGTATAATTTTAAAATGGGTGTCTACTAAATGAACAAATAAATAAATAAAAATAAATAATGCTGGACAATTCACACAGCATTATCTAGCCCCCATGGTAAGCAGAGCTTGTGTTATGGGTACTAGATAACTGATATACATAATACAATACATTACATAGATAGATATTTTTTATAATACATAGAAAACAACCAGAACACCCGGAACAAATATCTGCAGATCGTAAACACAATTGTTCCAAGGCGGGAATCGAACCCGCAACCTCCTGCGTCGCAGGCGGATCTTCGCCCACCGCGCCACATCGGTCGTCAAAATGGTATCCTATCCTCAAAAAGTTTGTACGTATGGACGTTTGTTAAGTTAGAGTAAAATAATTGTTTATATTACACTAGTACACCTATCACTAGCTAATTTCAGATTATGTACAAAGAGTACCTAATCTAAAATTAACTGTTTTGCTGTTGATTTTTAAGCACAATTTAAGGTATTTGTCGATTGATATTTAATTTTATTCATGCACATTGATAATAATATCCTAGTTGTGCGTCTTGGATTAGAGTTTTGAACTTATCCACATCTGCAAATAGAAAACTTAAATGAAAATGAAAATTTTCTGGTGTTTTGTTTACATACGTAGGTACTACGAGTATCTGCCATCGCAGACGATAGTGCAATGTCACTCTCTCCTGCTTAAATATGTAGATTAACCCCACTACGAGAATAAAACTGCAATTGTGGGTAAATTTTATTTTGCGGGTAGACTACCAAATCCCCACGTGACCACTCGACGGGATATAACCGGGATAATAATACCCGAATACCCGGGCAGTCCGAAAATCCGGGTGCGATGCTCTTTATACCCGGATTAAATTTTGCAGAGGAGCAACTCGAGTCGATGGGCTCATCAGAACAGATAAATACGGCTTGTGCCCGTACAGTTTATTTTAGTCTTTATTAATGTTCATTAATAAAGACTAAAATACCAGCAATCAGACAATGCCGATTGCTGCTCTAGAGATGAGTTTAGTTATGTCATGATAGAGTTACATTTTTCAGTTTGTGCTTTCCTTTCAAACTCAATTAAATAAAAACATATGATATGAAAAAAAAGAAAAAAGAAGAAAGACGTAAAAGAAGCTTGCAAGAGAAGACCTTAGTCTTCTCTTGCAAGCTTCTTTTAAGTCCGTATTATCAAAGCTAGCTCAGTCGTATATCTATGTAAATATGTTTGGGTGACATCAACTCCAAAAAAAATAAAAGCTTAACTAAGGCATAAATCTACGACAGAGCAAGGTTTCATAATACGGGCCCTAGATATCGGACCCCAGAATACCCTTTAATTACCCTTATATCATATCTGTACAAACTTTTGCATCTCGTAAATCTAACAAACTTAAAATCAAAGGGAGACGATAAAACAAGGAAGGAAGCAAGGGAAGATCCCTTACTTCCTTGCAAAATGAGATCATTTTGGCAATTCAAACAAGGACCAACATTATTTTCTGAACTAAACAAACAGTTTGGATAACTGTTTGACCTAAACTTTTGAAGTAGAAACCCTACAGACTGCTACTTATAGTGAAATAAAATTGTTGCAATCTATTACAAATATCAACAGCTTCGAAACTCTATCGCTTCAATAATAAAAACACCCCATAAAACTCCGGGACAACCTAAATTGGCATAACTTGACCCCCCGTCTGGTAAATTTAAACTTATTTTCATAGAAAAAGGGTACGAACATTTATTATGGCGATAAATTTAAACGAACATTATTTACACAAAGCTCAGTAGACGTTAAAGACCATTTTCTAAAAGGAAGCGTTTTGCAACGGGGCTCTTTCACGCATTGACATTACATAACTTTATTTAATAACGATTGACGATGTTATCCTATGTCATTTTCCATAGTTTCGACAATACCGTTTTTTGGAGTCGTTGGTGGTATTTGTATACTGTTAGTTTCACGGTGAAACTCCTAGAGTTTTATGTTCTAACATGAACTTCTAGGAGACTAGGAGACTAGAGAAAACTCCTAGAGGTTTATGTTCTAACATAAACTTCTAGGAGTTTCGTCTACGAAACTCATATAAACTGGTACTAACGGAGTTGATTTCAAAGCACCTTTCTATAAAGGAGTGTTGTTACATTTTTTTGCAGATAAAATTTTAATTCTAGGTCCTACGTTCTTTATGTTTTGTTTTAAACAACAATACAAACAAACTAAGCCAACCGTTTGGGGAATGGCACATTGTTATATGTATATCGCACAATACTGCATGATAATTTGAACACGTAAATCAGTTTTTTCCAGCTGAAAATGTGACAGTGCCCAATATTCGAGGCTAAATTGTATTTGTTTTTTGATAAATCTTTCTAGCAGTTATTACATTTTTGATGTGTATCGTTGTTTCGGTTTCACCATGTTAATTTTGAAATGGAGTTAATAATATGGAAAAGTGGTGATCTTTACATGGAAATGGATCCTTTTTCGAACGTTCTTATAAACCAAGATGTGCTGAAATCAAGACGCCACTCGGGCCGTCAAAGCTGCCGCAGAAAGAGCCAATTACGGGTTCTTACTCTTATCTTTGCTTTTATATTGTACTAGCTGTGCCCCGCGGCTTCAGCCGCGTGGATATCTATGTGTCAAATGGTTTATAAACCTTCCTCTTGATCACTCTATCTATAAAAAAACCGCTCAAAATCTGTTGCGTAGTATACATAGGGACAGACAAACAGTGGGAAGCGACTTTGTTTTATACTATGTACGAGTAGTGACTAAAACCCAGTTTTCTACGTAACTAGTAGGTACCTAACCTACTAGTTACGTAGAAAACTGGGTTTTAACCGATAAACAAAAAACAAAAGAGGAGGTTCTATGTTCGGCTCTATGTATTTCTTTTTTTAATGTTCTTCAATTTGTCCTTCAATTATTTATTTATTTATAAAGAAATAAAGTAACAATAATATAATAGAAACAAATTATAATTTCATCTATTCTTGGTGAGTATTTTTTGCTGGTGAGTATCTGGCGCAACGAATCAGTTTTTCCATACAGCAGGACAGCCAGCGCGTCTTGGTGACACTTCCGACTGATATTTAAATGGATCAGTTGAGCTACCTGTAGATTGTTTGCAATAGTCAGCTCAATTGTTGTAAATACTAGTTCCCATTTGTTTGTATGAAAATTGCTCTCTGCCCTTTTTCTTTTGTATTAAATTCACAACCTGTAAAAGATCGACTTCAAAAACGTAAACGGTCATTCAAGATTCTTCAACATAATTATTAGTACTTAAGAAATCAACTGAATTCAAGCGTTTCAGTTCACACCGCTATTACACTCTCATCTAAATACTGCGCGACGGCGGATGGAGCCACTCCACAACTCTAGTTGCCACTTAATGGTTATTTACAGCAATTTTCCCTGGAAAATTGACACGTTTTGTAGGAACAAGTGCCACAGAGTAAGAATGGGCTTATACTCATTGCTTAGAAAACAAGTTTCTACCCGCAGCGTTGCTTCTAGCTCTAGCCATGATTAAACTCGTCGAGTGAGATAATACAAAGAAACGATGTTTGAAAATAGCACAGAAAATTGAATGAAATGCTTCGGTATTTAGTTATCTATCTAGTTTATTTGAGCATACCTAGTAATCTACTTGGTGCATTGCCAGAAGCCGCGGAATGAGTGGCAAGTCTCAATTCTTTACACCTAACTGTCAGAATATAAAGCCGGGTACCGACCAGTGTTACAGGGCGATGTACCATTCGAAGCTAAAATGAAACGTTAAGGTACTGTGACACGTTACATTCAATTTTTCAATATCTTTATTCATAAACATAACAAAATATAATATTAATACCATAGAAAAGTAATACCTACAGACACGTTACATTACGCCTCGTTACTTTTGTTTGCTTTTTAAGCACCTTGTAAACTTTTTAAATGGGTTTAAGTTTTATGCTGTGATTTTATTGTGTAGAACCTAACTGGGGCATAAACAAGTTACTAATTAAAAAGAAAAAAAAACCGCAGGCCCCAGGCTAAACTGTGTTTGTACCTAGAAAGGCACAAAAAATATGAATAAAATTTTTAAACCTTTTTAAAATTGTAAATACTACTATAAATTTATCCATAAACCTTATTTGTAATTTTCTTCATGATGGTGAACATAATTTCTTGAATAGTCAACAATAAGAGACATGTGATAGTGATGGTGACACAAAATTTTGTTTCTGCTGCTGAGCACCAAACCCGAAAATTGAGATAAAATTAGTCTTGGAAGTTGCTTCCAAGACTTATTTTATCTCAACACGAAGGTTGACAGAACTTCTACATATTTTCCCACTTATCTGTTTTCACATAATAATAAATAACTCTATCCAAACATCACCCCTTCTTAAACGCGCACCTCATTATAATAAATTGGCCTATCACCACGGGAGTTTAGGAAAAATATGTATTTCCCTGTCAAATACTTCCTTCTGTTTTATCCATCGAGAGTTTTGGATCCGCGCCAACAGGATGTTGTTGCTCTCTGGTTGTTATTGTCCGAATAGCAATTGCAAATTCATAATGGCAATGGACAACTGGAACCATAGCCACGTTTATGGTATTGTTAAAATATTACAATTTACATACGGTCTTCAACTCAGTCGTGATAAACTACATAAATCACAATCTTAAAAATCATCATTATCATCAGCCTATAGCAGTCCACTGCAGCAGTGGACTGCTATAGGCTGATGATAATGATTGGGCAGAGGCCTATGTCCAGCAGCTGGACATAGGCCTCTGCCCAATGAGCGCCATCCTCCAATCTTAAAAATAATATTATTATAATAATAATGATAGACAATTTACACAATATCATCTAGCCCCGAGCTAAGCAGAGCTTTGTATTATAGGCACAAAGTTCAGTAAGTAACTAAAGAGTCTTTACCTACTAAATTTATGCTTTTGAGTTTTATTAATTTGTACTATTCAATACAAATAAGAGCCACCAGATTTTCGATTATTGTTTTTTTTTTGTTTGGTCTTTACGCTGTCTACATTCTTGTATGGTATAATCACACAGCAATATCAAAAATGAATATGAAAAATATACTTTTATTAGACGTAACTATATGTAACCTCTAACTAACTAACTACTTAACTAGTTTTTTATTATCATTATGTAACCTCATAATTTAATGTGATTGTGATGTGTTTTGTACGTTAAATAAACAAAATAAAAATAAAATAAAATAGACGTAGGCCATTCCCATTGGTCGACACGATTGGCGAGTTCGATCGTTTTTCAAACCCCCAGTGTTTTGTACACGTACATAATGAGGGGCATTTGTTGGAAGTAGGTACAGACTTTTGTTCCTGTGCAATGCTAATTTGTCTCCCTACTAAATAGCAGTTTTACAATCAAAATAATTGTTTGTCTGTGTTTGCAATTGACCCAAGAATGGAAAAACTAAAGAGGAAGTCTAATAATCCCTATAGTAAGATATACATATTTTGGGTGCTTCCTACTGTTGAATTAATAAATACGACCGATGTGGCACGGTGGGCGAAGGTCCGCCTGCGACGCAGGAGGTTGCGGGTTCGATTCCCGCCTCGGAACAATTGTGTGTACGATCTGCAGATATTTGTTCCGGGTGTTCTGGTTGTTTTCTATGTATAATAAAAAATATCTATCTATGTAATGTATTGTATTATGTATATCAGTTATCTAGTACCCATAACACAAGCTCTGCTTAGCTTGGGGCTAGATAATGCTGTGTGAATTGTCCAGTATTATTTATTTATTTACGTAAGTTTTTATAAGAACGAATGTTATTATTAACAAAGAAGTTTATAATCAAATAATAGAAACAAATTAGAACTAGTATTTATAGTTGAAACAGTTGAGACAGTAGTTTGCAGACTATTTTTGTAGTAATAATTTCCCTGGCAAATTACCCCCCACTTATATGTATATCGTAGGTAAGCGTCGTGTTTCTGATAATTGCACTTCCTTTGTGAATCAACTTACAATACTGAGACCGAAGCAGTGTAATATTCAACTGCAATCGCTAGGCTCGATAAGACCGCACACGATGTTTGAAATGAAATGAATGTTTATTTCTTTAGGCTTACAAATAAGCACTTAGACAAGTCATATTTTATACTATTCATTATTATATTGATGTTCACTTCAATTTTTTGTCCACCAGTGGAAGAAGTGAGAAGAAACCACTAGTATGTTCATAACTTATATGTCTAGTACATATGATTTGCTTATCTTACAGATAAGCAAATCATATGTTGTTAGATTTTGAGTTTGAGCAAAACTCGTTCTAAGCTTTTTTATCTTCTAGATAATCTGATATTTTGTAATAAGCCTTTTTACAAAGAATATGCTTCACAATTTTTTTAAATTTATTTATTGATAATTTTTGCAACTCACTTGGAGTTTTGTTGTAGAAGCGTATACATTGCCCTTTAAAAGATGCACTTATCTTATGTAGTCTAGTTGTGGGAACAGCGAGTTTATTCTTATTTCTAGTATTTACATTATGTATATCGCTTTTTTTAATGAATCGATTGATGTTTTTATGAGTGTACAACAAGTTTTCATAAATATATTGACATGGTACTGTCAATTTGTTTATTTCTTTGAATTTATTACGTAGGTATTCTCTGGGACCCATATTATAGATCGCACGAACAGCCCTCTTCTGCAACACAAAAACGGTGTTTATATCTGCAGCGTTCCCCCACAATAGTATGCCATAAGACATAATACTATGGAAGTAGCTGAAATAGACTAGTCTAGAAGTATCAAAGTCTGTAAGGTGAAGGATTTTTTTAACTGCATATGCTGCAGAACTAAGTCTCTTCGATAGCTTATCTATGTGTGGCCCCCATTGAAGTTTACTATCTAAGGTTATTCCTAAGAATACGGTATTGTCTACAATTTCTACCGTTTTTCCTTTTACGTTTACATCAGCCTTAACTTGTTTTACATTAGGTAGAATAAATCTTATACATTTTGTTTTGGTTTCATTAAGCAAAAGATTATTGATACTAAACCAATGGACTACCTTTGAGATTGCAGTATTTACATCGTCGAAATTTGTTTTTTGTCGATTAATTTTTAAAATTAATGATGTATCATCAGCAAACAATACAATCTCATGATCATTCTTTACAAGATGAGGCAGGTCGTTAATATAAACTAAAAATAGGAAAGGACCCAAGATAGAGCCCTGCGGTATACCCATTGTAACCACAGACCCTTTAGATCGTTTCCCATTAATGTCAACTCTTTGTATCCTATCACTCAAGTAAGATGTAAGAAGATCCAAAGAGCTGTCCCTTATTCCATAATGATGTAGTTTCCTGATTAATGTTTCGTGATGAACGCAATCGAATGCTTTTGACAAGTAGCAAAAAACGCCTAAAGCATCTTGTGACTTCTCCCAAGCATCAAAAATATGCGATACCAACTCTACACCGGCATCAGTAGTTGACCTGCCACGAGTAAACCCAAATTGCTTACAGTGTAGCAGGTCATTGCCATTAAAATGTCTAAGCAATTGTTGTAAAATCAGTTTTTCAAAAACTTTACTGAATGTAGGCAGTACTGATATTGGTCTAAAGATAGTGGGGTCAGACCTGATACCCGATTTAAACAATGGGATTATTTTACTATGTTTCATTAGATCAGGAAATATGCCACAATCAATGGATTCATTAAATATAAAAGCTAGATCTGGTGCAATGGTATCAATTAAAGGTTTAATAATTTTAACGGAAATGCCCCAGAGATCTGCAGTTTTTTTTAATATTTAAAAGTTTAAAGGCTTTTTTACCCATGTTGATGAAAATGATATACATTTTCATCAACATGGGTAAAAATAAATTTATTATCGCATTTAGGTACATTTTCTTTCAGTAATGATTCAGCTATTATTTGAGAAGAGTTCAGACACTTTGTAGTACAGATTGGAATGTCAGTAAAAAAAATTCAAAAGCTTGCGTTACTTCAACATCATTTTTGATGGAGCAATCATTAATCTTTAAACTGTAATCATGAATGAAGGCATTGAAATGAAATGAAATGAAATGAAATAGTATTTATTTGCTTAAATATAGGTTAGGTTAGAACTGCAGATCTCTGGGGATCTGCAGTTTTTTTAATATTTAAAAGTTTAAAGGCTTTTTTACCCATGTTGATGAAAATGATATACATTTTCATCAACATGGGTAAAAATAAATTTATTATCGCATTTAGGTACATTTTCTTTCAGTAAAGATTCAGCTATTATTTGAGAAGAGTTCAGACACTTCGTAGTACAGATTGGAATGTCAGTAAAAAAAATTCAAAAGCTTGCGTTACTTCAACATCATTTTTGATGGAGCAATCATTAATCTTTAAACTGTAATCATGAATGAAGGCATTGAAATGAAATGAAATGAAATGAAATAGTATTTATTTGCTTAAATATAGGTTAGTAAAGGTATTAAAATAGAGTAAGTATCACTATATTTGACTTGGTAGTCGTGCAAATATTTAGTGTTAATTTAGACAGTTAGTATATAGTACCTACGTTTTTAGATCATTTAAATTATATTGAAATTATTAATTATTAGGTACGTGTTTTAAGTGGTTTTTGTACTATCTGTCTTTTATTTTGAGAATTTTCATCCTTCTCAAATAGAGACATGTTGTTCCTTACAAATTTCAACATCTCAAAAATATACAGTGATGGAAATGTTAACAGCTTATTCTTTAAAAATATAGGTCTACATGAATCTCTCCGCTTAATACCAAATATGGCCCGAATACACTTTTTTTGAGCTACGAAACGCTCTATGAGCATCTGTTGAGTTACCCCAAATTATGACGCCATATCTTAAAATAACTGATCGGCATTGACAGTTTCTTAAAATAAAAAACTGTCAATGCCGTTTTAATATTCGAAACATCCTTTATTCGTCTGAGAGCAAATATAAATTTATTTATTTTCTTACATACAATGTCTATTTGTTTCTTCCAATTTAGATGTCTGTCAATAGTTATTCCTAAAAATTTTATGTCATATACTTCCTCAATGTCGTTGTTATTGTAATTAATGTCAATTTTATTGCTAATCTTATTATTATATGTCACTGGTCTCATGAATTTGGTTTTAGTTGTATTTATTTTTAAATTATGTCGATTAAGCCATTCAACTACACATTGACACACATTGACCTTTCCAGTCTCACTATTAATTATTTTCTAAGTTGATTTTATTACATTTTCACTATTTTTATTTTTCGAGCTAATATAATTTGATTTTGCTGTATTACAAACTTTTCTAAATATTTTTGAGTAATTTTTTACTTTTTCTTTAAATTCCTGGCTAAAATTATACTGCTTTTCACTATACAGTTCATACAACTTTTGTCTACTCTTATGTATACCTACTGTTGCCCACTCACTAAAGCTAAGTTTTTCTGAGACCAAGATTGATTTGGGTATGAATATTGAATTGAACGCATTGGTGAATTTATTAAAAAAACTACAATAAAACTCGTTTTATTTATCAACATCTTCACAAAGGCTTTACATTCATTTGATAGCTGTTAGAGCTTTCTATTTGTTTATTGGAAAGTTTTACAAGAAAACTGAACATTTCAAAGAAACCAGCTGTAGGTCCAAAGATATCAGCTGAAATATTCGAATAACCATTTCTGACGTAATTTGAAATTAAAAGTTATTCAAAGACCTAGTGTCTTTGAATAACTTTTTCGTAATTTGTTTTCCAGAAGAAAACCTAATATATGTAGATAGAGAGATATATTAGAGCCTTTGGAGTCACGATACTCAACAAAGATAACGAATAGAAGGGAATAATCATACGAATAATCATTTATAAAACAGAAACCCCACACTAAGGCTCTAATTATGAAAACTTGCTCAGTCATCGACATATGCTTCAATAACGCTTTTCTATGGAATAATCGTCACTTAAGCATAGCTCTATGACTGAGCAAGCTTTCATATATACGGTCCTAAGAGTTAAACCATCAACGCAGCATATATGACAATGCTGGTGGATAGGTGATTACTCCATCAGAGGAGAGATAGATGCGTGTAATAAACGCGCCATGCTAGGACACCAGCCTGGAACCCTGCCAAACTAACTACTAAATAAATTGGGCAATAGGATTTCTATACCAGAGACGTGATGCTGGTATCGACAGATCGAATATAATATTCAATTGATTTTAAATTTCTGTAAAAAGAAAAACTATTTATTTATTTTAATAATTAGGTAAGCTCCCAAGCTAAAATAAAATACTTACAAGGATTATATTTACATAATTTATAAATAAGTGATGCTAAGTCCACCAAGCTCTTACAGGCCGACACAGCATGCATAAGACTTTAACTTTAAGCACTCGGATATAAAGCAAGGGAAATCGTAGAAAACAATAATTATCATACGTTGAGGTATACAAACTTACCGAATTAATTTTAATGTAAAACAGAAGGCATAATAGGGGCTTATAAGGGCTAATATAAGTTTGCACTATAACAAAACGAATAAAAATATTTTACTAACGCTCACTTCTTAAGGGTCCGGCGATGCGCGCTTGCAAAAATCGCTCCGAATATCGCTGTCCCTGTTTAACCCTTGCGCCGCGCCTCATGCGCAATAATACCGTTCAAAATTTGGTTGTGTTCCGTAATACCAAAAATTATAACTGACAACTTTTGGTATTCTTCACAAAGTATTGTTATTCTGTAACTAGACAATATAAGCTATGTTCCTCAATAAATAACACGTAAGATATTGTTGTTTTTAATACAAAACAAATAGGAAGAAAACTTGTCCATTTACGCATAAAAATGTGCAAAATGAGATTGGCTTTCATTTAATTTTAGGTAAGTATTTTGAAAAAAAAAAAACTATTTAGGAACCTACATAAATACTATTCAAATACAAATAATACAATATTATAGTGGAAATATGCTTGAATTAGAAATAATTTTGGTATTACGTTTTTATGGCAAATTCGTCCCTCCGCGGCCCCTTAACGTTGTAAGTTGTTGAAAACTTTTAAAGTTATAGAAAACACCAGCACCAGAAGTGATGTAAATATCTGTTTGAAACCAACAACAATCATCATCAACCTATAATAGTCCACTGCTGGATATAGGCCTCCTCTTATGAGCACCATAGCGCCCTGTCTTCAGCTTGACGCATCCAGCATATGTCTGCAGTCCTTCGCAAGTCGTCATCCCACCTGGCTGGAAGGCGTCCTACCCTACGTTTGCCGTTTGTCGCGGTCTCCAATCAAGAACACGTTTACCCCAGCAAAAATACGCTGTATTACCTAGCATTAGCATGCTAGGTAATAGTCGGTAGTCTGATAGCTCAGACTGCCCTACTTGGGCATCGCAACAGCTTACTGTGGAAGCCTTAGAACGCCTAGTTTTATACCTACTAGGTACCATTTCTATTTAATGTATATTGGCGTTCATCGTTTGCTGACCCACCTGGCAGGTTCCAAGTCTCGTTATTGCATCATTTTTAGATTTATTCAGCAAGATTTTTAGTTTTATATATAACAGTTTGCTATCATTATATAACCGCAAAATTCTAGTTTTAGATATTTCTGCATTTAACAATTGCATTTAACAAGTTTTTTTTTATTTACTTTTTTTTTACCAAACTAATACAAAGTGATCACTTAGACCCCGGAACAAAATTCTGCAAATCGTAAAAACATTTGTCCCGCGGCAGGAATCGAACCCGCAACCTTTTCAGGCCTTCGCCCGCTGCGCTACTGTCATCGTCATGACAAAACGTATGTGGGTTATGCCAGCTGCTTTTGTAAAATCGATAACTAAATAAGCACCTACAAAGTGAATTCAACGTAAAACAGATACAGTAGGATTACTTTTAAAGTCGTCTAAAATAAGAAAAACCTTACTTTACTTTCGTTTAATATACAATACAATACAATACAAAAATACTTTATTGTACACCAGTTACAGATCATTATAAAACACTTCACATGATAGAAGTACAATGGGCGGCCTTATCGCTTAGAAGCGATCTCTTCCAGGCAACCTTTGGATGGAAAGAATTATGTGAATTTAAGAAAGGCAGGGGGTGTACCAACGATAAGCTAGAATAAATATGAACATAACACGAATATTTAAAGATAAATAAATAAATATATATATATATATATATATATATATATATATAAAATATGTATACCTAATATACTTCTTAGTAATACCACAGATAATATAATACATACTGTACTTAGTTTATAAATAAATAATAAGTACCTATATTCACTTTTCTGAGAGGTAAAATTCCTTAACGCGAGCTTTAAAAACTGGTAAGGACACTGCTTTTCTGATGGACTCTGGTAGTGCATTCCACAACCTTATGGCCTGGATAGAGAAGGATTTGTCGTAGAAACTGGTTTTGTGAAGTGGCATACTCAAAGCCAGATTTTCTGACGACCGGAATATATATCATAATTAAACAATAATTAATGGATCATAGATAAACATTACTGAGGTACGAGTAGTTCATTGAAGTTGTGGAATTTGGGCCTTTTTTGGATAGCTTATTTTATCCAACTCTCAAGGACTCAAGGAATCGTACAAAGACGTGTAACTTTTTTGTTGATGAAAATCGACAAGAATAGACAAGTATAGTAGAGTTTCACTTCTGCCTAATCCTTATTGTTGCCACGAGAAGTTGATTCGTCACGGGCCTTTGTATTGTAGGTCTCAATCAATTATTGAAGGAACTATATCGATTGTGGTAATTTTCTTTTTGTCCCTTGCGACCTGTAAGGGTAGGATATATCAGGTGAAAATTTAATCTGCCATTGCATTTTAACGCTCCTGTGGCACGGAGGGAGAAGGTCCGCTGGCGATGGAGGTTGCGGGTTCGACTCCCGACTCGGGACAAATGTTTGTACAATCTGCCGATATTTGTTCAGGGTGTTCTGGTTGTTTTATACATATGTACAGTAAACATATCTATTTATGTAATGTATTGTATTATGTATAGCAGTCATCTACTTGTGTTATGAATGACACAATTTCTGCTTATACCAAGGTTAAGCTAGATGGTGCTGTGTGGCATGTCCAGCATTATTTATTTATTATTTAAATCCTGGAGGTTTCTGAAGGAATTTGAAAGTACTCGTCAAGATCTACATTTCGGATGGCAGCTAAAAAAGTATTAAACACTACGGTTTAAATTAAATATTTTATGACAAATATTAAAAATATTTTACTAGAGGTGTGTTAATATAGCTAGCAATATCAATGTGCAAACAACGAATAAAAAAATAAAGTAAAACCAAGCAATAATATAAAAAAATCATTCATACCTTTGATGGTAAAGCTTTTAATTTTTAAAATAAAATGTTACAAATCTGAGTGTAACGCCAGCCTATAGTTAGCTAAATATTAATGCTAGGTTATCAGGAGAAATCAGGAAATAAAATTGTTTGCTTATTTTACGTTCGAATCAACAAAACATTATTAAAAACAAACAATTTTCTCCAAGCCAATGTTTGTTCTTGCAATAAAGACTGAAACATGTTTTCCCTTCATTATACCTATATTCTGTATTTCCTTTCGCATGGTCAACATTTGACCTTATGGATATCGAATGAAAAGATACAAAATTGCTACCCAAATATCTTATTGTCTCTAAAATATCTGAAAAAAGATTGCAGAATGTCGATTGTTAGCTGCGTTCGCCGCGTTGCGGGCGTATCATTGGCAAAATTTCAAATTTAGAACATAAACAGCGATTAAAAAAGCTATCGAGACTTTTTACTCCTTCATATTTCCTGCGTTCTATGTGTGAGTGCATCACTGCGTTTAGGTCTGTGAAAAATGTTTTATACGAAGAAAATATACCAAACGGTCAGTCAGTTGTCAGTGTAGAGGGGCGCGTGTCGTGTCGGTCAATAAAATAAAATTGTTTTCCCTCTGTTTCCCTCTGTTTAGTTTTGGAGTAAAGCCGGCTTTTTGGTGCAACACGTGGTCTTGTAAAAGTTTGCGAACCATTCGGTTGATTAGCCGAGTTTGTTTCCGCTAGTTACCTACTTAATTGTGGAGTGCTTTCTGTGTGTGAGTTTTTGTTAGTGTTTTGAGTGTTTGTGGCCAGTGTTTGATGATTTCTACAAAGTTCAGTAAGTTGATTGTAGTTTGTTTTTGGATGCTTTCGTAGTAATCGTGTCACGGTACGTAAAGCGGGCCTTGGATTAGATTAAAATTAAACTTATTAATATATTTTAATTTCATTACAGATGTAATGAGTGGGTAAACTACGAACCTTATTTGTCTTTACATCTGTAATTAATTCGTCACTAGAACTAAACGTTTTCTACCTAAATAATTTTTGATCATATTGAAATACGTCTTTGTATGTATGTGTGCATTGAAAATATCTTTGTTTAAAGAAAGAATCTTAAAATTTATTTCTCTTCCTTTATAAATCTTGATTTATTAACCACAAACAAAGATATCAAAGGAAGTAATTATGTTTCCTTATCACTACAACATTTCTCTATTAATACTGACCTGCATTCTGTTTATAATTAATGGCTTTTACAATATATTGAAATCAGCTCATCTTGCGTGATTTAAATATTTGAAATGCTGATTTTTTTATTTACCTGAAATTTGTCATCTGATACACTAGGAAATCATAAATGAGCAAGTTTAGATGGATGACTGGATGTTTCTTACTTCTTCATATACCATATATACTGCATAAGGCTGTAATGTATTGATATAGTTTGAAGCCTAGAATCAAACTTTTTATTGCATAAGACAGTTCCCAAGAGATAAATAAAAAAAGCGTGTGCGAAACCGTTAGTAAAATCTAGTATTTAAATAAACGCGTAAAATTTACTAGTTCATTTAGACGACCGATGTGGCGCGGTGGACGAAGGTCCGCCTGCGACGCAGGAGGTTGCGGGTTCGATTCCCGCCTCGGAACAATTGTGTGCACGATTTGCAGATATTTGTTCCGGGTGTTCTGGTCGTTTTATATGTATAATAAAAAATACCTATCTATGTAATGTATTGTATTATGTATATCAGTTATATAACACAAGCTTTGCTTACCATGGGGCTTGCGATAATGCTGTGTGAATTGTTCAGCATTATTTATTTATTTATTTATTTTAGCTTACAAAATTGTCAGTATTACAATTAATCACTTCATCAATTAATTATAAGATTCTACATAGGTAAGTAATACGATAAAAATTATAAATAGCTTTAATAGTAAAATACACAAGCCCATAACACAAGCTCTGCTTACCATGGGGCTAGATAATGATGTGTGAATTGTCCAGCATTATTTATTTATTTATTTATTATTTTTTTAAAGTAGGAAAAAAGTGGAACACTCAAAAATAGGTCTGCCATAAAAATTTAATCATTTTATTGCATAGTGATAATCGTAAACGATAAAACGTCGTAGTTATATTTTTTTCTTTGAAATAATACGTAAAATATTGGTAATAACAAAAAACTAGGTGATGAAAGATGATTTCTTAGAACTTGTTGATTTACCTATTATTATAATAATAGATAAACTTTTTTTTATAAAATATTCGTCTACATTTTTACGACTTCTAGACAACTTCCCACAGAAAATGTATAAGAATACTTGAGAGGTGTCAAAGAAACTGTTATATTTTATTTTTGAAACGCGTCTTTACATAGTTTAAAATGAAGTCATAATTAAACGTCAATTAGTCAACAGATTTTAAGACAGATAATACGAGTAGGTATATAGTTCAGCGATAGATAGAGTGATTCAAGAGGAAGGTTTCTATGTATATTTATCGAAAATCGTGGGAAGCCGGATCGGGTCGCTAGTTAAAATGAAATGTATGACGTGCCCAAGAGTGCAGTTAGGTCTGTAAAGTAAAGTAAAAAAAGTAAAGTAAAGTAAAAATCATTTATTTCTTTAGGCTTACAAAATAAGCACTAAGACAAGTCATATTTATATATAAATTATTATCAAATAAAATATTTTTACTGTTCACTTCAATTTTTTGTCCACTAGTGGAAGAAGTGAATAGAAACCACTAGCATGTTCATCTCTTATATGTCTAATACATGGTTATTTGCCTATTTAAGTCTAAATATAATATGATTCGATACATGTCAATATTTAAGTAAAGCTATGCACAACAACAAATTACATACTATTGTCGGTGCGAAACTGAGCGACATCTGGCCAAGCATTAACATAATTGAGATAATCATTTATGGAGTAGAAAGCCTTCTTGATGAGATTTAGTTTTATGTAATTTTTAAATTTACGAATAGGCAGCTCAGTTGCTTCAGATGGAAGCTTAATATAGAAGCGCACGCTATTGCCCATAAATGATTTCCCTACCTTGTGTAATCTAAATGATGGGATGTGTAACTTGTTCTTGTTTCACTTTGATGAACGCTTCTCGAAATTATTTTAGAGATAAGAAATAGTTTATAGTCTTGTAATTGTTAACTAAAAATAAGGTAAGCTGCTAGCTCATTATCAAAGGACATTCCACATTCTGCAGTCCTTCACTGACCCGTGTGCTCCTCGGGTTATCAACAGGTCACTTCATCTGCGAGTAGGCTATCTTAATCAGCATATCAAGGACCGTTGTATAACCGTATTGACATTTATATTATCACAGGGTATGACGCAAATTATTACAAGTCTAGTTATTTTACCTCGTTTTTTTATGGTTACCAAAAAGACTATGTTATCGAATGAGGCATTTTCCAAAAATTTGTTGTATATCGAAAAACACAGTGCAAAGGTATAATTCGTTTAGCACAATTTATCTGATGAAAATGTCTGAAGTGGGTAGTAACCCTAAGTTAATGAAAAACCCCTATTTACCTTACAACTCGATGGCAGAGGATTTTTTGATCAAAGAGGTTAAAAACAATTGAAAAATAAAAAGACAAAATGAAAAAATTTCAATGTCACCGCAATTATTTATTGAATTTATTGACATGTTTACCTAATGCCAGGCTAGGTGCACTCCACGTTCGTGTCAAATTATATAAATAAATAGCCTACTAGGCTATTACAAATATTTGTTCCGGGTTTTCTAGGTTCTTTAAGAAAGGCACTCTTTGAACGAGACTATCTGTATAGCTTGAGCGGCAATTGGTAACACTCAAGCTAAAATGCTCAAGCTGTTGGTAAATCTTGTACCGATTGTCCGAAATAAAAACCCTATTCAGCAGGATGAGTGTCATGGGGAAAGATCACTGAGATGTTATAAAAGGAATACTCTGTTCACAATAAAGACCACAGTTACGCAGTTGGCGAAGGTCCACATGCGACACAGGAGGTTGTGAATTCCCTTGGAACAAATGTTTGTCGATCTGTAGATATTTGTTCCAGGTGTTCTGGGTATTTTCTATATAATCATTACAATATATTTAAAGAATGTATTGTATTATGTATATCAGTCATCTAGTACCCATAACTCGCTAGCTCAGAACCAAAATGGCGAAAATCAAATAGCCTCAATCTGTCATCGATAAGCATACTGTGTATAAGATACCTTACGTGGAAACAAGTGCAACAGCTTGGTAGATTTTACAATCTCAACTGACTCTAATATTAGTTGTAAATTTGAATATAATTTTATTATGACAGCGGGCAGAGCGTTATTAACACTATTACGACATCTATAATGCTATATAAAATAAAATAATTTTATTTGATAATAATTTAATGTATAAAATGTGAGTCGTGTAAATGCTCATTTTGTAAGCCTAAAGAATTAATGATTTTGACTTTGACTTTGCTCAAAGTTGATTGGTAACATCGAGTAGTAACCAGGTACTTATTACTTACTTAATCTGTTGTAGTTCTATAGAGTTATTCTGTGCTAATGCTTGCAATTTTCCCGGATAAACCGTTGGTATTCGTGAAAGTTATTATTGATCGTTTTGCTCAATTATGTTTAGTAAAAAAAACTTATGTGCATTTAATATCTGTGCCGTACGTCGTGATAGACGAAATGTAGAGTCACCTGCACCGGTAGGTTAACTTTTTAATCATAATATTATGAAGAAGCTTCCACCATTGGCATCGTTGATTTTATGCATATATTGTGAAGCGTACTCAAATTAATCTTTCAAACTGTATAGTGAGATACGCGAAAATAAAACGAAGACGTAGGTGTGACCTCGAGTTTGTAATTATTTCGGTCTTGCAATGTGAAATATATACGATGCATAAGTCTTTCACTAGCTTCAATAAAAAACAGGTCATGAGTGAGTCACTTCTTTTAGCGGCCTATTTAACAATGAAACAAACTAATAGGCTATTTCATCCTTTCCTTTAATATTGGTTTGAGTAATTTACCTATACCTAATGCCGTAGTTAAAGGAATAAAATAGAAGCAAATTAATTCTGACGACTCGCCCGGCAGGACGCGGAAAAGTGCGCTTGTGAGCTTTCATTCCGTTTTACCAAAAAATATATTTAGGCTCTTTTTGTGTAAGAATCATCTTACAGATAAGCAAATCATATGTACTAGACACATAAGTTATGAACATACTAGTGGTTTCTTCTCACTTCTTCCACAGGTGGTCAAAAAATTTAAGTGAACATCAATATAATAATGAATAGTATAAAATATGACTTGTCTAAGTGCTTATTTGTAAGCCTAAAGAAATAAACATTCATTTCATTTTCATTTCATCATAAGCATAGGCCGTCCCCAATGAGCGCCACAGCGCTCGGTCTTCAGCTTGATGCATACAGCTTCTACCTGCAGTCTTTTGCAGCTCGTCATCCCACCTGGTCGGAGGGCGTCCTACACTACGTTTACCGAGTCATGGTATCCACTCGACAACACGTTTGCCCCAGCGGTTGTCGGTACTTTCTTCTTAATTGATTAATTAATCGTGTAAGAATGGCGTCAGAATAATGATTAAAGAATGCAGCTTCCTCGATTGAGTATCTTGTTGTTCAAGTAAACATTAATTGAATACCTACTTGACCCACAAAGTACGAAACAATTCTCTCGGTACGTGTGTGTTTTGGATGGACTCCAAAACAATTAGTGAAGTTGGAATGCAGCGAGAAATTGGGTGAAATTCACTAATGCAGTAACATCGCACCGTTGAAATATTTAGCACTTGATTTAATTATTTAATTGGGCTGAATAATGAGATCTTAAAGGAATGGGTTAAATTTAAAATACCTACCTAGAATCTTGTGTGTCTGTCTATCAAATTTAAAGGCACACACTTATGCACTTTATTTGTCCGGCGCACATGACGAGTCTCCATTAATACCGGCCGCCGCGCGCCGTGGTCAAAATTCAGATCATCATTATATAAGTCATTTAAAACGAGATATTTACCATGTTTTGGTTTTTGATATTACCAATATTTCGGCACAGTTTCATGCTCATGGAATGAAACAACTCAAAAACAAACATCAAAAATTCAAAATATCCTTTTATAAATGACTTTTATGTTAATAACCATGATCGTTTCAAAAGTTTTATCATCATTATATTATATTATAGAATTCATACTTGAGCTTAGGTTGAGGCACATTACAGTTCCGTTTCGACACAAATCTTTGTAACCAATCACATTTATTTCAGACATATTAAAAAGTTAACATACAGTCCATATAGCCGAGACACATTTTAAAACATACACAGAAAACATAAAAATACACTAAAACAAATTATCTTTTATCCGGTGCTGCATGAAGGGGAAGGCTGTGTCCAGCCTTCCTGCAATAACCTGCAGGTAGCTGATGGCGCTGCCCCGTACCCTGCGCATCAGTGACGCCGTTCTCTTGCGCAGGATAGTAGCGAACCCGTCGACCCGCGCCTCCGCGCTATGCCTGTCATACATCGTGTTCTTTAACCGTAACTGATGGATAAAGAACTAGAAGCTAGATGCTCAATATGTTAGGGAAGGTTTTGAAGGATTATTTGAACTATTTATTCTGTTTAAAGATGTTTATTCTGATATATATATATTTTTTAAACTTATAATGAGATACAATAAATCTTAAAATTAATATAATATATTACACATAGTAGGCGGTAAATAGGAATAGGTATAAGTAAATATATATAGTAAGTAGGTATGTATGTATATCTATATTTTTATAAACTATAAGGATTTATTAAAGTTATTTATTTTATAGATGCGGTAGGTTATCAATATATTTCTTTAATTTTGTTTTGAACATGCTTATGCTAGCACATTCCTTAATCTCATTAGGTATATTAGCTTATCTAGATGCATTTGCAGTGAGCCGATGCGTTGTAGCCAATAGTCAATATTAATCACTAAATAGTTAAAGTTTCTCAGTCAATATCGACCTTTTGCATCATGTTGGATGATATAGAGCGATACATTGTGTCGGCTGAGAATAATTACTAAATAGTTGCATCGTCCCCACCCATAGTTCAAATGAACTATAAGAACGGTTTACATAGTTCATTCAAGTTGCCATTCTATAGTCTTGCTTAGTCGCAGCGCAGCCAGAAGCGAGCGTGTGGCTAACGAAACAGAATGAGGTCACCCTAAGGACTAAACATAAATAAATAAAAATAAAAAGCTAAACTAAAGCTGAACAGAAATATCAATCATATCTAAATCTAATGAGTATAATGAGGGAAGATTGTTCTATTATGATTAAACCTTCTTAAATTAGATTATTTAATTAATTACTATTTTTCTGGAAGCGACTCAGCACGTTATTCACCCAAAAAAGTAGCCGATATGTTTTATCGGCCCTGAAACCGACATGTATGCACAGATTCAGCCCGAACTAATCACTAGTTTTGGTGTGAAGGAATAACTAATAATTAAACATCCATAGAATCTTTCACTGTAAAAACATGCGACTTTAAAAAACATCAACGATATTTAAGGGCAAAGATAGGCTAGAACTACGTAAATGTCAAATCAAGACAAGGATCGTATAAAACTGTGTCATAAAGCAATTTTCTGTATTTCCGTACTCGACCATTCATTCGATATATTCGTATCGGTCAGTTTGTACTGCCGTATCCAAGTAACTGCTCATAAAGTATTGAGTGGTATCGATTGAGGGCCGTATGGTAATAGCTCTTTCTTCATTCAAAGGAACATTATAATCTACCTATATATTATTTCTTGCTATTGATTGATTGGTTTTAACTCGGTTATGGTTGTGATATATTTTTATTTAAATAACAGGTATTCAACACAACGCAAAGAACATAGACAAAGGTTAGGTATTATTTATGTCAAAATGAGTAGTCTATCAAAGAAATAAAGCGTTTGGTTTAAATATGTACAAAAAACGTAGAAAACAACCTCGATAGCCCATATTGGTCCACTACTGGACGCAGGCCTCCTCATAAGCGCCTTATTGGTTTTTATCGCATGGAGGGTAATGCCCATAATCCCCACGCTGGGCATGCGGGTTGGGGATGGCATCTCTGTGGTAAATTTTTATGCAGGAGGCATTGTTGCCCGCCCCCGTTGGTTATCCTTTAGTCGCCTCTTACAACACCCGTGGGAAGAGTTGGATAGTTCAAATACTAAGCTGGCGGTAGAAAACAACACAAAGGCACGAAGACCAATCTGGAAAAATACTAGTAAACTAGCGGAGCAGCTACACGAACGAAGAAAACAAACATTTAATTTCAAGAGGCCTAACCCAGCAGTCGACAAATCCAACTGCAAATGATGATGATAACCATGAGTAGGTACTTAATAAATCCGAAACGTAACCCTTGCGTTTTGTAATTCGCAGAAAACTTGTAAATAAGTAAGGCTTCGCCACCACGATTTCCATGTCGTTAACAAGCATTTAAATAATTCAGCGGCTGTTACATCGGTAGTAACGTGGAATACTAGAACACGACTTTAAAAATACAAACGTTTTTGGTGGGTTAAGCTTTTGGGAGGCATTTCCAATCCAGGCAGTAGCTAGTGTTTAATAATTAACGTTCAGTTAATTTTTCAATACTAGCTACTGCCTGCGGCTTCTCACACCTTTCATAAAGATAATAAACCTAGCTTTTATTTTATTCTATATACCTACACATACAAATACATTTTGCAAAAATCTATGCCAGAATCCAATCAAAATTTCAAGCCTTTCAAAAGTTGTGTCGCTGTCTTTCCCCGACGATGGTACTAAACCAGAAAATCTTTTTGCATATTTTTATTATCAGTAGAACTGGATAGAATTTCATGCATCGTAAAGAAAGTAAGCCCTAGCATCCGCGGCGTAGGAATCGATCTCACGAACTAAACCCGTACTGATGTCGTAAGAGGCGACGAAGGGAAGCTTCCTTCTGTTTTTTTAACACCTCTATTGAAATGAAAAGTTTTTATTTCTTTAAGCTTACAAATAAGCACTTAGACAGGTAATATTTTATACTATTAAATTATTTTATAGTTATAGTTCACTTCAATTTTTTGTCCACCAGTGGAAGAAGTGAGAAGAAACCACTAGTATGTTTATAACTTATGTGTCTAGTACATTTGATTTGCTTATTTGTAAGTTGGTAGATTTTGAGTTGGAGCAAAACTCGTTCCAAGCTTTTTTATCTTCTAAGTAATCTGATATTTTGTAATAAGCTTTTTTACAAAGAATATGTTTCACAATTTTTTTAAATTTATTTATTGATAATTTTTGCAACTCCCTTGGAGTTTTGTTGTAGAAGCGTATACATTGCCCTTTAAAATATATATTTATCTTGTGTAGCCTAGTTGTGGGCACAGCGAGTTTATTCTTATTTCTAGTATTTACATTATGTATATCACTTTTTTTAGTGAACCGATTGATATTTTTATGAGTGTACAACAAGTTTTCATAAATATATTGACACGGTACTGTCATTATGTTTATTTCTTTGAATTTTTCACGTAGGGATTCTCTGGGACCCATATTATAGATCGCACGAACAGCCCTCTTCTGCAACACAAATACGGTGTTTATATCTGCAGCGATTGTGATTGCCAATCCGAGTGCTAACCGTGGTCATTATGGCAAAAGCCCTCTTGCTTGGAGCCGGCACGTTCAGCAGTGATGTATGAGTGCTAGTGTGAGTATAAGTAAGCAAACCCTTGTGATAGTGACCTAAGGAAGTTAAACAAGTTGAGACACATTAAAGACTAATAAACACAAATGATCGTAATGGACAGGGCATACTACAGTTTAGAAGGGTTCCTAAATGATGCCGATGTCGCTGATGCATACTTAAAATATTTAAATAATATGTACCTATGTAATTATTGGTAAAATTATCAAAGAAAATTATTCTTGTACTTAGATTTTAATATTATATATACTATGTAGTTGTAATTTATTTATTTTTATTGTTTCAACAAAATCAACAGCCCTTTCTCTAAATAATTTAAACCTTAATCTAATTAATTATGATATTTCGCTATGTATTTTTTTCCATATGTCACCTATGTATGTACATATATTATTATGTTTGACATAATATAAGAAAATTCTTATTAAAAATAACTGAACTGAATACGTCGTGTTCTTTAACTGTAGCTGATGTATTATTAAGCACGAAGTCAGCTTCTTTAAGTGTAAATTACGCATAAAGCTTTTGCATTTAACTAGTACTGATGTATTTCTATTTTCTTCAATTTGACCGAATGATGGAGTGTTCATAAAAATGTTAATGCGACTTCAAGTCTCTTGTCGAGTTAAGAATTATTGATTAAAATAATTTCCATATTTTTTTATTCATAGCCCTGTCTCTGTACAGCATTTTCTTCGAATTATTATAGATAGGGCCTCGTATAAATCTTGTAGGACTTTCCATGTTCATAATTTCCATTTCAGGGATACAATTACATATGTACTATCTATTCAAATAAGTTTCAATAAAGGTACCAATTACCCTAGCGTTTAAGTTCTCTATACAAATTTAATTTTCGTTTACTTAAAATATTAAATATGCTAGGGTTTATTTGGGTTGATGAATAAATCTAGTCGTCTCTATCTGTTATGTTCTCTTTTGATCTTTGCTTAATCTTTTTTTGAGAACGTGATTTTTACTGCCTCCATTACTATCAAGCGTAAAAACTTTATTTGCTAATCTGTGTATTCTTCTTCAGGTGACTCCAGAATCACTTAAACCTTATCAATATTGCAAAGTATGTTACTCTTTAAGAGAATTCAATTTAACGCAACACAATCAATCTTTTACAGTGCGCCTCCTCTCCTTAAGTGTTCGCTTTGAGCAGAGATTATGAAGAGGAAGATACGCTATTTACCAAAAGTAAAGATATAACAGTGTTCCTTGATTACTTGGCCCACAGGATTCACATACCCGTTGGTAGACCACTTATCAGATCGACGATGTGGTGGCCCTACAGCGTAGTACCTACATGCAAGATGCAAAAGAGCTAGAATCTATTTCAGTTTGATGATTGGAAAGAGTTTTTTCTCTCTTTTGATATGTTACTAAGTCCCAGGAAAGATTTTGCCTTATTTGTGTGTGTTCTACCGTTTGTATAACTGCCGGTTGTTCTAATGAACTATTTGATATCGTGCCAGCAGGAAGGGCACCCCTCCCACCATCGCACCGCTCGCCATCGGCAGAGATATCATCCCCATACCTTCGAGCCTTTGGTTCATGAGGAATTGGTTTCCCCCAGTACTACAACGTGGGATTCTTCAAAAAGGGTCTTCTAAGACATTTATAGGACAGGAAGATGCGTATAATGTCTCAGATGTTGCAGGCATCCGTAGGCTGCGGTAACCGCTTGTGGGCAGGTAGGCATAAAAAAAATACAAAAAAAGGTTACAAATTCCTGCTTTAATGTCTTTTCCTGGGAATAGAACATAAAAAAAACGTATTTCAGGTAACTTATGTTTGTGAAAATAGTCAAAAAAGTGGTGGCTCATTGGTCCTATACCAAATGAGTTCTGGTTTTAGTTATTGTATGCATTGCGGGATAAGGCTTGTAATCTGTAGATTCGTTTCTGTGTTGAATTCCGTTTTTGAAAGTAATACCTCTAAAAATAAGGATGCCACATCTCCCATCCTTGTTTTAATCCAAGCTTCCAATATTATTTATTCATGAACAATTTACTATGCAATCGGGTCAGGTATGGCGATGTCGAAACGCGATTTGACTTTGATAAAATATGATTATAAACTTCATGGTACGCTTTAGCATTTTTATGATGGGGCTCTTCCCATTTTTCGTGCATAACAGGGGTTGGTTATTAAATTATTTTTATCCTTTGTAGCTAAGCCTACGGAGTGAAATCGAGACAGATTTTTCAGTCTTGGAAAATGTTTCACGAGATATTTATATTAAAATGACTATGGGCACTTTCGAATGAAGACTGACTCCTTTTTCTAAGTTGAAAATTACCTTCGCGAAAATGTCAATACGTACAGTGTGGCTCACTCGCCAGTTTGCGTGATGGTAGTGCGGCTCGCTTCGCGCACCATGCTGTGAGTAGGCAATAATCAATAATCAAATCATTTATTTGCTGTAATATAGGTACAAAAGTTCTTAATTAAAAATGGTATTTCCAATACATTACTACCTCATCGAGGCGTGCAAAATTAAGATAGCATGCAAATGTCACAGTAGAGTTCAGTAATGTTCTAACCTAGGTATATTGTAGATAATTTTATATAATGTCAAAAATCTTAAAGTAATAATAGTAATAGTAAGAGGCGAAATAGTATAAAAGGTATGGGGATATTTTCTAACAAATAGTGCCATTTCAAATATATATAACGACGGAAGCGTTAGAATCTTGTGCTCAATGAACAAAGGTCTGCAACTGTCGGTAACGTGCAGGTTAAACATTGACCTTATACATCTTTGTTGTCTCTTAAATATGAAGTCTTTATTGGTAGAGTTAGCCCAAAAAATTATACCAAATCTTAGGATAGACTCTACTGTTCCATAATAAGCTGTTAGTAGTGTTTCTGTGTTAACAATGGAGGATAATTTATAAAGTGCGTAGGTAGAGCTACTTACTCGCTTACTTAAAAGTTCGATATGGTTTTTCCAATTTAATTTACAGTCTATTTGAATACCTAAAAATCTTGTTGCTTCTACCACATCTACTTTACTACCATTAAATTGTAGGTCTATTTGAGGATAATTTTTAATTCTTTGACTAAAGTGCATTATGTTTGGTTTTATAGGCTTGCCTAAAACAAGTTATTTATAATTTATAGCAACTGAGTGACAGATATTTATATTATATAATATATCCAGGCAATTTTCTTGACTCCAGTAGCCGAATTCTGCTAAACAAGCGCGTAACTATGAAAATAGTAGCAGAATCGCCCATAGATAATAAAACTTTAGATGTGCTTGCGGTCCTATTTGCACGGAGAGATTGATAGAATATTTAAAAGCTAGACACTTTTGATACGCCTTCCTCGATCCACAGTCTTTTTATCAAAGTTAAAGTGAAGACGATACCATTGTTATGGTGAAATTTAGTGGAATTAGGTCCCTGGCAGTGCAGATAGGTCTAAGTATTGTCTATGTGAGGTCACGAAATAGCGAAAATTCCTCTGAGTACCTAAATTGAAACTTAAGAGCATATTTTTTTCCGTCTCGCTCCCGCTCTGCTATAAATGCAGCATGCACTCGCGCTGAAAATGCAGCGTTCCTTTTCTTACCTTGAACATAAGTCGCCATAGAGTCTGTAGATACTACTAATTTACGTATCGTGAAGTAATAACACAGCGTGTTCTATTTCACACGGGAGGGAACGTTTCCACCTGTCCTAAGGCTAACTTATTACTCAGTCCAACTGGGTAATAATAACATGAATATGTTATAACTTGGAGGTTAGAAGAGGTACATTTGTTGGCTTTAGATTGAATTCTAATGTTTTCTTTGGGAATTTTCGTGGAAGATTGTTGAATGAATATTCAAGGTTTTCGTAATAAGATCTACTTATTATTACATAGTTTTATGCAGAAAATTGGGTTAATATACCCTTTACCTACTGAAGAACGGGAACTAAACCTTTGTAGTGAGTTTTAGTAAAATACTTTTTTTCCGATAAATTGACAAAACTGAAGTCGGCGTCCAGACTGACGTTCAAAATAGTCTCATTATGCCAAAACTCCATATTTTTGGCAGTTGTGTGAGAAATGGCCGAGCGATGTGACTAAAATTTTTCGTTTTTATTTTGTGTTGTGTGTTTTTTTTATTTTATGTAGTCTTTTTGATTTTATGATTTAGATTATTTGTACGAAATTTCAGTGTCGCGATCTTTTTTCTTCATAATCCGTGTAACCGTGACTCTGAGTGTTAGTTTGAACACAATATTTCTGTGTATAAAGGTAATTACAACTTTTCTATTCCTATCTTGCACTGCCTTGTGTTACATTACAGTCGTTGCTACTAAGAAATGTCTAGGACATTTTATGCAAAAGCTTTGCAGCTCTAATGTCCGGGATACACGAGGCTAGTTTTTCAAGCTAGCAAGTGTCAGTAAGCTAGCAAGCTAGTACTTTGGCTTCGTGTAGACATAACTAGCTTAATTTCTAAGCTAGTAAGTTAGTAAGCTAGTCTACAAGCCAGGACAGTTTTTAATTGGATGGTTCTTTTTTTAAGGCTAGTAGCACCCTTCACCACTGGGTTTACCATCCTGGCTTGTGTACAGTTTCATGTGGCTGTCGAAGCTAGTTTACAGTTGGCTAGCAAACAGTAACCACGTGTTTCGGTTGTTTTTCTACCGAGACATATTTTTGAGATTTTAAGGTGCTGAAACTAAGTACGGAAATTAATTTAAAGTTTGTACATCTGTACCGTGACCATGAATGTCTGTGGACCGGCACTCTTCCAAGTTATAAAGACAAGTCTAAACGTGAAAAGTAAAAAGTAAAAGTAATGTAAAAAGTAAAAAATAATTTATTTCTTTAGGCTTACAAAATAAGCACTTAGACAAGTCATATTTTATACATTAAATTATTATCAAAAAAATTATTTTAATGTTCACTTAAATGTTTTGTCCACTAGTAGAAGAAGTGAAAAAGAAACCACTAGCACGTTCATCTTTTATATGTCTAATACATGGTTATTTGCCTATTTCAGTCGAAATATAATATGATTCGATACATGTCAATATTTAAGTAAAGCTATGCACAAAACAAATTACTTACATACTATTGTCGGTGCGAAACTGAGCGACATCTGGCCAAGCATCATTGAGATAATCATTTATGGAGTAGAAGTTCTTGATGAGATTTAGTTTTATGTAATTTTTAAATTTACAAATAGGGAGCTCAGTTGCTTCATATGGAAGCTTATATATGAATAAAATATGGAAGCGCACGCTATTGCCCATAAATGATTTCCCTACCTTGTGTAATCTAAATGATGGGATGTGTAACTTGTTCTTGTTTCTTGTATTTCTATTACGAACATCACACTTTTTCATAAGGCTGCCTTATTTTTGTGGGTATACATTATAGTGATTCAGCACTACAAAAAATGTGTGGCAAATTAAAGACAGTGGGTATTGATCATCTTCTAGGTCGTTTAGTGCGAATTGGCAGTTTTCGAAGTAACTGTTAAAGTCGAGTAGTGTTTTTGGCATGCCGTTCATATTGGACGTGTGATCACTTCAGTCGCTGCAATGATGCTAGCTTAAAATAATCTAGCCTCAATTAAACAGAACGAGCATGATCCAAGCCAGGTCAACAAGCTAGGCCAGTTTAGTTGAGAACTAATTTGCTATCGTAGCTTGAAAAACTAGCTTTGTGTATCCCGGACATTATGGTAGGCAAACACCTGGGTTATAGAGATGGCAAAGGTCCTCGCACACGAACTTTGTAAGCTGAGATAAAATAGGCGTAGTGTTGACTACCAACACTGGCCAAAACGAAACACGAAATTGTAATTGTAATCGTATTATACTATTATTGGAGAATTAAAATAGGCCTTTTGGAGTCTCGCCAACGTCTGCGTAGGGTACATTTTGTTTTTTTTTTTTACTTAGCCGCTGGCTTCGTCTATTTGCTTCAATACCTAATACCCAAGCGAATGTTACCATCAAATCCAGATACCCCACGACAATACAATACAAAAATGCTTTATTGTACACCTTATGCAGCTCATTACAAACATGCGACAAGTACTATGGGCGGCTTTGTCGCTTGGAAACTCTCCTCGCCCATTAGATGGAAAGAATTATGTAAAGGCAGGGGGTGTACCAAAGATACCTAAGCTAAATATGAACATAAATGTATGAATACTTAAAAACAAATAATAATCATCAGCCTATATTCGTTTACTGCTAGACATAGACCTTCCCCAATGAGCGCCATAGCGCCCTGTCTTCAGCTTGACGCATCCAGCATCTACCTGCAGTCTTTCGCAGGTCGTCATCCTACCTGGTCGGAGAGCGTCCTACACTACGTTTACCGAGTTTACCGTTTACTTTATAATAAATAAATGTTACAAAAACCAAAATAAATATTATACTACTGACAAATAACTGTCGCTTTAGTAATAACCTTATAATGAGAATGAATTGCTATATGAACCTTATAATGCGAATCTTAACATGACGGACCAACACCGTCGCCGAACTACACGACTACGAACTACGAACCGTGACTTAATTTTACTTACTTAATTTTTAATCGTCTACGTACAATTTCCCAAAGCTTGCCAGGAAATATCCCCGTAAGTTTCCCAGGGTGAGTCTCATCGGGGAATTTAATCGGCTTACAGTTTCGACGCAGTATATATCTATCTACTATAAAATGTTCCCCATTTGGGCGACTACGTATTATTAATAAATCTGCTTGGTTAGGGCGTACTCCTGAATTAGCAGCGTTTGTATAAGCCACTTATGTTGCATCAAGTAGTTAATTTTTTCTTACTACTTGTGAAAACTTGTAATTGGCCGTCCTTATATATACACTTAATCGTTCTTGTTATATGTTTAGCCGTAAGTTTTCCGAAAATTAAATAAATAAAGTATCATCATCATCAGCCTATGTTAGTTCACTGCTGGACGTAGGCCGTGTTGGCTCTGGAATCGTGGTCGTCTCGTTAGGAATGAGGGGCATGAGCAGCATATTAACGGCCATAGAAATCCTCTATCTCGGAGATCTCCGGCTTCGACAATACGGTCCTTCCGTCGTGCTACGTCCTATCCCGCCAATAAGTTTCTCTATCACCAAGAACAACACTTCACTAGATTTGTTCCCGTAAACAGGTATACGAGATACGTTCACTTGTCTCTATTATACTTACCTACCCCTACGTATGTTTATGATAGATAAGTTCCCCCTCCATTAAAATCTTCTCTCCCCTAAAAGGGACAATTCTAATAATTATAGTTTGAGTATGCTGCGTGCGATAAGAGTTTGATGGAGCTGTGTTTTACCGACGAAGACAACTCAATGTTTTTATTTAATGACATTTATGAATTTCATTATAAATAATAAGTAATATGGGACAATCCACACAGCCCTCATCTAGCCCCAAGCTAAGCAAGGCTTGTGTTATGGGTACTAGATGACTTAAATACTTCATCATCATCAGCCTACGTTAGTCCACTGCTGGACATAGACCTCCCCAATGAGCGCCATACCTTAAACTTATATACATACTTAATACAATAGATTACATATGTAGACAGATTTTTTTACTAAACATACATAACGACCAGAACACTCGGAACAAATACCTGCATATCGTACACACAATTGTCCCGGGGCGGGAATCGAACCCGCAACCTCCTGTGTCGCTGGCGGACCTTCGCCCACCGCGCCACAGAGGTCGTCAAATTATATCAACATGAAAAACAATGGTTTCACGTTTGTGTATGAGATTCTGAGTTTATTTATAAGTAGAGCTAGATAGTCTTTTTTTATTAATAAAAAGCCACATTATTCCACAGTGACGTATGCTACTTTTTATCCAGGTACCGCGTGAGTGAAGCCGGCACCTAAAGCTAGACTATATTTTATACCTCAAACTTCTCCCTAATTTAAATATTTCACATCAACCTGCTAAACCATTTTGGATCATAAACATAAAACCAGAGAGCGAACAATGAGCTATGACATGAATGCTTTATAATTATATGCACCATTTTATTCCAATACCTTTATATAACTCCATAACACACTAATATATAAAATGTGAAAATTTGGATGCACGGATGGATGGGTGTTTTTTACTTATTAATAAAGAAAGTACTGAACGAATCGGCCTGAAATAATGTAAAGATTTAGTGCTTGGGCAAATTTATCCTTTAAATAAATAATGCTGGACAATTCACATAGCATTATCTAGCCCCATGGTAAGCAGAGCTTGTGCTATGGGTACTAGATGACTGATACACATAATACAATACATTACATAGATAGATTTTTATTATGATACATAGAAAACGACCAGAACACCCGGAACAAATATCTGCAGATCGTACACACAATTGTTCCGAGGCGGGAATCGAACCCGCGACCTCCTGCGTCGCAGGCTGACCTTCGCCCACCGCGCCACATCGGTCGTTAAAAATAAATCGGATCCTATGGGATAAAAATAATATTTGAAACGGTTTCATAGAATAATAGATGTTTGTTGACTTCTAATAAAGTGTCTATAAGCAACTTTTTAACCCGGACATAAAACGTGGAAAGCCATAGGCGTAAACGAGTATCAAATAATATTACAATACAATACAAAAATACTTTATTGTATGCCAGATACAGATTATTACAAAAGACATTAAATGCTACAAATATAATACAATGGGCGGCCTTATCGCTTAGAAGCGATCTCTTCCAGGCAACCTTTGGATGGAAAGAATTATGTGAATTTAAGAAAGGCAGGGGGTGTACCAAAATATACCTAGTTAATATTAGTTGTAGAACTGCTGAACTGTGGACTAATAGGCTAATGATGATGATCATCATCAGCCTATGTTAGTCCACTGCTGCATAGATAGCTTTATAACAACACCATCAAATTACATATTTTATATTTTATTATCTCTATTATGTGGCACTACCTACCAAACTGTTGTCCACACTACCCAAAGGTTAGCAGGTAGAGAATGCTATCTAGCATTATGCTCGCCTATGTACAACTTTTTGTGCAATAAAGTATATTCTATCTATTCTATTTATCAAATAATAAAAGCTCCAGCTTATCAAATAAACGCAGCAGTAAATTTTGTACTCTAGAATTTCCCATTTCACAATGACATATCTGAATGGCGGTTTTAATTTCACGTCTGCATTGTGCTCTAACGAGGGAGATGAACTAGAAATGCTGACAGTAGCGCGCGGCAATCATTCCGTATAGGCAGAAGTGAGTACTGCAGCGAGCGAAGCGAGATGTTCAAATTTCGCTGCGTATGCATCTTTTATACTCTGTAATATGACTATTATGACTATATGACTATTAATATAAAGAGCGAAGCAAGCATGGATTTTTCACAAATTGGTTTCATTTTCATCACCATAAATTGCATACAATAGTGAAACCCACAAGCGAATTAATTTAAGTATAAATATTAATCATAAATAAGAAAATCTTTTGAAAACTAATAAAATCGCTTATAATGCCCTTTAGTTGCTTGATTCTCAGGCAACCACAACCAACCGCGTGAAATACCAAAAAACCTAAAAACGACGTATCAAAAACTACGTATCTGAAACGTATCACTATGCCCACATCTCAAAGTAAGTAGGTACTTGTCGATAAGAATTCCAAAGTTCAATATTGTTCTTGAAAAGGCCTTTAGTCATTTGATTGCCTTCCTAGCCCCCGTAGACTTTCGTAGCATTTTGGTAGAGCCTCGTAGCCACTAGCTACTGTTGCTCTACGAAATGCTACGGCGGCGTTTGCTATTGATTCTATGATGGTTCGCTAACAAAGATGACATCAATCATTAACTACAATCTACATATTTGTATGGTTTAGTAGTTTTACTCACTATAGTACGAATCACGATTCTCTCTTCTTAAATAGCTGCTATATCCGCTACCGCTTACGCAATACTCTCACCCTTTTGACGGTAAAATGTGCGGTGGCAAGCGTATTAGCCAAAACTCAACTTTTCTCGTTAGCAGGGGTGAAAACGCCTTAGTCTTGGGTTTATTCATTATTTGATTCTTCAGATCTGTCATCAATTTCGATAACGAGAAACGATTTCAATCGAGTGTCTCGGAGTATTTTGATTGATGAATATTTTCTGGAGTTAGGCGTGTCAAAGTCAATTTGCAGAAAGAATGAGCAATGAGCTACTAAGGTAAACGCAATTTGTGATATCAGATAATTTATTTGATTAGGTATATTTACTCTTGGTATTGTTTTTTTTTGTAGACTTAAAATATGCAACTTTTCGATTTAAAAAAAACCCTTCATTTTTATTTATCAGGTTTTTAATAACTAGCCTTTGTAGTATGTGTGTGACAAATCTTGCACTTTCTTAAACTTAATTTTAGACCAGTTATCCTCCACTAATTAAGCTCAAACTAGGCATGTAAATTCGGCTTCCTGATGGAGACACAAGGTGATCATAGGAATTCCTAAACAAAAGGACGCCGAAAGATTAAAAAAATGATTATACTGTATGCGTTATATGTATGTGTGTTTATATGTATAATATTGAACATGAAATCTTTGCCATGTTTTATCTGATTTTAATGATTATTTCACTTTTATGTCAAAAATATTCCAGGATCTTTTAAAAACAGACACGCAATTCTGTCGTTTATTCAAAATGTACCCAACAGACAGAGGATGATAGACCTTACCTTTCGCTCTTATAACATTAGCATTAAACGAACCACTTCACTGCTTTCTAAGAAAACGTTCGTGGCTTTTCAAATACACTTGAAATACCTTCACCGTATAATTAATGTTGGTTTTTTCTTTTCAGTTCATTAAAAGACGGCAAGCTGGAGCACTTAAGTGAGTACTTAGCGTTTAGCTGTTTAACTTTACCCGTAGAAAGTTTTGAAAGAAAGATATAATCGGGTTTTTAAAAATTTACTTTTGAAAAAGACGTGTAAAAGTATTATTGCACTATAAAAACTTTACTTGATGAAACAGAAGTTATGCATTTTATATTACTTCTATTTTATTTCATTTAATTTCATTTATTCAGTTCCACCGTAGGTACACATGTTACACTTGATGTCGGTCAGTTGTACATAAAAATAATATACCAATTTTATTATAAAACACACATTAATTTTGATATAGGAAACACCATAAGGGATTGTGTTTCAGAAAAAGCAGACAGACATGCCTTCTTTAAAAATTTGATACAACATTCATAGATAATATTTATTACAGTAAAATAATAATAAATTAGTTAAATTGAATTGAAATAAAAATACATGTCAAGATAATTTAATGCAGCTGTATAAGGGCATTGTAATTAACACTTTCTTTCATTGCTTATTGTAATGTATATAAAGAGCTAATCTTTGGTAATTATTCACCAAAGAATCAGTCACGAAAACTAATTATATACCATATAATTATACCACATTAACAATACTATTTAGCTATTTACTATTTATATAGCCTGTAGATAAGAATCCGCATCTCTTAGATTTTTAAACATTACCGATTAGATCACTTTCCAATTTCTTTGAGTATAAAAATAAGATCTTTAAACCGAATTAAATTGTTATTCATTGCTATTTCTCACGTTATTGATTTTTTATTTGATTATCCCGACGTCTCTACAGAAAAATAAGCGCAAAAAATACGCATGAAAACTAAAATTATGAATACAAATACAAAATTATTTATTTGCCATTACACTTACATACATGTATGTACACATTACTGGCGGCGGCCCCCGCACGAGGTGCGGGGGCCGCCGCCTTCCCGCAACACACGCTTGTGTATAAGCCTGTTTACATAGGTAACTATACAGGGCAAACAAACAAAAATAATAAGAATATAAATCTAATTTATTGTAATTATAAAGGTGATACAAAAAGTTTAACAAATCAGAGCACAAATTCTGCAAAATTGAGTCACTTACTGATTACGTCCTGAGACCGGAGTTACTGACGTGATGGCAAGAAGAAAAAAAGAGCAGGGGGAAGCAAAAGAGGAGTTTGGATTATTATATAATTTTACATAATGGAGCCAATGGAATAAAACTATAATCTTTACATTTACTTTAAGATACTTAAGAGGTCTTCAGTGGCATCTTAGTCAAGGGTAGTATATGAAGTATTTCTTGTCTGTATATCTTTTAACTTCTATAATTTAGCTTACAAAGCTCTCCAACAAACTCAGTATCCGTATTTTCCGAAACCCTTTCAATACCGCAAATAAGAAACAAGTTTATCCAAAAGATTTCGGTCACAATACGACCATAGAGTACAGAGAATATCAAGTTTTTCTTACTTAATACGAGAGAGGCAGAAACTTTTGCCATATCCGCGGCGTCCCATCTAAATATTGGTGGTTCATGCCCCGCGCGGGACAATTGTGGTTTGGGATTAAGGACGAGTTTTATGAAGTCAAGCGCAATAAATAAAACTTTGGCCTAATGCAATTGTTTGCGAATATTATATGAAGGTTACAATTTTGTTATCCATAACTAGGCTACGGTTTATTAACTGGTACCACGTGAGTGAAGATGCGCAGCAGAGGCCAGGTTACATTATTAGAGGTATTTTTGTGAAATTATAAGTTTGTTTGAAGAGGTTAATCTACGGAACTAGTCCGATTTAAAAAAATATAAATTAATACCTATATTATCAACATAAGTCAAAGGCTGTGTTTTAAGCCCGTACCACGTGAGCAAAGTCGCGGGCTTGTATC
Source organism: Eupithecia abbreviata (assembly GCA_943735965.1). Taxonomy (NCBI): domain Eukaryota; kingdom Metazoa; phylum Arthropoda; class Insecta; order Lepidoptera; family Geometridae; genus Eupithecia; species Eupithecia abbreviata. Next base: position 7,558,436 of record OX030982.1, on the reverse strand, counting down.
TTATATTTTAATCAGAAAACCCAGATCCCAACAATTTAAATAGTTTCATACCCCCTATTAAAACATGTCAAATGAATTTAATCGTTAAAATAAATATAAAAATAATTCACACTGCATCATTTAGAACCAAGCTAAACAGAGTTTATGATATAAGTACTAGATAATGAAAGGTACCTAATTTAATAGGTACCTACATACATACATAGATCAATTTTCATATAATTTCATATAATTTTCATTCGTATTAGTTGCAAAAAAAAAAACAATATACATTCACCGGAACGCCTTAAAAATACTTGCAGTTCGTACAAACATTTGTCCCAAGGTGTATTAAAAGTCAGATATTCGTGCGTTTGTGGTGTGAAAACGCGGAACTAAGCAAATATCTCATTTATTCAACTTTTGTAGATGTCGTCTAGAGTTGCTGGTGCAGTTGAATGTCTCTGACAGTTGGAATCACCGTTTCCTTACGCTGCCATCGTTTCTTGCGATGGTGTTTGTACACTTTTGTAGAAGCTTGTAAAACTTACACGTGTTGTTCTGTATCTTTGTGGTTGTTATAGGAGTTTTTAAAAGTAGTTCGTTGATTTGATAATGCATTATGTCAATGAGCTTTCAACCTTTAGTATTTTTCACAAAATATCAGTCTGCATAAAATATCTACAATATTTCTTGAATAAAAAAAGATTAATCAACTCAGATTCTACAAGCTTCGCAAAACCTAGCAAACTTTAAAAATTATTTGAACAACGAATTACAAGTTTGCCCCAAGCTTGTGAACGTTCGAAAGTAATCTCTGAAACGTAACACCCGTCTCGATATTAAACTCAAATACTATTTTGCATAAAGTTGTGCAAAAAGCGAACCACCTGTGTATAAGTGTCGGACTTCGTACGAACCGAAATCAAACGAGGGATTCAAAGTTGCACGATTCCTTCGCGAATGAAAAAACTTTTCCATGACACACCCCCACGTAGAGACTTGGAAATTCTCGCGACATTCAAGAGGGGAAACCCCCGATTTCGTTATTTTAAGCTTCTTATATTCTTAACACGAACGAACGGCGGAAATATTCGCCGCTTTTTTTCTCGTGAAATGTAATTTTGCTGCTAACTTTTCACTTAGCTTGCGAACTCGCCAGATGCGAATGTACCTAAGTTTTGGTTATTTTAAAAATTTTTTTGGATGTACTCCAAATAAAGCGGGACAGAGCCGCCCGCTGACCTCCCCACGCGATGGCATGTCTTATAAAAATGCTTGCAAAATATTGCTGTAAAGAAAACAAGAAGGGGACTTTCCTTGCTGCATTAAAATTTTTAATAAAATATTTTAATATTGTTCCAAGATGGCCGCATAGTCAAGAATTTTCGTCCGCCATTTTGCTAATAGAGTCTAGCAATGCAGTTATTTTAAGCTTAATTTAAGTCGAGAATCTTAGCAAGATATCCTTTTAGCTTCTTTGCACTCTGCAAAAAAACTCTGCTCTAAAAATGATTGGCTTATTCGTCACAACGAAATGTAAATTCATTTTACTAGGTACCTACTATTCAAACAGATTTGTGTAACGCCAATGAATAATAGAAAAGCGTTGTCTTGAGTCTGAGTCTGAGCAACTTATTGGGTGACAGGCGCAAAGGATGATACTTATAAATTATTCAAATTTGCTCAACGTCTAAAAGAAGTTAGTTCTTTTACTCGTACGGGTAGGAGAAGGGATGGCAACAGAAAGTAGTTTTAATTAATATATCACACAATTCTTTTTCCCAATCGATTATTACAAGGGGTTCAGTACAAGTAGGGATTACTAATAAGTATATTTGCAACCTATTTGTAATAATTTGGCATGTTTTAAAAGACTACAAACGGACTCCTAAATAGTCTTCTAACTTTCTCAATTAACTTATTTTTTCAGCTTGACGGAATAATTACTAATTTTATGGTTACCAATTCAAGAACACATCTATACATAGCGGAATATTTTTTAATCGGTCCATAATTAACGGATAAATCGATGAACATACATAATAAAATACAAAGAAACAAGTAAAAAAGAACCTCCTCCTGAAGTCAGCAAAAATACCCATCATCCAGTCAAAAGCTCAAAGCATTTTAGATTCAAAGTTAAAATCAACCTTTTTTGCATCGAACGCTTTCCAAGGGTTAATACTTTCTCAGCACTCTAATCAGACGGTCGGCAACATTGCTGCGCTGCAGCAATCTCGCGGGATTGCAGCAACAATCAATCCACAGAAACGCAATCTACTTTTCCCGCCTTGTAAATAACGATCAAACACGAACGGGCCAAGAGTCGTGCCCTACGGGGCACCGCGGTGAATTTACAATGTTGATGTTTTTAAAACCATTTACTGTTAAGTAAGTAAATACTGGGTGTATTTTCTTCCTTAAGTAAGCAAAGCTTGGTTAGCTTATCTGAATAACATACAATCCTGCTGCAAGCATCAACTGCATTAAAATGACACACAATGTATAAAAAAAAAAAAATTTTTTTTAATGAAATTTAAGTTTAAGTGTTGCTTTGCATATTTCATAGTGATGTAGCAATATCGTTAAATAAATATTAAATTGAATCCAAACATAAAAACCTTGAATTTAGTATTTTTGTAAATAACAAAGTTCATCTATGTACTTTGATAAAACATAACTTTTGCGGCTCCGACCTCTTGCATCTAAAAGTTTTCGTGGAAACATCATTTATCAGGTTCAGCACTTTCATTGCATAGAACCACAGTAAAACTGAGAACAGCTTTAACACACCTGCAGAAGAAGTTTTGTATTAGTTTATGTAGTTTTGCTCGTTTTCATAGTCGATTACAAAATACTCGTAGCTTCAACTTGCCTCTTCATTCTTATAAAGATTCGATATGTAATCACACTAATATTATAAATGCGAAAAGTTGGATTTTAAGATGGATGTTTGTTACTTCTTCACGCCAAAACTACTGGACGATTCGGGCTGAATTTTGCTTTCAGGTAGCTCTGGGCCTGGAATAAAACATAGGCTACTTTCTATCCCATACATCAGTTCCATTGGGATATAATAACCTTCATTATAGTAACAACGCATACGAAGCCGCGGGCAGAAACTAGTAGGTATATATGTATATACAATACAAATAACGATACATCTGGAAAACATTTAAGTTACATGTCGGCCAAAGTCCGTATTGTTGCCCCATAGAAAATATTTTACTATTATCCTATCGGTAATTGATTGTTTTATTCAGAAGTTTTATTTTATGGCAGTGGGACGCGTATCACCACCCTGACTGCCCCAACTTCACACTAATTAAATTGTCATGGCGTAAAGTCCCAACTCAAACCAAATCTTTACATTCATTCACTAATTACCTACGATATGGCATAGAAGTTTAATGGAAGACGAAACTTAGATATATGTCTGCTCTAGCTGTTTTACGAAAGCTACGCTAAAACCCTAGCACAGTACAGTACACTCTCCAACACAAAGTTTTGGTTTATAATGGAAGTTATTCATTTGAAAGTTTTCAACTATCTGCCGATTTATGAATTAACTTAGTTTTGGGTATTCGCGGCATTCAGTGTTCAAATTTAATACCGAGGCGCGAGGATTTAAGGCGCTTTGTTGATCTAAAATGATTGTGCTTGTTTGAACTTTATAATATGAGGTACCACGATTCTACATTAAAATAATATTTTTTAATTTTTTGGGACATGATTTTCACACAGTGTCTTCTCTAGCTAGCCCCTAAACAAGTACCTAGGTCTTTAAAGGTGTAACCCAACCAGAAATCTAAAATAAATAATGCTGGACCATCCACGCAGCATCATCTGGCCCAAGCTAGTAGAACTTGTGTATCTGTAATTTAGTACCCATATGCTAAATTACAGATATAAAATACATTTAACACCTCTACATAGAATATTTGTGTTTTTCGAAACATCAAATATTGATAAATTTTGACTAAATCAGATGGTTTTCGTGCAGCCTTTTTCTGCAGCATCTTTGTTATTTTATGTTAAAAAAAAATGTTGCCTCCGCAATAGGCAAAACCTGTCGCGGCTGCCTACCTATGTTACATAGGTAGCCGCGACAACTTTTGCCCCCTACCTACTATTAACAAATATTAGAAAATCGGAAGGGTTAACTTAAGTACCTATCTGATATGAAACCTACTTATTGAATAAATAAATCGCTTACCATAAATACGCCAATTCAATTGAATCAAAATCAAAATAAACGAGACGAATGTTATTCCCTTCTCTCAGCAACTGTACCTCACCACATCAGCGTAGTGGAAGCCTTAGGACTGCTGGAAACGGGGTGAAGCCCTCGCGCTGCCCACGCCGAGCTGAACATAATCACTCGCGCTTAGTCGGTGTTTAGGCATTATGAAATTAATCAGTGTATGTATTATTGGAAATAACTGTTGAGATAAATAATTTGTAGGTTATTAATGAGACAGAGAAGCGTGAAGGTGACAAAAGCTGGAAGCTTCGTCACTCTAAGTAGTACTTGCGTAGTGACTTATGAATTGTAAGATCAATTATATCGTCATTTTATCTATCAAATATACGATTAACCACAGCATGACAAGACATTTTTTCTACAAGAGAACCAGCACAGCTTTGATTAATAAAATGTATATTTTTTTACTGATGAAAAATAAAAGGAGGCATTTTAATATGTATCGTATGTATTTTTTGTTTTTATGTATGTTCGTCGATGTTTCCGTCGCTTATAGACGGTTTTTTTTCGTAATTGTAAGGAAAATAATCCCGAGGCGGTCCCATAAAAAATGTGCCTATTCCCAAAATACAATTTTTTTAGCAAAAAATTAAAATAAACGTTGTCAATAAGGAATTTGAAGTCGGTTCTCAGTTCTTTATTATGAATCAAATTATTTGAAAACCATTAATTCGTATCCGTTATCAATTGAATTTAACTTTTACAACAGACTGTCATCCTTCATAAATTAATCACACAATAAAATAAAGAAACAATACCCCTGCCATTAATAACTCTTCAGTTTTCAACATTCGGGTATAGTCCTGCACAGAACGCTATCAATTTCAATAAAATGAAGATGTACGACAGAAATGACGTGCGATCCATCATACCCCGTCATTTAACCGTCACGCCGTAGGGTGCAATGCAATACGCAGGTTTCGGCTTTCATATTGTTTATTCCGACTTGCCTGTGTGCATGCGGGAAAATACGAAGGGGAGCTTTGGCAATATTGACTTTTTACATTGAGTGTACCTTCGAATGCTCTTTTATGTATGATTGAACAATATCCAAAAATTACTCGAATAACGCCGTGTTTTTTTGGATATTCTGTAGTCTGCCTGGAACCAAATCCCTAGTAATTATTCGTGCGTAACGTTATTCGTATTATTAGACATGGGAAGCAAATTGCCGTGCATTAGGTACGAATTGGTCTACTGTAACACGACAACACGGTGTAATTACTTGATTGGACCGATACAGGAACCAGAAGCGTCCAGTTCGCTTGTCACCAAAATAGATTCTATTTTGTTGAAATTAAGATTGATAATTGTATTTGGAAAGCATCAACTAAATTGGAATGAACCCAAAGCGGTGATCAGTATGCTTTAAGGGAAAGTCCATTTTGATTGATGCATGATTTGACCAAGATGAATGACATACCTAAACAAGCAAGGCTTGCCCAGTATAGGAAAAAAGGGTTGTTTGCTATGGATAATCTATTTTATTTTTCGAATATGATTATTTCTGTCTATTATTAATTCTCATAATTATAAAAACTTTCATTTGGAGTTAAGTAAATAATGTTAGGATCAACTTATTTATAATACCTACCACCTATATAATTTAGCATGTATCTATAAATTAACTACTAGATTTGATTAAGTGAACGTCGGATGGCGTGGTGTACAATAAAGCCTTTGGCCCACTGCGGCGCACGCTGTGCACGACATGCGGCAGTGTGCCATCGGCTAAAGTCGCTACATGCAGCACCGTGTACAGCGTACAGTACACTGTAGTGGGACTGTGGCTTAAATGTGACTCTAGGCTATATTTTTTTATACTAATCTAAGCGACCGGATATCATAATACGTCGTGTACGTTTCGTGGCATGCGTTCAGTCTGGTGCTAGCTTTATAGTTACTTCTCTATTGATTTAGTTTATGTAGGTAATGTTTTACATTACTTTTACATGGCAAATAGCGTCGGGCTAGGTACCTACACCGTAACAAATAAGTGTCGCTCCGAACGCGCGTCCAATCAATACAATACCCGATATTATCATGCTACGGGTCGGTTAAGGGCCTACATTACCTCAGCAGAAAATCAAATTTCGCCTCAGCTTGTTACGCCGCCGCGCCGCGGCGCACGGGCGGCGCCACGGGGCGGACGGCCGGTGGCACTCGCCGCGCTATTACTTCGCGCGCAAAATTATATTGGGTTGGGTTCACGCTAGTTCAAAACAATCTTATTGAAGTTAGGTAGGTGCAATATTATTGTCTAAAAGGTAGGTAATTAATTATATATACGGTACCTACTAAGAAATTAAATGATCAAATACGTAGGTAATGCTTTTTAGTAACTTTATACCTTAGTATGTACCTATACCTACCTAATATTATGATAGTTGGATATTGGTAGGTACCTACCTACCTACTTACAATTACAAAACATTATTTTATTTTATTGTTTTTCAATGTAGTTGCCAACATACCTACTAACTACTGCTACTAGACCACCGCGCCCGAGACGTTATTTTCTACCCAAACACTAGACAGGTGCGAGTCGCTATAGCGCTGAAGGGTTCCGAACATTATTTTCTGTAGTAAGATAGTGTTCTGCGAAATGTAAATTATACTTATGCCTACTACCAACCTAAAAATAGGTACGTAGTACTATTATTTATTCTTTGGTACTAGTAAATAGGATTTTTTATTATAACACCTTGTTTACAGATTTAATATAAACGAAGATTGGTACTACTACCTATATAAGGTAAAACTAACACAACAAAACCTATATAAGCAATGAAATAGAATACAAGTTTATGTCTAAGTATATTGAGTGAGGGTTCCGCATATTAGTTTTTTAAGTAAAATTGAATTTTGCAAACAAAACATTGTGTGGAAATAGGATGTGTATGACAAGTAGTGTGCAGGTAAATATTGTAATAAATTAAAATATAGTCTAGATTATATTTGCACATACATAATATGTTTAACTTTATTAACAATATATATTACTTTATATTAAATTTATTTCAATTCACTTATATCTCGTATTTTCATATTGCGAACATGCCAGGGATCGCATAACTCGGACAAAATATATGTTAAAAAAATTTTGGTTCCATTAGTTGTTCCCAAAATTCGTCATCCCTTTCGATGATCTCAACTTTCATCTGAAATGAAATGATATTTTATCACACTAATCTATATCTATTGTGTATATTATATATATAAAAGAAAGTCGTGTTAGTTACACTATTTATAACTCAAGAACGGCTGAACCGATTTGGCTGAAAATTGGTGGAGAGGTAGCTTAGAACCAGCAGAAGGATATAGGATACTTTTTATCCCGCAGGGTAGGTTAGCGTAGGGTAGGTAGGTTGGTAGGTTTGGGTAGGGTGGGGTAGTGACTTTGACCCTGGAGAGGTGTGTGTTTGTCTGAAAAAGGAAAAATAAAACACAATCTTATTATAATCTAGATACCAAATCATATTTCAGTAGATATGTAAGTATTTACTTACAATTCTACGTTCTGTAATTGATAAAGATTTGTCTTATCCGAATTTATGCCATTTGTCAAATCATTCGACGTTACTTCCATCCTGTAACAGTTACACATGCCAAGAAAGTAGGTAGGTAAGGTACCTAACATGTAAATATATGTGCCCAATCTAGTAATATGAATGAATCGTAATGAAGAATTAATAAGGACTCTCGTTCAAGCTATCAACCGTAAAAAGTCCATTATTACCCAATTTATAAATTTGAACCATGTGATATATTTTCACTTTCATGAACTAAAAGTAGAAAAGCTTGTGTTCGTTAGGTACGAATAGTTCTAGGTTAAATTATTGCAGAACCCTAAAATTTACAAACTCGTGAAAACGTTAGGAAAGAATATACACTAGGTATATTTATATTTCAGTAGATATGTAAGTATTTACTTACAATTCTATGTTCTGTAATTGATAAAGATTTGTCTTGTCCGGATTTATGCCATTTGTCGAATCATACGACGTTACTTCCATCCTGTAAGTCATACATGTCAAGAAAATAGGTACCTAACATGTAAATATAATATGCCCACTCTAGTAATATGAATGAATTATAATGAATAATTAATAAGGACTCTCGTTCAAGGTATAAACCGTATAAGTCCATTATTACCCATTTATATTTTGAACCATGTGATATATCTTCACTTTCATGAACTAAAAGTAGAAAAGCTTGTGTTCGTAAGGTTGGAACCATGACTAAATTAATTATTGCAGAACCCTAAAATTTACAAACTCGTAAAAATGTTAGGAAAGTTATAATACATTATAGGTGTAGACAGTAGGTACTATAGTTAGTAACTATAGTAGGTACCTAACCTTCTACTTACAATTCAATGTTTTGTAATTGGTAAAAAAAAATCTCGTACGGATCTTTTCTGATATCCAAAATGTCCAGATCATTCGATGTTACTTCCATCATGTATCAGTAACGATTCATATATTATGGAGATACAAATTAGGTGGGTATACCTTGTATTTACACCTAGGTAGGACCTAGGTATAGGTATTTACCTATAAGTATAAAAAATACGATTTTCACATACTTAGCGCCATCCAGTCCCATAAACAAGTAAGGTCTACTACCTTACTGGTAGGTAGGTAGGTGTTTGGTACACACGGATTTACCGGGACATTATTTTCTTTATCATTGTCGCCATCATCGCTTACAATAGGAGCTGTACTTTCTAATCGACGTTTTCTAAAATAAAATAAAAAATAATTAGTTTGGCTGCGATATTTACTTAGGTACTCACAAATCACAATCCACATCCTCACCTCACCTCACCTCAACGTGTAGGGTAGGTAGGTACTTACTTTATAACGTCGTTCATGTGTTTTCCATCTTTTTTATGATTCCGTCGTCGCTTTCTACACTTATTATAAAGATTTCCCATATTTACAAATATACAAAGTCCGATGACACGAAGCGCGGAGCAGCGACACAGGCTCCCCGTCCGAAGGCCGAAGCTAGACTGAATTATGGCCCGGACGGAAGATAGCGCGTGAATGTTTAGGTATTATTTTTTTACGGTGAAAATAATAGTAATTTTGAAAATCTAAAACACACATCGTCTGCTTTATACTCTGATTGTTTACTGTATAAAGTATCAAGGCTTATTTTAACGTATCTATTGAATAGCGACGGTTTAAAGTACAGTTTAGAGTGAACTTTGGATTTTTTTCTATCGAGAAAATTTCATGTAATCGTGTTTTCGAAACACTGGTGGACTAGCATCAATCCTGAACTATAACATATTAAAATCTCAAAGTAAATGCTTCAGAATTGTGGAAGATATGATCGTTGAAAATAACCGATTTCAGATAGTATCAACTCTTAAGATGCTGTTTTTATAGTGACGACTAGCGACTTATTTTCACTTTCAATGATTGTGGCCTGTGACGGTGTTACATCGCGAGGAGTGTAATGAGAAACGAACCTTTGCTCAGCAGTGGGGCAGTATAACAATTTGTTGAAAATATTCTGAAATACCTAACTTATTCGTCAGAAATCTGTCTGAATGAATGTTACTTATGTTTTGATAAATCATCAAAAAATAAAAAACCTCAAAAAGAACACACACAAAATCAAAATCCAATGCAGAATATCACAACGACACAAGACACCGGCTTTGTCTTGGTCGCGCATGAAATTATGCCCCCCTTAATTAAGTTCTGATAAAGAAGCTTTTGAACTTCAAATAAATAATGCTGGACAACTCACACAGCATTATTTAGCCCCATGGCAAGCAGAGCTTGGGTTATGGGTACTAGATAATTGATATACATAATACAATACATTACATATGTAGATAGATATTTTTTATTATTCATACAAAACGACTGGAACACCCGGAACAAACATCTGCACGATTCCCGCCTTGGAACAATTGTGTGTACGATACAAACAATTGTTCCGAGGCGGGAATCGAACCCTCGCAAACTCCTGCGTCGCAGGCGGACCTTCGCCCACCGCGCTACATCGGTCGTCATATACCTATAATAAACAAATATATATATAATAAACAAAGTAGAGTTGAGCAATCAACTACTAAGAAAAATAGCTTATTATTAAATCAATTAAACACAAACTAGGCCTTAGAATTAGGAAAAAGATATCGGTTGATGATTGTTTATACTCGTATTAAGATTCTTAACGAAACAGACGAAATCAAGAAATATATACTATACTATAAGTAGTGTAGTTATAAAAATATCGTTAATCAAAACGTGACCTTAAGAGGGGTGAAAATAATAACACAAATTGAAGGGTGTTCATAATGTGTAATTTTGATGATGACGACTTAGGGTTCCATTTCTGAGTAAGCCCGGTCCACTCGGTGGTTTGTAATAATGCTCATGAATTTGTTAGTGAGCTCCGAGAATGTGTGGAAAGGCTTAATACTTTTCAAACACGCTCTTCTAAGTAAATTATAATAAAATCCTTATTAATTTAATATTTTTTGGATACATGCGGAACCTAGAAATTCTATGCAATTTTTAGTCCGCTCCTTTCAGAAGTTTCGGCCTTGTCTTTCTTGAAACAACTTGACATCATCAATAGCTTTTGCCATATTACAGTTTTTTTGTGTTTTCGCTTCATATTTAAATAGGATATTATGATTTTATTTTTAAATTAGATAGATTTATTGCACATGTATATAGGAAACATTGTGCCATAAACAATTTAAAAATTAAGTAATTTTACTTGACATTTACTTTTTTTTTCATTTAATTAGTCTTTGAATTGGATCATTTATTTGCTGGTTTTTCAGTATCTAAGATTGATGATTTTATTTTGTAACTAGAGGTATATTATTAATAAATAAATAAATAATGCTGGACAATTCACACAGCATTATCTAGCCCCATGGTAAGCAGAGCTTGTGTTATGGGTACTAGATAACTGATATACATAATACAATATATTACATTGATAGATATTTTTTATTATACATAGAAAACGACCAGAACACCTGGAACAAATATCTGCAGATCGTATACACAATTGTTCCGAGGCGGGAATCGAACCCGCAACCTCCTGCGTCGCAGGCGGACCTTCGCCCACCGCGCCACATCGGTCGTCTTATGAACTATTATTACGCTATTCCCTCTCTCTCTCTCTCATAATCCGATGGGCCGACAGACCGACACGACCGGGGAGAGGTTAGGCGTAGGACCAACAGCGAGAATAGAAAGTGCACCTGTGTTTGCGCACACACAAGTGCACTATAATATGTTATGTACACCTGGCTAGTTGAGACTGACCGCTGTGGCCGAGATTCGGCTAGGATGTCCTATTAGTCTCACTCGACTTTCACCCCAATTTACTGATGACAATTACGTCACAGAGCACCCGGTCCAACCAATATCATAAGGTGTAAAATCAAACGACCCACATTCTATTGTTTTACCCCCGCGTTATTGAATATGACTGCATTTACACTGACAGTAAATGTACAACTTAACTTCGCTTATAGCACTGTCTTTTTCACTATGTTTGCGTAAAACAGAGACAAACTGAAGGTAATATTTACTCTACGCACAGTTTAGTTCGGTGTGAATGGAAGAGTAAGTCGTGGTATCATAAAACTATACGCACGAGTGAGATGCGAACGGTAGGTACGTAGTCGAGCGAGAAATTGATTCAAAAATATCCCGTCAAATTGAATGATCGTGAGTGAGTTAGTCTCGAGCTGATAGTTGGCACAGTAAAATAGAAAGATTTAAGTTTTTTGTCAGATTTTGCGATAGTTTTTTTTTTTTTTTTTTTTGTGGCATAATTTGTTATATTTACCTAGGGCCAACGCCAAATGCCATATTTATTTATTCATTTTGGGAGATCAGCCATGTACAGTTAATTTTGTCACTGACCTTTGAAACAATTTAATAAACGTCAAACATTTTAAAATAATTATAAACTTATAGAGCTTGGAAAGAGCTTTGCTCGGAGTTTCTCTGAAGGATTCGTAACAAATACATCCGACAGAGAACCAAAGTTATCGACATAGTTGTAAGAATTAGCAAGCTGAAGGCCACTTCAGGCAGTGGGCAGGCTATATCGCTCGAAGATTCGACAACAGTTGGGGTAAAAGTGTTCTTTATTGCAGACCACGACTCGGTAAACTTAGTGTAGGCCGCCCTCCAGCCAGGTGAGATGACGACCTGCGAAAGACTGCAGGCGATGCCTGATGCGTCAAGCTGAAGACAGAGCGCTATGGCGCTCATTAGAGGAGGCCTATGTCCAGCGGTGGACTAACATAGGCTGATGATGATAAACTTGAATTTTAAAAACGATAAACTTGATTTTATTGTGCTTAACGACATGATTTTAACATTGACGTTTTTCTTATGGACTTGTCTATGATTTATTTCGAAGGGGTGCTTATCCCTTTCAAAATAAAGATAAAATATAATAGCATTGGACATAATAACGATAATGTTCTCCACCCTCGAACATATTGACTATCGCAGACAACCCCACGTTATATCAAGGGGAAATAATGATGAAATCAATACCTATAGAAGTTTAAAACGAATGGTACCATAGATTGGGGGAAGAGAGAAATATTTCGAGTGTAGAGCCAGCCTTACTTATTTTGTGTGTTATTTTGTTGTCTTCGTTTTTCAGAAGTTTTGTAAAGCTGGGAATACATAATTAATTACGCATGCATATGAAACGGAACAGTAGGGTGCATACAAGTTATTGAATAACTGGCACACAGTAAAGACATTTGAAAGTTCAACTTGCATGCAATTTGCGTGCTTGCATGCCCGTATTTTCAACGTAAAACAAGACTGTAGCTGGCATACTTGCATTCTGCAATGGAAAATATTAGATAGATATATATATGTCACATGTGACGACCGATGTGGCGCGGTGAGCGAAGGTCCGCCTGCGACGCAGGAGGTTGCAGGTTCGATTCCCGCCTCGGAACAATTGTGTGTACGATCTGCAGATATTTGTTCCGGGTGTTCTGGTCGTTTTCTATGTATGATAAAAAATATCTATCTATGTAATATATTGTATTATGTATATCGGTTATCTAGTACCCATAACACAAGCTGTGCTTACCATAATGCTGTGTGAATTGTCCAGCATTATTTATTTATTTATTTATATATAATGTTACTTTTAAAAATCATTTTTATTGTAGGTATATATGTAGTCCTATTTTAAGAAGATAAGAACTAAATTCAGTGTAATAAAATGAAATGGTTACGAAGAGGAAAGTTGAAGGCAGAATTCGAGTAGGTACTAGTTAGAATAGGGAAAAAGTTTCAATTAGGGTGAAACCTCTCTTGGAGACAAAATTAATAAATCATCTTTTGGATGGCTTCACAATGCGTAAGGTCAGATTTTTTGAAGTACAGGTGGCGATATAAATGGTGGACTTTTTAGTAGTCTAACATAATGTTTAAGTCGCTTAGATAAAGATTGGGATTGAAAGTGACAGCCTCTCTAATGCCATCTCGCTTAGATCATATTTTATCTATTAATCAATTTAGGCGAATCATGAGATGAGAGAGGCTGTAATTTTTAATCATAATATTTAACAGCACGATTTTGCATACTTACCAATAGGTAACTATGCAAAATCACTGCAAAAAATTGTTTGAATATGTTTAATCATAATAAATATATATATTTGAACAATTATTTTTCATAGTCAAATAATTACGACATTAGTACGTATTTCTGCCGTATCCAAAACCGTTCAAAATTCGTCTGCCTATGTTAATATCTTCACAATAGCATAAAAACTTTGCTTTATTATTAATTCCACGAACATATTTAATTCGTAGCATTGATACGCAAAACTGACCGACATAATCCCTTTTAACGCTTCACGCACTGCTAATCCCGCTAAAACTTTTCATTAAATTCGAATCAACTTTGCAGCCGACTGTACAGAGTTACATGAATAGGCTGAACTCTATAGAGCCGGGTTCTATACACCCGAACGATATTGGAATTTCATCACAAAGGATTGGTCAACCTTTTGGAGGTGCTCCTGATGTTATAGATTCCTGTATTATCAGCGGGACTTTTGTACCCCAGACGGATTACGGGTTGACAGAACTTGTCTGTACCTCTGTGGAAATTAATTAATTTGGGCTGTATAGAAATCTTGAACCATATTCAAACAGTGGAATAAATAATTCCATTGCTCACACACGCGTTAAGAAATACCTAGTATTGGCTATTCGACGCTTGCGATGGAAAAAAGCCAGTTACACTGGGTATTTGCTAGCAAGTCAAAGAAGTTAACTTATATACATATATATATACTCATATATAGGTACTCATTAATATTCATTTATTGCATACACATACATTGTAACATAATTTTAGCTTAGGCATTATTAGCATAGAGGTATGTACATGTACCCTGCAAGGGCGCAGCAATTTATTTATAAATAATAACAATGAGTAACTAGTATTTATAGGTAGGTATCTAACTAGATTTAGTTACTCTAGTATTTGGTTGAATCCAACCTAAATATAAAAATAATATCTTGCAACGAGAAAACATGTCCTGCTAAAGTTTCTACCTAACAATGTAAGCAAAAATACCTAAACCCCTTACCTCTGACGTAATATATTCGTGCCCGATCCCAGGCTTCTTGTGAATGACGTAGCCAATTAGCCTTATTTATAGGCAAGCCTTCGACGGTAATTGCACACAATGCCTTCGCTAGGCGATAAATTACGCAACGACAAATTGAACTGGCACGGGCAATACTGTAAAGTGAAACCTGAAATCGGTTAGCATTGATTATCGATTTATAGTTGGTTATGTTGTTAAGCAGTTATGGAAGGCTTTGGTACATAAATGTTGAAAATTTGTTCTTTCTTTATAATTTTCTTAGTCCCAGTCAAACAAAAACAACCATACTATTATATATTATTATTATTGCTAGGTAAATACATTATCTGATACCCAATCAAACGTGTCAGGTCATGATCATGACGTTGTTTATTACCAACTTCAAAAAAGGAGAAGGTTCTATGTCCATGATTGATGCATTATTTTTTAGTATGTTCACTATATGCTATTAGTATGTGTGTGTGTTTTTAGTACCAAAAATTTTTTTATCTATCTATCTATCAATTCTTCATTAATTTGAGACTGGTTGTGATGTTTATTTTTTGGTTTTGTTTAGAAAATGATTTATAGTTGAAGGATTATCGCTTTTGAGTTTTTCAGATATTCACTTGTTTATCACAGTTAAAGTCAATAGCATTTATTATTTAGGCTTACAAAATAAGAACTTAGACAAGTCGTATTTTATACCATTAATTATTATCAAATAAAATTATTTTACTGTTCACTTAAATTTTTTATCCACTAGTGGAAGAAGTGAAAAAGAAACCACTAGTATGTTCATCTCTTATATGTCTAATACGTGGTTATTTGCCTTTATATATCATTATTTATTATTATATTTAATTACCAGTGCTGTTATTTATTTAAAAACAATATTAATTTCCTTGTCGCATCTAAGCTGCCAGACATTTCTTTTAAATTGTCCATTAAAAATAATCACATCGTTGAATATTTCTGAGGCCTATAACAGTTTTCTTTTGTTGGTTTGAGCGTAAAAGCTGCGGTATTGTATTAAATGTAAATGTTGTCCATTTACATTCACATTTAGGCTGCATAATGAAATGAGGAATGAAAATGTATGAATAAGAATAAACATTCACTAATACATGCTCAAGTTGAGCGTTTGTTTAACGGTGTTTTGTTTTTGCAAAATACTGCATAGGAATTTCTGAAGATGAGCAAGGTGGTATGTAGCTTAAGAAGAAAATAAATATAAACACACTAGCTGTTCCTCGCGGTTTCACCCGCGTTAAACTCGAATTTATATATATTATGTGATTCTTTACACCTTGGGTTACATTATTGGAGTTTTAGCAAGGATCCCTAACTTTTTTGAAAATATAATAATCCTATGTTCACCGGGGATAGTTTGGCTTCCCAACGGTGAAAGAATTTTTCAAATCGGTCTAGTAGCAGCAGAAAAACAAATCTGTCCTCTTTACAATATTAGTATAGATCACAGATATCAGAAATAGATATAGATAGCATAAATGAACAAATTTTATGAACAAAGATAATTACAATCAAGTAATAGGAACACATTAGAAATAAGTATTAGAAGTATCCCCAAGACGCTGGCTGCATTGCCATATAACTAGGTTTTACTTTTAAAAAAATATTGGGCGTCCGATAGAATCGATGGGAAACCCGAGAGCTGATGAGTATCTGGCGCAGCGCATCAGAATTCCCATACAGTCTTTCACAAAGACGTCATCCGTGACACCTAGCTGGAGGGCCTCCTACACTACGTTTGCTGAGTCGCAGTCTCCACTCAAGAACACGTTTACCCCAGCGGTTGTCGTCGGTTATTCGCGATTTATTGCCTAATTCTTTGAGCTATGTCGGTAACTTACTACTATGTACTCTATACGTACCTACAATGTTCTTTCGTCCCAGTATAAAGCTAGGTACACAAGTAGCAAGTAATTCCGTATTCAGCAAGCAATATGCCTGCGATGATTACAGTTCAACCGCGACTTTATGGTAATTCCCGCGCAAATTCACTTGCGTTTGATTTTTTTCTGTGAATTGAAAGAGCTGTCGTAAAACGTGCGAGGCTTTTTCTTTGGTCTATAAACTTGGTGGATTTAATAGTTGTTGGATTTTGTGTTCTGGGTTCTAATGAGTTGGTAAAGCGAGTCAGGTAAAAATTATGTGGTTTTTATATTTTTCGACGAAATACAATTTTAAATGGCCCTGCTTCATTTGTAATCACTGTCGGTCGTTCTTTTTTGTGTGATTATGATTACAAAAAAAATACACTACAAATATCTTTATTCTTCATTGCATGCCATATATAATAATAATAGCCTGGTTTTATTCCTTTCATTATTCTTTGCAATAGTCGCTACACCTGGTGGATACCATCTTTGGGTGTATCATATTGTGCACCCGAGGATGATACCCGATATGTGTAGCCATCGCCTTTTGTGCTGTTGGCTTCGGCCCCACGCAAGCCTTCCAAAGGACTGGGTCACTTTATGGCCCGAGATCATGGTAAATGAGAGACATAATAATAATAATAAATACATTTATTTTCCACTCACAATAAGGTCTTACAAAAATGTTCGTATATAATATACATTTTATTCTCTTCACACAATGAGCTTAGGTTTAAAGCTAGAATAGTACGTATATAACTATATGGACAACATTGTGCGAGACTGGTGCCTGTGGGGCTCCACCCTGCGGCAGAAGTGCTGTTAATACATATTATGGACAGTTTGGTTTACAGCTTTATGCTAAGAGTACAACTTAACACTTTGAGTGCTGAAAACGCACGGTATGAGTTTTCTACAAGTGACTAATATGCGTAAATCCACACTAGCGCAGCGGCTGAGAAAATACATAGTCTTTGTGACTCAGCAGAGCTGTAATATTTTTCGAACGAAACGCATGTGCGGCGCAACACAACCGCTGTGTAGAGCGGCAGCACGAATTTTTTAGGTAAAAAAAAAGATCGTAGTCGTCGAAAAAAACCGCAGTCAAAGTGTTAAGATAACTATGGATACAAAATAAAGAGCAAGAGTTACGTAATTAGTTAAATAATACAGAGATAATATATATCATATCTTTATCTTTATCAAAGAAACAGAACTTATTGTATATGGTACAAATGTGGGCTGACTACCGCAAAAGTTAGGAAATTGTGTAGCGGATTTAATGTAAATTTTATAATATTTAGACATAAGGTGCATTGTAATTCTTTAACATAACTGTTCCCTTGTGTCGACATCTATCTATCCACCTAACCAGCCGTTGACACCCACTGCTGAGTATAGGCATATTCCTTATCTCGCCACTCCTGGCGGTCTTGTGCTAGTCGGATCCACTGTGTATAGCTAAAAATAAATGAAATGAAACTACGGTAAATGCTTGATTCTTTCTTCTTTCTACTAGCTGCGCCCCGCGTGGAAATCTATGTGTCAAATGGTTTACAAACGTTCCTCTTGTATCTATCTATTTGATGACGACCGATGCGGTGCGGTGGACGAAGGTCCGCCTGTGACGCAGGAGGTTGCGGGTTCGATTCCCGCCTCGGAACAATTGTGTGTACGATCTGCAGATATTTGTTCCGGGTGTTCTGGTCGTTTTCTATGTATAATAAAAAATATCTGTCTATTTAATGTATTGTATTATGTATATCGAAATAAACAACTTTTAAAATTCATTATTAAATATTATTAAATCTACATACTGACATTTTCTATAATATTTGACATACTTATATTAGATTTAACAAATTTTTCATAAGTATGATTGATCAATGTTATTTAAGGTTAAGGAATAAAAGGCTTTTTTATTTTTATTTTATTTTATTTTATTATGTATATCAGTTATCTAGTACCCATAACACAAGCTCTGTTTACCATGGGGCTAGATAATGCTGTGTGAATTGTCCAGCATTATTTATTTAAAAAAACCGCATCAAAATCCGTTCCTTAGTTTTACAGATCTATAAGCATACATAGGGACAGACAGACAACGGGAATCGACTTTGTTTTATACTATGTAGTGATTATGAGCTGTCTTTCGTTAGTCAAGACATAACCTAACAAGACTAGCCTATTATAGATAGACAGAAAAGATAGAAAATTCTTTATTGCACTTAACTATAAACTATGTACAGTAAAAACTTAAAAATTAAGCACAATTTGGCGGTATTATCGCTCAAGAACGATCTCTACCAGACAACCATGGATGGATAGGATTGTATCATATCCATCCATCGTATTATATAGATATATATATCGACACCCTTGTATAGACTAGGGCCTAGTCTATCTCGAGGTCGTTTCCTGGCTAGATTAGCTCGTAGCATTATACGGCGATAAAGATAACTAACTCAAGGAGGTTCAATGGTTCAATTAATAGATTCAAATATTAAAAGATAAGTATCATCTGCCGCAATATAAAATCATATCCTGTCTCGAGATTTTGAAAGACGTGGGCAGAATCTGGTTCTACCCGCGGCTTCACACGCGTTGTCTCCATGGAAACGTTCTTATGTTATTTCTATCCCATTTGAATTAATATAAGGGAAAACAAGTACTCTTTGTTTGACTCCAGGCCTTGAACTAGGTACCTATTTATGCGAAATTTCAGCCTGATGTGTTTAGTAGTTTTAACGTGAAGAAATAACAAACATATGTACATCCATCAAAACTTTCGCATATATAATATTAGTGTGATTATTAAATATCCATAATGTTAGGTAATCTAGGAATAAAAGTATCATTAAGAAGGAAAATCGACGAATTAATGCAAAGCACAGTTTTCCCATTACTTGGGAAGGTCAAGGACATCTTGCTTTCGATTGATCTCTGGCCCGAAGAAACTGATGAAATATTTACTTTGTTTTAGATCTGACAATAGAGCATGCCCGAAGATAAAGATATTCTTAATAAAACCAAGGTCTGCTCGTAACGGCGTCTGCTACAACACTGCCCTCTAATCACGTTTCCCTTTCTGACATTTGCACGTGACACACGGACGTGACGTCACAACTTTTTTTATTGCCAGCCGTCTTGGAGTTTATTGTGGCAGGAGGTGGTCTTTAAATATTTCTTGGGGATTGAAAAAGGGTTGCTACTTGAAAATTCTAAGTGAAGGAGAAAACTTTACTTTGGATTTATGGAGAATGTTGGTATACTTATAGGTCTTATAGGTCCCTCACAATGCATAACAAAGTCAATGACGCAGTCCTGGCAGCAACATGCCCATATGCAACTGCATCATTATGACATTTCTTGATATATATTTTCATTTTGACATTATTATTAACTAGCTACGCCCCGCGGTTTCACTCGCGTGCTTATAGATATTTTGGATAATATACAATATAGCTTTATGAATTGTAGCATATGTGTTATTCTGATTATGTAAGCTATATTATTGTGAAGTTTCATCAAAATCCATTCAGTAGTTTTTGCGTGAAAGAGCAACAAACATCCTCACAAACTTTCGCGTTTATAATATAAGTAGTTCATTTGTTAAATATTTGTATGTGCTTAAATAGGAGTCACTGTTTTGTCTGTTTTTTATGTTAGGAAGGAAACACGATAAGGGATTTTATGGAGATGTACTCCATAAAATCCCTTATGGTGTTTCCAACGCAACAAACTTGTGTTACATAAGTGATACCATTAAATTATATGTATTAAATCAATAATTATATTGTAAATTAGATTAAAACGACATCAACTTGTACCTACGGCGGAATAAAAAAAAAGCTCGCTGGGCTGATCCGACAATTCAGTGAATGAATATTGTAGGCAGCTGACAGTGTTTTTATCAATTTGTCGACATCAGCTGAATTAAGTGTAAAGGTTTGAATAGGGCTGTTAAAAAAATCATACTCTACGTTCGGTTGTAAATATTGAGAGGGTAATTTAATCCACTTTAGTAAAATCAAGAGGCTACACAAGCCTATTACAACTCAAAAACACGAAATTACGCAATCGCTTCAAGAGTCGGTTTTACGGTGTACGTGTTAAATTGCTAAAAGCGCCCCCTACCTTCGAACTTTTCGAATTTTCTTACGAAATTGTTTTTTTTACGCGCCCCCAATAAGGTCGCGCGTTTGCGTTCCCCTTTATAAATTGCTCAGCGATGATGTTACGATAATTTGAATATCGAACGAAGGAATTGGCAATTGTCAACTTTAATACAGTTTTATGTCGCTGCGAAAAAATATATGTCGCCGTGCATGAATACTTTCTGTATTTTGTTTCTTTGACGGATATCATACATTTTCTGGCAAATTATGATATTATTTATTTTTGTTTATGTTATAAAGGTTTACCAACATCAATCAAAGCTGCGGACAAAAGCTAGATAATGATAATAGCTATTTGACCTACATTGAAGTTGGCAGCACAAAAGCGTTTTCCTCAAACTTCCGAATCAAAGTAGTCAGTTTTTGTGCCAGGTTGATTTATTTGAACCTTTGCATTCCTTCCATCTCACTCGGCCTTTTGAAGATAAGGCGTTTTATGAAAGTTCTTTACAAGATTTATGAACTAACACCTGGTACGGTTTTTCTTGAGAAAGAGGAGCTAAGCTATACCGGCTCAACTTTTCTCTCCTGAGCCATCTGAAGTTACAACGGATGTGTTCGTAACTACAAAAAATAAATGTTTGTGTAGTCTTGAAGTAGTACTATAGTACTTTAATTAATTAAATAATTCGGGGAAATTCACACAGCACCATTTATTACCAAGTTAATAATAATAATAATCATTTATTTCAGACCATAGAAAAGTAACAGATCTTAATTAACTTATTCTACGGCCCATAGTAATATATACCTTAAAACTAGCATACATAAAATGTAAAAGGACTAAATTAATAATAACACGCTATTTTTTTATTACGCCGACAGCGTGTAGATGTTAAGCAGAGCTTGTGTTATTGGGAGGTACTAGGTACTAGATAACTGATATACTTAATACATTACCTAGATAGATATTTTTATTATACGTACACCCAGAACACCTGGAAGAAATATCTCTAGATCGTTACAAATATTTGTTCCGAGGCGGGAACAGAACTCGCACCCCTCCTGCGTCGCAAGCAAACCTACGTCCGCGTACCTACGTATTGTGAAAGATGATGTACCTATGCGGTGCACCGCATAGGTACATCATCTTTCACAATAGGCTAACTAACACAACAGCAACAAAAAATACTGCATTAATTTATGAGTAGGTAGCTAACTCTATGGTAGGTAGATACTCATAAATTCACGTTGTATTTATTTAAACAGAGGATTTTCCCCCTTCTTCAAAATAGCAGTGATATTCTGAGCTAGTGCAGATAATTCTGTGTCAACCAAAAGGCACACCAAAGTAAAGCTGTTAATCTTTTAACGTCGACTGCGTTATTTCGCAATCCCCTCGGTAGGTGTCGGGGTGAAATTAATCTAAAGATTGGACCTTTCTTATTTGATTTAGAGATAACTTTGTGCTTGACCGGAAAATGTTGCGTTATTTTTAGAAGGCGAAAGGACGTGTGTATTTCTTTATTCCGGAAACATTATCATTTTAGAAGGGATTTCCCTTCCCTAGGTCTTTGCCCAGATGTAGGATATTACAATCTCAATAACTAATAATCAAAATAATTCAGATAAGCACTTTTTGAGAACGTTATTATGAACATGTTTTTGCCCGATAAAAAAAAGTTTAATTTAGAGTTTTGAGAATATACTATTTAAATAATACACTTGTTGTATAAATGTCAAATTATGGAAGTATAGATGGATGTTTGTAACTTCTTCATGCCGCGCGATGAAGCAGCGTATAGACGGCCA
This sequence comes from Eupithecia abbreviata, assembly GCA_943735965.1. NCBI lineage: Eukaryota > Metazoa > Arthropoda > Insecta > Lepidoptera > Geometridae > Eupithecia > Eupithecia abbreviata. Next base: position 7,535,726 of record OX030982.1, on the reverse strand, counting down.
TAAAAATCCTCTATCTAGGCTGAGATCTCCGGCTTCGACAATACGGTCCTTCCGTCGTGCGTTTTAAGCTTTGTCAGGTGGCTCCTGCCAAGCTGCTGAGTGAATACTTTGGACCCCCGGTTTCGCTCTATCGCCTCTTCAATGAGGCGCGTGTTGGAGCTCCGGAGGTCGTGCCGTAACATCTTCGCAATTCGCTTGTTCAGGTCTGACCTCTCTGACAAAGTCACTTGGGTCCCGTCTCTTTTTAATTGTTTTTTTTATCGGATGAATGTTTGTAACTTCTTCATGCCAAAATCACTGAACGGATCAGGCTGGAATTTTGCATAGATGTAACTCTAGGCCTGAAATAAAATAAATGTTTAATTTTAGGTTAAGTTTTATCCTACAAATCAGTTTCCATGGTATAGAAATAACTTTTAAACACTTCCATAGAAGCAACGCGTGCGAAGCTGCGAGCTTAAGCAAGTATATGGACATAACTTTCCCTCTCTTTGCTCTAAATGTTGATGCATTGCAAAATATTAATACCGAATCGCACTAAATAATATCCATAAGAAATGACGTCATTAATCGTCCAAGCAATAGCAATGTCTCCCCGACAAGCTTTGAGCGGAAAATAAATTTGGGAAACATCATTATTCATTGACTTGGAGTCAGATATTCATATAGAAAACAGGCTACCAGCTTTTTGTGTCGATTAAATTGAACCTGAATTATGAACGTTAATGTATGAATTTGTTGTAAAACGTTATCATAGAATGATGTAGAAAAGAAAATAGTTATAAATAATAGTGCGGTTGTCGGTTCTTTGTGATATATGGCCGGCCAACTGCCACTTCAGCTTGCTAATAGTTGACGCTTACCATGTTGTCCTGCTAAGTTCGAATTTGATGTAAGCGGACGTCATCCTCAATTCTAGTTTAGGTTTCACAGAGCCGACTGTGTTAAAAGTTTCTGATTTCGTTGTGAATGTGGCCCGATTACTATGTTGGCAGAATAGATGATTGCCATCAAATATTCGTTAGGGGAAGTCGTAGGTCGGTGACACGTCTTCTGCTTACCTATCATTTTAGTGATTTACTTGAGAAATATTATTATTTCTTAGTTTCTGGCAGCCTTGTTCTGTGGTTTGTGAATAATTGTTGTAGGTTTTCAAAGAAAGATATGTGTTCGTTATTTGTACCTCAGGCTACACCGTTTTCTTGTAAACAAAAATAATTTATAACTTAGTTTCTGCCCGCGGCTTCGTTTGCGTTGTTTCTATGGAAACTTTTTAAGGTTATCTTCTCTATCTATCCTATGGGAACTAATGGGATATAAAGTTATATAATAAATGATCGGGCTGAAATTTGTTTGATTTAAATGATCAGGCCCGGAATAAAACATTGGCTACTTTTTATCCCGTAAATCAGACCCATGGGATAGACAATACAATACAATACAAAAATTCTTTATTGTACACCATAATTAAATCAATCATTACAAAAATACATTATATGCGACATGTACAATGGGCGGCCTTATCGCTTAGAAGCGATCTCTTCCAAGCAACCTTTGGATGGAAAGAATTATATGAATTTAAGAAAAGGCAGGGGGTGTACCACAGGTTATCTAAATAAGAACATAACAATAATACTAAAAAACAAATAATAAATATTACAAATACCAAACTAAATAATACACTACTATACATAAATAAATAAAAAGTAAGTACCAATATTTATTCTTTTGGCATATATATGTAGCTTTTAAAAGTTTCTATAGAAACAACGAGTGCGAAGTCGCGGGCAGAAACTAGTAGTCTAAAAATTTTATAAATAAATAAAGAGTCCAGTATTTGTTTCACCGAGGTTTTTCATTGCGATGTGTCGTACCTAATGATATTAATGCAATGTTGAAAAGTCAGACTGACTACACAATAAATGGCGAGAAAATTACAATTTAAACACCATTAATAACAACAAAGCTCTCCCATTATATTTGCCTACCTCCTTGAATCATCTTGCTTTTCTTTCAAGGAACGTTCACAATACGGTGTCAGCTGTCATCTGGGACATTAGTCATTGAAATAAGCAACCATTTCTGCAACCCCTTTTTAATTATGCAAAATCTTTGCCATTCATTTACCCCGACAGTCCTTCAGAGAGAGCCCCTCTTGGTGCGGACATCATTATTTACTTTATGAAAATTGTACGTTTTGCGGAAGGCTCTATTTTTTTACTAACGAAACTCAACCACTAAACTAATTTCAATTGTTGGTATAAAGAGTTAATGAGAAATCCTTTCTTATATACAAGTTTATATAATATAAATGGCTTACTTTAAAATTATGAAAATTTTACGTTTTGCGGAAGGCTGTATTTTTTTACTAACGAAACTCGACCACTAAACTAATTTCAATTGTTAGTATAAAGAGTTAATTAGATATCCATTCTTGTTTATTTATATACTAGTTTATATAATATAAATGGATTACTTTAAAATTAAGGAAATTGTACTTTTTGCCGAGGGCTGTTTTTTTTTACCAGCTCGAATCGACCATTAAACCGATTTGAATATATAGTTAGTGAAAAGAGTTAATTCGTAATTCGTGCGTGTTTACTGATACTAACTTACTATCTACTTAATAAATATTAAAAATATGGTCCAAAATCACAAGATTTTAAATAAAATTACTTCTTTTTCGGCAAGTTAACCGGCTGTTGTTCAAAACCCTTGGTTTCTTGAAGTCACAAATATTTTAATTAATTATTCCACTGCGGGCAACCTTGCCTAGTCTCTTATTGGCCACTTTGCTTAGTATTCGGCTCAGTTTTCGCACCGGACGGCGCCGGGCAAATCACGCGCGGACCACCGACTAAATGAATATTGACAACCACAGCGGCTGGTGGAATCTCTAATCATTCGATCTGGTTTGAATGGAGTCTAGGGTTGAGGTGGTTCTATTTCTATGCAAGCATCATTATGTAACAAAAATCATAACAGTAAGATGGCATACAGACCATCTGATGATCTTGATGATACCGATGCTGTGACTGTCACGTTATCTACCTAATATACGAGTACTTATATCTCGGCAATACAAGATTTCTTACAAGACACTTTACAAGATTGATTATGATAGACTAACTGCCAAATACTTAAACGCAACTCAGATATATACATCTCAAGTGAAGAGTTTTTGACAGGCATTTATAGAAAAACACTGTCAATCAAACTTGAGACATACTTAAATCGGGTGGCCTTTGAGTATTCGAGCGCTAATTACGTTCCAAATATAACATTCATGTTTTTACGCTACCTCCCAAAATAATTGACGACGGAGCTTATAACTGGCGAATTAAAATACATTTTGGACAAGAATCTATATTCAAAGCTGGAAATAGTTTTAGCAATTAATAATTTAAATCTGTCTGACGAATCAGATGAACTCTTCCTTTGATGTTGTAGTTTGATTCCGAACCCCTCTTGTTAGATGGAATCGACAGATTATGTACAAACATGGTTATCTGCCTCTTTTGACATTGGGGTATAGAATAAATAAGGTTACTCTGTAAATTGGGGAGATATCTGTTGGATGTTTTGTTTATTTGAAAATTAAACTCCCCATCAACACAAACATACCTTCCCCATAAAGAGTTAAGCTAACTACGACATATACATTAATTAGGTTTTCTTTAGATAAATTCTTTATTCGGAAAATTTATATCTAAAACAGATTTGTAATCGAATTGACGATGGTTAATTAACGAAAGACAAGCTTATCATCATCATCAACCTATGTTAGTCCACTGCTGGACATTGGCCTCCCCCAAACTTATCATTAGGAGGAAATAGTAAAAAGTATCTATTTTGTGTAGCAGATTTTGTAAGTCAAGAAGGTTGTGGCAGATCTGGAACGCGCAACGCATCATGTGCATCAAATATAGGCTTTAATTTGTTACATTTGGATACATTTTACAGTGACGTCATATAATAACAGCCAGCGTTTAGACCACTCGCTTGAAGCTTGCGGTAAGCATTTACTAATGTCACTATAAAATGTCTCTAAAGATGATGAATTAAAGCCTATATTTGAATGCTCATTGTTGTTCCGTGCCGTAGCGATCCTGGATGTTTACGCTGATTTCTGTCCTTAATTAGCAACATAAAATTGAGTTGACTACGTAAAAAGCAGCGCTCAGCAAGTGTGTGCAATAGCGATGTCGCTATTTACGCGCTGTTATTATGCGATTCCTAGCATTTTACGTTCGAAGCCACCCACGTAAAGATATCTTTACAAACATACAAAGTTGTAAATCATCCAGTCACGCCATAAACTAGTCTAAGGTCTAGTATGACAAACGCTGCACTGCTTCTGTCAAGACATAACTTACTACAAGGCCCTGCTGGGTGCTTTCAAGTGAAGTAACCTTACTTTGAATAAATTGTCATTTTTTGATTTCTACAAGATATTCTAGATTCCATACCAGTTTCGAACGACGACGCTGGTTTTTGCGTAATAAACAAAAATGAATTCATATTAACACTACAGCCCAAAAGTAGGCACGTAATGTTTTTAGGGTTAGTTTTTAAATACCTAATATATTACGATATTCCATATATCGATGAACGAGGTGTGTGGAATATCGTTAGTATTCTCACAGTATTTATTTCGAAACTAACTTTCACTTTTTTTTTCAAAATTAACATCACAAGGCTAACTGAGATTAAGTTTTAATGAAACGTTAGTGATTGTTTTTGTAGCATTCGCTTTATAAATACATTTTGCACTAAAACAATATTGACGACCGATGTGGCGCGGTGGGCGAGGGTCCGCCTGCGACGCAGGAGGTTGCGGGTTGGATTCCCGCCTCGGAACAATTGTGTGTACGATCTGCAGATATTTGTTCCAGGTGTTCTGGTCGTTTTCTATGTATAATAAAAAATATCTATCTATGTAATATATTGTATTATGTATATCAGTTATCTAGTACCCATAACACAAGCTCTGCTTGGGGCTAGATAATGCTGTATGAATTGTCCAGCATTATTTATTTAAAAATATATATATATATTGTTTATTTTTTTCAGATTTCTCTCAGTTCATGGGTGACGTCATGGAGCTGCAGGAGTACAAGACAATAGCAGGAGGAACAGACAGGTAAGAGCTTTTTTTTTTTTATTTGCTTTGGGGTGGCTCTCGATCACAATAGGCCTATCATGGCCGCCATGATACGAAATCACGGCGGCCATAATAGGCCTATTGTGATCGCCACAGGTAAGAGCTTACCTTTGTTAGAAAACTAATTGTAAATCCACTAAGTTTATCGAAAAATTAAAAAACAGTTCCTATTCGGGAATACAAATTAAATAGCAAATAATTAATATTGGACAATTCACACATCATCTACCCCCAAGCTAAGCAGAGCTTGTGTTATGGGTACTAGATGACTTATATACATAATATACACAACATACAATGTTTTATTATACATATAAAATACATAGAACATCTCGAACAAATATCTGGAGGTTGTACAAACTTTTTTTCCGTGACGGGAATCCAACCCGCAACCTCCTGCAGGCAGTCCTTGGCCCACCGCGCCACAGAGGTCGTCAAACTGTCTATCTATTATCATAAAAGCTGTTAACAGAATAAATACTTTACCTTAGTCCGTATTTTGACATAAAATTACTATCGCGATCAAAATCTTGAACGATCCGTAGGGACAGATTCAATTTTGCTGCATTGAGATGATTTCCAATGTAATTTAGATTTATCTAGTAAGTACTTTTTAAAGCACTGTACAAAAACAACAAGAAATTTATAATTTGTTTTAAAATTACTTTTCTAAAGTACCTTCTTAAACATTTTCTTTATATGAAAAAATTTCCTCTGGAAGCAATAAGGAAAACAGTCCCAACAGTAAGTTAAGACCTTATAAAATTATCGGTAAAATCATAAGTAAGTATTGACTGTAAGGATAACATTCAGAGACTGAGACGAATATATTCTCGATTAGAGATACACAATATATCATTTCCGTTACGAGATTGAACCAGTTCGTTCTAATAATAAATACCAATTATTGCGTTAATATAATATTTATTACTTCTTGCCTAACCTACAAAGGATGAAGATTGAAGCGCGTTCTATGAGCAGAGTTACGTCTCTTCTAGGTTGTATTCTGAAACAGAACAGAAAAAAAATTAAATACTCTAGAATACTAGCCTTGAAAGAAAATATTTATTCATTAAAAATGCAGCTTCCTCATAGTTTCTATTGATATATGTGATAAATTAAGAATTTTCTATCTACCTATCTATCTTCTTTCGAGACACAATATCTCGGTAGTTAAACCTGCATCCTCTTTGAAGTTATAAGAACAAGTTCAATCTCACATCTCTTTCACCATGCGATCATTTATCTTGTTTCTTTTTTTTGGCGGACCCCAACTCGAGCTTTCTAGAAAGTGCAATATCATCAAATCAGTTGAAAAGAAGTTCCATGATTTCGATAAGGGCCCTTCGAGGGGATAAAATATTGCAACCAACGAGTTTCGTTTAGGTGAGCTAAGGTTCTGTGACACTGGGAGATAAGCTTTATAAAATCAAACTGAAATACGACTTTGATGATCATGAAATTATTAACATTGTATCAGACTTTACATGTTACTACCTCATATAAATATTATTATACAACTGCAGAATACTTATATGCCTCATCATCAGCCTATAGCAGTCCACTGCTGGACATAGGCCTCCCCCAATGAGCGCCAATGCATATATATAAATACATGCTTATTTGTAGAAAATTTTATGAAAAATTCAAATATAAGTAAATGATATATTTGTACAAAATAATCAAAAAAACTGCAAAATACTAAATCACGCGTGGGGCGCGAAGCACTATCTGCCACTTAACTGTGTCAATTGGCGCGCGGGAGGTCCACCACTAGAGAGGAACAGGAACCTTGGATTTTGCATGAATTTACAATCATGCCTAAACTTCTGTATAGATTCGGCTAAAAATCGGCGTGGATGTAACTTTTTACCAACAATAACATATAAACTAATAAAAACGCATATGAAACCAGTACCTGGCTTAACCTTTTACGGAATAAAATATCTCAAAGCTTATAACGTTTCGATTCTCAGTATACTCTTACCCTTAACTGCTAAGGAGCACAACGTCTTGCCGAGTCACTCAAGGCGTATTTCATGGTACGCCGGCTCGCGAAATGATATTGTCGGATGTATGATTGGAGCGTTACAAATGTATTATGTAGTGTGAATGGAAACTAGTTTCTTGCTTGAGTTTGCTTGTTTCGTGGTTTGAGTTGAGGAAAATGGGGTATTTTGTTGGTAGTAATGATTATGCTACTGTGTGTATGCTCTGATTTAGAATCCGAGATATTTTATGTCAACAAAGTCATGAATGAAACCATAACAATAACTGATAATAGGAAAGAACAAGGTGACAGCAAGGTTATCATTTAAAACTATAAAACGAACTTTATGCACAACCCCACATGAGCAGCAATTTTTTTTTAAATGGAATTCGGAAACTAACGTAAGATAAGATGATTATACAAGCCTTCTAACATACAAGTTTTTGAGATACTGAGCTTTGCTTCGATGATATCAATGTCGTTAAATATTTTCCACCAATATTCCTTGGTTGTAACCCCTTTATACATGTATTTATACCAAAAAATATTCAGGTTTTTGAATCGTATACGTGAATGTTTGAGGCGAAAATAAATTATAATTACCTAAATATTCAAGAAGGTACGATCTCAATACAGCCAATCATTTTTTAATTTTTAAATACTAAAATAGGAGTCCCTGTTTTGTCTGTACATTTTTTTTGTTTATCTTTACTTTTCTATACAATCCCTTATGTTGTTCCTTCCTACACAAAAAACATTTTTTTTATAAATTAAATATAAATAAATTGTTTATTTATTTATATATAATCAGTAAAATTTTAATTGTCTACGAGTTACTACGACGCAGCCATGAACACCTACCAATTGCTACGTCGTAGTAACATTGCAGTTGTTACGTCGCTCGTAGAGCAGGATGTTCTACGACGTAGCAACTGCTACGCATAGTTCGTAGCAGTTGTAGAAGGTTGATTATTGAGACTAACCTAAAAGCTGTTTGCAAAATCCATGAAAATTACCTAGTTTATGTAGTACTCATTCGTCGATACTCACTTAGGTGTAAGGCTCTTGTTAGGCTTTAACGGTAACGATGTGGCCGCAATATTGGCAAATGTGCGTCGCGTAGATGGTGGAGGATCTGCGCATTCGTTGTAGGCCATTGATGCTTCAAGGTCTCAATTCATAAATAAATAAATAATGCTGGGTTATTATCCACAGCATCATCTAGCCCCAAGCTAAGCAGAGCTTGTGTTATGGGTACTAATACATATATTAAATAGACAGATATTCTTTAAATTTAACATTATAATTGTATTAAATCAAAATGTGATTTATCTTTACTACCCCATAATAAAAAAAGAAAAATCCATACGATTACCCGTAAATCTGGTAACACGATTGCTTTTTTATATTAGATGCCCTTATGTGACCTAAACGTGCCGCCAAGCGTTAATATAGGTATCTAGAATCAATTATTCAGGGGACAATGAACACTCAACGTAATTGATCCCCAACCTTTATATTATTGACACGAAACCAAGCCAGTTTACATCACCCAGAAGGTAGACTTAGACTAAAAGGCTATCTCGCTGTATCTCATCCACGCACACGTAGATAAACAGATCCAGATAGAGATTAGGACGGACTGTCAATGCCTGTCTGTTGTTAACCACAGACTTGTTATGTGACGTCATCCATAGGCTCAGCCTGAAAACCAGCGTCGTTACAATCTTCGGGAGGTAGCGACATTAAGCTGAGGCTGGACCTAATTAGCGCGCACTGAGGACAGGCGACATTCTTTATAATTATTTTCTATTGGTTATCTTTTAGTTTTAGTGTTATATCTTATTTAGCTTAATGAATGAATGAATGAATGAATGAATACTTTATTGTACCCAAAATAACACCTTAATGTGTTTTTTTAATGTATATTTGTCTTGTTTGTGTGTGCTAATAAAAGTTTTCTATTCAATCCAGCCTCGAGAGGTCTCAAACACAAAACACCAACATTAGTAAATACGACTTGACTGATTTCAATAATTTTTAATTATATTATTTGATCTATGAACACCGAGGTTTGTGAAGAAACGGCTCTTCAAAAAGATCAAGTAGTTGTCATTAATAATTTCATTATCTATTTTTCTCTACTAAAGTTTATGACTCTTTTCACATGGACACTGGCAGAGTTGTGGCAACACAGACACAGCGAGCCATAACTATAAGAACTTGAAGTTGAAGAAACAGCCAACATTGCACATTTTATTTATTTATTTAGAAACAAAATCCACAGCCTTTAAAACTAATATTAACATATTTAATAACCAAACTTAAGGCCAATAAAAGATTTACTTTGTATAAAATTAAAAAATGACTATCACTATAAATCAAATTAATAAAAGCTAAAACAATTTGAATGACATAAGGAAAAAGAGAGTATAAACTAAATTTAAAACAAAAAGAAACATGAAAATTAAAACTAAAATACTAAATACAAATCTCATTATTCAAGTGTCTCAGCTATGTACCTAAACTTTTACAGCCTTACTGTTAACTATAAACACTATACACACAAGAACACATTTCTAGGGAATCATAAAATACACACAAATATCACAAAACTGTCAAAAGTTGCGTTGGTACGGGTCCCGGAATGAGGTCAATTCAACAAAAAGCACTAGTCTGGTAGTGAGTGCTAGTTCTGGATGGGTTACCTATTTGTGACATCGTTGTATGCCAATATTCTAGTGTTATTATTAACTGATCGACTCACCTGCTCACACGAGCGTGTGTGCTCAAAGCGAGGGACAGGGATAGAAATAAGCAAGCTTTTACACTAAGCGGAGTGTTTTTACGCTAGAAATAATGCTTTAAATCAATTTTTGCGAACTAGGTTATGATGTTCAAAAGTAAATAGCTGTGCCTAGGTCTGGAACAATGGAATTTCGAGCTTTATTCCAACAAAAAGGCTTTCTTCTTATTCATTGTAAAAAAACCTTTTGTAATATTGAATGGAATAATAAGACATTTATGTAGATAATGTACGGTACTGCAAACATGTAGTACGTCAAACACAACATAATTATAATACAAGTAGTTTTTGTGTAGTTCATCATCAGCCTATAGCAGTCCACTGCTGGACATAGGCCTCCCCCAATGAGCGCCCTGTCTTCAGCTTGCCGCATCCAGCATCTACCTGCAGTCTTTCGCAGGTCGTCATCCCACCTGGTCGGAGGACGTCTTACACTACGTTTACCGAGTCGTGGTCTCCACGACTCGGTAAACGTAGACTCTTTGTGTAGTTATGTATATTAAAATATTAATGTAATTGTCTATTCCCTATTCAGTTGTGCTTTTGTTGTTAATTACTGGACAGTAAGATGGAACAGAAACGTGTATCGGTCACGACTATAAGTCGCGACTATATGATTTAGTCACGAGTTTGTGGGCAAATGTTTCTACCTCTATGTATGTAAACTAAAAAAAAGTTTAGTACTATTTTATTTTAATTTCATTTTGCTTTAAGCGTTACTGACAGCCTTTGAAATGTGTAAAGCTGTTCATATGTATTAGATATACACACATAAAGGACTGACTGGAGTCCAAATGCGGAAACAGGAGTACCTCCATCTAAAACCTAAAACCTAATGTATTATAACCGTCTGAAACAGGCTCCATAAAGAATGTTGCAGTTTGTGATGCGAGTATTGTGACTCAAACGCTTATTTCTCAATCGTCTGTTTGACGATCTCAAGTGTCGCCTTCGCGTCGCGTGACTTTTTGTCGCGTCTTATATTCCCACACCTGTTCTGTGTATCGGAGCGGGCAGCTCGGTAAGGCGTGTATTGCACGCATGGGGCACCCTGTTGGAGCGGCTGCGGCCGTCGATTGATCGCTGGATCGGGCTATTATTGTATGTACTGGACTGGATCTATCTTGGGCATGGCGTTCTTGTCATCTAGGGTGGAGTGTGAGTGGTAAGAAACCAGTGTGATAAAAAATCACTACATAGTATAAAACAAAATCGCTTCAACTAAAGACGTATACATGTACCTGTTCAGGTTCTCCTTGAGAGGTCGCACCGCTAAAGCTTTTCTGTGAATGCGTTAATTGTTTTATGGCTAAGCGAGAAACTGATGTCAGGGTACATTTGTGTCACATCTTGTTTATCGTTAATGTTGTTTTAATTATATGAAAATTGATTATTTTTAACTTGGATTATAGTAAAAATGTCTAAATACGATATGATATTCAATTCATATTATATTATTTAAATAAATAAATAAATAAATATTCAAACCCAGCCGGTTTGAAGTTTGTTTTTGAGGATAATGTGTATTTGTTATTGGTTGATCATCATATTAGCTTTAGTAAACAAACGCTGAACACCTCATCCTGAACCTGAACCTCAGCGCAGGCCTCTCCTGTTAAACGCCTTATTGACTTTTATATCATGGTGGTAATGCCCGTAATCCCCACGCTGGACATGCGGATTGGGGATGGCAGTCAGTCGTAAATTTTTCTGCAGGCGGCGCTGCCCCTGATGGATAATCCTTAGTGGCCTCTTACGACAACCGCGGGAAGAGTTGGGTGGTGCAAATTCTAGGCCGGCACCACACGGCACCGAACACAGAACTACTAAGCCAGAACTCGCAGTATTTAGTACTTTGCACCACAACACTGACGCAGAACATCCATCATTCGCATTATGTTTGGGCAATCTGCGTGATAATTTGACTCGGATTAGTGAGATGGATTCCTCATTCATCAATAAGATGATCTGCGTATTCCAAGGTTCCTATACAACTAACCTATATCTACCTATATGACTTGCTTTGAGCAGGCTGATGAGTTTTATTATCATACGAGTATGTGATTTTTTCACCAATTTGGCAAATAATCCTAAGAATCAGCAGTATCATAGTCAGTACTCTCCCGAATCCACGATAAAAAATCTGCATTATTTATATATATTGCCTAAGCTGGTAATACAATTATGTAGATTGTAGGCGATAGCTCTCAGCAGTAAGAAAAGCTTCTTTGCGTCACTCAGTTAATAGCTTAAGGTATAGCAAGGCAGGCGATAGAGAAGTGCTAGAGCCTGGATTTTTATGGTAGTCGCAGTAACAGAGCTTAAGTGGCACTTAATCAACGGCAGGAACCTACTATACCCTCCGTTTATTAAGCGCAGGTATTGACCGCTTGCAAAATAAGATGAAATAGATATTATAATAGAATAACATTTATATGGACACAGGTAAAAAAAAAGTAAAAAATAAACAAACCGAAAATAAAAAAAGTATTACATGACCTGAAGAAATTTCAAACATCCTTTTACAAACTTTCTTTTATCGAAATGATCTTGATGATGAGAATTAATGAGAGTGAGGATATTTTATTTCTTACTTAATCAATAAAAATAAAACATACATGATTAAAAAAAGACAGAGCAGACAATTTTTGCAATTGAGTCACAAAACAGTCTATATCTCAACATTATGAACTCTGACAGTAAGAAAGGTGTTCTGGTTACTTCATTCGATTAATAGCTTATCAAGGAAGGCGATAGAGGGGTGATAGAGCCTGGAAGTTTATAGTTGTCGCAGTAACAGTGCTTACGCGGCACCTAATCAGCGGCAGGTAATTCCACCGGCCGCTCGCCAGCTGATTGGATATCGACCGGATCGGCTGCAGTCTTGGCTATGGATGGTTTTTGTTATTGATGGACGCATTGGGAAGAGTAAGATGTTTGCTTGGCTGTTGATTTTTTATCTGCGTTTAGACGGGAACTGTTCCAATTTTATTTATAGAAATAAGCACAAACACAACAGTCATTTAAAATGGGATATTTACCATGATTTGCGTTCAGTTATTCCGTGATCATGTCGCATGAAACTGTGCCGAAATATTGGAAAACTCAAATATCTAATCATGGTTAATATCCCGTTTTAAATTACTTTTGTGTTAAACCATGACAGTTTCAAAAGTTTCAATTTTTTTTTTAGTTTATAAAAACACCAACCTATTTTCTGTCAGTCATTTGGTAATAATAAAATAATAATAAAAAAAACTTCGGTATATATTTTTTTGAGTTTTGTGGTACCCTGTGAAATTAACTGTAACAATTTAATCAAACTTCAATAGTAAAAACATTGGTTTCGAAACAAGAGAAGACAAAAATAATTCATCTCGCTACATTTATAAAACAACAAACAAAAGTTTTTACTGTTCTCACTAGATTTCACTCAGTGTTTCCACACAAGTTCCAAACAATCACACGTCGCCAACATTGTAAGCGTTAGCTTCGTTGACCAAGACTGCTCAACTTACAAGTATATGACTTAGACGCGAAACTTTAGCAACGTCCATAAATGCAAAGCAGTCGCCATAACTATTCTGCCCTGATTCATTCCCTCACAGAATACAGCGTTGCGCTGTGGGGTGCGTTCAGTAACTTTGTCCGGCAACCTTCTGATGACCAATGGTACTTTTTTGATCACCATGATATAAGGTTTTTGATATTATTATGCGTAAGCCTTCGCCCTCGGATTAATATCTAAATGTAAATTTATTCTTTGAACAGGATTGAAAAACTTTTTTTAATGTGTAGAGCTAACGGCACAACGGTCCGTAGGAGGTCACAAAAATTTTCGAATCGTTGGTAACTTGATATCGTAGCTCTGTTGGTTAGAGCACGCCCGTACTTAGACAAGGTCGCGGATTTAAGTCGCGCCGAAATCGAATTTTTTTAGGATATTATTTAACTCACCATGATATATTCCATTCGGGACAAAAGTTTCACTAGAGAAGTCTGTACTAGTAGTTATTAATTGACATAATAGTCGTATTTATGTTTCAAAACTTGAGTTGCTGGGATTATTACGGGCACTTTAAATTTCATGAAGCCCTGTCCATTATCATTGTCATTATTATAATTACTAGTACCTACCTATGTCAAACTGGCGTTGTGTGAAAGTTTTCTACAAGTACCTATTGTAAACTACATAACTATACACTGCTAAAACCCATAACCCTACGTTCCCGTCTAGTATAAGTAGTAAAAATTAACCGCCGCGTTATTCTCACACGGAGTCGAACCGTACTGAACGCGCCCGAGAAGTTCACTCATAAATAAGTTGGCGAGGGTACTTGGCTCCCCTCGAATGCGAGTCCAAGATGCCTTTGACAAGTCCCGACCATTCTGTCTCGCGATTTATTTCGTTGTTGCTTTGCTAACTTATGAGAATTACGAGTTTGTAGAGGTTGAATTGTGGCGCATGGCTCTCGGAAGTTGTTTTGGAGTAGTTTGATCTATGAATGACAGGCGTTCTCATTGCCTTTGTGTGTTTTGGTGTCGTTATTTTAAACTAAAATATTATTCGAGGATTTTACTGTTAGAGATAAGAACTAGTTCTATAACAGATAAGGTACACAGGTTATTGTATTAGGATCAGCTCACACCGAGACCAAACGCGACGCGACGCTGCGCGCACTTTGATACAAAGATTACTTTTATATGTAATTATATACTAGCTATGCCCCGAGGCTTCGTCCGCGTGGAAAATTATGTATCAAATGGTTCATAAACCTTCCTCTTGAATCATTCTATCTATTAAACAGTCGGATAAAAACCGCTAACAGACAGACATCGGGAAGCGACTGTGTTGTATATGTATTGATATAATATATAATACTATGATCTTTTCAGTAGTTTTAGAGATCTTAGATAACAAACATCTTCACATCACCTACAAACTTTCGCTTTTATAATAAAAGTTATATCTATGCAAAGCCACAGGCTGTTTCATATTGTACTGATAAAGTTCTCGCCCAGAAGTGAAAATAATGAGTGATTGTCGAGATAAATGTGATTGAAAAACATCTTGAGGGGAGAATACAGTCGTTTTTTGCGCCTGAAATTCATTGAACCACGAACTTTGAGATAAGGGTTTGTGAATGTAAAATTTTGTTGGTAGTTTTTCTGATTAATATTATTTTCATATCTCACGAAGAACCGACAACCTCTGGGGTAAACGTGTTCTTGAGTGGAGACCGCGACTCGGCAAACCTATTGTAGGATGCCCTCCGGCGAGGTTGGATGACGACCTGCGAGGTACTGCGGGCAGATGCTGGATACGTCAAGCTGAAGAAAGGGCGCTATGGCGCTTACTGGGAGAGGCCTATGTCCAGCAGTGGTCTAACATAGGCTGATGATGATTATTATTATATTTTGAGGGGTAAAAGACATGAGCAAGACAACCTCAATGTAACTGGATAAAATTTTGACGTATATAACGGGAAAGTACCTATTCTGAGATTATGATAATGATAAAATACCATTTATCATTATAATAATCTCTGAATAATGATAAATACCATTTATCATTATCATAATCACAAAATCAGCCTAGTATCAACGACTGTTAATGGTAGCATTATGACTCCCCTAAAAGTTATTCAAAATTAACTTATCCCCAAAACCTGCTGGTACAGCGCCAAAATGGAGAACTTTTGAGCTTATCTGTTATTAAATCTTAACCAAACCTGAATGCCTAGGCCAGTTTTCAATTACGTTCTCTGACTAACCAGCAGGTAACCTTGATAAAACCGAAATTGCCCGCACAAATTTTGAGGTCTGTTTCGAGACAGTTTGAACTCTGAGATTCGCATTCCATGTTGGTTGATTGTGGAAACATTTTCTGTCATGTTCACATAAATAAGCTATTCATACTATTTTTTTTAAGAATTAGCAAGCTGAAGTGGCTGTCGGCCGGCCATATCTCACGAAGAACCGACAACCGCTCTCGGGTAAACGTGTTCTTTAGTGAAGACCACGACTCGTTAAACATAGTATAGGTCACCCTCCGGCCAGGTGGGATGACGAGCTGCGAAATACTGCAGGGAGATGCTGGATGTGTCAAGCTGAAGACAGGGCGCTTTGGCGCTCATTAGTGGAGATCTATGTCCAGCTGTAGACTAACATAGGCTGATGATGATGATGATGATACTAATTTTACTTTTCTCATGGATTCGCACTAATATAATAAATACCAAAAATTTTATGTTGGATGGATGGTCAGTTGTTGGTTGTTTGTTTTCCAGCCAAAACTACTGAACAGAACAGGCTGAAATTTTACATACATGCTACTTTTTTCCCGGAAAATACCGTACGAAGCTGCAGGCAAAGCTAGTCATAGATAGAGGGTAGTCTTATAATTGGTTGGTTGGTTTTTTATGTACGATGGTGCACGAAAGAATAATTCGCCTGTGGACTAACAAACGTAAGTAAAATCAGCTTAATGATGGCGAATAAAAATATGATTTTGTAGTTAAATAAATTTCACACTTCGTTTTCAGAGTTTTAATGACCCGGCAATATGCAACAAAGGGAAGTTGATTAATTTTACACAGTACCCTCATTGAATATATTATTGTAATTTTAATTAAAAACTGTTTGTAACTATCCTGAACACATTTTGTCGACAGGCTCTTGTATATAACGTTCAATATTAAATAAATAAATAATAAAAATAAATAATGCTGGACAATTCACACAGCATTATCTAGCCCCATGGTAAGCAGAGCTTGTGTTATGGGTACTAGATAACTGATATATGTACAATACAATATATTACATAGATAGATATTTTTTATTATACATAGAAAACGACCAGAACTCCCGGTACAAATATCTGCAGATCGTACACACAATTGTTCCGAGGCGGGAATCGAACCCGCAACCTCCTGCGTCGCAGGCGGACCTTCGCCCACCGCGCCACATCGGTCGTCAAAATATTAAAATTAGACCTGTTACCGATATATACTGAATTTTAGAGTTGTTATAAATCAGTAAGTTCAATTTATTACCAATGACTACATTATCACTCATATTAATATGACAATTAAATACTACAGTACAATGAATAATCTTATTTTTAAAAAATTGTGCATTATATTCTTTGTAAAAAGGCTTATTACAAAATATCAGTTTATCTAGAAGATAAAAAAGCTTGGAACGAGTTTTGCTCCAACTCAAAATCTAACGATTTACAGATATGCAAATCATATGTACTAGACACATAAGTTATGAACATACTAGTGGTTTCTTCTCACTTCTTCCTGAAGTGAACATCAATATAATAATGAATAGTATAAAATATGACTTGCCTAAGTGCTTATTTGTAAGCCTAAAGAAATAAACTTTCATTTCATTTCATTTCATTTCTTAAACTTAACCCTAAATTATAGCACATGCAGAGTGGAGACTGCTTTTGTCAGTTTCTCTGTTAATTAAAGGTATATATAAGAAAGGTATATATAAAAGGTATGTATTATAGGTTATTTATAAGAGTATGTATAGTATTCGTCTCTGTTCTGGCAAAATAGAAAAACAGTTTACATTTTTAAATTTTACTAATAATATAATGATAAGTCCTACTAATATGATAAACGCGAAAGTTTGTAAGTATGGATGGATGGATGTTTGTAACTCTTTCACGTAAAAACTACTGAATGGATTTCAATGAAACTTTACAATAATATAGCTTATACATCAGAATAACACATAGGCTACAATTTATAAAGATATATTGTATATTATCCAAAATATCTATCACAACGCGGGTGAAACCGCGGGGCGCAGCTAGTATGACATACAAATCTGGTTCCACATATGCCTTAGGTAGATGCATCTTTACACACGTCTATGATTCACATTCCATTCGATTCGTGCACTACGAAATGTACATAAATTTTCTGGTCGATGTTAACTTTGACCGCTTTCCGACATTTCCCGTAACATATCGACGTATTTCAACCATGGTTTATGACAATAACGCTATGTCCTTATTCGCTAAGCCACACGAAGTTTTTAAAATACTAACACAAACTTGTAATAAACTTTAAAATATTGAATATAAACTCAAAACGAACCACTATATTATAACAGCGATAAAACTTTTTTTCAAATAGTTGCTAGTACAAACAATTTTGTGCTCAATTTATACTGAAATGCCAGCAGAGGCACGACGAGCACTTTCAGTGTGAAATAAAAGAAATTTAAACGTTGTGTCTAATCTCATCTGTCTTTTTGACAAATTATTTTATCTACATACATACTTATATACATACCTACCTCATATCATCATCATGATCATCGTCAACTTATATTAGTCTATTGCTGGACATATGCCTCCCCCAATGAGCGCCATAGCGCCCTTTCTTCAGCTTCACGCGTCAAGCATCTGCCCGCAGTCCTTCGCAGGTCGTCATCCCACCTAATATGTTTACATATAATAAAAAGATATGTTATATCTAATATCAGCATCGGTTAATCTGGCTGCGCGCTTCTTGTTATGGGAGAGGACGTCATTTTCAATCCCATTCTCTAGGTAGGTACGCATGCTATAGTTTCTTCTAGTAAGGTTTGGGGTGTCAGTTATTGTATCAATGCAATACTACTAGCTTAGCGAATAAGTTACGCGGATTGAAACTGATGTGCCTTTACTAAAAGTAATCATCAATTATTTTGTGGCTTTTGCGGGTGACGTATAGATTCGGAGCGATATTAAATTTTTGTGGTGTAGCTGATAATTTTTATTAAATTTGGAAATCATTTAATATTTTACGCATTAACATTTATAATTTACCACATTATTAAACGTAAAACTACGTAGATACAACTACAATAAGCTTTGTTAGTCTCACTTAGGTTGTAGAACTACCTATTAGAAAAGCAGTATCCTTACCAGTTTTTAAAACTCACGTAAAGGAGTTTTTCCTGTCATAATAGTTAATATTGGTACTGATTATTTATTTATATTATATCTAAGTATCATATTATAAATATATAAGTTATATATTTAGTTAGGTATTTGTAACATTAGCATGCTGAAGTGGCAGTGGGCCGGCCATATCTCGCGAAGTACAGACTGCCGCGCGCTGGGGCAAACGTGTTCTTGAGTGGAGACAACGACTCGGTAAACGTATTGTAGGACGCCCTCCGACCAGGTGGGACGACGACCTGCGAAAGACTGCAGGTAGATGCTGGATGCGGCAAGCTGAAGACTGGGCGCTATGGCGCTTATTGGGGGAGGCCTATGTCCAGCAGTGGACTGCTATAGGCTGATGTTGATGATGATTTGTAATATTTATTTATTATTTGACTTTAAGTATTCATTATGTTATGTTCATATTTATTCTAGGTTAACTTTGCTACACCCCCTGCCTTTCTTAAAATCACTAATTCTTTCCATCAAATATTGCCTGGAAGAGATCACTTCTAAGCGATAAGGCAGCCCTTTTTACTTGTCATATGCGACAAGCAAAAAGGGCTGCCTTATCGCTGTCAATGTAATTTTTTGTAATGATCTGCATCTGTTGTACTATAAAGAATTTTTGTATTGTATTGTACTACTGAGGAAAGCATCTCGTTGGTCCCTTCACGCATCTCGATCCCATACAGCTGGATCTCGATCCCCACGCTGAAACGGTAACCAATAATAAATACATGGTATAAAACAAAGTCGCTTCACGCTGTCTGTCTGTCCCTATGTATGCTTAGATCTTTAAAACTACGCAACGGATTTTAATGCGGTTAATTTAATGAATAAATAGTGTTCGACTATCCACACAGCATCATCTAGCCCCAAGCTAAGCAGAGCTTGTGTTATGGTACTGAATGACTAAATAGTACAATAGATTACATAGATACATATTTTTCATTATACATAGATAACGACCGGAACAACTATCTGCAGATCGTACTCACAATTGTCCCGAGGCGGAAATCCAACCCGCAACCTCCTGCGTCGCAGGCGGACCATTGCCCACCGTGCCGCAGAGGTCATATAAATGGATAGAGTGATCCAAGAGGAAGGTTTAGAAATTATTTGACATAATTTGACTTATAGATTACTACGCGGGCGAAGCCGCGGGATCGCAGCTAGTAATTAAATAACCCGGTAAACATAAAAAAAACTTCAGTGCTCTCGAGTTGAGAACGTACTGTACGATCTTCATAATGAATCAGATGTTTCCTACATAGTTTTTAATATCTGTAATGAAAGCTGCAAATATGATGCCGGGTGCATACCTTCCGTTGAGGCGCTACCTCTTTGTGGTGCGAGCTTGGTGGGGAAACTAGCGAGAAGAAACTAACACCCAGCGAACTTCAAGAAATTTTTCAGGAAATAATCAAAGTTGTCGATAATAAGCAGAAACTTAAGTATTCTGATGATACTTGCGTTGCGTCTACTTAGGAGGTTCTTTCTAGTTAGAAAAAAACTACAGTATCAGCTAAAAAACTCACACATCATAGCGCGAGTTAAATTTTAATATCTTCCCTATATCTTTTACAATTCTGGCACAGTCTGGTTAATGCATGGTGCATTGACCTGAACCATTAATGACCGTCGACACCAATATTGCCATACATATCGATTCTTTGCGGTTACAGTCCAGTTGACAGCACAAAGTTTCTGTGACGTAATCTAAAAAACCATTATTGTATATGGTACTAGATGCGCCCCGCGGCTTTGCCCGCGTGGAAATCTATGTGCCAAATGGTTTATAAACCTTCCTCTTCAATCACTCTATCTATTAAAAAAACCACATTAAAATCAGTTGCATAGTTTTAAAAATCGGAAGTGATATTGTTTTATACTATGTAGTGATAGAGATGAAATAGCCATAATATATCGGTTACATCTACGGCTTAAAAAACCTACTTCTCGCTTGGCTGTCCGCTCCGCTCATCGCTTTACCTACTACCACGCCATTACCCTCCGTTTCATTTACCAATGCGAAACGAAAGTGCGCGACGTCGGGATGCATTAGTAAATTACTCACGTACCAAGTCTGTGTTCGTGCTAGTGCTTTTCGAAAAGTTTGAATTCGTCCCCGGATTGTGTATGTCGCAGGAATGGAGAGAGATTTGCAGTGAACTGATTGATGTTTAATAGATTTGTTGTATGTTTGTTGTTTTTGGCCTATGACCAGCTGTGGACATGAAAATTGTGGGCTGATTATCATCATCACTAATCGCTTCAGTGCGAATCGTTGTATGTGCGTGAATGTATGTATACGCAAATGTATATGGTACGACTTAGCAAAGTTCGGAGATAAATTTTCAAGGTATTTAGGTTTTTTTGATAACTAAATGGAATCGATATCGTGGATATCGTGGAATTCTCTCCCACACCAAATTCGTGCTAGCCCCTCACTCTTCGTTTTCAAGCGTAAAGTCAAAGAGTCAAATCTATCTTCATATTTCTGTTGTATTTTATGTATATATTATATGTATATATGTAAGTATTTAATTTTTTTATTTAGGTTATATAGTATTTTATATTTGTTATTGTTATATAGTATATATTAGTATAATTAATAAGTTAGTTAAAATTTAATCTTTTGTATATTTCTTATTTCATTTCGTTTATGCACATGTACCCACTTCTCTCTTCACTTTGTATCTCTCTCCCAATAAGGTTTGCTGGAAGAGAACTCTTTTTAGGGTTAAGTTCGCCTTTGTTTAAATTTTCTAGAATAAGTTTTGTGTTATGTTTTTCGTGCAAAAAAGTATAAATAAATAAATTACAGAGGAAACGTCGGACTGCAAAAGTAACTTGAGAAGTTATTTAAAGTAGTAAAAATAAGGTCATAAATGTTACCATCAACATGATATAATCAGTAAAAAGGGCTTAGTTTTATTCCGGTTGCGATACATTAGTTATTTGAATGTAAGCACTGCAAACATTGTAAAGCTCCGTTTTCGACTCCTACCGTACTCCGTACCTGCGAATGCAAGCCAAACCGGAAACTGATTTGTTTAATTAACACCGTATTCGGCCGCCGCCGGCCTACAGTATTAGTTTGTTGTTTATGCCTTTAATTAATAGACTGTGCAAAAATCGGTAACGTCCAAAAAAAATGGAGAGTGGTTTTTCGTGTACATAACGAACACATTTTAAAATAAGCTAGAATATATTGAAACCAGAAAAAAAGGTCAACCATTTTTTGTATTGACGTGCATGTGCTTTGTGCACGTGTAAAAAAACAAAAATAAACGTGTTTAAAATTTAAAAAATTAAAGGCACACATACAAAGTGCGTGTTGCGTTCGCTTTAAAATAAAAGCACTGATAAAGGTCCACTTCACAAAGATATTGATAAACACATTTTACTTGAGCATTTTTTTTAGGGCTTATTTTTAGAGTATTTTTTGAAAATCATTATTTATATATTATTTTATTTTAAGCCATTACTGTCCCACTGCTGGGCAAAGGCCTCAAAAAATCTTTTTGATTTTTTTTTTTGAAAATCATACTAAATTATAAATCCGATAGTTTTGATGTTTGGATATTTTATAACCGTTTCACGTCTAAAACCACTAACTGGATCGGGCTGAAACTTTACATACAAGGTCCTGGGAGTTCCTATGTTTTAATATGCTTCTTAAATAAATAAATATTCTTCCATAAATCAGTTCTCATGTGATAGAAATAACCTTAAAACCTTTCCATAGAAACAAGGAGCGCGAGGCCATGGGCAGTAATGATATGAAAGTATTATTCTTATAAAAAAGTATATACATAATATTATACTTATATTCGTGCCGATAACAAAACTGAGAAAGATAAAAAGGATAAATATTTAGGTTCCTTTTCATGTTAGATAACGAGTAAGAGTAAACATGTGTCTATAGGTCCCAGACTGCCACATAGCCAGTGTTTTGCAATATTCATACTAAGGTCTGGAACGCTTAATAACATTTTTTTCAATTTAGGTGAAGTGTGCTTACCTCCATGAAATAGGCTATATTTGCTTAACCCTTTCCATTTACTCCCTGTAGGTTTAAAAAATGGGAATCTTGACTGCCTTATTCACTTGAGTTCTTACACTTTACAGCAAAGAGGTCTCTAAACGGTGCTCTGCTAACTGAAAGAGAACAGAATATTATTTTTTTCACTTTGAAATAATAGGAGCGAACCTATCGAAAGGCATAAATCGAGGTCGATAAAACTGAGAATATTATCCTAGGCTTCTAACACATGTAAATCACAACATAAACATTAGTATTTTTACAGCATTTTTTGACATTAATTCTACTCGAAATAACTGCAAATTTTAGCTTAGATTTTTTTTTTTAATAGAAAAACATTTATTGCCTTAATTGAACAATAAGATAGATTATGACTTATACCCATTTAAATAAAACTAAAAACTAAGACAAAAGGAGTTGTTAATTCAGAATGTTGCTGTATGCACTAATATTTTTTTTAGCACTTTATTATAAGTATTAATACAACGGGTATTTATCGCGTTTATTTACCTATTTTTCCCGACGCTTCAACAAAAATGAAATGAAAAAATCAAATGAAAATATATTTATTCTGATAGAGCAAAAAACTTAATTATCTAACTATAGTAAAGAAATACAGCACACGACTTAAAAAGACTTAAAGTATATAATTGATAATATGCATTGATTTATATATAATATTTATTTTATTATTAATAGACATATCTAAATTAATTTAATTCAACAGGGTTACACACTGTCGTGGTCACGGGATGACTGTTGAACCGTCGGGAAAAATAGTTAAATAAACGCGATAAATACCCTTTGTATTAATACTTATAATTATGTGTTCAGATCGCGTAAGTTTAAAAATATTTATTGTTTAAGAGGAGCATTTATTGTTTAGTACTCACCTAGTTACCTACTTTCTAGAGTGGAGACCACGACTAGGTAAACGTAGTGTAGGACGCCCTCCGACCAGGTGGGATGACGACCTGCGAAAGACTGCAGGTAGATGCTGGATGCGTCAAGCTGAAGACAGGGCGCTATGGCGCTCATTGGGGGAGGCCTATGTCCAGGTTTTAGTTAGGCCGTCGAGTTGCATGTTTTTAATTCTCTGTGTGGATAGCGCTGTAGACCACATTGTGAATATCGCTCATCTTTACATTATTACCTACGAGCATAAATACTAATTCAAATGTATAAAAAGTTTAATGTAGACTACATTAAACTCTCCTCAATAAATAAACAAATAAATTTCAAATGATGTGTAAAATTGTAGATAATTTACGCTCTCGAGTGCATTTTCCTTGATGGTAATTTTATAAAGCTCCCACCCCCTTATCTCTAGAATCCCCGCCGCATAGCTGTTTATATGCGAATAAACTGTATGATGTGGTTTATTAACACTTTGAGTGCTGAAATCACACGGTATGTGTTTTCTACAAGTGACTAATAGGATTTCAATGAAACTTTACAATAATATAGCTTATACATCAGAATAACACATAGGCTACAATTTATAAAGATATATTGTATATTATCCAAAATATCTATCACAACGCGGGTGAAACCGCGGGGCGCAGCTAGTATGACATACAAATCTGGTTCCACATATGCCTTAGGTAGATGCATCTTTACACACGTCTATGATTCACATTCCATTCGATTCGTGCACTACGAAATGTACATAAATTTTCTGGTCGATGTTAACTTTGACCGCTTTCCGACATTTCCCGTAACATATCGACGTATTTCAACCATGGTTTATGACAATAACGCTATGTCCTTATTCGCTAAGCCACACGAAGTTTTTAAAATACTAACACAAACTTGTAATAAACTTTAAAATATTGAATATAAACTCAAAACGAACCACTATATTATAACAGCGATAAAACTTTTTTTCAAATAGTTGCTAGTACAAACAATTTTGTGCTCAATTTATACTGAAATGCCAGCAGAGGCACGACGAGCACTTTCAGTGTGAAATAAAAGAAATTTAAACGTTGTGTCTAATCTCATCTGTCTTTTTGACAAATTATTTTATCTACATACATACTTATATACATACCTACCTCATATCATCATCATGATCATCGTCAACTTATATTAGTCTATTGCTGGACATATGCCTCCCCCAATGAGCGCCATAGCGCCCTTTCTTCAGCTTCACGCGTCAAGCATCTGCCCGCAGTCCTTCGCAGGTCGTCATCCCACCTAATATGTTTACATATAATAAAAAGATATGTTATATCTAATATCAGCATCGGTTAATCTGGCTGCGCGCTTCTTGTTATGGGAGAGGACGTCATTTTCAATCCCATTCTCTAGGTAGGTACGCATGCTATAGTTTCTTCTAGTAAGGTTTGGGGTGTCAGTTATTGTATCAATGCAATACTACTAGCTTAGCGAATAAGTTACGCGGATTGAAACTGATGTGCCTTTACTAAAAGTAATCATCAATTATTTTGTGGCTTTTGCGGGTGACGTATAGATTCGGAGCGATATTAAATTTTTGTGGTGTAGCTGATAATTTTTATTAAATTTGGAAATCATTTAATATTTTACGCATTAACATTTATAATTTACCACATTATTAAACGTAAAACTACGTAGATACAACTACAATAAGCTTTGTTAGTCTCACTTAGGTTGTAGAACTACCTATTAGAAAAGCAGTATCCTTACCAGTTTTTAAAACTCACGTAAAGGAGTTTTTCCTGTCATAATAGTTAATATTGGTACTGATTATTTATTTATATTATATCTAAGTATCATATTATAAATATATAAGTTATATATTTAGTTAGGTATTTGTAACATTAGCATGCTGAAGTGGCAGTGGGCCGGCCATATCTCGCGAAGTACAGACTGCCGCGCGCTGGGGCAAACGTGTTCTTGAGTGGAGACAACGACTCGGTAAACGTATTGTAGGACGCCCTCCGACCAGGTGGGACGACGACCTGCGAAAGACTGCAGGTAGATGCTGGATGCGGCAAGCTGAAGACTGGGCGCTATGGCGCTTATTGGGGGAGGCCTATGTCCAGCAGTGGACTGCTATAGGCTGATGTTGATGATGATTTGTAATATTTATTTATTATTTGACTTTAAGTATTCATTATGTTATGTTCATATTTATTCTAGGTTAACTTTGCTACACCCCCTGCCTTTCTTAAAATCACTAATTCTTTCCATCAAATATTGCCTGGAAGAGATCACTTCTAAGCGATAAGGCAGCCCTTTTTACTTGTCATATGCGACAAGCAAAAAGGGCTGCCTTATCGCTGTCAATGTAATTTTTTGTAATGATCTGCATCTGTTGTACTATAAAGAATTTTTGTATTGTATTGTACTACTGAGGAAAGCATCTCGTTGGTCCCTTCACGCATCTCGATCCCATACAGCTGGATCTCGATCCCCACGCTGAAACGGTAACCAATAATAAATACATGGTATAAAACAAAGTCGCTTCACGCTGTCTGTCTGTCCCTATGTATGCTTAGATCTTTAAAACTACGCAACGGATTTTAATGCGGTTAATTTAATGAATAAATAGTGTTCGACTATCCACACAGCATCATCTAGCCCCAAGCTAAGCAGAGCTTGTGTTATGGTACTGAATGACTAAATAGTACAATAGATTACATAGATACATATTTTTCATTATACATAGATAACGACCGGAACAACTATCTGCAGATCGTACTCACAATTGTCCCGAGGCGGAAATCCAACCCGCAACCTCCTGCGTCGCAGGCGGACCATTGCCCACCGTGCCGCAGAGGTCATATAAATGGATAGAGTGATCCAAGAGGAAGGTTTAGAAATTATTTGACATAATTTGACTTATAGATTACTACGCGGGCGAAGCCGCGGGATCGCAGCTAGTAATTAAATAACCCGGTAAACATAAAAAAAACTTCAGTGCTCTCGAGTTGAGAACGTACTGTACGATCTTCATAATGAATCAGATGTTTCCTACATAGTTTTTAATATCTGTAATGAAAGCTGCAAATATGATGCCGGGTGCATACCTTCCGTTGAGGCGCTACCTCTTTGTGGTGCGAGCTTGGTGGGGAAACTAGCGAGAAGAAACTAACACCCAGCGAACTTCAAGAAATTTTTCAGGAAATAATCAAAGTTGTCGATAATAAGCAGAAACTTAAGTATTCTGATGATACTTGCGTTGCGTCTACTTAGGAGGTTCTTTCTAGTTAGAAAAAAACTACAGTATCAGCTAAAAAACTCACACATCATAGCGCGAGTTAAATTTTAATATCTTCCCTATATCTTTTACAATTCTGGCACAGTCTGGTTAATGCATGGTGCATTGACCTGAACCATTAATGACCGTCGACACCAATATTGCCATACATATCGATTCTTTGCGGTTACAGTCCAGTTGACAGCACAAAGTTTCTGTGACGTAATCTAAAAAACCATTATTGTATATGGTACTAGATGCGCCCCGCGGCTTTGCCCGCGTGGAAATCTATGTGCCAAATGGTTTATAAACCTTCCTCTTCAATCACTCTATCTATTAAAAAAACCACATTAAAATCAGTTGCATAGTTTTAAAAATCGGAAGTGATATTGTTTTATACTATGTAGTGATAGAGATGAAATAGCCATAATATATCGGTTACATCTACGGCTTAAAAAACCTACTTCTCGCTTGGCTGTCCGCTCCGCTCATCGCTTTACCTACTACCACGCCATTACCCTCCGTTTCATTTACCAATGCGAAACGAAAGTGCGCGACGTCGGGATGCATTAGTAAATTACTCACGTACCAAGTCTGTGTTCGTGCTAGTGCTTTTCGAAAAGTTTGAATTCGTCCCCGGATTGTGTATGTCGCAGGAATGGAGAGAGATTTGCAGTGAACTGATTGATGTTTAATAGATTTGTTGTATGTTTGTTGTTTTTGGCCTATGACCAGCTGTGGACATGAAAATTGTGGGCTGATTATCATCATCACTAATCGCTTCAGTGCGAATCGTTGTATGTGCGTGAATGTATGTATACGCAAATGTATATGGTACGACTTAGCAAAGTTCGGAGATAAATTTTCAAGGTATTTAGGTTTTTTTGATAACTAAATGGAATCGATATCGTGGATATCGTGGAATTCTCTCCCACACCAAATTCGTGCTAGCCCCTCACTCTTCGTTTTCAAGCGTAAAGTCAAAGAGTCAAATCTATCTTCATATTTCTGTTGTATTTTATGTATATATTATATGTATATATGTAAGTATTTAATTTTTTTATTTAGGTTATATAGTATTTTATATTTGTTATTGTTATATAGTATATATTAGTATAATTAATAAGTTAGTTAAAATTTAATCTTTTGTATATTTCTTATTTCATTTCGTTTATGCACATGTACCCACTTCTCTCTTCACTTTGTATCTCTCTCCCAATAAGGTTTGCTGGAAGAGAACTCTTTTTAGGGTTAAGTTCGCCTTTGTTTAAATTTTCTAGAATAAGTTTTGTGTTATGTTTTTCGTGCAAAAAAGTATAAATAAATAAATTACAGAGGAAACGTCGGACTGCAAAAGTAACTTGAGAAGTTATTTAAAGTAGTAAAAATAAGGTCATAAATGTTACCATCAACATGATATAATCAGTAAAAAGGGCTTAGTTTTATTCCGGTTGCGATACATTAGTTATTTGAATGTAAGCACTGCAAACATTGTAAAGCTCCGTTTTCGACTCCTACCGTACTCCGTACCTGCGAATGCAAGCCAAACCGGAAACTGATTTGTTTAATTAACACCGTATTCGGCCGCCGCCGGCCTACAGTATTAGTTTGTTGTTTATGCCTTTAATTAATAGACTGTGCAAAAATCGGTAACGTCCAAAAAAAATGGAGAGTGGTTTTTCGTGTACATAACGAACACATTTTAAAATAAGCTAGAATATATTGAAACCAGAAAAAAAGGTCAACCATTTTTTGTATTGACGTGCATGTGCTTTGTGCACGTGTAAAAAAACAAAAATAAACGTGTTTAAAATTTAAAAAATTAAAGGCACACATACAAAGTGCGTGTTGCGTTCGCTTTAAAATAAAAGCACTGATAAAGGTCCACTTCACAAAGATATTGATAAACACATTTTACTTGAGCATTTTTTTTAGGGCTTATTTTTAGAGTATTTTTTGAAAATCATTATTTATATATTATTTTATTTTAAGCCATTACTGTCCCACTGCTGGGCAAAGGCCTCAAAAAATCTTTTTGATTTTTTTTTTTGAAAATCATACTAAATTATAAATCCGATAGTTTTGATGTTTGGATATTTTATAACCGTTTCACGTCTAAAACCACTAACTGGATCGGGCTGAAACTTTACATACAAGGTCCTGGGAGTTCCTATGTTTTAATATGCTTCTTAAATAAATAAATATTCTTCCATAAATCAGTTCTCATGTGATAGAAATAACCTTAAAACCTTTCCATAGAAACAAGGAGCGCGAGGCCATGGGCAGTAATGATATGAAAGTATTATTCTTATAAAAAAGTATATACATAATATTATACTTATATTCGTGCCGATAACAAAACTGAGAAAGATAAAAAGGATAAATATTTAGGTTCCTTTTCATGTTAGATAACGAGTAAGAGTAAACATGTGTCTATAGGTCCCAGACTGCCACATAGCCAGTGTTTTGCAATATTCATACTAAGGTCTGGAACGCTTAATAACATTTTTTTCAATTTAGGTGAAGTGTGCTTACCTCCATGAAATAGGCTATATTTGCTTAACCCTTTCCATTTACTCCCTGTAGGTTTAAAAAATGGGAATCTTGACTGCCTTATTCACTTGAGTTCTTACACTTTACAGCAAAGAGGTCTCTAAACGGTGCTCTGCTAACTGAAAGAGAACAGAATATTATTTTTTTCACTTTGAAATAATAGGAGCGAACCTATCGAAAGGCATAAATCGAGGTCGATAAAACTGAGAATATTATCCTAGGCTTCTAACACATGTAAATCACAACATAAACATTAGTATTTTTACAGCATTTTTTGACATTAATTCTACTCGAAATAACTGCAAATTTTAGCTTAGATTTTTTTTTTTAATAGAAAAACATTTATTGCCTTAATTGAACAATAAGATAGATTATGACTTATACCCATTTAAATAAAACTAAAAACTAAGACAAAAGGAGTTGTTAATTCAGAATGTTGCTGTATGCACTAATATTTTTTTTAGCACTTTATTATAAGTATTAATACAACGGGTATTTATCGCGTTTATTTACCTATTTTTCCCGACGCTTCAACAAAAATGAAATGAAAAAATCAAATGAAAATATATTTATTCTGATAGAGCAAAAAACTTAATTATCTAACTATAGTAAAGAAATACAGCACACGACTTAAAAAGACTTAAAGTATATAATTGATAATATGCATTGATTTATATATAATATTTATTTTATTATTAATAGACATATCTAAATTAATTTAATTCAACAGGGTTACACACTGTCGTGGTCACGGGATGACTGTTGAACCGTCGGGAAAAATAGTTAAATAAACGCGATAAATACCCTTTGTATTAATACTTATAATTATGTGTTCAGATCGCGTAAGTTTAAAAATATTTATTGTTTAAGAGGAGCATTTATTGTTTAGTACTCACCTAGTTACCTACTTTCTAGAGTGGAGACCACGACTAGGTAAACGTAGTGTAGGACGCCCTCCGACCAGGTGGGATGACGACCTGCGAAAGACTGCAGGTAGATGCTGGATGCGTCAAGCTGAAGACAGGGCGCTATGGCGCTCATTGGGGGAGGCCTATGTCCAGGTTTTAGTTAGGCCGTCGAGTTGCATGTTTTTAATTCTCTGTGTGGATAGCGCTGTAGACCACATTGTGAATATCGCTCATCTTTACATTATTACCTACGAGCATAAATACTAATTCAAATGTATAAAAAGTTTAATGTAGACTACATTAAACTCTCCTCAATAAATAAACAAATAAATTTCAAATGATGTGTAAAATTGTAGATAATTTACGCTCTCGAGTGCATTTTCCTTGATGGTAATTTTATAAAGCTCCCACCCCCTTATCTCTAGAATCCCCGCCGCATAGCTGTTTATATGCGAATAAACTGTATGATGTGGTTTATTAACACTTTGAGTGCTGAAATCACACGGTATGTGTTTTCTACAAGTGACTAATATGCGTAAATCCACACTAGCGCAGCGGCTGAGAAAATACAGATCTTTGTGACTCAGCACAGCCGTAATATTTTTCGAACGAAACGCATGTGCGGCGCAACACAGCCGCTGTGTAGAGTGGCAGCACGAATTTTTTAGGTTAAAAATAAGGTCGCAGATGTCGAAAAAAAATCGCAGTCAAAGTGTTAAAGGCAAGGCTTCCTGAGAAAATAAAGCGTGCCGTCGTAGTTTATATTTTTATATTTTTGTTTGGTTCCTCACTACATTAGGCCACCTTGCGCACCACGGTCTGATACCGCTTTTGCGCTTAGCACGGCAGTATGATGCTCATAATCTCGTTCTTATTTGATGGGTTTATTGACGTTTTTGTTAGGTATTTCAACCAGTTATTTTCTCATGTTGTCAAGCTTTTATAAATAATTAATTATTATATTGGCATATTATTAATGGTATAAATTAAAGATAGTTTATAACGCGAGTAAAGATAGCAGGTTAACTAGTACGACTATCTATTCGACGTTAGGCATGAGTTAAAGCGTATTAAAAAAAAATTGTCATTTTTGGGCATTGTGACGTACCTCAGAAAACGTAAGCTATACGGAAGACCAGCGCTATGGTACGATTTGCTCTACCATAGCACATGCTGAGTGGAGACCGAGTTCTGTCAGTTTCTGTCGTCTGTTAATCTAAGTTTAGTTTATAAGAGTCTCTGTTCTGTTCTGACAAAATAAAAATCTTTTTACTTTTACTTTACTTTACTTTAGTTCACCTCATACTTTACAGCAGTATTGAATGACGCGTCGTTAAGATTACGGACTTTAAAGTCTTGATGTCGAAGTAGCTTTAACGTTACATTTTACCACTAATGAGTCTTCTGTTGAGACTTTAATCAAACCACACAATTTCGTCACTAAAGAAAAGCTTGGTATCTATATAAATTTTTCACTATTAGTATGTGAAAATCTAATGTTTCAATAGGTTTGATGTCCCGTATTTAAAGTCTAAAGTCGAGTGGAGACCACGACTCGGTAAACGTAGTGTAGGATGCCCTCCGACCAGGTGGGATGACGACCTGCGAAAGACTGCAGGTAGATCCTGTATGCGGCAAGCTGAAGACAGCGCGCTATGGCGCTCATTGGGGGAGGCATATGTCCAGTAGTGGACTGCTATCGGCTGGTGATGATGATGATGATAATTTAAAGCCTCGAAAAAAATTGCTTTATCAATGTCCTTAACTTATTAAGAAAAAATAAAGTTTGACAAAGTGTCTATCAATTTATGAACAAGCTTAAAAGTCTTTCCAAAATAAATTGTCGTAATAAAGCAACAAAATCATATTGATCAAAACTTTGTACAGTAAGGCGTAGTGCCCGCACATCTGTGTCCAAAGCGGAGATAAGGTAAAGCTAGGGCCTATTCTAGAGCTGAATTAGTCACTAATTTTAACGATAAATAAAAAAATAAAAAAAATGCTGGACAATTCACACAGCATTATCTAGCCCCAAGGTAAGCAGAGCTTGTGTTATAGGTACTAGATAACTGATATACATAATACAATACATTACATAGATAGATATTTTTATAATACATAGAAAACGACCAGAACACCCGGAACAAATATCTGCAGAGCGTACACACAATTGTTCCGAGGCGGGAATCGAACCCGCAACCTCCTGCGTCGCGGACCTTCGCCCACCGCGCCACATCGGTTCTCGACGATAGATCTTTAGATCCATACAAAAAGCTAGAGTGGTGTCCCGCTTAAGCGTTTTGGATGGATCTAAAGGCTAGCTTTTGAATAGTTTAACTCAATGTGATGTTATTGTTTCAATGTTATTTTTAATTTGCCATTGTTTATTTATTTTTATTTGTTGTATGACGATGTTTGACATTTGAGTAATATTAACATTCTAGAATTATTATTCATAATTAAATTGTTTTTCAATTGTATACATATTATGTATAAAAGTGATTTAATATTGTACTTCATTTTCTGTTTAGTATTTATTTTTGCTATAGTCTTATAATATATTTATTAATATCATGTGCATCTTATATAAAAAAATCCGATACGATGTAAATTCTTTGAGAAAAATTAAATGAACTACAAAAAAATACAAAATGTATTTATTCGTCAACACAAAAATGCTCGTACAGCATACAGCAGTATATTAACTAAACCCGATGTTTTCACGTCTACAAGGTTGCCATGAATTCTCCACTCCTCAGACAGCCACC
Organism: Eupithecia abbreviata; assembly: GCA_943735965.1. Classification (NCBI taxonomy): domain Eukaryota; kingdom Metazoa; phylum Arthropoda; class Insecta; order Lepidoptera; family Geometridae; genus Eupithecia; species Eupithecia abbreviata. The sequence continues at coordinate 7,502,344 of OX030982.1, read as the reverse complement.
TATATTGAAGTATGACGCTGCCTCAGCTGCTCGTCTCCCGTCTCCATTACACTAATTTGTGCGTTCAATCGACGTCTGGAAACGTCCCATGGGGCTCATTTGCCTGCATTTACCCCAGGTTTGCGTTTCTCTTGAAATTTGATTTATATTGTGATTTAGTCGAGACGGTTATCAATGGAAGATTATTATTTGTAGACTGGTGGAGGCCGATTTCGTTATAACCTTTTTGTGATGGTGATTATCTGTTTTTTATTTATTTATTTTACCCCGCATTAGGGGAGATGCAACGCTATGGTGCTCACTAGGGGAGGCCTATGACCAGCCATGGAGTAATATACGATGATTACTCCGCATTATTTCACTACAAGGCCTTAATTGTTCCTGCATAAATATCTAGAGCTAACGATTATAAATGAAATGTATATATTTTTTTTCTGTTTCTTAATCAAGAATTTTAGTATTATATGCACAAGCATATAACACTTTCATATCGCATTGATGTAAGAGAGCTCAGTATCAACTTTTTCGACCTAGGTATTAAAGTATTTTATATTGAGCAACATCAAGTTCTAAGTGAAATTAGGTTGGTTACATAAGTATTAATAACGATGGTTCTTGATGGCCCTTTAACTAAGCCGTGCTTTAGCTGAGCCTCTTTATAAGGAGTTTAGCTAGGTCACTACTACAATCTCTCTCTCTCTCTCTCTCTTAGCATTTCTTCGGCACTAGATCTTTTTTGGGGCCACACTCTGGATAACTTTAGGGCATAAAAGGTAAACTTTATTTTTTTATTCTTTTGACGACCGATGTGGCGCGGTGGGCAAAGGTCCACCTGCGACACAGGAGGTTGCTGCAGTACAGGGGTTCGATTCCCGCCTCGGAACAATTGTGTGCACGATCTGCAGATATTTTTTCCGGGTGTTCTGGTCGTTTTCTATGTATAATAAAAAAATATCTATCTATGTAATGTATTGTTTTATGTATATCAGTCATCTAGTACCCATAACACAAGCTCTGCTTAGCTTGGGGCTAGATGATGCTGTGTGAATTGTCCAGCATTATTTATTTATTTTATTTATTTATTCATCATTCATGTAAGGTATAGACAGTGATCCAACTGATTCCGAACTCCAAAACCGGAGCTATTAGCCAGATTGGCGTCTGCGTTACCCGTCTAATAGAATAATCTAAGTGCCTGCCTAATCAAACTGTCAAAAACTGAGGCTCGATCGCGTAAATTCTGATTACATCTGTACGCGGCGAGAATAACTTTCAAGATCAAAGTGTTTCAATATTGATTATGTTCGTTGTCAATATTTCAAGTAGCGACTTAACGAGGTACAGGGATTGGATTTATGGTAATTTTAATTTTTGTTTTGGAGTCATAAGCAAAGGTATTCGAAAAAATGGAAACCGTGAACTTTGAAGGAGTAATTTTAATATTTGATCTACCCACAGCATGTTTCGTCGCTTTTTTGCTTTTCGATATCATGTATACTATTTATTTTTATTTATTTATTTATTTATTTACGTAATCAGAACGGCCATAGGCCAATAATACTAATTACAGACTGTTAATCTAAAATATAGTTAGATTAAGGTTAAAACACAATATAGTTATACAATTAAATAATAATCAATCTGAAGTTATCATAGAAAATATTCTACTATAGTTTCAATTTATTATAGTCAACATAAAAAGTATAAAAACTAAATTATCTGATTCACAAACATATGTATCATGTTAGTACAGTTAACTTCACTGGGACGCTCTGTTTTGGTATCCCATATTCCCGTAGATACATGTGCGTGAAGATTATAATATTAGTATGATTGAATCCGGGATATTAAATGGTCACTTAGCATCCATGTTGATGTTTTTCTTTTTGTTATCTGTAGCTCTTGTCTTCTCTATGGTATAACGGAAGCGGAAATCAAGTCGTCGTTTAAGAAAACTTTATAGTAATTTATGATACCTACATACTAAAGTTTATAGGTTTCAATCAGTACAGCCGACTGTCCTTACGACATGAGTGTTGCAAATCTTGTTATAAGAAACTTAATAGAATCGTTCGTTATAACGATCCGAAGCAAGTCTCTGGCGCAGGACGTCTTCACCGCGAAATTTCCATAAATCAATTTCAATACAAACACCTCTTAGTGAACTCTGTCCGCAGTCTCGGCTCGTACGGTGCGAGTACTAGCGGTTGTTATGTAACAGCCTTTCCCTATGATTGCTTGGCTCAGATTTTACTAAAAATTGTGAAATCGAAGCAACCAAACCTAAACATTACAATGTCCATCTTTTTAAACAAAATAAAGAGTTTTGGCATGGTTTAACTTCGACTATGTGCAAAATCATTTAGAGTTATCCTGGTGGATATGCACCTACCCGTGATGGTGGACGATGGACTTTACGAGCTGTTTGTTTTTTCATAAAGTAAAGAGTCAAAGTAAGGATATCAGAGAACCGATATCCCGTTGGCTTAACATTGATTGCAGCCATCAAATATCATTCAGTTATTCAATAACTGAAATAATATTTTCTTTAATTGGTAGGTAATTATTCAAAATTGGTCAAGCTGAAGACAGGGCGCTATGGCGGTCATTGAGGGAGGCCTTTGTCCAGCAGTGGACTAATATAGGCTGATGATGATGATGATGATGAATTATTCAAAACCAAATCAAAATTCAAAATGAAAATCTTCTGAGAAGACTTGTTTCTCTCTTTGTTCGTATTGTCAAAACTTTCGATTGGATTTCTGCAACTAGTTTTCTAAGGTAGTCTAATTTTCATGTTCGTTCATTATATTAACGTAACCTTTCTAGGTACTATGAATATACATATGTAGATAGATAGAAAGAAACTACTTTATTCCACTTTTCATGAAGGATACTATGTATAATATGAATTTAAAAATTAGTTACAATTGCGATATCTACCAGACCACCGTGGATGGATGTAAGTATGTTGGTAGTCAAATCGCTATAATACGCAACCCACTGCTGTCCGTGACTTGGATGGCGAGCGGCCCCACAGCCGGGCGACACTTGGAACACAGTTAGACTGATCGAATTGAGTCAGTCCGTAGGTACGATGTGCTGCGAACTACGAGCTAACCATTCAGGTTATTTGATAAATGTTACAGAGTCAATTGTGAATAATTAGTATTCATTCAGTTCCGGTCGTCTTGTTGACTACTAATTACAAAATTATCAATCTAGATTGACTCAAAAATTAACTATGGACAACCAGCTAACTTTATACCCAGATGTTGCACGATATTGATATTTCTTTAAAGAAATAGATAAAATTGTATGATGTGGCGAAACTTTCTCAAGCTTAAGTTTTTGTTATTTATGTATATTGCGTAATCCTCGGGGTAATCCCTAAGAAATTAAATAAATATTATATTGCTCGAGCTCCTTGAATAAAGAGATCTTTTCAGAACGCAATCAAGGTTAATTTAAGCAATACTAAATTTAAATGGCCGATAACTAAAGCTATCGTTCATCTTAATTTCCAAACAAACCTAAGGTTAAACCCCAACAAAACAGGCCGGATCCAATCTGAAAGTTAGAGAAATAAATTTTGGTTTCGCATAAAGTTTAATGGACAAGGGCTGTATTGTTTTATATTTAGGTATTCCGCCTTACAAGACTAAAGGGTCCCGCAATTTAGTTCTCCCTTGAGAGATGGAGCCATTCGGGGCTTGAAGTTTACCTACCTGACCACTCCAGTTATGTACATTCATCGACAAAACTGGTAGATTTCTTCTATCAAATTATAAAACCTTTTGTATTAAAAAAGCCTGGGACGCTCCAAGCAGTTCTTTTTGGAGGATTAGTAAAGTAATTTACCTTCAAAGTATTAATTTCTCCAATAACGTCAACGAAGATCGGGTTAGAGCAAATCAAATCTGATATTTCGAATTCTTCGAATATCCTAATCGCTTTTAAGATTTACTAACTTTCGCTCAAAGCAAAATGATACAAAATTACATTTTATTTGTCCGCGTGTTAGAACGGAACGATGATCAAGGTAAACTTAATATTTACAAATATCTGAAGTAGATAAATTTAATTACTCACAGAACGTAGAACTTTCTCTAATTTCAGCTTTGAGACGTTATTTGTTTCTGAATATTGGATTTTGTTTGAGATGTTGACACAATGGCCAAGTACGTGTTCGCAGAACTTGGTGAGTGACAAGATAACTTTAACTTTGATCATGATTGATTAGACTCTTGAAAATACAGAAAACCAATTCTATTGCTACACTTGATTATGAATCTGTCATCTAGCTAGTCGATCAGAACAAGAAAACGATGAATACAGCATTTTAGCTTTAGAGTTGTTTTTCATTCATATAACATTCTATTCTATTCACTGAGCATTCATTTAATACAGATTTTAATAACGACAAAAAATATAGTTAGCTTATTATTGTTATAATGACATTAATTTAAAAAAACGTTAAAGCAATTTTCTAGTGACTGTATCGGGCGCTACTTATTTCGGACGCTGGTATCCCTGACCAGATTTACATACATGCACGTAAACTTTAAAACCAGAACCGGTGGCGGTGAAGTCCACAGGTCCAACCAAAGCCCAAAAGCTTAACCCGTTGAGTGAAGCAACATGAAATAGGTTTTTTAATGGGCTTGCGTTTGGTTGGCATAACGTGTGATGGGATAAATTGACTCTTCTTTTGAAGAAACCCAAATAAAGCAATAAGGATATAAAAAGGAGGTGAAATACATAGCTTTTTCGTTCGCATGATAAAGGAATTTGCGAAGAAGTTTGTAGGTAAAATGAATATACGTCAACACAAATGGTTTTGGCTCCGATCTCGGTCCAAAAGAAGCCCCTCGGCAAAGCTAAGCAGAATAGTTTATTGATTAAATCTAACCGCAGGCTGGATAAGCCTGTGGCTCTTTAGAGGACGATTTGCGGAAAATGTCGAGATGGGATAATATGCTATGTAGTTTTTTTTACACAATTATTCGTGGATAATCTCTGGGGAAAAGTAAGATTTCTTGTACAAATGGAGAACTATGAGAATGGAAAAAATATCCTAAAATTTTTGGCATCAATATAAATCAGGTACAGATACAGTGCTTTATTAAAATTAATTGTAAAAAAAACTACACACCAAAAACACCATCAAACCCAACTCGATTGGCTTGTCAAGTAAGTAAATGTGAATTGATTGAAAACAAAACCCAAAAAGACAATATAGCTTCTGGATGGAACGGTTTGTGTCCAAACTGTGCGGGTCCAATGTTAATATTTACTTTTTACAAAAAGGTACAAATCATAAAAACCAGCTCTTTTTCCAGTACGAGTTTCAATATTTTCTCACCAAGGAATGGGAAGCACTATTCTTAAGAGTATAACTTACCTGTGTGCTAATAATTAAACAAAGACATTTCATGTCAGTTATTTATTGCCAATATGTACCTACTTTGGGTTGGTAGCTAAGTTCTAATTTTAGCCAAAGTTAGTACACATACACACATTGTTGAGTACTGCAATATAAGATTTTTAGTAATTTACATCTTTACTTTACAGTATAATTTCTAGTTTTATTTACAAAAATCTCGTAAATCTAAGGCAAAATAGTTTGTGGTTTGGCTATGGTCACCATTGTTCAAAATGTAAAATATACATACTCTCTAAAAGTATCACCCTCCTTATCGCGCTTGTTGGGTTAAAAATATAATTTCGTAGTAGCAATATAGCGGACGCTTGAAGGCCGCATCTGGGTCTGCCCCTTAACGTTTTGCTGAACGTACCTATTTCTCATGAAAAAAACACAAATAAAGTCTTATAATAATGCTGGAAAATTCACACAGCACTTATCCAGCCCCAGGCTAAGGAGAGCATGTGTTATGGGTAGGTTTTAGATGACAGACTGATGTACTACATAATAAAATATATTACCTGCATAGATATATATTACATGGAAAACGACCAGAATACCCGAAACAAATATCTACAGATCGTACAAAGATTTTTTCCGAGGCGAGAATCGAACTCGCAACCTCCTGCGCCGCAGGCGGACCTTATTCCACCGTACCATAGTGCGTCTCTGATTAATTTAGAGGAACAAAACAAGAACTCAAATATTAAAAATACCTACTTGTGAGGTTTCCTTCTAGTAGTTAAAATGACTTTTTAACCGTGAGATAAAAATATTGGTTTTTCTTTTTTAGTTTTCTTAGTCTAGGTGTTTTATGCATCAGCTGTAAGTAATATAGAGTCCTGATTGATTACTTGTTTTATGCATCAGCTGTAAGTAATATGGAGTCCTGATTGATTACTTATAGGCAACAGGTAGGCTTCCAATAAAATTGTTTATTCTGTTTATTTAAGACTCAAAATTTCTCAGTTCTCAGTCTGGCCTTTAGCATTAGTGATTTGAAATTGTTATTACCTAATTTGCATCTTAGCTTTTAGAGAAGTACGTTTTGATACCTACTTGAATTCGTTTATTGGTATTTGCCATTGAAATCTCTAGCAGTGAATAATGAGGACGTTGTTATTAATTGGGATTCCTTCCTTAGTAATCATTTCAAGATCATTATCGTGTGATAAGAGAAGTCACAACAGAATTAAACAATTTAATTAGCGAATATTTATTTTCTTTTATTATTTTATATTCTTACAAAATCAGAAACCAACACTTCTTGCATAATTTTATTCTCCATTAAACTGTTGATTCTTCCTGGAAAATGCAATCTGTATTTATAACGTTATTAATAGCAGTGCAGCGTAAAAAGTAGCAACCTAGTTTCCTGCAAGGAAAATGTAATATAGTAGAAAATTTAATTATTTGACGCCGCCGGTGCCAGTATTCCGTCGATAAGTCACTAGGGGTGGACTAAAAAAATAACAGGTGTTACCTGAATAAAAATTATGGAAGACCCTTTTCCCAAAACATGGTAAAAAGTCTTTTAACTTTGTTGTGAACTCGTGAACCATTCAAATAAGACTGAAACCATAAGAAAAAGTTTGCTGGTTTCTGCGACTCAGTTGAATAAGTAAGTTATATCTACACTTTGACTACGGTTTTTTTTCGACGACTGCAATCTTTTTTTTTACCTAAAAAATTCGTGCTGCCGCTCTACACAGCGGTTGTGTTGCGCCGCACATACGTTTCGTTCGAAAAATATTACAGCTCTGCTGAATCACAAAGATCTGTATTTTCTCAGCCGCTGCGCTAGTGTGGATTTACGCATATTAGTCACTCGTAGAAAACTCATACCGTGCATTTTCAGCAGTCGAAGTGTTAAAACCTACTTTAAAAACTTTTTGTGATAATTATTTTCTTTATTTTTATAAGTTGCATAATGTAACGACTTAGTTTTAACTGTAATGTTACATATATGTATGATTTTTTATAATAAACAATATAAGCCTAGAAGGTAGTATGCCTTCTAGGCTTACTCGTATATTGTGTGTGCCTTCTAGATAGATGACGCTTTGATGACGCTCGAACGCCTAAATTGAACCTTGATCTGCTTGATTCCCTAAATAAGTGAAAGGTATTTTGTCCTTTTAGTTATGAAAAGCCCAGTTACTTCACCAATGACGACGCCAGCACGGTGTCCAAACCAATTTATCGCTCGCACAGCGTCGCTCTAAACTCGATATTGCAAGACTTTATTTTATGCAGTTTGGAAGCGCCTAGGGAGAATTTGCGATGTTTCCCGTTATGTAAATGTAATGAGCTATATATTTTTGGTTATAGTATCCTGGGTATGATATTATAATGCAAACTACGCTGGAGGTAGAAACTTTAGAAAATATTATTGCGTAGAAATTGCTGTTATGAAAAATTGTGTAACGTCAGTAAAAAGTTGATTTATAAAGAGAAAGGACTCGAGAGAAAACTTGTCAACAAGAGGTCTCTCGTTGAAGAAGTTTTAAGAAGCCATAGCAAATATCATTGTAGATTTTAATTAAATCAACTGAACAATTATGTTTTTTTCATGTATTTATTTATGGAGTATACACAAAACTCATTTATTGATTGTAATGTAGGAGTTCTTACCGTTATAAGCAAAGTTAATAGTTAAATTATTAGACATAAAATTTTAAAAAATACGAATAACTATGATTATCATTAGATATTAAAATAAATAATATAAAATCAAACAAAGCGAGAAACATAAATTGGCTACACTGTCATCGTATTATTGACGACTAGTTTCTGACCGCGGCTTCGCTCGCGACTTTTATATGGAAATGTTTTAAGGTTATTTCTATCCCATGGCGACTGATTTATGTGATAAAAATAAGTCTATGTTTTATCCAGGCCTAGCCTTTCCGTAGCTATGGCATGGAGAGGTAAATCCAAATATCTGGAAATGTTATGTATAGACTTTTTAATTATTTAGTTAGATCATAGTGTGAAAGACTCTGCCCTGAAATGCTCGCTTACCAAAATACGTAACATAAACCTTTACATAAACATAAAATTAAACTAGAATCAAGGCAACTAAATTTAATATGCTCTAAATTCTGAGCAGACTAGCAGAAACTAGCTTAATTACAATTCGAGGTATTGCCAACTAGGAAATTCAGTGCAGATCTATGAATTCAATACAATGCTACACTGATGGCCAGTAATCCCCTCCGAGAGAACTTGTTACGGGCTCTGAAGAGCGTGAAATACACTAGATCGGATTATATTGAAAATATGGGATTAAATGTCCTCCTGAGCTTTGCTTGAAATAAAGATTTTTACTTAACCCATTCACTGCATTCGCAGATCCGTTTCGTGCGCTATTTTTCAAAAGTACCACTAAGGTGCTCATTTTCATAAGATCTAGACATCGTGCAATTTTCAAGTATCTACGATACGTGGTTTGGGCTGTGGCTTGACTATGAGTTAGGACAACGATTTTTGTATTAGTATCCACTACATAGTATAAAACAAAGTCGCTTCTCGCTATCTGTCCGAGTATTTCCCTATGTATGCTTAGATCTTTAAAACTACGTAACAGATTTTGATGCGGTTTTGTTTAAAAGATCGTGTGATTCAAGAGGAAGACTTATAAACTATTGGACACTTAGATTTACACGCGCGCGAAGCCGCGGGGCGCAGCGAGTTCATTTAAAAATTAAGTATTCTCTTCCACCAAACTAACTCTGTGTCACGAAAGGTGATACGGCAACGCACAATTAGGTGGCGTGTACACTATATGCGAATTCGGTGATCCGTTCAGGTGTGTGTAACTGGGCTTTGAAGGCTTAGTGAGTGACATATTTCATGTGGAGTAACGTACCGTGATTCTGATATACTGTGCCGTACCGTTCTAGTAGTAATTTTACTTCGAGTTGCTATAGTGCTATGGTCCTAAAGCTAGTATGTAAAATTAACGAGATTTGTTAAGTCGCGGTAACCTCACCGTTGAAATATTATTATATCCCAAAAATGGTCGATTTTGGTGGGACTTAAGATGGAAAACCCGTAAAAAATACTAAAAATGTGTAACATAATGTATGTAGTAATAATTAACGTTGTTTTAGAGTAAATAACAATATTTTCATTCTTTTCTTAAGTAATTGATTTCGGAGTTGTATGAAATTTTATAATTTTTGCATTACTATCGTAATTTGTAGTCGCTAGCGAGTTCAGTTTGTGAAAGCTCTTAGTCAGTTTTGCCGCTTTGGTACATCAGATAGCATTAGTACCAGTATACTAGGTATGTAGGTGCTCTGGTACACACCTGATATATTACCTAGTACCTACATTACCTACATTCACTAAAAAGTACCTACCATTTATTCTATGTCAAAATTTTCCAGCGATTGGACGTTATCTTTTATACCTTTGTTCTCTCCTACAGACTGCAGCATGACTGCACCTTTATTTTTGTCAGCTCTATGAAGAGAACCGAAATCAAATTTGAATGAAATTATTCCGTGTAAAACTTCCGTTTTTTCGTTCAGAAAACCAACTTATAGTTGGTAGAAGTGAGTATGGTTGGTTAGTTTTTCAAGCATTTTAACATTCTCCTGTTATTTTGTGTATGCTTGGTTCGCTTCGCTTATATGGATCGTTCAAAGTCGCTCAGCGAGCTATGGAAAGAGCTATGCTCGGAGTTTCTCTGAAGGATAGGGTTCGTAACGAATACATCCGACAGAGAACGAAGGTTATCGACATAGCTCAAAGAATTAGCAAGCTGAAGTGGCAGTGGGCCGGCGATATCTCGTGAAGAACCGACGGCCGCTGGGGCAAACGTGTTCTTGAGTGGAGACCACGACTCGGTAAACGTAGTGTAGGACGTCCTCCTACCAGGTGGGATGATGACCTGCGAAAGACTGCAGGTAGATGCTGGATGCGGCAAGCTGAAGACAGGGCGCTATGGCGCTCATTGGGGGAGGCCTATGTCCAGCAGTGGACTGCTCTAGGCTGATGATGATGATGATGATGATGATGATATGGATCGTTTGGATTCGCATTGTAATGTGGTGACAAAATATTCACCACGGATTAACACCTCGCACACAACACATATTTGGCACCCCAAATTTAGCACTCACCTTGCAAAACAACTTCTTGTTGACACAAATACTCCTTTGATCTCGGCTCGACTCTTTCTAGAACATAATGACGTCACGAGCCCTCTTGCTTCGTCAGATGCTCCAATTATGGTACAATTTAAATAATTGCCGTGGCTCATACGACAAAGGAGCGGAAATGAGCTCTAGTACGGCAGCTTTATATGGACAGCTAGGTTATATTACCTACCGAAAAACGAAAGTTATCTACGTCATCCGCCTGCGCTGTTGGATTTACCCACCACAAAATAAGCCAAATAAAATATTATTGTTTACCTTATGACGGAAGAATACAGACTTTGCCTAAAACCGCATCAAGTAGGTATCCCTTCTTGGCTATTTATAATTATCTTAAAGTACCTAAAGCCAAAGCTATTCATCCGATTGAGATACTTCTCGTCTTCAATTATTAGCAGAGTAAGACTAGGTTAGTTTGATTCTTCTCAGCTTTTTTTGAAGTTTCAATAGTTTTAAATTAGTTTTTTTTAATAATTAGCGTTTATATCTAGATAGAAAATACTTTAGTATGTCACACAAAACAGGAAAAAATACAGAAATAACTACATGGAATCCATATAAACTAATACAGGAGATATGGCTGTATCGCTGAGAGCGATCTCCTCCAGGCAACCAACATATTGTGCCACAAAGAAAAAAATATAAGTTTACAGACAACATTGCCGTAAGTGTTGAGTTGAGAAAGTAGTGTAGACAAGCAGAGTGAACCAACCGATTTATTTGGCCTTTGTTAGGGCGCCACTCAATTAAGATGACTTTACGTGATGAAGATGGTACCTTTCGCAGTATTTCAGTTTCTAGTTGTGTTGCTATGCGACTTGGGGTTTTTATTAACTGTAACACAGTTCTACCCCACTGTGAGGACGTTCGGACCTACTCGTAAAGCGTTTCAACCATCACCTGGTAAACGAAAAGCTGGTGCTTGATAATCTTAGATTAAAAAAAAATCTTAAGGGTCCGGCGACCCTCGCTTGCAAAAATCGCTCCGAATATCACTCTCCCTGTTTAACCCCTGCGCCGCGCCCCATGCGTGCGCAAAAGTAATATTAGCCGTTTAAAATTTATGAGTGAAAACTGTTTGTATTCTTCATAAGGTATTGTTATTCTGTAATAAGACAATATAAGCTATGTTCCTTAATAAATAAAACGTAAGATATTGTTGTTTTTAATACGAAACAAATAGCAAGAAAACTTGTCCATTTTCGCATAAAAATGTGCAAAATGCTTTCATTTAATTTTAGTATTTAGGAACCTAAATAAAAACTATTCTAATACAAATAATACAATATTATAGTGGAAATATGCTTGAATTGGAAATCATTTTGGTATTACGTTTGTATGAAGAATTCGTCCCTCCGGAGGCCTCTTAAGTTCTACAAACATGTTCATAAATAAGATGATTAAGCTTACGTATTTAGCAAGATCACTGTTAGAAAATTCAAAAACGTGAACCGTCAAACTTTTTCTAAAAATCTTCTGGAAATATAGAATTTTATAGTTGCACTAAAATGACTTACCCTATTTGAATTACCCTTTTTTGAAGAGCTCTTATTATTAGAACTGGTGACGACCAGAATCAGAAAACCAACTATCAAATATTTCGTGGCATAATACATTTGAAAGTGGCATGGTACTAAAGCAACATCTTTGTGCAATCGTCTGTACCTGCCTGTTTCAATTGGTCCCTTTTGAATATCCTTTAATTACTGTAAGAAGCCCTACGGCTAGGTGGGATGACGATCTGCGAAAGACTGCAGGGAGATGCTGGATGCGGCAAGCTGAAGACAGGGCGCTCATGAGAAGAGGCCTATGTCAAGCAGTGGACTACTAGCTGATGATGATGATAATGATCCCTAGAGAGGCAATTCATATGACTCCATTTCCCATGCACCTACTCGTACATGGGGTATGGATGGAGTCATGAATTGCCTTTCTATATAATGACAATTCGAATACCTATTCTCGTAAATCACCCTAAAGAACGGCAAAAGTCGCCATCAAAAGAGCATGCAGAGATTCCAAATTGGCGTATAAGTGCGGGGTGGCTACCCGTTTTGAATAATTTATATCAGTCGACCGACCGTGGCGTAATTTGAACAAATTATAAACGGACGGCACGGATTACAGGGAGATGGTCAATAATCAGTGTAGTGTAAGATTGGGTTTCATTAATGAAGACTCATGTCCTCAACAATTTTCTTACAAGACTTGTATATAAATTTCTTTAGAGTATAAACACACAGCAAACGAATACCTGTACATAATACCTGTTTGTAATACTCAATATATCCCTGCCCTTTGTCGGTTTGCTCCAATTGGCAGTTGCACTGCGGCATATTTGTAAAATTTGTAGAACATTCAGCGTAAATCCAATATCCAAAAAGATAGTGATTGGAAATGGCCCTCAATTGAGTACTAACACTTACGCTGCCTATGTATTTATAGATTAAATTTAACAATTCGGAGCATCATAAATTAAACCAATCAACCCTTTTAAAATAAGTGTAAATAACTTCTCTAACATGGTTAGTTGTCCTAATGACGTCAGCGTTTAGCTGCAGAAAACGTTTTCATGTTTCTGACGGGCCCCTAATTGATTTGGGTTCCCCGGCGATAGTTTAGGTATTGCCTTATTGTAAATCCCTTCGTTTCTTGTGGCCAGCTTCACTGCTCTTTGACAGGGAAGGGTTTGTTCCATTTTCATGGTCAACTGATTAAGAATATTGATAGCTAAATTGCTTTTATTGCTAACTAGCTGCGCCCCGCGGCTTCGCCCCCGTGGAAATCTGTATGTCAAATGGTTTAAATGTTAAAAAGTATCCTATGTTAGACTCCTGGTTCTAAGCTAGCTCTCCACCAATTTTCAGCTAAATCGGTCCAGCCGTTCTCGAGTTATAAGTGTTGTAACAAACACGACTTTCTTTTATATATATAGATTGTCTTCAATTTCTGAAATTCTATTGCGTAACGTCAATCCTATCAAAAATATAAATAAATAAATAATGCTGGACATTCACACAGCATTATCTAGCCCCAAGCTAAGCAGAGCTTGTGTTATGGGTACTAGATAACTGATATACATAATGCAATATATTACATTGATAGATTTATTATACATAGAAAACAACCAGAACACCCGGAACAAATATCTGCAGATCGTACACACAATTGTTCCGAGGCGAGAATCGAACCCGCAACCTCCTGCGTCGCAGGCGGACCTTCGCCCACCGCGCCACATCGGTCGTCAAATAAATGTGAAATGAGAGCCAAGTTCAATATTATGAATATGGCTCGGTTGTTTACTTCAACCAGACTTCAACGACAAAAGAAGTGAGATCTGAATGGGTGCCAAGTTCAACGGTCAGTCCTGAAATTTATTTATAACCACATAAAAACAACTTAAAATATCATTTCTTCTTATAACTTAGGATTATATAATAAAGCCTAAGGTCTGACTTGGCTAGTTTTCATAATTAAGCACAAGTGATATATATATATATATAACCGAAGCTTACATTGAAATTAGTTTTAGAACTGTAAATGTAAAGCCTAAAGGTATATGCACACGGGCGTGACAAGAGCCTCATTGACACGGCCGTCCGTAATCGATAGTGCGTCATCAATCACCCTCGCCGGGCTCTGTCGCCGGTGCCTTTTGTGCGTTTTATTGGAGATTTCAGCCTCGTGTTGCAAGCTTTGTCGGCCTAGAGATGGTCTTTTAAAAACTTTCTGTCTGTTTATAGGTTTATGGCCAGGTTTGCTCTCACTTAATCATTTTGGTTAGACAGGGCGCTATGCCATTAGGGGAGACCTGATGTCCAGCAGTTGAGTATTATAGGTTGATGATGATGAACAATTTTGGTACAGAGCACGGCAGGCTGATTATGTAAAAGCAACAGCAACAGCGACGCGACCGCGACCGCAATTTTAGCAAGCAATTTTTAGTTCACCGATTTTCCGGCAGAGGGAAACCTGGTGTCATCTAATACAAAATTGGCTTTTGACAGCACTGATTGCTTAATTTTCGCCTGTCGCAAACCGGTCGCAGTTACATAATCAGGGGGCCGGTCTAACAAGAGCAGGTTCGGAATCATGACGCAAGACTTGACTTAACTTGACTTGGAAGTAGCCAGTAAGCCAGTAGTTCATATCAGTCTTATCGAATTTTAGCTAATAAGTTTTTTATATATATAAAAAAAACCTATTCACCTATCATCTTAGACCTCAATATGATGGCACGGATCTTTAGCGGAATATAGTAGTTGTCATTGGGGTTTATATTTTATTAAATTTTATTGAAAGAGAAAGAAAGAAAGAAAATTATTTATTAAACACTAACACAACACACAAACAAGGTAAATACACATAATAAAAAAAACACATAATTATATTAGACTACAAAGTACCTACTTAGGTACCTATTATAAAACACGTGAAATATAAAAAAAATAAAAAGTGAAAAGGTACGAAATGTTAGTAGTATTGTATATGGTACTAAGTAGCCCTCACAAAAAGTGGATAAGCGCGCTGTGTAGGTCTAATAGGTCCTGACTCAGCTTGTTGCTCTAACACAATAACCCAGGTCATTTGTGAAAGAGCGCTGGTTTTCAGTCAGAACCCGGTAGAGTGGCAGACACGATCTCAGATCCAGCGCACAGAAGACGTGATTGATGAATAAATACATACTAGATTTTATTAAAAAAATAAATAATTAAAAGATAATAATTATGGGTGAATTATGTACAAGCTATCAGTGAAAAAATAAATAAATTACATAAAATTAAAATAAAGGGAAGACCATAGTACATAATTCTAAGCAATTTAGTTCGTCCAAGATTAGAAACCAAGAACCAAAGAAGTCATGGCGCAAAACTGTCAAACCTGGAACTTACTTATTACGACTATGCATACAAAAGCTCTGCTTAGCTTGGGGCTAGTTGACGGTGTCTGGATCGCTAAAGCATAATGCATATGCTTGCTTTGCAAAAATGTTTAAAGTCTCTTTAAAATGAAATCTTGTTTTTTTAAACTACTCATTGTAGCTCGCAGTAGGAAAGTATTGTATAATACCAGGATCACAGCAATATGGTTGCAGCAGGCATTCGTTGCTAGGCAACCGTGTGAGCTGGGCTACACACCTATGTAAATACGTAAGATTTTATTTTCCGAATTCCATAATACTCAGAGCACTTTTATCATGTAATGATGTATCTATTTCGTAAAATGCTGTACCGAGGTCTTTTTCCGGATTTGACTGGTATATGCAGCATACAATATTCTTGTTAAATTGTTGATCAGCATGGAAACCCTAGATTAAGTGTAATGTATATAATAGTAGTGGACCTTCCCGGCTTCGCACGGTTTTAGTACAAGTCCTCAACTTTTTTGAAAATATAATAATGCCTATGTTCACCGGGGATAGTGTGTTTTCAAATCGGTCCAGTAGTTTCGGAGCCTATTCATTACAAACAAACAAAAAATCAAACCTTTCCTCTTTATAATATTAGTATAGACTAGTTTCTGCCCGCGGTTTCGCACGCGTTGTCTCTATGGAACCGTTTAAAGTTTTTTTTTTTTCTTATCTGCCCATAAAAACTTACTCGCAGTCGCAGTGCCTTCAGTTATTCCGTGATCATGGCGCATGAAACTGTACCGAAATATTGGATAACTCAAAAATCAAATCATGGTAAATATCCCGTTTTAAATGACTTTAGAACCGTTTAAAGGTTTGTATTGTAGCCAGCAACAGTTTAGGCGCAAAGAAGTAACAATTATGACCATACAGAGCCTGCTGTCGACTATGCGCGAAAGGATAGGAGAAAGATGGACACAGTTACTTACGCATATTCACTGTGTTTACATATAGATAGGGAGTAGAGAAGTCCAAAAGCTGAATAGCTAGGCTCAAGTTTATACCCGTGCGTGTTACACCTACCAGTTTACCTTGGCCTTCATTTAGCTGTAAGCATTTGCAGTTACTGTGGTTATTAACAGAGTCGTTAACGCTAGTGCGTTTATGTTCTCCTGGTAGCTTTATGGCACGTTGACCACTTACCATAAACTGTGTATGCCGGAAACATTAGGTATATTCTAATCTTGATGCATTTAGGTAGTGTTAGCAAGTTTTCGCATTAAAGTACAATTTGTATCCTGCGTAGAACAATGTTGGTAACTTGATTAAAGTAAAGTAATAAAAAGTAAAAAGTCTTTATTTTGAAACATACTTAGGTGCTAGAACAAAAATATGAAGCGATGCGACCTGCAGAAGTAAAATACTGTGTCGCAGGTCGCAAAGCCCACCTCCGGGAATTATAGTTGATCTATCTATGTAGGTAATGTATTGTATTAAGTATACCAGTCATCTAGTACCCATAACACAAGCTCTGCTTAGCTTGGGGCTAGATGATGCTGTTTGGATTGTCCAGCATTATTTATTTATTATAGTTTACTTACATGAAAGGAGGGAAGGGGGTGGCCTTTGCCCAAGTGTGGTATTCAGTGGGTTGATAAGGTAGGAAGATTATATTATACGTTTTTTAAGATACGATTTTCTAGATTTAATATTCATGATAGTTTTAACCAATTACTTGTTATTTAGCCTGTGCTTTAAATTTACGCGACTTTTCTTGCATACAATCATTGACTATCATTATTGCAGCATCAACTATTTAAAGCATGAGAGTAGGTAATTCCACGCGTACAGCAGACAAAGCTCTTGTAATCTCAACCTTGGCCGTCCAGTGATAAGGTTGAAAATAGGAAGATGGGAACGACCGATACAAATCATGCATAATTCATTGACGCGTTTTCCACGGCAGCTGAGACTCGGCGCACCTGATGCTTGATACAAGCGAGCAATGTGCAGTGAAACTGGCGAATCTGACGTTAACAATTGCACGAGGAAACCGGGAAACAGAAACGAAACAGAAGTGACATAATTTTAAGGACAAATAAATTCTTTAACTGCTTTATTTTTAATATACAATGAAGGTAATTTTTTTTTTAAAAGGTAGTTAAACTCAAATCATAGAAACAAATTAAAACTATATAGTATATAGTATTTACAATTGAAACGATTGAGCTAACTGCAGACTGTTGCATACAATCTACAGGTAGCTCAAGTGATCAATATCGATACTAGTCGGAAGCTTCCCCAAGACAGTGGCTGCATTACTCCGTTGTATGGCAATACTGATGCGTTGCGCCAGATACTCAGTAGCTCTCGGGTCACGCGTCCCTTTGACCAGAGGCCCAGATAACTTTTTATAGAAACCCGAAGAGCCTTGGTACCTCTCGGACTTAGGGTCTCGACTCCCAAGGGCAGCAAATGCATAGGGTCAAGGCTGTTCTTTTTTATTTTATTATAATTAAGTTGTTAAAAATGCATGTAAATCATTAATTGCACGCCCATAAAGGGCAAATTACATTGACACTGTATTATTTTATGAACCATCTTCTCACATGTAATTATGCAATAAATATACTTTTACTTTTTAGTTTTAGTCAGAATAAACACAGGTAGCCTATGAATTAGTAGAATGTGGTGCGGCGGGCGAAGGTCCGCCTGCGCTGCAGGAGATTGCGCGGGTTTGAATCCCGCCACGGCACAAGTATTTGTACGATCTGCAAATGTTAGTTCCGGATGTTCTGGGTATTTTCTATGTACGAGTATTCTAATAAAAAATATAAATCTATGTAATGTATTGTATTAAGTACTTATATCAGTCATCTAGTATCTATAAGACAAGCTTAGCTTAGCTTGGGGCCAGATGATGCTATCTGGATTGTCCAGCCTTATTTAATTATTTAAAGCTGATTCACAGTAAAATAAATAAATAAATAATAAATAATGCTGGTGTTATGGGTACTAGATAACTGATATACATAATACAATACATTAAATAGATAGATATTTTTTATTATATATAGAAAACGACCAGAACACCCGAAACAAATATCTGCAGATCGTACACACATTTGTTCCGAGGCGGGAATCGAACCCGCAACCTCCTGCGTCGCAGGCGGACCTTCGCCCACCGCGCCACATCGGTCGTCTTATAAAATCAGTACTATAAAAAATCTAGAACGTAACTTTTAGGGTTCGCAATCTGATAAGAGGCGTGTGGTTATTAAAATAATGATAAAGAAACTTGCCTATCCATTTGTGCAAATCTTTGAGTTCGGATAACAATATAGGGTATCAACTGAAAAGCAGGATACTGTTTCAGGAAAAACAGACATGTGTATTAAACATTATAATTATTGTCAGTGGTAAACATACAGCGATAATTTGTTATTTAAATTCTTCATCAAGTTTGGACCTAGCAATATCATGAACTCTGAAAATGCTGAAATAACGCAGCGACAGCATCGTTAATCAATTAACCGTTCGGTGATTTTATTAAAATTTGCCGAAATTTCGACCAATATTTTGGCCGAAAATATCGCCCGATACGGTTCACGTAGCGCGTGATGAAATTAGGCAATTATGTTGACAAGTGGGGGCCGTCAATCATTGTTTTATTGGATTTGAATTATTATGTTTGATCGTGAAATATACGATGAAAAAATACGCTTGGTCATGGTACCCAATTAATGCGTATGTTAATTGTGAATGCAGATAAAGCTTGAGCTTGGATGATGATTTCACTTTATCTAAAATTATTTTTTAGCGATTGGTGCAATAAAGATTGAGATTTCATGATATTGTTATTTTCGTTTGTAGAAACAAAACAACGAAATTAATTAGCAGTAGATAGGCACCTACTGCCAACTTTGAAGATCAGATTGTTCAGACTTATTTCGAGATAGCGCAGAAATCTCTAAAGTGTATTTTATACCATAACCTACAGACATAAGGTAGAAATTACACGTACATCGTTTTGCAGACCAAGAAGTATTTGACAATATCCTTTTTGACATTATACATTCTAAAATGTGTGCTTAATTTCAGAATTAATTACGGAGAAACCTTTTTGTAATAAAGCTTTCCAAGCTCAATCCATAAATTGTTAATTAAGAAGTCTTGGAAGCGACCTACATAATTGTTATAATTATTTTTGGCCAGGGTCATCCCAGAGCCTCCACACTACGGTCTTGTGATGTTGTGAAACATTCCTACGTGATGTTTTCGGATTACAATATTTTGTAATTAACAGATCGAACATAATGAACCGAAAAAATTTAATGGTGTCATTAAATGTAATGAAAAAATTAAACTTTAAATGATTCTCGTAACCAGTTCATCAGTTCATAATCACAAACAAGCAGAAACGTATTTAGGCACCAGAACGCTACTCCAAACGGAGGGGAGCAAACAGAATGCACCTACATAAAATACACTAATGAGAAATTGTCACCGTCGATACCGTATTGATAAAGTCGAGTTCGCACGCGAAATTTGTTTAACAGGCGCCCGGTGCAGGGAAACAAAGGACCGGTAAGGGCGGGCGGGGGGCGCTAGGCGGGCGGCATCAGTACCCGCCGAGCCGTCGGCTAGAGAACACGTGGATGTGCTCAACTTTAGTCTCGTCCCAAAGATCGCGACCCGGCGAGTGCTGTGATTCCAAATACAACTGATTTATCACATGTTATCATAGTGTTTTGCGATGTTGAGCGTTTTTCTGTGATTTGGTGTTACTGATGCGATTAAATGGTAAGTGGTTTTTGTAATTGTAAGAACGGTGTGGGTTCCAGGACCTATATCGATCACCTGTGGTGGAAGAGTGAAGCTCTGCCTTGATTCGTTTTGGGATTACTACTGGAACTTGATAGAAGTTGGGTTTTGATGTGTACGCAGTTAAAACTCACGATTGAAATAGAATCGGTTTTGTCGCCGGATTATCATAAAATCTGTCATAAAACGATGTTTTGAAAGTTAAATTGACACCAAAGCACAGGATGCATGTTGTGATGCGAACAAAATAGTTTGAAAATGATTCCATCATTACGTAAAACTTCAAAATCATCATTTACATTATAATTTATTAAACATCAGATGTTTTGTTGATACTTTTAATATTAAGCAATTTTTTTGTGATAAGATTTCAAGTTAAAATTTATTTGTAACATGAGCAATCACTAAAACAAAATCATTTATTTATTAGGTATTTGATACGACATCAAATGTTACTATTAATATACACTAGCAACGATAACCAGCATTTTAGCAGATACAAAACAGCTGATTAAGTTTGTCAACATTATCAGCTGATAGCCTATTCCATGTAAACAAATGTGAAGAACCGCATCTACCCGCATCCGCATCCAAAATATACTTTTACACAACATTTATACCTCTATATCTATACTAAGTTTAAACACATACGACGAATAAGTACATCTTAGCCTGTTCGTTCACAGACTCCTGCCGTACAGTCTGCTTTTACTATTCCATAATTATGTCGAAGTAAAGACCAATTTTGACTCAAGTTTGTGTTCCAATTTGTTAAGTGGTTCGTTAATAAAATAAATGCCAGTGGTAAAGTCCAAACAATACCCCACTGTATCAGACATCAGACATAAAACTATAAGTAAGTAAGCAATCAGTAGTAGGTAACTTATCATACAATGTAAACATTATAATCTGTGCATTTTTTAATATTGTATTGCAGTAATCACAATACCTTACTTAACACTTTGACTGCGATTTTTTTTCGATGACTGCGTTCTTTTTTTTAGCCTAAAAAATTCGTGCTGCCGCTCTACACAGCGGTTGTGTTGCGCCGCACATGCGTTTCGTTCGAAAAATATTACGGTTGTGCTGAGTCACAAATATCTGTATTTTCTCAGCCGCTGCGCTAGTGTGGATTTACGTATATTAGTCACTTGTAGAAAACACATACCGTGTGATTTCAGCACTCAAAGTGATAACCTGAAAAGCACTACCTACCCGTAGTTATTTGCTTTTATCCTAATTACATACCTACTGCAGATTCTTATTTAATTAGTTTAAGCGGGTTGTGAATTTTCTGTAAAACTTTCACTGTAACTTTAACTATCGGCATGATTTTTGAACTCTCGAAATCTATGTTTCTATTTTTTTTAATTGAAAGCTGGACCTGGGTGACAATGAGTTGACTTGGTCTGGACTATAAATGTTGACCAAATGCCTACTTCATACATATTATGTACGCAGATTAATCTGTAGCTTCAGTAAAAAAAAAACATTGAATTTATTGATGAATGTTCTCGTTAAATCTTCCTGTTGCAAGAGAACATAATGGAGTTCGCAATCTGTTCAACTTAACAATATTTGTACACTACGTATTCGTATAAAAGATTTCTCTGTGCAAGTAATGCTCAGCAAAAATAAAATGAATCCCTGTATCTGTCAAAACCACAGCACAGTTACGTATCCCCGCGTTGGCTGGAATTATGCTTACTTCCATTTCTTTAGGACGACGACTCCAGCAAGTTCAGTCAAGTAAGTTTGTTTTCTTTATATTATTTGAGGCTTGGAATACAGAAAACGCGTCGGGAAGTTTTCTGAAAACCGTACTTAAATACTAAAAAACAAAAAAGCTTTTACAAATGGAAGCTTTGACTTGCTAGTCTAAAAAGCCAGTTACCCAAGCACGCTTTGGAATGAGCTCTCGAAAATAACCTTGACTGGAACATAAGGTCAGTTAATCGCCAGAGATTTTATTTACAATGATTAATAAATCCCACATTTCGATATTTTGATTATTGGCTTGCTTGAGCATATTAAAAAAAAAACAAAACTTAAATAATTATTATGTATACTAGCTGCGCCCCGCGGTAACACCCACGTGGTGATAGATATTTTGGATAATATACTATATATCTTTATAAATAGTAGCCTATGTGTTATTTTGATGTATAAGCTATATTATTGTAAAGTTTCATCGATTCAGTAGTTTTTACGTGAAAGAGTAACAAACATCCATCCATCAAACCATACTTACAAACGTTCGCGTTTATAATATTAGTAGGATCTATGCTTGGAGTCTGGATAATATAATTTGTTAACAATATTTATAGAAAAAGGGATCAAAATCGTCTAATGAACGTTGAAATTGTATTTAAAAATCAATAACAAGTAACTTAATTTAAGCTACTGCACTGGATTGTTTATATAATCTTGCAAGTAAGTTTGTACGTTCTTAATATAAATATTAATTATTTTATATATTATTTAATTATCCTAAATAATTACGCCACCGTCAGCTTTAATACGTACCGATCCTATCCACCCAAAGGTTGCCTGGAAGAGATCGCTTTTAGCGATAAGGCCGCCGATTGTGCCACTAGATTTAGTTAGTATTAAGATCCTTTAATTTTATTATTTTCTTTATATTTGATGGTGCAATAAAGCTATATTGTATGGTATTGTAATACAAAATTGAGCGTCGAATTAATTCACTATTACATGGTATAATTTCTATTCTGCATAGCAATCCAATTGCAATCAACAAAAGATCAGGTACCGTCTTTAATGGTCATTTTGACATTAGCTTACACACTATCACACCATGCAAAGCATTATTCAAGTATCTTCAGCAGACAAGTAGTCTACACAGAAAGGGTGTTCCCCACCCCTATCCGGCTAGACTAGACTATGTCACACCCTGTAGATAAGTTTATCTCACCGTAGGAACTCTTATTTAACCACCCTCTAGGAAAGAGGTTGTTATAATTATAAAATTAATTTCGAGTTTATTTTCTTATTATGAAGAAAAGTACCACATCGCCATCCTACGTCTGTCTGTCATAATATTTTTTGGTTGCCCGGAAGAAATTGTTTTAAGCGACAAGGCCGCCAATTCCACTGCTGTTATCTAGAATTAAGTAAAATTAAGTACGGACTGTTTTTAGGGCAATTAAATTAAAACACAATACAATACAATAGGTACAAAAATTCTTTATTGTACACCATAATCAAATTAATCATTACAAAAATACATTATATGCGACAGGTACAATGGGCGGCCTTATCGCTTAGAAGCGATCTCTTCCAGGCAACCATTACAGTGTTTAAATTTAATTGCCCTAAACAATTGACTCTATATCATCCACTAGCCTACGCAGATAACGTTTGCTGACGTCATAACATAATTAGAATTATTGTAACATTTCTTTTCAAGAAAAGTTGCGCCTTTATTATATTTTCTTCATAACAAGCTTACTTAGTACTGATTTCATAAAATGTTACAGAAGCTAGGCTTTGTGTAAATTCTCTTACAGTCGGATATTTATAAATTGTTATATGCTTTGGTGCCTGTTTTAATAAGGTTTTGTGTAAGTTATTGTTCTTGGTATATCTTTAAAATAAATCCCCTTTGTGTAAATACTAACAAAAATTTCATTGCCATTTAGTAGCATTGGTAGAGACATCTTCATGAGTCACAAGATGATAATCTATACTAATATTATAAAGAGGAAAGGTTTGATTTTTTGTTTGTTTGTAAAGATTAGGCTCCGAAACTACCAGACCGATTTGAAAAATTCTTTCACCGTTGGGAAGCTACTCTATCCCCGGCGAACATAGGCTATATTATATTTTCAAAAAGTTAGGGATTCTTACTAAATCTCCAATAATATAACGTGGTAACCAAGGTGTAAAAATTCACCTAATAAAGTGAAATTCGAGTTTAACGCGGGTGAAACCGCGGGGAACAGTTAGTTTAAGTATATACATACATATCTCACTTTTAAGTTTATCCTGAAACCAGTATAAAAAAAAATATAAATTAAACTCTTTTATCTACCTTAGTTCCAACTTCAAAGCAGAAATAAAGGTAAGAAAATTGTAAACCTTGAAATACCAAAACGTCCTCTATCCATAAAAATTCAGTCAGCTCACCCGACAGCAGTAAAATTATGAAAATATTCATCGTTCCTTATCCCGGCGAAATCGAATTCGGCCAGGGGAAGGTTCCAAATCTCCAGGGGCATTGTTAAGTCATTGTCTTGTCGCCGGAGTGTTTTGGTGACCTAAATAGGCTGGGTTTTGGTCATATAATCAGGCGGAGATTTGGTCAATCTGGTTTTTTTAGCTTTTTTCCGCACTAGCAGCCCTCACCGTCACATTATAGCCCATACGTGCCTTCACTACTATTGCTCGTTGCAGATTTAATAATTGTCACTTATAAAAAATCAAAAATATTAGCTCACTTTTATTTAATTAGTAAAAATAAGTTTGATGTTTGTCGGCGGTTAAAGCCGCGTTGACACGATCAGAGCCAGCTCGGACCGAGTGAACTCGGATACCTACTCGGACGCAACTCGGATTGTAGCAACCTCATTGTAGCAACCTCTAATCCGAGCCCACTCGGACGACGACGGCGTGAGGTTGCTACAATCCGAGTTGCGTCCGAGTTCACTCGGTCCGAGCTGGCTCTGATCGTGTCAACGCGGCTTAACTGTTTCCATTTTGAATATAAACGAGTTAACAACAAGTCTAATTTGTGTTGTAAGTACTGTAAGGCGCACTTTGTACCATTTTTACTATGCGCTCCTTACATTTTGTGGTAACACTTCATTCACAATATTTACTAATTATAATATAACATATATAAAAATCGCCATGGCATTTAAACCATAGATAACATGGCCTTTTTAAAGTGTTAGACTTTCCCAAACATCAGCTTGGGTTTTAAGGAATTAAGTTAGTTACATAATATTTTGTTTGATTTTGACGCTAAAACTTGTGTTTTTTTTTTTTGCAGCATAATACATTTTGCTTTGTAAAACGGTCGCCTTGTATTTCAGTATTTTATTCAAAGGAGAAATAGAATCCATACAATAATTACTGTGCAGTATTTTGTTCACAACATTCTGTACGGTTAATCGAGAGAAACTGTGAATAAACTACTGAGCAAACCAAAAGCCTTAAAACTTGAACTCTCCTCCATCCAGGTATTGTTTGTATTAGGTTTACAACAAGTAAAGGAATCAACCTCAAAGAGAATACTTAGAATTAGCTAACAGTGGTATCTGTTTCAGCCTGATACTCCTTATTGGATGAAGAGTTTGAATCTAGTTTACATAGAAACACTGCAGGCACAGTTAACACTTTGACTGCGGTTTTTTTTCGACGACTGCGATCTTTTTTTTTACCTAAAAAATTCGTGCTGCCGCTCTACACAGCGGTTGTGTTGCGCCGCACATGCGTTTCGTTCGAAAAATATTACAGCTCTGCTGAGTCACAAAGATCTGTATTTTCTTAGCCGCTGCGCTAGTGTGGATTTTCGCAGATTAGTCACTTGTAGAAAACTCATACCGTGCGTTTTCAGCACTCAAAGTGTTAAGAAGTATGTAGGCAGTTGTATAAAGTTGTGTTGTATTGTCGGTTCGTCATAAGCATTGGCAGCTGAATTCTACCAACTGTTGTGAATAGTTATAGGACATTAAGAAAGTACCATCAAGTATTTACTATGGTACTACGCCATAGGTGTTTACGCAAGATAATGCGTACTTTCTTGCGATTGGACGGATTTCTAGCGATGCGGATGACCTCTGTGGCGCGGTGGGTGAAGGTCCACATGTGACGCAGGAGGTTGCGGGTTCTATTCCCGCCTCGGTACAATTGTTTGTACGATCTTCAAACATTTGTTCCGGTCGTTTTATATGTACTCGTATAATGAAAAAAATATCTCTCTATGCAATTTATTTTAATGTATTGATTCCTATATAAAAAAAGAATTAATTATAATAAATTATTTATTTGTAACCAGTTATATTTACATAGGACTGTCATAAAAAAAATTGTATAAAAAGTAAGTTCGTTTTTGGCCGTAAGTTTTCCGATTTTTTATCATGTTTGAAATCATGAAGGGCTGTGGATTTTGTATAATAAATAAATAAAACAAAATACTTTATTGTGCGTTTCTTCAACGATGTCCCTCCTATCCAATCCCATTGCTGGACAAAGCCCGAAGACATTACTCGTATCAAACAAAATCTCGCTACAAGCGAAATCCATAAGCGTTTGTCTAAGAGCCCCAGGTAACTTACCGAAGTTCTAGAAAGTTAGTCCCTCTATTGTGCTAACTAAAGTAGTTTTGATGTTAGACAAATTAATATTAGTAGAGTATTAATATCAAACTTATAACTTGCAAAACAAAGAACGGCACAGACGAGCAACATCAGGTTTATAAAAAAAAAGTAAAGTAGAAAAATGGCTTGTCGTTTTGATTTTACCGACCGATTGAATACGCATTTTAAGTAGGTAACTTCTTGTAAAATCGATATGAATGTCGAACGTGACATTTTTATAATAAATCTCGTACAGAATTAAGCAATTCGATAAGTTATAAGCCGTTCAAATTGTGTATCGATAGTTGCCAAGAGTAAAAAGGTATCCTACTAATATTATAAACGCGAAAGTTTGTAAGTATGGATGGAGGGATGGATGTTTGGTACTCTTTCACGTAAAAACTACTAAATGGATTTTAATGAAACTTTACAATAATATAGCTTATACATCAGAATAACACATTGGCTACAATTTATAAAAATATATTGTATATTATCCAAAAAAAAATATCAACACGCGGGTGAAACCGCGGGGTGCAACTAGTATTACATTAAACTAGACTGAGTTTATAAACTATATAAACCTTCGCGATTTGTTAACATATTTATCGCGTACCTTTTGAAGACTAATTAATAATGATTGATGACGATTGACTGTCGTGGTGTCGTGGATACTGCTGTCAATTCTTGGCTATGACTCCGAGTGCGAACCAAAAGATAATATATATATTTATGAAACACTTGAAAACTTTACTACTACAAAAATGCTATTATTCAATCCACTAATTTTTCTCCGATGACAATTAAAAACAAAAAACTGAAAGTGTACTAGCTGACATACCTACACATTAAATTAGTAAGCCTATCTACCATCGACTACCTATCTACCTAATCATGACATTCCTATAATTCCTATATGACATTCCTAATTTTATAAATAATGATTGTCTAGAATTATAGGCTAACATTTAAAAAGAACCCAAAAATTTTTGTGCCCTGACAGGGTTTTTATGCATTGTGTACCTACCCACTAAGACTAAATACACATATATACACACCTAAGAAACTACCTGTATGCATGAAATTACAATAAATGATATGATATGAATACATCCAGTCGCTCCGTGACAACGATAGCTGTAACGCGATGGAAACGTAGGGGAAAATAAAACAAAAGATATGCGATAAATACCCGATATATTAATCTTTAATAGACTGAGTTTTAAAGGAAGTAAATGCTGTACGTTTTGTTTATGATTATTTATCTTGTCACAAGATTTGCTTAGTTACGTAGAGTTATCTTAATATAGTCAATGTACAAAAACAAAGTAGTAAAACAAAGCTCTGATTCTCAACCCTTCGTGGCCGCAGTCCATTCATTCATTACCAGCCCTGTTATTACTGGGTGTGTTTCACACGTCCGCGCCACGAAATTTCGAAAGCGCAAATTACATCGCTGTATTTCCTTGTAGCCGTCGGCGGTCGTCCACCTTTGGACCGTAATGTGTTATTATTTACCGATGTTATTGCTGCACACAGACTGATGCATAGAGTAGGGTGACGTTAGAGATTTTTTGGAATATAGTTGTTGTTATGACTCTTGGTAAGTTGTAATTTTTGTTTCCTCTTTTCCATAGGTAAGTTTCATTAAAGGGCTCGCGATTTGTTTATATCAACTTAAAGCGCAACCTTGAAACACCCTTGATTACCTAGGTACTTTTACGTTACTTGATTGGTTTGAGTCATCCCATTTCTGGACAAAGACCATCAACTGCTCTCGCGACTAAACTTGTAAGAAAAAGCTGTTTTTTATATATACAACTTGTTTTTCCATTTTGTACAAAAATACAAAATGGAAAAACAAGTTGTATTATACATACTTAAACTTGTTACTCATAATCATCATCATCAGCCTATATTAGTCCACTGCTGGACATATGGGCCTTCCCCAATGAGTGCCATAGCGCACTGTCTTCAGCTTGACGCATCCAGCATCTACCTGCAGTCTATCGCAGGTCGTCATCCCACCTGGTCGGAGGGCGTTATGTTTACCGAGTCGTGGTCTCCACTCAAGAACATGTTTGCCCCAACAGCGGCCGTCGGCAACTTGTAACTATTATAAAATAAATAAGAACATACTGAAATAAAAATTACTTGTCTCTATAAAAAGCTCAAATCTCTGTTTAGTAGCCACTCTATCCTGCGCTCAGCCTTGGCGTGGTGAAAGTTGGGGTTATTTTTATTTATTGCGGGGGCTCTGAAGGGTTTCTTAGCTTTACGATCTTTGCTCGGATTTGAATAAAATAATATTAGATATAAGCTCTGCTGGTCAGTTTTTGTTATGCTTTCATATAATATGAATCACGTTTTCACCGCAGGGCTCAAACTGTCATCTGAAAAAGAATTTTAGAAAAAGTATGGCTATATAGAATACTAGTTACTGCATGCGGCTTCGCACGCGTTGTTTGTATGGATGTGGAAACGTTTTAAAGTTATTACTATCCCATGGAAACTAATTTATGGGATAAAAATGTAGTCTTTGTTTTATCCCAGACCCAGAACTAACTGTATGCAAAATTTCAACCTGATTCATTCAGTAATTTTTGCATGAAGAAGTAATAAACATCCATTAAAACTTTCCTTCTAAACTTCTACATTTTCGCATTTATAATATTAGATGACGACCGATGTGGCGCGGTGGGCGACGGTCCGCCTGCGACGCAGGAGGTTGCGGGTTCGATTCCCGCCTCGGAACAATTGTGTGTACGATCTGCAGATATTTGTTCCGGGTGTTCTGGTCGTTTTCTATGTATAATAAAAAAAATATCTATCTATGTAATATATTGTATTATGTATATCAGTTATCTAGTACCCATAACACAAGCTTTGCTTACCATGGGGCTAGATAATGCTGTGTGGATTGTCCAGCATTATTTATTTAGTTATTTATTTATTTAGATTGCTATAGAAGCTTTTGGATATTATAAATCTCAGGAATCTAAATTTAAATACAAGAATATGAACACGATCTCTTATCATTATCTTTTTCACTAAAGATATGTTACAAAAGAATATTGTTGTATTATCGCTAGTTTTGATATCAAGATAGGTATTTATAAATAAATAAATAATGCTGGACAATTCACACAGCATTATCTAGCCCCATGGTAAGCAGAGCTTGTGTTATGGGTACTAGATAACTGATAAACATAATACAATAGATTACATAGATAGATATTTTTTATTATACATAGAAAACGACCAGAACACCCGGAACAATTATCTACAGATCGTACACATAATTGTTCCGAGACGGGAATCGAACCCGCGACCTCCTGCGTCGCAGGCGGACCTTCGCCCACCGCGCCACAGAGGTCGTCGTATTTGATACGCAATACCGCCAAAGACATCTTTAGATATAAAAGTTACCGTTACTATAAATTAACCCGCCTATAAAACAGAAATCCAGATAAACTGTCTTCAAAAATTAACTGTTATCCACTGATTACGTAGCAAAACGCAATAAACCGTGTTCAACCCCGTTCTTCCGTGATTTACCGCAATGACAATTAAATATTCAGGCGACTGTAAAAAAAATATAAAGATAACTCGACGAAACTTGCGAAGGCAATGGAATGCTTTTATTATTCTTCCGATGTGAAAGTAGCTTCGAAAATAAACATGGCCGACGGGTTTTGTCGTCTGGAATAATACACCTGAGGTAGATATTACGAGTATGATAACGATTAGGTATTTATATACAATACAATACAATACAAAAATACTTTATTGTACACCAGATACAGAACATTATGAAAGATATACATACAATACAAAGATCTCGCGAAGAACTGACGGCCGCTGGGGCAAACGTGTTCTTGAGTAGAGACCACGACTCGGTAAACGTAGTGTAGGACGCCCTCCGACCAGGTGGGATGACGACCTGCGAAAGACTGCAGGTAAGACTGCAGGTGGATGCTGGTTGCGGCAAGCTGAAGACAGGGAAAATTATGTACTTAACTAATTTAAGAAAAGCAGGGGGTGTACCAAAGATGACCTAAATATGAACATAACATTATGTACAATAAAAACCTAGAGAATTTAGTCAAGACAATTTACACTTTGTTTAGCGACTGCACACAAAAGCTTAATTAAAAACAAATACCTACAGACTAATTCACTTTTTTCTCAGGCTTTTTAATTATTTCCTTGATCAAAGCTTTGTTGGTTGTTCATAAGAAAGTTAATTAAATTGTTTTTATGTAAAAATCTATCAGTAATGGGACAAAGAAAATATTATTTGATCGTTTGATAATTATTAATTATATTTTTTAACATCAGCACACATAGAAAGTTATTAAACACTTTATTCCACAAAAGTTGTACATAGGAGAGCTTAATGATTATGTAGATAGCATTATCTACCTGGTAACTTTTGGGTAGTGTGGACAACAATTTAGTAGGTAGTAAATAAATAAATAAATAATGCTGGACAATTCACACATCATTACTAGATTGCTAGTATATAGTGCTAGATTACAGAACAGAACGAAATAAAAATAAATAAATACACTTATAAACATAGTAAAATATACTACTCATAATAATACTTAAGTACTTAGATATACTTACACAATAAACTTTCATAATATAAAATAAAGTTGCTTCCTCTGTCTGTTCGCTTAGATCTTCCAAACTAGTCAACAGAGTTGAATGCAGTTTTCAGCAATAGATAGAGTGATTCAAGAGGAAGGTTTATAAACCATTTGACACATAGACGCGGGCGAAGCCGCTGGGCGCAGCTATTATATTATATTGACAACCGATGTGGCGCGGTGGGCGAAGGTCCGCCTGCGACGCAGGAGGTTGCGGGTTCGATTCCCGCCTCGGAACAATTGTGTGTACGATCTGCAGATATTTGTTCCGGGTGTTCTGGTCGTTTTCTATGTATAATAAAAAATATCGATCTATGTAATGTATTGTATTATGTATATCAGTTATCTAGTACCCATAACACAAGCTCTGCTTACCATGGGGCTAGATAATGCTGTGTGAATTGTCCAGCATTATTATTATTATTATTTTTTTTTTAATTATTATTATTAAATTATTATACATACCTATATTTAAGTACCGAATTATTCGTGAGAAAGAAAGTAGATAAAGACGAATACCCTGCTGAACATTCCTCCTCCAAAAAGGGGGGTTTTGCCATCATCACCACGCTTGGCAAGTGGTTTGGTGATTGGAGGAGTAAAAAACAGCTGCTGCTGGGATGCTTTGCCCCTTCTCTTCGGAACTTCGAATGTTCCCTTAGTTGGCCCTTACGAGACCCACAGGGTGATTTGAAGGGGTCGATTCTTCATGCATGATACTCTGAAATACGAATAGTATTCCATTATGCTCTCAAATACGAAGAGTACTAAATTTTTATCAAGATGATACGACTTTCATCGCGTTATTTTTGTCTTTTTTCAATATTTTTTTTAACACCTTTGGATCCATAACATTTTGGCAGTGTGCCGCCACATTTAAACCAAGTGTGAGAATCAGAATCAATATTTCAATAAAACTTTTGAAGCTATCGTGGTTTATTGACACGAAAATCATTTATAATATTAGATGATTCGATTTTGGTATTAGAAAAATCATGTATTTATAATTAAACTAAACAAATAATGTTGGACAATCCTTCAATTGAGCTTGTGTTATGGGTACAGGTGACGGATATACAGACGCAGAACTAATTAAGGCCGCGTTATTTGAAATGTTAGATAAAACTGAAGTAAGTCAGCTGGCGACCGGCTGGTGACTGAACTCCCCACGGACAGTTAAGGCTAGTTTTTATTTGGTGACTGTAGTGACCATGGACTGTCAAGTGGTTAACACAATAGATTACACAAATAGATATTTTTTACTATAATAGATAACGACCGAACACCCGGATCATATCTGCAGATCGTACTCACAATTGTCATGAGGCGGGTATCGAACCCGCCTCATGACAATCCCCGTCGCGTCGCAGGCGGACCTTCGCTCACCGCGCCACAGAGGTCATCATGGTAAATATCTCATTATTGGCTTGACTTTGGTATCATTATTTCAGTTTATTTATGCAGAATTTTCTTTTAATTGCTTCTTTTAATTTGACGACCGATGTGGCGTGGTGGGCGAAGGTCCGCCTGCGACGCATGAGGTTGCGGGTTCGATTCCCACCTCGGAACAAATGTGTGTACGATCTGCAAATATTTGTTTCGGGTGTTCTGGTCGTTTTCTATGTATAATAAAAAATATCTATCTATGTAATGTATTGTATTATGTATATCAGTTATCTAGTACCCATAACACAAGCTCTGCTTACCATGGGGCTAGATAATGCTGTGTGAATTGTCCAGCATTATTTATTTATTTAATTGCAACCCTCATCCTTATTCGTTGGAACTGTAATGGTTATTTATAAACATTCTGTACGCTTTGTGTAGCGATTCCCATGGATTTGCGGTTTTATAGGGATTAGTGTATCGATATCGTTGGGTTCTTAGCGTAAATGCGGTGTTTGTTCGATCGTTTCGAGCGAGAAATGTTTGGTATTCTGCTAACGGTTTGTTTTATGTTGGTTGGTATCTATACTAATATTATAAAGAGGAAAGGTTTTGCTTTTTGTTTGTTTGTAATGAATAGGCTCCGAAACTACTGGACCTATTTGAAAAATTCTTTCACCGTTGGGAAGCTACACTATCCCCACTATCACCCCAGGTGAACATAGGCTATATTATATTTTCAAAAAAGTTAGGGATCCGTACTAAAACCGTGCGAAGCCGGGAAGGTCCGCTAGTGTTTTATCTTTATGTAAAATATAGTATATTTTTACATATTTTTTTTATCCATAATTTTATTTGTCGGGTGCAACGGCCATTTGCTTATGTCAAAATTTAACTATTTACTCAGTCCATAAGCTGTAAGTAAGATAAATCTTTGTGTAGCCAAATAAAAGATTTTGAGTATAGCGTAGCGTAGCGAATGTTTGGATGGATTCTCATAGATCAGTTTCCATGGGATAGAAATAGCCATTAAACGTTACCATGGAAACAGTTGCTGCGAAGCCACGAGCGGAATCTAGTCTACAATACAATACAAAAATACTTTCTTGTACACCAGATGCAGATCATTGCAAAAAAAAATATTACATACGACAAGTACAACGGGCGGCCTGATCGCGCGATAATCTGAGTCTACTATAAAATGGAAATTTTCAACGAATCCATAACAGCGTAAATACTATTCAAATTGGCAAAAACTGTTTTCGTAAAGCTACTGGTGTTATTTAAACGTGCTTCATCATATAACGCGGGCTCAATAACCACGCTGGTGACGTCACATAATGTTATCCAGCATTAGTAATCAACCAGGTTATTTATTCATCGGACTAAGCCTAAAACCTTTGCTGTCAATTATTTAGTAGCGTTTCCCGTAATATTTAATTTTATCACGGATAGAAAGCCTGAATTGTATCAAAGCTTTATTCATTTATTTGGAATTGCAGCTTTATTCATTTATTTTTACTACTAGGTAGTGTTTGTATAATTGAAATTTTAAAAAATTTTGATTAAAAATTCTCTGCCCATGCTTAGCGGGGAAACAGAAAGGCGCCAAAAAAATCTAAATTCAAATTTCTTTATATCTTTAGGATTATAAGATAAGCACTCAGATATGTCATATTTTAAACCATAAATTATTATCAAATAAGAAATAAGGTGTTTTTGATTTTCAGTTCTTCAATTTATTGTACACTAAAAAGAATAAAACAATTTATTTATAGCCACATACAATAATAGACAGTTACAAAAAAAGGAAAACACATAAAAAATAAAAAACAACTTAAGTAGTAGGGATTTAAACTATACATAATGTAGCGTGGTAGTAGAGTCCCAAGTATAAGAATAACTGGTCTTTCCATATTTGCGCGGTTAATAAGGACCAATCTCAGCTTGTTGTCATTATCGACCGAGGACGATAATGACACTGGTTTTCAGGCTGGTTGTTTCACTAGAGGAAGAAGTGAAAAAGAAAGCACTAGTACATTCATATATATTCCTATTTCGGCGCACGTCATGGAGGTAGTTTTATTTTATTCTTAATATCACCTATTTGTGTCACTTACCCCCATGATAAACTACTTTATTTGCTGTTTGTTATTCTATACCTGTATTTGTACCTGTGTCTAAATAAATGTTTTTTCTATTCTATTCTATTCTTCTATTCATATATATCACTTAAATGTCTATTTCAAATCAAATTATATTAATATTTGAGATATTTGTATTTGGTTTTTTAACTATTTATTGTAAGGCTGGGTTCTCAAATGCCAAACAATAATTTAAGAAGCTACGAGTGTGTAAATTTAATGTGATTTTAGAAACATGTCAATACTTAAGATGTAAAGCTTGATCCTCAAATGCCAAACAATAATTTAAGAAGCTACGAGTGTGTAAATTTAATGTGATTTTAGAAACATGTCAATACTTAAGAAGTAAAGCTTATCCTCAAATGCCAAACAATGATTTAAGAAGCTACGAGTGTGTAAATTTAATGTGATTTTAGAAACATGTCAATACTTAAGAAGTAAAGCTTATCCTCAAATGCCAAACAATGATTTAAGAAGCTACGAGTGTGTAAATTTAATGTGATTTTAGATACATGTCAATACTTAAGATATAAAGTTTGATCCTCAAATGCCAAATAATGATTTAAGAAGCTACGAGTAAGTATGCTCCAATTTAGAATCCAATCTTATTCAAAGGCCAAAACCGAAACAGCCCTCTCTAGTCATCACTATTGATCAGTGTAGCCCAACCGCAGGGTCAGGCTCAGTTTGATCACATGAATATTCTAACCTAGGTTACATTAGTGGCGTCCGCGATTCAACTAATAGATGAGATTGGTTTCCATTTGGATGCGTATTGTGTTTAGGTCGAGGAGATGGTTATACGAGAATATATTATTGGAACAAGAGTCCTGGTTGAGTTGAGTATTTTTTTTTTTATTTATACCCCAAAATGTATGAATACCGCTGATATTTTGAAACAATAATGTTCTTATTGATTGCCTCAGTAGCAAATAGTGAAATTATACAAATCGTTTTTATTTAAAAACAAAAATAATTTGTGACCGTTTATTATAGTCACTTTTGTTAAATTTTTTAATATCATTATAAAAGCCAATATGATATGACTTTAATACGGACGCGCGCGTCTAGAACTGCACTCACCCTGCGATGTCCCTTGTTAAGGGTTGAAACGTCGCGTCGGTGTTTTTACAGTACAATAAGGTTCGTAGTGAATCCGCTTACGTAATACAATAAAACAGTAACGAATTTATCAAACTACGATAGTTTTTATAGTAAGATATCACTTGCACTCAAGTTCCCAACTAAAATAAAGTAGGCAATTAAAAAAATGTGTATTGTTGGATCGTTGGAAGTTTTGTTGAAAGAGCTCGAAAGCTCGATCTGCACATTGTTTTTCAAACTTCAGACCATTATTTCCGAATACAAGCTCGCATTTCCATGGCTAGAATCAGACGTGCGATGTGTGCAATCCCCTCAGCAATCTCGGGTAGCCAAATTAAAAAAGTTGAAAAGCTCTGAAATTGTATGCAAAAAAGTTTAGGGCGTGTGCGCAAACTTCGCTGAATTAATGATTGGAAATATTTTACGTCGGAGTCGGATAAGCGTGTTTGCAAATTTGCAAGGTTGTGGTGTGTGGCAATTTGGGCGGAAGTTTACAGTGCAGTTTTGTTTTGGTTTTGTTATTTTGCTTTGAAATACGGCGATGGGGTCGACTACTGTCTCGTGAAATGCTAATGCCTGTAAAAAACATGTACATAATATTGCTATTGTATTATACTTAACTCAGACATTTTCATTGTTTCTACAAATTTCTTATAAATGCAAAAGTTTGGATGCTTGGATAGATGGATATTTATTTGTTCTTCACAACAAAACTACTAAACGGATCAGGTTGAAATTTTGCATAGATGTAGCTCTAAGCCTGGAAACAAACATAGGCTACTTTTTCCCATAAAACAATTCCCATGGGATATATGTAAGCAACTTTTAAACGGTTCTATAAACATAACGTGTGCGTAGCCATGGGCAAGAACTAGTTGCCTATATTCTTTGGTGTAGAAATATCATCCTCATCAGATCAGCTTAGACCTCCCAATCTGACGTCACAAGAAAGGAAGAAAGGAACGTGTAGGAATATATAGACTCTTAAATTAGAACGTACTTATTTGTTCTCCTCCGTGGATATATTTTTATCTAGTGTTCGTGTTAGAGGCAGGTATTTAACTCCAGACGCCTTTCCGCCCCCTCTGATACATTGAACTGCTACGGATCTCAAATTGATCAATTTATAACACCGGACGAACACTTTTATCGGCGCTTATCCCGTATAATTGCCGGGCGATATATTCCAACGGAAATCCACTGTTTATTACAAGCAATAATGCTTACTTGAGCTGCCAATAAGTTGTTTTGTATCACTGTGTGGGAAATTATGTTTGGTAAAAAAGTTTATCTGTAAAGAGACGGTACAAAACTACTACTGCATCACTTCAACAACAGCGCACAAATATGAGGTCTTAGCTTTTATCACATTTTGATAGGCAGAGGTTATAAGAATATGATAAGAATTTCAGACAGAAAGTAAACCGCTAAAAATCAAAGAAGCGAACCGAAGCAACATATGTATTAGAATTATGAAAAACACACAGGCTACAAAGTCTGTGTGTTTTTACAGAAGATTACAAAATCTTTTTTAGTTTCTTGTTGTTTTTGTATAATATTTTCAATGGCGCAGCGCACGTAGCCTCCTAAATCTATAGTCAACATTTAATAAGGCCTAGCTGCCTGGCGTGTGTCGTCATTTACATTTAAAGCACCAATTATTTGACGTCATTAGCGCCCTCCAGCGGCCATAAAACGCACCCAACATGCGCCCCACGACCCCCCGAATTGCGATTATAAATTAGAAATAATATGACGATTTTTAATATAGGGACCTGTTTGTTTGGTCAGGAGATTTTTAATAAAAACATGGTTTAGGATCTCAAAACAGTAGGTATATTTCGATACGTACAAAGAAGGGAAAGGTCAGTGAACTGCATGTGGTTATGTTTTGCGGTCGGTACCTATCAATATCATTAACATTGATCCACTGGCAATAGAGGTAGGTGTAATGGTTGAATCTATTGTCTGGCAAAAACTAAGTGATTCTTTATAACCCGACACGACAACGACAACGACATAAGTACGTATCAGCACACATATGTAAGTCCGCTGGTGAATTGCTTCGCTCAAACAAAGGGGTTTTTCCATATTGACAAACGGTTAAGTGATCGCAGTAGCGGTGTAAACAGAAAGAAGTTGCTGCCTTTCCTTTGGTAGAACAGTGGACAGTGGCCTCGTAATTCTATTTAGTAATAATTGTATTTGGTGTCTCATAGAATTATGCCCCCACTGGTATCGGTGCCGGCAATTGTTAATTCATTCTATTCTTCTCGAATCTTCTTTTTTGAGCCGTAATTGCTGCGGCCCACGGCTGTTTCACTCCTCATTAATAACAAGACACGGTGGACGATATAAATCAAACGTCACGTATGAAATATTTCGATGTTTCGATGTTTGTTACCTCGATCAGATTGGATTTTTGCATACATGTAATTGTAAGCCTAGATTGACTTACTATCGTGAAAAAATATGATCGAAACCGCGTGAAATGAAATGAAATGAAAGTTTATTTCTTTAGGCTTACAAATAAGCACTTAGACAAGTCATATTTTATACTATTCATTATTATCAATTAAAATTATTTTATAGTTCACTTCAATTTTTTGTCCACCAGTGGAAGAAGTGAGAAGAAACCACTAGTATGTTCATAACTTATGTGTCTAGTACATATGATTTGCTTATCTGTAATTTGTTAGATTTTGAGTTGGAGCAAAACTCGTTCCAAGCTTTTTTATCTTCTAGATAATCTGATATTTTGTAATAAGCCTTTATACAAAGAATATGCTTCACAATTTTTTTAAATTTATTTTTTGATAATTTTTGCAACTCACTTGGAGTTTTGTTGTAGAAGCGTATACATTGCACTTTAAAAGATGCACTTATCTTATGTAGTGTATGTGTTCGTGGAGTAGCTAGGTCCGCTTTTTATCGTACAAAAATGTGATCGGAGCCGCGTGGAGTAGCTAGGTCCGTTAATATTTTAGTAATGTTATTCATCCTCCGTAAACATTTTTACGGTTTCATGACAACACAAAGCCAACTTCTGTCTTACCCCAGCAGTTAGCGCTAAATCTGAAACACTTTGTGCTAAGTGACCGTCGGATAGACAGCGGCGGAGTGTGCTCCGACTTGGTATTGTGTGCAATATTTCTATTGCGGATTTTATAACTTTTGCTTTTCTGCATCGTTTCAATTCAAAGTTTTGAAGCGAAAATGCTGATGAAAAAAAAATATTAGGACTCTAGGAAGACATAAAGCGGCTTGCGCACTGCGCAGTGCCGTATTAGAAGGTCGAAGCTACTGGTGGGTATACCCACTAGGTATACCACTAAGTATTTGTTTTGTTTTTGATCTAAATAATTATAAAAAAACAAAAACTGCCACCGTTTACATTGTTCCTTCATGTCCAGTATATCCTAAGGTTGCCTGGAAGAGATCGCTCTCAGCGATAAGCTCGTATTTTATACTTTCTCTATTCTAAAATTTTTCATGTTTTTTTTATGTTTTCTATCTATATGTATATGTATTATAAGGTAAGAACTCACTCAAACTAGATCTCCATAAATAATTTATTATGTGTTTAAATTCTCATAATACTCGTATATTTTTATGTAGTGTTGTAGTATTTGTACTCGTGTATGTCTATGTGCTTTGCAATAATTTCACTACAAGGCTTCACTCGCTCAAAGCCGAGTAAAATCTGTGTGCATAGCAAAAATAATGAACGCGCGTGGTTCCCTTTAATCTGCGTCTGATCTGCTCATTGATCAATGTTCCAGCTCATTAGTGGGTGGGAATACACGAGATATATATAATATCAAGCGCAATTTAAAATAAGCTGGTCAAATTAGCTGTATTCGTGTGTGTATATCACTCCTAGTATTCGCCGCTCATTGGCTGCCTTTTATTTTGAATATAGAACAAAAGAAAATAAACCAATGAGCATCGAAAATAGTATGAGTGATTCGCTCAAGAAAACGTTTAGCCGGGTTGACGAGCTATTGTTTTCAGCGTGCACTTTGTCAGAACAGATTGATACATATATTTATCCCGGAATACTCAAACGCATCTCAGATTTAAGCCCGTCTCAAGTGACGATTTTCTGACATATTTTCATAGAAAACTTTTAAAAAATTGCTACTTAAGGCAGTTGTTCCACCGCCGCCGGCGAGAAAACGACTAATTATCGGCTATTTTCTCGCTCAAGAAACGTACAATAGATATACATACATTCCGTGTAAAAAAAAAAGAGATGCGTATACAAATAGTTGATCGCTGACTGTTCACACTGCCGGCGAGGACTCGCTTCACTAGTTTGTCGCTGGGCGACAAGAGCCAGGATAATAACACTCGCTCAGCGATAAGAACGCACGCCGAGAGAGCAACCAGCGGTAATTTCTCTACAATGCAGGTTAGCGCAGGACTGTTGTTTGGCCGCCGCAAGCGAGTGGTGCGAGTAATCGCTCGTCTCACTCGCTTATAGCCGAGCTACAAAACTATCGAAACTACGCACTCGCTCCCCGCTTCACGCCGACTCGTTTCTACATTCTAGCTTTGCTCGCTACTCGTTCAGGTCCGGTGAGACAACTGCCTAAGATGTGCTTAAATCTGAGATGCGTTTGAGTATTCGGGCGTTACTATTTAGGAGTATCTTTCTTATATCTGTGTTCCTAAGATCCATTAACACTTTGACTGAGATTTTTTTTCGACGACTGCGTTCTTTTTTTATAACCTAAAAAATTCGTGCTGCCGCTCTACACAGCGGTTGTGTTGCGCCGCACATGCGTTTCGTTCGAAAAATATTACGGCTGTGCTGAGTCACAAAGATCTGTATTTTCTCAGCCACTGCGCTGTGTGGATTTACGCATATTAGTCATTTGTAGAAAACACCGTGTGATTTCAGCACTCAAAGTGATAATAATTTTTACTATATTCATAAATTACAACGCTTCGGCTTCGTCATATTTAATACGTCCATAGGTACATCAAAACGAGTATATGTTATTTTATAAATGATACGTAACAAAAATATTCTCGTAAATCCGTGCTTCATTTTCATTTATTTTGCACTATTGTGTATACGGTTACTGTAGGAATAATCTTCCCAGCTTACGGCAATAATACTGTGTGCTTTTGTTTCGGTTTCAGGTATGATTTCAAAGGGTTTCTCGCTCATTCGGGAATCAGTGCAAT
The DNA here is from genome assembly GCA_943735965.1 of Eupithecia abbreviata. Lineage (NCBI taxonomy): Eukaryota > Metazoa > Arthropoda > Insecta > Lepidoptera > Geometridae > Eupithecia > Eupithecia abbreviata. Next base: position 7,461,267 of record OX030982.1, on the reverse strand, counting down.
ATAATGAGGTCTGGCAACACTCTCTCGGGTGTTCTACTATGTTGAACTTTACCGCAACCGTTTAGAGCTGATTTTTGATAAGCATTATGTTGCTTTTATACGCATAAAATGTTTAGTTCTGTTATATTTTTGCAATGTTTTCATGACGCTTTTGATATATGTCCAGATTTTTTTTTATAATCAATCAATCGCGATATCCTGTGTAAGTTTTTTTTGTCAGAAGTATTTGTTTCGTCTACGGGGTTTTTCAATAAGTATATTATATAATAATTTTCATTTATCAGACTCCTTACTTAAAATGTGGCTAAACGTTTTCTTGAGTAGAAACCGTGGCTCGGCAAACGTAGTGTAGGCCGCCCTCCGGCCTCCGGATGACGACCTGTGAAAGACTGCAGGCAGATGCTGGATCCATCAAGCTGAAGACAGGGTACTATGGCGCTCATTAGGGGAGACCTATGTCTAGCAATGGTCTAACATAGGCCGATGATGAGTCTCATAATATACCTCTATGTATAGCTCCGCCCCGCGGTTTCACTCGCGTGGTGATAGATATTTTGGATAATATACAATATATCTTTATGAATTGTAGCTTATGTGTTATTCTGATATGTAAGCTATATTATTGTGAGTTTCATCAAAATCCATTTAGTAGTTTTTGCGTGAAAGATCAACAAACATACTTACATACATCCTCATAAACATTGGCGTTTATAATATTAGTAGGATAGGATATATCATAAAGTTACCCACTGATCATTTAACCTAGGCTTATAAATCAACCTCGCAACCATACTCTTTGATTTCATGCTATTATTAGAGCTCGTCGAATCCGGAGAGAATTAACACAAAATCAGCATCTCACTCAAATCTCAGAATAACAATTCAACACTGTTGATCCAAGGAACACACCGGTTCAAAGTTAATGTAAATTAGCTAGACTACGTAACAGCCATTTACTTCAGAACAATACGAATTTAAATCACATTCAAATTTAGCACTTCGATTAAAAGCTTGAAGTACCAATCCTAAGTGCATTGCAAACATCGGTACGAACTTAAACCTACACTGTCCGTTCCAATATAAACTGGTCTCCTGTATGGTGGTCGTTTGAGGGGATTGGGTGTCAATTTATGGTAGTTCCACGTGATCCCAATTACTATGTGTAGATAGCCAAGCCGCTTATGCAAATCGCGATTCGCCGCGGACGCATCTAATGGGCCGTGAGGGTTGGAGGTCCGTTGCACTTTTAGCGTCGCTCTGTAAAGGCCAGCATACATCACTACGATGCGATCTTGTCGTGTGTCGTGTCGGTCAATGTGGTGGATGGCTTCAGGCGAATTTCCAGCTCAAATGGGCGCTTGGATTAACTAATACATATGCCGGACTATTCTCACAGCATTATCTAGCCCCAAGCTAAGTAGAGCTTGAGTTATGGGTACTAGATAACACATAGATAATGCAATACAGTACGTAAATATATATTTTTTACTATACATAGAAAACGACCAGAACACCCTGAACAAATATCTGCAGATCGTACAAACATTTGTCTCAAGGAATCAGACCAAGCAAGCAACCTCCTGTGGAGACCACGACTCGGTAAACGTTGTGTAGGACGCCCTCCGACCAGGTGGGATGACGACCTGCGAAAGACTGCACGTAGATGCTGGATGCGTCAAGCTGAAGACAGGGCGCTATGGCGCTCATTGGGGGAGGCCTATGTCCAGCAGTGGACTAATATAGGCTATGATTATGAAGCAACCTGCTGCATTGCAGGCAGACTTTGACCCACCGCGCCACAGTAAATAAATAATAAATAAATAATGCTGCACAATTCACACATCATTATCTAGCCCCATGGTAAGCAGCACGCTCGTGTTATGGGTACTAGACAATATACATAATACAATATATTACATAGATAGACATTTTGATTATACATAGAAAACGACCAGAACACCCGGAACAAATATCTGCAGATCGTACACACAACTGTTCCGAGGCGGGAATCGAACCCGCAATCTCCTGCGTCGCAGGCTGACCTTCGCCCACCGCGCCACATCGGTCGTCAAACAGTGGTCGTCGAATATGATTTTTTTTTTAACCATGGTAGAACAATTCGTTGTTATTGTTTGTATTGTATTATGTATATCAGTTATCTAGTACCCATAACACAAGTTCTGCTTACCATGGGGCTAGATAATGCTGTTTGAATTGTCCAGCATTATATAAAAAAAAATATAAAAAAAATATAAATTCCGCACCAAAAGCGACAGATGCGAATGAGTATTGATTTAACGATGGTTTTTGTCAGACTAACAATTTAACGATTGTACGTTGTGTCATAGTAGTTTTATCGAGCAGTATTATTTTTATTCGAAGTACGTATGAATAAAGAATCAAATTTTGCTTTGATAAATAATTATTTCGTTAGTTCTACTTTGACCCGCCGGATTTATGTCCGTGCGGACTGATTCTGGGAATTCAAAATGAATCGATCTCTCCATTCGTATGTTATGTATTTAGTACATACAATATCTAACATTTATTATGTTTAACTTTAACGACAAGTAATAAAAAACTTGTATACAAGTTAGTAATAGCGAGAAATGCAAACCCTCGCTGTTACTAAGATAAATCTAGTAAGTTCTCGAGAACTTACTTTATATCAAGATCTATTAATTAATAATAATTATATGAATGTATTTTGTTTAATTTAAGTTTTTTTTTGTTTGTCTTTTTATTTGTAAATAAATAATTTGGTTTTTTTTTGGTACCCACACAAGCTCTGTTTTCTTTGGGATTTAGAACCGCCATTGGTTGTTGATCATTTTTAGAGAATGGCACTAACTATATTTACTTATAGATAGGTGATATACGCTGACGTCACAAATCCCGGCCTAAAATAAAAGGATATCACACCAGCTTTTAAAAATTCATCCTACGAAGAAACTCAACTCGATTAAGTACAGACTCGATTAAGCTTAGGGAAAATGTGAAACAGTCACATCTAGGAACTAAAATCAGTGCTTGGTTTTTTTTAGTCAAGTTCGTTTTATTATTGTTTATTTTTAAAAGTGTTGTGTATAATTGTTGTATTTTGTATGTGTGTGTCTGAAGTTGCAGATAGTTTTTTTTTTTTTTTTGTTTATACATTGTAGATACGTTGTTCTATAATGTGGTAAATCAGAATCAAATCGTAGAAAATTACAAAGTTTCGTAGCACTTGCTACGAAGGTCTACGCATGATCTTGCCTACGCCGTAGATGGGGTCTACGAACGATTCACGAAAAATGATTCAATGATCTTTTGCCATAGTTTGACCGAAACCGCTGTACCGCTCCTTAGGAAAGTGCAGCGAGGTGGGGGGCGAGGAAAAAAGAGCAAGAGAACGCGTTGACGGCAGACTGATGGATCGGAGCGGCCGATATTTCCCTCCCGACTCGCCACTCGCATACCTCAGGCGCGGTACAGCGGTTTCGGTCAAACTATAGCCCCAAATTTTCACGAAAATACATTTTTTAATAGTGTTAATCCACACGAGTTTGCTGTTGCATCATCATCATCATCACTAAGTTATACCGAGAATTCATATAAATGGAAGTAAACTCGAAGTATAATAATCAAAATATTGATTCGCAGAGATGGGTTCACCAAGTAACGTGAAGTTAAATGTAATAAGGCTAGTTTCCTCTTTCAGTACGTACATACCTACTTGTAATAAACATTGTAGGGTCTAAGTTAATGACACCTCGCTCTAAGTTTGCTAACTTGTATTCTGATAATTTTATAGCGGGCAATCAACCAACCGCAGTGTCCAATCACGACGCTAATAGCCTAGTGGTGGTTCAATTACTAATAACGATTTATTTTAATTAATGCTAAACGCCTGACTAGACGTAATCCGGCGTATAATTGCAACCCTCGAAGCGTATTCAAAGGTAATGAATATAATTAATGTAATAATTATCGTATAAAATCTTTAAATAAATAAATAATGCTCAACAATCCACACAGCATTATCTAGCCCCAAGCTAAGCGGAGCTTGTGTTATGGGTACTAGATAACTGATATACATAATACAATACATTACATAGATAGATATTTTTTATTATACATAGAAAACGACCAGAACACCCGGAACAAATATCTGCAATCATACACACAATTGTTCCGAGGCGGGAATCGAACCCGCAACCTTCTGCGTCTAAGGCGGACCTTCGCCTACCTCGCCACATCAGTCGTCTTTATTAACATATACATATCTATATATTTTATTGTATTAAGTATATCATTCATCTAGGACCCATAACACAAGCTCTGCTAGCTATCTAACTTAAAGCTAGATACATAATGCTGTGTGGATTGTTTAGCATACTTTATTTATATATTTAATACAATAAATAAATAAAAATAAATAAATAATGCTGGACAATTCACACAGCGTTATCTAGCCCCATGGTAAGCAGAGCTTGTGTTATGGGTACTAGATAACAGATATACATAATACAATACATTACGTAGATAGATATTTTTTATTATTCATAGAAAATAACCAGAACACCCGGAACAAATATCTGCAGATCGTACACACAATTGTTCCGAGGCGGGAATCGAACCCGCAACTTCCTGCGTCGCAGGCGGACCTTCGCCCACCAATACACATTATGCAGATAGAGCAACAAGCAAGATGAACTTTTTAATATGTATTTTTCTTATAAACATCTAATTAAAATTGTGCGTTTAAAGCAAAGAATAAACTCCGAGCCATCTCCAGAGCTAAGAAGAAACCTAAAATAACAGTAGAAGTTTTATCCTTCTTTAAAGAGCTGTATTGTGCAAATACACACATAAGCGAGTCTATATTAATATTATTAAAAAAGAAAAAGTTTGATTTTTTGGTCGTTTGTATTGAATAGGCTTCGACACTACTGGACCGATTTGAAAAATTATTCCACCGTTGGGAAGCTGCACGATCCCCGGTGAACATAGGTAATTATATTTTCAAAAAAATTTGCTCTGACTTAAACTCTAATAATGTAACCAAATGTGTAAAAAAATCAACTAAATAATAAAATGAAATTGGAGTTTAAGGCGAGTGAAACCGCGGGGAATAGCTAGTATCAAATACGTTAACTGTTGGTTATATCTACTCAATCAAAGCATCATCTGTCTAATTGCAGACCACGCCTAGTTACGAGTATTATGTACCTTGATCTCCTTGTCAATACTATAGTGTAGATAATATTAATAACCTACACAACAATATCATATTATGACAACCGATATGACGCGGGTTTGATTCCCACCTTGGGACAAATATAACGATCTTTAAATAGTTGTTTTGGGTGTTCTGCATATTTTCTATGTATAATAAAAAATGTAGATCCATGTTATGTATTCTGTTATATACATATATCAGCTTGGGGCATGTTATATACATATATCAGCATCAGCTTGGGGCTAGATGATGCTGTTTGAATAGTCAAGCATTATTTATAGGTATGTTATTGTTCATTTATTTTCTAATAATTTATTTTCTTATTTTTTTTAAAGCTATAAACTGACTTCAAGTTTCTAATTAATGAAAATGGGTTTAAAACTTCGTTTATAAAAAATAATCATCGAAATCGGTTAGCGTGATATTGATATTGAATTATTCGTCCTTGCCCACATACTTAATGCAAATTTAAGACTTAATATGGTTTTCTCATGGAAACCATTGTCTAGACTAAATCGAAATTGGACCACACGGAAAGCACCAGTTTTCAAATAACAAAAAAGAATCATCAAAATCGGTTCACCCAGGCGAAAGTTTCTTTGCTGTAATTATATCCGACTTCAAAATGAAACTGAAGATTTTTTTTTTTTATGTTTGTTACCTGGTAACAAACAAAAATAAAATTAGTCGAATTGAGAACCTCCTCCATTTTTGAAGTTGGTTAATTACTTAGAGTAGGTACCTACTAAAATTGTCCGTGACTGCACCAAAAACTGCACTATAGTTACGAACAATGAGACATTGCTATATCTATATCTACATGTGCAGTCTGCAATTAGACAGATGATGCTTTGATTGAGATAGTTTAATCAGCTGAAGTCGTTTGCATTTGACTAGCTTGTGCCCAAGGCTTTGCTTGTTACAAATACAAATACAAAATACAAAATTATTTATTAGCCATTTCACTTATATGTACACATTTCTGGCGGCCCCCGCACGAGGCAAGCCTGTGTCGCGGGAAGCCTGTTTACAAAGGTAACTTTAACGATACAGATTTAAAGAAACTGATACTGATACAGGGCAAACAAACAATTTTTTTTTTTTTTTATTGTCTAGTATACACATTTTAAATAAATGTTAATATACAGTATAATTACAATCTAGCCATAGAATTGGCTAATGGGTAATTTAGTTTAAACTTATTTTTATATCAAAAACAAACAAATACAATAAGGAAATAAAACTAATCAATTATATATGTAGGTGATACAAAAAATAATTAAACAAATCAATTTGTTGGTGGGATAAAAGGATTAGTGGCTAAACATCATCATCCGAACAACAAAAAAAACATCAAAATCATCCCAAATTCACCCACTGTTGCATATCTTACCCAGGATTGCCCTATATATTACCTTAAATGTATATGCTACAGTTGACCGTATTTTTTCCAAATAAATAAATAATATGGGCAACTCATACCGCATCATCTAGCTCCAAAAAAAGGAAAGCTTGTGAAATAGATATTAGATGACTGATATTCTTCACACAATAACATACTCGTACATACGTAGATAGATATTTTTTATTATACTCGTACATAGAGAACACCTAGAAGACCCAAAACAAAAATCTGCAGATCGTACAACCATTTGTACCGAGGCGGTGAATCGAACTCGCTTTCTCCTGCGGACCTTTACCCTCTGTGCGAAAGATGTCGTCAACAGATCTGATTTTGAGATACCTGCGAAGATAACCCTTTGTTGCATCTTCACTAATAATATATGGAATGCATACCTAACCACTTGAAATAAAATGAAGCATCGACATCATACCGAGATAATAATTCCTGAGCAAATAGAAATACGAAATTTCTGGCAGCTTGCTACACAAGCTATCACAAATTTCAGAATTGAATCTTGTGTAAAACATTACACAGTTGTAAATCCCTTATTCGTTTTGTCTTTAGAATTTCGACAATGTTTGAACAAAGCACGACAAAAGGTTTTTCACTCAAAAAACTTATCACTCCATTGTCGTAACGTGGACCCAACAGAATTGCCTCCAGGCTATAAGTACATCAGGCAGAAAGCAAAATATGCCGCAACATAGGGCTGCCTCATTACGAGGGGTCGAATAATTGTGAAATCGCACTTATCAAATTTATATATTTTTCAAAAACACGTTGTTCACAAATAACATGTAAAGTGATATAGAGGATAGATAGAAAATATTATAATATTTGATTGCACACTTTCAATCTAATAAGCGACAATGGGCTCAAAAGCGATCTCTACCAGACAGCCATGGATGGGTAGGATCATTGGATACTAAGTTGGCATAAATATATATTTTTTTTAATAAAATTCATACTCATTGTCATTATTAGTGCTGCTAGAACGTAGGTAATAAGGTATTTCGAATTTCATTCATGTCAAATTGATTTCTAATAATACCAAAAACTAATTTCCCGTTCAAAATTACTTTTAAAAGTTTTCTATTTACACAAAAGTTATCAGTGACAATGCAATTGATAACCCTAGGTAGCTGCCCTTCACTCACCCTCGCCCTGAGCCAAGGCACGCATGACGCACCACTCTCGTCCAACCGTAAAAAAGGGAAATCAATTATAACGAAATGGCAACCCCGTACGACACCCGCCCAAAATAAAAAGACCCCACCAATCCCTTTGCATTGTCCCACCAGACGTAAAAAAATCACTGCGCCACATACCCGGCGAGCTCTATTCGTTTTGGACGCACTCGAAATCCCTTTTCAAAGAATACAATCCGCCGTCTCGTTTCAAATTGATTCCTAATTAGTGTGATAAGCAAATAATTGGTTCGGGGGGAGCAATTTATGCAAAAAGATTAACTTTGTAATGACGTGGGTGAAGTCTACGAGGAAATTACAAAAGGGAATAAGGGAACGTAAGCTTTTCTTGCAGGAAATTGTGAGATAATAAGATGTCAATATTTTATTTATAAGAGTCTTGCTTCCACTCTCTTAGCGAATATAAAATTTTGTGAATTTGAATTAGTTTTATTAAGCTTGTCGCAAAAATGTTTTAAGAAAATTATGATTTTATATATTATTTATTATTATTTTATGTATTATTCGAATGTTGAGTCTAATTTTACAAAATGAGTAACAAAATAACGATCTTTTAGTTAATAATAGTGATAATATTGACATTTTAATAGAAAACTATTTAAATTTAAAAAAGATGTTGAAACCATTCTGATTAAGGAGAGTGGTCTTAATTTTCTGTAATTTTCCCTTTATTATTAATATATATATATATATATATATTTTAACTGACATGCCCTAATCAAATTTATTGTTTAAAAATTTATAAAAAAGAAATTAAATATTGTAATTAAAAAATAATGCATGCTTACATATTTTAATATATTTTTTTTTATTATTATTTACTTTTAAATTCATTTTGTATTTACTTCACATAAACTGCTCTTTGAACATGCTGTGTACACATATTTAGGGATACAGTCTAGTTTTAATTATTGTGTGTTTCTAGTTGTATAATATTTGATTGTATTCTGTTTTGTGTGCCAAATAAATAAAATAAATAAATAAATATTGAATTTATATATAAAAACCAAGCCAGACTTGTCGACACTATTTACCTACTTGACGATCTATGTGGCGCGGCGAGCAAAGGTACGCCTGCAACGCAGGAGATTGCGGGTTCGATTCCCGCCTTGGGACAAAAGTTTGTACGATTTGCATATATTTCTTCCGGGTGTTTGAGTTGGTTCTATGTATAATAAAAAATATCTATATATGTAATATAATGTTTATGCATATTGGTCATCTAGTACCCACTAACTCTCCTTAGCTTGAAGCTCTAGCTTCAAGCTGACGTTGGATTGTCCAGCATTATTTTTTTATTGTATGCCAATCGCCAAAATCCCCTTTACCAACTAACACTATCACTGCCAGACCAAAATATCGCAACCGTCGGCCAAGCAACGTTGTATTTATTTCATCTCCCAGGATTAGGCTCCCGCATCGAGACGAGGCAACAGGTGCCCCCTCCCCATACCCCTCTCTCCCATCTACAATACAAGCAAAACACACAACATACTCGCTAAACACTGTTTGTACACATCATGCCGAGAAAAAGTATACATTCGCAGTGTACACTCGGTGGCATGGAGCGTTTACATTGCAATAAGTTTGTTGGAATGCTTTCTATAATCGTATGAGATGGGAAATGCAATCGCTGAAGCATAAAATAATTTTATTATAGTATTTTTCTTCATGATTTGATTGTACACAAATAAACACATTTTAGTAGATGTAACAATACATCATAATCGAATTAAAACGTGTCATTGAGAAAGCTTGGGAATTTTCATAAGAAAACCTTGTAAGAAAGGACTTTCAAAATTTGTATATAACCGTATCCTAACCTTCTTTGCTCTATCAGAATAAATTCATTTCATTTCATTTTCATTTCTTTGGAATGGCTTTAATGAACTAGATTGAAAGGAATCAGCAATCATTTGAAAAAAATCAGTCAAATCAGCTTTTTTTTTTTTTTCTCGAATGGACTATTATGCTGTTGACCTCAGATGGCCATGACAGCGTTACCGGACTTTTGGCGGGCGCAGAGGGCGCCTCGCCGATAAAAATTAGGTTGAGGCAACACGCACAAGGGCCACCACTTAGGTGCGAACCTCGGCTTGGGCTGTTGCCAGATGCTACAAGAGGGTAGGGAGGTAACGCCTAGGTGCACGAGTGCACCTGAGGGCGGAAACGGGGAATTCTTCGACCCCGCGTCCGGCGGGGTCGGTTATTGGTCGGGTGTGTAGTGTGCGGAAGCTGAGTTGTTGCCGTCACTTCCGGGTTAGCGTCAGTGAGTGGGTCAACGGGGTCACCAAGAACGTGTCTCGGTCTACGGAGGAGAGAACTCGTGGGAGGGTCGTCTATACAATAATCGGGTATGGAGGATATAAGAGGATTGGAGTGTTCTGAGGCCGTTTCATAATGACGCTGGGAAGCAGTCTTTATGAAGTGGACGATGGACTCGAGGTTGAGATCGCGATGGAGATCTTTGTTGCGCATGTACCAGGGCGAGCCCGTGGCTTTACGCAGAAACATGTTTTGGACAATCTGGAGATGGCGGACATCAGCCGAATGGCCAAATACCACAGAGGCGTATGTCATGACAGGGCGTATGATCGATTTGTAAAGTGTCACCTTATTTCTAAGGGACATTTTACTTTTCTTTCTGAGGAGGGCGTTCAACCGGCTAAGTATGAACTTGGCACGATTGATTACGGTACGAATGTGGGGTTTGAAACTAAGGCGGCGGTCTAGTACCACCCCTAAGTATTTGGCTGACTTTACTCAGGGAATGGGTTTGCCGAATAGGGTAAGTGTTTTGGGCTTAGAGAAGGTCCGCGTAAAGTACACTGCTGCACTTTTCGTCGGATTCACCTCTATGCGCCATTTCTGGAACCAGGCACCTAGTGTGTCTAGTGCGGCTTGCAGTCTTATGCCAACTCGACGTGCGTTCGAGTTGGATGCATACAGAGCTGTATCATCCGCGAAGAGGGCAAGTTCAACTTGCTGGTGTCGGGGGATATCGCTGGTATAGAGCGTGAAAAGGAGCGGGGCGAGGACGGAGCCCTGGGGGACTCCTGCTCGGACGGGTCGGGGGTCGGAGAGGGTGCCCTCCACGCGGTAGCGAAAGCTACGGTTCGACAAGTAGTCTCGTAAGATGAGTACGAGCCTGTCTGGCACACCAAGGGTGGAAAGCTTGTAAATCAAGCCGTTGTGCCAGACTTTGTCGAAGGCTTTCGCCACGTCGAGGAAGACAGCTCCCGTACTGGCAGGCCAGGTGTGATGCCACATGGTCAGGATGTGCTCCGTGATGCGGAGCACCTGTTGGGGACAGGAGTGGTGAGCTCGAAAGCCGAACTGCACATCGGGTAGGAGCTTATGTTCGTTGACATGGGACCAGAGGCGACTCAGAAGGAGTCGCTCGTAGATCTTCCCCAGGGCACTGAGGAGGCTAATAGGACGGTAGGAGGAGGGCTCATTCGCCTGTTTGCCCGGTTTGTGGATTCCAATAACATTGGCTTCCTTCCAGACATCAGGGAAAGAGCAGGTGGACATGGCTGCATTGAAGATGCTTACAAGGAGGTAGATGAGGGCGACAGGGAACCGTTTGAGGACTCTGTTGCTGATGCCGTCCGAGCCGGGGGACTTTTTCGGTCTGAGATCTTTAATGATCGCCGCGACCTCCGCCGCCCTGAAGTGATCAAGGGTGGCGGTGGGGGGTAGGGTAACTAAACGTTCGACTTCACTATTCACCGTATCGAGGTGAACAGGGTCGACTGGCTCAAGACTGGGGGAGCACTGGGCTTCCAGACTTTCAGCCAGAGCATCAGCTTTGTCCTTATCTTCAAACGCCGGCGTTTGATGATTCGGACGTAAGAGAGGGGGCATGATGGTGACTCCATCTGCTTTCATTGATCGAGCCAGGCTCCAGTAAGCCAGGTGGCCTGGTTTGATCGATGAAAGCAGTGTAGTCAAATCAGCGCATCAGGACACTCACGGTAGGCCTGGTCCACCAGTTCAAAGCCTCTCAGCGAGCTATGGAGAAGAAAGAAAGAAAATACATTTATTTGACACCGTACATAACACAAAACAAAACACGACACATTAAATAATAAGAAAGAATACATACAATAAAAAAATTATAAGTAGATAGATAAAAACATACAGATAGGTACAAATACGTGTTACATAAGGGGCCAAAAAGGTCCCTGTCTCAGCATTATGCCGCTACAAGCCGGAGTTAGTAGCGGCGCTGATTTTCAGACAGGTCCTGGTGTGGTGGCACAAAGCTTTAAAACATTAGGTAGGTACTTACATAAAAGAATACAAGGGTACAGGTAAACATATAAAAGCCATATAGAAAAGGAAAAACGAAGAGAGGCAACATTAAATTACGCCTTAAACTTAAATAGCACAAAAATAAAATTATTTATAATTTATTTATTATTTATGATTCCGTTCCGATGGAAAGAGCTATGCTCGGAGTTTCTTTGAATGTTAGGATTCGTAACGAATATATCCGACGGAAAAGTATCAAGTTATCGACATAGCTCTAAGAATAAGTAAGCTGAAGTGGCAGTGGGCCGGTCATAGAATCTCGCGAAGAAACAACGACAACCTCTAAGATAAACATGTTCTTTAGTGGAGACTATGACTCGATAAACGTAGTGTGTAACATTATTCCATAGTGACAATGAAAATGAATAATGAAAGTCATTCTTCAAACTGTCTCATTATTCTAAGTAGTTCTGTTGTATTAATCTTGTCTTATTTTGTTTCAGGTACGTTTATGATTTATCTTGAACAGAGCAGAACAAAATGTAGTAAGTGCAAGCGGAAAAAACAAACATATTTTTTGGCTTTTTAGTCTGATCAACATTGATCGATTGGTCTCATTTAAGAATTATCTTAGTCCCACGTGGATTCGATTCAGTTATTTTCAATACAGTTATTAATTTAAAGAATATATTTTTGGAAACTGAAAATGGATGATCCATTTAGCTGTTGAAGGTCTGGCCGGCGATAAATAAATAATCATATTGTGTAGAAGCGAAACTAGTTTTACAGATCAGTCTCTCTTCTAAAATTGGATTATTTTTTTATCAAATAAAGATGTACTGATAGATCAGTCTTTAAGGATGGGACCACCATCATCATTATTATCAGCCCATACCTACTCGTCCACTGCTCAACATAGGCCTCCCCCAAACGACACGCCACAAATAGCGCTCCTGAGCCATCTCTATCCATCGACTCCCTGCGACCGCTACAATGTTGTCGGTCCCACACTCTGTTTCGCATTGCATCGCGGTCGCCACTCGAGAACCTTACACCCTAACTATTCTGCGAGCTTATAGCCTGCCCATCGTCATTTCAGCCTGTCAATTCTGAGAGCTATGTCGGTTACTTTGCAAGAGATCAATCCTAGAATAAAGAATTTAAATATATTCTTGAGACAAATAGTAGGTACACATAATTAAAGAAAGTAACAAATAGTACAAAATAATAATATGCCATGTTTAAGTTTTCGACCGCGAACAATTTTCACATCTATCCATCAGTATATTTACTTCGAAGCACTGCTGATGCCAGCCCCACGATATCTGAAAATGAATACATGTCAATGTCTCCAAACGGAAATAGAATCTGGTGCGGTGTGGTGTAGGTCGGTTTTCCATTAGGCTTGGACATCTAGGTGGGACTCTGTCACAGTTAAAAACGAGTAACGAGAATAAATACACATGTAGCAATGGACTAGCTTTAAGCCTTTTTGATAGAGATTTGATAGATCTATCCTAATGTCATAGAGACCCATCTAAATTTTTGAGCCTAATGTAAATTTGATAAAAAGGATTAAAGCTAGTCTAGAGCTTCCTGTAATTTATACTTTAAGTTTGTAAGTTTTTTTTTTAATTAAAAAAAATCATCATCATCATAGGCCCCCCAATGAGCGCCATAACGCCCTGTCTTCAGCTTGCCGCATCCAGCATATACCTGCAGTCTTTCGCTAAATATTATATAATTTTAAAAACAAGTCTCGAGAATAAATACTTTGTTAGCTCTGGCTTTTTCAGGCGTATCTTATTATTAATTATATTATTTTTATATTTACGTTAGGTTTCAGATGATTATCTTGATTGTTATTATACATAATTTATGGTTAAAATAACTTACCTAAGTGTATTTCTTTTATTTCTACCAAAATTACACGAGATGTTACATCCGAATAGATTTAAGTATACCACGTAGTACGTTTTCCATCGTATTACATCGTCCCACTGTTTAAAGCACTATTTTTTAGGCTTATTGGAGATCTGAAAAATATTATTCAAAAAACTCACATAGATCCCGCCTCTCACCGTTCCGTTTCGACCTTACCGCCGCTCGGCGGCGCTGGCGTCATTCTTTTCAGAGCACGTTCAGCAAGCGCAGCATGCAGCATTCTGCAACTGGTGGGTCTGGCACAATGCACGCAGGATCGTTGTGTCCTAGGGCGGGCGGGAGTTAAATCTATTCGGATGTAACATCTCGTGTAATTTTGGTAGAAATACACTTAGGTAAGTTATTTTAACCATAAATTACACTTCGATGTTACATCCTCTAGATTTAAGTATACCACGTAGATGTTTAGCGTCTGTTGCAGAATGAAAAAGATATTGTTAATAAATTAGTAGAAAAAATTATTAACATTCTTAACATCAAGAACAAAGTACCTAATTGTTCTTAGCATAGATAAATCAAATCTAACAAAGTAAACCGTAACCATAATAGAAATTATTAATGACTTGATAATACTGCCTCAGCAAGCAAAAGTCGTGTCTTCAGTAAGTAAAGGTTGATTGTAAAATTGCAAATAGCAAATTATCTTATTGTTTGTCCACCCGGCTGCTTTAGGAGTGCAGTACCTCCTAACCTACTGGCGGCGGAGCTGGACGCGTGGCGCGTAGGAGCTGGATGCCTGGCGCGTAGGTACTGTGCGCTGTGACACGGACACGTCCACTCCACTTTCATGCAAAGTTTGTTAGATCCATCGACTGATGGTTTGAAAAGTCGCGTTGTAGACAGGTTTCTTTGCGGTTAGCATTAACTTACCAGTGTTTGGAAGATTACGAAGTTGACTACTTCTTTTAATATATGAAGTCAAGGTTTTGCTGGGCAAATTTACTCATTTTGAACAAAAAAAGGGGATAGTTAGTTTTGGGTTCCGTCGGGTTGAGCTTTAATTATACTATTAATTGCTATTAATATGTTTGAATTAAAATGTTATTGAGGTCAATAGCAGTTAACATCTGCACACGTTGTCCTGTAGATATCGAGAGAAGAGATACCAATTTTTTAGACAATGTTTGGGTCCCAAGTCGAATGATACTCCGGGGAGATTGATTTCACTTTTATTTTGAAAACAACATAAAAAAATCTTCTTATAGAATCGCTGTTGCAAGTATCTTAACCGATGATCAAGGATAGCGCTGATCTATATGAATTTGATGTTCCATAACTTAATTGTTTTACAAAATACTAAAAAAGATGAATTAAAACAATCAAAATTATTAATTTGACAAACTTGTCTTAGGAACGCTTGCAGGATAATATGGCGCACGCCAGGGCAAGGTTACGTCAAAGCGGGTGATGATGTTCCCTGGAAGGTGACATTAGAAGGTTTTTATGCTGTTTAAAATATATAATTTCTGAGCGAGAACGACATAAATGGTACCACGGTTGGTAAAAAACAATTAATGTACCACGAGTTTCATCTTCTATCACCCTTCTTAGATATTTTAATACCAGTGCAAAAGGAGGAAATGCGTAGAAATAACAAAAAACTTATCCCATGTAAACGCATCTAAGTATATCATATGCACCGGGGTCTATTGTCCAATATATAGTTTACATATAAAGTTTAGTAGCAAAACAATATAATGGTTGGCCAAACTTTAAAACAATGTATCTACTCATAACTACTCTAATGTAGGTTCAATTCCGTGTCGATGTTGGTGCCATCACGTGATTTTATGATATGAAAGAAATATATTATTTCTAACTTCGAACCATTGCCATATTTCTCTGGAAATTTGAGTGAGATGCGGAAATGTATTCACCCATCCTATTTATGTATGACATGACAGTGTTGTCGTCGATTTTAAGAAAAATGTTAACGTTTTGGTAATTTTGACTAAATGATTTGAACCATATAAAAGCAGCTCATGATAAGTTGATATTATGTAGTGTCATTTCAATAGCAGACCAGTGTCCTCTGGTTACATCGTCACCGCATACACCACATTACCAGTCATTGACGAATTCGTAATTTTTTTTTTTTTATGTTAATCTGGTATGATTTTGTAATCTATTTTGAGCTTTACTAGCCATAGTTGACCACCAATTAAAATCTAACTGTAGGTAATTTTTAAGACAAAATCGCTAATAATTATAGCTGTCATAATAATCATAATCACTTTATTGCATGAAAAAAAAATTTATTATAAAGTTCTGAGAGCCTATCTCATTTGATTGTTGAAGCGCTAGGTACTATTCGCGTTCCAAATGTTTGGTGTAAACCCAGTATGCTACCGCCGGACAGGCAGCAGTTAGTGTATGTAGCCACCAGTACCAATGAATTTTGCAAACTCTCGAATAGTAATTAAAATTTTGTCTTTTATCTTATTTGATAACATATTAATTTTATTGACTTTTTCTTAGGGTAATTGCAGGAATGTATTTTAGTCGGTGTAAGGGAGCTTTTCCCGTGATTTATTACAAATACTAAACATTCTATGTTTATCAGTACGGTATTTACTGTGTTCTCATGTGAGCCAAAACATATGATATCATCAAGATAAATCTACTAGTTAGTACCTTGGCCTCTAAGGTATATAAGCTGAGGCTTAAGTAGTTTTATACAACTATACGGCGTGGAACAAACCCTTATGGTAAACAATGAGACTCGAACAGTTCGTCTAATGTAAACCTTAGGTATTTTTATGTGCATGGTATATAGGCACTAAAAATATGCCTCTTTGAGGCCAATATTAGCCATGTATGTCCCATTATTTTCTACTTTACAAGCTGTACGAATACGAGTATCTTCCATTTGGAATGAAAAGCTATGACACATTTGTTAAATATTTTAACATTGAGTGTAAAGCAAGCGAAATCCTCCGTTACTTTCAGGTGCAAAAACTGGATAAATACACTGGTCTGGCTGCTCAGTACATGGAATTATATTGCACAAGTTGAAGCCAAGTTTGAAATATTTGACACAGTGATACTCGTTTTCCTCTTTAAGGAAAGGTGGGTTGCAAGGTTCTATTTATGTAGCATAAACATAAAAGTATTGAAAGCCAATACAACCGAATCATCTGTATGAGGTACCTCTATTGTCGTCGGCGGTCGCTGGACTTGTTCGGTGGCGGCCTTTGATGATGGTGTGGCGGGCACGGCTGCGTACAGCTGAAGCCCCTTCCCGTGGACGTGGAAGGCTACGACACGTAGTACCGGTGTGTTGGCGCTGTTGTCTTCGTGGTGTTTTGTGAGGAGGAATCGCAAGTTTCCCGGCACGGGTGGTTTGCGTTTGGACCTATTCCGTAAGGAGCTAGGTTTTTTTTTTTTTTTTTTTATTTGCTGGATTGACCTCTCGATGTTCTTCGAGTTTTTTATGGTCTCAACTAGTTGGTCTCCAAACAAAAAAGTTTTTCTTTTACCCATGCGTTGTTTTACAGAGACCTTTATCCAATAAAGGAATAACTAGTTTTCGTTGATTTATTGTCTCCTCGTGAAATAATCGAATTAAATTTATGACACTGCTGACAGTTTCTTGATTGATTCCATTTTTGGCACATAAGCCTGTATCAAGGTTCTAGTGAGATTGTGCTATTATAGAACCCAGTTGATTTTGGGAATATTCTAATCTCTTATTTCGGGTTTTTCATTTTATTTGCAGGCAGATGCTGGATGCGGCAAATTGAAGACAGGGCGCTATGGCGCTCATTAGGGAAGGCCTATGTCCAGCAGTGGACTAACATAGGCTGATTGATGATAATGTATCTCGGTTTTTGCGAGTTCAGATTCAGACAAAACGGCGTTTACCTTGGGGTTGAGTTTTGGGGCAAACAAACAGAAATCAGCATCTTTTCTCTGAGGGCCTCCTTTTGTTTCTTAGCGAGCCCGGCTAGTAATATTATCCCCCAACGTTCAGAGATTTCCAATGGAATTCTTACACCCAGTTTTCCTTGGCCTGTTCTAATTTTTCCAATAGGTATTTCATCTGAGTTTGTTCAGGTATGAGGGTTCAGGCCACACGAGGGATTGGTACCTGGACCGGAGTCGATGATGTACCTGGTACTCGCAGGTCCGACATTGGCAAAGGGGCTGGAACGCTTTCGGGAGCTGAGGCTTATGGAACTACAGCTCATGCCGGATGCCATACTTAGTTCTCGGTAATCTACTTCCAAGAAGCCATTACCATCTCGATCGGTTGGCATGTCGAGAGAACTCCCTCTGTCGTCACATACAATGGACGGACACCGGACTCGATTATCGAGTATTTGATCGGCAGTTGCGATCTGTGTGTATATATATATAGGTATGTTCATGTATGAGAATTCATAAATTGAATTATAAATTGTAGGCAACTTTCTGGATGGCATCGCGTACCACCACGTTAAGGAATACAGTTTATGTAACCGTCTGGATAATATCAGGTATTACCACATTGAGACGGTACGTTGTCAGCATGGATATTTGTCATAAAGATTAGCATCATTGATAAGAAAACATTATACTATGTGGATCTGTGGGGGTAGTTATACAAAATTATCTTGCCTTTATCTCGGTCCAATTTCCATTGTAATCGATGAATTTTACGTCGAATATTATCACCACTGCAATCCTTATGCTTTCTTTTCACCATAACTTATTATTTACTTTGATATTGCGCGAAATATATGCAATTTAGATGCAAAAATCGTTCACTCGGTGTGGACGATGCGTAACACGAAAAACGAATGACGCCAGCGCCGCCGAGCGGCGGTAAGGTCGAAACGGAACGGTGAGAGGCGGGATCTATGTGAGTTTTTTGAATAATATTTTTCAGATCTCCAATAAGCCTAAAAAATAGTGCTTTAAACAGTGGGACGATGTAATACGATGGAAAACGTACTACGTGGTATACTTAAATCTAGAGTATGTAACATCGAAGTGTAATTCAGTCTCTAAAGGATATTATTTGTACGAAATTATCGCAAAGAATCGACAAACGCTGGGGTAAAAGTGTTCTTGAGCGGAGACCGCAAATCGGCAAATGTAGTGTCGGACGAACTTCAGCCAGGTGGAATGACGACCTCCGAAAAAAGTCTGCAGGCAGATGCTTGACGCGGCAAGCTGAAGACTGGGCGCCCGTTATAAATGAATTTTGTGTATGTATGTATGTCTGTTACCTCTTCCCGCCAAAACTACTAAACGGATTGGGCTGAAATGATACATTCAGGTAGTTCTGGGGCCCAGAGTAAAACATAGGCTATTTTTTATCCCATAAATCAGTTCCCATTGGATAGAAATAACTTTAAAACATTTCCATTGAAACAACGCGTGCGAAGCCACGGGCAGAAACTAGTAATTAATAAGTGCAGAAAATCCCAATCTAGAGTTCCTTTACTACGAGTACCTACATACACCATATGGAAAATATTTGACGAAAATTCTAAGGCATATCTGCCTTAGAATTTCCATGGTTTTCATTCATTTGAGTTTAATTGAAGATCATTACAAAATCATGTTCAGTGAAAACTCAGCCAATAGAAATGCAAATCTAAAATTAACGTTTACAGCAATCGTTGGCAGATATAAGCGATTATTATCGCTGTTTGATTACATTCCAGATTCTAGATTTAATTAGTGTATTGCGTAGGATTTGACTTTGAAGGCGGGGTTTAGTGGGCAATGTCAGTTTTTAATAGAATTACTCTAGCTTGGAGTTT
Source organism: Eupithecia abbreviata (assembly GCA_943735965.1). Lineage (NCBI taxonomy): Eukaryota > Metazoa > Arthropoda > Insecta > Lepidoptera > Geometridae > Eupithecia > Eupithecia abbreviata. The sequence goes on along the minus strand of OX030982.1, from coordinate 7,441,479 downwards.
TCATTTCAAGCTTCACTCAACTCGCTGCCCCTGGCTTTGCATGCGTGTTTCCTATACCATGAATAAATAAAACTATGAGTTTTTGTCTGCAGCTTCGTAGGCTATTTTTCTATGGAAATGTTTTAAGGTTATTTCTATCCCATGAGAACTCATTTATGGGATGAAAAGTAATCTCTGTTTGATTCCAAGCTTAGGGCTATATCTATCTAAAATTTCAAGGCGATCCATCCAGTCAATTTCAATTCATTTATTTATCTTTTGACACAATATATATGTTCTTAGATAAGTCACAATACATTTAAACTTATAGCTAATTAACAGCAACCTTAGCTTCAGTACCTATCACATCACAAAATATATTTTTATCAGCCAAAGCTTCGTCAATTGTATAATAACTCTTATTCAATAGAATTCTTTTAATAAATACAAATAGTTCAATGTCAGGTTTGTTTCTAAATTCTAATGGTATATTTAGTGTGATATATATCCATCTAGAACTAGAACTATGTTTCAGTACAATACAATCCATTCAATCGTTATGGCAAGAGACAGTATCACGTAAAGAAATACTTTTTTTGCGGGTCTCTCATATAAAACATGTCACTTGTTAATAAAGACACACTGGGTTATATAAAACTAGCTTGTTTTGCTAGAAAGAAAACAGTCCAAAGATGGTGGAAAAAATATCCAATTTATGCAGTAAATAGTCTTCCCGTCATTAAATAATGTTTCTCTCTGAAAATATCCTAAAATTTTCCAAGCCATGAATCTGTATGACAATGAAATGTCCACTGCTGCATTATGCCCCGGGTATATCCGGTTCTATAACGGGTCACGTGCACATAGAACTGAAATCACCGGGTGTAATTCCACGCGTTGAGATGCGGGGATTTGGAAATGAATGTGCGCGCCGTTTATATGTAGTAGGAATTCTTTTGAGTGTTTTTTTTATGATGACATCCTTTATTTCTCAAATTGTTTAATATTCATATCGTTAGGCTCTGAAAGGATAAATTGTTAACTCATTTATTTGATTTTAGGACCTTAATTTATTTATGATTCATATAATTTCACAAAGAAAATTATTCTCATTTGATTTCATTGACCACACCGTCCGGGTACAGTATTTTTGGTTTTTATTTTGTTAAGTCGAATCGACATGGACAAAAGTGGTCGAAACATTTTTAAAACTATAAAAGTTTTGCACCTGCTAATGATATTTTAAGCACCCACAATACATTTTCTTATTTTTTATAAATAATGCTAAAAACATTTAAGAAGAAAACTACAAAAGCCACTTACATTTACTTTCCTTATTGGATTTGTCATTTCCACGACGACGACGACTTTATAGTGACTTAGTCCGTGAAGGCATGCGTGAGGCTGATGCCAACTTATTATTACCAATATGAGTCAATAAGTTCCTTTTCCAGGGCCAGGGCAAAGGCCTTTTTGTCCTCTCTTATAATAGCACGTTCAATTCCGGGAGCGTGTAGTCCAGACAGGATGCGCGCGCGCTTCCGGCGCGGCCTCGTTACGTTCGCTTTGTGGAGCGATGACGTCACAGGGTCGGTTTAGTAGGGAACATTAATATACATACGCCTACCATATTCTACGCCTTACTAATAACGCGTTAGTGATGTTAGTGAACTGAATGTTTATGATTTAATAATCAGAAGAAGTGTGGTAGACTGTGTTCGTCATATTTTCTGATAAAGAGTTTTCTGTGGGTGACGTTTATAACAAGCCTTTTTTCTTATTCCGCTGGCAGTTTTGTAATAGTTGTAAGGTTCGCTTCTTTGTGCGCGAAAAGTTTTGCGCTTTTATAAGTCAAATACTTTACCAGCTCTGCGCATTTCTTTGATTATGTTCACAACGATTCTGATTTCATAAAATGAATCCGGGTAATATTCTTTGCAAACTTCCAAAAAAATGCACCCCACTGCAGCGCAATACGAGATTTCGACTTTCTAAAGCAATAAGTGTGATTTTCTTTTTTTTTTTCATCAAAGCCGTCCGCTCTGAAATCCTGTTTCAGTGCGTACTCCGGAACGAATTGACTGAGGGCCACTGGCGATACGTGAAAAAAAAAGAAAAATAGAATCAAAAAATGTTAGACATCGAATATTGGACAGTGAACACCAATTGTTAGGTGTCAGCAAATAAAAAAGTTCTCTCTTTTATTTTGGAAAAGGATTTGTGCCATCGTTTTTCTGATCACGATTTTTTGGAATGCCATTGTTTTTGGCTTTTATTTGTTTTAGAAAGCTAAAGCGTCTCGCTATTTTGAAATGTGATAATTTGCATACAAAAAGAACTGATTTTACGAGTAATAATCAAATTTCGTAAAATATAAAAAGTTCTGTGAAAAAGCATTCCACGAGAAACTACAAGGTTTTCAGGGAACGTATTCCGTTTCCAATTTCATAAAAAAAACTGTCCCAATTAGCCATTGAAATAACTTTTTTATCAATAACAGCAAAACGAGATCGTAAAAACGGAAGTGGTTCATACAATTTATTAATATACGATACATGAGTAACGAATAAATTAATTAAATGTACATTTTTCCCACTTTTAAGTGTTGATTGTGAAATATTATTTATTTTTATTGACAAAAACAAAAGAAGGACGTTCTATAATACGATGTTTGGCTGCATACATTTATTTATGTATGTTCTTCGATTTCCCCGTCAATTATGGACAGATTTAGAAAAATCTTTCGCTTTTGTGTGGAGAATGTTTAAAAATATGTAGGTACATAAAAATATAAAATGATATTCCAAAAAACAATAAATGTACTCCACCCAGACTCCACTATTGTTTAGTACCTAAGAATTATTCAAAGAAAAAAATATTAAGTATCTGTCAGATCTCAAAATTTATATGGCTATATAAATAGAAAAAGGATCTCCTACTCATTTTGTTTATTCGGGCTGACAATTCTAGCGCCGCAAATACTTTGTGCTTGTACTTCATATTTTTATAGCTTGAGATAAAATATCTTAAACTCACATCAGACTGCATTTTCTGTAGGCAACGGGTGCGAAAGCGATAGCGTGTTTACGTGCGTGTGTACGAGAAAGCCTAAGAGGGCTTCTAAATAAATGTTTCTAAAGTTCCTTTGAAAGCTGGTAATAGTACTCTCCTGTAGGCATCGTTCTGGAATTTTTGTCTAGGGTAGAATAGAAAAAATGACATTGCATATGCTATACATTGCGTAAATTAATTGATATTGAAGGGATGAATTTATAACATTTTACGCATTCGATGACGATATGACGTAATTTTTCTATATTCTACCCTAGAGAACAAGCTCCGTGCTAGGCCTACTGTAGGGTAAGTACGGGAATTATTGTCTATTTTACCAATAGAGAGAAAATACGTCAGTTTGTAATCGAATGCATAAATTATTTGAATGTAATTTCTTCAACTTGAATAATGTACGCAATGTATAACACTGCGATGCATTATTATCTTTTCTACCATAGAAAACAATCCCCGTGCTTGGCCTGCAGTTTACGCTTCCTCTACCTACCAAAAACGATGCCTTACTCTTATATTACACCTATAATTTACAAAGCAGAAGAGCAATAAAACTTGATGCTAACTCGCTGAGCCGGCGATGTTTGTCGAAATCCAACCTAAAGCAGTAAACACGACCAGATAAGCTGGGCCCCTGAGCTCTCCTAAACACTTGTTCCTTGTTCGTGATTTATTAGCGTCGCGGGAGGTGGGGTAGGTCTTTAATTGCTGGCTGTAAAACCTCTAGAATGTAATGGGGTAAACACATTAGCTTGAGCCGACACGGTGCGGTTTCGAAGTATGAATCACACCTGCCTGCTTCTTTGCAGGTGATTTACAGGGCACCTTCTGTTTTGTATGAATAATGCTAAGTAAAATTAGTTTCTTTAGTGCATTTTCGGCTATGTTGTAATGGGTATTTTGGAATTACGTCAGTAGGTAAGTTTAGTTGCTATTCCAGTAACTAGAATTTTAGCTTTTTAACACCCGACGCAAAAACGATGGAATGTTATAAGTTTGTTATCCTCTCAGAGTGCAGTTAACAGTGGATGACAACTGTCAACAAGAAGAAATCAGGTGCATTTATAAATACAAATAAAATGCATGTTCTTTGTAGGTGGAACTAAAAAAGGATTTATGAAAGAAGACGAATGTCTTGTACAACTTGTACTAGCTGATATTCCAGACAAAAATTATACTGAAAAATGTTTTTTAGCCCTAGGGTTTAAAGTCGAATTTTACACACTTTATGAGCAAGAAAATTGAAAAATAATTTACGTAGCCTAGGCAAAATAAAGGTAACTCAAAAAAACCAGGCCTTTTCACCGGTTGCGTCACGATGAAAAACATTCGTTATGTTGAGTTGTAACATAAAATGTTGATACTGAGTTTTGTCAAAGGCTCTATTGGAGCACAGAATTCGGAATGGCTCGCGCCGAAAGAAAAAAGACCCTTCATCAGCAATAACGGATACAATTATTTTTCGCTCTGCACATATTGAAGGGTTGGGGAGATACATATTATGCTATTTCAAGGGATATGGTTCCCCGAAATATGTTTTAAATTTTTCTGCAACGAATCTAGTCATTAGAAACAGGAAATGAATGATTGAATGGCTTTTCAACCAATACTTCATGATTATGAGCCTGCCATGCCTTTTTATGTGACGCCAGACCACAAATTAAATAAGCGAAGTATTGCCTAAATCGAATCATGAGTTTACATTACTAATAGTTACAAAAAAGTGTTGGAGTTTTGTTATTATAGTGCGTAAGTCCTCGCATTGGGAGTAATCTCCAAAAAATTAAGTAATATCCCAAAAACTTTCAAGTCCCGTCGAAATATTAGATACCTACCTATAGATATTATTGAATTTCTTAAAACCCTTGGATATTAGAGATTGACTAATAATCGACATATTCCCAAATGTACCAAATGAAACTTTGAATTAAAGATTATTTTTATAATATATCTCTTTGAAATAAAACCTTGTAATATTTTTACGATGTGCCGCAAATTCCTTTTCCAATAGTTTATAAATATTTCTTGTAGAACGCAGTTAAAAAACTAGAACTGCAATAAATTTGAATCTCCCGCGCTTTGTAATAAATATGTAGAACACCCAGAATATCCACTAATCTTAGCAAGTCTATATATCCTACGTATGTCAATCGTTCATTTTCCGTATTGGTGAGCTTAAGTCCAAAACTGTCAAGCGAACCCCGCTGAATTTAATCGCCGTCAATTTCGTCAACTGGATAACGAGCCTCTATCACAATACCCGCAAAATGTGAACTGGCAACCCGAACCATGACGTCATTACTATTGTTTAAAGTTAGATTGCTTCTCTATGCTCTGGGTTATATCTAAGTGTCAGCAGAAAATTTGGCCTGGTTATATTATTAATCTACTTATGTATAGCGGCAACTTCTGCGGCGCAGCGGACGAAGGTGACGCAAGACGTTGCTGGTTCGATTCCCGCCTCGGGATATTTTTTTTTTACGATATGCAGATATTTGTTACGGGTGTTCTGGGGGTTTTCTATGCATAAAAAAATATCTAAACACAGTGCAGTGTTGTGTGAATTGTCCGGCAAATTTATTATAGCTTTTAAATATAAAAATTCAAAATTATTAAAACGGTAATCTTCAATTGAACTGCAGTGATGACTAAGTTATTTAAAAATAAATACCCTCTATTTATCTTAGCACTAAAAGATTTCGCGGATCTTTCGCGGAGTCAAAATGATGTTAAGTCCAAATGAGCACGTTTTATGCCAACTTCATTTGACAGCCCCACGTAAAAAAAGCCTTTTTATTTAATTTTTTCTCTAATATATTTTATTTTTTCTGCCTTTATAAAAAAATATGTATATTTCTCTTACTGTTTATTCATTATTAGTAGAATTATATTGTATAAGGATCTTGTATCAACAAAATATAAATATAATTATTAGTTTCAGTTTGTACGGACAATTTTTTTAAGAAGACGCTCCGTTAAAAGTGATTGTGGTGAGCAGAAATCTTAATATAAATAAAATATGCTTCTAAAAATATAGTCATCAAAATGTAAAAAAAAATACTTTTAATGTGAAAATGACAGATTTCTAAATTGGCAGCTGATATTTTGATATAATAGCGTCCATAACAAACTGAGAATTTCCACGCGATATAGAGCTTTAAGTCAAAGGATAACGGTGCAAAATGCATAAATGTAAATATCCAATTTCTCCTGCGGGACGTGACATGGAAAGTTTTAAATGGTCACCCTTGTGTTAGTGATGAGGTGTCGACGCTGTCTGACGGTTCCATTATTGCGCTACAGTTTGATTTAAAATACGAATACACGGTGTACTTTTGGGTCTGACCAGTCTGACTAACAATTTTTTTTGTTATATTTATATTGGGAGTAAGGTCTAGAAGAACATTTCTAGCACGTAAGTCGGTAGGTATCTGAAAAAACTTGATAAAAAAATAGCAGTTTAACAAATAAAGAACCGGTGTTCTTTGTTTGTCAAACCTTAGGGTTCATATAGTAGTAGGTACTAACCTACTACTATAAGAACCCCGTTCTCGGTCGGTAATTTTTAGGTCAAGTTGTCAGATCAAGCCTTTGTAACTCAACTCAACATTTGTAACTCAAGTGCCTGAAGCTAAAATTTAAAACTCTCCTATCAAACCCATCTATCATTAAATAATTTCAAATAGACGAAATTTCCATCCGTGTATTCAGTTTACTGTAAAGTTGCGGTTTCGCCGCTACGTCAGTTGAGCCGGCGCGACGTAATTAAAGAGCGTGTTTGATTTGCGGGTAGTTATAATTTGATGTGTTTGGCAGTAACCCAGCCAAGGTGGAATTATTCATAGTAATTACTGATTTTGCTGAATTTCAGGTAGAATTATGCGTATATTATAATGTCAACATATTAATAATTATGTAGACGCTTTAAAATGGGAGTAGAGGTATGTCTAGAAGTGGTTGTCAAGGTTAACCCATTCACTGCCGTGTCATTTTGGTGCGATTTGAAGGGCCGCACCGTAGCTCTACTAACTGCGACATGGAGATTTACGTAATGGGCAATACCGCGGGCAGAAACTAGTCAAGCTAAAAGGTTTTTACTTTGGTAACTCTGTTCTATGTCCATCTATGAGAATAAAATCTAGGAGGAACTTTTGAACGGAAACTTTACCCTCTATTCATCCAGCAACTTCTGAACTTTAATGTCAACAACTTCCCCCTATTTGATTTTTGAACGCTAATAGTCTTCCCTAATGAGATCCAACAGTGAATAATCAAAAGAAAATTTGGGCACGTCAACATTTTTCAAAGCGTACAAAAAGCGGGGTACACTGGTGCTCTGATTGCCTTCATTTTCTTGGGGCACGTTCTGCTTGGGGCAGTGGGGGCTATTGCCTCCCATTGGGGTTTGTTGGCTAGTTATGCATACCAACGTTTGTGGAGAAAGACGGATGGTGTAATCACATTTTTCCGTAGATATTTAGATAGATATACATTTATTTGCTGCAACACTCCGTCCATTGGATGTTAAAGTAGCCAAAAAAAAATTAAAAAAATATGCAACATGTGGAATATAGACGATCACTGTGGCGCGGTGGGTGAAGTCGACGCAGGAAGTTGCGGGTTCGATTACCGCTTCGGGACAAATGTTTGTACGATCTGCAGGTATTTTTGTTCAGTGTGTTCTGGTCGTTTTCTATGTATAAAAAAATATATCTATGTAATGTATTGTATTATGTATAGGTATATCAGTTATCTAGTACCCATAAATCACTCTCTCTCTCTATAAGCTCGGCTTTCTTTGGGGCTAGATAATGCGTGTGAATTGTCCGGGATTATTTATATATTTTATCTCGTTATAAAATTACTTTTGCTTTAATATTATCATACAAGTAAATTTCATCAATCCTTTTGTCTTGTGTTTTTGAATGTTTTCCGTCTTTTTTTATCTAAATCCCAACTCTACCCCCGAATTATTCCTTATCATCAAAACGTCAGCGCGTTGACATGTATTTTAGGGATTTTAATCGGGTGCCCTATGCCCCGGAGGCAGGACGCCCCTATGCAAATTACAACACCGGTGATTGTTTTCGTTGTGAATTGACACGTACACAGTTTTAGTTTAGGTTGGTCTACAGGCCTATAGGCCTTTAGTTTAAGTAGTATAGGTATAATGGTCCTTTGGCAATAAGAGCTTATACCCGCGGCGTAGCAGGCCATCAACCCGGATAAAAAGTATCAAGTATTTTATTCTGTGCTAGGTAGTCGCAAAGAATTACATAAAGCAAATTATCTATTGTATGTTTGTTTGTGTTAGTCTCACTTCGGACCGCAAGAAGTTGAATTTCGCGAGCTCAAATGAACATTCTAAATAATTTAATTTTCTAGTATAATCTTCGGCCTGCGCGTTGTCCGCTACTACATATATTTAGTGTCAGTGTTTCGGATACTACTGACTTATGTAATTGTAAATACTCTATGATAGTACCACCACACTGATTCAAAGTACCAGGAGAGCATAAGTGCATAGGTTTTACTAATATTGATGCATCGATCGAACGAGCAAGGCAAAGCTTTTGCTCTGAACCGGTTTACATACGCTACGTATATATTACATACCTACCTAGGTACTTAAGTAGGTACCAGGAGAGCATGGTATTCAATTGTTTGCGGCCCGAAGTGAGACTAACCCAAACAAACACACAAAGATAATTTGCTTTATGTAATTCTTTGCGATTACCTAGCATTGAATAAAATTATTGATACATTTACCTCGTAACTCGTTTGTTTTATGTAATTAACTGTGTTTTATCTAGTTTCTAAGGCTATTATGGTGCTAAAGGGGTAATTCGATCGACGACCGATGTGGCGCGGTGGGCGAAGGTCCGCCTGCGACGCATGAGGTTGCGGGTTCGATTCTCGCCTCGGAACAAATGTGTGTACGATCTGCAGATATTTATTTCAGGTGTTCTGGTCGTTTTCTATGTATAATAAAAAAAATATCCATCTATGTAATGTATTGTATTATGTATATCAGATATCTAGTACCCATAACACAAGCTCTGCTTACCATGGGGCTAGATAATGCTGTGTGAATTGTCCAGCATTATTTATTTAATTAGATTATGGCCTTATGGTGGGCCATATCACATTATTTTTATGCAGAATATAATAAAAGACAGAGATGAGAGCATTACCTACATCTGTAATGTTTGGGTCTAGACTATAAGACTATTTCGATCTCTTCTCAGAATGGTTGTGAGCTGAAATGAGCTGTCACACATAATTCAACCGTATTACAACTGTGCAAGAACACTAATTGAAATGTTAATGCAATGAAATATAGTAACACGAGCGCTCTACAAAGCTACAAAGTGAAGTTATAATTGATATGTCGGAAGCGAGGTGCTTTTGGAGTATTATGTTGTAGCAGCTTTAATATACAATGTTTGTATGTACGAGTATGTATGCATTAACTGAATCGATGTGAATTAATTGGGAATGGCCAGATAGTTGTAAACTTTAATTGTTGGCTACTAATATGATTTGTTTTGAAATTACTATAACCGATTTTTAATCCCTTACTTTTAAACTGTTTTTCTTTTAGCGAGATACATACTATTTTTTATTGGACCACTTGAAAATAATCTTCAATACAACTGCAAAAAAAAACAACTAAATCGGTCCATACACCACAGGGTCTATGGACCGATTTGGTTGTTTTTTTTTTGATGTCTCTGTAGACATCGACGAACGAATCAAATAACAAACAAAAAGTCGAACCTTCTCAATTTTCGAAGTCGGTTAAAAATGCACGTTCTAATTATCTACCAGAAGTCGACTAAACGGGGAGTACGAATAATTACAATGTTTAAAGTCTGATTGATGAAGATATTGAAACCAGTATGTAAATAAGGAAATAATATTTTAAAAAAAATCCAGAACATAGCTAACTCTAAGAAAAAAAAGATGAAAATCGAGCGTCTTTACATAATTTAAAGCACAGAAAGATAACAAACGATACAAATTTCTCTATTTGCCTCAAACGCAGTCAATGTAAAACAAGCAAATTCCACTAACCAGAAACCAACATGTGGGGTGCTCAAAAACGCGGTAGGTAAGATAATTATCCTGAGCTAGCCGGCCCATCTATTATTCATAATATTTAGTAGCCCGGACTAGACTAACGAGCAACAAATGGTGGGTCCTGGCACGGACGACTCTGTGGGGAAACCATCTTTGAATTAGGCCACTGAGCTAGGGTTGTGGCGGTTTATAATATGAGTAGGTACGCTTTAAATGTTATTTTCGTATCTGGTGCCTAAACCGCAAGCTTGTTTTAGAGTATCTCGTTGTATTATGGTATTCTGGGTACGTTTGCAAAGTAGATAAATGTTTCAGTGCGTCTTCATTTTTTTTCACCTTTCTATAGATAGCAACTTAAGGAGGGCTTCTTCTTCTATAGAGATAGTAGAGTTTTATAATTTTGAAACGTATTTTATTTACCTGTTGTTAGTAGAAGATTTATGTGATTTTTTAGGGTTTCGTACCCAAAGGGAGAAAATGCGACCCTATTACTACTTAGTCTCCGCTGTCTGTCCGTTCGTCTATCCGACCGAAGAAGCTGGGATGTATCTCATGTGCCGTAAAAGGTAAAATAGGTAGATAATATTTTCACAGAATTTGTAATGAACATAAAATTAATATGAAAATTAAAGGGAAAAGCTATTTTTGTCAACTTTTGTCAAGGTTGTATCTCATGAACTGTAAATTAACGACAGTCAAAATGGTGATAGTGTGTGTATATTATTGCCGCTTTAACAACAAAATAATCATCATCATCATCATCATCATCAGCCTATATTAGTCCACTGCTGGACATAGGCCTCCCCCAATGAGCGCCATAGCGCCCTGTCTTCAGCTTGACGCATCCAGCATCTACCTGCAGTCTTTCGCAGGTCGTCATCCCACCTGGTCGGAGGGCGTCCTACACTACGTTTACCGAGTCGTGGTCTCCACTCAAGAACACGTTTGCCCCATCGGCCGTCGGTTCTTCGCGAGATATGGCCGGCCCACTGCCACTTCAGCTTGCTAATTCTTTGAGCTATGTCGATAACCTTGGTTCTCTGTCGGATGTATTCGTTACGAATCCTATCCTTCAGAGAAACTCCGAGCATAGCTCTTTCCATAGCTCGCTGAGCGACTTTGAACTGGTGGACCAGCCCTATCGTGAGTGTCCACGTCTCAGCTCCGTAGGTCATAACGGGTTTTCAATCAGTGCGTCCTGCACTGATTGAAAACTTTCGTTTTCAAGCATTGCGGTATGGATGACGTGAAGACTTGACGTAGTTTCCCAAATGCTGCCCAGCCCAGCTGGATCCTCCTTTTGGCCTCCTTCTCGAAACTGTTTTTACCCAACTGCAGAATCTGCCCAAGGTAAGTGTGGAAACAGTTTCGAGAAGGTGACCATGTACGACCACCAAACAAAATAATACTAATTTAATAAAAGTTTGATTTTAGCAATAGTACCACAGTAATGGGCGGGGCACATCCAGAGAATGCAAAACAAAAGATGGTCCAAAGCTATAATGAATTGGTACCCAATAAACAAGAAACGAAGAACAGGAAGACCTGTAAAACGATGGGACGATGACATCGTAAAAATAGCAGGGAAGACATGGAGTAGAGTAGCTAGAGATCGAGGAAGATGGAAGGAGCTGGAGGAGGCTTTCACCGCTGAAAGCGGTACTCACATATGTATAGATAGAGATAATATATAGATTAGTATTTAAGTTAAATGTGAGAAATAAAAGCTGTTTTATTTTTATTTTATTTATTTACCACAGTAATAGTACCTAAATTTTTTATTATTTGCTCTACTGTCAACCCTGACCGCAACGCAACGGGACACTGCCGCCTTTGCTTTAGTTAGGGATGCTTTCAAAAGATGGCGCAAGGACTTTCGTAAATATAAATGTTTATTCTCTTTTATTAAAATGAAGACAAAGATTGAAAACTGCTAAAAGGTCAACCTGTCTGTAGTATTTGTATTTTTCTTCACAACTCTCTGTTAAAACCTTGTTTTTATTGGCAAGTACAAAAAGTCTAGGCTTCTTATTTTAGTGCAATAAAGTTTTGAATAAATAAGAAACAAGTACCTTATAGATAATCTAAGCTTATGCTCCGAAACAATAACTATCGCCAAGCAAAAATATATGCTATACTAAAATATTAAAAAACATCGGCCAAATAATTACGTTTTTTTGTAGGAACATGCACACTATTTACCTTTCATCCTTCGAAAAACATTTAAATGGATTATGTTAAACCTAACTTTCAATGAGATAACTAATACACTCCTTCATCATCATCATCATCAACCTATATCAGTTCACAGCTGGATGGCCTCCCCTAATGAACGCCAGAGCGCCCTGTCTTCAGCTTACCACAATACCGATAGACTTAGCAGAGCATAATGTTGCTTTGAGGCTGATTTTGGCATGAATTTGTACACAACACAATAAATAATAAATAATAATGGACGATACAAACAGCCTGATCTAGCCTCAAGCTAAGTGCTTGTGTTATTGTTACTAGATAACTGATATTATACGTAATACGTATTGTATTACGTACATATAATCTTTTTTTTATTATGTATATTATATCCGCAGATCGTACAAATAAATAAATAAATAAATAATGCTGGACAATTCACACAGCATTATCTAGCCCCATGGTAAGCAGAGCTTGTGTTATGGGTACTAGATAACTGATACACATAATACAATACATTACATAGATAGATATTTTTTATTATATATAAAACGACCAGAACACCTGGAACAAATATCTGCAGATCGTACACACAATTGTTCCGAGGCGGGAATCGAACCCGTAACCTCCTGCGTCGCAGGCGGACCTTGCCCACCGCGCCACTGAGGATATCAATACATTTATGCATTCTTTGTATATTTAAAAGACAGCCGAATCTCAAGCCTAGTAGCTACCTAAAAGTTTTCAATGACACTACTGAACCTGGAGACGAAATAGGCTGCGAAACATCAAAAGCCTCCTTAAAATGTCCCAAAGTTTGTGAAAGCTTGACAACCTGTGAAACCTCAAGCTTAATCTATTCGTCTGTAATCTGTTCGGCTCCTTTTTTTTATAGCAGTAAAAATGTTTTAAGTCTCTAGAGTTAACATTTTGGATGGTAATTTTGTGATTTTTTTAAATTAAAATTATCAATCAGATGTTAGATAATTTTGTATTTCATGAGGTCTGTTTTGATGAGGTATATGTTGATATTTAGTAAAGTGACCAATCCTTAACGATACGTCAAATTGAAGACGGTTATTGTACCTTTAACGCTTAATCACAACAACTTCTTAATTTGAAACTCTGTTTCTCCGTTCCTAATTTGTACGTTTCTAGAAAAATCCTGTGCGTCGTCAGCAGAGAGTTGGATATAATGCAGCCCAAGTATAAGTGGGTAGGTATAATGAGAACCAGCAATCATCACAATGAATGGAAAGGCGACGCGCCTGTGTGCGCGACTCAATGCTGGCTCCTTGTCGCGTTACGAGTTGCAGGGTGACCATGTTGTTTAGAAAAATACCTTTTAAAATCTCGGCAATGACGGGTTTTCGAGCAACCTGAGACTTTTAGTTCCAAATAGCTCTGATAGAATAGAGATTGACAATATTTCAAAAATGATCATGATCATGAAGTTCGCATGGGCCATGGATGAATAAAATGACCTCGCCTTATGCCAAAGACGGTTTGAGTTTTAAGCAGGTAATTACAGATTACCTCAAACTTCGAGATCGAACCTTCTTTCACTGTTAGTGACTATTCTATATCTATGCAATATAGAGCCTGGTATTATGCCAAATCGATAGAACCCCTCCAAACATATGTAGAGTAAAAACTCACTGATATGTCAGCTTCCGAATAAGAATATTAAAAGTATCAATTTTATCATTCAAGTTTAAACTATAAAATAACTACAGCTTTGCTTTCCGCGTAGGTGAAAAGATTTCTACATGTCTAGGAAAAGTAGACGGTCCTACAATCCTATATAATTATTTAGAAGAGTGCATTAGTAGTAGTAAATGTAAAGTTTCCTAAATCATGCGATCACCATAATATCAAGAATTTTTACGATCCAAAGATAAGCATAAATATTGGATCAGAATTATAATATTCGTTGCGTTCATAAAAATATAAGTTGCGTAATATGCGTTCATAAAAATATCGCGTGCACGGACTTGTGAAAGAGTTATCAACTGGATGGAATAAATTAAAGTTTTATTCGGATTTACCGCATATTTTAATATAACATACCATTCTTAGATATCCAAATCACTTTGCAGGGTAAACGTCCGATATAATAACAAAATTATTTCTTTGCATTTTGAAATTGTGAGTAATATGTATGGTAGACACGCGATTGAATCAACGTCTTTTTTACTGTTTCGTGTTTATGTTATTATTACATTGCATTGAAGGTCACAATAAAACTTTTGTACTAAATTAGTACGGACTTATTTGATTTACTTATCCACTCAAACGTCCACGCTCCGTTTGTTGCGTGAATTTTTTTCCGGTTGAACGTCCACGCCACATTTGTTGCAAATTTCTCCGGCCGGAGCAAAACTCGTTTTGTGGCTAACTTCTGGTCTATGGTAGTTTAGATCCCAACAAAATACTCTCTTTGAGATACTCCTCCACTACACTTTATTCTAGTAGCCTCTGCATTTCTGCAAATTTTTTTAAGTAACTCATGGTCACCGTACAATAGGACCTCTTTAATTTGTCCCGCTCTCGCCAGACGTTGAAAAGATATGACCCGACGACTCCAGGAACGTTGTGTTCTCGTGTATTCGCTTGATGAAACCACTCTTTAGTTTTTTATATAGTTGCATGATGAAAAACAACCTAATAGATGTCTGTTTAGGGTTTTGAATACTTAAAACAGAAGGTGAAACAGTTTTGGAAATATGGTTATAAATTGAAATCATTGGAAAGTAAGGCTAATATGAAGATATTTGCGATGCCAAGAGATTCAAAGTAATTAGCGCACGGGTAAAATAACGGAGTTAAATATCTAAAATATATTTTGCTTTATTAAGTTGTGATGCGAGTTAAAAATAAGTGCTTTTTACGATTTTTTACATTAAAATCAAGCGATGATTGTTGGTTACAATCATTGCAGGTTTGATTTCAATCAATTTGCAACCTCAAGTTTAACTTAGCTCCACGAAATGGGAACCAAAAATATTTTAATCAGGTGCCTAGAAAGGTAGAACATAAAAATATCCTGAAATTATACTTATATTCCTTACGAACAAACAACTTTCTTCTCAAAAGTTTAATAAAAAATACCAAGCTCGTTTTAAAACACGAAACTAAACAAATGAGTTCCTTTCATGTTCTCGGTCAGAATGAGTAAAGATGCGTCCTCTAGAGAAATGTAAATAATTTAGACGTCTACAGTCTATGGAGGGTAGCTGGGTAACTCCATACAAAACGATAAATTAACAGATATACATATTTATTATATAAAATTATAATATAATTATAAATAAATATCGAATCATAAAATGTAAAATAAAATAATTTTCTTTAGACCCACAGAGCCCTTGAACATGTCAGAAATTCCAAATTACATAAGTAAAAATATAAAATAAAGTGTATTGACTTTATTTTTCATTTATTTACCTATTTCTCTTTTATGCTGGAGACAAAAATGTGTCAGCCATCTTTTTTGAAGAGCATCTTGTTTCATGATACAGGTTTGCATTAAAATTACATTACAATAAGCCTGGTGTATCCCACTGCTGGGCAAAGGTAGTCTGGCTTTGAACCAAGATGCGTGTAATAGATTTAGATATATATTATGAAATAGAATAAGAGCATATATATTAAAAATTGTTTATTAATTGATCGTAATTACAATCATCATTAATTTCTAAAGAGTTTGAGTATTTATATTACAAATTATATATTAATTGATCATAATTCCAATTATTATTTAAATACTAAATAATTCGTTTCAAATAATATATTCTTATTATTTTAAACAATATAATTTATTTTATATAAATTTTAATAAGACATAAATATTATAGAATATTTATTTCAACTATTAGTAACACAGTAAGGCTACTTAGCTTTTAACAACTTGCAAACTGGCAGAGCTCCGCTCGGTCCGACGGCTGGTCTCAAAGTGCCACTGCCGGCCACACGACAGCCTTTTATAGCAGCGAGTAAGCAACTGCCAGTTTGTAGGTTATTTGACATAAAAGTTGTTTTCTGCTTCTTATTTCACACAAATAGTTTATATAACATTAGCTTTTAATAAATACATTATTTTACAGCTAAAACAGTGTATATAATACGGTTTTATCTACATAACAAGTTTTAAATTATAAAACAAAACAATACAATCAAATTAAGTTAATGTTTTACAATATTATGACTTTATTTTATTCAGGAGCATATACACAGTTTTACATTGTGTGTATATCATGAGTAATAATCTATCACGTGCATGTTCCTTCCACGCATCTTGGTCCAAAGCTAGCTGGACCCAAGCTTCATCATAGGTATCCAAACACAACATTCAATTTCATTAAAATAAAATAATGTATTTTTACTGACTGATCGCATTCTTAGTAGAACATATTTTTACTTCACTGTGGTTTTTCTTTGAGTCTTTGCCCGCGCCATTAAATTTGCTCTGTTTGTTACTCTAATTAGGTGAATTAGGACACTTGAGACTGTTTCCCACGTAGCGAAAAATGTTCAGAATTAAAATCTGGGCAGGTGTTAATAAAACACGTAGAAAAGTTTTGCTCGCAGTATGAGGCTATATATTTTTTGTGAGAATATGTGCTCATTTTCCAGTATATATAACTTCTATTAATCCATCAATAACCGTTGCAATATGTTATTTATAAGAATGGCTTCAAATAGTGCGCCAATAAAAACTTACACTAAATTTACTGAAATATTAGAAATTTCCTGTGTTCATCGTAATCGCTGCCACCTATTTTATATTATAATATAAAATAGGTGGCGGGGCTGACGTGCGACGGGGTACCGCTTTAACTTCACTGTATTTAGGATCATTTTCGGTATGAAACTATTCAATGTGGTGTCCTCAGGGGTACCACACACACACTCACACACACACTCACACACACACACTCACACACACACACACACACTCATAGGCAGCTCCTGTTGCACGGACTGTGAGACCGGTGTCCTCAGGAGCAGCCGCCAGACACAGAAAATAAGGTATCAGTGCTATCTATTCAATAAAAAGCATATAGAGTTATTTTTGTGAGTCTAGTTAACAATAGTAAGTAATCATCATTTATCAATTGATTTTTTTTTTATTTGTATTTAAAAATTATATTTAATTTAGTTTATTTGTAAAATCTATGTATTTGTAATGAAGAGCAGGACATCCTGGCACAAGTATATTTACATACTTATAAGGATGTCGTAACAACTGTCTAGCATGTAAAGATACTTTTTCTACAAATAAACAATTTTCAATTTCAATTTCAATTTTCAATGTAACTCTCTATACCAAATACGGTTTTAATAAATAAAATAATTATTATTCATGTATTACAAGAAAAACCAGCGGTACATATACACCTGCAAACTATATGAAAAAAAAGAAGCCGAAGCAGCATTTACATAAACTAAGAGCTATATTATTAGTATTTATATTTAAGAAAGTACTATATGTACTTTCTTAAATATAAATACTAATAATATATGTTTCATTTATTGTTAAGGTGAAATGTCACATTGTAAATCCAGGTTGGATTTCAACATAGTTCATAGTTCAAATGAAATGAAATGAAATGAAATGAAATGAAATGAAAGTTTATTTCTTTAGGCTTAGGCTTACAAATAAGCACTTACACACAACTGCAAAAAGCTTTACATTTACTTATTGAAACTTGAATGGTGCTGTCGTAAAACTTATTA
Organism: Eupithecia abbreviata; assembly: GCA_943735965.1. NCBI lineage: Eukaryota > Metazoa > Arthropoda > Insecta > Lepidoptera > Geometridae > Eupithecia > Eupithecia abbreviata. The sequence continues at coordinate 7,423,422 of OX030982.1, read as the reverse complement.
TTGTACATTGTCGTACTTTATTGCTTGTTCCTATTTCACCATAACATCGGAAAGCTACATAACGACAGAAATTTGTTTTCTATGTTATTTTTATTATCGTTGGTTATCTAGTTTATGTGAATAACTTTGAAGTGTGATTTTTTTAAATAATTTCTTTCTTAAAGGCGCTTCATAATATAACACGGTTTTTATTTTATTTTTTATAGTCGATAGATCTTTGTTTGACCATAATATCACCTGATGGGAAGTGAAGATGGGAGACGGTATGTAGATGTGGTTATTAACGATGAAAAGATGGAGCCGACGAAAATAATTATAAACAGCTCTATTACTTATAAAACAATCGTAGATTGATGGATGCTCGCGGGCTAACTATGAACTAAACAATGAAATGTTGGTTTTCTTCCAGCATAAATTAAGTTCGTAGTGAACCCGCTTAAATTCGTAATGAAAACGGATGTACATCATAAGGATTTTTCTTGTTTCATCCTACGTTTCCAGCCTCATATAGATCTTTTTCCAACTGAAACTTCAATGCAGCAGAGCTGAATAGGTTTAGACAGAGGCGTCGTCGTAAAGTACCGTTTTAGTATTCAGTTACTGCGCGGTCAGTCAAATGCTGGCTTTTAAATACGGCCCTGTTCAGGCATCCGTCTCATACATACGGAATAAGTGGTGCGCCCCTGCTGACCCACTTCTGTTTTGACTGTCATGCTCTGTTTACACTAGGCGAGCTTACTAGCTGAAAGATAAACCTGTTTCTTCTAAACCACATTTCCTAATGAAAAACAACATTGAAAGGAAATGCTACATACCGTTGGAGATAAAGAATCTATAGAGATTCCTGAGATACTTTGAATGTACTTTATTCAATTAAAAATATTTTATTATGGGCATTCTTAAAGTCTGAGAGACGCAGGGCTCGAAAATTAAAGCAATAATGCTGCATAACTGCCGCTTTGCAGTGTCGGTAGCTCCAGTACTCCCGTCATCCTGTGACCACGACAGTTAATAAACCTGTTGAAAAGTCGGTAAAATTAGGTAAACAAACGCAAAAATACCCGTTAGTCGTTATTATTACAGTTATAGTGTATAATAAACCATGTAGAAATTACACATAATAAAATATTATTATTGATATAATATGTAAAACTGTTATTTATGTAGAAGAGTTTAGACTCTAGTTTTTCACATGCTTCCTCATAAATAAGATCATGTTTCCATGTACCAAGTGTACTCGCCTGGGTTGCTTGACTGGACGCATTTAATGACAGTCGCTTGTACCGTGTAACAAGCCCGCCTGACATTTTGGTTGGAATACCTTCTAAATGCTGCGACGATTGTTCTCGTATTCCCTTTGTGCTCAGGTGTGCTATTATGACTGTCATACCGGAAAATGTGGATAGGTCTCGGTTTAATGTCATGAATTTTTTAAGATTAACCTCAGGTGCAACTATGTGGTGGTCTTGTATATTCAATGTGGCAAGCCTCGGCCGGCTATGTTGAATGCTTTGATGTTGCCATAAAAATGACAATTATTTAATTTGGACGCACCTTTACAGAACGGTATTCTGTAAAGGTGCGTCCAGATTAAATAACATTTCATACACCTAACGTATGCTATTATAATTATCACATCCACATTATTTAACTTGCTGTTTAATGAATTAAAGCTTTCAAAACATAAAATTGTTTCGAGCTTTCTGTGCTATGCCGATCGACTGTCGATGATGTCGATGATACCAATGTCGTTGAATATTTTCAACCAATATTCCGGCTTGGGTTTCGTATTATTATATATAAAAAACTATCCATTGCAGCACAGCTCTTTGTATTCACCTATTCACTTCGTCTTAAGAGACCCAGGTACGAGTAATAACCGGCCGGAAGAACAGTAGCAGGCAGGAAGTTTCATTCGCACCGCTACTGGTTAGGTTAGATTAGCGAGTTGCGACTGTTGCGAATAGAAGGTATAGGTATCAACCAAATAAAGATGGTATTGCGCCATCCGTGTGCTCATCCTTAAATAGAAGGGCGATGGTGATATCAGGTCATAAAGTTCCTGGGGTTCCTAGTATCATCACATCACCTACCTACTTCGTAGCAAATAAAGCACAATCCGCCATCTTGCAAGTTCTTGTTGCCTTGGGGAATAAAGTGGCTCGTTAGCAGTGTTTTGAAAAAGTCGAATGGGCTGCGTGAAGCTCCTTGCTAGTAAGAGGAATAGAGCAAGCTATAGAATTGGGGATGTTGAGGCGAATCGAGCGTTGTATGAACATTGAGAATAATCTTATTAAAATAAATTTATTTATTTTAATAAGATTATTTTACATAATCATTTATTCGACGTAAAGGTACATAAGTGTCGACCGAGTACATTTCCAACTACAACAGAAACTTCCGTTGAATGATACAGTTATAGTAAGAATGCATAAATGAAATATAGGTAAGGGTCGCATAATAATATTCAAAATACAACCTATTTGAAGGAGAAATCGGCAAATATAAAAGAAACATACAAAAAGCCGAACACAAAACCTCCTCTCTTTTTCTGAGTCAATTATAAAGGTGGTGATTTTAGATAACGATTTAATTTTTATATATTTTTGATGTAAGAAAATTATGGATATCTTTTTATACTGATCGGTCGGTAGCAATAAGAGATGGTACCTAGCTACTTTTGAACTTTGTAGTACGTACATTAGATCTGGTGAACATGGTTCACCTAGTTGTTATATGCACTTTTATGAATGAAAAAAGTATGAACATTTAAATTAGCTTTTGCCACCTTTGAGTTATTTACTCTAATGCAATTGCAACCGCGGACGGTAAGCTTTTCCACCATTTTCCGCGTTCTACCATTATATGCTCTAAGTTGATTGCTCTTCATAGTTGCTGGAGGATATTACGGGCATTTCTCACTGGTTGCAGTCTACGATTGTTAGATCTTCGTTTTTTTTAAATGAACAAAGGAAATCTTTTGTTATTGTATTGCTTTGTTTATTAATCATAAAGTTATACTATTCTTATAACTATTACTAATTAATTAATCATTTTAAACGTGTTCTAACGATTTTATATTAATTAAATTTTGTTAATTTATGTGTTTTAACCGGCAAACTTGAGATACTATAATATTATTTATTTAACATAATACCAATCATAATATAATGTTACTCCTAGTTTACAACCATCGTTTTTTTTATCTTTATCTTTATCAATTTTATTAATGAGACTAAAAACCAGATAAATTTTGTCTTGCGTCTGCGTTACAGCGTTTTACCATACATTTCACATAAAGTTATATACTATACTACATCTGGTAATATGAAAGAGATTGCAAGCTCCTACATTGTAAACCCTAACATACCCTACCCTTGTTTATTGTTTAATGATCATTATCACCATAATCCAAAATACGTCTATATGTTATACGTCAATTGAGTTAGACCTTCCCAAAGATCACTTGAATCATTAGTTCTACGCTACCTTCATGCATCCAACAAGAAAATTTTATTTATAAAATTATATTATCCGTTTATAAAACGAGAACTAGTTTCCACCTGCGGCTTTGCACGTGTTGTATTTATTAAAACGGTTTTTTTTTAAAGGTTATTTCTATCCCATTATAACTGTTTTATGTAAAAAGTAAGCCTATGTTTTATATCCGGCTTAGAGCTATAGCTCTATATATATATTTTTTTTTTTATTTGTTTGTATTAATAATACTGGACAATTCACACAGCATTATCTAGCCCCATGTTAAGCAGAGCTTGTGTTATGGGTACTAGATAACTGATATACATAATACTATATATTACCTGGATAGATATTTTTTATTATACATAGAAAACGACCAGAACACCCGGAACAAATATCTGCAGATCATACACACAATTGTTCCGAGGCGGGAATCGACCCCCACAATCTTCTGCGTCGCAGGCGGACCTTCGCCCACCGCGCCACATCGGTCGTCAGGTATATATCTCTCTATATTTGTGAAATTTCTGCCTAACCCGTACAGTCATTTGGCATGAAGACGTAACAAACATCCATAACTCAGTTATCCATCTAAGCGGTGAAGTGTGATGTGATTCGATAGCATAGTTAAACAGAAACAAACTACTCGTACTTCTTATAGACGCTTCTATCACATGAATATCGTATGGCTTGTATTATTTTACCGCAAAAATATTGTCGCCGACGTTATACAAAGCTATTGATATGTCGGGTTAGTCGCCGCCGCCGCCGCCGGTTGATAAAAACTAAATAGTTTTTGAAAGTTATGCTAGTGAATATTTGCTATTGAAATCGGATTCGATAACGAACACGATAATCAAACTATAGCGGGTGCACAATGCACTGCACATTCGAAATGGCTGTAAAATCCATGGCATATTATTAGTATTAATACGAATGAAATTTAATTAATAACCGCATAATCAGGCTGATGTGTATCGATTTCAGTAACTGAAAGTCATCAGCAGATATGGGAAGTGATGTTTTAAATGCGGCCTGTACGGATTGCCACTACATCGTTTTTCGGTTCATCGTCATCAACATCAACGCCTATACTAGACCAACGCTAGCCATAGACCACTAAGCCTAAGACCTGATAAGCGCTTTCATCATCACCATCAACAGCCTATGTTAGTCCACAGCTGGATATAGGCCTGCCCTAATGAGCGCCACAGCGCCCTGTCTTCAGCTTGACGCATCCAGCATCTACCTGCAGTCTTTCGCAGTTCGTCATCCCATCTGGTCAAAGGGCGTCCTATACTACGTTTACCGATTCGTGGTTTCCACTCAAGAACACCTTTGCCCCAGCGGCTGTCATGCGGATAAGCGCTTTAATGGCAACATATTTACAAATAATTATAATTGATAAAATGAAATGATAAATAATTATTGGCATAAAATTGGTTACTTTACAAAGATGCTCGAAGAATTATATCTATCTTATCTTATATCTATCTTATTTTTATCTTAGTTTTCCTTTATAAAAGGCATGATATCTGCCAATAGAGTTCCGCCGGGTGATTATGTAACTCGCGACCGGTTTGCGACAGGCGTAAATTAAGCAATCAGTGCTGTCAAACGTCAATTTTGACCAATTGACAAATTGACGTTGTAGCTGGTATCAAACTAATACAAAATTGACGTTTGACAGCACTAATTGCTTAATTTATGCCTGTCGCAAACCGGTCGCGGGTAACATAATCACCATACCGGAGATGAAATATATTTTATATTATAAGTAAATAATTAGCCTTTCCATTCAACGTGGTAATAATGCTGCCAACATTCTGGGCACTCTGCCTTCTAGAGATCGTTTAGATTTTCAGGAAATTGATATTATAAAGGTATTACTTATATTATTATATAAAATATTTACGTACTTATACTATATTACGAAAGTGTTCCTTTCACTTATATTATATTACTAGTTTGAAGGGACCTATACGTTTTTTTAGAAATGTTTCATCATCAGCCTATAGCAGTCCACTGCTGGACATAGGCCTCCTCCAACGAGCGCCATAGCGCCGCAGCTTGCCGCATCCAGCATCTACCTGCAGTCTTTCGCAGGTCGTCATCCCACCTGGTCGGAGGGGGCCCTACACTACGTTTACCGAGTCGTGGTCTCCCACGTTTGCCCCAGCGGCCGTCGGTTCTAGGCGAGATATGGCCGGCCCACTGCCACTTCAGCTTGCTAATTCTTTGAGCTATGTCTATAACCTTGGTTCTCTGTCGGATGCATTCGTTTCGTATCCTATCCTTCAGAGAAACTCCGAGCATAGCTCTTTCCAAAGCTCGCTGAGCGACTTTGAACTGGTGGCCCTATCGTGAGTGTCCACGTCTCAGCTACGTAGGTCATAACGGGTAGGACGCACTGGATGAAAACTTTCGTTTTCAAGCATTGCAGTATGGATGACGTGATGACTTGACGCAGTTTCCCAAATGCTGCCCAGCCTAACTGTATCCTCCTTTTGGCCTCCTTCTCGAAACTATTTTTACCCAACTGCAGAATCATAGAAATGTTTATTAATATGCATTTATTTACTTCGTTCGTGCAGTGATCAAAATCTGATTGTCAAGCATTTGTACTGATGCCAATACTGTGTTTACATAAAATTGTTTTCGTGTGCAACGAAATGAGTTTTACTGGAGTATTTTGGTATATTAATTAAAGACTCGCCAACATTAAATGTGCGAGCTTATTACCTGCAGGGGTAAAAAAAACTGGCATGGCGTATTTTAGTCAAATGACAATATACATTTGTTTTTATTGATCTAACTGACAAAGTAACTTTGCAAGTTTATTGGTCTACTTTAAAATTAGCCAAGGGCTGGTCGTTATACCTTACGAAATTTGTAGTCACTTAAAAAGTTAGCATACAATTTTAAACATAGGAAATTAAGTCAGTTATAGTCAGGACGCCTTCGAAATATTAAAATTCGTGTATAATTTGTTTAATGAATTGAAAACTATCTGATATATGCATCTAAGCCGTCTTCTCGTTGTTTCAACACCTTCTTATCCTATACTAACTTAGTATCTATCGAAAATCCCATATTTGAAAATCTATCTGCTAGATAGATTTTCACACATGGGATTTTCGATACATTGCCAATGGTAGTGCTGTCGACATGGTATTGCATTGTGTTTGTCACTCGGATCTGGTTTACTTGGAACATAGACAAGCTTTCGTACGAGCACAAAGCATTACAGGATATCCGGGTAACCTGGCAGACAGCTTACGTTTTCATAATATTGTTCCGACGATTTGTTTTACTGGGTTTTATCGAATTTTTCTTTTTTTTATAAAATAATGTTGTGGACAGTTGTGTTAGAGAGTAATCGATTAAATAAATATTTTTATAAAACACTAGCGGACCTTCCCGGCTTGACACGGTTTTAGTACGGATCCCTAACTTTTTTGAAAATATAATATAATAGTCTATGTTCACCGTGGATACTGTAGCTTCCCAACGGTGAAATAATTTTTTAAATAGGTCCAGTAGTTTCGAAGCCTTTTCATTACAAACAAACAAACAAAAAATCAAACGTTTCCTCTTTATAATATTTTATAACATACTATTAAAAACTAGGCCCACGGCTTGCTAGGCTCGCTCGTTTTCTGGTACAATAAGTAGCCTATGTAAGGACAACAGGCCTGTTGTCCATCCTAGAAAATCGCCTAGGTATTTCCCGGGATACCATGTGCATTTTCTGTCAAGTTCTGTGCAACCGGAGAGACATAAAAAATTACAATAGTTGGCTTTTAAGGCGGAACTTAAAGTTCCCAGTTGCTATTATAACTCTGATAATGCTAAAACTTAGGTTTTTTTTGTTTAATTCTTATTTTTCTTACTTAATCTGAACCTTATATCATTAATTAAGACTTTATTTCTATAAAAACGTATTTCTGTTTTTAATATCTAAATTGTTTATATCTACTTATTCTTATCTTACAGCTTCACTCCGGGTAGAGTATAGTCACTGAATTATACAAAGACTAAACTAAATGTCGATCGACTTTCAATTCGACTTTGGCTTCTGCATATTCATGGAAAACTCGGGGGTGTCAATTACAATAAATTTTCTAATTGAAAATCTTCGAGATCCAGTTTCCAAGTTAAATTGAGCGTTAAAGGGAAACTTTTTTAGCCATTTGTCACTGGCTGTTGGAATGGGATCAATCATGAAAGTTCTATCATTGAGCTTTCTAGGGGAAAATTGGGACGACTTTATTACGAGTTACTTTGGTGTTTTCGATTAAAAATGAAAAAAGTGCGAAGCCTGCCTATCCTGCTTATTTTGCAGCTGTAAATCCTGTCTTTGACGTTTATTTTCTGTAGCTTCGGTATACCTGTATAGGTAACAAAAGGAAGATATTAATAACTACTGTACTACTTCTCAGATAGTATACAATGTAGCTTCACAAAACAGACCACCACTACTCACGAAAACAACGACATAACACAAAAAAGAACTGAAAAAGTTTGTAAATTATCATTTCGGGACCCTCGCGGACAGAACTTATCGTTTGTACGGGACTCCAGAGATAACCTTTTATAATAATAAATTCATTACTGCAAAGCCAGGTACTTGCCACAAAAAACATGTAAAAGAAGCTTTATCACGTAGGTTTTAGGGGTGAATTCCACCGTTCGCTAGTGTTCGTTAGTATGTTCACCCAACCGTATGGTAGGTATGGAGTTACATAGACCTCAACACTTTTTATAAAATAACCATACTTCCATGACTCTTTTAGTAAGTACTTAATAATAATTCGTATATGATAACTAGCCAAGTCAGACCATGGGCTTCAATATAATATTATCTTAAGTTATAAGAAGAAAAGATATTCTATTATTTATAATAGAAAAATGAGACAAATAAGTTGTTATAAAAAAATTTGGTTATAAATATATTTTAGAACTGAACATTGAACTTGGCGCCCATTTAGATCTCACTTATTTTGTCATTGACGTCAACAACCAAGGCTTATTATCATATATTAAACTTGGCTCACATTTCACATTTATGTTTTTGATGGTCTATACTAATATTATAAAGAGGAAAGGTTTTGATTTTTGTTTGTTTGTAATGAATAGGCTCCGAAACTACTGGACCAATTTGAAAAATTCTTTCACCGTTGGGAAGCTACACTATCCCTAGTGAACATAGGCGGCTATATTATATTTTCAAAAAAGTTAGGGATCCGTACTAAAGCCGTGCGAAGCCGGGAAGGTCCGCTAGTATAACATAATTTCTCTCGGAGAATCCGAACACAAAATAAATCACAAAACAATGTACAATCAAAATCCAAAGCTCTAAGTACTAAAATGAGTCACATTAAAATAATATAAAGCTCAAGCATTATTGATTTAAGCACCATCAAAGCAGACACCCTTATAAATTATCCAAAGCTAGCCAGTATCTGGTACACAGTTCAATGAATATTGACTGTCCTTGTTATCAATTACTCCTCGCAAACATCATCCGAGCGAAAATGCCGAGACTACAAAGGTAAACTCAAAAGGATAAGCCATAGAGTGATATTTCAGACTACTACAAGCATGTATGAACATTATTGAGACCTATAACTGAACAATACTTTGTTTCAAGGACCTTAAGTAGTTTACACACATCCCACAGAGAACCGTTATTGACATTGTACAAAGAATAGCAAGCTGAAGTGGTAGTGGGACGGTCTCGCGAAAAACCGACAACCGCTGGGGTAAAGGTGTTCTGGAGTGGAGACCGTGACTCGGCAATCGTAGTGTAGTATTAGCCTTTTAGCCATAGGAGGTGACGATATGTGAAATACTGCAGGCAGATTCTCGTTGCGGTAAGCTGAAGACAGGCGCTTTGGCGCTCATTAGTGCCTATTTCCAGCAGTGGAAGTTTTAAATTAGTAGGCTATATAAGGAAGGGTTCATGATCGGTCCCCAGTAGTCGTTCGATCTTCTGGAAGGAAACATATTCTGTACCTGCCCTTCGTTATAAATAAAAAAAAAACATACCACATCATCATCCGCAGCCGTATTTACCTACTGCTAGATATAAGGCTTACCAAAGTAATTATGTACCATCCACGGTCCTGTGCTAGCCCCAACTATTCAGAAAATAAGAATACCTAAATATTTTCTGAAATGAAAATATTTTGTTCCACAGTCTAATTGTATTTCATCGCAGCTTCTGGATGCGGGTTTTTTTCAGAGACCCAGGTAAAAACCCTGATATTCAATTATTCGAGCCGAATAATTGAATTATCCATAGCCTGTTCCTAACAAAACTGGACAGTTTGTTTAGGAACAGGCGTTTTATGGACATAAAACGCCTTACTAAGAATTACTTCTCCAAGTTTCAAAGGTTCGTATTAAATCTGATTTCTGTGTCACGTCAATAGGAGCTAGTCGAAATTGTCTACGTAAACGTACATTGATAAATTATCTACCTTGCTAAACTATCGTTCTAATAGCGGCTTGCGAACAGCTGGTATTCTCTAGATAGGTAGATAGAAAATACTTTATATTACATTATAAAGTATATCGGTCTAGTACCCATAACACAAGCTCTGCTTAGCTTGAGGCTAGATAATGATGTGTTGATTGTCTCACATTATAAAAAGAAGTGACCCAGCTAGTCTGGCGCTACTAGACAATAGTGCGACGCATCGCTCACCGTGCGACGTTGTGATTAATCAAATAGCGAGCTAAGCGAGAATCAGTGTTCTGTGCGCGCAGCGTGTTTGCTGTCGGTGACTGATTCGCGTTTCTTGTTAGCACTCGTTTATATGCATTGTAGTTTAACTATTTGATATTAGGTTTTTAATCGCAATAAAATAAGCTAATACTGATTAAACATAGTGGTTTACACTTTCTAATTACTAATGATTCCATTTACTATTAATTTGGTAAAGTTGCGGTACCGGTTGCTTGAATAAATCTGCAGTTAGCTGATTCAATTGTAAATTCTATTTGTAATTGTATTTTTCTGCCTAAAGATTGATTTGTTTAGGTAATAATTTTAAAAGAACATTGTTCCGAATGGATAAAATCATTATTTTTGTACATAACCAACGACAGAAAATAAACCGACGCCTGTGTTACCATTTACCAACTTACTTCCGCCTCACATTTCATTCAACATCATAATTCGCAATTCCAACAGGGGCAATCATTCCGGGAATCTTGCAAAGTACACAAAACGGAATATAATAATCCGCCGACAAAGTTGATCAATTAGCTCTTTATTAAAACAGAGGTATCGGGGAAGATCGGAGCTGTTCGGGCACCATCGGATGCAGAGCTAGGAAGCGTTTGAAAGTAATTAGAGGCGGCAAAATGAAAAATAGGTCCTAAGGTATTCCACAAAAGTGAAAATTGAAGAACAGAAAATTTTTAAGTTGTTCTAGCTCTGTCTTAATAACATCATATTAATCACTCAGCTAGTCTAAATCCGCTCCGCGGCTTCGCCCGCGTGGAAATCTATGTATCAAAAAGGTAATAAACCTTCCTCTTGAATCACTCTATCTATTAAAAAACAGACAGCGGGAAGTAACTTTGTTTTATACTACCTATGTAGTGATGATATCAAAGAAGCGAGTACGTAGAAGTGAAGAGAGCCTTATAAAATATCATATTGTAAAAAAAGATGGCTGCACGGGCACCCTCCGTGTGCGCGGAAAATACGTGCAATGTTGTTCAATCAATTGTCTAAGGACAATCGATTGACCAACATTGCACGTCTAACTGTCTAGTCCACCTACATGTTAAAGGTATCAGCATTTGATTGCGATTTTCACAGTTTTTTTTTTAAACTGGAGCATTTTTCCGGCCTGAGGCGTCTTTTCGGACTTAACCCTACTTATTCTAGCTCTATGATCATAAAATTGTCTTTCAAATCTCTTCGGGGTTACCACTGCGTTGAAGTTATGCGAAGTTAAACGTGCGATTTGCATAGAAATTATACCGCTCTGCTGTTTCTATACAGGCTCACGCCACATGGAATTAGATTTTAATGGAATATCCACTTAATTGTTGTGTATTTTAGATTCAAAATGGTAGGCGCGGGGTGTCTTATTAATTTTCTAGGGAGATTCCAACACTTGTGTTTTTGTGTGACTGTTTTAATCAATTTTGAATAGTGTATAAATAAGTTAAATAATTTGTTTCTTTTAATAAAATAGGCATTCAAGTTAAATAGAAAACTTAAATATTAACTTAAATAATAAATATTTAAGTTAATAGAAAAGAATAGAAAAAAATTATTTGCGTTTCATACATATAAAATAATACAAATTAAGAACTAAGTCTTTTGGAAAGTGAATCATCAGATCAGTTTATTGTAGGTACCTACTGTGAACATAACCCTTGGCTTATATGAAACGTTACTAATTAAAATGCCTTGAGTGCTGGGTTTTGTTCCAATTAAAAAGTTTTAGACGAAGCTATGCATCTGAATCGACTTTGTTTTGTGCCGAGTATCGATGAATTTGCAAAATGGATTATGTAAAGTTGTAATGGATTCTATAGAGTACATTAAAGCCATTTTCTGATTAGTCGATGCAACAGCAGTACGACATCATGGCGAAAGCATATCGTGTGGCCTCCACTTTTGCACTTGTCTGCAGAAAACTATGCATCTCGACGACCGACGACCCCGTCGTCGCCGGGCGACCATACGTAAACTGTATATGTACACGTGGAAGTTCTTGCACGGTACCATTTAAACGGCGTGGTGGCACCACACCGTATGCATGTGAAAAAGGCCTTAGAGTTCGAGTGATAAAATTATATTCATTTGTTTCGTCAACCTTCGACATGCATGCAGTACCGAATCAGGAGGTCTACTTTAGAAAATGAACGAAGTTGTCGGATGACGTCAATCGCACGGATCAAAGTAAAAAAACCTGTGGTTTTGTATCTTTTCATTTATTTTCATCAAGTGCAAAAAAACAAAAACTAAGTTTTGCTTTAAAACTTAAAACTATCATGTCATGGTTATTAACACTAAAGTTAAATATGATCTGTTATCAGGGCGAGTGAAACTGTATTGGGAAGCTAAAAATCAAATCATGTTAAATATCCCGTTGCAAATGTCTAAGTTTTGCTTTAAATGTAGTTCTCTGCAGATAGTTATTTTATATTTATCTTGCAATATTTAATAATGAAGCACATAAACGCATATCCCATACGAAGGGGAAATGTCCCATACATTATGTAGATCTACACGCATGATATTTTATTATTTATTGCTTGAAAAAGTGAATTAAATTCCTACAAATATCACTAATATTATACCGACGAGTGTTACTGTGAAGCTTCACAGTACAGGAACTAGTTGCAGCTGCCAAGACTTATTTGATATTAAACTAATTCCTGCCCGCGGCTTCGCACGCGTTGTTTGTATGAAAACGTTTGAGAGGTTATTTCTATCCCATGGGAACTTATTTATGGGATAAAAAGTAGCCTATGATTTTTTTGGGCCCTGACTACCTGTATGCAAACTTTCACAAGTAGATGGTTTGCAATAGTCTGCAGTTAGCTCAGTTGGTTCAATTGTAAATTGTGTACTAATTTGTTTCTGTTACATGATTGTAACTTTCTTTGATAATAAAGACGATTTATGTTCACGTACACTTTTAAATTTATAATAAACTTTATGCCGTAAAATAACAATTAAATGCGAGTGTGAATATGAATATTCAGCTTAAAGTTTATTTAGTTTTGATAACAACTGGTAAATAGTAACCCTTAACCTACCCTAGGTACCTATTTTTTCTACGTTAAATAAACTAATAAAAAGTGACTATAGTGTCAGTCTTTATTATTTATAACGTAGTACCTACATGGGTTAGTAATAAAATATCTTAGCTTTAAACCTGCTGCAAAAGCAAGTCACTCAAACTTCACTTTACAAAGACTGAAAAGAACTTTCTATATCAAACAGCTCAGTTGTGCGGTAAACAATAACCTTACCAAGCTGCCGCGCTAGTTTTCTTCACATCTAGTGACTGCCTAGAACTATTCATCGAACTTTCAATGCTTCATCATGCCAAAAAATGCTTCTGCTGGTACGTAAGTGATATAATGTATTTGTTCGAGGTTTCTTCACCATGCCATCTATCACACTTTAGGTGCCCATGGCGCAAATGTCCAATTTCACTTATCCGTTGCAAAGACTGAGCAGTGGATGCCTGATATTGAAGTGAAGAGAACGAATTGTATGTAATCTGATTATGATATAAAAACCCCATTGAGCATGCCAAACAACAATAGAACTCGATATTGTCTTCGTTGTGTCTTCTACATATCATAGTCAACTTGCATCTCAAAAAGTGGCGCTACTTTAACGTTCCGTGTCAGCTCAACTGAACGCAGAGTGGTTGAGATAAGATCGAGTAATAGTCGATATCAGGAATTAATTGAATAAAACGTTGAAGGTTCATGAATATGGATCCAAGTTGAAGTGCTTCTCGGCTTTGTAAAAAGTTGAAGTCGATTTACTCGTTAGATAGGGCGATGCTCTTTCGAGTGTTTAAATTGCTGACGTTGTTATACTAGGAAGGGTCTCGACATATTTTAATTAAATTCAGAAGCATCTGCTTGTGGTTTTGCTCGCAGTATTTTTTTTTTTTTTTAATTAATACTATCACTAGCGACGACACAAAGCGCTGGGCAAGAGGCTAAGCAGTGAATGCGTTAATACAATGAGTGCCCATTGCGCACATAAAGTGCAGCACGGCGCAGGGAGGCAGCTTATTGTTCTTACAAAAGAGGCGTCAAAGTTTTAACACTTTGACAGCAGAATAACTTTTTATTTCTGAATATTTCAAAATCGAGTCAAGGTTTCTAAGACTAATTTCCCATATCTATAATAGTTGTATCACAATTAACCATCACAGTTTTAAGTTTTCCCTCTAAAAATGCATACATGTAGGCATATTTTTTTCTGTAAGCTTTTGTGGCCCGATTGTCCCAATTCAAACTCGAAGAGAATATTCGCTACGCCCGATATACGTAAGCAATGCAACGAAAATATCCCTAAAAGCCTCATCAATATTCCCTGATTTTCATGCGCTTCTCTACTAGTGATCTCGCTTACAAAATTTCACCGAGACAGCTTTATGACGTAGAAACAAAGATTCGAAGCAAACCCCAGGATGGGTTCGGTTGGAACACAGCCAGACGTTATCGAATTCATGTAAAAGATGGAAATTGAGGTGAGAAACGGCTAGTGTTTGCGTCTGTCGAATTGCGAAAGATTTTTACCGGAAACTGAAATGATATACATATTTTAGATGATTGAGAATTTGATGCAATAAGTATTTTAATAATTATTCTATGTTACCTGCTGCCTTGCAGATAACCGAAAACTTAACTTTGACTTGAAACCCCTGTTGGTTCCACCTCCTCATTTTTGTGCCATTTGAACTTAATTCACTGTGTCGCATCCTTATGGCATTTTCATAATTAAAAAAGCAACGTTAAAACACAAAAACAAAATGTTTCCACCGCCAATCACAACGTCACTTTCCATGAGGTAAGATTGTGGTCAAACGAAGGTACATTGACTATAAAAATTTATATCTAGTTATAATTCTATCACGAAGAAAGTTCAAAAGTTGCGTTTTTTATTTAAACTAAGCTTACGCCGAATTCTTTTATTAAGTAAAACCATTTACCCAAAGAAAAATATCGAACAGATATCTAAAGTCAAATTAATCGCTGCAGCCCATTGGAGCACATTTACGCCGACATTCAGGCACTTTACGTTCGCTTTTAACAATGTATAATTTTTTACTAGCAGACTTTTCACATTTACAGGCACTTTGGCAACTTTTAAACAGAGTAAATGGAGTCGTTTATCCATTTTAGTGGGCCCGAGATGGGGAGCATTGAGGGGAATGAACTAAGGGGATCTGTACAACAGAATGTTAATGGCAAGCTCTGACTGAATCATAATCATCATCATCATAATCAGCCTTGTCAACCGATGAAACAAATATACAACCTCCTGCGTCGCAAGCAGACCTTCGCCCGCCGCGCCGCCTCATCAGTCGTCATTGCTGTACACAGGCCTCGCTACTTAATGGCATCCGCCTCGGTCCTGCGCTAGCCTTGTTAAGGGGTATCCTTCGGTCTGGCGGATGTCGTTGACCCATCGTGCCGGTTGATTTCCTCTACTCTTACAACCGTCTCTCGGCCACGATTAGGTCAGTTATCTGGTCCAACTGCCACACTCCGTCTGGCCAAGTGAACTCTGCGCGAAATATCCAAACTTCATTTTTATTACGTCCTTAGATTGAGATTAACAACGAGCGTCACCCAAATGCCGCATATATCGTAGTTGATCAATTTGTGTAATTTGTATAAATCTTTGCCATAAAGAATATAGATAGTGAAGTCTAAATTAGATTTTATCCCAATATTTTATTATTCAAAAAATAATATTTTGTAATGTATTTTTAATGAACAAATCAATGAAACCATGAACTAAAATGTATCTGTTCATACTTGTGTTAGCTGTTGTTAATATTATCTCCGTGGAAATTCTGTCTTGAATGTTTTGATATTTGGAAGGCTTATTAAAATTCTCAAGAACTTTCTGAATTAAATTACTTAAACCAGCAAGGCGCAGAGGTGGGGGTTTTGTATTAGTCTTCAATTAGTGTGTTCTTTAATCAATTACCTTTATTATAAAGTCAGAGAAGGTTGTTGTTATTTGAATATACCAAGCTGAAATGTATATCAAGGGCCACAGTATTGGCCCTTCCAAGTCGAGTAGCCAGGAGAATCATTTTCTCGAACCATATCGAGGCATTTTTCAAATATTGTTACTAACGAAAACTATGGCTTAAAATCATTTTAGGTAGTCTTGCTAACATAGTTAACAAAATATTACCAGTTTCTAATTTATTCGGTTTAGGAAATATCGACCCACAAAGTAACGTCACTTCTTCCACTAGTGGACAAAAAATGGAAGTGAACAGTAAAATAATTTTATTTAATAATAATTTATGTATAAAATATGACTTGTCTAAGTGCTTATTTTGTAAGCCTAAAGAAATAAATGATTTTTTACTTTTTTTACTTAACGCTTGATGGGAAAGTCGAGGGTCCTAGCTAGATGCTGATGTGTTAATGTAATTTTTTTTAATATAAAGTAATAAGCCCTATGTATGTATACCTTATGTATTTTTAAATGCCTGCTCAATAATTACCTATAATATTGCTGATTTATTCAGTTCTCCAAGACCCCCTCATCCCAAGTAAAAGGACAAATCACGGCAATTACAAAACGCTCAGCGTCCAAAAAGGTCAGTCATTAATCACACTCCGAAGGCACTGGTCAGTCACGTCCTTTAGTAATTAGCACTCCACTACGGTTTCGGAAACGAAACTGCTGCGATTTAGATGAATTTTGCAAATTTGTCATCGCCCCTGGATTATGACTAACCGAAAGGGACCGCGGCCTTTGTGGCCCGGTTGGGGTAATTATTTAACTAATATTTTAAACTTGTAGACTTTGTTTACTCCATTTTATGGAAATTGTCGAAATTAGGAGTTCCAAAAACATAGAGAGGTCTTTGTATAGCCATGGGTCATCTGATATGTATTTTATTTTATTTTATTTAGCTTGTTTCGTCCCACTGCTGGGCAAAGGCCTCCCCCATAATGATATGTATGGGTTTTCTAAATTAACAAACAGACTGGTACGCAGATACATTTCTACTAACGAATTCATTCACAGCCCACTGTTGGTAAGCTTCCCTTTGTTAATGCCAACCTTCTCGGGCCTGAGCTTTACGCATTCACCCATTTCCCGCGACTTAGGTTGGTACATATAATTATGCGCTTATTTTTTATGTTTGTTGAAATAATGTATTTCCTTTCTACTCTACACCACAACAAAAAATACAGTTACATACCTACATAGTGATTATTATTTAGTGCTAACGTATGTGAGTCACTTTATAAGATAAAATTTACTATTAACTTGAACTTGAACTAATAACTTTGGCTTTTCTACTTTTTTTTAATGAGCTACAACCACCGTGAATAACCCACTTAAATTAAATAAATAAATAAATAATGCTGGATAATCCACACAGCATCATCTAGCCCCAATTTCAGCAGAGCTTATGTTATGGGTACTTAATGAATGATATACATAATACAATACATTCTGGTGCATAGATAGATATTTTTTATTATACATAAAAAACGACCAGAACGTCCAGAATAAATGTCTGCAGATCGTACAAACATTTGTCCCGAAGCGGGAATCGAACCCGCAACCATCTACGACTCGGGCCTTCGGTCCTTCGGCCTATGGCCCACTGCGCCATAGAGGTAGTCAAAATTAAAGTTGTTTAATAAAATATCTGTGGGCAGCAATATCTCTTGCCATAGCAACAATATCAGCTATATAACTTGCAGAACCAGTCTTGTTTCCGGTTAAAAACGGCACCTGACTTAAAAGTTTACAGCAGCCTTAATGAGCTTTAAGACAATTTCCTCTCGTATAAAGACAAAGCGCGTTGCGAGGATGAAAAGATTCCAAACTAATTAATCCTTTGTACTTTCATTACCCCATCGGAAGCAGAATTTACCGCAGTTGGTTCTGTACTGTCAGCAACAAACGATTCTATCCGGTTTTAGGATTTAGCCTTTGCTAAAAGAAGGAATTTAGCCGTCGCTAGCTAGAGAGATAATACACACTATCGGTTGTTCAAAAAAATTTAGTTCTTCCGAGTTTTTTTTATAATAACGGAATAATGGAAATTAATTAAAACTAGTATTTACAATTAAAATAAATATTACGTTAACTGCAGATTTTCCAGTCTATTTAAAAAAACGGTATTTTTGGGTTCCTTTTCCGAAATATTTATGAAACAATAGTACGGAACCCTCCGTGAGCTCCCATTTAGCTGGTTTTATTTATACTCCTAGGTATGCACAAAACTCTAGCAGTCTTTGATGTTGACTGTACATAAATATAAATAAATAGTTTGTATGGAGATGACACGGATAAAGTTAGGTAAAGTTCAATCTTAATTTAATCCAAAAAGTACTTAAATTTGGTAGGTTTTGTTTGTTTAATAGGAGCTTTCGTCGACGAAAAGTTTAAACGCTGGATAATTTTAAATTAATTGTTACCGTAATAAAATTTGTACGGTATTTTTGGACCAGTGCAGCGCGTCGATTTTTTAACCAACCAACGCATCGTTTTTTTTGGCCATCACGTCTATCTTTTGGATTAAATGAGAATAGTAATGTCATGTTAAGAAAATCAAGTATGGCAGCAGCTGTAAATTTTTATTTTAGACCCAGATAAAAAAAAATAATAATAAAAATATATTTTTGAAAAAAAAAACGGACCAACGCGTCTGGTGATTTATTTTTCAATTGATATGACGTCATTCTAAAACTAGCTAATTAATGAAGACTGGCTGCACTGATTTTTCTTTATTCGTAGCAAATAACACATCCGATCTAATACACCTATAGAACCTTTCTAGATAAAAGAAACTAAATTAAAATAGGTTTGTACGTTTAAAGGCTGCGATGGCACAGACAAACCCACAAATACACGTGTGTAACTTTCAAAACAGTTTCGCAAATTAAGGGTTAAAATCATACATGGCGGTAGCTGAATACCAATAGGTATACAAAAGTAGAGAATTGGATTTCGGTTCCGTTTTCTGTTATCTGCTGGCGTGTCGCCTTCGATACTAATTAGAAAACGTTTTTAAGGGGCCGACTACATATTGACCTAGTTTCAGAAGGTAACCTGTCACTGCATGGATAGCCATGGCAAATGGATATGCCAAGATCGAAACGTAACTCAAAAAATTTATTCAGTCTCATCTTATCAACATGGAGACCAATTCTGGGCAAAACTATTGCTTCCCTCGTTCCAAAAACATCATGTGAATTTGCGCACGTTTAACAGTTACTAAATAAATGCCAATTGCTTTATAGATTGAGACATATGTGCCTACCATTAAAAATATGCTGCAATCAGAAATGTGTCAATAAAAGCCTAAAATCAATTTTCCAATAGATCTCACTAAACTAGGTCGCTGAATGAGAACGCTGCCTTAAGTCCCCTTTAGTTTATGACCCGAGAATTATAGCCGTAATAAGTCTCGTCCCACAGTTTTGGTACAAGCAATTTTGATGTTAATCAAACTTTTGATCCATCCCGCTTGGGGAATAGTTTTTATTGGACTATCGTCGGGGCTCATTCGACTAAAAACGATGGTTTTCCAATCTATTATAGGTTCATACAACAAATTTTAAACCACACTTGAACTTCAAATTATTAAATAATATAAATAAATAAATAATGCTGGATAACTCACACAGCATCCTCTAGCACCGAGCTCAGCAGAGCTTGTGTTATGGGTACTAAATAATTACAATATATAGATAGCTATTACAAGGATAGATAATTTTTAGTATACATAGAAAATACCCGGAACACCTGGGACATATGTTGTATATTTGTCAGATATCGTACAAACATTTGTCCAAAGGCGAGAATCAAACCAGCAACCTTCTGCGTCGAAGACGGAACTTCGCCCGCCGCGCCACAGAGGTAATCTCTATTGTATCCTACTAATATTATAAACGCGAAAATTTGTGAGGATGTTTGTTGCTCTTTCACTCAAAAACTGCTGAATGAATTTTGATAAAATTTCACAATAATAATATAGCTTACATATCAGAATAACAAATAGGCTACAATTTATAAAGATATATGTATTGTATATTATCCAAAATATCTATCACCACGCGGGTGAAACCGCGGGGCGCAGCTGGTGGTATGATATAATATATACGAGTATGCGTGCTTGGTTTGGTAGTAAGGTGATAAGCGCTGATAAACATCTGAACGCCGACGGTGTTAGGTACTTCTTAACATGACATTCGTTTAAGTTAGGAACAGAAAAAAAGCCCTCCGGCCAGGTGGGACGACAACATGCAAAGGACTGCGGGCAGATGCTGGATGCACTAGTGGACAAAAAATTGAAGTGAACAGTAAAATAATTTTATTTGGTAATAATTTATATATAAAATATGACTTGTCTAAGTGCTTATTTTGTAAGCCTAAAGAAATAAATGATTTTTTACTTTACTTTACTTTATGCGTCAAGCTGAAGACAGGGTGCTATAGCGCTCATTAGGGGAGAGTCTATGTCCAATAGTGGACTAATATAGGCTGATGATGGTAATGACGGAAAAAGTGCTCCCTGAAAAAAAAAATAGTAATAATAATGCTGGACAATTCACACAGCATTATCTAGCTCCATGGTAAGCAGAGCTTGTGTGATGGGTACTAGATAACTGATATACATAATACAATATATATTACATAGATAGATATTTTTTTATTATACATAGAAAACGACCAGAACACCCGGAACAAATATCTATAGATCGTACACACAATTGTTCCGAGGCGGGAATCGAACCCGCAACCTCCTGCGTCGCAGGCGGACCTTCGCCCACCGCGCCACATCGTCATGAAAAAGCAGGCTCACATGAGATCACATGCTGAGGAGAACACAATCGTTAAATAACTGCTAGCCTGGTCACGTAGCTTTCACTCTGTAGATAGAAGAAAAAGTCACTGACCAAATTAATAGACTAGAAAACAAATTACCCTTCGCCAAGATAAATAGCTACTGTGAAGAAAACTTTATATTTTCATTTTTCGACCTCTATGAATGTGACATTGTTCCGAGAACAGACACGAGTATATTCATCTAATAACCAATAGATAATAATATTATTTCCACGAGGATTGCTTATTCGAATCGGCAGTTTATTTTTATGATCCCAGAATTATATTGGTTCCATTTCTAGATCCCAAAATCTTTGTTACTCAATAATGTCAATACCTAAAAAGGTTTTGCCCGTTTTTTAACAAAAAATAATTTGTTCAGGGTAGAATTAAAACGTTAATAAATGGTTCTTATTTTAAAACCAAGAGAATACTTGTTTTAGGTATAAATTCACATTTTATTATAATTAGACTGTTTGAAAAAACTAAAAACACCTTTATTTTACGCTGTTTTTAAGTTTTGCAGGATAAATATTAATCCCGTTAAAATATTTTTTTATAAGACTTTGGGATTTTTCTCAAAACATTGACGAAAGAATTTTGGAAATCGTCGGAGAAATCGACGAACATACCTATATACGTACATCTGAACATCTAGACTAGAACTACCTCCTTTTTTCAAAGTCTGTTAAAAATAATAGCCTACTTGGTGCCATATAGTTTTATAGCTAGCCTACCGAAGACGACGCGACGTTCGATGCAATTTTATGTTTTTTTTTCCATTCTCCCCCATACAAGTAAAATGAGCCAAGTCTGGTTACTAATTAATCTTTCTGAACAATAGAAGCGAGTGGTCGGCCTCCAAATAACATGCATTGTTCTCTAGCTTAGGCCTTCAGGCCTTTATATCTGTTCTAGTAAAAGAACACTAACACTAGTAAATAACTTGTACCTCAAGTCTTTGTAAAAAAAAGCTTTTGTTTCAAACTAATTATTACAGCAATCTGAGACACGTTCAGATTAATTTTATTAAACTAGGTCATGTTCTGTATTAGAATCTCTCCCTAGAACATCAGAATGATGGAGATAGACAACCTGTTTTTTACCTTATAAAAACTACATACATTTATTTTGATTGCATAATGTAGCATAATGTTCATCAGGGTATTAAGGTAATTTTTGCCTCCTAGCTTTCAATAATAAAAACTGTGTCTTCTTCCGTATATTCCTTTCATTTATCATTGTAAAATCGATAGCTATACAATAGGCATTGTAATCAATCACAATACGGCTCGGGGAGCGCTATTTACATACAAAATCGAATATTTTTCGGTAATCCCCTGACGGAATAACCTACCTGCTCCGTTAATTCCCTAGGAGTATCAATAGGTTTGCAGAATTGTGGAGTTTTTAACATCGACTCGGATATACAATTTTCATTGACATACTATTATGTCATAAGCTAAGAAAGCATATACAAAATACAAAGCCATGTTGTGTTGACGGTGAGCCATGTGTTTAAAAAGAACATAACATTCAGTCAATATTCAGTTGATATATTATTATTATTATTTATTATTAAATTAGCCCGGAGTATCCCACTGCAGAGCAAAGATATATTAGATGATACATATATTATTATGTGTGATATATTTTTTTTTAAGAAAATTTGTTGGCGTTGTACTATGAGTAATTAAAAAAGTAGTACATAATTATAGAAATTTAAGAGAGCGGAATTAATCAATAATAATCGACAAAACACACAGCATCATTAAGCTAATCCAAACTAAGCAGAGCTTGAATTTCAGCCTACAACACAAGCTCTTCTTAGCTTAGCACCTGCACCCTCCTGCATCGCAGACGGACCTTCGCCCAACCGCGCCACAGAGATCGTCATTAAACAAGCGTCTAATAAAAGGAATGTAACCGATGACCAGTTTCTATGGTCCAGTTGTTACATGATCCAAGTGTGGTTTGACTGGTCATCGTTACCGAAGTATCGGTAGGATCATTGATTGGCCAGCCAGACGGTTTCGTTTCGCGCTGTGTGAACCGATCCTCTGTTTTCGCTTTGGATGCACCTTTGCTTCCACCGTATATAGATTTTGTATTTTTGAAACATGTTTGTATGCCTATTGCAGCATATTATGTCATTTAACGGGAAAATATCCCGTTAAATGACATAATATGCTGCAATATAATACTATGATTCTATTTTTTAGTTTACTTATATTTCGGCACACTTAATGTTAATGGTTTGTAAAACTATGATAGTTACAAAGGTATAGGTATAGGTATAGACAAGAGCTTTGTTAAAAAATATTTATAAATCTACTTCATAATGAGTTTTTGTAATGATGAAAATACTATATTATAATGGACTGTCTACCAAAAATCCAAGCTTAAAACAAAATGTTTCGCTCTAAGTCAGCTAATGAAATTCTCATTTTGTTGTTTCTCAAATCTAACCTTTATAACTTCAACACAAGGTCCACAATAAGGATCAGTTACCTATTACCACCATTCGTCACCCCAACAGAACAAACAAGCCTAGAGGCACTTAAATTTCTTAATTTAACTTAACAGAACGGGGATTACCTACAGCACACACGGTTTTGAATTCCCTTGGGCGACAAGCTCACCTTATTGAGGTGTGGTCGCACTGACAGCGCTTAGCGAGATACGACCATATAAAATCTACAAGCAATATTGTGTTTAAAAGATGAAAGCAAACAAAGTTTGATGCGATAGTTCCAGCGTGTCGTTTGGTGGGCTTTCGGAAAAACAATGGGTTTAAAAATTCTGATAGGATGTTCCATTCTTTATATCTTCATCATACATGAAGATATAAAGAATGGAATATCCTATTTTATTGAAGTTCTTGTTGCATGAAAAACATTGTGTGTTCTATACAAGCCCCTGCTTTAAAACTGTGATATAAGTTTGTTAATTTAACTTAGAAACGCAGCGACGCGGGTTAGTCTTTGGAACATGCAAGCGGATTTAAAAGTTGCTAGTGCGACGTGGTTGGAGTAATAGGTTGTGGCCGTACGCATAAGATGTAGCGGTTTACGTATTTTTTGTGTTTTGAGAAATAATTTAAGAGTTATTCATGCTGGAAGAAAAAAAAATTACGCGACAAAATATTTGATGTCGACTACGCTCTTGTGGTTATGGTGTGTGTACTTTTATTTTCGTACTTAGACTCAGATTGGTCCATTTTGCGTGGATGTATGTTGGTATCTATTTAATTATAGCATAAGCCTGAATGCGCAACTGCCGCGCCGCAGGAGCCGCACTCGGCGCAGTAATCGCATTTTTTAAATCTTTAGATCGCATAGAACGTTCCGCATTTCAGTAAAATCGAATGCGGTTCCTCTGTTGTCAACGACAGGGTTCGTTTCCACCGGATTCTATAGTCAGGTTTAGCGGCGAGATGTCAAGTACAGTAGGCACGCAGTTATAGTATAGTACGCTTAGCTATGAATATCAAACAATCGTATTATTTTTACTTAAAAACTTCGTTTTTATAATTACCGTAACTCGCCAGCATTCTGGCCAATCCCTTTTCCGTCTTATCACCATCCGTGTACGCTCGGAGGCGTATTCGAAAGTATTGAAGCGAGCTCGCTAATTGAGTCGCGTGAACTTCTTAGGTGATTCGGGACGTGAAACAAACCTAATTTCACGCATATTTTGTCGCTTTCATTTAACCTCTCAAGCGGGGGTAAGTTGAGCAGAAATGTCTTCACTTTTCTTCGCAGTCCTCAGAGTATGTATAGGGTAGAAGATGTTTACCTTGGAATTCAATTCTTATGAATCCTTTTGTTGAATGTCGGTCTTAGGGAATTGGGAAGGTATGAAATTGAATTATAAATTTGTCGGGGTGTAACCCTTGTGAAACAAATTCTAGCTGCATAATGTTTTGAGGAAGACGTAATTTATTAAATTTATTCTTTTAGAATATTTAATGAAATAAATGATATGTAGGTTCGGATATTTTTAGCCCACATTATCAAACTACTAAGCAGGGAAGGATTCTCATATTCCTTTTTGATGATAATGAACACCGCTACCTTCTCTTACAAAAAATGGCAAGATAAAACTCCGGGAAAAGTTCTACAGATACCCAAAATGAAATCATCAATTCGCTTAATTTAATTCCAAGTTTACCCGTCACAAACTTAAATTGAAACTTGTTACGAGCCCGCCTTGTTGTGTTACATCGCGCCGCGCCTGTCCCCGTCCAATTGACGGAGGCCCGGTCCGGAGGGTAATGACTTGGTCATTCGGAACAACTTATTATTTGTCACTAGCTTCTGACTGCGGCTATAGATGGTTTTTCCTGTGATAAAAGAAGCCATGTTATTATTATAGATCAAGAACTTTTTGGGTGCAAAGTTTTAGCCACATCCTTTCAGTAGTTTTGGTGTTGTCTTTGCCCAAACATATTTTTGCCATAATGGCAAACAAGTTGCCTTTATAATATTAGAAAATGAAGCGTTTCTTAAATCTGCCATGTACTTCTGACCAAAAAAATAATAATAATAAAAAAAAATAAAAAAATTATTTGAGGGCTTTATCGTTTAGCGATACCATTGTCCATGGAAAACGGAAAAAATATACTACAGAGACACTCACAACAAACACATTAAATAATAACTAGCCCTAAGATACTGGGCCCTATCGCTAAAAAGGCAGTTGCTCTCATACAACCTTTGGATTTTAAAAGTCAAGCATTAACTGTAGATGCAAAGGCCAGTGATTCATTGAGGTCGTATTTGTTTTTCTCGAAACTATGCATTGCGATGTCAAGTCTCCGAATAGCAGTGCAGAAGCCATAGAAAATATTTTACAATCAGCCTCGCCTCTCCACCAAAGCACAGCTTCGCTGCCAAACCTAGCTGAAAAACATTAATATTCATCTCCACACATGTCCGCTTTGGTGAAATCTGGGCCCCAAAAGTTCTATTATTTTTCTAGTCCAATAGTAAAAGACGTAGCCAAATGCGACAATAGGAAAATATTATTTAGATTGATTTTGGGTCTTTTTAAATTACATCGCAGCTCCCCCAGTCAGTACCCACCTCAATCTACGGTGCCGAATCACGATAAATACATTCGGAGCCCTTATTGAGCGACAGCGGGTCACGGGTTCTATTCCCTTCCAATTCGTTGGGATCGCTTTATGTTGCTGTGGACTGATGTGATCAAATTACATTTTGTTGACGCGATTCTATGTAGAGTTTGTATTAAAACAAACAAAAAACCTTATTTTAATCAACTAGGTAAAACACTACTTTAATGTGTAAAAAAAATCTTTTCATTTACAGAAGCAAACACCCGATTTTTTTTTATCACCATTGAACAGAAAGCCGCGTACCGAGGGCGTGGGTTCGTATCTTCGTCAACGTGTATCTTCGTTTTCACTACAGTGTGTGTACTGTAGTATACACTACTATACACTCATGCTGTACACTCGCGCGACGCAGTGCATATTAGCTGCGTGGGTTCGTGTATTTAACAACGTGGGCTTACGTCACCGATTTACGTATACCGCGTGCGTGTACGGCGTACATAGCGTTGACAGCGATTACCTACGTGCATGGTTCGAGCTAGCCATTCACACCGTCGTTGCTTGTAGCAACGACGGTGTGAATGGCTTGATCTGTCATGAGGTCATTAATCTCGTTCATAAATTGTAGAGACGTAATCGCACATTTTCATTTTCTTGCAAAGAGGGGGATTATAGGTATAACAACAGAATATACAAAAGTTAGTTACGTTTGTTAATTAATACGTTTAGAATAAATAAATATTGATTAAAAACTTGAACGAGGTATCCAAGTCTGGCACTAACCAGAGCAATCATCTCACCTCTGCCATTCATATCGCTGTCTGCTTATTAAACCACTGAATTCACAGAAACCACGACTATATAGGCTCGTTTACACTACGATAGTACTCCTAATTAGTCCTCTATAGTTAGTCGGATAGTGATAGATACATTACTCGTAGCTAACGCGTAGGTAGCTATCTTATAGCTACAGCGTAGCATTTTTTAACACGACTAAAGGCTCATTTTACACTAAAATAGTGTTCTCTTTAGTCCTATAAAGTTAGTCGAATAGTGATCGTGAAATTATCTCTTTGTCTACTCGTAGCTAACGGGTAACTGATTTTGGAAATACCATGCTAATTTTTATAATAAAATCATGCTTCTCCGACTGCCGCATACCGATGCCTATACCCGGCATCCATGTGTGAAGCTATACGTAGTAGACAAAAAACTGATTTTTGGTCTAAAAAGTATTCTGTACCGTCAACCTATTTATAATAATATAACATGCCAACAACAGTAAATACCTACAAATATACGACGCTTATCACATAAAACTTTACAAGAAGTAAAGCATGGACCGGCCGGGTTACAAAAGTTTGTTGATACAAAAGAAACCATAAATAAGAACGTTAAAGCTACTGTTACCAAGTTACCTATAAAAATAATAACTGCAAATTCAACTGTCTCTGTGTAAACAGCCTATAGAGAAGCGTCGACGCGTTAATATAATAAAGTCAGTATAAACCGCACTAAACCGGTTTAATATGAAGAGGAGGGTAGGATCACTGAGTGAACTTTTCAGAGAGCGCATTAAGACTTAAGGTCGGCACAGACGGGTGACTTGCTACCGCATATACTTAAATAAATAAATAAATAATGCAGAACAAATCTCACATCATTATCTAGCCCCCAAGCTAAGTAGAGCACTGTTGTTTTGGTCCCCATAATACAATCACGGCTTAGCTTAGGGCAGTATTCTAGATGACCATGTGTGATTTGTCTAATTTTATTTATTATACTAGTTTCTATCCGCGGCTTTGCAATTGTTGTTTCAGAATATTTGTATCCCGTGGAAACGGATTTATGGGATAAAAAGTAGCCTGTACGCAAAATTTCAGTCCGTTACGCATAGTAGCTTTGTCGTGAAGAGGTAACAAACATCCAAACTACCGCATCTATAATATTATTGTGATTATTATTTTGAAATTCGAACCCCCTTTAAGTCGTCAATAGCTGGTTTCCCAATATGTACGATCACACCTACCATTTCCTTGTTATTCACTCATCAAGTGGTGTTTCGTAGTTTTTTGTAAAATGGCTTTTCTTGAAACACCATAGGAACCTATTTTGGGCAGCAACCAAACTAAATAACAAAGGCACCAAACCAGCGCGATAAAACTGCACATAAATTATATTATAAGGTCATAAGGTTTCAAATCCCAGCTACGTGTATTTCTTTGCAGTTAATGTTTATTGAAAAAACTACGAGCCGTTGAAGTAAGTGCTAGCCGAGTTTATCGTCTATGCCACGCCTTAAAACCATGCCTGGATTAGCCCAGTATGTACTCAGCTTTACGTTAGCTGCTTTGTTTGAGAACAACTTGTAACTACACTAATTACTTTTAGCTTATTATAAATACAAAGTCGTTTAAGAACGTTCAGAGTGACTTTTCTTCTCGAGAAGGCTTATGATGAAATGTGCTTTAAATTTTTATTCTCGCTCGAGTTATTTTGGCAAAGAGAAGAGACTTTTGCATTTAAAGCCAGCTGTCTGAGTATCAGTATATCCTGTAATGAAACGAAAATAAAAACCATCACAGCTTCGGTAAACATTTGCCGTCACTGAATCAAGAAAGCATAAACAAAGTTTGTTTAATTTGCTTAAAAAATACAAAATATTCTGCCACGGTATTTATCTGCGCCAGACCGACTTGCTGGCTCGAATCGTTTACTCAAAGCAACTTGCTTACCGCGACAAAGAATAAATATTAAAAGTCGCGAAAATGTTTAGGTCTACACGTATTCAAAATACAACACAAATAAACGTTTTATTTATTACTAGCTGCGCCACACGGCGTGGAAATTTCTGCGCAAATTTCTTATTTTTGAAATGTAAGAACCTACGAAGTCTAATTTAGTTTATTTATTTTTCCACCGTAGGTACACAATGTTACACTTGATGTCGTTATATACTATTTTAAAAGATAAATTATAATAAATAATAAATAAATAATGCTGGACAATTCACACAGCATTATCTAGCCCCATGGTAAACTGAGCTTATGTTATGGGTACTAGATAACTGATATACATAATACAATACATTACATAGATAGATATTTTTTATTATATATAGTAAACAACCAGAACACCCGGAACAAATATCTGCAGATCGTACACACAATTGTTCCGAGGCGGGAATCGAACCCGCAACCTCCTGCGTCGCAGGCGGACCTTCGCCCACCGCGCCACATCGGTCGTCAAATTACATTTTTATTATAACACACACTAACTTTTGACAAAGGAAACACATTGTGCAAAAAAAAGCAGACAGACATGCCTTCTTAAAAAATTAAAATAAATACTAAGAAAACATTTTAAAAAAGATGAATGAAATCAGTAAAGATGTTCTCAAATTATAGCGTGAATAGGAGAAATAGGGGTTAATTTTAATATACACAATGTATAGATAGATTACTGTTGGATAGATTACCGTAGACTCCGTTGGTCCTCCGCCTGACCTCTCCCTGGTGGTTAGCCATTGCATCGAATTATGATAGTAAGGGAAAAGGTATTGTACCTGTGTTTTGCACTATATTAATGTCCATAGCATATAGCTAGTCTCCGGTGAGACTGTCGTGGTCTCAATTCGGCTTAGGGCGCGTTCAGACAGCATCAGTTTCAGTTTAGTTTAGTTTATCCATTTTACAGGATTCGTTTTTCCGTGATTGCATATACATTATGTATATGTACTACAAGTGCATAATCGAATATTTATTCGCGGACCTTGTGTTCATATCCTCCCTGCGCGATAAATACTCTTTAAATAATCATTCATTTCTACCTGTATTTCTGCATAGAACGGCGGCGATTACTTCATTCAAAAGTTAATTTCATCTTGGAAGACAGGTGATGAAATTCACATGGAGCCTTTTAATACAAATTTACAAGTTTTCCGCAAAGGTCTAAGTGCCTGAGAGCTTTCACGTTACTTGAGGATTTTGCGAAAAGGTGTTTTTCGAAGGTCGATTAAGATGGACTTAACTTTACTTTGACTTCTGATTTCATCAATTCCGTGAAGGAATTTGAATCTTGAGTTGAATTTACTTACGCTCTATTCTAGAATCCATTATATTTCTTGTAAAGAAAGACATTTATGAATAAAACATTACTGTACCTAACAGACAAAAAAATAATGTAACAGAAAACAACTTTGTGTCATCAAGATTACTTCTAGAAACAAGAACATGACAAATTAAACCACTTTGAATGAAAGCTAAAAACCATTTTGTACTATTTGCTCCGATGATATCAGTGTTGTAAAATATTTTCTACCATTATTTTTTTGTTTATTGACTCCTTTATTTACAAATAAAATATTAAGATATTAGAACCGAGTATAAGTTTAAAATGCATAAATCTTCGAATGATAACATTGGCAGACAATTTTATATCTCAGAAGATCGTTTGCCTGAAAGTCGAGAAGACTCCTACTAATTAAACTATCTAAGCATTTAGTTTTACTATCATCTGGATACCTCCTACATTTACGACTTTGTTTGTTTCAGGTACTTATTCCTTCAGGCTGAAGATTCCAACGACTGCTTTTTATTGGCGGAGTAAATTAACAAAGCTTTATAGCTGCCATATAAAACTGACTAATTTTTGTCTGGGACTTTGCTTGTGTGGATGAAAATTAGCTAAGTGTTATTCTAGCAAGGGTTACATAGACTCCTGAGAGCCAACTCTAAGGAATAATGTCACAACGATATTACTGCCATATGGCTCTAGATAGAGGGACTACATTTCAACTGCACTCGGGTAAATTTACAGCTTAAATGCATTGTCCACTATACAATATTACTGTCAATGGTTGTGTTAAGGGGCCTCCGAGGGACGAATTCTTCATACAAACGTAATGCCAAAATGATTTCCAATTCAAGCATATTTCCACTATAATATATATTATATTACAGTATTATTTGTATTTGAATAGTATTTATCTAGGTTCCTAAATAGTTATTTTTTCAAAATACTTACCTAAAATTAAATGAAAGCCAATCGAATTTGCACATTTTTCTGCGAAAATGGACAAGTTTTGCTGTTTGTTTCGTATTTAAAACATCAATATCTTACGTTTTATTTATTAACACTTCGACTGCGGTTTTTTTTCGACGACTGCGATCTTTTTTTTTTACCTAAAAAATTCGTGCTGCCGCTCTACACAGCGGTTGTGTTGCGCCGCATATGCGTTTCGTTCGAAAAATATTACAGCTCTGCTGAGTCACAAAGATCTGTATTTTCTCAGCCGCTGCGCTAGTGGTTATATTGAACATAGCTTATATTGTCTAGTTACAGAATAACAATACTTTGTGAAGAATACAAAAAGTTTTCAGTCATAATTTTTGGTATTACGGAACAAACCAAAATTTGCTATCGCGCACGCATAGAGCGCGGCGCAAGGGTTAAACAGGGACAGCGATATTCGGAGCGATTTTTGCAAGCAAGGGTCGCCGGACCCTTAAGCTCTAGATAGAGACAGACGGACTGCATTTAACTACCATAAAACTGCAACCGTGTAGTTATCGTTAATTTTCAATGACTGCACGCCAACTGCGCGCCTAATGCAACAGGGCTGCACGAGCTGTGTTAATCAGTTACACCAGGAACTACTATAAATTCGGAAGTTCTGTGATCGAAATTCTGTCGTATGTTAGAAGTTATACAATTATTTAAATAGTATTTATATATTTACTTACATTTAGGCGTTAGTATTCCACTGCTACAAAGGTATCTATGTATATATATCTCACCTTACTCCTCGGTGATAGTAGGTATAGTAGTTCTATACAAACGTTTTGTAGTATTATCATATCGATTGACTTGTACGTAACGTCTTCTGAGAGCACTAAAAGAAGTCAAGGGCAGATTAGATTCCTATGAATACTGAAGTAGCCAGGTTTTCTTTGATGGGCTTAATAAAGTAGGCGATAAAATGTGGGCTTTATATTGTTAGACGAAGAGTCGTATATTGAAGAGGAGAGTCATTATCCGATTTAGTATTTTACAAGTTGTTAAGCGAATGTCGTGTTGTGAGAAATCGAAAATGTGGACTCCTATAGGTCAAGTACGGGAATTTTTCTAGTAGAATAATCTTTATATTATAAAAATCTATT
The DNA here is from genome assembly GCA_943735965.1 of Eupithecia abbreviata. NCBI lineage: Eukaryota > Metazoa > Arthropoda > Insecta > Lepidoptera > Geometridae > Eupithecia > Eupithecia abbreviata. The sequence continues at coordinate 7,391,096 of OX030982.1, read as the reverse complement.
GCTGTTTGTTAGTCTCGCTAAAACTCGAGAACGGCTAGGCCGATTTAGCTGATTTTGGTTTTGAAATGTTTGTCGTACTCCAGGGAAGATTTAAAATGAGAAAACATGGTAAAATTGCGCAGATTTTTCCACGCGGGCGAAGCCGCGGGGCGCAGCTAGTCAATAATAATATCGCATTGACATAAATTTCGTACATTACTGAAGTAAAAAGAAATTACATTCAAATAATTGACGTATTCGATGGCAAAGTGACGTAATTTTCCTCAATTCTGCCCTAGACAACAATCCACATGCTTGCCCTACTGCAATCAACTTGAATTTAATGTATGCCACATTTAAAGTTCATTACAGGAGTAATTCATCTTCTTTATATTTGTTTTCTCAAATGCCTCCAGCAACACTTAAAAATGAGGTATCCAAATTCAATAGAAGACCCTCCTTAAAATCGAAATGTAATCTTGAATCTCGACTGTCACCACAAAGCAAGCTTATTTAGCTTGTGTAACTAAATACTACAAGTAAGAGCGTCACCCCAAATCTGTTTGTTTTTGAAACGCACGCAAGCTTAGTATTTACTCTAAATTAATTATTTGCTAACACTGAGTTTGTACGTGGGCATAATAAGTATAAAGTGACTTTGTATGAACTGTGCGTGAAGCGATTAGATCTTGGGAGATTTTAAGGAATAGTGGTTAACTCGAGAAACATCATAAAACCCCATCCTGGTTTAAAAAATCTACTAACGGGAAACCTCACCTTGAAACGTGGACATAAATAAATAATTCATTCAATATTATGTATAAATATCATCTCATAGATAAATATTTTTTTATTATAAACAAAAACAATTATAAATAAAATACTCAGACTACCCGGCACATATTTTTGAAGATCATACAAACATTTGTCCCAAAGCGGGAATTGAACCAGCAACCTCCTGCATAAATCCACCTGCCTCCAGAATATTTTTTATCAACTTAACTTTTCAGTCCCCAAATATTATGCGATGAGCATCAATACCAGGTTTTCATCGAAAGACCTCTACTAATTTCCATACCCGCTCAGCTTAACGCCCCGCTCATGTACCACACGTGAGTCTAATCAAGCGCAACCAAGCAGGTACAGCGTTCAGTTAATTAAAACTGGACACCCATTACACGTAGGAACAGTTGGCAAAGTCCAAGGGTGCAATAGCTCTTATGCTACGGGAATAAGGTACAGATTTATGAGTCGCCTGCTAATTAGGGAACCTGAGGTTAGGGTATAATAAGAATTGATGGTATGCGGGCTCTGGAAGGAATTCTCGAGAAGCAGCGGGGGTATTAATTTCTTCGGTCTTATATAGGGACAGTAACAAAGGGGTTCTCGAATTGCTGAGCTTAGCATAGCTTCTGTGCAATTGCATTCCGATGATACAATAAAAAGAAGTGCATCATAAAATCCTACAATACAAAGTTATTTCGAAGCAGGTAGTAAAATTGTGGTTCGGTGCATATTCATAACGGAAATCAAATTAGGTGCTAAAATTTTATACTGCTATGGATTCAAAATGAAACACTGTTGAGTTGTTACAAGAATTTAAAAACTTACCTATTACCAGCGTCATGATTTACAGTTGACCCACTGTTGGGTATATCTACGACCTCTGTGGCGCGGTGGGCAAAGGTCCGCCTGCGACACATGAAGGGTTTGACTCCCGCCTAGGGACAAATGTGTATGGACCTGCAGATATTGGTCTCGGATGTTCTAGTTGTTTTCCATTTAAAATAAAAAATATCTATCTATGTATTGTATTATGTAAATCAGTTATCTAGTACCCACAACACAAGCTCTGCTTAACTTGGGGCTAGATAATTCTGTGTGAATTGTCTTGCATTATTTTATGTTAATTAAAAAAAATATGCCTTTCCTTTACTACAACATAGTGCCACATGGTGATACTTTTCTTGTATTTTATTGTTTATAAAGACCAATACCAATTTGGTCTAATTCATAAAATATACCAGCCCATTGGGCCTAGACAAAAACATGCTGTAAACAGGCACTAGGCATTAAATGGACCATGCCTGAGCTCCTATATTATCTCGACCGAATAGCCCCTAATGCGGTCCATTATGGGAACTAATGTAAATGTGTTTGCTGGCCATTTGTCGGCCGTTTCAACAGCCGTTATAGCCGCGTTCATATCACACGATTCTGTTCTTCTTTTCAACGAATTGCTGGTAGTTTCTCTTGTTGCAGTGTTTATCTAGAGTTGTTTGTGTTTAAGTTTTGCTCGTTCGCTATTTATGGCGGTTTCTTTTTGGGCAGTAATCGGCCAGTAGAATTGTTACCGTAGGTAATCTTTTTCGATATGAAATTTACGTGGTTGTGGCTTTTGTATGTGTCGTATCAAGTGTATTCGGATCGCAAAGCTGTGTGTTGTTGATGTTAAGAGGTCTAAAGCTTTTGTTCTAGACTTTTAAACATCATAATAATTTATTAATAAATAATTGCTGGACAGACCATTCACACAGCATCATTTAGCCCCAAGCTAAGCAGAGCTTGTATTATGGGTACTAGATGACTGATATACATAATACAATACATTACATAGATAGATATTTTTTATTATACATAGAGAAAACGACCAGAACACCCGGAACAAATATCTGCAGATCGTACACACAATTGTTCCGAGGCGGGAATCGAACCCATCGGTCGTCATCATAGATATAGACATTCATTTATTTGCTGCTACTGTACAAAACAAAAACCAAAAGTAAGTATTACATTTTGAATAAAACATCCTACATCATCATTTGAGCAAACATAAAAATCTTCAAGTATTCTCGTTCTGAAATTCAAATAGCAATCATAGTATTGAAAGTAATCGTGAACATTCTCGTAAACTAGACTCGACATTACTCAGAACAGTCTGAAGTCTCAATTTCCAATTATAATAATTCTCAGTTCAATCCCAACTTGTTGTGGTAAGCATGGGCCCATCCCTTCAAGCAGTATTTGGATCGCAATTCCAGTGGTCGGTTAATAATTTAATTTGCTGAATACCATGTACAAATGTACATGCTTTCGTTATTCTGCGAAACTAATGTAAGTGCCGATTTCACTATTGCTGAGAATTGATAAATAGGCAATAATGTAGCCCTTCATTTATTTTGTTCCATAAACTGGTTCTCATAAATGACGGAGCATAAAGCAGTATAGAGCATGGACCTGCAATAACCACTAAAAGGGTATTTTTTTATCTTTATAGGTACATTTTCACCAGTTTTTGGTCTTTATTGCTCACCTATAATAGTTAAGATTTACTTATGGTAGTTTCAGAATTTAAACTAAAATTTATATGAAGAAATAGGCTATTTATGCCAATCAATAACTAAATATTTGATAGGTACGTATTGTAACATTTTCACTCAAAAACTCTTCGTTAATAAGTCTTAATTGAAACTTTCAATCTTCGCCACTAGATATGGTTAGCTTTCTGGAATAAGAATATAATTCTGCGTGCTCAAGTTTCCTTGAAGTAATTTAATATTTTCAGTTTCCTGATTATTCGCCGTTTCGTTGTATTTTTGCGGTCGAACTGGCAAAGTTAATTTGATTAAGGTTTTCCCAGTCTTTTCCTTGAGGGCTAAAAGTATTTCTTTTTTATTTCTATTAGGTTTTTTGCTGGATTCAGTTATACTGCTCTAACATTGTGTATACACTACACAACCAACAGCTATGAAAAACGTTAAAGAATTTAAGAAAACTAGTTTCTAGGGAGGATACATTATTTTGCTCATGCACGAATTACAATAATTCATCCACATTTCCCATATTCCGATGAACCAACAAATTGACGCTGCATTTTCCTTATCAGTGAAATAAACAGACCATTAATTTGCTTCGTCATCGCACATGTCACGAGAATCAACGCGACGCGACACGTTTGTCGGATCGTGCGATAAGCTTCACTATTCGTAAACTTATGTACACGTAGTAGGCTTGTTGCGAGGGGAAAATAGCCGGATTACTCTTCAGATTTTATATACCTTTCTACTTTTTCTCTGGCTTCACCTTCTTTCTTCAACTAGATTATCTTTTTGGACCAAGTAGTTAGTAAGAAACATTTTTTACGCTTTATAACTGATCTCATATAAGAAATTGAAGTGAACCTGAGAGGCTTACTGGCGATTTGCGAGAGATTTCAAAGCGTTGCATAATCGCATCGCTTTGAAATCGCTCGCAAATCGAATGACTTACAACCATACATACTATACAACTTTCTAGAAGCGTATTTTGATGTAAGTATACCGAGCGTATTCCAATTTTTAGAAATGTACCTACAGCATTCATAAATTATTGTTGTTGGTTACATAATTTTTTAAATTATGTTCTAGCTGCTCCGACAACGCTGTGGCATGTTGGAAAGCAGTGATAGCGTGTATTATGGTGGCAATTAAGGCCCCGCTGTAAGTTGGTATTTATGGGGCCCCGTGCCAACAGACGGACAAGTAACAACCCCACAGTAGAGTTGCTGATGTTGCCAAATAGGATTGTAAAATATTATGCTTAGTGGCTACTGAAAATTATTACATATACAATTATGGTCTTCTGTGGTTAAATATAACCAATGCTTTGTTTGATTTTTTTCATTTTACAAAACTAACTGTTGCCCCACACGCATAAAAAGCTCTAGTTTGTTTCAATACGGATCAAAAAAGATTTTACACAAAATTGAACCGCCCATAAAGTAAAATGAGACATTTTGAAAGAGTTTAGTTGGATTTCTAGTATAAATTATTAAACTGGAAAGCGCATAAAGTGTCTTCACGTACGTGGTCGCGTATGTAGGTCGCACGTAAAAAAGCCGTCAGCACAATCTAGTGCTAAACAATAGCAAACTGTACGAGACCACGCCGGAGCAATCAAATAACTCGCAATGACGTAAAGCGTAGAGCGCGCGGTCACCGGAATTTAACGCAGCCGCCTCGAACGGACGCCGCAAAAATACACCCAGTGCTTTATTTAATGGCGGTATTACGGAAGAGATTCGTAACATGTTGTTATATGCGCAATGATTGTCAATAATGACGTAAAATGATTTGATCGATTTGTGCTAGGAAGCTTTTGATGGAGTTCTCGATGAGTTTGGTCAAAGACACTCTTGAAACATATATCTATATCTAATAAGATATCTTTGGGAAACAACTTGGTAGGTATATCAATTTCAATAAAAGCGCTTATCAAGGGACTAATCCTCTCTCTCTCTCTTACTCTCAGACTAATTGAAGGCATTACCTCATCAGAAAAAGCATTCCTGTTACAATTAAATAATATATAATTTGATTTCCACTTCCATCTCCGTATAAATTCATCAAGGGCGCACATTTTGAAATCTCAAGGGAGTTTTATGAGTAAATTCTCCAGGAACGAGGAAAGAAATACGTAGGTACATACGTACTTACCTATAACGGCACGTGGAAATAAATCTACGTTAAATTAAATGTAGCGAGACGTTTTAAGACTGAGGCAATCGACACACATTCGTAACACGAGAAACGGAATTCACACTACCGTGTTTTACGCAATGCCACAGTGCCTTGATGCACAGAAGGTCATTTTACAGATATTTTATTCTGCTGGCAGTTTGCAATCCTCATCTAAATACATTATAATCATACGTTTTTTAATGTTAGGTTTTTTCGTAGAAGCAGCTCGTAGCTGTTATTGCGTAGCGTTGCTACGGCGTAGCTATGCTACACTTCTCGTAGAGCCTGACACATTTCGCTGTTTCGTTTCCCATATTCATATAAAAATATTTATTTGTCGGATTGGGTACTTGGGACAAATCGGTGGGCTTTCTTGGGTATTGGACGACATGATGAACACGATGTGTGGATTGAAATTTTTATTCGTACACAGTCACAGTTCGTACAGTTACAACAGTAGGTGAGCCACGTGGTGGGAACAGACAAGTTTCTTCGTTCTGAAGTTAATTTCAAATCAAATCAAATCAAAATCACTTGCACGAGCGACGCTTCGAGGAAAAGTATACATAGTGTATACTTTTGCTCGAGTGGATAGTGTAGATAGTGAATAACTAATCCATCTGTTGGTAACGTTAGCTAATTTTGTTCGGATGTTTACTTGGTGACAGATCTAAATCGTAATTCAAAAGTCGACAGGTGGCGCTACACGTCTCGATTCGACATATTTTTGTTTCTTTTCCTCTATTGATGATATTGTGTGGCCTTTACTTTGATGTAAAGTGGCAAAAGTCGCACTTACTTATCTTTCTTTACAAAGGAAAGTTGAGTAGACTTGACCCACTGTCATCTTTTTATTGCAACATGCCCGCAATAAATTTCTGAGCCCGGCCGCCGTTTCACCGGCGATAAATCTAACCATTCACTAATACACCACATTCAAATGTACCAACGGGGTGGGGAGGGGTTAATCTCGTATGCCGCTCGAGATTTACCCCCTAAGGGGGCTTTTCACCTTAAAAGCGGTGCGTAACTTATGACTGTGTCTCGGTCTTTGACGTAAAGCTTGGGTCATCGTTGTGTGTACATCTTAGAGATGGAAATATTATCAGTACACATAGATCTACTGTTACTGGCAGGCGAATTCCTGATCGCAATGACAGTGTTGAAGAACGCTGCTGCCTTCCTTCTCCTAGAAGGTTCTTTTAACCGGGATCTCACGACATCAACTATACTACACTTAACTTAAGAAGAAGTATCGTTAGTAATTTATGATTTCACTAGAAACTATATAAAATATTATCTAAAAAATGTTTCTTTTTATTCTGTAAGCTGAGAGCGGGGCCGCCCATAATAAAACTATAAATTTTACCACAATCTAAAACACTTAAGTTTGTAATTTTCTAAGCAATTGTGAACCCCAGACGTGCTTTATCAAAGGAAGCCATGCAATTGCCCCGCAGACCTGAACAAAAAGTTTAACTCAGGCGATATTCATGAAATACCAGACGTTTTTATTTTTAATACGAGTTCCTTAAATACCAAGCATTTTTAAACGAGAAAGAAATTAAATAAAGGTCTTCACATGTGTATAACCCCTAGGCATGGCGATGTCGTGACATTATTCGTATTCCATAGACGTCGCCAGTATTTCTTAAGCGGCAAGATTTTGAGGAATAAAATAATAATACCGCACGCTTTTGATTTTCAATAGTAATTTTTTTGTAAGGGTGTTGACTTAGGGTTACATTTAAGTAGTTTTCCTCAAGTAACGTGAAAGTTTTTTAGTTATACAGTTTCGGTCTCAAAGCTTTGTAGTCCACACTTTTGCCGAAGGATTGGATTTAATCCCTTTAATAAAAAAAATAATTCTGGACATTCTACACAGCATCATCTACCTCATGATCTAATGGCATTTTTGTGTTTTTACACTGTCTAAGGAGCAGTCACGCCGGAAGTTAGCAGTTTACTTAACTTTAAACCAAAGTTCCATGCACCTAAACTGTCAAACCTAAGACCCCCCACAAACAATCAATCTTCAAACTCTCTAGGTGAGGCTCAAGCCCGCGCTAAAATTTGACAAGTAAAATGGAAACTTTTTATTGGCCTCTCATTTTGAAAAGTTTCGAAATTCTCTCGTAATATTTAAGAGGCAAGTTACGAGGCCTAAATATGAAAAAGGCTGGTAACTCGACTTATCAAGTTTCTTTTTTGGAAAGTTTCTGAATAAACAAGTGTTGCGGCTTTATGTTACCTTCAGGAGGAATGAAGTTGATAAAAAGTGAGTTTAGGATCCTCCCTGTTTTTATGGTTCTGAAAGTAAGAGTGCTTCAGAAACTGCGTTTGATATTCTTTGATAAACTTGTTATACATAATCTGTTTTTAGTCTCTGTCTTCGTCTTTTTCAATTTGTTGGTATATTTTTAAGTTAGCCCAAATCTATTCAATATAAAAAAGACCTAAATAAATAAATAATGCTCGACAATCTACACAGTATCATCTAACCCCAAGCTAAGCAGAGCTTGTGTTATGAATACCAGATGACTGATACATTCCACATTTTGTTTTTTTAATACGTAGAAAATATCCAGAACACCCGCATCAAATATTTGCACATCGTACAAACATTCATTCAAGGCGGGCAAGGAAACCTCGCCTGCCACGCCACATCGGTCGTCTAAAATATATATATCATACATGTGACACTAACCATTAATCTAAAACCACTTTTTAATTTTATAAGCTTAAAATTTACAGTTCCAACCATTGCAAATAGGAATTAAAAACTAGATTTTTTTAATTAAAAAATCTAACATTTTTGCGATATTTTCTAACTAAAAGAAACCTACCTAAAAGTAATCGCGTACCAAAACGTTGGGCCATGAAACGCGCGTAAATGTTAAATCGTTGGTTTTATCCAATCGGAATAAAAAACACGCAACAGTGCCCAAGGACCAAGCAAGTATCAGGGGAAAGTATTTATTGCTGCAAATAAAGCACGCAATAATAAATATTCTATAGAGTTTGTTTTCTTGGGTAGTAAAGGCCGGAGAGGCCGGAGTAGGCCGGATGACATTAAAACTTTTCCATTGATTTTAGATATTAAGAAGGAAGTTTTTCCAATTATAAGTGGGGACACTGCATTACCATCTCAGAAAGGAGTATATTGTGTTGTGTTTTTAGAAATATATAGATACAATATTATTTGTCACCTTTTTACGAACGTGAAGCGTGCGTGGGTTATGTTTTCGAGCATTGTCTATGTGTTTGGCAGAGTCTGCTTATTACATCGAAGCATGAAAACAGTTGAAGTGATTTTGATAAAAGAGGTATTTAAATACTCTTTTGGGCGCCTGTACGGCTTCTATCTACATTTTATAGACTTTTTCTCTCAATTTGAGATAAAAGTGAAAACCAGGGATTAAGCCATGTTTTTTTAGTATGCAAATAATTACTTGTTTAAATTTTAGATGTTTCGTAAATCGATCATAATCTATCATAATGTTATAATTATTTACCATGCCACATGCATGCATGCTCTCTGTTTCCGGATTTCTATCCGGCATGGCAAAGCAACTTCATCTAGTCTGCACAACACTAGCTGCAGTTCAAACAAACATCACTCTCAGTACATTATTGGCAACCCTATGCAACTTTATTGCCTACGTTACAATTCATGTTACATGACAAAATAAATTATTAACTACATACAGTCATGTATTCATTTAAACATGTTTTTATTGCCAAATTCTCGTGAATAAAAATAATCAAATGAAGTATTAATTCATAAAGCTTGAAAGTGCTATTGAGAGTGTTATATGATAATATATGTATATATGATAAACACAAGTAGTGATGTGAAAAGTATCTGATGGAACATATTTCAGTTCATTCAAATTAATTGGCACTCAAACTCACTCATCAGCCCATGTTAGTCTCATTACGTTTACCGAGTCGCGGTGTCCACTTAAGAACACGTGTACCCCAGGTACACTTTGATCATCAGGATGATTTTGATGGCAGTCACATCGTCACAGCATCTGGTGAGAATGTGACCATAGGAAACAGAAAAGAGAGAAAGAAGCTAGAATTATAAAATACTTTTACAAGGATCTAGAAAAAAAGCTTTAAAAAACAAAAATACCTGGATGCAAATACGTAGAGCCATAGATCCGTAAACATGGACCCCAGGTATCCGTTACTACGGACGACCGTCGCCCTTTGCGTAGCTGACTATGGAACAGATAGCTCACTCAGTATATAGAATTACATTTTTGTATTATTTGGCTGTCCTTTATAAAAATGTCTTGTCATTGTTATAAACTCCGTAAAATTTTATAAAAAACCAAAAATTTAATTTAAAATACTACTTTAATTCTAGTAAATATATTACCGTATCATATCTTTTTGTGACTTGTAATAACAGAATAGGTACTCTGCTTATTCTGCCTACTCATGATGCTAAGAATTAAAGTAACCTTTATTTTGGTGAGATAAACTTATAACCGTATATTTCGGCGGCGATTGAATACTGAATTCAAAATGTACATGGCATCATCTCGTCTCCAATAAGTTTGCTCACTACCCATAACATAACACAAGCGAGCTGGATCGGGGGATATCCACAATATTAAACACCCAGACTCGGTACGTAAACTTGCAAGGTTAGAAGCTGGTATTTTTCGTATGTATATTTCTTTTCGGTTTTGGGTTAATACAAACATAGATAATGACAAGATAAATTGATATATCTTGTCATTATCATTGACCTTCGCCCACATCGACGACCGATGTAGCGCGGTGGGCGAAGATCCGCCTGCGACGCTGAAGGTTGCGGGGTCGATTCCCGCCTCGGAACAATTGCGTGTACAATCTGCAGATATTTATTCCGGGTGTTCTGGTCATTATCTATGTATAATAAAAAAATATCTATCTATGTAATGTATTGTATTATGTATATCAGTTTTCTAGTACCCATAACACAAGCTCTGCTTACCATGGGGCTAGATAATGCTGTGTGAATAGTCCAGCATTATTTATTTATTTATTTTATTTATATATCCTTCGTTTTTTGTTTTCGTTTGGATGGCCAACCTCCAACAGTGTAGTAGTTACCCTTCCACGTTTGTATGGGAAGATGAGCGACTTGCTTAACCTTAATATTGGCAGTTTTTAGTGAGCTTTCTGTTCGTTGCTCAGCGACCGCTGTCCGTAAATAATACAGCGTCACCGTCGGATTTGCGATCGTCAGCGTGACAAAGGAAAATGCGCCTCGAGTTATGACACTCTCGGCTCCCTTTTGTTTGGTTAATGCTGTCGTTTTTTATATTTTTTTTATGTATTTTTCTCTATGTCACTGGAACTTTTTTATGAATTTTTAGTTCAGGAGCTAACGGTCGTGTTCGTAATTTCGATCTTTGCATTATTTGCAATGTTTCTAATGAAAATATTGTAAGGATAAATTCAATGAAAATATAAGTTAAAGCAAACTTTTATTATCTACCTACGACTGACCTCTCTTCGGTCCCTCTATGTAATCGATGTAGATAATTAGATTTAGTTTTGCTTTTCTTTTTATATGGTTCCTAAGATTGGACAACACTGTTGGTTCAGGCATTCTGCTGAACTATGCTACTAATACATAATCAATATACGTAAGACCAAGTACTTGATATAATTGTGATGATGAAACAAATCTGGCAGCATCTCCTTTACATTTATAATACGAGACAGGTTCAGGTGTCGAGTTTTGTGACGCGGCCGCTCTGTTTACGCCCGAGGTGTTTTCTTTGATGGATCCCGTGTTTTTCCATGTTGGAATGCCTTTAGTTTTATGGAGCTTTTTGTTTGTTTTCATAAATATTCATAGATTAATACAAAATGTTCTTTTCTGAAAACTTTGGTTTTACTTAACCTTTTGAGGCTCAGGAGATTCAGGCTCTTAGGTATGACATTTTTGAAAAGAAAATTGTTTTTTTTTTTATGGTTGAGAGTCTCGAAGATGTCAGCTTCGAGACTCTCAACCATCACCACCAGGTTGAGGAGGCAGTTGAGGACTTCCTGTCTGGCCCGACACCGCCCCTAGGTGGGGATTACTTCTTCTCCCCTGCTGAGGTGCGGAAGGCCGTCCTCCGCCTACCCAGGCGGAAGGCGCCAGGCCATGACGGAGTCCCCAACATGGCACTCGCCCAGCTGCCCCGCCGTGGAGTCGCCGCACTCGCCCGGCTCCTCAACGGAATCCTCCGAACGTGCCACTTCCCGGACCCATGGAAGACCGGGCGGGTCATCGCCCTGCCGAAGCCGGGTAAGGACCACCGCCATCCCGCCAGCTATCGCCCGATCACCCTGCTACCAACAGTGGCCAAGCTCCTGGAGCGTCTGCTCTTGGGCCGCCTGGCCTCAACGATCGAGCCACGCCCAGAGCAATTTGGCTTCAGGTCCGGCCATTCCACCACGCTGCAGCTCACCAGGGTAATGCACCACCTCGCAGTCGAGCACAACGCCGGGCGATCCACCGTCGGGGTCTTTCTAGACGTGGAGAAGGCCTTTGACCGTGTATGGCACCCCGGCCTTCTGTACAAGCTCCTGCAGACTCCTACACCGCCAGCCCTCACCAGGCTTGTGGCATCCTTTCTCGCCAACCGGCGGTTCTTCGTCGCAGTCGAGGATGCTACCTCCTCCACCCGGACCATCTCAGCTGGTGTACCGCAGGGTAGCTGCCTGTCGCCCGCCCTATACGCGCTGTACACTGACGACATCCCTACACTGGAGGGCCACCTACAACCCGGGGAGAGGGATGTCTCATTGGCGCTGTTCGCGGATGACAGCGCCTACTTTGCGTCATCCACCAGCCCCACCATCGCAGCCAGCAGGATGCAACGGCTGCTAGACGTCCTGCCGCCATGGCTGGACAAATGGCGCATGGCCGTCAATGTGGGTAAGACGGCCGCGCTGTTTGTCTCCCGCCGCCGCCGCCACCCACCTCAACTCCAGCTTCGGGGCCAGGACTTGGCTTGGAGCTCGCACACGAGGTACCTCGGCATCGAGATTGACAGGTCGTTGAGGATGCAGCCGCAGGTTGACCGCGCGCTACAACAAGCGCGCGTCGCCCGTGCGCTCCTCCGACCTGTCCTGGGATCTCGGCTGCCGCTGAGGACTAAAGTGCGGGTCTACAAGTCCTACGTCCGGTCCCGATTAACCTATGCGGCGCCGAGCTGGTACGCTCTGGTCTCCCAGACCAACAAGGACCGGCTCCAGGCGCTGCAGAACGTGGCTCTCAGGATCTGCACGGGCGCGGGCCGCTACGTCAGGAACGACGTCATCGCCCGCGACCTGCAGATCCAATCCGTGGAGGAATTCGTCGTGCAGACGGCGCGTCGAATGTACGACCGCGCCGACAACGGACGCTACGAGCACCTCCACAACATCGCGCCTCCCCAGCCCCGGCCCCAGGAAGATGACCGCCCGTGGCGACCCCTTCCGCGGGACCTAATACCTGCGGAACCACCATAGAGTCCTTGGGTTTATTAAAAAAAACACAAAAAAAAATATACCTAAAAACAAATGAAGCCAAAAAAAAAAAAAAAAAAACATTGAGAACAGGGAAAAAAAAAAAATTCCCACAAAACCCAAGGACCGAGGGGTCGTCACCTCTCGAGTTGACGCCGGGGTAATGAGGCCAAGCCTCGAGGCCCCTCTCTGTGCCCCCACCAGGGCCGGAATGAAAATTATTGTTGTATTGTTGATTCAGGCTCTTAGGTATGACATTTTTGAAAAGAAAATTGTTTTTTTTTACCAAATTCAAAATGACTAGGTACTACACGTTCACCTTAGCAATAGAAGACTCTAATATAGATATTGTAAAAGTTAAATTGTTTCGAATCTCAAATGTGAATTTTGTTACCTGGCTATCCGCAAAGTTAAACAAATTTAAATCTAGATTTACCAGTACGTAAAGATCACAACAGTTTTCAAAAGCGTGGAAGCCATTTTATATTATTTTTATTTTTGTTTACTAAAACACTAACAGTTTACTTTATTCTTTAAATTAACGGTATATATAGTTATGTATACACCAATCAAAATGCCACTCATATGTCTATAGAAACCATTATTTACAAAAAACACAACGTTACAGACGCTTATTTGGAAAATAGCAATAATCAAACAAATCAAAAAACACAAGCATGAATAACACAAGCAAAAACTATTATCATTATGATGCTGATCCTTTTCTTACAATGAACGTAACAATCGCGGTTTGAGCTGAGATCCTGCAAGGTGCAATCGTAAAACAATTTGAAAGGTTTCCGATTGTCAGCGTCGAGTCAGCAACCAAGAGCAATCGTGGTAATCGATTTTACTACTTGACGGAATGGATTAGAGGTGAAAGTTCGATGAGCTCACTGAATCAGGACAAGTAGAGTACAAAATTGTGAAGGAAACATCTTAGAAACTTGACAGTTTGACTAAAATCTCGAAAAACATATATGAGCATCTCGATCTGTCATTGTAGGGTAAAATTTCGCCACCATTGATAAATAAATTGCTTATAAAGTAATGGTTGCTTACACCACCGGCAAGAGAAAAGGCTTACAGTTTATCACAGGCATATTACATTTTACAAACAACGCTGCATTGAAAAATAACACAATCCAGCACGCTACGAATTCTATATTATGATGCAATTTAAATTATTTCCTGAAACACAAACTTTGTAAACATTGCTGGTAGTATTAAAATATGCTCAGAATTTGGGCTCGGGTCGAGTTGTAACAAAAATTTTCATAAAAAAACGTTTTGCGGGACGGCTTTGCGTTAGGAGGGTTGCCAGATTTTGCGGGAAATTTGTACAAATACTAAAGCTCTCCCAGTTTTGGTATATTTTTGTGTACTAAGGTCAAATATTATTTTTATATTATTACAAAACGATTACTATGATAAATAACGATTATAGCTTGTGCAGGCACTCGTAAGACAATGTAAACCACCCGTTGTTACTCTCAAGTTATATATTGTATATTAACTACGATGACGCCATAAAACTGCTTGTGTTGCTATAAAAACACATTGTTTTTCTACCAAGCAGCCCTGAAAGATTGCCATACCAAAATAATGGAGGAATGCAACAGCGGCGGAATTTAATTATATCCTAGTCGGGGTGAGATTGAGAGAAATGAATTTGAGCCGTTGGCCCCACCTAAACACCGTAATTTAGTGGCCAACAATGGTCGGCTAATAAGTGCTGTCTGAGTGCTTGGTACAGTTAGCAAACGCATCTCTAGGACTTCAAGAATGCATAGCTTTTGGTTAATGTCATATGGTTTCTTCACAAATATGACAAAAATAACTTTGTATGTTTGCTAACTCTTCACGTAAATGCAAATGATTCTGAACGGATTGACAGCATAAACATCTGAACATTTTGTAAATGTGTAATTATAGATCTGCATTAGCTTAAAACTTTACTCCGAAAAAACTTCACAAAGCCCAGTGGTTGAAGCAAATAATAAATATCCTTTCAAATGAGTGCGTCATAGTCATTTTTGTGTCGATAGCTATACCAATAGACGTATCAATAACACACGACACTGATTTATTATAACCATTGGTTTTCTTCTTTTCTCTTCATAAAGCTCTGGCCTCTGCAAACTTGGCCCGGTCGGTATCCAAAATTATGTCGCAACTTGCCTTTCCTTAAAACTTTCCTAACTCGGCTTTAGGCTCGGCCCTGATTCAAACGAGGATTAAGGTTAGAGGTATCAGAAGATCTTTGTTTGACAGTTTTTCTCCCAAAAATTTGTATCATGGCTAATTGGTTGGTATTGTAATTCTATGTATGTGGGGGAACTGAGTTCTGCATTGACAATTCGTATTGGTATTGTGCATTGTCCCCCTGCCTACTCGGGTCCTAAACAGCCCACCTCTTTGAAGCATTTGATCAGGACATTTGGTGATTGACAGCTTCTTTACAGCTGTTATAGCTATTGTTGCTGTTTTTACGATTCCATGTAAAAAATACATGATATTCACTTTAGTTACCAACTTAACACTATGGTGGCGATGTGCGTGTTCCATCTCTGATACAATATTTATCAGAAAACGACTAAAGATACCTACAAAGTTGGTAGTCACCTTAATTCTAACCTCTGATTGACCTTGTACTACAATTTACATGAAGTAGTCGTAAAAAATGTACTGTTTTTATCCTATTGACCGACGTCACGAATACCAGCTCGGATTATACTTGATTTATCGCGCAATGATCACGAATTATACAAATATTTGGTTTTACTTAGAATTTATTCCGTAATAACAGAAACTTGGCGTGAGTGAAAAGTTTTGGTTCGCAAGAAAATTTCTTCGAACTTTCAGCGAATTTAAAACATTCCATTTTATTTTAAGTTTGCAAGACTCCACACTGTATTTTATGCTTAGAAATAGCAGCTAAAGTTTTTGGTTATGAGAAATTGTATTAGTGCCCTACACAAAGTGGACTTCTACTACGAGAGTACTATTCGAACCTATACATTAGCCAAACTTAACGTAGAATATTTGTAAACAAACCGCCCATATTTAACCTAAAATTCACGCCGTTTCCGCCTCTTTATATACCCACATTACTTGTCGATTACTTTATGTACCCACATTAAAGATCATTCCTGCAATAATTTTTGTTTCATTTGTAACTCGATGCCAAGCAAGTGAGATTAAATTATTAGTATCGTGACTTGTTTATAAACATTTTACATCGAGTTAGGCCAGTGTATAGGTAATGCAACTGAAAGCTCCAACTTCCTCGGAATCATAATAAAGATTTCCACAGTACAATCCATCCTTTCAGAGTTATATAAGTTTTCTTAGAAAACAATGATATCTCCAGGCAATAAACTAAGTGACTTCGTAATCATGAAGAATAAAATAAACCGAGGTAGGAATGGTTGCAAATACGTAGGAAATTCCGTCCCAGCAAAAAAGAAAGACACGAGACGCTGCAACCAAAACCGTCTTGACAAATGGGGCCACTTTAAGAATACATTTAAATTCATCGACCTTACACTCATAATGCTACCTCGCGTCTTAGTGATAGTGAGTTATGGGGCCCACAGACAATTTTTACTCCTTCCGTATTCCCGATGGTCCCCGGCGGGAGGTGAGCAAGGTGGGGTGAGGATCGGCTAGCCAGTTGAATTATATTGTTATTTCGGAGCGATTGGGAATCGATCGAGCGTCTCGGTAGCATTTCTTGCGGTTGTAATGCGGGTATCAAATGTTTTTAGACAAGTGGCTATTCAGGGGTTAGCGTAACATCAACAATCTTGTGTTAAAGTCAAAGTGTTTAAGCAGTGTACTAAGTAAACATATACATTGACGTGAGGGTATTTTATTAAGACGATATCCCGAAGCACATTAGCGCCGCCACCTATTTTATCTTATTATTACGATGTACAAAGGAAATTTCTAAATATTCGTGTGGTCGTTCGTGATACCTATTATGAGCTTTTTGGTGTGTGTGCCGGGTACCACCTTAACGGTTGATCAAACATAATTGTCTAAATCCCTATATTCACTGCTGGTAGCTAATCGTTCATTTGTTGCTGCTATAAGAGAAACATAAATAATGTTGTAGAAAAGTCATCATACACATCAAACTATGTTTAAGAACAATGGTTATGTTTTCTTATTCTTCTTATAATTTTTTTTTTTTTTTTTCCTCCGAGGGAAGAAGCAACTGAGCCAGTATCTCTTTAGCCAAGCGCGCCTCTAATAAGTGTCCCCACCTAAGTTTCCCCAAGTGCTTCCTAAGGCGCCATAGCAGTACCTAGACGACTTACGCTTTAGTTTCCATTGCAATATGTCCAACGTTGTTTCAGCTGTTATATTCTAGCATAATGGAATGTTGGGAACGGCCATTGGTCGCATTACGGATATGGGTCTGTGTGACCGACTGCTATTGGTCGAATTACGGGAATGAGCTCCTGTTACCGAGACTCATTTAAACGGAAATGGTTAACGAGAACAATGATTTTTGGTACTGTTTCTACCCATAAGCTTGTGCTTTTGATTCTACGTATAGTTTTATATGATACGTCCTATTCAGTTTTCATTGCAGTTAATGCAATGGTAAAACAAACATTAATTATGAAAGACGTAAAAAGGAGGTCAACTTTAAAAAACGAATTACGTAATTGCCGAATCGAATGAAACGAATAATGGCCGACCGTTCTTTCGATGATCCTACGACGAAAATTATTTTGATATTTTTCCTAAAAATCCGAAACGAAAGGTTGTCAGTTGGTGACGTGCTCGAAGCAACTTCGTGATAAGGTTGTACGTTTCATTCGATCCGTCACCCGAAACTTCGTATTTCGTGTTTTAAAGTAGGCTTCTTGGTACCTACTCGTACATATATGGTAATGGATTGCTTCAATTGAAACGTAATCTTAGACGTACACAACACTTCACAAACTGAGCCGATTTCATCAACTCGCACAGTGTGAGAATACAATCTAATGAAAATTACAGTACGCGGAAGCTCTGCGTACATCTTAACGCAACGTGGGAAATAAAACGATATAATGTTTGCTTTACTTTAGAAATTAGACAGTACGTTTGAAATGTAGCGTCTACAGAGCGACTATAAATAATCAGTAATGAGAATATTATGACCTAGTTTGTGCCTGCCGCTTTGCAATAATTTTCCCAGGATAAAAATAGGCTTTATAATAAGCCAGGTCTAGAGCTACATTTATGCAAAATTTAAGACCGATTAGTTCAGTAGTTTTAGCGTGAAACGGTAACATAACTGTCCAACAATCACATTTATAATATACTAGCTGCGCCCCACGGTTTCACCCGCGTGGTGATAGATATTATAGGATAAGATTGGATAATATACAATATATTATCTTTATGAATTGTAGCCTATGTGTTATTCTGACATGTAAGCTATATTATTGTGAAGTTTCATCAAAATCCATTCAGTAGCTTTTGCGTGAAAAAGCAGCAAACATCCTCATAAACTTTCGCGTTTATAATATTTGTAGGAGTAGGAAGTATCATTTTCAGGTAACAAATTGAGAAATTCTCAATATTTTGACATTGCATGGTCATGAAAAACTACCGATCACGGAACAGGTTCAAAGTTTTCTAATATTTTTCGCGCTATTTCATGTTTACGGAATTAATGCCTTAATACAAATAACCACATGCGACTAAGTCAAATACTATTTAATCTACGCTAAAAACTCATCAAATGTGCCACACTAGGCCCACGTTCGCCGCACACTGTACCCGTGTTTCCCGAATCAACAAGGCGACTTATCATTAATTATTCATTAGTTCCGCGACTCAGACTTGATGATAGCGAAACAATAGCGCCGTTTGCGAATCTCTGCTTTTGTGGAAGCTTAGGACGAACATGATCTTATAGAGTGGAGGTAGAAAAGTGTAGTAGATGTGTGATAAGAGGAACTACTTTTCTTGATGGCGATCCAATATATTACGTTAACAGTTTAGTACTAGACTAGTGGTTGTCTAGTAGATATCACTCCGGAGCGATAAGACTGGCGGTCTTATCGCTCAAGAGCGATCTCTACCTGCTGATATTGCAAATTATTTTTTTAGATTTGATTGTACATAGTTACAAATTTAAGAGCAATAAAGAATTTTCTTTCTATCTATTTTTCTAGTCGGTCTTCTCTATTAAACCTGTTATACACCGGCCGGGTGATTATGTAACTCGCGACCGGTTTGCGACAGGCGTAAATTAAGCAATCAGTGCTGTCAAACGTCAATTTTGTATTAGTTTTACATCAGCTACAACGTCAAAATTGGTCAAAATTGGCGTTTGACAGCACTGATTGCTTAATTTACGCCTGTCGCAAACCGGTCGCGAGTTACATAATCACCATACGGGTCAGTTATTTACATTGTGATTTTAATGTACCTTTTTTAGATTTTAACTGTTAGCTACAAATAATGTATTTTTTTTTTTGTTCCAGGTGGATCATAATAATTAATAGAGCACATCGCACAGTCCACGATAAGTATGAAAATATTCTTTAAGTACGCTATCCTCCTTTAAGGCGAAAATTCAACTGAATTATCAAATTCGCGTAAAACTGTTTATGAACTTCTTTAAAGATTCAAAGTCTAAAGTCAAAAATCATTTATTTCTTTAGGCTTACAAAATAAGCACTTAGACAAGTCATATTTGATACATTAAATCATTATCAAATAAAATTATTGTATTGTTCACTTCAATTTTTTCTCCACTAGTGGAAGAAGTGAAAAAGAAACCACTAGCATGTTCATCTCTTATATGTCTAATACATGGTTATTTGCCTATTTAAGTCTAAATATAATATGATTCGATACATGTCAATATTTAAGTAAAGCTATGCACAACAACAAATTACCTACCTACATACTATTGTTGGTGCGAAACTGAGCGACATCTGGCCAAGCATTAACATCATTGATATAATCATTTACATTGCCTTCAAAAATTAATTATCATTATTTTTATACCAAAAACCTATTTGGTTCCAAATAGATGAGAGAACACAAGAAATCAAATAAAACTTCTATTTAAAAACTTGCGTTTCTTGTATAAAAGCTTTAAAAATAACAAAACCATAGGTATATCAATGAATGCAGTAAAACCTCTGTAGAGTTATGGTCAGAATGCAAAGTCTAGAACCAAAATTCCACGTTTTTGCCCGTAGCTAAAATTTGAATTGTGTCACTTAACGGCCTTTAAGATCGGACGGCAATCCAAAACCATAACGCAAAAAGATAAGCAAAGTAAACTCTAAATTCAGTAGCGCATTGTCTTTCTGTGTGCGGGCTAAATGGCACTCATTACAGCTAAATTAGTTTTATGGGCGCCTGTAAACACGATCGAGATAATGCCGGCACAGAGTGGCGGTCGTTAAAAGTTGACCGTGTAATAATTTAAAAGTTTTGCCGTCGTATTTCGACGGAGTTCATACACTGTTAGTGCAATTTACTGTGGCTTGTTGTGTTTATGGGAGTTATGCTGTTTTAGTGCAATATTAAAAGTGATTTCAACAGTCTAGTATTTTCCGTAGGTAATGTTATAGTTTAAATAATGTAATGTTAGAAGCCGCGGGCGAGGTCGGCCAAGAAAGCGCTGGCGAGACGACCTTAACGCCTTCCTCGGAGATTGGTGGGAGATCGCACGTGACCGCACTGAGTGGAAAGATTTGGGGGAGGCCTTTGCACAACAGTGGAACGAAAAAGGCTAAATAAAAAAAATGTTATAGTTCAAATAATCAAAAGTTTTTTGAGGCTACTACTAAATAAAGGACAAAATAAATGAATAAATAATGCTGGACAATTCACACAGCCCCAAGCTATTTTTTTTTTAATACTATGTACTTTATTGTATACCCATAACAGATGTACAGGATAACAGCGTAAAGGTGTGTATACCCATAACACAATCTCTGCTTAGCTTGGGGCTGTGTAAATTGTCCAGCATTATTTATTCATTTATTTGTCCTTTATTTATTCGTAAATAGATGACATTGTGAGATAATCTTTTAGTAAAAGATCCAATTGCTTAAGAAATGGTGCGCAGCAAGTGATTACGTAGAGACAAGGGCCTATCTTAAATTGTGCAAACCAGTTGAACATAGAAATAGACGTCTTTGATCCGTTAGTCAGTTCCTTAATTCCAGTTATACTCGTATGTATATATTTTCTTAAATTACAAGGCTAATTTTGTGAAAATAGATGTAGCCAATCAGGGCACAATAGTTACTTAATAAACTTCTATTAGAATGGATTTGAGTAAGGGTTTGTTGTTAGTTAACTTACCAACTTAAATATTTACATTAGAAACTATCGGGTATCGTAATATCAACGCGACCTTTACGAAATAATCCGAAATGGTTTTGTGCTGAAGTTGGTTCAATGTACAATTAGGTTTTTGTTCAGTAGTGCACCGTATGGGACATAATGGATTTTATGCAAACTATTCTATGTAAAAATCGCTGCGATGCCGTAAGTGGTCCGCAGTGCATGTGATCATTCGCAGCTCAATAGGATTTCATCCGAAATGTTCGTAGCATATAGCAGTCTACTGCTAGACATAGGCCTCCCCCAATGAGCGCCATAGCGCCCTGTCTTCAGCTTGCCGCATCCACAATCTTCTTTTCGGTTCTTCGCGAGATATGGCCGGCCTACTGCCACTTCAGCTTGCTAATTCTTTGAGCTATGTCGATAACCTTGTCTCTGTCGGATGCATTCGTTTCGTATCCTTTCCTTCAGAGAAACTCCGAGCTTAGCTCTTTCCATAGCTCGCTGAGCGACTTTGAACTGGAGGACCAGCCCTATCGTGAGTGTCCACGTCTCAGCTCCGTAGGTCATAACGGGTAGGACGCACAGGTTGAAAACTTTAGTTTTCAAGCATTGCGGTATGCATGACGTGAAGACTTGACGTAGTTTCCCAAATGCTGCCCAGCCTAGCTGGATCCTCCTTTTCCCACATGTTGTAAGCTCTAAATTTCGCCATACAAAATTGTTTTCCGCTAATCCGCATATACGAGTACAAACTGCATAAGCTGACCCAACATCTGTCCAACCACATAAAATATCCTTTTGTATAAAAATTCGATTCCCCAATATTTATAATTGAATTTTCCGATACAAAAATGCATCCCTCGAACCCCACTGGGGTGTTAACCGTTAACCCCCGACGGCGCCTGGCGGGTGTAGCGTTTCGCAAGGGTCCGAAACCAACAAATTATTCCCTAGGGCCTTGCGAACATAATTACTGTAATTCGCCCGCGTTGTTACCGACACGGAATCAGATAGATAAAACGCGTTTGATTTATTGCCCCGTGGACAGTTTTTGCGTGTGAACGTTTTTAACCTTAGTTGGGAATTTGGGACATATCCAGAGATAAGATTAAATGAAATAAAATTTGCTTTAAACTATTTTAATAATAAAAGATTAAAACAATGTTTTCGAAAACGAAATAATTATTTTAAGGCACAATGCTGACACGGAAAACTGTTAAAATTTACCCGATTTTATACGAAAGCTGGCACGTTTTCACTTTTGAGTTTTGACATACTTTCAGTGAACTGATATATCATCGAATGACCAACCTGGGGCCTATTTCATTTTTATTTATTTGGGCCAGAGTTATTACAAGAAAAAATACTTAAAACTAGTATAGTAAAATACTTCAAACATAACATATTGTGTAAAATTCAGAACACACAGGACCTATATTAGAGACGTTACCGAATAATAATCAAAACGTTTTCTATTCCATTGAATCTAATTCTTCGCGGGTACTGTATGTTTTTCGTTCGGAAAGTGGGGTTCGCGATTAGGGATGAGGTTCGGCTGATTTAATTTGGACCGGTGAAAAAATAATTGCGATAATCTGATTACAACTGCTATTTTAGGGTTAACATCTGAGCCTTGGGTTTATCGCATTTTCTTGTGTAAACAGGAAAGTGATGAAATGAGATATTTTAATTAAGTTTTCTTTTGAGTTTTATAAAAACAACAGCGCCACCTATAGTATTTTATTCTCTAATGAAACAATGTCATTAATAAGAGTAATGTTTTGTATTTCTGTTCGTATCTACATAGTATTTTTGAATTGTATTGAATTGTCATTTTCATAAATATGGCATAGAAAAAGGCTGCTGACAAAAGTGTATAATTTTTCCTCTATGTATAAATCTAAGAAAGAAGAACTTTTTGCCTTATTTAACAGATAATGAGTCACTTCTAAATTAAATTATAACTAGAAATACCTACTCACGTAACAAGAGGTGAACGTTTATTACGAACTGTGAGAACAGCTTAGCAACTCCTAAAGACTTTTTCGCGATAGTACTTTAGTACTGGCGTGTTCAAGTATCAAATTTAGACATGCTTCTCATAGCCAAGTATCTGATATTGCACCTCTTCTATATTATTAACTACTGTGAGATATTAGGTTTCTAGTGGAATATTAAATACTCTTGGAGCTTAAACTTTTATGAAACTAATATCATAAAATAAGGTTTATGTATTCGCACACTATCGGAATAGGATAATGTAAAAGTAAAATGTTCGAATTGTTTACTTCTTCTCTCTAATTCAAAATAGAATTAGCGAAGTTTTCGATAATCCTTTCTATTCCTGTGTCTATCTGTTACCTTTTCACGAATAAGCAGATGAATTGATCTTAATAACATTTTGAAATAGAAGAATATAGAATATAGATGATATCCCGGGTAAGGACATAATACACTAGTTTTTATCCCAGAAAGACGCGTGTTAAGCCGCGGGCAGGCAATAGTAATTTATAAATCAAAAACGTCTCTCAACACTCCATTTGATGTTTTCTCGAGCATCGACGCGAGTTTGTAGAAGCCACAAACCCTAACGGTGCGTTTTTTATTTCAAAAAAGTTGCATACCTTTCTGACCGCGCAACTGCACATTATTATACCTACTAAGGTGTATCATAGGGGCGGTATGCCTCATTATTTTAATAAAAACCTAAATGTCGTACCTAAAACCTGAACATAGATATTTTATACCCTTTGTAGAGACTCTCAGCATAACAGCGGGTAATGAGCTAGAGCGGGGGTATGAAATGTCAGAACGTTGTGGAGACGCGAGTTTTACTCGTTTAATGAGTGCGCTTCTTGTGGCTTACATCATTATTTATTACGAGCTTTATACTCCGTTTTTGTTTATGCTGCGGTACGAAAAGTAGATTTTACGTAGTATAATGATTTTATTTTGTCCCTCATTTTATTATTCGGGGTGACTCAGTTTTCATCCGAATTTTTTCGTTAATTTTTAGAGTTTTGAAATGGTATCGTATTAGGTTTGGTTTTGTAAACCTTTGAACCACATTAAGCCCCGCTTGATCGACGATGATAAATTTTAAATATTTCTATCTATACATTCGATAATTTTTTTGGTTTTATTATAATAATATACATATATATATATTTATGCAAACGGGGCTTAATATGGTATGGAACCTCACTAGCACCTACCTGAGTAAATAATACCTTCAGCTTACAGAACGTAGGAATCGAATCGTATTGCAAACTCTTAAAGAGATATTTTCAAAAAGACAACGTTAAATTGCCCAAATATGCCGTTATTCTTCTAAAATATTCCCCCTGCTATATATCTCGGAATGGCCATTTAAATTGCTCTTTCCTCACCCCGAGTCGATACCTGAGCAGATAGCGTCTATCGCCTCCAATGTGTCCCGAAACAATATTTCTAAATAAAATACTTCCTTTAGGGACTAAATTGAAGTGGCGCAAGTTAGGAGAGACACTAGTATAAATGGGAAATTTCGACTAGTGTAAATATTATTGTTTTCTTTTCAAGTGCCACAGACTTATGTCTAGTCCATTCCAAAGTTGCCCGGAAGAGATCGCTTATAGCGCTAAGGCCGCCTTTGTACTTCGCCTACTCGTAGCATTTGTTTCAGTTCTGATTTCAGTCTTTGTTTGGTACAATAAAATATATGAACTATCTATCTCAACCATGGCATTGCCTATAATTATTATATAGTTTTTTTTTTTCATCTTGAAATTTAGTTTAAAATCAACTTGTTTCTTATAAAGTTTATTTTGTCCCTTACACCAAACCGCCGCGCGAAAATAAAAACACCGTATCGTGCCGGTATCGTCGCATTATATTTAAGTGGGTAGTTTGCGAGAAAAACGTCGTATTGTTGTCGGAATTGAAAATACACTCGCGCGCCCGCCATGCCCCTACTTTCTTAACATATGACCCGCTAGAGATGAGACGAGATAGTGAGAATTTTACGATGCTAAGTGAAATTTCCGTCTTGAAATGCTAAAGAAAGGAAAATTTAAAATTGTATATACCAGCTTAAATGCGTAAGAAAACGCTTATATTGACGTTTATTTCGTTTAGTTCTTTGGTTAGAACGACTCCTGTACCACTGCATAAAACACAAGCTCGTCTTTGTTTGGGGCTAAATGATGATGAGTGGATGTCTGTCTACCGTTATTTATTTAATTATTTCATTGATAACCATGATTATCGGAATTATTGATTTAAAGATCATTAATATCTATAGTATTGTGATGATTTATATCATTAATGAATAGATTTATTGGGAAGACCTGGCTTCCCAGCTTACTTAGCTTATTTAGTTTTATAATAAAAAATCATCAAAATGATAGGTCATGCTGTCCTTACTTCATAGCTTCGCATGAAAAACACTAACATAACAGTAACGTCAGTTGGTTAAAAAGACACGATTTGCCATGTCCCTTATATCTCAGCAGTGTCACTATATATCTACCAGGGCACTTTAGGGTTTCGGGTGTCGTGCCGTTCCGAGAAGAATAGGTAATTTATGGCGATCTTAATTTTGTTTGCCATTTTCTGAGGGGACAAAGGCGTGCTTGGTCTCTTTATGGCTAGCAAATTTTCTAGTGTTGGTATTGTTGAGATAGTTTTATAGTTTGTTAGGGAGTAGTTTATGCATAAGGAATGCTGAGGTGGGTGACCTTTACACGGTTAGCAGAAAGTTTGACAGATGCACAGAGCGGCAGCGAATTCCGAGTGGGAATCCTACTGTCGTGACAGTGACACACAAACTATTCGACGGAATACCGCGGAACGCTCGAAATCCCGAACGAAATCCAAGCAAATTTTACCGCTGACTTTGGGCATCGTTTTTTTTTAATTTTAGGTCTAGGGTAGACTAAATACGATATTATGATTCTAAAACCGTTTTTAAAGATCAAAAGGCAAATATATATTTATATCCAAACATAAATCGGTGGTAAATCGTGACAAAGACCTTCATTCAATAAACGTCTCGGGTACTTTAAAATCTAAGTAGGTAGATAAAGTTAATTCTGCTTTTATCTTTTATCAAAGTCCTTGTTTGGTACTAAATATATGTCTAGCGCTTGATAGCAAATAAGTGAAAGTTATCACTTTTCAGTAGTTGATTATTTGCTAACAAGCTCAACAATCAATTGTCAACTAGAAAGTGGCAAGTTATCTACTTGCCGATATCTAGTTACCAACTCAAAACCAAGTTTAAGACCAAAGTTTAGAATCTTGCTAGGTTTCGACTTTATATAAAGGACTTAAATCGTTTTGAAAAAGTATTACCTTTTATAAGTTTCAAATTAGTTGCGTTAGATTATCCAGTAGGTATGTCCCAGATAGACTAGAAATTCAAAGTTTTAATTACTAAAGTTAGTGAATTTATGAATAGGAATCCCAATTCAAAGTTGATTTGTAAATCTTCCCTGGATTTAAGTGTTAGAGTTATTACCTACGTGAAGCAATTAGTAACTTTAATTGGGCATGTAGAATCTGAATCGAATGTTTTTAAAAGTTGTGGATTTATTTAAAGGGCATCGAAGAAAGTGTAAAATCGTGTATCTCATATCAACCTGCCTATGCCACTTACCTTTCTACGAATTACCGATTGTGTTCGATTCAGTTGTTGAGAGCTTTTTCGTGTCCATGCGTTATTTTAGTTGAAGTATAATTTAAAAGAACATTATTTTAAATATCACTGATTAAAAATCATGGAAAGGTTTCACGAGTTTATTTCGAATGATTCAAATGTACCAGTACATTTGAACTGGTGTACCTAGATATAGCTAGCTACAGCAGTGGACCACCTAGCTATAGCTGTAGAAATGTCCGAGCATAGGCTAGGATATGAATGTCATGTTATTGTATGATTGGCTACCGAAGAAAAATCACGTCAGAATTCCTATGATGGCCAAACACGCAACAAGGTTTGAAGCGAATGACTGAATAAAATTGTGAAAAAGGTCCTTTAAAGTAAATTAACAGATAAATTAAATCTTCGAAAATAGAGAAAATCTTCGAAACCAATTTCGACTCAAATGAAGCTAATAGATTTGAGTGTTAGTTTAGAGGAGCTTCCCCATCACCTATCATTGATAGCTCGATATTATATGACATATTTTGTTCTATTAACTTACACTATTATATATCAGGTCTTTCAGAAGGGTCCTTACTCTTAGGTAACCCTTAGGTTGGGTTCCTGTTTTGCTTTAAATTGTATGTTAGTAAAAATAAAATAAAAGGTTGCCTGGAAGAGATCGCTTCTAAGCGATAAGGCCGCCCATTGTACTTGTCACATGTAATATCTTTCATAATGTTCTGT
The DNA here is from genome assembly GCA_943735965.1 of Eupithecia abbreviata. Lineage (NCBI taxonomy): Eukaryota > Metazoa > Arthropoda > Insecta > Lepidoptera > Geometridae > Eupithecia > Eupithecia abbreviata. Next base: position 7,363,421 of record OX030982.1, on the reverse strand, counting down.
ATCTGGTGTACAATAAAGTATTTTTGTATTGTATTGTATTGTTAGTTCAACTTATTTTATCTAGGTAATGTTATGTGTACCTGTTGTATAATATACATAAAAAGGATTATTTCCAATTATTTTTATAATATTGATTAAGAAAAGTATCGCGACAGTGTGTTGAAGGATTGTTTTCAATGATTTTTATTATATTGACTAGCGGCCCGTGCCGGCTTCGCCTGAGTGGTCATTTGTATCAGGCAGTTTTTAAAAAATTCTCTTTTCTCTCCCTAAGAACCATCCTCGTACTTCAAGGAATATTCTAAAAAAAGAATTAGCGAAATCGGTTCAGCTGCTCTCGAGATTAAGAAAAGTATCACGATAGTGTTAAGAATCGACTTTGGGCTCCCAGACTATCATTCCTCTCTGTGCCAATTCGCTGTATCGCCGTGAGAGCGTTTCACTCAATCTGTCAATTAGCTCGTCGCAGGCTGCGTTACACGCGGGGCTTTTACTGCCGCATCGGTGCCTTTCTTGTATGATATATTGTTGTTTTTTAGTCGCGAGCTCTTTTCATTATATTTTGAATCATAGATTACAAACTAGCGTTTGCCTACGGCTTTACATGAGTTTAGCCCGAATAAGAAGTAGTTAGAATATTATTCCAGATTTAGAACTATATTATTACATTACATTTCCATGTCAAATTTCTGCTTTATCGCTTATTGTAGAATCGCAGTTATAGATTGATAGATAATTCTTTATTGCATACTTAATTTACAATAAATAAATAAATATTGCTGGACAATTCACACAACATTATCCCCATGATAAGCAAAGCTTGTGTTATGGGTACTAGATAACTGATATACATAATAAAATACATTACATAGATAGATATTTTTTTATTATACATAGAAAACGACCAGAACACCCGGAACAAATATTTAGAGATCGTACACACAATTGTTCCGAGGCGGGAATCGAACCCGCTACCTCCTGCGTCGCAGGTGGACCTTCGCCCACCGCGCCACATCGGTCGTCTTGAACGTCGTTTACAAGAACAATGTAAAATAAAAACACTTAAAAAAACTAGATACAATTGGCGGTCTTATCGCTCGTTGTAATCGTTTCATCATCTTTAAAATTCAGATATATTCACACATGTAGATTTTTTTGTCAAATTAGGTTCTCATACATCGATATTCTTTATCAAAAATGTTTTTGCCTCGGTGTTTTCTCTCAACTCCATTTACTTATTTTTATAAAGAACCGTCAAAGAAAATAGATAAAGTGAAATTTTATTACTAAACTTTTCGAAGTAAACTTACCTTCTTCTTTAAAGTTTAATAAAATCTTATTATTGCCATTCAAACCGACTCTGCTTTCACGTATATATAGATTAGAGGATATATTTTGGTGGAAAATATCAAAACAAACAAGTAAAGGCCCAAATTACTTACGAGATACGAATTTTGATGTACCTTAAACTCTGAGGAGAATAAAAGAAAGGGAAAAAAACTCATCAGAGGAACCTCCTTACGAAATCGACTTCCTACGTTTACATTAAAAACAAGGCTTTAATGGTAGCATCGCTTAGGTCAGGGCTGTCACTGCACCCTTTTAAAGAGGACTTTAAGGCGACAGAAAAATGTTACCTTACCTACCCATCAGTTCAAAGAAGTACCTACGAATATAAATACTGAAAAACATTGACTATCGTATATTTTGTAAACGTTGCCTTATTATTTTGGGGTCCGATGACGTTGTATATTATGTCCAGTGTTTTTTTTTAAGCATTAAAGTCTAAATTATACAATACAATACAATACAAATACGCTTTATTGCACACCAAACACAGAAAAAAACAGTAAAGAACAAACAAACAGAGATACAGATGCACAATGGGCGGCCTTATCGCTAAGAGCGATTTCTTCCAGGCAACCTTTGGATGGACACGTAGCTATAGTATAGGTATAGACGGTGGCGTATTATAGACTAATGTAAATATAAATTATATACAAAAAAAACATACAAATACATATATACTTGGAAATAAATACTGACTATAGACACTAATACATAAAATATTAACTATTTGAGATCGAAGAAAGAAAGTGTTCATAGACCATATGTTTAAATATAGGGAGGGATTTAGCTTGTCTTATTGGGGTAATGCAATAAATGGTAATGCATTCCATAGTCTGGTGGCATGTACGGTATTATAAATTGTAACGATTTGATGTAAGGGGTATTTAATTATGTGAAAGTCAAATTAAATGTATTTTTTTAATATACCGTATATTTTGACGAGTCTTAAGGTTTCTAAATAAAAAATAAAAATGCTGGACCACTCACAGCATTATCTAACCCCATGGTAAGCAGAGCTTGTGTTATGGGTACTAGATAACTGATATACATAATAACAATACATTACATAGATAGTTTTTTTTTATACATAGAAAAAGACCAGAGCACCCGGAACAAATATCTGCAGATCGTAGACACAATTGTTCCGAGGCGGGAATCGAACCCCGCAACCTTCTGCGTCGCAGGCGGACCTTCGCCCACCGCGCCACATCGGTCGTCAAACGTCGTTCTACTTTGTTATTTGTAAGATTTCGGTCTCTAGAAGAAATTTACCACTAAGAAAACTTGCACTGGACTTAACAACAATTTATTATAAAACGTAGGTACTCCCTATTATTTTTCTCTATGTATTTTACAAAAATTCCCCTGGTCGCGGTATGTTTTTAATCTTCATAAAAATGTGCTTTCAGCCCTAGATTGCAGCCTTCCGTTATTTGTAAACCGCCCCGGTACGTGGATAATTAATTTGCTTAGCTCTGGTGCTAAAGTGGGGGGCGGGGGGTGCGTCCATTTGTTTCATCAATTATTCGTTTAGACCACGAATGGGTTGCTACATGGTTGGACCTCAAAACTTGACCGAAGCTAACATTGTGATTTTTTTCTCGTAGTATTATTTAATTTTAGAATATGACGTTACCATGTCTAGTATGGTGGTCTTTATTTAGTTTTAAATATATGATTTAAACTATAAGAAGGTAAACTCATCTTTAGTTCGTGTATTTTATATTTAACTTTTTTTATTTCTTTGTCGCGTTGGTGTTGCACTGTAATGACAATGTTAATTATATTATCATATAAATAAATAAATAAATATTATAAGCTCTAGCTACACAGACGTAAATATCGTTGTTGCGTATTTCAATTGTGCACCATCGGCCTTATCTCTCCAAACTTTGAAAATATTATTGTAGAAACGGGCAGACGCTATGCTCTATCAATAAAAAATACTCGCAATTGTTTATGAAAGTTTATAGTTAAAACCTGTTGTTTACGCGCGTATTAATTAATATTTTGACGACCTATGTGGCGCGGTGGGCGAAGGTCCGCTTGCGACGCACGAGGAGGTTGCGGGTTCGATTCCCGCCTCGGAACAATTGTGTGTAACATCTGCAGGTATTTGTTTCGGGTGTTCTAGTCATTTTCTATATATAATAAAAAAAATATATCTATGTATTATATTGTATTATGTATATCAGTTATCTAGTACCACATAACACAAGCTCTGCTTACCATGGGACTAGATAATGCTGTGTGAATTGTCCAGCATTTATTATATTATTATTATTATATTTTACACTCCGTCTAAAAAAACAGAGCTTGATTTGTTAGAAAGGAATATTCAGCCGTGTATCAAGTATTAGCCAGTGGGCAACAATTCATTGCTGTTGCACGTTTGACCTTATTAATCTTAGTTAGAACGATTGTTTTGGTGATTTGAATTAATGTGGAACATCCGGTGCCAGGCTTAAAATTAAACTAAGTGATTCTAGTTTCAGTTAAATGAAAACTATTAAAAAAGTAAGTACCTCAGTACGGACTTATAAGATTTAAGATAAGTTTCTTTTATAATTTAGACATAGACAGTGTTTTGGTGAATTGAACTTTTTATGTTTTTATTTTATTTATTTTGACAGTAGAACAATAACAGACTTCAGTTGTTCTACTAGTAAAAGTTAAAATAGGATATTTTCACCAAAAAGGTAAAAATGGTCAAAAGAATTGAGCTCCGATTTGGTCTATACTAATATTATATAGAGGAAAGGTTTGATTTTTTGTTTGTTTGTAATTAATAGGCTTCGAAACTACTGGACCGATTTAAATAAATTCTTTCACCGTTGGGAAGCTACACTATCCCCGGTAAACATAGGCTATATTATAATATATTTTCAAAAAAGTTTGGGATCCGTACTAAAACCGTGCGAAGCCGGGAAGGTCCGCTAGTTTAAAATAAAAGTGTAGGCTTTTAATGACGTTAGCTATTTTAATTCTAAACAAATCGCTTGCAAAGCTACAGGTAGAAGATAGTGATAAAGAAGCTGGACCATTCATATGGCATCATTTCGTCTCAAACTAAACTGAAATCGTAATATACATAGAAAAATATGAAGTAAAACTTCCGTGTAATAATCTTCTCCGATAAGATCGAACAAAATGCATGTCGTGAAGTGAGAGCTTTGATGGTTTTACAGTGTTTTATTTGATGTGGTTTGTCTTATACGATTAAGTTGTGAGTGTGTGTGCTTGAAAATGTCAGATAAGTGACCTGGCAATTTATGTTAGCTTCTCTGATTTGCATGACATATGTATATTTGTAGGGGCGGTGCACGTGAATTGCATTTTGTTGGATCTCATCAAATAATGTTTATATATGTAACTAGCGGCCCGTCCCGGCTGGTCATATGTTTCAGGCAATTTTTAAAATTTATCTCTTTTTTCTCTCCGTAAGAACCATCCTCGTACTTCAAGGAATATTCTAAAAAAAGAATTAGCGAAATCGGTTCAGCTGCTCTCGATATTTGCGCTTAGCAACACATTCAGCGATTCATTTTTATATTATAGATTATTACTGAATACATTTATACAAATATAATTAGTTTTTGTACGATAACAAACTGGCAACCCAGAAACCGCAAGAGAAAATGTGGGAGACCATTTAAGAGGTGGGAAGATGACCTTAAAGCTATCACTGGGAAACTATGGTCAAGAACTGCCAGGGATAGGAATGAGTGGAAGAAGATGGAAGAGGCCTATGCCAAACTAGGGCAAACAGATAACATGTGTAAAATAAGTTAGATTTAAGGAAAATTGTTAGTTATCTGAATAAAGGCCTATATTATTATTATTATATTATTCATTAGTTTTTATATTGTTTGGTTTCTAACTTACGCATGAATCAATAGCATTTGTCTATGTGATGGTTAGTACAGACTTACTTTTTTAAGACCCTGTATCAAAAACTTGAAGTCCATAAATGTAGGTTTATTCCTATTTTAAGTAATATCATCTAGGTAGGTATTCGTCTTTGATGTTAAAATCATTTATCCTCGGCAAAAATCAGATCCGGCAACGCCCTAAACCTCAATCGCCATTCAATGTGTCACAAAGGCTGACAAAACTTCGCAAATAAATCAAATATACGTAGTTCATAGTATAAAAGCGCCTCGTGTTATCTTGCCAACACAGACGAACGCGTTCGGAGCCGCCTCGCTGCGTTAATTAAATAAACCCTTGCAGGAAGTCAATAAACGCTCCCAATATTGGACGCATCAGAAACTTTAAACATAACGATCAGCACGCATAATGTACACTTGTGATCATCGTCATCAACCATAATAGTCCACAGCTGAGACATAAGCCTCCCCTAACGAGCGCAAGAGCACCCTGTCATCAGCTTGCCGCATCTAGCATCGCTATGGAATAAACAAAAACAAATGTTTTATGTGTTTTCGTTACGCGCAACGCAAATGACCTAATAACACATTCACACTACGGAGAAGGAATTAATACCCTTCTTAAAATCCAACAATTACCAAGATGGCTTTCAATTCCTCGATATCGGTACGATGATAAAAAAAGGAATAAAAGGGATAGCTCGATAGGGTATACCCAAAAAATGGGGTAAAGTCACGAGAGAAGTGCTGCGTTATTATTATTTATATAAATCTGAAACAAATCTTAAAATGCAATAACAATTTCGAAACTAACTTATGTTTTAAACTTCAAACGAATAATGAACTGGATTGAGAGAGCAAAATCATCTATTTTATTAACCTGCATTGCCTACGGCGTAGCACCTCGTAGCATCTCGTAGCGCGGCGTAGCGGCGTAGTACCGGAGAGGCACAAACAGCTAAGCTACCAGAATACTCACTTCACTTTACAATTATTTATTTATTTATTTATACTTCTTGCACGAAATACAATACTAAACAAAACTTGTTCTAGAAAATGTATACAAAGGCGAACTTAACCCTAAAAAGAGTTTTTTTTCAGCAAACCTTATTAGGAGAGAGAGACAAGGTGGGTACATGTGCATAAATAAAATTTGAAATAAACAAAAGTTTAAATTTTAACTTACTCATACAATTACAATTATATTATTATCTAAATTTTATCATTTATACTTTAAAAATATGAATGGTTGTTCAATACTTCCCAGAGCAAATAGTTCGGAAATCGATTATAGAATAGTCGTTTGATAAAGTGTATAATAGAATGTTCGAAAGCAAAAATAAGTTTTTATGAAAAATTTAGTTACGAAATATGGCAAATATATAAATATATAATAATAAACGCTTGTCTCTCACGGTCCATTTATTTTTGGGTGCCAAGCTGAAGCTTCGGGTCGGGTCGTTAAAAAAGAGACAAAGTAGCAGGTTTTGCATGATCAACTAAAACATTGATTTGTCTAGACAAATCAATGTTTAGTTGATATTTTTTATCTCTCTACCCTAGGGTAAAGAGGTAAATAATACTTCTAGTGCGTTAAATATTTTGTTTTTCTTTCCAACTGTCCTACTACAGTTGCAGGGCTGATTTCGCTGCTCCTTTCGCTGCTCCTTTAATTGAACCTTCTGTAAGCGTAAGACCATCGCTATTTCGTGACCCTAGAGGCGGCCGTCCAACCGTTAAACGGAGCGTCGTAAATAACGCTCGGGCAACGATAAATGAATAATTAACTGACGTTAAACGCTTTATGGCGCCTCCGGAACGGTCGGTGTGTAGTTTTGATACGCTATCTTGATTTGATGAGCCTGTTTATCATTTTATGAGGTCTTGGAAGTTTGCGTATGAATAAATAAATTATTTTATTTTGTTTCTTCCGCATTCATATTATTATCTTTTAATATAAATATATTTCAGCCAACGAATTCAATGTTCTTATCTTATTATAGTTAACAGGATATAAAAAAATCAGCAATAAGAAAATATGAAATGGAGCGGCTTATGAAGTAAAGCTAATAAGAACAAAGTGTATGAATCTTTCACGAAATCGAGATCAGGCCGCCGAGGTCTTAGGCGCGGGATGGAATTAAAAGGATGGAAGCAAAACATTATTAGACATAAGATAATTTCAGAGAAATCAAAGAAAACGACTGCCTTACTTCAAAAATATAACTATTTCAACCGTTAAAAGTAAATTCGCGCAGAATCACTACAACGTTGTAGCACCACACGTATACAATAAACTTAATAAAATGCACAAAACTAGGACACATAGTAATAGAGACATAAAAAACATATTAATAAAGTGGTTAAATGATCTTAACTATGATGAAGTGGAACTAATGATAGGCAGATATTAGAGTACCATACATTGTATAATAATATGTGTGGTACTTTAATAATATAATAGCATAGCATAGTAGTAATTATATAGAAATAATAATATGTATAACTATAATAAAATAACATCATTATATAAATGTATGTACATTAGTATGATAATAGCATGATAGATAAACAATAACATCAGTACAATTCCAAATAATATGTTAACCGTTTCTTTAGGATTTTTTAATCCATCTTTAACATAGAATTTGTCATAAATATACTAAAATAATAAATAAATATATATGAGCATTGATATCCGAAGTAAATAACTTAACTTAAAAAGAGATATACATTACATTATATTATTATTTTAGTCTTAAACAATATATCCATACTTCGCAATGTATTTCTGTACGCATAGTCTCAGATTACTGCTCTACATGTTATTGTTATGTTTTTATTTAGCTGGATTACTCTGTACCTAAATTTAAAATTAGTTATAAGATATCCATAATTGCATAGACATAATTGAATGTAAATATTATTTGGAGAAGCCATTGGTTCCTGAAACACAGTTTTTTACTAGTTCAGGGGCCTATGGACCCATATTGCCTGCTTCACTGTCTATTTTGTCAATAAATAAAAATTTTACTTTACTTTACTTTAACTTTTACTTTAACTCTATACATACATATATGAAGATATACAATCCAAATCAAAAGTACTATTTAGGTACCTATTTAAAGTTATGGTGAAATAAAGAAACTCAATAAACGCTGAAAATATTTAAATCTTTTACAGTTTTTTAATAAATGAGTGACCATCTTCTTTCCGTAATTTAAATTTAGATAAATATATTAAATCAAAGTTAGAAGCAAAACCTAGTTGATGTTAAATGAATGCTCCTAAAAACGCTAAGAGGCTTGCGTGCTAGCAAATCAAAACTACCAAGAACTCTACGCTATTAATGCGACAGGTCGCCATTTTAATAAACCAAACCACTTGCGTTTTTGTCTGAGACCACTGCAGAGTTAATAAACCAAGCTGTGTTAATAGTATGAACCGAAAACCCAGAAGCCAGTGTGATTTTTGATCATGGCTATAGCAAAGCTTTGGCACTCGCGGCGGAATCGCTTCGCTTTAAAGACGCTCGCAAATTCCAAGGTCTGGTAATACTTTCAATAAAACTACAGTGCGTCATTTACTTTAAATGATTAAGAAAACACAGTAATGTTGGTGTTTTTCCAACACAAATAAGGTTCGTAGTAACCCGTTTACATCCGTAATGGATTAAAAAAACAGTGTTTGCCTAATGTTCCTTTATTTCCTGCCCTGAAAACTTTCTACACCTTTCTTCTTATGACTCCGCGTGGATGATAAATTGAAACGAAAATGATAGCAGTCGTAAATAACTGAAAGAACGATGTTATTCCGTGGTTTTTTGAATTGGCAACCTGAGTTAGTATCTCATGAATATTAAAATTCCTGACTGTATCATTTGCTTATTACTTGTATAACATGATATTATTTTATTATTGATAGTTTTTTGGACAAAACAATATTAACATAAATTAAACATACATACATAGGGTGCCAACCTCGTAACAGTTGGTAGTCAGGTAAAAAATATTGAATTTTTAATATGTTTTCCTAAGGGTCCAGCTGGCAAGATAACGAAATGCGTGAAGGAGCCAGAGCCTTTGCCCAGCAATGGACATATATGAAATGTTTTCTTATTGTATTAATAATCCATTTTTGCTGACATTTTACGCAAAGAGTTTGACCTAAATGTGACCTAGTCCTATTGCGTGACTCGGAACCTTCAGAGCTTCTTAGTAGATTCGAAATTGGTTTCAGGATTTTTCACTTTATATGATAGGTATTGTGTTCAGTTATGAGCACCAGAGAATTTAAGCCTTAAATCCATCTTGGCTCTTGCACTCTGGTTTCGTACAGTATCAAGTATTAGCTATAAAATTACAAAAATGTACAGATACATCTTACATAGGTGGTTTTAGGTAGGTTAGATGATGCAGAGAGCAGTGAGCGTTATAGCAAAAAGCTACGGAACAAAATGTTTGTCTATAATCGTACAAAATATGTATCCAATCTCGCGCGGACGAAATCACTGGTAGCAGCTACTGATAATAAACATGTATCTAGCTAAAAAGGTTAACATGCATTTAAATCAATGCTGTGTCGTCTATCTACCTGTCAAAGACAAGACAAGAACCCTTAAAAAAAGAATACAAACTCGTATTCATTATTTATGATGTTCTGAGGTTCTCGTAACCTGTAGGTAAATCGCACTTGGCAGGATTATAGTTTACGAAAAAAAAATTGCCACATTTAGCAATTGTTGCCATAATGCCTACTAAACTAATGCTATATTGCTACATTTGGCAACAGCACAACCGTAATTTGTGTGCTGAATCTGAATGGCTCTGATAGTGTTCGACGACAATCTATTACCATGCTATTACTGCATAGAAGACATGATTTGTATCACGTAGGTACAGACGGGACATCAATAAATTCATCATTATCTTCATAACAATGGTTTATTGGTGCTAGACTTGAGTAAGAAAGTTTGGACGTTTATCAATGGCTGTCTCATCAAGTATTGCCATGTAAAAATGTAAAGTAATTAATTCGCATAAATTAAATGATTCTCATCGAGCACTACCTACATAATTTAATGCTATTTTATTTTAATGTTATTTTATGCTATGGATTTTATTATCTAAAATAAATAAATACAATACAATACTACCACTATATACATAAAATAAAACAAAGTAAAGGTACAAATTCTTATTTTATTTTATTGAACATATTTTATTAATGAACATAATTATAATAATGGAAATAGTGATTAAAAAAACATCAGTACCTTCATGGATTTTTTTTGAATGTGGCAACGATCCTGATTTAGTTAGTACCCACTATTGGTTTGAGGCCTCTCCTTATTACGATACTGTGATTCTAACCAATATTGTCAGTGACATGTGACCATCGGGCGTACAATCAGCCTCTTTGATTTTGATTGATGAGTAGGTACTGCAAAGACAATTTTTTCGTCGGAACCTTTACCAACAAGATTGATCAAAAAGGTCAAGAACTTGACCGCTAAGATTGTAGCGTAGTGTTTATTTTTTTGTAGGCAACTTTTTGCGTAGTAAAAGAATCCCAAAAGTTTTTCTAAGTGTCCGGGTCGTGTAGTGTACGTAGCCTATCTATTACCCAAAGATAAATACACTATTCACTATTGTGGGCCGTTCATCTGAAGGGGAGAAAGGCCATAAATCGCCGTATAGCCAGCCGCCATAGACAAAACACCAATTAATTCTCCCGTTATACTAACGACAGGCTATTTATATACGTAGGTAGGTAAGTACCCATAGGATTTTCTTTGTAATTCTGACCCTGTGTACTTAAACGGACACTTTGGTGTACGGAGCTTTATATTCACAATAGAGTTAGAGCTGAACGCTAGGAACTAATCAGTATTTTTGAGTTGTCATTATATATCTACTGTCCTTTCTACTATGATGGAAACAGGAAACACCTATAGTACCTGCAAGTAACCTGATGTTTGCCATTTATGCAGATTAACATTATTAGCTTGCAAGTCTAATATGGTTAGCCAATAATGCCAGGGGGTATTGGCAAAATCTTCCGGACCTCTTATATAAAAAAGAAGGCAATTTACGCAACATATCCAAACATTTGAATGGTTGAAGGTTAGCTATGGATTTCGCAACTCAGATTCTACTTGTATATATGTAATTAACGTGTTATTATTTTAAGGAATTTTATCCGGTTTAATTAAATACGTAGTAAGAGTGTAGAGTTGAAAGGTGACAGGCCACGCGATTTAATAATTAATTTCATGTTTAAATCCATTAACAACACACAAAGTTAATTGCTATCGTCGAATCTAGTTTCCAACGTTTCATTATGCTGCTGTTTTGCATAATAATGTTTTTGGACGTTCAAACAATTTAATTAAAAATATAATCTGCAAAAGGCTAAAAGTAAAATAGTAGGTAGGATTTATCAAGAAACTCACGTGAGAGCAGGTAAACGAGATCGTGGATGAATGATGTCACTTTGTCATCGAATGCGTAAATTATTTGAAATTCCTTCCTTGAACTTCAATAATGTACGCAATGTATGACGATGCGATGTCATTATTGTATATTCTACCCTATGTATAGATAAAGCATTTAAAGCATTTATTACAGACTTCAGACACACACATACAAAATACAACAATTATACATTACACTGGAAAAACAGAAAACAAAGTTGACTTAACAAAGAAAAAGCAAACAATTATTAAATTAAAAGGGTAAGATGTCTGTGTATGCTGCAGTATGTTAAAAGGCCTGGGCTCAGCGTAATATTTTGCTAAAGAAGCAAAATAACTGATTTTCAGCCAGACCTTTTGAAAGCAAGCAGAACGAGTTTCAATTAAATGTGTACCTAGCTACTAAATTTGTCTGTGTAGTAAAATGAAGTCATCACTTATAATGTTGTGTTTCCTACCTTGTAAGGTGATGTACAGATGGTAGTTTTATTTTTGGCGTACGAAGCGCTTAGGAATATCTTCAATTTGTTGAAATAAAAACTTTTTAAATTGTAGTTTAAAAGAGAACTTGGTTGTTTAGTATAGATCAATCCCGTGCTTGGCCTACTAACGTGCGATTCAAGTTGGCGAAATTTGTCGTTTTTTTTGTAGAAACAATGTCTTTTACATTTGGAAATATGAGCTACATAGAACAAAATATTAAAAAAGTGTTTGCGCGGCACTCTGCAAACACTCAATGGATTTGTTTCACACATCGGTTTCTTTGATAGGTTGCCAACAATGAGTGTGTTAAAACTAACACCTAAGAATCGTAAATTCAAAGATTGGAACAGTTCGTAGAGCAGTGAACAATAGCGATTTTCCAGAATCGTTCAATGAATGGAATTAAACCGAGCTGGGAAACTAGCATTCGACCTGAATCGAGTTAAACTTGAAACGCAATTAAACATTTCCCACTGCCCAATGAGCATTGACTCCTGTGCTTCGTTTGCGCTATTTTAGTACTCTTCCAGTCTTTTGATCAGGCTGATTTCAATTCACTCTTGCACTGAGCAAGAGTGAATTGAAATCATTCAGTAAGCAACGCGGTAACGAAATTAAACATTAATTTATCACTGGCCAACATGCTACTTTGCTCTTTCAGCCTTTTGTGCTTTTTCAATTTGAATGGATTTCATTCATAGGAATCGAGGCAAACTGTAACGCAATTTAATATTTCCTACCGGCCGATTGACTCATCCTCTGTACTTCGTACTGGTAGGTCTTTCAATTATTTGTGCTCAATCAACCTTTGAATGGATATCATAAAACTTATTCGAGTTAAGTTGGAATGCAATTAAATATTTCACATTGATCAGTGAGTCGCTTACATTTTATCCCTTTCAGCTACATCAGTAACATTCTCCATGAGTTACGATCAACTTGAAAACTATATTCAACATTTTGTTTTGAACTTAAAATCTACCGATTTCACTCTGTGTTGTAAGTGTTTTTGAATATTAAATGTTCAAAAAATAAGTGTTTAATCTGCCAAAACCCATAACTATCGTTGGTACAAATCGCTTCACCAATCCGTACTGGCTCTGTTTAAACAAGGCTTGAAATTCCCTCGAAAGAAATGGAAAGAAAATAGTTTTTTCTTACTTATTCCGTTCTTTAATAGCTGCTAAGTTGCCGCCAGCCAAGTTTATTCGTTAAATTGACAAGTTTACTTTGTAATACTTTGTTCTGTGAGCGTTTTATTGTTTAAATTGCAACTTTTGTAACATCTTTGAACTTTTTATTTCTGTCTTTCTACTTTTAACTAGGTTTTTGTTTTGGAGATTATTGGAAAGATGATTTTCAAGAACAGCTTTCGTAAGCTCAACTAACATATGCATATTATATATGTAATAGTTAACCTACGGTTCTTGAACACACTTTTTTTTGACTTGCCTTAGTAAAATCAGTTTATTGTGAAAACATAGAAAACAATATAACAGGCTGATAAACGATAAGAAGTCCTCGAAGTTCTCTGTGACAGACCGTGACCGTCAGTGGCGACTGACACCGGGGCGGGCGGCGGCGGTTAGGGCGGACAACTTTGCACATAAACATTACCGCGGTGCCGCCCAGGAGACAAGCGATGCTACAAGCTATGCTTGTTTATTACCTCTAAAAATATACCGATTTTATAACTTTTTTCGTGTAAAACTACCTTTTGGTTTGGGAAGTTAGTAATTTTTATTTTAACGTTTACAGTTAGGTAATCTAAGGCTATGCTTTTAAATGACCTACAAAGCACACTTTTTCTTTTTTCTTTGTAGTAAATTTTTTGAAAGCTTGTCGATACTTCAGGATAGTTCGAGGTATTATTTAATGGAAGGGAAAGTTTCGCTAGTTCTCCGAATCATGCATAATATTAAGAGTTAATTTCTGACTCACAGCAAATTTCACAAACAATTTTTATGCTATTACATTTTAAATCAAAGTCGCGCGCCGTTTATTGCTTAAATAAGTAATTTTGTATCAAGAATCTACATAATGTGAAAAGCAAAAAAACAAGTTGTTTACTTGACTCACTTTGCCTTTTTAGCCCGAGTTTCTAATGTAAACATTTGTAAGAAGTCTTTGGAAATATATGTAGGTATCTAGTACCTACGTAAAGAGATTAAGTGAAAGTGTTGTTTTTGAATTGTTGTTTGGCAACTTGAACATCAAAGATGAGAAGCTAATATTCACAGCTGATAAAATTTTATGTAGGCTATTTTTGATAGCCTTTTTCGTTTCATCGAATTGAAAAAAACCACGGGTTTTCTACTGAATTCTCCTCGATAACCATCCTCAGTGTACACATCGGTCAATATCAAGCTTATAATGCATCCATCTATTTATACTCTTTATTGATCACAAAGATAGCTTCTTACAGGGGTTCTCTCATACATAAGACACCGTTATTTAAAGTCGAATCTTGCTTAAAAAAATATTGCTTCTCTAAATTCCAGCTAGACACACAAATCGTACAACAGGAGTGGACTAGGACACCTCAATCCGCTGTGCCCTTTTCCCCCGGTGCACTTTACCTGTGTGGGGGCTGTGGCCTGGAGCTCTGGAGGCGGATTGTGAGCTTTTTACGTTAGGAAATTTTGTCATTTGAACGTTAGCTATTTACGTTTCGAAAATTTTAATGTTGTTAGATTTTTTTTATTATTTACATTTAGTTTTCATTTAGATTGGTGTGGGACTGTGAGTGGTAATGAATGGTCTAGTTCTTTATTAAATTTAAATTTATTTGCAACATGCTAAGTGACTTTAAAAAAAATGTTAAAACTGTTTTGTATGGCATGATTCCATCAATCAATTCAATATTTTATTTGAGCTAGAACAGGGTTATAAAATATCTCAGCATCCATAAACCAAGATAATTTAATCACACACGAAATGCACCTTCGTCTCTCTGACTATGTATAGGTTTACTGCACTCTGCTCGTTAATCCTCTCGACTCAATGGTCTCGCCAGTGTCCCACGTGCCTCAAAGGGTATAGCGATGCCGTGCGGTCTACCAACCAGAGAAAGATAGGTGCTAGAGTAAAATCTATGTAAGTGAATAAAAACGTTTAAAACATGCAATTTTTTTTTCATTCACAAATTATTTTTATGAATTGAAACAAAGATTTCTACAAATAAATTGGTGCCACGTTTTGATAGTTAAGTATTTAATTAACTTTGTTGCTAGCTGTCACTTCTGAACAGGTTTGCTGGCTAAGCATAATGGCTAAGCAAGATTTATAAACGTTCCCATAGTTTATTTTCTATCAGTCCCAAAGATTGATTCAAACAAAATAATAACAGAGGTACGAGCTATAAAAAACAAACGATCCATCCACTCTGGTGGATATCACGCAGCGCATGCTCGCATCTCTAGCTGGAAAGACAGCTTAAGCTTAGAGACTCGTTTGATTGATCTCCTTCATATGAATTATTGAGGATTTCCACACGAATGTGCAGGTTTCCTTACTGTACTGTTCGACTGAGTAAGCTATGTTGACCTGGTTGGACAAATTCTGACATTAAATCGCAGAGCATTTTCGATTCAGACCGCTCACCTATATACGTTTACGTTATATAGATTTGTATCTAGATTTAATGAATATATTAAATAAAAGGTAATGTGAATCAGAACACCACACCAGCTTATACAAAAGACATCGGCATAAAATTTGCGACAGTTTCAGTCCCAAAGATTGATTCAAACAAAATAATAACAGAGGTACGAGCTATAAAAAACAAACGATCCATCCACTCTGGTGGATATCACGCAGCGCATGCTCGCATCTCTAGCTGGAAAGACAGCTTAAGCTTAGAGACTCGTTTGATTGATCTCCTTCATATGAATTATTGAGGATTTCCACACGAATGTGCAGGTTTCCTTACTGTACTGTTCGACTGAGTAAGCTATGTTGACCTGGTTGGATAAATTCTGACATTAAATCGCAGAGCATTTTCGATTCAGACCGCTCACCTATATACGTTTACGTTATATTGATTTGTATCTAGGTTTAATGAATATATTAAATAAAAGGTAATGTGAACCAGAACACCACACCAGCTTATACAAAAGACATCGGCATAAAATTTGCGACAGTTATAAAAGGACCGTTTGTCTTAAAAATATACCTCAATTTCATTCTCATATACAAAACTTAGAGAATTATCAAAATCGATCCACAATTTTTAGAAATTGGTGAACATACGAGTACATAAAAATACAAAATCCTTCGTTTGTAATAAAACAGACATACCTACAGCAGAACAAAGAACCTCCTTGGTCTAGTAACAATCTAGCTGGACCTCACAGTAAACAGACTAGAACAACCGCACCAACCCACAGCAATGGGGTTCTCGCAGTACAGCCTGCGATTAATACCTCCATTATTCTAACGAGTTCCGGCGGACACAAAGGAAAAACTCGGATCACTCGAATCACCCACTTTGTTGTTTGTATTGCGATGATTAAAAGGGGTTGGGGACGGAGAAGTAGATATAGCTTCTCTTGTTGTTATTATTGGAAGATAGTGATGTAGAGAGACGATTTAGTATCCTTTAATTTCCGGTACAGTAAAAAATCACACTAACATAATCCATCGGAAGTCTAGGGGCTTTTCGGCAAACTTGCTTTCATCCACCACCCAAAAATGTTAATGTAACGTAAATACATCAACATTTTTCATACCTTGATTAATGAACATGAACCTAACTTTGATTTTATTCTTAACTGTACAGTTTACTGTTTCAGAATTTCAGTTCGTATCTAAGGATAAACGCAGAGAAAAGCTCAGAAAGGCTTTTTTGCACATTCCTTGTTTCTTAAGAATTTGAGCATTATGTGTCTAGCTCCCGTCAAACGGCGTGCTCTATAAATATTTCTTTTCTCTTCTCTCCTGCGAGACTGCAAAAAGTAATATTGAACATTTTAATTACAAATTGTACAAAGTAAAGTGAAGTCAGCCCCCGCCGATGAATCGAATAGAAAAATTAAAAAATATGTCCAGTAGTTGAGGTGCAGTGTAAAAATATCAGTTATAAAACTTCTTCTAATTTATTTTCGGACGATCACTTACAGGATCGTCGGGAAAAAAAAATCTACTATTTCAATACAATTGCGTACTTATTATGGTTAGGAACTTTGTTGGTTCCAAAGCGTGTGATATGAATAAAAATATAAATACTTCGTCATCGCTTTTTTAATGTTTTCGCCAAATGAAAGGGCAAATCCAAAAAAAAATGATACCTCATTTAATTTTATCAATAATGTTTTGATGCTTGAATGTAATATACAGTATCCGCATATCACAAAGAAACATTCGAAAAATATAACCCAGGCCTCGCGGTTAATAAAAAGATCAGGTCTATGGACTTAACTTTGGCGGTTTTATTAGAACTTCGTTAGACAGGCCATTAAGAACTTACTTCTCCGAACTAGATATTGAATACAGACCTTTTTACTCTTATCCTTTTTTTAATTAATTTTTTTTTTTTTTTTTTAATAATGCTGGACAATTCACACAGCATTATCTAGCCTCATGGTAAGCAGAGCTTGTGTTATGGGTACTAGATAACTGATATACATAATACAATACATTACATAGATATATATTTTTTATTATACATAGAAAACGACCAGAACACCCGGAACAAATATCTGCAGATCGTACACACAATTGTTCCAAGGCGGGAATCGAACCCGCAACCTCCTGCGTCGCAGGCGGACCTTCGCCCACCGCGCCACATCGGTCGTCTTTACATTTAAAAGGCAGAGAGTAAAGACGAGAGTTGCATTACTACAAAGCCACCTGTTACTACGTCTAGCTCGGCAGCCCTTTAGCTTCCTTAATTAACGCCACTCTAATTAAAATACCATTCAGTCTGCGAAAGCTATCTACTTCCATCCTGTAGTTGAACGTTTGTTAGCCTTGATGTACGGTAGAATCTCTGGAGATTAACTCTCTTTGGAAAACTCGCTTAGGACTTCCACAAAAATAGGGAATAGGGACTAGGTACTAGAAGAAAATGACGTTCAAAAAGTTGAAATTTCCTATTATAGTTGAAAACTATTATATAATTTTTTTTTCCATTGAAAACATCAACTTCGTTGCTTTAAATTTATTGTGTTTATGAATATATACCAGTGGATGATTTTTTCTACCTTCCTGCCTATCAAAAGACAAAAACCTATGCAAAAGCAATGCCATAAACTCATTATACCTTTAAATCATAATTACCTACGTCCACGCAAAACACAAGCACGCACGTTATCAAAAAGTTTGTAATATTGATTTATGAGAATTCGAGCTGGCAACCCAGCAAGGTAATTGATTGGAAGGCATCGCCACGGGCGTTCCACACCCGAAAATTGATAAAGTTTCGATGAATATTCAGTCGATAAGTTTGAGAACTCGCCGACCTTTCGATATATAGTACTTGTACACCATTCTAATTTAATTCCACCTACAACAAAGTATCGAGGGGTTTTGCAATTCGATTTTCACAGGGGAATATCGATACAATTTTTGTTAAACGAAATGTTCGGAGTCTGCTTCCTACAAACTGGCTTTATGAAATTAGTAAAGAGGTTAAAATTAGGAAAGATTATGAGTGTCTTACTTAAATAGTTAAGTTATGAGGTTTCCAGTGCCAAAACTATCTAATAATCTAAGTATGTACTTAGTTCGAATAATTTTGTATGGTAACTCTTCCAAAGCTTAAAATTATTACCTGTTTTGGCGCTAGAAAATATAGCTATTTCCAACCACACACAAGTTAATACAAGTAACCGTATAAAGACGAGACTTACCGGTATTTTAAGACTTAACTTGGCTTCCTTCTCGCGGGAATCCGAACAAAGTATCGATAGGTACTTTTCCTACCGTACGGTGCTCACAGCTTACTGAATAGTTACACGTGTGTGTTGCTTTTACAAGTCTAGATTCTTTAATACCTACTAACTTAAGCTTTTGATAAGCCAACCGAATTCTCAGAATGTTTGTCTCTGGGTGGGATTAAATTTAAATGAAAAGGGTTTGTCTATGACTCTCATAAAATAACTACGAGCATTCGGAGTGTAAGAATTGTATACATATAATGAAATTCTAATCTTTACCTACATGTATAAAAATGATTTGATATCATAATTAAGAAAGTTACAATCAAAAAATAGAAATAAATTAGGACTAGTATTTACAATTGAAACAATTAAGCTAACTGCAGACTATTGCAAACAATCTACAGGTAGCTCAGTTGATCCATATCAATACCAGTCGGAAAAGATGCTGCTGCTGGCTGCATTGCCCTGCTGTATGGCAATGCTAATGCGTTGCGCCAGATTCACCTTATAATAATTTAATATCATCATTTAATTAATCGATATAATTCTAACAAGTCACTTTTAAAGAACACTTTGTACACATGAAACTTTGAAATTTTGAACACACGAAAAGTGTATTTTTGCTTAACACTTTGACTGCGGTTTTTTTTCGACGACTGCGATCTTTTTTTTACCTAAAAAATTCGTGCTGCCGCTCTACACAGCGGTTGTGTTGCGCCGCACATGCGTGTCGTTCGAAAAATATTACAGCTCTGCTGAGTCACAAAGATCTGTATTTTCTCAGCCGCTGCGCTAGTATGGATTTTCGCAGATTAGTCACTTGTAGAAAACTCATACGGTGCGTTTTCAGCACTCAAAGTGTTAAGACCAAAACTTGTTTAGCCTAATCACACATCAAGTTAACAGGGTTCAGAGTCCACGTACTTGGCATCAGAAAAGGTAAACACAGACCTAAGAGGACAAGTTTTAATAAGAACCTCTCTGGTCTCACGGCTTGTTTACCCTGGGCTGTGATATTATTTATCGTATGAGCTTATATTCTTAGGTAGCAATATATTTTATTGGCTCTTGAATCGTTTGTTTTGCGAATTCAATTTCCTATCGAGACAAATGTTTGACTGTTCTAATGGTCTTGCTATGCCTCAGCCCTATTCAGTAGGGTTCGCGTTCAATAATTCAAATTCAAATTCCGAATGTAATTAAATTAAAATTTATGTAATGTATACATTATCTACATTTAGACTTTCGCGTAGCAATAAAAAGTTTTTATAGATTATCTGTTAATCCATTCAGCGACAGTAACTGGTAATCACACTAATATTATATAAATGCGGAAGTTTGGATGTTTAGATGGATGGACGGATAGATGTTTGTAACTTCTTCACGCAAAAAATTCTGAATTGATCAAGCTGAAATAGCATAAATGTAGCTCTAAGTCTGGAATCAAACATAGGCTTTTGATTCCATATATCATCCCATGGGACCTTTAAATATTACCATAGACAACGCGTGTGGAGCCGCGGTCAGAAACGAGTTTTTAATAAAATAGCAACCTCTAATAATACTATACTAAAATACTAATTCGTGTACACTTGCTAACTAGATTCGAGTGCATTAGCCGACCAAAGCGAAATTCAGCTCCGAACCAACTAAACCGCGATATAACGACAGTTTAGTGGCACACTTGTGTCGCAAATCGCGACAATGCGCTGCTATGCCATTACAGTGTAGTTTGAATTGTAATGCTACTTGGAAACATACGGGTTATGAACTTACGCTTTTACGTTTTAAGCCTGTTTTAATGTCTAAGAACCCTAAAAATGTATTTATGACTAAGTTGTTTAGTCGTACGTAGATCATCATCTCGGCGCACAACAATACAATACAATAACTCTTTATTGCACACCAAATACATAAAAGATACACAAGACAGAAAAGAAAAACAAATACAAAATATGCTGTACAATGGGCGGCCTTATCGCTAAGAGCGATCTCTGCCAGGCAACCTTGGGATGGACATAAAGTGCTAGAACAAGTATAGACGGTGGCGTGTAATACAGAATAATATTTAATAGGGACATACATAAAATACCTACTGATATACATAGCTATTAGTATAAATACATACATAAATAAATATAAAAAAAACACACACACACAACGTTATCCCTTGAATTATTTATTCCCATCTGTAGCAGTCCGGAGACAAGAATTTGGCAATGTTACACCCCCATGCCTCGAAAAATAAAAGACTACCTAAAATGAGCATTGGGTCGGTACTAAGTAGCACTTCACAAGCTTGAGCTGTATGGATAGGTCCTGCTCTTGTGCTGTCTGACTCAGCGTATAGTATATAGTATATGAGCAGCTGTTAAACCGTCGCGTTTTTGCAAGAAAAAAGCCCGTGAGTACATCACTTATGGCAACATCCCAGCACTAGCCAGGTGTGCGAACTGAAATTGTTTCAACTCGCCAAACCAAATATTAGTTAATTAACTGTAAACCGGAGAAGTTAACCGGCGACTATTTGACTTGTGATCTTTACCCGAAGCGGCGAGTTTCCGCGAAAACTGTAAAAACTGGGAAAAAGGTTTGTTTGTGGAGGAATCGGTTTTCGTTGTGTGTTGGTTTTTAAATGGTTTGAAAATGACAATTGAGGCACAGTGGCCTGTATAGATCAGTGACCCCCCCCACGAGTGCAAGTCTCGTACATTAGTATTGATTTTATTTATATTTTAATTTTTTTATTAAAATGGTGGCTTTTATATAAAAATCTGGCTATACATGTTAAAATGTTTCTTTATCAATAGATACTTTCTGGGTCAATCATCGTGTACAACGCTGAGACTTTTTATGATCGAAGTTGCAAATTTTCTCACTTCTTGGTATTGAAGCCACCCACCAGTATATTAAATTGGATTTAAAAAGTAAATAAATCAATTTTAAATACCTACTTAAGGATTGTTAAGAGCAATAAAATTTTATTGCTCTGCACAAGTTCTGAACATATCCCCTAAAGTAACGTATAGTTTTCGCCCAATAAATCTGAGACAGAAGCACTAAAACACATTGACACGAACGTTTTCCTGCCATAATTCAATAAGAAATAAATAAAAAAATCGTAAACTTTCTCCCTTACTCCCAAGAGACTCATATTTCCTAGAAAATATCTATAAAGACAGCTCTGAAAGTTATTTTGTTTCAAAGGGCCTCGCGATGCTTCAAACAAACGGGGAATCCCGAAAGTAGGTGAGTAAATTCAATTCTAAGGAGTCTTGTTTATTCAAGGAATTCGAGTTTTACCCGGAAGCAATTAAACATGAAAGATGTTTCTGTTCTGTTTTCGGTAGTTTATGTTTGCGCAAAAATTTACTTCTCGTCCTGTTGTCTAAGAAAATTGTTAATACCTAAGATATACATAATATAGTATTGGTAACTAAGGTACCTTATTCTGCGTACAGAATTCTAAAAAGAAGTAGAGAATTAATTAAATTAAATTGATTATATTTCCAAAAAAGTATTGTAAGAGGTAGATAATCAGGTTTTCTATTATCAATCTGAATCAATAATAATTCTTATGAATCTGAATCTAGTAGGTTTTTTTCTGGACTTATTCTAACAATATTATATTTTTATCTGGATAGAATTGCGACTTTTCTTTAGCAATTTTCTTTCGCTGAACACCTACGCAAAAGCAGAAGCTGTTTTAATTACAATCATCTTGTTATAAATAGTCATGTGTAATAACTAATCTCACCCATATACTTGATCAAAGGCGAGCGAGGGGCGGCAGAAATACCAGTCAATTATTTGGTCTTACTGAAATGAAAATTAGGTACTAGACACGGCCTCGGTTGCGTTTAATTTTCGGCAAACTTTTCGGCTAAATATGTATAATGAAAGGCCTAACTAGAAAATTCAATCAAGTTCCGTTATTTTCTTCGATAGGGTACCGGAATCTGTGTTTAATCTGTATTTATAAAAATCTACTGGTGTTCGTCAGTCTCGCTACAGCTTCAAAACGGTTTTTTTGTTTTGAACAAACGAACTAAACGGTTTAGAAGATAAAAATATAAGTTGCTACGAAGTCATCTGGGTTAAAATGTAAATATCTCGTTCTATATAAAACAAAGTCTGGTTAGTTACACCATTTTTAGCTCAAGAACGGCTGGACCGATTTTAATTACCTTTGATTTGTTAGATGTGTCTCCGCCCCGCATAGCAGAGTAACTACCAAATTAAGTTATCGCCTACAAAATTAAAATCTTACACAAGCAAAGCCGTGGCCACAGCACAACTAATCCTACTAATATTATAAACGCGAAAGTTTGTAAGTGGGAATGGATGTTTGTTACTCTTTCACCTAAAAACTACTGAATGGATTTTAATGAAACTTAATAATAAATATTATGCTTATACATCAAAATAACACATTGGGATACAATTTATAAAGATATTGTGTGAATTGTCCAAAATATCTATCACCACGCGGGTGAAACCGCGAGGCGCAGCTAGTTTGATATAAACAAGACACCTACGCAGTTTGTGTACTCGGTGCCTGCTTGCTTTTGATGTGTAGATATTATTCGTCTCCTTTGATACAAATGTTGTCCCCTCCCTAAAACTTTCGTTGACATACGAATCAAGGCAATTTTCCCTCATAATTGGCTGTCGAATAATCAATGCGTGAAATATTATACCTTGAAGGGGGCTGTCTGTTGCTAAGATATACCACATCGAGCAGTAATCACTAAGCAATATAGAATTGCGTTAAATTAATATCAAAATTTATGTTATTAATTGCTATCATGATTAAGAATTCTTATAGGGTGATGTTTTAAAAGGTAATAGATACTTACTGAAACTGGTAACAAACACAGGTTTGCATCAATTATTTATTTATAATATTATGAGTATGAAGGAATTAGGATATTATTGTTTTGGGGAGGGAATAGAGAGTGCACCTGTGCCTATACACTTGTGCACTATAATATGTCCATGGCCAAGATTTGGCTAGGATTTCTTGATCTTTCGATGGATGAAAAGAAAAAAAAAACGAATTGCAAACTGAAAATTATTGAAGGATTTGGCGGATTGAGTTTTAACTAATATTAAGCAGTTCTCCGGTAGAAAGCCTTACAGAAATGATACTTCAAATGATACTAGTGTTAATAACCATGATAGTTTCAAAAAGTTTTACATCAAAAAATGTTCAAATTAACAAAAACTTACATTTTAACCTTACTCAAACTTAGTGGAACTAAGTATGACATTGATCACTTATTTAATCAACGTCATATGTACTTAGATTTCATGAATGGGTTGTGATACCAGTGGAAAAGTTTCCATAGTTTTACTGCCATTTATAAATCACTAACCGCGTTTCCGGGTATTTTACGAAAGTATTCATTTTTCCCATTACTCTGCGTGACATAAAATCATGCAATAGACAGATAAACATAAATTTAACGATATTATGCTAAGCATTCGGTTTTATTATGATTGTATGTCATTTAATAGAAATAGAAATAGAAAGACATTTATTCATAACAACTTAAATTAACATAAAAAAAGACACACTTATAGAATAGGTACATTTAGAGAGAGGTTACAAAAGGGCTCCAACTCAGCATAATGCTGGCTAAGCTCCGTGAGAGACTTAGCCAGCGCTGGTCTTCCGTTAGAGCCCGTACAGGTGACGTCACGAACAGGCCTACGCAATGAAATAAAAAAATAATAATAATAATAATGTTTCAGGTTGTAGTCTATGGGTATGCATTATATCGAATATTTTAATTGTTTTTGTGTTAATAGAATACGTGACTCGGGTTTTGTGAGGCATTATGCAAGAAACACTAGATTTTGGTAGAAACTTTGCAAAAAATAGTCTGATTTTCCCTGCTCCAACCCTTGATCAAATATACTTAGCAACTGATTTTGAAATTTTACTTTTAGTTATTTAAAATTCCCTCCTATCATTAGCACTAGGTACTTACCTTGTTTTAATGCAACGGTGTAGGTTTTACTTTTCAGAATTTGTCTATATTTTAATACTGAAAAGTAAACCCTACACCGTTGCATTAAAACTCTAGCTTTCTACAGTAAGGTTTTGTTTTGACGCTGAAAGATTAGCCGGAACCCCGCTCGAACAAACTTCATCGCACCCGGCGCGTTCGTCCGTTCCGTGAAATTGCTGCGGAACTCCACTAAATCCTAAACAGAGTAACTTCTTAAGGAATGACCGGTGAACTTAGGTTTATAGAAGGGAAACTCCAAACATTTACAGCTCCTTTTTATTTGTTTCTTTTTCTAGCTAGATAACAAAGCAGCAAATATTGCAACATCAGAAATAGTAGGTAGGTACAGAAATGATAGTTCGGAAAATGTTACCTACCTTTTTCCGAACATGTTTTTAAATATAATATATGTATTATGTAGAGCTATGTAGAGGATGAAAAAGCTTGGGACGGGTTTTGCTCCAACTGAAAAAATAACGTAACGTAAAGGTATCTTCGTCGCTTCTTTACTTTAGCCTACATACTGAAGCAACAGAATCCAAAAACATCACTTTATTTCCAAGTAAATATTTAATTTTAAGAACTTCACCTTTTCTGCTAAGTCTTAAATTTCATGTTTTTATGGAAATAAATAATTTCTGATTTGAATTGATTTCAATAGAACCCTTATCCCAGAATATCTTTTTTTTTTTAATAAATAATGCTGGACAATCCACACAGCATCATCTAGCCCCAAGCTAAGCAGAGCTTGTGTTATGGGTACTAGATGACTGATATACATAATACAATACATTACATAGATAGATATTTTTTATTATACATAGAAAACGACCAGAACACCCGCAACAAATATCTGCAGATCGTACACACAATTGTTCCGAGGCGGGAATCGAACCCGCAACCTCCTGCGTCGCAGGCGGACCTTCGCCCACCGCGCCACATCGGTCGTCGCCACATCGCCACATCTTTGTAAAGTTAAATGATATAAGGAACAACGCAATTTTAAGAACATTGCATATATTACCATGCTACCGGACGCATCTCATAATAAGCGGCAAGTTTGGATATTTTGCTTGCATGAAACCAGTCGAGCTGTCTCACGTATCTTTTTATTATTCTCAGCCACAAATATCCCCTATACAACTACTTTCCCCCATTCTCCAGCCAATATTGAGGTGCACTATAAACAAACAGTATATATTAGACTTTGCCGTATTATAGCGGCCCTATTTCCCGGTTAAACAGGACCCGGTTTACAACGTCATAGGATAAAGTAAGAATATAGCTGGTTTAGTTTATCTATGAGTTCTATATACAGATTTGATTGGTTTGAATCCCAAAATATTCAAAAGCAACTCAGATTTAGCACGTCACAAGTCGCGATTTGAGACGTGCTTATATCTGAGTGACGTTTGAGTAATCGGGGATAAGTTTGCAACGTTCAATTTTAAACAACTTCATCCATTAATAGCCTTATTCTCCTGGAAGTCTATTTTAAAACACAAACAAAGTTGATTGATCACGTCGGATCACACAAAACGAAGCATGGCCGATCCGTTCTTTCGATGACCTTATGAAAATGATTCTGATATTTATTTATTGGAGATCCGAACAAAAAGTGTCAGTTGGTGACGCGCCCAAAGCAACTTGATAGTAAGGTTGTACATTTCGTGCGATCGACGTCATCTTAGATAGATGACGTCGATCGCACGAAATGTACTTTGTTCGTTTTTCAAAGTAGACTTCCAGGTTTCTTCATGGAGAGTCACACACACTTCTTAGAGATCCTGAACACGGTGTGTCTGGTCTCTGTTTTGTGGCCATCTTATATAAGGATGTAAGAAACCCAGCTGTTTCTCCCCGTCTAGCTCCCAGCGTTGAATTATGTCCGTTGGATATTGCATGTATTTCGGCTAGGAAGCGACGTTTCCCACAGTTTGGCCGCACATGTTGAAGTTAGACGAAAATATAGTTAGCGCTTCTGTAAGCCTTTGGCATGTTGGTAACAAACCACTTAAATATTATCTTTATGGTCCGGTTAACTGGACTTGGCACAGACGACGGGTGGCTTTCCGAATTGCCCATTCTTGTGAGCACCGTATTATAAATTAATGGTTATAGCGTTCATCAGATTCCTAGGCAGAGATATTATGCAAATTTAAGACAGATATAAGACTGCAAATATCTTAAAGGAATGGTAGCCATTCAATAGTCATCGGAACCATATTATAAAGTTAAAGATAAAAAGAAAATACGAAAATAAATAATTTCAGGCGTTAGCTTTGTTGAACCCTGTGAAATTGCAACCAGTGAGGTCGTAATTTTTTTTAGGGTGCGCTTAGCAAAGATATGTATATAAAAGTTAGGTAAACAACCAATGTTGGATGAATCAAAGCCGCGTTTTCCCTCAATTTAACTCTTCAGCATAAATAATTGCATGAATTAAAAGGCGAAATGTTTCCAACAAACCTGTTTAAAAAACAGCTAATAACAGAAGTTATTAATTTTATTAGCACTGTCTACAAACCCCGCTTTTCAGTCGGAAGCTCTTGTTAGTTTTTCGACTAAAAGTCCAACGATAATAAACCTGAAAACTGGAAATAAACCTCACAAGGGCCCTCAAATTATATAATTCCTACTGAATACCAGTAACTACGTATTCAAATTAACTCTGAACCAAAACTTAGCCTTGTACACGAAAATTAATTTGCGGCACGGGATGGTTTTAAACTGTTTTTATGCAATCCAATTTTAGTTTGGTATGAGATAGATTTTACAAGGTTTTAATTACTTTTATAAAATAAATAAAGCTAGATGAAAGCTTTATTTACTTTTATCGAAGTCCATAACAAAGCAAAGCTTGCACTTAACTTCTTTCTCACTCGCATCAGTACAGTTAGGTATGTTATGTCCACTAATGAACAAGCCACCCTTAACAATGGGAAAATAAGATTTTTTTTATCTCGTAACATTACTCACTTTTCGCAATTAAAAACTACTTCATTACTCAAATCACAATAAAACACATGGAAGGATTGTGAATATAGTGATAAAACTCAGAAAGAAATATCTAAAGTCTAATATCAGAATTACATTTTTTATCTGGATATGTAGGCATAAAAAGGCTTGGGGTAGAGGTTAGAACGATAAAACCACAAATCAAATAATTGCCATACAGGGTGCTTCATTCCTATTGGCGCTCGTTACGAACGTGCGCAATAAAAGAGAAATTTCAATGTTGTCGTTGTTTTTATGCAGCGTGTTCAGTGATTTTTAAACGGTTCACGTAGGCTGTAACAAAACTGAAAGGGAAATTTACGTATTTTGTTTCGGTCTGGTATTCTACTGATATTTTATAACTTTTATCCTCCTCTAGGGTTAGAATATGTTATTTGCTTCTAAAGTTTTTGTATTCAATGACCGATTTGTACCAAGGATGAAATGTATATTACAAAAGTCATAATATTATTCAATCTACAGAAAAAAACAATACAAAATAGGTGTACTGAACATTGTGTAAATAATAATTTGGCACTGGATGTTGGCCATTATGATTTTGGCTCGGAACCCCTCCTAAAATTAGGGGTGGTATTATGGTAATGGAATTAATATGAGGGTACCAAAAGGAAGAAGCCCAAAATTGTATACACAATGATTTCCCCGAAAATTTATCACGAAATTTTTGCAACGACACAGATATAATGAAAATATTTGTTGAACAATGACAGAAAAATATTGCTGAAGCAATATTGACTTCGTTTTTTATGGCACAATAGCTTTCGTACTGACAGGTGAAAACGTAAATAAACAATAAAAGTACGCATTTTTATTGTTACTGCTTCCAGTAAGTGGGTTATGTATTCTTATGGGAAGCATTTGTTTGCGTAGACTCGTAATAATAAAACAAAATTAGGGGTTCCCAATACTTTGACATACCTACGAAGAAGGAACTTGTGAAATTGACTTCTTATTGCGTATCTTGTAGGTTACGCTTAACAATTTGTGTTCCTAAAACGACGAAAAGGCATGCAAAAAGCCCAACGCAATAATTCTTTGGGACGATCGCGAAACGAAGGAAAACGTTTGAAAAATCACATATTTGACACATCTTCAAAGCCAATAAAGATGAAATGAAGGTAGAATTCTTCGACGCTAATACTTCCAGTTGTATAACCATAAAATATTTAAAAAAATCAACAGGCAATTGCGTGTCCCAGTCTTACTTTCATTTGAAGATACTATTGCGTTACATTGTTTACCAGAAAGGTCCTTTATCCTGTTCTCGCACCCTGTGACCATATCGTCAATCCATCTTTCAAGTAAATATGTTACCTACTTATATTCTATCCCATATTTGCTTTACTTCTCATCATAATCATCCGCAGACAAAGTTTTATCCACTGCTGAGTATAGACCTCCGGAATTTTGTGCCATCTACCACGGTCCTGTGCTAGCTGCCTCCATTGACACCCCATGACGCGTACCTACGCGTCACGGAGCGTCAATGGAGGAACCGTGACGCGATAGTACCTACTGTCGTTGATCGACACACCCACCAACATTATACCTATACCTACAACTAAAACACTCTGAGTAATGCGAAAAGGCTAAGCTCCTGGACTTGCCAGCATCATTTCTTCGTGACATAGTGCAGTTTGAATGAGTTGGCGAAACTTTGCGCTCCACCAGTTGGAAGATTTGCATGGCGTGTGTGTGCCACTGTGCAAGTTTTTGACGGTTGACACAATTTGGTACGGAAGTTGGGTGACTTGGGCGAACTTAGGAATTGTATGTTAATGCAATCATAGTTTGCGGTACCTATCTGATTGTTTTTTATTGGAACGAACGGTAAATAGGTAAATAGGTAGGAGCCCAAGAAATTGTGGAAGTCCAAGACTTTGACAGCGTCAGGAACTAAACGTTGCTGACATTGTCAAAGTCGCTGGGCACACTTTAATGCGAAAGGCACAGGACAGAGAATGATATGGAAAATATTGAAGGAAGCCTATATGTGCCTATACGCAGCTGTGCATGACATAAATAAATAATAAATAAATAAATAAATAAATAATGCTGGACAATTCACACAGCATTATCTAGCCCCATGGTAAGCAGAGCTTGTGTTATGGGTACTAGATAACTGATATACATAATACAATACATTACATAGATAGACATTTTTTTATTATATATAGAAAACGACCAGAACACCCGGAACAAATATCTGCAGATCGTACACACAATTGTTTCGAGGCGGGAATCGAACCCGCAACCTCCTGCGTCGCAGGCGGACCTTCGCCCACCGCGCCACATCGGTCGTCGATAAATGGGGTGATGATGTGGTAAATGTACTTTATTTACCTAAAAAAAATACTTTATTTACCTAAACTGGAAAATACATTCATTTGATTTGATTATTTGGTGGCGTGTAGAGAAAAATCTTCGAAACAATTTTAGTCAATATATCAACCGAACTGTGTGAGATTTGAAATAGATACTAAACTAAATTATTTTGGTCAATGTTTTCAAGCTTGTTTCTTATCGGAAATCTGTAAAATTATCGCAGGGAATAGTTCCTTTTCCTACCTACAATCGTAACAACAACTTTGCCGATCCGGTCAAACCATTCCGTACACCCAATTAGGCATTACCCGGATCTTCTAATCAAGCTATTAATACGCTGGCCGCCACACACATTAGCTGACCCGGTTCATCCGATCCCAGTTCCGGGTACATCCGGGTAAACAGTAAAATTAACAGGAATGCGGTTTTGAGATTACATCTGTACTGGGTCGATCGGGTTGTTTAGCCTAATGAAGGTACTAGGTATACCTATAATAGGAACCTAAGTATCTTAAGAAGAAAATAATGCTTTGGCTCGGGGGCATCTAATGCCTTATTCAAAGAGGTCAAGACCTGTTTCAATCGACTTTAAAAAAGAATTATCCAAGGGCAGAAGAATGATTTATGTTTTTTTTTGTTATTTATATACCAAGTATCCGAATTTAATGATCTTTATCGCTTTTGTTTATAGAATGATCCCGAGGTGGTCCCATTAAAATTGCATTCCCGAGGGATTAGTATTGGTCCCGCAAACCTTAAATTAAGTTTAGAAATCTGTAAAAGAAATCTGTAAATTCTGAAAGAATTTTAAAATCGATACTATTTTGACGGAGAATTCGACAAACATACATTAAAAAAAGATAAATACAAACACAATAGCTGAACATAGATCCGCTTCTTTTTTGGAGTCGGGTAAAAATACAGAAAGCTCGGCAGGTAAACTCTCACGGTATTATTTTATTACACGTTCATTTCCCGTTTGCCATTCAGTATTGTTCAGGCGTTTTCCACACCTTACGCCTCTTCTCTACTCATTTGAATAACAGGCCGGTAAAAAAAATATGAACCTAACAAAAGGTCTTAACCTTTTTAGGTTCATATTTTACCTGGTATTCTTCTATTTTATAAGTCCTCAACCAGGCTTCTCTGTGTTTACGCCCTTAATTAATTTACCTATATACCTTATAGTCCCTATAAGGTATAATTTACGGTAACTGAAAACCTAAACACACAAGACACAAAATAAATGGCTGATGGATGGAATACTCTAACTCAATTCTGTGAAATAACTGAGGTATCTTCCACTGTACTATCTTAGGTGGTATTAAATAATTCTTGAGTCTTACCTCGGCCTGTCTAAAGTTAATTATGAACATGAATAGGCACTTACGAGGTTGCTTGGGATTCCCTTCAGTAAGGTCGACTATTTTCGCTTCTGTAGGTACCTACCCCTCTGGGATTTTTTTACGGTAATCTTCCTTTTATGACGAATTCCGTATTTTCGTTCGTATAAAATTATCTGCTCAATATGATAGAGGTAAATAGCGACCCTATGAGGTTTTAATAGGTTAGGGACCTAAGTAACTTAAAGAATAATTTAAAAAAAAACGCTCAACATCGCAATCTTTACCAAAATGATTTTCCACAGTTTACGTCAAACAGTAAAAACGTGAATAGTGCATCAAATTAGAAGTGAAAAGTGCAAGTACACAGTGCAGCAAAAGCAGTATAACAAAACAGTGATGATAAAATGCCATTGCAATGTCTAGCACGGACAGGACGGTGACCTGTTGAAAAAAAGCCAAACATTAAGTATTTTATTGTGGTGTGCGTTGAGTGTCAGGTGGGATGAGGCGGGGGGCGGCGCCCCCACGCCTCTTATCAGGAGATAAGGCACCGTGGCTCGGAGGCAGTTTACCAGAGGGAGTCGAGTCATCAGTGTGACCAGGCCGCATGCTGAGCGGCCGCCGCCCGCAATGCTTCATTCCCTGAACGCACTAGCCGGCAAGATATCGCCGGGCGGCGGCCTCGATACCAACGCAAACAGAGCTACGCACCCCAATCGGAACCACAAGGCGTCATCGCCGTCCTCACCATACGCTAAGCCGAAGTGAGTACCTAGTTGTAAGGTTTACTTGTGTTAGAGTTCTGAAAGGGGATAGGTTCTCCTGAAATTATGACATATTCTTAAGTTTGACTAATCACAATAACTGTGACGGAAAAGTCTATATTCTTATTATTTTTAGTTACCAAAGTTACCAATCAGTGGTCGGTTTAATCTATTCTTTCTGGTAAGCATCTTCCCTGCTTCAGATTTGTCTCCCATTTTTCTGTTTGATCTTGGTTAACTTATGTTAGCCTAGCTGGAAGGCTGATAACTTAATAATTTCCAGCATTACACTGCTGTTCACATGTTCTTCATTCTCTCTGATTTACGTTCTTCATTCGCCAGTGTCAGTCTCTCTTCTAATGAAATGAATCTTTATTCTTGGATAAAAGTACACTTTATTTATTCCATTTTAGGGGCAGGAAGGTTTATACATGCAAAATTTTAGCCCGATCCATAGATTAGATTTGTGAATAATAGTGATAGTTTTATCCATACCGAATCAAAATTAACCGACGAAACTTCTGTTCGACTGATATCTAGATCTTTCAGAGAACATCACCCTATGAGTAATAATTATAATCCGGTCTTTAACCTGATCCGTTTTTAATGTTGTATGACGTCATAGAAGTGGATTCAACTGTGATGTCACTTTAACCTCGATGTAAGTTGTTATCGTGGTCTGTAAATGTTTGCCAAGTGATGATATGCCTGGATAGCGGAGTTTTGTAAGCGGGAACCTATTTGGGCGAAATCTTAGGGTTCCGTAAAAGTTATCTATCAAAAAACCACATTCAATCTTATTCATAAAATGTATTATGAAATGTAATATACAAATTTGATTACTCATTGTAGATGTAATTATTTAAATATTTGTATATAAAAAATATAATCCTTTTCAGATTAACTGCTTTGTAGAATCTGCGGCTCAAATATTTGTTCAGCTGTGGGAATCGAACCCGCAACCCCTTATACCTCGATAGCGAATTGGCCACTGAACCAAAACTAGCCGAAAAAGCGAGCCACCTTACTTTACCACTAGAACTAGGCTATCAGCAATATCGCTCAAGTATCGCATCACACAATAAGGTTGCTATTTACATTGCTGATAAGACGGGATATTACATTGTTATCGCTTTGGTTGATGGTACCTATACTTTATGTATTAACTATAGTCGAATAAACGAACACCAGGTATACAAAATTAATTTAGCATTCATATTTTTATCTTGTTATCATATTATTTCATCATCATCCATCGGCCTTTTCTTGTTAAAAAAAACTCTCAGTTTTCCATGACATTTATATTTTTTTTTAGATAGCAGCTGTTTATATCAGGTACCCTATCTAAGTAGTAGATTTAACGGGCAACTGTTTTTCTTACATTGTGACTCACTCTGATTTTTTTGAACACAATAATTGTTCCACTGCTGGGCAAAGCACTCCCTCATCTCCTTCCACTTCTTTACATTATATTATACCACCAGCTCGTAAATAATTGATAACTATAGGTAATAACGTCCTGCGCAATGGTCTTCTTGCGATAGGCCGCTATAGCCGAAAGTTCTGACATTACATAAATTTTTCGCCTTTTTCCATTGGTTATACCTTTGTATATTTAGGTGTCGCCTATTATTATGACAGTTGTGCTATCAGCTATTTTTCTGATTATGGCGACATATTTGGGCGACATGTGCCTACGTCCTGCCTTATTATTCCGGTTACGTTGTCACGGCTGTTGTGTACGCTGTGATTACCCCCAATGACCGTAATTACACTGAAAACAGGCAGATTTTTATTAATTTATTACATAAAATGTGTATTATAAGATAAACTTGCCTATCCGTCTTCATTGTTGCTCCCAAATTGAAGGTACCACCAGTTACCCAGTTTCTTAGCCTTTTCTAATCAAGAGTTAGCTATCTATTTAGGGTTGAAGAAAACACACAGAAAGGCTGTTATGGTTGTATTAACCTCTGTTACAGAGTTTCAATGCAAAATCCGCATAGTTGTTTTTAGTTTTTGTAAAATTGATCAGATACACCTATAAAATTGATCAGATTACACCTATAAAATTGATCAGATACACCTATATTTCCCTACATATGGACGGAAACAGAAAATGACGTGCGACAGCTTTAAGCGTCGTGGTATCTTTTGTTTTAAGTATTTTAATTTTTACTTGTGCATATTTTTAAAATTGTAATTGTATTTTTTGTGATATGGGTTTTTTGCCTGAAATAAACGAATATTATTATTATATTATTATACCTACATTTTTCTCCTAACCTACCACAGAAGTATATACACGGTCGGTAGTCGGTACTACAGAAGTGAAGTTCTCTATTTATTTACTACTAGCACATATCGGTAGGCGTTGCACGAACGAACACTCAATTAAGTTGCATTGAGATTCTTGCATTAATTTATGTTATCAAATTTAGAGGTATAGCACAGTCTTGATTATCCTCTGTCTAAAACCAATTATAACAACACTGCTTATAGAATACAAATACACGAACGCCAGTATAATTACTAGTTTCAATGTAATATATCCTATATTTAAGCTTTGGCAGGCAGAAAACATGTCAACATAATCGGTTCACCTGTTTTCAGAGCAAATTCATCCATTTCTCGGTCCCTTGCGGTGCCTGGATATATGTGACGGGATCTGTGAATCTCTCAGAATATGGATATAATGAAATTCTTATATTAACACGTTGATTTGAGGGGTTCTGTTTATTGTTTCATTTACTATGAAATCTCCCATAATATTTGTTATACTCATATGTACCTACTTACTTGAAAAGTAGTGTTTCCAGAAAATGCTATGAACTAATAGTATTGAAAATACATTCATCAGCTTTTTCAGCTTTTATATTCCAGATTTAATCTATAATTTCTCGGCGATTGATTACCGGTAAAAAATATAATGTGGGTAAAGTTGAGTCAAAATATTTGGTTATGGTATCAGAATTTCAATTATTTAAACAAATGCTTCCGACTGGCATTGTTATGGATCAGTTGAGGTGAGGTACCTGAAGATTATTTGCATCAGCCTGCAGTTAGCTCAATTGTAAATACTAGTTCTAATTTGTTTCTATTACTTGATTGTAAACTTTCTTTTTTAAGAGAGATAATAATAAACATCGCAATTTTCATAGGACCTAATTATACATTGCTTTTTCCGTAGCAGTACAACGCACGCAGATAATAACAATAAAATTCTGATTGCGGTTTTACAAACTATGTAATATCATAAAACACACAAAGTTACGCATTTATCATCATTAGTTCGTCTGTGTTTACCGAACAAATACAACGAAAGGTGTTCGTGGCAGGCACTGATAGAACAAAATGTCGTTATGATAGAATCACCCTACTCCACTAATAGTCACCCACCCCTGTGCACTTACGGATCGATAGATAAAGAGATAGAACGCGGTTCGATAGGCAGGCTTTTATGTCGCCTGATTGTTGTGTATTAAGTATTTTGTACTAATGTTTAACATTAGGTAATATTTATTGACCGGAGTGAGCAAAGACCTCAGTGGCAGCTTGGGTGATTTGGCTGTATGGTGAAATAGTCACTTCGAGCTTAACGGGCCAGCCTTTGTTGATCCGATTTGCGTGAAATCTGGTAGTAGGTACAGACCAGACCTGTGGGATCGGTAACTTAGCAAGGCCAAATCCGTCGAGGCATTTTTGAGATAAGGGGGTTCAAAATGGGTTAAAACCATTAAATTATATTACTTGGGGGAATTAAAAACGGTATGCTTGTTGAATACATTTCCAAATGGTTTTAATTTTCTTTCTAGCGAGTATAGTTTTTTTAATGAATAATAAATAAGTCTCACAAGACACTACACATCTCACAAGACTTCTAATTTGGCAGAGATTCGCTGGCCCGTGTTAAGAAACTATGCTCATTCGTATATGTACGCTTTTACCGTAGAAAATCGTTACTCAAGCATAAATCGATTACAGAGCAAGTTTTAAATATGCTTCGTTCCTAATTAATTTTACAATGGTTTTTTTTTATTTTTCAGTAACATTACTACGTGCTTTCATTTGTTTTGTTCTGAATACGAAATCGTATACATACTTGGTGTATTATTGCACTGTCATATTCGGTTGTTTTAAGGATCAATCTTTGCTATTTATTATTGAAAATGAAAGGAAATGGATATTTTATACACTTTTATTTTTGAAAAATTTATGTGTTTTTTTTTTATTTAGTTTATCTTTACGAACAACCGATATACTTGCCTTTAGCCAGGATCCGAACCTGTATTTTGATGGGGTTATCCTCGATAATACATCTATTCGATATATTTTGTAAGCATTAACGAATCATTTCGTAAGAAAAATATGTGTTCAGATTTAATATCGAAAAAATTGAGCCAATAACTCCTTGCACGACTTGTCTCTAACTCATGATGTTTGATGATTTCAGATTTAGCCATCCGCTACCATCTCAAAAAGCCACCCTGTAGGTAAACTGTACACGTATAGGATAACGGGTATAGGACCTCTTTTTTTGAGCTATTATCTCCAGTCTAGTGCCACCTTCATCTATTATTTCCCGGCTATATTGACGAAATCCTCTAAGAACTATTTATTAAAAAAAAGAAATGGTTTTACATTGGTATAATCAGTAAAATTTTACACGCTCAGGTACTAACAATATGAGTAATTGTCAAGTACCACTAAAAAGGCTAGACGATCCGAACGGGTAGGTAGATGTCTCGTAATGAGGGTAAGCCAGGATCATACTAGAAGTACCCACGTTTTGAGCAGCAAACGTGAAATCGGCCCAGCCTAGTCACAGCAGTCCACGCTCGATCGACTGATAACGATAACGTATCAAGCGATGTACGCTCTTATCAGTGATAACGTCATGGCAAACAAGTGCACACAATATGGAGTACGGAACATTGGATTTTCTAGAATTCTAAGGTACTTTTGTACGGAATTATTAAACAGTGTTAGTTTTGTGTAGTTTTTACAGCACAATAACTATTTAATTATACAATAATGACGGGGTTAACTTATGAGGAACTTGTGTCGTTTATCTGCAATTCAAATGTTCTAGTATTTTCCCCGTGGTTTAAATAACCTTTCATGGTAACCTAGCAATAACAACAGTATCTTGATTAATTTTTAAGACACTATACTACCTGTTGCGCCCGCTTTAATAAACATTTGAATTATTTGATCATTCCACGGTATTTCAACATTTCAAAACCAAAAGTAGCCAATATTTTAATCCAGGATATAAGCTATCCTGGTACGAGGATTTATCCAAATCCGTTCAGCCGTTGAAGATTGAAAGAGAAACAAACACACCATTCAATCAAACAAAGTGTGTTATTATGACCCTTATTGACCTGCCTATATTCGTTAACGAATGTAGGTACATCCCAAACATGTCAACTCGACTTTGAAGTAAGCGGCTGTGCTAAAGAAATTAAATTCATTTTGAGCTCGACACTACTGAATAGGCTACTAGGATTACTCATAAGTTCGTAGACACTCTCAATAAGTAGCTTTATGTTATCATTGTGTGTGCGAGTGGGAATATGAATCATACTTAGGAATCAGTTAAGGAATGAATATGCAACTTGACAATCTACTTTATTTTTAATTCTTATGTCCACGCACGTGTTTTTAAAAGAAGCCTAATGTTATTACTTGCAGTTATCAATAAATGATGTGTATTTTGTCCAAGTTCCAGATCTTTATGTGTGAAAATTCTCAACCTGATCCATTTAGTATCTTGGGCTAAGCACCTTAACAACGGCACAGCGGTACATACTTTAGATGGATAATATTAGTAGGATAATAGGTACCTACCTACACAGGTGGCTAGATATACTTATCACATAACTAGTTTACAGTGGCTTCGTATGCGTTGTTTCTATGGAAACGTACTAACGTAATTTCCACCCCATTGGAGGTGATTTATTGAAAAAAATATATGCCTATATCTTATTCTAGGCCTTGAACTACCTGTATGCAAAATTTCAGCCGGATCTGTTCAGTGGTTTTGGCGAGGAGTAACAAACATCCATCTGTCTAAACATCCAAACTTTCGCATTTATACGTGTGATCGTAGTTTTTATATACTCGTATGTATGTAGAACTTACATTTAGTCAGAGGAGTGTTCAAGAATAAACGGTGATAGGTATTGACTGTTTGTTTGGTTATTTAATATTAAACTAGCTATCAAAATGGCGACAATATTATTGTAGTGTAAAATATTATGAAACATTGTGAAAATTTCAGTGGTAGGAATTTGTTTAACTAACAATTTGTTTATTTTGTTTCAGTGGGATCACTATGAACCTGAACAATAACAACATCAACAGCATAAACAACAATAACAATGAGGTGAAAACTGAAGTGCCGGATCCTGACTACATAAAGGTAATTTTATAATGGATAAGAATTTCTGTAATAGACATATCTAGAAAATATCAAGAAAAATATATGCTATGAGGCGTTAGGTAAATTTAAAAAAAAACTCCTTACTCATTCCCAATAATATTTATTGTTATTTTTGTCAATATATTAAACACCTATTTATTTCATAAATCCTAATAGCTACAAATAAAAAATACACAATACCTACTATCATTAATTTAAAAATCCTTTCTTGAATTTTCAGATGCAATACTTTACTAATTCATAACACTAAAAAAAAAAGAATCCAACCTATTATTAATTGCATTATAATAAGTATTAAAATTCGTTATGTAACACCTCCACACTTCCATTGCCTTTTTGAGGAAAGGGAAGAAATAACGCTTTAAATTCCCAAATGAAGTGATATACCGAAATAATTAAAAAGGTTCCACCTCGACGACTGGCGACTGCGCACTTATTATTTATCTTAGGGTTGTCACGTATTCCATTTGTCAGTATGCATATTAATTTTATGTACCAGTCCCAGAAGTCACTTGCACACGAAGCAAATAAATCTAATTCGGACACTAGAACGACATAAAAA
This sequence comes from Eupithecia abbreviata, assembly GCA_943735965.1. Classification (NCBI taxonomy): domain Eukaryota; kingdom Metazoa; phylum Arthropoda; class Insecta; order Lepidoptera; family Geometridae; genus Eupithecia; species Eupithecia abbreviata. The sequence goes on along the minus strand of OX030982.1, from coordinate 7,323,862 downwards.
AAATTAATTATTAGATATACACTAGACACTAGACTAGACTACACTAGACATTTTGGGTTTCAGTTCAAAGATTAACTAAGAATAACACTTGAAAATCTTTATTTTTGTTTATCACATACACACTTAAATATGAAAAACAATACACTAATATTATATGGGATAGTTTGGATGGATGGATGGTATTTTACTAACTTATTTACGCCTATACTTCAGAACGGGTCGGGTTGAAATTTAACATAGATGTAGGTCTATCTGATATATACGAGTATGCTACTTTTGATCCCGGAAAAGAGGAGTGTTCCCGTGGAATGAACCATTAATTAAAATAAACATGTTTATCATCTCATCTCTTTATCTCCACGGGGCGAAGCTGGTGGTAGTAGCAAATAATGGATAAACGCAAAAAAGGTAAAACACCTACCTAGGCTATGTAGCTATAATAAAAAGAGGATTTATATCGTGTTAAATATATACTACTACTGTTAAATATATATATGACTAACTAAACATAAAGGTCCAACTTATCAAAGGTTTAAGTCTCAGTAAATCAAAGTATTATTGAATCGTGCCCGAAACGCTCGGCACATTCCAATTTTATTTCTTTTTACGTAATAATTTATAATCTAAGTTTCAGTTGATTCATTCTCCGTTCAAATTGCCCATAAAATAGAAAGTTACTTGACAATTACTAAAGCCCGGGTTCAACAGAGAGTGAGCGGTTTATTGGTGAACTGAATTATTAGAATCTTTTATTTGTTCTAGTAACCGTGTGCTATGTTTATTTTTAACCGACTTCAAAAAAGGTTCGGCTCCATGTATAGAAGATAATCCTGATGTGGTCCCATGAAAATGATATTCACGAGGGATTAGTAATATCACGCAAGGGAGTTCTTTTTTATTTTGCAAAACAGTCAAATTTATGGTGTAGGCCGGAAAGTATTTGAAGATTATACATTTTCAGAATTTTCTTAGACATTATATTGGCACAGGTAAACAAACATTAAATTAAATTTATATTAACATTACAAACTATTCATTTGGCTCGGAAACAACAGAATGATTTGCAAACAATTCCCAGTCTTTTTTTGCTAATACCTAGTACAAAACTTTTTCATGACCCATTTTTTCTTCCAACCATTTATTCCGAATCGTACCACTCGGAATAAGCACAAGAAGTAAGCTAGTTCTTAGGCAAGCTTGCGTGACAACCCTGCCGACTGCGGCGCCCAATTACGACTCCTGATTGCTTTTATTCGCACAACGTTTGTCAACCCTAGCTTATTATCCGAAACGGTATAACTCCTACAGACATGAAGTTCCCATAGTTTGATTGGAAAATCAGGTTTTTGTTGATAATGTGCTTTTTTTAATAAGGTCACTTTGAATACGGTACACGGTGGATGCAGTTCAATTCTGCTTTTAATTTCGTTATTTGTATTTTTTTTATTTATAGAGATGATTATTGTGAATATTGAATTATTATTAGCCCATCAAAATGGTACTTAGTAGTGTACAGGTCGGAGTATAAAACTACTGGCCAATAATTGTCGACTTTTTTACGACATTTGTGGCGCAGCAAGCGAAGGTGGTTGCGGTTTCAATACCCGCCTTAGGACAAATTCTTGTACCATCAGCAGATATTTGTTCACGGTGTTCTGGATGTTTTCTGTATTTATATTAAGTCGTCTAGTAGGTTACAATAGCACAAGCTTCTGGATGATGCTGTTTGAAAAGTATAGAATGATTTATTTGTATATTATAATGATCATAATCATTCTATACAATGATTATAATCATCACAGTCATTTATGTCACCCACTGCTGGTATAGACCTTTTTACCCGACTGCGCAAGAATGAGGGCTATTTAATAATATTTACTGCCTGTCCTGTGCCCCTTTACACAGAAAATAGTACTAAAAAAATATTTCTCAGGTTTCTATTACTTTGGAAAATGATCATTACGTGACGGTTCTTTTGCGTATCCACTTCCTCCTCTCATTAGACCTTGTTTGAATTGCAGATGTTCGTGGGGCAAGTGCCCCGAAGTATGGACGAGAACGACCTCCGGCTAATGTTTGAGGAGTTCGGCAGGGTGCACCAGATCAACGTGCTCCGGGATAAGATCACGGGCGCCAGCAAAGGTTAGTCTAGCCTTCTCTTTAAGTTGCAATTCCAAGATAGACCGCAGGCCGCAAACTGCAGATGCAAGCTACAAGCGACACTACTTGTTTCTTTGCATCTCTAAGAAACTGATTCCAAGCGCGGCAACACTGCAGCCTGCGGCCGCGAATTTGTAGCGACCGCAGACTGCAGCGCCAGTGGTGTCGCGAACCGTGCTTGGAAATAAAAGCAACTACGACCGCAGGCATCACTGCGGTCAAACGCAGCCGCAATGTCGCCTGCGGTTGCAGTCTGTAGCCCATCTCGGACTGTCTCCTGAATAAAACTAACAAAGCAGCTGTGACATATACATATTATTATATTTTTACAGGCGTCCTCGAAATAGGTTATGTTTTAAGAATGCTGAAAACAAATTAATAGTGCATTATAGGTATGTCCTATCGAAATATGAGAGTAAAGGAATACAGAGTGCACCTGTGTCTATGCACGTCCTTGTGCACTATAGTAATAATGTCCTGGCTGGTCTCCGTTCTTCAGGCCGCTGTAGCTGAAATACGGCTAGTAGAAATACAGTCCGGTAATGTTGGTATAACCATACACTAGCCAAAGTCTAAGTAGAATTTTGTTGAAATTGTTCTGTGATGTTTACAAACAACTTCGAGCTTGGCTACTGTATAGTTGGACCTAAGTATTTTTTTAATAACATAGATAACGCAAAGATTGTAACCGTGCGCCTACTATAAGTAATTGGCAAAGCAAGGAATGCAATATAAAGTTTCTTTTGACCATGGCTTATCCCGAAATATACGTGTTGGTAGTTTTGGTATTTTTTTCCCGCACTTTACTGATACTGAACGATGTTCAAACTGACTCTTTTACCTAGACGTTAGAACTGGTAAGTTCTTGTTTTATCATGGTCGTTCCTTTCTATCTACTCGTTATGTTTCATTGTCCCATAACAAAACCCAACAAAAGATCCCGTATGTAATGCCACATGTTGACATTTTTGTTTGTTACGTTTTAACCGTCTTTTGTTTGGGAAGGGCCTCCTTTCATGCAAAGGGCCATTCTTTTGTCCCGTTTCGGGCGGTGTGTATGGTTCATGTCTCGTTTTGTCTCTAATCTTGTTGATTTTTAAAGCTTTTTGTCCATTTAGCTCATATACGAATAGGTGCCTACTATCACGGGGTGATCATGTTTTGATCAAAAATATTAGGAGAGATAGTGAATTCCCTCAGTATTTTTGCAAGTAATTTACCTTTTTACAAGCTTTTTTTTAACTTGCCCAGTAGATATGGGTAGTCGTACAACTGAATTTAAAGCCAGTTATCCTCAACCGATTGAGCTGTTTGTTATACTTAAGTAAGTTCGGTAACAATGCTGTGCTATAAGGTAACTGATCTATCGAGCTAGTCTGATGAAAGAGACCGAAGGTTGTTAGTAATTGTGTAGAACAAGCTGCTTTCATTATATTATTACATCGAGATCTTATAAATAAAGAACCACGAAGTTTCCGAAGACGGATCGACACGAACACCTTGCTACCATTTAATTCGAACACGTCATTAATTGACGTATATCGTATCGAATTCTTATGAAATGATTGGCAAATAAATTTTCGTAGTAAGGTAATCAAACAACGTTGTCGGATCCTTCACGTCACTTATCAGAAAATTCGTAGTCGGAAAACGTGCAATCCGTCACACTTATCTTCTAATTTATTTTCTAATAGTAAACCTCCAGTTTATTCCAGGTAACAAACTGTGTGTTAAATTGTGTCCATGAACCTAATCCTTAGCAATTATAATTATTAAGGTATAACACACGGCGGGCACACGAAGTAGCGACTACTTAGCGATAACGAAGTGTTTGCGTGATCACGCTCGTGGCTTTTAACTGACGCCTTGACGCCCTAACGCAAGCCTGACGCCTTGTCGATCAGTTAAGTGTAAAGTAAAACCATTCACAGGGTGTAAAGAACAGCTTTAATGGCTCGGAACTAAGAAACTAGTTGCTGAGTAATGAAGTTAAAACTTACACAACATTATCTAAAAGATAATGCTGGATATTTTCAAAGCATTATCTTAGCCCACAGGATATAGCCCCAAGCTAAGCAGAAGATGTGTTTTTCTTTTGATCTTGAAATGTCGACCAAATACCTCTAAAATACATATACCTATGCTAAAAGTATTTATAATACTTAGCCTTTGATAAAACTATTTTGTAATAATGTAATGTAATTCTTGGTATTCTAAAATAATTTTCACAGTTGAGTCAAGTAGGTAGTTCAACCGGGAACAACACAAAGAATTTACAGTCAGAACCTAGTGAACCATCAAAAATCTTTTTTGGCAAACCAACCTATAAGTTTTCATTATACATTTTAATCCATTCCGCTTGGCAACAAACCGTTGAGCATCACAAGAATTTATGTTCACCTACAAAGGATGTTGTAGGTACTTTCCAAAAGAGCTTAGGAATTCGCTTGCTACAGGATAACGGTCAAAAACTGGACCGTAGTTGCTGCCAGCGAAGTTTTCGCTTTAAGTCTTAGGGTGCAGCTGCACTACTGAGGATCAAGGTATCTAGAAATAATTTAGGTTTGTAGCATTGAACGTGACTAACCCTACAAATGTAGTGTAGGAGGACCGCCGACCAGATGGGATGAGGGTCTGCGAAAGACTGCTGATAGATGCTGAACGCGGCACTCATTATTCATTAGACATATATATCCCGCTGTGGACTGATCAAGACGTATAGGCCAAATATGCCTGCTGAAAATGTGGAGTGTGGTGTGTGGTTATCTAAGAAAAATCTTCAAAAGTGATCACTTGAGCTTCAGTTTTCGGGCTTTACTTACGTAAAAGACGAAAATGCTAAAATACCAAGCTTCAATTTTCTTTCCCAACTTGTGCAATTCCCCTTACCCAGCCACATTGCAATCAGAATAAAAGTTGCGCGCGACACGAAAGTTTTTTCACTATTTTTCCCTATTTTCCATATGCAATGCAGTGTACAGGGTAATGCGATTACCCTACTGTGGCCTCAGTGGCTTTGTCGCCTTAATAAGCTGCTGTATTGCCAAGTTCTTTGTATGGAAGTTTGTTATTGAATAATGAGTTTTATTACACCTAGTTATGGTAGGTTTCACTATCAAAGCGACGGGTAAGATGATACGAGTAAGATTTTGACATCATCCATGTCTACCTACTACAATGTATACATTAGTAGGTAAAAAGAAAAATCTAAGATTTTTCCTCAAATTTAATCGGACGACGACGATATGAAAACTAATTTCTGTCAAATACGTTAATTGAAACGTAATCATCCAATTATTCAAAATAAATAAATAATGCTGGACAATTCACACAGCGTTATCTAGCCCCATGGTAAGCAGAGCTTGTGTTATGGGTACTAGATAACTGATATACATAATACAATACATTACATAGATAGATATTTTTTATTATACATATAAAACAACCAGAACGCCCAGAACAAATATCTGCAGATCGTACACACAATTGTTCTGAGGGCGGAATCGAACCCGGCGTCGGCGAAGGTCCGCCTGCGACGCAGGAGCTTGCCTCCTGCGTCGCAGGCGGACCTTCGCCCACCGCGCCACATCGGTCGTCAAATACAAAAACAACAGCCTTATTGGTAATTTGGTACCTAAACCTATAGTACTAAGACTTATTTAGTTATGTATAAGTGTCTGGGAAATGTCGTATGATTTTAATTTCCTATGTCAGTCCTGTTTAAATGTGTGATCCCTGTCCGTTGTATACGTCGTATCGTAGGCTCTTTGTAAGACTTGTCCGTGTGTGCATTGTTATGTATGTGTGCGCTTTTGTTCCAGGGTGCTGTTTTGTGACGTTTTTCACTCGCAAAGCTGCGTTGAAAGCCCAAGATGCTTTGCACAATATTAAAACATTGGTCGGGGTAAGTCCTCTTTTATGTTTCCTATTTGTTGACGCTTGAGCGATGCGACTGTTAGCAATCTAAAGAATTGACAAAATAATAGAGAAATACCTAAACCTGAGACAATATTTTATGATCTATCGCATGTCGCAACGCTTTTGTGTTTTGATCTTTATTGTTTTTATGTCTGGGTAATTTCATAGTATGTTTAAACTATTCCTGTAATATGCAAAAAAAAAAAAAATGATCTCACCATAATTACCTATAATACCATAACTTTTTCAATAATAATTATTAACGGGATATTTACAATTATTGATTAACCACGATAGTTTCTAAAGTTTTAACATTTTCGAAAATTTATTTTTTATTTTCTTAAAAGTAGTGAAGATTCACTATTTCTCCTCTTTTTATTAGTTTAGAGATTAAAACACCTTCGTCAATCTTACAAAAACCTGTTGCTCACGATATATTTTACCGCGTTACATCGAATAGAGATGGGAAGAACAAACATCCCATTCGATACGCGGATTGTTATCGAATACAATCGAATTATCCGAGTTGGCAGCCCCCACTGTGTCTTCATTTCATAGCTCTGAAGGCGGCGTGCGATTTTTTACATCATAAAGATAAATAAAAGTCTACTCATATTAAAGGGCAGGCGATTAATTGGTACCTGCCATCATAGACGTAGTCATATGTAGCTAGGTACAATGTTCAAGCTAAAATCATGACGTGCGTTGGTCATTTTTGTTAGAAATCAATAATGTATGCAAACTCAATAAGACCTGGAATAAGTAGTAGCAGCAGGTAGTCCAACTAATATCTCCTTTCTATTATAGATTTTATATTTTCTATAAAGTTGAGGGAATATAATTAACTTGTGATTTGACCTTGTGACCATTGTCGTTCAAATTATACAGAGCTAAATAGTTATTAGTTTAACAAGTGGGCACAACACGTGAGCAAAATCTGATTTTCATCACTGTCATAGTTTTCGAGCCAGAGTGATGAAAATATAATTTAAGGAACCTACCAGCTACCTCTATCAATCAAGAGTTAGGTAGCCATTTCAACAACGATGTATTATTTTTTCCGCATGCTCTCGCTCAAGGTTCACTTTACCTCGCGATAATTCAATTCTATTGTAAGTATTATCGGGGTTTTTCTTTCTCGATTGATTCCCGCTACGCTCTTTTGATGGAAGCGCCCTGGAATCGATTTGTAACTCGATAAATAAAAGATAAACTCGGTTGATATCGATCTTTATAATTATTTAAAAGATTTAATGTCAAGATTGATGGCCAATGTATAGAGAATAATGTCAAGCCAGTAAGGCTTTACATTAGTTTAGCAGGGGAAGCCTGCGTCCATCTGTAAAATAATATAGGCTGTTGAGGTTAACGGCTAATAATTTGACTTATCAATACTTATATGCCATTTTCAGTCAGGCAGTCGCGCACTTGTCCCTGTATGTTTGTAAAAACCTCCCTATCTACATATTTACAAATATATTTACGATACAACAAAACATTACATTCGTAAACAGTACAGTCCGGTAACAGGGTCAACACAGACTCTGTTCTGTGTCGAAAACTGTTTACAAAATGTAGTTAACTTTGTCTTCATCTATAATATTGGTGCTGCAACTTCTTCGGCTATTCAGCTTCATCAAAATTGCAAGTTTGAAGAGGCCAAGACGGAAGCAAGTTCCCGGAACTTTACTAGTTTGCACGTCCATCTTCCCAAATAAATAATAGAACTAAGAACTAAAAGTGAATTAGAACTAGCTAGAACTGTAATTCAATCTTCGGGTTATCTAATTTCTGATTCATGGTGTTTTAAAGTTTACCAAGTCTTTACAAGCACTTACTCTTTTTTGTCATTTGACGCCATCTAGTAGTAGCTAATATAACTCAAACATGATAAAAAAAATAAAGCAATGCTGTTTTATTCTCACTGCGACAATAACCAGCTTAAATAGTCCCCATTATTTGCGGCGCATTACTGAGACAGGTGTTATAATCAATCTTTGATAAATCGAAAGTTCCCATAAACAAATTGCCTATCGAATTTAGTTAATGTATAATTATGTTGGTAAACTTGCGTCTACTAACTGAATAAATAATAACATAGAACTGAAACTCCCTAACGTTACAGCGCGGGTGGTTGAATGATTGATAACCACTATCCTTAATGGAGCTTTTACACTAATTTTGGGGACAGATAAATTGTTACTTTGGCAGACACCTGAGGTTTTACAAAGGATTAGGTTTGACAAAAGGGTTCGCCGCACCGACAAGCCTTTGTCTTTACAAGCCGTGTAATTGGCTAGATGTAGCAGTGTGGTTTTACCCGCTTCGTATAGGTGTCTAAATTGACAAATCTTTACGATTAAGATTGGCCTGTTACTTGAAATTTAACTATATATATATTCCCATTTAGCCAGCACAATAAGTACTAGATAAAAATATTGACGAACATCGGTCGCGCAGTCAGTAAGAGTTTTTAATGATACATATTTCAAAATACTAGCTCAACTCAAATTCTTATGGCAAATCCTTGTGCCAAGGAAAAAGAGCAACGGCATAATCAACTAAGTGAGGCCTAATCTGGAACAAGTGGTTTCTTTCATCTCAGCCGCATATTTTGAAACTACTCCTCGCCAAAAATAAGTTGGCAAAGTAGTCTAAAGCTGTCCCCAGTTATATCTTAGACTGAATTTTTCGCATAGTTTCTTAGGCATTGTGCTAAATTTTAACATGAAAATGCAAAATATGGGGTTTTCCAAATAATTCTCTAGAGAAAGCTTATTATTTTTATTGCTCCAAATCGGTATTAAAATCAATATGGACGACTGTCCACGTGCCCGCAGACATCCTAGGAATTCTAATTCGAACAACTTTTATTAAATTTCTATAGATTTTTGCGTTTACATTCAGATATATAATTTCTGTGATCGGAATATTGAACTATGAGCTGTTAGAATGATCATACATTTTGTTGGTCCAAGTGCTACGCTGCTACGGAAAGCACGTAGACGCTCTACGCCGTAGCTGCTCTTCGTTCGTTGCTTACTAATTTTACATAAAGGTTTCATAAACCCAAAAACTCAAACAGCTTTATTGTCTTTGGACCTTTCAGAAATCTTGGAGATGTCAGTTATTTTAAACTACATAAGTAACACTAAAGCTGAACGCGCCGGAGCCGCACTCGATCCTACTGAAATGCAGAGCGCTGGGATAGCTGTGTGATGTTGCATACTATTTCATATAAAGATTTAGAAAATGCGACGACAGCGGCTTCTGCGGCGCAGACAGGTCAAGAAATACTTTGTTTTTTCACCCACAAGGCGTGGTTTATATTTTTCGAGTGTCTCTACGTGCTTAGCGGACACGCTTTATTACTTCCAAACATCTAAATGGCTCAAGCTACTTTGACAAATTAGTTTTTTTATAGTCAGGGTATTCAAATAGTTCTTTGGTCTCCCATATGGTTCTACGTAGCTACATCCTGTAGGCCTTAAAAAGTGAACAAGCAAGGACGGACTTTTTATAGTTTTTAATTAATAATATTTTGTTCACTTCAATCATTTTCAAGTTTTGTGAAAACTATACCATTAAGAGAATATTTTCCACCACTTATGCAAAAATGCAAGTAGCTAATAGCAAAATACGGTTTAAAATGCACTAATAGAATAACTGACCTAAGTAACCCGCGACTGCAATAAATCAATCTCATTCTACGGCGGGTCGGTTCACAAAAGCGTATATAATGCGGGTCGACCCCCGCCCGCGGGGATACACTGAAACTTTTTAAAGTGCACATGTCAGTATTAATATCAGCAATAATTTTCATCGTTTTTAATAAATAAATAATTCTGGACAATTAAGCACGCAGCATCATCTAGCCCCAAGCCTTAGCTTGGGAGCTAATATTGGATATCTGATATACTTAATGCAAAGTTGATGTTTATCAAAAGTTAAAAATTCCCGTTTAACTTTTTTTTTTTAATTTATTTACCAACTTAAAGATATTGTTACATACAAAAGCTTAAAAATAACACGAAGGAAACCACAAAGGTTTGTATAGATGTGTTATTGATAAAACTAAAATATTTAACAGCAAATAAGTTCTCTGTCTGTTTATAACTTAATTATAAGTACTATTTAACGGGTATTTATCACGTTATTTTACCTTTTTTCTCGACGTTTCAACAGGTTTTCACACTATCATAGTCACACTTTACACGTAATATTTATAAGTTAGTGTTCAGATCGCGTACATTTTCAAAATATTCGTTTATTAATTGTCTACACCTTAATGACTAAATGGATTTCAATGAGATTCGGCAAGGAAATAAAGGTAGCAGAGAGTAGGCTCGCGTGAACACACGGGTAGAAGCTAGAATAGGGTCAGTGTAATCAAAGGCTAACCGGCTTGAGTTTTAATGTTCATATCGGCAAAATTGTATCGTGTTCTCAATCTGTTTTATATTTTCACTGCAAACAGATCGTAAATGAGTAGCAGATGTTATTAGATGTGACATTGCCCGATTCAATCACTTGTTATTGTAAGTTTTTAGTTTCGCAGTAGCGCGGTCCGGGCCCCCGGTCACGGCGAACTTTGATCGATAGCCCGGATTTATGATCGAGTTTCCCCGGTCTTAAGTAATTGACTGGCTCCATTAGTGCGGGCCTTTTGTGCGCCTTCGACAAATGTTTCACTTGGGCTGGATAGTGCTGCCAACTTTGCCTGGATAGTTTATCTCTCTATATATCTCTATACATACGTATACATACAGCATCTAACCAAAGTAAAGCAAAGCATATGCTTTGATAGAACATCCAAGATAAAAGTTGTCATTGTCCAGTAAAATATATTTATATCCTTACCTATTAAGATCTATTCAATGGTGAAAATTTAACAGACACACAGACAAAATGTATGATAATACGGATAATAATATGCAGACAAAATAACCGTAGTAATGTCCTCCAGACCACGAGGTGTGAAAGGAGAATGGGAAGGTCTTTGCCCAATGTAACAATGCATTCTGATAATAACAATAACGTTCTAAAGAATACAAAACAAGAGTTATTTTGAGAAGACTCCGTGAGAGAGATGTCGTTATCACAATTGAAATTCCTTCGGGACAAGTGTACGGGTTGAATACCTCTGATTTTCAAGCCGAAGTGAGTTATTGTGACGAGCACTAAAAATAGGACAATTTGCTTATGTCGATGGTTCCTGCTTGTTAGGAGAAGGTCATATTCTTGTTAGGAAAAGATCAGAATTCTTATTTAGAAAACGGTCAAAAGATACTCATAGGTTGGTTAAGATTAAAAATGTAAGTTATTCTAAATGGGCGCCCATTCTTACATAAAAATCATCGAATTAAATGCAATATCAAAATTATTACCTTCTTTACAAGAATGAGACGAAAGGGACCGTGGGGAATGGGAATAATAAAAAGACAATGTTTAGGGCCTTTCAAATACAGTAAAATTTACTTCATTCCGATAAGAATTTCCAATCTTCCTTGTTATACCAAAATATTAAAACTGAAAGTTTGAATGTTGTTGTAATTTTTGTGAATAGCATCAACGCCTATACTTAATATGTGGCCTGTGCATCCATGACCGCAGATATGCGATGTTGCTCTGGTGGCCATCAAACTGTGTTATCGCATCTCTGCCTAAACTATACAAAATAAAATACATTTATTCATGAAAACTTATTGCTAGACAAACAACAGCACTTAATAAAAAAATATAGATATAAATAAAACTTTTACATTATTTATCATTATAAAAAATTATGATAGGTATCACAAACTGTCGAATGGATTTGAAAATTCCTTTGTTTAACGTAATTAGGATAAGATAAAATTACGCTCGTTTGATTCTGGGTAACGCCTTAACTTATTTACAGACGGATTTCAAGACACTAGCCATAATTTGACTGTAATTTTATTTCCGTGTTTCAACTAACGGAACGATCGACCAGCACGTACATATTTAATAAGTGGAATCCAATAACGGATTAGTAAGATTTCGATTTTAGAATCTTATCTTGTGGGATAGTATCCTCATTTTTTTTTGGCAGTATTCGTAGGCTAGGAGTAGATTGAAAAGACTGAAAACTTTATCCAAGTGTACTATGTGGTTTTGATAAAACATCTTATGTATAATGTAATAAATGCTTCCAATAGGCAACTCAACATGTACTCTACGCACGTAGCGATGTAAAACAAGACCGTTTTACACAGGTCTGTCAAATGAATAAAGATTTGGTAGAAGCAAAGTCCCAGACTTTCACTACTACGTCGTAAAATCAAGACTCTTGTTATAAATTTGCTCAAAAGGTCAGGAAGCATAAAATATCCGGCGCCGTTCTATACTAAATCGAGCTCCTCGATTTGTTGCTTCTGCCTGGACTTTGCAGATAGGTAGGTATTCTAACAGTAGATCTATGTCGTTGGAAAACAAGCTCTAAGTTTTTCTGGCTAAGGAGCGCTTTTGGCATTTTCCAACTGAACTAATGAATCGAGGTAGCAATGTAGGGAGCAAAAGTATTGTTTGGTTGAACAAGACACTTAGGTTCTTGTTGTATAAGTACCTCCTGAACATAAGTTTTCACCGTAACTTCATTGGAGCGTTGACTATACTCGTTAAGAATCTATTATATTTTATGCAAACAAAGTTATTTCACTTTATGTATGAAAACTTAACAATTACAGCGAGAGAGCACAAAAGCTGATTACTTAAAACTAAAAACAATAACAGAAATCAACAAGGTCACTACAAGTTGGCATATAGTTAATTATATGTTTTTAAGTTACAACAATTTTACAAAAATATTCACTCTAAACATTTATCATCAACATTATCATTACTGGTACCAAAAAAAAATTCCACTGAACAGCCGCGCGCCGCCGGGCCGAGCTAACACTTGTGCAGACTAAGTTAAGGTCATATTGCTTACTTAAGTTCTTAAAATTGTTGAGTAGGTAACACTGTAGGCAGTTGCCTCTGGTTGGTTCATGTAAGACATGTCAACCCTAATTAATTCACAATCACAACTTCTAATAATACTTGGTTGTAGTTCGGCCCAGGGCGCACATTATGTCGGTTTCAGTCCTCGGGTAGGCCCCTAGAGAGACCTACATGTAACCTACAATTGACAAACACTGAGTATAGTATGTAGGTAGAAAGTGTGACATGTTACACAGAACAGTCCTGAACAATCATCATGATCATTTGCATCCTCCTACTATATTGCCGATGACGCTAGCCCATCTTGCGAGATCACGACCAAAGTTTCTACGGCTCATATAGTCAAGGTCTATCAACGATCACCTCGTCTGGCCAAGGCCCACATCCTATGCAAATATTTTTGTTAATTTCACGACAGAATGCCAACAGCTCGTATGGCCAAGTGTGGTTTCGGCAAAGACAACAACTTTTGTTCATTTCACAAGATTTATAAATCGGTTCTTAACCGGTCATAAAAACCTCGTACGATTCACATCAAATAATAAATTCCCGGGTCGGAATGTGCAATTCTCGAACTCTCAATTACGGATTAACTTCCTCTTAATCCGAATATCGAGCGCAGTGCCCCCCATATTTCATAATGGGGTCCGTTGCCCGCGATAACGCCGGGGCTTCCTAGAGCTAGTACAACTGGACTAACAAGGGCTTACGGACCACTTAATACGAGGGAGGATGAGGCTTGAGCCGTGCTTTGGACTAACATGAAGTTGATTATAAAAGCAAGGAGCTTAACGTAACACCAGGTCAGTACCCGGCTTTAAGCTTGGTACTGACCGGTGTTACAGGGCGCCGTGAGCTAATTTACGTCTCGCTGCTGCGAGTGCCTTCTTTCCCCGTACCGGCTGCATAAAAACTCTGTGTGACACGTTACATTACGCCCCGTAACAGCGCTTAGAAAGCGGCCTTGGGTATCCAATGCATAATTTAACTGTAACACTGGATCGAAATTAAACAACATTGTCATTCATAATTCTAAGACACAACTTTAAACTTAAAAAGGTATATTTGTAGTTTGTTGCATAAGTGTATGTACAGCGTCTGTGTAGAGTGCAACTGCATCAGTGGGTACAATTTTCGGTTTTGCCATAAAAACCACATTAATTAGATTTTCCAAACAAAAATGTCCATAAAAACTAATTAATTTTACATGAATTTCTTCAGGCCAACACTATATTACTATATTTTGTTTTTATTCTGCATAAAAACAAAATATAGTAGTCCTAAAACTGAAACGTCCAAGAAAGCTTTGGGTGGAGTCGACCTCCCGGATCTTACATGCTAGTTCAAATCGCGATATGTTTATGAGAACTTTAGAACCCTGGTTTGGTTTGCATTATTAATGAAGACCTGAGAAATACGTATCAAGAGAAGAGGTTATGTCTGAGGCTTTACATATTTTATTTTGGTTTTAGTTCATTCAATGAACTAAAAGATCAAGATAGAGATAAAGAATCCGTGTAAATAAATTATGATATTAAATAATAAATAATTCGTAGATATACCCGAGTGCGAGGGCTTACGCTATGATAACAATAATCTTAAATTAAGATGCCTAACTGTAGATTTAAGACAACGGTACTCGTTCAGTCAAGCCTTATCGTCTCGGTCCGATATTTCTATAAAATACCAAAGCATACTTAGAGCTTTTTAATAAAGATATCGAGTTACGCGATAAAAACGTCTACTCGTTTTACTGTAGGCTTTCATTGCGAGACGTTAATCGTTTCTTTAAAAGAAAACAATATCTTGAATACAATAACAGACCTTGTTTCTGCTTATATAAAGGTTTCTCAAATAAAATGTTTCAAAGGAGAAGATAATAAAAAACGCTCATTATTTTGAGCATCTCGACATAAGGGTTGGCTCTCATTTATCCCCTAACTTGTAGCTCAAAATCTGTTTGCTAGCAGCAATGGACGAATATGCTGAAAAGTCATCTTCTTCTTTTACTTCGTCATTTACTTTGAACTTGTTTAGAAATTCTCTTCTAAAGAAATCTACTATCATACACCTACCTATATATACATACATAGTAATTTCATCTCGCAGAAAGACTCCTTGTTACGGCCTTGTTAAAAATGGAAGTTGATGCGTGCTATTTGAATGTAGAAAGCGTCGTGTGTCAAAGGCACCTTCTACTTTATGTTTGCCTGGTACTTGAAAGAACGATTGTGATTTTCTGACAAAGCGTTTAGATGTTTCAGCATCTTTAAATATTTTATAGGGATAAAATAATGAATTACGTACTCGAAATGAATTTCATTAGAACGTAGACATTTGTAATCTTTTATCATTATTTGAACACATTGAATGTCGATGACGCACATGCACTAGCCGATCAAAACTTTACAAAATGTGCTTCAAGAGAGCTAATTTTTTTGTAGACTATTTGGCTAGTATATCGTAGGAATACAGAAGTAGGAATAAGGGACATGTTTTAAAAGACATTATACATTAAAGTTTTGAATTTCTCAAAGTAATAATGTCAAACATTTACCAACACCCGCCGCAACTCATCGTTAAAGCATGATGACACTACATTTAAGACTAACTTAACTACTCTAGGTACGTATGGTAGGTATGCTTACTACAAAAGAATTTCCATTTTCAAAAGCATTTCCAAAACAAAGGCCGTTTATTATTTTAACGTCCGCTGAACAAACGGAGCGGGCTATTTTCTTTGCAAGCGAAAATATTCGAGTGGGAATTCGCGACGTAAGCGGTCGTAGAGCCTGTAATGATTGATGTACTAGCCGGCCGGATAAGACAATGTCCCGGAAACACCCGGCTCGAGGCCGGACCCGGACTTTGAAGACGCCATTTGTGACACAACGGTTTTGGACCGTGTTCTGTGTAATATAAGCTGTATGATGAACTGATATTCAAATTTCTTGTAGCCCTTTTCTGTCTGATATTCCGAAACTAAGATAGCGCGAAATGTATGGCTGTTCTATTCGAAATAAATAAATAATAAATAATGCTGGACAATTCACACAGCATTATCTAGCCCCATGGTAAGCAGAGCTTGTGTTATGGGTACTAGATAACTAATATACATAATACTATATATTACATAGATAGATATTTTTTATTATACATAGAAAACGACCAGAACACCCGGAACAAATATCTGCAGATCGTACACACAATTGTTCCGAGGCGGAAATAGCTGTATATTGCTACTTTCTTAAAAGGAGATAGTTTTATTAACTTTTTAGAAAGAACAATGCTGTTAGCTCGTTAAAACATCGACAAATTGAGAACCCGTTTTCAAGCAACTGTTGATGCGACTAGTTAACTGCAGAACCGGTTTGTACTCGCAAAGTTTTTCTATTCGATTTCATCCTCGAATGAAATTGGGAGTTGGAAATGGAGCTCGACAAACAGAGGCATCTGATTGGTGCTGCCGGTACGATGCTGCTGTAATCTATTCAACGTAAAAAGTCGGTAAAGCACTTTACCGGCTGACAAAAGTCAAATAAGATCCATCAGTTCTTCTGTCGTACTTATATCATTTATTTTTATAATAAAGTACTAACAGACGACCGAACATGATGCGTGGTCTAATAATTAGAGACGTATCACCACTTCACAAAGTATTTCTGAAGCTTCATATCGGTTTCATTTCATTTATTCCGCCGTTGGTAGATGTTGATACATATTACTTAAAATATATATATTTATTATATAACAAAAGTTTTTAGTGATTATTGTGTAACATTATAGAAATTGGAATAAAATTACACTTTTTACCTTTTATATCTAATAACGTATCCTAAGCAAGTCCTAATAAAGTTAATACTATTACAGATGTAGGTATGCACTCAGAACCTAAATTCATGGCAGGTTTCATTGCATACTTAAAATATTCATTGAAAATTCATCTCTACAGAGGATCCATTGAAAAGGTGTTTTACTGTGACACCGGCACTCTCCGATTCACAGCGTTCAATTGGAATAGTTCAAATAACTGCCCCACTTAGGTGCAGAGCAGAGCGAATATGAAGGTAGACATGAAAAGGGAAATCAAATAAAGCAAATAGTATCAAAGCCATCGTAGGTAGCCAAATACCATGCTAGTATTAGTTGCTAAAGTCGGATTATCTGTAGTCAATAAATAAATTCTTGCACATAGGGGTTTAGTTTTAATAAAATTATTGGCAACATTAAACGCAATCTGATTCGGTAGACTGCTTTTTTGGTGAAACGGTTTTGTGTTCACTTCATAATAAATTCCCATATTCTGTCTGGGTTGGGCTAAATAATGTTATTGGAGTTTTCTAGCAAGAAAATTCCCAGTATCAGCCTGGTGTCAGGATGTTGGCGATGTTACACCCCTGTGCCTCGGAAAACACGTTAAGCCGTTGGTCTTATAACTGAACTCTCCCCATTCCGCCGAATAGGCCGCCGTGGCCGAACTTCGTCTTAGACTTTCGTCGGGTGGTGTAAAAAGTGACACTGAAATAAGTTAATAAGCTAGTCTTAAAATAAAATTAACTCAAGCTTGATCAAGAAAACAAAAACATATCGATTCCGAAAACAAAACAAAAGTATAACCTCATACGAGAACCCGAAACATTAGGCACGCAATTTCCATTTACATCGTATCCGGGTCAAAGGAGTCCGGTCCATCCAAGACCCGGCCAAACTGTGTACTGACCATAAGACATCATCGCGGTCATGTAGATAGAGAAATAAAGACGAGCGGCTTACAATCAAGGAAATTGAAAGGTCGACCCGGGTGGGTCCCTTCCGCTACATTGTCTTATCCGGCCGTGCATCATTTTACCCGGCCCGATAACCTATAACCGTGGAATAACCCGGGTACGAATCGTTGGGAGCGCTGTGGTTATTATAATAAATCTAAAGATTCGCGTTGCTGAATAGAGAATTTAGGGTAGTTATCTGCTGAAGCGTAAGTGCATAATATAACAGTATTTTCATGAAAGTTATAGGATTATCCAAGTACCACATTAAAGTTTTAAAAACAAGGATTTTTTTTATCAATTTCATGTAGTAAAGGTATGCTTGAGTGCAGACCACGACTCGGTAAACGTAATATAGGATGCCCTCCCGCAAGGTAGGATGACGACCTGCGAAAAACTGCAGGCAGATGCTGTGCATCAAGCTGAAGACAGGGCGCTATGGCGCTCGTTAGTGGAGGCCTACCTATATCTAGGAGTGGACTAACAAAGGCATATGATAATGATGTAATAAATGAAAAACTAGCCCGCATAAATATTTTAGTTTATTTTAACAATCTTAGGAATGAAATCTAAAAAAAATCTTGATATTGTTAGAGGAATACGTACAATAAATAAATAAATAAATAAAAAAAAAACAATCTTAGGAAAGCTTACAGTTAGATAAAGTAAAGAATATTTATTAACGTAAGGCCGTATTAAGAAGTTTCCACATAATAAAATTACATTGTCCTAAATGGCTTTTGGTTATTTTAAATTTTCGACGATAACTTTATTGTCCACTGTCCTTAACCTATAGATGGTCGTGTCAAACTGGAACCACTGGAATCTTTACATTATGAGGTTGGGGTGAATCGTCCCCATTTTTATGATTAGGTGTGGAATAGATAAGAATTGTCACGGCACGGATATAAAGTTTGAATTACGAGGGAATTCTCGTATAAATGTTTGGAATTTTAGAAGTGGGGAGTTTCTACAGTGGCATTCAAAGCGTCGCATTTTGAAACTCAGTTCGTTACAAAAGAAATCTTAATAAATACAAAAGACTGCCTCATTAGTACATGCATATAATGGTTCTAGAATATTGCCCTAAAATAAGTTTGATGGTATTATTCTTCGTGTACTAAGTTAATAGAACAGTAGGTATCTACCAATGTATATAATAATAGTAAACAACGATATTATAATAATCAATTTACTCTGAAACTATCAAGCGATAGTTGATAAGCGCCCTGAAGTTAGTTACGAGGCCTTTGTTCGAGGTCTACGTCTCTTGCGACAGTCATGAATACAGACACAAGTTCGATGTAACTTTACTCTGGTGCCCATTATCTGTTTGTGGTCGGTGAAGTAATTTGAACTCTATCGATATCTTGATCTTGGCTTTGTTTTAAGGTGAAATGGGATTGAGATGAAACGGGGCTTTAGAGATTCTTATTGTTTGATTTATTTTGAAAGTTTCTCATTAACACTGATACCTGGCGTTTCAGTTGTGATTTATAAAAGCAATTACAAACCAACACTTCGTATTGTACAAAACATGATACCAACTCAGACAGAAAACATTTTAAAATAAATAAGGCCGGACAATTCACACAGCATTTCTAGCGCCAAGCTATGCATAACTAGTGTTATCGGTACTAGATAACGGATATACATAAAGGTTGCCTGGAAGAGATTGCTTCTAAGCGATAAGGCCGCCCATTGTACGTGTAGCATGTTTTCTCTTTTGTAATGATCTGTATCTGGTGTACAATAAAGTATTTTTGTATTGTATTGTATTGCAATACAATACATTACTTACATACAAACATGATATTTTTTATCATACATAAAAAATTACCTGAACACCCGGAACAAATATCTACAGATGGTACAAACATTTTTCCCAAGGCGGAAATCGAACCGGCAACCACCCTTTGTCGCAGTCGGACCTACGCCAACCGCGCCACAGAGGTCGTCATTTTGCAGTGCATATTTGGGCGTTTTCTAAGGGCTGAAATAGAATCACGTCCAGCGTTTCAGTTGACTTTCAATTTCTTTTGGTAGGTAAAGTACCTTCACAACTACCCTTATTCTTTACTTCCGTGGTTCAATTGGCCTGTGACATAAGTCTTCCCCAGACCTCTCGGTCCTGTCATCAGTGTCGGAGTGCCTGGTACGGTACCTGCGGGTATTCATCTTAGAAGATGCACATATTCGAATATACCCACAAACCTACTTACCTTGTACGCCGAAACATACGTAGCAACGGCCTGAAATCGCATTCGGTTCACGTCTTTGCCGATTGAAATTGTATTCCATCGATTTGCGGCTTTCCGTGCCGCTCGAATATTGTACAAGACGTTTGCAGAACTGATTTACGATTCTGATACCTCAGTTGAAGCGCTGGAAATGAATGAGCGGTCGGGTTCGTGAATATGCTTACCTACTATTCATTAAAGTTACCTACTGCGACAGGCAACTTTAAAGAATAGGTACAAACTTAAAACATATAGGCCAGTCATCTAAAACATTCTAGGTCGCAAAAAATTACACATTTCTGATTTTTTGGTATGTTGTTAGGATAGAGATAACTGGTAGACTGGTATAAAACCAATTTTGCAACTTCGAAAGACCTGTGCTAACTTCGTATTGCTCAAAAAACCTTGACGTTTTCAGTTTTTGGCTTTAACATCTAGAAAATTCATTCAACGGAAAAAATAATCCTTGGCACTTTTAAAGAAGAGAAAACAACCAGCTCTGTGTGTCAAATAGATCTAGAAAAAAAACGATATTTTTAAAAAAAGTTACAAATTTGTAGTTCCTCGTTCTGTTAGAAATGTGTCTTTATAAATGTAAAATGTTATTTCCGTAACTTAGAACTTATTTACTACATATTTAGCCTAGAACCTATAATTCTATACCTAGCTATCTATCCTTAGTATTACTATGCTACCTAATATGATAATACTGGGTTACATCACTGAAATGAACGGTGATTTTATTTCGTCCGCATTCTTTACAAAAATCGAATACTGTAGGAATCCTGTAATATTTCACGCACAAAGACTTGTCCATTTTCAATAGCATTTACCAGGTCAGAGCATATATTTTCCAATAATGCCGGCAGTATACAAAACGTCTGTCAACAAAAATGATGGCGGGTGCTTCCTTTGCGCATTTCATCGTGAAAGCTAGCCGTGTCCGGGCTACGGACACATTTACAATTAAAACAGGCACCGCAAGCTTATCTGACGCTGGTAGATATTTTCGGGCAAAAGCTTTCTTTTCCAACAATTATAATTTTCTTCCAACCTGAAACAGGATTTTTTTTAAACCCAAACCAACTTTTATTCAGAATCAAGTCTAAGGAGTGCTCCTTAGACAATACAACAAATAGTTATTTGTTGTATGTATACGATAGCTCCTTCGTCTACGTCCATCGTCATGAAGAGTGAATTTCTTGTTAATTGGCAACAAGCAAGTCACCAGTTGCTACGCCAGAGTCCAGAATTACTTCCAACAGACTTACGAGTACGAACAACCTGTCAAACTGCACGCCAAATAAAACAGAACAATTTCCATCTGTTTTGTTTGTAACTTCAGACTATAATATAATAGGTATTGAAAGTCGGGCGACGTTTCCAGGGCGCCGCCGTCATACCTCCTGCCAGTTGTGTGTACAGCACAGATAGCATAATACTGTACAAGCAGAGCAAAATCCAAGGCATACAAATGTGTAAGAAACATGCCGATGAGTTGTATACTTTACTAGGGAAGGACTTTGACCTTCTGGTATTTTATTTCAGCCAAAACATACTATACTTTGGAAGAAGGCGAATGTGGCGAATGGCATAGTGGCGAGTCATAAAATAAATAAAGAATGCTGGACAATCCACTCAGCAATATTGCCCCAAGCTAAGCAGAGCTTGTGTTATGGGTACTAGATGACTAATATACTTAACATAGGTAGATATTTTTTATGATATATGGATGACGACCAGAACACCAGAAGCGGGAATCTGGGAGTTCTGAAAAAACTCGTACATAATTCTTCCTATCTACTATATCAGAACTCAGTTTTAATTAAAATTCCAACTTAAACTAGAGCACATAGCAACAAAGTCAAACATTTCGTTACCATTCACGAAGAAACTAAGTTTAATGCAACTCCTTCCTCCACTTAAGTTCTTCAATTTAAACCAAACCATATAATTCTGCAGAGTAAACATTGTCAAACGTATTAAACTTAAACTAGTTTCCGCCTGCGATTTCATTCGTGTGGAGTCCAACTGTTTCCTTGGAGTAAAATTTCGCTGAGATAATTTTACTAAATCCCAGTTCAAATCCCTGTCCTGTCTCACCTTTTGACGAAACTGACTTAACTTGTGCATTTAAAAAGTTATAAAATTATTTAAAATGGTTTTCCACAACAGATGAAGACTCACTGAAAGTTTTGCCAACGGAAAAGTTTAAATTTTAAATTCAAAATTTAAAGAGACGCGTAGTAAGAATTTGCTACAGTGACGTAGTTATAACGTCTTAGAATAGGACCTTTGGTTTTCGCGATTCTTATTTTATTAGTCTAAGTGCTTATTTTGTAAGCCTAAAGAAATAAAATAATAAATATATTGAGTTTGAGTTCAGTCGTTTATTGCTAGTCTACAATATTATATCGGTCCTTCTAAGTCCACGCACAAACACGGCTCTGCGCTCCTTTTGTGCTAGCATCGCTTTGCGGGAAGCACAGTAAATCCTGCAATCCTCAAACAGTGTCTCATCGTTTTACTCTGGCAATACCTCAGAGACTGCGAAATATTCTGATATACTTGTCATGGATAATCGTCATAGATTTTTAAAAAACTAAAGATCATGTTCGATCACAATTTTCAGCAATGCAGAGCGATGTGGCGCAAAACTATGGCCTAGGTGCTGGTTTGCACCGTGGTTTTCTACCTCTATATGTATTTGTACGAACTATCGCAATACGGACACTATAAAGTAAATTAATGTACCCGTAGTAGCAACGCAGCCCGGCCGCTACTGCAACACCGTAAAAAATTGTGGGGCAACGGCACGATACCTTAGGTCCTGCAATTTAACGGTGTAACATGTCGGACAAAAGTTGATTGCAGTTGTTGACTGGAGCCCTATGAGATAGATAGGCCTAACTTTGATGTTAGGTGTTGTTGTTCACCCATAAGCAAGTACCTATAAATCGTCTGACATTTAGGTGGTCATATTATCCTATATTCCAGATTTGTAGGTATTCTTCCCATTTTTATTCTTTCTAATTTGCTCTATAACCCCTATGTTTACTATGCAAATGCGGGCACAAAAAAGCCACGTTGGCGACTTGAAAAGTTCATCGCATCTTTCGGCTCATTAGTTTGGGACGATTTTTTCCGTCCCTCTAACTTTTGGGGCCCAACTTTTAGTCGACTCTGTGTATCGAACCCTCGGAAAATAAACAGGATCAGAGAGTTTTGGAATCTTTCGCATGAATTGTTCTGTGTCGCTTTACCTGTGGCAACATTGTTTGGAAGCTGTTCATAATTAACTGAAGGCCTATATTTAGTTGTTTTTGTGGTGAAATGTGTTTGCCTGGGTATTCATTAAATGATCTGTGACGAAACCGACGCCTTAATAGTCGTTGATTTAATACGTACAATACACTGTACCTACCTAAAAACATGAACTCTATCTTATGTTTTCTACATCTTGTCGACTTAACGAAAACTCCTCCGTGTTTATTTATGAGGTGCCCGAAAATGTTGTAACTTATTTTTTTTATTTAAGTGAAATTAAACTTTTCGGACGCGTAAACACCAAAACAAAACCAACATCCAAATATATTTCAGCTAAAACATGTCAATGTTAACCAACGCTCCGAGTAAATAAACCCTTCAGGTAAACCAATTTCATTTACACCTCAAAACTCGGGTAAAAAAGCGAATTGGTCGCAACGACCGCCTACGAACGGCGAACGAAAAGTTTTTCGCCGGGGGAAATTACCCAAGTCACAGTTGCAACTTTCATCCGCTCATCGGGACACGGCACAATTTACTTAACTAAACAAGGTCAAACTTTGACACAGTGTGAGGAATGCAGAAGTTCATTTTTGTGGAGATGATATTAGAATGATCATCAAACTTTCATCCCTTCAGTTTAGTTTATATTTTACCATAATTGTTGTTTTTATTACTTGTTGTTTTTACTTACCGCTGCTGCGACGAATCAAGTTTTGGAATAATTTGGAAGTACCTTTGCAATTTAGGTACGTATACTCCCACAAGATCGTTTGTAAGAAGTGTTGTTCGTACAGTTCAAAAACTCTGAGTCATAAAATCTCATAAAAACTAACCTTGTTTATTTTGATGATCCAAGTTAGTCTTCTGAAAATCAGGCAGGTGTGTTTATACCCTGCATAAACCGTGCAAAGTTCCTGTCAAGTGGCCAGCTAATGCCAAAACTCGTGCGTGTGTGGACAAACTTCGGCAAACTTCGGTTATAATCGTAAAAACCTACCGTTCTCACCTAATTGGACCGACTAATGGTTATGCTTAGCGGGTTTATTTTACTGTGGAAATGGTACGCGGGGAAGTAGTTGTTATAAACGGTCAAAGTTGATAAAAGTATCACACTGGTGTCGACCTAATCTTGATCCCTTTTGACCTTCCAGATAGAAGCTAGAAACACACTTTATAATGGTGTTTTATGGCATGTCAGAAGCAAGCTGGTTCTAAGCTTCTGAGCTAATAGGTTCCGTTTGTCCCGAGTGAGTCCTAAAAATTTTCCACTTGTCGGGTACTTGACCCTGTGGTGCAATCGGAAGCGCGTTTCCATACTTAGTGAATGGTTGTGGGTTCAAGTCTCGTCCACGTAGTATTTTTTGGAGATATGTTATAAATTCTTTGAATTTTCCCGTGTTAGTATGTAAGTGCCTTGCTATACAAACAAAAAACCCAAGCTGATTCTAGCTTTATAATGGCAAATTAATTACAACCAAATTAAATCTATGCAGAGTTTGTCATTTGTGATTTTTAGGAACATTTTGCTTTCTCTAAAACTTTTCTGATTAAAACTTCATCGGCGCTAAAGGCAACTCGTAAAACATTTTATATCAACAATAACTGAACAAAAGTAACTTTGCAATTTTACATTTGTGTTGTAAAACTTGGTTTCAAAGTTACTCTTTACCAGGGTTTTGAAAGGCTGCATAAATTATTCAGTATGATGGCAAATTTTATGAGTTTACTGACTTCTGCCAGTAACTTAGCCGTCATCTAGAAGCAAGAAACCAAGGGTCCAGTTCTGCTAACCAATTGCTTCACTATGACAATGGTATATCATCGCAGAATCGTCACGACAGAATATCGGGATATATCAGAGAATCTATAGATTTCGAATACCCCAAACGGTGCCTGCGGCACTATTTGCACGGAGAGATTGATAGAATGGTTTCAAACTTGACTCTTTAACGTTTTTTTTATAGTCAATAGAACTTCGTTTGCCCACAATCTTACCAGATGGAAAGTGACGATTTAGGCGACGGTATATCGATGCATTTCATTAGTATGTCTATCAGTATTTTCTTTAATCTAAGTTAGAATACTGAAACGTGTCATTCTGTGATGATACTATTGTCACAGTGAAGCGTTTAGTTTAGTCGAATAGAGCCTCTGATGGCCATGAATTTCCACTGAGAGATTTGATTCAGTAGTTATCACGTTGGTTTACCTGCTGTTTTGAAAGTCTATATCGTATTTTTTAACATTGAACGTAAATCTCGGTAATAAACGAATTACATAACCTCTAATGAACTCGACTAGGGGCAAATTAAAATATTAAAAAGAATTTTTCACAGTACTTACTATTAATTAACTAAGCGTAGGTTGATTTTTTAATATTTAGGCCAAATATTTAGAGGTGCCTTTCAAAGAGATCAGCATTCCTGTACCTACTGTTTACCCAACTAATCCTTTGGATTTTTATTTACGTTCACAAAAACTTCAGATAATGTCCTCTCTTTTAATGGCACAAAAAATCCATCCTTTTATACCTTTTCGGACTTCGAAGGTATTATTTTCATAGCTTCAAAGGTAGAAATGACAGGTCTCAAAGAAAATACAAAGATTCTTCGGAAAACAGCAAAAACGTTAAACCATTGTCAGAGATTCAGTGACCGGACGCGATACAGAAAAAATGTATGGCTTGATCACTTTTTCGTACTTCACACTTTCGTGGCCCAAGGTTTTCATGGTCCATTCATGGTTCTCGATTCAGTGGCCGAGGCTGGGCAGTGAACGCAATATACTTACACTTTCATAGCCCAAGGCCCACGTGGTCCATCTGCAGGTCCTTCGCTGGGCAGAGAATGAGTTTAATAAAAAGATTAGATGTATTATTTCCTAGAAAATTTTCCGACACAATCTAATGGTCAGCTCACCGCGAGATGCGACCTGACGTTATTGTATTTTCTTCAACGACTTTGATTTAAAATATAACTTTATTCACTAGCTAAAAAAAGATAAAATATATAATATAATATATGAATACTGCCCGCGGTGCCGCGCTTCACCGCGCTTTCGCCAATTTGTATCATATTGCGTAGTAAATAAAGTTACATCTTGAATCAATTTGCGCGCGGCGGCGTCGCGTCCGGCGAGCAGACCCTAAGTCATTGTTTTCTTTCTTTTACTAAATCTGTAAGTACCTAACGCTCCAATAAACCAGATCGACCACTTGCTTACAACAGGTCTCTTGCCATGGTAGCTCACAAACGCTTAAAAAATTGGAACTGGAACTTGGATTCTAAACACTTTTACCCGCATCCCTTACCGTTACACCAATGAGGTTTGCAATAACCCAGCTTCTCAAGATGGTCTACATCTACAAAATTGGCGGTATTAAAGATGTGACGTTTGGCATCGACGGCCGCCCACAAAAGGTGAACTAAAGAGCCACATTTAAGGGAGTGGCAAAATCAAAGAGCCTTTTAGGCTTATTACGTGGTTCGAGGGACGGACGGTGAAAAAAAGTCAAGAGAGAGTTGTCGTCGAAAGTTGAAGAAAATAAGAGAACGCGGTGGCCGACTATTTTCTGGAGTGTATCTAGTAGGACTTTAGAAAATGTTATTGTGAAGGATATTATGCCTTGCAAATGAAGAAATGGATAGAGCTTAAGAATTTTAAACATTTTCAACAGAAACGACAACGCATAGTGTGGCATAAACAGGATTTGTATGAAGCGATTAATTTTACGCGACACGCAACTCAAAAAATAATTAGGCTCGTTTGGTATCAGCCTTACTAAACCCCACTCGACAATTAATTGCATTAAATACATACATATAGATACATATGTATATCTGCTAATATATATTATTTATTGTAAAACCGTGGTTTTTCTATGTCATTTTATAAAACGGAACCCTGAAATCCCCTTGTTTCAGTGGTGGGTCGGTAATGCAGCGATTACGCTGAGTGTCGTGACCGGCCGAACAATAAGCTCTGACCGAAAAAATATAGAGTCCATTTGACATAAAAGCGTTTAGAATTTTGGAAATTGTTTTTATAAATGTATTTTTAGTAGCGCTAGACCTAAAGCCTCGCTCGCTTTTAATCTCTTTAAAATGTATGTAAATTCATATATTTTTTTTAGTACTAAACTAAAAAATGTTACCCTTAGTATGCAACAAAAATGTTACGCATAGTATTATTTTTATTTACACGCAAATAAATTGGAACGTGTTTGTATTAAATTTAACTTAAACATGACGAAAGTACAATATCGAGTGATGTAATTACAATGTATTAAATGAAACTTGTAAATAATCTTACGTTATTATTTTTTTTTTTTTTTACTGACTGGCAGCCTAGTGTAGCCCGGGGATTCTTAGCACCCCCTGCTCCGCCGTTACCGTGGCCGCTGCCATGGCCAGGAATAGCGAGGCGGCCGGGAACTGGGGGCCACTTTTTCTTGGCGTGTCTACTCATATGGGGGGGGGAACGCCCATAATCCCCACGCTGGGCATGCGGGTTGGGGATCGCAGTGCAATTTAGTGTGCTGCAAGGGACGCTGCTGCCCGCCCCCCGGTGTATGTCCCTTAGTCGCCTCCTACGACACCCACGGGCAAAGTTGGGGTGGTGCTATTCTATCTAGGCCGACACCACACAGCCAACGGAGCAGGAGATTTAATTTTAGTTTATTAAGTGATCTAACAGTGTTTAAACATGTATGCTAAAATAAGGTCAAATAAAGGATTACACAGAGAAAGTAAAAATATTTAAGAGAAAGGTAAATGAAGCTAATTAAATAAAAATATTAATAATTAAAACAAATAAGTACCTAGTACTAAATATGTCTAGATATTTGGATGTGTAGAGGTTTGGGTGTTCGTTACCTCTTCATGCCAAAACAACGATCGGGCATGAAATTTTTCATAAAAGTAGTACTAGGCCTGGATTACATTACATACTACATTATAGACTTTTTTAAACCCCAAAACCGCATTACTAAGCCGCTGGCAGAAGCAAATCCTTGATAAAGTTCCATTTCACTTGGCTGTATTGCTGTCGACTAATATAAATTCCTGATCGGTACCAGCGGCATTTTCCGACACATACCTACAGAACTACATTAGATGCGTGCGATGCTATGAGTATAGTTACTTATCGATGCATGTACGAGCGGTATAGTCGAGGGAAAAATTACAATGATTCGCTATTCATAAATAAATAAATAATACTGGACAATTCACACAGCATTATCTAGTCCCAATGAAAGCAGAGCTTAGAGAGAGAGTTATGGGTAGCGGATAACTGATATACATAATACAATTACATAACATTGATAGATATTTTTTAGTTCATAGAAAACGACCAGAACACCTGAAACATATAAGCGAAAAAAGTACAAGCGCATCATCGTATTGAGAAGATAGATAGGCAGGACAACCTTCAAGGAATGCGCCACTTTTTCGAACGCAAAGTGAAGTTCATCTTCAGTTGCGGGAGAGAATCTACCTACACTACGAAAATAATGTACAAGAATAATTTAATTTAATTGCAAAAATTGTGTGCATACCATAAAGTAAAGGTCCTAAATCGAATTAAAGTAGGTATCAACAATTTTATTAAATTTTATCGGACATACAATAATATAATACAGTGTATGTAATACATTTTTTCCCCGCCAGTCCACTAGGACGGATGGTTCGTTTAAAAATAAATTAATTGTGACGATTCGCGCCAAGACAGCGTGCCGCATGTTCATTACCGACACTAGATTAATTTATCGCCTTTAACAAAGTGTCTTCACCATGTCTCCACTCATCCATTCCTGATAATCTTATAAGATCCCTTGAAGTTGGTATAACTTAACCATAAGTAGATAGATTCTAAAGATTCTCGATTCTTTAAATCGAAAAATCATAGATTAGGAATAAAAACATCTTTATTTAGAGCAGTAACAAATTTACTTAACTAGTTCCTTAATTACCCAACAACATAAAGACTAATAACTTATTGAGATTAAGATTTCAAAGTATGCTCAAAGAATTAAGCATACTTTTTTATTCGTTAAGGATTCATTGAAGTTTGTATTTTTTATCCTTTGTATAGTATTAAGCAAAATTGGAAAAGCATAGACACTTTAATCGAGTGAAAATGATTTTTCCGGGACTGTACTGTTTTACCCATATAGAAATCTAAATATTAGTGCCTTATTATTTAGATTTCTGTGGTTTTACCAATACCTGAACCTTGTACCTGAAGCATAATTTTCACTCGATCTTTAGTCTTTTCGGGTCATGTATGGATCTAGTCCAAGATCCATGAATCCACTACATTGACCCACATTTGGCGTAAACTACGGCACAAACACTGATGACAAATTGTCGACTACACTACATTGTTTGTGTGTTTGTACAGTTTGCGTGATTGATGATCACTTACGGCTAATTAGATAACGCACAATGTCTGGGGAGTGCTTTCGTATGGTGAACAGATGTGGTTCTAGTATCTACGTGTCTCCGCTTACTTATAGGTACAGATTGTATCAAAGTACTTGGTCGCTGTATTTCATTTCATTTATTTTTGCTCGCATGTAAAATATTCTTAGATTCTAGAAGTTAATGGTTAGTTTAGTTGCCACTTGGTACATGCACTTTGAAAGGGCACTGCTAAACTAAGTTCGAATTTATTTACACATGTCAAATAGAATTTCAAAATACTCTCCTATATAAATAGTTAAATAAATATCATGCAATAACATAAAGTTAGATAATAAAGTTAATTAAACTAAATTTTTTTGGTCAGTTATTCATTGTAAATTGACCATTTTATTATAATTATCACTTGCAAGCTATATCACCCCAACTCCCTACCCTTTGGCATCGGTTCGATTCTTGTTTAAACGGACCTGCCAATCCTAAGCATCCATTACTCAATGATAGCTCGCAGTGATGCGTGTCTTCTAAAATAACCCAGCGCTGAGTGACAAGCGTTCCTCACTCCTCTTACGTGATGTCTACATCTCAATATATCGATTCAGTATAACGACTAAGTGGTTTTTATATATCACAGTTATAGTTGCCGCCGCTTCGTACGTGTAGTAGATGTACTTAATAAGTATTTGTCCCATATATCTATAAAGTATGAAATGTTTTGAGAAATCATATAAACTTAATAAAAAAAGCGAACAAAATTTGACAAACACCCTAGAGTGTTTGTCAGGTCTCTACATAGTCTAGGCCCTAGACTATGTAGAGACCCAAATTGATTACACTAAAAGATTACCAATATAAGAAAAGTGGTGTGACTCGATGTGTAAAAATATTAATGAAATACCTAATGATATCAAATTATATATAAAATTAAATTGTTTAGATAGCTGAAGGACATATTTTTTATGATATAAATGATTTTTTTAATGCTAGATCTTAGATATCTTATTCATTATAATAATTCCATGCTAGAATATGTCTTTAGTCATAACTCATAAGTGTATTATGAAGACTTATACCACCTTTATAAAATAGAGATGGAATTTGATCTCTCTTTGGGCTTTTTTTATAAGGTGTATAAACACCTTGTTCACACGTGTTCTTACAATCAATTGAGTTGATATATTTTGAATTTTCTGTTTTTTGGTGATGAAATAAAAGCACTATCTATATCTTTTTCGTATATAATAGTGGTTGGTGCTGTACGCCGTAGCGCGGCGCACCGTCGCAGCTAATGGCAAACAATCGAGTTATTCGTAAACAACCGCGTGTTTGTACACTGAAACACACTGCACTCAAAAAGCGGCAATATTCATGTCAGTTCATTGACTCGTCGACACCATAATATTGAGTGGTCCATAAAAAGATTGAAGTAAACAAAACATCAAAGTGATCACATTATTTCCTAGTTTTAATATGTAATTTTAATTTTGTGACGTGTCTAAGAGTCCTGTGAGGTCAAAAGAAATAAAGCACTTTGATTCGATTTTTTTTAATGATTGTTTAATCCATATTAATGTCATTAAAGCTAAAGTAGACAACAGCACCGTCTAGGGATATTTTGTAAAAAGTTTTTAAACTCTAGCAATACTAACCGCTTTTAAGATCTTTTGAAGAAACTTTTTTTTATAGGACTTTTTTAACGATTCCAAATTTGAATTTAATTCAGTCACTCTGCCTGTTACCTTTTTACACCTAAACGGACCTTAATGAAGTTAAGCAATGAGGTCCGTACTCCGCAAATTGTTGTCCCAGAAAAGCGCATGCAAAGCCTAGCTAGTACAGGAGAGAGAGAGACAGAGAGAGCGCTAGTAGGATATAGATAAAGTTATATAAAAAAGGTGAAGTTTTTTTAACGAATTTCTAAGAAGATATAAGATAAATAGATATTTTTGACAAAAATATCATGTCAAAATTATCACACATTAGCACTTTTAGAACCAGTTTCAAATTCATACGAAGAAATAAATGACTACGTTCGGCCATTTTCCAAGGTTTCCATAGATAATGACATAGTATACATATAATATACATTTAAGTGTTTAGTTTTAGGTAATATGCATTTTTTCTACAACTACCGCATCAATATTTTGTTGGAGTGAGAGTTACCAATAACCATTCTTTATCAAAAAGCAATTATTGCCCAATCGGCTAATTCGCAGATCGATAACGTCAACGTGTAAATAATTGTTCATGACCAGTTCCGTTAATAACATCCGATATTTGTTGTTGAATCAAATTATAACGGGTTAATTTGTTTGCGTTCAATAATTGATATGCGAGAGTTTATTGACCAACGTAAATGTGTTGTGGTTATGAGCTTTAAAAATATAGTGGTGTAAACTAGCTGTTCTTGAGTGGAGACCAAGACTCGGTAAACGTAGTGTAGGACGCCCTCCGGCAGGTGGAATGACGACCTGCGAATGACTGCAGGCAGATAGCAGCTGTATGCATCAAGCTGGAGAGCGGACGCTATGGCTCTCATTGTGTCGAGTTTTTGATAGATTTTCATTGAAAACTCAAAAATTCAAGACAAAAGAGAAAAATCGAGAGATACGAGATGAGTATTCGAGCGTTACTGAGCTATTTAATTTTAAATCACCATATATTAGGTACATGAGATGATGGAGACCAGTGAATTCACTGTGGTATTTCTCAGAAGGCCGTGGATAGATTGCTATTGTTTAAAATATTCATCAGGATAGGTACCCCGACACCGATCGTCGTGTGATTACAAACAAACAATGAAATATTTATAAACCCATACGTCATCCGCGAATCTAAAGATGTTCCTAACCGATTGGTTGTTAATCATATGTGGCACTTTTGCAATCCATACGAATATTCATCATCATCAGCCTATATTAATGCACTGCTGAACATAGGCCTCCCTTAATGATGGCCATAACGCCATGTCTTCAACTTGCCGCATCCAGCATCTGTCTGCAGTATATCGCAGATTGTCTCCCCACCTGGCGGGAGAAAATCCTACACCACTTTTGCCGAGTCGCAATCTCCACTCAAGAACTCGTTTACCCGAGTGGTAGTCGATTCTTCGTGAGTTATGGCCGCATACAGCTAACCGATCGTAATGAAATTCGGCAAGGAAGTAAATTGTATCCCGGGGACGGACATAGGCTACTGGAAAAGTGCGTGCAAAGCCGCGGGCAGCACCTAGTTAGTAATATATTTTTAGTGCGCAGAACTACTGAAACAACGCTTGCCTCAGTAGTTTTGAGCAGAATTTTGCATGGAACTACTGGAAATTGGCGTATCATTTTCTACTACGTACCATTTTCTAATCTTTAATTAGGTAACGCTATGAACTCTAACGAAATTTTGTGGTATCACTCAGACCACTTTAATTTTATGTGTCTGAGCAGGAGCTAACAGTGAAGACACTGACATTTATTATGTTATTTTTTAATTTGACAGAAAACTACGTTAGTCACCCCCCAATATTCAAACCCATTGCAAGCAGTAAGCGCGTCGCAATTGTTTTTTTTTTATTAAATATTGATAAAAAACGCCACTTGAGATATGTAACCCCTTAAACGCTACTCTGATTTATGCAAGTCTCAATGTTCATTGAATATTGTCGAAGAATGGCGATTTGAGATGTTATAAGCACATCTCAAATCTCCATTTTTCGACAGTCTGATTTGCGATTGAGTATTCAAGAATTCACATTTAGGCTTAAGGGGTAATTAAATGTGAGAACAACTACCTAACCTAAACGTTAAATGCATGAAAAAGACTTCAGATTGTGATTAAAGTTCTCTTGTTGCAGATGCACCATCCAATACAGATGAAGCCGGCTGACAGTGAAAACAGAAATGGTAAGTACCTACTTATAGTAATGATTCAGATTCAATAACTTTATATCTGTAGGGTTACAAAATACAAATCAAATCTAATTTTAAACTATACATAAATTATTGTCACTTATGTAATAAAGTGTTATTTAATTATTTTTGTCGTAATAGGTTTTATTTGTCTTATCAACTGCTCTTGAAAATTTAGGTAGGTTTCGGTAACTTTCGCGCTTTTTAACATATTGGTCACAGGGCGACCGTCAGTCGCCAATCGCTGTAATGCGATGGAAACGTTGGGGAAAATTAAACAAAAGTTAAGCAATAAATAATATTTAATGACATTAGTTTAGGTGTTGAAGGAGTCGCTAATATCGTCGCGTGTGGTCTAACCTAATTATCTTTGAACAGAAATGTCTTTGTCTATTGATAGAGGATATATAATAATACTGTTGATAAGCTATAAATAATTGAAAGACGCATTTCGTTATCTAGTAGACACATCTGATCCGTATCCGATTATTTAGAGAATTCGGTGTATATTCTCGGATTCTATATATACGGATACGGGATACAAGCGCTCATATGTACTACGACTACTTCCGACCGTTCACGCATTCGGAACGGATACGGAACTTACTTAACTAGGTATGCCTAGTGTCTCTAACTTATTCAGGCTTCAGTGTCCACTTAAGAACTATAGGTACATTCGCGTGGTTACCTACATGCCTGGCTACGAGATACCAAGGACATACCCATTTTGAAACTATTCACTTACAATATGTTTGCATGCCGAGCTAATGTTGAGATAACAAACAATGACAATGCTGTCCCTTACTAAGAAACTCTTTATGAGAACATTTTTGATGCAAACGAGGAAGTCTTGCGACAAAAAATTCAGATTTTTTTTAAAATAATAAATAAAATTAAAATAAAAGAGGTAAATAAATATATAACATTACATACTTATCTTAAATACATTATTACCCCCACAACTGTTACTTAATGATAAAAACATTTAATAACAATGTTTTTTTTCATTTATAACGGGATATTTACCATCATTTGGTTTTTGAGTTTTCCAAATATTTCGACACAGATTAATGCGCCTTGATCACGAAATAACTGAAGGCACTGTGATCATGGTAAATATCCCGTTTTAAATGAATTTTAATTATTTAACTGGGTGTTTTGCCATATTGACCCGCTGATCTGAGACCTTCATTTGACTGTGATGTAACTGGCGATGGATCAAAGACCCACAACAATATTCGCTTTGACCTTCGAACGATAAACACCGTGATTTCTCTGAAAACAGTCATAGCATTGCAGCGAGAACCAATTGAATAAGTGTCTACATCTTATTACAAAGCGCACACAAGCGCATTGATCGATTGAACTGCATAATACATGGAAGATACAGAGTTATACATGTTGTGTATATGAACATGATGTAGGTTATATAGATCAAGAGCTAGTATAGGTGTTGTTCGTTTCAGTTCTTGTTTAACTTTTTAATGACATTAAATACCTTTATAATGTCATTAAAAACTTAAATAACAGACCGTATGCACCGCAGCTCATTTAATAACAGAAAGACATAGTATCCGCCCTTATTTTTTTATATTAACCGTGTGTATTTCCGCTCATATGTTTTTTTTAAACTAAGAATTTAGTGTTTATCACAGAGTTCTTAGATTTTTCATCCTTTCATAGGCTAAATTCGCAGTTTAGGTATGCGCGGAAAATTTATCCCACACTGTCTCCTGATATATCAATATCAGAGTGATAGGTCCCAATCTGCCTAATATCAATCAACGTGATCAAATATCTACATAATATATTGCCCTTGTCTGAACCTAAGGTGCCGTGACTATGCAATGTTCTAGATACTAATTGGAAACTATATCCATATTATTTACCTATCTGTCAATATTAATTTGATAATCTAACTCAGCTGTACCAGGCGATGCTAAAAACTAGTTAAGCGACGCAGGAGGTTGCGGGTTCGATCCCGCCTCGGGACAAATAAATAATAAATAAATAATGCTGGACAAATTCACACAGCATTATCTAGCCCCATGGTAAGCAGAGCTTGTGGTATGGGTACTAGATAACTGATATACATAATACAATACATTACATAGATAGATATTTTTTATTATACATAAAAAACGACCAGAACACCCGGAACAAACATCTGCAGATCGTACACACAATTGTTCCGAGGCGGGAATCGAACCCGCAACCTCCTGCGTCGCAGGTGGACCTTCGCCCACCGCGCCTCATCGGTCGTAATGTTTGTACCTGCAGATATTTTTTCCAAATGTTCTGAATATTTTATATGTATTAATAACATAATGTATAACATAACACAAGTTCTACTTACAAAGCTTGCGGCCAAATAGCATTATTAAGCCCCAGTGTGAATAGTACCTACAGATTTATTTATACGTCAGGGAATAAATATATACCAACGAGCAAAATTGCCACTTAAACCCATTTGAATCACTAAGGCGAAACAGTCACGGAAATATTCAATACATGCAGAATTACCAAGCGCTCGGTGAACCTCGAAGAGTGCGCTGAACATCATCCATTCAGCAATAATGCACGCCTGTTCCGAGGAGCCAAATACAGCGGAACCAATTGGCACTGCCACTTTGGATCATAGACTAAACACTAGACGTAGATAAGTCTGTTAGTAGAGCAGTCGTTGAAATTTTTACTATAGATTATGTAACGTATAAAAAAAATACATTTCTAGTACAAATAGTATGTGCGTATTAAACGAGTAGATATTAAAACTTCTAAAGAAAAAAGGTTGATTTTTTTTAACGAATCTTACACTAAAATAAAGACTTATCGGGATATTTAACACGTTTCTGTTTAGTGTTTTAGTATTACTTGTAATGATTGTTTCAAAAATTTCAAATGTTTCCCTGTTCTTATCCCTGGTAGTAAAATATTATCTATTTGTTAGGGAACAATGGCATAGTGGTTTTAAATATACTTCTATATAACTGACTGTTATTAAGTTCAATTATTATCTATACTAATATTATAAAGAGGAAAGGTTTAATTTTTTGTTTGTTTGTGTGACCTATTTGAAAAATTATTTCACCGTTGGGAAGCTACACTATCCGCAGTGAACATAGGCTATATTAAAATTTAGAAATGTGAAATTAGAATTTAACATTTTTTTTTCATTTTTTTTTGCATAACTAGCTGTTTCCCGCACAGCTAGTTATGCATTATCTGCAAAGGTGGATAGCCTATAAAATTACTGATATTTTAATCATCATTTTCTATAATTCCAAAATCGTACCGCCCATTAACAATATCAATAAAATTTTACGTGCTTTATCGAAGCCTCGTCTACTCTGTTCGATCTATGCTCCTTGGACTCTGCAAACACGTCACGTTCGCGTCTGCTCCGAGCTGAGTGTGCGCGTGACCATTTTTCGAGTTCCAATCGTAGGTGCCGCCGCTTGTTTTGGTGTGCGGCAGTGATTGTGTTACATGGCTCGAACGGTCATTATTGTTGAATTGAAATATTATTCTTTTGTAATTTGACTCATATTCCGTAAAGTTAGACGATAGAGCACGCTTATTGGTTTTCTGTTTATTAATTGAAAGGCGTTTTTAAAAAATTACAATTACTTGTGTTGTTGCTTGTTAAGGATATAGATTTGCTATGTGGCATTTTATTAATGTCAAAATAGTTCGACTGGTAGGCCAAGTACGGGGCTTGTCTATGTTGTCTATGGTAGAATAGAGACAAATTACGTCATTTTGACATCGAATGCGTAAATTATTTCTAATTCGCTCCTTCAACTTCAATAATGTATGCAATGTATGACGATACGATGTCATTAATATCTATTCTACTTGGAGAACTATCCCCGTGCTTGACCTTCAGAGTCTGAAGGCCAATCTAAAAGCGGCGACTTTTTAGTCTGAACTTCAGATTAAAAAGTCGCCGCTTTTAGTTTGAGATTAAAATGGCAGAGAACCTCAACAGCTTGATGACTTATGAAACTCCATAGCGGCCTTTCTTCTTCCGTTAAAAAAAAAAGATCCATGCCGTCTATTGAGTTTTCATGAGAAAAGGTTTTGTTTTTTCTTTTTTGGAAATTCCTCATTGTTATTATTATTCTATTTCTATACTCCTGCATTGAATCACAAATTAATTGCATTTGAATATTCTTCATATCTATCTCGCATCAATAATTCTAATGTCTGAGCTCTGCCATGCTGTTACAAATTGATATTGTCCGTTTTATGAATGAGGCTTGTTCCAAGTCACATCAGAATAAAAGACGTGATAATCAATATTTGGAACTTTATCAAATGAATTGGACTCTACGATTAGGCGGTTTGCCAAATATGTGTACCCACCAATCGTTGTGTTATGAGCTGTATACATACAAACCAACGTATTAGTATAATGATAATGCGTAACGAGTAAAGTGAAATTCTCTTAACTCTGTGCATCTTAGATGTTTTTTGTACAAAAGAGTTTTCTAAACAAAAAATATATTGGGAGATTATAATTTACGACATCGGGACAGACCGCATAAAATCTAAACAATTAAGTTTTTGTAATATTCATTATTTAAAGTAAAAGTAAAAAGATTTTTATTTTGTCAGAACAGAACGGAGATTCTTATAAACTAAACTTAGATTAACAGACGATAGCAGATCGTATCACAGCGCTGGTCTTACGTGGAGACCGTGGTGCGCAAGGTGGACTAATATAATGAGGAACCAAACAAAAATATAAATTAATCAACAGAAACTAAAACTGTATGTACTGTAAACAATATTATTTAAAATAAAATACGTATATAAATTTTAGAATGATCTTTGTACATTTAAAATAAAATAAACCTGTTAAAACTACAATGAGATTGTTAATATGTAATATTATCTATTTTTTTTAAATGAAGGCAAAGAACGGCTTATTTGAACTGGATGTATGTGTTGAGACTCAATTAGTACTTTTTTAAATAAATTTTTGAAAGTGTAAACGGACTTTAATTGAAAACTTTAATTTTTATAACTTTCATTTGTTTACGCGTCGCAGCGCGACTGCAGTTATGTGTGCCTTGTTTTTTTTTTTTGCTAAGTTTTCTTACTATGTAATTATGCATGATATTATTTATTTATTTATTTTAAGCCGTTACTGTCCCACTGCTGGGCAAAGGCCTCCCTTTTCTCCTTCCACTCCTCGCGATCCAACGCTGCAACAGGCAATGATGGAAGATATATATATATGATATGTACTGTGTTTATTTATAATTTGTTCAGTTATGTCTTTGTTTACAAAAAATAACTTGGATACTAGAACCGAGTAGGTATAGTTATTCACAAGTGGAGTCATAGGCCATGTCCTGATAGAAATAGCAAGTCGTTCGGGCGCAATCACTATACCGTATAAAACGGGTCAATCATATTATCCATCTATGTACTTTGGTTGGTAAAACCTTCATTTTATACGCTTTTTACGGCTTTCAGATCGGTTTACCATTTTAGCTTCGTTTTTTACTTTTTGGTTTAAAGTGATCCTGATTGAAAACGTAATAAATTAATATTTAATGCAACTCACTAAAAATGACTCTACCATTCTAGTGGAAATCACGTAGAATACATAAAAATTGTTATACCTATTTATCAAATAACACTACTAAATATTAATACTTACTTGTGTAGGTGCATATAGTAGAGAAACTAACTTATTTTCTCCTCATATTTTTTGGTAATAGTTAAGTCGAGCACTCTTCAATGGATAACCACTTACCTACTACCTACCTTTTAGAACTTTGAATTTAATTGGCGTAATCTAAATCTGTGTTTTCAGTCCGTACAGTTTCTATTCCCAAGGTAGGTTTGCCAGTTTCTCGTGTACTAATTTGTATATCTAATACGCCGTGAAGGCTTTAGCAATAACTATTGCGATACAATTGTGACATTTGAGGTAGTTTACGAATTCCTCACATTTTTGTTTCAGTTTTTGTTGATTGTATTTTGTCGTTGTTTTTTCTCTGCGTAAAATACCAGCATTGTTTTACGTCGATGAGGTAATTGTGAGCTTGCTCTACTTTTCCTGTCATGATAATTTCTGGTCTTTGAGAATTATTTATAATATGCAGGTTCATGAGGTTTGTTTAGTTTTACTAATTCCATTAATCTGTTATTCCTAAGTTGGTTTAACATTCAAGATCTGGAGACTAATTATTAGATTTAGTGTTTCGCTCCACTCGTAAACTATTTACAGTCTACCTGAGTAGTCAGTGCGCTCTATCAACAACTGGAGGAGGACAATTGAGTCGCGGGCACCGACGGACGCAGCTCATTAGCAAGGGGGGAGTGGAGGGCGAGGTGACACCACGAGGAGTGATCGAGCGTCATCTGTCAACAGAGGCGCGCGCGCACCTCCGTCCGCGCGTCGCCGCAGTAGCGTCGTGAGCGCGGTCCCACGTGCACGTGTATTGGTGTCATGCAATGTAAAAGAAGTGAAGTGACGTGAACAAGGATGCGCGGTGAGGCGGCTGGCGGGAGGGGGAAGAGTGGCTCGGCGAGGAACGGGGGCTACCCGGCCATCAGCGCCGCTTATTGGCTACCGCCGTCCAACCCCACGCCGTACCATGTCCCAGGTTCGATTGCAGTTCGCCCGGTGCATTGAAATTCGGCCTTATGTGTACGGCCTTGGACCTTACGTGCTGGCATTAAGCTGCTTCATGCTGTTTCAGTCTTGCAATTCTGAAATTTCAGACAGGCTTAATACATAATGGTGAATTTGGATGACTGGGCGCGCTGAATGTAGCCTATTTATCAATGAAAACTTTTAGTGTAGACTCTGATAAGGCCTCACCTGAGCTATGACTCACTTCTCACATAGATGATTATTTGCAATGTTACAAATTAGTGCTTATCGTTGACATTAATAAGCAGCTTCAACGCAATAACCAAATTAGGTTTTCCGTGTTCACCATTAATTCCAAATGTGGGAATGGGGTTGAGGAAGGATAAATCATAGCTATAATCTTAAACACATAGTTAATTCTAAACTCCTGCTTAATGTGTCTTCAAAGTACCTAGATACACCACATATGCTTAAAGTTATCACCTGGCAATCTGTTTTTGTTACTGCCTGCACGCACAGATCAAGTCTTTTGTGACTCCAATATCAATTTTACCGACACAAGCCCATCCAAGAAATAGGATCGCGTAATCTTACGAACCGTACAATTGAAACTGCTGTTTCGCGGCTAAAAAACTCCGTCCATGACCAACATTAGACGTAATTATCCTCATAATTACCGCATCGTGTCCATTATTTCTAAATGAGTAGCAGCTCTTTTTCACTGTCTGCAAGGGTCGAGAATTGCATGGTCCTAAACTTATTACCGGACAAAAAAATCCTAGCTGATGATTTCACGCGGAGAGTCTCGCAAAATTGTTACCTAATTATTGTGCGTCTGTCTCAAATGTGGGTGAAATAGAAACGCTAGCAAAAAAGTTTGACTTTTTTCAGTACTAGTTGGCATTTCAAGGTTTTCTTCGAATTTTCCGGCATCCACGTGGCGTTATCTGTCAACTCTATTTTCCAGCAATTTTTTACCCATTTGAAATGGAAAGCGTGCTGGCATTGACCGATATGTTAACTGAAAAACCATATATTTATTTCCATATATTTGTGTCCAGCTGCTGAAGTAGTCAGGAGTAGTCTTTTATACAGGATACAACGTAACATGTGTACTGAGCCGGAAAAATGTCATTCTGAACCCGAGGGGATCAACTTGCCAAAACGATATTTTAATTTCGAATATTCTTTGAAAAAACTAAATATTATTTTCTTCCTACTCGTGTTCTTTTACACACAATCTTGCATTATAAGTTTAGTTTAATGTATGGACCATGATTCATGATTATCTTTGCATTATTCTAAGATTATATGTATAACTGTTTTGTATGTAACGTTTCTCATTGTATGCATCTGTGCATCACTTTATAGCTAAAAATATAAATAAACAGCAGAGGGCCCATCAAACACCCCTGAGTGAAACCAAATTACTCATAACAATAAAGTGTCACAAAGTCCGTACGTACGTTCAGATAAGGTTAGGAAAATAATAATTAGCATACAATGCAGACAAGCTTAGAATAAAGATTTTTGATGTGGCACGCCGTGTGCCTACATAGGTACATAGCGTTACACTCTTAGTATTTCCCGTTAGTGTTAAGTTTCAACAAGTGAACTCTACGTAAATGCTTTTATCTTTCTGTGCTTAGGATTTGGAGTACTGTAGGCTTAAAAGCAATTTGTCGTCTTCATTACATTATGATTATTAGCATGCATAGTAGTTAAGCCGAGAATGTTGCTAATAAACATATTTATCTATAATAATAATGTTGACAATCCACACATCTAGCCCCAAGTTAAGCAAAGCTTACTGCGTACCTAATATACCTACTTAATACAATATATTACATAATTCATTCGTATGAACGATGGCGTACTGCATCCATAATTATTCATGAAATTGTATATAGCATAATTCTATTTTGTCAATCATAAAACTACTGACACCATAAAATCTGGCTAAAACATGCTAAAACCCATTGTCTGATGAATTCCAAACCCGATGCAGAAAACCGTATCTAAATCGGTCGAGCCGTTTTGTAGATAATTGAGAACATTGATGTGCATTTCCACACACAAACATACAAACAAACTACATCTCACCCTAACCGCATATACATAATATGTACCGTCTCCGTTCCGTCGCGGGTAAAAATGGAGTACCTACCTTGTCTAAATCTCTTTACTTACCGTTACGAATAAAATAATATTTAGCGAGTTATTTATTTTTGTTACCTCTGAACAACAAAGTTCTTATATCTCTGCAATGTTTGCGTATCGTACATTTCTTCAATTTATTTTGGCAGCATTTGTCAAGTGCAATAAATTCGAGACTGAATTATTTCGTTACATTTAGGTGTGCCAGAAACTCGAAAATACGTTAAACAACAATAGTTTTATTTTATTGTGTAATTGTACTGGCGAAATACTAAGAATTAAGTAATAATATTACTTGGATTTCATAATCATTTCCGCCTTAACTTTCAATGTGAATGTTGATTAGAATGGTCCACGCAACTTTCAGTGATAGTGAACAGAAAAATGTCTTATATACATATTTATAGTATTTTTGATTGATTATTCAATCTTATTGTTATGGTGGTTTAACGTTCACCATTTAAGATAATGATTTTGATGTTGATTGGTTGGGACAGTGGGTTAGCATAAAAATCCCACGGAATTCTTTTGTTTCATCTAATACCAGTGGCCAATAGTACGTTGAATAGGACATTTTGCATACCCTATCCATTCCTGACATTACATGAGCTGTCTATTGTTATGCGTCTCGATCGTCTTGATCAGCAACGACTGAAATAAATCTGGTGTGTATCCTTGTTTTGTTCTGTACTGTCTGTCACATGACTAGCAGACGAGTCGATAGTTTTGTGCCTTGCACATTGAACATTTACTTATTAATTCAGGATAGCCCATCCTGAATTAATAAGTAAATGTTCAGTATTGGTAATATGTTGCCATAATACCTATATTCTTCCTTAAATTATTTAGTTAAAATTTAGTAAATATTGGTAGGTATGTACTCAACAATACTACGAAATAAATGTTGCAGTAACACCTACCTATTGTCTTCCCAATTACGGCCTATATAATAGGAACAGTGCAATGTGTTCCAAGCGTTGCAGAAACGTGTGAAAATATTTTCTTATAAACACATTGAAGTTGAGATCATTATAAGACTTACAAGTAAATTATTAGTTGATTTAAAGTAAGTGTATATTTTAATTGTTTACTTACAGTTTCTCATAAATCTAAGGTTCCCATGAAGAATTCTCACTACAAAATAAAAGCGAAAGTTGGTATGACTTTTATGACAGCTATGTCGTATGACCTTGGTGATGAATGTGGTGATGCCAATAGTGTTGCCCATTGTTAGTTACCTGAAAGATATAAAGGCACATTCTTTATGAGAAAGACGGACAGCTTGGACGGCTCTACTTCTGCAACGCACTGTTTTTTCTCTATCTACACAGGATCTTTTAAAACAGACCTAATAGTTATTTGGGTAAGCACAGCCGCGAGCGTGCAATATAGCTAAGCATAAATCAAATTGCGAATCATGTCGGTATTAAAATGTCATTCAGGCAATTACAATCCAGTTTGCAGCATCACAAATATAAATTAAATACTGAAATATTAGGCAACTACCAATTAATTTGGAAATTTGGATAAATCGAGTTTCTAATGCT
This sequence comes from Eupithecia abbreviata, assembly GCA_943735965.1. NCBI lineage: Eukaryota > Metazoa > Arthropoda > Insecta > Lepidoptera > Geometridae > Eupithecia > Eupithecia abbreviata. Next base: position 7,279,904 of record OX030982.1, on the reverse strand, counting down.
ACCTAAACATAGATTAAGTTTAGGTAGCATTAGAAACTCCCAACCCTCAACCTTAGTGTCAAGTTTTCCATAGGTAATTATCTACAATTCATAGAATTTTATACAACCAATATATTTTCTATAATTGTGGTTTTGGAAGAAAAATGCCATCCGCAAGCAAACTTGCAACGCCAGGGATGCATGCTAGCAGATTCATAAAATAGCGATTTGTAGCTTGGCGTGTAATTTACTTGGCGCTCGAGAACTAATTAGCGAAATGGGCAACGAGGTTAAACTGTTCGACTATTAGTTTTCTTTGAATGTTTGATTTAAAAATGGAAACGGAAAAACACTGACTCGAACCAATTGATGAGGTTAGCCTGATTATTATATTCCTAGCTTATGGTTTGAGTGCAGGGTTTGGAGAATGTTTGAAGCAACGCATGGTTTTAAAAGGATATTTATCGAATAATATGCATGCATCGCCAGAGTTTTATTGTAGCGTAAACTAAGCATAATTAATTTTATCTTTCACTAACTCCGTTCCAAAATACTGGTTTTCCTTCTGATAAGGCCAATTTTACGATACACTAAAACTTTACGCGTTTTAATTTCATGGGTTTTTGAGTAATTAGCCTGCTTTGACATTGGGAAATAAATACCATAATTATTACATTCGATAAATGTGTACCTGTTATCCTTAGGAACATATTCCAATGTCGTCATCAATAAAAAATTAATACCACAACATGTCCGGGGCATTGTTTACAGAGATCACAATGAGCATTCCTAACGAACGTCGGGCATGTTGTTCGACGCGTTAAATAAACAAATGAACCGCTGTGTTATGTCATTGGCATGATCTTAGTTACCTATGAGGACCTCTGTGATGCAGTGGTTATGGGTTCAATCTATTCAAGCGTCAACATTATCATCACAAGGTTTTGCAAGGCTAAATGACGACCGATGTGGCGCGGCAGGCGAAGGTAAATTAAAATATTTAATTATAAATAACGTGCAAACATCTAATAATCTTTGACATCAAATTATATAAGTTCAATAATTTATTATATATAGTAATAAAAACGCTGAACATTTACCACTTCCATAATAAACTAAGCTGTAAAGTCCAGTCTATTAATACATGCATAGTTAGTTTAGTCAGTAAAGTTTATTGTATTTGTTATTCGAAGAATATAAGGCAAACGTGCCTTGCCTATTAAAGTAAGAAACAGTATGACCTCCTTAACGTCTTTATCACACTTGCAGTGCTAATTTACATGTAAGTAGGCGCCATACATTCAGACCTTCATAAGTTTCTCCAATTCCTTTTATGATCCATACTATACAAAAAGATCAAACGCTCACATATTGGTCTTTAATCTTTGCTTCTTTCATCATCATCATCATCATTATCAGCCTATAGCAGTCCACTGCTGGACAAAGGCCTCCCCTAATTAGCGTCATAGCGCCCTGTCTTCAGCTTGCCGTATCCAGCATCTGCCTGCAGTTCTTCGCAGGTCCTCATCCCCCACTTGGCCGGAGGACGTCCTACACTACGTTTGCCGATTCGTGGTTTCCACTCTAGAACACGTTTACCCCACCGGTTGTCGGTTCTTCGCGAGATATGGCCGGCTCACTGCTTCTATACAAATTCTTAAAATTATATCGTGTTGTAAATGTACGTATATGAAAAACAAAAACATCTATCCTGATGGTACACCCGTTGTACCCACAAGTTCCTGCACCGTTTAGGAGTTCTTTGACCAACGTAAAATGCCATCGTCTAGGTGTGATCAGTTCTGAATTTATACAACCCCTGGGAAACCATAAATCAAGTCAAGTAAGAAAAAACTAAATCAGTAAAATTTTACTGATTTAGTTTTTTCTTACTAGATTAAAAATTGCTCCTCAAATTCCTTATCATGACTACGCGGCCGTCAAAAGCACTAGAAAAACCCAAACTTTGAACAACGTATCTTGGACCGTACCCTAGATACAACAGACAATGCATAATTTATACAGGATAAACTCGACGTTTTATCGTTATATTCTGGTAATCTAAAGATGTTTATCGCGTGAAGGCTGCGCCGGCGCACGTTGTGTTTGAACAAGTGTGTGTTACGTAAGCGCTCTTTGGTTACTTTGATCAAATAATGGACCCGTGATAAAAGGCAGATTCTTTTACACCTTACATCGTAAAGCGCCTGTTTATTTCTGACGACATCTGTGGCGCAGCGAGTGAAAGTCCACCTGCCACGCAGGAGTTTCCCGCCTGGCGACAAATGTTTGTACGATCTGCAGAAATTTGTTCTAGGTGTCCTGCGTGTTTTCTGTGCATAGTTAAACATACATATACATATTTATGTAATCTAAACAGTTATCTTGTTCACATAACCATACAAACCCACCAAGCGCATGGATGCTATATTGATGGTGTGTAATTTGTCCAATACTGTTTATTTCTTATGGTCGGTTTTATCATCTTATTATGCAGTTAATTTGTGTATTCATAACAATGTGTTTTATATTTTACTTATTTTTAAAAGTACCTATTGTAATGTCTTCTTACTGAATTAAAAAGTAGTCAGTTACTATTATGCAAGATTTGAAAACAGCCATATTTACATAATTTCTTTATTATGTGAGTACATGAATCGTTTACGTCACCTTATTAGAATATTTAAAAAAAAAATATGGCACAGTGTATAAAAATGTTTCTTTTTTTACTTTGAACGGTATACCTATGTACACTAAATTACTTACATTAAATTGTAAAAAGAGACCTTTATTTCTATAATAAAAAATATATAGGTGCCTCATAAAAAAAAACATCTTAGTACTTTTTAAAACACATCTAATTTATTTACTTACATATTTCAAAGTCAAAACATTGTGATTCGTATTTAATTACTAAGTCAACACGATTAATAAATTATTCAATTACATTTAAAACAGCTAAGGAAACAAAAATTGCAAACATTGCGTCTTATATGATATTGATACCGAGTCAACGACATCGCGCCACCTTGAAACAGTCCCACATAATGCATTATGACTATGAAAAAACTAAACGTTTTGTTATCAAAATTATATTTGCGAGTTTATTTTTATATTACGTAACAAATTGTTTGACTGATTATTTGGGCGACTTTTGATGGCCTTTCTCCTCAATTTAAGAGTCTTTAGTTATAATATAACTTTTTACATATCACTTTTTTCCTACAGCCATTAGGAACGGTATCTATGTATATATTTAGTTACTTGAAGAAACCTAAGTGATTTACCTTCTATGCACACAAACACTCCTATTAAATTTAATAATTGTCATTGAATTTTATGTTTCCAACTATGTACCTTAACCCGCATACTGCTGCATCGTTATGCCCATTATGATGTCATTTACATTTATTTAGCAATACAATGCTCGTTTTGAATGAACTAAAGGCAATACAATCGGGAGGAAGCGAGCCGTGTGCGCGTAAATGTTTAGGTACGCCATGCGTCGCCCAATAGGTAATCTAGCTATGGGCTAATTTGCGTTACGCTCGTGTTTAGGGTTGGCTCTTACAAAAGTTTTTTGCAAATTTATTTTTACAATGAGATTTATTTTTACTGACCTGATTCGTCTATATTCGTCGTACTTTATAAGACGGTTACCTGTAAGATTAATACAATCTGACAAATGTGGCCCAATATTCCTGATGTTTTGAGGAATCTAAGGTACCATTTGGTATTTATTATCAGCCTTAAATTATCATTTCTGCAAAATTCTATTGCAATGGCTAATTCAATTTTAAAATATTTTTTCAAGAGAGGTAACCAAGTAACGCATATGGATTTGTATTCCGTGACAACCCTAGGTAAAACGAGCTCGTATTTAACGTGTAGCTCGCATTGGACGCATCCTATTCTCTTTAATCTGTGCAACGACTACTAATTCACTCCCCGTAGTCAGTATATCAGCTATTTGTTTTGCGTCTGCTGTGACTGTCACAACGCGTCGTGAAGATTCAGGGGGTACGAGCTTTGCTTCTGTTTGTAAAACTGTTGTTGATGAGTTTTCAGCGCGTGGCGGTATACATAAAAAAGTAGATGCTAATTTTAGGATGATAATTTAGCATACCATATTCTACGAGCATGATGTGAGCATGACCCTCAAAAAAGAAGATTTATTCCAAAATATTGCATGTTGATGAGTACCTAGTTATCAAAATTTATAGAGTTTTGAACTGAAATGACACGTCATTATTATAACATTTTAAAGGCGAAAACCTTTTTCAGTAACTGAATATAAAAAATTAAATTGATTCAGGTAGTGTACCAACAGGTAATCGAGTTATCTTTGCATTCGTTCGGTGAACCTAATTGGTAAAGCAATTAAAACGATAAAGTACAGTTATCCAAATAACATTTAAATTAGTACCATCGAATAAACATTAACCTGATACGGGTAGTACATACATAAGATCCTGGTTCTCTTCGTAGAACTTACTGTTACAACAGATGGTGAAACACGCTTTATAAGGAGGAGATTTTGCCAGCTCATATTTCGATTATAATTGAACTGAATCAGTGCCTTTAACAATTATTATCTTGATACTAAACCAGTATTTCTATCATCTGTGGTGCTTAAATTCGATCGATCCCAAAGCACAAAAAATAATATTGTTAGGTACCTAAAGAAGTAAACACCAAGTAAAAACTTATAGGTTTTATAACAGTGTTCTTCAATAGCGAAGACATACATATGTACATTAATATATATTAAACATATGTATAATATATCAAATGTAACAGTTTCATAATATAGCTGTAACTCTGGCGGCAGTTTTTAACATATGTAGATTTTGAAACGGTGGCTCTACCAACAACGAAATAATCTAGTTATACCTACATATATTAGAATTTAGATGGGGCAAACGTGTTCTTGAGTGGAGACCACGACTCGGTAAACGTAGTGTAGGACGCCCTCCGACCAGGTGGGATGACGACCTGCGAAAGACTGCAGGTAGATGCTGGATGCGGCAAGCTGAAGACAGGGCGCTATGGCGCTCATTGGAGGAGGCCTATGTCCAGCAGTCGACTGCTATAGGCTGATGATGATGATGATGATATTAGAATTTTACAAAATTTCACGACTCTCAGTACCAAAATATACCTGTATGTACCTTGGACAAGGCCTTCAAAGTTTTGTGAATCACGTATTCGGTCGTTCGAGCATATACATAGTTTCTGAACAAAAAAAATGGTTATTCGGTGGGTGGCTCTACCCACAGTGGTCAAGTTTTATCATAGATATCTTTCAAAATGTTCCCAGTATTTCTAGTTCCTAGTTCCGCAATATACCTGTAACTCGGGCAAACCACTTTACTCCCGGTGACGGGTGTATTCCGGCTGTGTCGCGGCGACCGGCAACTTTTAATTGAGTTGAGAACAAAAGACGGTCGGACGGTATGCAGCCACGAGCTGGGGATTCAGTAGACAAGATTATAGTTTTTCAGGGAATGCTAGTGTTTTGTTCATTTCACAATCAAGCAATACTTTAATTTGAACCGGAAACTACCGAGATTGCAATAAATGTGTATGATAGTGCTAAGAAACCTGATGATAGAAAATAATTGAAGAAACATATAGAAACACTACGTATTCTATCGAAAACCAATAATAAGACTGGACTCAACTTTAGTAGGTGATGTGATATACTAATATTATGACTTTTAAACGAATTGTACCTGGTATTAAGTTTGTTTTATTTATAACGTTGAACACGTGGAAGCTTGCTAAGCGTAACACGACTCAACATCTTTTGACTCCAGTTATAATTAATTAATCTCAGTTTCAACCTCACTCGCGAGTCAAATAAGAAACGTTATCAATCATTCAGGAACGTAGCTTACTCTGTGATTCCGTATCTCTATTTATCTTTATATTTGTGTTCAGAAAACTAAGAATCTGTGTGCTTTCTTTAATACTTTGTTATATTAACTATAGATCATTCATAAGACTTCTTGATTTTTTTATTTATCTGCTACCGTGTCCATGTCATACTTTTCTCTGCATTATGTTATGTATAACTATGATATGATGTCGGTAGGTACTCACAACAAACTGTAACTATGTACTGAAATCATTATTTCAAAGCTGATGAACTGAACCACGAATTATACTGTGATCAGCCTTCTAGCCTCCTATGCAGTAAGATGTGTTAGCCAAGCTTAGACGGCTTCATTGATTTGAAATTTGATACAATTCAAGTACTTATTGTAAGAATCAAAGGTGGTATTGTTTCTCTCAGATATTTTGAGTAAGTTTGTTACAAATACTACAAGTAGTGAAATCTGACAAAAGATTCCGAGGAAAATATAGTTTGGATCTCATTTGTACACACAATACATCCTCTTAATAATATGGGCGCATTACATCATTGTTTTCACGACGAACGGACCCAAAACATGGAGTGCTTCCTCTTGAATTAAGTCGAGTCTAGCTTTATAAAAATAACAAGGTACTTACTTGGTACTTTCATTGAAGGTCTTGCACAATCAGGGAAAAAGCAAAACAAAAAGCTAAATCCGTTGTTTCGAGTGACACTCACGAAAGTTGCGAGTGCACGAAACTTTTTCTGTAAGCATTTTGCCAAGTTTAATGTTAGGTCTAAGATCTTAAAAGTAACCAAATAAAGAAGTAAAGCTTTTTACTACGTACTAAACTACTTACGTAGGTGATACAAATAAAAATTGATCAACTTTGTGTTTCTGTTTTGTGATAGATTACTTCGATGCTTATGCAGTTCCATCTTTCTTTGTTAATTATTCGTTATCATCGGTATCAAATATTTTGTTATTTTTCTCACTGATGTCAAGATAAGTACTGTTAAAACAAGATAGAATAGAAAAACTGTTATTTTGAGTATATACACATTATGTATAAAGGTATAAAAACTTACATATTTTTTCCTATCATATTTTCCACCTCTTCCACTTTGATATAATTCTTTACTTCGAGAGAAGTCCTCTACCTACTTGTCTCGCAGTGAACTGTGCGGGACGTGCAGGCAGTCTCGACTCGAGATCGTTATCATCTCGCTTCCTGCGAGTCTGTTTGCGTTTCAGATAAACCTCGGATTCTTGGATTATAGTGTGAAGGCAAACCTTAAGTGTATTTGACTTTACAAAACGAAATTGTGCAAAATTGTTTAAGTGCTCAGTTTTGTCTGTCTGCAGATTTTGTTCGTTCTTGTGTGATAAATCGCATAATTAATTTCATCTTGGTACTAAAACGTTAGGTTCCGAAGTGATAACCATTACTTTTTCCCGTGTACGTAAGAAGTGTACACAGTGCTTGTATAAAGACTTCTCAATTCAGTGTAAAAACATCATTATCATCAGCACAGCCGTGTTTAAATTGTCCAAAGCTGGAAAAAAGGCCTTCTTGGTTCTTCTTATCCTCTTCTATTAAATGTTTTTCGCATCAGGTGTGGCTAACTTTTTACTGTAGGTACCTGAGTATTAAAAGTATACCCACTTTCAATTCCTTTATTACTTTAACTTCAATCAATAAACTTTTCTCTACGTAGGATGAAATCTTTTAACTCTCGCATCGGAGATACCAGACCATATTGAAAAGTAGTACAAATACATTAAAGAAATGCCTTTCTGTTCAAAGTGCACATTCAACACTCGAGGCTCAATGCCATCGATATTGAAGTTCTGATGCTCGGACTATGTGGGTTGGACTGTGCATTGAGTCAATACTGAAGAACTGCTTTCCCCAGTTTTTTTTCGTTAGTCTGTTTCTTTAGCCATTGAACATTAAAAACTGATATTTAAAAAAAAACATTATCTAATCTAGCCCCAAACTAGAACTTATGTTATGGGAACTAATAAAATTCAATCCATACATACATAATAATTGTGATTATTCAGTTTTGTTGTCTTATTTTGTATTTTAATTTTTGTTTAAGATAAAAAACCTTATATAAAAAATAAACTAATTGACTATACTACCTACTACTATTTATGATTAAATTTACGTTACGTTACAGTTATTATTTACAATTAAAACAATTAACTGCAGACTGCAGAGAGAATTGTTAATAGTCTAGAGGTAGCCTAAATGATCCAACGAACATCAGTTGCAAGCCTCCCCAAGACGCTGGTTTGCATTAACACGCTGTATGGCAATGCGATACAGCGTGCGTCAATTTAGACCTACATATGTATTTTAATATGTAGGTCTAAAGATAAATGAAATTGGACAAAGCTTTGTTTAAATATTGTAATATGCAAGGTTTTTTTGCGGCAGTTTAAAAACGTATAATCGTTCACTCCACTTCAATTTTTTTTAATTGATATCGATTCGATTTCTCTCGCACTTGCTAACTTAACAAGATTATTATTTGTAAGTATCTAAGTTTGTTTCTAGGAAGGCACAACACGTAATCGCACGACAAAGTCAAATATAATTTATCTCAATGGTAAGCCTACATTTGACCATGGCATAATATTACGAAGATAAAGTTTGCTTAGTGAGTTAACGGTAGTGTGCTAAAGTAATATTACAGAGTGTACCTAAAGAGGAATATCTAGGCAAGTAGTGCGTACAGTCGACGATAAATATAAGTATACGTCGTCGCAGGTTGTTAAAATGATTACAATGGCAAACATGTCAAATTTTATTATCATAAATTCATTCTAGCGTCCAAATCACGGAATGTAAAGTGATCAAACCAATTGTACGCTTTGCTTTCGTCAGAGCTCTGCAGAGATCTCAGGTGAAGTACGAGTACTTTGCCTCAAAACGATTGACGTCGAGGTTATATGAAAATACTATATTCCACAAATGTCGCCGACTGTACTAGAAATATAGTAGTTTTTCCTTCCTCGAAGGACACATGAATCGTGTTTAAACCGATGTAGTAGGTATTTATTTACAGCTTATTTATTTTATATTATTGGGCATAACTATACATTTCAATAAACTACTTATAACGATATTTGCCAATTATTAACGGCAGGGATAGCGAGTCTTAGTGACCGAGTGATAATTTCTCTGTTAACAGTATGCAACACTAACATGCTAACAAATAGACCACGTAGTACGTAGTATTTGCTGTTTATTATAAAATGGCCTACTTGACCAAAAACACTACTATGTCGCTAGAGAGAGTTAAATGATTTATCAGGCATATAAGGCAAGCCAAGTTAGTTAGCGTGGGCGCACCAGAGACAATAAACGCAAACTGTAGACCGCAGATGATACTATTAATAAAATTTAATCCAATATTTCACACAAAATGCGCATAGCACCTGCAGCAACCGAGTTACGTCTCGATTCTCGACCCAGTTCGAGAAGAGGCAGCGAGACAATCGATTACAGCACCGCACACGATAATCGACCCACTCAATATCGGAAAAAGCAATGTGATTAGTTAGGTAGGATATTTGTACAGTCAAACTGAACAACGTTAGATGCAAGCATAGGAGTCATTCTTTTATATTTTTCATTCGATTAAGAGGACTACTTATAAACTTTGGTTCGAAGTGTATGCCAGACTTTGAAGTTGAATTTTGAATTCGTAAATAATGATAAAGAATAATGAGGGAACACTTGGGTTGTTCAGGGTGACATTGTTTACCTTTGTGGGACAGTGAATCTAGTACGTAATAAAAGTCTTCAAGTTCAAATAGAGCCAGAGATCAATAGAACGATGACACACAAAATGGCTGACTTGTAACATGCAGTTTCAAACAATGCCATGTCAAGGAAATAAATAATTCAGCAACAGAAATGCTATGCAAAACATTTGGGCATGCTTTTGTATTCATGCTTTGGTTTCAGGCATTTTAAATTGTTTTATTTTTGGCAGCCTTTACTACCAACGGTATTTTAGGACGTCCCTCTGAAATTGCGGAATTTTCAACGCTCTACATAAATAATATATGGATTTATTTCGTAAACTAGCTACCCGGCTCTGCTTTACAAAATTACAAGTAAGCCCTTTCGGGCAAAGTTCGAAACCTGAATTATTGTGAAGTGCCGTCTAGTGAAAATGGCTTCAAAATCCATTGCATAAGTACTGCGATCATAAATACTATCCATAAGTACATTGTAGGTGCCTAATTAAAAGTAAAAAAGAAGTTTGCGAGGCTCACAAATTAACTCGAAAAGTGAATTTGTTTGGCCTCAAACCCAAAAACACTTTGATATCGTCAAATGCATGACGTAACATCTAAGCGTGTATAACTCTGGGTAAATGCTTTGCTTAGCCTTATTGTGAAATTTTACACCTCATAGACGGACACTCTTTTATCCAACAGACACGTCCTGAAAAATATTACAGGGGGAACTTAAAATAACTGCCGAACCCAAAATGGTAAACATCGGTATCAACGAATACTGCAACAACCGAGTAAATCAGTAAAGCCAGTTGTGATTTTATGAACATCTCTAATGTAAGGTTTTTGTTATTAATTTATTATAATGCGTAAGCCTAAGTAAAGTTTAGGTGGGCCTACATGGGAAACTTTGCTTTGGCTTTGAGTCCGTAGGAAGTCCCAAAAATGTTCGACTCGTCGCATCGTCGGTTACTTGATTTCGTGGCGCAGTTGGTTAACTTAGTCCCGTACTGAGGCAAGGTTGCGGGTACGAGTCCCGCCGAAATTTAAAAAGATTGGGATATTATTTAATCTCCCTTAGTATATTTTTGTTTGTATAATAAATATAATTTGGTAATTAAATAAAATAAGTTTTTTTTTTGTCTCTATAAACCTCCACGATCTTTATATCAGATCGGATCATACATACATAATGTATGGATATCGTCTTGGACATGGACCCGCTTTACTCGCCTACATTTTCGTGACTATTTTGACAGACTGTCGGTTATTTCATGACTGTTTTGTCAGTGTTGCCATAAGTCGTGCCTCGACAATTGACAGTGCTATGCTAATCGTAACGGAAGGCCTGCGCTTGCGCATCCTCCGCACAAATATCACGCTACAAATATGTTTGCAGACTCAGTAATAAAGTATTCGTGCCTTTTGGTTTGGTTTAAATTTTAGATACTTAAGAAAGATTAACAACTAGAACTTTTCATTTTGTTCACAATTTAAAAAAAAACAATTATTTGGCAAGGATGTCTGTTATTATTATTATGAAGACCTTTTTTAATGAAAGACTCAACTCTTTTGAAAAAATTCTTGCCATTGCTTCTAGTGATTTAAGTGCTTTTCTTGTAAAACAAACGTTACAATCGCGTGATAGGTAAAACACAGTTTACCTAAGTTACCCAACTAGGCAAAGGTCGTAATTGTTTAAAGAAATCGTCGCTGGCTCGTCACTGTCGCTCACAATCGTGACAACTTTAACACCGACACATACAATGCCGTTTTTGTGCTACAGTTGATTTCTATTGCTTATTAGCAGCAAGCAATGGATGAGTAAAGCTGATGTTTTGCAAGTCTCGGTACATAAGCGACCTTCATTTTCCACTTTGTGGCCTTCTTAGTGGAGAGGTATGACTATGAGCTTAGAGGAGCCAGAACAATACTGTTGCAGTAATTGTATGTTTTACGTTTTTGCTTATGATATTCTATTGGTCGAACAATGTGATAATTATTTATAGAAACTCGTTATTTATGTGCAATGTGTTTGTATATGTGTAGGTAACCTACGTAAGTGTTTGCGTTACTAGTTTCTTTGTAATAGGGACCAATAAAGGTGTACTTGTATGAGCATCATTTTAAAAACAAAGTATTTAATTATTTTTTTATTTAGGAATAACAAATGACTACATTTAACTCATTAATACATTTACTTACTTTACTAAAGATGAGCGATATTCAATGTATAAATCGTGCATCTTGCGCGACAAAAATCCCTAAGCTTAACCTTTGTATTAAATTCTTATGCCGCTACAGATAGAAATCAACCATAATGGCATGAAATCAAATGAAGCGATAAGTATCAAGGGAGATTATGCGCATATTCAGTGTAATGCCCTTAAATCTATTCCGGAAGCCGGATTCTTAAAATTCTTTTTTTTTGTTTGCATCGAATTGGGCCGCATGGTAAGGATGCCCATAAATTTTGACGTTCAAGGATCATTGCATAAACATGGATTTGTTTATCTCTTGCTTGGGAGTTTTTTTGTCCGTGAAAGATTGAAATATAATCGGAATCTCATGGAATAAGTGCGTGAATAAACTAATATATACCTACTGGGATGGAAGTTATTACAATTGATAAATAAAAATTAATATCCTCAAATTAAGCGTATAAGTATATTTTTGAATATTTACATTTTCGATTTAAAAAAAAAATCGAAACTTCCCGACGAGTTTACTTTGATTTTACTTTATTTTTACCAAACATAGCTAAGAGTATTTTTGATGAAGTCACATTTTTAAATAATATAAAAACACTTCATCAAAATCAGTTTACCCATAGAGCTGCTACGATGCACAGACATGCACACAAACACACGTCAAAGTTATTCTCTACTCCTCTTTTTGTACTCCTCGTTTTGTCGGGGATTAAAATGATTGTACACGAAAAAGCTCTTTTTATACGTCATCCATTGTCGCCCTACCTGGCACCCCATAGCGTGTCTGTCCGTATATCACGTAGGTACTTCCTACGCGCCACCTCTTGAGTCTTAATATTGGCAATAACGCAACTTTACCCTACCTATTTTATTATATATGCATATATATTGGTACTTTTATTTCTATTCTCCCAGCCATCCACATTACATATTTCTATGATATTTAAATTAAATTTTTTATAAATTTATGGGAAAAACTACAGACTAAACAACCAATTAAAAATAACAGGATTCTTAGTAAAATATATGAATGAAAACATTAAGTAACAATTCCGCGCAAATCCCCAAAAAGTCTAACAAAATATAGTCCGCGTGTAAACAAATTGACACAAACAAACAACCTATTTGTAGAAGAAAAAATCATCCCAACTACAAAATGAAAAATCAAGATACATCATCAGGCCACCACAATACTCGACTCTGATACTGAAAACGCCAAGCAACAACCGCGCCAAGTGAGTGACGATGATTAGGTTATACTCAGGTTTTACTATTTTTTTGCTACTTTGTATCCCACGTGAAATCTCACGTTAGGTATGTTATACGATAGAGAGATAGATGTCTAAAAAGGCAAATGAATCGGACAATGTTTATTTCATATAATACTCTAACTAGCTGCGCCCCGCGGCTTCGTCCACGTGGAAAAACCTTCCTCTTAAATCACTATCTATTTATAATGTCTCTTTTGTGTTAAATCAATTTATATTAAATAATAAATATTGACAATTATTTACTTTTAAGTCTTTTTAAGTTGTGTGCTTGTTACTATAGTTAGATAATTAAGTCTTAGCTATCAGAATAAATATATTTCATTTCATTTTTCATTTATTTAAAAAAATCGCTTCAATATCCGTTGCGTAGTTAAAAGATCTAATCATACTATCGTACATACTATGTAGAGATAATTGAGGGTGAAATGGACAGCAAAACTAGATTTTTCCACAAAATCTCCTATATGATTTTTGGGTGTCATTCCCCGACATACGAGCTATCAAATGATCCATGGCACACATATGTAATCCATCACATCTTACGTAACGCGCCGGTGCCGTGCCGGATCAAATTATACCCTTGATGACTACACCGTATTTATAGGAGGGCAAGGTTCTTTTTTGTACGGTATCGCTGGAAGTTTTTGATCACTAGGGCGGAATATAAAAATTTCTTTCCAGAGTCGCATATTCAAACACAGCTAACACGTTAAAGTTGTGAGACGTTCGTAAGATGGTTTTACTTTTCAAGTCGTTATTTTTCTTTTTATCCCATCGTCCCGCCGTCCCATCGTCCCACCGTCCCATCGTCCCACCTGTCACCTAATAGTGATAATCAGAAATTATCTCGTTGACCATGTAAATTTAGGAGTAATCCAGTTCTCATCTTCACGACACACTCCATGAATATGGAACTCTTTTAAAAATTCAATTTATTATCAAAGCAATCTGTGTCATTATTCTTTGCATTTTCCGCGAATTTGAATTTCCCAAACTTTCCTAATGCGTGTCTTCAGCACTTAACCTACATTCCTCAGGCTGTGACCCATCACGTTGAAAGAAAACAACGACACTGAACGAAAACAAGATACCTTGATGAGATAATTATGGGAATTGCCTTAAAATTTGACTTGGAAGATCCAAGATATGTACATATTTATGTAAATTTTCTCTCACAAAATTAATTATATCAGCTCGTGACATATGCTAGTGTTTTGTGCCTACTAGTGAATTTGCCTGACCATTTCTCTTCTTACTCGAGGCTAGGAAGTTTTGTTTAATCGTGATCGCTTAGAGGCTCCTCGTCCAAATTTTATATTTTTTTGTCTAATGGTTTACAAAAAAGACAACATGCATAAAGTATATTACAGCGTTATGTTCTCATAAGCATCAATTTCTTTTATAATATGGTCCAATTAGCGTAAGATAAGGTAGAATTTGCAAACAGAAGACAGTTCGGTACGGCGCTCATAAGCGGGCTTAAGTCCACCTGTACACTAGTATGGACTGATGATGATCATGAACGTAGAGTTTTAATTAAGTACTTCAGTCATCCTAATCGAATACCAATTTCACTGTATAACAATACCCATGCATCATTTGACACGAATCGCGCGGATGCCGCGTGTGTGCCAAAACCGGTGATTGACAGGTGTCGCGACACTTAACAATGCTCTACATGCGTTGACGCAGTAGGTTAGAATAAATAACAGAAAAAATCGGGCCCATTATAACTAAACAGAATAAAACAATGGAACCCAACAGCGCAAAAATGGTCGAACAGAAGTAAACTGTGCCTATTTTACAGCAAAATTTCACACCAGCTGTAAATTTAACTGATACACAAAAGCGGAAATATATTTAACAAAAGCTGTAAAAATTATCCGAATCAAACAAACAAATTAAACAGTAATAAACAACTCTGTAAAACATGAAATTACTCCACACTCTTCAGCTATAAATCTTTGAGTAATTTATTTAAGTGCAAAAGAGACAGATTGCAGTGAAAGGGAACTGAGAGAATTATGACGGCTGTAAAATTAGTAATTCTGGCTACTGCTGCCGACACAACGAGATGGCTGTCTTGTTAGTCGATGAAGGCAATGGGTTACGATGTGAAAACCAATGACAATTAAACAGATGATTGGGACATCGTGCATCAGGCCCTAATTTCACTTAAATCACTTCACTATATCATTAGTATCGTCTCAGAATTACACCTTTTGAGATTTTATCTTTGACATAATAAACTACAGATTGAGGGGAGCGTTTTAAAAATTTCAAAGGTTGAAAGATCGAGTTATAATAATATCTCGGTGGGTTGAAACCATTTATAAAGGTTTATGTGAAAATAGCACCGAACGCACTTTTGTAGCAAGTTTTTCTCCTTATACTTATTTTTCGTAAAGTTTATCAACCTTTAAACATTGACACCGACTGATTCTCGTAAAATATATATAATGAAGGTTGTTTATTCATACACGGTTGTAATAATAACAAAGCACGGCAGCATAAGTGGACACATAACCCGAAAACAAGCAGAGTTCACTCTCATTGTCTTTAAATACATAAAAAACACAATACAACGAGCAGTCGTTAGCAACGTAGTTACAAAATCCATTTTAGAAAGACCCCTCTACGCTCTCTGTTAGTTTGAAGATTCGGGACTTGTTCCAGGTGACACGGGTCGTATTATTCTGGTGGTTGTATAAATAGTGATGTCAGTTAGCGAGTGTAGCTTTGGTTCCCGAATGCCAATGCAAGGCTAATGTAGGACATTGTACGTACGTCAATCTTCGACTCGATTGTCGCTCGGTCGAATCGTGACGACTATTTCAGGGATTTCTATTCTTACTATCTTTAGCGCAAACCCCTATAGGTGTCTATTTAATTGTTACCAAAACTGCATTTAATGACGGTTTGGCCAATCTTGGAAAACTACACAACTACAAAAGAAACTCATTCAATTAAAAAAACATTCCGAATGGTACTGTGTGGTGACTGGATCTGCTGAGCGAGCTACCTATATTGTTTGCAACAGTCTGCTGTTAGCTTAATTGTTTGATGTTTCAGTTGTAAATACTATTTATGATTTGTTTGTATTATTTGATTGTAACTTTCGGAAATTTAAGTAATTATTTTTATTAATTTAAGATTTTTACTTAAAACCAGCAGCACTTACAAAAACTAACAGATTAAGAAATTAGAAACAGAAGTTCGTTTATCAATCAAATATCACAACTATGCAGATTATTCCTTAACTTTGTAATCAATCAACGTTCAACTGCTGGGCATAGATAGGTCTCCCTTAGTACTTTTGCATCCCTCATCTTATTTTCCTTTAAAAATACTTTCGAATAGGTGCGAAACTCATACTTACTCCTCACTTACAATAAGTAATCTTACAACAACATTCGCGCAGAAGTGTAGAGTAAATACTCTAACGTTATTGAGATATCTGCTACAAACTTAGGAACTTTACCTCTTCATACTATTACAGAGCTTAGGAGTAGATAGGACGGGTCGGATGGGTCAGTTGGGATGATGAAGCCGTTAAATTGTTGGGAAACTCTTGAGATACGAAACATTATTTGACCATCAAAATGTTATGTTTACCTGGCCAGTGAGAGATAGACTAATATTCGTAAAGTCAATGCTTATTTGTACGGTCACGGAAATTTGGTATTTATATGGACTTCGGTCGGTTAAACCTTACAGTTAAAACTTTTTATTTCATTCGTATCATTAATTTCATTTGACGACCTCTGTGGCGCGGTGGGCGAAGGTCCGCCTATGACGCAGGAGGTTGCGGGTTCGATTTCCGCCTCGGGTCAAATGTTTGTACGATCAGCAGATATTTTGTTCAGGGTTTTCTGGTCGTTTTATCTGTAAAGTCTTGTATTTGTACATATATCAGTCATCTAGTACCCACACCAAAAGCTCTGCTTACCTTGGGGCTACATAATGCTTTGTGAATTGCCTGGTTTTATTTATTATTACTATTTATTTATTCAGCAAAAAATAGGAAACGATCCTTCCTCATAATCCTATGGCACTCATTAGGAGAGGCCGAGCAATGACTGGCAAAATGCAAAGCTGTGTAAATACATACATAGATATCTATTAACGCAATTTGCAAACATGTAGGTATAGTAATCAGAAGGTGGGCTGAATCAGCAGTACGAATACTGTCCTATAAGACGCTAGCATCATCGTCCAACTACACGCCCACCTTGGCAACCACAACTATGATACGTTCAGGCATCTGGTGGTAGGTCTACGAACTAGCTTGTACTTGCGGCTCGATATCTATTTAGATTGATATAGAAGAACCATAACGTCAGGAAAGCGTGGATCTCCTATTGCAAATTAAAGAAGAAAGAGAAAAGAAAAGCTATCTATACAAAGTTGAAGTTAGAAGTTGTTGAATCTTTAACAACCTACACGCTCTTTTTAAGGTGGTTTTATAATTTCCATAATCCCCAGGATTGCATTGACTGTATCAGAAACTGAGTACTTTTAGCTACAAAGCTATGTATGTACGGTACGGATGGCAGTATTAAGGATATTTAAGACCAAGTTCGGTCTAGCGAGCCATATTAGGGCTCATAATAGAAGAATCCGTAATATCTAGGGTTGCTGTCATAGAAATCGATTAGGAGGCCTATATACTCATACATACGTGCTGCATATGTCTATAACTTGCTACGAAAGCAAAGCGAAAGCAAAATGACACTTATAAATATGATTTGGTAAAAATAGCAATTTTTGATGCAACTTAAAGTCTTCAATTCCCAGTCTCCTTATTTCGATCAAATGCGACAGAGAGGCAACAGTCTTCCATTTTTCAATTTCACGACGCCTTTGATGTTCCCATTCCGTAAATAATTGCGGAAACAACATTACACGAATGTCAAAAATGTAAAATACAAAATGGGAAAGCTATTTGTAATACACGCGGTAGAAATTCTTGCTATTCGTAGAATTTTACCAAATGTAGAGCCGCAGTTAATTGAGAGGGTTTGGCTGTGACCACAGCGAATTATCTTCTTCAGCCTTTTCAAAAGTGCATATTTCGTCATAGTTACGATTATTGGGTTCTTAAAATATGCAACCTTATTATCATGTTTTTTATGCAAAACTATAAAACACACGAAACACCAAAGTTTATAACATTCAATTAAAACCGAGCTTCAAAAGCATCTTCATCCCTCCATTTTAGAATAAGCTCATGTTCATGAGCTGTGGTGATGACCAATCAAGCCTTGAGCCATTTCTTTTTTCTTCTTTGCCGCATCCGTGAAGGATGATCAGACTAAGAGCCTTACCATATAGAAAAAATATGAGGAGAATAATAATAGGTTTCAATACCATCAGGATCACCATTCTCACTACACCTAACCTTATCTGATGATCTTTAGATTTGCAAGCGATTTCAAAACGAGTGCGTGGCTCGCTGCTCTGCGATCTTGGATCGCTTCGCAATCGCCAGTAATTTTCTAAGTAGTGGAATGGTGTTGACCTAACATTTTATTCCATTTTGTAAAGGCCAAAAATTACTCTCTTCATAATGAATTCTGAAATCATTATGATACTTTTTGCAACTTTCCATCTATTCCATCATTCACCTAAGACGTTTTATACAATATGTATAAGACTAGGTTGACTTAAAAACCCTCCGCTAATGCACCTGCGGTGTTCGTGGCCGCACCCGACCGCGGAGGTAGCACTCAATTATCGTGCGCGCGTCACTCCGGACACCTCTCTGTCCGATTAGTGCTCTTTGCATGAATTGTTGGATAAATACTACGTATGATAGTTCTGTTTCCAGAGATAATACATGGAATAATACATGGAACTTATCTATCATCGGTACTTAATTATGAATTAAACATATCATGTTATTAGGGGGAATTTAGGATTTTTGTTTTTTAACATTTTAGCAGAATAAGAATACTTCGGTGCACACAACAGAGATATTGTAAAGAGTATGTTTATAGCTTCTGCTTATTTTAACTAGTAAATGTTCGATTAACTTTTCACAATGGATTTTGTATTGTTGTTTAGTTTTGATTTCCATATTACCTATAACGTGTTTATTTAAATTCACTTTCGACAAACGGAACCTATCCTTCAAAGAAACTCCGAGCATAGCTCTTTCCATAGCTCGCTGAGCGACTTTTAACTGGTAGACCAGCCCTATCGTGAGTGTCCACATCTCAGCTTCATAGGAATAATATAGATAACAATCATTACACAATTTCTTCTATAACTACCAACAAGCTTTAAAAATTGATTTTCTATAGTTTGTTTTTTTTTTCGAAAACATATTTCACGGCAATAAAATATGCATCGAAACTGTTCGATATCGCAAACTCGATACCAACAACGCACAGAGTCGCGTGTTTTTCTGTGATTTATTATTAGTTGTGTTTATTTTCGACAACGGAACGTAACGTAGGTATACCGCACTAATGGGGAGTTTACACTGACCGATTTTTGGAAGCGGCGCCGCTTGCGAAATAAGCTGCTTCAACATTGATTAACTTGTTAGAGGATTGATGGGTCTTTACCAATTGATCTTTTTATTACTTACACGATAGTTGTATTGGAAACGGTTAGGTGATTGATAACTTAACGCATTATTGCTGGGGAGCAAGGTTTAAGCTTTGTCCCGGATTTTGAATGGTTTTCGTTATTATTGCAATTTTTTGCTATTATTCCTTATTATAGGATTAAATCACGCTTGAATGAATGAATGAATGTACACTTTATTGCACTAAAAAAAAAAAAAAAAAAAAAAAAAAAAAAAAAACCTTATATCTAAATATTAACAAACAGTACAATAGGCGGCCTTATCGCTGATAGCGATTTCTCCCAGGCAAACTTAATTAGTAAAAAAGCATCAGCCTTCATTGATGCAAAGATAAATAAAATGTAGGTAAATAGAAACAGATTGCCAAAGTCTCGATTTCCATTTCATATTCACTATTGGCATTTCAGTTTATTTATTTCGTTCCTAGACTATGCGATAAGTGTGATGAATGGCTCGCCATGGGACCGGCCGTTCGTGGAATTTCATACAAAATTGAACTTTTCTGAACTTTTAGTAACCATACGGATATATACGAATTACTATTCAAAAAATGTCGTACTGTCTACTACTGTCTACATGTTTTTCCGTTGTCTATAAAATATTGCCTCTACTTGTATCTTATGTCTACGTATGTGCCTACCTATTGCGACCATACTGTAACCATACACTGTATGTATACATTATTGACTACCGATGTGGCGCGGTGGGCGAAGGTCTGCCTGCGACGCAGGAGGTTGCTGGTTTGATTCCCGCCTCGGAACAAATGCGTGTACGATCTGCAGATATTTGTTTCGGGTGTTCTGGTCGTTTTCTATGTATAATAAAAAAATATCTATCTATGTAATGTATTGTATTATGTATATCAGTTATCTAGTACCCATAACACAAGCTCTGCTTACCATGGGGCTAGATAACGCTGTGTGAATTGTCCAGCATTTTTTTATTTATTTTTTATTTTTTATTATATACTATAATAGAATAACTAAAACGTCAGGTGCGAGTCGACTCGCGCGCCGACGGTTCTGTATAACTAACTATAAATTCACCTGTTTTCTTGCTTCTTCTACTTGTATCCGACCTACATTACATCATGGAAGAAGGTAGGTACCCAATATGTTTTGGTCCCATGCGAGAATATATAATAAATTAACAACCAATTTTTCCTATACTTTATAAAGTCCTTGCTTTTTTTCCAAGAATGATTTTATTTTACAATATTGATAATGAATTGTTTTGTTTCAGGTAAGTTCAATGAAAGCTTTTGCATGACTTCGGTAAGATTTAAATAATGTACTTGAGTGAAACGGTTGTAACATATACGTAGATAAATCGTCCATGGGGTATCCTAATAAATCACACTAAATTTAATTATAAAAAAGTTAGGATTTTTAGATGGATGGATGGACACCAAAACAACTGAATGGATCAGGATAAAAATGTCCATAGATTAGCTATTAGCCTACAATCAATTTTTTTTTAATCGTCCTTGGGGTATCCTAATAAATCACACTAAATTTAATAATAAAAAAGTAAGGATTTTTAGACGGATGTATGTTACTTCACACCAAAACTACTGAAAATGGATCAGGATAAAAATATCCATAGATTAGCTATTAACCTACAATCAATCTTTTTTTTATATCTTTATTTATTGATGGAGTTTTGACACAAAGTTACTATGTCACTCTCATATGAGATCAATTCTTTATATTACAAACATGGCAAAATACATAAAATTAACAAAAAAGAAACAACAATAACGTTTGCCACATGACATTGCATGGCCACCTCCATAAGGAATGTACAATCAAACTTAGGCTACCTATATCAAAATTATCCCATAAAACATTTTCCCATTGGAAAAAATTACAAAAAAATCAAAAAAAAAATTAAATTACCTTTTAACGTTTCCATAGAGACAACGCGTGCGAGACCGCAGGCAGAAACTAGCTATCAATAATTTTTAACAAGCGCAATTTTACGAGACGTTTATGTAAACCAACCTCTAACTAGCAAATGAAGACTATCAAATTCGACAATAACTATCCCGACCGCATTCGTAAAACATGTGGAAATGGTTTCCTAAAAATAGTTTAAGCGAACATTTATCATAATGTTATGACGCGACTTTAAAACCTGTCAAACAAACTGACAAGTAGAGTTAGATATGAGGAGTTGTTATAACACATAGCAAAAACATTCGGTTTGGTGTGATGAATCTGTCATTCTCTCTCATCATCATCATCAGCCTATGTTAGTCCACAGTTGGACATAGGCCTCCCCCAATGAGTCCTGTCTTCAGCTTGACACATCCAGCATCTCCCTAAAGTCTTTCGCAGGTCGTCATCCCACCTGGTCGGAGGGCAGTTTATACTACGTTTACCAAGTCGTGATCTTCACTCAAGAACATTCTCACTCGATACTCATTTCAGCTTATCTGTACCCAACTATTATGGTTGCTCTACGTAGCAATTTTGATCGTTATTTTTAAAGACTATCTTCATAAGGTCGAAATTTAAGATTCCGTAACCTAAGAGTGAGAACGGGACTCGTAGCCAGACAACAACAAATAATACTTCCATACTAAAAACTTGATTTTTTGGCTTTGGTTTTCAATTGCTTCTTTTGAGAAATAGTTTTGGACGATGTTACGGAACCCTCCATGTGTGAGGTGACGTACTTAGTATGTTTTTGAGTTTTTAGAGTGTTTAAACAAAACTAACAAATTTAGTCTGTCAGAAACTTTTAACTAACTATAAATGTTTCTGTCTCTAAATATCACTCATACACAAACGTAAAAATTCAGCTACGTGTCTGTTACCTGCAGAACAAGACAGCTACAATTGCATAAAACAGAGAAATCACTTTTGTCTGCAGCATAACTGGAATACAGCAGTGCACAAGACATATATGAAGTGTCACAATGACTAACGCAATGCAATCTCCCGCTGCGCGCAAAATAATAACACATATTACGGGTACTTCGATAATATCGCGGGAAATGTTTGGGAATGTCAGAGATCTGAGATCTGAAGAAAAAGGTAAAGACTGAGAACTCTATACTTGCTTATGGCCCGGAGTGTTCCACTGCAGAACAAAGGCCTCCCTCCCCTTCTTCCACTGATCTCCGTCCTCAGCAAGGAGAACCCAATCTTTGTTTAATAGGTCTTTGCTAAGTCGGTTTTTTAATTGATGTGGTTTGTTGTTGGCCACCAATAGTCATGGCATTACCAGGCTAAATAATAATAATAATAGTCATTTATTTCAGGTCATAATAATAAACCCATAGGTTATTTATAAATAAATTAAATTAAACGAACGAACGCATGATCGATAAACCGATAACAGTTATAAGGCAAAAAAGGCCACATCCTCACTTTCTTGTGTGAAATGCTGGCCGTATATCAGCAATAAAAAAGCCAGATCCGTTTAGTGGATTCACCCATCCAAACTTCGCATGTATAATATTAGTGTGATTATTCAATAATAATGAATACCTATATAAGTAGATCAAACACTGTCCTTCAATGTTGCGGCTAAGCCGCCTACATTCTCTAGATAGCTGGAATACCCACCGAAGTTCGCTAGCCAAATTCCATAACGCTATCTTTGTGTCGGTTTTTCTTAGAATAAATTCTAAAGTTCTAATTTTGTCCTTGTTATCAAAGGATAAGTTAATAGAAACTATAGAAACAACGCGTAGGAAGTAGTAGTTCTTTAACTACTACTAGTTTCTGCCCGCGGCTTCCTACGCGTTGTTTCTATAGTTTCTATTAAGTTTGAAGGTTATTTCTTTGCCATAGGAACTGCCTTACGGGATAAAAAGTATGCCTATGTTTTATTCCAGGATTAGAACCAACTATATAACTGTATGCAAAATTTCAGCCTGATCCGTTCAGTTGTTTCCATCCAAACTTTCGCATTAATAATATTAGTATGATTTTTATTTTGTACTAGCGGCCCTTCCCGGCTTCGCCCGGGTGGTCATTTGTTTCAGGCAATTTTTTTAATTTTTCTTTTTTCTCTCCGTAAGAACCATCCTCGTACTTCAAGGAATATTCTAAAAAATAATTAGCGAAATCGGTTCAGCTGCTCTCGAGATTTGCGCTTAGCAACACATTCAGCGATTCATTTTTATATTATAGATTATTATTTATACTCTACCTTAACCTCAAATAGACGAAATCAAAATCATATAGATTGTATTGTCTGCTCGTTTTTCTCGATAAGTACGTTATTTTCGTTTCGTAGTTATATTCCTATTAAGAAATCAACATTCGATATTATCTTTTAGACAGCTTTTAATCCTAAAGTGAAAGACTATGTATCTTGTACCACTGGTTACTTCACTTCGAATCAAACCTTCTTATTGTTTACTCAAAGGCAGCTTACGATTAACTGACTACCTCCCCATTTATGAAATTTTCAGCGATTCTATCAATTATAGAACTTCATCAGCGTACCTACGAACGAACTAATGGCTGCTGGTGGCTGCCTAGGTATGTTTAACTTTAAAACAAAGGATCTATTCCTTTGTCTCAGTTTCTCCTTCTCGCCGGGTCCGTAGGTTATTGATCCTGCGTTTTAATATTCGATGCGTGTGCGCACACGGCCCGTCCGTTCCAACTTCCAAGACGCATGCTGAGTGCTTTTAGACGTTGTGAGAGTTTTGTCGTTGAGTAGGTAACTAAAGGTACAAAATGTTTGAGCTTATATCCCAAAAAATGCGTATACTGTTCCACTGCTGGACGCAGGTCTCGCCCTTATAAACGCCTCATAAAGCAGTACTATTTGGCAAAGTGGTAGTAACCATGTAGTCATCTAGCATTTTCAGTATTCTAAAGAAAATGTAGAAAACATACTTTCTTGGAGGCAAATATTTCTGAATTTTTAGAGGAAAAGACATTCGAAATTCCAGGGACCTAGAAGAAGTTTTGAAGGTTCTTAGAAATTACAAAAAACCTTTGCATGAAAATTTGATCATCAGTCACCCAAAAAGCATAGAATGGCACAGACAGCTAATTACTACATTTGCTCGTTGACTTATTCAACATTGAAGCTATTTCCGAATGATAACTGAATCTGTTAACAAAATAGGCAACTGATTAATTTACTAGCTATTGCCGACAAGCTACCACATTACAATTTAGGTCGAACTGAAATCCATAAAATTGAATTACATGTTTCGGAACTCATCATTTAGCTCTGGATTTATTTGTTTACATCATTGAATGGACTATGGAACTCTTTAATCTTTAACTGTTCGATTCGCAACTGTAATTCGAAGACTGATGTGGCGCGGCTATATCTATCTACGTAATGTAAACTATTAAGTATATCAGTCATCTATTACCTATAACACAAGGTTTTCTTAGGTTGGGGCAAGTTCATGCTAGTAGATTGTCCAGCATTATTTATTAATTATTAATTATGGCGCTGAGGAATCTATTTCAGTTTATACAAGTTCTATTTTACAATATTACAAAAAACAAAGATTTTTCTGATATATCTATTTCGTTCGTTTATACATACTCGTAAATACAAGGTTATGTCCGCTGCTTCGTTTATGGCTTAGATAAAACATAGCTTATAAAGTACTGCAACATGCTGCATACATTTCATAGTAGGTATATATGCGAGTACCTACCTAATTATCTTACCTACAAAAGATCCCTCAAATTTGCAAATAAGTTTATTCAAATCTACTATATGAACATAAAATTTAATATCCAATTTCTCCGAAGTAACACAAACCGATAACCATAGTAACGGGCTGCAGGATTAACCTGGAGTTTATCCTTATGACATGAATATCCTTAAACCAGCTAGTCGGTAGATTATTGGAATATCTGCTCTAATTCAAGTTAATTCAGAATTATCCGCTGGCTTGAATTATCCAAGCCGCTTGCTAGAGCTCTTATCATTGACGTAGTTAGCACGCGCTCAGGTTTTCACTTCATAAGTTGTAATAAGTACTTACCTATGCTTAGTTAGCGATGTGGTAGAAAGCTTATTCAGAACAAAAGATGTTCTGTCTCTTTCTATGTATTTACTTCAAGATTATAGGCTTATTATGCTCCGTAGCGTTTATTGTAGGAACTTATATGCAGGAGAGAAAGAGACACTGATTTCAGCATCTGATATACTCTAGCTAGACTGTACCTATAAGAAACTAGAACAATACCTATGCACTTTTTAATTTAAACTAGAACAACATTTATTCTACGCCCGAAGCTTGAATCATGTTTTTTCATCTCTTCTGGTCTAAATCGTTATCTACGGGCTGTAGGATAAATTGTTAGTCAATTTAAAAGCAGCATTGACTTCTCTGCTTTTCCTTTCTGTATTCTCAATTGGCCAACTAAAGGCTCTGATGATGATGACGATGCTGTTGTCCCAGAAACAGAATAACCACGTGTAAATCAGTCAGCCATGTAGCGGATTATTGCATGATGTGTCAAACACGACAGCGCTAACGGTTCTAACTGATTAGCAAACACTAGGTGTAATGTTACCTTCCTATCGATTGTTCGGCAGTGTTCGAATTATTGTTTCTAGGACAGATTTAACTGTTTTCAATATGGCCAGTTTATGCGTTCAACTTAAATACTGGTGATCTTCAATTGTTTATTGGCATGTTAGTAAACCTGAGCCAGATAACAAGACCTCCTTGGATTTCTAAAAAAAATATTAAAAATATATGTAGTTTTTTACCTTAGGATTTTAAAGTAGTGTTTCCTTTACACACTGTGCATATTTTGACATGACATCTCATAGTTTTCCTCGATCTTATCCGTCAAAGATCCCCACAATCAATAAACACTTGTTTCTTTATTTAAAACCACCCCATTTTTTCGGCGAACACAAGGCATAGGATCTATTTATTTAATTTGAATATTGCAAATTCAAACACAATTTAAACTTAGAAGTTAGTGAGTTCCATCGCACGCTATGTCGCCCGCCCACAACAACCCTAGAGATTCACACTTGCAAGCTGTCACTGTCACACATCGAGGGCTGCCTCGCTTCAGCAGGACAAAAAAATAGGCAGAATACGAGTCGTGCGTTGACATAAATAGAAAAGTAGACTAATGGAATTTGGTGGTCAATGGAATCCGTGAGTGCGCCTCTAGTTCGGCCTATTGTGTTTTGTACCGTTCCTAACAGTAGGTATAGGTACAGGGATGTCAATATGATCGTAAAAGTAAATAAAAAATAATATTCCGTGATTGTGTAACAAACGCTATGCTCGGAGTTTCTCTGAAGGATAGGATTCGTAACGAATACATCCGACAGAGAACCAAGGTTATCGACATAGCTCAAAGAATTAGCTAGCTGAAGTGGCAGTGGGCCGGCCATATCTCGCGAAGAACCGACGGCCGATGGGGCAAACGTGTTCTTGAGTGTAGACCACGACTCGGTAAACGTAGTGTAGGACGCCCTCCGACCAGGTGGGATGACGACCTGCGAAAGACTGCAGGTAGATGCTGGATGCGTCAAGCTGAAGACAGGGCGCTATGGCGCTCATTGGGGGAGGCCTATGTCCAGCTGTGGACTAATATAGGCTGATGATGATGATGATGATGATGATGATTGTGTAACAAACAAACCTAGCCTTGGTACCAGGAATGACCTAGAATCTAGGGCCTACTGGGACGCACGCATAGTCATAGTCGCAGTAGGTTGTGGTTTAAAGAATCACTCATATTCGTGACTAATAAAACGTGCGTGCGTCTTTCACGCCCTTAAATGACCGAATGGTATAGGTACCTATCTTTATTTACGTTGCCAAGATAAAAAAACAGTAACATCATAAAAATTAGAAAATGCTCTTATAACACCTATCTACAACGTTTAATAATATTCCAAAATCTCGTTGGTATGACCAACTTTTAAAGTCTTTTCTTGATTGTCAGTTACCGACAAAGCTATGATTCACGTCGCGTTGTCGTCGGAAGCAGGGGTGCCACACGTCACGGGCAGGAAGCGAAAGACGTGAAACGACTCGAATGGGGCTCGAAAACTTGCTCGGCTGCAGTGAGTCAGACAATGACACTGTCTGGGGGTTTTTAATGAGCTGTCAATTATATTATACGTTGGTTTAGGCTTAGCTGTATCTAACGTGCTAATGGAGAGTTTGATGAAGTATGTACAAAGAAGGTTTTTGCTTATGTAGTTTTGCAATAATATTTGACAGGCGTATTTTTCCCACATGATTGCAATAGACATTAGGAATGAATTTATTGCCTGTGTAGGCAATTGCATATTCAGCCTATTTTTATCTTGGCTTTTTATGGTGCATAATCCTGTCTCTAATAATACACATTTTTTGTAAAAATGTCTGCTATAGGTATTTGTTCGTTGCATACTAGAAACTAGAAAGGTTGCTATCATAAAAGACTTTCCTACTTCAATAGAAAATTCGAGTACCTATGTCCACATTTGTTTTAAACAACAGATGAGGAAACTTTCGATGATAAATCATTAGCAATACCCGGCTTGGAATCTGCCATCAGTCAATTTTACGAGGTTATTGATAGGACGTCACTAATGACGTCATAGTCTCTACCATACCTTCACCCTTTATCACAAAATAGCTATGGCCATACGCCACCCAGAAGGTTCACTTGAAGTTCCACACTTGAAATATCAGCATATTGAAGTGGTACTTTCCTACCTACTTATCGAAGTGAGCTTATTGTAAAGCTCAGTCAAAAACGCGTGGGAAAATCTAAATGAACGAAAGGTTTTATCAAAACTAAAACAAAAATCCTAAAATAATTATAAAATTGCTTTTATGTTTTTCAATGCAAATAAAAAGCCCTGATATTAAAAGATCCTGGTTTATGTTCCTGGGTATCGTTATCCTGGGTTATGTTATATTAACCTGCTATGACATGGCCCGGATTTGGAGCCCGCGGATTTCCGTAGCGAGTGCGCTTTCTGGGTGGGATATAATCTTGTGCGTCTGCTGTCATGACGAAGCTTTGAGTGCATGACAGTTATGAATGGTTCTTGTTTCCACTATGCTTCAGTGGCATTAGTTTGAACAATAGGGTTTCAAGATCTGTAACTGAGGGTGTATTCACACAGCATCCGATTTACAGGATACGCTTTTTTCCGTGGCGTCGTATGTAATTGCTGCAGTTTACACACTCGACAGTATTCTGGATCCAGTGAACGGTATTTTCAACAGCCAAACTCTGTAAAAACGGTCCTGTCACAACAGATGCTTTGTGGGTATGTGCCTTTAGCTAGAGATATGGCTTTTGATTTTGACATAATTTTTATGAGAAGATAAGATTAGTAGGTGCGCCTACTTGATCCTTCAAAATATTAGGTACCTAGTGTTTATAGTGCCCTTCTTGTAGTATAAAAGTATTTTCCAGGGAAAACAAAAATCAGATGAATAGAATCCCAAATCAGATTTCAATTCTTTGGGTAGTGTTTTCGGAAAATTCAGAAATTAGTTACTGAGCTTTTAGTTTAGACTAGGGTGTAAAGTGTAAATTTGTTTAGCAAAAGCAAGCCAACAACTCCTAGGCACACACAATTACATGCTAAACTTAAAATATTTACGTACAATGAATTCGGCAATACGAATCAATTTTATTTTTTTCAATATTTAACTACTACTAACCTAAAGTTGCTTTGTTCTCGTTTGAAACATTATTTATAACATCAATTCCAAAACTCTAATGAGAAACTTTGCTGGATTTATTATATTTCGAAACACGTTTTAAATAAGTTTTAGTTATAAATCCATAAGCCAAAGTGTAATTTCATTTTGATAAATGGACTTATTCCAATGAAATTATAGTGTAGTTGGATTTAAATCTAAACTAATATGCAATTTAGGCAAAATTATCGGGCTATTCAAATAAGGCGAAGTTTTTAATAGGTGAACACAAGTACTAAGATTGAGATTAGTTAGGTATTTTTATTTAAAAACATTCCCTAATTCAGTTATATAAGCTTGCGATGCAGAAGGTTCGATTCCCGGCTCGGGACGATCTACAGATATGTATTCGTTTCGGGTGTTCTGGTCGTTATCTATGTATCATATAAAAATATCTATCTATGTAATTTGTATTATGAATATCAGTCATTTAGTACCCATAAGACAAGCTCTACTTAGCTTGGGGCTAGATGATGATGTGTGGATTATCTAGCATTATTTATTTATTTATTACCATTGCCATTACTGGCAAATAAAGAGCGCTTGCCCACGGCGACTTTTTGTAGCAATGATGCTGTCGCGATGCTGACTGTGCATTTGCATCGATAAAGTCGCGATTATATACGATACAGAGACAAAAAGTCGCCGCGGGCGAGCGCTCTTAATATTGACGACATATACATTTTCTACATGTTAAATACATTAAATTCTTGAAATAATATTTAATTAAACGCAAATATTAAAAAATGGTCTGTTGATTGACTCATAAGGTCAAAATATAAAATGAAGGTAATCTTTAACAGAATAAAAACAATGGTCATTAAATAAATTAAATTACTTTCTGTTGAAAAAGGGGCCCTTCATTTCTTTAACATCTTTTGGCAATTTGTTTTAAATTTTGATAGCCATGTTATAAGAGTTGTAACTACAATGCTTAGACAACAAGGCATTATACATTATACTATACCTAGATCATGAGCTTTTCAACATCCGTCTGAAAGTTTTAAGGTAACGACGTAACGACTAAACCTGATGAAATGTTTAACCTAGCGAGTGAATTCTAGAATAGGCGAAATAAGTAAATATACTTTATTTACTAATTTCGCCTAATTTGTATCCGTCGTCAGTCCTTCCATACATTTTTCAAACCCGCACGGGGCCATTTTAAAATCAATGTATCCAAACTTTTTTCCAAATGTCAGGTTATTGACATGAAGTACCTACCTAATGTCAATAACCTGACATTTGAACAAACTCAAAAACCCCTAAACACAAAAACCTCTACCCCTAATTTGTATGCGTCGACACTCCTTCCGTACATTTTTCAGACCCGAACGGGGCCATTTTAAAATCAATGTATCCTTTAGAAAACTTTCACGTAAACCCTGAGACGGAACTTTTATGTCCGAAGATAAAGCCTCCTCAATAGATGTTAAGATGAGTGCACACAGAACACTTTTACACGTTACTTTTACAGTCACGACTATTTGTGTGGTTGTTTGTTGGACCTACCTAGAACGTCGTCGTAGAGACTACATGGTGTCTCTCTACGACTGACATAACCCTTTACAACCGGCAAAACTTTTTTGAGATTATAGTTTCGAAATGTCATTTTTTGTTTTGTAACGAGTCTAAGAAGCCAAAAAATGAAGTTAAAAAATACCCTGGCTTATAGTTAACTCAGAAAACTACCCATACGATCGTGAGCCGCAGGTCGTACGTGACCTAATCACAATCGTGAGATTAATTTAATTTAGTGCTATATTTAACTATTTTGTTGTATTTTTTGATGGAAATTAAACAAATTTGTACGTAATTAACATCTCTTTATATTATTCAGTCATCGATACAGTCTCATAAAATCAACCTTAATTCTTCAATATTTTATTTTTATGGGTAAGTAATAGCCTGAATTTAATTATTGTGAAAAAACTAAAGAACTACTTCGAATCCCTTAATTGTACATTGTTTTTTAATTTGGGAATAATTTATTTTTGCACCACCTCGGGTGCTCGGGGTCATTTTCTATACAATATTGAAACAATTTTCAAAATCAGTCCATAATTGACGGAGAAATCAACGAACATAGTACATTAAACTATAAAAATCATAACATAGCATTAACCTCCTCCTTTTTCGAAGTCGAAATACTTTTTTTGTGGCAAAGCTCTTGATCCAGTCAACATTAAACGTTGACACAATAGACTATTTCGAGAAAATTTAAGGTTTCGGGAATGTTTTGGTGTCTACATTATAAGCGTAGATTTTCTAATTCATACGATATGTAATTGGTATCTGAGAGAAGGTATCTGAGTAGGTATTATGTGTGATCGCACCCTTATAGCGCACTTACCTAATTACAGTACAGCGCAAAATCTTGTGCCCGTAAAACTTCACCCATTCTAATTAGGTTAATTGGAAAACAACTTGAGATACTGAGGGTATCACGCTCCTTGCGTCACGGCATATTGCCCAAATTAGGGTTGCCATTTCGAATATTACTGGATTCTCCCGACTTTTTGGCAAAAGTCTCGCATCTAGAGTTTCAAATTCGTTATTCAGGCATACACCAATGCGCTTAGAATAGTCAAAAATAAAATAACAATTATATCGTTAACCTAAAGATGCTGCATGGATTGACCAGCAATAAGTAATTCGTTTATCCGTGATTAATTAAAAAAAGGGGCTGTGTCTATTTTAAAAATTGGGAAACCAATGTAGCATAAATTAAACATTCTTGTTTTGCTTAGGTACCTACCTACCTACTGATAATAATTAATCAATACACCAGGTTCTTATTTTATTCTTGACATGTGAAGCATAACCTAATTAATCACTAGTTTCTGCCCGCAGCTTCGGACGGGTTGTTTCTATCGAAACGTTTAAAGGTTATTTCTATCCCATGGGAATTGATTTATGAGATTAAAAGTAGCCTATATTTAATTCCAGACCTAGAACTACCTATATGCAAATATTAACCTGATCCATTCTGTAGTTTCGGCGTGAAGAAGTAACATTCATCCATCCATACTTCTAAACTTTCGCATTTATTTAAAGTGGCTTAGAAATTCTCGAGCAACGCACTTATAACACTTTATAGTCTTTAAATGCATTATGGCAATGCTTAGTAGGTACTTGAATTCCATACTGCGTCTGTGTGCTATGCTAGTGTGACATTGTTTAGCTAATGACATAGCTCTTGCAGAAACGCTCGCTTTCTTGATTTAGCTACTTTTAAATAGCAGCACCATCATTAGATTAGATAATCTTTCAAAGCTATGACCTGAAATGTATTTAGGAAAATTAAATAATTTAAAATAATTCTGTAGATGCAAGTTTTTACCTACAGATTGTCCATTTATTTATCGCCCCCGTTGTCAGATTAACTTCACAGTATTCAAATTCAACACCCAAGTTTATCAGCCGTTCTCCCAAGCCTGTGTGAATCTAGTGAGGCAGGAAACGTGAGTGTGTTGACAGGTGAGCTACGCATGTGTGACGTGCCTACGTGTTTGTAATTCGACGCATGTGTGGGTACCCATGCTAGGGGTGTCAACTGTCACTGTCACGCGAGTTATATTGCTTTCTCTTGGAAGTTCTGAAGAGGCTTGTCAAAGTTTTGATGATAACGAATACCTACGCCTACTGGGTTTTTTATATTATTATGAGAACTCCAAATATAATATTAAATTAGGGAAACTCCTGAGTGGATCTATTAATTTCAGTTGACTTTACTTGAGACTTTATAAAGTCTCGAGTGGGTGGCTACTTAAGTTTAAGCCAATATAGGGCGATATTAAATTAGGTGAGTACCTAAGTTCTCTGAAAATAGGTGCTTTAACTCAAGAGGACTTTGTTGTTGGGGAAATTAGTAATCTCTAGTAATACTTTGTTCATAAGGCACTGCCAGTGTTTATCACACCTTAAATCTCACAATAAGTAGGAATAATAAGGCTTGCACATTCAGTTAAACCCTATATAAATGAAAATTCCACTTACCACTGCGAAAAACTAGAATTCTTTTCATTGTCCGATCTAAAGCCGTCGCCATGCCTACACCATAGCTTCCGTAATAGTTCCATAATCTAAAACACTACACCGTCAGTTGTCAGATCTGAAAGGATGGATATTTTCCGTTTTCCCTAATAAACAAAAGATGGATTTTTTCAGCTAATTAGTGCAAACCTATTTGGCGCGCGCAAAGTGGCAACCCTATCAATGTGTTGCCTAGGTGATAACAATTCAACTGTTATGCTGATCTCACACCTCCATAAAGCGATACGTCCCGAGACGCGTATGTTTGTCTGACTGTCCCTGTATTGTTCACTGTATGTACTGGGCCCGTATTCGCTATCTTTACAACTTCGATTAACGCGCGCCGCAAGCTAAATTGGAGGACTCTACTACTATATTTCGCGCTTGATGTTCGCATCCGTTATTTTTGACAGGTATCAAAATGTAAACTGACCGCGTTACGCGTTGCGGGTTTTTGAATAAGAGCCACGTAGGTACCACCTATTGGTATCCAGGGACAATGATATCTTGTAGAATTGTAAATGTTGGGCCGAGGTCCTTTGTGCCAACCCTAGGTTATGAATATAGGGAATAATAATTTCGGTGGCCCTTTATTCTAGAGATGGTATCGGTACGGCCCATACAGGACACGGGTGATTTCAAAAATGAAATGGGAATAAGTCAGCCCTTTTGGCCTCTGTTTCAGTTTTACTGTTGTGATAAGAGAGCGTAGTTGGATGCTGTTGTTGTAGCATTCATGAAGCATAGAATTTTCCTTTCATTTGCCAAAATAACCCTTATCTGAAGGCGTACATTTCCACAGCCTTTATATCACCTCACACTAAAACCTATTATAAATGCAAAAGTTTGGATATTTAGGTGGAAGGATGAATGGATGGATTTTTATGACTTCTTCACGCCAAAACTATTGAACAGATCGGCTGAAATTTTGCATAGATTCTTTTCCGCTTTCGGATCAGTTCCGATTCAGACTAACGTAGTAGATAATGATATTCTTCCATATTCCTTGCTGTTTCTAAGTTCGTCCTCCCACCTTTTTACTATGCTTTTTTTTGGACTCGATTTTGACCCACTTTTAACAGTCAGATTTCATTTAAACTTATTAATAACCGATGACAATACAATAATTTGATAAGATTAAACTAAAAAATAGAAAATAAATAATAGTCATCTAATTAGTGACGCGCATGAATGGATTAATGAGATTCCCACTGTCCCTATCTACTATCTAGCGAAACCACAGCCTTTGATAAGATTAATCTAAAAAATAGTTTTAAAAAACTAAAAAACCACGCTTTTATAAATAAACCGAAAATATTTTTTGAAATAATTCGATGCATGGATACTGGACTTGCGTTCTCATGCCAACAGCGCACACTTGCCTCACATAACTAGATACTGATAGGAGTAGCGACATTGAAGAAATATTTTCAGAAAGCACCACACGCTTTTTTACATTAAATTAATTTCTTTTATTTATCACTCTTATCCATAATATGAATTATTTAACAAAATAATTTCTACTTTTTATTTCGGTTTATTTATAAAAGCGTGTTTTTTTTGTTTTTTTAAACTTTTTTACTTTTTTAAACCAGTATTTATTAACTGTCTATTCCGTTTCTTATGTTTTGGAAACCACAACAACGTCCACCATTCGCCATCAATTTAAAACTTTTAAATCCAATTAGCTGCCTACCCAAAACTTTATAAGTAACAATAGTGAAACATTTTGTCGCGTAGATAACATGAAAATTATCCATTCATTTTGAATACACTCGTGGGTCTCCAGTGTGAGTCGATAACCACCGCCTCGATACCAATCAGCCCTGAATACCTGATAGAAGGACCTTCGAACAATGTAGGTTATATTATAAAACATGAATAGGTATTTGGGTTATCTACCTAGGGTTGAGCAGAACTTCATGTGTCAAATACCGTACATGGATTAGGTAACCCATACCTATGTAAGCATTCTAAGCATTATTATAATCCTTAGAAATCACATACTGAGATATTTTAGACACCTTTTTCCTAAAACAAACTGCTCTGGGTTAGGGTAAAATATATAGTTTTTGTGAATTACTAAAGCTCTTGTGAATTAATTAAAAGTGACAAATAATAATAAATATAATAAAAGAATTAACACGTAGAGTGCCAATGGCGTACATATGCGGTGCCTGTTGGAGTCTGGTAGAGCAGCCGGCAGTGACGGTGTGCCCATATACCGGGTACTGACCGTCGTCGTCGTCGTCGTCGTTACGGGGCGTAATGTAACATAGCAATAGTACATGGCAAGCATTTGTGCAGTCATTACGGGGAAAGAAGACGCTCGCAACGAGCAAAGAGACGGATTTTAGCACATGGCGTAACGTATCATGCTCGATGCGAATGGTTACGCCCTATAACATCAGTCAGTGCCATACTTAAATGTATCGAAATGAAAATAGCATAATTACAGCTATAGTATTATTGTTACCGGTAGCAAGCCCTGGTCAGTAAAGGGTTTTAAAGGTCACACCACACTGAAGCCTGGTAGTAAACGCGGCAAAGGATTATTTATCTCTCAATAGCCACATCACTATTGAGTAAAATTGAGAATATATGTGGGTAGGTCGTAGGTACAACCCGTACGGTATAAGTATCCTCTGTCCGTG
Organism: Eupithecia abbreviata; assembly: GCA_943735965.1. Classification (NCBI taxonomy): domain Eukaryota; kingdom Metazoa; phylum Arthropoda; class Insecta; order Lepidoptera; family Geometridae; genus Eupithecia; species Eupithecia abbreviata. Next base: position 7,243,861 of record OX030982.1, on the reverse strand, counting down.
ACCTGACCTGCTTTTCGGATACCTTTCTCCGAAGGTCTAGGTACCGATAACCGCAATTAGTGTGTAACGGTAGGTAGCAAAGTACCTTACATACTTGGCTAGTGCTAGTGCCTACTTTATGGACTAACTGCGTATCGCCAAATTGTTACCAACATTTTTTGTAAAATTAGGAATTGAACGTAGCTAGATATAAACCTTATTTAGTATCTATTATTTCAATTATTAATCTTGTTGACTAAAGACCTCTACAATTAAATAAAGTGTTCAGAATTAGTTTTTCTAGCTTCTAATTGTGTAAAAGCCTCATAATTGCCTCTTAATTTTTGTTATCTGCGTCCTGAGAAACATATAAACCTAATATACAACTCCAAAGCATGCCAAGTACTTTGACGAGCATCGCGCTTTATAAGGCGCCAGCTAAAGCGAGCTAATTCTAGATTAACTAGGTAATCTTTGACTTGACATAAACCATACACTCTATCCTAAGTTCGTGTTTTAAGCATGTACTTGCCTTATTCGGAACCGTTAATGCTTATTTTTATACCACGAGAAGAGCCTTATTTATAACACTAGCGATTTGCAAGCGTTTTCAAAGCGATGCGAGTGCGCAGCGAGCTCGCTTTGAAATCGCCCACAAATCCCCAGAGTGATAAGGCTCGGGGGTATCGTGAGTGAAAAATTGAGACGGGCCGCGTCCGTCCCGCGCTGCGTCTAATTAATATTAAACACGGATTTGCCGCGAGATTACCCCCGTTTTGTCGACAAATTTTACGTGACAATTTCCTTTTTTTATTATGCCACCGGTTTTATTGTGTAATCGAGGTTTTTTCGGGGGATATTTGAATTTGGGTGACTGGTGATGAAATCATTATGGGCGGGATATTGGATTTGTTGATAGGTCACGCTCGCTGAATAATTTATTATTGGCTCTGCATGGAAAATGCTATAGGTAACTACTTCTGACCTTTGCCTGAAGTATATATTGCATAGTTTTAAATCATAATAGGATGTATTTATCAGGTAATAACACTATCACACTAATATTATAAATACGATAGTTTGGATGTTTATATGGATGGATGTATGGATGGATGTTTGTTACTTCTTCACGCCAAAAGTACTGAATGGATCAGGCAGGAAACACTGAACAAAACATTTTGCACAGATGTAGCGCTATAAGCCTGGAATCAAACATAGGCTACTTTTTATCCCACTAACAGTTCCGATGTGATAGAAATAACCTTTAAACGTATCCATAGACATAACGCGGTCGAAGCCGCAGGAAGAAACTACTAGTTTCTTCCTGCGAACTGTTTGATGGTTAATATATTTTTAATCTTCATTCAACTCTCTCTCTGTATTAATTAGCACTGGCTTTAAAGCGTCAGTGATTTGAATGGCTCTAAACATAACCTTAGGTATTATCGTCAGACAAGCAGCACCTGCCAAATCCGCCCTAAGCTCCTTCTGCCAGTTTCCAAATTGGATACCCACGAAACATGTGATCCAAATGTATCCGGTTATAACCAGTTACAACGATAATAACCAATAATGCCGATAAGACTGCCTGTATCCTATTAGGACATTTGAGATTAACGTGTACAAATACCCAGGTATCCCGGGTAAGGCGGGATTACGGGAAAGCCGGGTTAAGGGGGTGGCTCTATCGATAGCCGCATAAATGGCCGAATGAAGACTTGAGCTTGCTTGTGTGTAGTTTATGAAATCCGGTCAAATTGTACGAATCCTATAAGTACCTAGTAGGAAACACCAACGTAGATAGGTACCTAACGAAATAAATCGTATTGAAAAACTTAATAAAAACTGCCAATTACGAGTCGACTCGCACACGGTGGGTTCCAGACAATCGTATTAAACTACTTCGCAAAAAAAACTCAAAAGCTTTTTTAATTGATTGAAATAAACCAAAACTAACAGACGCGGTCAACCATCCAAATACTGACCGCGACCGACGCTGCTTAACTTCGGTAATCGATACACAATGAGGTATGAGCGTTGGCCTCTTATTAATTTGATATATTAATATAATAATAATATATTAAATATAATTATTTGTTGTTATAGCAGCAAGAAAATATACTTTCTCTAAAATTTTCAACGGTTTACCTTTACGGATCATGAGACCCGAGCATCCAGAGCAGAGGCTTAGTAACCCTTCCTATATTATTATTGTCCTGCTCATTGTACCTGTCTGGCATATTATTATGTTTACCTGTTTTAAGTTTAAATTGTGATTCATACCTTTAGATAAATCAATCACACCATTTTTATGACCAACAAAATTAAATGCTGACCAAAATCTGTATGGCGCATCCGACCATGATTAGACGTGGCCGGAATCACATTTCTTCCTGTTAAGTTGGAAACACTCGACTGATGCCATAATAACGAGGGATGCCGTTTGAAGGTTTAGTTGAAAAGAGTTATTTGTGGGAAATACTGAAAAGAACGGTCGTAATAGGTTCGAAGAAAGTGCTTCATCTTATTTTGCCACATGAATGTCGTAATAGAGACTGGAAAGCTTTCAGAACTATCGGAAGAAAGATAAGCGAAAGTTTCTATGGAAACTTTTTTTCTTTGCTAGGAATGATCAAACGCTTAAATGGCTAAACTAATCTTGAAACGTTTCGATGTGATCTATATAAATCTAATAATATAGATCAACTATGTAGTTAATATGATACTTGCTTTGTTAATATCATTTTTTTATGAATCGTGCAAATTGACCCGCTAAAGCGCGCTGCGATAATTTCGGTCACGCTGTCAAAGGATTGTCAATTGTCACTTACCCATTGACATTTTCTTATGCAATAATGCCAAAGCGACACAGATTCTTCCTTTCATCTAAAAATAAACGTTGTCGTGTTGTTGTTCCATTGTTGAGCGTGGGAAGTTTTAAGATGAACTCGTAAGTTTCCATTTTAAACTAACACAAACTTTTTCAACAGCTTAACCAAAAAAATTCCTCAGGCGCACAATCATGCATGCACAATAATAATGCGCAAATAAATAAAGAAACAATGATGGAATTGTCCAGGAGCTAGGGGCTAGCTAGATGATGCTGAGCGTAGGTATAGCTGCATAGTAAAGAAGCAAGTTTTGTCTAATATCCGAATATGTAAAACAATAAACCAATAAATAAAATAGCCTTCGTTTTTCTCACACAACTATTGAAAAATAACATGAGGTATACCACCTATCTAGTTATCCTTAATTTGTAAAACTAACTTACGCTACGATAATAGGTTAGGTATTTATTTTATTTATGTTTAAGGAAGACCATTGTCTGGGGTAAAAGCCTCATCCAAAAAGTGCCAAACCAAAAAGCCTGAGATATTTTTAGGTCAGTAGGTAAGGTGCGGTACCTACCTAGTGTTTTGACTATCGTTACGTCCATTATGAGCATTAAAAGTTATATTTGCTTTGATCTAACATAGCCTTTTAAGCTCTTTCAAGTAATTTTGTAAATTTTATTTACGTAATCGTAAAAGCATCCTCAAAATGTTGTATTTAAACTCATTATCTTGATTTAGCTTTTTCTCAGAAGCACAACATTTCGAGAAGGGAATCTCTGAATCAAAAGCTCACTCAATTTAACTCAATTTATTCCAACTGTAGGAACCCGGCTCGAGTTAGCTTACAACTTGGATATTAATTATACGGTCTTTATTCAAAATTCTCAGTTTTGAGAAAACAATTTTGCTTCAACCAACCAAAGGACGGGCATGCCCAGCATTGAAATCGGACGGTATGTGCAATTCCATTAAAATTGTCCTACTTTTGAACTATCTAGAAATCCTGCTGTGAAGCCGCTATCCCACGGCAGTGGCTAAAGCCGCAGGGTCCAGAAGAGTGCACAACGTGGGCCACGGTGGGATGGGTCAGCAGCATTACTTTTTTTTATTTGCTTTGGGCTGGCTTTTGTATCACGGCGGCCATGATAGGCCTATTGTGATCGCCACTTTTACATTTCAGTCCCGAAGCCGTGGCGTTCATAGTTCGCCACTAACCCTTGCAGCTGCTAGGAACTGTAGGATTTTCTTCGGGGTGATGTCTTTCAGCTCGTTTGGGCTATGCAGATGCTTGCCCAGATGGATGCTGCGTTTGTGCATCAGTGCTCCACACTCACTTAGCAGATGGAGGGGCGTTTCATCCGCCACCTCACAAAATCTGCAAGATTGTGTGTCGCTTAGCCCTAGTTTAAACATGTGCTTGTTAAGGCGACAGTGACCAGTTAGGGCTCTTGTCATGCGAAGGTTACTTCTGCTTAGCGCTAGGATTCGGTTGGTATACCGACTATCAAAGGCTTTTATCAGAGATTTTGAGTGATCCATACCCGAGGAGTTTCTCCAGAGCTTGTGCGATTCCTCGAGGCAGGATACCAGGAATGTTCTGTGCGCCAGGCTTTTAGGTATGCCACAGATCGGCTCGGGTCCCAGCTGAGTCCCCTTGGCACCGGAGCGCGCGAGTTCGTCGGCACACTCATTGCCGTTGATTCCTGCGTGCCCCGGAACCCATCTTAGGAGGACTCTGTTATTAGAGCCCAGAGCGTTGAGTCGTGACAGTCCTCGACTAGCTTGGACGTGATGACCTTCGAGTCCAACGCTAGGAGTGCCGCCTGGCTGTCAGAGTTAATAATTATAGTTTGGTTGGAGTAGCGCTTTTTCAGATTTATATCAGCGCATTCTAGGATGGCGAATATTTCCGCTTGGAAGATAGAGGCGTGATTTCCCAGGTTTATGCTTGTTTCAAACCTGGGTCACTCCGTACACTCCACAGCCTACATCCAGTCCCATTTTGGAGCCGTCTGTGTACCAGATTAGGCATCCATCCTTGCAGAGAGGTTGTCTGTTTAGCCAATCTTCTCTGGAAGGAAGTTCCACTGTGTAGTGCTTTTCAAACACATGACGTGGAAGCATGGCATCAGTTGTCATGCTTAGAATGGGAGATTCCATAGTTGAGTCTTTTAAAGATCTCAGTTTGTGGGAGAGCCAGTTACCTCCGCCCAGGCAGCTGGCCCTATACATGCTGGTCTTTGCCTCTTTATGTATGTACATGTGGAGAAGAGGAAGGCCTAGTAGTGCATTTAGTACCTGACTGGGGGAGGTGGACATGGCTCCCGTGGCCATAAGACAGGCAGTCCTTTGTAGGCTATTTAGTTTGTTGATAGCTGTAGACTGAAAGGCCTTATCGTACCATACCATAGAGGCGTATGTGATAATCGGCCTCACGATGGCAGTGTACAGCAAAAGGGCAATCCTGGGGTTTACGCCCCAGTTGTTGCCCATTAGTCTGCCGCTAGCACCTAGTGCCATCTTTGCTTTATGTAAGATGTTAGCTAGGTGTGTGTTCCACGTCAGTTTTTGGTCGATGGTTACGCCCAAGTACTTTACTTCTGTGGAAAAGGTTATGATTTTACCGTTTAATTTGGGCTTTGCGAGCTTGTCTAGCCGCCGCTTATTGGTAAACGGTATAATCACAGTTTTGTCAGCGTTGACCGAGAGTCCGCTGTTGCTGCACCAGTCGCTGACAGTGTTGAGAGATCGCTGCACTTTCTCCATTGTTTTAAGAAGAAAAGAAGAAAGGCATATTGGTCTGAAGGACTTTGGCTGGCTGTAGTCCTTCTTTCCTGCCTTGGGTATAAAGACAACTTTGACATTTGTCCATGGTTCTGGCACAGTTCCCCAGTCGAGGCTCGCTCTAAAGATTTTAAATTTACAGCATTACTTAGTGAGACCCATAGAATAGACTTTTTCAAGAAAAACAGGCGAAGACATAGTAGTGCAAATTCGTAGACGAAAACTATTGGGAAAAGGACCAAAAATATTTTAACGAGTCAAGCTCGCGAGTAGCTCATCCTTAGCTCTCGACTGTGACTCGATCCCAATTAAGCCGCTCTGATAGTCGATACCTGGAATTATCGGATCGCTCCGGCACTCGCGCACGGATCGTCCGTGATTCCAAATATTGACACTTAATATCGGATTCGGGGACGGTAGGTATGCCGATACCCGGAGCACCCGTTGACCAGTGAATTCCAACTTCATTAATCTTTTTTTGTCAAACTCGTAATGAGAAATTCGGTAACGGATTTCTAAAACGCCTACGTTTTTTCTCAGAATACCTCAATGCGGATTGTTCTTTTCTTAGAATGTGACCTCCTCAACCTTTCATAAATGCCTGTAGCAAGCAAGTGATTGATCGATATCGAACCTATTTAGTTGAGTTAACTGACTGAATGATTACCTACGTATGCTATAGAAACTTAAGAAGATCCAAACCTACCTACCTCGTTCAAAAAGCCTGGGTAGCTCAAACAAACAATGCACTTGATTCAACCACTTGTCAGAATTACCTACAGTAAAATCAAAACTGCAACAAACGCCCTGCCCATTGCGCAACAATGCGATCTCGATTTGGAACGGGAACGTTCACGACGTGAAGTGAAATGGAAAGCGCGTCGTTGTTTAATTTTCTCACACATTTTACTTGACATTTGCTGGAACGCGCACGCCACACACGGGACGACCATTCTACCAACGAGTTTAATTAATTTCCCGCTGTAAGTTGCGGTTTGACAGACGTCAGTTGAGAGTTGCGCCGTGAAACAACAATGGTTATTGCACGCGTACTACGTGATTCATTAACGCCTAATGGCACGTTGTACTTTTCAGTTTTTGAAGCGTGACTGCCAAGGATTCACTTGAATATTCTTTGCGTTTTTAGCGCACGTGTATTTTTTTTTAATGAGACGTCTTGTTCGTTGTCAGATCATGTTCTAAGATTAAAATAGAATTTGTCTTCTCTGTGTTCTTTTCTTGTAGAGTAATTATTACTTTCGACATTGTCGTCGCTGTAAATTCTACTAATAATTTGGCTATGTTAGGTAATATCTAACCTACGCCTCTGATTTGGTAGAGTCTGTTAGGGTCAGACTCCACCAAAGCGGAGATGTGCGGAGATATCTGAAGCGGAGAAGAGAAAAGACGTTTTTCAGCTAGGGTGTCTCCAATGATGCTGTACGGAAGTACGTAATGTCTTAACTGGAGCGGAGACGTGTGCTGTCTAAGGCGGAGATATATGCTGGCTAACACAGAACTGAACTGTGTGCGGCGAGCCCGCGAGTATCGGATGTTTGTTGAGATGACCAGTAGCGGCTCTACTCTCACTGCACGCCACTCACATTTCTTCTCGTCTCCGCTGCGTAACGTCGCAATACATTGCGAGAACAGATCACATCGCCGCTTCGATCTATAATTGTTGTCTTCGCATACAAATATGATAACCTCTCCGCATAGTGTTATCCACTGAGGCTGAGCGGAGATGAGATGTTTGAATAGCGACGTTCTATTGTTTATTTAAAACACATCTCATCTCTGCTCATCTCGTCTCCGCTTTGGTGGGGTCTGACCCTCAGTTTTCTTACACATGAACTTCCAAATTGTTTGGTAGATCTAACGTCTGTGTGTATTCGTGTCCAAAGCAAGACACAATCGCGATCGACAAAATTTCGCACAATGGTTTGTATTGTGGCTTTATTTGAACGAATTTCATATCTTTTCGCTTCATTGACCCGATATGTGTTTGATTTAACAATATTGTGTAAATTGGAGACAGTTATGCGTGTATTACACCTGAATAGATACGAATTCCATCACAGAAAATATATATTTCAGTGAAATTTCAGGCCCAGGTACATATTTGACGATATATAAAGTTAACGAGTGACCAATTTATAAATGAAATTTTAGGGTTAATGAAAATGAAAATGAAAAGTTTTTATTTCTTTAAGCTTACAAATAAGCACTTAGACAGGTCATATTTTATACTATTCATTATTTATCAATTAAATTATTTTATAGTTCACTTGAATTTTTTGTCCACCAGTGGAAGAAGTGAGAAGAAACCACTAGTATGTTCATAACTTATGTGTCTAGTACATTTGATTTGCTTATCTGTATGTTGGTAGATTTTGAGTTGGAGCAAAACTCGTTCCAAGCTTTTTTATCTTCTAGGTAATCTGATATTTTGTAATAAGCTTTTTTACAAAGAATATGTTTCATAATTTTTTTAAATTTATTTATTGATATTTTTGCAACTAGAGTTTTGTTGTAGAAGCGTATACATTGCCCTTTGAAAGATACATTTATCTTGTGTAGCCTAGTTGTGGTGTTAAAACTCCAATATATGCATTTGATGTACCTAGGTAAAAATCCTTTCATAGAAAATGCTTCATATTACCTCGTAAAACTTACATAGACGAAACGCCAAGCAAACGTCCCAAATACTTATGGCAACATCAAATAAAATTAGATTAGGTTCTTACCGAACCTCCACAATTGTTGACAGAAAAGGACTTATCTTTTTTTTATTTAACGTAAATAATTCGCTCTCCGTGGCATTTGAGTGCCACAGTGTTTTATTACCATTTGGTTGTTCTTATTAGGTTTGAAGGTAGACAATACCAACAAATTTGTTTCGCTTCACTTCAAACAACGGTAAAAGAGATGGATTACGTTCCTTTTCTGTTCCAATCCAATTTACGAATCAATATGTTCAATTACTTACCGATAGGTACTCTGCAGTCTGCACTGCATAATACTTGTAGGTTCTTTATTTGAGCTAAAATAATAGATGGCTTAGATTATATCAAAGAATACTATTATTTAATAAAAAATTAAGTACCTACCTTACTGAATAGAAAAATACCAACTTTCACCTGCTTTAATGCGGAGTGGTACGTAATCTCATTAAATGTACATTAATAATGTAATCCGTTACGTTATTTACTTAATATTTATAGTTTTAATAAACAGGCATTCCAAATAGAATTTTATTATATTCCGTCTACCAGCCAGAATGAGAAATTTTAAATTGATAAACATTTTCCATCACCGAATGATGACATAAGATAGATAGGAACTTCACTTTCTTAAACTACTTACTAACTTTCTTTGTTTATTATATAATAATGAATAGTATAAAATATGACCTGTCTAAGTGCTTATTTGTAATCCTAAAGAAATAAACTTTCATTTCATTTAACATTGTAAGGCCGGGATTATAATTGCTTGCTTAAACTCAAGCATAGCAAAATCGTTACTCAAGGATCGATGACTTGCTCACTCATCGATCCTTGAGTAACGATTTTCTATGGCATAAACGTCATTCGAGCATAGATCGACGACGATGGAACAAGCTTTCATAATACAGGCCTAAGACAGCTTAAAGTAACATTATTCTTGTGGAGTACCTAAGTTATGGAGAGTTTGCCGCATGCGACGTTTCATTTCCACTCAGATCGATCGGTTTGTAAATTGAATAAATTTAAATTTCGAATCTTGGACGACAACCTACAATTTCTGAAGAGAAAACTCGAACTGTGGAAAAATAGTGGCGGCATTTTTTTAGGTGCGATTACTTGCACATTATTTGGTAGGTACATAAAAAAGAGCTAAATAGAGCTCTTATTTCAATAATAAGCGCTGCGTAAAAAGGGTTCATTTCTAAGGCAAGTCTACAGATTAGGTTTTTTCTCTGAAACCTATATTTTTTCTTAATTTCTCTACGAAATTGTTACCTAGGTAGGTACTCGAATTACAAGAAGGTACCCAACCTAGCTTTTTCGACTACCGTAGGTATTCAATTATTATTGATAATATCGTATCTCGACTTTATACTGTGCTCCCTCTGACGCCATCTTGGTTAGATGCCTCAGCTACCAACGCCAACGCCTCGTGAATAGGTGTTGCTATTGAAATGACATCAGCTATTATTGTCAAGACGAACTTTGTTGTCAGCGCGATCGGTTGCGTCGTCAACTTATACCTACTTTGTCATCTCGCATGACACTTACTTTGTGACGTGAAATCAAAGTTTCTCACGGCTTCATGAAAGCTGGGACCATGTTCAGCGTCAATCAAGGTGTCAAACTTGTCAAAGTTCTACTTTGGGTGGTTTGTAATGAAGGAGGTCCTATAGCATATACCTTTATCTCCTTAGACACCTGAAAAGGCTGTAGGGACCCATTCTTGAAAGGTTGTGATGATGGTTGCTTTTTGGATATTAAAAGAAAACCAGACCTCTAATAAAATATTTGTGGTGGTTTTTTCAGTACCCCGAGTCCATTTGTTTGACGATAGTTTCGAGACGTGATCATGAAGTCTCACATATCCACAGGTTTTGATACAGCGCCTCTGGCGTGCAGAAGTCACGATACAATTACTACTGACCTTTTCCGCATATTCAAGCGGAGCGAGCTACTAAAACAACAACTAATTCTAAAGCTAACTCGAATTAGAAAACCAAATTGTAACCTCATTAGCATGTAATTTAACAATTCCAACAAAGGTGAATTGGGTCGGTGCAATTTAACAATGTCTTATTACTCTGAGCCTAGCTTTATCAAATTAACTTATTTAATCTGTGCCTCTATTGCCGATTGCTTACTTTGTTACTATAGTTCGAGGGGTCTGTGGGGTTTGTTGTGAACGGGTTTGTATTCAGGGATTCAGAGTTTAAAACTAGATGGATACTTACATGAATTAACCCATATAAAAACAACTAATTTTACCGTATTTTCTAGAAGATTCTTCTGCGTGACAGTCTTCTGGGTCTGGGATTTTTTATTTTGAATTTATGTTTGGGATAACCGTCCTGGGCTATATTTTTATCTTTGCTGTAGAAAATGTAGAGCTTAAAAACTTGTTCAAGTTGACAGCACAAAATCTGGGTCAAAAGACAGACACCTGGTTCTAACTCTAGTTGCTATCAAAATCAGAGTCAAAAATACAGACACCTAATTCTAACTCTACTTTCTATCCTGAAAGGGCTACTTCCATTCTCCGTTCGCTGAAAATCTAGCGTACATAATAAAGTCAAATAAATGCACCCGTGAGCTCTTCCGATGGTGAAACAATGCCAGCCCATTGTGCACTGTTTGCGCGGTAATTTCGAAAAGCGAACGTAGTGTTGCTATGTCCCAGCTGAAAATGTTGCCGAATGTCTCAATGTTTACAACCTCTTTCCATCCGTAGGTAATACCTATGTACTGGTACGTAGGAACTCCTTTACATAGAAATGTGAGACTACTTTGTAAGAATTCAGAGAGCGTACTACTATACTAAAGTTACACTTACCATTCCAAAAACTCAGAAGGTATTTCTTCATATTAATTATATATATTTTCCTTACAGAAAGTTCGCAAATTTGTTCAAATTTAATGGCTATACAACGCTAGTTACTCAAAAAATACTCAAGATATTTTTACATGGTTGAATGTGGAATTTTACGTAGGTAGTATTTGCAAATTCCGAAAAGTTTTCGCAATTTCAGAGTACCTATTAGACCGACGGTGTTTGGATAAATTTCCAATTAGTATGTATTCATGGAATAAAAACGGGAAAAAATATGAGAAAGAATTGAAACAAATTAATGAAACATTAAAAAACGTACGTACGTAAGTTACAAGTGACAATGCCGTTCGTATTAAAAGATGTTTAATAATGTCAAGTGGAAGCGAAACTGCTGTATGAAGATGGTAATGAGTTTTAGCCAATTTTATAACTAATTCAAGTGGGTACTTCATGCTGAGAAAATTAGTTTCTCGTCTGTGACTTGGTCTTGTGACTTCGCGGGTTAAATTGCCAGTTAGCTCACAGTTTGGGTTATTTATTACCTCGTGATGAGGTATTCTAAAAAGAGCAGATGAGGCCTTCATCTTATCTTCTCATCGGGTTCTTTTTAGAATGCCTCATCACGAGGCTTATACGTTATCTATTTACAAATAGCTACCACAGTAGCCAGTAGATGGAGTCTATAGTAGTACCTACCAACTTACTAGATTAGTAGCTCAGTAACTGCTCCGCCTGCGACGCAATAGGTTCATTTCCCGCCGCGGGAAAAATGTTTGTACGATCTGCAGACATTTGTTCTGGATCTGGGTATTTTCTTTGTGTAATAAAATAAAGTAAAAAGTACACTTCATATTCAGATTTCAGTTTTATTATTAAACGCATATCCACCCAGCTTCCACGCATAGTCACAGGCGGACCTTCGCCCACCGCGCCATATCGGTCGTCAAAAGGCTAGAAGAGACTGTATGGATTGTAAAAAAACTAGCATCCATAACACATTCTCAGCTTGTACTTACTTTGGGTCTAGACAAAGCGGTGTGGAATGTAAAAAAAAATACCAATGCAGTATTCCTTGCAAATAGTAGCATCTTTAATAGAAGGGATCGTTTATAATATACTACCACTAGGTGGACGTATTCAAGGATAGATAGCGTTGGCTGCCCCCACATAACTCAAGAGCTCTTTATTTAAGGACCGATAAGAGAAATTGTTTCTAATAAATGCATTTCTGACGCCAAGTATGAAGCAACATTGTTAGTACTAAAGTCATTTAAAACGGGATATTTACCATGATTTGATTTTTGAGTTAACTGTGCCGAAATATTGGATAACTCAAAAATAAAATCATGGTAAATACTCAATACTCAATGGTTTATCGCTTACATGTGTACAGATAGGTCTTAAAATAATGCATTCAAATAAGTCCAACAATCACATAAGTCCAACATGCACCAAGTCGATGCGATGTTGCGATAATCATATACATAAACATACAATAAATCCCGACTTAGTGTTAATAACCATGATAGTTTCAAAAGTTTTAACATTGTTAATGTTCAATAGGTATATAGAGAGACAATAGCTTCATAAAATTTACTGGTCCATCTTTAGAGGACTTGAAAAAGATATTGTAAGTGTGCATACGTTTTCTACATAGGTTTAACAAATTTCTTCGTATGTTCCTATTTCATATAACGCCAATTTCGTAACTTTAAGAACTGAGATGTTTCCGTGCGGTTAATTCGCTTCCCAAAGCCCCTAAACATAAAATACCTGACTACACCTACCTTGGGCTATAATTCTGCATGTGCGCTATAAGCTAACGCACTTTGATGTCGAAGCGTCGGCATTATGAGCTATTTTAGAACAATATTATGTAGATTGTGATAAACTGAAGCACTCGGAACATTCTAGAACATGAGCCTCTCATTACAATAAAAGTTCTACGGTTGAAATCTTTTAAGACTATTATTGTTTTGGGTTATATTTACCCCCCTTTTGTTTCGTCCAACGATTAAATTACATATATTCTCAACTTGTGTCCTAACAATCGTTATTTTAGTAGCATCATCATACTATGTTAAGCCATTGCTGGACATAGGCCTCCCCTAACGAGTGCCCTAATGAACGCCATGTCTTCAACTTAACGCATCCAGCATCTGCCTGCAGTCTATCGCAGGTCGTCATCCCAGCTAGCCAGATGCAGTCCACTACACACTACGTTTTCTAAGATTTTTAAATATTAAGAGTTTGTAGATTTTTTTTTAAATGTCTAAGCAAATGCAACGACCTAGTAGGTAGGATCAGAAACAAAGCTAGTAAAAAGCACGATAATAAAAATTCATATTACGCAAATAACCACAAAACAGCACTTACAAAGGTAAATTGAAATGGTAATTAACCTTGTCATAAATTGCCTAAACGACCTATTTTAAGAGGCAAGATTTCCACCAAACCTCTAGCCGTAGAAACCTATAGAAAGAAACGCGCGTAAAGCATTTTTAATTAAAAAGTTTATTCGAAATCTTGAGAGGTGTTGTTCATTATTTAAATTTTGATCTAACCGACAATGTTGCCAGCCGTAAAACAAAGAAGCTCTTCCGTTATATTTGCTGGGGAAATTATTAACTGGGGAGAAAGAGGTAAATTGAAGAAGTGTAAGCATACTACTAACTATACGAAATTTAATGATGCAAGTAAGAATAAAAGAAATGTGCAGACAATTTTAAAGGATTGCAAGGCGAAGGATTTAGATATTTTAGCCACGTAATTTTTTGCATTCTTTTCGAGCCAAATTTAACTTGGTAAACAAGTGTTTTAGGGTAACAATTGTCCGCCAAGCCTCATTTGACAAACATTTAAGAGAAGAACAGCAAGTCTATTTGTAACGAATTGGGTAAAAATAAACAAGCCATTGTAAGGCCTCGTAACCCCGGCTTCCCCCGGCACCGCGCCTCATTCAAGAGGTTATGTAAATTGTTTAACGAACGATGCTGTTACTAGCTGGATGGCGCACTTAGGGCATTAACATTTTAAAGCCTTATTTGTTCCCAGTACACAATTACTCCTACATTTATACTGATTACGCTTCTACTTTAAAATAGAATAAATCACTTTGCAATATTCTAATTAGAAGTCCTATTTTCACTTCAGTTTCAATCCGAGCGCAGCAGTGGAGCTATCGCGACTTGCAATGAATTAACTTTATACGAAAGTATCAACACGTCGGACTGATTAATTCGAATGAGAAGTTTTCGTCGCGGATACAGAGTCGATCAAGTGCGGTAATTTTACGAGCGAAACTCAAGTGGGGGAACAACTCCACGAATCGTGAGATGTGTTTCCGCGAGTGTTGATCTCGGGTTTAAACATTCATCGCGTGTGCAAGCGAACCGTCGGAAATTAGGGTGTCTACAAGCTCACTCGGTGGAGTCAGTTTTTCAGCGAGAGCCGACTCGTTTCCTCGCGCCATTTTCATGCTAATCTCCGAGCGAGCGTGCTGATTTTGCGGGCATGAAATATTTGCACCATACGCCTTGAGCGCCGGTACCTTTTCAATTTCGCCCAGCTTCCCCCCACGGGGATTGAAACCGTCGAATGTTGAATTTTCGCGTTCGTAATACGCGAAATTGCGTTTTGTTTTCGCCTTTGGCGGTGTGCTGTACAAATATTTTAATCTGTTTGCGCTTATAATGACTCCAATTACGCTAGAAGATAAAACTGGTATGAAAAGTCTGCGAGAATGATATTATCTATCTGGCAGAGCTCATATTTGAGTATTTATCTTGGCTTGTGGATTGCATATTTTAGTATCGTGTTGATGTCTGTTTGAACATCCGGTGGAGGCTTCATGTCTTTTATAATGCACCGTGCAGCCACCCAGCAATAATGCCCAATGCAGATACGTGACGTGGGTGTCTGAATAGGTTTCATCTCTTTGACATAAATGTTCGTGTTCAAAGGAAACTGGCTTCTACGGTCTCGCAAAGCAAATGTGAATTCTGTGAATGCTCTTCATAATACCTAAGCATTGAGGTCCTATCGCATTGGGAATAATTTGCTAGAGATTTCTATAGCACCACGTTGGCTTTGTATCTTTCTCCGAACGTTACGTCGACTCTACATGTGTAGAAAAAAGATTAACTTTGTTGTTTTGTTTTGTTTGCAGAACGCAAGTTATTCGTTGGCATGCTGAATAAGAAACTATCGGAGAACGACGTGCGGTCTCTATTCTCCGGGCACGGCGCGATCGAGGAGTGTACGGTGCTGCGAGACGCGCAAGGGCAAAGCAAGGGCTGCGCGTTCGTCACTTTCGTGTCGAAGCAGGCGGCTATTGCTGCTATCAAGGTAAACAGTGTAAAAGTGTGTGAAAGAGGACATACAAAACAAGTAAAGGACTCATTGGGCAATCTAGGTTACGTATCTATGATAGAAAAGGAAAACTCTTTTTTAATGCGAATAGTTTTTGTTGATAATAATATCAATAAAAACTATTTTTGTTGATAATAATATCAACAAAAACTATTTTTGTTGATATTAATAATCATAATCACACCAGTTGTACCGACCCCGCATAAGTGCGAATCGGGCATAAAATTGTCGATCTACGTGTTATTCAAGGAGTACGAGGGTAAGATAGCCGATAGGCATTTTATCTAGGATACTTATAATAAATATAAATCATCTACTTATAATCGAACTTTATCGTATGTCGTAAGGACTATTTAAGTTTGTATTGCCACTGAAATCTTAACCTTATGGTGTTCCAGGCGTTGCACCACAGTCAAACAATGGAAGGCTGCTCAGCGCCGCTCGTAGTGAAATTCGCTGATACGCAGAAGGAGAAAGAACAGAAGAAGTTTCAGGCGATGCAGGTGAATATTAACCCTGTCAGTATTTTATTATTCATGACGAGTCGAATCAAAAGAATTCGCTGGTTAATTCTAGGCTGTTTTCAATATCTAATCGATCCATCGTTTATTCTGTCTACCTTTGTATGTATATAAACACATTCTTTTAACATATTTACTGCCTAGGCGGTGCGTTCCACAGGCCGGCAGCCGGTGTAGCAGCCGCCGGATATTTGCGTCTTGTCTGGAGATAGATTTTGAAAACGGCCAGCCAGCGAATTCGACCCGACCAGTCATTACATACCTTTGACTCTACCATTTTCTAGAACAATCTATAATCATAGCCATTTCAGGCGAGTCTATGGGGTCTAACGACGCCGGTGACGCCAGCGGCGTACCTCGCGTCGGAGGCGGCCTTATCGCCAGCAACGCAACTGCAACTGCTGCAGCAACTGCAGGCGGTTGGGCTGCAGCAGCAGTTGTTGCAAGGTCAGGGCTCTACGCTATTACAAGGTAAGGATTTTGAAGATAGAGACATTCTTTATTAACAACTTAAGGCACACACATACAAAATACAACAATTATACAGTACCTACACAGTAAAACAAAAGACATGAAACAGTTGACTAAAATAAGAAAAACAAACAATTACGAAACTAGTGCTTTTAATCTGACTGCTTACCTGCCTGCCATCAGGCGGGCCGCGAGACTGACTGTCACCTTTTGTGGTATAAAGAAATCACCAGGAAAATGGATAATAATAGTCATATAGAATTATAATAACTCGAATAGTCTAGTCAGGACAAGCGCTGGATGCGAGCAGTGTAGGACTGGCCAGCCTTTGGCGAGGACTTCTGGACATAAATTATACATGTCCAGAAGACGTGTTTTGACGGTGTGGTGGCTGAAAGTGATAATAACGTGACGAATTACACTTTGAGATCAAGTGTAATTCGTCAGCCTGTAGTTATGTGACGAAGTGGGCTGTTAAGTTGTGTTACTGTTTATCGAAGATCAAGAACCATTCATGCCTTGAAAAGACTTGGTTATTTATAGAATACCAACGATTTGTATGTTTCCAATACTTAGGTATGTTTTCAATACATTTTAACAAAGTGGAATAGGGGATGGTAGGGGCCTTCGTACGGTTTTTTACATCAACTATTTCATTTAAAAGTGAATTGGTTTCATTTAGTTCCTACTAGTATAGATAAGATAGATAATTCATTTATTTGACAACTGCAGCACATGTTACAAAGGTCACAATAGAAAAGGCACATCATAGAATAACACAGATAAATTAGAGAACAATTAGTTAAGTACCTAGTAGTATACAATAAGTAAAAGTACATATAAACAATTTAAAAAAAAAGAAGAGATTTAAAAATTGTGTGTGTGCTGCAGCCCGTCAAAAAGGCAATAACTCAGCGAAAGGATTTGCTCGATGAGCAAAACACTGATTTTCAGTATTGCCCTTTGAGGCGACCAGAAGAACGAAATGTATAATGTAAACGGTATACATATATTTATCTGAGATTAATCCAAAATATGGCAGGTGATTATATCTCATATTTAATGCAGTATTATAATAAACATAAATAAAATAAAATAAAAAGTTTCTTTATTCAGACATATTATTGTCCACAGATATAAAAAAAAATACAAAAATAGAATACAATTAAAGAAAGAATAAGACCTTAAAATACATTAAAATTAGATTGTTACAATTATTATGATGTGAGGACTCTATTGAAAGATATGTATATGATTTATGACTTTATGACATAAACTCGAGAATCTAGAATTAAAATTTGTTTATTTGGAAATCTATTCGTGAAATTTACATAAATAAAAGATTTTTATTCAACTCATTTCATTTTAGTCAACCAAAGTTTAACGTAGGTATACTGCTGATAATGACGATAACCCAAAATAATTATTTGCTAAGCCTGATTCTAGGCACAGCTGTTCACATTTGCAAGGTTACTCCCATTATCATAAAGTTAAATATGGATCGTTATGTTTAAACCTTTGTTTTCCTTCCTCGTCATTTAATCACTATATGATATTATACACAATAGTGATATTATTAATAATCTCTGTAAATAATAATAGATAAGTAGGTCCATGACTTCACTTAGTGCAAATGATTTGTAGCAAGCAAGTAAAATGTATTTAACATTCATTGTCTATGGCTAATATGGCTATTTACTGTAATAGCTGGTTTGTTTTGTCCATGTACTTATTTATTAATCGTAGGTTTCAATCTATTGTTTATTTTTCCTACTAAGTAACAAATGTCAAACGAGGATTAGTTCTTGAAACATATTTTCTTGGTACTTAGATTTCTTTATAATATGACGACCTCTGCGGCGCACAGGGCTTAGGTACGCCTGCAACGCAGGTGGTTGCGGGTTCGATTCCCACCTCGGGAGGAATTTGTACCATCTGCAGATATGTATCTCTTCCGGGAGTTCTATATTTTCTATTTCGATATAATAAAATAATAATTCGGTACGTGTACCTACGTATTGTATTCAATCAGTTATCTAGTACCCATAACACAAGCCCTGCATAACTTGGGGCTAGATGATGCTGTGTGAATTGTCTAGCATTATTTATTTATTAATATTTTTATCGTTAAATATAGCTTACTTTTTAATTTCCGTTGATCATTATGTTATTGTAATTCCTACTAACCTTCATCCATCCTATTTGTTTTATTTAAGTTTTGGTTTCTCCTCCAATCAGGTGTTAACTATCAAGACCTTGGTGCTTTTAACGGTGCTGGGCTGAGCGGGGGGGCGGTGGGTGAGAATATTTTGTGTTTATAATGCCCTACTACCTTTTGCTGTAGAGGTATTTTCATATTGATGCCTTCTACTTCTTAATAACTTCAGACCCCAGTCAAGAAATTCAAAACCTAATTATTATCAATAAATTATAATACAGACAACATACAGAGACTTTATCAACACGATTCGCAGTCACCATTTTGTGTAACAACATAATACCTTATAAACAAAATGGCGAAGCAAATCTATATATAACATTATTCTGGAATAGTTTGAATCTACTTTACTTATTTTGCGTTTTCCCCTCTCCAATCATTTTGTTTTTATAACGGTTGTTCATTTTTTTTATATTATTTTGTAGTTTTTTTCCAAATTTCCTATGTTGCTGTCTCATCTTAATCGCAATTTGAGACAGCAACATCCACCCCAATCCCTCCTATTTTATTTCGCCCTTTTTAGTTTTAAATTTTGGTTTGCCAGGTGTTAACTATCAGGATATTGGTTTCAATGGCGCAGGACTGAGCGGAGGCGCGGTAAGTGAGCAACTGGGTGGTTTGCTCGCGCCGGTGTCTGTGCAGAATCTAGCTGCGCTGGCGGCGATAGCCCAGCCGCCAGTGGTTTCGCAAGCGCCTGCCGCGGCGCCGCAGCAGGCAGCGCCGCAACTTTGTAAGTTACAATTTTATTACACAACTACCCACGTTTCTCGTTTTATTTTAGCCCGATTTTTCCCATTGTAGGGCTCTTCTTCTCTCCTGCCTCCTGCCTGAAGGGCCAAACCTTATCAAAAATTGGAGCTCATCCTGACTCTAATAAAGTAGCTGATACGTTATCCTAAATCTCATCCTTAACCTACAAGGTAGATAGATAAGCTTTTTTTTATTTCAATAAAAATCTACATTGGGTCCCATTTTATCTCTTTCCTTGCATTTAGTGGCAACATCCTCGCAGTCAGCGAAATCCCTCTACATTTTATCAACGTTTAGTAATTGTACCAAATCCCTAATTGAAGCATTCGTGATTCGAGCGATGAACAAAACCCTGTAACGAACCTTTTTGTCCGCAAACTTTCCTATTTCAGGTTGGACTTAAAAAATGTTGCCATTAAAAAAACGGTTAATTAACGATGAACATTTTTCACACTTCAGGTCTTCTCGGGAAGACAAACATCACAGGTAAACATTACCCTGATTGTGGGCAATCGGGTAAAAGCGAATGCTCTGCAAAATTGTGTGTTTAATCATTTTTGTTTTAGACGGAATGAATTTTGCTGCTTTCTTGAGTTGTGGTAAATTAATGAGACGCTTTTTAGTTCTGGCTAGGTGCATAGAGTCGTATAGAAAAAAGGAAATCCTGGTTTTTTAGCACTTGTTTTACATGGCCTCGGCAAGTATTACTATTGTTGTAGAAGCGCTAAAGTCACCAGGTTGGTAGGTTAATTATATCCTCAAATAATTTTACTTCAACCTACATTTAATTAGCACAAATCGAATTAATAATTCAAAACCGTACGACGAAGCATCATCACTAAATAATGTCAGTATTGTTTTTTAATATGGCAATGTTTTATAAGGAGCGTAACGTGAGGTTATGCACAATGTATTTGTTTATTCGATTCACGGAGCGTCGTCATCGCGACCAAATCAGTGTTATGGTATGCCTATCTATATTTATCTATGTAATTGAGGCCGCGATTATTATAGAAAATTGAAATGTAGAACGCTAGCAGTCTTCACACACTCAACTTTAAATTTTTATAACTTGTTTTCGTAGACGCGTAGCTTTCGTAGAGACCGTAGCCCTTCTCCTAGCCTTGTCGTAGCTCGTAGACCCTCTACGAATTTTAAAAGTAAGCTTTCTTTTATTTTTACTGTCTCGACGCAAACTAAGCTTTCCGTCACGGCACGTCTCATTCATTTATCACAAGTCTAAGGAAGGTTTGATTCTGTGTTTGCGACGCAGTAGCTGCCCGGTGATGCTTGGCTTTTTACAGCCTTTGTTCTTTTTTAAAACCGGCGGAAATCCGTCTTGTAAATAAATAGATGTTTGTTTTGATTGTCTATGGATGATAATAACCGCTCGATTCGTTTGTCTCAAGGAGTTCTTTGTTTGAAAAATGCATCGTATGTTTTAAATCGTGTTTTAATTTTGCTGCTGGCATGTTGACGTTCTTTATAGAATCGGTCATGAGAAAAACTAAAAACTAAAACATTCGTACTTTTAAACGATAGATTTATTTTAGAATTAACGCACGATTTGAGTGTTTTTATTTGTTTTCTCGTTTTGTTTGTTCTTCGTTAAATATTTTTGCTTTGTACTAATAAAACGGTAAGTTACATACTGTTTAAAACTGGAAAAATTACGTTTTAGGAGGACAGGTAGGGCTTGTCATTAAAACCAACACAAAACAATGTGTTTTGCATGAAGTGTAAATAGCTACGTTCCAGCTACGTTCTAGCCCAGTCTTAAACAGTCCGGATACTAAAGGTATAACTTGCAGGGCCCACGACCAAACGACTGAGTTCCTTATGACCCTCAGCTACGTTTTTGCACAGTCTTACATAGTCCGGGAGCTAAAGGTGTATTACTTGCAGGGTCCACGGCTGAGCCTCTGAGTTCGGCGTACGCGGCGCAGTTCGGCGGCGCGTTCGCCGCCGCACCGCTCGGCTCGGTGCTCGGATCGGCGGCAGCAGCGGCCGCAGGTAAACAAGTTGAAGGTACATATCACACTTTTTTAGTACCCCATCCGCGCCCTATCCGTGTGACAGCTGTCAAAACTCTTGGCTAGGGCTTTTAACCCAGACAAAATTACAAATGTATGTATTTAACAATAGTAAACATTATATATCTTATCTTAAATCGTTAGTCTAGAACATTTAACAACAAAGATCACAATACAAATAATAAAGCAAAATAATAATATTCTTAGATAAAACCTAACAAATAGTAGTGATATAGAAAAAACACACAGATAATAACAATTAAATAAAACCGATTTTTTAAAATATAAACATAATTTTAATTTTGAAACAATCACACTAAAATTAAACAGTCAAATAAACAAGATGTATAAAAAATCTATAATGCACAGAACAAGTAGATAGGTCTACATCGATACGTTTAAATTTCAACACTTCTGAATTTTTCAGATTTGTCTGTTGTAATATGAGTATCTTATCTGAAAATGTCAGTTTCAAGTTCGGTCTGGTTATGGTGGTACCGACGTCAACGCATTGTGCTAGAACTTTTAAACCGACGACGTTGACTTTAACGTAAAACTTAAAACTGCCCCAACTCTACAGGAAAAAAAAATTATTCCACGTTCCAATGATTCTCAACGAATATTTTTCTATCTTTAAATATTTACTTTAGACAATAAATGTTTTGACAACTGTCACTAGAAGTGTTTAACCATTGTGTGAGCAAAGGTTAGAGACTGTGTCGCAATACATAACTATGGGAACAAGCACTGTGTCTATTGTTGAAATGTTTACATAAATACAGTTGGTAACAGCTGTGAGCCTATTGTAGAGAATTGAATTGCACTACCCAGGTTAGGTAGTCGTATGGTACCAATAGACGCAAAGCTTGTTTGTTAGGTCATACAAGTGCATATTGTAAATTTAATATTTACGCTGCAGGTAATACCATACATTGAATATTCCGACAGCCTCTCAGCCTATATTTGGAATATTGATATCGTCCGACAATTTTGCACCTGTATAACTATTTGGCAATCTTATATTACCACTTTAACACGATTAAACAATTTAAAAGTGGAAAATATGTTTAAGTCAATCAAGCGCATACTGTAAGTTGAAAGATGCTGACAACCTTTTTAGGTTGTCTAAAGAAGTTCACGAAAAAATTCTGTTGAAAGAAAGTGATACAAGATTGTCAACCGAAACCTTCCTTCCACACCATTGTCCTTTCCAAACTTTAAGTTTTTATTTTTTGTTGTACACACGTAGTTTGATAATAGAGACGCTTAAGTTGCGTTCACACATTATTGCGCACTAATCATTGTGTGAAAATGCAGAAACCAAAGCGTAATAACGCATAATGTTATGAGTTTACGTCACGATTTTCGAGTGTTGTATGATTTTACAGGATCGAATAACATAACCCTTTGAAAATCATGATAAAAGCTTCTATAGTGTGAACGCTACTGAATCTAAAATGCTATAACACATATAACTATGTTCATATCTCTGGATTTCAGGCCCGGAAGGTGGAAATCTCTTCATTTACCACCTTCCGCAGGAGTTCACCGACACGGACCTCGCATCCACGTTCCTGCCTTTCGGCCACGTGATCTCTGCCAAAGTCTTCATCGACAAACAGACAAACCTCTCGAAATGCTTCGGTTTCGTCTCCTATGACAACGCTGCCTCCGCCCAAGCGGCTATACAAGCCATGAACGGCTTTCAAATAGGTACAAAGAGACTCAAAGTTCAATTGAAACGTTCTAAAGAACTATCCAGACCTTACTAGTATTCCAAGACGTTCCTAGTGAATTTAAAAAGTAAAAAAAAACTTGCAAAGAGGTTGTAACTTTTAAGGTTTGTTGTGATGTTTCGAGTGCACTTGAACTAAAACGTAGGTAAGGTACGGAGTCAACGTGCACAGTTGTTGATAAGTTTAAGGTTAAGGTTTGTGTCAAAGGATTTCATCGTTTCCAAAGTATTCCCCAAATTGTTTAACATATAACTTTCTTTTTAAGTTGTAGTCACGTTTTAAGGATAAGTTTATCATTTTAACATCGATGCAGTTTTAATAATTTATAGCCAAAGAGACGACGATGCTTTTTAAAACACACTGTAAAGGTATATCCACGGGCTTGCTATAATTTCAACGGACAATCATCTTTATCTGAAGTATGACGTGGCTGTTCTTCATAGGCATTATGAAATAGTCTCAATGTCGTCATAAAGTGCTTCAATAAGTATAATAAAAGTGCAATGTACCAAGAACCACACAAGTATTGCTGACTCTGTTCATAATCATGTCTACGTTTGGTATACGTTTTGTTAAAAGTTCTTAATTTTATGTTACCACTTAGTTATTTTTTAAAATATTTATTTGGATGTGGCCATTGTCAGTTTACAGTCATACTTTTTTGTTACAAACAATAAGGTGTTTAGCATAAAGAAGATGATCTCAAAGTGATCAGTGTATTTATTGTTTACAAACATTTGTTGTCAATTGTGTACTTAAACTTTGTGGGTTAACGTATTGTCTATAAACGTTTTGTCCGAGACTCGTAGATTCAGGTTTTTATGAGAGTTTTACATCGATTCTCAAAACAAGGAGTTTGGCTCGTTCTGGAATTTTATACAATAAAGAACTTCAGATCAACATCGTTAAATAGAAATAGTTCACTCTGTACACTCGACATAATAAAAACGATAATAATATGAATGGATCATAAAACGTAGTTCTCTTCGAGCTCAATCGTGGTTTATGACATAGATAGTTAATAGATCGCCGACTCCGGGACTAGATAATTACTGTATCCATTAAAAACTCTTTCATAAAAAACTGAAAATCTACTATCATACTACTTATCCTTGTTATGTAAGTATTATTTATTATTTAATTCGACCAGTCAAATTCAATTCACACATCGAACACTGGCCCTTTAGTCAAAGGTTTTTTCTTAGTAATAAGTATTTAAATATCATAGTTATATAATATTTTCGAGTGTAAGTTTGTTCTATTCGTTTTAAATTTTATTGAAAAATATTTAAACACTTTCTCAGTCGCTATGGCACTTTTCTCTTTCATACTATTTATAATTTTACTGTTGAATATTGTCACGGGAGATTTAAGTATATATTTATGAAGACAATCTGTCATGAAAATACAATTTTAACCAAATAACATTATTTGGATCAATTCAAATTAGTGTCAGGTTGTCTTTGAGTATTTTCTCAACGTGAAACCCGTATGGAATTTGGTACATCTTTGTTTTGCCGTCATCAATAGTTTTATTGACATAAAAAGCGCTCAATACAAGATTCTAAAATAAATACGTATGTTGCATTATACCTACTTCTGTTAACGATTTGTGCCAATGCGCTTTTGAAAACTGACCAATCGAAATTTATGGGAAATTAAGTTATATCGTAATATAACTGATGTTTGGAGAGCATCGTATTTAACTTAGTTTGATTATTAAAATGGTGGATTAAAATAGTTTTAATTTTTAGTCAAATGTTTTTGAATGTCTCAAGAAAGACAATATTTAGACTGAATAAGTTTCCTTTTAGTTAAAGATAAAAACTGTAATAGTTTAGACTTGTGATTCCTTTGTTAAGTTCATTTAGTCTCGTCTAACATTTTCGTCTTTCAGTGTTATTTTTTCTTGTTATTTAAGATTATAAATTATTATTAAAGGCATGTACGTACTGTTAAAAGGACATTGGGAATATTAAATGTAAATAATGGACAAAGCTATTAGGTAGATATCCTAGACACGGAAACGCAAAACGCCTCTTTACAACGTGTGATTAAAATTAGTACGATCAAAGCAAATGTGAATAGAGTTTTTTACCTAAAGTTTTCTAGGTAACTTAGTCTTGTACGTTGTTGTTGTACATGAATGTACCTTTGTATGGAATGAGGCTGGATTAACATCTGTTACTTTCTTTTGTATGAATGAACTTGCGCCAGCTATGTTACCGAATGTAACTTTATTTTATTAACATCAGACCGAACTTTGTGGAAAGGGTTGATTTTAGCTCTGAACCGCCGAGGCAAGCGCTATTTCGACCCTGAATTATGTTAGTTTACACCAATCATGAAGTATTGTATCGACATCGACAGTTGTGATTGGTGACAGCCATTTTCAATTTTATGATTGAGATTATATTAACCGCAGCATAGCACTACTTAATTTACCCGATACATTATTGTATGTATTTTATATTAAATTTCGTTTTGCCTAATACGCAATATAGACACGCGGTATTGTTCAACCGTTTTGTGATCAAAATGAACTTTTTGTTGACAAAGCGAAAAAATATACTATTTTTTTAAACTGGTCAAATGTAAACCTAAATTGAAAATGGCATTAGTTAAATTTCTTTGTCATAAAATTAATTCGCTGTTACCTTATGTATGCCATAAAAGCTTAATTTTTGAAGCTCAATACTAAAAATATAATTAGATTTATTTCATGTTATTTCTTGATTATAAAACTAAGGTATCAACTTTGCATCAGGACTAAATAGGTAGTCTGCAAAATATGCTAAAAAACAGTCAATTAAGGTTTTTGTATCAGAAAAAACTGATAATGAACTTTAACCAATTTGGATGGACTTGAGTGTTGATATAATTATATTTAATCGCTCCTGTTCAAATTATGGGAGTCACGGTAAGCAAATCAGCATATCCAAAAAAATATTTTTTCACAAAAATCGAGGCACCACTTTTAGTAGTTATACAATTGGTATGGAGATAAATGATGTAAAGTACTGTTTTATACAACACCCGTTTTGTTGATATGAATGTAAATAAATGTCAAGTTTAAAAAAAACCTATTTTTATTTATTTACCCTATTTCCGTGTTGGCAGTTTTCCTCAGCTAAAACAAATTGACTTGCCAGTACAAGTTACTTCCCCAATTTCTTGCTAAAGTCAATTGACGACAGTTTCCACTAACTGCATTTTTTCTATTTACAATACATGCGTCACTAAAACTTTAGCAAGTCTACTTACGCGTTTACACCTTGGAAGTCGCTTGCGCAAGTCAACTTTCGCAAACTATAGTTATTCCATGTGGGCCAGTCACCATAGACACAAGAATCGCGTTAGGGCGCTAAAAATTGCACGTTTCTGTTTTTTGGGATGTTCATAGAACTATGGTTTATTTAGAATTTTAGACAGAATAACTATTGTTAAGGTCGGATAGCACTAAAAATAATAAATTAAATTACATTCAAAGTCGTAATTCACAAGTTAATCCCCTTGGGGTCCTGAATCCACCCCCTATCGTTGTTGCGTGACACACTGTATAGACGCATTTACTCTGACGACGACCAACATTTCACAAATCAATCTGTACAGTATACGAATAACAAAAGACAGCCGCACCAACTCTGGCTGCGCTACCTATACAGTTTGCATCACTTGGAAGGTTTTCCTATCAAATTAGAAAACCGAGTATAAATTCAATAATTTATTAACCTAATCATTTCCGGGCTTTGCTACTTGCTCCTTATACTCTGTGTTCTCCTCTTTGGTTTGAGGCAAGTTGTCTAGTCGCTTCAGAACAACCTTCGTCTTTATGAGGCCGGTCTCATCGGCTAGCGGCAGTATGTCGCAGATGAGCGGAGATTCCACGCCTAGGATGTAGTGGCACGTTCTGGAATAAATAAATGAATAATGCTTAATTTAAACTTTCGCGATTGATAAGATGACATATTAAATTTTTAGTGAAAAAGGTAAAAGGTACGCGATAAATACGGTTAAATAATAAATAAACACTAATATTGAAAAAGCGAAAGTTTGGATATTTAGATGGATGGGAATTTATGAATGTTTCTTACTTCATCACCGTTAAAATACAGAACGGATCAGGCTGAAATTTGCATAGATGTAGCTCGAAGCCTGGAATCAAACATAGGCAATAACCTATCAACGTTTCAATAGAAACAACGCGTGTGAAGCCACGGGCATGAACCTTTATAAAATAAAATCGTTTATTATTGTAGGTCTTAACATGTTTTGGATCCTCCTGTATTTCCATGCCCATTTCTATATCGAAATGACATATTTTAAGAGAATAAAATTTAAAAAACTTGACTAATTTCTTACCTAGGTTCTAGTAAATACAGCGAGACTTGAGCGGGACTGGATGCGTTCTCCAAGCACTTGAGTTTGACCTCGGTCTGCCGCGGCTTGCCCGTCTTATCGCAGACGTCGCCGTTCGAGTAGAAATGCGAGACGGACGTGCGTTGACCTGGAAACGATGTCGCATTCATATTATAAAGTAATTGTGATGTTTGGATGGGTGGGTTGGTTGTTTGTTAGTCAGCAAAACTAGTGTTGTGCTTAAGTTGTGGCTGATTCTGCGATCCGGCGGCGGCGGCGCATATAGATACCTAAATCGTGTTAAAGCCAAGATCAACATTAGAAAAAAATCCCAAAGTCACGATATTTTACGAGTCAACAGTTTCGATTCACTGCAGTAGGCGCATGACTGCTATTATGTAATATTGACTTTGTGCATGCGCATAAAGATACAGTATACAAGTTGTAACAAAAAGGAAGGACCAAACTTTTAGGGATGGTTCAGACACGGTCACATAGAACCAACGGGAAATATTTTCAAAAATTTCAGACTTGTTATTTTCGAAAACATAAATAAAAACAAAATGAACTCGAGACAAGGGTATCACTTATGCATGTGCTTATAAAGAAGAATAAAGAATAAAGAATTTATTTATAGCCACACACAATAATAAACAGTTACAAAAAAAAAGGAAAATATTATATTATATATTTATCTTATTGCCATAGAACCAAGCTAAAATGCATTTTTGGTACCTACCGCATCATTGTAAGGTACACCTGGATAATGGGAAGGAAAGGAACAGTAGCCATAACTCACCAATAGGTTTAGGCACCTTAGCCTTGTTCTCCTTGATCCAGTCCAAATGCGCCTGCTCGTCATATTTCCCCAGCAACAGGGTCGTCTTCTCATCATTCCGGTCTACATGGTACTGGACCACGTGTTTGCCGTAACAGAACTCGTATTTCCACCAGCCTGTACCCTGGAAGGTTAATTACGGTAATTGAATGGCTAAGAACTTATGGGAGAGGTGTAGGTTTAAACTCTTCATGATTTAGGTACATTTATTAATATGAATCTAAATGAATATCATTATTCAAAATGTTTATGCATCAGTGACTTTAAACATAGCCACAATTTATCAGTTTATTTTGTTGTAAGGAGTGTCATTAACTTCAAAAATAGTATGAGCGGTTCTATGAACGTATAATTTTTATGAAAAGACTAGTTGCGCCTCGCGGCTTCGCACGCGTGGAAATTTCTACGCTATTTTACCATATTTTCTCACCTTCCCTGGACTACAACAAACATTTACAAAACCAAAATCGGCCCAGCCTTCTCCAGTTTTAGCGAAAAAACGTACAGCAATTGATTTATACATATACTTACTATATATAGATATACTTACTCCATTCAGGCAGTTCTCTCCGTTAAGGAAGGCGCGCACTGGAGAATCGTCTGTGATGGGAGGCAACGCGCTCTTGTCAGGTATCAGAGGAGTTTTGACAGTTTCTGTCAAAGGCTCCTCTTCGTTCAGCGGGTGCAGCTCGAACTTTAAATGAGTCTCTCCATCCTGAAAGTTATTATTATACACATCATTTATTTTAAATTTCGTCATATATTATATATATTCATACAGTTTTTACTTAGGAAAATACAATAAACAAATAAATTATAAAACAATTCTATAATAAAAACAATATAAAAACGGTGGATCACCATCCGCTAAGCTAGGCTCAAGCGACCGGTGACTAGGGCTGCAGGAGAGAGGAACTTCCTGACGATACGCGCCGAGTCCAAGAGTAATAAGTAGCCTTTTGTATCTGGCCCTTGAATCAACTTCCTAGCGAGACTGTTGAGATGTTGATTGAGACTCTTCGCTACTAAACCGTTAACTAAACGACTATCGGCACGGTAGTCGCTGAATGAACATCCCAAATACTGACAATTATTATTAGAACATACTGTCCCACTACTGGGCAAATGCCTCTCTCCCCACATCTTCTAAATTTTTTAGTTATATAGAATAAAATTACTAGCTTGTTACATTTTAATGAAGTTCAAATTACACTAGCGTGCGCAAACGGTGACCATATAATAAGCATTGAAAATTTAAAAAGCAAAAACACATACCTTTTCGATTTTCTCAACTTTCAGGACAGCAAGTACATCCTTAGCCTCCTGTTCCTAAACATGCCAACAAATATTACACAACACTAGATTAATACCTACACCAATCAATTTTATTTTTTTATGAAAATTATAATTATCTTGCTGTATTCCCACTCATTTAGGGTATAAAAATCAGTTTCTACTTGAAAAGACTAACAAATATAAATTGGTTGGTGTAAACAGGCATAAAACTACAAAATGATCAAATCAAACAAGCATTGTTAGATCATGAGAACAGTACTAACAAAAAACTAGTCAAAATATAATTAAAATAAAACCAAATAAGAATATTAGTGAAACTAATACAAACCAAAGTTGACAATACACTGTCTGCAGCTGCCTACAATATTCAACACAGAAATGTAGCACCTTCCCGATGGACTGTGTCACCACACCAACTATATTGTCGATTCAATTTACCACTGTAGATGGTCTACAGTGTAGATTGTTCACTATACACTCTCATAGTACATTAATGTGCAAAATATTTCTTTACTCAACTGTGTATGCTTGTGAAGGCGCAAAAAAATCTATACCTTTCTTTAAAAAATAGAGAATCAGTATGTGGTACCAACTTATTTAACTGTATGGTTTACTACACAATTAATTAAATTGATTGTATTGTAGTACCTTGTCACTGAATACCAAGTTGTTAGTAATTTTGTTGGCATTAAACCGAAGCCTTAAAATAGTGCTGGTTTTTTTTTAGGCTAGTTAGTTTAATTTAGGTAATGGTACCAGCAGAATCAACAACGTTGTTTCGAAACATAGGCCTATCTTTAACCTTTTAAGGAGTACTTCTTTTTTTGGGTTTGAGTTTCAAACAGCAGTAGTGCAGTTAGAACTGCACTACAGCTGTTTGAAACTCAATCCCTCAGCTAAAGGCCATACTAGGTTTCATTGCTAAAAACACATGGCAGTGGTGCAAAAGCCAAGAATGCATATCTCAATCCTACTTACATTGAGCCTGATGGTCTGATGATGGAATCGGAGACTGTCCACCTCGTTTTTGAGCAAACTTCTAGGTTTCTTTGGCGCGTTGTCCACTGGTAAACAGTTTATGATATTCTCACTAACTTCCTTGGCCCTGAAATTAAAAAAAAAAGACAGTTGTAATCATCATCGAAAATTGTTTTATAGTACCACACAAACAGCCTCTACCAGTCCACAGCTGGGCGTAAGCCTTCTCTGATAAGCGCCTTATTGGCTCATCATGTTATGCGATAATCCCCACGCTGGGCATACGAAAATCGCAGTTTAGTCATGGATTATTCTGCAGGAGGCGCAACTGTCCGCTCCGCGTTGGATATCTCTTATGTCATAAATAAGAGATATCCAACGCGGAGCGGATGTTATGACATCCACGAGAATAGTTGGCGTGATGCAAATTCTAAACCGCATGGCTAAACCATATGGTATCGAATCTAGTCGGATTCGTTACTGACAAGTTTTATTACTAGGGTTACAAGTTTTAGGGACCAAGGGCAAGGCAGCTTAAATATTAATATAAATTTCTTGCTTGTCATCCATACATGGTAGGTACATTTTTCTGTGCCCATACTTCAAAAAAAAATCCCAGTAGTATTTACTCACTTGAACAAAGGATGTTCGCACAACAACGGCGAAAGTATGATGATCTCATATTCACATGTTGCTGTTTCTTTGAAGGAGTAAATATCGTGTTTTCCGTGGATGAAGCAAACGTACCGCACGCGAGTAAGGCGCGGTTTGCCGCTTAGATCGCAGATGGTTCCTGAAAATGGTGGTGGTGATGGTTTATTTTGTTTACAACTGTGCAATAAATAATTTTGTGTTTCAATTGAATTTTCATTTTGTAAAAGAGTCATTATATTCTATTTTTCAAATGAAAAACTAGAGTCATGCAGACTTAAATTTAATAAACATCAAATATTGATCTTAGGTGAACATACTTTTCAAAATCTATACATACAAAATTAATATACATAAGAGTCTGAAAGATATTTGTAATATTTGTCTACAGATACATAGACAGCCAAATGGAAAAGAGTTTAGATTAGAGTACATTATCATAATAAATTGATTAATAATAAAAAAATTAAATTAATAAATTACAAAATATTAAATATTTTACTAAATTTATAGTGACATTCCTCAATGATGTTTTGTATGCATATCAATTTGTTCAATAAGTTGTAGAATTAATAATTATAAACTTCATGATGCCCTTGCATATGATTTTAATACCTATACATTGTAAATGTACCTAATATATAATTTATTTTTTATTCTTCTACTTTTCCAAGTGTACTTTAAGTATCTTAAAGGAATTAATGTTTCTAAATCTATTTTGAAGGGTGTTTAAACTTTAAACACCCTGTGTTTCACCACACACCTCATTAAGTAGTTAGTGGTTTATAAAACCACTAACTACTTAATTGATGGAAATATGTGAAAGATTAATTAATCAAAGTAGGTTTGGTTCTAATTAAAAAAAAATGCATGTACATACATTATGTACAGTGATCACACATACATTCTTATCTTTTTGGCAGTCAGCTGTAGTTTGAAAAACTGAAAGGTTTGAATATAAGAATCTCTTAGAACCTAGGGTACAAAGACTAAATTATTACCATCATTCATAGACATTTCCACAAAAGGTATGGCATTGCCATCAACTTTGACTGTCTTGAGAGCTTCTTTAGTGTTGTACGCATCTTTCATGATTTCTTCTAGTTTAATCTGCTTGTCTGTACTCCAGTGGCCCAGAAAATACTGTTGGACACTTGATTGTTTACCTGGATAAAAAAAAATATACAACGTTAAATCTTTAGGAAACTTACGCTGTAACTGCAAAGAACCTTTTTTAAAAATCAAATCTATCAAAAAATGTTTGCAGACTTTTGAAGCATTTAATCTCAATCTGTTGACTCAGCTACCACAGTAATTTAGTTAGGGTAGAAAATAATATACAAAAATTACAATGAATGCATAAAATGTTTACAATTTATTTATTTATCTTCAATGATTGATGCATATGACAGTATTACCTATTCCTAGCCTAGAAAATACCCTATCACAGGTGGGCTGAACTAAATAAATAAGCTAGTATGATAACAAATCAAGTTCTTCAGCACTAAGTCAAGTCACTAACCTTCTCTTTCTTCATGATACTGCCTAATATACCTTCCATGGCACACCTCATAGCTCCAATAACTTTCTAATCTGTAGGAGCATATCTTCTGAGAAAACAGTGGCTTTAGCAGATGTAACGGTGAGGGTCCATCATAGTCAGCTTTTTTTGTTGCCTCTTGCACTGGCACTGATGGTATGTGACATTCATATGTCTCTGTATTTGTAGTCGTTACTTTTATGATATCACTGCTCTGTAAGAAATAGAAAAACAGACTGAAATCCAAACTATCTTAAAATATTCCCATCACTTCCATCCAACAGAAGTTATTAGGGATGAAGCTGGTGTGAAGCACTTGCTATTATATTCGAATATTTACCTACCTGGAGCTTTTTAGCCTCGCCCTCGACTAGGGGTTCTAGGTTTTCCGACTTTCCCGGCCAATTTATACCGAATTGTATAGAGTCATCAAACCCTTTGAGATCATGTTCGATACACAAAGTACACCCGATTACACTTACAGATAGGAACAATAAATACTTCATTTTACTAAATTAAGAGTACATCCTAACGCAAAAACAGCAGAAACTAAATTTATTTGATTCGTTCACAATCACAACAACAATTTTTATTTTCTTGATTCCTTTCTTTGCTTGATTCTATTCTAGACCAAAAGTAGAATTCGACCAAATCTGAAAATCTTCTTTTTCTAGGCCCATGTAAAAATATAATGTGCAATTTTATTTTATCGCATTATTAATCATATGAGTTGTTAAGCTGTCATTTGTCAATACAACAAAAATGGTTTACAAAGTATGTTTCATTCATTGTCAAAAATAAAAGCTAGCATTGCATGTTAAACCGCAAGACCCCACCACCGTAACACCAACCAATAACCAACCATGTTCTGGGCATAGGTTCTAGGCTTATTCCTTCCTACGAGGTTTTTTTATGTGAGACCTTTCTCGTAAATTGACCGTTCTTTGACAAGGAGTATAGAGGGACCGATCGGAGAGATTTCTTTCGTCCAAGGACAATGACAAACTTAGTGCCTTAATGTATATCAATAATTTAGAAATATTTAGTATTTTAGTAATATTGTTATCTCTTTTAACATTGGATTTTGTACGTTAATTAAAACGAGATAGGTAAAAGTTTATGAGTACACACACTGTCGATTTAGATCATATTTCTATAACCGATAGTTCATATAGAATAGAACAAAGCCAGCTCTCAGTGTATACCTACCACAATACTAGCAGTAAGGTACAAACAGTCAATGTCAACTCAAGGAATTCGAGTCGAAAATCTTTCAAAAACTTCAAAAAAAAAGTATTAATTATAGGTATGAATGAAAAGTTAGAAAGATGGCGTTCAGTTTTCCTGCATTTTCTTACATTATTGCGCTAATTGTAGACGCCTTTCTAATATTTTTCTCAATATTCCACGTCATAGCATTCGATGAACTCAAAACTGATTACAAAAATCCAATAGATCAGTGCAACAGTCTCAATCCAGTAAGTGTCCCTGTACCTAACCCTACTTGTGATAGTTGTTTCACCGCCTAATTTGTTTGTTTACTATTTCCAGCTTGTACTACCGGAATACTTGCTACATTTACTGATCAATGTACTATTCCTGCTATCGGGGGAATGGATCTCATTGCTGATAAACATTCCATTGATCCTGTACCACATTCACAGGTAAAGAAAAGATGATTCAGCCATCTGAATACATTAAAACTGTTCTATTTCCTTTTTTATATCTTATTGGAATTAATGTTAATATTCCATGCATTCAATTTTATAAATAACATGCAGAGTAAATGTTTGTTGTTTATAGTTTTGATTATAAAATTAACTAGGTATCTCAGGAGAGTAGAATATATGAGTAGGTATGGTTTCTTTTTCACTTCTTCCACTAGTGGACAAAAATATGAAGGAGCAGTACTTAATTAATCTTATTTGATAATAATTTATTGCATAAAATTTGACTTTGCCTTTGTGCTTATATTGTAAGCCTAAAGAAATAAAACATTATGAATTTGAAGTGAAATTAGCATTTCTTAAATACTCCATAACATCTGTGTCTAACAACACATCCTTAAAATGCTAAGGATATTATTGATGGATTTGACCTCTATTACATTCTTAATTAGAGCATAACAAGAATCATGTTTTTTTTTAGATACTACACTAGGCCAGTGATGTCAGGGCCAGGTTTATATGACCCAACCAGTATCATGAATGCCGATGTATTGACCACTTGCCAACGAGAGGGGTGGATCAAGCTGGCATTCTATTTACTATCATTCTTCATGTATCTGTATGGGTAAGTATTTTAATATTTTTGTTACACATTTTTGTGTAGGCGATATTACTAGAGCATACCATTTAGAAAAAATCTCTATACACCAACAATATTGCGGAAATTATAATTACTGCATAGGGGTAGTAATTATAATTCCAAACAAATAGCATATATAATATAGTAATTTCTAATTAGTATACTCATAGTTTATTTAGGTTTGAAAAAATAAAAAAAATCATTGGTTTTCAAGATAAGATTATACGAAGACACCTATTGTAGGATGTTCTGATGCTATCACATAGTTAAGATAGATGTCTGCTGCTTGTTTATTTGTTGATAAGTATGTAGGTTAATCCAATAGCTAAGACAAATCTCAATATTGGCAAAGACTAGAAGTTTGTACATATTCTAAGGAAAAATTTAGTTAAATTGTTCAATTCTCAGTTTCCTGTTGAGTTCTTATCTTATTTTTATTGAGGTTTAACCTTGATTTTATGTTTTACTCAATTTGATAGAACCTTAATTACTCATCTTACTGAGTGAAATATGAGCATGAAAAATTATATGGTTCTAATTTTCTGTTAGAATTACATTAGTCTAGCAAGCAATGCTGATATAGCATTATACATGGTGTCCCTTGATCAGTGAATAACCTTGAATGTGCGCGGGGACAAGGCCAATCACACGAGAGCAAAAATACATATTATCTAAAGTGGTGAAAAAGCGATGTGTTTGTTCAATTTTGTTTTGGTGAAAATAGTACATACAAGATTGCTATTATTTAGCAAAAAAAATATCAAAATTTAGAACTCTCAATGGAACACCCTATACGCCACTGAAGTCGTCATACGTTATAAAATTTTAATATAATATGTAAGTATGACGACTTCAGTGGCGCAGGATGCGAAGGTCGCCTGTGACGCAAAAAATTGCAGGATCGTTTCCCGCTTCAGGAAAAATATTTACGATTTCCAAATATTTGTTCCAAGTCTTGGTGTTTACTATATGTCTATGTCATGAAAAAATCTAAAATGGATTTTGTATAATATCTGATAACTAGTACAACACAAGCTCTGCTTGTTGTTCCTAGTGTATAAGTCTGTGGTTTATCAGGCAACTTAGGCCTTAGGCGTATTATGAAACTATAAAATCAGTCATCAATCTACGCTTGAGTAACGCTTTAGCCATAGGAAATCGTTACTCAAGCATAGATTGTTGACTGAGCAAGCTTTCATAAAACGGGCCTTAGTGCTGGACAAATCGCACAGCATCACCTAGCCTATTAATAATGATTTATATGTGTGAGGTTGAATAATCACTACTTACCATAAATCTAAACTTTTGTTTCATTGTTTCAGAATGATTGTGGTGTTGATTGCGGCGTAAGAATAGGTAACAACTTAGTAAATTCATTTGTAAGTAATAATTTATTGTTTACCCCGATATTTGGTTGTACTTTTGAATTATATCTACGAACAAAGTGTCCATATTCCAGTATTTTGATAATAAAAGTTGTTTTTAGTACAATTTAGTGGAAATTATTTTTTGCATTCATATTTTTAAGTGGTTTAGTAATTAGATAACTCACTTTACAACCTGACTTCACCCGGTCTGGTCACTATGGTCCTTTGCTAGTATTATCTATCCAATTGTGATACTTGCAGGTTCATCTGGCTATGGTAGACCTATTTTGACAAAAAAAACAAAACCTTAACCTACACATTTCACGTCGTTTTTAGGGTTCCTTACCTCAAAAGGAACCCAAAAAGGATCACTTTTTTGTCTGCTGTTGAACCTCTTTGCTCTCCTTCTTTCCTCTACGCGCGTCGAAGGTATCGATTTGAAATTAACATAAAATACTCAGGTCCGTAATCTCTTGGAGCCGTGATTAAATTTATAAGTCAAACGATATAAATTTATAAGTCATTTTTTTTTCAAATTTCCAAGTGAATCACATGTCCACAAAACCTATAGGGTACTTCCCGTTGACCTTGAATCATAAAATTTGACAAGAACTACATATAAATAAACATGTGTTTTAGCTGGGCTTTGTACTGTTATAAAGTTTTGAATAAATATATAGAAGCAAGGTCTTATACAGAACCTGACTCGCACTTGACGTTTTTATTTTTTGTTAAAAGTAACATCTTCCACATTCACTTGCAAAAAACTGTGCCAGTGATCCAGATTTATTACGTACAAAAAGTTACTTTTTAAAACCGCAATATCAATTTACCGTAATTTTATCGAAAGTAGATCGAATTCATGTATCTACCTTTCGCAATTATAAGGTTTTATTAGGTTTGTTAAGTACCTAATACTAGAGGAAAAGGTAGCTACAATAATATTGTTATCTTTGCTATCTTCTATCTATCTAGCCCATTACTACGTTGATATGATTTCGGTCAAGCAAATCTGATAACTAAAAATCAATTTACTCTTATCAACATACTATACCAGGATAAGTTGTTAAATAAATCAATTTCTGTACCATCGCTATCATAGATGTCTGGTAAGTAAATAACATAAATAAGTAACATGGCATTATAAAGGTTGATGAACTGATAGCCTTTGCCCTCCTTTGTCCTGTATTACTAGCTCCGTTTTAGGTTATTAGCAATTCTATTGGCCTTAAAAAACAATTGATAAGAATTCCCAAATAAACCTTTGTTCTTACTGTATAAATCTGGATATGCAAAATATATGTACCTACCTAAGTAGAAATTACCTAACCACAAACTTACAAATAATAATGTTATTATGATACATTTTCTTATCAAATATCGTATATAATCGTGCGAAAAGTTGTGAAGATCTTTATAAATCGGATCACACATGGCCCTAAGCAACCTACCTTAAAATGTTTTTGTTTACCGTTGGTAAAATGTTTCCAAAATCAATTTTTCTTACACAATAACGCCAGAGTTGAAACCTTGATCTTAGAATCATATAAAACCTTGCCCTAGCAAACTGACTCTTACCCTATTGTTGACGTTACATATCACGTAACAGCCGCCGGCTGAAAATAGCGGACGAGTGTTCGGTCGGGCGCAGTCGCGTGGTGTACCGGCTTCAGTACCCTAGTCGCGCCGGTGGAAGACAGAGCTCGCGCGATGCTCCCCCTCATTACGATATATCTCGCGACGGTCGCGCTCGCGCACAATGCGGAATCAGCCAGAGTCCTCGGCCTTTTCCCGCACACGGGAAAAAGCCATCAGATGGTCTTCAACCCCCTTCTTCGCAAGCTAGCAGAGAGAGGACACCAGGTCACCGTTGTCTCCCACTTTCCCGTCAACAATCCACCCGCAAACTACACCGATGTCAGCTTGGAAGGCATCGCTGGACTGGGACTCGAAAGCATCGACATGGCTTTCTTTGAAGCCCCAAAAACATTCCTCAAAACCCTAGGCATTGACACAATAGCAAAACAATTTTCCGAATTCCAACCTTTAGCCGATATGGCATTGGAGATCTGCTCCAAGCTGGTGAACTTTGCTCCGCTAGCCGATGTTTTGAAGAAAGAGTACGATGTTGTTTTAGTGGAGCAGTTCAACAGTGATTGCATGCTGGGATTGGCACATGTTTACGGCGTGAAAGCGCCGATGATTTCACTGCTGTCGAGTAATTTGATGCATTGGTCGCCGGGTAGAATAGGTGTATCCTATAACCCCTCACACGTGCCTATCGTGAGCGCTGAATACTCCGAGAGGATGACATTCAGGCAGAGGTTGGAGAACACATTATTGAATTTGTTTTACAACTTGTGGTACCGGTATGCTATACAGCTGAAGGAAGAGGCGATTATAGAGAAGCACTTCGCGACGC
The DNA here is from genome assembly GCA_943735965.1 of Eupithecia abbreviata. Lineage (NCBI taxonomy): Eukaryota > Metazoa > Arthropoda > Insecta > Lepidoptera > Geometridae > Eupithecia > Eupithecia abbreviata. The sequence continues at coordinate 7,204,847 of OX030982.1, read as the reverse complement.
AGATTCCTGATTTGCAAGATCTGGGGAAGAACACTACTATGATGCTGGTGAATACGTTCCATAGCTTGAATGGCCCGCGTCCGCTGCTGCCGGGGATTGTGGAAGTCGGTGGAATGCATTTGGATCACACCAGAAAGGCGATACCATCGGTAAGTATATTTAAATTGAACTCTGCTAAGACGTTTCTATCTGTAGGTAAGCTCTGATACCCTTTATTCGTGGGTCACTGCGTCATTTGGTAATAAGATTAACCCTACATAGTTATCAACAGAATCGTCTTTGGGTGTGACGATGAGCATAATCACATCAAATAGGAAACTCATTATTCCTTCTCAGTCCCGTCCCGAGAAAAACTACTAGGAAAGCAACGTATTGCTGTTACTGGTATGGTACTATAATATTAAACATATTATCTTTAAGTACGTTCTTGAAATAATGTTAAAAGCCTTGAATAGGTATACTTATAACTCTTGTTTGTTAAATGACGTTTGAAAAAGCGTTAAATTATTCATATTTAATTAGCATTTCTATAGAAAATACTAACACTGCTACTTCATGAATTAGTGACACTAATCACAATGCTATTATGATCGACAGACGTTTAATTTGTGGTCGTACATGTATGATTAATTTTCGCAGGATTTCGTGTTTAAATGTAGGTACTTAATATCTAGCCATTACTTTGATTTGTTTTTACTTTTTACCTTTGATTTGTGAAAGATGCCTGTCTCGATCTCGTATCTTTCACTTTCCAAGTCGTTGTTTCGACGTGTTCAGCGCATTCACTCAGGAAATTGCCTACCTTGCAGATGTAATTTGTGCTACCTGTGCCAGTTTATTTTATAATTATTGTTTAGCTCGACTAATTCGCTTTTGCAATCTTAATAAAAACGGGTTTCTCCTATAACCACACATAAGTGTAACTCGTAAGCAACGGTAGTTTTAATTGGTTCTCGTAAATAACAAAACTTACAATACAGCCCCCAAAAAAATATCACCCTCCGGTTTTAATAGATAACAGATGTGGGACCAAGCACACAGAAGGTAGGCTTAAAATTATACATTAGTACAGGCAATTTATCAATAGCTGGCGCGAAACTCCTTTGTTTTTCGTATAACTACTGGAGGATTGTCATGTGTCGTCGTCGTCGTCGCATTGCGTCGTCAGCGTGGAAAATTGAATGGACAAACAAGATGGTAACAGTTTAAAAATATGACCTACATATATCTTCATGACGTTTTTGGTTAAGTCCTAGGAGTCTATCATATCGACTGACCATTACATGAAGGAAATAAAATAACATGATGGATCGATCGGATGCTCAGAGCTAAGAGCAACGTTCCAATTCTATGTGAAGTGCATTCATTGGCATCTGTATCGCGCCGTATAGTCTCCGATAAGTAACAATTATTCTATTGGCTGGGGTCAATTCTATCCACCTTTTCGTAGACTTGGCGTCGCCTTTGGTTGCAAGCCACGGGCAATTAGATAGGTATGTTATGTATTTTTCACCTTGGGCTATATTTTTAGAGTCGTTGTATCGTATACTATATCCTCGGTACCTACTCTTCATTAACTCAAAACGGTCGCACGGCTGCATTTAAAAAAATATGGTAGGTCTCAAACTACCTTAGGTAGGTACTCGTCTGTACTCCTATTGGTTCATAGCTACATTCTGTAAGCCGTCCCCTCGGTCATAAAAAAAGCTAGGCAGTAATTTCAATTAAATCACTATCACTACATAGTATAAAACAAAGTCGCTTCTCGTCTGTCTGTCCCTATGTATGCTTAGGTAGATCTTTAAAACTACGCAACGGATTTAGATGCGGTTTTGTAATTGATAGAGAAAGAGGAAGGTTTATAAACCATTTGACACATAGATTTTCACGCGGGCGAAGCCGCGGGGCGCAGCTAGTAATTCTATATTTTTGATCGTTACAGTTCACCGAAATCTTTGTATTTTTTGCAGTTTATCGAACGCTTCGTTAACGAGTCAGAACACGGCGTGGTACTCTTCAGTTTTGGATCCCTCATCAAAACTGCTTCCATCCCGAAATACAAGGAACAGGTTATCGTCAGCGCGCTCTCCAAGCTGAAGCAGCGTGTGATCTGGAAGTATGAAGACAGTGATGATGAAGGCACCTTGGAAGGCAACATCCTGAAGGTTAAATGGATACCGCAATATGAGTTGTTACGTGAGTACCTTCCTAGCTACTTAATCACCATCATCACTTCCAAAGATCACCACCATCCCGTTGTCAGTGGGATTTTACCCACTGCTGGGTAAAATCCCACTGACTGACTGATGAGACTCAACCACACTTATATCCAGGTAGTGCTTTGCCATAATTATTACGCTTAGCAGGCTCTATAAATATTGATTAAGTCTATATATATGTATATTGATATAGTGTTTATTTTTATATCTCTCATGTCAATAGATTTAAAGTTAGTTTTAGCTTGGATATTTGAATAGCAAATAGCTTAGGTACGCTACAATGATCACAAAACAAAGGGTCTTGAAGGTGTACTAATCTGCTATACCTACTTCCATTTAGAATCCAAGATATTTTATGTCAACAAAGACATTTATGTAGGTATGAAATAAGTTTCATACATTCGTACATACGGATAAACTGACAACTAAAAGTAACAACAAGGGTAAAACTAAAATTCAAACTTCATTAATGCATAATTTCACATGTGCAGCGAAAAATATTTAAAGTAAAAAAAAATTAAATCGAAAACGAACGAGAGTCCAATTAAATGATGAATGAAAACTTTCAAAACCATTGTTTTTTTCTTTTCTGTATTTCGCTTCGATCATACCATAATGTCGTTAAATATTTTCCACCAGTATTCTCGGGGTTTCGTAACCGCTTTGTTTACAAAAAATATCCAGGTTTTTTTATAGGAGTGTATAGGTAAAGGACTTTTGTAGAATGCGAAAATAAAATAACAAATATTTTTTTTCACGTATCACCTTACTTAATTAGAAAGGTGATTAAAATTCCTGGGAAGTTTACTATACTTAACGATAACAATACGAATACCTACAGTAAAGTTATTATGGAACTTCCTTCCCAAGGAAAATGCAAAAATGATAGGTATCTTAATGTCCTTTGTATCGTATAATGACATGTCTATCCCCAAGAACAATAATCGTTGTGGATTAAGTACCCATATTAGAGTAGGTTATTGGTTGCCAAGAATGACAAGTCACTGAATGCATTCACTATACTTCACTTCCTATTTAAAAGGTAGGTATAGGTTACCTACAGACTGTAAAATTACTAGTCTTCAATGACAGAAATAAAGAGCCGTGTAGCTAACATAATTAAATGATATAGCGTAAGACAAAAGTTTCCGTAAACAGTCGCAATTAGGTTAATGTGCAAAAGATTGTTAAAACTACTTATGTGGCGCATGGCGGTTATCAGCGACGCAGGGGGATGGGGGTTCGATTCCCGTCTCGGAAAAAATGATGATGTCTGTTTTACACCTGCATATATGTATGTATTTGTTAAAACAAACTTTTATCATAGAGTTATTTAGCACCGAGGACAATAGCTGTGCCTTTTTTATGGAATAATATTTTTTTGTGTAAATTGTCACGTTATCCCATTAGCAATATTAGCTGTACAAACATTTAACAACCATTTAATGCGCTTATCGGATAAGTTTAACCTACCTAGGTCATTGGTCATTGGTTTCTTATCTATTAGAATGGATAACATTGGCAATAAACTTATAATCATAATTTTAGTAAGAGAGCAGAACTTAATTATAATATTATTTTACCATAAAAACTATCGTAGTGTAACGAATTAATAACGGATGTAAGCGGGTTAACTACGAACCTTATTTGTGTTGGAAGAACACCAACGATTCATCCCTTACCTTGGGACTTCTTCAGGGTGAGTGCAGTTTTAGACGCGCGCGGTTCTAGGGACGCGGGACGCCGTACCTACCCTACCCTCCTGGTCCGGGAGCCAGGTACAAATTTGGTCAGTTATTTCCTCCCGAGCGAAAATTCGTAAAATGCATTAGGTATTAATATTATATTACGAAGTTTTGCATGGGAGGGACTTGGTCATGAAAATCTGTCACTGGCTCCCGAACCATCCGAGCACTACTCCGAGTAGCTAAGCTGGTTGGTGTTATTCCAACACAAAAAAGGTTCGTAGTTAGCCCGCCTACATCCGAAATGAAAATTATTATTATGGTTAAGTACCTCACCTACCCATTTATAATTAGTGAACAGGAAAATCTAAGATACATCCTTAAATCAAACCACCTAATATTTAGAAAGTTTAAAGTTTGTTAGTACCTCTTTTACGTCATAATGAACGGATCATGCTGAAATTTTGCAAAGATGTAGTTTCAAGACCTGGTTTATCAGAACAACAACGTGCGCAAAGGCGAATAAAATATCTCCTTTTTAATAAAAAAGGAGATATTTTATTCGCCTTTGCGCACGCGCAGTTTAGTAGTAAGATAAATCTCGTTCAGCTAATAATGCAACACGCACGATTCGAGCTATTTTTGTGGTTAAGTATCGTGACTAGATCAGCATCATTTCCGATACTTGATGTCTGATTTCTATATACTTGATGTCTTTCTGTATTTAAGTAGGTAGCTTATCGACTAGGTTAGTGTAGAAAATCCAAGGAAATCCAATTATAGAGTCCATACTTACAGTGAACGACCGAGCGGCCGTGATCCATTCTGATAGCAGAGAATATACCTGCCTAAGTACTAAAATACTATTTATTAACAACGAAAGTTAGAATCAATATTAGAAAAAAATGTAGTAGTAGGTATTTACAATTGAAACAATAGAGCTAACTGCAGACTTTTGCAAACAATCTACAGGTAGCTAAACTGATTCACATCAATACCATTTTCAAAACTGTTTCGGTTCCATGCCCTATACCAATAAACGTCGTTATAAAATACATGTTTATACCCCCTATTAGTTATTGTTTGCACGGCAAATTGCCTCTCTTCGTATACTTAATTTCGTGTTTCCTTTCGCAGAGCACAAAAATGTCAAAGCCTTCATCGGGCATGGCGGGCTCCTCGGCATGACAGAGGCGATTTCTGCCGGCAAGCCGATGCTGGTGGTTCCGTTCTTTGGGGACCAGCCGCTGAACGGTGCGCAGGCGCAACTGATCGGCTTCGGCAAGACATTGTCGTATGAGGACATGACGGAGCAGTCGTTGTTGGATGGATTGCAGGCTGTGCTTAGTGCTGAGTAAGTGTTTTATTTGATTTTGGGGGGTAATTATTAAAAAAAAACTATTTCTGTCCTTTCACCGTTCGAATAAGGTTAGAATGATGTCTCACGAAACTTATAAGTAATGAAAATATGATTAGTCTGGGATTTTCACGATAAATATTTCCAATACAATATATAGATTTTCATAGATAATAATTATTAGATTCAATGCAATATCTAATAATAAAAAACTCCAAAATTTATATTTTTTCAAAACAATTTTAACCTTTTTGGTCATATTTTGTGATGTGATTGATGTCCTGTTTTAGATTCGTATTCCGTAGTACCTATATGAGAAATATTTTAAATAGAATTGGGCAATTTTTCGAGAAGAATATATCCGGCTTCTGCTACTACGAACGCCTTTACGCTTTCGGTTTGAAGTAAGTAGGTACATGAAGCGCGTTTAACGAGCATAGTTATAGAAATACTTAAAATAGCGCTAGGAGCGCGCGGAGAATAATATGCGTACAAAAATAGAACACCAAATATCTACTGAAGACTATTTTTGAACACCAACACATATACCAATAACGTAAATTCATAACGTAACCAGCTGGATATTGTTGGAAAGACGACCGACATTACTTTGGAAAGTATTAGATAGTGTTACACGGGCGAGTAATAAAATTACTTACTGAATGAAAAGGTACAATTTCTTAAGAGCATATTAACCACTTAAGATGATTGGGTAAATAGAAGAGGTGATTAAGATAAGCTGTTAACTTATTATAGATCATGTTGTTAAGTTCTTATCTCTCCCTGATAATTTACTTAACTAATGTAGCTACCTACTTGTAAGTAGTTAGTAATACCTATACCCGAATATAATTCTATGGCTTTTTTGTAAAAAAAAACGTAACTAAAGAATTATGATGAAAAAAAAATTTCGATTCTGTAAATATTATCTCGATCGTCATCATAGTAATTCGCAAAAAGTTAAACAATTTAGTCAGAGGCAATGATGTTATATAGGGATAGGGAGGTAAATTCGTAAATGCAAATTGAGTATGTCGGTAGAAAATACGAACGTGACTGATAGAGACAAAACTGTAGGTACAAGGTCTGAGCAAGATTTGAATGAAACTCTTTTTGTTTCAGAATGAGAACAAGCGCCCGTCAGGCATCCAAAATCTGGCGGGACCGTCAAAACGACCCGCTAGACACCGCGGTGTTCTGGACCGAGCGCGTCATCCGATGGGGTCACAAAGACCAGCTCCATACCATCGCCAAAGACCTACCTCTCTACCAATACCTTTTACTGGACGTCGCGGCAGCGGTTATCCTAGCTCTTGGTGCCTTACTAGTTGTTTTAAGACTTATTTTAGTGGTCACGCTAAGTTTTATTAGCGGTGGGAATGGTAAAGAAAAGCTGCATTAAATTGGCTGAATTCCAGTGCCAAAACTTTTATCGTGAAAATTTATATCCAAAATTATTATCGTAACTATGTCGTATAGGCAGATTTTGAGTTGCCTTCACTACTAACGTACCTACTAACTCATAGTATGAGTTTCTATTTTTCAACCGTATGATTAACATATTCTACAATAGAAAAAAACCATGGCAGAAGATGATATTATTGGTAGTAAGTAGGTACGTAACGGTATGTTAAATCATTAAATAGGTACCTACATATTGGTATGGTTGACAGTTCGAAGCCAGTAGGTTAGGTACCTAGTGGTAGTAAAAGGCAGTCCTCTAGAGTAGATAATAATCTAATCAGGCCCAATTAGGCAGTGTGATCAATAGATAGTCGACTAATAAAATTGTGATATTTATCATGTGTACACAGGATGGCTTTTTGATATGGGAATGGATGGCCAAATCCGATACTATGAGAGTTAGAAGTCGTGAAAGAAGTCATGAACTCAATTTATGAGAAAAGAAAAACTGCGTTCTAATTTTTAAGTTTTTATGTTACGGATTTTTAATATGTTTAGGGTAAACACCAAGAAATACTGGCTTAGTATCCTGGCTAGCGGCAAGCACACCAGTTAATCGAACCAACAAAAATGTGAAAATTTTAAATACCTATTAAAATTTTCACATTTTTGCGTAGTTATAGTCCTCGTATTCAAACTAAAATTGTTAATAAGCCGTTTCCATGAATTTTAATAATGCAATTATTTGCAAAGATTAATCCTATCAGCAATCGAATACGTTGGTTTATTAATGTAGGCAGTGATGATTTACTTGATTTTTCGAAAAATGTATTTTGAAAAAGTTTGTCATATTTTTCGAAATATCAATCGGTTCGACTTCCTCCAGAAGTAAAAAAAAATAAAAAATCTCATCATAGAGGTCATGACTCCTATTACGACTTCTCTTCTTTATCAGCCTTCATCGTCATCCTTTTTTTCCATTTCGAAAAGACATCGCTTATCAATGCCAAAAAAATAATTTTTTAAATTTTTCCTTAAGATAGATAGAAAATTCTACAATCAGAGTGTATCCTAATCCTATTATCTGTCTAGTTAAATCAAGGTTTTCAGCTACTTTTTCCTCATTTAATTAATCACATCCATACCTATGTTTATTTGATACTATCTATCTGTTATCTTTTAAGTACAAAACTGTAGAAACAAAGTCTGCTTTGTCATCATTATCCACTGGCTCATCCGATAACAGAAAGATATCTGGGTTTCATTGATAACTCTATCATTCATGTATATAAAAACTGATAAAAGGATTAATTAGATTATTTAATTATAAAAAGGGTTTTTACATTTTTCGAGAGAAATTTGTACAGTATGTAAGTTTTGAATGTTTTTATTCAAAAAAATAAAAGGAACGAAAAATAATTTTCTATTAAACCGTGATTTTTGTTACAGGCTTGCATTAGGCTTACTAGTACATTGTTTTGTAGGTAAATACTTTTGGAGTTGAATATGAGTCACATCTGTCTAATACCTGGTTTATGTTAGTATAGTGCGAAAGCACTCGGGGTATTCGCACAGAAATTTATATACAAAAAAAATCGATTGCAGCGGGACTTGAACCCGCGCGCAACCTTCGGAAATGAGTATGGAATGCTCTAACCAACTGGGCTACGAGATCAAGTAACCGCCGAGTCGAAAATTTCTTGAGACAAGACGACGTTGCCATACTACAGTACACTTTAGTCTTCGAGCAGGATTGGATAAATTTCATCGTTTTCTCTGTAGGTGGAGCTAACGACGTTAGTGTCCGTAGGGTGTCCCAGAAACATTCCCGTACTGAGCGAAGATCGCGGGTTCAAGTCCCGCCGAAATCAATTTTTTTTTTGGATACTATTTGTGTATTTCATTTTCTAATACTTATTCCCAATATCTCTAAAAGTACCACTGACTTGAAGTTCCTTTGACTGTGGTTGAAAGATGGTATGTCATGTGTGGCCTAATTACTTTCCTCTATTTTTAAATGTTAACTGCCTGCGCAATGTAAATCGATCCACTTTAGATCAATAAAATTAACTTATAGGTAGCAAGATTTTCGTGCAAGTATTTTAATATCTTTCCCCATATAATTGAATGTTCTTATATTCCTTAATTAGTTATGAGCAACTCTAACATTGTATCATGTTGCAGGTATTTCTGAGTTTTACTTCTCAGCAACAATGGAATCATCTATCTATAACAATAACCACTCACTTTATTTTTGAGTTAGTGGCGATTCGCCATATTAGTGATTCGTCATCGCAAAAAAAGTAGTGGTGATTTGCCATCGCTCAAAATATTTTAATATTCTTAGTGGTGATTTGCCATCATTTTCTTTTATACCGACAAAGTGCAGTCAGCATCATCTTACGAACTTTGGTTATTCTTTTTGGACTTGACTAATCTGCATGAACTTGACAGGGGGTTAAATTGTGTAATGTGCTATGGCTTTTCTTGATGAAATTCGATTTCTATGTGACTAAGATATATGACATTAGCACATATACGTCCATGTGATATCGATGATGGCTGGCTGTGTATCATGGAAAAGGCTCCATTGAACGAGAAAATAACAGGTTTCAACGACTATTTCGTTACTCAGTGGCTAGAAAATACAAGCATTGGACGGTGCTGGAACTGTTTCAGATCTCGCCATAGAACTACGAATGGCGCCGAAGCCTGAAACAAACGCTTAAATAGCAAGATGCCGAAAAAAAACCGAACTTCTTAACATTCATCGATGTGATTAAGAGGGAGGCAGCACACTTTGATTTGGAAATACAAAAACATGACAACGGCGTTATTCACCAAAATAGAAAGAAACTGTCAATCGTCAAAGACCAAAAATTAAATGATATCATTGATAAATATGATCAACTAACCTTAATGGAGGTTATTAAAAAAATATCAATGATATAAAGAGAAATTCAATCAATGATGAATGGAGTTCGATGGAGCCTTTACGATCAACGCATCTCAAACAGTGCCACTTTTTTGTTATCTTATATAAATGTTTTGTTTGTAAATTTAGTTTTTGTTAACTTAAAATGTCTTGCTTATAATATAATTCTTAAAAATTTTGTTTTAGCGTTTGATTGGCCAAGCCCTCCGCACATACACCTTCAAGGTTATCCACACATTATGGGACATCCTGTATATTTTTGTTTATTTAAAAAATATTGGTTGTATGTTACAATATTTACATGCTGACTGTACATGGAACTGCCGATGGCAAATCACCACGCGAAAAACATTATTTTATTTGACGATGGCGAATCAGAACTCAAAGTAAGGAACTAAAAAGTAGCAGAAAAAAGGGTCCGATGGCGAATAGCCACTTTTTAACCATAATATGATGTGAAGTGGATTAATTTAGCAGTGGTAAACTACCCCGACCATATAAGTAAGGAAATATAAAACATGTGTAAATATATACAATCAAAAATGTAGGCAGTGTCGATTTACTTATCTTCACAATCTGTGTTCACAACAGACAGAGCAAGGCGTGGTCTTAGCAAATAACTTTAGCGCATAACATTTTAGAATGTCAAATTCATCCTCATAATTTAATACTACAATACCTACCTACTCAAATTTTAAATAACCTAAAAAATTGAGTTGTTATTTATTTTTAAGCGACTTGAGTGATAATAAAATTATAAGGAAACATTTTATTTATTTTCATACCTCATAATAACATAGGAGTTGGACTAGTTTCATAACACAGATATAAAACACTAATATTATATTTCAAGACAAGGCAGAAGCATTAAAGTATTATAGTCCCTAAATTGCTTGGAGTAACAACAGAGTGAAGTCACAACACTCCAGCAAAGCATTTGTAATAGAAGTAAACAAAATGAGATCCATAAGGATCTGTTTTAGCCAATCATTTCAGTTTGCAACTTTTTAATCTTCAATGGCAATATGTTCACCATCTCCTGGCAAAGGCTGAATTCCTCTTTCATCATGGCAGCAGCATTGGCATCAGCAGTGCAAATATCGACCACTGTCTGGTAAGACTCAAAACTTTTCATGACATGGCTCAGTTGGGTCTTCTTGTCTAAAGCAATCCTTTTCATACTATTCCTACCTATAAATGCATGTGCACTAACTACAGGCCTTATCACATCCAGTTCTAGTTTTACTGGCATTTTCCCATTCTTATCTTTGACAGAGTCTAAAAAGTGGTCATAGTTTTCAATGCTTTTCTCACATAGCATATTGATTTTCTTCAAAGTGTGTGGTGTTGGTTTTTCTGGGGTTTTGTTCATCTTCTCCAATTTAATATTGAGAATATCAGAATATACTTCTCCTAGTTCGAACCAGAGTTGTCGACAATATTGGAGATAGTATGTTGGATTGATTTCTTTTACTAGTTCTTCAAGCATATCTATGCGCCTTTTATGCATTTTGGATCTTCTTTCATCATCTTCTTCAAAGAAAGCTAGGTAGCTGTAGGACTGTGAGCAGTCTTGGATAAGTTCTACATAATCTGAGGCTAGTGTCTCCAATTTGTAATACTCCTTGGCTTTGTTAAGCCAAGTTTGACAACATAAGAACACTTCTCTAGCATCTTGGAACATAAGAAGGTATTTGTCAGTTATCATGCTTTCAAAGTCTGAAACATTCAAATTTGGGAAGATGAGATTCTTCAAGTCACCACCACAGATGTTTTCTTTATCCTCCAGTGTGATGTTGGACATGTCTGAAAAAAGACAATACACAACTTTAATATGTGAACAACATTCTTATCTATTGGTTGGACATACAATAACTATACACTGCACACAAAAAAATATTAAAGTTATTGTTCGTTTTTTGTTATAGTTTTTTACAATGTAAGAAATTCTATTCTTCTTAACTACAAAATACTTCTAATTTCATTTAAAATAACATTGTGAAAGATAAAAACTTTTTTAATCCTTACCTGTGATGGCCTCAGATAAACCCTCAGAATCATTCATGAGCCTGTTCTTAGAAGCTGTCATGAGTATAATGCAGTATTTAGCCCAGCACCGGGCTACATCAGCTGATCTATGCTTCAATGTCTCGAGTTTAGCCAACTGTACCTCATCATTATTATCCGCAGCTTCAAGAGTAGCTTCATACTGATGCAGGATAGTAGATGCAGCTGACAAATGATGCCTTGATTGGTAGAAGCCATTTTGCTCAGCAAAGAACTGGGATAGTGTAGCAGAGTTTAAGGCCCAGTCAATTGGTTCATAGTCTTGGTATTGAAGCTGTCTTCTCAGTGTGAGATGACAGTAAATAGCTGATTTTAAATTTTCTTTTGAAGCACCATACACCTGAAAGAGCAATTATTAAGATTAGGTACCTGAGTATCCCGGGTTAGACTATTGGAGGGCCCAAAAGATAGAATTGATCTATCTTTAGGTTACCCCCAAGAACATTATGTATAATGTAAAACAACCAGGCTTTTTGTCATTAATTTTGTATCAGTCTGTATAATGATCTGAAAGTTAAAGGTCCGGCGACCCTCGCATGCAAAAATCGCTCCGAATATCGCTGTCCCTTGCGCCGTGCCACAAGCAATATTAGCCATTCAAAATTTGGTTTGTTCCGTAATACCAAAAATTATGACTGAAAACTTTTTGTATTCTTCACAAAGTATTGTTATTTTGTAACTAGACAATATAAGCTATGTTCCTTAATAAATAAAACGTCAGATATTTATGTTTTTAATACGAAACAAATAGCAAGAAAACTTGTCCATTTTCGCATAAAAATGTGCAAATTGAGATTGGCTTTCATTTCATTTTAGGTAAGTATTTTGAAAAAAAAACTATTTGGGAACCAAAGGTGGTGGTGGTGGGGGTCAAGGGGGTCATGACCCCTCGCAAAATCACTAGAAAATGTGCGAAACCTTAAATAAATTATAATTACAGACCCTATTCTACCTAATATGTAACTTTACAATATGGTTAACCGGTATCTACTGTGGTAAAAAAAAACGTTCGTATCAGTTCTGCAAAAGCAACGGCACCTATTTTGCTACAGTCATTTTCTATCAATTCAATCACCACAAAAAATAAAGCAAACTCCATTTTTCAAATGGTATACATAAAATATCTAATTAAGATAATTTTGCCAAACACGAAAACTTGCAAAAATACTATTTCATTTTCAGGGCTCGCTCAGCTCCTTTTTATTAATTTTTTCGTACTCTTCTTAACTAGTTTGAGAAAAGTAACAAAAATTTCGGCTATATCTTTTTTTTTGTTATATCTTTTGTATACTGGCATTTCTTTTGTATCGCCAAAAAAATCTCGAAATGCTGCGGGTTATCTCCGTCGTTTTTCGCGATTATTTCCACAAGCCGATAGCAATTGTTCCTTCTGGCTATCTGGACCCTTTCAAACATAACACAAAATTCTAACGAAAACCACAAAAAAATTGCGGCTCGCGCTGCTCATTTTTATTATTTTTTTTACGTACTCTTAACTAATTTGAGAAAAGTAACAAAAACTTTGTTATATATTTCTTTTGTATCGCCTTAAAATTTCAAAAATGCTGCGGTTATCTGGATCGTTCCACCACCGTTGTAGCTTCCTCGTCTTTCTTGCTAAACCGACCACACCAAAGTCCAAAATTAACGCGGCTCGCCCGCCGGGCCGCTTAATCTACCCATTATCTATCAATACCAAGTCATTACATGCTAAATTTTCGGGGTTCGCTTTGTTCGCTGTTCTTTCTTTTGTCATAGTCATTGGTAGTATCGTAATTTTGCTCCCCCATCCCTCAGCAAGTGACCCTCCTCAAAGACTTGGGCTGGGACTGTGCCTGACTAGGGCCCATATGATAAATAACTGACTTAACTTATAGATTAAAACTTCTTAATCATTCATTGGCACTGGGTAGCTGATATGCAATATAACAAAACTATAATGTATAACATGATGAACAGATAACAAATTAAGGTACGAACCTGTGCCAGGTAGTAAAGAGTCAGAGTATATGCCTTTTCCAATTGCATAAAATCAGCAGTTTGTTCTCCATTATCGCTCAGTATGTGTTCCAAGGGTAATGGCATGAGTAAAGTACATTTAAAATTTTCATAAGCTTCTTTAGCTTGAAGCAAGTATAATTTTGCCTGTTCTGAATGCTCTCGATTTGTCCACAGTATACCCAAATGGTTGAAAACATTGATAAGAATAATAACAATTTCTGGTTTTGATGCATAAGGTGCAAGGATGTTCACAGCCTCTGAGAGTATCTTAGCACTGGAAGTTAGCTCTTCTGTCTCCATGTCTATGATGCCTATATTCAATAGAACAGCGCCCAGCATAGCTTCAAGACGGTTTCCTCCAAATAAGTTTTCTTTATCATTGAGTTTGAGCAAGGATTCATTCATAGAACACAGAATCTCTTTAGCCTTGTATCTGGACAAATACGGCTCATTCTCCGGATCATTCTTGCTGTCGTCTTCAAGTAACTTGCGAACTTTTGTGTAGTTTTCTTTGAAATCGTTAAGGATTTCTTTAGCACTCATGGTATCCGCTACATTCATGATTTATTTCCAAAGATTGTAGGTGTTTTACGTAGTGTGTATGTGTACGTTGAGTTGCATGGAACATGGAATGCGCTTATTTATAGTAGTATATTATGGTAGTTATAGTATAGTAGGTAGTTGATTTTTAATTTGAAATACTCAAATCTGCATTTTAATATTTTTTTATTGTAGTTTGCACATTTTGCAATTTTTTTAAGTGACATTGACTGACACCTAGAAAGAGAAGTCCATAGAAGGATAGCAAATACCATCTCTTTCACACAAGAAAGAGAACAATATATCCTCAAAGCCTGAGAAGAAATGAGATAGGTTGACTGTATTTCTGTGTTGCTCAGCGTGTCAAGGTCAATCAGTCTAGTGATCAACAAATGTGCCTGGACATCGGTGGGTTTCGACGCAATATTGTTGTTTTCAACCTTACAATAAGTTTTCTTCAAATTTAAATGTGGTAAAGTGATTCCGCGAACATTACTACACCTCCAATCAATAAAGAACCGAAGTGAAGATGGTTCAGAGCAGTGTTTTTCAGTGTAAAAGTTACAGTGAAGTGAAAGTGCCGGATTCATCATTCCACTGGGAAGAACAATTTATTTTGACTACAAAACGATTCAATATGTACCGTTTCTTAGATTACCATCGAGACAAGGCTCAAAAATTGTGTTTAAAGTTAATTTTCAAAAAATCATGAAAATTTAGGGTTGCCTGCACAAGAAAATAAAATTACCCACATGTCGCATTGAAACATTTTGAATTCCTTCATTGTTTAATAATGCATTCATATAAAAAATAGAATTATGTAACGATTTTACGTCTTCTTTGACTAGAACCCAAAGCAAAGATTAGGAACCCAATAAATATTTAAAAATATGTATGAAACATTTTGATGAAAATTTATTGATAAAAAAGAAACGGCGTACTTATCTGTGCCCTCAAGCTGTTCCAAGGCTGGTAAGAAAAATACTTTAAAATAATGCCTCCGTGCCACAGTGGGTAAAACTCTGTTTGAGACTCAGAAAAGTTTGTGATACTATATTTTAGTGTTCCTACTACCTACCTACTATAATAACCAACCAAAATATTTTAATTCTATTGGGTAGTATTAATAATATTACTTTTATATGTACCTATACTTGATATCCATATGCTTCAATATTTTATTTCAGACATGTAAGATAAAAACTATAGAAAAGGATCGTATGGAAAGTGATCAAAACTTATCAAATACGGTAAATTTTATTGACAAATCACTTTTCCATTTTTTTCTGTCTCCATGATGAGGCAGCCATTTTGTTTTTCTTTTACCTCTAAGCACGGAATTAGTCATATCTACCCACGTAGAGGTCCTAGGAAGACGATAGAGGACTTATTTGATAGCCAATAATGTAGACAATAAAGTAATAACATTGCTGCAATTTCTATTTCATAACAGAGGAATACCAAATTTATAAAACACAAAGAAAGTTTTTTAAATAATTAGAATTACCGCGTAGCAATAGATTCCCTACCATAAATGATATTTTAAAATTTACGTATTATGGTTCTATATTATTAAGGTTTAAAAAGAATATTCTGTCGCCTATGCCTGAAAATGATAGATTTTTTTATTTTTGTTATATTTAAAAGAGCTTACATACCAATTAAATATAAAAAAATAGGTAGCTAAACGTTGTTTTATTTATTAATTGTTTACCCATTTCCGCATACTTTCTTATTTCCTAAGAAAAACGCAAGTAAAAAATATGACCTATCGGGTTGACGAATTATACCTTCAGGTTGTAACAAAAATGAAGGACCAAAACCACCACATTAACCTACCAGTATAGGAAAGACCTACAAAGGTTCGGTAAAATTCTAGGTTCTGAATTTCTTGAAAAAGCCCGAAATATTTATGGACTGGAAAATCGCAAATCATATCCCAGGAATTTTGGGACATTCGGCATAAACCAAGTACCGAAATAACATTCGCATGCATCAGGTAACTTCGCGATAGTAGGTTTGATAGGATCTTTATTTCTTATAATATTGGGGTTATTAGCTATATAAAATATCACCAAAAAACCTGACATAAGATTAGACTTCTTACAACATCATGACAATCGGGGTATAAACTTTTGATGGCAACACTATTTCGTATTATCTGTCCCTCACACGAACCACGCTACCCAGCATAGATTAATTATAAAGTACAAGATGTCTGGGTAGCGTGGTTCGTGTGAGGGACAGATATTTTATATAGCTAATATGTAATAACCCGAATATTATAAGAAATAAAGATCCTATCAAACCTACTATCGCGAAGTTACCTGATGCATGCGAATGTTATTTCGGTACTTGGTTTATGCCGAATGTCCAAAAATTCCTGGGATATGATTTGCGATTTTCCAGTTCATAAATATTTCGGGCTTTTTCAAGAAATTCAGAACCTATAATTTCACCGAACCTTTGTAGGTCTTTCCTATACTGGTAGGTTAATGTGGTGGATTTTGGTCCTTAATTTTTTTTACAGCCTGAAGGTATAATTCGTCAACCCGATAGGTCCTATTGTTTACTTGCGTTTTTCTTAGGAAATAAGAAAGTATGCGGAAATGGGTAAACAATTAATAAATAAAACAACAATTAGCTACCTATTTTTTATATTTAATTGGTATGTAAGCTCATTTAGGTATAACAAAAATAAAAAAATCTATCATTTTCAGGCATAGGCGACAGAATATTCTTTTTAAACCTTAATAATATAGAACCATAATACGTAAATTTTAAAATATCATTTATGGTAGGGAATCTATTGCTACGCGGTAATTCTAATTATTTAAAAAACTTTCTTTGTGTTTTATAAATTTGATATTCCTCTGTTATGAAATAGAAATTGCAGCAAATGTTATTACTTTATTGTCTACATTATTGGCTATCAAGTAAGTCCCCTATCGTCTTCCTAGGACCTCTACGTGGGTAGATATGACTAATTCCGTACTTAGAGGTAAAAGAAAAACAAAATGGCTGCCTCATCATGGAGACAGAAAAAAATGGAAAAGTGATTTGTCAATAAAATTTACCGTATTTGATAAGTTTTGATCACTTTCCATACGATCCTTTTCTATAGTTTTTATCTTACATGTCTGAAATAAAATATTGAAGCATATGGATATCAAGTATAGTAGTATAGTACATATAAAGTAATATTAGTAATACTACCCAATAGAATTAAAATATTTTGGTTGGTTATTATAGTAGGTAGGTAGTAGGAACACTAAAATATAGTATCACAAACTTTTCTGAGTCTCAAACAGAGTTTCAGCCACTGTGGCACGGAGGCATTATTTTAAAGTATTTTTCTTACCACCCTTGGAACAGCTTGAGGGCACAGATAAGTTCGCTGTTTCTTTTTTATCAATAAATTTTCATCAAAATGTTTCCTACATATTTTTAAATATTTATTGGGTCCCTAATCTTTGCGACCCGTGGCTTCTAGTCAAAGAAGACGTAAAATCGTTACATAATTATATTTTTTATATGAATGCATTATTAAACAATGAAGGAATTCAAAATGTTTCAATGCGACATGTGGGTAATTTTATTTTCTAGTGCTGGCAACCCTAAACTTTTGTGATTTTTTGAAAATTAACTTTAAACACAATTTTTGAGCCTTGTCTCGATAGGAATCTAAGAGACGGTACATTTTGAATCGTTTTGTAGTCAAAATAAATTGTTCTTACCAGTGGAATGATGAATCCGGCACTTTCACTTCACTGTAACTTTTACACTGAAAAACACTGCTCTGAACCATCTTCACTTCGGTTCTTTATTGATTGGAGGTGTAGTAATGTTCGCGGAATCACTCTACCACATTTTAATTTGAAGAAAACTTATTGTAAAATTGAAAACAACAATATTGCGTCGAAACCCACCGATGTCCAGGCACATTTGTTGATCACTAGACTGATTGACCTTGACACGCTGAGCAAGACAGATATACAGTCAACCTATCTCATTTCTTCTCAGGCTTTGAGGATATATTGTTCTCTTTCTTGTGTGAAAGAGATGGCATTTGCGATCCTTCTATAGACTTCTCTTTCTAGGCTACCCAGACATCTTGTACTTTATAATTAATCTATGGTCTACGGTATAGTATGTATTATATTATCTGTGGTCTACGGGGTACGGGGCGGGGCGGGGCGGGGGCAGATTGACTTCTCTTTCTACTGAACTTAAAAATAAGGAAGGGGTTGGTTAATTTAGTGTGGGAAGTGGTGGACACCACGGTCGGTAGGCCGCCGCTGTAGGGCTGATCCACCAGTTCAAAGACGCTTAGCGGGCTATGGAAATGGAAGATTACTAAACTATAGCAGACTTTTATGTGTGTAATTTATACGTGTTAATCCTGTAGATAGGTATATTAAGTAGGTAGATTCCTAACTAAGTATAGGTACCTATTCTTTTTGTCAATTATGTGCATAATGTAATGACTCTGCTGTAATGAATGTTACATGTTTGATTATTTACATACAATAAACAAGAAAACAAAACACCCAGCTCCATTGGCAGCATGGTGGCACCTATGCTCGGAGTTTCTTTGAAGGAATACACGGTAACGAATACATCCGACAGAGAACCAAAGTTATCGACATAGCTTTAAGAATAAGGAAGCTGAGGCAGATGCGTCAAGCCGAAAACAGGGTGCTATCGCCCTATGCCTCTCATTAGAGGAGGCCTGTGCCCTTCAGCTGTGGACTACCAGGATGATCATGAATGTGGGGAATTGATTTTTAACACGTTGAACGCTTTTTGAAAAATCGAACATTTCCATTCAGGCCACGGGGCTCACCGGTGAGCCTAATCGTACTGTGCCGTTTGAGCCATGGGGGTCACCGGTGAGCCGCGCGAGAGGTTTGACGTAAACGCTTCTTAATAAGGTAATTTTTATTTTCCATGCAAATTACTTCATTTTATTAACTTTGGAATTAAAATTTCAAGTTGATGAAAATGACCGATTACCTCATTTTGGCTCGGCCCGAATGGAAAAGTAAGCTAGGCTCACCAGTGGGTGATATGGCGTACAACGTGTTAAGGGGGGAACTCTACTAGCTCCGTGCGATTCTAGCTTGTTATGATTAAGCCAATTCTTTCTTTATTTCCAATCTGTGTGTGTCTTATGTGATGAATAAATGATTTACTTACTTTGGTTGTCTGCATATCAGATTAATATATTTTTTAACTAGCTAGTTAGCCTGGTTTTACTTCGGATAACCAGAGTTATTAGTACATCATTTTTAAGTTGTTAATAATGGATGGCATTTTTCTAAATTAATTGAAATAAATACATGGTACCTAATAACAGGTAAATGTTTGCTGAATTATGAAAATATTATGATATTAACTTTATGTTACCATATACACACAAAAGATGATTTGAGGGGTGGGGAGCGTTCCCCAATGTTAAATATTCTATAATGTACTTAATTTATTCTATTCTATAATGTACTTATATTACTAATATTCAGAGTTAAAAGAAAGATCTGAGATTAAGTAGACAGTCAATGCATTAAGACAATTGGATATTACTAGGCTAAATCTTCAGGACTTAATACCTAAAATTAAACAAACACATTTATTGCACTGTATAATCTTAATTCAAGTAGGTAGGAACCTACAGTACCTCACACTAATAAAATTTATACATTTCATAAAATGTAACAGACAAACAATCACATCCATAGACTCCCCTATTCACAAATGCAAAAACAATTTCATTTATTTTATTTACATTGTACTGTTGCTGGTTTATTAGAGTATAAATTATTCTACATTTAAATACTTATCAGTCATATTAGTATAAATATATTGTATCAATAGCTAAAACATGATTATAGTTATTTATGGATAGGGGAATACTCCTTCATTTAATTAGTAATTAGTAACTAAAGGTATGGTTCATTACTAACAGTGCATTTCTACATGAACATTGGCTTGTTGGCCAGAAATACATGTATTAGGAGCCAGGTTCTGGCTCTTGCTCCTCCATGGAGAGGGCTCGGGGAGATGTAGAGTGAGAGTTCATCTGGGAAAACACTTCCTTCTCTCCCAAGGCCAAGGGATCTGGCTGAGCAGATGGAGTCGGGGCATACACCATCATTGGAGATGGAGACACAGGTCTGACCACCCCAGCTCCAGTCGCTGCTTCTTGCTCCTCCAGGAACCGATCCATGTAATCTGTGTGACCTGGATGGAGTGTATACTTTTTCTTCTCTAGTCTAGCTTTGTTTGCAAAGATATCATGTCTTTCTGTTTTCTTCCAAATGTAATAAAACTGAACAAGTTCACCAACAGATCTCGTCCGTACTTTGCATTGTCTTATCAGGTGAAAATCCTTACCGTGGGCTTTAAGACCATTTTCAAAATTTCGGCATTCTTCTTCTGACCACAGACTGGCATGAGGGGGTGTTTGGGCAGATATGCGTCTTCTCCTTAATGCTTCTTCAACATTATGGCCACACTGTTGAAGTAAAAACAAGGCTTCCTCATCATCTCGCAACTGCCTGCCTTTAGGAATAGCATCAATCCCTGATCCAGAATTCAGAGTAGATACCTTGCTCATATAATCTGCTGTTGCATTCTCATCTAAAATACTTGGGTTCCATAATAGTTTATCCTCATTTTCATATGGAAGTGCATCATCGTAACTGCAGAGACCCTCTGGTATTGCAGCTTGGAAGTCACTGCCGACCATGATTGTCTTTTTCCAGTCATCCTCATCTGGACTATAGTCATTATCTTCCTCTTCTTCTGAAGGGGGTCTGGACCCAGAGCGAAGATATCGCGGGGCTTCAGGACTAGCATTGTCATTGTATAACTGTTGTAGAGCCGACTCAGGCTTCTCAATGATCTCTTCAGGCACAACTTGGGGGACAGGAGCCGGAGCAGGCTTGTCCATGGTCTTGTCGTATCCGTAGAGGGCCAGGAGTTCCTCTAACGGCATATCACCTTCCTGCTGAAGGCTGTTCAGCTCCGCCTTAGGGTCGTGCTGCTCACCCGCCGCCAATGCTTCTTCCTCGTCTAATGTTCTCTCGTCATCGAAGTCATTTACCATCATATCAACAGTAGGTTCGAATAGAGACTTGTCGTTCCCCACGTCCATGCTAGCATCGTGTTCAACATTGGCTACCAGCGCGCAATCTGACATGACTACCGTCCGCTACTATGACGAATCTATCATCAAAACATCCCAAACTTTACACTTCTTAAATGAAAGCATAGGTATCACGAAAATAAAACGACATCACAAACGTGCCATAATTTCTAAAAAAAATTAGTGATTTTGGGAATAAATACAATTAACAAAACAAAAATATTTTGACACGACACAGACAAAGAAGTCAAAGCTTGGGTTGGGTGGATGCATAAGCTATCGAAACTCGTAAAAAGAAACTGTCAGTGTCACAAGGGGTGGCTACAACATACAAGTTAATAGCCACCTCCATGCAGTGCAGAGGTCAAATCTGCTGCATAAATAAGCCAAGGATCGCGCACGATATAGTCCTCCGGTCACATTAAACATCTGAGGGAACAAAAATTCGCTCCCTGCTCAAAGTTGGTAGGATTGTTCAAAACACTATCATTTTTACATTACAGCTTCAATATACGTGATGCACTTATACATTATGATTATTATACTACATATTATGAAAAAGTATTTTTTTGAAGTAAGAATCTATTTTTTGCTTTACCGTTGTAGTACTTAGCAGTTTAATTGAATATCTAAGTCATTCTTCTTATCATATACCTATCTTCATCATTCATAAGTATTTTTTTCCTATAAAGTAGGATCTCTGAATATTAATTCTTGAGTTATGTTATGCTTATCATATCACATTACTGGCAGAGATGTGGCAGTTCAGACACAGAGCCGTGAAATAAGAAGTTGATTGTGATATGTAATGTGACTGAATGTGACTGTCACACTGAGGACTGGCAGGTCCGCAGTGTTACCAGATGCAGTAATTTGATACAATTTTAGTATTATTTGAATAAAAAATTGAAGGGAAAATTGAATTATTACATGTATATTGCTAGATAATAGATTTATTTATTAACATTGAATTAATCTCTGTCGAGATATAGGAGTACGATAATTCGATTTATTTTACATGAAAGGCGTATATATACCGTCCCGCAAAAACGAAAACTAATCCGCGATTAATAAAAAAACAGGTATGTAAAATTAACCTTAATTGAATACGTGCATAATAATGTTTTGAAAAAATTGTTTCACATTCAACAGAAATTTATAGCTGTAAATAAAATAGTTGGATTAAATTATGTAAATATTAGTAATTGAGCAATCAATACAATAGGGTTTCATACTAACTAGCTATTTCAGTATTTTTCGAGACGGTCTTAGTATTTTACCAAAATTTAATCTGGTCACACTGGTGGGCTGGTTGGTTGGTTTGGTTGCCTTGCCTTGCCTAGAGTTGGTTAAAGTTACTCTATCTATGGGCTAGTTGCAGCCTTTTGTCGATATTTGGTTGGTTCCCAAATTTTATACCCATAAATTTTTGCGAAATTGTCGAAAAAATGTGGTTTGGATCAAATGTAATTGTATATAAATAACTATCATTGTGATTTCTGTGTAAAAAGCTAAGATGCTAAAAAACTTACTTGTTTTGGGAGTAGTGCTGTTCAAATTTTGTCATTGCTTCTCCGATATCGGAAAATGGGATTTACCGCTGAACGGGGTAAGGAAATCGAAACAACAATTATTTACAAATAATAAGACTTACAAGCTATAAGATGTCAAGCGATACCAACTTACATCACACTAATCCTATACATCAATTAATCTGCTGGACATCCTTTTCCCAATATTTTTTAATGTTTTCCTGTACGAGTTATCTCTTGCTTTGTTTTCAAATAAAGCAATGTGTTTTAAATTCATATACTACTGACCTGTGCTGGCTCAGAGAGCAAGCCCTTTGGGATTCCATGAAATATGTTACCAGTAGGTATATGTACCTCTTCTGTTATCTGATAGATAGAGCAATTTCAACACTTATTTTGGTTGGGAGTGAGTCATTCCCAACTTTAGTGTAATATTTAATTATGAAAAGCTCATATATCTTGTTTTTTTTTTATTTGATTTCAGGAAAACTGTGTTTATACATTAGCTAAGTCACTATTCAAGGATACAAAAGTTTACATTGTCTGTAAGTATATTTAGTTTGTAATTTCCTAAAAGGCAATGCTTGGCATACCTTGAATTACATGGAAGTCGAACATTACTGTTAATTTTGTTGTGTAATATAATAATAGCAGGATAAACATTTATTATTGAATACAATAATTTACTAATAATTATTATAATATTTTTTTTTAGTACACTGTGATGTCACAGAGCCAACTAATATTACAACCTGGATAGAATGGATGCAGAATCCATGTTCTCCCGATTATATGCACTACTTCGAACAGGTTAGCAGGAAGTACCTTAATTACAAAAAGCACATTATAATGGCAGTGTTAAATATTTGCACTATTCCAGCAATTTACTGGCTCTCTGCTTATCATTGCCAAAATGTTTATGGGTTTCTCATTTCCATGATCTGAGGCCATATAGTAACCTAGAACTTTGGCAGGCATGCTTGGGGCTAAAGCAAAAACAGTACAAAGGCCCTTTATGAAAGTTAATCTAAAAGCAAAAGGGTACATAGCAGGTTTCATCCTCGGTTGCACAATATGATACACCTGATGATGATATCCAATATTAAGAGCCTGTATTATCCTACTGCAAGGTCAAGATTTGCTTTCCTCCTTCCATTCTTCTTTATAATAGATATAATAGCCAATTTAGCCTATGAAATGTCTATTCGAATTAAACAGTTACATTAAATTAGCATTGATGAGACTCTTTTGTTACATTTTTCTCTCAGGAGGTAATGCAATGCTCAAACCGTGTGGCAAGGTCAGTCTCTACAAATGGATCAAGTTCAGTGCTGAGTGTAGCACAAACACACACATGCCACGGAAAAGACTCCATCATATTTACTGACGAGAAGGTTACAGCTGCTGTTAAGAAAGCTGAGAGTGATATGACTAAGCAGTCGGTAAGATAAACTATTAATTTCTCTAGGCTTACAAATAAGATGAACTAGGTATCTTCGTGTTTAATGCCTTATTATTATTATTACGTTTGACTTGTAACTTAGCGTTATATATAAAGAATTGTTTTGTAATGAACAATTAAAGTTTTGAAAGCACATAGAAACTGCAGTCAACATAATAAAACTTTTGAAACTATCATGGTTATTAATACTAAAGTCATTTAAAACGGGATATTTACCATGATTTGATTTTTGAGTTATCCAATATTGGGAGGCTATTGAGATTACGAAACACAGGAACTTCAACCGAGTAGATGGCTTCCAATTATCGGGAACCTGGAACCCTGTTGTGAGAATGTGCAAAAACGGAAGAAGTGATGTACCAAACGCTTCGCGTTCTGATACCGTCAGTGTTGTGTGTCGTGATCGAGCTGCGTTCGATAATAGTGAAACCTGTGGTAGTGACAACGTTCGTAGCAAAAGACAAAAAATGAGGGTAGATCGGTATGTCTGCCCATAAAAACTCGCAGTGCCTTCAGTTACTCCGTGATCATGGCGGATGCAACTGTGCCGAAATATTGGATAACTCAAAAATCTAATCATGGTAAATATCCCGTTTTAAATGACTGCAGTCAACATAGTTGGCGTAAAATTCGAACCTTTAACTCAAGCTGTGTTTGTTGTAAGAATCGACTAAAAGAACCTACGAGGGGTATCTTATGTATTTTGGAAACCTCCCCCAAATGCGATCACCAATTCACCTGCCAAGTAAGGTACTAGGCAGGTTTGGGGGAGAAATGTTCAGCTGTGGACAAGTTTCCCTCACACACATACCTCTACATGTGCTAATGAGGAATGCAAACAAATTTATTGCTTCCTCATCAGCATACATATAACATGCTAAAATAACGTTAGCATCATGATAAAATAACTTTTTAATAAACTTGTGCTTTTTCCTTTTGACTCATTTATTTAAACGCCTTCTTTATGTGTTTCCGCTTTCATAAATTTAATAATTATTATTTGAGACTTTATTGAGTAATAAATTAACAATTATTTATTATATATTTGATAAGACTCAATACAGTAAATAGTAGGATAATTCTTCAATAAACCATTTTCATGTTTCTGCCAAGGTTGAAATTAACTTATCCAGCACGTTATCGTAAAACCCCGCATGTCACGTATTTTATGGAACTGATTCGCTTTTAGTTTCAATAGTATGTCTATTCCACAGAAAATACCCTCTCTCACCACAGTAGAAGCTGAGGGGATCTACGTCCTGCGTATGTCAGTACAAAGCAATGCAAAGTACAATGGCACGGTGCATATTGAGATGCTATCTCCTCACGGGTATCTGTCCGCCGCAATATGGCCTTTATTACCAGTGAGTTAGATTTATTTTAAGTTTATTGGCGGCTTAGGATTTGCACCACCCCCTAGTAGCCTCAATTCACACAGAGGCTACGTCGAGCGTCTCGTCGTCACTTCGCTCGCTACCGCTACCGGTTGTTGCTATCCCAGTGCGAGTTCAACCTAACATTTCCCGCGGGTATTGTACATGAAGATATTTATTTCTACAACTTGTGGATAAAGATATTTATTTCACAAAGAACAGTGTTCACTTATCGAGAAAATTCTGCATTTACGTTGTTGAAAAGTGTTGGCTTAGGCTTTCACTAACACTGAACTGCGATTCCAAACCCGCTTGCCGCACGTGGGTATCATGCCATTATTCCTAATAATTCCTATTGATAGAGCCGGCGTTTAACATTAGGACCTATATCTATCAGTAGTGGCCTGGTAAAGGCTGCTTCGGTGTATCAAACTACACCTAACAACAATTACCTTGTATGCATAAAATCACAATAAATTATATGGATGGTTTTCCTCGGGACTTTTTCGAGAGTATACATATGTTTTTTAATACCGTTCAATGACGAAACAAGCAAATACCTCATTGATATTACACAGGTTGTTTATTTCATGAATATAACTTAATGGGAATTTAGGAATTTTTTGTATCAAATGGACCCCTGGATATGAAAAAGATCGATGTTTGTTTTCCGAGTGTTTTCGGCTTATAATAGAAAGTATTAAGTAGAGTTAGAATATCATTATTTTGACCATACATAAATGCTTTTCTGCGCGGTTTCTAGAATTTTCCTTCATTATAAATGAGCCATACGATGCAAGATGATTCTATAATGATAACAGGGCTAAGACCGTCATCATTAAAAAGCGTGTTTTATTTTATGTATGCCTGTTTTAAGGTATAATCACTATGGACCGGAGAATAAATTAAATAAGATCTCTTACTAAGGTCTGAAATAAATGATTTTTATTTTATATAGGGCACGTGTCCAGCATTGCACTAGCAACTGACGTATTTGAACCCATCCCATATTGTAAGTTTCTGTATTTTGTTCCAGTTCTTCGGCACAATGTGCTCGGTGTACACTCTCCTGTGCACATGCTGGCTGGTTGTGTGCGGGCTGCAGTGGCGCGACCTGCTGCGCATCCAGTACTGGATCGGCGGAGTCGCGTTGCTCGGAATGGTAGAGAGTGCTACTTACTACGCCGTGTACTCCGCTATCAACAACTCTGGGTGCGTTTCTCTTATAAATACTATGGTTGACGATCTTTGAAAGACAATCAAGAGGTCTGTATCTAAAATTATTGGAAATTAAATTATTAAATAATTAAATTAAATTATCAGGACCAGCATCCACAATTAAATTGGACGTGTCCGAGGGTAGATGGCTGTATAAATAACACGACAAAGTGGTGAGAGGAATTTGTGAAATAATAAATAATGCTGGACAATCCACACAGCATCATCTAGCCCCAACCTAAGCAGAGTTTGTGTTATGGGTACTAGATGGCTGAGATACTTAATATTAATAATATAGATTTCTTAGATTTATTATAAATAGATCCAGAACACCCGATAGAAATCTCTGCAGATAGTTCACACAATAATTGTCCCGAGGCGGGAATGGAACCTGCAACTTCCTGCGTCGCAGGCGGACCTTCGCCCACCGCGCCACAGAGCTCGTCAAATAATAAGGTGATCTTGGAAAGACGATCAAAAGCTGTCGGTATCTGAAATTATTATCAGCACCAGCATTAGTCAGCACCCGAATTAAATTGGGAGCGTTCGATTTTTCAAAGAACACCACAATCAGGGTTATTCTGGAAAAAGCGCGAGCACCGCGCCTACGCGAGGGTAGAAGGCTGTACAAATAACACAACAAAGTGTTGAGAGGAGTAGGTGAAAGAATGGGCATTAGCTAACTCTATTGTTCCAGGTATTTCAACGTAAATGCTTATATGTTCGCTGAGTGGGTTTCGATAGCGAAGCGAGCCCTCGCAAGGATGCTAGTCATTATCGTCTCTCTCGGCTTCGGAATTGTCAAGTGAGTAACTTTATCAGAAACATATGATTACTTCTTAAACGTCTAAGGGGGGGGGGGGGGGGGGCTTAAAAGGCAATCTTAGGGTATTTTCCCACTGAAGACGCGGAGCTTGCGGTATCGGCCAATAAGGAACCAGTAGCGGGAAAATGGCCAATGTGAACTGTGGAATTCGCTTCTATCCACCTCATTTGGTAGGCAGCCTAAACCCCTATTTTACTAGTTAATTACGTCCAGGCTCAGAAATTAAGGGAATATTTTACAAATAGACTGCAAGCAAAAGAATAAGATTACTATCCACCTTAGTTTCAAATTGCCTTTTATAAATTCTAAGTTGAGTGAGGCTCAGTAGAACAAAAAACTCTTTAGAATAGACCCAAAGTATGAAAAGAATATTTTAGCCCTAAAAAGCCACTGCTTCTTTCAGACCCCGCCTAGGTCCAGCCCTGCAACGCGTGGTCGGCACCGGGGTGATTTGGGGCGTCCTAGCCGCCATCAATGCATGGCTGCGTCTACATCACAAAGAAAGCGAGAATAATAGAGATTTACTCTTGTCTGAGGTGCCTTTGTCGCTTGTAGACAGCGCCATCTCTTGGTGGGTGTTTGTTTCTCTCGCGCACACTATGCGGACTTTGCAACTGCGACGGTAAGCATTAATCATCACTTTCAGATTCTTTAAATAAATGAATAATGCTGGAAAGATCACACAGCATCATTTAACCGATTAACTAGTGGAAAAGCTCAAAAGTCGCTAGAATCAGCTTTTACTTTAAACGAAACCAAAACAAATTGCAGAATATTCATGATACATGGGTTTATCTGACTCAAATTAGGGCACGCGGCAGCGTGTCCAAGCCAAGTTCAAGCAAAGGAACGCGCCGAGTGTATCATTCATTACACGAACCACTTGGTGCCACTTTTGACCCTTCTATAACTCAAAACCTCTTTAATGTAAACACATAAAACTACGTGTGTTTAATTATATCCATATGGACATGTAGAAGCCCAAATTTCATGAAGTTAGCTCAAACGGTTATAAAGATATGAAGGTCAAAAAGTCGTAAAAATTCACACTGACTGACTGACATACATATAGTACCTAAATCTAACCTACTTCCAGATGATCTAGAAGGATGAAATTTGGAATCCAGCTCGGTAATTGTGTGTAAGCGTAGGAAAAAATCAAAAAATTCAAAAAAGTCTAAAAATATGTGATGTTAGCGACGACGACATTATGTCAATGGAATAAGGTTTAAATTAAAAATAGATCCGCATTGCATAGAATAAGCAATAGTACTACGTCTCTGATTGCGCCATAGAATACAGTGTAGTTTTTAGGGACCGGCCCGTATATACCTACCTAGCTATGTACCTGTTTTCGAACGAATAGAAAGGGAAATCAGAAAAGTTTCTGGAATAAAGAAAGAGATAGGGATAGTCCGGAAAATCTTAGAATTTGTTTGCAAGTTTAGTTTGTTTGCAAGTTTAGTTAGTTTTTATTTTACAAGTGACCAAGTGAGCAAGTGTTAAGGAAACTAAAGGAAAGTAAATAATGAACAGTGCAGTGCAGTGACTTTGTAATAAGTGCGTAGTTGTGTGTATTCAGTACAATAAACCGACACAAAGTGTTCTGAGCTGTTTTACTTGATTATCACTCCCGACCAGCCCTAGTTGAAGTCTTACACCTTCGGCGATCCCCTACATATGGTATTTTCTAAACCACGCAGTGGAAACGCAAGAAAAAGCATTAAATTTCAATACCTGCCTAGTTTTCTTTACAAAAAGTAATGATATCCCACCAAATACATAAATGTAAAAAAGGAGAGCAAAGTTCAATACAAAAATTATGATTGGCTGTGGGCTTCGCGGCAAAAAGAATGGAGATATAAATGAGTGCCAAGTCAAATCTATGTAGGTTAGATTTGACTTGGCCAGTTTTTATCAGAATTAAAACGTTGAATAACTTTATAAAATGACTGATGTAATGAAAACTGGCCAAGTCAAATCTAACCTACATAGATTTGACTTGGCACTCATTTATATCTCCATTCTTTTTGCCGCGAAGCCCACAGCCAATCATAATTTTTGTATTGAACTTGGCTCTCCTTTTTTACATTTTTATGTTTTTGGTGGGATTTAAAATTCAGAAACATTTAATCCTCTAAGAATGGAACCACCCGTAGAAACAAAACTGAAATTAAATTGCATTTTGTTTCAGAAACACAATAAAGCTGTCGCTGTACCGCCATTTCACGAACACTCTGATATTCGCCGTGATATCCTCAGTTGTTTTTATGCTATACTCCATCAAGACATACAGAGTTATACCGTGCATCACAGTAAGTGATAGTTCTAATTTTAACGCCGCCCTGCGATGCAGGAGGTTGCGGGTTCGATTCTCGCCTCGGAAAAATTGTGTGTACGATCTCCAGTTATTTGTTCCGGGTGTTCTGGTCGTATACTATGTATAATAAAAATATCTATCTATGTAATATATTGTATTATGTATATCAGTTATCTAGTACCCATAACACAAGCTCTGCTTACCATGGGGCTAGATAATGCTGTGTGAATTGTCCAGCTTTATTTATTATTTAAGGACTCCATAAACTGCCTGTGTACATTATTCATACTAGTTTCTGCCCACGACTTCGCACACGTTGTTTCTATGGAATTATTTTAAGGTTATTTCTATCCCATGGGAACTGATTGATTAAAAGTACCCATACGCTTTATTCAAGGCTTACAGCTACGTATGCAAGTTCTGCCCGATCCATTCAGTAGTTTGGCGAAGAAGTAACAAACAGACAAACTTTCGCATTTATAATATTAGTGTGTTATCATAGGAATTGCATGAAATCTTTGCTCTGTTTCGGTGGACCAATGGAATTGCTTAAAATCTTCGATCCGCTGCAATCAACAGCTGACAATAAATATTGCAACTAGAAAGAAAATGGCAAAGGCAAGCTTAAGCCTAAACGCATACTAAAATTAAAACTTTGTGTATTGTTTTAGGAATGGAAAGAAGTTTGGATGGACGAGGCCTATTGGCACATTCTATTCGCGTCCATTCTGTGTGTGATCATGGTGCTATGGCGACCGACGAACAACAACCAGCGCTATGCATTCACGCCGCTTCTAGACAACGCTGAAGATGACGATGGTAAGATTCAAGAGATAAATTGTCTCGGTCAAAAGTAGCCTGTGTTATACCCGGAGGCAGAGGCGTAACTACACCGTTCGAGGCCCGTGGCAAGTTCATTGGAAGGATATGTAATATAATCATAAATATTGGGAGATTCTCCCCTTGCGGCTTTTTTTAGTTTTTTTTTTAGTATTCTTGTTATGTTCTTATTTAGCTAACATGTGGTACACCCCCTGCCTTTTCTTAAATTCATATAATTCTTTCCATCCAAAGGTTCCCTGGAAGAGATCGCTTCTTAGCGATAAGGCCTCCTATTGTACTTATCGCTTATAATGTATTTTTGTAATGATTGATTTGATTATGGTGTACAATAAAGAATAAGCAATAATATAATACAATAAACAAAATGTTTCATATTTGTATGAACAGTAAGGGTGTTCAAAATAATTTAAGCAAACCAAGCTCTCAAAAGTAGTACGCAAACTCATAATTGCTAAGATGATTTTAGACACCCTGACTGCTGCAAATGAAAATATCGCGCACGGAGTATAATGCTATGCTCCATCGAAATATTTCACAAAAACACTCGCTCTTTCACCGCGCTCGCATCGCTGTTTATTACTCCATTAGTTGGTCGATGATAAAATAAATAATTTTGATTCTATTACAGAAGAAGAAGAACAATTTGTGAACGACGCATACGGTGTCAAAATGCGCGGCACTAGCAGCGGCAACGGCGACGTGGACCGCGACTCGCTGCCAGAAAACGCGAACTCCCTCGAATCTGACCTACGCTGGGTCGAAGAGAACATACCTACTAGGTTGGTAACATATCATTACAGCCAGTCATACCAAGGAAGATATAAATATACATTTAAAAAATTTCATCGGCTGCTTGTCTTTAGTACCCGCCTGCGACGCACGAGTTTGCGGGTTCGATTCCCGCCTCAAGATAAATGTTTGTACGATCTGCAGATATTTCGGGTTTTATGGTTGTTTTTTATGAATAATAAAAATATCTACTTATCTATTTCTTTTAGGTATATAGATATAAAAATGTCATAAACATAGTTACTACTTATATTTCTTTATGTAATGTTAGCACGCCAACCCTGTCTTATATTAAACATGACTGTATTTCCTGGTCAGCAGGTAGAAAAAGCCTCGACATTAGGCCCACCCTTTGTACCCTTAGTAGTGCAATAAAGTTTTGAAATAAATCTATGTAATTGTATTATGTATATCAGTCATTTAGTAACCATCCATACCACAAGCTCTGCTTAGCTTGGGGCTAGATGATGCTGTGTAGATTGTCCAGCATTATTTATTTATTTATTTGTTATCTTGCCCTTACCATAGTTGGTACAGTATAGTACCTTGAAAATAGGTGACCTATTTTAACTGCTGAGTTTTAAATTTTATTGAATTCCTAACTTTTTCCAAAATTCATTTAATATCTGAACGGCTGACTCTGCAGTAAATATTTATCACTGATTGAACTAATGTCTATCCATTTTCTTTCAGCTCATTGCCGCTTTTAGACTCTGACGAAGAAATCATCAACACAAAATTTGAAGTTTCCAAAATGCAATAGAGACTTAACTAGTTTACTTACATAGAAGTATATGAATAAGCCTTGCTAAAAGTTAGGCCAGTCACTGCCATTAGCAGCGAGACATTTTGTAGGGCTATAAGTGTATAAAGTATTATTACTGTGATGTCGGCTTTTATTTATTCTCTTTCGCTTTTAGTGTGGAATAAAAACGATACCATAGTTCAGGCCTTTGATTTAAATTTGGTATGTTTATTTATGATTTGGCATGATTACTTCCCCTATTTTTTGATATTGATTTTAAAAATTGAGAATGAAATAAAAAATACTTATATAATAATTTTAAAACTTTTATTTCATGTAAAGTCACGTTATCTTTATTTTGGAGGCCGCTAATTAACGACTGTGACTATACATTCTAATATATTTTTGTTCTCTAACATGATCTTTGGTATATAAAATATAATATTGTTATATGGCCATAATAGATTAAAATGGAAGTTTAGAAATTCAGTCAGTACATATTATTGGAATCCAGTAATGATAAAATATTTTCACCTACAATTAAAATACTTTGTTCAGTATAATATAGGTACAGTCAGCGTCAAATTGATATGAGCGTCTAGAGTAGTCAAAATGATCGGAAAAACATGGAAGCAATTTGATATACGCAGGTTCGAATCATCATATTGTTTTAAGCACCCAAGGTGTTCTTACTACTCATTGTTTCACATTTATATGAGTCAGGGTGTTTAAAATCATCTTAGCATTTATGAGTTTGCATACTACTTATGAGATTGCTTCCATGTTTTTCAGATCATTTTGACTACTCTCATATCAATTTGACACTGACTGTACTATGCATAGCCCACACTCCTCATTGGAACAGCAAGTGTTTTTAATTACCCAAAATCAAATGTTGACTAATTCAAATGTAATCTTTGATGTTATCTGATGCTGCATTCTACTGGAAGAGTGTGTTATGTTTTCGTAAAATATTCCTTATTACAACTTTAAAGAAAAATATGACATTATGACCCAAAATCTGATAATAAGCACGCACATAATAATATATCTTATTTTAACTTAGAATAGATTAATGACTATATTTTGGGACATATTATTTTGTAATTGTGTATACTTTCTACATATAACTTTTAATAAAACTAATAATATTTGAGAAAACTATGCTGCAAATCTTAGCTAATGGAATACCTTTTTGTGAAGACATCAGTTCAATTACCTTAACATTGATTAGTATGCAACATATCACACAGCTATGAGCATTTAACATCCACAGGACATTGCCATGTTTGGTCTATGAAATCATTGCATACAATTAACATACCAATTCCATTCTTAATTCATATAGAATACTGTCTATAGTTACTAACTTTAAGATTTTCCTAAAATTGTGTCAAATCCAAGCTAAAGTCGTAGCACCTAATTAAATGAGTACCAAAGTTACTTTATGTCCTATATCAGATTTGACATAGCTTTTGCATGTAAAAAGAACTATGTAACAAAATTATATAAGTTCAATGTTCTTGTAATTATCCTATGTACAATAAAGAAGCTGTAATTTAATTGTTATCATAATAAAAGTCATAGTCTTCTGGTTCCTCTGGGATTGGGGGTGGTTCATGAGGAATGTCAATACCTTCAGCATCTAAAAGCCTTACCTTTATATCCATTGATAATAAAGTCTGTAAATCATTCTCAAAGGATTTGCTTGTCATTTTCTCCTTAAGGAGAGCATTAACCCCATCAGTCCAGAAGTCAAAAACCTGCTCATCAGGTGCTACAAAATCTAAGGAGACTACTTCAGCAGACTTGGGTATCAAGGAGAAAGCTAAGTGAGGTGTTGTTTTTCTCCCTCTTAAATCTTTCATATGAGGACAGTCTTTCCCTGTGATAACACATTTTATTTCTGTCACTGATAGCTTATTACCAAGTTCTTCTAAACTTGGAGTGCTCTTTTCATCACAGTCACCGTAATGTAGGACTTTATGGTTTGGCGAGAGCCGCACAAACCAAAACTTGTCTTTTATTCGTTGTCCCCTCGTCGAATATTTCTTGAACCTTGTCCCACCAACTAAGACTCCTAACCTTTGTTGTTGTATGAGATCAATAATTTCTGGTGTTATTTTCTCTTTTAGTTCTACAATAGGTCTCGCATGTGACTCCCAAACTTCTCTATTAGTGCGCTCCTGCAGCCATATTTGAGTTATCTCAGCGTAACTTAGTTCATTGATCTTTTGTCTGAACTTGTCAAAGCCTTTGGGTGATGATGAAAGGGCCCGACTTATTTGCTCACGGACAACACTGGATACTTTGACAAAGTCTTCAATAGTTGCTCTCATTTCTTT
Source organism: Eupithecia abbreviata (assembly GCA_943735965.1). Taxonomy (NCBI): domain Eukaryota; kingdom Metazoa; phylum Arthropoda; class Insecta; order Lepidoptera; family Geometridae; genus Eupithecia; species Eupithecia abbreviata. Next base: position 7,170,039 of record OX030982.1, on the reverse strand, counting down.
CCAAGTCTTATTGAGAAGTACTATACAGATGCAAAAGAGTTCTTCAAAGGGATGATCATGGGTGAAGAATAATGGGTGGTAGGTTTGACCCTGCTCATTAGGTGCATCACCTATGTGCATTATGTCACACAGTTGCTTTACCAATTCCACACTCGTCTTTCCAAAAGGACATTCATGTTCATCTGCTCTACAGCTGTTCTCTAAAACAATCTTTGTATAGTGTTCCGGATAGTTTCTTGCAAAGTACAGCATACAGTCCAAAGCTAGAAGTCCTGGTGGGGTCTCATTGAAGTCTTTTATAGGATCAATTTCACACTTGAATCCAAGTTTCTTGAAGTCTTTTGAGTAGCTTCCAGTGGTAGGTCTTCTCATTGTTACTTCTAAGTTTGGATTGTTGTCATTTTCAAATGCAATTTTCCTTAATTCTTTTATTTTTTCTTGTGACTCTTGTTCTTGTGTATCTGCTCTTTGTCTCATTTTAGGTTCTAGCAAACCCAACAGTAATGTCTGGAGTACATAAAGTTGGTGAGCCAATTCTGTGCCATTCCTGCTTTCACCAGCAATCAAGTATTCATATATAACATTTCGGACTTGTTTAGAAAACAGAGTTGCAGCAATGGTTTTCTTTTTAGTGAAATCAGCTTTTGAAAAGATAGCATTGATAAGAGCAATTGTGTTCTGTTGAATTTTACTATCTTTTTGGGAATTTTGTAAATGTGATATGAGGTTTGGAATGGTTATCTCTTTCTCGACATGAGAGTTCTTGGAACTGTTGAGCACTATGTTTTCAAGTATAGACAGACAAGACTGTATGACAATAGGGTCCTGTGCAGCAGCCTGGTTATTAACAAAACTTGCAACTTTATTTATAAACTGATTCTCTAGTATGTCCCAGAAAATAATGCCATGGTCCATTAATTCCACAAAAGTGACAAGAGCGTATTTTAGAGATTTTGCTTTGAATTTCCCATTTTCGATGTTATTTATTATCAAAGTCAAGCCCTTCTTGTTGATAAATTCTAGTGCGAATGTGAGATCAGTGCTGAGTACAGATAGTTTGGTAAGCGCCGCAACCTGATCAGTTTCCGAACCGTTGATTTTCCCTAGAATATCCTGTACCGTCCGTGCGGGGGACAATTCCAGTCGCAAAACTGACCCGTTTTTTATCTCATTGCGATTTTTCTCTGTAATGTAGTTTTGATTAATACTCTCCGAGAATTGCAGAGCGTAGTTCTCTGGATCGGGAAGTCCCCAAGGCTTGCATAGAAGCTGAATGATACTGGTTAGAGGTTGACTTTGGTCGAACTCTATCAACTGTGGCACCTTATCTGGCGCGTTCAGCATTTCTACAGCTATTTTAAGGATTGTCGAATCCTTCTCTTTAGTTGCCGACGGCATTTTTATTGGTTTTGTAGACATTTATCCAACATTTGATAATAAACTCGCAAACAACACAACACCACACCTCGTAAAATGGAAATTCGTGATCGTGAAATGAATTTTTGATTGAAAAAGTACTCGTCTTGTCATTTAAAATGTCAAAGTCATAATCTTCCCGTCTCATGTCGCTCCCCGTTTGTTCATAATACACGTAGAATGGAAAGCTAAGTATAATATAATATACCATCTAATGTTTGTTACCTACTTCAAAAAATATGATGATAAAGAAAAGAAAAGAAAATATGAATCAGAAATATGATGTGTGTGTTTGAATAGATCACATTATTATATTACTCAATGATGGGATCAAAGAGACGAAAACCACTACGTTATAGATAATTATTATTGTACCTACCTATTCTCTTTGATAGATAGGATGAGATGAAAACATAGGTAGATACTAACTGCAGTGTTTTAAACCTATTTATAGCCTATTTTTTTCCAGGTCTAGATAGGACTAGGGTCAAAGTAACGTAAAAATAAAACTTAGTAGGTAGTAACTTCTAAACAAAAGTTTATAAAAAAGTTTTTACAGTCCTGTCCTATTATTATTGCTCTTCCTCATCTTCTTGCATCTGTGGATCTTCGCACTCTTCTTCACATTTTTCAGTTTGACTGTCTATCTTGTCAGAGCATTCCTGAGGTACAACTTTGTCTTCAAACGAGGGACCCTGTAATAAAAAGAATAAAATATAAACCACCTGCAATCTAGTAGATAATCGCTAAATCCCTATAGAATTTTATAGTGCCTGGAACCTATAATATTGTTTGTGTGTAGACAGGCAAGTAGGTTAGGTAGGTACTCATCTTACATTCTCCACGTATTTTCCAATCGCGATACCGTCGACCACGTGGTACCGGAAACGTATCTTAAAACCGGTGACTTTCTTGTCGACGCATTCTCCCTGGCAAGGCATCCATTCCTCCCACGGAGTCATCGGGCAATCTTTCTCACTGTTTGGGTCGACTGAAGGCGGTTCCTCACTGGTGATCAAATCATCAAGTTACGTAAATCATACAATTCATCCATCAAAAGGCGTGAAATTTACTTTCCAAATAAGTTATTCGCAGGAATGTAGGTACGAAAGCTCTTAATAATAATGGTAATTCCAATATACATAAACATTTAGAGTTCTTTGCTCATCAAAGCTCGTCAATGATATAAATACTCGATAAATACGTCAATAACATTATTGGAAGGACACACTTTCACAGTTTAAAAAAGGTTATTTATGTGGTGTACCTGGTGGTAGTAGTTTTATAATAAGGAATTTGGAATTGTGTTGGTTCTTCATGACTTCCTTCACCATCACCGCCATCACCACCATCTTCACCAGAATTCTCATCACTTGTCTTATCCTCCCCACTATCGATTTGTTCATCACCGTCTCCTTCACCTGTAAATAAAACTGCCTCAAATTTTCTTCTAAACTAAACAATCGCAACCTAAATGTTTTCTCTGACATAAAAATGCTAAGCTTAATATCAACAAGTAACTGAATAGATACATATACGGTACGGTCAGGTTACATACCTAACAAAATTACAAAATGTAAAAAAAAAAAATTAAAAATTAATTAACCTTGATTCTCAGTGGCATCTTCAATTTGACATTCAGGAGTGTTGTAAGTCCTTATGAGAGTTAGAATCAACCTTGCGAACGGTTTCTTAGCCTTCTCAGTTCCACCAATCAATGCCATTGATATTGGCTGGTTCGGCAAAGTAGCTTCATTTGCAGACTGAAATGAAAATATATAGAGATATAAGAACCCTGTAGATGCCACTCGTAACTTCAATTCAAAGTACAGACAATATAAGAAAGACAATACAGAACTAGACAATATAAGATGTGTTCCTAACATGTGATGTGTACTAACAAATTTTAACGGAGAAACTAGCGTAAAAATATGCAAAATGCGCTTGAAAAAATAACAACTAGGGACCTAGTTAAATACAATTCGCATAGAAAAAATAACATAGGATTATGATGAATATAGGTACCTAATCCCCGAATTTTGCCGACAAATTGCTCATAATGTGTGTATGGGCAATTTATCGGCACCTTGAGAATGCTTGCGCATGTAAAATACTCCTTTATATTTTACAACGTAAAAGTTTTGTCACTCACGTTGAAATCTGTCCCTTTATCCGTCCCTGCGTCAAGGGGATACAAGTTGAGCAGGATCTTCTCTGCCCATTGGTTTGTCATTACGCTGCAAAGTTCCATGTTAGACACTCCGAGGAACCAATCAGGCGATGGGACAATAGCAGTGGCTATGGACAGTCTTGTGTAACCTTTACTTGCTCTAAACTGAGTGACTGTTGCCATATGCGGCTCAGGAGGGCTAGTAGCTTTGATCACTGTGCGGACACCTTTATTAAGCTGAAATTGGGAAGTGTTAACGCAAAAATGGTGATAACGACAAGTAGTTAGTTGATCTGTATAATGATATTTCACTAACTTCTTTTTCTATATCTATCTCAACTCCCGTGGTATTTCCTTGCTCAGCCAGCATCTTTAGTCCTCCCAAAGCTTCAGCACCTATTTTGTACAGGGTAAAGGATTCAGAGTCGTGCACTGCACCAACAACGTCACTGAAGTGGGCAGGTGTCCCCTTTGAGGGAAACTGGTGAAGGTGGGTGTGATAAGACCAGAGACCCTGGAATTTCAACTGTAACATGATAATTAATTTCAATTATATTATTATAACAAAATGAATATATTAACTACACAAAACTTAGTACCAGCCACTCAGGAAACCTCAGGGTTTGGTCTCACCTCATATCTTGCATCCTCGCAAACTTTGCAATCATCATTCTCCATTGGAGGCATGTCATCGTCCTTTCGAGGGTCTTCACAAACCTGCCTAGACAGAGGTCCCTCGTAACTATACCAGACGTTAGGCTTGATAGCGACCACAGCGAAAATAGTCACGCATTTTTGGCCAGTGCCTGGTGCAGTCCAAGTTGCCTAAAACGTAATTTCAAGCCGAATATGGATGAGAGGCAGGATTTTTTATTATGCGTAGAATTCATCAAGAATCAATCATCAATTGAATCTAGTATAAATACATACCTCAACAGAAGTCTTGGCCGTAATATCTGACTGAATAACAGTATTATTACAATAGGGATGAAGAACAGCCAGTGTGCTGTTGGGAGTCAGCGTTCCAGGCTGCAAAAAGACAGGTTTGCGAGGGTTCTGATCATTGTACTGCGAATCTTCGCGCAGGGATATAGTGAAACCGATGAAAGCTGCCGTCTCATCTTTTGCACGTAGGCGAACTGTAATTATAGACAATACTTACCCTACTAATAATTTCATTATAGTCTCGTAGGTACTTAGCTGACTGATCTACAAAATTGGTAACGTTTTACCCAGTATGGATAAATTACATGGGCTCACCTGTATAACTTCTTCTCGGAATGTATTTACTATTTCTTATACCATCGATATCTAAGACGAATTGATCATCCGGAGGTAATGCGGCAGTTTTGGTCCCGAGCGGTCTGCGATCACAAACTTTATCCAGACTGTCAGACACGCCGAGCAACAAAAATATGCACATACCTAAAATTCACATACTTGTAAGTAAAGTTTTACAAGCAATAACACGAGGATCATGAATTTAAAACTCACCAAATAAACTGAGCCACAACATTTTCTGAAAAATAAAATCAGATGCTTTATTTAAATAGCACTTTGAACACAGTCGTAAACTACCTACTTCCCATCTAAGTGGTCAATTGCTGGTCGACTCTACTGCGACTAAATGTTCACAATTAGGGTTGAATTACCTTCTCTGAAAGGTAGGTACTCCAATTAAATTGATATTATTAATTGCCTTAATTGCTGCAAGTCGTCAATTGCCACGCAAAACTGGGTCATAATTAGTAGGTTTGTACTGACGTTTAGGTGTTCCTACTTTGTCGTTTTCTGTTAGATTAAGTGGATAATTTAAAATAACTATTAATGATACTAAACGACGCATTTTTTATGAAAGACATGTATTATAATATACCTAGTATCCGTACCTATCATTAGCAAATTTACAATGTTACCTAATCGTAATAAGCTAATGAAACGACTAAAGTAATAAGTATTAGGTTAGTATTATTTTTTGATCTAAGTAACTATTTGGTCTCCATCATTAGTAGAATAGAATAGAATTGTAAATCGATTGGTTATCCAACTACTCCAACGAGTGTACGTTCCTCTTTCTGGAGAACCACGTAGAAGGATACATTATTCTACGTTCCACTGAAACAAAACAATTATGTACTTACTTACAATAAGTAGGTAGACGTAGATAGTTAGGTACCTACTAGCTAATTATTTTATTTCATAATATGAAATGATTCTGTTAAATACCTTTTCCTTCTTCATCGCTTTCTGAAATTGGGCTTTGGCACTCGTCCTCGCATTCTCTTCTTTCAAAGTCAGCATAATGTGTCTTGCAATGTTTCGAAACTTGCTTCTTGAAGTGTTGTCTGGCCTAAAACAAAGTTTATTATTTATTAATTTGTCTTATTCTGATATTTTTATTTCGCTTATATTCATAATTACAATTAAAGAAACTGACTGACTAACACAATGTTTGAATGTGATGATAATGACAAATGATATCCTGTTATTAATAACCATAACTGTTTTCAAAGTTTCAACGTTACTACCTCAACCAATCGATAGATTGATTGTAGATTATAAACATTGACATTTATTTTTCTAATTTTATTTTTATTGATTGTATTGTTATTATTATTTTTATTAGTCTGTGATTTTTTGTTTTACTTTTTAGGAACTTATAGTAGGTAGGTAGTTAAGTTAAGTATTGTAAATTTTTAGTACATTACACGCCCAATACGGCAGAATACATTGTGACATCCTATTACTTATAAAAACTTTAATAACATGTAGGTACCTATTTCATGCAATAAATGAATTTGAATTTTGAATTGATCGGTCGATCGATAAGTACGTTACTTACATTTGGGTCATATTTCTCTACAGCCACTCCGTCAACCAAATGGTACCGTTCACGCCACTGATAACCAGTTATTTTGTCGTTTTCACAGGCGCCCTCGCAGGGGCTCCAGTCCGACCACGGTGACAAAGGACAATCTTCAGAAGACTCCGGATCTAGAACCACTGCAGCTTCGGTGGTTGTTGTTAACGGCGATGATGGGGATCTATGAAAAAAAAATTAAGTCTTTTTGGCTTATTCATTATTAACAAAAAATATGCCCCAAGTGAACTTAGCGCTTAATGATGCTCTGCTTCAGCAGAGCTTATCTTGATTGTTGAGTTATTGGCAAAAACTTTAGCAATCTATTATACAAAAGTATAGGTACTTAAAAAATATTATGTAACACCGCAGAGTTACTACAATATAGTACCTACCTACTAACTAACGTAGTAACACACTATGATTTCCGGTGATCCCATATATTTTCCCCATTATAATTAATGAAATGAATGATGAATAGTATCAACCATGTCTCACCCCCCGCGCTCTCCGGAATCAATTTCGTTTTGGTACCTGGAAGGCTCTTCTGGTTCTTTGTCATCCTTTGTGGCGCCATCTTCCGTAGGTTCTGGCACATTTTCACCACCTTCGTCTGTTGGTTCATCTGAGAAAAAATAAATTAATTAATGCTATATATTTAATCGTTATTTTTATTACATGAATTAAGTACCGAACTAACTGAATCGAATCCGAATTCTTACCAGTACTTTCTTCACAGTCTCTGTGATACGTCCTTATGAGCTTGACATGCAATTTGCCAAACGGATGCATATCTTTCATGTCCACTTCATAAAACGGCGAGTTTTTATCGTAGGAACTCATTTCGACACGATTAATTGCGTCTTGTGGGAACGTTTGAATATTTGCTGACTGAAAAGTATTTTATTTTATAAGTATTATTAACGAAAATACAAGATTGTATTGTGAAGCAAATTTCTAATTCAATATATACTCGTATATGTATGTAATTCAATATGTTGTTGACATTGCAACGGCTTACCTCATAACTTACGCCACTGTCAGTCCCGGCATCCCACGGGTATAAATTAAGTTCTCTCTCTTTCAACCAGGCATTATCTTGACAAAGTTCAAACCTAGTGACGCCTACAAACCAGTCGGGAGAAGGAAAAATACCAATGGCAACTGTGAACAGATGGTTCGCTTTATCTGTACGGAAGAAGGCATACGTAGGGTTCGCCATTTTGCGATAGCCGTGGCCTTTACCGATTATCATTGTTCGAACTCCATCGCCAACCTAAGGGGAAAAGACCAATTTAATTCACAGTTCAGTTTACATACAAACTTTAAGCTGCATTGATCATAACCTTACCTTCTCTCTTATTTCAGCCTCAAATTTGCTAGAATTCGCATGTTCAGCGAGGTCTTTTAAACCATCTGATGCTAGAGAACCTGGCGCCCACAGCACAAGGTCTGGAGAATGGGAGGCGCCCACCAGATCACTATAGCGAGGGATCCAGTCATTCTCAGGGTAGAATGCTTGGTGGGTGTTTCGTGACCATATACCGGTGAATGATACCTAGAAAAATAGGTTCGTTGAAGTATATTTTGTTGCATTAACGCCTGTGCTACATTAACTTTTCATTGACGATATTTCGTTTACCTCATATTTAGCTTCATCACAGATCTGGCAGTCGTAGTTCAGCTGCGGGGCTACATCGTCAGGTTGCCTCATATCTTCACATAACTTTTGTGTGAGTGGCGCACCGTCTTCGAACCAAACCGCGTCACTTTCGACCACCATCGCTCGGAGAGTCACGCACCCGCTGCCGGACGATGGAGCTTGCCAATATACCTGTAAAGTAGTAGTAGTAGTTAGTCTGATGTAGTACCTGCACTGTATACAGATAAATAAAAGTTGGTTGGTTTCTCTATGAAAGAGTGACCTACTTCCACTGAAGGTTTTAATGATCCCATAGCCTGTTCCACAGAGTACAAGCATCTTTCACTGAATCTCGCAACCAAAGGATTCGCAGGCCTAATCTCTCCAGGGAACACGGCCACAGTTCTTCTTGGATTTTTCGGATCCGGTTTAGTGTCGCCATCAAGTGATATCATGAATCCCGTGAAATGGGAAACTTCATCCGTCGCTATTATTTGAACTGTAAAAAGGAATAGTAGGTTTATAAAATATTTACTAAAGGTAGGTACTTACTTTATTAGGTTTTGACGGAACTTACGTACCTACATTTAATGCTATTTTTGTTTTATGTTTGTTACCTATGTAACACAAATCCAAATATTAGTAGTATCCATGTGGATACTACTAATAAAAAACCAAAATTTCAGCATGCTCCGTTCAGTAGTTTAACTATATAGCTAAACTACTGAACGGAGCATGCTGAAATTTTGCATTGATATAACTCTAAGACTGGGATTAATAAAGCAAATTATCTTCAAAAAATGCGTTTGAAGTTGCGGGCAGAAGCTATTCCCTAATAAGTGAGAGTCGATGGAACTAAAGATTAGAGATATTTCTGGGTGCAATGCAATTTGTTAAAAATATTTTATAAGTATTTACCGTTATAAAGTTGTTCAGGAATATAAGCATCATTTTCTACTCCGATTACCACTAGTTTAAACCGACCATCTGATGGTGAAGCATTAGTTGTAGCCCCATATGGTCTACGGTCACATCGGAAACTTATTATCTCTTTGGAAACGGTTAAGAGTACTAATACGTTAAAATACATATTATTAATATTTCGCATTGCGGACGACAGTAGTAACTCTAGGATTTTAACGAGATGAAGTCAGAATGAAGACTGAAAACTTTAGGAAGATCTATTATACAAACTAGACACAATCAGTTTCATGTTACAGTTTTACAGATTAACATTGCTTGATGTATGAAGAGTCATACTATTTTCTCACTAAATATAAGTAGTTGGTTTGTGACATGAATATGTAGGCACAGTAAAAGAACTCGAGCAACTCTAGTTCAAAATTACCTAATAGTTACGTTTGGACTAATAACTTTTTAAATGGCCGTACCTACCTTACGTACCTACTTAGTCCTAGTAGTCCTTAAAAAATGTCATGTAGGTACTTTTTTAATGTCAGTAGGTACTGCAGACAAAACATTACTGAGAAAGTGTATTTCTTTACTATGTTTGTTTTTTTACTCAAAGTGGGACTATAGAGGTGGATGGAGGTGGCATGTATGTTTATTGGTCGATTACTTGGCTTTATTTTTTGTTTTGACTCTAAGTACAGACTCTCGCGAAGACGCGAACTTTTGCGCATGCACACTCGTGAAGAAAACTTTTATTGCCAGGTAAACAAATATTAATGATCACAGAGCCAAGTTATTAGGGACAAGTTAGCCAGTTAACGAGTTTTACTCCGCCCGGAGAAATTTGCAACAAATGTTGCTTAATGCTTGGGCGTTCAACCGGAAAATTTTTCTCGCAATAATTGTAGCTTGGACGTTTGAGTGGCTAGAAAGAGTACCTACTATAATAATTAATCTAAGTACTGCGCACTCTGCGCAGCCTTCTGCGTAGTGCGTACCTGTCAAGATAAATTGTCCGTACTATACAACTGTACCTAACAACTAGAAAAAAGTTTAATCCACAAAATAAAATAAATACAAAACAGTCTCACATTTCGACGTGAGCAATCGACAGACAAATCAATAACAATGAACAAAAACACCACGAAGACTTTTGTAACCGACTGTGGTCAAGACTAGATATAAAAATAGAGATAAAACCAAAAAGTTTCTATTCGATTTTATAATGAGGTTTTAAATGTTCTCAAACAGTTGTTACTCAAGAAATTTTTAATAGATTTCTAAAATTTAAGTAAATCATGTGTTTTGATGTTTTTCTCGGTTAAACCGAGAAAATATAATGTTACTAAACATTTTTGATGACCTCTGTGGCGCGGTGGGCGAAGGCCCGCCTGCGAAGCAGGAAAATGACTCAAAGTCCCTCAAATATAAAAAGGTCTAGCCTAGCTCTAGCTAGGCTAGACCTTTTTATATTTTAGAACGAACCTTTTTTTGACAGATTTTTTTTGGTCTACCACCGCCCCGCGCACCGCGCCCTTGTCACTATTTTGGTTCAAAAAACTGTTAGTGCGCAGCCTTCTGTGCGTAGTTCGGACCTGCCAAGTTATATTGTTGTACTTCTTCATTAATGCCAATCACTACATAGTTTATAACAAAGTCGCTTCCCACTGTCATGTCGGTCTGTTCATACGTACGTACCTACGCTTAGATCTTTAAAACTAAGCAACGGAATTTGATCCGGTTTTTTAAATAAGATAGTTCAAGATTCAAGCGGAAGGTCTAAAAACCATTTGACACATATATTTCCACGCGGGCGAAGCCGCTAGTAGGTATGTATGAATGAACGGAACAGGCTAAAATTTGTAAAAATGAAAATTTTCTAGCTATGAAATCGAAGGGTCGTTGTGTTAAGATGTGTAAATGTTACTATGTATTTTATTTGATGATGATGACGGTACGTAGCTTTGCACAGAATGATCGTGAAATTCGTGAATAATTGTATGGTTTTAGCTCGCTCGTGCAACATGCGTGGAACAGAACGTAAATAACGGCGTTCTGAAACTCAACGAAACGAAGGTTTTTGCATTTCGCAGCCCTAATAAACACTTCTACTCAAAGCTGCAATCATAAGGCTCAACTCACACCAAAAGAGCGTCGAAGCGCAGCGAAGCGGAGCGCAGTTTCAGTGTCATATGAAATTTTAAAAGTTCAACCTATTTTCAATGGCACCTAAAATATATAAATATAGTATTAAAGTCTACGAAGAAATAATAAGTCAGGAAATGTAACTGCGTTAAAGAAATGACCCAACGAAAGTCGTGTCCAAGTAGGCGGGGCTTAAAAGTCGTGTCCAGCGCGTCATCAGTCGGACATTGATCTTGCAAGCGAGCACATGTCAAATCTTTGCGTACGTTTTCGTGTTTATCACTGTGAATCATCATGCCAGTATGTGTTGTGAAGTGGTGCAGGAGCCATACACGATTAAAATGTCCAGGGATCACTTCTTTCTAGTAAGTAATAGCAAGATTATAAACTGCATTTAAAGATATTCAAATACGTCATCAAACCGACATGGTCAATATTATGCAACATGAAGTCAATACATTTTTGACCTAATTTAGAAGGTTTTTTCTTCTTAATGAAATATTAAAATGTAAATCAAGATAATGTAAATGTTTTTCTAAAATAATTGATAAAGAAGATATTCTGAGTCCACTAAAAAACAGACACCAAACAAACACTTAACAACCATTACATTTTATTGATAAAATGTATAATCGTTGAATATTTTCTTTTAGACTTCATATCTTAGAATCCATCTTCACTACATTATGAAGAAAGATTATCTTTTAACACTTTGACTGCGGTTTTTTTTCGACGACGGCGATCTTTTTTTTTACCTAAAAAATTCGTGCTGCCCTAATTGTACTATTTTTGTCTCGAAGACAAAAAAAGTACAATTCGATGATAGAAAGTACCTACATCGAATTGTAAAAGTATACCAATATAAAAAAATACACCAAACTAAATAGTACAATAATATTGTTTATTATTAAATTGATCCGGTCCCCTTATTGCATACATCGTCCACGCCGCCAAGCCAAGGCGTGCGTACTTCAATGGTTGCTATGACAACATAGCAAGTCGCATCGCGCGCGAACCAATCCCTGCTTTCGTTCTGAATTTAAAGCAATCACGTAGCACGTCTGTTTGTAACCTGTGTAGTGATTGGTAGTTTGTGTCTTACGTCATTTTGGTTTGAAGTAGGGCTAGTTTTTGTGTGGAATTTGATATGAATTACGCTTCCTGACTTATTATTTCTTCGTAGATTAAAGTCCCAAATCTTCATAATATGTTGCATATCGTTCGTCACGCTCACGTCACAAAAAGTGAGCAGAGCAAGGCCAGTCAGGTTACATAAAAATAAAAAGACGTAAGTTAAATAAGCATCTATTAGTGTGAAATCAATCTTAAAAAGCAACAAATAAGGTACCTACTGGTATTTATTCTAAAATTTGATAGTCGCTTAAATTTTACACGCACGGTTTCTATCTCGGGCTATTTCCATGGAAGAAAGACACAATTTTTTTAGCTCTATGGCTATTTCACCACCCATCACACAAACTGGTTTCTGAACGTTTCCTCAAACTTGACGTAAGGAATTACGTCATCAATCTCACACAACACACACATCACTCACTCACTCACTCACCAGTCACCCACCAGTCTGTGTCACCACCCAATCTTTCTTTTCGTTTCGGTCGCGACTTTTCGTCCTGGGATTTTCTTTTAGAAATCTGATGAAATCGGCATTCATTTTGTATCTTCTTAGTAATTTATTATGTTAACTAAAACCCCTGCATCTACGTTCAAGAGGGCCTTGAATCTAACTTTGAAAGCTGCGTTTTTGGTTGAGGCGGCTGGGTTTGCGGTGTCATTCGGTGTGTGGTACAGACTCAACACCAACAGGGGTAAGTTCCTTCTATTTTGTTCCAAATATAGCTTCAGTTGAATATATTATTTTCTAATCGTTCAAAGTCATTATCGAACTTCTAGGTAAAACTAAAAGCCAATGCTTGATACAATAGCAAAAAAAAAAAATGTGACCTAGAGACCATCCTGATAAAGTTTTCTTGTTCAACCAAGCACAAAATTAAGGGGCACTGAAATTGAAGAGCAAGTGGTTTTTGAAAACAGAAGCAAATAGTAATTCTTAAATCTAGCAAAAATGCTTTCATCTGTATAAAATCATATTTTCCAAACCAGATGTCAAAGTAGTCCCAACATCATGTATGCCTGGTGCAGTTCTATCAATGAATCCCTGTTTCAGATTTCCGTCTGTATATGTTCAAGAACCACAACTGGGCATTAGAAGGGTTCTACAGTCTTGGTGAAAAGATTGCTGATCAGAAGACAAGAGAGCACGATCTTAGAGTTTGGAGTAACGAGGGAAAGATATAGATATAGCTTCTAAAGATCGGTGAGATGAGTATAGCTATAAGATCCTCATTCTGGGTGTTGACCTTTGGCTCAATTGGTTGGGCTCTGTTCAAGTTTGTCAAACCTGATGATGAACTACTTAAGAAGGTCATTATTAAGCTATTTTGTTCACCTATTGATTTGTTTGTTAACTGATGGTTTGGAATTGAAAACTAATTCGTGTGTCAGTGCATGTCTTGGGTGTAGAACATTCTTAGTTCTTGTCTGTTTTGCTTTACTTGTGATTCATTAAATTATTTTACTCATTATCAAGACCTCAAAGAAGTTAAATATCATAAATTAAGGGGGTCAACACAGAAGAAAGTACCTTACTGAAAAGTTAACAATGTGTTAATAAGTAAAGGGTGCCAAATTATCAGTTTTATTGATGATTTAATAGATGTTTTGTAATTTTCTTGGCAAGATCATAATAACTTCGAAAATTGTTCATCATGTTTGATCCATTTGAAGTTTCATCATCTACATTAAAGTATGGTGCAGTAAAAGCTTTAATATTGTTTTTATTTCAGCTTAACAAAGACTCCCAAGACACAGACAGCAGGAGGTTTGCTAATCAAACCATAGCTGTGCTTAAAGGAGCTGCTGATCAGAGCTCAGAAATAAATAAAAATATAGAAGAACTTTTAAAGAAGGGAAAATGAATGACAAACATAGTGTTTTAGATAGGCTGAACAGGAGAGATGCTCAGCGCTTAGAGAAATTACAAAAGGCTCACAAAGCTAGAGAGGAAGTGGATGCTTCAAATGAAAATGAAGATTATTTCTCTGGAGCATTCAAAATCCAAGCTGAAGACATAGAAGACCTCTTTCTGGCAATCCCTATGTTAGAGTCGAACATGCTTCCATCGCACATAGATATAATAAAAAAGGAATTGAATGACCTACAAAAATATGTCGTCAATTCATCTTTCTTCTTAAAAGAGTTCAACATGCGAAAGTATTTGGGAATTGTGCAGAATTTACAATCGAGATGCTATGAGCTAGAAGACAGATATGTCCCAAAGAAAAAGTTTGGATTCTCAAAGAAGAAGCTTCCTAAATGTGACCATCAAAAACAAAATTCTATTGACGAAAATGATGGAGCAAGCAAGAAAGACAGCAACAAATGGAATGAGAAGCTTTTTGGATTTGACTCACTAAATAACAAAGTTCTAACTCTTGAGAGTGAAGAATTGTTTCAGCGGGACGTTACCTTACGGAATCTTAAAAACTGTACAATAGCTCTCAAAGGCATCATGGGGACCCTGCATTTGACTAACCTGGAGAACTGTATCATACTATCTGGACCAGTGACATCATCTGTATTTGTAGAGAAATGTGTGAACTGTAAAATTGTCACAGCTTGCCAGCAACTAAGGATGCACACCTCTGCCTGTTGTGACATATATCTACATGTTACTAGTAAAGGTATTGTAGAAGATTGCTCAGATATAAGAACTGCACCATACAACCTGTCTTATCCCGACTTAGAGAAGCATTTCATAGCATCTTCACTGAACAGGGACACAAATAACTGGGATTGTTTAGATGACTTCAATTGGTTAGCTCCCGATATCCAATCCCCTAACTGGTCTATTTTAGAAACTGGACAGAGAGTTCAAAGCTGGGAAGAATGGTGGTCTAAAACTCCATAGTGCAAGCTATAGATAGTGTTAAATATCTTAGTTTATGTAATCCAATTGCCTCATACATAGATAGTCTAACAAATATAACCAATAATTTGTACTCACGATAACTGTTATTGTAACAGATTATATTTGATTAGGTTTTGTATGTTTCTTTTTGCTTTTGTCATATTTTATCAAGTGCTTTGGACTATATTCTTTATTTATTAAAACAACAATAATTTTCATAATTACTTACTACAAATAATCTATGAAAATATTCTGTTTTGTGAGCCATATGTAACCTTAGTTAAATAGAATGTCAGCATTTATCCACTACTTTATTCTAAAATAAAGTTTATAAGAAAAAATCACTTGTTCATTATTTACCTGAAATAAACAATTACCTATCCTAAACCTGAACCTTAGGTAAATAGGTACCAGTAATAAAAACATGATTAACAATAAATAATAATTTTATTCCTTAAATTACAAATATATAAAATACCATTTTACACAGAAATCACAGTAATTTTACAAATGGAAGAAAAATAAATATGTATTCTTAGAGGCTCTATCAGGATACAAAATACAAGAACATAGCAACAAAAAGCTAATGCCTTCACAATGCATGGCTTTAGCGAAAGTGAATACAGGGAGAGTAGCCTAAAATGGTTTAAAACTCAGTAATGTGCATAGAATTATAATATAAATCTAGTCCATTAATTCAGAACAAAAAGAAACCCAGCTAAGATGGTAATAGTTTGAGCATTTTCCCTAAGACTAGTTTTAACATGTTAGTTTTTAAAAAGTATATAAAAAAATGAAACATAACAGCAATAACTCAACGGAATTTGTTACTTATGCGGAGTAACATGAGGTGCCCAATCTGTGACATAAGTACTCATACTAGATTTAAAAAAATTGTATGACTTAAGACGGTATAAAACCATGAGCAGCATAGATAAAATAACCAAAATTATATTAAGTTGCATTTGTGGGTTACCGAATGACATTTAAATACTTCGGTAGATAGATACCTATAGGCAGGGAGGATAATTTTTTTCTTGTCCCTGCCTATAGGTATCTATTTATATACATAGGTATCGCCTGTGGTTTTAAGGTATTTCATTAACCTATAAGTCATTTATAAAGGGATATTAACCATAATTATCTACTCGCAGTGCCTTTAGTTATTCGATGTTCAAGGCGCATGAAACTAGGGCCGAAATATTGGACAACTCAAAAATCAAATCATGGTACATACGGTTGGTTATAAATTACTTTTCTGTTATAGTTTAACTGAAACCACTGTACCGCTCCTTAGGAAAGTGCGGCGGGGTGTGGGGCGAGGAAAAAAGAGCAAGAGTACGCGTTGACGGCAGACTGATGGACCGGAGCGGCTGATATTTCCCCCCGTCTCGCCGCTCGCATACCTCAGGCGCGGTACAGCGGTTTCGGTCAAACTATAATCATGAGAGTTTCCCATGTTTTATTTCATTAAATCCACACGGTTACAACCAATCGCCTGTGTATCTAGTCGTGGTGTTATTAGAATAAAGATCAATGAAAACTAAATTACATCTGTACCTACTCCCCCCAAACATATCTAAGACAAGACAATGTCTGTAAATATTGCCCGTACTTACTTAACCTAAAAATCCCTTATATCTTATAGGATTTGCACCATGTTTCGATTTGGGCTCTGCATAATGCTGACAAGACAATTATTTTAAACTCCACGCCGCCGCCAACAAGAAAATTTTGGATTTAGTGTTGTGAGTTGTTTATAAACTACAATATAAACTTGGGTATGGCTAGACTAGATATTACAGAACCTATAGAATTACAGTATTCCGTCTAGGAAGTAAGTACCTGGGCATAATCATTGTAACATAAGAATCTCAAGTTTCATAAAAACCTGCGCAGGCGGGACGGGCGTTTACATTAAACGGCTGATTATATTTATATATAAGTCCGCTGTGAGACCTCTCGAACGTCCAGCGGACATTAATAATGTTACCTTAACACACACAATAAAATAGTAATGAATATTGTGCGTAGAGTAAGCGGGTCTTCTGCGGAGTTTTTGTCGGTTCGGGGATTTCTCTAACAAAAGTCCGTCGTCTGCGCAGGCCTTAAGTAGGTACAGTTAAATGAGATTCAGTATATAAAATAACTCTGAATTAAATGTCAATAGAAGAGGACGATAAAATTATGTAGGCTCAATGAAAAATATATAACTCTTGGCTAAGGAATGTATTAATAAATTAAGTACTTAGGTACCTACTTAAACATAAGTATTGCCAATTAATTTACTTTAAGACATTCATATTAAACAAGTTGAAGAGTGGCTATTCCATAGCCTTCTGGCAATAGGGTTGTGTTCTCTCAAATATAATACGACGATCAGCACCTTAACTTTGACGTAAGTAGATATGTTTAATGCATAAATAAAAGTAAAATTCGAAAGATATGGTACATTCTTCTAGCGTTAACTCAACAACAAGGCCTTTGTTGTGACAACCAAACGCAGACACAGACTATTTCCAATCTTTTGCAATTTACCTACCTACATAATAAACAACAACAAAGGAGGGACGTATCTGTTTGTACCTAGTCTCCCCTTTTTTACTTTCATCTTAGTTACGAAAAGTTCTGCCAACAACGTCAATTAAGATGTAATCGTCCGATTTATCTTTGAGAAACACCACCCGTTACAACACAAACTATTCTAAACTTAAATTACTACGACAATCCTTCTCCAGAAAGGGATTCAGTCACCAAACTTTAAAAAAATCTAGCTAAGACGTTTTTATTACATAAACTTTAGCTGCTAAAGTTCAGCTCAATTCGATGAATACGTGTATGCCAACTCATTACGTTTTTTAACAATATCATTACGTTTTTACAGTGTCAGTCTTCCACAGTTTAAACAAGAAAAATAAAAATTATGTACCTTAATAGGTTTTGTATGCATAATGCAAATAATTACAGTGAAATTATTGTATGTAGAGCGTTTTTAAACCTATTGAACACTTAGAGCTGTGCTTAGAGGCAACACGGCCGATATTTTTGTAATAATAATAGTATTAAATCAAATACTATGTTATTGATATTGTAATGTATATTAAGGTTACGTTCACACAGCGGATTCGTTTTTACGCGTTTTTTGCGTAGCCTTCGGTACTGGAAACAATATTTTACTGGACCCGGAATACTATCGGGTATGTGAACTCGCTCCTAAAGCTACATACGCCCCGTCACGGATAAAACAATCTCAATCCTCTCGTGAATGTTAATAAACTCCCCGGGGCCGAATTCGGCTTCTGCTTAAATATGACAATGATATCTTCGCAAAATTGTCACATAAAATATTTATTTCTTAGTATCTCTAGCTAGGGTGTGCGGTAATATTTGCACAGAGTGGAGATATATAAAAAGGTTTCAACGTGCATCTATAAATTCTTTAATCTAAGGAAGAATCCCAAAACGTGTCATTCTCTGACGATACTATTGTGATTATGAAGCGATTGGTTCAACAGAATAGTGCCCGGTGTGCAGTTTGGTTCTTATTACGTCCCTAGTTTGCATTTGAGTTGAAAGGTATCTAGTAGAACAGGTATATTCCGGTTCTCACCAGTTCGGTTTCTTGTGGGAGATGATCCACTGCTGGAAGGTGTTGTTTGGATCGCAGGGCGCGAGGTTCAGCTGCCGTGAGTGAGGTTGTAGGGTTAGGCAGTTGCCGTGCAGGCGATGGACTAAATGGTGGTTTGCGTCTTCGTAACTGGAATATAAGGTTATCTTATTTAATATCTGGATGTTATGCAAGTAAGAATTAGCAAGCTGAAGTGGCAGTGGGCCGACAATATCTCGCGAAGAACCGACAACCGCTGATGTAAACGTGATCTTGAGTGGAGACCAAGACTCTGTAAACGTACGAACCTGACCGCGAAAAACTGAATACAGGGAGCTATGGCACTCATTAGGGGAGGATTATGTCCAGCAGTGGACTC
This sequence comes from Eupithecia abbreviata, assembly GCA_943735965.1. Lineage (NCBI taxonomy): Eukaryota > Metazoa > Arthropoda > Insecta > Lepidoptera > Geometridae > Eupithecia > Eupithecia abbreviata. Next base: position 7,150,920 of record OX030982.1, on the reverse strand, counting down.
AAACTGTGTAACAAAATTACAAGCGAAGTTATTAAAAAGAAATGTATTCTACAACTGTGACATGACTACGCGGCGACAAAAGTTGTCGCCGTGTTGCGTTCAGCATGATGAATAGTAACGATGACGCTACTGTGCGCTGTTTTAAGCGACACAGCTGTGACACAGAGCGTTTGCTCCAATTTCTAAGTGTGCTTCCGCGCAGCGCTTGCAGACGGACGCCAAGTTCAGACAGAACAGGGTTCTGTCAGAACCATATCAGGCAGTCAACACTACCAAGATGGCAGAATCTAACAAGAAGACAGATGAACTACTATACCTCCAAGGTCCGTCGACGGTTCCGAGTCTGCAGAACGCTTGCTTCACATTCTGGGAGTCTGCCTCCACGCAGCGCTCGCCGACGCCGAGCTGACCCGCCGCGTTCAGGCGGAACAGCTGGGTGCTGCCGGAACCATGGCAGGCTGATGTCCCTGTAAATATAATAAGTAGGTATGTATATAATACATATATCGTTCATGGCGTTCTATGGGAAGCATATCTATCGTCTAATTTAGGATGATAATGATTGTAACTTTGATCTATCCTGGGTAACGATAAAATAAGTAATGCTCGACAATTCACACTGCATCATCTATTCCTAAACTAACTCTAGAGCTAGACATGTAGGTATAAGTATTACACATTCTATTATACAGATTTAGGATGCCTGCAACCTTAACACACCATAAATTAGAAACAGCTACTACAAATGCCAAAAATTATTGTAGTATTGAACATTGGCAGATATGACTGTAACAAAGTACTCACCAACATAAGAAGGTGCAGCTTTCCCCATGGTGTCCAAACATTGTCCCGTGGCTTTATTCTTAACCATGCCCCATTGCACATTCTTAGGCAGTTTAGGAAACTTATCATATACATCATACGCGACATTCTCCATAAACCAGCTGAAGTCCTTGCATTGGAGTCTTTCCTTCAACGCTACTTGATCGGTAATATCACCCATGTCCAAGTACCTAGCCATTGGCTCTCTCGTATAGAAGAATTCTTTATGTTCCTCGTCGAACCAGGTTTCAATAACTCTCTTGTAGTTAATAGTGATCAAAGAGCCTTTGCGGTTCTTAGCTAGATTTCCGAAGGAGTAAGGCATGAATGCTCTGTAGACGTGACCCACTCTGGAACATGGCACCCATTCGATGCTGCCGCCGCATTGCCAGATTTTAAAGCTCAGTTCGAAGTTCTCTCCTCCCCATACTAATAGGCCGGGATCGTAAGCGCCGATCTCAAGGAAATACTTCCTGTTGATAGCGAATAAACCACCAGCGTGCGTTGGACTTTTGTACGGTTCAGATTTGTGGGGGTGTAAGGACACTTCTCTTTCGGGCACCTCGTTTTCTTTGTAAAGCATTCCCCATTCGAAGATTCCTCTGTAGTTAGTTCCATGGGAGTAGACGGGTCTGTATTCGAATGTTCTGTGGTCGACGCCGTCGATGACCGGTACTGTCATAATTCTGTAGTCCCTGTAGATAGGGGCGAGAAGAGGAGGCAGCCAGTTGACGTTCACTTCGCAATGAGCGTCCAGGAACACTATCACTTCACCGGTGGCCTCTTGAGCGCCGCGTGACCGAGTACGGATTAAGCCTTCGCGTTGGCTGTTACGAATGAGTCTGACCTTGCCGTTCCATCGTTTGATGTAGGTATCGAGTTTGTCTTTTAGGTTAGTCTTGTCTGAGAAATCATCAACCTGAAAAAGGATAGAAATCAATTTAGAGAACATAAATATAAAGATAGATAACTCTATTAGGTATACCATGGATGGATTACACTTTATTGTATTCAAAGTCAAAATTCAAAGTATACATTGCAATTACATGTGAAAAAGATCGTACATAAAAAAAGCGTAACAATGTAATTTGCCCATTATGGGCATGCAATTATTTCTTGCAATATATGCAATATATTAATGAGAAAAAAAAAACACTTAAAATCAGTGAATGTTAATAAATTCCGCCTGCTTCCTTTGTAATGATGTTTTTTTCAGTTTCTTTGAAATAAGTTCATAGTTGTTATGCATTGTTGGAGAGCTAAGAAAACGGTTATGTTTTTACAATAATCTGCAAGCCAAATTTCATAACGTTTTTTTAAGTTTTTAAGGCATTTTAGAGGAACAAATTCTCAATGAATAATGAAATAATATCGTTTTTTATCTCGCATTTTTAAATTTGGTGCGATAATTGTTGTTTTAATATTGATAAATAACCAGTGTTTATTCGTTTTTATAAATCAGAAGAAAAAATATATTTAAATAGACAGTTTTTTTTTAAATCAGTTTTTGATGTTTCACTTTTGACTTATTTTGAAAAAAAAACAAAAAATCATGATAACTTAAAAATGGTTCACTTTTGCATGATGCACATGGGTGTGAAAATTATCGCAAATAGTCACCCCTATCACCCCCTAACGGGAATACGTCGAATTACCAATAACCCTGTATAGTAGTATATTAGACAAATAAAAAATAATTATACAGGATATGCTAAAGAATCACAAATTACAAAGTGCGGTCTTATCGCTATGAATGATCTCTTCCAGGCAACTATGTAAACCTATATAAAAAAATCCTCCAAGCCTGTAATAAATTAGTCTACCTACAGTGCCTATTTTGTTATGAATTCAATTTCATGTTTGTTTGTTTGTTTTTGCATTTTTGGTCGAAATACATATTTGACATTTCGGTGTCGTTATTGATTTACTACGTTATAACGTCTACAAGAAATATGTTGCTTGTGGGAATTATCCAAACAAAAGATAACATTGTTAAGTAAAATAGCTTGTTATGATTAATTCATTCTAAGAAACCTACGCAAAACCTGTTGATAAAAGAATGTTGACATTTACATGCGGCTTCAAAACCAGGTGTTAGGTAGGTACTTACTTCTGATAAGTTTCTAAGCGATTTGACTATTTATTGTTGGCAAGGTTACCAATGTATTTATTCAAGTGTTCTTAAGAACCCTAGCAAAAATACAAGTGGCATCGTAAAGTACATTTACAAAGGTACCCGCCGGACATAGGCCTATTGGAATAAATGAATATCGCCAGGGTTTTTTTTATTTTAAACTCGTTTCTGTATGCGACTTCGCACTGGCTTTCTGTGAAAAGTAGCTAAGTCCTTCCCTAGGTTATACTTAAATCTCATTTCTTTCATAAAAGTTCCGTACAATCGTTGAGTCATATGAAGTAACTGTTAAATAGACGACTGACATTATTACTTTCATATTAAAATAGCAGTGCAAATGGATTCACTGATTGTCAATTAAAAAGATATCTAAAACCGATTTCAAACATTCGCTTGTAAGTAATGTATTTTAAGTTTTACGGAACAAATAGAAATGCCGCGGGAATAAATCTGCTTCCTTTTATGTCTATCTAAAATAGAGATTCTGTCAGTATAACTTACCAATACAACTTCATGCAGAACATTCGGCGGCGAGCGATCAATGACCGAGTGGACGGTCCTCATGAGCACCGAAAACCCTTCGTTATGGAAGACGATAATGACAGACGTGCTGGGCAGCTCTGTCGGGTAATGCCAGTACTTGCACTCGTCTACTCGCGTGTCTGGGATCGATCTGGAATATGAGCTTTTGTTTTTTACCCAAAATTAAATAAATAATACCGGACAATGGTAGGCAGAGCTTGTGTTATGGGTACTAGATGACTGATATACTTAATACAATAAATTACATAGATAGATATTTTTTTATTATACATAGGTAACGACCAGAAATCCCGGAACAAATATCTGCAGATCGTACACACAATTGTTCCAAGGCGGGCAACTACTAGTATAAAACAAGTCGCTTCCCGTTGTCTGTCTGTAAGGACAGGCAGACAGCGGGAAGCGACTTTGTTCCGGTGCATAGTTTTAAAGATCTAAGCATACATAGGGATGTATGCTTAGATCTTTAAAACTATGCAACAGATTTTGATGCGGTTTTTTAAAAAAGATAGTTATTCAAGAGGAAGGTTTATAAACTATTTGAAACATAGATTTCCACGAGTGCGAAGCCGCGGGGCGCAGCTAGTATGGATATAAATAGTTGTTGGGTCAGCCAAATTAGACGTGAACTGTTGTATTTTGTAAACACACTGCCCATACTTAATCTCAAATTCATTCACGCTGCGTGTATGTACTTTACGTTGTGTACGCGGTTAAGAATAAGTGAATTATAGCAACGGCTCGTAAAAAATGGTTTCGTACATAAAACAACCGGATTTGTTCTTTACATTTTTACTGGACCAACAAAGTACCGACGAGTAATTTCTTTTGTAGGCACCAAATAACTATTAAAGTACTAACCATAGATTTCATCTAAGGTACAAAACAGGTTATCCTACAATACCTATATAATATAGCTACTGCAGTGCAGCGGCTATACCTAGTACCTAGGTATTTATTGGCAAATGTACATATTTTGTACATTTCTATTTTTCGATTGGAAATTCCTCTATATATTATGTCTTCTTTAGGCTAGGCATTTTTCACTTCCCCTGACGATTCTCATCGATGTTTTGAATTGATGCAAAAATACACAATCAGACAGAAAAACCAGAGACAAAAGATTTTTGTGTTAGCTAATTAAGTACTCCATCTAGGTTTTCGTACAGCGAATAATGTTAATAGTAAGTCCTAACTTCGATCACCGACGTAGATAATTGAGCGGAAGAATTGGTTTACTACCTTCTAAACAAAGTTTTTGTATAGTTTTCGCGGCTTGTTTTAAATCACTTAATTACACTTGTGACGTCAAACGTCAAATCGACGTCATCTTTGCTTTTATCTCGATATATTTCTATACTTACTTACATACACATGAAAGAAATAGTTATTATTATAACGTTTTGCACAACTAGTAAAGGTAGGTAGGTACTCTGTAAAAGTTTTTGTTTGTTTTAGGGAATTTTATCATCTGACTGTGATTGACATTTGAGTCAATAAACAGTTAAGCTGAAGACAGGGTGCTATGGCTCTCATTGGGGGAGGCCTATGACCAGCAGTGGACTGCTATAATTCAATTCAATTCATTTATTGCAAGAAATATGGTCATAATACAAGGTGTTAAACATTAGAATAGGTAGTTTCACATACTTCACCAAAACACATTGGCATGCAAACAATTTCTAAAACTAGGTTCCTACAAATAATTTTCAAAGAATTTAAATTAATAAGTTATATAATATTAACATGTCAATAATGTGCTATTTAATTTTCAAATTTAGGTCCATGAGTTCTTTGACACTATAGAAAGCTTTTCCAATGAGCCATAATTTTAACTTTTTTATAAATATTGTTAAAGGTAAATCTTTGATGTCATTAGGGATTTTATTATATATAGAACCACACATAGCATAACAGTTCTTTTATAGGCTGATGATGATGATGAAACAGTTTTGCATTAGTGTAAACAATGAATTCCAGATTTTGCAGATATGCCTTCAACTTGCAGATTTGACTTGCAGACATTATTTCTGAATTCCATAAGCAATAAAAATTTGTGCAGCAGTTGTTTTGTGTGTTGCATGCACTAGGCATTATGATATCTGAATTCGGCCTATGGTGGTGGCCCATCGAACAGAGCCATATGTTAGGTCATTATTATACAGGTCACATACGGGTCTATTTCCTCACTCTCAAAATCTGGTGGAAGGTCTGGTGGCAGATCAACATCATAGTTCATAGTATAAAGTATGACTCGTCTAAGTGTTTATTTTGTAAGCCTAAAGAAATAAATATAATTTATTTTGACATTTTTTTTCAACAAGGAAGCGGTCAGGCGCAGGACCAAGAGCTGCCCTAACAGGCATATACAGTAATTTTGAAGTGTACAGTAATTACGAATTTGAGTTGCTCACCTATTCATGGCTATATCATTGGAAGCAGCAATATTCATTCCATATTCTCCCTCAGACTCGGAGATGTCATTGGCACGGTCCTGTGACATATGGTATGCTTTGCCTTCTTCCCCTGGCCCATTGATAGGTTTACGCAGTTTGGGCTCAAAGTTACCCAGTTCTGGAACAGACACATTTTTATAACATTTTATTTTTAATTAAACACCACAGAAACCGAACAGCACAAATTGTAAATAAAATAAATATATATTGTATAGGAGTTTTAATTTAGAAGTGAGATGTCCAGGGGAAATTTGAAGCCTTGGTATGTCTGTTTATCTGAGTGTGACCTTGTAGGCACACTGGGCAACTGTTGTAAAAAACTTAGACACATATATTTTTGGAATTTCATGAGTTTGTTATAGTTTATTTATACAGAAAGAAATAGAAGAATGAATCATAAGAAAGTCAGGATAAGTTTCAAGCACAGTAACTTTTACAATCAAATATTTTATGGCAGGTGTGTTATGGCATCATGAAGTGCGATTCGCGTGAAATTGTACCCCCTTATCGACCGAATACAATGCAACCGTTGACGTAGCCCAAAGAAAACTAGACACGCCGGCAATATAGGCCACATAGCAGTACATACTTTGAATTCGATATTTAGATTTATTTTCTTGAACTGAAACATTACTGACCTGTCTTCATTGTGGGATAAACTTCTCGGTGGGACTTGAAATGGTTCACCGAAAGTGCTTGGCTTTCCAAATTAAGCGTATATTCAGGTTCATCATCCTTAGACCATTTATGAAGAGCGTACAACAGCACTATCAAAATAGCACAGGCACTCAAAGTGCGGAAGATCCTGCTACGTCTCACGTTAGTTATCCTCATGTTTGTGTATATAGTAAGCCACTTTTCTCATAAAAAAATACTATTTTAACTCTGAAATTATTCGTCGACGTAGCGTCAACAAATGGAAGAATAATCGCGTTCGCTTATTTTTAGGGTTTCCAGTTAATTTTCAGATTTTTCCCCAGGATTTGTCGCTCTCGTATCACTTGACGCACGACGATACTCTGACGGTAATGACGACGACTGATAGATAGACTGATGTAAAGCCTAAAGCAGTAAGCAGGTAGACAGTAATAAACACCCAAAGTCCCTGGTGAACACTAGGCCAGGACTCTGGGAGCAGGTTAAAAGCGGAATGAGTTTTATTTTACGCATAGCTCTTACAATATGATTAGCCGTGGTATGTATTATAAATTCAATTCTTAATATTTTTTTGCCGCTTTTGTTTTGCGTTCTTTTTATTTGGTTTTCATTTTATGTTCAGATTGTAGCCAATAAGTGCACGAATTTATATAAATCACCCAGGCGCGGTCCCAGGTCAGGGGGGTCATGACCCCCCCCCCCCCCAATATTAGTTTAGGTATAAAAAATCACTAGAAAATGCCCGAAACCTTAAATAAATTTAAATTTTATCTCCGTCTTGTTAGCTTTTTATGTTTCTTGCTAAACCGACCTCACCAAAGTTCTAAATTAACGCGGCTCGCCCGCCGCTTAATCTACCCATTATCTATCAATACAATACCAAGTCATTACATCCTACATTTTCGGGGTTCGCTTTGTTCGCTGTTCGTTCTTTTGTAATAGTCATAGGTAGTATCGTAATTTTGATTACTTCAGTGTTGCGATGAGTTGGCAGCACAACTTTCTTATTTTTCTAATTGCTCTTCAAAATGACAATGACATTAACATGATGAACCAACGAAATTGGGTTTGGCTTTGGCTAAAATCCTTTGGACGACTTATGCCAAAGCCATAGGTCGCGTTTGCGTCGTCCAAAGAATCATGTCCCTTCTTGGACGAAAGAAATCACCACACCACTCTTCTTTGCTCCCAGAGTCAAGTCAATACATAAAATAAAAATTGCCGTTTTTGTTTTAAATTTGAAATGTTTGTTATTGTTTGAAATTAAGTGGCATATAGTGTTATAGTGGTAATGCAAAGAGAATAAAACCACTTAGGTTATTTATTGTTGTTTGTTTTATTCAATATCACTACGAATAACGATAAACGTTTGCTTTCTTAACAATCAGGGAACATCATTAATCTGCGCAATGGGGGACAAAGGTAATTTAAACGTTTTTAATAGGTACAACTCTCCTGAAGATTCGTGGATAAATATCTCTATCCCCGGACCTGAAATTCGTATAAAGATTATGGTCAACTGTACAACAGTATGTGCAAGTCGCGCGGAATGAAGGCTGTTTGGAGCGTCTCGTGGTCCAGGGCGGCTCTAGTTGAGAATCTCAACTACATGGTCGGACCTCATCACCTTACTAATAAGATATTGCGTAATCACCTCATGATGATATGTCTTATGAATTTCAGGTCAAAACACATTTACAGTTGAATTCATCAAGCATTGGAATATGGAGTTCCATAACTACACCCTCAAAGTTGATGACCTGATGAAGCCACAGGTGCTTATAGAGGCATTGTTCCTGGTTTTTGATAGACTTGGCATCAACAAGGAATTTTTTCTCGCTGTAAGTACCTTTATATGGAGAGTCCAAATTTATTGTATATCCGTTGTCTAGTAGGTACATAAGATAAATTAAAGATCTATATTTAGGAACTTAAACTAGGTTCAATATCAAAATTAGGAAGTGATGCGACCTATACATGTTGATTATTGTGTTGCAGTTCACAACACTCCGGGATTACTGTTGACTAGTTCCAACAAAGTTAATACTCAATAATCAATGGTTTATTGCTAACATGTGTACAAATAGGTCTTAAAACAATATATAAAAGTCCAACGTGTACATGTTATTTGTTGGAGAGTAGTATAATATACAAATTACAAAGAATTAGTTTTATCTAATGAAAGCTACAATACTCCAACAATAAACTACTTTTATGAATTTTTTCAGCCTCCAGATCAAAATTTGAATGAATCATCAGTTTACTACCGGGACCTCCTCCCCATCATCAACATGACAAGAGCCCTGAACCACATCATGTCTGAGATGCCGCAGGTCACATTAAAAGTTACCATTATGCACTTCCTCCAACCTACAGTGAACACTTCAAGATCTATTATTTATCTGACATTGAACCTTATGCAATTTTTTGAGCACAGGCGCAATGAAATTCGACCACAGGAAGAGGCTCTTTTTGCTAAAACTGAGCATGTAAGTAACAATAAACAAATGATTTAATGTTAAATTTGTAATAATGTTATAAAACTAAGATTTGATTTTTAATTACTTTTTAAACTTTGTAAGTAATACCATTTACGAAAAAAAAATACTGTTATTCAAATTTAACTAATTAATCATCTTTTTTTTTAAATGAAAGGCCATGAACCTAAGTAGTTTTTAAAGTTATCTGAACATCATTAGCAGCACTACTTTTTTTTAATGACAGGTAGAGTTTATATCTCTTCATGAGAAAGATATTTTTTTTCAAGTTAAAGTAATTTTTTGTTTATGATTTCCTGTTCAATGATTGGTTTAGCTTATTGTGATGAAAGACTGTATTGTTGTGACTAATTAGAAGCCATAATAAAAGTGATTATTGCAAAAGTAAAAACAACTTTTGATAATAACTTAAAAACCATGACACTTTTCATAATAGCATTATGTGATTTAAAATGATCAAGGGTTATATAATATTTATGATAGGGATTGAAGGAGCCGATCAAGGGTACCTATGTGATAATTTTAAACCACATACATAGTACCCTTGATCGGCTCCTTCAATCCCTACATCGTTCCACTAAACACCCTGTATATGTTTATGCAGGTTTAATATAAAGTAATCTGTTTAGGATACTTTATATTAAACCTGGCTTAAATAAAATTAAAATTGGCTTGATATAATCTAAATTATATATAATCTATAATCTAAATCTCTGTATAATATTTTCTTTGGGATCCTCATCAGCTACTATTCTGGGCCTGTTATAATAAATTCCCAGTTTTAAACACTGGTAGCATTTATTGTAGAGCAAATATATAGATGATTTTCTTAAAATTTCAGGTCTTGACATTAGAATCCAGAAAGAACATGTTAAGAGAAATGCTCAACAAGCAAGCTGAAGAAAAGGGAAAAAGGGCTCAAAGGATGGAAAAGGTATGTTACCAATTTTGAGAATAAATTATTTTCCAGGGTCAACCGTTTGTCTGTCCATCTGTCGGCAGGTTGTATCTCAGGAACTGTAAAAGGTAGAAAGTTAAAATTTTGACAAATGGTTTATTTCTCCTGTTGCAATAAAATTTTACAATAAAAGTATAAAATATTAATATTAAAGGGGGCTCCGAAAAAAAAAAGAATTGGCTATTTTTTCTGTATTTGTCAAGGCTCATTAACCGTAAAAGATAAACTCTTGAAATTTTTACGGTTTAATTACTATTGCTAATATAACAGCTAATATTAAAAATAATATAAATTTAATAATTAAGGGGGTGCAACCCTCTATGTATATAGATGCCACGGCAAGTTCCCATGAACCAGCATTCCTGTCTTCCGTCTACGACACTAGTTTTGTAGTAATTTAAAGCATTCTCATGTGGTCCTACCTTGGGGCCCCATCATCAGTAGTAGGTACTGCCGTCGAACAGCTTTGTCATCAGTCACAGATTGTCGTGTACTAGGGCCGCCGGTGGACATCTCGCCATGTCTTTACGGCATCATCCGGTGGCCTTCGTTACCGCTAGCGTCCCAGCTATTCTCAAATTCAAATTCATTCATGTTATAAAAGTTGTTATAAGTAATGGGATCTCACAATGTATTCTGCTCTATTGGAAAAGCTTCCGATTGGTATTGGTGCTCATGTTTTACTTATTGTTTAATTTTATGTAATTCTAGATGGGTCGAGAGGTTAAACTCTTGGAAGAGGAACTGAAAAATGCAAAAGAAGTTCACAATGTAGAAAAAGAGAAACTGGAGGCAATCCGCAAGGAGAACCAACAAACTGAAGTGATAATCGAACAAAAGAAGTCTCAACGAGATTCAATACTGGCTGAAGTAGCCCGAAAGAAAGCACTGAGGGTGTATGACTCTGAAGATATCAGGGCTCAGGTTAGTACCTACTTTGGTGTGTGATAGTATATTTTTTTCGGCTGCCTTGTTGTTCTAATGTAAGATAAATGATTTATTATATAATAATTTCACACTTAATTTTAAAAAATTATTTAAAATTTATAATTTGTTTTCCATAAGTTTTCCAAATTCAGTTGTATTAAGTTGTAGTTAGTAGCGTGTTTTTTTATGAATGTTAGTTATTAGTTAGTGTATTTTATATTTAACTTTTTTTTCTTTGTCGCTTTGGTGTCCCCTGTAATGATAATGTATATTACCAAAATAAATAAATATGATTTGGCAAATTCAATTTTCTAAGCTCTATATTCTCGTTCCAGGCAGAACAAGCATCACAAAATGTCCAGGAGGCTGAAGAAAAGCTGAACACCCTGAGGTCAACATTAATGCAGAAGGAGAACAGCTTGAAAAACTTACAAACAATCAAACCAAGCTTGGATACTGCAAACAATTTACTGCATGAGATTATGAAGCTTACTGAAAATTTAAAGTGAGTTTACTTTACTTATGGTAAAATAATATATTATTATTAGTCAGCTCACACCGAGAAGCGTCGCGTGTCGTCTCGGTGTGGGCTGACCCTTTCTTCGATTTGCTATGACTACTTCAGAATTGTTGTACATAAAGAATTTAAAGAAGGTTTAAAAAAAAAGCTTTAAGGGTTTAAAGTGCGATTACTTCAGGTACTCATCGTAGAATAATATTACTATTATTCCAATTCAATATAACTTCTTCATAATTGGTGTTAGGAAAAAATCAGTATTTACCAATGGTACCACTTCTCAGTGCCTTTATGAATTGTCTGGTCTGATACACAACTGTGGTTAGGCATAGAAGCTTTCACGGTTGTCTGGTAGAGATCTCGCTCTTGAACGATAAGATCGCCAAATTGTCACATATTTTATATATTTTTAAGTGTGCAATTGTCTATCTATCTCTACCTATCTATCTTATCTAGCTAATCTCACTTTCTTATTTCATTGAAATTACAGAGAATTTGAGAGCGGCGACCTTGATACAGACAGCAAAGAAGGCGAAATCGAGGTGCTAAATACTGAGCTATCTGAGCTACAAGTACAGCTGAGCGAGCTACAGGCAGCCAGGGCAGAGGCCGCGGACGCGTGGCACGAGAGCCAGGCAAAGCGGCAGAGCGATAAATCACAGGCGCTCAGGTGAGCAATCCGTGAGCTACAAAAACAACTCTTGAGCAATTCAGTGAGCTACAAATACAGCTCAGCTTCTCTTGTACAATTTTGCTTGTAGTCGTCGATTGAATATATTGTTTTTTTTTTAAAAATAATATTAGTACAAAACCAATACCATAAAAAGAATGTTAAAGTTGTTAGATTTACATACTTGTCATTGAACTGGATTATTTAGATCGGGAATAAGGATCAAAGTAAGATACAGTGTCAGACGATTATATCCTACTAATATTATAAACGCGAAAGTTTGTAAGTATGGATGGATTGATGGATGGATGTTTGTTATTCTTTTACGTAAAAAACTACTGAATAGATTTTAATGAAACTTTACAATAATATAGCTATACATCAGAATAACACAAAGGCTACAATTTATAAAGATATATTGTATATTATCCAAAATATCTATCACCACGCAGGTGAAACCGCGGGGCGTAGCTAGTGTATATATATATAAAAATTAACTTTTTTTTTACCTTTACTCTCTTCCCAGTACACTACGCGAGGCGGAAGAAAAGGACAAAAAATGTCGGTCTCGTTTAATAATAGCGGCACAACAGACTGACGAGTTGAAACAACTGACTTTCAAGTATGAAGCGGCGAAAACCGCGGGACTGGAAGAACTCGCTTCTATGAAGAAAGCTTTTTCTGCTTCTGTAAGTTCCTTGTTCTGCTAGTGTATGTAAATATTGTAAGTGAAAAGAATCTACGAACGAAGCAGGTTCGATCCCCGCCTTCGGACAAATGTTTGTTCGTACGATCTGCAGATATTTATTCCGGGTGTTCTGGGTGTAAGGCAATTATTTTATGTTTGTATTTATTTTTTAATTACCGGTACATTCCGGTTAACAGGGACGTGCACAAACAGACTCTTTTTTGCAGAAAAATGTTACAAAGTTACATTTGTATTTCAAGACTTACAAAAGAGGTCTGGAATCCGCATGATGATAGCTCGCGAAGGCTGTCATGCCAGACCCGGTGAATTCTTAACACTGCGTTCACTATCCGCCTGCCAAGACTGCCAAGTGCGGTGATTATGGCAAAATCACCCTTGTTTGGGGGAGTCTATTCGTGATAAATCTTTCGAAGCTATCATGGTTATTAACAAAAAAGTCACTTATAACGGGATATTTACCATGAATTGATTTTTGAGTTTTCTAATATTTCGGCACATTTTCATGCGCCATGATCAAAATCAAATCATGGTGAATATCCCGTTATTTATAAGTGAGTTTTGAGTCTATTCATGTTGCATATTCATATTAAAAACAAACGCTAAATAAACCATCGTTCGTGGATGTAAAGGCAGTAGATGATGATGATTCATGTTCATCAGTGGACGGAGTATTCTGATGGAGAATGTTGTTTTGTTTTAGCTCAAATCTGTGGAGGATATTTTAATCAAGAAAACCAAGGAAGTGGAAAAGCGAGTTGAAGAAAAACTACTCGAGCGGAATTTGTAAGCTTTAAGTGCATTAATTAATTTAAGATTGTATTTTTACCTAAATTAATAAATAGAATAAAATTAAAAGAAAGAAAGTTGGCTTAATTACCTATGTAGGCGTTTTCAATGATTTTTCCAGATTAATAATGAACTTTTTGCTTAATATTAATATTGAAGTTGGTTGGCAAAGAAAATGGCAGTAAAAACTAGGTTCTTCCCCACACAGGACAAACATTCGGAAGTAAAATATAATAGTAGGTACCTATTAAAGCTAAAAAGGCAACTATTTACTAACTACTATTTAAACATCGATTTATATGTACGTACGTAGTACATTTAACTCAGTGGGTATAAACAATGCGGTTAAGATACGAAAACCACACGCTGCACTGCCAATAAAATGGTAATTAATTGATAACCGAATTTGAACCTTATTTTTAATGTCGCTAAACCTAAGTAGGTATTCATAATGTTATGAACAAACTATTGGAGTATATACATACATGTATAACAACTGTATAGATACGTCTCGGCCCGATTATCCTTATTTATTTGTCTTTGTTTCTTGTAAATACTGATCTATGTACAATTGGTTACTACTACATTAGGTACACTAGTAGTAAGCCCTAGGTCCTGACAATATCGTCAGCGTTTTCGTTTCAAGTCATTTTCAAGTCTAGTCTGTCTACCCTAGTAATCTAGTCTAGAGCATCGACTGTTCTACTTCAGTACGAAATAAACGAATGAGAACTTAGCTACAGACTAGTTACATCTTCAACTCAGTTTATGTTATTATTAAACTAGTTTCAGCCCGCGGCTGCGCACGCGTTGTCTATGGAACAGTTTAATTTAAATGACTATACCTCATGGGAACTGTTTTATGGGATAAAAAGTAGTTTATTGTTTCTTAAAACAAAGAGCCTCTATTTATTTTATTTTTGTACTAATTATTCTCTATATATTTATGCTCTATATATTAGGCATAACAACAAACGTGACTTCGATTATGGTGTACGCTACCATCACAGACACGGGAAGACCCGGTACCAGCTATCGGCCTTTATTGAACTCTACTTGACCCTGGAATCGGTGAAGAACCTTATGCTGTTACGTCATTTTGTGTTATTGGAATAACTTTATACATAATATGTATAAAAAAAATACATATAAGTATCTATAATATTATTATAGATACTTATATGTATTTTTTTTATAGCGTTGGTATATTTTTTGGCGCGATTCCCCTTTGTTTTTCCTGTATTGGAGAGGCTTAGACTGTTGACGTCGTCGTCTGCTTGGATAAAAATGTATGAAAAATAAACTATAATCGCGGCAACTTTTAAAAATGTACCGTTTGGAGTATTTTTGGGTGAAAGGTTCTATACATCTAAATGGGATTTATCCATTAAAAATACGAAATGTGTGGTAACCGTATCTAAATCAAAGTTATTGTAATTTTTGTAAAAAAATTCTACCACGTAGCCCCATTTTATGTATTGAGTATATATTTTCATTTCATCTTCAACACAAGTTGTCAAGAGCGTATTGTCGTCGAGGCGAATATTAACCTGACTGTAGATACTCCTTATTTGCATAAAATCTGAGTGTGTAGTTAGCGAAAACACAAATAAGTAATTTTATTTATGTTTCATGCGTAATGGCGTGTCCTGACGATAAAATAATAAGCGTAACTAATTTTGAGTTTTACTAACTGAACACGTGTTCTCTTGTCTTGTGATTGTGACGAGTTAGTGAATAACCCGTATTGCGGTGGATTGGTGGCTGGCTACGTGGCTGGTAATCGTTATACTCGTAAATACCTAGTCTGCTAGAATTTTATCAAGATATAAATAATTGCGGTTACATAACACTTAGGTACCTACTCAGTCCAGCGACCTAAGTACTGATAATGCTATACAAATAAAAAAACTCAGCTACACACTGCATTGGAAATCTTTTTATTTCTTACAATTGGTGAAAAACAGAATATAAAACGAACTTACACCAAACTTAATTTATGTAACTGTATGTGAAAGGGGTTTATCCCCTGTCTAATTAATTATGTAATGTATAATCCTGTCAATTCATGTGCATGTGTAATTGTGTACCTACTTAGGCGAGGTAATATGCAGCTCTACCAACCGATTTCGACCTTTGTATATTTCTACCTGCGATGACAAATCTATCACCAAGATCAACTAGACTACACTTTTATTGGTTCTGAGCGTGAGCAAAGTCAGTGCCAAAGCTTAGCTAACCTACTTAGTTCCTATATTTCATAGGTAGGCCTATACACTAGTCAAATCGATGTAGAATGTTTGTAAACAAACTGCCCACACATTCAATCTGTTGCCGAGTCTTTATATACGCAATTTAAATTACTAGTCGGTTTGATATAGGTACTTCTATAAATAATGCTATCTGAAAGTCGACGCCAAGCAAGTGAGTTTCAGTTATTTGTGAAAGGTTTGTTTACAAACATTCTACATAGAGTTTGGCCAGTTCCTACCTTCTTTCAATCTACTGTTTATCTGCCGTCAAGAAACAGAAGGAAATCGTGTTCGCACTTGCCTACCATAAGTATAAAAGGTTATTATATTATTGTTTCGGGTAGGTACTCATTTTATTACTTACCTACCATTTTATTTACATTTAAAACAAATAGGAATGACAGGTCGTGTCGTGACCGCTAAGGTTCTTGAAGCAAGTGGGTAGGTACAACTATTCATAAGATAGGAAGGATTCCCCGTTTACACATAACAAACACATTGTAAACTCGGGTGTATAAAAGCTTCACATTTCATACAAGAAATCAATGCACACTTATCTGCACTACAGTGAACTAGTAAAATGTTTAAGTTTTTGGCTGTTTTTGCCGTGGCAGCGGTGTTCTGCTTGGCGGAAGCAAAGCATTTTGACAGATGTGGGCTGGTGCGGGCATTGAGGGCGCAAGGTTTCCCCGCTGATAAAATGGCTGATTGTAAGTACTTACCCGATTACATTATTTTACTTCAACAGCTTAGCTACCCAAAGTGGACTTCGGATTCAAGCCTTCTCCAGGAATTATTCGACGCCTCTGTGGCGCGCTGTGCGCAACTGCGCATGTCCGCCCGCGACGCAAGAGGTCGCGGGTTTGATTCCCGCTTCCCCCATTTTTTTTGTTCTGTACCTACAGTTTCCTGCCAGTCCGCTTCCACCACATTTTTCCAGAGGCTTATTATAATATGTTTTATTAATTAATTTTATGATTGATTAATAAACTGGGCCTCATAATAGGTAAAAAAAAAAATAGTATGAGTGTAGGTCGTTTGAGTCGAGTTCGAGTTTGTGTCGAGTGTTTGAAACTACTGCTTCTTGTGAATATATACCATACTAGCTGCGCCCCGTAGCTTCGCCCGCGTGGAAATCTCTGTGGTTATGATCTATGGTTTATAAAACTTCATATTGAATCATACTATCTATTTAAAAGCGCATCAAAATCCGTTGGGTAGTTTTAAAGATCTAAGCATACTTAGGGTCAGATAGACAGCGGGAAGAGACTTTATTTTATATTATACTACAGTGATATATAAAATACCTAATAAGAATAACGATGTAATCTTTTCATCCAGGGGTTTGTCTCGTCGAACACGAGAGCAGTCGCTACACCGACAAAGTTAACACCAATAGGAACAATTCCAAAGACTACGGGCTGTTTCAAATCAACGACAAGTACTGGTGCTCCAATACTAGCACTCCCGGGAAGGACTGCAATGTCACTTGTGCTGGTAAGTTCTTACTTGTACATCAGGTACCATAACAGTCACTTTATGAACATACAAGAGTAACTTTTCTGTGGTTATGAATCGAAGGAAGTGGTAGAGGAATTAAATAACATCCCGTTTTTATAACAATATTATAAAGAGGAATGGTTTGATTTTTTGTTTGTTTGTATTGAATATGGTCCGAATCTACTGGACCGATTTGAAAAATTATTTTCAAAATGTCCCGTAATGACTTTTGTACTATGACTATGATAATAACTGATAAGTGATGCTTACAAAGTAAACTCACAGATATTTAGACAAAATTTAAAAGATAATTTATCAAACAATTATGTAGGTAGGCTAACTTAACTGCCTAGTTATGGGAATGTTATTTAGGAATGTTACTCGTATGTTACGATTTAGTATGGCTATGTTATTAATTATACACAGTTACACACTGGTGTAGGTAAACATATAATAGGTATAACTGACCGCTTATTACAGATTTTACGTGAATATCAATTCTAATGCTTTCTAAAAAATTTTAACACAATCTCTCTTGTTCACTAAATTTCTTGTCTGTATAATTGCAGTTCGTTAGGCTCGCTTAAGGTTAAAAACGGCTTGTCTAGATATTTATCGTTATTTTATATAGAAGTGACTTAAAAGATAAGTAATAGTTGATACAAAATTGTAGTTGATACCTACCTTACGAAGTTCACGGGATTATCTCCTTAGTCAGTATCAGGGTTGGCATGATTAAAACAAGTTGTTTTAAAACACGTGTTTAAAACAGTTTGAAATAAAACTATGTTTTATATTAAGAAAAAAAACAGGGTTTAAAACTACCTTTAATTGCAAATAAATGTGTATAAATACCACAGACAGGCTGTGGTATTTATACACTGCATAGGTAACTCCCCGCCAGTAAAGTCCCGCAGGGAAAGTCCCTATGTCGGCCGTCGAAAGAAAGTAATTCACTGGATTAGTGGGTACGGTACCTATTCCCCGCTCTCTCTCTAGTTCTCTACCTACCTACAATACAACACTACATACAAGGTAAAGTGTTTTGTATTGATTAATAATAATTTTTAATAATTAGAGAGGTACTGAGATATGCAACAAAAGAAAATATTTATCGTTTTGTTAATTTTTACTAATGTGAATTAGGTAATAGTTTAGAAATGGATTATTTTATTATTCGCTATAATTGATTTGAAATTGATAAGTAAAAAAAACAAAAAAAAAACACTTGTTTTAAACATTTTGAACTGTTTGTTTTATAAAATATAAAAAAAAACTGTTTTTTTTCCAACCCTGGTCAGTATTAATGTGTCGAAATGAAATACATATGTTAACTTAAAGTTTAGACGTTTTATTAAGACTCTTGTTTTGGTGACTGATATCCTGTACTTACAATGTCTACGAGACCTTGCGGTAGGTAGGTAAAGACCATATCTCAAAATGGCAACGACTGGCAACACAGCTGGCAAGTGGCAACGATTTACATAATGTAGGTACTTACATTCCAAATTGTTGAAAGGTATTTATAGATATACTACCTGCGCCCCGCGGCTTCACTCGCTTTGAAATTTGAAAAATATGAGGCATATGAAAAATAGTTTACGTCCTATTCTCAGACCTACTGAATGTACACACAACATTTCATTAGAATCGGTCGGGCGTTTTGTTTACACTGTGAAATGAAAATGTTATAAATAAGATTTGAATTTGTAGATCTGCTGACGGATGACATCACAAAGGCAGCGAAGTGCGCGTTGAAAGTTTACAAACGCCATAAGTTCCAGGCCTGGTATGGATGGAAGAACCACTGCCAGAAATCGAGTGACCTTCCCGACATCAGCAACTGCTAGACCTTGTACAATGGCGAAACTATACCCTTCGAGGCCCGTGGCAAATTCATCCCCCCCATATAAAGAAGTTGATGCGACAATAATAGTATTACTACACATTTAGTAAAAAGACAACTATTTTTTCCTTCCTTGTCCTCTGATCGGGGGTCCCTTCTTTCTGGGGGCCCGTGGCATTTTGCCGACTTGCCACCGTTACATTCACGCCACTGACCTTGTAGTCACTGATTGAACATTAAGATGTCTTTTAATAAAAAATCTTACAAAAATACTTTATAATGTTCATCATCATTTCACCCCGTTTAGAATTATTAATACTTAGGTAATACGAATTAACAAATAATGCTGATAAATTCACCCTGCATTATCTAGTCCAACAAAGCAGAACTTGTATAAAGTTAGGTAAGTACCTTTTCACCCCCTTAGGGGTAGAATCGCTAGGCTGGGCAGCATTTGGGAAACTACGTCAAGTCTTCTCGTCATCCATACCGCAATGCTTGAAAACGAAAGTTTTCAAACAGTGCGTTCTCGAGTGGAGACCGCGTCTCGGTTAACGTAGTGTAGGACGCCCTCCGACCAGGTCGGATGACGACCTCCGAAAGACTGCAGTTAGATGCTGGATGTGGCAAGCTGAAGACAGGGTGCTATGGCTTCAGGATTGAAAAAAAAACAGTTTTTTTTTTATATTTTATAAAACAAACAGTTCAAAATGTTTAAAACAAGTGTTTTTTTGTTTTTTTTTTACTTATCAATTTCAAATCAATTATGGCGAATAATAAAATAATCCATTTCTAAACTATTTCCTAATTCACATTAGTAATAATTAACAAAACGATAAATATTTACTTTTGTTGCATATCTCAGTACATCTAATCTAATTATTAAAAATTATTATTATTATTAATCAATACAAAACACTTTACATACACCTTGTATGTAGTGTTGTAGGTAGGTAGAGAACTAGAGAGAGAGCGGGGAATAGGTAACGTACCCACTAATCCAGTGAATTACTTTCTTTCGACGGCCGACATAGGGACTTTACTGGCGGGGAGTTACCTATACAGTGTGCAGTGTATAAAACGGCCGACATAGGGACTTTCCCTGTGGGACTTTACTGGCGGGGAGTTACCTATGCAGTGTATAAATACCACAGCCTGTCTGTGGTATTTATACAAATTCATTTGCAATTAAAGGTAGTTTTAAACCCTGTTTTTTTCTTAATATAAAACATAGTTTTATTTCAAACTGTTTTAAACACGTGTTTTAAAACAACTTGTTTTAATCATGCCAACCCTGTATGGCTCTCATTGGGGGAGAGGCCTATGTCCAGCAGTGGACTGCTATAGGCCGATGATGATGAGGGGTGGAATATCCAAAAATCCCTTCTTATCGGAAGGCTGTGTTGTAAAACCCACCAAATTTCAGCTTTCTACCTTTAGCGGTTTGGACTTAAAGTAAAGTAAAAAATCATTTATTTCTTTAGGCTTACAAAATAAGCACTTAGACAAGTCATATTTTATATATAAATTATTATCAAATACAATTATTTTACTGGCCGTTGTTACCAGAAAATCGCTTGTTCTTTATTTAATTTATTACTTTGAATAGGTTAACTTAGTTGCCATTGGTTTTCGCAAGCTGAAAATTCTATAATTAAAGGAACAAAGTCTTGACACCATAGGTATTGTGGGTACCTATATGTTTGGTATATGTGGGTTTCTAAATACCTAAGTAAATAAACTATATATGTAGGTATATCATTTGTGTATGACATAAATTGGTTGTTTTGACCAATTTTCCTTTATATCATACATAAATGATATGAAAGAGGTCGTGACCCCTAGGAATCTCAAAGATAGCAAGTTGGACCAAACAATTTTTTAAATTAATAGCAATGATAAATTTCCTAATTATCGTAGGTAATGTAGACTAGGTATATAAAAGCTTCAGAGATCATACGTGAAGTTAATCAACACTTGTACAACTGTAAATAAACAAGTATCGGCCTTTAGGGAAATTGGTCTAAAGCACAGTAGAATGTGTTTAAAATTAGTGGCGTTATTTTCCGTGGTAGCGGTGTTGAGCTTGGTAGAAGCGAGCCTTTTTGAAAGATGTGGTCTGGTACAGGCACTGAGGGAGCAAAGTTTTCCTGCTGATAAATTGGCTGAATGTAAGTACTTACCTGTATTTTTTTTTAAATTTATTGGTGATTGGTAAGGTGCTTAGGTATATGAGGCGCAGCGAGTTTGAATAGATTTTTGTTTTATTTTTTAAGCTGAACTTGGCCACAGGTTAATGTATAGGGACCAGGTTCACAGTCCACAGCCCATATTTGGGCTGTAGGCCAATAGCGTCAAGAGTTCACAGCCCGCATATGGGCTATCCGCCTACTGAGTTTTAAAGGGTCATATTTTATTGGAATCTGAGGGAATATCTTACTTATATTAAACGTGGATTTGATAGGATAGATATTTTTTATCAAAATTTCACCGGACAATAAAAATACAATACAAATACGCTTTATTGCACATCAAACACAGAAAAAAACAGTAAAGAAAAAACAAACAAAGATACGGATGCACAATGGGCGTCCTTATCGCTAAGAGCGATTTCTTCCAGACAACCTTTGGAAGGACACGTAGCTATAGTATAGGTATAGAATAGATGATGGCGTATTATAGACTAATGTAAATATAAATTATATACAATAAAAAACATACAAATACATAAATACTTGTATAAATTTTAATGGAAATAAATACTGATTATAGAGAAAGATGAAATACTGAATACTGATGAGATATGTAAATAAATACTATTTACATAAAATATTAACTATTTGAGGTAAGAGGAGGAGGAAGAAAGAAAGTGTTCATAGACCATAATGTTTAAATATAGGGAGAGATTTAGCTTGTCTTATTGGGGTAGGTAATGCATTCCATAGTCTGGTGGCATGTACGGACTTGTACTTTATACTCTCGATGCTCGACTGGGAACCTGGAAGACCCTCGAAGGTATAGGTACTATACGGGTATAAATTAATAAAGGTTATTCATAAGATCACTCACGTGTTATTTATAATGTATCACTCAATGAGATTTTACAATTACAAAATAGTTGTTTCGATGCGAGAATATAATTAGTAATATTTTATATTTTGAAACACAAATAAACATTTTAAATTTTAATATTCCTTTATAGAGCAATAGCCGCCTAGGCTATGGGTAAAGGTAGTCTTCCCATAGTATTATGCATCTATAGGTGCTTGCTTATCTAAATCTTATCCAAACCCAATATTAAAAACGTATTAACAAAATATTATTTATCTTAACATTCATTTGATTATTTTCATATTTCAAGCTGGCATATCTTTACTTAAACTTATATTTAACAAGGAGCATCCTGTAGCTGAACTCAGGCGCAGTGGAGTCGCTGCTCGCTCGTGATTGGTGGATCGCCTGTGTGCGGCTGCCAAGCCATGCAGCGGACAGCGAAGTTACTGTACGTGCTTGTTGCGTGATTGCCAACCGCGCTAATTACTTTAATTTTAATTTTTAACTTTATTATTGTTAAGAGAACTCTAGACTGTCTAGATAAACCTATGTTAGGATTTAAGATGCTATAAACAGACTGTAACAAATTTGTATCAATAAATAAATATATTTATCTATCAACCACAAATTCTTGACTTCCAGGGGTTTGTCTTATTGAACACGCGACCGGTGGCTACACTGACATAGTGAAAACCGAATCGGATAAGTCAAAAAGCTATGGCGTGTTTCGAATCAACGACAAGCATTGGTGCTCCAACACTAGCACTCCTGGGAACGAATGCAATGTCACTTGTGCTGGTAAGTACATACTCTTCTTACGTTCGATTGACGACCTCTGTGGCGAGGTGGGCGAAGGTCCGCCTGCAACGCAGGAGGTTGCGGGTTCGATTCCCGCCTCGGAACAATTCTGTGTACGATCTGCAGATATTTGTTCCGGGTGTTCTGGTTGTTAACTATGTATAATAAAAAAACACCTATCTATGTAATGTACTGTATTAAGTATATCAATAATCTAGTACCCATAACACAAGCTCTGCTTACCTTGGGGCTAGATGATGCTGTGTGGATTGTCCAGCATTATTTATTTATTTACGTGCACTTACCTATTGGAGGTAGAGAGAGTGAGAGTGAGAGACACGGATATTCATAGCTAAGGAAGAGTCGATAGGTACCAATTAGTTAATAACAATGGTGAACAGCGGGTTCTTCTAATTATCACGAACACAATAGTTTGCTAGTGTCGTCGTTTTCGAACCTTTATGGAATAATAGGGAATATATGATTTTCTGCAATACAAATAAAATATGCTGTCCATTCTAAAACAATCGAATATTAGTAGGATATACAAAATAAGGAAATCTGTATAAATACCTACCTACATAACAGTCGACCACTTGAGCAAACCTTATAAGTATAATAATCTATCAACTCATGGATTAAACGTCATTTCGAAATGTTGGTTTACGAGGTGGGGTTCTGAGGGCGGTGTTTTTCATGAGATAATCGGGTGTTTTTCATTAGATAATCGGGTGTTTAATAAACAGGTTCGTCGGTTACTAAATTAACTATCTTCATAAACGTGTTTCATATATTGTGCCGGTTCGAATGTTATGTTATCGCCCGATTATTTATCGAAGAATACAGCGAAAGAGGTAGAGGAAGAAATCGTCCTGCTAATAAGTAAAGTAAACGGACGGACAATATAAATACGTCACTTATAACGGGATATTTACCATGATTCTATTTTTGAGTTTCCCAATATTTCGGCACAGTTTCATTCACACAACTAAAAATCAAATCATGGTAAATATCCCGATAAAAGTGACTTTTGATATATAAATACGTGTTTTAAAATTTTTCTATGTGATTTTTCTTTCAATTGTGTTTCAGAGCTGCGTGTGGATAACATCACGAAGGCAGCGCAGTGCGCGATGAAAATCTACAATCGCCACGGTTTCCAGTTCTGGCCTGCGTGGAAGAACCACTGCCAGAAACCGGCTGACATCCCCGACATCAGCGACTGCACGCCAGATGAATACGAGGAGTGATTTATAAAGAATTCAGATAAAGAATCCCCTAAAAATAAAAAATAAACACGTCAATTATCTACCTATTTTTATTATTTCTACACATATAACACTTTCAATGCCCATGACATGACGCTTGCCCAGCACGCGCCCCTTTAGCTTCGCACCACGGAGGCTGGCAGTAAATGCTTTATTCAATTACTGAAGTTTCAGAAACAAACAATCAGAAATTCACCAAAGTGTTCGATAGATATTCTCTCTTCATCATTCACATCTTCATCTCGGTTTTTACTGGTATCAAATATCTTCTAATCTTTCAATTAGGTACACTTAGTTTGTTTATATAATAGTAATAAACAGCGCCTGTGTAGATGGGTGCAGCGGGCTGGAAAGAGAGGCAAAGCGTCTAATTTGGTATCGACGACAATCTGTAAAGCTATAATGTAATTTAGCTACGGTTGGCCGGATACGTACGAATCTCAAATAAAACTGTACTCTACTAGAATCGTGCTTGACATCTGGGCCTAAAAGTTCTAGAACGAACAAATGGGTTATGCTCGCTTAGAATGCGATAAAATATGGGTCAAGACTGGTTAGTCGCTTACGATTCGCTATAGGTGTCAACTCACCGTGTTCGCTGTAATTAAGTTGACGTTCCCCTGCTGTGCCATGATGAAAAATGCCGGTTTTTGACGCATGCGCAATGCACACCCCATCGACTGCAAACGGCCCTGGTTGTGTGTTACCGGAGTTGTCGTTTTACCCCAGTCTTTGGGAAATAATTGGTGCTGCTTTAGAAAAAGCAAACATATTTTTGTTCTCTTATTCTTTGTATTTATTTCAGTTATTCCGACTCTTCTAAATTATCTTATTGTAAATAACTACTCTTATCGTTTACAATAAAAGCGTTTAAAATAAATACCTATTTACGAATTAGTTTTTTATATGCGATATGCACGACTATGAAATTCCCTAATTGTTGTCAGGTGAGTGAAAGAACACAGAATGAAGTATTAATTCACAGACACAGTTAGGTACTTTTGACAGAAAGAAATAAATCTTTATTCATAGTATTAACAATGTAAATAACTTAAATTAACCGAGGTACATACCAATCATAAAATACCAAATAATAAGCGACTTTTATTTTGATTTCTATGTCAACAATAGAGGAAAATTATAAAAAATAACAAAACAAAAACCCTTTTCAGAGTCACCGAAATGTATGAGACTACTAAGAATACTAAGACAATACAAGATAAAATCCAACCATTATCCTACTTAAAACAACTTCCAAAGAATCCCAAATCAATGTATAGGAAACACCCCAAAACTCGGGAGAAAGTTCCCCTTCCACCGCAACCCCGCCAGTGGTGTTTGCCGCGTTGTGATGGTCGGCCGGGTCGATGGGGTGCTGTGGCTGGGCTCGTGGAGAAGCCCGGGTGGCGGACGACTCGGACTTCAACAGCCTCAAGCAGCTACTACAGGGGGACGCTGGCTGGAGCCTCCAGTACAATACGGATACCGTCAGCGTCTGGGCGGAAGACGCTGAGAGGAACGCGCTCAGGACTGTCAAGGTCTGTTTTTGTTTTAGCTACTTCTTTATTTGAGGGACTACGGATGCCTGACTAAGCCCAAAGACTATGCCTAGAAAATGCTCGAATCATTTTATCTGCGGTTTATTATTTTGCGGAATTTCCAGTTTTCGATCAAAATACATATATAATAACGCAACCTGCTTGGTAAGTAGGTATTCGTAAACTTCTTGTTTTACAAATGTCTAGAAGAATACGGCATTCATCGTGACTTAGGTAGAGTCTACAAAGAATAGTTGATTTCAGTGAAAAATACTCGTTTCTGTTAATTTTAGGAGCATATCCTAGTGATTTATGCGCAACAGCTGTGTCATGATGACACTGTAAGGACCACAGAAAGGACCAATTTGGTTTCCAAAGTTAAACATATAATGTAGGTACTTACATAGAATAAAAGCTAATATAGCGTTGCTCGGTAAATCTGTTTATAGTAATTTATTTAAAAAAAAATGTGAAACTATCGTACTTCACTTCAGTTATTTAATACGAACTTAGGTACTGGCACTTATTTCGTTTAGATAGAAAGATTGTTCATCAATCTTAATGCTTTTTGAATATTTTGGGTGGGCCTTCAATACACATTAGTACCTACATATTTACTAACATACAGAAAAAAACATTATAATTTCTTATACCTACGTGCATACTACAAATTCATCAAAAACACTTCTAAATTATGTGTCTCACGCAACGGTCATGTAATAAATGTAGGGTTCTCTGCACCTTAATAAAATGTCAGGCATAAAATAAGTGACGTATGTCAGCCATAAAAGGGTTTATCATATCACGTTTTTTTAATACTTAGGTAAGAGCTCTACAAATAACTACGCAGATAAAAATGCTATGAAAAGATAGATAAAAAGCCTATGTAGGATTATAATTTGATTTTAAAGTTATCCAATATTTCGGCACAGTTTCATGCGCCATGATCACAGAATAACTGAATGCACTGCGACTGCGAGTAAGTTTTTATTGGCAGACATACCGATCTACCCTCATTTTTTGTCTTTTGCTACTAACGTTACCACTACCGAAATATTGTGCCGAAATATTGGATAACTCAAAAATCAAATCATGGTAAATATCCCGTTTTAAATGACTTTAGTGTTGATAACCATGATAGTTTCAAAAGTTTTATTATGTAGGAATATAATTTAAATAAAGATACGCGGCACTTCTGACAACAGGCATGTTAGAATTGGTATACAATTGAGCATTTCTGTTCAAAACTTTACGTTATTCTATGCTAGGTATTGGATCTCTACGCCGCCGCCGCCGTAGCGTTTGCTACGACAGCACTACTAGACTAACTCTAAACAAAGATTCAACAGTTTGTTCAGCTTTAAAAATAAAATTTACAGATGTGAATGTTGGCCGACACTACTATATTTCTACTCAAGACATATGTATTACTACACTTCTTATGATCAACTATACATATTTTCGAGGAGGAAGTTCTATTCTTTTTTAACGATTTGGATGGTTCTTTCGATATTTGTATTAGGTTTAGAGGATAATACCGAAAACGTCGCATTTTATTCTCGAGGGATAAGATTTGTTCGCAAAACTTAGGTAAAAAAAACCGTTTTTTTTTTCAAAACAATCATATTATTACTCTTACTTATTTATCGAATGAAATCTCTAGTTTGCAAGCTTTTGTAATTCTACGCAGCGGGCACGCAATAAACGTGTAGGTACCCTACCTAATGGGAAAGCTACAAAAACGGTGGCACGTGAATGAATTAGCATATCATAATGGCGATAATTTTAGTCGCGAATCGCGTGTAACGGGCACTGCAAGTATAGTTATTCTTTGGTCACGGTATGATTACAGTAATACTATCGATTTTCACGATAAGGAGTTCAAACACTTTTAACGCATCAACAGTTTGTGGGCGTTTTGCATAAATGCAGTCTACAATCGTGCTTTGTTGAACACGACAACTTCTACAACATTTCTACTGGTAGGTTTCATTGTATTATTTATTATTCAGCAATATTTATTATATTAGCTTGATATTTCGATCAAAAGTTACGTTTCATTCCAGTATGGAACTAGGAAGAACTAACTTTGTCTGAAAAGCATAAATGATACGCTAAGTTCTGAAACGCAAACCTTTATCGAAAGGAAACGTTTCGTTCTCGGGTTAAATAAAGTTCTTCAGCTGAATTACAGAATTAAAAACGTTTAAGCTGTAATATGTTATAGCTTACCTTATACTTACCTAACTTAACTGCTTGGGAAAATGAAACATGGTAAACGTAACCTGTAGCGCGACATTAAAGCTCGAAAGTACATGAATAACGCAATATTCCTACCAGCAGAGAACAAATTGATTTCTGACCTCGGTCGGTAATAGAAAATCTCGGTCCTTTCTCCCTCGACGCTGAACTATTACCGCTTGGTTACTCAATGGAAATGGGAAAAGGCCGAACGTGGCCACAGCGAGCCGACCAATTACTGATGATGAGCGAGACCAATTACTCTTAAGCTGAGGTCGAACGTAATTTTTTTTATTGAGTGTCACGTAAAATGCTTCGCTACTTTCCATAGAAATGAAGACTCATCGTGCGTGAGGCCCAGAACGTGGGGCTCTAGAATCTTTGTGTGGCACAAACAGGACTTCTTTATGAAGGGACTCATTTTATACGACCCACAACTCAAAAATATACGCTCTTTTGGTCTCTGACTTAATTGTAAGTAGAGGTTTTGCGAATTCGTCTCTACGAGGAACACTGGTGGACAAAATACGCAAAAAGTGTAATATTTTGGTTAGCCGGTTATAACCCGATGAACCACGAAAAGTTATGTGATTTGGTGGACAAAATGTTGCATCTTAAATGTAATAAAATTGTTTACTCGAGAAAAAGATATTGCTATAAAAGCCGGATATTTCCTAGCTCTAGTTAAGGATAAAAGGTTAAATTATTGCCACCGTGGCAAGGGGGTGGCGGTCACTGGGTTCTCCGATTATATACTCTTAATATATTGCTTGGGTCAGTCTGCAGAATCGAGAAAAGTAACAATTTTTAATTGAATCAAAGCAGCCTTTTTAATGTTTTCCGTCACATAGCTCGCAAATTGGAATAATAATATACAATACAATACAATACAAATATTCTTTATTGTACACCATAATCAAATTAATCATTACAAAAATACATTATATGCGACAGGTACAATGGGCGGCCTTATCGCTTAGAAGGGATCTCTTCCAGGCAACCTTTGGATGGAAATAATATTAAGAAAAGGCAGGGGGTGTACCATAGGTTATCTAAATAAGAATACTAAAAAAAAAAAAAATTATAAATATTCAAATATAATTATAATGCTGGGAAATTCATACTGATAATTATACTTAATACTTTACGATTTATATGACTAATACTTAATACGATTACAGATATACTAAACACAATATACCTTAGTGATATATCTTTTTGTATTATATACCCAGAACACCGGACGGACCTTCGCCCGCTGCGCCACTTAGGTCAACATAAGGTTTTCCTATTATTTGTTTACATTTTACCGCAATGCTTATAAACGAAAGTTTTCAATCAGTGCTTACTACCCGTCATGGCCTCCGGTGCTGAAACGTGGTTACCTACTCACAGTAGGGCTTGTTGATCAATTCAAAGTCGTTCAGCGAGATATACAGAGCTATCCTCAGAGTCTCTCTGAAGGATAGAATTCCTAACGTATGCATGCGATGGAGAACCAAACTTATCGCCATAGCTCTAAAAATTAGCTAGCTGAAGTGGCAATGGACCGGTCATTATCTCGCAAAGAACCGACAACCGCTGGGATATACTTATCTTATCTCATATACTTATAGTGGAGACCGCGACACGGTAAACGTAGTGTAGGTCGTCCTCCAGCTAGGTGGGATGACGACCTGCAAAAGACTACAAGCAGATGCTGGATTCGACAAGCTGAAAACGTGGCGCTAGTGCACGCATTAAGGGAGGCCTATATCCAGCAGTAGACTGACATAAGCTGATGATAATGATGATTTTACTTAGCTATTGAGGCAATCGTAAATGTTAGCAAAACTATGGGAGATTTGATGATTATTTTACATATGTACCTAGTTGTTCAGGCAATCGAAATTGTTGGCGAGAGATTAATTAGAATGCCAGCCGGAATTACCTTCTTTGTTTCACGCTAGTAATTGCGTTGTCGATATTATACTGGTTGCGGCAGGTTGAAGCCAAACTCAGTAGGCGACATATGTTTTATAGTCAATAAATATAATAAATATATGTAGAGACTAAATATTTTGATGTTTTTGCTTTTGTCTAAATCGTGAATGATCCCGAAATTATCCTTTAAAAGTTTAATTCTTAAGGAATATATATTTGTTCCGGAAAACTTAAAAATATACATTATATATTTGTGTGTTTATTCAGGAAGTAGTTTTTTTTGTTTTTGTTTATATATAACATTTAATGTAATATGAGTGAGATGTCTTTCGATCATGGCGCATCGTGATTGTACAATATAGTAAATTATTTGTTTAGAATAAGGTACTTCATAAATAAGTTACAAATGAACGATGACACAGCAAAAGTTAAAAACGCTACATAATTCTTGATCTTAAATGTATTCATACATACAGTGTATTTTTTTAACAAGATAATGATCTCTTTGAAATACTTAGGTAAGATGCAGCGTAGCAACTAGTAATGTCCAGCAAGCGTTCGTGTCAAAACGTAGCTGCTCGTAGCCAGTAGCGTAGCAAACTGTCTACGCCGTAGCACACAGCGTGTAGAATTATCTACGCCCCGTCCGTCGTCACCAGCAGCGTTGCAACTATCTACGCCGTAGCCATCAGCGTAATTATCTACACCGTAGCCATCAGCGTAATTATCTACGCCGTAGCCAGCAGCGTAGCAACTATGTTGGACGTCCACGTAGTAATTATAATTTACCTAGTTAAGCTTGTCGTCGGCGGAACTACGACTAACTAGATTGAGGAGCCGCTCTTGTAGCCACAGGCGATGTTAACTGTGTTATGTTATACCATGTCTCTGAATTGAATGTCTATCGTTCTTTCAATTCTGATTATTATCTCCAACTCACACATATTTCATACTAGTTTCTGTCCGCGGCTTCACAGGCGTTGTTTAATTTCTATCCCATGAGAACTGAATAAAAAGTAGCCTATGTTTTATTTCGGGCCTGAAACTACCTATATGCAATTTCAGCCCGATTTGATCAGTAGTTTTTTGCGTGAAAGAGGAACAAACATCCATACGTGCAAATATTCGCGTTTATAATATTCGTAGGATTCATAATCATTTATTGCATATGGACACGTACATTTTTACATAGCATTATGACATATATTTGCACTAGAATCTAGGAATTATTCCGTACACACAATTCGTTTCGTAAATTACATTCTGTCTGGTGTATTATTGATGGTCGAGTCGCCAGCCAGTCTTAAGCCAGGTTTTCACTATTCAAGTACTCTCGGACCGGGTGCGCTCGTACAAGCTAGATCGTATAGGAGTTAACTCGGAATACGGTTTACACGTTACAAGTTCATCAGCGTCTAAGTAGCATTTATTTTTGTGACCATTAGCCGCCGAGTATACTCGTATAGTGAAAACCCGGCTTTAGTAAAGCAATCTGAGACATTTTCCACTGTGTGAGCAATCACTCAGCCGATTTACAGACATGAATTAATGGGGGAAACGCTTTGATGTTCAAGGCAAAAGGGTAGCACGTTCAGTGATAATATTATCTACAACCGAGTTGTGTATCCTTACTAATATTATAAACGCGAAAGTGTATTTGTTTGTCCTGTCTTCACACCCTAACTAAGCAACTAATCGACTTGATTTTTGGCATAAAGTTAGTTGAAAGGATGGAGAGAAACATATGCTACTTTTTGTCCCATAAATGTTCCCTAGTACCCATTGGATAGAAACATCCAAACGTTTTTATAGAATCAACGCGAGCGAAGTCGCGGGATAACTTGTATGTCTGTCAATATGTCTGTCTGTACGCCTGTTACCTTTTTACGCCTGAACGAATCCTAATGAAAATTGGCAAGGAGGTAGACGGTATCCCAGAGACGGACATTAGACTACTTTTTTTTACCGATAAAGTGCGTGTAAAGCCGCGGGCAGTAGCTAGTTATAAAATAGTACAATAGGTAGGCACTTAGATCTTGTAAAAGTTTCTGTGTATGAAAATAAAGCGTTTTCGATTTGAGTTTTAAAACGAAGGCCTTATGTTTTTCACTTCAATAATAATAACAACTAAAAATTCAGACCATAGTAGTGATTCAGTAAATGATCTTAATTTAAGTTATTCTACGATCCATAGTAATATATAGGTACCCTAAAACTAGCATACATCAAAATATAATTAGACTTAATTGATAAAAAGAAGGACCTACTCGTACATCTAAACATTAGGGGATTTAATATAAGTTTATAGAAAATAGAAATAGAAAATGTTTATTTGTGTTTCATAATTATATATTCAGAATTAAAATACGAGAATACAGGAAGGCTACCGACTCAGCATTAAATGCTACATTGACATACGCCAGTGCAGCGCTGGTTTTCAGCGGCGCCAGGGTGCTGAATGCAGCACACAACACAAATCACTTCTTGTTTGATGTGATTAAATTATCATCCGAGAAGGTAATTAAAAGCAAAGTTCTACGTATCTTAATTCTCGTGCAAAGCGGAAGCATTTCGTAGTATATTAATTTTCCGTTAAATTGTCGGTGAATGCTTCGAAGTATCTTGAATACCCTAAATTCCTTCGGTTCAGCTTTACGCCGGTCTCATCTTCCGTATTGCTTGAGTTTGGGATTCGGTTTTGCAGATTCAAATATTGTGTGTAAAATGATAAAGTAGAAGGTACTCTCTCGTCATTTTCCTTGATAGATATATAGATGGAAAAGACTTTATTAATTGCACACTGAAATTTAAATGAAACTATTTACAACAAAACAACTTTAAAACTAAGCGACAATTATGGATGGAAGATGTCGGTCGTATTCGTATTGCTCAAGAGCTATAGGCTGATACTACTTATCTGCATAAGGATAAAACATTATATAAAAAATATTATTGATTGCCTAACTTTATACTATACACATATATATACTATACTTTATTTTTTTGACGACCGATGTGGCGCGGTGGGCGAAGGTCCGCCTGCGACGCATGAGGTTGCGGGTTCGATTCCCGCCTCGGAACAAATGTGTGTACGATCTGCAGATATTTGTTCCGGGTGTTCTGGTCGTTTTCTATGTATAATAAAAAATATCTATCTATGTAATATATAGTATTATGTATATCAGTTATCTAGTACCCATAACACAAGCTCTGCTTACCATGGGGCTAGATAATGCTGTGTGAATTGTCCAGCATTATTTATTTATTTATTTATTTATATCAATAACTGTATTGATAGAAATTTAAGCGTAAAACTTAGTATTTTGTAAAAAAAAAAAGATATAGATATATTATATATGACAGGTATAATGACAGGATTATTTTAAATCTTTACGTTTCGTTTTTGTCGTAAATTCGTAATACGCTAGCATGGCAGTAATGATTACGTTTCATGTTTAAACGGCTTAATCGACCTATTGAGAAGGTTTCGTATAAATAGGCCTAAGATATTGGTTTCACAGCGAGGGGCTAAAAGGGAAATCGTGTTATGGTAAGATAAGGGATTACCGCAAAGTGCTAGCGATTAGAGGTGGTAGGTTTGGTTAACTTTCCTCTAAATTAATGTATTTATTTAGGTAGATGATGGTGCTACTTATTTACTCGACTCGGTAAACGTAGTGTAGGACGCCCGCCGACCAGGTGTGATGAAGATCTGCGAAAGACTGCAGGTAGATGCTGGATGCGGCAAGCTGAAGACAGGGCCCAATGGCGCTCATTGGGGAGGCCTATGTCCAGCAGTGGACTGCTATAGGTTGATGATCAAAAAACATCTTAAAGTACGTTACAACAAACAAAGTAAACAAATTAGAACTATGTAGTATAACGTATTACAATTGAAACAATTGTGCTAACTGCAAACAGTAGCAAAATTGTGCTAACTGCAAACAAAGCTTTTTAAAGAAAAATGTAGTTTTTCCATACTTAGTTATATGTATTACAAAAGTAAAGCTTTTTGCGATATTTAAGAGAACTAACGTTTAATACATACTTATTGAGATAAAAATATTTATCAGATCGTAACATCATAAGTAGAGATTTTACGTCGCATCACTATCCAGTAAATTGAGTTGGATTGATTGCCTCGCTCACGTAATAAATACGTCTATAAACCACCACCGTGGGGTCACGTGGGGTGGTGTATAGCGCGATTTTATTATAACTCCCACACAGAGCCTTATATAGAAGGCACCTTACTTTACCACAGTGGTAATGCTGCTTAACTAGTCGGACAGTTCCAGATGTTATCATTTAGGAGCGGGTAGGTACATAGGTATTA
Source organism: Eupithecia abbreviata (assembly GCA_943735965.1). Classification (NCBI taxonomy): domain Eukaryota; kingdom Metazoa; phylum Arthropoda; class Insecta; order Lepidoptera; family Geometridae; genus Eupithecia; species Eupithecia abbreviata. The sequence continues at coordinate 7,116,487 of OX030982.1, read as the reverse complement.
GGCGATCAGGAGCGTTGCGTTCGGTGCACGTTGGCACGAGAATCCCGACTAAAAATCGATTTTTGGTTTTCAGAGTAGACGCCCAGTGCGCGCTTGAATATGTACTAGGACAAACGCGCGTTTGGGTGTTGTGTGGGGATGTACATTCTAGCAGAATTCGATGTAGGTAAAATGCCTATAATAAAACCCAACAAAAACTAAAATTTAACATGTTTGTCGTTGAGTCAGCCATAATTTTTCGCATTACTTATTGAATTAAATCAAAAAATATTTCGATGAGAGCGATCGCACACACATTTGTCTCAAGGCGGGATTCGAACCCGGAACCTCTTGCATCGCAGGCAAACCGTCGCCCGCCGTGCCACGTTCGTCTTCATATAGCGGATCATATGGTTCTTAAAACACGCCTTATTAAAATTAAATAATGAAAGAAAAAAGAATGTCACAAATTAAGAATAGGAACTGCTATGAAACTTGGCCCTATCTATAATGATCTATTTTATCATTGAAGCCACTTTCTGAAAGAACTTTGCTAGATTCACATTTATGTCTTTGATAAGATGTGATTTTACTTTGGCGTAACAGTAAGATTACTTAGCACTAAGCAAGCAAGGTGAGATTCGATAAATTAGTAGATCGACCATGAAACGTGTATTTTTTACGCGTCACCCTGTAGGTTATCGATTCCGTCCCGATAAAAGTTGGATACCAGGCAGGGCATTTTTATTATGTTATCCCTGATTTATGAGTTTTATTCAAAGGGTACGGGTCCGCTAAATTATGAAAAATGACGAAACTGTCTACCTATTTGTTACGTTAGTTGTTTTTTCCAATTTATCGTTATCTGACAGACAAAAGAAATTGAATCATTTATTTATTTATTTATTGAGATAATAACATCATAACAGGTTTTTTTATTAAGCCTATCATTTATTAAGATCATATTTATGGAAATGGTTTTACCTTTCCATCAAAAAGTAATAAATCTTCAATTTTTAATAAATCAACTATTTGTTGTTTTTTTTAATATATATTTTTTTAATATGCAAGACTTGCAAACCGTCAAGCTATATAAAATGTAAAACACAATACACTCAACTGTTAAGGCAATCAATTTCGTTCGAAAAAGGTGACCAAATATAAAATATTTACTAAACATTATTGCAATTAGCCTGTATCTTTCTCACTCAAAAGATATAGCACTAGCACCGCTCGCGCTATCTTACAAATTCTATTTCTATCATCTTTTGTTGTTCTAGGTTGCCTGGGAGAATGCTGTGAGCGATAAAGCCGTCTATTGTACTTTTAATGTGTAATATTTAGATGTAAGGTGTTATTTTATAGTTTTAAGTGCAAAAAAGTGTTCATTCATTCATTCATTCATTCTATCATCTGGGTCATGCGATACACGACCCCTACAACCCCCCAAAACATTCTGTCGGTCCAAGCACTAAACAGCCTGTGCTTTCACAAGAGAGCTGTGCAACAAAAACAAAATCGCATCGAAATATTAATAACTCTATGCCACCTTAGAAATCAATTCAGGCAGGTTTCGTTACTGGCTGTATGCCAACTGACACCTTTACTGGGTCGACTAGAATGCGCTGCCGGAAGCTGGCAACTCAGCTCTACGCTGAACTTGCCTGCAGAGCTGACTGAAGAAGCTCGTACATGATTTCACGGATGAATCTATTTATTATGGTTTTTCTCTTAAGATCCAATTTAGAAGGAGGGTTGTGGATCTATTAGTAACTTTATTGTCAGTAGATCCACGATGGATCTATTGAGATATGTGTTTCTAGTTTGATCCAGTTTTGATAGTTTAGATCTATCGACAACTTAACGTATCAAAAACGTCAGCATTGCAATTTTTACATTGGGCTATCAATAATGATAGCCCAGTGTAAAAAAATACAGAGAATATCAAACATGGCAGTTCATTTAAATAATTACAACCCAAGTAACACAGCAAAGCTGTATAGCGGCCAATTTACAGCATTTCTGTATCGTTTTCGCATTTTGGGATAGTTCTATAGTTGGATTACAAAAGTTTATACGGCTACTGTAGTGCTTATTTGGGCACAAATTATACGGCTTTTGATCTTAAATAGGTTCACAATAGTTGCTTTATTGCATTACAGTTGCATTATATTCGTATTATTGTGATTAATTAAATTGTCAGTCGGATTAAAGAAGCATTATTACGGCCAATGAAATTGCCAATCGCATTAAAGAAGCATTATAACGGCCAATGGAATTGCCAATCGCATTCAAGCAGCATTAAACTAGCACTATTATTGATGAAGAAAAATTTAATTGCATTACAAAAGCATTAGGCTAGCATTAGAATGTACCAAAAGAATGATAGAAGCTATTTAAGTGTGCACAGTTCGAACTTAAGTAAACCCTACATCATTGCAAAAACATCATTATTACCGGCGGGTAATAATGATGTTTTTGCAATGATGTAATGTATTTTATATCATGTACGGCGGTACATGATATAAAATACATTAACGTGGTAATTTAACTACTTTGTCTCGCAATATTTGGTCGAACTTAATGAGTGACACCATACTTGTTTTCATCAAAACAACATTTATAATTTACTCTGTTGTTATTTCATGCCTTCAAATATTACTGCGCAATGCAGTTTACTGTAAATGTCTATATAAGTTTTATTCAAAAATTTTCACGCGCTTTCAATATTTTGTGGTTTTAATATAAAATGTTAAATAAAGTTATGTGTGAAATTACGAAAATAATTGTGTATTCCTAGTAAATAATTTATTTTGCTTAATTAACATAATAGTATGGGTTGGGGATTACTAAATTAAGTTATATCATTACTATATAGGCTATTGCTTTTATAAATAGGTCCGAATGATAATACTTTTTGGTTATAAAATATTTTTTTATTCTGTGTCGGTCTATGGCAGCCTAGTGAGCCTTTAAAAAGGCTTATTAATGCCGCCAGAAGTATAAATACACACACGTGAACAATGATTAAGCCAGAGGCCACAGAGAAGACTTTTCAGTAACCACTGTAGTGCCATTCTTTATAAAGTAGTTCTATATGGGTTCACCGGTATACCAATATCAGTAGGTGCACTTGATGTAGACTGAAATTGTGTCATTATAATTTTGGGGATCCATGATCAAAATAATAAAACCAATGGTCAGTTGGTCCCATTACAGAATTTCTGTACAACTTGAATCCGTTTGCCAAGTATTGACCCATGTGACTTATGATTGCATAAATCATATGATTAATTAGGTATCTTTTTTATGTGTGATGCTTTTTTATAAAATTGTTTCTTTTAAAAATTGTTCTTATTTTTATAATTTTTTATACCAACTAGAGCAATGACGTACAAAATTGTACAGACGATAGAGAGATGAAAATCCAACTGGTTATTGTACCTTCTTTGTGGGAGGAAAATGGTAGCTTGGGTGGGGGCCGCCTAAAATCACAGAAAACACACAAATACTTAAAAGATGAGCAATCCAAGCCAGATCAAAAAGAATGGAAATTAATGGGCTGCTTTCTAAAAAGGAACAATATAATAACATATCAGCTTGCCGAAGCTGAATTATCAATTATGGAGGAAAATTCAGACACAGGCGTGAATGACACAGGTATGGATGCACACGGACCAATTTTCAGCATCAAGCGGACGGAAATAAACACGAATTTGTTGAATATTCTCATTAAGCTCAATAAAAGATTTTTCATAACACAATTCCGTATTGTGTGTATTTCGAATGTTGACAGATCCTACTTGATTTTGGTGACCTACGGAACCTTCTTTAATATCGCTACTACTCCCTTCGTACGAATCGTTTTGTTGTACATTGATCGGATTCGGAGATATCATAATTCTTGCATGTTTCTTTGATATTCTATGGTTTATTCCTGTATTGTTTTCTGTTTTGTGTGGTATAAGAAATTGTTTTCTATCTATCTATCTTTATGCATTACAATGTAATTCAATTTCAATTCACGTGTATTTGATTAAAGAGCTGTTAGCCATACAGCAGAACTCAGTTGATCTTTAAAAAGGCAAGCATTACATTGATTCCTGTTTATGCTGTTTAGCAGTATTAGGCATTATCTCACTACTTAAAAATGCTATTGTAAACACTAAGGCACTAAAAATAACTGAAACCTGTATAGCGGATTTACGTGGCATTATAATGTTTCATGTTTATGCTATTAAATATCATTAAGCATTTATTTACTACTTATAAATTCAATTGTAAGTCCAAATGCATTAATAATAGCTGAAAGGTGTACAGCTGTGTCGTGGTTTGCTGCACTGAAACTAAAGGCTTTAGAAAAGCATTTTAATATGCCATTATCCAAGCGTTATACACCATCATGGTTGTAAAATGCCAATATAATGCTTCAAGATGCTCGGTGAACTTTTATAACAGTTTATGCGGACCTTAAGTTCTACAAGAGTTGATTATTCGTTTGTTAAAATGCTTCCTGTGTTACTTGGGAAATAATATGTGTGTGTAATATATCTCTAGATCCATTCTACATATGAATGTATAGTGTGTATTCTATGAAAATCTGCAAATTAAAAATGTGATAGATTCATTATTGATCTAGTCGATGTATCTAACGAGATTCATCCGTTTTCACTGAGTCTTGGCCGAAAGGTGTGCCGATGAGAAAATGTCAATAATTCCTTGTTTGTATTAACTTTGTGCTAGGAAGTTCTGATTGATAAATGAAAACTTGTTATACGTTTGTATCTCAGTCTATCGTTGTTGCAGGTGGTGGCAGAATTCGAAGATGTGGAGCCAGACGCACTATACGACGTGTTGCACGACCCCGAGTACCGCTCCGTATGGGACACGCACATGCTGGCCGCCGAGGACGCGGGACACATCAACGTCAATAATGACGTGGGATATTATGCCAGTGAGTATCTGTCATATCACATACAACGTCAAAATGAATAGTAATATGTGAAGCTAGATGCTCTGTAGGACATCCTTCATGGCCCCCAGCATCTATTGCTGTATGGGACACTCACATGCTGGATTTACCACATTAAATAACATAAAAAAGAAAAAATATATATTAAATAAAATAACATGATTTTTATGAGCCCTTGTTTTTACTTATCTGGCCCGCCGAGAGACAGACGGTAACATGCTTTCAGTTGTTGAATTGTTTTAAATTGAACAGCTTGAAATTGATATTATACACAAATGAAGCCGAAATAATAAACGCAGTTTAATAGCATAGTTATTCAATCCAAGTATCCAATTTCGCGTCGATCCAGCCGCTCGCGCTCCGCTAGATACTATTGAGTGGAAAACAATATGTGACGGCAAACGGAATTGGAAAGAAGCTTCGGGAGATTGTGGTGCCAGTTGTGGGGGGATTGGAAAACTGATAGTATCATGATAGTGATTGGGTAACTACCTGGCTGTTGTAGTCATCGAACAAAGACAAAACTTCTTATTATTAGGTAGGGTATACGCTTGTAATATGGAGGTACCTACCTACCCATTTTATTATATGTAACATTTTATACTAGACAAGGGTACGATAATGATGTCTCAAAAACAGAAATTGAATAAAAGATAATGAGAGACTTTTACAATGAAAAGAGAGCTTTGTAATTTTTTGTTAACCCATCTCTGTTGACTCTAGAATTCTTATATATTGTTCATCGGCATTGAAATCGTTTTGTTACCTACGCGATCAGGGGCGGTTTTAGCAGGTATGCATAATGATGTGTCAAAAACAGAAATTGAATAAAAAATAATGAGTACATTACTTATAGACTCTTTTATAACGGCAACCCGACGCGACGCGACGATTCGACGATTAGGACCCCTTTTAGTTCTATAGGCTTAGGTAGTCTATAGAAGAGATATAGAATTGCGATAAGAATTGCATCGCTCACTCTCGCCGTCATTTTACTTGCTGTGCTTCGGGTTTTTCTACCTGATTCCTTAATATATCAAAAGTAATTTAAGAAACGGCTATAATACCTACTGAGCAAAAACTTGGTCATAAAGGCCGGATAACAGCCAACAGATAACTCTCGACGGAGCTCGTAAAGGACGTGAGCTGACTGCGTATTGAAAAACCCTACCGTCTTATAACCTGTGCGTGGTTGAAATTGGAACATATAGTTAACAAAAGATCTTGCCCCAAAGCTTTGTTATGCTTTGTCAGAACTACTTAGGTAGTCATAGAAACCGCAAGCAAATGGCAAGATATGATGTGGCTGATGCCAGCCGTCCAGACTAAATCCGCATAACGCGCAAAATCCATCTTTTAAGAAGGTATTTAACAGAAATTTTCAGAATAGAAAAAGGGAGCGTTACAATTTCCCTACAACCACAATTGATATGCGATCATGAATAATATATGAATTTCCAGAGGATGCCTTAGGGCACATTCTATTTGACTTCCCGTATTGTACGGCGTTCGTGAATTGAACACTTACGTTTGTAGGCTCACGATATTTGAGCGACCACTTTTTCTCAGTTTTGGTATGCAATGCATAAAAAGAACCTGTCAGTATTTTCCACATTTCATTGCCACATTCTAGCAATTTGTGGTTTCCCAAACATTAATAGAAGTTTGAATGTTTGGGAAACCACATAAAATACTAAATGGGTTTTCGTCGAATCTTCTAGACTCTAGACTCTAAACGACTTATGCAGAATGGGATAACGTAGCCTACAACTTGTAATCCAAACACCTGCACCGGGTAAAAAAAAGTGAACAGATTGGCTCTTCGATGATTTCCCGCGTTCAATAATGTCAATCGACGTTGATTGGCCATGTTCCGGGCAGGTGGTCCCTTTAGCGCTTCGTTAGTCAAGTCATCGATGACCTCGATGTAGTGAATAACAAACTTTTAGGAAATTGCAAATAAAATGAGTAAATTCTTTCCTCTTAGAGTATGTTCCGAATAAAGATAAGGGTATAGGTATAAATAAGGCAAGGTCGAACGTAGCGATAGCAACTGCTAGGCAAATACTAAGAATCGGTTATTTAATTAGAACACTTATGTTAGATACCTTAACGCATACCCTGCCTAGCCTCAGCGGTGCGGTGCGACCCGCAGACGGACATCTACGTCTTGGGCCATGAAAGTTTTAAGTCCCATTTAGCGGCGGCTAAACAAAAATACGAGTAGGTCGGCCTACTGCACCCAATATCCCCAATAGCAATATAAAAGCATTTTTTAAATGAAAATTTCTGTTTAAGTTTTCTGTGAATACGTGCTTTGAGTTGTAATCCCGTAATGGAAACCGAATGAAAACCGCAGGTCCTGCGTCGTCACCATGTTTTAAATTTGTTATTTTATCTTGAAGCTGTTATTTTATCTTGAAGTTATATTTATTGTAGTAAAATATAACTTTTAAATTTTGTTTTACAGACTTTGTAAATAAATTTGCATAACAACCATAACCATATGTGTCTCTGGGTTTGTGTGATTCCGAAGTTCCTACCCACAATCCATAGTCCTTGTGTTTTGTACATCAGAATATTGATGACGCGCAAAGCGCATTTATCTATTCGTAACTACATATTAACTTATAATATAACTAACAAAGGTTATTTTTCAGAATCCGTAAATGATATTATGACAATATTCTCTTGATTCCACGCAAAGCTTAGCTAACAATGAACGCAACATATTTCATATTATTATTATTTATTATTCATAGAAATTAACGTCAAACATAAACGGTCATCAGGTTTTCAATAGTGATTCTAACGGTTTATTTTAAAAATCTCAATCTCAGCCGCCGATTGTGCCACTGGATTTAGTTAGTATTAAGATCCTTTATTTTTATTATGTTCTTTGTATTTGATGGTGCAATAAAGCTATATTGTATTGTATTGTCAATAACATTGTAGAGATACTACCTAGACTACCTACTTAGTGTCGAAACTGTCGAATTAAGCAGTACGAGGTCAAACTCTGCCGATGACCCCAGCTCCGATGCGATTTTGGCAGGAAGCCAATGCAGATTTTTTCACCCCTTGGATCACTGCAAACTACAGAAACCGACATAAACGGTTGCGGAAATCCAGGTAGTTTAGGTTGTGTTCCTAGATTAATTTAAACACCATCATCATAATCCGCAGTCAGATTTACCCACTGCTGGGTTTAGGATTTACAAAGTCAACGCCATCCACAAAGCTCTTTCGCCGTAGCTAAAGCCATCAGTTTAACTTTTTTTCTGCACTGCAGGTAGATGCTGATGCAGCAAGTTGAAGACAGGGAGCTATGGCGCTCATTAGGGGGGGCCTGAGTCCAGCAGTGGACTTTTTCAAAGTACTTAAAATTTCCCAGTGTCCTGCCCCGCGCCGCTCAAGAACCGTGACTTCGTGCTGCAGAGGTCCTGGCTGGACACGGGAACAGAGAAGATGATCCTCAACCACTCCGTGTACCATAGAGACTACCCGCCCCGGAAGGGATATGTCAGGTGAGAACTTACTCAATACTCAATATATTGATTGTTGGCATCACATTGGGTGATTAAATATAAGGAAGTATCACAATGTGAATCGTGTTGGGCGTAAACAACAAGTGGAAGAACAACAGCCCGAGCTTGTTATTGGTAAAAATTATGTGTTGTAGGGTTTCACATAGTCATTTATTCGTTGTTTAAGAAAATAAATGCGTATCGACCGAATACGTCATCCCGACTGCCTGAGTGAGTCGGATCGCTGAACGATATCATAGAATGACGACATGAATGAAAGGTAAGATAGGCAGGGATCCCACCAATAAATCGTTTTTACCTTATGCCTAGTGTGTGCATCCTACAGTGTTTTCTAAGGTACTCGACTTTACGATGACGTTGACTCTTTCTTTCACGCGCGACAACGTAACGCACGCAATTGCTTTACGTGTTTAGTTTTTGGGGACTATGAAACCATAAGCTTCATAATACCACATCCCATAATGTCAGTTAACGATAAACCCAGATCCCAATCATTTCGTTGCTAGAATTGTCAGTTTTCAAAACCATTATTTCCAGGATTGTACGTGACATCTTCGCTTTGCAATGACTTATCAAATCCCGCTGATTTACAGGACTTCTTCACGGTTCTCTGCGTTGATAATCTTGAAACTTTGAATTGGGTACTTGCGTTGGCATTACGTTCGCGACAGGGTCCATGATAACCATGATAACTGCTATTTAATTTACCAAAGAAACTTAAGTACCAGTATTCGCTTTCGCACAGTGTAATTTGTTCGGAATTTTCTGAAAATTGAACTTTGAAAACACAGTACAACACAGTTCTAAGGTTCATACGCGGGTGGAACTTACTATCGTTTCCCTGGAAATTATTCTTAAACATTTCTAATATTTTCAAGTTTCGTGCGTAATATGACAAAAAAACTGGGTGACGACGTCACTACATACAAAAACTGAAAACTTTTAATTGAATTATAAAATTTTTGTTATTTTATGAAATAAAACAAACAACATATCCGACTGCTTTTTGCCTAAGCTCTCAATCTCATTAATTTCAATAATATGTTTTTAGATTTTTATTATATGTATGTATAGAGTGAAATTGCCCATTGAGTTAAAATTGGTTCAAGCTGTGTTGCACTGCATGAGTTTTAATTACTGAAACGACTACTGAAAAGGTCACTTTGGATACCCAAGGGATCCTTTTGTAGCTAATAAATATTTAGATAATGTTCTTTTCATATTAGCTGTGAAAATGGAAAATTACTTCTCTTTGTGCAGATCATAAAGCTCTTAGCTGGATTATGTTTGTTCGTTTTATTTTATGAAGTACTTACTTTCCTCACATTTACTTTTATCGGATACGGCTGCTTCATAGCGATTCTACATTGGATATAACAAGATAAAACTTTCACAGCTGTCAGGCCTATTCAGCGATAAGACCGGTCGTGCGGCAACTTTATATCATTACTAAATGTAGGGGTAATATTTGTACGCCGAATTTTAGTGAATAATCTTCTAAAGCTCTTAAAAAAATTAAAAAAATACGTAATAACGTTATTTAAAAAAAGTTAATTAAAGTACCTATTAGGTATAATAATATAATATATTATCTCCAAGTGCGATACCAGAAAACGGACTTCCTATGTTTTATATTAAGGTAAAGGTTTCTTTCCTGTGATCAAAGCGTGGGCAAAAATGTGTTGTTGCTGTTGCTATAAACACCACACTATAGATGCCTGGCTCTACCAGATGTCACATAGGTACCCTAAAAAGCTCATCAGTTAGAAGCCTCATTTTAAACGTGCATACGACTAGCGCTAACTTATTCATAAAGCTCTCTGAAACTGCGGCTCAAATTTAAAGTGCCAAGGTTTTTTCGGCTGTTGGGTGTTCGGAAAAATGCAGGAAAATACTACGGAAAATATTTTTAGTACTTGGATTTGGATCAAAATGCGCTAAAAATTTTCAACAGTTTGAGTTTTAGTCACAATATTTTTCTTTTAGTTGAGTAGTTAGTTCTGGTTCCTATTAGATATATTGAAAACAACTGTATCATTAAAAAATTGTGTTAATAAATCAAACTGTTGAAATATATATGACATAAATATGTTGATTATAGAAACTACTCATAACACTCATTAGCCTTAACTTATGAAAATAATAATAGAATCAATAAGATCAGATCCAAAAGGCGGTACTCTTGGACTCGGCACGTATCGTCAGGAAGTTCCTTTCTCTGCAGCTCTAGTCACCGGCCGCTTAAGCCTAGCTTCGCGGTCGGTGATCTACCGTTTTGATATATTTTTTACTGTAGAATAGTTTTATAATATTTTATTGTATTTTCTATAGTAAAAAATGTATTTATACGAGAATTTTGAATAAATGAGAGAATCAATAATAAATCGAATAGGTAAATTAAGATACCGTATAAGTACATAATATAATCGGTATCTTAACTTTAATATCTTTTTAATAACAGTATCTTAATAAAAATGGAGAGTACCTTTGGGGTGCTGTCTGTCAGTCGGTTCTTCAGTCTTTTTCTATCTATATTACCGCAAGCTCTTGCCAGTAATGAATATACATTATATTTGCTTAGTACGATTTCAAGTCCTCTACTTCATTTCATGGAATCCCTTGCTATAGTTTATTTGCACAGTTTGCACCCACTCAGCGATTAGATAAGGTGTGCGTCAATCCGTGACGACCTCGGAGCTATGACCGTATTCCACTGGGAGTATAAATAAATAAATAATGCTGGACAATTTACACAGAATTATCTAACCCTAGGGTAAGCAGAGTTTGTGTTATGAGATAACTGATATAATATGTACATAATACATTAATTATTTTTTTTTAATATTCATAGAAAACGACTGGAACAACCTGAACAAAATCTGCAGATCGTAAAAACATTTGTCCCGAGGCGGGAATCGAACCCGCGGTCTCCAGCGTCACAGGCGGAATTTAGTAAAAAATATAATATAGTAATGATATAATTTGGCGATCACAATAGGCCTATCATGGCCGCCGTGATACAAAAGCCACCCCAAAGCTAATAAAAAATGATGATATAATTGAAGTATCAATTGAACCTTCTTTTTTCAGAGCACTTTCGCTTCTAACGGGATTCGTGGTGAGACCCCGGTATGGGGTCCCCGGCAGCTGGCTTGGGTACGTGTCCCGTTCAGACCCCCGTGGGGCTCTACCTGCCTGGCTGGTTAACAGGTAAGTCACTATAACTAACAGATACCATACTGTATGTAGGGTACAGTATGAGAGATTTTTCAACTTCTAAACTAATTCGTCTACATTTTAGGGTCACAGCCCAACTTGCCCCACGCCTGGTGGAACAACTCCATGCGGCTGCGAAGAGGTATCCAGGATGGAAGGCTCTTACTGACCTTCCGTACCACAAGCCATGGCGTCATCCAGAACAGGTGCCGCCGTACAGGATATCCTTGGAAGACGTGAGTCATTCATAATAATAAATAAATAATAATAAAAGTATTTATTTTCAAAATATGGTTTTGTTATCTAAAACGAATTACGTTATCTCTAAAGCATCATTCATTCATTTATTGTATTTTTTTTATCAGATTTATTTATTTATTTAGAAACATGTAAGTACGTCTATCCTAGCAGGCACAGCTAATGCAATAGAGTACTTTATATTTTAATAAAGTGTTATCAATAATATTTTATCTTATAATTAATACTAGCTGCGCCCCGTGGTTTCACCCGCGTGGTGATTTTATTTTGGATAATATACAATATATCTTTATGAATTGTAGCCCATGTGTTATTCTGATATGTACCTAAGCAATATTTTTGTTTCATTAAAATCCATTCAGTAGTTTTTGCGTGAAAGAGCAACAAACATCCTTACAAACTTCCACGTTTTTAATATTAGTAGGATTTAATATCAAAATTATACTAGAAAATGATTATACATTTTAGATATACCGAAAAGATTAGATGTACAGAAACTTCCTTTGTTATAGGCGTGTGAATTGCTGATGAAAGTTTCGTTAAGCCACTTTAATTCACCATAGGCTAAATCTAAGTTAACAGTAACATAGCTTTATAACATCTTGTGTCTCTACGTGACACAATCATGGGGGCGATTCTAATCAGTCGCCGCGAGAGTCTACCTTAGACCCTCAACTACTCTAAAACTGTCCATACCTCATAAGCTATTTGTGCTATAATCACCACCCTTGGCAGGCGGAATATTAATCGTAGAGAAGGCATTTATTAGCCCTCTAACGTCGACTGCCCTGGATTAATTCCTGAGTCGCTACCAAACGCTGCAAGAGACAAGTCTCATCTTTGAAATACAACTCACGTACAAAACTTCCACCGTCTTTATAAATCCCAGTTACTCGTATAGGGTTCGCAAAGATTTTGAGAACCTTGAGGTAAACCATAATACAAGCCCAAAGAATTGTATGTTGCTCAATCTCAAGTTTTATTAGGTAGGTGCCTGAAAGTTTCGTCAATCAGTATTGATTTGTTCCCGAACTGTTTGAGCGTCAGTTTGCGGTTTGTTTATACAGCGGCTAAATGAGATTAAAGTGAGAAATTGGGTTTCTACGGAGTAAATTGGCTTATTAAAGTTGACGGCAATTTATAGACATTCGAAATTAAGATTGAAGAATGGATAATCAAGCAGATAAGTCACTCTCGACATTGATTGGAATGCTGACGCGATCGCTTTCTTTCGTTAATTAGATCTTCTTCTTTGTCGTTGTCTTCATTGCTGAAGGTCGTGCCCAAAATGTATATGTATGAAATGTATGAAAGGGCGCGCTAGGATGAAATGCACAATGATTAATTCCTAAAACAACCGAGCAAAAATATGTGAAGAGGCCTGTATGTGTATATAGCACAAGGGTTATTTATTATAGAAAAACTACTGAGTGTTTGTTTTTAATATAAAAAAAATTCAACTTCCGACGTAATATGTCGTATAAGTAATAACGGCTTATTCCCAGAGGTCCATGACTCTATTGTTCTCAAAAAAGTAAGTTTCATTCATCGTTTCCCAGCGGGTCCACGACATTATAAAATACCTAATATTTCCTTTCCCAATGCGTCCACGGAATTGTTTGTGTACCAAACAATTCCGTGGATCCATTGGGTTAGCACGAAAAGCTTCGCAGCATAAGATAGGATAAATATTAGTTTCTTCATAAAATAAAAGACAATGAATAAAAAAATCAGGACTTTGTATTTGATCTCAAAAATTATCAAACAACGTTGAAAAATATCAATCTTAAGCATTAAAAGTCACAGTTTAAGTATAATCACAATAAATCACCTCTTAAAAGACATATTAAAAATATTTTTCTTGTACGAAATTGACTAAAATATTAAATCTCACAAGAAATCACCCAAGGCATTAAAAGACAAATTAAAAAATATCAATCTAAATAGACTTAATATTAAAATCACAGTTCTTGGATACAAGTTAAATATTTTCTTATTTTACATAAGAAGAAACAACAGTCCAAAATAAATGACATATCATAACGTTATACGTAAGTTTAGACTCTTGCATTTTTCAAATGTATATTTTTTGGTGGCGCCAGGTAACAAAATATAACAATTCAAGAAGTGTACGTATGTAGCCTAATGGTAATGTTATTCATTACATTTGTCGATGATTTCAGTGTGTAGACCCCGACGCGCCGCCTGCGCCTCCTCCCGAAGAGCCCAAGCCTGACACCTCGCGGTGTAAACTGGAGGTGCCACAGTCTAAGGGGACCGACGGTCAAAGCGTCGAGGACCTAGGAGACATATCCTCAGAGTTCAGTGTAGAGGTAGCTATACTATACTCCAACAAATCGCTTGACTTAGGTCTCGGAGGGACAACCGAAGCATTTTTTCAATTCTCCACACAAGACTTGCGCTATGGTATGGTCTGCTCTACCCATAGCTCATGCTGAGTGGAGACCGATTTTGTCAGTTTCTCTGTTAATTTATAAGAGTATGTATAGGTACTAGGTATTCGTCTCTTTTCTGGCAATATAAAAATCTTTTTACTCTTTACTAGAGCCTTACATTTTCCGCTGCGGATTCCGATGACCACCGAAATTGCAACTGCGTGTCCGCTGCACTTTTTTTTCATAGAAACTTAGGTAATTATACTTAGGGATTCAAAATATTGTTTCTATTTTAGGTCGATGATGACCCACACGAATTAGCACAAGATCCAAAAAAGCGCGGCAAATTCTACAAACTAGTGAAATCAATGAAGAACAGAAGGAAAAGCGTGGCGGTTGCGAAGAGTGCAGACAATCTAGACAAGCCCGCGGAGGAAAGAGAAAAGAAGAAGGGATTCAAGTTCCATCGCAGATTCAGTCTCAGTAGGGGGAGGGAGGATTGAGCTTAAAGTGTTGTGGTTTTTGGAATGTTTACCAGTTGTTGATGGTTAGTAGGTAGACTTTATCTCTTCTTAAGGTCTTTCAAGTAGACTGTGATGATAAACGCTTTGGAAGGATCTGAATTAAAGTGGGCAAATCGATAGTACCTACAATTTCGTCTCGTGATGTCGACTCTTTGATGAAAGACGTGTGAATTTGTTAGATTAATTTTTTTCCTTATCTCGTCAGAAGAATATTATTAGTGAATTTGAAAATTCAGACCTAGAATGTATCTCTTTCTTCTGCTAGTTGAATAATGGTTTATATTTTATATAATATCTCCAAAAAAATCTGTTTTAATCTTTGTAAATTGTTAAAACAAGTTCTGGTTATTACAAGAAGCATACAATAGAAATACCAATACCAATAATATTCTACCAATAGAATTGGCAATCTAAGAACAAAATTGTGTTATTTGTTATTTATTCTCTTGTAAGTAAAATTCAGATAATTTAGATAAATAAATTGGTAAAACAAAACAAGTTAAAAGGTATCTACCTAATATTTAAATACACAATATCATACATTACAAAACTGCTTATTTACCTACGTATTTTAGTTATTATAAACTTTATATAAAAAAATACAAAACAATGAAAGCGTTCCGAAAAACCTTAGCATCAATTTTATTATAAAAAATATAATAACAATAAACCGTAATATATATAAGTATATTATTTAACGCACATGCCTGACATATCTACCAATGTTATGGTATTTGAATAGCAGCTTAGCTTAGATCATTGTTAATCAATTGTATTTTATATTTATAAGCATGGATGGATACCTACCTGCTGGTATGTATGTAGGTAAGACACAAACAACAATGAAAATAAACTGTGAAGTTTCTGGAATATATTCAATCAATTAGTTTTTTCCCTGATGTAGGTATTTTAAAAACACAAAAACTGTCACAAATCGTTTCAAACGTAACAAAAGCATTTTTTCTGTTCTAAAGCATTCTTTACATGAAAAGATTTAGTTCTAACAATTTGATTTTTTGCTGATTGGTCATTGTGAACGGCCTATTTACCTTGGCCTTACCAGGTTCAAGGTAAATAATAGGTAGTTTTGTCAAATCGAGATGTAATTTTGTATAAACTAGAAATTATGGTTTCCTAAATTTAGGTGCCTATGAACAATAATATACCTGAAGTAAGTACCTACATGCGGCATATCTATATCATATACTTAACTTAAAATAACATTTTTAATGATCTAAATAAAAATAACTGTTTATTTAAGACGTATCGGACTAGCGGCGATTAGCTATTTTCTATCTTAAATCTATATCTTAAAATAAAAATTAGTAGTTTGAATCTTTCAGAAGAAGTGTCATACAAAAAGTAAGAATATATATAAATATTTATAAGGATAATAAAGGATTGCGTAGCGCAAAGTTATTTGAGAGGGCAAATATTAGCAAAATGTAAGCTGATTCGCGATCGATTACTGTCGTATGTAATTGTAACTGAATGATTGATGACACTTTATAGTTACATGTCGTGTATTACAAACTTTGCTGTCAAAAAAATAAGAGCGTTCTTCCACTAGCTCTATGGCACGGGCTCGGCACCCGGGCGCAAATATAAAAATATTAAATGAATATAAGCCTGTGCCGCCGCGCCGCCGTTACAGTGCCGCCGAGGCAGTGGAAAAACACTTAATAACAGCAATTTTAACCATCTATGTACGATAGCAATCGGTCGTGAATTAGCCAACAAAGAAGCATCCAAGTTGTTTGAGCGGACGCCTCGAAGTGAATGGTCATGTAATGCATATTATTGTGTCCAGTCCAGGCACAAAACGAAACCTAGACCCATTTGGTACTTAAGACGTTTATCTCGTGCCTTTCATTTATACTAACTTGTCTACTTAACTGTATCTTTGGTCACTAATCTTCCAGTTGTGATATCATCCCGTACAAAAATACAATAAATAGCCATTAATTAATAGTACATTTTATATAATGATATATTAAATAAAAAATGAATTTTATCTCAATTTCAACTTACCTAAATCAATTAGAATAATAACCTGTTCTAATAAACTTAAAAAATATAATAGGGGCACATACATATTTGTCTTTAAATATTCATAAAATATTTTATTAACAACAGTTAGATCATGGATTATAAAAATCTAAAATTTGTCGTACTGTATTTCTACATCAAGAAACTTTTAAACAACGTATTTTTTGTTGCGGTTCATAAGTACACATATTTATCTGGATAAGTATGTGTACCTATTTACCTATTTGTGTGCTCAATTTTACGTAGATAGAAAACTATTTCTATCATTTTACATAATATATTAAATGAAATGCCATTTTGCTTCGGATCATGATCATAATCCATGTTCGGCAAACATACATAGATGAAAGTAAAAAAAACTTAAGTCTACTTACCTATGTTATTAAGTCAGCAAGCTTTTTGTAAAGTCCAAGCCTTGATCTGTTGTATGGTAATGAACTTTTAGGGCTATTGTGTGTATCCTATCATATCCTATCCTGTAGTATCTAGTAGTATATCCTATAATATCCTACTTCAAGATGAGGGACAAAGATTGTATCTTACGTATACATATCTTATATTTCAAGACCAAATTAAATTATTTCACTTCAGAGCTCCAAGTCGGATTCGGAATATTGAATAATTGTTTGATTTTTGATTCCAGTAATGTTGTTGGTACAAAACCAATTACTTATTATTTATACCAATTTATTACAAAAAAATATATAATTACGCTCAGTTGAAACGCTCTGGCCATATTTTAAGTAAATTATTTTTTAAAAACAATCAATTACCTCAACCTTCCGATTGCGGCTGACTGTACCCAGATATCTATGAAGTTGGCCCTATATTAAAAAAAACCACATATCATCACGTCTCTTCATCAATCATTCAGTTACATTTGACGACCTCTGTGGCGCGGTGGGCGAAGGTTCCCCTGCGACGCAGGAGGTTGCAGGTTCGATTCCCGCCTCGGGACAAATGTTTGTACGATCTGCAGGAATTTGTTCCGAGTGTCCCGGTCGTTTTCTATGTAAGTATAATAGAAAATATCTATGTATGCAATGTATTGTATATCAGTCTTCTAATACCCATAACAAAAGCTTTGACTTAGCTTGGGGCTAGATGATGCTGTAGGGATTTTCCAGCATTCTTTATTTAGTTATGAATGTCTCGTTTCCTCCTGTGTAGTTTGCCCATTATTTCTCCTTCAGAGGTATTATCGATATCATAAACCATCTGTTGTACCTACCAACAGATTAAATATGTTAATCATTTGGTCATGCTTTATTATATGTTAGGCAAATGTTATAGCTGTGTTACTGTTCTTTGTTGGCTGATTAGAGTTGGATAGGTAATGTTAAAATATACAGGATGGGGTTATATTTTGTATGATAAGGACAGCCTTAGTTTTTAATTGGATTTTTCATTCAGAGGAGACCCAATATCATAAGTGTGTAAGGGCTTATTCCAAAAATCCAATGCTATGATCCTGTCAAGTGATTTCTGGTCTTTTTGTATAGAATACTCCTGCCATCTTAGTACAAAGGGGAAGCAAACATCCAAAGTACCTTTGCATGGGATTTTTTGAATAAGCCTGAAAGTAGAGATTATTGAAGAAACCTTACTTCTAGAAGAACAAATATTCACTGTTTTATGTTCAGTAAATATACAGTTGGATATGTCACTGACTTTTAGTGAGGAAAATGATAAATATAAATGTTATTCTCAAGTGTATGTTAAAAAATAACTGTTGTATGCCTGCGCTTATGATACGAAAATATGCGCCAACCTGTATACTACCTATTATAAAGGTGATTCAACCACACCGGTGTTTTATTTATCCATCTACCACTGATCTATGAAATCGATAGATACGTTAGTTCCCTACCTACAGTCTACGAAGAAATAATAAGTCAGGAAGTGTAATTCAGATCAAATTCCACACAAAAACTAGCCCTACTTCAAACCAAAACGACGTAAGATACAAACTACCAATCACTACACAGGTTACAAACAGACGTGCTACGTGATTGGTTTAAATAATTAATTAATTTCTTCGTAGCCTACAGTTTCATATTTTTATTGGTCGGTATACAATACTATACAATATAGCTTTATTGCACCACCAAATACAAAGAAAATAATAAAAATAAAGGATCTTAATACTAACTAAATCTAGTGGCACAATCGGCGGCCTTATCGCTAAAAGCGATTTCTTCCAGGCAACCTTTGGATGGATAGGATCGGTACGTGGCGTAATTATTTAGGTTAATTATATATAAAATAATTAATATTTATGTTATGAACGTACATATATAAAAATAGAGCACAAACACACAAAAAATAGGAACAATTAACATAGAAAATACGAAATAAAAATAAAAATCAAGAAAACTATATACAATATACTAGGTATTGGTTGTGTACCTAGTGTACCTACCTATATTTATTACTGATGATGTGGTACACATAAAAACAAAAAGACTTGTTTTAATACAACTTGTTCTTCTGCCCTAATCAGTTAAGAATGTGAAGATCACATAAATCAAAAATACATGGGCATTGGCATAATTAACGTTTAATAAACTACGGTTAAAAAACGGCAATAACCAGATATTCGCCTACAAGCCTCTTCGACAATTATAAATACACAGCGTTCTACTTCAAAAATCAAATATATATGCACTTTATTTCCTTTAGTTTCGATTTAGACCTTACAACTAACTTATACGTCGATACAAAGTAATTTTATTAAATAATCACAAACTATAAAAAAAAGTGTTTACACGGTTTTCAAGCTTTTTTTGAATTAGATACGAGCTATTTTCTGGCTCAGTGGACATCGTAATCATGTCTCAGTAGGTTTATGTTGTCCCCGCGATTAGTACCTTTCTAGCTACGCACAGATTTGAATGGTGCTGCGAAACAAGTACATATTTTTGAATAGCTTCACTTTCAAAATATACGCAGTTTGTTATATGCGAACTCAAAGAGTAAGTACCAAACAAGGAGGTTTCCATTAAAATTTTTGAAAGAGGAACGACGTAGACACCACACCGTATTGTCTTTTGTTTTGTGAAAATTTTCTGGAACGTTGTGTTTTGTTTGTGTAAATGAAAGTGTTATTTAAATTGACAGCGGAAAATCTGTAAAAGGTAAGATTGCTTAATTTTAATATTTTTTTTAGTTTTCCAACTGATGGTACATGCAGAAAACATTTAAGACCATGTCTATAGATAATTGGTGTTTTTAAAAACCCTATTAAGTATGGAAATTGCCATTATCTGTAATGTAATGTAATGTATGCATAAATCATCTTTGCGTTACAATATACATGAATCTAGATGGTTTATTCCTTTCGAATCATCCGAACAATCAAGAAACCATTAATTTTGCAGAAGGATTGTTCCTACTACAAAATTAAAGAAATACTGAGCGTTGGCATTTGTTCAGATTTTGGTCTAAAAATACGGCTAACTTGTCCAATTCTACAATACTCATAACACAAGGTCTGCTTCGTTGGGCCTAGATAATGCTGTGTGAATTATTCAGCATTATTTACTATTAATTTTTCGCTCAGACACAAGCACACTGGCAGTTACTTTTTTGAGCTTCTAGATGGCGTCCAAACGGACCGAATCCCTGCTTTCTCAAGCACCATTAGAGCGGACAGTATCCGTGGAGTCATGTGAAGAAGGCGATGAAACCACTTGCAATCAATTCAGCTATGGTACAGGTATTTTTTTACTTACTAGTGTCTGCCCGCGGCTTCGCACGATATTTTCCAGGATAAAAAGTAGCTGAGAAATGTTTTTCTAGATATAGAACTACATTTATGCAATTTCAACCCGATTCGTTTGAATAGCATCGCTTTACCTACGTAGAGGCAACAAGCATCCAAATACCCATCTAAACTTTCGCTTTTATGATATTAGTAACTTCCAAACCTGAGCTACCTTTCAGCCTCGAAAATAAATTACCTATCCATAGGTACTAAGATAGACCTACATATGAAACGCGGGATCATTCCAAACTCTACCATATAGAAAAGCTAAGAGATAATAAAGTTCACGATAAAATCAATAGAGCTGAATAAAAATAGCTAAATTTTGGTGTTTGATAAAGTTGATTTCCTTGCAGGAGACGCTGTGTTTTCGGTTTTCGTCGTCGCCCCTCTTGTGGTGAGCGTTTGGAGAGGAACGTGGGGCATTATGGAGCTTCATCCCAAGCTGTTTCCCCACGCACAAACATTTCTGCTTGGAGTCATACTACACGTGTGCTTCGCCATTGTCAAGTAGGAATTAAACTAGATTTTTACAGTAATTTTTGTCTCCCGTATTCCGTGCAGAAATTAGTTTAGCTTTATCACTACATAGTATAATACAAAATCGCTTCCCGCGTTGTATGTCTGTCCCTATGTATGTATGCTTAGATCTTTAAAACTATACAACGGATTATGATGCGGTTGGTATAGATAGACTGATTCAAGAGGAAGGTTTAAAACCATTTGACACATAGAACAGCTAGTAATATAATAGAATAGAAATACTTTTTCTAAATAATTATACTATTATTTCATTATTCAAGACACACCTAAAGGATTGGTACATCTTTAAGTTGTTATTAACGGTCTCTAACTCAGCATAATGCTGGGTAAGGTCCCGTAAGAAACCTAGCAAGCCAGGTCTTCCGTTAGAACCTCATAGAGTCATTTTACGATTTCTACAGATAGCCTATGTATTTGAGCTTGTTTTGAAAAGTTAAATTATGAATTTCGTAATGTGTAATTTTAAAAACCGATAAATTTAATAGAATCCCATTTTCAGATCACAGCTCCTATCTCGCTCTGTGGAAGCGACCACTCCCAAGTCTTCATTCCGCTGGTTACAAGAGCGTGTCGTGTCCAGGGTGTATACATACGTGTTCATACTATCCAACATCATGCACTGGAGGGGAGGTTGGGGATTGTTGGACGCGACCGTTGCAGCTATTATACCTCGTACAGATGATCCTCATAGGTAAGTTTTGTTAACCAAATCTGATGTGATTATTTTCCTTAAAATTATAAAGTGACTAGGATTTTTATAAATTAACGTGCACCTACGTTGCACCTGTTTACATATGATAGTTAAATATAACCCTCGGTAATTTGCCAATTTCGTAGTCGAAAGTAATAAAATTGCTAACTGAGCTAGTTATCTCAACACATTTATTTATTTATTTTACGGTAAAAGTATTGCAAGACGAGAGTTTGTTAACATACATATTTTTGTTCGTATTCATTGTTTTCGGAAATTCTCATTATAAGGCATTATAATGTTTTTCAAAAAGTTACTATAATAGAAATAACAAAGTTAATGCCGTTTTTAGGAATTTGTTCAAGGGCCTAAATTATTATATTTGAGGTATGACACACTGTTTTTGAAATTTCGTTTATCTGTGTTCATGATGCCACGATAAAAATGAGGATCGAAGTTTTTTAAAAACCTATAATCGAAATCTCTGGAACTACAAAAGTTACTAAATAGGCTGAAATTTTGTTTCGGGCGGCCCTTATGGCCGCCAAAACAAAATTTCAGCCTATTTTGAGTAAATGTTGGCTGTAAAACTTTGGCAGTGGTAGTTTGCATGGAAACTAACATTATAAATTGTAGTATTTCTAAAGTCCACGGGAATGAAATCGCAGGTGGGTCAGCTAGTCAATGCTTTTTCATCAATTGAGATTTCAAGATTTATGCCTACGTGCTTTTAAGTGTGAATTATGTTCCCCCACAGGCCAGTCGTGATAGCAGCATTTCTGGTCATCTTCTACTTGATCAGCATATCTCTTCGATCTTCGCGCAACATCCTCGCTACCCCGTACTTCCTCGTCACAGATGGAAAGGAGCCCACTTACTTCTTTACTACGAGGTTTCAGACACAGCATGTAAGGTTTTTTTTTACAAAGACAATTACAAATTTAGAATTGACGTAGTTGTGCAAACAATGTAGACACCAATGTGCTCAGCTGATCCATATTAAATCCATCGGCAGCGTCCCCAAGATGCTGGCTGCATTGCACGTTGTATGGCAATGCTGATGCGCTGCGCCAGATAGACCCATCACACGCTCCTTGGTTAGTTAAATTATTTTCTCTTTGGCTTCGTTGGTTATCCTGAAGAACGAGGTCGTAGAAGATTTCCAAGAAGATTTTCAAGTTCCCCGAACGTTGATTAGTTGATCAATGATTTTTGGCAAGCAGTTGGATGTAGGCATTATTGCGCCCAAAAAATATAGTAGGTATATTACAGTTTATCCGACTTGTCTTATAAATTTTGTTAAAATCATCATTTGACAAAAGGTTAGTCGACTTTTGTTAGTTTGAACCAGTTTTTAGTTTTAGTTCTTTCGTGTAACCGACGGTTAGAAATCAAATCGAGAGATGGACACTTGACTTCAATAAGACCACAGATCTGAACTCACTTTGACAACTAGAGGTTAACCTAGATATAGGTTTGTTGATTCCAAATTCCCCACTTTTCCAAATAGCCCTTCACCAACATTGGCCAGTTACTATATGTTGATGAAGATGAAAACTTTCAGAAGGCTTCCCAATAAATAATTATTAGTTAAGGAACTGAGCCATAAATATTATTATGACTTAACGCGCGGGCACGGTAATATGACCCTGGGAGTAAACTGCGCAATGGTCAACAAATCAGAACTAAGGACAAAATTACCTGCTTCCTATTCCAACAGACCGCTCGCCTCGACCTTTGCTTACAAACGGCTACCACCTACAAGAATTAAAGCTGCCTAGCCACATAGGTGATCGATGTTTTTTAAAATATTTAGGGTTTTTTTAAATGTCTCCACAATTTTGAAAAAAGCGCATCTTTCAAGGACTCATATTCATTTTGTCAATTTCTTAAATTTATTTCCGCGATATTATTCTAGGTTCCAGTGATTTTTCATGCACCGTATGTACGCAAATAATGATAAGCGATGAAAGATTTAATAAATCTTACTTTTGTTACTTGTGCATTAGAAATAGATTGCTTTATTATATGTACTCTGCTGTTATTTGTAATACAATTATCATACTATAAATAACATTGTCAGGAAATCAGTGTAAAACACTAAACCTTATCTCGATGCCGGTAGATCCTTAGGTAAACCCATCGTAGGCGAGGTCCCTACAATCGTTCACGGCGGCAGCGACACAGTGTGGCTAAAGCCCAGCAGGTTAGATGCGGAAAGTCAAGCTGTAATAGCATGCTTCTGCCTGTGTCACAGCACCAAAGAATCGACGATCTCCAATACTCCATAAAGCCCAGGAGTTCTGTTGCTTTGTTGGTGAGGTTCCGCAACTGCATATTTTTACACGCATTCTCATTATTAAATGGTCATTTCCGTTTATGGATAAAAGAAAAAATATCCGAAAGAGCAGCTTCTCAGAGACTGACTACCTCGTAAGTAAGTAGGTACAGGTAGATTTACCCAATCCGAGTTCGAGTAAAATTTCCATCTCTACATTAGATCCTAGGTCCTATTAGATGTATTGATTCCCAATAAAATATAATTTATCATTAGCCAAGTCAACTGCTAATCCTATTAATTATTATGCTTCTCCTTATAAGTGCCTTATTTCATTTTCTCATCAAGGGTCAATGCCATCATCTCTGGGGGTATGCGGGCTGGGGATCACAAGGGTACAGCTTTTCTCGCACCGCTGACGCTGCATGGCCGATGACGACCAAGAGCTGTGCCTGTATAGAGGAATTATAATTAATGATTACAATAGATACCTACAATTATGTTCAAAAAAATCATCTACATCCAAAGATGTTATACTGATATGTGTAGACTGCGGGCACGATGAGGTCCTCCATACGTCAGAGATGTGGCGGGACGCAGCGATAATGTAATTAATGTTAGGCGGGCGTGCGCGCACTCAGTTTGGAGCCATGCGCGGCAGCACCGCCGGCCTGGCAGACACGCTCGCGGGCGGCTCGCGCGCCTACTCCGCGCTGCTCGCCTCCGCCGACGCGCTCTTCGCCGCCGCAGTCGTCGCGCCCGCCGTCGTCACCTACTGGAAATCCACCTGGATGCTGCTCGACCTTTACGTTTTACCGAAGCAGTCCGTTAAGTCCGCAGCGCTCTGCACCGCCGCCGGCCTCGCCTGCAATTTCTTGCTGACCGTTCTGCAAACCCAGCTGAGTGCGAGGTTACGGCCTGATAAGGGGAGGATCACGTACTATGTTGTATCGCGGGTGTACACGGCCGTGGCGGGGGTGGCGTGCGTGGCGGGGTGGCGCGGCGTGTGGAACCTGCTCAACGAGTGCACGGGCTCCAGCGCGCGCACGGTGCTGTCCACGACGGCGGCCGCCACGCTGTCGCTGGCGGCCCTCCGCGCGCTGAGGAACATCTGCGCGGCACCCTTCGCGGTCGTCGTCGACTCGCCCTTGGATTACTTCGATGTACCAACCATGTTTCGGACGGTTAGTGCTCTTTGATGGTGCGCCTCATCTAGTGCTTACCTTGAGTTGTTCCGAGTGCCTAGTGATGGAAATACCATCAGGAGTGCTTAGCTGTTAATTTTTAGGGAAAGAGTACCTTCTGTCTATCTATCTACCACAAGGGGTTATTAGCTGCTATCTCTACCTATTTCTAACCCCATTAAACATAGGTTATTAATTTATCGAAAGTAAAATGGCTCCCTAATTGGGCTTCGAATTAATATTTATATCTAACCATAGCTTCACTCTATCACAGAGCCTGGTAAAACAAATATGACAAAACTTGAAAGCCCCGATTATTTTACTAGGAAACTCCGGTCTGTTTTGTAAGCTAATAAATTTCGAGAGTGGCTGCAACGATTTATATAATACATATTCATTAAGAGCACACCCAGAAGCTTTCGTGTAAAAAACTATCGAAATTTGGTCATCCGTAGGACCTACAAAACTACTAACATATAATATTCTCTAATCAATCAATCAACAATCATAATAAATCAACCTTATTTAATGAAAACTGCTTCGGTACTTCTCTGAAATTGTGTACTACAGAAATGTAGACGAACACGAGGCGTAGCGTAACAAGAGGATTATCTGACGTAACACGCAGAATATACAGAAAACCTTGCATGTGCGTGCATGCCCTACGCCCTAGGATTGTAAATGGCACAACTAACTGGCTGTTTACTTTGTTATGGTCATGATAGCATTATTTTGTTTACCTTATTAACCAGATTAGTTATTGTAAGGTTTTTTAGTTACTTTTGCAATATCTGTAGTACTGTACGTAGTGTAGTACCTACTAATGTAATATCTGTTTTCACTAAGCATCTACATACTAACTTCTGCCCACGGCTTTTGTCGCGCTGTTTTGTGATAAATAAGTAAAATAAATAAATAATGCCGGACAATTCACACATCATTATCTAGCCCCGAACTAAGTAGAGCTTGTGTTATAGGTACTATAGATAACTGATATACATAATACAACACATTACGTAGGTAGATATTTTTATTATATATAATAACGACCAGAACACCCTAAACAAATATCTGCAGATCGTACAGACATTTGTCCCGAGGCGGGAATCGAAGAATCCCACAAACTCCTGCGTCTCAGGCAGACTTTCGCCCGAAAACAGTAGGTACTTTGGTAGTTTTTAACTACGCAACAGTTTTCGAAACTTGATCAAATTAAATATGCGGTTATTAGACGGAAAACTCTCGATAAAAATAGTAAACAAAGTCTCAAAAAACAAATTAAATATGCGGTTATTAGACGGAAAACTCTCGATAAAAATCGTAAACAAAGTCTCAAAAAACAAGACGTTTTAATTTTTTATTTAAATTAAATAAAAATCTTACTGTATTTTCTTCAAAGTAATGTCATTGAAAAAAAATGGAAAAAAAAATGGTTTTGAACTTTTAAAGGGTCTTTGATGTAGATTTTTATGCATGCTTTATTAAATTTCATGATATTCATTCACATTTTGTTTGATCAAGTTTCGTTTCGAAAAAACACTAATTACAAATTAAAGTACTAATTCCAACTTGAGTTACTCAGAACCTAGTTTTGGAGGTAGTAGGTAAGCGCCGTCAAAATATTACAAGTAAGATGAGTTGTTTTAAAGTTCAATTTAAGGTCTGGTTGAGTGCAGATAGATAAATATCTTAACTATCTCGGTATAATTAGTTTTAAGTTCCTATACGATTTGATGTCTATTATCAATCAGTGTTAATTATGGGGTTTATTTTCGAAATTATTAAAAGCGAACCAATGAATGGAACACACATAATGACAGGATTAAATGAACTCATCTGAGTGAGATTCTATCCCGTTTATTTGATTTTATATTCCTTATTATAGAAAGGTCCTCCGTCCACCCATCGCTATTTTTAAATAGGAATATATAGTTCAAGCCCATGTAGGTACCAATTTAATCTCTGAACATAATGATTGATAACTGGTACCCATAAATAACACAGGTTCTGCTTAGTTTAGGGTCTGATAATGGCTGTGTGAGTTGTCCAGCATTATTATACCTATAGTTATTGTGTGTCGAGATACCACCTACCTCTCTGCCAAAACTCATAGAAATCAATCAGTTCAGTCGTTTAATTTATATTAGTATGGATAATACGATTAGCAGGATATTTATTATTTGATACTTAGTTCATGTAATAAATATCCTGTATCTTAGTTTTAGTGTCAGTGTAAGGTATAAACAAAGTAAAATCAAACCAGCCCAGTGCAAGTCGCACATGGAGGATTCCGTTTCATAGTACATTCTATTTTTTTTATTTCTTTTTCACTTCTTCCACAAGTGGACAAAAAATTGAAGTGAATAGTAAAATACTTTTTTTTATAATAATTTAATGTATAAAATATGACTTGTCTAAGTGCTTATATTATTTTGTAAGCCTGAAGAATAGATTATTTTGACTTTGACTTTATTTCGCTTGAGAAATAACGACGGACAGACGGACAGAAAGGCTTAGTAAAAGGGTCCCGTTGGATCCCTGGAAATTTAAAAAAATATCAAAGGTCTGTATTTGCTTTGCTTTCTTGGTTGTTTTCCTACCTTCTCTGTTGTGATTTAAAATCATAATTTTTAATACTTCCATTATAATAATTCAAAGCCTATATAGTGACCTAAAGGTATTAGGTAAATCGACAAACCCAAGTTGCCTTGTGCTTCTACGACGAATAAAATGTATGAATATATTCAATGACACCTTATTTTAATAAGGTTAAAACTTTTGAAACTATCGTGGTTATTAACACTAAAGTCATTTAATAAGTTTTGCTGGAAGAAAAATCATTTCAGGTTTAAGTTCGCCTTTGTAATAATTTTCTAGAATGATGTATATGTTTTATCGTGCAAATAAATAAATAAAATATTTTGTTAACAGAATAGCCGAGACGCAGTATTATACGTCCTAGACTGTGTGTTTTCGGTCACAGTGGTGGGATCTCTGGTGGTGTTTGTGTGGCGAGGCTCTTGGGCTCTGCTGGACATCTATCTCTTCCCTGAAGAAAGTATTAAATCCTGCTGGACGTCTCTGGTAAGTTACATTATCTGCTGGAATATATGCTGTTATTATTACTATCATGACTATTATGTTAAACTAGCAGATTATTGTACGCCATTTGCTGAAACAAACATTGTTTAGGAGTCTGGAAATGTGAGAGATTCATACTAAAATCAACATTATGTCGATAGACTTCCAAACGACAATTGTTTTAGAGTTTCTCTTAACATAGGTTTATGGGAAAATAAAGTTAAAAACCGAAACCTTATCCATCGCTGAGTGATACCCTGATACACTGTTCTTTTGTTTGTTTATGGACAATAATTGAACATGAAGCGATGATAGGTCACACCTACTTCTTCTTCAAGAG
Source organism: Eupithecia abbreviata (assembly GCA_943735965.1). Classification (NCBI taxonomy): domain Eukaryota; kingdom Metazoa; phylum Arthropoda; class Insecta; order Lepidoptera; family Geometridae; genus Eupithecia; species Eupithecia abbreviata. The sequence continues at coordinate 7,087,662 of OX030982.1, read as the reverse complement.
TAATCTTCACAAGTTCTATAGTGATAAGATAACAAGCTCCATTGTGCGATGAACTTGCCCCTTGTTGATCTGAATCTCACTGGAAAACTTTCCTGTCTGTCGTGTTGAACCTTGTAAAAATAACCGGCGCAGACTTTATTCCGTGTCTGGGTCCTTTAAAACGTTGACTCGTCACGCTGTTGTCTATTTCGAACTCAAGAAATTCAACCCGTCTTATTATAACCAAGTCAACAAAATTACCCTTTCCGCTGGTGATTTAGCTAACGAAGGAAACTCGTCACGTGCTCGTCATCTCTCCAGAAATAGACCCTGAATTATCCTATTACTTACGTTCCTATTACTGCTGCAACTGCAAAACTCGTTTCGCGGAACCACGTTAACGAGGTAAACGATCCTGCTCTTTGGCGAAATGTTTATGTATGACGTATCTGTCTGTTTGTCCCACGTGCAACTGCTCAATGTCATGAACGTGGATTCCATTGTGCTCCTGATTAACAGCTGTACTTATATTTAGCCTCATTCTTTCGGTTAGGTACGTATCGTACAACACTTGTTAGTCTGAGGTCGGTTCAGTGGATGTTGAACAAGGAAGCAGGAGCGTACTTATAAAATTTTGAGGAAATGGCGTTGACATTCCAGAATCTCTTTAGAAGTCTCAAATCTCAATTCAAGGGATGAAATAAATCCTTTTTATTGTTAGCGCTGATAACCATCATAGCTGTAATCTTTTTTAGCTGAGTGATACATGAATGAGTCAATGGGCAAACCGTGCGATTGAGGATACAATTTGTTAACTGGCATCATTGAATAGAATTCGAGCTTATTTGGAGACGTTATATAAGAAGACAATGTAATGAATCCAAATGCTACAACACAATGAACGGGAAGCGATAGTAAAATCCGTTGTAGATTCGCTTTCCGGAATGCCAATGAATCATTGTTGAAAACCAGATTTTTAGGAAGTTGTAAAATTGCCTGCACCTGATTTATGTGCGTGATTATTGCATCCGAAATGTTTCAAATCGGCCGTACTCTATCACAGATGAGCGTATAGCTTGTGCCGATTGGGGGACAAGACAAGAGGATGAACCAATTGCGTTCTGAACTATTACTGATATCTGGTCACTGACTCAATGGAGCGACGCATAATGACCTAAATGCGGAAAATCTCTACCTGCGTCAGTTCGTAATATTTAATACTACTATACTTAATACTTGGTCTTACTCACATAATCTGTACTGTACCAAATGCAAGCTCTAGTAAAGTAGATCGAGCTCTCATTTGTTTTGTTTTAAAACACGAATTCGACACAGTCTACAACAAACATAGCTAACCTCTTTGACCGTCCCAGAATAAGGTGAAAGGCAAAGAAAAAAACATGAATTCCATTTTAATTTTTTATCGATTTTTCTTATACATTTTTGCGCTAATACGTCTAATCGATTAGTTATGCTCTTTCTCAAAATTTATGCTCCAACAAAGTATTATCAAAGTTTTAATTTTTTGAATATGAAAATATTCAAATTGAATAACCATGTCATTGATTTAATTAATATAGGTAGCTCCTCTTCACAAACAGCGGTATTCAGCTAACCGAAAAAAAAAATATAGTTCTGAGAATACTTCCCTCTATACTTCCGGGCTTAGGACACCATGCATATAAACCGTTGAAAAAATAAATGATAAGCTAGAAAATAAACCCCCTCCCAACATCCCCGGATCCAAGGGAGATATACCCATCGTGTGTGGTGTCTATGTGATCAGCAAAAGGTGTCCTACAACTTGGCTTCAAGGGAATTTTAAACTCTGGAACGACTCGAGACAGACCCTTGTGGTTAGGTCTCTAAAAAATCAGATGAATGAAACAAATACGGTTACGACGATTATTTGTGGCTAACTTCTAGTACCTATATCGGTTAACAGAGAGACAATAGCCTTGATTATTCTGTGTGCGGGGCTCTAAGTAATTATTAATAGGTAAAAAAAATCTCAAAAATTTGCTTAAATTAGCCATTTTAGTAACATTCCTCGAATCGTAGCAACCGCTACGAGTTCGTAGCACCTCTACGAAAAACCTCCAACTCGTCCAAAAAATAATTATTATGAATTTGCGTCAATATCCGTTCCTTTCGTAATTATTATAAACTATTTCCTACAATTCCATTGAATAGATAAGAATACTTCTAAATATTTGTCGAGACGCAATCGTCGTCGGTTCAATTACCTATTGAACAATATTTACTTGCAGTAATCGCTTAAACGCCAGACAGTCACACCGATAAACAGAGTTGATTCTAGTTCCGCCTAGAATACAGCACAATTTTGCGTGCATTAGCTACATAGTAATAGATCATTATCATCTTCATTAATAAATAATATATAACCTTTGACAAAACTAAGGTGTTGTAGGTATCATAATTTATCTGTTCTTGTAAGTATAGATAGGTGCCTATATTATTTTGAGACTGAGACAAGTACCTATTCCGATTATTTGTACAATCCTATAAATCTGAGAATGAAAGAGTATAAAGACTCTTCGAATTCACTTTGCCAAATACCTAGTAGGACGAACACAAAGATACACATAATTAATATATGTACCTAACATTATGAGTATATGTACGTCTTCGTATTCGTAGGTAATACGAGAGTGTTTATGGTATTGACATTTCAAATAGCTTACCACTTTATTGTTTTTCTATTTGTCATTAGATTGCTAACATGGTACCTTCTAACTATTATTTTATCAACGGAATCTACTGTAACTTTCCGTTTCTCTAACCGGTCTATTTTAATGTATTTACAAAAGCATTACCTTAGATAACATTAATTACAAAATGGCTTGGTGATAATCTTTCCGGTTACTGATTGAGCTACAATTTTGCATGCATACCTATACATAGATCTGATATTATGATCGCGCCGGAAACAACACCATGTGAATTATGTACGGCGTCATTTTCCGATCTGTAATTTGGTGTTACTAATAAATGATTTGTATTTAATTTGTAACTACATCTTGATTTGTCTTGACAAAATCTCCCAATGATAATAAAAGTATATAAAATATTTTCTACATTATGAATTGCTTTCGTTATTGTGCAGATAGCGGGATACTTGCTCGTGATTGTGACGTTTGCCCTGCAAGCGCCGGTGCGCTGGGCAGCAGCGAGGCTGCACGGCGCCCCTCGTCTGCTGCTGGCTGACGTGTACCACCTCGTCTCCTTCTTTGCGACCGTCAACGTGTGGAGAGGCGTTTGGGGACTGCTTGATGTCTACTTTTTCCCAGGTTTGTATCACTATTACGCTTAGAGTTCTCAAATGTGCTCTTAGTTTTTCCTTTCTTGTCTGTCAACTCAGTCGTCTTGACAAATTACAGCCCAACGTGAGTTTAAAAAAAAACGGACTAAGGTCTAAAAGAAATAAATGACTTTGATGTTTGATTAAATGAGGTATTTGACTCAAACATCCAAGTCCTTTGTATAGTTGCTATTTGTATTGTACGTCATGGTTAAAATATTCAAGTAATGATCTAACCAGATCAGGCTTAACCTACTTAAAACATGATTTACCGAATTAACCTCACATTTCCATCCACAGAAACACCAAAGCTGAGTAACTGGTGCTCCCACGTTGTCAGCCTTGCCCTACTCATCCTACTGAACTGCTCCAACTCAGTCCTGGTCCGAGGGGTCTACATCGACGCAGAGGAGCCCGCGGGCGAGTGTGTTGTCTTCCCATGCCACTACCTCCGCCTTTACTTCCACAAAGAAAGGACCAAGAAACGCCATAAACGAGCTTTGACCGCCGCTGCCGTAGCTTCCAGAAAATCGGAAGAAGCGAGTTTACCTTTACAGATGCCTGAAGAAAAGGTCTAGTAGACTTGTGTAATGTACTGTGCTTATGGGTGTTGCAGTTTGAGTGAACCGTTTGAAGTGGACGTTTCAAAAAGGTATTAACTTTAGTAATACTGAGCAAATATTGTATCATAATAAAAATCTGCTAATCCAGCTAGAACATTTTCATAATCAGCAGACTTAAATGGAAATTAACAATTTTGTAACTAAATGTAGTAAAATAGATTTTATTATTATTATCTATATCAGTCTATACTATACCAACATGGATTTTGTAGGAATACGTTTACAATTCACTCGCAGATGAATATTATTTGCAGTACCTATATAAGTCAGATTCATGTAAAGAGCATTCAGCTTAGTGTAAATAAGTTATCGTAGATAAGCTGTGTTATAATAAGTAACTTAAGTATTATACGATTACGATGTACAATAAAGTTGATTATTGATATGTTTTCCATAGTTTCATTTAAGCAACACATATTTGTTTCAATGGAAACACGTAATATTTTCTTTTACTTCGCTCGTTTGAAAACGTTGACTTTAGTGAGAAAAATCGTGGTTTGCTCACATGGTAAAAAGTTGTATGTGAGTGGATGTTGTTTTCTTGTGCCTGCTAAATGCCTCGCTAGTTCAAGAGATAATATTGCTTGTTGAATAAATAACTATAATTCCACGTGTGAACAAAAATCAAAAAATCATTTGCTCACTGTTTTTGAGCAGCAAAGTCACAGTTTTCGATCTGGAGTGGTGAAAAAATCTATTATTAATTGATCGATCCTGTAGGTGGTCTAAACTCAACAGAAATAAAAGTGATTCATACTCGAAGAAAAACTAGGTAGAGTAGGTACCTACCTAATGTATAATAAATAAAAAAGATTTGCTTCTATTATACCTACATAAGTTCTTGTGAGTGCGATTTGAGTGCTTCGAGTACATACATATTACTCACTCGAAGCAAAACGTCTACCTAGGTTGAGTGACTACTCCATCTAGTTATGCTTAATATATTAATCACTACTACCGAGGAAAACTTATTACCAAAGCATTTGGATTAAAATATAGCAGAATAGTAGAAGCTTATTATTATATCTTAGTTAGATTGGTTTCGCCTGTAGACTTGGCAGTTTTCAGAATATCAGAGTTGTAAACTATCTCAAAGTCTAAAATCAGGTAAAAAAATACTTTATTTTCGTAAAAGTACTTGCCTAATCAAAACCGTATAGTAAAATCGGTGTAGCCACGTTTCGTTGTATATTCCCAGTTGGTGAGGTCACACTTCTCAATCTTACACCCTGGGGAGCCCGCGGTGGTCAGCCAGTCGATCCTGGAACGATATTACCGATGTTCAATTTCCCATGCAATTTATTTTATTAATTAAATTTTAAATTGGTTTGTTTCAAAGCCAAGTACAGACCGATGGTACGGGGTGTAATGTAATATTCGTCGCGGGCATGATATGTGTGCTAAAATCCGTCTCGTTGTTCGTTGCGAACGTATTTTTCTCCGTTGTAAATACTGTCCAAACAAACGCTCGCTGTGTAAAACTATACATTATGTTCAGTAAAGCTGGTCATGTCATGACCCACCTTAGTGAATTAAAATCAGACGCTCTATTAAACTAACAAATCAATGTGGTTATGATAAGTGTGCAATAAATACAAATCAATTTATCCATTGGAACGCTTCCAAAATGAATCAATCAATAAACCTATTTATAGCAGTATTGAACTTCCTGTAAAGTTTGGAGCCAATTTGTGTCTCCGAAATGACAGGAATCTTAATAATGAGCAGGTGAGATAATTAGCGCATAAATCTCGTCAAGTGCTGATAGATCCGTGATTGAGTGACGCTTCCTGCCAAGATTACAAAGTTTTAAGAGCTGATTTCACCAAGCAGCCAACTTAGTTTTAAAGAATAAAATAGTATAAATTAATTGTGTAGTAAATTTTTTATTGCAATATCTTAATAGCGAGTTTCAAAGATCCTCAATGGTGACACAAATCATATCAATGCTTTATCGGAATATAGAAACGTTGATTGCTTTTAAAGGGTTTGGTTACATCCGGCCTAACTATAGCCTAAATTAAACACACACTCAGTAAATTAACTCACATTTGGTCCATCTCTGCCTTGTACCCTTGTATCTTGCCGACGATGGTTCCTTTCTTGGAGTTCTTCACCCAACCGCCGAGGCCGAGTTGCTCTGCCACCTCCTTGCAGTATTTCGTGAAGAAGCAACCTGTATTAAAACCATATTATGTCTGTAGAGATTGTGGATCTTCCGGTGTAGAAAAGTAACTGGACTTCCTCAACAATATCCAGTAGCGATGAGGATATTTTTTTATATTCAATTCAAATTCTGTATTTCCCGACAACAAAGGTCCATAGATATTACCGCGGATGACGTCATCGTCGGCCGAAATACTGGTCTCTTGCATCGGTATCGGCAGATATGTCGATCCATAGTTTTTTTTATATCATTTTTTAGAGATCCTTTATTCTTCGATGTTACGAAACCATCCGTGTGCAAATTGACTCGTACTTTGGTTTGGTTTTAAGGTTGTTATGGGACCACCTTCTCGGGATCATTCTCTTTACAATGGCGAAATAATTCTCCAGATCCGACCATAATAATAACGAAAACTCGATGAACATTCATAAAAATACATACAGCCAACAAAATTCAAGGTTTTCCGAGCACCACGAAGTTATCGCAGGTCTTTCGACGTTAGAAACATAGTTTTACATTATTGGCATCTAACAACATTAAAAAAAACAAAACCGAGTAATTTTTTGTGACTTAGAATGTTTTAGATGACTGGTCAAATAAGCCTCCCCCAAAGATCGCCGTAATGTAAAGTAAAAGTAAAAAATCATTTATTTCTTTAGGCTTACAAAATAAGCACTTAGACAAGTCATATTTTATATATAAATTATTATCAAATAACATTATTTTACTGTTCACTTCAATGAATGGTCCTACGTGACCTGCATCCAGCGCTTGCCCGCATCGATCACGGTCGTCGGTCCTCCTTGCCCATATCTACCTCATAAATGACTTACAATCCTTACACTAGAATTAGTAATTACTACGCTAATAATGGAGTTACAGAAACGTCATTTATATTACCTTGTCCTTGTCCTTTATTATAGGTACTATCTACGAGCTTGTGCAATTAACTTTATAGAAGCTGTATGTAGACCAGTTACTTTATGTTCACAGTATTTTTCATTGTATTATTCTACTATCCGTGAAAACGTTCAATAAGCTTTTTAGTATTAACCAATTTGTTAATCTGTTATTTATAAGTTTCTGGTTTACGTTCAAATAAATATAAATAAGTTACTGACTCTATGTTAACTCTACTTTCCTAAAAAGTACAATAATTGCAATTGTATGTTGCTCAAAGCTGATAGATCATTGACAACGACCTAGATGCCCTAGCGCTATTTTTATACCTGTGCCGAAACATTGATTTGATTGCACCGATGTAGACGAGATAGTCTGTCATTAATCAATGCACAAATTGAATAAACTTCTATCAAAAATAAAAAATCCTAAAGATTGTGTGATAAGATTATGTGTAACTTTCAAGTTGAAATTAAGTCAGTCTCCTTAGGTACATCTTTCTCTATCTTCGCTAGAAGATAAGCACAGATTTTATATGACTTTGTAATAAAAGATACTAATAACGGTTTGAAGTCAATTTATATGAATACAGCACTACCTTAAAACTAGAATCTTTCGATAAAATGAAGTTAGCAAGCCGTTATAGCTATATAAAAACCACAAATAAAACCAAGACCTAACCTGCCTGGTCATCAATATTATTCTATGGTTTAACCGAAAGTTAGACAACTCTGACAATGTTCGCCGTTATATTTACAAACCTTGGACTTGTCCGTAAACTTCGAATTCCACACTAGCCAGCTGCGTAGGGTCCTCGGTCCCCATTGTAACAAATTATCAACACAATTATTAACAAATACAAACAACGCTTAACGATTCGATGCTTTCACTGCCCGCCCGGCGAACGAAACTCGAGTGTTGGCCGCCCGCCCTAGATAGCAAGTACGCACATACGTCTTTCTTTGTGGTTGGCTGGTGGTATATTTCTAGATATTGGTAGTTATGGTACATTATCTTATATCTTAAATGGCGGTGGGTAATAAAATAAACCGGTAATATAAGTCAATACCAGATGAATGACTTTATGATTGCAGCATTGAGCTTTACCAGATAGACCATCTATAATAAATAAATAGGATTCTATACATAAATGAAATATAAATAAAAGTAGTTAGGTCTTCTTTTGTTATATAACCACCGAAGATATTGTTTTTATTCCAATGATTTATTTATCTTAATGAAAATGAAATTGAAAAGTTTTTATTTCCTTAAGCTTACAAATAAGCACTTAGACAGGTCATATTTTATACTATTAAATTATTTTATAGTTATAGTTCACTTCCACTAGTATGTTCATAACTTATGTACATTTGATTTGATTTGATCCATAATACATTCATTGTTTGTGAATCAGGTAATATTACTGTGAGTCCATGAGACTTATTTAAGAGCCCTTTTTTGCCACTTGGGCACAACACAGTACAAAATTTTAAATAGATATTTAAAAACTTTCGAATCAACAATCTAAATTATTTTCTATCTAATCTAAATATCACCATCATTGGACCTTAACATCCATATAAAATAGTTTATAGTAGTGTAACTTACACTACTATAAACCATCTTTTGCAAAATAAGCACTTATGACGACCGATGTGACGCGGTGGGCGAAGGTCCGCCTGCGACGCAGGAGGTTGCGGGTTCGATTCCCGCCTCGGAACAATTGTGTGTACGATCTGCAGATATTTGTTCCGGGTGTTCTGGTCGTTTTCTACGTATAATAATAAAAAATATCTATCTATGTAATATATTGTATTATGTATATCAGTTATCTAGTACCCATAACACAAGCTCTGCTTACCATGGGGCTAGATAATGCTGTGTGAATTGTCCAGCATTATTTATTTATTACTTATGTATGTATGTACCTACCTACAATGCAGCACTGTAAGATTGACTGTAAGTGCTTATTTTGAAAGCCTAAAAACATAAAATATTTTGATGTTGATTTTGTTCGATTAAAAGATGACCAATTCGTTTAATAGTATTGATATTAATCAGAAAAATACAAAGGTTTAGTCAGACTAGAAGCAGGAAGGTTATATTAATGAAAAGTAACCTATATCATCCACTCGGCATTGTTCGACATGTAATAACTTCCCTCCCACAAGTACATCCTATTTCGAGTACCTATACCACTCGAAACATTCATAAAACATACAACAAATTAGTAGTTAGTAGGGTCCGTCAAGAAGGAAGCGGCGCGGTGGAGTGGTCAGTTCCGTCCAATCACAATTATCACTGATTGCTCAACTATTTCCTAATAAAGCCTGTCCGAGCGATGTAGGTGAAGGATTTCATATCTGATTTTTCAGTGAGCATATTGTTACTTTCAAGCTCCTTCTAACAGAGGCCAAAGAAAGACCCTATGTTTGCTAAGCTGGTGGAAGGTAAGTACTTTTTTATATACCCGGATCTCTTAGATTTTCTTAGGGTGTTATGTTATTCTAACTACATAAAAGTAGTTAGATAGGTTTAATCATCTAACCCTTCGGTATTCAATTAGTTAGGTTTATTGTCGTTTTCTATGTATAATAAAAAATATATATCTATGTAATGTATTGTATTATGTATATCAGTTATCTAGTACCCATAACATAAGCTCTGCTTACCATGGGGCTAGTTAATGCTGTGTGAATTGTTGTCCATCATTATTTATTTTTTTATTTATTGCTTTACAAAAATATTTTATGAAGTAAGTACCTATGTATGTATTATAAAGTAGCTAGGTACTCCGTAAGATGAATTATTCCATAGTTTACCTATGGCTACATAAAACTTCTGTACTCTATTACGTAGAACGATGATGAGTAGGGAAGTTCGCTGAGTTACATCCCGCCTTTTAAAGATTTTGGGGTTTACACCACAGTAGAAGGAATTGATAGACCGAGCCCATAGAAAAACTAGTATATTCGAATAGTACGGTACCTAATAAATGAAGAGTAGAGTGCCTTTATAGTTCTACTTTCACGCGAAGAGATAAAGGAGAGCTTCCAGTGGCACCCCCTAAGACCCGGCACTCAAATGCCCCAACCCTTGTACCCCCGGGTTAAGAGGGCCTTGGGAACATCCACACCTACGTAGATAGGTAATATTAACTTAAAGCTTTTGAAACTATCATGGTTATTAACACTAAAGTCATTTAAAACGGGATATTTACCATGATTTGATTTTTACCGGTGGTAGTGGTAACGTTCGTAGCAAAAGACAAAAAATGACGGTAGATCGGTATGTCTGCCCATAAAAACTTACTCGCAGTCGCAGTGCCTTCAGTTATTCCGTGATCATGGCGCATGAAACTGTGCCGAAATATTGGATAACTCAAAAATCAAATCTAACATGATTTGATTTTTGAATTATCCCATATCCCGTTTTAAATGACTTTAATATTAACTTAGGTAAGTAGTTTTGCAGTCGCCTAGGTACTCTAAATTATACGATACATATATCAAGTGTGGCTCCAGTTTAGAAGGAAGGGTGTGTGTGTTATTTATTGTATAACTTATCAAAATCGAAAGAAACATACCTACTGGTAATAATCATCCTAGGTAGATAGGTAAGTAAAGTACTTACCTACGTTTTTGAATTATTTAATTGAGTTTAGTAATATCCCTATAAAACTTAGAGGTTTATTGACATCGTTATCTGTTTAGGAAGCTACATTCCGGTAAGTTATAGTACCGAAATGTCCTAAGCATAGCAAACGTCAATCTAAACTCTGTTCTGTTTTCAGGCGCGGTCCTAGGGGGTGGTCACGGGTGTCATGACATGAACTACCTAAACTAACGAAAAACTAAAATTAACACGTCTGATATTCCACAAACACTCCCGATGCACTGCAAAATCGAGGCAGTCCCAATATCATCCTAAATACCTTGTTGTACTGTTTTATGTCCATAGGTCTGTTCTAAAACACAAGGAGTTTCCCTCGGTAACAACCATAGCGTCAGCCAGGATGGGGTGATTGATGATTAGGCAGGGTTATCATAAATTCTTGACCTTAAAATGAGTTATTGCGCCATATCAGTCGAGCAGTAGAAAAATTCGGAACGAAAATAAATATAAATTTTTGAACGAATACGTCTGAGATAGCTGTCTGATAGAAATGAATGTCAAAATCAAAGAAGTTGTCAAAAATCAATCAGTATTTTCAACCCTATCTGTTTATAATAAAGACGATTTTGATTTAATAAACAGCTGTTCTTGAAGTTATTATTTCGTTGCTTTCATTTTTCCTACGTTTTTCTTTCAGTCAGTCTTACTCAGTCACTTACGTAGGTACGTAAACTTTATTCTCTTTGGAGTAATTTGTTGTTGCACTTGTGAGTTAAATTTACAGCATATCTGTGGAAACAGCTCAATTAGAAATTTGGTCCTAACATTCTGATTCGATTTCAGCAGCAAACAGCGGAAATCTTCCTACGAATTTCGGTAATCGATATCGGACACCGGCTATTTACATAGAACACACTGGCATGGCGCTGCTGACGGGTTTTCGCGTAAAAATGCCGGACGTAGAGATTATTTGTGACAGTGGAGACCCTGCATTGGATTCTGCAGTCCACAACTGGATGAAACATGACCGGGTAATTCAGAATTTATCTGTTTGTAGCACTGGTCACAATACTTAGTTGGCCTTGACTATCGCTAAATACTCCGACCTTCCCTTTCAGTACTTAGGTATTTACTTGATTGCCATAATTAAATAGATGTCATAAGTTAAAGCTGAGATCAATGAAATTAACAAACAATGAACACCAACAAAAGATTGATTTATGTTCTAAGAAAGCGTTTCCATTGAATCATGCAATTTATTTAAAGATTGATACTATAATAAATTACTTACTTGTTCTTTAGAAAAGCGCTGTCCTTAAACTTAGAACTTGGTTACAGAATCCAACAACAATGAAAGAGGTGGTGCAGGATGTTCAGGAAATGAACTGGAGTAAGCTTAAAAAGACTATGCTGTCTCGGCAGAAGTTTGGCACTGCTGGTATGAGGGGGAAGATGGCAGCAGGCTTTAATTGCATGAATGATCTGGTCATTATACAGACAGCACAGGTAATATTTAAATCTATTTTTATCAGGTAATTTGAAATTAGAATTAGCATTGAGTTGAATCCTAAGCCTATCAGAACTCATTGATTGTGCCTCCTTGGGAAGACATGGGGGGGCTCTATAACCACATTTGGCAAGAAGATTGGTGATTGCACTAGGTTCCCTCAGTAAAGCATCTACAGCCTGGGTCAGAGTGATCAATTCTTAAGACGCTATGGCTTAACAGTTGAGATATCTTTGTTGGAGTATTTTGGCAGGGCTGATGTATGTGACATACATCATACATACATCACTGCATAAACTTTAGAAGACCTATTACTCAGCAGTAGATAAAACCAAGCCGCATAATGATAATTTGCTTTATCCCAGCTTAGCCTGGCCTTGTCTGGTATATTATAAATCTCAGTAGCTGCTTTGTATTTGGCATGCAGTAGAGTTGCCATGCCCACTTTTTCAGTTATGTTATTGTGTAAAGGAATCCCTGACAATGTTTTTTGTTGTTGTTGATGATGTAGCCATATTGTATTGTAAGCAATGCAGGTACCTCAGAATGTTGTATTTTATTGATTAATTACAATGCAGATCATGGGTACAAATTGTCGGTATTTACTTTTCACTTAACTAGTAGGTATCCATAGCACAAGTTCTATTTGTTTTAGTGTGAGATGATCTTGCGTTGATTGTTCAGTGTTATTTGTTCATATTTCAGGGTCTCTGTTCATACCTTCAAAAGCAAAGCAATCAGGATCAGTTGCACAATGGAATTGTTATTGGTTTTGATGGAAGACACAATAGCAAAAGGTTGGTTGAAGAAAACTCACGATATTTATTCAAAATTTTAATAATACCAATAGATATTGACGACCTTTGTGGCACGGTGGGCGAAGGTCCGCCTGCGACGCAGGAGGTCGCAGGTATTGTATTATGTGTATCAGTTATCTGGTACCCATAACACATACTTAATGCTGTGTGAACTGTCCTCCATTATTTATTTTTATTTGATTCCTAAGTGGTTGAAGATCTTTATAGAATTTGGGTTGGGAGGTTCTTTATCGGGGTAAGAACAAAGGCAATTTTTTATACGGGAGAAGCGTGTGCGTACTTGCGGGCAAAGGCCAGTACCCAATTATGTAAAAGACTAGGTATTTTTATATGTATATCTTATCTTGCTAGTTGCTATTCAACTTAACTATAACCAAAAACAACATTAATCAATAAGTTTATCATGTTAAGATTCGGCTCGCATAATCTTTATTTCTGTGACGGTATATATAAGGTATATGTGAGGACGTCACAGAAATAAAGATTCAGTCTATTTATTTATTTTCAGATTCGCAGAGCTAACAGCAAAGGTTTTCATATCAGCGTCAATCCCTGTCCATATCTTCTGCGAGGTGTGTCCAACTCCTCTGGTTTCGTTCGCGACCGTGAAGCTTGGCGCTGCTGCCGGCGTCATGGTCACAGCCTCTCACAACCCGAAGGAGGATAATGGATATAAAGTGTACAGGAGCAACGGAACGCAGATTATAGCGCCGCAGGATGACAATATATTGGATGAGATACTGCAATGTTTGGAGTGAGTTTTGATGTTAGAGACCTCGTCATTGTCATCCTCATTTTTAAATTGCCCTGTTAGTATGTATGGGACAAATCATCCAACTAAATTTTAGAATAGTTATCTAGCGATGATGAAAGATGTGACCGATGTATGTATCGTATTTTTTAAAACACTTCTGTCCGCCGTTTATCTCGGCTCAGCTTTGGTAATGTGGTCCTAGCATATCCAATCATGCAAAAACGACTATTTATAATATTTAAGTACATTTGCAGAGTCCCATGCGAAATTTGGCAAAAAGAAGATATATTTAAGAACGAGCTCGTCAGTGACTGCCTAAAGGACATGACGACAGCATACATGTCCTATATAAAGGACAGTTTGTCTGAAGACATTCTGCGGGATAATAAGAAGGCTGCCATTGATATCGTCTACAGCGCTATGCATGGAGTGGGATATGAATTTGTTGTGAAAGCGTTTGAAACTGCTAATTTGAAGGTACCTACTAGTCAATACGCCCTGCGTAATGAAAGAAAGAAAGAAAATATTTTTATTTACCTTAAAACTACCATACACAACAAACTTAAAACTACGCAATTTAATACTACATATGTTACAAATTATTGTGTGTAGCAGTGTTCATGGTAAATATGGCTTTCAATCAGCATTGTGCTAGATGCACACTACACACACATAATGTGTCCACCCAGCACTGATTTTCAGTGAAGACCAGAGGGATCGTTTCACGTCACGGTCGTCAGGTGCGTGATTTATACATCAAACAAAATTGCAATACATTATACAATACTTACTTATACTTGTGTAAATATATTCTATCTTTATTCATTCTAACCTAAGTAATACAGGTACCCAAATATAAGACCAAACAATATTGCAATACTAATGCTGGACAGTCCGGCGGCTGTGGCTTGCTTAATGGTGCATTGCTCAATCGTATTTCGGAGTATGTGAATAGACAAGTTGCAACTTATCGATTAGATATTTGATCTTGAGCAGCGGATACCGCTTGTGCGATGCTCCTTCAGTCAGGACATACCGTGCCGGTATACCTTTTTAATAGTCATAATCGATCGATTTGATTGTGCAATTCATAGAATGACTGTTTCATTGTTTGTCTGGCGTTCTTTTTCTTCGAATGTTCCGAATGCACCCACATTCGGATCATTCGAAGAAAAAGAACCAATGACCGATGGGAATACTTTAACCTAAGTCAATAATCGCTGAATAGTATAGATTGTGGGGTACAGTATCATCATCGGCCTATGTTAGTCTACCGCTGGAAATTGGTCTCCCCTAATGGTAACATATTCATTCTTAACATTGCCGAAGGAAGCCTTAACATAATCAACTTGTTCGCAGCGTCCAAAAAGCGTACCGGAGCAACAGTCTCCGGACCCCGACTTCCCCACAGTCCAGTTCCCGAACCCTGAGGAGCTGGAGTGCTTGTCTCTGGGCATGGCGCTGACCAAGAAGGAAGGCGCGCGGCTGCTGCTGGTCAATGACCCCGATGCGGACCGCTTGGCCGTCGCAGAGTACGATAACAGGTATGTTTATACTTAGGATAACTTTCTTAGCTACAGGTTTTTTTTCTTAGTAACAGGATCCAAACCCCGACATCTACGGTGGTCGAGACCATGATCAAACTGCGATCACAAATACTTGTGATTTATGGGATGAAAAGTATGTTTTATTCCAGCCCCAGATATACCTGCAGGCAAAATTTCAGCCCAATCTGTTCGTTCGTAGTTTTAGCGTAATGAGGTAACAAACATGCATACATTTAAACATCCAAATTTCGCAATCTACAACTTATAATCCGATTTCGTTTCCAAGATATTTTTTGTCAACAAAGACATTTATGAATTAAAACTTAACAAACATTGATAATAGAAAACAACGAGGTAATCGGTGTATAGCATGAAACTTTTTTGTGGGATTGGTACCTTTTTGCCCGCTTTCACCTTTTCCACGTCATTGGTGGGTAATAAACTTAAACGAGCCCAGATATGATATGCAACCAGATCGATATACGCGATAAACATAACCCTCTGTAATACCACATACAAATAAGGTTCATAATGTTTCAGCAACGACTCCTGGAAAATATTCACGGGCAACGAGATGGGTTCTCTTCTCGGCTGGTGGGTGCTAAAGCAGTACTGGCAGCGACAGCCGGACGTACCTCCCGAGGACGTGTATGTGATCGCCAGCGTCGTCAGCTCTAAGATGCTGGCTGCCATCGTGCGCGGACGGGGCGAGTTCGTAGAGACTCTCACTGGGTTCAAGTGGATGGGTAGGTTCAAGTAGCTTTGTTAATAAGAACAATACAAGCTGTGGCTTTCGATCATTTCTGTGTTATCTCCACGTCGCTCGTCAGTTCTAAGATGCTGGCGGCCATTGTTCGCGGACGTGGCGAGTTCGTAGAGACTCTCACTGGGTTCAAGTGGATGGGTAGGTTCAAGTAGCTTTGTTAATAAGAACAATACAAGCTATGGCTTTCGATCATTTCTGTGTTATCTCCAAGTCGCTCGTCAGTTCTAAGACGCTGGCCGCCATTGTTCGCGGACGTGGCGAGTTCGTAGAGACTCTCACTGGGTTCAAGTGGATGGGTAGGTTCAAGTAGCGTTATCAATAAAAACAATACAAGCTATGGCTTCCGATGACGTGTATGTGATCGCCAACGTCGTCAGCTCCAAGATGCTGGCTGCCATTGTTCGCGGACGGGGCGAGTTCGTAGAGACTCTCACTGGGTTCAAGTGGATGGGTAGGTTCAAGTAGCGTTATCAATAAAAACAATACAAGCTATGGCTTCCGATGACGTGTGTGTGATCGCCAACGTCGTCATCTCCAAGATGCTGGCTGCCATCGTGCGCGGACGGGGCGAGTTCGTAGAGACTCACTGGGTTCAAGTGGATGGGTAGGTTCAAGTAGCGTTATCAATAAAAACAATACAAGTTATGGCTTCCGATGACGTGTGTGTGATCGCCAACGTCGTCAGCTCCAAGATGCTGGCTGCCATTGTTCGCGGACGGGGCGAGTTCGTAGAGACTCTCACTGGGTTCAAATGGATGGGTCGGTTCAAGTAGCGTTATCAATAAAAACAATACAAGCTATGGCTTCCGATGACGTGTACGTGATCGCCAACGTCGTCAGCTCCAAGATGCTGGCTGCCATTGTTCGCGGACGGGGCGAGTTCGTAGAGACTCACTGGGTTCAAGTGGCCCATCCACTTAGGTTAGATAGATAAATAAATAAATAATGCTGGACAATCCACACAGCATCATCTATCCCCAAGATAAGCAGAGCTTCTGTTATGGGTACTAGATGATTGATATACTTAACACAATAGATTACATAGATAGATATTTTTTATTATACATTGGTAACGACTAGAACACCCGGAACAAATATCTGGAGATCGTACACACAATTGTTCCGAGGCTGAAATCGAACCCGCAACCTCCTGCGTCTCAGGCGGACCTTTGCCCACCGCACCGCAGAGGTCATCATCAGATAGATAACACATTTATCCGACACTGCAGCACATGATACAAAGGTTGCAATAAGAAGGGCACATCATAACACAGATAAAATTAAGAAACTATATTGTTCCCTAACTTATTAGTTATAGTAATAGTATAAACAATTTAAAAAGTAGAGATTTTGAAATTGTGTGTATGCTGCAGCCTGTCAAAAAGGCGATAGCTCAGCGAAAAGCTTTGCTTTAAGTGCAAAACACTGACAGGTGGAAGTAGCTTCTCTTCTTCATCTTATTTGTCACTAAATTTAAAATTAGTTATCAGATATCCATAATTGTATAGACATAATTGAATGTAAACATTAGTTGGAGAAGCCATTGGTTCCTGAAACACAGTTTTTTACTTGTTCAATGGCCTATGGACCCATATTGCCTGCTTCACTGTCTATTTTGTCAATAAATAAAAATTTTACATTTACTTTTACTAAGAACAATACAAGCTATGGCTTAAATACATGTGGCTTAAATGTAATGGCATAAAAGTCGATAGAAAATGAACCAATGAGCGGCTAAAATAATATGGGTTTATTCATAAGTGATACACTCACTGAAAATAAAAAAAAACAAATCTGTATAGACCCTCAGGAATGTGCTATGTAGCTAACTCCTAACCTGTATAAGTAAAGTTAGCTAATAAACCTTCTAAAGCTCTGTGTCAAATAAAACGTGATTTGATCAAATTTATCAAGGTATTTGATACGTATTCCCAACAGTGGGTGAAGTCAGATTGCAGATGCTGAATGATAATGAATCTAAAGAAACCAAACATTCCTATTTTGACTTTTCTCCAATCTCTATGAATTTTCTTACAGACTATGCAGACAGATTGTGAAAAGCTAGTTAGCTTTTTACATAAATAGATAACGTTCTTCATATGCTGTGCCTTTATGGCAGTTTCAGAAGTTTGACAAAAAATATTAGAAAATTTAGTTTCTTCAAATAAAGTTGCACCTAATGTAGGACTTTGCTAAAGAAACTGCATTGTTACAGGAAATACGACTCTATTGCTACAGCAACAAGGCAAGGTTCCGTTGTTCGCGTACGAAGAAGCAATAGGGTACATGTGCGACCCACAAGTTCCGGATAAGGATGGAGTATCGGCCGCAGTTCATGTAAGCTTATAGCAAAGCAACATTATAAAAAAAATAGTTTCTGTCCGTCATTTCATGCGCCATAATTACGGAATAAGTACTTTAACACTCGAAATAAAATACTTAATCATCAATAACACAAGAAAGATAATATGCGCTGTAAAACAGTAAGTAAAATAGAAGTAGGTGACCATCGTGTGCGGCAGTAGCAAATGGGCCTAAGCTCAGTATAATGTCACCTTGAGAAAAGATAGTATTTTTCAAATTCAGTCCCGGTTACTTTGATACTATTTACTTCTTCCACTATTGCTAAAAATAAATTGTAAAAAAAATATTTTCACTATTCCTTATAGTAATTTATAGTTTTAAGTTTTACTTCTCTTTGTGCTTAGTTTGTAAGCCTAACGAAATAAAGTTTTTGATTTTTCATTTCTGATTACCAACGCATAAAGCGGATGTTATGTATAGAAACAGCATCTAATTTATTTCTACCCTGCACCACTCTTTGAAATAAACTTTTAAATATCTTCTCTTTTCTTCCACCAGGTGGCATCACTGGCCTCAAACTTGTACTCCAACGGATCATCCTTAAAGGAACAACTGACTGCACTGTACAAAGAGTACGGCTACCATCTCTCTCATAACTCCTACTACATCTGTGAGGACCCCGCTATCATTCAGAAGATATTCAGGAGGATTAGGAACTATGATGGACCAGGACTGGTATGTTAATCACGTAGCTAGTAAAATATGAAAGAGCCTGCTTAACTGTTGGAAACCACGCTCCGATACTATTGGCCATGATCTATCAGTCATACACAAAATAATTGGGAGCAATTGTGAGAGTGTTATTCCTTGCATATGGGTGGTTTACAATATTGTAGCCAGTTGTTGGATGGCAAATTATTATTACTTCTTTACTTCTAGTAATTATTACTTTTAGTCTTCTATGACAGAAATGGCACATACTACGGGATTCACCCGACTATGCTTTTAAATAAATGCAATTATTATGATATAAATAAATCTGTATGAAAGTGTTTACGTTCAAGTTTTGTGTTGTGAGTATGTAGGTTCTCTACGCTACTAGTATACGTTCAATTCAAACGATATAATGGCCTAGTGTCATCAAGTTTTCGAAATTTGTGACATTAGCTTGTTGTTTCTGTGGTATCTGAAGTCTATGGGTATCATGACTGGTCTACTTCTTTTCAAATATAATAACTTGTTTCAGTACCCTACAATGGTGGGGTCTTCCGAAATCGTTTACATTAACGACTTGGCAGCTGGCGTCAAAATATCAGAGAAGACAGAAGGAGATGCGCATTTGAGTAAGTAATTAGTATTACTTTATTGCGACGATTTCTACATGTTCCTTTTTGAAAGGTACTGAGGTAATGAAATTTCATTGCTTCTCTAGTCCTCATACAGACAACTGTTTTTATTTTCGAAATCTGTCATAGAAATGCTAGAACTAGGTACTCCTCTGTGAATACCGTATCGCACTGTCTTAGCTTACCGCATCAAGCTAGCTTCTATCTGCCTTTATCATCTGCAAGCATCATCATTTACTACTCAGTAAAGTTACGTGTGAAACTTCATCACTCAGTTAGAAAACTTTATATCTCTTTTTATTTGATGAACGCCAGCTTAATACATAAACACCTGCTTAAATATTTAATTGTTCTATTTTGCAGAAGTCCTCGGCACAGGCTTAGACCAGGAGTACACGAGCGGAGAAATGGTGATGTTCCGCACCAAGAGTGGACTCAGCGTCACCGTGAGGACGAGCGGCACTGAGCCTAAAGTCAAGTACTACACAGAACTCGTACATATGGCGGATGCAAAAAGGTAACTAACCCAGGACCTGACAGGGTTTTTATGCAGTGTGTACCCACTAAGATACTACACCTAAGAACATACTTGTATGGATAAAATCACAATAAATGATATGAATATGAAAACAATAAGAATTATCGAGAAATGGCTGTCACCACTCAGAATATTCTATGGCAGAGCAGTGTTGCGATAAATTATTTTTGACGCGCAGAATGTCACACGCTAGTGAAAACTGTGAAAATATATTATACATTTCCTATCAACACTATAGTTTAGATTTTCTTTCTTTTCAGTGATGTAGACGAAGAGGAAATGAGGATTAAACTCAAAGCCATGGTCCAGGAATTCGTGGAGGAATTACTGGAGCCCGCAAAACATGGGCTGAGCAACGCGCCGGCGGCACTCGAAGCCACAGAGTAATTACTTGTAAGGCAATTTTATTCTTCCACATTTTATTTATACTAGTATACTTACAAAAAAATTAAAATCCACGACGATTTACGTAAAACCATTAAAACTTAGGAACACTCCCAGGAATATTAGCTACCTATTTTACTAAAACAAGTAGATAAATCGGTTCATGTATCAGGAGATAAATGAGAACATTGGTTCGCACAAACAACGCACTCCATATGCACATGCTTCAAGGAATATTAATATTATTCTTAAATGCACAATAGTTAACGCTTTCACTGTCCAGACTCTGCGGTGCGAACTGCACAATCTACCACCAGTGCTCGAAAAGCGATAACCACCTGTGCGTTGTGGGCCATGTCAGTGTTAGCAGTGCAGATTGCAGGTCCCAGAATAGATTTAGAATTAGGCTTCGGCCAAACCTGCGCATGAAACCACGAGGTCGCAAAGCGACCCGCGTTCATTCTAACGCTGTCATTGTTATATCATTCAGAAAATTTACACAATTCTCATCTATTTTTGCCGAAAACGCACTTGTTAAACCTAAGGTTTATGTCTACATTTGCCTTATCATTGAACCCCCTAGCGTGATACGCTTTAAATGAATATGTATATTTAAGGATTGTGGATACAAATCTTACTAAATTCTAAAGCTTCGGTCAAACCTACGCGCAATTGGAGCGTAGGTTTGCCCGAAGCTTTAGAAAACGAAAGGCAAAAAGACATGAGAATTGTGTAAATTTTGACCAAGATCTGTAATCCATTTTAGCATTAAAATACTTTATATTTAATATTTACACAATGCTTAAATTAGATGCTTACTTTATGAAAAATATGTAGCAACGCGTGCCAAGATGTAGTTTTGTGCTCGCAGTTACCACGTTCTCGTAATTAAAGTAGTTTTAAGTTGCATTTTTATATGCATAGGTATATATTATAATATGTTATCCTATGTACCATTTAAATGAATTATACGATATAAGACATATGTAAGAACAAAATTGTTATTCCTTAATAATTATAATCAGAGCCAAAGAAACTTAACCATTCCATAAAGTGATAAAATTTTACCTAATTAAAAAAAAAATTGGTCTCAGAGATCTCGTATTTAAAGATGTTGGATACTTTAAAATGTATTGAAGCAACTAACATTCATTTATCTCGTTATTAATTTGATTATTTTACGTTTTGTTAAAAAGTGTCAAGTGTCAATTAAAAAAGTTTTGCAATGATTATTAGATTCAAATGTTTATCAACAGATAAAACTTGTTACAAGTAAACGATTATTACAAGCAAAGGCTTTGTAATTATTCGTTTTTCGATGAGATTTTTGACCTACCTATAAGTGAATTTATAGATAAGATAGAGTAGTTGTTTAAACGTGTTTAAAGCTTATGTAATCGTTTCTGTAAAATGTCTCCTTAATGGTAGATAGATTAAAGATAAATGTTAAATACGTTGCTTTTGCTTGTAAGAATCAGTTTTTTCGTTGAGATTTTTTAAATATGTGAATGTGAATTTAACGATAACATACAGCATTTGTTTAAACGTATTTAAAGCTTCTATGGACGTTTCTGTAGTGTCTACAAAATAGTAGATAGATTAAAGGTAAATAAAGAATAAAATGTTTATAAATACTTTTACAATTTATTTTAATGAATTTTATAATTTTAAGTACCTGCCGAGGAACTTAATATAGGTACCAATGAACTATTTTCCGACTCAACAATTTCTAGCCAGTCTCGTTCGGAACGATATAAGGATTCAAACAATATCCCATAAATCCAAAACTGTTCAGGCCTTCAAAAGTTATTGAGTGAAGAAACTCGCATGGACCCTTAAAATATTATACTTCTATTTTGGACGCTGAAAACAAAATACTTCTATTGGACAGTCGTCGTGTTCAAATAAAAAAATTATCAAACATTTGCCAACATTTATCTCTTTGCTGCCGCCGCCTCCGCCTCCGCCGCTGCCGCTGCCGCAGCTGCCTCCGCTGCTTCAGCTAGCGCTTGCAAGCGTTGTTCTTCTCTCTCTTTTATCACCTCTTCTATCAGGTTGTCTAGCTCAGGACTGAGCAGGACGGATAGACCGGCCGCGGCTGGCACCTGCCGGTCACAAAAATAAAACTAAGTATGTATAGATATAAAACTAAACGCAGGATGCTGACTTCGTACTAAAAATTTAAGCCCTCCTTAAACTACACTAAACAACCTCATTCGTTCCAACTCACACGTAATCGTTTGATATTGGACTTTTTATGTTTTCAAACTTTTTGCTTGTTCCAACTCAGTTAAATATAACTAGTACATTATAACACATTATTTTTATTTATTTAATAACATTAACATATTTACTTATGCCATAAGGCTGATTTAAGTGTCACGCTGACCATCAGCGCTGACAGATCTGCGCGTAGCTCTTCAGCGCTGACGATCAGCGTGGGTCGTTTTAGTCTCACGCTGATCGCTGCGGAGTACAGACGCATAGAAAAATGAGGAGTGCATTTATTATTGTTGCCTTGTACTTACTACGAAAAAAAATGCGAAAAAGAAGACTACATGTTCATCCATTAATTGAACAAAGATTAGTCGCGGGAGAATTTGTCAAGTTATACGGCAAGATGAGGGATGACGAAACAACATTTTTGAATCCTTTTCAACATTATTATACGCAACCGGCGCGTACGATCAGCGCGACACTAAAACAGAAGCGCGCGGGCGCCTGGTCAGCGCCGACCGCTCAGCGCGCTGACGAGCGGCGCGTAGGACGCGCCTACCGTTCAGCGCTGACCAGCGTCAGCGCTGAACGGTCGGCGTTATTCTACTATAGCGTCCATACAGATTGCTACGCGCTGAGCTGTCGGCGCTGATGGTCAGCGTGACACTAAAATCAGCCTTACAGTGCAGTACGAAATTTTATTGAACACATAAATTTTATCAGGCTAAATTAATGGGCAGGCTTTTTTGTGAATAATGTATGGTCGTAGTGCTATCCTATATTCGGAATCGTAGTTAAAAAGTATTAGTAGTATTTATTAAAATGTGTAATTGTGTTTATTCTATGGATCAACTACTGGTCTAAAATTAATTATTTTATTATAATTAAAAGTAACCAATTGTTGGCTAACCAAGTCGTTGAAACAGAGATTCGTTAGGGTTATCACTGTTACAAAGACAAATAATCTCTAACTCTATAATCTATGTATATACGAAAAAAGAATAAAACTCTGCTGCAACGCGCGTTGCGGCGCAGAGTTGATCAAAGAAAGCCCTTTCATTTGATATCCATCTTACAAATAGGTATGTGGGGTAGGTATACTTACGTATCGATAAAAACTAGGTACCTAGATACTTTTAATTAATAGTTTCTAGGTGAGTGTAATACATATGTATATAGGTACTTATTGGCTAATTTAAAGTTATCTACAGTAATACAAATGAAACAATAGCGCTTAAAGTTAAAGTTAAAACTGAGTACCTCTGCAAAGATTGGCTTAGACGCGTCCCATTTCCCGATATGAGATTGTATTATCTGGTTAAACGTTGCAGCTTTTGGTAATATTTGCCCCAAGCAACTGTAATAGAAAATTATTAAACCATTAGGTAAGGCTTCCTACACTACGTTTATCAAGTCGTGGTCTCCACTCAAGATCACGTTTACAGTACGTATGTTCGGCTTAGTGTAATGAAGGAATCCGAAGTCGGGTTTTAGTTTTTTCAAAACAATCAAATTAGCAATATTTTATTTAGCCCTTACCCATAAAGCGGTATGCAAGTGGCCTGTAGGAACTGTATCTCCAGTTCAGGAATAAAGCACTTATCGCGGTCCATCATCATCTGCGGCAGGTCGCCTCGACTCTTCTCCACGTCGCCTTGCTTGAAAAACTCCGATAGAACTGCGGCCTTGAATCAAAAATAGGTACATGCAATCAACAAAAACCAGAGAAAGAAATCACATCGTAACGTCGAATACGCAAAATTTAATAACGCATGGAAAGTCGTTTTTCACGTAGCTTTATCTGCGCCAAAATTTGCGTAATAACGCTAATAACAAGAACGCGAGTTGCGTTATTTGTTAAATAGGGTGGTAGCCTTGCAGATTACGATATCTAATGGTATGAGTTGTTTGGGTTTCTAGGATAAGTAAAACCATAGTTGGTGTCAATTCAGATAAAACTGTTATAGTCCTAAACGAATTTGACCGGATTAAGAGCCTTATCTATCATTATCACACGTATATAACCGGTGGTGTAATAAATTGTACCTACTATGTATTAATCAGTCACCTAGTACCCATAACACAAACTCTGCTTAGCTTACGGCTACCTGATGCTGTGTGAATAGTCCAGCAATAGGTATTTATTTATTCAATTAAAAAAAGTATGATGAATTCATATTCCTCTAACTGTGACTAACTGAACGAATGTTCTGCTATTTTGTAATTCCCATATTAATATTGGGGATTAAACTAACAGCTGTTTTCTTAACGCTCTGCCAGTCTTTTAGCTGATCACTGAGGTCGGCGGCGTTCATCAGCATGCATTGCAGGGCCACCGCGTGCACCTTGTTTCCTTTTTGGAAGTCGATTACTATCGTCTGGTACTCGGTCAGGTTTCTAAGGGAAATACTTTAGTTATGAATATGTTAGCTGAATTTCTACCTGAAGTTTCTAACCGCCGAATACTCAAAAGCAACTGAGATATGTATAAGAAAACTGTAAAAAAATCAAATTAATCAAAAGTCAGTTTTATTCGCACACAAACACGAGCGTGTGTCGCGCAACTTAAAAAAAAATACCGTCTTGATACAATGATAGATACCTAGATAGAAAATACTATTGCACTTTGACTAGGAAACTATGATATGGCCTTGTCAAGACGCGGTCATAAAGTGGCTAGAAGCTAGAGCTAAATGGCGCAACTACCGATGCGATACACACGCCTGCATTCACCCACAAATTCCCTGACTTGGGCACAATACGAGTTTATCTAAAAGTGATGGACGGATTTTAATGTATTTTCTTTCTTTCTTCTTTAAATGGCGCAACTACAAATTCCTACAAATTCCCTGACGTGGACACAATACGAGTTTACCTAAAAGTGATGGACGGATTTTCATAATTATAGCATCGTTGTAAACCTAAAAAAGTTAACCTTTTGAGCGCACTGTGCGTCTGAGTTTTCTCCTTAGCGAGTGTACGTATCTATGTAGATGCGGATTAGTGATCGCAGTAGAGGTATTAACATAAGAACACAGCAGATAGCTGCACAATGCACTACTAACTTGAAATAATTAGCCAAGTCTGAAGCCAGTATATAGTCCCTCAACAGTAGTATAGCCCTGTCGTAGTCCCGCCTCGGAAGCGTCTCCAGGATGTCACAGCCCTCGGTGTTGAGGATGCACATGGCCTGGGCTAAATGGTGGCGCTCCATCACGCTACCTTCGCTCGAGTATAGCGCTGCCAGCGTAGTTTCTACACCAAATCACAAAGCTTATAACATTACTTTTAAAACAATATTATTAATGTTTGTGTGATTGTGGTAGTATGTATGCATCTATGCATGTACATAATTTGTGATAAAATAAATAAATAATAATTATTAATTCGTCCATCCAACTACACTCTAATGTTTTATTTTAGGAGATGGTGCCTAATTAGCTGTTGTTATATGATTGTTTTTGCTTCAAATAATAACATACCTATATATTTGGTTTAAAAAAATATTACACTAATATGCATTGAGTTAGATTTTTTTTCTAAAACTCGGCCCACCGCGAAGCTTGGCCGGGTTTTGGCGCGGAAATTTTATTTTTCTGATTGTGTCTCTATGAAATACTAACTCAATGCTAATATAATCCTAAGAAATTAATCTAATAAAAATCTGTGGCATCTTTCAATCTTACGTCCTTGAATGTGAAAGCTGTTGGTGGTTCCGCGGTGGTCCAGGTCGTGGGTCAAACAGGCCACTAGATACATTAACCCTTGTAGGTGACTGAAATAATAACTGCTGATAAAATCAATACTATAATTATTTGCTTCATCTTATATGAATTTTGTTATAAACCTTTTATTATATTATAGGTTCCTACTAGGTACCTACTCCGTCCACGCGTTTATTTTCATTGAATAATGAAAGAATTCAATATATCAGAGACACGAACTGTTCGTATATGATATGTAAAAAATTAGGTCCAAGGAAGTAAAAAGATCATTATTTTTGACACCAACCGTGCTGTGCGTATGTATGTGTAGTTGTCTTTCATATAGATTCATGTTATGATACAACCCTTCGCCTCCGGCCCGGCCATGGTACTGTGTGTGGCCGCTTTTAGTATTTTACCTATAAAATCTGTCAGTTCGATAAATATCGAAGCTCTCTTTTAGTCTCGATATTTTTCACGTGGACAAATTTGCATCACTATTTTAAAAAAGAAACCGAGTATGAAGTACTAACTGCTTACTGTCATTCATTTAGGTACCGAAAAAGTATCGAAAGGTTCGTCTTTCATCTAGAATTCGGGCACGGAACTACGCCAATCTCATACAAAATTGGAACGTGTCGGCATACACCTAATTATTTACCGTAAGTGTATGTAACCGTTTGTAAAGCTAAACAAGCCCCGTCAATTGCGAGTATGCATCGCGCGCCGGGGCTTTCGGAATCAATTTAACAAAATTTGTACTACATATATGTTTTTGTAGACGTTGCAAAAATTCTCACTTCAAATATCCATTTTGCACCAGCCTAAAGTTCTCCAAAGCTGCGTATGCCCACTGAAGCACGTTAAAAGCGTGCATCCAGCTGTGGTAAGGCACGTCACGGTAACCCTTCTTGACGTAGAGAATGAAGCGGCAGAGCTTATCCGTTTTAATGTTGAACCTGGGAAAAATGTCATCGTGATTTTACCGCTGATCTTAATTGAAAAAATTCGAAACTCAAAGTGCTTTACTTCATAGAGACCTTCGAAACAGTAAAGTAATAAAGGTAATTAACTTTGTGGTTTCAAAGGGAATATATATTATAAAAGAAAGTTGTGTTAGTTACACTATTTATGACTCAAGAACGGCTGAACCGATTTGGATGAAAATTGGTGGGGTAGGTAGTTAGCTTAGAACCAGGAGACGGACAAATGATACTTTTATCACTTTTTTTATATTTTTATTGGCTCTAAGGCGGAAAATTTTTCGCGAGGCAGCTAGTAAGATATTAGCGAGAAATGCACGAACAACTTGTTATAGCCGAGGTCTGAAAAAAACTTGAGAGCGTAGCAAGGCAACTCCCGTAGCGGCAACGAACGAGGGTTGAAATTAAGGTTGGATAGATGTGGCTGGTTATGGAAACCTGGGCACTCCATCAGCTTAGCCACTTCTGGATCACCCACCTGCAAAATCATCATCTTATAAGTAATGTGTGTCAGGTTAAATTTTGTTAGACAAATAATATTTTCTATTGTACATATTGTGGTATAAAGTGTAAAGTGGTTGGTTAATCATCAACGCTTCTATGCTGTAGGAAGACGTAGATTAACGAAATGAATAATTCTTGAATGAAAGTTTGAACACTGAACTCACAGGAGTGAGGGACTTGACAGGGTTGTGCTATGTTCAGATATAATTATGATCAATATATGTTTATATATTTATTTATTATATATGTATATCTTTTTCTCACCATCCGGCGTGGATGATGAGGATGACTCGAATTTGGCATGCGAGTAATGCAAATATAATGCAGATTGTCTATTATTTATCGATATTTTTGTTGATTGTAATCTTGTAGGTTATCTGTTTTCTTTCTGTATCTATTCTTTGCTTGTTCACATTTTTTATGTTTCTATTATTCTTCTTAGTCGTGAAAACCTCTTAATAGCCTTCTGTTTCTATTTTCTTATTTTTAATTTACTGTATGTGCTGCTGGTTTTCCTTGTAATAAATAAATAAATATAATTATGACCTTTCTTCATTAAAATAAGCTCATAGACGTCCACGTACGTCGTCGTACCACTGCGAGGAGTCCTTTGTGGGGAGGCTTACCCGTCCCTAGGTAAACCTCCCCACAAAGGACTCCCGCGACCGCTGCGATGACGCCGCCGCCGCGCCAACGACGACGGTACAAGGTACAACCGAGTGGGAAGATCGGCACACGTTTCGCGTGTCCTTTCTTACTTTATAGCATAGTATAAAAGAAACTATAATAACTATAGATAAAAATAAAGCATAATAATAACGTATTTGATCTTTGGAAAGACTTATGTGAATTTAGGAATGGCAGGGGGTTGCCTTTCTTAAATTCACATAATTATTTCCATCCAAATGTTGCCTGGAACAGATTGCTTCTAAGCGATAAGGCCGCCCCCATTGTTCTTGTCGCATGTAATGTATTTTTGTTAATTATCTGTATGTGGTGTACAAAAAAATATTTTTGTATTGTATTGATTAAATACCGACGCGACGGCCGCTGGGGCAAACGTGTTCTTGAGTGGAGACCACGACTCGGTAAGCGCAGTGTAGGACGCAAAGAAGACAGGGCGCTATGGCGCTCGTTGGGGAGGCCTATGTCCAGTAATGGACTGATATAGGCTGATGATGATGATGATTGATTGGATACCTTCATATGATACATGATTAGTTCATTAGCGAGTGCGTTCCTGACATGTGCCTCCTGCACCTTCTGGTACACGATGGAGTGCATGACACAGACTCCGCAGTAGATGCTGAACGCAAGCGCCATCTCCTCGTCCATACTGTCGAAGTACGGGTCACCGATCTTATTGATGAGCTGGCCAACGCCTATTATCCCGGTCTGCTCCCGTATTGGAAAGCAAAGGATTGTTCTGCAAATAAACATGGGGCACCTGCTTCTTTCATTTTTTTAAGGATTCACTAAATTCCAAGATAATAAGCTGAGGACTCTCAGGGATATTATCCACTTATTTAGCTTACAAATCACTTTAATATCTCAATTTTACCTAATTAATGAGTTTCGCAAAATGGTTTCCATTGACTCCAATGCATAATGGATTTTTATGGCTTTTACAATGATCCCCGCACTAGGCTAGGCCTGTTCGCGGGGTATCGAATATATCTATGTATATTCGATACCCCGCGAACAGGCCATAATCGTTTGTTTTTATTTTAGATCATTTTTTAAAAGCTTACGCGGCCAGGATTTGTGAGTTCGGTCGTTAGCTTGGACAATTGTATAAAAAAAATTAATAAATTGCGCCAGCTTTTAAAAAATTTCTATAACACGGTTCAAGGTAACAAAAATCTAATTACTTGCTTTCAACCCCAGGATATCCGTCTACAGTTTCGTTAAACGCCGGATGAGACTTGGCGTCCGTAGAGTTAATCAGATTGCCAGTCTTGATTACGCTGCCGGATATCCCATTGTATATTGGAAACCGGCATTCTGAATTATTGTCATACAGTTCCATTTTGTCTACGTCGACCAGCCTCACGGTGCATCGAGCGGCTTTTGTAAGTGCCTTGGCTTGTTCCATCGCAATGTTAAGCAAGGTGTCTAACGATGCCACCTGCAATAGGTATTACGTAACTGGCTGGGTACCTCTTTCTTGTATACAGGATTGATTTTATTGAGCGGGCATCAGGAGAGTTTCCTTAAACGGTGTAGCTACAGGAAAATGGTCTTACGAGAGTAGCCATAATGTTTAGAGAAATATAGGTACATGTTCATTCAGATTTTCATCAAAATGAGCATTTGGCATTTGTAGCCCTGGACTAAATGTTCCTTAATTGAAAAGTAGGTTTGGGATTCGGGGTGCATGATTAAAACACGGAAGGCCTATGTCCAGCAATGTGCAGTAACGGCTGTGAAAAAACGGTATTCGAACTCACTTGCGTAAATAGTCTTCTGGCAACTCTTAACAGCTGCTGACACTTCTGCTTCAACTTGGATTCGTATTCGTGAGCTAGTGTCTTCTTGAGAGTTGTCCAAATGAACCTGAGTATTAACGTTTTAATAATTCAGGTGGGTTATCTCTATTATGATCCAATCTGTCCTTTCGTAGTAGGTACTACAAAAGGACAGAGAAGAATCACTATTAACTTATCTAAAATCAGTCTGATAATAGTTCAATTAACAAATTCACTTATATTTATTATTATATGGTATAAAACAAAGTCGCTTCCCGCTGTCTCTCCGTCCCTATGTATGCTTTGATCTTTAACACTTTGACTGCGATTTTTTTTCGACGACTGCGGTCTTTTTTTTAACCTAAAAAATTCGTGCTGCCGCTCTACACAGCGGTTGTGTTGTGCCGCACATGCGTTTCGTTCAAAAAATATTACGGCTGTGCTGAGTCACAAAGATCTGTATTTTCTCAGCCGCTGCGCTAGTGTGGGTGGATTTACGCATATTAGTCACTTGTAGAAAACACATACCGTGTGATTTCAGCAGTCAAAGTGTTAAAACTACGCAACGGATTTTGATGCGGTTTTTTTATAGAGTGATTCAAGAGGAAGGTTTATATGTATATAATACATACATTTGAAGCGATGCCTGTATTCATCTAAAATACAAATAAGAAGTTATCCTTACAAGCAGCTTTCATGTATTATGATGGGCACTTGATCCTCCAATATTTTGGGTGCCACCACGCACACTATCATCGCAAATGGTTTGTCATGAATTGGGTACATAACCACTCGCTTCTTAGGGGGGTCTTTTGGTAAATACTGTAATAGGTTACGAAATTCAGACTTGGTCATGTTATACTATCTACCTTGAATTAATGTAGCTCAAGAGAACTCATTTAGTTAGCGTAATTTGGATTCAACAGACTTCACTCACTTAAACTGTACTCATTTAACAGACTTCAAATTCTTAAATAGTGAAAATCGGTTTGAAACCAACACTTCGATAGCGCGATCAACGTTTTCGAGTGGCAACATCTATACCTAGATAAAATTTGAGTCTAAAATAAATTAGTTTGACGACATATGGATGAAACGACGAACGTTATGAAACACTAGGTACTAATTTTAAACACGAAATACCTAGAAGACACAACCTACTAATTTTAAACACGAAATACCTAGAAGTTTCGGTTGACGGATCGCCCTTTCACAAAGCGCTAAGGTAACTATAATTTTCAACAAATTCGACTTACTTGCGTGATAAGATTCTTAAGATCGGATGGGAAATTCGAAAGGAGCTCGGTTTGTTCCACCGCACTTTTCAGGAGATCGTTGAATTTTGAATAATGCTGCAAAAAGAGATTCAGATTAGGTCTGTGCCCGTGGATTGGATGTAGTAGAGTCATTCGGGTCAAGTGCTCACTATGGTCTATTCTGTATTATAATATATTACATACCTATTATAATAAAATAAGTATTATTTATAACAGTGAAAAAATTGTTTATGGGTATAAAAATTTGGCGTTAGGTAAGTCGTAGGTAGGTGCGTTTGTAAAGACATTATGTACCTACGACTTAAAGAAGATAAACGTAGGTTTTTAAAGTTAGTAGGTACCAGTACTGGTGTTGATGGAATAAGCACCAAATCGATCAAGTGTATGAAACCATACATAGTACATTCTCTGGTAGACTGTATAAACAAATGTCTCGAATGTGGCATTTTTCCCGATAGTTTGAAGATAGCAAAAGAAACCCCAATTTACAAATCTGGTACAAGAACCGTGCCTAGTAATTATAGACCAATTTCTGTACTGCCTGTATTATCCAAAATATTTGAAAAAATAATTTACACACGATTTAATGAATAAAATTATAAAAACTTCTTAATCGAACAGCAGTAGGTATGGCTTTCGCCCAAAATCAAACACACTCTCAGCTACTGTGGATCAAATAACTAATATAAAAACAAACATTGACTCTAAAAGTCTAGGAATTTTCATCGACCTCAAGAAAGTTTTTGACACCGTTAGTCACTAAAAACGGCTTGATAAACTATAAAACCTAGGTATTACTGGAAAAGCTTATAACATACTAGCATCATACCTATGTTAAAAATCGATCGCAAATAGTTAAAATAGGTGATACTCGCGTACAGTTCGAAAAATATCATGTGGAATTCCACAGGGCTCCATCTTAGGCCGTTGCTATTTCTCATCTACATCAACAATGTAAATCAGATCGCTAACAGGTTACCTAACCGTGTACGCAGATGACACTTGTCTCTTTTATTTTGGTCATCATCATCAGCCTATATTAGTCCACTGCTGGACATAGGCCTCCCCCAATGAGCGCCATAGCGCCCTGTCTTCAGCTTGACGCATCCAGCATCTACCTGCAGTCTTTCGCAGGTCGTCATCCCACCTGGTCGGAGGGCGTCCTACACTACGTTTACCGAGTCGTGGTCTCCACTCAAGAACACGTTTGCCCCATCGGCCGTCGGTTCTTCGCGAGATATGGCCGGCCCACTGCCACTTCAGCTTGCTAATTCTTTGAGCTATGTCGATAACCTTGGTTCTCTGTCGGATGTATTCGTTACGAATCCTATCCTTCAGAGAAACTCCGAGCATAGCTCTTTCCATAGCTCGCTGAGCGACTTTGAACTGGTGGACCAGCCCTATCGTGAGTGTTCACGTCTCAGCTCCGTAGGTCATAACGGGTAGGACGCACTGATTGAAAACTTTCGTTTTCAAGCATTGCGGTATGGATGATTCACGTCATCCATACCGCAATGCTTGAAAACGACTTGACGTAGTTTCCCAAATGCTGCCCAGCCCAGCTGGATCCTCCTTTTGGCCTCCTTCTCGAAACTGTTTTTACCCAACTGCAGAATCTGCCCAAGGTAAGTGTACTCGGAAACAGTTTCGAGAAGGTGACCATGTACGACCACCGGCCTTGGATCAATGTGACCATTGATCATGACTTTGGTTTTATCCAAATTCATGCCAAGACCGATACATCGGGAGGCTGAAGCTAGGCCGTCCAGCATCTGGTTCAGCTCCTCTAGCGACTCCGCCAATAGGACTATGTCATCAGCGAATCGTAGGTGTGAGATGTAGTTGCCGTTTATGTTTATGCCCTTACCTTTCCAGTCCAGCGTCTTAAACAAATCTTCCAACGCGCTTGTGAACAGTTTCGGGGATATGACATCCCCCTGTCTCACTCCTCTGCGCAATTGGATAGGTTTAGACTGCTGGCCCTGTACTTGGACACTTATAGTGGCGGCTTCGTAGAGACATCTCAGCACCTCGATATAACGATAGTCCACTTGGCATCGCTGTAAGGATTCCAGAACAGCCCAGGTCTCGACAGAGTCAAAGGCCTTCTCATAGTCCACAAAAGCCAGACACAGGGGCTGATTATACTCTTCGGACTTCTGTATAATCTGCCTCACTGTGTGTATGTGGTCTATGGTGCCATATCCTCCGCGAAATCCAGCCTGTTCTGGTGGCTGAAACTCGTCGAGTCTCCTAGCGAGACGATTCGTAACTACTCGTGAGAACAGCTTATAGACGTGGCTCAAGAGTGAAATGGGTCTGTAGTTTTTAAGAAGGGTTTTATCTCCCTTCTTAAAAAAGAGCACCACCAAACTCCCGCTCCACGCCTTTGGAGTTCTCCCACTGTGAAGGACGCCGTTGAAGAGGTTCTGTAGCTCCTGTATAACAGGAGCTCCTCCAGCTTTCAAGAGCTCGGATGTTATACTGTCTTCACCGGGGGCTTTTCCATTTTTAAGCTGCCTCAGAGCTAACACGATCTCGTCTTGACTGATGTCAGGTAGTTCGTCGGTGTAGTGGCGTGTCAGGGTGGCTCTGGAATCATGGTTGACTCGTCGGGAACGAGGGGCATGAGCAGCGTATAGACGGCCATAAAAGTCTTCTATCTCGGCTGAGATCTCCGGCTTCGACAATACGGTCCTTCCGTCGTGCGTTTTAAGCTTTGTCAGGTGGCTCCTGCCAAGCTGCTGAGTGAATACTTTGGACCCCCGGTTTCGCTGTATCGCCTCTTCAATGAGGCGCGTGTTGGAGCTCCGGAGGTCGTGCCGTACCATCTTCGCAATTCGCTTGTTCAGGTCTGACCTCTCTGACAAAGTCGCTTGGGTGGTCTCCCGTCTTTTTGTCATCAGCCCAAGAGTCTCATCCGAGAGTTTGGACTTCCTGCCTGTACGCTGCTTTCGACAGAATTTAATGCCCTCGTCCCTCAACGTTTCAACCAGATTGTGTAGGGTCTCGTCAGCGTCATCAGTTGGTTCCAAGGCAACAAATCGATCCCCGAGAAGCTGCTGAAACTTCTCGGTGCCCGCCATGATTTGGATTAGGTCAGGTCGGAGCGTGGACTTCATCAGACGGTTTCTTTCAAGCTTAATGTTGATATTCAGAGAGCCTCGAAGGAGTCGGTGATCAGATCCGGTATTGAACCTGTTGATCACTGAGACATCTCTGAATATGTGCTTGCTATCCGTCATGATGAAGTCGATCTCATTTTTAGTCACAGTGTCGGGGCTTTGCCATGTCCACTTCCTTTGAGGCTGTTTCTTAAAGAAGGAGTTCATTAAGAACAGCCCCTCCTTCTCAAGGAAGTTGACAAGCATTTGCCCCCTGTGATTCCTAACTCCATAACCATGTGGGCCTATTCGGGATTCGTTGCCAGTCTGGATTCCCACCTTGCCGTTAAAGTCCCCCATAACAACGTTGAAGTGGGCCTTAGTGGTGTTGTGTAAGGCTTTGGATATGTCTTCGTACATATCCTCCACTTCATCATCCGAGTGTGCCGAGGTCGGTGCGTAGACCTGGATGACCTTCATGCTGTACCGCTTGGACAGCCGAAGGATCAGGTACGCTACCCTGGTCGACACACTGGAGATTTCTTGGACGTTGTTAGAGAAGGCCTTATTGACGAGGAAGCCTACGCCACCCTGGGATGTTTTATCACCCTCGCGAAAGTAGAGAAGATGGCCCGAGTCTAGGGTTACGGTGTCCTCCCCCTCTCTACGGACTTCACATAACCCCAGAACATGCCATTTAATGTTCTCTAACTCCACTTCCAACTGCGCTAGATGATGGTCAAGCCTCAGAGTGCGTCCGTTAAACGTAGCCAGGGTCAATTTAGATAGGGTGTGGTAGCCTAATGTAGCCCGGGGATTCCTAGCACCCCCTGCCCCGCCGTTACCTTGGCCGCTACCATGGCCAGGAATAGCGAGGCGGCCGGGAACTGGGGGCCACATTCTGTTGGCGTATCGATCCATAGGGGGGGTTGATGCCCATAATCCCCACGCTGGGCATGCGGGTTGGGGATCGCAGTGTAGGGAGTGTGCTGCAAGGGACGCTGCTGCCCGCCCCCCGGTGTATGTCCCTTAGTCGCCTCCTACGACACCCACGGGAAGAGTTGGGTTGGTGCTATTCTATCTAGGCCGACACCACACAGCCATTATTTTGGTCAGTCTATGCATAAATAGTAAACGAAGCTCAAAAAGACCTTGACACTTTAAATGAGTGGTTTTTACACAATAAATGTTTTAAAAACTTCCTACATGATTTGTGCTGCCAAAAACAAAAGAATTACTAAATATAACCCACCTAAAGTGAACCACATCGCAATAAAACGTTCGAGTACAGAAAAGTATCTAGGTTTGCTGTTAGATGATAAATTAACATGGAAGCCGCATATCGACTTCGTAAGATCCAAACTTACATCTCTTGCGTGCCCCTTACGTAAGATGAGCAACTGCGTGCCCCCAAAGATAAGAAATACTATCTATAACGCCTTTATTAAACCCCATTTGGAATATCTTGTTGAGATATGGGGATCAGCCCCAAAAACTACAATTAAACAGTTACAAATAGCACAAAATAAAGTTGTTAAAAGATTTTTTAATTATGACTATCTGACTCCAACAGAAACAGTCACTCCAACACAACAAAACTAAATTACTTAATTTAATACAAATATTTAATATATTATAAATACATCATAATAAAGATATTCACAAAAAAATCCAGTCCAATATTACGCTCACAATCAAAAAATATAAATATAACTTACGAAATACAAACAAACTGTAGGTATGTTCGCCCTTTTTCTTTTGTTTTTATTTGTAAGTACGTTATGCTAATATATAGGTGTAAGCACACTCATACTAATATAGATTTAAGGCACATACTTAAGTACATATTTTATAAGTAGGTATTAAGTAGAAGTTTTGTAAATAGGTATTTCTCATTTAAGTGAACGTAATGTACCTATGTTCTTTGAGAAAATAAAGAATATTTAAACCGAGGTACTCACTCTTAATTTTATAATTTTTTCCAAAACGTTTTTACCGACCGTTTCAACCGACGTCTCCATGCGGTCGCCATTAACTATTACTAGAAATGCTAACTCAGATTCACATTCATCCATAAACTGAAACAGACGACCATGTAGGATAGATTAGCATTAGAAAGGCTTTGCATGTAAAACAATACGTATTAGATACGATCCAAAAGGTACCATCACATCACCTGCACCGGGGTGATGTGACCCCTTCCGGCTAGGGGCCCGTGGCATTTTGCCGACTTGCCCTTAGTTAATGCTGTTAATGTTAAAGGGCCTGCTAATGATCAGGCCCGCCGCAAGCGGGCGTGCAAGGCGTGCATCGCACTCGGGCGGCACGTCCAGGGGGGCGCCAAATCGTGCGACCCATCACGTAAGATTCAAAATCATGTGGTCATGACCCCCAAAATCTTAGTTTATGTATAAAAAAATCACTTCAATATATCCGAAACCTTACATAATTATTTTTATCCACTATGGTAAAAAGAAAACGCAGTTCTCTCCGCTCGCCGATATTACTCTTACTCATGTTTTGGGCGTTATGTTATGTTTATCTGGAACGGCACCTATTTTGAGTGCTCATTCCGCTACAGTCATTTTCTATCAATTCAATCACCACAACAAATAGCGCAAGATGTAACAAATACACTGCGAGGTCATTTTGTACGAGAGAGTAGAACCCAAAAAATCTAAGGAGAAAACGTGCGATTAGATCCACAAGCCGATAACAATTATTCCTTTTGACTACAGAAATCAGCTCCCCCGCTTTAAGAAATAACACAAAAATCTAACAAATACCACATAATTTTCGGGGCTCGCTCTGCTCGCCGGCAAAATCTTATGTTTCTTGTACGATTATTAATATAATTTTACAAAAACAATAAATTGCAAAAATACCCTTATCGCTTCGCTCGCCGATTGGGATGACAATGACAACTCACGCACACAGCTATATCATCAAAATTTTCGCGACTCGCTTCGCTTGTTTGATTCTGTTTGGCAGGGTCTTTTGTTGTTTAGTCGCCAAAAAGTTATAATTTTTGAAAGCTCATTATTTTCCTTCCATCTATAATAGCTTCCTTGTCTTGCTAAGCATGCTATACCAATTTCAAAAAAGGCTGCGACTCACTTCACTCCCCGGTATTTAAAACTCTAACTAGTTTGAGAAAAGTAACAAAAATTTCGGCGTTAAATCTTGTTTTAGTATTTCTAACATTTATTTTTTAACATCGGTTTTGCACGCGGGCTATCAAACAGCTAGCGGCGCGGCGGCGGGCCTGCTAATGATCCCTATTATGTCCCGACTACCTACAGATTGGAATTATGAAGATTCTCGACAACGACCCCGGAAGGCAGATCAAGAAAGGCTATAAATCGAGATCTTAAAAAATGAAAATTCTTACATAAGTATTGATGATGACCTGCATTTTAGCACTGGTCTCCTCATTTAGGGACATCACTAAGTCCATTATTTTTCCTGGATCACTTTGCTGGAGAGTTACGTGCCGGTGGTGGTGCTTCTTCGTCGTAGACATAGTCCTGGAGATTTGAACTCAATTGCCCAGTTTTTAGTAAAGGAAGTAGAGATTTGTAAAGTAGTAACGATACATCCATAAATTGCAACTTATATTCTCTTCGATTGCATCGAGTAGGTATGGGTACCTAATTTGTATTCTCTTTGACAAACATTCACAAATGACTTGATGACGTCAAAAGGACGACTAATCCTTTTGACGTTCTTTGCTG
The DNA here is from genome assembly GCA_943735965.1 of Eupithecia abbreviata. Classification (NCBI taxonomy): domain Eukaryota; kingdom Metazoa; phylum Arthropoda; class Insecta; order Lepidoptera; family Geometridae; genus Eupithecia; species Eupithecia abbreviata. Next base: position 7,049,101 of record OX030982.1, on the reverse strand, counting down.
TCAAATAAAATAATGGGCACAGGCGCAGTAATAAAGGGGGCGTCGAAAATTGCCTGAGGTTATACTTTATACCTAAGTGAGGTATAAAGTATTAGGTAGGTAGCATTCTTGATTTGCTACCCAGACTCTCACTAGCGCCACCGCCACGTATGTGTTATCTTATTATTACAAGTCCTCAATTGACGGAGAATTGACTAAAATACATAAAAACATACAGCCGAACACGTGATCCTATTTTGAATTTTGGAAGTAATAAAATAGGTAGCGTCGCTAGTGCGAGTCGGGGCGCGCGCGTCTTCATAGTTAGGAGCACGCTAGGAAGCCTAGGCTATGATTTGCTTCGTCCAAGCATGTTGAAAATATGTACTTTTCAATGTCAAAAATGTTTATTATGTGTCATACATGATATGTCAGACCAGCTGATAAATAAAATGATGAAAGCGGTTTTTTTTTGTGAATTTAATGAATTCGAGTGATTTATTAGAAAAATAATCTAAAATATAAGAGCAATAATGGCAGAAATACAAATCCTTATCGAGATGGGCTTCACCAAGGAGCGGGCGTAAGTATTAATCGAGGTCTATGGATTATTATCACTCAACTTGAGGTTATAATGCTAAACTTCGGCTTTGTGTTTGTTACAGAGAGAAAGCTTTAGCTGTAACTAATTTCAAAGGTGTTGAACCTGCTATGGAGTGGCTTTTAGCGCACGCGGATGACCTCGGTAACTCGGCCCCTGGGTTCACGTTGGGAGGAACAGTCGGTGAAGGAAGTTCAACGGGTTCTGTCTCGGAGCCGCCGCCGCCGCAGCCAGCCGCCGAATCAATCTCCACGTCCACCAACGATGCTCCAGAAGCAAAGTCCCTTAGATGCGACGACTGCGGGAAACTGTTTAAAAACCAAGAGGAGGTAGAATATCATGCAGCAAAGACAAACCATAGCAGTTTCTCTGAGTCCACTGAAGAGAAAAAACCATTAACCGAAGAGGAGAAGAAAGCTCAACTAGAGCTGTTGGAGGAGAGGCTCAAACTGAAAAGGAAGGAGAGAGAGGATAGGGAAAAGGTGAGTTTTGAACAAGATATGGTTTTCATCCTTAATATAGATATGATTTTGACTTGTACTATTTGATACCAATCAATTGATTATTATCATCTGTTTAACTTCTTCCTAGTCACTGCTTTGATATTAGTGAAAAAGTAGATTTCCAAATTAAGATAAAAAAATGTGTAGATTTCCATAACATGGAAATATACACAATTTTTTTTATAAAATTGTGCTTGTCTGAAGTAAATAAGCTGAACATGGTTATCATTGATTGCAGGCTGAGCAACTAGAGAAAGAACGCTTGCGCATAAAGTCTGGTAAAGACATGCAGGATGCTCGCCTCCGACTGCAGGAACAAGAGATGCAAAAGCTAGTAGAACAGCGAAGACGAGAGAAAATTGAGGATCAGAAAGCTAGGGAGAGGGTCCGAGCACAGATTGAATCTGATAAAGCAGCAAGGAAGTAAGCTTGAAATTATTCTGGTGATTTTACTATAGTTAAGTTTTGTTTAACAACAAGAAAATACATTTATAGGTTACAGTTACAACTCAATGGCTTATAGGTATGAGGTCTGATACTAAAGTCATTTAAAACGGGATATTTACCATGATTTGATTTTTGAGTTTTCCAATATTTCGGCACAGTTTCATGCGCCATGATCACGGAATAACTGAAGACACTGCGAGTTCGTTTTTATGAGCAGATATACCGATCTACCCTCATTTTCTGTCTTTTGCTACGAACGTTACCACTACTGTGCCGAAATATTGGAAAACTCAAAAATCAAATCATGGTAAATATCCCGTTTTAAATGACTTTAGTGTTAATAACCATGATAGTTTCAGAAGTTTTATGAGGTCTGATAGTTTAGGGGCTATTCAAGTGTTAGGTACATAAGCACCAAAGTTGGGGGGTTTTAGCTTTACTTATTTTCGATGACATAGGGGACTGGAGGTCTGAATGGTTACTATGTCAACAATCATTTATATGAAAAAATTTTTAGAAAGTTTTGAACACATTATCAACCCTATACTCTGATTAAGAATACACGATTTTTTATATTAAAAAAGATATTTATTAATGAAAACTTAAAAGGCTCTCCATTTTGTGATAAGGATACGAGAAATCTTGTGCGGATTTTGCGTAATCTTATCGTACTAAAATTAGGGAATTCCACTTCTGACCGGGACAGATAACAGTATGGATCTTTGTTTTCCAGACTGGCGCAATCCGGCGGCGCAGCGCCCCCTGCGCCCGTGGCGGCTCCAGCAGCGCCCGCGCCCGCGCCTGCACCCCCCGGTCCGAAGGCTGCGTACACGCAGGCGCGGATACAGATGCGCTTGCCAGACGGAAACTCACTAACGCACTCTTTCGGCGCGCGGGAGCAACTTTCCGCTGTCAGGTAAGAATTGTTCATGGTTTTTTCTTTGTAATTTCCCTGTTAATTGAGAAGTATTCGAGCTGGACTTTGGTAGACACCTAACGATTTAACGTAGTGATGTCCATTCGCTTGTTATCATAATCTAAACTGAACAAATTTGACATAATGAAAACATAAAAGCCGTCGAACTTTACGATTGAAATAAAAAAGACAGCAAAGTTTAATTTACAAACGCACTAACTTTATAGGCTCTTCATACTAATGAACGCTCAAGAATTCGCTGAAATGGACTTCAAAATGATGACGACATTCCCTAAGAAAATATTCACGGTGGATGACTATGAGAAACCTTTGGAAGAGTTGGGTAAGTGATAAATACTTGAGCAGGTTTTTTAATTTAGATAAATTTAAAATTATAAGTTTCTTATCTCATTTTCATTTCATAGTAATTAAATATGATTATAATATTTCCAAGTTCGTAGGAGCGTTTTAAAACTACTCTAATCGAGCAAAAAATTCAATTACGGCATGAACATCGTAATTCACACTGTAGCTAAGAGCTGAAGAGGCCGAATTTTCGGAAGTATGATTTTCATTCTATTTGACATAGACATTGCGCGCGGAAGTATGGGTATGTATTTCTAATAAGATTATTCAGTCAGTCAAAAAATGCGCGAATACGGCTAGTATTAACGTCAAGGAGTAGGGGTCTATCTAGCACCGCAGAAGCTTATTCAGTATAGGTAGTACTCTTATGTCACACACATAAGATTACGCACCAAAGATGCCGGCCCATTGGACCAGTTGACATAACACTGCCACAAATTAAGCTTTATTACAAAGGAATAAAATAGGTTTTTATTTACAGGTCTGGTACCGTCAGCCGTTATAATAATCTCAAAAGGGACTGCATAAAGCGAAAGGATTGGTTTTTTGGTAACGTAATTTATAAGATTGGGCTCTTATTATGACACTCTAGCCTGTTTCTGTGGTATAATTAAATTATCTCTGTCATGTAAGTGTTTCTAAGTCAGGTTAATCCTTCTTCATTTTGTCGGAAATTAAACCAATTTCTATGCAAAACATACCTATTAGGTACTATGGCAAAATGCTATTTGTCATGGCTATTAGCAAAACTAGGGAATTTTTCTGATATGATTAAAAGTGCTAAGTATATACTTTTAATTACACAAATAAACTCGCTTCTACATAATTATTTCACTTTAGCAAAGTTGTCTTCAATATATTGCATCTCGCTTTTTATTCAGTAAACAATTAGAAACATAATAATGATAGATATAATGCAAGAATAATGCAATGCAAAGTAACACACTTGTAAAGTTGGCAAATATACTGCCTATCAAAGCTCTAAGTTATGTTATGCTCAGAGTACATTATCACAAATAAATCAATTTATTTAATCAAATTATAGTACAGTATCTACAATTTATTATGAAATTCAATATTACATATTTGAGCTTGTTTTATTTGTGATGGATGATTGATAGAAACTCTGACCAGATTTTTGTAACTTTGTGTGTGACTGTTTGATATTTGCTATGAGTAAGAAATAAAGTATGCTCTTGTTGTATTTTAATTTGTGTTTTTCATAACCTGTCATTATTGGCTCAATCATTCTTATTTTTATCAGGATTGATTTCCAAGGCACCTATAGAATATGTATGTTATAGGTGCTAATTAATCAAAGTGGGTACCTAAAAAGTTTTTTTTTTCGTACCCACTTCCCAGTCGTTTTTTCAACTAAAATTGCTGTTTGCATAGCATAGCTAACTTATAAAGGTAATCAGGAACATGAAAAATATTTAGTCTGAAAAAATGTTTAATTATAACAAAAACTAATCTAAACCTTTACAGCACAATCTTGACTTGTAGACTGCCATAACTCATTATTGTCAATATTACAAAACAAAAACTTAATTTGTTCCACTGATATCTGACACAGTCTTAATACAAAATGCATTTAAATGACATAGAATCAGATTTTTATCTATCTATGATTAGTAGAAAATATAGTAAAGTAAAGCTACACTGAAAGCAAAATTTAAAAAACCAAATAGGGCAAAAACTGACTAAAAAGGTTAAATAACATAACCTTTATATATTTAGGAATATTGGACTAATATTCAATATCTGAAGCTTGGATTTTTACATAATTATTAGCATATTCATAAGATTTAACCATTGGTGAACCTATCATTCTTTTCAATGGCTCTGATAAGATTAATAATATATAGATAGGTTGAGCATTTATTAGTATAGGACTGCAGTATTAGCAACAACAAAGAAAACATTTAGGTATTGATTTTGGTTATCTTTTTGCAGCTGCAGTGTTATAAAAAAATGAAACCTACAATGTAAACCATTCTAGCCAAGTGGTAAGTTTATACAGCTGTACTAATATTCTATTTGGAGGCTTTGAACTCTCCGTGTATATTATACCCTGTGCATTACAGTTGGTGATCATATTAAATCCATGTAAGGAGCTCTTGTTCGATTCACAATCAATCAGCCCAAGACTTTTTGAGAAACAAATTCTAAGTTCCCACAAATACTGTTTTCCTTTGTCATGTTTGCAGTAAATCTCAGGTTCAACCCCAAGTTTAGCTTTAATGGCATTGTGGATATCATCAAGCGAGTAAAATTTGTCATCATTAGGAACAATGTTGGCCTCCGAAAGGATTTTAGTCATTGTGTACTCTTGTATCCATTCCAAGCCTTTTGAGAAGTATTTAATTTGACTGTTGAGGGGTTCTATGGATGCTGCACAGGTACCATGTTTGTTCCATTCGTGAGCCCACAGGTCATAAATAGGAGTTCCTAAAACAACAGCAAAAACAAAAATGTTACTTTGTATTATTACAGGAATTCAAGAAGTATAGGTAGTAGTTGGTGTTATATTACCTTTTTCAATATTAACCCAGCTTTGCTCCAAATTAGATTCAATAGGCAGGACTTCTTTTGGGTCGAAAAGCCATGTCCTGTTACAGAAAGCTGGTCCCATAGACCCTGGTACAGATGGCCAGATTCCATGGACGGTCCATGCATCTTCCTTAAGTGGTAGGTTACAGGCGTGAGAAGGACTTGACTCTGTCCATACCCTACATACAGCAGCAGGCCAATGTTGTGTGTAAATCAAGAAGTCCCAGTTATGAGAGGCCTCACTCCGCGCCCAGCTGAAACCATAACATATGATAAGAGCACTTATATTTTACATACCTATTTCCCCATTTGCGATTAAGAGTAGAAAGTATACAAGTAACTTACCTCGAAACAAATAATAACAAAAGTATGTTTATGCTCCACATCTTTCTGGTTGCTTCTGAGTCAAATATCACGTAATGATTATCATCACTTTACTTCCTGAAATCGAGATCTTGTTTTGGTTAGTAGAGTGGACGGAATTATTTGGATTTTCTTTTCGAATTTTTTTCTGTTTCGTCCTCGTCACACCAATAATTATTTTCGACTCGTCAAAATCGTCAAATCAAAATGCCATGCCATTCTCTTCTCGTCGTCCGTCTGTCAATGTTATGTTAAGTCAACTTCTTATTTCAAGGCTCGCTACTCGGACGAAGGAAATGGTAAACTGAGAATAGAATATTGGTCGAGTCCTCATCATCATATTACAGTAGGTAGAAGATACCTACCGATAGTTTGACGTAACTATTGGGATTGCAAAATCCGGATTCACTATTCGGTAAAAATAGATGTCCACTCTGAAAATGTAGAAGTTATTTCAGCATTAAAAATTCCTCTGGCAGCGTCAACAAAATCCTTTGCTGTTTTAAAATATAAAATGAATGGTAGAAAAATTAGAATATCATAAGGATTATTCGGTTCGTTTCGATGTGAAATTGATATTGGTAACGTATGTCAAAACTGTTAAAGGATTTAGGTTAGTAACCATAAATAAAGAAGGTGAAGGAAGCTATCTCGTTGTTTATTTCAAAAGAGGGCACTTAAAATGGTCCGGGAGCCAGGTACAAATTTGGTCAATTATTTCCTCCCGAGGGAAAATTCGTAAAAAGGTTAAAATCATGCGAATTTTAATTTGCAGCTGACATCGCATTATTATGGTTCGGTTCGTACTGCCAATGAAAAGTTGTTATGATTATTTATGTAGATATATTCACGGTAGTGTTAGAGTAAGGACAATTCGAAGTAGGTACAGGCACCTATGTCATGCCTTATCAACTAGGTACGCGGATTATAAAAAAATAGAACGTCGAAAAGAGAACGTTTTATTTTATTTCGCTGAAGCTTGTAGTTGCGGCATGAAGTTTTATCTGTTTGGTAGGTACTGTGTTTTACCTTGCTGCCGGAGACACCCAGATACCTAGATAAGTACATTACAATATATCCACAGGTTATATCACCAAACCAACCAATCCACGATATTAATATAAATTAACACTGGGCTGTATAACAGCATCTAGCCTTCTTTCGCTCGTCGCGTCGTCGGTCGCTCGTGGCGTGGCTCGCATTTACTACCCAGTGCCCAGCCTTGCCTGGAGTGGAGGACCACCAGGTACACTTGTAGGCCAGGAAAGTGTTTGGTACTTTTTTTTGTAGTTTTCTAGGTACCTACTTATGTACTAAGTATTTTTTTCACTCTTTCTAGCTCATCAATCATCCATCAATTACCAATTTCTTGCAACCTAGATTAATTAAAAATGCGGGCATTGCTCTTGTAGCATTTAATAAATGCATTTATGTAAAAAAACGACGCGTGCGCTTCCGACGCGCGGTAAAAACTACGGGCAAGCCGTGACGGCTTTTTGTGCCGCACTCGGGCAGCCTGTCCACTGGAGATGCACTAGATTATCTAGCTAGAAAACAGTACCTACCTATCACCTAACTTTGTTACTATAAAAGGCAATTTTGAAATCAAGTTATAAATAAAAATACCGTGTTATAATACCCATAAGATTATTGGCGTTTTTATTACCTACCTCTTAAGTTTTGGGTTTTTCTTTTTTTGTATTTTCTGCATGGAACAAGCCGCAAATGCCACCGCCGCACGCCGCGCCGCGCCCGCCGCCTGCAGACCACCAGATAGACTTGTGCGCCATGGGCTGTGAAAGAGTTAAATCATGTAATTTAAAAAAGGCTTCGCGAGTAAAACATTTTTTGTGGCTTTATAATAATAAAAATAAATAAAATATTAAGTATTTATTTCAAGCAGCACATCTCATATTAGAAATTACACAAAAACTTAAAAACTAATAGCATTGCTGGAAAGGTGGCGTTCACACCAGTGCCTGGTGTAAACTAGGTATTTTATTTGTATTATGTATTTATCGTGGTATCCTATTCAACATCTATTTTAGGTAAATAGGTGGTGACTAGGACTGAAATTTTATAGAGGTACATGGTATAATACTGGAAAAACATAAATACGAACCTACTTATTATTAATAGGCGATTTTTTATCATTCTACCCTGAATTATTTGGGTTACGTAGAGGAATCTTACTCTTGTAGAAAGGCAGCCTAATTATTGGAGCAGAAAATTTAACAGGTGCTTTTTTAATTAATCTGCTCTGAATCACTAGAGACGTCGTAGATTAATCCCCTCGCTCTGGTGTAAAGGCAGCCTAATTATTGGAGCAAGTGCAGTGCGCACGCGACTAGTTAATATCGTGTAAAGCTCCATGATATCGAAGCATACCTTAGTTGGAATCCTGTCATGCTTAACAAAGCAAAGGGATAGAAAAATGCTTGATAAAATGACTCAACTACTTTGTTGATATACCTTATTTTTCCAAGACGAGAAGTACCCACCTATTGGCCAGCTTATTCCAGGTCTAAAACTTCAGTAGTTTTGGGGTAAAAGTAAAAGATATTTATTTTGCCAGAAAAGAGAGGAATAAGATAAAAATATATCTAGGATTTTGATGCGGTATTTTAAAAGATGGAGTGATTAAAGAGGAAGGTTTATAAACCATTTAACACATAGATTTCCACGCGGGCAAAGCTACAGGGCGCAGCTAGTATACAATAAAACAAAGACAAATGTGTACCTGCTACCTCGTCTACTCCGTTTAGGTAAACCTAGCTGATATCAGGATTCATCATAATAACTTTCTATCGAAGATATAAGTTTCTACGGTAAAGGTTTACGATACGATAGGCGCCCACCGCCAGGGGTCAACTGGGTCTTTGCACCGTCGACTTTGGTCCAAGGTGTCACGGTTATAATGTCGTCGCCTTACATCAATTCTGCGATGGAGGAATAGCTGAATTATCGGAGCCGGTGGAAAAATAATGCGTCTAATGATTGCAAAAAGCCACGTTTATCTCGGATTCTGGGATATTTTATGTCGGTTTATTTTATGTGTGTTGACGACTTCTGCAGCAGGCGAAGGTCCACCTGCGATGAAAGCGGTTGCGGGTTCGATTCCCGCCTCGGAGGAGGTAGACCTCTACGGACATATACCTACGTTCACTGCTGAACATGCGCAACGAAAGCTTGCCATAATCACCACGCTTGGCAATTAGATTTGTGAATTTATATTTCGCCGTAGAAGTGTTTAAATTTAAAATACACTAAAAAAAGCCTGCTGGCTGCTGCCCTTTCGGTTTGGGAGAAATATATACAAAGCAAGTTAAAAAGTTTTCATCATCATCATTCAGCCTATCTATATCCACTGCTGGACATAGGCCTCTCCTAAGAAAGTTATTTACTCTAAAATACCTGCTAATAGTGCCTAATAGTGCCTGCATAGTTACCTAAATGTAACGCAGCAGTTACCTGCTGCGTTAGGCTTTGTATAGACAAAGCAAGAAAAATGTTACAGCTTTAAACTAGTAGATATTGTCTAGAATAGACCAACTAGTTAAAAGCTGTAACATTTCTCTATCTGTAAATTTATGTGCCACGTGCCTAGGATGCACCTTCTAGCACTAATTGGAGCCTCACAAGACCAAGCATCTTGCTAATTATGAGTGTGCAGGCTGCATAATGGTGCCAGCCGTGCGTGGATCACGCGATACGTTTTTTCAGAAGCGCACTAGAGCGAGTGACTTTGAAAAACGCGGAAAGGGGTTAGAACGGTAATGAGTAAAGCTTGGGTGATGGTCCACGACGGGCGCAGTGATTGGTACCCTCACCTGCTCTCTACTGGAAAATGAAGACATAGACTTACCTTACGCAGTTATCAATAAATAGTATAAAACACAGTCGATTCCCGCTGTCTGTCCCTATGTATGCTTAGATCTTTAAAACTACGCAACGGATTTTGATGCCGTTTTTTTTTAAAGGTAGAGTGATTCAAGAGGAAGATTTATAAACCATTTGAAACATAAAGTTCCACGAGGGCGAAGCCGCGGGGCGCAGCTAGTAACTTAATAATTGGGTAAATATTGCTTGATAGCGTGGCGCTGACTACCCAAAAAACAGGCTAGTTTCAAAAGCTCTTTGATTTTATGCAGTTATTGATTTTATCGGACGAAAATCAATAGGAAATGAATATAATATGTAACTTATAAATAAACGTGCTGATTATAATAATCAGCGGTTATTTATTGTTAACGCATTTAACTGGGAGATGGTTTAGTTATTTTTATCACGCTCACCAACAGTTCAAATTTGGAATGTATTGGAATCTAGCTAGGCTGCGCGCGCGCCTGTGACGTCAGCAGGAATCCAGCTCGGAAGTGAGTCAGGCTAACTGAGTCACGGGAATGCAGTCCTTGCTCCGACTGTACCACTCCATTGGAATTTATTGGCGACTGTTTTTAGTGCAGACTTTTTCGTTTAACTACGTTATTTTCAAGATGGAGCTCTTATATTATCGACGACCGATATGGCGCGGCAGGCGAAGGCCCGCTTCGCCTGCGACCAGGCGGTTTTGATTGCGGGTTTGGTTCCCAATTAAATGTTCGTACGATCTACAAATACTTGTGTTCTGGGTATTTTTTATGTATAGTAAAAATATTTATCAATGTCATGTATTTTATTGAGTATATCATTCATCTTGTACCCATAACACAAGCTCTGCTTAGCTTGGGGCTAGACGATGCTGTGTGGATTGTCCAGCATTATTTATTTATTTAAGTATGTAGTCTCTATCTAACGTCACATTATGAGCATCAACTGTCTCGAATAGCTCTTAAGGACTAAAAGCTACTGAACGTATCGGGCTATTTTAGCACGATACGTTCTAGTTTTTGTGCGAAGAAGTAACAATCATCCTTCCACCTGTCCATCCGAACTTTCATATTTATAATGTAAATACTGCAATCTCAAAGGTAGTCCATTGGTTTAGTATCAATAATCTTTTGCTTAATGAAACCAAAACAAAATGTATAAGATTTATTCTACCTAATGTAAAACAAGTTAAGGCTGATGTAAACGTAAAAGGAGAAACGCTAGAAATTGTAGACAATACCGTATTCTTGGGAATAACCGTAGATAGTAAACTTCAATGGGGCCCACACATAGATAAGCTATCGAAGAGACTTAGTTCTGCAGCATATGCAGTTAAAAAAATCCGTCACCTTACAGACGTTGATACTTCTAGACTAGTCTATTTCATCTACTTCCATAGTATTATGTCTTATGGCATACTATTGTGGGGGAACGCTGCAGATATAAACACCGTTTTTGTGTTGCAGAAGAGGGCTGTTCGTGCGATCTATAATATGGGTCCCAGAGAATCCCTACGTAATAAATTCAAAGAAATAAACATAATGACAGTACCATGTCAATATATTTATGAAAACTTGTTGTACACTCATAAAAACATCAATCGGTTCGCTAAAAAAAGCGATATACATAATGTAAATACTAGAAATAAGCATAAACTCGCTGTTCCCACAACTAGACTACATAAGATTAGTGCATCTTTTAAAGGGCAATGTATACGCTTCTACAACAAAACTCCAAGTGAGTTGCAAAAATTATCAATAAATAAATTAAAAAAAATTGTGAGGCATATTCTTTGTAAAAAGGCTTATTACAAAATATCAGATTATCTAGAAGATAAAAAAGCTTGGAACGAGTTTTGCTCCAACTCAAAATCTAACGATTTACAGATATGCAAATCATATGTACTAGACACATAAGTTATGAACATACTAGTGGTTTCTTCTCACTTCTTCCACTGGTGGACAAAAAATTGAAGTGAGCATCAATATAATAATGAATAGTATAAAATTTGACTTGTCTAAGTGCATATTTGTAAGCCTAAAGAAATAAACTTTCATTTCATTTCATTAATAATAGTGTGGTGTATATTATTTTAAATCAAATTAGGTTCTGCTGGCGGCATACCTCGCACCTTGGTACCTATATATCAGAGTTCAAAAAGAAAAGCATTATGTAGCTACTTTATCTTATTCTAATTATGTTTGACGAGTAATTAGTATCGATATGGAAATTCATAATATTCGACGCAGTGACGCGGTTTATAGGTTCGGCCTATTTTTAGCCTAAACCGAAACTGAGGCCGAAACTCAATTTATTGGCCGAACCCGGCTGAAACCGATTCTAAACCTTCGCTACTCGACACTACTTTTAAGATCGACGTCCAAGATATAGAAAAGCAGGCAAGGTAGGTAGAGTTAGTACCTTTTACGCTTACGCTGTGAAAAGTACTAAAAAAAATAAACCCCACTAACTCAGCTCGTGTTGGTCGTAAGAGGCGACGAGAACCTACCAGAAGTCCTGAGCATCAACTGTCAACTGTCCATCTACGTATTTTAACACCTCTACTGCGATCACTAATCCACTTGCCAAGCGTGGTCAATATGGCAAACTCCCTCCCCCAAATAAGGGGGACGGTGTGCTTTGTTTTGGAGAGGCACATTCAGCAGTAGACGTATGTAGTACTAGTTACTTCCCGCGGCTTCGCACGCTTTGTTTCTATTGAAACGTTTAAAGCTTATTTCTTTCAGATGAAAAAATATTTTTTATGGATTATTATTAAATTAAATTAAATTAAATAATGCTGGACAATTCACACAGCATTATCTAGCCTCATGGTAAGCAGAGCTTGTGTTATGGGTGCTAGATAACTGATATACATAATACAATATATTACATAGATAGATATTTTTTATTTTACATAGAAAATGACCAGAACACCCGGAACAAATATCTGCAGATCGTACACACAATTGTTCCGAGGCGGGAATCGAACACGCAACCTCCTGCGTCGCAGGCGGACCTTCGCCCACCGCGCCACATCGGTCGTATTATTATTAACTCATTTATTTTCAGATTCACAATCCATAATATAAACAAAATTAAAAATAAATGTCACAAAACGAAATCATACAATAAAATCAAATACAATTAAATAAAACTAGAATAATATAACTTAGGGAAATTAAAAAATAATAATATTAAAAAAAATGAAAACTTACTTAACCTAATGGACATTTATAAGGATATCGACCCCATCAATATCTTCATCCATTTGTATTGGATGGGACAGTCCAGACGTGAAACAATCATTTTCAGGATGCCGTTGCTACTGGCTCGCGCACGCTGAAGTAGGGAAGCGACTATATTATGAAGTAGCCAATGTTTTATTCCAGGTCAAGAATTACACCAATACAAAATTTCAGCTCAATATGTTGACAAGTTTGTCGTAAATAAAAACAAACATCCATCAATCCACACAAACTTTTGCAATACTTCTTTCTGCACTCGGCTTTGCAGGCTTCTTGTCCATGGAAAATGTTTAAAGGTGATTTCCATCTCATGGGAACTATTTTATGGGATAAAAAGTATATATATTTGATTCCAGGCCTAGGCCCGAAATTTGGCATATATGTATGTAGGTAGGTAGCTCTAGAGCTACCTACCTACATATAATTATGCCAAATTTCAGCCCGTTCCGTTAATAGTTTTGGCGTGAAGATTTAACAAACATCCATCAATCCATCCATCTAAACATCCAAACTTTCCCATTTATAATATTAGTGTGTTAAGTAATGTGATGATTGGTATCTATAAATACCATAAACCCTGCACGCTGTATCCAATACTATTCGCTAAGATCAATGACTCGTCGGATGTGGTTCGATGATGCGTTTACTCACGCGTGCGTGATTGTGTGCTATAACTATAAGTATACCTACGTAAGTATACAAACATATGTATTTATAGTAAGTAAGTATATATGTGTATCTATACTATAGTATGTAAGTATACTCACATGTTTTGACGATCGATGTGGCGCGGTGGGTGAAGTTCCGCCTGCGACGCAGGAGGTTGCGGGTACGATTCTCGCCTTGGGAAAAATATGTTTGTACGATCTGCAAATATTTGTTCCGGGTGTTCTAGGTATTTTCTATATATAATAAAAAATATATGAAATGTATTCTATTATATTAAGTATATCAGTCATCTAGAATCCATATTACAAGTTCTGCTTAGCTTGGGGCTAGATGATGCTGTGTGGATTATTGAGCATTATTATTATTATTAAAATTTGATGAAAAAAAAAATGAATTTAACAGGTAGTTTCATTAAATTTACTCATGGGTTGGTTATACTCTACATACATAATATGACAGATAATATAATTCCAGTTTAGCAACAACCGTTGAACGTGATTTTAATAATTCAAAAACATGTTTTGAGAATCGACCTCTAGCCAAAGCCAAATAATTGCCAATAACAAACAGCATTAGGTAGGTATTATGTTGCCCACAAATTGAATGTATTTGAAGCTAAAAGTAGCTAAAAATCGGTCTACAAAAGGAGCAAGGGCCTTTTCGATTGCCAGAGGAATGTCGTAAAAAGCCTGGTTTATGTTCTGGAGAACAAGTTATTTTATTGCCTCACAGGATCCCAGGCTTTCTTGGTGTTCAGAACCTACTTTAGTAGCGAGAAACTTTATAAATAATATGTCATCTTCAACGCCATAGCTGTTCATTGACATGATGACTCTAATGCCTGGCTGACATGTACTTTACTTACTAGGGGTGTAAGGGGGACACCAACCTCTCGTCTCCCAAGCCAACCTAACCTGCACGTCGTATTAACTGATAACTAACCCTGCTAGATAACGAACTAGACTCTGGTGAAACCATACATCAAACAAACTTCATAATTTGATAACTCATTAATTTTACAATTATTTCCATTACTTGACTGGTAGAAAGTGTCCCACCAGACACAATTGCCATTAACAAAGAATCATCATGTATTTTCTACTTGTCTTATCATAATTAGTGATTATTAATCACAATGCCGTTAACGGTTAATTGGTTGTAAAATTAATCGCTGTCCAGCTAAAGTAGCTGGAATGGAGGTGGCCTTCTGGCTCGGGTTGTGAAAGTGTTAAATAAAATATATAATAATAAAAGACTAGCTAGTCTGTAGAAGGCAATGCCTTCACGTTATCGCTTAGGTCTCGTCCTTTCCTATTAATAATACTTTCAGTGCCCTTGACGTACTTGGGCATGTACGTACAGTCTTATACCAGCGTTGGCGGTGGCGCACTCCTGTGGATCGCACCGTTGAGACTGGGCAGTGAATGGGTTCGTTAATAATACTTATAATAATATTTGTGCATAGATCTAAGTTTATTTCGAAGTATTTTTGTGATCTTTATTAGGATGACCATTAATTTTAGCTGGTACTTACTGTCATGATCTGAGGGAGACGACTATGGGAGAGGGGAAATCGCATAAAGTGAAAAGCAAAGTAGCCACCCAATACCTAAGCACAACTCATATTAAAGCCAAGTCTCAAGGCGCAATTTTTAGGCAGATTACAATAAAAATATATCAAAATTCGCCACTTGAGACGTGCTTAAATCTGAGTTGCATTTGAGGATCCGGGCGCTGGTACCCAACCATAATACTTCAATAATAATGATGATGAGCATAATGATCCTTTGTTCATAGCTACATGTGTCTGGGTGGACACTTTTCTGCCAGTTTCAAGTAATGGAAAATAATTGTTTAATTTGAGTTATCAAATTACGACGATTGTTTGATATTTTCACCCAGCCTAGCAGGGTGTACCACGTGCATGTTAGTTTGGCTAAGGAGACGAGATGTTGGAGTCCCCCTTACACCAATAATTCATTATTGGGGGGTAAGTGTCCAAAATTGTATACAATGGCTGGCGGTGATGATCAACTGGCAACTGTCAATAAGCTAAACAGAGTTACGCCTCGTGTCATTGCCTACGTGACGATGGAATTTAGCATGTGTGAGTGATTATTTACATCGAGAAGCTACTTTTGATTGAAAATATTTGAATGGAGAAGGCATTTTGCACAATATTATTTAGCTCCATGATTCAACGAAATATTTTGGCTTCAAGTCAGATGAGTTTGATTTAATTTTTAAGAAAACTAACACCTTAATAAGATGTGTGTGTATAAAACACATATTACGAGTATTATACAGTATGTGTTTTCCTTTCTCTATAATATCAGCTTTGAGTATAAAACAAGGGAAACCTTGAATATATGTATGTATAGACTTTTAGTTTTCGACAAAATAAAATATAAATAAATGTTTATTAGACTAGGCAATGACTAATGGATGTGCTTATTTTCTCAGAATGGAGGGAAAATACGTTTGTGGTACCTACCAACCGCATCTAACACGCGTCGCCCGGTCCAATGATGTTGCGAGTCGTTGACCGCAGCGGTCAACGACTCGCGAATTATGTGTTGTGTGTTTTATAGGTGATGTAAACAAGGTACGTAAGCCTTTTTAATGATAATAAACATCAGTCATTGCCTTAGTCTAGGAGCCCTAGCCATTTGATTTTTATTAACTATTTCAAAAACTGAAATCGGGATTTTTTTAAATATTTATTCTCGGTTCTAAAGCCGAGTCAGAACCACCCCTGAAAATATGGTCCGTAATCTGTTACACTCTGTTTAAATAAGTACATAACTCATAATGTAAAATCCCATAATTTATTTGAACCAAGTTGTAACTTCAACGGTACTCAAAACTGTGCAAATAGAACCAAATTAAAAATGCATTTTACTTACAAAAGACTAAAACGCGCTCCTCGTAGCAGTGCTACGAGTTCGCGTAGCAGTCTCAAATCCTAACTTATAATAAAATTAGTTCAATGGTTTTTCCTGTTAAATGTAGAATTTAGGATAATTTTTTATTCACGTTACCTATTTTATTATTTATAACGTTATTGCTACATAATGGGATTTGTTTGAGCAAAGTAGGCAGATGGGTGGCACCTAATGAAAAATCGTGGACACAAGAAATTAGTTTATTTTATTTACAAAACATTAATATAATTTTCTAGACAGAGTAAAGTAGGCAACTTCGTTACATATTTAATGAGAGTACATAATTTTTTTCCATGTCTTATATTAAAAACTAATACAACAAAGAGGACCTAAAATAGACAAATGAATACAACCAAAATAGTCGATCTCTTTGTTTATACAACAATGACACCGCGTCCTTGATCCCAACCGAAACAAAGACAAAACTACCACATCGCTTTTATTACGGTTGATTCATAAATCCTTGTAAAAAGTCAATGAACTTCAGTGTGCGAAATTGGCGAACGAGACTTGAGGCGCGAGACCGGCGCAGGCGCACCTCGAGCGAACACAAACTGCGAACATAAAACACACGGTTTACATTGCTTGTAGCGGCGGAACTGTAGTGTAAAGTTAAGTTAATAAAACAGCAATGGTGTTTGATGTCCAGGTCTCGTCGTTCAGGATTTCGCGAAGTCTGGCCGTGGTGGGTTCTCGTCTCCGCCACAAGGTCGCCCCACAGCTATAAATACACGCCGACATGCAAAAATGTTATACATAAACATTTCATGTGCCCTAATACATGAGCCTGTGTTTGTAAGGTTTCATTCTGATACTAAACTTGTAGGTATTGAAATATGTTATTCTTTGATCTTGAATTGGCGCCTTCATTCCTGCGTTGAAATTGTTTAGATTAGATAGATGGAAGACTTTATTATACCATACAAAACTGGAAACAATAAAGAAATAAATACTTAGAATAGACGAAGTATAAAGGGCGACCTTATCGCTGAGAACGATTTATTCCAGGAAACCTTAAGATGGACTGAATATGAAGCAACTAATATAGACGGTGGAACTTTTATAGGTATGTAATTAGTAAAAAGTAACATACCATAATGGCGACCGATGTGGCGCGGTGGGCGAAGGTCCGCCTGCGACGCATGAGGTTGCGGGTTCGATTCCCGCCTCGGAACAAAATGTGTGTACGATCTGCAGATATTTGTTTCGGGTGTTCTGGTCGTTTTCTATGTATAATCAAAAATATCTATCTATGTAATGTATTGTATTATGTATATCAGTTATCTAGTACCCATAACACAAGCTCTGCTTACCATGGGGCTAGATAATGATGTGTGAATTGTCCAGCATTATTTTTATTATTTATATTATATTATATTTATAATAGTTACATAAAAACATTATAATAAATGTACATAGACATAATATAAGGCTATTAAACTTTTTGCGTTAACAATGCTGATAGAGCAGTTTTTTAGGTATATCATTATTTAGGTTATTACTTATTAGGTTGGAATCTGCCTACCCATGGATACTCAATACTCAATATATTTATTGTTGTCATCACATTGGCTTAATTAGTAGGTTCTTATGTATATATTAGTATCACAATGTGAACCCTATTGGGCGTGTACAACAAGTGGAAGGCAGACCGAGGTTGTTTTTGGTAAAATATAAATATGTAGGATATGACTTCTATAATTAGTTTCTGGTATCTTTGATTGAGTCTTGCATGTGTTTTGTTATGTAAATCGGGAGCGCGTAACGTGCTAAGCTATTATAATATGTATTTAACTATGATTGTATCGGTACCTATATACAGATATTTTTCAGTCACTGAACTGTAAATACAATCAACTGCCGAGCGTAGTCACATGAAACGCCTATGGATGGATGGATACTCAAAATACTATACTTTACTACATTTATAGATTTAGATAAGCAAAACAAACATGTAAACACTTTAGTGATATATAAAAGTAGGTACTTGTGGTTTCTTTTCATTTATCCTATAAGTGGATGAAAAAGTTTAGAGAAAATTAAAAACACCTTATTTCTCTATAGTGTCTAGTGCTTATTTTGTAAGCCTAAAGAAATAAAGTTTTTGAAATCTGATTTATTATTTCATAGGACCACCTAGGCACATACACACCTATATACTCGATGTAGCATGTTTCTAAACAAACCACTACACAAATAACTAAACCTCACTTGCTTGGAGTCAAGTTTCAGACACATAAGCCTAAATAAACGGAAGAACCTCAAATGGACAAGTAATGTAAATTTCGTATAAAAAGACGAGGCAAAAAAATGAGTTTGAAATAGTCGGCGGTTTGTGTAAAAATATTCTACATCGAGTTTGGCTTGTGTATAAATCATGATAATGAATTAATTGAAAGTTAAAGATTTTTCCTATTACTAAGTTTTAAATTAATAATAATTGCCGTTGAACAAATATCTTTCAATAAGTATACTTAATGTACCTTATTACCCGTTGAGTTGCTTGTAGATTGTTTGCAACTGACTGCAGTTAGCTCAAATATTTTTACGTGTTTTGTCAGTTACCCCAATATAACCTACAACCGACGATATCTGCTATGTAGTTATATTTTATTTCTTTATCTGTAATTCTCTTTGTTAATAAACACTTCTGGATTACCTATGTCTTATGTATTTGTCACTTCACTACATAGTATCAAACAAAGTAGATGGTGAACGCACACACACTTCCATACATTGTCAACGCGTGCATCAGTGGCGATAAGCGGCTAGGTTCACGCATTAGCAGCATTCTTTCAAACTTTTTATGCATTAGGTAAGTGTGAGTGTGTTTATCATGCTTAGATATAAATGAGTTTTTTAAATGTAAGATCTAGGATAATAATTTAATATAGATTAGCTTGTATTGTTGTCAGATCGTTCGTTAACTACGGTACCTAAATTATCAATTTATTTTAAATTAAGTGAGAACTATAGTGCTAAGACAAACCTAACATAGGCTTTAAGGCACTACTAACTTATTGATGTAAACTATTTGTATGAATAAATAATCTATCTATCTATCTATCTATCTATCTAAACAAAGTCGCTTCCCACTGTCTGTCTGTCCCTTTGTATGTTTAAATCTTTAAAACTACGCAACGGATTTAGATGCGGTTTTTTGTATAGATAGAGTGATTAAAGAGGAAGGTTTATAAACCATTTGACACATAGATTACCACGCGGGCGAAGCTGAGGGCGCATTTAGTTAATGTATTTGTCACTTTGCAAACATAATGCTTGTAAAGGTAAGTTTAGCCGGTGGTGGTGTGTCACGGCATGACGTGCTTCTGTCGCAGTACTTTCACTCTCAAACACGTCGATAGTGAGGATAGTGAGTCATTGGCAAACTGATATATCTGTATGGTAATGTGTCGTGCTATTTTGTTAAATAGATACCTCCACATACTTTAACAAATAATGCCGGACAATCCACATAGTACGTTTATCTCAGAACACGCTTTTTTTCCTCTGTCTACAATAAATAAATAATGCTGGACAATTCACACAGCATTATCTAGCCCCATGGTAAGCAGAGCTTGTGTTATGGGTACTAGATAACTGATATACATAATACAATACATTACATAGATAGGCATTTTTTATTATATATAGAAAACGACCAGAACACCCGGAACAAATATCTGCAGATCGTACACACAATTGTTCCGAGGCGGGAATCGAACCCGCAACCTCCTGCGTCGCAGGCGGACCTTCGCCCACCGCGCCACATCGGTCGTCTACAATACTTATAGACAAAAAATTAAATACTTTTAGTCCGTAGGGAGTAGATACGAGTTTTACAGCCACTTTGCTACGCTCTGATGGCACACTTTTTGGGCAAGTGAAGTGATCATTATAATAATGCTGGACAATCCACACAACATCATCTAGCCCCAAGCTAAGCAGAGCGCTTGTGTTATGGGTACTAGATGACTTGATATGATTAACATCATTGTACTTAATACAATAAATTACATACATAGATAGTTTTGATTACACATAAATAACGACCAGAACAACCGGGATCTGCAGATTGTACACACAATTGTCCGGAGGTGGGAATCGAATCTATAACCTCCTTCGTAGCGGACCTTCGCTCACTGCGCCACAGAGGTCGTCTTAATGGGCTTATTGAGGTCGTTTTATGTCTATGGTATGATTCGATTTATGAAGTATGAATTTTTAAGTTCTGATAAATCCTATATCCTTACCTAGTAGTCGTGTCCGGAAGGCTCCAGTTCCCGATATAACAAGGCTCGTGTCTACCTGCGCGCGCGCAGACGGGCGTTCACCCGTGACCTTGCGCCGTCCGCCCGGTGACGGACCTTTGCGCAGATAACTCGACGCGATAAGTAGCAATTTTGCTAAATACTTTGGATCTAAAGTAGCTGGAAGACTGGAAGTAGGAGCATTTTACCATTAATGCCTATATGCAATATGAGGCTTCATATTGCATTAATATTACGATTACTATAACGATTACGAACGACATGGTGATATTGAAAAGTACTCTTCCGAAGGCGTGACTTGTTTAGTGATATGATAAATGATAAATAATCGGTTGCATCGTCTCTAGGGAATCTTATATTTTACTTTGAGTTGTACACCAATATACAACTATTCCGATTTAGAATCCAAGATATTTTACGTCAACAAAGACATTTATGGATAAAAACTTAACAATAACAGAAACAACAAGGTAAGAGTTATCATAAAATAATATAATATAATAATAATAATAAATACTTTATTGGTACATGACATGGAACAAAAAACAGTTTTGAAAAACGATGTCATCTGCAGTAGTTTAACACTGTGTCGCAGAATGACAACGCCCTCCTCACAGACCAGTACGATTAAATAGCACCAATGAATACAATTTAATACTTAAAGTCTAACCTAGTCTAATAAAGTTATTCTAATGCCAGTCATTCATGGTGAGAGACTAATTAACATCGGCGGAAGATCAGCGCTGCGTGTATTGGTTCTACCAGTACCCGTAGCATTCATGCTGAGCCATTTCCTAAATTTTTAGCTACAATCCGCAAAGTATAGCTACCTAATGTACTTTTATAACTAGTTTTAAGATCTTGTATGTGTGATTAGTTGTAGTTAAAAATAAAATATATTTATTTTCTTTCAATTAAGAGTGGGTGTGAGTTGAATTTAAGAGTGTGTTTGTGTGTGTAAAAAAGAAAACACAAACATCAGTGTGCAGCGAAATATCTATATCAATAGATCAATATCATAAATATAATATATAATATAATAAGCTTCCATAATACCAATGTCGTTAAATATATTGCACCAATATTCCTTAGGTTTAGTAACCCCTTTGTAAAAACATCCAGGCTACTCCGGTTCACAAGAATCGGAGTAGGCATATAAATGTTCAGGCACCTGCAAAGGAACAACTGGATGTTTTTTAAAACAATAGCATTATTTGATCACTAAGACATTCAAAGTCACACTTTCGGAAAAGTAACATAACAACAGTTGTTCGTAATGGCTCAGTAGTCGTCTAAAACTAGAGCTTGGAACAGTTGGAACTCTACCATGGAGGCTGGTTAAGACGTAGTAGTTTTAGTGTTAAATAAATTATTTACTAGCTTCTGTCCGTGGCTTTACATGGGCAAAAATTTGCCTATCTAGGTATTTCAGCGGAGATTTTCCATGTTCAATACTTCGGGCATGGAAAATTGCAGGTGTTTGAGCGTTGTTAAACACTCACACATACCTTGACATTTCACAAACCTTCGCATTTAAAATTAGTAACGATAGTAGTAGCACAACACAGGGTGCCACCAAACATGTGTACTAAGCCGAAAAGACTGAAGGATTTTTATTGTGGACCCAGAGGGAATCAAATTTTGTTCTATGTTTTTTTTTTTAACTTTGAACACCAACAAAATTACCTAAATAGAATTATTTAGGTACTTTTTTGAAAAAAGAAAATGACTTTTCATCTTGTTGTTCGAGTTCATTTACGTCAATTCTTACATCATTATTATTTTCCTATGATAATGCAAGAATGAGTGTAAAAGAACACGAATAAGAAGAAAAAAGAAACTATTTTTTACATAAAAAATGACTTTAAACACACCAACATTTAAAAAGAGTGATATTCTAGAAGTTGATCCCAGAATAACCCCTTTCGGCTTAGTACACCTTTTACGAGGCATCCCGTACATAGAATTTTGTGAATAGGACTTACTTGATTATCTCAAAAGTAGGCACAACTTAGTTAAGTATATCATGTACAATAATAATAAGTTAGTTGACTTGACATCCTTCAACGTCCGCGCTTATCTCAGAGTTCTTCAACCTTGTATCCGAGCGTCTTTATGTTATGATGACCGGGACTTGATGACTGGACTCTTGAAAGTGGTGTGGTGACCGATATGCAATAACGATTTAACATACAATCAGGTACGTAACTATTGGGAATAATAGGCGATTCATAAGGTTAAGTTCAATACTTACTTTGGTAACACGAAGCATCATTATTTTTACAATATTCGCGAACTAGTAGCTGCTTCGCACGAATTGTTTCTATGGCAATATCCTATGGGATCTGATTTATGGGATCTCTTCTTCTTCTTTGTCGTTGTCTTCATTGCTGAAGGTCGTGCCCGTCCTGGAAGGCTTTCACGGTGACGCTGATGAACCGCTTCCACACCACTCTGTCTTCGGCCTGTCTCAGGGCTGCAGGCAAAGTGAGTCCCGTTATAGCCTTAATTTGATCAGACCAGCGGGTTGGTGACCGTCCTCTTGGTCTTTTTATGGGAAAAAAGTAGCGAATGTTTTATTCCAGGCCTAGAACCGAATGTGTGCAATTTCAGCCCGATCCGTAGTTTTGGTGCGAAGAAATAACAAACATCCATCCATCCCATCCATCTAAACTAAACATACAAACTTTCGCATTTATAATATTTATGTGATGTGATTCTATGGATCTTTATAATCTGAATGACTTATTTAATTATTACAGCTCTTCCTAAGTGGAGTAAAATTAAGTAGTCAAACCTAGAAATAATCCTCCTTAGAAGCTGTCAAATAAAGAACGTATTTTTTTTTAATTTTGTAGTCAATGGGCCTTATTTTGACCAAAATCTCACGTGGTGGAAAGATACGATGTGGCCGAAGATGTATATTGAAGGTCTAGTCTAGTTGATACCTATCAAGGGACTTTGTTAGCTTGTCCGTTATAATAATTTGTTTAGGGCAATGGTGGACCTACCCAGACACTGTAGTGCGTCAGGCATGTTTGCTGACGCACACGGTAAGGACTTCTACGCAGTAATTCGTCACAAAATAACATCCGTCAGACACAGGATGCTGGGCAGCACCAATAGCTTGCTAAGGATTCTGGTGGACAGACATTCCAGTAGCCTGCAAAGACACTGGATGTCAAGTCTATGAACACTTATGCTAAACAAATTTATTGTATTAAAAGAAACTAAAATAACGTTATTCACGTTATTTTGACCGTGTATGTAATAACTATACTTATACTTTGATTATATTAATAAACGAATTTAACTTTTGTTAAGCTGATTTATCGCAGTAAAGATCACCCTATGTTGACCAAGGGTGGTAGCTGGTCTACCAACTTCTGACCTAAATACAGTTTAAACATCTATAAATCTTGAAGAAAAAGACCAATAGGGAGAGAAAGACCATGCGTCCACATTCCCAGACTAAAAGCTTACCCATTATTTCGATCAGCGGGAGTCGGAATGCCAGACGATCGAAGTTTTTGCCCCTTATTCCAGAATCTTATTTACATTCAATCTTGACTTTACATTAAGTCTTGAACTTTATTTATTTTTTAACTAGCTTGTGCTCACAGCTTCACTCACGCGGTATATGAATAATAATAATAATAATAAATAATGCCGGACAATTCACACAGCATTATCTAGCCCCATGGTAAGCAGAGCTTGTGTTATGGGTACAAGATAACTGATATACATAATACTATATATTACATAGATAGATATTTTTTATTATACATAGAAAAACGACCAGAACAATAAAACATAGCATAGATATGTCACTTGTGGATAACTTCTGTAGCTTTCTATTAGTTAAAAATTTTCAATATCGACCCAGTGGTTTTAGAGTTTAGCCCCACCCAATGGTGTTAAGAATCCCCAAAGTTTTGGGATTCATAAACACACACAATTTACGTCTTTATTATACCATTATTCATTTAGATTTATTGATTGATTTAATTTTTAGTGTAAAATAATAAGGCTGAGGTCACCAAAATTAAATCGTACAATTATCTTTGTAAAGAACACCTGCCTCTGTTTACAATAAAATTGAACGTAACTAAGTATCCATAATAAATTAGTAAAAGAAAAATTATAAGAAAATATCATTAACTTAATTTCAAGAATCTGGAAGAAAAACACAGTCTGGCACGATGAAACTGGAGTCCTCACCAAAAAATATAGGAGCAGCGGGGAGCGATTTAAAAGTATCAATCCCTGCCACAATTAACGTTGTAGATAAATTATTACCTACCTACCTTTTTGTACCTAGTAAGTTTTGGAGTAGGTACCTACCCGGCCTAGACAGACCAAAATTTAAGTACAAAAACTGGACCCTAGGCACTTAATAACTACCTAGTCCCCGAGGAGAAGTTTAGGTAATTAAATCTTAGAGATGAGACAAAACAATAGACCTAGGTTATTTTCTTGTAATCTTGTTGCCATGCGGTTCTACGCAAGCGCGAATCGCGAGGAGCGATCGCGAATCATTATTCTAATGACTTACTTCTGCCATACTTTTCCAGTTTTAAGAAACGTTTACGAATATTATTAGACGCAAGTTCGCTGACACACCTAATTATCGATAAAATTTCCATTACTTCATGAGGTGACAAGATTTGGTTGACACGTGACACTAATATGCTAGCTCTTGCCCGCAACTTCGCACGCGTGGAACTTGGTGGTACCTATAGCAGTATTAAAAAAGCAAGTTAGATATGGCATGCCGCTAAAAACGATCGATTGCGTGACTGGGCGGAAACAAAACCAGTGAAAAAATACGAGTCAGACACTAATTAGACGAATAGCATATAACTTTTGATATACATAAATACATCCGCGTGATTATTTATTAGGTAGATACTTTTTATTTTAAACTGGTTGTAGGTACTTCAAAAATTCTTAGGGAGAGCTGCTTGAAGATTGTCAAATTTGTCCGAACCTCCAAGAAAAACAGAACCACAGCAGAACGATGTATCTAAATTTATCGAAAATAAACGCACATTATACCTCCTATGTTATTTTTATTATTCTTCTACTGGCTTCTGCCCTCGCCTTTCTGGGATAAAAAGTAGCCTAATAAGCCAGTCTTGGAATACATGTAAGTATGTAAAATTCGATTAAAATTCAGTCCGATCCGTTCATTTGTTTTACCGTGAAGATGTAACAAAACGTGTAGCGCCAACAAGTTGCTTTGCCGGAAGACGAGCGTTGGTTGCTAGCATGCTAGTCATCCAACTCATGCAGAGGCAAAGCTATTTTGTTACTGGACTTACACACTTACCAACACGTTTCCTTTTAGTTTATTATATTCTGTGTAAGTCTTATAACAAAAAAAAAACATTTAATTTCAAAATGTAAACAACGTGTAAACATTAGATAAACTTTAGTAATAATATTGTAAGTGTGATCCTCATTGAAAAACATTGAGTCTCACGACTTGCAGGCGCCGACCTTCGCTCCAGAAGGACGTTGGGGAAGGTCAGCTCTAGAGGGCTTGGGGAGGCTCCGAGGGGTGTCTCTACGCGAGGGCGACGTCGTCGGATTTTTCTATTACTTGTAACCTCAAGACGCCCTTAGGTTCACTCGATAAAGTGATAACTGTTAAATGAATCGCTACTTTGTTTTATAGGCTATGGAATTAATATTATGCTAGGTAATAGTTGAAGGTCAGTAAAGATTTTTTAACAGTACTCACTTAATCTGCTATTTTTTTGTAACGCCCTACGAAAAACAGGTGTTTTTAAGTTTGAGTGTATAGGTCTATCTGTGGCATCTTTGAAACGGATGTTCTGGTTTTGATTTAGTTTTTTTTTGTCTTCTAAGTAAATCCATCGAGTGTACTATGAATTGTGCTGTTTGATGAATGTCAGAGTAGCCTTTTAAATAGTATGATGGTTCAAAGTAGAACTTAGTCAGATCGATTCTACTCTAAATAAGTAGAATATTATATTTCTTTTTTCATTTAATAGAAATGCTTCAGATTAATAAAGAAATATAGCAACAAACATATTAGAACAAGTAGTTCAATTGTATTTAGAATAGAAACAGCAGACTGTTGCAAACAAACAACAAATATGTTATTTAATGTGACGTACTAAGTGTAATTTAAATTTAACTTTCCTTACAATGACCCTCACAACGATGATAAAAGAAACACAACATCGGTGTCAATTTAAGGTAATCTGCAACGCTAGCATTCCATTTCATGCGTCATAATTTTGATATCAAAATCTCTGTATGTAGGTACATGCTTATCTACAAATGCCGAGAGCGTTGATTGTTACAAGTATTCTGTAATTTAGGTTTTTGAGGGGTGTGGCTGTCGTTCATCATAAGATAATCGGGCAATCAAAAAAAAAATACTTTGATAAATAAAATTATCTGGCAAAAACGTTAACATTTAACTGACATATTTTATAGAAAACAAGTCAAAGTTGACTAACGAAGAAGTAGACTGACAAAGTTGCTAACTGTCCGATTTTGTTTTGAGGAAAACCAGCTAAAATATAAAGTTATTACCCGACCGATTAACTACTTGAAATGCCAAAAATGTGCAAAATGGTCTTTCGATAGTAAATCTATTATAATATTAATTAGTTAACCTAGCTAATAAATTTCATAAAAACCTAGAGGTAAATAATATGAAATTGTTGCTATCGCGGCTTTATTAAAAAACGGCATTGTTTGATTTTGGCAAAAAATGCAACGTTGTAAATTTTTGGAAGTCTCAGCACCTCAACTGTTTTTTTACAAAAGCCTTTACAAACTTTATTTCCAAAAGTTTTACAACAAGCAATATCGATCGCCCGTCGATTATGTAAAAAACTTTTTCAATCTTCTTGAAAACCGTTTATTGGGACGTAGGTATCTGATCTGTCGTGTGCTGACCGTGAGTCATGAGTCAGTGTACCCATTGCTCAGAGCACAGAAACGATTTCAAGTTTTGTAAATCTTTTTGGTTTTAGTTTACGCAAGTTTTCCTTATTTTGTGTTGATAATTAGATCATCTTTTGAAGCATTGTATCTCTCATAAGCTTTGTATCTGAATTTTATTCCTACTATTTTTTATTTTTAGTTTTAATATATAGGAAATAAACCCACTCTCTTGTTTTCAGCAATTTTCCCATTATCAATATTTAATTAAATGAAGTTTTACTACCAAACCCCTACATTTTCAGCATCTACTGAAACGATACTAAAATCGAAATCTATTCTGTGCTGAAAATAAACAAAGGGTTAGGTTTAGTTTCAACAAAGCTATATCTTTGATTCACTACAGGTGCGTTAATGATTTCTCTAAGTAATTTGAAATCTAACACGAAGATTGTTTGCGTTCACTTCAATAATTAGACGCATTCCTGTGAGTCATCCACCCGAGACTTGTATTTTTATTGGCTGTTTGCATTTCATATCGCGCCAGAGATATGTTTTCGCGAACAGCACGCAATGATGCCTTTAGCGGCGGCGCTGCGATGTTATTGGCCGGCGGGCGTCGTCTGCCGCCGGTTTCTCGAAAGTAAGACAATAAAGACTTGAAATCACCTTGGTAATGACTAGGCCGGAAAAAATCAGCGTACCTACATTTGACGTCACGCTGATTTTGTCTAACAAACATAAAAAGCCTCGTTACGACTCAAACAATAAAGAAACCGTTTCGACTCCATGCACGCTTTGTTCTCGAACATTTCAGTCTCCTCTGTCAGAACGACGGTCACAATAGGCACAATTGGCTCCCCGACTGACGAAATTGAGAGTTTTAGTCGACGTGACGAGTAGTACTCTGAAAATAGTCATCAAAAACCACAAATTCCAGACAGGCCAATAAGAATCGTACAGGAAAACGGGGTCGGCGGCGTCGGGCCCCGTCGGGCGGCTGCCGGCGAAAAATATTATGCGAAACCAGTTTTAGCTGCTTTTGTTCGGACGTTTCGGCAAGGAGTTCGATGACCATGCAGCGTGTGGGCCGTCAGCGATGGCGCCCGCAGGGTGGGCGTGGGGGCTGCACGCTGACTCACCAGGCGTTTGCGGTCCAGCACTCACCTCCTCCGCGTCCACGTGCTCACTACACCACGTGTTGTCACCACCCCGTCGAGTAGAAAACCGCCGACACGGTAAGTGTACTCCAACAAGCGCCTGGATACATGAACACCAGAGCACCTGATGAAGTACAATGGGCGTGCGGCGGTCTGTCGGGACAGCTCCTCTGCAGCAGGGGAGCTGGTGTTGGGCCGGCAGCAGCGCGCGCTACTTCAGGTACCTGACTCGATAGAACAGCCCCGGAGCCCGAGTAGCGCGCACTGCCACCGCCGCTGGTTCTCCTATAAATAGCGCGAGTGTGTTCGGCGCGAGGGCGCGCGTGCGACTGAGCTCGTCCTCGGGGCGCGACTGCAGCTCGTGGCCGGCGCTCGGCCCCCGCGCGCCGCCAGACGTCAGCTGAGCGCCCATGCACCGGCCCTGACATTGGCAGGGCGCGGCGCGGGGGGCGAGGTCACCGACCCCGCCCGCGGAAGCCTCCCCGCCAATCTCCCACCACAAACCCGCGAACCCCTGCACCCCCGCGCACCGCCCCCCGCACCCTCACTCATGACATTCACCATCTTTGGGCGCTGAATGATTTTAGGCTGATGGCGGCGCAGCCTACGAGCCTTTTGTCTCGAGTGACTCGGAATGCGAATTGGGCTGCAGGAAAATGATTCTATGTCAATGTCATGCTCAAAGGCGACCATTAAAATGAGACGTGGTTTTTTTCGTCGTCTCTTTAGTTGAATAGTGAATCGCAACAAACCTCTGCGAGTACCTACGGGAAACAAAGGATTCCACAAATTCAGTCTTAGAGTACTGAAGAATGCCTCCCACCACACCTTTGCAAGATGTGGTATGGTAGGTATAGGTACTCTACGCCTTAGAATAACTCTCTAGGCTACGAACGATTAGGTACAAAACCCTGGATATAGTCACATTGTTTTTAGTGGTAGATTAGTTAAGCGATGACACTTTTAGTTATTTTAGCCTTTAAATACTACTACATAGCTGCATTATTCTGCCCTTAGCCGCGGGCGGTAGGTATTTTGCCGGATATAAATTTCAGATATGTTCAGTAGATTTAACGAGAAGAGAATATAAACTTCGAAACATCTTAATATCCTAACTTTCACATCTTCCGTATGTATCCTACTAATATTATAAACCCGAAAGTTTGTAAGTATGGATGGATGGATGGATTTTTGTAACTATTTCACGTAAAAACTACTGAATGGATTTTAATGAAACTTTACAATAATATAGCTTATACATCAGAATAACACATAGGCTACAATTTATAAAGATTATATTGTTTATTATCAAAAATATCTATCACCACGCGGGTGAAACCGCGTGGCGTAGCTAGTGAACAATAATGACCATCCCCTGGCTATAACGACATCGTTTTCACGACCTCTGTAGCGCGGTGGGCGAGGGTCCGCCTGCGACGCAGGAGGTTGCGGTATTGATTCCCGCCTCGGGACAATTGTGTGTACGATCTACAGATATTTGTTCCGGGTGTTCGGGTCGTTATCTATATACCTATAATAAAAGATATCTATCTATGTAATGTATTGTATTCAGTATATCAGTCATCTAGTATGTACATTGTCTAGTACCCATAACACAAGCTTTGCTTAACTTGCGGCTAGATGCTGCGTGAATTGCAGCATCTAAATAATGCGATTATCCAGCATTATTTAACTATTTCTTTTTCATTATCGGGATGACCTAAAACATGAAATAGATCGCTTTATTCTTTGTAACAACTACTGCAAGAAACGAAACTGAGAATATAGTGAATAAAATTTATTACATCCAATTTTGACTCAATAATATATGTTATGGTAATTGAGCATTGTTATTAGGATAACTTTTGCAAGTTTTTTAACTATCTTTGAGTAAAAAACTGCATTTTCACATCTAACAAGTGCTTGACAAGTAGACTGTAACATCACGTTGGATGGAGCCCCACAACGGTCTATTTGCCCACTTCTTTCCGGAACCACGAGTGATCGATAGAAAAAATTACCACACGCCATAAAATTGCACTATTGCATGTTCGCTTTTTATTATTGTTTTCTAAATGCGATGTGGGTTTACCGTTTTCTTGGTAGGCAGTTATGGATTTTTTGACGCCAGTAAAATGTTTTAATAGGTTTGTTGAGTGTGGTGCTTTTTTAACACTTACATGACCCAAAACTCACTGGCTCCTACACAACCAAACGAGGGGGCAGACGGCGGCGGAGGCAGCAGCGCGCCCCTACTGGTCGCACCGCCAAGGCTGGGCAGTGAATGTGTTAAGATTATTGCACAATAATTAGCTTTGTTCTCTATGGACCTAGTCTGAAATAAATAATTTTTATTTTATTTATTTATTTTGTTGGACGTAGGTAAAGTTATTAATCTTGTGTCAAGAATGTAATTGGCCAATTATTATCTTATGAACAAGCCTTATGCATAGGCAACATAGCCATTCTTCACCACTCTATTTAACAATTTTATTGATTACTATGTAATTAATTGGCGTTCGTAGAGTTGACGCGTACACATGCGTGATTTAACGTCAGTTCGATATTTCCAAACCAGGGATTCCCAGAAATAATTATTATCTAGTTGGTGTTTCCTACTCATATTGGCCTAGGTAGGTAACTTAGTATGTCTAATTTAACTCCACTAAGGTCCTTTAAAAGTCAGATTAATACAAAGCCCAATAATTTCTACGAATACGACTTTTAAATAAGAGACGAAGGACAGTGAATGCCCTCAAGACGTTTTGTAGGCATGAAGAGCACATTTATCTCATCGGCGACATTCCTTAAACCAAAATAATCTTATTGCAAGCGATGTAGTTGTACTTAAAACCATAAGTCATAATATTTATTATATTCTGTACCTATAAGGCATAGTAACTCCTAAAATGGTGAACTAATATTGATTAAGTTTATTTTGTTTAGATGTCGACTTCACTTCATTGTGACTGTTCTTGGCTATGTTTGATCAAAATCGGTGCAGCCGTTAAAATTGTATGATGTTTAAAGCATCAATCACACCTTTGCCTATCTAGGCTCTTAGAAAGATAAGGTACGCTACTAACGTGGGATAACGTTAAACCCAGTTATACGCTACAAGGTACAACTTTATCTCTAATACTTTCATTGCCCACGCGGTCCTAGTACAGCGCGGTCGCACCGCAGAGTCAGGGCGGGCAGTGAACGCGTTAAACATCAAAATGCTTTATTTCCTTTAGACTTTACGGGACTCTTGTTGGACACGTTACAATTTACAAGTTAAGCAAGTTTAGCAGGAGAGGTAAGTTGTCCACTACACAAAGTAATAAGCTAACAAACAGTTGATGTCACCTTACAAAGGGCGTAGGGTGAGCACACCGACTCACATTGAGAAGACAATGCCTCTGCCAAGGACACGCCTACGACCTCGTGTTTTTTCAACCCTAAGATATTCGCTATTCTGTGCCCTAAGGTCTAACCAACCTTCGCCTGTTGCCAGGCGCGTTTAAGTTTCGAAGTTTCATGCTGAATTAAACGATAATGAAAACCTTGAGGTCGTTGAAAGTTAACTCGTAAAAGGCTAGGAGTAGGGGCCAAGTCTAGGTATAGACCCTTGGGATATGAGGTAAATTAACTTTTTTTTTAAAGTAACAATAAACCAACTTTTAGGTAGGTACTTTATCACTGGCACGCTTATAGCCAGTTTGTGGTTCTCAATTTGGTGACAAATTTGTCTCAGCATTTGTCACTTTAAATAGGCGCTTTTGTCAAAGTATGTCAGGGCCATATAAATATACCTAGTTTGTCACTGAATTTGCATTATGTTTGGAAAACTGACTCCTTACTTTTATAAAATATAGCGTACTATGTAGTAAAGATTCTGAGAAACGTTTTTCAGGTGGCATTTGTTTTTAAAGACCTGTCCTAATTTCACTAAAATAATTGCCTCACCATAAATAATAATGGTAGGTACCTATCGTCTCAGAATTACACATTTTAGGTATTTTACCTTTGAATGAATGAAGCTACAGATGGAGGGACGCGTGTCAATACTACCTAAGTGTCAAGGTTGTTGAAACCATTATTCTATCAATCTCTCCGCAAATAGCACCGCACGCACTATCTAGAATTTACTTCATTTATAGATGATACCACTGTCATGGTAAATAAATAATGATGGAAAATCCACACAGCATTAGATATCTAGCCCCAAGCCAAGTAGAGCTTGTGTTATGGGTACAGATTACTGATATACATAATACAATACAATACATTACATAGATAGATACCTATATTTTTTATTATACCTACCTAATATACCCAGAACAAATATTTGCAGATCGTATAAACATTTGTCCCAAGGCGGGAATCGAACCCGCAGCCACCTACGCCGCAGGCGGACCTTCGCCCCCCGCGCCACATGAGTCGTCAGTAAACCGATTGGTTAGCAGAATTTGGCCCCTCAGAGTGTAAGAGTCCACATACTGCGGGCGTTACGACCCGATTCAGACCACTCTGGCACCAACTAGGCAATAAACAGAATTAATCACGACAACGAATGTCATATCATTTAAATTCGCTTGGAGCAACAAGGTCACCGATGTCGCGAAAAAAATGGTCTATAAATGAGACCTTGGTCGAAGAGAGTTCATTGGCACACGTGAAACTGACGTCAGAGGCAATTATGCTGATAAAAGGTATGGACGTGGGTAATGGCCTGCCTGATTAAATAACGTGTGGTATGATGCTTGGCTTGTTACGCTAGAAAATTGGTAAAGATTTAAGGTTGCCGCAGATCAGGACCGCACCACCACCGCCGCGCAGCTCAAAAATATGGGCTATAACTCGTTATTTTTAGATGCTGTTATATTGACGACGTCAGATAACAGACAGCTTGCAATTATGTCATTGTAAAATATATCTAAACATGACGAGTTTAAGCCCATGTTTAAGCTTATTGTTGTGCCATGGGGCAGCGGTGCTCTATGTATGTATGTGCTAAGCCCTTTAGGGACATTTTATATTTTCTCCAGGAGCGGCGAAGGGACCCGGTATGATAACGGTGGAAACAATGAAGTTGGGCTATTATTGTAAAAAAAATATCATCATCAGCCTATGAGCTTGACACATCCAGCAAATGCCAGCATTCCTTCGCAGGTCGTCATTCCACCTGGCCGGAGGGCGTCCTACACTACGTTTGCAGAGTCGCGGTCTGCACTCAAGAACAAGTTTTCTCCAAGGGTTGTCGGTTCTTAAAAAAATTATATTAAACTTTAATTTCTTTATTTATGCCTTACAGTTTGAAAACCGGAGAGACCTTGTGACATCGACAACGATGAAAATTATAGAGTAGCCTACAAAATGGAAAAAAATGCTCTACCTATCGATATTGAGGTCGATGGCTCTACCTTTACAACATTATAAGGGTAAATATCATTTCAACATTGTGTGTTACTGGTTGGTAAATAAATGAAAGATATCGCTAAAAGTAATTCCTCATTTATTTATATGTATATGTATTGGGACACTGTAATATAAATATCAATATATATATATATAGATAACAGTTTGGAGATTATCTGGATTTTGTTAACTATTCAATAAATAAATTGATAAATAATAAATAAATAATGCTGGACAATACACGCGACATTTTCTAACACAAAACTAAGTAGAGCTTGTGTTATGGGTACCTGATGACTATATATACTTAATACAATACTGTAAAACACCGCCTATGGAATTTTTTTGCAACAGAATTTACTCAAACATTGTCTTTGTATGATTTTTTTTTTTTTTTTATGATTACTTACTGAACATAAATGTATTTCAGATAACAAAAACCTTTTAATCTCATTTCTCATTTTTATTTTATAATTAAAAATAATAAATACTTAACAGATAACAAACTCATTTCGATGTGTTACAAAACTAACTGTTTTTTTTATTAGATTTATTCCATCATTTTATAGCTTTTGCATAACTACGCACAAAGGACCAATCGGAGTCTAAGTGCGGAAATAAGAGTAAACCTACTTACCATACCATACCATAGCTTTTGCATTGTTTTTTTTTTTCATTATTTCGTTGACTACTTTAATGCTACGAAGAAATAATAAGTCTTATTATTTCTTCGTAGTTTTAATGTTATTTTTTTCTATCACACTAGTTTAATATTTTAATTGATGGTGGCAGGCACAGGTCCCAGTCAATATTTTAGGTTTAGTTCTAAGTAAGATAATAACTCCAACTTATCACAACCTATCAACAATAAGATATTGCTTGTTTTTAATTATCTCTAAGTGTATAAAATATTATAAAACAACAAATAACATTCTCATAGTCCTAATTCATTCGTCTTATGTACAATTGCCATTAATTTATTATTCTCATATTTACAGTAAAATTTAAATAAATATTAAAAAATAAATTCATGCACTAAATTACAATATCTACCTAATAAAACTAAATTATTATTAAATTTTCTAAACCAGCGGGGCACGAGTTGTCCTCTAAAATTATTTATGTAAATAAAGCAAATTTATAACGACATAATCTCCACCATAGTATTGGTAAATGAAATTGAAATAAAAACATTTAATGCTATATAAACAATAAACCAAACTGATTCATATAAATAAAATTGGTCAAAGTATAATTTAATAAATTAATTAACAAACGACAGTCAAGCTCAATAAACCTTATTACTTCTCTATGCTATTATAATAAGATTTAGACTACATTTTCTATCTATCACTTAAATTCTAAGGTAGTTCTAAACTATACTTACTAATTACGAATATTGCTTCACTAAAGTAATTTCTAAACATTTTAAATTCTTTCCATCTAAGGAGTGTCTGGAAAAAATTGTCACTTAGCGTTAAGGCCACCCATTGTACTTTGTGTAATTAATTAATAGATTTTATGATGAAGCAGTTATTAACAAAGTAAGTTACAATCAAATAAAAGAAACAAGGAGATATAGTAAAAATAAATTAATAATTATAATATTACTTATAATGAATGCGCTATTTTTTTTTCAAACATACCTCGGGTAAACTCAACTCTCGATTAATTGACCTTTCGAATAATGTTTTCGGCATGAGGTTTGTTGAAATTGAAACAATTGAGCTAACTGCAGGCTGTTGCAAACAATCTACGTATAAACAATCTAGGTAGCTCAACAGCTTTTGTGGTTGGTGTTTACGTGCATTCTTCTTTTTTTATTAACCCCGACCCAAAAAGTTAAGTAAAAATATTAAGCGTGAGTATCTGGCTATCTGTCCTATCCTAGCTTTTCAACGTATGAATTGATTTGGATTTGGTTATTTTGTACGAAAGGCCACTTAATGGAGAGTTTACTGAGGTAGATATTTTTGAGGAAAAAAATGCATTCGTTCTAATATTATCATAAATTTACTGTCGAGGGTTACCGATTTTTTGTAAAATTAGTTTATTTTGTATTTTTCTCTTCTACAAGTCACAAAAAGGTATTTTTTTCCTTATATTCCCAATATCAGATCTTAATCAAATTTAGGAGACCACATTTGACCAATTATTATCATTGATTCAGAATATTTTGACATTAAAAATCGCAGTTTTAGAAGAAGAGTTATAACACTGCTTTGTAATAACAGAAAGAGATATTTACAATTACACCCATTCAATAGAATTATTTCCATATTTACGTTAAAATTCTTACCTAGCTAAAACAAATGAAGTAATATAGTTACTAAAGTATTAAAATTTGGCTATGTTGTGTTCCGCCGGCAATGCAGCATCTAAGTACGTTGTCAGGACGCGAGGACATCACGAAAAGTATTTGATAATTACCTAAACCTAAGATAAATTAGATAGATGACACAAGTTCTCTTACATAAACGCCTGGTCTAGCGTAAATAATAAACATATCTAGGTTGTGTGTTATGACTATGGACAACGGGATTTTGTCAATTTTAAATTACAGTCTTTAATACGGCGGTAAGCAATACTCCTTTGAAAAATGACCAAAAAACCGCTCTTGCTCGCACTTTGCACCTAAAACGCGCCCAGAGAGAGGGAGAGAAAGTTTGGAAGATCAGTCTGATCCTTAACAGAACTTCTCTTTTAGATACTTGTAACTATGTGTCCTTTACCTACGAATAAGCTAATCTTAGAAGATTGACACCATTGTAGTGCTCACACTCTAACTAACATTAACCTAGATAAACTGTGTGCTATACCAGAGGCTAAAATTCTTGAATTTTCATTTCATAAAGATATTTATCACTATCATCGGCTTATAATTAATTATGAGTACACAGAGGGTTGTATAGTAACTCACTGTAGTGTCTATCTATAGCGACCTGGCGCTGTCGGGCCGGCGGGTCGGTTCGTAGACGCAGGGTCTACGCAGCGGACACACGAGACACTTTTAGGACTAGTACACGGACTCACTGTAGTGTCTATAGGGATTTGGCAGCGCTGCTGTCGGGCCGGTGGCGGGTCGGCACACAGCTGCAGCGTCTACGCAGGGGCACACGAGATACTTTTGAGAGTTTTCGTACACTGAGTCTCACTGTAGTGTCTATAACGACCTGGCAGCGCTGCTGTCGGGCCGGCGGGTCGCGCGCGCGGCGCGAGTGGCGCGGCGTCAGCGTGGCGGCTGCGGGGTGCCCCCCCACCAGCGCAGGTACGCAGCGTCCACGCAGCGGGCACGCGCCGCGCGGCGAGACACTTCTTCTAGAACGTCCTGGTAAAAAAATATAGGCATTACATAATGTCATCTGACCATGGCGTTTTCCCTCTAAACCTTACTACTCAGCCCGTTAATGTCGTAAGACAGTAAGAGTCTGCTAAGGAAATCTATAAGAGGAAAAGCAGCAGCTGCCACCTGCGTATTTTAACACTTCAACTGCGTACTTACTACTCCTGTGTGGTGTTCATACGGCAAATCGCCCATTGTTTGGGGGCATTTTCAGCAGTGGATATGATCGATAAACGAAACACCAAGCGCCAAGACGCATATTTTGAACGCAAACTGACAAAGTGAGCGGCTCCGCTATCACAACAAAATGGTGTCTTGAGTGGCGTCGTCGTCGATACTAAGCTTTATACTGAAATAAAAAACTTCCAAAATTTCTACTCACCTGTTTCTTTAGCACGATATGCTTGCCCTTCCAGTACTTCATCAGCCCTCTCTCCTGTAGTGTCGACACGATATCAGAGGAAGCTATCGCCAGATCTTTGCTAAGATCGCGGATGCATAGCGCAGGGCCGGGCGCGGAACACAGCCTCTTTAGTAGGGCCTCTTTCCAATACGATCGGTAAGAGATGAGGCCGAGATCTGATAGAGGTGTTTCTGGAGAACCCACTTTGCCTTCCACTTTTGTAAGGAGGTAGCCTGTTGGGAAAATATTTAATATGTTAATTGTTAATTAATTTAACCCAGTACCCATAGCATAAGCTCTGCTTAGCTTGGTAATGGATGATGCTGAGTGTGTGGACTGATTTTCAGAAACTACTCCGGGGTGTTTTTAGACATATACTGAATACAAAATAAATCATATTTCTGTAAAATATGTTCTTTGTAGGAAAAATTAAGCTTTTAAAATAGCAATCTCAGTTTGGCTCTAATACGTTGCAATACTAGTGGCGTCTGTCTATGACCTGATGATACAGAATGAACATAATATTTTTTATTCAATTGAATCTCTTTATTAAGAAAGAAAATTACAATCAAATATTTGAAACAAATTAGAACTAGTATTTAGAATATTGTCAGGACAAAGAAAGCTTTTGATTGCAAAAAGTCAGACCTTCACCATAGTTATTCAGTGCCTTTAGATTACATGGCATGACGTTACGCCGCACTATTCACTATTGGTGTTTCAAGTGTCATGGCGGATGATTGCTGTATTCTGTAGTTTTATTTTATAACAATAATAATGAATTGAGCAAAGTAAAAAATATAATACGTCTTTGTAATCTATCGTTCAGGTATATTTCGGTAAATACATAATTTTGGTGATTTTCAGTTACTGTCACCATCTCTGTTGTTGTATCTTTTTTTTATTGATTTGTCCCGCAACGGAAAATCAACCACCAAGATTCCGTGCATCATGATTTCATGATAATACTATTTCATTGAGGCGAACTTGGCGAGAACCGCAGCAAAGTATTTAATTAAACTAAAAGCGTAGCCTTCCTTTGCTATGTTTACCTTTTTCCATCAAAACATTAGTACAAAGTATATGTTTGTTGCCATAAACTTTACTAACTGCTCCGCTTGCGTCATGATCCCAATAAACGAGTAGGTGTTAAAGCTGTACCTCATCGTGAGCATTCGCGTGTAATGTATCATTCAGATTCGAGTATTATATTCAGTGAGGTAGGAGAACCGAGCATTACAGTGAGTAAATCGCATTCTGCAGAATGCTCAATATCGAATTCCGTTGAATCATTAAGCCGCCTTACAACCCGTGTTACGGGGCGTAAGGTACCATTCGCAGCATGTATGGAACGTCAAAAATCCGTATCCGATGCTCGTTGCGAGTGCCTCATTTCCCCGTACTGACTGCACGAACGTTCGCTGTGTAACATGTTACATTAGACCCGTAATGCCGGTGAGTACCGGCTTGTACATAACAGGCGAATGCTCGTCAGTCAGACAGAGTGCTCTATTGTAACTTCTCGCAAAGGAATATCGGAATGTTAATGTTACATTACAGACAAATGCTCGCGGTGAGGGACCGCTTTTAGAGTATCGTTTGTTGACTGAGCTCGCTGTCTATTTAGCAGGCAACAGCCGCGCCATAAAAATGTCTACACGCAAGTGTGAGTCGGCTAGTTCGTGACCTACCTCAACGAAGAAAACATTCATATTCAACCCTTCGGAAATAAAAATAAAGAAACCATGGTGTTTCTTAGATTGTGGTAATTTATTCTGCTTTATGGCTAAGTGGTTTAACCACGGGGCTTGGTTTTATCTGCATTTAAATATACCTGAATATAATTTTTTCTGAGTGTTCATGAATTGGTTAAGACAAAGGTATGCCTGAGTAATTTTAGCACCTAAAATTATAATTTAGGATTTATTTGGAGACTTCCATTTCCCAGTTTACATCCCCGAGGGGTAACTCCCCCCAAAGGGTAGCGGCAGAGGGGGTCTAGACGGTGTTCCATAGCTGCACCACATCGATCGGTCTGGCAGGGTCATCGCCCTTCGTCGCGACGACCCCTTGCCTCCACGAGGGGACAAAACAAACCCCTGGCGCGGGGCATAGGTCACTGAAACCCGCTAGGTCAATCTTACTGAACTTACGCATTGACGAGAGTACC
This sequence comes from Eupithecia abbreviata, assembly GCA_943735965.1. NCBI lineage: Eukaryota > Metazoa > Arthropoda > Insecta > Lepidoptera > Geometridae > Eupithecia > Eupithecia abbreviata. The sequence goes on along the minus strand of OX030982.1, from coordinate 7,008,967 downwards.
TAGACCAGTTTATCTTGGTCATTTGAATTTATGTTAAGCTAGTTTCGCGGAATTATTAAAAAATATCGTTTGTAACGACTGAAATGTTTTTCTTTTGACGCTTGATTAAATAAAATTGCAGTAAGTATATGTTAATTTGATGAAAGTGCTTATGTTATCAATAACTTTAGGTACTCACAGTTACTATCATACTCAAGGGAGGCATAGATAATTGATATATGTAGGTATACCCACAGGTCTGATTCCTTATTCCACTTTAAGTATAGTGAAGTTACGAGCTATCGTCCGGTCTATTAATACTGAGAAATGTCCAGAGGTTACAAGGCCCCATATCAAAAATTTTTTCGAAATTTTTGTTGTTTTCGTCTGAAGACATATTCCTTTTATAAAGCTCTATCTCCACAGTGAACCAGCCGTTCCTTAACCTCGTGGTTTCTGATATTGACCGACCGCAGGTGAGGAACGGGAGACGATTTATTATAACCTATATCGCCCACATTATTGCCAGTCTGGAACCAAAGGGATTGAGAATGTTCGCGTGTATTGACGACTTAGTTCGGATAAAGGGTTCATTAAAAAGCATTTTGAAAAAAATATGTTTTTATTTTGATTTAGGTATATGATCTTATTATTTTTACAGGTGCATATAAATAAATAATCCATATTTTTAGGTGAGCAATAAATACATGTGAATGATAGCTAATAGTGAATTAGGAACAGAAGCAGAATATGCAAAATATATGAAACAATAGGAATTTAACAGGGATTTTTGAAGTGACGGGACGTTAGAGATTTTTAGAAGTAGTAAGACGCTTCGAAAAATATACTAATTCTCTAGCTATAGGATTCACGAATTGAGCTTTGTTTTTCTAGTCTTCATTCTTATAAAGTCTAGCTAACCAAGTCCATTCTAGTCAGATCAATGTGAGCCTTGCCCCATCCATACAACTGTGTGGCCGGACAATTCCCTTTCCCGATATCTATCTACACTGATCTATTTGTGTATACTTCTGCGAATGCGACAGAAGTGCTTTACCGTCGACCATGTTCAGATTTAGCTGGATTATATTGATTTGCCAAGTCACGCCGTGTGCCTTGTGCATTGAGTGTTTTAAAATAATAATTTGGAGTGATGCGTATTCTTTCTGAATTTTGGACGGTCCGAAGTAATCAAGTATGCTGTTTTGCGTGTGCGTACTTCATCTGATCCGTAAATGTTAACTGAATCCAAAAATAATAATATAATATTTTTGACATGTATTCTTTTATTTCTATTTAAATAATTTATTTTACTGTGATAAATCGCCATGAATCTTTTTATTTAATTTTTAAGAAGGCATGTCTTATTTTTCTTTGCACAATCACCTATGGTGTTTTCTATGTCAAAATTAGTGTGTGTTATATAATAAAATTGTAATATAACTTTACGACATCATGTAACATGTGTACCTACGGTGGAAGTAAATAAAAAAATAAACAATAATTATCATGTTTGTTTACATCTCAATCTGTGAACACAAGGAACCACGGAATGTACTAGTAGTACTACGATGAAAATGGGCTGTTCTTAAACTACAGGGAACTATTTAAAAACAAAAAATATCGTCAATTAAAACTCGAGATTCATAACATTCTCATAGTCCCCAGAGGTCTGATTGATATCAGACCGTGGCGCGTGGGTTGATCCTCATTTCAGCTTCATCATCATCAGCCTATATTAGTCCACTGCATAGGCCTCCCCCAATGAGCGCGATAGCGCCCTGTCTTCAGCTTGACGCATCCAGCATCTACCTGCGTTCTTTCGCAGGTCGTCATCCCACCTGGTCGGAAGGCGTCCTACACTACGTCTACCGAGTCGTGGTCTCCACTCAAGAACACGTTTGCCTCAGCGGCCGTCGGTTCTTCGCGAGATATGGCCGGCCCACTGCCGCTTCAGCTTGCTTATTCTCAGAGCATTTCGGCTTACTCGTATGAATGTTACATAAGAAACTGTCAGTCAATAAATAAGGTCACTTACTGAAATCGATAAGCAATCTTCCGTAGCCTTGCCTCTGGTAGGGCGGTAGCGTCAGTATGCAAGACACGTTGTAGTTCTGGAACGAATTCTTTTCCTGCGAAAGACAACAATGATTTAATATCAGAATTGAATTAGATTTGCCTCCCTGTGATTTTTTCTTAGAGAATTCTTTCTTTTTTTAGAATAAAATGATGCTATTAGCTGTCATCTCCAATAGTCACAGCCGTTTTACTTTTGACCTCTTTAATTCATTCATCATTTTAATTGTTATTTTTATATAGTATTTAGTTATGTAAACTTTTATTTATTATTTGTTTTTAAGAATTCCTGTATGTTTATATTTATTCTAGATTAGGCCCCTGCCTTTCTTAAATTCATATAATGCTTTCCATCCAAAGATTGCCTGGAAAAGATAGCTTCTAAGCAATAAGGCCGTCGATCGTACTTCTCGAATGTAATGTCTTTTTGCAATGTTCTTTAACACTTTGACTGCTGAAAACGCACGGTATGAGTTTTCTACAAGTGACTAATATGCGTAAATCCACACTAGCGCAGCGGCTGAGAAAATACAGATCTTTGTGACTCAGCAGAGCTGTAATATTTTTCGAACGAAACGCATGTGCGGCGCAACACAACCGCTGTGTAGAGCGTCAGCACGAATTTTTTAGGTAAAAAAAAAGATCGCAGTCGTCGAAAAAAAACCGCAGTCAAAGTGTTAACTGGAGTACGATAAAGTATTTTTGTATAGTATTATAATAATTCATATAAGTTGTGTTTGGTCCCGCAAAATTATTTAAATTAGAGTGTATGGGAATAAATCTTAAGAATTAGGCACAAGCCAGTCCAATTCACATTCTACGAAAAGCCTACAAAGCCCAAATAATTTTACGAAACAATCAACCGTCAATAATAATAACGCAGCCACTTATTGAAAGCTATCTAAAAATGCGTATGCAAACCTGATACCGTATTATGAATTCAGTAATAAGCGACGATACAGAACAATCAGAGGTCAGTCAAGAGCAATCCAAGGTTCTGTATACTTAATAATGATTTTAAAAGGTATTTGTATTGCTTATAAGTTTCCGTAGATATTAAAGAAGAGCAGATAAGTGTGACGATGTGAATTATAACATCGTCACACTTATCTGCTCTTATTTAATATGTCTTCTTTGAGATTTCTCTTATTTAATGTCACTTGAAAATGAATTGTTTCATTTGAGAAATGGTAGACAAAAGCCAGAATATTAAATCAGAATCTGTGCAGGCCTTTGCCTAGCAGTAGTGTCGAATAAACTTCCTAGACTCTTTAGTTTTAAGGCATTCACTGCCAACCCTCGCCGGTGCGACCCACGCCTCTCGCCGCCGCCGCCGCCATGCGAGACGGACTTGTGCGTCTTGTAAAGCTATGTTAGTGTTAATTAGAGCTTCTACTGGTGAAAAATTCGCTGTTAACTTCATTGTTCCCTAATAGCACCATTTAATCAATTTTATTTTCACTTCTACAATAGCCCAAATACATAGAAAAGAAGGCCTTTTCCTTTTTGCTCGTTCACCATATCGATCGCTCAGATGACTTTTATTAGTCTGTGTTTGATAGGACAATGTCAGTCATACACCTACCGATGCTCCATCCATTATACAGTAGTAAATTGGAAATAAGGCAAACTGAAGTTCAAGATTGAAAGAATCTGATGCGAAGATGTGATGAACCTAATTCTAGGAAACTAATTCTCTTGAAAAACCTTACCCATCATTCGAAAGTTTTAAAAACCTTCATTTCGTATGTGCGAATGAATGCTACTGAGTGGACCGACTCAAAAGGACTGAATCAATGAAGAATTAACAAACACAGACACAGCCACAAACGTAAAATGTAGAGTTATAAGAAATTTATCTCCCCTTAAACATTTTTGGTGGATTTAAATCAGCACGCCATTAAACAGATCAGACTTCAAAGAGCCAGACGTCTGCCAGCTAATGTGAACTTTACAACTTGCACCTTAAATCTAAAGGGGAGGGCAGCATCAGGTCATCGAACCGACGACACCCCCGGAACTGGGGAGCCTTCTGCGGTAACAACTATTTGTTAGGTTTAGAACAATTGTCATGCAAAACATTATATTCATATAATAAAGTAGATGCATAGTAAAGACGTAATAGAAGATTTCGCGTTCGTGTGCGTATATCAGTTGAGAAGTTAATCTATCGTTTGGCTTTGCCAGATTCCTTTATCCTGTTCATTTAGCAGTAACTTCATCTAACAACATAGTGTCTTTAAACCAAAAAAATATTACAGTGAATGTACGCGTAAAAGTACAATGTCTTGGTAGCTCTGCGAATAAAGACGATGACTCAAACAAATCGTACAACAATAGGTACCAAAACAAATTCGCGCATAAACCAAACTGCACAACATAAGAGTATCTATAAGGTCTGTCTGCAGCATCAGGTCATCGAACCAGACAGGGTGGAATGGGGTGGGCACTTCCCGAATCGTTAAAAATAAACCCCGAGGCCCTACAACGAATGTATTGTGAGGCAATCAAAACAATGTCTGGATTTTGTTTACAAATTATATACCTAACGATGCATCATATCCGTGTTATTGATTGTCTATCTGGTAGGTTTATATTCTCTGGTATTGGTTAATTTTCTTATGTGGAAGGATGTAGAGAGCCAAAAGTGCTTTGCAAAATACAAAATGACTAAGATGGCATAATTTTTTCTTTGATGATCCGAACTGGATGGCTGCAGAAATAAAATTAGATCATAATTCGTCCCTACATAAATCTGTCATACTAATCGTTCCATCTTATTTTACGTTCAGAAACATAATATGAAACTCCCTTGGATTTTTAAATTAAACTTTATGCTTAGAACAAACACAAACATGTTTTAGGCAAACAACTCGTGGCAGTACTTGATTAAGACACCACTTGTTTGCCCAAAACGTGTTTTCTAATTCTAAATCTAGCTACAAATATAAAATTAATAAAATAAAAGTTTTCCATCCCGGTAATTTCCCCGGGTTTATTTACTTGCTTATTTAATCCGGCAATTGTTTTTTAACAAAGAGAAGCTGATTCAATGTACTGAAAGAATAACGGGGGCACAGTACTGACCCTGCCTAAACGGCCACTACTCCGCATCAGAAAGTATGTTACTATTTTGTACGTATGTTCCTATATTTTGTATTGTGACTATAGAGTAAGTTGTTTAAAAACAAAAAAATATTAATTCACTCATGGACATAGCTATGTATTGTATTATTCTCTCGAAAACTTTGCTTTGCTTTTTTTTTGCTTTGTATAGGTTTCAAGCTCGGGGTAAGTTTACCATGGCTAAACATAAAACAAAATTACTTAACTCACCGTGTGCCAAAGATATGTTCGGCTAGCTAGACAGTGATTTTTGAAGGGGAAACTTTGCTAATTATAAAAGTTCTTGCAGACAGTTTGAGACATACCTAACTACAGGTTAAAATTAAAGGTCGACGTGGGCGAATAGACGACGCGACGGTGTTTATAAACTTTGGGACTCCATTTAGATTCCGATAAGTATGAAGTGCTTGAATAACTACAAGCTTTTATTCTACCTGCCCTGTTAGTATGTGTAGGACAAATCTTGCAACTCAATTTTAAACAAGTTATCCTCAACCGATTGAGCTGAAATTTGGGCATACCTACTACTTCCGTTTACAGTCCGTTTACACTTTCAAAAAATTACTCAAAAACGTACTGCTTGAGTCTCAACACATACATCCAGTTCAAATAAGCCGTTCTTTGCCTTCATTTAAAAAAAAATAGATAATATTACATATTAACAATCACATTGTAGTTTTAACAGGTTTATTTTATTTTAAATGTAAAAAGATCATTCTAAAATTTATATACGTATTTTATTTTAAATAATATTGTTTACAGTACATACAGTTTTAGTTTCTGTTGATTAATTTATATTTTACATACTTTGGTTCCTTACCATATTAGGCCACCTTGCGCACCACGGTATCCACGGAAGACCAGCGCTATGGTACGATCTGCTCTACCATAGCACATGCTGAGTGGAGACCGATTTTTGTCAGTCTCTGTCGTCTGTTAATCTAAGATTAGTTTATAAGAGTCTCTGTTGAGACAAAATAAAAATCTTTTTACTTTTTTACTTACTTTTTATTACTTGTGTAAGTTCGGTGACAATGCAACGTCATGGTATCATCCTCAAAAACTACCTACTGAAAGGAATTCCATACGGTTTTTACCACAGAACTGAGAATGGTTTTTGGATAGACTAATTTAAGAGGCAGGTTTACATGACATGTATATACATGTGCATGTACAATTATACATTCTTCCTGTAACAAACAGCGTCCTATTTAATTAAGCAAAGGACATCATTCATTTTGGACCAAAAATCAAAAGTGCCGGCTAACGAATAATTTTGGTGTATTCCGGTTAAGCATAATATTAGCATATTTTTTTATTATCAAGGCTAACCTATTATGTGTATATCGCTATAGATAGAGCACAACGGTCGGCGGTCAATAATGCATTATTATTGTACATGCAATATTGGAAAAAGAACGGTAGGGTGCTGTTCCCATACTATGTGCATAATATGGTACATGTGCTTTGTAAGACACCAAGAAGAGTCAATAAAGCCTCCGGCGGATGGTCTCGAAGACCTTATTTTAACAATTAATGAATTGTAGGTAGATAAGTAGGATTGTGATAAGATAGATTGTAGATAAGGTAAGTGAAAGTACCTAGAAATAAATGAATTATGCACATAAAAGTAGAAAAACGAATTTTTGATTTTAATTAACCACTCAGATAATAATAGCACAACATAGCCGCCATAGTAAAAAAATATCGAGACGTTATGTTCTACCGAAATGTGTATTTTTTTTTTGTTGGCCGGCACTTTTAAGTTTTGGTCCAAAAATGTATGAAACGTGATTGATCTCCTTTATATAATTTCTGAATTATAATTTGAATTCATAAATTTATACTTTTTTATATAACTTAGCTTTAAATAAATATTGACATGTACATACATATCAAAAATCGCATTATATTTAGATTCAGATAAGCAAAACAAACATGTATTAGACACCTAAGTGAACAAAATCAAAAACACCTGAAGTATTTCTTATTTCATAATAATTTATAGTATAAAATTGGACTTGTCTATGTAAGTGCTTATTTTGTAACCCTAAAGAAATATATTTTTTTACTTTGACTCTGACTTTGATTATCCTCTATCAATGTCTCGAATCATCTTAAGCCCAATAAAATGAAACAGATACAAGTTGATACAATCTATTATCAAAATAACCGTGGAATGATTCGCTGGAGGCAATAATGAAACACGCAAGTTAGGATTTAGGTACTACACCGCCGGCGGCGAGACGTCTAGACGAGTCGTGGTCGTGTTTACATCGGTATATTGTCACTTTGCGGACGAGTTTGAGTCGCGTCGAGATCGTCTGTACCGCAGAGAAAGAATGGGATACTGATCCAGCCACAGAGGTCAAGAAAAGCGAAGGCTGCCTCAGAAGAAATGTCGAGCATACTCGAACTATCTCACACGCATATGACATGTTTACAAGTACGTCTCAAAGACAGTCTTTGAGTTTTCGTTATGTTAGATGTTTGCATAGGATATGCGTACAAATTTCGCTTGTGAATTGTATGTTGTGAGGGTAAAAGAACAGTAGCCCACGTAGAAAATGCGCGTTTGTTTTTCAGCATTGTACACGTAGGGCGTATAATGTCGAAACACAGGCCCTTAAAATTTTGTAGTTCATACTTTAGGCTCATCTCAACCTAAAGCTGTTATTTATCACTCCGACCTTCAGTCTGTACCTACCGATGTGAAGATTCGGCTACAAAGGGCGAATTAAAGCTTTATTGCAGTAGACAAAGTGTTTGCATTTGACAGATGAGCCGGGACATTCGGGGGCTCTTGGGACTTGGGACTAATTGATTTCTCTTGAGTATTTTATCAATGCTATGCTAGGATAGGGAAGCGACTCCTTTCACGCGTTCTTTACATTTGGTTTGCATTAAGTAACCTTAAGTTATCATCATCAACCGGAATAATAGTTAATTGTTGTGTGTGAAAGGAAGTGGCTCCCTGCTTGGCCCATATTTTCAATAATTGTGTAGACGCAGGAGTTTTTCCTGATCTTATGAAATGTAGTAAATGGTTCCTCTTTACAAATCTGGTAGCCATACTGATCCGGCCAATTACAGGCCAATTTCAATACTTCCTGCAATAAGTAAAATTTTCGAAAAAATTATCCTTACTCAGTTGACTTCACACTTCAACCTTCACAGGCTGTTTCATAAAAATCAGTTTGGCTTCACCAAGGGTAGATCGACAACCGATGCTGGCACAGTTCTATTAAAGCATATATTAGATGCCTGGGATAAAGCAAAAAACGCTATTGGTGTATTCTGTGACCTTTCGAAGGCTTTTGCTTGCGTGGATCATGGTACACTAATTAGGAAGTTGGAACACTATGGAATTAATAACAAGGCACTGGACCTTATGCAATCATATTTAGCTGATAGAGTTCAAAAAGTAGATATTGGTAAAGAAAGATCTAGAGGATCAAAACTTGAACTAGGCGTCCCGCAAGGATCAATATTAGGCCCTTTTTTATTTTTAGTATATGTAAATGATCTTCCATTTTTAGCAAGAAATCTTTGTGATATAGTCTTATTTGCTGATGATACTTCATTGATTTTTAAAGTTGATAGAAATACATATAACTATGACGATGTAAATAATTCGCTTTCACAAATACTAGATTGGTTCACCGCCAATAACCTACTACTCAATGCTAAAAAAACTAAATGTATAAAATTCATGCTACCGAATGTAAGAGAACTCCCAACAAAAATAATGCTGAAGGATGAGATTGTTCACCTTGTAGACTCTACTGTATTCTTAGGGTTACATATTGATTCTTCTCTTCAATGGAGGTCGCAAATAGAGGCTCTGGCAGGTAGACTTAGTTCAGCAGCTTATGCAGTTCGAACAATTAGATATATTACCAATGAAGACACAGCTAGGTTCGTTTATTTTAGTTACTTCCATAGTATTATGTCTTATGGTATTTTGCTTTGGGGACAGGCAGCTGACATCCAGACCATATTTATTCTTCAAAAAAGGGCGGTACGCGCTATTTATAAATTAAAGCCACGAGATTCTTTGAGGGAATTATTTAAAAACATTAATATTCTGACTGTAATATCGCAATACATCTATGAAAATTTAATGTATACCCACAAAAATAAGGATAGCCTTATGAAAAAGTGTGATGTTCACAATAGAAATACAAGAAACAAGAACAAGTTACACATCCCATCATTTAGATTACACAAGGTAGGGAAATCATTTATGGGCAATAGCGTGCGCTTCTATAATAAGCTTCCATCTGAAGCAACTGAGCTCCCTATTCGTAAATTTAAAAATTACATAAAACTAAATCTCATCAAGAAGGCTTTCTACTCCATAAATGATTATCTCAATGATGTTAATGCTTGGCCAGATGTCGCTCAGTTTCACACCGACAATAGTATGTAGTAAGTAATTTGTTGTTGTGCATAGCTTTACTTAAATATTGACATGTATCGAATCATATTTTATTTAGACTTAAAATAGGCAAATAACCATGTATTAGACATATAAGAGATGAACATGCTAGTGGTTTCTTTTCACTTCTTCCACTAGTGGACAAAAAATTGAAGTGAACAGTAAAATAATTTTATTTGATAATAATTTATATTTAAAATATGACTTGTCTAAGTGCTTATTTTGTAAGCCTAAAGAAATAAATGATTTTTTACTTTTACTTTATTTTACTTGTTAAACAAGTGGGCAAAACTATTTGTTGTTGAACGTGTTGATATCAAATACCATGATAGCGAAGCAGTCGAAAGAAGACTACTGGGCTAGCGAGGGATTGAAAAGGCATGAAGCAAAAAACATTTACTCTCTAATTAAACATACAACTTTTCACTTCGGCTAACAAGAAATTATTTCGTAATTTATAAAGTCGGCGAAGTTCGCTAAGTATCGCAGGATTTAAAATCGGCACGCTCAACAAAAAAATTTTTCGAAGCTACAAAAAAATAATAAGTTGTTTATTTCACACGAAAACTCGATTTTGCTCACTGTTTTTGAGCACCAAAGTCACCGTTTTTGAGCGGGACTGGTGAAAACTTATTTCTTAATCGCGTAACATGGGATGTGGTTAATACTTGAGTGTTAATATACATCGATATGCGTGAAAGCGTAACAAACAACACATAATTATTATTTTTATGGCCCCATACGAAAGTACCGTTTAATACATTTGCAGTTAACTGAGCAGATGATTAAAAGTAGACTCAGCCTGTTTTCCCTGAGACACTATAGTTAAACTAGAACCACACTTTTGTGGTGCGGTGTATTGTAGCGCATCAGGATCTTATCGATTTTATACATTAACAGCGTAATGCTAATACTCGAGACATTATTACAACGATTCAACATACAGTAATAATTTGTTTCTATCCATACTAAATGCATGAAACTGATAATAGTCTAAGTTACTGTTATTTTTTTGAAACAAGTAGTTTCCGTCATCTTTTTCATATATCCCATCCCATATTATCCTGCGAAGTAAAGCCATGACGTAACCCCGTACTACAGGTTTCATTAACACTAATGTCTTGCAAAACAACTAAAAACCAAGCTTAAGGGTACATAAGTCGACGACGACGACAGCGCGAACTCGTCGGTAGGCGAGCCCTTAATTTATTTTTATTTTTAAATGTTTAAATGTATGCTATCTCACCTAAAATAGTGCGCGAAAGGGCGCGTTGGGGTGAAATGCTCAATGATTCATTTCTAAAACGACCGCGTAAAATAATGTGAAGAGACTAAAGGTCTCCAGGGTTATTTATTAGAGAAAAAGTATCGAGTGTATATTTTATAAATAAATTTATTTCAACTTTTGAATAACTTACAGAACTTGCTTTATTTTCACGTTTTCTTTTTCCGTATATTATTTATTTACGCCAAATTTGGGCTAAAATCAATGTGGAAATAAGAAAAAACTTAAGAAGCTTGTATTTTTTAAATGTATACTTTTTTGCGGTTTTGGGTGTATACAAACATAGATAAATGACGAGATAAATTAATATTATCCTTAGTTTTGGATGGTCAACATCAAACAGTGTAGTAGTTACCATTCCACGTTTGTATGGGAAGATGAGCGACTTTGTTTAACCTAAATCCAAAAATTGTAAATAATATTTTGTAAGAGAAAATAATAACATATTATTCTAATAAAAAAAAACAATACTTCTGACGCGCCCCATAACATTCACACCACACCACAATAGTGTGGTTCTAGCTTTACATTTAGCAGGCACTCAGTATCAAGACAATAGTGAAAACTTGTAATAAATCTTCCCAAACACCGGTCACACAAAAGCTGCGACCATTGACCCCACCGTCTCGCCAGCCGTTTATAGTTTTAATTCATTGTTTCTCAAACTGTAGGATTAAGCCCAAATCCCTGGACACATACAACCTAGCCCCTAAAAGGTTGCTATTGATATTATCGACTATGAACAGCTCTATCCTATTAAAATATTCCAGCATTTATTTCCCAGCGACCCCTCATCTTGCATCTTAAAACTTTCCGCTGAGCGATAGTATAGGCTCAAAACAAGAGTTTCCTCGAAGGAAGTTAGAGATTATAAAAAAACAGATATTGATATTATGTATTGAATATCTATTTTAGTTTTAAGTTTTTTCTTTTCTAAGTATAAGTTAAAAATAAATAATTTTTGATAACATATAAATATAACAATCAATAGATATGCTACCAGACGATGCGAACACGGGCTCCGCGAAAGTATTAAGAACATTCAATGGTCTAGCCAAACATTGAGAGCCACCGTATAGCCGTACCTACATGTTAGATGGCAATTTTACAGTCTACGGTGTATGAACGATCGATGCCGCTGTCTGCGAAGGGTGTCTGGCGTGTTTAGGGCTCGGCGGAACTGCGTGCATTATTGGTAAGCCGACACAATTTGATTTATCAATTTACTTCTGAACGCACTTTTGATAGAACCTTGGAATAATTATTATAGAGATTTTGCCTTTGTTCAGGACGGTATCTGTGATCCCTTTTACACGTAAGACAATTAGAAAAATATTAAAAACAGGATCTAGATTGTTTTAGGAATGACCAGCATAAAAAAATAATATCTATAGGTTCATGTAATGAGAAGATATTATTTTGTGCTGAAGTGCACCTTACGACACGAAAATAAAATATTCCAGCATTTGGAAGAGAATCTTTCCTTCATTTTCTTCCACATTTATCAGAAACGTCTAAAAAGTCGTTTTGATTTTTCGAGGTAATAACGAGTCGCAATATACTGAACCCGCTTGAGTAAGTAAGTAATGGAATTAAATTAAAATATTCATTAAAATAGCTGCATAAAAGTGAAACCACCATTACTAAACCGGCATCCATCCATACATACATACGACCTACGTCGCCATATTCCCCACACATTAAACACGCTACAAAACTTTCGTAGTAAACACGACTTACTACGTGCTACGGCGGTGCTACGAGCAACGTAACGTAGTTCACGTTGCTACGGCGTAGCATTTAGGTTCTACGATTTTGTTCGCGAAGTTGGGCATTCATGTCACAACTGTGTCAAATATTTTAGATCGTGTTGGACGGAATAAAAATATGACACACAAAAAAAACTGTGAAGCATAGAAAACCTATCTAGTTAAAAAATAATGATTTTATTTGTATCACAAACACAAAAGGCAAAGGGAAATTAGCCAAAACTAGGTATCTTATTTTAAGTAGGTACTTCATTAAACGCAATATAACGTTATTGCGTGTTACAGAAAAAAAACTTTAAAAACTTGTCGAACACATCGATGATAGAGTTTCGTAGCTCATAACTTTCCGTGTTAAACTTTATTTAATATTTTTCTGTAACAACACTATGGTTTATCTATGCAGCTACTCAAATAAAGCTACTAATTTATTCGTCGTCGGTAAATATATCAAACACCGCAGCGTGGGGGCAGTGCGATTGATATGCGAGAGGCTGAAAGTCAATTTGGATGTCGTTAGCATTTCAATCAGCCCAAACCCTCTAGCATGCAGATCTTTTGTCTGAGCCAAAATATAAAATGTTAAACATTACATAAATTATAGAGGTTGAAGGAATAAAACCTACTAATACTATAAACGAGAAAGTTTTTAATGTGCCTTAAAAAAAGCAAGTTAAGCCGTTGGTCCTGCACCTAACCTCTCCCTGGCCGTCTACCGTCCTATCGGATTTAAGCTTAAAGTAAACAAAAGTTAAAACTGATCAGTTATTTAGACAAAGTTACTTACCTTCTGGTCACCCAATTGTAATTTACTTATTATCAATTCGCCCTAAGTTCTCATTGAAGTTATTTTTATGATGTGTATAGATACCAATGTAAACCATTTGTGTTGCTCAATAGCAAAATAAATAAACTTTAAATCTTATACATATCCATTTTATCTCTAGCCTCTAAAAACAACGTAAAGATGTCAATATAATAAATACTTTAATATGTTGCTAGGTACTGTGTTATTTGCTCATTTATTCGTCGGAATAAATTGCCAATTTAGTTTTTCTACCCTTCAAATGCCCTTACAAGGGTCGTGTTTCGCGGTGATGCCAGCCATCGCATTTTCGCTAGATTAATCAAAAACGCGAGACTTTTGGTAAATGTGGACGATTGTTTTCAGACAAAATAATGTGTATACTTGTTTTGAAGAGTTGTTTTAAATTTGCGTACATGTTTCAACATTATAGTCAGGCAAAGATATTAGGTATGTGTATATTGTGAAAAAGGGCGCCTTAATACATGTATTTACTTCATAACTACTATGACTAGATATTGAAATATACACGTCTCTCTACTTCTTAAATTATATTTTAGAACTCTGCATGAGCATTGATCAAATGGAAAGGCCCTGTTTTTACAGGGCCTTTCCAGGCCGTTTCAGATTTTCTTCTGAAAATCTGACGCTTTGCAACTTTCAGTTGGTAACCCTGTCTGGCAATAACCCTAGCCCTCCCTTAGCTGTTGTTTCAACAATAATAAATAGCACCACTATAGTTTAGTAAATTGGTTTATTTTCTTTCACGAATCCAGTGAATGTTTTGAGGAAAATCCTAATAATGTGAAAAACTTACTGTAACTAGGTATTTTTGTTTATTTGTTATATACCAAAAACATACAATAGACACTGTGTGATTTAAAAATAGAAGGTTTGTTATGTACATAAAGTGATCGTGGAAAAAACCATCTCAAGATTGTTTTTCTAAGTAACGCCTCATATAAATCAGTATCAGTTATCTAGAACCCATAACATAAGCTCCGCTTATAGCTTCGGCCTAGATTATGCTGTGTGAATTGTCCAGCATTACTTAACTTATATTCAATTAAGCAACCCACCATGAGGATACAGGAGTGATCTCGGGACATTTTTACCAACTTCAAACTGATTCCGTTATTTACATCTAGACCTTCTAAAATTCGCATCCGCAATATTAATAGTATCAACCAAACGCAAGGGGGTGAATTTCGGAGGCGTGGCCCACCCACCGCCGCCGGTCAACGACCTTACAGCTGACGTCGCTCAACGGTTAAACGTGTTTGATTACCGTTTATTGTTTGTTTATCTTTAAAGTTGTATTTTTGGAACACGCAGATTGCAGTTTTTTTTTTGCTGTAAGTTTTCATTTCTCATAAGCGCACGCGAAGGGAATGGTATTCATAATAAGTACCGACTTATAAATGAAACAGAATACCTATTTTAATACCTTTTGTTTTATTTTCCCTACGTTAGGACGCCGATCGCTGTAACGCAACAGAAACTTTACTATGTGGAATGGCGAAAATTATAAAATAAATTAACCTGATGAAAAGGAGAGCTTAGGAATGGGACAACGCTGGCTGAAAATATATAAATGATGAAATGTCACATTACGCGATTCTAAAACTTTTCCTTTTCATGTTTTGAAATCCTACTAATATTATAAACGCGAAAGTTTGTAAGTTTGGATGGATGGATGTTTGTTACTCTTTCACGTAAAAACTACAGAATGGATTTGAATGAAACTTTACAAATATATAGCTTATAGATCAGAATAACACATAGGCTACAATTTATAAAGATATATTGTATATTATCCACAAAATCTATCACCACGCGGGTGAAACCGCGGGGTGCAGCTAGTATAACTATAAAACCCCTTTTAAAAACTAGGAACTACCGTTGGTACTCACAACTATTCTTAGTGTCAAACAAATTACAAATGTCTTTATCTATTTCAACCAAGAATTATTATCAAGGTAGACTTGAGTTAATAATAATTATTAATTTGAATAATTCTTGATAATTAAAGCCGATTTAAATAATAAGAGCACCTACATTTGAGCCATTACAATGTCTTCATTACATCCTTTCAACACTAAACGTTCTATTCCATACAAACTATAGCAGGCCATAAAAATGTAAGATTATCAGGAGACGAGGTCATATTCACAAGTTTGCCATAAGACCCACGCGCGCGCAGACGAACCGGCAAAATCTATTTCACTCTGTCTCACTAACACGCTGCCTACGCAGAGTTTCAGCGTATTTCAGTTTAAGCGAAAGAGACAGATGGATTTCAGCATCACCAACATTCGAGCCAGTGACGAAGTTCTTTCCGTGTTTTCGTTTATCTGTAGAGAGACGATTGAATCGTCTCTATTTAATCACGAAAGAAAATCGCTACACTTTGCTCGAAACTATTGGGAACGAATTTCTTCGTTAGTGCTATGTTTCTAAAGAAACGTTCAAATGTTATTTTTATCCCGTGGAAACAAATGTATGGGATAAAAAGTCTCTACCGTACTAAGTAGGTCACTACATAATTATATTGTCAACACTAGAATTATGCTGTCTCTTTCTTTACG
Source organism: Eupithecia abbreviata (assembly GCA_943735965.1). NCBI lineage: Eukaryota > Metazoa > Arthropoda > Insecta > Lepidoptera > Geometridae > Eupithecia > Eupithecia abbreviata. The sequence continues at coordinate 6,992,901 of OX030982.1, read as the reverse complement.
ATCGAAATGAAAAGGTCGGCAACAATTTTGTTATTGTGCTAGCCGAATCGATACTGTGCAGTGTCTAGGATAGACACTGCACAGTACCGTTCTTGCTTTTACTTATCTAATATGAGAGTACTAAAATGCAGCCACCTCTTTCTTTACAATCGATACATCACGGGAAGGGAATAGCGCTATTTTCAAATACCAGTTGGAATGACCTTGACATGGTACCGGTAAATCTTTAGTATCGATATATTAGATCTTTACTTTACCTATGAAATTGCCGTTTTGTATGAAAAATATTAAACGATTTTTTTAATGTATTTTTTATTTGTATTAATCGAAGTAATCACCCATGCAATCAATGCATCTTTGCCAACGCAGTGGCAGTTTATTGATGCCCTTCTTAAAGAAATCAGCAGGACAGGGCAACAAATTCTTCAAAGGCATTTTGTACTGCCTCTCGGGTATTGAATTTTTTTCCCGCCAAGAAGTTATCCAAATTCTGGAAAAAGTAGTAGTCTGTAGGCGCAAGGTCTGGTGAGTAGGGCGGTTGACGGAGAGCTTCCAACCCCAGTTCTTGCAACTTGAATACCGTCTGCTGTGCAGTATGAGGTCGCGCGTTGTCGTGCAGGAGCAGCGGAGAGGAGCGATTGACCAATGCTGGTTGGAGATGTGCTTCTCCATCATTGTGTTCAGTTCTTCACAGTACACATCTGCAGTAATGCTCATCCCGTTTGGTAAGAAGCTGTGATGAATCACACCGTCGCTAGACCACCAAACAGTGACCATCACTTTTCTAGGGGTGAGTTTTCGTTTAGGGCATTGTTTAGGTGCTGAACCAGGATCCAACCAACTTGCTGAGCGCTTGCGGTTATCAAACAGAATCCATTTTTCATCGCAGGTAACAATGCGGTTCAAAATTCCTCTATTTGTGTGTCTGTTGAGCAGTGCAAGGCACGTCTCGACGCGTACTTCGCTCTGGCGATCATTGAGTTCGTGGGGCACCCATTTGTCAAGCTTTTTTACCTTGCCAATTTGACGCAAATGGACCAATATTGTTTTGACGCTAACGTCGAAAGCTGCTGCTAATTCAGCCGTAGATTGTGTATCATCAGCTTCCCCAATCGCCTTTAATTCGTCATTGTCGACCAAAGTCTTCGGACGACCGCGAGGTTCATTTTTCAGGTCGAAATTCCCAGAACGGAAGCGAGCGAACCAATAATAGGTGGTGCGTTGGTTTGTAGTGTTAGCTCCGTAAACGTCGTTGATGTTGCGTGCCGCTTGTGCCGCGTTGCTGCCACGACGGTACTCATATTCCATAATTACTCGAATTTTTAACGTATCCATGATGACGAAAAAGATTGAAAATGTAACACTAATCAATAAACAAATGACTACTTTTGGAAAAAGAATTCCATGTTTTTAAAATAAAATTAATTTGAAATTAGAATTCTTAGCCAAACAAAAAATATTTTAATTTGAAATGGCCAGTACTGCAGAACGGCAATTTCATAGGTAAAAACCTACTATGTAAATCATACCGATTTTCTTTTAATCGATAGATATATTATTTATTCATACAAATAGGTTACATCATTAAGTTAGTAGTGCCTTAAAGCCTATGTTAGGTTTGTCGTAATTTTTTTAATTACTAAATTGATATAATTAGGTACTAATTAGTAGTTCGGTACAGGTACTTTCATTGGGATCGGTAATATACCTATCGTTATTTTCATTAAGTATCGGTATAATTATCGATATTAAACACGTAAAATATCGGTACATCTAATTTTTTTTTTTATTATAGAATCTAAAATTGGGGTAAAAAAAAAATCATGGCAACACCTCCCTACCACCACCTCGTATTATCTGTATCACACCCGAGTATACTACCAATCTAGAGTATAATCAATCGACGGGTTTTCCCTTATTCACATTTGGGTTCAAACCCAAATGTGAACCTTCTATTGATAGAGGGCGCTGTAACTTGGCGGGGCGCTCTATCTTCAATGCAAGGTGTCATTTAAAAGGCATCGACCGTGCGTAAACGATAGAACACCTTCACGCTACAGAAACCCTTTTTGGTCTGATTGATCTGATTATTGTTAGCTGTTAATTAACCTTATTTTTATAAAGAACAGTTAAGTATGCTATAATTATCTGGTTAATCGTTTATATGGTCTGTATCAATGAAACTTTTTGCGATTCTGTACGACTTTCAAAATTACACTTCTCTTATATATATACCTCTATAACACAGCTTAGCGGGCGTAACGTCACGTAGCAAGGGTGATGAATCGAGTAAAATTCGATCACTCTCGCTCGAGACTCAATGTCAGTTTTCTTTTAAATTTTTTGACTGACATCATCAGCCAGTACAAGACATCCTCGTCCTCTTACATAAAGACTAGACCTTTTGGTATTCCATTTACAAAATACGAAGGTATGTTTTTTGTAAATGGAATGCCAAAAAATAGAATACCAAAAAACATTATTCATTTTTGAAAATGGAACTAAACGCGCCTTCCATTTTCGCCTTCCCTTCCATTTTTGGATGTTCGTGCAAGTGAAAAAGTGTGTAATATGAAGGTTAGTTTTGTTTTATTTTCTCGCAATCGAAGTGAAAAGTATTGTTTTTTACTCGGGCTTAAACTATCCATTATAACTCGGTCTTGTCATCCTTTTATTACGCTCGGGAGTATAACAACATCGTCAATAATGGAGTGTTTTGGTCCCTTGTTAAAAAATATAAAAAAAAATTAAGGGATAAATTTATGTAGTTCAACCTTCCGACATATTTGCCATATGGTTGGGTACCATATAGCATCCTTCCATCACGGAGAACAAAATGGCTTAACGTCGTAGTACAAGGTCTTGAAATCAGGTACCAGGAAATCATAAACACATAGCAATATAAAACAGCTTACCTTACTGAAGTAGCCGACGACATGGCAGCCCTCCTCATCGGCGCACGTCATTACGTAGAACAAAAACGGCTCAACGTCGTAGTATAAAGTTTTATGATCGAGAAAGAATTTGGCGAGAAGACAGAGTTGCTGGCAATACTGCTTGTGCTTTCTACCATCGACTTGCCATACGCTGAGGTTTTCTTTTCTGTATACCTGAGAAACATTTATAGAAATTGGTATAAATGCAAGCTTACTTCACTTACTGAAATACGTTAGCAACACAGATTGAAAAATATTTAAATAATGTTTTGGTTTAGTAGAAGGCTGGCATATCTATAGGAAAGTACCAGTGCTGCATAAACGTACAGAATGTACATAATACAAACCTCATCGCCGGGTGGATGTCTCCAAACACATTTTACTCTATGCCGCGAGGCGCCAGACGCTGATCTGTGGTGGTTCAGACAGAATTCACACACAAACAGTCTAGGAACGCGTGACGCCTCGCCGGGGTATGGAGATTGGTACCATACTTCCATCATGAATTTGCCCATGACTACGTATCTGGAAGGACAAATATTTAAACGTGCTTCATAAAGTTTTTCATCCAAATAAAATAAATCCAAATTTTCATTGAAATGCAGCAAGTATAAGAGACCAAGTTCGGTAACTTGATAGTATCGTCTCGACGTTTCATCTTTGTATCGGATAAGGTAGAGCGCCTCTAGCGTAGCACAGAACTACGCAAATGCCATACAAAAATTGAACGTTTCGTCGTCGGAACGATACTATCAAGTCACCGAACTTGGGGCTCTGGTATCTTCACTTCTTCTCCCTTCCAAAGAGTGAAATGGTAGTTATGTCAAGTGTACTTTTCAATGTAACTTTTAATTTCCTTTACATCCTTGGCGGACTCCTTCGTAAAACCTACGCTTGGCAAAGGTAAAAACCAGAACTAAATTAAAATTAAATCTAAGTGAATAGGGAAGTTAGAACTTACCTTGTCCCTCTATCTGTAGGTAAATCTCCTAATTCTTCTTCGATGTTAATCGCAGCCAATGCCTGTGCTTCTCTGAATAGCCTGCAATCAATAAATGTGCGATAAATCAACTCATCTCAAATCTTACTTCAATTCTTCTTCAAAGACTTTTTATAAAATCTAGCACTGGCACAACAGCTAGTGCTAGATTTATTATAAAAAGTGTAACAGTTTGCACTTCAAGAACTTGCATATGCCCAAACCATCTATCTAATATGGTTGGTACAAGTAACTAATGAATGAGTAAACTCGGTTTCAAGTGGTTTGCCTATTTGTTACCAACTAGTTGTGAAGGTCACATCAATATTTATTACTGAGGGATTTTCCTTTGTAAACAGTGTAAACACTTAGGAATTTAAAGTCGCTTTATCAATAAAAATTTTGCAATACCAATTACCTGAGATCATAATCCGGAGCGAATCCCTCTAAGACAGGTTCTCGTTCATCATTCATATCGTCGCCATTCAACGTAAGTTTCTCTTTCTCTTTCAGTTCCTGGCTGCCTTTCCATTTTGATCGCATATCCTGCAAATAAAAACATACCATCTCTGTCTATAAAAACTCCATAAAAATAAACATTGGGATGCTTAAGGCGCTACACTGGGTCACATTAGCGTCGACCCACCTATTTAATCTTATTATTACGTTAAAAAAGAATTTTCCATAAATCTATTCAGCAGTTTGTGATATTATAAGCTTTTTTTATGCCTATTTTTTCTGCCTAAACTATTATAACTATTAGTTTTAGTTATAATAGTTTAGGCAGAGATGCGACGTTGCTCTTGGTGGCGACCAAACTCGATTTTCGCATCTCTCTAGTTGCTAGTTTGAATAGAGCTAGCATTAAAATTTTGTTTTTGTTTAAGAAAATACTTGGGTCGTAGATTGTGTGGTTGTGTTGTAGTCAAGCTCTTGTCTTTTCTGGTTCAAACACGACGAAAGAACAGAAGAGGTTCGAACTGTCAAGAAGGCGTATTAAGGGTGTAGCTGGGTGTAAACTTGTGTTAAAGCTAGCAACCTCCTTGGATCGCTGAAGCACATAGGTAAGTAACACCAATACAGTACTGAACCGAGCTAGAGTTGCACCGCAAGTTAAAACTAAACAGAAACGTCTCGCCAATTGAACTCTTAGCGCGGCGCTGGCTTGGTGTGCACTAATCCATTAGAGTACAGTTAGTGTAGCGTACCTTCACTTTGAGCTGGTAGGCGCGCTGGTCGAGCGAGGGCACGGGCCGCGGCCGCTGCTGCAGTTGGGCCGTGGCGCGGCGGCGCGCGGCGCTGGCCCCCGCCCGCTCCTCGCACGCCGCCACGCACCACGCGCCGCTCACGTTATGGTACACGGGACACGCGTCGAATGTGAAGTGACGTTCCGCTTTACCACCTGTAAAAAAGCAATTCGAAGATACATGTAAAAATAGCTTCCTGTCAAACTCAACCAATGGAATCACTTTATTTGTTTGTTCTGAGTAACAGAGTGTCGACAAACATCGCGCAACGCAAGCGCATTACGAATATGGGGGCCTACCCGCACTCAAGGCGCGAAAACAATTTTAGTTCTTATGGGCTGTGGATTTTGTTTTAAATAATATCAATAAATGTTACAGATACCACATACATAAGATGTACATACCAAGATGGCCGGTAGAATCGCATCCTCTAACAGGGCACTCCCTCTTGCCAGGCGGACGTAACTCCAACGGTTGTAAGGGCACAGCGGGTGATCTACTGACGGCGCCGCTTCCTCCTTTCAAATAGTTCTTTTTACTGTTGTGGTTGCTGAAACTGATGTAAGAGAGAAAGTGAGAGTAAGAAATAACAGTTGGTTGCTTCGAGCAACCACTGATAAGATAAGCAAAACTTTTTGACAAACAGGAAAAAATGCTTTGTTTAGGGTGGTTTCGCACTGCATTCTCTATCAGAATCCATGAAAATAGTAATTTGTTTGTATGGAAGTTAACTAACTAGATAGGTACCTAGATATAGATACTTAGATAAGATTCCGTCATCGGATATGTCTCCATCATCCGTGAGTCTCCAATTCGAAACTGAATATTGACATGAATATTTAAAAAAAATCGACTCTTCGGTTACTTTATGTCGTCGCTCAGTTGGTCAGAGCGTTTCCATACTGAGGGAAAGTCGCAGGTTCATGTCCCGAAATTGTAAATTTTCGGGATATTATTTATTTTTTAATGTCAAAAATATCCACATACATTTTGTCAATATGGTTCTTGTCTTCATTCTCTGAGTCGGTGTCGGTGTGAGCTGCCTGCGCCGCCGTGGTGAGTCGCGACACTCGCGCTGAGAGCGACCGCGTCAACTTCCGAGTCATCAGCGTCCCATTCTGAGAGTCGGAGTCACCACTCTTCCCTGTGCTTCCAAGCTGGAATTAAAGTATTAAGTTTTAGTAATCGCTTGTTACACAAACAAATGAAAATGAAAAAATAACATAACTTATGACAACCTAGTGTCGTAGCCTAGGTCTGCAGATATTTTTTATTATATGTACAAACAACAACCAGAACACCCTTAAAAAAAATCTGCAGATTGTACCATCCCAATATGGGAATGTTTGTATGATCTGCAAATATTTGTTCGGGGTGTTCTAGCCGTTTTATAGGAATGTATAAAAAAATACTATTTTATGTATATCAGTCATCTAGTACCCATAACACAAGCTTTGACTTAGCTTGGGGCTAGATGATGCTGTGTGAACTATACAGCATTAAATCTCCAATCAATTATTAAAGCCCATAAATAAGACAAGCTCTACTTACATTGCATTTAGGTGATGCTGTGTGGATTGTCTGGATTTTTTATGTGATAAAAATGTTAACATGGGGCAACTAGGTATATTGAAATTGAAAATGTATTTATTTGAAAATTTAAATTTTATTATATAAATATACATACAATATATTTAAGGAAAACATTTGACTAACCTTGACAGAATTAGAGTTTGAGTTTGGTGGTGGTTTGGACTTGCCTGTCCTTAATGAGCCTCGTCTAGAGGCAGGCTCACTATCACTGTCCGAAGACACTGATTCCACAGATGACTGACTTGATGAACAAGAAGTGGCACTCTTACTTTCAATTGACCTCTTTGGAGGAGGGCCATTGGGCCTGTTGCCATTCTTTCGCTTTGACAAAGATTCTCTAGATGCTCTGGAAGAATTTTTAGAATAACTAGAGAGTGTTGAGAGCTTTGAAAGTTTTGAGACTTTTGAATCCTTTGAATCCTTGGAGCTCTTAGAGTCTTTTGAATCTTTTGAGTCTTTTGAATCTTTTGAGTCTTTTGAATCCTTTGAGTCTTTTGAATCCTTTGAGTCTTTTGAGTCTTTTGAGTCTTTTGAGTCTTTTGAGTCTTTTGAATATTTTGAATCTTTTGAATTTGAGTTCGAGTCATCATTGTCTAAATTTATTGGAGAGATTGTGCCATTTTCTTCACTTGATTTTCTTGAGCTTCGCTTACTTTTAGGTGATTGGGATCCTTTAGAACTTTTAGGAGATTTGCTGCCAGTTTCTGACTCAGAGCTATTGTCTGGGGAGAAGATACTTTTCTTTTTATGTGATGCTGTTTCTGCCTTTGTTGCTCTCTGAATCGTTCTAGGCACCGGTTTGGGAGTTTTTCCTCCTGGCTGTACTCGTGGTGTCATTCGACCTTTGGCTGCCAGGCATGCTGCAGGCTGCTTTATTGGTTTGGCTGATGTTCGTCTACGAGGAGGTAATGGACTTTCAATTTTCGGTATGTCATCATCGTCACTGGATGATGAAACTTTTGCTATTTGTCTTTTCGGTTCTTCTTTAGTATTGAGTTCCTCTACTACAGCAGGTGGGGATTTTGGTATAGGGATATTGTTGAGAGCAATAGGAGGGTCCGTGGTGGATGACTCCGAGTCCGAGCTACTGGACCCTGACCCAGAGCTGGTGGAAGAACTTTCACTGCTACTTGAGTCGGAGGTAGAGCCAGAGCTACTCTCGGTACTGCTATTAACCTGCAACAGTATTATACAATAGTAGTTTATAAATTTAGTTTCGGTATTTAAAAGGAAATTGTATAATATTATTGGACATTTTATTGAGTTTCTCAATCTTACAAAACTTGGTCACTTACATCAAGGTGCGTCATGGCTGTTACCGGCGACTGTTCCACGTCTAACCCACAAATTTTGACGGATTTTATATGACAGTATATAATTAAAATGTTATTTCATTATTCTGCAGTCGGTAATCGTATTAATTTGTGTTTTACAAAATCAACAGCACTCCACAACACAACACAACAAAGTACGAAGTTTTTAGGGTTGCGATAGGATACAATACATATCATACATACTTATTGATCGAGAGAACTTGCGATTTATGATTGTTCGATGACTCAAAGTCATAATATATCATTAAGAACTGTCTGTCACTAGGTCACTAGGCTTCTCTGTATTAAAAAAATATACCAAGTGCATCCACGGGCAAGTACCATACCAATTAATCCTTAAAGCTTCATCTCGTTCAATATCGTTAATCAAATACACTGAACAATAATGATATTCTAACGGAATCGAATAGTTTCATAAAAAACATCGCTTTGATTCGCTCGTCTAGAGCATCTCTATTTAAAATAAACGTCATGGTGACATATTTTGATAGTCTCTCAATATCAGTGCTGCCAACTCACTATATTTACCACTAAAAGTAGTTGTTAGCTACAACATTCTGTTCTTCCAGTGGCATAAATAGCATTATAAATAAGCATTTAGTTACCTACCATTACACTTTTAACATAAAGGGAAGGATATGCTATACTAAATCAATATCACCGCACAGGACAAAGGTGAGAAAATATGAAAAATGTGTATACCTACTAAGGTTATCCTTACATACCATCGAGGATAATCTAAATATTTTTAATAATAATAATAAAATTATTTATTTCCTCTTCACAATAGGTTTACTTAAAATTAAATTAATTAGGACACAAGTGTTTAGTAACTATGTTAAACCTGTATTGTGAGAGGCTGGAGCTTGCTATAGGTTTTAGAAAAAACCTGTACTACAAGTCTCCATTTTTAGTGGATAACTCATTGAATATTTATTGACATAAATCAAACAAGCTTGTGTTTGTGATGGCTATCCATGTGCCGGTTTTATTGTATAAATATCAAATTATTATCACGTCTTCTATTCAATCAAAAAATTTAGGTTTAGTTAAAAGTTTCATAGACAAATCTCTCCATGATCTTCTTTTATCATATCGGCCGCTTTCTCAGCGATCATTATGGTGGGAGCATTAGTGTTCCCACTTGTGATAGTGGGCATAATACTGGCATCGACCACACGCAGCCCCTTAACTCCCCACACCCGTAAGCGAGAGTCTACTACTCCGTTCCCTTCCGAACCCATCCTACATGTTCCAGATATATGATACTGTGTTAAAACATTTCTGAGAAGGAAACACCTCCAGTAATCTGGACTACCAAATCTGAAATGCTTACATTCGTGAACATTCAAATCCATTACACTTGAATTAATACTTTTAAAATAATTCGTCTCCAACAAAGTCAAGACATCTTGAACAGAAGCTACTAACTTGTCTAAATCTTCTGGGTTTGAAAAATAACCCAAATTGATAATAGGGGGTTCGTTTGGACTTTTACTCTTTAATTGTATATATCCTCTTGATTTCGGATGGAGCAAACAAATGTTGACAAAGTTAATACCTCCATATAAACGAGCATTTGCTAACGTTTCGCACATTTCATAATTTAGCTTAAACACAAGTGAGCAATAAATTGATGGAAATAAAGATCCAGGTGGAAAAGGTAAAAAGAAAACCTGATAGTCTGGAAAAATCTGCGATTTGTTTAGGGCCACATGACCTACAACTTGTGGACCTGGGAATTTAAAAATATCTATAAGGGGGTCCATGTTGCCTGGTTGTGCTTGATACTTTTCTTTTTTGTCAGTCAAAGCTAAGAATGCTACGTTATGATCTTGTAAATGTTTTCCGACGTTTGAGGAGTCGATTACAATAGGTATATCCATTTCTTCTAGATGATGTTTAGGCCCTATACCTGACAACATTAGTAGTTGAGGACTATTGATGGCACCAGCAGAAAGAATTACTTCTTTGTTGACCTTATAAGTCACTTCTTGGTTTGGTAATTTCACCTCTACACCGTTAGATTTTTTGTTTTCATCAAATATGATTTTGGTTGCTAGAGCATTTCTAAGGATAAATAAATTGGGTCTGTCTTTAATTGGTCTTATGAATGATACTGCTGTACTTTGGCGGATGTCATCACTGATTGTGAACTGTGGCGTAGTATATGCGAGTTGCTTAGGCCCGTTTAGATCGTCTACCAAATCGTGACCATTTTGTTGGAATGCTTCTAAGTATTTCAGTACTTCATGGTTCGATTGTTGTGTAACACCGAGATAGCCCTCTGTGCCATGAAGCTCAAAAAACTTGCTCTTCGACAGTTTTCCATCTGCAAAGCGTTCGCTCTTCTTGAAATATGGTAGAACTTTCTCCCATTCCCAGCCCTTGTTTCCTTCTTCAGCCCAGCTATCATAGTCAGCTCTATTACCTCGTACGTAGTACATAAAGTTTGAACTGCTTGATCCACCAAGCATTTTACCTCTGGGTTCATGTAGCATGCGCTCTTCATTTCCATATTTATATGATGCTGTATAATTCCAGTCGATTTTAGACATGCCCATGTTCAGTAATGGTACAAACCCAGGAACCTAAAATAAGGTTTATTTGATTAAACATTTTGTGGCGTACAATAATATTGGTGCCTAATAATAATTATGTATGAAACCACATAGTGTTTTCAGGCGCTTCGCTTTGAGGCTAAATAGTACCTACATTAATAATATAGGTATTAAGTCGATTTTCGAGTAGGAAGCCAATTAGTTAATGAAAAAATAAATTTAGCACTCAAGAAAAGAACACAATCTGAGCACTCAGACTTTTCTTAACTACTTATCGAAGCATTCGATCGAATCCAATAAAATGTTATTTGTTGGGAAGGTTACAAAAAATATCCGTTTGGTATTTTTACTCCAGTTATTCTCTATGTATAATTGTTTGAAAACAACTCTCAAGACATAAATCCAAAGTTTTCTTAATGTTCGAAAAAATATCGCTAACATTATGCATGAAGGATGAAGGAGATCAAATTGACAATTCAGGCTAATTCGGCCAGAAAATTGACCAAAAAAATATTTTTTTAGATTAACTGTGCTTATATTAAGTTTGGCCATAATATAATAAAATTACAAAATCATATTACGTCCGAAGTAAGAGGCGGGATATCTCCGGCCTCAATAAGCAATACAGTCCAGTCATGAATCTCAGTCAGTCGATTAGCAAGAACACACCCAGCCGATCCAGCGCCAACCACTATGAAGTCAAATGTTTGACCGTCTGAAACATAAATGCTTTAGATAATGATGATATGTCACATTTATAATAGGTACTATATTACGAAGTTATTAATTTCAAATCAGCCATTGCAAGTTTAAAAAAAAATACGCTACTTTTACTTACCACATCCTGGTGCTTGTTTTGGGTAAAGCATATCTGTACCCGTAAAGTTATAAAACATCCCCAAAATAAGATGAAGAGCCTGGATTATTCCAGTTATTTGAAGCAACTCCATCATTTTTCTAGGTATGAAGGATTTTCTCTTAAAATATATGATACCTCATAAAATACTCTTGAATTAATATCCTGAAATAAATAAGTTATGCATTAATAAAACTATTGGTTTTTATGCATTGTAAAAATATTTATCTGTATAATGTAGGTATTATATATATTATCAATCAGTCATCTAGTACCTACCCATAACACAAGATCTGTTTAGCTTACCTATCACAATCATCAGTCAAAACAGACGGGATAATACCAGGTTATAATCTGATGCTATTAAACAGCAATAATGCAGAAAAGTGTCGCACCTAAAATTATAAAATGTATAGAAACTTTAAAGTGCTACTATTAGTCTAGACATTTTTTAATAATAAATTATAAATATTTCGTTTATAATGTTGCATGCCATGTCTTTACTTTTTAGCATAGGTACCGCAACCAGTTAAGTATGTTGTTTCTTATATAATATTATTTATTACCTTCATACACATGATTATGGCAAATAAATATCTTTATCGTACTAAAAATTATAAATCCGAAAGTTTGGATGTTTAGATAGATGTATGTTTCTTCTTTATGCCAAAACTACTGAACAGATCGAGCTGAAATTCCATTGAGCTGGAGTTCTAGGCCTGGAATAAAACATAGGGTACTTTTTAACCCATAAAGTTCCCGTGGATATGATTAAAACGATTCCATAGAAACAACGCGTGCGAGGCCACCTTGAAACGTAGTGGTTAGTTTCAATACCTACCTATTGTGTACCTAACCAAAGCACTGTTTTACAAACAATGTACCTACCTACCTTGCAAACAGTCTGAGAACGAATAAATTATTCATTAATAAAATTATTTCCAATTATATTAGGCCCTGGATCATAATAAAATGAGAAATATATAAATACTAAAATGATATCCAAAGGCCTTGATCACACACTCAATAGATTCATTTGGTAGTTATTCCGATGTAGTTACCAACTTTACTTACTATGTACGAGTAATACTCCAAAAATAAACCTATGCCTTCACATAAAATTATGTTTCTTGCGGTTGAAGTTAACACACATTGTACAGTCTTTAAACCGATCTGAAGTCTGTCCTTAACTGTTGTTAAGAAAAATTTAATAAGATACCTTAGTAGGTTTGTACCGAGGTATGTCCTGTTAGTACTTAAGAAAAAGGACTATGTTATATTTATATTTTCTAGGAGCCACAACCTGCAAATCTAGCGGTTAGAATTAAAATGAGCAGACAACCATTAAAAAAATATATAAAATTTGCGTAGATCCTATATACATATTCACACGAGTAAAAATTCAAGGGAGACGATACAATGAGCATAAATTAGGAATGCTATCTTGTGTGAAAATAATTTGTGTTAAGTAGATAATTTGCATTCAAAACAAACGCTTAGTAGGTATCAAATTAAAATAATCTACTGCCAAAAATAGAGTTTATCAACAAGATTGGCCAAAATGAACAAAACATGTAACTTTGTACGGTTAGATTTAACTATTCATAATTTTCTTTCGGTGGCGGGAAAAGTAATCTTAAATGGTTGCCAGACTCTAGTCTAAAACAGAAAATAAAAAGCAAACGGGCGGGCGGGACCGTTCGTCTTTTATTACAACACAATACTAATATTGTAAATGAAAAAGTTTGTATGGATATTTGTTACTTCTTTATGCTGAACAAAAAACAAACCTACTGAGTGGATCGGGCTGAAATTTTGCATAGATAGCATCCAGGCTAACATCAGTAGCCCTGATGTTATCCTGGATTCAAACATAGGCTATTTAGCTTATAAATCATTTCCCATGGGATAGAAATAGCAACAATACGTGTGAAGTCCCGGGCAGAAACTAGTAAGATATTATGGTACCCCTATGTATTATACTAGTGGCGATTCGCCACTAGTATAATACATAGGGGTACCATAATATCTTACTAGTGGCGATGTTCAGGCGCCCTGGGCGGTCTGTCTGTTACTTGTACCCATATTGAATGAATTGCCCAAATACTCACTCAACTCAATTTCGCGAAAATTGTGAAGTGGTGTGGGGTTTCTCAAATTAAACGATCCAGTTTTTTGCTTCGCTAATCGTAAAGTCAGAAACACCCATCAGTGCAATTTTTTCGGGAAATTCGTAAATATGTGTTGGCATCCAAAATATTAATTTACGTCGTTCGTTCGTTTCTTGTTCCGATCAAATTGCAAATTTCATCTACAAAGTATTTGGCTGTATTTATTTACTTCATATTTCTACTACTTTGCTATGCTGGCCAAGTCAATAATGCCGTAAACTAAACATTATCCAGTTACTATTTTGTGGATTTAGTTGATGTGCTACAGCTCAGCTATTGTTTCGTCATGTCGTCGAGCTCTGTTGAAGATATCCCTGACAGGGTAATACTCTTTGTTTTGTACATGTTGATTCGCATGACCTTTGGTATGATGCTACTATGATCATCAAAATAAATTTCCTTCGTATTAGATTACAACGATAAGATTGCCATAAAAACAATATGCTGTATAGATTGTCCAGCATTATAAAAATTATAAAGCAATATTGTCATGAAAATAACTTACATACTTACCTAAATCCCTTTACCTTATCAGATATTGTATTGTATGTTATTTTTCGAGTTGGAGCAAAACTCACATCAAGCTATTATTTACAAGCTTCTATTTAACTTGCCCTATTAGTTTTTAAAAGTAGTTTTAGAACTAATTGTGCTGAAAAAAGTAAATTTGGTGATAATGCAATGTTATGGTACCAACGAAATGGTCTAATGATGGAGACAAGACATGGCCATAGCAAAATCCTGAATGAATCTACGTAATCCCATCAAGTTTTAGGTCGTTAGATTTGTCTTCCCAAGCTTGGTCCTTGTTGGTACCTAAAAGCTTGTTTATCCTCCGAAGACCCAGCATAATTATTATTTTTTCTTCAATTAATGTATACCTTTTAGTTACAATACTAAGTTCACAAGTGAGTTGTTAAAGTGTTATTTCTACTGGTTTATTAAGGATGTAAGAAACATTATTGTAAGGAAAATAAAAAGGTTGCTGGTTCGATTCCTGCCTTGAACAAATGTTTATACAATCTTTAAATATGTGTGGTTTTTGGTGGTCTGAGTATTTTCTATGTTATAATAAAAAATATCAATCTATGTAATATAGTAATTTGTTTTTTTATTAATTTGACTACACTATTGTATTAGGTAATACCTGTAAAAATAGTTGTAATGCTTTGAATAAATACATACATACAATTATATCAGACATGTCATCTAGTACCAATAACACAAGCTCTGCTTAGCTTGGGGCTAGATAGATAATGCTGTGTGATTTATCCAGCATTTTTTATTAATGTGGTCAATAATTGTTCTGGTTTTAATTTAATATTAATTTTATCACTTCCTTGTAGGATTTGTTCACTCAAGATGGAGTGTTGCTCAAGGCGTGTCTGGGGCGCTCTCTAGCTGACCTTAACTCTATTGGGATGCTGTGCATCGTACAGAACCCAGAGAACAAGTGCATTGAGTGGAGACCGCTGGACCTGATCACCATAGACTCAGATACTCAGGATCAGGAGTGGGCTGTTGTCAATACTATAGGTAAGTGTCTATTTATGCACCATAGACACCTTTTGTTTTTTTGGGTAATAGAGAATCTTATTGATACACTTTAATATAAATAAAAGCCCCAGTTTGTATTCGCTTAGCAACTCTACAAAAGGACTGATTCTTCGATTTGGCGGCGGTGACATAAATAAGGGCCTGAGAGCTTTATTTCCGTTTCTAATTAAACCGCCGCCGCCGCCCCACAGCCCGCTGCGGGACGTAAGACGATTACACGATCTGCCAATGAGCATTTACTGGTGGGTCTCATTCTTCACGCTGTCTGCTACTTTATCATCAGGTTAAACATACCTAAATAATCTTAAATTTTCTAGATTAGGCCCATATTTAAATGCATTATTATGTGCATAGCACATAATAGGTTAGTGCCGCCCAGGTGAGCTACAACTACAACCTTTAATACTTTTTTGTTTAGGTCGTCGTCAACGAACTTTGAGCGGTAACATCACATCAGACTATGCAACCGCTCGAGCTCGCATCATCAAAATACCCCTATCTGATCTAAAAACCTTCCGAGTCACCCGCAACAACCAACAAATGCAGTTCTCCACTAAACCAGGCGTTTGGCAGACGACGTTCTACTTCCAGCACGGCAATGCGGAGATATTTGTTGCTAACCTCAAGAATTTTGTCAAAACTGCGAAGA
This sequence comes from Eupithecia abbreviata, assembly GCA_943735965.1. Taxonomy (NCBI): domain Eukaryota; kingdom Metazoa; phylum Arthropoda; class Insecta; order Lepidoptera; family Geometridae; genus Eupithecia; species Eupithecia abbreviata. The sequence continues at coordinate 6,977,018 of OX030982.1, read as the reverse complement.
CCAGGCATGATAGGAATACTTATATGGTTGTTGAGACTAATGTTGAAACACAGGTATGGTTATTTATTTCGTTGTATGAAAATTATTTCTACTCGACCTGTAAACTCGGACTTTCTGAGCACTGCCTTGAGACTATCTAGAAGGAGGTTGCTCAGATTCCCATGTTGCTTGCTTCACACCTGATTGTCAAAAACAGTAACTCCTAGAACTTTTCTTAAAGGTGGCACTTCACATGGCTATTTGTGTTCGCTATTGGGTGTTTGTTGTATTTGGCAAAATATATGACGTTCAGACGAACATGCAAAAAGAGGCAAATACGACCATCCACACATGGCACACAAATAACAAAAACAAACATTTGGCAGCAGACTGAGCAGAGCGCTGCCAATACGGCCATTGTGTGGACGGCTTATTGCGTATTTGCCTATTTTACTGCTTTGATGTGCCTCGAGAAACCGACAAGCGCACGGTAACGCGTATTTGGTATTGGCCTTATTTGTCAAATATGCAAATAAGGCGAACACTTTGTCAAATAAACTGTCCACACATGGTAATTGTTTGCCAAATACACAAATACAAATAGCCAAGTGAATTGCCACCATAATAGTGTTACAGTGTCAAAGCCAATACACATATTGGCTGCTTGTTTCTGCATTGTGCAGATATTAAAGTGGAGTCTTATTGTATTAAAATTATATAATTAATTATATAGTACCTCAGCTTGTGCTTCACAAGATGCAACAAAAGCCCATGTTTTTGAAAATAAAAATTCATTTTCTTCAGGTATTGAATAAGTCATTTGCAGAGCTAGACATTTTCACTGAGAATACAACAGATGTTGTGTGGAACCTTGTGTCTAACTTCAAGCAGAGGCCTTATGAAACCACCATGGAAGCCTTCTCCAAACTAACTGATATTGGTAAGTCATTTTCGCTTATACTTCCAGATTCATTTAGATTTGTTTAAATTGGAAACTCCTCAAAAGAGAAACGCCATCAATATAATTTATTCTAAAGCGCTTTGACAGATTTAATGCTTAATTACTTTGATTATTTATATCTATGTCTAGATAGACTGTCAACGCCGCAAATCGTCGAAACATATAGCGTCCAACAGTTGGCTTCTTAATCTTCAACTCGCGCTTGCTAAGTTTTTTCTTTGAACATATTTTTTTAGACACTCAACGCTATAGTAAATGGTCACCATTTGAATGTTCTAATGGGAGTTCTTTACAACTGCTATCATTATGCCAAAGAATAATGTGTAGTGCGAGTTTATAACTATTTCAGACCTAGACATTTTTTTTTTTTGACTACCGATGTAGCCCGATTTTTTATAATCAAAGCTCTGGCTTCGAAAAATTACCCTCTTCCATTCTAACTATAGGTCCCTCATCCAACTTTCCAGTGTACTACGGTAATGAGGGTGTAAACGGTACTGGCAAACGCGACGTGTCAGAGGAAGTGGCAGACTTGCTGAGCAAGAGTATGAACGCTCTCGAAGACGCTACCACAACGCACATGACGAGAAATGAGGAGTATGAGGTCATTAGTGTCAAGCCTACGTTACCGCCTAGACCCAGTATACCCAGGTAAGGTCACTTTCAAGTTGATAATTTGTCGACTTGAGCTACATGAGCTATGGGCGATAGCTCATTTAGCTTATGGAATACTATGATCATACCTAATGCTACCATTATTTTCCAAAATCGTCGCCAATAAGATAATTTCGGTTTTATTGTGTTGTGAGTTGTTTTCAAATTTCGTACCTATCTTGGGAATGACTTGGGTGCATGATGTTGAATTTAGTGGCAGAGACATGCTGACAACTTCTTAGATACTGAAATAAGAAGGAAATATTTTAAACGTGTAAAATTTTCGCCTCAGTTTCATGGGCCACGGAACTGGTATCATTATCTTCTTCTTTAGGTAGGTATTTTTTAATAATGTAGAAATATTCAGAACACCTGGAACAAATATTTGCAGATCGTACCAAAGTTTGTCCCAAGGCAGGAATCAAAACCGCAACCTCCTGAGTCTCAGTAGACCTTCGCCGTATAAGTGACCTATGTATAACAAACTGGCATTAATAATGATTAATGATGAGATAGATTATTAAGAGCGATATTGATTTGTTTTTCGTTTCAGGGGAACACCCCTTTCTGCTGAGAAATGGGAAGGTCTGCAAGACCCTCAAGGCAGAGTCACTGAGATTGATGGAGTCAAACAACTCATATTTAGAGGAGTTAGTTATTTATTATCTAAAACAACATCGACCCACATGCTCATAATAGTTTCAACCTTTATAAAAACTGTGTAAAATTCAACGATTTTTATTAATTCAATTTTACATGTAGCAGTGTTGTGTTTTTTTAAAGATAAATCTAACAATAACAATTTCGTCGGTTATTCTTAGAACGAACATATAAAAATGTATGGACGAACGCTTCTATCAAAAATATCCATTAAAATGAGTCGTATTATCTTTTTGAAGAACACAAAGTCTTATTATAAGGATTTACAATTGCTATATTTTCTCATTGCCAGGGTATATCCCATTCAATACGGCACTCTGTCTGGAAGTATTTACTGGACTATCATCCATGGCACATGACACACGCTGAAATCAAGAATCTGCAGCGGAAAAGGACTGAGGAATACTTCTCTATGAAGCTACAGTGGCGGTCTATGACGGACGGGCAAGAAGCGAGGTAAATGTGCTATTTTACCTATGGTTATTATGGGGCAGAGCGAAGCGAATACATGCTTGAGAAATCGACCAATCAAGCAAAAGGGTGAAGACTAGATGTGTGTGATCAATGTAATTCAATCACTGAGTTCTATTATACAAATACGCTGCTGTGGAACTAGCACGGGAAGTGTTTTCTAGGGTAGAATAGAAAATAATGATATTGCATCGTCATACATTGCGTTCATTATTGAAGTTGAAGGAATGAATTTCAAATAATTTACGCATTCGATGGCAAAGTAAAGTAATTTGTCTTTATTCTACCTTAGACAAAAATCCCCGTGCTTACCCTGGAGGTAATATTCTATACATTTCGTGAGTACAGTGTTGTTACTGTGCCGATTCAAAGAGACCTTATCGATCGTCTCTGGTTTTAAAATTGTAATTTTTTGAGGTGTGTAGGTACCAAACAACACAACAAACATAATATTCGTTCCATGTACGGTCACGCCGCTTACGTAAAAGCGCCGTCGATAATACGATCTACAGCGTACTTGTTCAATGGAGCCCAGTGTAATACCTACACGCCGTGAAATAGTGTGAGAGTTTGGTCAATTCCCACGATTTATCTGCTTTGCATCAATGAAAAGGCATCTCACCCTTGAGATTCTAAAACTATAAAACAAATAAAAAAAGCATACAGTGCCTAATAATTAATTATTTCAATATTATATTGATAATTTTTTTTTGCATATGTCATCCATCAATCATCCATAATAAATTATGTACAACTTTTAATTTGTGTTTATTAATTTTACTGACATTATTTATGACTATTTTATGAAACTTCTTGTTTAAATTATTTTTAATGGTGCTAAAAACAATTTTAATTATAAAACATTGAGATTTTGGTTGCATCCATCTTAGGCATGATGCTGATGCTAAAATTTGCAATTTTCTAACCAAAAAACCCAGACTATTTGATAAAACACGTGAAATACTGTTTATCACAGTAATATTTCAGGTTTTCCGAATACCGAGACAGGAAAAGCTTAGTGGAGAAAGACGTTAACCGAACGGACAGGACACATCCGTTCTTTGCCGGCGATAACAACCCAAATCTCATCGTGCTGCAGGATATACTGATGACGTATGTGATGTATAACTTCGACTTGGGATATGTGCAAGGGATGAGCGATATCCTGGCACCAATACTGCTGCTTTTGAACAACGAGGTGGATAGCTTCTGGTGTTTTGTCGGGTTTATGGAAAAAATCGTGAGTACATTATCACACTGATATTATAAATGCGAAAGTTTAGATAGATGTTTGTTACTACTTCACGCCAAAACAACAGATCGGATCGGGCTGAAATTTTGCATACAGGTAGTTCTGGGCCTGGAATAAAACATAGGCATATCTATATACTATTTATCCCGTAAATTGGTTACCATGGGTTAAAAATAAGCTTAAAACGTTTCCATAGAAACAAGGAGTGCAAAGTCGCGGGTAGAATAATAACATAAATCAAAAGTACTGGACAATTCACATAGAATCATCTAGCCCCAAGCTAAGCAGAGTTTATTGTTTTGTGTTATGGTTACATAGTATGTATACTACAAAGATAAATATTTTTATTATACATACTTAATCCTTCCTCATACCTTCATAAAAAACACCCAGAACAAATATCTACAGATCGTGCAAACATTTGTCTTGAGGCGGAAATCGAACCCCTGTTATCGCATGGGCGGCATCCTGCTGTACCACAGGTACGTTTAAGATACGCAAATATACCTGTAATCCTTCCTTAAATTTAATTATAGTAATTTAAAAAATATACGCACTGAAAATAATAGCACCTTTTGAAACAACAACACAACATTAACAGCAAATTCTACCTACAGAATCTTTCAAACTTTTTGTTAGCATACCTGTTAAACTGGTTTGGTACTCCGCCAATATCAATGTAGGTTTCAGTCAAGGTATTGTGAAAAAATGTTTACTACTTGCCAAAGAAGTTTGTTGAATCTCTTTAGTCTTTTTGTAAGGTAGCTGGGCCGATTTAACCACAGTTAATATTGATTAACGAGCTACGTTGTTCAAAAGTCGCAGAAAAACCCACTTCTGGGTTTTTAACTCTTTTGGGACTCCCAGCACTAGTTTCATTCTTCTCAATATAATTGAACTAGTTTCTGCCCTCGGTTTCGCAGGCGTTGTATCTATGCAAACGTTTTGCGGTATTATTCTGATCTAAACGTTGTGGGATAAAAATGTAGCCTGTGTTTTATGCCAGTCTGGTTTTCTGCCAGTCTACTAGCATGACCTGTATGCAAATTTCAGCCTGATCCGTTAAGTAGTTTTGGCGTGAAGAATTACCAACCCTACAAATCGAATGAGCATATACCTATAGAATATTAATGTGATGTGATGTATTTTCAGGCTTCAAATTTCGACATGGACCAAGCCGGGATGAAGAACCAATTGGTTATGTTGCAACAACTGATCACTTTCGCCAGCCCCGAGTTAGCGAAACATCTCGCTTCGAAGGATTCTGGGAATATGTACTTCTGTTTCCGATGGCTGCTTGTTTGGTTTAAGCGGGAGTTCTCGCATAGGGATATTATGAGGTAAGTTCCATAGCTTTAAGTTTTTTTTGCTTTAACGAGATTCAAAAATCAAGGTGCTGTATTTCCGATTTTATAGCCATGCAGAAAGAATTTGCACATCACAATATTTAGAATTTTAACACTGATTTATATTTCAGGCTATGGGAAGTTCTGTGGACAGGGTTGCCATGCAGCAACTTCCATTTACTAATCTGTGTTGCTATACTCGACGCTGAGAAAGATGTGCTGATCAGCAGAGATTATGGATTCACGGAAATACTAAAAGTAAGGTTTTTCTAATAGGTACCTATTTAATGAGTTTCTGAATTACGTACGTAACACGTACCTAGCATAACTTGCGTAGACAAAGATTGTGACTGAAAATGACTGCCGTCCCGCTTAGACCATACTGGATCAAAGATGATGTAAGCTATGATATGATATTTCACAATCTTTGCTCTCACGCGGCTCATAACTACGTTATAAATTGATTTTTGATCTTGTACTTCCATATTACCAATCTCATCATAAAAAAACTGTTTTCAGCACGTAAACGATCTATCAATGTGCTTAGACGTTGACCGAATACTGAGCTCAGCAGAAGGCATATACCACCAAGTGGTGTCCGCGCCACATTTAACTGACCAAATCAGAATGATTCTTGGTCTGCCCACGCTGAATATATCGACTTCAACGCATTCCGACAGTTCCAACGAGGTCAATGAAGCTTCCTCAAACGCACAGAACGGTACGGGGCACAGGGATTACAGCCAACCGGACGAAGTTATGTATCAAATAGGATTGGATATGAATTTCTGAGGCACTGTAGATAGATTGTTGAATAGATCGGTTAATGTGAATTGGCTTATGTGGCACCTAGAGCTTTTAAAAGGGCTGGTTAAGAGGAATTACTATTTCTACCGCGCTGTCTGTAACCTGAGTACCTAGTATTGATAATGTTTAGAGTTAAAAGCGTATCATTGACCGTTCTGAAGGCGCGATTTAAATGTCCTTTGAATTGATTATTTATTAAAAGGCGACAGACAAATAACTTCAATCGTTTACGGGCTCTATGCAATTTGAGAGTCACCCCAGCGGAAAGGTAGCTGCTTCTGCATGCCTTGAACAAAAGAAAAGTAAATTAAAGTGCCACTTTGGTTGTGAATTGAGTAAATTTGGTTTAACCTTTAAGTTTCCATCTATATAAGCCAAATTGCATTGCCCTTGTATTTTGCTTGGAGTTTGGTAATTTGTTTACAGAAAAGGAACTTTTTCATAAATGTTTTTTACTTTAAGTACTTACCTATTTATACCTATAGGTATTCAATGAACATGTTGACTTCTTAATACTGTGTCTTAATGTTGTTTCTGTGTAGGTAAAGCCCATTGTTACCGTGAGAAATAAAATTCATTGAAATTATAAAATCTAACCTTGTTGGGGTTATCCTTGAGTACAACATAAAATCAATGAGATGTGAAAAAATTTAAGAAGTTTAATTAGGTAAAACTTCTGAAACTATCATGTTTATTAACACTAAAGTCATTTAAAACGGGATATTTACCATGATTTGATTTTTGAGTTTTCCAATATTTCGGCACAGTTTCATGCGCCATGATCACGGAATAACTGAAGACACTGCGAGTTCGTTTTTATGAGCAGATATACCGATCTACCCTCATTTTCTGTCTTTTGCTACGAACGTTACCACTACCACCGGTTTCATTATTATCGACCCCAGCTCGATCACGACACACAACACTGACAGTATCAGAACGCGGCGCGGTTGGTACATCACTTCTTCGGTTTTTACACATTGTCACAACAGGGTTCCAGGTTCCCGATAATTGGAAACCATCTTCTCGGTTGAAGTTCCTGTGTTTCCTAATCTCAATGGCCTCCACTACCATTCTTGGTATGTAGTGTCGCTCTGTTGAGATTACTTTTGGATTGTGTAACTCGATCCAGTGGTTTGAACCAGACTCAAAAATCAAATCATGGTATATATCCCGTTTTAAATGACTTTAATTAGGTATGTACATAAAGTAAAAAAAAAATGTTTCGCTTCTGTAACTAGAATCCAGTGTAGATTTCTAGAGTGTATTTTTGTACCTAACATTCGTGCACAACAGTGATTTATTTCTACACTTATTAAAGTACCAATAACTTCTATGCTTGGTATACCTACACCCGCTTCATTAGCACTGCACGCACAGTATTTATTTTTACATCCCTTTATCAAAGCAACATAGCATGTTTTAAAAATGTGGCTTATTAAAATCATACATACAGTTTTATATATTTTACAATAAATCTTTGTAGATAAAGCTAAGAAAAATCCCAATTATTTTTTTCGTTGTTACTTTTCCTGATTCTCTTAATAATTACGCTAAGGTAGAAAAATATTTTATGAATACAAAAAGTATATAAATATTATTCATCTACAGCCATTCGGATAGCGAAATGTGAGGTACTGATCTTATTTTGTATACCTACTTAATTGTTTAATCATTGACCGATAATCTTTATAAATTTGGTATACCAGCCTTAGTCTAATGAAAATCTTATCAAGATCTCGAAGCTTCAAGGTTAAACGAGTCGCTCATATTTCCATTCAAATGTGAAACAGTAACTACTACACAGTTTGATGTTGACCATCCAAAGCTAAAAATAATATTAATTTAACTTGACATTATATTTGTATACACATACACCCAAAACCGTAAAAAAGTATACATTTGAAAAACACGCACTTAAGTATCGTAGTCGTTCAACACTTTTTAGCCTAATTTGGGCAAAAATAAATAATATACTTTGTCGATGTCCGGTGAGATGGCATACATTTAGACCTACAGAGTTCACGCCCCGTGTCGTCGTCGCGTCGACTCGTTTAACCTTAACAGGTAGTTAAGGTTCCGATAACGTTATCACAAAATTTTATTAGTTCCCAATTGCATAAAAAATAGACATAATAGCATAATTAAATTGTAAAGGATTTGTTTATGAAATTCTAATATTCTACTTTTATTTTGCAGGATACACTCGAATATAACGGAATTCAAATACATATTGTTACGAAAACTGTATGGGCATTGTTAGCCTGATCTTGAAAGAATGAAAATTTTGACTTAACCATGTTATTAAGATGCGTGGGAAAGTCAGGATGCGGATTGTGATATATTTTATATTTTTATAATTCATTAATAATCAGCTCTTAGAAAATCAAAACTAGTTACGACTTACGGATTTAAAAAAATATTACTTCATCTATTAGTTACCCACCGAAGTTGAGAAAGAAAATTGTGCCTAAAGTTAAATCTTATTTCTCTCCTATAGCTATGATTATTGTTCTATCAATTTATTAAAAGAAATACGAAGGTGCAAGCTAGTTAGTGAGCGTAAATTGAAAAGCATTATTATTATAATTTTATATAATTATTTAAGTCTTATAGTTATTCTTTGTTAAATTTGTAGTATAGTGCCTTGTTTATGTCATAAATTCCTGTTAATTTTCCTCTATTTTTATAAAATTGTCATATTCTCCATAACTTTGAATAAACAAGTTAAAATATTACAATATTTTTTCATAATGTCATTAACACATTCATGCACACAATGTACATGAATAGGCTGGTCCTCCAGGCAGCTAGGCAGTGAGTGCATTTAATTTAAAAAAAGACAGTTTACTTTAAAATAAAATCATAACTTATTGTAGCTGAGATCAGATTTTGTACTTTGATTCTTATAAAATAATTCAAAGATTCAACACATTCATGTTCATAGACATTTGAGGATGTGATTTCAAGTGCACATTTAGTCCATATCTAGTTTGGTATGATTTGTCACACAAATGGCAGTGGAAATTTTTAACTCCAGTGTGTGTCAAGGAATGTCTTTGCAACTCTGATTTTGAAAAAAATCTCTTTCCACAGCTGTCACATGCATACTTCTTCTCTTTCAAGTGGTTCTTCCGAATATGAGAGCTGCGTGAACTTGAAGAAATGAATGTAGCATTGCAGATTTCACATTTGTGGTTTCTTGTTCGTTTGTGATTCCATAGAATGTGAGAATGTAACCCCCCCAGCACTTTGAAGTTCTTTGGACAGAACTTGCAGCTATAAGGACGATCAGCACTGTGTGTTCTCATGTGTACTCTTATGTACCCTGGGGGGTAGGACTTTCCGCATTGGTCACATTGCCGTAATACCTTCTGAGACTTATCTTTTTCTTTGTACAAGCTTGGTCTACAAGTGTGTGCTTTAATTTCATCTTCTGCATAGAATCCTTCCCAGCAGTTCTCACACAGTAAAGGTTTCTGGTGCAGTTTTCTGTGTAGGACAAGGGAACGAAAATCTTCAAATTTCTCATTACAATAAGCACAATCTCTTCCCACTGTATTTTGAACAGGATGGCTGTCTGCACAATGTTCTTTCAGGGATTGCATAGAGTAAAATTTGACTTTACATTCAACACAATACAGAGCTTTTAACTGTTCTGTTCTATTTTCAGTTTTGAGGGTCTTTTTGAATTTGACTATCTGTGTTTGATCTTCAGCATCAGAGTCTTTGTCGCTATTTGTGTTTTGCTGGTCCAAGTCATGGTTTGGGTCCTGTATGGAGCTTGCTGACAGGGTACTATGGCTGGTTTCTATTAGGAGCTTAAAGGAGTAAGTCATTGTGAGTTGGTGCACACAGTTGATACAGATATTTTCGGGATACAAGGGATCTTCTATAATCTGCAAAATTGTGCAAAAAATCAATTTTATTATATACCTAGCAAGATAGTTATTCAATTAAATTTCGTGGAATTAGAGCTGCCGAAAAGTACCTTGTATCTATAGAAATGTTCTAATATGGTCAACAGCGGGACGTCTTCTCCGGAAATAACAATACTTGAATTCATGGAGCGCATTTCTTTTTCGTTACCTAAACATGTTCTGCAACAGTTTTTAAAGCTCATTGTTGCGATACATAGACAAGGCTTCAATCAGAGAATGAATCTTAGGCAATAGAATACGAAAACACAGTAAAGCCTTATTCTCGGAAAACGGTCTTATTAAATGCAACAACGAGTTTCTTTTCTTTTCTACCGTAGTAGATTCGGACTTCGGTTCATCTTCATCTTGTTGATTGATTGGTGATGGTAGTATAGACTATTTCACCGTACCTTAACTACTTTGACTTCACACTTCAACTTCTTATTTAATCCTCTACATCCGTCGTCGTCCGTTGCTAAAAGGTTTAATTGTGATTTAAGATTTGTCATGGTTTTGTATACATAAAATAATAACTAACAGGTTGAAAAAGGATATCTCGATCAAGTCCATTATTTACAAAAATAAAGCGGATAACGCATTTTAACGCGAATAACGCCTTTACACGAGATATTCTCGAGATAGATAATGCGGATTGCGTTATGTGTAATTTAATTATCCTTACCGACAAGAGCTACAAGAAGTTGAATTTTCTATGGAGAAATAAAATCTTTTTGACAAATTAAGCGATGACATTGATTGATTGGCGTTGGTTGATTGTCTTCGTCGCTTTGTTGTCGTTTTTATTTTTTTGTCAAACAATTTGTGGATTTCTGAAATGTTTTCACAGCCACTCGAAATACCCCCTTTATCAAAAAATAACCATAAATCTTCCCGCAAAAAGCGTAAAAAGCAAAAGCAGAAAAACAAGAAGGTGGCAAACAAAATAAAACAGAGCTTATCCAAAACCATGTCTGCCTGGGCGGAGAACTTTACTATGGCTTCGACTTGGCAGTTGAAGCACCAGGTGGCTATGTGGCAGGCCAGGGCTACGGCGCTAGAGCACGAGAACCAGATTCTACGTGAAACTCTACGCCAGTTCTATGTGAATGGAAATCCTGCGCATTTTGAATCGAATACAACATGTAACAATTCGTTGCATTTGAAGGACTACGAACATAGTTACGAGGACTGTAAGCCAGATATCAGTACTTGTAAACAATTCAATGACGAGGAGCCTGATGACCAAGAGAGTGACGAATCTGATGTGGAGTTAGAAATTAGTGATGAATACATGGCATTTCTTAGACAGAACTTTGAGTATAGAAAAGCTCGCGATGAGCGCAAGAAAAGAGAGGCAGAAGAAAAGAAAAGGCAAGAAATAGAAGTGATTATGGAACCCAAATCTCCCAATGACAGGACAGAAGAGTTCAAGGAGCTTTATGGAGATGCTTGGAAACGAGTAGCTGCATTGGACTGCTACATATCTGCTGAATTTATGTCAGTGTGTGATAGTTCTAAGCCATGTCTTTGGCCCCATATACCCTTAAGGTTGTAAATGTAATTCATTCAATTAATATGTCATGTAAATATTCATTATCATTAGGTAATGTACTTACCTACATTGTTGAAGTTATTTCTAGGTACTCATTACCTTTCTTATTTCTATCCCATTGTACTCTAACTAAAAAAAATGTGTTTTTGGAACTTTGTCAAATGAAATGTGTGGGTATTCGATGGTAAAAAAGGTTATTTTCAATCCGTATTTTTTTATTTTTTATTATGTAGCCCAGCTATTCATTAACACTAAAGGCTAATTATACACCTCTGGTACCTATCTAGGTAAACCAGCAACCTAAATATATTTTGTATTATTGTATTCTGTTCTAAGGTTTTTGTTAGTATAGTGTGTAAGCCCTGGTACTATTATTTAATATTCTGTTTGTGTTCTGTACTTTGATTTGAGTAAGGATGGTATTTGTCTGGAAGATTACCATCCTTATTCAGATGGCATTGTCATTGTATAATAGCTTCTCTCATAAAACAGCAATTAAAATAAAATCACTTGATTATCTTCTAAAAAACTTCTTAAAACCTATAGATTATCCAATTTATTTCATAATACATCACCATTTTGGATGTCTGCTATTTTCTTATTATAAACTTCATAAATCCCTACTAATATTATAAATGCGAAAGTAACTCTGTCTGTCTGTCTGTCTGTCTGTTACCTTTTCACGCCTAAACCGCTGAACCGATTTTGATGAATTTTGGTATAGAGATAGATGGAACCTTGGGAAAGGACATAGGGTACTTTTTATCCAGATCCCGATCCCGATCCCGGAATTATACGGGTGGAAACGCAGAGTGCAGTTGTGTATCGTATATCCCTACTAAATGAATTTTGGTATAGAGATAGATGGAACCTTGGAAAAGGACAAAGGCAACCTTTTATCCCGATCCCGATCCCGATCCCGATCCCGTAATTATGCGAGTGATAGATAACGCAGGGTGCAGTTATGTATCGTATATGCCTACTAAATGAATTTTGGTATAGAGATAGATGGAACCTTGGGGAAAGACATAGACAGTCTGTCTGTTTCGTTTTCACGCCTAAACCGCTGAACCGATTTTGATGAATTTTGGTATAGAGATAGATGGAACCTTGGGAAAGGACATCTTTACTTTTTATCCCGATCCCGATCCCGGAATTATGCGGGTGAAAACGCGGGGTGCAGTTATGTATCGCATAATTCAAATACTCCTAGCCAGCTTTTAGAATACTTTCTGCCTGACATGTCCATCAGGCCCATCGGCCTTTACACTATGAATGTGTGAGTGTGACGATGCATGGTGTGGTGTGGCGGGGCTGGCGGGCGCGGGCGCGCTGCGCGGCGCGGCGGCAAAGACGTGCGGGGGACGCGGATGGCTCGGTGGGAGGAGTGTAGATCACAAAGTATGCTTACCCGAACGGGCAGACACGTGAGGGCAGACGTCGTTGGCGGACGCATGCGATATCTACAATTTTGAGCTGCAACGTATTCGCTTTCTTTACGTTTTCATTGGTGTTTAGGGTTTCTTGGATAAGCATTTTGTGTTATTTACTTAGTTGTTTTGGTTGTTATTAAGGGTCAGGAAAAGTCTACCTATGTTAATCTCAATAATTCAATGTGCCGGCTTCATTAGAATCGTTTCATTATAGTTTCAGAGCCTATGCAGTCCAAACAAATTTACACGAAGTAGTAGTTCTACGCAGACGAAGTCGCGGGTAACAGCTAGTAAAGTAATAAGTACAAAAAAATTACAACATTTTTTTTTTTCAAATTAGGCTACCTATTCCTAAAACAAGACAGATTCTTGTTATTTGCCTGATTCGTCCCACTGGTGTGCAAAGGCCTGACCCATTTTTGAATGCACAGTTTTTTACTGTGAGGTAGCGGGGCGGCGCCGGGGCACGGCGGCGTCGGATTATTGTGTTCAAGAGTTTTAGGGGCTGTCTGGTGGACCTCTCAAGGGGCCTAATGGGAGACTAGACTCTGTAGTCTAGTCTCTCCACTCCTAGTCAGTAGTCTAGTCTCTCTACTCCTAGTCAGCAGTCTAGTCTCTCCACTCCTAGTCTGTAGTCTAGTCTATCCACTCCTAGTCAGTAGTCTAGTCTCTCCACTCCTAGTCGGTAGTCTAGTCTATCCACTCCTAGTCAGTATAGATTCTCCACTCCTAGTCAGTAGTCTAGTCTATCCACTCCTAGTCAGTAGTCTAGTCTCTCCACTCCTAGTCTGTAGTCTAGTCTATCCACTCCTAGTCAGTAGTCTAGTCTATCCACTCCTAGTCAGTAGTCTAGTCTCTCCACCCACTCTCACACTCAATACGAAGTGTAATCGGACCACAACAGTAATTATTTTAAATAAAACCACTTCTATCGTAATAGTCGATTATACATATATTACGATATTATTGGCTGGGGCGACGCTTTTTCAGATACAGGGAATAAAAACACAAAGAGCAAGTTTTAAGGTTAGGGATAAAATTTATTATTAGGTCTACGAATAGATATAGTTATATATATATATCATGTGTTTTGTTATTTATACATCATAAAACCTGATAATTACATTTAACATACTTACTTATTATTGCAGCTAAGTTTAAATATTTAGTTTTCTCATTATTTCCAGATAATTCTAAACAACACCAGTTTCCAAACGAAAATAAAAAAAACGTTAATACTTAGTAAGTAAGCCACAGATTTCAGAATATAGAAATAAATATGAGAGGTAGGTAAGCCTACGGGAAGTTAAACACATCTTCTACTTTAGAATACCTCTAATGAAATTGTTAGGAACAGGTAACAAAAGTAACTACGAAAACTTTCACATTTTTATGCCCATGTTAGGTAAGTCCCCAAAAGTGAAGTTAATATATGTATTTCTTGGGAATTTACTAGGTAGCAGTAATTGTACAATATTGGGTAGGTTCCTAAGCTAATTGTGGGCTTCTAGTAGGTAGTTGTGTGTAGTAACCTAACTACCAGAAGCCCATAATTAGCTTGTGTAATTTAATTATTTTATAACTAGGTACCTACTACGAAGATCTTGGTAATATTATATGCATCTAACTAACGTATCTACATTGATTATTTCTATAGGTTTTAGAAGGTAGGTAATTATCTATAAGTATATACGTACACGATAAATTACAGCATAAGTAGTTAAAGTAGATAGGTACTATTACCTAATTACATACTTTAATATCTTCTAAAGCTGTGCGTCCACTGCAGCGGAATCGGAGCGTACGCAGCATTCGCGGTAGCGTTTAATGAATGTTTTGCATGTTAATAGTAATAATAAATTAATATTTTGTCGACATTTTACGCGATTATGGCTTAAACGTGTAGGATTTTTTAAGAAAACAATTTATTAATCATTAAAACAGTTCCTTTCATTCAAAGTTATAATAGATTTCGGAACCGGCCAAATATATCGCGAATTCCCGAGAAATTCAGAACAGAGCATTTCCGCGTACGCTGCGTACAATCCGATTCCGATGCGGTGGACGCACTGCTTAAGAAATATGTAAACATAAATACCTATAAGTAAATAAGATATACCTACTCAGGGCGCGTTCCCATTATATCGTAACGATAATTTATCGTCAGATACTGTCGTCTCTAGCTTTTCCCACCGTTGTCATTACCAAAAAAAGGGTAAATCCTATATTTTAACACCTCCATTTAAACGTTCAAGTCAATACGACGTACGACTACCTATCTATCGTAACGTCACGTCGACATAATGAGAACGCGTCAACAATTACTAGGTAGGTACCGATTGGCAAAACCCCCCGTTTTGGGGAGGCTTGTTCAACACTGGATAGACGTAGGTATGTTGGCTGATCTACAAAAAGATACCTAACTATTTAGGTATCTAATTAATTGATTGTTATTCTAAGCCTTGGAATGGAACCTACTGTCTAATCTAATGTATTGTTTACCTACACAGCTGGCAGCAAAGGTGGCTTTTTGAGATGGCAGCGGATGGCCAAATCAATAACCATGATGGTTAAAGAAAGGTCATGAAAGGAGTCATAACATTGATTTGTGATATAACAAAACTGCTACTAAACTTAGATTATATGTAAATATTTTACTTTGCAGAAAATCGAACCTAGTATTAATTTTCCAAAAAATTATGACCTATTTTTGCACAAACGGATTCGGTTACTTAGGTATAAGGATATCTTTGCAAAGAAATACATGATTGAAAATGAAAGGAAATGGCAATTTTTAACAATTTATTTTAATTACCTATTCTCCCTACTAAGCATCAATGTGAAAATTTTTAATATTCTTTTTGACAGTTGTTCGAAACGAATATTTAATATGTTTGCTAGCCAGGATAATTAACCTGTATTTTAATAGGGTTCGTCCTCGGTAAAAACTAATTTCCTAATGAGTTTTGGGAACATTCCGAAAAAAATTATAAAATAAGTAAGTACACAGATTTTATTTTCTCATAAATTGAGCACTCCTTTCACCACTTTTCTCTATCTATCATAGTTAGTAGGTATATAGGTACATAGGTTTGGCCATCAACTCCCATCTCAAAAAGACGCCCTGTGTTAGCTCTACACTTTATTGCACAGTCACTTTTCGTTCTTAGTCCACTTAATTCACTCAGTCAAGTTAGTTTATTTCACTACAAATCTCATTTTCTTCTTCTCTTCGTGTTGCTATATTATACCTTGCTTATCTGTTTTTAAATAATATGCATGAACTCGTAAAATAACTGAATTTGAACTCGTCAAACTATCTCAAAACTCTAGGATGCTGAACTCTAAACACTGAACTCTAGGCTTTAAGATGAATAGGTAAGTAATTGTGAGCCCTGAGTCCTGAGTTATCTTGATTTTCTGTGTCTCGAAGACAAAAAAATGAAACATCTCGACCTAGATTAGTATCGAGTGCTTGTGGACCCAGGGCTCTGATGTCTAAATGGAGGCTCCAATAGGCATCACTCCTCAGATTAACGTGTATAGCAAAAATGCGGCTTTAAAGACTATAATCTTAAATAGCAAGGTTTTTGCTTCACGTTGGTAGCAAACATGCGACTTTAAAGACTCTATATCTCGAATAGCAAGGTACTTCAAGCTACTTCAAGATCGGAGTCGGAATCATCAGAGTAGATCCTAGGGGTAGGCGGGGGCATTGCGGGGGCAGGCGGGGAGTGCGAGGGCCGCAGCAGCGCCCGCCCGCAAGACCGCTCCTCTTGGAGCTTGCGAAGTCTTTCCTGCTCTTCTCTCTTCTGCTTGCGCCATTTGGCGCGGCGATTTTTGAACCATACCTGCAACAAAAGACGTATTTGAAATTATGTGGATATAGTCTCCTTGAGGTAAGGCAATGTAACATTACATCGCGGTGCAAATTAAAAAATAGAGTCTAGTAATCGAAATGTAGGTACATATAGGATGTTCGGCAGAACGGTGGTAACTGGGGGCAAGTGGCAATTGCAATAGCTTGGTGGCTTTTTTAACTCTGCACATGCTACATGCTACATCCCGCTACATGCTTTGCTTACGTAACATATTCTCTTCTTGTTCTTGCTCTACCTGAGTTATAAACAATAGAAAAAAAAAAACGAAATCGTTTATTTGTGTTGGTGTGAGTGCGATGTTGCGCGTAACTCCTTTACGCTATGCGCTCCTGGTAACTCGGTAAAGTTTCTAATAAACCTACGCCTTTACAATAATCTGTAGTTTACTAATGTTGATCTGACTGTACATAATCTCTTGATCTCTTTGTGGTGCGAAAAGGAAACGAATTTTGAATAAAAAAAAAATTGATGTGGGTGAAACGCCTACATTTTTTGGTATGAAACGGCAAAAATTAGTTTGTGATGAGAACCTGCGGTGCGGAACACCGCTACACCGAAAAACGTCGGCTTTAAAGGATTTTTAATGATTTCTGCACTTGTTTTCACCAGCAATCCCCTGCACCACCCCTGCCCCTGCCTACATCCCTGGTCTACCCCGAATCTACTCCTCTTTTCCACTTTACGTAATAAAATGAATAATGATTTCATGTATTACATTCGCTTAAACTAATTTAACAAAATGAGCAATTTGTTGGTCCTGTTAAATTATTTTGCGTGAAGCTAGCGAAATTTATACAATATTTATGTATTTTTTTATATCACTAAGTAATTTAATTATATCAAATATCAAAGTGCTTTATATCCTTTAGATCTTCCAGAAATCTTGGCCACTTCACGAAATAAAGCGATCACTTTGAGTTTTTCTTCACTTGAGTTTTCGAGCTGGAGCAAAAATCGTCCCAAGCATTTTTATCTTCTGCTGTGATATTTTGTAGTAAGTCTTTTTACAAAGGATATGTTTGTTAATTTGTTTGAATTTATTCGTCGATATTTTTTTCTATTCACATGGAGATTTGTTTTAGAAGCGTAGGTACCTATACATTGCCCTATAAAGAATGCATTAATCTTGTGTATGTAGGTTTCCCTTCCAGCTCAGAATAAACCAGAGAAACAGAAGAATATTCTACCTCTTCATACTTAAGTATAGCGTAGGATCACTGCCTAAGAAAGAAATTACAACAACTAATATTCAATGATCAGAAAAAAAATTACATCCATAACTAAGCTAGCTTCAAGAACTACCTAACATAAATATAAATGAGCTGGAGGAGGTCTGTACTCGAAAGGGGTCCTAACCAAGAAATATCTAATAATATTTTAATTAATGGAAATCTATATGTATACAAAATCAACACCTAAGTAAATGCATGCAATTTTATTTTTGAATTTAGATGATTGTGTTGTATTTTTAATTTTAATTTTACATATCAATTATTTTATTATATTTGACATACATACATTAGTAACATTACATATAGAATCAATTATTATTTTTACTTGTCAATTACTTTAATTATGCACTATTATTTTATAAGGTTATAGAATAAATGGTTTTTGATTTTATTTATTTATGTAGGTTAGGTAGGTATTTATAGTTTATCATTTTTATCATTGTCTTTTTGAGAATAAATGTCTTATTATACACGTCTCTTTATTATACACAGACCTATTAAATTTATCTTTGTTTTGCTTCTTTTCTTATGTAAAAATTCCAATAGCCCAACATATGCGATCATAATCTCTTTTCCACTTCAAAAGATATTTACAAAACACAATATAATAAAGACGAAATTATGTTGTTATTCAAAATGTATTAAAAGTTGCAAACCTAAATATCGACAAAAACCATTTTCAGCACAATGACACGATTACTGGTGTGAAATCGCGCCTCAAAGGGCTTCCAAATATTGAATTCGGAAGCAAAAACCGGCCGTTGTTGGCAATCAATATATCGTTATTACAAAATAAGGCAGCATTATTGCGGACAATTGAAACGACCCAATTTCGTCGACTACTGAACTATAAGACAACAATAGTGGAGAGGTTTCTGATGTTCAATGTGGAGTTCTGTGCTCATTGATATTTCTGGGTAAGTGTGGGTCGAAGCTCTTCCAGCCGAGTGCGCGCAATGTGAGATGTTCTGGCTGCGGGTGGTCGGCCATTGTCGCTGCCGTCATAACACGGCTCCTTTCAACCGATACACTGCCCAAATAACGCAGCCCTGTTTGCAATTCAACCTAGTTTTGGATGACTGACTGGTGCACAGGTATCTCGCCTTTTAGACGGGTCTAGCTCTCAAACAAGCTAATTGAACTGACCCATACGTGGTAGGTTACCACGTATGGCTCAGTTCAATTCAGTTATCTATTAGCTGCTTGGTAGCAGAAAGTACATACCTGGTAGATACCATACCAACTTAACATTTATGGAAAATATTATTTTATTTCTTGTACGTAAGTAAATCATTTATTTGCCACATAAAATACACACATACAATTAGTTTACTCATTATTACCTACATAACTTTTATATAAAAACTAAAGGTAAAATTACCTACTACCTATTTTATTACTAAATACCGCCGCATCATGTTGTTACAGTAATGAGACCTGCCAAAATATCATCAACTTCAATTGTTTTGTAACCAGTCTTATATCATTTTCTGATACCTACCTAACTATAACAGTACCTAACATTTGTATTTCTTATACCCATCTTATACCTATGTAAACTCCTCTGGGCTGATTATAAACTTAAAACATTTTGGTGTGAATTTTCGACATTTAACGGTTTTTAGTAAAATGGTCCGAGTAACTGCCTATAATACAAAACTACGTGTATTTAGCAAATGGGTAATAAATAACTATAATTGATAAATATTATT
Source organism: Eupithecia abbreviata (assembly GCA_943735965.1). Taxonomy (NCBI): domain Eukaryota; kingdom Metazoa; phylum Arthropoda; class Insecta; order Lepidoptera; family Geometridae; genus Eupithecia; species Eupithecia abbreviata. The sequence continues at coordinate 6,957,158 of OX030982.1, read as the reverse complement.
TTATGAGCAAGCACTGATTTTCAGCGATTACCTTCAGGATAATATGCTAGTTGCGCCCCGTAGCGTTACCTACGATGAAATTGATTGCGATAGGTTTTAAATTTATTCCCAGCAATCCTCTGCACTTGGGCCATTTTTAAAATTTTTCATTTCCTAAGAACCTTCGGAGTTCAAGTACCTAGTGTAATATAAAAAAATGGTTAGTTGGTCCAGCCGCTTTCGGATTTTGCGCTTAGGAACATACATTCATAGGCTGTACCTACTCGTATTAATTTTTATTTATATATTTTTGGTAGCTACTAAATATTTATTAACGGTAGTTTTTTAATATTTTTTGTAATAGAGGGCGGTTGGTTTTGGATTTGAATCGAATTAATATGGACCATCCTTCTAATAATAATATAAAGACTAAAATGTATGAAGATATTTAGTTGAAGACAACAAGGAAACTACTGATTTGGATCCTGTGTTAAATTTTGTAAACCTAGACTAAGAATAACATTGAGACTACATTTTATGTTAAATAACGCGTGCGAACCCGCGGGCCGAAGTAATATTCTTCATTTCTATAAAGAAATCATCTAATTCATATTCGCAGATAAAATCTCCCTTCAACAAATTGAAGTGTTTATTTCATTACCGACGGCGGCGGCAAGCAGTCTCGATCACAACGAGTTAAACCATACAATCAGGCGCACAAAAGACTAATCTTATTGCCCATGCGAATAACAAAGGAGCTTCGGTAAGTGGTAAGCGAGTCGCCCCGCAGTCTGGCAGTGGCAAGGCCATCCAGCGGCCATATTTGCCACACCACTGGATCCCAATGGGCGGCAAACGGCAGGATCACTCCTACACCGAAAGTTAATGGGACTTTTGTTGAACCACCGACCCGGCTCTTGTAATGCAATTAGCCCGACAATAGCCGTATCGTTAACGATTTAATTTGAAAGCTCTCAGAAGTTTTGGGGTGCCGCGTTGGAGATTAAAGTTTGATTTTATCACCTTCTTGTTTCTGCCCGCGGCTTCGCACGCGTCGTTTCGATGGAAACGTTTAAATTTATTTCTATCCCATGGGAACTGATTTTTGGGTAAAAATTAGCCTATATATTTTGTTCCAGGTCTATAACTACCTGTACTAATGCAAAATTTCAGCCCATTGCGTTCCGTAATTTTGGCATGAAAAAGTAACAAACATCCATACTTTCACATTCAAGGACTTTTATGAATGAAAGGTTTTTTTCTAAGGGTAATAGATATGATAAATGTTTACGGAGATAAGGTAGTAAGAAAGGAGGTGATTTTATTTGTTTATAAGGGTTTAAGAAGCAAGTGTTCAATAGCGGTTTTTTATCTACTATATACCTAGGATAGTGAGCGCTTTGGTTGTACATAGGTACTGTAAACTCCTATCTTTTATATTAAATAAATAAATATATTATATGTAGATCGAGGTAGTTGTGGCAGCGGATACCTTGATGATCTACTGCCGTATTTTAACGAACGGTTATTTACATTAGATGACCTACCCTATTTCTAAGCCGTAAAAGACCAGTTTCAATTGAGCAAGCGTTTAATAGAAGGATTCCCCCTCGTCAAACCTTTCATTGAAAGTCAATCCAACAACTTTGTAGATTAATTTCAAACCGAAGAAAATGATTCAGTTTCGATCCGATAAGTTTCATAAACCTCTTTAGATACATAATAATTAAGTTATAAAATGTTTTTTCGTAGGTAAGTTTACCCAACCCCTTAAATTTATGGATGATTAATATATCTGGACATATATCTTGATACAGATATATAATGGACGCCGATGGACTTGCCTACCTACAAGATTAGGTGTTTGTCCAAAATTTTTTTTTAATTAAGTAAAGTACCTACCTATACGCTAAAGAATTTTCTATATATACAACAAGCTATGTGTTAGTATTTAGAATGCTATTCATATTTTTGTCCTAGCACCCGTGTGCCGCCGGCAATGGTACCTACATATCAATTTAATTAATTCTGTAGTGCAGTTTGAAAGCTCATAGGCTTATTATAAAGTTGAATGGAAAAGCCTGCGCGGTCCATTGTTTCGGAGAGTACCTACCTACTCTGGAATTCCATTGTGAGACTGCGCTATTGCAGCATCATTATTAAATGGCAAGACATGAGGAAACCATGTTGGTTACAACATAACTGTAATACATATAGGTAATTTTAATGGAAATTTCTTCTTAAACCATTCTAGAATTCCACAATTTTTTTTACATCACATTTTTCAATATGAAGAGTCACAGCAAACCTATTGAAAAATTATTGATGCAAAAATAGAAATAATATTTATTATATATAATATTATGTTTTTATTTCGCACTGAAATGGTTGATATTTGAGTTGAAATACAAAAATTTCAATCACAAAATATTGAGACAGTATAGAATAGTTTGTCGCCGGGCAGAGAATTAATGATTTTCAGTGAAAGCCTATAACTCCGAAACCATTAAAGATAGACCCTTGATTTTTGTTTGTGAGTTTTTCTGGGTCGCCATAAACCCCTGCACCGCTTTTGGCTGGCCGTTGAGTTTCGGGACACCTGTATAGGGAATTAGGGATTTAAGCTATGCATAAAAGTAGTGCCTGCAAGCAAATTCGTTTTAAGTATTGATACAAATTGAAAACGACATTAAAATAATTATGCTAGGTGGTAATAGGCTTAATGTGTGACTTAGCCTATAAATTTAAAGAGGTTAGTTTCGCTATGCTCGTTGCAAAGCGGGAATCGAGCACAACGAAACTAACCGATATAAAGCCATCACTTCGCTCCCCTTCAGATAAGAACATAAAGGTAATTTTATTTCTCTCTACACAACAAACAATACTACTCCAATATGACCGACCATCAATCAGTATAACAAATTTAATGAGCTCACCCCTGCGTGAAACGTTCAAAGCTCAAAGGCTTATTACGAGGTTGCATTATAAATGGCGCCGCGGCCCATTGTTTTGTGAAACTCTGGTAAAACTAGCAGGCAGGCCATTTACCTATTGAAAGCCTGCTGCATTGTTTCAGTCAATCTACTTTGCAGTAGGTACTACCTACATACATCCATATTGATATCCGTGGTTCGCATTATGCGATCTCGAATTCTCGATAGCCTAGGTTGGTTTTAGAATGGAATTTGCAGGAAATGGTAGCCAGAAGGTCAGCAGTGAAGTTCAAATCATGTTTGAGTAATATTCGAATAACATCCTACTTCTACCGATAGTTAAGAATATATTTGACATTTCATTTTCGTGTATATCAATATACAAACTCCTGCTGATGGCATCATGGGACCACCGTTATGTTTATCTGTTTCCAAATACCTAAACCATTTTATTATTATAATTGATATTATATGTATTGATATGCATGATAATTGATTCAACCCAGGTAGGTGGTGCATTAAATGTTATTTCGCTGGTTATTGACATCTGACATTTAAAATACAACACAGTGGGAGTTGGTTAGCTGTGTAGCTAGGTATTAATTTGTAGGGACCTACCATAAAGCTCTGCTAAGTACGAGTACATCAACATAGCTCTCGAATATCATCGGTCATGAATATCAATTAATTCGCTGTAGACCGCGTAAAATTATCGAAGCTCATATGCTTACAGCAGAGTTACCTAGTTCTAAGCTTGGGTCATTGTTCTGTAAAGCGCAAACACTGGTTGGCATGACTGACTGGACCAAACGAGCATTTTTGAGTGGCCGAGTCGGGTAAAATGCTTTTTATCAAAAGCTTGTCGTTATTAAAGCTACATATGTGGCACAAACAGGGCTTTTGTATAAACCGACTCATTTTACGGGAGTCATATCACAAGAAATTACGCACTGACATACACACAATGACGTCAATTCGTGCCTAGCATGTTCGCAGATTGTAGTGGACCTACATTCTTGCAAAGCCTGCGGTTTTACTCTGTAATGTGAAAATGCGGCCAAACTGCGGAAGTTTTTAAAATGATAGAAGTAAATTCTAGTAGAATATTACTGGAATATTATACTACTACCTAGCAGGTACGAGTATGTGCGTAAATGTGCAACGTATTGTAGTTGGTTGTGGCCGTGGTTTCACCAAAAGCTTTTGTTGGGGCCTGTTCCAGTGTCATGCATACGTTATTCACAGTTCATTTGCTTGAAAACAAACATGGAATTTTATATGCAACTGCCCACAACAATTTAATTAACAAAGAAAATTGCAGTTTAATAATAGAAACAAATTAGAACTAGTATGTAAAATTGAAACCGTTGAGCTAACTGCAGGCTTATGCAAATAATCTAGGTATAGGAAAGTAACCAAATATGGAATAGTATCCCTAATTTGGAATACCGACATTTCTCGTAAACAAGAATTCCTAAACGCCTGGAGCTGTGATCATCTATTTCTTTTAATCACTTATGACGCACGTAGAGGTTTCGACATATCAGTCGAACGAGTCCTTTGTCCGTAATCGGAGCGTTTTGTTTGGTCACTGTGAGAAAACTTTCTCAGGTACGTTAATATTGAGTATTTTTCGTGTAAAGTTATTGCATATAGAATTATGTTTATTGCTTCCATGTATTATATACATGTTTGTTTGAAAGTTTTAGAGCTATTTAATGGTCTTAATTTATTAAGCAATAATTTCTAAATATTATTTTAAATAAGTTAAAAATGCCAAATATGGACAGGTCATGGGGTCCAAATATGGACTATTCCATACTTGGATAAACCAAGACTAAGAATGACATAATTTATAGCAAATTCAGATGGTGACGAGAGGGTACTGTTTCAGATTCGGACAGTGAACCCGATGCCTTGATAGGATATGTAGCTTCAGACTCAGAAGATGCCGAGTATATTTTCTGCCATATCCTCATCATCAGCCTATAGCAGTCCACTGCTGGATATAGGCCTCCCCCAATGAGCGCCATAGCGCCCTGTCTTCAGCTTGCCGCATCTAGCATCTACCTGCAGTCTTTCGCAGGTCGTCATCCCACCTGGTAGGTCTGCCATATGCTTTATTCGAATTATACTCAAGAGGAAATATGGATCAAGTTTCTCATGTGCAGGCTCTGGGCATATTTATTGCGCTGGTACAGAGTTCGACACCTGGATCTGTTATTTTCGCAAATAATATAAGTCAATATTTTATTTATTTCACTTAAGTTCCTAAAAAGTAGGTATCATATAAGTTTAGGTTGATTTTTGATAGTTTTTCTAGTGTTCCATATTTGGGGTACCTATTCCATTATTAGATATCTTTATGTCAATTTTGTTTTAGAAAAATTAAAGTACTAATAATTAATTTAAAAAAATACATGACTGTTACCATGTAAAAACCAAATATATGGTGTTTATAATTACAATTAAAAGTTCTTGTTTTTTTATATTTGTTTCATTTATGCCTAAAAAACAAAACGGTATTCCATTTTTGGTTACTTTCCTCTAGTTCAACTGATCTATACCATACCAATACCTACCAATCGGAAAATGGCTGCATTGATTGCATTGGTTTAGTTAGATGACCAAACTTTAACTGTTAATTCACTTAGTTAAGTAGAGTTTTAAAAATATTCAATTTAAAAGCTATTTACCCTTAAAGTCAGACACAAAATCGATTAGATTAGCCCTTAGTTATAAAATGTTTTTTCTCTATCGGAATTATGAAGAAGGTTACATAAAATGTAAGAGGTTAAATTCTGATCTTATTAAAATACATCACATAACCAATTAAAATTCATCAAAAATAAAAACGAGAAACTCTATAATACTCAACTCAAACTCTATCTAATTCATTATAATAGGTTTAGTATCATATAATTATTTCCTGAAGTATTCCATAAGGGAAGTGATCCGTAGTGTCGATGTCACGTGGGAAGATTCACAGATGAACCTCGAGGCGATCGGTTGTACCTACCTACCTACATGTAGGTATATGTAGGCGCCTACGTTCGGGGCGGAGCCCTGCCGGCGGCGGCGGCTGCCTACGCCTCGACGCCTCAAGGAATCATCTGTTAATTACTAACAAACAATACCAACAAACGTAGTGCTGTTATTCTTGCTTTTGAGTTCTGATTTCGACTGTTATTTTGTTATGATTCGGTCGTGAAACGTTGTTGGTATGGTACGGAATGTTTTGAATTTCAATGAATGGGTTTTTAAAATTTCACGTTCTTCTTTGTAAGAAAAAGTTGACTTTGTTGTTATTTATTCTTTATTTGAGCGAGAACAAAAGGTAAAATGATTAGAAATATAACTTTTAAGGAAATATGTATAACAACGAAATTATGTAACATAGCCGCCGCAACAGCAACTATAGCATTCTAGCGACTAGCAATAGAGCGTAGCATGTTTTTTGAACATATTAGAACAAATATTAGATAGGATAGAAACATAAAATAAATCAAAATTTACAAGATATTTTTACCATGATTTATGTAGATTTGAGTTTTATACGCACCATAATCATGGAAAAACTGGATTCAACAAATATGTCGAACCGTAGTTTTTTTTTACATAAAATAAAGCGTTCAAAAATATACTAATTTCAACCCGTAGCGCCTACGGCGTAGCACCCCGTGCCCCGTAGCAATAAAGCGTAGCATCAATTCTCACCCATCAATTTTAACATACATAGAGTAAAATAAAATAGCAGAACGAATAATAAACTAAACAAAATTTTTAAACTTAAAAAATATAATAAAACTGCTAAGTGCGAGTTGATTCCCACATGAGGTCTTCCATATCATCATTCATATTATCAATACTTTTCATAATAATAAGCAACCTACAGTTTTTATACAAAAAAAACGAGATAAACTATTTTTTTTACCTAACGATAATTCGAAAAAATGCGGTTACACATAAAAAAAAAAAAGTTAGAAGTAACAAAAGGGCAACATTGCTTAACGTGGGTATCTAGAAAAGTATATATATATATTTAAGGTATGGCTGTTGGGCCCCTTAATTAATAAATTTATTTTATTTAATGAAAATTGCAGCAATACCTTGCAGCTACCTTATTAAGGTTCATGACATACAGCCAGCTGAAAGACAAACTGACAGGCAGACAGCGGAGGCGTAGTAATATGATCCCGTTGGCGTATCCCGTCGGTAGGGAACCCTAAAAATTAACCGAAAGCATCTACGCCGTAAGATCCCGTAGAATTGTTTTTTTTTAATTCCAGTTGTTTCTCCTAGGGAGATTTCAGGGGGAAAACTGAAATAAGCCAATGTATGTGACCATTACCAATGTATTTAACCATAATTATTATGTTGAAAATGTGAAATTTGATAAATATTAACATCATTTTGCAAACACTGTAAGTTAAGTTATAACTATTTCAGCGGGTCAAAATCAGTTGGTGATTATATCTGTTCCCATTTCCCTCCTTTATTACTTAACACAGCCTTTGACACATTCCTTAGATCAATGAACTGATTTGATAATTAATTGATTCACTTGGCTGTATCCGAAACCGAGCGATTACTACTCTTCTGGGAATAAGGTTTGCCTTACGAGATTAAACTGGTTAAATCAAGAGATCGTATGCTAGTTATAACAGGATGTAGCATTAGTACCTACTTAATTTATATCTGTATTAGTAGCTTCGAGTCTTCTCTTCATCCATACCGCAATGCTTGAAAACGAAAGTTTTCAACCAGTGCGTCCTACCCGTTATGACCTACGGAGCTGAGACGTGGACACTCACGATAGGGCTGGTCCACCAGTTCAAAGTCGCTCAGCGAGCTATGGAAAGAGCTATGCTCGGAGTATCTCTGAAGGATAGGATTCGCAACGAATACATCCGACAGAGAACTAAAGTTATCGACATAGCTCTGAGAATTAGCAAGCTGAAGTGGCAGTGGGCCGGCCATATCTCGCGAAGAACCGACGGCCGCTGGGGCAAACGTGTTCTTGAGTGGAGACCACGACTCGGTAAACGTAGTGTAGGACGCCCTCCGACCAGGTGGGATGACGACCTGCGAAAGACTGCAGGTAGATGCTGGATGCGTCAAGCCGAAGACAGGGCGCTATGGCGCTCATTGGGGGAGGCCTATGTCCAGCAGTGGACTAATATAGGCTGATGATGATGATGATTAGTAGCTTAGTAATTTTTCTGTATCATGTATATTGTGAATGGGATGGGCATAGGATTTCGCGTCCATAGGAACAGGACAGAGCATACGTTTTGGAATGTCGTAAGCGCAATAAATAATTGTTTTGCTTAATTACAAGAAAACTACACAACTAAAAAGGAAACTAGTTCAAGAAACCAAATAATTATTAATCAAGAAATTACTTGTTTTGATTCGTAGGCTACGAATCAAAACAAGTAATTTCAATGGACCACAGGGTTTGTGAATCTTGATATCTTGATGTGCGAAACAGTGCACTTTACTTTCATGATTTTTTTATCGTTGCTTTTTTTCTCACTCGTCTTTACACATTCTAGGAACCAAATAAACCACTAATGGAGGGACGCAGGTCCAAAGTGTCAAGGTTAAAACGAATCTATCAATCTCTCCATGCTATTTGCATGCACGACACGCCATCACACGCACTTCATCTATGGACGATTCTGCGATGATACTATTAACAGTACCTAATTGGTTAGAAGAATTCGGCCCCAGAGTAACTGAATACATAATCGTTTCCGCTGGAAAAATCTTCGCGAGCCACCGAATAAAAAGTAACTTCCTCACGCGTAAAGCGAATCGAAATAATGATAATAGAGGAAAACCGGAAAAAGCTCGATGAATCCCCTAACCGCGTAAGCATAGATAGCTACCGCTAAGATTCAGAATAAATATTATGATCGATTACGCGTTTTACTGTAAGCGAGGAGCGCTAGGTCGTGTGAACGGCGCCGGTGGCGGTGCCGCCGCGCCGCCCGGCCCGCCGCCGCAGCCCGAACTTATTGTAATAATGTTGTTAGAACAAACACCGCGCTCCCTCCCGCCTTGTTTGAGATTACAATTACGGTTTTAGCGAACTGATTTATTAATGGACCGCCTGATCCGCCCTTTATACTTTAATGTCTATTCAATTTACATACTTACCTTAGAACTTGTCGGAATCTAAACGGCTATTATTTCAAGCCTTATCTGATTCGGTTTGCTGTTTCAGTGAAAATGTTAGGTTTATTTAAATGAGGTTTAAGCTGATTTTAATTGTTTGGATGGTTAGGACTTTAATTCAGAAAAAATAATAAAATTCAGCTTAAAGCTAGGTGGTTAGGTAATAACTTGCTAACTGGCAGGACTCTCCCAATACATCTGTGTTAAACGGTAGACAGTTTTTACTAAAAGATCAATTCTAAGCTATCGTATCATTATTTTCATCAGCTTAAAACAATGCCACTGGACAAAGACCTCTCCTAATGTTCCGTCCTGAGCTTGTCGCATCAGTTCAACGTCCCTACATCATAATTATAAAAGTGCTCTACTTCAACCCTATTAAAACTCTCTAGCCCCAACTTCAAGTACCTAACTATCAAAATACAGTTCAATTATCAAATGTTTTATTTTTTTAATCCAAAGCTCAGTAAAGCCCTCACACCTGTCGTATTCCATTTCCCCATTAGCTGCGAAATGCATTAGTCAATATTAAAGACGCCATCCGCGAGTATAATTCCACAAAGGGCACTTCAAATCACACCCATTTCTTTTCGGTTGATGTCAAAACATTACCGCTCTACCCGGGAGGCATCAGACCCTCGACTGTCACTTCGTATCAATTACCGCACGCAAACACCCATGCTCTTCCTCCATCCAAAACGTCCTATCTGCAACTACATGCAGCGCCCGAATACAAATTCAATTGTCAAAATCATCGCTTGATAGTACCACAATGTCACAAAACGAAAAAGTATTGTGTTCTGCGAGTAATGCGAACTCTACCCTAAGCTTTTGAGATAAGACGCAGATTTGGCGAGCGGAAACCGCCGGCCCACAGGGAGGGTAGAGGGTCGTTTTGCAAACAACGCGCTCCCCTAAACGTTATACTTTGAAAACAATAATTTGTATTGCGTATCGAACGCGTCTATAAATAATAGAGTGATACTTCACTCAGCTGCGGGACCACGGACTGGATACTACTTCGTTTGAAATAATAATGTTATGTTCCATAAAATAATAGAGTAACAACGCAATATTAAAACCAATCCTCATAAAAGGAGTTCACGGATCCGCTGTTACCCAGCTGTGACTGATGATGCCAATGAAAGTCAGACAGACACGATTATGCATAAGACATCTATACTAATATTATAAAGAGGAAAGGTTTGATTTTTTCTTTGTATAGAATAGGCTCCGAAACTACTGGACCGATTTGAAAAATTATTTCATCGTTGGGAAGATACACTATCCGCGGTGAAAATAGGCTATATTAAAATTTTGAAATTTGCATTTAACGCGGGTGAAACCGCGGGAAACAGCTTTGAAAGTTATAGTTATTATTAGAAAACATAATTGAAGCCATATTTTTGATGATTCGCCAGGAACCGATATTTTACCCGGGTTCAGAAGAAGATAACGTTTTATGTACGGCTGTATATTATATATGTTGTGTTTTTATATTATATGTTCGCGCATAACTCCGCAAAAGGTAGGGCGATTGCGTCGATTATTTTGCTATTGTGTAGAGAATGATCTTTTATGCTACTAGTGTTTATCCCGAAAAACTAAATAGCAAGGAATAAAATTAATTATTTACCAAAGAGTTTGTTGGTTGTTGTTGTGTTTGTGAGTTTGGTAAAATAATAATAATTGTTAATATTTCATTTGTAATATTTTCTGACTTAGTTTAATGTTATTGTAATGTGGAAAAAATATTCATCAAAGTTTTTAAATACATTTTATGATTTTAGACCTTCGTTTGACCGCAATCTCACTTGATGGAAAGTGAAGATGTAGCGGACGATGTATCACGAAGGTCTAGAAGATATGTATCTTCTAGATATATATATTTTTGTGTATATATATTTTTGTCTTAACTGTGGTCTGCCACCCGTGTGGACACGCGCGCGCCAATGGTTCTGTCAGAAAACCAGCGTTGCTCTACTTCTTGAGGAGAAGTAGAGCAACATTATGCTGAGACAGGACCTATTGGTTCGCTTTGTGGAGTCGCTTGTTGCTTGTATATATACGTAGTTAATTTTATTTATTTCTTTATGTTCTTGTTACTTATATATTATTATTATTTAGTAGCAAGCTGTACCTACTTGTGAATCAATAAATGTATTTTCTTTCTTCTTTCTTTCTTTCTTTCTTTAGATATCTTCATACTTTCCGAAGAGAATTTATGAAGAGTTTAGTATTTTTTTAAGTAATAGGCATATGCAGAAAACAAACTGTGCTAGGTTGGTACTTACAGCCAGTGCCGAACATAAATAAATTCAGCAAAGTTCGTGTTGACCAAGTAAGAACTTATTAGCTTAGGGTTCCGTAAGCTAAACGGTTTTCTTGTGTAACTATTGTAACTAGTTTAACTTCTTAATGTATCATAAATCTTTAACGTCAGTCGGACCTTAAAGTTTGCGAGCAGACTTTAAAAATGTATTCTTAATCTATCAGCTCTCGCTTGGTCCGTCATGGAGCAAATTCGGAAAGTTATACAAAAAAAAATACAAATACAAAATTCATTTATTTACCAATACAACAAAAATTCTTATATTTTACTGGTGGTCCCCTTACTAGGTTCAGAACCTGTATCGCTGGAGGCCGGATTACAAAAAACTAAAAATAGTTGGATCACATTGAATTGGAATCTTTCACGTACATAAATAAATATCCAAAAAGGAGGTTCGTTAAATATTTTTAAACTAACGCGATCCGAACTAATAATTATAAGTAGGTATAGGTACCATTTAACGGTTATTTGTCGCTTTTATTTATGCATTTTTGCCGACGTTTCAACTGGTTTACACACTGTCAATAATAAATTAGCGATAAGTACCCGTTGAATAGTACTTGTAATTAGGAGGTTCTTAGTCGGGCTATGTATGTTTTTTATGTGTGTTCATCAATTTCTCCGCCAATTGGGCCAATTTTGAACATTTTTTCTCTATAAATACCTATAATGAAATAGGTGATCCAATAATTTTTTTATTTTGATGGATTAGTATGCCACAAAACTTAAAAACAGTAGATACATACCTATATAATTAAGGGATTCGAAATCGGTTTATAGTTATTTAAAACAACCAATATTTTTTATTATTATTAATATGTATAGAAATATCTGCCTATTATTGGCAAGACTCAATAATATCCTCGAATACGTATTCATTTCCAGAGGAAATGATTCCCAACATATCACCCCTTTATAAAGAGAGCTGTACCTGTGCGTTCATATTTAATATTCTGCACAAAGAATTGAAAGATTGTGTTATAAACGATTCGTTTAACAATGAAAGAGGTGCACCAACCGTAAAATGAAACAGGGCAGTTCTTTGATCAGTTCATGCCGGCTCAGCAGTTCGCAAAGGCGAGGCGTTATTGCCGTCAGGAAGCAGAGACAAAATGGCGGCGCTTTATAACTTAGTAACACGTCGACATCTGTTTTAATATAGCTATCTATTAAGTGATAAGTCCGGGAGGCTGCTGGATCACAAGACAGCTACGATGGGCTCTGGGCGTGGCGACACGCCCCATTTTTCTTGCAGTTAGTAGATGGGGGATGCGAGCTTTTTCTCTTGTTGTCTCATAGTCGCACTGCGAGACTCATTTGTCACTCTGCATACTCGCAAGTCACAAAGGAACTTTCGCGTATTGGAACTCATATTTTTCTTTTGTTTTGTGTTACTGTAACGACAGGATCTTTTGTTATTTAGATATAACTACGACGTATCATCATCATCAGCCTATATTAGTCATCTGCGCCCTCTCTTCTTCGACTTATGGTAGAGATTAAATTATTAAACTTTTAATATATTTTAACAAAAAAATACAAATAAAGAAATGAAACAAACTAAAACTAATATTTATAACAGACACACTAGCGCCTTCCGATCTTCCAAGGATATCGTGAGGGCTGGTGCGGCGGCCGATTTGGCCGAAGATGTCAATTTATTTATTTACTCCTGCATTTTATGCAGGTAGAGATACGCATAGAGATACGAATAGAGCCTACGCATTTGTTTCCCTTCGTTGAGACCATAGATCCGTAGGGTACCGAAGCCAACCAGGGTTTTTAAAAAATATCTGAGTGTCTGGTCGAATGGACGCGTGACCAGAGCTGGTGAGTACCTGGCGCAGCGCATCAGCATTGCTATACGGTGCAATGTAGCCACCGTCTTGGGGACGCCTCCGTCTGGTAATATATATGGATCAGTACAAATTAAATAAACAAATTTTAATTTAAATATTTGATTGTAATTTTCTTTGTTAATAAAGGATTTATTGAAACAGCTAACTGTAGACTGATGCAAATAATCTAGATGTAAGCTCAAACCATACTTGACTTAGTTAACCTACACTTAGTTACACTTTATCGTATAAATAAATAAATAATAATAATGCTGGACAATCACACAGCATTATCTAGCCCCATGGTAAGCAGAGCTTGTGTTATGGGTACTAGATAACTGATATACATAATACAATACAATACATTACATAGATACATATTTTTATTATACATATAATAGAAAACAACCAGAACACCCGAAACAAATATCTGCAGATCGTACACACATTTGTTCCGAGGCGGGAATCGAACCCGCAACCGTCGCAGTCGCAGGCGGAAGTTCGCCCACCGTGCCACATCGGTCGTCAAAAAGCTAATGCTTATACGGTTTTTTCATAACTTTGCATTTGATCTAGTGAAAGTACAAAGTTATGAAAAAACCCGAGCTATCAGCTACCACACATAATACCAGACATTATTCTAAGCCGTCGACATCCGTTCAGCTGAAATTATCCTCCATATCCGCATACAATATTATGATTTAGTTATGAATTTGTAATTGAAACGCGTACTCGACGGTCTGAGTAATCAGACAGCGCTGCAGTAAGATCAACATTGACTCTTGCCGCGGGCACAGAGACAGTTCTAGATTACCACGACTTTTATTATTAATTTGTGTAAAGAGTTGAAAGAAAACAATGGAATTGAACCGCCCCTTGTCTCATCGTTTGCTCAGCACCCAGTTTTCTTATTACCCTGGGATATTGACAGAGTGAACAACTCAAGAAGCAGGTACGAGCTTAACTACTTATTCATGAATAGAGAAGTTATTTTGTTATTCAATGAAACCTTTCAAAATAAGTCAGTTTAAAACTGACACTAACTGACTGACCGAAATGTTTGGTAACATTTAAAAAAAGTGGGCGTAAGGGGGACTCCAACATCTCTATTAATTTATTTTAATTAATTTTCTATTAATAATAATGTAAATCCTTTTATTGGCTGTCTGTTATATTTATAAGATAAGTTTATTTATTTTTAAGAGCTGTGGATTTTGTTCATTAATAAAATAAAAATAAAATCTCGTCTCCCAAGCCAACTTAACCTGCACGTGGTAGACCTTCCTAGATAAGAGAATTAGGCTCTGGTGAAAATATGAAACAATCTTCATAATTTGATACCTCAGATAATTTACAATTATTTTCTTTTAATTGACACTGGCACAAAAGAGTCAACGACACAAATATAGCCAATAAAACACTATACGAGCAACCCGCCCCTGATTCGCACGGGTAGCAGTAACAGATATTTTCATTTTAGGCGGCGCACGTCAATAAAGCGCCTATACTCCGATTCAAAAACTTGGATATTTTTTGTACACAAAACCCAAAGAAAATTGGTATAAGATAAATATTTAAGCACAGAAACTAAAAATAATTGTTGGTTCTGAAAGCTTCAGTCATCTATCATTTAATTGAACTCTTTTTCGTTTTCAAATACAAGTCTAAACATTTTTCTCTCCACATATCATATTATGTGATGTATACAATACGTTGTTCAAGGTTGTGTTTTAGTTATAACCTTGCTGTTGTTTTTTGTCCTTGTTATCAGTTTAAGTTTAGTTTTCATTCATAAATGTCTTTGTTGAAATAAAATATCTTGGATTCTAAATCGGAGTAATAGTCGGCGGCTGCGGTTCCCAACTAAACATATTCGAGTAAAGGTTAAAAAGTGGGTTATCGAGCAAACCTTTTACACAGTGGAAGAGTTTTGTTTTGTTTTACTCTCTCAATATATAGGTAGGTACAAATGTTTGCACTATGCCGCTATAATGTATGACTCATTTACTTTTTGAAGGTTATTACTATTATTTACTGTGCATTTAAAGTTTTTTTAAGAAGTCGTACCGTTTAGCTTCTAGATCTGGATTAAAACGATGTCTGTTTTTTGTACCAATCAAAGTCAAAGTCAAAAATCATTTATATCTTTACTTTAGGCTTACAAAATAAGCACTTAGGCAAGTCATATTTTATACATTAAATTATTATCAAATAAAATTATTTTACTGTTCACTTCAATTTTTTGTCCACGAGTGGAAGAAGTGAAAAAGTCCACTAGCATGTTCCATCAATTATAATAATCGAATGAGTTTTAATAAACTGTAAAGAATAAGAATTTATATAGGTAGGTACCTACCTAACTTTAATATAAATGAGCAGTAAGTAAGCTAATCATATTATAACTGCTTCTCATAACGGTTAGACCGAGGTTTTCGTAGAGCGACAAAAAAGAACTCAAAATCTACTCAACTCGCAGAATCCCATTCCCGACCGTGCAAGTGTTGTGAAGCCAAAACAAAAGCTTTTTAATAATGCAATTTCCAATTGCCGCCGAGCAAATAGCAGGGGCCACGAAACAAACGTACCTATTGATAGAACACACAGCTTTATTGTAGGTACGTGATGTGTGTTGCCTCACCAACATTCTGCGACCAAACCAAATTCAGTCCTTTTACGAGATCCGTAGATTGAAACTTTTAATTGCATTCTACTTAATAAAGATAATTATAATCAAATAATAGAAACATAATAGAACAAGTATTTATACTATTGAAACATTGTGCTAACTGTAGACTGTCGCTATCAATCTACAGGTAGCTCAACTGACCCATATCAACACCAGTCGGAAGCATCCCCGAGACGCTAGCTGCATTGCCCCGCTGTATGGCAACGCTGATGCGCTGCGCTAGATACTCACCAGCTCTCGGATCACACGTTGCTTCGACCAGACGCTTAGATAAATTTTCAACTCCCATGGGACTAGTGTCATATCGTCCGGCCCATTACCATCGTCACTCGACAAACGATTCGGTTCGAGAATAAGCTAGCGGCATACATACAACAAACCTAAAATTGATACATTTTAGATGTTTGGATGTAAGTCACCTTTTCACGTAAAAACTACTGAACGGATGAAACTTTAGCAAATATGTGTAGGTACTTCTAGATCTGGATTAAAACAAAAGTTTATACTTAGTATGTACATACATTTTATTCGAGAAAAGCTTGCGAAGTCGCGGACCGAATCTATGAACCAATAAAATACCATTAAAATCCGATGAAAAGCAACAAAAGAACAGTAACAAACTTTGTTTCATAATTGTTCGACTGAATTCCCAAATTCTTACAGAAAAAAAGCTTGAACAATAAAGATATCTAAGTAAGTAAGTTCCGAAAACAGAGAGGGAACCCTTTTCTTTTTGAAAGTTGGTAAAAGCGGTAGGTTAGGTACCTTTAAACAATTCATGATAAAAAGCTGGCTTAAGTTGAGTCCAACTTTCAAAAAACGTTTTATGTGACGTCAGCACGTGGCATAGGTAATATAAATAACATAAAATGTATATTGTTTTTTTTGCAATTAGATACACAATTTTAATCTGTGTTATATTGCCAGCTGGAGCCTGTGCTGAGAAGAGACTGAGCTGCAGCCAACGCGTCTGGTCTTTCCAGCTGGGCTGGGCAGTGTTTGGGAAACTATGTCGAGGCTTCTCACCGTCTATAGGTACCGCAATTCTTGAAAAAAAGTTAAAGTTTTCAATCAGTGCGTCCTCCCCGTCATGACCTACGGAACAGAAACGTGACCACTCACGCTAAGGTCGGTTCACCATCCACCAGTTCAAAGTCGCTCAGAGAGCTATAGAATTATGCTCGGAGTTTCTCTGAAGGACAGAATTCGTAACGAATACATCCGACAGAGAACCAAAGGTATCGACATAGCTCTAAGAATAAATAAATAATAAAATGAAGCCGGTGGGATGTTGACTTGCGAAAGTTTGCAGGCAGATGCTGGATACGTCAAGCTGAAGACATTTATGGCGCTCATTAGGTAGGCCTAGGTCCAGCCGTGGACTAGGTTGATGAGTCTATAAATTATGGTACTAATTAGAACCTAAACCCAAACTGGATATTTTGACCTATCGGACTTAACCCTTTAATGCGCGATTTTTTAAATATGTTTGGAAAAAATATATTTATTAGTACTTAGGCATTACATAGCAGGAAAAATAATAAAAAAAATCTGGGGCTGATTTTACTATACTTTCTTTTTCAAAAATTCCTTTGTTGTATATAAACAACAGCGCGCATTTTATGAGATCTTGCAAGTATAGAGGAAATAAAAATACAAGTTTTCAGTATGTCGTAAATATACAACTCCACGCATTTAAGGGTTAACCGACAAAGAGTCAGCAATTTCCATTACTGTCGTGTTTTGCGACCAGCAATGGAAATTGCCGGCGCTCAAATATCCAGTTTGGTTTTAGGTCCAAAAAAACATTATGTCTTATAAGATATCCATGATATCTAATATTTAGTACATATTGGCTTCAATCAACATAACCTAGACTAGAACTGTTCATTTTCAACACGTGATGGCGGTCTACAGCGGTATCCTGCAGGCAGACAAATACCGTCTAGAAAAGTTTTGTCGCAAAAGTTTAGTGAATAATGTTTCAAAAAACGTTAAGAACGCCCACAGCAACAGTACTTTTTTCTTTTTTGTCTAAACATTTTGACATACTTTGAGTGTTACCCGAAAGCTTCTAGCAGGGGGAGATTTCTATTTATTTCTGTTCTATTTTATCTTGATCGACGATTAGTGCATAAACTACAGCCCGGAGATGGTCAAAGAAAATTAGAGTTATGTCAGGCGTGTCCTTCTTATTACAATTATTGATGAAATAAAATTATGTTCGATTTCATGATCTTTTTAATTTTTAAGATCAAATGTTTATAGGAGACATTTTATCCAGAACATTGATACGAGTACTATCGATTAGTAGAAGAAAGTAGCCAGTATTTATTTTTGGAATTTTTAGCTGGTTTTTGATTGGTGATGTAACGAATTTTAGAAAATTTTTGAATGCTGTTTTTTTTAAATAAAGGAATGTTCAAGGAATGTTTTCTTTAAGTAAAATAATCTAGGTCTCCCTTCAGGGCCCATTGATTTTTTTCCATCCTGTACCTACTTATAGCCTTCATTATCAATTATTTGATATGATAATCAAAGCTCTATTTATTTGTTGGCATGGAATGACCACCTAACTAACCTTATGCGTAGGTATACTTAGATGCTTACCTACTAACAAAATTCTAACCTTAATAAAATCATCTTAGGTAGGTACTTCATCGCTGAACTCGAGCAAATCGGAAAAATCTGTTATCGAAGAAAAGCCGCAAAAGTGACACTCATTACCCGTATTGTTGTGCTTTTATCGCCCCCTCGCGACCCCGGCACCATAAATAAATGAAATTTAATTAACTTAGATTAATTTTCGCGGCGCTCTCAACCGCTAACGTCCCTTTTTATTAGCCCCAAGGTAATGCTCCCGGGTAAAACTCCGCCCGCGATCATTTTCTATGGGTTCCGTAATAAAAAGTTTACACTTAAAGTAAATTTCATATGTCGACCGTTGCTTTCTCAAGCCGTATAAGTTATAATTATCTACCCTTGTTACAATCATTCCGTTCGACTTTCGGGCTTCGTTGTTTGATTACCCAACTCGCATGAGCTTTGATCTTTGTGATTTTTGATAATAGGTTCTAGGTACTTTATACTTATTCTGTAAATTTTATAAGTCAAGATTTCAGATGAAAGATTTTACAAAAATTGGCTGAAGTATTGATTGTTTTGGTGCAGCGAGAACCGAAATGAATCTTATGAATCGTAATAGTGCAGCAAGTGCAATATGAAATATGAAAAATCCATAATTTTTTTAAATGAATTTTCATCACTCCCACTCGAAAACGTTAACTTTGCTGATCAAAAACATGTGGAATAAAGGATAGGTACCTACTATTCAACTTGTTGCAAAAAGTAATTTGAGTTCAAATGTATTGCAAAATTTCGATAGTGTAATAAGTTTTAGATGCTCTACGGCGGCGGCGCCGAAAAATTGAATAAAATACGCGATCTGCACCTTCTTACTGAAAGCAGCGCCATTTTTATGTGTAACATAACAACTTGGCTTTTGATGACCAGTGTTCTAGGCGGAGAGTTGCTATCTTTAAATAATTTCACAAACAATTTTGAAGGGAGTTGCATCTGTGTAAGCTTCTCTGATTTTAATTTATCGAAGAAAAGGAGGTTAGATGGTTTTCAACTTCGTAGAAAATAATAATTTAGTTCGTTCGATTTGAAAGAGGTTAATTGCATTCTAACCCTCTATGGTTGTTGATTATGTAAAATGAGTTTCTGACATTCGACCTCTTTTATAAATTACGAAATATTTTTTCTTTAGTCGAGGTCGAAATTTTTGTTCAAAAAGTAGGCAAAACTTAACGTTCGTCGATTTATTGTTCGTGCTGCTTTCAGTGAGAAAGTCCACCTCCGGTGTAGCTCGCGTAGTTTTTTCTTTTTGTCGGCATGTATCATTGACATTTAGCACAACATTCTGTGTAAGCAACACAATGTAAGTTCACATGTAAGAATAACCCGATTTTTCTCACTGTTTTTGAGCAGCGAAGTCATCGTTTTCGAGCGGGAGTCGTTAAAATAGATAGATATTTTATTGATTTTTGCTTTCTCCTTATTCTGGAACGGTCAAAGAGGTTAGCTAAGTTTGGTGTAGCGGTATATGAATTCGTAGTTCAAAACGAAGCAAATGAGAGCCAGCTTACAAGAGCTCTCATTTAGTAGGTACCTTTACATTCATAGGTAGGATATAATGAATTCGTAAGTCTTCAGTAAAATGAATGCACCGAATACTGAAATATCCGACTGCGGTACATATTAAAAATACGGATTAATAAAAAATTATAGGTAGGTACACGAGATCTTTGTTTTTATTTGAAAAAAATATATATTTTGAAATTTACTCAAGTATGTATATCTTTCATATAACACCAAACTTGATTTAATTGATTAGTTTTACCCCCCTTTGGACCCCTTCATTAAAATCCCCTCGACGGATTTGAAATGAAATGAAATGAAAAATGAAAGAATATGGCCTCACTAAGTTATCAGCATATTTCACATGTTATCTGTACACCTATCAAAAATTTCGCGCAAATCGAATCAACGTTTGGACATGCTCGAAGTAATTATTTCACCTTACAGCTAAATCACCCTAACTGCCAATAAGAAAGTCGTTCAAATAAGTCATAAAAGTCATTTATTTCATCTTTAAACTTTTTTAAATAAATTAGACATGTTAAAAAATTACATACAATTTGTACAATGTACCTAGATCTCACTTATATTAAGTATCAGAATTTTCTTCACAAAATAAAGATGTGTCAGCCATAGCTTCGTCAACTATTGAGTATTCGTAACGATTCAGCTTTCGTTTTGCCCTTACCATTCTACAAAATACATAGCTCATTCTACAATCCTGCAGCAATATGTATAGGTACCAAATCAGAGTGCAGTACGGTTACGTGATATCGGTATGAATAAGAATCAAACAGTAATAAATGACAGAGAAAATATTATAGCCGGTTCGAATAAGGTTTACCTATTACATCGTACACTACTTACTTACTAGGTACGTAGGAACTTGTTTACACAACTACATCTAAAAACCCAGTGAAAAACTCTAGGACACTACCGCAAAGAGCAAACAAACGATACATTTTTTTTCTACTCAAAATTAGTTCCAAGAAGATGTCCGATTCGCAGCCACAGCCGGATAAAGTGGAGTGCGTGCGCAAACACCGCTCGCTGACCGTCTGGGTGGCAGCCTCGAGTGCACGGCACACACCGCACAACACCGGTAGCACAAATATATCCCGACTTAATTTCAACGCCACATTCTGACCAGCTCTCTTATTTGCTGAAACGTAGCCAGCGGATCAACGGTTTACTGTACAGCTTTTGACTTGAATGTCGTTGGATGGAACGGCGTATGATTGCTAAGATCTTTTCCTTTAAATTCCAGTGTCACATCATTCATTATGCACGTTTTCAAAGAAAGCCACAAACTTTGCTCCAAGTGCAGGGAGAAAGTGTAAGGTAACATTGGACATTTGAACTTGAACGCAGTAATTAACATAAATTTATCCTTCATCAACGTAAACAATGTGATAAAAATCATCACCCACCATGAACGTCAATTTCGGAATACTATAGTTTATTGGGCTGAATTTATGCGAAATATTTGCAATTTTACCCATAAACTTAGCTATAATAAACAAAATGAACTTGAGATAAAACTACTTTGGTATGGGAGATTTTTGGGCACAGCAGAGTCGGCCCACCCACATCGGAGAGCAGTTGACAAAAAATGTTGAATCACTGTTGACATGCCTCTCTGCTACTTCTTAACGTTACGCACTGTTAATCTTACCGACCGTTGCTTATAAACATGAAAGTTAATTTTGAATAGTAAAGGATCAGTGTTTTAGTTAAACCTACTCACTAACTCTCCCTAACTCTACTTTAAAGTAAAATAAAAACATTTTAGCCAGCACCTTTGTTACGTAGGTATAATCAAATAGAACTAATTATTAGGTATGTCTTAACAATTCAAGGAATTGCACGAGACTTTGCAGATCAAGTAGGTTATTATAATTATTAAGGTACGTAAGGATTCATTTGTACTTGGTAAATAAATTAATTCGTTTTTCAAAGTGAAAACTTAACGTCGTCACATTTCTCCCTCAATTGTTGTCGTTTCAAAGAAAAGAAACAAGAAGCCATAGAAAAGTCTTTGTGTGGTAAAGAACATTTAGAAAACCTTTCTTTAGGAATTATGAATTAAGTGGATTTTGGTATAAGAATCTTTAAGTTGGAAATTTGAAGTTAAGTATTTACCAAATTCAGATATAACATAGTTGACCCCATCTTCGTTGTCGTTGCTATGTGATGTAAACTGCGATTTTCATTTGGACACATTACATTTCTAAATACTTACCTACAATTTCTGCAGACTCGAAGCGCAACTCAACACTACCACAAGTCTTTGCTGCCTTTGAATATCTTTCCAACACATATCCTACCTTCAGCAATAAACAGTCAAACAAAACTAACCTCTACTCTCTCCTCCTTTAAATCGACACGCAACGCCAGCTGCTCTCTAAGCACGACGTCGGGGTAATGCGTCTTATCGAAGGTACTCTCGAGTTGTTCCAGCTGTTCCTCTGTGAAGATGGTGCGATGCCGTCGCTTGCGCTTAGGCGGTGGGCCCGCGAGCCCGGCTAGGGCTGCGGCCGCGTACCCGCCGTATAGGCCCGCATAACCGCCGCTTGTGGGCACCCCTCCGACACCACCGACTCCTGGAAAAAAATTAACTATTAGTGTTAACTTATTTATTTATGTATTCAAAAATTACTTATATTTTTACAGGTATTATCTAATACCATAAAGTAGTCAACATAATAAATCACAAGCAACGAATTCAATAAAACCAATAATGTACACACATGTTATATTGACATTGCCTATGATTAGAAACATTATGGACGCATATTTGATATTTGAGTTACCTAATCATAAGCTTATCTCAAATATCTTGCGTGGTTTTTTGGCCTCACCCTTTTTTTTGGAATACATTCTGTAAACGAATTTGATAGTTCCACGTCATACCTACCTATCAAATGCCTCTTTCACAACGCTAGTGCCAAAATTTCCGTTATTTAGGAAATGCAACTCACTGAAAGGTAACGAAGAGGTTCCATAGGTGACTCTACCAAAACCACGAAATGATGCCATGAGTGCAATAGAGCTAACCAAAGCTAAGAAAGAAAGGATTTGATCGCTTAGAGCTGTCCATTCACAGTACCTAAGATTTTTTTTCTGTCTGTCCACGAACATCAGCTGTAATATACGTCACAGTTGGCGAAGCGTGAATATACCGGCTTAGAACCCTTGAGCTCGCCACGTTCGAAATATTACGAATAAAAATTGAATATTTTTGCATAGAGCACCCTGGGGAGGCGTGTATTCAGTGTTTCTTGGGAAATGTAAAAGCTTTTAAGGCCGCCGGCATCGGCACGTTGCTAAAGAGCTATCGACGGCTTTTCTTCTTGTGCTACGCTCACTGCAACTCGCCGACCGTAAGCTATATCGATTTGAGTACAATAAAAGATGTTTCCTTTTTTCTGTTATGATTGCGCAACATTTTTAAATAAATGTTTCTGCGATTTTGCGGTTAAGTGACTCGTTCGATGTTGTACTCTAGTACTTATTTTTATATTATGAACTCACAAGTTAAAACCATTAGATGAAATTATTCTGTCATTGAGAAACGTGTTGTGTTGGCGCTATACTGAAATGATCTTGATCGCGTCCAATTGCAACGATGAAATTGAACCTTAGTAGATATGCCTACGTTGCATGTTAGGGTGTCAAATTAAAAAACAAACATTTTATATTTGAACTACATACATATTACATCCCTTATTATCAAAATCACCGCCTAGCAAACCAAAAGACGTCCGTCGAAGTCCACCCTTGATTGCAGGCCTTTGACAGATAGCAGGTCTAATTTCTAAGACTAGGTAAGACTTTTTTATATGTCGTTATTTCTTTAGGACTAGATGATACTGAAGAAAATTTCCACTGTTAGGTTTAAAGCTTATTCTAAGTAACTTAGAAATACCTTTTCTTAATAAAAATATAAAAAACTTACAAACATGATAACTATCTAATCTTCTCAAATGTATTTCGTTGAAAAAAATCTACCTGTATTTCAAAGGTTTCTTAAAATCTGTTTACCTACCAATCATCAAACGTCCTAAATTGATTACTGTAGCATGAAATGAAAGTTTATTTCTTTAGGCTTACAAATAAGCACTTAGACAGGTCATATTTTATACTATTCATGATTATATAATGATGTTCACTTAAATTTTTTGTCCACCAGTGGAAGAAGTGAGAAGAAACCACTAACTAGTATGCATCGAGGGCGCCTTAGGGTGCTTCCATACCGAAATTAATTCCTTATAGAAACACTTCGTTTTTATTATTGTAGAGCTAATATATTACTGTTTTTCCGTTTTATCGTTTTTCTATAGGTAATCTTAAACTGCGATAAAAAAAATAATTGTAATTGCATAAAAACTACAACACTTTGTTAAATAAAGTTCTAATTATAATATTTTCTTAGTTTTAAAAATAAATTTAAAACTAAGAAAATATTTAGCAAGCAGCATTAGCTCTCGGTATTTTACAATTATATTATTAATAAAACAAACAATATATGTATCAATATATATATCCGAGAATAATAATATAATATCTAGTCTTAGTCCTGTTAAAATCATGAATATAATATAATACTTGTCAGGTACCTACCTACTGTCACAGATATCCTCATAAGTAACTATACTAGGTTCTTATTTGGAAACCATTATTAACATAGTAAAGTGTGGGTAAACCTGTTCCTGTCATGCGGATTTCCGTCCGCATGCGGATTTCCGTCCGCATGCGGATCTGCTCCGCGTACGGATCTGCTCCGCGTACGGGCCACCCGAATCCTATAATTTCATATAGATTTGTCCTATCACGCGGACCACACAAACGCTGAACGCGGAGATTGGCTTACATTTGTACTATTTGTACACATGTAAGCTATATACCTAATTTGTTATATGTAAATTGATATACATCATTTCAATACTAGGCATAAGGATAAACTCGCTGTGCCCACAACTAGGCTAAACAAGATATGTAAATGTATCTTTTAAAGGGCAATGTACTATACCTACGCTTCTACAACAAAAATATCAATAAATAAATTCAAACAAATTGTCAAACATATCCTTTGTAAAATTACAAAATATCAGATTATTTAGACTATAAAAAGCTTGGGAATTGGGATGAGTCTTGCTTCAACTCAACAACTTGAAAACTAACAATCTAAGAAGGTGATAATTATATTGTGTATTGAGAGAGGATCTGCACGCGGGCGGAAATAAGCATGACAGGAAAAGAGCCCTAATTTCCTCATAAACATATAAAAACAAAATACTGCTCCTTCTATAACTAGTCATTTTTTCGCTCCCGGATCAACCACCGCCGCACCCGTCTTTAGGGAATAATGGCTTATCTCTTTCTTTTCTCAAAAGCGTTTTGATATTCAAAAATATCCCGGGGGTATTAGGGTTGCCTGTCATAATATTAATTTGTTTAAAAACTGCGCTGGTTTTATGGAAATTGATAGATGTATTTTTGACCACGTTTTATTTTTGAAGTTTTTTTTTGCGAAGTTTGCTTATGCTTGCCTAGTACTTTTTCAACTATGGTACCTAACATTTTGTATCTACTACGAGTAACAATGTTGTTACTGAAAGAGACGAAATAAACCACGAGACGCAGTTTTCTCGACTACATATTCGTACATCGATAATGATTATCGTTTTTCTTTAAATCAGATTGTTGTTCTTTAAATTATGTAGGTACCTTTTCTTTTTTGTCGGCTTTGCCCAATTTGGTGCCAAACATCGCTACACCCTTGTATCATCAACCTACGATGCGTACCTTCCTACTTTTATGTTTGTCTGATAAATCACACAAAATCAATTAATTATATAATACCACTGATGATTCCATAACACTTGACTCTACAGAGTACCTATCCAATAAAAGTCTATGTAAATGTGTACATAAAACAATAAAAAATATGACATCCTCTTTAAATACTCTTTAAATATAGTACGTACATTATGTGAGATAATCAGCACTTTATGGTATCATCATCATCTTTAAGCTATGTTAGTCCATGGAGTTAAGCTAACAGTTCGTTTGCGTTTAATTTATATATAATTGTGTGACATCATCATCATCATCAGCCTATAGCAGTACACTGCTGGACATAGGCCTCCCCCAATGAGCCCCATAGTGCCCTGTCTTCAGTTTGACGCATCCAGCATCTGCCTGCAGTATTTCGCAGGTCCTCATCCCACCTGGCCGGAGGGTGTCATACACTACGTTTACCGAGTCGTGTTCTCCACTCAAGAACACGTTTACCCTAGCGGTTGTCGGTTCTTAGTGAGATGTGGCCGGCCCACTGCCACATCAGCTTGTTTATTCTAGAGATTTTAGTATTCCATTTTAGAGCTAGGTGTTAAGTTTTGACGACAGATAAAGAGATGAAATAAGGTAATTTACTTAATTTAAATTTAGGGACGCAAATTGTATTATTGTCTCATTCCGAACAAACCTCAGACAGCCTACAATACAAGTAAACAGTATTTTTACCAGCAAGAAGAAGAAACGATTTTTTTATATGACTTGGTCAGATCACATAGATAAAAAATATTGGAATGCTTTATTTCGGTCAGCGAATTAGCATTGCTATTAAACCAGGTAATGCTGCCAGCATTCTGGGTACTCTGCCTTCTGGTGACGGCTTGTATTTTTAGAATGAAACTGTAAATAGTAGTTGTAATTCTATTATTTCTTATAATTTTCTTTATAATAATTATGTTTTTGTAATGTAATAAGCTTTATAAAGGCAATTTTTAAATTGGCTATCCTACGGTCTTATTTATTTATCTTTAATCAAATCACTATCATTAGGAATAAATAATTGAAACAGGAAATACTTGTATCGTAAATATTCGTAGCAATTTGTAGCAATTTGTAGCACTTCGTAGCACAGCGCGTAGCATTATGTTTATCTTTGAGACGAAGAGTGCATTTCTTCTAAATTTGATGGTTTTTTATCATTACAAAAAAGAGTATCTACCCTACCTCACTATATTAGGTACTAAGGTATATTTTGTATTGGATTATATGTTGTTTCCGCAGAACCCCGTCATATGTTCATAGATTTTATTGCATGTAGTAAGAGCCTATTACTATAGGTAGGTACAAAAGACAGATAATGTATCTACAGTCTTAGTAGTAATAGCTTTAACACTGAAAATCGATTTTTTTATAAGTTTCTGTACCTAAAAATAATCACCTATCGTAATCTGAGCTAGGTACATATGTATGTATGTAAGCTCTACCTTCATATGACGTCACTGTATAAATTCGAGAGCCTGGCTCCAAAATCAGCTTTTAAAGTTAAGGTTAAAACTTAAAATTAAGGTTCTTCACTAGGTCAGTGAAGAACCTTAATTTTAAGTATACTTACATACATTATTAAAATAACAAACAATGCTGGACAATCAACACAGTATCATCTAGCCCCGAAGTAAGCAAAGCTCTTGTTTTGGGTACGAGATAACTCCCAGAGGTACCTAGTAGTGTAGGTCAAATTTATAGAATCAACGATTATTTTTCAAAAATATTTCTCACCAGCCAGCAATAACAGCTCATTGGACGTACCAAAGAGATCGTGAGCTCTATGAAAGGGCGAATGCGCGAGGTGATGCAGCTGTAGCGGCGGTAAGGGTTGCGGCCTCGGTGCTAGAATGCTGTCGATGGTGAAGAGCGGCGGCGGCGGGCGCTCCGGCAGCGAGCCGCCGCCCAGAAGCAGCGCCGTGCTGAGCAGCGCCGGGGCTTCGCGCGCCCAGCCGCCGCCGCACGCGCCACCCGCGCCCATGCCTTCTCTCTCGCGCTGTGACGTCGCCACACTGCCTTGCCTTCTCCACTCACAACCTCCTCCTCACCAACACATCGCACCAAAAAATCATCTACTAAACTCTGTTCTTTTCATAATCCACCGCACTACCGAATCATCAACGCATTTTTAACGACAGCAAACCGAACTCAAATATCAACACAAAATATGGTCTCAAAAATACACGTTAAAATTTTTACGATTCACAAAAATTAATAAAACCACTGAAGTATTTATGAATTTAACGTCGGACCCGGAAAAGCTTCGAAAGTACGAGAGCTAATAATATGCGTGATACGATCACACGAGTATAGGTGTGATGCGATTGCGAGCAAATCGTTTTAGTGAGACGGAGTGGGCCCCTCGCGCGCAAGTGTGGGGCGGGAGGGCTGCGGGCGTGCCCAGCCTAGGCCCCGCCCGCCCGCCTTAATGGACGTGACAATACGACGATCCCCAACAAAGCTAATACAATAGTAATCTCTGTATCCCCCGGTAAAGTTGTAATCTGTTGCGGCAAACTCGACGTATCTGCTACTGAAGCGTGGTGCCATCTCGCTAATTACATATTCCAGTTCCATTTCCCTGTATTATTCATGAATTCATGATCTATGTTTTGGTTGGATCATCGAATTTGTTATTGATCTACTGAATAGATGCTTTTAAACCTTATAAGGTTAAAACTTTAACAAGAAAAAACAATTTAACAATGACAGTTGAAAATCATTTTGAGAACCTACTTTCGTTATATAGGTGTATGTATTTGTTAGATAGGTATAGGTAAGTATTTGTTTAAAAAGTAGACAAAAAAAAACGTACCGTACCGATAAAAATCCCGAGTTTGTTGACCAAAATGAGTTTCTGACATTCGACCTCTTTTATAAATTATAAAATTCTTCTCGCTAGTTTAGGTGAAATTTATGTTTATCTCGAGAGCAAATGTTTTTTGTTTCGTGCCTTTTAAATCCCTCAGCACTATACATAGATAGAGCCACTCGCTACGCTCGTAACTCTAATCTAGATTTTCCGCTAGCTCGGAATTTAATATCGCCATGTTCAATAAAAATTAGTTTTGCCAACTTGTTGAAAAATAAATATTTTCTTCAAAAAAATCTGGCAACATAATAAATATTGTTAAAATATTCCTAGGAACAGGCACCATCCTTTGTCCGACAATTTCATTTTTATTTCCCTGTGAACAGTAGTTAACCTTCTTATTTAGGAAAATGTGGCACAAAAAGGTACACTTGTGTTTACTACGTATTACATGACTCTGAAAGCGGGTGCCAGTCTTCCACCTACAAGGCACAAAGGCAGTATAATCCACGATTGTATTGCGACCTTTTTGCGAGGATCTGTCGTCTCTTGAGGATTAAGGAGACGTCTTGCTAACAGCGAGTAAATTGAACTCGGATTGTTTTGTGAGAGCTTGCGCCCGCGGCGTGGCGACGCGTCTTTTAGCTGCGATCATACAATGCCAGCGTGTGCAACAATCAGCCTGAACAACAAACATGTCTTTTTAGCTTTTTTATCGCTTTGGTAGGGATTTGTAGAGATAAAGGATGATAGGATGCATGCCTTTTTATTTCATGTTGGTCTTGGGAGGTCCTATTTCGATCGTTGTCATAAAGTAATTCAAACGAAATAATAAATGCGAAAGTAACTATTTATGTCTATTAGTTTATTACGTGTTTGCAACTAACAATTAAATGTCAAAGAGGCATTGTGTTCTGAGGATGGAAATAGGCTCTACCTTAAGCCCAATTAATAATAAAATCGTAGGTAACACCATATTATTGTGATTTTTTAGTGAAGCTAAAGGCAGAGTCTACATAGCCAAATTATTAGATATAATTCATCATCATCATCTGTCTATATTATAGTCCACTGCTGGACATCGGCCTAATGAGCGCCATAGCGCCAAGCTTGCCGCATCCTGCAACTGCCAGCAGTATTTCGCAGATCGCATTCAACATGACTAGAAAGCGTTCTACACTACGTGTGCCGAGTCACGGTCTCGACTCATTCTGTAGTTACCTCAACAGTAATCAGTGTGCAAAAAACATGACAAATTCTATTAGCATATTAGTTTAAAAAAAAAACGGATCGCAGGAGATTATTCAGTTAGTAACATAATAAAGAAAGGTTCGAATTGACCATCACTAGGACAGTAAAGTAACAAAAAGTATAGAAAGAACCTTAGGTGGGCACCGGGCCGGGCCAGCGCAACTCGCAAATATTTGGAAAGGTGGGAGCCGAAACCTGAGCCCGCCGTGTTTGCCTATAATTGATGTAATTAGTCGTGTCGTTGCCGACCGGCTGCCTCCGTGAAACACACTACATGGTTGGATATTCCTTCCGAATAAGGATGATGAAATGATACTAGCAAGATTAGAGAGACCCATGTAGTCCGGCGGAAGATCCCCCTGCAACATTTTACTATTGGATTTTACAATTTACTATTGATAGGCGTACCGCAGTTATGTTTTGTTTTTAAATATTTTACGCCAAACTAAACAGGATACAGATGTTTGTTGTCCGATTAGCTAGGTATAAGTCGTTCTTGTAACTTACTCTTTACCACCATTGAATACTATAATAGAAAATAGTGTACTTATTTTTGTATGCATTGTTTTATGATGGACATCAAACATACGTTGGAGAGAGATAATTGCATCATTACAGCTAGGCTCTTCAATTTATAATAATTATAATCAAAACATATCTCCACTAAACACGCTCGTAACTGAACCGATGCCCAATTAAACGCTTTGCGAGCAATTCGTACATATCTCTATCTGAAATGGAATAAATGACCCGAAAACCGGTTCTAAAATCTTTGAATAGTGAGTTGGTCGGACCGAATGTTCTACCGTGTATTTCGTAAGCCTCCCTCCACTGTTTGGACAGTTCATACGATACTTTTGGCCGGAAACATCTTTAGGGTGTTCTGTTCCGGCAAATATTGGTCACTCGCCGATGCGTGACAGTAAGAACCGATTACTCAATAAAATCTACTTGTAGGTTTTTTATATCTGAGAATTGGTCATCTACTTACCTATACCCTAGCTAGATCACGATCTATTTACTCTATGTTTACATAAATAATCCTAGCTAGAAAAATCCTTGAAAAAAATCTTATTGTGTCATATGGGCAATGGGCATCTTCTAACTCCACCTAGGTACATCTACATCATCATCAGCTAGACTGCTGAACATAGGCCACCTAATGAGCGCCTTAGCGGCCTACTATAAATAATTTTTCTAATTTAATTCAGAGTCATTTTCACTGCAGATTTTTGCCTATATAATATGGTCGTTTAAAATGTAACATAACAAAGAAAAAGTACATGAAACCGTTTACCAATCGATGTAAGTGTTTATTTACATCGAGCAAACGAGGACTTTATTCCCCGGTAAGCAGCTGCCATTGCTGTAATGGAAAATTAACTCCATATAATACGGCGATTATCCGCGTATAACTTAATACAGGCCCGTCACACAATGGCTATAAGCATTAAAATAGGTAACAATGCCGGGGATTATCCAGTCCCGACGACAAATCGACAATCGGGACCAGCCCCACCGCGCATGTGATATTCGCATATTGTTTAATCCGCATACATTATACCTATTTGTATGTTGGTAACGATTATACAGAACGATATTTTGAACTAGCTTTTTCCCGCAGGTTTGAACGTATTTTAAAAGGATAAAAATAAATTTGATAATCCAGGTATGCAAATTGTTCGTTCGTCGTCGTTCCTTAAGTCCCTTCCCTTTGGGAATTTTCATTCAGCTATTAATTTTTATGAAAAACTAGCTGCGCCCCGCGGCTTCGCCCCCGTGGAAATCTATGTGTCAAATTGTTTAAATGATTAAAAGTATTCTATGTCTCGCCG
This sequence comes from Eupithecia abbreviata, assembly GCA_943735965.1. Lineage (NCBI taxonomy): Eukaryota > Metazoa > Arthropoda > Insecta > Lepidoptera > Geometridae > Eupithecia > Eupithecia abbreviata. The sequence continues at coordinate 6,925,325 of OX030982.1, read as the reverse complement.
TAAAAACCATCCTTGAACTTCAACGAACATTTTAAAAAAAGATTTGGCCAAATTGGTCCAGGCGTTGTTGAGTTATGCGCTTACCAACACATTTTGCGATTCATTTTTATAGTATAGATGGTTATTGTTACTGAGAACATTACAATAAAAAAAAAAAAAACAAATAACAATCCAGGATATAGAAGCTAGCATTACGATCACCTGTTTGGACTCTATGTTTTGTCAGTGACAAATAATTATGTAGTCGATTTGTCAATGATTAGTTTTGCGTTTTCTTCGTCTAAGTATCTTACAGCTTCAACAAATATAATACTATTTATTAAAAATAATATGCCGATACCAGTTTTAAATGGTGATTATAACTTTCAGATTTATGGAACTTCGTATACTAAACTTAGTATTTGTATTTAGAGTAGTAGGTACTTAAATGTAGGTACCTCTAGAGTTGAGAGAGTAACAGGTACTTACAACCATATCACAATTACCTATGGCAGAGTGATTTTAACAGTTTTTTATTTAATTTAATTCCCCGAGAAATTCTCAAATACCATAAGTGAAAAAGTAAAGAATAAAGTTAAAGATATTGAAGGTAGCAAATAATAATACAAAATAAGAACAAATCAAATTGAAAGACACATGAAAAGTTCAATTACATTTTGTACATAAAATTATGTGTGCAATTATGCTGAGCTAATATTAACCACTGCTGGACATAGGCCTCCCCCAATGAGCGCCATAGCGCCCTGTCTTCAGCTTGACGCATCCAGCATCTACCTGCAGTCTTTCGCAGGTCGTCATCCCACCTGGTCGGAGGGCGTCCTACACTACGTTTACCGAGTCGTGGTCTCCACTCAAGAACACGTTTGCCCCAGCGGCCGTCGGTTCATCGCGAGATATGGCCGGCCCACTGCCACTTCAGCTTGCTAATTCTCAGAGCTATGTCGATAACTTTGGTTCTCTGTCGGATGTATTCGTTGCGAATCCTTCAGAGAAACTCCGAGCATAGCTCTTTCCATAGCTCGCTGAGCGACTTTGAACTTTATGTCCAGCAGTGGACTAATATAGGCTGATGATGATGATGATGAATATTAACGGTGATTTGTTAAGATTAAAGTTTTATTTGATTTTCCACGGCATAAAAGACTTAATCACTATTACAGCTATTTGTTTTATTACAGCTATTGAAACAGGACCCAGTAAATGTGGTTTACAGGGGTAATAGCATTATGCCTAACAAGATAGCGGCCGGTCGAGTTAGTTATACTTCTTAGCGCCTAATGCGTCTAAGCTGACGCCCTAGATGCCTAAGCGCATTACCTTTATGTCTTACTGAAACTAGGGCTCTCGTATCAGATTTCATACTACTGACTGTTTCCTCTTTCTTTGTTGCAAAGGTTGTACGAATACGAAGAGATTACGAACTTGGCAAGAAAACGCAAAGGCTAACTATTTAATGTGTACATTTTAAAGCAAGGCCATGTTTTTTGGGATATTGTATTGTATGGTACAACCTAGGGTCTAAATAAATAAATAATGCTGGACAATCCACACCGTATAATCTAACCCCAAGCTAATCATAGCTTGTTTTGTGGGTACTAGATGGCTGTTAATCTTAATACAACATTATTTATTTATTTCTCATAGGTACATTACATCGCACGAAGGTCTTACCTGCAATGGAATTTACCTTTGACCTACCGACTAACGTGATCAGATTTTTATACTATGCCAGTTTTAAGTGTTTTATTGCTTACATGTTGTACAAATGGGTATTATGGCAGCAAAGAGTTTTTTGAACCAAACTGGAGCATGAAAATAAAGCTGAGGGTAGAAGCTACGTAAAAATCTCGATCAATATCTATGCGTGACATAATAAACGAAAACCTGTAACATATTCAACCATCGTCACCCATAGAAAAGTGTCTGGCTTCTAAAGGCCGCAGCCTTGAAAGCGGTTATGTTGTAAGTAAACCTTTAGAAAAGCGCGTAGCGGACCGTGTCGGTCGTGAACTTACTCCGATACACAGAGTTGTGTAATATCTCTCCCAATCTCTTTTACTTGTGTGAAATTAACTGGTTTTGTTTGTTGAAGAGCCATGATATAGGCCAAGTTCACAAACTAATTATTACCAATAGAATACTGTACGTATGTGTACATACACTCGTTTATTTTATTAAATTAACTACTATTGTTGCTTTTACTGCCTGGTCCTGGATTTTATTATTTTTTTGTTCTATGACATCATCAGCCTATGTTAGTCCACGGCTGGACATAGGCCTCCCCTAATCAGTATCCAGCATCTGCCTTCAGTATTTCGCAGGCCAGAGGGCGTCCTACACTACGTTTGCCGAGTCGTAGTCTCCACTCAAAACACTTTAACCGAGCGGCTGTCGGTTCTTCGTGAGATATAGCCGGCCCACTGCGCCATCAGTTTGCTAATTCTTAGTCGATAACTTTGGTTCTCTGTCGGATGTAGGTATTCTTTACGAATCCTATCCTTCAGAGAAACTCCGAGCATATCTCTTTTCATAGTTCGCTGAGTGACTTTGATGGAACAGCCTTACCGTCAGTGTCCACGTGTCCAATTATTATTATTTAGTTATTTAGTGACCAATTGTCAGTTTTTTGTATATTATGCTGGACAATTCACACAGCATTATCTAGCCCCATTGTAAGCAGAGCTTGTATTATGGGTACTAGATAACTGATAAACATACATAATACAATACATTAGGCAGATAGATATTTTTTATTATATATAGAAAACGACCAAAACACCCGGAACAATTATCTGCAGATCGTACACACAATTGTTCCGAGGCGGGAATCGAACCCGTGACCTCCTGCGTCGCAAGCGGACTTTCGCCCACCGTGCCACAGAGGTCGTCGGGTATCCCGAAACGGAAAGGACATAGACTAATTTATATCCCGGAAAAAGGTGGTAAAGCCGCGGGCAAAAATATGTACCTACCTATCAAAATGCCAAAATAATGTATTGTTGTGATTTTAATGCATTAAGACTGCATACTTATAGGTTTAGGTAGGTCATAGTGGGTACGGGTAGATATAACTTAAGTAGAAATTTGATATACATATTATATATCAGTCTCTCAAAAACATAGCCACCTATATCTATCTCAAAACATGATCAATTTCTGAAGCGAGTTTATGTCGAAGTAGATACATAACTAAGCTATTTCATGTAAATTATTCAGATGTAGTTATTCAGTTCAGTCTGAATTCGTAGCTCATTTTCATCAAATTCATATCAAGTTTGTAACTCTACAAACTTTATTTTGACTTCGTTAAGAGTTTCAGGAACCTATTAAATGTAGGTAGTAGGTAATTTTTTTAATCTATGGGTTTAACATGACTATAAAAGAGCTCCCGTTTCAAGTCAAGATCGATAACTATAAAATATCAATAAATAGAAAATCCCAAGTAAAAACGGCTTGTAAGATTTGTGAGAGTGTTTACAAGACCGCGATGAACTCATAAGCGTGCATAATCAAAGTGAATAGGCAAACAGGCGCTCTATTCAGCAGGCAGCCCGGACATGAACCAACAAGGGCGCGGATTAAACGAGCCTAGTCATTCGGAAGAATTGTTTAACGCTATCCAAATAGCGGCGAGCGAACGCGAAAGGATCCACTAAGCAGATAATTTCAATCGAGCCTGAGCTGTCAATCAAGTGTGTGATATTCTGAATGAAGTTTTTGCGCTCCTAGCTCAACAAAGAGCTCATTGATGAACCGTAGAATTTACATGCGCATAGAATGTCGGCGTTCGCTTTATTCGGAGCCCGATCGACCGTGTGATCCCGCTTTCCGCTTACTACTCAAACATTGGCATTATTCACGCAGGCAATCAATATCTAAGCGAGCCTTCTGATAAGCTCCATCCGTCGGAATCTTACTTAGGTATCTAGAATGATTTTTTGTAAGTCCTTGAACCAGTGCAGCGGTTGCTCTTGCGGAATATTTCTCCACCGAGTACAGCACTGCCAATAATATAAATAGGCAATCAAAGTAGCAGAGGTCAGTCACAGCCGGACTTCCTTCCATCGATTACTAACAAAGGAAGTCAAGGTAGAGCGGCCAAAATGAGGGTGTTGTTTGTCTTCGGAGCGGTGTGCCTTGCGGCGCTCTGCGCGGCGGAGGGAGAGGTTGAGGACCAGGCCGTGGCGGCCAGCAAGGGGCACCACCACTCCAGCGGCGGCGGCCACGAGCACCACGCGCACCACCACCACGAGCACGGTGGCAAGGGAGACAAGGGACACAAAGGTCACCACCACCATCACAAGGGAGACGAGGGCCACCACGGGAAGCACCACCACGAGGGACACCACGCTGAGCACGGCGGCGGACACAAGAAGCACTGGGATGAGCACGACCACCACGGTGAACACCACGAACACGGACACCACCACAAGGGAGGCAAGCACGGCCACCACGAGCACCATGACAAGGGCGAACACACCGACGGATACCACAAGAAGTACCATAAGGATCACTTCCACAAGGACCACCACTTCCACGATGGCCATCACGACGAGGGCAAGCACCACAAGCATGACCATCATCACAAGCACCACGGAGAGCACGGCGGCGGACACAAGAAGGGCGGGCACCATCACTCCGGGCACCACGAGGGACACCACGGGAAACACGGACATCACGACAAGCACCACTACGACGAGGACCACCACGGACACAAGGGCCACCACGGACACGAGGAGCATCATCATCATCACCACGACCACGGCAAGAAAGGCGGACACAAGGACCACAAAGACTGGGGCTTCCATCACGGCAAGCACTGAAGACCAACACCAATGTCATAACTTTAAGTCGTTATCGAAATTGTATCCTGTTATTGTTATGTTTTATATTTTTGTACTCAAGTAAAATATTAATATCTAATTTCACTTTTAATACAACTACGACCTCCCAACTAGAGAAGCTGTGCATTACCTGAAATAGGCTATCGTAGTAAGCTATATTGCAGTAGGATTTAAATAGAAAGACTTTAATATTTACTGAACAATGAGCTAACCTGCTAACCAGCATGTTTCCTCGTACCGCAAGTGCCCATCGCTCGCTCTCTTTCTTTGTCACGGTTATCACGTAAATCAATATTGCAACCGAACTTACATATTATGTATGCCATATTTCAGCTCAATCGGTTGAGGATAACTAGTCTAAAATTCTGTCGCCGAAATTACATATTATTTTTTCCAAATTTTAGCTTAATCGGTTAATATAACTGGTATATGTGTGTGTGTGATTGGTTGTAGTTAAAATACAATTTCTTTCTTTTTGTTTTGTATAATATTCAGTTGCAAGATTTGTCCTTCTCAAACTCAGTACATGTATAAAAAAATATAAAAACAGCTCGCTCGTAGCACCGTAGCACTTCGTAGCACATGTAATGAACAAAAACCTGATGATTTCAGGCACATGTTCTTTATAAAAAAAACTAGCAGACCGTCCCGGCTTCACACGGGTATTTATTATTTTTATTATTCATAATTTATTTGCGGCCGTTTATTTCTTAACACTGACTTCCCGTACCAGTGACGCCTACGAGTATATCGCATAGTTATAGTTAGCAGAGTGTGATCCACGCGCATTTTTTCTAATACTTACATTTTTGAACTCGTGATATCTCTAATGGAATGTCCGAATTAAATAATTCAATAGTTATATTAAGGTATTGAAGCAGTCTTGAATATGAAGTATTTTTTTTTATAAGGATTGATACCACGGTACAGATAAAGAGCCTTTTCTAGCGGCGGCAAATTTAATTAAATTTTTTAAATAAAAAAGTACTTATTGTGACGTAACTATAATGGTTAGATATATTTTTTTTATTACTTTGTTCTATCATCCATAGTTTTCGCAGCGCACGCGATGTCAGGAATTTCTAAGGTATTTTTTTACTCCTTGCGTTACATTATATTATTAAGGATCCCTATTTTTTTGAAAATATAATATAGCCTATGTTCACCGGGGATAGTGTAGCTTCCCAACAGTGAAAAATTTTTGTAGTTTCAGAGCCTATTCAATACAAACAAAAAATCAAAACTTTCATCTTTATAATATTAGTACCTAACTACCTACCTATAGTCGGGCAATTACATTTAAATCGAAAGATTTTTTCATACATTAACAAACAAATTTAACCGACGAAGCTGTCAATTGTCAGATTATCTTACATTGTTATTGATTGTACTTATGTATAATTTTTAACAAATACCTATATCGTTTAAATTTTATTTGTCGCATGTTTTAAACGATTTTTCTTTAGTAGAATGCACACGTACCGATTTTTACTGCATTTTGAAATAAATTTTTAGTTTATTATTTTTTACTTTAGGCAAATGACGTGTATAACTTTAAAAAGAGAAGCGCTGGATCCTGAAATACAGCTCAGGCTTGATATGTCGAAGGCCTTTGATACAGTTTTCTATCACAGGCTTTGGGAGAAGCTGGGGAGCGAGGGTGTACCGGCTGAAGTGGTGTCGATCATGAAATATTGGTACAAATGTCAAAAAAATCAGGTGAGATGGGACGGCGCTCTATCTGAGGAGTATGGCTTAGAGTGCGGTGTTAGGCAGGGCGGAATAACTTCTGGCCTCTTGTTTAACCTGTATATTAATGAGCTCATTGGTGAACTCAGCAGCACTCATTCCGGTTGTTTTATTGATGAAGTGTGTATGAACAACATAAGTTACGCGGACGATATGGTGCTGCTGGGTCCATCGGTGGGCTCTATTCAGAAGCTTGATAAAATTTGTGAGAACTATGCGGCGGGGCATGGGCTAACATACAATTCAAAAAAAAGTGATGTCCTTATATTCAAAAATGGAAATGTAAGGCCTGCTTATGTTCCGCCGATAGTGCTCAATGGTGCGGCTCTGAAGGTAGTTGATGCATTTTAAATACTTGGGACATACGAGTATTGTAAATGAGACCCTAAGTGATGACGCAGACGTTGAAAGGGAGCGTAGAGCGCTGGCTGTACGAGGAAACATGATTGCGCGTAGGTTCGCACGCTGCTCGATAGAAGTAAAAATCACTCTATTTAAGGCCTACTGCCAGTCCTTCTACTCGAGTAGACTCTGGCTCAACTGCACCCGACGGGCAGCCAGCGCTCTACGTGTCCAGTACAACAACATTTTCAGGATGCTGATGCGGCTGCCTCGCTTTTGCAGCGCGTCTGGTATGTTCGCGGAGGCGCACACGGACGGCTTTCATGCGATTATTCGCCAAAAAGTCGCTTCCCTACTTCAGCGTGCGCGAGCCAGTGGCAACGGCATTCTGAAAATGATTGTTTCACGTCTGGACTGTCCCATCCAATACAAATGGATGAAGATATTGATGGGGTCGATATCCTTATAGTCCATTAGGTTAGTAAGTTTTCATTTTGTGTTTTATTTTTTTATTTCCCTAAGTTATATTATTCTATTTTTATTTAATTTTATTTGATTTTATGTGTGATTTATTTTGTGACATTTATTTTTAATTTTGTATGTTTTTATTTTTAAGTTTGTACATGGATTGTGAATCTGACAATAAATGAGTTAATTATAATTAGGCTAGTTTAGCACCTTACGGATTCAATATGTATACAAATTGTTTGGCAAAAATACACCAGCCTTAGTGAGCCGAGAAACGGAATCTAATTGATTAATAACTAACACACGCTCTATGGCTAATTCTATTTGTCTATCTACCTATGAGTATATATCACTCTACTCACTATTAATTATCTTATTGTATGTAAAGAACCTACTAATAAGGTTCTTACATACATACAATAAGATAATAACTACTACTAAATTCTACTAGATATAACAAGGTACATACAATAGGTACTATAATCATTATCTTTGCTTATTTACATCTACGAAACCCTAGAACGAGAAGTACGAAACATTTAATGCTACGATCCACCCGATGAACCGACGACGACGCCATCGAGTTAACATGTCGTACACAATAATATTCAGCTGTGATTATTAATTACGAAAGAAGTATTATAGTTATGTGCATGAAGGTACTAAAGTTACTTTATTACGAACTAGCATCTGTCCGTGACTTCGCAAGCGCTTTTTAAGTAGCCTTATGTATGTCCCTGCCAAATTTGATTAAGATACGTTCAGTCAGTCGTTTTAGTGTGAAAAGTTAGGTAACTAACAATAAGGTAACAAGCAGAACTACGTTTGATTTTATAATATTTGTATGGATGAATCGGGCAATTAACTTTCTAAAGAACCCATACTGCATATTTACATGCGTAGCTTTCATTTGGTGTTTCATACCGACCAGTAAAAGTACTATGCTAAAGCCACTGTGCCATTGCCACGCACGGTGTGCACGGCCACGCGAAGCTCGACATACATAGAACCTATCCTATAACAAAGTTAATATCAAATACAGAAATGATTATGCACTCAACTGTACCATGCGCAGTCTCGCATTCGATGTTCACAGAATTCATAGGTTTGTGCGACTTCTATCTACCTACTTCACTTGCGAAAAGCAATGCGGAAGGTTTCCTTGTTCTCATTTTACCAAGAAGATTTTATCGTATTTTTCAGTGCTGAAGCTCTGATATAATGCCTCCTTGACGAGTTACCCGAGTCCAAGTGACCATAGAGAGCAGCAGTGGATAAATCGAAGTTCCATTTGTTCATTCGTACGTAGGTACCTAACAATGCAATGTTGAGATGAGTGAGGGTGTCGGTAGATATAGTAGATATAGTAGGTACTTTTATTAGACTTTTACCAGAGTTTGACACCTTAAGTAGGTATTACACCATATACTAATAACATGTTGTTGTTGTTTTGCTTAAGTTTCTTTAAGACGAATTACGTTAACGTGGTGTCCTGCATCTTATGTATGACTTAATGTAGAAAAGGATCACCTTCAAATGTATGGAGCGTCTCAATATTTTTGATACTTTACGTTATCTACCTGTTGTTTTTAATATCTAACAATTCAATAGGTGTGTTAATAAAGAAATTTTTACGCATGTAGAATAGAGAAAGAGCTTTATGAGTAGGCACCTACTAATTTTAATTAGTTACCTACATACTAGATTTTACTGTGTTAGATAACTTCGCACTATTTTGTGGTTTAAGTACATGAATGGTTACCGCAGCGCTGCGTGTCCATAACGTTTTGATTGGTTTATGTTTTCTTATTGTTATTGTCTGATACAACACAATGCGTATCGGTTTGGTCAGCATCTGTCGCAATGATCAGCAGTAATTAGGCGTGACTTGCCGCGTGGCGTCCTTGCCCGATGGTTTCACTCGCAACCAGCAACCTTATCATATAAAATAGTGTCTCAGCCTGATGGAAGTCAGTTCACTCCCAGATATCAGATCCAAAGCAAGTGACCAGCGGTAAAAATGAGGACGCTAGTCGCCCTTATCGCACTAGGATGCGTCTTAGTCTGCTCCGGTCGGGAGCTCGACCGGGGAGAGACGGACCTCGTGGCCGCGGCCAGCAAGCACCACCACCACCACGAGGAGGGCGGTGGCAAGGAGCACCACGAGCACCATCACCACGAGCACGGGGAGAAGGGGCATAAGGGGCACAAGGGACATCACCACCACCACAAGGGAGACGAGGGCCACCACGGCAAACACCACCACGAGGGACACCACGCTGAACACGGCGGCGGACACAAGAAGCACTGGGATGAGCACGACCATCACGGAAAGCACCACGAACACGGACACCACCACAAAGGAGGCAAGCATGGACACAAGAAACACCACGACAAAGGAGAGGAGACCGAGGGATACCACAAGAAGTACCACAAGGACGAGTACCATAAGGACCACCACTTCTACGATGATCACCACAAGGAAGGCAAGCACCACAAGCACGGCGACCATCACGGACACCACGAGAAGAAAGGAGGCGGACACAAGAAGGGCGGTCACCACCATTCTGGACACCATGAGGGGCATCATGGAAAGAAGGGACATCACGACAAACATCACTACGATGAAGACCATAAGGGACATAAGGGCCACCACGGACACGAAGAGCACCATCATCATCACCACGACCACGGCAAGAAGGGCGGACATGAGGACCACAAACACTGGGGATTCCACCACGGCAAGCACTGATTTAGCCAGTATTTTAACGTTGTTATATCTTTGTTATTTAATAGATACATCGTTGTAAATAAAATGCAATTGTTTTAAATTTAACTGTACTTTTTAATCACCAAAGCAAGGGGTTGGGTTTATCATATATATTTTGGGAACAGTAGATCATACAAGTAGGTGCATGTGACACAAGAAAGTTCACGCGTAAGCTCAAGGCAGGTAAAAAATAAACAATCTATTTTTACTAAGTCTATCTTTAACTGTGATCAGCTGGACGGAACGAATTTAGTTGAGTTGAGAGCATTGCACGATGTGTCGTCACCGCGCGCCGTAGTCACTCGTCCAGAAACCTGAGCGATTACTAAAGATCGACCTGTAATCGAGATCACTTGAAATCGGTTTCTTTCTATAAATTCGAACCGTAAAAACTCTCGAAACACTGTGCGTTTAGACACCAAACGGTGAGTACCTACCTACCGAGTAACATGAAATTATGTTTATCGTTAATTGAAATAGTGTTCGTTGTAGCTACGTAGGTCAACTGATTATTTATTTCAGATATGCGGCTTCTCTTACTATTAGCGGTACTCACGTGTACCACTTTATTGGCTGACGCTCGAAAGCTATCCATGCTACAAGATGAGAATGTTGAGGTTAAATCCATTTCTGACCTGACGGCTGCGGGTGGAGACCTGGCACCCGAAGGTACCGTGTCCAAGGATTTAGTATCCGCCGGGACGGAACACAAAAAGGCGAAGGAAAGTCACCACGAGGAGGGCGGAGGACACGAACACAAAGCGGAACATCATGAGGAACACGGGGAGAAAGGTGAGAAGGGCCACAAATCTCACCATCATCATGACAAAGGCGACCACGGCCACCACGAGAAACACCACGACGAAGGCCACCACGAAAAACACGAAGGCGAGAAGAAAAAACACCACGATGAGCACGACCACCACGGCGAACACGACGAGGCCGCTCACGGACACAAAGGCGGCAAGTTTGGACATAAGAAAGGCCATAAAAAGGGCTCTAAAACAACCGGCTACCACCACAAATCCCATAAAGATGAGTATCACAAGGAGCACAAATTCTACGACGACTTCCACAAAGGAGGTCATCACCACAAACATGGCGATTTCCATGGACACCATGACAAGAAGGGAGGACATCATAAGAAGGGTGGACACCATGAGAAGGGACATCACGAAAAACATCATGGAAAGAAGGGGCATCATGATAAAGGTCATTATGATAAGGACCATAAAGGTCACAAGGGCCACCATGGACATGAGGAGCATCATGCACATCATCATGATCATGGGAAGAAGGGAGGCCATGCCGGAGGCAAAGAATTTGGATATAGCCATGGAAAGAAGGAGTAGAGATACTTATAAGATACTTTTGATTTTATTCATTGTAATATTTGAAGTCAAGTAAAAGAAAAGAAACTGAAAATCTTTAGAAAAATTAGCTTAGATTATGTCATAAGCGGTTTAGTCAATAATTGTGATAAAATAAACTGTTTTCTTAAATGTTACTTGTATTACTATTTCAGTACCTTACCTACCCAAAAAAATTACAAAATCTAACCAAAAGCAATTACTAAACTACTTGTAATTTGGAGAAAAGAGAAATAATTGATTGTTACAATACATATTTATTGATCGTATTTTGTAAGTAAATAAATGTGTAATATTTACAACAGAGCCATGAGAGGCGCTAGGTGTTCGAACTCAATTTTCTCCGTAATGTTCTTTGTCTTGATGTTTTCATCCTGGTTGGCAATGAAGATCAGGTTGCCATCATCTCTCCAGCCATATTTCTTCACCCAGTGCTTTAGGGTCACATCTGTAGGAATAATAAGAATCATAATTATTATCTATTCACTGATAAAAAGGTAGATAAAGAAATTTAAATTGTTAAAGGAAATTAAAACTACGCTAATTCAATATCAGTGCTGGGTGGATTGTCATGTTTATTATTTCTTATGCCAAAGCAAATTTATCAGCTATATTTGCTTTGCTCTTAGAAAATAATAAGTCACATAGTGAGTTTCAAAGGATAAAGCATTATTTAGTTGTTTACTTACCATCAATGCCTCCTAGCAGGTTAGCCAGGTTATTCTTGTCAATAGTCTGGAAGGTGATGCCAACAACATGACAGACAAACTTCCTGATAGAATCATGGAAACCATTGATACGGTTGCAAAGCTCCGGCATCTGGTGCACTCTGTTCCAGAACTGGGCAAAGTCACATTGTTCTAGGATATCAGCCAAGTATTTTATTTGAGATATTGTTTCATTCTCAGTCTGAAATGAAAAGCAAAAGCTTTAGAGATGCTATTCATTTTAAATAGCAGCATTTGAAAATACTTAGGACAAAAATAATAACTAAAATTTATAAACAATAGCAAAAGTACAATCAGAATGTTAGTAAGTATACAGTATCATTCATGAGTTACTAATAGCTGTACTTTGAAAGTCTGATTTCCCTTACCACAGATTCCAAGAGGAGACACTTGCACAGTGTAAAGTCAGTGTGCGGGAAGTTAGTCAGTGCTTTAAGAAGGATTTGACATGTGATATCGGCGTTGAACTTCTCAGGATTGAACTGATATAATTTTAATACAGCCAGATTGGCTTCCAAATCGTATGTGTTCTCTTTCGACTGCAGCTCCACATATCGCTCGAGTGTTTGGAGGTTAGCTGGGTTATACCTGAATATCAAAAAGAAAAGTATAAATCGGCTACTCCAGGCATTTAATTAAAGAAACCTGACAAAGTTGATGAGTGGCAGCCGTATGACTTGTTTACCTTTCTATACTCTTCAGTATTCCGGCAACAGTTTGTTTCATAGTTTCAGCCATTATTGGAGGTATCAGATAATAATAACCACACAGACACACTATTATTTTTCTAGACGAATAACAGGAATCTAATCTAACTAAGCAAAGAAAAAGAAACCTATATCCTGAATCCACGCTGTTGTGCGTGGCTGTCACTTGCTTGTCAGTCAACTTCAACTTCTTCCTAGATGGCTCTGCATCTGGATTGACGCAATTCTGCCTTTGCAGTCAAGTCTGACAGTTATTGTATTCTCTTTGGTTGGTTTGACACCTGTTTGACAGTACTGACTGCGCTTTTCAATGAAACTGCCACACAAACCCAAACAGGGATGTTAATCAAAAACCAATAAGGAGGTTCTACCTAGCTTTTTTTCTCGATGGTCAAATCAAACAGAACCAGAAGAAGTAGAAGTGTTTGTGTTACCACATTTATTTATATACTTCTTCCATGACTTCTTCCCCTAGATTTTAACCAAAACTCATCACAATTTTAAAGTAGGTAGGTAACCTAATTTATTGTTCTAGACATAGACATAGTAATAATTTCTAGATTTTTTTTCCCACCCTGCATTGTACCTACCTACGTAACAAACATTGTTCATTTAGCCATAGCCTGGAATTAATGGGGGAATTAAATATTCCACCGGAACAGAAATAGGTGAATCTTTTTCTATTCCAGCGTTCCAGCATATAATGCTGTTTAAAGATGTCGAATAATTTGTATCTGTCTTCAGCTAGATACGATTATACGATGTCCAGCTGTGGACTTATATAGGCTGTTGGGAAGGTGGCATTATCGCTGGTAGGTTCCCTTGTTAGGTGTTATCCTATCCCCGCGCTGGCTGGCTGAGTAGGAGGAATCGACTCTTACGCGCTACATTGCCACGGAGCGCGGGTTTCGAAATGAAACGAATGGTATTAGAACACGCGGCAGCGTGTTCAAGTTCAAGCAAAGGAACGCGCCGAGTGTATCATTACACGAACCACTTGGTGCCACTTTTGACCCTTCTATAACTCAAAACATCTTTAACGTAAACACATAAAACTACGTCTGTTTAATTATATCCATATGGACATGTAGAAGCCCAAATTTTATGAAGCTAGCTCAAACGGTTACAAAGATATGAAGGTCAAAAAGTCGTAAAAATTCACACTGACTGACTGACATACATACTATAGTACCTAAATCTAACCTACTTCCAGATGACCTAGAAGGATGAAATTTGGAATCCAGCTCGGTAATTGTGTGTAAGCGTTTTTATCAGAATAAAAAAGTTGTTGAATAAATTTATAAAATGACTGATGTAATGAAAACTGGCCAAGTCAAATCTAACCTACATATATCCTTCGCGCCGCATCGCTACTGAGCGGTCGTGTATAGAGCTCGGTCGCGAAATTGTTCGATCGTAATCATGACGTCGAGCACAGTTAAATGTGCAAGTTGCAATGTTGTTATTGACGAAGTTTTAGCGTTTATTACCAATAAAATTGATGTGATGGATGAAGAAAGTTTGGTGCGCATTTGTGTGTCCGCTTTTAAAATGGAAGAGGTAGAGAAGTCGAAAAATCTCCTGTTTGACTCCATTACTACTAATATACGGAAGATAATGAGGAAGAAGAAAAGCGAGGGGAAGACACAAAGAGACTTAGAAGATATTATTACAGTTCTCAAAAGTCTAGATCCTGAGTCGATACCGATTTTTGTGGCTAAAGAACTGCACCGTTTGCCTCCTGTGCTTTTTGATCACTTGGACTGCTCGGCGCTATTGAAGGACATAACTCTATTGAAAGCGCAGATGGAGAGTATCAAAACCACGTACGTCACTACTGAACAGCTACGTAATTTGGAAACTAAGCTGCATTCTAATAGATACGACTCTATTGTTGATACTCCTATTCAGCATCGCTACGATCGTTTTGTCTCTACCCGCGCACGCGGCGCAAATTTATTAAATAGTGGGCCGATGGCAATCGCCTCCATGGCAGAGACAACCAGCCCGCCGCGGTCAATGTCCCCGCCGCCGCCGGTCGTTGAACCTACTCCGGCCCGAGCGCGCACGGAGCGCTCGCGTGTAATTCGGGTCGGCTCGGCAAGCCCTGGCGCTAGCGCCACAGCGCGCGACATAGTCACTACACGCGAGTGCGCGCAGCCGTGTGTGAGTCACTCAAGCTCAACAGGAGCTGCCGCTGCCGCCGCCGCTGCCACCATTACAGAAGATGCTGTGCATGAGTCAACATCGTTGCAGACAGGGCCCGCATCATCGAGTGGGGCACAATGTAAAAATGAGGGACAGAAAGAGGAGTTACCTTTTCAAAATAAATCCTCTTTTGCTGAGGTAGGAAGAGCAAGGGGTTTATGGCATTTACCGGAAAGGGAAGAAGATTGGAAATTAGTGCAGAGAAGGCGCCTAAAAAATAGATTTACTACGAGTAAAGGAAAGGCCAGTTTGGATCAAAATAGTAAATTTAAAGCTGCTGATACTAAAATCCCGCTCTTTATTAGCAATGTACATAAAGATGTCTCGGAGGCCGATATTGTAGAATATATTTTGACAAAAACACAAGAAAAAGTGTCTCCTATCAAAATAAAAATGGCTAAGGAGCGAAATTACAACGCCTATAAATTTTTTGTTAGCAAGCATACAGTACAAACATTTCTGGATGCTACTTTATGGCCTAGAGGAATATCGTTCAGGCGTTTTGTTAACCTGACGAACGAGTACCGCCAGCAGGTGTCTGCTGGAGAGAGGCAATCACATAGCGCTCATAATGGATAGCACACCTAACACGAAGTTCGTCTCATTTAACTGTAAATCGCTCAAGCGATCCATAGATGGTGTTCGAAGTCTCTGCAGGCAGGCGGATGTTATCGCACTGCAGGAGACTTGGTTGCTGCCGCATGATTTGTCTATGTTGACAACTGTAGCTGACGAGTTCGGGTGCACCGGGACTTCTGCGGTCGACACGTCTGCCGGTCTACTACGAGGACGGCCCCACGGCGGGGTCGCCTTACTTTGGAGAAAAAGTGTATTTCGGTCCGTAAGTGTAGTGGAGTGCGACGATGTGCGTTTGACAGCGATACAAGTCAGGTTATGTGATAAATCTTTGATGATATTCAGTGCGTACATGCCTACTAACTGTTACGAGAACTTACCGGACTTTACGCAATGCTTAAGCAAAATAAGTTCAATCATTGAGGATGCTAGAGACACGGACGCTATCTACATATTGGGTAACTTTAATGCACACCCAAAAGAACTATTTTGCAATGAGTTATTAGACTTTTGTGCAGAGCAAAACTGGACGTGTGCAGACATGAATATTTTAGGCGCTGAATCTGGTACATATACTTTTGTCAGTGAGGCTCACGGGTGTGCGAGGTGGTTAGACCACTGTGTCGTGACGGGTGCTGCGCTGTCCTCTATTGGTCGCGTGTGGGTAGAGCACGGGGTGCAGTGGTCTGATCATTTCCCACTTTTTGTGGAATGTAACGTGGGTAAGCTATATGCTAAGCTAGATTTAAACTTGACATCGGTTGTAAATAAAGTTGTATGGGGAGAGCGTAACACGAATCAGATTGATTATTACCATCAGTTATGTAACACTCAACTGAAGGAAATAGATTTTCCATCACAGCTCTCCCATTGTTGTGACGGTCTTTGTAATGACATAGAGCACAGATCTATATTAGATAGTATGTATTTTAAGATAGTTAATATCCTGACAGAAGCTGCAGCATCTTCTTATGAGAGAGGGAGAGCGCGGAGGAGAGGTGGATATGTTGCGGGATGGAACAAATATGTATCAGGTTTGCACAGAGAGGCCAGGTTGAAGTTTTTGATCTGGACTGAAGCTGGTAAACCAACTAGGGGTAGAGTCTATAACGACATGTCTGAGAGCAGAAAGTCCTTTAAAAAACAACTAAAGTGGTGTCAAGACAGACAAGAACAGATTAGGATGGACATTCTTGCCTCTCATCACACGGCCAAAGATTTCAAGCATTTTTGGAAACAAACCAACAAAATGAATGCTAAGCCTGGCCTCCCTGTGAGTGTAAATGATGTTAGTGACCATCACATGATCGCTGAACTCTTTAAAGATCACTTTAGAGTAAAGCCGTCAACGGACTCTACCGCGCCTGGGTCGAATGATGTTGAGACTGTCATGCACAAGAGAACTACAAGTTTTAAAGCCAAGGAAGTTCAAAAAACTATTCAGTCTATGCAACGCGGCAAATCTCCTGGACATGACAGTCTCAGCATTGAGCATCTGAAATACGCGGGTGTTCACCTGCCGCACGTGCTCGCCATGTTTTACAATCTGTGTTTGTGTCATGGGTACTTACCCGAACATATGACCAAAACAATTGTGGTACCGATTGTGAAATGCAAAACGGGAGACGCGTCGGACAGAACCAACTATCGGCCTATCTCGCTGGCGACCATAATGTCAAAGATTCTTGACAGCCTGCTTAATGACGTAATGCTGCGACACGTCCACCTAAACGATGCCCAGTTCGGTTTCAGGGCTGGGCTCTCGACGGAGAGCGCGATCTTATGTCTTAAGCAGGCTGTCAGGTACTACACTGAGAGGAAGACGCCGGTGTACGCATGTTTTCTCGACTTGTCTAAGGCTTTTGATACAGTTCTGTACGATAAGCTTTGGTGCAGGCTGGGGGCGTCGGGTGTGCCGGCGGATATCGTCTCCATACTAAAAAATTGGTATCACTGTCAGCGAAACCAGGTAAGATGGGCGGGTGCGTTGTCCGACGCGTACAGAATGGAGTGCGGGATGAGGCAGGGCGGTATCACATCTCCTCTGCTGTTCAACCTCTATGTTGATGATCTCATCTGCGAGCTCAGCAGCACCCACACCGGTTGTTTTGTAGACGGAGTCGCGGTAAATAACCTGAGTTACGCAGATGACATGGTGCTGCTGGGACCGTCGGTGGGCTCTGTTCGCCAACTGGTAGGAATTTGTGAGGTATATGCGGCTGAACATGGACTGAGCTATAACTCTAAAAAGAGCGAAGTTCTCGTGTTTAAGAGTGATAGAGTTCGACCAGTCCATGTTCCGCCTATTATGCTCAATGGTGCGGCTCTACAAGTAGTTAGGAGTTTCAAATATCTAGGGCATATTGTCACCGAAGATTTGAAAGATGACGAGGACATTGAAAGGGAGCGCAGAGCGCTGGCGATCCGGGGTAACATGCTCGCACGCAGGTTCGCTCGCTGCTCGAGAGAAGTGAAAATCACTCTGTTTAAGGCTTACTGCCAGTCCTTCTACTCGAGCAGTCTATGGATAAACCACACCCGGCGAGCTGCCAGCTCTCTGCGAGTCCAATACAATAATATCTTTAGGATGTTGATGCGGCTGCCTCGCTTTTGCAGCGCATCAGGGATGTTCGCGGAGGCGCGCACGGACGACTTTCATGCGATTACTCGCAAGAAAGTCGCTTCCCTACTCCAGCGTGCGCGAGGCAGCGGCAACGGCATCCTGAAGATGATTATGGCACGGACAGACTGCCCAATTCAAAACAGGTGGATGCGGGTGCTGATGGGCTCCATCTGATCCAAATTTTAATTTTAATTTCTTATAATTTCATTTTTATTGTATAATTCTGGTTCAATTTTAAATTTAATATGACATTTTGTTTAATTCCTTTTATGATGTATTATTGTGTAACTTATAATCTATGAATGTTTAATTTTTTTGTTTATTTTTTAAGTTGTGTGTGTTTTAATTTTATATGGATTTTATAATAATCTGAAATAAACGAATAATAATAATAATATAATGGACTTCGCACTCATTTAGATCTCCATTCTATTTGCCGCGAAGCCCACAGCCAATCATAATTTTTGTATTGAACTTGGCTCTCCTTTTTTACTTTTATGTTTTTGGTGGGATAATTATTAATCTTATCAATTACCAAATTTTTGGGACATATGGGGACGCATAAAGGCAATTTGTTCTTTGAATGCAATACCGGACATGCTAAGACTAGGAGCATGGTACCTATATCTAAGCTTCCGGGTCAACAGGAGAGCTTGTGTCTTCTCTTGAGCAAATCTGTACCACGAAGTAGAGCGCGGGCAAAAATTCTTATTTTGTTTAGGCTTTTAAAATAAACACTTAGACAAGTCAAATTTTATACTATTCATTATTATCAATAAAAACATTATTTTAATGGTCACTTAATTTTTTTATCCACTAGTGTTAGAAGTGAAAAAGAAACCACTAGTACCGTACCGTAGACATTCCATAGTCGGTCGCCGCCCTTTCCCTGCTTGTATTGTATTGCAATATTTTTATGTTCCATCCATCCAGGCATGTTCAACCTGTAGGTATACAAGCGAAGCCGCCCCGGCAGAAACGAGTTAGTAAATCACTTCCTTTCTTTCCTTGACAGTCGTGGAGTCGTGGGTAAATAAATAAAAAACAGGAAAACGAATGAATTAGGTTGGTAGTTGTTGTTTGTTTCTGTTGTGTCATTGCAATTTCCTTTGCTAATAAAGAGTATTACGTTTATAATATATATATATATATATATTATTAACTTTTATAATGTAGGGATTCTTATTTATTTTGAGATTCAAAATATAATAACATGTTCAGTAGCTTTTGGTAGATTTTGTCAGAGTATCTGATAGAAGAAACTCGTATTTAGAAGTGGTCACACTTATCATATCACCAAACACACACACACACTCTGCTTATGTTGTTCTAAATTCTGTCAAAATAAAATATAAATAAATTTATATATTTTTTTCACCAAAGTGTTTTGGTCTATTGGTTTTCTAAGCCTAAAGACGTTTCAGATTAGGTTTCAGTGACAAAAACCTCACAAACATGGATCAAATGCTACCAAGTCCGTACAGTATTGGAATCGGTACTACACCACTCCATCAGCCAGAGGAGGATCAACAGATCTTACCACATGCTATGCAGCATCAGCAATTTCAACAGCAACAACAGCAGCAGTCGCTGGTTAATATGGGCTCCTCACCGCTAGCAGGGTTTGGTTCACTACTCGGCACTCCTCAAAGAAGCATGCATACATATGCCCCAACAGCCAGCTATGCTACTCCGCAACAAATGATGCAGCCTCAAACTCCAGTAAGTGACTCAGTAATCAAGTCACAATTAATTAGTTGTGTCGTGTCCTAATGCTTTACTGCTACAGTTTGAGGACCTAGCTAGGTACTCAAAATTATGACAAATTCAATGGACACTACTGCACATGAAGGGATCTAAATCACAAATCAGTGTATAAGATTATAAACAGCATTTAGTAATATAAAAAAAAAAAACAGAAAATACATTTCTGATAGTAACTTCCCTGTTCTGCTGATAAGCCAGAACAGAGACTACTTGACTATTGGTTTGCTTTTAATGAGTGATTTATTATGTGTGTAAACTAATTAAATTCAAATTTTCCAGCAAAACATGATGTCCCCAATGATTACAACAGCTAGCTTAGCTGGACAGCCGCTGCTCAGCCAGGCTAGTCCAGCTCCTATGACCCCAATGACTCCACATTCTGCAGATCCTGGTATACTACCCCAGTTACAGTGAGTTATTTACATCACTATTAATCCATCCTTACTAAATCATAATATGAGAAAGTAAAGTCACAGTCCACAACCTCTTCAGGATGAGCTGATAATTATATGTATGCACATACACATTATCCTGTAAAATAAGTGCTAGCTGCAGAGACTAGTAAATTGCAAATTTTTGTTACAGAAACATTGTTTCAACTGTCAACCTGAACTGCAAATTAGACCTGAAAAAGATAGCACTCCATGCTCGTAATGCAGAATATAACCCTAAGAGATTTGCAGCAGTGATCATGCGAATCAGAGAACCCAGAACCACAGCACTTATCTTTTCATCTGGAAAGATGGTCTGCACTGGAGCTAAGAGTGAAGAAGACTCTCGATTGGCTGCAAGGAAATATGCTAGAATTATCCAGAAACTTGGATTTGTGGTGAGTAGAATTTTAATGTGTCTGTCATCTACGACAGCAATATTGCTAGTAGGAAAATAATAAATTGTATTTGTATATTTCAGGCAAAGTTTTTAGACTTCAAAATTCAAAACATGGTCGGAAGTTGTGATGTTAAATTTCCTATAAGACTGGAAGGTTTAGTGCTTACACATGGACAGTTCAGCTCCTATGAACCAGAACTGTTTCCTGGACTCATTTACAGAATGGTGAAGCCAAGAATTGTATTGCTAATTTTTGTCTCAGGAAAGGTTGTATTAACTGGTGCCAAAGTAAGAGAAGAAATCTATGAGGCATTTGATAATATTTACCCAATTTTGAAGAGTTTTAAGAAGCAGTAACCTGTTTATTAGTTATATTTTTATGTAAGTCACCATACTTTAAAGACAGTTAAGTACTTTTAATTTACATGTACATAAGTTATAACATTTCTTTTACCTGCATTGGAACTACCTTTTGGATATTTAAAATATATATATATCTGATAATTAACAGTAAAAGTATGTGATTCAAAGATATCCAAGTCCGTCAAGGCTTGAATTGAAGTTGGTTTATGTATGAAAGTGCATTTGTTCTGAGTAGGTACTGTAAATTTCTAAAGTTTATTAAAATTATTTTGAAAAAATATGTTATTACATTACTTTTTGTTATTTAATAGGTAGGCATGACTGAAATATTTCTATGCCAACAACCAACCAAATTTATTTTATAGAAACCTCAACAGTGCCTCTTGCATCCTGTAAAAATCATGTAAAAATGTTGGTATAAAAGATATGGGACCATATGACTAACATTAAATGAGGCCACAAAGTCTAGTTCGGTACCAATGACTGCAAGCCGAACTGTGCAAAGTGTGCAAGGCCAGCCACCTAGCATAACTTTTATTTACCTACATATTCTGTGCTGTGTGCCCAAGATTCATTTCGTCGTCTCGGGGGGAAAAAAGTGTGAACGAACGAAATCATTTTCCCTATAATGACAGTGACATCCGAACTGTAACATAACTCAGACCACGGAGAAAGACTCAGACGTACCTTGCATTCTCGATAATGCATCCGCTTATAATAACGTCCTTCCGGTTCTCAGGTCAGGAGCAAACTCATTAAGCTGAGAGTCCTTAGGAAGTAGTTTCATTTTATCTGAATTATGTGGAAAGATCAAGAAGCATGCATCCTTCTTTGTGTTGTTTTCCACATAATAAATGCTGGAAAATCCACACAGCATCATCTAGCCCCAAGGTAAGCAGAGCTTGTGTTATGGGTACTAGATGAGATGACTGATATACTTAATACAATAGATTACATAGATAGATATTTTTTTATTATACATATAACGACCAGAACACCCGGAACAAAGATCTTACACACAATTGTTCCGAGGCGCGAATCGAACCCGCAAATTATCTATTCAAAAAAATAATTTTTTTATCGATATTTAGGTATAGAAAATAATTAATTTCTATATTAAATATATATTTATTTTTCTAAATTATATATGTAGCATAGAATGTAATTATTTTCTATCATACACATAAACGAAGTTTTTGACTCTTGTCTTGACATGGACACTGGTAGGTTGTGGCAACACAGCGAGCCGTGAAATAAGAAGTTGAAGTTAATGAACGACCGATAGACGCAGACAAGACAGACAGACGACAATAATTGCCAAAGTGGAAGTGCCGACTGCGTTGCTTTGCTTGCTTTGATTTTGCAAAAGATCTTCATTTATTTTTCTCTATTCGAATCGAAATCTGATCGTAGGGTAATAAAAAAGAAACGCATGTGGAAATACAGCGCTATCTTTTAAACACTAAATAATGGTGAGTACCTATCCATTTCCACGCATACATTCACAAGAAGATGAACTGAAAGGTACTCTATTTACAATAATTTGTAGGATCCTGTGAACGGGTCTGGCTCGCCTGGCCTTATGACGGCTCCACCGCTTCTGCCGCCCGGCTTGTTGGCTGGACTGCCTCCTATAACATCAGCTGTAGCCATGCCCCCTGTTCCTGGTCTACCGCCAAACCTGGCGACAATGCCACAAATGGGATATCCACCAATGCTGCCTCCTTTTACTATGCCACCACCTGGGTTTCCTGGATATAAGGTAACTTTTGATTATTAAATGTTTATTCAATCTCCCAGTTCACTAAAATTCACCACCAACATTATTCATAAATCTTGGTAGTTTTGAATCTGTCAACCAATACTAGACATTTTAAAAACATAAATTTCAAATTGCTGTATTACTTTTCCTTTCAGGATGCTCATGCACCAGCTCCTGACATAGCCCCGATGGCAAACCAAAGTTCTCCATGGTCAGAACACAAAGCACCTGATGGTCGCACATATTACTACAATTCTGTTTCTAAACAGAGTTTATGGGAAAAGCCAGATGATTTGAAGTCTTCTGCAGAGGTAAGTTATTAGACTTGGCTTCTACATATACTCTTACATAGTCCCAGACACAACCAGCAGAGGTTTATTTTGCTTGGTTCCTACTTCAGTTTAAAGAATTTTATTACTCAAAAGCTTACTCTCATATATAGACCGAAACACAAGATAGACATAGACATGACCCCATTGACCCAATCATGGACACTAAACTAACCGGAAGTAAGGGCAGTAATTTTGCTTCCACACACTACACATCTGACCAAAACCAGAAACCCCTTTGCTGGGTTCAAGAATTCCCTGCCTCCAGACAAAATATTGATGTCATATAAATACACTACTCAACAAAGTCTAGGGAACAAGCAATAATACTTCAACTTTTTTGTGAAAACTCGTAAAAAAGTACTGGTCACTAAAATTTATAAATTAAGGCTGGAAGAGGAATAAATCATTTGTTCGAAATTCAAAAAAAATTAAAACAAAAGTGCAAAAGCTTTTCAAAATAAGAAGGAAAAACCGAACTTGGTCGCAGAGTAAGGGGTCTGCTAGCATAAAGTTGTTGTGATTTTTGTCATGTATCGATTTTTTTCTTGTGAAAAACCATTACTGCTACCTTTTTCGATATTTTTGAAACTCTAAGCGTTATGTCACGTCGTCATTTAACGCGGGAAGAGATGCTTAGGGCTGTGGGTATGTTGGAAGCTAGACGCAGTCAACGCGATATCGCGGCCGCTGTTCACACACATCCAAGCGTAATTTGCCGATTATGGGCACGCTACAGGGCTACAGGAGATGTAGCCGAACGTCACCGAGGAAGATACAGGGTCACTACCCAGAGACAAGATCGATTTCTGCAAAATGCTGCAAGAAGGCAGCCCCAGATTACAGCTCGCCAGTTGGTAGGAAGACTCCAGTCCCAGCACCAAGTGGTTATCAGTGACCAAACTGCCAGGAGAAGATTACATGAAGTCAATCTCCGCGCTCGCAGACCATTAAGAGTTCCAGCTTTGCGACGTGGAAATCGAGGGCGTCGTTTATTGTGGGCTAATGCACATTTGCGATGGACCGACAATCAGTGGGCACGTGTTCTCTTTTCCGATGAGTCTCGCTTCGGATTTCATCCTGATTCAAGGAGAGTGCGTGTTTGGCGTCACAAGGTCGCCAAAGTAGACTCCGAAATCCTCAGGAAGTTCATCCTTATCAAGGCGGAACGATCATGGTGTGGGCTGGAATTCGCCTGGGTGGGAGAACTGATCTCGTTCGCATACGAGGCAATTTGAACGCAGAGCAATACATTGAACAGGTAGTGCATCCTATGGTCATCCCCCACCACCAGCAGTTTGGCCAAGATTTCGTGTTCATGCAGGATAATGCACGCCCACACACCGCAAGACAGGTGATGAATGTGTTCAGCGAGCACAATATCACGGTATTAGAGTGGCCTGCTCAGTCCGCCGATCTCAATCCAATTGAGCATGCATGGGATTTACTCGGAAGAAGAGCTTTCAGTGATTTTCCTCAAAATTTGAACACGGGAGAAGAACTTTTTTCGCATCTCTCCAGAATATGGAGCCTTATTCCACAGGCGACAATTGATAACTTGATACTCAGCATGCCACGCCGATGTAGAGCCGTGGCTAATGCCCTGGGAGGTCCAACGGATTATTAAACAGCTGCAAATAATGTTTTTTCATTTAATTTCCACGTAAGCGTCATATGTTTTTGTAATTTGAAGAATTTTTTTTTTTGGTTTAGGCACTATTTCAGTTTTTTATATTAAACCTTAATTTTTTACATGAACGCTTTTTATTTAATTGCATAACTGAAATCAAAAATAAATTTCGCTTCTTTTGATGTATATCATCTGGGACAAAAAAAAGTTGAATTAAAAGTATACACTAAAATATCCTTGTTCCCTAGACTTTGTTGAGTAGTGTAGTTAAGTAAAAAATTATAAATATCTTATCTGAATAAAAGGTTTGAAATCAATGAATATTTTGCCAACAGAAACTGCTGTCTTCATGTGTGTGGAAAGAATACACAACAGATGCTGGACGAGTGTATTATCATAATATTGAGACTAAGGAGTCCAGTTGGGTGGTGCCGCCTGAACTGCAGGAGATTAAGGACCAAATTGCTATTGAGGAAGCACAGTAATTATAATTTATACTATTGCAGAGTAGGCTATGTGTTTCAAGGATACAATATTATCTGTGTAAATAATGAATGTTACAAATTGCTGTGAAACTTGACATCTATTCTGATCTCAGTTCTTTTATTGGTATATGAATGAATGAGAATTACTACAGTTTTGTGAGATAAAGATCTTCCTATAGTTGACCTGCTTCACACTGCTGATCATTTCCGATCTTTTAAGGCTCCCACACACATTGCCGCCGGCACCTTTGCCCGGTGTGCCGGCCGCATTTTTTTTCAAACATCACATATACTTTGTATATATTTCAAGGGCCATGAATGCAGAGGAAACTTTGACAGCTGATGTTCCCCTCCCAGAGGAATCTTCAACGGGTAGTTCAGCTCTTGATGAAGCCATGGCTAAGACGCTAGCATCCATTGACCCCACACTTGCTACTAACATACCTATTCCGGAAGAGAGTAAGTATATTTTTGGGCTTGAATGGACAGATTGTTACGGCGATTTCACACAGCTTAATTAATGTTGTTGACAATAAGGTGCAGCTGGCTAAAATCCTACGACGCAGGTGGTTGTATGTTCGATCCCGCTGCGGGGCAAACATTTGTTTTATTTGAGTTGATGGTGATAAATATTCACAATAAATGGGCGGTTGCTCTATTGTCTGAACTGCGATTCAATAAGATTTTAATGATTTCCTACGAAATAATCTGTAGCCGAAAAATGTCTTAGGCATTGTGGACCTAAAACTACGACAAAATATGGACTCTACGGTTATTATTATAATAATCTAGTCTTGCTATACACTACTTGCTTACATAAATTATCTATTTTGGTCTGACTGAAGTTTTCGAGATGCAACAAAAAACTACTTCCAAAAATACTTTATCGCTTCATCATTAGGTATTGATTACAATAAAAGCTTCGAAAATCAACATTTTATTGAACCATGTAGGTTTGCGAGTTTGAATAGGTAGGATAGGAACTTATCACATAGTAGCCTTTAGTAGCTATAATATATACAATGTGTATTGTCGAAACTTGATCAAACGAGATGTGCGAATACACAACATATATTTATCGATAAAAAACAAAAAATAAAAAATTATATGATACCTATCTCAAAAATAAAGCCGATTTAATAATTTTTTTAATGAAAACTAATTCATCTGGTTTTTTCTTCGTTTCTTTTTGAGTAAACGGTGTATTTTATTCAAAGTAGTCTCATTTGCAAGCTAGATAGTCTACCTAGCTAATAAAATAAGAAAACAATACAATTTCCGTACATATGCCTAGTATAATCAATATTTCTCTCGTTTGATTTAGGTTCGACAATACACATTGTATATATATATATATATATATATATATATATATATTGTGATGACGTGCCTGTGTCACTCACGTAACCATTGGTGTCTCGGAGTAACATACTTCGCCAGGAAGTGTGTTATTATACCATGCATTATTTGTTTGATGAAATTTCACAGTAAATCCAGAAGAAATTGTGGCACCGCCATTAAATAGCGACAGCCAGGACCCAATACCAGAATACAAAGACAAGAAAGAAGCTATTGAAGCTTTCAAAGAACTGCTCAAAGATAAGGTATGTCTACAAACTATTTAATTAATTAATTAGAACGCCACAATCACCAATTACACTAATAACTATATACATAGGTATACTAGCTTCCTGCCAAATTTCATTATGATCAGTTCAGCCGCTTAGGCGTGAAAAGGTAACACAGACAGAGTTACTTAGAATTTATAATAATAGTATAGATTTAAATATTTCTGAACTTTGACATGTTCTTTGTTTTATACGAAAAATTAAAACGGATTTTTCCTAATGGAATTAGACCACCTCGAGTTTATTCTATATCTATCATCAAGATCGGACATAATTTGGCGAAAATATCGAGTAACTTAAACATACATAAACAAACAAACATACGGCGGAATTAAGAACCGCCACCGCCTCCTTTTGTTTTTCGTCGGTTGATAAATGAAAATATTATTTTCTTGCAGAATATAGCGTCAAACGCAACATGGGAACAATGCGTGAAGATCATTTCAAAGGACCCAAGATACAACATATTTAAAAAGCTCAATGAAAAAAAGCAAGCCTTCAATGCATACAAAACGCAGAAGTTGAAGGATGAAAGAGAAGAGGCTAGGTACCTATTATTTTTTCTACTCTCTAGTGCAGTTATTGGTTAACTAATTTCTGGTTGCAGCTACGCCCGCTTTGTTTCTATAGAAATGTCTAATGAACCTCACGAAAGGTTCTTTCTATCCCGTGGGATAGAATTGCATTGAATGGTATTTATGGAATAAAGACTAGCTTATGTTTTATCCCGGAGCTGGAATTATCTTTATGCAAAATTCAAAATTTCAGCACGATCCGTTAAGTAGTTTTTGCTTGATATAGTAACCAACATCCCTAAATACAAACTTTAGCGTTTATAATATTAGTAGGATTAAATAAATAAATAATTCTGGACAATTCACACAGCATTATCTAGCCCCATGGTAAGCAGAGCTTGTGTTATGGGTACTAGATAACTGATATTATATACATAATAAAATAAATTACATAGATAGATATTTTTTTGATCATACATAGAAAATGACCAGAACACCCGGAACAAATATCTGCAGATCGTACACACAATTGTTCCGAGGCGGGAATCGACCCCGCAACCTCCTGCGTCGCAGGCGGACCTTCGTCCACCGCGCCACATCGGTCGTCGATTTATTTATTTTCAGCCCGTTTTGTACAACTGCAGGACATTTCTATATATAGGTATTAAAAAAAGAATAATTGATCCATGTATTAGGTATTACATTAAATTTTTATTACATATACCATGATCTCGGGCCATGAAGTGACCCGGTCCTTTGGAAGGCTTGCGTGGGGCCGAAGCCAACAGCACAGAAGCCCCTTGAAAAGTTAATCTAAAGGCGATGGCTACACATAGCGGGAATCATTCTCGGGTGCACAATATGATACACCCAGAGATGGTATCCGCCATCCGCCGTGTAGAGACTACTGCAAAGAAAAATGAAAGGAATAAAACCAGGCTATTGTGATGGATGGATGGACTGGGTAATCGGGCTATACATTGCGGACGTCTGCCATAAACAAGTCAATCGTTATTACTAGCTGCGCCCCGCGGTTTCACCCGCGTGATGATAGATATGTTGG
Source organism: Eupithecia abbreviata (assembly GCA_943735965.1). Taxonomy (NCBI): domain Eukaryota; kingdom Metazoa; phylum Arthropoda; class Insecta; order Lepidoptera; family Geometridae; genus Eupithecia; species Eupithecia abbreviata. Next base: position 6,896,567 of record OX030982.1, on the reverse strand, counting down.
ATAATTATACAATAGTATCATTATGAATTGTAGCCTGACATGTAAGCTATATTATTGTGAGGTTTCACCAAAATCCATTCAGTAGTTTTCAAACAACCTCACAAACTTTCGAGTTTATAATATTAGTAGGATCTAGTACCTACCCATAACACAAGCTCTGCTTATAATAATAAATAAATAAATTGGCATATAAAGCATTGGGCTTAATGATCTTTTGTGAATTGTACGATATTATTTATTTATTTATTCCAGGTCTAGTCCACCTGCATCTTTGCGAAATTTTGGCCCAATCCGTTCAGTAATTTTGGCCTGTAGAAGTAACAAACGGATGTCCAAACTTATACATTTATAATATTAGTATGATTTGATTACTTACATACTCCCGTGGCTCATCGACCCAAAGTGAATCCTTAACTTCGTGAAATCTATCCTACTAATATTATAAAAGTCAAAGTATGGATGGATGGATGTTTGTTACTCTTTCACGTAAAAACTACTGAATGGATTTTAATGAAATTTCACAATAATATAGCGTACATATCAGAATAACACATAGACTACAATTCATAAAGATATATAGTATACTATCCAAAATATCTATCACCAAGCGGTTGAAACCGCGGGGCGCAGCTAGTATTATATATATCAGCGTAATTTTAAAAACCTTTTGTTGTTCCACAGATTGAAAACAAAGAAGAATCGCGAGACTTTAGAAAAGTTCCTGTTATCGTGCCAGCGAGTGACGTCTGCAACAAAATTCTACAAATGTGAAGAAATGTTTTGTAATCATGATGTAAGTAAATTTTTATGAGAATAATGACGTCTCAGGTTCAAATCCCGGGTTCGGCCAAAGTTTTTGTCGGGATATTTCTTGCAAGAAAAATTCATAATCTCAAAAAAAAAACTCAATAGCATTTTTCTTTAGGCTTACAAAATAAGCACTTAGACAAGTCAAATTTTATACTGTTCATTATTATCAAATAACATTATTTTAATAACAGCCCGGAATCAGGAAGTTGGCGGTGTTACACCCCCGTGCCTCGGAACGCACATTAAGCCGTTGGTCCTACGCCTGACTTCTCCCCGTTCTTCTTGGTATCCCGTCCCATAGGATTATGAAAGTATGGGAATAGAAAGTGTATCTATGTTTGCGCACACACGGGTTCTGACTGAAAACCAGCGCTCTTTCACAAATGACCTGGGTTATTGTGATAGAGCAACAAGCTGAGTCAGGACCTATTAGACCTATACACGCGCGCTTATCCACTTTCTGTGAGGGCTACTTAGTACCATATGCGATACTACTTACATTTTGTATCTTCACTTTCTTTCTTTCTATGATATGTCCTGCACACCTGGCTAGTTTCCGTTGCGACTGTTCGCCATTGCCGACATCATCAAATTATTCAGTGCAGTTACTTATTGATAAGAATTTCTTATAAGTCAAACACAATATACATTATACATAAGTAAAAAAATACAGAACAAAATAAGACAATTATTTATAAAATAGTGTAAGAATAAGTGCGGAAATAATTTTCTAGTTTCAATAATGGATTAATATTTAAAATGTTATATGAAGTGTGGATCTGCGACATCGGCGTCATCTCATTTGTCATCGAAGAACTCTTGTAAACTATAGTATGCCCTGTCTGTATTATAGTAAAATCTAAATAAATTATGAGCTTTATGAAACTATTTCCGTTTAAACTCTTAGGTTCAATCTATGTTTATCTATACTATGGTAAGTACTCAAACGCTACACCATTTCGATTAAAAACGTCTTATAAAACTCTTTTAACAGATATGGCGATGTGTACCGGAATCCGATAGAAGAGACATTTTCGAAGACTCGCTATTCACCATCACAAAACGTGAAAAGGAAGAAGCTAAAACTCTCAAGAAACGTAATATGAAAATGCTGGCACAAGTAAGTTTCAGTTTACCAATTTGTTTCAAGTTAAAAAAGCAAGTTGACTTTGCCTTGAACTTTTCCAAAATTAATTAACTTTTTGTGTCCTTAACTGTCTCTGTATGTGTATCTTTATTTTCATTATATTTTACATGGATTATTATTGTTTATTTATTTCTACCGTGTAGGTACGCATGTTACACTTGATGTCGTTAAGTTCTAAGCTTTAAAAGTATATTACAATTTTATTATATAACATTATTACCTCTTTCTATGACAAATCATTCACTGTATAAGCTACCCGGAATGCTCTCCGTCTGGACATCAGATGTGCAAAATCACTCCCTATCTTCAAAAAACTGCTGCATCAGCATTATTTATCCATATGAAATATTGATAGCCTTATCTTATGTCTATGTAAGTTTATAATGTTTGTAATGTAGGTATTTCGTGTATTTGTTACCAATTATTTATTAAAGTGCCACCGTCTATATTGTTCGTTCATGTCCAGTCCATCCCAAGGTTGCCTGGAAGAGATCGCTCTCAGCGATAAGGCCGCCCTTTATACCTTTATTCTAAGTTTTTATCTCTGTATTATTTTCTATTTTGTGTGGTGTAAAAAAGTGTTATCTATCTATCTATCATTATTAGTACATATATGATTTTAGAATAAGGTATTTGCTTAAGATAACATGCATGATATGCTATTGAGGGTTAATTACAAGTTTCCATGTATATTATATAGTGTATTATTTTATTTTCGTATCTCATATACGGGAGTGACATAGTCAATTTCTGACAAAACTCCATTATAATTAAAAATATAAAAAATATATATGTTTAAACCTTTTTTTGTGTGTCCTTAGGTTTTAGAAAATATGAGCATGATATATTACCACAGTACGTGGAGTGAAGCTCAGGTGTTACTTCTAGAAAATTCCTCTTTCAAAAATGACGTCAGTTTATTGGCAATGGATAAAGAAGATGCGCTTATTGGTAAGTTGGCATGTCCTAATAGGACTTAATTATTTTTGCTGGTTAAATGACTGAGACTTCATTTAAGAGTATATATGTTTGCAGTTTTCGAACAGCACATAAGAAACTTGGAAGCTGAATATCTAGCTGAGCGAGAAGCAATTAAGAAAAGGAATAAGCGACAACAGAGGAAGAATAGAGACAACTTCTTGGTAAGTAACAGAAAAACTGGCAAACGATGAGTTCCGAACTAAAAACACCGAAAAATCACATATGTACAAAAAACGTTATTTGTTATACTTATAATTTAACTTGCGCAGCATATTGCCATTCAGCGGCGCAATGCAGCCAGCGTATTAGTGACCCTTCCGACTGGTATTAATTGACATGGATCAGTTGAGCTACCGGTAGATTGTTTGCAACAAACAGTCGGCAGTTCGCTCAATGTATTTTGCTTGTTTCAATTGTAAATATACGGTTAAATATTATAATAACTAAACATAATCCAACTATTTTTGAAATAACTACAGTCAAAAGACCTACTTTTTGAAATACCTACAGATCGTTTCACAGAATTTCAGAAAAAAAAAATGTAATGTGTATTGTTGATGTAATGTAATGCAATTTTTTTTTATTTAATATTCGATTTGAGTGTTTGAGTTTAGCCTCCGCCAGGCGTAGCAAGGGGCAGGCACTGCGCGGCTGAGGTCGCAATGCAGAGTGCATCCCCAGAAACTTTATAATTTTTTTGATTAATCCAGCACGTAGTATTCGAAAATTGTTGGCGCTACCCTCATTATATAAAAAATCCAGCGCAGGTCGCAGTATTGATAAACTGTAGGTGAGTCGTCCATTAGATGTTTGATACATAGTGCAAACATCCAATATCTTAAAAAAACATTAGACTGATCGTTCCATAGTGCAATTAATTTTAGTTTATTAAAAATTAAGTAAGTTAAACAGTAGTTGAGTCGGCCAACAACGCGTTATGAAAATAATGTGAATCGACCGTAGTCATTTCGAGAGAAGTTAGAATAAGTTTAGTTATAATAATATGTAACCAAATATGTGTGTCTAATCCTAATTTGTTTCTATTATTTGATTGTTATTTTGTAAAGTATTTATTTTAATATAATTTTAACCTGGATTACAGAACAACGGTAATGTAAATTTTAAAAGATTATTTTCTGTCTTGGACATGGTACTTTTTTTTTAATTTAATTTTTCTATAGACTTTGCTGGATTTGCTGCACGAAGAAGGGAAGCTCACTTCAATGTCTCTTTGGGTTGAGCTGTATCCTGTCATCTCGGCTGATATGCGATTCTCTGCTATGCTCGGTAAGATATAAATATTAATCCTACTAATAGTTTAAACACTAAATTTTATTGGTTTGAATGAATGAAAGTGTGTAAGTCCAGTAACAAAATGGTTCTGCCTGAGCGTTGGATGACTTAGCATGCTAGCAACCAACGCTGGATTCACGCAATAACTACTGAATGGATCGGGCTTTAATTTTGCATACAGGTAGTTCCAGGCCCGGAATTAAGCATAGGGAAATAACATACTTTTTATCCCATAAATAAGTTCCCGTATTATAGAAATAACCTTAAAATACACAGAAACAACGCATGCGAAGCCGCTGGCAGAAACAAGTAATAAATAATGCGGGATTATCCACACATCCATCATCTAGCCCCAAGCTAAACAGAGCTTATGGGTACTAGAAGACTGATATATTATATCAGTCATCTAGTACCAGTAGTCATCTAGTAGTCAGTGCATATATTATTTGCAATATAATTCATTACATAGGTAGATATTTTTTATGCATAATATAAAATCATAATATACATATATAAATATCATATTTGTTCATAATCCGAGAGTTCTGGGTATTCCCAGAACTCTCGGACGTAACTAATATTATGATCGTACAAATATTTGACCCAAGGCGGGAATCGAATCCTTGGCCTGCCAAATTCATCATTATCATCATCAGCCCCTGTGAGATATAATTGCTGGGTATTAGAAACCTCTCTGTTGTTGCTATTTGTTGCCAATCGTCGTAGGATGCTATTAACAAGTTTTCTTTAAGTTAATACCGAATATTTGTATATCAAACCTATTTAAATTCTATGTCAATATTTTATCTCGTAAAATGTGTAAACAAAGTTTTTTTTTTCTTTTACAGGTCAGAGTGGCTCTACACCTTTAGACTTATTCAAATTCTACGTAGAAAACTTGAAGGCTCGCTTCCACGACGAGAAGAAAATTATAAAAGAGATATTAAAGGAAAAGGACTTTGACGTGAAACCTGACACCACTTTCGAGCAGTTTGCGACCGTTGTTTGTGAGGACAGTAAGTCTGCTTCATTGGACGCCGGCAACGTAAAGCTTACCTACAATGCTTTGCTAGAAAAGGTTCGTATTGGCATCGTTCTATTCTAATCTTAATATCTTTAGTCGTACCTCAACCACAATTTTACCTCCAAACGCGTTTAGGTATGCTTGATCGTAAAAAGCTCTTTACTCGAACTAACCTTCAAATTTTTTCTGTAAAAGAAATGAACTCTGATGATGTCATCGCTAGGTAAGCGACCTACCTTGAATGCTCCTCAAAAGAGCTTGTTCATCATCATCATCAGGTGGTCATCAACATTCGACTCAACATTGTCTATGTTGTTGAATGCGGGCAGGAATCGAACTAGAGTTCTTTCTTCCGGTTTCTACGTCGAGGAAAGCTTTCCTCAAGTCATGTGCTGTCGCTATGAGAGCCTTGCAGGCTTCTCAAGAGCGGTTTATTTATCGGCATACGCCTATTGGCTATTCTGATCATCCTGGGTGATGGCATCGGGCTTCTCTAGGAGTTCCCGGGGCTGAGTTCGCCACGGAGTTTTTGCATCCGAGAGCTTGTTATTTATGCTAGACTTTGGATACTATGTCAATGACATTTATGACGATGAAGCGTACTAACGACTAAGCATACCGAACTGTTGTACCGAAATGTTTTGAAGGAATGCACGAGGCATTTCAGACGAGTTTGAGTGAAGGATTAGTTCAAGAATTGTCTAAAGATATGCGTTTAAGCCAACACTGACTCTGAGATAATGTCGCTATCTATAAATGAAAATCGGTCAAGCATTTCTAGAAATTACCCCTACATGACTGTAATATTGTAGCTCTTAAACAGATGACTTTATCGAGAGTTCCAAAGTTAACATGGTCGAAAATAAAATCGCGATCAGAGGTTTCTAATTTTGTAAAATTTACTTGTGTAGAGTAGAGTACTTATCTACACTAATAATATAAATAAATAAATATGAAAAGAACCTTATTTTTGTGAGCGTTAAAAATTGCACTATTTACTACGCTACATAATAACAATATCTCTATACGTGTTTTAGGCGGAGGCGAGAAACAAAGAAAAGATAAAAGAAGAGACTAAAGCTCAAAAGAAACTTGAGACTGGTTTCAAATGGATACTAACCCAGGCGAACATTGACCCATCGCTGTCCTGGAGCGAAGTTAAAGAGAAGATTGATCTGGAGGCGCCAGAGGTGGTCGCGGTTCAAAGTGAAGAGGAACGGATTCGCATATACAAGGTAATTTACTATGACCAGCCATACCTCACCAGTACTCACGAATGTTCTCTTCTATGTATAAAAATCCCAAATAAGTTAAAATAATGATGACCTCTGTGTACGGGCGAAGGTCCGCCTTCTACACCGAGGTTGCGAGTTCGATTGCCGCCTTGGGACAAATGTTTGTGATCTGATAAATATTTGCCAACAACCATAATAGCTGAAAATGTATACAAATTTCCAAAAACTTGTAATTGCCTGGCATACGCCTAAAACCGCTGTTGAAAGAATGAATGTTCAGCGTTCTTATTCTTGGATTTTGCAATCAATTTTTGCTTGTAGTGACGGCATTAGCTTAAGAAAAGGGCCTTTCTTATTTAGCAACTGGACTTAAGTAGATGATACGCCGCCGCCACCTATTTTTTTATCAGTACAACGGCATTCAAAAGCTTGAAATAGTTATCAGAGTAAGGCCGTGAGATTTATTGAATTTTTTTTTTTGCTTGTATTTTATTTTGTCCTTAAAAGGAGTCCCACTTTCAACTGTGGTCAACATAACATTTATTGTTTTTTAAGGACTACCAACACGACAAAGAAGATAGCTGTATGCACTACCACCACCCTAAACCGAAGAAAGCCAAGCGTTCGAAGAAGAAGAAGCGCTCTCATTCTATCTCTCCTGTAAGTTTTTATGGAACCTTTTGTTTTCTGTATTGCCATTACTTACTACTACAAATAGTATATAGTCAACTAGTGCGGGGACCACCAGTAAATGTGCTTATACATTTTACTGGTGGTCCCCGCACTAGTTATTGTACTATTTAGTGTATTATAATAAATGAATTTTGTTTTATTTTTAATAGCTTGTTTAGTAGGTAATGGTTACAATAGCTATGTCAGTACAATTTCACTGCAGATCCAGGTTTGATCAAATCAGCAGACATAGAGTTATCATAGAAGCAGATTTTGCTTGCAGCTTTGCAAGACTTTAGAAGGATTAGAATTAGCTAGGTACAGTGTGCAGTGGCGTTCATTGTTAGCTAACCCTGTAACGTTTGAATTTGAATGAAGTCAATTTCTATGAATAAAGAACTATATTAAAGTTATAAACTTTCTGCAACATAAAGATTGTAAACCGTTTTATAGAAAAACAAAAAAACAACTGATATATAACGAGATTTCGAAACTGCCAGGGCGGTTAGCAAACGACGAACGCCACTGTACATGACTGCAAAATTCAGTCCAATCCGTTCATAAGTATAAGCGTGAATATTTCATGAATATCCATGTATTTATCCATCCAAACTTTCGCAATTATATTATTAGTATGACGAACACAAAGAAGTTGTAGGAATAACTTAATAACCAGAACTTCTCGTTCGATTCTAAAACTCGTCTACTGATGGTTAACTTTATTCCTGAGCATTAAATAAAGTTAACCTTCGCGGTTTGCCTGAGCAAGCAAAACCGCGGGCAGAAGCATGTATGAGATATTATATGACTCATCTGTTAAAGACATACATCAGTGTCTTTAACAGATGAGTCATATACTGTCATATACATCACTGTGTTCGAAATACGTTATATTATAAGCCATAAGCTTTAATTCACATTATGTTTCTCGCATTCAAGTCGCGTTCCCGATCCGTGTCGCCGCAGCCCGTAGCCGCCAGGTCGCCGTCGCCGGCCCCTAGCCATGGCTCCTGGAGTTCTGAAGAAGGCCGCAGCAAGCACAAGAAGTCCAAGAAGAAGCATCGCAGACACTCGCCTTTACCGGTAATTATGAGCTATTATTCTTTTCTTATTCTAGTCGCGTTACCCATTTGTGTCCCCACAACCCGGAGTCGCGTAACGCACAAGAATAAGCATCGCTTGCACTCGCCTTTACCGGTATGTGTTATCATTATTTATGCTTTCTAGTTGCTATACTGATTTGTGTCCCCACAACTCGTGGCTGCGAGAATGCCATGACTGGCGCCGAGCCACGAGTTCTGAAAAAGGCCGCAAAACGCACAAGAAATCTAAGAAGCATCGCAGGCACTCACCTTTACCTGTAATTATTCAGAAGGGACCATACCGCCCAATGGTTCATGTAAATATAAACTGCTAAATCTGTCGCTCGTATGTTTCCGAACCTGTTGCTTCCTAATATCGATTTCATTGCAGAACTCTCCTAAAAATACTAAAAATGTATAAACGATTTATGTAGATTGTATATCTCAAGTTATTTGTGATTAGGATGCAACGCAAAACAAAAAGTATCGCCTTATCTTTGAAACCATACTTTGTGATGTTTCTTAAATAGAATACCTATCAGAATCATTTTGCCATTCTTATGCGGGAAGCAAGTAAGCTTGCCGGTCATCTGGTTAGAACAACTCAGGAAAAAAGTAATAATATAATAGATATAATTAAGTTATACCCTTTCTCTGGAATTGCTGACGACACCCTAAGTCTTTGTTAAGTGTTTATTGATTCCTAGTAGATAATAGGGATGTATGGTCCGTCTGCATTTAAAGTCGTTCTGATTGGCGTGTAAACAAAAATCCCTTTCTTTGCATATATTTCTAAAAAGGTGTGGTGATAATACTCAATTAACCTGTTCCAGAAATCTCCTACTCCCGAAGAAGGCGGCATCAGCGACGACGAGCCGCCGCGTCACAAGAAGAAATCCAAGCGCAGCGCGCCTTCTAGCCCTGAGCTGGAGCCCGAGCTCACGCATAAAAAGAAACGGAAGGACAAGAAGGAAAAGAAAGAGAAGGAGAGGTAAATACGTGTCTAACAACTGAGTTGATGGATGGAGACGAGAGATTTAGGGTCGCTATTACTGATGTCGCATGTGGGAGACTTATGTCCAACTATGGACGTTTGAGATGATAATGGGTACTATAATGAATGACACACAAACGAATAATTGCAGATCAAAGAAACATTTGCCCCGTGCCGGAAATTGAACCTGAAACCTATAGCTGAGACGGCAGAAGTCATCATACTTTTGTAATTCTTTCAATCTATTGCGGGGATTATGGCCGCCACCCGTTTATGTAAGGCTCAACTCACACCAAAAGAGCGTCGAAGCGCAGCGACCCGCTTGGTAGAGAAGGCGCGCGGACTCCCGCGACTGCTCGAGAAGTCGCTGAAATGCTCGAAAAGTCGCGGGAGCGCGCCTTCTCGAGCCCGCCCGCGATGAATTCTCGGGTCGCTCTCCTATGTGCAGTTACTTTCGACAAAACACAAAAAAAAAAAACAACAATAAAATCAAAAATAAATAAGCTTTTCTTCATCCATTTCCATCACATATGTATTCGTTGCACTGCAAAGAATGAATGCGAATGCTCGCGCGCAACAGACGTGCGCGGGGGGCGGGATATTGCCAGCGGCCGCTCGCGACTGCTCGAGCATTCTCGAGACTTATAGAATTCGCCGGAATTCCCGCGGCGCCGCGTGCATCCGCGCGACTCGTTCGAGTTTCTCATGCGATAATAAGTTTTATTGTAATGAAAATAATGTTAAAATTCATATGACACTGAAACTGCGCTCCGCTTCGCTGCGCTTCGACGCTCTTGTGGTGTGAGTTGAGCCTTAGTCCTTATTAACTATAGCTTATGTCCAGTTATGGACTAACATGGGCTCATGATGATGATTTATACAACATCTTCCTGCTAAGTTCTTTAAAATAACATGATCAGGGGGAATCATTTATCGAGATGCCTGTAGAATTTATTCACTAGCCAAACTCGATGTAGAATATTTGTAAACAAACTGCCCATTATTAACCTAAGATTATTTATTAAATTTACTATGTTACCGCGTCTTTTTAAACGTAATTGACATTACTAGTCGATTTGTGATTATTCCTTCAATAATTATTGCATAAATATTATATGAAACTCGACGCCAAGCAAGTTAGTTTAGTTTTTGCGTCGTGGTTTATTTACAAACATTCTACATTGAGTTTGGCTAGTGTATAAGTTTCGGTATTTTCCATCGATCTGTGGGTGAAAAATAGCAGCTGGAAATAACATGATCAGATGGAATAGTGTATCGAGATGTCTGTAGAACTTAAATTAACCGGTTTTTTTACAGATCTAGCGGCTGGAGCGACGCAGAACTGGAGTCCCGGCGCGCCGCCTTGCTCGCCCAACTGCACGAGCACGAAGCTGAATGACCCGAGATCTCCAACCTTAACGTCCACATATTCTTTGACTACCAGCGCCGCCCTCCCCCGCACCCCTCCCCTTCCACCTCAACCTCCCAGGAGGTTGTACAACCCGCGACCCAGGACCTCGAAGAACCCACCACCCCCACGACCCCCACGACCCCCAAGACCCCCCCAGTTCCTGCAGTGGTCGCTGAAGTTGAAGAGCATCTCAGTACCGATGGATCGTAATTCGTTAACTCTTTTGTGAATGGACACAGTAATTTGTTTAGTGTTTGTTAGTAGTGGCTAACTGGCGTCTCTGGCGGCAATAAATTGATACATTACTGACACATACAAAAAATTATAAATACTGGTATTATAAGTACTGGTGATTCATTCGAATGCCCATGACACACATCATCACACATGGCCAGGCTAGCAAATGATGGTAGAAAATGTGTTGATAAAAATCTAGTTTTACAAATGCCGACAAAGCCACCCCTAACAGTTTTGATCAAGGGGCGCCAGAAACAAGCCAAGACAGAGTTAAGTGTGTTAATTATAATAGTTTCAGTGTAGTAGAGTACATAGAGATTTATTTAAGTATGAATTATAAGTCTATGTATATTTGTATTCATCATGTATTGGTTTACGTGAACATGTTTGTAAGCACACATTAAATTTTAACGATTTTTATGAATATATACGAAGTGACCTATATTTCAATCAATTTAACATGTATGTACATAGGGCCTAAGTTTATTCTGTTAGCTTAGTTTACTTGTGATCCTCTTGTAATATTGATAACAAGGTAGACAACTTTGATTCATTAGATAGGTACACTCACAAATTCTTGATCTATCCATACTAGAGGCAATTCATTCTGAGGCATTTGCAGTAGGCATATGTACATGTACAACAGTACAAACTTGCATTTTAATATCAGAATGAATTCTAACTAATAAACAGTAATTCAGAAGATATTTATAATGTTTTTTTATCCAAACGCTTAATTTAAAGACTTAATTCAATAACATTGAGAATCAGTTGTTTCATCCTGTAACATAGGTTCATCAAAAATATATTTGGGTCTTAAGAGGCCTGCGAGGACGAATTCTCCATACAAACGTAATACCAAAATTATTTCTAATTAAAGCATATTTCCACTATAATATTTAATGATTTATATTTTAATAGTATTTATCTAGGTTCCTGGATAGTTTTTTTTTTCAATTTACATACCAAAAATTCAATGAAAGCCAATCGCATTTTGCACATTTTTATGCGAAAATGGACAAGTTTTCTTCCTATTTGTTTCTTATTAAAATCAACAATATCTTACGCGTTGTTTATTAAGGAACATAGCTTATATTGTCTAGTAACAGAATTACAATACTATGTGAAGAATACAAAAAGTTTTCAGTGATAATTTTTGGTATTACGGACTCCTTAGACGGAATCCTTCCAAATTTTGAACGGCTAATATTCCTATCGTGTACGCATGGGGCGCGGGGCGCAAGAGTTAAACAGGGACAGCGATATTCGGAGCGATTTTCGCAAGCGCCTGGAATTGAAGTTGGGAGCGAGGGTTCCGGACCCTTAAATAGTTTTGAAAGCTATTATATACTGCATTACTATTTTTTATTACCAGTCTTCGATTGATTGATAACAGCACATCACCGCTGATTCATTCATTCTAGTACATAATTACGCTAATTTAAGCGTGAATAACGCGTGACAAGGCGTTATTCTCTTTGAACAATGAAGACTAGGATATGCGTTACGTTAAATGCTAAATAGCGCAGGGGTAGGTAAATAGTTACTGGGATTCTTAGTTTTATAGTACCCTGTGGCCTTAGATCAACTGTGGCTCTACTAAAAAGTTGGGTTCTTCTATATTGGCGCGAGTTATAATTTTTTTATGGTTTATAATTTGTATGCGGTCTACGAAGAAAACAACTAACGGAAAAGTAATTTGCCGCAAATCGTAAACTATTTTCTATGAAACATCAAGACCGTTTTGGGAAGGACTGTTTTGGGAGCTTTGGGTTTATGATTTGCGTCAAAATACTTTTCCGCTAGTTTTATTCTTTGTAGAAAGGAAAAAAAATCCTTTGCCAAACGTAACCGTAACTATCATTGGCATGCATTTGGCATGGCAACAAAAATACTTTGACATTGACAAAATAGTAAGATTTGTTAATGTCACTTACAGCTGACTTTGCTGTCAATAAAAACAAAGCGTTTTGTTTTTGATGGGATGTAGGATGTATGTATAATACGAAGGTACCTATTGAGATAAACAATTACATTTTCGTCATTGATCATTTCAAATTCGAATCGTAGTGGATAAGACAAATTAGATCTGAAAACGTGTGCCTCATTTACAAATATTGACTAAGTACTTAACAAGTTATGCCAAAATACAGTGCGATTTTGTGATTCCTACCCAACAGCCTGCACTGCACGAAATGTCCTGCCAAGTGGAGCAAATAGCTGATTGTGGTGATATACTTTGCTTGGGAAGAGCCCTATTCGTTCCTGAGAAAGAAGGTACCCAATCTTTTCTAAACCTCTAGTGACCTACTGTGCTTAGTGACTTGCCAATATCACAAAATTTAATTCAGGGGCAATTATTTATTTTCACCGAACTTGTACTTACAGACACTGCCTGGTTGCAGCAATGCTCCATTTCCCTCTCTCCCTGTGGCAATCTTCTGGCTGTGGGCTACAGAAACAGACTGTGTCTACTGACTTCTCAGTGGATTAGCTCTTCAAATAGCAATTGCTTCCTGATTTCCTGGAGTGGGACTTTGCCTTCAGAAATAACATCTATTCTGGCACTATCTATATGTCCTTCACATCATTCTTCCCAGGTAATGATTTATTTGTCTGCCTGTTTTTACTAAATTTAATTTCTTTACCAATAATTTATCTGCATTTTTAGAATGGTCCAGACTGGTTTTGTATCATTGTTGGCTTCAAAAATGGCAGTGTTGGTTTCTACACTAATACTGGCCATCAGCTCCTGCTAGAGAAGCTTGATGAGAAGCCAGTCATGAAGATATCTTGCCACACTGGAACCTATGGAACCTTGCCTGAAGACATACATATTCTCTTTGCAAGCTCCGAGTGTATCATCACAGGGTCTGGGTTGTTTCAAACCTTGAGAAGTGCTAAAGCTCAGATAGCTAAAGGTAAGTTGATGTAAAAAATAACTCTTAAAGTTTTTTTAGTACTAACCAGTTTTTAAGACCTCTGGCTTACTTGAAAACACTGAAGTTCATTTTGTGTTTTTCTGATATTAGAACATTTTCAGTGCAAGCAGGGATCCAATATGGCTACTCAGTAGACAGTCGCAATATCAGCATCAGGAAATGTTTATTTTCTGAGCAGGATATTGTGAGTGATGCTGCTGTTGTTGGCTTGGAGCTCAAGAACACTTATGATCACTTGCTAGCAGCCTCAACTTATGGAGGATATGATGTCTGGTAAATTTTCAAATTTAACATTATTTCTATCTTTCCTATGGTAGACAGACTGTTAGACACTGGCTTCCGCGACTATTTAAGACGCAGATACTTAAATTATTATAACTAGCACACACTACCACTTATCATGGCCACTGCCAGACAGACTCTGCTTGCGGTGGCTGCCAGTACAATTCGACTACACATTTATCAGGCTGCGTCTGTCTAAGAGACCCTAAGGAGCTTTTTTAATCATTTGTTATTTATTTTTCTGTTTCAGGTATCGTTCAGTTCCGCCAGTGAACACACTAGTCCTTACGACTGGTCAGAACCCATACATAGGGTTCCACTACGCATTGGAAGGCGGCAACGCGCCTCCTCTTCAGGATGTTGCGAGGGCTGTCGCGCATAAGATTAAATCTGCTTTGCCGTATGTATTTATATTTCTTTCTTTATATTATGTAGCCCCAAGCTAAGCAGAGCTTGTTATTTATGGGTACTAGATAACTGAATTACATAATACAACAATACAGGGGCGGCTTTAGCGCGTGTGCAGGCTGTGAGGTACACAAGGGCGCCCCGCCCTAGGGTCGCTGCCACACGGCGTCAACGGTCGCCGCCGCCGTTCGATTGCCGGGTTGCCGGCGTGTGCTACTTTGTACACGACCAACCCAAATAACTTATCGACATGTTTGACTTATTACACTTGAATATTTAAGAAATGTATACAATTTCTGCTCTATAGTGTTAGATAAATGCTTGTTTCAGAGGCTGGCTAAGCGGCACAAGCGCTGAAAAAGCCTCACCCGCCAACGATCCCTCGATACGCACAGAAAACCTCTCATTGCGTTGTGGACTACACGACGCGCAACGTCAAGGCTCGTCGGTTGCTGTATCGCCGGACAAACGACTGGCGGCGTTTGCCGACGGGTACGGACGAGTGGCGATACTGGACGTTAATAAAGGACATCTGATCAGATTGATCAAGGGGTGCCGGGATGCCCAGTGTGCTTTCGTTCAGGTAATTTTTTTGATGATCCTTGGGTTCATGCCGTAGTTCTGAAGCGAAACTTAAGGGTCCGCGACCCTCGCTTGCAAAAATTGCTCCGAATATCGCTGTCCCTGTTTAACCCTTGCGCCGCGCCCTATGCGTGCGCGATAGTAATATTAGCCATTCAAATTTTGGTTTGTTCCGTAATACCAAAAATTATGAAACTTTTTGTATTCTTCACAAAGTATTGTTATTCTGTAACTAGACAATATAAGCTATGTTCATTAATAAATAAAACGTAAGATATTGATGTTTTTAATACGAAACAAATAGCTTTCTTGCTATTTGTTGTCACTTGTCCATTTTCACAGAAAAATGTGCAAAATTCGAGTGGCTATCATTTAATTTTAGGTAAGTATTTTGAAAAAAGAACTATTTAGGAACCTAGATAAATACTATTCAAATACAAATAATACAATATTATAGTGAAAATATGCTTGAATTGGAAATCATTTTGGTATTACGTTTGTATGAAGAATTCGACATTTCGGAGGCCTCTTAACTTCAGTTCTTCATAGGCCTCTTGCCTCCGAAGTGACGAATTTCCAGTTAACTTCAGTTAAGTGGTTTTTTTTCTCCTTGTTGAACAAACCACAATAAACATACTTGATATTCTTAGAACAATAAAATATATTTAAACCAATAAGTGAACATTTTCTTTTCAGATTTTCGAAAATGATGACAAGAAACCCCAACTTTCAACTATCAAAGACGTAAAACGCGCTTTATTCTTGATAATTTACAACCCCAAGAAAGGTTTGATTGACATCAGACTCATGCAAAGAGGTAACAGGGTCGCAGTGTTTACTGCCACCAAGAATGGACGGCTTTTGTACAATACTTGCGGTTTGGTCGGCGCTGAGAAAAACTACACGTACAAAAAGCTTAACTTGCCTGAATTCCAATGCGTCCTTATAGACTCGGATGGTAAACTCAAAAAGATTCATATACCGTTTTTCTATGCATTAGAAGGAGAACATTCACAAAAATCCAAAGATTTGCAAACCTTAAGAGAGTTCCGTGACAATATAAAGAAAACTCCGATCAATGATGACACTACCGAAGATCTTCTACGCATAGTATCTGACATACAGACTACAGATATCAAAAAACATTGTCTTGATTTATTAGTAAAGAAGTATGAAGTTCCTCCAAAGTTTATCATGTCGGTTTTGGAGATCTTTTGGGACAGTTTTGATGAAGACGAAGGCATCCCAATAGAAATGAAGCATAATTTAGCGAATCTAGCGCTTGTGACTCTGTTCTTTAGACTTATTAACAATGAAGACACGGAAGACATGAAAGCGCTTACTGATAAAGTACATCAATTTCTAGAGGAAGAAAAGGGGTTGGAGTTTACAGAGTGTACCATAAATGATGAAGATCTTGATAAATTCCACCTACTAGAAGACGATAATTGCATTTTAGAACGATTACTTACTTTGGCCCAAGAAAAAGATTACAAGGAACAACAACACGCTCGAGTCAAATTTGCAGATAATCAGACCAGTTCATATAAAGACTTTGTCTCTTGTTTTGCTCTCGACCAATCCACTAACTTCATTGCACTGAAATCTGAGACATCGCCAGATAAGCGCAATAATCTAGGCTCAATAACATTCAAATGCATTTTCGGTATGAACAAGCTAAACTTGCTTAATAACTTTGTGAAGGAATGTCGAATCGATCCCAAGGAGATCATTAAAATACTGATCATGCAGTTGATGAATATGTCCTTGGAAGACATAAGCCTGGAATTGATAGATAAACTTATAGTCGTTTTGTACTACCTCAGCAGCGTTACAGAGGAAGCTACAAACATCACGTATAACGAAGTATCTCCGTGGTGGCAAAGCATACGCGATATCCTCGTCGACATGTCTTGTCCTCTTAAAAGCATGATAGTGGCAATGGCTTGCAAGGCTGTGGGCAAAATGTTCGAAGCTAACAGAGAACGAGAAGATTCAGACGTCTGGGAATCTGTTACTACAGAAAATGCTAAATGGGGACTTCTAATCGGAAAACTTGAAGACATATCGATACTTAGCATCGTTTTGATGTTCAAGAAAAACTTCTTTGGGAAATCTCTACCGAAACTGCAACCTACTGAGTTCAGTATAAACTTGAAGTATGTGTATACTAGAGGGAAAGGATCTGTTACGGAGTTGATTGCGAAGTGGATGTGTAGTATGGGAGTGCTACCAGAAGCTATTGCAGCAAATGAATTTATGGAAATTGTGGACAGCAAAGGAGAATTTGAGGCGCCAGAATTTGAAGACGACGCTGCATACGTTCTCGCTGAGAATAATCGCATTTACGTAGATGAGAATCCCAAGATATTCAAGTGGCTATCGCTGCTTCGCCGGCAGTTCCCCTTGAGCACATCAGCTGACTTTATAACCGCCAATATGTGCTGGGAGTATGCAATAGCTTGGCAGAAGAGTTTCCACACAGCTGTGTTACTTGACGCGGTTATTCACTGCATTGTTAACATATCAGATACACACATAAAGCTCGGGCTCTTCTCTATCATATGGTCTACTTATATTAAGCACAGCTTTGAGGTGAGTTGTCGACTAGTAAACAAAATTGGCAGATTACCTAAAGACTCCTTTATCTTACAAGATTTGGGAACAGATAATGTCAGCTTGCTTAAATTTCTCCAACTGACCACGGAATATTTGGAGAGCTTTCTGAAATTCGCTGCTAATTCTCCGAATGAGGAGAAGAAGAAAATAGAGTTTGAGAAGATCTGGGACGAAAGCTTGCCTTCCCTTGTAGAAGTGGCCCAGAACACAAAATTAGTTAACAATGATATCCTGATTCTTAACTACCAAATATCATGCACAATTTACTATCAGTGCCATTTCAACTTGAAGTTTTCAAAGCCGCTAGACACTCTTTTCGATATAGATTATCAGTACATTTTCGAGGCATTAACAGGGAACGTAGTTACTAGAGAGATAAACATGAAAGCTTCTGAAAAGCTAAAAAATCCTAGGATGAAGTTTTTGACGAAGCTGATTCGTTCCGCCATTGAGACTATAAGTTCAGAATCTGATTGTAATGGGCCTGAGAGTACCTATAATAATGAGGAATGTACATATTGGATACAAAAGATCACAGTGTTAGCGGAACTATGGTGCGTTGAGTGCGACTTCATGAAATGTCAGCAGGTAACTATAATTCTATTTGCTACTAGTTTAATATCTATTAGTTTTATCTTAATTGACTAGTAGAAAATAAATTTTCTACTACCGTTAGTTCTATTAAAGGTTATTTCTATCCCATCCAAAACTGATTTATAGGATAGAAATTGGTCTGTTTTATTCCAGATCTAGACCTTTCTATAGTACTTCATCTCTGTAATTTTGGCGTCAAGTAGTTACAAAAATCCATAATCCATCCATCCAAACTTTGACATATGTACATATATAAATATTAGTGTAATTAATTTGTATGGGAATCTAAATCAATCCCATCCCAATCAAATTGGTCCCAAAGTCTATAACTGAGTAATTTCCCAACAGCGCGTAAAGATGATTTATTTGGCCATAAACTAAACTCTACGGCCACTGCAGAGCATCACTATTCTGTGATTCAGGTACTTATTAGAATAATAATATTCACATATTATGTACAATTAGGGACCGTGCTGCCCCGATAAAGATGGCATGCTACTTAGGATAATGTTAGATACATTTCATTGATACCTCTGATTCTAAAATAAGACAATGTTTATATTTCAGGTGATCGCACTTTACCACATTGGCTACGATACACTAACAGACAGTCTGATACACTTGATAGAAAAGCCAGAAGTAATATTATCGCCGATCCTAGCTATCACAATCCAGCGCTTGAAGCGGAGTCTCGAGCATTCCAGCAATCAGCCAGAATGGATCGTGTCTGTGCCACCGCAGCTATACAAACGACTTCAGAATACGGTGAATATTTGATATTTGTTTTTTTTTTTAAGTTATTCATGACGATGACGCTTATAATAAGACTGCGCGTCTAAAACGCGTTTTTATGCCGTTGTATGTATTTATATTATAATACGCCCCTTTCGTCGAGACTATTTATAGTAGCATCATTAATTTGATTATAGTTTTATGAAATGAAATGAACTAGTTTCCACGTTTCCATATAACAAACGTTGTGCAGAACACCCTGTATACCTCGCTGGCCGCTTTGACCTGGACGCTAGTGGGCTAAATTGCCTGATACAATTAAATTCGTAATGATAAGCTATTAAACTAAATGCGTTTGTTTTCAGGTGCTGGACACCTCTATACCCGCGCATCCTTCGTTAGCGACCACAATTAATGTTCTTCAGAATTTAACAAAACACATCGGAAAGAAATCGAACCATTCTCCTGAAGATGTCCAGAACATAAAGCTAGCTGAACTTATTGTTGAGAACTGTGAATTGCTGATAAGAAGAAAACTTTAGATACAATTTAGGAATAAGGATCATGTTATATTACTATCTGTTACATTTATTGTTTAATCTAATCTAAGCTATTTAAATTTATTATGTGCAATACAATACATACAACAAATTATAAAGATTGATTATATGTAATTATGAAGATTGATTATAATTCTCCATCGAAGAGCAGCCTTTTTTTTAAGTCGACCTCCACTTACTAGATGGCGCCGCCGCCGATCGCAACTGCGAGTGAGCGAATTATCTTCCGACCGGTTACGACCATTCTTAATATGCCATAGATTAATTACCTCTTTTTAGAGGCTTACGTTCCTAGAAAGAGCTTACGTTCGATTTGTAAATTTTGTAACCGCATTTCTAAACAGCTGATCAGACTGTTACTGTCAAAATAATATCTTGCTGTCAATGTCGCACGCAATTGTCAATGTCATACTCATTCTAGATTTCTTCCGAAATATAAATTATTTTGAAAATCTATCTCCGATAGAAATCCATTTGGATCTTCAATTTTGTGCATCTAAATAACGTGAAAAGTGTTGTAAAAATGGCTCCTAAAGCTGCTGGAGATGCTGTTAAACATAATTCGTCCGTATACAAGGACAAAAGCAAACCTACTGATATTCGTATGAGCAATATTAGTGCCGCTAAAGGTAATCTACATCTGTATGAAAAAAGTTAAATTACAATGAATGTACGTGAATGCATCCCTGTAAATTATGATAGGTCTCATATTTATTACAGAAATCGTCTAATTGAGTATTCTCCACAAGTCTCCGAATCATTCCCATTCAAGAATTTTCATAAACAACATCGTATGTTTTTACGAAGTGTATTTAGGAACATCACATGATTTACCAAAACACAAATGCAAAGTTCCTGGTAAAATGGAATAGAATAGACCAAACTCCAAAACTTTTATTTACTTACATATGTACCTACCTCTATTTGCAAGTTGTAATGTTTACATTGTTAGTGGCTACACATAATATTGAACAGAGTTCAAATTTTGTTCTTTCAGCTGTATCAGATGCCATTCGCACCAGTTTGGGCCCTCGGGGAATGGATAAAATGGTAATTATTCCATATTCCTGATTGGTTTTTCTACCAACATTTACATACCAAAGTTCAGTTGTTGTAACAAAAAAATTTTAAACTTGGAAGTACTTACTGTTATTCCTTTTAGATCCAAGCTGCCAATGGAGAAGTCACTATCACTAATGACGGTGCTACAATCTTGAAGCAAATGAGTGTAATCCACCCAGCAGCTAAAATGGTTAGTGAAATACAAATGAATCAGTGACATACTATTTGCCCAAAAACGTAATAACTTTAATTCCTGTAAAACATTGACGCTATTGTGATTGTGAAACAGGTTGTATGCACAACAAAAATGCAATTGAAATCACCAATAATATGATTAGTATGGGTTTGAGAGATGTAACAATAAATTGTAATATTTTTCAGCTGGTAGAGTTATCTCGGGCCCAAGATATTGAGGCTGGAGATGGCACAACATCTGTTGTGGTGATTGCTGGAGCTCTGCTGGATGCTGCTGAGAAACTGTTGCAGAAAGGCATCCATCCCACTGTTATCTCTGAAGGATTCCAAAAGGCTCTTCAAATGTCTCTGCAAGTAAGGCAGATATTCAAATAAACTTAAGTAAAGATGATTTGCAGAGTTTGGGGGCTATACCCAAGGACGGGTTAAGTTATGTTGGGCTGTGATGTAATTGAGAGTTGATACACACATCATCATTTAGCACCAAGCTAAGCAGTGTTGTGAATATCTTTCCAAGATATTTCATGTGAACAAATACATTTATGAATGAAAACTTACAAAAACTGATAACAGTGATCACTTTATTTCCTATACATATGTAATGTGAATTTTGTGACATGTCCAAGATTAAAGGAAGTAAGCACTTTGATATTGAACAATAACAGAAAATATCTTATTTGTCCCAAGGGAATCGAATACACACCCTGATGTTATTCTTAATGTTTCAGGTGGTTGAAGGTATGTCCATTCCAGTGGATCTGTCAAATGAAGAAGTTTTATTGAAGACTGCAGCAACATCCTTGAATTCCAAAGTAGTATCTCAGCACTCAACCATTTTGGCTCCAATTGCCGTGCAAGCTATCCGTGCTGGTAAGTAGTGGCTTTCCACATACCCACCTGTGGTTATATGTACAGTAGAATCGGGTTACAATGACAGGGGCTGGTGATATTACGTCATACTAACAAGACGCCGCCGTACTTAACGAACAGACATTTTTGTTTGTTATTAATGTACATATTTATTAATATTTAGGTAACTAGCAAATAAAAAAATTAAAAATTAATCTTGATGCTCAAGCTTTTTCTAAGGGAAGTGTCTGGAAACAAAATGTGAAGTGAAGAAAGATATGATAAAGACATTAAAACAGCATTTTGCTTTTGTCCTTGTTACCTACACTTGATTTACGATTTGAAGACTAGTGGATTATTATTTACAAAGCAACATTTCTTTCTAGTCATGGAACCAATTCCCAATGGTGTTGGTGCGCGCGTAAACTTACGCGACGTGAAAGTAACAGAGCGTGTCGGAGGCACAGTGGAAGATACAGAGCTGGTCCAAGGTCTCGTCATCCCCCATCGTTCAGCCAATGTCAACGGCCCACATCGCATTGAAAAGGCGAAAGTGGGCCTGATCCAGTTTTGCATTTCGGCGCCCAAGACTGACGTAAGTTTTTACTTTTTCTGACATTCTTTAAATTTACTTTTGAGTAGGGAGAGTGATTTCTTCCAACCATAATCTCTTTCATGATAGCAGAATAGTCGTTACCTACGCAGTGACTCAAAGTGAATCTTGACTTCGGACACCAGCGTTCGCCAGTTGTCCTGGTCCCTTGTCGTTTCAGTCCAGTCGACGCGACAGCAAGAAGTTCTTGTAAATCTTTCATCACTTCGTCGTTTCGGACGACCAATAGGCCACTTGTACGTCCCATCTACGCTCTACTGGCTGCCCGATCCTCCCCCATTCGGACTACATGCCCGAGCCATCTGAGTCAGGCAGTTTATACTCGTCATCCATACATTAATTTTAGATCGTATCGTAGTTGTGTAAATGCACAGCTTCGTGTTCCTAATGATTAATATGGATACTAACACTTGATGTACAGCTGCTACGCATCTAACTCCATTTTGAACTCAGATCTGTATTTCCTTTTCTGTAATATCTTATCTGCGTATTCGGTTGTTTATGTTATGCATCAAGCGTTGTGTGAAGGTGCTCCGTTTTTTCTTTGTTAATTCGGAAACCAAGTTCACAAGACTTAAAAGCATACTTTTGCAGATGGACCACAATGTAATTGTGTCCGATTACGCTGCTATGGATCGTGTGCTGAAAGAAGAACGCCAGTACATTCTTAACATTGTGAAACAGATCAAGAAAGCTGGATGCAATGTTCTGCTTGTACAGAAATCAATCTTGAGGTAAGTTTGATACTCTTTTAATTTTCTTTAAAGTTGGCTTGGGTAACAGTAGCAAACCCCAAAGGGATGTCTAGCCGGGGTTGGCGGATTAACATTTCTTTAGAAAAGTATTATTTAGTATAGTAGTCTTTTCTGTTATAAATTTGTATTTAATATTTTGTATTTTTTTTCTTATTGTTTCAACTTCAGTATATTTTTTCTTTTACCTGTGGAAACTTATAATTGGCACTAAGTTTAGTATTTAGTTCTAGCTGGTAGTTTTCCCAAAACTATAAACAAAAAAATGTTTATTAAAAGCATTTATTATATTTGCCAAATCTTGCAAGTGAATTTTAGACCAGTTATTTTCAACCGATAGAGCTGAAATTTGGCATACCTATGTAAATTTTGTGAGAATGCAATGTCATCTAGCTGGTCTGGTGATGGAGACAGAAGGTGGCCATAGGAACTCGTAAACGCAACGACCTAAACCTAACCCTAACCCCTTCGAGTTTGAGTTCATTGGATTTGTTTTCCAAATAACATAGGAATTTTGAATAAAAACTTGATTTTAAAAATGTTTGTTAAATTATTTAAAATGTATGTTCTAGTGGACTTATTGTATATTTGATAATAGACTACGAGTTTCTGCCCATGATTTCGCACGCGTTGTTTCTACGAAAATGATAAAAGGTTATGGGGAATGATTTATTTGATGATAAAAACTAGCCTATGTTTGATTCCAGATTGAGAGCTACACCTATGCAAAATTTCAGCTTAATCTGTTTAGTGGTTTCTGCGTGAAGGTGTTACAAACATCCATCGATCCATCAACACTTTCGCATTTATAATGTCAAGTGTGATTATCATCTGTTGCAGAGATGCTCTCAGTGACCTGGCTATCCACTTCCTCGACAAAATCAAGACCATGGTTATCAAGGACATAGAGCGTGAAGACATCGAGTTTGTTTGCAAGACTCTTGGCTGCCGACCCATCGCCTCTCTGGATCATTTCACTGCTGAGAACCTAGTTAATGTGGATCTGGTGGAGGAAATCAGTGAGCCATCTGGGAAATACATCAAGGTTTGTTCATTTTGTATTAGTCTTCAGAATACATCAGTTATCTAGTACATACCTATAACAAAACCTCTGCTTAGCTTGTGGCTAGATGATGCTGTGTGAATTTATACATATTCTGTATCCTCTGAGGGAGAGCCCTTAAGAAATAAATACCTATAACTAGTACCTATAATATTTATTACTAGAATAGAATCACAAACGGAACTTTGACGACCGATATGGCGCGGTGGGCGAAGGTCCGCCTGCGACGCAGGAGGTTGCGGGTTCGATTCCCGCCTCGGAACAAATGTGTGTACGATCTGCAGATATTTGTTTCGGGTGTTCTGGTCGTTTTCTATGTATAATAAAAAATATCTATCTATGTAATGTATCGTATTATGTATATCAGTTATCTAGTACCCATAACACAAGCTCTGCTTACCATGGGGCTAGATAATGCTGTGTGAATTGTCCAGCAAAAAAAAAAAAAAAAAAAAAAAACTTCCTAAAACGATTGTTCGAGTCCAGTACGACTCGTTCACATTCAAACTCAAACTGAGTTTTAATAACGAAAATTTTATAAAAGATTGGGAACACAATCTGTATGATTCACTTCCAAGTTCCAAGTCATTATCTAATAAAAAATTTAGATGACCGGCTGCAACACCGGCGGTCGTACAGTCAGCGTGATGGTCCGCGGCACATCCAGCGCAGTAGTCGCGGAGGCAGCGCGCTCCCTGCACGACGCTCTCTGTGCCGTGCGCTGCGTGGCGCGCCGCCCCGCGCTCCTGCCTGGCGGAGGCGCCCCGGAGGCTGCGGCCGCGGCGGCGCTCGCTCGCGCCTCCCAGACCGCGCCCGGTGCTGATCATTACTGTCTGCGCGCTTATGCGGACGCATTAGAGGTCGTGCCTTCCACTTTAGCCGAAAATGCAGGTATGTAAATGGTTTTTGAAACTAGTACTGAACCTTATTTATCCTACTAATATTACAAACGCGAAATGTGAGGATGTTTAATGCTCTTTCACGCAAAAACTACTGAATGGATTTTGATGAAACTTCACAATAATATAGCTTACATATCAGAATAACACATAGGTTACAATTCATAAAGATAAAATAGTATAATATACAAAATATCTATCACCACGCGGGTGAAACCGCGGGGCGCAGCTAGTTAAAAATATGGTTTAGTGAAGCTGATTCTAGTACTGATTACCTCCAAATGCTGCAACAAGGCCGCCAGCCGAAAAAATCTAACCTTTTTAGTTATTTAATAAGTAAGATATTTTACAGCTTGAATGAATATTTTGACGCAGTTTAGTTATTTTAGTTACTATGTAAATGTAGTATAGATAGAGACGTGTTTGATTTTCAAATTGAAAAACGCATTATTTTCAATTCTTAATTTTTTATTTTTGCATTATGTACTATTATTATGTCTCTCATTTACCATGATCTCGGGCCATAAAGTGACCCGGTCCTTTGGAAGGCTTGCGTGGGGCCGAAGCCAACAGCACAGAGGCCCTTTGAGAAGTTAATCTAAAGGCGATGGCTACACATAGCGGGTATCATCCTCGGGTGCACAATATGATACACCCAAAGATGGTATCCGCCAGGTGTAGAGACTATTGCAAAGAAAAATGACAGAAATAAAACCAGGCTATTGTGATGGATGGATGGATGGGTAATCGGGCTATAGGGGAGATTGCGGACGTCTGCCATAAACAAGTCAATCATAATGTTAAGAAGAGCGGCAGACGGTGGCTTGCCGAATGCTGGATGGGTTCCTTAAAAAGCCGGAGTAAATTACCGGAGAGGAACAACATCGGCGCAAACGACTGAGGGTGTCGAGAGGTGCGGCCCCGATTTCACCATCACGAAGACTGCTCGTGAGCGGGTTTCCTCGCTATTACGCCATTAGACACTGCCACCCCCGAGTCTACATCCTAAGATGCATCTCTCGCGACTCCACTCAGACCGGCCAATGAAGGCAAGCAAGAGGTGGGGATCTGGTTCTCTTGGGATGCCACTCCGCAAGCGGAGACGAGAACCAGGAACTTCCCCGGGAGCACTCGGTACCCGTGGTGTCGCTACTCACCAACAGCTCGCCACAAGCTGCCCTGCGGGCCTACAAGCTGCCCTGCGCGGCAGCTTGTAGGCCCGCAGGGCAGCTTATTATTATTATTATTGATTTTTGCTCTATTTCCAAAATATGTAACTTTTGTACGCCTAATGGTAGATCACAGTGCTCTTAATTTTAAGTCTGAACATCCCTGTAATACCTGTGTATCACAAATAAATAAATGAACTATGAACCAAACATGCGACTCCAAACGGGATGGTTTATTACATAATCACAAAGCATACAGGCGGATTGGTGATCGCAGTAAAGGTCTTACTAGATAAAAGCTGATGCCCTTCATCTTGTAAGGTCCCGTAGTCGGCTCTTACAACATCCACGGGCTGAGATGGTAGGGTCTATTCTTACGCCGCGACTGTCACGTCCAATCTGTCCGTCTTTCAGTTTTATATACAGAGTATACCTTCTCTGTTAATTACGGCTAATTAACAGAAAATAAAAACAATACAATCTCAGTCTTATAGATGTCGAATTCGTTTGTGTGTATGAGTGAATCCGTAGTGCCGGTGATGCACTTGTTTCTGTGAACGCATTTAACGTTAGCCTTGTACAGGTCTGAACCCCATTGAAACTGTTACGGAGCTCCGCGCGGCTCACGCTACCGCGGCCGACGGCACATCCGGCGCCGGCGTCAACGTGAGGCGCGGCCGCGTCACCGACATGCGTCAGGAGAACGTGCTGCAGCCTCTGCACGTCACAGCATCCGCCCTGGGACTCGCCACTGAGACAGTGCGCGCCATTCTCAAGATCGATGACATTGTAAGTATTTCTATATTCTATTGCAGGGTTTTATCCATTCTAATACCCAATACGTAATATTATGAACTAATGTACTAGTAGTTTATTACTTTTTACTTTAATGTGAAAGTAGGTGTCTTCCGTGCAAAGCAGGCAGAAGCTGAGACCCATAGAAACGTTGATGATAGTGTATTACTTATTTCCTGACTCTACATTGAGCGGACAAAGATCTGAAACCCCATAATAATGCTGCAGGCCAACCAAGCTCAGGGATTGTTTTCTACAGTAGAATAGACAATAATAACATCACATCCTTATAGAGTGAATTGATTTGTTGAGAAATGAATTTCAAACAATTTACGCATACTATCGTATGCACTGAAATATTTTACTTATTTAGTACATAATTATTAGAACTTGGATATTTAAATAAAACTATGCACACTAAAAAATAACTATTTTGAAATTTACCCCAGCATATTTCAAAATACCTAGTTATGTAGCACAAGTAGTAAGTACCTTTAGAGACCAAACTTGATTTAGTTCATTGATTTTACCACCCTTGTCTCAAAAACCTCTCGATGGATTTGGCCTCACTTAGTTAACACCATAATATTCCACATGTCTCAACTGCAAGGCTACCACGCTATATTTAGCACAACCAAACTCGCGTTTTTAAAACGCATTTCACGTTAAAATGCGCCTTAACATGCGTTATTCGCGCTAAAATTACCGTAATAACGCCAGTTACGTTGTGTGTTAAATAGTGGTAGCCTTGCTGTACACATATCAAATTTCACGCAAATCCAATCAATGGTTGAACAGTTATGCTGGTTGTCACTATTTCACCATAGAGCTAAATCACCCAAGCTGCCCCTAAGAACTTAGTTTGCTTTGCTCACTCCATGCACCTATTGCTAAGCAGTTTTGTCTTTTTTTGTCCTAAAACATATTTTTCTGTTGCAGGTAAACACGCTAAACTAGATTAAGGTTTATGGAAGTCACAACAACAATTTTAATTTAATAAGCTTTTCACAACTATGTGAGTAAAAATGGCCTTGCTAGTGGATCCAAAGTCCAGATGTCCAGTGTTTTTGAAGGTGCTTTTAGGTGAAATAAGCACAAGGAATGCTGCAAGGCTAGCTAGAATGACTTACATTCAGTTACTTATTAGCTTTCTTCATTATAAAATTGCAATTTAGATCTTGTTAGCTAGATAATAACATTTGGTTTATGCGTAAGCAGTATTAACATGAATATAATAATTGTCACCAAATACAATTTTAATGATTGCATACATTTTATTGCATTTAATTTTATTAAGGTTCTAGCTGCCAACTTTTGTCTTCGATAAACTAACAATCGACCAAAAATTCAAGAACTTTAGTATTTATATTGAAATAAAACATCTTTACCGACAATATACTTTTATTTAGCGTTGATAAGGGTGAATTTGATTAGCAGCTTTGATGTTAGTTTTGATAGCTGATGGGGCTTTAGGTAGTGAAGGTGCCGATGGTCCCATTTGTGGTGTAGGTCCTCGAGGTCCCATGCCTGGTCCCCCTACTCCTGGGGGCATAACAGATGGAATGCCTGGCCGCAGTCCTTTGCCTGTTCCTACTGCTGTCACCAATGCATGGGTATCAGCCATGCTATGTGTAGGCTGCATACCTGCAAATTGGTTTATAATACTTTAAAGTTGAATACAACACAAACCCAACATTAAAATAGATAATACTGGACAATGCTCACAGCATTATCATATTAACATGTCCATGGCCGGGGGGGGGCACTGCAAGTTTGGTTATCAGCCCGTAGTTTGTTTTTATTAATAGCACAGAAAGACTTACCTGCCGATCTCATAGATTCTCCTTCCCAATCTTCTCTGCCTTTAGATATTAGTTCCCAGACATGACTCACTACTTTGGTGAATTGGGCCACTTGTTTCTGTAATAAGGGCAAAATTAATAGAAGTGTAAGATATGAGGTAAATCCCAAAGAAAATTGGAATCCAACAACCTTCCTTCAATCCTAATTTATAATTTCGCTTAGTGGGGTTATAAATATTAACAAAATATCTAATTGTTTTATTTTAGGTCAGTATGCATATGTTAATACCTGTGCTGTTTCATAGCTAAGTGTACTAGCTTTATGGTTGAATTGTTGCAGCCTCTGTTCCGCTTGAGGCTCAGGTTTTGTACGCAACAAGTCAGGAACCAGATCATGGGTGCATGCTGGAACCCTGCCCTCAGTCAAACGGGCCAAAGCTTCATCTCTCTCACATCCTAGTTGTAAAGGCAGCACGATACGCGACCTCAGAGAGGCAGCCAACTCGGCTTGCAATATTTTACTCAGACCAGTTAGCTAAAATACAAAATCAGTAGGTACAATAATTTAGGTAGATACTCAATTTCATATTAGAAAGTTTATTAAACGAACTGAGTAACTTACATGCCCTGAAAGAATCGCATAATTATCTAGAAATGTTGGCCAATTAATTGTTTCATACTCTGTTTCGAGTTTTGTAATCAACGCCTGTGTCGCTGTTTTTAAATCATTGACTCTGTTTAGAATAGCTTGTATTGTTGCCTCTAATTGTTTTTCCTCTCGTTGCTGGTGCTGCATAATTATTCCAGAATGATACCAGATTTACAAGCGTGCAATCTAAACTAAGATTACAAAAACAAAACAAGACAAGACACTAAGAAAAGACTGACTAAATCGAAAAAAATGCGTCAACTTCAACTTCTTGGTAGAATGGATTGACACAATTCTGCCAATGTCCGTCTGATGGTAGCATCGGCATCGCAAGTTCTCACAATAAAATAACGTAATGCTACAGCCGCCGGGCTAACACGAATAACGCGTGAAAAGCCGTTTAAATCAGTCACGCTAAAATTTGCGTAATAACGCTGATTATACGCGTTACCTACGTTTAGTGTTAAATAGCGTGGTAGCCTTGCAGCTAAATAAAAGCATATTTATGCTTTTATTTAGCTGCAAGGCTACCACCACGCCTTATATAAAGTAAAACATACAATATATAATATATATAAAAGAGAATGCAATTTTAACCGTGGACGGATGAATACTACTGCTGCTTGAGCTACCGTCTTGCCGTCCACACGCTTCCGTCTTACCTGCTCAAACTACTTTGTGCAGGCATGCTCTCAAGTAAGACGAAGCGTGTGGCGGAGGTATTAGCTGACTGGTTTAATTTTATAATTGTTTTTGTACAAACAATAAACAAAAATACAACGATGAGGACACTACCTAATACCTATGTAGTTACAGGCTGGATAAGTACTCTTCTGAATCTAGGTACGTAAACAATGAAACTCAAATGATTGCGACCAATGAAGTACATACATTCATTATTATATAGGCCGGGTTGGGCCAAATCAGCGGCCAAGTACGGGTTTTTCTAGCAAAAATATTCACAGTAGTAGCTTGGAATCGGGAAGTTGGGGTTGGGGGTATTTCACCCCCTAGCCTCGCTCGGAAAACACTTAAAGCCGTTGGTCCTACAC
The DNA here is from genome assembly GCA_943735965.1 of Eupithecia abbreviata. Lineage (NCBI taxonomy): Eukaryota > Metazoa > Arthropoda > Insecta > Lepidoptera > Geometridae > Eupithecia > Eupithecia abbreviata. The sequence goes on along the minus strand of OX030982.1, from coordinate 6,866,062 downwards.
CTGACCTCTCCCCAGTCATATCAGTCTGCCGTTCCATCGGACTATGAGAGTGAGGCAATAGAGTGCACCCGTGTTTGCGCATACACTTGTGCACTATATTATGTCCTGTGAAGACAGGGCACTAAGGCACTCATTAGGGGAAGCCTATGTCCAACAGTGGACATTATAATATGTAGGGTGATGATGTTGATTACAGTTTAAAATATAATACTATGCAATATTAGAATAAAATTTTATTGTCTAAGAATTATACAATAATGAAATGGTATGGTACCTATTGAAATAAATTAAATTAATACATAATTGCTAACACAGATTCACAGATGACACTGCTTATATTTTTTATTGAAATGTATGTACATATTATTTATCAGTATATTAGTTATAGTCTATTTACTGGTACTAACTGATTCTAAAACTTCTTAATATGGGGTATATTATATCAAGGGCTTCACTGATATCATTTCTGCTTCTCCCTCCTGTAAAAATATTTTATCATGTAAAATTTTACATTAAGAGCGAAATTAATTTTTTTGATATATACTCGTATGAACTTGCCTGTAAACACAATCTTGCCATTTACAAATATCAATAACACCACTTTCGGCCTGACCATCCTGTATACAAGCCCAGGGAAGAGTTCTGGCTCATACGATGCAAACTGGCCATGAGCAGTTTGCAGTGATTCTAATCGAATTGGGAAGCGTAGGTCAGCTGTGGCACAGAAGTTTTGCACCTTGAAGTCTAAGAATTTTACCTGTAATAATATTGGTGCTCATTTAAGGCATTGCATTGTTTAATTAGACTAATTCAATAAATAAATAAATTACATTATTTTAATTAATACATTTGTGATCATAATTTTACTAAGACAGGTAATTTACCAAGGTTTATATTCTATCCCATGCAAGACCATTTTACCCTTATCTTATTTATTTTATAGAAAACACCAAAGACTTACTGGGTAGCCAAGTTTGTGTATAATTCTAGCAAATTTTCTGGCTGCTAGATACGAATCATGTTCATTCCTTGCTCCAGTGCATACAATTTTACCAGATCTGTAAATAAAATTGTAAATTATCACACTAATATTATAAATGTGAAAGTTTGGATGTATGAATGGATGTTTGTTACTTACTACACATAATGACCAAAACATAATGACTATAGACTACAAGATTTTTTTAAATTATTTTTTCCTATGTTCTGTGATCAAAGCTTCTTCTCTTCAAGTATGGTTCTTACTTTTTGTTACATGCTGTATATAATATTATTTAAACATACCTACCTAAATACTAGTGCTGTTGTCCGTGGGTCCAGGATTTTCATCACAACTCCTTGAAATCTAGCTGGATTATATTCTGAATATCTTGTCCTACAGTATATTTCCAGTAGTTTTAATTCACATCCCAGATTAACTGTGGAGACGCAGTTTCTGAAAAAATAATTTGATTATTAGTTTCTGAAAAAATATTCCAAAAACTAAAAACAGGTTTTAAATTTCGTAGTACTAATACGGTTTTAAAGGACAAATATTAAATCTTTAAGAATACAATTTTTATGGGACCATCTCGAGACCATTCTCCATAGACAAAATAATTTCTAAATTTGGTAAAAATATGGAATAATCGCTAATAATGTATTTTACAAAAAAATACATGCAGCCGAACAAAGAACCCCCTCCTCTTTTGTTAAAAAAACTGTTCTACTCTTCTTTATTCAAGTGTGCCTGTGTAATAATTATACATGGCTGTGGATGGTAAACTTACTGAATTTTAATGCTATTTTTTGCTTGATCACAACCACTAGCTGCAGGAGTCATGGCAGCCATAGTGTTATGGGGATTAGCAGTATACAAAGGTGTATGCAAGTTAGTAGGTGTGAGGGAAACTTCTCCGGTAATCCTGGATAGTACAGAATGTGAACTGCTAATAACATTCTGACTGGTAGGCCTTTGTGGTGTTTGAGTCACATGTGGATCATGATTTATCTTCATCTCCTCTATTTTTCCCTGTTGTTTTGAATCATGATTTGGCTGTAACAGTAAATGAAAATATATATGGAACTTCTTGTGTCATGCTTATTCAGTAAGATCACCAATATTTTAGAGCCTGAGAATGTTTGCACTTTATACAGACCTTTTCGTCAGTGTCCATTTTTGTCGGAATATCGTTCTGGCAGTTAGTCGAAGCTCCTTCATTCTCGCTCATTTTCTGTGCTTTGAATCACGCGTGGTGTTTTGCTGGGTGTAGATAAAGTGAGCTGGTATGCGGCTGGGAAGCGGAGAAGTTGGTCCTCAGTGAGAATTTGTATGGTCAGTTAAACCTGATGTCTACTTATTCGACCTATCGATTGGAAACACTTACAAAGATTGATTGATGGTACCCTATTGGCTTAACCAATAGTAAACATTGCTCACATTCTTCGCTAAAAAGCCATAATTTGTCATAAAACCATTATTTATTTAAAGTGTACCTAGTACAGAATCAGATTCACAAGTTATTGTTTTCTCTTTTCTTGCAGATTCATTTAATTAATTTTAGCTACTATCTATGCTATGAGTAGCGTATAGCAGCCACAGCCAGCTTTGCTTTTTTTGACCAACCGGCTAGTGATATTCCTTCGTAAATATTTTGTAGCCTTGGCACAGCTATTTGTCAATTTGTCCTATTTGTTAACCTACCTTTTTAAATTGGATGACACGGGGCACGGATGATGCTATGCGGCCCGCCCTCTTTCTAGCCCCTCGTCCATAGGCTTACTCTATATATTTATTTAGGGTGCCTAACTCAGGGTCTGTGTCAGGGTGGTGTTAAACTACTCGAACGAGTCATGCATGCATGACTATAAATAGTGTTGACACACAAAAAAAACTAAATTGATAAATAGACGTATCCATACCAAAACATTAAATGAAAATAAAATGCAAAGAAATGGCGTCGGAATGAGCTCCGGCCGGCGTTGTTGTTTTGAAAATTGAGTAGCAATGACTGGATTAACTGAATTTAAACGTTATTTTCCAATCGATAGCATACAGAAGGTATGTGAATTATTTGAAGCGCAACTACGCAGTGAAAATGATGTAGACTTGGCATTGTTCTCAATCATCGTTGGCGCGGTAGAAAACAATCTTACGAACGTGAAGAACACCGAGAAAGATGTAAATTTGGCCGCCAACAAATTCAAGTTCCCATCTGTGGCTTGGGAGGAAGTTCAAAGTCTTCATGATCGTTTCGTATCAATGATGCGTAGTGGCGTTGACAGCAAACTGCTAAATGGCGCGTATGCTACCCGTGATCTGGTAAAAAAAGTAGCTGATGTTGTTTGGAATTCACTGACCCGCAGTTATTATAAGGATCGAGCTCACTTACAGTCCATATACAGCTTTCTAACTGGAAACAAACTTGATTGTTTTGGTGTTGCATTTGCTGTGACAGCAGGGTGCCAAGTCCTGGGGAAGCAGGATGTCCATCTGGCTTTGTCAGAAGACCATGCATGGGTTGTGTTTGGCAAAGAAGGCTCGGAAACTGCTGAGGTAAGAGATCTATCACAAACTTTTGTTTCTAAATTTCTTTGAATGTACATGCAGAAGTTCCCAGGTAATGAATTTGTACATATTATTTCACAGGTAACATGGCATGGTAAAGGAAATGAAGACAAAAGAGGGAGGTCAGTAGGAGAAGGTGTTCAGGCTCGTTCTTGGCTGTATGTGGCTGGCAAGCCTGTGGTTTGCACTCGGGTTATGGAGTTGGCTGCACTTGTATCATCTATAAACCCCACTCTCACACAAACAATTGATGTCCATGAAGTGGCTCAGATGCAACAAAAGCTTCTATGGATGTTGTATGATCATGGTTAGTTCATTTCTTTTGCTTGAAAGGCCTTTCAGTTTATTATTGATAAGGATTTCTTTTTTATTATCTTTTTTTTATTTACCGATATTCCATTAACCAGATCTGTATTTTAGGACACCTGGATGCATATCCCATGGCTTTGGGTAATCTTGGCGACCTCAATGAGTACTTGCGGATATCTAACTGCCCCACAGACTTAGAACTGCACCCCGCTTCAGAAAATTGTTTGAAATCTGATGGCACACCTAGGCCAGATGCAGCTACGTTGTACACACAGGCCATCAGAGCTTCAAGAACACATTATGAAGACAAGCATGTTTATCCATACACATTCCAGGGTGGTTATTATCATAGACAGAAGATGTACAAGGAAGCATTTAATGCCTGGGCAAGCGCTGGAGATGTCATTAGACAGTAAGTTTTCTGGAATATTTCCACTATATCCATTTACTATTTTCTTCCAAACAATGTTTCCATAAATTCTTAATAAGGATTCTGCAGTTTAATAAAATCAATGTAGGATTTATGGTGTTATTTATTCTTTCAGTTACAACTACTCCAGGGATGATGAAGAAATCTACAAAGAGTTTTCAGAAATAGCCAATGAACTGATCCCTCAGCTGATGAAAGCTGAAAGCTCAGGCCACTCTGCCAGGTCAATTTTGAAAGATCCTGAATGTTTTGCCTCTTTGCTCAGGTAAGTTGAATTATAGTTCATACACAACATGCTAGACTTAGATATCAACAAAAAAAAACCTTTAAAACTGTGTTACATATAAAATGGAAATTCCAGATTCTATGATGGAATATGCAAATGGGAGGAAGGCAGTCAAACACCCATTCTTCATATTGGCTGGGCCAAGCCTCTAGTAAGCACCATCTCCAAGTTTGATGCAGAGGTAAGAGCTCAAGTTCATATCATCTGCAAACCTGACACAGGTGATAATATGGAACATGAAGCAGAAGAAAAACAAGAATCTGATAATAATGGTAAATGGAGCAGCACAGAAAACACAGAAATGAGTGTTCGTGAACAACTCACAGCTGCTGTAAACAGTAGGCCTAAAGTTACTCTTTACAGCCATAAGATGGCTGCTTTGAAGCCACTTCTGCTTGCTGAGAGACTTAACTCTAATGCTCTACAGCTTCAATTGACTGCACAAAGTCAATTAATGAGACCGCATGCCCCCACCAAGAAAAGGGATGATGATGAACAAACTAACACACAAACAGCAAGAGCCAAACGGGCTAGACGAGAACGCTGATCTCATAGCATTGAAAAGAAATTGCAATCTCTACATAATAATATCATGAGTCAAAACAAGTACTGCAAAGTATTTTGTGCATTTATTTGTAAATAGTGTAGGTCAGTACAAAGACCTTAAATCTTGTATTTTTAGATGTATTAAATAGGCTTAAAGCTTGACTTTTACATTATATTATAGAATAGTTATCTGTTGTCATCACAAATACAAAAATGTTTATTATTACTGATCAATCATGTTGTTTGATGCTATTAGTTGTTGATATACAAAAGTAATAAAGTTAGAAATAGCAAATAACCTAATTTTATATTATGTTGCATTTATACCTACTTTATTGTTTTGAAACAATTCCAATTAATTATCCTATATCTTATTATTCATCATATAAATGTTGATTTAGACTGTGATCTGAAATTACAAATACAACTGTATGTTGTTAATTTTTAAAGTATTTGTTTGGAAGAAATGTAGAAAGTCATACAAGTATTATGTGCTTCTATAGAAAGAAATAGAAGTATACTTCTATGTAGAAAACCCACCTTAGATGTGATGTGAAATGTTTTACTGTCTTGTAATATACCTATCTTTAGTTTATTATAATAAATTTTAAGTGAACTCCTTATCTGTATTGAGTTGACGCTATATGTACTAACTTTCCATAAAATGTACCGATTTTTTAAGTTATGGCTTTTAATTACTTTTGACTTTGTTTGGACAGTCCAGCAGTTGCAATAAAGCTTATTCTAAATATTTATATATATAGCTGGTTAAGAAATGTTCTAAAAAAAAAGATTGTAAGGGAATCTTGTTGTAAAATGACTATAGCCTGCTGTTATTTAAGCATAATCTATATACCTACCAATAGTCAAGTGAACCATGCTATTTATTATTATTGTTGTCTAGTGAGGACCTATTGACTTAAATACTAGGTAGTGTCATCATAAGAATAAAAAAAGTATTGAACCTCAGTTATATATAAAGTTATTATTTGATTTTGTGATAATATATGTAATTCTGATAACAGTAATGTACCTTAAAGTAACGTAGTACCTACCAAACTATAAATAATTTTAATTTCATAATGTTACTTGCCCTGGTAAGTGGACACATGAAAACTATTTTCTGAATAAAATTTCAAGCTAGAAAGAATCATTGTTTTTATTATATTTGTAAATCTAAATTAATTCTTAGGTAATATAATTGAATAAAATCTAAGCTGCTGTCTTATGTTTCCTCATCTTCATCAGCTTCATCATCAAATGACAATAGTTGTCTACATTTTTTCTCTTTTGATTTAATTATTGAATCTTCTTTTCGCTTTCTATTCACTTCCTTTGGCTTGCCGCTTTTCGGTTTGAACAATACTCTTTGACTTAAATCAGCGTGAGTTTCAGATTCTACTTTTTCCAAGATTTTTTGTTCCACTTCAGCTTCCTCAGCAGTAAGATCACCCGTCTTGAGGACTACAACTTGCGGTTTTTCGCTTTCATCATCATCTACAAAATCCCTTTCATCATTTTGCAGTTCATCAAACTTGTGGTTTCGATCATCATAACCTGCTTGTTTTTTGAGGACTTTGAGAAACTCAGGATCTTCAGGTTTAATATAATTTACGTTACGTTTTCTGTTCATCTTAGAACAGCCCGCCAAATAACGTGATACAATAAGTGCAGGCCCTTAAATGGCCTGTTCCTGCCTACACCAGAGATGAACTCAGTGGTAAGACTGTACTACTGTGTAGGCTAGAAAGTTCGCCAATTATCGTGATACAATAATTGGTGTTGAGTGAGAACAGTTCTTAAACAGTCAGAAGAGTGGTGTATGTAGGCAAGAGATAAATTCGTCTTGTTACTGGTGGTTGGATTTTTTATACAAATCAACTTAAAACCTATGTGCAAAGCAATGCAATCGCTGATTATAATGCTGCACTTTAGATAAATTACGACTTCGAGAAAATAAAGTAAAAATGAGAATTTTTTGGCTTGACTTGGTAAAAAAACGTATGTATTGTATTTTATTTTGTAGTAGTGTTCAACTTCTTGCTAGATAGATTGCTCCTCTGCGTCTTTGGGTAAAATAAAAATCATATTTTTTATCTGACAGTGACAACGACAGCATGTGAGTGACTATCTAAACCATTGATTCCCAAGTGGGCCCGGTGGACCCCCAGGGGTCCACCGGGGACTCTCGGGGAGACTCGACCACGGGGGTCTACGTCTACTCACTTCCCATGAGATATAAATACCTAAGCTTAAAAGACGCGTGCGAAGCCGCGGGTAGAAACTAGTCGACCATACTGTTTTTGCTGAGATACGAGCTCATGAAATTTTATAGACAATTCGAAATGTATTTGAACAGCAGAGGAGCCAATGAGAGGAGTATTATTATATTACTTATAGGTATATGCCATTACTTACATATAATAAATAATGCTTTGAATACAAGTTAAATAATCTTTGGTGGCTTAATTAAAATAAATGCCATGTCATGTCAATTCTATGATGTTGGATGATATGAACGTGAAAGCATCAGCTGCATTTCACACTTGGCACACGTTTAGACTGATGGTTTTATTAATAGGTGGTCATTAAATAAACAAGTAGGTAGTTCTAGTACCTAGTAAAATATTCTTTTATTTGGCCATACGGTTGCTTAGGATTAGTTTTCAGATAGAAATTTCCTCTGACTTTTCTGCTCACTCCGTCCCCCATGAAAGTGTAAGCGTTGCCGCCGTGATCACAGTTATTTTCTAAGAACTCTGTCCAGTTGCTACACTGGTACGAAGGGAAGCCTTTTGGGTGGGCGATGGATTCCGCGAAGTAATAATATGATCGTCCATGACTGCAAGCTTCTGAAAAGTTTATTTAAATCATCATCTCCATAGATAGTGGGTAGTCAGACTAGAGTAGGTTTCTTAAAAAAAACGAGGCCCGGGAAAATCATTGGAATATTTGAAGCGAAACAAAAACTTTATGAGAAATAAGTAGGTACGTAAATTATTTGAATATATTATATTATATGTTATATTATAATTATATAAATAATAATAAATAGGACAATTCACACAGCATTATCTAGCCCCATGGTAAGCAGAGCTTGTGTTATGGGTACCAGATAACTGATATACATACATAATACAATATGTATATTACATACATCGATATTTTTTATTATACATAGAAAACAACCAGAACACCCGGAACAAATATCTGCAGATCGTACACACAATTGTCCCGAGGCGGGAATCGAACCCGCAACCTCCTTCGTCGCAGGCGGACCTTCGCCCACCGCGCCACATCGGTCGTCGATATAGATTAGATAGGTACCTACTAGCGCCACACACACTCATGCATAGAATTTCTTCTTTTTCGAAGGATTGTGTGCGTTTGTGTCCCATGAAGATCGTGACACAAACTTGATGGTCTTGTGAGGTAGAAAGTTAATAGGGTAGGTAAATTATATACATACCTACATGACAAATTTAGTTAATAGGGTAGGTAAATTATATTCATACCTACATGAAAATTTTAGTTAATAGGGTAGGTAAATTATACATACCTACATGACAAATTTAGTTAATAGGGTAGGTAAATTATATACATACCTACATGACAAATTTAGTTAATAAGGTAGGTAAATTATATACATACCTACATGACAAATTTAGTTAATAGGGTAGGTAAATTATATACATACCTACATGACAAATTTAGTTAGGACGCAGGTCGTTTATATGATCATTTTAAACGAATTAGTCTTGTAAATTATAGTCACCTAAAATCATCGGTATAGTCTCACAGCCAGGCTGTGGGGGGATGCCACTGTTGGGATAGAAGTCAGCTGTGCCTACATTGGCCTCTATGCCCAGAACACCGCCGCATGTATGGACGATATCCACGAACTTGGCATCCTTTGAATCTAACTTTGCTCCTTCTTCTCGACTTGGATATTCGAATAGAGGTCTGGCGGGGTCCAGCCCTGAAACAATAGATTGGGTCATTAGCAAGCATCTGGCATTCTCTGCCACGCCTCAGCTCGGCACCAGGGAGATGGATCATGATCATGTATATATGTACATATATACATGTGCGGCTATGAAACGGCCTGCGACGCAGGTTGCGGGTTCGATTCCCGTCTCGGGACAATTGTGTGTATAATCTGCAGATATTTGTTCCGGGTGTTCTAGTCGTTATCTATGTATAATGAAAATATCTATCTATGTAATGTATTTTATGTATATCAGTCATCTATTACCCATAAAACAAGCTCTGCTTAACTTGGGGCTAGATGATGCTGTGTGGTTTGTCCAGCATTATTTATTTATTTATGAAAGTGTTTTGAAAGTTAATCACAAGACGTGTACATTTGACATTGTATACTGATATTATAATATTAAGTAGCATAATATTATAGTACCTACGACATAAATTGATTGTTTTGAGTTCCATCATTTTACACTTTTTTAAGTTTGCGATAAATACTAATGCCTTCGGAATATAATTTTTATTAGAAATTGACGAACATGCACAAAAAACATCCCTACATCTGAACATAGGATTACTCCTTTTTTCGAAGTCGGTTAAAATGTATTTTATGTATGTAGGTACTACCTAATGTGATGTATGGACCATTGTGGTCTCAATAGTTTTAAATAAATACGCAGAGTATTTCATCATCATACGGAACCGAACTATAACTTTGGACACTTAGGTATGTAACCCGTTACCTACTTATATCGATCGAGCACTCAAAGAATAGGTACCTACAACTCAATAGTGCTTTTATCTACCCTCAACTGTTACTTTATTATTCATTTTTATATTTTCTGTACCGAACTACCGACCATAATGTTTTATCGTAAAAAGTTTTTGGTAAATCCTAGCTTATGTTACCAAGGAAATGCGATACCTCCTAGTACAAGTATTCTATAATTAAAAGGAGGCTTCAAAATATTATATAAAAACATTTTTATTTGTACTTACCAGTGACACGGTCTACTTCAAGTTTGGAATGATACCCAGCAATACCCATAATATGCGCCCCTAAACTATGGCCAATCAAGTGAACCTGAGTTCCAGAAACTTCGTATCTTTTAGCCAAAGCGTCCAAGAATGTTGCAACTTCTATACCAATCATTTCAGTTTGGTTTGCCACCCAGTGGTAGAAGATGGAGCTTGCTATGTAACTCCAATCAACTGTTATCACGTTAACAGTTTGTTTTTTTAAATACGCATCTCTTATCGCAGCTACAGCATCGCTCTCCACAGATGATCGCCATCCATGGGTAATAATTTTCAATGGTAATATCGACAGATTAAAATTTTCTTCGATATCATACACTGGAATAGCGGACTCGTTAAGAAGAATCGAGTCTGTAATGTTGCTCCTAAAACAAATATTAATAATTCAATTTCGAGATCTTACAGCAGTAAATAACAAATGTTCTACAAACGACCGCTTCAAATCTTATTTCCTAAATACCTAAACCTGTTAAAGGTTCTTGCTGGATCTGGTTGGGGAGTAGGTACATCCTAAATACCTACGCACTTTGTTTATCTCACTCATAAGAACACTCATACGACTTTGGTTGCTTTCTGTACGATACCAGCGCAAAGGAACCTACATCTGTAGGTATAAATTAGAAAAAGTGCAAAATCAGGCTTTAAGAATTATCGGTGGTTTCATTAAGAGTACACCCAAACATGTTTTGGAATGCGAAACATATTTACAGCCGTTTCAGATAAGACGATTATATTTAGCATTATAAATTTGTCGTGGGAAAGTGGCATAACAATGCGGCTGTTTCTGTTTATGACAGATGTAGAAATTGTGATATTTATACCTTACAAATAATAAGGGAATAAATAGTTGTTTTGACAGACAGTAGTGCAATATTTAGCTCGATGCGCCTCTGGTTTCAGAGGTGTCTCGGTAGCTTATAGTATTTTGAATAGAATTCATCTTGCACTCAGGGGGATAAGTTTGAAGTTGCAATGGGTTCCGTCACATATACATATAGGCTTAAGAGATAACGAGGAGGCTGACAAATTAGCGAAATTAGGTAGTACAGAGGAAAATCCATTTGTTTGAAAACCAAACTTTACTGATAAAGTTCTTTCATGTAAAATTATATGTTATGGATGCTTACAAGGAATATTTTGATGAGCGAAGTAAAGAAAAAGGTACCTATACTTATGGTATAAAATAAAACCATACAGTGACAGTTTCAGCCACCTTGTATGCCATGGTTTGTTAGAGGTGTTATATAAGAAGAACTGTTATTGTCAATCGCTCACAGGTAACTATCTGGTCATTATCCATCTAAGAAATTTAGGTTCCTTATGACTTTATGAAAAAGATGGACTCTCCAAACTGTGATGTTTCTGGAGTCCTAGATGATCTGCACCACATCTTGATGGATTGCGTCAAGTTCAAAGATCGAAGGACTGATGATTAAAATTAATTTAAATTGATTTGATTTAGGTACATTCATTAACATTCTGGCGGAACCAAATTCAGCAGCGGCCATCTCATTATTCAAAATTTTTATGCATAAACTCTCTTTAAAAATAGCCACAATTTATAATGTTTTCATTTTGCTGTTTATTTTGTTGTGTTTGATAATAATAAGTTTAGGTTATGATACTCGTAGGACTGGCATACTTTACGAAGTACCTAAAAGTCCCTAACATACATTTATTTATTTTAAGCCATTACTGTCCCACTGCTGGGCAAAGGCCTCCCTTTTCTCCTTCCACTCCTCGCGACCCAACGCTGCAACAGGCCATGATGGAAGATATACCTCGAGCTCAAGGAAGGCCCAGGATGAGATGGCGCGACGAGCTCGAGGTATAACATAAATATGATAAAAAAACTTATTGATTTCAAAAATCAAAATAAGACTTCAAATTGTTTGACACATTCACTGCCCAGACGGTGTGACAGCAGGGGGGTAACGCCTTCTGTGTCATGCATGATGGGCCATGAAAGTGTTATTACGTCGGGGGTTCGTTATTCCGGGGCACTATTTTAAATCGAATATTGTGAACAACCTGACAAACAGCCTGTATTCTATATCGTTGAATCCACTTCTCGCCTGGGGTATCAGCTCATCACCGCCCGCGCCGGTTCCAATCAAGCTAACGTTATGCGGTATCCCATCGCCATCAGGGAAGTAGATCCATTCGGTCCCGTATCCTTCACCATACAAACTGCCATAATCTGTCTTCGGAACTGTGCCTGAAAAATTTGGCAAGTAATTTTTAAAATTGATTATAAAATTGGCAAAGATAAACACACCATCATTCATCACAAAAATACTGAATTATTGATAATCAATTACTTTTATTTAAAGTCGGTTAAAACTCCCGAGCTGCGGATAATTTAAAATATTATTAAATTGAGTACTTACATATTACGAAGTTCCATATAGATACAAAAGTAATAAGAGAAAAAAAAAATGCCATTTTTACTGTGAACCTAACTCAGTAATACAATCGAACACACTGTTTCCGCGCTTAATTGGAATGTAAGGTAAAATATATTATCTAATCTACAGTAGGTACTACCTAATTGTTTTTATTAACGTGGTAGTTTGATGGGGGTATTAATGCCGCTTAAGAATAGTTCAAACGTAAATAACTTGATAGATAAGCTTCACGTACAATATATCGTAATCTATTATTAGCTTCATCCAATGTCGACAAGATAGTAAATATTAGTAATATAATAGATACTAGTCAACACGGATTTTATTTTATCATAATCGCTAGTTTTATTCACAATCTAAAATCCAAATTTTAACTTGAAAACCAATTTAACTAGGTATATAGGTACCACAAATTAAATCAACTTACGTATATAGATACTTGCCACTTTTTTATCATAAGGCTTGAAATCAGAACAACTGCATTGTGACATTTAAAAATATTTTTTTGTTTTATCCTTGATTTTTTGTATGTTTAGTGTATGTACCTATGTAATTTATGGACAATCTCTGAATAAACAAACTTTTTATTCATTGATTTTTATATGTAGTCCCTTGCATCTTATTATTAACAAGTATCTGCCCGCTTCGCACGCGATGTTTCTATGGAAACGATTTATGGATATTTCTAGCCCATCCGGAACTGATTTATGGGATAAAAAGTAGTACTTTGCTTTATTCCAAGTATAGGCCAACATCAATCTAAAATTTCAGCACAATACGTTCAGTAGTTTTGGCGTGAAGAGATAACATAACAAACATCCATACATCCAAACTGTCTTATTTTAAATATCAGTGTGATAGATAACATTGAGTCAAGCAATAAAATAGGAAGGAAGTGAACACATTTAAAAACTAAATTAGGTATATAAACTGAGTTCCTAGACCTCAAGCGATAAGGATATACGGGCGAGTTTGGTTCGCCTTTTTAAAAATTTTCTAATAGACGTGGTAGATTACTGCCATGATATATAGAATAATCTACATGTACCTCAGCCTATTTTGATGTTAAATATTTGTTAATTTTTATTTTGCTGTGGTTTATCAATAATAAAAATTCACATGCTTGACTGACTTATTGAAGTTAAGATATTTACTTCATCAAGCCATAAGAAATTGGTTGAAATTGAATTTTAGGTACAGTATTGGCGGTTTGTTTACAAATATTTCACATCGAATTTTTAGTACCTAGTATCACGTTACCCCTAAATTATGTCCTGCACTTGGATTTTACTGTCTACTTAAAGTAAAACTAGAATTAGTATTTATTGGTTTATTTCAAAACACAAGTTGAAAGATCTGACATTTGATCAGACCCAAATGCATCTGGGAACAATACATCGAACATCAAGATTCCCAAACCATTGCAAAATTAGTTCTGATAACATTAAACAAAACATAAAATATTACTAACAGCAATTCACTTTAAGACCTACATCCCGGTAATACTCAGATTCTGTAGCTCAATGTTGAACATCCTACACTGATTTCCATCACAGAGATTTCGTTACCTACTGAAGATTACTATATTAGAAATAATCCATTTATTTCTTAGCAATGTAAATTAATGCACGATTTCTTGCCTATAAAATATTAAAGGCTCTCGGTTATCTTGTACTCGCAAATTGTACCTTTCCCATACTATTATTAAGTGATCATAATCCTTACATTCATCACCTTGCATTTTCCATGCGTGCGTCCTTACAGAGTCAGGCACAATTTACAGGCACAAGCAACCAGTTTGGCAACAGTTCACGAACTTCTTTACTTTATATAGAAATTGACGACTAATATAATATACTAATTTTGTTAGAACATGTACAATAGAGACACGTAGGTTTAGGTAAGCTAAAATTATAAAAGTGTCTATAATAATAATTTTACCAAGGTTTCCTCAGCGGGTTAACTACAACCTAGTTTGTGTTGGCAAAAACCAACAAAATAGGTTCGTAGTTTACCAGCTTACATGCATATTGAGTTTTTCAAACTACGAAAGTATTAATAGTATTTTCTCAAATATTAGACAATGTATGAGACAGGTAATACCTAATACAAACCAACACCAAACTATGTGCAATGTATTTTTAATATCTTAGTTTCTGTACTGTAAATGCTAGGAAGGTATTATTAGATAAGCAAATTGTATATTACATATAGTTTGCAAATTAATCATAGTTTTCACATGGGTCTTCCATGTAACATAGTAATGGTATTAAATTAGGCCATTGCATTATGTTCGAGCACAATAAATAGAATTGGATGACGGAATTTACATGATGCTGAAGCTTAACAACCACATGCTAAATAAGAAATATTTCGGTTGTGGTGAACTGTTGCCATCACATATTATTACTCAAGTTTCACCCACTAACTCCAAATTAATTGGGCACCGCAGCATAACTTGTCTTCCACGCTAGAAAACTTAAGGCATGCGTGAGTGGACCCTAAAAGTAAGCTTTTAGTTGGTGTTTTCAGGCATTAGTCCTGCATTTCCTCGGGTAATTCGTGCGGATTGAGTATGCCCGGAACGGAGAGCTGCACTCTCCGCTTATCGTCTTGCGCCTGACGAAGGGCGGACAGGCGTTCTTCCAAATAAAGGTCGCTGTCGTCTTCCCCTGTGTACTCCTGAAAACGTAATAAAACGTTAAATTATTATTTCGCTGCGTGCGTTACTTGTGATGTTCTAGCGAATAGGCATTGCATATAAATAATTTATTTAAAAAACAAAATTCACAGCCTTTAATACTATTATTAACATACTTAATCACTAAACAAAAGGCCAATACAGGATTTACTTTATATAAAATAAAAAAATTACTATCACTATAAATCAAATTAATAAACGCTAAAACAATTTGAATAAAATAAGAAAAAAAAAAGAGTATAAACTAAATTTAAAACAAAAAGAAACATGAAAATTAAAACTAAAATAATTATTAAATAATGCCAGACAATTCACACAGCATTATCTAGCCCCAAGCTCAGCAGCGCTTGTGTTATGGGTACTAAATAACTGATATACATAATACAATACATTACATATGTAGATAGATATTTTTTAATATACATAGAAAACGACCAGAACACCTTGAACAAATATCTGCAGATCGTACAAACATTTGTCCCAAGGCGGGAATCGAACCCTCAACCTACTGCAGCACAGGCGGACCTTTGTGTACCGCGTTATGATATGGATGTCATGAATAGTAGTGACATTGCACATAAATACTGTACACAAAAGAATATCTAAATAATTATATAATTACTTTATCATTTTCATTATTAGTAATGTACCCAATGTATTGTAAGTATATTACATTATTTTTTAAACCATAGGTACTTAAATCTATAGAGATCAAATTTCTAAGCGTCTTTCGTTTCTGAGAATAATCTCTATAGATTTATGTATGCATTAAGCATGAGGATGAACTATGATACATACCCTGATTTGGACTAAGAAGTCTCTTAGATGATCCTTGAAAGCTGGTATATCTTGATCCAGGTTGAACAACCCTTGCACGGTGATCTTGATCTGATTGTCACTCAGATGGGAGAATGCAGTTTTGAGAAGATTAGCGACATATTCCTGAAAAGTTAAGCAATATGTTAGTTTAAAATTCACGACACGCAAAAAGGGCTTAACTGTGGCCTAGTTGTGGAAACCGGTCCAGAAACAAGTAGAAAAACACTAGAGAGCATTATAAATCGCACACCCCCTACATTTTAATTCGACCCTATTTATTTTTTATTAAAGTTTAATTTTCGATATAACTTCAATTAAATTAAAGTAAACTTTGTTTAAAAAAAATAGGGTCGAATGTGAAATGAAAAATGTAGGGCGTGTGCGATTTCTATGATCTCAGTGTAGTTCAAAATTGCCGTTAAAAATAGTTGTAATTTTTTGTAAGTAAACGAGCGCGATTCCTGGAAAAGTTTGGAAATCTTTGCCTAGCAGTGGAACAACATAGGTTGGATAAAAAAAAACTGAAGTCTGTTTATAATAAAGTTCCTCCATAGTTATGAACCTCATTTTGTGTAAAAAAACTTGTGATAGTGAGTTTTATATTTTATAATAGTGTTTTATAACTGGGACAGTATGGGGGCAACCAACCATAACCTGAAAGGTAGAAGTAGTAGTTCCTTTTAATGATCAGCTCTTTTTTGGAGAAAACAGTTTTGGAATAATTATTTTTAATCAATCATGACTTGTCTAAAAATAAATGTTGTTAAAATTTTCTTTGATGCTGATCAATTCAGTTTCTTGTATGGACAATTTCATTATATTGGTTGAAAATATCCATCTTCTTTCAGCCAATAGAATTAAATTTTAATAAAATTTATTAAAATTACGATATGGAAAAACCGAAGTATACAGAGGAGATACATGAAAACAGTCTTATGAACCTTGAAGTCATTTTCTATGAAAATTATAGATCATAAGTTTTCTGGCCAAGCTACAACAATAGTAATAAAATAAAGTGCCAATAATTATGAGGAAAACCGAACGTTATACCAGAGAAACATGAAAATTTTATGTTATGGTATAAAATGTTCTACAAAAGAGCTGATTATTATTCAAAGGAACTGTCCTTGTACCTCTTCTGGTTATGGGTACCCCATATGGTCCTAGTTAAATAACCACACTCTATAGGTACTTAATGCAATTTTAAACCCTCTAAAACAAGTTTCTTGTACTTACATGAGGTTCTCAGAAAACATACTGTATTGGAAAATAATACAAATTATAGTGCATACATACTAAATAAATAATGTAAGCTTAAGATAAATATTTTACTTTATCCACATTACTCACTTGAATATATAGAATATTGTCAGGAGTTGGTCCCAAGGGTACAGTGACCCGGCCAGCCTCCACCAAGGAGAAGATATAACCCAGAATGGTGGCATGCATTGTGAGTCCCGCTCCATGGGATGTATCGGTCACCACACTGAACACATGCTCCAGAATGTCACATAAGTATGTCTGGTAGAAGCTCTGGGCTGCCTGGGGATGTTGTTCCACATTATAAAGCAATTTGAACAGAATCTGCAGGCCAGTATCAGCAACATTTCTCATAGTGTGCTTAAATGCCCATATAATGGAATCCAGTACTAGTTTAAATTGTGCAGGCGGTATGCTTAGGAATGCTTTGAAACAATGTGTGTTCACAGCTTGCAATAACAGGAAGAATTCTGTCCTGTGCTCTGGGTACTCTTCAAAGTCTTTGTTGATCATTTCCAGAGTGCATTCAAAAACTGCATCAAAGATCTTAGGAACTTCAGATGTGATGTGTCCACCCAGTTTATTTACGATAGCGGCCATGCAAGATAGCACTTCGGGTTCTCGCGCGTCCGGGATAGCAGTTCTTTGGTAGTCTAATAGGACGGCGTCTAGTAAGGGAGGAATGAAATTCTCCAGAACCATATTATTATCAGTAGATCTTGATACCCAACTGGCAATAAGCTTCAGTGTTTCTTTCTTTATGATCCTCATGTTTTTGATGAGAGGCTGTTTTGTAACAACCACGCCATTCAAAGTGATAGCTTGGCTGATGTTTTCTGACATGACTTTGTACACATTCAGCATGTCGAGGTATATTCTGCCCAGCTGCACGACGTAGGGGTGGCTGAGCGCGCGGCAGGCGCGCACGTTCGTCTTCAGAATGCTCACAAGCTGCTTAACTGCCTCTGGGTCCTTGAGAATGTCTACATTGTGAGATGCTTGAGAAATTATGTCATCCCACACTTGATTGGGCAACAACATGTACTTCTCAATGAGTTGTTCCTGAGCAACTTGGTCTACCTGTGCACTGATCATGTAGCCGATGGCTTCGTAAAAAGTGTGCACTTGTAGGGTTTGCAAATCACAGATGATGGAACTGATTGTGCTCAATATTTCTTCAATAAATGGGCAAGCTTCTCCAACTTGGGAAGTGACGAAATGGCGTCGACATTTCAGGGCAATCTTTATAAATGTGTCACATGCCATATCTTGGACACCATCATGAGTTTCATGCATGAATTCAAAAAGTTTATTCACCACAGTTTTCAAGAACTTCCAATGTGCTCTTAGGAATCTGGGGTATTGTCCCACCACATACATAATGTTACTAGCTATTATTGCTTTGTTGTCTTTACCTTTCTTTTGTTCACAAAGTCCGAGAAGTTCTTTGATCACCACCACCAGGAATCGTTTCTCATCTTCCTCCAACATTGCTCCAGAGATTGAACCAATGGCCCAACAAAGTGTATTCAAATTTTTCCAGGACCATTCAGTGCCATTCACTTGATTTTGAAGCTTTTCTGTCATGATTCTTTCCGTGTCTTGATAGTCTAAATGGGTAAGGTACACCAGGGTCTCTCTCATGTTCTTATACAAATTAATTGAATCTGTATCCTTCATAAACTCTCTCACAACTTCACCATTTTCATTCTCAACTACCAAAACTTCTTCAGGCCTGGCCATTCTAGAGATCATAATGTAGCGAACACTACTAAGTACATCAGAGTACAATGCTTTTCTGCCCACACTCTTTCCAATGGTGTATAAATTGGATGAATGCGAGCATGGGGTAATTTTATACAAATCAGCTGCTAAGGCATTCCAGAACTCCAGACAAATCTTAAAGATTTCCACTTCTTCAACTTCAGATATTAACACCAGGTATCGTAATGCATTCATCAGTGTGTTTGTCAGACCTCGTCGCTCGATCAGTTGCCCATGTTCCTTAAGGTATGTGCAAAGAAACAGGGCAAGGTTCTGGATGAAAACCTGTTCTTGGTCTCGTCCTGCAGAGTATGCTTCTCGGATATTAGTATTGATGGGCAGCATTACTTCTAGTTGCTCCATAGTCTGCACAAGAAGGGCTACAAATTGTTCTTCATAATTGCTGACAGTGACACCAGCAATCTCAGTCAAACAACTCAACGTAACATTTCTGAACATGGGTACATTGAGAAACTTGAAGATAAGTGTGCTCAACAATTTCATTTCAAAAATATACCCCAAAGGTATCCAGTTTAGAAACCGTAGTAAAGTGTGCAATGTTGCATCCACCAATGGAGCATTCTGCGAATTTTCAAGCACAAACTGACACAGTTGAAAAATTTGACTGAATTCTTTGCACATAGTGTCTTTCAGATGCTTGGCTTTAGTCTGAGTTAGTTGACCCGAGCTGAAAACAAACACTTCCTCACTGAGCAGCTTCAATATCACCATGTTGTTCTGGCAGAGGCTTTCATTTGTTTTTGATGCACCCACAATATCACTGATGAAAGTGTCCCAATTGTGGGGCCATTCTCTCTTAAGAACTTGAATCAATATCATATTTAGTTTTTTTAGATACACTTTGTTGTTATCCATAGTGACAGGATCTGATGAATTTTTGATAATAAGTCCAACAATGTACTTTTTTATGCCTTCACATTGATTTCTAGGTAATATTTTCCATCGTGTCTGTATTACTTGCTCTAAAATTTGTAGGGCATAGTATTTCGTTTCTTGGTTATGTGAGAACTCGAGTATGGTGTCTACACGAGTCCAGGCATCTGGGTGCTCCTTTAGGGCCGTCAGGATGTCCTGCGCGACGCGCTGCTGCTCGCCCACAGTCGAATACAGACATCCTACAATGTTATCAAGTAGACTTATGTCTAGTTTTTCATTGAAATCTAAGAGTTTAGAAGCTTGTTGCTCTAAAGTTGCCATTCTGATTTACTCCAACTTAGCTGAGTTTTGTTCCTTGTGATAATCAGACATATGATGATATATTCCCATTCATTCCTTACCATACGCAACACTGAAAAATACAAGAGGGTTACAATAAATACATTGAAACTAAATATCCTATATTCGTTTTCTTTCAGTAAGAATAGGTTTAAGTATAACCTCTCAGGCCTTTGCAATCAGTTTACGATGTATCACCAAGCAACCGTAAGCCTGAATATTCAACTGTAATGTTATTATTTCATACAAACATGAGTTTTATTGGTCTAAATGTGGTTAGTTATCTTGTAAAGTGGTGGGAAAGAAATTATAGAGCACACACCCCGTACAGAAGTCATCTTCCAAAGTGAAAATTTATCAACATCATTCTGTGCAGAATGTTTACTGTTATGTTTTATTATCTTGGTAGAAAGTATTGAAAGAAAGCTATGACTAAATGTATAATCTTACCCGATATATTATTTTGCGGCGCAATCAATCGCACTACCATACATTCTAGATCCGTTGTTTTCGTGAAGAAGCCAATCAAAAGCCAATGAAGAAGCTTGAAACATCAGTGTTGCCAGTTGACAGCTTTTTGTTGCAGTTAAAAATATTACTACGCGTCAAGCAGGACCATAAGGCCAGCCCTACACGTCCGATATTTTGTTTGTCTAGGGTTTGGATCAGATTATCTATGGATAGTCTGATTGAAAAATTATTAGAAAACGAAAAAAAGAAAACAAAGATCGGCGAATTCAAAATTAAGACACTGAGCCGTTTTTCTTTGGCGAACGCAAATAATTTGGGATTTTAATAATATTTCATGATTGTTACATTAACTTAATCTTAGAACATGCTTAGAACTTCATCCATACTTCATCATACAAAAATTGGACAAGATATTAACGGCAAGTGAAGCAAGCCGCGAAAATGTTGTGGCGTTCTTAGATTTTAAGCAGTGTCTGGCAAAATCGTTGTCAAAAATGTTGTAGGCAATCAGAGCAAGCCTCGACAGTCTTTTATGCCGTAGTGGGTAACCAAAGTAACCATATTGTTCAGTTATATGGTTGGCAGGAGGAAGTACCTAATTAAAATTTATTTAAGGTTTCGGAAATTTGGCCGTAATTTTAAACTAAACTAAACTTAACTGAGATTTTGGGGGGGTTATGACCCCTGTAACTTACTATGATTGTATTGCATGATGCTACACCTACAGGATATACCTACATCTAAAATTTCCTATCGATAAACACAAAAAATCTGAAGAAATTTCGTAGATACAGCAAAAACTTTGCAACATTGTCAATTCTTGATGGCTGGACTGGTCATTTTAAAGTTTAAAACCCGCTACATCTTACTTGTATGCATGCTTGCACAAATCAGATTGGTAGCTCGCGCAAGCCATAAAGCGTTGCATTTAAAAAAAAATTTGGTCGTGTTGGCGATTGGAGGAGGCCTACATCCAAAAATGGATCTTATTAATACAGGCCGCGATAATTTATTTATTTATTCAAAAACGTACCTCTAATTTTACGGGCACACCCAATGCAATAGAGTACCTTTTTTAAGTTTGAATGTTAAAATTAGAAATAATTATATAACATTACAGAAAAACAAATTAAAAAATCATGAAGCCACCCTAATTTAATGTACATTATAAAATAATAAATTAAAAATCACACATAAAACCATAGATTCAAAATTATAACCATTTTAGTATACAATAAAATTACATTAAATATGAATGATATAAATAATAAAAATTGCAAATTTCGGTCTAACTGTGATAATAAGGACTAACGCTACTAACGGTTACATATTAAGATGGCACTAGGTGCTAGCGGCAGACTCATGGGCAACAACTGGGGCGTAAGCTCCAGTATTGCCCTTTGGCTGTACACTGCCATCGTGAGGCCGATTATCACATACGCCTCTATGGTATAGTACGACAAGGCCTTTCAGTCTACCGTTATCAACAAACTAAATAGCCTACAAAGGACTGCCTGTCTTATGGCCACGGGAGCCATGTCCACCTCCCCCGGTCAGACACGAAATGCACTGCTGGGCCTACCTCCTCTTGACATGTACATACATAAAGAGGCAAATACCAGCATGTATAGGGCCAACTGCCTGGGCGGAGGTAACTGGCTCTCCCTCAAACTTAGATCTTTACGTTTAAAAGACTCAACTATGGAATCTCCTATTCTGAGCATGACAACTGACGCCATGCTTCTACGTCATGTGTTTGAAAAGCACTACACAGTGGAACTTCCTTCCAGAGAAGATTGGTGAAATAGACAACCTCTCTGCAAGGATGGATGCCTAATCTGGTACAAGAACGGCTCCAAAATGGGACTGGATGTAAGCTGTGGAGTGTACGGAGAGCGACCCAGGTTTGGGACAAGCATACACCTGGGAAATCACGCCTATATCTTCCAAGCAGAAATATTCGCCATCCTAGAATGTGCGGATATAAATCTGAAAAAGCGCTACTCCAAACAAACTATAATTATTAACTCTGACAGCCAGGCGGCACTACCAGCGTTGGACTCGAAGGTTATCACGTCCAAGCTAGTCGAGGACTATCTGTCACGACTCAACGCTCTGGGCTCGAATAACAGAGTCCTCTTAAGATGGGTTCCGGGGCACGCAGGAATCAACGGCAATGAGTGTGCCGACGAACTCGCGCGCTCCGGTGCCAAGGGGACTCAGCTGGGACCCGAGCCGTTCTGTGGCATACCAAAAGCTTGGCGCACAGAACACTCCTGGGATCCTGCCTCGAGGAATCGCACAAGCTATAGCCCAGACGAGCTGCAAGACATCACCCCGAAGAAAATCCTACAGTTCCTAGCAGCTACAAGGGTTAGTGGCGAACTATGAACGCCACGGCATCGGGGCTGAAACGTAAAAGTTGCGATCACAATCATGATCATATCATGGCCGCCGTGATACGAAAGCCACACCAAGCAAATAAATAAAAAAAAGCGGTTACATAAAATAAATATCGAAGCTTTTGGAACTCGCCCCGGGAACTGGAAAATAGATCTATTCTCTCGGCAATTAGATTGAGCGTGCGTGAACGCGCAGCATCCGCACGCTAAAATGGCGAATCAACCTGGTACTGCGAATAATAATGGCAAATACTTGTGGCACTGCGAATAGTGCTGGACGCCTTCGTCTGTGCACAAAGTCCACCGGCACATTCAGCCGCATTACCTCTAAAATACCTAAATGAGCGATCATCCCACTCAGCACCTTAAACAGGTGTAGAGCGAGCGCTGCATTCCTCTTATTTTCTATGCGTTCTACCATATTTTGGTTGTACTTGGCCTCATGCTGAGCCCATATCGCTGAACTAAATTCCAAATGGCTTCTTAATAAAGCACCATAGAGCGATTTTACTGCTTGCAAGTTTTTGAAGCTGTTTGTATGACGGAGTACAAATCCTTAAGTTTTAAAGGGCTAGACTGATATCAGAGGGCAACCCAACCAGAGGCGCAAAGAGAAACGTGTTGAAGTGACAAGACGGCCTGCGTTTCTGCCATATGTGAAAGGAGTGACGGACCAAATTGGAAATATTCTTAGGAAGTTTTCAATCAAGTCGATCTACTCGTACACTCCACTCACTATGATGGCGAAGCGACTTCGAACACCAAAGGATGTAGTGCCCTTGCAAGTTCCTGGTGTCTACAAGATCAATTGCAGCTGCGGGCGTTCCTACATAAGCCAGACTAAACGCACGGTCGCGGAACGCGTTAAGGAACATATAGCAGCGGTCAAAAATCGTCAAGTTAATAGCTCGGCAATAGCTGAGCAAGTAGTAGACTCAGGACCTAATCACTGGATTGAACTACACAAACTGTAGGTCATCTGTAATGAAAGGCATTACTACGAAAGAGTGTTTCGGGAAGCGATTGAAATTAAGAAATATCCTAATTTCAATTGTGAAGACGAGTTCAAACTCTCTGCCTCGTGGAATCCAGTGATAGCAAAGTGTACTCGTCGTAAACCGGTCTCTCAGTGCGTCGTCGCGGACACTGTTAGAGTTGTGTGTCGTCCGAGTGTGCAGATGGACATGCCTACTATCGAAAATCAAGTGAGGGTAGTTTCAAATAAACTAGCCCCCGCTTCGCTGAGGCGGTAACTCCAGTACTCCAGTCATCCCGTGATCACGACAGATTGTAAACCTGTTGAAACGTCGGGAAAATAGGTAAATAAACGCGATAAATACCTGTTGTATCAATACTTATAATTATGTGTTCAGATCGCGTAAGTTTAAAAATAAAAATTAAAAGTTAAAGGCCTTCTTGCATATGTTAACAACCAGCTCCCGAAAATGAAGATTGTCATCGAGACGAACCCCTAAATCTCTTACTGATTCGACTCTCTTCAGCTGAGTATCCCTCAACTGGTTGTCGTAGTAGTGTGGAGTTTTAGCTCGACTAAAAGTTATTATAGAGCATTTGCTGGAATTAAACTGAAGTTTATTTACCCTACTCCATTCTACCACTCTATCCACATCCCGCTGATGATAGTAATGATGTGGCTGGTCAGGTCATTCAAGCCGCGTCAGGCTATGTTTATTATTATATAACCACATGTCTAGACCTTTAAAACTTATATATTTGTATTTATTTATTTATTCGACCCGTAAGCGACACGCTTTAGTATGTTGATTTTTTGTCAGCAAACAATTTAATAAAAGAAAGCTGCTAATAAAAGAAACACTTCTGTCGTTGGCATCATAACACCGAAAATATAGAAAGAAATTAAAACATTAATAAAACATCTGTACTCACAGTGCCGTTCTTGTGCTGTCCAGTCCAGTTTACACGAGCTTGCATGTGTGGCCACTGTAATGTGTTCACTCGTTTTGCACAGTCATAACTGCACAAACTAAAATGCTCAAGCAAGGCGGAGTGTGTGGCCCGGCTACAGGGTTGGGTTTAAATTCCTTGGTAAACAGCGAGCACTTTTTGCGTAGAAAGAGATGCCCTCGACGATTTTCTGTCTCGTCTCAAAAAGATAGCCGCAGTGCTCTGACTGACGGAGGGAGAGGTACATTACATACGCAAACGCAAGCTGAAAGAAATGAAACGAAGCTTTATTGCGTTGATCCTAGAATTTAAAATAGGTATATATTTACCAGTCAGAAAGATTGCCTTGAAATGTATTTATCTCTCTCACCCTGACTGACAGACAGAGGTTTTTATTGTATTCTCTTTGGTTTCTTTCTTGCAATAAAGTTCTGGTCGTGTCGGTCGGTCGAGCGAGCCGCGAGGTAAAATTTTATCAATCAGAAGTTTTCGAGAACAGAATGTTATAGGAATCTTATGTATTCGGTTTCTAGCTCGGTATAATTGATCGATAAGTATGCCCCATTGATCAACTTATAATAATTTACAGTTCAACTATGGCAAACGACATTTCTACGCCCAACGCTTCACCAGAAGATACCCCTGGGCCTGCTACATCTAGCACAGAAGCAGAAGGTCAAGCTGTTGATAATGTTGAAGAAAATCGTGATGTAAGCCTTAATAAAAATACATTTACTTCCATTTTAGCTTATAGTTTACAAGGAGGCCCTTACTTACAATTTCAATGATTTTAATTTTTTACGAAAATTATTTAATAGTTCATCATTCTTATTTATTTCTATATTTCATATTAATTTGTACTTATTATTACTAAAGCTCGAGAAGAGAATTCGATTGCTGTTAGGCATCCCCTGAAAAAAAAACAAGTTATTTTAGCATCTAAATAGATAAATTTTATGTTAGGTATGATTGAAATGTGTGGAATAAAACTCTGAACAAATTAGCTTTAGATATATCCAATTTCTTTATTGGTAAAGTTTCATTTCAGATTAATGCTGAGATTGATGAACAGCGCCGCAGAATGCAGCCCACAAAGCTGGAATCTTTTTTTGCCATAACCAAATCATTGATCATAAGAGGATTAGTAGTGTATTTCATCACTTCGATGTTTCGTCAGCCTGCTGCTCCGAAGCCAGATGTATCTGTAACTACTGGGACACCTCGGTCTCCATCAATAAACATGTTTGCTAATGGCACCATATTAGACTTGTATTGCTATGTCTCAGATAATGAATTCTATGATGATTACAAAGATTCTGATCTGATATGGAAGCATACTGGAATTATCTATGGAGATTGGACTGCAGGAGAACAAAAGGATGGTACATTTACATTCTCTACCACTATCACACCGAGCCACAAGCTACAGAATAATGGGTCGACATACCTTCACACATACTTTGTGCAGACAGGGAAATCACCAGATCCTAAGAACAAGCAAGATTATGCTGGTCCATATGTGTCTTATGGAAAAAAAATGTTGAATAAATACAAGAAGTTGCGCTATCTGAAGACTCATAATTTATTGACTGGCCAATCAGAAAAGTCTGCAGAAGAACTTGAGAAAGCTGAGACCATGAAAGAAGAAATTGTGTCCCATTGGCACCCCAATTTGACTATTAACTTAGTGAATGATCAGACAAATTGGTTACAAGGTAGTGTGCCTCCTCCTCTTGATGAATTCATATATTTTTTGCCAGATGGCAAACAGTATAAACCTGCTGTCTTTATGAATGAATATTGGAATATGATGCGTGATTATGTTCCCATCAATAAGACCACAACTACTCTAGAATTGCAGTTAACTTATCAGCCATTAAGTCTTTTTAAATGGCAGCTGTACACAGCACAGGCTATGAGAGATAAACTGAGCATGTTCTCTGCTCTTGGAGGAGAGGAGCAGGATGAGGAGCAAGATACTGTCAAAGAGTTGCTGTTAGAAACATCTCCATACCTTCTAGCACTTACTGTATCTGTATCAGTGCTGCACTCAATATTTGAGCTCTTAGCATTCAAGAATGACATCCAATTCTGGAACAATAGGCAGTCTCTTGAAGGCCTCTCAGTAAGATCTGTGTTCTTCAATGTGTTTCAGTCTACTGTAGTGCTACTTTATGTTCTGGATAATGAGACTAATGTAATGGTCAGAATCTCTTGTGGTATTGGACTACTTATTGAAATATGGAAAATTAACAAAGTAATGGATGTGAAATTGAATAGAGAAGACAGGATATATGGAATACCAAAGATAACATTCACTGACAAAGGGTCCTATGTGGAATCCAGCACTAGACAATATGACATTTTGGCTTTCCGTTATCTTAGCTGGGCTTGCTTCCCCCTGCTGGTTGGATATGGAGTCTACTCCCTGCTATACCAAGAGCACAAGGGCTGGTATTCATTTATCCTCAACATGATGTATGGATACTTGCTAACATTTGGATTTATAATGATGACTCCTCAATTATTCATTAACTACAAGATGAAGTCAGTAGCTCATCTGCCATGGCGTATGATGACATACAAGTTCCTGAACACATTTATTGATGACATATTTGCATTTGTCATCAAGATGCCAACAATGTACAGACTAGGATGCTTTAGAGATGGTAATTATTTTTAACTTGGCTAGAAATTAAATACATATAGAGAACCTAACACCACCCTGATGGATGGGTGATTGCGCATGACCCCACCCAGTGGAAGTATTACGGGAAGGCCTTTCCCCAGCAGTGAGACAAATTAGGCTAAAGATAAAAAATTACAATATCTTCTAACATCTTATCTTTTATTTGTATAGGAGCAAACTGTACCAAACCATAAAGACATAGATAGTATAATAATATGATGATACTGTTTTTAGAAAATGTAGCATTACTTTGTTTACTATTTTTCTAATAGGTACTTTCATATTTTTTTCAGATATTGTATTCTTTATCTTCCTATACCAACGTTGGATCTACAAGGTTGATCACAAGAGAGTCAATGAATTTGGATTTTCTGGAGAGATGGAAGATCAACAGAAGAATGGTCAAACTCCTGCTATTGAAGAAAAAGAACAACCAGATAAGAAAAATGATTAGATTTTTTTGTGTTGGAAATAGCATTGACAGGTGCACTGAAGCAGAACTACCTTGTTTTGATTACTTTATGTATCTATGCAAGCTGCTGAGCACAGGGTATCTAATGAGATTACCTGTCTGTGTCAAGGTGTTTTCAACAAAATGTTTGTAATAGTATTATGTATTTTAATAGTGTGAATTTTCGTATGTATCAAATCCACGTATTTACTAGGTCGCCCGTTAGGCATTGAATCCAGCCAGTAAGACTAGCCGCACGAATTATTTTCTAGTTTAAAGCTTCAGAAGACGTCATGTCCTATATTTTCTTCACCACAGGCCCGTAGCCTGACGTTGCTTTCACCTGCTTTACTGTCCGGCTTCGCGCGAGCTATTAGTGCAATCTATTTTGACAGGTTTGTCACCTAGTAAATATGAGGCTTTATAGTTGGCATTTTGGGGTGTTAACCTGTTGTGATGTGAAACCACACAGTCTGCATAGCTTTTGGTATCATACTGCATTATTGGAATTTGAGGTGTTCAATAATATTTGTTAAAAATGTGTTGATACTGTGGATTTTATTCATTAATATTGATATTAATTAATATATTTTTGTTAAATGAATTATGTTGATAAGCATGAATTTTAGATTTTTGAATTTCAATTTTGACCCAATAATTGTTATACACATTATGCGCACTTTAAAAATATCTAGCACACAATTGTATTTATTGAATTCTCATTTTCAGTATATTAGTTAGGTAATTAAATAACGCATTTGTGTTGACCCCATTTCATAAACACGCTGTAAAATAAGTGCAATTTAAGGTTCGTTTTCTATGAGATCTCTTTCTTCTGGTTTAGGTAGATAGATTTAAACTTAAATTAATATTCAAGTCTTGGTTTTTATATGTAATTATATGTAATAAATAAATAATAAATAATGCTGGACAATTCACACAGCATTATTTATGTTATATATTATATATGTTTTGTTGGTGCTGTTTATTTGTTTAAAACTGTACTGTTGATTAATCTACATACAATGGGGTCAGCACAGCTTTAGTACAAAATGAAGGATTTATAGATTTCTTTATTTACATTTAGGTACATAATTATGTACCTACCTTCAAAATTTAATTTATGATCAATAAATTTGTTGTTTCGAACCACAACTTGTATTTTTTTTATTTATCACTACATAGTATAAAACAAAGTCGCTTCCCGCTGTCTGTCTGCTAAATGCTTAGATCTTTTAAACAACGCACCTTAATCTGATACGGATTTTTTTATTAGATTGATTCAAGAGGAAGGTTCATAAACATTACTTTGACACATAGAATTCCACGCGGGCGAAGCTGCGGGGGGCGCAGCTAGTTTAATAATATTTGTAGGTTCATTTCCATCTGATTTCCATAGATTATTCATTTCATTTCAGTAATTGATTGCTGATAGCTGGCGCGATCGTCTTTTGTTTTTCTATTTTCATTCGATCGGTAGGTAGATTTTTCGTACTAAGTTAGCTGCTTAAAGAAAAATGAGATCGAAGGTAGAAGATCGACAGGTAGAAGGTAAGATCTGGCCAAACAAACGACGGGCTAACGGCTGCATAACAAAGCCACGTATAAAAGCCTTTTTAGATATTTATTATACACTCGATGTGTCTATGTGACTTAACAACGTAACTGTCCAATGAGTCACATTATGACTCACGATTAACTTTTGGAATAAGTAAATGAGTCTGTGACTCATTTGTTGATGCAATTTTGGGATGTATACGTACTTATTTTGATTTTGGACTCATTGAACTACGGAAAGATTTTTTAATCCCATATCCATGAGTCAAAAGAAAACAATAGATATTTTTATGACATATTATTTTTTTAGTCATGTCAGGTGGTCATCAACATTCGACTCAACGTTGTCTACGTTGTTGAATGCGGGCAGGAATCGAACTAAAGTTCTTTCTTCCGGTTTCTACGTCGAGGAAAGCTTTCCTCAAGTCATGTGCTGTCGCTATGAGAGCCTTGCAGGCTTCTCAAGAGCTGTTCATTAGCCTGTTGGCTGTTCTGATCATCCTGGGTGATGGCTTCGGGCGTCTCTAGGAGTTCCCGGGGCAGAGGTCGCCACGGAGTTTTTGCATCCGGGGGTCTCGTGTGCTGAGGAGCGAGTCCGTTGAGGTGTACGTGGCGAGAGTTGTCCGCACGATCGTACATTCTGCGCGCCAGCTGGACCATAAACTCCTTTATGGTGCTTATCTGCAGATCGCGCGCGATAACAGTGTTTCGTACGTAAAGCCCGGCGCCTGTACAGACTCTGAGAGCGATGTTCTGTTGGGCTTCGATTCTTTTTTGGTTAGTAGCAGAGCACAGGGAGTACCATGCTGGTGCTGCATATGTGAGCCTCGAGCGAATGTAAGTCTTGTAGACCCCAATCTTGGTTTTAAGTGGCAGTTTGGATGCCAAGACTGGTCTGAGCATGGCTCGGGCGGCGCGTGTTTGTGTTAACGCACGCTCTACCTGTGCGTTCATGGTCAGTGAGGGGACCTGTCTATGTCGATTCCTAGGTATCGAACGGAGGTTTGCCATTCCAGGGCTTGTCCTCGTAGTTCTAGGGCTGGTAAAACCGTGCGCCGACGAGTGACTAGCAGTGCTGCTGTCTTTCCAGCGTTGACTGCAATGCGCCATCTATCTAGCCAGTTTGGTAGGAGGTTCAGCAAGCGTTGCATCTGGGTGGCTGCATTTTTTTAGGATAATGTTGTTATTGCCTGCCAGAAAAGAAAAAAATATGGACGCGGGGTAGTGTAGTTGTATATTTCATAGTATAGGGACATTTAAGTTGTTAATGGGACAGGTAACTTGAAGCGAAACGAGATTTTTATTCAAGTATAACATTCATTTATTTATTAAAAACAATTGCAATAGTATTTCAAATTTATAAAGACATACAATCAAAGTAAGTACATCTACCTACCAGGGATATCTTGTAAAAGTAATTGTCTATTTGCACCAACCACTTTAAATATATCGACACAAACATTTTGCATGATAGATAATGTCTGAAAGAAAAGATGTGTTTGTATGAAGATTTTGGCCAATAGGCTTGGGCAAAATCATTACAATAACAGGATATAGGTACATACATCGTATTAAATAGTTATAATAAGGATAGAATAAAGTATACAATCAATGGTATGGTTTGTACAAAGGAAGTTCTCTAGCCTAATATGTACCCCAGGCGCGGAAGGAATAAGTAAGGTCTGGATTAGATCTTTATTACAGTACAGTTAATTAGGAATGTTTTAGGTCAAAGAAAATAGTGTGAGTGTAATAATTACAAGGTTGAAGACATATGCATATTGTTCGTAGAGTGTATTCGACAACGCCATCTAGACTAGACCTATGCTCTTTTTAGCGTGATTGTCTTTTTGCCTTTACGCCACTCTTTACTCCATCATCAGCTTGATCGAAACCTTTAAGGTACCAGCTACCGCTAATCTGAAGTTTTAATAAAACGTCAACATATTCTTGAAAAAACGGTACAATTGTTAACAATCAATAATTCTGTTATTGAGTGAGCTACCAAAATAATATAGAATCTGAAACATACCAACTAACCGTCATATAATTTGTTATGCAAGCTATAACCACACTAACATATTTATTTACATGGATGGTATACATAAACACAGCCCAAATTCAAAGAGCTTTCTAAAAATCAATAAATGCCAACTTGGTACAGTCCGAGACGTAGACTCGCCATAATCATGAATCAAATGTGATCAAATCAAACCAGGCTCGACTAGAGGCGTCTCGTCGCCGTCTGAGTGCCTCTTGATGTTCTGCATGAAATCTGCGATAAAACATCTGATACTTGTATTTTCCGTAATGTTTATGGGTTGGTCTGGACGTTCGGGTTATCTGAAAGGGCAGCCGGGGGCCCAGTGACCGCGCGCGCCGCACGCGAAGCAGCGCCCGTAACCGCCATAATAGGCGCCGTCAACACCTGGGACGTTGCCACGCCGCCGCCGAGGGTTACTAGCACCCGCTCTGGCATCTGTAAGACCAACAATACTCGTTATATGTATAATTAAATGAAAATATTTATTTTGCGAATAGG
Organism: Eupithecia abbreviata; assembly: GCA_943735965.1. Taxonomy (NCBI): domain Eukaryota; kingdom Metazoa; phylum Arthropoda; class Insecta; order Lepidoptera; family Geometridae; genus Eupithecia; species Eupithecia abbreviata. Next base: position 6,833,696 of record OX030982.1, on the reverse strand, counting down.
TTTGATCGGACGGGGATGAAGACCGTGTAAGAATAGAGTGAAGTTTCAGCCGAATTAAGCCATATTTACCTGCTACCAAAATATACGCCAACGCAAATATCAACGTAGAAAATTATGGCAGCATTAGAAAATATGGCTTCATACGGATAAAATTACATAATTGCAAACGGTCTTTATACGCGTACGTTTATACCCCACCTCAACGCATTATACTTGATCAATGTTTTGGAACGACCAATATTGAATATAATTCTGGTCCGCTCCGTTTTCTGTGGTAGTCTTAGAAACAGTGATACACAGAAGGTTCCCCAGTGCAGGGTACTAAAGTAATAATCAGTTATCTGGCAGAGCTTGTGTTATATAATGTATGTGGTAACATAACACAAGCTCTGCTACTTTGTTGGGGCTCGATATCACTCATCAGCACACGTACGCTCACTGTTGAACATACAGAAAATGCTGAGTTAAATGCATGGGGTTTTAAAATTTTGCATAGAGGTCTAGAAATTTTTTAAATCCTGGAAATGGAGCTAGTTTTACAATAAAGGTTATCATGAAACGGTCTTTCTTTCCTTTTAGATCTGACGGCAGGTTTTCTGGAGACCAGTAGAGATTCGAAACGTAAGTGAAAAGTCGTTTATCTTATCGTCATTTGCTGTACATACTAAACGTATTTGTCTAAGTCTTTGGCTGGCTGATGGCAAACATGATCTCGACTATTTGATATTAGTTGAGTTTTTGTTTCATGGCAAATTTTTGACATTTTGATAAACAAGCTAATAATTGAAGTATCTAAGAAAACACGACATGATTTCCGTTTTCTAGTTTTTTTATGCCGTTTTTGTTTAGGGCCAAGTTCTGAATAATTTAGCGAAACATTCATTCATTAAAATCGGTTCTTTTGCTCGTTGCTTTGAGGTTATAAATAATCCCAGGCAACCTCCGTACATATACGCGTACGAAAACACGAGTCACGGGAAAAACACAGGTAACATTAAGGTTCATGTATGTATCGGTTTTACAACGGATTTGTACCTGCGTGTCGTGACGTAGCAGCCTAAGAGGCGCGCCCGCCGGAGGTTGCTCACCGGGATTCATCGCTATCGTCAGAAGATCTCTCGGGATCAGACGACCCTAAGCAAAGAAATACTTAGGTTACCATACGATATTAAAATATTGCACAGCCATTGAACACACCAAAAGTTATTTCGTAGGTCATAAAGTGTACAGACGAAATGCGGAATAGTGTAGGAGAATGTTATCGGATTGGTAAATTTAAAGTGCTTGTAGGCTGGCGGTTTTAAACGATTAATATTTAGTTTCGGTTGGTCAGTTTGCAATACCTGAAGGTTCATATGCGCCGATTTCGTCAAAGGTCGGTCTATTGTCGTGGTCCGGCGAACCCATGTTGTCATCTTGGTCATATCCACTTTCGTTGCCTGTCGAACTCACACTGTCAACTTCAGACCCAGCTTCGTTGTCTCGTGACCTTTCATTGTCACGTTGGTCTGGCGAACCCATATTATCATCATTGTCATATTCACTTTCGTTACCTGGCGAACTCACATTGTCGTCTTCGTTATAGCTGCCTTCTTTGTCCGACGAATTCATACTGTCAATTTCGTCGAATTGCTCTTCGTTGCCTGGCGAGCCCACATTATCGTTCTCGTAATTCGCGGTTTTGTTGTCATGCTCGTCATATCCACCTTCGTGGTCTAATGAACCCGCAATGTCATCGTGTTCATAACCAGATTCGTGGTCTGAAGAATCCATATTGCTATTTTCAACGTATTGATCATCTTTGCTTGGGGAACCCATAGTGCCACTCTCGTCATATGTGTTTTCGTTATCGTGCTCGTCACATTCATCTTCGTTATCTGACGAACTCCCATTGTCATTCTCGTCATGTCCACCATCATGGTCTGGCGAACTTATATTGTTATTTTCGTTGGGTTCATCTTCGTTGCTTGACGAACTTACATTGTCATTCTCATCATATCCAGCTTCGTTGTCTGAAGAATCTTTATTGCAATTTTCAGCGTATTGATCTTCGTTGCCTAGGGAACCTATAGCGCCACTCGCGTCATATGAATTTTCGTTATCGTGCTCGTCATATTCAGCTCTGTTGTCTGGCAAACTCCCATTGCCATGCTCGTCTTGTCCACCTACATGGTCTGGCGATTCCATATTGACATTCTCGTTATATCCATTTTCGTTATCAGGTGAACCTTCATTTTCATTTTCATTATAGTCTCTCGCATTATCTGGTGAATCTATATTCCCATTTTCATCATTTTCTATTTCGCTGTCTGACAAACTTGTATTGGTGTCTTCGTTATTGGACAAGTTTCTAGTCAAGTCTGGCGATCCCATATCGACATTCTCGTCATATCCATTTTCGTTATCAGGTGAACCTTCATTGTCATTTTCGTTATATTCTCTCGCATTCTCTGGTGAACCTATATTACCATTTTCATTATTTTCTATTTCGCTGTCTGACGAACTTGTATTGGTGTCATTATTTGACAAGTTTCGGTCGGCATCTGAGCGGTCGGCAATGTCGGACGCGTTTTCATTCTCTGATAAACATTCCTCTTCGTCAGACTGCTCTACACCGTCAGATCGTCTCTCGCTGTCTGATGAAGATGAACCCACAATTATTTCCTCCTCGTTTTCTGAAGAGTGACTGTCGTCAGCTGAATGTTCAGCAGCCTCATTATACTTGTTCCTGTTGTCTGATAAACATTCTACATCTGACGAGTCCAATTCTTCGTGAAGTTCAGCTTCATTGTTTGAATAAAGAGCATTGCCGTCTTCGTCATGACCACCCGCGTTTTTTAGAGATCTGTGATCAGGATTAGATCTACTCTCGTTATCGGAAGAAGTCGTGTTGGTATACTCATCATATTCACCCTCGAGCTCGTTGTCTCTAGCAGCTTCTGACGGGTTGGCAGTGTTCTCATCGAATTCACTTTCATTGTCTAAAGATCGATCACCCTCAGATTGATTGGCTGCCTCGACGTCCTCAAATTCATTATCATTGTCTGATGAATTTCTTTCGGTTTCTGAATGGTCGGCAACCTCTTCCAATTCCTCTTCATTGTCAGATATCTCCATATCAACGTGAGATCGGTCTGTATCCTCGTTAGACCCTGCTACATCGGCGAAGGAACATTCATTTAACCGATTCGCAGCTTCGAATTCGGCCTCTGAGACACTCATATCGTTACCTGACTGATTATCAGCCTCATTGTCGCTCGAACCTATATTAATATGGTCTTGAGAACCTGCATTGCTACCTAAAACGTTTGAAACCGACGGCCGCGCCTGTTCATTATTTGTAAGGACCCGATAGCTTAAGATGGTTTCGTCTATTTCGTTCGGATCAACGCCATCAACACAACCACTGTCTATATCTGGCGAACCTCTGATGGGTCTGTCCAAGGTCGATGAATCTGCGCGGGTCCTGTTGATGTCTGGGGAACCTCTACTGGCACTGGTCGCATCAAAGTCTCCTGAACCTGTTGAATCGGAGTCACCATCTGCTGTAGCATCAGAGCCTGCGGCCTCTGTGGCATAGGAGACCCGGTCAGATCTATAGTCGGGACTTCTTGAGCGGTGGGATTCACTGCCTGGATCTGATGGTTCTAACAAAAGAGAATTCTAAATTAGCACAGATCACAGTCAAATAGAAAAAGGTTATAAATAATATTTAGTAGTGTCCGACCGAACCAGATTTTTCAGCCGAAACTGAAACGTTTCTAAATATTATAGTTAATATATCGTGAAAATCGGTCCAAAATCGGTCGGTGAAACTTCAGCCCATTTTTGGCAGAAACCAAAACTGCGGCCGAACCCTGATTTTTTGGCCGAATCTGACCGAAACCGAACCTTCGGTCGGACACTAATATTTAGTAATACTAAGATTCACACATTGAAATTTTTCTATTTGTGTCTAAATGTTTCTTTTTTCTATTTGCTATGTTCTGTGAGTTGCTTTTACCTGATTCAGAGAGTGAAGGGACGTCGGTGTCTGCGAAGTGGTCAAATGAATCGACGGCATCATCCCACCCACTGTCCATATCTGACGACCCTCTTGTTGGTACATTCCTATCAGAATCGCGTGATTCTAATAAAAACAAATATTTTGTATTACCATACAGAGAAAACGCTCAATTGCTATTCTTTTAGCGTTTGGTCTGAGTGTTAATATTACCTGATATGGATTCGATGGACCATTGACTCGAGGACCCGCTGTTGGTATCTGATTCGCTGGTGACTGAGTTAGATCCACTATTGGAACCTGATCTGCTCTCGTGGTTCTCTGGGAAGTCTATACAAAAAAAAAAAACATCTATTAACGCACAGATCGCAAAGCCAAATAGATTCCCATATTAGTATAACAATCTAAAGGGTTCCGTTTTGCCTAACAAAAGAAAGTAAAGTCAGTAAATTTTAAGAGTGGCACCTGTTACTCTTTACATTGACAGGATTATATAAAAATATTTGTTAGATTTAAACAAATAGAACCAATCAAAATCATCGAGTAAACGAGGTTGTCCAACCACGTTCACAAATATTTACAAGTTTATCAAAGAAATATATTAAATAGCGGTTTCTATTTAGCTTTTTCTGTGAGTTAAATTTACCTGTGAGATGGTAGACTGCTCTATAAACCGCTTCGTTTAAGATGCTCGTAGGATTACCTGCATAGGCTGCTGTAGACTTAGCTAGCATAGACATCATTCAAAAAGCCTAGTCGCTAGTGTTTTAAGAATGACATTTACTGTGTGAAATATTTGAAATTCATTCCTTCAACTTCAACAACATAAGGTATAACATTTTCTCTATTATTAAGCTAAGGCTGGGTCTGTTTATCCGCATACATAGAGAAATACTACTAATTTTCCCTAGAATCTGTGCATATTATTTATTTCCTTTTAAGACCAGTGGGTTACTAATTATATGTACCAAGGCCATGTTTACTTTCCCTGCATTCTTTGTACATTATGGTGCAAAATAAAATATTCTTTTATGTTAGCCCCAAAAATGCTTGTCTAGACTGTCAATGCTAGGCGGGGCTGAAGTGTATCATACCTGCAGAAGTGGACAGCTCAGCACTGCCGCCGCTGACACCACTGGGGGTCTCTCGCCCGGTCTCATCGGTATCGGAGCCGCTGTCAGATCCAAGGTCGTCGTCCGATTCGGGGGAGGACCAGATGATATGACGACCAGTTAATGTCGTCGACTGAAGTGTATCATACCTGCAGAAGTGGATAGATCAGCACTGCCGCCGCTGGCACCACTGGGGGTCTCTCGGCCGGCCTCATCGGTATAGGAGCCGCTTTCAGATCCAAGGTCGTCGCCGAATCGTAGAACGTCCAGATAATATGACGACCAGCTAATGTCGTCAACTGAAGTGTATCATACCTGCAGAAGGGGATAGCTCAGCACTGCCGCCGCTGGCACCACTGGGGGTCTCTCGGCCGGCCTCATTGGTACCGGAGCCGCTGTCAGATCCAAAGTCGTCCAAATCGGGGTACGACCAGATAATATGACAAATAGCTAATGTCGTCGACTGAAGTGTATCATACCTGCAGAAGTGGATAGCTCAGCACTGCCGCCGCTGGCACCACTGGGGGTCTCTCGGCCGGCCTCATCGGTATCGGAGCCGCTGTCAGATCCAAGGTCGTCGTCCGAATCGTGGAACGGCCAGTTGTAGCGTGGCTGCCCCGTGATGTAGTCGAAGGCCCCCCAGCTGTTGAGTACACTGCGTGTTAAAATGGTAATTCAAGAATCCAAGGAAAATCCAAGTACTTCCACTGCCAGACTTTTTGCATAGTTGCTTTGCCCAACCAAAATAGTTTGAAATTCTACCATAGGTACTTGAATTGGGCAATCAATCTTAAATTCGCTATGATATAAAACTCCATTTGTATTTTCTTCGGGATCGTAATAGAAATCAAGAACTTCCATTGCCAGACACTTTGTATAGTGGCTTTCCCCTGTCAGACGCTTTTAAACTTGATAAGAAGTAAGTAGTAATTTATAAATGTATTAGCAAACTTGGGCCTAGATGATGCTGTGTGGATTATCCATTGTCCAGCATTATTTAATGATTAAAAGTATCATGACAACTCACTACTCGTCCTCGGCGTAGTTCTCCTCCTCGTCGTTGTCGTCTGGTTCCTCCTCGTTTTCTGAGAACTCTGCACCTCCGCTGCAACACAACCAACAAATTATTATGTTTCTCATTTACCATGATCTCGGGCCATAAAGTGACCCGGTCCTTTGAAAGGCTTGCGTGGGGCCGAAGCCAACAGCACAGAGGCCCTTTGAGAAGTTAATCTTAAGGCGATGGCTACACATAGCGGGTATCATTCTCGGGTGCACAATATGATAAACCCAAAGATGGTATCCGCCAGGTGTAGAGACTATTGCAAAGAAAAATGAAAGAAATAAAACCAGGCTATTGTGATGGATGGATGGACTGGGTAATTGGGCTATAGGGGAGATTGCGGACGTCTGCCATAAACAAGTCAATCATAATGTTAAGAAGAGTGGCAGACGGTGGCTTGCCGAATGCTGGATGGTTTCCTTAAAAAGCCGGAGTAAATTACCGGAGAGGAACAACATCGGCGCAAACGACTGAGGGGTGTCGAGAGGTGCGGCCCCGATTTCACCATCACGAAGACTGCTCGTGAGCGGGTTTCCTCGCTATTACGCCATTAGACACTTCCACCCCCGAGTCTACATCCTAAGATGCATCTCTCGCGACTCCACTCAGACCGGCCAATGAAGGCAAGCAAGAGGTGGGGGTCTGGTTCTCTTAGGATGCCACTCCGCTAGCGGAGACGAGAACCAGGAACTTCCCCGGGAGCACTCGGTACCCGTGGTGTCGCTACTCACCAACAGCTCGCCACAAGCTGCCCTGCGGGCTTATTATGTTTATTATTATGGCTTTTAAAAGGGGATATCTACTATAATTTGATTTTTAAGAGCCGAAATATTGGAAAAAACTCAAAATCAAGTAAATATCCCGTTTTAAATGACTATTTTATTAATAATCATGATAGTTTCAAGAGTTTTAAGGTCTTTGTTTTATAGGAGTACGCAGGGACACTTCTAGGAAATTAAATAATATCCGATACATTTTCGACCTTGACAATTTCTTCGAGGTCGAAAATTTTGTGATGGTTTCGCGATCTAGGTAAATCACCTTGACCCTAAGTCAAGTCACAGAGACGCGACGCGAAGCGCGGAAGCTTGAAAAGGCCAGTAATGGCATTCGAACTTTTCGAAGTAGGTTAAGTCTTAAGAATATCTATTAGACAAAGGTAGCAAAATCTAAGCGCATACAAACATGTAACTGAGTTAATGGTTCCGTTTGGATTTTGTGCAATCCAGGTCCTGTTACGGAATACTATCGCTATTATAGCTACAGTTACGGTTTCTATGTAAGTAATAATACGTTGCGCATAGTATGTTACATGCTGGCAAATAGTAAATATAATACATACATTAGTATTATATTTACTATTTGCCAGCATGTGTGTGATGAGGTCTGCTACTGGCCATTTTGTCCGTATATTCAAATAAATACCTTTGATTAAAAAAAAATAGTTTAGTCGAGGTTTTTTCAGTAACTACTAGCACTACTAGTCTGTAACTAACAAATTCTATAAACTTAATTATCAAGTACAGATGGAACATCCAATTGCATACGCGAAAGCATCTATGTGTCTGTTAGGAGGTTCAAATATGCATACCTAGTGTCCCCAGAAGGCTGCCTTGCTTGTTCGGCTTCGAGCTCTGCGAACAACACAGCTTCATAAGTCTATCCACTCAAAATAAAAAAAAACTACCCCATAGTTTAAGGACTGGCAAAAATGCCCATGCATTAATTTCCCCATGTTATTTTTGTTTTATGAGACAATTCTACTATTCTACGTTTAGTTATTAAACAAGCTGTATTGCGCGAGCATTTACTTATACTTAACATAACTTGGGTTTACGAATAAATATATTATTGTATTTCACTTTGTTAGTTACAAACTAATTCCCACAAACAAAATGGCCTTAGACTAGGTGATGTATATTTGATTGCAAACTATTCAGTTTGAATTGTTGGCCATCAAACATAAATATACCTACAAAAATGATAACACAAACCTGCTCTGGATTTCAGCATATCTTCCCGCTTCGTTTTCATTTCGTCGGTCAGACTTTGTACCATCTTTTCTATGAAAGAGTCTAAGACGATGCTCTTGCACTCTGATGATATGGAACATCTGTGAAAAAAAAATTATTACACTGATTTATTATATTTTTTTATAGGAAAACAAAGGATTAAGATAAATAGACTTAATATTGATGAATACCACAAAGTTGAAGGTTTTCACGGATAAATAATAGTATATAAAAAGACTATGAACATAACGTGTGACATGTATCATCTTTATGTTAATTAAGTATTTTTAAGTTACTACTATTTTACAAAAATGTTAACACAACATTTATCATTATTGGCGCCAAATAATCTCTGCTGATCTAACACTCCTGCAGAATTACTCAAGGTCATATTGTTTACATAAGCTGTTAATATTATTCAATAGATATTTGTTTTTTTGGGTTATATTATAATTCTTCATTAATCTGTAGCTGTATTTTTTGGTTTTACGTTACTTACTAGAGAAAATAATGAAGTAAGTCTGCACATTTTAACACAACCATCCAGCCCCAAAATGAGCAGAGCCCTTGTTAAGGGTCCGGCGACCCTCGCTTGCAAAAATCGCCTCGAACGGACTCGAACTCGAAAATCGCCTGCGCGCACGCATGTGGCGCGGCGCAAGGGTTAAACAGGGACAGCGATATGTCCCTGTTTAACCCTTGCGCCGCGCCACATGCGTGCGCGATAGCAATATTAGCCGTTCAAAATTTGGTTTGTTCCGTAATACCAAAAATCATGACTAAAACTTTTTGTATTCTTCACAAAGTATTGTTATTCTGTATAACTAGACAATATAAGCTATGTTCCTTAATAAATAAAACGTAAGATATTGATGTTTTTAATACGAAACAAATAGCAAGAAAACATGTCCATTTTCTCATAAAAATGTGCAAAATGAGATTGGCTTTCATTTCATTTTAGGTAAGTATTTTGAAAAAAAAAAACCATTTGGGAACCTAGATAAATACTATTTTAATTCAAATAATGCAATATTATAGTGGAAATATGCTTGAATTATAAATAATTTTGGTATTACGTTTGTATGAAGAATTCGTCCCTCCGGAGGCCCCTTAAGATCCATTTGAGATGGCTGATTTTCTTAATACTTTTATACTATTTTAACATACCTGCAAATAGGACAGTCCTTCTTTTTCTTCTTCCACATTGTAATACAGTATTTACAAAACGTGTGGGAGCAGTTTAATGTTGTTGCTTCCACAAACAGTTCTGCACAAATACTGCACTGCAGTTCGCTTTCCATAAGCTCACCAAACTCATGCAATGTTTCTTGCTTCGATGTTCCTTCACCGACCGGATCCATACAAATGTTCTCCAGTAGAGTATTTTTCTCAGACTCTACCATTTGTAATTGGCTTTTCACCTGAAGGAAAGCATATCACATACAAATTTCCATCACATCATTATAAACTAGTCCACAGCTGGAAATAAATAAATAATGCTGGACAATACACACAGCATAGGCCTCTAGTAAGCGCCTTATTGGCTCTTTTTAATAGGAGGGGGTAATGGCATTGGACTAAATGAAAATCACGTGTGAAACCGTAGGCAGCAGCTAGTACTGTATAATGTAGTGAGAACGATAAGTCCAGAGTTATAATAATATCATAGTACTTTATTTCCTTTAGACATTACAGGACACTTGGACACGTCACAGAATTCAAATTACATAATTAAAATTTGAAATAAAGTGATCATTTTATTTTTTGTTCAATTAATTTTTTTTAATGACAAGTAAATAAGCGGACATGAAACCATTATACCTTGTTAGTTTTCGAGTTGGAGCAAAACTCATCCCAATTTTTTTTATCGTCTAGTCTAGATAATCTGATATTTTGTAGTAAGCCTTTTTACAAAGGATATTTATACCTTTTCCAACTGGTCCTGAAGTGTAGAGATGACCTCACTCGATTGGTCCACTTGCTTCTGTATCCTTTCCGCTGCCAAAGCAGCCAATTCCGTCTCTCTTTCTACCACTCGAGCCTATAACATGCACATTACATTTGATACCTACTCTAACATGAAACCGACCAAGTGCGTGTCGACCCGCACATGGATGGTTCCGTACCATCATACGTAACGATTTCGCAAAAAAAAACATTATAGCAAAAAGCCATTATCACACGGTCAGCCATTCAAGTACTGACCGCGCCCGACTTTGCTTAACATCAGTTATCGGTACTCAACTTGGTATTTGTACACTTAATTATTACATTTATATTTATTATTCTTATGTTGTTATAGCGTCAATAGTAACTTTCGACTTTCAACTGTCTATCTAGTAAGGTTGTAACGCGCGTGTACGGTTGGAGCCTGACAAAAGTTAAAACAATACTTTGTACAATTTTATATATAACAACCTAACTAATATAGAGCAGTTTTCATGCTATATTTTATTTTATCTTTGTTTTGTACAAGACTACAGTGCAATATTTTACTCACTAGTGATTCAACTTTCGACTTTTCTGCATCTTTTTGCGCTTCAGTTAACTTTCTTTGAATCTCATCCTTTTCTTTTTTCTGGAAATAACGAAAATTAAATGAATAAAAGACTACCACTTCCCTCCTGAGATATGACGTGTTCATAGATAATAGAGTCCATTCAACCAGGGATTGTGGCTAAAAAGGTAGAATGCAGAAAGTTTTAATTCAGAACTTTCTTTGGCTAATCCAAACAATGTTCCAAATTCAAACTTCCTGCTTTAGAAGATTAAGATACTAGAAGTCCCACTCCTGTGAGGTGAGCCCTAGTGGGGCACAAAGAAGGTCTATTGCTTTTTCTTTCATCTCGTGAAAGAATCGTCATAGGAAATTTAGTCATTAGGAAAAATTTAAGCTAATAAAATTCTAACTTTGGTTCACACGTTGGTGGGTACACATTTAACCTATTCCCAATCGATGTCCCCATGTATTCATCATATACCTATCTGTTCAGGCAACGGAAACATATGTTAGAATAAAGAAACTTGCATAAATATATTAACCCTGAGGTAACCCTATATACTAACCAAACTCGATGAAGAATGTTTGTAAATAAACAGCCATACTGCGGAGTCTTTTTATATGTTCCCAATTTACATTACTAGTCAATTTGAAATACTTCCTTCAATAAATATTGCTTATAATTAGGTAACTGAAACTGGACAGAAAGCGAGTTTCAGTTAAAATAATAATTTATTTGATCACAAATACATGCATACATAGGTAGTACCACAATCACATCAACTTAAGATTATTCATTTTTTGTATATTTATGTAGTATTTGTAGTTATTTATAATGTTGTTTTGTTTATAAGCATTCTACAATGAGTTTGGCTAAGGCATATGTAGGTACAATCCCTTTAGGGTAAAAATACTGTCCGGTTGTTACAACTACTGGTTTATACAACCAATAGCACCAGAATACAGCAATATAATATCATTACTGCCATCAATGTTTTAACAAATGTTGACTGTACTTACGAACTGGTCTATCCTAGCTTTTTCTTCGACTTGCAAAAGTTTCATTTGTTCTATTTGCTGCTTAAGTTCTAGTTCAGCCTTTTCAGTCTGTTGTTTTGTTTGTTCAACCTGATCTGCTAGGTTCTTTCTGATGCTGCTGAGTTCTTGGTTGAGCTCTTCTTCTCTTTGCTGCTTCAGCTCTTCCAGGTCTTGAAGTTCCTGATGCAATAGTTTAAATATTTGAAGATGATGTAAATAAATAATGCTGGACAATTCACACTGCATTATTTAACTCCAAGCTAAGCAGAGCTTGTGTTATGGGTGCTAGATAACTGATATATACATAATATCAGTTATACAATTACAAAGATAATAATATCCTTTTTATTATAATTATAAAAACAACCAGAACACCTGGTACAAATATCTGCAGATCATACAAACATTTGTCCTGAGGCGGGAATCGAACCTGCAACTTCCTGTGTCGCAAGCGAACCTTCGCCCACCGCCCCAGAGAGGCCGTCGCATTTGTGTCTATTTAAATTTAAAATATGTCTATGTGATCTCTTTGATATTTGTTCTTTTTACTCTTTACTTTGCATGTTAACTATATTATTAATTACCTACACATTAGTATTGTAAACACCCTAATAATAATAACTAGGACGTACTTTATTACCTAAGCTCTACAATAATGTCATGTTAGGAGGCGGGCGATGAGACTACGCCGCAGTTTTTTACTTTTGTGGTCTCCTCGTTCAACATGTAACCTGTTAAAACTGTTTACTTGTTCAAATAAACGATTTTGTATTTTTTATTTTATTAACTGTGAATTGACTTAGTACTAATTACCTATTATTGTTAATGCATGAACAAATTATTGTGGCCAGCCCCAGACCACTATCTGTGGCACAATGACATATCATGTGCTCCTCAGGTCTCTAAGTGCTTTCTAAGCATCATATTACCTTTATCTGAGGTAATAAGACCCTACCTACCTGTAAGGTAACCTTCCCTATAATTAAGTGATATAGTGTTGTGCATTTATGTAATAATTATGAAATAAAAATAATAATATAAATAAATAAAATAATAATGAATAAAAAGTGTTAAAAAACGAGAAAAATTGCCAAAGTCTGGCTAAAACATAAAAACCGCTTGTTGCCTAGCCTTTTTTATATTTGTTTGCTTGTATGTAAGGGTGGTTTAATGGAATTTTTTTTATGTGATACAAAGTTCACAGGGGTCATCTAGTAACATATAACTATACAGATCTCACCTTTTCCTTTGCCAATCTGAGTTGCTCAGTTTCTCTCCTCAAAGTTTCTTCTAGTTCTTGTTTCTCTTTCACGCGAATTTCTTCTTGTTCCCGAATCTTGGCCTCAAGTTTATCTAGCATGTCTTGTTTTGATGAGCTTTCTCGGTTTAATTCAGACAGAAAATCTTCACGTTCTTTCGTAAGTTTGTCTTTTAGTTGGTTATTTTCTTTGAGTAGTTCTGACTCTGTCTCATTATGTTTTGTGATTTGCTCCTGTGAAAATATCCAAGAAGAAATTAATCCGTTTGAAAGTTTAATTTAGGAAACTCCTTGAAAGACAAAGGAACAATCAAATTTTAACTACATTATTGGGGATGTACTTACCATAAGTTCTGCAATCTGGCCTTCCATATCATTCTTCACATTAAAAAGCTGTACATCTCTTTCTTCAATCAGTAAAGCTTTCTGTTTCTCAACCTCATTCTTTTCTCCTTTCAAGTTTTCTATTTGAACAGAAAATTCACTCTCAAGCTGTTGAATTTTCCTATTCATATCTTCTTGTAATTGTTTCTTCAATGTTATTGATGTTGTCTGCATTTGCTTTGCATTTTGTATTTTATCTTCAATGTGCTGTATTTCACATTTCTGTGACTCCTCAAATTTTAGTTTGACATTGGTAATTATATTGGACTCCTCTTGGCCAGAGGGGTCCACCTCTTCCATCTTTATCCGTTTTCTTGGAATTTCAAACACATCTTCAGATGGAATAACAAATTTATATGTGAACTCATTTGAAGGTTCAAGTGATATGAGATCTTCATGCTCCAGCTTTCTTTTAGCACCATTGCCAAGTTTTACGTTGTTTACTCTGATACCGAAACTGCTTTTATCTTCAACATACCATTCATTACTATGAGTCTTTTTAAATGTGCAGTGATTTCTGGATATAGAAAGGAATGGTATGCAAAATGAGTTATTAAGACTTCGACCTAATGTGAACTGTGGACAAAATGTTTAAATTAGTAGATAAAAGCTTTAGGAGACAAAAGTTTCACTAAATCAAAGTTCAATTAGCGAGTAGGCTTGGGTCTGTCTGAAAGCGAGGCAAATTCGGCAAATATACACAAGGTACTACAGTAATGTAATATTTTTAAGCATGGGCAGCACTGATGGAGCCTCCTAGCCGAATTTTATCCAAAGCGGCCAGTCTCAATGGATACTAGTCATGTGCCCAGGACATATTTAGTGTAAGTGTGTGTTACATCTATCTTTGTTTAAGTACTTATTAGATAAACCTTTAGCCTTTTAAGACGATACATTTATGTTCTCCGACTCCCATGTTAATAAATAACAGTAGACTTACATCACCAGAAGTAATGGCAATTGTTTGAGCTTTGGCGAATTCAGTTTTCAAGGGTTTGCTTGCTACTAGAACTGGATTATTTTCGTTCTGCGCCATATTCCATAATATTCATGTATCAATAATATGATCACAAATAAAGTAAAAATCTTTGTAAATACCAAGAAAAGCTAAAAACGTAACAAGGAACAACAAACTTGACATGAACCAAATCAAACAAGTAGTTTTAAATTATCTCAATTCAAGAACACGAACGAACGAATTTAATTTTAAAAACAAAATTCTAAATTTGTTTGACATCCATCATGACAGCGGCAGCCAACCATGTTTTTTTAGTGTTGCCATGCCATATACCATTGCCTTTCGTGTCTTTGATTTACTAAATATGCGCTGTTGGTATCAGGTCCTCTAAATTTCCTTCATATCCCATATTCCTTATCCTAACTCTTCATCGATCCCCGACATTCTTCTTTTATTCTCATCTATCTCATATGATAATCATGGGGGGAGGGCCCCCCATGATTATCATGGGGGGGGGGGGGGGGGGACTTTTACCACAACACTGTGTGGAACAAGTATTCTTCAATTTGTCCGAAATCAATATAATCCTCCTGAGACGTCCTCCCCCCTGAAATCCCAGTATCCCTAACCTTTTCCCCTATTATTAATTGTATTTTCTGTTTTGTAAGAACAATACCTAATAATAGATTATAAAACTATCGTTATGTGTAATTTGAGAATAATATAAGACTTATTATTTCTTCGTAGGTTGTGTGTGTCCTTTTATGATCAATTTTATACAAAATTAAAAAAATTTAGTTCCTCAACGATCATATTCAATTTGAAAAGTTTATGATTGCATGAAAAAACTTTTTAAATCATGAATGTACATGCGCATAACACTCTAAAACACTGCCGCCGCCGCGCCGCCGCGCGCCGCCGCGCCGGCGGCGGCGTAGCGAAAAGCTAGCGGCGCCATCGAAAAAAGAAGTTAAAGTTGATTTCTACGGCTATATTATATTATTAGGTCTTGTGATAGATGGCTACGGGCGGCTGTGGTATAATTAATCTTCGTGCAAAAAAAAAAAAAGGTATAAAGCGCTATAAACCAAACGATAATACCTATAAAGCAGTAGACAGACGCATCCTATCGGCATATTGTAAATAGGCAGCAGCGTACCGAGCTCTTCCGATTCGGAACCAGTGGACGCGTATCTTTATTTAGCCTACGTTCCGCCTAGGAAGGAGCAAAGCGACCGGGCCAACCAGTTATCGTTAGAGTTAGCTAGATGGCGCAAAATTTGGCACTCAAGATCGAATGAAAAAATACCACCTTCCATTACTAGATGTCGATTCATGCGTTTTTTTAATGATGACATCAATAAGAGACTAGCCTCATGCTAGATTAGACTCATTCACTTATCATTTTCTAAAAGCGGCAATAGACAGAATAATTACGGTTTATTTATTTAAGACTTGAGGAAAGTTTTTCATGGTTATTTTTATTATATTATATTTTTATTATTGTAATACTTTATAGATAGGTAGGGTAGTTATTTGGCTACAGGCTACAGCAAGTTACACTTAGTTCACGCCATCTATCAAGGACTACATCGCACATACAAAACAATCATGAGATTTGATAACCATAATGGACATCGATAACTAGTAAATAATTTGAAAAATTGTGAATGTTTTATTGAAAAGCATAACATTAAATATTTTGTACTCAAGGGTTTTGAAGACAATTTTATAATTAAATTCTCTATAAGTAGTTCTGTTATTTTTTTGTCTTTTTTTGAATTGTCTATAGATGGTCTATAGTAATATTTTTAAACGCACAAACTTTTCTATTTGCGGTTTCCTCAGGAGATGTCCTCTTCACATTCTCACTTAGGTAGACATCCTTTCTTTAAAACACCCTTGCTGGTAGCTCTTAAGAGAGAGATCGGTGTCTTGAGTATCACAGACCCATACAAACACATAACACAAATACATCAAACACATTTCCTCCAATAAACGACTGTATTATATTCTAAAAACCTATGTAGGTACCTCATCTTTCTTTTCAGTAGGTAAAAACCTATGTTTTGTAAATTTCCTTTTTTGGAATTCTACCTCTATCGACGACGTTGATCTCGGATGGGCGTTTTCTTTCATCTGCGACACAGTTTTTAAACTTCTGCAGATGACATAGTTTTTCATTTTTAACTATATTGTTTTTGTTCCATTATAAACGAATTATTTATTGTATGAGACCCATGGTCCTGTTATCAGTGAGTTTATGTCCGTCCACTTACGTACTACTTACGTACCTACTAAGGCGATCTACTATCTACATCAGCATTAAAGCATTTGAGGAAAAACGCCTCGAGACAATAGACGCAAAACGCCATAGATACGAAAAGAGAGACCAAAGCCCCCCTACAAGTATACGCATAACAAATCAGGCCAACTCTACTGCCATACATGTCGTAGGGTATTTAAGACCAAGTTCGGTCTAGTCAGTCATATTGGGGCTCATGATAGAAAGGGGAATCCGTAATGTCTAAGGTCGCCGCCATCGAAATCGATGAGGAGGTCTATATATATACTTACTAACCATTGTTATATAAGTAGGTTCTAAAACACACTTCATTGGGGGAGGCCTATGTCCAGCAGTGGACTAATATAGGCTGATGATGATGAATGAAAACACACTTATACCTAAGTATTACTTGCCCACTGATTTCGATCCTGTGCGATTTCCCTTCACACTAATGGAGGAACCGGGGAAAGGGCTCTCACGGAATGAAGAGCCCACGAGAGTGAAAGCATATTTCTTGGCGGATAAAACGAATAGATAGAGCTCTTTAATATAAACGAAGCAGACTTTAGTACTCTCGAAAAATGCAAGAGTTGCCGGGCGGGCTCATACTGAATTTTTAAAGCGAAGCAGTGTTTGTGTCTCGGGTCTTTTAGACATTTCATTCTTTCCGCAGTGTGCACTCATTCAGCCAGTTTGATTTGGTTATATTCAAGTTTCATTACTTATTCAATTATTTGCAATTTGCATGGATGTAAATATAGTTGCCTATTTTTTGCGCGCGGCTTTGCACGCTTTTAAAAATGGGATTAAAGACCTTTCGTCGATCTTTATGTAGAGTGATTTTTTAATATTTTCCTGTATTCTATAATCAAATCAGAGCCACCATTGAAAGTTTGGTCATTATCTTTTACACCCTTCATAAAATTTTCTAGAACTCTCCTAGAAAATCGAAATATGTTGCGTCAAAGATGCGAATCGCGCGGCCACCTCCACATCGCATCGCCCTTCAATATATCAACACAGACAGGACGAAAATTGGACTGGACCCTTGTTAATGTCCTGCTCTTAGGCCCTTTCGCCCTTGCTTCTGATTATTTATTTAAGACCTATTGATACTTCACAAGACCCAGTTGTTAACGAGTTAGGTAGCACCTACCATAAGCAAAAACAATACACTTACTTTATCTACATATATAAACGAAAATACTTACTTGACGACCTATGTTGCGGGGCGGGCTAAGGTCCGCCTGCGACGCACGAGGTTGCGTTTTCGTTTCCCGCCTTGGAACCAATATTTGTACAATCTGCAAATATTTTACGATACCTATATCGTGAGTACGGGTGTAACACAACGCGTCAGTTGATCTCTTGTGAGAGACGGCAGCTGTCCTTTAGTTAGTAGTTATTCGTAGTTCTTAGTTATTAGTCCAGTAGTTATTCTTCATCATCATCAACCTATGTTAGTCCATTGCTGGACATAGGGCTCCTCTAAAGAGCGCCATAGCACCCTGTCTTCAGCTTGACGCATCCAGCATCTGCCCGCATTCTAGTTATGACTAACTAGTGATTCTTAGTAATAACTAAATACTTTACCAAAAACAATAACAAAATAATAAGGATCCAAATTACTATTATAAAAATGTTTCAGATTCCGTTATCCAAATAAAATATCAAACCGGCCGATCTTGTGTATTTAATAAAATAATACTGTGGCTGAGATAAACAATCGCTACGATATCGGGCGAGGACAACATTCTAATATTAAGTTTGTTGAAGCAAAGGTCATATTGGCTGCAGAGTTGTTGTTTGGTAAACAAAAAGTCAATAAACTGAGGCATTGCTGATAAAAGTCTTTCCGTTGACGACTCTTTCATTACGCTACCTACAGCCACTATACTACTGGAGCAAATGTGCTACGATGCTGTAGAACATCTACGTGTGCTACGCTGCTGTAGCACATCTACGGGTTCTACGCTGTTATAGCACGTCTAGGGGTTTCTCGCTGCTATAGCACATTTACGGGTGTTACACTACTGTAGCACATCTACGGGTGCTACGCTACTGTAGCACATCTACGGATGCTACGCTGTTGTACCACATCTACGAGTGCTACGATGCTGTAGCACATCTACGGGTGCTACGCTGCTGTAACACAGCTTTGTCGTAGCAACTGCTATTTTGCAGACACGCTAGTATCGCTAGGACAGTCTAATAAAACAAAGAGACAGCGTTATTAGTGTATAAGTATGGTAAAGGTAAGTTACTTACTTTGTTGTGGTAACTGTAATGTAAACCATACCCAATTACGTTAACTATATATCAAACATACTTTTCAACCAATCTTATAAATAATTAAATAACTTTTGTGAGTTTCGAAACAATTCGGTATTTACATAAGCTTTGAAATATGGCTCTTTGATTTGGTACTATTAAACTCTGCGTTCATTATTTGATTCTGACATTCATATTAGCAGATATTAGCGAATATATTCCATACTTAAATTATAAATCCGGAAATAACTGTCTGTTCCGTTGACGTTTTCACGCCTGAACAGCTGAACGGATCTGAATGATATTTGGCAGGGAGGTAAACAATTTCCCGAGCAAGCGGAGCCGTGGGCAGAAGCTAGTTATTCTTCTCTTGTAAATAGAAAGCAAATAGAGCAATCATTTTGATAAAAACCGAAAAGCATCGCACGATGGTTTCGTCGCGCCAGTTTTCATCAAAATTTTCGCGCGATGAAACCATCGGATGCTTTTCAGTAGGTGTAGGTACTCTTCTTCAGCTTTGTAAACGTAGGTACCTACTTTGTAATATATGTTTTTTTTTAATCTTCATATAATAGATCGCACAACGCCTTTTACACTTCAAATAATTTGATTGATTTGAACAAGTTATGAACCGACTTCAAATCCCTTTTTACATTGTTTTTACGTTTTGTGGGACAAATACGAATCCCCCGGGATTATTTTTTTATGGAATCATATCGGGATTATTCTGGACAGTAGCGAAAGAGATATTCACGGACATACATACATATCTTTGTACACATGTGAATTGGACAAGACATCTTGCCAGTCTAACCTGACGACAGGTGGGCTTTAACGCTGAACGACACAGGCGTTTAGAAGTACGGGAAGTCACGCAATAAATTATACTATACTTTACAGTGGAACATAGAACCTCCTGCTTTTTTCTAAGTCAGTTAAAACGCGAGTTTGTTTCGCACCTGTACAGGTGTATATCCTTGACTAGCGTAAGCTCTCTATCAGATCTTATTAAAAGCGGAATGAATCGGCTATTCCATCCACGTAGACAATTATTCGACTAAAGTGTGCGGACTTGAATCACTAACCTCAGTGAACGGCCAACTTTTACAATAAATCCATCCTGGTCTCGACACTTAATCAGTCCTCCGATAAAAGCTTTAATCGTGAGTTAGAGGTACCTACCTGCGGAGGCAACTGATTTTATTCCAATGTTAGAAGAACTAAATTACAAACGGGTCCTCCGATCAACCTTCGATTGACTTTCGAAACTTTTAGGCGGTTCGACGGTTGGTGATTTCACTTTAATGCTCATTATTATTTGAGATAATTGGAGGATTTATGGAGAAAGGGGTTATCACGAACGAAAGGCATATTCGATCTAAGCGGTATTCGCTACTACGAATGGTGGTGGTTAGTTTCGCTTGAATTTCACGATTGATTTCCATCGGTCCACGGTATTCCGTCGTGTAAGGATTTTAGTGATGGTGAGGTTTCGGCATACCCAAACGGAATTCACTTCTGCTGTGGGTCAATATCGCATTGGTTTGGACAGGGCTTTTCGTCGAGGCTTTTAGCGCTTTGACATGGCGTAGATATGTACCTACCCACAATGATGTAGGTATGTACCTATTACTGTACACATACCTATTTTTTATAGTTACGGCTAAGAACATACAAATGGTTATCCACCCAAAGAAAAAGTAAACAAACTACCTGAGTACAGTAAATGTCAAAGTGTTTTAAAGGTATTTTTTCTAAAGGCTGATTAAAGATTTGTATGAATTTTTGTATCGATATCTTTTTGTTTAACTGTACTCACTTTACAAATAAGTATGGATATCTACTTACTCAAGTTGAAGCTCTGATATTTATTGATAGATACAGCAAGCGTCTACTATTAGTTTTCTAGGTGTTCGGTATCCTTTGCTTGGATTCTGGCCGACTGAAATAGGGCCAGGGGTTATTGATTGCTTTGCGAAGCTAGCAGCGCGGTTAATTTCACTTAGCCGAGATCAATTTGACGTAGATGCTTGCAGATTTATTTGCCATGAAAATATATTATCAGCTAGAGAGTTGTGGGGAATTCTCACCGTCTAGCAGGGATTTAAAGAATACCAGGCCAGTGCAAGTTGCGCACCGAGGGTCCTCTGCATACTTGTAGGTTTTTGACTTTTTAAAATACACCTATAAGTTTGTACTTATTCAGTGTTTTCAGATTTTTTTGAGACAGACATTGCTGCTTCCAAAATGATCGTGATTTTAATGTCTGGATCGACGGGAAGCAAAGAGAACAATAGCTACACGGGAAGTTTCTATTGGTTTTGATTCCCTTGTGAGTGTCAAAATATTCGGCGTAAACAAACGGCCGTATGTTTTGATTGCGTTGACTTTGCTAGTTAGATTTTTTAACAGCTAAGGGCGTCATTTGGTAGGTATTATTTTCAACTTGAAACCTCCATGTGTTCCCGGGGACAAGGGTCATGACAGACTGATGTATAGACAATGGCCAGTTTTCATGTTTTTCGGCTTATATGGCTGTGACAGACGGTCAAAAACGGCACTCTTATAGGAGTTATGCTACATTATGTGGTACAGTTTACCGTGTTTTACGCAGGGACGTTCGGAGCCCTAAGAACCTATTTAAAGTCCTAACAAAAACTATATACCTAGTGGGGTCAGAACACGGTCTGCCAATCTATCTGACGCAATATATTTAAAGAAAACTTCGTAAACCCAGATAAACCTGGATGAATCTCGCTGAAGTATTCAGATCGATAGCTGGTTGGCTATTGAAACTACTTTCACGATCAGGTTCGGCATCCGTGGAAGTTCTCAGTCCATTTTTGTGTTTCCAAGTTTCATGGGGAACATTGTCCGATGCACTTTGTTTACGAACAAAGCGAGCTAAGTATGCCCGATAGCAAGGATCGAGTCCGCTATTCGCTTTCAAGTTATTCGTCTTTGTTTCGCATACCTACCGATTATGGATGCACTACGGTGATAAAACTTTCAGTAATTGAAATGAAATGAAAATATATTTATTCTGATAGAGCAAAAAAACTTAATTATCTAACTATAGTAAAGGAATACAGCACACGACTTAAAAAGACTTAAAGTATATAATTGATAATATGCATTGATTTATATAAATATATTTTATTATTAATAGACATATCTAAATTAATTTAGTGTAGATCAAGCCGTGTGTGATGGTCAATGCCGTGTTGCTGCGCTATCAGAACAGGTGCATGCTCAGCTGAATGTTGCGAGAAACCCCACAACGTTGATTTTCAGCATGTACCTTTGTGATGACGTACGAGACTTTAAAAGCTAGAATTTAAAATAATTGTAGAGTAGACCTCCGTCTATAGGTGCTTGTATTTGTATTTTTTTGTATTTGCATTTATCAAACATCCTACTAGCCTACGTAACGTACCTACAGTTACCTAGTGATAGCGCACACACTTGTGCACTCTAATAATATGTCCTGCTACATGACTATTCTTCGTTGAGATAGATTTTAAACAAGTGTTTCCTGGTTGGCAGGTAGAAAATGCCTCGGCATTAAGCCCACCCTTTGTACCCTTAGTAGTGCAATAAAGTTTAAATAAATAAATATATATATAGATAGGTAAATACTTTATTATACCAAACAAACCAGAAAACAGAAATAAATACTTAGAATATAAGAAGGCGGCCTTTTGAGATTGGCTGCCGTGCCCACAATTCGACTAGGAGGAAATTTATTTATTTATAAATATGGACATCTACCCTAACGGGGAGACCCAACCAATGCAAAAGAGTTCAAAAATTATCATACCTATACTTAACCTATCTCACCTGATTATGAAACTGCTTAATGCTTACCCTAAATTCAGAAGTGCATCACCAGTAGCTCGATATACCCCCAGCAACGTAAATCCGGGAGACAGTCAGGGGCGCATATGAGAAACGTGATTCAATTTGCATGGTATGAATGACGGATTATACGAGTACGTCGTATTCGCATCATGCACTTAGCGAACAGCATTAACATTTTTATATTACTTATCTTTTTTTGTTTTAAAGCCGTATTTACCCTATTAATTGCTAAAAAGTGAGGTATTTATTACTTAACTAGCTGCGCCACGCGGTTTCACCCGCGTGGTGATAGATTTTTTGGATAATATACAATATATTTTTAGAAATTGTAGCCTATGTGTTATTCTGATGTATAAGATATATTATTATAAGTTTCATTAAAACCCATTCAGTAGTTTTTACGTGAAAGAGTAACAAACATCCATCCATCCATACTTACAAACCTTTGCGTTTATAATATTAGTAGGATTAATCTGTTTAAAACACGTTACATTGCCAACTAAGCCGACTATAAAAAATACGATCTACATTGTAATATAAAAATAAGTGTTCGGCTAAGTATAGCTTTTATTACCAACTTTTAACTATTATATAATATGGACTAATATTACAATTTAGAAAAATCTAGTCTAAATAATTCAATATGTCAAGCAAGTGTGATTTGGGATATTTATCATGATTTGATTTTTGAGTTATCCAATATTTCGGCACAGTTGCATACGCCATGATCACGGAGTAACTTTAGTATTAATAACCATGATAGTATCAAAAGTTTTAAGTGTAATTTGATTCTAAGGTTTTAGGTACAATACGAGTTCTAAGTGAGTGTGAGAGATTTGCAAAGACCGCCTTATTAGGGAACCTTGCATAATCTCCCTGTTTGTCTACTTAGGTGACTAGCTTAGGTACTCTAGATCCGTCTATCCTAATTCTACTTTCGATCTCCAAAAGCTTGCTAACAAATAAACAAAAACTAAGGAAAATTCACACAGTAGGTAGGTATCATCTAGCTAGCACAATAAGCAGAAAATATGTTATAGTAAAATAATACAATAATAATAAAATAATAGATTTCATTCGCTAATTTGATCCCACTTTTCGCTGGCTTAGCTTTAAAGAGTGCTTAGTCAGCAAAATCGGACTTAAGATTGAAATAAATTGGTATTGGATTTTCTAAATAGAGTTATTACTATTCCTTTTTCAATTACTATAATTTACAAGATTTTTTTTGACAATTAGAACTCTGTCTGCCTAAATTATGATTGATTCATAAGATACTTTTATCCAGAAAATAATATGTAGGTATAACTTAAAAAACTTGAACCTATGTTATTTTATAAATACCTATATTAGTTTACGTCCGAATAGGATAAAATTGTTGATAATATAATTTCATTTTAAGACCTTATAGTTACTATGGTTTACAATAAAATTATTCTTATCCACGAACATTTATCAAAAATAAATAGCTATAGCTATATACATATAATAAAAAGCTATACTAAACCCTTACATTTTAAAATGCTGGTATACAGGAGAATCCTTTTTACTTTCGCTTGGTTCATTCAAGGAAGTTTCATTTCGCGAGAGGACAAAAAATGTGGTTTATAGTTGAGTGAGCCCCGCCACCACTAATGAAGGAGCTACTCTATTCTTTCAGATCGGGTTACATGGCGTTCGCTTTCAAGGGTCAGGCGGGGCTGTTTTGTTCACAGAAAACTGCACCGAAACCATCGCAATGTAGGTACCTAAACGTGACAGTGGGATAGTGCTTTTCCGGTTTCTTTTGTTACGCATCCTTTGCACACCTACGTAAATCTATATCGAAAGGACTCTGCTCTCGACATTAGAAGTAGTAATTTTTTTAAAGTAATTTTTAGCCACGAATCTCTGAACTCTTTTTTTGGCACAGATTCCCTTTGATTTCCAACAGTGACGGACATGCAATAGGGGAAAACATTAAAAATGTGAAAACGTTCGGTGAATTTGATTGCTGCCCATATTTTAACTACCTTCCATATTTTAATTACATACATTCGTGCACGAGTTCCAGCATGTCGACATATTCCACGACAAGCTCAGTGTTATAGTAAAAAGTCTTATAACATATTTAAGTTACAACATAGATTTGTAGTTAGCGTAGGACTAAACACTCACAATGATCCGGTTGTGAGTGTTTGGTTCTTACACTGTAATTTCTATATTCTTGAATAAATAAATTAATATTTATCCCGCGAAAAGAAAACCTAACAATGTGGGTAAATATAAACCCAGCCTCTCAAGAGGCGCTAATGAACCGCGCGAAGAACATCGTACTAAAGACTTTGGAGTGATCTTGGGGTGGTTTTTTGAGCGTACCTTCCCTTGTTCATTAGTGTAATTAACTTATGCCGAAGGTACCCATTCTTTTACAATTCATTGAGGGTCCGTTATTAAATTACTGTCTGGAGTCGGAGCCACCGGCAATCTTATGGTTCTGCCGCACGAACGGACAAAAATCTTGAAGGTCTTTCAGTAAGAACATAAGAACATTTTGTAGGTTAGTACCTTCTTAAACCTTGCTCTACTCATAAGAAAAAAATACTTAGTTTCAGTGGCCATATATTATGTCGAACTTCCTTCGTTGAAATCAAAGATATTTGTGGAAAATGTCTTTGATTGAAATACTATATTGTTTGTACCTACGCCAAACATAAAGTTGTGGGTACCGCCCTATTGTATGATCGGTCGATATCACTCAGAAATTGGTAATTTGGGTCATCAGCAAGAATTACCAAGAAGATTTATTTATGTATTACATTTATATTTTATGTTATATATTACACGTTTTATTTATATTATCATACCTCTCATGGATTATGAACATTCAATAGATACTCGTTGGTAGGCATTTTGCTCATAAAAGATTTATAGCCCTTATCAGAAACTATTTATAGGGAAAAGGTTATACGAAAGATTCGATCAAATCCTTCAATAATGTTCATACCATCTTTTGGGTACTATCTTTCTTTATACGAATAGATGGGTGATCAATAATAAATAACTTTTTTGCTTGAGCTGAAGTAAAATCTTTGATGTCAGAGTCAGTGCAAGATGTTATAGATCTGTAAGCGATTAAACAAAGCTTAAATATAATTTAGCACAAGACCACTTGCAGACTTTGTAGCTCCTCTTGGGAAAACTTGGTTAACTACAACTAAGCGCTTCGTTTATTAATTACGACGAATCCCATTCGAACTGGGGTGCGAGTTGCGGAGCGATTTCCATAGTTTGTAGTGCTGAGTTTTGTTTGAAATGTTTTAGTATCATGGGCGGTTTTGTTCACTTTGCGGTGTCGGCCGATGGTAATTGGCAGGCTGGGATCCACGCTCGGAGAAGTTGAATTAGTTTTGCCGGGAGCAGCCTGGACGGCGACACGACACAGCGAGAGCCTCATCTAGCCTCAAATTAATTAAAATAATTCGCTGAAAGCGTCACGGAACCCCAGCTTGTTATCACGTTCTTGTTGCTTCGAAAACATTTAACTGCTTCCTCATATTCTGGGCTCGTAATAATTTCGGTAGCGGCATGTCACAGCATATGACACTTCAATACCTACCTATTAAATTTTATTAAAGCCGTGTTTCGTCGGATCTAGCGAGGGCTGACTAAGTGAACAAGGCACCCCCGCTGCGGACTCCTGATTAAGAAACGGAACAGAACCTGCGAAATTGCTTGTGAAAGAGCTTACGTGATTTAAGGATTACGGCTTATTTTATGGTATGTATAGAGAGCTTATATGATTTTAAGGATTAGGTACTGTGGTATGGTTGAATTGGGGTAAAATCACATACTTAGGTACCGGGTATAACTCTTAAAATTTAAGGCGATATGGTTTCAATTGATTAGTGACATCGTTTTGAAATTATCCGCAAGTGAAAATAAAATTAAGATAGCAAAGACATAATCACCATTAGTCTTGATTGGTTGATCACATCACATCTCAAGTGAGATATATTCTGCAACATGTTTACATTTTCTGTCACATAACTTCAATGTATACAAGGTCCCACGGAAAGGGTGTACAAAGCCGAAAGGGGCATAGTATACCTTTATAATAAGTATATACACCCCATAAGTGATTCTGAACCCCGAGCTGTTCAAATTGTGAATCTTAATTTTTTTGAATTAAGTACGTTTCGTTTTTAAACATTAGTATCTATGTTAGTATTATTTATTATTACAAAAAAAATTAACAATTTGTTTTTGTTGATGGAAAACCTTTGACATTTCAGAACAATTATAATTATGTATGAATACAAGAATACAAAGAACACAAAAATGAAGAAGTCTATACCTAATTAAATTTAGATATTAAAAAAAAAATATAACAAACGTTGACCACTCGATGTCCTGAATCACCTATTTTTGGCTAAGTACACCCATTCCGTGGCACCCTGTATATTTAAATGTTACTTGTTTTATGTTACTAAATGCAATTGCTCTTCTAAAGCTTGGATGTTCCTAAGAGCTAATCTCAACATTATGTTTATATAAAAACTAAATTTACTTATTTCTAAGTAGTTATGATTTGTAACACGAAGTGTAAAATTTCCTACGTAAGTTTTGATAAGCGCACCCCTAGCTTCAAAAACGTTTTTCTATTTGTGTATGTTTGTGCATTCTAGGATTAAATTTACACTAGTATTGTACCAGAACAATGTTATTTAAGGTTTAAATAAAGATTTTTTTTTTTTGAAAAAAATTGTATATTTAAAATAATTTATTTATTTAACTTGCCCCCTCAAAAAAGCACAAAAAGCTGTAAAGTGCCCCTCAAAAAGCTGTAAAATGCAACACCTGCTCAAAGCACTAGAGTTAGACTAGAAAATGTTGATGCCAGGTCACGCATGGCATGCTCAAGCACGCTTCCGACTCTTTCGACGCCCCCAACCGTGTGATGACCTAGACGTGCTCGTTGGTACAATGGGGTCTCGAGGGGGCACCTTACAAGAATATTACTTTTAGTTACCTTTCACCTGTAGAGATCTCGAGCTACTGAGTCTGGGATAGAGCGATATTAAAATTGCTACGAAAGCTTCCTGTAAAGGTGTGGATGGAGCTTATTGAAGCTTGCAAGTTTTTTAAAGAGGTACCTAGTAACCTTGCTTAAAAGCCGGTGAAAGTATATAATTAGAATTTCTATTAAATTTAGTAACTCATTATATGCATACAATAAAAAAATACAAAAAAATATTTCCAAAAAGCTTACAAAAAACACAAACGTAATAATGAACATAGGTCTTTGATTAAAGTGGTTTCTACATAGTTTAGATGGATATAACAATAAACAACGACCCCTGCACTAAGCTAGGCTTGTTTCGCGGGGTATCGATACGCCGTGAAACAGTTTTAACAACGAAAATGTATACCTAAGAATTTTATTATAAGGTTATACATTTCCGTTGTTGAAAGATTACCATAGAAAAATAGAGATTTAAAATTTTCTCTTTATTACGTCAGATATTTTACATGTTTTTTACGTAAGGTATCTCACCCATACATAATTTTATGCCATATTCCATATTCAAGCGTTGGTAGAATGTCCGGATTACTAAGCTCATTGTAAATAAAGACACGTACACACGACACGTTACCCCGTCCAACTTTGCTGGCGTGGCGTTGCTGTCCAGTAGAGTGGGAACTCTATGAGTTAGTGTTGCCGTCGCATCCGGACGCGCCTCATTATAATCACGTTAGCAACACAGCTCAGCTCATTGACATGGTGTAAAATGAAGCAAAGTAGCTTTATAATAGTTTGGTCATCATCATCATCATCATCAGTCTATGTTAGTCCACTGCTGGATAGAGGCCTACTCTAATGAGCGCCATAGCGCCCTGTCTTCAGCTTGCCGCATCCAGCAACTCACGGGAGGCGTCCTACACTACTCTATGGAAACGTTTTAAGGTTATTTTTATTTTATGGGAACTGATTTATGGTATAAAAAGCCTAAGTTTTATTTCAAGCCTGGAACTACTTGTAGGTAGTCAACATTTCGGCAGCAGTTGTTTTTGCGTGAAAGAGTAACAAACATCATACTATCTATCTAACTATTGCGTTTATAATATTAATAGGATATTATTATCATTATATTAATAATAACCCTATACTTAGATAAAGCAGGCGAATGGATCCTAATATGACACGAGGACGGAATGCGCGTGAAATCCGCAGCGGAAAACGCCTCCGCTGTAGGTACCACCGAAAGCACCCTACCCAAAAGCCAGCCGTTGCATCGTGTGTGCACGGATTAGTTTAGCAGCGTAGTTCAGTCTGTAAATAAAAGCACGTACACACTGTCACAGCTATCTTCGCCGGCGCGCAGCATTGTCCGGCAGAGTCGTTTTTACGCCGGAACTCAGTATGAGTTAGTGCCGCCGACGGTTCCGGTAGCGCCTCTTATTATTTATTAATCTGGCAACACTACTGATAAGATGTCCACGCGATGATAGCTACTTAGGTCATAGTATAACTTTTTGTGAAAAGAGGCATTTTGTTTTATAGACTCTTTTGACTCAACATATCTGAATATGCAATGAATTTTCTTCGCTAATATTAAAGAAACTTAAAATATAATATGTTGGTAGGTTAGAGGTTTAGGTTGGTTACCTAGGGTTTAATTTAAATTATCACCACTAATATCGTATTTGAATGCTATCCTTATCTATATGAAACTCTTGCACAACTAATTGACTCTAGTGCAGGTATTTTATTGGAAGCCTAGCAAAAACGCATACAAATCCACCCTCCACGTAGGCAGTCTATAAATAAGTCAACCAGTGGCATTTCTTCAGTTCCCACCTGAGGTGACTCAAGCAAGTCGGGACCATAAAATTATTAGCATAAATGGGCCATTGTTCTACTGAGATCGTTACACTGGCGGCCATTTGTATAAATATCTGCGGCGGAAAAAGTCGTGGCCGGATTAAGTTGCTCGTCGTACATTATGAGAACATCCGCATTATATTTCACGGAGCGGCATGAATTATGTTCTGTTAGACCGCACAGTGTAAAGTTACTTTGAATCAGGCGATGGAAAATTCCGGAGATGCTACAAATTTTTCTCAAAAATTTCCACAATCCAACATGGCGGCGCGTAGCATAATGTCTTGTAATATGAGGAAGGGGATAGTTAGTAGGATTTATACTGCTATCAGTCATTTATAGGACGGCTCGAGGAATAAACGAATGAGAATATTTGCGTGGAAACTGGCTCCGCAAAAATGGTGTAAGCATGAAAGTGTGTTTTAGCCGTTCGGGGCAGCGAAGTTGAGATCGTCAGATTCGTTTGGCTGCCTCATTGGGGTGATTTAGGTAGCGCGGGTGCTAAAGTAGCCAGCACAAAGGGGCTAAGCTGCGATATAATCTAAAGAGTGACGTTAAGCTAGAATATTACAGCCACTATTATTCTTGAAGATAACAGTACCTACTGAATTGTTTAATTTAAAATATTAGGACTGTATTACCTACTTTAGCGAGGCATAAGAACAATAGATAATACAGTCTCGCACTAAGTGGGTAATTGAATTTCTTTTGATGAGCTTATAAATGAATTCTCAGTGCAAGCTTTTAATCCATCAGCTTACCTATAATAATTAAGAAGCATACCTTCAGTAAGGTAATATTTATAGACAATGAGAATATCTATAAATTAGGCAAAAGTAAATACGAGTATAACCAAAACTTAACGCCATCTCCAAAGCATTGTTCGAAAACGAAAACACCAAAAGTTGTATTTTCTGTGAAAACACACAGCTAAAACAAAGAAAGTGTTAGGTATGTGAATGTTTTTATAGAATGAAGAAAAAATACCTTAGTTTGTAGAGCCAAGAGAACAATATCGGCAGTACCTAGTCCACAATCTCGGCGCTCGCTGCCTTATTCTGCGAGCGATATTGCCTGTTTGCGACAAAACCCAGCAATTGCAACAAAGATTTTAGGGTTCCGCAAAATGGATTCTTCTTATCCAACCAATGTTCAGCTGAGAGAATAGATAATGTTATTGCTATGTAAACAGTGCTGTAAAATTTAGATAAATCTCACATTGTTGTGGGACGGAGGAAATGTTGGGATGAATGTTGCTTCTTTGGTAACTGGAGGAAGTTGTGGGTCGGATATCTGTTGAGTTGTGTAATTTGATTATTTTAGACTTTACTGGCTTTGTTTTGTCATGGCAAGTTTTAAATTATTTAGAAATATATGAATTCTTAGATATAAATATACGATGAGGTTCCGTAGATATTTACCTATTTTTAGATGCGTTCGTCACCCTTTTTATTACATTCTCGGTCTCATTTGGTTCATCAATATGTATCTTCCTATATTTATTTGGAATTGACTATGCTTTATGCCTAAAGACCAAGAGGACGGTCACCAACCCGCTGGTCTGATCAAATTAAGGCTATAACGGGACTCACTTTGCCTGCAGCCCTGAGACAGGCCGAAGACAGAGTGGTGTGGAAGCGGTTCATCAGCGTCACCGTGAAAGCCTTCCAGGACGGGCACGACCTTCAGCAATGAAGACAACGACAAAGAAGAAGAGATGCTTTATGCCTATTTTGATTTACCTACGCGTTATTATAATAAATAATGTGATTGTTTCGAAAAAACTAAAAAGAAGACTTAAAATTCCTTAGTATATATTGAAACTGCTTTAATAGTTTTTTGGACTACCTAGGGATCATTCTCCATACCTACTATTGTAAGGAGAATCCGCTTATTGCGCAATTAATTTGCAATTCCCAATTTTTTTTCCATTTCGGTCGATTGACGGAGAAATCGTCGAAAATACATGTACATAAAATATACATGTAGCCGAACATAGAACATCTTCCTCTTTTGTTTTTTTTTTGTTACTAACAAAACAGCCTGCGACGGACACAAAAACTCTCACGGATTTATGGAGGTACCAAAATATCAAAGAGAAAAATAATGAATCGCGACATTTTGCATGGCCCCGCTTAATCCCCCGGGATTGGAGGAAGTTGCCGTAATTAGTGGGAGCGCTAAACACGCCGCTAATAGATCTGTAAGATTGATGGTGTACAAAGAAAAACACAAACTCATGCATCAATCTGACACGTACGACGAACGCGCAGAGTTTTGTTCCATGTTTCTGTTTAATTCCCGGATCATATCAAAATTCATGATGTAATTTATAAATGTATCCACATAGGTAGTATGTATCTATTGGGTTTTACGGACCTTGATTGAAAATTCAAGCGGTCTTTCGGTTGTCGCTTGAATTTTTTGTAAATATTCCATGAGCACTAAATTGGAATTACGTTTTGCTTGTAGGTTATATGGTGCCTGCCTTCACAGGCTTGAGATATCTACGTATTTGATTTGGCATCTGATGCCAAATATAACTCCAATTGCCACACTCATCGCAGCATTGTTATCGATTTCCAATATATGGCTTTCAAGTTGTAATAAGTACTTATTTGATTTATCTACTTTCAAAGTCTAAACAGGAACATACAGTATATTGTACGTAGGTAATGAGTCGAACAAGAATAATGCTAGAAGATAACACCAACAAAGGTCCCACGTAGAATCCAACAATCCAATAACTTGCACGCACCCTCGCGTTCTGCCTCCATATTTGATATTACCAAGTGTAATATGGCTAACTTCCCAATTTTCCGTTTATCTCCCGATAATACCTCGCGGCATAAAAATCATGGCGAAAGTTCGCTATGATTTCTATAGATACGCGAGACGTGTATGGGGATAATATACCTATTATCTCCTAACATGTATTCTCTAGACAGGGGGATTTCAAGGGGGAAAACTGAAATAAGCCATAATAAGGTATTTTGAAGTACCTAACTTAGGTACTGTGCCAAGCGTTAGCCCAATAAAAGTGGGTGCGTTTTCTCCAAAACAGATGATATTCGTCATTTCACTTTTTCTGTAAAATAATAAGCATTTCACAGTAAAGTAAAGTAAAAAAAACATTTATTTCTTTAGGCTTACAAAATAAGCACTTAGACTAGTCATATTTTATATATAAATTATTATCAAATAAAATTATTTTACTGTTCAATTCAATTTTTGTCCACTAGAGGAAGAAGTGAAATGAATCCACTAGCATGTTCATCTCTTATATGTCTAATACATTATTTGCCTTTTTAAGTCTAAATATAGTATGATTCGATACATGTCAATATTTAACACAGGTACCTATGTAAGCGTAATTTTCGGAAAAGCAAAATAATACATGCTGCTGCTGATTTCTTCGTTCATTTATAGCTATGTATCTTTGGTTATAGACATGTGGAGCAATAATTAAAAATCTGGTTGAGTTTCTTACCCAAGATAATTTAGGTTAAATAATTTAAAGATGAGATGATTATGTACCTAATGAAATCTCGGGCTTTTCACAAACTTTCCATAATGTTATAAAACTGCTGAGCTAGAACTCAGGAATTACCGTGAAAGTTTATTCGCAAAGCCTATTCTAACCTAAAGTATCGGAACTACGAGTACAAGCGAGTTAACTAAGTATTTATTATGCAATCTTAAAAAATACATAATATAATAACTAATGTGAGAGGTCATAAAAATTTACTTATAGTGTAGCTTATAGTCTAGGTATTAGGAGCCTTGTTCCCTTACATGCCATGCAACTTAAAATGTAACTAAGCTAATAACATGGTCGTCTGGTAGAGATCTTCGTATTTGGCGGTCTTATCCCAAATGTACTTTATTTTTAATTTTTTCTGTACCTACATAGTTTAAAGTGCAATAAGTAAAGAATTTTCTATCTAACTATCTATCTATAACTTAATGAAGTATCACAACTAAAGTTAACAACACAACTTAATTCCCATAAGTATTAATAATAATAATCATTAACTTTATTTCAGGCAACAAAGTTTACAAATAGTACTTAATTATACGGCCTATATAATAAATATCTATATACAGAACAACAAACAACAAAACATAGTAAAATTAAAAAAAATTAAAGAAACATTGTATTTATTGTACAGAGTTTTTGTCGCCTAGAGGACCATCAGGTATACCTACAGCAGCGTCGTGGGCCATGAACGTGTTAATAGGATGCAGCATAGACAAAATATATCCGTTTGAGGCATAATCAGCACTCATTGACAGGGCTAGCTTAGATTTTATTCAACAGTTGAGCTGATTTTGGCTTCTGCACACTAGAATGAAAAACTCAACTAACTTTGTTTAGGGGTTCGACAACTTAAATCAGAGCGTTTTTCGCTTTTTAATTGTTGGTGAACTAAGCTTTGCTCGGAGTTTCTCTGAAGGATGGGATTCGCAACGAATATATCCGACAGAGGAAAAAGGTTATCGAAATAGTTCAAAGAATTAGCAAGCCGCAGTCACAGTATACACATGGACCAGTATGGAAACTAATACTAGTTGATGAAATAATTACCTACGCTCCAGTAGCTCCAGTTTTGATGAAGCCGACTTCACACAGGGTCTGGAAGAGGACTTCACATCGGGCCATTTATGACCGCTCGTCTAGACGCGACAACGACAACCGCCACTGACTCCCCTTAGAGGTCTCGTCGATGCGCATGTTTGTGTGAGTGTGCCTTTTCGAGCGTTTGTTCGTAGTTTCCATACTGCTCGTCCATATGTATACTGTGCCACAGTGTCACCTGTAGTCGTCAATATAAAATAAATCTAAAAGTTACGCGTTAAAGCCCATATTTGAATGCTCATTTTGTGCTGTGCGCGTCTCTTTTCACCGATAAGTTGAGGCCAATTTGATTGAAGCTATACTTCGAAATTGGCCTCTACAGAATCAAAGCATAACTCGCTATGTAAGGGTACATAAACGCAAATCATAAGTCTTGTATCCACTTGGGACAAGTCCCAGATAGTGGACAACATGCCATGGGACTTGTTGCGACATCTATACTTAAGTCTAGGGAATTATGTCTCTCACCTACACAGAAAAGACTTCTATGTTGAAGAAATGTCGACCTATGAGGGTTTGTTATGTTTTTACGTATGCGCATAGTGTAAGGTTATACGAGTCTTCTTTCTATACAAACTTGGAAGGGTAACTACTACACATTTTGATGTTGACCATCCTAAACTTACAATAATATCAATTTATCTCGTTATTTATTATCTACTAGCAGACCTTCTCGGCTTCGCACGGTTTTCGTACGGATACCTAACTTTTTTGAAAATATAATATAGCCTATGTTCACCAGGGATAGTGTAGCTTCCCAACGGTGAAAATTTTTCAAATCGTTCCAGTAGTTTCGGAGCCTATTCATTACAAACAAACAAACAAAAAATCAAACATTTCCTCTTTATAATATAAGTATAGATATAGATACATACATATTTGTAAATACCCAAAACCGTAAAAGATCATAGGTAAATTTAAAAATAAAAGCCTTTAAATTTTCGTATTTCAACACTGATTTAAGCCCAATTGTAATCGAAAATTAGTACTATACTTTCGGAGAAAGAAAACTCAATAAAGTTCCGACTGGTAGTGATATGGATCAGTTGAGCTACCAATATATAGTTTGCAACAGTCTGCAGTTAGCTCAATTGTATCAATTATTATTGTAAATCATCATCAGCCTATAGCAGTGCTGCTGGACATAGGCCTCCCCCAATGAGCGCCATAGCGCCCTGTCTTGCCGCATCCAGCATCTACCTGCAGTCTTTCGCAGTTCGTCATCTCACCTAAAAAATTGTAAATACTAGTTCTAATTTGTTTTTATTATTTGATTGTAACTTTTTAATAAAGATTAACTCTGTATGGATATATTGGGGCAAGGTGATAATATAAGGATATTTAATTATTATTTTCTGTTGAAATCTACCTAATAAGATCAAATCAATAAAATGTTCTTGAAACCTGGCTCACTTCCACTCTCAGTACCTATTGCCACGCCCTCTTATACATGACCTAGATACTAAGACCTACAAATGTACACAATGATACAATAAATAAATATGAAAAAGATCTTAGTCGACATCTAAATATTTCATCAGACTTGGAAAAGATTTGTCATCCCAATCCAATTATTTAGTTCGTGTCGGGTACTGAAAATCCTCCTCTTGAGAGCAATTTAATTCATGTAGGTAGTACCCACACCTTGAGATTGTATTGTATGAATTCTTTACGAGTACCTATAAGGTAGATGTGGCGCTGTTTTTGAGTTAATTATTGTCTCGCGAGTATCAAGCCGCACCGTATCTATATTCCAGCAAGATTCGATGTGCAATTTTTATGAACAAAACGCCCATACTTTCATACTTTTAAATTCACCCTCTTGTCGCGTGTCTTTCTAGTAGCTACGTGCTGACGTACTTCCATAGTATTACGTCTTATGGCATACTACTGTGGGGAAACGCTGCAGATATAAACACCGTATTTGTGTTGCAGAAGAGGGCTATTCGTGCGATCTATGGGATGGGGATATGGGTCCCAAAGAATCCCTACGTGATAAATTCAAAGAAATAAACATAATGGCAGTACCATGTCAATATATTTAGGAAAACTTGTCGTACACTCATAAAAATATCAATCTGTTAACTAAAAATAGCGATGTACATGTAAATACTAGAAATAGGAATAAACTCGCTGTGCCCACTACTAGACTACATAAGATAAGGGTATCTTTTACTCTTAAGGGGTAGCTTAAGGGTATGTAAAATGTATAAATACGCTTTGACAACAAAACTCCATGCGAGTTGCAAAAATAATCAATAAATAAATTTAAAAAAATGGTCAAACATATCCTTAGTAAAAAGGCTTAGATACTTATTACAAAATATCAGATTATCTAGAAGATAAGAAAGCTTGGAACGAGTTTTGCTCCAACTCAAAATCTAACAACTTACAGATAAGCAAATCAAATGTACCTACTAGACACATAAGTTATGAACATACTAGTGGTTTCTTTTTCACTTCTTCCACTGGTGGACAAAAAATTGAAGTGAACGTTAAAATAATGTTATTTGATAATAATGAATAGTATAAAATATGACCTGTCTATGTCTAATTCTATTTGTAAGCCTTTAAAAATAAAAAATAAAAATATTTTTTATTTGTATAAAATATTTTTTTTACATATGTATGAGTTTTAGTTTTTAGAGTAGTGTTTGTTTTACAAAAAAATCACATCGTGTTTGGCTAGTATATAGGTTCCTACTGCTAGTGGATGAAGAAATTAAATTACCTACATGTAGCCTGTCTCTGTCAGTGCTTTCTAAATTGTATTAAAAGCGGCAACGATGTTTGTTGAGAGTAGCAAAACGACGAGGAAAAGTATACAGTATGTATTATATTATCTGTGGTAATGTAAAGTAAAACATCAACATCGAGAAACCTTTGAGGGTTCCGTGAGTACGAATCACGGATACAAGGACATCTAAATAAATACATAGGCAAGGCACTAAGTATTGATTTATGTACACAGACGTATTAGGTTCATACATGATGTAAGTAGGTACCTATCATTTCTTTATGTGAAATCCCTATAGGTACTCCGATTTAGAATCCAATATATTTTATGTCAACAAAGACATTGACGACCGATGTGGCGCGGTGGGCCAAGGTCCGCCTGCGACGCAGGAGGTTGCAGGTTCGATTCCCGCTTCGGAACAAATGTGTGTACGATTTGCAGATATTTGTTTCGGGTGTTCTGGTCATTTTCTATGTATAATAAAAAATATCTATCCATGTAATGTATTGTATTATGTACCTATATCAGTTATCTAGTACCCATAACACAAGCTCTGCTTACCATGGGACTAGATAATGCTGTGTGAATTGTCTAGCAATTTTTTAATTTATTTATTTATTTACATTTATGAATGAAAACTTAACTAAAACTGATAATAATTACAGTCACTCGATAATTATTATTAGACCTCAAGGATCATATTCAAAAAACATCCATAAAGCAGAACTTAAAACTCCTTGAAAAAAAAGTCGGTTGAAATTAACGCATTAGGCTTAGTACCGTGAGCACAATAATGTTACGACAAACGTTATCGAGAACTTTTGACGTTTTAGGCGAAAAAGGTTTAGAATGTTAGTAAAAAAACAAACACGAGGAGCCAAAAATATGGGATAAATACGTCTCATCTTCCTATTCGTTTTCATGTGCTCGTATGCGCTTAAACATATACCTGCAGCTATACTACAAAAACAAACGTAAACACTGGTCTAACAAGTGTTTATCTAAACAGTGCCTAAACAGTTAGGCAAGGGTTTAACAAGAGTTTAACTCTCGTTACCACAAAACCGTGTTTAGCTCGTGTCTTCCTAGACAATATCTAAATCAATCAGCTCGGTCATATTTCAGATCATTCGTTCATCCGTTCCATTTTACGCAAATTAAGTTCTAATTATGCTTGTTAAATCACACGTAGGTTCTTTTTTTTTGTATAGCACTCAGTATACAGGCTGTCTTCATCACGCTACACTGAGGTCGTTTATATAACAACAGTAATAACAATCAATCGCTTCCTTCACAATTTCCTCCGCGAGAGAGCATCTTGGAGCGACTTCCTTCTAATCGCATCTCCCGTTTCTTTGTACATTGTACATCGGGAGTATCGTAATGACCTTTTTTGTTTCCCTTCATTTGGGATCCAGTTTTCCCTATCAAGAGTAGGTAAATGCAGACTGGCTTACACGTAAGATGCAGTATTTCATAATAATAATGCTGGACGATTCACGCAGCATTATCTAGCCCAAAACTATGCAGAGATTGTGTTATGGGCTACTATTATATTACATTGATAGATATGTTTTTACTAAACATAGAAAACGACCAAATAAATATCCATAGATCCTACAAACATTTTTGTCCCGAGGCGGGAATCGAACCCGCAACTTTCCTGCGTCGCAAGTGGAACTACGCCAACCACGCCACGGAGGTTGTTTAGTTAATATTTACTTAATTATGGATTTTTTTATTAACTTACGTATCATAAAGATCAATCTTTGAGAAAACTCTCGTACAATAATAATAATAATTTTAATAATTTAGCCATTTATTATCAAAGAATAAATTACATAATAATTGAATTATAATCAAATTAAATGATTGAACATTGTTAAAAAAAAATAAGAAAACTTTAATTATTAAGCATTATTAAATAAGTATTTTTATAATTCTTTGATCTCTATTTGAGTAAAGGCCTCCTCCAGACTGTGCCATTTCTTTCTATCCTTGCTATGGCCGCCCAATTATTTTCTGTTTCCAAAATTTCGTCTAGTTTAAATTTGTAGTACAACACTAATTAACAAATAAACTTGCAATAAAAAAATAGAAACCAAATGTTTTAATTTTAATTACTAGTTCTAGTAATTAAAATTAAAACATTTAAAACAAATTAAAAAATTAAAACATTTGAGCTAACTGCAGACTATTGTAAGCAATCTACAGGTAGCTCAGCTCATCCATATTACCAGTCGAAAGCGTGCACGACGCTGCTGGCTGCATTGCCCCGATGTTGAAAATGAATTCAAAAATTATCTAAAAATTATATTTGAAGCTATATTATGAGTATTAACTACGGTATGCTATGGTAAAGGTACCTAGCACATAATGTTATGCAAAAAGAAATCTTTAAGCCCGATATTATTATGTAGCTTTCGTTTCATCACGATTGAGGTAAAGTTTGTTCATGGCATCGAGATGAAAAACCGTTGCCTTAACATGTTACAGGTGATCGTTACAGTGAATCACCAGCTTTGCCATTGCAAGGGCACCCCTTGCCCATGTGGTAGGTACTTCATCGTGGAATTATGAGTTTGCTACGTGCCCGATATTTCGGATGAGATAAGAATACCGTTTTATGTGTATTCCAGTCGCAGGACACAAAATTACTGTGAATGATACAGTTTATAGCAAGCGAGAGTTCAATATTCCGTAGAGACCTTAATATTTTGTATATTTTATGAAAGAAGCCCTACAAATTTAAGGTTAGTGACCACTTCCTAAAATGCCTTCTTCCTCATTATTATATTAGTTTTGACAGCGATCACGTACTGAGCATAGTAAAAACTAGCAAAGGCCGATATAGGAGTTTGATTCCCGTTGTGTGACAAATATTTGTTCCCTAGTAATAAAGTGTCCATATCTAAGAAAAGCTCTGCTTACTTTGGGGATAGATGATACCGTGTCCTGCATTATTTATATTTATCATTGTCAAAGTGTGCTCCGTGAATAACTATTAAGTGAGGCCAATGCCTTTCTCTCGACGAATAATAATAAACATATGTATTTAAGGTTATGGAGCAGTATGTAGCGGTAAATGGAAATGAAAGTGATTCCCTGAAGTCAGCTAGCTGGCCCAGGGTAATAATGACGGGGAAAACTGAAAACGAGAAACTGCCATTGTCTACATGAGTTTAAGGAACTTTTGTTACGAAGTTTTGTAGTTGTACTTATGATAACTTCGTTTAACAGAAGTTAATAATCTCACGCGAGCAAAGGTGAGTTAAACTTAGATTTTATTATGCTTGCATTTTAATAGTTAGGTACCTACGGGAAAGTAAACTGAGCAAGACTTTTCATCAGCATGAAACCGACGTTTGGGTCAAGCAAGAGTAACGTACGGTCCTATACCAACAGTTACACGTAACCACGTGTTTATCTAGTAGGTTTCGTAATTCCAGCGAGAAGTTTGCGTGCATGCCAATGTAGTTATTCCATACCCACCAGCGAGGTAAAAGAACGTGTAAAAAGAGTTTTATCTCGCGATACAGCTGAAAATATACAGCATTTTTAAGCAAGTGCATATTTGAATTTAAGTCGTGTTACAGAGAGTGGTATAATCCGAGTTTATAAGAGTTAGTGTTATTGCGGTCCGTAGAGACGCCGCGCTTACAGTTCCTAGAGGTTTTTAAAGGATTAAAAGCAGCCAGCGAGGTCTGACCTAATTGTGACTGCAAATAAAAACCTTATGATATTCTCGAAATAAATATGTTTTTGAGTTGGCCACTATGAGGCTCTTGATTTGGCTCTATTCTGAGAGCAAATCATATCAAAAAGTTTTGCGTCACATCTCACTGAGTTTTAAAAGCATCCTAATATTTGGGTCGCACGCTAATTTAGGGTTTATCCTAACTGCTTCACAAAAAGAGCTTATAAAGAGGAGGATCTAAAGTGCTTTCTAATTTCGTCTATAAATAAATAAATAAATAATGCCGAACAAATTCACACACCATTTTCTATAGATAATGCTGAAAGAAAATGCTGCTAGCCCAAACGTAAGCAGATTTGTGTTATGGCTACTAGATAACTGATAGATAATACAATACATTACATAG
Organism: Eupithecia abbreviata; assembly: GCA_943735965.1. Taxonomy (NCBI): domain Eukaryota; kingdom Metazoa; phylum Arthropoda; class Insecta; order Lepidoptera; family Geometridae; genus Eupithecia; species Eupithecia abbreviata. Next base: position 6,792,605 of record OX030982.1, on the reverse strand, counting down.
ATCATTATTTTTATTATACGTAGATAACGACCAGAACAACCTGAACAAATGTTTGCAAATAATACAAACATTTGTCACGAGATGGGAATCGAACCCACCATCTCCTGTGTCGCAGGCCGACCGTCGCCCACCGCGCCACAGAGGTCGTCTTTTTATTCTTTAATAAATGATGATATACTAATTCGGATTTATATACCAATAATATACATATTCCACGTAGTTTAATGATCCGCCCTTATGCTAAGCTTCTTTCTAGCCGCTTAGTTTTTTCCACTTTCAGAGACCCACTAAAGTAAAATGACTTATACGGGACCGAAATAACGACTTATTGCCAATGTAAATGCAAAACTACCGGAGTAAGTACCAGAATCGCTAAATAAATAGTGCCCGTGGGAACATAGGCGGTTGCTTTATCTGGAATCCGATCAAATCTTGCAAAGTTTCCATTACCTACGGCTGAAAAACGTTTAAGGGAGGCGGAAGAGAATAATATAATTGGGGCGGGACGTGTACGCATTGAGTCACGTTCCGTGATGGTAAACAAACCTCATGTAGGTACCTACACACGCTGCTTTACCTTAACAAATAATATAAATTATTGCGTTGCTCCTTATTTAGATAGGCAATATTTATGGCAACAAACAATTGGACAGGACCAAGCCAAAGAAATTAATATTGACCGTATTGATTTATGGATTTATATATATAAAAAACAAATATCTATATGGTTTAAATATATTTTTCACTTCTCTTACTCAAAAAGTAAGTTATTATAGCGTAGCTAAGTGGCTGTAAAACTAGAGTCTACGTAAAGTATTTTTCTTTTTAATTTTTGTCTGAAATCATCAGCCAGTAGGTACAAGACATTCGTCCTCTTATATAAATACTCGACTCTTTGGTTTTCCAAGAACATATGTAATTACAAGGTAATTAAATTTTATTTGAATTAATTTTTGAAAATGGAACTGAACGCGCCTTCTTGGTGATTGTTGGATGTTTATAAAAAGAGTGATTCTTCCTCTATGGTAGAATGCGTGAGTAGAGAAGCAAACAATGTGTGTGTGCAATATGAAGTGAGTGTGTCTCGTAAGTTCTGATTGTTTTATTTTCTCGCAATCGAAGTGAATAGTAGATTTTTTCATTCGGGTCAAAACCATCACCGTCAAAATCATCCTTCCTCGCTACGCTCCCGAGTATAACAAACAACCTCGTTTAAGGGGCCTCCGGATGGACGAATTCTTCATACAAACGTAATACCAAAATTATTTCTAATTCAAGCATATTTCCAATATAATATTACATTATTTGTTTTAAAATAGTATTTATCTAGGTTCCCAAATAGTTTTTTTTAAATACTTACCTAGAATGAAATGAAAGCCAATCTCATTTTGCACATTTTTATGCGAAAATGGACAAGTTTTCTTGCTATTTGTTTCGTATTAAAAACTTCAATATCTTACGTTTTATTTGTTAAGGAACATAGCTTATATTGTCTAGTTACAGAATAACAATACTTTGTGAAGAATACAAAAAGTTTTCAGTCATAATTTTTGGTATAACGGAACAAACCAAATTTTGAACGGCTAATATTGCTATCGCGCACGCATGTGGCGCGGCGCAAGGGTTAAACAGGGACAGCGATATTCGGAGCGATTTTTGCAAGCGAGGGTCGCCGGACCCTTAATAGTTGGGTGGTTTGGTCACTTGTAAAAAAATATACTACGGTATGTTTGACCAATTGGTTCTTTGGCAAGGTCTGTAGAAACATAATCTGATGAGATTGGTTTTGAACCCCTACATCTAAAAGGAGCAACCCATTGTGGATTTATTGCTCCATGCAAACTCCTTGGAATTAAAATTATGTTCTATATAATGTTTCCTCCATGCTACACATTATTAAACAGAACCTTCCAAGCATATACCTACGTGTGGTACGTAGGTATATGCTTGGAAGGTTCTGTTATGTGGAAGATGAATATTGGGGCTATATTGTAAATGTACTTTTCTACAAGAATCGATCGTGCAATTCGAAAGATAAAATAGGACTAAGAGATTCGTCTGGTAAATTTGTAGTCAACAACATCAATTCAAATGTTTTGAATTGATTAATTTGATCGAATTAATATATTATTTTAATACAGGCTGCAGGCAAAGTGAGTCCCGTTATTGCCCTACAATAACGGGACTCACTTTGCCTGCAGCCCTGAGACAGGCCGAAGACAGAGTGGTGTGGAAGCGGTTCATCAGCGTCACCGTGAAAGCCTTCCAGGACGGGCACGACCTTCAGCAATGAAGACTACGACAAAGAAGAATATATAATTTTAATTGATACTTTGACTAATTTTGCACTTAAGCTCTTTAAAAGATAATCAAAACTCTTTTCAAAGAATATAAGTGCAGAAATTAGTCGAATCGCACAAAAGTTCGTCAGAACAGCCTTAGAGCAGCTACAGAAAAACTCAACATTTATTTCTACTTATCTTTTTATTCTATAGTTGTTCTCATGAAAAACAAGGACACAACAAGGGTAAATCGCAAATTTGGACACGTATTTCGCTCCTTTCGCGGGAGCCTTTTTGCTTAGACCGTAAGAACAGAAAATATTCATTAAACTTGCACAGTATACACCGCTTGTTTGCAGTTTGGGGGAGACCGCTGATATTGCAAACTCCTCTAGAAACCTCTGGAACCCGGTGGCTTATTCAAATTCAAATCATTTATTTGTAAGTCAGTACGTTTATTGAGTAGTACAGTTTGTACACAAGTACACACATTTTTACTATGTCACGTACAATTAGCTATTGACACAGAGTGATATCTGAAATTATTTCAAAAAGACCACTTCAAATACATAATCATGGTTGTAAATAAATGCCTTATGCCTCATGCGTTGGCATTGAGCTTACCCTTTATGCAATTAAGTTTTAAATAAATACGTCTGTTTGCATGAAATGTGCCGAGCTCCCAGGCCCTTTTGTCGTCCAGATAGCCCTTAACAACATAGTACGCTTTTTTAGAGTATTTTTTTACAATTTATTCGCTGATTTGCTATTGCAATTCAAATCATCTTATGATTACAAATATTCTTATGTGATATTGAGTAAAATTTTTGAGATGTTTGAACTTCGAACCAAATATTTTCATAATAAAGTTTCAGAGAAAGGGAGCAAATTAGTTTTGTCTGAAAACTTTTACATAATAAAATTAATATTTGTCTTTTGAACCATGTTTACGTAAACAAACGCTGTACAAATTACAGCAAATTTTTGTTAGAGGCTATACAAAACCAACCAACATACTAAAATTAAATTAAATTCGTTTATTGATTCAGACTTATTATATTATAATAGCTTATTTTTTAATTCTATAATAAATCACAATATTGTGATTTATTATAGAATTAAAAAAAAATTACATCATCATCATAGTGTTAATGTAAAGAATGCAATGCAATTTGACTGAAATTACATTACATTCCTTACACTAACACCTACAATTCAATTTATATAATAAATTTGTTTAGCATAAGGGTTCATTAGACTTGACATCCAGTGCCTTTGCAGGCTACTGCAATGTCTGTCCACCAGAACCCTTAGCAAGCTATTGGTGCTGCCCAGCATCCTGTGTCTGTTGATTGATGATGTTATTTTTTGACGTATTACAGCGTAGAAGTCCTTAGTGTGTGCATCAGCAAACATGCCTGATGCACTACAGTGCCTAGGCTATATATATATAAAAGCTCTTGAGCTTTTATCATATACAATGTACTAGAGAGTTCGGTCAGGTTGTAATGATCAAGATATCCTTACAAAATTATAAAGACCTAGACCAAGTTGAACCATAACCAAAAATTAAACGGTAGGTTACGCTACGTTCTTAGATAATGAACTATACTAAACTTAACTAATATCTCCGTGTGAAACTTAATTTAAGTTAGCAACGTAGTACTACGCCTGAAATGAACCAGGTCCTCATCAGAGTTAACTCTATTACTCTAACGTAGCTACGTACGTAGCGTTGAGTGCTCTCTATTGGTTGATAGTCTAGCTAGGTTACCAATTCCCAATAAATCTATTTTTATATATAAAAGAAAGTTGTGTTAGTTACACTCTTTATAACTCAAGAATTTGACTGAAAACTGGTGGGGAGGTAACTTAGAACCAGGAGACGGACATAGGATATTTTTTATCCCGTTTCGTATTTTTCTATAGCTAGTAGATTATGGATAGAAAAGACAAAAATATAATAAATTATGTAATTAGTTTCTGCTCGAGGCTCGAACGACTTGTTTACGCCTGCGACGCAGGTGGTTGCGGGTTCGATTCCCGCCTCGGAACAATTGTGTGTACGATCTTGCAGATATTTGTTCCATTGTTGGGTGTTCTGGTCGTTTTCTATGTATAATAAAAAATATCTATCTATGTAATATATTGTATTGTGTATATCAATTATCTAGTACCCATAACACAAGCTCTGCTTACCATGGGGCGCTAGATAATGCTGTGTGAATTGTCCAGCATTATTTATTTATTTATATGGAAACGTAACGAAATCTATTGAAAAACATAAAGTAATTGTAGTAATTTTACATCCCTTCTAGGTTTCTGTTCGATTGTGTACCGACGTGTTTATTCAGTAAATTATCAGATTACGAGAGCGTTAAATGTGGACACAACTCTACGCTCCCACGCTTTTGAAATTTGTACAGTAATTAGCACGTATTACCGTTCGTTATTCATATTATTCATTCAATCATGTATGAAGTGGCTGAAGTGGCAGTGGGCCGGCCATATTTCGCGAAGAACCGACGGCCGCTGGGGCAAACGTGTTCTTGTGTGGAGATCACGACTCGGTAAACGTAGCGTAGGACGCCCTCCGACCAGGTGGGATGACGACCTGCAAATGACTGCAGGTAGATGCTGGATGCGGCAAGCTGAAGACAGGGCGCTATGGCGCTCATTGGGGGAGGCCTATGCCCAGCAGTGGACAGATATAGGCTGATGATGATGTGAATAAGTAGTATTGTTTTTTCCTTTTTAGTTTCGTAGTATTATACGTCCTACGGGATTAAATAAATAATTATTATTGCAGTGGCCTACCCTTTCATTAGAAAAACGAAAAAAACTACACATTTTTTGTCACATTTATTGACAAAAAATAATTAACTATAATTATATTAATTTGGACTTATAATTTATAAAGTATGCTATCGTAGTCCCATCGTTACCTAAACTTTGAATGTATTAATAACTTGTATAACTTGTACAACAAACAAAAGAAAATAAACAACAAAATCATAACTTTACTGATGCAAAAAGTTTTAAACAATGAGATGACCGCTATTGAATATACATATGTAGTTCCGCTACTTATTAACAAATGTTTCTACATCTAATCTATTTCAATTAAGTTCTGTCATCAGTGCCTTCCTTCGATCTTTGAACTTGGCGCATTCCATCAAGATCAGCACATTTAGGAACAGACAAACATCACAATATGGAGAGTCAGTTTTATTTCATAAGAATAGGTATCCCTAGATTGATAATGACCGATCAGAACCTACATATGAGCGATGACAATAACCAATCTACTTATCTTACCTTTGAGTCGTTCGTCAACTCACACCATGATACTTGTCCCAACTGGTGTGAGTTGACGAATCGTAAAAAAGCTATACTCTTCGTTCTGCAACTCACACCACTTTAACTTTGTGTGAATTATAGTACAGTCAACCAAAAAAGTATTAGTAAAATAATAGACAAAAGGCAAACTTATTATACACTTTTATTTGACTATTCATTAAAACTACTCTTACATATCTCCACAACAAAATAAAATAATCAGTTCCATCACATAAAACATTAACAAACCATGTGGTAGCTGACACCGTATGGTTTTATACCATAATATACCCTTTTCAACACTAGACTTAAGAGTTCTCTCTGTTAATAGAAAAAGATAATATTTATTTTTATCCAAACTACTACTATCTAGACTTACATACTAGGTACTAAATTAAAATTATACAAAAACAATAGAAGTAAGTAGAGAAAAGAATATTAAAATAGGGTAAAAAAGGGTCTCTACCTTAGCATTTGGCTAAGTCCAATGCTGCGCTGGTTTTCAGGTTGAGACAAGGACAAATAATTCAATTAAAACAAAAACATAGACATATATTTTTTTATTAATTAGACACAATAAACATTTAAGCTAAATTAGCGTGCGTGGTGGTAGGAAATAAGAAAATAGCAATTTTATGGTATGACGTTTAACGTTTTTTTATGTTTATTACGCAAGCTATTTGATTTTTCATTGGGAGTCCTAAATAAATCAAATTAAACACGTGGATTTAGGTATGATTATTATATAGGTACTCTAATATTCTGTTATCACTGGCTTCGTGGTATTAGTAGGTAAATAGGTTGTTGGTTAGTGTCTATTACGTGGGCGGAGAAACGATTTATAAATGTCAAGCGAAGGTATATATTTCAATTATTCGGGTCACTGAAGTGTCGAAAATAAGTATTGTTACTATTGAACCCTGAACAGCACCATCAGATGATTGTCTAAATCCAGTAGTATCTCCCTCGCAATCAATCTGAGAATTAAAATCGAAGAAGAGAATTCGGAATTGGAATTGAGTGTTCAATTTCGCCGGGTCGCCACCGGAAGCGCAGCACGCAATCGAGAGGAAAAGTACCGCTGTAGCTTTGACTATTCACTCGTACAGTTGCCATGCCCGAGAGGAAGTTACTACCTACAGATGTTTCACTCCAGAACCGTGTTTCTCGATTTTCTCTCGTTTTTTAAGTTAACAACCAAATTGAGGAGAATTGAGAGAGTGTTGAAAAACAAAAATCATGGCCTGATTCTGTAAAGACTGCGGATCCTTTCGTCCGTTAGCATTTGGATTGTATAAATTGTATGGTAACCTCAGGTTTAAAAATTATGTCTTGCATTTCAAAATAAGAATCAAAACGAATGAATGTTTCGTACCGTTTTATACGTTTAAAATTTTCAGATCGGTTACAGAAAATCTTGGCTTTCTTCCAAAAAATGTTTTCCACACCTGGTTGATCACGAATTCGGAATAGTAAAACCCACATCAAACATTCCCGCACAGCGGCCTACAAGCAACCGAGCATCGGAACCAAGAATTAACGAGTTTCCAATACAGATCAGTCAACATTCCGGAGCGGGAATGAAATCGTTGACGGATTTGACGGCGGCAGAAGGCGATGGCTCGCGCAGATTCCAATCTAGCGGTAAGCGGAACGAGACACAAGCTTGCCTCACCTTACCCACCCCCCTCCTCTTGACCCCACTAGTAGGAGAACTTTACATACCAAGAAACAATAAAAGTAGAGCTTTAACGAATGAATCTTAAACTACGGAATTACTACCTAGTTCTTTGTTCTTTACACTCTTTGATTTCGCTCCAAACTTTTACATTTTGTTGGTTTAAGCACACATAAAACGAAAGCAATACAATGAAAGAAATTGGTAGATATTTGTGTTTGTTTTTACCTGTGCTGGTAAATGAAACACACAAGTATCTTGGTAGAAGGAGAGTGTCGTTCTCAAAACGGGCTCGTCTCAGCCCCCCCCTTCCGTCGGTTCATTATGCAGCCGCCCACGACGCGCGCCAATCACATAGCATCGCTGCGATATTGCTCTTCCTCTAGGGATTGTAACATTGTCGATTACTCGCTATCTTATTTACTTAGTTTGTTTATTCCATAGTCGGTTCACGAATATAGCAGATGTTGTGTTGTGCTCCAATGTATTTTGCAGATCTGCAGTAACTTACTGAAAAGGATCGATGCAATACTTCGCAGTTCCTGTTCCTCGCGCAGATGCACATTGACTGTTCAGTCAACTACAGTTATTCAAGAGATACACAGATATTTTCCTCTAACAAAATACGAACACAACGTAGCCAACGTTTTGGACTTCGTTTTGTTGAAAAACTGGTTGAAAAAGATAAAATGGTTTTAGCAAAGCTGCCGTTTCGAGCATAGTGCTAGATATTGTCAGAAAAGTTTAATATCGATAGCGGCCGGCGAGTGGCCCAGCACTTCAGTAAACCTGTACCTGGCATGAAGAATAATCCGGCTTGGTCGTCATTGTACGGATGACAGAACGGCTTGTTGCTAGTGTAAGTAACTCCTGAGGTTGGATTCAGCTGTATTTCCCTAGCTTTCAGACGTAAAATATGATCCTTTAGAAGTCAGAATTTATAAATCTACGTATATAATTATAAGGTTTTTACATCTGGATGTTATAATGTTGTATATGGCAGAACTTATGATTATTATGAATGAATAACAAAAGATATATCCTAGGATAAAACCTCAAGTGTGAGTAATAGTGCGCATAATCCGAGATAGTGCTATGCAATATTGTTCACTTCTCTTGCTCAAAAAGTGTGTGACTATAGCGTAGCTAAGCGGGACTAAAATGCGAGTAAGAGCGAGAAGACACTAAATGTTGGTATTAGCGGGATACTTGTGAATATTTATTGTTTCTTACTATATTTAATATATTTTACAGCGAACGAAAATCAAGCCAGCTTATTACTAAAAAAATTGCAATAAACGAAGCTCGCTATTTTACAAGTTTTTCTTTATAACACGTTTTAATTAGTTTCATTTTTTATATTCAACTTACCCCATTTATTATGTGTGGGACATATCTTGCAATTGAATTTTAGTCTGTTATCCTCATCCGATTAAGCAGATATTTGACATATTGTGTACAGTGTCATGGTACCATCGAGCTGGTTTGATGACGGAGACAGAAAATGGCCATTGGAACTCCTAAACGACTTAACCCCATCGAGTTTGGGTTCGTTGGATTTGTATTCCCAAGCACGGTCCTAGATGATAATAAAACATCGTTCTTAAAAAGTATTTTAAAATATATTATCTCTAGAATAAAAAACTGGAAACTACCATGTTACTAGGGCGTGCAAAACCGGAAGGTTTTGAAAACCGGTTTTGAATTTCGGTTTTGAGGGCCCAAAACCGGAAACCGGTGTTAGCACCGGTTTTGGCAAACTTTTTTTATTTTTTGTATAGTAGATTTTGAAGAAGAAAACGATATTCTTAGATACCTACAAAACCTACAAATACAACAAATTTTATGATTTACCTGTTTTTAATCAGCCGTTTATGCCTACTAAGTAGACCACATTAATTGATTAGTTAACATGAACTTAAAAATAAACTTTAATTAACTGAGATCAAATCAACAACAAGTAAGTGTTTTTCGTTTTTGATTTGAGTATTATGCGCCACCACAAACAACAGGGGGTGGGGAATGGTCTCAATCGCTTGATGGGCTTTTGCAGTTTAATAGTCATGGAACACATCGCGGCAGTTCAGCGCATATTTTGTATGCGAGCGTTAAATAAAAACCACTATTCTTACATTTCTTACACAACTGTTCGACGTCTCATATCGTCACATTTCAATTTAAACTTTTAGTGATTTCTGATGCAGTTGTATCGGATAACTGGCAGCCCTGGGTGGAGTTTTGTTTGTTAACATGACCATATATGTAATAATCGATTTGTCGGAGAGTCAGACGATATTGTAATTCCTAAAACAATTTCTCACTGTCCTACAGAATTTAAGTCATTCAATGAGGTTCACCGGCCTAATTTCTGGAACATTTACAATTTTATATGGGTTAAAATGTTAATCTTTGTGAATAATGCGACGAAGCGCGGATTCATTCAAATTAAACGAAACTGCGCATAATCATTATTTTTCTATTATATTATTATTCATCATTAAATTTGCACTTGGCAATTTCTCGTAGTCGTTAAATTGAAATGTATTATGTAGAGACGTCAAACAGAGTGTACGAATCGATGTTTCTATGAAACGCTTGCACGCAAAATGCACACTGCATTCCCGTTAATAATTTCAGGGCTAACAAACTAAAAAAGTCCACCAAGCGATTGAGCCTATTGCACACCAGTTGTGGTTGGCGCATTATACTCAAATAAAAAACGAAAAAATTCTGGAACACCCCTGAACTGTGCACGTGCACTCCCGACAAGTGTATTTGGACAACAACGCAGGCAGGCGGAACGCAGGATGACGTCGCGGGTGCGGGGGTCTCGGAAGGAGGGATGTAGGTGGGCATATGTTGCATTCGGATATATTTGATGACACAAAATTACACATTTCTTGAGTGCATTCGAAAAAAGTGGATTAAAATCAAGATTTAATTCATAAACGGTAAAACTGGAGTTGGCACCGGTTTTGTCTCTCAAAACCGGTTTTCAAAAAATCGAAAATTTGGTCCGGTTTTCCGGTTTTCAGCAAAACCGAAAACCGGTTTTGCACGCCCTGCATGTTACATGGTAGTTTCCAGTTTTTAATTCTTCATCCATGAATTATATAATTAATGGATAAACGATATACAGGGTATGTATAATAAATCAATAATTATTATCGACGTGCAATATTTAACATAGGTAAATGACGATCTCTGTGGCGCCCGCCTGCGACGCAGGAGGTTGCGGGTTCGATTCCGGTCTCGGGAAAATTGTGTGTACAATCTGCAGATATTTGTTCCGGGTGGTATATGTTTAATAAAAAATATCTATCTATGTATTAATTATATAGGTCATCTAGTACCCAGACCACAAGCTCTAGCTTAGCTTGGGGCTAGATGATGCTTTGTGAATTGTCCAGTATTATTTATTTATTTATTTTATTAATTTGGTAATTGATTGATTATAGTTTTTTATGTCACAGATGATTCTTAAATGTAATAAAAACATTTTTCTATGAGCCACCTACGGAGTCAACTATGAGCCGTGAGTATGCCTGAGCAGACTTGGTAAAACAAAACAACAAGTAAGCATTCGAGCCGGAGCCTCGCTACATCGACCGGGACGAGCGTATCTGATAGGTAATTTCCGCTGCGAAAGGTCCCACTGTTATCTTACTCTGTGACTAGAGCAACGGAGTCTGGTTGATCTTTTTGTCTTGATGAATGGCTTTTATTTTGTGCTGCTTCAAGTTTATTCGACCCACTTCTCAAAAACAATCGTACTGCAAGTGAAGTACGAAGCAAACTTTATTGGTTGCAACGTAAAAAAAAGTTATGTGTATGTGAAAGTACCTAGTAATCTTTATAGAATAATCAGAATTATCGATTTGTTGATAGAAATATTACAGGTTTCAACTTCAACTTCTTTTTTGTTTTGGCTATTGCAGGTTTGGTTAGGTTATGCTCAAGGACGAAAGCCTTGTGGCACAAGCCTTAGTTTAACGTTGCGACCTTGGACAAAAAACATTTTTTCAGCGTCTATGGATGCGACGAATACAGTTTTTTTATAACGAATATTGCTGGCATAAACTTGTGCTAAAATCTAGATCATTAAACCTTATAGGAAATCGATTCAATTTTACTGATAGGTATAAAGATACGTTGGCACTTTATGTATCCAAAATGTTACTTACAGACATGTGATTTGCATAACAAGGCTCGTGAGAATAAGGCGAGCGCAGACGGCACTCAATTGGTATTGTCATATTTCGGTGCACCATCATTAGGGCTGGCACAGACGAAATAAATAAAATAATTGGGCTGTTTAAATACCGGTATTAAATTTTGCTTACCTGCGGTAAAGTGAAATTTTTTGTTTTACCGAGAACTAGTTTCTGCTCGCGGCTCCCACGCGTTGTTTTAGGTTTTTTCTATCCTATGGGAACTGATTTATAGAAAACAAGTAACCTATGTTTTATGCCAGGTGTAGAACCTTTAAAAAAAAACGCAATCCGTTCAGTAGTTTTGGCGTGAAGAGATAACAAACATGCAAACATCCATTTTCGCATTTATAATATTAATGTGATAGTTCTTAGTTTAACCACTATGTCACCTCATGGTAAGTGACGATGTGGCCGTCGATGCATCTCAAAAATCTAAAAGACCTATTTGCTCTTGTCTTGAAGAGAAGAAGATACAAGATACACTTAAAAAACTTTCAGTGAATGTTTTCAAACTCATTAAGCAAGTGCAGAAAATTACGCTTCTAATTATATATGAAAACTATAGGTAGAAAGATTACACGCACAATAACTTTGAGTTTTAGTCATTTAACTTTAGGATAATGTCGGCCATTCTCTGATCCCCCGAGAGGTTCCAAACTTTCGTATAAAAACTAAACTCTTTTTTCCGATTGCGAAAAGCCTCAAAGTCAATATTGCAAAGCCTGGCTCTCATATTATACGAGAAATAAAATCGTGTGCTTGCTTACAGTTCTAATTAACTGTGCGTGTGCCGCAGTAACATATTACAAATTATTTCTTACAGTGCCGAGCAGTGTTGAATGTGGAACATTTTGTTTTCTGCCATCAACTTGGGAATGTTGTTAGTGAAGTCGTGCCGCGCATCATAACTCTAGTTTCGTTCACATTAAGCCCGTTTACGATACTTAGAATCATAATTTCTGAAATAGAAGTACCTATTATTCGCTTTGATAGCTTCGTAAAACTGTAAGTTTATATTTTCTATATTGGTATTAATGGTCAGCTAAAATGTATTTTTTTGCCTCTAGGCTTTAAGTATCAGTTGTTTGTAAATCCGAGATCTAAGTAACGCGTATATATACCAATAATGTTGGCTCTATAGGCTAAGAATAAAGGAGATAATAAAATACCTACAAAAGCATTGCGTGAAACTGATTACAGAGCTTCAGCAACAGAATAGGAAAGTTCAAGCTCTTCATACTTAGTTCGTAGAGTTCAAAATGGCTTGGGTAGTTAAGTTTCGTATATGAACTAGTTTAATATGTTTAGATTATGACTGGCTGTTAAGTACCCGCGGTTTACGTGATAACTAAAGTTTTTGGGTCAACTCATTTACCTGAGACTTAAGTTTAACGACCGATTTTAAAATAATTACTAAGTTATGTGTTATTTACGGTGTTCTGTCTGTGTGTGTGTGTGTATTTCCTACTCAATTTATAATGTGCTAATGGTTTATGATTACCTACTTCGTCAATCATTACATCACTATGGTAGAATTTTTTACACAAAAACAAAAAGAACATCTTTACTTAGCATTTCCACGTAAAAGGTTTTATTTTAAGTATACTGCAACGATTTACAGCAAAAGCCGTGACATTTCCAGGGCAGTAGAACTCGAATGCAGAGCGGCAACCCTAACCGCGGCTGAGCTGACATTCTAAACACAATTTCCCTTTTAGCTCGGACTCTATTTATCGATGACACGATCTCGAACCTCTCACGGACCCTGGAGTTTATTTATACAAAAATATTTTTATTGGAGCGCCACACAACGGCTAATTTATGTGGGGCTCTTTTCTGTGTTCTGTATTCCCGGTATAGATACTAACGCATCCTCGAGGCAGGTATCTTGAACTGACCACTATCGATAATGGTTTTTATAAACCAGTTTAGATTGAGATTAATTTAAACTGTTTAATTTTGCCTTCTTATCTTTAAAGATAAGAATAATAATGTCGCCTTACTTGAAGCTCCAATTAATAACACAGATAAGTACTTAATTGCAGTTTTTTATTGGAGTTTTGGATTTTCGAATGAGACATATTCTTAATGTTAAAAAATTGGTCGTCCAGACTGAAAAGAAGGCTTTTGGTTTGGAACTGTCATATTAAAATAGCATAAGACAAAAGGGTTTTTTATCGTATAATTTGACTTTTTCATGTCATGCTAATAATGGTATTACAATTCTCGCTCGAAAGATCTATTAAGTCTTAAGCTCTAAGGTATGTTTTTTCTTTCTTTGCCTCATTGTCTGACCCTATATTTATACAACTCACTTTATAAATAACTAGCTGCGCCCCGTGGCTTCATCAGCGTGGAAATTTGAAAAATATGAAACAGGATAGAAAGTATCCTATGTCCGTCTCTTAGTTCTAAGCTACCTATCGACCAATTTTCAGCTAAAACGGTTCAGCCGTTCTTGAGTTATAAATAGTGTAACTAACATAACTTTCTTTTATATCTATAATAATACATATATTTACCTACTTATATACTTTAGATATGCATAGAAGAAGAAGGCTTAGAATGATAGTAGTCACAAACGACAGCGTGTTTTTGTGATTTCCTGTAACATTATTTATGAAATTATTACAAAACCCAGAATATTTATCAGAAGGAAGGAACATCCCTTATAGGTTGCATAAAAAATCAGTTACCTCACTGTATTATACAAGAGGGTGATCGCGTGTCTATTTCGTTTTGTGTAATACACATTCTGGGGTTAGAAACCTCTGAATAGCTACAACGTCTTACGATTAAGTTGATTGATTTTGTTCCATGATATAACATAGCCTACGTTAACATTAATTATAAGTATTAATACAACGGGTATTTATCGCGTTTATTTTCCTATTTTTCCCGACGTTTCAACAGGTTTACACAGTGTCGTGGTCACGGGATGACTGGAGTACTGGAGTTACCACCTCAGCGAAACGGGGCTAGTTTATTTGAAACTACCCTCACTTACTACCTTCACTAACTTCACAAAAATATTTACGTTGACATTATTTTTATACAATCTAATGTACAATCTTTTTCTAGGAATAATTGCAGCGGGAGCAAGAGACTTGAGTTTGTAAAATATCTTTATTTTACGAGACCTCGGATTTTGCTACTTTTTTGTAAAGTCATTGCAGTTATCAGTCAATTATAATTTAAAATATATAAGGGTCTGTATCCAATAGTTTATTATTAATAGTATAGAGAGTATAGAACATTTAATAGGTCATTAAAAACTACAGAAGACTAAGTACACACTGTATGTTAAAAACGTCCTTTTTGCGTGTCTTCATATTCGAGTTTTTTACGTTTATTTTTATAATATTGTTGTTATTGTTTTGAAATTTCAGACTATATATGTTTTTTTGTAATAATTTCATGAAAAAACACTTGTTTTTTGATGAAATTTTTAAAATAAAAATAAACAAAATGTATTTTATATCATTTATAATTGAAACTATTGAGTTTACCCCAGAATGGTAGGTACGAACAATCTAAGGTTAGCTCAATTGATCCTTATCAATAAAAGTCGGAAAGATCCCCAAGACACCGGCTGAATTGCCCCGCTGCTATTTCTACTTATACACTAGCTAAACAAGAAGTAGAATATTTGTAAACAACTCGCGACACAAAAACTAAAACTCACTTTATGTCGAGTTTCAGATATAATGTACGCAATATTTATTGGAGGAAATATCACAAATCGAAATGTTATGTAAATTTCGTATAAAAGAATCGACAACAGAGTGAATTTGAGGGTCTGTGCGCTCTGTTGATAAACATTCTACATCGATTTTGGCTAGCGATGTTGGTACTGATTGACACTAAAAAAGTAATAAAACCTAAATGATAATGTCACCCAGGTCCTAATAAACTTCCATTAAACAAACTACCATCTAGATTAGACTTTTAGGGCATTCATTCGGATATAATGATTAGTAAATTGAGGCTTTGTAGATACTTTAACATTTTTCCATTGTTTACAAGCCAATATCCCATTTACAAGTTTGTTCAAGATTTCTTTCGTCCAAATCAACATTCATTTGCTGTTTATATGGGCACATAAAACACATACATACCAAATTTGACGACCGATGTGGCGCGGTGGGCGAAGGTCCGCCTGCGACGCAAGAGGTTGCGGGTTCGAACAATTGTGTGTATGATCTGCAGATATTTGTTCCGAGTTGAGAGTTCCGATTTGTTCCGAGTGTTCTGGACGTTTTCTATGTATAATAAAAAATATCTATCTATGTAATGTATTGTATTATGTATATCAGTTACCAGTACCAGTACACATAACACAAGCTCTACTTACCATGGGGCTAGATAATGCCGTGTGAATTGTCCAGCATTATTTATTTATTTATTTAAAGCATTAACTGCTTATTATAATGCAAAGCTAGGGTACCTACTACATGGTGTATACGCCGCAGTTAGAAACATTTGGATAAGAAACAATAAGATTTTTTACTCTTATATTTACTTAGGTATACTTAGGGTACATAATGTCATGGATAAGATGTATTTACTACATACAGGTACATATTGTATATCTAATGTATAAACTACCCGTACCCATAACACAAGCTCTGCTTAGCTTGAGGCTAGATGATGCTGGATTGTCCAATATTAGATATACATAGATAGAAAATTCTTTATTGCAATAATTAGAAAACTATGTACTTACAGAAAAACCTTAAAATAAATTACTATTGGCGGTCTTATCGCTCAAGAGCGATCTCTACCATAGATATATTTATTTATTGTTACAAATGTGTTACAGTGTCCTGTTGATAGCGTTTGAATAAATAAAATACAAATTATTACTGTAACAGTTTTACAATAATTGTTACTTACACCGATGTCCAACATTATTGTTATTAAAACTCCGATGTCCTCCTTGAATTTCAGTTACAGCGGCCATTCTCAGCGAGACGAGTGCATAAGTGTGCGCACACACTGGTGCACTCTACACCCTAACTCTCAAAATCCCATCGTGTCGGTCTGCTGTTCCATCGGATTACTTTACTATATCCAAATTATTTTGGCGTAAGCAGGAGAACAGGAACAGTTATATAAATACAATAAGGTTTATTTCTGTTTTCACTCACACCGGTAGTAGAGAGAATTCTACCGCAGGCGGTCCGGAGTGCAATGAATGAGCTATTCAAGGTGGCCGCATGCCTAGCAGCATCTAGACAACTGGATTTGAAGAATGTAAGCGTCAAGGAGTTGTTCCTGTCAGAATAATGACACAATATTGGTATTTACTATTTATGTATCTAAGTATTATATTATAACTATTTGATGTGTATATTTAGTTAGGTACTCGCATTTGTAACATTTATTTATTATCTGTTATTAAGTATTCATAATGTTATGTTCACGTTTATTCTAGCTTATCATTGGTACACCTCGCCTTGCCTTTCTTAAATTCACATAATTGTTTCCATCCAAAGTTGGTTTGAAGAAATCGCTTCTAAGCATGAATGCCACCCTTTGTATTTACTTGATTCTCAGCATTTCTTGTTTTTTGTGTTGGTGTGTTAAAAAAAACCATATCTATCTATACACGTTATCTTTACGGTAGCGCAACCCGACACCGAGAGGCGAGACGGGTAAATTATAAAACCGCTTTCGTTTAAAGCCACTTATCTAGTAATGTCTTTCATAAAGCTTCATTCTGCGTGGGACGTCCTGTCTCCGACTAACATTATGTGTGTGTGGGTGTGTGACAATAGAGGCTATTGTACACACACCAGCAAGCCTTAAGACTTGTAATAACCTGTCGATTCAACCTTGTTCGTTTGTCACAACCGCACGTAACTATATCGCTATGCAAACCAGCTCTAGATATCACTGACTCATGCTTTGTTTTATAGCTGCATAGGTAGAGAATGTATAAATATCACACTATATTATAAATGAAACTTGTTGGATGTTTATATGGATGGATGTTTGTTACTTCTTCACGCCGAAACAACTGAACGGATCGGGCTTAAATCAGTTAACATGGGATGGAATAGAAATAACTTTAAAACGTTTCCATAGAATGCATGCGAGGCCGTGGGCAGAAACTAGTATTAGAAATCAGTTGGATAGTTGCATGGATAGATGGACGTTTTTTACTTCTTCGCGCTAAAACTATTTAACGGATTGGGCTGAAATTGCATACAGGTAGTTTTAGACCTGAAATAAAACCTACACTTTTTGTCCCATGAATCAGTTCCCATAGGATAGAAATAACCTTAAAACATTGAAGCCGCGAGCAGAAACTAGATGTGCATACAGATCAGTAGAGATGAACCTATATTTAGATGGTATTCTGGATTACCTCTAGCTGCAAACGTAATTGGTAGTACCTGGCCAGGGCAAACAACATTTATGTACTAGAGATGTTACGATTATGACTTTGGCCGACTAGCCGATTAGTCGATTGTAAAGAGGCCGACTAGTCTAATAAATTCTATCAAATTTATTTAGGCGGTCGTTTTAGTAATGAATCAATGTGTATTTCATTCTAGCGCGCCCTATCGCACACTCCTCATCCTCAACTTCAACAGCCTACATATATTGGTCGCAGGCCTCCCGATAGCTTACATTTAGGCCTCGCCTACCGACGAGTTCACGCCGTCGACATTATGTCCCCATCAATCGACACATTTAAAAATCAAATGCCATCGTAATGTCTCCCGCCTTCGTTTTATTGGTCACTTCCGTAATAAAATATGTATGGTATTTTCTTTGATTGTATCCTGTACGCATCTTAACGTGTCTATAAACCACAATACGGGCTCCTACTTGGACGTTGTGTGGCCCATATCAAGTATAACTTATGTAGTTCTATCACTAATGTGCGTAGGTTGTCTCTACCGCGATGTAGAGTCATAGTGTCTCTGGTAGAGCTCTATTGAATATGTTACGTCTATCATATCAAGGTTGTCGTATACGCGTGTATAAACTTGTCGAAACTCGCCTAAGTTCAGTCAAGCTTGATTCCTTATCTGATTTTTTGTTTGGGTATCAAGGCCTCGGATTATAAGCGTTACAACGCTAAGGCTACCGCGTGGTTCAGCCTTTGGATGCAAGGATCGAAAAACCTTGCTTAATTATTGATGCCTCTGACCTACCTTGCCGTTCAATTATTTAACAGTAGGTAAACAGACCGACTTTTTACCAAACATTGCGTGGTTGAAAGAGTTTATTGAATGTTATTTGGATTTTGATGTTCATAATAGGGTTGATTTTAGTAAAAGCCAAGAAATGGTGCCATCTGCACTACTGCTTTACTTAAACCACACTAATTATAAGTTACTAAAAGGTATGCTTTGGATATTCTGTGATGCTAAGGTGGTGACCTTTACCTACATAGGTAGGTATATGTTAACAATAAAACTTTTGAAACAATCATGGTTATTAACACTCACTAAGTCATTTAAAATGGAATATTTACCATGATTCGATTTTAGTAGTAGGTAACAGTTATTCCGTGATTACGGCGCATGAAACTGTGCCGAAATATTAGTAAACTCAAAAATACAAATCATGGTAAGTAAATAGTGAATATACTTATGAACAAATACCAAATTTTACTTTTTATCACATAGCAGTTCGCATGGCATAGAAATACCTTTAAAAGTTTCCATATGAACAACGCGTGCAAAGCCACGGGCAGAATCTAGTACCATTATAAAAGCTGTCTGTCTATCTGTATACTAGATAGACAGACTAGAATAATGTAGGTACTCGAAAGTTATTTGAATCTTTGGAAATGTGTGTTTGGGAATTGTATTTTTAGAGTGTGTGTGACCTTTTAACCTCGCATAAAAAGCTGAACAGATCTTAATAAAATTTGACATGGAGGTAAACAATATCCCGGAGACAGACATAATATGCTACTCGAAAAGCGAGTGCGGAGCCGCGGGCAGACGCTAGTGTTAAATAATTAAGTTCTCTAGTTGTATGTAATCTAGTCATTTACGACTTCCGGCCCTCCACAACGCTTACTACCTATATTAGGTAAAAGGTAAAACAATAAAGTTATCTTTTTACATGGGTCAAAAGATATTCCGTGGTATTTTCATAACATTCACAGCCGGACGGGTAGGTAATTCAAAAGGTCAGCCACTAGAATAGGGTGTAAGGTCAAAACTACAGTAGCTGCTATAATGTTATTATCTCTAGGGCTCCACAAACTATCCGGCGCGTTGGGAAAAAGCAAATGGTGCTGATGAACTCTGAAAACAAAATAAAATTATTGAATTAGCCTGTTTGTGATAGTTTTGAGTTGAATTAACACATTGGGTGCCTGTGCAGCGCAGCGCACACGCTGTTCTCGAATAGCACGTAGCAGAGACAGTGCCATGATGATACACTACACATGTCCTTTTTCTCTCCTGGCAGAGGCTGGGCAATTGTCGTGTTAATCGATCGACCTCGTATTTATTTCAAAGCTTGCATGTAGTAGCTTGCATAAAGTGTTTTAAATGGTTCAATAACCAATTACGTTTTTTTTTATTCCTTAGTACCTATTTATTTATACAAGTTTGAAAATGCGCATACCGCGTAAAAACAAGTTTAAATTTATATTTAATATAGTCTAGGATGAATGAACACTGTATTTGTATTACTGTTATATTTATAAATAAATATATGTATTTTAAAATTTAAATTGATTCAGATTCAGATAAATTTATTGTCATACTTCATACACATAATAAAATCACAATAATGTAAATTAAATTAAATTATGAGACTATGGCTCGTCAAACACACACATATAGATACAATAGAGATAGGTAATATAGAACAATTTTGCTGTAAAGGGGCAGTAGAAAAAGTATAATAAATATGCTTAAATATAAGGTTCTTAAATCTATCACTATTATCTACACTATATTTAGATAAGGTGATTCTAAGAGGACGTCAGGTAACTTAGAGGATTTCACATTAAACTGACTGTAGTCGTTTTCTAAAAACTCTTTGATACTATATAGCTGTAGTCTTGCTGTAGTCTATCACTAAGACTATCAACCATCAATCAGAATTCGAATTTTCATTTAGGTATTTTAATAGTTATAAATAAGCCTCTGCCGTATGTCCAGCGACTTGTGGGCAAAGACCACCACAGAGTGGAGCCCACCCAACGCTAAGAGGCGACGTGGAAGGCCCAGGATGAGATGGCGCAACGAGCTCGAGGTACATCTTCCATCATGGCCTGTTGCAGCGTTGGATCGCGAGGAGTGGAAGAAGAAAAGGGAGGCCTTTGCCCAGCAGTGGGACAGTAATCGCTTAAAATAAAATAAATAAATAATAGTTATAAGCTGGTGTATTTTTACGCCATAATTAAATGGAGCTGGTACGACTTTCGTAGCAGCGGAATTTTGGTATTTAGGTCAGTCAATGGGGTTCTATTTGGTAAAATAAAGTGTCCCTTAATTTTATTCACTTTCACGTACAACGCCCTATCATCAGTGTAAGAAATCCTATCCTACTATATAATATTATATTAAGGAAGGTTTGTGAGTTGTACCGTTGTTGTAAAGATGTTTGGTAAACGTAACCGCCAAAACTACAATGGATCGGGATGATATTTTACACACATTATATCTCAGAAGCTCTTGAATAATAAGCAATTTACCGGTAATATGTTAATTAAATAACACACACTCTTCATACGAAGTGGATTGTAATTAAATGTCAACGTCACAAACAAAAGAAATATACACAGAAATACTAAGTTTACGAGACGTGTTTCATTTTAATTCCGTGAGAACGGCCATTTAGGTGTGCAGATATCTCAGCTTTTTGTGTAAAAAATAAGAACAGTTAACCAACAAAAACGTAGTAAACAACAAAATTGAAGCTATGCAGTGGTACGAGTCGGTATGCGCGATATTTGCGGAGTACCGAGTAGGAGCTTCCTAACATTGTTTGTCCAGGGAGAATCGTAACGAAGCGCTTCGTAGTTACCTGTCCCTAGTACATGGTGTTAATATCCGATCTAACCAACTTCCCACACAGAACCGAGCAGCATTCCAGCCTTACAAAAGATGTAAATCAAACGCGCGCGGTCGGTGCGTCGGTCTATTTAGACATATTTAAACGTGCTTTCATTGCACGTGTGGTCTTAGCGGAATGACGTTTCAGCCATGTCTCCGTAGTATTTGCGAACTATGGAGCGCTGACCACGAGAGAAGCGAACTATTCGTTAAATTTGCACATTGTCTGCTCTGGTATGCACTTAATAAGACCCTAAGAGCACTAATGCTCGCGGTCATGCGCCACTTATTACCCACTCACTTCATGAAGTGCTTTTTCACACTAGTATGAAGGCAGACAGACGAAAATAGACTAGAATAATGTACCTAGGTAGTCGCAAGTTTCTTAAATTGTATAACATTAAATTTCCTTATCGTTAAATAACCGATCATTTGAATCTGTGGAAATGTGTGTTTGGGAATTGTACTTTTAGAATGTGTGTGACTATCACTACACAACATATCATTGATTCCCCTCGATGGCACAATTTAAATAGCTTGTTTAAATAGTATAACAAACATTCAATAAATAAATAGAATATAAAATAAATTTTGCCGGACCATTCACACAGCATTATCTAGTCCCAAGGTGTGAGTATGTGAGTGTATTAGATATCTCATATAAATAATACAATAAACATTACATAGATAGAAACAAACAAAATTGATAGAATATAAACATTGAGAATACCAACATAATAAACCAGACATTCTAGGCTCTATTATGTCTCTGTATGACTAAGGCTTAATTTTAGGTATTACGTTTATCTTTATTTTATACCCATACACAGTTGTCAAGCTACACAATACCTGTCTATATTACTTGTCTTGCCATTAAGTAAATACGAAGAACCCGCGTAATAATTTTTTAATGAGTAAATACGATTAACCTGTGGAAATGGTATGCTTTTATGTTCTACCAAACGTTGCTTTTATCACAAAGTGCTTAACGAAAGTGCTGCTACTACAAAAACTTTTTAACTTTGAATATTATAACTTCGTTCTTTTGAAAAACACTTTTGTTTCGCTTTGCATCTATGTAATTAGATTAATATTAAAATAGAAAAACAAATCAGATTTTGTAAAGTGCCTCGAGAAGCTTCGAGAAAAGGGTTTTTGATGGCGACCGTCTACTCGACTTGGCAGGCAAATGCCCCGTTAATACCGTGGTCTCAGATTATATTAGCAATGTAATTTTTTCCATTCTTTGTTATTTTAAAATTCAATTAAAAAACCATTAACAACAGTTTTGTCACCGGAAAATTCGCCGTAAAACAAATGTAGAGTTTGCAAACTTGCCATAGTAAAGAGAACAGAAGTTTGTATTCGCAGCACTTTCACGGCACGTAAGTGAAAAATAATACGGGCCTTCAAAACGTTCCTTAGCAAACTCAAAATTCCTTTTGCGAAATTCAACAAAAAGCAGGAAGCAAATGTGGGATAATAAATACGTGACGCGATGTGAAGGATGGTGGTTATAAACGTACCCTAGCTTATAAGTCTGGGAGCCAGTGATTATAATTGAAAAGTCCATATAAGATGTTATTAATATGCAAATTGAACAGAAGGGCAAACAAATAATTAATATGATTTTATCAGTTGCGTTTGAAATTACGTGAAATTTATTTGAAGACTTCGTGAAAATAGATAATGATAAAAGTGTGCAATATAAACGAAATTAATCGTAGTATTTTTAGTTTAACAACTTCACATAATTGAGTGGTTTAGTCTCTTGTTAAAAATATACTATTACGTTGTAGGTACTTATTACTTTGGCAAGTACCTGATAAAAGTTGGAGAGGAGCTGTGAACCTTAAGGCTCTAGACAGACGGACCGCATTTCAACTGCAATCCAACCGCAAATTTACAGTCGGCGTGCAGTTGACGCGACATGCTAGTGGTTTCTTTTCACTTCTTCCACTAGTGGACAAAAAATTGAAGTGAATAGTAAAATAATTTTATTTGATAATAATTTATATATAAAATATGACTTGTCTAAGTGCTTATTTTGTAAGCCTAAAGAAATAAATGATTTTTTACTTTACTTTTACTTTACTGCCAACCAACTGCAATCGGACTGCGCAGTTGGTTTTCAGTTCTATTGCAGTCGTGTCAACTGCACGCCGACTGCAAATGAACTGCAAATTTGCGGTTGGATTGCAGTTGAAATGCGGTCCGTCTGTCTAGAGCCTAAAGTGTAAGATAGAGTTTATAAATAAATAAGTGTGTGCTATGAACACCAACTTTCACAAGACCGCGTTTTGAATTTGATCCTGCCCTGCATCTATAAACGTATGAATGATGGATGAAGTCTTCATTTAATCACAGCGACCTTTCATTAGGCGAATATACCATACCTTTCATACTGCCTCCATTTCCTGATGTAGGCACCGTCCAATCGTTCCACTCTAGACTGTCTTGAGCCCTCAACATCCACCATGGCCTGCGTCTTGTTGGATTTCGGTAACCAGTGTTGTAGCTGGTTTTCTTCGCTGTCAGGTATGCTATCGTGAAAATGTCATGTTTAACGTGGTTATAGTAAGTTTCGTAGACAGATTGGACATGGCGTATTATAGATGTCACTGGCTCCAGCACTTACCGTCGTCTGCTTTGTTCGCAATGAGAATAGCAAACAATCGCGCCGCACTCCGCTCAGCGTGCTAATACAAATGCCTCTACTCCTCGAGATCGAACACGTCCGTTCAGTTCAGGTACAAAAACTCACTTTTTTTGTTCATTCCTGTCCCATTTTCGTAGTAAATAATGGGCGCGGGGGACTTTTGATCGTTGATTTGGTTTTTGTTTCCTAAAAACGTAGGGAAATAATTACAGGGACAATGTTTTTTTCGACGGCGATGTCGCTGTTTGCTGATTTTATGGATTTCTGCCATTATCAGAACAAAAAAAAACCGGCAATAAGCTATTTAAGAAGCGAATCATAATCAGACTAGCGTGAAGACGTTAATTTCACGTTTAGCCAGAAATATTTTAATTATTTTATATTTACATACTTGCCAATTTATAAGGTTTTTATGAGTTTATTTTATCTTATTATATTTTCATGATAACGACGGCCACACCGGGATAGAGTAATCCATTAAAAAGCCAATTAAGGCCTACCTGCTCAAACAAAAGGCCCGTCGATCTTTTATTATAACAATGAAAGCAAGGCTCATTCGCCAATTGGTTTATTTCTTGATCTGTCGACATCCTGCCTTTGTTATTATCTAATTTAATAATCTTATAATCATCAATTCTCAAAACATTGTATATAGTTGACCAGTGAGAGGATATCCGTTCAGAGATAATTATGGCCAAATGTAATACTAATAAGCGGCCTAAATTTGCTTCTTCTTGACAATAAAATTAGTAGTTATTCCAAACGGATCTAGATAATAATACTGGAACGAAGCAAATACACGCTACGGAGCACTACGGTCTCTAATACTCACCGACCTTGAAATTTAAACCGCACCGGAATATATTGCTGAAAATGAACTAAGTGGACCAACAGACAGACACCATAATAAGTCTGTTAAATACTATTTAGAGATAAGCACGGAGTGTGTTTGAGAGCGTATCATCCCTGGATGCTTGCATGCCTAGTTTTAGACTCCCGAATCTGCTGTGCGCTATATAACGGTCTATAATTACCTAAGGTTCACATTATTATCTACAAGCCGCCCCGCGGCTTCGCCCGCGTAGAAATCTATGTGTCAAATAGTTTATAATCCTTCCTCTCGAATCACTCTATCTATAAAAAAACCGCATCAAAATCCGTTGCGTAGTTTCAAAGATCTAAGCATATAATAGGGACAGACAGAGAGCGGGAAGTGACTTTGTTTTATACTATGTAGTGATGAAGTGTGGAATTTGTTCTAGAATGGAGTTTAAGTATGTTGGAGATAGTTCAGTTACCTAGTAGTTTGTTATGAGAATCGATATCAGAACGAGAGAAATGCTTGAGAACACAAAGGTAAACACATTGGGATGTTATGGAGTAGCAAATTAACAATACCTCTGAAACTGTTGCTACCGTGGAGTCTCTTAAAAGGGTCTAAGTATTCGAATGCTCTGTGAAGGTAGGTTAGGCAGCGTACCTTCATACTTTCAGTAATGAAAAGGTCCCGGGATATGATTCGATTCCGAGAAATAATAAGGTGTTTTGTACATTGTACCTTTGAAGTAGGTACGCAAGAACTTTATTTATATATATCTTCTAAAATATAACCGTCGCAAAAATGATGTAGTTTATAATGTAAAAATTTTATGTTTTTACTGCCCTATTGATTAACTAACCGTTATTTCTGAAGGTCTTGTATGTAACATAGATATTTGTATTTTGTAATAAATATAAATATAGTTGCAGCGTTGGATCGCGAGGAGTGGAAGAAGAAAAGGGAGGCCTTTGCCCAGCAGTGGGACAGTAATGGCTTAAAATAAAAATAAATAAAATAAATATAGTTGTGTAGGTGTTTTAATCGAAAGAGTACTAAACCCGTACCTTAATTAAAAAATAATTATCTAATAGATTCATTCAGTTTTCCAGACCAATCGCAAAACGTACCAAGAAACAACTTTTATCCATACTTCCTCTAAATGAGGCTCAAGGAAAACTCTAAGCAGACATTGTTATTTGTTAGAAAGTTTTTGGAGTCCCGATTACTTTTTGCGACAAAAAGATGTTCCTTGTATCTTGTTGTATAATCCCAGAGATGTGTTTATGAAATTGAGATTTATATTGTGTTTCGTAGACTTATTATAAGGATTTAGGTTGAACTTTTTTTGCTGCTAGTACATTATTCGCAACCGTTAGCAAAATGCTAGGTACTTTTGTACTCTTTGCAGGTTGTTTTTGAATACATTGTGTATAACATAAATTATTATGGAGTTTAATTAATAAGTTTACATATTTTGGCGGCACCCCCATGCACACTAGCGCCGCCACCTTATCTTATTATTACGTACGAGAGGCATTAAAAAAATTACAATAGGTATTAATTTTTTTTTGATATTTTGTTCAACTTAATAATAAGAGAATTAGCAAGCTGAAGTGGCAGTGGGCAGGCTATATCTCGCGAAGAACCGACGGCCGCTGGGGCAAACGTGTTCTTGAGTGGAGACCCCGACTCGGTAAACGTAGTGTAGGACGCCCTCCGACCAGGTGGGATGACGACCTGACGATGATGATGATAATAATAAGATAAAATAGGTGTCGGCGCTAGTTTGCCTCGGGATACCACCTTAATAATATTTATATCTATATCTATTTATATACTTATAAGATAAAATATCAGTTCAGGAGTTATTTCAAATCAATTTCAACTGTTCCTATTTTCATGATTTAATTTCGCTAATATAACGCGTTTGAGCTGACTATCGAAAAGGGAAAGCTTGTTACAAGAGTAAGTAAAAAGGTTGGTATATAGACCTTACAATTTGATTGATTTGGGATTAAACTGTTCGGCAACAAAGCATGGCTCAGATCCCTACTCTAATTGGGAGGGAATGAACCGGGTCTTCGTAGAGTACATTTTTCCCTCATGTCGATTGCTTTCGACCTAGTTTACAAGCGAGGTTACTGTGTGCCGCAGATATCTAAACAGTACAACAATTATAATATTTCAGCTTATAATACGATGAAATTTACATAATTGTAGGTAGCCTTGCGTTCAAAATAACTGTGTTGCAGATAATAAATGTGAAAGGAGATTGTGATACTGAGCACAATGACCACGGTTTGTTGACCATAATTTACGTTATTTTTTTAAATTCTTTAATCAATTCTAATGAGTCTAATTGTTAAGGCAATTTGGAATCATTGTTTGTTTATGGCAGGCCACATGTTGGCCGAGTTATGGTGAACAGGCTGCGAATTGTCAAATGGATGACCCATTTCATTAACCGTGTTCAGACTATTTTGGGCCGAAGCGAGTGGGACGAACGCGCAACACCTCATCGCAAAGGCTCATACGTCCTCGTATCAGTCCTCTTTTTGTGAACTTCTAATTAATGCGTGGGCGTTATAGATAAACCCTACTGGTAAGCCCAAACTCTTTTGCCATTGATATTCCGACCTTTTCTACAAAGATTCTATTAAACATGCAAGAACGAGGGACCTACAGTAAGGCCATAAGTACCTGCCGTCTAAAAAGGCCTCCTTTGCAACATCGTTCGCCGATATTGCATGGCGATGACCTTTTTCCAATTTTGTGAAAGCGCAAAGTGCCTTCACTTAAAATCGTTAATATCGAGCATGTGGGCGGCACCTAACGTTTAATAGCTACTCTCATACAGGAAAATGCAAATGGCCGGCACAATTCCACGAGGTGCCGAGGTCGAAGTTGGACCATGCTTTTTAATTTACCGAGTGCCGCCATTACCGGGCCTTATCGTGCCAGTTGCCCTCAGATCTGAAATAGGGTGTTCTAAAATTGCCTCCTTATTCAGATTATCCATGCGCCGATGCTGAAATTTAGAATGGCGTGAGCGAACGGGACTTATTGAGCTTTAATGGATCCGGGACGGCGCGGCGGCGATACTCCCCGCTATCTACAACCAATGAAATTAATTTCAAAAGGTAAATGCAGTCGTAAAGTTTAAGCAGTCCGTTTCAGTCGTCTAAAGTTGCGTAAGCTGTAACTGTTACGACTTACCACGAATGGGCTGATGTTTTTGACAGTTTTTACTATTTTATTCACGAATTCTATGTGATACGTTGATACGTTATCTTTTTTGGAATCCGTCCCGCACATCCGTCGCAACAAGTAACTTTCATTACTTCATTGATTGTATGCAAGTTTGTCTGCTTGTGTCTCTATTAGAGAATGGAATAATTTTCGAGTTACAATGCATTTCGAGTAAGGTGTGACAATTTATGAGAATACCTTAATTTGATTCGCGTATCTTTCGCAGCTTTTTGTATGAAATTCATGAGTAATGCTGCTCAACCGATCTCTCACTAAAAGGCGCTCAAAATGTTTTGAGAGTTATTGATTGAATTTCTTACTGTGTCCAGAGAACTTCTCCATTACAAAATAAAAGTAAAAGCATCATTATATTTTTGAACAAAATTGCGCCGGAAAACAGCTATAGGGCAAAACAACTAGCGTGTCTAGTTTTAACGACCTAATCAGACAAGTGAACTTTGAGTCACAACATGTAGCGCAACACATGCCGTAATTATTTCGTCCTCCAACTGTCTAAATTGTAGGTTTTGCGAGAGCCGGCGGCGGCGGGGGCGGCGCTACTCGGGCTCTGGACCACCGGAACTAGCTCATAATCATTAAATTGGGACGTTCTCCGTTTTACTGTTAATTATTGCAGACGACCGGCGACTGCGCGGCTTTTACGATCCTCGAGAAAAATTAAATGTACGGTACGGATGTGAACTGAGGCGATATTTTAAAAGCAATTAGCTATTTAGCTAAGCATTTAATACTCAACAAAATTCAAACGAGTTTAATGGTCTCATTAGGAATTTCAATTTCGGCACATAGATTGCTCTCGATTACTTCTTTTGATGTACCTACTGGCTTTCAGTTAGTATTTCTTCAAGTCGACGAAGGCAGGCATTTTGTGAGAAATTATTTATTATTTTCTTAATATTCTTTGATGTTGGTACCTATTTGTTGCCCAAATTACGCATTGAAAGGTGTTTCACTTCTGCTTGAAAGATGTTTTTTGCTATTCACCTAACGTTTTAAGTACGAGGTATTTAAATAGGAATAATCACATCAGATGTGTAAAAATAAGGTTGCCTGGAACTGCCTGGTTCAGTGATAAGACCGCCCTTTATACTTCCTTTTTTCTTAGTATTAATATCTGTTTTGTTTTTACTCATTTGATGATGTGTAAAACCAACGCGGGACTACACTCGTACAACTCACTCGAAATTATGATGTCCTTCCTCCAAGCCGAGTTTCGGCGATTGTGGCCAGTCTTAACTCAAAGGAAATTAGCCCGGTGCGAACATAGTACCTAAAGTGTGCGCGCAAACTCACGAACACTATCAATTTTCAAACTCTCATAATCTGATGGGACGGCAGAACGACACAACCGGATAGGTTAGGTGCAGGAACAACAGCTTAGCGTGTTTTCAGAGGCACAGGGGTGTAACACCGCCAGCTGACTTCAGGCTGCCACTGTGCTCTTGCTAGAAAAATCCCAATAAACGAAATTATGCTTACCGCTTACCTAATACTTGGTTCATTCATAAGCTTTCGGTAAGTAACCGTAGCCTTGAAACTGATTACCTTCCTATTTACAATTGGTAAGATAAGGCAGCTTAACGTTAATAATTACGTTTGATTCAGTTCGGTCGGTTTGTGGCGCGTCTAGCAGCTTGCGGTCTCGGATTGTCCACAGCCGTCTACGTAATGGAAATGCGTCACAATATGAATTAGGTTCAATTTAAAGTGGACAGTAGTTTGTACTATAAGTACTGGATATTTTTGTAAATGTTGTAAATATGTGTATTTGGGTTCCGAAGTGAAATAAATATTCTTGTAAAATATTTTATAACATACTATTTTATAACATACTAGCTTCGCCCGCGTGGAAATCTATGTATCAAATGGTTTATATACCTTCTTGAATCACGCTATCTATAAAAAAACCGCATCAAAATCCGATGATGCGTATTTTTAAAGCTCTAAGCATACATAGGGACAGACAGACAACGGGAAGCGACTTTTTTATACTATGTAGTGATCATCCGAGTTAATTTCAGTTCTAAACGATTTTTGGTTTTGGCAGCTTTTATAATGTCATCGTATCTCGTCTGTTCCCAAACTCAAATTTGCATCTTTTTCACTGCGCGTGTGACTTTATCCACATGGGATTTTTGACTTTGACTGATGTTTGATTTGGTTTTTAGTGTTCCTCCATGTCCGTCCTCAGGTTGCCTGGAAGAGATAAAATTGTGTGGGTCTATAAATAAGTTTTAAGTCTCTCTGATCAGTAGGCCTGTATGGTTGTCTATGAGAAGAGGAAAACATTTTTTTTTCATTTTAGTATTATTCAAGGACCTAGGAAACGCCACCAAAATCGAGTTTCAAAAAATTAAAAAGTTATAAGATAAGTGCTTTTGGCTGAGGCGTGTCTATGAGTCAGTACAAATAGTCTTATAATAGTATAGATAAGGAAAACAGCGTCAGAATTATTTACGTTTAAAATTGGACTCCACCACATTGACCTTTAGGACACGAATTTCAAAAACCCTGAAACACGTGTCTGTTAATTCGGAATCAACTTCCCACGCTACTCATTGTGACAAGACAACAGTTACGTTTTTGAAGTTATTGTAAAATGACCTTTGACCCCATTTAACTATAGTTTGACCGAAACCGCTGTACTGCTCCTTAAGAAAGTGCGGCGAGGTGGGGGGCGAAGAAAAACGAGCAAGAGTACGCGTTGACGGCAGACTGATGGATCAGAGCGGTAGATATTTTCCCCCGTCTCGCCGCTCGCATACCACCTCAGGCGCGGTACAGCGGTTTCGGTCAAACTATACCTATTAAGATTTACGAATTTTAAAAATCCGTTCTTAGTGGGTGCTTGCTCATGCTCAGCTCATGTCCTAAAAGGAACCTCAAGGAACCTCTAAAAGAAAACTCGTATATGCAAAATTTAAGCCAGCTCTTTTAGTTCCAGAGATTTCTTGATGTGAGTTTTTCCTTTTTTATAAATGTAGATAAGGAAAACAACTTCCGAATTTCAGAAAACGAATAAAACGTGTGTTCGTTTTGTCAGGGAAATCTTAACGTACAAAATAACATTTAGTAGTTATAGCGAGTTATAGAAAAGTTGAGTTCAATATCGTCCGCTTCCATCCATGATAGACTTTTGCAAAGTTTCTTTATCAGCCTGCCCGAGCTCTCGCTGGGAGAAGCTCAATATTTCTCGCCAGTCTGTCTCAACCATTATGATAGAGAACTTATGATTTGGGTATTGTAGTCAGTTTTCGCAAATAATCTGAAAGAATAACAATGAACAAACACAACCACAACAAATTATTATTGTGTCTACAGATACAAAATCAAAGATAATGTAAACGCTTTACTACAAAATAATCAAAAAAGGCGTGCAACCTAACAAAAGAGTTTTCATACAGTAAATTGTTATCAAACCTTTGTTGTCAAAAGAGCGTTGCTAGGCAACCACGTTTATTTAGAAAAAATGGCGTATTGATATGCAAGGAATTTTATAGGTACATTTTTCACACCTTGGGTTACATTATTGGAGTTTTAGTATGGATCCCTTACTGGAAAATATTATATAGCCTATGTTCACCACGGATATTTAGGCTTCCTAACGGTGATAGAATTTTTAAAATTGGTCTAGTAGTTTCGGAGCCTATTCTTTACAAACAAACAAACAAACAAAAAATCTAACCTTTCCTCTTTATAATATTAGTATAGATAAAATTTTCGCAACTCACTTGGAGTTTTGTTGTAGAAGCGTATACATTGTCCTTTAAAAATTATCTTATGTATCCTAGTATCTAAGATATAGGAAAATCCCTTTGGAGTTTCAGAAAACGATGAATGAAATGTGTGTTCGTTTTGTAAGGAGAATAAAATTGCAAAATTTTGCTATTGCCAACGGTTGCTGTGACGTAGAGCATTTTCGATTAAACTTTGACTCCATACCATTAATCTTTAGGGTGCCAATTTCAAAAACCCTCTAACACATGTCTGTTTATTTTGAATCAACTCCCCTCGCTACTAATTTTGACAAACCAACAGTAACGGTTCTAAACTTACTATAAAATGACATTTGACCCCATTTTAAATAAAAACTATTTTTAATATTTAAGAACGAAACCAGGAATCCGTTTTAGTTGGTTCTAACGTCCTAAAAGAAATCTATATGCATTCTTCTTCGTAGCTTTCGGCATCAAATATCTATTCCAGTCAAAGTATTTCACACGGTAGTGGTTCCGATTTCCATTAGGAGAGGCCTATGTCCAGCAGTTAACTAATATAGGCTGATGATGATAATGATGATGAACTGAAACCGAATGAACCGAATATTGACGTTCATTTAGGTTTCGTTTACTTTAATTTCACTGAGTTGTTATGATAATACACAGTTCCAAACTCCCCAAATGTTACCACACGCTGTAATTATTGTCTTAAGATGTTTTATTTCATCCTTATCCGGATGTTATGAAAACTCAAGTCTTAATGTAAACCTTCCTTATTTATGCAGATACTAGTTTTTGCCCGCGGCTTGGCACGCCTTGTGTTCGGATTAAAAAAGGTGCTTACAGGTGATTCTACAAAGATCGAATTAATGTTTTATGGATGGCAACGTCTGACGACCGATGTGGCGCGGTGGGCGAAGGTCCGCCTGCGACGCAGGAGGTTGCGGGTTCGATTCCCGCCTCGGAACAAATGTGTGTACGATCTGCAGATATTTGTTTCGGGTGTTCTGGTCGTTTACTATGTATAATAAAAAATATCTATCTATGTAATGTATTGTATTATCTATATCAGTTATCTAGTACCCATAACACAAGCTCTGCTTACAATGGGGCTAGATAATGCTGTGTGAATTGTCCAGCATTTAAAAAAAAAAAAACGTTATATTGTTATTTTTATCCCTAAGATCAAAAGTCTGTGTGTCTAGACGAACATATATGAACAAAATTTCATACCGAACGGATAGTTTTGGCGTACAGATATAACAAACATCATGATGGATGTACTTTTTGCTTTCACATTTTCGCATATTTAAAACTATTTAAATGCGACGAGCTCGAGGAACATCTCCACCGTGACAGCGTTGGATCGCGAGGAATGGAAGGACAAATAGGGTGGCCTTTGCCCAGCAGTGGAATGGTAATGGCTAAAAATAAAATAACAATAAATTTATCTATATAAGAGGTAAAGCTGGATCGAGTAGTGTGCAAATAGAAACCAATATCGCTCGTTACAAAAGTCGAAATGTAATAACATAAACTGAAGCCCGGCGTACTGAAAGCTGTCCTGACAATAGACAGCTCGGTAGGTATCGCCACTTTGTACTCGCACGGCAGTAACTTTACTCGGCACCTCGCTAGCTCACACAATAATGTCGGTTTTGATGTGGAGAACCTGTGTTTGTTGAGGATTATTCGAATGAGTGCACTGCGGTTGATTGCCATAGCTATGGCTAGACAATCATAACGGAGTCATGAGCTCTACTTTCCACAACGAACGAAGTTTACGGTTGTCGTCGGATGGTACAAAACGAAGGACAGCCGACCGATTTCGAAAATGATTCTGACATTTATTTCTTCTCGAGATACGAAACGAAAGGAATTGGTGACGTGCCCGAAGCAACTTGGTGGTAAGGTTGTTCGTTTCGTACGCTCCGACGTCATCCGTCAACTTCGTTCGTTTTTAAAGTAGACATCAGAAGAAAAAGACGGCGGACCATTGATATTCATAGGTACGAAATGTCGCATCAACCCGCCGCGCTACCGGGCTGTGTGGAGCTTGTCGCATACCTGGAGAGCAACGCTGCAGCACAGCACAAAAATGTGCATTGAAATATGGGCTTTGATATTTAGATGAATTTTATATTGACGTCATCAGATGACTGACAGCACGCGGACAACTCGTTGGAAGCTTGTGGGAAGCCATTGTATCATTGTAAAATGTATTGTATCTAGGTATAAGAAGGGTTTAGTGGCAGTAGGCCGGCCATATCTCGCGAAGAACCGACGGCCGCTGGGGCAAACGTGTTCTTGAGTGGAGTACACGACTCGGTAAACGTAGTGTAGGACGCCCTCCGACCAGGTGGGATGACAACCTGCGAAAGACTGCAGGAAGATGCTGGATGCGTCAAGTTGAAGACAGGGCGCTATGGCGCTCATTGGCCTATGTCCAGCAGTGGACTAATATAGGCTGATGATGATGATGATAGAAGGGTTTAAGCCCATATTTTTATTTGCGTTTTGTGCTGGGTACCGCTATTGGATTATAGCACTTAGAGCGCAGACTTTTACTCACTGACATTGGTGTGAAGACTCCATTATACTATATAATATATAAGTAGGCATCTATTTAGATACCTAAAAGGTAAATAGGCAGGTACTGAAACTAATTATTCAAATTTGATAAGGTGGCGGCGCCGCTTGACGAAAGGGTGATTAATTTACTAAGTAACATGCAGGAAAATAGAGTTACCAGTAATATAGGGGTGCGAATTGCGTAGGAAATCCGTGCAAGAAACATTAACAAAATTAAATTAACATTTAATGTGTGGTTGGTTTACCTTTACCCACTGCGATTATAGCTTGAACATTATTGAAGTGAAAGAATACCTACATTTACCTTCTGTAAATACGTACGCGTTTACAGTTCAATAATTCCCATTCATTTTATCTTTTTTATTTTTGATATTTCTCTGATTGTTTGTGATCTACCAACTCTTAGTTAACTTATATATTTTTCTCCATGCCTAGGTTGCCTGGGAGAAATAGCTGTCAGCGATAAGGCCGCCTATTGTACTTTTTATGTGTAATATATAAGGTGTTATTTTATAGTTAGCTATAAAGTGTTAATTCATTCATTAATTCCCAAACATATTTTATACTAGATGCGCCCCGCGGT
The DNA here is from genome assembly GCA_943735965.1 of Eupithecia abbreviata. NCBI lineage: Eukaryota > Metazoa > Arthropoda > Insecta > Lepidoptera > Geometridae > Eupithecia > Eupithecia abbreviata. The sequence goes on along the minus strand of OX030982.1, from coordinate 6,757,409 downwards.
TTCATCCGCGTGGTGATAGATATTTCGGATATTATACGATATATCTTTATGAATTGTAGCCTATGTGTTATTCTGATATGTGTCGATAAATACCAAAAGCGCGTAAGTCACGTCTAATAATTTTTTGGGGTAGGTATGACGTTTTTTACAAAAAGCCAGAGACAGAAACCTCTGGAGATCCTTGGAGGAGGCATACACCGCCGAAGGCGGTCCATATCAGGACATGACACAAAAATATCTGACATAATTAATTCAAATTCAATTCAACTCTAAAATTATAATGTACCTACACAACTATTAACTCTTTATTTTACTATTATTATTATTGTTTTAAAATTGTACATACTAATAACTATTGGGATATGGAATAAAGCTGTTTTTATTTTATTTATTTATTTTTTTGACGTTTTTTAACAATTTGAACTTTTACCTTAAAACCTCTAGAAATCATGTTCAGTGATATTGATAATTAGCTGGCAATACCAAATATATTCACAGCAAAAGAAATTATCTAAGAAAAACATTAAAAATTGATGAAATAAGTATGGACTTAAGCGGATATGATTTAACAGTAATGAATTTAGTCGGTGTTATTCTGATATTATTATGTAAGCTATTGTGAAGTTGCATCAAAATCCATTTAGTAGTTTTTGCGTGAAAGAGTAACAAACATCCATCCATACTTACAAACTTTCGCGTTTATAATATCAGTAGGATACATTTACAATGTATATACTACTTATTACCGATGTGTGAAAAAAACTGATTCTACACTTTGAATAAAAAAGCTTTTTTACAGACAGGTTAAACTAGTGATGCGATAATATTTTAGTACTTCGGTAGAGATCTGTATTTTTAGTCATTTTTAGCGTATTCCCGTCTCTAACAGAGACAGTGCTAGACATCCTATACTTTACTCTTGATCTTTGTAAAGATTCCGTATAGTATTCATCTAAGATTTAATTTTCAAAAAATATTGAACATAAACTTTTGCGTACATGTACTGCTAGAAAAGAACACAATGACTTAAAAAGATGTAACTTTATATCCGGGAATAAAACTTAAAGATAAAGATAACTTGCGAAGCTATTTATTGCTAAAAACGTAAATACAAAGTGCATGTCTCGGAAGCATTGAGACAAAATATCAGAGGGTGTACATTACTAAATTACCGTTCAGTTATCGACGTAATCGGATCATGCGACATTCTACGACGACGCCTTGTTGGCTCCGCTCCGCGCGGAGTCGGGTAAGTGGTTCCCATAATGTCATTAGAAAGCTTGGGGGCCTCGGAAGCCTTGAGAGTGCTGAGCCTGGTGCACCCGACAGCTGTCCGCGCAGCTGACACCAGCTCGCAGATGGTGGAGCGTGCCTGCCGCGTGCCGCCCCTCATCACTAATAACATTTTATTAGCTTCCTTCCAGACTCTCGTGGCATCTGTGCGCTTTTTTGCAACACGCGTGCTACCAAATAGGCAGGTATTAAAAGATATTAATTATGCCTTTATTTTTAGAAATAAAAATACTTTGTTATGCCATCTTATAAAAAAACATTTATACTTAAAACTATATGAGGTACTTATACATAAAAAAAAACTTACCTACTAACGGAAATCTATGTGTCAAATAGTTTATAAAATTTCCTCTTGAATCTCTATCTATTGCTGAAAACTGCATTAAAATCCATTAAAGGTTATATTCATCATAAAAGTAACATTACAGCCCTTAACAAACCAATGCGTTACAATCTGTAATTAATACATAATAATAAAATTAATAAGTAGTTGTCAGTATGTGGTATGTCGATTCAGCGACGACGGTCGGTGATCTACCATTTTTATATTGTTTGACTGTAGAACGGTTTTATGTTTTATTGTAATTAAAAAAATAAATTTTATAACGAGAATTTGAATAAGTGCAGTGAAAATCATAAAATTTATAATTTTTTATAAATTTATACATTTATAAATTTATATTATTTTAATCTTATTTTTATATTTAATGTTATTTTAAAATCATAAATAAATATTGCTGGACAATTCACACAGCATTATCTAGCCCCATGGTAAGCAGAGCTTGTGTTATGGGTACTAGATAACTGATATACATAATACGATACATTACATAGATAGATATTTTTTATTATACATAGAAAACGACCAGAACACCCGAAACAAATATCTGCAGATCGTACACACATTTGTTCCGAGGCGGGAATCGAACCCGCAACCTCCTGCGTCGCAGGCGGACCTTCGCCCACCGCGCCATATCGGTCGTCAAATTAATTGATTGTACTTGATTTGTAAATGAAGACCGGGTTCCTCGAGATGATTATTGGCAAAGATGACTACACAAACGTTACGAAATCAGAAACATGAATGAAGCTATTTTGTGCCGTTTCTAAGAACACATCCTGTAGGCACTATTATGTAGTATTGTCACCATAAACCTGCCCTTCTTTTGGTCTGCTAGTTTATTTACAATGAAATTACTTAGTCGTCTACCTGACACCCAACGAACGTGATCTCAACAATAAGACGAAGCATTGTATAAAAAGGGAGAGGTTTGCGTGGTGCAACGGGCGCGTTATTGTCGGGCGGGTATCAATGCCCGCGCCGCCGCTAGTCCAGGTATTTATGAATGAACGTGCTGGACTGGTAAGCCGGAAGGTAGGTTGCGGTCGCAGGCCAGGTAGAAAATTACGCTTTTGGAATTCTTTGGTTCGACAGTTCGGTAGGTAGAGCTCCTGAGCGCGCGGGTGATTCAGTTGCCTTGCTTGGGGCGCCGCAGAGCGGGACGAGGGGCGGCCGACACGCATGCGTTGAGACGACCCGACGATCCATCCTTCCCTCTCAGTTCATTGAGAGCCGTCGCGAGTGCACGCCGTACAGTCATGTACCGTTTTTCAACTTTCTCGAGTGGTGATGTGATACGATACCGACTTATAAACTTAGCGTTGTGAAATCGTGTCGTAACCCTAGTGATTATTTACAAAACTCATGTGAACGTTTCAGTGAGTGAAATGTTTTGTGACTCAGTGTAAATTGGATTGGAAGCAAAATGAGGTGGTTCGTTGTGACGATGAGTGTTATGGTGTGGCAAACTATATTTGCCGGTGTCGCTCCACCCGGCTCCTGCCCGGCCGTGTGTGCATGCAAGTGGAAAGGCGGTAAGCAGACCGTAGAGTGCGTGGACAAGGCTCTCATCACGGTGCCGCAGCCCGTGGACCCAGCCACGCAAGTACTCGACCTTTCAGGGAATAATCTCCAAATACTGCCCCAGGAAGCGTTCGCCCAGACAGGACTCCTTAATTTGCAAAGAGTTTATTTGCGCAGTTGCAAAATAGGCCAAATACACGAAAGGGCTTTTAATGGCTTGACTAATTTGGTAGAATTAGATCTGTCGCACAATCTTTTGACACATATACCATCAGATAGTTTCAAGGATCCTCGGTTTCTCAGAGATCTTACACTGGCTCAAAATCCTATACTAAAAGTCCATTCAGACGCTTTGAAAAACCTCAGAAACGTGGTTAAGCTGGATTTATCCAAATGTGACATTAGAGAGATAGCCACCGACGCATTTACAAGTTTAGAATCCGTGGAATCTATAAAACTCAACCACAACAAGCTCCGAGAGCTGCCTCTTAGATCACTGGAGAGATTAGAGAAGTTACGAGCAATAGATTTATCTGACAATCCTTGGACTTGCGATTGCCGACTTCGTGAGCTTAAATCATGGCTGGCAAAACATAAACTGCTTGCGACCCCCAGTTGCTCGGCACCGAGTCGACTAGCTAATCGACCCTTTTCGGAGCTGCCAATAGAGGAATTCGCTTGTAAGCCAGATATATTACCTGTCAGCCGGCACGTAGAGGCTACCGTTGGAGAGAATACTACCATCATATGCAGAACAGAGGCCGTTCCGAGTCCTAATATTAATTGGTATTGGAACGGAAGGTTACTTATGAATGGCACCCATTTCAACGCCTATCAGAAAATATACGTCTATGAGGACGGTGACGTAAAAAAGAAATCGACCCTCATAATTACAAACACGCAAAAATCCGATTCCAGTGAATTTTACTGTGTTGCTGAAAATAAGGGTGGAAATGCCGAAGCAAACTTTACTGTACATGTAACACAGATGGCGGCTGGAATGGCGTCTTTGGGCAACGCACAGATAGCGAGCCTAGGTGCTGCATTGTTCCTAGTTATCGTTGTCATTTGTTTGGCTCTGCTCATCACATTCTTGAGGTTTCGTCCCACGCCAGCTTGCGAGAGCAAAACACCTAACACTCTCGATAGGGTCGTCTCAGGAAACGAAGTACACCCGACGGCGACAGATAGACCCCATGTTGCGGTATTAGCTAATAGACAGGAGTTACCCAACTACAATGAGCAAAAGTGCAATCCTGTGTCAAAGCCCCCGAGAGTTAACGACATACCATACACGACAAATCACTACGAGGGGCGAGGGAGCGTCGTGACCGCCGGCGGGCCTGTCGTGGTGTCGCCGACGGTATCCGCTTCCATAGACCCCGATCTGATCAACGACACGAGGCCGGACAGCGTCGCGCGCCCGGGAAGCGGTGAATATGCACGCGAGGCTTCGGACTCGCTCTATCCGTCAGGCTTGTGGGAACAGATGAAAATGAGCCAGGCGAACCATTTGTCACGCGCTGTGAGCTCTGCGATCCCTTCGTTCTACAACGACAGGACTCCGATCATAGAGAATAGCAGTGTGAACGGGTCCCAGGAGGAGCTGGGCTACACGAGCCGTACGTTCCCGCGGTCGCACGCGGCGATGGCAGCGGCGGCTCCGGCTGGCGAGGCGCCCTACCCGCCTGACTACGGACTGCCCGTGGGCGGCGCCCGCACGCTGCGCGTGTGGCAGCGCGCGCCTCCCGTGCTACCACCGGTCTCGGCACTGAAGCGCGTGCTCACTATCACGAGGCCGTCCAGCGAGGACAGCTTCCAAAACGGCTGTGCGACAGATGTATAAACTGTTATATCGAATACATATATACTACTATGTACGCATTGTTACATATCTAGAGACATGTCAGAATTTATTGTAAATTTGTGTGTATTATAAGAAAAATCGACCTATACGTAAGGTACATGTATGTATGTAAAACCTTAACCGGTTAGTGTAATATTTTTTGTATTATATAATTTATTTAGAGTGTAAAAGGAGCGTTAGATACATTGGATCCGACCAATGATGGATCCGCGACTGATTAGTTGAAGAATGTAAGTGTAATTCTCGTGATATGGAATGGTATTGACTATGATCGCCAAATAATTATTAACTGAATATAAATAAATAAATGTATATCTGCATTGTTAAAAATTGTGTAAGATGTCAGATGACTCCTAGATAATGTTAATAATTGTGTATTTTATCACACAAATGAACCCAAAGATTATATTAAAGCCTGAAAGTTGTGTAATATCCTGTACAATGGCCTGATTTCCAGCTGATTGATGAGTAGCGTAGGGATGTGTTAATAGTGTATCGTATATTAGAACTGATACCCATAGACGGATGCTCCAATACATGATCTGTTAAGATATCAGGCTATTGTTTGCTACAACACATATCTGTTCATGATTGATGGACATTTTGTCTGTATATCTAAGTATATTATCCGATTTCCACAATAAGGCACGAAACACAGTTATGTATGTAGGAACAAGAAATGTATAAATTTTATGTTGGATAAATAAATGTTTAGCAGTACCTAAATAAACGGGGCGATTGTATAAAACATATAGTTTTTTTTATATTCCAAATGTCGATAGATACAGATTTAGGATGCTATGGGCACAACACAGTCCCCTTCACCTACTTCAAAATAATGACTTACCAAGCTCTGTTTTGTTTTTTGTTTTAAGTTTATCATCTATGTCTGAGAACTTCAACTTCAACTTCTTGCTAAGAAGGCTCTGTGTCTGAATTGATGCAATTCTGTAAAGAGAAAAAAACGAAACACTGCTAAGCAATAATGAATGCTATAACGTTTTGCAGTGTCAAGTCAAAGCAAACGTCCTATATCTTTTTTTCATTCAGCCAGTCCTCGTTACCGCGTCGAAGTGTTTTATTTCCCACTCTGTGTGGGTTGGGCAAGTAAAATAATCGAATGCAGGACAGGCTCTGACAAGGCGACAAAAAAGAAATAAACCTCTCAGTTCACCTCGCAAGCACTGAAGAAGAACCGGTTAGCGTTATTTCATTTCCGTTCGACGCAGTACTTTTTATTGGAGTCGGGAATTTCAAGCCGGCGATATTGTGGGAGCGTGTTTTTGTCTAGTTTAGTGATCTTTTTAATTTATATATTTTTTTATAACCCATTTATAATTATAACCTTTTATACAAACTCTACTCCGAATAACTCAGTATACTAAGTCTTAGTTAAGCTGTCTTTATTTTTTTATAAATAACCCTGCCTATTTTTTTATGCAAGAAATTACCTAATTAGTCAATCACACAAATATTACAAAATAAAGTAAGGTTGTTTAGATGGTTGAATGTTTGTTTGTTACTTCTTCACGGTAAAACTAGTAAACGGATCGGGCTGAAAATTTTGCACATAAGTAGCTTTACACCTGAAATAAGACACATACTAATAGGCTTTTTTCACACATTCTGACCACCCAAAAATGTCCATAGAAACAACGCGTGCGAAGCTGCGGGCTTAGATTATTTCGCTGCGGGCAGCATAAAATAACTAGATTTGAAATTACTCTAATTGAATTACTTGATTTGTTGATTTTAATTACTCTTCCCAAATTTCTAACTTTTATTTTAGCAAGAATATCTAAACATAATCCAATAACTAAAAATTAATTCCATTCAAATGATTCAAGAAATCTAGGCATGTCTGCTCAAGATACCATGTCTAGAGCTCATTCTTATTTTGAAATCAACTTAACAACTTACAACTAAACACAAATAACAACAAAGTTCAAACATAACTTTTATTAGGTACATACGTTGAATAAAGTAGACTAATAAATTTACTTATAAGTTTTTAAATATTGTGAGCATAAGAAGAAAGGAGTTCATGGTAAACTTACCATGAACTCACTAATTAAATAGTGTTGACCCACATAATTCTTGAACTAACCTAATAAATAACATAGATTTGTTACAACTATTTAATTTTTTTTTGTTTGAACTATTTAATTAGGTAGTTATATATTTGTAAAGCACAGAAGCGATTAAATAAATAATAATGCTGGACGATTTACACAGCATCATCTAGATTCTTAGAAGGTTAAAAGTAACATAAGATAAAATATACAGTGTTCAGAACTGCAGATTTGCAAGTCTAGGAGAGAATATCTGTAAATATAAGTAGCGCAAAAAGAGACATTATTTTGATTTAGACTGTTCTTGTGACATACTAATTGCCACTCAAATGTAGGCATCTAGAAAATACTGCATTAAGCTTCAACAGTAGTCAGGATTTTCAGATTTACAATTCTAGGAGAGAAGAAAAAACTGTTATATTATGCACCTATCTGTAAATATTAGTAGTGCAAAAAGAGACATTATTTTGATTTAGACTGTTCTTGTGACATAACTAATTGCCACTCAAATGTAGGTATCTAGAAGATATTGCATTAAGGTGTAAGCTTCAACAGTGGTCATAACTTTCAGATTTACATCTCTAGGAGAGGAGAAAAAACTTATATTATGCACCTATCTGAAAATATAAGTAGTGCAAAAAGAAACATTATTTTGATTTAGACTGTTCTTGTGACATAACTAATTGCCACTCAAATGTAGGTATCTAGAAGATACTGCATTAAGGTGTAAGCTTCAACAGTGGTCAGAACTTTCAGATTTACATCTCTAGGAGAGGAGAAAAAACTTATATTATGCACCTATCTGAAAATATAAGTAGTGCAAAAAGAAACATTATTTTGATTTAGACTGTTCTTGTGACATAACTAATTGCCACTCAAATGTAGGCATCTAGAAGATACTGCATTAAGGTGTAAGCTTCAACAGTGGTCAGGACTTTCAGATTTACAACTCTAGGAGAGAAGGAAAAACTTATATTATGCACCTATCTGTAAATATAAGTAGTGCAAAAGGAGACATTATTTTGATTTAGACTGTTCTTGTGACATAACTACTTAAATGTAGGCAGAGTTTAGGATTCGAGGCTGTTTGGATAATGACGATGTGTTCGATCAACTCCGACAACTTGAAAGATTCAACGCTTGTTAAGTTTGTAGAGCTTGATTCCTCCAACTTGAGATATCTTAACTTTCATGACAATAGACATCAAAGACTCAAGCTCCCCCAATTGAATGTTATATTAGGTACCTATACTCCAGTCAATCTTAATGTACAATGTTTATAAACAACATAACACAAGAATATATAATTATGTGTTCGTTAAAATATTGTCAGCTTCTTATGCACTACAGGAAAGAGCTCAAATTGACTAGTAGTACAAGTTCTAGCTAAAAATGTTAGGTTAAATATGGGGGCAATGTTTACGAATTTTGTATATTAAATATGGCCAGAGTAACGTCGTTATGTGCAAAGTTTTGCACAATAACTATTTTACTTTAACAGCGCGCTTTTTATTCCATTTTGCGCGTTCTTCTTGTAAATGCAGACTTTCACAGATAATAATGATGTTTCGATGGCAGCAACAATGGAAACTCGGGAACACCGATTATATAATAACTCAATTGTGAACAGCTTTCAAGACTCGGTCGACGTGCATTTTATTATGGGTAAGTACTTTATTCGATTTCTAGTGTGACACATTTCACGCTGACTGGGTAGCTAAATAGTTAACATCTGGTAAATGTAGCGGTGAGTAGGTATTAGAGTTTTTAGCGTAATGCATGAGATCTATTCTAAACAGAATTGTCAATTTTGTTCGTATAAGTTTAGCACGAGTATTTTTAGAGATATGGTTTTTTTATTTAGAAATCTGTTATGGGAAACTACGAGTAAAATCTAATTATAAAAATTTCTAAAGTCTAAATATTTGTTCTTAGATTAAGGCACGGGTGGTAAAGTGAACACGGTATTGAAAGATCGAAGTGTTTTAATTGAAGAATTCAAGCTCGTAATTAATAATTACGATTTGACTTGGAATAAAATTTTGCGAAATGCGAGCTATGTATCCCGGAAATCGAAACTGCTTTTAACGTATTAAATATAAAGCGTCGCTTCGAAAGTTTCGCTTCAAAGCTTAAGTTGATAGATAAATCTTCGCTTTGCCTCTTAGGATCTTCAATTATTGATGAGTCTTTGCCAAATGTTATTAATTAAAATATACAAATTTTATTCCGTTTTGCGATAAACTGCAACATATTTGTTCCTAAATTTACTTATTGCTCGTCTACTAGCCGATCCGAGTGGGTATCAGGACTTAGGTTATATGTTCTGCCTTCCATAAATGGGTACTTTTTAGACAATGCCTCATTTCGGATGACCACCTCATTGCGTTTAGGTTCTCATTGTCTAGTTGCACATCGTTGTGCAACTAGACAATGAGAACCTAAACGAAAAGCCAGTGTTTTATAAAAAATAAAATAGAGAAATATAATAAAGTAAAAAAAATACACTTGTAGGTATTTTACAACTAAAACCTTACTAAAACAGTTAAGCTGTAGATTGTAGCTAAAATGATTTATTGATATTGGCTGTGCTTGAAAACATGATAAATAGATGCTGTAGATTGTAATAAATACCTCTCTGACTTTTCGTGAGACGCTGAGAATAAGAACGTTTCACGTGAGACATTGGGAATAACCCCATTATACAGGTCAGGGCCTAATTTCAACGTTGTAAGGCAGGTATCCTTTCAAAATTACGAGGTTGATAACATTGTTGCCGAATTCACTACCCACGAGTTTTATGGCCATTTTTTCCATCAGTTCATAATAAAAACGATTGCTGCTGATATTCAAAAGCAAAATATGTTGGGTTGAAATTGAATTTAGAACGAATCGAGGGCAATTTATGTTAGTGCGAACAGTTTAAAACGAATAAAAATGTAGCTATTCGATCATGTGCAGTTCAGCGCGTGATGGTGCTCGAGCCGCGAGAAGTCGATTTTGTTTTATCCTTATAATTGATGGGTTTCAAAATTTTAAGCGAGTTATTCTCGATTTCATAGCCAAAAATATTGACGTTTTGTAGAACATTTCAATAGTAAAGTGTAGATTATTTTTATTTCTTGTTACTTGTGGATCAATGAGATTTTGCAAAGGCAGGACACTCTCCTTAGTGAGAATGCGTAGGACTCATTTCCACAAAAAAATAATGAGGTTCGGAGTCCCAAAAAACGAAGGCGTCGTAAACTAATGAAATACTTGATTTCTTACATTGGAACGTGTTGGGTCGGAAGGACCTTTAAGCCTTCGGTTGTTTTGTGTTTACCGCCGACTCCGAGCGTGCTTAAGCACCTCAGGGCTAATACAGGGATTTCCTTATCTAGGGGCCGCGGTCAGCTGGCTTTCATCTTAACATCAATTAGCACTGCCTCGGACTTCATTACCACCCTTCCGACACCTCTCTTGCTAGGATTTGGTGCTAGGAAAAAAACGCTTAGCGTCATTACTTTATCTTTATTGGATGGGAATCTCAATAGAGGTGAGAATGGAGAGAATGTAGAGATAGGCCCTAAAACGATCAACGCATGAAAAACACACCGGCAGGGCCAGCATATTGCACAAAAATACGAAAATTTCTCATCAAATGCGTAAATTATTTGAAATTCCGCAATGTATGACGATACAATGTCGTTAATAGTTAATTCTACCGCTGATCCTATCCTAGACAATAATCTACGTGCTAGGCCTACTATAGTGCAATAAAAGATTTAATATTATACTAGGTAGGCAAATTCTTTCAATTAAATAGACTCACTAAAAATAAAAGAGTATGTTCTATGTTCGGCTGTAGATATTTTTTTATCTATGTTCGTCGATTTATCCGTGAATAATGGACCGAAAATTATGTCGCTGTTGTAAATATATCCTACGTTAAAATTATTCCCGAGGGATCAGTACTTGTCCCGAAAAACTTAAAAAAAAAACAATGCAATAACTAAGGAATTTTTAGTTGATTTTGGTAAACCAATCAAATTAAGTTACTTTTTATTTACGAAAGAATACAAATGCTCAGTAGAAAATAAAATAAAACACATTACTACTGTCATTTGGTAATTTTCAGGTCGTTATCACACTTACCTTTATTAATTAGTCAGGCCTAACCTGAATACACTAGTGCAGATCCCAAAGGTAGAACCTTTTTCAGAAACAAAAGGAAAGTGGGTAAGTATAAATGAGTTTGAAAACCGCCACCATTGTGAACATGCTATTTTGCTTAGGGAATCAACATAAACTGCTCTATCAGTCTCTTGTCTTCATGACGCTAACAATTCAACACTGCAATAGGAAACATACAACTGCTTGCAACTTGCAAAACATTTTAAAGGATACCCCAGCACTTTCATTTTAAATTTTATTTATTCATCATCTGATAACAATGAGTAGGTCCTAGATAAATCTACTAGGTAAATAGAAATAAATTAACATATAGGGTTATAAAAACGTTATTCTACATATTTCGTCTGTCAGTTAGATTATCAGAAGATATTGGACACGTAATTTTTCTTTTGTTAATCGAACAAATAATTACAAAAATATAGAGCGTCAAAGTTTGGAAGCTCGTGACGCTACGGCGTGCTTAAAGTGTCGCAGGACGTGATGTCACGCGGAACTTTAACTGGCTATATCTTCATCAGTTATTGGTAAATTGACAAAAGAAATAAAACGTGTCCAATACCTTCTAATAGGTAATCTAATTCACAGACCAATATGATGTTTTAGGACACTAGCCTTGTTGATATGAATAGAAATATATAGTAGAAAGTCTATGGTAGAAAGGATTACTTAAAAAAGGGTCCCATACCACTGAAATATATTAATTAATTTAAGTTAAAGCAATAAACTATTTGATTTGATTTGATTTTGATTCAATCATAAGAAAGAAGACGACGTGGCCAGGAAAGTGCATAATTCGTTTTAAAAAATATTCAATTCATCTACCTGACAATCTTAGTCAATCATTGGCATTGGACTAGAAGGAGAATTCTCTACCTTGTGACGTGATTTTACAGTAAAATAGTAACGGAAAATTGAGAACGAGAACTACAAATACTTACTACCTAGTAGTGTAGAACACAACAGTGTGCAGACTATGAAACAACTCCGTAACAATCCAACTCATTATGCAAAGCGATTGCCCAAACCAACTACCTACAAGTTTAGACACATGAGAAGCTAAATTATAAACATAGTCCAACAAGATAGACTAAAACAGAGTATTCTGGAATTTACTACAAATAGTTATCTAAACATGAAGGTATAGCCGCTCAGTATTCTTTGGACTTCATAAAATTATTGATGTCTATGGCATTTATGTAGCTAGCTAAACACACATACGCACTTACGCACGGAGGTTGGCGGCATGGGGATTGCTGTCTATGGTAGGATAGAAATAATGACGGCACTTTGTCATCGAATGCATAAATTATTAGAAATTCATTTCTTCAACTTCAATAATGTAAGTAATATATGACGATGCGATGTCATTATTACAATTCATGCATCGTATAACGACAAAGTAAAACGAATTACTGATTGCTAATGACTTTACTCTTACTACCATTTAAACAATACAATACAATATAACTTTATTGCACCATCAATACAAAAAAATAATAAAAATACTAAAGGATCTTAATACTAACTATAACTAGTGGCACAATCGGCGGCCTTATCGCTAAAAGCGATCTCTTCCAGGCAACCTTTGGATGGATAGGATCGGTACGTATTAAAGCTGACGGTGGCGTAATTATTTAAGATAATTATATATAAAAGAATTAATATTTATCTTATGTAGGTACATATATAAAATAGAGCAAAAAAAAAACAGGAACAATTAACATAATAACATAGAAAATAAAACTAAAAATATTAGAAAACTTATCAAGAGTGGTCAGATAGTGTTAAACCTAAGTAGGTACATCATTATCATCATTGGCCTTTTTAACATCTACGAAAGATGATTTAAGTGGCATCAGCCTGGTTGGGATTCAGCCACATACACATACTGATATCAAATATTATATCATAGTGCTTTATTTACTTTAGACCTTACAGAACTCTTAGACACGTTACAAAATTCAAATGACATAAGTAATACTAGGAAATAATATGATAATTCAGGGCAGAGCGGTTTTTAAGTTAAATATCAAATAAAAGCTCTCTAATTAACGATTATTGAATGGACGCTTCTACTTATAATATAACTTCGCTACCAATTTTAAGAATCAAAATCTAGCGTCTCCTCAAACTTCTTGTGATGATGAGCAGGACCTGCAGTTTACGCAGTATCAGTGAATGACCAATAACCCTGTTTGATGTTAATACTCCTTGAAGACCGCCTTTTTGTAGCAGACGCACATAAACAAGATCCGTCAAGTGCGAGTGTAACTAGCGCGCCGAGGGTTTCGAATGTCAGCCAATAGGCTAGTGTCCTAAAAAAATCTACTAAGTCAGTCAGTTAGATAATTAGGAGATATTGGACCTGTGTTTTTTCTTTTGTTAATAAAACAAAAAAATATGAAGATATAGCCAGTTAAAGTTCCGCGTGACGTCACGTCTTGCTACACTTTTTAGCAAGTTGTGACGTCACGACCCCCCACTCCTAAACTTTGACGCGCTTTATTTTTGTAAGTATTAGTTTGATTGACAAAAGAAAAAATACTTGTCCAATATCTTATGATAATCTAATTGACGGACTAAATAGAAACATATATTTTTTACCTAGGACACTACCCTATTGTACAAAGCATGTGCTGTAGGTACCGATTAGAGATTTAAATATTTAATGAATATCTGAAAATAGTGGTTTGGTTACGGTACGGTACATTTCAGATGGATCACTCTGTAAACTTTGGTAGTGGTCCATACTTTAACTTATTTCAACATTTTTAAAAACGTATCAAAACTACAGAAATTTTAAAAACTTTTGAGATGTGCAAACCAATACCTTTCATTTAATACCGCACTCAGATAAGTAGTTTCCCTTCCTCCCGAAAAATATTCTTCCTATTTTAACACTTTGACTGCGATTTTTTTTCGACGACTGCGATCTTTTTAACCTGAAATATTCGTGCTGCCGCTCTACACAGCGGCTGTGTTGCGCCGCACATGCGTTTCGTTCGAAAAATATTACGGCTGTGCTGAGTCACAAAGATCTATATTTTCTCAGCCGCTGCGCTAGTGTGGATTTACGCATATTAGTCACTTGTAAAAAACACATACCGTGTGATTTCAGCAATCAAAGTGTTAAGCATTTTTTATGTGTTCTACATGAGTTATAAATAAAACAAAGGCGGCAATCTGTACATGGGATGATTTTTTAAAATTTAAGTTAATAGCTGCGATATTTTCTAAGATATAAATGAGGGGAAAAAAGACAGACAGAGTGAGACCCGGGTTTAGAAACCGATCTCGGAACCCTGAAAACAATAAAAAGCTCTTAAAAGTAACTGGCTATTTTTCCCAATTTCAGCATCCCTGTGTGCGAGAATGACACTTGATCGCTTTATTATTGACAGAGCTGGAAAAGGGAATGGTTTCGATAAAGTATGTCTGACAGGATAATGGATGTGAATTCATCTAGCTGCTGTACGTCTAGGCACGCCAGCGTCCGTCGCCGCTGGCTGATGAAGTACTTGCATAAATAACCAACACCAGTAAAGATGATCGAAAAATGACAATGAAATTCGAATCTCTCACTGCATTCTGATTTTAAACTATTTTCGTCCCGTTGTGCACATGCGTTGTTTCCGTGATGTAAATGAAAAATTTCAAATATAACCCTGTTGTGAGAATGTGCAAAAACCGAAGAAGTGATGTACCAACCGCGTCGTGTTCTGATACCGTCAGTGTTGTGTGTCGTGATCGAACTGCGTTCGATTATGAAACCCATGGTAGTGGTAAAGTAGCAAAAGACAAAAAATTAGGGTATCGTACGTATAATAATAATTGTTCAAAATTTAAGAAAAAGCTTCTTAAATACTAATCATACTACTAATATAATTCCGAATGTTTGGATGTTTGTTACCTCTTCACACTCAATCGGCTGAACGGATTTGAATGAAACTTAAGTACCAAGATAGCTTATATCCTAGCCTAGATTAAAATGAAAGCTTGGAAAAGTGCAATCTTCCCGGAGGACGAATGATCACACAATTCAAAAATGTTTGTTCCTAAATAACACGGGCTACACCGCGGGGCGCAGCTAGTCAATATATACCAGACAAAGGCTGTTTCTGTTACGTTCTTTATCAGTAAACCAACGACTAAAATAGAAACAACATATCATCAGTACTTTTAGAAGTGACGTAATATCATTGCCTAAATGAGCATTTTATTTGGTCGGATTTTATTAAAGGGTAGTAGTCATTAATTTGTTGATAGAATATACTTATAGTCTGTTTTTTTTATACCATTCCTAAAGCCGGGTATTGACTGTAGTGGGTGTAATGTATGTACCATTTGCGGCGAGCACGAAACGTTACGCCGCGCCGCCGCCGTGTGCGATCTGTCTGTAAAATTGGTCTCGTTGCTCATTACGAGTGCTTTCTATCCCTATTTACACAGCGAGTGTCCTTGCAGTCAGCAAGGGCCGTATTGACAGTAGGAAAGCATTACTGTATATTACACTAGCTGTTCCCCGCAGTTTCACCCGCGTTAAACTCGAATTTCACTTTATTAGGTGATTTTATTACACCGTTCGTAACTTTTTTGAAAATCTAATACTTATAGCCTATGTTCACCGGGGATAGTGTAGCTTCCCAACGGTGAAATAATTTTTCAAATCGGTCCAGTAGTTTCGGAGCCTATTCATTACAAACAAATAAAAAAATCAAACCTTTCCTCTTTATGAATCATGATTTAGATTTTAGATGTCATCAAGTATGGAATTTGTACACGAACCTACGTTGGAATAAATACAGCTAGTTATAAAGAAACTAGCTACCTACTGCCCACGGCTATACACGTCTTTTTCCAGGATAAAAATAAACCGGTGGTAGTTCTGGCGTGAAGAACAACCATCCATCTAACAATTCATTTGTCGATCTAAACTTGGAATGTATAGGTTACAATAGTGTTATTTCAAACTTCAGTAGGTACGTATGTAGGTAATTCGTCCACGCGTTTATTTTCTTTCACTGAATGAGAGAATGCAATATTTAATGGACACGTAATATGTCAGCTCGATAAATATCGACGCTATCGTTAGTCCTGATATATTTCGAGTCGACAGAATCGCATCATTATATTTTAACCGACTTCAGAAGGAGGTTTATGTTGGGCTGTATGTATTTTTCTATGTATGTTCAAGAAAGAAAATAAAATAAATGCGTGGATTGAATATAAGCTGTTGTATTTGATAATTAATTAAGCGGGGTGTATACAACAGCGACCTCATTTCAATTCTAAAGGGGTCATTATGTACCGTTTCCTTACAACTAATCTTGGATACGTAAAGTCGATACTGGCGTAAGGCTGTATTTACTTCAAAAGCAATCTGAAAAACGCCATTATGCAGTACTGAAAACAACCTTACTGTTAAATAATTTAAGCTTTATTTGAAGGCAGTATTTAAAGCGCAAATAAATTCGCAGTTCCGCATACCGGCAAATAATTCTTTTTTTAACTGATCACTTTTCAACAGCAGACAGGTTAACGCTTACAGTGCCTGTGATGGATGTGCTAATCTGCGTCTGCCAGCAAATGCGAGCTGGGCAGTGATCGCCTTAAGCTTTATAACTAGTTATTAATTTTATTATAAAACGCTACTGTCCCACAGCTGGGCAAACGTCTCCCGTCCCTCCTTAATTATTTATACCTTGTTACTCAAAGAAATTGAAAGAAAATGAAGCCCTAATACAACGTAAAAAATTGAAGGTTCAAGGGAACTTAATCAGAGGCCCACGCCTCTAGATTTTTAGTACGGGCGAGTTTTCAGCGTTTTCAGATAGCGTGCCGTAAGCCGTTAGCATGTATAATCGCCGTTGTACATATAAATACCCTTGCTCATTATTTGGCTCGTTTATTATTATTTGTAACTCTATCTTGCAGTAACTGATATCCATCATGTTCGCACTTGTTAAGCATGAAGGTTCTAATTGCCTGCTCTTATTTGTAGATTGGACTGAAACCATTTTTTTAGCACGTAGGGGTTTTTTGGGGCACGTTGAGCACGTGGTCGTGCCACGTGCTGAATGTGCTTCCAACAATGGAAGTTTTGTCATAATCACCGCGCTTGACTTGACAGGAGGTGAATAAATGGTATTTGCTGTAAAGGCGTTTAAATACACAAAGAAAGATGCCCTACCTGTGGCTGGTTCTCTAAGTCGGTTCTTATGACATCCACGGGCTGAGTTTTGAGGGGGTCGATTCATACCTACACTGCGACCACACTGCCATATCCATATTTTTTATCTTCACATAGTATAAAATGAATTCGCTTCCGCTGTCTGTTCGCTTAGATCCCTTAAACTACTAAACGGATTTTAATGTAACTTTCAGCTATAGATAGAGTGATTCAAGAGAAAAGTATATATACTATTTGACAAATAGATTTTTACGTAGAGGCGCAGCTAGTATATATAAAGCCGAAAGATTGTGAACATGTGAAGTTGTTAGCTGTTTGGGCGAAGACAAAGCCAAAACTATTGATCGCAGCGGTATACAAATTTGCATAGATGTAACCCTAGATCGGAAATCACAGGCTACTTTTTTATTATAGAAACATGTTTGCGAAGCCGATGGCAGAAGCTAGTAATGTATATTTTTGTGGGAAGCCTCTTCGACATAATCCCTATGTAAGACGGAATAGTTCCTGCCACTAAATTATTCATGTGGTTCGGCTTGCTTATTATGTTGATAATACATATACGTGCCTCTATTCATTTTGGTTGTTAGTGTATAGGCTCCTAATGGAGCATATACACTACACTACCTCCTAGTGTATATATGTATATAGGCTCCTAAAGTCAGCAATGTTGCCGGCGCAACCCGGCCGGTTGATATCGGCAACATCATTTCCACTTCACGAATTTTCAAAAGTTGCAAAATTCTTGCCATAGACAATGTTTACCAACCTCGCGTCACAGCGCGGCGGCTTTGCTGTGGCTCCTATACGTTATACCGCCGAGATGACGTCGACCAAGCCGCCAATATCCAACTCGAAGAACTGTGCCGGCAACTTGTGATTAGAGTTCGTAACGTTATACTAAATACTTATAAATGTAATTGTGACTACTCTGAAATTCGTTAGCCCGAGTTCCTTATCAGAGCTTTATTCTGATTTATGAAAGTCTCTATCAACCGAGGCATTGGCACCTTTTTGCACAGTTAAATACATCAATTAAATTCTTAAATGCAGGTAAGTAGATCTGTGCGCAGTGCTTATTTACGTGACCCTAGAACGAACCTTTGGCACTTTGGTTAAACCAACCACCATTTCATGATTATATTAACCATTGCCTAATTGCTACTCTGCGGTTGTGATTTGGTTCGACAATTGTGTAATCATTCATGCAAGTCGTAATGTAAGTGGTTACAGAGAGGGTTGTTCACTTTTCGGTTGGGCGTTGGTAAATTATTTCTATACAAAAGCTTCTATGTAAATAAAAATAAAACGCTTATTCGCTATGGAATAGCTGGAAAGACTAAGCTATTCTTTTCTATGTTCCTGAAATGAAGGAATGGAAGATGCAATAAACTTTTACATAGAACGTCTGCCGGGTCAGTTAGTAAATAATAAATAAGTAAAAACAACACACTTAGCTTTTACCCCCGGTACTATGCTTCTGTAAAAGCTTGAACTTTAAAGTTCTTTTTATTCGGGGCTTTTTTAACTGTCTACTAAAATGATGCTTATGTAGAGAGATAGTTTCTACTTATAAATATGGTACATTGTTTTTATAGTGCTTAACCAAACACTAGGAAATTAAATAATACAAAAATTTACGACCTCGACGAGACTTGAACCCGCTATCTTCCACTGATTACGAGAGAGCGATACCCATTTCTCTACAAAGTAAAAGTATTTCATTTCTTAGAAGTATGTGCCTTTTGGTTTTCAAAGTTGGTCATAGGTTTAGATGTCGCCCATTACCGTGATCACATAAACAAACGGAACGTACGTACCTATGGTCGAAAATGCGTTTAGATTATTCCGCCTATAGCCCTTGCCCCGAATCGGGCGACTCATGGTGATATATTAAAGTGACATCCACTTTGCCATACAACCCCATCGATCCTTTTATAGGTCGGAAAATAGGGACAGGGGAATCAACAAGAATTACTTATTTTAGTACCGATATCCGCAGCAACAATAACGTGAATTTATATTCTATTACGCATTTAAAAACTTACTTTTAAAGGTATTAGATAGCTTAGTTTCGTTAACAATTCTTAATGGACATAATTCTTCAAAACGATTTTGTAAATAAGGTATTCTATAAGAACAAACAAAGCAATTTCAGCTGTGTACCTTTGTTGTTCTACTTGGCAAATTAGTAAACTTGGTTACGTATGATAACGTTAGGTGTAGACATAACAAAATTGTTTACTGTTCTGATGTTCAGTATGATAGCTTCAAAGTTCGTAAGCAAGTTGTAGTAGGAGTAGGTAAGATAGGTTTGGATCGTCATCATTTTTGCCGTAGGCGTACTTTGTCTCGTCATTTTGCGTAGGCTTGGATTAGTTAGACTGTATCAATAAAGCTCAAAGTAGTTATGTAAGCATGCGAATTAAAAAACTTGTTTAAATATTCCTATAGTAAATAAATATAGTTATGACTCATAGAAAATAATTGAACGATGGGTTAACAATGATGTAAGCCTAGCCTAGCTTTGCTTGCTAGAATTTAAAGATGTGTCATCTATAGTTAAATAATAAGTCTAGTTCCCATTTGAATATATTGACATTTCGTGATCCTCTTAAAATAACCACAAAAAAGTACGTCATACATTCGTAAAATATTCATAAATCATATTTTTTTTGCATTTTGGCCAGCGTAGAGACAGTTTTACAATTCTTGGCGTCGTCGATCGCTGTAAAGAGCGATTTTATAATAATTTATCAGAATATTAGATGCATTTACTAGATACAAGAGGACAGACAGAGGAGAGACAAGAGGCTTTTTCTCATCATTAGCATTCCTATCACAATACGGCTTGTGTTATTAGACGGTATTACACTCTATTTATCTATAGATAGACTATAGTTTCGGCTGTGGTATCCCGAGGAATGGAATGTTCCCGGCTATAGTAATTATGGGTGACTTGGAGCGTGGCATGGTTAAAATTCTTCAGAGCGGACATCCACGACCGACTGCGAACCAACTAGGAGCTTCGCGCTAGGGAATTTTTAATTCAACGTGGGGTGAGTCGTGTAAAAAATCAAATTGGGTGGGTTATAAATATCTAATGTGATATAGCTCATATTTATGATGTCCAGATTAATTAACGGGAGTAATAGACACGAGAGGATACATTTTCCTTACTTATCCTCGTACCTCTATTACGCTTATTAATCTGTCTCTGTATACTAACGCTGATTCCTAAGCCTTTAGAAAATCATGTACAACAAAAATCGGAATAACGGTAGAAATGATTTTTATGGAAACTAAGTAGTCTTCAGAACCTTATACTATTACAAACGGATAGCTGTATATTTCCTGAACATTTTATAAATAAATAAATAATGATAGACAATCCACACACCACCTAGCAGAGCTTGTGTTATGGGTACTAAACGACTGATCAACTTAATATAATAGATTACATAGATATACTTTTCAATATACATAGAAATACCCAGGACACCAGGAACAGTCATTTTTGCATATCGTACAAACATTTGTACCTAAGCGAAAGTCGAACCTGCAACCTCCTGCGTTGCAGGCGGACCTCCGCGATTTTATTCCAGATTTTATATCCAGTGCCGAAGACTAACAAGCTTGTATGATGCTGCCGCGTCCATGTTCGGGAACAGCCTCTGGTTTTCCAAGTTACGACTATTGTTTTCCAATTCTCGGCGCGACTGTTCACAGAGTTGGATGCATTAAATAGGGATTAACATAATATTTATGACTGTACATTCCATGGGACTAATTGTATGGATTATCTCGTCAGCCGAGCTGTGGTTCTGTTGTCGGGGGTTTAGAGTGTATGCTATTGAATTCAGCCAGTAGATTTTGTAAGCACTACTATGAATTATTGTGAAGTTAGGTTAGGTTACCCTCCACCTATGCTATTTGCAAAATTCCAGCCCGTTTCCTCCAGTGTACAATCTGCCTTAGTGACATTTTATCATCAAAAAACAATCACCGGAAACCAATTTCGTTATTTAACCACCCTCAATTTGTAAATTGATGTAATTTCGCTTATTCGCACCACGGGAATGAATTTGAATATTGCTTCACAGCTGGCCACACACAAACGCTTAATCGCTTCACATCGAAGTGGGTAAATAAAAGTTATAATTGCTGTTTTACGATTCTCGCAGTTATAAAAGTGTAATATCCGGGAGAATTGGTGGTTTACCGACCTAATGTACGATCATAATGGACGAAATGAAAGCTCCAATAAAGCTCCTGTGCCTATCCACTTTAATATTTAGTATCTTCTGAATCTGGCTTCGCTTAAATAAATAAATAAAGGACGATTCACACAGCATCTAGCCAAGCTAAGCAAAGCGTGTGTTATGGCTACTAGAAAACTGGTAAGTATACATAATACAATAGGTACCTACATGACGTAAATATATATAATTTATCTATTTACATGACGTAAATAGATATGATTGATCTATTTACATGACGTAAATAAATATAATTTATCTATTTACGTCATGTACCTATTGTATTATGTTTTCTAATTTATACACAGGAAAAACCCAGAAGACCCGGAAAAAATATCTGCAGTGCAGATCGTACAAAATTTGTCCCGAGGCGGGAATCGAACCGGCTACCTTCCGCGTCGCGGTCACCGAGGCCGTCTAGCGTGGAAGTAAATATTATAATGTTGTTCTGGTGTTCCACATATTGATGTCAATTAAATAAATACCTACTGAAGGACTATTCACCCATCTTATCTAGGCCCAAACTAAGCAGAGCTTGTGTTATGGGTAATAGATTTCTGATTATATTTCATACAATACACTTCATATTTAAATAATATATTTTTTATACATAGAAAACAATAGATAGATACAAATATATCTGCAGATCGTACACACATTTACCCGAGACGGGAATCGAACCCGCAACCTCGGGCGATCGAATGTCCTTCGCCCGACACGCCACACAAGCGTCAAGAACACGTTAATAGTGATTAGAATCGATACACTGGATAAAAATACACCAGAAGTCAAACTAGGTTATCCAAAATAACTTGAAGCTCCCAGAATCGAATTCTGAATTAGTCATTCATTTCTCAACAGATGACTGTTATCCATTTTAGATTGCACTGGCATTCTAGAGAGCTGACTCACTTTGATACATTGTATTATGTATCAAAGTGAGTCAGCTCTCTAGAATATTGCGTAGAGTAGAACCTAGGTGTAATTTAATTAAAAAACCACTAGATTTTTTACTATACTACCTTTAGATAATAATTAATACGGATGCGTGCGGTTTTGCACGCGTTTTTCAAGTAGCCTATGTCCGTCCCCGGGATATTATGTACCTCACTGCCAAATTTCATTTTAAGCCAATTTGAGCTTTCAGCTCTATGGCGTGAAAAGGTAACAGACAGACAGAGTTACTTTCGAATTCATAATATTACTAGTTTCTGCCTACGGCTTCGCACGCTTTTTTTATATGGAAACGTTTTAAGGCCATTTATATCCAATGGAAACTGATTTATGGGATAAAAGTAGTCTACTATCTACGTTCTAGACGTCTAGATCTATGTTTTATTCTTTGGATAGAGAAGCACGGCAGGACTGAGCCTGGAGGAGGCTTTCACCACTCCAAGTGGTACTTCCACATAGCTATACACTATGTTTTATTCCAGGCCTAGAACTACCTGTAACCAAAATTTCAGCCCGATCCGTTCAATAGTTTTGACTATATAATTCAGTTCTTTGACACAACAAGTGCACTGCACATATGGGAATGGGAAATTGAGACAAATTTGTCGAATTTTTTTAGTAACATCTCGTTTGTATCTATTCCAAACCTCCTTCTTCAATGTCCTTTGATTTATTTTGGGTATCAATCGGATAAGTAAGGATCTATCTAATTTTCGTGGGGCATTGACTGTGTGCGTCCAGGCAAATAACACGAATCGCGTACCCAGACCATGTGATTACACCCACATTATATACCCAGTGGATCTTATTGGCCTGAATAAGGAAGCTTCTAGTTAACCCACACAGGGAAAGATGCGGTGTTCTGTGTATGCCAACATTCGGTAACCCGTATTCAGTGATCGAATCTTCCAAAGACACAGACATAAAATATCTTTCAACCTGCGTGTCCCGCACCGGCAAGTAATATCTTTATAAGTAGGTACTTTAATGTCATAGTGTATGTAAAGATATTTGAGTAATACCTCTAAATCATCATAATATTATTATGATTTTTAAAATAATTGTCTTCACGTGTAGCGCTCATGTAAGCTCAAAGTTTCTCTGAAGGATAGATTTCGTAATGAATACCTACATCCGACGGAAAACCAAAGTTATCGACATAGCTTAAAGAATTAGCAAGCTGAATTGGCAGTGGGCCGGCCATATCTCGCGAAGAACCGACAGACGCTGGGGTAAACGTGTTCTTGAGTGGAGACCTCGACTCAGCAAACGTATTGTAAGATGTTCTCCGGCGAGGTAGGATAACGATGCGAAAGACTGCAGGCAGATACTGGATGCGGCAAGCTGGGGAGGCCTATGCGCAGAAGTGGACTAATATAAGGCTGATGATGATGACGTGTAGCAGTAAAATAAAATGGTAATTTGGAAATCTGTGACTTAAAATTCTACAGTTATTATTTAGTTACTATGGAAACCAAACCTCAATTTATTTATCTGCAGCAATGAAATAGCTGATCTAAGGTAAACTTTCTTGGTTAGATATTTGCGCAAATATTCGCAAAGTGTCCATTCGCAGAAGTCTCAGCGGGGACGGGACGGGACCGATTCAATGAGACTGCCGCGAATGATCCATTATTTCTATAGAAAAGGAAACCTATTCAGACAGGAATTCATTCTTTCCAAATTGGATTTCGGTTAATCCTGCAGCTTGCAAGTCGACATCCGTATATTGTTGCAGAAGGAAGCCGTGTTCCAAATATACCTACTTAGGTATTGATTTTATAACAAAAACGTGGGGTGCTTGCACGCGGGGTGAATGACCCTGTCAGTGCAGATTGTCCCGAGCCGTATTGGTTGGGGTTCCGCGTCGCTAATGGAGTGTTGCCGGCTAAAATATGGCTCTTCCCCAACATACTCGTACGTTGAAAAACATTCGGATTTTGAGGAATCATTCCCGAAGCTAAATGTACCGTACATCCTCAGAGATAAATGATATACTGCCAACAGAGTCCTTTTTAACCCCGCGTAGCTTCTATGTGGGATAAGGCTTTTGGGTTTCGTTTCGTATTAGGCACAGTATGTATACCAATGCGACTTATGAATTACTGGGCTCGACGAAAATAGCGGTGTAAACCAGCAACAATATAGGTAAAACTAGTATTAGGTACTTTTAAATGGGAAAGTGTGTTTGTTTGTTTGTCCTTCCTTCACGCCCTAACTAAGCAACCAATCGGTTTGGGCAGAAACTAGTTAGATATTTATGCGGGGCATGAAAATCAAAAGTCATCATCTAAAAATTATATGAATACAAATTTTTTTTTACTAAAAATGCGAATGTTTATAAAATCTTTACCTACAGCTATGCGGAAAATATTGAAGTAACTGAGCTGAAATTTCGCATAAATGTAATTATTGAAGTAAAATGAAGATTATTTTAATCGCGGAAAAACGCGTGCGAAGCCGCAAGCGGAAACTAGTAGGTTTTTGGTTTGGTTTATTTTTTTTATCTGCCTACAGTCTATTTAATTTAAAAACTCCATTAAACTTTAAAAGAACAAAGATATTAATTGAAGTATCTATCCCGTTTGATAACGAATTTAAATTTTTGGACTTTGATTGCTGCGAGATTGGGGATCTCCTAAAATCTATCATTTTCCTCTCGATACAAATTAAATTTTGGTCAGGAATTGAACTTTGTTTTTTATAAATTGAAATTATATTATACTTTCGTTGAAGAGCGCATTTTGACTTGTGCGAGGATATAATATACTTAACTACATGCCAGGATACACATATAAAACTAGTCTAGACCCGCGGCTTAAGGTGCGTTTTTAAATTTTCTATGCAAGATCATTAGCACTCATTTAATTGATTTGGCGTTGTTCGTTCGGACACAACACATACTTACAAAAAAACAAGCTTGTGTTGCCAGCTCTTCGCATGGAAAGCAGTCCAGTTTAATAGATTTATCCATGATGAATCACACTTATATTATTCATATGAAAATTTGGATGTTTAGAAGGATGTATGGACGCCGAAACTACAGAATGGATCGGGCTGAAATTATGCATAGGTACAGGTATCTCTAGTTCTGGAATAAAACATAGGCTACTTTTTATCTTAGAAATCAGTTGTAATGGAATAGAATTAACCTTAAAAAATTTCCATAGAAACAGCGCGTTCGAAGCCGCGGGCAGAAACTAGTAAGGTAATTCAATATTTTTTTTTTCACCCGTAGAATTCCCTCGGCGCACTTCAGTAAACCCCACAGTCGGCATGATTTCTTCATCATTATTTTCAACTAATTTACACCAAACCCTAATAAAGTAAACCTTATGAAAATCCGTTCAGTACTAAGGTTTTGAGTTATTGTTATTGAACACAGAACTGTCAATAGTCTGTAATGCTCCTGCGTTGTCAAACCCTCTACCTATACTACTCTAGTCGCCAAAATCGTGAATTAATGAATGAACACTTTATTGCACTTAAAACAACAAATAACATCTTATATCTAAATATTACACATTAAAACTACAATTGGCGGCCTTATCGCTGACAGCGATTTCATTTTCATTTTTTTACAGTCATTGTGATGGTAAGACATATTTCTGAAATTACCAGTGTGTAATTTGGGTCCAACTTACGTCGAAACACGAAAAAATGTCGCACGGTGTTATATGTATCGACATATACTATAGATACCTGAAGGATGTTAAGCTTTATCAAATCAACACCATGTACCGATGTACATCAGTTTTTATAAGGCTCCAAATAATAAATAAAAACAAAAATATACTTTGCGTTAGCTTAAATTTCCAGATACGTAGGTATCTCCTAACAGACAACAATTTAAAGCCACTTTGAACGTACAGAGAATAAAGTGAGCCATTTCTTCCACAAATTGCCTTTTAAATATCTGCGTTCGTTTTACATAGAAGAGAGTTTTGCAGGATATGGCCCGCTTGCAGAGCAGCGACTGCAAGCGCTATACAGCTCTGTATGTAAATGTTCCCGTAATCTGCAGTCTCGAACAGACATCTATCGCCGGTATCGAGCCCTGAACTTTTCCTAAAACCTACTTACGATCGTATTACATACTCGTAGGTTGGTATACGCAAGTATTTTTCCAGTAAATAGCAGTGAAACTTCGTGACACATTTTTATGGAAGGACAAACTACTTATAGACAGCACTTTGTCTGGCGTTTGTGCCACTGAATCTTTGAAGTTATATGTCTTATTCATGAGGCAAGTGGATAAAAGGAGGTGAATACTTATCTCCATACATATTACGAGCATTCTGTGCCTTCAATTGGCAATTATTTTCGTCTAAATTTGCTACTTTAACAGCGTAGCTTGCTTGCGAACTGTCAGTCAACGCGGCCATTTTAACTCCTATCATTTATTTATTTAATTTTCGGAAAACTTACGACTAAACATAAAACAAGAAAGATTAAGTATATATATAAGGACGGCCATTGCGGCCAATTACAAGTTTTCATAAAGGACATCATTGAGGACCATGTCTTTTGATCTAGCAATGAAAATATCTACATTTATATTCGCTTTTTCAATTCGTGAGAGGTTATGTTATTTTATTCTGTATCCACTATTAGACAACGATAAAAAGCACCCGTTGTCGACGAATATGTGAGATGAGAAGGCCCCTTTTTGTTCCGTGGCTTTTCAAACGTGTGCAGAAGGGTCCTCAAAGGCAATCGCTATGCCATTCTATTTCACACCATTTCTGTAGGTTCACCAGGCGCCTTTTACCCTGATTTTGCCGACTAAAAGGAAATGGGTAAGTTCGAGTACGGAACAAGTTTTTGCCTTTGATTCGGAAATAAGTAGATATTTACGGGGGAAAACGGAATGTAAATCTAACCAACGAAAAAATACCACATTACGTTAGAATAATAATATGCCTGTAAGCGTAGTATTTTGTTTTTTATTGAAAAAATCTACAGTTATATACATAACTAGGTTCTGCCCGCGGCTTCGCACGCGTTATTTCTATGAAAACGTTTGGAGGTTATTTCTATCCCATGGGAGCTGATCTTTGGCAAAAAAAGTATGTTACTCTCCTTCCTTTTAACTAACTCTATGCCAAAAATTAAGTCGATTGGCTGCTTGGTTAGAGCGTGAACGAAGGAGAAACAAACACACTTTCGCATTTATAATATTAGTTAGGATAATCCTTTGTACACTATTGTACAGAGAGAATTTCACAAATTCCTTCGATATGTGACCCAAAACCGGAAGAAAACAATACTGTTTATCGACGAAATTACATAATCGATTTTCCTGTACAGGCTCTTTGTAAAACAAAGAGCCTTCTCTTAACATAATTCCGGACCCGGACACTCTAAATTCCAATTCTTTATTCCAAAGTGTTCGACACAAAACGAGAAAGGTGTCGCTATCTGTAGTTGTACTCTAGCCTAGCGTTTGAATAGCGCTAACGCAGTGTCAATGAACAAAGTAAGGCAGGTGTTGTTTTATCAGACGGCAGGGAACGTTGGCCTCACTTCCGCCCTTATCTGAGTTTACTTACCTTTGCTTGGGAACTGCAAGCGGCCGCGCCAATGAATGGAGCTTCAAGTGAATCCTCAAACATTGCACAGAATGTATTCGGGTGTAGTGTATTCGGGCCATATTTGGTATAAAGCGGAGAGATTCATGTAGACCTATATTTTTAAAGAATAAGCTGTTAACATTTCCATCACTGTATATTTTTGAGATGTTGAAATTTGTAAGGAACAACATGTCTTTATTTGAGAAGGATGAAAATTCTCAAAATAAAAGACAGATAGTACAAAAACCACTTAAGGTGCCTCAATTGAGATTAGAAGTATGTAAAAAGAATTGCTACGCAATGGCCATACGGCTTTATAATAAACTACCAAACGACATGAGAAATATGACAAATAATGAATTTAATCGTAAATTATATAATTGGCTCACTCAAAACAATTTTTATTGTATAAATGAATATTTGAATTTTAAATTTTGACATGTACCTAATAACTAATAATTTCAATATAATTTAAATGATCTAAAAACGTAGGTACTATATACTAACTGTCTAAACTAAATATTTGCACGACTACCAAGTCAAATATAGTGATACTTACTCTACTTTAATACTTTTACTAACCTATATTTAAGCAAATAAATACTATTTCATTTCATTTCAATGATTATAACAAGATGCGAAGTTTCGGAACTTGGAGTTTCGGAATCTACTATTCTATTTATACGTTTTAGTAGGTTGATTACTGGTTCTGTTAAGAGTTACGATGGGATGGTTGGATTTAATATTGAATTTTAATAATAATTGGCGACCGCAGTGGCGAAGCGAGCGAAGGCCAGCGACGCCGAAGATTGCGGGTCCGATTCCCGCCTCGGGACAAATGTTTATCCGAACTGCAGAAAGGGTTCGTTTGTGTTGGGTTTTTTCTATGTAGATACTTATAATAAAAATACTATGTTTGTAATGTATTGTATTAAGTAGGTACCTGGGAACTGCAAGTAGCCGCGGCAATGAATGGTGCTTCAAGTGAATCCTTAAACATTGCACAGAATGATTATAACAAGATGCGAAGTTTCGTAACTTGGAGTTTCGGAGTCTACTACTATTTTATACGTTTTAGTAGGTTGATTACAGGTTCTGTCAAGTGTTACGCTGGATTTCATATAGAACTTTACCGCATTACGATTTTCCATCACTAATAATAATTGACGATAGCAGTGGCAAAGCGAGCGAAGGCCAGCGAGGCAGAAAGTTGCGCGTTCGATTCCCGTCTGGGGATAAATGTTTATCCGAATTGCAGAATGGGTGTTCTATGTATAATAAAACAAACTAACTTTGTAATGTATTGTAGTAAGTCTATATCAGTTATCTAGTACTCATAATCAAAGCTCTGCTTAGCTTGGTCTAGATGATGCGCTGTTTGAATTGTCCGGCATTATTTTTATTTATTTAAAATCCGTAAGTTTTTTTTTTGTTTTTTTTAGACATTAAGACAATACGATGAATAATTTATTTATTCAATAATAACATTAATAACTCGTGTTAGAAGTTTGTTAGATATAAATGTTACTTCTTTACAGGCTATATTGCATATTGGTGCTCTATCAGTGAACGAAAGTTGCGTCATTGGCGCTCCGCATCTCGCATTAGTAGCCGTCGCACGTTTCGACTATACTGGACTCTGTCCTACGGATATGGCCGACTAATCTGAGGGTAGATGTGGTGGGCAGTGGAAATCACCATCTATAATGTCACAAGCACTAGGAAATCCTACTATCACTACACAGTATAAAACAAAGTCGCTTCCTGCTGTCTGTCTATCCCTATGTATGCTTAGATCTTTAAAACTACGCAACGGAATTTGATGGTTTTTTAATAGATTATTTCCTAATATTTTTTTAATATTAGTGATATAAGCAGGTACAAACCTTATTTGTGGTGGAAGACAACTTTTCATCTCTTGACGAGGGAATTCTTATCACAAATAAATATAAATATATATATATATAGATAAATATTTTTATCATAAATAGATAAGATAACGAACTTAAAACCCGGAACAAATATCTGCAAATCGTACACACAATTATCCCGAGGCGGGAATTGAACCCCCTGAGTCGCAGACGGACCTTCGCCCACCGCGCCACAGAGGTCGACAAAGGTAACAATAAGGTTTGTAGTTAACCCGCTTATATCCGTTATACATACTATGTATATACATAGCTTTCCCTAATATAAGTCGGCATATAGGGAAAGCTGGTTTGGAGAATTTTAAACCAACAGCCTATCGGCTGTGGGTTTAAAATTGAAGCTGTGTAACGTAAGAGTTAACTTGTCAAGTTGTCAAGCTCCGTAACGTGCGTCACTGGACGATGCAGCTCGTGGTTGGCAGGCCTTAAGGGTAAACAAGTCAACGGCGCGAACTCGTCGGTAGGCGAGGCTTAAATTTATAATTTGCTATATCATCTGACAGTGTGCGAAAGGGTGCGCTGGGGTGAAATGCACAGTGATTAATTCCTAAAACGAACGTGTAAAAAAATGTGAACAGACTTCTATTAAAAGGGCCTATAGAAAAACGATTGAGTGTATCTTTTCGAAATAAATTTAATTCAACTTTTTAATATCTAAACTATGCCGGAGCGGGCTTTATTTTAGAGTTTTCTTTCTGCGTATATAATTTATTTTCGCCCAAATTTGGGCTAAAATCTGCGTTGAAATACGAAAGCTTAGAGCCCCCGCCCCACGATGCTCGAGGTCGAACATCATCATGGGCCAGGAAAGTGTTAATTTAGGCACATACATATATGTATCATTTCCTTACGGTAAAAAAAACTCCTGTGATAATGTTATTGTTAATGTTACTGGATTCTTAATAAATGAAGAGTTAGGGTACTTAAATTATACGTATTATAAAGTATATTTTGGGTAATCATTACTAAACGCGATTCAGACAAAGTTAGCGAGGAGCAATGGAGGGGTGTAACATAAAAATGAAGTGTTCGAACCTCCTTGCTTAGGTGTGAGAATGTGATATTCAAAAGCGGTTTGATGTTCGTGAGTGCTATGGAACCTTCTGTACGAGCTTACCTACATATTTAACATTATACCCAACCGTTTTCGTTATTGTGGTAGAATCGAGGGGCAAA
Organism: Eupithecia abbreviata; assembly: GCA_943735965.1. NCBI lineage: Eukaryota > Metazoa > Arthropoda > Insecta > Lepidoptera > Geometridae > Eupithecia > Eupithecia abbreviata. The sequence goes on along the minus strand of OX030982.1, from coordinate 6,726,057 downwards.
CTTTCAAGGGTTTCCGACATCAACACAAAACCAACGCTGTTGATAAAATATTGGGTACCTACATACTGCGAGGTAAAAGACTCTACGTAATACTTTTTATTTTTATATAGTATATTGTACAAAGAATGCATATTATAAATATAATAGGATTTAAAATCACACTAATATTATAAATGCGAAAGTTTGGGTGGATGGATGGTTTGTTACATCATCACGCCAAAATTACTGAACAGATCAGGCTGAATTAAAATTTGCATTATATGTATCAATAAGCTGGAATCAAGCTTATGCTTCTTTATATCCCATAAAACTGTTCCCATAGGATATAAATAATCTTTAAACGTTTCCATAGACATAACGCGTGCGAAGCCTCGGACTGAAACTAGTCTGTATATATGTGTAAAAATAAATTGCTGTTCGTTAGTCTCGCTAACATTTAACGGGTTGACAGATTTGTTTTTATGTTTGCTCTAATACAGGGGTGTATCCACACTGTATATATCTTGTAGTTACTAGTTAGTAGGTACAAATTTTTGAGTAAAATAATTAGGAAAAAATATCCGATACGAACTTTCTTGTTTAGTGTCTTCATTACGCGCAGCATAAATTACCTACTCACGCATTCGACTATGGAGGAAGAATCACCCTTATTATAAACATCAAACAATCACCAAGATGGTATTTTCAGTTCGATTTTTAAAAACAATTTCAAATGAAATGTTATGTTTTTGTATAATATTCGCCATCATAGAATGCGCGGATATAAATCTTAAAAAGCGCTACTCCAACCAAACTATAATTATTATTAACTCTGACAGCCAGGCGGCAATACTAGCTTTGTACTCGAAGGTCATCACGTCCAAGCTAGTTGAGGATTGTCTGTCACGACTCAACGCTCTGGGCTCGAATAACAGAGTCCTCTTATATTAAGATGGGTTCCGGGACACGCAGGAATCAACGGCAATGAGTGTGCCGACGAACTCGCGCGTTCCGGTGCCAAGGGGACTCAGCTGGGACCCGAGCCGTTCTGTGGCATACCTAAAAGCTTGGCGCACAGAACACTCCTGGGATCCTGCCTCGAGGAATCGCACAAGCTCTAGAGCAACTGCTCGGGTATGGATCATTCAAAATCTCTGATAAAAGCTTTCGAAAGTCGGTATACCAACCGAATCCTAGCGCTAAGCAGAGGTAGCCTTCGCATCATGACAAGAGCCCTAACTGGACACTGTCGCCTTAACAAGCACGTGTTCAAACTAGGGCTAAGCGACACTCTGTGGCGACACACAATCTTACAGATTTTGTGAGGAGGCGGATGAAACGCCCCTCCATCTGCTAAGTGAGTGTGGAGCACTGATGCATAAACGCAGCATCCATCTGGGCAGCAATCTGCATAGCCCTGACGAGCTGCAAGACATCACCCCGTTGAAAATCCTACAGTTCTTAGCAGCTGCAAGGGTTAGTGGCGCGTAGTTCGCCACTAACCCTTGCAGCTGCCACGGCTTCGGGGCTGAAACGTAAAAGTGGCGATCACAATAGGCCTATCATAGCCGCTGTGATACGAAAGCCAACCCAAGCAAATGAAAAAAAGAAATGTTTTTGTAAAATAGAATACCAAAAAGTCGAGTCTTTATGTAAGGTAAGAGGATGAATGTCTTGTACTGGCTGATGATTTCAGATAAAAATTAAAAAGAAAAAATACTTTCAATCCCTAGGGCGTACTCAAGTGCACGGCACTAAGCTTCGCTAGATTTTCACACTTTTTAAGTCAGAGAAGTGAAAATATGAACTACAACATCTGTTTGACTAACTTCCTTCTAACTGTGGTTCCTTGAATCCATTTAGTAGTGCGTCGTCGTGGTAAAATAACTCGGCAGGCGCCAAGTATGAAGCTGTACAAAGTACTAAGTCGACATTCGAGTATTGAGTTACACTATACCCACCGTTAATTACATTTCCACTACCGTAAGGTTTATTTTAATTTATTTACTTTACTATGTCGAGGCTACATGGTAATAGTATTGAATTTGAAACGTTGATAATGTTTTTTTTCCTAGCTGCAATGTTAATCTCTCAAGACAGAAGACTCTGAATTTAATAAAGAAATATGGAAATCAATGATAATGATACTCTCCGGTTCACATCGCCATTTTACTTGCAAAACTCTTTATTCTTAACCTCTTTTGAAAAGTATGCGCTGTTCGTCGTAATATCTAAGCTATAAAAAACTATCTCGCACTTTTTATAGCGACTTTTATGTTTGCAGTAACCGACTACAATCAACAACAACTAATAAAATTGCGTGAATTGTCTTCTCTTGTTGTACAGGGTGTCTCTGTACGAAGTTAAGTTATTCCATCTAAGGTAGGTTAACTTGCCAAATAAAGAAGTCAAACTCCAGCTTCAAATACTTTGCTGTCCTAAAATGGTTTTACGTTCGTTGTTACGATCTTTTACACCTTTTTTAACGTTGTCGTTAACTAAGTATTTAACCTAGGGCTGGTTTTGCTTTGTTGTTTAAGAAACGATTGCTTGTAAAGCATTTCACAGGGAAGTTTAGTAAATTTTTCAAGAATATTTATCATATTCCGGGACACTCTATCTTTTAGGGTCTTTATTCTATACTGAACTCAGTTACATGATAGGGGTTGTGTTTGACAGTTTATGATATCGGTTTTTTTTACCACCTCGTAGGCGTAAATTTGTACCTGCTAGATATACGACGGCCTTTATCAAGCGAGATTTTACTCTGTAAAATATGTAACAATATAAATTTTCTGTCAAGCAATTTCAAAAGTTACAGGGGAAATGAATAGTGCTGGACAATTCACACAGCATTATCTAGCCCCATGGTAAGCAGAGCTTGTGTTATGGGTACTAGATAACTGATATACATAATACAATACATTACATAGATAGATATTTTTTATCATACATAGAAAACGACCAGAACACCCGAAACAAATATCTGCAGATCGTACACACATTTGTTCCGAGGCGGGAATCGAACCCGCAACCTCCTGCGTCGCAGGCGGACCTTCGCCCACCGCGCCACATAGGTCGTCAAATATTTCATCAATGACTATTTACAGCTATTACAGATAACCCCACGCAAACGAAAAAACAGTGGTGTAGCTAATAATCCTTTTCAAGCGTGTAAAAGTAGGCATCATGTAGGCAACTTACATTTTCTAACTCTGAAGGTAAAAGTTAGACAGCGTGAAATGTTCTAATGATTGGTTATTTGGCTCACGACGACGTCGCATATCGTTGACAGTTAAGTATTCATGCTCTAGCATAGGAAGCATTAACTAGAGCATAAAAAGTAACTGCTGACAACTAAAAAGTGGCCAGGAGGGGCCTGTACATATGTAGGTATGTTAGTGTTAGTGTTGTGTGTTAGGATACAGAATCCAAGTTGACTTATAACGGAATAATTACCATGATCATTCATAAATATACTATCATACATAATTATGCTAAATATCCCGTTATAAATACACAAAAAAACATTTCTACCGGCTAATATCCCGTTAATTACCATGATAATTTCAAAAGGATTTAGAATTCTATATAGCTCCTTTTACGCTGATATGTAAAAAGACTAAAATTATCTGATAAATTATATTATGAAATTCTCACCTCATCAGGTTCAGTTCTCTCCTTAAAATGATCAACCTGAAAGGATCAACAAACCCTTGCATTTTAAATATGACTTTCTAAAGATTTTGGCCTACAATTATGTAGAAAGTCTTACCAAAGGAAATAATGACGCCCGCCTTTCGCGCAAAAAGAAAAGTTTCTGTCCTAAATATGAGGAAATATTACTGAATACAACGAAAACGAATTTGCTACAACAGTAAAGTCTTCGTTATAGCGATACCACTGTACTGTATATTGCGACTTCGTGTTGAACTCTAATCTTGGAATGACTTAAGCATGAAACTTTAACCTAGTTCGTTTCGAAACAACGACCTCTTGATACTGGTAGCACTTGAAAGTGTATTTCCAGACGTAGTTCTTTGTTAGTATACGCAAACTTATACTTTCCGCAATAAGAGGTACACCCTAACCTTATGCATGACTAGTCTTTGCTCTACAGTATCTTACATATATACGTTACTTTTTGAACGACGTTTGAGCGGGGCACTTAATCAACGCATTTATGTAGGTACCTAGCTCTAAGCCTGGGCTTAAATATAGACAAATTTTTCCCATATCCCATAAAACAGTTCCCATGGGATAGAAACAACCTTAAACGTTTCTATAGCGTGCGAAGCCGCGGGGAAAACTAGTGAAGTGATACAATTTACAAATATAACCTAGTTTCAATCGTAATTACTTCCTAGTTCAAAAACATTTCTACCGGCTAATATCCCGTTAATTACCATGATAATTTCAAAAGGATTTAGAATTCTATATAGCTCCTTTTACGCTGATATGTAAAAAGACTAAAATTATCTGATAAATTATATTATGAAATTCTCACCTCATCAGGTTCAGTTCTCTCCTTAAAATGATCAACCTGAAAGGATCAACAAACCCTTGCATTTTAAATATGACTTTCTAAAGATTTTGGCCTACAATTATGTAGAAAGTCTTACCAAAGGAAATAATGACGCCCGCCTTTCGCGCAAAAAGAAAAGTTTCTGTCCTAAATATGAGGAAATATTACTGAATACAACGAAAACGAATTTGCTACAACAGTAAAGTCTTCGTTATAGCGATACCACTGTACTGTATATTGCGACTTCGTGTTGAACTCTAATCTTGGAATGACTTAAGCATGAAACTTTAACCTAGTTCGTTTCGAAACAACGACCTCTTGATACTGGTAGCACTTGAAAGTGTATTTCCAGACGTAGTTCTTTGTTAGTATACGCAAACTTATACTTTCCGCAATAAGAGGTACACCCTAACCTTATGCATGACTAGTCTTTGCTCTACAGTATCTTACATATATACGTTACTTTTTGAACGACGTTTGAGCGGGGCACTTAATCAACGCATTTATGTAGGTACCTAGCTCTAAGCCTGGGCTTAAATATAGACAAATTTTTCCCATATCCCATAAAACAGTTCCCATGGGATAGAAACAACCTTAAACGTTTCTATAGCGTGCGAAGCCGCGGGGAAAACTAGTGAAGTGATACAATTTACAAATATAACCTAGTTTAAGTGACCCTTTAAAACCTACCGTATTCATATTTTTCATTAAAATGTCTTTAAGATAACATCAAAATTGATCTATGAAAGTACAATTTCCAGCCATTAGCGTACCTCACGCAAGCAATCAATCTACCTACCTTTAATGTAGGCCGCAGATGCGATGTGTCGGGACCACTTCTGATTATGAATAAATCAATCCCTGTTACAATTTCAGAGCGCCGTGTATACAAAACAAGACTATGCAGACATCGTAGGTGTGTTGCATATACATATTGTGCTATTTTCAAGGGTTAGGAACTTTTGTTCGTACAGTTTTTACAACTTCGAGGTTCTCGACTCGGCTACGTTATGATCTTTTAATATACGCTTCTACGAAAGTATATATTATGAGGACTGGTTTGTTATGGGTAGATGAGTAAAAATAAGTAGAAATAGATTCAGATCGTTGAATATTGTGGAATCGTAAAGGAAACGTAGTCAAATCGACACCGGTACGTAGAGCTTGCCGGGATTCACAGGATTTATGAGGCAATATGTTTAACGTCTAGTACGGGAACCCTCTCCGAACATAACGGGGCTGTTACGTAAACAGATTGCCCGCGAGCAGCGCGGCCCAGCGACGTCCCAGATACCAGCCTACGATTCCTACACTTACCTACGACTTTATACCAAATCGACGGCGACATTTTGCTCTCTGTAAACCTTTCGGCATTCGAAAGGCTCTACGGGCGATACGATAACTATTTCCGAATAAACGGCGTTCTGTTGAGATTTTGTACGATTTGTGTGTGCGAAGCATTCCACTTTCAGCGAGAATTTTCTGAAAACCGATCGCAGTATCGACGTTAGAGTAAAGTTCAGCACTGTTTAATCTTTGGCTTTTTATATTATTATATGCAGCTTAAATTAACTTAAATAGATTTTACGTTAAACATCAGAGAGTCCAATTACAGATATTTACGTATAGTGACAATAATATAACTATATAGGTAACAACGACGACCGATGTGGCGCGGTGGGCGAAGGTCCGCCTGCGACGCAGGAGGTTGCGGGTTCGATTCCCGCCTCGGAACAATTGTGTGTACGATCTGCAGATATTTGTTCCGGGTGTTCTGGTTGTTTTCTATGTATAATAATAAATATCTATCTATGTAATGTATTGTATTATGTATATCAGTTATCTAGTACCCATAACACAAGCTCTGCTTACCATGGGGCTAGATAATGCTGTGTGAATTGTCCAGCATTATTTATAAAAAAAAATAAAAAAAATTAAAAACACCAACATGTGGACATACGTAAAGAAACAAGAGCTCAAACACAATGACGTTGAATAAAAGAGATTAGCAATAAACTATGTACCTGTAGATTGTTTGCAACAGTCTACAGAGAGCTCAATCGTTTCAATCGTAATTACTTCCTAGTTCTAATACATATGTTTCTATGTTTTCATTGTAACTTTCTTGATAAAGACATAAACTATATTCATTAAGTTAATGTAAACCTAAGTACCTACGTTACCACTACTCATTCCAGGGGAAAATGAGGGGAAATTTTCACTACAAAGAGAATAATGCTTTCACAAAATATAGAAACATTTTTTTTATATAAACTGATGTAATGTGACAATGCCCCTATACAGCAGCATTAATTTAAATCATGATTTAAATGTAAATTTAAAATTATTCTTCTTCCTTACATTATTTCATTGTATTTCACTTGTATATTATTTAATTTTGTACAATATTTTTAGTATAGTTTGACAATGCCCTTATACAGCAGATAACTTTGACATTTTATCTAATTTATTTTTCATTTAACTTATACCATTATTTATTATCTGTTTTATTGTGACAAATTATTATAAATGAATTTATTTTAATTTTTTAAGAAGGCATGTCTGCTTTTTTTGCACAATGTCCTATGGTGTTTCCTTTGTCAAAAGTTAGTGTGTGTTAAAATAAAAATGTAATTTATCTTTTAAAATACTATATAACGACATCAAATGTAACATTATGTACCTACGGTGGAAATAAATAAACTAAACTAATACATGTTTCTGCTAGGCTCATCTAGATGATCATCATCAACCTATAATAGTCCAATGCTGGACATAGGCCTCCCCTAATGAGCGCCATAGCGCCCTGTCTTCAGCTTGCCGCATCCAGTATCTGCCTGCAGTATTTTTCATCTCACCTGGTTACTTTTAATCAACGAAGCAACATTTATATTTTATATTTTGTGTTTATTGTTTTGCACCCTTTTAACGAGTTTTCATAATTACATTCGAAATCGAGAGCATCAAAAATCATTTACAGGGGAATCGTGACATTATTGAGGAACATGTCGTAAAAAGGAAAATCGTCGAAGAAAACTCAATATTCGCGAGATCGCTTCAATAATAAAATAGCGAAAGCTTACAAAGTAGATACCAATGTTGGTAAGCCTGTTTGCTTGCTTGATTCAATACACCTTTACATTAGGACAGGATAATGTAATTTATGTAAGTAAATTTCTAGCTGTACGACTTTTCAACCGACGAAAAAAAACGCTCATCCGTTTGTTTTTCTGTTTCTGAAAATTGTTGTCTCATTTTGATGATTCTCTCACATTTGTATAGAAAATGATCCTGAGATGACTTAACCCCTATTTCGGCGCAGGGTCATGGAGGTAGTCTTATTTTATTCTTAATATCACCTATTAGTGCCACTTACCCCCATGATAAACTACTTTATTTGCCGTTTGTTATTCTATGCCTGTATTTTGTACCTGTGTCTAAATAAATATTTTTTCGATTTTTCGATTTTTTAATAATTATAGATGGTCAGTACCATAACAATTGAATGGCCGAGGGATAACTATTTGTCCCATAAAATTTGAAAAAGTGTAAATGTTAAGAAATTTAAATGAATGCTCGACAATTCACACAGCACATTATCTAGCCCCAAGCTAAGCAGAGCTTGTGTTATGGGTACCAGATATCTTATAGATAATACGATTATTACGAGTACAATATGTAATATACCTATATACGTTGATAGATATTTTTTATCATATATGTAGGTGCAAAGAAAATACCCAGAACATCCAAAACAAATATCTGCAGATCGTACAATCATTTGTCCTGAGGCGGGAATTGAACCCGCGACCAATTGCGTCGCTGGCGGACCATCGACCACCACACCCCGCGCCATAGAGGTCGTAATTTTGTAAGTCAGTTTTCAGATTTCGTGAAAAATAAACCATTCGATCAACAAACTTGCTAGACTCTGTCATGCATAAAGTTATTTCCAATGTTTCTAGACGTTTCCATGTAAAATTAGGTACATATATTTGGTAAGTTTAACAAAGTGAATCATGGTTCGATCCATCACTGCATGTGACATTGAGCTCTACGGGTACCGGCCATGCATAAGTAATGTGATCGATCCGAAACTCGAAGTCTCAATGTAGAAGTTAATTACCCTTATTTAAATATCTCATAAATACTAAAGTTAAAGGTTTCTCTGAAGCTTTTACTGCTGCAATACTTACAGTTACTGTTTCCTGTCAAATCAATGTACCTACCTACCTACTAGTGGTTTCTTTTTAAGCTAGACGCATCCAGCATCTCCCTGCAGTCTTTCGCAGGTCGTCATCCCACCTGGTCGGAGGGCGTACGGCGTACGTAAATTCTTATATTTGTGGGCGACTACCCACAAATATAGGAATTTATATTTTTTTTTAATACGAGTATTAATATTAAAAGAAAACTACTTAGTAATACTTTGACCTAACAATCGAAGTAGGTATTATTTTGTATTAATTAATAACCACCATTGTTGTACTGTACCCTTAGTTTTAGTAAATTTGACGACCGATGTGGCGCAGTGGGCGAAGGTCCACCTGCGACGCAGGAGGTTGCGGGTTCGATTCCCGCCTCGGAACAATTGTGTGTACGATCTGCAGATATTTGTTCCAGGTGTTCTGGTCGTTTTCTATGTATAATAAAAAATATCTATCTATGTAATGTATTGTATTATGTATATCAGTCATCTAGTACCCATAACACAAGCTCTGCTTAGCTTGGGGCTAGATGATGCTGTATAAATTGTCCAGCATTTTTTTTTTTTTTTTTTTAAATACCCCCTAAAGAAAATTGAAAGCATACTTAAATTATAGTTTATCTATAAGTGGATTTGTGAATTTTTAAGAGAAAATAAATATCTCAAGCCTTAATGTAGGTAATTGTAGGTACCTACCTACATTAAGGTTTGAAATAGTACGTATGCACTAAATTTATTAGTTAGGTACATAGACCCATATTTCTATTTACCTACAAATATGAATTTCTTGCGGTCAAACTATTCTAAATAATGTGTTTTCGAATAATAAATCTAAAAGGATTTGCGAAATACTTTTCACAAATTGGTGGTGCGTCAAATTCAAAATCATCCATCATAAGCAGAATTTATATTTAAATCCCCAACTAGAATAACTGTGTTTGAGGAATATTAAACAGATCAAAAATATTGAATTTGTTAGTGCGTTGTAGGTAAGTATAAGTAATTCATTTTATCTGTTTGAAATTCAAGCAACATTCACAAAATGAAATAAAATGGCCTGTAGGTTAGAAAGGGCAAGCATCACACTAGGTACAGTCGACGTTATAAAGATCTAAGCGTCCAGCGTAGCCAAAAATATAGGACTTTCAAAAACTTTAATTGTATACGTAAAAGCTACAGATAACGTGAAGTAATTTACGGTGCACTTTGTTGACATTTGGCTTAGGCTGTTATAAAATATATAGTTATAGTAAAGCTATAATTTTGGCTAGGCGTTTATGTTGTAGTAGCCGTCTGGTGCTGGCATAGAATTTGCACCACCCTAATTCTTCCCGTGGGTGTCGTAAGAGGCAACTTAGGGACATCCACCCAGGAGCGACCAGCAGTACCTACTGCGCAACAATTTACCACCGAACTGCGATCCCCAACCCGCATGTCCAGCATGGGGAATACCCCCATGAGACAAAAGCCAATAAGATGCTTATTAGGGGGTGGCCTGCGTTCAGCAGTAAATCAATATAGACTGTTGAAGTGAGGTCAGAAATATGTTACTTAACTAGGTTAAAATGTACATCAGTCTAAATATTAAAATGTACAGTCTAAAAGGTATAGTCAGCGTTAAATAAGATTTATTGAACGCTGACTGTACTTTTTAGTCACATTTTAGTACTAGACGTCACGCTCTTAGCAATGCTTGCTCCTTTAACCTACAGAAGTAACATTGCGTGACCGGGCGGAGGTAGGAAGATTCTAATTTTGATTAGCGAGTTGCGTGGCTATGGCTGGCGAGCCTTGCACCGGGTGATTTACTTCCAGGCCTTCCAGCTGATGTTTATTCTGCAGCTTTATTATAACAGCATAAGGGTGAATTTCGTAAAGCAGCGATAGCAGGAGCGGAAGCGGTAGAAGTTTTTGATAGTTTTCAATAGGAAGTATTTTGCGGAGGGATTTTTAAACTTATTTCATGTTATCATTATATAAATCCTGACTGACAGAATCAGAACTATTTTTGTACATAAATTGACTATTTATCTCATACTCAATTCAATTCATTTAAGTATCTTTTGACACAATAAAGATGTTCTTACATACATAAGTCACAATATATTTGTAACTTATAATAGCTAATTAACAACAACCTTAGCTTCAGTACCTATGACATCAGGACATATTTTTATTTTTATCAGCCAAAGCTTCGTCAATTGTATAATAACTCTTATTCAATATAATTCTTTTAATAAATACAAGTAGTTCAATGTCAGGTTTGTTTTTAAATTCTAATATCCCAACATGTCCACAACTAGAAATCCGTATGTATGTACCTACTTAAGTCACCATACCGGATATTATAAATAAAACGATCTGAATTATTAATTTTATTTTCAAAAAGAAGTAATAAAAATGAAACTAGCTCATGGAATGTTAGCCTAAATTATGTCTAGACCCATATCATACCTTAGCTTAACTTAGGGCTAGATGTCGGCGTGTGAATTGTCTAGCAATATGTAATTATTTATTTATTATACTTAGCGGTGAGAAAAGGGATGGACCAAAAATGCGTATGTCATGAGGTCTAGTCAAAGCCAACGACCCTACATTTGTCAAAACCGGACAGCCAACTGAAGTAACAGACACCCAGACACCCCAAAAATATTAGGTACCTCTCTCTCCGTTGTAATAAATATATAAATGCACCTTAACCCTTATGATTTATAACGGAGATGCAATTCGCAATAAATTAAATGCACTAGCATTAATAATTTTCTCAAGGAACGCTAACAAGGCCCATGAAGTGTAGAAATGCAAATCAAAATGTTTGCAAGACTCTGACGAGGTCACTGAAAAAAAGTAGATTTATTATTAAAATTTATTCGACTAAACACTCATTATTATTATAAGTTTACCTATATATATGTATGTATGTTTTATATATCATTTTATCGTACTAAGAAATTAGGAGATAGAGAGTGCACCTGTGATTGCACAGTTGTGCACTTTCATATGTCCTGCGCAAATGTGTAGTCTGTATTGACTATTGAGACTGGCCGCCATGGGCGAAATTTGGCTAGGAGGCTATCATCACCATCATTATTCAATGTAGGCTAGGCACTAAGGAGTTAAACAGTATATAGCAGTTAATTGTGTTGGGTGCACAATGTGCACAAGTTTAGCAAGTCGAATACACTAGTTGACGGCGCGAACTCTTGGATAGGCGAGGCCTAAACGTATGCTATTATTTCACCTGACATAATGCTTATCAGGGCCTGCGTCCAGCAGTGGACCAATATAGGCTGTTGAAGATGAGGATTGTGCGATAGGGAGCGCTTGGATGAAATGAACATTGTTTCATTCCTAAAACGGCCGCATAAAAATATGTGAACAGACCATTTTTTAACATTTTTTGTGTACCATTTGAATATAATTTTATTTAATTTTTTTAAATAGGTACCTAAACTATGTCAGAAGAGGTTTTTTGAGGTGTACCCGCCTCGGAACAATTGTGTGTACGATCTGCAGATATTTGTTCCGGGTGTTCTGGTCGTTTTCTATGTATAATAAAAAATATCTATCTATGTTATGTATTGTATTATGTATATCAGTTATCTAGTACCCATAACACAAGCTTTGCTTACCATGGGGCTAGATAATGCTGTGTGAATTGTCCAGCATTATTTATTATTATTATTTATTATAGATAATGGCGAGTTAAATTAATATTATCCTTTTGGATGGTCAAAATCAAACAGTGTAGTAGTTACCGCTCCACGTTTGAATGGGAAGATGAGCGACTTATTTGACCTTAAGGCCAGGATATTTGAGCGCAGTAGGCATTTAACGATACTTCCCTCCCCGCGTGGCAAGTCGCGCAAATACAAACTTCAAATGAACTCGCTGACCTCGCGCCGCGCCGCTCGCGCCACGCTGTCGTGCACAGTATAATTTGTAACAGTAGTTTAACTCCAATGTAGCAGTCCCTAAATGCGAATTTATTAATTATAAAATATGAAAACAAGTTTAAGTAAGATTACATAGTTTTTTCAAATGACCAATTTTGTTTTAAAGTTTGTAGTCTTTAGATAAATAGTACTTAAATAAATAAAAGTACTAAAGTCATTTAAAACGGGATATTTACCATGATTTGATTTTTGAGTTATCCAATATTTCGGCACAGTTTCATGCGCCATGATCACGGAATAACTGAAGGCACTGCGACTGCGAGTAAGTTTTTATGGGCAGACATACCGATCTACCCTCATTTTTTGTCTTTTGCTACGAACGTTACCACTACCACCGGTTTCATTATTATCGAACGCAGCTCGAAGCCGTTTTAAATGACTTTAGTGTTGATAACCATGATAGTTTCAAAAGTTTTAAATAAAAGTAATAGTAATAAAAATAAAAATTTATTTATTAAATAACACAAATAGCTTTATTTAAAATGTAGAAGACAGTTAGAGGCGGGCGATGTCACAGGTAGTGTTTGCACTATTCGTTTAATTTTACTATTCGATAAAATTAATATTTTTAGCGCTAAATATTCGAATATTTTTTTAACATTGATTGAAAATAATACAATATCGATTCAACACACACAAGAGCAGCTAGACTGGGGTTTGGTCTGATTGCAGCATCATTTTATTCAAATAAAATCAAGAATTTTAATGAGTTTTATAGTTTCTTAATAAAATAACACATTTATCGTTTTAAAGAGTAAACTTCGGTTTACCCTGTAAGCCGTGTCCACTTAGACATGGCAAAGCCCGACACAGTGACAAAAAATAAGATCGACTTTATCATGGCAGATAGCAAGCACATATTCAGAGATGTCTCAGTGATCAACAGGTTCAATGCCGGATCTGATCCTGTTAATATCTGCAGAGTTACTGCACAGCAGTATGCCATAAGACATAACACTATGGAAGTAGCTGAAATAGACTAGTCTAGAAGTATCAGCGTCTGTAAGGTGACGGATTTTTTTGACGGTATACGCCGCAGAACTAAGTCTCTTCGATAGCTTATCTATGTGCGGGTCCCATTGATGTTTATTATCTAACTAAGGTGATTCTAACGTTTCTCCTTTTACGTTAACATCAGCCTTAACTTGTTTAACATTAGGTAAAATAAATGTAATATATTTCGTTTTTGTTTCGTTATGTATATCAGTGGGTGTGTGTGTGCTGTCACACAATTGCGGTTCGCTTCGCTCAACGTAATTCGACCCCGCCGACGTCAGATTCGAAATCCTCATCCTCAAATTAGTCGAAAAAACTTAGTCTGTTCTCCATAGTCGTATTGCGGCTCGCCTCCACCCGAAAAAAAGTTAAAAAATAGGCCAATTTTTTTTTTTTTTTTTATAAAAAAGGAGGGTCTAAAGGGGCGAGGGAATTTCTTTTTGAATTCGTAATTACTCGACTTTCTCTATATGATTGTGAAAAAAATTGTTTTCTAAGTTGCGTCGTTTGGGAGATATCAAAAGGGGGGGGGGGGGGGGGTGAAAATAGGAGCGAGAGAGGGATGTTTTTTTTTCTCCAATACAAAAGAAACCTTTTATATTATACCGCAATAAACACCCTATCACGACGGCATCTGGTAGCAACCTCAAAAGGGGGGTTCTGGGGGGCCAAAGGGGGCAACAACTTTTTCAATCAATATCACTAGTACCCCTCTATACAACCCCTTGAAAAATAGTAGTTAATATGACTCCGTTTGGGACCCCCTCTACGGGGGGGGGGGCAAATCTCAAAAAGTCGGAATTTTTCCTAGGTCACTCCGACACCCCCTACACGATTCCGCAAAAAAAAAAAAAAACCTCCACCTTTACCATCAAGGAGAACAATTATGTCAAACAGGTTGTGACGTCACAGGCAATCCAGCTAAGGAAGAAAAAACGACAATATATATATTTTTTAAATCCTAGAACAAACGTTGACCCCCTCGATGTCCAGAATCACCCCTTTTCGGCTTAGTAGATCCTGTCCGTGGCACCCTGTATTGTAAAGCCCTAGAACCTTTTTATTTAATCGAGTACCTAGTAGGTAGTTAATTACTGTTCACTTGCTGTTTTTTTTAAACGTGCCCTTGTATCTTGGCATCGATGAGCTGCAAAGTTAAAAATGTACTGAACAAAAATGATCATACAGTTGCGCTACTGTTATGTCTGTACGCTACCCTCCTTTTGTTGACTGTTTTAGGTAGTTGATAGTAAATAAGTATATGTAATATATATAACCTTATTTCTATTTTAAGATTTCGTAGTTTTCGTCTGGATACTTTTTCATTTATTTGCCATTTTTTAATTATTTCTTAAACGGTAAATCGATCGATTCACGGGGGGTACTGGGAGCCGGCAAGAGCGACACAGGTCCTACCTCAACAAGGCCCGGCGGGCTACTGAAGCAGGCCGCTTGAGCGCGGAGTACTTATATTCTATAATTATTCGGTTTAAAAAAATTAAAATTTGTTTTGATAAAAACTAACCGGAGAATGCCCTTCTAAACTTCGTTGCCTATTTTCTGGCATATTTTTTGAGAGTACAACGTTTATACACTTGAAGTACAACAAGAAACCAAATAAAAACTAACCTCTTTTCGAGATTTTTTATCATCAGGTGAAGTGATAAATATCGTGTTTTGAACCGTAGAATGCTCTATAGTATATATCCAACTACAACATATATTTTTTTCCGATCAAAACAAAGGATATTTGATGGTTTAAAACTGAATCTAAGATTGCATGATTTCGAATAACGGGGCCTTAAGTTGGGATGTGCATTAAAAGCCTCGAAACTGAATGAATAGTACTGCGAGTAAACACCAAATCGATCGGTCGGTGCAATAAATAGTACAGCCGCCCGAACGTAGTATTTGCGTTTAAAGTTCATCTAGGTACGATTACTTGCTATTTGCGATGAGAGATTTATCTCCGAAAATAAACTCGAACCGAGCAGCTTTCAGTTTGCACTTAATGTGATATTTTCCTTAGTAAAAGTAGAAGGTTACTGAAAATTTAAAGACCACTTTAGATGTTTCCGTTTGTAACTTTGTTACGTTTACGTTAATCCACATAGTTAACTCTAAGTGAGTCGCAAAAATTATCAAAAAATAAATTCAAAAAAATTGTCGAACTATCTATATCCTTTGTAAATAAGCTTACTACAAAATATCAGATTATCTATCGAGCTAGACGATAAAAAAGCTTGCGATGAGTTTTGCTCCAACTCGAACAACCTAACAAGGTAAAGGTTTCTTATTAGCTTCTTTACCTTTAATTTGATAGAAGTGAACAAAAAATTAAATCAATAAGAAGGTCCCGTATGGTGTAAAGGAGATAAAGCACTTTGATATTTGATAATTGTGGCACAAAGGTTTTAACCTGAGTTAAAAGCATAAGAAATAAATGCAATCTTTATTATTATTTTATTATATTATAATACATACAACCTTAGAATAAGATAGCATTTATTTCTTTAGATATAACCCATACATCTCTAAACCCCTTAAGGATTAAAGCACTTTAACATTAAATCCCTATAGGTGTTACCGGCGTACAATTTTATAAAAACCTAATTAAAAGATTTAGATATATTTTATGATAATCCTATTGTTTTTATAAATAAGCTGCAATATTTTAAGAGGCAGTGGAGAATTAAAATTGTTTACTCGGAACAACGAATTTCCGGTTATAATCTAGGTATATTTTATTTTTAAGTCAAACTCCCATTTTTAAATCGATTGGACAAACAAAAAACTGTTTAACTTCTATAATAAGTTATAAAATTCTCTCAAATCAATTGTTCATATTATTTCTAGGCTAAGTAACAGTTGTGCTGTGTCTAGCCATAGAGTTACAGTGAGCTAGCTACAGACTGTTGCAAACAATCTAGAGGAGTTCAACTGCTTCATATCAATACCAGTCGGAAGCGTCCCCAAGACGCCTGTATTGCCCCGCTGTAAGACAATGCTGATTTGCTGCGCTAGATACTCACCAGCTCTCGGTGTCACGCGTCGCTTCATCCAGATGCTCAGATAAATTTTACCTACTCAGGTTCGTATATACACTTTTTACAGATTGACGCCTTTGTTTTTGCTCGCAATGGGCGGGTTAGGTTCTTTAGTGTTTCTATGTGGTTATCTGATACACCTTATTATTATTACCGTGAAACATCCAAACGGCTGAAGCGATTTTGATAGACGAGGTATCAAATAATCGTAAAATCACAAATAATATGTTATTTTTGGTTTCTTTTTTTCTTTTGTGAAAGTATAATAAGTTTTTTAGTATAGGTATTAAGTTTTGCTTTTGGTACCGAACTATTTGTGTGCGAATCGACACTCGGCCGTTAATATTCTATAGGTACTACAATACTTACACTACAATAAAATTAGAATTATAGTGTTTAATTGAAGTATTATTATGAACATTACGTATTAATTAAATAAGAATTTATCTAGTCAGGTAAAACCAATAAATTCACCGCACTATGTATTGGAAGCAGCGAGTTTCTTTATTACAAATTCAGTACCTATATAAAGAACGTAACACATCAAGCGCAGTGCGAGCAAGAGTAGTAGATTTTACTTATAATAAATTTTACTAAAAATAGTAATAAATGCGAAAGTTTGGATGTCTATTGGGAAACACCCATTAGACATCCAAACTTTCTCATCAGTTATCTCTTCACGCCAAAACTACACTGGTCATTTTACTATTTTTTTTTTTTTTTTTTGAGAATGATCAAAGAATTATCACTAAAATACAACGGAACACTGGAAAGCGCAAATGTTTAAAACTATGTTGACGACCGATGTGGCGCGATGGGCGAAGGTCCGCCTGCGACGCTGAAGGTTTCGGGTTCGATTCCCGCCTCGGAACAATTGTGTGTACGATCTGCAGATATTTCTTCCGGGTGCTCTGGTCGTTTTCTATGTATACAAAAAAATATCTATCTATATAATATATTGTATTATGTATATCAGTTATCTAGTACCCATAACACAAGCTCTGCTTACCATGGGGCTAGATAATGCTGTGTGAATTGTCCAGCATTATTTATTTAATTATTATTTATTTATTTATGTCGCACCTCCCAGCGCTCAAACTCAGTATAACGAAGGCCGATTTAACCAAACAGAAAGCATGGTTTGATATTGCTGTAATTTTTGAATAACCAATTAGCTCATACTTATGGCACTTTGTTTGGCGAAATCGGGTTCTAGGAGATCTGACAGTAGGTATACAAAATAATATTATTAAAAAAAACTAATATAAGAAAAGAAATATGAAAAAACATAAAAATAGGTAACTAGAGAATGTATAACTCACATTTGTAAATGTTTTGTGCGTGTAGAGCTCCTAGGACACCGGTCTCTTAAGAGTCCGGACAACAGGAGGTGCCAGTGTTTAAACGTGTGAGGGTGTGTCTGTGTGTGTGTGTAAATGTATAATAAAAAACTATGCAATGTATTGTATTAAGTGTATCAGTCATCGATCAGGCTGAACTTTTTTCAAGCATTGGGATCGGGCTGAAAACGGAAACCTTTCGCATTTATACATAGTATTAGTGAAGATTTATATTAATAACTAATAAGTGAGGGTCTTTGTCCGGTGTGTTGGTTACCTTATGCTGTTCTCTACGAAGTAACTAACATGTCTCGCGAGGGAAACCTAAGAGGTGAAAGTTATTTTGTGGTGAAAACTTAATGAAGCGCCGCCTCTGGCGAGAATTTATAGATTTTCTATGTAACTCACCTAAAATAAAGTCTTTAAAATAGCATAGTTTTTGGGAACATCGTTAGTTGATGGATATCGTTCTATTTGAGGGCTTGCGTCGTTTGGAGAATGCCTATTCGGTATTGGACGGTTGTGGGCTGATATGGTTCTCATTTCTGGTTTTCATTAGAATCACTAGAAAGTATAAAAAAAGTCGCTTCCCGCTGTCTGTCTGTCCCTATGTATGCTTAGATCTTTAAAACTACGCAACGGATTTTGATGCTGTTTTTTTATAGAAGGAGTGATTCAATACGAAGATTTATAAACCATTGGACACATACATTTCCACGCGCAGCTTGTAAATAATAAACTGAATAAGTCTAACATCACCCTTTGTTCAGTCTAGCAAATACATTAGACATCGGATGCGCTATAATTTTTCTGCGGGTAGAAGAGTAGAGTACCGTAGAGACTAAAATATTAAGACACCTTAAAAGGCAACACAAACAAAATTTTTATACCCTACGAAAAGACAGCTACTATTGATTTCTAATTAATACCATTTACAATTAGAACAACAATAGATACCTTTCTAAAATAAAACCTTACCGAAATAATGATAGGTTTTACAGACATCGTTTTTTTAGTAAATATCGTAGTTGAAAGCATAACAAACTTAAAACAATAGGTGTTTTACATACATCGAATTTATCTAAATATCATAGTTCAAAGCATATAAATACTTAAAATAGGTATATGTATCTGCGTTATTTTGTTTTCTCTTTGATAATAATTTTATTGTACATCGAAGATGAAATTCGTCAGCAATTACGGCTTATAATAATAATAATAAACCCTTTTATATCCTTAATAAAATAAAATTTACGAAATTACGAGTAATTATGGACGGAATAATATGACACTTAACTTATTATATAATTGGATATGATTAACAATATATTATTAAGGATCTCTGATCGAGTGAAGACCTGCTCCATTTTGCTCCATGCTTTTCCGTATTTATAGTAGAAATTTGTTTAGCCAGTTTATGCCAACCGATTTGTTTATATCATCTACAGGTCTTAACAAAAGGGATGTGAATATGTCGTGGCCATATCGTAGATTGAGTGGAGACCACGACTCGGTAAACGTAGTGTAGGACGCCCTCCGACCAGGTGGGATGACGACCTGCGAAAGACTGCAGGTAGATGCTGGATGCGTCAATCTGAAGACAGGGCGCTATGGCTCTTATTGGGGGAGGCCTATGTCCAGCAGTGGACTAATATAGGCTGATGATGATGATATCGTAGATTTGCTCACTTCATGAAATGCTCGAGAATTTCATGATATGGTCGCATTTCATGATGTGGGCAACTTAATTTGACCAGATCATTAAATCGTCAACGATTTTGTCATTCAAATTTGGCCGGATCGTATAAATAGGGTGTCCATAAAATATTTTATAAAAATATTCTACAGAATATTAAAAATTTCATGGAATTCTCGAGCATTTCATGAAGTGAGCAAATCTACGATATGGCCACGACGGATACATCCCTTTTGGTCTGGTTTTTTGTTTTGAGGTCCTTTCCATGTTTTTTTATCCATTTGTTATTTTCTATACGGGCGATATGGCCAGGCCATTTCCATTTTTTTCAGTGTTGCAATGTTAAGAGTATATTGAAACACACAGGGAATACAATTCTTAACGAATAAACAACCTGTTTTGACCTATAATCTTTAAAGGTTTAACACGCCAGCAACGTTTAATCGACTGTTAAACTTTTGAAACTATTATGGTTATTAACACAAAACTCATTTATAACCGTTTTTATAGATAATGGTACGGAACTTCTTCTCTCGCTAGTCCGACTCGCACTTCGCCGGTTTGAGTTTTCCAATCATCATGATCCTGGCGCATGAAACTGTGCCGAAATATTGGAAAACTCGAAAATCAAATCATGCTAAATATCCCGTTATTAAAATCACACGTTGTTTTCAAAAAGCCTAAAGTACCAATAAAGAAAATTTTATATCGAACGACTATTGTGTCGAAATATTGGAAAACTCAAAAATCAAATCATGGTAAATATCCCCTTAAAATCATTTATAATCAACTGGTTTTTCAAATATTTCAATTCAAATAACACGTATTTTTTAAACGACAGTTCCTAAAGTACCATTCAAGCAAATTTAATACAGAGTAGTAAAAGTTAGATTTACATGCAATAAATTAACTCTCTCGGGCGCCCTTGGTACGCTTATCGCGCACGTCTAGATATTCGGATTAATACGGCCGCGAATGTATCCCACGACTCGGAAAAACCATAAAGGGGGTAGTAAGGTAAATAGATCACTAGACAGAAGTCAGGCGCGGCTTCTAAACTACCATTTAATACATAGAAATGTTCACAGAAATCAACACTTACTTTTATAGCCAAAAATCGTGACTAGGTTGCCTAATAAAAGCTTCGCACGTCTGTGTGCATTACGGGTTTTTATTGAATATGCTGTGTCAATAATAATCAAAGATTACTCTGACTTTAGAATACCAAATGTCCTACAACCTATATGAGTATCTTTGTCTACACAAGTTACTAAGATAACTAAGAAAATGTGTAGGTTTGTGAGGATTCACACCAGAACAATAAATTCAAAACTTGTAGCTAGATAATCAAATTGGTACACCCACAACCTTTTACTTTTTACGGGTACAAGAGGCACCTACCCAAAGTATGAAATCCGAGTTATCTCCACTCTACTTGGCTGAAAATATATCTTCTGAGTACTAAAACTGAAATTCCTTAGAATAGGTAAAAGTTTCGAGTTTGAGGCGATGACTCTCATTTTTACCGCATTCGGCACGCTTCGCTTCACAATCGTAAAAATAACTTGAGGTCTTCGTGCACTTGAGACACTCTACACATGTGAATGTGTCGAGGCAACTAAGTTTATCAAACAAGCCACTTAAATTGACCCTTTGAATTCAAAATAGAACTTTATATGTCGACAAAATCATGCACAGTAAGATAGCAGTTCATATTACCAGTGAAAAGAGGGAGGCAATTTGCGAAATTCGCCTTTTAAAAACGGCGTTTTCTGTTTACAAACGCAAGCTGTTTTGTTGAGTGCCGAAGGCAAATTGTGAAATGCCTAGTAAAATATGTAATAAAGCGAGAAAGATCCCTTGAAGCTGCGTGCTTCGGCGTTGGCGCTTTATGACGGCCATTTCTGTTATGCTCTACAGAATGATGCACTGAGTGATAGGAACAGATGATGGTAGCCAGTTTTGATATTTCAAGAGCTCTGGGTTCTCGTTTATATCTTTTTTCCCAAGTTTACGGTGGATTATTCGAGGAAAGCGGCGTCATTTGGTTCCGCCATATCGTCGGTCATTATCGGAGGCATAGGACGCACTGAACCGTGCTGCGCCTGCCTGCTTCACAATTCAATCAAATCCACCATGACGACTCGTGATTCACGATCGAATCCCGTCGCGTATGATTCGATAATGTTTATATTTTATTGAAATAGAAGGTGCCCTAGAAAAACACTTCATGCTAAACCAAACTCTCAGAAAAATAACGTAATTTTTGACGTACCTTACACGGGTAAATTAGATTCACCTTTATCTGTCTAGCCTTAGATTTGCGTGTTTGGTTTTATATGAAAGATTGTATGTAAAAATCTTGTATATTTTTACAAATCAGCTAGGTACTGGTTTTCACTTGATCAATCAACAGGATATATTTAAACGTTTGTATTATTGAGTTTTAATTTTCAACGCCTACGTTAGTACATATTCTGAAGAACCTTGTACAAACTCATCACGGCACAGCTGCCTAGATTGCCACGCTCAGTAGGCGGTAAACTGGTTCAGAAACCGATATCGCGCAATAGAAAATTCTGCACCTAAGGTAGATACACATACATTTAAGAAACCTACATGAAACATCTTGTGGTTACCGTCCCAGCAAACAGGAAAAGAAATCGTGAGTTTGCGTTTCGTTAGCGTGCAGATTCACGGCTGAAAGCCCTCTTATTACGGGTCGCTCGGCTCTCGCCCAGAGAAGCATTAATCGTGTTTCTGGCGCATACATCACCTCGACTAGCGAATGTGACACAGCACACTCCAGTAAACGTAAATCACTCATTAGAAGTGTAGTTAATGAGTCATCCCCTGGATGCCTTTCTAATGGCAATTTAATGCTGTTCATCGCTCAATTTCGCCGAGTAATCAAACTTTGAGGTGAAAGCAAGGAGCAAGCGAGTGAATTCTCGAGACAAAACCTTTGACGATCGAGAAAGATTTTAATAAATCATAAATTAGCTCTAATGTATAAGCTTGGGGTAGATAGATTTTGTAGGGTAGGTGTAGGTATGATCTTGTTAAAAGTAGATCTAAGCTAGGAACAAAGGTCTAACAGTTAAAAAAACAGATCAACTTTCTTCATACACTCTGCAGTGATAGATATCGTATTTGAATTTAATAAACATGTTCACCTGTTCTAATTGAAAGCTACAATAAGCAGTCCACAATAACTCAGTTATTAGCTTCATTTACAAACTTATACACAAAGGGAAATATTAAACAAGTTCATTGTTCAGTAACGAGTGTATTGTATTGAGACAGGAAAATTTAATTCATTTGATTTGTTCGTTGGCTGAAATGTTATTTTTATAACAAGAGCCCGGGGCAACATTTTGTTGGCTTTTACACTTCTTTATTAAATATTGTGTGAAAGTTAAATGTTAACATGAATAATTTTGAATTAATTAAACAGATTTCTTATTATCTACGCCTGACAAACATAACAGCTTACTTTCTATTCAAAGTGTTTAGCATAGGCTGTGCACATTCTCTTACGAATACTCGTACTTCCAACATTTTATACATTTAGTGCTGTGCCTCTACTGGAACTCCACAGGAACAACTTTTTGTGGGTCAAACGAACCTGCACTTTGACATGACATAAAATGCCTTCAGTTGATGTTTTATGAAAAATGAAAAAACACGGGAAAACATTACACTCAGTACTTCACCGAATGTAAGTTTTTCCCTTGCGATCTACGAGCGTACCTACCAAGTCTAACCAAACACGTCAATCATAGAGGTTAAACACGCTCACTCAACAATTCTGTTGATATTGAAGGCACAATCGAATCTATGTGTGAGTTGACAAGCATAATTATAACTTCAGTGCTTTCATGCATGCAGCGCACGTATACAAATAGGAAAAGGAGACATATTTGTCGCATTTTTTGGCTATAGCCTTTTTCTCGTCTAGCCGTCATAGCCTGTCTACTGGAACCTACTAAGCTTGCAGAGTTCCGTTTAAAAACATACCATGTTTATACCTAAATAAATAAATAATGCTGGACAATTCATACAGCATTATCTAGCCCCATGGTAAGCAGTGCTTGTGTTATGGGTACTAGATAACTGATATACATAATACAATACATTACATAGATAGATATTTTTTATTATACATAGAAAACGACCAGAACACCCGGAACAAATATCTGCAGATCGTGCACACAATTGTTCCGAGGCGGGAATCGAACCCGCAACCTCCTGCGTCGCCCACCGCGCCACATTGGTCGTCAAACCCTAATACCTTTAAACTACAGTCTATATAGGTAAAGGTCTAAGTGCTTATTTTATAAGCCTAAAGAAATAAATGATTTTTGACTTTGACTTTTGACTAAACTTGAGTACACAAGGACATGTATGAACCTATGCATTTTATTGGTTAGCAATAATTGAAGCCATTTATCATGTTGACGCTATTATTCGTTCCAAACAATACCGCACACTGCGAGGTTCCTTGAACAACTTCGCAGCTGTAGCCACAGTTGAACGCGAATTAATTCAATTTGTCGTACGCTTTGCCGATGACATGCCACGCCACCTTCAACTCTTTAAACATTTTAATTAGATAACTTTGAAATAAAATTTTTAAGATGTCTAAATGAACATTTAAGTGGGAAGGTGGGTAGGAGTAGACAAACTTTTTATGAGCTTTTTTACAATAAAAACCTTAGATAAATACTATTGCATTTTGACTAATTAGTACTTATTACCTAATATAAACGGGTTAGTTGTGAACTGTCGTTTGACCATAATCTCACCTGATGGAAAGTGAAGATGTAGCCGACGATGTATCTCGAAGGTCTAGAAGATACCTATTCACTCTTGTCTTAAAGAGACCTAGGGTGTAATTGAATGGAAAAAGCAGGGAGCGTGTTCCAAAGCGGTACGACTGTTAAGATATAGGGTATATCGAATAGGGACCGGTCGTGGTGTGGAAGACCCCTTTCCACACCAGAACAAGTTGACGCAGTGGGATCAGGTCATGTACTCCCGTGTACCTGCCCTGTGAGCATTTGAATGGATTTTAATTAAACTTCACAATAATATAGCTAATTAAACATCAGAATAACACATAGGCTACATTTCATAAAGATATATAGTATATTATCCAAAATATCTATCACCACGCGGGTGAAACCGCGGGGCGCTGCTAGTTCCTATATATTTTTAAAGTATCGGCCTAGACATATTTCCTTTTTAAGGAAGAGTATTTAAAGATCAGCCCACTGGAAGGGATGGCTATGGAAATCCTGATAAATGAATAGCCGAGAAACAAAAAGGCCAAGTCAGCTGCTTTTTGACGTCCATATTTCCCTAAAGCTTTATAAAACGCCGATCAAGCCAATTGATTAATCGGCTATAGAATTTTATTACAGCCACTTTTGTGCCAAACTGATTTTAATTGATGAGATTTTGAAAGTACTTTTGAAATTATAAATGAAGCTAGCTTGATTATAACGAAAAATTGATGCGTGGATTTGTTTCTACATTGTAGTTTGGTGACAAAGCTTTTAGAACGAAACAAATTGGACGAGATAGAAACTGTGGTATCATGAATCTGGACCATCAGGCCGAATTACGAAAAACAATGAGATGTTGGTGCGGCCTGGCCGAGACGCGAGGGCAGTGGCCGCCGGCGTCATTGTCGCTGCCTAGCGGTGTGTGGAAACCAGCCGACCACGAAATCGGTTCCAGCCGCGCACCGCATTCGCCTAACTCCCAACAACCAAAAATCATTCACGAAAACTCACCGGCTGTGAAATAAACCTAATGTACCATCCACTCACATCAACACACTTAAAATATCAAAAGGAAACCTTAGAAGCGTAAATACATCAACATAATAAGTAAAAATACGCAGAAAGATGTGGGTAGGTTTATTTGTGTAAGACGAAGAAAATATTGTCGTTTGAGGTCACCATTAAATTGAAGTCCACAGGAGGACTGTTTTCTAGGTAATGTTTCCTGTTGAGAGTACGAACGAGCTATTCATGTAGGTACCAAAGGGCATCATCATGAGTTCGAGAGAGTTGACATCAGCCTATGTTAGTCCACTGCTGGACACAGGCCGCCTCTAATGAGGGCCATATTAGCGCCCTGTCTTCAGCTTGACGTATCCAGCATCTGCAGTCTTTCGCAGGTCGTCATCCCATCTGCGCGGAGGGCGTCCTACACTACGTTTAGCGAGTCGTGGTATGGCCAGCCCACTTCCACTTAGTTGATAGTTTTGGTTCTCTGTCGGATGTATTCGTTACGAATCCTATCCATCAGAGAAACTCCGAGCTCTTTCCATAGCTCGCTGGGTGACTTTGAACTGGTGGACCAGCCCTACCACGTTTCATCTCCGTAGGTCATAACGGGTAGAACGCACTGATTGAAAACTTTCGTTTTCAAGCATTGCGGTGTGCGGTGGTGACGAGAAAACTCGACGTAGTTTGCCAAACGCTGCCCGCAGGTACCAAAAATACAGATTAGAAATAAAGAAAGTTTAGGTACCATTTTGGTACCTAATCCGTAGATTGCTACCATCTACCACCATCCACATACCAAAGGTATACCACATCACATACCTAGTCAAAATACCACATACCTAGTCAAAAGGAACAAGTTCAAAATCAAGATTTTCTTTCCAAATTCCAGTTAAATTTTTTCAAAATAAAATATTCGAATCTGTGGTTTAGTAGGTACAAAATGTTTCTGATAAATACATATTATATCAAAATTTCATCCCAAGCTCTCAGGTGTCCGTTATGATAAATTAATGCTTTGTATTTACGAATACCCTGAAGTTTTTCTTTTCCACGCCGAAATTATTTTCCTTTTGCAAAAGGCTAAAGTCCAAAAAGGACGACTTATTGGCATAAAAGAAACATTTATTCTTGGATCATCCTATTAAGACTTTCTTCTGAGAGGTTCCGACTAAAAAATAAGTTTGAAGCTGCTTGTTTGTTAAAATACAAAAAAATCTGCTTTTCTATTTATCTCCTGCGTGTTTGTCAACAGGTAAAAAATATGCAAGTACCTACCTACCTGTATGAAATTTTCATCTTAGGAAAAGGTTTGTGTTTACAGAACTGGTACCATTTTATTAACAATAGTTAAGTAAGAGCAAGATCTGAGGTTTCATGTTATAATCAGTAGGTGTTTTGGTTTACATTAGGGATTGTCCGCGTAAACACGTGATGATTTAAAGCAGATTTTTTCCTTCCTCATATGTATTTTTTGTAGATATTGTATCTACAAAGAATACATATGAGGAAATAAATATGATGGTCCTTCCTCATATGTATTTTTTGTAGACATTTGTGAATATTGTCTATATATACTCGTAATAATGTAATTATTTTCTGGAAAATTAAGAACCGGGATAAATATGTCTGTTCGGAATAAATACACGTGATACTACACGCCCTTGTGATATTTCGGTGATTTTTTTCCGAACCCCCTTCGAGCCTCCCGCGATTAATCGATGACCCCTTAGTTAAGAGACCCCTTAGTTGGTACCTAAACAATAAAGTTTTCGTAATCGAACTCTTCAACATTGTACCAGTTCAGTTTTTTCTTTTTGAAGTATGTATTCTTTTCGTAGATACAACTCCAACGAACGATATTGAAGAATGAAACCCCTTAAAGTGGGATCATAGTAGAATTTATCCTTTTATTAAATTTATTTTATCGACAGTAACTTGTAGTCTCGGCGATCACTGGGGTCTCGAAAATTATATTTCAAGAATGTCATCATACAACTTACCGGGCGGTACAGAAACTTCTCGTGGCATAAAATAAATTTTATGAACCGATAAAGACCTTTTCAAGGGTCACCCTCGGAGATACTAAGTACTTTTTAGGTACTTCTAGTTATGTTGTTGGTAAGTAATAAGTTATTTAAAGTTAGAAGAAAACATATTATACATTTTCTTGGGGTTTTATGGCTAGGGTTCTGTTGACCAAGTAACCATACCTACACGTTCTATAATCAGACGATAAAATTATTCGAAACAATAGTATATAGTTAAATGTAGTATAATAAATAAATACATTCCTCCAAAAATCAAAGTAAACTATGTCGGTAACAGTATAGTAACAGTTACCTCGTTATCAATTTATTTTGATTAGCAACAGAAAGTACCGCTTGCTATTGCCTTTGTTCAAGGCTTTCAAGCATGAAGGTAATGGTATAATAAAGGTACCTATGTTTCTATGCTACAGGCTTAACCTGGCATCAAACCTGTGTTACACTACTCTCTTATTTGCTATTTGGTAGTAGTTTGACTGACGATTTAATAGACATGTCCTAATGCTGGACTTGGTTTATAATATGTGTAGTGTTGACGACCGATGTGGCGCGGTGGGCGAAGGTCCGCCTGCGACGCAGGAGGTTGCGGGTTCGATTCCCGCCTCGAAACAATTGTGTGTACGATCTGCAGATATTTGTTCCAAGTGTTCTGGTTGTTTTCTATGTATAATAAAAAATATCTATCTATGTAATGTATTTGTATTATGTATATCAGTTATCTAGTACCCATAACACAAGCTCTGCTTACCATGGGGCTAGATGATGTTGTGTGAATTGTCCTGCATTATTATTGTATTGTTATTGTATTATTGTATTTTGTCAGAAATTAAGCCTAAGCCTTTGTAAATACTTGGTTGACAGATCATAAGATCTCCATTAATTAAAGAGTGTAACTAGGAAGTACCCCTTATATTTGGCAAAACAGAAAAGAATAACTTTATATATATGTACCTATATTAATTCCAAGGTAGGTAAACCGCAAAAAATGTTGGCGGTATAATACTGCGTAGGTAGGAATCAACCTTTCCCTAGGTAGGAATCATTATACAGCGTTATAGAAGAAATCGATTTGAAATCAAACCTTAAAATACACTAACTGCTTAGTGAATAGTGCCTTCCAAGGCTATAAATGTGAATTTCATAATATTGTCGCAGTGTCGCACGTCGCACGCGTCTCATAAAACCAAACCCATACGATCCGTGCTCAACCTATCTGATATTGCTGTTTTGCTTTACGACAGTGATACCACTTCTTTTATCAAACTACTCAATAGCTATCGATTTTCATTTAACCTTTCTCAAATAGGTCATTACGGCCGGCAGTGTGTTTACGAGTAGACCGAGCAATATTGCGTTTTACGCCGCACAGCACAATAACAGCG
Organism: Eupithecia abbreviata; assembly: GCA_943735965.1. Classification (NCBI taxonomy): domain Eukaryota; kingdom Metazoa; phylum Arthropoda; class Insecta; order Lepidoptera; family Geometridae; genus Eupithecia; species Eupithecia abbreviata. Next base: position 6,697,083 of record OX030982.1, on the reverse strand, counting down.
TGATTAATGGCTCACCGATACTCGAAGCAAGTTCTTTGTTGTTCAGCAAATATTTGATCCAGTGTCGACGGCGCAATCCGCGCCTTTGATATCAAATCGATGATTTTGCTAAAGCCACTGGGATGGAGCGAAGGCTAATACTCTGCGGCTTTTACAGTACTCTATTGTTATGGTAAGCTAAGTATGAGTATTATGTAGAGAAGTAACGTAAGGAGCTTTTCCTAAATCTCTATACATACATTATTACATTTTGGTCTGCGCTTTTATTTTTTTTAATATTTAGGTATTTATGATATGAAATCTGTGGCTATAACGATGTAACAAACAAACTTTACCAGCCAGCTTTGGCAAAAACCTTAACTCTGTGTAATTCTAGCCAAGCACTTGTTGCTCAAAATTAATTAGGAAACAAGTTAACAAAAAGTGCAATAAACTTCGTTTAAGGAAGCTTAATTTCCGCCTGGGTTCCAAAGAGCTGGCATTAATCAAGCAAAATCGCTCTCACTGGCGCGAGTTTCATTTAAGATTTGAGCTTGTCAAGGATTACCACAACAATGGAATAATGGAAGCGTAGGTACTTGCCTACGATAATTGTTACTTATGGAACGATTTGCGCACATCTAATAGACGCTGGAAATTAATCTCTTGGGCTTTGTACGAGTAACTAAAGTTGTTCTTATTCTAAGCCTAAAATATATCTCTAACTAGAGACTAGTCTACCTTTCTACATTTATTAAAATGATTAAAGTACGCAGACTTCAAAATAGTGCCGCAGTATAGATAGATCTCATTAGAATTAATCGCATATGGTGTAGTAAATTGACTTTAGACTTCAAAGTGTCGATCAAAGTTAAGGGCAGAGCCGAGCCCGTTGTGATCCCGAAGTTTAGTCGTTTGCATCGGCTAGGGCGTGGAAAGGCTCTAAGTACCGTCGTGATTAGCTTGACTCTCCCGAATAGTTAGTGACGCCAGGGCCGGATTAGTGAGAGACCTTTTGGGTTCGAATTCCAAAACTTGTGTGCTACAAATAAGGATCCGGCGGTGACATGGTATTTTCAGGAATGCAAGCTATGCTGAGAAATGATTCTCGATACAACACAAAGTTTGTAGTATAAGAGACCTCAATAAGATTCGAGGAATCCCACTAACTACGGGATACTTTTATTGTCTTCGTGAGTTGGGTACCTTGAATTTCCAAACACTTCCAAAGTGAAGTGAGAAAGGAAATCTTTACAATTATCAAATTGATCGTGTTACTAATGTTACTATCGACATAGTTGTCAAAACTAGACCTGTAGAAATGCAGAGCATTTAAGTTACATTTTGGGTATAAAAGGGTTGAAGCAAAGATACTTGTTAAAGGAATTAGAAAAAACTGGAACCAAAACATCTATTTTGCCATAATACACATAGTGTTTTTTATTTGAATATCATACAGGGCGTTCTACTCCTAGAGGTTCAATCGAAGTGGGCTACTTGGGAGCTCCAATCTGCACCGAATGGACTATGCATACTCTGCGAATTTTCTTGATTTAGAAGTCATAGCTGATTCCGTTCACGAGACCTGGCCATTGTCAAAGGAAAAACCAATATCACAAAAACAGTTTTTGAATAAACATAGAAAAGAAAAACATTTATTTCTAAAATGACCCAATCGTTCATTCTATAAGCTTCATCCCACTAATGAGACGTAAATCCCCGTATTATTCATTACGTCATTAATCCCGGTAGATATATAGAGTAGTTTAAGAGTTATAAACCTAACTATAAACTGTTGATAACGAACCAAAAAAGAACCATTTTGCTCTGAGTCCAATACAGGTCTCTCACTAGACCCTTGATTATAATGAAACCTTTTATTACTTACCTAGCTCCTTATCTTCACGCTTCCTTATTGTGGGCCCAAGATAGCTCGACACTCGTGTCTTTGTTCATATACGAGTAAGACGTTCGATTTTATTAGGGTACCTTTTTACCCGGATAATTCAGGAATCATGTATTCACATATGTAGTGGTTGCTTGTCAGTTTATATAGTACGGGTAAGTTAAGTAGTCCTTTTCTTAGTTCGTAATTTTCCCTCTCCCTCTCTCTATCTCTATGGTTTGCAACATGGCGATATTATTTAAAAAAATGAGCAAAATCAATTTTTTCTCTTAAGTTAAAAATTCTTGCAAATAAATAAAAGATAAGATAATTATCAGATAATTATATGACCTATAATCAGATAATTATATCAGGTTCCCAAAAATAAAGGAAAACTACGCCAAGCTGCACATTTTAGCATAACGAAAGATATTTTAACATTGTTTTACATTCAACAAAAAGCAAGAGCAAATGTTTTTGTTTAGTACTTTTCATATCTCTATAAAAGCTAGTCTACTTTAGAGCCACTCGCTGCGCTCGTGACTTTATACGTATCGGCACGTTCAACAAATAAATTGTTTTGCTCTTTTGTTAAACAAATACTTAACTATTTCTTTGTCCCCACATATGCAAACCTCTAATTAAAAACGGCTTTTGGTTTGGACTATTGTAGATATGCCGATTATTATACAATCGTACATATACATAACTAAATTAAAGTACCTACTTAACTATTCGTATGACTATGGGTCTATTAAAAATCTTCGAATCAATAATCCTCACAATCTTCCGTCAAGGCCGCTGCCCACTATTTTCAGCAACAACTTGTACATCAAAAGTGAGGACAGGTACAACAACCTCAAAAACGACCTAAAAGAAATTGCGTTTTTATAAATCTTAGTAAACTATAGGTTACCCACTGTTGCTCTTACAACCACATCACGTAGGTAATTTTTCTTCACTGTTCGCCGTTTTTCTTGGTTTATAGCAAGAATTTTATAAATTTAGCAAGCTGAGGTGTCAGGGCCAGACTCCACTAAAGCTGAGCCGAGATGAGCTTCGGTGGAGACCACGGAGTGGAGTGGAGCTGAGATGTGTCATATTTGTATGCGAAAAAACAAAATAAGATCGACGCGTAGATGTGAGCTGTGTGGGTGCCTCACAGGCTGGCGACGACGTCACGCAGCGGAGACGAGAAGAGATGTAACTAGCCAGTAAGTATCTCCGCACAGCTTCGGAGGAGACACCTTAGCTGAAAAACGTATCTTCTCATCTCCGCTACGGACATGTTCTCACTTCTCCGCTTTGGTGGAGTCTGGGCCTTACGTAATGGTACTTAGTATACCTATTATGTCCTCGTTCTACTATTTTTTTATTGTGAGACAAATTTGATGACTAGGTTTCACAGGGCTAGTTACTGACTACCCTGTAAACATCAACTGTCTGGTAGGTCTGACGGATCTACTGTCTGTTCATACAGTTACTGTCACTTTCTCGACGTGTTCTTACTACGAGACAGCTGCTGTCTTCAAAGCTGCTGTGTACTAATAAGTACCTAGTGAATATTTCTGTCTTTATAATCTTTATGGAAGAAATTCCACGACATTTATCTCTGCTCTCTTTACTCAACAACAGGGAAATTTGAGGAAATTAATATTTCCAGCATCATCTCAACACCCTGCCATGGCCATTTAAAATCCTTAGACAAAGAAAAAGTTTGAAAACTGAAATAGCTTTTCAGCATCATTGTCCTTCGGCACTGACAGGCCGCTACTGTCGCGATCGTATGGAGCGAATGACAGCCCAGTTGCAGCCTTGTGCTGTGGGAGTGGGGGAAGATCACTGGATCAAAGAATAAAAAAATTAAGTGGTTGTCCGACAGTAGCTGACTCAACTTTGTTACCACGGAACCAGTAACTGTCGGACAGTAACTGGTCTGTACTGTCCGGCAGCTACTGGGTTCGTGAAAACCACCCTTTAGTTTATTGCCACTATCTAATCATTTGCAAGTAAGGATTGTAGGTAAAAATAAAAGAGTTGCATTAAATGTTACAAATTAATTTTATTGCATAAGTGACCGAGTCTATAGTAATAACAATAACCTCGTCATATTTTGGCGGCAAACGAAACGTTCTCTTGTAGCTATTTCCTATTTCATAATACTGAATAGACTTTACATACGCACCATTCGCCTGCGAACTAAAAAGTAAAGTTATCACATAGTCATTTTCTACTTCAATTCATCGCGCCATAGATACCTGCAGAGTACAACGTAGCTAACAAATCAAAAGTTAATTTGGCTGCCACAAAGACGTTTCTTCCATTCAGTGACGCCGACTGCTAATCTCCTGGCGTTTCAGTGATATTCAACTCCCATCTGTCTCCTTTCACTATGAAATGCATTGTCTTTGGAACCTCATTTCCCTTGCCGTTGTGAATGCAGAAAAACTTTTCTACTTCAACTTACCGATCTGCTCAATTTAGATTCAAACATTGAGTTGTGATTTACTTTGGAAGACAAACAGCAACTAATCTCGGTGTATTCCACGAAAGCTTTGATAGTGAAAAGCTAAGCCACAAAGACGTCATTCGTACTTTTGGTACAATTCGACTATAAACGTTCACTGGAATTGAAACAACAAAAATATGATAAGTGAAGCAAAAGTGCATAAAGCATAAGTCATAAGTGTCAATATTGTTTGCATGAGTATGGAATAGGCCGTAGCACCGGCAAAGTACCAGCCTTGACGGACAATGCGGGGCAGGTGGCGAGCGCAAGCTTGACGAGCACAGCCGAGCAAATGCATCCCCGAATTATAAATGCGTAGATTGTCATAGAGCTACAAATGTAGATCAACAATCCCGGGACCAAAATAAATCGATATGCCGCATGAATTTTTAAACAATACATGCATTAATTAAATCACAATGCGAGACAGTTATGGTCTCTAAAAACATTTTGTTTTTGAAATTAAATATTTTATCTCTAGATAATTCGCGAAGCCTAGATAGAAAATATCATTACGTAGTAATCTGACCTGAGTAAGAGCGAATCCAATACGAAGTTTCACAGGCTTCGTTTCAAGACGGGTTCTGACGACGTTGAAAAACTCGTGAACCACGGATTAAGTATTTTCTTTTAAACAAAACAAAGAACGAAAAAATAATTCGAAGAAACTTTGTGATAGCTAATTTGGAGACCATGTTTTAAACTTCGGAATTATGATTCTTGGTTAACTCGGACGGCTGACAGCATGAATGGGATCACTCAACAAATTGACATATTTAGAATTTTGGGCATGCATTATATTTATATAGGTAGTACTAACGTAGCCGAAGTTATCTTACAATTTGACCTGTTTCTTATCTTGGGTTATTGAATCAAAACAAACTTCAACTGTAAAACCATGTTTGGTATATTTTTATGAATAGTGATGAGTGACTTATAAAACCATTCTAATAGATTCCGAATACAACTATGTAGTATTAAAAATTTAAACAGTATGCAAACAATCTAGAAGCCCAAATGTTTTCTATTCTATTTAAGAAATTAATAACTGATAATTTGTTCAAACAATAACTATCTTAGATACAAAAAAGTAAAGTACGAGTAAAACTCGCACAGTGAAATTAAAAAGCTTCCGAAAATGACATCCATCTTGGATTTGAATATGTATTTGTAGCAAAGCCTACCAGTGATTTATAGGCTCCAATAAAGCCACCAATAAGTTTAGGGTTCGTTAAACGCGTATAAATTCCGTAAAAAATAGTTTCTATTTTCGGAAGCGACGCGGGGCTTTCACTAGTGAAATAGATGTGATTCGAGTGGTGTAGGTACCCAAGTGTAACCAACTGCCATGTGGGTGGATGTTTACCAAACATCGCATCGGTATTGGAAATACGCGTTTGAAAAACAGTGCAAAAAAAGAAACAACTACGCAGTGCAAATGATACCCACTTCACAGTGAAAGATAGAGTAGCGATTATTGCAGAACGGTGGAAAAGGGAACGGTGTGGAAAATGTGACGAAGCCAAGTTTAAAAGAAAATGTCTCGCTTGTCGCTGTTTAAAGTTATACGTAAAGTAAAGTAAAAGTAAAAAGATTTTTATTTTGTCAGAAAAGAACAGAGACTCTTATAAACTAAACTTAGATTAACAGACGATAGAGACTGACAAAACTCGGTCTCCACTCAGCATGTGCTATGGTAGAGCAGATCGTACCATAGCGCTGGTCTTCCGTGGAGACCGTGGTGCGCAAGGTGGCCTAATATAGTGAGGAACCTAACAAAAATATAAATTAATCAACAGAAACTAAAACTGTATGTACTAAGTAAACAATATTATTTAAAATAAAATACGTATATAAATTTTAGAATGATCTTTGTACATTTAAAATAAAATAAACCTGTTAAAACTACAATGAGATTGTTAATATGTAAGTAATATTATCTAATTTTTTTTTAATGGAAGGCAAATAACGTCTTATTTGAACTGGATGTATGTGTTGAGGCTCAAGTAATACTTTTTTTAATAATTTTTTGAAAGTGTAAACGGATATACGCACTTGGATATTTAAAGCCAATTTGGTATGTCGTCGTTAAGCAACACGTTTTTTAGCCTCTTTAACTTTCAGCCAGCTTTGTTCACCTACCCTTTACAAGCAAAACCTCGAAAAAATAAACACAAAAGCTGAAATCATCGAACATTGCCCAAGATTCCAGCGCCTTATTTTGACAGGCAATTGATTTACGATATCTGAGCCCACAGTAAAATATGTATCGAAAGTTTTATGTTTATATCTCTTTGCTTTAGATTTAGAACAAATCATTCTCTGGCATTTGTGAGGAAATGGTTGATGTTAAAAAGAGGCACTTATAGTAACAAATAACATGGCGTGTTTTAAAAACTATTCCTGAATACTGGAAATGTGTTCGAAAGTAATTTTAAACCGGGAAACACTTTGATAGCAAGAACTAATTTTTCAAGTGGTTACAAATGGATGGAACGACGAATTATTAAAGGACTACTATAAAATACGAAATAAAAAGTGGTTAATTGTTTTCAAAGTAGGTACCTCTTGTTTACACCTGTTGCCATAGAAACTATTAGTTGGTGATTAATGTTATAATGTTTTAGATACATATTACAATTTAAATTAATTTTCAAGGAATTTATTAGGGCACCACTTATCAATTCCTTGAGAATCAATCTTCAAAGTGGTCCCCACTCTAAAATCAACGGTTATGTATAATAACAATCTATTAAGAATTTGTGAAGATATCATCCAAATTCTTGTGGCTAGTCGTGATTTTTTTATATAACACACATTGCAATGCCAATTAAAACAAACATACAAAAAGATAGATGGGGTGTTTGTTACTTTTTCACGCCAAAATTATTGTACGGATCAGGATAAAATTTTGCATAGATATACCTCTGAGCCTGGAATCAAACATAGGTTAAACATACATTTTTTTATCCAGTGTGGTCCAGTTCGCATTCGATATAAATAACCTGTAAACGTTTCCATAGACACAACGCGTTTGAAGCAGCGGGCAAAAACAAGTAGTTCATATTATTATTTTACTAGATGGACTAAAAATAAACAACATTATATTATATTTTGTAAAAGACACTGGAGATAAAATTCTAAATGCCAAGCATCGTCCACGAGTGGTGTAGGTACCTAAACTAACAAACATCATCTCGTATCTAGTGCACAAATATTGTATAAATAAATAAATAAAATAAAAATAAAAAAGCCTTTTATTTCCAACAAATTATTAAGTTTAAAGTACATTGTTTTTTAGAGTTCTTTTTAAACTAGTTGTTTATATAACTTAATTAATCTAACGTGTAATTTAGTTTCATACAATAATATCTGTAGGAACCCCTTATTGGGTGAATGCCTCCTCCAAAGATGCCCATGTGTCTCTGTCCTGTGCGGTCTGTTTCCAGTTTGAGCCGGCTGCCCTTACAATATCCTCGTCCCAACGTGTCAGCGGTCTTCCTCTGCTCCTTTTACCTGGAGGACCTTTCCATAATGTCGCTTTTAGTGTCCATCTCTGATCCTTAAGCCTCGCGACATGCCCCGCCCATTTCCATTTGAGTTTTTGTGCATAATTCAATGCATTTGTTGCTTTGGTTATTGATCTAATTTTTGTGTGTCGTATTTTATATATATTTTTTATTTTTAGCATGCTGCGCTCTAAACCTCGTTGGCAGGTTGTAATTTTACTTTTCAGTTTTGAGGTGAACTTCCACGTCTGGCATCCGTACGTCAAGCATGGCAAGAGGCTCGAGTTCATAACTTTTGTTTTGATGGACCACAAATATTGTATACATACATATATTTGTGGTCCATAATATGCACTACCACCTGCCATGCTAACACTGCCTTAAAGTCCCGACAGTACCCTATTTTATTCTAAAATCAGGTTGAGTGCTCCAGCTTGGAAGACCAGCCGTGGCCGTGCATAGCGTGTGCAGCAAAAGGACAGCGGCTTTAGCCTAAAGCCTCGACGTTTGTTCATGATTATGTCTACCAATTACCTATTTTTTTCTTTAAATAAGTCTTTATAGGAAAAGATGTAGGCTTCTACCCTAGCTAGTGATTGATATAACTGAAACATCTACAGAAATATTATCTTATTACATAATCAAAGAACTGGTACCTATCTTAAATGTCTGCATAAGTCATAACTAAATCAGAAAATATCTTACTCCTGGAACCCATTCCATCCACTCCGAGCATGAGTTCTCAAGTGCGGTTGATTGATCGCAATTGAAAGTAAATTGCATTTCACAGTCTATAAAGTATCTGTTTGTCCCGGAAAAGTTTTATAAATTCAATTTTCAACTGGGCTTCTTTCGTGTCTGGGCGGTTCACGCTTGATACTTTTTGAATAAATTGGCCCTGCGTCGAATCGGTGTTACAACTTATCGGCGGGATTTTTGAATAGAGCCACCAAAGTTTGTGGTCGCATATTGAAATTTAGATGGGGATTTACATAAAAACATGGCATGATTTCTTCGAGTTATTAAAATTACAGGTTATTGTACAATTGGTTAGTGTAAATTAATGCTCAGTTTGTATTGTATTGTATTGTAACGTGAATGGGGAATAGACTAGAATTGACGTCGGATATTAAGTTTAGGTACCTACTTATTAGTTAGGTCCACACAAAATGAGCGTTTTCCATACATTCATAAGAAGACCCGGCTTTAAATATCCCAGCTTCTAATATGTATGCATAAAGTGAACAATCAAAGAACTTTTCATTTCGGCCAGCCAATTAGGTATTCAAATACGCAAATCAAAGCGTTCGACGAAGCCAGTCGTCGTTAAAATCGACCTAAAATAAATTCAAATGGCGAAGTCCCCAATGAAGGATTAGTTTATGCGGTGAGCCCTTACCCTTTAAATCTGGTGCACGGAGAGCAGGACTAATCGCCGCGGATTGTTGCCCTTCCGCCACTCTACGCCCTGAATCAAGTAAATGAGAAAACTTTCTAATTGGAATTTCAAATAGGCCTCCGTTTATCCAGACGGGAACTGTTCGCGGCTCCATGCCAACATGCGAGCACATTATAATTTTCTCAGATTAGGTAATTGATACGGGGCTTCCTTCATTAGCAGGAGACTTACCTATACGTAGAAAGTTGGAAACACATAGCTGTAACCATAGGAAAGCAAATGTTTATATTTTTCGATAGTCAAGGAATTCCTTCGCTGACACGACAGGTTAGCTTTTGATTTAGGTAAGTACTAGCGATCCTACTCCTCAGTGATTTTATTGTTCTAGTGGAAAATACGTTGAGCATTGAACCTACTGAGCAGTATTTTACCAATTCTAACTGTATTGAATAGCAGGGCAACAGCGGCGTTTGAAATGTCAATATTATAAAAGGAGGCACTTCAGTCAAGAGTTCGTCGGTTCAGCTAAATATTTGACGAAATCAGTGTTGCAGTTCAGTTCAAGGTAAGTTATTACCGATTGCTTTTGATACGTTGCTTTTGATAATTTGACGCAATTAAGACTCATATCGCTTAAAAGGTAGGTAAAGTTACCTCGACGGAGTAAATAGATTTTTTTATGCTAAAAAATAACCTCTGGTGACGTAGTAAGCACTAGCGGTCACAAAATGGATACAGAGAATCCAGTTGGCTTCCGCAAATAAGAGGAACTTGTTTTATAAAGTTTACCTGAGTACGGAATGTGTGGGCATAAGCTGTGGTTTTTGTTTAGGTGCTAAAGCGGAAGCCACTGAAGCTAAAATACGGATAGGTCGCCGAAATAAAACGGACGCAATGATGCGTCAGCAAATGAACGTTTGCACATTGTATTAGACGGTTTGATCGCGGCTCCGCGTTACATCAGAGACGTTGTAAAACTTGCCCGGCCGATGGTCGAATAAGCTCGGAACGAAATTGCCAATCCTCTTTCACAATGGACCGTAAAATGGTTTTTCGTTTTTGCCCGACCGAGCGGAGCGCTACTCGTTGATTCACTGGACACGTCGCGCGGTGGCCTATCACTAGTTTGGAGAATTTGTGAAAATAACTCTTTATATCCCCGAACTTGCATGTCGCTCTGTCACTTTTAACCGAAAGCCCAACTAAACCCAGGGGAATTTATTGGCGCGTCCGGCGGCAATACCCCTCTGGGTTCTAATATTATTTGAAAACTATTTTATTTTTGGTAACTTTCGGTTAGAATAAGTCATCGTGTTGCATTAGGTTTCGTGAAAAGGTAATAAAAGTTGCCGTTTAATAAAACATGTATCGCAAAGAATTCTCTACAGAAATAGAAGTAGCTAACCGAGAATACAAATAGCGTGTTCGCTGTTCGCGTATCTAAAGCTAGTTGCTGAAATAAAATAATAACATTGGAGAAGCAACACATTTCAGCGCTAGGGACTGGTCTGTGGAGTACGTAGAATGTGGGGAGGCGACACGAGTGTGTAAGCCGGTTAGAACTACTGCCGGTGACAGCTACAGGCAATATCTTTGCTAGACCAGACCAATATCTGCTGTAGCAAAAAATAATGAAATTTCACTTTAAAACGAATCTTTGATGTCTTTTAAAGCAGTTTTATTTTAGTTTCGTGACCAAGAACGTTGTAAAGAAGCGCTTTTTGTCGAGCAGCTAATTGTTCAAACGTAAAATGTTGCCGCAATTAAAAGTTTTTACAAGAAACAGGCAAAAACGACGTTCTTTATCTTATTCCAACGTCGGCATCTACTAAACTTAAGTGTTAAAAAGTGATCAATTTAATATTTTGTATAGTAACCTCTACTATATATAAATATAGAAGGAATAATTAGTAAATAGTTGGCTAACAAATTAACCCCGATTCGTAGAAACAACTGCCAGGTACACATGCGTAGACAGAGACGAAATTGGCGTAGCCTCTAATTACAAAAACTTATACACGAACCTACATCCATATATATATCAGAGATTTAAGAAATCATGAGATATAAGAAAGGTCTTTAAAAATAAACGTCGGTACATTTGACCGGTCAAGTTATCACGTTATAACTATTTACGATTAGTCTAGGTAGGTACAGAGGGGAAAAGATCGCGTATCGTAACGGAAACATTCTGAAGTATCCCTGAACATTTGGGCGGGCGGTATGCCCCTCACGTGCGAGTAACAACGGGAACGAGCCAGGCGCCCAGAGGTTTGTTGTGATATCCCGGTTTTTTCACAATACCTGACCCTACTGCCCGCTAGAAGAGATTCACGTAGCGTTTGTTCCTAGAATAGCTTTATTTTATGACCGTGTTTTTGTTATAGTGTGCACACGTGAATGTTTGTTTTATATCGATGCGGCAATGGTGCCGTGGTCAATTAATTTTAGGAAGGAAATAATTGGAAATTGTAAAAAAATCTGTATAACCTAAAATAATGATTAATCATTCAAAGCATTTTAATATTAGTAGGAAGTAGAACGCCGTCAATCTCAAATAAATCTATGTTCTTTGTTTCATAACTATTCCATATAACTTACCACTACAAAGGTACATAAAAACGATGACATCGAAATTGAGTAGGTGCATAATTAATAAAGCCCTAAAATTTGTAATCAAAACAAACCGTGAGCTAATTTCAAAATTATTCAGCATTGGACCAACTCAAACATGAAATGCAGGTGTTGCGTATATGTTTATATATCAATCAATTTGTAGTGGAGCTGGTTAAGCAATTACCTACGTAACACAAGCTTGTTCGTTTATACTATCTATATTGTTAGAATGGTATGTTATTTAATATAGTATTTAAAATATCTATGCGTTATTGAACCCCATAGGTATAACATATGATAACGATGTAGTGCAACTACGAGTATTATGTAATATGCATTTAATATAAATCACGAGAAGATAACACGTTTCATAAATGTTGTCCGCCCTGCGATTTATATAATTTTTCTTATTATTTTGAATAGAAAAAATAATAAAAAAGCTAGTAAAACGTAGAAAATATTTCATATATGACCCTCATAAGGATGTAGGTACGTACGCACCAAAATAAACCGCCGTCGATTTTATCGGTCTGTATGTTGGCATGTTCTTTGAATCAGGTTTCTTTTTACACCCATTCGAGTGTAAAAGCGGCTAAAGCCTTATACGTAAACATTTCTGCGTTGTGGTTTAGGTAAACGCCGAAACGAAAATGTCTATGGTGCTTAGATTATTTTTTTATATTGCAAGCATAAACATTTAAATGATTTTTATATCGAATGGAATGCGTTCTGGATTGAAACGGGCTGGATAAGTACTTATTTGTTAGTTATTTCACCAACCATTTCACTAAAATGTGAAATTATTTTAATTCTTCCAATAGTTTGTGTGAGTTCAGCCCAGGACATTCACTCTATAGCCTAGCAAAGGTCAAACATTAAAGATTCGGATTTCCTTAGTAACGGAATGTTCGGTACACGAATATCAGTCAGCCTTGACATTTTTACAGAGGGCAAAGAAGGTGGCTCATATGAGAAATATTAAGGCTTAGCGATCGCCAACAGCTGACGGGGGCGCGCGTGCTTCGAGGCGGAAATATTCCTGCGACCTCCTTCATCTTCAAATGCCTTTTTTATGTTCTGAATAAAAGTAATTGTTAAAGCGTCAACATCGAATTTCTTTTTGCCTCCCTTTTTTATGCTCAATTTAATTTGAAGCAAATTGGAAAATGATCTACAAAAGTGCTACAAAATATGCTACGCCGTAGACGGTCTACATTTTCAACCGTAGACGCGCTACGACGCTGAAGAATATTACGAAAGTAAAAATTGGAGCATAAACCCGTACTATTAAGTAAATTTTAATGTTAGTAAAATACTTTGATATAATTTGCACGCTGTTGACGTAAATTTTTCAAGAAAACCAGGCCTTTGACTTCGCAAAATGTAATTGTAAATGACAACCCGTATTTATGATATGAGTGAATGATCATTTCCCGAAAATAATATCTCTTTGATCCAGTTAATGTTTTCCAAGATCTGGTCATATAAAACCATTGTAATTCCTTTTTTCTCTCAATATTGTGACTTATAAATGTTCTATCAATTTATAACTTTAGAGGAGGAAGATAAACTTGCACTGACCAAGCAAGCCCCGGGATGAGTAAAAAGAAGCATATTTGGTTCAAACGGAGCAGAGCTCGTTTGTCAAGCCGAGGGCTAAGCCCGCGCCTCAAGCAATCTGTTTGTCCAGCTGCCACCTTTCTTTTTACCAAAAGCTTCTCTTGACAGACGTATATTTTATACTCATAACTTTTCAACTCAACCAACGAAGAAAACGATGGATCATTGATAATCATGGATCATGACATACTCGTGAAACGTGCACGTCAGATTCTATCACTACATACGTAAGTTTGCTTAGAGCACTTAACACATAAATTAAGCAATTTCAGTAGACATAAATCAGCGAAAATAACAATATATCATGAACATGGAACGTTAATTCAATAAAATAGTATCTTTACTTGGACGGACAGACGCTGACAGATATTGCAAATCTGAGCCTAGATTTTACTACGAAACCCAAAGAAATATTACTCTACGTGTCTAACAAATAAGCTAGTTGGGTGTACGTTTAATATAACTGTCGAAGCTAGACCGACATCTGTGTAAACAATAGGTATGTTCAGTTCATACGCTGTGGTAAAATAATATTTGACACTTGAAGAGAAACTGTGTAAACTTGAAATTCGATAATCATTGTTTTTGTGCCGCCGGGTCGGATTAGCCCCTCTTCAAACCCCCAGTTATCCACGTCTGGCTAACTTTGACAACTGTATAGTGAGTGCAGCCTTTACGAACTAACGAATCATTAACTCATTGTTCGCTGGAAACTCGAATACCTTGCTCGCGGCAACGTATTGTTCGTGGAAATTATGATCACTCCCTCCGTTATCCTAAGCCATTAGTAACATTATGTCCCCGGGTGGGCACTACTTAAGCGGCTTTTACTACGAGTACTTACTACTAACTAAATGTACAGCATCATCCCATGATGACGCAGTATGACGTGTACATAATAATATCCATTAGGATCGTAAAATTATATAATGTATAATAATATTAATATATTGTTATAAGGTTATATTATTGCGTAATGTATCATGGTATTTTAAAATCTATTATAACGGATCAAAATAATCGAAGTACTACCAGATCAAGGAACTCATTTTTATAAAACTTTTAGTGCCCATGATACACATGTATGTCCCAATTAAATATAATTCACACGCCACCACACACTTGTTCTAACACTTCATGTCCATCCAAAGGTTGCCTGGCAGATATTGCTCATAGCGATAAGGCTGCCCATTGTATATTCTGTATTTGTTTATTTCCTGTCTTGTATATCTGTTTTTATTTGGTGTGCAATAAAGAGTAGGAAATTGTATGTGCTAATTCGTAGTGAATTAGCACGTAGCAGCAGCGGCGCGATTTGAACCACTCAGCCTGGGCAGTGAATAAGTTACCTAATGTTCATTAGCTATAAGATTTTTATCAATGTTTGGATTTTTTAATTTAAATTATATATCAAACAGTTACTCTCCATTAAATTTCAAAGGTGAATTCTATCAGATATCATATCGGCATCGCTAACACAGACGTTAATTCCCGTAATAATTTTGCAGTTGTTGGTTGATTTTACCCGAAACATTTACGCAAGCAAAATATAACATCCAATTATGATGATTAATACTAATGAAACCTATAATAAAATTCGACCTATGTATAATAAAGTTTAAAATAAATGACTTTACAGCGAGGCTAATAATTTTATTGTTTAATGATGGTTTATTGTAACAAACTCATTATATTATATACGCAAACTGCGTATAATAAAAATGGTGGATCGGATGGTTGGACGCAGTAATCCCCGGTGCATCCATCATGCGGTAAGCCTCCCTCTAGCTCGCCACCGTTCAAAACGGGTATAAAGGGACTTAAGCGATTTCCTATGTAAGAGCTTTTTGCTTTACTATCGAAAGCTCATTAGCACATACTTTAGGTTTTAAACTTGTTAACTTGATGATCTAATGGGTAATTAAGAATGTTTTGGGTTTCGGGCAATTAAAAATAGCAATAGCAGAACATTATTTTATCTCTCTGTCACAATCACAAGCCAGTTCGTCTGTCCTGTGACAGAAGAATCATTACATTTAAATACTACTACTTTGGGTAGCGTGTATCTACTGCTTTATGTAGTTACTAGTTTCTGCTTTACAAGCGTTGTTTTTATGGAAAAGTTTTAAGGTTATTTCTATCCTATGGGAACTGATTTAGGGGATAAAAACTGTATGGTTTATTCCGGGCCTAGAACTTGCACCTGTATTTCAGCCCGATCCCTTCAGTAGTTTTTGCGTAAAATAGTATCAATCATCCATACATACAAACTTTCGCGTTTATAATATTAGCAGGATTCTGTGCTACTACAGACAGAGTGCTCTAATCAAAGAAAAACCGAACCGTTTTAGATCTTTGTTACTTGATGGATTTTCGTAATTAAAAATAGATTACGGTGTCTCAAAAAACCCTGAGCCAGTCTTTAAATTCCCACGCACGGGAAGCGTAACATGACTCGCTCATAATTGGATTAGCTATTCCTTTAAAATCCTTTGTGATTTGACAAACTGAAACGCTATATATAAATATATTTTCAGCAGGTGCGAAGCTTGCTTGACGAGTGGTGGGGTGACTTGCTGAGACGCGCTTTGGGGAGAAGCCACCTTGACAGTTAGTGCTAAAATGAAGCGTCTCGCATCGCATACGTCCATTTTAATACTAAACTTTACACTAGTGTTGTAACCATCGCAACTCATGCCAACTCCTTTACAAAACAAATTTACTGTTGAGGAACGAGAACCCAGAAACAAAGGAACTAGGACAATAAATCACAGTCAATAATTGTCTTATAATGCGCACGAAGTCGCGAGCTTACAGCCCAGTTGTTCAATAAACGAGAAGCAATTTCAGTGACGCTAATTTGTAATTTAACAACCACTTGGTAAGATTTTCGCTTCAATTAAATCATAAATTAATATTCAAATTAACATTGGATTACTTCTTGAAATTGTGGTTGATTGAAAGTGTTGCGACAGTGACGTTTGGGTTTGGCTAATTGCAATTCTGGATGGGTCGGAAAGTACTTTAACTTGTTTGGTTATGAGGTCCGCCGCGCCAGAGCACGTAGTGGCTCCCCGGGCTCGGCTTTACGGATCCACTTGCTTTTGACATTTCATGGCTGTGCCGGTAAATCCATTTGTTATTTACTCTGTATATAGAGTAGGTTTGATTTAGGTACAGATTATAGGGGAAATTTTATTTAGGAACGTTAGGAGTAATAATGGTAGCTTTTCGGTATTTATTTACCTTAATGTTGTCTTACTAGGCAAGACCTGCGAGAAAGAGGTCAATCCCCATCATGATATAATGATGCAATCATATTTTAAGGATACAGGATTTTTTTTCATTTACCGCAGTGTCTCAAGAAATAACTCAAGGGACAGTGGGTTCATCGTTCGCAGAAGCGTTGGGGCCATAAGACGACTACGAATACTCAATACTCA
This sequence comes from Eupithecia abbreviata, assembly GCA_943735965.1. NCBI lineage: Eukaryota > Metazoa > Arthropoda > Insecta > Lepidoptera > Geometridae > Eupithecia > Eupithecia abbreviata. Next base: position 6,680,123 of record OX030982.1, on the reverse strand, counting down.
ATGGTTTATTGCTTACATGTGCATAGGTCTTAAAATAATAAAATAATGGTGACTACTACCAGGCAGGCACAGGCCTAACCAAGGTAGGCAGATCCCCCACAAGATGGACCGATGACCTAGTGAAGGTCATTGGAAACCGCTGAGTGCGGGTAGCTCATAACCGGTCATTGATTGTGGTGAACTTTGGGGGATACCTGTGTCAAACAGTGGAAATTTTTCATCCATAAATTTACTGTGATTTTTAAAATCACTGTAGAACAGTGACTAATAAATAGAAGTCAGCATTAACAAAAATGTCTTAGTTCTGATTTTTTTTTATTTAAGGCATGATTGACAGATGCTTCACCCACAGAACACAGCTTAACAAACTTTGCCATTGTCTTTCAACATTTGAAACATCATTTTTGAAGAAAAAGTAAAAGTCTAAGTAATATTTATTGCAATTAGATAGATAGATCATTTGATACAAGTAGGTTACATAACTTAGTTAACAATGGTTTAGTCTATGTTAGGTTTTAAGCACTTGGTTCTCACTGAATTTTCACAAATTTATTAAATTACATGTGTAAAAATGGTTCATACAAGAAAGTCAGAGGATTTGAACAGAAATAATCATGTGTTTCCATATATTATTTTTTGTTTAATCCTATAAAGGGCCCTTATAAAGTGATTTAAAAGTTTTATTTGAGTGCAAACAAGTGCGAGGGTACGCACTCCAAAATATCCTGTTTATTTTTTCGTCCGACTTTTCTAGAGTAAAGATAATTAATGTTTTGTTTGTCTTGGACACAGAAAACTTTAATAAAGTCCTAAAGTCAAAAGTGTTATTTTCGTCCTACTATTTTTCTTTGTGCTAACCATGTTCATAGGCACGTTCTGTGGTTGCGGAACCATAAAATAGAAGGATCTAGGGAAGTTGAACGTTGATATGTATTCCCTTAAGAATGGCTAGGGACACACTTTCAGAGCAAGTGAGCGAACTATAGGCACGTGCTTCGACGCTCCTGAACCGAAATGAGAGATTTGCTATTGGAGATCGCTCCACTAAATCGTTAAATTTATAAGATATTGCTCTCGTCGGCGTCGTCAGTAATCAATAGGTAACTGTTTACTTCATAGTTATTAATATTATCAGCAAACAGAAGGTAGAGTTCTAGGTCTGATCTTTGTAGAGCGATTCGAATTTACCCTTTTTATTTAAAATTAATGTTACAAAAGGTTGCTTGATATAAGTTTGAAATTGAACCTACGAAGAAACAAAAGTTGCAAATTGAACTACGCTGTTAATTTTGTAACGCTTTTTAAACATTTTCCAAGGGCCGTAATTTGTAATTGTAATTTGGAGCAAAGGGTCTTTGAAGTTGAAGGAAAATCTCACAAAGTTACGAGTAAAAAACATTTCCAAAGAAAGTGTTTTCGGTGATTCTACACTTTGCATTATGTTTTTCACGTTTCTATGTGGTAGTACGCTATTAATTTTCATGGAAATGGATATTCCTGGAATAATGATGTAGAGAAAATTATATTTGAAGCAGCGGAGAAATATTTTTTTTATTTACGTTATTTACATAGTAATTTCAGATTTCAAATTTCAAAAATATATCTTTCGGCTTACAAAATAAACTGATGAATTTTATTTGTTATAAGACTTACACAGAATATAATAAACTTAAGTTATGAGGAAACGTGTAAGTGTGTAAGTCAGTAACAAAATGTTTTTTTTTGCTGCGAACCCCACGGCTACATATATCTACATATAAACATATTTAAATGTTTTTTAAACGAGCCATCATTCGAATTTAAGACGAATTAAAATCTACTGACACATGTCCAAATGCCACTCGATAAACCGTGCACCATTTTCTGTTTTCCTAGCGCAAACCTTTTCAAACCAATAAAGCATTTTTATTTTTTTGGCAGCTACCTGGTAAAATCAATTTTCCACGTCCTATTTTATACTGAAGTCAAACGTGCCAACTCAATATAGGTAGGCTGTGACAGCAGTGATTCTCTATCTCAGTACCTACAAGGTATATTATCTTTGAAGGCAGTTCTTCCATTCTAAACTTGCGCAAGATTTCTCGGAATTAACGCAATAACATCATATTTAAACAAAGCAATAGCTCTGAAACGTATAAGAGGCATTTTTAGTTTTAGGTTTTCATTTTCTTATATTTTTCTATTCACACAACAACACACCATAAAATAAATCAATACCTACTTCATTTCACTACCACTAATTTAGTCCGTACTTCTGCCAAGTAATAAAAAACTCCCTAAGAAATCGGCTGAAATTCTGCAGAAATTCGTCTAGACCTGGACTAACAAGGTAACTTATCCGTATAAATATAATATTAAGTCCTAAACCAAATACATGCAAACTCGCGGGCGGAAACTCGTCTGTTAATAAAGCCTCGTGCAAAATAAAAGCGTGAACATAGAATAACTAAAAAGGTACTTCGTAGAGAGATGAATAACGAATACTTTTGATACTGGGACTTTTACCCTAGGTCTTCATTTTCAATGTTATCCATTCTGGTCACGCCACACATCCATCTCAGCATTCGCATTGTTCCACTCTGTATGCCCATTAGGACAAAAATATTCTTGAAAGTGACCAAAAGACTCAGAGCCACTTCGTGAATCACTTTCTGTGATATTTTATTTTCGGGTCGCCACGCTTATGGAGTCTTCACACTAAAGTCACCAACGCCGCCAACACAGCCCGGCTGGTGTGATGTTGGCGACTTGGTCAGCAACATGATAGTGGCATGATAGAGTCAAAAGTTTTGACTCATATATGAGAGTTAAAACTTTTGACTCCTTCATGATGACACACAACACAATCCCGCGGCTTGTGTCTCGTCGTCGGAACGAAATCAGCGACTTTTGACAAACCGTGGATTGTCGCCCACGTGGCTCTGATATTTGTCGCAGTCATGAACCTAGCAAGAAGCGGGTAATGTCGCCGACATGATTTAATCAAATAATTTGCCGTTGGGCCGTGTCGGTTGTGGTGGCGACTTTAGTGTACAGACTCCATTATATGAGCGACATAAGAACGCGACCCCCAACAAATCAATATCCGAAAAAATGTTCCTCGCTTCGTTTTACGTATGCGACGTTCCTTTATGTCGTTTTGGTTAGCGGAAGCACAGATACCATAATACTAGGTACCTATATAAGGAAGGAAAAATGATTTTATACACTTTGCTCTGGTTACAAATGGAGCACAACGTCTAAAAAAATAACGTGTTTTTGAAGCACACGGCTAATATCTTTTACCATGATATTTCGCGTTTATTAACTTTACGTAAAATCATTGTTTTGACAACGTGGAAATGGTGATATTTTTCGGTTAATGATATAATGGATATAATTTAGCAGAAAAGAGAAGATTCTATATGTCACATAATATGCCTCGCTCGTACGCATTAATAGGTTACATCTGATACCAAAATGCTGAAAATATTATGTTCGCATTTGTTCGCTGTAGGAGCACAAGGCACACTTGGTTACTATACGTCAATTTATGTTTAACTTTTTTATAAAGATATATGTACTAAAAAAACTATATTCAAAGCAACACAGAGCAAAGAAATTATAAGAAATAACATTCGAGTCTAACTTATGTGATCTGTGATGGATGATACAAGGATCGCCCGAAACGAACAACCTTACCTACTGCTGAACGTGCAAACGTACGTTGTTTCGGACGCGTCACTATATATAACACTTTTTGTTTTGGATCTCTAAGAAATAAATTTCAAAATCATTTCAAAATCATTCAAATCATAGATTAGAAAGATTCATCGGAAGAACGTATCGGTTCGAAACTTCGTATTTTGTTTTTCAAAGTAGGTCTCCTTTCGTTCGTTTCATCCATCATTCATCACATCATCAGCCTAAATTACTTTAGACTGGAATTTTGACTGAATGTCGCCGCTTGAAAAATTAGACCGAGCATTCAAAATAATCCGGGCTTAAAACATAAAATTAATTTATTTCCATAAACATGTGTGTATATAAAATTTTACAAACAGGTATGTAGGTAGGTACGTTAGGTATCAACATGATTTACCGTTTACGGTATACAAATTGTGAGTATGGCATGCAAAAGAGACAGTACTTAAAAAATTTATTAAATTTTTCAAACCCATTATTCATCATCATCAGTCCACTGCTGGACATAGGCCTCCCCCGATGAGCGCCATTGCGCCCTGTCTTCAGCTTGCCGCATCCAGCATCTACCTGCAGTCTTTCGCAAGTCGTCATCCCACCTGGTCGGAGGGCGTCCTACACTACGTTTACCGAGTCGTGGTCTCCACTCAAGAACACGTACCATTATTAACCAATCATATACCAACCCAACCCATTATTATTATACCATTATTCAGAAAATCTAAGTCGGTATATGTATAGTTGTTTAAAACACTCAAATTATCTATTTTTCGCTTTCAAATATAGAGACAATATCACAGATATAAGGTTTACAAGCTGATGTGAGCACAGAATTAAAGCATGGTTCACCAAACAAAAATAGCTGCGAACAATGTCTCATTAAGATGAATTCGCGGTGCAATCGATTTTGTCCGATTGCGAGGAATATTTTATGAAGCCACCGGAGAACTTGCAAATCAAAATATCACTTCACTCGAATATAATAAGTATGAATGGATGGATGTTTGTGACTTCCGACGACCGATGTGGCGCGGTGGGCGAAGGTCCGCCTGCGACGCAGGAGGTTGCGGGTTCGATTCCCGCCTCGGAACAATTGTGTGTACGATCTGCAGATATTTGTTCCGGGTGTTCTGGTTGTTTCCTATGTATAATAAAAAATATCTATCTATGTATTGTATTGTATTATGTATATCAGTTATCTAGTACCCATAACACAAGCTCTGCTTACCATGGGGCTAGATAATGCTGTGTGAATTGTCCAGGATTATTTATTTTATTTATTTATTTACTTCTTAAAGCAAAAACGACGGACGGAACGGAGCGGGCAGAAATTGCACAGATTTAGGAATATAGCTTTTTAACTATAGAGATCTATTTCTGATATCTAACTTTTAACCAATAAATCAGTTTCCATGCGATATAAATATTCTTTGAACGTTCGTTGCTAAAGGAACGCGTGTGAAATAATAATTGAACTAGACATGACCAGAAACATTTATTTGCAGATCATACAAACATTTAACCCGCAGCAAGAATCGACCACGCAACCATATTTGACGATTATGTGGCGCAGCGCGAGGGGCAATGTTTCGGATCCCGCCTTGGTAGAAGGTCAAATATTTGTGCATTCTGCAAATATTTGTTCCGGGTGTTCTAGGTATTTTGTATCTATACTTAATAAAAATATCTATATTATAAATAGTCATCTAGCTCATAACAAAAGCTCAGCTTAGCTTGGGGCTGCTTAGCTTGGACACTGTGTTATCCAGCATTATTTATTTAATTATTATTATTAAAGCGTCTCCATTCTTTGATTACTACACCACAGAGCTCCTCAAATAAATGAAACAATAAGTCCAACTCCAGCAAACTTGCAAGATAAACGGCGTCATTACCCAAGAACTAGCGAGTATATTGTACATCATTAAGGTTAAAACTAAATGGGACAGCGTTATAGAAACGGTTGTGCTATCCATCACGCGTAAGCAAGCCCCGACAGACCACTTAGCCACTGTCCGGCGGACGCGGCCCTCCGCATCCGCCCTCGCTGACGGTACAGATCTGGCTTCCACACGTCTGGACAATTCACTTAACTACGGTACCTTCTATCCACAATCCATCTGACGTAGGAGTCAGTAAGAAACTCTATATAGCTCTATAAGCTCTTTATATAATCGATTTACTGTCTGTCTTCCAAATAAATAAATAAGAAACAAAAATAATAAAGATAAATAAATCAATAATGCTGGACAATCCACACAACATCATCTAGATCTAAGCTAAGCAGAGTTTGTGTTAAGCAGAGTTTGTGTTATGGGTACTATCTAGTACCCATAACACAAACTCTGCTTAGCAGTCATCTGACTGATAAACTTAATATAATAGATATATGTTTTTTATTAATTATGGATAACGACCAGAACACCCGGAACAAATATTTGCAGATGGTACACACAATTATCTAGAGGTGGTAATCGAACCCGTCGCAGGCACCACCTTCGCTCATCGCAGCACAGAGGTACGTTTTTTTTTTTTTTTTGTTCGAAATGAATTATTGTTACGATAAAATTTTACAAAATACAGCAATCCGTCATGACAGGTTGAACACCAATCAGAGCATTAGGTACACAACTGTGACGTTATGCCATCACAATATGTAAATGCACAGAATATAAAGTTTTGAAGTTCTTCTCTTGACAATATTATGGTCATTCTGTCAAATTAGATGTTCATGTATCGGTGACATATCAGAAGTCATAGACGGACGCCAATAATATTCTAGCGTTTTAGAGCGAAATCGAAATTGCATTTTTAAAAGCGCAATTTTTCATTCAAAATACTTTATTTTTTGCCGAAATATGGTTGATATCTAAAAGCATCTCGTATGCGGTTTGTTTTGGATTCAGAAGATAATTTTTTTTTTTGGAGTCGTTTCTTAAAATCAATCATCATGCTTATTGGTGTTAACATCTGAACGAGTCCTTAGTATGGATTGTGCGTGCACAGTATTTACATGAATGCGACAAAACACTGCTTGTCAATTGCTTAGAGTTGAGTTTTACGTTCTTTGGAACTAAAAGAGGGCTATGGCTATGTAATTATCATGTAGCTACCTAATTGTGAAAATATAGGGTACGGAGTGCCAGTGACATGATTAGAGTGAAGGAGCACAAGCACTTAAGCACTAAAGCATTTTATTCCGACCTGTGAACCTCTGCTGACACAACTCTTTTCAAGACAGCGCGGCTTCTATAAGTAAAGTGATATTATTTTTCGCAAATAAAAATAATGCTGTTTCTTAGAACAGAGATGGATGACACACGTGGTCGCTGCATGAGAACTTGCCATTAATATTACTTAATATAAATAAATAAATAATGCTGTACAATCTAGCAGCAGAGTTTGTGTTATGGATACTAAATGACTGACATCGTGAGTGAGCTAGCTGTGTAGCCTTTCCTGTGACTGTAACGAACGTACATCGTGCAAGGGAAATACTTAAATAGCCTTTATGCCGCTGGCAAAAAGCTTTCACGTGTGATTTTTACCGACCGAAAACGTTTAAATATCTGCAGCCTTTTAATGTTCGTGCAAAATAACAAATCTGCATTTTATCCTTTGTTTATGACGACTTGCAGCCTTGAATCTAGGTTTATTTTAATTGGGTGTAACTTACTCGTAGCTTACCTGGATTTTAATTTCGATTTTGTTTTTATAACGACTTATAACGTCACAAGCAGATAGTCCATTTGATGATAATAAATAATGCAGGACAATTCACACCGCATCATCTAGCTTCAGGCAGCTCGTGTTATGATGGGTATTTGATAACTGATATCATCATCAGCCTATATTAGTCCACTGCTGGACATAGGCCTCCCCTCCCCATGACTTATGTGTAAAAACATTCGTTTCAAAAGTTTTATGGTACAAACAAAACAACGAAAACGACAAGCCAAAAAACATTATACTGCATAAAATAATATATAATTAATTAGGTATTTTTTTATATTTTTATGTATGCTAGTTTCAAGGTATATATTACAATGGACCGTAGAATAAGTTAAATAAGATCTGTTACTTTGCTATGGTCTGAAATAAATGATCTATTATTATTATTATATATAGACGACCGATGTGGCGCGGTGGGCGAAGGTCCGCCTGCGACGCAGGAGGTTGCGGGTTCGATTCCCGCCTCGGAACAATTGTGTGTACGATCTGCAGATATTTGTTCCGGGTGTTCTGGTCGTTTTCTATGTATAATAAAAAATATCTATCTATGTAATGTATTGTATTATGTATATCAGTCATCTAGTACCCATAACACAAGCTCTGCTTAGCTTGGGGCTAGATGATGCTGTGTGAATTTTCCAGCATTATTTATATTATTATAAAATGTATGCAATAATTATAGTGTAGGTATGATACCATATTTCATGTATTAGAAGTTCTCGTCCAGCTTGAGTTAACAACCGAGATAATTCCTGTTCGTGTGTCTGATGTAGATCTCTGCTGCCGACTGCCGCCTGAAGGTAGATCACGATATTCACAACGCTGCGTGGTTATTAGTAATTGGAGCGTAATTGCAAACATTTAGGCTGGCTATTTGAGATAATTGTATGTAGAAATTGTGTGTGCTAGTATGACTATGCGCATTAACAAAGCGGAAGTGTTTTCGTTAATAGATACCTGCCGCAAAATCACACAAAAAGTATAGTCGAAAGAAAATAGAAGAAGGAGAATTGATCGCTGTCTTATTATGAAAAGTAGTTCTTTTTTATTCTGTTTATTTCAGTATTCATTAGGGGTGCTGCAAGGCGCTGAATGTATGGAAGAAAACGAAAACGAACTTAAAAGTTTTGGTTATATTTCATCATCATCATTAACCTATATTAGTCCACTGCTGGGCATAGGCCTCCCAAAAAGAGCGCCATAGCGCCCTGTCGTCAGCTCGTCGCATCCAGCATCCGCCTGCAGTACTTCGTCGGTCGTCATCCCACCTGGCCGGAGTGCGGCCTACACTACGTTTGCCGAGTTGCGATCTCCACTAAGAACACGTTTACCCGGTTGTCGGTTCTTCATGATTAATGGCCGGCGACCACTCCAGCTTGCTAATTTTTTGAGCTATGTCGATAGCTTTGCTTCTCTGTTGGGTGATTTCGTTACGAATCCTATTGAAATTAAATGAAATAGTATTTATTTGCTTAAATATAGGTTAGTGTTAAACACTATATTTGACTTGGTAGTCGTGCAAATATTTAGTGGTTATTTAGACAGTTATATAGTACCTACGTTTTTAGTAATCATTTAAATAAATTTTAGACAATATTATATTGAAATTATTAATAATTAGGTACATGTCGAAATTTAAAATTCAAATATTCATCTATACCATAAAAATTGTTTTAAGTGAGCCAATTATATAATTTACGATTAAATTCATTATTTGTCAGATTTCTCATGTCATTTGGAAGTTTATTATATAGCCGTATGGCCATTGCGTAGCAATTCTTTTTACATACTTCTAATCTCAGTTGAGGCACCAAAAGTGGTTTTTGTACTATCATTCTTTTATTTTGAGAATTTTCATCCTTCTCAAATAAAGGCATGTTGTTCCTTACAAATTTCAACATCTCAAAAATATACAGTGATGGAAATGCTAACAGCTTATTCTTTAAAAATATAGGTCTACATGAATCTCTCCGCTTAATACCAAATATGGCCCGAATACACTTTTTTTGAGCTACGAAAGCTCTATGAGCATCTGTTGAGTTACCCCAAATTATGACGCCATATCTTAAAATAGAGCAAACATGGCTGTGGTAAACTGTCAATGCCGTTTTAATATTCGAAAGATCCTTTATTCGTCTGAGAGCAAATATAAATTTATTTATTTTCTTACATACAATTTCTATTTGTTTCTTCCAATTTAGATGTCTGTCAATAGTTATTTCTAAAAATTTAATGTCATTCTGTCTTCCTCAATGTCGTTGCTATTGTAATCAAAGTCAATTTTATTCCTAATCTTATTATTATATGTCACTGGTCTCATGAACTTGGTTTAAGTTGTGTTTACTTTTAAATTATGTCGATTAAGCCATTCAACTATGTAATTTAAGGCTTTGTTCCCCGTACTCACAGCACTGTGAATAGTTTTTTCTTTTGTTAAAATTGTCGTATCATCCGCAAACATTATTGTGTATTGGTCTGTGGCGTTTGGCAAGTCATTAATGTAAATAATAAAGGACCAAGAACACTGCCCTGTGGCACACCGTAATTAATTAATGAGTAACTTGATCTGAAGTTATGTTGTGTGTTTGATTCAGTTGACATTTTTGATATTTCAGTGTACTGTTTGCGTCCCTTCAGATAAGTTTCAAACCATGAGTATGCAGGAACCCTTACGTCATAACATTCTAGTTTATGTAGCAGACGGTCGTGACAGACAGTGTCGAAAGCTTTACTCATGTCAAGAAAGATAGCGACTGGAATTTCTTTTCGATTTAAGGAGTCTAAAATTTCTTTAACCAATTTAAAACAAGCTAAAGTTGTCGATTTCTTACTTTTATATCCATTTTGTTCTTCACATAAAACATTGTGTGTGTATGACTTCTTGGTTACATTTAGCGCAATGTAAACCTGGTGAGAATTCGAGAGAATTCGAGGTATAGACTATCTACGTGTAGTATAAAATAATTGCGTTAATTAACGTTGAATACTTTTCCAAAAGTATATGTAGCGACTATAATAATCAAAGAACAAGAATGTTGGGTCAACGACTCCGCTACAAAGCTACCTACGTACTAAAAGCTATGGCGCGTAGCACGCTTCGAAACGTATGAACATGAACGTAGTTTTATCTGTGAATAGATAAAGTCCGTAAATATTTGTTCAGAACTGATTTGTTTCCGATGTCAACATCAACAAATACAAAAATCTTTATTTGAAACAAAAACTTATTGATTAGGGTACTTCATCACAATTGGTAATTCATCACATAGGGTGATAAAACATTTCATCACAAAAGTTTTTCACAGAATCAGAATCGTATTTTGTTGTTACTCGTAGCAACACAACCTTTCAATATCGAATTGACGGGTATAATTTACAAATTTAAGCGGATTTTATTTTCAACAGCCGTATTTCCGATAAGATTACTACTCACTTATAAAAAGAACATGTTTTTTTGATCCGAAATTCAATATATAAAACCTTTTTCGTTTTCTTTTTACGAATCAATTTCAAAAACGAGCAAGGTGATTATAAAATTTTAGTAAAATTAGAAATATGTCCACAGGTCCTTTGTATTTGATAATAACACATTACACCGCTCATCATTTTATAATTAGTTTTCCAATAGGCTGAACGGAGGGTTAATTGAATATGTAACATGTATTTAGTGACTTTTATGGAACGAAACTACGCGTTGTACACAAATAGAATAAATAATACAGGACAATCCACACAGCATCATCTAGCTCCAAGCTAAGCAGAGCTTGTGTTATGGGTACTAGATTACTGATACTTAATACAATACATTACATAGCTATATTTTTTTTTTCTTAAATACATACATACATAACGACCAAAACACACGGAATAACTATGTGCAGATCGTACACACAATTGTTCCAAGGCGGAAATCGAATCCGCGAATTCCTGCGTCGCAGGCGGACCTTCGCCCACCGTGCCACAGATGTCATCAAAAATAAAAAAGACATTATAAATAAATCATTCTGGACAATTCACATACTCGTAGCATTATCAAGCCCCAAGCTAAGCAGAGCTTTTATTTTGGATACTGACTATATGACTGATATACATACGTTTCTATTGTATAATTTGTGTTTGATGCTAGTTTGTACTGATTTTGCTTATTGCGTAATAAAAAAGCACAATATTTTAATTAAAGTGTTTATATTTCGTAGTAGCGTAGTTATTTTAACTGAAAGAGACGTGAGTACATACCTCACAGATATTTTGACGTATCGCATTTAATATTCGAAAGGGATATTTATCAGAGAACCTATTATATTTTTATTTTGTGTCCCGAAGCGAGGGTTACTCTTGCGGGAGAAATGTTCAATATTAACAGATTAACTCGGTCGGGGATCCGGCTTCATAAAAATAAATTCCAATATTCCCCTCGTTGCTCTCATAATTCGTAAGAAACGACTCTCACTGGAAAGTTTAAGGCGGACGATTGGAGCATAAAAATTGCATTTGTACTATGTTGAATTAAGTTTTTATTGTGCTCCGATGTTTTCTTTGCTTGGAAAATTCTTGAGGAAAATAACGAATAAGATTTATTGTTGAGCTGAATGAGTTATATTCAATGGTGCGTCAAGGAATTCTGAATTCTAAAGCTGGAAAAATGAGTACCTACCCAGACAGGACTGCTTTGTTTTTTTATATTGCATAATATAAGGGGGGAAGTCATTGCGTGTGGGTATTTTGTATGCGGAAGGAGGACCGGTTGGTGCATATTAAAGTATCTTGGCAAGCGCATCCGGGCACAAAAAACTGTTAAGCCAACAGTAAAGGCTGTCCCCAAATTCAGTTTGCACTTTGGCATCTTGATTATAAGGCTGAGATTGCAACTGGAAAGCTTATAAGTTTTTGGCTCATTAGCACTGCCCCTGTAAGTTTAACAAACTTCTACTACAGCGGAAGCCGTTGAGTGAGTAGATTCTACATGAACAGAATTGTTTGCTGATGTCCAACTTTTGATGGCCCCTATTATGTTTTACACGTAAAAAAATGGAATAATAAAAGTCACAGTAGTCTGGTAGAAATCGCTCTTGAGCGATGGGACCGCCAATTGTCACATATGTATTTTATTTAAAAAAACATTTTGTTTGTTATTGTTTTGTTAAGTGTGCGATGAAGAAGTTTCTATCATGTTTAATCAGAACTCATTTGTACCAGATGAGCTAATGAAGTCTCTTGTATGTCGTATGCTTAGATCTTTAAAACTACGCAACGGATTTTCATGTGGTTTTTTTAAAATAGATAGAGTGATTCAAGAGAAGCCGCGAGACGCAGCTAGTTAACACTTTGATTGCTGAAATCACACGGTATGTGTTTTCTACAAGTGACTAATATGCGTAAATTTACACTAGCGCAGCGGCTGAGAAAATACAGATCTGTGTGACTCAGCACAGCCGTAATATTTTTCGAACGAAACGCATGTGCGACGCAACACAACCGCTGTGTAGAGCGGCAGCACGAATTTTTTAGGTTAAAAAAAAGATCGCAGTCGTCGAAAAAAAACCGCAGTCAAAGTGTTAAGTAATAAAGCGAAAATATCTAGAAAATAATATGTACCAATGATGAAGTAGGGTTTCTACATGCTGTTTAAACTGTATATTTTCATTAATATAGTATTACAAAAATATACGTAAAATAATACACCCTACTCCGCGTAGATGAGATATCTAACCTAGGTATCAGATCCGTAATATGTAGACTGAGCCGAGTAATAAGCACATTAATGAATATTCAGTCCCCTATTTCAGTAACTTTATGATTCTGTGGGCTTCGTTTCGACACACAGAGTCCCTAATGGCATTCCAAAGGTTCTGACGCCCGCTGTTAGCTAATCAATTAAGTAAATATGAACAGAGCCATCAATATTTTACACTTGTGTTTATGTTCGACGGATTGTCGGATATTGTTTGATTTCGTCTTATTTACTTACCACCTAGTTCCTAATAACCGGAGTGGAGATTCTATAATTTAGCGTGTTTAAAAAAATATTTAAAACGACTTCTAATACGTAAATAGCGGAAATAGATTTGGAATGAACACTTCGATAGCGCTAACAAATTTTTCAAGCGACGCGACGCCGACTATTTTTTTATTTTAGTTCATTAGACTCAAATTTTTACTAGACGTCGTCGGTCGCGACGAAAATTCGAGTCTGATTTAGTTTAATGTGACGAGAGTGATGATGGCTGACACATGGATGAAACGACGAATGAATATCTCTTGTTTACGCGCGTTGCCATGGAAACCTTTTATTTATTATTACCACTGACGTAAAAATTATTATGTGATGATGTCACAACAAATTCTTTGAGGAGCAAACTTTTATGGGACCAAAGAATTGGTGAAGATATAAGCTAAATTGTTGTATATAGTCGAGATTTTGTAAAATGATTTTGTAGTTTTTTAAGCTTGACGGGGTATATACTAATTCATACCCCCGGGTTGTTTTTTATGGAACCTATTCGGCTTTATTGTCTACACAATAGCGAAAGCATTTTTAAAAGCTGTCCATAATTGATGGAGAAATCGACGAACATACAATACATAATAATTAAAAAATACATACAGGCTAACATATGTAGAACCTCTTCCTGAAGTTGATTAAAAACCAGTAGGTATTCATGCCTGAAATTGAAGACGCAATGGCGTGAATTATTATTAAATAGAATCATGAAATTTTAATTGGTGCGATCCTAAGATTTTCTAACTTTTGATATCCAGTTTAAAAATAGTTAAGTATAATTCAGTAAAAAAACTGCATTTTTCAAAATCACAAGCTTCGCATAGAAAATAGCTAGGTAGGTATTGAAAAAGTCGATGGTTTGTGTTGATTCTTCGGGTGGTAGAACGTGTTAATTGGGAACGCTGAGCACGTCGGCTTGTTGACTCGCGACAGGCCCATTAGGCCTGAGTCCACCCCCGCCCTAAACCCAACCAACCCTCCCCATTCTTTGTGGATTCCCAGTATTATACTATAATGTCAGTTTCATTTGTCTTTTTAAGTATTTACAACTTGAAGACCTATGTGGCGCAGGAGGCAAAAGTACGCTTGCGACGCAGGCGGTTGTGGGTTCAATTCCCGCCTCGGGATATATATCTGTACGATCTGCAGTTACTTATTCCGAGTGTTCTGGTCATTTTATATGTATAATAAAAAATAAATAATTTAATAAAAATATACGTTTGCCGAGTCGCAGTCTCCACTCAAGACCACGTTTACCCCAGCGGTTGTCGGTTAATTCTTGCTAATTATATGAGCTATGACAAGCTTTCGTTCTCCGTCGGATGATTTCGTTACGAATCCTTCAGAGAGACCCCGAGCATATCTCTATCCATAGCTCGCTGAACGACTTTGAACTGGTGGACCAACCCTACCGCATGACGCGAGTGTCCGCGTCTCATTTGGGTATTTACAAGTCCCGTTAAAATTCATCCTTTTTCAAGTGACTTAAAGCACTTTTATTCACACATATCGCGTGTAATTAAACCCCAGGCAGCAAAGTCTCTCAAACGTCGAAAACATTCGCGCGGCATTATCAAGTGCGCTCGGTGATGGGTTAATATCGTGCTGGCACTCAGTCGGGCCGACGACCACTAGATGTCACTCTACTCCTACTGACCGCCGTCAAGCCGTGATGTCGGTAATTACTGCAACCCACAGTATATTCTAAAACCAGAAGATTAACTCTAGCAAAGGAATAACTAAATACCTAGGTACGAGCTAAGAGCAAACAGTCGCCCAGCGTGTTTCGCAAATCTAGACTGATTAACTTTCGCATAATATCGTTGGAAATGGCGTTCCTTGTGTTTTGTTATTTTCTTTTATGAGGTAGCTATTTATTCATGTTAATTCAAAGTCCTGACTTAACTTAACTATTCTCAGTATTGCCATTGGAATAGCTTTGAATCTGTTTTTCCATTTTCAGAATGAGGTCAAAGCAGAAATGCATTGGCATTATTTTCTGGAGGAACAGGTAAGCCTGTCAAATATGAATAGCCGCATCAAACCATCTCGGAATTCAGGTAGATAAGATACCTTCTTCGAACAATGGATATTATAGAAACGCTATATGAATTTGTAAAATAAGTGGGTTCCTAGGTATCTTCTTATCTCCACTAGAAATAGCCTGCTCTATCTTACCCTCACTATCAGAAACTCAGCGCCTTGCATTACCTACAGCGCCCCTACCAGATAGAAAGGAACTACTTTTCATAATTGACAGCAATCCATTCGTTTCATAAGAACTGGATTTTAATTTGAGTGATTTATCCATTTTAACCCTAGGTAAGCCTGATTCTCGGTCTACGCATTTTACGTACAAGAGGAGCACGTCAGCGGCAAAAAAAGTTTTCTTTTTAGGTATCGTGTAAACCTATACTAGCCAGTCTGGGTTTAGACTACACGTCATAGATAAACCTAGGTACCTAGAATATTAAGTCAAATCGTCCGGCCTATTTCAAGTGCGTCCGATTCAATTAAACCAGGAGTGTGGGTTGACGCCACGTGTACACCGCTCACTCACGGAACGAATCAAATCAATCACTGGGCTAGGCACCAGCTATTATACCAATTTCAACGAGCATAATTATTGCTGCTAGAGCTTATATTTCTATTTCGTCCTGTTCTGCTTTAGCACGTTTCAGTCTGAATTACCTTGCTTCATATCTACATATAAAAATAATATGCAAAAATATAATACGCACGATGGATGACATGGGTAGGAGTTGTGGGCCAAAATAATTTTCGTCTCGAGATCCATTATACCCTGAAAGTAGGCTCTTTTTGTGCCCCTGAGACTACATTTTCTCGAATTCAATTAATGAATTATTCATAACCACCTTACATTTTTCTAAAAACGTATGTTACCTAATCTTGACCGCTGGTTCCTAGAAAATAAAACAACATAATTTCAGCTAGACGGAAATTATGAACCAACTCTTTTAACTACATAAAGGATATTCCACTCCCATCTACATTTATTTGCGGAACAATATATAATTAAACACTACAAATTGTGTGACTATACAACACTCTGTTGCCTGCTCGATAGTCACAATAGGTAGGTAGATATAGGTAAGCGTGGTGTCGCAGGATGACGGTTCCATTTGTCTTCGACGGTTTCAAACAAGTGTTTTCCCGAGGGAGTTTTCAGAGAAGTTTACTCCGCCCGCGATAAGATAGAATAAGCCCTTTGCGCTCGTTCCTCATGCGTTCTGCCTACAATCTAGCCCGAGTTATTTGCATTAAAATGTATTGTTATTGAACTTTCTTTTTAAAGCTTCTTTACGGGCGGGCTTTGTTCTGAACATGCTCTGAAGATTGTCTGACTCTCGTTCGCTTCGCTTTATTTCAGCCAATGTGAGATATTTACATACGTAACCCATCTATAGCATGTAGAGACATAATATGACTGTTTCATTTTATATATTAAAATACTATTTATAAAAATAATTACACTTTTTTATAACAATGGCTGTAGGCATAGAAAATTCTTATAATCTTAAGGGTACGGGTACCGTTGTTACAGGGTGTAATTTACTATTCGCAGCGTGCATAACGCGTTACGTCGTGTATTAAATACGTCGTTGCTCGTTACGAGCGCCTTCTTTCCCCGTACTGACTTTCGTTACATTACGCCCCGTAACGCCAGTCAGTACCCATGCACCTTTAATTTTTAACATTTTTACGGATCTGGCAAGATACGTAAAAATTAGAGAATTAGATTAGATTAAAGTACTTGTTACTACAATGACAATTTTACGTACGTACATAGTCTATGTTTTACAGCCTAGGAAAACCCAGTTCTTCCTTATCTTGTATAGGTCAGTACAGTATCGAACCGCAAACAAATAGTCATCTAATTGGCACAGAATAGAGCTGTCCGTTCTCATGATGGATGACGGCCCGCGGCTCCATTTATTCCCAGTCAGATTGCAGGCGCATTTCTGTCAAGTTTCTACTTTGAGGATCATACATAACACAATTTACTCTATTTTATGTTTTTTGAGATTATCTATTGAATTCTTATTGGTATGATTTATTTCAATCTGTTTTATCAAAATGATGCCGCTTAAAAGTAGAAAACTGTAGGTATTATTGTAATGTGTACTTGCTATCAAAGTCGAGAAGTAGATTCTGGGACGTTTTAATACCCCTCTGGGGTCCTATTTCGAGTCTTTTGTATAACTTCAATTACTAATGAAATTTTCGAAATAAAGCGGGATTTGGCTTACCGAGAGGCAATATTTGGAGAAGGGCTCGTAGGCATCCCAGTAAAACATAATTCCTGGAGCAAAGCTGCCTCAAGGATATTCCCTGCAATAAATCAGCCCACTTTCGGGATTTTGCCTTTGTGCGATAATACGATCCTTTCATCGTATCTTATTACCTGTTGAACATGGGTATTGTTTTATTACTTTTTGTAACGAGCTGATCATGTTCCTATCATAATTATTTTAGAATTCCATCTAGGTTTGGGAATGATGCCTCGTTAGGCGGTATCGTTAGCAGGCGGGGTTCTAAATGAGAAATATTACATTTTTAACATAAATCGAGTCCAATGTAAAATGAAGTAGGTAAGTATCTGATTTAACCTCATTAACGAATGCTTAGGTTCAAATTAATGCTGTTCTACCTACCAAGTTACGTAGAAACAGTATTGGATGGATACATAAAGATTTTAGACCAAACTTTCAAAAGAACCATCAATATGGGTATTTCTTTCTCAAAATACGAATCCAAGTTGCAAGAGAAAAATGTTTCGTAAGAGTCGAAGCGGCATCCGCACCTGTGTTCGCTTTGCTACAACTTATGAAACCAATTTCATAAAATGTTCAAATATATCTATCATATAGCGATGTAGGTAATACTACCAACATTGCAGAACCAATTAAAGCATCAGCCTCAGAATAGGGATATAATAATTAACATAAGGACATATGGAAAGACAGGGCGCTATGGCGCTGATTGGGGGAGGCCTATGTCCAGCAGTGGACTGCTATAGGCTGATGATGATGAATAAAAATAAAATAAATAATGCTGGACAATTCACACAGCATTATCTAGCCCCATGGTAAGCAGAGCTTGTGTTATGGGTACTAGATAACTGATATACATAATACAATACATTACATAGATAGATATTTTTTATTATACATAGAAAACGACCAGAACACCCGAAACAAATATCTGCAGATCGTACACACATTTGTTCCGAGGCGGGAATCGAACCCGCAACCTCCTGCGTCGCAGGCGGACCTTCGCCCACCGCGCCACATCAGTCGTCAATGAACATAAAACATCGAATGAACATAATGTGTGTGTGGTGGCATATAAATCAAATTAACTATTTCAAAAAATACGAGGTACATATATGTATGTACATGATGTTTAGTATTAGGACCAACATAATTTGTTGGGAGTTGGGGGGCATGGGCTACATTTCTCCATTAGGCTATGTCCTAAGTGTGAAAGTGATTGAGATTTTATTTTTGTATTTTTTCGAGAATAACCTAAAATATCGCCGTAAATCGTAATAGGTACCTTTTTATTTGTAGTTAATATTTTAAAACTTACGCAATCTGAACACAATAAAATAATGAGTAATCCGGTCTCTCTAGTGCGTCGCGGACACAGGTAATGTTGTGTGTCGTCCGAAAGTTCAAGTTCAAGTTTCAAATAAACCCGTGACCACGACAGAGTGTAAACCTGTTGAAACGTCGGGAAAAAAGGTAAATAAACGCGATAAATACCCGTTGTATCGATACTTATAATTATTTGTAGTTGTAATGCCACAAAATAAGTAGTGCTTTATTTAACAATGTATATTTATTTTAAATAAATTATTACTTGATACGATTCACTTAAAAAGAGTAAGAGAGAGTCCGAATTCATGAGAGTTAGAAAATGTCCTGAAATGAAAATCATGTTCTCAATTTCTGCAAAAATAGCTATTTTTTTCCGAATTTATCATTATTGTTTTAAAGAATCTTTACGAATATACATATGTTTTAACAGCTAATAATTAAACCTATGTAGGTATACAGGTAATTAGTCATGTATTTAATAATAATGTAAATAATGTGTACTAATACACATTATTTACATTTACTACTATATACATAGGTATATTATGTAAATAAATAAATATTGCTGGACAATCCACGCAGCATCAACTAGCCTCAAGCTAAGCAGAGCTTGTTTTATGGGTACTAGATGACTGATATATTTAATACAACGCATTAAACAGATATATTTTATAATGGATAGAAAATACCCAGAACACCCGGAACAAATATTTGCAGATAGTAAAAATATGTGTCCAGGGCGGAAATCAAACCGCAACCTCCTGGGTCGCAAGCGGACCTTCGCCCGCCGCTCCACAGAGATCGTCACAGTGATATTGTTCTGAAAGATAATTAAAATTATTTGATTAATTAATTAAATAAATACAATTAATTATAATAATAGTTAGAATGGTTTTTATTTTACGTAGGTACCTACTGATTGCCCAGCAAGTCTCGCCGAGGCACGGGGTTCAATCCTTCCGCCGTATACACAACACATAAAAGAAAATTTATTGACCGATTAAGACCCTTCGAAGGGTGCCCACAAATGTTCTGCGCCGTCATTTGCTAAGCCGCTAGTTTCCAAAACTTCACATTTTGTAGCTATTAGGTCTTTTGAAGCTGCTATTTATAATGTTGAGGATTCATAGATAAGGCGAAAATTTTATTATGATATTGGTCATATTTTTGGGCATTTAAATGTTGCAAAGCAAGTTTCGTGTATAAATGAATAGGTATTGAAATATTCAAAAATATTGACAACAGGGACAATAACATGAAACACAGATAGAGAAAACAAAAGCACTCGTTTTTAAAGAAACAAAAACAAAACAACAACAGACGTCGAACAAAACCACCTCCTTGGATGTAGTCAACGCGGGAACGTAGAATCGTTGCAACCAGACCAGACGAGTGAAGCTGTAGGATTTTCTTAAATACCCCAGTCGTTTTCAAAAGACTTCAGTCGTTTCCAATAGATAGTATTTGCTGAATCCCGACGCAAGCTAAGACATTCAATTCAACTTACTATTTACGCCAACAGAGATTTGTGATCCTTTGCATCCGACGGCGAAGCGGGCTTGCTATTATTATAAACAACAGTAATGATAGTCCTGCTGTAGCTTTGCTTGAGCCTTTGGATATTGAGTTCTTATCCATGTGATTTCTTTGGATCCAATGCTTTGTAAATAAGAGGGCACGAGATTTTCCGTTGTTTAATAAGGAATAAGCTCATGGGGATTTGAAAAGAAATTTATGACAACAATAGCAGTCATACGTATCTAAGCCAATAATATACTACAATACAATACATTGTCTTTAAGGCCGCCGGTAATAACCTTAAAGAATTCCCTGAGGTCACCCTTAACGGCATGGACATTAAAAAAGTATCTTCTTTTAAATATCTTGGACACATTATTACCGACGACCTTAAAGACAATGCTGACATTGAAAGAGAGCGTAGGGCTCTAGCGTTAAGAGGTAACATGCTGATCCGTAGGTTTACCCGGTGTTCAGAAGAAGTAAAAATAACGCTCTTTAAAGCATACTGTCAAAGTTTCTACACCGGGAACCTATGGGTCAGCCATACCAAACGACCGCTGGAGACCCTGCGAGTGCAATATAATAACATCTTTAGGATGATGTTGGGACTGCCTCGTTTCTGCAGTGCATCGGGGATGTTTGCTGAGTATCAGACGGATGGCTTTGCCGCCATCCTTCGGAAAAAGACGGCGTCCCTGATACGCAGAGTGCGGGACAGCCCCAACAGCATCCTACAAACTGTAGCAGGCAGGATTGATTCGCCAATATGGCGGAAATTAATAAGAAATGTAGTTTTTTAATTTGAATTTTTATTGATGATATAATCTGATTTGTTTTAATTTATTTTAATTTTTTCTAATTTATTCTAAATTATTACTATTCATTTTAATTTTAATTTCAATTTAATTTAATTTTAGTTCGTAAGAATTACTAACATTTATTATAAGATCATTACTAACAAATTATGGATCTATAGTAGTCCGAAATAAAAGAATTTTATTTTATTTATTTTAATACAAGTACCTACTTACCTAAACATCTACACAACGCATAATTACAGCCTCTAGAATGATAATGGGCAAACATAATTGCCTCTATTGTTATTTTAATGCAATAATTAGGAATATGATGACCATGTACAATAAATTGGGTAGCTATTGATTTCTATTAGATTGAGACGATGTGGAAAAATCGCAATAAATGTTTTTGAGCCGGCGGCGGTGGCATCTCGAGAAGAGGCCTAGATTTGTACGTTCCACAGGACAAAAGCAAATGAGAATTGTCCTTAATTGGAATTGTAAATGAGTCTTGCGGCGCTTTCTTGTCGGTTGAACGCCCGCTCCGCCTGCACAGTAGAATAAACCGTGATGATTTCATTAAATTAAGTAATTCTCAATGCAGAGTCCGGAGAGAGCCAATTGAGACATCTCGGCGATCCGCTCAATACAATATTCACGTTCATTTCAGTCTCTCATGCTCTTCGCTACAATCAACCTCATTAGCGTTTTATCGACGAAAAAATGACCTTTCAAAAGCAAATTACCATCGCTTTTGTGAAAGGGACTCGAGTTAGAGAGAAAATATTGTTGTTGGCTTTCAGTGATTTGTTCAACTGAGCAAGGCAATTAGTGTTTTTCAGTTTTTATTCTCTATCTAATTGCCTCCCCCAAAGCATTTGGACCTGACTTAACGTACACGCAGGAAACCGTTGACTGTCGAGTTTTTAAATAAAATCGAAACATTTTCGTTCAAAAACGGTAGGGATGTACTCCCAAATCAAAAGGATCGCCTTATAAAAACAAATTAAAGCACGGGGACCGAGAAATTAAATTTAATTTCAGACCATACTTTATGTGGCTACGCAAAATGTAAATATACCGAATTTACGACAAGGTACCGCGAAAAGTTTAATTTCAAATTGATTTCGGCAGAATTTGTTACAAGGGTGCCGATACTGTTTATCCAGAAGGATACACCTGGTGCCTTCACCTTCGTCAAGGGCTGACGCGGGTCAGAAACATTAGTAACAACTGTGTAAGACATGTAGTATCCAAACGGATCAAGAAAAAAGTTATAAACACCCCGGACGGAATGGCGGACGGTACAAGTTTTAGATTAGATTTTAACAATAGCCACACGGAGTCTCAACAACAACTTCAACTTCTTTTTTGAGTCTTAACGTCAGAGTGTCTTTCAAGTTCCAAGAGATATAGGAAAATAAATAACTCTATGGCCGTCATCTGTCGAATTTATTTCTGTAGGTATATGAATAAAATAAAATTAAAAGAGCTTTATCCTATATCACATAAACAATAAAATATATTGAAAATCATTCTTAATTAAAATAAATATGATTGATATGAATACAGAAAATAAAATCATATAATTATGTACATTAAAATCACTGTGGGTGACTGTGTAGTATGTATATGTAGATGTAGTTTTAGCTTACCTAATTATTTGAATATTTACTTAAGTGTAATTTGTGTTTTTGTTGCCTTATTTAATTTTATTTACTTACTTTAAAATGTCAGTTTTAAACATTTCTTAAGTATAGAACCTCGACTATAATAAATAGAATAATATACATATTTTCACGAAGCCAAAACATCGAAAATTCATGAATTTCAACAAAAAGGCCAGATCGTATTAACGCGATGATAGATATCGATATCGATATCTATTTTTATAATTGAAAGCAGATAAATCCATACAACCTACACATCTTAATGGATTTATTTATAAAATTTAATTAGGTATCTAGTAGAAGGGCAGCTAAGTAATTCATCAATACCGATAAATTATGTGAACTAGTAGTAGCACATCCTTATTTCTTAGCGTTGGTAGCAAGGATTATCATCTCTGACTGTGTTTGTGTGTCCAAATTGTGGTTGCTATGTTTATTTTCCGGGTACCTAGTTATAAACGATGAGGTTTTAGACTCATTTTGGTCTATGGATTTCCAGTCACTTCATCGTATCGGGTCTTGTATTGTCTTTGATGGTGACATGCGTCGGGACCTTTTTGATTGCTCCAGAGAAACGATAAGAAAAATGAAAGCTAAGTGATTAGATCCATAAATAGAATGTTGTTTTCTAGAAGACACTGTCTGGATTACTTACTTTTACAGCACCCGGATCGAGGCATAAAAATATTTTAACGAAGTATTTTAATATTCATTACCTTAGGGTTGGTTTCCTTTCAACTTTTATTCTCCTGAAAATTACATTAAAGCTTTATCTGCTATAAAAAGTCAAATTTTGCGAAGACATCCATGTTCAAATCCACTTTGTTTACAAGGTATTAACAAAAGCACTTCGGGAAATCCTAAGTTAAACAATCTCGAGTGAGTACTTGAAGTGTGGGGAATTAAAGGTTTTTCCTGTAGGTATGTAAATTTTTTGGGTTAACGTATTTTAGATTTTTTTTATAAATCTTCTTATTATATAAAACAAAGTCGGGTTTTTTCGAACACTTATAACTCCAGAACGGCTGGACCGATTTTCATGGTTTTTGGTTTGTTGTATGAATAACTCTGGGTCAAACGTGTTCTTGAGTGGAGACTACGACTCGGTAAACGTAGTGTAGGACGCCCTCCGACCAGGTGGGATGGCGACCTGCGAAATACTGCAGGTAGATGCTGGATACGTCAAGCTGAAGACAGGGCGCTATGGCGCTCATTGGGGGAGGCCTATGTCCAGCAGTGGACTAACATAGGCTGATGATGACATAGATAGCATTTTTATTATACACAGAAAACGACCAGAATACCCGGAACAAATAAGTGGGCTTTCGTCCACCGCGCCATAGAGGTCGTGCAATAGTTACAATTAGAAAGCAAGCAGCTACAGATAGAGGGATGCGTGTTAAAAGTGTCAAGGGTTGATACCAATCTATCAATCTCTCCAAAAAAATAGCACCGCACGCACTATCTAAAGTTTCTTTCCTCTCCTGTCTATTCGAAAATAGACGTAGGGCATCTAACGAAAGAAATAACGACTAACTTTTCCGAAAATCACTTTGTCCTCGACAAGTTAAGTGGCTTGTCAAAACTTCTTCTCTTACGGTATTCCATTTTGATTTATGACTTCGATATGTCAATTTAACGACACCGGTGTGATTTATAAGGTCGTGTGAGTAACTTTTCGTGTGCCACAGCTAAAACAATCATAGCCTATTTTATTTTGCACTTTTACTGCGAAGTCAACATGTGTCCTTTATATAACAGCTTTCAAATGTTTTCTCGCGTGAACTGGATTGTTAAATTTATTATTCATATGAAAAATTTAGAGTAATGGAGTCGCGTAGTGCCAAGTCTCCTTAATAGGTTATGTTATCCCCAACTTGATTTATAAGATTTATAACACACTTTCACACCAATATTTTTTATGCTAAGCAGACGAACTCCCAATCTAAACTAATCATTTCTGTTAACCTACTTATAAAAGTAGAGATGCAGGGCCTGTACAAAAATCTACAATCACTTGCTTACTTTATAGTGTATGTAAAATATTTCAACTTTCAGCCTTTTTTAAACAAAAAAGCCGTACCAAAACGCGTACGAAAGCTTTACTTCATGTGATAAAACTCAGTGTCCGAGTGAAGTGCAAGATATAAACATGTCCGTGAAGCCAAACAGTATTTTCCATTAGTGGCATAAAAAGGTAGCGTTTCGAAATAAGCGCGAGGCCGCCAGGCCGTATCCACGTGTGATAATGCGCAGTAACATTTTATAAGGGATCTAAATGTGAGCAGATGGCACAATGCGAATCGCTGGTAGTACTTCCCGGTACGGCCGCAATCTGCCATTACATTTTATGCAAACACTGTTGAAATGATTTTGTTTTACACTGTACAATCTCTGCAATAAAATATCATATATCCAACAACGCACTCAACTCACTTCGAATAATAACAATAAAACAAAAGTATGTATAAGAACATCCGAACGTTTTAATATTTCTCAAGTCATTTTAATCCATTCCGAATGAATGTTTTTTTTTTTTAATAAGAGGTCTACATTAGACTGAATCCTTAGAAATACGAATTGAGAAAAGAGGTGAGATCAATGTCGTTACCGATTCACTCAGTTCTTTTCCGGTTTCCGTATTGACCTCTTGGAAAATAAACCACTTCCTTACCCATTTACACTCAAAGGCAAACTGGATTTTAAGCTTGTTGATATTTTAATATCCACAAGGTAGATGTTTTGTTCTCTTCTGTTATATTGTTTATTCGTTCTCTTGTTCAACTTTGCCTATTGTTTGTGTACGTTTATTTTATACATTTAATTCGGCTCTTTCGTTTTACCTTCGGTACTTTACCTGTAGAGGTTTACCAAGGCTTCCAATTGTATCAGATAACGAACAGTGTTTTATCGAATTCATGTCAAACAAAAGCTGGGGTTTTCTCTATCACTATTGTGATACTATTGTGATATATGTTCTACTGCATCAATAGATCTGATAGTTAGAATTTAAATGGAACTAACTACTGAAATGGAACTAACTATTAACCCGAGGAAGACCATTCGTGTGTACTTTATATTATCTCAGTTAGAGCACGGGTCGGGCACGCATCAAAATGCATCCATTAATCTAACTAGTCGACGCAACTAGACAGACAAATGCAATTAGCGACTTTTAATTATTAACAAGAGAAGAAAGCGACTCGATAAGCGGAAAAAGAAGACACGATTTAAAGAGGTGGGAAGAAAGTTGCATACCTACCTAGTACTTTTATAACAACATTTTACAATTTCCATGTATTACCATAACTCAGAAAAAGAAATCCAATCACAATTCAAAATCAAGCTTATGCGCAAACAAAACTCTTATCCTCAATGCAAATACATCTTGATTATATTTTTCCTTATTGTGTTTGTTCGGAGATTATTTTTGTGTATCGGTGGCGTGATGTAAGGTGTAGGTTTAGGGGAGGTTGGCGGGGGCAAAGGGAGGGTAATCGAATGTCATACGCGGTCGGTACCCGACAGAACTATTCACGACTGCCATCTGGCGCACTCCACGCCCTGATTTATATCCTTTTAGCTGTCCAACTTTCTGCACTTGCTCCTGCGACATTTGTACATGGCATCTTAGATATATAGCAACAACAGACGTCGCATTCAAGTACCAATATTATTTTAGTACTTGTAACATACATACGTAGCGTACACAGCGTAACAAATCTACAGGGTGTACGATATTTAATGGATCCTGCAGGTACTTATGGGGGGCACCACGGCCCGTGAGGATAAAATCTATCTGCACTCTAGGAGTTTTTTTTTTAAGTACGTATTTTGATACCTTTGTTCATATCATTGGGCACAAAATCAATAATGACAAATTTATTGTGAATTACGAATTTATTGTCAATAATGACGAATTTATCGTGAATAATTAATTGGCCTTTCCATCGCGTATTAATAAATATTTCGGAAATCTGAGGACGTGTATTAGGGTGGTTGGAGTGTTATTAATAATTTAAAAAATGTATGTATATGTTCCCTAGAATTACACAAATATAATAAAAAAATATATAAATTTGCCCATTTAACCAAATAAACTTTGTAATATGTTTTTCGAGAAATCATTATTTAATAATAATTATAATATTTACCATAATACTTTGTCGTGTTCAACTGAAGGGCTCGTCTTTGCAATAATTAGCAATTGCTTCAAATTTGTGATTCACATTAAACAAAATGTACATTTGTAACCCAGATTTAACCTAAATTTGCATAATGCTTTAACTTGTCACATAACAGAGCAGGAACAGTGGCTATACAGAGTTTAAATTGCATTTCGGTAGTTTCGGAATGTTGTGGTTACCATATGCGTAGCCTGCATTTTGGCACCAAAATATAACCAACGTTTTGCTGGCTTTGTTCAGCTATTTAAACCAGTTTTTTTTTTACTTTTGCTGTATAGTTACAGCTCTAAAACAGCTGGCGTATGATGGACGAACTCAAAGACAATACAGACAGAGAGATATTTTTTCAGCATCTGCACGTACCTCAACAGGAAGTGTAGGTAAAATTAACTCTGGGAACCCATATGAGTTATTAACCTGTCGAGTGAATAGGTTTTTTCCAGTCAAATGTACGCGAAAGTTCTGTGTCCATAATGTTCATGGCCCAGCCATTCAATTGTTTTTAGCCGATGGGTTTTCAGTTAACAATGGTAAAAGGTTCGTTAACATTATTTTAGAGCTAATGCAAATGAAACTCCTTTTACGGCGGTTGGCCAGCTCGGGTCACGATGATATATGACGACATTTTCTTCAGTTAAAGCTATTTAGTCGGTAAATTTGTATAATTTTGCAAGTTAAACGTTCCTGTTATATCCCTTAGTCTGCGATAGTTCATTATTAGTGTTGAAATTGTTGAGTTTTCGGTATTAAATCGTTTAGATAGCTCGGACACTACTTCAACTTGAAAATTAAAGCTTACAATAATTTAAGTACAATCGTTTATAAAGATTAGGTGTTAGGGAAACTGTGTTTCATAATATGTTTTAATTATTACCTACTTATTTGTATGTTACAACCTATTATAACTACTCATTAAAAATAAAGTATCTGGCAAATTAGTTAAGATCATAACCACAGTCCTCTGCTTAAGTAAGAATATTCGGTTGGAATTGCGCCGTCACTCAGTGGATAATCAGATTTGGTGCGCGCTCGAATTGGCTCCTTAGAGAGACCTTCAGGACAAAAGTCACTATCCAACTCTCCTAAATAAGAGTACGGAAGTCAATAAATAATACACAACTTATTTACCAAGCAAAGTGATCATAATTGGAAACACAGAGAACTTTTTAATAAACAAACGTAAGGGAAAATTGGACGCCCGAGATTCTAATAAGATCTACAAATAACCGAAACTAGTTAACCTAAGCTAAACTAGTGTAGGAGTAAATTGCGAATTTGAAACTATGCTTCGGCGATAGTTGCTTTAATTTAAACAATGAAATGGAGCGTGGCGCCGCGGTACCTATAAACCACAGGGCAATTTCTTTTGAGTAGATCATTTACGAGTTGTTGACCTTGGAGTCATGATCCAAGGTTGACTGGAGATGGCTAGGAGGTCAAAATCTCTGCGGAGCCCGGGATTAGCGGCAAACGAAGAAAAAGAGACGCGAAAATAAGCCGTAATCCATGAAACGTGACCTAAATTCTGCGTTAAACATCGACGATTTGATATCCTCGTGAAAACAATTTAATTTTTCCCTTTCTTTATTTACGGTGTCCTTTAACTTTGAATTGCTAAGGTTACTTGTTTATCTGATATATTTTTATTACTTGGGATTTTTGCTGTTGATAAAAAAACCTTTTTGAAATTTATTTAATAAGAGGGCACTTTAACCTAATAACTTAGCACTATACCCGTTGATACAGTTCGTTTATTAAATATTTATTAACAATAAAAATTACAGCTAATAATAAAGCACTAAAGAGAAAGTAATTACAATCGCGTGGGGTGTTTAACACCCCAGCGACTGTTTGATCGTCTCTAGTTATTGAAGTTTCGAATTTACATCGCTTATTTTTAAATCTTAATCATAGATAAAAGTCTGATTTTGTATGTATTTGGTAGTTTTTTCTACGCGAGTATTTATGTATGTTTTTATGCGCGAGTAACTAAGGGAACATAATTGAACTAACCGCAATAGTTCATTGTTAATTATTAGTTTATTGAATCATATTTCGTCACTATTGTCAATATTTATCCCTTTGTGATAAATATTTAATAATACTAGCTGGTAAACTGTATTGGATACGTCTGTGAAAATAGTTACAAATCATGAATAAATACAAATAAATCATCTTTTAACAGTTTTGAGAATGGGTAATTTCATTATGAGCTCCCCAAAACCTGGACGGAAAGAAATAAACTCTAGTTAATCAATTTCCAAAGAGAATAAAAGAAAGCTCTAATTCATTGGCTTAACAAAGTCTATACTTAAAGATAAACAATAGCAGGGTAAGAATTTTATTTCTTAAAAAAACTCAAGCTGGATTAAGTCGCTAGATGTAATCGAGCTAAATGTTAAAGGGCCGTTTACATCAACCGCTTTTGTTGAACAAATGAAAACTGCGCTCAAGAGCGTTGCTGGAAATTATTTTTTTTACTGGTTATCTGTTGTACCTTTACTTCTTTATGCGGATCCTGCCAGGTAATGTTAAAAGTTTATTTGCGTTATGTTTTGTTTTATTCAGAAAAATATTCTCAATTTAAAATGTTTTAAAATCATATTAGCTCCACAATAAAAGTTTAATAACAGTTTTTATGAATAAAGCTATTGATTTTAATATTTTTTTACTTATATCCTTTAAATATAAATTAAGTTTCAATAAAAAGCAATAAATTATGATAATTGTCCACAGCATATACCCCAAAGTTAATTTAAAAATCCCACAGACCCACCACGCATACCATGCCGAGGGTTAAAATGTGAGCAGTAAATTTTAAAGATGCATTTACAATAATTAAGGAGTTAGATCATAAGCTTAACCCATAATTGGTTGAGATTTTCCTCGGAGTCGTATGATGTCTCCTCGAGGAACGGATTGAGTTCAATGAAAGTAACTTCTGAATCCGCTCTACAATTATTGGAAAAGGGTCCGGAAAGATTATAGGAGTAATGTTCGCTAGCCAAAGTAATTCGTCGCCACCCCACAATGTTTCAATAACCCATATCTCGGATTAAGGGGTTTTGGTTTGCGCATAATCCCTTCTTATTCCTTCGTAAATGGATATTGAAAAAATTTGATGGGACCTTTTTATCGCAAACTCTTTTTCAGAAGTGCTCTATTTTGCCTTTCGGAATGACGTCGATTTAAGGTGAATGAACGAGCAGAATCCC
Source organism: Eupithecia abbreviata (assembly GCA_943735965.1). Classification (NCBI taxonomy): domain Eukaryota; kingdom Metazoa; phylum Arthropoda; class Insecta; order Lepidoptera; family Geometridae; genus Eupithecia; species Eupithecia abbreviata. The sequence goes on along the minus strand of OX030982.1, from coordinate 6,649,695 downwards.
TCTTACATGGAAGAGGCGGCGCTGAGAAGGTGATGAGTTTATACAGTACCTACCATTTAGTCGACGGCGCACCTTCGAACCGATAAATTGGCGTCAAGAATAAGCTTACTGCTCGTTTGACTTTCAGCAATCCTTTCGATTCGTTTCCTTCCATTCTCAATTTATGTACCTACAATATGGCGTAACCGACTGAAAAGCTGCTCCTCAGCGTACTTTGTGCGCACTTTTCCCATTTTGCCGAGGCAGCCTTGTTTGTAGCTACCTTCACTGCCTACTTCGTAGGTATTTGAATGACGACAGTTTTGTAAGATGTGTTTTGTGTTTCGGTTTTGGTTTAAATATGGTGAAACTAGTTTCTGTCCGCGGCTTCACACGCATTTTTTCTATGAAAACGTTTATGGTTATTTCTATCCCAAGGGACCAGATTTATGGGATAAAAAGTAATAGTAATAAGCCTATGTATTATTTAGGTCCTAGAACTACCTATATGCAACATTTCAGCCCGATCCGTTCAGTAGTTTTTGCGTGAAAGCGTAACAAACATCCTTATGTACAAACTTTCGCGTTTATAATATTTAATTTAACTAATTAGTAGGAAGTAGGATGAAGCAAAATAAAAAATAATGAAACCTATCATATCAACAATGGCTCGGGTTTATTGACAAAAAGTAATTCCGTGAATTGATTTTAATTTCATTGAAGGTTCCAATAGCGTTGATTGTGTGCATTGTTGATAAGTTAATTTAGCAAATCCGTGTGCCATTACAAGAGTGACCAGCTACTATGTCTAGAATTTCATTTAACGGTCCCAGCTCGACAATAACCGCGCGTGGAATTTAATGGTTCGTAAAGCGGTCACGATTAAAACTGCCGTCTATATGGATAAGGTCAGTCGTTTTAGTATATGGAGGCAACTTTTAATGAGTTTATGAGGGCTCGGATGTAGTTTGTTGCTGTTACGTACATTCCGGCCTGTTTGATGAACTTATCCCCTGAAGTAGCGCACCTGTACCGTACCTACCTAATTTAACATCATTATTACGCGAGGATGAAATGAGCGTTAAATTTTTGGCTTAATTGTAATAATGTTATCTCGGGTTCGGTACCCAAGGGAGCGGTGGATACTATATATACGTAGTGCATTTGTAGATAGGTATTATGGATCGTTTCCTACTTACGTCGTTTTGTAAATTATTGATTAGATGGGTAGGTAAGGTACAGTGCAAACTATGTTTTAAAAGGTACACCAACCTAGGTGCATCATATCTATCAGGGCTCTAGCGACAATCACACTAATAATATAAATGCGTAAGTTTGTATGTTTATTTATTTATTTATGAAACAAAATCCACAGCCCTAAAGAATTAAAAATCTGATTAAATGTTTAGTCATATGTATGTTTGTTACTTACTGAACGAATCTGGTTAAAATGTTGCATTGATATAGGTCCTGGAATAAACAATGCTTTTTATCCCATAAATCAGATCCCATTAATTCCCATAGGATAGAAATAACCTTTAAACGTGGCCTTAAAAAAAAGCGTGCGAAACCGCGGGCAGAAACTTGTGAGAATAAGTTATCTCAAATACTTCACTGAGCGAAGTGCACCTCATCAGAATATACCTAATAGGTGCTATAGGTATTTAACTGAGAGTTTAGTTCGATCGCGAGATATGTCACCTTGGTATACGTGTAAATTCCCTTGTAAAAAAAATAGCTAAATACCACAAAGATAGTCGTGCCGTAGAACAAATAAACTCTTAAAATACTGCGCCTGTGTTGGTAGACAGAGGGAAAGAACCCACTATGTTACGTAATGCTTACCCCAGCGACTCTGCTAAGCGATTTTTCATGAGGTGTGCCACGTTAATGTGTACAAACGCTCTCGGCTTCTGAGGCATACCTACTTTGCTTCTTTGCAGGAAATAAATTATGCCCAGAACTGCTGGCGGGGTTTCAGAAAATTCGCAAACAGATAAGATACATGACTTTTCACATTCGCTTTTTATTATCAAACAGTAAATGGATCATACGTTTTTTTATTGCTCAACTTAGGGAGATGAAAAAGGAATATTGTGAATGCTCTCTCGCAGCAACATACACGACAACAGTCGCAAAATCTATCCTTTGTGAGACGAGCTATATGTATATGTAAGTATAATGTTGCTTTCGTTCTTCTGTTAAGTAAAGAGTCTAATATCATCCACTAAACATGACTTTGCTTTGTTATTATATGAAGTCTAGTCTAAATAAATCCTTGGTTTAGAGCACTATTAGCAGTTTGCTGAACTTAGATAACATGAAAAAGCATCAACTCGCAGGTCACGCATGACGCAACTAAAATGTAAAGTAGGTAGGTATTAATTTGGCCGTCATGAGATAAATACTAAATAATTCGAGGTTATCATTTATATTAACAAATGTTTACTGAGAATTGTGAAACTGTACTCGGAAAAGATTTGTGCAATTTTGCAACGCCAACAAAATCAGCATAGTCTTGTAGCATTGCAATAAAAAATGTTTATCAACATATAAAAAATATATATATAATCTGTTAGATGGTTACATAACCTACTAACGAGATGTACCTCTTACCTACCTACTTAAATGCTGACATAAATAATTACTATTGCAAAACCAAAATGACTAAGGACAAACGAGCACTGTTGCCTTGACTCATTCATTTGTAGTCTTTAACCTATTTTCCGGTTATTCCAGTTAAGGTAAACAAGTGAGTAAACGGCATTTGCCTTCTGTTCGACCATTCGAGTTGAGCAGTCAATCGGTATCCTCTGACCAAGTCACATCAGCCGACAATATGAAGGCCGCGCCCGTTTTATTACTTGTGCTCGTATCATGTGTGTGTGTCAGCTTTTGTAAAGACCTCATCGTAGGCACGAGTTTTAATAACAGGCTGGCACATCAACAGAAGGCAGAATATAACGCTATTCCTCTTAAGAAAAGAGTAAAGGAAGTGTTTTACTCTGATCCCGGACAACAAATCATCAAGGTAAACATTCGTCAACAATACCATTTAAGTAGTATCGTTTTAACGTTTTTGTAGTGCGTAAGCCCTCGTACTCGGGGTAATATCTAAAAAATTTAATAATAGCCCAGGGAAAGGCTGCGGGTTCAAGTCCCGTCGAAATGGAAAATTTTAGGGATATTATTTAATCTCTTAGTATCGTTTTGTTTATAAAAGGAATAATGTGGTGTTGTTTTGAATGTATAATCCGCCTTGGGATAAAAATATTTTAAGGATTTGCTAATATTTATTCCAGGTGTTTTGGGTATTTTATATGTATGATAAGAATATGTTATGTAATGTATTCATTGAATATGTTATGTAATGTATTAAGTAATTATCAGTCATCTACTACCCATAACACCAGCTCTGCTTAGCTTGGGGCTAGATGATACTGTGTGGATTATCCAGTGTTATTTATTTGTTTATTTATTGTGATATAATCTAGGAACCGACAAAGGTCGGTGATGACTTCTGGCCGAGGAGGATCTTTGAACTTACAAAATCATGTTCAAAGGTCAGCTTGCCCAAACATTCAAAATAATAATATTTTAATATGTAAGGTATTCCAGAGTAAACTGAATTGTTCTCTAACCAATTTTTTCTACATTCCATAAATAATTTTATTAAACTCAACCTTTTTGATCTCAAATTAAAAATATATCTCCAGACAGAGGGAGAAGCTTGAGTAATCTATGCTATATAGGATTATTAGTTTCGGCCCGCGGATTTGCACTCGTTGTTTCTATGAAAAAGTTGTAAGATTTGAATTTTCTATCCCATGGGAACTGATTTGATGGGATAAAGAGTAGAGAGCCTATGTTTGATTCTTAGATTAGAGTTACATCTATGCAAAATTTCAGCCCGATCCATTCAGTAGTTTTACCGATAAGAAGTAACAAACATCCATTCTATATATAATAAATGCGATGGTTTGGATGTTTCGATACATCCAAACCATCACATTTATATTATTTATTATATTAATGAGTTGAATTTTATTATTAGTTGAAAATAACGGCCATATGTTGCTCCAGTGTCGATCTCGAACACTGAACAATGTAAATTAACCTTAAGAGAATGACAATAAATATTTTGTATTATGTATTTTTCCAGGGTGTGATTGCCCGCGACCTGGACCACACAGAGTCCATCCCCAGCATCACTGCTGGGGGAGTGGGCTTCTCCTACGCCAACATCAGACTCAAGAGCGAACGGGGCTCCGGACTCAACTACCAAATTGAAGTCTACGTCTAAAGGAATAAAAACGGTTTTCGTAAATCAACTACCTAGGTTATAAAGGAGCTACTATAATTACTCGTTACCATGGATTGGAGATCATACTGATTTCCCTGATTTGTTTTGAATTTCGTATCTAAGTTAATATAATTTATAGCGGAAAATACAGAAAATAAACAAACTTAAAGAAATAGTTTTAATCGCTAAACAACATTATTTATTTACTTATCGGTACTTATTCTCTTGCGTCTCGAATTTCCCTTATCGAAAAGGTCAGACCTGGGTCAAGCTAAAAGAATTGATAAAAAAATTCTTCTAACGTCCAATAAATAAATAGTGGGGAGGATAATATTATATTTTTACTTTAGTCGTAAATGATAACCGACTTGTTATCATTTATGACCGTTTTTAATTACTGTTTCTTCATAATAATAATTAAGGTAGCAGTCTAGATAAAAAAATGGTAGACTGCATCACCAAGCCCTTTTAACATCCAGTAACAGATATCTGCACATAGTAGGTAAAAAACTTCCCCGCGGTGGAAATCGAACCCGTAATCTCCTGCGTCGCAGGACTGCGCCTTCGCCCACTACGCCACTAAGCTTGTCAAATTGTTTCAAGTTTACGAAGGTAACAAGAACATACGTCATTAATGGGCAAAAGCTGCAGTTCACGCAGTGTCAGTGAATTACCAATAACCCTGTATAATAATACCACAGATAATATAATACATACTGATAATACTAACCAATCACTGAGCTCCATTATACATTACTAATATAACAATGTTGATAATGTTTTATGTACTTATTATGATTTCATTTAAAGTCATCCTGCGTTTTTATAACAATGAAGTTTTATAGTTACTAATGACTCATTTATTTTTAAAGCTTTACCTACATGATCTTTGCTTATAGGAATGTTAAGGTGGCTACTGACCAGCGGTGTTACGTACAACGTGTTACACAGCGAGCGTTCGCACAGTCAGACACGGAAAGAATCAAATCAAATCATTTATTCGCTGGAATGTAGGTACAAAAGCTCTTAATAAAAAATGGTATCTCCAATACATACCTATTTCGTCGAGGTGTGCAAAATTAAAAAAAAAGAAAGCGCTCGTAAAGTGCAACCCGGCGGATTTTAGGCTAGCACACAGTGTTACGTATCGTGCTCGCTGCGAATTGTACATTACGCTCCGCACCTATCATACGCTTCCTACCTTATGTTTTCCTTGAACTTAGTCACACGGTGCAACAATAGACCTTTGTTAAGGAAAACAGAGGAAAATTGTCTAGGTACAGTCAGCTGCGACAGTTTACACGCTCAAGGTTTCGCCTACATGATGAGCAGCTAAGCTCGTAAATAAAAGTGCAACAAAAATTTACCCACCGTCGCGTCATCGTACTTGTCAGAATGCAGAATACCAATTATCGGAATTGTAGATAAGGTAAAGTTCAATTAGGTATTACTTAAAATACAACGTTGTACGGATGTTATTTGAATAAAAGTTGTAGGCATACAACTTAATATTGCTCAAAGTTGACAATGCACCCAGCGTCTTGGTTAGTAGACGCTTCTGTATGTATATGTTTCAATAGTAAATACTAGTTCTGATTGGATTCTATTATTTGATTGCAACTTTCTTTGTTACTAAAGCATTTCTAAAATTTGACGAAATCCATAGACTATTTACCTCTGAATACCTAAATGCATCTCAAATTTAAGCACATGTAAAGTCACGATTTTTTTAAGCCGTGCTTAAATCTTAATTGCGTTTGAGTATTCAAGGGTAAATTCAATGTTAAACTTGGGACTATACACATTTTTGCAACTGACAGTACCACACGCTCCATGATCTCACATCACACCACGATCAAATTACCAAATAAACAGGAAACCTTCGTTTAAACTGTCAAGTGGTGAGCGAGGGCAGCGAAGATGACATCATCATCATCATCGGCTTTGTTGCCTGTGAATCAATTTTACAGAATGAGAGGTACCATTAAGCCGAGGTAAACGTAGTGTAGGACGCCCTCCGACCAGACCGACCGACTGCAGGAAGATGCTGGATGCGTCGAGCTGAAGACAGGGCGCTATGGCGCTCATTAAGGGAGGAAATTTGAAATTTGAAATTTACTATTAAATTAACTATGGCTTTGCTAAAATATAAAACGAGTCTAATTTACTTTTCTCTAAGATTCTTCTCGAAAAATGTGGCAACCCATCTTAGCAATTACGCATGGTAATAACTTATGTATGAAGGTACTTCTGCTATGTATACAGTTTGTTACAATACAATATAGCTTTATTGCACCATCAAATATAAAGAAAATAATAAAAATAAAGGATCTTAATACTAACTAAATCTAGTGGCACAATCGGCGGTTTATTTATTTATGATGGATGAGAGCTGGCTCATCAAAAAAGTTTTTAAAATTTAGATAAACAATAATTCATTGTATTTATTGCCCGCGGCTTCGCATGTGTATTTTCGGTATTAATATGTATCGTGTCGTAAAGTTACGCTATGTTCTAAATGTATGGCCAAATTTCATCTTGATCTGTTCAGTTCTTTTGGTTCTTTGGTAACAAAATGAAATTCGCTAAACTTGAAAACGACTTGAGCAATTTGAATAATATATTTTGCGTATTTTCTCTAATATAGGGATGCTTTAAACGAAAAAGAAACGGGGGGGATGGGGGGGGGGGATGTAGGTGATAGCTATCGGAGATTTATTTTAATACACGATTTAGTGCTCGCAGGTCCAACACAACCAACCTCTTTGCTTTGTTGACCTTAAAAAACAATATTTCATTTTACAAGCCCTCACTAGAATGGCCCGTCAATACAATGATTTATCTAAGGATAACACTGTCCTTGACATTTTTGTTCCCAAATTGAGCCAATTTAAACGAACTTTAAAATCAGTTAAATTAGATTAAGTTTCCTGATCCTAAGCTTATAATGATGTGTAATTGTACGTGGGTGCATGAGCACATATGTAAGTTTACTTATATATAGATTTAGGTACCTATCCGGTTTATTGTTTTTTTTTCTATTTCAAGCTTTTACTATCATACGTTTTGCTCTACACGTTTTGTTATGATTCTCAGTATGCACATAATTTGTGAAATGATCAAGTTCTAAACCCTTTATTATTCAAATTCTGTATATTTTGTGATTATTTTATGTTTTGTGCGTTTAAATAAATAAAATTTACGGGTTCATACTTAATACATAACACAGCTTAGGTACTAGATATTTCACATAAAATCTCCCAGAACACTCGGAACAAAACAATCTAACATCGGTAAATTAATTAATAAATAATGCTCGACAATCCATACAGAATAATAAAATATTGTAGTCTAGTCCCGAAGTAAGCAGTGTTGGTTTTATATCTACGTATAGATACCCATACACAAGGATATAGTAAAAAGCACAGCCTAATGTATCAAATTCGGTTCCAGTGGCGGGGGTGTGGCGGGGGCGTCGAGTTATTTCTAAGAAATAAAATAATAGCCGACCTTCCCCGCAACACAATAGACATAGACACATCATTTCTTTATTTTATTATATTGCTACCACATATACACACTTTCAAGCATTGATGATAGATAACTGACCAGACAGCTATAATTTGGTTTTTTTAAAAAGAGGGCATCATCAATTATAAATCAAACGTTTAGGATGCCCAAAATAAATATTTTTGTAGTGATGTGTGTTCTGAGTTTTTGTAGTGTGTGAGTTGCTGTGAACGTAAAGTATTATCAAATTTGTTATAAGCCTATTATTTTTGGATTATGTTCTTTATGAAAGCCTTAATATTATATAATATGACGACCGATATGGCGCGGTGGGCGAAGGTCCGCCTGCGACGCAGGAGGTTGCGGGTTCGATTCCCGCCTCGGAACAAATGTGTGTACGATCTGCAGATATTTGTTTCGGGTGTTCTGGTCGTTTTCTATGTATAATAAAAAATATCTATCTATATAATGTATCGTATTATGTATATCAGTTATCTAGTACCCATAACACAAGCTCTGCTTACCATGGGGCTAGATAATGCTGTGTGAATTGTCCAGCAATATTTATTTATTTATATTTATTTATTTATATATATGTATATATTATATGTTCGGGATAGTGTACACAAAATGGGTTTATTTTGTGTAAACTATCTCGAACAAAAAATTACTAATTAAATTATTTGTTTTATTATTTACTAATCATAACTTGTTAAATATTTGAGATGCTAAAGGAAATGTAGCAATTCCAAACTGCTATTCTGTAATTATCTCTATAGAGACGGCGTTCTACCTGGATCTAAACCTCGTTCCACCGGGACACGGCACGGCAGAGTACACAATTAACTTTATTTTAATGTATAAAAATGCTCTGCCAATATTAGGTTTAAAATCCTCTACCCTAGTGCCTCGTTATTTAATTTATTCTAATGAAGTTACTTATTTAACCTGTCTACTTTGTCAAGTATACCTTAGTAATACCGTACTTAGTAGTACCGTACGTAATACCGTGACGACCGATATGGCGCGGTGGGCGAAGGTCCGCCTGCGACGCAGGAGGTTGCGGGTTCGATTCCCGCCTCGGAACAAATGTGTGTACGATCTGCAGATATTTGTTTCGGGTGTTCTGGTCGTTTTCTATGTATAATAAAAAATATCTATCTATGTAATGTATCGTATTATGTATATCAGTTATCTAGTACCCATAACACAAGCTCTGCTTACCATGGGGCTAGATAATGCTGTGTGAATTGTCCAGCAATATTTATTTAAATATTTATTTAATAACGCCTCTTAGCATTTCTTATTTGTGTAAGCAAACACTTGTTATTTTAACTTATCTTTTGACATTAGCTGTCAAATTTACAAGCAATCACGCAAAATGCATGAAATTAGTGGTACAGTTAACTGTGCCAGCGAAGGTATTTTTAATGGTGGTATAGTGATTCAGTCAACCCGAAAAAAAATCGGTAGGTCAACGGGAACAACTGAACGGGATCACGGGCAAACACCTAAGCTCTACAAAAACTGTAAATCTGAACTGGGATTACTTATGCTGATCTGCCCTATACCAGATGAGGGCAAAGACAATAAAGAATACGACCTCCGTGGTGCAGTGGGCGAAGGTCCACTTTCGACGCAGGAGGTTCCGCGTTCGTTTCCCGCCTCGGGACGAATGTTTATACAATCCGCAGGATGATGCTATGTGAATTGTCAGCATTATATATTTAATATGTACATACCTACGTACTGCAGTCCTTTGTTATGTCTCAATAAATAAACCTTTGCCTCGCCTAGTACCCATAATTATTGCTCGTTGAGCGCCAGCATGCTGTCTTTATCTATCTCATGATGAACAAACAACCTATGCTTGCTGACCTCAAACAAGACCGACGTTCTAAAACGGCAAACAATGCCCAATAACTCACCAGTGGGCCAGTAACATAGTATTATTGTTTCGGGTGGGAGCCCATATGCGTTATGCGAACACTCAACAGGTAATAAGACATAAATTGCAGGGGTATGACGACAGGCATCCTATTATCGTTCTCTAACCAAAATCCCGAAAACTGCTCGCTTCGTATGAACGGTATAATTTATTACGGAAACATCTATGACAGCGGCCGCCTCCAGATAATTAGGCGTGCCTACCACCTACCCACATTAATTACCTACCGAGCTGCTTAGCTATAGGTACATGTAGTATAGTAGGAACATCTCTTTTGTTTTGTATAAAATTAATGTTGCGTGAATTTTGTTGTGCCGGACTACTTATGGCATTATTCTCCGGATTTTGTCATTATGGCATCATTACCCTAATAAACCTTTCTCCTGTTTACTTTATATTATACATATATGTGTATCCTGCAGCATCCTGTGCATAACTAATAGAAATTATGACTAATTAATTACTAAATTGTGATACTTAATTAAGTGATTAGCGTTGCTACCTATCAAAGCGTATGGCGCACCAAAAGGGCTCTGAGATTAAGAAGCCTATTAGGGCACCATATCTTGAAAGCATAACTGAATTTTTTTAAGACCTCACATATACCTCTAGTATAGCAAAAAAAACCTTAAAATCCCACTATAATTAAAAAAAGATTATAAAATAATGTTTGGCCAATAAATAATATAATGACAACGAAAATTAATATAAAATTTTGCATCCATTAATATCTAGACCTGAAATAAAATATAGACTGGTTTTTTATTCTCAAAAAACGCATGGTGGAGGGAGTTTTCAAATAAGATATAACTTTAATAATATAAAAATAACATATAACGTTAATAGTTTTCCATAATTGTTATACGACTCTATTATTAATAAAAAAATCAAGAGTATCAGGGTTCCAGCTAGCTCTAGATTGACATGCGTGTTGGGACCAGGGGAACGTAATGGTCCAGCAATAGCAAGTCACAGATACCTACGAGACGCTGCGCTGGGTTAAGACTATTATCTGTGGTTAAGATATGATGCACAGTTTTCCAAAACCTCGATAAATAAAACATTAATTTGCCACTTTAGATTCAAGTAACTAATCGTCCGTTTCTAAACCGCGACCTTTAGTTATAATATGAGGCATTCCACGGATGAAATCACTTGTAACGTAATTTATAGGTCGCCGCCGGTTTGTAGAATCTGCCCGTTTCAAGAATGGCTAGGCAATGGTAGGCAAACGCAGATATCTAGGGAATAACAAATTCGTTTCTAGCTACGAGATGGCTTAGTGACGTTTAGACATATTTTTGAACGTTTAGCGTTAAACAATAGGCATAAACTTCTAATTCTACAAACGTTCTGGTTCTACGATCCGACGGCAACATATACCTACCCATACATACATATGGTACGTACCTGCATGTTTAGTTGCCTACATTAAGTACTACATACATCCGATCGTTAGCAGTCGGGAGCGATTGCGTTGAGCTCGCACGAAGGCGACTATGTCTCCTGAACTGGAAATTACAAATCCTGATGAAATCCGTGTTCTGATGTGTTATTTCCACTTCGTATCCGTTTTCACGAAACGTCTTGGGGTTCTTAGAAGATTGGTTGGTACCAAGCTATTTTTTGTTAATTTATTTGCATAGTTTTTATAGTTTTCAAGAGTTGCCTATTGTGACAGTTGAAAAACTGCATATCGCTTAAAAAAAGTGTTTAAATTTATGATTAACTAGCTGCGCCCCGCAGATTGAAATTTGTGCGCAATTTTCTTATTTTTCTTATATGTATATCTATATTTCTTATATGAACCTTCTACGTATTATTAAAAAATATTTAAAAAAAGATGAATGAAATCGGTAAAGCCGAAAGTTATAGCGTGTCCAGGAGAAATAGGGTTTAATTTTTATTTATAATATAAATATTGTCTAGGATGAATGTACATACACTGGATTTGTATTACTGTTATTTGTTAAGTTTGTAAAGATATTTTAAAACTGAAATTGATTTATCCTGGCCGTTACTGCATGATAATAGATAACGATCTACTCCATTAAAGAAAAGGCATAAAAAAATCCTTAAAATAACCCTTTCTAAAACACAGCAGCAGTTCATTATGAATATCACAAAATGACGTCACCCAAAAGGTTACTACCAAAACCGTATGGGACGATTCATCAACGCTCTATGGCTGTTAACTCTCTATTCTACCTGAAAGGGGCTTGACTTTATAGGAGGTAGTTTATTAGACAATATATCGGCATGTTCTGACCTCAAGTGTGAATATTCCGCAGGCTTTCCGCAGACAGGCTTAGAGATTATTTATTCACAGGTGTTCCGATGAAAGTTCTGATCGGTTCACGCATATTGTTTAGCGGCGCCTTTACAAAGCTTTACAAAGTCGTAAAGAGAAGCCAAGTGTGTATAGTACAAAACAGTTTTAATGTTTCAATCGCATGCAATTCTTTGTAACTTCAAGTAATTTCGTAAACTATTGCCTGCTGTTATTACAGTTGCAGACTCAATTAAACTCTATTTAACCTTATTTCTTTGAAAAGCTTTGTACGACTGAAATAACCTAAAGTCATCATTTATTCATATTAAAACAAAAAGATAAAGTTATTACTTACATAACATCTATTGACGACCGATGTGGCGCGGTGGGCGATGGTCCGCCTGCGACGCAGGAGGTTGCGGGTTCGATTCCCGCCTCGGAACAATTGTGTGTACGATCTGCAGATATTTGTTCCGGGTGTTCTGGTCGTTTTCTATGTATAATAAAAAATATCTATCTATTGTATTATGTATATCAGTTATCTAGTACCCATAACACAAGCTTTGCTTACCATGGGGCTAGATTAATGCTGTGTGGATTGTCCAGCATTATTTATTTATTTATTACGCTATTTATAACACAACAAACGTGTTGTAAGATTATAAATTATAAGTTGAAAAGGTGTGTCTAAAAAATAATCGTAAAACATAATTCAAATTAGAGTAGGGATAGGTACGGAGAGACAAGGGATAACAACCGCTGGGATACGGGATAACAATGGGTGAGTTTTGAATCAAACTTTGTAAAATGTATAAACTGCTACTTGATTGTTCCAACTAAAATTTTAATGTAAACGCGCCTCTTTGGGAACTCTTATGAAGCACTTCAAAAAGAAGCAGATTCTATAATTTGATTTGAACCCTTATTTAACTAAAAGCTTTTATTAAGTCCTTTCTGAGTTGCTACGACGAATTAAAACGTAACTTAAGGCTTGTGAAGCGTTTCATAGGGCTTGAAAAAAAATCTAAAGTTTAAATATTTTATACCGAATAAACAAAGCAGATAATGATCTAAATAATCTCACCACTAATCAAATAACTGAATATCATGAAGTTTTATGAAATGATTGAATTACATAGACTAAGCTGATTGGTTGGTTAGTCTTTTCAGGCACTAAAACCATAACTTATAATAACGATGAGGCGTTATCGAAAGTTTCAGGTACATTCATAAATTGAGAACAAAATCAAATTCAAGCTAAAATAAAGCTTCAAACCATAATCTCTCCAAGCAACTTTCGCCATTAAAACTCAAAAACGGTATAGTTTAAAAACACAGATTACAAACGTTGAGGGATAAAGCAAAAAGTAAATAATCCGTTTTATCTAAAAGAACGCTTTCACACTGCAGCAACTTCCGCAGCATCAGAAACTTTATTTTTGAAAGTAAACATCGAGTTTTACAAGTACACACGCGTTAGAGTTATCCTGCTGGACCGTTACTTAAAATTGCACGGAGTAAAGTAAGTACTGTGCTTAGTGGTCCTGGAATTTGGACTGAGTCGAGGAAGTTTAATGAAGTTCAAAGTAATTACTCTGAAGGCGGTTAAGTCGGCTTTGGTTATGGTGTCAGCCGCCGCCGCGCCGCCGTCGGCGTCGCTCTGTTACTCGTATATTGAGCTTGATGTGGAAAAGTGAAGGAGATGGAATGTTTCAGTTTAAAAGGTAAGTTGAGATGCCTATTTTTTACCCGCAAGGGTTTTCTATCGAGTGTTTCTATGTGGTTGTCAGAAACTCTTTATAAGCACACATCTTCTAAGCATCAAAATAGCTAAAGCGATTTTGATGAGTTACCTATCAAATTACTTATCTCAAAATGAAATTCAGAACTGTTTCTTCACTTCTTTTTTAAATGTTCTTAGTTATATTTTGTAGGCATTCTCCCTCACGTTTGGCGAAAAATAGAGGAAAAGCGAGGACTGAGTATCTTTATTAGTTTTCAATGAATTACTTACATGAAAGGACTGTTTGTATTTATCTCTAATAATATTTATTGTAACGATAGTGGTACCTATAAGATTTGTAAGTTAGTAGAAGAATAAAAGAGACAAGAATAAAAGCGGCCAAGAGTAAGTCCATTCGTACACGGAATGTTCCGTGCCAACGTACAAAGATATTTCGCAAAAAAAACCTGAGGAACGATTTTTTTAGTCCTTACCTTTCGGTAGCCGATACTCAAGGGGTATGGACGCGGGTCCCCTTAATTCTTAAATTTATTTTATTTTTATTGTTTGTTGCATTTTTATAGCGGCAATAGACACGATTCATGAGAAACAGTCCGCTGGCAGACGCACAGACGGACGGACAGACAACGGCTTAATAATAGAGTCCCGTTTTGACCCTTCGGTTACGGAATCCTAAAAAGGTTCATTCTAATAAAGTGGCAGGTTATGTAAAGTTGTTGATGCAATCATTTCAAGTCAATTACCTAACTACTGGGAAATAAAGAGCAAAAAGACTTGTTTGCCATACTAGATCGATAGGGTTTTTTTAGGATATCGTTGGAGTGGGACATTTTTACTATTTTGCACACGAATAGCAATTTTTTTGATCTTTTCAAAGAAGGTTTTACGCGGTATTGTAATGTATCTACTGAATATGTAAACTACATTGCGATATTTTGTTAATTTATAATTTTATCCTATATGTTATTCTAGGTCCAGACATAGTCCTTTTATGTGTGCAAAATTTCATCCCGATCCATTCAGTAGTTTTGACTTTTACTTTAGCTGAACAACGGCACAACTCACAAACTTTCGCCCATATAATATAAGTTGGTAATGAAGGAATTAGAATAATATACGTCACGTCAAGGAGTTTTTCCTGCCAAAAGAATGAATATTGGTACTTACTATTTATTTATTTATGTATTTAAGTAGTGTATTATTTATTTTGGAATTTGTAATATTTATTATTTGTTTTTTAGTATTCTTATTTAGATAACATATGGTACACCCCCTGCCTTTTCTTAAATTTATATAATTCTTTCCATCCAAAGGTTGCGTGGAAGAGATCGCTTCTAAGCGATAAGGCCGCCCATTGTACCTGTCGCATATAATGTATTTTTGTAATGTTTAATTTGATTATGGTGTACAATAAAGAATTTTTGTATTGTATTGTATTGTAATATACTGAAGTCAAAAAATAATGTGATATTCTCCCTTGGTATCTAACTTCCACTTAATTTATATACTCGTGGACCTGAAATCAGAAATAAAGCTTTTTTTTTAAAGAAAACTACCTACATTTACAGGATATAAAACAAATTAACTAGTACTTACAAAGGAAACAATTGAGTTACCTGCAGACTTATGCAAACAATCTACAGGTACACCTTGCAAGGGTATTTCCCAATCGGCACTGCCGTACCAAAGTTATCAACATTATGTAGCTCTAAGAATTAACAAGCTGAAATGGCAGTGGGCCGGCCATACCTCGCAAAGAACCGACAACCGCTGCGCAAACATGTTCTTGAGTGGAGACCACAACTCGGTAAACGTAGTGTAGAACATCCTACGACCAGGTGGGATGACGACCTGCGAAAAACTGCAGGCAGATGCTGGATGCGTTAAGCTGAAGACAGGGTGCTATGGCGCTCATTAGGCCTATGTCCAGCAATGGACTAACATGGACTGATGATGTAACAGACTTTCTAACTGGGCAAGAAAGGCCTTACTCCGTCACAAATTGGTGCTATGATTTTTGATTCCCAATGTTCCTAAATATCGCCCAAACGGTTGAAACAATTCTGATTTTCTTTTTGTAAGATAGAAAATTTTTCGTGGAACGTTTTAGCTAGATATTTTTGATTAAAATCGACACAGTCGTTCAAATATTGTGATGGTACTATGTAAAATTGTCGAGGGTTCTTACTGCATGTTATTTTTTTTATAAAAATCACTTGTTATTATGTAAATACATAATTACTGGACTGCAATGCGACACGTTAAACCGTATAATGTGCGAGAGAGCATGTAAACAGTTACTGGAATTTCAGAAAATCTCTGAATGATTGTTCAATATATTTTAATAACAAGTCCCATTACCAGATAATAATGATAATTAGCACAAATGTCGCTCAGCGAGCTATGGAAAGAGCTATGCTCGGAGTTTCTCTAGGATAGATTCGTAATGAATATATCAGACAGAGAACCAAAGTTAGGCCGGCCATATCTTGCAAAGAACCGACTGCCGCGCTGGGGCAAACGTGTTCTTGAGTGGAGACCACGACTCAGGAATCGTAGTGTAGGACGCCCTCCGACCAGGTGGGATGACGACCTGCGAAAGACTGCAGGTAGATGCTGGATTCGTCAAGCTGAAGACAGGGCGCTATGGCGCTCATTGGGGAGGCCTATGTCCAGTGGACTATCATAGGATGATGATGATAATGATGAATGATAATTACACTTTTTTAGGGTGTAAAGATTAAACTTACAGTGATGGTTCAGACTTGGTCATAAAACTAAGAAAAAATATGACGATATTTATTGAGACATAGAAGATTTTATGAGATACAAGGTTTAAACATAATTATAGACAGCACAAAACAAAACCCAACATAGAGGGGGAAAACTGTTTTTTTTTATTCCAGTTTAAGGGGAATTTGTCAAGGGGGAATACTGGAATACACACACTTAAAGTAGGTATTGAAAAATATTCACCCGTGTTCTGTCTGAACGTGTATAATATTATTAACGCGTGAGTTTGGATGGATGTTTGTTACTTCTTCACGCCAAAACTAATCGGATCAGGCCCACATTTTCCATCTATGCAGTAGGTCTAGGTCTAAAAAAACTTTTGGGCATTAAAACGTTTCCATAGAACAATAATGATATATATCTTTGTTGACTTCCATAATAATGCTACTGAATAGGTACACTATTCAGTAAACGTGCGAAGCCGTGGACAGAAACTAGATCCTAATTAACAAATAAAACTTACCTAGGTACTGTTTGAAAGCAAATTACACTACTGAGGTAATCCTCAGTATTAACCTCGTTTGATACTTCAAAAGAGTTTAAGAGACATTGAAAATACCCATTCCTTTCCCCTCTACTGATTTGAGGGAAGGAAAACGTGAAAGGGTGATGTCTCTTTGAAATGTAGGTCACTTAATAGCGTTCGGTTCACTAATTCACGTGTGAAAATTAATTTGACCTAAACTTACCCGGTTATAGAATCATAGATATTATTTGTAAACAAAGGGAATTACATAATCAAAGATATTTTAGAGCGGGCATAAGCGCCTCCTACAGAACAATTTACCACAGAACTGCGATCCCAACCCGCATGCCCAGCGTGGATTAAGACCCTTGAATCTGAAGTAAATCAGTTAATAGAATTATCAAGACTGGACGCAAGCTTCCCCTGCGTCCAGCATTGGACATGTATTTGTATAGGCTGTAGATGATGATCATAGGGGCAAATCGCTGTAGTTCAAAACAATTTTCAAATTCATATTTGTTTTATTGCAATCATTGTGTACATTTGTAGGTCTTAGGCAGATTAGAAAAGCTTGCTCAGTCATCAATATATTCTTGTGTAATGATTTTCTATGGCAGAAACGTTACTTAAGCAAGCATGGATCGATGACTGAGCATAGCTTCATAATTCATGGCTTAGTGTCTAGGCCCTTTAAGAGACATGATGGTATCCAAGCATTTCTGGTTTGAAAGCTTTCAGTCATAATTTAATTCATCTATCGTTATCCAACTCGATTTTGAACCTTCTTTGGTGACAGAAAGGGACAATGTCTGTGAGCTAACCCTGTATAAGATAACGGGTAGCTAATAGAATACTAAAGTCAACAACCCAGCTAGTTTTCGTAAATAACTGAAACCCTAGGAGGTCACATAACCATATCGGCTTATTGAATTGCTATAGCCCAACCTTATTAATGTTTTTCCTAGTATCAATGAACGTCTGAATTTGATGAGTATGTAGTAGGTAACTATTTTTTCGATTTTCTTTCGTATTCGTAACCTGTATTTTCCGATTATATTTTTGGAGATGATGAGGACTTCATCTTATCACTGGACATAAATCTCTTTAGAGCATTTAGATTTCAATTCTGTAACGTTGAATCGCGAACACTAGTTTCTGTCTGCGACTTTGCACTCGTTGTTTCTAAATTAACGTTTAAAGATTATTTATATCCCATGGAAACCGATTTGTTGGACAGCTTATGTGATATTTCAGGTTTAGATCTACATATATGACATGTTTCAGCCCGATCTGTTCAGTAATTATGGACTAAACAAGTAACAAACATTCCGTCCATCTAAACTTTCGCATTTATAAATATTAGTATGACTTTTGAAAAATATTATCAGCAGACTCCAAGACTCGATACATTGTGCAACCATACCACATAAATATTCAGAAACTAGGTCGTTAGCCGAGAAATCCGGTTACACAAAAGACTTGGTCGACTGCAGAGTATTTCGTAGTCGGCGTAGTCCGCAAACGAATTGCAAATGCAGCGTTTGCACACTCGCTCGCCAAACACGCCGTGCGGCGGCGTGCCGCGACATACACCGCTGTTGCCGTCACGCGGGAGCCTGCCTCTTCATGATAGGCGGGTTCCAAGCACCTACTAAGGATATCTTCATCATCAGCCTATAAGTAGTAGTCCACTGCTGGACATAGGCCTCCCCTAATGAGCGCCATAGCGCTCTGTCTTCGGCTTGCCGCATCCAGCATCTGCCTCTGCAGTGCTTCGCAGGTCGTCCTACACTACGTTTGCCGAGTCGCGGTCTCCACTCAAGAAAACGTTTACCCCATTGGTTGTCGGTTCCTTCGTGAGATATGGGCAGCCCACTGCCACTTCAGGTTGCTATTCGGATAAGGATCTCTTACCGGTGATAAAACACAAATCTGTAGAGTGACAGGTAACTCATTTGGAGCTTCATTCCCTTTATCCACAATGATTATTCATGAGCATCTCTCCCCTGGGCGTCATTTAAAACAGCGTCAACGAGAAGCGGCACCAGCTTTCTTAGTAAATTCAGGCAACTCGCCCTCGCTGCGTATGCCGCCGGAATGACAACCGAACGGGCAATAAACACAATATTTGAAGACCTCAGAGCCACCATAATTGCCTTCAGCTGCGGATCGGGGTTAAGTTTAGTAAGTGGATAAGTTTGTTGTGACATTTTCTAAGAAGCATACACCCTACGAGTTTATACAAAACCGGTGAATTTCACCCTAAGACCACCATTTAGCTTAGCACCATTTAACCATTTAGCTGGTCCTTCTTACATAACGAATTTTAGATTTTTGTTGGTAGGTACTTATAAGGTTTGGTTGGAGTCCTAATAACGACAAGGATTTTGTAGAGCGTCTACAGGGACTATTCATCGCTAAGACACAAAGGAAAATTGTAATAATGAAAAAGGCTTGTTAAATAAAAGCGGCTTAAATGTTTCGAAGTAAAATGAAAGTCTTAAAAAAAGGCAAAATTTTATTGCCTAAAAAATTACAGTAAAGGGTTACTGCAAAATTCAAAGTTGTAGCAAGATAATATCGTAGCAAATAGTTCCAGCAGAATTTCCCCCGATTTATATTTTAAGAGAAGGAAATGAAAAAGTTTAGGAAGTTACAGCAGCGGCGGCGGCGCTGAGAAATATCCGCTCTCAAATTCTGTGACTCGAGCTGGATCATATTTTTGCTAAATTTGTGGCAATGAATCTTACCCAAGTTTTGATTGTACACATTCGTTACCATCAACGATTCGTCAACGTTACGAGTTTTATTACTCCCAACTCTCAACTTTGCGGCTTAAAGAGTTAACGCCGGAACTGCTCCTTGCGAAATTGAATTTGAAAACGTCACATCCTATACATAAATTGTAAAATAAATAATGCTGGACAATTCACACAGCATTATCTAGCCCCATGGTAAGCAGAGCGTGTGTTATGGGTACTAGATAACTGATATACATAATACAATACATTACATAGATAGATATTTTTTATTATACATAGAAAACAACCAGAACACCCGGAACAAATATCTGCAGATCGTACACACAATTTACCGAGGCAGGAATCGAACCTCCTGCGTAGCAGGCGGACCTGCGCCCATCGCGCCACATCGGTCGTCTGTGTAAGATGTTACTTCTTGTGATATGTGTTGTTATGATGTGGCGTGTATACTAAAAAATACATATTTATGTATTATAAATGTATTATGTATATAGTACCCATAACACAAGCTCTGCTTCGCTTGGGGCTGTGTGAATTTTCCAGTATTATTCATTTATTCTATATATTATCCCCTTTATAAATATAAGCTATACCACAAAGTATTGCTTCACCCAACAAGGACACAAAAACCAACATCTAAGTTTCACGAGACCTCAAAACTCAAAACTAGTTTTAGTTTACTTACAAAAAGTCAAAAGTGAAGTAAACAATAGAAATACCGGTGCTACCTAAATGCCTTTATCCGCATGATTAATGATCCAAGGCATTAAATATAAGTTATTATAATAACACCTGACTTAGTGCTTGGCAGTGAAATAATAGCTACTTTTGTGATTAGCGTAATAATCGTCATCATTAAAGGGGCCCTCGAGAAGATGAGCCTGAAACTTCGCTAAAGTTTAATTCGCTCTACAATCATGATTTACATTTCTTTAAAGAGGTGCCTATTAAAAGTTTTTCAGATTGCAACTCCTTTAACACTTTCAATTCTAAGTGCAATAAATCAGAGTAACCGCGGCAGCTTTCACGTTATGACTTCCTCGTAAAATTTACATTTAAAAGTTAATTTTCTCGTTTCCCGGCTAAGGGCAATTGTTAATCTTGAATTCTCTCGTGATACCACCGGTTGTAAAAATTATGAACATTATTCCAAGTTGTCTGCGTTGTTCCCCTGTTACGAATCTCCCCTGCAGCTAGTCTATCGGATACCGACTGCGAACCACTATCCCCAAGCGGTCCGGTTTATGTTTATTTGCTTTCGTTTTATTTTGTTTTCATAATTCTTAAAAATGCAAAGCGGGATGAAAACTATTTTAATATGAAATGACTGTTCCGTGTGGAATTTTTTATTTAATTAAAGACCGAACTTTCAATACTTTATATTTTCATTTACTGTGAAGGGGAAAAATAAATTTAGAAATAAGTGGTTTATTTTCCTTAGCATATTTTACGTGAAGCTAGTATGATTACTTACAACCTTCCTGAGATTATACATGCAGTGTTCAGAAACTATCTGAATTGCTCCTGGGAGTCCTATTATATTTCAACACCTCGGTGGTTATGACAAGGAGTATTTTGCAAAGATGTAAGGGGTCTTGATTGCAAGTTATCAGAATATCCGACAGGTACTTTGATCTAGCTTAAACGGGAGGCAATTTGACCAAAGCGACCCCGTCAAATTACCACTCAGTCGCTTTGGTCAAATTACCACCCGTTATGCCTCGTGTTACCTCCCGATTGTAAAATCGCAGCCCAGCCATTTTGGTTTAAAGATGTTTATTTCTCATAAAAACAAAAATATTCACCTTAAAAAAAATATTAGATACAATAAATCTTGAACAAAATGCTTACCTCCGAGGCCAGTAGGCAGTAAGTATAATAAGTAAATTTAAGTAAGATTTGACAATTGTAGTTTATTCTCGGTGAAATAATTTCTGTTTATAAGACAGACTATTTTGTATTAAAACAATGTAATTACTAAGCTAGCATATATCCGTTCCCCGGAATATCATTTACCTACCTGCCAAATTTCTTGATGCATTCAGCAATTTAATGCAAAGGCTAACAGACCGGCAGAGTAACTGTCAAATTTATAAAATTTATAGTATGGATACTTACGCTACAAATATTTTGGCTCCAAACGCGACTAAAGTAATACCGTCCGGTCAGCAATGCCAATATTATTGAGGAGAGACGGTAAACCCGGGTAATAATAAGCACTGGCTGCAATAAAATACGCCGCTTACGACCACACGACTCGATGACACCAATAAAATTTTGCTGCATCACCGATCCACGCTTTTATTGTGACGCTCGCAATTTATTTACTTAAGAACTACTTTGTTTTATTGATTGCTGGGTAAAATTTATTACTGCCGAACCATAATTCTATGGTTATATTTCAATGCCTATCAACTGACAGATTACGCCAATATACAAGTATGCCTACACATAACTTTACTGAAATACGTACAATAGGTAATGTGGTTATGGTTAGCAACTTAAAGCCCCCCATATAAGGAAGGGAGAACATCAACCCCAAGCCCCGTTCTATGAACAAGTTAATTTTATTTGCAGTGTCAGATTTCGCGTTGCTAAGATTTAAATATCATAATCATCATGATCATCTATATTTTGTACTTGGTTGATTTATAAAGTACCTAGATCTTGACAAAGGAGCTCTAGTCAGTAGCCAAAAATTAAAATTTCTATACTACATAATATACTAAGAAAAAGAATTGTATATATTGCGATCAACACATACAAATGTTATTAATTTTTAAAGAAGGCATGCCTGTCTGCTTTTTTTATGGTGTTTCCTATGTCAAAAGTTAGTGTGTATAATAAAATTGTAATATAACTATTAAAAATTCATAGAACTTAACGACATCAAGTGTTACATGTGTTGGAAATAAATAAACAAACAAACGGAGCTTGAATAGCTTGCTAGATTTAATACCTACCTAGCCCGCAAACCCGGAGAAGACCTACAAAACCTCATAGTCACGGGAAAAGTGAAGGGAAAGAGGCCCAGAGGAAGAAACCCAATGCACTGGTATGACCAGATCCGCACCACACTTGAGATCAACATGTCAGCAATGCATGCCACTGAGAAAGCAGAGGGCGCAAGATCGGACGGGAGAAGATACTTCCGTAATGGAGGTTTATCTTTGAGGAGGTAGTCCTATTTCCGCATTTGGACTACTCCGGTCGGTCCATTATGCGTGTTGTTTGCTAGCATAGCCAGCCAAGAATCTGCCCAGGCTGATTCTGTCAGTCATTGTCTGTCATTCAGTCTGCGAAGACCCTTGGAAGGCTCCGCGAAGTCTTCGGAGACTTCGCGGAGCCTTCCATGATGGAGTCACGACCCCCAGTATTGGGGCAACGACGCTAGGTCCCTCCTTGCGTCGGAGACGACTTTCCTTCCTGCTGTTGATTACATAAGTTAGATTAAAAATTCTGGCTTTATATCTAATCAAAATATATCTTGTATATTTGGTGAGTTCGGTAAGAAACATATTATTTCGAAGGTCACGAAATATTACCCTGAGCTTTATTTCATAGAAAATGTTAAACCTGGGCCGCCATTGTTCTCTATTTAACGGCTCCATATATTTTCTCGGAGCTTGCTTTTATTCGCAAAGGCTGTTCTCGTCTTTATTGGTAAGTGCCTAACATATCAAATCGTATGTAAGCACCGTTCTAACTTAATAGTTTTTTTATTGCTAAAACTTTCGACTTTGTGAGGCATAAGTGCTATATCAGGTAGTTTTTGGTACGGGATTGGAGGAAAAACATTCTATATTCCGGTTTGCGTTTTACAGGAGCTCGATTTAACAGGATGGATTTTAAATGCCATTTCAATTCATTGACTTTAAATTGTCTTTTTGAATTAAATTCAGTGCGTTTCAGGTATTTTTTAAAACAACAATAATTTTAACGACGTGGTATTTAAAACGATTTATGAATTATAATTATAAAAAAAAAGAATCCTTATTCGAGTCGTTATTGTTACATACATGATAAAAATAAATAAAAAATCATTAAAATTTAAATCCATAAAAAAGATTACGCTGTAGCTTTTAATATACTGATACTGATGTTAATAAGCAGGATCCAAAGGTGGACCATTAAAGCTCGGGTTGATTATCTTTGATTGCAACGACTAATTTCGTTGTATTAAGTGGTATAATTGTTGACATCAACAGTTTAATGACACTTAAAGATTTAGCACCCTCCTAATGTGACAAAAGTAAGTATTAACTATTCAAATTGGCGGGATCGCCTAACGGCAGTTTCCTCCAGAACACAAATTACATCATCGATGTTACAATTAATATGCATCGTTACTTTGAAGTTTAGTTGGAGTGGGGCGGGCAAGGGCGGAGTGAGGCAAGTTTTAATAAGGGTCTCTCTGGGTCATTACGGGCTCCTAGCGGTAATTGTGACGCCCGGCGAGTCCCAGCACTTAACGACACTTCTGGTTGACGCAGCCAGCCACTTCTTACTGCCGTCTCGTTTGTATTTCAATGACTTTGACTAATAAAATAAAGACGCCTGATAAAACTTAATGGCGATAAAACTCTTATTATAGTAGTATGGTTAGCTAAAGTAACAACCCCGTATTTTCGCAATCTTCGGGCAAACTAAGCAAATAAATAGCTGAAAAAAGATTACGGTACACGCAAGGGTGTGCTGTGGATCAAATTACATCGTTAAAATGGTAAGATTGTTGAGTAAAGCTCGCAATTTGTAATACTAAAACAGAGCTTAGCGAGGTTAAAAAATAGGGTTAAGAAAAAATTTAAACCTTGGCTTTCAAATAAATATAAGTAACCGATAAACCTTATAAAATAGGAGCTTATTTTAAACAAAAATAAATTGTTAAATACACAAAAACGGATAACATTTTGCTGTGGAGCGAAACTTACCTCCTACCGCTTCTGGATCTCAGAGGAAATTAGAACTGTGTAAATTCCACGAGGGAAGAGTTTCAAGGAACGCAGTGTGGAAACAAAACGAACCACCTAACTCTGCGTCTTATATTCCAACCAGCATCTACTTTATCATAGTTATATTTCTATATGTTACTCGTATATAAGGAAACAGAAGAAAGGTACAATCGAATACAGTTATTAAAGTTAGTTGAATTTATATTGAGTTATTTTTATTAAGTTTGTTTGTGATAGTTTTTAATGGACGGCGTGGTCGTTAAACGATAAAGTCCTTCATCAAAGTCCTTCAACTACTTTCTGCCAGCGGCTTCACGCGCGTTTTTTTTAAACGTTTCAAGTTTGTTTCTATCCCATTGGAACTGATTTATGGGATAGCAAAACGCCTTTGCTTTTCCAGTCAGATAACTACCTGTATGACGTATGCTGTAAATCCTTTTGGCATGAAGAAGTAACAAATATCTATCCGTCCATCCATCTAAAATACCTCACTTTCGCATTTATGATATTAATTTTATAAAAATACAGTTCTGCAGGTACCTACAATAAAAAGTAAAGTGTGAGGTACCTTTCTCTCTAAAACAGGGTTTTTATTACTTTAGCTACATCACCATTACCATCATTATCGATAGCTTTTACCACATATACATACTTTGCACCCAAATATAATAAAAAGCTAATATTATCACCCTACGATAGGCGGCCAAGCCGGTGCATTGCCTTTTGTTTGACCTACTTATAAACTGTAAATATGATTGCTAATATATTCATTGTATACTTTGAAATGCTCGAAAGCTAACCTACACTGTCTAAAACGCAAACTTCATTTCGGCCCACAAATGAACAAAGACTATAAAAATACAAAGGGCGTAGATCGTATTTTCCTTATTTTCCTCATTCTAATGCTCTACCAAAAGCTATGATTCTGCATTTTATAGAATTTTACAAAGAAATATTTTAATGCCAAGGCAAGCGTTCGTTAGTATTCCTACTTAGTTATTTTGCGAAACACGCTTTTTACAAACCGTTTGGATGAAGCATTTTTAATAATAAAAATAATATAGGAATCGCTTTATGTGTTCGACTGCGATGCCACGGCAAAACTTATTCTAATCACAGCGTAGTAAAGCTAATATCACCTACCGTACCTACGTATAAAAAGCCATGTCTTGAAAATATTATAATTATATTAAATATTATTATTATTACGAAACGATAGCAACGAGGCATTTACGTTTCTATGACTCACAATTAATATATGATATATACCTACTTAATTTGATGAAGTGTTTCCTTCCGTGACCTTCCGTACATATGTAGGTACCTTCAAAATATATTTAGTTATATGAGAAACATTGACGCGATCATTAATTTAAAATATTTGTGAGTAGGTATACCAAGTGTAACGGCGCGCAGCACAGATTTATTCTAGGATAAAAATATTTTCGCCGTTTTCCGGGCGCTTCAACAGCGACCAACAACCAGTCCGCTGTCGACGAGTAAGTATTGTGGAATGATTAATTGTTCTCTAAATTGAATTCACCGTGATAAATGAAATATCCGCACAATAGGTAATAAATTACGCTGACCCGTTTGCGCGTAAGATGAAACGGTCTAAAAGTAGGCACCGCCGGATGCTGGATGGATGAAACACAACACACGCTACACCTGCCGGAGGTAAAGTTATATCGGCATTTAAATTCGCATGGGGCAAGGCCGCTTTTGTTCAACGTGTTCTGTTCATCGCGAATACAACAAATAGCTTATTTTCTTCGCGTGTGTAAACACGAATAAATGTTAATCTATATCGACCGCGGCTGTTTTCGTCATAGAATTATAATGCTATACTTACCAATGGTATACATAACCTACCAGTAATGGAAAAATTATATAAGATATAAATATATCTAGTGAACATAGTTAGCAAAAAAAAAATAGGGTAGATGGGTATATCTGCCAATAAAAACATATTCGCAGTACCTTTAGTTTATTCCGTGTTCATGGCGCATGAAACTGTGTGGAAATATTAGATATAAAATCATTGTAAATACCCCATTTTAAATGACTATTGTATAAAGATACCTTACTATAGTGGCACAACTATCTAGCTGAGCCATGAGAGTAACTAAAATACAAAGACCTATAGGTATAGTTGAACTAGAGGCTAGAACTAAAATAAAGGCTATAATAGTTCAAACTAAAATAGAGTCACATTTACCCCAGGACTACTTCACGTAAAAGTAGGTAGAAAGACACTTTAAGCCCTCGCGTAGGTAAGTGTTACTTATAAGTCTCTTCTCAACTCACTGGGATAAAGTACGATTAGTTGAAGTGGCGCTTAAAGAGTACCTACGTTAATGTGACTTGGAAATGAAAACTTAACATGACGACTTCAATTGAAAATCGTGAAGCTATGAGAAACCTACGTATCTATATGTATAGAAAATTTAAAGATGTCTGTTAAAAAGCAGACTTCAAATAATTATAACAGAATACAGAAGTAATACTATCAACATCTTGAGTATCGAGGATTTAAAATAATCAGGGGCCGAATTCTGATAACCATTTGCTTTACTATGACACTTTTATCATCCATATTGAAAGAATATAAACCAGATAAAGTGCGTGCGGTGCTATTTGCACGCAGATATTGATATAATGTTTTCATCAATGGTATAATGTGTCATTCTGAGACGATACCATTGAGCCAGGAACATGAAGCTATTAACATAGTCGAATTACTCGCTGCTGGAGCACCAACACTCACCTTTCTAAACAAAAGCAGCCTAGCACTGCCTGTTCACATTGAACTGCATACATTAAACTGCACATGCAGGCTCGAATAGGTAGTTGGCTAAATACTGCCATTAGCTTAATTAGCTTAAGTGTCTGCACGACGACGCGACGGCATCGAGAGCGGCTCAGGTAGAGCACCCTAATAGGTAATAGGTACGTAGATACAGTGGCTGACTTTACAGCCTTCCAGAATCCAAATTTTACCGTATACCTTTACTATAAAACGCTCCTAATATGCAATTATGATTGTGTAATATGGGCCTAACATTGTGAGAAAGGCACTCAAGGCGCACATTTATTGAACAAAGCGGCAAGAAAAACGACGGCAACAAGCGGCGCCGGGTGTTCTAAATTGCCAACACTTCTGAGCTGAGCGCTTACTGGAGTTCACTCTACTTCATTATTTGTTACATTGCATCGATCCAGGATCTCGACAAGGTGTGTAAAAACTGCCAATAAACCAGCTGAAATGGAACTCATGGAATATTTTTATTAGGGTTTCGCTTTTTCTCCACTTCTTTGAAATAGACTTGCCTACACATTTCAGACTAAAACCATACCTAAAGCCGAAAAAAGTACCTTCTGCACGAAGTAAATGTCTAATTGTATGTTTATCAATATCACTACATAGTATAAAACAAATTCGTTTCCCGCTGTCGGTCTGGTCCTATGTATGCTTGGATCTTTAAAACTACGCAACGGATTTTGATGCGGTTTTTTGGATAGAGTGATTCAAGAGGAAGGTTTATAGAATATTTGAAACATAGATTTCCACGAGGGCGAAGCCGCGGGGCGCAGCTAGTAAATATATATTATACATCAATAAATAAATGAATTTAAAAACTAGGTTGACGTTTTTTCCGGGCCATTGCACAATGGCCATAGCCAATATTATTAAAGGTATTCAATTCTTTCTCCACGATCCGATTAGTAGTTTAGCATGAAGGGGGTAAATAGGTCATAAATATCCATTATCCAAACTTTTTCATTTATTCTGAGTATATTTCAATTCCCTATGTGTAGATGTGATGTGATGCATTCAGGATTCTTGTTCCACTCCGCAGCCCACGCGTCGCTTGCCCAGCAGTAAGGCCGTACTTTTCCGCACTAAGCACCTGGATACCATGATAAGAATAGAACAATAAGATACCATGATCATTTCAACTATAATTTGATTATATTGAAAAAAAACAACGATTTCGATTCCAGGGCATACTAATGCCTTAAGAATAAAGTGGAATACCCCAGGATCATCCTTTACAGAGCTGCAAAGAATTATCCAAATCGGTCCATAAATGACGGAGAAATCAACAAACATACATAAAATAAACACACCTTTTTTCTAGGTCGGTTATAAAGACGTACATAAGTTAATCGCTGGATATAGGCCACACGAAAAATTGCCACAATGAAGATCGGTCATTGTGGCGATTTTTGGTGTGGCCTGTGCTACCTGCATCCATTGGTTTCCCGCGACCTGGGTCCACCTTAGGGGGTCTAAGCTAACGGATACGTAGATATAATAAATTATTATTGGCCATGACAGTGGCGAAGGTACTACGGCGGTAATATTTCAAGTCACACCACGGAGGCAGGCAGCGAATGCGTTAAAGTTGTTTTACATTACTCGACATTAGAACCATTTGGTCGGATATCCAATTTTGTCAAAATCCACTTTTTAATTGAGTCATGTACAGTTTTTCTTTCTCTTTTTTTCTGTCTATACGTTGTATCTCTATCTCCCTTATAACAGAATTTCGATTACGCAAAAATGGACGCATGTCCATAGTACTCCAGAACCATTATTTATTTATTTATTTTATTTTAAGCCATTACTGTCCCACTGCTGGGCAAAGGCCTCCCTTTTCTTCTTCCACTCCTCGCGATCCAACGCTGCAACAGAACCATACACTCTGATATTCATTTGAACCATTATGGTCGTAAAATAATGTTGCTTTTCTTTATTTTTAAGGTCGTGCATAAAAATCAATCCTAAAAGAATAATTATTTTTGGGTCTCATTTTAACAACTTACCCTTTGGCATTAATATTATTGGATTATATAAAGTTGTTTTTTAACATCCGGCGTTATGGCTCGGGTCATTTGTAACAAGATCCGTCGAGACTGAGATAGCACTATTTTTGTCACCGCATTAGAGCAAGACAAAACATAAACATGCGACCGTCACCGCGTCGTCGTCCCACGCGCTTGCACAGCCAGCCAAGCCAGCCTCTCGCACGTTCTTTCAGTGATTTCGTTTTCTTCCCGAATAGAAAATATATTGCAGCCCGGTCCCCGGCCCCCTCGGAAAACCAGCCTGTACGAGTACATGCCTCGCCACGCATACAGCCATGAAAAACGTAGTAATTAATGCGGTAAAACAATTAATATTTTTGATAATTTTTGGCCTAAATGTAATAACTGGCAGAAAAAATATCAGTATGTTGTAGACAGAGTAACCAAAACGATCAGTCAAGAGAAATAATAATAATTTATTCAAAAATAACTAAAGACTAAAAAGATAACAGAAAGTACCTAATCTTATATTTTTCTATGGGATAAGATACATGCGCCTGAACTAGGTAAAAAACCTGTTTTTCAGGCGAAGAAAAATAGTAAACAATTTATTTCAAGTTGATAAAAGGAAGTTCAATTATAATTATAGGCTAAAATATATTAGATACAGTAAATGTGTGCAAAGTTTTGTTCTAAAACACACTTTCAAGTGGCGAAAAGTATCTGAAGATTCCTGGTAACAAAAATAATGAGAGCGGTAGGTATAATATACATGTTCCTTCCAAAAAAATCAATCCTGCGGTTATCGAATCCGTAAAATACCACATATGTATACCAGTTACAAAAGCCATAATACTAGATAATAAAGTAAATGAAGATTCCTTGGACCCGAACGAAACATACTGCCCTCCGATAGCTAAAACATCGCTAAGCCACAGGTGGTCGATTTTGAGTTTTTGATGCCATTCTACATAGAAAAAAATTCTCTATCGATCTGTTTTAGAAACATTCTTGTAGTGTTTTTAGTTCAGGAGATAGCTCTAGCAAAAACAGCGTTAACTACGATAAAATATATATTTTACACCATTAAAACTACGTTAACCATCAATACTTAGCTAAATAGTCACTTGGAGCCATTAACGTTGTCAGCATATAAAAAATATTCCTTTTTTTGCTTAGCTAAAAATACTCTATTCAATTTTACAAGACTAGGTAGTCGTTATGCTACTTTTGCGATCTTTAAGTCATGGTTCAGCTACCCAGAAAATTACATTAATCTAAGCTAAAAAGACGTTATACAACAATACTTCACTATAAACACGTTAAACTCTCTTAGTGCTTTTATAGCGTAGGATTGCGTCCATAACAATAAGCAGTTTACTTTTCCCTAAAACTCTATCCGCCTTCAAAGACTTAGATCATTAATAAACTTTGTGCAAATCCTACGCTACAAGAACGTTAAGCCACAATACTTAGCTAAAACATCGCTACCTGCGCTCACGTCTCAACCCGCACCACCCGTAATACCAGTGTCGCTCAGGCAGTTGTCAGGTACGGACGCACGTGGCGTCCGGCTTTTTCCCGCCAAATTGTAATACGACCAAGGGATATGCTGTCGGTAAGTTACTGGTTTTTATTTTGCAATCTAATGCATTTAAAATTTAGCTCGTCGCAAGCGCAACTTATAGCTAGTTTTAAATATTTGCTTTTTTTTACAGAAGTTACGATGAAATCGAACCGAGCGAAATCCATACTCGCTATGGTAGATGTATATTCTGATAATGCTAAAAACTGTGAGGTTGATAATGCTACTGCAAGAGCATATTCACCTTGGTGTGAATGGAAAAACCAAAAAAAGGTGGACCCTGTGTTACAAGCGGATTTAAATAAACTTTATGCACGCCCATACTCCATGACATTACCTGTATTCGACCAGTTTTGTGAAACACAAAATACAAGAAACTCACACCATTTTCATGACCTGGAAAATCATTTAGTTATGCTAAATGAGACTTTTCAGCCATCTTCTTCTTTGAAAAGTCAAGAGCTCGCTGCAACAGCACGGCCTGTGCCCAACTGTCTAGAGGGAATAATAGATTTGACCTGTAATGAAATTATGTTGTCAAGGAATTCTTCACCACAAGGACCACAGGAGCTATGTTTTGAGCGCAGGTCACTTAATCCCGGTAATGAGCGACAGAATAGCAAAAATATGACGCTAGGACTACCGATGCTAAACACTGAAATAGCTTCATTTGATTATGATTCTGACGATTCCGTACGTGACAAGGATTATGTACCATCTGATTCGAGTCAGGATTCCGACGACGATGAAACAGCTACGTATTCAAAACAGAAAGCTTTGAAAACTAAGAACATTTCGGGAATATTATCCACTGAACCTGCTCCGTCCCTTTCACTGCAACTCCCTTTCAAAACTGCAAAAGAAAATATTACCACCAAGAAGAGACGACTAACTTTCGATTCCAGTGAAATACGCTGCCCAGAATCTAAAATACATGCACGTAAACGATGCAGCAGTTATACTGGCAGAGAAATAGTGAATGAAAATAATTCAAACTGCACCAACACAAACGAAGAAACTGCTCTACATGCAACGAATAGCGTAGAAAATCATATCCCAACAAAAAAACGTAGATACGACACTAGTTTGGCTGATAGAAAGAATGAAAAGAAAAAAAGAAAGCGTATGGAGTATGCTGTGAAGTCAGGTTAGTTTTTTTGGGTGTATGTTTTTTGTTTTAATACATAAGATAAACTTAGTACAAACCTAAATTATTGTATGCAACTGGTAAAATAAATTATTCTATTTTATTCTAGGTTGCAACGAGAAATGTATCAAAAAATGTTCCACAAAATTTGATGAAACAGATCGCGAGACAATAAACAAGGAATATTGGAGCCTAAGGTGGCAAGAAAGAAAACTGTACGTCTCGTCAAGAATAGAAATAGCAGTCCCTAAAAGAAAATATACTACCGAACCAAAAAGAAAGCCTAAAAGATCTTTCCGACTCCATGCTAGAAATGGAACTGCTGTCGAGGTATGCAAAAAATATTTTTTGACGACTTTAGGCTACAAACAAAATAATGACCAGGTTTTGCGAATTGATATCAAACAATCGACTAGTTTGGAAGGGGATATGCGTGGCAAGCACCAAAAAACTCCTAGCCGTAGCTCCTCATTATAGACGGGAACATGCGCCTCTAAGGCGCTATCTCCCAAGTGATATTAATATTACAAAAATGTACAATGACTTTTGTGAAAAGCATCCAGGCCAAGCTGTGTCATATGAATTGTACCGAAAACACGTTAAAACCATGAAAATTTCATTCACACAGCTTGGCAATGAAGAGTGCGAGGCGTGCGAATCATACAAGTTGCACAAAAGGCAATCTGATCATGATGTCACTCAGTTTGTTGGAGACTGTAGCACTTGTGTTGAATATTTGAAGCATCATGAAAGATATACCAAAGCAAGGCAGCTCTATGCTTTTCATAAAACATTTCCGCAAAGTAAAGACAAAATATTCTTCACTGCTGACTTAGAAAAAGTGATTATGTTACCTAGGATGGATACATTCAAGTCAGTTATTTTCGCTCAGCGGCTCGTGGTTTTTAACCAAACATTTGCGCCCGTCGGAAAAATAACCACTGAAAATAAACCAGTCACTGTTTTATGGCATGACGGCATTGCTGGGCGCAAACAAGAGGACATCATGAGCGCTTTTTACGCTTTCATAATTCGTCACCGTGATGTCAAAAAGATAAACATATGGTTGGACAACTGCAGTGCCCAAAATAAAAATTGGTTACTTTATTCACTGCTAGTACATTTGGTCAATTCAGATTTAATAACCACGACCAATATCTCCCTATACTACTTTGAGCCGGGGCACACTTTCATGAGCGCTGACCAAGTGCACCACCAGGTCGACTTATCGATGAAAAAAATTGGCAAAATCTACGATTTCATTGACTTCAAAGAGGCAGTCTCATCAATTAATAACGGGAAAGTGTCAGTAGAGTCACTGACACCACAAGATTTTTTGAACATACCGAATTTCGTCTCGGACCGGCGCATCCAAAAATCGAACCCCAGGGCATACCTTAAAAACATGGTTCAAGTAACTTTCCAACGCTCCAACTTCGGCCTCATATACAAAAATGATTTCGATGACGAATTTACGTCATTACAGTTCATGAACGACAAATACTTAAAAAGTCCAAGTGTTTTGAGAGTAACCTTTAGAACATCTCCAAAAGGTATAGATCAACAGAGGAAAGCAGGCATTGTTGACAAATTAGAAACAATAATACCGACACACAAGCTCCAGTTTTGGAAAAATTTGCCAACAACTGATCTCTAGTTTGTATGCTGGTCTAGACGACTGATAAAACGGGTTCCTATTTTTAAACTGTAAGACTGCAATAATAGTTTATAAAACTAGTTTTAAGTGTAAAACACATGTAACCCATGACACATTATGCTTAAATAAGTAAACGTGCTTCTTTAAAGCATAATATGTCATGGGTTACTTGTATTTAACAACATAAGAAAGCAGTTTCAGACTGATTAAACAGCCTTCTTGTGTTTAAATTTAAAAAAGATACTCATCATTTTAAGTGTAAGTTTTAAGTGTAAAACACTAGTTGACCATTACATATGTTATTGCTATAAATATACTAATATTAGAAGTGGATTTACATACATAGAAGACTGATTTAACTGCCATTTTATATTTTTGTGTTTTATGATAAGATTATTAAGAATAAGGTATGATTGCAATAAATAATAGGTTTTTCAATGTTAATCTGTTATTCATTAAGAACACATTTCCAGTTACCAAATCGGTAAGGTTGAACCTTTACCCTCTATCTTTTTTTCGTTATCTCTATTGCGTTCAAAACATACATACGAGTATATTTGTAGTTTTAATACTCACCAAGTGATTATGTTTTGTATTTCTAACTAAAATTTAAGAATTATGTGCCTGTGATTCCTTTAATAAACGATTTGTGATTTTATATTGTTTCTTTTTTTTTGTTGGTAACGTTTTTTTGGTACCTCTTTTGAATTAGTCGACTCCAAATACATAACTTAAACAACGTTATCGTTAAGGGTTTAAAGCTTAGCGTCCTTTTAGCATAGTATTTTTTTGATAAAACGCTATTGAAAACAAACAATAAAACGCTAATGTGAAAAAGCAAGTCTATAAAAACTTTAAACAACTATAGCGTCATTGTAGCTAAGGAAAAATGGCAAAAACTCAAATCAATACAGAACAATAATAACGCTAAATGCGCTTCGCGACTTTTTAGGGTAGGAAAATCACATAATTTTATTAGATCAAAAATAGCGTCAAAATTCACGTATAACTCCTACGCTAAAACATCGCTAGGGTATACTTAGCGATATTTTTGTAAAGTATTTATTAGTAAAATAACTCTACATTCCATAGCTAAAACTCCTAAACACATTTTTCTCCCTTTAAAAATAGTTATTTAAAATCGAGATATTTGCTATTCGACAGTAAATGAAAAGAGCTACCTTTTGATAATTCAAAATTTTTGATACGACTAAAATCAGTTAAATGGCATCACTTTAAAAAAACTACCGCGTTTTTCGTTCATATCTCAAAAGTTGGTTTTGTGGCTTAGCGATGTTTTAGCTATCGGAGGGCAGCATAACTCGTATGTAAAAACAATATAAAGACAGATGGTAGGCACTACTGAAAAGGAATACGCAAAAAAATGGCTTTATAGAGACATTTTTTTATACGGAGTTCAATCTACCTTTCAATCGCTCCGATGTGATGCGATAGGACAAAATAGTTATTAAAGATGGACAGGAGGACAGGAAAAATGATATAGTTAAAGACGGAGTCAACCATCTAAATAAGTTGAATTCCGTTATTCAGCTTTTAGCAGACGATAAGACAAAATCTTGTATTTGACGACCGATGTGGCGTGGTTGGCGAAGGTCCGCCTGTGACGCAGGAGGTTGCGGGTTCGATTCCCGCCTCGGAACAATTGTGTGTACGATATGCACATAATTGTTCCGGGTGTTCTGGTTTTGTTTTGTATATATAATAAAAAAATATCTATATATGTAATGTATTATATTATGTATATCAGTTATCTAGTACCCATAACACAAGCTCTGCTTACCATGGGGCTAGATAATTATGTGTGAATTGTCCAGTATTATTATTATGTCTCTCATTTACCATGATCTCGGGCCATAAAGTGACCCGGTCCTTTGGAAGGCTTGCGTGGGGCCGAAGCCAACAGCACAGAGGCCCTTTGAGAAGTTAATCTAAAGGCGATGGCTACACATAGCGGTTATCATCCTCGGGTGCACAATATGATACACCCAAAGATGGTATCCGCCAGGTGTAGAGACTATTGCAAAGAAAAATGAAAGAAATAAAACCAGGTTATTGTGATGGATGGATGGACTGGGTAATCGGGCTATAGGGGAGATTGCGGACGTCTGCCATAAACAAGTCAATCGTAATGTTAAGAAGAGTGGCAGACGGTGGCTTGCCGAATACTGGATGGGTTCCTTAAAGGGCCGGAGTAAATTACCGGAAAGGAACAACATCGGCGCAAACGACTCAGGGGTGTCGAGAGGTGCGGCCCCGATTTCACCATCACGAAGACTGCTCGTGAGCGGGTTTCCTCGCTATTACGCCATTAAACACTTCCACCTCAGAGTCTACATCCTAAGATGCATCTCTCGCGACTCCACTCAGACCGGCCAATGAAGGCAAACAAGAGGTGGGGATCTGGTTCTCTTGGGAAGCCACTCCGCAAGCGGAGACGAGAACCAGGAACTTCCCCGGGAGCACTCGGTACCCGTGGTGTCGCTACTCACCAACAGCTCGCCACAAGCTGCCCTGCGGGTTTATTATTATTATTATAATCTCTCATTTACCATGATCTCGGGCCATAAAGTGACCCGGTCCTTTGGAAGGCTTGCGTGGGGCCGAAGCCAACAGCACAGAGGCCCTTTGAGAAGTTAATCTAAAGGCGATGGCTACACATAGCGGGTATCATCCTCGGGTGCACAATATGATACATCCAAAGATGGTATCCACCAGGTGTAGAGACTATTGCAAAGAAAAATGAAAGAAATAAAACCAGGTTATTGTGATGGATGGATGGACTGGGTAATCGGGCTAACTTATCTAAAAGAAAAAATGTATTGTCAGGTTTTTAATTAGTTTTTAAATAATATTTGTTTAGTTTAACCGTTAGAAAAAACTTATTACAATTTTTGGTTGAAGACACATTTTTATTTTTGTAATTAACGAGAAGAATGAAATTGAAGAATGAATTCGTTCACATTTTCTAATAATAAATAATAAAAGGTAAATGCTATGTGGATTAAGAGAATTATTAAGTTATTAAACAAAATAAATTATTATGAGATCACTAGTCTATATTTACAACTAACTAAAAGCCTAAATGTATGTGTGTTGAGTAGTAAAATATAGAAAAAATGACTCAAAAAGACTTTTTTAACAATAGACCCTAGTCTAATTAAATATCTTTAGAGCTAGATAGTCTGATGTAAGGCGTTTTTTAAGCTTTATGTTAGACGTTACGATCTATTACTTATTTTTTTGCGAGTAAAACAGTACTATATTGAGGTAAGACCAATTAATCCATATTTTCACAGGAATTAATGTCAGATATATACATAATCTGAGGAATAAGGCATCCGAACGAATTATTTCCCGTACCATACGATCGGTTATTGATATATGCCGTATATTTTTTTAAACTTCACACATACATTTAAGTGCCATTAGGTCCGATGTGCACATCAGAACGCCATTTTTTTTGGTCATTTGCAGATTTTCTGAACCAAGCAGTCTGATAACAACATAAGAAATCAATAGGTGTAAGTTTTTTTACAGGCATTTGGGTATGTTATTAATATCTACTTGATTGCACATGACCATGAAAAATGAGTCTGATGTGACTACCCTCAGACAGAAAATCTACGATTTCTCTGGATCTATTAGAGAAATAGGCTTAAAGATTCATATCCTCGAATTCTTAATATATGAGTTTATATAATTGTAGCTTTGTATTCGGAAATGTTAAAAATCATTGAACAAAATATTGTTTTGAAAGTCTAAATGCGTTCTCCTGAAAAGTCGCAAAAATGGATATGAGACCAAATGGTTCTAATGTCGAGTTAAGGTTTAGTGTAACTTAAATAATTTAAAGAATGTATACCTGCTCTTACACTGG
Source organism: Eupithecia abbreviata (assembly GCA_943735965.1). Classification (NCBI taxonomy): domain Eukaryota; kingdom Metazoa; phylum Arthropoda; class Insecta; order Lepidoptera; family Geometridae; genus Eupithecia; species Eupithecia abbreviata. The sequence goes on along the minus strand of OX030982.1, from coordinate 6,611,867 downwards.
CTTTTAATATAAAGCATATCGTATTCAATGGCGGTTCTTGAAGGTACTGGCTTGCTGACACAATTACCCGTCAGTAATGTTAACAAAAATCGCTTTGTTTGAAATTTGCCGCATCTGCACCATGTTGATAGTTTTCTCCCAGTTTGAGAGGCGGTGGTTTTCTTTCTGTTAGTATATTCTGCAAGAATCATTATAAATGAAAATGCAATATAATATGTATATAAATAATTATATTTAATTTACATAAAATGTAACCTCGGTAAACTACAGTTATGTATTCTAGTTAAAGAGACACTAGATGGACCGACGACATTATAGTGGGCGTAGTGAGACGATGGATGGAGACGGTTCAGGACAATACAATACAATACAATACAAATACGCTTTATTGCACACCAAACACAGAAAAAAAACAGTAAAGAACAAACAAACAAAGATACAGATGCACAATGGGCGGCCTTATCGCTAAGAGCGATTTCTTCCAGGCAACCTTTGGATGGACACGTAGCTATAGTATAGGTATAGACGGTGGCGTATTCTAGGCTAATGTAAATATAAATTATATACAATAAAAAACATACAAATACATAAATACTTGTATAAACTTTAATGGAAACAAATACTGATTATAGAGAAAGATGAAATACTGAATACTGATGAGATATGGAAATAAATACTATTTACATAAAATATTACTATTTGAGGTCGAAGAAAGAAAGTGTTCAAAGACCATATGTTTAAATACAGGGAGGGATTTAGCTTGTCTTATTGGGGTAGGTAATGCATTCCATAGTCTGGTGGCATGTACGGTGAATGAAGAACTGTAGGCATGGAAGGGGCGGGGAGTTTGTAGCAAAAGGGTATCGGTAGAGCGAAGGGAGCGGGTATGTGTTTGGTGCAGGTACTTGAACCGTTCTTTGAGATAGTGAGGAGTATTTGAGGCGTAGAGGATAGAGTACAGGAGGGAGAGGAAGTGTGCGTCCCGGCGAAGACGGATTGGTAACCATTTTAGCTTATTGCGGTACTCTGTGACGTGATCATACTTGCGCAGACCGAATATGAAGCGTATGCAGAAGTTTTGAAGCCGCTCAAGCTTATCAAGCTGTGCTTGGGTTAGATCAGGATAGCTGGCGTCGGCGTAGTCAAGAATGAGGAGTAGAAGTGACTGAGCGAGCGCAATTTTGGTTGATGTCGGTAAAAAGTTTCGCATACGTTTTAACGAAGCAGCCGATGCAAAAATCTTACGGCTAATTTCCGTCAGTTGCGAGCCCCAGTTCAGCTGGTTGTCGATAAGAATCCCAAGGTTTTTAACATTTTTACTTATCTCGATTTGAACATTGTCAAAAAGAACATGAGGAAGATGATCCCAATCAATCCTTGACACCATTTGTGAGCTACCAATTAGGATAACCTGGGTTTTCGCTGGGTTGACTTTCAACCCGTGAGCATTACTCCAATCAAGAATTATGCTTCAACTAATCGCTCTACTGGAGCCTGGGTATAAAATTGTAAGTCATCTGCATAAAGGTGGTAGGAAGAAGAGAGTTGATTAGAGATAGAATTAATAAATATAGCGAAAAGAAGAGGAGATAGAACGCCGCCCTGTGGTACACCTGCACTTAGTTGACACCAAGAGGCGATATTATTGTCAACGCTGATACGCTGCCGGCGACCGAACAGGTAACTACGAAGCCAGTGAATTACGTTTGAAGATATATTAAGAGATCGAAGGATGCCTAACAGAATGTCGAAATCGACGTTGTTAAAGGCTTTACTAAAGTCCAGGAGTGAGAGGACGGTTGCTTCTCCGTTCCAGATGACATCTCTAATATCGTCGGTAATTTTGACTAGAGCAGATGTGGTACTATGGCCTGGACGGAAACCGGATTGGAGGGGATTAAGGTCATTTATATTGAGAAAGAAACTAAGTTGTTGGTGCACAAGTCGCTCCAGGACTTTGGATAGGAAAGGCAGGATGGAAATAGGACGGAAATCGGAGAAGGAAGATGGTTTAGCTTTCTTAGGTAGTGGAGTAACTTGCGCTTCTTTCCACGTGCTGGGAAAAGTTCCAATATTTATGGAGAAGTTCAGTATGTGTGCTATAACATGGACAATGTCATGAAGGATGGGAATAATCATTTTCTTACTAATGCCATCTGTACCGACCGCATTAGAAGAAATGTAGGAAATGCTCTTTATGACCTCGGAATCAGTAAAGTCCCGAAGTAAGAAAGGTGGAAAGTCAGGAGTAGGTAAAGAGGATAGAGAATTTAGGGTTTGGGTTTTAATAGTACCGTCGAACTTGGAACAAGAGGAAAAGTGTAGGTTCAAGGCGTTGATGTCCAGATCTTTCGAGCTGTTACCAAGCCGCCATTTACCTATACCTAATGATCTAAGGAATTTCCATACCTTAGCGGGGTCATTATTTTCAACGGATTTATGGATATGTCGGCGTTGTGCATCCCTACACACCTTATTGCAGTGATTACGGACCTTGGTAAATAGCTCTTTATTCTCGGCAGTCGATTTTCGCTTGTATCTAGCCTTGGCTGCAAGTTTTTTGCTGAGTTCAGTTTTTATTTCGCTGGTAAGCCAAGGGGCAGGAAGATGCTTTATCTTAACAGCCCTAACAGGGGCATGAACGTCGTACAAGTCAATTAAAATGCGATTAAAATTAGCGAGTTTGCCGTCGATGTCAACTGCATCCAAAACTTCGGACCAGTCAGCGTCTCGAGCGTCCTTACGTAGTGTCTCGACATTCATGCCACCAAAATTGCGCTGAAGAAGAATTTGAGGCTTGGCTTTGGGGGGACGAATTTTGTATGAGAGAAAGATCAGATCATGATAGGAGAACGCATCCGCTGAGTACTCACCGTGCTTTGCGACGTGAGAGAGGGAAGAAACCAAAATAAGGTCAAGAAGAGAAGGGTTGCAGTTGGGAAAATTATGAGTTGGACCGCTATTTGTGGCTGATATGATGGTGTTAGTAGTATAATAGATAGGTAATTAGGTAGGCATTTACATGTAAGAACACAACTACAACAAATAAGATTTTATTTTAATTGTGTTGGGTAGTTACATACTTTTGTAGAATTTTAATTTATTCCGGCGGAGAAGTCCCATGATGTTTATTATTTATTTGCCATGATGTAATTTAGGTAAAATGTTATTTTTTCATTGTGGTTTTTCATTTTCTTTTTATGCATTGGCGCTGATACACTCGGCTTCTTGCAGGTTAATCATTTTGCTAGAAAATGTGTTGTAGAAAATTACAATAAACCGCGATTAGGTACAGATAAGTCCTAAATCGATGTTGTTACATGCCTGGAAATAGCCATAAGCCATTCTTCGCACACTTTTTAGTTTCTTCCCTCCGGTATTTGTCATTTTCGAGGAATTTTACACCAAGGAAAAAACTTCGATCGTTTTGACGTTATGTCCACGTGTTTACAAAATTTTCACCTTCGACCAGAGAGTTTTAATTGTTATTTCTCAATGGTTTGCATAATATAGACAAACTATGACTCCTTTAAAATCATACATCTTTTTTGGACGCACCTAACACTAGCATTAGGCATATTTTTTTATATAATGTGTTATATTAATACCAATATCTACATTTATGTTTAAAACTGTGACATATCAGATATAAAAGTAAAAAATATATAAAAGTGCTTAAACTACTCTCGCGGAGAAGTCTAAAGATGGATCCACACTATAGAAACACCACGTGACCTAACAAAACGCGATGCGTTTCAAGTTGAATCAAAATCTTATTAATTTTCTATGATCAGAATTACAATATTAACACCCGGCGTGATGAACCTTCGGGTGTTGCTTAGACCTGCGTGTACAATATGTTTCTTCTGTGATTCATGCACAGTTTCAAGCCGCAAACACAGTATTGCGACGCGACACTACGAATAGACACCACACACCCCCTACGCGCATTTCGTCGTCGTGTCATAATAATGTGATTCTGGTCATAGAAAATTAAACGATTTGATGTAATTCAGCACGCATCACGTTTTGTCGGTTTGCGTAGCGTTTTAACAGTGTGTGAAGGCCTATAGTCTGCGACAGGAGTATTTACGTTCCTTTATCAGATTATTGAAGAAGTACATAATACTTACGAAAAGTATTTATTCAAATAAACTCGCACAAATAATATAAATTCAATTGTGTATCAAAACTGAGAGGTACGTTCGGTAAAGTAACTTTTTTAAATTCCAAACCAAACTCACTAAAGTAATTAGAATTTTTCCTACGCCCCATTGTGCTGCGAACTCAGCTCACGGAAACTTTTAATGCGACTTCAATTCAAATGCTATTTCGCGGCTCTCTTTGAGAAGTTGATTTTAATGAAATATCGGGAAATGGATATTTGATTGTTTTGGGTACTTAAGATAGGCATTTTATAAAAGGTGATTCATAATCAGGCCTCTGCAAAGCAAAGGCTATAAGACAAAGTGAGCTGAAAACACACAAATCAATGTCGTTCATTTCACATAGGAACCATTCTCTGAAGGGTCACTGTGTTTTATTTCATTTGCAAATAGTTCACTTAGGGCAGCAATAAATTAACTACAATTAGATAAATAAAAATTTATCAGATGCGATTTCCATCCAAGTCAATTTATAATAGTCAGATACCGATAACACAAGCTTTGCTTAGCTTGGGGGGCGTGAATTGTCCAGTAATATTTATTTATTTAAATTGCGGGAAATCAAGCAAAGCCGAACTTTTAAATAGACTTGAATTACTGTAAAAAAAAAATTACATTAGTTTCAAGTCTAGAGTCGAGCCTAGTGCAGAGCAGTCAAGTCCACTTAATTATGCTAAAGTATTTTACCACACAGCCAAATCACCTAGCTTCCACTGACATCATGATTCGCTCTAGTCAACAAGTAGTACTAACATAGATGCGTAGGTGACTATGACTGCGATAGCAATGCCAGATTAAGTTAGTCATTACCTTCTACTTGATATTCAAATGACTCTGTCTGAAGCCAAGCAAAACTCATCGGGGAGACTGATCGTATTCCGCGCAAATAGGACTCATCAATCGGCGGAGCTCTCGATCAAAGACAAGGGACAAAGGGACGCTCGAAGGATATACCTGAAGAACAATGCTGAGAAATATAACGTCTTTATTTCGTAGTCCGTCACGCGCAAGCAGGCTTTTCAAAGGTCGTAGCAATTATGTACTTTGCCATTGTACAAGATAATAAATCAAGTTTGTAAAGAAGTTTGTGCTGAAAAATTGCGCTGATGTTTTAAAAGCTTTCTTACAATCAAACGTAGTAGGTACCTACACTAGATACTATTGTTAAGATTAGGTATGTTACACAAAAAAATGGGGTTTATACAGTAGGCAATAAAATATATCGAAATTTAAAAAAACTAAAAATTGGACAACATCGTATGCGTAACAAGCCTCGTACGTATACCTAAAACATCTAGCGTAATATCTATTTTAATAGTAAATACTTTTATTGTCCAACGCTTATAGCCGCGCGGCGCGCCATTGCGGGTCGCACCGCACAGAATAGGCAGTGAAAGCGTTGACGTATTTTTTCACTGACTATAAAACTTTCACAGTGGTTTTGTCTGCACACTCTGCGAAAGAAGCGGTAGGCAGATACTAGTTTATTTTAAAGATTTGTCGTAAAACAGTTTGGGATAACATAAAAAAACTGCTGACATGGAAAACCATCTGAAAATTCACGACTAAAAGGGTTGTAAATCACATTTCAATGTATCCAAAATATAGTGTGTAAGCTGAAAAGCACCTCTCAACTGGGCTTATCGAGTTACACACGGGACAGTGCAATTTACGGACACTGTCCTTTATTCACGTATTTCCGCTATACCTACCGGTTTTGGGGCAACACACGACATTAATCTCTAATGTCAATGTAATAAAAACGTCAAGAATAATGGTAGGTACCGTCGCTACTTCACATTCCATCCTAATTAATAGCTAAACTAAGTTAGCTTAGCTTTAGCCTACAACCCACATTATGTTAAGAGGTAGTGGATCAAGTGCTTGCCAGATTAAATTCTAAACATATGTATAACAAAACATAACTTCCTAACAACCATACAAATTGAACTTTAGTTAAAGCTTGTAACAATAAAACTCCCAACTTTGTTTGCAATACTGTACAAGAATAGAACAAAATGGACACTGGTAACTGATACATGGGAACACACAAAGTGAAATCAATTACCCCCAGCATCAAACCGGCCACACCACACGTCACGATCGAGAGATTGCGGCTGCAGCCGTCTGGGTAACTCACGAGATTTATCCAATCCGGCATTTCGGCCGTAGAAAGTTCCTAATGAAATAAGTTGGTAATCCTCGGTAATTCGTTAAGTGTTTGTGCGATAGATGCTTGCTCGCTCCGAGTAGTTCAGCGTGTGGAAGGACGATAACAATGATTCCACTTTCATTATGAGGTCTGCTTGCCGACGATCTTTGGCCGGCGAATGAGAATGTGATATACCTTTCTACATTGTTAGGAACTACATATAATACCTTTTCTTCGACTGCTCTAGCAGGAAAATGTTATTTGAATGTTTGAGAGTTTCATTTATTATGGACTACTAGGCTAAATCTAAACCAGTTGGTGGCAGACAAGCCCGCGTGGGCTTTTACGCGACTAGACCGTGGTCTAAAACAATATTTTACGCCGCTAAAAAATTTTCCACCTACGATCTATGCATATCCTGAGGGAAATAGAGGCAGTTAACTGCACACTCTAATTCGCAGAAATCAATTATTTTTCTATGTAATATATTGTATTATGTATATCAGTGGTATCTAGCACCTATAACTCAAGTCCTGCTTAGCTTGTAGCTAGCTAGATAATGCTATGTGAAATGTCCAGTATATTTATTTTATATATTTATTTTGATTGTGATCTAATAATATTAAAAGTCATATTTGTGATAAATAAATCAGCTCGATACCAGATTGATAGCAGGACAATATTATCGTTGTAATTAATATGTACTCGTAGGTACTCACTTAACCTAACATACACCACCAATACACCTGCTAACATGCTGTTAGTTATAATTGACGGCATTGATTACAGAAATAACAATATCATGTGATATCCAGCGGTCAATAAAGCCTTCACTTCATGTAGATACTTTCTTGTACCGTTACGGTACGGATATAATTGAATATGGTTTAATTAAAACGACGAAAACTTTAACGAGAGGACAAGTTAGTCACGCTACAAAAGGACAATGAAATAAGTAAACATAAGGGTAGTAAAAAAATATAAATAATGCTGGACAATCCACACAGTATCACCTAGCCCGGGGCCAAGCAGAGCTTTTGTAATGGGTACTATACTAGATGAGACATGGACTACATGTTACGTAAAATAGATATAATTTATTATACCTATAAGTACATAGAATACAACCAAGAACACCCGGACTAGCGGTAGAGTAAGTTTCATATTAATAAATCCATTGAAACTTGTACCTGTTCAACTGATATAATAAAGGTAAGGTAAAATAAAGAACTAACCAACGGTCGGGCGCAGGTTATTTATATAAGTCATGTCTGACAGGGCCTCTGAACTGAAAGTTCACTCATATTTTTTGTTTGACAAATTGCCGCGGTAACGGGTCTTGGCTAAAGTTTCACCTCCATTTAAGCCACCATTAATACCTACCTGGAGCGCGTGACTCTTTTTACATTTTATGAACCTTCGCTCTCGGGCACTTTTGTAATAGTGATTTAGATGCATACTCTACTAACACCCAAGGGTATGGACCACAAAATGAACAAGTTACGATGATTATGTTTGCGTTCGAAATTATTTAAATATCTTGGTCCGATTGAACGATAGTTGATTGGTTTGTCAGTAATTTTTGCCATCATATAACGAGTTTTTTTTTTTTAAATAACAAATTTTATTTATAGATGCCCGTTTTATAGATGATGATAGACGCAAATGTGCTTCTTGCAGACTTACTGTCAGCTGATTTGCGTCGATGGCAATGAAAGTGTTAATTTTGTTAAAATTAATATATTCCTGGTGCGATGAGAGCAGAGCTTAGACACTTGTATAGTGTAAACCTAATGGATACTGGTATTATCCAAATTATATTAGCCGCACCACTGAGTGATGTGGCAGTCAAATGATTTAGGTTAGTTTTATATATAGATAGATAATTCTTTATTGCACACTAAGTATAAAATGACATTGTAAAATAAAAACTTAAAAAACTAGATACAATTGGCGGTCTTATCGCTCAAACGCTCTACCAGACAACCATGGATGGACAGGATCGTGGACAGTACCAGGGGATCTGTGTGCAGGTTATATATTATAAAATTAAATAAAATACTTATAATACTTACATAGGGTGAGTCCCTATGTATATAAGCAAGTTATGCGTTAGTGACAGCAGGACAAATATGACAAATAGTTCTCCTTTAACATAGTTTTAAAGGTTGGTAGCGACTTAGTACGCCTCACCGAAACTGGTAATGCGTTCCATAGTTGAACAGGCCGGTCAGTAAAGGAATAGGCGAAGAAAGAAGTAGAGTGAGCTGGTACTTGAAGCATAGGGGTTGCCGAAGAGCGCAGAGAAAGAGTGTGAGAAAGATGAGGAAAGGTGAAACGATCTTTGAGATAAGGGGGTGCAGAGGCCAGAAATATAATGTAATGAGAAATAGAATATAATTTGGTTTTAAGTTCCAGTATGTTGTTAAAATACGGGACTGAAATAGTCATTAGAATGACTCAAAGGCCCTTAAATATAATAAAGAATTTAATTAAATAGTTCCTGTTGGGAATACATCTTAGGTCACATCTTCACTTTTTGAAGCGAGGTCAAACGCTTCACCGTTTCAAATACCTACTGCAATAAGCCTGAAAAATGCAATGAAGAAGAAATTATTTTATCATTTTTACCAAGACTCATTTTAATTTTCCAGTGCAGGGTTCTACCTACTCTATAATCCTGCAAAGCGTAGAGATGGCTGAAGTAGCTTGTAGTTGGCAGAATCGGCTCTACTTTTGGCACCGGCAGCACATTTGCAAGTATTCAGCGTTTAATGACTTTTCCACTTGAGATGAAAGAAAAACATTTTCAAATCCGAGCCAGATAGTGTCGTTTTATAAATAAAAGATGCCAAAGATTAGTAAAATAAAATGCTGTCAATTTCAGTGAAGGTTTTCATCAACCTTTGTTTCGTTTTACGCCATTGTTGCTGATCGTCCAAATAAAAGATTTATAAAATTCTCGTTTTCATTGAATCAATCGTTTGAATGCTTTTAGAAAAGAAATAAACAAACATTGCTTTTTAACAATCCACTCACCAAAAGTACCTGATCTTTTTGCTGGAATTGAAATTGTTGATACAAGCTTAATAAAAACAAACTTGTCGTTTGTCTCCACCAGTTAATTCTGCGAGCAGCGCAAAATGATTATTTTCGACAAAATTCCATCAAAATGTTGTATTCTGTGTCTTCAGTGAATGGAATTAATTATAACTTTACAACTTATCCTGAATTTTCCAAACACTTCATCAAATGCAATTAATCGAATTAATAGATCAAAGTTTACATTGAAATCCAACGCCTATGCCAGCCGCAATACCGAAATCAATTAAATATACATTCCAAGCCAGCGAGCTGAGAAATGCATGGGTGTGCTCGCGTCGGACTCGCCGCAAACAAGGACCTAGGGAAACTGGATCCAACCTATCACTGAACTCTAGCTTAGACTTCGCGTCATCACTACATATAGTATAAAGTCGCTTCCCGCTGTCTGTCTGTCCTTATGTATGCTTAAATCTTTAAAACTGCGCAACAATTTTGATGCGGTTTCTTCTAATAGATAGAATGACTCAAGAAGAAGAAGGTTTATAAACTATTTGAAAGATAGATTTACACGAGGGAAAAACCGCAGGGCGCAGCTAGTTTAAATATAGATATAGACAAAACTGCATCGATGTTGAATATTGCATTGCAAGCGCCCGTAATGAATGCTCTTCGTTTTTATACAGGGTTATTCAGCCAAATGGACGAAATGAAATGAAGTTTACGATGTAAACTACCTTACAATTTTCTATTAATTTATCTAATAATACCTAACTAATCACCACATTAGTTAGGTATTTTGAATTTTGATATTCTTAAGTATAATTGAGTAGGACATCAATTGAAAATCCTAACAGAACAAAAACTGGAAACTGAAAATAATACGTAGTTCAGTGAGCATTAGGCACCTACAACCAACCAGAATAAATCAGTAGGCACCCACTCGTCTGAGTTTATTTCAAAAAGTAAAGTTTGAGTAAAAACAGATGCTCAGCTCAAAAGTTTATTCGTTGTTTTCGTGTAATTTATACTCGCTCTAAAATGCAAAATGGTACGTCTCCCAAGGCACCGGCGTAAATTAATATAAAAAGTTAAAATATCAAACGGAGATAAGAAGATATTTTAACCCCCGACGGCATAGAATGAGATGATAACAAGGCATTTAGTATTCCAGTCACGGAGGCCCGATCCACCTGCTTTTCATATCACGACAATTCCCGACCCCGAGGAGTCGGCCCTCCAGCGGAATGACAATTCTTGTCTACGAAAATCAATTGGAGGGAACGAGGAACACTGCCCCGGCGACAATTCCAATTTCATTAATGGCTTCCGTTGCCGGCGCGGCTCCTACGGAACCCAGTGTCTCTTCCCGATCACCGATACCGTCATACCGCTCTCACAGATACGGTAAAATGTCGCCGCGTTCAATATTCATTAACGAATTCTGAATAATAATAAACCTATGAATAAAATCGAGGCGGAAATTAACGTTATTCAATAGGAAAATTAATTTACACGTTACATGCTTAACGGTATTAAGTAAAGTGGTCGGTAATACACTCTCTATTGAAATAAAATAGGTTTAAGTACATTACAAGTTATGTTATGCTGTGAACCAATTTCCGCAACAACAAATCAGCACCCTCTTGTTCCCGCTGCGAACTCGTATGAAATTCTCATATTGCCACAATACAAATCTGGAACGGAATCGGAATGGCTTCGAATTTCCATTATCGCTTCGAGTATGTTATGGCAAGACTAGTATATACTAGAGTAATAACAACTACCTTTCCATGTGTGCTGCGACGCTACGTCGACTTTATGTAACTAAGATTATACGGATGGATTTGAATATCGAATCATTGTGATCAGTTTAGAAATAGGTACTTATTCCAGCCCTTGAATTAATTTGCCGGGAAAACAGAATTGACGATTACAAGACACATTTGACTCTTTTCAAATAACTTTATATTACTACTAACTGCAACCCGCGTAGAAACCTTTGTGTCAAATTTAGTTTATAAACTTTGCTTTTGAATCACTCTATCTATTTAAAAAAAAACAGATCTAAGCCTACATAGGGACAGACAGGCAGCGGGAAGCGACTTTGTTTTATACTATGTAGTGATTTGTATCTAAGCCTATTTATTTTTCAAATATCTTCAGGTTACGAAAATTGATTGCCCTAGCTTTATAGGACAATATTATACATGTTGCATTAATATTCTCCAATTATTTAAGGAGTTATTAGCAGCCCTCGAGGTGTGGCTGTCAAGGATACAAGATTATACTCGTGTGTAGAATTATTTTCAAACAATTATCCACGCCACGAAGATGTAACACCTAGATAAATCTAGCAATATTTTCACACAAACACAATATTTGCAATGCAATGTCTGCATATTCGGCTAGAATATGACTGCTCATAAAAGCAGTTTTATGAGCAATAGCATTCTAGCAGATCTATAAAATAGAAGACCTATTCGAAAGTTCTCTACAGTAAAACACTCAACTAGTATTAGTATTCCGTTCTCAAGTCAACACCCAAATTACTGATGCAGAGTTGTTCGCACGTAGCATCTGTTCTAGCACTGAATCTATAGGCAGACATACCAAGTCAATAACAGCGCATACCTGTATTCATACATACATACATATTGTGTGTGTGACAGTGTAGACACTTATCACAGTGCTGTTGCAGTACTGCGGTAACTGATTGATGAACTCGTAGCAAGTTAGTGCCTGTAATCCGAAATTATCTAGTAATGTAGATTGTCTATTGAATTTATGTAAAGGCTTATCACCTTCCAAAACGTATGAGGCATTAGAATTAACCGCTGCAACTACCTAGCACACCTAAATGAGACATAGAAAATTGCCTTTTTGATGAAAGACACATTTCGTAGCACACATGCTACGCCGTAGCTAGACATCGTAGCACACATGCTACGACGTAGCTACACATGCTACGCCGTAGCCAGACGTAGGCACACAATATTACCCTGCTACATACATAGGTATTAGCGACGTCAAATCTTACGGTACAGTTTTATTTTCTTTTACCTTTTTTACATTATATAAGTAAATCTATTGATAAAAATTAATCAATTAATTAATAAATCTATTATAAATAAATATATCGATATAAATAAATCTATTGAATAAATCATAAATCATAACACATCCAAATTATAAAACTTCCAGTTGCCAATGATAAATGTTTTTAACCCTAAATGAGATAATTTTATTTGTTTAATCTTTAGGCTTAGCCCTCACCCTCATTATGTTCTGTCGACAGTTAACCTGTTAAAACATGAGACTTTTTGAACGTAAATACAAAGCGATACCAGAGATCCATTCGATAGGGTAAACATACGCCTAAACTATTGTAAATACTGCATAATTACCGTTTATCAATTGCAGCGCTAATTACCGAGACGTAAAATGTTTGAGAATTCAAATTGAAACATAATTTAGTGTATGTAGGCATGTGTCATTGTGTGAGTGAGTGAGACGCATCACCGTGTTTAATTAACAGCAGCCGCTTGCCTGCTGGGATTGCCCCAGGGTTTGCAAACAGAGATTTAGGAAAACAGACATAAATTCTTTATGATTAAGGTTTAATTTCATTTTGTTACCCTTTTCATATATTGTTGAGCGACACTGGCCACTTTGAATTGGACATTATCATTATTCTGTCCATTCCTGTATTGGACACGCGCCTGCTCCAAATTAGAAGGTAAATCTCTAATCGTAATTGCTACGTTGCGTAGTCCGATTGACAATCGCAGTATTGTCAATTAATGTATGTACTATATTATGTATATCAGTGATCTAGTACCCACAACAAAAGCTCTGCTTAGCTTGGGGCTAGACTGTGGGGCTGTGTGGATTGTCCAGTGTATAATTATTTATTTAATTGTAGTTAAATCTTGATTGAGCAGATAAGTATATATCAATTTTCAAAAGCTGGCACGATTGTTTTTATGATTTTTCATACATTCATCCACGCTGACGTCACAAATCCAGGCCTCCAGTAAGTATACAAAAAAGGGAGACCGCGCCAGATTTTTAATATTTACTTATATACGTAGTGAAATGCATTTCCTTTTTAAATTAACTATGTATAGTTTTTATTGTGTCATCATCATCATCATCAGCCTATAGCAGTCCACTGCTGGACATTATATATTTTATTGTAGAGTTTTGATTTATTATTTTTACCTAGCTTCTATATGTAGTATCTGTAGTGCATATGAAGCACACACGTCATAAAGTAATTATATTTCTGGCAAGAGCGGTGTCCTTTAATACAAGCAAATATAACTTTAAAGGGGACTCCGAACCATAAAACTTTGGGAACTATCATAGTTATTAACAGAAAATTTAGTTATAACGAGATATGTAGCATGATTAGATTTTTGAGTTTTCCAATATTTCGGCACAGTGCGCCATGATCACGGAATTACAGAAACTGTCGCGCATGAAACTGTGCCGAAATATTGGAAAACTCAAAAATCTAATCATAGTAAATATCCCGTTATAACTGAATTTCATGTATGATTAAGTTATCGAAATAACATTTTATCATTATTATTAGTATTGATTGTACTTCCTTCATGATGTAGCAACCCTATTTAGGCCTGTTGCGTGGAAATGGGAATTTTACATGAATCTATCCTAGCTGCGTGGATTAATACTTTGGTTTGGTTTAGCGAGGCGGCTTACAGGCCTACAATGTAATTAGTTTGGGTGTTACGTGTAGCTAGCTGGCTACAAATTATTCTCTGTAGGTATAGGTAGCAACAGCCATTCTGAAGATTTATCTCTCGCAGAAAGGGTGTCGAGTCTACTTAACAACAACGAAAGTATCTACAAGGGTCCTATTATTGCGCTGAAGTATAGATACAAATGGTTAAAATGGTAGGAAATCATGTCGCTGTCGTGTAGATTTTAATAATATTGCCACGTCAATGTAGCGTAATTTTTGAATTGAAGCAATTTATGTCCCTTTCACGAAAAACATGAACAAAAACACGAGAATTTTACTTACTGGACGTGGCTGTCATGTCACGTACTATGTAAATCAGGGCATGGGGACAGTGGCATGAGTGTGTATGCTTTAATTTGATTCTAAGGTCTTTTTTGTTATTATAGTGTGTTTAAAAGTTGCGAGTTCAAGACCTGCCGAAAACGACAATTTTTTGGGATATTATTTTATTTCTTTTTTATATTTTGTGGAAAACACTTATCCCTGGAATTTAATTATGTGACTATTTAGGGATCATTCTCTATCTATACAATAGCGAAAGAATCATCCAAATTGATCCATACTTCACGGAGAAATCTAACAATCTGTATGTATCTAACATAGAATCTGGAATGAATCGCTGTTAGCGATAAGGCTGCCGATTATGCCACTATTAAATTCCTTTTTTTTGTATTGATGGTGCAATAAACTTATATTGTAATCAATTCTATTCTATCCTATACATAAGAAAGTAGAGAAGACCAGCTGTGGAATAATTTATCAACGGCTGACGAATATGTTGATATAAAAAAGTGAAATGAAAAAACATAAATAAAGCCGAACATAGAACTCCTCCTTTTTTGAAGTCGGTTAAAAAGGTTTAGTCTAGTTCCTATATATTCTGATTAGTTCATCTTCATCATCATTGTCAGCCTATATTAGCCCACTGCTGGACTTAGGCCTCCCCTTATGAGCGCCATAGCAACAAAAATATCATCCCATAATTTTAAAAATATATCCGTTGATGCATATGGGAGTTAGCAGACGAGCGAGATAGACTGACAAACAAGAGCAATATAGTAGGTAGTTCGTGCTTCACGAGACGCGTATGGGCACTCGACCGGAAACGATGACGACAGAATCGATCACCGCGAGTTCATTTAGAGACAAATTATATTGAAAAAATGAGGGCGACAGCTTCGCAACGCCACCTTGACTTCAGACGCCCTTGACTCCGGTGAAAACGGTCGCAGCCTCTCATCAGCTGGTCTAAGCTATGTAAAAACTATTTGATTTCTTTTGCAGACGACTTTCAGAGAATCCAATATGTTTTTTGCTACATATTTCGTTCTGGATTGATTTAATCTCTGATCATGAGGTTTCTAGAACTTCTTAAACTGGTGTTCTCAACAAAATAATCGGTGTAGTATAACATAATATTTATATATCTATGATAAATCCCATCAAAAACCTAAAAGAATTATTCTTCGTCGGATAAAGAATACCACCCATAATACTTATAGAAGTACCCACTTATCCACCTTCATAAACGTAATAATTCAAAACTCTGCTAATATCAAGCAATTTAAAACTAAATTGCCCACTTCATCACTCGCGCACTTCACTCCAGTTAAATAGTAACCTGATGCGAAGAAAATGAAGACCCGATGAAAAAAAAAAATCTGTGATATCAAACATATCACAATCAAAAAAAACTTAATTTTACGTCTGTCTAGTCTAGATGGATGAGGAGGATTGATGGACCTCTACAGTAGTAGATAGAATAATCACACTGGACAAGATAATTCGCTTGGGAAGGTCTCGTGAAAATCATATTCAGGTCAGTGCAGCGTATCTATGACCGTCACTTCTCACCCTGACATCAAATCCGATTATAACAAAGACTGTGTTATTGGCAATACTATATAAGCAAAGAGAAAACTATAACAAGCATCATTTGGTAATCATTGCCTAACACAATCAAGAGAGCGGTACAACATGGAAAAATCTACCTTTGTCCTGGTGTGCCTGGCTGCGGTCGTGATGGTGGCAAGCGCAAGGGACATCCGCCAAAAACGGGATCTACTAGAAGCTGCATCCAACCACTGGGAAAAAGGAGAAGGTGGTGAGCACCATGGGTACCACAGCCAAGAGCATGGTGGTCACGGCGAGAAAGGCTACAAAGGACACCATGAGCAGGAGCACGGGAAGAAGGGACATTCTATCCACAAGGGCGAGAAAGGATACTACGGAGAGCACGGTGGGCATAAAAAGGGACACCATCACGATGATGGATATTACGATGAACACCATGAAGGTGAAAAAGCGGAAAAAGGTCACGGATTCGAAGAAAAGGGACATTTCCACAAAGGTCACTCTATAAAAGGTCATCATGGCATCCACAAGATAGACGAGTTCAAGAAGGACAAACATTTCCACGATAAACACGGGGACTCAGGATTCGAGGAGGGTTACGGCGGCTATCATCACGAAGGTGGTTACGAGAAGGGTGGGGAATTCCACAAGGGGCACAAGGATGGTGGGTTCCACGAACATGAGCACGGGGAGAAAGGCCATCGTGAAGAGGGAGGCCACCACCACGATGATAAAGGCTTCCATGACGAGGGAGGACACGATGAGCAATGGCACCAACACGCGGATCACGGGAGCGAGGGCGGCCATGATGACCACAAGGACTGGGGATATAAGGGATACTAAGATGCTTGAACTTTTGTTATTGTTGAATACTGATATAAAATAAACTTTATTTAAATAATATGCTCTCGATTGTTACGAATGTTACAAAATCCAAAGCCAGTGTATTGTATAATACTCGTAGGTATATGCTTGCCTAGAGATAGGCAAGTATAATGTACATCAAAACTATTATTATCTTATTGTAACACCTTTATTTGTTTACATCGTCCGCAATTAATTAACTAAATTTTTTATTCGAATTGAGAGATAACCCTATTGGCACTAATCGACAGTTGTCACATGTGCCACAGATTACTAAGTTATTAGTTTTTTTTTACGATGCGTCGTCAATATTAACCTGAAGTTATAACCAGCCCTATTTTTTATAATGTTTATTTGACGAATATTCCAACACAGCTCAGATATAGAACTGAAGTCTCAAATTGCAAATAATTGACAATTTACAATGAAATTTTTTAACAAATTCTTTACTTTGGTACGCGCTTATATTTGAGTTGCATTTGAGTTTTCGGCAGTTAATTATTGAACGGAACGGGTCAATTTTTAAACATCGCTACAAAAAATAAAAATAAAATGAACAAAAAGTATAGTAGCGACATAAATTTAGGTACTTTAACACGGGGCTTATATTTTATATGTAAAAATTATCCCTTTCTGTCCAGGACGAGACAAATCTCGTTACGTATGCAGAGACCATAAGTAACATGGTTTTGTTACTTAATCTGGACGCACCTTTCCATTAGCGAAGGAAGAAGAAAAATCCGCCGTCGGAGAATGTTCCTCAATCATTCATCACATATGTTTTTCTAGCTAGTTTTTTTAAATTTTCGAACACTACTGGTGAAAAAAAAGTGAATATAAGATAAATCAATAAACCTTATGTCTTATTCAATAATTGATACATTAATAATGCTTTATTTAAGTTGATATATAGTAATTTAGTATAAATACCAAGTCGTTTATTATTGAATAAATGATTTTGATTATTTTCCATCCTGATTCTGTGTGTCAACAAGTCAACTACCTTAAAAACAAGGACGAAACATTTCTTAAAATAGCCACAGTTGATCTTTCCTGAAATAAATTCCTGTAATATTTTATTCTTCTTAAAAGGATGTTCAAAGCCAGCCAGGTACAAGAAACGACATAAACCTATTGTTGGTGTTGGAGAGTAAGCGAGATAATAATGAGCCTCATTTTTCTTTCCTATTTCCTCGTACATGAAGGAGGCTATCTGGCTAAGAAGGGCAAGGCTTAAGATAATAGAAAATAATCACTTTTACTAACATTTCACTGAGTGTATCTCTACCATGAAACAGTGGATATATTTTGTGATATTCGTACAAGGAACTTTTTATAGATGGCTTTTGCCTTCGACTTTGCTTGCTTAGTCATTTTTTTTATTTCAAGTTCTTTACCCATTTTATTCGATTGTAGGTTAAGCTTAGGTGTAAGTCTTAGTAGTACATTATTTACGTAATCGAAATAATGTAACGAAAATAGATATAATACCTACCTTTAGCATAAGCGTACCACGCTTGTATTAAAGCTAAATAATTATTTTTGCTACAGCAAAACTTCAGCAAAACCAATACTTATTTTAATTGCTACAAATAAGGCAATGAAACTGCTTTTATTTCAAATATTTATCTCAGTAAACCGCCAACCATGCGCCTGTCAGGGTTTTACAAAGGCTTTTCATTAGGCACTAGCTGGGAAAAAGGACCTGAGAAAAAGGGTTGATCGACTCTGTAACGACCTTTTTAGGTATTTAATTTTATTTTCAAACTTCGATATTAAAAATATTTTTAGCTTATAGCATGGTTTATTAAAAGCTCAAAGAAAGTATTTAGCTAGAAAGTATCTAGCTATCATATGTGGAATCTTAAATATCTAAATAATACAATTATTAAAATCAAGATTAACTTCTGACAAGGCATGAAACACAAACTTCTAATATTTTAATGAATTCTCTTTATTAAACCTTGACGCTACAAAAAGCGGCGCACTTACCTCACCGATACTATTGTTGGTATATAAAGTCATTACCAGCAATTCAGGTATCATTCACAATTACAACTATCCAACCATGAGGAGTAGCCTACTTGTGGCGTGCGGCCTACTGGTCTTGGCGATCGTCGTCAGCGGCCGGGAGATCAGGGAGAAACGGGAGGCTGACCTCGAGGTCGCAGCCTCCGGTCACCACTGGGACAAGGGCGGTGGCCATGAGCACCACGAGCATCACCACCACGATCACGGAGACAAGGGCCACAAGGGACACAAGGGCCACCACGAGGACCATCACGGCAAACACGGACACAGCCACCACGAGGGGCACAAAGGACATCACGGCGAACACGGCGGACACAAGAAACATCACCACCACGACGACGGCTACCATCACCACCACCACCACGGCGAGAAGGGCGAGCACGGACACGGGCACGAAGAACACGGCCACTGGCACAAGGGGCACGACACGAAGGGCCACCACGGCGTAGAGAAACATGACGAGTTCAAGAAGGATAAGCACTTCCATGACAAGCACGGCGAGAAAGGATACAAGGAACATCACGGAGGACACCACCACGAGGACGGCTATAAGAAGGGCGGGCACTTCCACAAGGGACACAAGCACGGCGGGCATCACGAGCACCACCACGGGAAGAAGGGACACCACGAGAAGGGAGGACACCACCACGACCACAAGGGACACCACGGAGAAGGTGGCCACCACGAGCATCACCACCACCACCACGATCACAGCAAGAAGGGAGGCCACGAGGATCACAAGCACTGGCACCACAAGGGCCATTAAGCTCTATCAAATTGAATTCGTTATCTGTTTTATTGTTTCTTATTAATGCTTTTGTTATGTTTTTTATAAAGAATAAATAAATCGTTTACAAATAAAAACACATTTACTTTTGCTACAAAGGAATGGCAGCTAGGCAGCTATGCTAATAAGGTTTAGTTAACTCAGCCAAATGTGAAACGGGAAAAATATTTTTATTTACCAAACCTACGTAACGAATGATGGGAATAAAACGAAATAGGTGCCTGTCTATAGCGTCCGTGGGTCTTATATCTATACCATTCCGAGAGCAATGCCCAGAATACCGAAAATACAGATTCCAAATGAAGATGAAAAGCCCTTTGAGCTCTTAAAAAAAGGGTAAGTACAAACCTAGAACATTCGTTGAAATGGCGTCACCTAGAGCAACTACACCGGTATCGCACGACGAATCACCCCACACTTCTGTTTTCGAAAAATAAAAGTTAATTTTAACTCTTTCGAGGAAACCCGTTAACATTATACACTTTTATTTACCAGGTTTCCAATCCGGATGAGAGATTAACTATTTATTGCGATGAAAAATGTGATTTGAATTCATTGAAATTTAGGATGAAAATAGGCAAGTTATTCTCGATTCCGTCCGGCCTATTTTAGATATCTACTAATAACCTAGCTCCACGGACTAACTCATTTTGGCATACTAAAATTATTACCGTTAATAATAAAGTTGATTTTGCTCTGTGCTCGACTTCACTACATAGTATAAAACAAAGTCGCTTCCCGCTTCTGTCTGTCCCTATGTATGCTTAGATCTTTAAATCTACGCAACAGATTTTGATGAGGTTTTTTTTAAATAGACAAAGTGATTCAGTAGGAAGGTTTATAAACCATTTTTCATAGATTTCCACGCGAAGCCGCCGAAGCCACCAAAGGCGAAGCCACGGGGCGCAGCTAGTTACTCTATAAGTGTAAAGTGTGAGTGAGTACCTACTCTAATAGATCCTCCATGGTATAAGTCCTGTTTCAGTAGTTAAATAAAAAAAGTAATAGCTACCTACTACTCCTATATATAATACCTTTTGATATCTACATCATCGACCATTACGTCACTTTCGATCAGCTGAAATTGCTATTCTTAACAAAAAAAACCTATGCAGAATGTGGACCAGATTACGCACTAGGTGGTTCGTTAAATTAAATTTAGAGCTTAGTAATTTTGTATGTAAAATCATAAGTTCTAATTTAAGCCAAGGAAAATATCAGGCGTAGAATCTAACACAGCTATTTGCACCCTTTCGCCCCAAGGATCAACGCCATAGATAACTCGCCCATTTGCGCGCGATAGGCGTACAAACCGGAAACTATTACTACAAATCGGAAACCACAAGTTAGTAATTCGGTTTTGTCCTGCCGGTGGCCGTCGCTTGTCATAATGTCACCCGGCTGTTCATTGTTTCATGAGCTTTTGGACTCATTAAACTATTTATATTTTTTTCTCATTGTTTGGGCTTTTGGTTAGGTATTCAATGGAAAATTGCAGACAAATCTTCAATTTATTAGAATTTTTCTTCATTAGTTTAGTAACTGTGCTAATTGTCTGAACATTATCGAGTTATACAAATACGGATGTGTTTATAATACACAAAAAATGTGTGCTGAGAAAAAATAGTAAATAATACTGGACAATCCACACAGCATCATCTAGCATCTAGGTTGGGGCATTATATACATATGATTTGGTACCCTATCCGACAGGCTGTAATAATGTTTACAAAACTCTGTCATATTGAAAAATAAATACAAAACAAGAAAACAGCCATAGAGGACAATTTTTAATCAAAATAGTAGAAACTGTAGTGAGTTTCCACTATTTTGAAAAAAGGCTATTTTCACTTTATTCATCGTCATCAGACTATAGGTACACTGCTGGATATAGGCCTCCCCCAATGACCGCCATAGCGCCCTGTCTTCAGCTTGAAGCATTCAGCATCTAACTGCAGTCTTTCGCAGGTCGTCATCCCACCTGTTCGGAGGGCGTCCTACACTACGTTTACCGTACGTTTTACGTCTACGTTACACTCTTTATCAAACACCTATTCCGAAAACTCAACTAGTAAACCGTAGCTTGCTACGGCGTAGCTGCAGTGCCCATAGCAGTCTGTTTGTGAAGTGGAGACCTGAAAAATAAAGCAATAACCCGAACTAGGGCATGGGCAATTTATCAGCCAACCACGGACAGACGTTTGTATTGAAATAAAGGATAGCTTGTTGTTATGGTGCCCTAGACAAGAGACACTCTTGAAATTGTTTGCAGTAAAGCGCTGAAGAAACTATGTATGAAATGAATGTACTTTTTAACTGACTTCAAAAAAGGAGTATGTTTTTTCTATGTATATTCGACGATTTCTCCGTTAATAATGAAATTTCTTTCACAATTGTATAGCGAACTGTCCCGAGGTAGTCCCATAAACATTTTATTACTGAAGGATTTTTTTGATTTCCGTTGAAAATACTGGTCACCATACTTTCTTGCAACATATTTAGTTTTTTTCTTAATTTACTATTTACTTAGTACACAGTTCTCAAAAGTACAAGTGCACAGTGGTTAATGCAAGTCACCGCAGATCGTATTGAAATCTATATATCAAATATCGAAAAGTAAAGTGGTCGTATTAAAAAACACCAATAGATTACTATATTTATCCCGTAAAACTGAAAAAACATCGTGAATTTGAAGTCAGTTTTTATACACTTGTCTATAATTTTACTCATTTTTTTAAATTTTAATATGTCGAAAAATCGGGCCAGTAACTAAGGATTGAAGGTGAAATGGAGCCAAGACAATTCAATTATTCATTGTGTGAGTTTTCCGAATATTACATAATATGTGATTTCTGCCATTAAACTAACTGACCGATATCGTCAACCTACTAGCCATGATCACCCACTATTTTGGGCAATGCCAGTCAAAGTAACTTTTTTTAAATGTCTCTTGTGCCACATGTTGTGTAAAAATGTATCGAATTATTTCTAAGTTTGTTAAAACAATAGTTAAAGTTATGTTTTCTAAATAGTATTTCAATATTATCTAGAGTTTTACAGCAATTAGTATTTTATTTTACTTAGGTGACCGGTAATACCTGACATTACCCTATTTGTCCCGCAGACTACAAAAATCAGTATAAAGTGGCCTTAGGCTTAAACTTTTTCAAACAATCGAATTATTCATATGAATTTTAATGTGAAATATTTTTTTAACAGGGTGTACCAAAGCTAGGCAATAAAATAAAACAACTATAGAGTACTTTGACTCAAAATCCTGGTTGGTTTTCGTATACAAAGGGAAAATATATAACGAAGTTAGTAGCATCGAAGCAAAGAACTGAAGCTCCAAACAATTTTTTATTTTCAAAGCTTTCATTTTTTTTAAAGTAGGTATTCTCTCGTTTGTTTTCGAATTGAAATTTGAACACTTTTTGCTGCACACGTTGATTATGCGTTGTTGAAGTTTGTGTTTTACCATTTAGTAACCTTGCAGAACGTTCAGTAACAATACCAGAAAATAACAAGGTTACAACCTTGTTATTTTCTGGTATTGTTATCATTTTCGTTTAGTTTTCATTCATAAATATCTTTGTTGACATAAAATATCTTGGATTCTAAATCGGAGTATAAGCTTCACCTATTCATAAATATACGGCCCAATCTTGTAAAGTCCACCTGACTTGACAAGATTTGACCTTGACAGTGTTAACAATAACAAATAAGTTCAAGTGAAATCATTGCCCAATACCGGTGCCGAGAAAATCAGCGCCAGTGTCTATAAAACCTTGCTGTAGACATACCCATAATCATAACAATACAAGCCACAGTAGAAAATAGTACTCCCAGAACTGTATGAAACAATGAAGGTGGCTCTGATTCTGAGCGTAGTGGCCTTCGTGGCGTTGGTGCAAGCGCGGGACTTGCGGGAAAAACGAGACGTGGACCTCGAGACTGCTGCCTCGCACCACGGCTGGGACAAGGGAGGAGGCAAGGAACACCACGCTCATCATCACCACGAGCATGGCGGTAAAGGAGACAAGGGGTACAAGGGACACCATCACCACGAGCACGGCAAGAAGGGACACCACCACCACGAAGGCCACAAAGGGCACCATGGCGAGCACGGCGGACACAAGAAGCACCACCACCACGACGACGGACACCACCACGAACACCATCACGGAGAGAAAGGCGAAAAAGGACACGGATTCGAAGAAAAAGGACATTATCACAAAGGACACTCGACGAAGGGACACCATGGAATACACAAAGTAGACGAATTCAAGAAGAACAAGCACTTCCACGACAAACATGGCGAGTCTGGCTTCGAAGAGGGTCACGGCGGTCACCACGAGGAGCATGGCCACAAGAAGGGAGGACATTTCCACAAGGGACACAAGCACGGCGGCCATCACGAGCACCACCACGGGAAGAAGGGACACCACGAGAAGGGAGGACACCATCACGACCACAAGGGACACCACGACGAGGGTGGCCACCACGAGCATCACCATCACCACTCCGGTCATGGAAAGAAAGGCGGCCACGAAGATCACAAACACTGGGGCTTCAAGAAAGGACACTAAAAATTTATAGATCAGTAGAAATTTGTTATTTACATATTTAAGCGTTTTCCAGTCTCTGTAAATAAACTTTTATAATATGTTTTTATTTTTTTGTTTGTTTATTTTTTTATAAACAAAATAAATAAAAACAGCCACGGAACGTTGTCATCATCTAGTTATTGGCTAAGCAAAGACCCGCCATCAAACTCTACCGAGAGTGGTTTTTACGCGAACAGAGAACTTTATTATTTACTAAAACGTAGCTTCCAGTTTTCCAGCTTCAAGTTTTTGTAATCTTGCTAAAAGCTAGAAAATTGCATTTCGCAAAGTTATCCAATGCTTAATGCAAGTAGCTGACTAATTAGCGAATCTCGCAACCAACTGGTCGAACTTCGGTAGAATGCAGAAAAGCAGAGGCGACAGGCATCTGACAGTTAGAAGTTTCGGCTTCGTTACTAAGTCACTTGAAAAGTGTAGCCTCGCCACAATTAGAATCGACCATAATTATACCTGAGTGGATTAATAAATTACCGATAGTTTCGAGAGTATAAAAGGTACCTATACTAAACTAACCGAACCTAATTAATGTTTGGCACCTGCATAGCACGCACTCCGCAGTTAGTTGGTAAAACTGCGGGTTAATGCAGTCAATCACGGTAAATTTACAGTCAGCTCTCACCTCACCGAATAGCCCCGCTATATTTTACAGTATGGTCGCATTCTCGCGTGTTTTAACACGTTTCACGAGAAATATTTTTGTCGTGGAAATAAGTTTGTGCAAACAAGTTTGATTTCATGAATAATAAGCGTCAGTCTGTGGTTTCTACCAGCTCGTTCAGGTTTCTTAGAAAAAACGAAAAGTTGATAGCATACTGACAGGCATTCGAGGTAACTATAGCGCTTAATATAACGTACGTTGTATATGTAATTGGGGTCGATTCGCACTATATAAAACAGCTCAAATCTAATATTTATGATGCTCAAACAATCTTGGATGTGGCCGTACACTCCCATCTCAAAAAGCCCAACCTGTATAGTCCGCCTTTTTGGATACACTACAGCCTATAGCGCTTTTTATGTCTTTTTAGATGGCTCTAGTTCTAGATATACATTCTATTATACATTAGTAGGGCCTGGTCTATTTCTAAGCAACAAGAAATCTCTTCAACAAGCGAATCAAGAATGCTTAAAGGTAACATACGTGTAGGTACCTACAGGCACCGTCCTCTGTTCACTCGTTGGGGATTAGTTCTGACACTGTCTGTGCCCGTAAATCTGGAGTGAGGTGTACCTACCTAATAATCCCTGCACTCACTCGTTAATTAGAGTAAGAGGATTGTAAATGGATTCCCCGATCTTGCTTGCAAATCGGTAGTTTGCCTCCTGGAGTGACGTTCCGTTGAATGTTAATAGTACCTATTTATTAATTTGATTAACGAGTAGCCTGTGGCTGATTGGACTATGTATATCACAGTGTTGAATTTATTATTTGCGTTACTTTTTTTAAGCTAGAAACTATGGCTAGAAATTTTTTGTCGTGTTTTTTATTTTTTGACGACCGATGTGGCGCGGTGGGCAAAGGTCCGCCTGCGACGCAGGAGGTTGCGGGTTCGATTCCCGCCTCGGAACAATTGTGTGTACGATCTGCAGATATTTGTTTCGGGTGTTCTGGTCGTTTTCTATATATAATAAAAAATAACTATCTATGTAATATATTGTATTATGTATATCAGTTATCTAGTACCCATAACACAAGCTCTGCTTACCATGGGGCTAGATAATGCTGTGCGAATTGTCCAGCATTTAAAAAAAAAAAAAAAAAAAAAAAAAAGAAATAATAACATTTATTTACTCGTGCCCATTACAAATATATCGAGATCATTCGCGTGAATTTTAAAAATACGCCAACTAATGCTAATTTCCATGCAAATTGTCATCGCAACAGTTTTACAACCAATATTTATGGTTTTAAAGTTATTCGAAAGCCATTGAATCCTATTTTTACCTTCTTAGGATGCTTATCACTAAAAAAATCTGTAAATCACTCCCTATCTTCAAAAACTACTGCATCAGCATTATTTATCCTTATGAAAACATTGATAGGTCTATCTTATGTCTATGTAAGTTTATTATAATGTAGGTATTATGGTATGTCGAGTATTTGTTTTCTTTTTTAATCTATATATTTACTAAAGTACCACCGTCTATTTTGTTCTTTCATTTCCAGTCCATCCAAAGGTTGCCTGGAAGAGATCAATCTCAGCGATAAGGCCGTCCTTTATACTTCCTTTATTCTATTGTTTATTCCTGTATTGTTTTCGGTTTTGTGTATGGTATAATAAAGTGTTATCTATCTATCTATCTTATTTCCAAAAGTTGGCTCTTATTGATACCTAAAAGAAACTAAGTTTCAGCCTCGTAACTTTCGTAATTCCAGAGATTTTGTGATTAGTCAGTGAGTGACCTAACTTTGTCTCCGCACTATTTAGGGTGCCATCACCTTTAGGGTGTGAATTACAACCTTATATCCTAACTATAAATCTATGTGTTAAATGGTTTATAAGCCTTCCTCTTGAACCACACTATATATTTAAAAAAACGCATTAAAAAATCCGTTGCGTAGTTTTAAAAACTAAGCATTAATACATTAAATCGTTTCTTCTACAAATAGAAAATATCCAGACCCGTTTCAAATACTTGACAAAAACAACAACTAATTGTGCCGCGGCGGGAATCGCACCCACAACCTCATACGTTGCGAGCGGACCTTCGCCCGCTGTGCCACCGAGGTCGACAATTACACTTTCAGAAAACGAAATAGAATGAAATAGGTAATTAAGAAACAATTGATTGTTTTCACGTCAATCTTTTAACTTACAACACAAAGGTAGAGTAGACATTTTTTTAAATCAGTGTTTCCTGGAGCTATATATTGAGGTACCTATGCTAGCCCGAAGGGTTGAAACAAAATCCCAGTACTGTGCCAACTTCCATTTGTTTTTCTGCTAAATAAACAAAGTGCTTTTCGGATAAGGATTTCAATTTTCAGTGCTGTTTTCATCACACTATCTCGGAATTATGCATTACATTCATTCACTCACTTTTAGAAGCTATGGACCATATACCTACCTATTGAAAGTTTAATGAATTTTTACCATATTTATTTTAACTAGGCTAATATTAGCTTACTTAGTTAAGTTGTGAGCCTTTTACATAGTCACCGCTGTATTTTTATTTATTTTCGACTTCGTAAAGCGGAGGAGTTTCTATATTAGGGCAAATGTATGTTTTTAAGCATATCCGTCAATTTCTCCGTCAATTATTTGGAAAAAATTTGAAGTTACATAAAGGATCACACCGAGATGGTCTCAAAAAATGTATTACCAAGTGTTAGTATTTATCCCCCAAAACATAAAAAAAATATTTAAAACTAAAGGAGAGGTTTCATTAGACACAGAGAGTTTGAAAAACCTAAAAAAAGACTTAGAATCCCAGTCTTTTTTTAGGTTTTTCAAACTATTATTATGGTTACTAACATTATTGTATTTGTTATTTCCCTTTTGTAGTTTTGAACAACCGCCCAGTTGTCCATTAAATGGGTATTGAACAAAATGTTTCACACCACCACATATAGGTACATATAATAAAACACTACACCATTAAAATATAATTTCAACTCGCATTCATCGTTGATCCATCAAATACTGGACAGACGTATCCAGTTTATTTTTATACATTCATTATTCATCCCTACTGTTTGCATTGTTAATTTTATTGGGGTTTATCACAATGAACTTCCAGTTCGAAGGTACTAACAAATATAGATAGGTACTTATGAAAAAGAGTTACTATATCGATATAGTAACTAGTAGATCTACTCTTTCGGAGGTCATGGAGCCAAAATAGCTGATGTAATTGCCGATAATGTTTGTTCCATCTTGTATAGTCAACTATACCTACCAGATCATCAACCTTAGGTGACTGATTGCTTACAGCTTCCCAAATAGATATTATTTTACAAGTTCAATCAGAATTGCCTGCACTTTTGACCTGACACGCATAGAGCAAATGGGGCGTCAAATCCTGGGGTTCTGGCAAATGTTACGCTCCCTGACAAGTATTGCCGATGTGGGATTATTGAATTCCCCACTCAAAAAGCAATGGTCACGCTACATTTACTGAATGAACCCTAAGAGGTGGGCTCACATCACAACACCCTGCTGGGTCCCGGAAGGAAACCGCGGTCTAGGTTGGCCACGAAAGAGTTGGCCGGACGACCTCAACGCTTTCCTAAATTTATTGGTGGGTATACACAGAAGATCGCACGGAGTGGAAAGAGACTGCCCAGCAGAGGGACGGAATAGGCTGCGAAAAATAATAAGTAATAACAGAAATCCTATTTATTGGTCAAATCAGATCACATCTCAGATATTTATAAAAACAGTTAAAATATAAATTGTATTAGTACATTGAATCAAATCACTAACTAAATTGTTTTTTTTAAATACCTATTTTAAAAAAAAACATAACATTTAAATCCATTTCATTATAAATTCACTGTTCTCAGAATATAAATTCTTGGCAAACTCACGTTTCAGCTCGATTTTTAAGCAACGTAGTAGCTGTGACAGAGACTGGTAGTTTTTTTAACTTATGCAATAAATATTATTATTTTTTGTATTTATGGTGCAATAAAGATATATTATAGTATTAAATTGTTTAAATGTCCTATGTTTTTTGAAAATAACAACAATATCTATATTTCGATTCCGTACCTGGACTCAGGTACGGAATCGAAATATAGAATAAGTCCAAAAACAGAACGAATGCTGTCTTTGAAATATTCTCCGTGTGTCGATAACACAGAGATGGATTCAACTAATATGACCGAATTTTACTATTATTGTAGTATGGCAGCACATGCGGATCGTGGATTACAATACCAACCAATATAGGCCGGATAGATTTACGAGTACGATACCCACCTCCGACCGCACACGCCACAACATCGTGTTCGTTACACAGCGAACACAACAGTGCTTATGAGATTCTACATAGTATCAATATCAAGAGATCCAAAAACGTTTCCTCAGATACTTGCAATATCGAGCCAGGACTTACCTATATACCAAACAATTTATTACGTTGTAGGATGTTTTACATTCTACCACTAGCAGAGAACGGAGGCGTGTAGCGGATGTCTTGTCTTCTCAATATTGCGAGTGGCAGGGTGGACTGCCGAGAACTACTTGGTTGCAGGACTCGGAACAAGACCAGCATCTCTCAGAAACCATAATCTTCTATCCCATTATCTAAATCGCGATATAGACAGAACTCATAACTATATTCTAAGTGCGAGCAGATTTTTCATTGCAATGGCAGATAAAGTTTATTTACATCCATCCACAGGCTTGAAGGTACTGGGAGAAGTGTTAAACACTTCTCCCAGTACCTTCAAGCCTGTGGTAATAATTTCTTTATTTCGTTACGTCACAAAAATCTAATTTGTTTGTCTACCAGTTTATTCTCTTAAATACCATTGTGAAAACTTTTAATTGGCCGTCCTTGTAATACTACCTACATCATTTTTTGTTGTTATGTTTAGCGTAAGATTTCCTAAAATTAATAAATAAATAGATGGAATACACAACTAAACGTAACCTTAATGTACCTACTTACTAACTACTGGGTCACCCTTACCCTCGGTGAGGCAGAGTAGACAAAGAAATTAGGCTTATTGTCGTTAATGCGTTAAAAATAAATGTTCAACATTTTGGCAAGCAAGTTTAATAAGTTCAAATCGTTTTTCGTCTTACCAAACTAATCAATTCCAAGAAAAAAAAAATCGCTTAGCTAAACAAACATTAATGACTCGATTCTCGATCGTTACTTAGAATATAATAAAATAAAAGGTCAAGCGAGTTTGTATTTTCGCGCACATTACTGTTTGAGTTAACGAACCTAACAAGCTCACAAAATAAATCAATTGAAAGAACCTTTGTAAGGGGAATCGGAGATTAGCACGTATTTGAATAATATTTTATCGAAATTCAAAGAGATTACTAGGTCAGGTCACAGGCGTTGTACCTTTGTTACTGTTCGGCAAAGATTAACGTCTGTTTACAGCAGTGAAAGTATCCATCCCAAAGGGCCCCAGATACTTTCTGAATCTTCAAAATATCAAACAAAACCATAACCCATAATTAATGCCCTTTTTTATAACCGAATTTTTTATGATGGGCATGTTCGCCTTTCTTGCCGTAATCATGATGATGCTTATGATGAGAATCGTGACCGCCCGAAGCCTTGTGTCCCTTGTGTTCATGGTGATGTCCTCCTTTCTCGTGGTGTCCTTTCTCCCCGTGTTCGTGCTCGTGGTGGTCCCCGTGATGATGTCCTTTGTGGTAACTTCCACCCTTTTTATGGCCGTGCTCCTCGTGATGGCCTCCGTGTTTTTCCTCATGAGCAGAATCACCCTCTTCGTCAAAGAAAGTTTTGTCCTTTTTAAATTCGTCGAGTTTGTGGATTTCGTGATGGCCTTTAGTAGAGTGGCCCTTATTGTAATGGCCTTTTTCGGCGTATTTGTGTCCTTTCTCGCCCTTTTCACCTTTATGGTGCTCGTCATAGTGCCCGTCCTCATGATGATGATCTTTTTTGTGTCCACCATGGTCGTCATATTCACCCTTGTGTTTTTCATCTATATGGTGACCTTTTTCGCCTTTCTCGTGATGATGATGGCCTTTGTAGCCTTTGTGGCCTTTTTCGCCATGATCATGGTGATGGTCAGCGTGATGCTCCTTCCCGCCTCCTTTTTTGTGTTCATGATTGTGGTGTTTTTCTTCTTTCTTGTCTCCGGTTGCTGCAAGGTCCTGGTCCGCGACTTCTTCTTTCGAACGGAAACGAGATGGAATTCGCCGACTTTCTACCGATATCAATAATACGAGGATAGCCAACGCGAAGATGACCCTCATAGTGCGAGGTAGCACAGTGCACAGCTTTAGCGCCCTCTTGTTTTAAAATTGTCACATCTTGGATGGTGCCGCAGGTTTTATATAAATAGTTGTGAAAGGTTTTGTAATCAGCGCGTCTCGTTCAGACTAGCGCAGCTGCGCAATTACTGTAGGATTTTTTTATATACTTCAGTTACTGTTGAGAACGCAGTCAATACACTATTCTTTCTATCAATAACAAGTGACGATATGTTAATTGCCCTTATTGACTTAGCGGGCCTATTATACCTTCTTTGAAGTAGCTTCAATCATAGTCTACTCAAAGGAATACTAAGGTTCCAATTACCTCAGTGTCGTCGTTACCAATTCAATGAGAAATTTTTAAATTAAAAAATGCGATGGTATTCAAAGAAACTCAATCAGCTTATGTAGGTATTTTATTTTAGTCTATTATTTATTTTTCCTTCAAAGTGCAACTACGAGTAATAGGTAATAGTAAGGTACTAAATACGTGTCTATCTACTTAAC
Organism: Eupithecia abbreviata; assembly: GCA_943735965.1. Classification (NCBI taxonomy): domain Eukaryota; kingdom Metazoa; phylum Arthropoda; class Insecta; order Lepidoptera; family Geometridae; genus Eupithecia; species Eupithecia abbreviata. The sequence goes on along the minus strand of OX030982.1, from coordinate 6,580,154 downwards.
TCATATAACATTCCGGCACCCGTACATAATATGCCTAATGGTTAGGTCCCGTGAGCTCCTGTGGTTTCCCGCAACCTCAAGACTCGCACACTTGTTGCACAGAATGCCACAAAACCACATTAAGGTCACTTAGTATTATCCGGTACATTACATTCACTACACATTAGCAAATGATAAATTAGAAAGATCAATTAAACACTTGTTCTAACTGAGTCAACTAAAGCGGGAATACAACTAAACCCTATCATTAGGAGCTTGTCCATATGGCAGGAAGCCAGCACTCTAAACGAGTAGGTAGGTAAGTAGGTAGGTACTAGTCGCAAACGAGGAGACACGCAATACAGAATGTTACAATAAACGATGATGCCTATCGTGTTTTAAATGTTTGAACAATGAACAGCAATTTTATGTTTTCGTTAAAGGGTGAAACTCCGCAGTATTCTCGGTACCTATTGTTCAAAGAATTATCGAAAACAAACGGAGCAAGTTATTGTACGAGCTGTTTTTTTTCAATGAATTGTATATTATAAGCTTTAATCCCCTTCTCTCGGAAGTTAAGTGTTTATGACGTTATTGGAAAACCTAATAATGCGCATGATAACGATAAGTATAATTTGACGTATTATACCTACACATACGACAAATTACTAAAAATAGATTTAGAATTCCTGAATATTTCGTTTTTTTAAGTTCATCCCTTGGGTACTTAAAATGATATTTTGAGAATGTATCGGAATAATTCTCTATAGAAAATCAAATAAATAATCAAATCTGATAACGATGCGTCCTTTCATAATGTCTGCTGAACAGAAAAATCAACCATTCTAATTTCCTTTTTGCGAGAGTATTCTGACCTTTAAGCTCTCAATGAAACCGCATGAATCTTTGTATACTGTCGAATTCGTTTACACAAATGTAGGTAGGTACATCTTCTACTCCATCATTCGTTTCGTGGTCAGGATATTTCCGAGAAACTTTCCTTTGGGAAAGAGTACGTACGACCCACCCAAATTTACTTACCTATATTATGAGACAGTTTTTGAGCACAGCTGATTCTCGGCTTGGAAATAAAGTATAAGGTAGGTAAGTTACCCTCGGTATTTTTTGTGGGAGTCTAAGATTTGTATATTAATTATATATTAGTAGTTATAGGTATTTGTACATCGTTATCATAATCGTTAATATGGATAATACAGAACCATTGCTTTGTTTTACAAACAAACAATTTGAGAAATGCTATCTATTTCAGTGGCAATACAGGCAGTAATACTAAGAGTAAACGGTTGATTGCATCCAAGACTAATTCGTTGACCACTATGTAGGCCAATCTCGGGCAGCGCTCTAGTTTCTCAACGCAGAGTTACTTATCTGGCCGGGAGCCGTTGCCAATGGTCCACCGCCAACAATTTTATGTAACTTTGTTGTTGAAACGTGCTGTGAAATTGATAAGTTTGTTTTGTAGCGGGATTTAATTGTTACAGAGCATTTTTCGCCAGCAAGTAAGATAACGTCCATGCCAGCAGTCGTTGTCAACAGACTGGCAAAGGGGAAATATATTGGTATAATATAAGACCACATCTACAGACCAGGCAGGAGGCAGCCATTCAGAAGGACGAGTGTAAGATGAGAGAGAGAAACAAACACATTAGTTAATACATGTTTGTTTAGGATTAAGTAGGAATGTAGGATCTTGATAAGATAGGTAGGTACCTCGTAAATTATGTGGTAAAATAATATTCTGGAGTTTGGTAACAATTCAATTTATAATAATAACAAAACATCACAGTCAACAACTTAACAAAACATTATGTTTAGCTTAAAATTATTAACCTAGATAACGGCAAGAAGAGAGAGATCGATGGAACACATTTAGTGTCCCTTCTTATGGCCCCAACTCTTATGGTCCTCGTGACCTCCCTTCTTCCCGTGATCATGATGATGATGGTGATGCTCGTGATGGCCATCTTCACCATGGTGTCCCTTGTGGTCGTGATGGTGTCCTCCCTTCTCGTGGTGTCCCTTCTTCCCGTGGTGGTGCTCGTGATGCCCGCCGTGCTTGTGTCCCTTGTGGAAGTCTCCGCCCTTCTTGTGGCCATGCTCCTCGTGGTGACCGCCGTGGTGCTCGTGGTGGCCGCCCTCGTGGTGCTTATCGTGGAAGTGTTTTTCTTTCTTGAACTCGTCATGTTTATGAACACCGTGATGGCCCTTAGTGGAGTGTCCTTTATGGTAGTGTCCCTCTTCGTGGTGTCCATGTCCCTTGTGGCCTTTATCGCCATGATGGTGTTCGTGGTGGTGTCCGTCGTCGTGGTGGTGGTGCTTCTTGTGTCCGCCGTGCTCGTCGTGGTGTCCCTTGTGGCCCTCGTGGTGATGATGGCCCTTCTTGCCGTGCTCGTGGTGGTGGTGTCCCTTGTATCCTTTGTGCCCCTTCTCACCGTGGTCATGATGGTGGTGACCGTGGTGCTCGTGGCCGCCACCTTTGTCCCATTTCCCACCGTGGTGCGTAGCAGCTACTGCCGAGTCCGCATCCCGTTTTTCCCGGGTGGTTCGACCGCTGACGGCCACAACCGCCGCCAGAGCAAGGCAGCAAACTAGATAACCCCTCATACTTCTTAGAGACCACAGTGATCGAAGTTGACTGATAACTTTGCTGGTAGGTGACAAGCTTTATACAGATAGCCTGGTATTGTATGAAAATTGTGTAAAGTCCCAAGGTTGCACTTGGACTGTGGCGTTGAAGTTCGTTGCGGAACCTGGTGTCTCAATAAGAAATCCAGTAGGTATCTACTGAAGTGACAAAATGAACTATTTCAACAGTAATAGAAGAAAGGATTTTTTGTGTGATAGGTAGTCAAAGAATTATTTATTAATAGGTACCTACCTAATCTGTGTGAACCTCGAAATACAATTTGATTTACTTCTTACGCCTTGTCATGGCAAATCAGACCTACCATTTTACTTCTAGGGCCAGGGGTCAAAAAGTTATGATTATCATCTCTTATCTTATCAGCCTGCTGGATCCCACTGTTGGGCGTAGCCTCGCTTCCATTTTTCAATACAAATATTTTAACATCCCTTAAACCTGCTGTATGCGGATGAAAAGTTGTATTAGGTTTCAGGTACGATAACAAAAACTTAGATGTATATTTCTTAATTTATTGATATATTATATTCACCAACAGGTACATGAAACTACAAGATGAGAAAGTTATTTCAATTCTACATAACTAATGAATTAAACTAATCATAATATATTCGTAAGGTTATTTTTATTTTATAATAAATCACAAGTCACCAACTTTCAGTTGACAAAATATTCAAATAATAAAGGAACATAGTTAAACTCATTTTAGAAACGCGTGTTTCACACCCTGAATTATTTGTTAACTAAATATCAGTCCTAAAAATAGCAAACAACGTCTTGATTTAGCTGCAATACATTTGGTAACCAACCGTTATTTCTGATACATTTGTTTGGGTTGAGAATGATACAAATACAATACAGGATTTCAATAGAAGGTAGCATAAAATCAGCTGCGTCTACTAACTTTCAAGGTGTGAACTAGATAATAATTTACAAAGCCAAACTCAAGCAGAAGCAAAAATTTACATCATTAACCAATGACATCAAAATACATTGTTTTATTTTGAATATTTACCATAGCATTAAAATATTGTAAAATTAAGTCCATTCTAGTAAATCCCCAGTTATGTTTATGTATTTATGGCGTTCTCGCACAAATATTCAGAAGAACAATAAGATTTCAGCCTACTGGACGACAAACAGCCTACTGGACGACAAGCCGCCATCGCCCCACGCCCCCTAAAATATAATTAAAAAACTATAGAAACCAAATCATAGAGAATTATTTTAAATCGTTCGAAGAACATAAAGAGCCTTTAACGAATTAAAAACAAACAGTATAAAAATAAATCGAATAAAGAAACAAAGACAAACAAGAAATTATGAACTGCCAACTGCTGCTTCGACATTTTATATCATTTCAATCATTTTAAATTATAATTATTGTATATTAACAATTATAATAAAATCATTTTCTATATTTTGAGGATAAAAAATCACAAGACCAAGAAACAAAATCAAGAGAGAAGAAACCTGAGGACCCTAAATCGACAAAGACTGTAAATTTTGCAAAAAAATAACTGCTAGTTTTTTGTTGTTTATTTAAGTAAAAACTAGCTAAGTATTCATTTTAAAATAATAACATAGAGTATGTCGAAATTTTGTTATTATTTTTAAAGTATACCTCGATGAAGATCTTTCACAGTCTACAAATGGGAAGATTAAGTTGACAACGAACTCCTAGTAAGCTAGAACAACCTTTGGAGTCCCAAAGGAATTCTCATTATACTTAAATTGCAATGGGAGGACACATAGTACGCTTTATATACTGTTCATAGGACTAAACAATTCAATGATAGAGCCAACGCGCCAAAATAAGAGCAGGTTCGCCTCAAAACGAGAAACGGACGATATCATTTAACCACACCGTTGCGCTGCTGGTACGAACTAAACTGCAGACGACCAGGATTGGGTCAAACTGGGGAAAGCGGCAAGCACCTAAAAAGGTGTTTTTGAAGCGAACGACAAAACCATACTATAAAAAAGACAGTGAACCTCAGTGAACAAACAAAACTAGTAGAGAAAGAAAACGGGCTTATTATTATAATCGCACTAACCTAATTCCTTATAACAACACCACTTTACACATAGTATTGTGAAGACAAAATGACAATGATATTTCTCGTAAAAGTCGAAGTTGGCTTGAACACCCGCTACATTATGGTGTTTTTTTATCAAATCGTTATTTCTGTAACATTTTACACTGACCGCACATTTCAACACCTTGTAAGACAAACGCTGTGCTGCTTGCTTCTGATATTCTATTTAGTTATTTTCATAGCCTATTGTTTAGCGACATACACTTCTGCCAGTTGACTAATTATAGTACAAAGTTAACTATAGGTGTTATCCTTGATTTATGGTAGTGCATTTTAGTCGTAAGTGATGCATATTTGATATTAAAATGAGTGTTATTACTACAATCTTTTGGAATATTCGACTCGGCTGTTTCAGACCATCCAAGATTACCGACTTACAGAGCAATGTGCAGCTCTTATTGTGTACCAAGCAGTATCATAAGCCAATGCGGTCTTTCAGCCACAAGCTTTATTTAGGCGGAAGCGCTTGCTACACCGTAACTGATGGCCATAAATTGGGTAAAACATCACAGCTGTTCGCATTTTGGGTGTAACATGCGCTTTAGTTCAAATTGGTTACTGCAGTCAGACCGCAGCTTTCAACAACGCAATACCATTATCTTTGGTCACCTCATAAGTATAGACAGAAAAAAAATCAGTTACTAAGTAAAAGATAATACAAATAGCATAAGATTTAGTTTAGATGGAAGCCGCGTTCGTTGGTCGCGGCTAGAAGTCGCTCGCGGAGGACTTCTTTGCACGAATATTCTGGAAGCTTCAGGTAATGCACGCAAGTGTTCACTGAAGGGTAAGATCCGTCTCCGGCGTCCACCTGAAAAAGAATTATGAATTGATATTATTATAACCTTAGTGAAAACCTTCACTCCAGAATAAATTCTATTGAAGCGTCAGCGTCATAAGCATTTCACTTTAGATATTTAGTCTCATTTAGCGCTTATACATTATCAAATAGTTTCTACCCGCGGGCTTCGCACGTGTTTTTCCTATGGAAACGTTTTAAGGTTATTTCTATCTAAAGGGAACAGTTCTATAGGATTAAAGTAGCCTATGTTTTTTTTCTGGTACCTATAGCAATTATTGCAAAATTTCATCGGGTCAGACGTTTTGCCGTGAAGAAGTAACAAACATCCATCCATCCAAATTTTCGTAATTATTATTAGTGTGATTTCTTTACAGGCGATCTAGAGGGGATACCTCTACCTATGTATATTAATAAATTGTAATAGCAGCTAGGTTAATATTTACTTGTTTTTTTTTGTGTGCTACTAACACCCCAGAGTATTAGTAGCACACACAAAAAAAAATTGAAATTGTCCGAAATAAACGTTATTTTATTAAATTTACCTATTTATTATTATTTTTCACATTTATTTAAATTCTCGTTATAAAATACATTTTTTACTAGAGAAAATACAAAAATATATATAATGAAAATATTCAACGGTAACAAATATATCAAAACGGGTAGAATACCGACCGCGAAGCTAGGCTCGAGCGGCCGGTGACTGGGGCTGCAGAGATACATATTATTATTTTAATTATTACCTTTCTAACGACAGTGAGCCTGGGATGTAGGTTAGCCAACCCGCCGGGCGGGAGGCTGCTGCAGCCGGTCGCGAACTGCAGGAACGCCTTGCGCTCGCGCATCGACATCTCCACTAGCACTTCTACCAGGCGCAGGAAACCAGGGCTGTAAAGATATATGGATAATACTTTAGTGCACACTTCATCATCATCATCAGCCTATAGCAGTCCACTGCAGGATAAATGCCTCCCCTAATGAGCGCCATAGCGCCCTCTCTTCAGCATGCCGCATCCAGCATCTGCCTGCAGTCCTTCGCAGGTATTCATCTCACCTTGCCGGTGCACACTTAGTTTATAAGAAACGATGTACCATAAATAAAAACATGAAAATGAAGTTACATGTTACGTGGTCTTATCGGTGGCGGATTTTTTATTTCGCTTCAATCTATTTTATTTAAGGTGAAGTAAAGAAGTGAACAAGAAACCTTTACCATACCATAAAACTCCGAAAAGTAACATATTGTTGGTTTTGCTCCAATTGGAGCGTCTAGACTAGATAATCTGATATTTTGTAGTAAGCCTTTTTACAAAGGATGTTTGACAATTTGTTTGCATTTATTATTGATAATTTTTGCAACTCACTTAGAGTTTTGTTGTAGAAGCGTATACATTGCCCTTTAAAAGATACATATATTTAGTTGTGGGCACAGCGAGTTGGTTCTTTTTTTATGTCTAGTATTTAAATTATGTATATCGCTATTTTTAGGGAACCGATTGATATGATGAAACGCCCCTCCGGCCTCCATCTGCTAGGAGAGTGCGGAGCACTGATGCAAAAACGTAGCATTCACCTGGGCAAGGATCATCACCCCCGAAGAAAATCCTACAGTTCCTAGCAGCTGGAAGGGTTACGCTACAGCTTCGGGGCTGAACGAATAAGGTCGCGATCACAATAGGTCTATCATGGCCGTAGTGACACCCAAGTCATCCAAAGAAAAAAAATATAGGATACTTTTTATCACGGTTAATTTTATATTTATTATATTATTATTATGTCTCTCATTTACCATGATCTCGGGCCATAAAGTGACCCGGTCCTTTGGAAGGCTTGCGTGGGGCCGAAGCCAACAGCACAGAGGCCCTTTGAGAAGTTAAAGGCGATGGCTACACATAGCGGGTATCATCCTCGGGTGCACAATATGATACACCCGAAGATGGTATCCGCCAGGTGTAGAGACTATTGCAAAGAAAAATGAGACAAATAAAACCAGGCTATTGTGATGGATGGATGGACTGGGTAATCGGGCTATAGGGGAGATTGCGGACGTCTGCCATAAACAAGTCAATCATAATGTTAAGAAGAGTGGCAGACGGTGGCTTGCCGAATGAAAAATGAAAATGAAAAGTTTTTATTTCTTTAAGCTTACAAATAAGCACTTAGACAGGTCTTATTTTGTAGTTTATAGTTCACGTTTCGTTTTTGTCCACCAGTGGAAGAAGTGAGAAGAAACCACTAGTATGTTCATAACTTATGTGTCTAATACATTTGATTTGCTTATCTGTACGAGTAAGTTGGTAGATTTTGAGTTGGAGCAAAACTCGTTCCAAGCTTTTTTATCTTCTAAGTAATTTGATATTTTGTAATAAGCTTTTTTACAAAGAATATGTTTAACAATTTTTTTAAATTTATTTATTGATAATTTAAAACTCCCTTGGAGTTTTTTTGTAGAAGCGTATACATTGCCCTTTAAAAGATGAAGAATGCTGGATGGGTTCCTTAAAAAGCCGCAGTAAATTACCGGAGAGGAACAACATCGGCGCAAACGACTGAGGGGTGTCGAGAGGTGCGACCCCGATTTCACCATCACGAAGACTGCTCGGGTGCGGGTTTCCTCGCTATTACGCCATAAGACACTTCCACCCCTGAGTCTATATCCTAAAATGCATCTCTCGCGACTCCACTCAGACCGGCCAATGAAGGCAAGCAAGAGGTGAGGATCTGGTTCTCTTGGGATGCCACTCCGCAAGGAGACGATTATTATTGTTATTATTTATTATATTATTTTTATTTATTTATTATATTTATAAAGTAAAAATTATTTTTAAATTTTTACTTTTTATATACTTTTTACCGAACGGAACTAAGTTCGCAGGGTCAGTTATGTATATAGCTATTTTTAGGGGACCGATTGATATTTTTATGAGTGTATCATGTATGAGTTACACAAACCTTTCTCTGGTATATCCTAGCTTAGGCTCTGTGTACTGCAGCAGATGGTCCCTGGTCCAGACGGGTCCGCGTTCGCCGCAGACCAGTAGCCTGAGCTCGGCCGGTGAGAAGGCTCGCAGCCGTCTCGCAGGGAAGACTGCTCCGAAGCCGCCGCGGAACGCTGCCGTCTGTCGCCGGATGCCTTCGCGCACCATCCATCGGGCACTGCTTTCTGCGTATGCGCGCGCGTTTTGTGCTCCCACCTAAGAAAAACGTAATTGTATTGTATTTATTTATGTTTAGATAATCAAATTCCTAGCATAAAAATGAATTAAAATTAAAATGTGAGCAAAGTTATCAAAATAGCTCTAAGAATTAGCAAGATGAAGTGGCAGTTGGCCGGCCATATCTCGCGAAGAACCGACAACAAGAGAAACTCGGAAAACGTAGTGTAGGACGCCCTGCGGCCAGGTGGGATGACGACCTGCGAAGGACTGCAGGCAGATGCTGGATGCGGCAAGCTGAAGACAGGGCGCTATGGCGCTCATTAGGGGAGGCCTATGCCCAGCAGTGGACTGCTATAGGTTGATGATGATGATAAAAATTGTGAATTAAATTATTAAATTACACTAGCAAAAATTATAAATTTTATATTAGATCAAACCAATTAGATTACAATCAAATTAATAATAATCAAGACTAAATCGTCTGCTGTATCCACTACACACTAGAGCAACACGTTGGACAAACGATTGAGTGTTAGGCTGCTATCACTTTAGAGGGTATTTTGTAGTGATTGCTGTCGCGTTTGCTTGTAGTCTCTGTCATTACAAACGTTATAAATCTCTAGGAGACACATAGAGGTAGCTATACCAATCACAACAGCAATTCATTCGGAATGAGATGGCCGAGAAGAAGGAAAAAGGCCAGAAGGCTTTCACAAAAAAATCGAAGGACTGAATTTAAAAAATTGTTTCACTACTTACTAGCTTCCAGACGCTATATGTAATACTAGCTGCGCCCCGCTGTTTTACCCGCGTGGTGATAGATATTTTATATATTTATGAATTGTAGCCTATGTGTTATTCTGATATTTAAGCTATATTATTGTGAAGTTTTTGCGTGAAAGAGAAACAAACAGACTTACTTACATCCTCACAAACTTTCGCGTTTATAATATTAGTAAGATATATGTATGTATTTGAGTTATCATATCATTTTAGTTTTCAGTAGTTTCTTTAGTATCTCTTACCTCAATATTCTCTCCGCTGTCACACAGTGGTTGAATAGACACAGCTGGGTTAGCATTCGCCGCGACGTGGGTCATGGTGAGAGACAGTTCATCGAATGTGGCGCCCTCTACAGTCAGCGACGCGACTTTCTCTTCCTTTTCTGCCTCCTCTAATGTTGAATCTTTAATTATGTTTTCGTATTCGGCCGCTGCGGCGAGGACATTTGTAAGGAACCTAGACAACAATATATAAATAATTAGAAACGTTGTTTTAGGCAAATCGAATGTTATTTTTTATATCTAGCGAAAACAGAACTAAATGTTTCTCTCAATTCAATAGAGTGATTAGAGAAAGTGCGGTATCCAAGATATCCAAGATTCACATAATATAATAAAATGTCGTTGCCACAGACAAACTTTGGTCGTATTCCAACAATACATTTTTAGCTCTCAGTAATTTTAAGCAAATCGGACCGCTGGCTGGTTAAAGAGTTCCAAAAATCACTAAAAGAACTTCAATCCCCTTAGGGGTGGAATTACAATAATCATTTACAAGAATTTACAATTATCAATAATAATGAAAAGTTTGTATTTAAGTAGGTACCTGTGTCGAATAGAATCGATCTCTTTTAATATATCAGTCGTTAGTTCTTCGCCGCACATAATACGTAAGAATGGTTCAGACAGGGGAAGGTCCACCAGCCTTCCATCTTGAAGAACCTAAAACATGTTTACTTCTGTTATTAATTTGTACACAAATGAATGATGAGATAATAAATCATTAACCCATTCAATGCGTCAAGTTTTTTATTTCTTTTCATTATGACCCACTCCTTTTTTGTTTTGTTTTAAATAAATGTTATTGATTATTTAATTACTCTAAAAAACTTTAAAAAATCTAAGTACAGATAGCCAGCAACGCATATGGCGCGTTGCTGAAAAATGTGTAAAACGCGAGAAGTGCGTTGCCGGAGCTGAATGGATTAGTCTTCCAATCGATACTTTTTTGTAGTCGAAATAAAGAAATTACGACGACCTCTGTGGCGCGTTGGGCGAAGTTTCGCCTCGGGACAATTGTTTGTACGATCTGAAGATATGTATTTGTTCCGGGTGTTCTGGTCGTTTTCTATGTATGATAAAAATATCTATCTATATAATGTATTGTATTATGTATATCAGTCATCTAGTACCTATAACACAAGCTCTGCTTAGCTTAGGGCTAGATGATGCAGTGTGAATTGTCCAGAAATATTTATTTATTACTTTAAAACCTTACCTTAGCTAAGAATACTCCTAGGAACCAGAAATATTTGCAAACTTTATCACAGATGGGTGAGTCTTGAGGCAGCGGTGCTGGAAAGAGGCCGCCCGCTCGCGTCACGTAATACCCCGGTGGTTTCTCTGAAATTACCACATGGATTTCAACGCGCTATAGTTATAACAAAACTACAGTGAAATTATAAATATAAATTAATAAATGTTCACCTGCAATAACATTGATGAGTTTAAACGTAGAAGCGTATTCATTGACATTCAATTACCTCATTTTATAATTTTTTTATTTAAATTTCAAATGTACTTTACATTCTGCTGGATATAATTTATATTTTGTTTCTATTTTGCATACGTTAATTATTTGAACTAATTTTAACCTTTAAAATGCCATTTTTCATGCATACCTCCATAATCACTTTATTGATAATGATTTAATCTTTCTTGTTTTATGTTTAGCCATAAGTTTTCCGAAAAATAAATAAATGATTATGAGGCTTGAACACTACCCGGGCTCTCCGCAGCAATAAACTAGCCCATCTTCTAATCGCACCAACTCACAAACTGTGCAAATCGGAGAGGAAACTATCCACGTCTCCTCCATCCGTAAATGCTTGCTCGAGTAATCATAGGCTTGCTATCTTGTCTCTCGCTCTTCAGAGGATTTAAAAAAATATCCTTTATTTCCATAGGCTTACAAAATAAGCACTTAGACAAGTCAAATTTTATACTATAGGACTTTACTAGTGTGGGACTGAGACCGGTGCCCTCTTCACTAACAGACACTAGCTAGCTTACCGTCGGGTGTGACGAGATGGTTTGGCGCGTCTTGCTCGTCGCGCGTCGACGGCTCATGGAGCCACATGTCTAGGTTAGCCCGCTGTAGCTCCGCAGCCACTAACGCGTAGAACTCTAGTGTGGGACCGAGACCGGTGCCCTCTTCACCAGCAAATTCAACTTCTAGTACGGACTTGCGACCGGCGTGGACGCGCATCACCTGTAGATGGTATAGTAAGTCTTTGAACTTTCATTTATTGGGATTTTTTTACACAAACGTTATTTTTTTATTTTAAAGTCAAGCTCATTGAATCTTAATCGAGGTCATATCATGTTCCCTCGCAAGAATACGGTACTTTTTATTTTTGTAAATAAGCTTAGCCCAAAATACTGGCTTCGTCAAATGATAGCTTGACATATGTATCTACTCCAGCTATAACAGGTGTGATACGTGGTTTTTAAACCGCGTCCCGCCTAAGCGGTCGTTTATTAGAATATCCTACCGACTGCGCCAATTCAAAACAATACCAACCTGCATGGCAGATCTCAGAAGATCGGGATCTCTTGGTACCCGGACACGCTCGTGACGCAGACGGCCCATGCGGAACTCTGTGGCCTCTAGATCTGCGCGACGCGGCGAAACCGTATTGCCGGCTCTGGAAAGTCAAAGTCAAAAGTTTATTTTGGCAGCGCTATAAATCTCACTGTCCTTTTTATTTCGATCGTGAAGAAAGGGACGGCACCATGCCGATAACAATCTGCTGCTGCCCATATTAAGCTGACTTAGGTCTGTACAATAAAAGCTTCCTCAGACATCGATCTATGATTAAGTAACGATTTTCTAAGGCAAAAGCGTTACTCAAACATAGATTGTTGACTAAGCATAGTTTTATAACACATGCCTTAGTGTACATAATCACAATCGATTTTAAAAATCTATAAAAACGATTTCAAACATACCTTTGCCTATCAAGCGCACGATCTCTTTGAGCCTGCAGCCATACGATGGTCCGCGAAGTCCCAAATGCAGTGCACGCAAAGAACATTTGCCGCGTTTCCAGAGGGAACAGGAAAGGACACCAGTCGTTCAGTTGTTGACACCTGAGGAAATGGAGGGTATGATGATTTTCATATGTTTAGCACGTTTAGACGGAAATTAGGTCTCCAAAATTTCTTTTCCTTTATTCTTTGAGTAATGGAATTGAGGGGAATTGACTCAATGGCGTCTCTTCATACATTTTCCATGCATCAATGAAACTTTCGGGGACGTTTTCAGTATTGAATTTAGCTGGGTTCACTCCTGCAGTCATTTGGCTTTGTTTGTGAATCAGGTAATTTACAGTACATACGACTTATTTTAGATCGCTGGATTCTGCCGCTTAGGCGTACAAACATTTCAATAAACAGTGTAATAATATTGTAGCTCAGCATATTTATATTATTTTATTTAAAAGCATGCAGTTATATAATAAATAAACTGTACGTACACTGTACTTACATAGTTAAAAGATTCACATGTTATCACAATCAAATGTATTTCAAATATCCTATCTCCTTACCATGGAGGCGTCGCGCCGGCGGCAAGCGTCAAAGGCTCCTGCAACTGCTGATGAAGTTTATTCGTCAACTTAGTTGATAGGAAAGCCTCAGCGGGTAACTCTGGCGCCACCTCTCTCAGTCTACGGAGCACTTGCACGCAAGTAGACAACATAGTGGCTTGGTTGCCGTAGCCGGCTCCAACTATTCCGTGATCTGGCGACAAGTAACGAGAATATAACATCAAATTACGATTCAAATATCAAAGGTGTTTATTTCTTTTAGACTTTCAAAGTACCAACCTAAATTCAAAGTACAAAATGTAGAAAGATGGTAAGACCAATAAGTTTCCATTTTAAGTTCCTCAATGAAAAGTGTACTTTCAGAGATTGGCAGAAAATAACCTGGACTCTTGGACAAGTCACAAATTAAAGTTTTAGATATATCATGAGTAGGCAAGGTGAGGTGGAAAAAAAATTGGGCATTCGGGAACCAGCAGAACGGCGGGACGTACAGCACGATTGGTCGATTCCGCTCCACGTTAGTGGGAACGCAGCCTTATTATGTTTTTTTTTTTTTACCTGGATCATGGGGCTCGTCATCTTCGCTGTCACTGGATGCAGCAAATGTTTCCATTCCGTCTATCTCTTTGTAAGTTAGCCTGAAAAAAAAAAAACAAGTTGTCAAAAAAATCATCGTAAAAAAACGGCTAAAACTCATGATTCAGATTCTTTATTGGCAACATAGTTACAAGTCATGGTTCTTGGAAAGTACTTTCATACTTAATATGTAAGTACCTAGTGATATTCCTTGGTGCAACGCTACTTTTCTTTTCAGTGGTAGGAAAAATAAGGTTTAAGTTAAAAGCAAGTTCTACTTACGTGTAGCTAGCTTCCCTGTGCATATTATCATGCGGATACATACGAGCGTTAAGTGCTAATATTGCTCGGTACACGGTCCAAGCGGGCCGCTCCAGAGTTAACGATTCGCCGCCGCCACTCAATACCAGTCGCAGAGCTGGCAACCTACAAGAATAGAAACATTTTACTTATGACATAAAAATATTATGTTGGTAGTTGGTAAAGATGAAAGATATCCACTGTCGCGATGGATCGACGACAATTATAAGCTCGTAAGCCCCATTTGGCCCAGATGCACGGGACAAATACAAACGACAAAAACAGAGTGAGGACAAACATAGGTAATTTTTATCGCATTTACTTCTGTATGGGACTCTAGATCACCAACCCTTTTCTAAATAAACGTGGTTGCCTAGCAACGCTCTTTTGACAACAAAGGTTTGATAACAATTTACTGTATGGAAACTCTTTTGTTAGGTACTGAATACTGTTTAGACTCGCTCAAGATATCTTAAAGTACAAAAACGAGCAGATATATTCCGCTTTTAAATACCCAAGTGAGTCCTTTATCCTCCTTAATATTATAAACGCGAAAGTTTGTATATTATAAGAGGAATGGTTTGATTTTTTTGTTTGTATTGAATAGGCTCCGAAACTACTGGACCGATTTGAAAAATTATTTCACCGTTGGAAAGCTACACTATCTCCGGTGAACATAGGCTATATTATATTTTCAAAAAAAATAGGGATCCTTACTAAAACTCCAATAATGTAGCCAAAGGTTCCAATACCCGTGCGAAGCCGGGACGGTCCGCTAGTGTTTACCTTAATCAATATAATAAACCAGTTGCTATAATCGTTTTTCAGGCACCTTAGTAGCTCTGACAACTTCTGTCTCAGGGCAGTAAAATTATGTTGATAATGTCAGTGAAACTTTTTGAGACGTGTCCAAGAGTCCTGTAATGTCTCAAGGAAATGGATAAAGCGGTTTGAAGTTTGACTAACCTCGCACTGGCGGCAGTAGAGGGCGCTGCGGGCGCCACGCTCTCCGCAGCCGTCGCGCTGCAAACCGCGTTGTTCTCTTCCACTGGTTCAGCGGGGGTTTGTTCTCTTGCGGCTGACTCCTCCTCCTCTTCGTCTGAAGCTTCATTCAGGGGTATTTCCAGATCTGTATTGGGCAAAAGGTGGTATGTGTATTAAGTGACATAAATGATTTCAAAGGTTTTTGGAAGAGCTTAGACGTAATTATTGTTATATGATACTTTTGGTGACTGGTAATTGAAATTTTTGCATAAATAATTTGACATACCATATTATTGAATTATGATCAGCGCCAATATCTAAGTACTTAGAATAATTAAATAGAACTTGGAAACAACAAACACTCACCGACAGTTTGATTGAGATTCGTACGGCCCGGTCGTGGGTCGAAAGCGGGGATGAGCGCCGAGAACTGACGTTTCAGTACAAAGTCTTCGTCCCAAGGCCGGCGTGTGCGGGACGCGCCGCCTAGGCCTCCGCGAACCGCCTCTAAGGCCTCTTCTTCCATTAGGGATAGGAGATTTCGGGATACCTAGAATGTAAAGATTGGTTAACTAATTTGTAAAAAAAGGATGCCTGCGGTGGGACTTTAATGGGTAAATAATATTAAATACGTTTCTAGGGTACGGGTAAGCAAACCAAATCACAGAAATCTTTCAAAAATTACCATACGATTATTTTACGATTCTAGAATAAATATCTTGTCTTTAAGAATTAATAAATTGTAGCTAGTCTAAAAAAAACCCGTTCAACTTCTAAAAAACTAATCATGTTCTTCGAAAAGATAATCGGACAACATACATTACATTATAAATGCTGTTTTCACAGAAGTTTTATATACATTATTAAACGTCAAGGTTTTTTTTTACCAACGAAGCTGTTAAACGCCCAATTATCTTTTGGTGAACATCAACTTTAGTATTGGAAGTTTTTGATAAAAGGGATTTAAACTCAAAATAAATCAATATACTCATTCTACCACATACAATACTAACCACATCTTGATAGGTAGGCTCGTTTTCTTTGTCGCTGTCGAGTGCGTCATCACCGTCATCGTCATCTTCTAGCTCTGTTAGCAGAGCCGGGGCTCGGCATGATTCGAGGAAGTCCTCTAACGATACCTGCGAAATCCGATCATTGCATATTTTAGAAAGAACCTACATTAATAAAGCTATTACAAAGAGTTGTGTAAGGGAGTTTGCCAAATTACCGTGTAGCAAGCCCTAAATAATAAACCGGTGGCGGCCCGTCTAGTTATCATTAAACAAGCTGTATAGTAAACTATACAGCTGTAGCGAAGCGGTTGAAGGTGTCAAATCGTTCTTATTTTGATCCCTATTGATCGCTTCATGTCAGATTAAGCGATTCTGATGGTTGTGCGCAACTAAAACAACTTACTTGCTCACTCTCACTGGATGTTGAGGTAAGAGACAGTGTTAGTGCGTTTTGAGCGTTGGGCACGAGTGACGGGTAGCTCTGCGCAGCAGATAATAGACCGCCAGGGAAGTTGCTTGATAGAGCTAACCGTACAAGGCTGTAACAAAGTGAGTCGTTATACGAAATAGTCCCACTTAAGAACAAAATGGTAACAACACCCAGTAGGCTTAGCATGGACAGCCTAGACATGGCATTGTCTACGGAATAGGCAACAAGCTTATTTTACAAAATATAAAAAACACGACCGTTTTTTGTATAATTTTGCTAATTGCACACGAGATTATACATCCAAATCTGTCCAGGCATTTTGAGATATATAGAGCATACGCAGTGCAGATGCATTCAGGATGATAAGGCTGTATATTCATTAATATCTGCAAACTTTAATCATTAACGCATTGTGTCGTTTCTGTTAGCACCAAAGTCAAAACTAGCCTGAGAATGTTGCCGTCCCATTTTTAGTTAGTGAAAAAGGGACGCCAACTTTTAAAGTTTAGTTTTTGTTGCCAACAGAATCAACATAACACCATTTCCTCTATTCTAGCCTAGCAAGAGCTTGTCAAGGCTGTCCATGCTAGAGCGGCCGTATGATACAGACAGTCCAGTCGACGGCACGAAGTCCCTGTAGGCAGGACTCGACTCCATCGTTCCCGGAACCGGGTCAACCGCGAAGCGCGACATCTGCGACAACTGAAGATCTCTGCACTCCGAAGCGAAGATCCACCTCGGGCCGCTGCGCCACGCCGCCAGTAAGTAAGTTACAGAACATTTAGGTTAAAGCTATTTACACGTTCAGAACCCATGACGACAGGTCCAACGGCACGTCACGCACCGCTGAGCAGAGAATGGGTTAACCAAACATTAGTTTTAGTACCGATACTCACGCAATAATTTCTTGAGTAAAAGTAAAGTAAAAAAGTATTTATTGCAGCAAAAGACATAGGAAATTACATTAGATGCACATCCTTATCTAAATATGTTAGTTTTATACATAGGTATCTTAGGAAGGGTCACAATTAACAAATAAAGGGACCAGCAACTAATTATGTCTTTTGCAGACAGCTATTATTCGCCAGTATTGTGTTTGTCTGTTGATTTCTTCACTAGTCTAAGCTTGTATTGAATAAATCATTAGAGTACGAAAGGAATTAGAAGTCTGACTTAAATCTCGTAGATGATTGTCATTTATGTACATCTTACACTATTGTTTAAGCGTTTGCGAGTGTTAATAGTCAAGAAATCTTTTGCTAATAGAAAGGTACAATATCCCTGAGGGACATAGGCATTTCTTATCTAGATACCACGTGTGCGAAGCTGCGAGCAAAAACTAGTAAACAATATGATTAACACTAAAGTTATAAATAATCGGACTTAATAACTTAAAAGCTACATTTTATCGCATATTTCAGTGTCTATAATAATTATTAGATCATTGTAGACTTGAATATCGTCTATTTGATACTTTTATACCGGAATCAAAACGTGACAATCAGCGAGCAGATATTAGTGAATAAAAATGATTGATTGATTGAAAACTAGTGAATAATAAGATGAATTATTGATAAGTGCATCAAAAGATAAACACACACAACGCTTAGACATAGCATGACGTCTATGGTGGACAAAGGGAATGTTTTACAGAAGTCTAGAATATTCTTATTACCTTGGTAATATTAGTGAATAAAAGACAAACACACAACACTTAAACATAGCATGTCTATGGTGGACAAAGGAATGTTTTAAAGAAGTCTAGAATATTGTTATTACCTTGGGAATAGGCTGGCCGCGTTACTATTGCGATTGGCACGCTGCGGGTTGCTGCCGCGC
Organism: Eupithecia abbreviata; assembly: GCA_943735965.1. Lineage (NCBI taxonomy): Eukaryota > Metazoa > Arthropoda > Insecta > Lepidoptera > Geometridae > Eupithecia > Eupithecia abbreviata. The sequence continues at coordinate 6,561,700 of OX030982.1, read as the reverse complement.
CCAACACCAGACCCGCGGCCCATGCCAAGAGATTCCAAAAGTCGTGCTGCACTCTGATAAAGTTCAAATTAGTTAATCTTAGCTCTTGCAAAATATCTGCTTTCTTTGGAACTAGATAGATGCCGTGTGGATTTTCCAGCATTTTTTATTTACATATTTTTATCGATACGCATATCAGTGTAACTGGAATGGGCATGGCTGTTTTTATAAGAAAAAAATGCTGGACAATCCATACATCATCATCTAGTCCTAAGCTAAGCATAGCTTGTGTTATAGGTACTAGATGACTGACATACATACAATACATTACATAAATAGATTTTTTTTTTATTATACCTTTGAAAATACCAAGAACACCCAGAACAAATATATTTGCAGATCATACAAAAATTTATTCCAAGGTTCCCGAATCGAACCTCCTGCGTCGCAGTCGAAACTTCGTCCGCGGCGCCACATCGGTCGTCAAAAAATAAACCCATCTACAAATCGGGTGCCATTTAGTACTTTGGCTGGAATTGGTGCCGAACAGATAGATCCACAACGAACTGCGATCCCCTACCCGCATGCCCAGCGTGGGGATTGTGTGTGATCTCTAAGTCAAGGCGAAAATCCCCTCATACGGAATCGCGCAAATAGCTTACCACATTTTCAAGCCATTCATATTAATTACCTGATTGGTTAAATCTGGTTCACTAGCACTCATATTGCCAGAGCCGCCGCTTGAGTTATTGTCTTTCTTGTGGTCGCTGTACTGAGCTTCAGCGCGGTCTTCTCGCTCTATACACTGTAGACAAAAACATGCCATGTATTTAGCTGGCTAAGGTTCCGTTTTGAGTAATGATTAGCTAGCAATTAATACAATAAAAATTAACTTATTGGAACCTAGTCAATCTATGTCGTTACCACCAAAATCTCTTGTATGAATGACCGATGTTTTTTTTTTTTTTTTTTTAAATAACTATTTTCTGCTTTATGAGGGTCGCCTGGCAAGTACGGATAACTAACGACATGCGATGCGGCAAAACCAAGTAACAGAGCTACGCGCCAACCCGTTAACCGACCAGGCTACCATTTTGCAGGCGGCCTTGGCTTTATTTCAAAAGTTTTAAAGTAGTTACCTGTATCTGTATTCTATTAGCGTTATTTCGCAGAGTATGCAGCAACGAAGCTGGCAGAGCCAATAGCTCGCTGAGAGAATTCGCGCTGTTGCGAACAGCCTCATTTTCATTATTGCGAGCTTCGCCGTCCTGTTTTAGATAAGGGAGTCTTACCACACGAATATTTACAGGAAAATATTAGCTGGAGATCCTCGCCTGTCTTCAACTAATTTTAATTAATTATAAAACACAGCGAAAACTTGGATAAATAAGCTAAGGCTAGCACTGCTTGCGACCACGACTCACGGCGACGAATTATTATAGCATTAAATCAGTTGTTGGTCGCATACAATGCTTGTTGTGCCTTAGTCACAAATAATAAATATAATTAGAAAGAACAAAAAAGAAATTAGGACAACTCTATCTACTAACTCCACGCAAAATTTCACGCAAACATTCAAAGCTTTTAGAAACAAAGCCACACTATAGATTTAATAAACAAGACTAACCTCTTGGGAGTTCGCCTCGGGCACGGGCTCTTTAGCAGGATATGGCTTGGTGATGTCTGTTATACTGGTTGGTCCTAGTTCCATGTTCGTGAATGAAGTGTTGCCGAGATCTGACATGCAGTTGTTGCTTTCGGCGCCGAGAGTCAGGGATTCCACTATTGTGGCGAGATCTGCAAGGAATTGTATACAATTATAGAATAAATTATGCTAGACATTTTCACACAGCTTTTCCGTGATGGCGTATGTAGTTGTAGGAGCGAGCTCTAACACAAACGACCGTATTCCGGATTCAGTTAACAATTGAACCAGTAGCGAAGGATCCGTAAAAAATGGTCCTATAAAAATTATCCACTGTGTGTGAACGTACCCTAATACAGCCTCAAAGTAAGCGGAGGTTGTATTATGGGTTTCTATTTGTATTCTAATTTTGCTGTCCGAGTTGTGCTCAACACGATGTCACGTGTATATTTAATTTTGAATGACTTTCCTCACAAACAAACCAAAACTAAATGAAAATCCATTCATTCTTTTGGGAGCTAAGAGCACGGCAGTGAAATAATTTGTTTTGTACTCTAATAATCTTTGTCCAAGTATAGATTATGCGAGCAATATATCTCATACAATAATAACCTGTATTGATATGATGCGTAGAATTGTTAATAGCAGATAGGTCCGTGGCGTGCGCGCGTGGACGCGACATGTTGCTCGCCATTTCTTCACCTGAGATATTATCAGCTGACGATGCTTGTTCTGTTGACGCAACAGACATCTGCAAAGCAAAATGTATGTTTTGTTACTGTTGACTATCGAAGGCAGGACAATGTTTTACTTAACACTGTAGATAGTTAAGCAAACACATGTTGCTTAACCCTGTACATAGTTATGCAAACAAATTTTGCTTAACCCAGCAGATGGTGAATTGTTCAGACTTTACCCTGAACTTAACATTGTACATTATTGTAATCGTATAAAGATTTGAAGAGCTCACCTGGTTTTCTGCGCCCGTAGCATCAGGCAGACTAGGAGTGGAGTGGCTTTTCCTGTTCGGTTTAGCGCCCTCTGTGGTGCCGCCACTCACAACTTTGAGATCAAACTTTCCCTCCGCCCCCATGCGGTATGAGTTCCGTCCTCCGTGGTCCCACCTTAACAGTTTAATTAATATTAATTAAGAGTATTTAAGAATAAGAATCACATCGCCCGAGGTCTTAGAATGAGCACATAGATAAAGATAAATTTACATAGCTGAAAATACATATTACCTGTCCGTCAAAATATGACGGTTTATGGGTCTTAAAAGGCAAATCATCATATTAGCCCACATAAGGCTGTATAAAGGTCTTAACCAAACGATGGAACATGCAGCTTTGGTCTTGGGCCACAATCACCTGCGACCGTACTGCTAAAATGTCTTAGGCTCAGCGAGATTCGATTTGTTGTGCCGGCCAAAACGCGTATTAACAATAGAAAAGGAGTAAGAGAAATAAATAAAGGGTTGTTATTAATAAGTATGTGTGTAGTATATTTGTTATTTTTTGTCTCGATCATAGTTCTTCAAAAGTTGAATGAAATTATAAGATTGTTTAATTTTTTTATTATGTATAACATCTTTAAATTTTATTATGTTTAACTACTTAACATGTCACTCTATTATTTTTTATGTGCACATACATTTGAAGTGAGATAATATTTAATTGTTTTGTGTTATTCTATTATTGCTTGTCATTAGTTTTGTGTACCTAATAAACCAAATAAAAATAAATACCTGACATCAACCCATCCATTATGCAAATCAGAGGTCACGGTCCCCAGAGCGGGGTGCGGTCCATCTTGATCCCTCCACTTCCAATCCCCTCCCCTCACGACCCTGACGCCGGCACAGATGCTGCGTGCGCCGCGGGAGAAACGCCGAGCGCGCGCGCCGCCGCCGACGGCTGCGGTCGCGGTGGCGGTAGTGGCTCCACTGCCACCGCATTGACGAGGTGCGGTCTCAACTACGCTTACAACCTGTGAATAGGGATGATGATAGTAAAAAACAACGACAAATTTACAAATTATTCCTAAGATATAAATTACACATCACGTATTATGTTTTTATATTATTTACTCATATTCCATATTGAATGTTACTCTATTTTATTTTATATACTATATTTCTTATTTATTGCCCAGCAGTGGGAGACACACACAAGGAAAAGCAGTAATTTTTATCTGTAAACTAGTACTATTGACTCGACTTGAAATAACAGCAATAGAAACAGGCCGTGACGATAATTCAAGTTTAACAGCAGTTCAATAAGCAACGTGGTGGCTTGGAAACCTAAAACGATGACGATAAAATAAAAAAATATGGTTTACCTTGCCGTATATTTCCATGCCAGACAGCGAAAGATAGTGACTCTGTCCGCTCGCGTTCTTGCCATTCTGTTGGATTCGCAAGTAGCGGTAAGGCGCGTCGCAGCGAATCCGCCAAGTCGCAGTGCTGCCGGGCTCTTGAAGAGCTTGCTCGTCGCTGTGTGAGAGTAGTGTCGTCCACGCTACACCGTCCATTGACATCTGGGAAATGAACCAAATTAAAAACTGAGCTCTATGTAATAGTTAGGTTGCTTAAATGTGGGGGGCTGCCATAGTTTTAACCGCATAACGAGGCTGTAGTATAAAGCGATATACAACAAACAGATAAACGACAAAAAACACGTCTGTTTATTTTTGTTTGGACGCAGACTACAGCACCATATTTACATTCGATAAATGGGGCCGCATCTGGGCGTTTTTAAATATATTTTTTTTATATATTTACCTATATGATATCTTTTTACATAGATACCTTAGTCTTGAAATTCGTATATTTCCAAATCACATAGAACTCTATTGAATTACAAACCAAATACTAACCTGGAACAACCAATTCCTGAGCGCTGATCGTCCGTATCCTCTGGCGTGTCGTAGAGTATAAGCAGAAGGCAGGATATGCAGGCCCAGATCAACAGCGATGAAGGCCCTTCTATCGTCGTTGGTATGTACGTTCAGAGGCTCAGGTGATCGTGATAGCGCGTCCTCGGCCCGACCGTACGGTAGTTGGCGACCGTCCGACGACCATACGCAGACGAGGCCGTGAGCGCCCGGGTTCACCCATTCGCATGTTCCGGCGTTAGTTCCGATGAAGTATAGCACACCGTTTTCGTCGAAATCATGCTGTGGAAAAAAAATATTCGTTGTCATTCATGGAAAAAAGTATGTTCTAAAAATTTACAACTTACGATCTGAATACCTACACCTATTTTTGCCCGACGTTTCAACAGGTTTACACTCTGTCGTGGTCACTGGATGACTTCGGGAAAAATAGGTAACTAAACGCGATAAATACCCATTAAGTAAATAGTACTTATAATTAGTATGTACATACTTCGTTTTTTATTAGTGATGAGGATGACTGAGCGTTCAGCCACCATCTTACTAAAGTATGTAAAAGTGTGGCTTATGACGTAGCACGCTTTTCTCGATAGAACTCATTCAAAATTCACTCTAGATTTGAAGAATCCGATATATTAAACTACTCTTTGCTAATAGTTAGAAAATATTATATGTTAAAAAACCCATCACAAGTACACTTACGTCGTACGTAAAAGTAATAGGCCCATCCGTCTTAATCTTCTGCATGAAATGGAACGAAGCTCGCTCCATGTCGTACCATTGCCTCGCAACTGACTTGGCCAGGAAACGTTCCAATTGACGCACCGTGGTCAAAGCCTCAACCTTTAGATTACGTGCGTTGTTGTTGCTGGCTGGACAGTTGGCGTTGGGGTCTTCCACTGAATCTTCGTTAGCTCGCTCTACGCGTATCCTAATAGAAAAATACAACACACACAGTATGTTTAGTAGGCTAATTATACAATCATTTGACTTCTGTGACGCGGTGGGCGAAGTTTCGCCTGTGACACAGGAGGTTAAAGGTTCGATTCACCGACTCTCACGTCATCGTGCGTCATGAGCTTGCCTGCTCTGAGCCTGTCTAAGTCTAAACATATGAATATACCTGATCCTTTTAGTGAGTAGATGTAGCGAGGCTGCGGGCGCGGGCGGCGGCGCGTCTCCTGCCGGAGTGATCACAGGCAAGCGCTCCACGCTCTCCAATACTGCAACTAGACGGGACGCGACGGCGCCTCCGCTGCGTTGCGCCCATTCGCCGACTACCCGCGCTCGCTCGCTGGCTTGTCCTGGACCATCTGGAAGTTAAACTTATGTATTTTAGGCAAAGCCTTGTAGATTCCTAGATAATCTACCAATCACAGTGGTTCGAAATACTTTAGGTTTTTGATTGCTAGATTTCACTCCGCTCGGCAACAGATGGAAAGCACCATTCATTTTGATTTGAACTGTGTTTGAAGTTTGGTTAGGCGTATACTATTATTATACCTGTGGTTAGTTTAAGTCTTTGTTCATCAAGACGTAAGCAAACGATCAACGGCAGTTACTAAGCATTGAATAGTTCACCATTTACCTAAATACTTGAATTATATTGTGAGAGAGATACAAAAACTATTGTGTACTACGGTGGTATAAAACTATACAAACCATTATCTTGTGGTGTCAGAACTTGTAGCAACGCTGGTGCCAATCCCGAAGACTGCAGCTCATACGCCGACAGATGCTCTTCGCCACACAGCAGATTCGTGAGCTGGTCCAAAGATTCTGTCAATTCTTCTATCCAGTTGACTGGTAAAACAACAAAATAATATTAGACTCATCGCCAACCCCGTTAAATGTAATTCATAAAGAGATATCTGATACCAGTTCTATTTTATCGTTGTCTTGTAAGGAAAACATCATGGCATTATCAGATGTGCAGCAATTTCATCGGGAAGACGAAACAAAACATAATTTTTGAGGTTACTAAGTTTGCAATTACTTTTTCCTTTATTTTGATGCATAAACCAACAGAAAAGTAAGTAAATATACCTGTAGGTTTTGTAGCGATGTTATTCAAACGGGTTAACAACGCCTGTAGACGGGCAACGGGCGGGCGTGGCTGTTTCGTCGCCGCACTCGCTAGATGGCGCGAGTAAAGATTTCTGGCGCGCTCCCAGACCTGACAAAACATTTAAATTGTGAGTTAGTTATAGTTCAAACTGCGAATTAAGGATGACTAATAATTGGATGGCGATACGGCAGATACATCTTATTATCTTTTTAATGGACTTAAATGGAGAAAGACAGAACATTTTACGCTGATTTCGGCCAACTCTACATCAGTAAAATTAGATAGTTCAAATTAATTTTAACTGAAAATCCACTCTTGCCAAATAAATTGCACTAACCTGAGCTTTGACAGTTTCTATCTTGGTGGCCGCACGGGATCGAATAGGGTTGGCCGCATTGGCAACAGCCACAACCATCTTACGATCGTTCCATCCACTTCCTAGATCTGAAACTAGACCCAGTTAGTATTTAATTTGTAACAAAACAGTTACCCCCGACAAAATAATAAATAGCAAATCAAATTTGTACAGGTCTCGGAAGTTGATTTTTTGAAGAAAAAAACTTCAAAAATTTAATTGGGCATTTTGTGATATTATTATAAGCTTATTTTTAATGTCTCTGTAATAGTTTTATTTTAATAGGTTACGCAGAGATACGAAGTTGCCCTTCGTGGCCACCAAACTCTATTTTCGCATCTCTACCTAAACTTTACAAAATAAAACTATTTCAGAGGCATTAAAAAAAAGCTTATATCGTTAACAACAACTACTTTTCTGTATTTCATTTGTATTGGAGGATTAGTTCCCAATACATCAAAGATAGAGCTAAAAGAGTAAAGATTTTATTTGTACACACAAGAAACAGAGATAAAGTAAGTAAAACGTACCGAGGAAAGTTTCAGCGGTAAACGCATGTCTTGTGCCCCTGTTCGATTCAAATATAAAACCAGCTAGCTCTTCTCTTAGTACTGTAGATTGTAGCTGCCCGTCCGTATTGTGAATATGAAGTTCCTTTTCTCTGTAAGAGAACCATACTGTTAGCATGCACACCACAGTCCACCCAGCACATAGCATAGAGAGCATAGGATTCACTGCAAAGTATAAAACAAAGTCGCTTCACGCTGTCTGTCTGTCCCTATGTATGCTTAGATCTTCAAAACTAAGCAACGGATTCTGATGCGGTTTTTTAAAATAGATAAGAGTGATTCAAGAGAAAAGTTTATTAACAATTTGACACCGCGTGGAAAACGCGGGCGAAGTCGCGGGGCGCAGCTCAATAAAATGTATAATACCTCTCTAGAGAGAAGTCAGTGGATGAAAATTAGAATGGACACCATTATTTAGATCATCAGCACAAATACGTCCACAGTTCCAGAGAGAAGAAAACACTGGTGCTCTTCCTCTGTTAGGTTCCTTTTGTCGGCTCTTACGACTGTCATGTGCGGAGTTTGAAGAGCTCGATTCTATGCCGACCCCCCACGGCCATATTAACTTAAACGAACCTTTTACAAGTCAGCGCCCAGTTTCCAATAATGAGTTTCGCAGATCCTGGTTTAGACAGGATCGGTTGGGGCACTGAGTTCTTGACAGAAGCTCTCGCCCTTTGCAATTTGTCAATAAACTCGCCGCGATTTTCTGCAAAAAACAGACCATAATTAATCAACTGAGAGTTTTAATTAATAGATTATTATTTAAACAATCACCAGTGGATATCATCGTCGCACTACTATTTGTCAAGATAACACAGATATTAGTATGAAATAGAAGTCATGTATAAAATTGAAATGGGTCGCGTTTTATGGCCAGTGTATATTTATTAAATGTATCGTACCTGTATTATCAGTCTGGTGTTCAGGACTCCCACTAGAATACATAGTAGCGAGCTTCCCATCCAACAGATAGCGGAACCAGCCATTGCTCCCAGTGCTGAGTTCCAACGCAGCTACATCACTCCACAAGTAGAGCGCGTCTCGGCCGCGGCAGAGAGCCCACTCGCGCCACGAGTAAACGACTCCGCTAGACAGGCATGATGCGTCTTCGCTGCTGCTTACTGTGACGCTTGAAGCGCTTGCGTTTGCTGAGGCAATAACGTATGGTTTTAAATGATTTGCGAAAAATTCGTCGAGAAATCGTTCATTCGGGAAATTGTTCTCGGCGAATTTTCCGCATACGGTTTTTAATGGATATTTTTATATTTCTTTATTTGGAAGACAAACCGTTTTACACACGTAACAAATATACTATAAAATTAAACTAATTACAATTTGTGTCCTCGCATGTTGTTTTGTTTTTATTTGTCTTATTCCAGAAAAGCCCTTGTAGCTGTCATCATCTACCTACATATTTATTTACAATGTTCTAAATAGCGTTCCGACGCCCATTGCTACTTCACAGTGGAAGAAATGCTGAAGACCAATTTTACCACGGCGACGAATTAATATAGAATATACCATCACCGAAATAAGACTTGATCACCAGAATTTACAAGTAATTGAAATCGTAATTCTAATTTACATATTAGTATAAATGATAACAGTTAGGCAGGTGTTCTTCGAAAGATAATCAGTCAATTGGTAGGTTAGCTTTGAAAACAACGCTTACTAAAGCGATCGTGAAATGACATAAAATGCAATAAAACGAGGTTAACTTACTTGTAGAAGAAGCAGACGATGTAAAATACGAGGTAGAGCCCAGCAACGCAACCTTACTGAAAACTCCTAGGCGTGCGAACTGCTCCAGATAGATATCTGAAGCCTTCGTCATCAGCTCCTCAGCAATTCCAAGCACTACTAGGTGACCATCGTCATCATCCTGTAGGGAGGAAAACTGATTTTAAAAAGAGATTAAAGGAGAAGATGTAATTATACAATAACTGACGGGAAGGTGGATCATCAACATCAAACAGTTGTAAGGTGATGGGTGTATAGCTGTATGTATCGTTCTGTAACACTAGTTTAGTGGACTGTGCTTTAAGAACTCTTATGTGCTTATGGTAATATCAATTTTAGTAGTATGTACTTTAAAAACATGTAGAAAATTAGCCAAAGAAAAAGAAAGATTTGAACAAAGATCAAACAACACAAACAAATACAATAAAACTTTCTAATGCGAGTAAGTTTCGATGGTGTGATATTTTTACAATATGTGATGCAAATATCTTAAACTGTGGTTTGTGTATCAGTTCAAAACATTTATTAGTACCTTTCTGAGAGTAATGGATCATGGCTACATAGAATCGGTGTCACTTTGATTAAAACAAAGCCGAGCGTTAACGACATCATTGCATGGACATGAGACGTCTAAGCGATCATTTCGCAAGCAAATATTATATTACGGCTCCAAAATATTGAAAACGGACGACTGGCAACAGATACAAAATTAGCTAATTATTCAGAATTTTAGAGTCAAGGCTAATTTATCCAAGCACAGAATACTGTGGCGGTTGATGGAAAGTAGAAATTTGGTGGTAAGATACCAACTGTGGGTCTCGATTCTGAATTTCGATTTTGATATATAAAAGTTTTTTTTTTAAACTGGCATGAAAAGAACTGGAGTAGGCCTCCAGTATCGACAGATTTGTGACGTTAGCGTTGTTACTTGTATGAAAAAAATATTGTCAATAATTAATTTTTTCATACAATTAACCACGCTAACGTCACAAATCTGTCGATACTGGAGGCCTACTCCAGTTCTTTTCATACGCAGTTGCGAAGTACGGCCGCAAAACTCAACGTATTGCTACTCACGCGTACTTACAAACGGCCGTATTCGAAGGAATGAAAACGACTATGACATTTTAATACATTTTTACATTATGTAAACCATTAAGAATATCGAAACTTCAATGTCAAGTAGAATAAAAAATCTTACTTACTACCATCATTCCCAGAGTGAAAAAGAAGCTCAGCTCGTATGAAATTTACCGTTTTCGTTCGATTAGTGACCAAAAAAAAAGACATTTCGTTATATATAAGTAGGCTCCAGTATAAAAAAATAAAAGAGAATCGCGCCAGGTTTCAGTAATTATCTATCTATACGACGAACCGGTCCCGTTTTGTCGTTTCTTACCAAGAGAACGTCGTATCGTTCAGAATATATCAAAATCGATGCGGATTCAGCGTCAACGTGGGCGCCTGATCAATACTTAAGGAGCCATCATAGGACATAAACGTTAGTGCACAGGTCTCATCACACCATCGGAACATTACCGCTGGCGGGCGGATATAGCGGCTGCGCAGGAGTCGCGGCTGCGCGCGCCGCACCGTCACCTCGCCCTGATTGTTCACACGACACATTTATATACTTCCGTTGTACTTTACACATACAGAAGGCAGAGTAATTCATTTGTTGTTAGTGTAGCAGCTAGCATAACCTTAAAGAATATTTGGTCTCAATTCAGCAACACCTTAATATGGTGGTGTTTTCTGAAAGTTAATCAGACGATCACCTACTCAGTACTTTAACTTTTGACGTATAATGTATGAAAATTGCTGTTTATACACCGATTTTGAATCCAAGATTTTTTTTGTCAACAAAGACATTTATGAATGAAAACTTAAAAACAATTGCAAAAAAACTACAGAAAACAACGAGGTATCAGCAAGGTAATCACGAAAAACTAAAACACAACATAAACACAATTAACTTCGAAAGCTTTCAAAACCGAAAATAGTTTCGAACTTCTGTGTTTTGCTTCGATAATACTAATTCCGTTCAATTTTTTACAGCAATATTCCTTGGGTATTGTAATCCATTTGTATAAAAAAAATATCCAGGATTTTGAATCGGAGTATAAACGAAAATAAAACGTAATCGTCCAATTTCAAACTTAACCTCACTGCAATTTAAATAGTGCTAACACCAAGCATTTCATTTACAAAGCTGCCATATAAACGCAACAAAAGTCCCATCCAGCGCTACCGATCCCAGTTGAATCAAGGTTCAAAGTCGGCAGAGACAAACGAAAATCACCTCTAATTCACTAGCAATACATACCACGTTATCCAGCACAGCGGCAATAAGCTGGGTAAGTAAAGCCGCGGTGTGCGGCTCCCTTGCGCAGGACATTTCACGGAGCAGCCGCGACGGAGCGTAGTGAACCATCTTGCGGACCAATGAGAGGCAAGCACGCCGCACGCCGGCTGCGCCTGCGCCTAGGTAGCGTGCGCAGAATGCTGGCACCAAGCGCCTATGAATAAGAGTATGTTATTTCAGAGTATTAGTATTTTGCTTATTTATAATTATATTTTTAAACCTATTTGGATACATGTAAGCTACGAATAAATAGTTGCATGTAAGCAATATAACATCGAATATTGAGAATTACATTTATTCTGTACACATCGAAAATGACATGTTTTCGGTCTATTTGTTTCGTCTAAACTAATATTATAAAGAGGAAATGTTTGATTTTTTGTTTGTATTGAATAGGCTTTGATACTACTGGACCGATTTGAAAAATTCTTTCACCATTGGGAAGCTACACTATCCCCGGTGAACATAGGCTATATTATATTTTCAAAAAAAATTGGGATACTTCCTAAAAATCCAATAACCAAAGGTGTCAAAAAATCACCTAATAAAGTGAAATTCGAGTTTAACGCGGGTGAGACCGCGGGGAACAGCTAGTATTTTATACAACAATATCTTACGTTTTGTTTGATAAGTGTCATAGCTTTGATTGTCTAGTTAGAAAATAACAATATTATGTATAAAATAAAATAAAAATTAGATAATTTTTTTGGAACACAATTTAAATGGATTATTTGCTATGCGCGCCAATATCAGATGAAAAGAGAGTGATATTCGGGCCGATTTAAGCGCCTCGAATTGAAGTTGCGAACGGCATCCGCAGAGTTCTTAATACTGAATGGTTTTCTAATTTACAATACTCACTCAAGATAGACCGCTGCCATTTCCTTATCGCTAGTATCAGGGAAATCGTCATCGTTCCCCATCGAAGTTGTATCCTGATTGCCGACAACTAGCCATTCACCAGGACACTGCAGAATTGCAGCCACTTCTCTGTGACCTAAAACAGTTTTTTTTTTCAATCTGTCAATTTAATACATTACAATTTTTGTACCCTAATTATCAAAAAGTTTGTAAAAAACGTGTATTTGAATTTTGTGTCACTAATAGAAAAACGAGGCAGCTATGGAGAACAGGGTTAATTCTTGTAAGTTTATTCAAATAGGCATTGCCCGGGAGTATCACAATACAAGCTTAAGTTACATTCACTACCAGGTGCACATAAGCATCATCGGTATTTTACTTCAACCTGCACATAAGCATCATCGGTATTCTACACACTCCTTAACGTCTGCGGAAACCCATGAAGAAAATTTCCGTTCCACTTAAAGCTTCTTTTATTGAGCAAGTACCCCATAAACGGTCACGCCACTCACGCAAATGATCAGCACCAAAATAGCCTCTAAAATCAAATTGCCACAATCTACTAGTTTACTTATAATGCAAACTTGTGAATGGAATTGAACAGTGAGCGTACAATGATCAACGGTCAGAGGTACGCGATAAATACATAATAATTATGAGAAATTACAATTTAGAGAGAAATTCAGAGGTGAATACATAGGATACCTAACTTTTATTATTTTATTTTAGAAGTTTACCTTGATCATGTCTTTCCCTTGCCTTATCCAGAGGCGTCTTTCCGTCCTCGTCTCGGAGATCAGCGTTCGCGCCATACCGCAACAGCACCTTAGCTATGGCCGGTCGGCCGAAGCACGCGGCATAGTGGAGAGACGAAGAACGCTGTCCGCGATTAACGTCGGCACCTAGATAAAATCGTTTTTAAATCGAATTGTTGTAGTCTATGGAGTAGGTCTTGAATGTATTACTAGGGCAATATATCATGTTTGTTTTATAAAATAGGAGTCATGCGATGAATATTTAGCCTTCTTATTATGTTGAGGAAGAAAAAGAGGAAATTGTTGGGATATAATTCCGCTGTGTGCATTACATAACCTCAGTGATTAATAATCTTCTTTTTCCTGCCCGTATTCTACTTTAGTCGGGGTCAGCAGAACATGTCTCAGAAAAGAGGTAATAATTACCTTTTTCGCAGAGGAACTCCACCATTTCCTTGGTGCCGAAAGCCGCAGCCCAGTTGAGGAGCGTCTGGCCTACGTCGTCTGTGAAGTTGACGTCGACAGCGCCGCTTGATACTGCAGCCAGCAACGCTTCAGTGTCCTTTCCACGAATGCAATCTGGTGAAAGCGTAATAATTGTAAATTTTGTCTTTTTTAGGGCATCTTTTTAATAACATATGCCCATGAAGAGCACGCCCCCGCGCGGGTCGGACCGCTGAGGAGGTACATCACCTCAAAAGGAGGTAGCCAACGCCACATCAGAAGTGATGACGATCATTATTACTGCAAAACAGACACATTTAGTAGCCTAGGTACACATTGAATTAAAACTCGTTCTGCTTGCTCTCAATAGGTCTGGCTGAGAATCAGTGCTTTTCTTCTCAAGCAAAATATTACACTGAGCCTTTTTGACATACTGTAGCACACAGACATGTTACCATATTTTAATTTTATCATTGTTTGTTTTTTTGGTCAACTATGTTTATATACAACTATGTTTTGTACAATTTTTGTATTTTGTATGTTGCGTCTGAAGTTGTTAATAAATAATTTATCTATCTATCTATCGATAAACTGAAATCGGTTTAAGTACCTATCAGTTGCCTGTGCGATTTATCTCCTCTCGGCGCTGCTGGGGCGCCACTGGAGCCTTCGCCGCAGGCGCCGCTGCTGGGACCGGCCGCCGGAGTACCGTTACGAGATCCACCACTGAAATACACAACACTATTCATTTGATTGGACCTTGTTCAAACTTCTTAGTGAGGCCCTACGTTTCTCGTCATAATATTCAAATTCAATAACTAGCATGGTATAAGTTTCATAAATAGTAAAACAATTGACTCTACCGGAAGTCATATAACAATCTTTCAAGCAATGAGATGTCTCCCCACCACGTCGAGGTACGCACATTAGTGACAGTATAATCTATGCGCGCCAACAATCATAGTAAAGGTAATCTTACGATCAGGATCCTCTCGGACAGCGCGGCAGTATTACAGGCCTTGAACAGGAGAGAACACAACTCAGGACTTACTTTGCAATGCCACCACCTGCTAGAGCAAATAAGTAAGTCCAATAGAGTCACCCTACAATGGATAAAAGGCCACAGCGGATCCAGAGGTAACGACGAAGCTGATTCACTGGCGAGGAAAGGTTCAGAATGGCAACCAGCAGGGCCTGAACCAATAATTCCCCTCCCCTTTAGTCAAGTCCGCTCATGGATCCGTCAACGCACAGCCAAACGACACGAAAAGCACTGGGCAAGTATTCCAGACTCCTCAATCTCAATCGTGACAAACTCCGGAAAGTCGTCGGTATTGTCACGGGACACTGCATGCTAAACAAACACCTATTTAATTTGGGTATCACGGACAGCCCCCTTTGGAGAGGGTGCATGAATGCAGAGGAGACGGCAGCGCATGTGCTTGTAGATTGCGACAGCGTGGCTTCTCAAAGACTGCATCACCTTGGGACACCGAGGACGCCTAGGGAGGCATGCACCGGCATCAGCGAGCTGCTGGCCTTCCTGGAGGACATCGGGTGGTTAGACTAGCAGCCCCCCCACCCGACACGCAAAAAAGGCCCACCGGCGGCCAAGTTGCGGAAACCAGTCCAGAAACAAGTAACAAGTAGGTAATCTTACGTCTGTATAGCATGTCTTCCTTCGCACAACAATACAAGCAGCAAGTCCACAAGGCGCATGCACTCGAGGCACCAGCGCTCGTCGGCTTGCACCGCCGCCTCCACGGCTGAACACAGCTCGGCCCGAACTAGGTCCTGTGAAACAATACATTCAAATGTTCACACTGGTACTAACTATTTAAACAGATAATTAGGTACTTGATCTAAGTACCTAATTATCTGTTTAAATAGTTCACACTGGTACTAAGATCACATACTATTTGTTTACATAACAGGGCTACTTAGTCAACTATAATCGTCATACCACCACCACTGAACAGGCCTTTCAGCGTTATTCATTACGCTAATTTTAGCGTGAATAATGCCTTTTCAAAGAGTTACTACAATGTCGTCAGTCCTTCGAGTGGGAGATCAATCCTCCATTTTGCATTTAATCTCAGTCGAGAACCATTACTCTCTAGCCATTATCGGTTTGCGAGCTATATAGACTGCCCAATGCCTTGCTAGTTCTGAGGGCTTTGTTAGCCACACACACTGGTTGGCCCAGTGGGTTGGCCTCCATAAAGGAGGGGCGTTACTCAAAAGTGTTTACTTACATGGGTAATCTGAGCAGATCCACGGCAGAGAGTAGACAATAGACTGACAGTGGTGGAAACTGAAGGGGCCAGACATTTGTCGTCGCCGGTTTCAGTGCTGCCCAGACGGCGAATCAATTCTTCAATTAGACCTGAAATGGTATTCATGTCATAATGTTATCTATACATAACAATATTATTAACGTGACAGTTTGGATGATTCACGATAATACTACTGAATGGATTGGATTGAAATTGGATCTATACTATAGCATAGATGGAAGTGCTAGGACATAACATAAGTCGCTTGTTATCTAGCATAAACGTGTACAAAGCTGTGGGCGTAAGCTATCACTTCTTGAATATAATCAATTTGATGAAGAAATATTTCAAGAAAATGGTCAGCAATTATCATTTGTAAACCTAGCTGTAAGTTTCTCCAAAATTTTGAAAAAAAATAAAAAAAAATATCCTTATAAACAAATTGCACCTGACAAGCATGCTGAATAGTTGTGATTTAACACAATCATTTGTCTAGTTACGTCAATTTGATATCCAATGGTGGATAGTTACATGCCTGATTACTTACCATGCTCAGCTAGTGGCACAGGGTCCGCGTGGGCTCGCGCGAATCTGTCGGCGAGCGAGGCGAAGCAGCGTAGGGCTGCATCGGCCACGCGAGCGTCGCTGTGACGTAGCAGGGCTGATAGAGAGGATACTGCATCCCCGACACGAGCATCACCTGGCTCCATCTTTCCACATACCCTGTTATTACACATCATTATAAATCTTATGGTTAAAGATATTTATTTCTCAAATAACATAGTTCTCTTAAATCTTAGAAAGAAGCCAATCATGCAGAAGACAAAGGGTGATAATGCATTATGATCCAATTTAATTGGTTGATTTCACTCCTCTCTGCTAAAGTATACATATATATCATATTTGAGAAGATTATCTAAGTATGCTTTACTATAACAAGGATATCAAATTACAGAGGATGTTTATACCCAACAGAGGAAGCTAAATGGATCAATTGATGGTACCTGGAAACAACAGCCATAGCTGAATGGAGAGTGTCCTTGTGAACGGATGTTCCATGGTGGGTTATAAAATGCAGCACAGATGGTAGACCGCCACCTTCCCATACTGCACCAGCCTCCCGTGTGCATACCAACTCCAAAACCTATTACAATAATAAAGTATATAAAATTTCTGCACATAATCACAAGGTTGATTATGAGCTGGTGTAATTCAATTCAATCTCATCATTAGTCAGTATATCACTCATTGATTACCTATTGAATTTCATCAAACAATAAAATATCAACATACAATCAAACTAGCTCATAAAAACAAAATAGGCTGTCTGCATTTTTTGTTCAAGGCCAGAGAAAGTTGATATAGAACTTACTTTGATGCACTGCTCAGCTAAATCCTTGCTTGTGCGGTTGTTAGGATCAACAGTGAACAATCTGCTGCAAATTGCTTTTACCGCTCCATCAATAGCCACAATTCTCCTAGTGCATTCAGCTGTGAATAAAGTCATTATAAATTTATGCTTTAAATAAGGCTCAAATTATTGAAATAAAGGTATGGTTCAGTATGAAAATACACAGTAGTACAGACCAGAAACATCTAAGTAGTATGTGATGGCTCTTGCTGTCACTTCTAAAACATTATCAGGGGCATACTCATCAAGGAATATCTTGCATAGAGCCGGCAAGAATGTTCTGGGTGGACAGCTGAAAGTTTAAAAACATACAAGGAATGTTACTTTCTTTTTATTTATAATACAACAAAACAAACAGACTTCTGTGACTTTCTTGTTGATGATCAACTTCTGAATTCTTTCTATAATTTCTTCTAAAGCAAACCATGGTTGAACCTTACCTTTCAAAGCACCTATCAACATTATCAGACATGAGGAGCAGCATACACAGTTGTTCAAGGGCAATAAGCTGCATGTCACGCTCATCGCCCTGCCCTGTTAATAGCCACTCTAGAAGAGTTTCCGGATCGACTTCCGCCATCTATAACAAAAAAGAACATTATCGTTTTTAATTATTAGAACAATAGTTTTGATTTGTGTAGCTCAATGCACTCATTTTTAGACTGATAAACCAGTAGAATAACTATGTGTTGTAACACATGTGTAGGTCCATCAGGTATACCTGACTCACTTATATTTGATTTTGGTCATGAATTGACTCATAAAATGAGAAAAAATAAATATTGTACCTTTGCTGATATTGTGGTGCAACTGACCTATAAAAGAAATAATTAATTTCAACAGTTTCTATAATAGACTTCAGAACATTCATTGACCCACTTTAGATGATGTTTAAGTGAACTATTTGTTAATCAACAAGGAAATTATATTCTAACATCCTGTAAAAACAATGTGCTATGAAATCAAACTAGAGTTCATACACATGATGGAGAAATTGACAGAGGTTATTGAAAATATGGGGGACAGGAGGTATGGAAAAAAAATTATATTATGATAGGTTTTTACTAAGTGGGTTATGGCTGAAACAACAATGTAGGTAGGTACTTTTAGTACTGAGCAGTGAGCACCTTTCTCTTCCTGGTTGTAGGAGAAACGCAAGTGACGACTGAGAATACCGATTATAGTAACTGTATGTCCTATAGTAATATGTGGACTATTGAAGCTGCTAAATTTGACTAATAACACCGTTTTTCGAAGTATCTAAATAACAACAAATAAATACATAGAAATTTGAGGGCAACTGTGAAGGTTACAATATAACTTACCACTTGAAGGTAATACAGTTAAATCATCGATATATTTCACTAAACACGTTCTAGCTAAAATAAAATAATATCTACAAACACTCAAGTTTTAGCTAAAACGCAATTTCACAATGATTTTCAATGGAACAAAACCTTTTTGGCATACCAAAAAATCGAACGTAATGTTACCAACTTGACTTGACTTGAAAATAATGTTCGTTCATTCATCCATCATGAACGTTGGTCTTGTTCGTATAAGCTTTACATCACACCACACTCGCGCGCGACTATAGCGCGAAGTCGCAAACCATGTGCGTGGATTGTGGCGACAAATAATTATTTGCTACCGTTCGAAAGTACTTATAGTAATTCGAGTCGATTGTCTGTTCATAGTGTGCGGTACAGGGCGTTACTGGCATGTCAGCTCGGATCAAGACGAGTGATACATAAAAAAAAAATTAATAGGTCCCGTAAACGTGCTCCAAAAATAAAATCTGTGCCCATTAAGGTTTCAGATTAAGTACATAATAATTATGTTCAGATCGAGTAAGACCCTACTATAGGTATGACTGTAGGCTCTATAATACTTTTAATCAGCACTCAACGGTACCATGGTACTTTGTAGGCTCGCATTCGAGGGTATGTCCACAAAATTAATAAAATTTGTGAAACTTAGACAAGGTGGTTGACGTTGATAGTAAAATTGTGACAATGACAATACCCAACAGCTAGCAGCTAAATGAAAAAAAAAAGAATGTTCTCCGGACTTCGTTTCATGTGGTCTTTGCTTGCTTTGCCGTGCGAAATAGAATACAATACAATAATTACTATGGTCCTTGCTTGCTTGCTTGTTTCATTTAATTCATTCTTACAAAATTAGTTTATTGATTGAATTACGTCTTCACCAATTTTTTGTGTAATAAAAATGCCATGCAATGCAAAGCCGGTTTGTTTCATGTGCTGCATTGCATCGTAACAAATTCATAGCAGCTATTTAAAGTTGTAACTTCGATTATAATAAATTATTGATTTCCGTGCGTAAGTAGAGTAAGCAAGCAGTCCTCCATCCTCCCTCTTCAACAAGAGCAAGCTTTTGTAGCGAAGGAAGGATCCGCTAAAACTAAATCATGGATCAGCATAGAAAAATGACTATGATGCCCAGAGATAAGAAAGATCTTGACTATCCCGTTGAATTGGAGACGCAATTCATTTTGAGAATGCCAGAAGAACCAGCGAAAAGTTTGAGAGAAGTTTTGAGGTTGGGAGAGAATTTCAAGAACCGCCTTTCAATCCAAATGGAAAATGATATGCGTCATGGTGAAGTTCGCTTTGATGACTGGTTACTGCATGCTAAAGTAGTAGACCTTCCAACTGTTGTAGAATCATTGAAAACAGTTGATAGAAAAAGTGTTTACAAATCTGCTGATATTTGTCAAATGATGATTTGCAAGCCTGAAATTGATCCAGTGTCTACAGAGGACGAATCACCAGTAAAAAATAAGAAAAAAGATCCATTTAAGGTAGACAAAAAGTTTTTGTTTCCTCATGGCATCACACCTCCAACTAAGAATGTTAGAAAAAGGCGTTTTAGGAAAACCTTAAAAAAGAAAAGCGTGGAAGCTCCTGAAATCGAAAAAGAAGTAAAGAGACTCTTGAGAGCAGATAATGAGGCAGTTAGCATGACATGGGAGATTATCGAAGAAGTTGCCAAAGATGAAGAACCTGGTATTGATTCCAAACAAAATGTGTCTATCAAACCAGAAAAAATCAAGACTAAAAAGGAGCATGTCAAGGCTGAGGGTGCAAAGCAATCTTCTTCTAAAGTGGAGGACATATTTGGTGGCACTTTAAGTGACAGTGACTTGGAGGATGAGAATATTAATGTGGACATTGAAGACAGTAGAACATCCACATTTGATGATACCTATTTTGAGACTTCCATGCAAGCCCCAGGAGACTATAATAAGAAAATACTTGATACAGAATTTAACCCTGATATGTTCTTCTCACCCTCTTCCATGGCAAAGGCTCCAGAAGCTGGTCCTTCCAAAGGCAGGAAGAAGCAACCTAAGCCCTCAACATCTTCAGCCAATCCATTCTCTCTCAATGAGTATACTAATCCAGCTGATGTTGGTTTCAAGTTGCAGCAGCTTTCTATAGAACTGGAAGAGCTGAAACAGAGGAAGCAGAAGACGCAACAAGAAATAGCCGGGCTGGAAAACATGACTCTCAGGCACCGGTTCCAAGAGATACTTTATGCCATCAACAAAGATATTGCTTTCAAAGAAATTGAATATCAGAGGCTTATGTCACTTAAGTGAAGAAAATGCTAGCTGCCATCATAATTATTTTCTTAGCATTAAATTTAATCTTAAAAATTTGCCTACTTAGCTTGATACTTCAGTATGGATGTAAGCGGGTTAACTATGAACCTTATTTGTGTTAGAAGAACACCACCAATTCATCCCTCAACAAGGGAACAGAACCGCACTCACTCTGAAGAAGTTAGCCTATATCTGTAATGAATTTATCAAACTGCGATAGTTTATATAGTAAAATAGCTTGAAATTTTTAAAATGTGTGTTATTATATTGTAGGATGTTCCTGAATTGAAGGTCAAGTGTGAACATAGCTAAGTCAGCTTTTAATGTAGTTTGTGCTTATTCTTAATTCTAATTATCTACCATGAGTACCATGTGTGTAAGTTAAGAATTTATGTGTATTTATTTTATTCTGTATTACCTGACATGCTTTATTATTGTAGGTACCAATTATTATATTGGTATTTTAGTTGATATAAATTGTATTCAAGTTACCAAATAAATATAATGTGAAATAACTAATAAACATATATAATAATAAATATTAATCTCAATCATTTTGCAAAGTTTCATACGGATTTAAAAAAAACTAAGATATAGAAAAGCCCTAATAAACAAATTGCCAAGCCAATAAGACGCTATCAGGGGGAGGCCTGCATCCAGCATTGGACCAATATAGGCTGTTAAGGTTGAGAAAGGTAAAACATAGTTATCCCTATCAGCCTAACATTTAAATGTGCATGCCTCTACGAGGCAGAATGTATTGGAAATACTATTATTATTAAGAGCTTTTGTACCTACATTCCAGCAAATAAATGATTTGATTTAATCAGTTAACACTTCTCGACACAGTAAGTAATTGATAATTATTTTTCTCAAATAATCTTTAATTTCCAGTAAAAAATAACTTGTTCTTTAATATTTTCAGAGGCTCATAGATGGACGTTTGGTTGGTGTGATCAATGTCCTGTATGTAGACACCACAGAAATGCCTTTCCGAGTTAAACAAACACCGTGGTTGTGCTCGGAGCTAAATGGTCAGTAAGTACTTTTACCTCATCATCATCATTCCAGAATATCTGATTAACCCTGGCTTTGGTGCCCTTGATGCCTCTAGATATACCTACGGGTGGGTTTGATGGGAATTTGGGGAAGATGTGAATACAAACCTAATAAAATAACATTCCAAATTAGGAAAAAAAAAACGATAGATATGCAGTTTATTTTCCTTATAATTTATACTCCGATTTAGAATCAAATATATTTTATGACAACAAAGACATGAATGAAAAAATTATATACGTAGGTAATTGTTACCTTATTAGTTACTAGTTGCGCCCCGCGGTTTCACCCGCGTGGTGATAGATATTTTGGATAATATACAATATATCTTTATAAATTGTAGCCTTTGTGTTATTTTGATGTATAAGCTATATTATTGTGAAGTTTCATCAAAATCCATTCAGTAGTTTTTGCGTGAAAGAGTAACAAACATCCATCCATACTTACAAACATTCGCGTTTATAATATTAGTAGGATTACATAACACATGTCATGTTTTAGCCAAATAAAAAAATCGTTATCTTAAAACTTAACACAACTGAAAACAATAACAGAAAAAACAAGGATCCAGCAAGTTTAAAACTTAGAATTAAAACACAAACTTGAAAGAAAAATGTTAAAACTTGAATTCAAACACGAACGAGAATCAATTAAATGAGAAAGCTTTTAAAACCAGTCATTGTTAATTTTATTTTATTTTTTATTTAATTTCAAAATTTTGGGAAAACTTACAGCTAGTTCTTAAAAATAGTTATTTTCTTAGTACATGCCGGTAAATACCAGCGCATGTGTGCTGAAGGCCAATTAAAAAGTTTCCGCTGATATGTTACTTAAAAAGACTAATAAATGACGAACAGTAAAAGTAGACGACTTCAATAAAATTAGAAGAAAAATGAAATACACAACAAAAGACGATAGGTATTAAATTTAGTTATTTTAAAAAGAATTCATCGCTAAGCAAGCGTTTGAGCTTACTTGCAGATGTGTTAAATAAATCTATTTCATTGTTTTTGTTGACCAATGAGTTGAACGATTTGCTAGCGCGTATGAAGAATGCGTTTTGTCTATAATTAGTTTTTACTATGGATTTTATTACGAGTATATGATGACCACTGCACATTTTGCAGACGACATATCGCTATCAGTTGAAACGTATTTAAAGATGTTTATTTCTCATTAAACATTGATAATAATGTAGGTAGGTACCTAGGAAAACTATCTCTATAAACACCTTGACATGAATCTGCATAGATATCTAGTCGACTGGCTTAAAGATCAGATGAGAATATTAACCTACAACTTAACTTGCATAAAACAAAGCTCATACAATACAATTCCAATAAATCCCCAATTTTTTTATTTTTTTTACCTTATCACTGGATTGAACTACACAAACCGCAGGTCATCTGTAATGAAAGGCATTACTATAAGAGAATGTTTCGGGAAGCGATTGAAATTAAGAAATATCCTAATTTCAATCGTGAAGACGGGTTCAAACTCTCTGCCTCGTGGAATCCAGTGATAGCAAAGTGTAGTCGTCGTAACCCGGTCTCTCATTGCGTCGCGGACACTGTTAGTGTTGTGTGTCGTCCGAGTGTGCAGATGGACATTCCTACTATTGAAAATGAAATGAGGGTAGTTTCAAATAAACTAGCCCCCGTTTCGCTGAGGCGGTAACTCCAGTACTCCAGTCATCCCGTGACCACGACAGAGTGTAAACCTGTTGAAACGTCGGGAAAAAAGGTAAATAAACGCGATAAATACCCGTTGTATTAATACTTATAATTAAATCCCCAAAATTTACTCTTTTCATCACATAGTAGAATACTTAAAATCTAAAGTCAAATACTACCCACTTCTATCCGGGGTCACGTTACCTAATGCTTGTATTATGTAGGTACCTTATTTGTATGTACAACATGATCGCAAATTAAAATGTTAAAACTTGATCTGAGCAAAAAAGTATAAAGATATTAAAAACAATTTGAATTCATTGATAGCGAAAAATAGCGTTAATTTTAATGATACCTTTCTACCACTTGACGCTAGTTAGCTTAAGAAGCCTGAATTTAACAACAATTCGATAAAAAAATTGGAAACTATTGAAAAAAATCCCTTTTTGATAAATTGACCCCTGCTCACACGACTCTTGCACGACTTGTCCTCTTATGGTTTTATTGGGACAAATCGATTTAGTATAGGTAATACTTTTGGCCTTCTTAATTGGAAAATATTATCCTTAGATTGTAAGTATATACTATATATCAGAAAGTAAACAAAAATTTCTATATTAACTAGAGACCAGCAGATAACCTGTAGCCAAGGTGCCTATTTAATAGAGGACGGTCACTAGGTCACTGTCAGTTTAATATTATGTGGGCTGTGATACTCTTGTGTGTGGTAGCTGTTGTTACTGGGTTAGTTTACTATTCGATTTTATCTATACATATATACCATACCATTATTTTCATATAATTAATTTTTGGCACCAATAATCATAATGTTGATTATAGGTGTTTAGAGTAAACATTCTTGTAAAATTTTTGTAACTTAAAAATATGTTTTTAACTTTATAGATGCTGTATGTAAACCAGTAACTTATGTTCTCTACTCTAAGTTCAAAGTCTTTTTTGTTATATTATTTTATTGTCTATCGGTGAAAACCTTCAATAAACTTTTTAGTAGATATTCATCAATTTGTTACTTGTTAGTCTGATATAATATAATTGTAACTAGTTATAAGTCTATCCTTCAAATAAATATAAATAAATACCTAAATTTATTCAGTAAGTCCCGCACCATCTCTACAACTTTTTAAACTTTCGCGATTTGTTGACATATTAAAGATTAGATTTATCGCAGGCGAAAATAAAACAAAAGGTACGCGGCAAATACCGGATAAATTAATCTTACATCTCTCTCTATCTTTCTTATTGAGGTTAAGTAGGTATATAAATTATAGTATTTCTATTTATCCATCCATAAACCGGTTCCCATGGGATAGAAATAGGTTTTAAGCGTTTCCATAGAAACAACGCGTGCGATGCCGCGGACAGAAACTAGCTTAATCATAAATTACAAATAAAGAACACACAAATACTCGTACAAAACGATCGATTCACTATAATATCTTGAATAATACCTAAGTAAATTTATCTAATAGTGATATCATTAAATTCTGACCTTTCAGGGTCTTGATCTTGGTCTTGGGCATCGTTAGATCTTAAAAACATTTTGGTTGACTATTTACTACTTATTCCGTAAACACTTCATCATGTGACTCTTTCTTACAACCGTGTAGGTGAAATTATCTGCCCGTTAGTTTTTTGCCTATCGTCGTCGTCGTCCGCGTCGTCGTGGGGGGCAGAAGCTAGTAAGCTATAAATTATGCATTAACCTTGTTTACAAGTTTCGATCGTATTCGTTTTCACCTTTTGTGGTACGAACGAAATTGAATAATTATTAACATTAATTTATATTAAACTACTTTCTACACGAGGCTTCGCAATCGTTTTTTCTATGGAAACGTTTAAAACCTATTTATATCCCATAGGAACTGGTTATTATGGGTTATAACGTAGACTTGGTTTTATTCCAGGCCTAGAACAACATCTATCCAATTTTCAGCCCGCACGATTCATTCAGTAGTTTTTTATGAAAAAGTACCCAACAAACATTCAGCCACCCATCGAAACTGAACAATTATAAATAAATAAATAATGCTGGACAATTCACACAGCATTATCTAGCCCCATGGTAAGCAAAGCTTGTGTTATGGGTACTAGATAACTAATATACATAATACAATACATTACATCGAATAGCCCACCGCGCCACATCGGTCGTGAATTATCTAATAAACATCTATTTTAAATAACATTCATTTACAGTAAAGAAGGAATAGCAAACTGTTTTATTTAAAAAACAACAAATTTAATAATATATAATAAGTCCGATGTGGCGCGGTGGGCGAAGGTCCGCCTGCGACGCAGGAGGTTGCGGGTTCGATTCCCGCCTCGGAACAATTGTGTGTACGATCTGCAGATATTTGTTCCGGGTGTTCTGGTTGTTTTCTATGTATAATAAAAAAAATATCTATGTAATGTATATTGTATTATGTATATCAGTTATCTAGTACCCATAACACAAGCTCTGCTTACCATGGGGCTAGGTAATGCTGTGTGAATTGTCCAGAATTATTTATTTTTTTATTTATTATTTAATAAAAAAAATACGAGACTTGGAACCTGCCAGGGGCCTAATTCCACTATTTTTAAAACAAACACGACTATGGCTCCATACAATTGTCATAGCTATTGTGTCTTACGTTTATAAGGTATCCTACTAAATTGTGACAGCTGTCTCAATCGCTTACTATTGTATTGCTATTGAGTAGTATGGTAGGTGTTGCCGTATACATCATAAAATAAATATGAAATGGCGGACCAAATATTTATGAATCCGTGCACTCATAATTAAGGGTTTATAGGTATCTAACAAATCAAATTATTACTGCAATTGCGTAAAAGTCTATTTACATCGCTCACAAATACTTACAACGCAACAAAATCACGATTTTAATAAAATTTGTGAGTAGTAAGCATAGATAAAAGAGTTTCAAGTTGTCAATGTAAACGTCATATAGCAACTCATGTCAAAGTTACTCGTATTCAAGAAAGAAAATATTTTGTTATTTATGTTTGATTTTTCGTGATTTCCCACACAAAATCAATGGATAATGGTACTGCTGAAACAAATTAAGGCCCTCCTTGACTACCACCGATATTTGGCGCTAGGGCATTAATCTAGAATGCCTTATCTTATCCTAGAGCTATCTCGAAGGAAGTGGAACGATCTCATAAAGAAATGGTATTAGCTCAGACTCGCCATCAAAAACGGGAGACGAGTGGAGATTGGTAAGAAATGCAACTACTATTCTTACCTACTTCATTTTTTATCGCAAACAAGTACAGAGAGCCCATAATACCATGTAGTTGCTTAGATAGTTTCACACTTTTACAAGCATAAACTAGTACCTACTAATTTTTATTATTATTGTTATATTAGCCCGCAGTGTCCCACTGCAGAGCAAAGGCCTCCCCCCCCCCTTCTTCCACTCATCTCGGTCCTCAGTAAGGAGAACCCACTCTTTGTTGTATAGGTCTACCTACTAATACCTAATAATAATCTACCGTTCTTTTTCAGTACTACAATGAATACAAAATATGAAAATGTATGCTGTCGTCGCTTCATTGTTGCAACTACAAAGATTTACATGGTCTGCGGAGCATTATTTTTCCCACTCAATCTTTGTGTCTTTCCAACACAATTATAACCTACCTATGTAAAACAATTAGACAAGTGTTTAGCTTAGAGCGCTTTTGATTAGTTTAAGTGTTGTTTTAATTAGCATAAGTGTACATACATTATTATATTAATGAATAAAAAATGTGTATATAAAAAATGGTATTTATTTTTACTCTAAACCTGCAGATTCTTGGATACTCAGTAGAATACAAGATTTTTTATGCCAACATAGACATTTTTGAATGAAAAGTTATAATAACTGATAGCAATAACAGAAAACAATGTGGTAACAGCTTATCTTTAAAAACTAAAACACAAACTACAACAATGCATAATCTCACATGTGGAGTTAAAAGTGTTTAAATGAATTTATTAATACTATTTACATTATCATCATGATAGCCATTATCTTGTCGACATGGCTGATTCCATGCCTTGCCACTATTTGCCAACGACAGCTTGCTGCATTGCTCGACCGGCTAGAAGTTTTGGTTTGACTCTACAACAACAGCTTTCAGCGCTGGCTTTCAATTCTTCTGCAATCTGTAGAAAATTATAACAATGAATGTATATACATTATGTATAATTAGGGTTCAGGTACAACAAAGACTAAACAGCTAAGCTAGCTTCTGTTTTAATCATGACAATATGGTAAGTAAAAGGTCTCGAGTTTAAGGGAGACAGACACTTATCTGATTTCGACAGTTTCTAATCTATATATAGGTATCATATTCATGAACTCACTTGCTCTTTAATTTGTTGCTTTGATCTCTTCGTGTTGGCAAAGGAACATATATATGGGATAGACCAAAATAAGTGCCACCAACACCTCCCTCACACCTCTGGAAACAGCGGGCGCGTATGAGCGACAAATGCCAGTGTAGTCAATATCTGCAAAATAAATTGATTTAAATAGTAGGTACTATCTAGTTACATAAAATAAACATTATAAAGCTTAGGCAAGAGGGAATTTGATCAACAAAGATAGTTTGTTTTACTTACATTGGTCATTATGGAAATGCCATCAGGATCAGTACGGCCGGCGTTCCTTACGAATATGAGGATTGAGATATTCCGCTTATGTTTTGACTGTCCCCTTGATAAGACGATAGGTTTTGTAAATTCCTTGTCCTGCAATGCAAGGGGTCCAGCGTCTTTCGCAGAAGAGCTCTAGATCGTCGCCGGTTTTGACGCTCTAACAGCCGGCGAGAGTTTATAATGAGTTGCAGACGCGCTCGAATTAGGAAACTCATTGAACTTTTTATTATTTCACTATTATTTCACAAGCACAATAGCACCGAGAGCTACCTTTGTTCAATCGTCCATAATCTCGTCAAAATCTCTAACCATAGACTAAATTAGCCGTCAAAATAACAATAGAATTCCATGTTTGCGCCTATCGCAAGCGATACAATTGAGACTGTGATTAGTTGAATGCGACAACTTGTCACAATTGTAAGTTTCATAGATACGACCACGATACAACTGAGACTGAGAAAGATTGTGCTTGTAGGATACCAATAGGTGTCAATAGTGGCGATTTAGACGCGATACTACTGTCATTGTGAGGAGATTGTGTTAGTGGAATTAGGCCCCAGGGGGCAGGTAACGGGGTCGGCTACGGTGTGAACGCCACTGCCTAAAAATGCTATTGACCGCAGATGGCCATGACAGCGATACCGGACTTTAACGATTGGGGGATATAAATACATATTATCTAGTCCATATTAAATAACATACCTACATATTCCGTGATCGTTTCTTTCCCGAGATAATGCATGTACGGTATCAGCCGCTGTACTCAATTCTACGCTCCCTTACATATACAGTTCGATAGAGAATTAAAAACTGAGTAAAACTGCATTATTAACTTAATTTTGATAAAATGTCCTTTACGCCCTTTGAGCCCAGATATATCGATACGTTCTTAGACACATGACTTGTAATGTTTCAGGTCGCCATTGGCGAGCGTGGAGTACGATGTGATCGTGGTGGGCCAGGGTCCATCAGGCATCATGGCGGCTGCTACGCTGACGAAGGCCGGCAAACGTGTGCTGGCGCTTGAAGCCCAGGATAGGATAGGGGGCCGGGTTTGCACCGTTCCCATTGGAGACACCACTGTCGAGCTGGGCGCTGAATGGTCAGTTAATCATCAACCCGCAATTTTTTTAAATTATTTAATTTGCAGTGGTTCGAATTCGAAAATTCTGTTTTTTTTATTAGTGTGTGCTAGTATTTAGGTTCTTATAATTTTCTGACAAATTGTTCTTATTTCAGGATCCACGGTACTGAGAACAGCCTTTCATATCAATTAGGGATCCAGAACAACGTAACATTGGTGCCACAAGGATTATCTTCCAGCGTATGTAGACTGTGCCTATATTTGAATTTATGCTTTCCGCCGTGTGATTACGGTTTAAAATACCGCGGGTCGAGCGTGAATTGGATGATCAATTGAAGTTCCGACCTCATAAGTAATAAACTGCTTTTCACACTCTGCTTGTAAAACGCACTTTATAGGTCTAGGTCATGTAGTCCAAATCGAAGCATATGAAAATAGGCCTGTTAGCTAAAAAGGAGAAGGTTTTACAAAATTAAAAAAAAAAATATAGATATTTTAGTTCAAGTCTCCTTGGTATAATTTTTTTTAGGTTATAAATTCAAACTCAAACATTTCTGGGGATTAAGGAGATAGAAATAGGAACATCAAAATATGTGTGAAATGTATACCAAGAAGATTCGTACATTAGATTTTGTTCGAAATTCGAACTAACCTCTATTTAAAAGGCGGAATAAAAAAATCCGCGAATTACGCTTAAACTAGGTAGCCCTTTTTACTCGCAGAATGTGTGAAAAGTCAAGTATTCTTACGGTTTTCTTCTACGTTCATCATTCGTACCGCGCCGGATTGCTTGAACGCTCTCAGCTACTGTATTCCCGGTCAATTACCAACTGGGTCTATTCAAGACAATACTGAATAGGTTTCTTCTAAACCATCGTGATAAATCTTCGGCCACATCTTCACTTTCTTTCTCGTGCACAAAACTACCTGATCTTCGTCTTGGGCGTGATTAAATTCCTATCGCACTCAGAATTCTAGTAATTACGTTGCGCTGCTCGGGTTTCAATGACATCCGCGCAAAGCCTTACGAAGTTTTGTGTCCTGGATGCTTAATTAACTATTATTTTATTTACAGTTACACCGATCAGACGGCAGTAAAATGGATGGTGTGATGCTCGAAGATCTTGTGAACTACACAATGAATATTTCCGACGAAACGATTGAAGTAGCAGACTCAATAGGGCATTACGTAACTGAGAGGTAGGTTGACCGAACTAGGCACCACTTTTTCCTGAAAAAATCTGGTTTTTACTATTTTCAAGGTTGGTTCTACAAGTAATTTAGATAGCATAAAATAATTTTGCGCTCATTGATGAGCAAATGGCTTATAATTTGCAAACATCTTAAAGTACCTTTCTTATGCTTAGATAAGCTGTTTCTGCCCTGGGCAATTCTATAATTTCCCTCGATGCAACGTGCCTAAGAGAGCTCGTAGGTGTGAATCAACGTCAACGTCCTCTCATTCCTCCTACCTAGGCTCTTCAAGTCAGAATAATAGTTGCCGGCAAATATCATGTCTTGTGACGGGCAGCGAGGATAAGAAGTTTGTCGCAGGTACACTCACGGGTATAATTAATATGCCATCGTCGTCGTCGACAACGAAACAGACGAAAGATGTAGGTGGTACTACTTCATATAGCTCTGTCTCGCTCTTTCAAAGTTGGAAACAACACTTTAAATGAATAATCGACGCGACGACTGTCCTGACGGTCCACCAATTATCTATGAGATAAGAGAGAGAGAGAAAAGCTCTCTCATAATCTTTGTCTCGCCAGAGGACAAGAAGAAAGACGGTAATTATACCAACTTTTTTAAAATTACTTATGTTATGTCGCATAGGTATGCTAGGTACCTACCTACGTATTATATTTACCTATTATGTAGTTATATTTTGTTGTTTTAGGATACGAGAATATATTAAGAACAAGTACCCAGAACAAGGAAACGATACAGACTTTGTTGAAAATTTCCTTATAATGATGAATGAAATTATAAACAACTACCAAGCTTCGAACAGCTGGTACGATATCAGCACCATATCCCATTATGAGGAATTGGGAGGCAACCAGCAAGTCAGCTGGGGCAAGCAGGGGTACAAGACTTTGTTTGATATCATTTTGGTAAGTAAGTGGGTAAAGTACTTTTTAAATTACAATAGAATAGAAACCATTTCAAATGCTTTTTATCTTCACAGAATCCTCACAGAATCTGCAGGATTTTGTGTTGCATAGCCCTAATTTGGGGCGACAGTGTCCAGTAAAGGCTCTTGTTATATTGCTAAGGTTGTCGCTGCTTAGTGCTAGGATTTGGTTAGTGTACCGTTTATCAAACGATTTTGTAACATATAGTAATGTTAATATTAATCTAACTATAGGTAACCTAAAAGCACCCATTTCCCAAAAGATATCAAATTAATTTGATCTGATAATCTGTTTTCAGAACAAATACAAGGGTGGGCCAGGACTACCGACATTGACAGTGAAGTTAAAAACAGAGGTTGTCCAAATCAAATGGCCTAAGGATTCCTCGGGATCTGTGGAGGTGACCACTAAGGTATTATTTAATGATTTTGCTTTACTTTGTTTTTGTTGGATTAAGGTCCATCTGCGGCGCAAGAGGTAGCGGGTTCGATTCCCGCCGTAGGAAAATCATTTCTTTTTTCAAATTTTTTTTCCGGGTTTGGGTGGTTCTATAAATAAAACTCAAATATGTTGACGTAAGGTAGATGATTTTATTAATTGTCTAGCATTATTTAATAATCCAGCATACATTATTCATGGTGGATTGGATAGATCTTACGAAAGTTTAGGTAGACACAGCGAGTAAAATTCAACTGCATATAATGTTGATAATAATTTTGAAAGGTATATTATGAATATCCGACCCTATCAGGGCACGCGGCAGCGTGACCAAGCCAAGTTCAAGTAAAGGAACGCGCCGAGTGTATCATTACACGAACCACTTGGTGCCACTTTTGACCCTTCTATAACTCAAAACCTCTTTAACGTAAAAACATAAAACTACGTGTGTTGAATTATATCCATAAGGACATGTAGAAGCCCAAATTTCATGAAGCTAGCTCAAACGGTTACAAAGATATGAAGGTCGAAAAGTCGTAAAAGTTCACATTGACTGACTGACATACATATAGTACCTAATTCTAACCTACTTCCAGATGACCTAGAAGGATGAAATTTGGAATCCAGCTCGGTAATTGTGTGTAAGCGTAGGAAAAAATCAAAAAATAAAAAAAAGTCAAAAAATAATGGATGTTAGCAACGACGACCTTATGTCAATGAAATAAGGTTTAAATTCGAATAGAATCCGCATTGCATAGAATAAGCAATAGTACTAACGTCTCCGATTGCGCAATAGAATACAGTGTAGTTGTTAGGGACCGGCAAATAATAGATTCTGTTTTCGAAGTAACTACATATTTTTACTACCTCACACTAGATGTCACTAGTGTAGGGGACGTACTAAGACTTATTTTATTCACAAAATTAATTTTCCAGCAAAAATAACTGTTTTGGTTAATTGTTGTCGGTTGGTTGCCCAATCATTTTCTATGGTTGCAAAATGCTTAAAACGAATACCTATATATTTTTCAGCTATTAATTTAATCAGAAGAATAATATGATTATCAGTATTATCAGCAAGAACAAATATTCGTATATTTCGTCGGAGTCCAGTCTTGTCTATTAATTTTTGTGATCCATTGCTGTCTTACATTATCTTGAGATGGAAATCTAGTACATACACAATTTAAAATTGCAATAATAGGTGGGCTTCAATTTCATTAAATTTACTAAACAACTACTATTATAGTAGTTGTCTCACGGAGGGAAAGTACTTTCAATATAGAATATTTATTATAAAACATTCCATAGGTGCATTCCAGACATGCTATGTTTCAACATAGCCGTGGGACATTCAGTAAAATAATTGGATTCTAAATACGGCCCTGGCCCTGTTTTTCTTTATAAGTTAATGGTTGACGATAGATGGCGGCTTGTTTAAAAATGACTATAAAAACTAAAAAATTAAAATTTTGGCGACTAAAAAGTCTTTAGGAACTTAAGTTGAAGTAATTTCAGTACATATGATTATTAAAATATATTAACACTGAGCCCTACGTACCTATAAATGTTTATTTCCCATGATACAAAGTATCGCCATCTATTGTCAAGTAGAATTATATTTGGAAACGCCGAGTCGCAATGGAAATGTTCGAGAACTTTTAAAATATGATGCGGTATTCAGAAAAATCCAAAAAGAATTATATTGGTCAGTTGTGTAGTTGAACAAATTTCAGTACATTTGATTATTAAAATATATTATTACTGAGCCCTACGTAGGTTTATTTCCCATGATACAAAGTGTCGCCATCTATTGTCAAGTAGAATTATATTTGGAAACGCCGAGTCAATACCTGCCTAGTTTTCTTTACAAAAAGTAATGATATCCCACCAAAAACATAAATGTAAAATAGGAGAGCCAAGTTCAATGCAAAAATTATGATTGGCTGTGGGCTTCGCGGCAAAAAGAATTGATATCTGAATGAGTGCCAAGTCAAATCTATGTAGGTTAGATTTGACTTGGCCAGTTTTTATCAGAATTAAAACGTTGAATAACTTTATAAAATGACTGATGTAATGAAAACTGGCCAAGTCAAATCTAACCTACATAGATTTGACTTGGCACTCATTCAGATATCAATTCTTTTTGCCGCGAAGCCCACAGCCAATCATAATTTTTGCATTGAACTTGGCTCTCCTATTTTACATTTATGTTTTTGGTGGGATATACTACAATACAATTCATGCGTTTTCTTTTTATTATTTCAGTTTACTTCTACTCCTAAACTAAACTAAGTTGTCTTTGTTGCAGGATGGCACCGTTTACAAAGCAGAGGCTGTGATTGTGACTGTGTCGCTAGGAGTGCTTAAAGAGAGGTAGGTAGTTTTTTGCTCCCTATTATCTATAGTACTTCGGGAGGTGGAAAAATCCGGCTGATGATGATGATAAATACATAAAAACCTAACACTGGACCATCAACACGGCATCGTCTAGCCAAAAACTATAATCATTAATCGATCCTTATTACCTACACTATCCTAGTAATATTATAAAAGCGAAAGTTTGTGAGGATGTATGTATGTTTGTTGCTCTTTCACGCAAAAACTACTGAAAGGATTTTAATGAAACTTCATCATAGTATAGCTTACTTACACACAATTCATAAAGATATATATTGTATATTATCTAAAATATATATATCACCATGCGGGTGAAACCGCGGGGCGCAGCTAGTAATAATATAGTTATCATTTCATTTCACAGACACTCAACACTCTTCACACCACCCCTTCCCGAAGACAAGACTCATGCAATCGAAGTTATATCGTTTGGCGTTGTAGATAAGGTGACTCTGCGCTTTCCTTACAAATGGATGAATGATACCTGGATGGCGTTCCTATGGAAGACTGAGGACGTCAACAAAGTTCCTGAAAGTGATAAATGGCTAACAAGGAGCGAGGGTGTTAGCATGCCGATGTCTTGCGAGGCTTGTGCCACTTATTGGTTCAATGGGGACCGAGCTAAGTTGGTAAGTTTACCTATGCTACACCTCACCCCAACCCCGTCGGCAAACGTAGTGCAGGACGCCCTGCGACCAGGTGGTATGACGATCTGCGAAACACTGCAGGGAGATGCTGGATGCGTCAAGCTGAAGAAAGGGCGCTATGGTGCTCATTGGGGAGGGCTATGTCCAGCAGTGGACTACTAAAGGCTGATGAGTCCCAACGTGTATTTTTTTTTATTAAATCTCAAACTTCTATGGTTAAGTTTTTTTTTAATGTTTGATACTAAGTTTTGCAGACCAGTGTATTTACCGACCGTTTAAGTTCGAGCGTGTTCGTTAAATCGTGGATGGATACAAAATGTTCATATAATAACCTGTTCATATTCACATCATGCAACTCTGCCATAAAAGTAGGTACTAGGTATCCTTAACAGTTGAGTTTTATTTTTGCAGATTGAAACATTACCGGAAGAGGAATTGAAAACGAAGATTATGAGTGTACTAAGGCAGTTTGTGGGACCTAATGTTACTGTGCCTGACCCAGTCGAGATGATTAGGTAATGATCTAAATAATCTGTCTGCCTCGCACACTCGTAGGTATCTATTATCAATTTATCATTAAGCCATGAAATAATTATATTGAGCAGCGGATTTAAGAGTTAGAGCGAGTACGCGCGTCTCGTGTATCTAGGTATTCCAACGCGTGTTTGGATGTGTACGGATGGATGAGAGCAGATGGTTTTTAAAACGCGCGTTACCAAAGCGTTCTTTTCCAAACACCTATGTAGTGTTAGCTCTCCGTCTAAGACAGAATTTAACCCTTTCAATGCACTCTACGCATTCGCTCTTCTGGAGCTGCGTGGAGTGCGGGCGCCTGCCTTGTGGATCGCACTGCCGCCGGGGCTAGGCAGTAAATGTGTTAAGCCTCTACTATGTCTTCTCGTGCCTACCTACTTCATATGGACAAAAAAATTGACAACAATTACCTACTATGATGTACAGTGTAGAAATAAACTGCACCAGCTAATACCAATTTATTTATTTATCTGCAGGTCGACATGGTATACAAATCCGTTTACCCGCGGCAGTTATTCTTTCGAAGGTCTGCTAACGCCTCAGAACCCAGAAGCAAGGAAGCACCTCAGCAGGCCTCTAGTAGACGCGGCAGGAAAAACGCGCGTTTTGTTCGCCGGAGAAGCGACCAACCACAAACATTTCTCGACCGTGCATGGCGCTTTAGAGACTGGATTAAGAGAGGCTTCTAGGTTGGAAACCTCGGTGGTGGCGATATAGGTAGAATATTGCTAAATAAACTAATAAAACTTAAGATTGTGTTTGTGAAAAGTGTAGTTTTATTTGTCAAACCAACAATTGTACCTAGTAGGTATGTACCTAATTGGCAGAAGTATTTTTGCAGTCGCGCAAAATGCATTGAAATTTATCGAAAGTAACGCAGCAGTAACGAAAAGTCTATAGACTTGCCCACCTATGGGTATCTACTTTGATAGGTAATTTATTTCGTTACATTAGAAAAAAAACCGAAATTCTCAGACTACTTATGAACTCAAAGTGGAGTTGGGCAGGACGCCGCCATGCAAAGTGACGACGACACTGAAAGGGTGGCTGAGACTGGGACTTAGAAATTTTCGATAGGTACCTAAGTACCTAGATTATCCCTACTTATGATCCAAGGAATATCGAAATATATTTGGATTGTCCACCTCTATACACTACGAAGGATGATTGCAATTACGACACGATTATTGTAATTACGGATCCATATACCCCCAAACAGACCCAGTAAAAAAAAGGCGCTTTAGGTATGTCACAGGGAAATAGTTGATCAATTTATTTCTCCCCTAAAAGCCAGTTCATATCACTGTTTATAGTTGTATTTATTCTAATTCAGGTAGGTAGGTACATCAGTTCAGGTAGGTTTTCTGATATGACGACCGATGTGGCGCGGTGAGCGAAGGTCCGCCTGCCACGCAGTTGGGTTCGATTCCCGCCTCGGAACAATTGTGTTTACGATCTGCAGATATTTGTTCTGGTCGTTTTCTATGTATAATAAAAAATATCTATCTATGTAATGTATTGTATTATGTATATCAGTTATCTAGTACCCATAACACAAGCTCTGCTTACCGTGGAGCTAGATAATGCTGTGTGAATTGTCCAGTATTATTTATTTATTATATAGTCTTCATACATTTTATTATTATTATATTCACTAATTTATGTTGCCAATATTATTTGCGTTAATTAATCTATGAAGTCAAACCCTAGAAAGAGAAGGAGTCAAACCATAGTCAAACACATTTATAATAAACGGACAGCGCTGTCTGTTTATAAAGTTAGTTACGCAAAGTTAGCCCTTATAGCGTATCCATAAAGTTTCAATTTCAATTTCAAATTCTTTATTATCAGACAACAAAGGTCCATAAAAAACACATACACAAAACTACAAAAAGGAAAATACAATTACAACGAAGAAAATAAAACCAAAATAACTAAATCTAGATTATAAGTAATTTCACCCAGTGGTGTCGTATTGGACAGTCATATTTACTAGATATTACTTTCAGGATGCTGTTGTTACTATCTGTCACTCTACTCATCAGAGATGCCACTTCGCATAATTGCCGCGAAGCCATCTGTGAATGTATTAGTGAACATCTCAGATGCACTGCAGTAACGAGGCAATATATTATGTATAGTAAGATACTCCTTGATCGTAGTGTTCGTTCGTTCCGTAGAAAGAGTAATGGTTGGTTCGTCCATTTCATTCAGTGTTGACTGTCAAGTGTCAACCAACAGTGTAAACATAACCTCAAATTCGACAGCAAAATTAATATTTTTTTCAAACGCCTTGATTTTATTACAGATACAGAGAGAGTTGTTTAGTTAAGTGAATACGGCTGAAAAAACGTGTTTCAAAAGTCATAATAATGTTTTCTACAAAAGTTGCTAATTTTGTAAGTAGTATGGGCTATGTCTGTAAAATAAAATGTATTGTGTACCGCTGTATATTATTGCGAAAGCTTTTATTTATTACAGGTGAAACTAGTAAACACCAGCAAGCTTCTAAAAGCTAATACCTTGGGGAAAGTGTCAGCTATCCAATGCCAACATAAAAGATTCAAAAGTGATTTGTATGAACCAGATTATCTAATTGTAAGTGCTTACTCCAAGACTTAACACTTTGACTGCCAACGGTGCACTCGTCCGCCCTGGGTGCTGGTGCAATGAAGTTTGGACTTAATATCAAGTTAAACTAAAATAAACTGATACTTACTAGAAAGACATACCATCATATAAGCGTTTTGGTCCACCCAATGGTAGGTTTCTTGTTCGCTTCTTTACTTTATTCTAAAAAGATTGTGAAGTCAACAAAAAATCACTTTAGATGATTCAGATCAATTTATTGAATTTTTTGACATATCCAAGAGTCCTGTAAAGTCTAGAGGAAATAAAGCACTCTGATGTTTGTTTGATAATATGCCTCAATTATTTCATAGAGTATGGAGCCAGACGAGCCGGTATATGACTGCCTGAATCTACAACTGAGAGGCTATGACTACTCTTTGTTGGAATCTGCACAGAGCCAAGTACATAGATATGCTGAAGTCATGGGTCTCCAAGTTGAAGAATGGTAAACACTATGATCTTACATTTCAAACAATATTTATGTATGTTGGTGATCAATGTTGCTGTTAGTCATAAAGTTGATAACCTAAAATAGAACTGAGCCATACATTTAATTTACGGCCTCATGTCAAGCAACCTCTGGGCATAGGCCAATACAGAATGGACCCTACCTAATGCTAAAAGCAAGGTGAAGGCTCGCAAAGAGATGGCTTGAAATCTATTAATCTTCTTGGGCTGTCACAGGACTAAATTGAAGGGAGTGGAAGAAGGAATCCTTTGACCTGCCCAGCAGTACGACAGTAACTTAAAGGCTATGATAATAAATAATATATAATAGTTGTTTACCCCCTTCTATTACTAGCTCATTTGTAAATAATTCAAACATTGTCTAAAATTATTTGTTTGCTTTCAGTTGGGCTACGCCTGCTCAACAATTAAAAGTGCAAAGATACAAGCCAAATGGCACTGTTGTTGATGCTGAATACAAACTTAATGTTTATGAGCGCAATGTACAGGTAAGACCACAATAGGCATGATGCCAGTAAACACAAAGTTACCAAAATTATAGTTTGATTCTGCCATAGACGTGGAGAGATGGGCAGTTAATGAAAGTGCTAACTATGTGTATCCATCCAGAATGTAGAATGTTTGTAAACAGAGCCACTGACAGTTCAATCAGCTGATGTAGGGGTGAAAAACATTTTTTTATTTAGGTCACATCTTGAGCTTTGATGGGGGTGCCTTACTGGGCTGGTGGTATTTGATGTAAATAATTAAATGGCATAAACAAAGCATCCCTGTGAAATCAGTCTACTTTTATCATTACCTATCCTTATAGAATGGAATAAAAGCTAAAGGATTATGAAAAAGACTAAAAATCATTAGACTTTTTGTGCTCTCAAACGATTTTTCACCTGTGCCAACTCAATTAAATGTAAATAAATGCCTGTTTAAATTATTTTCCTTGAAGCACTAAACATTATTGATGAAATTGGAAGAATTCATAACTTTTGGACGGATTGTCGCTAAGCAAATATGCAGCGTGAAATTAAATGTTAAATAATCCGGCTAAATTAAAATAATACTCTCTGTCAGAAATATGTATGGTCATAGTGCTGTCCTTGATTCGAAATCGTAGTTAAAAAGTAACCAACTGTTTGCAACACGGGACGTCAAAACTGAGATTCGTTAGGGATGGCACTGTTACAAAGACAAAAAATCTCTAGTGATTTTAATCTTTGTTTTTGACCACATAACGTCGATTTGTAAATTGAAATAATTAGATTCTGCATAGAATTGACGTCAGGATTATAAAAAGTAATAAATCGAATATAATGTATATGTGAAATCATTTGAATTCTATTAGGCCTGCATCATTTCGTGGTGATAACCCTAAAAATCTGCTGATTTCTTATGTTTACAAACATTCTACATTCTGGATGGATAGACTTTTTATAGAATTTGTGTGATAGCTAAGCCGCTATCTATACTAACGTTTTTAACTTGCCGTGAAATGTTTGTTTCATAGGATGAAATGCTCTGGTTGCTCATGCTCCTGTCTAATCCTAACATTATACAGGCCCACGTTTGTGATGGTGATAGATTGAGAAATAATATATGAAGGCTGATATTTTGCACACATGTAGTTTTATACCTTGAATAAGATTGATCGAAGTAACCGCTCCTCCTATATATGCGGGGCGGGTCGCTAGTTTAATAAATAAAAACACAAACAACATTCTAAGGCTGATAACTCTCTTTTGCAAAGGTGACAGACGTCCCAGCCTGGGCGCTAGGCACTCTCCTGCGCGTCTCTCGCGCCGTTCTCCCCGAAGGATGCACTCTGAACGTGCACGAACACACGCGCGAGCACGAAGAGATCCGGTACGTGCCCGACAACCAGCTTCTAGAGCTGAAGGAACAACTGGTGGCCGCTGGTGGACCTATGAGCGATAAGAAGAGGAGGAAGTAGTTAGACTAAATAGGTTGACTAAATAGTAGGGGTATTGTGAAGAACGATATGGATAGAGGTTTTATTCAACACGGATTTCACTAGTCAGGGTCAAAATTTTACCGCGTTCGTTCTATAGCTGGTCGTTTCTTAAACCGTTTTGGTAAATGTGCCAGCTAGAGGATAAATGCTTTGATATGTGAAGATAGATGTCAACGCCGCAAAAGTGTAAAATAGTAGCGTCTTACTGTTGGCCGCATTTTCAACCCGCGCTCGCTACCTTTTTTCTTTTAGCTTTTGTGGACACTCGATGTTATGGTAAAAAAATACTAAATATTTCTAATGAGAGTTTCTTTACATAGTTTAAAAACTAGCTGTCCTGAACGCCAGCACACGGAATTAGACAGATTTATTATGGTTGTTTGCAGCGCGACGGTCTACCTAGACATATTAATAATCATAGGTTAAATTAATAAAATGAAAAGAAGGCACTGAATATTGTAATGAAGGTTTTCTAGAATGAATGTGAACATTGCCCATGTTATGTCGAAATTACACATACGTAATAGATGTGTAAGTAAAAATGCAGAAGAATAACACCCGTGTTTTATGAAATTAACCAAAAGAAGATCTTGTAAATCTGTTTTGAGAGGGGCATTTTTATTTAAGTAGGAATGTTATAAATAAAATAGTTGAGCGTTAAAATTTACTGTTTATTTAATGTCAACAACCTTAATAGAATCGAATGGGCCATTAAATTACAACTTTTGGACAATTCCATTAGTTAGGGCACTTAATGTATTAATAATTGAATTCAATCATCTTTAAACTGGAATGTCTTTGGCCTTCTATCACATACAACCCATCCTACTAGCAAAGTAATTAAGCTGTCCATCCGTGCAGCCGGTACACAGTGTACCTACCTCTTAAATAATATATATACATATATATATGTATCGTATGTATCTCTACTTTACCCACCTAGATACCTACTAAGATGTCTTCTCTTCGTACTTAACTAAGCGAATTAGTGTTAATAATAATATAAATGCGAAAAGTTTGGATGATTGTTACCTCTTCTCGCCAAAAGGAATATGTGTCTAGTTGGACACTTTTCTACCAGTGTCAAGTAATGGAAAATAATTGTAAATTATCGAGTTATCAAATTATGAAAATAGTTTGATATTTTCACTACAGCCTAGTTTGTTATCTAGCAGGGTGTAACCCGTCTTAAATTCACTTCACTAACTGTTCTCATTTGACTGTGGCACAAAGTGATTGCTTCCAAAACATCACCAGCAGAATGCTTTGTATTTACAACGATTAGGCAAATATCACAGATTGATGTTAAGATTTCGATCTGCATGAGAATTGTGCTGTGTAATTGATAGAGCTAAGTGCACGTTGCAGCGAAGCTATGTCGAAACTAGTTCACGACACACTCGGAATAACCGCTACAAACTGAAAAGTTAATACCTACTTAGGCTGGAGATTTAAGTATAGGATATCCAGTCTAAAGTTGCAAGCTGCACCTGTGTACATGACGACATACACACTGCCAGTTTTAAGAGAAGAAAAACTGGGATTTTAACTAAAGATAAAAAATAGCACGGTAGCCCGTGCTATGTAGAATACCTAATAAATAAATAATGCTGGACAATTCACACAGCATTATCTAGCCCTAAGCTAAGCAGAGCTTGTGTTATGAGTCAGATAGCTTATATTCATAATACAATAGATAGATAGGTTTTATTTTACATAGAAAACAACTAGAACACCCGAAACAAATATCTGTAGATCGTCCATTTGTCCCGAGGCGGGAATCGGACCCGTGATCTTCTGCGTCGCTGGTGGACCTTCGCCCACCGCCCCACTGAGGTCGTCAGATGTTCTGTTTAATTTGGGCATCTCCTTCACTCTCAAATCTGTTCCGCCTTAAGGCTGTCAAGCTACCTAGGATGTTGTAGGAACCAAAGCTTGTCTATTTTTTCGTACCTTATTATTATTTTTGAGCATGATCAAAGTCATCTTTATTTTTTGTTAAAATTGGACGGTAGTATGAGTCTTAAAATGCCAGTTTAATAGCCCGACGTTTCATATTGCCTATTATGACAGACAAGGCGAACCGAAGTTTGAGTAATGGAGGCACTCAGTAATAAAATATCATGTACTGTAATCGACCTGTATCCAGTGGTGTATTCGAAGATTCTGCGCCGGGACGGATTGCCGGCCCATAAGTTAAAGAAAAAAGCAGGGAAGAGCGTGCCGAGTCACGCGCAGTGTAGGGTTTCGTAGTTGCACTTGCACGGTGTTTTTTTCCCCCTGTTCCACATATCCCTACTGCTCTATTTCTACTGGTAGGGAAGAAAGGATTTTTTTTCCACATTTAGCTACTAGGGGGGACTACTTTTCCGCTTATCTCTACTGATAAAATAATTCAGGAAAGTGGTATCTTCACAATCAAAATGTTTAAGTGCTTCTATAAGTGTTTATTGTAATCATTCTATTTTAAAACTATGCAAACTCCTTCATTACGAGCTGTGTAGAATCTTTTTTCATTGTGAAGTCTAAGAAAATGTCATGTTGTGTCATGTCATTTGTTAAAAATATAACTGAAAATCGAAAAAATATAACTGAAATAATTTTATTTCAATAACTAAATATGAGTGAACCTATTTTTTTCTTCCATAAAGCGATATGGAAAAAAGGGAGACAACTGAAGCTAACGAAAAACAGAGACACGAGAAGAATACTAGCATTAATCGCAACGTTACCTTTGTTGCCATTGGATAAAATACAAGAAGGATGGTCATTCATTGAGAGTCAGATTTTAGACGAGTTTAAAATGGATGCATTTAGTAAATATTTTGTAAGAACATGGCTAAAAAATAAACAATTTCAGGAACAGTGGTGCGTGTTTGGAAAGAGCCACAGAACTAACAATTTCGCAGAAGCCTGGCATTTTAAAATTAATAACAAGAGTAACAGAAAAAACAGTTTGTATGCTTTATTAAAATTATTATACAACCAATCAACGGTTATGAAAAATCGGATGAAGTCCATCAAGAATCCGCCAAAAAAGAGGGCGCAAATATATGTGATCCGTGACCGCGTCATTCAAAATGCACAACTGCATTTAATCACAGGAGATATAACGGTGGGTCATTTTTTAGATATGCTAAGATAATTATTATTTATTTGTTGATTTCAAAGAAGTTTAATTGTTAAATTTAGTACCGATATAATATAAGAATGTTTTTTTAAGGTACATACCTTACTACCAATAAATGAATTTTCCATCTGATTGTACTTTTTCTTAGTAGAAATATGTGGAAGTGAAATATCATTGTATCCCCCCTAGTAGCTAAATGTGGAAAAAAAATCCTTTCTTCCCTACCAGTAGAAATAGAGCAGTAGGGATATGTGGAACAGGGGTTTTTTTCTTATTCTCTATATATCTTTAATTTCTTATTAGTCAATAAGAAATTCACCGTGCAAGTGCAACTACCCTTTCTATAACCGTATAAATAGTTCTGCAAAACTGACTACCCCTTCTATAACCGTCTTATAAATAGTTCTGCAAAATATTTGTGGCATAGTTAGATTTTTTGCATAATAACTCTAAACGAGGGATGCGCC
Organism: Eupithecia abbreviata; assembly: GCA_943735965.1. Taxonomy (NCBI): domain Eukaryota; kingdom Metazoa; phylum Arthropoda; class Insecta; order Lepidoptera; family Geometridae; genus Eupithecia; species Eupithecia abbreviata. The sequence continues at coordinate 6,517,399 of OX030982.1, read as the reverse complement.
CCGGACCAGGGGCCGGCAAATTGTTGAAGATGAAGAGAGCTAGAGGGACCGGACGGCAGGTAGGTATTGCTTTGGGCCATAGCCGGTAGCCCACATTGCCCCAAGGTAAATACGCCACTGCCTGTATCTAGGTAAGATAAGTATCCTTTCTCTTGGTAGGATTTAGTAAAATGATCGCCTGGCTGCCATTTTCTTGCAAAATGTGCTGGTTTAATTATGTGATAAATAAAACTTTCGAAGTAATTTAAACCTATCTAATAAATGCAAATGATCAAGGTTTGCACTTATTTCTCAATTTAAGTAGGTACCTATCTTAAACTTTTGCATCCAAACATTTCTAAAGCGATCTTCTAAAATCTAAATAGGTATATTTTAGAACAAGTAAAAGTAAAAAAAAAAGTAAAAAGATTTTTATTTTGTCAGAACAGAGACTCTTATAAACTAAACTTAGATTAACAGAAGACAGAAACTGACAAAATCGGTCTCCACTCAGCATGTGCTATGGTAGAGCAGATCGTACCATAGCGCTGGTCTTCCGTGGAGACCGTGGTGCGCAATGTGGCCTAATATAGTAAGGAACCAAACTAAAATATAAATTAATCAACAGAAACTAAAACTGTAGAAGCAATTTATTGTTGGGTAAAGTCGGGCCCTAACTGCACTACAAATACCTAAGTATATAATTCGCTAATATGTACCTATTTAGGGTTTCTATGGCGCGTTTATATGATAAGTATAACTTTAGATTAGTAGGTAATGTCCTAAGCAAGCTCCTTCGCTCGCTAAAGGTTGCAGGAGCGGTCGCCAAACCGGAGTCAGAACCACTCCTCGTTTGGTAGATAACTTTGTAAGTAATATTGGCTAGGTAAATATGCAATGCAAGTATATGGTATACCTGTCAGCATGGAATAGAACTTGAAACGTGATGATTAAACGGAAATTGTTTACTGCTTGGTTTAGTAGACACTAGACAGTAATTTTATTAAGGCATAGGATTCTTCTTCTTCTAGTTTATTTGAATTATAAATTATTAAAATATTAATTTAAGATTCAAATAAATTTGATATAAAGTTATACAAATATTGTACAGGAATAAGTTGTGAGGCTGATCGAAACGGTACAAATATTATAATTTTAAAACATTTGCCATGGTGAAAAGGGTCATGGTTTTTAAATTAGTATCAAAAGTTTGTTATTACTTTTAATAATGTTAAAACCTACTGGATTTTTCTGGCACGCTCACGAGAACCCGTTGGTTTACAATTAATTTCATACAATAGTAAATTATTCTGTATATAGGGCCTCGTTACGGGGTCCAGCTGTGGACTAACATAGTCTGAATCTGAAGATGATAATTTTAATATAACGCGAGCATATAGTGTACAGCAGGGGTTATTTCACGAGGTAACATTAGGCTTTCGATCATCGCAAGAGTTCTTAAGGGTCCGGCGACCCTCGCTTGCAAAAATCGCTCCGAATATCGCTGTCCCTGTTTAACCCTTGCACCGCGCCCCATGCGTGCGCGATAGCAATATTAGCCGTTAAAAATTTGGTTTGTTCCGTAATACCAAAAATTAGGACTGAAATCTTTTTGTATTCTTCACTAGTATTGTTATTCTGTAACAAGACAATATAAGCTATGTTCCTTAATAAATAACACGTAAGATATTGGTTCTTAATACGAAACAAATAGCAAGAAAACTTGTCCATTTTCGCATAAAAATGTGCAAAATGAGATTGTTCATTTTAGGTAAATATTTCATAAAAAAAACTATTTGGGAACCAAGGTAAATACTATTTTAACACAAATAATGCAATATTATAGTGAAAATATGCTTGAATTAGAAAAAATTTGGTATTACGTTTGTATGAAGAATTCGTCCTTGGCCCCTTAAATTCGTTTCGGGCATAATATTTTTAGCTTTAAGTCATTCAGTGATAGACATGTTTACAAAGATAACATCAACGAGGTTATTTACCTCGTCCCTGCATAACGTTATAAATGTCTCAGAATTACTATTCTGTACTCTGTTGTGTTTATAAAGACATTTAGTCGATGACCCCACACTTTGTCTTAAAATTACACAATTTGCGATTTTCAAGGTGCTTATTTTATACCCATTCAGGACGCGCGCCTCTCGTTAGCCTTAGTGTTTGGTTGGTTTAGTGTTTCACCAAGTAGGTACCCATACACCGATTTAGAAACCAAGATATTTAATGTCAACAAGGAAATTTCTGAATGAAACATAACAAAGCGAAAACTTTTGAAACTATCATGGTTATTAACACTAAAGTGATTTTTGACGAGATATTTACCATGATTTGATTTTTCAGTTCTCCAATATTTCGGCACGTGATCATGCGCCATGATCACGGAATAACTGAAGTCACCATCGATATTGTTGGATAATGATGTGGTAGCGAAAAACTACAAAAAATAGGGTAGGTTAGGTACTTAGGATCAGTAAGTCTGCTAATAAAAACTTACATTCGAAAGTGAACGCGATATCAATTAAATAATAATAAAAAAGCTTTCAAAACAAAAATGTATTTGTCCAACCAATGTCGTTAAATATCTACCACCTTCTATTCTATTTCTTGGGTTTTGTCTTATAAGGAATATTGGTAACCGCTTTGTATACAAATAATATCGAAAAAATATCAGTCTTTGAATCGCAGTAGGTAGGTATACCTAATAAACATGTGCCATTCATTACACACCTAGGAAGTACGTCATTTCTAAAGATAGAAGTTGTGCTTAGGCATTTATTCAAAGGGTGATTGCTCTGCTCTAACTCGAAATCGTGTGTTGATTAAAAAGTGACACTTACGAGATGTTGTGTCCGAAACGTCGGCAAGCCGTTATTTCAACCTAGCGCTCACATATCTCGCCTGTCTGTGAATCTACATTATATATAAGATAGATAATTTCTTCATTATAAAGTAATTTTGTATTATTTAACGGGTATTTATCGTGTTCAATTACCTACCTATTTTTCCCGACGTTACAACAGGTTTACACTGTCGTTGTCACGGGATGACTACCCAAGTCACTTATACGTGTTCAGTCAGATCGCGTAAGTTTAAAAATATTAATTATAATGTAGTTAACATAATATTCCTACAACAATATATGTATGTAAGTAATCCGGCGTACCTACATACTTGATCGTTGATAAACCAACCTAAACGATAAATTCAAATAATCCTAAATCATAAACGAACCATATGTTTCTTTAGGTTCGCTTAGATCTTTTAAACTACTCAACGTATTTAAATGCGGTTTTCAGCAATAGATAGACTCTATCTGATAGGGTTTCAAGAGGAAGGTTATACATAATATTAAATATATCGAAAATCGTGCGAAACCGGGGCGGGTCTCTAGTATACAATAAAATTAATACCCCCTAAAAGCGAAAGTAATTTTGTCTGTCTGTGTGTTACCGTCTCACGCCTAAACGGCTGAACTTATAGAACAATATCCCAGGGACGGAGAGGCTACTTTTTATCCCGGAAAAGGGCGTGCGAAGCCGCAAACAGAACAGTATACTACTAGCTTCTGTTCGCGGACAGAAGCTAGTAGTATACTACTAGCTTCTGTCCGCGGCTTATACTATATCTTTCGCCGTTGCGCGGGATCGTAGAATCAACCTTGTTGCAATTTGTAGAATGGCTAGGCCAATTTCAAAACGGCACAATGCAGTTAATTGCCTATGCCGATTGTTGAACGATCAACGTTCACGTTACAGCCATCTCGTCGATTGAAATAATAGTTTTCCCGGAAATGCATTCAGCTTTGCACTTCTACAAACGGGCTGCGTCTACGATCCGGGTGCGACGTATTCATCATCATTATAATCACTACACACCTATTCCTATCCACTGTTGGCACAAGCCTTCCGCCTTCCCAAATGAGCACTGAGTGCCCAGCATTATTACACCCTGAAAGTCATACATAGCTGATAAAAATGACTGACCAATACGACACCATTGGGTTAAATCACTTATACTCTAGATTTAGTTATTTTGGTTTTATTTTATTCACTGTAATTGTATTTTCTATTTGTAATTTGGCGTTTAAAATGATCTTTGTTGTCTGGCAATAAATTGATATGTATTATTTGCTAAAGAGCGTCCTTCATTAACGTTTGCCGAGTAATTTTAATAGGTTAGTATTAGACATGATGTAGTTGTAGGTAGCTAGGCTATTTGGTTAAAGAAGGTTACGTTATTAAAACTAACTCGTGACAAGCGGAAGACTCCGCTCTATTGCGGAAACTGATTCTTGACCCACAGCCGACCGCAAGTCGGCGGACTAAACCCGCATTCAAAACATCTGTGTTATATCAGACTTTGGATCAAATGACAAATGGTCGTTGAAGATTAATTGCTCTGCGAGTTTAGATCGATGGGATGCTTAATGATCGGTTCTTCATTAGGTACTGGATAGGACTCCTAACGTCCATTTTAATTAAATAACGCTAGACAATTTCACACAGCATCATTAGCCCCAAGCTAAGATCATGTCTTACGGGTACCTACCTACAGAAAACTATTGTTTAGAACATTACATACAAAGATATTTTTAAATGAGTAGGTATATAAGTACTTACATATTGAAAACCAAAAACGATTTTTTTTTACATTACATAGATTAATCATATAGTTAACGACCAGAACACCCGGAACAAATATCTGCAGATCGTACACACAATTGTTCCGAGGCGGGAATCGAACCCGCAACCTCCTGCGTCGCAGGCGGACCTGCGTTCACCGCGCCACGGAGGTCCTTATAATGAGTTTATGACTTTAAAATGTAATTTATAATGTACTTTTGTGTATTATAATGTGGATGTATGTCGTTTATCACATATAGCATATATAATATTATGTGACCTGTAACCAATAAGTTATCAATAAATGAACTATGTTGTAAATACTAAAGTCATTTAAAACGGGATATTTACCATGATTTGATTTTTGAGTTATCCAATATATTATTGTTATTTAGTGTTGATAACCATGATAGTTTCAAAAGTTTTATTATGTTGTAAATAGGTAGGTACCAATTTCCAATAAGAGACTTTGCTGTTTAATGAATATTTAAAAATAGTAGGTATGAGTATATTTCAAATGGATCGCTCTTAAAATTTCGGAAATTAGGCCGTAATGGTAAATCTTACGACTTTCTCAAAATATGGTTATTTCAATTACCTCCTTGTTTTGAAATGAACACGGATACCTTTCATCTGATACGCCACCTGAACTTGTAGGATATGCAGTCTCTTTTAAAATTTCGACTTCATAGTTGTGAGAATTTTCTATTTATTAATTTTTTCTTTTAATCTGTTCAGGCTCACGATATTTTTTGTTATTTTAAATTTCATGTTAACAGCTTAATTAGGCAGTTGCTAAGATATTTAATATGGAAAAAAGGACGGACGGAGCGAATCTATTAAAGGTTTTGTATCTGAACACGAAATCCTATAAATTACATTACCTATACCATCTTTGGTTTGGTAAGAACTTTGGTCTCTATCTACCTACCTATCTACAATAATTCTTTGTTTAGGTTACCCATAGAGTACTAACCTACCAATTAAATATAGGTATCTTTCTGTGGTAAGAACCGACTTCCGTCTCTCGAAATCTGTAAAATAGATTGCTCGGAAGCTCTGGTGACCTTTCGTAGTTCATCTTCAATAACCGCAGACACTTTAATCTGTCTGAATCACTTATTGCATAAGGTTCCTTTTACTTCAACGGTATAATGCAGTTTGCTTTATGGGCGGCAAATGTGCTCTTCATTACGAAATCATAAAAACACTGAAGATTGGTATCACTTTACTTCGAGTTCTTTTTCAAACATCGATAAAATGACTGACGATTTCGTTCTTTTGTTTGAAGTAGTTATTAGGTACTTATTTGTGAACAAAAGACTTCAACGCGCGCTATTCATTGTTTATCTAATACGAGTATCTAGGAACAATAATAAAACTAAATGTGAGGGATACTTAGGTTTAGTAGTTTATGCTCATCAAAAACTCATCATCATCATCAGCCTATATTAGTCCACAGCTGGACATAGGCCTCCCCTTATGAGTGCCATTGCCCACCATACATAGACGTAATACCTGTTACTAATGCTCAATATTTTTTTTTCAAGGTGTCATCTCAAGGTTGTAGGTACTGGTACATAGATATGCCATATAGCCGAATTAAATTTGAATGCACATGTTGTGCTGGGTTGTAGCGGTGCTTTTTAAGGTGTGCGACATATTTTATAGTTACTTAAGCCCAAGGAGTTAAATCCATTAAAATGGCACCCTCCGTGGCGCGATGGCGCGGCGGGTGAAGGTCCACCTTAGACGCAGGAGGTTGCGGGTTCGATTCTCGCTTCTCTTCTCTAATCTTTTAATATTTATCCCGGGTGTTATAAAATATCGGTATTTTCTATGTTACATAAAACTATATTTGTATGTATTTTATATATCAAAAGATCGGTAATTTCTATGTATAATAAAACTCTATCTATGTACCTATGTTATATATTGTATTAAATATATCAGTCATCTTTAGATAAGTACTCTGTTAACCTTTAGAAACCATTTTTTGAAAATAAATACTTATTATAATTATTATATTATCTAGTACCCATAACACAGCTCTGGTTAGCTTGGGGCTAGATGACGCTGTGTGGATTGTCAGCATTATTTATTGAATGTAATAGTTATGTATTAAAAACAAAGTAAACGATTAAGAAGGTAATTCTACCATATCTTCATAACCTTAGTGAAGTGGTGTTTATGTTTATACGCCTCTAGACCTTCACTCAAAGCGTCTTGATTTGATCTTAAAACAAACTTGTGTAACAGATAATTATCACGAAGACCTATGAGGCGCAGTGGGCGAATGTTTGCTTTCGACGCAGGAGGTTACGGGTTTGATTCCCGCCTTGAGACAAATGTTTGTACGATCTGCAAATATTGGTTTTGGGTTCCTATTTTCTATGTACCTATAGTAAAAAATATCTATGTATGTGATGTATTTTACTAAGTACCTATACTATAATCAGTTATCTGGTACCTATAACACAAGTTCTGCTTAACTTGGGGCTATATGACATGGCCGGAGTGAGTCTACACACCTTTGCAGAGTCGCGGTCTCCACTCAAGAACACGTTTACCGCAGCAGTTGGCGTATTGCAATGATAATTATTTTGAGCAATACCGATAATTTGGAGGACCTGGTAACTTTAAGGCCACTTTATAAATTTTAAACTAAGTATCAACTCATCTTAAGTTAGATGAAGCTTTTAACCAGGTAATTGATGCATGAACACGGTGAAGTCGGACCTGAAAATTTCTAGTACTTATTTTTTTTCCCACGTTGCTTTTCTCTTTGTTAATCGCAAAAAAAACCAAACATAGTTTCAAAAAGTTTTTGTTTCAAAAGTCATTTTTATAATATCCCGTCATGAATTTGAGTTTTGTGCAATCGTGAACCGTAAATCGTAAATGTATCGAAAACCACTTTAATTTGAATTTCACTCTATCGTAAATTGAGCCACCATGTTCAGGCTCTTAGTAAATACATTTCTTAAAATATAGTAAGGCGAGCCTAATATTTTTTGTTTGAAAATGTTTGTCTTTCAATATTTTTATGATAGGTACCTACAATATCGGATAAGTACCTACCTCCAAAATTAATTTTATGTTGATACCTTGAAATTTAACCTAATCGACGTACGATAAGTAGGTAAATGAGAGGTATCATGTACATAGGATGACCTCATTCATAACACAAACGATAGGGAAGGGTGATGATGAAGTGAACTCGACGATGACCACGATTGCTCAGCATGAGGCAAGGCCAGGTGATCTAATGATGAGTTTCGAAATATTATATTCTGAAAAATAAGGCATGATTTTATTGCTATAATTATCAGTGTTATTCGTTGCTGTTCAGAATCTGGAGGTTAGGTTAATTTGGCTGCGTTTAAGTGAGGAACGATGATATGAAAACTCTTTGCCAAGGTTAAGAATAAGAATAGATAAGTTTATTGTAAAATTGTGTTAATCATAGTTACATTGAGATCTTATAATATAAGCTCGCCTATGTACATATCCTGTTAAGTTATTTCTATGTATTATTTTGTGTGTACAATAAATAATACGCTTTAAGGCATTCACAGCCCAGCTTCTGTGGTATGATAAAAAAATGGATATCTAATGTATCAGCTAACGATGTAGGAACTTATGCCACATTACTTATAGGGGAAGCAGAGTTTCCCTCGCAATCCTATCTCGAGTTTTGCACCCTATAAAAAAACCTTTGAGCATGTGCTGGATTGTTTCATGAGTACCGATGATGTTCTTAATTACAACGAGATGTCGCTAGTAAAAGTGGCGAAGCTCTACATTGCACTGTCGAGAACATAGGGCTCGGTGTGGCTAATACGTCATTATCTCCCTCGGCATCCGTCGATTTTATAAAAACACTAGCTTCTGCACGCGGCTTCGCATACGGTTAAGGCGGCATAAGGTTTAGGCTGTAAGGCAACCTGGGTGTACTGGAGCGACTTGAGCGAAGTAGAAAAATGGCTTGCCACTTTCCGTATAGAGAGATGGGCCTGAAAAATCAAATGCTGCTGAGACTGTGGATGTAATTGGAGGCAGTTCTCAGGGTCTTAGTTGCAGCGATGTGAAGGAATATCCCAGGGGCTATAGTCAGTATTAGGAGTCTGACATAATTTTCGCTATACAATTTTCCCCTAGGCTCATAAATATCCATAATGGATTTCCCTGGGAAAAACGGGTACCTACTAATCTCACTTACCTAGCTCACTATCATCCTACGACCGACCGACGGCCGCTGGGGCAAACGTGTTCTTGAGTGGAGACCACGACTCGGTAAACGTAGTGTAGGAAACCCTCCGACCAGGTGGGATGAAGACCTGCTAAAACTGCAGGTAGATGCTGGATGCGTCAAGCTGAAGACAGGGCGCTATGGCACTCATTGGGGGAGGCCTATGTCCAGCAGTGGACTAATATAGGCTGATGATGATGATGATGATCATCATCACGTGATATGAGGAAGCTAGGGGTCAGTCTTCCCCTACCCCCTTACCTACCCCAATGACCTTAGAAGTAAAGCCTACACTAGCTCCATGTAATCAATTTCATATTCAAGTTTTTTTTTGGTAGGTAAGGTAACAAGAATTAGGTTAGATGGTTTAAATATTGGTTTATTTTATGTTTGGTAATTTTATATCAATGTCTACATTATTTATATTATGAACAAAATGTACAATTAAAATGTACAAAAATAATTGTTCATAATATAAATAATGTAGACATTGATATAAAATTACCAAACATAAAATAAACCAATATTTAAACCATTAACAAACACATTTGAACTGTGATATGTGATTTATTATCATCGTTTCGTAACAAATACCTGCCAACGCTAATATTAATTTTAAAAATGTAAAACCTTGTTTTGCATAGCTTCTTTGTAATTAAGCAAGTATTGCATATTAAATGTTTGTTTCGTAATATCATCATAATAGGGTACACCTAACTGATTACTATTCCAAAATATTTTTTTATATCTTTGGTAAGCGTCAGTTGGTAGGTATCTTACCCATTACCAAGCCCAATGTCAATAAACTAAACTTATGAATAAGTATGAATCTATAGTTATAATATTATCTATCTATCTATGTATCAACTATACCTACCATTGTACTTTAGTCGCACTCCCGGTGTCTGTGAGGCAGAGTAGCCCTCGCGTCTAAACACAAGTTTTACTTAGTTAGAGCGAGGAGTCGATGCATTTTCAGCACTAAGGTTTTAGGGTAGAGTACTTTACCTAAAGGTAAACTTAAATATTATAGAGATAATCGTAATTAGTTTTAGATAAGTACTCTGTTAACCTTAAGAAACCATTTTTTGAAAATAAATACTTATTATTATTATGTCTCTCATTTACAATGATCTCGGGCCATAAAGTGACCCGGTCCTTTGGAAGGCTTGCGTGGGGCCGAAGCCAACAGCACAGAGGCCCTTTGAGAAGTTAATCTAAAGGCGATGGCTACACATAGCGGGTATCATCCTCGGGTGCACAATATGATACACCAGGATGGTATCCGCCAGGTGTAGAGACTATTGCAAAGAAAAATGGAAGAAATAAAACCAGGCTATTGTGATGGATGGATGGACTGGGTAATCGGGTTATAGAGGAGATTGCGGACGTCTGCCATAAACAAGTCAATCATAATGTTAAGAAGAGTGGCAGACGGTGGCTTGCCGAATGCTGGATGGGTTCCTTAAAAAGCCGGAGTAAATTACCGGAGAGGAACAACATCGGCGCAAACGACTGAGGGTGTCGAGAGGTGCGGCCCCGATTTCACCATCACGAAGACTGCTCGTGAGCGGGTTTCCTCGCTATTACGCCATTAGACACTTCCACCCCCGAGTCTACATCCTAAGATGCATCTCTCGCGACTCCACTCAGACCGGCCAATGAAGGCAAGCAAGAGGTGGGGATCTGGTTCTCTTGGGATGCCACTCCGCAAGCGGAGACGAGAACCAGGAACTTCCCCGGGAGCACTCGGTACCCGTGGTGTCGCTACTCACCAACAGCTCGCCACAAGCTGTCCTGCGGGTTATTATTATTATTATTAGCCGTATATGCTTGCTGGCTTAGAATTTATTTGCACCACCCGGCCACCCAACTCTTCCCGCGGGTGTCGTAAGAGGTGACGGGATATCCATCGTGCGGCGGGCAGCAGCGCCTCCTGAAGAACAATATACCTACCACCGAACTGCGATGCCCAGCGTGGGGATTATGGGCATACCCCCCCTATGAGATAAAAGCCGGCAAGTCGTTATCCGAATGCCCAGCGTGGGGCTTATGGGCATTACCCCTATGAGATAAAAGCCGGTAAGTTGTTTATTCGCTTATCAGCCTGTGTCCAGTAGTGGATCAATATAGGCTGTTGAGGTGAGGTGGTGATGAATCTATAGTAGAATGCTCAGAAAGCCAAACAAATGAATGAGGTAAGAGAAGATGAAGAAAATAACTAGGCAAAGGTCTACCCAAAGTTTACCAGGAATAGCCCGGGTATCAGGATCTCTCGTACGTAGTAAACCTTGTTATATTAAATTGTATAATCTTATCTACCTACAGAGCTTTTCTGTAGGGTTTTCTCTAATTTTCTAGCCCCATGTTTTTCCTACAGAATCTACAGATATGGCCAAAATCGGCTATTTATGTAGGTACCTACTTGAATAGCCATATACCAGTTATGGCTGTTTACTCTTGAAATATTTCGATCCCAATAACATTTTCACCAAATGCACTTAAGGTCGGTGGTTCGAACGATATCGAGAAAAATTGGTTAAAATCCACACAAATTGCACATGTCTTCCTGAAGCTACCTGCAAGTTTATAGTCTTTGGGTCAGGGCCGGATTTAAGGGAGGGCAACCGGCCCCAGGCCTCCCCAAAAAAGGGGCGCCACGGTTGAGACTTCGAAGAAAAAGGAAATTCAGACTAGTAAATACTGACGACCTCTGTGGCGCGGTGGGCGAAGGCCCGCCTGCCACGCAGGAGGTTGCGGGTTCGATTCCCGCCTCGGTACAATTTTGAGTACGATCTGCAAATATTTTCCGGGTTTTCTGGTTGTTACCTATTTATAATAAAAAATATCTATCTATATAATGTATTGTATTAAGTATAACAGTCATTTAGTAGCCTTAACACAAGCTTAGCTTACTTTGGGACTAGATGATGCTGTGTGGTGGATTGTCCATCATTATTAAATTTCGTTTTAAATATTTTTTTTGGAAAATAAAATTTGTGGTCAGCGGCCTCCACTCCTTTGTTGCCTTCCAGACCTCTAATCCACTGCTTTGGATTGGCGTTGAAGGGTGCCCTGCAATTAACTTTGGACGTTTACCGTGATCTCGAGCGAGAAGGGACAATGGTTTGCATCACACGGTCGATCCATTCACGGCTAGATGCGAGTGGGAGACGCCATCTCATATATAACGCCGACCTGCCGACCCCTCAGCAAGCAGTAGCCTAACAGCTTCAGCATGAAGGTAATAACACTTTTCTTAACTTTTTTTTGTGTTCATCAAAATAGTTTTAATTATAAATAAAATTCAACAGCAATAAAATAATAGGGGTTGATTTTCGGATTTTATTTGGGTGCTTCTTGTCCATAACGATAGAAAATAAGTAAAATACTTTTGAGGGAACTCAAATAAATAACCTAATTGAAATTACCTATCTATAAAAAAAACAGAAATATTTTATATCTTATAATTCAACCTATTTGTATTTTTTGTTATAAAACACACAAAAAACATTTTAAAAAATTAAGTAGGTAAGTAGTTAGTCACCTACCATAGGTATTGACCTAACTGCAGCATCATTCATCATAATAATCACCTTCACTGAAATCTAAAGTGATTAATTGTTATTACAGTACATTAACAAGAGCATGTTATCTTAACTCTGCAGTGCAGCTGATATACCTAACTTCGCAGTTTCCTCCTTTCATTTTAAATCAAGAAGACCCGTTTAAATACATCGAATTAAGTCAATTTTGACAGCTTAGCTTTACCAATGAGAAATTGCTACCCTACCATATCACCGAAACGACAAAAATCTAGACCATTTGGCTATTATTTAATTTTTATAACTTTTGTTTCTTTGTTCATATACCAACAAAAAGCAAGTGATGCGGCCTGGGAACACTAATTTTGAGATCTATCGCAATCTAAATAATAAAGAAGTCATTGTTATCATGTCGTAATTCACTAAACCATCTTTTCGCAGGTCTTCGTGTGCCTATTAGCCCTGACAGCGGTTGCGAGCGCCGGTTTCATCGGCGGCGGCAGCAGCGGTTGGTCAAGCGGTGGCGGCGGCGGCTACGGCGGCGGCGGCGGCGGCGGCGGATGGAAGTCCGGCGGCGGTGGTGGAGGATGGTCAAGCGGCGGCGGTAGCGGATGGCCCAGCGGTGGCGGCGGCGGTAGCGGTTGGCCCAGCGGTGGCGGCGGCGGATGGTCTAGCGGTGGTGGCGGAATACGTAAATACCTTTTCTTTATCACCCAAAGACGAGCATTTAGATTATACCTAAACACTATTCGCCTGCGACGCAGGAGGTTGCATTTGTTCGATTCCCGCCTCGGGACAAATGTTTGTACGATTTGCCGATATTTGTTCCAGGTGTTCGGTCGTTTTCTATGTGCCTAAAAAAGTACCTAAAAAAAATATCTATCTATGTAATATTTTGTATATGAGTTAACACAAGTTCTGCTTAGCTTGGGGCTAGATATGAGATGTCCAGCATTATTTATATTTTATTATAAAGACAAGCATTTTGGATGTACCTACACACTATTCCCAATATGGCTGTTTGTGTCCTCCAAGTTTTCAAATCTAATTGTATTCTTAAACTGCCTTCTTTACTTTACAGCTACAGTAAAGATCATCAAAATCATCTCTTCCGGAGGCGGCGGCGGCGGCGGCGGCGGCTACGGTGAGTTTCACTTATTTAGTTAAACTGGACCTTAGGCAGAATGACATTGGTCTAGTAACTCGACCGTACCTAAGTACCTACTCTAAATTATCAATTAGCAAACATCAACAAATGTGGTGATGTAAATCCTACCTACTTACTATGCACAGTAAACATAAAACCTACACATGAAGATTCCGATCTACGGATAGTCCAAAAGCTGAGGGTCATACGTTCGCCCCGTCTCGCATAAGATTACGAATTTCGCAACGCGTCCTATGCATCAGGCATCAGTACATTCTGCCCGGCCCAGACTGTTCAACGCAGTAATAATGTAGGATTTACGCAACCGTTATTTATATTACAATAATAGTCCAAAAATGGAAGCCACACAGATAGTAGGTCCATACAATAAATGCAGTTCAAGACCGTGACTCATAATTTCATAGAACGAAGGTCAATTAACTTTCAGAGATGTACCTACCTACCTCTACAAATTGTTCTTCTATAATTGCCATCAATGACCTACAACTATGTTATCTTGACCTCAATGACCCCAACGTTCACGATGTTTATAAAATTATCATGTGAGCATTCACATTAGCTACACTACAGTCTCGGCACAGTACCTATAACAGTTTTGTAGATGTTGTACTTAATGTTTATAAAGTTACGAACCGTAATAACAATAAACGTTACCGTATATACATAACAGGAGGCGGTCACGGAGGCTGGTCGTCCGGTGGAGGCGGCAGCTCTGGCTGGTCTTCTGGCGGCAGTGGAGGCGGCTGGAAGCTCGGAGGCGGCGGTGGAAACTCCGGCTGGTCCAGCGGCGGCAGCGGCGGTGGATGGAAGCTTGGAGGCGGCGGCGGAAGCTCCGGCTGGTCGAGCGGCGGCAGCGGTGGAGGATGGAAGCTAGGAGGCGGCGGCGGCAGCAGCGGATGGTCGTCCGGTGGCGGATCTTCCGGCTGGTGGTGATAACCCGACCCCTTGCTAGCTCAAATTAAATACAGTGATACCTCCAATACAAGTTTTTTTTCTTTTGACCCAAAACTAGGGATAAACTTTACTGTTTTGATTTTGACTCAAAAACGAAATCAATCAATCAATGTCTCTTTAAACTAGGTAGGTACTGATTGTAGGAACATCAAGAAAAACAACACATTATAAAAGTTAATTTTTAATAATCTTACAATAATCATTAGTGGGTAATTAAATAAGTATAAATCATAAAAACAACATAAAACATTCAACATTTAAAAGTCATTTTTTCACTGGTTTTTTCTTTGAATTGGTTGATCTCTTTGTTCTGTTTGGGTTGTAGTTTTCTTTTTCAGAAGAATCAGTACTGGTTGGTGTGTGACCCCGTGCAATTCTTCTGGGCCTCTTACCATGTTCTGCTAAATTTCCAACATCTCCTAAAACCCTAAAAAGTAATGTAAATTTAATATAATTAAAAGTAAATGACCTTTATTGACCAAGAAAAATACAATCAAATAATAGAAACAAATTAGATCTAGTATTTACAATTGAAACAATTGCACTTATTTTCAATTGAAATAATTTCACTAACTGTTAAAAACTTATAATTTATATTGTGTGTGCAATGACATGTAGTGGTAAATAAATGATATGTCTATGTATAACTGCAGACAGTTGCAAACAATCTACAGGTAGTTCAACTGATCCATTTACCAGTCGGAAGCATCTCCAAGATGTTGACTGTGTATGTACTTATGTATGTATTTTCTGAATATAATATGACATTGACTTGACAGTGTTTAACCATTTTGAAGTAAAACAACTCACATTTCATCACAGGACCTGTGCACATCAGCAGTAACTTCTAAACTTCTACTATGCTCCAAATCCTCATCAGAATCTGACTCTGCTATTATAACATTTAAGGACTTATTTGCAGATGCCACTGAACTGAAATTATTGGCCTCGCCTAGAAATATATCATCACTTTTAGAACTGTGATTATCAACATTAGCTTCATTGTTATTGTCATGTATTTGTGCATTTGCATCATTTTTTATGTCAGTTTGAACTTCAACAGATTGTTTAGTTTTTATACTATTGGTATTTTGTGCCTTTGATATGTTAATGATGGCTGTAAAACTCTTACTCTCCACTGTAATTGAGACATTTTGTTCCTCTGGCTTAGTTACAGCTTTGTGGTATTCTTTGCAGTTATCACAATTTTCAGCAAGTGGGCTTTTCTTATAGAATGGTACTTTTAGATGATGTTGAGGTAGTTTATCACTTATTGTAGAGAACATAGAGTTCTGAATTTCAGAATCCAAATTTGCATTCTTTTCAGCTTCTAATACAGCCAGTAAGGCATTTACATCCTTATCTACTTTAATATTTTGAGAATCATCTAATACAAAAATTTCCTCATCTTCATCAATAGCGATGCCACTATCATTTATCTTACTTTTATGGACAACTTTTGGACCACATACTTTCTTCTTAACTGGTTTAACTTTTTTCTTTTTGATGGGTGTTTCATGGAAATTTTCACTGCATGTTTCATTTTCATCTGTCCATCTTTCATGTTTCCTTTTGTTTAGAGATCTATTTAAGAGTACATTCTGAGTATTTGAAGCTTTGAGTGTTCTATTGTTTGTAATTGTGTGATTTAGATCAGCAAATGGTTTTCTTTTGACACATTTATTGAGCCAATCTCTGACATTTGCATTTGAATTTTCCATTTTGTGAGATGAAAATTCTTCACCAGGAAAAACTTGTATGTTTTCTTTATTCTCTGTGGAAAGTTTTGCACTTTTCCTCTTATTAAAATACTTGACAGGAGCTTGAATGCATTGTGGGAAAAGCTCTCTCTCGACTTTCAACTTCTCCGAAACTCTATTTCTGTTGTTGACTAAAACAAACAATTTATTATGTAATATTATCAAATAAAACAACATATAACATGTTACTGCTTGTAAAAGCATATTGTTACGTACCATCAACACTGAACACTGTTTCGAAAGCATTTAACAGTTTTTGGGCATTCAGAGAGCGTAATGTTTGTGGTTCATCAATCGTTGACGCGACAAAAGTGGATGCTTCCTGAGGAGTAAGGCAGAGGGGACAGCTCTCTATATCAGACAAACATTCCACGCAACCAGAGTGTCCACACGGATATCTCAAGCGCTTTCCAGTAGACTTGTCACTACAAAATACAATAACTGTAAATTCCTCGTTAATACTGAAACACAAACACATTAACCGTTATAAATTATACGCAGTATTTATTTACCAAATAGCACAGCGGTTCGAGTCAACGATGTTTTTTACATGTTCCGCAGCTTTATCAACGTTAATGGACTGATACATGACAGGAGTCCATTTAGGAATAAATGTTGTAACAAACGAAAGCAAGAATATTTGTTATTTTGATACAAAAATCACAACAACAGAACAAATTAAATTATGACGATGGAAAAGTGGAGGATGGATGAATGACGTGACGTGACATGACACATGGCAATTTTATGACAGTGATTAGTCATTCTTGAGATTGACGAATAGACGTCTATGAATAGACGATACGCCGCGCTGGACGCACGTTGAAATAGACGAGAAAGAAAAAGAATCGCACGCAATGGTATCAATAAAACAAACTCCTTTTTACCGTGTGTGTTGTATGTAAAGTAAAACTCTCTGTTTATTTCATTTCCATAGAAACTGTAGAAAAAAGTGACAAGAATGCATAAAAAAACTATATCCTTAGAAGTTGATCCCTCAATAATGGAGCAGAATATGCGAATAATAAGGGTAAGTTATAAATAACTCCTTGGTTTCTGAACAACAAGTAAATAGAGATTGATTCCAGTTCTCATTTATTTTATAAGGTGCTGCGCTGCAACAATTTTGAATAAAACAAAAATTTTGGCCCAACCCAGGATTTGATTGGACAGGATCATTATCAATTTTTCATTAATTGAGAGATTCTACCTTACATTACAGGAAACTCCCGCAGAAGAAGAGTTCAATAAGATAATGTCATCAGTGGATACTGTTCCATGGAAGCTAGTGAAACCAGCTCCTGGTAAGTTCCATGTACTATGTTGTCTTCTACAAGTTAGATACCAATAGTAATGTGTCTAATAATTAGTGCAAAAGATAAAATAAATAGTGCCCTTTTGGTTAAAGATATAAATAGCATGATTTTCTTTGAACCATTGGGAAAAATAGGTAAATTAATACCTTTTAAATAGTACTTAACTATGTGTTCAGATCGCATAAGTTCCAAAATATTATATAGCTTTGTAGGTAGCTAATATATGTAAAAATACTTAGCTCCCAGAAAGTAACAAAACACAAAACTAAGTACCTAATATAGTTTTGTTACTTTCTGGGAGCTTGAGTTTGCTTGATTCTCACTTCCTACTTGCAATATTTGGTTAATTACCATTCATCAGCCTATGTCAGTCCACTGCTGGACATAGGCCTCCCTTAATGAATGCCATAGCACCCTGTCTTGTGTACAGCTTGACAATAATTGTTTGATGTATTATATAATTTCACTAATAAATTATTTCTTGTGTGCTACTGTACCTATAGAACTTCACATTGTTTCACTATGAATTTGCATAAAGTAGGACTACTGACAGAGGCACTATTTCACTCTTTATTTATACATATAGCATTTATAATAACAAAAGCGTCTTTAAGAACTTTGACACTGTTGAATGTGTACACTACCATAACAGCAGCTCGGAATGATATTAAGTGTTGTTCAATATCTCTGTTCCTATAAGAGCAATTATTATTATTAGATAGTAAGAATAAGAAATAATTACTTTGTGGCCACATATGCACACAAAGTAATTATTTCTTATTCTTACTCATTGTATTTTATCTTTTCAGGGTTTTGTGTGAAGACCCTGACTAGACCAGATAGCAAAAAAGTATTTGTAAACATCTGCATAACTGATACCATACCTTGTCCCCGAGATGTAACCAATGATCAACTTATGCAGATATTGAATTCTGCAGACCCTTCAAGTTATAGAGTCCCAATGAGTATCGGAGAAGGCAGAACTGAAGCTGACAAAGCAGGAGTACCGTGCACTGTCTATGATGTCGCCATCAACCCTGTGTTCTTCAAAAAAGTTGAAAAGGATGACCTATTTCAAACTTTCTTTCTAACTGTAGTTTTTGAAGGCCTGCAGGATAAGTACCAATGTGAATTAGATGCACAAAGATACACAATTCTAAAGAACAGAAAGTCAATTGGCACATTGCAGTCTCATAGGATCCAAATAAGAGATGTCAAATCTGCAGAGAATGCTATGAAAGCACCACTTATTGAGGAAATAGGGGAGAAGCCTGCATCATTGATAAAAAAACCAGAACTTGTGTACAGAATGAGGCGAGAGCCTCCAGTAGGGGAGATTGAATATCTGATAGCAGAGTTCAAAATCCCAGCTTCTGTAAGTTTTTGTTTTAATCTGCTTTAAAGCTGCTACCTACATATATGTATATCTTAATGGAAATGTAATCATATTAGGATTTGCAGGCTACTTAAAAATGTCTACTTATAGCGCTTATATCAATAAGTAATTGTTAAAATAACTTGGCTTGTTCAATAATTAGGTTCTCTTTACAGATAGATACAAAAAACCTGAATCTAGAAGTGGGAGAAGACAGACTTGTGTTGGATTCCAAGGGCATGTTTGAAATGGTTGACTTCTTCCTGCCCTGCAGTGTCGACCAGGAATATATTGATGCACAACTGAACAGGAACAATGATGTAAGTGTTAATCTTTGATTTTGTTAGAGTTTTACAAAATTATAAGTATTGATGCAACGGGTATTGATCGCGTTTATTTACCTATTTTTCCCGGCGTTTCAACAGGTTTACATACTGTCGTGGTCTCGGAATGACAAACGCGATAAATACCCGTTGTATCAATACTTATAATTATGTGTTCAGATCGAGCAAGTTAAAAATAGTTTTTTATAAGATTTCGTTTTAAAATGTAATAATGTTTCCTTTACTTTCAGATGCTGTTGGTGAAAATGCCTGTGGTGAATTAGGAAATGAAATATGAATATACCATACACCTGTCTGTACTAATTTCAATGCTAAGTTTCATGTGAAATAGCTTTTTTGGCTATCACCCACTTTTGTATCAAACAAAGTTCCTCTAAGCCACCTTAGTTCAAGAGATCAAAGATTGAAGCACCCGGCCTCAGTGAAAAGCTGCTGCGATTTTAGGTCCCTGTTGAATGAAAAAATGATGAAAAGACGTCACTTATAGGTTAATATAGAATTTATTATTTTGTTCTATTGAAATACTTATTTGGTCTGTGTCTGATTCTGTAATACATTTCATTATCAAAGTTATTGTTGTTTACATATTGTTTATATTTTATCACTTTATAAGAGCACATGTTGAGGCATTTTTGTGTTAGTAGCGATATGAAATACATACATATTATTTTGCTAATTTCCGAAGTTTTCCACTAATTACTATATATCACAATTCGCTAATGTTAATTAATTAAAAAATATATTAAATGCAAGCAATAACTTACGAAAAAAATTGTTTGTGATGTTTATCTACAACTAATTGTGAGGTATTTAGTTTATATTAATTATTATCATCAAGAAAAGCATGGAGATTCAATTTTAGTGAAGGTAATTAAATGATTGAGTTACAAAGCTTCTTTTGGCTATCCTAGGTATCAGATCAAAACTCGTCATGTTTTGCGCCAACTCCGAAACTATTTCCGCTATAATCCTTCAAATGGGCCATGACATGTTCTGCTATAGTCTCATGGTCTCTGATCTGTAGAGTAATCACGCTGCTAACCCGGCGTGCGCTTCTCGTAAGGTATAATCGAAGGGATGGGTAGGAGGTTATTCCTTCATGTTGGCAAATACCCCTCTCTGTTAGGCAGTTTACTCTGCCTAGACGGACAGCGTGACCGAGTGTCTGAAAAAAAAAATACAGTCTATTAAACTAAGGGTTCCAGAAAATGAGAACTTGTGTTCTATTCGATCGTGGCACTAGAAATATCATATTGAAAGTATTCCTGTTCACAATTGTGTGCTATAGTGTACAATGTAGATAGTCTATTTGAGTAGTGATCTTTGAATGAGGTAGGTGTATATGTACTTACAATTCCAGCTATAGCGAATTCCGGATACAGTTCATAACATCTGTAGCATCTCGGTGAGTGGAAGTAGATCAACCAAGGTTTAGCAGCTCTGTAACGAGGCATAAAAACTATTATTGGATTTAAACTAGATTGCGAATTAAATAAATTAAATTAAATCTTTATTTCTGACAACAATAATTGTCGATACAAATATAAAATCATTTAGAATAATTAACTTAATATTATTATTTTTAGTTAAAACATGCATCCTTGAGTTGTGATACAGATAAATGCAGTCAAACCTATCAGCGAACACGCCTAGAATGCTGTTGGAACTTATTTAAAGTTAAGTGCAAGGCGTAGCAGTAAATAGTATCATTCCTCTCGCCCAATAATGGGTAATGTAATGACAGTGTACCAATCTATGTAAAACGAGTATATTAATATTATTTGCAAGCATTAGATATCTTACCCAGTCGGGTTCAACTCCTCAGCAATTACTGTTTTTGTGAACGAATGCCAGTTGAGTTTCTGCACCGAATCATCAATACGTTCTAGCGCCCATTCGACGATGTACGGCGCTTCATTTACCTGTTGTAGGTTCAAGCTAAAAACAACCAGAGGTTATTTATTCACTGGAATAAAACAGCTGTTCGATGTTTAAGTGAAGTTAAGCTAGCTAGTTTTCACCAAAAGATAATCTAACTTAATAGTCAGATTATCTTTTGGTGAACACTAGCTTTAGCGTTACATTATCTTAGCTAATGCTAAGATAATGTAACGCTGCCTATAGTATTACAACTTTGTTGGATACTTTCACGTTCAATGTATGAAACTGTCAGTCATTAACGTCGATAAAAATGGGATTATCAGATTTTTAAGAACATAGCGTTATTGGGTTGTCAAAGCGGTGGGTTTGTTTGTTCTGTAAGCGGCGCTGCTGGTCGCATTCCGGTTTTTATTGGGACAAACAATTTAAGTGAAGATAAAATCAACAACTAATTTCTCCTAATTTCTTTGTCACCTCTTAAGACGTCCGATCTACAACATACCCGGAGACATCTTCAGGGGAGGCCTATATTCAGCAGTGGACGTCTGTCGGCTGAGATGTAAGAATTAGTGATATTTAGATGAATATAAGAATACCTGAAGTGATGACCAGATGCTATTGGATACAGCCTCGCTGTCGGCATTTTGATGTTCATACAAAATCCGCTGGTGTCCGTTTTGCATTTTAAGACACCCACACGCACGAAGTTCAGAGGACGAAGCTGAAAATATACTTCTGTGATGTGACCTTTATCGTGAAAATAAAGTAACATTTCGAAAAACCTTCTGGATTTGCTTCACACAGATGCCATAAATATCAGGATAGGTATTTTCGACGGAGTTCGGCTATTATACATATATATTATCTGTATCTCCAATGCGTGACTGAAGAAATTCAGTGCTGCCATCAATTTTATCATCATCAGCCTATTATAGTTATCTGCTGCATAAGGCCTCCCCTAATAGCGCCATAGCGACCTGCGAGTTTGCCGCATCTACCATCTGCCTGCAGTCTTGCGCAGATCGTCATGCGTTTGGCGACACGCGGTCTCTACTCAGACACCTACTTTCCCCAGCGAGGTATCAAGTTTGAGGCGTATAATAGATCCCGCAAATCACTAAAACATCCCATTTGCACCGTAATAGGCGGCGCGTCTGACGGAATTTAGTGCTGCCATCTAGTTTACCTTAGAGTAAACTTTCATCCACTGCTTAGCGAGCTGGTCACAGACGCGTCCGCAGTGCGCGGGGAGATGCGCCACCAGCCACGTGTGGGTCCGACTCGAGACGTCCAGTATCTCGAGCACTTGCTCTTCTGATAACTCCATGTCTAGAAAAAGTACGATATTTAATCGAGAAACTGTTTATGTTCGTGTATCACTTGATAAGAGACGATCATTTTATTGGATGAAATACCGCTAAGAATAAAGCTGGATATATTTTGATGAGCGATCCTAACACTACTGCCGACATCAGTTATATCGATTAAAAAACTATTTATTACACGATTTAAACTGTGTAAAAACATAGTTTGGCAGAATCGATATAACTGTAGTTTTAGATATGGAAATAAAAAAATACAAGTAACAAAACTTAAAGTATGGAACCAACTTAAAGTATCTTTATTAAAGTTTGGAGACAATTTTAATATTCTGTCGATTTAAATGGTCAAAATATTGGAACAGCTACCAACTTCGTTAGGTGGCTACTCTCTTAATACGCCGGAACATTCGATTGCGTCCGATAATATCGGTGGTATCATCGTCTCATAGCATATAGTATAGTAATATTATTATACCTGCACTTTCTTTCAGCATCTGTATAAACTCGATAAGCTCGTGTTGGTTGGCTCGCTCGCCGTAGTGCGTGCGTTTGGTTCCGTTTTGCACAAGTACCGCAGGCTCGCTGTGCGTCACTCGGCGGCAATGCTGCTCCGTTTGCGCTGTGCACGACATTATGCCGAACTAGAAAAAACACAACAAGTTCATACATTACACTTACACGCATACACTGCTCACTAATTCATCTGGTGATCGCATACATAAGTTATTAGACGACTTCTGTGGCGTGGTGCTTGCGGAACATACAGAAAAAAAACAGAGTTAATAAGTGATGTTCTCATACTCACATTAATTTTGCTATGTTTGAAGTGAATGCTGGCGAGGGTGAAAGGTTCTAGAACATCGTTCCATGATAGTCTGTAAGGGACCACCAATAAAACCCATACTCCTTGATCTGAAACAATAAGTTGGTAGTAGAAAATGTCCAGAACATCCGGAACAAATTTCTGCAGATCGTACCACATTTGTCCCAAGGCGGGAATCGAACCGGAAACCTACGTCGAAGGCGGAACTTAGCACGCTCGAATGCCAATTTCAGTAGAATTTAAGATTATGTACTTCTTTGTAATCCTTTCTTTATCATCATCAGTCTATGTCCACTGCTGGACATAGGCCCACCCTAATAAGCTCCCTGTTCTCAGCTTGACGCATCCAGCATGTCCCTGCAGTCATTCGGAGGTCGTTATCCCACCGCTGGTCATCCTTTAGTCCTAAGAAATTTTAAAAGAAGATATCACTACATAGTATAAAACAAAGTCGCTTCCCACTGTCTGTCTGTCCCTATGTATGCTCAGATTTTTAAAACTACGCAACGTTTTTTTTTAATAAATAGAGTGATTCAAGAATAAAGGTTTATTAACAATTTGACAGAGAGAATTCCACGCTGGCAAAGCCGCAGATCGCGTATATGTATAATATGAGGCATATTTTAGCGTAATCAAAAAGTAAAAGCATATAAAGCGCCTTTACACGCGTTGTTCACGTTAAAATGCGCCCTAATACGCGTAATTCGAGCTAAATTAATAAATAAGCTAATTAGCGTAATAACGCTGATAACGCGAGTGACGTTATGTGTTAAATAGCGTAGTAGCCTTGCTGGTCCTTTAGGTAGTCCCAAGATATTTTGTATAAAATGTTTCATTTATTTATTTAACACCTACCCACGTCTAGTCCCACTGGTGGTTATCCTTTAGTCCTAAGATATTTTGAATAAAATATTTTATTCACCACCTACTTGCGTCAAGTATCCTCGTAAACTCTGAAGTAGAGAGCGAGTGAAGGTTGGTAGCCTGAGCAGCCAGCTGTATATCCCCAGGCTCCACCCGTTGGTACGCGCCGCCGGCCTTCAGCACGCCCCACGCGGGAGGCTCGGCCACTTGGAGCGCTAGGCAGAGATCCAGCCATTCGTCGCAGTTTATCTCGCCTGTAACGTGATAAAAATTTACGATCCTCAGTTCAATGATTTATGCTATGGTTATTGTTGATGGTTGTTGTTGTATTGTTGCGGCAAGCTGAAGATAGGGCGCTATGGCGCTCATTGGGGAGGCCTATGTCCAGTGCTATAGGCTGATTATGATGAATTGTTATCTGTTAAACTCAGAATAACGCGTAGCATACTTACTAAAGGTAAGTTCATAAGCTATTTACCCCTGATATGCGCCTTATTGGCTTTTATCTTATGGGAGTACTAAATGCCTATAATCCCCACGCTGGGCATGCGGGTTGGGGATCGCACACATAAACACACACAAACACACGACACCTCATGGGCCAATAGTATCGTAGTAGCCATGTATGTATTATAATAATAATTACTAACTTAAACATGTAAAAACTTAAACATACCAAAGTGCACATCGGGCGTAGACAATCTTTTTTGATGGAACTCGAGTCTATCGCCCCCTTCAGTCGAGAAATAAATAACCCATGGCGTTGAGGCACCAGATCGCAGTTTCGTTCGTAATGCCTGAAAAATATAACCAATAACAGTTATACGACAAATAAAAAGAACAAGGTACTAGATTAGAGCAAGCAAGTTTTAATCTAGTAAGGAAGGATCATCCCTCGTAGCACGTTAAAGCGAAGCTGATTGAGGTGTTCCGTAAATAACAGCAAAAGCAGTTGCAACTTGTACCCATAACAAAAGCTCTGCCTAGCTTGGAGCTAGATGATGCTGTGTAAATTGACCATAATTATAAAAACAGAAATAGAAATGATCGAGTAATATTTTCGAAAAGAGCATGTTCCTCACTGATAGCAATCATGTAAAATTGTTGCAACTATCATGGTTATTGACACAAAAGCCCTTTATAGTATGATGATTAATATCCCGCTATAAATGGCTTAAAAATGTTATGATTTAAAATTGTTTTCATATATTTCATAAATTCATATGCTCTCGTCTTGTATCAGCCATAGTTCAAATAAGACGACGAGTCTTTTAATGGTGCCTTCGTTTAGAAGACTAGCGACATAGACATTCCACAAGACGTCTTGCCTAGGGTATACTGCCAGGAATACAGGATCCTGAATCACATAAAATATGGTTGTTATCTACCTGTAATCGCGCCGGGTCAAAAACCTCAATTTTAGGCAGCTGGTTCACGATTTCCTTTAAAAGTTCCTTCTCTTCGGTGCTCTCGATTTCTGTACTAATGTCCCTGTACTTGAATACGACCGTCGTGTAATCGTTAGTCGCCATTTTACTACGAAGGCCGTCATCATCTACTAGTACTAACGTGACTAGGCCATACTGAAAAAGGAAAGTTACCGAAATATATCTTAGAACCGTTTCAGACGAATTAAACCTATAATCTGGATACTTTTTTGTCGAAAACAAAATGTAAAGAAAACAAGTAAAAAATGAATAAAAAATTAAAGTTCGACCGTGACAGGACTCGAACCTGCAATCTTCGGATCCGAAGTCCGACGCCTTATCCATTAGGCCACACGGTCTTGCTACAAATGGCCGAATATGGAAATCTGTTAATTCTGAAAATAAAATCTGGAATTATTTAAAAACATTAATATTCTGACTGTAATATCGCAATATATCTATGAAAATCTAATGTATACCCACAAAAATAAGGATAGCCTTATGAAAAAGTGTGATGTTCACAATAGAAATACAAGAAACAAGAACAAGTTACACATCCCATCATTTAGATTACACAAGGTAGGGAAATCATTTATGGGCAATAGCGTGCGCTTCTATAATAAGCTTCCATCTGAAGCAACTGAGCTCCCTATTCGTAAATTTAAAAATTACATAAAAATAAATCTCATCAAGAAGGCTTTCTACTCCATAAATGATTATCTCAATGATGTTAATGCTTGGCCAGATGTCGCTCAGTTTCGCACAGACAATAGTATGTAAGTAATTTGTTATTGTGCATAGCTTTACTTAAATATTGACATGTATCGAATCATATTATATTTAGACTTAAATAGGCAAATAACCATGTATTAGACATATAAGAGATGAACATGCTAGTGGTTTCTTTTTCACTTCTTCCACTAGTGGACAAAAAATTGAAGTGAATAGTAAAATAATTTTATTTGATAATAATTTAATGTATAAAATATGACTTGTCTAAGTGCTTATTTTGTAAGCCTAAAGAAATAAATGATTTTTTACTTTACTTTACTTACTTTACATGGAACGCTCTTCTTTACCAATAAGAGAATAATAGGCAAAGTAAGGAAAAAAAACACATTACATAGCGCTCAGTTCACGTCTGCGGCTAATAATAGAGTGAAATAGACCCCTGGTTTTGGGCATAGAAATAGTGACGTTATAAGGGTTATAATGTGGGTGCAGGAATAAGGGGGCATTTTGTAAGCAATCGTAAAAATCCTTACCAATTGGAAAGCTATTCTTGTGAGAACATTACTGCCTATTCTATTCTCTCCCAGAACGTAGGCTATGGGCCTCTCTGTCCCTCTGATCCGCGTGACTATGGGAACTTGAACGCGAGTTTTGAGGTACTTCATTACAAATGCGTCGAGGGCGTCCAGTGTGCGGTCGCCTCTATAGTAGAGGTAATTACCGTTTTTTCCCTGAAAAATGCCATTTATTTGGTTTGAGAAGATGACGAGAGAGACACTTTCATAGTTTTATAAAAAGTAATGTTCATTAATATGATATCCTATGGTCAAAATCTCCAATGATTATTGGATTTTTTCAGTGAGACTACACTATGCCTAGTATATTGTTATTATTTAATTATGTAGATTATAGATAGATAGATAGACAATACTTTTATTGCATACTTAAAAATAAAACAAACAAGGTAAACAATAATAATACAAGATATGTGACAATTTGGCGGTCTTATCGCTCAAGAGCGATCTCTACCAGACAACCGTGACAACCAATTATAAGTACTTACATTAGGATAAAATATGAGAGTTGGATAACTGTTTATTCTCATGGAATTGTAACAGAAAGAGTTGTAGTACTTGCAGTTCACAGCACCAATTTTTACCTGTAATAAACATAGATTAAATTTTTTGATTGGAATAAAAAATAATTTACTTCAATCATTATATAAGTACAGTATACATTTGGAAAAGTCATATTATTAAAGTACATAATATATGTAGGCTAGGTAATTATTACAATACATTATATCTATCCTGAACCTGATCAGATGGAAGGTTAAACTATGTTATTAAATTGGAGAGGCTTTACTGCATTTTAACGAAAAACCTTTCTGTTTGAATTTTATTATTCTAATGCACATAGAATCATAAAAATACTATTATACTAAATAGTAATGTGTTATGGAATTGCCATTTGACATAAAAGAATATTCAGTAATTTAAAAGAGAAGGAGAAACTTACTATTCCTTTGTACATTTCAGCTAGTTTCTTCCAATGGTCAGCCACACTCTGACAAGGGGGACAGAATGGCGAGTAGAAGTTAATAAAATAAAATCCATCCTTTAAGTAATTGTCTGAAAATAATAATAAAACTTAAAATATAGATAATGATAATTTAATTTATCTATTTATTATTATATTTAATTTGATGCTAAACTGTTTTTACAGATTTGAACTCACAGAAACTGTTCCCTGATAGTGTATCAACAAATGGATCCTCATAGTACAATCCATTGTAGTATAAGTTGTCATATTCGGCCTGGGATTTAAAGTCGTACTTCCGTGAATATGACGTTTGTGAACCGTACACATCATATT
This sequence comes from Eupithecia abbreviata, assembly GCA_943735965.1. Lineage (NCBI taxonomy): Eukaryota > Metazoa > Arthropoda > Insecta > Lepidoptera > Geometridae > Eupithecia > Eupithecia abbreviata. The sequence goes on along the minus strand of OX030982.1, from coordinate 6,489,145 downwards.
GATGTCTCTTGTCAGGATCCTTCAATGTTTCATAAGCTTCAGTTATTTTAAGAAACTTTTCTTGATTCGAGGAATCCTGTAATTGATTGAGGGTTTTCAATAATTATTCAGAGCAGCTGGCGATCAAAGCGACACAGAGAGCTAATGGGTATTTGGCGCAGTGCTACAGCATAATACTGTAGTGCAATGCATACAGAGAGCCAAAGCAGTCAGCATCTTGGGGATGATTCTGATGCTATTGATACGGTACAGTTGACCCCTTGACTGTTTGCAACATTCTGCAGTCAGTTCAACTGTTTCAATTCAAAAGCTAGTTCTACAACATTTAAAGTCTTTCGAACATATCTAAAGGTTGGTATTGGACAAATAAATGCAAGGGAATATTTACCTTCAGTCACCAATAAGTAATTGTAGTTAATTTTCTTATACAAAGTTTACTTACAGGGTTTTTGTCTGGATGAAGTTTTATAGCCAGTTTCTTGTAGGCCTGTCTTATCTCTTGGGAAGTTGATTGCTTGCTTACACCGAGGATTTCATAGTAGCTGATTTCGATCAGGTTAACCCCAACAAGCAATACAAACGCTAAGATAATATATTTAAGCCTGTAAAACGAAAGCAAAAAGTTTGTAACTACTATCAAAACTTTCGATTTACCACAAGTATGTTACTATATAAGTAGTTATTTCGTGTACAGCATTGTACTTACATAATGAGTGAGTATCTTTACACAGCAAAAGTACTTATTGTGGCCTCATTTAATTTAGAAATTATGAAATCTACAGGAAACACACGCGGAGATAAAATTGTTTACATTTTGCGTAGGTAGGTTTACTTTGCTTTTGAGATATTTTACCGTGTTACCCCTTATCGCCTGCGGCTATATCACCCATCGCATCGGAAGGTACAAAAACATACCACAGACCACAGGTATAAATGACGTAGCGACCAATTGTTGACAGCCCCGTAGTGGTTGGCCACGTCTACATAAAATAGGTTGAAGCATGGTTGAAGTTTGTAAAACTTGCATGCTTGTTTAAAATAGTTGATACATACACTGCTATGTACGAAATTAATTACATAATAATAGAATAACATTTAATAATTTTCTTTATTCAACTTTTTCCATAAGTTATCGAATATGAAGGTGGCAAATTGCGTGTTAAGTCACGTCACACATAAATCAGATTGGACTAACTAAATAACTGAGAGCGGAGCGAGCTGCGTTTATTTATGTTCAAGATCGGGGCAAGTACTCTCAAATGCTATGGCCATAATATCGCGATTACGCGAAGATATGCGCTGTCGTCTCGTGACAAGTCTAGCCAAGTAATTCGTCCCATCGCGAATCCTTACCCCAACCCGAATGCCCTTCAGTAAATTGTCGCACACAAACGATTTTCGCACTACTACCTATACTTCGTGAGCTTTGTTGACAGGGAGACGATATTTTTGTGTGTTTTACAGGTTGGGTATTTAGTATGATATAAGTGCATTGGTAAAGATTACCTATCTTTACCAACGAACTTATACCATCATATGTTATATAGGTAACATATGTATGGAAGATACTGTAATAAAAGAAGAGTAATTTCTACAATGTTTTATTTCGTACTTATCACAATAAAATACTTTTAAATAAATTTACCTTAATATTCCGAACAAACACCCATCCAGTGGGGTACCAAGTTTAGTACCTACGTATCTACTTCAGTTTTAGAGGGTAGGTGCCTACCTACTCTCTGTAGAAGGCAGATACGCTTTTATCTAGGATGAGAGGTATTTAATTATAATGAAATACATTAACAATAATTATAAAACTTACTATAATAACCTAGAACCTACTAATATCTTGAACTTAATTAGTAAGATACCTACTCTCATAAAATCTAAGGAGAAGTGAACAAACTATAATTTATTTATGTATGTAACATAACAATTTAAAACAGTGGACATTGGCAATGGCAAGACTTTTCACTGGGCTAATTATACTGTGAATTTATTTCACGTAACACGTTATATCTACCTACATTCAGTTTTCATGTCGACAAGATAGGTTAGATTTTCATTTGTTTAGACGCCTACCTGTTTTATATTTAGGTAGATTATACACTAATGATAAAATATAATTTCCTGCCTTTTCTTTAAATCAAGTAGGTACAGTAATTACATCATTGGTTCCACTGTTCTTGTCACTGGAACTATTATGGAACTATCACACTAGGTAACTAATAAGTTTACATAAAATCAATTAAAATAATAATACAAAATATCTATTTGGTAAGACAATGAAGACAGTAGGCACCTTACCTGACCAACTTATCTGTTAAAAAACCTGTGAACAAAAATAATAAATGCGAATTTTGTTTTGTCTTATGGAATTAAACGAGCAATTTCTATTTCAATACGTTACTATTCAGCACTGTTTTTAAGTCTGAAGTTTAACTTCATGGCAGGTATAAACCCTTAGATAATTCGACTCCCAACTAAACCTCAACAATAGTATGTTTTCTTATCATAAATTATAAGTCCTTCCCCACCTAACCATATTTTACCGGTTGTCATTGACATTACTAACCATCTCTTGTAATTTACAAAACCCACCATAAATATTGATTAACTACAAGCTATAAATATCTAGGTATCACATGGTTAAACTATGTTATTAAATTGGAGAGGCTTTACTGCATTTTAACGAAAAACCTTTCTGTTTGAATTTTATTATTCTAATGCACATAGAATCATAAAAATACTATTATACTAAATAGTAATGTGTTATGGAATTGCCATTTGACATAAAAGAATATTCAGTAATTTAAAAGAGAAGGAGAAACTTACTATTCCTTTGTACATTTCAGCTAGTTTCTTCCAATGGTCAGCCACACTCTGACAAGGGGGACAGAATGGCGAGTAGAAGTTAATAAAATAAAATCCATCCTTTAAGTAATTGTCTGAAAATAATAATAAAACTTAAAATATAGATAATGATAATTTAATTTATCTATTTATTATTATATTTAATTTGATGCTAAACTGTTTTTACAGATTTGAACTCACAGAAACTGTTCCCTGATAGTGTATCAACAAATGGATCCTCATAGTACAATCCATTGTAGTATAAGTTGTCATATTCGGCCTGGGATTTAAAGTCGTACTTCCGTGAATATGACGTTTGTGAACCGTACACATCATATTGATGTCTCTTGTCAGGATCCTTCAATGTTTCATAAGCTTCAGTTATTTTAAGAAACTTTTCTTGATTCGAGGAATCCTGTAATTGATTGAGGGTTTTCAATAATTATTCAGAGCAGCTGGCGATCAAAGCGACACAGAGAGCTAATGGGTATTTGGCGCAGTGCTACAGCATAATACTGTAGTGCAATGCATACAGAGAGCCAAAGCAGTCAGCATCTTGGGGATGATTCTGATGCTATTGATACGGTACAGTTGACCCCTTGACTGTTTGCAACATTCTGCAGTCAGTTCAACTGTTTCAATTCAAAAGCTAGTTCTACAACATTTAAAGTCTTTCGAACATATCTAAAGGTTGGTATTGGACAAATAAATGCAAGGGAATATTTACCTTCAGTCACCAATAAGTAATTGTAGTTAATTTTCTTATACAAAGTTTACTTACAGGGTTTTTGTCTGGATGAAGTTTTATAGCCAGTTTCTTGTAGGCCTGTCTTATCTCTTGGGAAGTTGATTGCTTGCTTACACCGAGGATTTCATAGTAGCTGATTTCGATCAGGTTAACCCCAACAAGCAATACAAACGCTAAGATAATATATTTAAGCCTGTAAAACGAAAGCAAAAAGTTTGTAACTACTATCAAAACTTTCGATTTACCACAAGTATGTTACTATATAAGTAGTTATTTCGTGTACAGCATTGTACTTACATAATGAGTGAGTATCTTTACACAGCAAAAGTACTTATTGTGGCCTCATTTAATTTAGAAATTATGAAATCTACAGGAAACACACGCGGAGATAAAATTGTTTACATTTTGCGTAGGTAGGTTTACTTTGCTTTTGAGATATTTTACCGTGTTACCCCTTATCGCCTGCGGCTATATCACCCATCGCATCGGAAGGTACAAAAACATACCACAGACCACAGGTATAAATGACGTAGCGACCAATTGTTGACAGCCCCGTAGTGGTTGGCCACGTCTACATAAAATAGGTTGAAGCATGGTTGAAGTTTGTAAAACTTGCATGCTTGTTTAAAATAGTTGATACATACACTGCTATGTACGAAATTAATAACATAATAATAGAATAACATTTAATAATTTTCTTTATTCAACTTTTTCCATAAGTTATCGAATATGAAGGTGGCAAATTGCGTGTTAAGTCACGTCACACATAAATCAGATTGGACTAACTAAATAACTGAGAGCGGAGCGAGCTGCGTTTATTTATGTTCAAGATCGGGGCAAGTACTCTCAAATGCTATGGCCATAATATCGCGATTACGCGAAGATATGCGCTGTCGTCTCGTGACAAGTCTAGCCAAGTAATTCGTCCCATCGCGAATCCTTACCCCAACCCGAATGCCCTTCAGTAAATTGTCGCACACAAACGATTTTCGCACTACTACCTATACTTCGTGAGCTTTGTTGACAGGGAGACGATATTTTTGTGTGTTTTACAGGTTGGGTATTTAGTATGATATAAGTGCATTGGTAAAGATTACCTATCTTTACCAACGAACTTATACCATCATATGTTATATAGGTAACATATGTATGGAAGATACTGTAATAAAAGAAGAGTAATTTCTACAATGTTTTATTTCGTACTTATCACAATAAAATACTTTTAAATAAATTTACCTTAATATTCCGAACAAACACCCATCCAGTGGGGTACCAAGTTTAGTACCTACGTATCTACTTCAGTTTTAGAGGGTAGGTGCCTACCTACTCTCTGTAGAAGGCAGATACGCTTTTATCTAGGATGAGAGGTATTTAATTATAATGAAATACATTAACAATAATTATAAAACTTACTATAATAACCTAGAACCTACTAATATCTTGAACTTAATTAGTAAGATACCTACTCTCATAAAATCTAAGGAGAAGTGAACAAACTATAATTTATTTATGTATGTAACATAACAATTTAAAACAGTGGACATTGGCAATGGCAAGACTTTTCACTGGGCTAATTATACTGTGAATTTATTTCACGTAACACGTTATATCTACCTACATTCAGTTTTCATGTCGACAAGATAGGTTAGATTTTCATTTGTTTAGACGCCTACCTGTTTTATATTTAGGTAGATTATACACTAATGATAAAATATAATTTCCTGCCTTTTCTTTAAATCAAGTAGGTACAGTAATTACATCATTGGTTCCACTGTTCTTGTCACTGGAACTATTATGGAACTATCACACTAGGTAACTAATAAGTTTACATAAAATCAATTAAAATAATAATACAAAATATCTATTTGGTAAGACAATGAAGACAGTAGGCACCTTACCTGACCAACTTATCTGTTAAAAAACCTGTGAACAAAAATAATAAATGCGAATTTTGTTTTGTCTTATGGAATTAAACGAGCAATTTCTATTTCAATACGTTACTATTCAGCACTGTTTTTAAGTCTGAAGTTTAACTTCATGGCAGGTATAAACCCTTAGATAATTCGACTCCCAACTAAACCTCAACAATAGTATGTTTTCTTATCATAAATTATAAGTCCTTCCCCACCTAACCATATTTTACCGGTTGTCATTGACATTACTAACCATCTCTTGTAATTTACAAAACCCACCATAAATATTGATTAACTACAAGCTATAAATATCTAGGTATCACATTTAGTTCAATCGAAATATGTTTAAACAATCAGGTCTATCTATCCAAAACATTTCACCTAGCTTTATCCTTTGAAGTAAGTTCTTACCAGTTTAACTGTTAAATGTCTTAGTTCTGTCATTATTGTCCACATAGTGATACGGTCACAATCACAATTAGAATTTATCAGTGTTGCCACCACATACCACCACGGCTAAATGCTACTGTTGGCAGTGGAATGGCGCGGATATTATTTAAATTATTTATCTAGTCCGATACTCGAGACAGTGTCAAATTCTCTAACTTAAGAAGTAATTCTAAGTTCATTCTTTTTTGCAATAAATATTGCTTTCGGTCGGCTATTAAGATGACTTTTTCATATATCTTTGTAGAGTAAAATAAACGAGAAACTTCAAGAGCAGTAGTTCCGATCCCAAAACAACCATGTCAGTCCAGTAGTTGTCTTCTTTTAGCATGAATTCTTTGATGAGCTCATCAGGAAATCTGTGAATTAAATTACAAAAAATCATTTTAACACTTGTTATTAATGCATGCTTAGATGCGATGAAAACGAATAAATGGCGCACAGAAGTAAACAAGTACGAAAATCTTTGCCAGTTAGTTTTAAACCGGTGTAACAAGTTTTGAAAATCCTACAGTTCCTAGCAGCTGCGTTGTAAGGGTTAGTGGCGAATTGTGAACGCCGCGGCTTCGGGGCTGAATACGAACAAAGTAGCTGTCACAATAGGCTTATCATGGCCGTAGTGATACCCAAGCCACACCAAAGTATTATAAAAAAAAGTACGAATATCATAAACACGTGGGCTTACCTCAAATGGCAGTAGTCAACGTTAGAAGGGCAGTCCAGCGGCGGTCGTCCGTACGAGTAGATAGAGAGTACAACCGCCTCGTAAGCGTACTTGAGAAACGAGACGTGGGACACTGCTCGCATCACCGCGCTCATGTGTTGGAAGAGTACCAGGTATCCGCTGAATAGCAGCATAGCGCATGTTAATATTGCACCAATGAATGTGCCATTCTGGAATTAATAAATAAAAGTTAAAATTTGCTCACGCATGTACAGTTTTTAAAATTTCAAATTGTATCCATCTGCTATATCCACTCAAACGCCCGCCCGGCATTGAATGTCTCAATACTCAATACTTTTATTGCAAAAATATTGTACCTGTAGTACAACATTTTCCGTACAAGATGATTCCCTGGGATCTTAAAGATAAAGTGTTTCAAACATGCACCCTAGCTAGTGCACGGCAATATGTAGCTAATACTTATCAACTACTTCTAATTATTCAAAGCTATGTCACACTGTCAGCAGGGGCCGGGCTGGATAATTATCCGTTAGCGGGACGAAAAATTTTCATTACTATTTTCCCCCTTTGGTAGTAATGATAGAGCAAGCACCCACGGCCACTGACGATTGAATTTAAGCTTGTGTCTAATCACATACTACATAATTATGCAAAGCCCAATATCACCTTATAAACAGAAAAAAATTTAGATATCTTTGTGGAGAGAGGACTTTTGATGAACATAAAACTCACCACAGGATTCATGCAAGTCCCAATAAGGTTCCCAGTGGCGTCAGCCAGCAGGGTAATAGCGGCCATTGCTAGGAAGAACATCAGGAAGCGGGAGAGCTCCGGCGGCTGGCTGGACATAAAGTACGAGGGCAGGCTATACACAAGGCCGAAGCATATCTGAAACAGATCGGCTACTTGTAGGTTCTTTGTCCATTGTCATCGTAACCCCAGTGGCGTAACTAAACCGTTCGAGGCCCTGGCAAATTCATCGAATGCAACCCCCAATATAAAAAAGAAAATCCTACTAATATTATAAGCGCGAAAGTTTGTCAGGATGTAGTAATGTAAGTATGTTTGTTGCTCTTTCACGCAAAAACTACTGAATGGGTTTTGATGAAACTTCACAATAATATAGCTTACATATCAGAATAACACATAGGCTACAATTCATAAAGATATATTGTATATTATCCAAAATATCTATCACCACGCGGGTGAAAGCGCGGGGCGCAGCTGGTGTGTAATAATAAAATGTTGGGAGTTGGGATTCTTCTCTGGCCGGGGGTCCCTTCCGGCAGGGTGCCCGTCTGACTTGCATCCTGTTGTTACGCCACTGCGTAACCCTCGAGGAATGCCGAAAGCACTATTTTTAGGGATCTGAAGTCCTGAGTTCCTAAAGGAACATCTGCCGTATCGTCATGATCGCCCCATAAAATAGTCTATGACTATAATTCATTGCATTATGTGGAGTGTCGTTAGAAAGATCTTTTAGATTTTTCAATTCATTTTTAATATCAATTCATATTTTATTTTTTACATAGCCGTTTTACTTACCTAGGTCCCGCTTGTTTTTGGGCATGGGCATAGGACCATAGGTCAACCTACAACCTATGTGACCTAATGTAAGACCTTTGGGGGAAATAAAAAGATTTTTGGTTAGGCAACCGTGCTACCCATTTGCATGAAAGAACTTAAGTACCTGATTTTTATGAAAGAACGTACCTGGATGGGCATATTGGTAATGATGGAAGCTGCGTAGTATGTCTTCAAATTGTACCAATTGTTGAAGTTTTCCTTCTTAAGAACGGATAACTCTAAGGGAACTGAAAATAAGGAAAAACATTTAAATGTGTAGTAGCTAGATTTAAATAGGCAAAAACATTTGACCTCAAACGTTAATTTATTATTATTAGCTACATGCCATGAGCAAAATATGCAGGTATTCAGAATGTTGTATTATGTGAGGCAAATAATTACCTATTTACCAACCATATACCTACGGCTTCAAACTGGCTTACTGACAACTTGTTTTCTTACGAACTGAATTATCCTGTTCAGCTGGACAGGACTGGTTGATCTTGGTAATTGGACAATTTTACCTATAGGTATGACTGGTTGCAATATTATTTACATTTCGATTTCCATAGTAGGAAATATAATTAAGTGTCTATGACTCCGTTGCAATCATAATAATTATACAATACCCACATAGGTCACTTAGGTACCTACTAATCACTGGGCTAACACGTAATTTCCTTTGTTTAATCCAAGTTTAACCCAAGATACTTGGCTAAGTTGCACATAAGTTGTATCATGACAGGAACACGAACGAACGTACGTTCGTTCATTTACATTGAGGAAGTTAACGAATAAAGTAAACTCCAGGTGTGTTCATTCAGTAGTTTTGTCGTTGTCTTCGGCCAAACATCTTCACAACCGACACAGACCTTCTTTATAATATAAGTAGGATGAAGCTGTATGATCTATAATCCTCATAAACTATGCTGGACAATTAACACAGCATCATCTAGCCCCAGCTTAGCTGAGCTTGTGTTATGGGTACGAGATGACTGATTTACTTAATACAATACATTACATAGTTTTATTTTATCAATATACAATGCCTTAACTACATAAGCTTAAACTATGTAATTTAATCTTATGTAGTTAAAGCATTGTTAAATCTTACACGGATAGATAAGTGAAGAAAGATTATTAAGATGTCTATAATATAAGTCGAAAACAACAAATGCGCTATCAACCATCTTTCTGACAATGTGTTTTGGTGAAGTATGTGAAACTACATATTCTAATGTTTAAGACCTTGTATTTTAACCATATTTCTTGCAATAAATGAATTGAATTCAATTGACGTAATCTCATTGAGTGCCTATGTTGTGTAATATGGCGAAGGTTCGCCTGTGACGCAGGAGGTTGCGGGTTCAATTCCTGCCTTGGGACAAATGTTTGTACTATCTATAAATATTTGTACCGGGTGTTCTGGGTATTTACTATGTAATATATTGTATTAAGTATAGGTATCAGTCATCTAGTACCCATAACACAAGCTCAGCTAAGCTGGGGCTAGATGATGCTGTGTTGAATTGTCCAGCATAGTTTATGAGGATTATAGATCATACAGCTTCATCCTACTTATATTATAAAGAAGGTCTGTGTCGGTTGTGAAGATGTTTGGCCGAAGACAACGACAAAACTACTGAATGAACACACTTGGACCTCGAATAACATTAGACTATACTTTTTATTCCAAACGCGTGTGAAGCCGCGGGCAGAAACTAGTTATTAGAAAATAATTTATGGTATAAAATTTGACTTGTCTGTGTTTATTTTGTAAGCCTAAATAAATAAAACATTTTGAATTTGAATTTCGAGTTCAAGAATGATGTCTGACAACTCACATTTGAGCACAGCAGGCATAAGAGACGTATAGCACAAGTAGACCACGGATACCAGCATATATCCAAGGTTACTGATCGTCTTCGAGGCATCCTTGCCAGACTCCTGAAACAGGAGGCCGAGGAGCACTCCGATCGCGACGTGCAGCATGACCTTAAGGTGGGTGACTGTCTGAAAAGAAAAAAAAGTCAAATGCGGAACAAAAACGGTACCGAAGAGGTTGTATAGGTTAAGCTCGCGGGTTTTTCTGGTGAATCCGATGGAGCGTTAACATGGTTTGGAAAAGCCTAAAGATTTTATAAATAGCATATGAGAAACGTCTGTTATTTTTATAAATCTTGTAGGTTTTATGTTGTTATATTATCACCACTGAAATTAAATGAATTTATTTGTTATTTGTTATAATAAATAAATTAATTCCAATGTATGACCACTTATGGAACCCATTTTGGATTGATGGCTATTTGCAAGCCTTTTCAGTATCGTATCAAGTAGGTAATTTATTGTATTTTTTTTTACCTAAATGAAAGGGCAAAACCGTGATAAAAATTAAATAAGACTGAGTGTATGAAAACAACATCACATAAAAAAGAAAGTATTTTTTTTTGCATATACCCAGTGAAACAAAAATATATGAGTAACCCAGTAAGGCGCGGGCCGTCATTTTGTGATATCTCAGAATCACCTCCATCCAACCTAGTTAACGCTTTTGTTCCAATTACGGCAGAATAAGAGTGTGTAGATAAATAATATTATATATGGCTTACTAGCGACCCGCCCCGGCTTCGCACGGGTGCAAATGCATGTATTATATACATACAAGTAAACCTTCCTCTTGAATCACTCTATGTATCTATAAAAAACGCATCAAAATCCGTTGCGTGGTTTTAAAGATCTAAGCATACATAGGGACAGACAGACAGCGGGAAGCGACTTTTATACTATGTAGTGATTAGCATAATGGCATGCTCATAAGTAATTTAAATATTTTCTGTCGAGAATAATATCTAATCTTAAAATGTGAATGCATAATGCCTGTGTTTTCGTAGCTGCTACATGGACTACGCAGCTATTAGACCGGTAGACTAGACAGCTCTTTAAGGTTGATTCGAAACTACATTCTACTATTAGGCTAGGCGTATGCTGGGACGCAAAGTAATACAAATCTGCGTCGCACGTGCCTGCGTCATCTAAGTAAATAATAAGTGTGCGTCGGACTTGCAGATGACGGGTTCCGTGACTTCTGTGCCCGTAAAAGATTTAACATACTTTTATTAAATTAAGATGGCAATTACCACGTCTCGTGTATGAGGACCCTTTGATTTTACCTTTTTTTTAATTATTTTTTATTTTCTGATGTTATTATGTCTTAAATTATCATTCTGTGAACATTTTATGTATTTTATATGTATAACCTATTACCGTTTCAAGAGAGACGGTGATTACGGTTTACTGACAGACGGACGACGGACGGGCTGACAGACGAACAGATAGCGGAGGCTTTGTATGTAGGTATTAGGGTCCTGCGTTGGCACTCTTTGGATAAGTATCCCTAAAAAGTTGGTACTTGGGTTAAGATTTATTTATTTGGAATAAAAAATAAGAATATAATCAAATATTATACAAACCGAAAGACACAAAAAGTGTCCTTCTAACACAATTATTAAAACAAGACTGTATGCCTAAATATGTGTACACAGCCAATAGACAGCATGATCAAATAGCAGTTCTATGTGGGCAATTACTACGAAATGAATTAAAAAGTATAAAATATGTAAGCATGCATTTTTTTTACATAATGCATGCTTAACGTAGGTGTTTAAGGAATATCGGAGTGAAATAGAATTTTTGGCAACATGGTTACAGTATATTGACGTATTGAGTGCTTAATTAGAATTTAATTGTAGGTACATACATGAACATGCCGTAAAACAATATCAAATTAACGCGAAAGTGGTTTAGGAGGAGCTAAAGCGGATAAGCAAATAAACGGAGTCTATAAATCATAGAAGATAGTGTTGATGACAAAGCTTAGGTTATGCCCTGCAGGGTTTTACCTACGTCCTTGCTATTGTCACAGACTATAGGAAGTCAATTATCGTCTCAGTTTAGTATTGACTGTTGAAAGGGCACGAGGTATTTATACCTACTGTTAGTGTTGACGTAAGTTGGAAGAAGCTAAAGGTTATTTACTTTCAATTTTCAGTTTGCGTTAGTATGTATAGGGTGTAAAAAAAATTAGGAATCAAATTTTCAGAGGTGGTTCAGACTAGGTCGAAACTATACATAAAACCGAGTGTATATAGTTCGAGAGAAATTTCACTTTAGCATCATGAAGAGTGATAATTATTCCTTCTAGCCGAATATCGTCCTCGGAGGCCTTAACGAAGACCAGCTCTGTGCGCGTGACATATTTTATTGCACAAGTCCCGACATAGCGCACAGTGCACGCACACGTCCCGACATAGTGCACAAGTGTCCTCAGATAATCCGATTAGACGGCAGGCTGACACGATCGGGTACATTTTTGATGCAGTAGGTACCAACGGCCTCACGTGCTTTTCGAGGTACGAGGGGCGTAAAATTCCTGACTCTGGGAGCTGGGTTAGGTAAGGTAGTAATAATAATTGATAGTTACCCAGTCTCGATACTGCTGCAGTAGACATCTTTTAAGCAGAATTCGTAGCCTGTAAAGTTCGTGGGGTCTGTTCACTATGACGGATACTTTGTCTCGCAGAAACGGTCTTCCATTTTCAATAGCTGGTGCTGCTGATACCGGCGGTATAATCTTGTTCTCTAAGCATTTCTGTGCTAGAATATGATTCACTTTGCCATATTCACCGTTTGCGATCTCCAAAACTGAAAGAGAAATATTTTTATCTAATAATTTATCATTACGATGCGATTGTCCTATTATTCTACAGTTGGAAATTGACCTACCAATGCACGTAATTTTGCACCGTCTTCAGAATAACTCAATTGTGGTTAGGTATGCCACATACCGGGGATAATTGAGTTTTTTTACGAATACATTATTTGATTATAATTGAAACATTTCAGCGATTAATTTAAATAATTTCGTATAAAACAAAAAATTACTAAAGGACGAAGGTTCTCAATTCGGATGTATGGTTTTTTTAAATGTATGTAATTGTTACTTGATATCTCCGCCAATGGTAAACCGATTTATATATGATAAACTTTTATTATGGTCTAGATAATTATTTCGAGGTGGTCCCGTAAATCCGTTCTTTCGATGACCCTTTTATAAATAATATTTTTATTTAGTTCTCAGAGATCTGAAAACATGTCATTTAATGACGCGTCCGATCCGAAGATACGCACGTTTGCATGTTCAGCAGTAGGTACGGTTGTTCGTTTCGTGCGATCCGTGAACCGAAACTTCTTAGGTATTTCGTGTTTCAAAGTAGGCCTCCTTTCATACGTCGTTTCATCCATGTATCATAAGACTAATTTAGACTCTTAATTTAACTACCTAGATGAGGCCACTTGAATAATTATATGTGTTATTGATGTGTTCCGAGATTAAAACTACTTGTAAACCCATTTTCATTATTCAGTAATTTTTATTTTACGTCATAGTTATGCTGGACAAAAATTAAAATTATGCTGGACATTTCACACAGCATTATTTAGCCCCATGGTAAGCAGAGCTTGTGTTATGGGTACTAGATAACTGATATACATAATACAATACATTACATAGATAGATATTGTTTATTATACATAGAAAACGACCAGAACACCCGGAACAAATATCTGCAGATCGTACACACAATTGTTCCGAGGCGGGAATCGAACCCGCAACCTCCTGCGTCGCAGGCGGACCTTCGCCCACCGCGCCACAGAGGTCGTCGGGGGGGAGTTTTTTTAAACACTTCAAGAATGCAACTAATACTAAGTAAATACTGCTTGGTTGCATGTCCTACATAACCATATTTATTATCTCGGTAGTTATATGCATCTTTGATTATATATAAACTGGCTTTTAGCATCGAAAACCACAACAGATGATTCATTGCGGTTAGGATTGAGTTTTTTTTTATTCTCCTTAATATTTAATATTCGATGCCAATAAACGTGCTGTAAACTAATTTGGATTTGAACTTATGATAGAATACTAAATTTTATTTGAAATTCAAAGCAAAAGTAGTTATTTCAATAATACGATAAGATACATAAAGAGAAACAACTTGCCTTAGTCACAAAGTGGGTCCTGTCTCAACATACGAGTAAGTTAATCGCGTTTGCCCGACGCTGATCTTCCAGGGATCGGACGGGGCCGTTTGGAGAAGTCACGGAACAACTATCATTTAGACTACAGCTAGATGGCGCAATAAAAACAATTCTAAATTACTTTCCACTTACTGTAGTCTGCCGGGTTGTGATACTTGGGGCATTGATATCCCAACGACGTGAGATACGGGACCGTTAGTGCACTTGGTCCGTTGTATATGCACATTCCTTCAGCTAAGATGTAAATCTGAAACGTAACCATGATTTATCCAATGGTATTCATTTATTATAATGGGTTTACATAGGAGTAGACCAGGTAGATGGTTGGAAGGAAGGTGATTGGTATGTAAAAGTATTGGTTTGGTGTGGTTTGGCTTTGGCACACATAATGTAAAATATAACTTTTTTAGGCATCGATAACATTTGGGTTAATTTTGAACCATCTTAGAATAATTTAAGTAGTATTCACAAAAATACAGCAAATACGAATTACGACCTACCCAATTAGTTATGATTATATTTAATTGCCTTGTTTTGGTATAGAGTAGACACATATAAGAGAATACGAATCAAGTCAAATGACGTCGACATTTCGACAATCCCGGTCCGAACCGGTTGATCGGGATGTTTATTTAAATAATGTTTTTCAGCCTTCTTAGAATGGATGTAGGTAATATTTTTTTTTAGAACACAATAAAATCATATTATGCTATGTAGGTACAAAAGATGGTTGATAAGCGAGTCGGATTGCCAAATAAATATTTTATTGTCTGAATCTATTATGATTTTAAAGTATAGCATTAATAATAAAATAGCATAATTTATCAAGAGTTATTTGTTACCTTAATTTTAATTTAAAAAAGAACTCGCAAGTATTTTGGTTGGGCCAAAGTACTAGTAAGTACCTACAATACGAGAAGAATAGTTCGGGGGCCTTTAACTATGAAAGCTAGTAATAAATATACATAGAAAAGTATATTATAATAATAAATCATAAGCACTTAAAGTGTTCATTCGGTTCA
Organism: Eupithecia abbreviata; assembly: GCA_943735965.1. NCBI lineage: Eukaryota > Metazoa > Arthropoda > Insecta > Lepidoptera > Geometridae > Eupithecia > Eupithecia abbreviata. The sequence goes on along the minus strand of OX030982.1, from coordinate 6,473,812 downwards.
AACCAGTTTTATTATCTTGTGATTCTAAAAATCAGAAATGAACATTAACTAATCAAATGCATGTTGGTCCTTATCTCTGCTCTAAGCCCCGATAAGTATGTTTTTTGCCAAATTCTATGAATCATTGGCCAATTTATCACTAGAAAGACCTAACAGCATATTTTAGACAAGTTGATAAAATAAAAATCGTTGACTTTTTTAAAATTGGAGTATTCTTCATAATAAATATCCATGAAGAATACTTTTTTAAAATTAAATAATTCAACGATTTTTATTCTATCAACTTGTCTAAAGTTGCCGTTAGCTCTATCTAGTGATAAATTGGCCAATGATTGGTCTTATATTACAAGACCATGGGGTGATGCGTTTGCAAGATTACAGCCAACAAGAAAATTTGCAGTTTATCATCGCCCTGTTGAAGTTGACACACATACACGTAAATTTGGCACGATTAACGGTGAGGCTATCAAAATAAACTGCCACAGCAGCTGTACCTGCAGTTTTTGTCCACTCATGTTTTCGCAGCTAAATTCTACCGTTATGGTGGTAACATTCGTAAGTAGGTAAGTTCTATTGTTCTGTTACAAGATACCAAAATAGAATAAATGGAGAGCTTTCAACTGTCAATCATAATTTAAATTCTATATCCTTATAAATAAATATAATTTAAATTTGGATTTTAACCTTCAAAGATTTAAACGAACTAAACTGAACGAAACTATTTTTTTTTTGCGTTCAACTTATTTTATTTATAAAAAATCTTACAATAAAGATCTTGCTACGAATACATCAGACAATTCAAAGGTTTGTTCAAACTGTAGGACCTTCAGCAGACTGTTGCAAACTAGGTAGAGGTAGCTCAACTGATCCAAATGAACTTGTTAGTTTTATGATGATTATGCGTGAGTGATTTGATTCGAGTGGAGGCGTTCCATTTTAAGAACAGCGAGTTTTTTAATCTGAGTTTTTTCATCTAATAAATTTTATAGTGCTCGTGACAAGTTAGTTAAGTTACTGAGAATTCTCTGCCAATGTCTATTTATTTGACAAGGAATCTGTACGTTACCTACCCAATTCCTTAATGGTCGAGCTTAGAGTTAGCTGCAAATTATATAAATAAATATGAACTAAAAAAGTATATGCTCCCCCCTCAAATAGAAACAAATGAAACCTAGTTAGTAGCATTCTAAATCAATTAAAACTATTGAGCTAAATGCAGAAAGAAACAAACAATCATCTGGCAGCTCAACTGATCCATATGATAAAAATAATATAAAAAAACTAAAATTGCAAACTAAAAACATGCTTGGAGGAGTTGAGATAAAGATTAGATAATTATTTACAAAAAATATTTTAAAAAGGATCTCAAATCGATCAGTACTTTAAATTGTATAAAAAACTCACAACAAGAAAGTTACTTTTTGTTAAGAACTGCGGAATTGTTTTTATTTTTTGCAGTTGATTAAAAAATCGATTACCGACCTAGAGCCGCTAGAAAAAATAGGTAGGTACTTGTAACCAATTGTCATTCGCTTACCTTATCAAACATAGAGTACAGTGACGCGGACGGCTGGTGTATGGTGCACACGATGGTGCGCCCGTCTCTTGCGAGGTTCTTCAGCATTACCATGCACTGCATTGACGTGAGGCTGTCCAGACCACTAAAGAGAAAACATTAAGAACCTACCGTTAATTCTATTTGGAAGTAAATTAATTGGTATTTGTTTTAAACTAGCTGTTTGCCGCGGTTTCACCCGCGATAAATTAAAATTTCACATTTCATAATTTTAATATAGCCTATGTTCACCGCGGATATTGTATCCCAACGGTGCTAGAATTTTTCTAATCGGTCCAGTAGTTACGGAGCCTATTCAATACAAACAAACAAAAAATCAAACCCTTCCTCTTTATAATATTAGTAGATAGATATAGATATTAATTGATTAGCTGGAACAGTCATCTAAAAAATGTTTAAACAGCATATTATAATATTATGGTCGTTCGTTGTTGCTCAATTTACTTTCTCTGCTGGAAAAAATCATTTTTCTGCTGACCAAACATCTTTGTTTTGCTGACTATTTAAATGATACCCATTCTATTAGGTCTTTACCTATGAAATTGCCGTTTTGTATGAAAAAATTTAAACGAATTTTTTTCATGTAAGTAATCACCCATGCAATCAATGCCCTTCTTAAAGAAATCAGCAGGACGAGAGGCAACTAATTCTTCAAAGGCATTTTGTACTGCCTCTCGGGTATTGAATTTTTTTCCTGCCAAGAAGTTATCCAAATTCTGGAAAAAGTAGTAGTCTGTAGGAGCAAGGTCTGGTGAGTCGGGCGGATGACGGAGAGCTTCCAACCCCAGTTCTTGCAACTTGGATACCGTCTGCTGTGCAGTATGAGGTAGCGCGTTGTCGTGTAGGAGCAGCGGAGAGGAGCGATTGACCAATGCTGGTTGGAGATGTGCCAGCTTCTCCATCATTGTGTTTAGTTCTTCACAGTACGCATCTCCAGTAATGCTCATCCCGTTTGGTAAGAAGCTGTGTGTGATGAATCACACCGGCGCTAGACCACCAAACAGTGACCATCACTTTTCTAGGCGTGAGTTTTCGTTTAGGGCATTGTTTAGGTGCTGAACCAGGATCCAACCAGCTTGCTGAGCGCTTCCGGTTATCAAACAGAATCCATTTTTCATCGCAGGCAACAATGCGGTTCAAAATTCCTTCATTTGTGTGCGTAGTCGATGTTTGTGTGTCTGTTGAGCAGTGCAAGGCACGTCTCGACGCGTACTTCGCACTGGCGATCATTGAGTTCGTGGGGCACCCATTTGTCAAGCTTTTTTACCTTGCCAATTTGACGCAAATGGACCAATATTGTTTTGACGCTAACGTCGAAAGCTAGATTGTGTATCATCAGCTTCCACAATCGCCTTTAATTCGTCATTGTCGACCAAAGTCTTCGGACGACCGCAAGGTTCATTTTTCAGGTCGAAATTCCCAGAACGGAAGCGAGCGAACCAATAACAGGTGGTGCGTTGGTTTGTAGTGTTAGCTCCGTAAACGTCGTTGATGTTGCGAGCCGCTTGTGCCACGTTGCTGCCACGACGGTACTCATAATAATTACTCGATTTTTTAACGTATCCATGATGACGAAAAAGATTGAAATGCGATGAAAATGTAACACTAATCAATAAACAAATGACTACTTTTGGAAAAAGAATTCCATGTTTTTAAAATAAAATTAATTTGAAATTAGAATTCTTAGCCAAACAAAAATTATTTTGAAATTAAATGGCCAGTACTGCAGAACGGCAATTTCATAGGTAAAGACCTATTATTATATTGTAGATATACGGCACCTGTCAAGTGTCAACCTACTTTGTAAAGTGTGAGATTCAACAAGTTTTTACATGCTTGTGTAGGTAAGTAGGTAGGTTCAGACATCATGTCTGAACATACCTACCATCTAAGTAGATCATCGCCTGGGTAACACTTTGTTTTGGTGTTTCGAATAAAACAAAACTCAACTGACCGCCGCCGCCGCCGCCGCGCCCCGCCCGCTACATAGAGCAATCAAAAAATCACTTAAATTTACATAGTATGTAACCTATGTAGGTAGGTAATCTACCAATTTTCAAAGTTCGCAGTTGAAGTCTGGAAAGCTTAATAAAATCTCAAACTTAAAGTTTTTTGACAAACCTTACAATGCAAAATATCCAATACAAACTATGTCTACCTCATAGTTTAGTAGACATACGTACGAGTAGCAGCGTAGCGTCTCTATCTTCGTATAGATATACATATGTCAGTCAGGAGTGTCAGCAAACCTACTAAGTATAGATTACCACCATGTTTCTGAGAAATAAAAAATACCCTTTTTATAAAATCCGGAACCTTCGACGCGCGAATCTGTTTCGCACAGGAACGGTCCATCGCTTTACATATTCAAACCAAATTAAAAGAGCACTTCTTATTATCATAAAACTATCTATCTAGGTATCTTTATATATATATATATATACATTTAATTATATTTATATTAAAACTGAAGTTATTTATTCGGTTTATTGAGCTATTGTTTTTTTAATTTATGTATGTATATTATAATTTCATCCCATTATGTATTCTACTACTATTCGTCTAATTTGTTTCTTTGTACACTTCCTCTATCTGGTCTATCGCTTCTCCTTTAAACCTAAGGTTTTGCTGTAAGAAAACTCTTTGTTAGGGTTAAGCTCGCCTATGTACATACTTATCTTTTTTTAGTTAAGTTATTTTTAAGTTTTTTGTTCAATAAAGAATTACAAGAATTACCGGTTTAGTTTTCCAGAATATTCTAGTAGGATGACTATGGTAACACTCTAGAAGCAATTTATTTAATCCAGTGTTTTTGCCTTTTGAATGACTGGTTGATATAATTTACATACCCATTTAACAACCTACCTGTTGGTTTAGTATAGGTAAATGATGAATAATTGACGTTAATTTAGATTGAAGAACTATAGTTGGGTATATAATAGTTCATTTACATGTGGCCGAGTCATCGTATTATGTCGTTTGTTTTATTTATTTGTTATCTTTTAGTACAGTCATTAGTTTCAGAAATACCTACTATTATTTTGAGCGATGGCAAATCACCACTACTTTTTTTGCGATGACGAATCACTACGATGGCGAATCGCCACTAACCCCTCCTAGCTAAGATGTGTGGCGTGACAAATTTTGCCGATTGTTTTGTCTTGCACTTTATTGTGTCAATATGAAACAAATGCACGATAAAACGGCGAACAAAAAGTCCTCGCGCTGCATCGTAGCTGTCGTAGCCCGAAAATTATGCGGGACTTTTCAAAATGGGTACCTATCTAAATTTTATATGATTTTTATTCGATGTTTTTGAAACTATTTCAAAAAGTATGAAATCTAGAAACATTTCGAAATATAAAATACCTAATTTTCAAGTCATATCCTATTGACTACGTAGGTCTCTTTCAAAATTGCGACATCAGAATTTGTATCGAAAATTTTCATTTTTATATACATTTTATTTTTCATTGAATTTGTTCATGCGCACGTTATTTATTATTGATTTTTATTTCAAGTTGATAGTTTTGGTATTTGCCAAGATATTAAAGGGGGGAAAAAGGATGGACAAAGCGAGACGAGACCATGAGGGTTACGTTCCCTAACAAAATAAAAAAAAACTGCGATTACGTGCTATTTTCCAATACGGCGGCGCGAGCGGCAAAGAGAAAGAGGTGGGAAAGTTGAAATTCGGAAAGAACACATCGTATTTTTTATAAAAGTGAACTTTTTCAAAACTCCCGCAATACTGTCCAGGTAAAACTACCAAATGACCGAACTATTTTGATGTCACAAGGTTCGCAATGACTTGCCCAACGTGTGGTGTGGATGCTAGGTATATTAAGATGGATGACATGACATGCTATAATTATTGGAGACCACTCATGTTTTTTTAAGTGACCTGTCATTACCTAAAACCTTGATCCTAGACTTAATAATACCTAAATGAAAACAATGTAATTTTAGGTTCCATAATCAACAAGGAACCTTTATACCTATATTCGCAAACGCAAATCAAAACCGTTGTTTTTTCCTAATTAATGTAAATACACATTTTTATGCCAACAATCAAAGATATTTTTCCTGCAATTAGCTACAGTGTAGCGAAGTCGCCATTCTAATCTGTATCATTATATAAAAATAAATTGCTGTTCGTTTAGTTTCGTTAAAACTTAAAAACAGCTTGACCGATATGTTTTTTTTGCTCTAAAAAAGGAAAATAGGATTTTTTAGGTGAAACGTTTCACTTTCACCTTCCGGGTTCATATTTTAGTACCTAAATAATGAAAATAAATTACCATCGTCATCCCACCTGGTCGGAGAGCGTCCTACACTACGTTTACCGAGTAGTGATCTCCACTCAAGAACTCGTTTGCCCCAGCGGCCGTCGATAATTTTTAGTTTTCTAATATTTTGGCACAGTTTCATGCACCATGATTATGGAATAACAAAGCATTGCGAGTAAGTTTTTATTGGCAGACATACCGATCTACACTCATTTTTTGTGATTTGCTTCGAACATTACCACTACCACCGGCTCAATTATCGAACGCATAAATCTAATAATGGTTATCCCGTTTTAAAAGATGACAGAACAACATGCTAGAACTTACGTGGTAGGTTCATCCAGAAACACGACAGGTGGGTTGTCCAGCAACTCAACTGCTATGGACAGCCTCTTCTTCTGACCACCAGAGAGGCTTCCACATCGCGTATTCTCAGTTCCGGTCAGCCCTAGTTTCTTGAGAACCTCTTTTATCTGTAAAAATTATGTTATTATATCAAAAACAAAATTATTTATCAAACACACACCTATTTATTTAAATTTAAATAAATATGATTACGATTATTGACTAATATAATAACTAATTAATAATACCGATTAGGAAATAATTTACTCCAGCCTTATCTATCTTTTGAAAGGACTTATAAAATTGCTTTTGAATGGTAGAAGCTATTATTTTTATCGCATAAAAAGCATGTTACAAAAAGTATGGGTATAAATTAATAGCTAACAATTTGCTATATCTAACTTCATTCAATTCATATTATATTCGTCTAAATAAGGAAGGAATTACATTTTTTACATTAATCTTTGTTTTTCGATTCCGGCGGGACTTGTACCCGCGACCTTTCCTAAATACCGGAGTTCGGGGGTCCCCCGAGTTTACGCACTATAATAAAAAAGCCGTAAATGTTTTCAGTTTGCAGTACCTACTCATAAAAACTTGTGCGACTAATATTTCTTTGTTACGGTGTGATTAACATCAAACAAACGATGGAAATCTAAATATTAAAATTGTATAAGTAATATATATAAAAGTAAATATATATCGTATTATTTATTTCCATATCGTGTACCTATTCCACAGCTAATAATGAGTTTAAAACTACTTCAATTTATTGAATGCGCGAACGAAGCATGCGTGGATCTCTGTCATATAATTATATATTATAGTATATTATGTAGTACCCAATAAACAAGAAACGAAGAAAAGGAAGTCCTGTAAAACGATGGGACGATGACATCGTAAAAATAGCAGGGAAGACATGGAGTAGAGTAGCTAGAGATCGAGGAAGATGGAAGGAGCTGGAGGAGGCTTTCACCGCTGAAAGCGGTACTCACATATGTATAGATAGAGATAATATATAGATTAGTATTTAAGTTAAGTGTGAGAAATAAAGCTGTTTTATTATTATTATTTATTATATTATGTAGTATCTATAAGTAGTTATAAGTTCAGGCAATAAATCAATATTATATTTTATTCTATTCTTACTCGTAAGTTGATCGGTCGGTGGATGTTTGCGGTAGTTTGATGTTTTAGCAGATGAGCCAATTTGAACGATTCGCTGGTGTGATAATATGTAGTTATACATAAAAATCTTTTTGTGGCAATGTTTATCCAAAAATATTTCTCGAACGAATACATGTCTGGTAGAGATCGCTCTTGAGCGATAAGACCGCCAATTGTATCTAGTTTTTTTTTTTAAGTTTTTATTTTACATTGTCATTTTAGTGTGCAATAAAGAATTATCTATCTATCTATATTGAGTTTGGCTAAAATTGCAAATATGACAAATTATTTGCTTAAATTTATTTATGAAAGTTTATTTCAATTAGACAATTCTATTTTTTATATAATTGTCTAATTGAATTTTTCCGTTTCGTGTTCACAATGTAAATTTCGTAGTTGCATTAAAATTGGATTATTCTGTGTATCATCCATTTCATAATCATATCGCAAAATCTTAGTTTGGACATAATTCATAATCTTTATTCAATCATAATTATAGAATTGTATCTGTTATGTTGTACATGCACATGCGGACCTTATTGAATAATAATTCAACAAAAAAATTATAAAAAAACTAACAAAAAATAAAAAATTGAAAATAAATTGAAGAAATAATAAATTAGCATTAGATTACATTGACTATTATGATGTCAAAACACAATATTATTCTACAACAATGTCAGCATTTAAGAATTCGTCTACCGAGAAACCGTCTACCTAAGAATTCGTCGACAAGTTTTATATCTCAAAAATTATTATAATGATTGACCGTAAAACCTACAACTTTTTGCTAATGTTTTATAGTTCCCACTGTATCACTTATTAGCATTGCTAAAACATACCATTTTAAAAGCAAGCTTCAAATTGTATGTACCTACATACCTACACATGTAATTTTTTTCATATATAAGACAGCAACGCGCTGTTTTGATACAAATATTTAATAGGTCTCTAGAATCGTGGTTTCGCTCACGTGTTTGGAAGGAAAACTACCTATTCGATTGGAAAGGTCACCTGCTTCCATACAAACAATTATGCACCGCACGAGACCGCACGCACACGCGTTCATATGCGAGTCAAACCGACAAGCCTTCTATTTCTGGCCTGCGTTAAAATACTACATTGCCCGCGACAAATACAGAAAAAACACTGACAAATTGTCAGAGTGTCGACACTATACCAATATTTACCTATTAATTTACATGTTCATGAATGCCGCTAAACTAATTTGCAGTATTAATTACCTACTCACTATGTCATCTTTCAGATCCTCAGTGATTGTGGTACCGAGTTTGAGATCTGCGGCAAACTTCATCAGCTCCCGAACGCTGAAGAGGGGGTTCAGCCGGTCATCTTGGAGGATGTAGCAGGTCTTCCTTCTGTAGGCTCGAAGCGACCGCAGAGAGCTTGACTTGCTCAGCTCACATATTCTATTACCCGCGCGGATTGTGCCGGAAACGCCTTGGGTTCTGTCAATGAAAACTAGTATTTGATGTAGGCTAATTAAGAGAATTAATTTGAATATTAATATTATACTAAACTTCCTCTCTTTACGAAATTACTTCTTACTTTACTTTACTTACGTACCATCGTACGAAAGTGTATCGAATTGAAATTTTGCATTTCATTCAATATATAATCTTTAGGTTTTAACTTCTGACCAGGTCAGAAGGTAGCATAATGGAATATGTAGTATTCAACTCCATATTCCAAAACAAGAATTGTAAAAAGATTAAGCAAGGTAATAAAACGATAATGCTTAAATAAAAATGATCGTAAACACTTTTAATAAGGGCCTAGGTCGCCAGTCATACAATTTACCTATATAATGTAGCAGGTGATTGTAACAACGTCAATTATCAAGAAAAACGCTATCCGCCAGGTAAATTTTTCTATAATTGCGAAAACGATCAATCTCAGCGCACCTGTACAATTAAATGGCTCCGCGCAAAGGACTTTACAGCGCAACTATTATAGGTACAGTCGCTGCAAAAAATATCATAAGCGGATTAGCAGTTTTTTTACGTAGTATTTGATTAGTGGCCTTAGTTGTATTGTGGGTTTAGCAGCAGTTTAGCAGTTTCTGTATGCTATGTGCGTATACGGGGCTGTCAATAAAAAAAAAAAAACGTTTGTGATGAATCCTACTAATATTATAAACGTCAAAGTTTGTAAGTATTGATGGAAGGATGGATGTTTGTTACTCTTTCACGTAAAAACTACTGAATGGATTTTAATGAAACTTCACAATAATATAGCTTCCATATCAGAATAACACATAGGCTACAATTCATAAAGATATTTATTATATTATCCAAAATATCTATCACCACGCGGGTGAAACCGCGGGGCGCAGCTAGTATGTTCATATTCATCACAAACGTTTGATTTTTTTAATACGCATAATTGTAGTTACAATAATGAAATAATGTTATCTATCTACTAATAGCGTTTTATTTCAGGATAAATAAATAAATAATGCTGGGCACAACATAAATAGAAAATACCCAGAACATCAGGAAAAATATGTGCAGATACAAATATTTCTCGTCAAAATCTTATTATGCTTACGAGAATCCAGTGAGTGCGTTGAGTAGCGAGGACTTCCCGGCTCCAGAAGGGCCCATGATGGCCGTCAGCTCTCCAGTCTTAAACAGGCCTGACACATCTTTGAGGATCGTTTTCTTTTCTGAAAGAGACAAGCGGAGTCAGAAAAACTACTACTGCTAAACTTATTATATAGGCTTATTTATTATATAATATATGGCCTATATAATAAGTTTTGCAGTAGTCATCCATCATCATACATCTCTGTATAATTACAGAGATGTCCCATGAATACTAGTAATACCCAAAATGGTATAATAAAAATACGGATAAAAAGTGGCTAAATCCAAGAGGTTTTAGGCACTTTCTCAAATGTACGTCAAATGACTGCCATTCAGCGAAAAAGCTCGCTGAAAGTTTTGCTTTTCACTGGTCCGTTAAAAAAATGATGATAATGTTTTTACCTTATCGTACTAGGTACCATGGTGATTTAAAAAATCTAATTTTAAAGACGGAATTTTAAAAAAGACCTTAGCGATCAAATGGGATTTCAAAAGAAAGTTATTGACTAGTACATTTCAGAGCAGTTTTATTTTCATGTTTCTGGATTTCAAACTTTTTAAAATATTTCGAAAAAAAACCTAAATTTCGTGACCCTATAGCTCGCTAGGCGGCGCGAGTAGCAAAGTTACGAGGTGGCAGTTGAATTTCAGAAAGAGCACCTCACCATCTATAAAATTACTCTTTTTCAAAGCTCCCGCAAAACTTTCCAGGTAACCTCGTGTATTTTCGAACCAAATGAATCCTACTAATATTATAAACGCGAAAGTTTGTAAGTATGGATGGATGTTTGTTACTCTTTCACGTAAAAACTACTGAATGGATTTTAATGAACTTTTACAATAATATAGTTTATACATCAGAATAACACATAGGCTACAATTTATTAAGATATATTGTATATTATTCAAAATATCTATCACCACGCGGGTGAAACCGCGGGGTGCAGCTAGTATATTATATGATACATTACGAAAATAAATTTATAAAGTAGGTTAACTTTATAAATGTTTTGTTTTAAAAAGAAATGTCAAGCGGCTGTAGCTTATCGAAGGTTAAATAGATTGTGGCGTTTTGTTTACACTATCCACGCCGATATCTGCGGATAGAGTTTGGTTAGTTATAAATAATAATAATAAATACAGCGTTTTAGGTCCGTCTGTATGTTAGTTTTGCGTAGCACTACTGGCGCTGCTTACAGTTGCGGGTCGATCAAGCTGCACTGTTTTTAACCGACTTCAAAACAAGGACGAGGTTCTATGTTGGGCTGTAGGGTAGATATGTTTACTTTTTGCCTGTTTGCCAATTTCTGGACGGAATATGGTGATTATTTTGCTTTTAGTATAGAACAGAGGATGATCCTGAGATGGTCCGAAAAAACGTTATTCTCCGAGGGATTAGTAGGTATTGGTTCCACAAAACTAAAAATAAACAGTATTAAAATTAGGGATAGTCGGATATAGTTTTTTCAAAACAAATAATTTTTTACAGTTTCGTTCGATAGCAGCCAAAGCAGCTCTCAGTTTCGATCGCTGTATTACCGTTAACTTCAGTCAAGCACAAATGACAGATGTTAGAAGTCTTAATCTGTCAAACAGCACAATTTGTGGTCTCACAGTGCACTCGCGTATAAGACTTTACTTACAGCCATTCAAAGACAACCCACATTAGTTATTAATACATTATTTTTTTTGTCTTATTACCTAAAACGTCTGAAATACAAGCCGACAACGATGAAAAGTATATAGTAGGTAGAGTAGACCTCTCAGAAGTAATAGTTTTTGAAATAGCTAAGAAGGCATAACACGTTGCTATCATATCAGAGGGATAGTTTATTCAATAATTCTCATTGATTTTGATTTTGTAACCAAAAACGAATCTATCTGCGAGTTCATAAGCATATAACTTCAGTGCTGACACACACAAATCCACGTATACCTACGATTAGACCACAGATTAGACAATTGAGACTAAATTGTTAAATTTTTGGCTGGTGTTGCCAAAAATTTAACAATTTAGTCTCAAGTCGTTTGTGTCTACTATTATCCTAACCCTTCTTCTTCTTCTTAAGTAAGAAGGAATTCTCATCTAAAATTATTTTGTGTAATTTTCTAGGTGAATCGTCTCCGTACTTAGGAGTACGAAAGTATAGGTTCATACCTATACACCTATACTTTCGTATTTCTAAGTAGCACACAATCATATATGTGTATATATATATGCCTATACAAATACAAACAGCTACCTACGACAATATTATACAATTCCATAGGAAACGTGCTTTTACGACCTCAAAATCAATAAAATTAGTTGCACATGTTTCTCGCATTGTCCTTACAATAAAACTTAATGATTTATTTTGTTTTATTGATAAACGTGTGGAATTTAATAATTATACACCGATAACATCACACAGTCCCATTATTAGTTCGTCACGCTTATATTTAGATATAGCTGTACCTACTGTGTCCTCTGCAACAAATTTATCTATATCGAATATGATCTCCGGAGAACAGTGATGGAGAGTTCGCGAAAACCAGGAGTTTACTGATCGTTACTTTGGGGCTTAAATCGGTCCGAGCATGTTATTGGTTTTGTACGGCGGTTGGGACGTATCCCCCATATTTTTAGATAAATTCTTCAACTAATCCTTCACTCGCATGCACTCGTATTACGTGCCTCGAGCATTCCTTAAACGCATACTCGAGTTCGGTATGCTTAGTCGTTAACAGGCTTTATCGTCATAAATGTCATTGAAATAGTTTCTAAAATCCATTACAAATAACAAGAAGTTATTTTGAGGAGTATTCAAGATTTTTCACGATCAAGAATACCGAAACGCGTTTGGAGTTTGAATAGAGGTTGAATCGTGGTCAAGGTACGACTAAAGATATGGGGGTAAGAATATACGCCTGCACCTCAACCCGTGGATGTCGCTGTCTGTGTGTCGTATTCAAACGCATCTCAGATTTAAGCACGTCTCAAGTTGCCAATTTTTGACAGTTTTCAATGAAAATCTGTCAGATAATAAATCGTCACTTGAACCTACCAAAAGAAACAAGTCCTTTAAATAGGTATAAGCTGTTTTACCCTGGATATAATCTAGCACTCGCTATAAGAAATGCAGTATTCATATACTCGTATTTCATGTTCTACCTGATGGATTCAAAGAGCTACCCATCAATATATATACTGAAACCAAAGTAACATAATTGTTAATTACAAAAATGGTAATGGTTACTTTTAAAAAATTTACACGAAATATGAACCTGCTGGGAGGTGACGTGTAACCGTGTAACAGATGGCAATTAACCTGTCTTGTAATACAATCAAATGGTCTAGCTCGTTTTTATTTTTAACTAGCTGCGCCCCGCGGCTTCGTCAGTATCGTAATTTGAAAAATATGAATAATAGCAATTTTCTTAATTTTTTTGATGTAAGATGTTCTCCGTAGTATCAAAAAACATTTTAAAAAAGATGAATGAAATCGGTGAAGCTGTTCAAGTTCTCAAGCGTTTCTCAAGCGTGACCAGAAGAAATAGGGGTTAATTTTTATATATATTATATAGATGTATTTGAAAAATTAATTAGAAATCGACGAAATTACATAAAAAAGATATATACTATACAGCCGATCACAGAACCTTCTTTGATTTTATGAAGTTGGTTAAAAAATACCTGATTGTCAAAAAACTGGTTTCGTAATCAAATCAAATGCTATATGTATACTGCTACAAAACCCTATAACTGTCATCTTAGAATTTAATGAGTTCCGTTCCGTTGATTACAGTAATATGTAAATAGTATAATCTTAAGTAGGTAGTAGTTTTCTAAATAAAAAGATTTATTATTAACATGAAAATTATGTGGTGGTACCATCAGTGGTACAAAACCCATTGAGCTAGTCCACTAAGACTTGCACTTGGCCGTTTTTAAATTGGCATGTATTAAAACCTAAAGTTTGATGTAAAATTACCTAAGTTCATGCAAATATAAATCTAATCCAAAACAAAAGTGTGCAACTAACCAATTTCGTTCAGACAGATAGTGGCTTGACCTATAAAATAGTTGAGATCATAGAGTAAGTTCCTAATCTTAATTTGTTACGTTCTTACATTATTCAATAAGTGTCTTGGCATGTTTATATCCATCGCATTCGTTTTAGTTGTAATTGTTTTACAGTGTGGTCTTTTGAGAAGGGCGGTGATATCCAAGTCCAAAATTACGGGAGTTAGAGAAAAATCGTGAATGGAGTCATGCCCTCGATTTACTCGTATATGAAAACAACAACTGCTTGTAGTTTCTTTTGAATTTTGTTTCTTTTGACGGAAATCGTTCCGAATGATAAAAAAATACCTACAGCCTGTTTATTGAACCAATTCTGTTGCTGATAAGGATCAATATTTGCAAAGAGCTTAAGGGCCCGGCGACTCCCGCTTGCAAAAATCGCTCCGAATATCGCTGTCCCTGTTTAGTCATCGGCCGACAATTCCTTCGTAAATTACCGTCCCATTGCAGTACTGTCTTCATTAGCTAAATTTTTCGAGAGCATTTTACACACTAGGATCTATAAACAAATATCACCAAAACCACCCTGTATATTAATTGTTAATCCAATTCTAAAATAACCTCTACAAAATTACAATCAGCACCGATACTAAAACCTCAACATTGTTTTTTTATAATTCATTCTAAATTAAAAAAAAAACTTTTATCTTTTAACTGACGTAAATAAACCACATTGTATTGAAGAATAAAGTGTGGTAAAGTGTCTACTAACATTTAAATAAAGGATTTATTTTACAGATCATTCCACACACTCCTCCACCGCTGAGGTCGACACTACTTTAAATTAACAAAGAAAATAACAAAGTATTATTAAGTTGAGACCCAGAACCTTATACAATTTTCCTCTTTTGAAACTTCTTTGACTCCTTGGTCCAAAAAATATAAAAAGGTGATAAGTAATATATACAAGAGAAAGCCGCCTAATTTGGAAAATGTGGTTTACAAACATCTTAGATACCGTCAACTACGGAGGATCTCAGAGGGATATGACCACGGTGATATTAATAACAGTAATCACCGTCGTTTTGGTGATCATTGCTATCTTCGCGGTGAGCGCTTATACGAAGTGGGACCGTGTGGCTGCAGCAGGAGTCGCTGTAAGAAGATCGATGTCGTTCAGAAAAAGAAAAAGACTCAGTGGAGATAATGGTGTATAGGACGCATTAAAGGTATTGAAAGCTATAAATAAATAACGTTGGTATTATGTTAGCAAATAATAAAATTCTTATTTATTATAACGCACCCTACTTTGTTAGGTTCAGTGAAGAGTGGGACGGCGGCGGTTTCGCAGTCGTTGGGTGGTTTCTCAATTAAACCTAACAAACCTACTTTCACTTAATAGCTCCTTTGTAGAAAGTACCTCTTTCAATAATGTTCGTAAACATAAATAACGTAATTTATTTTTTGACCGCACTAATCTTGATGAAGTCCCTCGTAAAGGGATAAAACGCTGGTGTTGAATTTCAGAAGTTTTATGGTGTTGAAATGAAGTGAAAATGAAAAAAATTATATGGTCATATTTGAAACTATTTCATTCTCCGTTCTCATCTCATTACAAATGTACACAGAGATTATAGTCCTTTAAAATTATATGAAATGTAAGTTATATCATCTTAAATTATTTCAAATGAAATTATACCATCTAAGTATTATCGGTTATGTTGATTAAACAAATAAATGTTTCATCATCTGTACAAATTCCAAAAACGATATCAACTGTTTATTGTACTATTCTAGTACTATGTATATAAGTAAGTAATCTAGTATCTAACGTTGTTGTGTCTAATAAATGTTGTAGAAACGAAATTAGTTTTTTTGTCAATTGACCAAATGTGGGGCACCCCTGGAAAACGTATCTACAGGCATCCAATAAAGGGTACTTTCCTACTACCAATACTTACCAAGTTTTAGAAGACATGTCGTTTCTACGAACGATTTCGTGAAGATGGGCAGAACCCGCAGTTCATACAGTGTCAGTGAATTACCAATAACCCTTTAGGTATACTCTGTTGTTTGTCATATTTGTAAAATAATTTTTGGGCAGATAAACTATTCTAGGTCAGTTTAGTTATTAATAATATGGATAGAAGAACTCTTCCACACGAATAAATTACCAATCGAGTTTAAAAACTTGACAATCGAGTGCTAAATTAGCTTATAACTGGCTTTATACTAATGACGTCAATAGGTTAGATCAATAACCCTAAAATACCAAAACTTCAAAAAGTGGAAATAAATGGTGTCTCGTGGGCACCTAGGTAGTCTAGTAAAAAATATGTTCGATACAGACAATTAGAAAGCTTTATTGCTGGTTTAAAGGTTTTTAAACAGCTGACACTTTAAAATCTCCTTAAAAAAAAGGCGATTTTAAAGTGTCAGCTGTCGTAGCTTGTCTATATCTAACATATTTTTTACTAGGCTAACATCTTCTTAGGAAGCTCATGTTACCTATAAGGTGGTTACTGGGTACCTACTTATTTATCAACAGAGAGGGTAAATTTTAACTCGCAGGGTGAATCCTTGTTTTGCATTTTTTTATAAACAAACAAAAAAACTCTCATTCATATGATAGTTTTTTCATTTTGTATCCTAGTTTTTTCCTTGTATTGTACTCATTATACACACAGGTACAGGGAAGAGTAGGAACTGATATATTTTACCTAACCAGAGATTCTAATCGTATCTGATTGGGTGGCAGTAATAGTGCTCGACATCGCTTTAGCTCTCACGACAAAAATGAGGACAATAAATAATACCTAATTATAAATAATTAATAAATAATGCTGGACAATTCACACAGCATTATCTAGCCCCATGGTAAGCAGAGCTTGTGTTATGGGTACTAGATAACTGATATACATAATACAATATATTACATAGATAGATATTTTTTATTATACATAGAAAACGACCAGAACACCCGGAACAAATATCTGCAGATCGTGCACACAATTGTTCCGAGGCGGGAATCGAACCCGCAACCTCCTGCGTCGCAGGCGGACCTTCGTCCACCGCGCCACATCGGTGTCATTGTCGAGCATTATAAATAATGCTCGACAATCCACACATCATCATCTAACCCCAAGTTAAGCAGAACTTGTGTTATGGGTGCTGTCTGATATACCTACTTAATGCAATACATTACATATGTAGATAGTTATCTATTTTTATTATACATATGTACATAACGACCAGAATACCCGGAACAAATATCTGCAGATCGTACACACAATTGTCCCGAGGCAGGAATCGAACCCGCAACCGCAACCTTGCGCCACAGAGGTCGTCAAAATGAAAACATTTTATAACATCATTTTAATTGGCTATCTCCACCTGTATTGAGGAATGTTAAGAATCCGCGATCAATTAATTCGGATATATTCGTTAGTGTATCACCCATACTATTGTCGCCGCTCAGCCCATAGGCTGCATTTTAAACTTAAACAATTCTAAAAAGGAGGTTGTTCTATGTTCAGCTGTATGTTTATTATGTATGTTCGTCGATTTCTAGTTATTTAAGAATTATTTAAAAAAAACCTTGCATAACACCTACATACGTCCATTCCATCAGTATCACTAGATCTCTACATAGTATAAAACAAAGTCGCTTCCCGCTGTCTTGTCTGTCCCTATAATATGCTTATCTTTAAAACTACGCAACGGATTTTAATGCGTTTTTTTTAGTAGAGATTCAAGAGGGAGGTTTATAAACCATTAGTAACATAGATTTCCACGCGGGCGAAGCCGCGGGGCGCAGCTAGTAATACATATAACATCATTGCCTACGTTTAAGTAATAGGTATTTCCTTTGTGAAAATAAAATAGAAATAAACTTTAGGCATTTATTCGGATTTTCATGCGAAAAGAAACGGTTGTTTAAATAATTTCTATCTATATGATGCTGACTGTACTCTTGCCGTTAATAGGTGTTGGTTCTAACTTTAGTCGCGGACACAAAACAATCTAGGCAATTATTCTGTTAACGACATAAATAGTTGAAAAACAATGCCAGGAAAACCATAATAAAGAACAACAATGAAGTAGAACTGGATAAAACCGTGGATATTGCTACTGCTGCGGTTTGTGAATATACTGGTCATCTTATTATTACTAACTCATTTATTTTCAGATTCATAATCCATAATAATAAAAATACAAAAATCTTTATTTAATAACTAATTATGATAACTATCAAAGAGAGGGACGGCTTATTATACATAATTTGTTCCTTGTCGTATTATTACATATTATTTTATATATAACATATTATTTTTATTCGTTCTGTAAGTTACTGTAATCTGGCACTACCTACTAAATTGTTATTCACACTTACCCATAGGTTAGCAGGTAGAGATGCTATCTAGCATTATGCTCGCCTATGTATGTACATAAGGCCGCCGATTGTGCCAGTAGATTTAGTTAGTATTAAGATCCTTTGAGACACACAGACAAACATTTTTAAAAGTGTGGTTTGTTATAGTTACCTATATATTTTAATTTAAAGGTAGTTGACTAAGGTGCATTTATTAATAAAACCGGCAAAGTGCAAGTCAACTCGCTCACGAAGGGTTCCGTACCATCGAACAAAACTATTTCGTAACAGAAGCCCTCAGTTTTTTTAATGCATCGATAAACCATAAAGTCAGCATGACGCGGTTATCCATCCAAGTACTGTATTGACCACGCCCAACGTTGGTTAACTTCGAAGATCGGTACTCAAAGTGGCATGGTATGGTGGTATGGCATGCACATTGGTCTTCATATTCAATTTAATATTTTGTCATAGCGGCAACAGAAATCACATTCTCAGAAAATTTCAACCGTCTACATTTTACGGTTTATACGGACAGGCAGCGGAAGCCTATGAATAGGGTCCCGTTTTCAACCTTCGGGTGCGGAACCCTAAAAGTCATGAATGTCCTTCAATTTTTTTGTATAGAATGACGACCTCTGTCGGTATTATGGTTAATTAGGTAGTAACCTACCTATACTTAAATAACGTCAGACGCGGGCAAGGTGATAATTAGTTAATTAACGACGGAAACAATTATTGTATATAACAAGAAATGGAAACAATGTTGCAGAAATAAAGAAACTAGAATAGAATAGAATAGAAAGACATTTATTCATAACAACTTAAATTAACATTAAAAAAAAGACACACTTATAGAATAGGTACATTAGAGAGTTGTTACAAAAGGGCTCTAACTCAGCATGATGCTGGCTAAGCCCCGTGAGAGACTTAGCCAGCGCTGGTCTTCCGTTAGAGCCCGTCTAACTAATTGCCAGTGGTGTAGCTGGCCCTAGCCCCGTATTAAAACTGGTAATGGGCTCTATTACTGTCAGTAGCGGAGCGAGCCACGGATATTTTGTTGTTTTCGTGTTTTTTGTGTGAGCATGCATATGTTTGTATGTGCGTGCCAATATTATTATTCCATAAGAGTAAAAATATACCTACGTAATTTACCAAACGGATTAATTCTTTTTTTTAATTATTTTCTTTAGTAAATGCTAGTATGTATTTAGTAATAGCTTTGATCGGGCTTTTCAACTAGTCCTATGTCACCGGGATGATATTTTTCTCCCTGTCAAATTTCTTTATACTCGTAGATTCGTACAGTCGTTTAGGCGTGAAAAGGTAACAGTCATGACAGACATACATTAATTTCGTAAAAATACTATTAGTATGAAAACTTTTTTAGTAAATTTAATATTTCTGGAAGTAGTTTTGAATAATCCTACTAATATTATAAACGTCAAAGTTAAGTATGGATGGATGGATGGATGTTTGTTACTCTTTCACGTAAAAACTACTGAATGGATTTTAATGAAACTTCACAATAATATAGCTTACATATCAGAATAACACATAGGCTACAATTCATAAAGATATATAGTATATTATCCAAAATATCAATCACCACGCGTGAAACCGCGGGGCGCAGGTAGTATGATATAATAATTAATAGTATAAAATATGACTTGTCTAAGTGCTTATTTTGTAAGCCTAAAGAAAATAAATTATATTGAATTTTGAATACTTCCAGAAATACCTAATCTAGTTATACACATATTAGTAGGTGAAGGTGCAGCCCTGCTCATGATCCATATGAGTTTTAAGTACATTCATCGGAATTTTTTATATGTTGATACAATTTGTTTGTTAATCCGATAAAACAACTTAAAACATAAACAAAGGTATCTTAATGTCAAATTTACATACGTTAACTAGAAATATAAACAAAGCTGGTGCATTTGCACCCTTATTTACTTTACTACTTATCGTTTGTATTTGTACCTACATGGTTTATCTTCTGTAACATAAGTTGATGACACATAAAACCCATTAGGTAAATTGTGCAATTTGCATTTAGTTTACTTTTCCATAAATGCATTTACTTTAGTCGACCTCTGTGGCGCAGTGGGCGAAGGTCTTCCTGCGATGCAAGAGCTTGCAGGTTCGATTCCCGCCTGGGGGAAATGTTTGTATTATCTGCTGAATAATACACTAATTGTTCAGTGTGTTTTTTGTGTATAATAAAAATATATTATTCACTAAATACCTACAAGCTCTGCTAGATTCTGTTAGAATTGTTTAGATAAGTCAGATGTTTTTTATTTTACTTTATAATGTGCTTATCAGGGAGAGGCCTGTGTCCAGCAGTGGACTAGTATATCATCATCATCATCAACCTATGTTAGTCCACTGCTGGTCATATCATAGGCCTCCCGTAATGAGCGCCATAGCGCCCTGGCTTGCCGCATCTAGCATCTGCCTGCAGTCTTTCACAGGTCGTCATCCTACCTGGCCGGACTACTTTACCTACCTACCTGCTGCTTACTACATTGCTTATTGCCCATACTTTTTGCAACAGTACAAGGTTGGGCTGGCTGCAATCACAAGTTGCAGTAAGTTGTAGGTTGCAGTTACCATTTTTGTCTTACATTACAAATTGAGAACACTGTGTAGCTACCTGATACTGTACCTACATGATTGGTAATCTTAGTGAAGGGTGGTGTTTTGTTCTTGGGACAAATGTGTGAATAAATGTATGTACATTTACTGAAATAAGGTCGACTGTATTAAAAAAGCCACTTTCCAAACATTGTTGGAAAATAAAATGGCGAGACGAACTCGCTGACTAATGGTTCTGTATCTATCCAGTAAGTCATATTTTTTATTATTTCATTTATTTATTGCATAGTACGCCAACCGATTTCGATTTTTGTAGAAACTGCTCTACGAAACATCTTAAACCATAACAGTCACAACGGGATATTAACCATGAATTAAGGTAACAGAGACCTTTGAACCGCCACCCATTTGAAGTAACGATACACAAAGTCTCTGACTAAATTAAATAAAAAAAATCTAATAATTAAAAAAACAGACATCTGAGACAGGCGGGCAGACAGACAGGCGACGACGGATGGTCTATCGACGCTGCTGACGATGAAGGCCTATTAGAATTTAAACTGAGCGAAGTTAGGTTGATTTGATGTTGTGATCACTCTAACTACAAAGAATTTACCGCAATTAGTTTTAAGTGGACTGGACATACTAGTAACCAAGTCCAAGGTTCAATTAATACATATATAACTGATTTTGATTTATCATTGACAATCACGAGAGGGACGAGTGATTATTATTTTACGTGCTCTTTTATAAAAAATAATACTGTAGGTACCTACCCAGGTGGGGTAGGTCCCACAATATGGTTTTGGTTTTGATTTTCTCGCGAGTCTTCTTCAGAAAACATTTAAATTTTTACCATAAATAAATAATTTCAAGGCAAGGTTTCACATGTAGGTCGCACGTAGTACTTACATTTGAAATTATTTATTTACGGACATATTTACATAGATAGATAAATAATATATATAAAACTATTATAGTTTGACGGATTCATTATAATTGTAAGCGGGTTATCTACGAACCTTGTGTCTTGGTGTTGGATTTACGTACTTAGATACATTAGCTTCTTATTTCTGACGACCTCTGTGGCGCGTAGGGTGAATGTCCGCCTGCGACACAGGAGGGTACGGGTTCAATACCCGCCTTGGGACAAATGTTTTGTGTGTTTGTACGATCTGCAGATATTTGTTCCGGTCTGGTCGTTTTTCTATTTATAATAAAAAATATCTACATATGTAATGTATTGTATTATGTATACGAGTATCTAGTACCCATAACACAAGCTCTGCTTAGCTTGGGCTAGCCCTAAGCTAAGCAGAGCTGTTATGGGTGTATTGTGTGATTGTGTTTTGTGTTATAGCTTATGCTAATGCTGTGTGAATTGTCCAGCATTATTTATTTATTTAATGGCTCGCTGTCTGTATTGCCACAAGTCTACCTAACTCTGACTTTCATGAATAATGGAAGACAGTTTTGGGAAATGTCATTCTACAGGTGGGTTAAAAAGAACATTAGGTTAGTGACACCATAATGTATTCAAAACAAAACATGACCCGTTGACGTTGACACATTGCCCTGAACTTAAAATACTAAGAACCTAACCAAATAAGCATTTAAAAAATAGCACCAACATTTTTTAGACAATATTTTTGTGTGTAAAGTTTTATGGTAACCAAATACGTACGGTACCTACCGTACGCACAATGTGGATCAACATATTTCTATATTACATAAAAGAAAGTCGTGTTAGTTACACTATTTATTTTTAACTCTAGAACGGCTGATTTGGCTGAAAAAAGGTGGCTTAGAACCAGGAGACGGACATAGGACCTTTATTATTTAAAATTCGTTTAGTGTAAGTATGTAGCATAAGTTATTATCATAAAGTATTCATGTTCGTCCCTTTGTATAATAAGCAAGTTCAAATTGATTATTTATTTGTTGTTAGCACTCTTTCAGCCTGAAAAACAGGTTTTCACCTAGTTCAGGCACCCACATTGTTATTTCCATCAGAATTTAAGTAAGGTACTTTTTGTTACTCTTTAGTCCTAAGATATTTTTTTTAAATTTTTTTTTTTTTTTTTTTTTAATTTTTTTTATCATTTAAACCATTTGACACATAGATTTCCACGGGAGCGAAGCCGCGGAGCGCAGCTAGCATTATAATATTAGGAACTTATTAGTGACGGGTGCTACATAATTAGTTGTAGTAGTAGATGTTGATTATTCGGGGGGTTCTAGTCTTCGTACATCATAATGAGGTCATCGATAATCGTGATCGAAATCAGCTTAAAGCAGAAAAAACAAGACAATACAATAATGCAAATGGGGTCAATTCTGAGCAGATAATAACCTTGGGGTACACATCTGGTCCGAATCCCTGCTCCTTACAATTTTCTTAAGAACGAACCGCTTTTCCTTGCAGTTTTCCTACCGTTTTAGACTATCTAGTAAGCTCAAACTGTGTTCTTCATAATAAATACAATAACTAAATGTTTATAACCTAATATGCAATGCCAAATTACTTCCTAAACAAGACGTCATCTTGTGTTATTGAAGCAAACACTTGTCTCAACCATAAAGTTGGTGTAGGTAGATAAATATTGGCATACATGATGACAACTTACCTACAGTATTTGTAACCTGTAGGTAGGTACCTCGATAATTACTTATATCAATATTATGGATAACCTCTATGACGATGCACTGATACAACGACAAAAATCTGTCATAAATCTCTAATTAAATTTATAAAGTGCGAGTCGGACTCGCGCACGAAGGTTTCGTACCATCATCGATCCCGTATTACCCTTTGGATACGGAACACTAAAACGGTTAGGTAATGCTAATAACCAGTCACTATAATTATATAAATCAATAATGCTGGACAATTAAAACATATTAATTTAGCCTCAAGTTATGCGGAGCTTTTGTTGCGAAGAACTATGTCAAAAGTTTTGAGGCTAGTAGGTATACCGGGATTTAAAAAACCTGTATGAATGCTACCTGCTCTCCCCTAGTAACTACCATTACTACTTTTTTTTATTGTAGCTTCAACTTGATATTATTCAAGTATGCATTTATGAATATCAGTATATTTGATGAACATTGATGGCAAGATAATACACCTCAATAATTACTTCATATATTTATTACAGGATAGGATTTTATAAGGCTTTAAACGAAAGCAATAAGCAGTAGGTGATTCCAAGTTAGATAGAAAAATGAGGATGATAACATTATAATTTGTAAACTGTACGTTGAAAAACTACATATATAATATACATATATGTATGGGGTGTCCCATAATGAGTAGATAACCTTGGAGGTGCTTGTGGGGGCCAAACAGAAACAATAAAAAAATATTAGATAACTTAACCCGTCGAAATTCTCTAGTCTGATCTGTTGTTCAGATTAGCCACTGGCTTGTTATGCCACCTAGAAGCCACGCACTGATTAACTTCTATTGATAAAATAAAGGGTATCTCGGAAAAGTTTTTTTTAATTTCGCATGTTATCGATTTAAAAATGTAAATAAAGACGAAAATAAGTTCGAGGAGATCGAGAGAGTATACCGTTTAAACTAATTAAGAATGATTGTATCAAACTTGTGTTTGATACGTTTGTCATGGATGATAAAGGGGTTTGAAGATTTTTATATGGACGGTGACCCTTTTTATGTGATCTTAAAACAAAGATCTTAAACCGCTTTAGAACATTATGTTAATTTTTTTTTTGTATAACTGTATCATTTTTATATATGTGTAATAATTGTAATATAAATTTCAATCAATTGCACCGAGAATATGAAAAAAAGAAAACAAACTGGCGGCTTATGCTAGGGCCAAAAAACGTGGTTCTTATAAAATGCTTGTACGTAAATAGTAGGTTGTGTTCTTTAGTAACACTCTTTTGCCGATAAAACATACTGACATAACCCCCTGGCGTCTGTTAATTTCACTTCGGACCAAAAGATTGCGTGTGGTAGACAACGGATAGGCGAAATGAAAACGAATTTATTTCTGAGACACCCTTTATTAATTAGGTAGTTATAAAGTAACGTGATTCTATAACATCAATTAAAATTACGTACCTAAATGAAAAAAAAAAGAATACCGGGTTCAATTAAATACCGGGTTCAATTAATTTATATAGCAGATAAATTTGCGCACATTGTAAGCCTTTTGCTCTGAATCTTTGATAAAAGAAACTTTTAATAAATTTTGTCGATAGAGACATGTGTTTTTTATGATCTGATGATGGTAATAAACATTAGACTCCAAAACGACTCGTAGATTGTTTTAGCGTGGGTTTATAGCAAATGATGTACTTGTAAAACCTTCAAGGGGGAATTCTAAATTTCATTTCCCAGATCCCATCTTTCATGCCTATGGTGGAATTTAAAGGGGAACAGCCTGAGAAAAGATTGTGTCTTTGTTTACATAACTCAACTAAACACGAGGTTTTTAGCTATTGCAAGTTAGGGGGTTGTAAAACTTACCTTACAACCCCCTAACTTATAAAAACAATTAATAAAGAAAGTTACAATCAAATAATAGAAACAAATTACAACACGTATTTTTACAATTGAAACGAATGAGCTTACTGCAGACTGTTGCAAACAATCTACACCTTTAGATTGTTATTAGTTATTCTGTTATATATTTTACAATAGCTTGGCAACTTGATATATATTTACATAATATATATTTTTATCGATAAAAAACTATCTGCGCAAGATTTATTTTATTATAACAGATAATAAAAATAAAGACCCGGAATTACTGAAAATAAACAACACTATCTTTACGGAAACCACGATTCGATTAGGAATAAGTAGGTACTATGAGAAACCAAAAATAAATAAACAGAACGCAGGTGCAAAAACTACTTATTTACCACATAAAGGAACATTTAAAAGAGGCTAGATTATCTATGCCCGTAGCGTGTCTATCGGTGACAGTGTCAAAGTTCAATCCTGCAAAATGACCCTCACTGATAAGAAAATAATAGGTACATAGTATTAATCACTAGAGAACATGCTAAGCCGGACACGAACTATTTATGACTCAAAATACAGCTCTAGTTTCGTATCGGGGTGTTTTCTACGCAATTTATTTGTAAGACACAAATTACCAGCATAATTAATATTATAAGTACTATTTTATTTTAAAAAATTTAAGGAAACTTATTTATAGCTATGATTTTACGATAAGGTCTTTGCTTAAGATAACATGCATGATGCGCATGCATGATATGCTACTGAGGGCTAATTACAAGTTTCCATTTATGTTTACACAAAAATGTAATTCATCTTCATCATCATCATCAGCGATAGTCCACTGCTGGACATAGGCCTCCCGCAATGAGCGCCATAGCGCCCTGTATTCAGCTTGACGTATCCAGCATCTACCTGCACTGCAGTCTTTCGCAGGTCGTCATCCCACCTGGTCGGAGGGCGTCCTACACTACGTTTACAGAGTCGCCAAAAATTTAAAAGGTCAACAATATTATTAAATTATTAAATTTAGAAAAATAATACAATCTATCTAACACATAGGCTGATAAAAAAAAGAATACTCCTTAGTTTAGTCGCTGTCCATGAAGAAATTATTTTTATTTATACGCTGAGATATTAAAGTTATCAATATCGACACGAGTTGAAAGAATTACATGCTCTTATAATAAATGTATTCTGCCTGTTATAAGTATTAACACGCAGTACGTACAACGTATTCGGTATCTTATCTATAAAAACGATCGTAGTCTGACGAATACATAACAGATGTGAGCGGGGCGCGTGTAGTGGGTACCCGTCTAGAACCTGAAGAAGTCTTTACGAGTAAAAAAGTTTAATAGCAATTAATTATCTTAATAATTCAGAAAATTGCAGATGTCGGCATATCTTTTTAAACAAACATTTGTCTTCTTCATCGATCTCTAACCTAAAGTCTTCTTTGTGGTCCAATAACATTATGTTGGACTTGACTTGTGCACTGTCTCATACGAAACAAGTAAAGTAATAAAACAAGAAATCTAAGACCAACAACTAAAATAAAACAAGCACGGCTCTCACTGGAAACACAAAACGCATTCGCAATACGATAGTCGAATAAGTGCATAACTAGTGTAGCTAAAGTATTTCAAGGGCTTGGACTTAGATAGATTTATGGTATAAAGGCTCGGGTATTAAATAATTCGTTATATTATAGGGACGGAAGCTGTGTGAGCTGAGATTATGTTTTTAAATTATTTAAAAGGGTAGCGTTGGTCTTTCTGATTGAATTTACATATAAAATACATAAAAAACAAACAACAAGACAAATAAAAAAAACTTAATGACTTAGACAAATGGTTTGGTTAGGTTTAAATGTCATAAAGTTATGACACATAGTGCTACGGTTAACATACACTATGTTAACTGTAGCACTATGTGTGAAATAAATGTGATTTGATTAAACCGGCTCTGCATTTATGGCATCGCATAACCTGCCTTCCATAAGTGCCCATGTACTCGTACACATGACCACTTGTAACATAAGCATTTGTCTGGTTTTTGATACAAGGATCATCATGATTTCTGCTCGCCGAGTTCAATATCGCTAAATCGAAATAAATACATAACTTTTAAGTTTTTTCTGTTTCAAGTTAGTTTATAAGCATGTGCATGAAATAAAAGGCCTTGTATACATACATATATGTACACGGCTGCTAAAAATAAAAAATGCAGGTATCGGGTCAATGCACCTCCGCGCAACGGTCAATACCCCTTCCGGAAAAGGTTTTAATAATGTGTGGCAAATATAAATTGCGGGCATGTTTAGTTATTATTTTTAACATTCGCTTGGTAACCTTATACCTGGCTATCAACCTGGCTTCAAGCTTGACGCTAGAATCGACTGCTTCAAGCAGTTGCATTGTAACTGCTCGAGCGATTACGTGTATGTCTATATAAAACTGCATGCCATGCAGTCGTCAGCTTGTAGTCGATCTTGACTGCTTTAAGCTGCCAGTTTAACTAGGCCCTTAGAAGAAAATGTTCTAAATGGTAATTAGAATATAAAATCACTAAATGGAGATACCATTATTGTGTGATACATTGCTCCTGGAGATTTAATGTTAATAGGTTTATTTTATAGGTACCTCTATGGCTGACCACGAATGTATGAATATGAGTGTGGAGAATATTATAGAGGAATGAACGAAACAATATTGACGACCGATATGGAGCGACGGGCGAAGGTCCGCCTGTGATGCTTGGAGGTTGCGGGTTCGATTGCCGCTGCATCTGCAAATATTTGCAACGGGTATTTTGGGTATTCCTATGTATGATAAAAATAATATCTATCTATGTAATGTATTGTATTATGTATATCAGTCATATAAGTACTCATTAAACAAGCTCTGCTTAGCTTGGGGCTAGATAATGCTGTGTGGTTTGTCCAGCATTATTTCTGTTGTAAGCTTCCGATTGGTATTGATATCCGTTAAGCTACCTCTAGATTGTTTAAACCGTCGGCAGCAATTACAGTTATTTCAATTCTATAGACTGGTGATGGTCTTGTAGCCGCATGTAACAGCGTAGAAGCGTTTAAATATTTTAACTGTTCCTAATGTTTTATTGCTAGTTGCTTGCTTTAATTATAAATCATATTATTACAGTCATATTATATACACAGAGGGTTTTTTTATTATACCTAGTGCGTTAGTAATCTCTAAGAAATTAAATAGTACCTATCCCAAAAATGTCCCTTTCTCCTTTGGGATATTATTTAATTTCTTATATATTTACTGCTACGGAAGTCTAATAATAAGCTGATCCGGCATTTTATTTTCGTGTGTACTTTAGTTATATATTTCCCTTTTTTTGTATTTCACGTTTTTATAACAACAATAGGTCATTCAGTTTCATGGGTACTGATTTCTTCATTTTATTCTTGTAATTCTTGTAATTCTTTATTGTACACAAAAACACTTAAAAATAACTTAACTAAAAAAAGATATGTACATAGGCGAGCTTAACCCTAACAAAGAGTTTTCTTACAGCAAAACCTTAGGTTTAAAGGAGAAGCGATAGAACAGATAGAGGAAGTGTACAAAGAAACAAATTAGACGTAGAGTATAATACATATGGTATGAGATTAAAATATACATACATAAATTAAAATAACAATAGCTCGATAAACCTAATAAATAACTTCAGTTTTAATATAAATAAAAAAATATATAAATATATATATATTTATATATATAAATATACCTAGATAGATAGTTTTATGATAATAAGAAATGCTCTTTTAATTTGGTTTTAAATATGTTAAGCGATGGACTGGCTCGGATATCATGAGGGATAGAGTTCCACAATCTAGCCGCTTGCCCGGCAAAAGAACCTCCAGCCTCCTTTTATGATACCAACCATGTTCTAGAAAATAGAATTACCAATGATTCTTATTTTTATTGTTTTACCTACCTATCGTTTATTGTTTACTAGATGCACCCCACGGCTTCGCCCGCGTGGAAATCTTTGTGTCAAATGGTTTATAAACCATCCTCTTGAATCACTTTATCTATTTAAAAAAACGCATTAAAATCTGTTGCGTTGTTTCAAAATTAAGTATACATAGGGACAGACGGACAGCGGGAAGCGACTTTGTTTTATACTATGTAGTGAAGCCCAACATTCACTAAAACAGCCTATAGGGCTCAACAAAAACTGATAGGTACTTTATTCCACGGCAATATGGCAGCTGCTACCAACGGGTTTTTGAAACAGGTAGAAAATTGCTTGAGCTATTGTGATTGATCAATATTATCATATTGATTGCTTATGTGCTTAGCTTAGGTAATATTTATCAAAGACTTAAAATCGTAAGTTTGCTGAAGATTGGGAAAAAATGGTAGGTAAATATTACAACGGTTTGTACATGTGAGTAGGTAGTAAGTGTCACAATTTTCCGCTATTGACTAAAAGCCAAGGTCGGCTATTTGTATAGATGGGATCCTTGTGGCCACGATTGTGTACTTATTCCACATGGATAAGTACACCTACCTCATATAATGTTTACATCATTGCAAAAAACAAAGTACCATCTGCAGATATTTCAGAGTTTTCTGGGTGTTTTCTTAATAAAATATTTATCTTTGTAGTGTATAGTGATGATTATCAAGTGTTGACCACGATGTAATGTGAAATGGAGAGTGTACGAAGACTTCCCTCACTCTATGGACCGACAACATTGAAGCGGTCTCGTGTAGGGAATTGGATGGACCGATAACTGATATAGGTACCTCCGTATACTGATCATCATCATCAGCCTATAGCAGTCCACTGTTGGACATAGGCCTCCTCCAATGGGCACCATAGCGCCCTGTCTTCAGCTTGACGCACCCAGCATCTACCTGCTTGTCGGAGGGCGTCCTAAACTACGTTTACCAAGTCGTGGTCTCCACTCAAGAACACGTTTGCCTCAACGGCCGTCGGTTCTTCGCGAGATATAGCCGGCCCACTGCCACTTCCCCTCGCTAATTCTTAGAGCTATAACGATAACTTTGGTTCTCTGTCGGATGTATTCGATACGAATCCTAATTCCTATCCTTTAGAGAAACTCCGAGCATAGCTCTTTCCATAGCTCGTTGAGCGACTTTGAACTGGTGGACCAGCCCTATCGTGAGTGTCCACGTCTCAGCTCCGTAGGTCATAACGGGTAGGACGCACTGGTTGAAAACTTTCATTTACTGATATACCTCCGTATATCAGTTATCGAGTACCCATAACACAAGCTTTGCTTATGGTCCGGGAGCCAAGTACAAATTTGGTCAATTATTTCCTCCCGAGCGAAAATTCGTAAAATGCATTATGATGGATTAATATTATGAATACTTGTGACCATCAGCTGCGATTCCGTGGGTAGGTTGATCAGAAATTAAAATTCGCATATTCCAGAATTCTATTTTGAACCTTGTTCCATGGGAATAATATCGTCATCGCTGCCACTAAAGTAAGTAAAGTAAAGTAAAAAATCATTTATCTCTTTAGGCTTACAAAATAAGCACTTAGACAAGTCATATTTTATATATAAATTATTATCAAATAAAATAATTTTACTGTTCACTTCAATGTTTTGTCCACTAGTGGAAGAAGTGAAAAGAAACCACTAGCATGTTCATCTCTTATAATGTCATACTGCCCAACCCGCAATCGCTAATGCATATTACGAAGTTTTGCTTGGGAGGGACTTGGTCATGAAAATCTGTCACTGGCTCCCGGACAATAGCTTGGAGATAGATAATGTGCGTTGTCCAGCATTAATTATTTATTTATATTTAAAATTATAAGGTAGTGAACATTGACAAGAACAATATAAACATAACTATTAGATATCAAGTTCATAATTATAGTTGTTTTAATTATTATAGGATATTTATAATCAATAAATAAATAATGCTGGACAATCCACACAGCATTATAAGCAGATAAGCCCCATGGTAAGCAGAGCTTGTGTTATGGGTACTAGATAACTGATATACATAATACAATACATTATATAGCTAGATATTTTTTAATATACATAGAAAACGACCAGAACACCCGGAACAAATATTTGCAGATCGTACACACAATTGTTCCGAGGCGGGAATCGAACCCGCAACTTCCTGCGTCGCAGGCGGACCTTCGCCCAACGCGCCACATCGGTCGTAAGTTTTTTTAATCAAATATATTTTACTAACGACCCGCCCTGGTTCGCACGGTTGTAAATGCATGTATCTATTATAGACATTAAACCTTCATCTAGAATAACTCTATTTATTAAAAAAAAACGCATCAAAATCCGTAGTTTTAAAGATCTAAGCATTCGTAGTCAGACAGCAGCGGGAAGCGACTTTGTTTTATACTATGTAGTTATAAGCAAAAAGCTTACTATATAATTATATTTTTTCATAAATATGCAAGAGTACTGAATATGCTAAGTTCTAGTTTCCATTACCAAAGTATCAGAATGAAGTAGGTACCATAACAAGTCTTGTCATAATGAATGCAAATATATAGCAAATATTATTAAAATATTAATAAGTCAGGAAATATTACGCATAATGTATGGGGCTCTAAACTTGACAATCAGGGCCATAAGTAAGGTACCTTCGTAAAGACAACGTCATGACTTTTACGGAAATCTATATCCATCAAAACCACAAGCTTCTTTATACTAACTGAGAATAAATAAAAATATTGCTGGACATTTTACATAGCATCATCTAGCCGCAAGCTAAGCAGAGCTTGTGATAAGGGTACTAGATGACTGATATACATAATACAATACATTACATACATAGATATTTTTTATTATACATAGAAAACTACCAGAACACCGGAACAAATATCTGCAGGTCGTATTTAAATTTGCTTCGAGGCGGAAATCGAACCCGAATCCCCTGCGTCGCAAGCGGACCTTCGCCCACCCTGCGATATTATTAATTTTACTAATAGATTAATAGCCCTGTCTAAAATTATTTAGCCGGTTCAAACTAATATTTTTAACCAGACAAAAAAATAGACATTATCATGCCACTAAAATTATAACACGCTGTGGATAATACTCGCTCGTCTGAACAAGTTGATAGCTTTATCTACCGTCCTAATTATTCACTTGGTCAATAGCACAACTAGCACATGCAGCGTACATACTTACCTACATATGTATAATACTGAGCTATTGATATTTATTGCTATTCGTTTGAATATACATACTGCACAGAATATACATACTTATATTTATTATACATACATCTATACTGCACAGAACTGAGTAGGTTAGTAGGTACTTGGAACCTGAGGCACCTTTTAACTACGACCGTGTTTAAAACTTACTTGTTTAAAACAAAGGTAATGTTATAAAATATAAAAAAAAACTTTCATAACATTTTTAGTATTTATCAATTTTTCATATTTATAATTTAAATATTAACTTAATATTCAACTAACGCTCTATAATTATATTTTTGGGTGTTTACTAACCAAATAATGGATCCAGGATATCCCAAATAAAGAGGTTTTATTTAAATAACTAGCATCCCGCTACGGCTTCGCATGGACAGCTGAATGGTTTATTAGATCTCTTTGAGATAAATAATTCATAATATAAGTACATTTTTTTCATTTCATAAAACTCTGTTGACGTCTATTGGTTTAACTCTAGCAAAACTCCCTGATTTTTTTCGATATCTCCAATAATCATAATTCATCCAATTTACACAAAACCATTACGAATTGGTTTAATCATGCTACGGAGGTAAATCCGCTGGTAGATTTGAGTTTATCGCGTTCAGCCAGATGTTGTTTTTTATATTTTTATAATATATTGTAGGTACTGGTGATTACATGAATCTAGATCTAGGCTTTTTATTAAAAAAAATGCTATTGAAATAAAAACATACTTAATCCGCCATTGGTAAAAGACTTTTGCGAATAATGTGCAATAAAGTGATAAAGTTCGTAAATAAATGTACATACAAACAACTAAAACTAACTAGCTTGGCATCGAGTTATTTCCATTAACAATTTGAATTTGATTTCCCCAATATCCCTAAGTCGTAAGTAGTGGACATAATATAAGACAGTATTTGTTGAAGGAAGGATCTCAAACCGACAATTTAAATTGCGTATAGACGTATGGGCGTTTTGTTTAAAAAAATGTTTGCCTAGTGTATAGCAATAATTTTACTACATATGAATGCAGGCCTTGCGCTTAGCTAGTACGTACGCGTTATTATAAATTCTAATTGATCATCAATTTCAGCTGGAGTGCTTAGTAAACGAATTAGTTACTTATTCAAGTGACTTTATTTAAAATTCTGAACTTTGACACTACTCTTGTCTTTCTGCATAATAAATAACGACTAAACGTCTGAAGCAAGCGATAGAATTAAAACGTAATAATTCAAAAATTTTATGTAGGAACCTATAGTTTACCTGGCATGTATTTTCCAATATACATATTCATTGAACAGGAAATTTTCTGTTCTTATACCTAAAATAAGCACCTATTCGATCATTGACATTTTAACTTGATAAATCCAAACCCTTCTCTCTGTAACCACACAAAAAGACAATTTTGCCAAACATTTGGCAAGTTTTGCATTACCTACCTATATATTTTTGGATACTAACTATAAGTACCTATACTACTCGTATCAAAAAAGACACTCGTTCAAGCTGAAGATAGGTACTCAAATAAACAGTAAAATAGTGGGTATGAGGTGATAATTGGAATTTAAATTTGATTAATTATTCAGCATTACTTTATAGTGTATTGTGTTCCTAATTTGCGTGGAGCGTGTTATTTCACGTATTATATAGAGGTGCTAAAGTCATTAAAACCGGAATATTTACCATGATTTTATTTTTGAGTTATCCAATATTTCATGCGCCATGATCTCGGAGTTACTCCGTGTAAAATGTCCCGTTTTAAATGACTTTAGTAGTTTCAAAAGTTTTATATAGATGTAGATGCAAAAACTGCGTCACACAATTTTAGCCTGAATCAACAATTTGTACTAATCACTTTTATTTATCTCTAGAAGCAGTACCGTCTAAACTGCGACAAATGACCGAAAATTTCCATAAAAATTTAGTTTTCAAGCCAGTTCTTTTAAAATACTACTTGCTTGAAAACTACCCACATTTTTCATCTGTTGGTTTATTAGTAAAATTACTTTGTACTTTTGTTATTTTTATGGTATTATTTGGTATATGAATTACTTATAATCAGAGCGACATAAAAAGATAAAAAAATACATATAATATATGTGTATAAAAATAAGGGCAGTTTTAAGTTCTTTATTAAAGATTTAAAAAAACGGGAGGTAACCTACGATAAAATGAAAAAGGGTCAAATTAAAAAGATAAACAATAAATGATTTCTTAGAGGATTCGTCACTTACTTCAGTTTTAGGTACAGGTTAAGGTAATATATTAATAAAATTTGTCATAATTGGAAAGCTTGAATCTAGCTTAGAAAATAGAGGGTAGGCAAATTGATATCTGTATTGAAATTCTGTAAAATAATTTGTTAAAACTTACTTCGTGTTGAAAATCCTTCAGACACAGTCATAGAGATGTTATTAAACTCTATATCCGCTGACGAAGAAGCCGGCAGATTCACTTCCAAAATCCGACACTCCTCAGCATTCTTCTCTTTCTTCAGTTTACGGCTAAGGATATATTTCGCTGTCTTCGACATTTCAACGCACTAATTGTTCGAATTTTAAATTTAAACCATAGATGATGATAACTTAAACGTTTTAAACTGTGCTGTAAGGAGTATATTTCTGCGAAGTTTATGTTTGTTTACTTTTCACGAGAAGTGTCTATGGACACCGTGCGATGCCGCGCGTGTTTGATAGCACACTGACCGAGGGAGCAAGCGAAGCGCATTCATATTTTTCAACCTTTATTACACGAGCACGATCAACGCTAAATAATTTGATAATTTATTGTCGACAGTAACGTGGGAAATTCAGTGATAAGAATTGTATATGTCCTCATCTATTTACTTTTGAATTAAACAATTAGTCATTTTGGATGATGACAATGTGAAGAGTGTTTCAGTTGTTCAAATGTAACTTAAAGCTTTGACAATTAATCGCGATTGGTATTTTCGAAAACATGTGACATTCGAAAATGCTAAAAATGATAATGAAATAATTTTAACTTCTAAACAGAGCACAAAACAAATTTATTATGGTAATTAGTCCATCCGTCTAGATAGGCTCTGTATTGCATAATTCGTGTAGTAAGTTTCCTTTTCGAAGAATAGAAAAAAGTTAATAGTATAAGAGTTAATATTTAAAAATCTAATATCCTAATCGTGGCGGTAATTTTTCCACAGAGTACCAATTAGAATGTTATCAACGTGACCATACGTCCCGCTTTGGGCAGGACAGTCCCGCTTTCAGATAAATTCATCTCCCGCTCTCCCCGATAACGTCCCGCTTTAGGAAAATATAAAAATGTCAATGTTGCGAAACTACTCTATTTTTCATATGAATAAACTATTTGTGATTGTATGAATTTAAAACCAAAAGAAAATGTCATGCAAAGCAACAATTCTTCGTTTTCATTTTGTGCGAAACAAAATAAATAGTTCGCCGGTACCGATGTCTTATAGTCTTTACTTCACTGTACAAGCTTTAGTATAATTTCATATAAGTATTTTGTTGTGTTGTACGTTTTGAAGTAACGCACCTGTTGAATGATTTTTAACACATAAAAATATGGACACCTGAAGAACACCATACGGAAAATCGGTCTGTTGCTGCAGTTTAGTGATTACCAATACTTGAAAAATTAAACCCGATATTTTGAGACAGATTTGCTCCACTGACAAACAAAAATGCGACGACGTTTAAAGTTAAAAATAACGAAGTTAAATGATAATGTTAAATTCATACAACCCCTTACCTACTAAATAAAATCAGTTGAAACAGCAACTAATATTTTTTTATTTCGCATTGGCTTTTTTGGTCGTTCGGTTCGGTTCGGTCTAACAAAAAATATAAATGGTCACGTTAGTTAGGTACCTACCGAACAATTCAACCGATTACATTATCTAAGTTATATTTGCGTTAGACAAATATTATGCGCGTTAAATAAATTATTTTTCCTCATACAATCTTAACTTTGTTTTATCGTATGGAAGAAAGGACTCCTAATGCATTTTCCTCCTTTGCGATTTATTCAACAAGCAGCACCCTCAGAGTAATAAGACATAGAGTGATAATTTCACAAAACATTCCGCTCTAAGTTGAAGCCAAAAAACAAGCAATGTGTGCGTAAGCGGCACGTCATTACAAGAGCCGACACGCACACAAATAATGTTGCAAGCTATTAACATTTTCCCCATAAGGTAGGGAAATTGTAACATTTTGTAAGGAGTAAATGATCATCATATTTATCACTTTTCTGTTAGATGATATTTCATTAACAGAAAACTTCCTGTAAATATTATATACTCTATGGGTGTTTACATACAGGGGAGTGTTGAGTTAGCGGATTAGTTAAATAGATAGAAATTAATATTATGGCCGAAACATTTTCATACCTTTGTTGGGATAGCACCCTCTCGTAATTTGCATAAACCACCTTTCGAGATATGCTTGTCATTTTCTTCAAAATGTATAGAACATAATCATATCTTAGTGTATTTAGTTGGCTTGCAAAACTTTTCTTTACAATTCCATCTAAGTTTTTCAACCAATCGGGAAGCAACAGTCTATTTTATTTTTCGTGTTATTTCGTTGTTTTTTTTTTGTTACCCTACATACGTATGTATTATTTTGTTTGACATAATGTCAAAACAACGTGAATATTCTTATTAATAAAGAACTGAACTGAAGTCGGATCAGAAGGAAATCTAAGAACGAATATAAAGACATTAATAAAACTAGGGGTCATCCGGAAACCGATGAAATTTTTATATTTAACGCTCCGACTACATCAACATCCGGACAGTCTGTAACAATCTATTTCCTTGCTCGTGAAAATAAAACAAAAGTTTTTGATTATTTATACCAAGATAATAGAACATAGGTACATATTTCACTTAAAAATCCAGGTAAGTTAGTAGGTAACCCTAACTATATCTGGCAAATAAAAGTCCTACAAGTGTAAAGTAGAAATAGATTAAACAGATATGTACCTATGGGGGAAAATAATTTTTCTAACAGCTAGCAACATTTTTATGTAATGGCGTCTGTTATGTGTACGATTTATTTTTGTGCTTATACAAATGTTTTACTCAAGAATATAAGATGCAAGGTTGTATTTACCCGTGAAATTGATTCTGATTATTATCTTCTGTTGTTTCTGATTATTATGAGAAGAGTTGTTACACCCTTTCACTGCACAATAAATCATTATTATTAAAAAATTACGGAGCTCTTCCCAGTAGGTTGAGCACTGACGTGTCGAGCGATGTACGTAGCCTTTAAAGGCTAACATGAAATTGCGTCACTTCGCGTGCGCCTACTGCGGTTCTAAGCCTAGTTATTCTAAGGCAGCACCCACAAAGCGGGGTGGATGAATGTTTTTTTATAATTCGTCGCCTTTTTCGTTCTGTTGATCCATTTTTAATGAATAAGTAGTATTAGTATATTATTTTTTGTCTTGTTTATTGTATTTTTTGTTTAATTTGTGGACAGAGACGAGAGTGAAAAAAAGCTGTGTTACCCATGGAAACATGGACGAACGAATGGAAAGACATACTTATAGAACACGATCACAAGGGTTCGCGGTTACACTCGAGTTCCTTTTACGCCAATTCCACCCGAACCCCCAAAAACCTTGATGGTTTTACTGCAGCTAAAACCAGATTTGTAGGTATATACCTAACCTAGTTCCTTGTGACTGGTTGTTTTGTATATTTTTACTCTAATTAGAGAAGTGTTCGAATGTAAATAGCATCTTTTCCAAGATGAGCTACACAAAAAAAGAAAAAGAACAAGTTCTGGTATTCTTTAGCAGCTTCAGGTTTGACAAACTACCAGAACCGGTTCGAACTTCGATTGGTATCTTTTATAAGGTAAATTATTTCGTGTTGGCGCGAGATTTTAATTTTGTTCTGGTTTTGATATTTTTTCTGCGTTTAACAACTAATAAAACTAACGGAGAAGCCAGTTTTCCGTAAACTATTCTACAACCTTTTACATATATTTTCTTCGTAAGAATTTGGGAAAATGTTGATATTAGAGTTAGTCCAAAGTGCAACACTCTAACAATATCTCGTCTTCCCACATAGAACTAGTTTAAAAAAATCTGTGATACAGTACCTACGTATAATATCATAAAAATAATGATGTACTACGCACCTGGCTAGTTATCGTCAAGATTGTCCACCCTGGCCGAAAATTCGGCTACTAAGGCTTATTACTACGTATTCTGAGGACAGTTGTGGCGCGGCGGGCGATGGTCCGCCTGCGACGCAAGCTGCGGGTTCGTTTCCCGCCTTAGGACAAATGTTTATACGATCTGCAAATATTTGTTACGGGTGTTTTGGGTATTTTCTATGTATAATAAAAAATCTATCTATGTAATGTATTCTATTAAGTATATTGGATGTCTATTACCCATAACACAAGCTCTGCTTAGCTTGGGGCTAGATGATGCTATGTGAGTGGTCCAGCATTATTTATTTATTTGTTATAATTCTGATTTGTACTCGGTTAGCCAAGATTCTTTGTTATGGGTACAAGGGCACATACGGCACATTTACTTATAGACCATAAAGCTTCGGCTTTCTTAAATTCACATAATTATTTTCATCCAAAGATTGCCTGGAAAAGGTCGCTTCTAAGCGATAACGCCGCCGATTGTACCTACTCGTCGCAAGTATTGTATTTTTTATAAAGATCTGTAACCTACATGAGGTTACAGATCTTTATAAAAAATACAATACTTGCGACGAGTAGGTACAATCGGCGGCGTTATTACTACTATTTTTTTACTATTTTTTTTCACTATTTTTTTTTGTATTCTAAAGCATTTGGCATATTATCAGCAATTACGAAACAGTAGGATTCTAGATTTCCTGTAATTGGCTTTAATAATCACGGTTTAGTCGGCATTCGGCAATATCATAATCATTATTATCGATTAATGAACGAATTATTACAGATTGCGATTATATTATACAAAATATAATCACAATCTGATAAAAAGTTGTTGATTTTTAGGGTTCCATATCTTAATGGAAAATAGGAACCCAGTTAAAACTGGTTACTTTTTTGTCCGTCTGTCTATCAAGACTGTTTTTTCAAAATAGAGTTTAAACTAACATGAATAAAAAACGCCGACAACGGACACCACGAGCACCTCCACAACATCGCGCCGCCCCAGCCCCGTCCCCAGGAAGCCGACCGCCCATGGCGACCCCTTCCGCGGAACCTGATCCCTGCGGAACCATCATAGAGGCCTTGGGTTTATTAAAGTAGAGTATGTTCAATGTACATTATTATTTTTTATATCTGATAGAGATTTTTTAAGGTTTTCTACAAACGTTTGCCTTTGGCAGGACCAATTATTACCGAACAGGAATTATTTACATGACAGTACAAATACTGTCATGTAAATAATTGATTCCTGTTTATGATAAAAAAAACTTGTTTTGTAAGTTGGCATTTCTTATAAGGCCAAACAAACATAGGCCGAAATTCCGTATATTTAGCCTTTCTTATTCTTTTATTATCAGGAGGATAAATCTTATCTCACATATTTTTCACATGTTAAATGAGTGATACCTACCACCTACCTATTACGTGTACGAATTCTTTTGTAACAATAACAAACAGATAGATAACGATTATTCGTAGGTACGTACAGATATCAGGGGGCCCTTCCAGAATTTATTCTGCTACTTTAAGAAAGAATTGGATAATTTGCTTAAAAAGTTATCGAATCAAACTTATGTTTGATGGGTTTTATTATGATACACGTATCATGGTTTAACATAAGGTTGTTAATTGTTTTTAAATTTGTAAATATACTGTTAAGGTCTTTTTGATTATAACGGTGTTCAAGATTAATGTACATACCAGTTTGCTAAAATGATTGGTTTCTTTAACTTTTACTTGCTCCGACCATCGAATCTGCCCAGTTAGTTAAATATTTTCTCCAGCATGGCTCTTTCAAACCAATCGCTTTACGATGACAATGGTATCGTCATAGAATCGCCACCATAGACACGTTTTGTTATTCTGAAATTTCTAAGAATCGACAGATGCAGGGACGCATAACAAAAGTGTCTACGTTGAAACTGGTTGAAACCAATGTAGACACATTTTATTAATCTCCGTACAAACGTGTGTATGTTCCTTTCATCTAAGGAACAAACACAAGGAACTCGTTAATTCTGCAATGATAACAATGTCATAGTTAATCGGTTGGTTAGCCGAAGCGTAGGAAAATCATTATTGAATCGCCGTCTTTTTGATGTAGTATGAAAGTAGCATAGGTAGACCACACCACATCTGCCGCAACGCTGCCTCGAGTTTGCCTCGACTTAACGTTGAGCAACGCGCCTAAACGTCAGTATATATTACGGCAGCAATAAGAGCTACAGTAACGCTCTTCAATCTACTGATATCATGCATGGTAGAATTATCGCGGAACTGCTGCCACCAACTCACAACTTTGATCGCGATTTCCATAGCAGCAGACTAATAATTCACATAATTGACCTCAGTTTCTCTCATATTAAGAAACGTTGTACTTGAAAAACTTCAATGTGCAGAATTGGACATGTTACACTCATCATCGTGAAGATACAGAATAGGATTGAAAATCAAAATAGGTAAATCAAATCAAATCAAATACGATCTACGCGGGGATCCCACTGTCATTTTATTCCCATTCGTTATCCAATTATAACACATAGAACTTAACGACAGACACCAAGTGTAATAAGTATGTGGTGGAATAAAAAACTACAAACACACGACTTTAAGCTACGACTCAGCCAGAGTCAAGAAATATCTATATATTGATCGGTTTCGCTTAGTTTGATAACTCATTAATTTTACAACTATTTTCCATTACTTGACACTGGCAGAAAAGTGTCCAACCAGACACAATGCTATTAACAAAGAATCATCATCATCAGTTTCGCTTCTGACTCGTGGTTCCTTTCAGGTCCTATTCTAGTAAATTAATCGCTTCGCTATGAAAGTGTCATCGTCACATTCACATAGACACCTTTTTTGTATTCTACCTTGATATAATGTGATAGTGTGATACCCACATTACCGACCTACCTAACTTACAAAAGCTAAGAAACTTCGCAATACCTTTGAGGAAGCTGGTAGGTATGCTTGGTTCACTCTGAAAACAGCTTTCACATCTCTACTTTCTCCAAGTTTTACTTTTAATGACGACCGATGTGGCGCGGTGGGCGAAGGTCCGCCTGCGACGCAGGAGGTTGCGGATTCGATTCCCGCCTCGGAACAATTGTATGTACGATCTGCAGATATTTGTTCCGGGTGTTCTGGTCGTTTTCTATGTATAATAAAAAAATATCTATCTTTGTAATATATAGTATTATGTATATAAGTTATCGAGTATATAGTTATAACACAAGCTCTGCTTATCATGGGGCTAGATTATGCTGTGTGAATTGTCCAGCATTATTTATTTATTTATTAATGCCTTAAAGGATCTGGATTTCAAGGCCGTGCTCGTATTTTAAGTTTTATTAAAAGCTCAAAAAAGAATAAGTACACAGTACCTATTATATCTACATATGTCTAATTTTAATCCCACTCGCAACTTGCGTGACTGATGTAGGAGGCTTTTTTGGCAAAGTTTTTGTTATAGGATATAAGACGGTTACACTTAACAACTAAATAATATGTTCGGTTGGATATAATAGTTTTTGAATTCAAAATTGTTGGTATCCATTAAAACTCTGCATCTAATATAAATTTTTCCTCTACGTTAATATCTATATATATGTATACGATCATAATTCGACTCGCTTGGCTGCCTCGTAGATCAGATTTGTTCTAGGTGCCTTATTTATAAATCAATCAATCAAACTTTTTGTTCAACTTTGTGAGTGCTAAAGTTGTCAATTTACGGTCTGATATCTAATAAACAAAGGGCATTGACGTCGGTGCCTGCCAACTTGCGATTTACGTATGAAATTGTAATTTTTGCCCCCATAATACAAGAACTCCATTAAAAAAGAAAGATGAAAAGGAAAATGAATGAAATGAAAATGAAAAATGAATGATACCGCCTATTATACTTCTTCTATTCTAAGTATTTATTTCTGTATTGTTTTCTGTTTTGTGTGGTATAATAAAGTGTTTGTGTGTGTGTCTATCTATCTATCTTAAGATAAAGCCCCTGGTACTATGAAAATATAAATAAATAATGTTGGACTATCCACACAGCAGTTTCGAGCTTGCCTTATGGGTACTACTACTAAATAACTAATATACTCAATGCAATACACTACTTAGAAAGATTTTATATAACTTCTAAAAGAGTCCAAATACCTACTGAAAACAAATACATATAGTACAACTAAATATAATAAGAAACAAAAACAAAAGTAAAACGATTGGTTTCAATTTGTGGAAGATCGCGCGATTCACGTGATGGAGGCGAGCTGGTTGCCTTTAAAAGTTCATCCGCATCATACAACGAGGTTTGCTCATCTTCCAGAGATGTTATTTTATGGTATTAGTTAAATACATTTAATATCTACTAAAAGGTAATAACGTATTTTTTCTGCGTTTCCTGCATCAAACTAGAACTAGGATAAAGTTATTTTTTAAACTAGTACCGCGGTGTACCTTAGATCTAATCAAAAAAAGTCTATTTTTAGCTAAGAATTAAGAAATAAATAAATTAAACAATAACATACTAACTTTAAATGATATGGGAATCAGTGTTAGTGCACCCTGGACTGGAGCGAAGTCGGTGCATTCCGCAGTGTTCGTACAAGCTTGGGAGGCCCAGCAGACCGTGGATGGATTAGTTGCAGCTTGCAGTTCGTGCGTCGTCGTTTTGAAGTAAACTACCAAATAAGCGGCAGTACGTGCGTTCTGCTAAGGGGCAAAAAATACCTTAACCTTTTGTTGCATTTAAACCCGAATACTGCACCAATGATCATTCATTTGCTAATAGCACCTACTTACCTCACTTTTCATGTTTGTAGTTGGGCTATTACTGTTATAAGGAACAATGATATGCTAATTATTTTTCACTTCTCTTGCTCAAAAAGTGTATCATAAT
The DNA here is from genome assembly GCA_943735965.1 of Eupithecia abbreviata. Lineage (NCBI taxonomy): Eukaryota > Metazoa > Arthropoda > Insecta > Lepidoptera > Geometridae > Eupithecia > Eupithecia abbreviata. Next base: position 6,430,055 of record OX030982.1, on the reverse strand, counting down.
AGTGTAGCTTAGCGGGCCTAAAACTCGAGTTTAATACCTCGGGCTAAAAAGTATTTTTTCTTTTTAATTTTTGTCTAAAATCATCAGCCCGTACAAAGCATTCGTTCTCTTACATAAAAACTCGACTTCTTGGTGCTCCGTCAATCTTTTTTTTTGAAAATAGAACCGACTTGGTGATGTTTTATGAAGGTTGATTCTTCCCTTCACGGTAGAATGCGAACTGTTTCGTTGCGGGTTAAATAGAGATTTAAAAAAAAAGATGTTATTGGCGCTAAATCTCTAGAATTTTCTTCATTCCAAATCACAAACTTTTACGTTTAACTTCCTGACTTTTACTTCCAAATGAAAAATGTCATCAAGTGATAGTGAAGATGCTAATATATGCAAATGGAAGAAAAGGGCAAAGAAATAATTATGAATCTGTTGCCGACAAAATCACGTGGAATATATTTAAAGAGTTACGAAAATTTTATGAAATGGAGAGATGAGAAACGTGTGGATTCTTTTACAGAAGGGGTTTTTCTCACTTATTTTGATGAATTATCGAAAAAATTCAAATCGTCGACTCTTTGGAGCACATATTCAATGTTAAGGATGACCTTACAAACGAGACACGACGTCGATATTAAAAAATATGTAAATTTAACGGCTTTACTGAAGAAATTGTCCACTGGATACAAGGCAAAAAAATCTAAAGTCTTGACGATACAAGAAATCGAAACATTTTTAAATAACGCTCCAAATAAACAATACTTGGCAACAAAGGTAACCTACTTATGTACTCTACTCAAACTAAATAAATAGATACCTACCTACATACCTAAATTATGTACCTAGGTTATTACGATTATTAACACACTTATTTTTTTGTTCAACAGGTTGCTTTAATTTATGGAATCAGCGGTGCATGCAGAGGAATAGAGCTTGCCAATATAACGCTAGAAGACGTAAAAACGGATACAAACCTACAAGCTGTGAGTCTGCCGAACACGAAAACAAACAAAGAGCGTAAATTTGTCATCAGTGGAGAATACCTTAATATAGTTAAAGCCTATCAGGAGTTACGTCCCACTAATGTTTCAACGAGAAGATTTTTTCTAAATTATCAAAATGGTAAATGCACAAGGCAAGGCATAGGCAAAAATAAATTTGGTAACATGCCTAAAGATATTGCCACTTATCTAAATTTACCAAATCCGGAACTCTACACGGGCCATTGTTTCCGCAGAACATCCGCGACTCTGTTGGCGGACTCTGGTGCGAATATAACGACATTAAAACGGCACGGTGGATGGAGGTCCGATCAAGTGGCTGAAGGCTATATAGAGGACTCTATACAAAACAAGTATCACGTCACGCAGCAGATTACGGAAGGAATCAATATTCTACCAAACATTACAGAACCCCAAGCATCTACATCGCGGGATTGGATGAATATGTCAACTCAGCTGAAGCCGCACTCAAGCATGAGTCGAGTCTCTCCAACTTTTACTCCACAACAATCAACTCAAAATATTATCACATCCCAATCACAGAGAACCGAAATAAAATTGCCCGGGAAAAACATATCACTAAACATTCAAAATTGCTCTAACTGCACATTTAATTTTTAATAAAATTTCTGAATATTGTCTAATTTTGAATTGTTTTATTTTCTCGCAATCGAAGTGAAAAGTAGAGTGTTTTACTCGGGCCAAAACCACCCATTATAACTCGGTCTTGTCATTCTCCCTCGCTACGCTCGGGAGTATAACAACCTCGTGTATAATGGGATGGTTTATTCCCTTGTAAAACAATCTACTAATCTCTTTAACTCAGAATAACGCATAGATACTTAGAGCATTGTGTAATGACTAATGACTGACTATACTTAGCTTTAGATCATAATATGTGAGCTATTTCGAGAGTTTTACTTACTCGTACCTACGTACAAAGTTATGGATGTAGTCTCTGTCAGTCTGTTTGATATCTATCAAAGGGTGGAATGAATATTATAAAACTAGCATTTTAATTTCGTTGGTGCTATTAATTATATTAGTTACTGCTTCTACCCGCGGTTTCGCACGCGTTTTTTCGAGATAGAGCAGCCTATCTATATACAGGTATAGACTTAAATATTTTTATATTGATTCTAAGGGTGTTGTGTCAATCGTGATCATTTTGCTTTATCTAGATCAATTTTTATAAGCGCCTTGCCTTGAGACCTTAGCAGAAATCACGTTGGTACACTCTTTTTTAAGACAGAAACCCGAGGAATGTTACATTCGGGTCAAACCCCTACGGTATTAAGGAGTGTTATTATAAATGTAGTTATGTCATCATCATCATCATCATCATCAGCCTATAGCAGTCCACTGCTGGACATAGGCCTCCCCCAATGAGCGCCATAGCGCCCTGTCTTCTGCTTGCCGCATCCAGCATCTACCTGCAGTCTTTCGCAGGTCGTCATCCCACCTGGTCGGAGGGCGTCTTACACTACGTTTTAATTAACCTAAATGTAGTTATGTATATACTTTTAAATAAATAAAAAAGCTTCGCACCGGGCGAGCTGGAGGAAGGCAGCATTTGGTGGCGCCAGCGCAGAACAGAAGCTGGTGGCATTATATTCTATCGGAGGCCAAAAAAGACCAAGTTCGGTACGATGCGCCAGGATAGTGTATGTAACACTAAAGGTCACGTTATTCACTCAACTGTGGGCTTTTGTTTTAGATTTTCAAAGTAAGTTTTCCCTGTTTTGATTAGATATTATTCCTTACCGAGTGCTCCAAGGCACACAAAACTTATGTAATTTTGAAAAATATCTACTAGAGAAGAAACAATGATGCCTGATAATTTTCATCGATTTATACCCAAGTGATTTCTGCTAAGTTCTCAAGGCAAGGCGCTTATAAAAATTGGTCAAGATAAAGCAGAATAATTACGATTGACACATCACCCTTAGACTCAATATAAGAATATTTAAGTCTATACCTGGATATAGATAGGCTGCTTTATCTCGAAAAAACGCGTGCGAAACCGCGGGTAGAAGCAGTAATTAATATAATTAATAGCACCAACGAAATTAAAATGCTCTATTATATCATTCAGGCCATGTTGAGCCTCGCCGATTTTGGCATTGAGATTAAAATTCGAATTAACCACTAACCTCTGTGCCTAGTTTATTTCCTACATACCTACATGGTTTTTTTTTTCGATTTGTCCAGTGTCTGTATTCGCTTAAAAATATAAATCCTCTACACAATTCCCCTATAGCTATTTATTTTCCCTAATATATCCTACATAGGTATTTACTTTAAATAAATATAGATGCGAACCATTAGCATATTACTCACCTATTGGTAAGTTTAAAACTTCCTTAATATTATAATCCGACTACATTATTATTTAAATCTTGTTTTGACAAAAGACTCTCACAAAAACATCAGTTAGACACTATTGTTTCCAAATGAGTGTTTCCGTCATAATTAGCTGAGCCTGAGTGACATCTTTGTCTTACTTCACGTAAACAATACCCTTTGTACCGCCTACACAAGTACGCTACCGAACTCAACCCAATCTACAAATGAACATGCAACGTAACAAATACGTATCCATTGCAATTATTTTATTTACCAAGTGCGGACAAAGGGACCGATAGTCCAGTTCGCGCCGAGTCGAGTCGAAGCGCGCGCGCATTCACGCGCGGTACACAAACTCACGCGCAACTATTCGAGAAGTGATACTACGATGATTCTGGCCGGTGCCCAGATTGTGGAAAATGGAAGTGTGGCGTACAGTCGGGGTCCAGTGGCTCCTGTGCCATTGGAGGCTCCAACTACCGTGAGCCTGCCCGTGCCTTCACAACTACCCCCGGAACCTGCGCAGGCGCAGGGGCTCGCAAGAGTGCCCACCACTGACCCAGTAGACATCCACTTCTCCAATATCACATGTACTGTCAAATTAGGAATTAACAAAGGTGAGTTCTTAATTTATTTTCAGATACATATAGTTATATATGTTAGTAAGAATAAAATCTATGAATTAATGAATTAAAATTTAGTTTAAAGGAATAGGAAATATAATTACTTTAAGTTTATAAACAAAACGATATTTGACCCAGTTTTAAGCCTACGACGAGAAGTTCACAAGCTATCGCGGTAACCTACCGCAAAATACATTTTACAATAACAAATTATTGTTTTTATCATTATCATTATCTTAGCTCAAACTCCTTTTCAAATGCGTAGGTACCTATTTACTGTGATTATACCAAAGCCAACATAATATTGTTTCAAATTTTTAACCTATTTAAGTAGAAGTATGCACTTTTCAAAGGCGTACGTACGTACATGTTCCTAACAATGACTAACAAATTAATTACTTAATAGTTTATATAATTTCTTTATATTTTCTTGCAGTTAATTTTAAATCTTCTAAATCTAATCAATGAAACATTCGTTTCTAAAATAACATATTAAAAGCAATTTCTACTGACATTTTTTCTTCAGAAACAGAGGCTTACTTAGGTTAGGTTAAATTGTTGTACTCGTATTTAGCTATTCGTTTAGCGTAAAACAGTACAATGTATCGTTTAATTACGAGTTTCTTATAATTATATTGTATATATCTGTTTAAAACCACCATCCAACTTAGATTAGGTCTAACCTACTACTTTTCAGATCCATTGGGTTATGTTTTTCGAGTGATGTGGTAATTGAACCTTGAACCATCAAAACAGCCCAAGCGATTTTGGTGAATCACTTGCCTATTAAAATATTTGCCAAAATTAAATTAAGCTTCTAGCTTCTTAGCTACATTTTGAAGGCCCTAGCCCATTTTGGCGCTGGCCATAATGCGAAAAAAATTGTGAAAATGTATATATTTTATAGTTTTTAATTTATTATAGGTAAAACTTGTTTATTCAAGGTCTACAGCAATACAAGGCGTTAGATAAGCTAAATATACCGTAAGGTTTAACTTATCTATCGGTTAACTACAAATAAGTAATACGACGTTTAACACAATTCAATTTTGTAGTAGTTACTTTACAATTTTAATACTATACAATGGTGATGATGATTATAATTGTCGTTATTGTCATCATCAGTATTTATGATGTTTACTTCATCAACAAACAATCAGTTAAGTATTATGTATTTAATATCGAACATTCGCCATCTTTGTGAAATCAAATGAGTATCAATTTAGTGCAAATATACGAGTATTTTATCTTTTATCATTTTCAATCGTTTCTTATCCATACTTGACTAACCGTAAATTCTCATTCTTTGATTATTTAAAGTTATCATTTAATTAAATTATTATTTATTTCACAATAATATAGGTGCAAGAATCTATTTTGTATTGAAGAAAAAAACTACTAAACGTGTCAAACTTAAATTGCAAGTATGTAGTTCTAGACCTAGATTTTGATATTGGCGACGTTTTTCCTCGAAAAAAGTGTACAAAGCCGCGGACAGACACTAGTACTAGGTAATATTCGGTAAACCATGACGTGCTTGGTTCGATGATAATTGGCTAGAATGTTTGTTTGTTGTATCATTTTTAGCACCTGCAAAAGTAGGTACCTTGGAATTCAAAGAAACACTTATGTATATCATGTTTATTTATATATGGTATTTTATTGTGATTATTTTATTTATATAGAGATTTCGTTTACCTAGCAGCAAAACTCAAATTCTTATTCATCAAATTCGTGAACAATTAATGAAAAAATTAATAGAACCATAAAAACCGGATTAAATGATGTAGAGCTTAGCTCTACTCTTAGCTCGACTTTGAGAAATGGTGGAAGTCCTATGTTTGACTGTATGTTTTTTTATGTACGTTCACCGATTTTTACATCAATAGTGGATCTTTCTTTTGCTATTGTACCTAAAAATTACTCAGATCGTCCATTTATACATATATTTTTTATAACTTATCGTCCCGAAAAACTTAAAACTACCTATATAATATAGAGAAATATTATAAAGGAGTTCGAAGTCGGGAATCAGTAGTTTAGAGACAATAGGTTATCATTTGATTGTTTGGAAATCGACCTCAAATTCATTAATATTTACATACCATTTACACGGTTTTTTTTTTTAAGTTTTACGGGAACAGTACTTATCCCTCGGGAATAAAATTAGGATGGGACCACCTTGGGATCATTCTGCATACAAAACAAAAGATTTTTCAAATCAGATAGTTTATGGAGAAATCGATGAACATCCAAAAATCTCCTCCTCCTTTGTTTTTAATTTTGTAGGTTAAAATACCTTTTACGAAGGTATATCTATCTATTGAGGTATAATTACGTGCGTGTATCCGTTTTACTGCAGCTAAGCCTAGATTACCGAGCCCACCCCTCACCTTGACTTATGAAGCGGACTTTGATAAGATTTAATAGATCTATTCGTATGATTGAAATTAATTAAAAACCTATGCATGCCTTGTCCTCTGAAATCGATTACATACTGATAATTAATGTGGCCTGTCTCAAGTTTTCAATCAGTGCGTCCTACCCTACCCGTCATGATCATGCATGACCCACGGAGCTCTAAGAAGTGGACACTCATCGGCTCGGTCAGGTGAAATTGTACAGTATACAAACGAGACGGTCTAGCGACTATAAAAAAACTATTTTAATTTTATTTCTCTCATGCTTTTTTTGAGTAATGTGTTGTGACCTCACGTCAACATCACAGTCTACACAGTCTATACAGACCACTGCTGGACGCAGGCCTCCTGATAAACACCTTATTGGCTTTTATTTCATGAGGGGGTAATGCCCATTATCCCTACGCTGGGCATGTAGGTTGGGATCGCAGCTTGGTGGTAAATTAATCTATATGAGGTAATGCTGCCCGCCCCCAGTGGATATCCCTTATTACGACACCCACGGGAAGAGTAGGGGTGGTGCTAATTCTAAGCCGGCACATGTGTTGTGTGCCGACTATTTGTAATTTGTTTTTAGACTTCTTCTAGACTTTCTCCTTTTACCACGTCTAGAAAGTATAGTATTTTAACAAACGCAATCAAAAAAATTAAGAAATCTGAAATGTATGGTTGGGTAATAAATATCTAGGAATTATTTTTATTTATTATGAGCAATCAGAATACCGCAAATTACAAGTCTTTAATTATATGTAGTGTACATAAAGTGTTAATTATTTAAATAATACCTTTTAAAAACCTATTGTATTGTCTCTATTGTGCGAGTTTGTGTAGACTCATGCATTTCAAATGTAAATTGTAGGTATGCATTACACTCATTACCTATATTATTATAAAAATAGCCTTTTAAATCTAGACAACATAGTGAGTTAATATATATCTATATATCTAGTTAATAATTATATCTACCTATCAGTTTCTTTTTACTAATTTAATGTGTCACAATTTGTATTATTGATAACTAGTTTCTGATACGCGTTTTTTTGTCTATATGGAAACCTTTTAAGTTTATTTCTATCCCATGGGAACTGATTTATGGGATAAAAAGTAACCTGTATTTTATTCCGGGCCTAGAACTACCTGTATGCAAATTTTAGCCCGATCAATTCAGTAATGTTTGCGTGAAAGAGTAACAAACATCCATACTAAACTTTCACGTTTTAAATTTAAGGATTAACTACCATTATAACAATTGTAAGGAAAATATTTAATAAGGGTTTTTGTTCTTTTTCAAGAACCCCAGATATAAATAGGAGGTCATGGTACCTACTTGTGATGCAAAAATTACATAAGAAAGACGTGTCATTGTTGACTAATTGAGTTTACTCAACCAAAAGGCTAAAGATATTTTATTTTAATTATTATGGGCTAAACCACTGTGACCACGGCGTTACTTGTACTCTGACGACCTCTGTGGTGCGGTGGCGAAGGCCTACCTGCGATGCAGGAGGTTGCAGGCTCGATTAACACCTCGGGACTTGTCCCGATTTTGGTATGTTCTGCACATATTTGTTCAGCGGTTTTTGGATGTTTTTTATTTAAAAAAAATTCTATGTATTGTATTAGGTAAGTATATCAGGTATGTAGTACCCATAACACAATCTCTGCTTAGCTAGTGGTTAGTTTATGCTCTGTGAATTGTTCAGCATGATTTATTGTTTACTTTATATGTTGTTCTTACGCTGTTTATCACTCAATTATCATATCTATATTCAACGTTCGTTTAGGTAAGAGAAAAAATCATTCTATATTGGATATTTATATAAATATAAAATAAATATTGCCACTCTGGACAATCTAGCCCAAAGTAATGAATACATAAATAATGCTGAGACAGGGATCTTTTTGGCCCCTATGGAACAAATTATTTATATCTGTATGTTTTTATCAACTTTCAGCATATAAATATGTTTATATATATACTGTAATTTATCGTGTTATGTATGAAATCTTTCTTTCGTTTTCAAAATCAAATTTAATCATTTTTCACTGCACATGTGAAATTTTGCGTTAATTATAAGTATTAATACAACGGGTATTTATCGCGTTTATTTACCTTTTTTCCCGACGTTTCAACAGGTTTACACTCTGTCGTGGTCACGGGGTGACTGGAGTACTGGAGTTACCGCCTCAGCGAAACGGGGGCTAGTTTATTTGAAACTACCCTCATTTCATTTTCAATAGTAGGAATGTCCATCTGCACACTCGGACGACACACAACACTAACAGTGTCCGCGACGCAATGAGAGACCGGATTACGACGACTACACTTTGCTATCACTGGATTCCACGAGGCAGAGAGTTTGAACCCGTCTTCACGATTGAAATTAGGATATTTCTTAATTTCAATCGCTTCCCGAAACATTCTCTTGTAGTAATGCCTTTCATTACAGATGACCTGCGGTTTGTGTAGTTCAATCCAGTGATTAGGTCCTTAGTCTACTACATGCTCAGCTATTGCCAAACGCGATAAATACCCGTTGTATTAATACTTATAATTAAGTGTTCAGATCGCGTAAGTTTAAAAATAAATTTTGCGTTGTTGAAGTTTGTGTTTTAGATTTTAGAGAAACCCTCGCATTAACTCTCTGCCGTTTTTTTTTTTTATTTTTTATAAAATAATCACAAAATATACAGAATTTGAATAATAAAGGGTTTAGAACTTGATCATTTCACAAATTATGTGCATACTGAGAATCATAAGAACAAAACGTGTAGAGCAAAACGTATGATAGAAAAGCTTGAAATAGAGAGAAAAAAAAACAATAAACCGGATAGGTACCTAAATCTAAATATAAGTTTTTATTTTTTTATTTAAATACCTAACGAAGACAATCTCTAAAACCACTTCACACGGACATTGTCGCAGTTAACAGCTAGTAAATACTAAATGGAGCAGATACAGGACGAATGACAAATCATATCTGAGAGGAACTCGCTACTTGCTTTGTTTCGGGCAAGTCCCCTCCTAAAAATGGGATATGGGCAATTGCGTTTAAATCATATTATGGGTACACATCTTTCTGCCTGCGGCTTTGCACTAGTTATTCCCGGATGACCCATTATTTGTTGAATTATTGTTCTCAATCAAAGTTTCTACGCCCAATTTAGTGATATTTTGTTTTCAGGTGAATGCTAACTAGGTATATATAACATATGTTACCTATTTAATGTAATTCTTGTTTTTTCAGTATCTTCTAATAATTATGTTTTTGTTATGTGTAATAAATAAGTCGTCAACTTACTGTGTATTATGCAATTTTTATATATATTTGCGGAAATTTGTAATTAGCTGTCAACAAATATGCACTGGTCTATCCAACAAGCACACAGCATTATCTATATAAAAAAACATTGTAAATCGTTTAAAAATATGACACCTTAGTAAGTTGGCCTACCAATATAAATACCTATCATATCATACATTGATAGGTTTGACTCGATAATCGCTGACTTAAATTCTATCAATTTGGAACAAGATAACATGCTACTAAGTAAAAAACTGATGATGAAATATTAGAATAGTATTTAGAATATCATATAATAATATCTTTGATAATGAGCTGTCAACCCATATTCACTAACCATAAAATACAATAATAATCGGCTACATCTTCTAAAATGAAGATCTAACAAAATAAACAATTTAATTGGTAAAATTTCCGCTTAGTCATGAAGCTACATTTATAGTATATAGAACCGCACTAACCCTGAAGAAGTCCCTCGTTAAGAGATGAAACGTTGGTGTTCTTCCAAAACACATAAGGTTCGTAGTTAACCCGCTTACATCCGTAATAAATTCGTCAAATTACGTTAGATTTTATAGTATATATTAGGTATAATGCAATACCTACTTAATCATAATCAAACAAGACATTTTAAAACGGTACATAATATTTTTTTATAAAGTTAATTAATTTTTGTGTGAGTTTTCCAACATCATAATGGTAAATTATCCGTTATAAATGACTAACCATGATAGTTTCAAAAGTATTTTACATTGTTACTTCATGTCTAATTAATAACATCACTAAATAATAACAACAAATCAAAGCAGCCACTGTACTTGGATGGCATTGCAAATGATTTATGATTTGTAAACATGTAGGTACCTATTTACGCGAAAATTACGATATAAATTCATAAAAACAATATTTCTAAGCTACCTTTTGTTTCTATCACAATTTAATTAATTGTTACTAACCTTATGTAAGTTACTAACCTTACTTAGGTATCGATAAGTTGCCTCGGTACTAAGAACTGCTGATAACGTCCAGATGTTTGTTGAGCTCCTTCTTTCTGTAAACAAATGTTATAGCTAAACAGGAACTCATTAGTTCAAACATGAGAAATGTAAATAAAAGAACGCATAATTCATTAATTAGGTATATTAACCAAAATGATAATGGTAGGTATTTTCACACAGCATCATCTAGCCCTCAAGTAAATAGAGCTTGTTTTGTGTTGTGGGAACCAAAACGACTTGCAATTTATTGGATTTGGTAAAGATAAAGCATTAATATAGATAACTGAACGAACTACACTATTCCTACAATGCACCGTAACAAACATTTAGATAGATAAAGTTTTTATTTGCAACTTCAGACATACATACAAATTACAACAATTATACCTACAGTACGCAAGTAAAAAGAAGCAATAATAAAACAAAGTTGACTAATAAAACACACTTATAAATAAATTCATCTATGTATGCTGCAGTACCTACGTCAAAAACGCTCAGTGTAATATTTTGCTAGAGAAGCAAAAGCACAGATTTTCAGCCAGACTTATTGAGAGAAAGCAGAACAAGTTTTACGAACATTTGCAGTTCAAAAACACATTTTTTTCCAGCAGCGGGAATGACAATCATTCATCTCACAAGAACGGTTGCTGCTGAATCACGATTGGTCAACTTAGTTTTTTCTTTTTGTATTCGCGGCTGGCATTTACCAGCTTGAATTTTAAAGTTCGAATGTTTTTCCTCTATGGTCCATAAAAACTAGATACTGTTATTTAATACAACCTTTTTATGACCTCCTACAATAGAGAATTATTTTTGATACACGAGCTGCTTTATTCCAAGAATTATTTATCTTTATCTTTGTCGGTTAGAAGCGATCCAGGCAGCCTTTGGATAGAAATTAATTAATTAATTAAAATAATTAAAAATCAATTAATTAATTAATCATTTGTGAATTTAAGAAAGGCCGGCGGTGTACCAAATATTATCACATCACCACACTATCTTATATTATAAATGCAAACGTTTGGATGTTTTGATAAATGTTCGTTACTTCTTCACGCCAAAACTACTGAACGGATCCGGCTGAAATTTTTCATACAGGTAGTTCTAGGCCTGGAATACTTTTATTCCATAAATCAGTTCCCATGGGATAGAAATCCTTAAAACGTTTCTATAGAGACAACACGTGCGAAGCCGTCGGCAGAAACTAGTCTGAAATACATACGAACATTGACAGTATTGGCTAATCGTCAGCTGTTATTGCACATCTAGTCACCATCCTTCCGGAGAGAACTTTGGACTCGTGTGATTAATTTGTTGTTTCTACAACTTTGCCCTCATACTAGATAATTATGCTCAATAGAGCAGAACATAATATAATGTTTAAATACTTCTTAGATACAAATAAAATCTATCATTCTAACCACATTGTGGGTCTCAGTCATAATCTAAAGAAGTAGGAAGAAATTACTTCTAAGCGATAAAGCTGGTTATTGTACTTTTATGTTTCATGGTAATTTCTATGTTTTTTGTTTAATTTTGTGGTTGATAGTAAAGGGTAATATGTCGTAGAGGAAAAACATAGGAGTCAAAAACGTTCTTTATATTCTATGTGTGATTTCAGAAGCAAATATTATATATTATATATCCTATTTATCCCTATTTCGGCGCAGGGTAATGGAGTTAGTCTTATTTTAGTCTTAATATCACCTATTTGTGTCGTTTACCCCCATGATAAACTTCTTTGTTTGTTTATTCTTTGCCTGTATTTTGTACCTGTGTCTAAATAAATGTTTTTTCTATTCTATTCTATTCTATTCAAATAACTTCAGTGCTGTGACACAGACAAGTGCACGTATACGAATAGGAAATTGAAACTAATTTGTCGTGTTCCACAAAATGAGCTAAAAAAAGCCAATAAGGCTGTGAGGACGAGGCCGGCGTCCGTACCTACTTCGATTTTATTCTCGTTGAATACGTAGACAAAGCATTCATGAAAACGGTAGGTAGGTATTTTAGGCAGGTCGTTTGGGTAAATTATTTCGAAGTAATATTACTTACCTTGGTCAATTAGTTTCATTGATACGGGGAACTTTCCATTGCTGAGCCTGATTTTTTCTGCCAATAGATCCATGTATTCGCCGGCTTTATCGTTCAATTTGACGCCATCCTCGCCATCTTGGTGAGAGTCACCAAGATGAAAATAAAATCATGGTGTTGTCGGTTTCCAGCTTAGTTACGGTAATTCATGATTAATAGGTTCACCGTCGAAATATTTAGTAAGTATCACTGGTAGCCGTCCAAGGGCACGATAGGAGGTGTTGCGTTACGCGTTATGCTCTATTTCCTTATCTGTAATTCCTTACAATATCGGCTGTCCTTTTAAAACTCAATATATGAGACACCATCTCTTGTTACCAGTCTGTACCCAGAGGTATTAAAATACAATATAAGAACCTACTCAGAACCTATGCTGAACCTATTGTTTCTTTGACATAATTATTATAATATATTAGTTGGAGAAGCCTGGTTCCTGAAACACAGTTTTTTAACTAGTTCAGTAGCCTATGGACGGACTCGTATTGCCTGTTACACTGTCTATTAAGTCAATAAATAAAAAAAAATACTTTACTTTTACATTACTATGTTCATTTGTCATTGGCATCTTATTCTTCACACGTGAAAAGTAGCGAGCTCGTAAGAGCTGAAACTTTCAAGCAATTACGGGTAAAATCTATCCTCTACATAATTATTTTGTTAAAATTAATAATTATTAATTTTACAAGATGCCTGATTGCAACTCTTGCGGAACCCTCGTGGCACACGCACGAGACTAGCACTTGACCGGTCTGATCGAATTCGGCTATAATAAGCCTCTTTATTTATATTATTAAATGTTCCTTCATCAACGAAGTTTTTTTTAACTGGATCTTTTGCATTGGTTAGGTGTTTACCTAATTAAGAAATTTAAAAGATAAGTCTAGATAGACCTTACCCTGCAGCCCGCCCCTAACCACAATACTTGAAACACGGAAGCCACAAATAGACAGCATTTATTCATACTGAGTGAGCCTGACACTCGAGACACCTATCCGAATTACAATCAGAGAAACCCTATCTCAAGACCCACCCAGACGTCCGTTACATAAGCTAGCCAGCTGTAGCCAACACAGAAGTTTCAGAGGTGCCTTTCGTAGATGATATTAGGAATAGAGCACGTTTCTAATTTCAATTTTTTAAAATCACGCAGTCCCTGCCTGCCAGCACAACGATCAACGACGTCAGTCCATGGACTATCTAATAAACAAGATAGATTACACAGACAATCACAACATACCTAGTATAAAACAAAGTTGCATCCCGCTGTCGGTCTGTCCCTATGTACCTATGCTTTTTTAATAGCGTTTTTTTTTGTAATAGCTAGAGTGATTCAACAGGAAGGTTTATAAACAATTTGACACATAGGTACATTTCCACGCAGCAAAACAGCAAGGCGCAGCTAGTTCACGTTTACTTTTAGGTATGGAGTTGACAAGATACTGCAATGAAGTTGACAGTTTAATCAGTCAATAGGAACTATGTTACCAACTGGAGGCATCTATCTATTCGCGGAAGATAATATGAACTTCCGTAGGATTATGAGCAATGAATTATACGCATTATACACTATGTTTATGAATTCCTTATAATAAGAAAAACTTAATAACGTAAGCGAACTTATCCAAAGGTTAAAGATGAACTGCGAACAAATTATTATACATAATTATGTATTGTTGTACATGTAGTAATATGTATGCTTCTTAGGTGATTCAATATATTATGTAGGCATAAAAGACAATAGGTAAACAATACCTTCCTTAGCAAATTTCATCAAGTTGCTTAATATAGCATTGCTTAATATAGGTTTGGTTTATTTGTGGCGAAAGAATTTACATGTTTGGTAGAAATATTAAAATAAGTTTTTTTTTGCTTTTGTATAAACAAGTAGGGAATCCCAAAGAAGATAATCACCTCAAATTTCGCAAGTTAAACTGCGTGGGGACAGCCTGATCAAGTTAACAGCTTTTCGTTCTGCAAACGTTATCATTATCATAACGAGGGCATGTCAATGAACTTATGACGTCACGCGGATAGCACGGTCCAGGATGTGACGTCATGACAAGAACTGACGAAGCATTAACTTATCAAAAATATATCTTGTCGCTGGTTAATCGTAATTTATCGGTTGGTATGTTACAAAAAGACAATAAGGAAATATCAAAGTTTAATTGGGTTGGAAGACTTTAAACTCACGACTTGACTGACTTACCTAGTACTACTTACTTACCTGCTTGGAAAAATAAATCATTTGATATCATGTTAATATTACAAGTTTAATATTACAGCTAGAGGGTATAGAATAAAAACACAGGTAAAAACACAAATATCTACTAATACCTACTTTACATGACTTACAATTTTATTGTGAAATCAAAATAACGTTGAGACATTCTAAATGCTGAATTTGTAACTCGTTGCTCTATCAGCTATCTCTACCTACTCTACAAAACTTACGTATCACAACACAAAGAACAATTTATTATATCACACTAATATTGTAAATGCGAAAGTTTGGATGTTTGTTACCGCTTCACGCCAAAACTACTGAATTGATCAGGCAAAAATGTTGCATACAAATAAAATAAAACATAATCTTTATCCCATGATTGGTTCCCATTGGATAAAAATAACCTTTAACAACGCGTGCGAAATCGCGGGCAGAAACTAGTTTTAATATAAATTTTAATTCGCGATTCCACTCTTTAGCGTGTATAATTTTTCTATATATATTTAGCAAGCTTTATTATTTTTATAATTTGAATAGCAAATAGTCCAAGGTCCATTTGTTTCTGAGTTGTGTACAAAATATACAGTACCTACAAATCAGAACAATGAGTCACCTCAAATAAAATGTCATGTTTGGATACAGGACATTGCTCTAACAAAGGTGTTAGCATTCATTGACTCCAGGAAAACTTGGCTTTTGTTTACATAACATACTAACAGCTGACGATTCTGCGATCTCGTAACTGGTGCATAAGCTGTGTCGATAACACGTGCTTTGTTCTCGCAAAAGTCTTGTGGACTTCCATACTAATGAGTGTCATTTCATTATACAGAAACCACATGTTTTTGTTTACTACGTCAACAAAACCTCCGAAGGTAGAGTATTGTCTCTTGCTGTGAGTATTTTACATGGAAAGGTAATGCACCAGTAAAGCCGGTTTTAAGGTATCTTGGTTAGACAGTAGTCAAACAGCTTGATCCCCTGCCGCTGGCTAAGGTCATCTTTCATTTACCAGCTACCCTTGATTTTAGGTTGAAGCCTAAAATAACTATGAGGTATTTAAACCAAGCAAATGTCTTGTCATGTTGGTATTAAATATCTTTACTTTGATGATGTAAGGTGTTTACTTTGCCATTTCTCACTTGGGCCTTGTTTGTCTGCTTGCCTGCAGAAGGTTACTACTCCTTTGCAACTTGCGTTTACTTCGGTACTTCGCTAGACATCGTAGACGCGCATCAAAAATTATCGTCGTTAAATAAATCACTTGTAAAATCAAACAAAATTTTGACGTGTTAGTGTGAAATAACAGTTAAACTAACAGTACAAAATTTTGTTATTTTTAGATTCTCTGATCGCAGTTAACTCTTTTAATTTTGACCACGAATGTGATATCCGACAAGTTGAATTTGTACCGTTTATCCTAGTAACAATAAATATACTGCTAAACAAGTAACATTTTTCGAATTTAGTATAAAAAACAGCGCAGAGCCACCATTCCAGTTTTCGACTGGTGGTTGGCATTGGTGGCGTAATTGGCAACGCGTTTCCGTACAGAAAGGCAGGTTTCAAGTCCCGTCTGAGTAGGTTTGGGTAATTTTCGGGATTATATGGGTTATTCACTGACACTGCGTGAACTGCAGGTTCCATCCATCACCACGAACTCTTTTGATTTGGTCTAAAGCCTTAAAATTGGTAGAGAATGAAAGATATTGGAGATAATAGAGGTTGGTGGTACCGTTATCAGCTTTTGTAGATATAAATAGGCCAATAATGATGATTTATGGATGTAAATGGCAGTGGGCGATCGGTCTTTACTTTAGGTATTTAGGACATTATTTTATATGGGAGGTGATTATTATTAGACACATAAAATTTTCATAAATCCTGGTGTCTTCACCACCTTGTAAAATTCTTTATTTATAACGATCGTGATGATGGGTAGAACCAGTTCACGCAGTATCAGTGAATTACTAATAACTCTCTATGAATCGATAATTTATCAATTACATAACTTAGATTTGGTTGTGTGTTAAAGCCTGTCAAAGCCGCATGATTATATTAGGTCTGTCTAAGCACTTGCTTCTCACCGATTTTACATAAATTTATTATACCATCTTCAGTATTTAACATAGAATCCTACAAGAATACATATAATCCAGCGTCGTCGCCGCGTCGCGTCGCCTACTAGATATAAAAAAGTAAAATTCTTAGTGTACCTAATATCGTCGCACGTTTTGACACGCTTCATTTATAATCAGGAAAGGAGTCAATTTACTGTTTTCGTATTATCTTACAGTGTTATTGAACGCCCTCTACATCCTCGGTAAACAGACGTATCTGTATCCGCTAGGTAAACAAACCCTTACAATTGTGCAATGTAAACAGCTTAGTTATTCATATTAGTAAGTAGTAGTTATTACAAATTATGTTCGTGCTATTGTTTAAACGCTTAATTGCTTTAGCAAATAACTTTAAGCTAAGTGGGTTGTGTTACGGGGTTACCAAAAAGGTCAAATAATGGTTACGTAGGTAAAGGTGAAACTGAGTGAAACTCTGTTTATTCTTACTTATTAATAACCACAGTTTAAGATTTTAGCAACAGTAAATAGATGGAATAGTGACGGTCTTATGTAGTTACATGGGAACTCACTGGCTTGAAAATACTGAAACCCATTCTAATATTATAAACTAGCTGAGCCCCGCGGCTGTGGTTTGTGGTTTGTGGCCCACATTCCCCACGTTATGATGACACATAACAAACCCAAGCTGTAACCTAAATCCCCGTTACAGAAAACCAACAAAACTTCCTTGTTTGGAAGATCAGCCCCACAATTTCCTATTTGATATAACCGGAGAGATATTTCCAAATGACCTTCTTCTCTCGCAGTTTCTGATGCCCTGATAACCTTTGCTGACGTCAGTAAGTGCCCTTAGCTTGCACTTGCCAGGCGTCAGTCCAAGCTTATCTGAACTAACTGTAGTTAGGTACTGTTATATCCGGGACCTCTATTGTTTCTAGGCTGGTATTGTTGATCAGTAGAGTCATAAAGAGTCATATAAGCTATATTAGAAACAGTGATGAAGATTCAAAGGTTCCTTCAAAAACTACCCACAAGAATCATAGATATATAATTATAGATATAGATTATAGAAAATAGTCTGCGTACAACGTTACAAAGGGTGCCTTCTCCAAATAGCACGCTGCTTCAAATAATCTTATTAATTATTCAATAATTTGGTATTATCAGGGCACGCGGCAGCGTGACCAAGCCAAGTTCAAGCAAAGGAACGCGCCGAGTGTATCATTACACGAACCACTTGGTGCCACTTTTGACCCTTCTATAACTCAAAACCTCTTTAACGTAAAAACATAAAACTACGTGTGTTGAATTATATCCATAAGGACATGTAGAAGCCCAAATTTCATGAAGCTAGCTCAAACGGTTACAAAGATATGAAGGTCGAAAAGTCGTAAAAATTCACATTGACTGACTGACATACATATAGTACCTAATTCTAACCTACTTCCAGATGACCTAGACTAGAAGGATGAAATTTGGAATCCAGCTCGGTAATTGTGTGTAAGCGTAAGTCAAATCTAACCTACATAGATTTGACTTGGCACTCATTCAGATATCAATTCTTTTTGCCGCGAAGCCCACAGCCAATCATAATTTTTGCATTGAACTTGGCTCTCCTATTTTACATTTATGTTTTTGGTGGGATAATAACTGATTACATGAATGGATATTAATATTTATGAGTGAATAATCAGGAGAAGAGTCCATATCTCATGTATCCAATCCAAACCGCGTATTCTCTGAGCACGTGGTCCGAAAGCCATACCCCCTCGATCGGAAGAATTCGAAAGATAATTTATGAATACCCACTTATTAAAAGAAGTTTCATCACTGCTGGACATAGGCCTCCCTTAATGAGTCAGTCTTTCGCCGGTCGTCATCCCACCTGGTCTGGCGTCTCATTTTACGTTTGCCGAGATGCGGTCTCCTCTCAACAACACGTTTACCCCAGCGTTTGTCGGTTGCTGCCACTTCAGCTTGCTAATTTTTAGAGCTATGTAGATAGGTTTAGTTCTCTATCGGAAGATTTCATTACGAATTCTATCCTTCAGAGAGACCCCGAGCATAGCTCTTTCCATAGCTCATTATAAGAAGTTTATAGAGTCAAACAATCGCTATTTCTTTTTTCTACCTTCTCAATTTAAAATCATGAATAGCGGGATAATGAATTATCATGATTTGTGTGGTTTTCCGCAGATATTTATATTTCATTACTTTAGTTTTATTCTTCTTTCTTACGTATTTTTATAATTATTGACCATGACAGTTTTCCCTCTATTCATAATAATACTAACTTAAAACTGTTGCTAAGCAGTGTTATTTCTCACCCTGACGTCAGTTAAGCTGCTGTCCCACTGCCACATACGGAGATGCACGTGTTCTTTGGTTCGCTTTCCAAGATAATGTATGTGATAATGTCCACTGCAACCCACGAACACGCTACGCACGAATACGAAATTAATGACGTCATTGCTACACGCGTGGCTAGCTCGAATATGGCATCCACGCAGCTGAACGCTGTCGCTATACACGCGGTACACGTAAATCGATATGGTACCCGCGTTGTGAAACAAACGAAGCTATAGCTAAAATGTGCCTCGTGGCCGTGCACAGCACTGCGTACGAAAGGACAGTACAACTTGACCCTTAAGCCACTGTCCGCTGTAACTAGGTAGTTATTGCCGTGGCAGAATCCGGCAAGAGAGTAATTTACATAACTAATGATCTTTTAATTTCAGGCAGCAAACAAATCCTCCATGGCGTGCACGGGAGACTGCGGCCGCGGCAGCTCATCGCCATCATGGGTCCTTCAGGAGCCGGCAAGTCCACGCTCCTGGATGTACTATCAGGGTATCGCATCACAGGCGTCGGAGGGGCTGTCTTCATCAACGGCAGAGGACGGATTATGAGTAAGCTTATGTATTTATTTATCAATAGCCTATACTCTTATAGAGTCCTTTACCTCACCCGTCTATATTGATCCACTGCTGGACGCAGGCCTCGCCCTGATAAGCGACTTATTGGGTTCTATCTCATGAGGGGGTCATGACCATAATCCCTGCACTGGGCATGGGATTGCTTGACGACAAAGTGACCTAATCGAATCTATCAGTAGGATATAATATATATGTTATCCGTATATATCTCTATCTACTTATGGACAATAGGCTAAAAAACTAAGCGTTAATCACATACTTCCAAATGTAGATAGCTACATAAATAATAATTGTATTAATCGCCTTTTAAAACCGGTCATTCTTAATTAAATTAAATATTGTATGGTAACTAGAGAATTGCAATGAAATAAGCGGCTTTATGGCTAAAAAATGTAAAAAGTTATTATTATTAGGTATAATTTATGTGCAGCCGCTAAAAGTGTTTTCGAACCAGGTAGGTACATCTATGCAAAATTTCAGTCCAATTCTTTGAGTTGTTTTGGTAGGAATAACAAAAAGCGTTTTTTTTTTCACTGCGCTTGGCAGGAACATTGCTGATCTCCGTGGAGGTTTAAAAGATACACAGAACGAAGCAGCTGTAGATCTGCTAGGTTAAAACAATTCTTGATCACTCACTCGGGCAAGTGTGGATCTTTGCCATGGCGTAGCTTATGTTGGCATTGAATGTTTATATGGATATATATTAGGAATATAATTACTGTCTGTTCTAAAAGTAGGTAGGTGGTACGAGGCGGTGTCTTTTATATTGTGTCGTATCTTGGGTAATTTTCCGCGAAAACCCGCATACCTACCTAAGGTTTTATCATAACGATATGTCTATATATAGCTGCAGAAACGGGTAGAACCGGTTGTTCGCTACTTTGACCTCTGTTAGATCACCATTGCCTACCGTGATGCATTTATATGATGATACCAATTAGATACAATAAAACGAATAATAATATAATAATAATAATAATGCTGGACAATTCACACAGCATTATCTAGCCCCATGGTAAGCAGAGCTTGTGTTATGGGTACTAGATAACTGATATACATAATACAATACATTACATAGATAGATATTTTTTATTATATATAGAAAACGACCAGAACACCCGAAACAAATATCTGCAGATCGTACACACATTTGTTCCGAGGCGGGAATCGAACCCGCATCCTCATGCGTCGCAGGCGGACCTTCGCCCACCGCGCCACATCAGTCGTCTTTACTCAAACTTAACGCTGGCATTTCAGTCCGTAAAAAGCAATAGTGCACTATCTTATGTCTGTTAATGAGACCAAGTAAACATACAATAATAAAAATTAACCAATAGTTTGTAGTAAAACTTTATTTCAGGGTTCTTCAAGAAAGTACACGTTTACCCCAAAAATCAATAAGTTGACAGGGGTATAAGGGAAAAAAAGGATCGCTGGATAGGTTTTGAAATAAACTTTAACTTTGGATACTAAAAAATAGAAATAAATTGAATAAAAATTAGGATTTTGAAAATTTTATGAAAATTCATCAATGTGCAAATATTTTGCACCCAAGTGTATATTAAATGAAAACAAACGTTTATTCATCTCGTCCATATCCGTCCATCGATCTTAACCTACGCATTTACATTATTAGTGCGATTCATTTAGCTTCGAGCCTATATTATATTTATAGATTAATAGGCGAACCCAACAGGTTTTGTTATCAAATTGGGAGCTACGTGTTAAGAAACTCGAATTACGTGAATAAATCTAAAATTAATTCATTATTTCTTTGATTCCTCTAATGTGAAAACAGTATTTAGCGAAGAGAAACAAATTTAAATAGTAAACAGTTGTTTAGTTTCTTGTTATAAACATTATTTTAAATTTTTGCGCTTACCACTTTCCAAAAAGGTATGCTATATGAACGCGAAATCCTATTCCTATCCTATTCACAAAAAAACTCCACGAAGTAATCGAACGTAAAAGGCATGATTCCAGTTCTCTACCAAATGTACTATACTTCCGTGTCAACAACTACCATATTAATCTTTGCCCATTACGATCACTACTAAAAAATTCCATATCCTCTGCAGACTTTGCCCCCGTACCGTCTTGCTAAGGTCAAAAATGCAATAGAACTTTAATTACAACGACTAGGAACTCAATTACTAACGTAAGTGATTATCTTTTGAGTAATTATTGAGTATGTTGTTAATAATAAGAACCATTGTTTTATGATAGTAAAAAGTAAGAATTACTTGTGAAGTTATGACATAGCAAGATTAATAATTATGTTTGGACACTGTTTCTTAAGTACTGGGATAATATAAAATATTTTTTTTTATTATATATACTAGCTTCTGTTCGGCTTCGGACGCGTATTCTCGGGATAAAAAGAAGATCCGTCTTCGGGATACCGTCTGCCAAATTTCATTATGATGCGTTCAGCCGTTCAAACGTGAAACAGACGGACAAATTTACTTTCGAATTGATACTATACGATATGGAAGTTTTAATAAGCGCGGATATTAGAAAACCACCGCCCAGACGCGACGTGGCGCGACGCCACTTTTAAATATATAACTTTATTTACTAAAGATGCAAAGTTAAATAAATTAACCACGTTTTATAGAAAGATCTTAAAATTTTAATTATGTAGTCACAAACACGTAACTGGCTAAGGCACTACAATACAAATTGTTAAAGTATCAACCTACACGTCTTGTTCCTAAAGGCAAGATCAATTCTTGTACGGCTTACCCTGATACAGATTTATTATAGTCTGGTTAGTGAATCCACGTACTTGTTTTTCAAGTTACATAGGTACATTATGTACTAAGTTGCATAGTTATTACTGCGGTCATGGCCCTGAAGGTTGCGGCCGACGAATGCATTTCATTATGGTATTAAAGGCTTGATAACGATGCACTTCGTAGAATATGTAGTCCATGGCTTTATATTGAGACTAAGTTACGAATCTGGTTTAATTTCACCCTTTATTAAACTAAGTTCAGCTTGAACCATATACGTAGGACTCGTTTGAAGCGCTAAACCGAGTTTATCTATTGATCGCGTTCAAAGTTTTCATTATTCTTGATCAAAAGTAGGTTTATGATCCAATTTGCGTGGGTGTTAAACACGTGGGATGCGTCAGTGAAATGTTTGGAATTTCTTTGTCTTTGTTAGCGGTATGTTATACTTACGTACATAACTGTATTGTATTGTGACTAATCAAGGCTTCTTACAAAATAAATCTGGCAATTGACGTTTGCTGAGCGTTTCTACTTAGCTTTACAAGCGCGAATAATATTCCGTTATGCCAAACACAAACGGGTTTAAATCATTAAAGGCAGGTGTACCCAATTACCAAGGCAATTTTCTGAGATCCTTCTTTTAAAGGTCTGTTTTACGAAAACCAGTTTCGATGTATTTCGATGGCTTTGTCGATGGACCATTGTAGAAAGTAAATGTATGGCTGTAGCCTTCTTAACTACGGTATCAAGAAACCTAAATATACTATGGAAATAGAAATTTATGTACTTAGGAGAGAGGGCACAGGGATACTAATTTCTAAATCAATAAATCATCATCATCGTAGTAGTCCACTGCTGGACATAGGCCTCTCCTAATGAGCGTCATAGTCCTGTATTTGGCTTGCCGCATCCAGCATCTACCTGCAGTCTTTCCCAAATCGTCATCCCACCACCTGGCCGTACGTTTGCACTGCCAGCTTGTTGAATTCCTTGAGCTATGTCGATAACTTTAGTTCTCTGTCGGATGTATCAATTACGTAGTATTCGTAATTAATAAATTTGACTGAGAACCAAAGTTCTTCAGAGAAACTCCGAGCATAGGTCTTTCCATAGCTCGCTAAGCAACCTTTGTAGTGTGTAGTGGTGAATCAGCACTACCGAGCCTACGTCTCAGCTCCGTAGGTCTTAACGGGTTAAAAACTTTAGTCAATGGCATTACGATGAAAACATAGATAAGAAAAGCCAAGCTTGTGTTATGGGTATAGATATTAGGTCCTACTTTGATATTTTAAAATGCAATAAATATTTTCTAATCTATTCTACAACTGATATACTTAAATAAGCAAATGTCTATTGTTATTTTTTTCAGAAAGTTTCAAGAGAATGTCTTGCTACATTCAACAGGACGACCGTCTGCAAGGTTTGCTGACAGTAGGAGAGAACATGTCGCTGGCAGCAGACCTCAAGCTGCCCACCAATCTAGACCAATACGAGAAGGGAGAAGTGGTATGTATGTTTGAACTCTACTATCAGAGCTCTATCTAATACTATTGAAACTATCAACACAAAAGTCACTTAAAAGTCACAGAAACCGTCAGTGTTGTGTGTCGTGATTGAGCTGCGTTCGATAATGAAACCGGTAGTAGTGGTAACGTTCGTAGCAAAAGACAAAAATGAATGTAGATCGGTTTGTCTGCCAATAAAAAACCGAGTGAGTTTTTATATTACATTGCCTTCAGTTATTCCGTGATTATTGCGCATGAAACTGTGCCGAATTATTGGAAAACTCAAAAGTCAAATCATGGTAAATATCCCGTTATAAGTGACTTTTGTATCTAAAACTACCGTAGGCTGCATTTTTGGTTGACAAGAATTATTTTGGAATGTTTTTATACTTTATTTTGGATAACCCCTTGGGTACCAATAACCACAATAACCCAGAGTTATCCACAATCTTCTGGTCTCCAAGAACACATATTTTCGAAGGAAATTTTGGGCATGGCGGGTAAAAGTCCGACCTTGTTGCCACTGATTACTGTGTAAGAAACGAAAAAGAGGCTACCAAAGGTTTGCAATCCTATAATTATAAAATACAACTGTGTACTTATGCCTACGTGCTACTTTACACGGAATAACAGATTCACGTAATGTTTCGCTGAAGTGGGAATTGCGTGCTAAAAAAGATTCTTCGATGACAAATTAGTTGACGCCGATGTCTGAGATCCACACTTATACTATTAAATAATTTATTACCAACGAAAATTATTTCCGTACTGTTCTTACAATATTTCGTACTTAAATTATGTAATGTTTTTTTTACCATTTTTATATAAATATTTCTGAGTAAAAGGCCTATTCTATAAGTGTTTCTTATGTTAATTTAATAAATGTCTTTCTATTCTATTATCTACATATACCTATGTTCAGATTGAAGACATTCTCACAAACCTGAGTCTCTACGAGCACATGAACACTCGCGCCTCCATGCTCTCCGGTGGTCAGAAGAAAAGGCTGTCCATCGCGCTAGAGCTGATCAACAACCCCCTCATCATGTTCCTCGATGAACCTACTACGTGAGTATAGCCAGAGTT
The DNA here is from genome assembly GCA_943735965.1 of Eupithecia abbreviata. NCBI lineage: Eukaryota > Metazoa > Arthropoda > Insecta > Lepidoptera > Geometridae > Eupithecia > Eupithecia abbreviata. The sequence continues at coordinate 6,404,698 of OX030982.1, read as the reverse complement.
TTGCCAACTTGAAATCCTTTAACTCAACCCCAAGAACTAAAATATGTAGTTCGAGCAAACTGAAAGAACGGCGATTTGTAACTTGATCCTGCATTTCAATAATAATTTGACCAATACGATAAATACGTATAACGATAAATACGTCACAATTTATAAAAAAAAAACTGAAACTGTGCCGAAATCTATTGGAAAACTCAAAAATCAAATCATGGCAAATATCCCCTTATAAATGTCTTTTATTACAATTTAGAGTTCAGGTAAACGAAGTGGTAAAAAAAAGTGATTTTTGTCATTTTTGAAACACGCCTAATTATTTTGCTATCTAAGGTGTCGCACGCATATCAACTCCGGCCGGAATAACCTCGTCGCTCTGACTAACAACGACCCTCACCAACAAGGTATAAAAAAAACAAAAGAGGGCGAGGTAATGCCGTTAGGTAAATTACTCAAACCTGTCGCGATCATCTTTTTATTTTCATATACTGAAGGCCTTTCATTACGAAATTTCGGTAAATTTCGTCTGATCCGTACTCTAAAACTACTTCTTTTACTTACTTTACTTTAAAACGGAAATTGCTGCTTTTTCAGTTTGGAGTGATATTTGTTTTTTTTTTTGTACTTATTTACATTGAAATTTTGTTTCTTAAAATGGTTTTCATTGAAAAATGTAGTAGAAAATCAGAAAAATAAAACTCGTCCGAAAACGGCTCTTTCGTAAGTAAGCGATAGAAGCGACACGTTGAGTTTTTCGGCCGTAATACATAATGTGTCATCGATAAGTGTTTTTTTTAAGAGTTGATTATGAATGCGACAACCTTTAATGGCAATAATTTTAATTTATTACTATTTTATGCAAAATATACTTACCTACCTACCCACATCAAAGGCTCGAGTTAACGGTGATGAAATTTCCCAACTAATTAATTCATACTTCCTTTACGTATTCAAATAGATTGCAAACCCATTCTTCCCTTATTCTAGAGGCTTGGACAGCTCATCATGCTCCCAAGTAGTGCAGCTCTGCCGAAGCCTGGCACACCAAGGTCGCACCATCGTATGCACGGTCCACCAGCCCTCAGCTTCTCTCTTCGCGCTGTTCGACCAAGTCTACGTGCTGGCAGCTGGGCAGTGCCTCTACCAGGGGACTACGAAGAACCTCGTGCCGTACTTGGAGCAGGCAGGCGTGCCTTGTCCGATATATCATAACCCTGCTGATTATAGTAAGTATTACATAATAAAATTAATAAATAGATAGAAAACACTTTATTATACCTACCACACAAGACAGAAATTAATACTTAGAATAAATAAATGATGTTGGACAATCTACACAGCATCATTTAGGCCCAAAACTTGAGCTGATCTTGTATTATTGGTATAACGCAGTAAGTACTTGTACTGTGGACAAAAAGAATGGAGAAGAGAACATTTTTCTTGTTTTAAACATAAATAGTTGTGTTTGGGTGTAGATATTTATAATATAGAATTTTTGCATCTTACATAATCGTAAAATACAAAATATATATAGGCAGGTAAACGTTTACCTTATTAAATCTAAATTACCTAAGTCACAGCAAAACCTGTAATATTTTTCAGTAATCGAGCTAGCATGCGGGGAATACGGCGAAGATAAAATCCAAATCCTGAGCACAAAAGCAGAAAACGGCAGATCACTGGACTTCTTCGAAAACGGAGACTCCATTCCATCCATGGAACAGCTGCGGAAGCAATATCCACTCAGTATCATGAGGGAACAAGAGCCATTATCGTCTGGCGCTGAGGAGACCTCACAGTCCAACCAGAGATCCGTCCTCATCAAGCGTGGGTTCCTGAAAGCGAAGCGAGATTCGGTAATTAGCCATACTAATACGTCCTTACCTACGTATATAAAGAAGTTTCTGCCCGCGGCTTCGCACACGTTGTTTCTATGGAAACGATTTAAGATTATTTCTCCATAGGAACTGATTTATGAGATAAAAAGTAGCCTATGTTTTATTCCGGGCCTACAACTACCTGTTGGTATGAAAAATTTCAGCCCGATCCGTTTAGTAGTTTTTCCGTGAGAGTCTATAATTGATGGAGAAATCGACGAATTAAAACATAAAAATTATAAATTAAAAAAACATACAACCGAATATTATAATATTATAAATAATCTTTGGTGTTTCGGTTAAAAACAGTGTTTTCAATAAACCTCTTGTTTTCCAGACAATGACCCACCTCCGCCTGATCGTAAACGTGCTGGTCGGCATAATGCTGGGCAGTCTATTTATAAACGCTGGCAACGAAGGCTCCAGGGTTTTGGAGAACTACAACCTTCTGTTCGCCATACTGATGCATCATATGATGTCGCCGATGATGCTCACCATTCTTACATGTAAGAAACCATTTTGTTTTCTATGATATCTCGAAAACCTTTCGGCGGATTAGAACAATATTTAGAAATCACCATTAATAAAGTTGAAATCCTTATCCTTTAACTTTTACTTAGTATATAAAGTAAAATAGTAAAGTAAATAACTTAAACACAGATGATAGCTTATGAAAGTCTTCTTGAAATCGAGCCGAGAAACTTACTAAACCAGTTTTACATTATTAGTATGACGCCCTATTTTCTCCCCTTTTCACAAAGTTAACTAGGTATAAACCGTCCTCGCATTTATTTCATCTGATTTAATGAAATAATAAAAATATATATACACACGTAATCTCTCAACTCGATAAATATCGAAGCTATCGTTAGTCTCATCTCAATAGATATTTTTCGATACAATCGATTAGCATCACTATTTCTAAAAAGAGGTAGTCTAAGAAATATTTTATTCAATCAAAGAAAATAAATTCATAGACGGACAATATTTCACTTTAAACGACCTATGTGTGTGTGTGTGGCGATGGTCCGCCTGCGACGCCGGAGGTTGCGGTCGTTTTCTATGAATAATAAATAGTATCCTATGTATGTAATGTATTTTATTATTTTATTTATTTATTTAAACTTTATTGCACTATTAAAGGTACAAAGGGTGGGCTTAATGCCGAGGCATTTTCTACCTGCCAACCAGGAAACACATGTTTTAAATAAAGGGTTGGCGTGCTAACATTACATAATAAGTAATAGTAACTATGTTTATGACATTTTATTATTATGTATATCATTCATTTAGCACCCATAACACAAGCTCTGCTTAGCTTTGTCCAGTATTATTTATGTAATTAGTATTATTCTTTCCAGTTCCATCCGAGATGTCCATCTTGTCGAAGGAGCATTTCAACAGATGGTACTCCTTAGGATCTTATTACATCTCGATCACTCTAGTCGATCTGCCTATTTCGGTACGTACCTAGCAATTACAAAAACAAAAAAAAATATATAAACCAAATGCAGGCAAAAAAAAACTGAGAAGGGGGAAAACAAAAAAGAGATTCCCACTAACCCAAGGACCGAGGGGTCGTCACCCCTCTAGTTGACGCCGGGGTAATGAGGCCAAGCCTCGAGGCCCCTCTCTGTGCCCCCACTGTGCAAGAAAAATATTGATGACCTAACAATTTAGTTAAGTTTAGGTTTTCAGATACATGTGTTGGATCTATCAGCGGGTTCGACCTAAATATTAATATTATACATTCCTTGATAATACACATATTTGTGTTTTGTTTATCTATTCCAATTTATATTTTAGATTAGACATTATTTTTATTCTATGCCCCGTTCTTGCCAAAGTCAGTTTTTTATCACTACTTCTCCATACAATCCTCTAAAAAAACTTGTTTTATGTAAATAATAGATAATTATTAAGTACTGTGTAGTATTAAATTATCTTATAAAGACATCAAAAGTATTAACATGTGCCCAGGGTGGAATAAAAAAAATTTAATGAAAAAGTTGATAAAATATAATAATTCATTCAAATTGATAATATCCTTTTCTTTCCAGATAGTATCCTGCGCAGTATTCACTGTAATAGTGTACACGATGTCGTCACAGCCGCTGGACATCGTCAGATTTCTAATGTTCTTCGCGATCTCCTTCTACACGGTGCTGGTGGCTCAGAGCTTCGGACTCATGATCGGAGCTGCTTTCAATGTTGTTGTGAGTCAACATTCATAACTATTATACAAATATTATACTCGCGCTTAGTCTCCTCTAGTTAGTAGAATAGCGCGTCAATTGCGATTTCCGAACTTCACGTACAGGTAAGTTCGTTTAATCATTAATTATTCCATGCGGAAGTTGCGGCTAAGATCTTGTCTATGTATACTAGTTGTTATACTAGTTGTGCCCTCGGTTTCACACGCGTTTTTTCCGAGATAATAAGTAGCCTTTATGTTATTCCGGGACCAGATATTTATATGTGCGAAATTTTAATCTGATCCTTTAAGTAGTAAAACGTTGATTCATCGGCCAAGCACCTTCACAACGAGCATTCAGAACTCGAGGCTTTTACAGTTGTTATAATGTTAACTTACCTACTTCTCGTTCTCTAGTAGAGACCAGGAATACATAATAAGGAATATTGTGCAAAGGAATTCCCCCAAAGTGGATTATTCCAAACAATCCAATCCATTTTCCCTGTAATCAGCTGAATCTAAAAAATATGTACCTAGCAAAAACAAAGTACGAACTAAGAAGGCCATAATAATCGCAATGCAATATAAATAAGTAAATTATTTTCCTTTCAGAACGGGACGTTCCTTGGTCCAACACTATCGGTACCAATGATGATGTTCGCTGGCTTCGGCGTGACTCTTCGGGACCTACCTTCCTACCTTTACTGGGGGTCTTACGTGTCCTACCTCAGATATGGCCTGGAAGGGTTCATTGGAGCTATTTATGGATTGGACCGTGCCATTCTGGACTGCAACCAGGCAGAGTACTGTCATTACAAGTGAGTCACATACAAAAATATAACTTTATTATCACTATTACCACATAGTATAAAACAAAGTCGCTTCCCGTTGTCTGTCTGTCCCTATGTATGCTTTGATCTTTAAAACTACACAAAGGATTTTGATGCGGGTTTTTTAATAGACAGAGTGATTTAAGGGGAAGGTTTATTGACACATAGATTTCCACGCGGGCAAAGCCGCGGGGCGCAGCTGGTCAAACTATAAAATCAAATTAGATCTAGGATTTAAAGTTGAGCATACATAGGGACAAACAGACAGCAGGAAGCGACTTTGTTTTATACCATGAAGTGATTGTAATTTTCTTTGTTAATGAAGAGGTAAATATTTTTTTTGAAAGCAGCTCTTTAATTAAACTAACTTAACCGCCATTTATACGCGCCATTTCAGAGCACTGTTTTAAAAGATAACGTCCCTTAACAGGCACCCTCGCCAGTTCCTGGCTGAAGTGGCGATGTCTCCTGACATGTTCTGGTGGGACGTCCTCGCTTTGACTGTCACAGTTCTAATCCTGAGGATAGCAGCCTTCTTACTTCTCAAGTGGAAACTCAACGCGGTGCGATAAAAATAACACAATAGTAGGAACAAAGAAGGATGTGACGGAAAAGGTTTTGTACGGTACGATATGAAGGAGTTCGGTGCCAAAGAGATTTACTTAGTTTGAAAGTGATAATTATCCTGTAGATATTTTGTTAACCGATTAATGGATGGACTAATGAAAAGGTCAATATATACATAATGTGTAGCTCAGTAGATATGAAAGGAGTATCACGGTTTCTCTCTAGGAATTCTAGGAATATAAACCCCTACGATCTGGTAACTGCCGGAGTCCCGCGGATAACTTGACTACCCTCAATATTTTGCTCAAAGTTACTGGCCTGTTAAATAAATAACTATTTTCTTGCCAGTAGTAACTATTGCATAAGCTCCCTCCAGCTCTAGCTAATAGGTATATTTTTAAAAGCTGGCACGATTTCTTTCTGCTTTTCGTATACTGCAGGCCTGGATTTGTAACGTCAGTGTGGATAAGTGTGTATGAAAAAACAAAAGACAAACGCGTCAGATTTTGACAATTTATCTATAGTATCTATGGATGTATAAAATAAAAATAACTTAAATGTTTTTAATGATTGTTTCAATAGAAATTTCTTGTGTCTATGGTAGACTAGGTTTTAAGTTTTATATTCAGTAGGCCAAGCAAAGAGATTGTTGTCTAGGGTAGGATATACATAAACGAAATCGCATTTTTACCTATACATTGCGTAAATTATTGAAGTTATAGGAAATTATTTCAAACATTATACGCATTCGATGACGATGTGACGTAATTTTTCTATATTCAACCCTATAGTATAGAATAGACTCTCTCTATGCTTACAGGGAGTGCAAAAAATATGTAAAGATACAAATATCTTTAAAATAATTATATTAATAATAATAGACACGAGTCCTATTAAATTTTTTTTTTAATTACTTTATACCCAGGTTATTTCAATTGCTTAATAAAATTCATAGTAGGTAAGTACTATGCACTGGTAAGGCGCATTGTCATTAATTTTAATGATTTTCGACAAGTGATGTCGAGTTTAAATGTGTCTACCAGCTTTAAGATATATCTATCATACATATGTATCTATAAAATTATACTGTACATATTAATAAAGACTACAACTGGCGACTCTACTACTGTCAGTTACCTGTGTACACGCTATAGTATGGGAGCCCACGATGTAAATGTTATGTTAATCTGCCGCGCTTTAGTAAATGCCAAAATCCCTTGGGCTTCCCTACTACTAAGGAAATTTCATAATCTTCTGTCATATGTGAAAACTTATAATGTATCTATCGATAAGTTAACACTCATGTTAGCCATTGGGCTATTTTATACCACCTCAATGTCTGTATAATAACGATTATTCCCATTAGGACTGTAAGCTGTAGTTTGATACAGAACTAGTGGGACATAGCTAAGGAAGAAAAAATATTTTTTATGAAAACGACTACAGTATACTCGTTTCAATAATAAATATTTTTTCTTGTAAACAAAGAAGAGTGTATGAAAACTTAACAAAAACTCATAACTATAGCACATAGCGTATTGCTCAATTATTTATAATGGTTTGATTACTTAGTTAAAAATAATACAGACTTGTGTTTACTCCAAAACCTTTATATAAGAATGGGCATTAGTCAGTAGTGTATAGATTTTTTATAGATATATAAAAAACGGGAACATTGTACCTATAAAGTCAAGATTTATGTGCTCAATATATTTAATCCAAGGATTTTATAGGTTTAGTATTAGTTAGTACCTAACTGTAATTAAACAACAGCTTAAATAATATAAACTTTTTATTTTTAATAATTTATTGTTTGATTTTTCTTAAATTTAATTTAATTTAAATATCTGTCATCTAGTACGCATAACACAAGATCTTAGCTTGAGACTGTGTGGATTGTCCAGCTTTATAATATTATTTTTTTTTATTCGGACTTGTATTATATATTTTTCATTCAATACTTGTTTACCTTATAGACGTTTTGTTTCAGTTTTCCTTTTCTTGTTTTTTTATTCCATTCAATAATCTTTTTGGTTCAGCATTCAGTTTATTTCTCCAAATGTGATCGATTGCAAGCCATTGCGCGTAAAATAAAAGAACGCATATTGCAAGTGTTATCAACGAGGCCAGGGTAAGAACTGTTGCACTGGCATGTTCCAAGAATGCGTACACTATTTCTCCTCTCCATAAGCAGTTCAATATCCTAAAAAAAATAAAAAAAATATCATTAAACAGGTACATAATAAAAGGGGAAATTTCGCTCGATAACTCTTTTTTTCCTTAACGACTTAACATCTAATGGGAGATATTATAAATGCGAAAGTTTGGATGATTAGATGGATGAATGTGAAACAGAGTTTCATGCGCCATGATCACGGAATAACCAGTTATTCCGTGATCATGGCGCATGAAAATGTGTCGAAATATTGGATAACTCAAAAATTAAATCATGGTAAATATCCCGTTTTAAATGACTTAAGTGTTAATAACCATGATAGTTTTAAAAAGTTTTAGTGTGGATGGATGACTACAAAACGGATCTGGCTGAAATTAATCACAGATGTATCCCTAACCCTAATCCCAAACATAAGCTTAAAGGCTTAAGGCTTTTTATCCCATAGATCAGTTCCTACGGGATATAAATAACCTTAAAACGTTTCCATAGAGACAACGCGTGTGAAACTGCAAGCAGAAACTAGTAAATAATAATGCTGGACAATCTACACAGCATCATCTACCCCCAGTACCCCCAAACTAAGCAGATCTGGTGTTATGTTAATGAAACTTACACAGCAGTGTATCCGAAGACAAAAGCCGTTAAGAGTGCCAACCGTGGCTTCAAACTCTTAGGTCTTCGCCTAGGAGTCAGGACGAGGTCTATGACAACCACAGCAAGGGACACAGAATGCAGCGAGTGTTGCGACCAGTAGGGTAGGTACTCAAATATTCTCACAGGGGCTATGGTTGTCGGATTTGTTAAGTAAATGCTCCAAAACGTCAGGTCACCGAACTGAAAACAAAAAAGGACATTGATGATAGTTACCATTGTGATCAAATGAGTTACTGTTTACAAACCTACATGGGCCGAATTCTAGGGAACGTACTTACAGCATATGACAATGGTATCGTCACAGATTCTTCCGTAGATGCGGTACTATTCGCTCGGAGTGATTGATAAATCAACAAAAATAAATAATGCTGGACAATCCACACAGCATCATCTAGCCCCAAGCTAAGGAGAGCTTCGCCCCTTCATCTGTGGTTTCTTTAATATTTGATTAAAGAAGCCAAAAAGTATCTTTGTCTCAGAATGACCTTTTGAATTTTTATTCTGAGACGCTACCATTGTTTTAGTGAAGCTAAGAATTTAATCTTATTTAAATCGAACCTTGTCAAAGTGGTGTAGTGATTAATTAAGTGGAATTAGGGCCTTCTAATGATTGTACGTTATCTGTTAGTCAGTTGTTTCCATGTGTACATCGAGTTCCTATGATAAAAGGAGATAATAACACATCTATGCTAAAACTCGATACGTCTATTACGAAAGTTTTAAAAGAATGCTACGTGACTTCTACGAAGGCGCTACGACACCGCTACACAACTGCTATGCGGCTTCTAAGAAGGCTCTATGGCAACGCTTCAAAACTGCTACGCGGCTTCTAAGAAGCTGCTCCGACACCGGTACACAACTGCTACGCGTCTTCTAAGAAGGTTCTATAACAACGCTACATAACTGTTTCGCGGCTTTTAAGAAGGTTCTATGACAACCCTATATAACTGCTACGCGGCTTCTAAGAAGGTTCTACGCTACCGCTACATAACTGCTACGAGGCTTCTACGACACTGCTACATAACTGCTACGCAGCTTCTAAGAAGCTGCTACGACACCGCTACATAACTGCTACGCGGCTTCGAAGAAGGTTCTACGACACCGCTACATAACTGCTACGAGTCTTCTACGACACTGCTACATAACTGCTACGCGGCTTCTAAGAATCTGCTAAGACACCGTTACATAACTGCTACGCGGCTTCTAAGAAGGTGCAACGACCACGTAGCAGTTATGTAGCGCTGTCGTAGCACCTTCTTAGGAGCCACGACTTCTAAAAAGGTGGTGGTATTCTTGGATTATCATCACTCAGTTTTAAACCCAGAAAAATGCAGTGTTCCGGTCCGTGGGATGATCAGACTTATTCTTATAGTTCTGCTCACTACGGGGCTAGATTATACTGAGTGGTTTTTCCAGTATTATTACCTATATTATGTGTATCTCATTTCTATGATCACGGGCCATAAGGTGGCCCGGCGGTGTTTTGGAAGGCATGCGTGGGGCTAACAACAAAGCGGCCCTTTATGAGTAAAGTTGAGGGCTATACATAGCGGGTATCATCCTTGGGTGCATAATAATAATAATGGCCAGATCTGAAAAGCGCATCGTCCGGAAGTTCCTTTCTTTGCAGCCCTAGTCACTGGTCGCTTGAGCCTAGCTTCGCGGTCGGTGATTTACCGTTTTGATATTTTCTTTCCTAGAATAGTTTTAAAATATTTTATTATATTTTCTATACTAAAAAATGTATTTTATAACGAGGTTTGAAATAAATGAAATGTATAATAATAAGTTTTTACACCGCGGGTAACAACGCGGAGCGCATGTATAGAATAGAATAGAAAAAAACATTTATTTAGACACAGGTACAAAACAAAATACAGGCATAGAATAAAAAACGGCAAATAAAGTAGTTTATCATGGGGATAAGTGACACAAATAGGTGATATTAAGAATAAAATAAGACTACCTCCATGACCCTGCGCCGAAATAGGGGTTGACTCAGCGTGTGCATTATTATATTCAGCGCTGTTTTTCAGCCAAAGACCTTAATTACTAATTGAAGACAGTCAGACAGAGAAATAAGGAATACCTATGTACTACATACAGTACATAGGTATTCCTTATTTCTCTATCTGGGAAATGGAAATATGCACATACTTACTGCAGTAATCGGCATCAAAATGCTCGTCATTAAAACATCCGTGACATGGTTCAAGTTCTTGACGAAATTTTCATTTTCTTCACCTCGGGCCTTTATCCTTATATCTGTGTATAATCGTATAGGAAGGTAGACCAAGGTGATCACCTGAAAAGAAGCTCATTTTAGATAGTAGGGGAGAGTTGGATAATACAACGCATAACAACTGGCTGGAGTGTTAATAATATGGAAGCGCAAGTCTCCAAACCCCACTGTGGGTCAGCTCGGTACGGAAATGAGAAACGTGTGTTAAAAGTTTTTTTTGTATTGACTATACCTTTAAGACTGTTTTTGCTAAGATGTGGGCTCATTAATTGTGTACAACTCGAAATTATTTAAGTACACTTCTGTAGAAAATAACGTTATAGCGGCTATGTTGTTCTAGTTCTAATAGTATGTTCTGATAGTACGTAGGTATATATACACGTAACTGATTTTCCTTATCATATTGCACTTTTGCATTACAACGAGTAGAAGTTGCTATAGTTAGTATCTATAGTTATTATCAGTGCTCCGTGAAAACATTGTAAATTATAAAAAACGTCATTAGATTTACTTATCTCACTTGTTTTTATTATATTGTTTACTGTGCTTAGGTATCATAGGTATCAAAGAAAATCATCTAGGTATCATACAAAATTTTCTTAGGTACTGACCGACTGTAAGACTATGTCTATATTAATTCGTTTTTGTTTAAAATTCACTATAAATTTCCTGGGATAGTTTTATGAGCAAAAGAATAAATACATAATAAATACCTAGGTATTGCGACCTTACATTGAACCAGCAAGTAATCAGTTTCCATCTCACATAGAAGTAATCTCTTATTCGTTGGTCTTCGTCAACTCTTGTGTCGATACTGAGTGTCACCACAGCCGTCACCGCCAGGTGGAGCAGCAGTTAGGAATACTATTCTCACGTTTATTAAACTCATTCCAGGAATCATTAAATTCGAATTAAAAAAATAACAACTTTGATTGTTTACGATCATATCGACTTTTCACGGTCGGTGTTGTCACCGTGGATTGTAATTAGTTAATGCTCGAGTTTGGCATGATAGCGTCGAAAATGTTTTTGGACAATTAAAGGCGTCATCTGCGTCTGTACATTCTGTGCAATAATAATGTTGGTTCAGTTGCCCGCGATAAAATGATTATTTATAGCGCCATCTAACTGATTGTTATTGAAGCAAATACTGCTATATTTATTAGGAGAAAGGTAGCATACGTCGTGCCTGCGTCTCATGCTAGTTTTTTTAAAAGTCAATAGATGCCGCTAGACGTGGGCATTTGCCAAATCTTGATCTTGTCCTCCATAGGTGCTGTGCCGTGGTGTCCGGTCCGGTCCTGTCAGGCTGGACTCCTCACAGCATAGCCCACAAAGACATATAAAAAGGACCGATTCTACCCTGTCTGTGACACGATGAAAAACACGTAAGAGTATTGGTGGGTGTGTCTTGCTTGGTTGTGATAAAATATTAGTAAACATTTGAGGCGAATTTACCTTAATCTTTTAGCGTTGAGTCTGATAATGGAATATCTAGAGTTGTTCGCGACACGCGTGAATTCAATAGGTAGGTAGATTGATAGAGTAAACACCAACCTGCCTATTAAATTCTTGTTGCACCTAATCACAACTAGTATATATTTCTGAGAATTTATTAATAGTAGCTGATAGTAGGTACTTACTAGTTAGGTAATCATAATACTGTCGAAGAGGTCATGGTGAACAGCGAGCGGCGTAAATCACGATAAAGTCTGATGTGAACATGCTAATCTCCTTTCAACCAGACCAATCTGTACCACACCAATTACAGTTGGTTCAAACTCATTATCAATGTAAGGTTTTGTCGTACATGTTCATATTTTTGTTGTGTAACTTATACAACAGAATTAAAGTAACCATGCGTTGACTAGATACTATATACTATACTATATAGATGTATTTCTGTATATGAATAATGACAATGTTATTTTATGCTTTTAACAAAACTATCCAGATACAAACTTTATTCCAATTCTATAAAATCAGAGATACTACAAAATTAAACGATGAATGCTGGACAATCCACCCATAATGGGCCGACCCTTGTAAAACAATTATAGCTTGCTAGGTAAAAATTACTATTTTAAATTACTACCAAATAGGTCAACGCGCTGGGGCAAACGTGAGCGTCTTGAGTGGAGACTGCGACTCGGCAAGCGAAGTGTAGGACACCCTCCGGCCAGGCGCGATGACAACCTGCGAAAGACTGCAGGCAGATGCTGGATGCGGCACGCTGAAGACAGGGTGCTATGGCGCTCATTATAAGAGGCTGATGATCTGATGTTGTTGAGATCTAAGGCTAGGATATCCCGCAATCTACTTCTGTTTCTGCCGCAATTTCAGTCATATTCTACATCAGCCACAAAGACATCGCGATACCAGCTTGCGTCTTCAGGATTGGGGCCCAAAGGGCAACCATTGTTATTTTGTCCCGTAGTAACTTAACCGTAAAGGTTCCACTACGTCCATCCACAATCGATATCATGCATCGATACGTGTTTATTTACGTGATCCCGTGCGTCAGTCGGTATCTTAACTATCGATGCTAGGATGTAGACAAGGTTTGTTTACGGATTAGCTTTATCACATCTCGTGGTGGGCCTTTGAACTTCTCGATGTACTTTTGACATGCATTCAACTTACGTGCATGAAATAATAGTAGCATATTACGTGCCTAGAAGTAAGTTCGTCGTGGCGGTCGCGGCCTAAGAATTTAACCTTCTAATTCAGTCCGTGGACGTTGGAAAATCCGATTAAGAAAGGAAGGGCAGCTGTTTCCTTGTAATATATTTTGATCACCTTTACGGCGATTAACAATTCGCACACCAAACGTGACCCAACTCGAGTTTCTTGTCAAAGCACCTACTCACACCCAAGCACTTAAAATTGACGAATGTTATGCATTTAGCGGAGTAACGGCCTTAATTATTTTGGCCCTGTATTGTTTGTCTTCCTGACAACTAGTTTCCCGACACGTGAGAAATTGAGAATGGTTCTAAAAGGTTAAATACTTGGGATTTATATTAATGAATAATTTTGGCTGAGGCTGTAATAAAATCCGAAAAAGAAAAAAAAAACATGCGACAGAGTACAAAACTTATCGACATAATCTCGAAGAATTAGCAAGCTGAAGTGGGAGTGGACTGGACCGGCCAAATATCGCGAATAACCGACAACCGCTGGGGTAAACGTTTTGGAGACCGCGACTCGACAAACGTAGTGTTGGACGCAAAAGCAAAAGCCTGCATGCAGATACTTGATGCGGCAAGATGAAGACAGGGCGTTGCTATGGCGCTCATAAGAAAAGGCCTATGACTATTATAGGCAAAGCAAAGAACCTCTCGCCAACAGACTTCTTTCAAGTCAAAGCATGAACTAGAAATAGGGTAGGTATATTAGGTAGATTGTTGATTTTAGTCAATTGTACATTATTATTAGGTATTTTACAGAAACAAATGTCAATACACAAATGTGTATTTACAAAACATACTGATATGATATTTGTAGGGTTCTCATTACAAGGTAAAGAACAATGACCCCAAGAGAGAATAGACTAAGATCACTCTTTGCATACTATTACATTAAAGGAGGTTTTGTATCATGGTGTCTATATCATCATCATCAGCCCATAGCAGTCCATTGCTAGACATAGGCCTCCCCCAATGAGCGCTACAGCGCCCTGTCTTCAGCTTGCCGCATCCAGTATCTACCTGCAGTCCTGCGCAGGTCGTTATCCTACCTGGTCGGAGGGAGCCCTACTCCTACACTACGTTTACAGAGTCGTTGTCTCCATTCAAGAACACGTTTGCCCCATTAGCCGTCGTCGGTTCTTCGCGAGATATGGTCGGCTCACTGCCAATTCAGCTTGCTAATTCTTAGAGCTATGTCGATAATTTTGGTTTGGTTTCTGTATGTCTCCTACTAATTCATTCCTCAGTGGCGCAGCGGGCGATGTTCCGCCTGCGACGCAGGAGGTTGTGGGTTTTATTCCCGCCTTGGGACCAAACTAGTTAAAAATAAACTATATTTACTCATTCATCTACTTAGTAAGTTATTATTTGAAAAGTGGTATCCTGGTCTACAAGAAAAATACAAAGTCCGATATATATCTCATTTCTTGACGTACTACGTCGTACTTTAAATAACTATTTAGGTACTTAGTCCACAATCATTACCAGTATTGAAAAGGAAATCGGGAATACGGACGGAATGGACGCAAATAGTAACTAGCAACCATATAGAAAGTAATAAATAAAACAATAATAAAAGTCTTGTATCAAGTAGACTACTAGTTTTTGACGACCGATGTGGCGCGGTGGGCGAAGGTCCGCCTGCGACGCACGTGGTCGCGGGTTCGATTCCCGCCTCGGAACAATTGTGTGTACGATCTGCAGATAATTGTTCCGGGTGTTCTGGTCGTTTTCTATGTATAATAAAAAAATATCTATCTATGTAATGTATTGTATTATGTATATCAGTTATCTAGTACCCATAACACAAGCTCTGCTTACCATGGGGCTAGGTAATGCTGTGTGAATTGTCCAGCATTATTTATTTATTTATTTATAAGTAGTACTTTGCTTACTGAAAATATGCAATTTGATTTAAGTTATTTTTTGATATATAAAAGATAAAAGACAACGATTTTTTATTTGCCAAAACATGTATTATGTAAGATATCAAGTACATACATAGGTACCCTTTACCGGTATGCAAAAATATTTGAGTGATTATTTTTTTATTTCACTCTTTTACTAAAGTTTAGCTTGATCGTCACGGATTATCGTGTACTAGGGCCGCCGCTGCCCCGGTCGGATATCTCGCCATGCCAGCCCCGCTGAAAAAAAAACTAACTCTATTCTCACAGCGAATGGTATGCTGCGTGACCATAATAGTAAGAGGCCCGACGGTATGCTTAAGAGGCGCAAATATGCAGGTTTCGTGAGAGCCTAAGCATTGATGCTGCCCTTCGAGTCGAGACCCTAGGTCCGTGGGGTACCGATGCTCTTCGGTAAAATATCAAGCATCTGGTCAAAACGACGCACGCGACCCAGAGCTGGTCAGTGATCTGGCACAACGCATCGCCGCCAGCGTCTTGGGAACGATTCCGACTGGTACTGGATATGGATCAGTTGACATCATAATGAACCTGTACAACTCGGTCACAATATCTGTGCACCTTGAGCCAAACATTTTGTATGGCTCTGAGTGCACAGATATTGTGACCGAGTTGTAGATTGTTTGCAACAGTCTGCAGTTAGCGCAATAGTTTCAACTATAAAACTTAGTTCTAATTTGTTTCTATTATTTGATTGTAACTTTCCTCGAAAATAACGCATATTGTGTTTTTTTTTCAAGTCTACTCTTATTCTTTTTTTACGGACATTCGAGAAGTAAATAAGTGTCTAATGTAACCTACTTGCGTAATGCACGTAGGTAAGTAAGTCATAATACCCAATAACAAAGGTTTGTTTGGTAAACAGTTTCATAAATTGCGTTTAAATTGTATATAAAATAATATAATACAAATGATTTATTCTATAAACGTAAAAGATGCAATGCTCCCTTTCTCGAGGTTGTGAATGATAGTCTGGCTGGAGTCTACATGAACTTTATTTGTAGTAAGTAAGGGCACGTAAAGGGTTATTAATAATTCCTCTTACTCGTGTATTTAAGTCTTCTATATTTATGGTCAATAATACATTTTTATATAATACTTGACTGACATAAAACGACACCAAAAATATTGGCCCACTGCTGGACGCAGGCCTCTAGGTAGGTTCTTAGTCTAATTTAGAACTGTTTAAGTGCAACTGTATAATTGTTCTTAAGGAAAATTTTATTAAAACAATAGGTAAGTAATTAACACTGTTGCGCATTGTAATTAGGGGCAAGGCTCTAAGTGGTTGCCTTTTTGTTTACATAAGAGGAAAAATATAAACTTTTCTATAATTTTCCATGATCTCGTTTAGTTTATTTAACAAAAACGAAAAGCCTTCATGTGACAGAAATATTCCAGAAATTTGAATACTATCAATGGTAGGATAGGATATACATAAAACGCAGCAATCGCGACTTAATCATCATCATACAGTCCCTAATAGTCCACAGCTGGACATATAGGCATCCCCTAATAAGCGCCATAGCACCCTGTCTTCAGCTTGCCGTATCCAGCATCGGCCTGCAGCCTTTCGCAGGTCGTCGGAACTCTGATCGGCTCGGGTCGGCTCGGCTTAAGAAACCACCCCTACAACTCAGCCTGTGGATGTCGTAAGAGGCGACTTAGTACCAGAGAAAGAGACACAGCTTCCTTCTGTGTATTTTTAACACCTCTACTGCGATAGCCAATCCGCCTGACAAGGGTGGTGATCATGGCAACTCCCACTCCCCCTTTTCGAGGATGGAAGTGGACATATAATTGCTGGAAAGTAGGTATAGGTATATTGAGAATAGCTCTACCTTTTTGGACGAGCTCTACCAAAACATCAGTATGATACAATTACTAATTTGAAGGCAAATAGGTCAATAAATATTTTAAATACCTACCTACGTGGTTTTCTTCCACGCCTCCTTACAGGTCAAGAATAGGTGAATTATGTTTACTTATTACGAAAACAATGGAAGATTATGCTTTTTTTCTGTAATCAAATCGTCTAATTGAGTGTGATTCAATTGTTATTGTTGTTGCGTCTTTAATAAATTGTTTACAAGAGTAGTGCATTTACTTAGAGTGAAAGTACATTAACAAACTTAAAAAAGGAGGAAGTTTAATGTTTGGCTGTAATCTGTATTAGTGGTGGACGATATACATCGATGTATTAAAAACACCCTATGTATAGTAACGATGCATCGAATCGAACCGATGTATTTTCAACATCAAATATACATCGATGTTTATTTACTCGATGCATCGATTTTTTTTTAATTATATTTTTAATTAATTCTTTAAGTATTTATTTCATTAAGAAGCACTCGAACGGTATTTCGGTCTAAAAATCTAAAATTATTCTTTTGGAGTTGGCAGCATCGGCCACAGACAAGAATGACAACTACAAGTCAGTCAGCCATCATCTGTATGATAGATAGTAGACGATATATGTATGAACTCTGTGCATTAAACCATTGGTAATAAAATAAATTAAAGGAAGTTTGTTATGCTGCGTGCGCAGTCCATCGTTAGGCGCTAAAATTAATAATAACAATTTTACTTATACTTTTTTGTTTTTAAAATAGGTACTAGATAGAAAGACAATTATTTTATTGCACTTAAAAATACAACAAACCAGATAAAAATACAAAATTTGTGACAAATAAAGTACTACTTAACTCTAGTAGTAGGTACTAAAGTACTACTAGAGTTACTTAACTCTAGTAGTACTAAAGTATTACTAGAGTTAAATAACGTAAAGTAATTACGGCATGAGCCATTTTATTTTAACAACATTTTTAATTCGTTAAGCACTATTGCTTTCGAGTGCTTTGGGACCAGTTTAAACATAAATCTACTATTGGATATAATCACTTTGTGGTTTAGTTAAGTGGCCTAGCTTAACCCATTAGTAGTCCTAGTCAAGCAAAAGAAGTAAGTGTGTGTATACTATTCATCATCATCATCAGCCTATAGCAGTCCACTGCTGGACATAGGCCTCCCCCAATGAGCGCCATAGCGCCCTGTCTTCAGCTTGCCGCATCCAGCATCTACCTGCAGTCCCTCGCAGGTCGTTATCCCACCTGGTCGGAGGGCGTCCTACACTACGCTTACCGAGTCGTGGTCTCCACTCAAGAACACGTTTGCCCCATCGGCCGTCGGTTTTTCGCGAAATATGGCCGGCCCACTGCCACTTCAGCTTGCTAATTCTTTGAGCTATGTCGGTAACCTTGGTTCTCTATCGGATGTATTCGTTATGAATCCTATCCTTCAGAGAAACTCCGAGCATAGCTCTTTCCATAGCTCGCTGAACGACTTTGAACTGGTGGACCAGCCCTATCGTGAGTGTCCACGTCTCAGCTCCGTAGGTCATAACGGGTAGGACGCACTGATTGAAAACTTTCGTTTTCAAGCATTGCGGTATGGATGACGTGAAGACTTGACGTAGTTTCCCAAATGCTGCCCAGCCCAGCTGGATCCTCCTTTTGGCCTACTTCTCGAAACTGTTTTTACCCAACTGCAGAATCTGCCCAAGGTAAGTGTACTCGGAAACAGTTTCGTGAAGGTGACCATGTACGACCACCGGCTTTGGATCAATGTGACCATTGATCATGATTTTGGTTTTATCCAAATTTATTGCCAAGACCGATACATCGGGAGGCTGAAGCTAGGCCGTCCAGTATCTGGTTCAGTTCCTCAAGCGACTCCGCCATTAAGACTATGCTATGTCATCAGCGAATCGCAGGTGTGAGATGTACTCGCCGTATACTATTATATAAATGAAAATGAAAATGAAAAGTTTTTATTTCTTTAAGCTTACAAATAAGCACAGGTCATATTTTATACTTATTATCAATTAAATTATTTTATAGTTCACTTAAATTTTTTGTCCACCAGTGGAAGAAGTGAGAAGAAACCACTAGTATGTTCATAACTTATGTGTGTACATTTGATTTGATAATCTGTAAGTTGGTAGATTTTGAGTTGGAGCAAAACTCGTTCCAAGCTTTTTTATCTTCTAGGTAATTTGATATTTTGTAATAAGCTTTTTTACAAAGAATATGTTTGACAATTTTTTAAAATTTATTTATTGATAATTTTTGCAACTCACTTGGAGTTTTTTTGTAGAAGCGTATACATTACCCTTTAAAAGATACATTTATCATGTATAGCCTAGTTGTGGGCACAGCGAGTTTATTCTTATTTCTAGTATTTACATTATGTATATAACTTTTTTAGTGAACCGATTGATATTTTTATGAGTGTACAACAAGTTTTCATAAATATATGACACGGTACTGTCATTATGTTTATTTCTTTGAATTTTTCACGTAGGGATTCTCTGGGACCCATATTATAGATCGCACGAACAGCCCTTTTCTGCAACACAAATACGGTGTTTATATCTGCAGCGTTCCCCCATAAGACATAATACTATGGAAGTAGCTGAAATAAATTAGTCTAGAAGTATCAACGTCTGTAAGGTGACAGATTTTTTTAACTGCATATGCTGCAGAACTAAGTCTCCTCGATAGCTTATCTATGTGTGGCCCACACATAGCCCCATTGAAGTTTACTATCTAAGGTTATTCCTAAAAATACGGTATTATCTACAATTTCTAACGTTTCTCCTTTTACGTTTATATCAGCCTTAACTTATTTTACATTAGGTAGAATAAATCTTATACATTTTGTTTTGGTTTCATTAAGCAAAAGATTATTAATACTAAACCAATGGACTACCTTTGAGATTGCAGTATTTACATCGTCGAAATTTGGGTTTTGTCGTTTCATTTTAAAAAATAAATTAATGAAGTATCATCAGCAAACAATACAATCTCATGATCATTCTTTACAAGATGAGGCAGGTCATTAATATAAACTAAAAATAGGAAAGGACCCAAGATAGAGCCCTGCGGTACACCCGTTGTAACAACAGACCCTTTAGATCGTTTCCCATTAATGTCAACTCTTTGTATCCTATCACTCAAGTAAGATGTAAGAAGATCCAAAGAGCTGTCCCTAATTCCATAATGATGTAGTGATATATAAATATACATTATATATACAAGAAAGTTAGAAACTAAAACTTGACCATGACATAAAACGCCTGTAGGTAGGTACCTAATTTTACAGCTACCTACCTTAGAAGTAGGTGAATAATAATTATGATAAGAATTTGAATCACCCTAATATTGTAAATGTAAATGTGTGGATTGCTATAGGCTGGTGATGATGATGATGATAATGATGTAATGTTTGGATGGATGTTTGTTAAAACTTTTGAAACTGAAATGATGTAATGTTTGGATGGATGTTTGTTAAAACTTTTGAAACTGTCATCAGTTTCAAAAGTTTTAACAAACATCCATCCAAACATTACACATAATAACCATGAGGTTATTTACACAAAAGTAATTTACTACCTACATTACCATTTATATGAAGCTATGTGTCAAATGGTTTAGAAACCTTCCTCATGAATCACTCTATATTAAAAAAACCGCAGCAAAATCCGTTGTGTACTTTTAAAGACCAAAGCATCAGTAAGGGACAGACATCGGGAAGCGACTTTGTTTTACTATGTAGTGATATATAAATTACCTATATTATATATGGATGTTTGTTACTTCTTCACGCCAAGAGGAGAGGCTACTTTTAATCCCATAAATCAGTTCCCTATGTTTTCGTAGTATTCGTTATTTTATTTTATTATTTTTGTTCCTTGCTTGTTTGTCGACCTTTCGCACCACGGTCTCCTCGGAAGACCAGCGCTGTGGTATGTAATGTAACTACTGCTCTACCAAGACGTCCTATCTCTATGACCATGCTGAGTGGAGACTGATTTTACCAGCTTTCCTGTTCATTTTATCCGTTGCTTTTTCTATAATATATTTATGTTCTGACAAAATATTTTTTCTTTACTATCAAATAATTTCTCGTTTTCTTTGAGACAAATTAAAACGATTAAATTGACTCTACCTCCTATTTGATAATACTTTGTTTATAATTTCATTATCTAAATAGTATTTTATTTCGTAAGCCTAAAGAAATAAACGTTATTGTTGCTGAGTTTGATAAATCTTTGGAAAAAAACAATTTTCCATCAAGGCCTGTAGAACAACAGAAGGTAGGTACTTACATATTTACGCTAGGTACCAGTTAGGTACCTACCGTAAATATGAACGTACATCACTACATAGTATAAAACAAAGTCGCTTCCCGTTGTCTGTCCCTATATATGGTTTGATCTTTAAAACTACGCTACGCATTTTTATGCGGTTTTTTTAAAATAAATAGAGTGATATAAGAGGTAGGTTTATAAACCATTTGACACGCAGATTTCCACGCGGGCAAACCCGCTGGGCGCAGTTAGTACCTAAATAAAAAAGGCAGACATGCAGACTAGCGTGTTCGAAGCATCAGCGACTCAGCGTCCATTCATCGCATTAAGAGTATCGCACGTGGCGTGCGCGCGCGCGTCACGCACTCAGCACGCACGCGCCACGGCCGGCCTCCCCCCGCGGAAACGTTAGAAAATTCCCGGCTAATCGCATCGAGATAACCTGAACCTTAATCGCTTGCGATACGGGTTCTTTCAATGGAGTATCACTTGATCGGGATTCTGGAATGTGTGATTCAAATTCAGATCCGTCTCATTAATAAGCCGTTATTGATACCGCAAATTAACAGCGCACTCTTTCGCTATTTTCCGGCACCTATTGCGGGTTTTTTTTTTTTTTTACACCTTTTTCAGGCCGAGTTCAAGAATTGAAAGCCTTATATCCATTTTAACATATTGTACAGACTGGAGTTCGGATTATATTCGACCAGCTGGTCGATTTATTAAAATGTGGGTGCGTGGCGCGAATTTATCGTAAGTGGATCAGTAATTAGGCCAATTGAATTGCTTACCCAGTAAATAGAATACGAGTGCTTGCCTTTGTTTATTTCGTTTGTGTTAATATAATAATGTTTATTGGCGCTAGAATGATTGTGTATTTAAATATGACATTGTTTATTTCGGTCTTAACTATCTAATCTATCCATAAATTGCTCGAAATATTTTTTCATCATCATCTTTTTAAATTGTACACAGTCAATAGACCTGGAATGACACCGTGTGGTCACGGTCCATCATCCTTCAGTCTTTTAGAAGACTACTCCTAAAATCAAATTACCTAACTAACTATCTGTCGCATCTTTCAGACTTGTACTCCCTGTGATCGAGCACCAAGATGGCTGTGGGGTGGGTCACCTGGATGATAACCCTTGATGACGCTCAACCTCCGACGCGCCGACGGCCAGTTCTCAGTTCTGCGACGCAACCAAGTCTATAAAGGCGACCGAACGCACACAAAAGAAACAGTCCGCCTTGGATCTCCGCCGATGATGCGTGTCATTATTTAGACATCCCACGAAAACATAACCAACCCGATCTATGAATCAGTTTCAAAACAAATACTAAATTCAAATTTTTCCCTCCAACAATTCGCGCACGCGTGCCGGCTGCGCTGTGATTGGTTGTGAAAAGGAACGTACTCGAAAATATAAAAATAAACATGAGTGAATCGGAGGACAGTGTCGGTGTCGGTCGATCGACTTGCAACAGCAAGGGAAGCATGATCGTTGTGTCCAACAGATTGCCGTTTATTCTGACGAGGAATGAGGCTGGAGAATTGGAGAGGAAAGCCAGGTAGGTCGATAGGTAGATATAAATATTAATCACTATAATACGACGGAACATAAATTACTACTACCGACTGTTTTTGTTTACAAAATATTGAAAACAAGTTCTACAACAAACAAACGTGTGAAAGTGAAGGTTTTATCAATGAATACCTACTAAAACCGTAAAGATATCGAATATCGCAGTTAAAATGGGTTACAGGCTGGTTATAGGGAAACTTCTAGATATTCTCTTCGAGAAATTTCCCGAAGGAAACGCTGCACGCAAGTCCTTTGCCGAAGTTACCTAGACTAAATTATCATTATGCAGAACTCGTACATAGGTAAGTAATTATGTAGGTACTGACTAAGATAATATATGTTATGAATACGAATAATTTCATCACAACATTATCTGGACCTACCTAAACATAATTGTAATGAACGCCGGTTAACTTAACACACGAACGCCTTATGTACATTAAACAATAACACGGCAAAATGAAAAGTTACGAGCCAAACACACAGCGCGACTGTAAATAATGATATTCTTTATTCGGTCTGTTATTTTATTTTACGCCTCCTGTTTCGATATCTCGTGATATTCGTAAAGGGCTTTACTTGGCCAGTCAAGGTCTCATACCTAGGTTATAGCTGTTTCATACGTAGTAAACTGATTATTTTTAGCTGTTCTTCTGAATACAAATGGGCGATTTATAAAATAACCTGCCAGCATATTTTTGAGGAGATGTATGTAGGTACGTTTATAGTATTAGTACTTAATTATCACTCAGCTGCTTGTACATAGGAACAATCAATAGCCAATACATTTTAAACTGTGCCCGCTCACATTATTAATTGATGAAAATAAAAAAAAATCACAAACGAAATTTTTTGCTTAATTACACTAATTAAGTAATATCAATAAATGCAAAAGTTTGGATGGATAGATGTTTGATACTTATTTACGCCACAACCAATGAACAGACTGGGCTGACATTTTTTATATGTAGAATTGTAGGCTAGACCTAGAGTGAAACATAGGCTACTTTTTATCCCATAAACCAGTTCGCCACCACGGGATAGAAATAACCTTTAAACGTTTCCATAGAAAAAACGCGTGCGAGGCCGCGGGCAGAAACTAGTATTTTATAACGAGGCTAAGACTTCTGTATCTAGTTGATTTTTGCTTACGTTGTTAAGTACGAATCCATGACGTTATGTCACAGGTTATGTGTTGATTTTAGCACCATAGCGTTAGTGCAAAACATAAACCTACCAAAGATAAAGTGGCCTTCTGAGTAATGCTTCTGACAAACAGTAAAAGGGCCTAAATAATTAGATAATTAGATAGAACACATTGGTTCGTTATGAACTTAAATTAAATAATAACATATAAAAATAAAACGTGGGAAATAAATGTAATCAGTAATCAACCATCATCATCAGCTCGGTAAACGTCCACTGCTGAACATAGCCCCTAGAATAACTTGTTCACTGAACTATTAGGCGCGCGCGTAGTAAAAATTAATAAGCTATTTATTACTGTGTGATGCTGTGTTGATTGTCCAGCGTTATTTATTTATTGCATCTACAGCGTATGCTGTTCTACTCTTAAGATAAGCGCTATATTGACTTATATCGTATGGGGGGTGCCCATAATCCCCACGCTGGGCATGCGGTTGTGGGAATAGCAGTTGGTGGTAAAATTGTTCTGCAGGAATCTCTGTACCCGATGGATAACTCTTATTTATTTTATTTTCGTTTATTTATAATTCATTACAGAACTCACAAAACAGAGTAATATCGTTATAGGTACTCGTAAAATACAGAAGGTAGGTACATTGTTTTTACGAAAACAAATTACCTAAATATTCAAACATAACAAGCGAAGCGATGTTGCAATTTAAAATTTACCAAAAAATCTCGAGATTTTAATCTCTCGCCTCTTATGACACCCGCGGGAAAAGTTGGGGTGGTGCAAATTCTAAGCACTGCGACCAATGGCCATGTCCATTATTAATTGTTATTTAATTCAAATTAAAAGAGAAATTATTGAATCAACATCTTAAAAACTAGGCTAAGCGGATTCTTTGCGCATGCGACCGGCTTTAAGAAAGCGATATTTTAATCTTGTTTACTATTTAAATAAACAAGTACCTACGTAAAGTAAATATGAAATCAGTTTCATAAATTTTTATAGCAAACGAGGAAAACCGCAGAATTTATAGATGGTTTAAGTTAATGTACCTTATCATCATCATGTAAAGTAATATTAAAACTGTACCTAAGCAATGTCAAATTGTTAAACTGGAGACAGAAGAAAACGAAAATATTGAAGAAAGCAATCCTCCCACTATCGGGGTGAACTACATCATAAAAGAAAATGATGATGATGATGAAAATAGAAAAAGTGAGCTCAATAAGTTACTAAATAGAATTTCCACTCCACTTTAAAATAATAGAATACGTGATATGATGTTGCTAAGTGCAACAAATCCAAGAGTTCGCGTATTTTACACGCAAACAATCAAACTAATAATAATTACAAATGCGAAATTTTTTATGCTTAAATAGAATAGAATCGTTTATTCACAGAAACATGTCAAAGTCTCAATGTAACCAGTAGTTTTGGACTGGTGTGTGAATGGTTAAATAGCTCGATTTTTGTTACCTACTTCTTCACACGAAAATTTCTGAACGGATCGTGTTTAAATTTTGCATAGATGTAGGCCTTAACTTGGAATAAAACATAGGCAACTTTTAATCTAATGCATCAGTTCCCATAGGATATAATACTAAACGTTTCCATTGAAACAAACCGTGCGTAGCCGCGATGAGAAACTAGTCTCTAATAAATATTTTTTCAACAGCGCTGGGGGTCTAGTGACGGCTGTAGCTCCAGTCGTGATACGCGGCGGTGGAATCTGGGTGGGATGGCCTGGAATCCATCTGGAGGATCCTACCGAGAAGATCCCGGAGTCAGATCCTAAGGATAAGGCGCCAACCGCTGGGCTGCTCTCAAAGAAGGTAAGTTATTGTGCAAAAACCTCTAGGTACTATAC
Source organism: Eupithecia abbreviata (assembly GCA_943735965.1). NCBI lineage: Eukaryota > Metazoa > Arthropoda > Insecta > Lepidoptera > Geometridae > Eupithecia > Eupithecia abbreviata. Next base: position 6,378,783 of record OX030982.1, on the reverse strand, counting down.
ATTTATTGCACTCGATATTGCACTTAAATTTTCAACGAACTTCGTAAAAAGGAGGGGGGCGTAAGTTTAAATTTATGTATTTTTTTGAGAATGGATTTAGAGGTAGTACCATAAAATTTGATTTACGCAGGGTTTAGTATTTATCCCGTAAAACTTAAAAACAGTGTAAAATTAAGGGATTCTATATTCTTATCAAATTATTCTGAATGATTTACATTTAAATTATTCGATTTGATTGCTCGTAAGATTTGATGTCTTTCATGTTTATGATGTTAACATAAACAATCATCATCAAAAGTCACAAAAATATTGATCCTGCTATCTCAAGTTCCAGTCTTCATGCTCCAATAATACCGTGTCGTTTCTGGGTTCGATAAATAAGACTCATCGATATAAGTACAGCTGGAATCCATTCGTCTTTGGGTACGACCTTCGGAACACGTGTAGGTATCGTGCCCAACTCTGCGTATTGTTTATACTATAACTTACCTATGGGTACCAGTTCACCACCGCCAGAGTTTACCTCTTTCTAATATTAGATTCTGTCCACGAGCTAAAATCAATATTCAGATAAGTCTTGTGTACATTATGTTGCGCATGGTATATACGGGGCATACAATGGTGTGCCCTTCGATTATAATCACGTAGTAATTGCATGTAGATCATGCGGTACGATGGTTTCGATTAATATGCTGGCGAATTATCATAGAAGGTATTTACCAACTGTTCTTGACGTTAGTGCATCAACAACTATGGGTATCGGAATTTTCTATTATGACGTTTATACACTGAGAAGCTTATTGTGAGGTTCCAATGTATTTTTCCTGTGTAATATCTGATAAGTGATAGGTAATCTGATAAAGATCGTACAATTGCAGTAGGTGATATTTGCGGAGCTTTGATTAATAAGCTTTGTTTATGGAACTAATATTTACAATCTAGATTAAATTGGATAAGATAATGTCCTATAAATAATGTATTACTTGTTATGGAAATGTACAAGTAGATGTCAAGTCTTGACATTAAAAGTTTGCCATAAAACGTTATGGTTTGCTATAATACTCAAGATGGTGTTCCTTTTTTGTATAAAATTTTGATGACAAACAAGGACATTGATTAATAGTCACAAGCGCGCAAAACTGGTCTAAAGTAGGCAGTTGGCTTATTTAGTTATTTATTTATTTATATAGCTTGGTACTTGATTGTACCTACAAACAAAGTATACATTTTAAAATAAAATTTGCAGATCGTGCCAATTCGTGCTGAGCCGAAACTCTTCGATAGTTACTACAATGGCTGCTGCAACGGAACATTCTGGCCGCTATTCCACTCCATGCCCGACAGAGCCACTTTCATCGCCGACCATTGGAAGGCCTACATCAAAATCAACGAGGAGTTTGCTGAGAAGACCATACATGCTCTAAAACTTCTGAAAATTGACGATCCGAAACAAAAGAGTTCCGTGCCCATCGTTTGGGTCCACGATTACCATCTCATGTTAGCTGCCAATTGGATCAGACAGGTGCGTAACGCGTAACCAAAGAAATAATTATTATCGAGCTGAGTACTGCGGCTCATGTTCCATCAGAGTAGAATGAATGACCATATTTTATCTTTTACAGCGAGCGGAAGAAGATGACATCAAATGCAAATTGGCATTCTTCCTCCACATTCCGTTCCCGCCTTGGGACATCTTTAGGCTATTCCCATGGTCAGACGAAGTTCTCCAAGGCATACTTGGTAAGTATAAAGGTTAGGTTAGTAGTAGGTAAGGTTGTGGAATGCACTACCAGAGTCCATCAGAAAAGCAGTGTCCTTACCAGTTTTTAAAGCTCGCGTTAAGGAATTTTACCTGTCAGAAAAGTGAATATAGGTACTTATTATTTATTTATAAACCAAGTACAGTATGTATTATATTATCTGTGGTATTACTAAGAAGTATATGGCTGTGTGGTGTCGGCCTAGAAAGAATAGCACCAACCCAACTCTTCCCGTGGGTGTCGTAGGAGGCGACTAAGGGACATACACCGGGGGGCGGGCAGCAGCGTCCCTTGCAGCACACTCCCTATACTGCGATCCCCAACCCGCATGCCCAGCGTGGGGATTATGGGCATCAACCCCCCCATGGATCGATACGCCAGTAGAATGTGGCCCCCAGTTCCCGGCCGCCTCGCTATTCCTGGCCATGGTAGCGGCCACGGTAACGGCGGGGCAGGGGGTGCTAGGAATCCCCGGGCTACATTAGGCTACCACACCCTACATAAACTGACCCTGGCTACGTTTAACGGACGCACTCTTAGGCTTGACCATAATCTAGCGCAGTTGGAAGTGGAGTTAGAGAACATCAAATGGCATGTTCTGGGGTTATGTGAAGTCCGTAGAGAGGGGGAGGACACCGTAACCCTAGACTCGGGCCATCTTCTCTACTTTCGCGAGGGTGATAAAACATCCCAGGGTGGCGTAGGTTTCCTCGTCAATAAGGCCCTCTCTAACAACGTCCAAGAAATCTCCAGTGTGTCGACCAGGGTAGCGTACCTGATCCTTCGGCTGTCCAAACGGTACAGCATGAAGGTCATCCAGGTCTACGAACCGACCTCGGCACACTCGGATGATGAAGTGGAGGATATGTACGAAGACATATCCAAAGCCTTACACAACACCACTAAGGCCCACTTCAACGTTGTTATGGGGGACTTTAACGGCAAGGTGGGAATCCAGACTGGCAACGAATCCCGAATAGGCCCACATGGTTATGGAGTTAGGAATCACAGGGGGCAAATGCTTGTCAACTTCCTTGAGAAGGAGGGGCTGTTCTTAATGAACTCCTTCTTTAAGAAACAGCCTCAAAGGAAGTGGACATGGCAAAGCCCCGACACTGTGACAAAAAATGAGATCGACTTCATCATGACGGATAGCAAGCAGATATTCAGAGATGTCTCAGTGATCAACAGGTTCAATACCGGATCTGATCACCGACTCCTTCGAGGCTCTCTGAATATCAACATTAAGCTTGAAAGAAACCGTCTGATGAAGTCCACGCTCCGACCTGACCTAATCCAAATCATGGCGGGCACCGAGAAGTTTCAGCAGCTTCTCGGGGATCGATTTGTTGCCTTGGAACCAACTGATGACGCTGACGAGACCCTACACAATCTGGTTGAAACGTTGAGGGACGAGGGCATTAAATTCTGTCGAAAGCAGCGTACTGGCAAGAAGTCCAAACTCTCGGATGAGACTCTTGGGCTGATGACAAAAAGACGGGAGACCACCCAAGCGACTTTGTCAGAGAGGTCAGACCTGAACAAGCGAATTGCGAAGATGGTACGGCACGATCTCCGGAGCTCCAACACGCGCCTCATTGAAGAGGCGATAGAGCGAAACCGGGGGTCCAAAGTATTCACTCAGCAGCTTGGCAGGAGCCACCTGACAAAGCTTAAAACGCACGACGGAAGGACCGTATTGTCGAAGCCAGAGATCTCAGCCGAGATAGAGGATTTCTATGGCCGTCTATACGCTGCTCATGCCCCTCGTTCCCGACGAGACAACCATGATTCCAGAGCCACCCTGACACGCCACTACACCGACGAACTACCTGACATCAGTCAAGACGAGATCGTGTTAGCTCTAAGGCAGCTTAAAAATGGAAAAGCCCCCGGTGAAGACGGTATAACATCCGAGCTCTTGAAAGCTGGAGGAGCTCCTGTTATACAGGAGCTACAGAACCTCTTCAACGCCGTTCTTAACAGTGGGAGAACTCCAAAGGCGTGGAGCGGGAGTTTGGTGGTGCTCTTTTTTAAGAAGGGCGATAAAACCCTTCTTAAAAACTACAGACCCATTTCACTCTTGAGCCACGTCTATAAGCTGTTCTCACGAGTAGTCACGAACCGTCTCGCTAGGAGACTCGACGAGTTTCAGCCACCAGAACAGGCCGGATTTCGCGGTGGATATGGCACCATAGACCACATACACACAGTGAGGCAGATTATACAGAAGTCCGAAGAGTATAATCAGCCCCTGTGTCTGGCTTTTGTGGACTATGAGAAGGCCTTTGACTCTGTCGAGACCTGGGCTGTTCTGGAATCCTTACAGCGATGCCAAGTGGACTATCGTTATATCGAGGTTCTGAGATGTCTCTACGAAGCCGCCACTATGAGTGTCCAAGTACAGGGCCAGCAGTCTAAACCTATCCAATTGCGCAGAGGAGTGAGACAGGGGGATGTCATATCCCCGAAACTGTTCACAAGCGCGTTGGAAGATTTGTTTAAGACGCTGGACTGGAAAGGTAAGGGCATAAACATAAACGGCAACTACATCTCACACCTACGATTCGCTGATGACATAGTCCTATTGGCGGAGTCGCTAGAGGAGCTGAACCAGATGCTGGACGGCCTAGCTTCAGCCTCCCGATGCATCGGTCTTGGCATGAATTTGGATAAAACCAAAGTCATGATCAATGGACACATTGATCCAAGGCCGGTGGTCGTACATGGTCACCTTCTCGAAATCGTTTCCGAATACACATACCTCGGGCAGATTCTGCAGTTGGGTAAAAACAGTTTCGAGAAGGAGGCCAAAAGGAGGATCCAGCTGGGCTGGGCAGCGTTTGGGAAACTACGTCGAGTCTTCTCTTCATCCATACCGCAATGCTTGAAAACGAAAGTTTTCAACCAGTGCGTCCTACCCGTTATGACCTACGGAGCTGAGACGTGGACACTCACGATAGGGCTGGTCCACCAGTTCAAAGTCGCTCAGCGAGCTATGGAAAGAGCTATGCTCGGAGTATCTCTGAAGGATAGGATTCGCAACGAATACATCCGACAGAGAACTAAAGTTATCGACATAGCTCTGAGAATTAGCAAGCTGAAGTGGCAGTGGGCCGGCCATATCTCGCGAAGAACCGACGGCCGCTGGGGCAAACGTGTTCTTGAGTGGAGACCACGACTCGGTAAACGTAGTGTAGGACGCCCTCCGACCAGGTGGGATGACGACCTGCGAAAGACTGCAGGTAGATGCTGGATGCGTCAAGCCGAAGACAGGGCGCTATGGCGCTCATTGGGGGAGGCCTATGTCCAGCAGTGGACTAGTATAGGCTGATGATGATGATGATATTAGGTATACATATTTTATATATATATATATGTATATTTATTTATCTTTAAATATTCGTGTTATGTTCATATTTATTCTAGCTTATCGTTGGTACACCCCCTGCCTTTCTTAAATTCACATAATTCTTTCCATCCAAAGGTTGCCTGGAAGAGATCGCTTCTAAGCGATAAGGCCGCCCATTGTACTTGTATCATGTGAAGTGTTTTATAATGATCTGTAACTGGTGTACAATAAAGTATTTTTGTATTGTATTGTATTGTATTGTATAACCGCATCCATCTGCCCGGTAATGTCGGGTAAATAGGTAAATAAAAGCGATAGAGCCGTAAATAGTACGGGTATTGTAACTTTACTTTCCTTATCATTGTTCATTGCTGATTTATTACATTGTTAACAAAAGATCGCTTTGTAGGTTGCGACATGGTTGGATTCCATATAACAGACTACTGCCTAAACTTTATCGATTGCTGCCAAAGAAACCTGGGCTGTCGTGTAGACAGGAAGAACCTTCTTGTGGAGTTGGGAGGCCGCACCATTTGCGTCCGACCCCTACCCATTGGAGTACCCTTCGACAGATTCGTACAACTAGCACAGAACGCGAAACCAGTGCTCTCTATGTCAAACCAAAAAGTAATATTAGGAGTCGATAGACTGGACTACACCAAAGGCTTAGTGCACAGACTGAAGGCGTTTGAAAGACTGTTGCAAAGATACCCGGAGCACATCGAGAAGGTGGTCCTCCTACAGATCTCTGTACCTTCAAGAACAGACGTGAAAGAGTATCAAGACTTAAAAGAGGAAATGGATCAGCTGGTTGGAAGGATCAACGGGAGGTTTACTACACCCAACTGGTCTCCAATCAGGTAATAAGAAAACCATATTTATAGTTGAAGCATCTGTATTTGTAGTTGTCCATTGTTTGACTTATCTGTTTTTTATAGGTATATCTACGGATGCGTCGGTCAAGATGAGCTAGCAGCTTTCTACCGAGACGCAGCCGTTGCTCTAGTCACCCCGCTAAGGGACGGTATGAACCTGGTAGCCAAGGAGTTCGTGGCATGTCAGATCAACAAGCCTCCAGGTGTACTGATCGTGTCACCATTCGCTGGTGCTGGGGAGATGATGCACGAGGCTCTTATTTGCAATCCTTACGAGCTGGATGATGCAGCAGAAGTCATTCACAGGTAAATTAGCCACTCCGATTACCTAAATCAACCTCTTTTCATATCAGACACCTCTAGACACCGAGTAAAGGATACTGATTTTCCTGCAGAAATACAGGTTGAGTTTAAATATCGCAATGTTAATACCTTGATTTGATAACTTTCCAGAGCATTGATAATGCCAGAAGACGAAAGAACAGTGCGCATGAACCACCTAAGAAGAAGAGAACAGCTGAACGATGTCGACAGTTGGATGAAAGCCTTCCTAAAGGCTATGGACTCTTTGGAGGAGGAAGCTGATGATATCGGTGCCACTTCTATGCAGCCTGTCACTATTGATGACTTCGATGAATACCTTTCCAAGTAAGCCTTTAGTATTTACATTATGAAACACGGACATTGGAATTGCAGCTTTTTCTATTTGATGAAACAATCTTAACCCAAGTCCATCACAAATTTCCTTAAAAGCTAAAGCTTCAAAATACGTCAAAAAATTACTATGTTATGAATGACGTTTCGGTAACCAAAATCCTGTGATTTCCAGATACATTGGCTACACACAGAAGCTAGCCTTACTGCTCGACTACGACGGAACCTTAGCCCCTATTGCCCCGCATCCAGACTTGGCCACTTTACCCGTGGAGACCAAACACGTCCTGCAGAGACTATCAAACATGTCCGATGTGAACATAGCCATCATCTCCGGACGTAACGTCGACAACGTCAAGAAAATGGTGAGTTCAAGAGTATAAGCATGTGCCAAAAAATCAATAGCGGGAATACGGTATTTTTTTGATTACGTTTATTGAGGTGATGAAATAGACTTACCTTTGTACCTACATATCTAATGAATTTAAATCTAATCAAATCTTGAATCAAGTGTTTAATTTAAGTCGATTAGCAAATAAAGTTTAGAGTGCTCAAGAAGTTCATTAATTACCATAACTTCGTGAATGAAACGTGTAAGAGTAAGATCCTAGTATAGACAGTGGCGGATTTACCAGCAGGCTGAGCAGGCTGGAGCCTAGGGCGGCATATCATTTAAATCAATGCGTATAATGTTTCACCAATCACTACTTAAATACTTTATGTAAGTATTTACTAAGTATTTGCTTGCATAGTCATAATGGGGCGCGGGAACGAATGTTATTGACCCAGGGGCGGCTTAAGCGGGTGTGTGGTGTGCTGTCATGGTGACGGTAGGACGATGCGGCGGCCCCCCCAAAATCTTAGTTTATGTATAAAAAATCTATTCTACCTAACATGTAACTTAACAATAGGGTTAACCAGTATCCACTGCAAAAATACAAAATATTTGCATACTGCTGTTTAAAAAAAACGTGTCTCGCTCCGCTCGCCGATATTACTCGTGTTTTGGGCGTTTTGTTATGTTTCGTATCAGTTCTGCATCATTGCAGTCATTTTCTATCAATTCAATCACCACAACAAATAGCGCAAAATCATATTTCGCACAAAAAAATCTAAGGAGACAACACATTTTTCGCGATTAGTTCCACAAGCCAATAACAATTGTTCCTTCTAGCAATAGAAAAAAGCGAAAAACCCCGCTATAAAAATGAATACTAAATTCTAACGAAAACCACAAAAAATTGTCCGCTCCGCTTTTTTTTTATTTTTTTATAATAAGACTAATCAAATTATCGATTTCATTTGATAAATGAAAATGAAAATAGTATCAATTTGTAGAGGTCAGTAGGGGCGGCAATTTGAAAAGCCTACTAGCGGCAAATGTTTAAATCCGCCACTGAGTATAGAGTACCTGCCCAAGTATACCTAGAGTAGTTGTAGTCCGAAGGTTGATCCGACAGTCACGAGTTAGACCTCGACCACGTGTGACTTCTTATATAACGACTTTTCTATCTGCCGATACCTAACTAAGAGGTTATCAATTCCGTAACGTTTTCTCAGAAATATGTTTTGAATTAAGTTAACAACAACAGTAACGGATCTTTGGATCTTTAGAGAAAGTGAAATAAATTCAGAAGATACTTAAGGGCTACGAAGCCATGGGTCCAAACAAACATAGGAGCTAGGTACAAAAATAAACTTTTTTAGCACTTGCTTTTGACATTGAGTTCCTCGCGGCCCTCCCGTCGAGGGCAGAAATTAGTACATCCATATGTACTAAGTAGAAAAATTGGCGAGTGCCAATAGATCAAAAGTAACTGATTTATTGTACTTACGTAGGAAAACAAACATCCAGATATCACTATGATTTCTTGCAATAACAAGGCCTCGACTATCTTATGAACTTTGACTGATATTATCATCAATTTGAACAAATATATTGACTTATTTTATACTATTATGTACACAAATGTACCTAGGCTTCATGATAATTTTAGTAACCCGGTTTGGAACATAATATTTGTTGGTTACGTAATATTTATGAATCCGTTAGCGCATGCGATGAATACAAAGAAATCGAACAGATTAAACTTTTGATAATTTTACTTGCTAGACCAGTCAAACCTTTCGCAAAATCATGTCAAGCTGATACCAGTCGTTAAAATTCTAGAATCTCATTAGGTGGTCTTTGGCTTCAGTCGAGGGTCAAATATTCGCGACTTGATAAGTTCTCGATAACCTCCATCACGATCTTTGGATGACATTTATATTTTATGTAGCTTTTGTGCATCATCTCTTATCCAAAAGCTGTAACTTAATTAGAACAGAAGGGTTCTATAATTAAACCTAGTTTAGTGATGTGTATGTATTATATTATCTGTGGTGATGTAAAACGATGTAAGTTAATTAGAGCAAAAAGAGTTCGAGATTTAAGAAAGAAAGAAAGAAAATATTTTCATTTACCTTAACACAACTATACAAACTACGTTAATTAAAAATATATAATTATGTTATGTTGATTCAAACCTAATTCAGTGATATGACGATGAAAAGTATGTACCTACCAAAATGTTTATTAAAGAAATGTACGTAATTTGTTCTATAGCACATGCTCAATGGTCGATTTTGTCGTGAATTGTACTTACTATACCCCCGACACAAAAAGGGTCTTCGAAGTTTGTCGTGTCTATTCTGTCTCTATATCTGTCTGTCCGGTCGTAGCTCCCAAGCGCATGAAATAATAATTAGATTTACTTATTGATTATGATAAATTTGAAACGTGCTTTCTCTATTTAATGATTTATCGGGGAAGCCGTACTTATGAAACTTTGGTACGAGTTCAATACCATAAAGTGGTAAGGTTTTCAACTCAGTACCAGAGTTTCATAAAAATCATCTGATGAGGAGGTCCTACAAGAACGAAATACAATAGAAAATGTACAATCACTCTTTCTACCATCAGGTCGGGATCGAAGGCATCACATACGCAGGTAACCACGGCCTGGAAATCCTGCACCCTGACGGCAGCAAGTTCGTCCATCCAATGCCGATGGAGCTGCAAGACAAGGTGGTGGAATTGCTCAAAGCTTTACAGGAACAGGTGAGGAATTTATGAAGGTTTAGGTTGAGTTGTGTTGTTTTTTTTTATAAGGGATTGCCTTAAATGCTTCTTCACCAAAGCTAAGCAATTGCTAAGGGGTAAAAATGTCAAAAACAGCTGAAGGCGGGAAGCACCCGCCTTCATGATAAGCTATGAAAATCACACGAGCCTTGGATTAGACGTATTCCACTGCTTAGCAACGTAACTTAACTTTAGATACCTATTAGAAAAACAAGTCATTGCATATTGACATGCGATGCAATCAGAGGTAGGATAAGAAAACGAAGAATAAGAGAAATAAGATTCCCCAATACTCAACTTCAAGTCGCTGAAACTATTGTTGTTTGGGAAGCTATCGAATATATTTTTCGACAGCTATCAATGCTATACTTTAGCAACTAAATTAAAATTACAATAAATTTTGATAAAAAATCGCAAATGGAGAACTGCTCAAATGTAATATGCGTATTTATGTTCAACTAAGTACTTACTTTATCCCCTTTCTTCAAGCAATCTTCCCTATGTGCAAATTCCAACAATAGCCAGTCCAGTTAGCCTTAAGACTAACCAAAGCATGTGTGCACCTTCCAGGTGTGCAAAGACGGAGCCTGGGTCGAGAACAAAGGCGCCCTCCTTACATTCCACTTCCGCGAGACTCCGCTGGCGAAGCGCGCAGGGTTAGCAGAGCAGGCCAGGAAGCTCATCACAGCTGCGGGATTCACGCCTGCGCCGGCGCATTGCGCGCTCGAGGCGAGACCGCCTGTGCAGTGGGACAAAGGTAAAAAAAAAAAAATGCTGGACAATCCACACAACATCATCTAGCCCCAAGCTAAGCAGAAGCTCTGCTTAGCTTGGGGCTAGATGATGTTGACGTGTAATGGAAAAGGTAGAAGAAAATACTAACTTATTCCACCAATATTCCTTGGGTATCCCCTTTGTATACTGACAAAAAATATCCTATATGTGTTCTTCAGTAGAGACCACGACTCGGCAAACGTAGTGTAGGAAGCCCTCCGACCAGGTGGGATGAACCTGCGAAAGACTGCAGGTAGATGCCGGATGCGTCAAGCTGAAGACAGGGTGCTGTGGCGCTCTTTGGGGAAGGCCTATGTCCAGCTATCATAGGCTGATGATAATTAAAAAATATCCAGATTTTTCAATTGGGAGTATAGATCTTTCGTGAAAATGTATGACTTGAAAATCGCAATTCGAATATTTATCTAAAGATAATGTTTTTCACTTACTTATGTATCATTATTTCAGGTCGTGCATCCATTTACATATTAAGAACCGCGTTTGGCTTGGACTGGAGCGAGAGGACCAGAATCATCTACGCCGGCGATGACTTGACTGACGAAGATGCCATGCTGGTAAGTAAATATCCTCCAGAGATAAGTAACGGTAAACCTTTATCAGATGATTTCAGATTTCAATAACATTATTATTACTAGTTTTAAAGTTATTTATATCTCATGTGATAAAAACTAGTCTATGTTTTATTCCAGGCTAGGCCTGGAATAAAACATAGACCAACATGTATGCAAAATTTCAATCTGGTCTGTTCAGTAGATTTGGCGTGTAGAAGTCACAAACATCCATCCATCTATACATTCAAACTCTCCACTTCAATTTTTTGGCCACTGGTGGAAGATGAACCCAATTTCTTCGCTACTGAGTGATTTTATCCTCGGGGGGTCGAAACGACAGTGTTTTTCTTAGTGACCTACCTGAGTCCGCTTTGGGTTTATTTATTGAAAAACAGTGCCTATAACTGTGAAATTACACTGGGTTTTCTTACTTAACATATAAAATTACCTTCACAAACACTTTAGATCAATAAAGCTTAGTTCTATTAAGTAGTTTTTCGAAGGCTTACCCAGCATATTCAAACTCACTGTTCTTCCCCAGGCCCTGAAAGGTATGGCAGCCACCTTCCGCATCGCTTCATCGCACATTACCAAAACCTCCGCCGAGCGACGTCTCTCCTCAACTGACTCCGTTCTAGCCATGTTGAAGTGGGTAGAGAGGCACTTCTCAAGACGCAAGCCCAGAGCCAATTCACTCACGTACAAGAGCGCGAGAAAAGCCAGGGACACGATACAAATGCACATGTCTTACCAGCCAGTGAAGACTTCGCCTAAGACCACGCCTCCTCGTACCCCGGATAAAGCTTCTAGTGGATCGGAATCTAGTTAAGAGTAACGCCGAATAACCATTGTAATGATTAGTTACGATATTTTTTAGCGGTCGTGTCATAAATTTGCATGTTTCATACAAAATCATAATACATATCGTAGAATTGACAATTATGCACGATTAGATTCATTTTGCACGTGAGCTTACGTAATATTTCGATGTATTTACAAAATATTGTTTAAATGTGTAGAATTGAGAAAAATAAAAAGGGTACCTAGCTTAGCTTATGGTCTAATAAACATTCCAAACTTATAATGCTTATGTGGTTTAATCGTCCTAGTGCGTAAGCTTTGAATATGGTTATACTGCCGTAAAAGTTTCGACGGACAATTATTTATGTGTCCGTGTGTTTAATAATCGAATATTTTCATTGATATTTCGGATTTGTATATTATATACAAATTTACATATTTTGTTTGTTATTTTATATTATAGTTTGTCTATTTATAAAATTGGCTATAAACATGAGAATTTTATACATCTGATTGTAGTTGAAAATTGTTTTTATGTGTAGATAACAATTTTTCAGCAGCTATTTTTAAAATATCAAGAACAAATGCCACAACTATAATAAATATAAATAAATATATATATATATGCACAAAAAAAAATGTGCGAAAGTAAAAATTATGTTACAAAAAGTCCTAAAAAAGTGATAATATGGCTATGTGTGTGTATAAATACTGTTTGTTAGTGTAGTTAGATTATATTTTAACTAGAAACTAGTTTAGTACCTAACTCTGTAACTTCAAGCCTTATCCAAAATCCAAAATTCTCTATTGTGTACACTATTTACTATTTACAACAAAAAAAATGTTTCTATCCAGATAAGGCTTATAAAGCTTCTCTCGAATAACTTCAGACCTTGTATTTTAGACGCATGTTGATGTTTTAACAATAAAATGAACAAATGATGTAAAATAGCTTTTTAATCAATAAATATTTACAAATACCTCTAAACAAGTTCACGGAATGTCGATTGTGCCGTAACAACAAATTGGAAAATGGTTTACTATTTGTTACGTTGGAATAAATACTGATAAGAATAAAACTATTAAAATTACTCTAACATTTATACACACTTACATAAAAGTTCGAACTCGAATTATTCCATCTTATTGGGCTAAATTCATAAATAAGCTAATAACAGTAAATGCTTATCGATGTGCCAATTGTGAATAGAATCAAATAAATGTCCATCGGGGCAAAGCAATTGCTATCTCAGGGTCAGCTCCCTCCCGGACGCGACGCTGCGCGCACTTTGATTCAAAATTTAACTTTATTTACTACGCAATAAAATACAAATAGGCGCAAGCGCGGCTCGCGGGGGGTTTTCGTATTTACCGTTTATTAAATTTACCGCTTAGTAAATAAAGTAACATTTAGAATGAAATTGCATGCGCAGCGTCGCGTCCTGTCGCGTCTCCGTATGACCTGACCCTTACTTTACCATAGAGAAATAATGGGTCCAATTTTTCCATTGATAGCTGTCATATCGTACCTAGTTATCAGTAGATCGTGTAGGTAACTTTAATAGGTCATATAAACCGAGTGCCGCACGAAAGTCAATACCACAACGTGTAAATAACTAAACATTACTGTGAGAGACCACTAACCACGATAAAATAAAGTAGAATAGGCAAATTGGGTACACAGCGAGGGCTTTCTTGCCTTCCGGTTGACTGTCGCCTAGGAATTTGGTGGCCGCTGGAACAAACAAAGTTTCAGTTAGCTTGGTTACTATAATTAATAAATTAGTCATCCTATCAGCCTACGGCCCACACACGTCTTCTGCTGGACAAATGCCTCCGCATATGGCGCAAATAGCGGTCCTGAGCCGTCTCCATCTATCGACTCCTAAAATGCGACTGCTAAAATGTCGGTCGTCGGTCCGTCCGTCGAGTAGTTTCGTAAACATGATCCTTAGCATTAATCACACTAATATTATAAACTTACTGCGCCCCGCGGTTTCACCCGCGTGGTGATAGATATTTTGGATAATGTACAATATATTTTTATAAATTGTAGCCTATGTGTTATTCTGATGTATTATTGTAAAGTTTCATTAAAATCCATTCAGTAGTGTTTCACTAGCAAGAGTAACAAACATCCATCCATACTTACAATCTTTCGCGTTTATAATATTAGTAGGATTATAGATGAATGGATCTTTATTACTTCTTCACGCCAAAACTACTGAACAGATCTGAAATTTTGCATACAGGTAGTTCTGTGCCTGGAAAAACATAGGCTACTGCATGGAATAGCAATAACCTTTAAACGGAAACAACGCGTGCGAAGCGGCGCGGCGGGAGGAAACAAGTATTATAAATGCGAAAGTGTAGAGGGATGGATGTTTATTACGTCTTAAGACCAAAACCAGTTTAACCCCCAACATAGCTTACTGATTAGAATCCCATTCTTTATTATTGTTATTTTTAGAGCAGTTATTTATTTTTCTGCAATTTGTAAAATTAATGTCTAATGTAGTCTCAATAAATTAACTTAACAATAAAAATATCTCACCAAAAGTAGCCCATATGAATCCAACCATCGTTATAATGAGCCTCAGGAAGAAGAGGAAAGCATTCTGCGTGCTGAATAGAATGATGCGGCAGATCACCAGAGATACTGCGATGGGGAACAGGCAGTAGCCTAGAACGCATACTGACTGGAAGAATGATCTGGAAAACAAACAATAAAAGTTATCACTAAGTTACAATGAGACCAGCTTGTGTAAAGTAAAGTTAAGTAAAGTAAAAAAACATTTATTTCTTTAGGCTTACAAAATAAGCACTTAGACAAGTCATATTTTAAATATAAATTATTATCAAATAAAATTATTCTACTGTTCACTTCAATTTTTTGTCCACTAGTGGAAGAAGTGAAAATAAACCACTAGCATGTTCATCTCTTATATGTCTAATACATGGTTATTTGCCTATTTTAAGTCTAAATATAATATGATTCGATACATGTCAATATTTAAGTAAAGCTATGCACAACAACAAATTACTTACTACATACTATTGTCAGTGAGAAACTGAGCGACATCTGGCCAAGCATTAATATCATTGAGATAATCATTTATGGAGTAGAAAGCCTTCTTGATGAGATTTAGTTTTATGTAATTTTTAAATTTACGAATAGGGAGCTCAGTTGCTTCAGATGGAAGCTTATTATAGAAGCGCACGCTATTGCCCATAAATGATTTCCCTACCTTGTGTAATCTAAATGATGGGATGTGTAACTTGTTCTTGTTCCTTGTATTTCTATTGTGAACATCACACATTTTCATAAGGCTATCCTTATTTTTGTGGATATACATTAAATTTTCATAGATGTATTGCGATATTACAGTCAGAATATTAATGTTTTTAAATAATTCCCTCAAAGAATCTCGTGGCTTTAATTTATAAATAGCGCGTAACGCCCTTTTTTGAAGAACAAATATGGTCTGGATGTCAGCTGCCTGTCCCCAAAGCAAAATACCATAAGACATAATACTATGGAAGTAACTAAAATAAACTAACCTAGCTGTGTCTTCATTGGTAATATATCTAATTGTTCGAACTGCATAAGCTGCTGAACTAAGTCTACCTGCCAGAGCTGTTATTTAGCTGCTAATCATTTCAATTTGACGGATTTGCATGGCTTGAAAACTCACTAAACACATTTAGTCAATTATATAGCAAGCAACTCTGCTAGTGTGCTAGTTACTTCACAGCTTGCTTTTTGGCACTATATGACCATGGTGCCAAAAAGCAAGTTGCTCCTATAGTAGGCAGTAATATCAGAAGTAGCAATTAATGTAGTAACAAACTACATTAATTGCTACTTCTTATATTACTGCCTTTCAGACAATTAATATCAAGATTACTTACATATTCCCACCCAAGAGTTTAGAGTTTATAGTAACAACAGCTGCACCTATCCACACCAGTACGAAGACTTCTGCAAATTCGGGGCCACCATCATTTGTGTTGTCTGCTCGCTCTGTTGAACCTTGCAGTATGGTGGCCATGAGGGTACATAGTAGGAGTGGACCCCAGAGATCCCCTGAAATAGAATACAGAAATACAATTTATTAGTGAAATCAATTTGTTATATAGTTAAACTTAAGTAAATAATGGAGAACATTTCAAGAGATAATTTAAATTCTTTTTAACATGATACAAGATGATCAGCAATCTTGTCTTCAAAGCTTATATTTTTTAACTTATTGAATTATATAGATGTATTTTTACATGTTGAGGGATCTGAATTAAATATCTTAAACCCAAAAAATATTTTTTGTTTGTCAATAGGAACCACTATTACCGAGTTGTTTCTGCTATTTTTAGTATGTTTTTTAAGTCTCTGTGTCGAACCGTACCGCGCGGGTGGCGGCGGCAGCGTCGACGGCGGCGGCGGCAGCGGCGCCGAAGGCTTTGGGTATAATTCCCAAAGTCTGTGTCTAGCTAGTATGTGTGTATTATTTATATTATATTCTGTATAGTCGAGATTAATGTCACTATTTCAAATAGAGTCCAATTCGGCTAACTAATTCTGATAGTATAACAATGGTAGAGGCAAAAATATGAAAACAAAACTTACATTCTTTCAATAAGCTAGTTTTTTCTCTAGGGATGAGGACATGATAGAATTTGTTTCCAACTGCTCTCAGATCTCGCATCTAAAAATTTATTGTAATTTTTATTATTTTGAGTACCTTATAAGACTGTATACATGCAACGTAGATTATATCTTATGATTATGCAGCTACAAATGAATTCACATGATTATTTATTTTATTTTTCTATGATTCATCTGCCTCAGTAGGTAGGTAACTTACAAAAGTTTCTTTGATGGGTTCATCAAGTGTGTTGAACTCCATCGCATTGCCCGGGGCACTTCCACTTGATGGAATGTTCATTTCCCCCTCCACAGTCCCAACATCTCCAGCAGGGAACATCTGAAATGAATGAGAATAATTTAGGCAGGTACTGTTATATGCACATTTTTGTATTATTTGTATCTTTTATCACACATATTTGAAGACAGACATGAAAACAATTTTGAAAGACGATTTCGGGCTTTATAACTAAGTAAAATCCTAATTTCTGGATGTAGTGAAAACGGGACGGGAGTGTAGCTGCAACAATGTAGGACCATTATAAAGTTTTTTAAATGTTCAAATAGATGTACTTACATCGTATTTCGCGTCAAACGTAGTCATTATTGTGCTATATTTTGTAGAGAAGTTCAAACATGAAGAATTTTACAAAAAATCCTGCAACACACACATCTAGAAATGTTCAAAATTGTTTTCTTTCAGTCCGTCAGCTTTTGTTGTCATTTGTATGACAGTGACAATGAATGAAATAAAATTTTGAATATCGTGAATATCCACAGATATAAAAAAAGATGGTTGGTGGTTGGAGGCACAAGGGAGGCACCCTAGGAGGCACATTGGAGGTGGTGGCCCCTGGTGGCCATACACTATACTAGGTTGTTGTGGCCTATATCAGAAATGTTTCTGAAAAGTGCCACTGCCACTGCCACCGTCTCGTCGCGTCTCGTTGATGTTTGATGTGTCTTTTTATTGTCTATTCCCGATCATTCATTCATTTCATAGATTCATTAAAAATAATTAAAATTCATATTTCTTCCTAGAACTAGAACTTAGATATCGATTGTTGTTTTTTGAAGATTTCACAACTGTTTTGGAAATTGCAAGCAACTTGGAAGTTGAAATCATAAAATAAAAAGTAGAAAGACAACACATTTGAGAGTGATGTCAGTGAGAATAATATGAAAGTAACAGTAAAAAGTACGTCGGAAGTTACCATCATGTTTGTATAAATTTTAGCGGTTTTTCAGTGATTATAAATAATATTTGGTGTAGGTTGGACGGGGGTTGCGACCTGGCGCTGGGTAGCGAACGACGACAATTGCGGCATTTGTCGAATGCCCTTCGACAGCTGTTGTCCGGATTGCAAATTGCCGGGCGACGACTGCCCCTTGGTTTGGGGTGCATGCTCTCACTGCTTCCACATTCACTGTATCGTGAAGTGGCTCCACTCACAACCACAACAACAGTGCCCGATGTGCAGACAGGACTGGAAGTTCAACAATAAGTGAAAACATTATTTTTAATTGGGTTAGTGTTTTTTCCATTACTATGAATATTTTTACTGCATGTGAACAATTCTACGCCTTGTATTACATAGTGTACAATAATGGTTCTGGATCTACAAAAAACAATCTGTGATCTACAGAGGATCACATTTTAAGTCTGTCATGCAGATCTTTTTCTTTAGAAGAATGCCATCTTATGTTGGTTTTATTTATATTCTCATTGTAATTATGAAAAATAATTCTGTGAGCAATGACAAGTCAAGGTTACCTACAGAATACAACTCATTGATTCGTAACCTTGAGTGGAGTTTTTTACTTGCAATTTTCGGCAGAGGAGTTTAGTCTTGACAAAACATTAAATATTTTAATTTAAAACAAGCTGCACCCCGCAATGTCTCACAATGTTACTCGCCATGCATAAGTATATATTTGATGAACCCTTGGGGACACTGCACTTTTCTGGGACCAAAATTAGCATTTATCAATCAATCAATTTAGTGTTTATCTAGGTTATATTATAAGCTATGATTTCTATCCTGTTTCTAAATTTCACCCATATCCATTTTTCATCCATAGCCATTTGAGTGTGAAGGAGTAACAAACATACACTCATACACAAACTTTCCTCTTTATAATATCAGTGTGATCAATCTATCTGAACTTGTAAGCGCCTATTTATTATGAAGACTTACAGAAACTACATGAGCTCAAAAATCACATGATTTCTCAACAATGGGCCCATTTACACCCATTTTTGAATTGACAATATGATTCTATGGTGGCCACAAAAATAGCACATTTTTATTTATTGGGTATGTGTTATAAATACGCATTAAAAATTAACATTTTCAAGCTACCCGCGTAATTTGACGAAAACGCTGGACACTGTGGACCATATTGCTCTGGTCATGACATCATTTGGCTTAGCTGTGCCTAAAAAAATGTGCTGATATTGCTGATGACTTGATACTTTTTAGTTTACCTCAATAGCCGTATGACGTAATTACATTGCGTCTACTATATGATGGTGTTAAAAAGAGATTAAAATTTTGAATTGATATTATAATTATTATAAATTATATTTATTTTGTTATTTTATGAGCTAAAACTAACATTTTTCGACTGCTTTCTGCAGCTATATCTACCCCATTGGCAGTCTTCCACCTTGCAAGGATTTCTAATAGACAACCTAAGCCAGTGCATTTATATACTAAAACCTACTATGATAGAAGCACCATATTTTGGCCATTATTATCCTAAATTAGTATTTGTACCCTACCTACTGTCCTAATTACCATACTAGTATTATTCTTGTTATTTTATAATGTTTTATAGATGAATTACCGCATCTTTCGAAAGCTACTCGCGAACAATAGCTCTACCGTAACATTTTGATTACCGCGAAACAATAGGTCATGGAGTCAGTAACGACTTTCGAAATTGCAACGCAAACAATAGCGTCGCGTGTCCCGCGCTGCGGTAGCCGGAGTTTATTCACATAGTAAACAATCACTTCAGCATTACTGTGGGTCAAATCATTGCCGGTCAGCTTGCGAAGTGCATTCAGTTAACTGCAGTGATAAGTGCGGGTGGCGTTGCGGCGAGGTTTAGCATATGTGCGGGGGAGGTGGAGAGAGACGAGGCGCGACGCACCGGTGTGGCCGCCTGCCCGGCAAGTGCCGCCGCCGCGTCGCTGGCCAGCCAGCCAAGCCAGGCCAGTCAGTGAGAAGCGCGCGCTCGCCGGAACGCACGTCTCAGTAGTACACGCAAGGAGCGCCCGCGATCGCACCGCGCCGCGCCGGTCTAACGCGCTCCTTATACTATAACCCTTCTTATAGTATTGTTCGAGTGGCGGGTCGGTAGCCAGCATGCTGATGGTACAGAGTAACGCGCAACCCATGAAGAACAGCAAACTGAAAGGACCGCCTCCTGTGCCTCCGCGACCCAACCAGAGTGTGGTCGCGGAGGCCCTTGCAAAAACCAGGAAGGCCGTCGCCGATTCGAAGGCAAACTTCACCAAATCTAGGGCGTTCTCTAAACGCGAGTTGACCGTTACACCTAGAAGTAAAACTTTAGATAGAGCGAACTCTGCCAATCCAACTTTGATTTCGCCTAAACAGAACGGGTTGGCTCGCGTGAAATCTTTCATCAGAGATGTTATCAGCGACCGCAGTTCCTCGTCAGATGAAAGAAAGTCCAGCGGACAAAACTCCAGAAGGAGTTCTAGTGACAGCAACTCACTGCCGCCTCCGGGTACTACCAAAAGATCCAACGAATCTCTAAATTCCAAAGCGGTCAAAACTTGTAGGCAAATATTAGTGAGATCTCTGTCCACGTCAAACAAGTTAGACCAAGACGCTAAATGTAAAGTCACGAAATCTTCCAGTTTTGCGGAGAAGACGCTGCCATTACGGAAAGCGCCGCCGCCTCCACTATCACCAAAACCTAAGTTAAAACCAATAAAGCCCTTACCTGTACAGAAAAAAAATGTAGTGAATAACATTGAACATAGGACGAAAGTTGAGATAACTCCTTACGTTACACGTCAAGTGGAAGTGAGCCCTTACTCCTCACCTATCGACGCGAAACCACCGCAAAGTCCGCCACCTGAGGCGCCCTATGCTTCCGTTGAGGAAGTTCAAGAATTCGACGATCGATTACGGAATAGTCCTTCTAAGGAAGTCAACAAACCGCCGACCCCATTAACACCACCAACCCCACCAAGCCCATCAATCCCACCAAGCTCACCTGTCGTCCCTGCCAGCCCAAACCAAGATAAAATCACTAACGGCAACACAAACTCCTTGGAAAGAAAAACTTCAAGAGTCACCGAGCTATTGATATCTGAAATTCTCGCGAGTAGGAATAACAATAATAAAGACGAAGCAAACACTGTTATTGATAAAGGCAAAAGTACCGAGAATTTGTGCAACGGGGACGATTCAACCGAGAACTTCATGATGAAGGATATGAATAACCACGAGATGTTGATTTACGAACTGCAGACGATGCGGTCGCAGTCTAACGTGCCGGAAAACTTAGATTTAAAGGACTGTGAAGACATTAATGACCATGATTCAGAAGACTCTGAGCCGAATTATGCGATGTCGTCGGCCACCAGTGGGAATACAGACGACGACGGGTACGATCAGGCGTACGCTTACATAGTCGACGTTGACCTTAAATCTAGGTGAGTTTTTGCTAAAGCTCTCAGGTGTGTAAATAGCATAAATTTCATAAGAGCAAAGTGTTCGGGCTTGTCTCGCGAGATTAAAGTTTAAGTAGATTCCCTCGTAGCTGAAAGTGTTAGAAGGTCGTACTATTTTAAGACACAGACGGTTTTTTAATGTCAATTATTAATTTATTATAAGTTCTAAATATGAAAAGATACAAACTCAAGACACAAATGAGAAGCAAATACATAAAAGTAATTTTACAGCTTTTTATACACTGACAAAAACAGCATATTAGGAAAACTGTACAAAGACACAATAATTATGAGTAATGAATGCCTCCATGAAATAATTATATGTACATTGAATGCCGTCTTAATGCTATATAACGTTAGTGGCACACGTCGAAGGCAGGTGCTTAATTTTCAAACAGACAGAATCTAGATTGTCACCTTGGAATATTACTGGCTTCATTAAAGACCAGTTTGTTTTGTTTACGATCTCTGAGCATTAGTAAGGCAAATATAAAGAAAACAGTTCGATTATGTTATATTATAACTTAATTTTGTCTTGTCTGTATGACGCAGTAGAATGATTTGGCTCGAATCTATACTCTGCCAGTGTAGAACCATGTTATGTAAGGTACAGTTGTGGTACAGTGGCGTTCATGCATAAACAGGTAAACATATAAATAAACACTCAAAATAGGTAAACAAACCGGTAATCTTATTTCCACACATGAGTGATAATCGCTGCACAAACAATATAACGGATATAGTCGGCGAACAAAGAACTTATGAACGTTGCTGTTCCGATTTATTTAATTATGTTGGTACCAGAACACAAGCACGAATCTTGAATATTGCACGCAGCACATTTTTAATATAACTTGAGTGTCTGCAAGGTTCAGTTCTTTATCTCAAGAATTCATCAACTGGTAGGATGAGATCACAAAGGAACTCCCTGCGAAAATGTGAACCTAAGTATGTATGTATTCTTTGTCTGAACTTCAAAGAACGTGGAATTAGTTATCTGCCGATGTTAAGATTATCTCTTTGAAACACGCGCCCAGGGGCTTTCAACGCGCCTATCAGCCGGTTATCACTTATCTCTCTAAGTCAGGATACAGTATCCCTATCTACTTTCACTTACGAAGCTCTCAAACACTATTTCGCTTTCAAGAACGTGGGTAAAAGCACCCATATAACATACTTAGCGCTATGTATAATGTAGTTTTAGTGAAGCAAGTGATTGGAGTATGTGGATTTTTGTCGTGTTAAGCCAACGTGATATTTTTTTGAAGGACTTGGCATGCCCGACTTCACTGTTAGTTGGATGCATAAAAATCTCATACTTATGTATTCGCTGTAAGGACCTCAAGGCACACTTGAATCTCGTTTTTGAAATTGGTTTCGTTTTATAGATGACTTATATACATAGTTTAAGTCAATAATTAAGAAATAATAGTTTGTATCTCATGACTGTATTAGTAAGAAAATATTGACGAATTATTTATTAACTGTAAAGGCAAAAAACCATAATAACGTGTAATTATCATTTTCATTTACATTATTGACCTTATACCGCGCGGAGGGACAGAGAAAATTACCATAAAATAATATAATTTGAACATTTATTTACAATTTAAATTGAAAAATTTAAACTCACTACAGACTGTTGTAAACAATCTTGAGGTCTCTCAACTGATCTGTATCAATCGGAAACATACCCCAAGACGCTGCTAGCTGCATTTCCATATATTATGGGTATATAATTACGTTATATGGGAATGCTGATGCGCTGCGTCAGTAATATTGCTAACCCTTATTATATTACTTGTTCATATTTATAAACTATTAACATTTTTAGTCATAGGTTTTATTATGATATAACAGCCTGGAGGAAAAATCTAATTCAAGGATAACCTAAATTGGAATAGTACAAATATGGCAGTACTACAGCTCCAGCGCAGATGAGACATCGTTAAATACATTTTGTTACAATGTAAAGTTCCTATATTATGGAAACTATCCGTGCATACATTCGTCTAAATTAAAACTACTAATTATTTAATTCACTTGGTAGTCGTGTATAGATAGAAATATGCAATGGTGCGATCCATTGAGTTAGTCCGCAGTTTATTCCAGCTGCCTAAGACAGTGCTAGGTGCTTTTTCAAGTGTATCAGTTAGTCCGCAGTTTATCCCACCTACCTAAGACAGTGTTAGGCGCATATTCAAGTGTATCCTTTTCTACCAGGTTACGTAAGCAGTTCCGAGCGATCTCCACGATGTCACTGCACGGTATGCCGCCGCTGCCCAAAAGTCTGAGCGGATTCGCAGAAGGCGATCCCGAACCGGAGCCCCCTGTGTCTCCTGCCGATAAACCGCCCTCCGATCTCGACTCTCAGCTAATCTACTTGAAGAAGGAAATGGTAAGTTTGTGGTGCATTGCATCTAACCTCTTCGTGTGTGTGTGTGGTGTGAAATGGAGAGACACCATCGATCGTCAATTTCTAACCGACTTCGAAAATAAGTAGGAGGTTATCTTTTAAAACAAATTATATAGTAGTATAGGCTGTATGTATGTTCACCGATTTCTATCATGAAAGTGCACTGTTTCACCCATAATTTAGTCGAGGTCGTAAGAACCCTGCAGTCTATTGAAATTACTTATAGTTTGATCTGTAGGTTGTTACTAATTATTTATCTCCTCTAAACCTGTTTCATAGTTAGTTGTGTAGATTCCTTGTAAAAAAAGACAATGTGGTTACGCCTTTTCAAAAAGGTATGCTCTGTCCCGCTCCTATGAACGTAAAAGCCTATCTATCTTGCCCTCCTAAATTATTTCTATGTTCAATTATGATTGGTTTATTCAATAAAGCCAGACTACAAAACCGAACTTATTGCATGAGATATTAGATACATATGTTAGTTCCTCCCTGCCTTTCCATTTCACTTTGTTGTCAGGATGTGTACCTTGTATAGCATAATGAATTAATTATTTTATTATAGCTCAGTTTATAGCCAGCCTTACCTTAGAAGTTTATTATTTCATAAAATTTTACACCTCATAAAATTTATTAACGGAAAAAAGATCGCCAACCGCCGTCGTCGTGCCGGTTTGGCTTTCATTTCAAAATCTACACGTTTTTTGTATACGTCCATAATGATATTAAATAGTGATTATGTAGGTAGTGTATAGTTTTATAATATACCTACACACACAACACAACTAAGTTGTCAAAATAGGACACGATCTCTTCGTCTTCGTTTACCAATATATTGTGAAATTGGTGCTTCTCTAAATTCGTTCCATTTTCCTATTATAAATCTCTCGTCTGCTTTCTACGACACTCGTTAAACATTCCCATAAATAGTTATTGCATAAAAACTAAAGTCGTGGCAACTAAAATAGAATGACGCCCCCTTCCAAACATGGTAACTGGAAATACAATAATAGTAGCCACGAGCGCAATTCAAAAAACAGATGTTAATACATTTTAGCTTATCGTAAATAGGAAATCGGTAAGTTTACGTGGATCATTCCAGCACACGGCCGGAGAAAAACAAGATTGAACGACCCAATTCACTTTTCTATCTGCTACATGTTGTACCATTCGGAATTCGCCTTCGACACGTTTCGGCAATCCCATTTTATTACGCTACTTGTGTCTTATTGCGAACCGGATTCACATCACTCTGCCTACCTTAATATCCGGCTTGAAAGAAAAATTAAATTTTATAGTCATAACAAAAATATGAATACTGAACAATAGTAACTGTAGGAATGAAGTCGAGTTTTACTATCACAATAACAATTAGTAAACTCGTCATTTGTGCTATTAGCTAGATAAAAATACAGTTTAGTCTGTGTCACCATTGTTTTCGATAAAACTCGTTGCACCTTGCGGTAAAGATAATGATAGTCAACTATCTGAATGAGTAATTTACGAAACGATGAAAAAGAAAAATGCACCTTGAGACGTTAAAAATAAAGACTAAGAAGAGTGTTTATGTTTATCTGAGATATCGTATGACAATGATGCAAAAATGCGTGTAAGTAATAGCAATGCACTTACACGTAAAGGCCATTCCTTGTGGCGTGTATAATTGACACGACATTGCATTCTTTGTCGCACAGAGGCTCGCTTATGGAAATTCTTCCTTTATTATACGTCATATCCTTACGTATAGTGATGGCGAATGTGGTTACGTATCTAGAAGAAAAGTTACATAGGTTGCTAAGGTAGGTTAGATACTTATTTACGTTAGTGTGAACTGCTCTGTGGTCCTGTGCATCCGGCTTCTCGCGTTTCCTTTAACAAGATTATTACAATTTACATTTCTTTTACTTTTACCAATGTTTCGTAATGTTAGTGTTGTACTTTCTAAAGTTTTGTAATGAGCTTGTAACTTTTTCTGAAAACAAATTACTTTTTATTATGTTATACTATAAACTCTACACGGTGAACTTTATCATGTCGTTCTCAAGCTCTGTCAATATTAAATAGCGTTATTGTATTTTAGTTTTTATCGATATTATGCATATTCAGGAAAAAATATCTTCAGTGATCGCTCCCAAATAAATTTAATGTTCTCCTCTTACGCTTCAGCACACAATTTCTTAAGTCTCAAAGTGACAGGAATCGTATAATAACAAGTCGTAAATTTAATTATCTGGTGTTCACAGCCTTGAAGACCTTGTCATGATTTGCGTCCTACGCGATATGACTGTATTGGGTGTACCTACCAAGAGTTGATTGATTGTCATCTACTCCACTGACAGTGTTGAATGTCGAACTGTTTACAAACAAAACTATCCTTCTATAGACTGTTATCTTACATTGTACTTGTAGAAAGTCTGCTCACTAGTAGAAACAGTTGCAAGTTTAGGGACTTTTAATTTTCCAACAAGGCCTATAACTGTAGAGTTCTCATTGTGGATCGATCTTCAGCCTCCTACTGACCATCTAATCTAGAGAAACCACAGTATATCCCAATATGTTTGAGCGTTAAAACCTTTGAAACTATCATGGTTATCATAATCCCCTAGGACTAGATAGTGTATAACATTATTTATTTACTTATGTCTTAGATCGCGAGAAACAATTTCTGAACGTCTTTGTACCCGTTATAAATTAATTACACATGCAACCTATATAGCTTCAAATAAAGATTTTATGCAAATTCACGATTGAGTAACACTGTAATTTATAAATTGTTTAGTTGTTCGATATATTTTATCACGTAGATACAAACATCTCCATAATTGCATATTTATATAAATCCGGTTGGAATACTGCCTCTATGCATCGGTGTCGTAATCTTGTTTGCATTCATTGGATGGCGTTTAGCTTTTGCGTGGGTGATGGAATCCATGTTATCCACGCCACTTGGAGTCCCGTTCATCTTAGCCCTTAATCCTAACTAGAACTATTTTCTCCTACAAATACTTAGTAGTGAAGTTGTTGACTTCATGTCATAAGATTCTTGAAGGGCCTATGATTGATTATTACCATTAAATTCTCATCCTCCTTTTTGTTTGGTAGTTATGTTTCTCTAGCCATCTCACCAGTCCTTCGGACGAAGTCTAATCTTCCTTCTATTTATATTTATATGTAGTTATCATTAAACCTGACGTTTTCTATTTACAATTCTTATGAAAGCTCTTATCTGGACATCCAAAACGGGCTATGACCACTTTCTAACACACCTTCTTTGTACAAGAGCATCTTCCCACGCAATTGTTCTGTGAATAGACATGTTGCAAGTGCTTGAGATGATCAGATGTGATGCTTAACTGATTCTAGATGAACCAATAGCACTTTCTCAGGATCATATAAATACAGAGATTTTCTTTTTAATATCTGTTCTCACAGCAGAATAACTTTCATTCTGCCTGCACCATCATCAAAGTCTTATTTATTATTTTCATTTCGTTTCCTGACGAGAAAATGCTCCTAAACTATTACACCCATAATTAATCTGATTTGTACCAATTAAACTCCTGCCCCAGCGCTTGTAGAATGCGTTCTTAACAGCTCGATAGATAGGACGTTCGGAATAACCGCCCGCATTGTCTGTAATGTCACTGGGTCTATCACATCCGCGTTGGCAAACGTCGGTACCGGTAATAGCCCCCGGGTTACTGTTGTTACGCGATTGTCGGCTGACCATGTTAAGTCATCATTGATTGCCCGATGGTATTATCTTGTTGCGTTTGAGGCTTTATTCCTGAGCTTTCATCGTAGAAATCTTTAACAATAGCGAAAAAGTTTATATTCACTTGTGCGCTTGTCAATATATGTACATACAATATCAGCGCCAATCGGTATTATTAGACGCTTAATCTTAGCTAACGCTAAGCCATGGTGGCTTAGAAGAGTTCATTCCCATCACATGTGACGACAGATTCATTTCCAGTTACTAAAATTGAATCAAATTCTGTGATTATTTTTAACTGGGGGCTTTTAACGTTACTCGTCAAAAATCAATCTTCTCGCTTTCTGAACATCTCGTCACATTTGAGATGATATCTTCCATAGCAGATATTATAAGTAGACCATGACCAGGCTGGAGGCACGTGCTGGTATTTATAGCTGGAGCGACACCCGGGTGTCAGTTACGTCAGCGTCGTAGAATTAGTCAAAACTAATCCAATAAGAGTTACGACGAACTCCACCCAAACAAATGTGTCTGTCAAAGTAATTAAAAGTAATTGCTTTATTATCTTACCATCTTTAAAGTGATTGAGTAACTGAAGTATCTAATCTGTTGTCTACTATTGTTTTAACTGTTACTAAATATTTATCTCTCCAAACATTATAGTAGATAACTTTATAACCTAAATATCCAGCACTATTGGCTACCAGGTATCTTTTAATCTTTGGCAAACTAAACTAATCTGGTTTACTTTATTTATGTGTATGTTTTGCAGATGATAGTTTTGATTTGACGAAACTAGGTTTAGATCTTGGCACATTCATCTGGTTCTCGTAAACTTATAAAATAGATTTTACTATTTCATGAAACAGATTCTAAATTATAGTTGAGTACGAGAACATTTCACTTGCATGTTCTCGTTAATAAGTGCTGCTATATTAGATTCATTTTCCTGAAATATACTTTGGTCTTTTCTATGGAATCCATGAAGAACGTAAATTAATTAGTACGATCTTACAAACTGTTGCCAATCATCGATCGGTGCTCAAGTTAAAGTTACTCGATTATCTGATCAAACAAAATATGATACAGGAAAACGAGCTGCAAGGGGCGACAATTTGTTATATTATAACTATCACGTCGTCAACAAAACCCAGAGCTTTTGTAGTTGTTTGATGACGTTTGGCCGGATCTTTTACCGCGTCGACTATAAATAACGGAGTCGACGAGGCATTAACTAAAACAAGCTGTTCAAACTCATGTCCATTATAAAACGACACGCCTCGTTCGTCGGCGTTCACTTCTCTAGCCTACATTGTTTTTTATCAAACGGCTTCAGTGATGCTTTTCGTTTCACCTATTTGGGGGAAATTCTTCGCTTGCTTCACTTACTGTACTTTTATCTTTGTTCTAAAGTCTATTGTTTCAAGAATGAATGCTATAAGCCAGGCCGCTCGTACGTTTGGCCACTTATTGCAGTTACCTATCAGACATAGCAATCAAACACTTATGCGATCCAACATTTTATACTGTTTCACAATCAATATCGTTGGCCACAACTCGTATAGATTGAACCAAATTGGCTAATAGCCACATTGCTTTATACTGTGCATCATAAAAATACATGTCAACGGTCACAAATAGTTCTGAATGAAAGTCCATCGACCCGGGTGACATAACCGAACCGCATGCATACCTTGCTCATTGGATTACCTACTGACAAGTTAACTGGGCATCAATTACAAGTAGTATCCTTTTCAGACGTCGGAACTGTTTATAATTGGATTCCTGTATGTAGTACTCGCTGAGTCCTGAAAATGTTTATTAGATTACTCTTTTACTGTTGCGGAAACGTATGTTCGGTCAATAGTTTTGAGGGAATATGTGGCTTTGAAAGTTACAAAGTTAACGTGATTACTTATTTAATTTAAAAATCACATGCAACTTTTGTGTTGTAAGTTTTACACACGTTAGTAAATTGCGAAGATTGCATTTGCATGTATCGTAATAAGTTGTACTTCTAAAACTAGTATTACCTACCTGGGCCACTCTTGCTGTTGTTACACTGAATGAATAATTTGTTTATAGAGTTGCATCATTGCGCTATACGGTATCTTAAGTAAGCTTTCATGAATTTACTTGGGGGAGGCACTTCTTGAATGAATGCCAGATCTCCTTGTGATTAATTGTTGACTCTACAAAGGTTTGTAAAACTGTAAATCTTACTTCGCGCTAAGTGCTTGCTCGGCTTGACGAGGTCTTTACTGTAACTCTATGTCTGGAGGCTTGATTACACCTAAAATTTTGCTTAATTTATTTAAAACTGATTTAAATTAAAGTTCGTTTAATTATGTTTATAATCGAAAATTATCAGAGCAAAGTTTTTGCATTAAGTACTCAAATTTGTACGGTTACGTAAGTTGCGATAATTGTCCATCCGACAATTATCGCAACACGCTGTAACTGTCGACACTAGACAAACCTTATCTGGTTTAAAGTGTCGTAGAAATAAGATTAGAATAAGTTTTTATTAATAAAGAAATACAAATACTATGTCAATTCGATTTCAGTTTATAATTAAAAGCAATTTTAATGGTTCTAAAGAAAACTACATTATGGATAGTAAGGAAGTACTATTCGTGCAATTATTTTACCGTCAAAACATCGATGTTATACCTGACCTGCTACTGTTCGGGAGAGAAATCGTGAAAGTATATACAACTGGAATTGACATTTGGGTGGGCGTAATTCATTTTATATCGCAAATAGAAATGTCGAAGCAATCATAGTGTACCTGTCTTCTACTTAACATTTTAGAACTTGCTTTAGAACCAAGCCTGATTTCAATATTAATAGAGCTACGTTCTAATTTCTCTTAAGATTCTGTGTGCGTGATCACTGCATCATTAATTAGTATTTTTTCCGTGCTGCTAATGATACGATAGCGTCAGATTGTACGCCAATTGTCCAAAGCGCATGATCGATGACGTGCAACCGACACGCACCGCCCGCGCCGTCTCCGGATCAGCAATATACTTTCACGCGTATTCTCAAACAATTTCACCCACATTTGGATTTATTATTGTTATTTATGAGTATTTGGTGGCTTTCGTAAGAGATACGTCGAATTATTGCACGCACTATGCTGAAGGCAGCTCACGATTGAAACATTTTTAACTACATAAGTATTATAACTGAGAGCTATTTTTTTCCAGTGGCCCAAAATAACCCAATTTGGCATGCATTCAGTAATCATAATCTTATGTATGCATCAAAAGAATCAATTAAATGTCAAGGATAAATGAAAAAGTTAAAACCGGTCAACTTGCTGATCAGGTTAATTCATCTTGTCACTCGAAGATTCCTATTTTCTATCTGGGTTAATCGTATGGTTACATCCTACCTGTGGCTTATGGTGAAGTTTTCTCGTCCCTTGCATAACAATTTGGAAATAAGCTACCGCGCTTTTGTATACACAAATGTTCTATTTCGACATTCCTGGTACAGTCATAAGTGGTCATAAAAACTTTTAATTTAACTCTGCGTTGGTCTAACAATAGACATACATTAATTTATTTGATAATCAAAACTATCAGTTTGCTAAGAATAATTTAATGCAATTTCCATTCCCTTTCTGTGACCTTGCTTATACAATAAATTATTCTACTTTGTATCTAAATTGTTGTAATATTATGTCATAATGCCGCGGCGTGCGTACTGCATCATATTTTTATATCGTCGTCGGTAGTATTGCCTGTATTATTACGTAAAATTAAAGGGAATCGATTTACTATTCATTTATCTATTACAAGTGCTTGCCCGCGGCTTCGCACAGGTTTTTATTTCTATATGGTTAAAAAATGTATATAAGTGATAAAAGCTGTTATTATAAATATGTAATTGTAAATATGTGTTTTTTTCTATCTTGCTATGTTGACCGCCAAATTGTCACAAATTTTGTATTTTATTCTGGCTTGTTTGTTTTGTTTTTAAGTGTGTAATAAAATAATTATCTATCTATGTTTTATTGCAGGCCTACCTGTTGCAAAATTTCAGCGC
This sequence comes from Eupithecia abbreviata, assembly GCA_943735965.1. Lineage (NCBI taxonomy): Eukaryota > Metazoa > Arthropoda > Insecta > Lepidoptera > Geometridae > Eupithecia > Eupithecia abbreviata. Next base: position 6,347,331 of record OX030982.1, on the reverse strand, counting down.
GATCCGTTCAGTAGTTTTGGTGTGAAGAGGTAACAAATATCCTAGTTAGCATTTGTTATATTAGTGTGACTTTCTTCGATAAACTCTGCAAAACAGCACAAAGCAGCGAGAGTCATTATTGACGGAAAAACTCGATTAACCATTTCCCTTACCAGATTAGATTCATATTTGTTACCTCTATCGCAACGCAATATATCAACGTCGTTATGCACGGAAACATTTAGCCAAGCCTTCCCTAATGGCCCATTCAAGTCTTCTCTTTCATAGACGCTTGCTCAACGTGACTCACGACTTCGTAGCATAGGCTTCACAGAAATATACGCTTACTATCCAAACTAATCGACTACTAGTCTTACCTAGCACTGAACGGCTTGTCTCTACCATGTTGAATACCAACTTACGAACTTTATATAACCTAAACTTCTGTAGGTGGTAACACTATTTCGATCCAGATTTCTAGGACTTGGTAACGTGAATCTTAGTGTTATTGTTTTTGAAATTACCGCGAAGGCTTGTTACTATACGCTCGGCTTTGTTTTGGCTTGCATTTCTGTAAAATGCTTTCTACAGCAATCATTATTCCAATGTGGTTCGAGACCTTTTGTCGGCGACTAGTGTAAAAACACAATTGCATGTCGGCACGGTCGGTGTAAGTAGGGTCATGTGAAAGTTTTAAACGGATGTCAACAGTTCATGCCGTTCAAAATTCGCTTTTACATTCGAGTCACTTGATAACGTACCAGCTTTAATGGAACCAGGTCAAGAAGACGGTTGCTTACCTACAGGAAATATTGTCGGTATCAAAGAACTACGAGTAGGGTCTCTGAGTCGGTACATTGTTTTTCCAAAGGAATTTGTTGGCTGCGCAATTAAGGCACTTCATAAATAAATACTTATCATGCGACGTGTAGGTCCAAACACGGCTATATCACAGATTAGATTATGTACCATTGATTTTATTGCGTAAGCTTTGTTATTTAATTATTTATGGAAATATTGGAAGTCCTGATCGCTGAATAATAGTAAGATTGCCATTTTTTTTGGTTTTAAAAATTGTATCGTACGTAACTTTTATCAGGAAATACTACTTTTTCAAAACCCCTTAGACTAGAATAGTGGACTTAATAAGGCATCGTGAGAAGGCTATTGTTTGTGTTCCGTCATAGCGTTCACCAGAGCGCAACCGAAGGCCTCAAGACCCAAGGCGATTAACTCAGTAGTGATAAATTATAGTTTTACAGAGAGAACATGCTACAAAAACTTATCAAAATAATTGGGAGCTAAATACCCGAGAGTAACTGTAGGAAGCTATTATATGCTCTTTTCCTCAACGCTGATTCTACCCATGATACCGAACCGACCTTCAGATGACTGTGGCGCATTGTTCCATGCCATAGCCGCAGTGAAAACTCGTTTCGTTTCAAGTTTCTTACATTCATCTCCTGAGCGGCGTTGGTTTAAAGTAAAGTAGACTACGTCGATCGTGCCCGGAAAACTTGAATGGATTTTTGAACGTGTATTTGCATATCATTTTGGATAACTAGCGTTCTTTGCTTACGAATGCACTTGCTCAAGTCTTTTAAGTATAGACATGAAGAGTCGTCGAACATGTTTATATTAATTGTTCGTATATTGAATCTTATTCGGTATGTATAAGAAATCTAACTTGATTCTGGTCAAAACAATAATCAAAAAGGTGTTTAGATGTTGAACATCTCCGGCCACTGGCTGTGTTCGTATAAGGATGTGGTCACAGTGCCGGGTGTTAAGCGGCATTTATCCGACACATAAACTGAGTCATTCCCGACCTTTACAGCATCTAAATTCGCTTCTCAGCCAACGACCGGACTCCACAAGATGCAATTAATAATTTAACTGACTTTTTGGACCGCTTATCGCTTTTGCATCATCAGTTTCAATTGTTCCACGTTTTCAAGGTTATGTTATGAGTTATAACTTATAACCAAAATAATATGATGGGTGCTTATTTGTTTTCGTGAGAGCAACATTTATAAATGGACATTTATCAAAATCAATATTGTATGGTGTTTGACATGAAATTGATTGACCTCGTTTGAAGGTTACGATATTTGAACGAAATGTTAATTGCTTAGCTATGCTGCCAAGGTGATTTGGACAGAAATATTAACGTAGGTCCGTACGTTCAAGTAAACCATACATTGATAATTCTATCTTTATAGCTATTCAGGTATAAAGATAGATATTTGGCGTATAGAAACATTCGACTGATCATCACGAGTAACCATTTAATAATAGCTTACAGAATCTAAATTATATAATTTGATTGTTTTGAAAAAACTACGAACCTACTTCAAATTACTTAGTTTTTCGTGGCAAATACTTATGCCTCGAAAAAATTTTTTTTTATTGGGATCACCTCGAGACATATCCATTTTCCATACAATAGCGAAATAAATTTTTGACGAAAAAAAATAATAATTATACAACCAAACATAGAAACACCTCTTTTGTTTTTCGTCGCTTAGTAAAAGGGTGGTCACTTTCTTTCTTACAGCCAGCAGATATAATATTAAATGGACGTCGACACTCCTTGTGCCACTTTACAGAGGTCGAGCCAAACTCACGCGTCGAGCCAAATCGGACTCGCGCTTAGAATATCAAGTGATATCATGTGGCTTACGTGTACCTAATGCACGTCAACTTCTTTCATCTCTGACCTTTTCAAATCTTCTTTTTTTCTCCATTCGCAAGGTACTAGAGATCTAGTCGAGATAACGGTAATCATTTTTAACATTATTTATTGAAGATGGAACTGAATTCGACAAGTAGGTAGGTACCTACTTCTGTTTAAAATTCAACAGCATCAAGCATGAGAGTTATTATTAGGTTATGTACTGCGGGATGACTGGGGAATCCTTTATCTTTTTGCAGCTATTTAAAACATCGAGCATCGTTATCCTTTTATGTGGTAACGTATAACCTAAGTACATCATTTTGTTTGTGTTGCCCATAGATTATGAAACAATTTGTTACTCATTCTAAATCAGTAACTCTGTTGTTGACACATATTTTCAAATAGTATCCATTGTTTCAACTCAAACACCTCGCGGCACCAGATTGTCTGTCATTTACCTTCTAACTATGGATGGATCGTGTCGTATGTAATATGTACTAAAATTTTATTACAAGTGCGTGACTAAAATTATTATTTAGTTTTTGTCACTTTCATTGACCTTATCAGCTATCGGTGAAATCATCCCCTGACAACAGTTGAAATTAAATAGAAGTCCCCACTTCGGTCAATGACTCCATGGGTTCAATTTCTGATATTCATTCGTGTGGGAAGCCGTTTTTATACGACTATGAACTGGCCACCAGGTTGACTACTAGCTTCCATTATATTTCTTTGTTAACTGCTGCTGTTTAAAGTTTATCATGTACGATCAACCCACGCAGTTTTTAATCACTTCTGTCTTTAAAACAGTACGTTGAACTGACTACCCACCCATGCAAATAATCGTCTTTGTTTCTTAATATTTAGCGATTATGAAACACTTGTTTCTGCCTATGTTTGATTCCAGCTTAGGGCTTATCAAGAAGTAACAAACATCCATACATTCAAACTTCCGCATTTATAATATTAGTTTGATTACTATTTCGTTTTGTTATTTATGCCTGCTGCAGGTGCATTACCATAATTACCGAGCTCTCAGTAATAACAAAAATAGCAAGTTGATTCATAAATGCGAGCATAATATGGACCGCTGCGCTCATCAATCGGAAAAGCCAAAAGGCATATTGCATCCTAAAAGCGATAAGTACATTATTTATGTTTATGTACGTACGTGAATTACTTCATTACATACATACCTAACGTACGAGGTCTGCGTTTTTAACCTTCAACTGTAAATTTTTCCTAAACTTAGACTGCAAGCAATACACAGTAGAGATTTATATCTAATAAGAAGGTAGGTACTAATTAAAAAATATCACATGATAAAAACAAAAATCTATCCTCATTCGAAATATCAAGTTTGTTTCATTACCATTTTTTGTTTGGACGATCCCACGAGCTTGTGCAAATCTGATGGATGATTCACGGTCAGCCATATTTGTTTACAACAACCTCGTGCGCGATATGATTCAACAAGCTGCTTCTGATATATTTATTTAGAAACATCAACATTAACGAACAGGCATATTCTTAGAAAGATTTGCCCGTGCTGTTTTGTTTAAGGCCTAAGTTTAATTGGCGAAAGCTGGAAGCGGTGATTCAATCTATGAGCCATATGATTTTATGTATGTTGGTATGTACCTAATATTAAACATAATATTGATCTGGAGTTAGAGTCAGTATTATGTTGGCTATTGGTTTAACTTTACTTTTACTTTATACATATATAAATTAATAGTACACAATGTATATATTTACGAGTTTCTTAACAATATGCCATCAGAAAAGAAACAGGTGAAAGTACAAACTGAATAGCCTCTATATTGAAACTTGTTTCCTTAGTACGCAAAGTTAATTGAGATTTTATCCACGTGCGAAATCTCGTGCCTTAGCTAGTCAAGCTTGCTTTACCCAGGGATAAAAATGTAACCATTAAAATTAATTTATATTCTATTCATAACATACATACTTTCAGTGTTTATGAAACTAGATACCGTGATAATCAGATGTGAACATAAATATGAAAAGTCCCTTGAAGATATAGAGCTAGAGCCATTAGGTAGAGCAAATAAAAGGGTAATTTAGTACGGTACTACTAAATTATTTATTTATTTTATTTATGTATTAATATAAATACATAAATAAAAACTAAAAAAAAGAACGAAATTCTTTGAATCGCTCAACGGCAGTTGTTCTTAATTATTTTCAGTTTTTGTGCAATTTACTTCCAATGATCAATGCACCTGCTCTATAGCTATAGCATAATTACCTCTCTGTACTTGTTTAGATATGTTTACAAATTGGACGAGCAGCTGTTGTTAATTGCTCGGGCACGCATTTGAACTGCAGTTACTCTGTATTACTCCTAACAATGCATTGTGTAGCTTGCATGCTCTCCTTTAAAACGTTGTTCTAGGAAACATTCCTTGAAAGGGCTATATCAATGCGCAGTCATCGCCGTCAATCATTATTAGGCAGCAAAGGGACTTTTGTGTGACTTTGTTTTACAGAACCCGGACCCTTATATTTGCCATGTGTGGCCATTATGATATCATGTGCGCCTGTATTGTCCCAAGGGCCGAACTCTGCTAACCAATCGCTTTACAATTATAATATCGTCGCAGAATCCTTCATAGAAGAAATACACTCTAGCTAGATAGTGCGTGAGGTGCAGGTGTGGAACAGCACGGAGAGATCGATAGAATGGTTTCAACCTTTTGTCACGCCTCCCTCTAATTGTAGTTTCTTTCATCAAAGGAAAAATGACAAAATATGTCACTTGGTGACGATACCATTGTTGAGGCGACGCAATTAATTAAGTGGTTTTAGTATCGTATTATTTGGCCCCAATTCCTCCGTTCAAAATCAAGACATGTTCACTGGTGCTGAACTGTTATTTTGACCGTATCAACGTACAGTGAGTGAGTGTGCTATATAGAACCGATAGCCATAGCCGGATTGACACATGGACAAGTGTACAAATATGGTAGAGATTGGCTTAGAACAGCCGTGGGTTAACCGGTAATTTTTTTGTGTACCTTCGCGTAATAACTGTTTCTAATGGTACACCGTACTTTGGCATGCCCGCAAGCCCTTTTGTGTCGTGGGTAAATGTGTCTAACGGCTCCAAACACACCCATTAGTAGTTAAGATTGTGTACGGTCACATTCTTTCAACTACACGGTATTCTACTTTGTGTCACACATAGCTTGCAATAGCGTAGATACCTACCGTACCGATTTATCAGAGAAAATTTATGAGAGTTCAGATTCTTAAAATTATTAGGTTTCGAAACCTGTTTACCGTGTACCTACTCTCCCCTAGCGATTCCAACGTATTATATTACCTATAATTTTCTTATCGGCTCAGAATCGAGCCTCGCCCACTAAATAAAATGCTACCAACCGAGTAACGTAAGTAGTAATGCCTTCTTCCGGCCCTTAGCCTTATTAACATATCTCGAAATCTCCAGAGACCTATTGAATTCAAATTATGAAGGGGACAAGACAAGACACATGGTGGGTGTAGGCGCCAGGCTTTGCTTGGGAATTGACATAAATTTAACTGTAACCACATCCGTTAAATATACATAGCTTGAATAGAAAACTAGTGGGCAATCATATATTAACAAACTCTTCTACAAATTCCCATCGGTATCGCCCACGATATTTGTACTCATGCACAAAAAGATTATTCATAACTTGTGTTTAAGTGAAACTACAAGTCCTATAATACCAATAAAATAACTCTCCTGGTATTTTGTAACCTGACAAAACCAGTATCAGCTTATATTATCTGATTTCTATTAAATCTATCGGCTACCATTATAGCCTAGTTACATAAAGCAGTTGTGGTATGAAATCAACACAGGCGCCACCGGAAGATTACTTGTTACTTCGCAACGACATAAATCTGCGTGAGACAATACGTTTCTCTAGACTAGATCCATTTCATTTCCTTATTTCCCGACAGACTCTAGCCGTCCATTTTTATCGGAACCTTAGACCAACGTTACTCGCTTAAAATCGATCGTTTTGTGTTGGCGCGAAATTCAACTTTCTTGTGGATTTTAATTTTTCTGCTTTCTATAAGGCATAAAACTAGCGGAAAAGTAGTTTGCCGCATATCTTAACCCATTTTCTATTAACTTATGAAAAAACCTGAATTTGGTTAGGTGTTGTATAATTGAGCATTTGGGAAAACGAAGATTTTGGGCTAATAAATCAACATACATATTCCCAAATGCTTCCTAAATTAATCGAAGTTTGTTTTATCATGTGTTCATTAAAAATGGCTTGAGATTTGCGGTAAATTACTTTTCAGTTAGCTTTATTCCTTGTAGAACGCAGATAAAATTAAGAAACACAAAAATAACGCGCCAACACGAAATGTATGCCAGTGTACATATGTATTGTTAGAATCAAAAATTTACGATCGCTCAGGCGTGTTTTAGAATTTTTTGAAAACAAAAGCCCTTCCTAGTTCATTTATGTAAACTAACGCAAAGGGCTTGCTTCAAACCACTAACCGGATGTTATTTCTGTGGGCTTGTGGAAGTCTTTACAAATTAGTTTTAAAGGGTGAGTGTTCGTTTCGTTTCGGCACTGTAAAACGACTTGTTTTACTTTAATACTCTCACTGACTGAACTTCATATTCACTTAGAAATATGTAGTACCAATAAAAAGAAAATTCCTATTCAAGGCACTGTTTTTGGACATGGGTTTTAACATTAGATTCTGAGAAATGGGAAAATATTCTGACGTTCGTTACCAGCGTTGGGCAGCGATCCAGCGTATAAAAAGCTCCTGAAATCTGAAACTAAGACCTTAAAACTTTTGACTGAATGTTGTAAAATCTTTATATCTGCATATTTCGAAATAAGCTTGACTTGCCAAGTTGCCATTGGTGTAGAACTCTAACCCAACAGGCTAGTTGTTGTGCGTCTATAGTGTTCCAACTATAGACGCATTGGTAGGTACACAATGCGCCGGACGTGCGATGCACTTACAGGAGTTTCCTTTGAACTAGCTGTTGTTACAACCAGTTGCTGAAGCCGCTGACGCTTTTGATTACGTTCCAGGAAACTTTCTACTTTCACAGCTTTTGTATTTTCAAACATCTCTATTTGAACGTTAAAGCATTTCTTTGAAGTGTCAATAAATAAAACATCAGATAATGTGATTATTAAAACGAATTGTTCAAAGCTTTTCTAGTCTGTAGTTGGGCTTGTAAATGACTTGTTAGTGCGTTATTTTTTTTTACGCGTATCTATTGCATGTGGCAATCTCATCACTGGCTTCTCTTTTTCGTTGTCTGGGACTCTATTAGCACGAAACATCGAAACAGATAATGCTATTTTGATCATTCATCAAAATAATCGCCTGTACTCCCGAGTTTTTATATTTTAGAGCTATATTTAGCAAGAATCTGCGCCCCCTTATTTTACGAAAAAAATACCAAAAAGAGCAAAGGCAGAGTCCGGTTTTTTCTATATTGCCTGTTCCTGAAATTGAAAGTCTTCAGAATAGAACTTACCACGTTGCCACTTTCCGCACTAATGAAAAATGCTGACCAAGTCTACATTTCCGGGGTGTGTCTAATCTACCCAATTCAATTATACGGTAGTGACCAGCGACCCCTATGTTATAAAAGTATGATGGTCGGAAGGACTCTATAAGTTAAATATTAAATTAGACAAAGTACCTACTCGTTTTTAATGGATGACTTACGAACACGCTAAGTTCTTATGATATTGAGTTCCTTACGCAATTGCTCCGCATTGTTAGATAAATCTAGAATGTAGCATAATATTTTTTTTTTTTGTTTTTCCCGCCAACACAATAATATTTACGAGTTCTTTGCATTCTTGGAATAGCCGACCTTCTGCTTGTTAGCCGCGTACCTACAGATGTATATTAAACAAACCATTTGGTACATTAGTAAAAGATATTGGTTTATCCATTATTTCAATCACTGTCATCTTGACAAGATGTTTTTATCTAGCCCCACTGTAAGCAGAGTTTGTGTTATGGGTACTAGATAACTGATATACATATTACAATACATTACATAGATAGATATTCTTTATTATACATAGAAAACGACCAGAACACCCGAAACAAATATCTGCAGATCGTACACACATTTGTTCTGAGGCGGGAATCGAACCCGCAACCTCCTGCGTCGCAGGCGGACCTTCGCCCACCGCGCCACATCGGTCGTCAATGATGTTCAATCATAGCTCACAGTAAAAAATGAGCAAAGGACTAAAAACATTCGCATTTTTATTTATTATACACTAGCTGCGCCCCGCGGTTTCACCCGCGTGGTGATAGATATTTTGGAAAATTTATTCAATATCTTTATAAATTGTAGCCTATGTGTTATTCTGATGTAGCGCTAGATTATTGTAAAGTTTCATTAAAATCCATTCAATACTTTTTACCTGAAAGACAAAGACATAACAAACATCCATCCATTCATACTTACAAACTTTCGCGTTTATAATATTAGTAGGATTTTGTCTGACATCGTACTGAAGTTTACTTTAAATTGCATGCCGTTGTGTGCGGTCGTCACCACCAATCCGAATACAAAGTGACTGTATTGGGTCCAAGCGTTCAAGTAGTTGTGGCACGATAAAATCAATTGATTTCAGTGTCCTAGATGTTCTAGCTTTACTCGGATTTAGAATTAAAAATACTTTAAGTCAACAAAGATATTTATGAACGATAAATTAACATTAATATCACTAAAAAGTTAAAAGACAAACTTCAACAACGGATAATCACACAAGTGAAACGAAAAATGTTTAAATTTAAATTCGAAAACGAACGAAAGATCAATAAAAATATGAATGAAAGCTTTCAAATCCAAAATTTGTTTAAGTTTCTGTGCTTTGCTTTGCTTTGATGATAGCAATATCGTTAACACTTTGACTGCGAACTTTTTTTTTTACCTAAAAAAATCGTGCTGCCGCTCTACACAGCGGTTGTGTTGCGCCGCACATGCGTTTCGTTCGAAAAATATTACAGCTCTGCTGAGTCACAAAGATCTGTATTTTCTCAGCCGCTGCGCTAGTGTGCATTTACGCATATTAGTCACTTGTAGAAAACTCATACCGTGCGTTTTCAGCACTCAAAGTGTTAAATATTTTCCACCCATATTCCTTGGGTTTTGTAACCCCTTTGTATACAAAAAATATTAGGGTTTTTGAATCGGAGTATAGTTAGCTACTACCATTTGGGACTCTGTTCGCTCATATGGCTGTTTCTCATGGGACTATTGTAAATTGTTGACGCAACCTGACTTGAATCCTGAAAACGTATTGCATCATTCGTTCAGGCAGGCAGGATGTCTGCAAGCGGTCCTTATCGAGAGCATTTCACATTGTATATAACATTCATATTCGAGTAGGTATTTATCTTCAGTGAGGGATGAGAATCAAGCATTAACTATTGTACACATTAACTCTCATTAACTAGTATACATTAACCTAACAGTAACCTGTAATGATCATCATCATCATCATCATCAGCCTATATTAGTCCACTGCTGGACATAGGCCTCCCCCAATGAGCGCCATAGCGCCCTGTCTTCAGCTTGACGCATCCAGCATCTACCTGCAGTCTTTCGCAGGTCGTCATCCCACCTGGTCGGAGGGCGTCCTACACTACGTTTACCGAGTCGTGGTCTCCACTCAAGAACACGTTTGCCCCATCGGCCGTCGGTTCTTCGCGAGATATGGCCGGCCCACTGCCACTTCAGCTTGCTAATTCTTTGAACTTGCTAATTCTTTAACCTGTAATGATAGTTGTCGGTAATTGTGTATAAACTGATTCGACAAATGATTTTGATTAGAAATTAGAAATACCTACAGTCCGTTGTTGTTGTTGTTGTTAAAACGCTACCGGCTGCAAGCTGAACCCGCACCTGTCCGCACCGCAGGAGCCGCAGTCAATCGCATTTTTGCATCTTAATATGCAACATCGCTCACCTATCCGCGCCGAACGCGTCGCATTTCCGTAAAATCGAGTGCGGCGTATTTTGTTTATTTCCTTGTAAGGGTTTCATCTTAACTAGTTTAGAAGCAATTTAAATGAGTTGTAAATGTATCTCTGCGCAAATATGTAGTTTCTCTAAATTTCCCCTCTGGTTGTGATTGTGTCATTACAAGTGATGGTAATTAATCGGATGCAAGAATACGTTTGCTGTCTCCATCCGAGCGTGGTGTCCACTTTCCCTCTTTTCCCGAACATTCTTTAGAGGAATCTGAACAATGATAATTTTGCCGCCACACGATTGATTGCTTCTTCATCTTGAGCATTACGTGATGTTGAGAGGATTTAATTAATCTGTTGTGCATATCACTTTCGTCTCAATGATCTGATGCGTCAATTTCATGTTATTCATAAAACTTAATTGAGATACTCGCACTACGTCAAAATTAAATACGACTTTTTGATGAACAACAAACTTTACGCAGTCCTCTCCCAAAACCACTTAAATATTCGTTGATCCTGCCAAATTCCTACTTGAGAAGACAAATTGGAATCGAACGAATCCTACCGATATTCATTAAAACGAGTTCCTAACAAATAAAAAACTTGGGTTCTAGTTTCTACTTGTTCTGGTTTGGATTCTAATAATAAGATTCCGACCACATGCATGCAGCAGCCGCTCCAGTTCCTAGGCAAACATATCGACCTACATTGGTTTTAGAAGTCGCGAATGTGATCTGGACTGAAAGTAAATATAAATTATCTGTCTTAGTCGGCCCACATCGCGTCGTGATCGGACGGCATTCCTCGATAACGCAATCGACCAGAACTACTTGCGGAAGGCCATTGGATATGACGACTGCGCCTATAGCGGTATCGCTGCAAATGTCCTCTGCAAATCCGTAAAACCTACTTTATTGTAGACCTTTCCTGTATTGCCCTCGGTTGCCTCGTAAAAAGGGCAATAACGGTTCTATCAAAAATAACAACATGGGCGTCCTCTCATTCCCGTGATTTTATTGCTAAATATTCAAGAAGAAGAGTATTAGTGAGCCAGATAGGTCAATTTAACCTAAGTAACAGAAATATAGTACCTAATTATTAGAATGACTGTATTGCGCTTTGAATGTAGCTAATTAATGTATCTAAACTCACATCGGCATCTAATTCGGGTAGAGCTAATAAAATATTAAAGTCGCTTCCCGCTGTCTGTCTGTCCTTATGTATGCTTAGATCTTTAAAACTACGATTTTGATGCGGTTTTTTTAATAGCACGCGGGTGAAGCCGCGGGGCGCACCTAGTATTTTATAATCAAAGCAGAAGCTTTGCATACACGATAGTCTAAACAGCCAGCTAACATTTTGTTTCTTTTTCTTTCAGGCAAGCCTCCGTCAACTAGACCTGTCGCTGCTCTCAGAGCTGTGGTCTCTTAGCGAGGCCATGGCATCGTGGCGACGGCAGCTGGAGCGCGGGCCTCGCCTCCGCCCCGCGCCGCCGCCGCCGCCGCCGCCTCCGCCACACTATCTAAGGACATAGCGCAAGAAGAAGTGAACTACGCACACTTGGACATAACAAGAAATTGTGAAGTGAAACCGAGAAGATGGTTTTTAGGCGCAGAATTAGTGTAGTGAAAAACATTTCTATGGTTAAGTTAATGTGAAAGAGTTCATTGTATTGGTTTAAAAATATAGGAATGTGTGAAGACTACCAATGTGGAAGTGGGACGTAGGTTTATGGCGAAAACCAAAGCTTTTGATGGTGTAATGTAATGAGCGACTGCATTGTGAATAAAAGCACTTATTTTAATAATATCTTAGTAAAGAAATAATTGTAGAAAAGTATCGTTAGAGTTTAATATCAAATCTCTTTGGTTTACAGACGAAAAATAACCACTGTAAATTTTAAAACTAAAAGTACCTACTGTATAAAATAAACCCTACATGTACATAAAGAAGACAATTAAGGAAATATTCTTAAAGTAGAACATTTTACTTTTAAACCACTTTCATTGCCATCTAGATTATATTATTGTACCTATAGATATTAACTTAATAAGTTCTAATTGTTCTTTATTGTATCATTACATTATAAAACAATGTTTGATTAATCTCACAGCGATTGTCTGGCTGGACGCAAGCATTTTGCATTTTCTTCTGTACATTTAAAGACAGCCTTCACACTGTAGTCGGTAGAGTAGAATTTCGTAAAAAATCCAGCATTTTTGCTCATGTGAAGCAAAGGCTTTTCTTTGTTCAAACGAGGCTCAAATCTTTAGCCTCTTTCCTTAAGTCAAAATTAGTTTCTCTACTTACCAATCGGATTACACAAAGTATTTTCGATGTGAAAAAATTTACCTAAAGCTTATGTTATTTTTATTTTCGGCAACCAAAACTTATGTTGTTGAAGAAAAAAGTAACATAAAAATTATATTAATCTCAAATCATTATGTACCTATCTGTCAAATTGTATGGGCTGTATAAATTAGGTAGTGATGAGTTTCATAGGAAAACGCGATAGGGGCGCTATGGCGCTCATTGGGAGGCCTATGTCCAGCTGCGGACTTATATAGGCTGATGATGATGAAATTAAGTAACAAAGCGTAACATAGTTTTTGGTTTCAGTAAATAAATGTGAAAGCTAAATGTCTTTATTTTTTATATCTTGGTAGCTTGGTACTTTTCCTTATATTTATGGTCTAAAGATACTATCTGTAAGAGAACACTCTGTCACAGGCAAGAATTAAGGTGAATGAGTTACCTACTTACGCTCCACTGAGAAGACATTATAATTTGAAATTACTTTGAGAAATTATTTGAATTTAACGCGACTTGACAAACGAACTACACATCATAAGGGTAGGTATACCCATGATTACATCATGGGTATAATTGTGACGTGTTCTTCAGTGGCGACCGCGACTCGGCAAACGTAGTATAGGATCAATCCGGCAGGATGACGACCTGCGAAAGATTTCGGGCAGATGCTGGATACGTCAAGCTGAAGACAGGGCGCTATGGCGCTCATTGGCGGAGGCCTATGTCCAGGACTAACTAAGGCTGATGATGATGATGGGTATACTGACAGAGATTTAAGATGCGCAGAACTGGAAAAATTGGTGGGCGGCTACCTTCTGGACAGTCGTGTCGGTTATTCATACATTTTTATTTCAGATCATGAAAGACAAAGTTATACCTATCTCTTTAGCCTGCTGTTTTTTCGACGAATATGGATATAAAGAACGGTAAAAATGCTCAATTGCCGGGCATTTGTGTGAATAATCATCGTGTAAGTAACACGATGATTATTCACTGTTCATTTTTCTCTCGCTCAATCTCATGTGAAATCTATTTGCCCGTAATTTTGTTTATTTAAGACAATAAGAACGTAGTATAGAATTGTATAAATAAATTTCCTCATTTTATAAATAAATAACGCTGGACAATTCACACAACATTATCTAGCCACATGGTAAGCAGAGCTTGTGTAGTGGGTAAAATTATACATTACATAGATATTTTATTATACATAGAAAACGAACAGAACACCCGTAACAAATATCTGCAGATCGTACACACAATTGTTCCGAGGCGGGAATCGAACCCGCAACCTCCTGCGTCGCAGGCGGAGCTTCGCACACCGCGCCACATCGGTCGTCATAATAATTATGTTAGGTCGCTCGGACGGACATACATTTTAACATGTTTCATCTCATTTTCGCAATATTATTATTTTAGGAGCATAGGCTTCTCGGTCTACGGAATAAACAAACTGAACCTCAATTTAAACATTATACAAAATAAAAAAGCCATTTATTTCCTACAAATTACCTACTTTACATTGTTTAGAGTTTTAAACTTGTTGTTTATGATTTATAATTAAAATAAAAGGATATTAATTTCTTAAATAAATAGAGCAAAGTTTAGAACAAGCTTTACAATTAAGCTAAATGCAGGCATTGCAAACAATCTACAGGTAGCTAAATTGATCCATATCAATACTAGTCGGAAGCATCCCCGTTTCATTCGTAAAATTGCGCAATCTGAACTGAAACCTTAGAGAATTAAAAAGACTGAAACGGACATTCGGAGAATTGTGTCAAACCAGATGCAGAGCCGTAAATAGAAGAAGTTGAAGTGTATCATCGGTCTCGTTTATATTGCCAGTACGCACAATTTTTTCCTTATTTCAGGTAAAAGTACTGAGAAGAGACTCGTAGTGCGAGGCGCGAGGGTGTGATCTGATGAGGTTATGACCGCTGAAAACCCTACCAAAGCTTTCTTGTTGGATTGCACTGTCTTTGGCAAGTGAAGAAAATTAAACAATAACAGCGATAAAGACGTATGGCAGTTGAGAATATTTGTGGAAATTAAAGGTGACAATAAACCCTTTTTTATTAGCAAACACAACAACTCTTTAGGCCGGCAGACTGAAACACCAGTAAAAGTGAAGAAACTCATACCTAGCAAACTTAATAAGCGAGCAGAGCAAGCGCCATAAGTTTTATATTGAATAAAATAACTATTTTATTTTATTTACATATCAGAGTTTTTTAAATTAGACTGACCCTTTGACCAGTTAGTATTCATCTATGCTTGTATTCTCATTGATTGGATTGATTACGTACAATACGGGTAATTTTTCCTTATGTTCTAGCAACACAGGATTCCGCAAACAAATCACTGACAGAAATAATTTTATTTTCGGATTGCTTTAGAACTTTTATCAAAACACCAGGAAATAACCCATGTCCGTTGCATCAGTAGAGACCAGTATATTCCCAAAGGAAGAGAAACCACCGTCGAAGATACCTGATTCTGTTAGGGTAAAAAACCCATACTTATGTTTTTCAACATTACAAACTAGGTACCAATAATGTCCAACATAATAACAACTTCTGTCTTCTCTTTTAACCTTTGCTTACCTAGCTGTACTAGAATCTTGAAATGAAATACCTATTTAAATCCATTAGGTAACCTTTACATAGAAAGTTGAGTTTATGCTTTCCTTGATTTTCCAAATTAAACAGGCTGTAAATTTTAAGTACAAATCTCTATTTTAAAGTAACTGTGTATTTCAGAAAATTATAGCTATGGAAAAAGAAATGGATAACAGTACCAGAAAATCGAGGATTGATCTCAGTGCTTTACCAACTCGCCAATACCTGGACCAGACAGTAGTGCCCATACTTCTGCAGGGTTTGTCAGCGCTGGCCAAGGAGAGGCCACCAGACCCAATCAACTATTTGGCAGCTTACCTCCTCAAGAATAAGAACACCTACGACCATGCAAGTGGTGTGGGAGCCAACAGCAATGCTCCTGCAAATCCTCCTTCATAGCTGGTATAGAATAGAGCATAGCTGGTACAGTTTTGAAAGTAATTGTTGCAGTTGAAATTTAAAAGAAACAATTGACTTTCCGGTTCACTTCTTGATTGAGAATAATATCATTTAATTACAGATAAGATTGCATTCCCTCCAGCCTTGAATCCCTTATAATGAACTAAGGCAAAATATTATAGTAAGGTTGGAAAGTTCAACTCCCTTGTCAACTCGCTTTGTATATTTATATAAATTTTATTGCTCAATAATGGTCTCAAAACTGAATCAGTATGCGATGTATGTTGTATTATTTTATCTGGATATGGACTTTTGCAGTCCAACTGCACTGATTTTAAAATGTTCTAAATAATACTAAAATAGTTTTACTCTGCCATTATGTAAAACTATTGTAGGTACTTTAAATTTATTTATGATGTACTTATCTCGAAGCAGTGGTCAGTTTTATACAGTTGCATACAATTTTGTGTATTTAACATAGAATAATCAGTTTGAAAATTGTTCTTTATCACAGAAAATATGGAATAAGTCCTAAAGTAATAGTTATGTTTAGTTAGTTATTATTTTATAATAAAATAGTTCATCTAAAAGACCTTTTATTATTATCCTATAAAAACACAAAACATTAAATCCAATAGGAGAGGTACACAATATCTAAGCCTCAGGGTGATTCTTATGATAAATAATGCTGGACAATAAATAAAAAAAAATAAGTAAAATAATAATGAATATGATGCTTCATAAGAATCTCCATAAAGTAAAATTCAAGTAGGTACTGGGTAGGTATTCAAAATTTTCTTTAATAAAATAAGAACTCAATCTTTCTGTTCACTTTCTTCCAAGAACTGTTGCCGGTGCAGCAGCCAAGAATCATTATCTTCCTTGCCCTGCTCTTCTTCAGGAGCTGATAGTTCGTATTGCAGGTCGTCATTGTAAATACAACTCTCATCGGTGAGCGAAGGCATAGAGTCGTGGATTGGAAGTGGTACCGCCTCTGGAGGCAGGAACTCTGCCATGTAGGCAGTCACATTGCGAGCTCGCCACACTGATACTTTACCTGCAGATTATAAATGAAATTAAACCATGATAAACTGAAAAGATTGACTAATGAATTGAAAATAAATTAGAGGAATATAAACGTATTCCCCTGTTTAAAAGAGACTGGATTAAAAAACTATTTATTATTAATCAAAATTATCAACTGAATAAGGTACAAAAAAAAACTCATTCGCTTGGCGTCGAGTTTGAGATATGAAAAACCTCAAATCTACTAGAACATAATGTGAATTGGGTGTAAAAGACGCGGCAACAGCGAATTTTAGGTTAATTATGAGCGGTTTGTATTAGTAGTATCGGCAGCTTACATCGATGAGTGTGTCTGACTGACTATAGTATAAAGTTTTTTTTGTATTTTATTGAGGAAATTCGAAAAAGTTAGGTGGATAATAAGTATTTATTCTGCGATACCGTTGCGCTGGAACGTGTTTCTGGAAACGGATTTGCAAGAGCTGCAAACTGAAACTTTGTAGACTGACCAAACTGGACACAGTTCTGATTTGTCCGAGGATGCCAGCAATGCCATGGGCCCAATCTTCAGTTTCGCGTTTAATTTCGCTCCAGATCTTACAAATGTCCTTCATTTCTGTCACGATTAAGCATATCCAGGACTGCTTGGGGTGACCACATTTTCACCTGCATCGTTTGCTGGTGGTGTCGTTGAGCTACCTAGGTACGTATATCACTACATAGTATAAAACAGTCGCTTCCCGCTGTCTGTTTGTCCCTATGTATGCTTAGATCTTTAAAACTACGCAACGGATTTTGATGCAGTTTTTTTTAATAGATAGATTGATTAAAGAGGAAGGTTTATAAACTATTTGAAACATAGATTTCCACGAGGGCAAAGCGGCGGGGCGCAGCTAGTATTCTATAATACCGTAGTAAATTCCTCTGCTTACCCTGAGTCTCATCGAACTCGAGCTCCTCCTCGCCTAAAACCTCCTCCTCCTTCTCTGCTTTCTCCTCTTCCCCCTCCCCGATCTCCTCGAGTTCCGGGTCCTTGATCAGCAGGTAGAAGCCGTGCTGCATGCAGTTTGTGTCGAATACAAAGCAACCGGGCCCGTTGGCTTTACCCTATAAATAAAATATTAGACCCCTTACTTTCTAGAGTAGGTAGTAACTTAGTACTACTTTGTACCTACAAAAGACACAGTGTATATTAATAAATACCTTCAGCCAAGCTCCGTGGAAGCGTACCCGAGGGTATATAATTTGACCTGGACCTTCCATCACCCCCTCCATCCAAGTGCCCATAAACTTGACCTGGTATTCCGCGTAGAAGTAAGTTCCCAGACCGTGTCTCTTTCCTAGAAATATTCATATCAATGTATATTAATATAAAAAAAAACCTTTTATTGTGATATTAGAAATAAGATTAAGATTGATTATTAGGGCTTAGGCAAGTTTTAAGATTAGCCAAATTGTAGTTACTTAACTACAATTTAGCTCTTCTTATTTTTTTTAATAATGTTGGACAATCCACACAGAATCATCGAGCCTCAAGCTAAGCAGAGCTTGTGTTCATTAGATCACTGTTGTACGTATACAATATAGAGAGATATTTTTTATTAGGTATACATAGAAAATACTCTGAACAAATGACTGCAGATCGTAGAAACACTTGTCCCGCGGCGGGATTACTAAATAAAAACAGAAAAGCTTGCATAGTTAAATAATAACAACTAAGATCCAAAGACGTGTTCGAGCTTTATGTATGAGTTCATAAATTAGTACTTTTGCGATACAGCATTCCACTCGTGACAAATATATATTATGCCTATACATTTTTGCTGACTATCTCCATAATTTATTACTACTGTAGTCTATTCCCTTCCTAATAAAAAGTTACCTTTAAACCAAGCGCCCTCGTAAATGTCCCCATTAGGGTAATAGTACGCGCCAAAGCCCTGCTTTAGGTCGTGTCGCCAGTCGCCTTCGTAACGCGATCCGTCTGGGTACAGCATCGTACCTACACCGTATTTCATCGCTTTCCGCCATTCACCTGCAAGGTGCCAGAGGATAATTATACAAATACCATAAGTACTTCTATATTTTAATAATAAGGTACTAAAATGTAGGGAGATCTCCCTAGAGCACTACGTCTCGTAGAGCTTTAGAGAGGCTAGCTAGGCAGTATAGTCAAGCATTGCTTGACTGTACTGCCTAGCTAGCCTCTACATTTTAGTACCTTATTATTAAAATATAGAAGTACTTATGGTATTTGTATAATCACGTCGTCATAGTGCTACGCTGCGTTGGCTTCTACGTCGTAGACATCGCGCAATGCTACGCGGCGTAGAGCTTCAATCATTTGTAGATGTCTACGCAGTGTAGTCGTTCTACGCCGCGTAGGGCTACGTCGCGTCGTCGTAGACGGAGCGCAGTGCTACGCTGTGTATAGAACTCCTAGAATTACATGTAGAAGGCTAAGTAGAGCAATCTCGGTATGACATCAAAGTTGCGTAGCACTCTAGTTTGTAGATATAATAGAAGAATAATATTTATTTATTTATTGAGGAATAACAAACGACTACATTTAATTTATTATACATTAAATAATAGAGCAGCCAGTAGTCTTTCGCGTCGTACTACTCTTTTATAGCAGGTATATATCCTGTTAAAATAGAGCTACACGTTTTTTTATATAACTATCGGATATGATGCGAAAGTATAATTTGTAACTATTAAAGTTTCTGCGCAATTTTCTGCTAAAAGGATGGTACTTAACTGATATACCAAAACTCGATAATGCTGACCTTTGTATGTACACTCCAATTCCCTCATTAAAATCAAGGTCTCGGGTATAGTACCTTTACCGACAATGCAAGCATACCACAGAAATAAAAATTAAATATGACCTCAAGCGAGACTATTTTATATATTTTTTCAAGTACGGCTTGGAGAGAAAAATTACAAAACATAATGAAAATGACTTTTGATGGAAAATCGGCCTTTATCATCATCCTAGCCAGTGGTCACTGTAAGGTAGGTATAGGGTTTTTTTAAGCACACTAGCTCAATAATTCCTGAAGGCTGTACAAGCCTCGTCCACCCGATGCTTATTGTCCGCCCATATGGCAGGTGGTCAGCCTCAGCTTTAATAAATAAATAGACAAAGCCTGTATGTACATATTCTTACATTAACAGTCTTTGCCCATGACGCACATATCCGTCCTTGACTTTCTTGAACTATCGCGCAACTGCGCGGGTCCTGCCGCAAAGGTGTTATAACTTCATGTACATTTGATTAGGTATAGGCTACCTACGTTTTTAGTAAACTAGATCTCAATAATATTAAGACTGATAAAGCCTAAACATTATTATTAAATTATATTTTATGCCTAGAACAATTAGAACAAGTCGTTAGATAGATTATAAGTATTAGCTACCTAGCTAAATTATTACTAGATATAACATTGCCGTCTAGCAGGGTGCATTATCGAAACACTTTATCTTTAAGTTCCACGTTTGTTATAAAATATTGAGTATAAGGCCGATTTTAAACAGTAGGCACATACCGTCATAGCGAGCACCATTCTTCATGAATACATAGAGTCCCTTCCCATTCCTCATGCTGCGGCAGTAGCATCCTTGGTAAAAATCTCCGTTGGGGAGAATCGCCCAGCCCTGGCCATGCCTCTCGCCGTCGGCACTGCGGCCTCCTACGTAAATCTAGAATATTGTTTAAACAGTTAATAGTAAACTAGCTTTTGTCCCGCAGCTTTGCACGCGTTTTTGAGTGCTTTTTGGCCATATGTGGCTTTCGCATCATTGCGGCTATTTTTTTGTGAATCGTATTAAGTAATCATTTATTTAGAATAAGTATATGTACCTACATTGAAGAATACAGCACAAGTTAGATTTTGGGTGATTTTCAGAAAAACTTTTACAAAATCATTTATTTATAAGCAGTTTTATAGGTATTGGCTTCTTACTTACTCCAATGGTATCATCATCTTCTCCTTTTTCACCTTTTTCTTCAGCCATGATAGACAACTACAACGTAGGCACCAATTTCCCTATTTGTCCTGTTATTAGAATTGTAAAAAATCCTGAATTGTTTACAAATCAACATACCCAAAAAGAATAGAAAACACGGCAAAGTTAGTTCTCTTTGGAACCTCAATTTCATTTGTCGTCAAGCATTTGACATTAACCAAGGAGGTTTCGAAAACTATGAACATCAATCAGGATTAAGGACCATAGAGGTAAGATAGAAAGATGATCTTATTTATTATTCAGTAGGTTTTCTAAAAAAGTCGAAATGATGACTTCTTTCTAGGTTGAACATCTAAGTTATTATTATTCCATGTTCATGTAACGAACTTCAACGTCTGATTTGAACATCTCGCCCCTTCCAATGAAAATACTTCAAAGCGCTTTCGAACTTTAAGAAATAAAATAAAATTACGAGAATATTTAAAACTAATATCATCTATTTTAACTTAACAAATACTTTTCTATAAATAAATTAATAACACCTTAAAAATAGTAGACTGCGTTTAGGCAAACTGTTTCAAAAACTGTCGCGAAATGAGCTGATATAATAGAAAAATGCAAGAACAGACTGGTTCAGAAGAGAAAACCAATCGTTTTACAAGTACGTAGTCTTAGTGGACATAACACAGTATCACAAAATGTATGATTTAGGATATCAGTTTTTTTTACCTCAGTACCTACCATCCATTTTTTCCATTAAAGTTGTTACTGTCATCAGCTCGTTTTATATCACAAATTTAAATAATAACGAATGTTGGCGCCTACCATACCCTACGCCTATATAATTATATAAAAACAACATGTTTTAGCCTCTTCGCTAAATTTCTACCAAAGTATAATCAAAGGGTACCTAAGGTTTGATACAAGACCAGGATAACATTAAAGTAGAAACAGTTAAGTAGTAGATACTTGAAAATAAATTAATATATGCATTTGTAACACTATTTTGTACTTTTTGTATATTATAGAAGATTCCTTCGTTCTATTATTTTCGTCTACATTACCTAGGTACCTCCCTACTATAGGCTACTTACTAGGACACAAATGCAAGTTCACATTGACACAAGGTAAGCTTT
Organism: Eupithecia abbreviata; assembly: GCA_943735965.1. Classification (NCBI taxonomy): domain Eukaryota; kingdom Metazoa; phylum Arthropoda; class Insecta; order Lepidoptera; family Geometridae; genus Eupithecia; species Eupithecia abbreviata. The sequence continues at coordinate 6,325,204 of OX030982.1, read as the reverse complement.
ATAACATAGGTGCACGAGCCCTTATTACTTAAATTTTAAACAGTTATGTTTGATGTTGAACGAGGTCGTCACTTAATTCCTTGCAGTAGGTCACGGCATGAGACATCGAGGCGCGTTCGCAATGACCTCAATCAAATCCAAACCGCTTGCATCGTTAGAACAAGTCTATTTATTTTCGATTGTCTTTCCTGAGGCTGATCAGCAGGGCGGGGCCTGCGAGGGTGCATCTTCCAGTTTCCCCCACACGACGTTGCACATCTCTGTGACTAGTGCCTGCTCTCCGCTGTCGAGGTCGGGCAGTCCCCTCCGTCGCTCCTGCTCCACGCTCTCCCTCACTTCCAGCACCTGTAGGGCCCGCACCACCGCCTCGGGCCGCTCACTCGGCCCACTATTCAAACCTTTCTCCGCCTCCAGCCTGCGGATCTTCTGCTCTAAATCCCGCACGTACTGCACCGTGCGCTCGGCGAGCTGTGGATGCGGTATGGGCAGCGGTGCAGGCGTGGGCCGAGGCCCTTCCTCCACGTTCGTGCTGCTGCTGCTGCCGTCGCCGTCGTCCCGGAGCCGGCCCGCTGGACGCCCGCAGTTCATGCAGGTGCCTCGCTCGCGCTCCTCCACCAAGTACAACCACAACTCCTTCAGTTCCAAGTTATCACTAATCAATTCTTGCTGCTTCTCGTCCAACTCCCGCAGTTTATTCTGGTACGCGGACACTTCCTGGCGCATCACAGACGCGGTGTACCTTCCGAAACGTTGCCATTCTCGCGCAAGTTTTCTGCCTTTTTGTCGGTCATCGTCCAAAAAACAGCACAGATCTCGGAGCTCCTGGTTGTCCTCGCTCAACTTGCGGTTCTCTTCTTTGAGCGCTTTTATCTCATCGAAAAGCGCCTGGACTTGCCGCCGCTGGTCTGTAGGAGGTCGTGACGCGTCAGGGTCGACACGCTTCGTGAACTTGAGCATGTCGGCGGACCGCCTGTGGATTTGCTCCTCCTCGGTGTTGCGAAGCGCTCGCTGCGTATCGTCGGCGCTCCGTGCGCGTGCCGTCGGCTCTCCAGGCTCGTGGACAATGGCTTTCGTTGTTACTTCGCCTGGCTGTCGAAGCACCCTTATCGCTCCCGGCGGGAGAGGATATCCCACAGGGAAAGCTTGTTGTGGATATTTCCCGTAGGGGATCGATCCTTCAGGGTAGGACCCGGGTAGCGGGGGCGCGCGTCCGCCCTGCGTATATTGCAATTTACTGGAATCGATAGGCTTGCCCGCATACGGTGGCTTGAACTCCTTCGCGGTCGGGTCGACAGTGGCTAGTTTCGGGCCACCTGCGGCCGCTGGCGGCGGATGGTAGCGCGGTGGAAAGTTGACCGGTTCCGGGCCCTGTTTGCCTAGTTGTTGTTGTTGTTTCTGTTTGTTGAACTGGCCCGCGTTCTGGTTGATTGACATTGTCGATCGAGACGATTCTCGCGAGATCATCTGCTCAGCGACTGCATTTTTGCGAGGTTTCGAAATGTTCTGAAGCGTGCGAAAGCTGAGGCGCCTGAGTTCAACGATTGGAGCTTGAATGAACGGAGGAGGGGAACGCACCGCCGCCGGCTGCGTAGGCTGTGGACCGTGGCATTCGCGCAATTATCTCAATGTGAATTTGTTGTTATTGTCCACATGAAACACTTTTAATTCATAGTTACACAGTGCACTTAGTGATAATCGATCGTAAGAGTATAGTTTTTCATTCAGATGAACGAATGTTGTTTATATTTTGATGAATGTGACGACAGAGCGACCGAGACTATGTATAGGCGCGCGCGGGCGCGTGGTATGGACTAAAGGTGCGCGGGAGGCTCTACTGCTCTACCTGGCGAAGGCTCTCTCCTCTCGCTCTAAGACCCACCGTCTCACCTGCACGATCAAAGAAGCGAAAACAACATTTTACTCCACATTGTTCTTACTATGAGAAATATTCGATTGATGATAGGTTACGCTGTGGTAGAAAGTGAAAAGTTTGTAGCAAAGGGTTTTGTATTGATGAATACCTTCGCATTGGCAAACAAATAAGTATGACTTAATAAAACTTAGCAGAAACTTGATTAAACCCATCACAATTAAAAGTTCCTAGAAAATTAGAGTGGTTAGATGGACATTATAAAGTGCCTTTCATAACGCGAACAGCAACTAACCATCGCGATTTCTGTAGATCTGCAGGCGTTAAAGGTGCCAAATAACCTTGCCTCTATCGGCCATGCATGTCATGTCATCACTAGAACGCCTAGCTATAGCCCATATGTACCTAGGTAGAGTAAGAACGTCTTCTCTCTGAGGTAGAGCATTTTCATTAAGTAGGTAAACAGGATTATCATCTCGAGATTGTAGAAGAGGTATTATCAACTCAATGTTACTACCACATTCGAACTTCAGGTAAATATGCTCTACCTATTCCGATCACTGAGTCATCAGATCACAATAATTTAATTATTTATGAAAAAAACTAAATACCTACAGGCTTCGCGTCCCTTACTATAAAAATGATTTTGTTTTAGTTTGTTTCCCTAGGAAATAACATTTATAGGACCACCTCGGGATCGTTCTCTATAAAACTGCGGTCCTGAAATGATTGAGAAATCGACGGACACACAATAAACATAAGCCGAACAAAGAACCTCCTCCTTTTTTCGAAGTCGGTTAAAGAGCACCCTGTACGAGTGCTCTGTCTACAGTTAGGTACGTTCGATTCAGATTACGAGCGTGGGTTGTAAATGAACCTTTACCTCCAGTGGCAGTGGCAAGTTGTCTGACACGGCAGCAGTCGCCAGTAGTGAAGGAGTGATCGAGCCGCTAGGATGCGCGGCGTAAACTTCTTGTGTCTGGTGGCTATCGTGGCTGTGCAAGGTAGGTCGGAATTTGTATTAAAACATCAACCATCTTCTATCTTCCCCAATTCTTAGAGTATATGTTCAATTTTAATAAAATATATTTATTTCGTGTTTCTTTTACATTTTGGTAGAGATATGTACAATTGTTAAAAAAACCTAAAATTCAAACTGCGTCCCCTTAAAATGCTTTAGCTCCTTTAGACCTTACAGGACACATCACAATCACAATTTTTTTTTTTTTTAAATTAAAACTAGGAGATAAAGTGGTCACTTTGATTTTGTGTTCACTTCAATCTTTTTGAGGTAAAGTAAAGAAGCGAATATGAAACCTTTACCATGTTAGATTGTTCGCTTTTGAGTTGGAGCAAAACTCGTCTCAGAGTTCCAGGGCTTGTATCATTCTTTCTAATACTTAGCTAAAATTAAAGTGCTTTAGGACTAATTAACTTTATTTCAATAATTATCAATGTTTTGTTTTCTCCCCATGGCGAAATATATATATGTACTATATATAAATTAATACGAAATATACCTTTTAATCGAATCCTCGTCCTAAAGACATCCGAAAATAAATGTCAAAACTAATTGCAAGTGAAGTAATTTTTTTTGTTTTTAGTTTAAACTGTCTAAATCTATCTAAATGTTGTTTGTATATGTATATTATATTACAAGCGTATCTATTATTATTATTTATATTGTGTGTATATGTAGGGGCAAATAAATGATATGTCTACTTATATGTTTGTGGAATTGAACACGACAAAATTTATAATTTAATGAGTTCCGAAATTGTACCTGTATTATTTTATTAGTATTATTTTTTGTTGTGTGAGACCTACGATTACGTATGACAAACCAGATAAACTTGTCCATTTTTCAAGTTCTTTTATTGATAAAAATCATTATTACAAGTCAAATAAGGTAATCTTAATTATATGTACTTACTTAAGTATAAGTTGGTTGGTATATCAAAGTTGAATATAACATCATTACATTTTGGAATATTAATCAAATAACATTTAAAATACATTCTAAAAATAAATTCATAAAATAATTTAAATTTAATTGCTTCAGCTTCGCAAGCTGACCGAAGCTTGCAGAACAGACCAGACTGGCCTAGCAAGCCTGAGCGACCAGGCAAGCCTGAGCGGCCTAGCAAGCCTGAGCGGCCAAGCAAGCCTGAGCGACATCCCATCAAAGAAGCTCTACTTCTCCACAACGATGGCTTCTCCAACGCGACCTTCGAGGACTGCATCTGGAGGAGGGAACGAGAGCCCTGCCCTGATCAGGACGTCACGCTGCATCTTTACACGGAGACTGAACCCGTTAAAAATGTGGTAAGTAAGTGTAGGTTAAATACAAAAATCTTTATTTGGAACAAAAATCTTTTAGTAGGTACTTGAAACAAAATTCTTATAGGGTACAAATGCCTTACCTAGGTACATGTAAAACTTAAAACTATCGGTAGAGAGGCTATGGAAACGGCGAGCTTTGATAAATAATATGATATTTTTGAGAAAAACTAAAGACTTGCATCGAATCCCTTAATTTTACACTGTTTTTATGTTTTACGGATAAACATACTTTGTATTTTTGTTTGTCGTTGTTACCTTGGGATATTTTTTTATGGTAGAACCTCAGCGTCCTTCTATATCGCTATTGTAAGAAGGATGCATCCCATACAAATTTTATTACCTAGTGGTAAACCTATATGTCCCGAAAAACTTTTAAAACAGTGTTAATACTAAGGCATTTTAAATTCGGTTATCAGTTTTTCAAAACAATGTAATTACCTACCTATTCGTAGGATTTTTTCCCCAAACAGCCTTCAAGTGACAGTTCCTTCTAAGTTAAAAGTAAATTTTCCATGATTGTCAAGCGGTATATAAGACATTATAATGTGCCTTTGTTTATTTAGTTCTCACGTTCTTAATTGCTTATGTAAGTACAATCAAGCAAATCAGGAAATAAGCGACAACCAATAGGAAATCAATGAAGTTTGCTTTGCTTGCCATTTTTTGGCGAGGAAAGAGAATGACTAATTTTTATTTCCTGGGTTTTGGTAGAGCATCTCACGTCACCTTACTATTTCACGCATTAAAAAAAGCTTATGGTATCAAAACCTGCCCAAAGGATTTTGTAAAGTCCTTGGTAAGATAAACTAGGTGGCGGCGCTAGTGTGAGTCTAGGTGGTGCCCCTGGACCCACAGCTGGCCATGTGCGTCGTAGGCCATGAAAGTGTTAACGCTAATGTGTCTAATTCAGACTCGGAGCACAGGCTGATGCTAAGCTACCTATAATTATCTTTTATCAACGTAACTCCTATTATTTGTCCTTAGCGTTAAATAGTAGGTACACTCAGTTTTTTGTTAAAATTCTTGAAAAACGTGAAACAGTTTTAGAAAAACTTAGGTACGTTGTAGCCAGCGAGCACTGTTGTAGCCTTGCTATGCTATTTAATTCTGGAAGGAATATAGGCAACCACATCTATGTCACACATAGGGGAACATGATATTCATGTATTTAGCGAATTTTTCTAAAGGCGTATGGAATGGGAACCACCGCTAGTCGCCCAAGTCCTTCCTTTGTTACTTCATAAATTAAATATTGCGTTCGCATACGCGACCTACAATTTTAGACGTGTGCTTATAACACACTACTGAACACTAATGAAAAGTGCTTATTTAAAACATTTTATACAATTAAATAACAAACAAGTAGGTAAGGTACCATTAGGTATTTTAGATGGATATTTTTTCCTTCTCTGTCTACCTGTATGACTTTCTAATTTTCTGCAGAAGAAAATAAAGTTGGTTCCGAGGTTCTGGCAGCGAAATTAATTAATTTATTGTCACAGTCATGCATTAATGAACCCCACTGCTCAACTATACTGTTCAACTAATCTACACTAAGTTGATCAGAGGTCCTGACCACGGATCCTAATGACTGTCCTGAGTGTTCAGTTATCAGTTCTCTATGACCATGCATAATACACGATCTTCATTACAGGTAGACTTAATTAGCGAGAGTATCTACGTTGATCAGTGGTAGCCGGTAGGACCACTGATCAACCACAAAATCACGATTTCTCGACTAAATAATCCTGGACAATCCACACAGCATCAACTAGCCCCAAGATAAGCAGAGCTTGTGTTATGATGATGTATGACTGATATACTTTATACAATACATAGATATTTTCACACAATTTTCCCGATGCGGGAATCGAACGCGGAACTTCTTACATTCGGCCACCAAGCGACAGAGATCGTCAAATGGCCAGAATTATCAGTTCTACTTGAGCATGATACAAGATCTTCATTACAGGTGGACCTTTTCAGCGAGGACTGGCTCCGACAGAGCAAGTGGGACCCGGCCCACGAGACTATCCTGCTAATACACGGCTACGCTGGAGGAGATGATACTCTGCCGATCACTGTGCTGAGAGACGGTAAATACGGTACAGGCAATACTTCAAAAAAAAGGAGGAATTTATGTCGGTCCACTGTTTTTCGTCGTGTTTTACATTGTGTGACATACCAGCTCTTAAAGTCGGTTTAAATAGTTATACGGCAGAAATCGAGCGTTCAAAAGCTAAACTAAGTTCAGCGTACCTAATCCGGATCAACTTTATGTCACTGATCTTAACTCGTTTAACGAGCTAGATAAAAATAAAACAAAAGCATTTTATAATAGTCGCGTTTAATTGCAACGGTGAAATTGGACCTTAATCGAGTCGTCAAATCGGTCGTCATTCTAAACTTTAGGCATCATAAAACCGAATTTAGAGCAAACTTTGATTAGGTATCGATCTCAGCTGCATCTATAAATCACTCTAACGAAGTTACTATCACAACTTTCAACTGATTACACAACACGAGATGTTATTAAGTTAATCGGAATGTTAAACGTTTTTCGCATAATTTCCTTCGAAGGCCAAATCTGTTTCTTACAAGTGAAAGCGATTCAGTATGCATATTGCACATACAAAGTGCTGTGTCGCATATCTACTAGGTTTTTAGTACTTGTCACTTGTATACCAAGCTTTCTCCGAGTCATTGACCTATGCAAAGGTACCTTTGTACATATTGTGTGGTATGGTACCTGCTCAAACAGTTGCAGAATTCAATGGATGAATCGCGCATGCGGGCTGCCGTTGCGCAGGCGCTGCATCTGTTGCAAAATTGACACGGTTTAGGGATTTCGTTGCTTGATAGTGAGGCAGGTAATTAAGTGTACGTAAATAGGTTTGGAATGTGACAGGTCATTGTGCGATAGATAATGAAGAAAACAGCCTCGTTACAGAGGGGTGTTAGAGTTTAATGAGAATACCTACTGTCTAAAAGGTAAAAGGTTGCATGGAAGAGATCACTCATAGCGATAAGGCCGCCCATTATACAATATATTCTGTATTTGTTTTTTCCTGACCTGTTGTGTGTTTTATTTGGTGTGCAATAAGAGTAGGTAATGTATTGTATTGTCTGTTCCTTTAAAAATTTTTTCTTTCCCTTAAAATCAATTTCTAACCTGGCGCGATTATAGATACAGGCTGTATCCATTGGTTGAAAAGTTTTAGAGTGTAAAAAAACTAGTAAATTTGTTTCTATTACTACCTTGAAATTTTATTCATTGATAAAGTTTGTTCTGTACTGTCTGACTATCTGTAATGGCCTGTAAATAGAACTGTCTTAAAATTTCCAGCGTATCTTCGCCGCGGCGGTTACAACGTTTTCATGCTGGACTGGGGAAAACTCTGCCAGCCCCCTTGCTATGTAGCAGCCGTCCACAACCTGCGACCGGTCGCCAGGTGCGCGGCCGAAGCCCTGGCCTCCTTGCGTAAAGCAGGGCTCCGCCCGGACAGACTGACGTGCGTGGGCCATTCGCTGGGGGCGCATATGTGCGGCATCATCGCTAATTATCTCACGTTCAGGCTTAATAGGATTATTGGTAAGTTTGGGGCGCACGGAGTAGGCTTACAGTGCAAGTGATTTTTAAAAATTTGACTACTGTCTCATAGAGTCGGGGCCCCAGAAATATTTTTGTAGTAGAGACCCTGGTCTTTACCAGCATGATCAATCTACAGCATTTCATTCACAGATCCCATAGCTTCAGTATTGATATTACTTTTAATTAACTCAAAAAATTATGTAAATAATGCATCTCCTGCTTACATCTGTGAAAGATGATTAAGATTTTGGCATCAGTAGATATCGAGATCTAGAGTCACTTTTATTTACCTCATGGATATGTTTTTCTAACTTATCTGATTTCCATAAGGTCTGGACCCAGCTCGCCCGCTGATCCGCTCTGCCCCAGCTTTACGCCTTGACCCGGGAGACGCACGAGCCGTGCATGTGCTACACACGAACGCAGGACGATACGGCGAGGCAGCGAGGTTAGGACATGCAGACTTCTGTTTGAATGGGGGAAGGAGCCAACCTTTTTGCGAGGATACGCCTAGTGAGTGAATCATTTCAATATCTACTCATTTGGTACTGGTACGAGTACTTTCTGGTCTAGTTCACTAACTAGTTCACCGGTATGGTAGCCGGTATGCCATAGTCTATATATACTAATATTATAAACAGGAAAGGTTTGATTTTTTCTTTGTAATGAATAGGCTCCGAAACTACTGGACCGATTTGAAAAATTCTTTCACCGTTGGGAAGCCACACTATCCGTGGTGAACATTGGCTATATTATATATTTTTTTAAATTTGGAATCCTTTTTAAAACTCCAATAATGTAACCCAAGGTGTAAAAAACTGACCTTAGAAAGTCCTTACATCGCGTGCGCTTCGAAAACTATTGATGATAGAAAAAGGGATGTACATACTTCAACATTGCAGAACACATCATTGTCTACAAAAAATGTCGCGACAACATATATCTAACTATTATAGTTACGTCAAAATAAGTGTTTTTTTATTTTAAAATTTTAATTATAATGCCGCCGCTAGAAAAGGCTGTTTACTTGTACCGTGGTATTGATCGTTATCAAAATAAATTACTTTATAATTAAGACTGCTTCAATCCTTAATATAACTTTTTGAATTATTATATCACGAGTTCAAAAATGTAAGTATTAGAAAAAAGTCACGTGGCTCACACTCTGCTAACTACGAGTATAACTGTGCGAAATAGGCGTCTCTAGGCTACGGGTACGTGAAATAAACGGCCGCAAATAAATTTATGAATGATAAAAATAATAAATACCCGTGTGAAGCTGGGACGGTCCGCTAGTTAGGTTATGAAGTGCCTTCCACCAACGTGGGCTAATTTAGCTAAGCGGCAGTAGGTACCTACGTGTCGTTACTGCCAAATAGAATCACTTAGAGGTGAAGCGATCTTATTGCTTGGGCTTGACACTTTCCACAATATAGTGGAACCACGTAGAACCGCGTCCATACGGTGCGTTCCTATAGAAAGCATCTGTCTGGCGTGGGGCGGAATCAACCAATCGCTTGATTATTTACCGATGTGATTTCAGCAATCCATTAACATCGATTCGTTTATTCCAGATGAAGCCCTATGCAGCCACATCTGGTCCATCTGCTACCAGGCGGAGAGCCTGTTTCGGCCGCGGTCGGCGGCGCCGTGCGGGCGGCGGTGCTCCGTGCGGGTGCCGCCGGCGAGGGCGTCCGCGCTGCCAGTCATGTTGGGACAGCCGGCACCGATGACGTGAGTACTATGCAGCAACATCTAGTCCGTCTGCTACCAGGCGGAGAGCCTGTTTCGGCCTTCGACGGCGCATTACGGGCTAGTGCCGCCGGCGAGGGCGTCCGCACTTCCAGGCATGTTCGGACAACCGTGAGCTGATGACGTGAGTTCAGAATAATCGGAACTAATCTATACTAATATTATAAAGAGGAAAGGTTTGATTTTTTGTTTGTTTGTAATGAATAGGCTCCGAAACTAATGGACCGATTTGAAAAATTATTTCACCGTTGGGAAGCTACACTATCCCCGGTGAACATAGGCTATATTATATTTTTTTTAAAGTTAGGGATCCGTATTAAAACCGTGCGAAGCCGTGGGAAGGTCCGCTAGTCCTAAGTAAAGACATGACGAGTCTGTCAGGCTGAACCAGACTGTACCATTCTCTACTATCTTCCACAGAGCATCAGGCGCGTACTGCGTAGAAGACTTTACAGCCCCATTTTGCCCCCACACGACCGGCCTAGCGAGCGGCGACGAGCGCTGCTGCCTCGACGCTCAATACGCAGCCGCCGCCGCCGCCGCCGCCACTGAACCGAACAAGAAGCGACCGCGACCGCTTGTAAGGCTGCGCCAGATGCGGGTCAAACCTGACTATAATAGTGCGATTGATGATTAGGGACGTTGATTACGTTTAGAATAAGAAATAAACAAGTGTGATTTGAATGAGTGGGATGCTATTGATTGATTGGTGATTTATAACGGAGATTGGTCATTATAGGCGAAATAAACCTTGTCAGACCCTGGTCAAATAGAGCCTATCCGCATAATTTCATCTTTTTTTAATTGAATTCATATTAAGGTGGTCGATCACAGTTATAAAATCGGGGTTTTGCTAAGTATTGTACCTATTAGGTTCTATAATTATCTAATTTAGAGACTTATACTCCGATTTAGAACCCACGATATTTTAGGTCTATACCTAGAAAAGAGTAACAACCCGATTTTATTAACGCGTAACCAACCACCTTACGTTAATTAATTAATCAATTGTTACCACAAGATTAAAATAAGTTACGATTTCGTACAAATGTTACTGTAGAATTACAGCCAAAGACATTAAAAATAGACGTAAGAATATTAATTTCGTTTGATTTTCCTATCTTTTAGACATTCAGACACCGACATGCTTTATAAATAATTTATTGGTGAATTCTTAAAAACGACTTACCTAAATTAGCGAACGCGTTGATATACTTCGGTTTCAAAGACCTATCTGTAAGCACGGGGATTGTTGTCTATGGTATAATAGAATAGAGAAAAATTACGTCACTTTGTCATCGAATGCGTAAATTATTAGAAATTCATTCCTCCAACTTCAATTAAGTATGCAATGTATGATGATGCTACGTCATCAATCTATTCTACCATAGAGAACAATCCCCACGCTTGGCCTACTGATTTATGGGAAATAAAAGGTTTCACATACCGAGTTCAAGAGAAAAAGTAGTACGCAACTACATTATTATATTGGTTTACTTCATCGTTACAGATTACTATTGCATGCTAGTAGGAATAAATGGATCTAAATAACGATCAAATCTCCTTTACCCAAGCAATAAGTGTTAAACCTTAGTATTTGACACTTATTGCTTGCAGTTTGACTGATCAAAGACTATCAGCTCTTTCCCGTCATGAGTAAAGAGAGCAGCGCTTGTTTCTCCTTCTCCTTCTTTCTCACGACGTCCAGGGAGCGATGTTTCCACGTGCTCTTGCGTAGTTTTATCGGACGGCTGCCGACGTAACGACCTGAAAAAAGATTTGATGATGATGATTCTTTGTCAATGGCAATAAATTGTGTCTGGTTGGTCATTTTTCTGCCAGTGTCAAGTAATGGAAAATAATCGTAAATTATATGAGTTATTAAATAATGTTTATATATATTTCTTAATTATTTAATGTTTAATATTTTCACCAGAGCCTAGTTCTTTATCCAGCAGGGTGTACCACGTTCGGGTTAGGTTGGCCTGGGAGACGATATGTTGGAGTCCCCCTTACCCCTCATTTAATTTGTATCATAGATATGATAATGTCTTGTAGCTCCTTGTTCTTGATTTTTTTTTCAGGTCAGACCAGTCTTTTTCGAATAGATAACTCGCATTCTCTATTTGAACACCATCAATTTGCAACGAAAATACAAATAAACAATGACTGCAACCTATGAAGGCTTTTGTAAAAAAATTACAAATGAGTTTATGTATAGACTAGCTGCGCCCCGCGGCTTCACTCGCGTGGACATCTTAGTGTCTAATGGTTTATTTTAAAAAACTTCCTCTTGAATCACTCTATCTATTAAAGAAACCGCATCAAAATCCGTTGCGTAGTTTTAAAGATCTAAGCATAAATACTTAGGGATAGACAGGCAGTGGGAAACGACTTTGTTTTATTTTATCTAGTGTCAGTGTAATTAAGCTTATCATAAAATATTTAAGTACTACGCGCCGTATATGCAAAATAATGTTTCTTACCATCCATTTCCTTCATAGCTTTAATGAAATCTCCGGGATCCTTAAAGCTAACAAAGCCAAAGCCCTTGCTTTTATTCGTGCGCTTGTCCCGAACCACCTTCGCGCGTTGGAATGATGTGTACTTGGCAAATGTACGAATCTGTCAAAAAGTCAAAAGTCAAAAATCATTTATTTCTTTAGGCTTACACAATAAGCACTTAGACAAGTCATATTTTATACAATAAATTATTATCAAATAAAATTATTTTACTGTTCACTTCAATTTTTTGTCCACTAGTGGAAGAAGTGAAAAAGAAACCACTAGCATGTTCATCTCTTATATGTCTAATACATGGTTATTTGCCTATTTAAGTCTAAAAATAATATGATTCGATACATGTCAAAACACATTTTAAATATCAAGGGATAAATATAAATAGGTAAAGAGTAAAATTAAATTGTGTTTGTAAGCATTTCAAAGTGAGGCTATACACACTGATGTTTGGATGGATGAATCTCTGGATGGATGTTTATTACTACTTACTAGCCAAAATGGTATTTATTTATTTATTCAAAGCATTACAACTATTTTCACAGGTATTACCTAATACCAATAGTGTAGTCAACCTAATTAATCACTAGCATCGAATTTAATAAACCTTATAATCCAAAATTACTACATATTATCTCTATGTGCGAAAAAAACCGGTGCAGTAATAAAAAAAAATGTTGTAATGGTTTATTTACAACAACATTTTTGTTCAGTTTTTTCAAATTGTGTAAAATTAGCTAGCTAGACAAAAAGTATATAAATCAATCTTCGTTCGTCGTTTAACAATTTTATGGCCCAAGAGGCATATGCGGTGAACACCACCACACCATATAGCAGCAGCGGCAACGCGTCCCTACGCGGGTCGCACCGCATCGGACAGTGAATGCGTCAAAAAGGAGAAGAACTTACGAGCAGTTCATCAGTGACGTCATTGCCTAGGTCCCCACAAAACATGCGGAAGTCATCATCAGGCCAGTCCAGCAGGGTGACGTCCTCCCATACTTGACCTCCTGCAGTTCTTACCACCTGAAAAAAACATCGTAATTAACAACAATATTTGCGGATTTGTGACTTTTTGTTAGTTACTCAACGTCCGTAAGCATCGCGGTAACCATTGGTTGAAAAACAATGTACGTACAGTGGTGTTAGATAGACAGATAGAAAACACTGTATCATCCAACATAACAGAAAACAATACAGAAATAAATTAGAATAGAGGAAGTATAAAGGGTGTCCTTATCGATCTCTTCCAGGCAGCTTTAGTGGTGTTTATCGTTAGCCTGACAGGTTCCAAATCTTCTAATAGGTACATCAATTTGGGTTTTATGTTATAATTTTTATTTTAATGTAAAACAGCTTGCTATCTTAATTTTATCAAAGATTTTAGTGTTTATATATTTCTGAATTCATATCAATTTAATTCAAACTTGAATATAAGTTTGAATAGAAAATATAGAAAAAGGGGAACCTAACCTACCTACATATACATATTGCTATAGTTAAATTAGGCTACTATATCTTTTTTAAATTCTCTAAAATGAACATTAATAAACTACAGCCAGTGCCGGATTTAGAGGTGTGGAGGCTTCGGGGCAACAAAGGAGAGGAGGCCCCCTGGCCCCAAATTATTTTCCAATTACGATGGTCAATTTCCAATAAATAAATAATCGATACACGTATATAAATAAGAAGAATCGATACTTGGTTTCACAATAATTTATTGAAAAAAACGATGCTTTTTTTGTGGGGGGTCCCATTTTTGTGGAGGCCCGGGGCGGCCGCCCCGTTTGCCCTCCCGTAAATCCGGCCATGACTACAGCAACCTCTTGCGTCGCAGGCAGATTTTCGCCCACGCCACAGAGCACGAAAACAACAATACAGGAGAATTAAACTTCAAGTAAAAAAGTTGGATACCTTTCTGTTCTTCTTCTCTTTCTTAGGTTTCCCAGAGACCTCGGTGTGGACGACGGGCGGCGGCGGCGGCGGGGGCAGGGCAGGCGGGGGGGCAGGCTCGGGCTCCGGCTCCGGCTTCGGCATTGCGGCTTCGCGTTTCAACTATACACACCAATTATAAACATGCACTATAATCTAACAAAACCAGTAGTGGGTCACTCAAGATTATGTATGACAAAATAAATAAGTAATTTTGGAGAATTCACACAGCATTATCTAGAGCTTGTGTTATGGGTACCACATAACTGGTACTATACATAATACAATATAGGCGACGGACTAATGCGTATCACATTATTAATTTTGCAGGACAATTTACATACACAGTGTAACAGTGATTCAGGATAAAACTTTTTCGTTTCGTATTCGGACATCCGAATGCATGGAATCAATATAATAATTACATTAACTGTCATATTTGTTCGCTTCGAACGGACAAATTCCGTACGTACGTTTCGAATGCAAGCCGGCGCTTTCGGAGAAACCATCTGGAAAAAACCTAATGACTTCATACGGAATGCAGCGCTTGCATACATTTTGTTGGTGCCGACACGCATACGTTCGGATATTTCTGTTCAGTATCGCGCCCATTATCCGTACCGACTGCATACATTCCGAATGATGAAAAACTAACGTTTGCACTAGTCTCACGGAATTCCAAATCGAAATTCCGCATCGACAAGGGAAATCGAACACGGAAAAGCAAGTCAATAAGCTTCTGATCTTACCCGTTTCCTTTCATGCTTCTCTTTCTTCTCCGCATCATCTTTTGGTTTCTTGTAGAGTTTAGGCGCAGCAGATAGCACCACAGGCTGCGGTGCTGGTGGTGGGGGTATCAGTTGAGGTCCAGGCATGCCCGGAGGCAGGAACGGCATGGGCTGGTGGTAGTCATGGTGGCTCGGTGGACCAAGATGACTGGGAAAACCAGGTGGTCTTAGCCGTTGAACCTGTGGAATTTATAGAATAGAATATAACTGTAATTGCACCATCAATACAAAATAATAATAATAATAAAGGAACTTAATACTAACTATATCTAGTTGCACAATCGGCGGCCTTACCGTTAACAGCAATTTCTTCTAGGGATCCTTTAGATGGATATGATCAGTACATATTATAATTTAGAAGAGGATGATAATTTAATTGCTTTTGTGCAATTGGTGAACAGTTCACTATTTACATTTTGGAACCTCCATACATTAACCAAAATTGTTTGTATCTTCAATACCTACCTAAGGTTTTGTCTCCATCCTAGAATGCGCGGATATAAATCTGAAAAAGCGCTACTCCAACCAAACTACATATAATTATTAACACTGACAGCCAGGCGGCACTCCTAGCGTTGGACTCGAAGGTCATCACGTCCAAGCTAGTCGAGGACTGTCTGTCACGACTCAACGCTCTGGGCTCTAATAACAGAGTCCTCATAAGATGGGTTCCGGGGCACGCGGGAATCAACTGCAATGAGTGTGCCGACGAACTCGCGCGTTCCGGTGCCAAGGGGACTCAGCTGGGACCCGAGCCGTTCTGTGGCATACCTAAAAGCTTGGCGCACAGAACACTACTGGGATCCTACCTCGAGGAATCGCACAAGCTCTGGAGAAACTCCTCGGGTATGGATCATTCAAAATCTCTGATAAAAGCCTTCGATAGTCGGTATACCAACCGAATCCTAGCGCTAAGCAGAGGTAACCTTCGCATCATGACAAGAGCCCTAACTGGTCACTGTCGCCTTAACAAGCACATGTTCAAACTAGGGCTAAGCGACACACAATCTTGCAGATTTTGTGAGGAGGCGGATGAAACGCCCCTCCATCTGCTAAGTGAGTGTGGAGCACTGATGCACAAACGCAGTATCCATCTGGGCAAGCATCTGCATAGCCCAGACGAGCTGAAAGACATCACCCGAAGAAAATCCTACAGTTCCTAGCAGCTGCAAGGGTTAGTGGCGAACTATGAACGCCACGGCTTCGGGACTGAAATGTAAAAGTGGCGATCACAATAGGCCTATCATGGCCGCCGTGATACGAAAGCCACCCAAAGCAAATAAAAAAATAAAAAAAAACGTTTTGTTATTAAATTGGGTCAGCCCTTGCACTTGGGGTAATCTCTATGAAATTAAATAATATGTCAAAATATTTTTGGGGTATTAATTGATATTTTTTAAACAGGTAAATTGGTGGTAATTAAGTAAAATGTATAATACAATAATAATAATGCTGGAGAATCCATGCAGCGTCCCCTAGCCCCAAGACAAGCAGAGCTTTTTATGGGTACTAGATTACTGTTATACATATACAATAGGTACATTACATAGATAGATATTTTTTATTATAAATAGAAAAAGAACACAACACGGGAACAAATATCTGCAGATCTTACAAACATTTGTCCCAAGATGGGAATCGAACCCTCAACCTCCTGCGTCACATGCGGACCTTCGCCGCGCCAGAGGTCGTCAAGAAAGTAGAAGAAACCACAACATAGAAAATATAAATTGTTTTTCTAATTGACTGGGGGAGAATGCTTCTATGTGATAAGCACATTATACTTTGTCCCTTTGTAATGTATTTTCGTCGTTGTATTATAAAGCTATAAATATTCTTCATCATCATCATCAGTCTATGATAGTCCACTGCTGCAATAAATATTCTTATATTCTGCATGTTGCATAAATTATGAAAGGGATGAAGTTTTCCATACTTGCTGGGGCACCATCATCGAGGGCATTGAAGGTGGAGGTGGTGGTGCTGGCAATGGTTGGTACATCATAGGGTTGAAGGCAGCCTGTTGAAATTGAGCCATAGGTGCCTCCAGTCTTTGCTGAATAGCACCGTAGGTACCAGCCCCTATCACTGGTCGCATAAAAGCAGCAGCTGCAGCAGCATCCTGTCCTGATATTTCTGCTTCAAATCTAAAACAGGCAAAGTTGAGATAAGCCTGGTTTTCACAGGCCTAATAACTGCTGGACAGTAAAGGATAGTTACTGGGTCCGTGAATACAAAGTTACTGTCATTCAGTTACTGTCGGAGAGCTACTCCAATATTTTTTGATTCTACTGTCCACTGACGTTTCCCTACTCCCACAAGGACAGCTATTGGACCGTCAATGGCTCCATAATATGAAAGCGGCAGTGGAGGCCAATTAGTGCCGACTCAACTCTCACATGGAATGAATGAGATGATCAGATGACTTACCTGGACATTTCATCTTGCATTTGCTGATATTTATTGTGATTATCCATGATGATGTTCCTCGTAGTTTAACCTTAAAGAAGTCCAAAATATTACGTAGTTTAAAGTATTTTCGGCAATCAATCAATAAATTCGTTTGCCAGTTTCCCAGATTATACATACAATGTCACGCATTTGTATGGACTAGGCAAATAGTACGTTATGCACGGACTGATAATCATCAACTTAATGATTATGTTTGGACGACCGTAGGACTGAGGCAGTTAGATTATTATCAGAATTCAATTTCTAGCTCAAATCAATAGGTAACACAAAAGCCCAACAACACTAACCAACCAACCAACCACATTGATTGACATGACAATTGGCTGGGTGGGATGGGAATAAGATTTTGACACCCTCATCTATCTGTCAATCTTTAAAACACTGGCGGAAAAGTGCCAAACTCATCGAGAAAAAAAAACAAGTCGTGATGTGATGCCATAATACAGAAAAATCGCGATAAGTCGCAAAAAACATATTTCAAAATACAATTGAAAATTATTAATCTCGGTTGTTCATCAATTATCATAATTAATTTGTATACAGCGTGGGAAAAAACAATATGTCCTGAAGGAAGACCACTTCAAATCCATAGGAAAGATTATTTTACAAAACAGCATTTAATTTTTTTTCTACTTTGTCCTTCAAATAATTGAAATGAAATAAATTATTTGACATGACACAATTAAATTAGGTACATTTTAAAAACATATAGGAAAGCTATAACTAGGTACAAACTTATTACTAAAACAATAGAGGTGAAACGGTTATCTACTTAAAAATACAAAACAAATGAAAAAAAAAAAAATCACCAAAAATAATTAATTTTTAAAAAGTAGTTACCCAATGAAATAAACAAACATAAAACAACCCCAGTAAATAAACCAATAGCCTCCGCAACCTGCCTGGCAAAACATTGATGAAATAAAATTAATGTTAGATTTAACTATATTTTTTATTATTGCGATCTAATGTTTTAAGAGAGATTTTATCTAGATCATTGATACTATCGATTAGTATACGAAAATAGCTAGTGTTTATTCTTTGAATTTTAAGCCATTGATTTTTTCCACCTGTATATTGTATAAAGCTTTTTCACTTTGACTGCCGGCAACACTCTGCATTGCTTAATACAGTCAGTTGGTTGATTGATTTGTTGTTAATGTTTTTATTTTATTTTGTCCTGTTTTGGGTTTATTAACACAATATTTGACTATTAGTTACATACATCTATAAAAATGATTGAGGACAGTGATAACACGCTGTGGTGTGGTAACTTATCTGATCAAGTTACGGAGGATATTCTATATGAGCTGTTTCTGCAGGTTTGTAATAAAAAGAATTGGCACACTTATCCACTTATTCTAGGTAGGAATTTTAAAGATAGGAACCGATATTTTACAGGCTGGACCGCTGGAGAAAGTCAGAATAGCAAGAGATAAGGATGGACGCCAGAAATCTTTTGCATTCATAACATATAGCCATGCAGTTTCTCTCCCTTACGCTATAGAGCTCTTTCGTGGCACCTCACTATTCAATAAAGCATTACTGCTAACATTCCGCGGACGCATGCCGTTCCTGCCGCCTCCAATCAGGTGTCAAGGACCCGACTCTATTAATCTTCAAACCCATGACATGGAGCAGTTTGCTAACATGGCTCAAAACCTTAACCAGGAATCTATCAAACCAGTTCTTGTACCTCGGCAGATGAATGAGGCTGATAAACTTATCCTATCAAGTTTACAGGGAAATTGGTCCCAGCACAGACATCATCCATACCAGGTTAGGGACAAACATGGTAGAGATGGAAGAAATGATCATAGATCTAGATCAAATAAACCAGATTTCAGGAGCAGACCAAGGTCTAATGAGCCGAAACACCAAAACTGGAACAGCAGGAGAGGTAATAGGCGAGGCCATCGTGATTAAAATGAATGCCAACGATGGTCTAAAATAACCTAGGCTTAATGAACTGAAGTTTAAACTAGTGCATTGTGCAATTCCCAGTAAGTTTGTGTTTTGTAAAACTTTATTCAGATTGTGACAGGATTTCTTATTAGTATACATCTTTAATTGCATCTTGTAAAAAGTCTTGAAAAATAACTGCTGAGGTGATCCTGCAAAGAAACATGAATATTAAAATAATTGCCTTTATTAAAATGTTGAGTGCATGATGATATTGAACTTACTATTTTTATGCTATACTTGTGTAAAATGTATCCCAATATTTCATAAACAAATAAAATAGAAACTAAGTAGAACACTGAGGATATTATCTTCTCTTCAAAGTCGAATAATTTGGATTCTAAAATTTTGAGAATTAAATAAGTGCCAAGGATTAATCTCAGAAACACAAACAGTAACAGATATAGTATTTCCACCGTGATATATATTAAGCTTTTGTCATAACCCTCATGTCTGAGAAACCTGGAAAAAAAATTCATTAAAGTATTTTATTAATGCATACTTTTGTTTCATCTAATTTCCAATTTGAAACTCGATAATTTGACTGATATGAAAATTCTAAAAAACCAACTTCAAATCCCTTAATTTTACTGAATATTTTTTTATAGGATTACCTCGGGGCCATTCTCTGTACTATAAAATAGCGAAATAATTATCAAAATCAATCTGTAATTGATGTAGAAATAAAACATACACAAGAAGCCAACAATAGAACCTCGTCCTGTTTTCCCGTTTTTTTAATGAAAGCAAAATCAGACTTTCATGTGGCTGGCTGGAGATAGGTAGTTGATAAAGCTAGAAATTAACTCACCACCGAGTTTGAAGTAGAGGATTCGTTATTTCAAGCAAAGCTACTGTACAAGCATATGTGCATCCAGTATTTTTTTTCTGCGTGTATATTGATATAGCCGCTAATGCCACGCCATGATGAGCCAGCATAAGATTACCCTCAGACCCGTAAACTAAGCACCAGAGGAGGTCAAACGCAAAGTAACCCCATGACCATACCATTAGTGCATATTGCGATGACGTTATTCTCACTGCAATATTGTAATGGTCGGATTATTGAAGTACCTACGTTCTGTTAGTAAGTAAGAGGTAGGTTCTATTTTTTAAGGTTGCCTGGCAGAGTTTGCCAAAAGCGATAAGGCTGTCCATTGTACCATGTAATCTGTATTTGTCTTTTGCTGCCCTGTGCATCTGTGTTATTTGGTGAGCAATAAAGAGTAATTGTATTGTTCCTATTTTTGTGATGGAGTAGGTTACCTATTACTTAGTAGGTTAGGTACCTATTACTTAAGTAATACCTATTGAGTAAATAAGACTATTAGTACCTAGTTAATATGTTTATGAATTATGTTTAGGTAGCGATATTTCCGTGAGGTCGTCGTCGTCGCCGTAATAAGTAGAGAATGGTAGGTCGAAACTTATTAATATTGGTTAGTAAGTATTTACTCAGTTGGTAGGTATTTTAAGGTCTACGTACCCTTCACATATCATGGAGTAGAAGACTCCATGATATGTGAAGGGTACGTAGACCTACTTACAAACCTAGTAGTATTGGTATATATGGTAGTATTGTATCTAGTTTAGCACGATTCATACTTGTAGATCAGTAGTGCAATGATTACCGTCCGTAGTTACCTACTATAAGACATTTTTGATATAGGTTCAGAACACAGATTACTGAATATAGTAATCGTATTCTAATGCTGAATCAGCATTAGAATATGATACGACGACTATGGGATTACTCACTAGTGAGGCGTTGCGGCGTCAAATTCATTATCTTACATTGTGATAGGCCGACTACAGTAGCAACACTGCCGTGTAGTAGAGTCACTGCCCTGGAGCACCATTCAGGACTCCGCCTCGAGCCTATCGCACACTTGAGGTACAGTACACCCCAGAACAGGAACGACAGCAGTTTAACCAAAGCTGCCCCTGACAACTCTTGTACATAATAGCTAGGACCACCCATTCAGTATTATTGCCATTGTGCACCCGGAAATTTAACCCCCGTAATTTCAGCCGGAACTTCCGCTGCGGCACTCTTCAACCCGCTAAGTGTTTCGTTGAGTCATTTACTGCAATGTTTTGGTATTTTATTGATTTGGTCTGTTTGTTTTGGTTTTGTTGTTATCAAAATCTATCTTTGACGCATCGTTGACAAAAAATACAAAATTGACACTTAGCCAACAAGGTTTACAAAAACTTTAAACTACGAAGGATTAAGCATAGAGTTTTGCTCGATACCTCGATGATCATTACCTACTCAGCTATAAATTCGGTGTATAGTTATTCTTTTCCTTATGGCGGCCATTACACGTTCAATTTTTTTGTCTGATGGATAGGAAGACGATTTGTGTATTTACGATTGTATTTATTTGTGACGCTAAGGAAAGAACGCCTTCGGATAGCCTGATTGGCTGATTCTCGGTCTACGGGATAGTCGAATAGGTACGCCTATGCCTATCCATAGACAATGTGATTTAATAGCACAATCTAAAAAAAAATTAAATCGGACTATGGCTGGCCGTTACGAACACTATCAAAGGCCGCAGTCCAGTCCAGTCCACCTACCACCTTAGGTTTATTTATACAACTAGCGGACCGCCCCGTCTTCGCACAGGTAGTAATTATTCATAATTTATTCGCAGCCGTTTATTTCTTAACATTGATTTCCCGTACCCGTATACCCCAGTGACGACGCCTATAATATCGCGTAATTATAGTTAGCCGAGTGGAGTGAGCCACACGACTTTTTTCTAATACTTAAGTACATATTTGAACTCGTGATATCTTTCGAATGGAATGCCCGAATTGAATAATTCAAAAAGTTAAAAAAAATAAGATCACATATTGTTTCTGACTTAACTATAACAGTTTGAGATATGCTGTCGCGATTTATAATCAATTAGTTAGGTACTGTCATGTCGGCTCTCCGTGTACATTCTCTTTGTGGAGAAGCAGTCATTTGATTTTCACACCACCGCTGCACCGCCGAACCGCAGCGTGATAACATAACACAGATTGGCAGAATTGCGTCAATACAGACGCAGAGCCATCTAGGAAGAAGTTGAATCTACCGAAATAATGGCGGGTTTTCTGCACTAACCATAGACATTGACAGTATGTACCTACCTACGCAGAGTAGGGGCAGGTTAGGTACTACGTAACGTAATGATCAAAGCTTTAGATTAGATAAAACGAATAATAATACCTGCGTCATTTTCATTTATGAAACGATTTTATTAAATAAACATAATTCGTTAATTACTTAACTTACATTAGAAATACTTATGGTAGGTACACTAGCAATTCGATGTTTGGGGCAAATGGTTAATATTTTTAAATTAAGAAAACGAATGTACAGAACCTGACTTTCGCGCATTTTAGTCAGTCAAAAAATAAAATCTAAATATAAGTAAGGTACTAAATTAACATAAAAAACTTATAGCCTTATACCATCTCTTTTAGAAGGCGAGTAGGTATGTAAGAGACACATGACAATGACTGCATTTTATAAAATCCCTGTTTTTTTAAATTATCAAGATGGACGGATGCTCTATAATATAGTTAGAACTAGGTGATCCTCTATTGCTTCATTCTTGCCACTGCCTGTAGGGTACTATGTATTTCGTTAACACATTACATGATAGATAGGTTCCATTCCTTTCGCGACGGATTTCATAAATATTAAATATCTATACATTACCTACCTATGTCACAAGTTGTTATTATCTGGTCACAATATCTGTGGATCACAAGCCAAACATTTTGTATGGCGCGAGGTCCACATATAGATATTATTGTAACCGTAGACCGGTCCACCAAACCCACCGACAGTTATCTATAGCGCAGTTTGTCGACGAGTTTCTCAATGGAGCGGTAGCGCGTCGGCGGTGTCGCCTCCTTCAGCAGCGGGCGGAAGCGCGCGTCCTCCGAGAGCGCGAGGCATAGATCGCGCGCGTGCGCCCGCGCCTCCGCGCTCGCGTCGCCCAGCAGCTCGCCCGCCGTGCGCAGCAGCAGCGTGCGGGTGTCGGCGGGGAGCGCGAGGGTACGGCCCGCACCCTCGTACGACACGAGCCTCGCCAGCGCTGCGCCCGCCGCTGCGCGCACCGGTCCCGCGCGGTGCCCCGCCCCGCGCCGGCACAGCGCCGCTGCAGCGCGCGCGCCTCCGCCTCCGCACGCCACACGCCCCAGCGCCTCACCTGCGTCAGCCCGCAGGAACCTGTTCGCGTCCGCACAACGATCCAGCAACGCCGCCGCGGCCTCCTCCAGCTCCGGCTCGAGCGCGCGCCCGTGGTGCTCGAACAGCGCGCCCAGCGTGCGGCAGGCGGCGCGCGCCACGCGGGACCGCAGCGATCGCACGTGCGTTGCTGTGCTGCGCGACGCAGCCCGCCAGTTCGCGGGTGAAGCGCGCGCCGTGGGGTCCGCCGCGAGCCGCTCCGTCTCTAGCAGCCCGGCCAGGATCGCCTCCCAATCGTCGTGGCGCGCTGGCACGATGCACTCCGCGAGCGCGGTGCGCACGTCACGGGAGGCGCGCTGGTTCTGAACCGGGGACGCTGCAGGCGAGGGCGTCGTCACCGCGGGTTCCTCGCGGTCTTCGAGCACGGGCGTTTGCGGCGCAGACGCCTCGCTGACTTCGGATTTGTGCGACACGTAGTCTCCAGAGACGAGCGCTTCGCTTGGCGGCGTCGGTGATTCCGCCGGCCCGACGCAGATCTTGGAGGGATTCGACCTCTCGGAGTAATCTTCTATGCAGATTGACGGCGACCGCTGCAGGGAAGGTGACCGCTGCCGCGATGATAGTGACCGCTGCCGCGATGTTAGTGACCGCTGCGGAGACGGCGATTGTTGCGGGCTCGGCAGTGACGACGTCGGTTCGGACCTCGAAATATCTGCAGGCTGTTCGTCGGCCATCGGCTTATCGTTTTCGAGCGCATCCTCGATTCTTCCGTTCTCTACTACTTCTTTCGAAACTATTTCATCGTAGTTCGCCTGCACGCTCGAATCCCTGTAAACAAAAACATGACGTGTCACGACAATGCAACGCTTAGCGTAGTTGCGTTTGTTTGCGGAAACGGAAAGGGGGAGGGAATATTGGGAATTACCAGGCGAGCGGGGGTAAGTCGGCGACTAGGTCGAGCTTGAGGTCGGAGGGGAGCACGACAGGAGCGGCGAGGGTGGGCGAGGGCGTGACGGCGGCGTGGCGCGGGCAGCAGCAGAGCCGCAGCATGCCGCCGGTAGCCGCGTGCCGCGACGCTCCGCGACTGACGCTGTCTCACCTCGCCTACCGTGTGCGACCGGCGGCGGCCGCGGGCGGCGGCGCGGCGCTACCCACACGCGGGGGAACCCGCCGCCTACTTAATAAATTCTAAATGATGCCTACATTTCAAACCGAACTATTTATAAAGTACCTGTATTTAAATGAATTAGTGCGGCTTTTAGTCACAGCGAAATATGGCCATGACTCCAAAAATTACCGAATGGAAAAGCCCATCAAAAGTCGGTTACGCTATAAAATATTACCTGGAACTAGGTAAATGCTTCGTTGTAAAATATAATGACTAATTACTACAGTTTAGATTAGAAAAAAAAAACGTTAGTTAGTAGCCGAGTAAAAAGTGGAGCGATCCAGCGGCGATAGCAGAAATGGGTCGTTACGAGCAAGCCCGTCGCGTCGTCGCTCATATACCGCCGCCGCTGCCGCCGCCGCCGCGCCGCCGCGCCGCCCGCCCTGCCCTACATATGGGCCAATAAATAAAATTTTACTTTCAAAATGTAGGTTAGTGGTGCTTGTGACAGCTTGCGGCACGCAATTACACCCTTTCTTTTAAGTACCTACCTTCTCACACTCATCCATTTGACCGACTTTGATTACTTACGTCTAGACATGATATGAACAGAATAGACAGAAGCCTCATCGAGCAGCATATTTTTGGTTTCAAGCGTGATGGAAATGGCGTCGTTTCGTTTACATACAGTTCCAAGCCAACAAGTCTGTGGCTTTTAGCAGTCACGCAAAGCTGTGAATTCGCACTACAAAAGTTTTTATAGCGTGCTTTTGTAGTCCTTGTAACTGTGTTTAATGCAAGTAGGTAATAGAAAACGTAAAGCGCAAAAGAAACTGACCACTGTTAACATCACTTTAATTTATAACATTTCTGTAATTGGTCATTAAAATAGTTATTCTCAAGTTATTCTTAGAATAACCTATTGGTAATTAGAGCCCCAAATAAGTGTCATGTACTTTTTATGCAATAAAGAAATAACCCCTTTTAGGGAGTAGTCATATTTAAGTATAATACTGGGCTATCCAGCTCGGTAGATTTGTAGTGGTTTATATAGGTGTCTTAAAAATGAGAATAAGACGTAGTAGGTCGTAGGTAGGTATACCTTTCTGATAAAGAATACCTACAAACTGAAATAAAATACACGTAGTAAATCGACTATCCAAGAAATTTCCTAAAACTGTTTTAAAGGGTGACGAATTGACTATCCACCTTAATTCGAAACTGCCAAGTGACTAATAGAAAATCCTATGCACGCTGATACAACCATTACTAGGCTATCGATTTGTTAAACATAGTCACACTCACACAGCAGAGGGGTGATTGACTCCGTGCGTGGGTGAAGCCAGCAAGCCCCGTAATGTTAACGGCTGAATTTACATAAAGTAGGCACATAGATAACGATCGCAATCGGTGGTCAAAGGTAGTGGACAATCAAATCGAAAATAAGAATTTAACCTGAAATAATGGCCTTGCCTTTGATGTGAATTTAGCTTAGCACGCACGCGTTCGACGATTTGTTACGACAACCCTTAATCAGCAAAAAATATGGGATAGAAGAGGTTGAACTGGTGTAGGTACATTTTTAACACGTTCTTATTATACGAGTAACAAAAACACATCGAGCTAGTAACAAAAACTTAGTAACCCACTGCACCCGTACGGCAGAGGTACCTAGGCAGCTGACTAAATTCCCACGGCTCAGTGTCAAAACCACATAATTTCTAGATTGGCACGAAGGAAGGCATAGATTATGAACCATGTAATTGCCATGAAATTAACCTACCTGTCACTCAGAGGAATCGGTGAAAGTGGCTTCATAATATATTGTCGTCCGAGTTGTGAAACACCTGCAAGAGATAAAGATTTTAGCATCATACTAATCTCAGCGTATGATCGCAAGTGTTTTTGTACTAAGATGGAAATTAGAAACATTAACTAACTTGGTAATGGCGCAGAATCCGGCAATGGCCTGAGTCGTCTAGGAGGCGCGGGCGTAGCAGGCGGTGGCGTGGATCGTGCGCGTCTTCTCACTGGAACAGGCAGCTGGGAACTTCTGCATCGAAACCAGAATTGTTATGAAGCACGTCATAAATTTAAAACTGAAATTCTGAAACCATATTACCTTGCCATGGAACTGGGCTTGATATTCTCCAGTGGTCTACTGAGCCGCTCCCGTAACTGAAACAGAACAACAATAAATATGCTCTTGATAGCCCTGAAAAAATACCTAATTGATGTCTCCATCCAGGGCCTAGTTTTTCTTTGCTAGCGTTGTTTTATCTGGCTTACTTTACTACAGAAGATGTCGGCCCTCACGGTGCCCGCCAGTCTTCTTCGAACCGCTGATAGCACGGAGGCAGGCCCTGCTGCCCTGGTTAAGCAGAGCGTTGCGCGAAGCTGGGAGTTTTGTATGCTTTCTGCGTCTCCAGACTCCTAGTTGAGAATTAAAGGACAAACCATAAACAAGATCTGTGTAGGTAGGTCATCAACAAATATGTCTATGAGAAATGGAACAACATTGAGTTAACACAAGTTGACTTTGCGTGTCTTGCGATGTCAAAAATGTTACCGGTTTGATTTAGTAGGTAGGTACTTTACGCCAATTATTTTTATGGTCGATCTCAAAGATGATTGTCATACAATGTCAATACCCTAACTTGCTTTGAGCTACTTACTCCAATCATCGTAGGATCAAAGATGAGGTCAACTAGATGATGCAACGCCAACCTCTGCAGCAGCGCATGCGGCAAGGCGGCAGGGAGAGGTTCCCTTCCCATCCGGGATACCAGGGAAGGCAGCAGCTGCCTTGCACAGTCACTGCTCACTGCGCGTATTAATGCGCAAACTGCACCTTCCGCTGGTGCTTTGGCTGCTGTTACCTTGAGGAACCAAATTAAGCAAGTCAGACACAGATTTCCACAAGGGGAAAAATTTTGTACCACTAAGTAACCAGCTTTCTTTATCTTGGATAATGTATCAACAAAATAATATAAGCTGTGTCAGTCAGTGCATGCAATTAAGTCAGAATATAAAAAGGAAATGTTCGAGCATAAATCAAGTGTTACAATTAATAGAAATTTATCAAGAACTAGTACTTAATAACAAAATTCACATCGCAGTCGCACCATGAAATTTACCTAACTACATTATGCAAAACACCCATATACATAGGTAACCTAAAGTTATTGTCTCTGATAATGTTACATCTTGGAAACACGCACCTCGTCGCTAAGGGCCCACATGTGCTTTACCAGTGATAAGGCCGCCGGTTCCATCCTTCTCACATTGTCCGCTTCTAGCAGAGCACTGTGGAGGTGGTCTGCAGCTTTCACCACAGCTATCCAATTCTCCTTAACACAAACATAAGCAATTAAGCACATCTCATTTGATAGTAGGCCTAGAAAGATCAACATGTCCAATTAATCGAGTAGGCACTACTGTACCTAGACAAGATTTATGATAAAAATCGAAGACAGAGTTACACAAACAACAAAAACAAGTATCTTACGTTTGTTGATATAGTTTTGCCAACCATTAGATAAAATAAAATTATTAAATTGGTTCCAAGAAAATCAACGGTGACATTTTTAATGGCACCTTTTCAGAACGTTAAACTCTATTATGAAATATAGTGCTGTCTAATATATTCTTACTGTGTTATGAAGTTGCTGGACCACATGCCGGGGGATGACACCGAGCTCTTCCCAGTCGTAATGCGCTCGCAACGGCGTGGGAGCCCTAGGAGAGCGCAGGTCTTCCGGCGGTGGAGGCGTAGATGCGAGAACATTTAGCACGAATCTAGACAGAAATACTAACATGACCATTTTTACATAGATGAAATCCTGAATAAGCCAAAGATCAGCGTTTAAATATAAACTAAACAACGTCTTCATAGTGGGTGGCTGAGGAAAAGTAAAACTTACTCGTCTTCATCCAAATGTACTTTAGTGACTTGCCGTCGAGGCGAAACCACCGGACTCCGCTGAAGGTTATGCAGAACCTCCACTTCTCTGTGGGGCTGCACCGGGCTCGAAACTTTCTGAGGAGATCTCACTTCAGATACCGTGAGCGAAAACCCCGAAAACTCTTCTGATTTACCCTCAGCCTCTCCATTTTTCGTCCTAAAGAAGTCGTACAATTCACTCAATGATTTTGATTTTAATTTCACTTTGCTATATTTGGACAAGTCTTGTTCAGGTTGTTTATTAGGTTTGTTTATCACTGGCAGCGGAATACCACTCTTTTTTGTTTGTGACACGTTTTGAGGCTGATTTAAACTCTTGTTTACACTAATCTCCTGCTTAATTTCATTCATTTTGTTCACTATCACTGGAGTAACCGTTCTTGATAATTCTTCGATGTTATCGGTTTGTACAACTTTATTTTGATTCATATCATCTTCACTAGAAACTAAATTTTCGCTGTCTGGTGTCCTTATTTTAACACTTTCACCGCCGAATCGCACTCTTTTTACAATCACATCAGTGTCTTCAGATTCTGCGTCGCTGTATTTAAGTACATTTTGATCAGAACTGTCGTAACCATCTTCACTTCCAGTTTGTCTCTCGGATTCAGTTTCAGTTTCTTCTAATACCGTCATCGTAATGGCAGTATCAGAGTCGAATTTAATTTCAGTTTCGATAATTACTTTAGCAAAATTGTTATTAAAAGGATAGTGTCCGTACGATTCGTCAGAAGAAGAATCAATGTTGGAACGAACTGAGGCACTGATTGGGTTGCCGAAGACTTTAATGAGCGGCTGATTGTTGTTATCGTAATTAATTTTTTTCCTAGGAGCGAAGTAAACATCTAGAGAATCTTCGTCAAAATTTTCGCAAAGATTTCTAAACTTGTCTTGTATTTTCAAATCTAATCTTGATAGGCACATCGTGTAGTCCTTAGGTCCACAAACTTTACGAAGTTTCATCATAGCTCGATGCGCTACATCTCTGTGAACAGGATCAAAGAGCTTCTCACCCAGTATTTGAAAAACAGGAAACATATCAAAGGTCTGGTTTCTTCTTCTCAAAATTCCCATCACCGATGGAATGGATAAAATCAATCCCGTAATGACATTCATTTTGACATCAACACCCGCGGAATGGGGTCGAATATTGTGGTAGTAACACTTGTCCAATATCGCTCTTGCAGCGCATTCGGGATCTTCACAATGCGTGCAGAAAACTTTCAAGGCGTCCAGTGCCGCTTTCCGGACATTTGGGGAGCCGTGGCCCAAATTGTCGACCACTTGGTCGAAAGGGAAAGCCAGTGCGTTGCCGGAGAGAGGTAAGAGATCAGCGAGGACTCGAAGCGCATGGAGTCGTACTTCCCACTCGGGATGAGTGAGTCGATCTCGTATGGCGACGTAGAGAAGTTCCACGTCTAGGTCAGGGGGAAGGGCGCGCGCCCGGAGCACGCGGTCCCAGAGCGGAGCGAGCGGCGGTGGCGGCGTCTCCGGCAGTTGCATGGCGCCGAAGTGAGGTGCGGCCCGGCGTGGCAGCGCGCCCGCCTAGCGCCGCACAACTGGGTTAATGGTCAGACGGTAAGGCACGCCGCCGCCACCCGCCCCTGACCAATCGATGAAAACACATTGTGTAAACTTACCTACCCCTATTCTAGCAACCTATTTATTATGAATTGGTGGTAGACACTTGAAATCACCGGTCCCTTTTATAATTTTAAGTAAGCAGGTTAAATATCGACTTATGTGGTAAAAGTAAGTACTTATAACAAAAAAGTTCTCAATAAATAATATTGCTAATATACTAGCTACCTATACCACTACACTTCCATTAAGTAAGTTACTATAAAACGGGGTAATTTTCGTCAAAAATTACAGTAACTTCGATTTAACAAATTTTGTATTTGGATAAATCTAGTTCAGTTCTACAGAATCGTTACCTTACATAGAATTCCAAAGTTTCATATTCACATGTTATATTTGGAACTGTTATAAATATGGCTGTTTAAAACAGGAAGTATGGACCAAATTTGAAAGTTTGATCCCAACTATTTGTTCTAACGTGTATCTTTTTTTTTTAATCTACACTAAATTAAACCTTCAATTTAAACTAAGGTCATTCCCAATTCTACCCACTGCCTGGGTAAGCACTATGTAGGTCCTATGGCAAACTTAATATCTTAAGACTTAAAGACTTCTTTGCTGACATTACAGTAGGTATACATAGGTACTAATAAATAAGCATTGAACTGTACCATGCTGTGCTGTGGCATGATATACGCAGGTTCACAGTAGAGGCTTTGTTCACAGAATTCATAATGCCAATTACCAATAATAATACCAATTTGCCCTTGTGAGACTTAGTGGGCTCCTCTGTGAGCCAAATACTGCTAAATACCTACCCATTAAATTATGCCATGCCCGAACTCTTTGAAACTAGCAGTGTAAGGTTTATCTACCTACAAGATGATGAATTGATGAGACAAAATCAACCACCAAGCACCGAAAGCCAACCAGACCTCCATCCAGTGATTGATAAATAGAAATAACATTCTCTTATTCTTATCTTCAACAGAATAGCACCATGTCATTGTCAAATGGACGCTAACTTTTTCAACGCCTCTTTGGTGCTGCCAACTTAAAATATTTCCGTTATAATTAGCTGATTTGGGCCCCAGCATAAGCACAACGCGCGCGCCGCACCCCGCGCCGCCGCCCCGCGCCGCTGCGTAGTAAAAATAAATAGGACAGCCTGGACAGGGTCTCCGAAAAACCCGTATTAAACAAACAACTAAAGTTAATAAATAATATCCAGTATTTGGCGCATGGCGGCGGCGCAGCAGGGCGGGCACATCATGGCTTTGGTAATTAGACAAAATAAATTACTCTTTGGTGGCATCACTGTTCATTCGTGTCATCACATCGAACGAACGAACGAACGATAGATAGATAGATAGAGCGAGATTATGAGCGTGTGTTGCTTGAGTAGTTGAGTGGAATTTTTGTTTATTTGTTTTTTCTTTCAATGAAAAGTGCACCGTTTTCTATTTCCTGATGGTTTATAACATCTTTCGTCGAAACACTCATCTATAATGAATGTAACAAAGGCGTATGATATCGAAGATGGACAAAAATGTATAAAATAATCAATAGCATCATCTGAACCTATTCCTACACTATGAAGCTATTAAAGATATTACTATTGATTACCGCGTGTTTTGACGTGCCAGTAATCCTTGGACAAAATGATAATTGCACTAGAACCAACAGCCGCGGCGACTACAAACAATGTCTTCGAAAGTTATCCGACACTCTTGCCAGCAGGTTTGGCGACATTATAGTAAAAGAACTTAGCACAGAATACACAGCTCATTATGAAATACCAAATTCATACAAGGTAAGCCGATATTTGACATCAGACACAGAAACATTAGGCAGCATAGTTGACAAACTAACCTTCAAGCTCACTTCAGCAGAAAGCATACTCAAGGGTATGAAAAATGCTATAAATGATACAAGTACACTCTCCTTCACTCATCCATGCCCATTCAACTCTATCCGTAAATCAGTTTCCTTAAAAAGTCAGACAGCAGAAACCTTGCCAGAGCCAAAGGCTCAAATGAATCACCATAAAGATCTAAAAATTAAGAGGCAATATTTTCTCTCACACATGGACTATGCCACAGATCGAGATTGCTCGGCTATGCCTCATTCAAATTTACGGTATATGTATCACAAGGTGGTGCACCCGGACCCAAAACTTGTAGTATTTATTATGGACAACAGTATGAAATTAGACTCACTTCAACATGCAGTGAACATTGTCAAAGAAACAGCATATTCCTTGAAAGAGACAGATTTAATTGCTTTGAAGATGACTAACATGACCGACTTTGTGAAGTTTGAAGATACCTGCAGTGTTGGAGGAATTTCAGATGTAGGAAATGCTACAGAAAACAACAAACTTCTGCTGCGAGAATATCTAGCATCGGTTGAGGTAGCTTCCTCAAGTATCTTGCCTATGGACATAAATAAGGACTTGAAGAAAATCCTGGAACAAAGGAATCTACCAAAATATAAATTGTTTATTTTCTTGACTGATACTAAAGTATTGAAGAATGATAGCTTGCTGAAGCTTTTCCCATTTACAGAGAAAAAAGACAAAGGGTTGTTATTTGCCATTGGAGTAGTCAATGAAGACAGAACTGACAAAAACTGTTCCCTGGGAATTCTACACATAGATAAGTGGCATAATCATTCCAACAACCATTCTGTGATGAGGATTCACATCAATGACAGTGGAGTAGTAGGACAAGTTGCTTCAGCGTTTATATCCTTGTTGCCAGGTAAATATTCAAGTAATAACATTCAAATCGAAGGCCCAGTATGGGAAGCCACTGAAAGGGACTACATGGTTTCACTGGTTCTTCCAATTACTAGTGGTGTTATCGGTCTAGACATTTACTGGTCTGATCTAGCTGAAGATATTCTTTATTTCAAGGGTACCAATCAGAGAAAAAGGGCTTTTGTCATTGATTTCTCAGGAACAGTTTTGATGCATACCTTTTTTCCAAGACCAGAAACTACATCAGATAAAATAAAATTTACCAACATTAAAAGTATTGAAATTCAGAACTTTACTAGAATTGTTATGCCTGAAATGTTAGTGAAACCATCGGGAAATCTAACCATAAATGAACGAAATTCTAATAAAACTGTTAAGTATTTATGGAAGTGGGTGAAAAAACAGTATATTGTGTGTGTAGCATGTGAAGTAAAAGAACAGAGTGCTTTTAATAAAACTAACATATTTTTTACAAGAAGCAGCAAGGAAATACTTTTCCATAGACTAGATTTATTCCCTCCGAAAAGTGGTAAAATGTGTCGTCATTTCAAACAAATAGCTACTATTGATCAGGGTACTGTCTACTTGAGTCCTTCAAGTTTTGAGTCGCCTTTTACTTATCTTTATGACATGGGTGATGGCCAAGAAGCCATTACTTACATGAAAAATTATTTGGCCTATTTGAAAAGTGTAGCACATGGCTTACTATCAAATCCTGGTCTAAAACAAGAGATACAGCTAGATGTTGGCTTTCTACACTCTCTTTTATCCTTTTATAAGAGGCAACATTTGCATGGAGCTTATTCTAAATACATAGTTAGAAGATATGCAGTGACTGAAAGTGGTGTTCTTGCCATGTTTCCTGGCACTGTTCTTGAGTATGATTATGAGCCAATTAGAAGGCCTTGGTACACTTACGCCATGGACAATCCAGGTAGCATAATTTTAACTCCCCCAAACTTAGATGTTGGTGGAGCAGGATATGTTGTTTCAATTTCTTATGCTGTAAAAAACTCATTCTATCCCACTATGGTTGTATCTATGGATGTCACAATGGGATTTCTGTACAAGCTTTTGGTTGATAGCATGCCTTTTTGTGCAATGCCGTATGCAAAATGTTTTATCATGAACAATCGAGGATATTTAGTTTCACATCCTGGGCTAATGGATCCAAATAGTTCTGGGCCTATAGAGCAGCAACATATCACTCATAAAGAATCCATGATTGCTATGGATATGTTGAACCACAAAGGGTTTGTTACAAAAAGACTCTGTAACAACTTTTATGATAAAACAATACAGAGATACTACGAATTTAACACTTCCTTGCCAAATGTTCTGTCTAATGTTGTATCTGGTGATCATTGTGTCCACTATTACATTGCTGCTATTCCGGGCACTAACGCCTTTGTGGGCTTGGTGAACGCATCGTGCAGCATCGGTGCTTTCTGTCCGTGCAGCATGGTGGATCGCCTTTGTTTCAACTGCAACCGCATGGAGCAAACCGAATGTGAATGCCCTTGCGAATGCAGTTCTGAACCTTATGAATGCACCAACGCCAGTGTGTCACAATCCGATCAGGAGATTCCTCTTTGCGCAATGATGCTGGAAAATAATAATCATAAATCTCACTATTTTCATAATTTTGCCGAAAATTTAAAATCGTGTTTCGATTTTCAATGTGAAAATTATTTGTCTCATTCTTCTTGCCTAGGAGTGTTGGGTTGCGAGTGGTGTCAGATCGACACTGACGGACACTCTCCGCTCACGGCCCCGTTTTGTACATCTCAATCGACTTGCTTTAACGGCGTTCTTGGTGCCGTAACACCTTATGGTGAAGGTACTTTTGGGCACGTTAATAGAGATGCCTTCGGAAGTTACTCTACAATCGGGCCCATAGCAGGATGTATTGTTACGATCAGTCTCATTATAGCCGTGGCGATATACTGTTACAGGCAAAATGTGACAACAGCTAGTTGCCATAACTTGTATGTCGACGGCCCAGCAGAGACTTGGCATGACGCTGATGTCCAAATGAGTCACTTGCAATCTGACGACCCTCATGATCAGTCTGGTCAGGATAAGTTGCTTCCTGTCATGGAAATAGAGGCTCCAATTTCACCGTATCGGGTGGTGACCGGGTATAGAAGGGCTCATACGGTGAATGGTTCCGACCACGGTTACTCGACGATGACTCCTCACGAGGATTCAGAGGCCACGGGCTTCTCGGTCAATGATCCTATTATTCTGTCAGATGATACCAAATCGGATGTGAGTTGTCCTCTTCCAGCAAAGATAAAGCCGAGGCTTATTCCTTCAGACTTAAGTGTTACAGTTCTTCCTTGTGGTAAAAATAGTGTCATTGCGCCGGTAACAGTCCATAGACACATGGAAGCTTCATAGTGTCTAAACCCAAACACAATCTACCTCCTCTTTTTATAGCTTTTAAATTAAGTAAATGTTTAAATTGTGATAATTAAGTTTGCCTATTTGTCTTAAGGCTATTTTTAATACATTCTGTTATTTTAACTGTTTTTATTGGTGCTTATACATGTTTTACGCATTATGTAATATGAATTATGTTTCAATTTATCATAAAATCGACACGATGGACGGTCAAGACGGTGTACATGTTTTACTGAATTTATGGCAACTTTTATTGTATTTTAGAGTATGTAAGTAAATGAACCATGGCATCTTTTGTACTTATATTTTATTTATACGGTACTTACAGCTGGTATATTATTTTTGTATTCATGGCAATCATTTGCGGCACAAGTAGTAGGTGTTTTTGGGTGAAAATCAGGTTGTAAAATACAGGAGGTTTTTATACTGTCATTTTTACCTACTTTATAAGTATTTTTAGTTGATATAAGAGAAAAATGTGCCAGTGCCTACTGTATTATTAGTATTAAGTTAACTAATATTGTAAGACTGAATTGACGTAATTTGATGTTGGCAATAGCATTAATTTTGTAATAAATTTCCTAAAGCTGTCATATTTTTTATTGTATTCGGGATCATGAATAGGTAAAATAGATAAATAGTATTTTTACAAACATTTATTTTCTTATACATATACTATCTTAATGAATAATACATCATATATTAGGATAGGCTTACTCATAATGTGCTGTGCACTATACTTAACTATTTTATATGGAGGAATTAGTATATTATAAGACATATTGACTGGGGGTCTGTCAATTTGTGGGAGGGCGAGCTTAGCATGCGAATCGGATATTGCTGGATGTTATCAGAGGCAGTTTTCGTGGAATTGTTACTTAATATTTATCTGTCATCCCAATAAGCAAGTTTTCATAACTTAGGTCTCGATAAATGATCTTATCTAGAGTGGCCGTAGACTTAAAGGGCCGTCCTCTAGACCATGAAGCGCCTGCAACACCCCCGGCGCGGCGCCCTCTAGTACCTACTATCAATAAAAATATTGTTGATCGGTATGGTATGCTAGGGCGCAAAATCTGTTAGGAGGCCCCCCTCCTAACAGATTTTGCGCCCTAGCAATGACTGACCATGAACATTTCTGAGTTTTTTCTACGCCTCTCTTGGTTTTACTTGTGCGTGGGCACCGTGGCATCCTCATATTTGCGGCACTGCTTATAAGCGAAATAACAACTAACGAACACTCACTACACCCTCAATTCGATATCATTGATACTTTGCTCTTACCATAGCCAAATAATATTATGCTTAGAATGGCCACTCTTTGCCCCGCGCCAGTCGGAGCTTATACAGCGTTTGTATGAATCGAGACGATCGAGTTTTGAGTCATGGGCGAGTGATGACATAATTGAAACAGTAAATAAAAGCTTATGTAAAGAAGCGGTAAACTATCTCTGTCCTTCTCATTTCAATCAATTAGAAAGGAACAGCATGGTTCTGCGACATTCGTTCTTTAGGTATAGACAGACGAACCGGGATAACGATATTTTTTATAAAATATGAAGATGGAAAGATTTCTGATTCCATTAGATGGCTAAATAGGTAGTAGATTAAATAACAGTCAAGTTTTTAGTGAATGGAGACCAGATTGATGACTTCTCTTATTGTAAGCGATGGTTACACTTGGGGAGCTGAATCTTATGCGGTCTTAAGATTTTTCTACAGCCAGGACTCGACACAAGACAAAAGAGCGCTACACGAGCTGTAATTTTAAACCTTTATTGCGTTGTGGCTAGTCTAAAATGTTTAGAGACAAACTCAAGCCCACTGTCGCCAGATAGGTAAAATAAAACATATTTTAGGTTAATGCAATAAAGTTTATTTTAGCTCGCACATCGCTCACCCTATTATCGCAGTAGGAGTAAGTATCTAATTAGTAAATGCACTGACTATTAAGTTCGGCATCTACTCGTCGAAACGTATATGCGTGTGAGTGGGTTGCGGCGACGCGGGCCGCGCGTCGGGTTGGGCTGCCCTGTCGGCCAGGCGGGCCCGTCCGCGCGGTCTCCGCGACCCGCGGGCCGCATCGGCCCTCGCCCATTGCTCCTCTTGCTCTTCTGCGGATAGCAGCCGTGTGTGATTGCTGCTGTTGCTGCAGTACTGAAATATAAGACAAGGTTTACATCACACACACCACTAGCAGACTCCCCTCTTCAGACTCATGAATGGTTTTATAAAAATATCTTAGATTCTATATCGGAGTAAAGGCCTCGTTGAGATTAGTGTTTCGCTAACCCATGTCGGCTGCACTAAGTATGATGATGAAGAAGGTAGTAGGGAAATCTCGGATTGGGTTTTTTCTACAGATGTTAAGTTTGAATACCATGTTGCTTCTTCGTAAGTGAATGTGAGGCCAAAGGAGCACGCGTTTCCAGAAGTAATATATTCACGCTTGCCCTTTATTTTGATCATTTTGACATAACCAGCCAGCGGTACCTAAAGCTAATAAGGAATACTAGTTTCTGCCCGCAGCTTCGCACGCGTTATTTCTATGGACACGATTTAAGGTTATTTCTATCCCATGGGAACTAATTTATGGGATAAATAGTAGCCTAGGTTGCACCAGGGCAGGCACCCCGGCTAAGTACTAAATCTATGCAACATATCAACCACCGCCCGATCTAATCAGTACCTAGTTTTAGCGTCGTCGAAATATCCAAACTTTCGCAATAAAAATATGATAAATATGTTAGGAATAAGCTAATTAAATACTTACGTCTTTAGCAGCGTTTGCCGAGTCGAATCGGACGATGACTTCGGTTTGGCCTTCCTTGACGTCGACGTGTAACGCGTGGATATTACTCCTTATCTGAAAATACAATTTCTATGCTAATCCTTCACATTCATGCTACCCTCATACTTAGGTATGGTAAATGCTGCAGTGGAAAATTTTACTAGGATAGTATTATGCATAAATGAATATTCTTTACACTTAGGGGTCGTTTGGTAGTTTTGACTTTTGTAAATCCATCATATCCACAATATGTTTTTAGCAATTTGAAGATCGTGTTTTATTTGTAGAATAAAAAACAGAATAATGTCGCTGAATAACTAATCTTATTTAATAGTGAAAAAATTAAGCAAGATAAAAATGTCTGTGTGTCCAGTTTCGAAATCACAAGTTCAACAAAAAAGTAAATACATTACATACACATATTCGACGACCGATGTGGC
Source organism: Eupithecia abbreviata (assembly GCA_943735965.1). Taxonomy (NCBI): domain Eukaryota; kingdom Metazoa; phylum Arthropoda; class Insecta; order Lepidoptera; family Geometridae; genus Eupithecia; species Eupithecia abbreviata. Next base: position 6,286,733 of record OX030982.1, on the reverse strand, counting down.
GCGGTGGGCGAAGGTTTGCCTGCGACGCAGGAGGTTGCGGGTTCGATTCTCGCCTCGGAACAATTGTGTGTATGATCTGCAGATATTTGTTCCGGGTGTTCTGGTCGTTTTTTATGTATAGTAAAAAATATCTATCTATGTAATGTATTGTATTATGTATATCAGTTATCTAGTACCCATAACACAAGCTCTGCTTACCATGGGGCTAGATAATGCTGTGTGAATTGTCCAGCATTATTTATTTATTATATTATGTGTATGCAAATAACCATGTATTAGCCATATAAGAGATAAACATACTAGTGGTTTCTTTTTAAGGGGCCTCCGGAGGGACGAATTCTTCATACAAACGTAATACCAAAATTATTTCTAATTCAAGCATATTTCCACTATAATATTGCATTATTTGTGTTAAAATAGTATATATCTAGGTTACCAAATCGTTTTTTTTTCGAAATACTTACCTAAAATGAAATGAAAGCCAATCTTATTTTGCACATTTTTATGCGAAAATGGACAAGTTTTCTTGCTATTTGTTTCGTATTAAAAACATCAATATCTTACGTTTTATTTATTAAGGAACATAGCTTATATTGTCTACTTACAGAATAACAATACTTTGTGAAGAATACAAAAAGTTTTCAGTCATAATTTTTGGTATTACGGAACAAACCAAATTTTTAACGGCTAATATTGCTATCGCGCACGCATGTGGCGCGGCGCAAGGTTTAAACAGGGACAGCGATATTCGAAGCGATTTTTGCAAGCGAGGGTCGCCGATCCCTTAACTTCTGCCACTAGTGGGCAAAAAATTTAAGTGAACAGCAAAATATTTTTTTTTGGTAATAATTTAATGTATAAAATATGACTTGTCTAAGTGCTTATTTTGTAAGCCTAATGAATAAATGTTTTTTGACTTTTATGGTATTTATTGTCTTACCCTACCCCAAGGAGTGGGAAGTGGCCGCAGTTAAAAAGTCACTAAAAGGTTTAATTTACAAAATCGGGTAAAAACCACTTACCGTTCGTTTAGCTAGTCTGACATCAAAACACGGTTCTGGTAAAATTTCCTTCACAAACACATCCGGTATCTTTTCTAGCTTTGGAACTGATTTCGACTCTTCTTCCGACGCTGGCATGGCTGAAAAAAGAAAAAAATTCAATAAGTGGCTATTAGTACTTTAAATTAAGGGAGACAATTGAGAAAACTTTTGTAGGTGAATAAATTCAAATCTTGAGATCAGGACAAGGCAAACATTTTGCAAAGGTTTAGTTCTATAGATGCCTGCTTCAATGGGGAGCGGCGATATTTATCTAGACCTAAACAACTTAATAGGCTACATTATCTTGTCTAGTTTAGTGTCATCGATATAGCTCAAATTTGCAAGCTGAAGTGGCAGTGGGCCGGCCGTATCTCGCGAGGAACCGACTACTGTTGGGATAAACGTGTTCTTGAGTGGAAACTGTGACTCAGAAATGTAGTGTAGGACGCCATTCCCATTTTAGGTGGGATGACGACCAGCGAAAGACTGCAGGCAGACACTGGATGCGGTAAGCTGAAGACAGCGTTACTGTTCTTATTATATGCCTATGTCCAGTAGTGAAGTATCATAGATAGTAGAGTAGAACGATATAAGCCTGAAAAAGGCTTTTTATTCTGATTAACAAACGTTAATGTAACTAACCGGTATCAAAAGATGGCGCTGCCGGCGCGGGTATGCTTTGATAAGCGTGGCGCTGGTTTCGCCAAACCTGCTTCACTTCTTTCATGAACTGCCGCTGAAGGTTCAAGTACTTGTTACGTAGCGCTTTCCAATCAGCTTTGGGTAGTACCTGCATACCCCATAATGCTCCTGTAAATCACATAACAATTTTTGTACAAACTATTAAAGATAATAAATTATTAATATCAATGCACATTATTTTGAAGTAATGTTCGTTATCTTTATAACTGTGATAGATGACGCGAAATCAACCAATCAGAAACCTGCGGAGTGACCAAATGTTTATTTCAACAATTTTCTTTAGGTGATTTCGCCAAGCAACCATACACTGGGTGCAAATTTTTAATATTGCGATATTTAGTTTTCAAGAAAAGGCTGCATTGAAAATGGGTTTATAACCGATTTCGATCAAAAAAGGAAGTTCTAAGTCTAATAGTAATGCCTGATTTGGAGGATTCTTTTGCAGTTGTATAGATATAAAGAATTCCAAGGTGGACCCATAAAAATTTTACTCTATAAGTACTCGTATTTATCCCCCAACACTTAAAACAGTTGAAAACTAAGGCTTTTAAGGCGGTTTTTAGTATTTTCAAAACAAGCTAATTATTATGTCACCTTTTGGTGCTTCTGTTTTATCTAAAGCTCCTTTCTTCTGGCTAGAGTTTTTCCTAGGTTTTTTCTTTCTTGGTGTAGCTGGATCACCCCCTTCATCATGGCTTAGCAAATCATCCTTAGATTCCAGTGGATTTTTTTCCTGCAAAGAAATGAAAATGATGTATCTCTGTCAATTTTCTATTCTTACGACTTATGCTTATGAAAATATGTGCTTACCTCTGTAGGTGTAGTGCTAGTTATACTTTTATTTTCATCCTGGAATTAATAGAAAAGAAAGTGTGACATACAATGTAAAACTTATAAAAAGGAAGACATAATCACGGAAGACCAGCGCTATGGTATGATCTGCTCTACCATAGCACATGCTGAGTGGAGACCGATTTTGACCGAGTTTTTTTGTTAATTTTATTTATATGTATATTGTTTATCTCTGTGCTGGCAAAATAAAAATCATTCTATGTATAATAAAAAATATCTATCTATGTAATGTATTGTATTAAGTATATCAGTCATCTAGTACCCATAACACAAGCTCTGCTTAGCTTGAGGCTAGATGATGCTGTGTGAATTGTCCAGCATTATTTTTCAAATTTTTCAATTTTCATTATTTGTTTTACTTTACATAGATTAAATAAGTACTCTTTTAATATAAATAATTTGATGCCACAAAACCCTTGTGTGGGCTAATTCAGATTACTTACACTTGGAGTATCAACTTTCTTTTCACTATCAGAATCTTGTCCTAGCTTTAACTCCAACCCTTTACTTAATCTCTTTTCTTTATTCTTCTTTTTCTTTTTAGGCGGCTCATATTCTTCCTTGTCCTCCTTATTGAACTCTGCATTGGGGTGAAGTGGATCATCCTCTAAGAACATTTTGATGGATGTCAATTCTTCAGGAGCCATAGAGGTGGGCAAATTGCAACCCATTTCTGTAAAGAGTCTGATACACTTCTGGGCATCCTTTGGTTTGTCAAACTCTATGAATGCAAACCCCTGGAAGAAATAATTTGATTTTTACAAGGACTGACCTAACTGATAAACTCCCAAAATTCAAAAGCTGTCTTACACATACAATTTTATTTTATCAAGCAATTTTTAAAACCAATTTATTAGTATCACATTGACAATGTGATAATAATAAATTATATAGCTACTACTATAGCTTCCTAATTCTAGATAAATATAAACCCCTACTAAGTCCCAGCCGGTCTACATAGGGCAATGGCTTTTAGCCTATGTAAGTACAAGTTTATACAGAATTAAACAAACCTTAATATTTTTAGAGTTTCTAAATCTTGGCAGAGAGATATAGGCAATTGGTCCATAATCTGAAAAAACTCTTGACAACCACTCTCTATTAGCTGTCACGGGGATAGACTCCACATAAACAGTCCTCTCATCTGCATTGTATGGTTGAACTGGCACTTTTCGTTTTACCTGTAATAATGACATGAATCATGAGCTTTATCACCGACTATACTAGTATATTATATCAGATAAACTAATAATTTATGGAGTATATTAGTTTCTTTTAGTGATGTATCAAACAAAATCACACCTGATAGGTACTTACTTTGGTTCTATCTTCTGATAGATCTAGCAAAGTGGAATGCTTCATTGCTTTTGCAATATCATTAACATCCTGTGTAAGAGTCCGAATCTTGTTGAACTTCAGGAACTGGTCAAGGGAGACCCAAGGATCATTCTTTACTAAATCACCTAAATACCTATCTTTACACAAGTTGGCGTCACTGAAGTAAAACTCCATTTGTTTCAGAATATTGTCATAAAGTTGTTTTTTTCGGTGACGAATTCGTTTCCTCGGACTATGTTCTTGTTTATTTTCTTGATCAGCAATGTCTTCAGCGGGGTTGGGGTCAGCCATCGTTTTCAGTAAGTCGCTGTTTTAAAAAGACCACAAACGTAGAGAAAATCGTCTACGGCTGCTTAAAATATTTTGATTTAGATTTCTGAACTGATTTGCCCAAATATTTTTCGAGCAACCAAAATTTTACCAAAAAAACAGTTTATAATTTTACATTGCTTGCTTACAGTTCGCCTACTTTCCTAGCTATTTCACCGGGCGGAGCGGGAGGGAACCGTGGGACGAGACAAATAGCTAGCTGGTTTGATTCAACCATGATTCAACAAACCATCAAGCAAGAGTAAACTGATATGCACAAGTCTCTTGGCAATCCTATCAGTGCTACCCACGGAGGTGCTACCAACTCTCCACTCCTCGTGGTCCGGGAGCCAGGTACAAATTTGGTAATTTTTTCTACCTCAGCGAAAAATTTTAAATGCATTAGGTATTATTATATGTATTATATAATATGAATACTCGTGACCGTCAGCTGCGATTCTGTGGTTGGGCAGTGGCAGCGATGACGACATTATTCTCATGGAATAAGGTTCAAATCAGAAATTAAAATTCGCATATTCCAGAATTTTTATTTGAACCACATGGAAAAATTGACTTGGTCATGAAAATCGGTCACTGGCTCCCGGACCATCGCGTCAAACGCAGTCTGTAACCCGAAAAGAAAACAATATCGATAAATGAATCGTCTAGACACTCAAGGACCAACAACGTTGGTAAACAATATTCGCTAACGACACTCTTTAGACCCTCCATATACATAACGCCCTATCAAAGAATCAAGACCCCGTCCTAACTGATAACAACCGATAGTTTTTTCGGTTACCTCCCAAAATTCAAAAATTGTCGAATGGTACCTAAGTAAAGTATTTATATTATTATACAATACAGGGTGAAATTGAATTCGTTGGCATCCTTTTAAGCCAAGATACCACTTATGATACTTAACGCATTGGAACTAATAAATGCAAATCCAAAGTATAATTTATATAAGTATGGAAAACGCAAAATTAAACGCAAGTATTATGTAATAGGCAATGTTAGGAGCCTCCTTCTCGGACGGGTTCATACACGTACCTACCTAACACAGTAGTCATTGTAAACTGTGTACCTAGGAAGGTCACACGCACTAATGCATGCCGCGTGCGGTACGGACTGAGTTGGTGTAGCGCGACCAAACTACGTAATACTTGCGTTTTCCATACTTACATAAATATTACTTTGGATTTGCGTTTTATTAGTACCAATGCGTTAGGTATTTAGTGGTGTCTTAGTTTAAAAGGATGCCAACGAATTCAATTTCACCCTGTATAGGTATTATTATATAGGTATTATTATATACTCACTATAATTTGTGTTTTGTATTTCGTTCGTCCAAGTAGCTTGCTTGATAAAGCCACTCCCCCACAGGCGCATTTTTATCGTGCGATAATATGGCATACGTAATTGCGATATTAGATCTGTTTTCGGTACATTTTACAATTTACATTATGAAACATTCATTTTACACACTGCTGCGATATTATGAACATGATAGAAGTATGGCGAATATCGCAATAACGCATAATCCGATATGATATTATCGCACGATAAATCGTGCTGGTGGGTGAGAGGCTTTAATCTCTGTCAGTCAATCAGGTCGTTAGTGTCAGGTCAATACGGTCAGTTCAAACAAGTTTTTTTTCTCTGGTTTCGGCTGCTTGGTGCTTCTGCCTTGCTTGCCTTGCCTGCCGAGACATCTCGTCGGGTCGCGACGTCGCGTATCGGATCGACAACGAATGACCGACCGACATTCGACAGTCGGTCTTCATTCGGAGAGGGAATATCTTTTTGTGAAATAGAAAAACCTTTGTTTGCGTTAGCAGGTGTTATAAATCTGATAAAGTTGTGTTACGTTAGTCATTATTGATTGAGTTTCGGTAAGCGGCATCGCGCGGGTCGTCTGCCATTCAGCTTTTAGTCTCCAACACAGCTGAGCGTGTCATTTAAGATTTGCGGATCAATTTCGTGCTCAGAAGATGAAGGCTGTGCACAGCAGTGTTAGATCCGGGTAATCGTGTTTGTTATTCACAATGACTGCTAGTTCGCGATCAGCGAGGCTCAGCTGGAAGCCCATAGAGGTACCACAAGCCTTGCAGGATGGAGAGAAATTCATCAAGTGGGATGAGGTAAAATGTCATATTTTACATTTTGTTTGTATACAATACTTAAATATTAGTATTAAAAGCTACCTATATCGGTCAATAAAAATTGTTTCTTGCAAGTACAGTTCTTCACTGTTTTGATTGTATGAAGTCTGATACAAGTTTTCGTGGTAGGTTCACAAGTAATCAATTTTACAACTTACCATCTAAACTAAACGATTAGTTTGGCCAGTGTATGGATAAATTAATTAGTTAGGTATAACTTTAGAATTTCTTATCAGATACTTATAAGAAAATATACAAATATATTGTCCATAAGTGGATTAGCACAGGCTGTAGATGTAAGATGTGAAGCTAATTGACCTGCCTATTAAAATTAAAAAAAACATTATATCCACAAATTACCATATCAATACAACATAGGTATCTTCATTTCATTAATTATGTATTAAATTAAATTCTCTGTTTTGGATAGGATTCTGGTACCGGAGTTCCAGTCACTCTCCGGGTAGATCCTAAAGGTTACTTCCTGTTTTGGACCGATCAGAATATGGAGGTGGAGTTGTTGGATATTGCCACCATCAGAGATGTCCGAACTGGTGGTCATGCCAAAGTGCCCAAGGTAAGATTCACTTTTATTCAATGAATAAGTCTATTCAACTGAAATATTGTTCCAGTGACCTCCAGATTAAAATTAATAATGCTAATAACATAACAATGCTAATTGTCTCCTTTTTTCTGACTTCGTAAAAAGGAGGAGGTTCTCAATTATTATTAGCCAATGCTTTTCTATTATGACCATATTGCTCAAGTTTATGATTAAAATAAAAATAAAAACTTAGAAAAGTGGTAAACCAGACGCATGTTGCCATTAACAAAGAAGTCAAGTTAAGCCAATCAGTTGGGCTTATAACTTGCAAGTTGTATTAACTTAGATTGGCCTTCATAGACTTCTATGGAAACATCTTAAATATTCTAGTTTAGTACTATATACCCCTTACATTAACGTCAAGTAAAAATATTTGTTGAACAATCCTCCAACCTAAATCTGGCTCCCTGCCAATGCTATCTTTGAGAGGTAATCAAGGAAAAGCTTGCCTATTAATTTCTTTCTGCCACCTTACTAAAATATAAATTATACCTACACTTTGCACAGCTTTATCAACATTGTGGTCTAGATGGTTATTATTATTAGTAAGACAAAACTTAAAGTTAATTTAAGTTTGTTGGTTGGAGAGTCCTATATCTATGGCCTATACTAGCCTATACTGGTACACACAGGCCTCCCCTTGATGAGCACCATATTTGCTCTTAATATATGGGGGTTAGTGAAAAGTCCTATATATGTTTAATAGGAATATTAAAAAGAAGGTTTGTTTGTTAGTACACCTATTCCGATTATTATTCACCTTGTTAATATTAATAGTAGAAAGTTACTTCATGCCTGAGTAACATAACATCATTTCGGCATGCAGATTCATGCACAGACCCAGTAGGTAGCGGGTTCGATTCCCGCCACGGAAGAAATGTTGGTATAATCTGCAAATAATTGGGCTGGGTGTTCTTGGTATTTTATATATGTATAGACAAAATATTTATCTATGTAATATGGGTGTATATCAGTTATCGAGTCATCAGTTACCCATAACACAAGCTTTGTTTAGCTTGGGTCTAGATACTGTGTGAAATGTCCAGCATTATGTATTTATTATTTAATTACATTTTCTCCAGGTCCCCCTCGAGCCAAGGCCCGAGCCGAAGCAAGTAAACAATAAACCTGTTTTTGACTTAAAACAGTCACTATTGAGGCCAGTTATGTTTGGTTGTCTGGGGGTAAATAACTTATCAATTTGATAACACTAACCAGGATTTTTTGAAAACATCTTTTAAAATAAATAAAATTAAAGAGTCTGTTTGTAATGTCAACATAACAGCTTTTAACTTACTTAACTACTGGATACGAAAGTTATTAAAAAGCGTGTTTGGTTGAACAATTTGTGTCTGTTTGATTGATAAATTTGTGTTTCTTTGGTTGAGCTAATTTACGTTAGAAATTGATGTTAGAACTGGGTATCATATGTAACCTTTATTTTAGCAAGCAAAATAAGGGTACTCATTAACATGGTTTTAATAATAACCAATGATTAAAACAATGTTAATGAGAATTCTACGCAAGCAAATCCGCAGGCACAGCTAGATTATACATAAGGACATACATAAATACTATTACATACATTTAACAGGCGAGTTCCCGAGCCACTGCGACGCCTCTGTTGCGTTTCAATTTATCTATTGCGTGATCGATCATGAATCAAACAAAATACACAGTAATAAAATACAAAGTATACCTTTCGGCGGGAAACGAAGTCGCCAGCACTCGAAGTCGCGTGCTGAAGGTAGTCTTTGATACAGGTGGCTTTTAAGATCGAAAATAACGGTTATGTTTTATGAAAAATGTATACCATGACTATCAAGATTTTTCTCAACTCTCATGTTATCAGATTTGGCCATCTATAAAGCCACCTTGTATATCCAACTTTCCGTGTCCAATTTTATCCAATTTTATGGACAATGAAACGTTCCGTGGCGGGAAAATTACGGGGTATGTTGGTTTGTAATTCTATTAATACAAGTGGTAGGTATCCCCCGCCCTTCAGCATTCGACCTGCAGGGCAAGCACGGGGATTATTGTGTAGGGAAGAATAGAGAAAATTTACGTTTCTTTGTCATTTGAAATGATTTCATACAACTTCTATAATTTACGCAATGCATGACGATGACGCGATGTCATTATTGTCTATTATCCTACCCTAGACAACAATCCCCGTCCTTGGCCTACAGCCGAAAGAAGCTTTCAAAGTGATTTTATTTTGCAATGATTTTTTGTGCATGTGGTACCTATGTTTTACAGTTTGGAGATAGTTTTCTTAGTTATTTGATAGCGATAGCTTACATACAGGTAGCTAACATTATGTCAGAGAACCAATTATCCGATCATCTTAATTCGATCCCTTCCTTCCGACACGATTACCTTCCTACGCCACACAGTGGATCGAAAATGCCCTCCCCATAGACATAGGTTTTTTTTTTGTAATTATGCTTTTTCTGGGTGGAAACCAACACAGAACCTTATTAGAAGCCCAAAATATATCATATTTATGCACCTCTGGTGATTAGGACGCAGTAAAGATTTTTCGATCTAAAATTTGTTTGGAGAAAAACATGAAAATCGATATTTTTTGGCTCTCGTGCGAGTGCCCGTTATTTCCTCTGGTACGAATTATGTCCTTATTTTTTGCCATCTTTCGACATATAGCACACACCGGGGAGTCAATGGACTTCAGGTGAAAAAAATTGAAATGTATTTTTAAACTATTATTTTGCATTTTACTCATTATCCAAAGTACATTAGGACCTATAAATAATATTTTGACTCGATTAATCATTGTTACAGTCTTATTGCAGTATTTTACCTAACATACTTTAAAAAAAAGATTTTTCTAACTAAAATTTGTATGGAGAAAAACATGAAAATCAATATTTTTCGGCTCTCGTGCGAGTGCCCGTTATTGCCTCTGGTACGAATAATGTCCTTATTTTGTACTATCTTTTGACATATAACACACATCGGGCACTCGATGGACTTCGGGTGAAAAAAAATAAAACATATTTTCAAACTATTATTTTGCATTTTACTCATTATCCAAAGTATACATTAGGACCTATAAATAATATTTTGTCTTGAATAATCATTGTTACAGTCTTATTCTAATATTTCACCTAAGATACTTTATAATTAAGATTATTCGGACTAAAATAATTATTGTTTGTATGGAGAAAAACATGAAAATCGACATTTATCGGCTCTCGTGCAAGTGCCCGTTATTTCGTCTGATATGAATAATGTCCTTATTTTTTACTATTAAAATGCAAAATAATAGTTTGAAAATACATTTCAATTTTTTTCACCTGATGTCCATCGAGTCCCCGGTGTGTGCTATATGTCGAAAGATAGCAAAAAATAAGGACATAATTCGTACCAGAGGAAATAACGGGCACTCGCACGAGAGCCGAAAAATATCGATTTTCATGTTTTTCTCCATACAAATTTTAGATCGAAAAATCTTTACTGCGTCCTAATCACCAGAGATGCATAAATATGATATATTTTGGGCTCATAAAAAGGTTCTGTGTTGGTTTCCACCCAGAAAAAGCATAATTACAAAAAAAATCCTATGTCTATGGGGAGGGCATTTTCGATCCACTGTGCGCCATCTTTAAGAAACTGCGTAGGAAGTTAAGCTCCCTAGGAGGCACTGACTGAACTTCTTTGATTATAGGACTAGGGATCTAAACTTGAAACCGCCTTTGAAGACGTTATAAAAATAAAAATTTATAACATAAACACAATCTGAAAAAGCTTTTGCTTTGCTATAAAATATTAGTATTAATAGGCATCATTCGAGAAAAACCTTCTAATGTTACCAACTCTTAGTTATCAAAGTGATTGACTTATTACTACAACAAAGGATAGGTAAATAATAACGGATACCTCACCCACCACAGAAAAAGCCTTGACCACAATTGACACGCGAGCGTAACCACAATGAAAGGTTTAACCACATAAATCCGTATTTATTAAATATTCGATACTTACTCAAGATAAAGATAACCTTTGGAGAACCAAGGGTCAGGCTTTTTAACCACGCTTTTTTACATTAAAATAATTTATTTTATTTATCACTCTTATCCATAATTTGAATTATTTTCTACTTTTTAGTTCGGTTTATTTATAAAAGCGTGGTTTTTTAGTTTTTCTAAACTATTATTTATTACTACGAAACATTGGATGCTTAGATGGATAGATATAAAAAGTTCCTATGGGATAGAAATCACTTTTAAACCGTTCCATAAACACGACGGTTGTGGCATTTTGTTGACACAGGAGATTTTCAGATAGCCCATGGAAAATATAAACTAACTGGAGACTCCGCACTAGGATATGCCTGTCTCGCGGGTATTCTTTAATTTTAACGTAGTTATACCAAAACATAAATAACACAACCTATCCTAAGCACTGTTGAATTAATTGGCCCATTTTAACGATTATCCGAGAATAACTATCATTAAAACATACTATTTTGTCGATGATAAAAGGTTGTTGGTTTCCAGTAAATGTAACCTTAGTGACCATGTCGATAGGCAGGTAGTGTCTGAAAAAACAAAATGTAGGCGTAGAACGTGAGTGTAGTGTACTTACGGGGCACCTATTAAACTGTAGTTAGTATTCCTAGTGAACGTGGTCGTCTCAGAATTTGCTGATTTTTTAATGTAATACCGAATAGATAAGAGTTATTATTATTAGCCTATAATAGGGTAAATAATTAGGGTCTATTGTACCTAGTTACTATCAAGTGCGCAAATCATCATGTTCTTTGATTTTACGTCGTGTAAATGATGTCATTTCAGAATTTGCTCAAACAATTTTTATGAAATACCAAATAGATGAGAGATATTATTATTAACCTATTGGGGTTTTTAATAGACCCAAGAAGAGTAAGTAGGTACAATAATTGTACTGTACATATACTATCATGTCATGTCAGGGCAAATCATCATGACAATGTAGGTAGCTAGGTAGGTATACCATTTAATGCCATTTATTTCCAGTTACTCACCACATAACAACCCCTAGATGTTTATAAACGAATGATTGTAGCACAATCTCATCAACCTATAAATTGCTACAAGATTAAGATGAAATATTTAATGCGCAATTTACCGCGTAATGTTCAAAGGATTTAGAGGAATAGCCGAGGGATTAGGATTAACGCAAGCATTTTGCTAATTTGAAGCTTGGTGTTCTTTGCGCGACAGCAGATGCACAAAACATACTAATTAGTCGGGTTCTTTGCTCTTTGTTTGATTATATGCCGGTTTTTTGTCAAAGCTTTGATCCGACAATAACATTAAATCAGAAGATACGATTAAGAGATATCTTTAGTGAGGCGATCCCGAGAGATGGAGTACCTAATTTAATCCATGTGTTACAATTTGGTTTTAAGACAATACGAACAAACCACTTTCAAAAATCTCTAGTTGCTATTATATATAACACAACACGAATTGCCTCGAGGCCGGCTAAGCCACTATGCTCGAGACCACTCGTCCGCACTCAATCCGCCACTAAATTGGAAGAGCCATTAGCCCTCGAACTGTCTAAAGTAATGCCTCATTTGCGCCCTTACATGCGTGACGTGACAGTTTTAAGTTCGTAATCACGACGTCGTCGTCGAAAACTTTGGCGTTCTCAACTTTTCGTTGGAACAATTACTACGTATTTTTCTTCCTGTAACTTTTTAACGACGCACTACTATGCTTGCCAAGTTTGTAAGCTCCAATACGTCAAGTGCGAGGTGGACTCGCGCATCGACGACGATGGTTCCGTATAATTATAATAATGTAATTTTTCCTGGTCAACGTGCCCTATAGGTTTTGTGTGCATGCGATTCCCCTGGAATTTTTAAAAGTTTGGGCATAAACGTCTGTTTCATTAAAACTTCTGAAACTATCATGGTTATTAACACTAAAGTCATTTAAAACGGGATATTTACCATGATTTGAATTTTTGTTTAGATTTAGAAAATGATCCTGGTGTGGAGTCACAATTTTGTACTTACGAGGGATTACAATAGTCCCCTAATGCAAATAAAAAAACTTTGTAAACATCCAGCCCGATATTTGAATTGTTTTTTTTTAATGAACAATATTATTTTTTATAAACAAACACACTTGTAAATCAGCTTCAAAATGTTAAACACGCTTGAGTCTAAATCTAAAGACTCTAGTCTCACCCAGAGACTAGAGTGCCTGTGATGATAGCAAATTTAAGAAAGTGACCAGAACCGTCATTCTTTTTCATTAAATGACTCTTGAATAAATGCATTTTACTGGCGAACCCCTGAAAGTCCCTCGCTATATTTACAGGTATCAGGTAAACAACAGCTTAAAGGTGTTCGTGTACGTGCTAGACTTACCTTTCATCTACACAGCTATGTATTTTGTAAATTTGTATACACCGTACCTTGCCTTTGTTTTATTGATGTGAAGAATGTTGTCGGGTGCGCTAAAATTATCGGCTGGTCCGATCTTTATCGATTCCGTGTCATGCACTAATTTTAGAAGAATCTGCTACAAATTATAGCACGCTCTGTCACGCGCCGCAAAAATTATTGCAAGGTGACTTATTTCATTTACCTACACATCTTCCGTTTGACATATGTAATTTTTTCAGTAATTATTTAAGCGACGTATGTTCTTGCTACTCTAGTTTTGTGAGTTATTATATCACATGAAATAACGGTGAAAATATATTTTATTAGGAGCACTAAATTTAAAACAAGTGTTTGGTAGTGCTCAGATGCTGGATTGGAATGGTTTTTAATTCCTTGAGTGTTATTGCTACGATTTATGTTTGAAATTTTTCGCCTCCACGCGCATTCCATGGCTCTTTTGTAAACGTAGGAAACTGGGAATATTATTGTCGACGTTTACATAAAAGCTCGGGGAGTCTGTAATCTGCTTTGATTGCTCACAACGTACCATGTCATCGGTAGGTTAGGTACTTACCTCCGTTCAGTGAAGATAACTTCAAACTCAACATAGCTCAAGATCCGTGCCTACCCTCGATTTATTGTACACGTTGTCCCCCTAAATATCCAATCCTTAAAACAGGTGTGAGAAGATAGGTAACAAATTATTATATTATATTAAGGAATATGTGTGAAAAAGTGGCCAGAACCTGTTCCTCACTAAATGGCAGCCATTTCAAATTTTGCTTTTACACAACTGGGTATCATCTGGTGTTCATCTCAATGATACACAAGTTACCTTTTGTGTTGTGTTTTGGGCATTGCAGTTATTCGGGGGACACCCTGTATAATAATACGGTTAGGCACGGATCTTGAACTATGTTGAGTAGTAGTATACGTAGGTACTGGACATAGGATATGCTCCCACTGTTCCGAAGCAGCGAAGGTAGGATGTTTTCTTTCAATTAAACCATAAATTACTGCTGGTAAGTGTCGAGCTTTTATTTTGTACCTACCTTGCACCATTAGTTATATTTATGTATTTAAATATCTTTCGGGGCTTAATTAATTCACAACCTCGCTGAGATTTTATTTATTCTGAGTACTTTATTTTCACTACATGATTGTTTAATTTAAACACGATGCAATGCTTCGTTAGATTACTGTTTATTACCGATTACGGAGAAGTTGAAAATATGTTTACGATATGGGAATTTGTTTGTGTACATGCATGCTCCTTAATTTCCTGGCTATACGTAATTGTTTTTACATTTTATTTTATTTCAATTCGTACATATACGTACAAATGAGTTTAAAAAAGAAATAGGCCTGCATTGATAAATAATTCTTAACAGACTTCAAAACTTAATAAACGGAGGAGATTTGGCTGTATATATTTTTTTATATATCGTTAAAACGTAAAAGTAAACTATCACTATGAGAATGGTCTCATAATTTTTTTTTACAAATAGATTAGTATTTATCCCGTCAAGCTTAAAAAACGACTTAATACTTTTTTATATATATTTAAAGCTTATTGAAATATCACGGCTAGCTCAGACAACAATTTTAATGATATCTAAGTACATCAATTCTTATTAGATTTTGATGATTCTTTGTTTTTGAGGTGGCTCCATAAAAGTTGATCCTCGAGGAATTGATATATATGCTGTAAAACGAATCTAAAAAATAACATGATCATTTTAACAATAACTGGCAACAAATGGTTTCCATGGCAACGAGCGGAAAATAACAGGTAGACTTTGAAAAAAAAACGAATTACAAATTGACTGATTGCGCATCGCATTAAATGAAGGTCGACCGATCCCTTCTTTCGAAGACCTTTCTACAAAATAATTTAGGCATTTATTTTTAGAGATCCGAAACAAAAGGTGTCATAGTAACGCGTCCGAAGCAAAGCACTTTTGCACGTTCAGCATTAAGGTGGTTCGTTTCGTGCGATCGTGACCCGAAACCTTTTTGATCGCGGGTTTGAATATGTTGCGGGCGTAAAACGACTTCCAAACCCATTTTCATTTCTATAATAGTTGTAGTTGTTGCTGTTTTGTGACCTGTAACGATTAAGTTGTGTAAGGTATACGCACAGATTTTAAGGTGTCGATTTTTATTGGAGGAAAGAATGTTGCGGTTCACCCACAGCATAATTATGTGCTTCCGCTTTAATGATCCCACGTAGCGGCTTGTGGGACATCCCTGATTAAATCTGGGCTTTTATGTGAGTTTTATTGATGTTACATCAAATCACCATCTGGATACAATGGTGCCGCTATAACATTAACTGCCCGGGGCCATAGCCGGGTTTTATCGCGTGCTACCTGAACTATATACGTGGCCTATGTTACGCATAGGTTTCTGTTAGTATAGTTTATTTTATATCGACCAATTAATTCTTGAAATAAAGCTCTAAACTAAACAAACTTGCGTTACCTCCAAAACCATTATAAATAGATCGTGACAACGGCACAGAGATATGTATGTTCACAACACAACCCCTGTGTTGCATAACTGTACCCTTTCACGAGTAAGCTTTCCAAGATGAAGCTTAAATTGAAATGGAGGTAGTATTCGGCGGGGTTTAACTCTTAACTAAGCACATATGACGTGGCTGGGATCCAGCAGAGCTACACAACGGGGCGCCATATTGAATCACACGGAATTTAGGTCTGCACTCTTGCTAATGAATTTTCATGTCCAGGTCTTGGCTACCTAGTAAACCTAACATGATTTACTTACTTTACTCTGTGTTTTGAGTTTTTTGTACGTTTTGGGGCCATTGCCCGCCCAATAAGTATCTACTCTTTTAATTGAAGCTGAATGCCATCATCTGTGGTGCTCTTATCTCGCGTTAAGTATGTCTTTCGTTGGTAAGGTATGTGTCGATAACGCACTTTCTAATTTTATAACGCTTCGAATAATCGTATAAATTTAAATGAAGTAATACAGCGCTTGCTTCTTATCAAAATAGCCTATGTTACTTACAAGTTACCGTTGTTACTTAATGTGTTTTTTCTTTCTCGCTACATTAAAATAATAGTCGACACCTTACATTTTTATTACCCGTGTTTTCCCAACAGGTTCGTTATTTTAGCAAGCATTAAATTCGAAATGGGACAGCCAAAAGAGGGGACGAGATGTTCTGGTAGGTCCCTTCAGACTCCAATTTGTCGTGAGAGCATTTCGACTTTTCCGATAAACAGTATTGCTTGCTGTCGGGAGGAAATATTGTTATTGCCGTATTATAGGAAATTGTGTTTTTCGGAACAACCTTTAAAAAAACTTCAGTTGTTTTATTTTCGGAATCCATAGGCCTATCTAAGGCCGACGGACCCTTTTACCTGTACGCAAAATTAAAAATTTTACACATCAATACTCGTGCATACTTATACGTAGCCTTATTAAATAAAATGTTATTTGAACGGTATACATTGTTCTTGAATATTCATGCCTGTGACCTATCTTACATCCCTTATGCATCAATGTATGTGCCAGCTCAGGGATTTTGCTGATGCGGCCATAAGAGCGTATGCTGACACAATTTGAATGGCTATGAAGTGGAACGGCGTTGTAAAAGTAATCCTTATACTCTCGATGTAGAGTAGGCAGACTATTAAAATAAATGTACGAGTAAACGTACCGTATTTGTGTTAAAACTGATAGTTTGGACAAAATAAACGTTATTATGTTGAAGAAAAACCAATTTCAGTTAGAATCCGTCAGCATTTCTATGAATCCGAGGTTTATCTGTGATACAATACAATCCTCCTTATTATTTTTGATTAACCAACCTGGAAACTCGTGCTGAGCTAATAATTTGGGATAAGGAAGATACATACATAACATTGTTTTATCTGAGGAACAATATTTACTGCTCAACTTAGAAAGAGCTCCGGGTTATTTGCTAGAGAACAACGTATTTTGGAAGACGATTTTAAGCTATGAAATACGTTTTAATGAGATTCAAATTCAGATTTATTAACGTTTATTTTCACAGGGTTACATGAAACACTTTGAATATGTCATAAAGGAAATGAAGTCTTATCTCCTCACATTAAACTTAGTATAAGTCTTTTTAAGTACGTTTACGATGAAATAATTCACTCCTTAAGAGGCCTCCGAGGGACGAATTCTTCATACAAACGTAATACCTAAATGATTTCCAATTCAAGCATATTTCCACTATAATATTGTATTATTTCTATTTGAATAGTATTTATCTAGGTTCCTAAATAGTTTCTTTTTTTAAATACTTACCTAAACTTAAATGAAAGCCAATCGCATTTTGCACATTTTTATGCGAAAATGGACAAGTTTTCTTGCTATTTGTTTCGTATTAAAAACAACAATAAGTATCTTACAGAATAACAATACTTTTTGAAGAATACAAAAACTTTTCTGTCATAATTTTTGATTTAACTGCTCATAACTTTTATAGCAAAATTGCAGGGCAATTATGCTTTTGTGCGGCTAAAAGTCAAAGCAAAAACTTATTAATAAGTGCCTCTCTTTGGGTTTTTATTCTCATTCTATAATACTTTTTCAACGTGGCAATGATGGCCTTCTGCTGACGATTGAGATTTTTAAGAAATACAATATATGAGTTAATACAAGTTGTAATTGGTTTGTTCTGTTATTGTATTGTTCTGAATAAATAATATTTGACTTTTTCAACAGGACCAGAAGATTCGGAACGTGGTCCTCATCGGGTCACAAGGGTCCCTGGAAGAGAAAACTGTCACTGTCGTCCATGGAGCGGACTTCGTGAACATCACGTTCATAAACTTTTGCTGTACCAGGAAAGAGATCGCTCAGGTACGGTCATACAGACATTCCTTCCATACTTGTGTCATAAGTAAATCATTTTAACCAGGATTCAGGGAAACCGCATCATCATTATCATCATCGTCACCCTATAATAGTCCACTATTGGACATAGGCCTCAGGGGAACCTACGTTTTAGATTTTATATACGTGACATAGAGCAAGGGCGTGGTGGAAGGCTACTGCCGTTTCTCTGTGTGGCTGTGACTAAAGACTTGTGACGTATAGAGATCTCTGGATAAAGATTTTACTGCCATTTCATGTTGCCTTCAGCATTGATCTAGCTGGGCCATAGGATAGAAATTGCACAGGTAAACCGCTTACTTGCAAATAGGTCAATCAATGCTAGCGCTGCAGCATAATCAACGGGATTGGTTAGGCTCCAGATTTTTATCTCTGTTTGAAGTTCTCGTTACTATTCACAAATCTGTGTTTGTATAGACGCTCATATCGTAACGTTATTGAAATTGGTGATTGATACAAATCATATAAGTACAAATGGACCTTATTCTTGAGCGATTCTTTTAAAATGAGATCAGCAGACCTATTTTGCTATTAAGAAGATAAATAGCGTTAAACTTCATTTATAAATGTAGCACTTACAATAATGAAAGCGTGATCGCTAGAACATTTGTACAGCTTGGAACAATACCTTCGCCTTACAAATAGCTTCGAACTCGTCCTACAAATGTATAATGTACCTATTATAAGGCTTGAATCGAATTTGCGATGTTTGATATTCGTGCTCAGCTAAGCGCGACAAACCTCGTTGTCGTTCCGGATTAAAACTTTTCTATTTTATTTATTCGAGATCCCAGCCGCATATCGAAGGTACATACATACTAAAACGAGGCTGAATTCGAAGTTGTGATCGTAGGGATGTGAAATAAAATTGTAGCGTACGATTCACACGTTGCTACAATGTTCAGACCAATATAGGCTTTAACAATTCCGATGAAATGTTATACCGTAAATATTGCGAATGCCGCGTTTTGCTACGGCCGATAGTTCAATGGTTTTCAATAGCGTAGCGCTCGGCGCTCTATTGTTTTAATATGCGCCAGAAAACATTGGAGCGTGTAGTATGAAAAGGCCATTCTACTCCGTTTCAATAGAAAGTTTTATAATAGGAATGCAAGACAGTCACGAACTTCAATTATAGTTGGTTTTTATTCAGTTCTATTTTGTGCGAGCGAAGCCTCGTTCTATTGTGGCTTTATGGATGTGCATAAAGTAGAGTAGGGGGTGTGTTGTTTGAGTAATGCCCGTTCGTTTCCTCTGTGTGGTTGTTTTTCTATTTACCCGCACGGCGGCGACGGAGGGTGGAGCACGCCACACACGTCACTCAAGCTCGCTCGCTCCGTTTATATCAGATCCATTATTAGGAAGAATATTCGCTACATTATTGTGTGAGTGATAAATTGCACGCTCCCCTCACGCGGTATATGAATAAAAAATAGTTCCTTTAGCGTTACTGTCATACTTTTCTCTGATGTATGACCTTTTAGAAGCTTTTAACCGCTCGTCTTTGCTTGCACAACAGTTTCTTACATTATGTTAATGTCAAGTTTCACCCCTGCTATTTCTAGCATGTTATAGCTTCTTTTATGTTACGATTATGAATGATATTATGATTTAAAAGTGTTTCCATAAAAGCATTCTGAGTAGGTACTTACGACGTGTAGTGAAGACTACGTTAACATGGTACGAAAGCAGTCATAAATATTTTGACTTTGTTAACATAATGGACTTGAGCAATATCGAAGCAAGTGCTTGTAATTTAATAAGTTAGTATTAGTACCTAAGTCTCCCTTAGTTGTGGACTATGTTGGCGTAAAATTGTTTCCGCATTTCTTAGCTTGTAAAACAGGGATGACGTAATTTAGCTACCTATCCACAAGTGCGGTTCTATTTATGAAGTACATTAGTACATATTGACTTATCTCATAGATGACTTGTGATCTTGTCTTGAAATGTTTAGCTTTAGGTGACTATGGTGGACCTCTTCTCCCGTAATGGCAAGACCTGCTTTACCAATACTAAGTGATGTTTACATAAAATAAAATAAATAAAAAGAGCTTCTAAACAAACTAAGAAAATAATTAATAACCATTTACAGTAGAATTATAAATGTGTCATGAAAATATAAATAAATCATTCATAGGCAACATATTTCTTCAAGTTCCTCCGTGATATGGATGCCTTCGGCGGTTTAGCCTCTAAGGATCTCCTTAAGCGGTTTAGCTTCCTCTAAGGATCTTCAGTAGACTCGATCTCTACTTTTTTAGCATTTTCTGTGTTAGCATCGACTTAGACGTTCGTGTAATGATAATTGGATCTTTATGTTGAGCAGGGCGACTCGCCCCGACTTAGCTACAAAATTTTCGATTTCAAATTGAGATAGGTACCTAATCTAATCATAAAATTTGTCAACAGATGTGGACAGAAGAATTATTCTCCCTGGCATACAACTTGAACCAGAGCAACAATCCTACAATCAAGTTTTTAGAAAAATTGCACACCAAGATTGTTTTAAAAGCGGACAAAACTGGGAAGATTCTTGTGAAAAAGTAAGTTCTTTCTTGATTTAGAAATGTTATGTAATGGATGAATAATTATTTTGTATAATATATTTATAACACATATATCTTACATGAAATTCTTAATTCAATAGTAGAAGGTAACCTAACCTAACTTAGTAATTAAATTACCTTTTCAACCAGCTGTACGGTGCGGAACCTTAAAAATAAGTTTTTAAGGTTCCGCACCGTACACAAAGGGTGAAAACGAGACCCTATTACTAAACCTCCGTTATCTGTCCGTCTGTCTGTCCGTCGCCGTCGGCGGACAGTTTCTCATGAACCGTAAAAGGCTAGGAGAGACATTTTAAATCTTCACAGAATGTGTAGGTAGGTATTTCTCATGCCGCTATAATAAAAATAAAAGAAATCTAATAATTAAGGGACCATACCACATTGAATACCCATCACCGATGTTGGACTCTTGTCAGTACTTGGATGAGTGACCCTGACCGTGTCATGTCGACTTATTCCTGTTATTCGATTCATCAAAAATATCCCTTTTGAAAAATAGTTTTTTACGATAGTACGGAACCCTTCGCGTACGTAGAGTTTGGTAGCCTGATGTAGCCCGGGGATTCCTAGCACCCCCTGCCCCGCCGTTACCGTGGCGCTACCATGGCCAGGAATAGCGAGGCGGCCGGGAACTGGGGGCCACATTCTTTTGGCGTATCTATCCATGGGGGGGTTGATGCCCATAATCCCCACGCTGGGCATGCGGGTTGAGGATCGCAGTATAGGGAGTGTGCTGCAAAGGACGCTGCTGCCCGCCCCCCGGTGCATGTCCCTTAGTCGCCTCCTACGACACCCACGGGAAGAGTTGGGGTGGTGCTATTCTATCACGGCCGACACCACACAGCTTATTAAGTAAGGATATAAATTTTATTGCGATTTGATTGTTATTTTTTATCATAAAAGCCCCGACACTGTGACTAAAAATGAGATCGACTTCATCATGACGGATAGCAAGCACATATTCAGAGATGTCTCAGTGATCAACAGGTTCAATACCGGATCTGATCACCGACTCCTCCGAGGCTCTCTGAATATCAACTTGAAGCTTGAAAGAAACCATCTGATGAAGTCCACGCTCCGACCTGACCCAATCCAAATCATGGCGGGCACCGAGAAGTTTCAGCAGCTTCTCGGGAATAGATTTGTTGCCTTGGGACCCACTGATGACGCTGACGAGACCCTACACAATCTGGTTGAAACGTTGAGGGACGAGGGCATCAAATTCTGTCGAAAGCAGCGTACTGGCAAGAAGTCCAAACTCTCGGATGAGACTCTTGGGCTGATGACAAAAAGACGGGAGACCACCCAAGCGACTTTGTCAGAGAGGTCAGACCTGAACAAGCGGATTGCGAAGATGCTACGGCACGACCTTCGGAGCTTCAACACGCGCCTCATTCAAGAGGCGATAGAGTGAAACCGAGGGTCCAAAGTATTCACTCAGCAGCTTGGCAGGAGCCACCTGACAAAGCTTAAAACGCACGACGGGAGGACCGTATTGTCAAAGCCGGAGATATCCGCCGAGATAGAGGATTTCTATGGCCGATTATATGCTGCACATGCCCCTCGTTACCGACGAGATGACCAAGATTCCAGAGCCACCCTGACACGCCACTATACCGACGAACTGCCTGAAATCAGTGACGACGAACTGCCTGAAATCAGTGACGAGATCGTGTGAGCTCTAAGGCAGCTTAAAAATGGAAAAGCCCCCGGCGAGGACGGTATTACTTCAGAGCTTCTTAAGGAGAAGCCCCTGTAATACAGGTGTTACGGAACCTCTTTAATACCGTCCTTGACAGTGGGAGAACTCCAAAGGCGTGGAGCGGGAGTTTGGTGGTGCTCTTTTTTAAGAAGGGAGATAAAACCCTTCTTAAGAATTACAGATCCATCTCACTCTTGAGCCACGTCTATAAGCTGTTCTCACGAGTGGTCACGAACCGTCTCGCCAGGAGACTCGACGAGTTCCAGCCACCGGAACAGGCTGGGTTCCGCGGAGAATATGGCACCATAGACCACATACACACAGTGAGGCAGATTATACAGAAGTCCGAAGAGTATAATCAGTCCCTGTGTCTGGCTTTTGTGTGTATGAGAAGGCATTTGACTCCGTCGAAACCTGGGCTGTTCTGGATTCCTTACAGCGATGCCAAGTAGACTATCGTTATATCCAGGTGCTGAGATGTCTCTACGAGGCCGCCACCATGAGTGTCCAAGTACAGGGTCAGCAGTCTAAACCCATCCAATTGCGCAGAGGAGTGAGGCAGGGGGATGTCATATCCCCGAAACTGTTCACGTGCGCATTGGAAGATATGTTTAGGTTGCTGGACTGGAAAGGAAAGGGCATTAATATAAACGGCGAGTACATCTCACGCCTGCGATTCGCTGATGACATAGTCTTAATGGCGGAGTCGCTTGAGGAACTGAACCAGATGCTGGACGGCCTAGCTTCAGCCTCCCGTTTTTTCGTCTTGGCATGAATTTGGATAAAACCAAAGTCATGATCAATGGCCACATTGATCCAAGGCCGGTGGTCGTACATGGTCACCTTCTCGAAACTGTTTCCGAGTACACTTACCTTGGGCAGATTTTGCAGTTGGGTAAAAACAGTTTCGAGAAGGAGGCCAAAAGGAGGATCCAGCTGGGCTGGGTAGCATTTGGGAAACTACGTCAAGTCTTCACGTCATCCATACCGCAATGCTTGAAAACGAAAGTTTTCAATCAGTGCGTCCTACCCGTTATGACCTACGGAGCTGAGACGTGGACACTTACGATAGGGCTGGTCCACCAGTTCAAAGTCGCTCAGCTAGCTATGGA
This sequence comes from Eupithecia abbreviata, assembly GCA_943735965.1. Lineage (NCBI taxonomy): Eukaryota > Metazoa > Arthropoda > Insecta > Lepidoptera > Geometridae > Eupithecia > Eupithecia abbreviata. The sequence goes on along the minus strand of OX030982.1, from coordinate 6,263,031 downwards.
AAGAGCTATGCTCGGAGTTTCTCTGAAGGATAGGATTCGTAACGAATACATCCGACAGAAAACCAAGGTTATCGACATAGCTCAAAGAATTAGCAAGCTGAAGTGGCAGTGGGCCGGCCATATCTCGCGAAGAACCGACGGCCGATGGGGCAACGTGTTCTTGAGTGGAGACCACGACTCGGTAAACGTAGTGTAGGACGCCCTCCGACCAGGTAAGATGACGACCTGCGAAAGACTGCAGGTAGATGCTGGATGCGGCAAGCTGAAGACAGGGCGCTATGGCGCTCATTGGGGGAGGCCTATGTCCAGCTGTGGACTGCTATATGCTGATGATGATGATTACTTAATAAGCCGAGATTTTTATATTTAAATAATCATAATATTCTTCCTTTCATTCGTCCAAAAAGCCAGTTCTCGTAATCACACAAGCCGTAAGAGCACTTTCAGCGCCTAACGATGACGTATTATCTGCAGAGCATGCAAAATGGTGGTTTTTTCTATGCCCCATTAGTAATAGTAAACACGCATGCTGAAAATGAATCTTCCACGACCCTAAAAACGTCATTCGGTTTTTTATTATCCCACAACTATCTAACGTGGTTTATAGCTTTGACCGATGCTTTTTACACACGCCCGAAGCCAATAATCTAATGGAAATGTATTATCGTCTCGATAGCGGCAGGTAGAGCACATTCGCTACCATACCAACTGTTTTGACGACCTTTGTGGCGCGGCGGGTGAAGGTCTGCCTGCAACGCAGTAGGTTGCGGGTTCTATTCCCGCCTTGGGACAAATGTATGTAAATTTTGGAAATGTTTTCCGGGTGATCTCGGTAATTTCTATGTATTGTATAGTAAAAGATGTAATGAAATATTAAGTATATCAGTCATCTCGTACCCATAACACAAGCTCTGCTTAGATCAGGGCTAGGGGATGCTGTGTGGATTGTCCAGCATTATTTAATTATTTACTTTTCATAGAGCCCATACCACGAGAGAAGCGCAGCAAACAAATTGTTTCCTAACATCTGTGTTTGCTGTTAATCATTATTAAAACGCCGTAATAATGTAATCTTTGTGTAGCTGAAGATAAAATTTCTGCTTGTGTTTAGTCAGACCCATTAAAAAGATTAAAAATTATAATATCAGCGAAGGCCCTATAGAGTTCTGTATTATTTTGTAATTGCTGTTTTTGATAGTACAATTTTGATCTTTGTTTATCGGTGTTAGAATCCACAATGCTGCGCACCATACTGCTCTCTCGAGAGACGCTCAATAGCTTTTCATGACTCCGCTGAGCCTCTATTATGTATTCAGATATAATCACCAAGATTAGTTAACAAGCAACCCGTAGGTACTAAAGATTTGCTTGTGAATAGGTTAAGACGTTAATTGTGCAGGGAAGTTTCAATCTTCGCTGCGGTCACAGAATAACTAATGGGGCTTATGGAGGTTGGCACTATAGACGAGCGATTTTATTAACGGACTTCGAAAAAAAGAGGAGGTTCTTTTGCAGATATATAGAGGATATTCCGGAGGTAGTCCCAAACAGTATTCCCCCGAAAGATTATTATTTTTCTGTAAAATTTGTCAAAACAGTTTAAAACTAGTCGGACTTTAGTGATTTCAAAACAATAAAATTATAAATAAATATACTTTAGGATATATTTCGCGTATGCTACGCATGACCATTTTTTGTGTCAGTTATATTTTAGTGGCGAGGAATATGTCACTGTTAATATTCATTGCCTCATAAATTTCAATGAAATATATACAAGTTAGTTATAAAACTGTAAAGAAAATGAAGAACGAAAAAACCGGACTATATATTTATTTTAGTACAATGACGTAATACTTTCCATTAGTTAGAACAAGTCACGCTAGTTTTGACGAAGTTATCTGCTAAGAATGGACGTGAAATCATTGAGTGATTCGATTCAAAGGTTTATTTAAACAGCGTTTAACTCGTTTTATGTAAACAATGTTACATAGGTACCTGAGAAAAACGATTAGTAGGTAGGTACGTGGGTAGGAACGTGTATGATTTCATACATTACATTCCATTACTGACATTTGGTATCCGTTTATTTGTAGCTACGTCGTCTATTGTCGTGTTCACAGCAGGTAGGTCACGTCAATCATACAACAAGGAAATAAACGATGTTATAATGTGATAAGGTGCAATCTCGCAATTTTATGCCTCGTATAAATCAGAGATGGATATTTTGCGCTTATTAACCTTACCGCGAGAATTTATAAAACCTGGCCTAAAATACCAGCTATTTTATTTTTGCCAACGTCCGGCCCCGTGCGCGCGATAAGGGATCGATTACTTATTAATACGCGCAGACTTTCGGCTCCGAATTAGAAGAGTACCTCGATAATATGACAGAATGAGTGGCGTTTATTTCGCGAGCGAAAAATTGTGCCATGAATTCAGATAAAAAAGTTATGCCGAATCTTAATACCTGAAAACATTAACTGAAAAATGTTTAGTAGGTACGTTTTAGATCTTTTTAGAAATTGTATGAATTTAATGTTTACGATTGTCCATTAAGTTTTATGTTTGCATTGTTACACAGCATTGTTCGGGTGTTCGCTCAAAATAAGGAGGATAAGAAGAAAGTAGAGAAGGCGTTGAGCGAGTCAGGTCTTCCAACGGGCAAGACTGACACCATCAGCCAGTCCAAGTTCCAGTTTGAAGATTTCTTCGCATTCTACAAGAGCCTCACGCAGCGGTCGGAAGTTCAGAAGATATTTAACAACTTGTACGTCTCCAACTTTATCTCTTTACGTTCCAAGTTTTCAGCTACGATGTTAAGATTTTCATCCTTTTAAGAAGTTTGTGCTGAAACTCAGCCTTCATAAAAGGCAAAAATGTTTATTCCATTACCAAAGATAAACTAAATAAATTACCAGAATAAATATTTCTCTACGCCTACGCTAAGAGCGGGCTAGAACTGCGAACATGATATCTTTATTATGCGTTGGAGTCGCAAATTGACACTATTTAGTGGTGTGGCTTTGAGTTCACGGGTTCAAATGGCATGGCGGTGGCAATTTGTATTATTTGCTGGGATCGTGGGGGCAGATTGTGTGTCATTTAGTCTGACTTGTAAATAACATTAGAATACTTATACTTACAGCGCGCAGATTATTATTAATTAATCAGACAAGGGTAACAATGTTTTTGGATGACTATTCCTGAGTTATGTTACCAATAACGGGATATGTAACATGTTTTGAGTTTCCTAATATACACAAACCATAGCAAATATTCCGAATTATTGAAAAGAATTTAGTGTTAATAAAGATGATGGTTCTGCTAGTTAATTCCTTAGTTTGTAATAGGTAACTTGAGAAAAGAGAGACTCAGTTAAACAATATAACGTTGCACGTCTTCCTAAGTCTAGCTGTGCCCATCTTCAAAGTCGCATAATTTCAGAACCGATGGCAAGCCGCACTTATCCGCGACTCAACTCGTGGACTTTCTGAACGTCGTGCAAAGAGACCCTCGATTGAACGAGATCCTACACCCCTACGCCGATCTGCAGAGAGCCAAAGATCTGATCAAGGCTTACGAGCACAACAAGTATCACCAGCAAAGATCGCAGCTTACTTTCGATGGATTTTTAAGGTAAATAGAAATTAGTGTTCGCGTCGCGCAGTTGGTTCGCGTGATGCCTGAGAACTTCACAATACAACTAGGGTTTTATTATATCATTGCATAACCCTAATCTACTTCTGTTTTGAAAAAAAACCCTTTTAGGTAGAAAAGACAGATCTACTTTTGGTTGAGCTCTGCGTCCAGCAAAGTTTGCATTTGCACCGATATAAGTATTTATTTCTGCCATATATTTTGATTTGTTTTAATTTTTTTTTTTTTTCTAATTTATTCTAATTTATTACTATTCATTTTAATTTTCATTTCAATTTAAGTTAATTTTAGTTCGTAAGAATTACTAACATTTATTATAAGATCATTACTAACAAATTATGGATCTTTAGTAGTCCGAAATAAAAGTTTTTTTTTTTTTTTAAATAATCCGGTATTATAACGAACGGTGCATCTACTTTTAGTAATCTTTAATAAAAAGATCATGTTTGTATATTTTAACTTTTAAATAGAAACAAAATTTCAAAGTAATACAAGGAACGGCGACCGTTATGGAAATATGACGTTATGAAGTTTTATTCAGTCTTGTTTTATTTACTGAAACATCAAACATTTGACTTGAAAGTATTGCAAATTGTTTTCGTAGCGTAAGTACAACAAAGCGACGGTGAAGGGTAACATTTGACACTTTGAGGGTTTCCCTTGGCGAGAGGTCGTGAATAAGTTATGTTAGGGGTCAGTTGAAATGTTTAAAGCATTACCGTTAGCGTCATATGATCCACGAAATCTTTTCAAAGTGAACTTTAAACTGAATTACTTTACTAACTCCAGTGTTCATCAAATTCTTTTTCTCTCTCGTATTAACATAAAATCTCATATTTTCGTTCTACCACAAAAGAAATGGATAGGAATATAATATTCCATACAAAATTCAGCGTATTTTAATCCAGACTCGGTCCAATGCTCTAATATCTATCGTCTTTTATATCCGGATTTGGGGTCACCTCGTTCCCGCAAATACCCGGACACTTTACAGACTGTCAGGTTTGCATGCCTGATAATAACCAGACAAGGGTTGAGACAGATTTGAATTTAACAGTATATTCCCTTACTGAAAATCCTAATTCTGACTTGTTATTGCGAACCTTACTCATGCTATTTTATTGACATGGAATAAGCAGAAAATTCTACATGAGGATTTCTAATGAGATCTACATATGTATGAAATATGAGATGTAAAATAGGAATTGTTATAAATCAATAGTAATGATGACAACGTTAAAGCCATAAACATCAGACTGGTCTTTCGAACACAGATGATACTAACCAATGGTCAACCTGTTGTCACGTGCTTTTAAACAAAGGCTATATGAGTGGATCAGTCTGTCATATCCTCTCACAATCTTTAATCATTCATTCAATATGCATTTTTCGAACGAATTTTTTGAACGACTTATGATATTAATTTTTCTTAGGGCCAAGCGCCTATGTCTGAATAAAGAAACTTTTTTTTATTTTTTATTCTATTTAAAAGGTATAAAATACGCTCAATATGGGCTTTGTTGCGTACATTTATTTGAAAGGATTTCGTTCTCTCTCATTGTTTAGTTAGAGGACATTCTGTTCGCCATTAGAAAACTTCTAGAATTTCATTTATCAGTTAGAAAATCATAGTTTCTTAGAAAAAAAAACTACATAGAGCATATCTTCTAGATTCCTGATGTCCGAAGACAATCCAATAGTGGCTTCCAACAAGCTGGACCTTTCAGACGACATGGACCAACCGATGTCGCATTACTTCATCAACAGTTCGCACAACACCTACCTCACAGGGCATCAGATCACGGGGAAATCTAGCGTGGAGATCTATCGACAGAGCTTGCTGGCTGGATGCAGGTTGGTAAATTGATTTTTTTATACGATCAGCGTTTCAGGAGCCAACTTAACCTCAAAAATATTATCTATTTCCTAAATTATTTATGAAGAAATTATTAGTGAAAGTTAGAATCAAATTATAGAAACAAACTGCCTCTAGTAGATATACCCCAAAAATATTATCTATTTCCTCAATGATTTATGATTATGAAGAAGAAACTATAAGTGACAGTTACAATCAAATTATAGAATTTGAAACAATTTGGAACAGGTATTAACTTTTTAAACAATTGATCTAACTGCAGACTGTTGCAAACAATCTATAGGTAGCTCCACTAATCCATACCAATATATGAATTAAATTCGCGTGTCAGTCTCCAATTGGATAAAAGTATTATAGATTTCCATTTTGCGGTTACTATGAGAAAAGGTTAAATCATGACATTTTTGTAGAGCGTTATGTCGAAGTATTCTTCGAACAGAAAATGTTGTCTCGGCTAGCGAGTGTTGCTGACAGAATACTACAGAACCCCATTTATATAAATTTGCGTATCGTTAGACGAAGAAGTTGCCTATCAGATATTAATAAATATGATATTTTTATTGCATATAACATAGTATATAAGAAGATAAGGATACAATCATGAGCTCATGTTGCTATTCTATAGCATGCAATTAATTAAGCTATGTCTATGGCTTAAAAAACTACGTTCATTTAGACAGTTCAATAAAATATAAGAGTCATGAAGATAGCTAAGGCTCTTTGACCTTGAAAATGAAGAGTTAGGGGCTATAAATGGTTTATCTTTAAATATAATAAAATTTGTTCCTTAAATCGATTCTGATAAATCACTCCTAGCTTTTTAATCGCACGGACCCATAGCAACACATCGCCAAGATACGACAGTTACTTCCTTATTCAGGAACGTCACGGATCTTTAAATATTCTAGGGCACGAGTGCGTGCATACTACCACGCGACCGGCGCAATTAGGGGGAGGACACGTCTTCGCATTCTTACCCACACGGGTCAATTTCCACACCTTTGCCTTCGCACCTTGACTAGTGATGTGGACACGTCCACTAGTTGCTAGATACGTCGTAAAAGGCGCAGATAAATAGTTAAATGGTAAAAAGGAATCTGAAAAGCGAAAATGAAGCAAAGCTTTTAGTCTTAACAACTGAACTGAGTCTTCATGAAAGCTTCTGAGCTAAAAGTAAGTTGCTAATTTGAAAGAGGGAGCATATCTCTAGCTTGTTATAACATTCTAGACCCTCAGTTCTAAGCGACTTGCTGCTTTCTGCTATTTTTAGTTTTCTGAAGATTTGATGTAGTTTTTCAACTTCTAATCACAACTGAGGTAAGGATTCTACGTGGGGACCTAATTTATTGAGGAATACCGAAGTTTCTGATTGAATGAATCGCCTACTCTGAAGGGAAAAATCTAAGTTTCCGATTCCTTTCCGTGCAAAACTAACTCTTATGTAGCTTGCATAAGACAAGCAATTGCACGAAAACGAAGCATTTATGTTTTACTAGTACGGCCCTTGATTATTGATTTCGTAATACTTGCTCTTTCGGATGATTGATAAAAAGATAAACGATAATGGTCCAAAAGCGCTCCATGTGAAAGCTAGATTATCAGAATATCAAATCACTGATAGGTACGATATCATTTCAATTAATTCAACGAAATGAAATGTCAATTATATTTATTCTGATCGGTACAGGTTGATGTATACGAGTAGGTATTGTATTTCTTTATTAATCAAAAACTTATACTGTTCATATTTATAAGACACTAAAACCAGAGGAGGTTTGTTAGTGGCGTGTTGCTACACATTTGGCATTAAAATATAGTTAAACATAATTATTATCATAAACGAACTAAGTCGTATTAAAATCTATATATATAAAAGAAAGTCGTGTTTGTTACAACACTTATAACTCGAGAACGGCTGGACCGATTTAGCTGAAAATTGGTGGAGAGGTAGCTTAGAACCAGGAGTCTAACATAGGATACTTTTTATCATTTAAACAATTTGACACATAGATTTCCACGGGGGCGAAGCCGAACATCATTTATTATAAACTAGCTGCTCCCCACAGCAGCTAGTTTATAATAAATGATGTTGGATACGATTGTCCCGAGGCGGGAATCTAACCCGTACCACAGATAATATAATACATACTGTACCCGTACATTTGCCCACCGCGCCACAGAGGTTGTCAAATACCTAATATTATCAGTAGTTGAAACAAATATGTAAGGTAGGTAATGCAAGTCTATCTCAACGGGACGTGATACTTCAACCATACTTGATTCACCGATAACTTTCCGGAACCCGTCGGACTAATTACAGCGATATCGATGCTAATATGTATAAAAAATCACGGGTTGCGGCCCCAATGCGTTTTTAATCGCATATCCAATTAACGTGTTATCGAATATCGGTGTTATCGATATTACTACCCGCCTGCCTTAATTGATGAACGACCGATGGTTATAAATGTAAATATTTTGTAAACAAAAGATTGTATTGTGTTATGCAGCAAAAGCGAAGCTTCTGGATCGATATACCAGGGTCTTTATGGATAAACAAATTACCTTCTCAACTTTCGAGCTAAGATATTTTTAGACTGTTTTTACAAATTCTTTATTCCGTGTTTGTCTATAAACCGGGGTATAACGATGACAATCAAATGTTTATTTTACACTAATATTGCGTACAATGCGCGTTAAAAGAGTTTCCTTTTACCTTAATTTTGAAAATATGTTTCCTGTTCCTCTACATTCATACTATTTGAATAGTACTGTGATTTTTGATAACAGGTTTTCTGTCTATAAAATTACATAACTCATTTGTAAGCACACAAATTAATTGTAACTATTCCGCTTCCCAAAAGGTGCTTAATCGTTTTAAAATTCACGTTCTCATTAACGTGTATTTGAGCATTTGTTATGGTAATCAACCGATGTAAATATACTGAAGTTTGTTTTGTTTTTACATAGCGTTTGATGCTTTTATTTTAATTGCGCAGTATAATGTAAAGAATACAGAGTTCGTTCAATAGACTTCACTATACTTTCATGTTCTGATCGAATTAGCCCCCCTTAGAGACTTGAGTACTATGTGTAATGAATGTGTCACACCATAGACACTCAGTAAACTATCTTAAATTGTCTATGGAAACGTCGCATTATTTGAATAGATAAGTGCCAGCAAGGATCGTTTATGAAGTGTTTGTTTGGCGGTTACATACACTTAGTATAATATCTACCTACGAGTACATAACCCACGTGATGGCAGGATGATCTGTTGAGTTTTGGTTGAATATATTCTACCTCTTTGAGGCCTGGCTCTCTGGTCCCTAATGAGAGCCTTTTCTAAGGCTCTCATTAGGGGCCTATGTCAGTGGACTGATATAGGCTGATGATGATATACCTAGAATCTTGACAAAAATCTTGTGAATAACCTTAGATTAAATTAGATTAGAACGTATGTAAGCTGGTTAACTTCGAACCTTATTTATGTTGGGAGAACACATAGAATATAGAAAAATGACACGCATCGCCATTTAAATTTCAAATATTTTGCGCGTTCGATGACAATAATGATGTATTTTTTCTCTATTCTACCCTAGAGAACAATCCCCGTGCTAGGGCTATACGTTATTCGATTGAGATGATACCAGCAAATGCTCAAGATGTATTTCTCTTCACAGATGTGTAGAACTGGACTTCTGGAATGGTCGAACAGAAGAGCCTGTGATCGTCCACGGCTACACCTTCGTCCCAGAAATCAGTGCTAAAGAAGTGCTTGAAGCGATCGCTGAAAGCGCTTTTAAAACATCCGACTACCCTGTGATACTGAGTTTCGAGAACCATTGCAACCCGCGGCAGCAGGCGAAGATTGCTAATTATTGTCGGGATATATTCGGAGATATGCTGCTGGATAAGGCTCTGGATAGCCACCCTTTGGAACCTGGTAAGTAATAAACACCTTCACTCATAATTCGTGACTCATTATAGGTAAATACACTGTATATCCTACAGCTGTAGGTACACGATGGTTCTATGCTTCTTAATCACAATATATCGATAAAAATATCTAGCAAAAAAAAACACACACACTACTCGATGTGGAATGTTTGGAAACTGCGACACCAAATCTAAAGCTTATTTGCATGGCGTCGAGTTTCAGACATAATTGGAACAATATTTATTGAAGGACAGATCACAAATTCGACAATTCATGTCAATTCCGTATTAAAAGCTCAGCCCAACGTGCACGGCCAGCGTGGGGATAGTAAATGAAATACAAATATTTTTATTCCATAATAACATAGTACTATAAGTATTTTATTTATAATATCCCATAACTTACAAGCACACAGATCCACTGGTACTGTCCACGATCCTATCCATCCATGGTTGTCTGGTAGAGATCGCTCTTGAGCGATAAGACCGCCAATTGTACTTAATTTTTAAGATATTACTGTACATAGTTTATAGTTCAAGTGCAATAAAGAATTTTCTATCTATCTATCTAACACAGACCAGCGTAGAATAAATCCTACGCTATTATTTTACAAACTGTGACGAACGGTGACCTAAGGCAGGATAGGTATAGTTTACTATACTCATCCTGCCTTCGTCTCCATGTTTATTTTTATTTTCCATAGCAACGACCTAGTACCTGCAGTATGAACCTAGATAGTGTTGACAAAACACAGTCACAGTGCGCTATGAATAAATTATACAATGTAAAGTTCGTACTGGAAATTCAAATAAGAAACTACGCTCCAAAGGGAATTCCTAATGTAATTTGTTGTTTTGATTTGTCTTCTGCTTCTGTACCAGTTCCTGTTTCGCAATAATCCTACCCTACTTAATATTTAAACGAGAAACTTTGTAACGGTTCAATGTAGTAATTACTGATCGGATTGCGACGAAACTAATGCGACGCTAGAGGGAGCTTTAAAGTAATACAACTATGGTGTATATTCAGTCAGTCGTCGCCAAAATTAAATTAAATAGGTACCTATTACATAAAACTATGTTATTATTCGTAGTTCCATTGACACTCAAATAGTGATGTCCTAATGCTAACGATTCGTTTTTAATGATAATCGATTTTGTTAATTATGTAGTTGTAATCGATTTTGTTATTGTTGCTCAACTTTTTGAATTATTTTAGGCGTATTTTTTGTTGTTTTATTTGCTACTTGCTGCTGCTCGCGGCATAGCACGAGTTTTTTCGTGTTAATATGTAAAGCATATTAAGGGCCTACATTACCTCAGCAGAAAATCAAATTTCGCCTCAGCTTGTTACGCCGCCGCGCCGCGGCGCACGGGCGGCGCCACGGGGCGGACGGCCGGTGGCAACGTACCTACTCGCCGCGCTATTACTTCGCGCGAAAAATTATATTGGGTTGGGTTCACGCTAGTTCAAAACAATCTTATTGAAGTTAGGTAGGTGCAATATTATTGTCTAAAAGGTAGGTAATTAATTATATATACGGTACCTACTAAGAAATGAAATTATCAAATACGTAGGTAATGCTTTTTAGTAACTTATATTTACCATTATACCTTAGTATGTACCTATACCTACCTAATATTATGATAGTTGGATATTGGTAGGTACCTACCTACTTACAATTACAAAACATTATTTTATTTTATTGTTTTTCAATGTAGTTGCCAACATACCTACTACTAGACCACCGCGCCCGAGACGTTATTTTCTACCCAAACACTAGGTGCGAGTCGCTATAGCGCTGAAGGGTTCCGAACATTCTTTTCTGTAGTAAGATAGTGTTCTGCGAAATGTAAATTATACTTATGCCTACTACCAACCTAAAAATAGGTACGTAGTACTATTATTTATTCTTTGGTACTAGTAAATAGGATTTTTTATTATAACACCTTGTTTACAGATTTAATATAAACGAAGATTGGTACTACTACCTATATAAGGTAAAACTAACACAACAAAACCTATATAAGCAATGAAATAGAATACAAGTTTATGTCTAAGTATATTGAGTGAGGGTTCCGCATATTAGTTTTTTAAGTAAAATTGAATTTTGCCAAAAAAACATTGTGTGGAAATAGGATGTGTATGACAAGTAGTGTGCAGGTAAATATTGTAATAAATTAAAATATAGTCTAGATTATATTTGCACATACATAATATGTTTAACTTTATTAACAATATATATTTCTTTATATTCAATTTATTTCAATTCACTTATATCTCGTATTTTCATATTGCGAACATGCCATGGATCGCATAACTCGGACAAAATATATGTTAAACAAAAAATAAAAAAATTTGGTTCCATTAGTTGTTCCCAAAATTCGTCATCCCTTTCCATGATCTCAACTTTCATCTGAAATGAAATGATATTTTATCACACCAATCTATATCTATTGTGTATATTATATATATAAAAGAAAGTCGTGTTAGTTACACTATTTATAACTCAAGAACGGCTGAACCGATTTGGCTGAAAATTGGTGGAGAGGTAGCTTAGAACCAGCAGAAGGATATAGGATACTTTTTATCCCGCAGGGTAGGTTAGCGTAGGGTAGGGTAGGTTTGGGTAGGGTGGGGTAGTGACTTTGACTCTGGAGAGGTGTGTGTTTGTCTGAAAAAGGAAAAATAAAACACAATCTTATTATAATCTAGATACCAAATCATATTTCAGTAGATATGTAAGTATTTACTTACAATTCTATGTTCTGTAATTGATAAAGATTTGTCTTGTCCGGATTTATGCCATTTGTCGAATCATACGACGTTACTTCCATCCTGTAACAGTCATATATGTCAAGAAAATAGGTACCTAACATGTAAATATAATATGCCCACTCTAGTAATATGAATGAATTATGATGAATAATTAATAAGGACTCTCGTTCAAGGTATAAACCGTATAAGTCCATTATTACCCATTTATATTTTGAGCCATGTGATATATCTTCACTTTCATGAACTAAAAGTAGAAAAGCTTGTGTTCGTAAGGTTGGAACCATGACTAAATTAATTATTGCAGAACCCTAAAATTTACAAACTCGTAAAAATGTTAGGAAAGTTATAATACATTATAGGTGTAGACAGTAGGTACTATAGTTAGTAACTATAGTAGGTACCTAACCTACTACTTACAATTCAATGTTTTGTAATTGGTAAAAAAAAAACTCGTAGGTACGGATCTTTTCTGATATCCAAAATGTCCAGATCATTCGATGTTACTTCCATCATGTATCAGTAACGATTCATATATTATGGAGATACAAATTAGGTGGGTATACCTAGGTGTAAATATTTTATAGTATTGATAGTCAAACGGAACCCTAATATATATTTCTACCTAGATAATGATGTGTTGTGAAAATACTACTTCTATCACATGGAGATACAAATTGAGGTGGGTATACCTTGTATTTACACCTAGGTATAGGTATTTACCTATAAGTATAAAAAATACGATTTTCACATACTTAGCGCCATCCAGTCCCATAAACAAGTAAGGTCTACTACCTTACTGGTAGGTAGGTAGGTGTTTGGTACACACGGATTTACCGGGACATTATTTTCTTTATCATTGTCGCCATCATCGCTTACAATAGGAGCTGTACTTTCTAATCGACGTTTTCTAAAATAAAATAAAAAATAATTAGTTTGGCTGCGACATTTACTTACTCACAAATCACAATCCACATCCTCACCTCACCTCACCTCAACGTGTAGGGTAGGTAGGTACTTACTTTATAACGTCGTTCATGTGTTTTCCATCTTTTTTATGATTCCGTCGTCGCTTTCTACACTTATTATAAAGATTTCCCATATTTACAAATATACAAAGTCCGATGACACGAAGCGCGGAGCAGCGACACAGGCTCCCCGTCCGAAGGCCGAAGCTAGACTGAATTATGGCCCGGACGGAAGATAGCGCGTGAATGTTTAGGTATTATTTTTTTACGGTAAAGATAATAGTAATTTTGAAAATCTAAAACACACATCGTCTGCTTTATACTCTGATTGTTTACTGTATAAAGTATCAAGGCTTATTTTAACGTATCTATTGAATAGCGACGGTTTAAAGTACAGTTTAGAGTGAACTTTGGATTTTTTTTCTATCGAGAAAATTTCATGTAATCGTGTTTTCGAAACACTGGTGGTCTAGCATCAATCCTGAACTATAACATATTAAAATCTCAAAGTAAATGCTTCAGAATTGTGGAAGATATGATCGTTGAAAATAACCGATTTCAGATAGTATCAACTCTTAAGTACCCTGTGGCATAGTATAATTTTTCAGTACCTTGGAAATGGAAAAATCGTCTACAATAATCTTTCTACATACTCTGTCGGTTCGATAGAAATCGCAATTTCCAAAAGTCCCCATATTTTCGCGTCGACATCGCATCTCTATCTGGCAATAGTCTATGAAATACTTCATTAAATCACCTCTCAACAATTAAGGGACTTAGTAGTCGTGCATACACCAGCCATAATTTGACAGCACTTAAAATGATGCCATCCTTTTTATTTCTATCGTCATGAAAAGGACGGAAAAATATTTAGTCATGTGTAAAATAGTTCATAGTCAAATTAGTTAAGTTTCGTTTTGGTGACATCTGAACTGGCTGACATCAATGTAGACACTGACCAAACTTCGGAGCTGACAACACCAGTTTTACAACGCGCCACTATCGCTAACATAGAGTTACATAATCACATTTGAGATTTAGCTAGTGACCTACGATAACCCTCCTTCCTCTGTTCTATTAAATAAACCTTATGAAATCGACGATATAGTTGAATTTCGTACAGCTGTCAGTATTATACTGGGGTCACGTTATCATAGATCCGTACCTCAGATGTTGGCAACGTTCGTTACTTAGTTATAATACGGGTACTCGCTCTGCAAGAGTTTGGGAGCAAGAGCAGGCGCTTTGCCAAAATAATTTATTTGAATCCGGTACCTGTCTCATAGTCCACCTACATTTTTTAACTCCCTAGATATATCGGCTGAAAAAAATGTTTAGAGATAGATCTGGCAGTAGCTTCCTAGACCATCTAAAAAAGTCTTGGGTGGCTTCCATAATGTCCCAGGGATATGTGAAGAACTATTTTAAAATGAGAACTTGTAGAACAAAAATATACGGCTGTGCTGTTTTCAATTTCAAGCAGCACACTTGCTTAAGAGTTAAAAGACTGTATTTTTCTAAATTAATTGTGCATGGTGGTCTACATGCGAAGTTTATAGCTAAGAATACTAATAGCTCTGGCCTTTAGGAAGAGCTATGAGATCGGAATAAAAGTAATTCACAAGTTAGCTTGGGTTATTTACAGAACTTTTTAGATAGTCTGTGGGTTAATTAATGTAAATTCTGTCATATTTACTACATATAGCGTGGATATGGGTTTTTTTTTCAAGTTTATGCCTTAATGGGAACCCGTAATATTGATATTTTATTGCTTGTGGTGGGAATTCCATACACATCGTCGATAGTCTTTGATCTAGAATACCGTGTCTGTTTACAATTTTACATTGGCATGCGAGCAGGCTGCCTTTGACGCCTGAACGAGACAGCTTGTTTTCACTACATTATCGGCTATTGATGTTCGAACACATGAACTAGGGTGAATATATTTCATAACACAAACCAATAAGATTCTTGCTGATTTGCGGAGTCACGAAGGAACCAGATAAAGCTCGGTTGGTACAACCTTACTTTTATATATTTTTCCTATATTTTGAAGTGTAAAGGCGATATATTCTGTCGAGGCTGGTGGGCGCTTACCTTAGATCTAGTTTTATCTGAATATTGCTCTGGGATTTTTATATCCCGGGAACATTCTATACGCTTCTATAGTGTTTACGCGATAGATAGATAGATAATTCTTTATTGCACACTAAGTATAAAATGACAATGTAAAATAAAAACATAAAAAATCTAGATACAATTGGCGGTCTTATCGCTCAAGAGCGATCTCTACCAGACAACCGCGATACAAAGAAATGAAAATAAACGTATCTGTTGAATACTCTGTAACAATTTGCATTATTATATATTATTTTTATTAATGGAAGACTTTTATAATTTGTCATGAAATAAATAGTATTTTATAGAAGTTTTTTTAACGACATAGTAGATACCTACATATACTGATCATCTGAAATCATAGCTCGGAAATAATTAAACATGAAAGTAGAGTAGGTTCAGTGGCGTTATCGTTAGCTGTCCCTCCTCCGGCAGGTTCTAAGTCTTCTAATGACATAAAATATTATCCAAACTTAACACAGGGGTAACCTAACGATGAACGCTACTGTACCTACACGACAGACCTCCATAGTAAATACCTCCAGCGAAAATAATCGCTTGGCAACAAAGTTCGTTAAACTTCGTGTGGATTGTATGAATTTGACAGTTTATAATGAAACATAAATTTTATAATACTTAGATATTATGAAACCTATAATACAATAACGATAATAACAGACAACGCCCAAAACCAAAATAAAAAAAAAACAAAATGGAAAATCCTTTATTTCTTTAGGCTTACAAAATAAGCACTTAGACAAGTCTAATTTCACGTCATTTTAGACGGGTTTTAAGATTTTCTGTTATAAAATTAAAAGACGGCCGGTGTATCAAAAATCGATCGCTAAATCATCAGAAAAACTAAATTTCTTTACCATATTTTCATTCAGGAGGAGAAATGCCGCCGCCATCGTTTCTTCGGAACAAGATAATAATAAAGAACAAGAAGAAGCATCATCATCATCATAAGGCGGAAGTGTCCGTGGTTTCTGAAGAGAGCGAGCAGAGGCTGGAGCCGATACCCCAGGGGAATGGGGAGTTATCTAATGCTGTGGTAAGTAACAACATTATATTACCAACCATTATTAACCGACTTCGAAAAAGAAGGAGATTATATGTTCAGCTGTATGGATGTTTTTTTTTTTTTGTATGACCGTCGATTTCTCCGTAATTTATAGACCGATATGGATGATTCTTTTGCATTTGTAGGTTTAGAGTATGATCCCGAACGTATTTTATTCCCGATGGATTCGTATTGGGCCTGTTCAAATTAAACTTAGAGGCTTTAAATTACTTAATTTTTACACTGTTTTTGAATGTAAAAAATTAAGAAATATTACGCCAGTTTTAAGTGTTCTCTTAATATAAACATTATAATCATTCATACTTCAATCAAATTATATTGGTTACATTAACGATCTCTTTTTATTTCGGTTTTGCTTGGTTTTGTACTCCTGAAATCTAACCTGCCGTTTACACAATTTGTAGAAACCCGGTATAAGTTGAAAACAAAATAAAAGTTTTATTTTTTATAAGCAGAACTTACAATGCCTTTCCACAGGCAAATGAACCAAACAAATCTTGTATTTACCATTAACAAGACAGCGAATAGAAACACCTGTTATGAATAACAACCATTCATACATTAGCACTTTCAATATTCCATGTTTTGAGAAACTTTGAGTTCAAAGTTCTCATCAGTCTAGAACAAAGCTGCGTAGTAAGTTGCTGCTTGATGCAATATGGAAATAATTGGCAAAACAAAATATCGCGAGATAATAAAATGAATCCAATCTAATTCTAAATCAGAAATAACAGAGTGTACTCAAATCCGACGTGAACTGAAATTAATGAATTTGCTGAAGTTCAGAGGAAATATACATACTACTTATTTAAAAATGTTGATGTATTTTTAAACTCTCGACCAAGGACATCTGATTGTGCTATAAATAAATAAACTCTGAGCGTGTGTAATATTTGTGATAGTAATTCCGACAATTCTATTGGGTTTTAACTTGTGAGCTGGCGTGCTTGCTATCTTTGTCCGTTTCCTCCCATATTTAGGCGCCGGATATAAAATTTACAAAATGAAATCGCTGAAAATGATTATCTATCAAATGAATTCCCACGGGAATGGGAAATGAAAAATCCTGTCGAGCTTCCAATTAATAATAATAATAAATAATGCTAGAAAATTCACACACATCATAGTCCCAAGCAGAGCTGCTTCTGTTATGGGTACTAATAGATGACTTATATACATAATACAATACATAGATAGATATTTTAATTGAAATCATAGATGGGAAATATGGTTTGACGACCTGTTCGCACCGGACTATTGTTTTGTTTTATAAGATTGTCATTTGTTTTTCATAAAATTATCCACGTTGACGACATAACTCCAAGCCTCCTCCGTATAAGAAAACCAAAGGAGATCAGTAACATTCATTCACATAAGACACGGTACTTAGTACATTGGTGGAATAACATAGTAGAGCTGCATATCTCGCCCGAATACAGGCACGTGAATATAAAAATCAGTAAAATTAAATTAGATGTCATTAATTAAATCAAACAAACGCAAATATAAATAAATTGGCAGTTAAACTAGACCTTGCTTGGTCAAAACAAAAATTAAGGTAATTTTCGCGCTAGCCTTTGAAAATGTGTCTTATACTAGCTCACCAGCAATGTCTAATTCAATTTCAATTCTATTTCCTCTACCACAGAGGAGGCTATGAACTGTTCGTTTGGCGACAGCTGTGTCTGCAGTATTGACAAACTAGCGTCTCGGAATATAGTGTAACTTGCGTCTTGATATTATGTCCGCACATGGTTAGTCTCCATTGAGACTGGCCGATTCCCGTAGCCGAAATAAATAAATATAAATATAGCTGGACAGGACAATTCACACAGCATTATCTAGTCCCTAGCCCCAAGCTAAGCAGAGCCTTTGTTAAGATACAAACTCATTAATTAAGAGTTACAAATCAAAGATAAGGCAGCAAAAGTTAAAAACTGTGGGTCCTGAGGCGGGACACAGACCCGCGACCTCCTGCGCTGCAAGTGGATTTTCGCCTACTGCGCCACAGAGGTCTTCAAATTGTGCTAATTGGACATTATTATCACGCTATCTGACAAACAAGCTAACTCTCTCGTGTTTTTGTTAAGATTCGGCGGCGCGGCTCCAAAGAGTCTATAGAATCCTCATCATCAGAGAGTTCATCGGGTGAGGAAGAGGCAGAGGGTGCGGGGGAGGGCGCCGGGGAGGCGGGGGCGGAGGAGGTGCGGGAGACGCACGCCGCGGCCGAGATTTCCGCGCTAGTTAACTATGTGCAGCCTGTGCACTTCTCCTCTTTCGAGAGCGCAGAGAGTGAGTGTCAAATAGTGGCAATATTATTAATTAATTATTATTATTTATTATTTTTAGACATAAGTGTCCCACTGCTTAGCAATAATTAATTATTTAATTTTTATGTACTTATTTTAGGGTAACCATCAGCACACTATTTTATTTTATTTTACTTTATTAGGAAGACAAACAGTTTTACACACTTTACAGATAACTTAAATAAAAACTAATAACCATTTATGTGTCCTCGCATATAGTAGCTAAGGGATTGCTTGCTTGCACTATACAGATATGGGTTATAGAATAGACATTTTCAGGCTATTTTATATACTTCCCCCATGGGCTATTTACAGGTCTCCAGTCTCCACTGATAGTAACATTATAGTATTAACATAGACGTCGGTGCATAGACATCAAATAACTATAAATCTCAATATAACAATAATTTGGTATATAAGATACGTAGGTAAAGATTGGGATGGAAAATAACCGCCTCTCTCATGCTGTGGAGAGAATAAAGTTAATAGTTCTTATTAGTAGTATAGTTCTTTTATTGGCTCGCGAAAGAAGAAAGTTCTTTTTTCACGGATATAGCTAGTTTATATTTATACTACTTTTAGTAAAATGAACATCCTTCATCTGTGTCTCCTATTTTTTGTAAAAGTTGATATATTCTTAAATTTGACTTTTGAAGTATCTACAGAAAACAGTTATCATCAGCCTATGCTGAAAATGAAATTAATAAATAATCTAACCCCAAGCTATGCAGAGCTTGCTTTATCATATGAGAATCAAAAACCTTGTACAGACTTTAATTAATTAAACGTAATGATTCCAACAGAAAAGAACCGTTTCTACGAGATGTCCTCATTCGACGAGAAGCAAGCGACGACTCTGCTGAAGGAGCGTCCCATCGAGTTCGTGAACTACAACAAACATCAGCTGTCTCGCGTCTACCCGGCCGGCACGCGGTTTGATTCCTCCAACTTCATGCCTCAGGTAAGTCACATTTATTGTATAAATAATTTTTGCCGGCGGTTTAGCACTATGGAAACTACGTTAACCCACGGAAACGGGATAAAAAGGATATCCTATGTCCGTCTCCTGGTTCTAACCAACCTCCTCACCAATTTATTCAGCCAAATCGGTTCAGCCGTTCTTGAATTATAAATAGTGTAACTAACGCGACTTTCTTTTATATAGATGTTATTCATGTTTTTATTTTATCTTATGGTTGGCATTTCTTTAATAAACAATTCAAAACAGCGAAAATTCTATAGCGCAAGTAAATCGAACTGGGAAGACTCGAGTACGCTGTTCTATTATAGTGCCAGTTATTACGTCTATAAAAATAGATGTATATTTTCTAAATAAATACAAAATATAGTAATTGCGCGCATTGTAAAATTCCGTCATCGGCGAATAGGTACCTTGATCAAGGCCGTGGAGTCTAACCTGCCTGAAGTATGTACGTTGGTTTTTCTGCGAGAGCCGTGAAATTGATTTATCAAGACCGCTCAGTTGTGATTGGCGTGAAATGCTAGATTTAAATTGGGTACGGTTTAAAATTTCAATAGGTATGTCATTCGATTACGCTTGATCTAAACTTCATGTTACTTGAGATCAGCCTCCGAAAAGCGGTTTATTTTTTGTAATACATATAAGATTTTTTAGATTATTTGTCAAGCTGAAAACAGAGTGGTCTGACCCTAATTATGGGAGGACAATATATGTATGTATATCCAACAGTGGACTTATATAGACTCATAATGATGATTAAGATTTTTTAAGACAATTGAAAAAAAAACATTCGAGTCTAGTCTATTCCGTACGCAAAGTTTATGATTTTATATTTACGATCAAGATGTCTTTGAAATAGAGACAACTAACTCATGCTGAGACAGAGACCATTTTATGACTAAATTGCAAACATTTGTCTGTTTTAACCGACTTCAAAAAGGAGGAGGTTCTCAATTCGACTATATTTTTTATGAGAAGAACTTTCTACTGGGTGAACCGATTCTGATGTTTCTTTTTTTATGTGGTCCCATTACAATTTGGTCCAGTTCTGACAATGGCATCCATAAGTAAACCATTATAAGTCAAATTTGCATTAAGTATGTGCGCTACAAATGGACGAATAACGATCCGAGGGATTAGTATATCCCACAAAACCAGTTTAAAACTAGACATAGACATAGACATATCATTTATTTGCCACTACATATACACACAGTATAAATGAACAATTATAAATTACAAATATAATACTTAATATTAGTTACATTAGTTACACAATAAAAATAATTATTATTAGCGGCTAAGGGTTTCGAAGTCGGTTGTAAATATTTAAAAAAGAATCATAATAAGTACTTAAGTCTTTTATTTTTGAGAATAAGAATGTTTTATTTCATAATTTACTATTTATTTTAAATCAATCATATGTTTTGTTTTTGTTGATTGAGTTACAAATTAAATGGCTATAAATTCTTCTCTTTACCTTGTTTTGCTAATTCTAAACGTCCATATTTTTGTTAAGGTATTCTGGAACGCCGGCTGCCAACTAGTAGCTCTCAACTATCAGACGTTGGACCTCGCGATGCAGCTCAATCTTGGTACTTTCGAGTACAACAAACGCTGCGGGTATATGCTGAAACCTGAATTTATGCGGAGGAAGGTAAATATAACGTTTTAATTAAATTAAGTAACGATTAGGAGGACTTGAATGTAAAAACATGTTATCTATGGAAAACGTATCATGAATGGAATAATTCTATTTCGTTGTGGATTAGACGGATAAAAAAAACGTTTTAAACACCGAGCATAAATTTAAATTTGAAGTTTGTATAATATGCTTCTATCGATTCGTTCAGAGAACTTATTTTTATGGTTAAATCACAGTAGTGTACCTAAATTACTGTTCTCTTCTGTTATTTTTCATGTGCTGTTAAAACCAAATAAAAATACTATGTATCTATCTTTATGAAATTAAATAGGTAATATCCCAAAAAAGTCGATTTTGGTAGAACTTGAACCCGCGAGCTTCCCTCAGTAAGGAAACGTTCTAACCAACTAAGCCATGCACCATAATAACAAAAATACCTTATCTACCAACCTATTGATAGAAGGATTTACAAGTAAAACTTTAAATTTACTTAATTTATGAGCTTAGTTTCATTGTTTCACTAGGACCGACGCCTAGACCCGTTTGCAGAGAGCACAGTAGACGGTATAATAGCCGGCTCGCTCACCATCACGGTGCTATCAGCGCAGCTACTGACAGACAAGCGTTGCGGCACCTACGTGGAAGTCGATATGTTCGGACTACCCGCGGACACTGTGAGAAAGAAGTTCCGCACTCGAGTCGCGCCTAATAACGGCATCAATCCGGTGTATGGAGAGGAGCCGTTTGTATTCAAGAAGGTACGTTTTGTTTTGATGTTCATATAGTTTTAAAAGCGCGTTTGCACTGTTGTTTTTCTTAAACAAAATCACAATGGTGTCACAAATCCTAGCCAAGCCAGACCAAGCACGGGGATTGTTCTCTAGGGCAGAATAGACAAAAATGATATTGCATCTTTATACATTGCGTACGTTATTGAAGTTGAAGAAATGAATTTCTAATAGTTTACGCAGTCGATGACAAAGTAACGTAATTTTTCTCTACTCTACCCTAGATAACAATGCCCGTGCGTGTCTTCCAGTATACAAAAACCAAAAGGGGACTGCGCCAGGTTTTAATAGTTTACCTAAACGAAGGTTATTGTATAGAGCCCTCCAAATCAGACCATGGAGATCATCAAGCCGAATGGAGAACCCACCAGAAGAAAGGCAACAGCTTCCTTATCTTTAATAAATATCATTTATCGGATATATAACGATATTTAATATGTTAACAACTCGCGAAATTAAAAAGTTGTAACGTAGTTCCTATTTTCGTAGTAGGTACTATTTGTGTGACAAAATATGTACCATCCAAAAAAAAATGTTACGTCTTATAACAAAACATCTTTCGGTGTTCGTCATTTATAAGCCAGAAGGTCACCCATTGAAAAATGTACGAGAGGTATTCTTTTTTGTTTCTAAAATATTTGTGAGTTAAATCATACAGGAAATTAGCCTTGGCTCGTTACGTTATTTATATTACTTTTGCAGCTGTGCATTCAAATCTTGGCGCGACTGCAAACGAATGTCTCTGTTGTCTTTATCGTAGTCAGCCATGAAGCTTTTATATCGTTAACTGTGCCAATATTTCAAGATCTTTTCGATATAGTCAAAATTTTGCTATATGTACGATTTGGAACCGCTCAATACCGTAAATTCCTCTGTCGTTTACAGGATCAAAATTGAACTGATGAAACATGTTTTTTATATCTAAAAATAATAAAATAAATAAGTTTAGACAATCCACACAGCATAATATAGCCCCAAGCTAAGCAGAGCTTGTGTTATGGGTACAATATGACTGACATACACAACACATTACATAGATATATACTTTTTAGGACCGCCGCGCACCGTGCCATATCGATCGTCAAACGATTAATATATAACAAAAAATATCTCTTCGTACCTTATATGAATCTAGTTTCGTATTGGAAGAACACTAAAATTTCATCCCTTTCATAATGATTTCCACAAACTACGAAAGTTTTTATATGACCCTATTTAATTACAGGTTGTGCTACCAGAGCTGGCAATGATTCGCCTAGCGGCTCACGAGGAAAACGGTCGTCTGCTGGGGCACAGAGTGTTGCCAGTAGTCGGACTCTGTCCCGGCTACAGGCATGTCAACCTGAGGACAGAACTTGGGCAGCCTTTGGCGGCGAGCGTTCTGCTTCAAGTTGTGGTTACGGTGAGACTGTGAATTTATTTATTGTTTTTATTTATTTACTAGATGTTTCCCGCGGTTTCACCCGGTGTTAAATTCTAATTTCACATTTAAATAATATAGCCTATGTCGCCCGGGGATAGAGTAGCTTCCCAACGATGAAATAATTTTTAAAATCGGTCTAGTAGTTTCGGAGCCTTTTATCATTACAAACAAACAAAAAAATCTAATCTTTCCTCTTTATTACTATTGGTATGGATATAAAACTTTATTGCACTACAATGGGTACAAAGGGTCGGCTTAATGCCGAGACATTTTCTACCTGTTTTTGTTGTTTAAGAAATTAACGA
This sequence comes from Eupithecia abbreviata, assembly GCA_943735965.1. Classification (NCBI taxonomy): domain Eukaryota; kingdom Metazoa; phylum Arthropoda; class Insecta; order Lepidoptera; family Geometridae; genus Eupithecia; species Eupithecia abbreviata. The sequence goes on along the minus strand of OX030982.1, from coordinate 6,239,161 downwards.
AAGGAACTGCTATTTGTTAGGTATTATTTATGGATGTTCTCGGAAGAACGCGGCACACGTGCTTGAGAAGTCCCTCGTTAAGAGGCACCAACGTTTCATTTCATACGTTGGTGTTCTTACAACACAAATAAGGTTCATAGTTAACCCGATTACAACCGTAATGAATGCGTCAATTCAGCAAAAAGAGTTTGGTGAGTTGTACACAGAAATGATCAGGATAAATGCATGATTATAAGTGACTTTTCTGTAACTATCATAGTTATGAAATCTAGAAAAACTCACAGCACAACAAATCGTGGTAAATATAACGTTATGAGTACTAGTGATATTAAAAAATAACCGAACCACACCTCCCATTTCAGGATTACGTCCCCGACGGGCTTTCGGAATGGGCGGAGGCTCTCGCCAACCCCATCAAGTACCAGAGCGAGCTAGACAAGCGTGAGCACCAACTGGCCGTGCTGACTGAAGACACGGACGCTCCTCCGGACTCTGCGCCCTCTTACACCGCGGCTGCGCCTGCGCCGCCATCCTCGGAAAACAACGTAAGTATTGTACGTCATGACTAGTCGTATTGTCCTGTCGGAGAATTTGCACGCACTTTTCCGGGACAAAAACTAGCCTTCATCCTTTCTCAGGATAACGTAACAAATTGAGATAAGAGACTGCTATGAAACTTAGTGCATTTCTATAATGATCTAGCTCTTTTATCGGTGAAGCCACTACCTGAACGAACTTGGCTAGATTTCAAATTTATGTTTTTATTTATTGATATGCAAAACAGAATACAATCATAACATCAATATTAAAAAATTATTCTAAGGTACCCCCGAAAACTCAAACGCATCTCAGATTTAAGCCGGTCTCCCGTGATGATTTTATGACCTATTTCCAGTGAAAACCTGAGATGCTTAAATCTGAGATGCGTTTGAGTATTCGGGCGTTAGATTAGATTGTGACCCAAAACATGATGATATTTTGATTAGATCTAGGACTTTTGACTCATTGAAGACAAGCTCATATAAATTAATATTTATAACTCATAAATTCCGAACTGATATAATTAATGTGTATCTATTTTTTCTATTTTCAGCCCAAAACGGACAACGGTGAACCGTGTAGCCCCCTGAAAATAGCCGCCCTGGAAACGAAGAAGTTAATTGAGCAAGAGTCGATAACGTCGATGGCCCCCGCTACTTCCGTCAACTCTGCGAGCGTCAGGGAGTCGAAAGGTTTTACTTTTTTACTACTAAGTAAATATATATATATATATATAGATAATACCTATCTTTTTTATAAAACACTTTATTATACCAAACGAAACAGAAAACAATACAGAAATAAACAATAGAACAAAGGAAGTATAAAGACGGCCATATCGCTGAGACCGATCTCTTCCTGCCAACCTTAGGATGGACTGTACATGAAAGAACAATGTAGACGGTGGCACTTGTATAAATATATAGATTAAAAAAACTAAAACAAATACTTTACACTACATCGGCACTTCTAAACGTCACGGAGGACATTCGAAAAAACATGGAAAACTCTCACGTCACGCTACTTGTCTTAATTGACTTCAGCAGCGCTTTTGACGCTGTAGACCACGACCTTCTACTTGCACTTCTTCCCCGATTAAACTTTTCCCTTTCCGTTGTCCAATGGTTTGCCTCATTTTTGAAAAGCCGTCAACAGAGGATCCGAAATGGCGCTGATTTCTCATCTTGGCTGGATATCGTAGCTGGTGTTCCACAAGGCGGAATTCTCTCTCCACTTCTTTTTTCTCTCTTTGTTAACCTCCTGTCTCACAACCTACTTTGCCATTACCATATGTACGCCGATGATCTCCAGCTCTACCACTCCTCCTCTGTTGATGACTTGGACGATGCTATCAAGCTCCTCAATGGTGAGCTTGAGAAACTGTCAGCCTGGTCCACTCGTTTTGGTATTAAGGTTAATCCTAGCAAATGCCAGGCCATTATAATCGGTAGCTCTCGTCAACTGGCTAAAATAGATGGTCTACACTTAAGCTCATTACAATACGACGGGAATGATATCCATCTCTCCCCTACTGTTAAAAATCTGGGTGTCATCTTCGATAGTAAACTTAGTTGGATTCCCCACGTAAAAGAGATCTCCAGAAAATTCTATGCCTCCATACACTCGCTTCTACGTCTTAAAAACTTCCTCCCGATCCCTACTAAAATCACACTCGTCAACTCCCTCCTTATCCCTATTATCGATTATGCCGACACTGTCTTCCTCGATCTCAACGAAAATCTACTAAATAAACTAGACCGTCTACTAAACACGTGTATTCGGTTCGTCTATAATCTCCGCAAGTATGATCATGTAAGCAAATACCGAGCTCTGCTTAAATGGTTACCAATCCGCGAACGAAGGAAACTCAGGATCCTTTGTTTGCTGTTCTCAGTCATAAGAGATCCTTCGAGTCCTGCTTACTTGAAAGACCGTTTTAATTTCCTGGCAGACGATCACAGTAGGAATCTCCGCTCCTCCGATAATCTTCTCCTGTCTATACCTATGCATAACACCTCCTTCTTTGGAAATTCTTTTTCGGTAGAAGCAGTGCGGCTGTGGAATGACTTACCACTGGACATTAGAAAAGCAAATACACGTGATACTTTCAAGAAATCGGTGCGAAGGCTTTTTCATGAGAGGTTATACAACCATAGCTCTTCATAAAACGTTTCTATTTTTTTTTATTTATTTTTTTCTTCTTTTGATTTGATTTGATACTTATGCTATATTTGGAACTGTATATTTATTGTTTTAGCTGTTTTTCTTAGGTATATAGATATGTATAATATAATATGTATTTTAGGTATATATATATATAAATTATAATTTACTACTACTTATATTTGTATGTAATGTTAGCACGCCAACCCTTTATTTAAATCATGTGTTTTCCTGGTTGGCAGGTAGAAAATGCCTCGGCATTAAGCCCACCCTTTGTACCTTTAATAGTGCAATAAAGTTTAAATAAATACATATGATATTAACCACAATTCAAACATTAAATAGAATAGGTTTTTGAAATTTTGGGGAAAATTTCATTCGGTGGGTTGAAAGTGAAACTTGCTCATTCTTGATTTAATTGATGTACCTGAAGATGACATTTTCTTATCAGACTTGTTGCAACTCGGGGTAGAGAAACGTCAAAGATGGTCTAAGAATATGGGTAGGTATATTACATTTTCGATTTCGTCAATATTCGTAGCCTATGCTATATATATATATATATATATGCTATATATATATATATATATAGCAATAATACCATTGTTGGTATAGAGTTGATCGGAGTAAAATCATGATTGAGTTTCAAAATGTTATGTTTTTATGGATGTTTTCTTACATAAACGTTATTTTGTGTACAATTAACCTAGTGCAACTAATATTAATCGTCCATTTCTCTTTCAAAGAACATCACCCTACCAGTTCGTATGGAATTTACAAAATATTTAAGTAATCCAATAACGTTTCTATTTACAGAGATAGACACCAAAACAAACGGCAGCTCAGACGAGTCCCTAGAAGAGACGTTAGAAGCTCTTCTCTCCCTGAAGATGGTTCGCACGAAACGCACAGAACTCGCGCGAAAGCTTGATGCGCTCCGGCGGAAATATGACAAGGAGCGGCGGCCGACTTCGGCCAAGTTCTACGTCAACAATCGGCTGGTGAAGAAGCTGTCTTCTAGGAATATGTAAGTTTATTATCAACTATCTTCTGCCTGCGGCTTCGCACACGTTTTCCCACAAAAAGTAGCTTCCATGTTTCAGGATTCCAGAACTCCGAAATTCTTAATTTCCAATTCAAAAACTCCCGAATTACCGTCATTCTTGTCCTCTGTCGAACCATGTGACAAAGATGCGGTCAGCCGCTTCGTATCGATTATTCATTGAGAGTTTTTGTTTCAAACAATGAAAGACTATACGAAGGTGTACCTATCTCGTTCGCGGCGTTGGCGGCGGCATATTAATTATATCTGTCAGTGCATCTTCCCAGTTCCCACTCTCACTACCCGTGACCAGACAAGATGTTTGGCGCTAAATAATTCAAAACATCCATCCAAACTTTCGCATTTTTAATAAAAGTGTGATTGTTTTAAGTAAAAGAAAACGATCGTAAGGCATATAAATAATTAATTACAAAGTTGGTTTCAACCCACATACAGAATGGAATGAATATTGACTTCTGACCAATACACAATGCATATAATTTCTTATACAAGTGCAAATCACTTTGGTTTTTTTACTTCACCATGAAACTCTACCTTTTTCTTGTAATAGCCCGCATCACCTCCACCCTATTAAGAGCAGCTCATTTTTATTTATTCGTCTCGTCGTTGGCAGAAGCTGGGACATTCCATGTAAAGAAAGGCAGACATTATTGGGAGACCATATTTTATTGTAAAGCTTATCTATCACACATGAGGAAGAGATCTATCCGAGAGAGGCTCATAGAGTCTAGAGGCCGGTGTCATTTGTATTTGACACTGACAGCTTAGACACTAAGACCATAGATTATAACACCTCATATCTGTATCAGTTTGTTTGGCGGCAGCTACAGCAGTAGCGAGGGGGGTGAAGAAAGCGGCGCGGGGGAGGCGGCTGCCATGGAGAGGGAGCTGCGGCTGCGCTACCACCACGCCATCTATGCAGCGCTGGAGAAACACGTACGGACTGATCAACAGAACCAGATGAAGGCACTCACTGTAAGTAAGACTAGCTTTACGACAAATTCTATATTTCCAAAAATTTCATAGTTCAGTTAAATTTGGTTTAAGAAAGTGAAATGAAAGAAGTGCCACGTCAAAATAAAGCACACAACGTTAGTAAATAACTTAAGCAAGTTTGTTTTATAGAGATTATAATCTGTGTTACTTTGCAAGAATTATTGCAAACGAACATATAACAATGTGGTAGTATTTCGGTACTAGTTTATGGTTATTTGCATTTAAGGATCTGCTGGATGTTCAAAAGAAGGAGTTTCTGAATAAATTGGCGAACTCACGGAAAGAAGACGTAAAAGCGCTGGCGAAAAAGGCAAACAGGGATAAGGATGAAATTCTCAGGATAAAGAGAGAGATCCATTCACAGGTACGTTAACTCTATTTCTGTGCATGTTTACTTGTTTGTTCCGTTTCTTTGAACAATCATTTCGTTTCCACAAATTATTCATATATTTTTGAAATGTATGTAATTTGTTTAGCTGCACTGGTTTAGGGTAGGGGCTCGGTTACGCTAAATCGCATGTCATCAGCTACTGATAACGTCTTGACCGCAGACATGCAAAGACGAAAGCTGCTCGGAGTGCTGCAAGGAGTGTATTGTATAATTTATTATTTTCGAAACATTACTTACTTATTTCAGGAAAATGGTTACACTATTTTTCTTCATAAAACTTTTGAAACTGTCATGGTTATTTACACAAAAGTCATTTAAAACGGGATATTTACCATGATCTGATTTATGAGTTTTCAAATATTTCCGCACAGTTACATGCGCCATGATAACGGAATAACTATTTTTCTTTGTTAATTCATCGCTGTCTTAGTTTCTTTAAGTAGGCTTTAAGCTGTTTTTCCAATAATGACACACTGTACAATTGCACTCCAGTCTGTGGAACGCGGCGTAGCAGAGTGTTGCCGGCTGGAGCAGAACTACGCGCAGCGTCGCGAGCAACTAGCGCGCACGCACGAGCGTCTGCTGACTCTGTTACAGAAGCATAGAGACCAGGTATCTTATCTAACATTATACAATACAATCCATACCGCAATGCTTGAAAACGAAAGCTTTCAATCAGTGCGTCCTACCCGTTATGACCTACTGAGCTGAGACGTGGACACTCACGGTAGAGCTGGTCCACCAGTTCAAGGTCGCTCAGCGAGCTATGGAAAGAGCTATGCTTGGAGTTTCTCTGAAAGATAGTATTAGTAACGAATACATGCGACAGAGAAACAAAGTTATCGACATAGCTCTAATAATTCGCAAGCTGAAGTGGCAGTGGGCCGGCCATATTTCACGAAGAACTGATAACCGCTGGGATAAAAGTGTTCTTGAGTGGAGACCGCGACTCGGCTAACTTAGTGTAGGACGCCCTCCAGCCATGTGGGATGATGTCCTTCGAAGGACGGCGGGCAGTTGCTGCGCTGTGGCGCTCATTGGGGGAGGCCTATGTCTAGCAGTGGACTAACATAGGCTGATGATGATGATACAATACAATACAAAAATACTTTATTGTACACCATTATGTAGCTCATTATAAAAATACATTACATGCTACAAGTACAATGGGCATAACGAGGGTCTCTTGAAGTATATCTAAGTGATAAATCGAACCCCCTAAAAATATCTAATTTGTTTGCACTAAAAATATCTCGGAAACTGCTAATAGTGATGCAGAATTGCCTTGTGTGACGTCTGGCCGTGGCCAATTTTTTTTACATAGTCGTTAAAGGCTACATAATTTAATTAACAAGTTGAGCAATTTCTTTTTATTACGTAAGTTATTAAGTTTTATCACACTTTTTAACAAACTTGTGTTTTTCATGTTACGAGGTTGAGAAAGTAAAGCGACGATATAATGTGTTTGTATAATATATATTAACCATGCTATGCGTTCCATGGCGCTCACTTACAAAAATATATTGTTTGTTGTAGGAGCTTCTAGACCTGGACCGAATGTGTGGCGGCGCGCCGGAGGGTTAACGCGGCCGCCGCCGCCGATGCCGGCGTCAAAAACCTTGTAGTTGGCTCTTTGCTCTTCGGAAGGAGACGAGACCCCGAGACTAGCGGCTCGGTACGTACGCGACTCCACGTCTTATTACTTTCTTTAGGAATCTGTGATATTAACGCCTAAGGAACGCGTCGCGACCGACGGCAGTATTCTACGTTCGCAATCTCATTAGTTTAGCTCTTGATAGAGAAGTCTTGTGTGTGCAAATGATGCGTCGCGTTGTGTGAGGTAAATGTGCGAGTGTTATTTCAGAAGCAAGTGAAGACCCGTGTGGTATTAATATGGAGATTGTATTAACTTAAGTGTGTCATAAAGACAAAGTCGTTAACTGCATTTAATCGAATCGATACAATCGCATTATTTACTAACGCTTTGACGGTTATGCTAGTCAGCCCGCGATTTGAAATCGAAATAAAAGCTTTGATTGTCAGTCTTGCCGAATTTTATATTAAATTCGTTGGATACAGTTCGGAAGCTTTATTATTTCATGTATATTTACTACATATCTAAAGCGATGCACAAGACATTTGACTTGAAAATGATACGTACATAATTATTGTCTCGTTCAAATAATCTGATTGATTCTTCTTAGTTCGTAGGATTTATCATTCGTGAGTAAAATTATTCTTATGATGGTTATTCCGTTTCTGGTTAGTGATTCATTAGTTAATACATACATTTAAATTGTAAAACATTTTGAATCACACAGCATGCAACAGCAGTTTTCAAGGTCTATACCTACATTGTTATTATCTTATAAAAATTAGAAATTGATAACAGAAATGTAGCATGTTTAATCAATTTACATAATAGCGAATATGGGTAGTATATATACAGGGTGCCACGAAACTTGAATACTAAGCCGAAAGGGGGTGATTCTGGAACCCAAGGGGGGGTCAACTTTTGACCGACAATTTTTCGAATTTAGAAAAAAATACTTCGCTACAAAGATATATATATTAAAATTAGGGACTATTCCGTTCTTATTCATGTTGTTTTACGTGTATTCTTACATTATTATTATTGTTTAGGAATTTCAAAGTATTTCTTAAATTTTTTGTATTAATTTCGTGAGAAAACACTGTTTTTGCAGATGGCATAATACATTTGTGTAATATTTTAAATGTTAAATAATGCAAGAGAGCGCGTTAAGTAACACGAATAGAAAAAAAAATATTCCGAAGTTGATCCCCACTTAGTACGAGTACACGTGTAGCATCCTGTATAATTATTATAATCTGTAGGTATGTATTTCATTATAAAAAGTAGTTACTCAAAATTTACTATATTAACTAACCCCGTAAAATAAGTTGTAGAATAAAATTTCAAATAATTTATGAATTTACCTGAACTTGATGATATTGTCAGTACCATAAGAGTTACATCCTATCGCACTAATAATTTATCTCTTTACTCCCAATGAAGTCTTCAAATAACGGTATTTTCCATAAGTTTTCCATGTCCAGAAGGTCTTTTACAATATTCTATTCATTAATCTTTATGCATTTCATGTATCATCGTGTACATTACAGTAACTTCACGAGTAGAATCTATTCACTAGTGAATGGGCTGTGATGTGACATTTAATTAATGTTTTAAGTCGTTATTGAACACCATATTTTAAAGCCATGATGCCTTTTAGCCGTTGAATGTACATTTTTGCATTTATCAACGGTATGTCATGATATGTTGAAGCAACACTGCCAAAGTTAGAATAACAATTTGTGTGTTGTTTGGTTACGCTTATGAGAGTGTTTGTTGTACTTAGTTTTTGGTCAATAGCCTTTAATGTGATCCTTAACACGTGTTGTCCCAATTATAATCGTAGCAGTTTTAGTAGTTAACGGGTTTAGTCCTTCTATCAAGGCTTTAAAAACGGCTGTAAATAGTGTCTCTAACATTGTATGGTGCTTTCTATAAATAAAACTCGAAGTACTTAATAACGTAAAAATGTTTAAAATACTTTTGTTCACGTTATGAGATAGTTTAGTAAGAAATACATATCTAGGCGCCTGTGTTGTGGTCGGTTAAGTTATAATATTCTTTGTTCACTTAAGAATAAAAAGAAGTTCAATTGGATGTGGAATACTTTTCGATTATAATTCAGTCCATGCATTTAAAGAAACGAAATGGCACAAAAACTTTAACTAACATACGTGCAATGCTGGTTTTTAAATAAAAGAATAACCGAATATTTACATGTAACGACTTAAAAAAAAATTAAATAACCATCTTCAATGAATAAGGAAGCGAGAAATACGAGAATACTCACAAAGTTTCGCACAATTTTCATTCACTAAGCAATCAATACTTGATCCGTCTTTTAAAAGGAATCTTGCATTAATGGTAGTTATAGTGTTGGTATAGGTTTCTTCCTATCAATGTTCATTCGATTTTCATTGTTATTGTCTTGGAGAGCATAGGTTTTACTACAAAGTTGGACTTGTACCTAACTAGACTACTATATAGCCTACTTGAAGGTAGGTGTTCTTCGAAGATAGACGTCTTAGATATTATCTCATCATCGATATTTTAACGGAGCGGATTTAAGCCACCCCTAGTTATTTCGGCAGCAATTCGTATAAAGCATTGATCTGTAGTTGTGAAAAATTCTGATAAGACCACAGAATAACTATAATAAAGTTGTCATAAATTTTACGTCATAGTTAACATACGAATCTGCTAACTGTTCGATTATTTTTCGAAGAACAATACCTTAATTTAGCCATTGTAACAACCAGCCGATTTTAATAACACCAAAGTCAAGTGTAAAGGTTTTATGCACCTCAATGATAGAAGTGAATACCGCTACATTAGAGGCACACGTTTTGCCACAGATTTTATTTCATCGTCATTTCATTCTGTTAGAAAGTGTCTGGATAATATATTTAATAAGCAATAATGAACTTATGAATAGGCTATAACTGCACCTTGTATACACTTTCCGTTCTTTCTAATGATTGTAATTAATTAGATGGCTTGCAGTTTCGTGTAGAGCGCATAACGTTAAGTGAATAGGGTTCGATTTGGAACATAATAATCTATCGTAATAAATATTTTCGATCCTGTCCTTTACTTGCCTTGACACCTGTTTCGTCGTAATTTTTTTATAAAAATTATAGTTGCCATGTTGTATATATATTTTGGAAAGGTTTTGTGTACATAAGTTATCTTCTTGTGCCATCTGTTACTTTCTTGTTAATCTTTACGTCCGAATACCGAGTTCGCTGCTCATCAAAAGTAAATCTTGGTGATTGAGTATTTCAGACAAAATAAATTAAACGAATAAAACTTAAAACAGGGAACCTTAACCTATTCATCACTTCTACTATATTTATCGATCTATTTATAGTTTACATAATATACTTAAATTAGGTTAGGAGAATAGAAATGTGAAATGTCGATGTGTACGTGATCCAATCTGAGCCTTGTGATTACTTCATTGTTAGTATGGCTTGTGTGGCTATGACGAGTCATTGTAATTTTACGCTGTCTGTGAAGTAAAGTGTAGCCTAGCGGGGGGTCTCTAATATTTAACTTCATCTAGGCTCTGTGAATAGAAGTGGCATCGATAGATGAACGAAGCGGGTTTTAGCCACCCCTAGTTATTTCGGCAGAACTTCGTATTGAGCATTGGTCTGATGTTCAAGATTATAGGTAACGCAAGTGTGGTTATGTAGTTAAATGTCCTCTAATATAATTGATTGAGAGCTTTCGTGTAGTAAAACGTGGGAATCGTGTTGTGTGTAACACTCATTTTGGGTTTTATTTCGTCACTCAGGCTGTTATATCATTTAGAATAATGTAAAAGTTTTATAACAAATTACCATAAAAAATATGGCGGATACAAAATCTACTAGATATTTCTGCCACCCATCTCACTGAAATACGAGTAGCGATAATACTCGTACGCTACCAAATACATAATTAGATATCAGGACTATTAAAAAAAGTATAATCGAATTTATAGAAACTTGTCTGTATTAAAAAGGTTAATCTTGATTATTTCTATGCTGTTACAAAAACAAATGTTACTTCCCTGTTCTTCATAGTATCGTATGTATGTAAATCTTAGCGTAAACCCGTTTTTGGCATTGTTATTCCTCGTTGACACCAAACTAGATTAGGTAGGTGATACTCGATAGTGTTACGGTTCATTTATCTTGTACATACATGGTCAATATCATGACTTTTCTTGCCTTGAGTATCCTGTCTGACTATAGTTAGGATACCTTGAGTGTAAATAATGTTAGAATCCACCAATGATAAATATACTAACATCCAATACTTCCTGGAATAAGACCTTTACCGATTCTTCTTTGTAGTTCTTTTCGAAGTCTTCTTTGATAAATGTAAAAAAACAGTTCTCGGGTTGAAAATTAACTGAATTATCTCTAAACAAGTTTTCGGTCTACCTTTACCTCTATGGAATACGTATATAGTTATTTATTTCCTTGTGATAAGTTAGTCTAACTGCAGCTTTGAAATGACTAGAAATAAAGCTGTCTTGTAGGAAATAGGTAATTAGTTTGTAAGTCAACTCGTATACTTCTACCTATACAAAGGCCTTCCTTACACCTTTTCTGTGAGAGTCTTATAACAAATAAATATATTATATTCTATTCAAAATAAAAACTTTGAAAATGTATGCTTGAAAATATCAACGTGTCTTATTTTTTATATCGTCTCAAAGCACGTAAATATCGTTGTACTATTTTGATATCATAATTTATTATTGTTATTCTTGATCTAGTTACTTGTGTATATCTTTTTTAAAATTTACTATTTTGCTAATTCTGCTATACCTTCTTAATTGCTTTGTATCTTCAAGCTCGAATTTTACAGTAATTTGTCTGTTGTTGTTCTTGTTAATATGGAAGGAAACTTTTTCTCGTGTAAAAAGCCATATTTTATATCTGATTACTTGTTAATGCTGTCATTTTGTAGTATAATATATTTTCTATCATGTACTTCTCTTTTGGAAGGTTTAATAGAAACCAAGTAAAATATTATATAACTAAGTATACCTATATATCCTATATTGTATCTACAATAGGTTCTATATTCGCCGCTTGCCTCTTGCATCGGAGGACAAGGGGTCAAAGGGAATATTTTAATGTATACTCAACCCATTAAATATACATTAAGTATTCTAAATAGAGATAGTTACATATATTTCTATGTACATTTAGACAAATAAACTTCCTGAACGGCAGAGGCAAAGCAGTGGGGAGTAAATATGTGATTGTCACATTTCTTATGAAATACTTTTAAGCGTCGTACGCGACGGGTTGTGAGTATAGAGAGACTAGGTAGTTTGTCATACGAAGCTGCAGTCGGCTTTCATTGTTAGCCGATGTTTTCCTCGATATTTCAAAACATTTTGTATTCCAGCTAAGTTGTATAGTGTACTATAATATAAAATAGTGTAGTGTACAATTTAGTTTGTTGAAGAAGTAGTAACTCATGTTTTTCGATCAATAGTCATTAGGTCGGTGTGGAGAAGGCAGTTCTAGATTTGCTGTGCTCCACGCTATAACGTTTTCAAAGTTTTTATGTTTTAATTTAATCGATGTAACCAAAGGCTTCCTTTAGATGAGAACCATCTTTGTCGCATGAATGTACGCTGCACAAGTAACAAATTCATTATATAATAAATTTTAAATGCCATAAATTTTATTTATTAACTGTGGTGGTTGCACAAAAACTTGAGAAATTGCATTTGGTATTTGAATCCATTCATTGAAATAATATTCTAGTTTTTTAATATCCCATGGTAAAGATTAAGATCTGTTAGTAAGTATGTAATTCAATGACATTATTTACAAGTTTTTAGTTATTTTATTAAATTTATTAATTAATTAGGAATTTTAAAATTTTGGGATTTATTTGATTTTGCAGTGTGGTTTGGATAATGTTTATTTAGTAAGTATGTTTATTTTATATTGAGTCATAGAGCACTTATTGAATATTAGCAATGATCTGTTTTCATATAAATTGTTTTGTAAAGATTTGTGTATTAATTAACTATTATTGATTATTTGTTTTGAATAAACGAAGCTTCCTCAATAAAATTAGGTAGTGCTTCTTAGGAAAGAACATTGGTGAATGTTGGGGACATTCGTACTCGCAGTTTTGAATCTTCACAAACCTTGAAGTTTTAGTTCTTAGGCACTTCGAAATGGAATCGATGTGAATTTATTATTCAACCCTATCTCCATATTGTAAGGCACATATTTATTTTGTAAAAAAGTCCCGCGATTTTTCTGATCAGATCCGAGAAAAGAAAGACAGCAGACACAGATGTTCACAGAAAAGCGTCTTATATTGCGGTGATAGGATTCAATATCCTTTCAAAATTACGTTGAATTCCACTATGCCTTGAACCCTACGGCTGCAGAAGCTCATACATTGCAATAAATAATTGCATTGAAATAAATTATTAATTTATATTATTATTGCCTAGTTCCTACCTCGCCAATGTTCTCTCTTTATTTATCTCCTAGGACCACCTACAGATGTAAAACTTAATATGTATTTCTAAAATAGATATTATTTTCCGTGGGAAGCATGTTTAAATATTAATAATATTGTAAAGTCGGGACGACTTCTCTCAAATGGTCTAGTCATTTATTCCTCCGTGTTATTAAGTGTAAAATGATTATTATGTACCTACTCCTGAATGGTAGACAATATGTAAAGATCAAATGTTAAATAATTATTATAGATGAACCTTATCTATTAATATCTATTAAATTGATGTCTGTTCTATCATTTGTTTTATTTTATACCATTGATTTTTGTAGTACATAAATTATTATCATATCCCATAAATCTTACCTTAACCTTAAACGTGTTCATAGTAACAACGCGTGTGGAGCCGCGGGCAGAAACTACATTACCATACTGAGGATTACTGCTCATATTTAGATATATTCATCACTGGCAAAGCAGGAGACTATTAATTTAAGTTTTTGCGCTTTATCTCATCGGTCAAGGTACCCCGATCTATGCTTTATTCACAGGAACATTTCGTAAACGGCTGTAGACGGCTTTATTTGAATGTTTTAGGAAAAACTACCTAAGGCAGGTCATAGACAATAAATAGACGAAGCAGTTTTATGTAGGCATAGAGCGAGAATAAGACATGCTTCCTCTTTAAGTTGGTTTGGTAGGTATGTGAATGTGAGAATTAATAAGCTAAAGTGGCAGCAGGTCATTATAGTGCTAATAACTGATAACCGCTGGGGATAAAATGTTCTCGAGTGGCGGCCGTGGTGCAACGCGGAGACCATCCACCCGATGGACCGACGACATCGTAGCGGTCGCAGGGAGTCAATGGATGGAGGCGGCTCAGGACTACTCTGCGTCGTATAAGGGAGGACTATGTCCAGCAGTGACCGAGTAAAGGCTGATATTACGAAATTCGTATGTGAATCTTCTTTCATGAAGTTAACAATCGTTTTTTGACAACTGATTGATTGTTTACATCTTACACGTCCAAGTGACTTGACAGTGTCAAAGTAAGGCCAAATCCAGAGCAAAATCTTATTGTATATTCTCTTTAGCAAAATCTGATCAATTTTGTAGTAAAATAAAAAATGATATAAAAATCTGATAAAAATATAAACTGCCAATTACATGTAATTTGATGAAGTCGCATCACCAGTAAAATTAAAAAATAATTAGTACAAAATCGTTGAAAAATCGCGGTATGCTATTGTTATGGATCAGTTGCTGGTTGATATACCTGTAGATTGTTTGTAACAGTCTGCAATTAGGTCATTCAAATATAAATACATAATAGTTCTTATTTGTTTGTATTGTTTGATTGTTGTTTTCTTTGTTATTAAAGATTTAGTCACGTACCAACGCTACTTTAATGTTTCTGAAAGTTTTGAAGAAGAAGAAAATATTAAGTGTGATTCCCAAACTGTAATTGGAACCCTACTGTTTATAAAATTTGAAAAATGTTCTGCCGATACGTGAGGAGGCCTGTCCAAGTATGCTTGTGGCAAATACAATCAAGGGGCCACCAGAACTATGTGACGTCAGAAGCCTTGAGGCAAATGGAATTTGCATGCGAACAGTACTGCTATGTTCCAAGGATTCCGCCGCAAAAGGTATTTACCTACCTATTGTAATAATTACCTCTATAATAAAAATCTTCATGTGGTCACATCACAAATAACTTAATAGACTAAGTGGCGTAGTGAGCTAATGCTTGCGACGAAGTAGGTTGTGGGTTCGATTCCCTCTGTGAGTCAATGATGATTATGATTGCATGCAGTTTATTCCTGGTCTGGGGGTATATCAGTCATTTTGGCACATAACAAAAGCTCTGCTTATTTTTATTTTATTTAGTTTTATTTTATTATTTTATTTAGCGTAAGATGAGGAAAATTTCTAGTATTATTCATTTTTACCAAGTAGGTACCTAAATATAGTTCTTTCTAACTCGTAACTGAGATGTCGCATGCAATCTCTTGTGGTTCGCAATTGTCGACACAAGATACCGTCGTATCTATTTCAAGGCTAAGCCTCGTGTGTCTAGATTAAGAAACAGTCTAGACTAGAGATTACAATAATATTATTAATGCGAAAGTTTGGATGGATGTTTGTTACGTCTTTACGTTAAAATCACTGAACGGATCGGACTAAAATATAGCATATATCAATGTATGTACCTCTAACCACAGCTCTAACCTTAGAATCAAACAAAAGCTACTTTTTATCCCATAAAACAATTCCCATGGTAGAGATAACGCGATTGTTGTCTACTTCACTTTGACTCACTTTGTCATCGTATGCGTTAATTAACGCATACGATGACAAAGTGACAGACGCCAAGAAACAGACGTGAGGATAGGCTTCGTTTATTTCAATCCAAAACTGCATTACTACATAAGAGCATAGTATCAATGACATCAAAAATTTATAACAAAATCCCTAAGAGTTACCAGCAACTTAATAACTGTGAATTTGAAACTAAATTTAAGAAAATTTTAATTGACAAATGTTATTATAAGATTGACGACTTTTTAAATGATAAATTCTAACTTTTTAATGAAAATATATTATATTATAGAACTATTGCATGTTTATTGTAATTACGGATTTTTTAAATATTTTATGACATTATTTCTATAGATTTTCTATAAGTTAAATAATAATTAT
Organism: Eupithecia abbreviata; assembly: GCA_943735965.1. Lineage (NCBI taxonomy): Eukaryota > Metazoa > Arthropoda > Insecta > Lepidoptera > Geometridae > Eupithecia > Eupithecia abbreviata. The sequence continues at coordinate 6,223,219 of OX030982.1, read as the reverse complement.
TATAATAAAATAACAGAGACTGCATGCCATATCTCTCAATTTGTACACCGTAATCGGTAAAACATATTTGATACCTACGTGTTTGTAACATCTCAATAACACAACATGTTTATGCAAATAAATGATCTTTATCTTATCTTTATCTATAAAAAAAAGTGAAGTACATAATTATTCTGTATTCTTCCCTAGACAACCTTAAACGTAGGCTGCTCGATCTTAGTAGACAACAATCGCGTTATCTCTACCATGGGGATTGTTTTAGGGGATAAAAAGCTAGCTTTTGTTTGATTCCAAGGTTAGAGCTGTGGTTAGAGGTACATTTATCCTATATTTTAGTCCGATCCGAGTGAATTTAATTGCAGAATGATTTTTATGATTCTTTTCTGTTTAGAGAATGATCCCGAGAAGTTCCTCTAATTAAAATTCTATTATGTTTTTACCAAGGTATTAGTATTTTTCCCGCAAAACTTAAACAACATGAAGTCATGTTTTTAGTTTTTCGAAAACAATCAAATAATATGTACCTATTAAAATATGGTCGTCAGGTATTATTCTACAGTGTATTGCAGGTTGTCGTCTGCGGTGCAGGCAGCGATGTCGGCCGCATCGTCTCATTGTTCCTCAAACAGCAGAAGGTAGTCAAAATGCTGGCTCTGTATGAAGACGTGCCGGAGCGGTATGTGATGGGCGTGGCCAACGACATAGCGCACATCGACACTAGCACGGAGGTGGAAGCATTTCAGGGACGCGTGTTCCTCAAAGATGCATTACACGTGAGAGCCTTTTCAGATGTACTATGTACATACCTAGGATAGCACATCTATTGGCAGATTGTCATTTTATTGATTAAATCATAATTACAAGTCAATTATCTAATTAAAATTGGCAGTTACTTTCCAACAGCTATAATAATAATAAATAAATAATGCTAGACACAATTCACACAGCATTATCTAGCCCCATGGTAAGCAGAGCTTGTGTTATGGGTACTAGATAACTGATATACATAATACAATACATTACAATGTAATGTATTGTATTATGTATATCAGTTATCAGTTTATTTTAAAAATATCTATCTATGTAATGATTACATAGATAGATATTTTTTATTATACATAGAAAATATAATACATAATTATTATCATAAAATGATAATTAATTGTCAATGTACCTGATATTAAAACACAGCGAACAGCGTTGTTGCCAGTGTGTCCCATCCCAAGCCACGCCCGCAACGGCTCTCACAGTCACAGCACGTTTCTGCGCTACCCAGTCTTACACACAGCTGGTCTACATGTGAGCTCTAAGACTCCTAAGATGGATAGGCAGGCTATCCACCGTATCCACCTTTATCTGCATGGGACTGATGGGATGATGGATTTTGTGAATGATGAATGGGAAGTTTAATAAATTGTTAGACCGCTTTCGCGGATTCTGAACGTATGCAGTGCGATACCGCTCTTAACCGATTCCTTGCCACCTTCATTTTTAGAACCTTTTCGCCCCGCCCGGCCCTATACAACATTCAATGACGCGCGAGTTGCGTCTTTGGCTCTCCTGTGACGCACCTAGCGCATCGTTGGCCCCATTAATGTTTTTAATATTTCAATTAGCAATTTCAACTATAATATTTCCTGATACTGTGTGCTTTGTTTTATTAATTAGCTTCGTCGGTATTCAAGTCTAGCATTACCTGTATGTGTTCATTTCACACCGTAGGATGCCGACGTGGTGTTGATCTGCGGGGGATGCTACTCCATGCCTCCGTGTTGCTTCACGCTAGACCGCGACCTGTTCTTCACGAACTTGCAGTTTGTGCGCACCACCGCTCTTGCCATCGCGCATTTCTGCCCTCAAGCGATTACGGTGGTACAGACGCCCCCGGTGGATTGTAATTTCACGCTTGTTAAACATGTTAGTTAATATAATCAAGTTAATAAGTTAATAAGTAACTATTAGGGCCTAGATTCTGCCAGTAGCTTTGCACATTTTGTCCTGGATACACCATTGCACATGTTCCTATAATACAATGGTCGGTATACAAATTCTTCTATTCTTTGACGGTGTATCAATACCAGTGAGCAAATCTGTTAAAAACCTGGGTTTGATCGTAGACAATGAGTTGTCCTGGGGTCCCCAACTGGCGGAACTCAGCAGAAGGATGTTTGCATCGGCGGGCTCACTGCGGCGACTGCGCAATTTTCTCCCGACTACCACTAAAATGACACTTGCCCAGTCCCTATTGCTTCCCATTCTCGATTATGCCGACGCTTGCTATCCGGATCTCACTGAAGAACAATTAAACAAGCTTGAGCGCCTCCAAAACTTCAGTATTAGGTTCATATTTGGCCTTCGCAAATATGACCACGTTTCCGAATATCGCGCAAAACTCAAGTGGTTACCCATCCGACTTCGCAGGAATACTCATATGTATGTTATCCCTCTTGTACAGTATCTTATTCTATTCTCCAAGCCCTTCTTATCTCAAGGAGCGCTTCGAATTCATCTCAAACTCTCACTCACTCTCTTTGCGTTCCTCTGAAACCCTCATCCTGAAAGTCCCTGCTCACTCTACCTCTTTCTATGACAAATCATTCACTGTACAAGCCACCCGTCTATGGAATGCTCTCCCTCTGGACATCAGATGTGCAAAATCACTCCCTATCTTCAAAAAACTGCTGCATCAGCATTATTTATCCATATAAAATATTGATACCCTTATCTTATGTCTATGTAAGTTTATTATAATGTTTGTTATGTAGGTATTTAGTGTATTTGTTATCAATTATTTATTAAAGTGCCACCGTCTATATTGTTCGTTCATGTCCAGTCCATCCCAAGGTTGCCTGGAAGAGATCGCTCTCAGCGATAAGGCCGCCCTTTATACCTTTATTCTAAGTTTTTATCTCTGTATTATTTTCTGTTTTGTGTGGTGTAATAAAGTGTTATCTATCTATCTACAAATACAAATAAAGGGATATGGAAATGGCATTTGTTAATAACCATGATAGTTCCAAAAGTTATAACCTATGTGTTCCGGGAAGATCCGTTCCACAGCAAAATGATTATAGATAAAGAGAAATACTTTCGCATACTTATAAAATATAGTATGGATGGCGTGGCGTTGTTTTGATTCGCTATTTAGATTTTCAGGCGTAAGGTAATTTTGTATACCTTGGTCATATTACCGATAACAGCAGTACTCATTGAATAGGTAACGCCTTCCTAACATTTGAAAACATTAAATGATATACCTTCCTAAATTTTGTAGACGCTGAAACTGGGCCATGCCTACGACAAGAGGCGACTGCTTGGCGTGAACGCTATAAACTCCATGCGCGCCAACCAGCTGTTCTGCTCCATGACGGGTGCCGATCCCCGCAGCTCCTCCGTGCCCGTGGTCGGTGGGACCGGCCGCTGCACCAGGGTACCAGTCTTCTCCGCTGGTAAACCTGGCAATGTTGGGAATGTGAGCATCTACTCGATACTTCTCTTTGACAACGTTTTATAGCTTTTCTGCTCCATGACGGGGCTATCCTCGAATCTCTGTCATACCCGTCGTAAAAGAGACCGGCTGCTGCAAAAGGGTCCTGTCTTCCTTGTAAAGCTGGCAATGTTGCGAATGTGAGCATCTACTTCATACTACTCTATGACCACGCTAACTAGCTTACTGGCTGCTCTGCTCCATGACGCGGGAGATTCTCGGGGCTCTACCATGCCCGTCGTGGAAGAGACCGGCTGCTACACCAGGGTGCCAGTCTTCTGTGCTGGTAAAGCTGTCAATGTTGGTAATGTCAGCATCTACTTCATACTACTCTATGACCGCGCTTACTAGCTGCTCCACTCCATGACGGGGCTGATGCTCGAAGCTCTACCATGCCCGTCGTGAAGGAGTGCGGCCATCGCACTAGGGTGCCCGTCTCTCCCCGCTGATAAAGCTGTCAATGTTGGTAATGTCATCATCTACTTTATACTACTCTATAACCGCGCTTACTAGCTGCTCTGCCCCATGACGGGGGAGATCCTCGGGGCTCTACCATGCCAGTCGTGAAAGAGACCGGCCGCTGCACCAGAATGCTCGTCTTCTCCGCTGGTAAAGCTGGCAATGTTGGGAGTTAGTGAATAGGTCTCCTATAAATTACTCTACCAGCAGAACTTGTGCTAACCAGCAGTTCTGCTCAATGGTGAGGCCGATCCATCTTCCTCACCATGGATCGCGAAGGTCTAGTTATCCGATGTTGTTGATTCTTTAGTTTTTATATAGAACAATTTCGTAATGAAAGCGAGGTGGTTTCATAAAAATATCCGAGGGTCTGCGATATTTTTCCCAAACAAAAACTGTAAATATTCAGGAACTTGTAATAAGTGTTTGCTATTTTTTAAATACCTAATCTATTTATATCTACTAACTATGTATTTATATTGTAGGCACAAACAGAATGCCTGACACGATTGGTTCGCGAGGCGGATGATATCATTTGCAAGGTTAAGAGCAACAACGAGCAAGGACATCTTTCCATCGGGTTCTCCACGGCTAGATTCGTTCTCAATATTATGAAAGGTAATATTTGATTGGAGTGCCTGCTAGAAAATATACCACTTTTTGCGTAGATTGGGGGATAGATGGTGTGAAGTAGTTGAACACAATGTTATGTATGCGTTTAAGGTGCGGGGTTGTTTATGTGTGTGTGTTTGAGTATAATGTTGCAATATATGTAACTGCCATACAGATTTTGTTCGACTTATTTTCGTCTCCGAGATATATAAAAAGTAATGTCAAGTAAAATCATATTAAATAAATAATACTATACATTTTTTTTTGTATACATATTTAGCATAATGCTTTTATCAATAATTTCTGTAACTCTATATTTTATATACACACAATATATTTATTAGGTCATTTAATTTATTCAACATTTATTAGGTCATTTAATTTATTCATCTATACTTACTCTCTTAAACTCTACATACATAAACACTTTTGCTTAGGGCTTGATCTTAGTTTTATTTTTTGTTTACTTATACTTATTATTTTAGTTTTAGATAAGGTAACTGATTTTGGTTTAACCTCGAATTTCGTTTCGCTTTCGTTTCGATTCGATGTTTTAGTTATACTTAGTTTTGCTTTTCTTTCAATTGTTCAACATAATCTATGTATCAACTATACCTACCATTGTACTTTAGTCGCACTCCCGGTGTCTGTGAGGCAGAGTAGCCCTGGCGTCTAAACACAAGTTTTACTTAGTTAGAGCGAGGAGTCGATGCATTTTCAGCACTAAGGTTTTTGGCGTAGAGTACTTTACCTAAAGGTAAACTTAAATGTTATAGAGATAATCGTAATTAGTTTTAGATAAGTACTCTGTTAACCTTTAGAAACCATTTTTTGAAAATAATAATTTTTATTATTATTTAATACTGGACAATCCACTCAACATCATCTAGCCCAGAGCTAAGCAGAGCTAAGCAGAGCTTGTGTTTGGGTACTAGATGACTGATATACATACATAATACAATACATAGATATACATTTACGACATTAAAAATATGTAGTATTCTACTATTTCATTGTCTTACCTTCAGCTTTGAACTCACTATGACACTCTTTCAGGTCTTTTCGAAAAGCCAACCTTCATAGACAGCGCGCTAGTGCAACAAAATAACCCGGAGAAATGCTTTAACATGAAGATCTGTGCCACTCCCGTCACCGTCGGCAAGGGCGGCATCACCGAGTATGCTATACCCACTCTTAATGACTCGGAGAAAAAACTGCTCAAGTTTTGCAGGTGAGTGACTTTCTTTTTGAAATAGTTACGTTTAATTTGCAGGTTTGATAATATTTCTGCCTTAATACAACGGGTATTTATCGCGTTTATTTACCTATTTTTCCCGATGTTTCAACAGGTTTACACACTATTGTAGTCACGTTATAAACACTAATACCCGCATACGCGTAAGTTTAAAATATTTTATATTTCTGCCCTTGTCTAAGGAATAAAAAGCACCTCAAATATCTGCAGATCGTACAAACATTTGTCCTGAGGCGGGAATCGAACCCGCAACCTCCAGTCCGTCAAATAAGTTAATTTTCCAACAACTTTATTATTATCTTCCTAGGGGTGACCTAGAAGACAGCTTAAACCTAGGCCGGTGCCACGCGTTAGGAGAAGACTATATTATTCACGAGAGCAAAGTCGCCAATCCGTCTAAATGGCCATGCAAAGTATGCCCAACAGGCGGAAAGGAAAAAGAAAAGTAAAAATATATATCTAAATAAACACAAGTTTTACAAATTTTCTATGCCTGAATATTAAAGAAAATGTTAATATATGTCACGGTAAGGTGTTTTATTTACAAAATCTTAATAAATATTGTCTTGTTTCTTGTCTACTTATTTTATGTTTTTTTTTTGTTAGAAGGTACTTTTATTCTTAAAGCTTGCTGTCAGGATCCTAGATAGATAGAAAACACTGTTTTATACCACATATACCACAAATAACTGAAAACAATACAGAAATAAATACATAATGCTCGAATCCTAGTACCCAATACTTAGGGTACGCTGTCGGTTTCTCGTCTTATATATTATTACCTTATTTACCAAGGGGATTTCGGCCCGTATTATGAAAACTTGCTCAGTCATGTATCTAATGCTTGAGTGACGTGTATATATGCTATACGAGTGTATAGCATACATACACGTCACCCAAGCTTGCTCAGTAGCATCTGGGTGAAACGTTGAAAGTTTTTTTGACTACCGTTCACCACTCAATTAGGACTAACATTGCTTGTCCGATATTTATAAGCTGCACGAGGCTTGGCACGCTTTTTTTTAAATTAGTCTATGTATTCCAGGACATAATCTATATACGTGCCTTCCAGCTCGATCAATTCAGTAGTTTTGGCGTTGTCTTTGGTCAAACATCTTCACAACACGTCACAATATATCGCCCATATCGCCTCTATAACATTCGTGATATTGTTGATGCTCAATAAATAATCTCGAGAGTATGGCATGCAACCTAAAGCTAAAACCAAGTAAATAGATATAGATTTCTTTAGTGACATAAACCAAACCTATAAAAGTGTACAATAAAAGTACCTTAATTAGGAGAGGCTACTACTCCACGAAAAATAAAATTTTGCTGTATAGGGACACGTTGAAGTCTCTAAAAATTATGATGCTATCACTCTCGGTTAGGTGATGTTAGATGTGAGATGACTACAGATTTTATGTTATATTGACTGTAATCGTTTTCCAAAAACTCTTTCATGCGTTTTGTGAAGTAAAAGATTTTTAAATTCTAGAATTAAACTATTTTAATTTTTAATAAGTTTCAACTCTAAAGGGATCTTATTATCACTACATAGTATAAAACAAAGCCGCTTCCCGCTATCTGTCTGTCCCTATGTATGCTAAGATCTTTAAAACTACGCAGGATTTTGATGCGGTTTTCAAGAGGAAGGTTTATAAACTATTTGACACATAGATTTATACCGGGCGAAGCCGCGGGGCGCAGCTAGTAATAAATAAAAATCGATCAGAACTGAATGCTTCATGGAAAAGTGCGCAGACCTATAGGTACTGTTGCCTACAGGCACGAGGCGTCTACCACGGGGACGGACACGTGACCTCCTCCCTTCGCTGGAAATTTATTCATGAAAATTATAATTGCGTAAGCACCTTCTACTTAGAGGGTCTAATGCGAGAAATTGTCTTAGTAGTTATTTTTTACCATTCATGTTTCAAATTTATCATTCAGGAAAAGTGACGGGTGAAAACGTTTCGTTAATTGTTAAATAATAATAGTAACCTAGGACTACGTAAAAGCAAAGCTTATAAAGTAGATCTTAGCATTTCTTAATTATGAAACCCAGTTCCACGAAGTAATACCTACCTATTTAAAATTAATGTACACATCAAAAATATCTAAGCAAAACCTACAAATCGTCGAACCTCTATATCATTCGCGCCACTTTACGAATGGTTACTGCGGTTACCTACTATTATTTTTGTCGAATAAGAAATAAAAGCATATCTGAGAAATGGCGTTGAATTGGACAAAATATCTAATGTTTTTATTGTTTAAAAACATTATTGATAATAACTGCCGCTAATCAAAAGAAAATTTGATATTCCATGAAAGTTAGTTAAGCGTATAAATAAATAGGTATTTATACCAGCGAAGAATTCTGTTTTCTTAGACTTTTTTTATGAGTATAATTTAACCTAGGTAATGGTAGGTACTTATATTTTTTTCAGCCCGTGCTGAGCAAAGGTCTAATCCTTTTAGATACATGTGCGAGATAGCACAGATGTCACGTTCATCGTCGTACACTATTTATGACCAGAAACGTGACATTTGGAAGTTAATCTAGTAAGCCGCACATTAAGCGCCCTCACGAGACTTACTAACTCGATATTGAACTTGTACCATGGCCTTGCCGGGAAGGTCGCGCGGCTTCGCCCCGGGGATAATCCGCAATGTGAGCCCCGGTCGGGCCGGGGAGTGGACTTTACGCGTACTCTGCCATAAATATGTAAATAAAATTAACATAAAAAGAGCTTTGTAGTTCCAAAACACTATTGTTAACAATATTAATAGAAAACTTATATTTTTTTTTACTCTTCCATAGAATATATTAATTCTCGGGTATTAATCGTATATTATAAATATATACCTCGTGATGATGATTTTATTTTCCTACGTTTCCAACCTTCCTTCCAACGCTTTGTTGATCGCGAAAGTTTAAAAATAACTTCCTCGGACGCTGTTTTTCATTAAAACTTTTTAATTTGAGGCACTTATCTTTAAAGTTCCCATTGACGCTCAAAAACAAATCAAAAAACTCCACAAGCTATTCTTGGGAGAGTTGGAAGGATTTCCAAGGGTTGTAATGACGACGCACTGGCACCTACATTTCACAGCGATTAGGCAATGTTACTTCGTAATTTTATTTTTATACTCATTTCACTATTGTCATGAAAAATCAAGAAGATCATCATAATGGAAGAATACTCTCAGGTTCGAAGTTATGCATACATTTCAGATGGATGTCTCTGTAAACATCGCATATAGGGGGAAATGTCTATTTTTCGACTTTATTCAAATTCATTGAAACATACTACAGAAATTTTAAACATAATAACAGTTTTGAGTTGTACAATCCTTAATTAAATACCCCACTTGGCCTTGTAGGTCTCGGTAGTCTTTCTCTCATTTTTTTTTCCTGAATCTGAAAATTTAGATTTTAGCATTATGAGAGCTGTATTGTATAGTAATTTGTAATGCAATACAAATGCCTAATTTTGGATCTTATATAGACATTTAAGAATGCGTGAATTCTATTATCCACCCATTATAGCTACTTGCTACTTGTGTAAGGGTTCCCGTCCCTAACCGAAACCCTCCATAGAACCTTCTCCTTTTTTCGAAGTCGGTTGAAAACAGGTCACATGCTTCCTGGGCCTAAAAGTATCTTGCATTTAGGAGTCTTTTACCTCGTAGACACTAAAATATAATCGAGCGGTTAGTTATTTGAGTCTATGTATATATAGGGTGAAATTAAGCGGCAAGTCCGCTTTGAGCGTCTAACTTAACGAACCAAAGCCATCGGGAATAAGGTTCCAATTCCAACGCTCAATGTCAATACCATGACCTTCTGTTCTTCTAAGCTCCCCCTTATATTCGATATTGACCCTTAGAATATTTAGTACAGTTCCGACTTCCAGTTAAGAATATGTATTTGAAAATATCATTGAGGACGGATGCTCAGATTTGGTTGAATTTTAATTGTTTTGAGTAAGTCCATGTGTCAGTACCATGACTGAAAGATGGTGGTGAGAATGTCTGATAATTCCTTTCTTTGTATGACATGACATTGACAATCTTATAATTTTGGTAATCATAATAAAAAATACAGCAAAAATAACAAGTTAATAATTGAAAAAACTCGGCTGTGTTCTTGCATTTACACTTTTTTTCGCCAAACGAGAGGGCGAAGACTCGACAAATAGCTAATTATCCGTATAGGAGATCAGACCAGTATTTTCATACCTTATTTATCAAAATTGCTTTAGTCGTTTTGATGATTGAGAGTAAGGTAATAAAGAGTGCCACCAACCATAAAATCACTAAAAATAAAACCCGCGCCACAGTGGAATGAAAACGTATTGTAGTGGACTTAGTCGGACGTAGTGTTGGAACAAAACTTTTATTTTTATTAATGTTATGATTATAATATATATATAATAAGTGAGATTGCTCGAGATTAATATAATAACCCTTAATTCAAAATAATGTAGATATATGACAAATAAAAAATGTTTAGAAACTAAAATAACTCGATATCAGACTTAGACTCGATTCCATCGATGTCCATTGATTTTGAGTTTATATCGACAAACTCTTTATTCTCTTTATCTATTTTATCGTGAACTGCTGACAATACTAGCAATTATTTTGCATCATCTGACAGTTCTTTATATTTCCTTTGTATTTTTATACGTTTGGATGAGATGTATGGGTCTGAACTGATTAGCAAATTGTTTAAAATGTCTTGATTAGTCACTTTTCTACTACATTTCTGCGAATGATTTAACCTGAACCGTCTAAAATCTGGACTCTGAAGCTTCCTCAGATAATGTTACAATTGGAATGAGTCCAAAATTGGCTATTATCTCTGATCCATGAGCAAGAACTTGATGTACGCTTGATGGCATGTAGTACCATTTATATAACTCAACGTATCATTGTGTTTTCAGCTAAATCTTTGAATTTTACCGTATTTAAGATGAAGTGTTTTCAATATTTTCCGCACGTCTCTTTTTTGTTTATGTTTTAGTTTTCTTGGACTTATGTATAATATACGTTCCTATGCTTACTTTAGAAAGCGTTGCGGGTTGATTAGATGTACTGGGCATAGAGGTTTCATGATCAATTATATCTGGAGTGCTTACCTTGAAGAACTCATGATAAAATCAGGCCACAAAACCTCTGCATCGAACCAGTCACTATTTTTAGTTCTAAATATTTCTTCTTTCCTATAGGCACTGTTCCATCTCCTATTAGGTTAGAGCAGTATCTTGAACAAAACCGTTTAAAATTATTAATATTTTCGTCAGTTAAGTTAGTTTTTATTCTCGATATTATTACGTCATATAATGCATTTTCGGAGCCACTTTCCTTTAATTTCACAAACAAATCTAAATTTGTCACCAAATCACCAACCATTTTGACCGAACTTTCAGACATTATGCCGATATACTATGTGAGTGAGTAGTGCGTATATTACGAAGTGACGTCGTTAGGGTGGTGTGGATACCTACTTACTACCTGTACAGGAGCTGTTTAAAGGTATTCTATGTACCTGCCATAAATCTAACTTGATCTTGCACCTATTGTTTTCAAATGACCAAAACAAGTGACGTCATTAGGGTGGTGTGGATACCTACTTACTACCTGTGCAGGATTTTTCATAATTCATAATTCATTTATTGTTTGTGAATCAGGGTAATGGATAGTCAGATACATAAGACTTATTTTAGATCGCTAGATTCTGCCACTTAGGCGTGCAAACATTTTAATAAACAATTAATATTTTAGCTTATACAATATATCATAATTATATTATCTTATAAAAAGCATGCAGTTATATAAATAATCATTTAATTTAATTACTTATCATTTTCAATGAATGTCTAATTATGAAAAAAGGACCTGTTTAAAGGAAAATTATGCGCTCATTGTAATTAATTAAGAATATTTTTTATCCATCCTTCTTTTATTAAATATACATAAATATTTAAAAAATCCACTAGGAAAATAAAAAAAAACTTGAGATCGCTATAACTATGAAAATACTTTATGAATTAGAAATTTGAATAGAAAAGTTTGTGTTTGTATTGATAAGAAGTATCCCAATCAATCACAACATTATTAAAAATAAAAGTACATACCCCTAAAATCGAATAGGAAAATTTTTAAAAATCAAAGCGCAAATTTTTGCACTCTGGCTGAAGGCCCTTTTTGTAGCTCGTCACTATTACTATATTAATCAATACACAAATCTCTGAGGCACCGTAAGGCATGCGCGTAATAAGCCAATTTTGCTCTTGCCCCATACAAAAAAACCTTAAGATCGCTATAACTATGAAAATACTTAATTTATCAGAAATTAGAATAGAGAAGTTTGTGTTTGTATTGATGCAAAGAATCTATATCAATCATAACATTATTAGAAATAAAAGTTTTGTTCCAACACACCCCTAAGTCCACTACCGTACGTTTTTCGTTCCACGCGCCTCGCAGTCTATTAAAAATTAAGCGAAACTAGCATCTAGTTTGGCATAAATCATAATGTATGTATATTTGTATCTTGGAAATAAAACAACAATCCGGCCAGAATCTTTGTATCTTGGCATTAAAACAATCCGGCCAGATCTGACCGGATGAAATCCATCCGGACTTCAAGCCCTATTAGCAAATAAGTACTTGTGACTCCTAGGGCGGCTGGCCGCCCCGTCTACTCAGTCAACCCACTACCGTTGCGAGGGAACCTGTCGCGATCTTCAGACGATAACAATTTATTCAGGGATCAAAATTGTTTATAATATTTTGAAGTTAATCTGTGAAATTTTATGAAGGTAAGTGAATTTTTTTGTTTATGTTGATTTTTATTTACGAAAGTTTTTCTGCGTCTTAATCACGGACTGTTATATTTTTTACGCGTGTAATGTTATGTTAGCGGTTATCTGGGACTCTACATTAAGCTCAAAGTATTAAATGAGTAAATAATCCTGAACAATCCACACAACATCTAGCCCTAAGCTAAGGATAACGTTGAATGATAACTTATTAAAGAACTATCTATCAAAGAGGTTGGTATCCTCTAAATTTAGAAGATTTTCTACGCCTTTAGGGTAAATATTTTTTTCTAAATTAGAGAAATCACGTCGGGTTTTTATTTATTTATATTTTATTTATATATTTCAATTATTTACATGTTAACTACCTACTCAATATTATCAGGATCGTATCAATTGATAATTATTTATTGATTATTTTTACTTGCAATAATGAAATCCAGATGTATAAAGCAAGAGCAGGATTATAATATATTTAGTTGTAATTTTTTTTGATTTATTGATTTATATTTCTCTATTTCAAATGCAAGTATCCTTGCATTACTTACTCTAGTTATTTGAGATGAAAATAAAGTCCAGATATAGAATAACCTGCTAAGTATCCTGAAAAACATGCTCACGACTGAAAACGTGTGGTTTAAAGATTTTATACAAGTTGTTGTAGTTGCCATGGGTGACTACCAAAAGAAGCTGTATCCAAACTGCGATTCCAGCGTTTGGCTTCGCTCGTGTGAGGAGGAGATCAACGAGCCCTTGAATGGGAAGATCACAGGTAGGTGCATTATTACTATTATTGGAGCAAAGAGAAACAAAGGCTTTTTCTTCTCTCCCAGCTCTTTTCACTCTTTGATCTTACTTTGCTTTTCCATGTGCATAAATATTTGAATATTTTTTATACGCGGCCTTGAAATTGCTTCTCTACATTTTAGAGAAATACGTATTCTGTTGTCATTTTTGAGAATAGGGTATTAGCCCCATTAAACATCGAGCTAATAGGTACCTACTTGTTGAATTGAATGACGCGCTTAATTCTGGCCTCCTTGAAAGCCCAGGGCTATGGGCAGGATGCATCCTGCCATAGCATCTGCTGTTGGCCACTTTTGTAACTGTAACATATCTGTTTAACACTTTCATTGCCTATGACACACATGATGCCCAGTCTCCGTAGTAAGGACGAGCTGCCCGCTCGTCCTTACTACGGAGACTGGGCAGTCATTCATAAATGCATTAACCTGTCTGTTATGCATTTCTGTAAATGCATTAACACAGTAGAGACAAAAGTTTCTGCTGTATGTATCGATTAACATAATATTGGTATGTTTACTTTTTCAAATATTCCAAAGTATAATATTGAATACCTACGTACAGGTAATTTTTAAAATGACTACCATATTTTCATAAAATACATTTTGAAGGTGTACCGTAGCGTTGCGTTCAATGGTAAGTAACGATTTCTGAGACTTTTAAACGGGTTATGAAAATTGGCATTAGCAATGTCGTAGAATAACAAGGTTAGGAAGAACATCTGGAATATCACATAGATAAATATATTTTCTATGACGTGCGAAGATAATTGTTAGAAATAGTGACTATTAGTGTTAGTCGCAGTAGTCACCCCAGAAATAGTATTGATAAATTTTCATTATAACACCGGTCTTGATGATACATTTATGACCGATACGTCGTGATTCACAGCATTTAGGTAGACATCACTAGTTTTGAGATGGATTAAGACAGAATTTAAGGCTTTATTTCTTATTGTAAATACAAATAAAATAATATAAATCATTTTTTTTAAAGTAAGATTGCGCGATATCGAACACTTGAGATTTTAAATAAAAAAATGGCAACACCAGTTTGATACCGATTACAATATTATAATTTCCAGGAAAAATACCAGAATGGCTGAAAGGCACGTTGTTGCGCAACGGGCCCGGCTCGCTGAAGGTCGGCTCGATGAGGTTCGAACACATATTCGACAGCTCAGCTCTCTTGCACAGGTAAATAAATCCATCAATACTATAGTTATGGCAGTATCCCGAGGACACTAGAGCCGCCACCTTTTTTATTTTATCATAATGTTGAACAAAATAAATTTCAAAAGTATCATTGGACGTTTTGTGATATCTATTATAAGCTTTTTTTGCCTCTGTAATAGTTTTATTTTGTAGCGAAAATAGAGTTTGGTGGCCACCAAGGCAACTTCATATTTCTGCCTAAACTATACAAAATAAAACTATTACATTATTTAAATATATGATAAAATAAAATAATAAAAATATATAATAAAACTATTACATATTATTGCATTAAAATAACTTATAATAGGTATCAAAAAAGAGCTCTATTTTTCTTACACAATTTCTAGCTATAAACATTAAAGTTTTGTTTCTATTATTCATATAAAACACGTAAAGTGCTGTTTGGTTATTTTATCGTTGAACTTGTTCAGCTAGAGTTGTTAAGAGGTAAATAAACTTCTATTCAGTTATAAATAAAATCACATCAAATTACATTTATTTCAGACACAGTACAAAGTTAACATCCACAGTCCACATTTTAAAACATACACAGAAAAATACATAGAAAAAAAATTGTTTGTTAATCCTTTCTCAGGTTTTCAATCCACGATGGTACAGCGACATATCAATGCCGGTTCCTCCGCACCAACACGCTGGCGAAGAATCGCGCTGCGAACAGGATTGTCGTCCCGGAGTTCGGGACCAAGTCGGTGCCGGACCCTTGTCACACCATCTTCGATAGGTAAATAAACCCTTTTATTATTTTCAGCTCTTACTGCAGTCTACTGGCGGTTTTTATTGCCCCCATAATGCAAAAATATTAATAATGGCCGGTTAGTTTCTCTGACCTACCTTTTGAGGCCTGGAAAAAATACATTTGATTAATTTTTGATTCGTTTGCAACGCAATAAATGTCATTTCAGCTTGTACTTTTTCATCTGAACGCTTGCAATGTAAAAAACTTAAAGAATGGGTGCCATCTTGGATTTAAAATTCACCTCTTATTCGTAAACCGTGCAAAAACGTCAAAGATATTATAAGAAGGCACTTTTTCATCTTCAACCGCCATCTTGGATTCATCAAAGTTTCTTGGCGCCTCAAGGCGCCAACAACAACGCCTTTGGCTAGCGGTCTAGCGTAGTTTCGTAGCACGTGCTACGAAGGTCTACGAAATACTACAGGGGCCACGGTAGTGATTCTGTAAACTCGAGTAGAGACGGCGGCCTTTTCTCGAACCACTTTTTCAGCTATGTATCACAAATTTTAATAAAACGTAGGGTCACACAATTTTTGTAGATGTAGATCCTCCTAAAATAGGGTACTGTATGCATGTTTCAAAAATCCTGATTATTTTTATATGTATTCTCTATTGATATATAAATTATTGTATTTTTATTGTGAAATTTAATAATTGAAAAAAATATATTTTTGAAAAATTTCTTAGCGCAACATATTGGCTAGAGCGACGTGATGACGTCATCGTTCACCGTATTGTCGTGATCATGAAGCTTTGGCTTATCTTTTTCTTTTGTTTCGCGGTTGTTTGATATTATCAGTGATGCGTAAGCAAAATTGATAATTCAAAGCAAAATGGTCATTTAGGCTGTGTCAAATATTTCAATTTCCAAAAGAGCTCCTTTGCTAAAAAAGTTTAGAACTGCCTTTAAAAGAAACTTATATGAAACAAATGCACGGCAAAACGGACGACAAAGAGTCGTCGCGGTGCGTATTTTAGCTGGCTGGAGTTGTCACTCAATCGTCACGAATTTTCGCCTTTTATACGTCCTGATTAGTCATACCTTTGTATACCTACCTTTGAGCGAAGACTTTAGCAAAGCGTTGTGTATGGTCTCTCAAAAACTGAATCCTTTTTACTTTTAGGGTTGCAGCAATATTTAAACCAGGAGAATCAATTTCGGACAATGCCATGATATCAGTTTACCCGTTTGGGGACGAAATATACGCATTCACGGAAGGACCTGTTATACATAGGTAAGCACTAACAAGATCATAGAATCTCGATTTCTCAAGTATTGAATGTAAACAAACGATAAAGGATATGTATGTAAGAATAAATGAAAATATTGTATTTACCATAAATATGTAAAGTATGTAAGTAGGTACTTCATAAGAGTAAAATTAATACTATCTAAGTACCTACATTGACGTGCTTATGTTTTCGTGCGTAGGAAGGCTTAGGTTAAATATGGCCTCCACTGAGAATGTAAACGTGCTAATCGCTAATTTTAAATATATGTATATATTAGTGTATTACTGGTACCTTAGACTAAATAAATAGGTACCTACATTTAGCATCGTCTGAGGTCCTTTACACATGCGGGTCATGGTACGGTCGCCGTGCCTGTAATTTATTTATTTCGGAACACCATCAGCTGGAATAATGTCAATAGAGTTTTAAATTATAACAGACAGCAAATAATAGGTATTTACTGATATAATCTAAATAAGCTGTAAAGCTAAGCTAGTGATTTCACTTTCTCAATTAATATGAATACTAGTTTTGGTAAAACTGTACCAAATTCTAAAAGGTATTTTTCTTTTTCAGGGTAGATCCTGTAACACTAGACACGATGGAGAGAAAGAATCTTTCGGAAAATATAGCGCTAGTTAACCACACGTCACATCCACACGTTATGGCCAACGGTGAGCAACTTTATTGTGGTATTCTTGGTTTGACTTTTGTATATTGGTAATTCGCATCATTGAGATCCGATTCGACCAATAAGAACCTCATTTGAGTTCACGACAACTCTGACAAGCGATGTGGCGCGGCGGACGATGACGTCCCGCCTGCGATTCAGGAGCTTGCGTGTTCGATTCCCGCCTTGGGAATGTTTCTACGATCTACAAATATTTGTATCAGAGCCTCACAGATATCCTCGGAAGATGGGAAGGTGCAAGTGATAGGTAGATTACCAATACCTGACCTTGAGCTAAACATTTTCAGGTGACGTTTATAATGTGGGGATGTCGGTAGTGAAAGGATCGCTTCGCCACGTTGTTGTCAAGTTCCCGAACATGGAAAAAGGTAAGTCAATTTATATGATAACTAGCGGACCGTCCCGGCTTCGCACGGGTATTAGAACCTTTGGCTACATTATTGGAGTTTTAGTAAGGATCCCTATTTTTTTTTTTATATATACTATTGCCTATGTTCACCGAGGTTGTGTAGCTTTCCAACGGTGAAATAATTTCCTCTTTATAATATTAGTATAGATAGATGTAGGGCTTGTGAAACAAACTTATTTAAATCAAGTAGGTAATTATATCATTTGAATTGAATATTTTAATGATAATATTTACGTGAACCGGAAAATCCTAGTAATTTATATAATACTAGCGACCCGCCCAGGCTTAGCAGGGGTGCAAATGCATGTATTATACATATAAACCTTCCTTTTGAATCAATATACATATGTATATATTTAATAAAACCGCATCAAAATCCGTTGCGTTGGTTTAAAGAACTAATCATATGTAGATACATAGGGACAGACAGAAAGCGGGAAGCGACTTTGTTTTATACTATGTAGTGATATAGTCTCAGTAAAGCCATCTTAAATAAAGGCCTTACGAGTGATACACAAGTTTCGCAAAATTAATAAAACTACATAAACATTTATGGTAAATTTTATTGTTCCTGTATTATAACTTTATTGATTTCTGAAATAAACATTTTGAGTTGAATTGAAAAACCTTCTTGGATGTAGAGTACCTAACTAGCAGCCATGATAATGATGATGTACCTGCTTACTAATAATTTTGTATTGTTTGTTTCAGGTGACATGTTTAAGAAGGCTCATGTAGTCGGCAGCATAAAACCGAGGTGGCCGCTGCATCCCGCCTACATGCACACTTTTGGTAAGAGATTTTACACGAAGCATACGAAATACTTTTGTTGCTATAGTGCGTAAGCCCTGACACTAAGACATTATGTAATATCTCAAAAAATCGACTTTGACGGGACTTGAAGCCGCAACCTTCCCTCAGTACGCGATGAGCTGTCGATTGCGCGACAGGTTAAGTAACGCAGGTCGATAAAACTTTGAGACTTCCTTCCTTGGGAGTCCCGTCAAAGTTGTTTTTGTTTATATTATTAAAGTTCATAATTAAAAATATGTACTTGTTGATCAAAATATCTCCAGCAAACACCTAACAGCCGAAATATTTAGGCCTACTAATTTGCTTGCTTGATCAGTTTACAAACTCTTAACTGAAATCAGAAAATTATTTATGAGGAGAGTGAAAAACATCAGTATTTTAGTTGATGTTCACTTTATTCTTGTAACTGTTTTTTATTAACCAAAAATTTGTTATTTTTTTAGGTATGACGGAAAATTACTTCGTGATAGTGGAACAGCCCCTGACAGTGTCACTGCTGGGGGTGCTCCAGAACCAGCTGTCGAATGAGCCACTGGCCAGCAGTCTCATATGGTACCCGAAACACGAGGTCAGTTTTAATTATTATGTTGAAGTTAAACATATTTTCGGGCTAAGGGCCTAAAGATGACCAGCTGGATTTTTAAAGTCTTGTTATATTCTGTGTTGGTCAACAATTCGTCACTTGCCAACAAATTGTTGACATTTCACGGGTTTTTCGAAATATGTTGAACTTTTATTCCGCCTCCATTCCATGACTATAAAAGAGACTAGGTTTTATTTACCTATGAACTTCCTCTGAAGATTTTTACCGATGTTTTAAAACGGCACAATGGAATAACAGCAGTCAAATGTTAGCTAATTAAGGTTGTAGATAAATCAAGTTTATGGTCAAGCGAATAAAGTTTAAGGTATGTCCTAACTTCGACAATGGATGATCGACAGGAAGAATCGGTTTGCCGTGTGCTAATCGATGCTTTTGTATCTTTTTCGCTCGGCTTCTGTATAACTATGTTATAATGGTGACGACAACAACAACCTACCCAAAATGTTACAGGTATAGTTTTGTGTTCAAAACTTTCACGTAAAAAACAAAAAACAACAACTTTTCAAAACTTTTGTCCTCTTCTTCTAAGACGAAGTATAACTAAAAATAGCTCGTAAAAGCTTTGTTAATTTAACGGGTATAAAAAACACCTAAAGGGCTACTTTTCCTTTACCAGGTTACTTTTTCTTTATGTTTTCTCTGAAAATAGTAGACTTGTGCACTCGTTTGTCGGCCACTGTAATTAGGAAGCAGTTTGAAGGATCCATATGCAAACAAATGTGTCACCAACATGACTTGTTCAACAGCGCTAAGGGTGACTCCTTCGGGTTGCAGATGATGGTGCGACCTATAACTAAAGATTTGTCTGTTTATTCCAGACTCATATAGTGCTGGTGAGCAGGAAAGACGGCAAGGAACACAAGCGGTATCGAACCTGCACCTTGTTCTACCTTCACATCATCAACTGTTACGAACACAACGGGGTGATGCGGGTCGACCTTTGCTGCTACAAGGACGCGAAGGCGCTCGACGCTATGTACGTCAAAGCTATTGAGGTGCGATTATGATAAGAAACATTCATATCAGGCTATATAGTCCTCTATTGGATATGTGCTTCCCATACTTAGCAAATTCAAAGAAATTAACATAATGACATACTTACCATGTCAATATATTTTTGAAAACTGGTTGTACACTTATAGAAATATAATTCGGCCTAAAATAGCGAAATACGTTATATACGAATAAACATAAATAAGATAAATAATAATAAGAATAAAGACGAGGATTTTATAATTTTAATTTGAGCTATGGAAAGAGCTAGCTCGGAGTTTCTCAGAAGTATAGGATTCGTAACGAATACATCCGACAGAGAACCAAAGTTATCGACATAGCTCTAAGAATTAGCAAGCTGAAGTGGAAGTGGGCCGGCCATATTAAGCGAAGAACCGATGGCCGCTGGGGCAAACGTGTTCTCGAGTGGAGACCACGACTCCGTAAACGTAGTGTAGGACGCCCTCGGACCAGGTGGGATGACGACCTGCGAAAGACTGCAGGTAGATGCTGGATGCGGCAAGCTGAAGACAGGGCGCTATGGTGCTCATTTGGGGAGGCCTATGTCCAGCAGTGGACTGCTATAGGCTGATGATGATACTATGTATCTAACGGTAACATATATACAAAATGTCCTGTCTGGGTCTGTCCATTCATAAATAATAAATAGTGGAAAATGTAATCTCAAAACTGTTGCCCTTTAAAAACCACTTGAGAAGTGCTCACGTAATCACAATCTCAATATTCATAAGCTGCGTTTGAGTATACCATTTTATTGTAAGACGTAATCAGAGTGTAAGAGAGTGTATGATGATGCACAAATCCATCTGGGCAAGCATCTGCATAGCCCAGAGGAGCTGCAAGACATCACCCCGAAGAAAATCCTACAGTTCCTAGCAGCTGCAAGGGTTAGTGGCGAACTATGATCGCCACGGCTTCGGGGCTGAAACGTAAAAGTGGCGATCACAATAGGCCTATCATGGCCGCCGTGACACGAAAGCCACCCAAGCAAATAAAAAAAAAGAGAGTGTAAGTAGATAAGAAGGACTCAGGTAAGTTGATGAGCTGAGGTTCGTTTGAATATTCGGGCGTAAGATCCACATAGATATAAAAATGTCATAAATATATTACTGATATTTCTGAAACTACATATGTAATGTTAGCACGCCAGCCCTCTTATATCAAACATGTGTTTCCTGGCCGGCAGGTAGAGAATGCCTCGACACTACAAAGGGTACAAAGGGTGGGCTTAATCCCACCATTTGTACCCTTTGTAGTGCAATAAAGTTTTTAAAATGAATAAATAAAATAATTAATCTGAACAGCTGTCTACCCATTCCAGACGATGCAGAGTAACGCAGACTACGCGGAATGGTTCCGCGGGAAGCCGAAGCGGTTGGAACTGCCTCTGGACGCGCCTCGGCTGACCAGGATCGAGCCTCGACTGATTGTAGACCTGGGCTGCGAAACTCCCAGAATACACTATGATCTATACAATGGTAAGTGTTTTAGGTACTTGAGTTCGGTTAATCGTTAGTATCGTCTCGACGACGAGTCGTTCCATTTTTGTATGGAACCGATGATCGCTGGGGTAAACCTGTTCTTGAATGGTGATCGGGACTCGGCAAACATACTGTTGACGCCCCGGCCAGGTGGGATGACGACGTACGAATATGTCCAGCAGTGGACTATTATAGTTTGATGATGATGATGACAGCGCCTCTAGTAAGTGGACATGGAACTACGTAAATTCCATACAAATATGAAACGTCTTGTCATGTGGAAAAGAAAAGTAAAGGCCTACCTAAGGCCTACCTAAGTAAAACCTACCTACTCTATTATAGTAAAAAACTAACCATAACTCTTCACCTAAAAAATATAAGTACCTACCAGATTTCGGATATGTAAATGAGTTTTACCAACTGACATTAGGAAATGTTAAAACATTATAATATGTAAATATATTTGGCTATTTAATCAGTTAGACATTTTCACTACACAGAAAATACCCAGAACGACATATTTGCAGATCATACAAACTTTTGTCCCAGGGCGGGGATCGAACCCGCCCGCAAACATCCTATGTCTGAAATAAACTTTTTTTAAATCCTAAAGTAAGATTCCTATGATAAAAACTGAAAATGAACTTGAAGAATTTAGTTTGTTGTTAAAAAAACAGATGCGTTGTAATCTTTTGTATGGTTCGCGAGTCCGTTGATATAGGTAATTTAAGTATAGTAGGCACTATAATAATAACACAAGCTCTGCGTTGCTTGGGGCTAAATGACTCTGTGAATTGCTAGCATTATTTATTAATAAATGTATCTATGCCTTTTTATTGCAGGTCGTCCTTACAGATATTTCTACGCGATGAGCTCAGATGTAGACAGTGATAATCCAGGAACGGTGAGTCATGTTTTTAACTGACTTCGAAAAAGGAGGAAATTCTGTGTTCAGTTGCATGTGTTTACGTTCGCAGATTTCTCCGTCAATTTTTGTGGACCGATTTAGGTATTTCTTTAACTTTTGTATAGAAAGAAGATTATCCCGGGATGGTTTTATTTTATTCTCGAGGTACCCTAATAACTAAAAACATATTTTTAACATATTTTCATAAGTTATTAATATGGGGGGAAGGGAGGGGGGGGGGGGGGTCCATGGGTCATGGGCATAAAAGTGTCGCGGTTGCTGAGATATCATTGATTTAATTTTTTTTTATATCACTGTGTGCATGTTGCTTTTAAATTTGTGCTGTATTTAACGATATAGAAAGTAATGTAGTCCATGACCTCCCCCTCCCCAACCCCCAAAAAATTAAGTCGGTCCTAATGCAAAACACTGTATTTCAGGTTGAATGATCCATTTTTATTTTTTACTCTTACTTTTCCCAGATAATCAAAGTGGACACGGAAACAGGAGAGGTCAGAACTTGGTGCACCGGGAACTGTTATCCCAGCGAACCCATTTTCGTGCCCACACCTAATGCTAAGGTAATGCGAAAACGATGTACCAATCATAACCCTCGTCCGTTGGTAGTCGAGTAAAAACAAAAAATAGGTAGGTGTTCTTAGGATCTTAGTGGGTACACAATGCATAAATACCCTGTCAGGGCACAATTTTTTTCATAAAAGACATTACACGGGCTTTGTCTACCCTTTTAAACCCTTTATTGCGATGCACATGGACTAACTCCTCCTGCTCTAGCTTCGGCGCCCTCTTGCGGGTCGCACCGCATTGCAGAGGCAGGGCAGTAAATGCGTTAAGACGAAGTGGACTCGCTTTTGTAAGACAATGACGAGTGAAGCTTAATCGTCTAAAGTATTTATGAGGGTTCACGTAGACAAAATTTCATTCAAATACCTATGTTAACACTTTGATTGCTGAAATCACACGGTATGTGTTTTCTTCAAGTGACTAATATGCGTAAATCCACACTAGCGCAGCGGCTGAGAAAATACAGATCTGTGTGACTCAGCACAGCCGTAATATTTTTCGAACCAAAATCATGTGCGGCGCAACACAACCGCTGTGTAGAACGGCAGCACGAATTTTTTAGGTTAACAAAAAGATCGCAGTCGTCAAATAAATCGCAGACAAAGTGTTAAACAACTATCAATTCTGTGTGAAGGAAAATCAATTTCAGGCCAAAACCTAAAATTGATTTTCCTTGCAGTAAAAAAGTGGATTTTGGAACTCACTTTACCTACGAACGGAATTTGATGCGGTATTTCTAAATAATTAGAGTGTTTCAAGAGGAAGGTTTATAAGTATAGGTAGTAAGTAATAACTCGATGTCTTCCAGGAAGAAGATGACGGCGTCCTACTAAGCGCGCTGGTGTGGGGCGGGCACAGGGATTGCGAGGTGTCCTTGTTGGTGCTCGACGCGCGCTCTATGAAGGAGGTCGCTCGAGCGCACTTCCATACAAAGTCACCGGCACCTAAATGTCTACATGGATGGTATTTGCCGCATAGTAATTAAAATAATTTTAAAGGTACATTTTGATTGCACAGGTTGTTTACTATAAAATATTGTACTGACGCAAAACGCGGGGCGTCAGAAGTTTAACGTGTATTGTGGGTCCAAAGCGGATACTCCGATTTTGATCTATATCTTTTATCAAAATAGGTATAGATCATAGGTATATCTTTTTTGTTTCAAAGATGAATTGGCCCAAAAGGTTCCTTAGCATGGTTGATGAAAATCAGTGCAGCCGTTTTAAAGATACTTATGACTGTTCTAAGTATAAGGTTTTTGTCTAAAATAAATTAATTTATCCTCTCTATGATTTAACGTTTTCGTGAAATAAAATAAGCTTGTTTTAAATAATGATTGGCCACAGATTCATTACACTCGTACTTAGTAGTACATATTTTCCTACATAATTGATCTTTATTAGTGTCAAAGTTGATAGAATAGTATCATTTATTATATTTTTTATTAAAAAGTACCTACTTGTTTTGGTGACGCTGGTAGTAAGTACCTACCATAAGTGGAGAGTTTAATGACGGGACTACATAAGGTTAATGATAGACAGTTTTACGTATCAGTTAAGTTAAGATTATAAGTTGTTGAAGTTTAAGTTTTTAGTGTAAACCTTGCTTGTTAGGTAGACCTTGTTATTTTCAGTTATTTTTATCAGTTGTTGTAGTCTTTATTCATAAATATACTTGTTGACATAAAATATCTTGGGTTCTAAATCCAAGTATACCTTATTTTATTGTTACAAGGAACATTGCTTCTAGGTTTGTAGTACGAAGGTCAACCTAGATAAGGTTTATTATATTAATTATTATTTTATCATTAGTTAAATAATGTTTTAATGTTAAATAATTGATTTCGACTGAATGAAAGATTTGTGTTAGTGCATTAGGTAAGTTAGTGATTATTGTATAGTTTTTAATTAATTTAGATTTATTACCAATAAATTCTAGGAACATATTTACCTACTTTATAAATTTATTTTGAATAAATGTTGGCACAAAAATAATCAAGACTGATTGTTTTTTTAATAATAATTACGTACCTACTTACCGTGATTTAATTAGTTTTCAGTACAAAATTATGTAGGTTGGGAATGTTGGGATATTGCCTGTTAAAGTCATTTAAAACGGGATATTTACCATGATTTGATTTTTGAATTATCCAATATTTCTTTTGGTAAATATCCCGTTTTAAATGACTTTAGTGTTGATAACCATGATAGTTTCAAAAGTTTTATTGCCTGTTGTTCGTTTGAGTACATAATACTACTTATTTATATTGTAAAAAAAAATGATAACTATAGATAGGTACTTACTTAGGTATTACTCATGTGTGTAGAACAGTCACCTTACCCGCCTACCTTTTTGACATTTGCAGCTGCCTACCTACCTACTTTGTTTTCTCTATATCTATCGATAATCTCTTGTATAGTTTTGTAGGTCACACAAACGAAAATTCTGCCGCTTGGGCAAACGTGTTCTTGAGTGGAGACCACGATTCGGTAAACGTAGTGGAGGACGCCTTCCGACCAGGTGGGATGACAACCTACGAAAGACTGCAGGTAGAAAAGTTTAATGCGCGATTGGATTCCCCTGAATACATATATACTTACTACTGGATCTATTATGACCAGTGATCGGAGTAGGTAGAGCTATTTAGGTTCATTGACCGCAAACATTGATGTTAATATGGATATTCCACGGAATGCCAGCCGACTAATAAATATTCCGGGATTCGATTATTATAATTATTTTTATAATAATATAAAAATAGTATATGTAAGCCCATAAGCGCACGAGCGACGTTGTAAATTTTACATCAGCAACACGTTGCCAAAGTTTTTGTCAAACGCACGACGTTGCCGTTTTGTTGACTCTCTTCGTGATATCGCCATTATGAGCTCTTGCTCACACGTACACTTTACAGGGAGTGTCACGGGTGTGGCTGGCTAGAGTGACGCACCGCAAAGTAATTTGATAAGTTTTTTTTTTTTGTAAAAAGTAAATTTTGACTACAACTGATGTATCAATCTTATTCTATCTTGAAATAATAGAAAAATTATATGTTTGGGCTTAGTGAAAAGCTTGCCTTTAGTCAAACCAATAAATAACATTTTGAATACAAAAAGTGTTATTCGTCCAAAACGCAAAGACTTTTCTTGTTAGCTACACTTTTTTAATACTAATGTAATTGTATTCCAATCCAGTATTTTCTTCACTTTGATGTAAGTATGTCACGCACGTGTTAATATTAAATTGAAAACTTATTAATAAATAAGATCTATTATTTAGATAAACGATAAAGTGCAGCAGTAACACACTGACATAATATTTGCAGTTCGTGAAGTGTGTGGATTCGGGGAATATCCATATTATTCTATCATATGGCAAGTACATAAAATAGCTCTACCTACTCCGATCACTGATTATGACGCACTTAGAACATTCTGTAAACACATAATTATATACTGCTTACATTATTATTATTGTAGTAGTTAAAATAATAGTGTTAGCAGTGTATAATTTTGCAGTAAATAAATGACTGGACGGCTCATAACAATTTTGAATCCAACCTTAGCAGTAGAAAACTCCCACAATTCCATAGCTTGGCGTTGACTCGACGCCCTCCAGGATTTGTACCGGCTGGAACAGTCGACGAAGTATTTTCCTGACACCTTCTCACATTCCTTCGCTACAGCCAGGTGCAGCACGGTCTGCGCGCCTTGCTCCGCGGTCCGACTGTACATGAGCGACCAGCACCAGAATAAGAAGCGAAGCAACCGCGGTATATGCGTTGTGATCCCTGTCATGATCACCCCTGGATGCACCGCGTTCACCACCACCCCCGAACCCTCCAATCTCCTCGACAGCTCGATCGTGAACATCAGCATACAATATTTACTGTTACAATATGCCAGTGTGTCGTTGTAAATCCACCCAACAGAGTTCACGGTGCCCGGGTTGAAACGACCGAAGAAATGCAATATCGAACTGAGATTCACGATCCTGCTAGGCTGCGACTTTTTCAGCAATGGAAGCAGTAGAAGAGTAAGAAGGAAGTGTCCAAAATAGTTGATCTGCATGGTTTCTATGATGTTATCTTCGGTGTAGCAGTGAGCGAAGCCGTACACGCCTGCGTTGTTCACCAAAACGTGCAGATTGTCTTCAGTGTCGAGGATGTGGGCGGCGAACTGGCGAACGGAGTCCAATGATGATAGATCTAGGTGTTTGTACTCGACGTCAGTGTTCCCGGTGGATGTTGTGATGGCTTTCTGTGCGGCGGTGCCTCGTGCCTCGTCTCTGCAGGCGAGTATCACCCGAGCGCCCCTCCTGGCTAGGTCCATAGACGTATGGAAACCGATACCGGCGTTTGCTCCTGTTACTAACACCACTTTGCCTTTCATACATTCTTGCGACTCGCAATTTTTTATACTCCACCTAAGATATGCAACGAAAATCGCTAACACTATTAACGTGACCGACATAAACATAATAAAAGTATAAGTCATGGCGCGGCGCTCTGACCGCCCGCGTATGTCAAACTGTTTAATCATCGTCATTAGTCTAACGATTTATATAAGTTGTCGTGATTTGGTTGAATGCTCAAAGGTTGTCGTAGGTAGGTATCTATATTAATAAAAAGCTAGTTTCTGCCCGCGTTGTTTAATATATGACAGCGTATGAGGGCTATGGGAACTGATTTATAAACTGAAAAAATGCTAAGTGGTATTTCAAGTTTTGCCCAAATCTGAAAACTGATGTGTATTGAGTGTGATTTATGTCCGGTTGGACATTTGTTTCATAAAATGTTTGAGATGAACGTAGATTATCTTTATGCACGAAAAAGTATTTTTATGTTTCGGGTTAATATATGCCTATGACATATAATAATATGCATATGACCTCAGAGTAATAAGACATAGAGTGATAATTTCACAAAATATTCCGCTCTAAGTTGAAGCCAAAACACAAGCAATGTGTGCGTAAGCGGCACGTCATTACAAGAGCCGACACGCACACAAGTGCACAAATAATGTTGCAAGCTATTAACATTTTCCCCATAAGGTAGGGAAATTGTAACATTTTGTAAGGAGTAAATGATTATCGTATTTATCACTTTTCTGTTAGATGATATTTCATTAACAGAAAACTTCCTATAAATATTATATACTCTATGGGTGTTTACATACAGGGGAGTAGTAGATAGAAATAAATATTATGGCCGAAACATTTTCATACCTTTGTTGGGATAGCACCCTCTCGTAATTTGCATAAACCACCTTTTGTGATATGCTTGTCATTTTCTACAAAATGTATGGAACATAATCATATCTTAGTGTATTTAGTTGGCTTGCAAAACTTTTCTTTGCAATTCCGTCTAAGTTTTTCAACCAATCGGGAAGCAACAGTCTATTTTATTTTTCGTGTTATTTCGTTATGTTTTTTTTGTTACCCTACATATGTATGTATTATTTTGTTTGACATAATGTCAAAACAACATGAATATTCTTATTAATAAAGAACTGAACTGAAGTCGGATCAGAAGGAAATCTAAGAACGAATATGAAGACATTAATAAAACTAGGGTTCAACGTCTAATGAAACCAATGAAATTTTTATATTTAAAGCTCCGACTACATCAACATCCGGACAGTCTGTAATAATCTATTTCCTTGCCCGTGAAAATAAAACAAAAGTTTTTGATTATTTATTCCAAGCTTAATAGAAGGTACATATTTCACTTAAAAATCCAGGTAAGTTAGTAGGTAACCCTAATTATATCTGGCAAATTCAAGTCAAGTAAAGTAGAAATAGATTAAACAAATAAGTACCTATGGGGGAAAATAATTTTTCTAATAGCTAGCAACATTTTTATGTAATGGCGTCTGTTATGTTTACGATTTATTTTTGTGCTTATACCAATGTTTTACTCAAGAATATAAGATGCCAGGTTGTATTTACCCGTGAAATGGAATCTTCTATTGTTTCTGATTATTATGAGAAGAGTTGTTACACCCTTTCACTGCACAATAAGTCATTATTATAAAAAAATTACGGAGCTCTTCCCAGTAGGTCTTGACATTGAGCACTGACGTGTCGAGCGATGTACGTAGCCTTTAAAGGCTCACTTGAAATTGCGTCACTTCGCGTGCGCCTACTGCGGTTCTAAGCCTAGTTATTCTAAGCATATGACAATCAAAAATAACGTGACTTTCTTTTGGTAAAAGAATTTCCAAAATCGGTTCTGTAGATCCAGAGATTACCCCCTGAGATTACAATCTCATAAACTTTACCTCTTTGTAATATGTAGTATAGATTAGAGTAGATTCACTTTTTTATTTATTGTGACATTTTCTAATTTCAGATTCTTCTATTCATTCGATTGCTTTTATAATCTGTCTATAACTTAAACTTCCACAGAGATGTAGCCATGTCGCACGCCGAGTACCGATTTCAACATAGATGTCGATATTCTACCTATAGACGAAATAGGCAGACGTACTCTATCGATTGAAAATCTAGAATATTTTGATAAAGTCCCAACCACCCCGAGTATATCCGGCCCTGATCCGGCCTTATTGTTTAATTGTGTTATCTTTGACTTGGGTGATCATGGGTTGGCACGAAATTATTTTTAGTATTTAAAATTTATTTTGCGATTTACAAAAAAATTATGTAACTGATAATTAATTTCGCAAATTTTTTTTTATGGTTTTCGTGTACCTATCGGATGTGTGACGACAGTGCTGCCAAATAATCCATAATAATCGTTTTTAACCGACTTAAAAAAGGAGGAGGTTGTTTTTAAAAAAAAACTGTTATTTTTATCCCGATTTAGAATCCTAGATATTTTCTGCCAACAAAGACATTTACGAATGAAAACTTATAACTAAACAAAAAATTAAAACAACAAGATAACATGTTATCAATAAAAAGTTAAACACAAACTTCAACATCGCATAAAAACTACAGAATCTCACGTGTGTGGAGCGAAAAATGTTTAAAGAATTCCAAAACGATCAATTAAAAAAATAAAAATTGTTTCGAGCTTCTGTGCTTTGCTTCGATGATAAATATTTTGTGGAAAATATTTTACAACATTGGTAGGCCACCAATGTTGTAAAATATTTTCCACCGATATTCCTTGAGTTTTGCAATTCCTTTGTATAGGTACAAAAAATATTCAGGTTTTTAAATACGAGTATAGTTATGTCTGTAGTTACAATAATTACCTATCTTCCTACTCTTCTTCATCTTCATACTCTAAGTTGCCCAGTCTAAATTAATCTATCCATAAATTAAGCAAACAAACAGCTGTGTTTGTGCGTTACGTAGGTAAGCTTACATTACACCACTAATATTAAGTGGACAAACACCGCTCCTCTACATAAAGGTTGACTCATTATTAGTCCCACTTTTAACAGAATAACACCTGGAGTAGCCTTAAAGCAATGTTCATGAACATTAAAAATGGTCAACGACACAGAAAACTTACAACTCTGGGCCGAGTTTAATGAGAAATTACTTGTTGAAGAGTATTATTCGGTGAAAATTACATATGTGTTGATTATATGTGTAGTGTTCGTCGTCAGCTTGGTGGGAAATCTCCTGACTTGCGTCGTCATCTACACCGACCGCAGCATGCACACCGCCACCAACTACTATCTCTTCAACCTGGCTGTCTCAGACATGGTCGTCTCTATCGCGATCGTCATAGAAGTCAACGAGCACTTTATGTCTAACAACTTCTTCATTTACATGTATGATGCGCTTACGTGTAAAATCCATTACATCTTGGTAATAACGCTGTGGAACCAGGGTGTGCTGGTGTTGACTGCCCTGGCCGTGGAGCGGTACATAGCCATCTGCCACCCGCTGCTGCTGAAATCGAAGCCCGTGTGGCGTAGAGTGGGAAAAATCATCGGGATTATCTGGGTAGTGGCGATTTTATTGTCCGTGCCGGAATTCTGGACGATCGACCTCACGAAGACTCCTAAGGGTAATATATGCTACCTTGTGCCGACGAGTCAAGCTCGGATAGTTAACGGAGTATTGGCTCTAGTGATCTTCGTGGTACCGCTGGTGACGATGTTGTTTGTGTACACCATGATAGCGTGTAAAGTGAGCAGCATGCAGCGGGAGAGCGGCCGAGACAAGGTGTTCAACCACAGAGACAACCGGAGCAAAGTCAACAAGCTTGTTGGTAAGAAACATTCAGGCTTGTGTCAAATAAAGTCCTGCTGAATTTCCCATGCGCTTTTTTAACAAACCTAACTCTAGGAGCACTTCTTACTATAAACTTACTAACATCGTTAGTTTTTAATCGTTAGTTTTTAACAAAATTACCATTCGAGATCTAATTTGTTGTTCAGTAGCACTGACGCTGTCGTTCCTCGTGTGCTGGCTACCGTTCTTCACCGTGAGGATCATAATATTCGCTCTGGACGTGAGAGAGATTGTGGCTTTAGATCAAGTGAGTACCTGCTTTGGGACGAAATTTAGCAGTAAATACAATCCTTGCCCCTGCCCAACCTAAAACTAACATACATTTAATTTTGCTACGTAGCTAAGCTACGCTCGTAGACTTCAAGCTACGGTAGTCTTAGCTAGTAAGGCTTGCAGAGCCCATCTAGGCACGTGATATTGGGAATAAGCGCTTCGCTGGAAGATAATGCTACGATCGTTGACCTAATGTTACGCACGTAGTCTACGTGGGTAGCATTTGTATTCAGTAACATTAAATGCTTTATTCTCATTATAAATATTTCTTGCTGAAAATTGAAATTGAACCGAGAGTAAAATATTTTACAAAAATTCCCGAATTTGAGATTTCGAAAAAGTAAATAAAAACGAAACGGCTACTAGACAAGGCACATGCATCAGTCATGGCCTAGTCTTGTGAGCATTTTATATTTTCTTTTACGAACTTAAAGTCGAGTTTTTTTACATGGTGTATCTGAATTTTGTTACAGTGGTGGACTGTTTTGTATACACTCACTGGACTAAACAGCTGGTTCAGCGCGGTGCTTAATCCACTGCTATTCAGTCTGATGTCAACCAAGTTCCGGGAGGCTTTGAAGGTAAGGAAATTATCTACTCACAACTTAATAAATAATTAATGCTGGACAATCCACATAACATCATCTAGCCCCAAGCTAAGCAGAGCTTGTGTTATGGGTACTAGATGACTGAAATACTTAATACAATAGATTACATATATAGATATTTTTTATTTTACGTAGATAACGAACAGAACACCCGGAACAAATATCTGCAGATCGTACACACAATTTTTCTGAGGCGAAAATCGAACCCGCCTGCGACGCAGGAGGTTGCCTGCGTCGCAGGCGGACTTTAGCTAAGCGCCACAGATGTCGTTTTAAAAGGCTGCCAAGTTTTTGTTTATTTACAGGTATTATGGAACAGACAACTCAAAAGGCTTGATCATGAAGCGATAACAACAATGGTATGAAGAATGATAACCGCAGAATGGTTGAAGTTCAAGAATCTAAAATCGAACAAATTTATTTAGTGAAAATCGAACAAATTTAAAATCTAAAGTCAGTCAAATTTAAAATCAAAAGTCTAAAATCTAACAAATTTATTTACTCAAAATTATATAGTGAATAAAGGCTCGTTGGAAGAAATATGTACATTAGCCTACATTAGCGTACCATAAATAAATAAATAAATAAATAATGCTGGACAATTCACACAGCATTATCTAGCCCCATGGTAAGCAGAGCTTGTGTTATGGGTACTAGACAACTGATATACATAATACAATATATTACATAGATAGTTATTTTTTTTTTATTATACATTGAAAACGACCAGAACCATGGATTTGTACTATACGACTGGTGCCTACCATGGAAAGTCACACTCATATTACAATGCGAACCTAGAATAACTTATATAATCTTTGTAATCATTCAAACTGGACAGAAGCTAGTATTTATAGGTAGATATGACCTTTTACTTACATTCATAGCTCGATGATTATGTACTAATAAGTACCTATACGACAAAATCAAAGATTCGACTCTTTTCGGTAGTAGGTTTAAGATCTAGCATCTGCTTGATAAAATAAGAAATACCTTCTTAGCATAAGATAACATACCAAAGCGATAAGTGAGATTAAAACGATCCAATATTTGGATTTTTGTAAACGTAATGATAGTTTCTCACTTAAAACGTTTAGGTGTGTAACTATTATTTTGTTTATGTTTTTATGTTCCCACAGGGAAAATAAAAGACCACACACTTTACAGTAAGAAATATACGAGACGACTATAATTTATAAATAAAGGTCCAATTCAAACACAGCCCCTTTTTTAATCTAAATTCTTCATGGCATTCGTTTTTTTTGCCAGACTTCTGAACAGAGATTAGATCGGATTTCAAAGAAGATATCATTGTACGGATCTCCTTGCTAAAAAATCACAATAATTTTAACAGTGAAGGTTTTACTAAATTCAAACAAATCGAATGACGCACTGAAAGGCGGCTTGCTTTAGAACCTATCATGGTATTCATTATAGAACAATGTAGATTACGCGTAGGTAGTTATTGTATTCTCTTTGACGCGCGCTTGGCGCCTTTGCTAGTCGCCAAACGGTCCGTAAAGCCTCTAAGCCTGCGACCACAAAGATAAATTTATGATTGCAGCTCTACTAGGCGCTAAACAAGGTGCCTGTAAGTGTGTTCGCAGCTTTAGAGTGGAGACCGTAGGGGTTCCGAGACCGTCTTCGGGTTTTCAAAGTTTTGTCAGAACGTTTGGTCAAATCGACGCGAGACCCGAGAGCTAGTGAGAACCTATCAGCCACAGCGCGTCAGCATTGGCATACAGCTGGGCGATGCAGCCAGCGTGTTAGGTACGCTTGCTTTTGGTAGATATTGATTTCGACCACTTGAGCTACCTCTAGATTGTTTCCAACAGTTTACAGATAGCTTAATTGTTCTAAGCCAATAACACCTCAGCTAAAATTATGTGACATTGTATGTGTATCTATGCAATCAATAAATGAATGGATAAATGTAAATAGTAGTTCTAATTTGGTTCTATTTTATTACAGTTTCAATTGTCGGGTATTGCCTCATTTACATTGAACATTTCTCTCAATAAACCTAACGTAGATCGGATCCTTAGCCTGCAGAACCAGGTCTGCTACAAACACGATGTCTTCGGGTTTGGTCACAGGCTCCAGACGGAAACTCCTCAGGAGGCGAGATACCACTGTCTTCATTTCCAACATGGCAAACTTTTGCCCTGTAAATAAAATAAATAAAATTGTGAAAAGTAACTAACAGCATTATAACAACAACTTCTTGGATCTAGCCTCCAAGTAAGCAGTAATGGATGTTGTTTTTCGTACACATGAAAAGCACCTAAATGTAAAACATAATTAACTGCTTACTTGGACTTATCAAACATTTTTATGGCAGAGGGATTGCTCATTGCGCTACCAGTAGTCGTTCAAGTGCACTCATCGTTAACAAAGCCTTAATGGCCATAGCAGTATATGATTGTTAAAGATACATTGTTCTACAAATATAAACTAAATAAATATACATTTTAAATACATTTTGGTTTTATTATCAACTAGCTGCGCCCCGCGTGGAATTTTCTGCGCAATTTTATGTAAAAACCTTCTCCGAAGTACTAGAAAACATTTTAAAAAATATGAATGAAATCGGCAAAGCCAAGTTATAGCGTGACCAGAAGAAATAGATTCATTTTTATATACAATATACATATATATATAGATAGATATCACTACATAGGATAAAACTAAGTAGCTTCACGCTCTCTGTCTGTCCCTATGTTATGCTTAGATTATCAAAACCACGCAACGGATTTTGATGAGGATTTTTTAATAGATAGTGATTCAAGAGGAAGGATTATAAACTATTTCAAAGATTCAAATATATTTATTGAGTCAAACATGGTATAAAGGTTGTTTAGATTTAAGTAATGCACTCATGTCTCACTATATTCTAGCATGCAATAATTATGTTCACAAATTAAATTAGGTATTACATATTATGGTAATTTATTGTATATTTTGACGCATAGAGTCAAACAACTTTTGGAAAACTTGGCTGAACGCGGGGTATCTTTTAGAATAAGTATATTCGGGTCTCTACATAGTCTAGTCTAGGGTGTTTGTCACATGCTTTAATAAATAAGTTTAAATTATTTCTAACAAAATTTGATATTTGATAAATATAAAGCGACGGTAGGGGTAATAAACCAAGCTCATTAAACAAGGGTTTGCATGACTCATCAGGGGGGATTCTACATATCGCTCTGATGCTTTTCTTTTGTGCTATAGGTAAATGCTCTGTTCTTATCAGTGCTGTTGCCCCACATTACTAGCCCAATCGAAGAGCAGATTCAATATAGGCATGAAAGGACGTTTTGCAGTTTTCACACTTGTGACATTTTTAATTTGACTTAGATCGTACACGAATTTGTTTAATTTTTTATTTACTATGTCTATATGTGCCTTTCAGTCCAGATTTTCGTCAATTATTACGCCACATAGATAACCACTTATTTGACACATAGATTTCCACGCGGGCGAGTAAATGTATAAACGTACCAATACAGTTCCTTGGTCCGGCGCTGAAAGGTATGTAAGCGTAGGGATGCCGCTTGGCGACGTTTTCAGGCAGGAACCGGTCCGGGTCAAACAGTTCCGGCTTCGGGAACAGCTTCTCTCGATGATGGATCTGGAATATGTGGATGGAGCAAATGGTGTTCGCCGGTATCGTGTACCCGTCTGGAATTAAATAAACAAAAAAGCTTTATTTACTTCCCACAAATTATTTTAATTTTTCTCTACTTATTAAGTTAATGCTACAGCTATGTGGAAGAACCACTTAGAGTGGTGATAGCCTCCTCCAGGTTCCGGTCTTTCCATGCTTCTCTATCCAAAGCCAGTCTGCTCCAAGTAGGTAGATACAGTAATTAATTGGAGTTCTTTCATCATGATCATTATAGTTTAACAATTATAATAGCAAATTCAGAAGAGCAAAAGATTCTGTAAATGGTTCAAAATTATAGCTAGTATGTAGTGAAAAGTGGTCTATATAGAGTGATATTGTGTAAAACTAAACAGTTAGCTCACACACAGTGCCTTTATCAAATTTTTATTTTTCGTAAATTAAATTAAATTTTATTTTGTGTTTTAGTGTTCGGATATTTGCAGGTGCAATAAACAAATGATATTGTAGCTTGGGTTTTCTCCGTGGATTTTCTAGCATTATTTATTTATTTAATTAATTGTGTTCACTCTGTTAACTTTTACTTAACTTACTTAATACAGTTTCTTCGCGTAGCATCCTGCCTACGAAGGGAACGCCAGGGTACAACCTTAGGGATTCTTTTATGCACCGTTCCAGATATTTCATTTCATTGAGATCGTCCATCGTTGCGGCGCGGTCTGACTCACCAAATATACTCGTTAATTCTTCGTAAATCCGGCCCTATAACATAGGCAAAATTTTTGATTTGATTTTTTTATAAATTCTATACTTATGCTAATTTTATCAGAAATCCTTACCTTTGACTTTACTTCGCAACTTGGGTGGCATCCGACATAAACACAATATTATAATATAACAGAACAGAAAGGAACTAAACTAATTGTAAGCAAAAAAAATATTCAAAAAGATAAGCTGAAATCATCCTGCATGTTCTATGCAAGATGATTAATCATCTTATTTTTTTCTATATATTAGCTATGTTTGATGAAAATCGGTGAAGCTTTTATAGTATTATGTTGTTAATAAAATAGATGTTTTTATTTTTGTAAATACGAGTAAATCAGTAACGATGGGACGGTCAGCCATACAGATACACCGATTGACACTAATATAGTCATTTAGACTTACTAAATTGTTGTCCACCTTACCCAAAGGTTAGCATATAGAGAAGCTATCTAGCATTATGCTCGCCATGTACAACTTTTCTGTAATAAAGTACCTATCTATCTATAGATCCCTCATTTCGCGTCGGGAAAGTTAAATACACTCGGTTTGGTCAGAAGTTTTACTGACTTCTAACGACTACCTCTGTGGCACTGTAGGCAAAAGTCTGCGATGCAGGAGGTTGCGGTTTCGATTCTCGCCTCGGGACAATTGTGTGTATGCGATCTGAAGACATTTCTGACTGTTCCGGTTGTTCTAGTCGTTATCTATGTATAATAATATGTTATATATAAGGTTGGGTGGTATTTGGTTTAGTGACAACTTTGAAAAATGTGGCATTGAAGGCAGGTTTTAAATGGAGCAAAAATTCAAATTTAAAAATACTACCTATAAAGCCAGTCACAGCAATGCAAGATAACGCAGTCTTCATTCCAAAATTCGAATTCAGAATAAAAAATAGCATACTACCTAATCAGCCAATGACAGCGGTGTAAGAGCAAGACATAATGCTTTTATTTAGCTATCCTTTCCTTGACATGATCCAGTAGTTTTTTGTTAACAAATCACGGATTTTTGGCACTTACACTATTTTAATTACATTTTTCAACATGTTTCCTTCGTACTAGCCAAATGAAATTTTCAGGGTTTATTTTTCATGAAAGTCAGATGTTTTTAAGATAGGTTGGAGAAAAAAATAATAAACGAAATATTTTTTTTTTGAACCACTTCAAGTTAAAGTAAATATTAGATTTTGAAAAGAAATTTTGCTATAATTTTCATATTTGGTTTTTTATAAATCTAAGAGTCAAATTGGTATAGGGGAACTAACGGCCCACTATGCATCATTCATGTTAAATCTATAGGTACTGAGGTCCCCCACCCCCCATTTACCGATGATCCACCCCTCATGTTACACCGTGAATAAACGGTTATCGTGGCATATACTCACTTGGATAATAGGCTCATTAGCAATTCTCATTAACATGAATCGTAGAGACGACGATGTGGTGTCGTGTCCCTGAAATTATCAAGTAAAATGAATAATGTAGCCACCTAATTTATTTCACTGGCGTTGCAAATTCATCATTTATACGCCGTTCATGCACTGGGCCCGTACTTGTATTAACGACATTCGGAGTTTCTGATGCGTTTTCATACAAACGCTATCATAACCAGTGGCTTAAAAGTTGATTTTGCGTGAAAACTAATCAGAAACTTCGATTTTGGTTTTCTTTTTTAAAATGGCTTCCCAACTTCCCACAAGCTTCAAACGAGCCTGGCCCGCGCGCTGTAGGTATGTTATCGGTTATATTATTAGAATGCACTTTTTGTTGTTTTTGTGCAGATCACGATGGGTGTCCGAGTTGATAGGCACTATCAACTCGGACAGAAGCAGAATAACAGACAGAACAGACAGAATCAACTAGGACAGAGCATCTATGTGTTAACAGCGATAATATAGCTAAACCCACCTCAAATATGAAGGTATCCACTTCTTCTCTGATGCTTTGAGCATCAATATTCCCTTTATCTTCTTGTTCTAGTAATAAATCAAGCATCGCTGTTTTGTGATTTTTTCCATACACCCCACCCTCGCTTTCATCTTCATGTGTTAAAACTCTACTACATTTCCTTCGATTCTTGATGACGTCATCTGTGAAGTTGTGTAAATTTTCTAATGCTTTTTTCTGTATTCTCGCAGATTCGGAAAGGTTGAAAATCCAATCAGTATAGTAGAAAACTTTAGAAGTTCTGTAAATGACACAGTCGGCTAGGGTTTGAAGAGCCTTGAAGTATGAGTTTGATTTCGAACCAATTTCTGTGATGTTTGAAATACCCATCGATGTCTCTGAAATGGTAAAAGGGGATTTAAAAAAAAGTATTTATATCGAGCAATACAGCTCATATTAGAACGAATTAAAGAGCTAATAGGATTTAGTAGAGGATTTTTTCTACTACTAAACGATTCTCTTAAGACAGATTTTCAAACAGAAAAGTTACAAATTTTCAATTAAAATAATAAATCAAGTCAAATAAATAAAATTAACCAAAATTAGAATAGTAGTTACATAATAATTTACAAAAATATTGTAATTTTTCGTTCTCTATATTCATTAAAAAATTCTAAGAGTAAAACTTTGTATCTACAAGCCTTCAGTTATGTATTTGAAATTGTAATAACGGTAACGTTTTCATAGTCAGAAATTTTATTATAAAGATTTGCTGTCATATAATTGGCGCTTTGTGTTTTAGAGATTAGATTGTACTAGTGGGTCCGGAGGCGCTGAAGCTGGATATTGAAGGTTTTACTGACCACATATAATGTTCAAGGTCGCGTTAGTCAGGAAAGGTTTGAGCTCGATAACGTGGCTTTTCTCTTCTCCCGTGTTTTTGATCATCTCGGTCAGCTCTTCAGCGTGCTCTTGGAATGTTTGTGTAAATTTCTTCAGTATCTTAAAGTGGAAGGCTGGCGTTAGGAGCTTTCTTCGATGCTTCCATTTTGATCCTGAAAATATACGAGTTTATTTCTCACCAATATCACTTTTCTCAAAGACAATCAAGGTAAGTCAAAGGTCACGATAGCAGGGAAATAAGCGGTAATTAGATTAATCTAATCTTTAAAATAAATAATTATTCTTAAGGAAATGTACCAACTGATAAAGTGGGACTCTGTTATCGGTTTTTAGGGTCACACTCATCATGACCTAACACTAAGGGACGAGCTTTCTAGAATAGAGTTTAGCTATTATATCCATCGACAAATCAAGCAGTGTTCTGTTTATTCAGTGTCTTTAACTCCATTTTAGAAGAGGAAAATTACGACTAATAAACCATGTTAAGAACCAAGCCTTCTTGTTTGAAAATCAGCGCCGCTAACATCTGCTTGTAACGGCATAATGCTGAGACGCGACCTAGGCTGAGTCTGGACCTGTTTAGCCGCGCACTGGAGAAAAGCCAATTTTATACTGTTTTTCATTTCAATTAAATATATGAGTTTATCAGTTTAATGTGTTTTATGTTTTTTTTAACTTGTACTTTCCTTCATATTTTTTTCCTAAAATCGTATTTTATTATATTCTGAGACAGGGACATTTTAGGCCCTTATGTAACACATAAGTAATGTATCTGTATGTTTCTATCTTCTTACACCTGTTGCAATAATCGTGTTATGTATTACGTATCAAATAAATGTATTTTATTTTCTATGTATGAATCTATGGTCTTTCTTTAGCATTATTAGTTATCTTACCATTACTCGTCAAGAGCCCCTCTCCGAGCCAGGACCGTAGAAATGTGTACGGCATTGGTTTTTCGTGAAACGTGCTTGAAGCTGATGATAAAATTACCTGTAACAAACACATGGAAGTAAATTTGCTGCTGCCATGCCTATTATTTTAATTACATAAATTTTTTGATAGCATTAGATTATTTTATTATTTATTTACAATCGAGCTATAATAAGTAATCTTTGTTTCAGTAAGTTATTATCTCGAATTAGTCACTACTATCTGCGACAAGCGGCTTCGCCCGTGTGGAAATCTATGTGTCAAATCTTGAATCACAACTCTCTCTATCTATCTATTAAAAAAACCGCATTGAAATCCGTTGCGTAGTTTTAAAGACATAAGTTTTATATACATAGGGACAGATAGACAGCGGGAAGCGACGTTGTTTTATAATATACATATGTAGTGATACATCAGAACCAGTTGACTCATTATTAAAATTAAAAGCGAAAACCGGCTTAATTATCTTCCAAAGCTTATCGGGGTTATCGGTGACTTAACATTAACACTTTGACTGCGGTTTTTTTTCGACGACTGCGATCTTTTTTTTTACCTAAAAAATTCGTGCTGCCGCTCTACATAGCGGTTGTGTTGCGCCGCACATGCGTTTCGTTCGAAAAATATTACAGCTCTGCTGAGTCACAAAGATCTGTATTTTCTCAGCCGCTGCGCTAGTGTGGATTTACGCATATTAGTCACTTGTAGAAAACTCATACCGTGCGTTTTCAGCAGTCGAAGTGAGGTTCATTATCATGAGTAATGGGGTCGATCATTAATAATAATTTATTTATTTCAAACAACATTTAGTTCTAAATTTTTTTAATGAGGCAACATTCTTTTTTTCATATGCAAAAACTATTTTGAGTTTTTGTCCTAATTATTATATGTGGAATAAAACATTTAATATTTCCGGGACTATGCTGAGTTAGAGCCTTTTTTATAACAACTCTATACATATACCTATTTTATAAGTGTGTGTTTTGTTAATTTATGTTGTCACTCCATAGTATAAAACCCCGCTGTCTGTCTATGTATGCTTAGATCTTTAAAACTACGCAACGGATTTTGATGCGGTTCGTATACGTATATCACTCTATCTTTAATAGATAGAGTGATTCAAGAGGAAGGTTAATAAAGTATTTGTCACATAGATTTCCACGCAGGCGAAGCCGTGGGGAGCAGTTAGTTATAAATAAATGTCATTCTATTCTAAATTACTTCAATATCATCTGGTTCAAAGATGCAGATGGCCCGTTCGTTCAGCGCGCGCAGCCTGCACACGCTGCCTCCGTAGTCGTCCCTGCAACGCCGGTTGAACTCGAACATGAGCTCTGGAAGATTTAAAATAAAATAAATAAAAATACATCATCATCAGCCTATGTTAGTCCACTGCTGGACATGTGCCTCCCCCAATGAGCGCCACAACCATGTCTTCAGCTTGACGCATTCAGTATCTACCTGCAGTCGGAGGGCGTCGACTCGGTAAACGTAGTGTAACGTTTACCGAGTCGTGGTCTCCACTCAAAAACACGTTTGCCCCAGCGGTTGTCGGTTCTTCGCGAGATATGGCCGGCCCACTGCCACTTCAGCTTGTTAATTCTTAGAGCTATTTAAACTTGCTTGTAACTTTGGTAAAAAAACAATGACATCATCATCTAGCCCCCAAGCTAAGCAGATCTTGTGTTATGGGTACTAGATGACCGATATATATAATACAATACATTACATAGATATTTCGAATTCGATAATAAAATAACATAATATTGTTATACATTTTATCAGTTATCTAACTAGGTAATAACAGTTCCTGGAACACAAACTCTGCTCATTTGGATTGGAGCAATTTATTTATTTATTTATTTAATTAATTAAAACGGTTATATAAACCAATTACATTAATTAATAGAAAACAAAATTACATTTTATATTACATAGTACAATAGTTATCATGACATATTAATTCATAAACACATAGAAAATTTTAATTAATTATGACGTTCACAAAATAAAAAACACGTTCTCAATAATTTAGTCCACCTATCAGCGAACAAGTCAACATCGGGGCTGTCGTCCAGGAGAGCGTTGAATGTTTATGTTTATTTCAATTCCAGATAAGGTATATTATTTGTTTTGTATTTGTTTATTTACTAACACTAACAATTATGTTATTATTACTGAGCGGAGTAAGCGAAGCGGACGAACATTTTTTTTATTTAGTAACTAGGAGGTATACTCCTAATTACAAATTTGCAGGAGTTTCCGCAGGTTATCGAAAAATATATCCACTCTGGTACCTAGGTAATTGAATATAAGTATTAATACAAATTTAAATATTATCTATAAAATATTCAATTGCGTTTAGGTTTATGAAGGTGATTTCA
This sequence comes from Eupithecia abbreviata, assembly GCA_943735965.1. Lineage (NCBI taxonomy): Eukaryota > Metazoa > Arthropoda > Insecta > Lepidoptera > Geometridae > Eupithecia > Eupithecia abbreviata. Next base: position 6,180,461 of record OX030982.1, on the reverse strand, counting down.
GATTAAATTGACTTCGATGTTGTTTGATGCGATGCTGCTCCCCCTTAATCTGTATTCTCCAGTGGCGGATCATCCCCACCCCAAGTCAATCACGGTAGGTATGAGTACTTACTACTTTTTACGACGCAACCGCAAGGACGCAACCGAAGGACAAGTCAATTGTAAATACTAGATAGATAGAAAATTCTTTATTGCACTTGAACTATAAACTATGTACAGTAATAACTTAAAAATTAAGTACAATTGGCGGTCTTATCGCTCAAGAGCGATCTCTACCAGACAACCATGGATGGATAGGATCGTGGACAGTACCAGGGAATCTGTGTGCTTGTAAGAAAAACTAGTTCTAATCTATATACATAAAATTCAATTGCTGTTCGTTTGTCTCGCTAAATCTCGAGAACGGATGGGCCGATTAGCTGATTTTATTTTGAAAAATTGGTCGTACGTAGTCCAGGGAAGGTACAGTGAAAAAATATATGGTATGCCTGGTTTTTATCGCCGGGAAGCCGTGCGGTGCAGCTAGTTTGTTTATATTATTTGATTGTAATTGTCTTTGTTTAATTGCCAAAATTATTAACATACCTAAATAGGTATACGTATATCTACCCACCTACTAACTAGGTACGTACGTACCTAAGACCACACCCGCACCGCAAGATGGGAGCTTAGATGGTCGGTTAGCGCACCTTGCAGGTGAAACCGGCCTGGTAACTTTAAAATCATAAAATGATCAGGCGCATTTTAGCATATCTAAGTAACTACCTAACATATTAAGATTCATTCTTAAAAACCGGATTAAGTTTATCAGATTAATGGGTAAAAATTTATAATTCTCATCCTTTTCCAAGGGCAAACATGATTATTAAAAATATTATCACTGGTTTAATCTAAACCTATGACAATGCTATAGGTATATATTATCGTATTCAAAATAAAAAGTTATGTACCCTACCTACGCGTCAAAACCAAACTAAGTAGGTATCAGGATATCTGACTTAGGAAGGAGGGTGTTCACCAAAAGATAATCGGACTGTTAGCAGATAATATGTCGGTTAACTGTGACGTTTAATAAATGAAAACTTCTTTCAAAAAAGCCAATTAAAATGTAATTTTCGATTCACGCCATCTGCATCATCACCAGATCTCCTGACTAGGCTCAAAGAAAGGGTGGTGTTCTCTGAATGATCAGTAGACCAACCATTTTGGTCCCCTTTGTCCTTTTTTGACCTTTTTTGTGTGTGTTGAAAATTTATTGACGTTTTGTTTTTGTCAGAAATGTTTATACCTTCATAAATAAATCCGGATTCGGTACCTACAGAATAAGACAGACCTTCATTATTCTGTAACAAATTGGAGATTCTGAACTGTGCTACTGTGGGTGTGTCTTGACTGAGATGTGTGGACCTGGCCTTATGTAGGTATGGATATTACATGATCAGACCTACGCGGTATTGGCTACCCAGGACTGAAGCTAGGCTACAGTACCCAGCGTAATCCAAGTGCAATCTAGGTAACCCTACTGTCACTATAATTGTTGACGGAATACCGCAAACCGTGCGAAATCCAAGCGAAACTTAACACTGCCACTGAACTATCATTTACGTAGGTATATTTACGTCGAAACTAATGCATTTGCATACCTTATGTATCAACTATACCCTTTTTAAATAAATATAATATAATGCAGGGAATTTCCAAATCCACACAGCATCATCTAGCCCCAATCTATGCAGAGCTTGTGTTATGTTACAAGATGACTGATATATATAATCCGCACAGCATTATCTAGCCCCGAGCTATGCAGAGCTTGAGTTATGGGTTCTAGTGTATATTATATACTACATAGATAGATATTTTTATTTAGAAAACACCTTGAACACCAAAACGATAGATTAAATCATTTCAATTCTCATTGTTGCATATCTACTTATTATTACGAATAGAATTAAGACTCACCTGGGTTTACGGATAATTCCAAGGCGTTACCAATCAAAGGCAGCATTTTAGGTCCTGGAATAATTCCCATAAGCCGTCCAGCTCGGTTGTATCGAAAATATAAATCGATGAAGCATAATAACAGAATTAAACCAAGACATATTTCTAGAATCATTTCAAACGTGCTCTTATCTTGAGAAACGGCACTAAACTAGCCGCGTGCTCTGTGGTTGGTCACAAAAAAATTATCGTGAAAACTGGCGTTAGGTATCGTTTCATGTTCGCACTAATTGATTAGTCAATGGATCAATTAGTATCGATATATACAGGGTGTCCGGTAATTAATGGATAACCCTGCAGGTACTTGTGGGGGGCACCACGGCCAATCAGGAAAAAAATTATAAAAATCTGCAGCAGTCGAGGATTTATTTAGTTTTTTCTTAAGTTAAAGGTATCAAAATTTGATACCTTTGTTCACGTCTTTGGGCACTACTGCTACAAATTCAATGATAACGAGTTTATTTTCTCTGGGAACAACCGCGAATAATTGGCCCTGCCATCGCGCATTACAAATTTTATCTAACTGCACTGGTTTTTTTTTTCTTAAATATTTAAAAATGAATTGTGTTTTCGATATTTTATGATAAAGTTTGAGCACCTGTGGTATAAAAAAAACGTATGGAGACCTGGGTGGCCCATAGCTTAAAAACATGCCTACTTGATGTAGTTTTTTAAATGGTATTAATCTTTATTCAAATTATCGAGTTATTGCTATCTATCCTTCTCTATCCGTATTTTTCTTATAACAGAAAATGTTATAAATTAGGAATTTTTTTTCGGAAATCTGTGGCAGTGTACTCGTATTATGGGGTGGTTGGGGTGTTATTTATAAATTGAAATGACAATTTAAAATTTAGACTTTTAGACTTTTGTTTCAAATATAATTATACTGTTTCATATAAACTATTTTGTTTTCATGAAATTTGTACCTACATAATATCCAGTGTTATATCTTATATCGTTGGAAAGCGTTAAAAGTTTTATAATGACGGCATCAGGATTTTTCAATCGATCGATTTTTATTCGTTTTTCAAAGTAGACATTGCCGTTGGTCTGATGAGTGAGTATCTGACAAACGACAATGTCAGTAGGACCTCACTCTATTCGGTTCTAGAGTCCTAGATTATTTTTGTTAACAAAGAGATCACAAAATCAAATAAATTGGTAGAAAATATTTTATGACATTCGTATCATCGGATCAGATCGCAGAAGTTCGAAACGACTTTTGATTTTGAAATCATTTTTCATCATTTAATGTGCCTGTTTCCAAACTCTTTTTTTTTGTTGCGTTTGTCTAGTTATATGTTGTAGAAGATGATGATTTGTTTTATCTGATTACACTTTCTGTTTATTTTACTGATTACTCGTACCTTGTTTTCTGTCATTGTTTTAAGTAGTATTTGCGAAGATTTCATTCATAAATGCCTTTGTTGACATAAAATATCTTGGATTGTAGAACAGATTGTCTATTTCTTAATGCAGCCGACAGTTCCTAAGAATTAATAATCTGCACGTGTATCCAATATATATTACAAAGTAGGCAACTCTGTACTTGGCAAAAGTATAACTTATGTAAGGCAAATTTGCAATTTCAATGAATTTTATCAATCCAGCTTACAGGTATGGCATTGAATTTGAATGCATGTGACTGCCTAGGTAGGCAGTGCCTATCAAGGACGTAGGTACGTGACGAACACAGAAATATAGGTAGGTTCTGTGGTAGGTGACGACATAAATAATTTAGATGTTACGAATGTATTATACTTGGTCTGGATTTAAATAAATAAATAATGCTGGGTAATTAAAACAGAATCATCTAGCCCCAAACTAAGCAGAGCTTGTGTTATAGGTACTTTGATGATTGATGTAATGATATGCAATACATAACATAACATAGACATGTGATTTCATATCACCAATCCCGCGAAACTCTTTTTAATATATTTTATGTTTAAGAAGAGTTTTGTTAATTTTTGTTTAATTTTGAAGACTATGATTGTTTTCCCATGTTTTTATTAGTTTAAACATGAAGAAACTACAAAATGCTGCGATAAAGATACCACTGTGTTACTTTTTCGTCTCTCTTTTTCTGGCAGCATTTAGTGCCATAAAGCTAATTAATATTGAATAAGAACTTTTAATTTAAAGATAAATCCATTATTTTACTTGTTTGTTATTCCTTATGCCATAGGCATAAAATAATAACTATTTATTCCTATTTTCGAAATGTCTTTCATTTTAGTTTAAAGTTTGGTAACGCAGTGTCAAACTTAGTTATAAAAGAAATCATTAGACTGAGACTATTTGTGATTTAACTTTATAAGATTATCCTATTACTGTTGTTAGTTTATATGTGATATGTTTCCGAACTGAACTAAATGTTCCAAACAATAAAACTTAATTTTATAAGAAAGTAACGCAGTTGTTATTTTTCCTCATCATTTCTTGAACAAACAAAACTGGTCAGTACCCTAGGACCCTCTGTTTAACTAAACTAAACACAGTTTGTGACGCTTCGGCCAAAGTGTAACGGCAATTTACGTTACTTTGTAACACAAATTATATTATTATACGATTATTGTTCAAGTCATGAAGAATGGTGAGAATTATTTTATGGATAGGAAGGCAATAAGACTAAATATAGTTTTTATATTCAAAGTTCAATTATGTACCTCTACAATGTTACTTAGGTACCTTATACGGGTGGGTGCCATAAATTTAGAGATGAGTGCTTATAAACATACCAAGTGTAGGATAAATATATATACCTATAATTATAATATTAGGGTAAAACTCGGCGACTTAGCCATATTTTTGGCATGATTTTTTATTAAGTACATGAAATTTAGGCTAAGTTGCCTAGTTTTACGGTTGTTAATAAGGTATGGTATAGTATACCTATATAAAAAAATGTTATGTACAAGTATTCAATAGAATATATTTTTGTGATCAAAGCAAACAGACAAACAAATATATATTTTGTTTTTTTTTCTTGGTTTTTTGAATGGAATAATTATTATAACTACAACTTTAAAAACACGTAATCTCGATAGGTATTTATTTCTAATACTTAAACAAAAGGTTTCTTCACACGACGTACTTGGCTGGTTATTATGTTGTTATTTTATCTTTTGTATCTTTTTATTATTTTCTTCATCATCATTAATTTCTTATGTATCTCATTATAAGTGAACCATGTGTGTTTGTATGAGAATAAAGTTCTTTAAACCTATTATGAAGACAATATACTAGGTGCTAAGTATATATGTAAATATTAATAGACCATAACATTAATCAATATACGTTTTTAACAATGTCTTATTTAAAATATGTTTATGATTCATTATATGTGTGAGCGGATTAACTACAACTTGATTATGTTTGAAAAACATCAATGTTTCTTCTTTCAGCGAGGGATATCGAAAGCGTTGGTATTCTTCAACACAATCTTGGTTCGTTGTTAACCCGCTCATATTCATAGTGAATTTGTTAAACTATGATATCTTTTATAATAAATTTGATCGTCTTGTAACAACTAAAAACTGACTTCGAGTCCCTTAGTTTTTATCTGTGTGTTAAGATTTGCGGGATAAATAGTAGAATCCCTCGAAAATACAATTTATATGGGACCACCTCCGAATAATATTTTATACAATTGCACAAAAATCATCTAAACCGGTCCATAAATGACAGATAAATCGACGGACATACATACATATATAATAATTTGATTGTCTTGAAAAAACTAAAAACCGACTTCAAATTCCATAATTTTCAACAAATAATTATGCCTCAAGTCATTCATGGAACTATGTCGGAATAATTCTCGATAATAATAATGCGAAATAATTTTCCAAATCGGTCCATAATTGATGTAGAAATCGACAAGCATCAGACAAAAAATACATGCAACAGAACATAGAACCTCCTTTCCCCTTTTGTTTTTCGTTTCGTCGATAAAAAAATCAAACATTAATGCGGCCGGACTAAAAGGAGGTACCATCCTCCTTTTTTCGAAGTCAGTTAATAAAATACATCTATGCTAATAAGTTTCGTTTCCGGAACCGTACGTAGACAGGGCCCTTGGTCCTAAGGACCAAGTCGCACACGAAGACCATCTCCTCGGGTCTTGTGACCGGCTCCAGGCGGTATTTCCTCAGAAGTCCCGACATCACGGTCTTCATCTCTAGAATCGCGAATTTTTGACCTGAAAAATAAGCACAAGCAATTCACTAGTGAGCATTTCATGTCGTGATAATGTTGCAGATCAAGAGCGCATCGCCACCTGTGCACAAATGTGCATTCAAATATGGGCTTTAATATTAATACATTTATTTTAGACAACGTTCGAACAAGTTGGTATAGATGTTATTTTACTTGTTCTACGGTCCATGTTAACATAAATATAACAAATAAGTTTTTTTTTAATCATATTTATTGTTAAGGACTTTTACTTCGTAAAGTATGCCAGTCCTATCATAACCAAAACTTATAACTAACAAAAAAAACAAAATAAAAACATATAAATTGTGGCTATTTTTAAAGGGTCACTGATGCATAAAAATTTTGAATAATGAGACAGCCGCTGCTAAAAGTAAAAAAAAAATGCTGAATCTGGTTCCGCTAAAATTTTAAGTACCTAAATCAAATCTATTTAAATTAAGTTCAATCATCCAGTGCCTCCCTTCGATCTTTGAATTTCACGCAATCCATCAAGATGTGGTGCATATCATAACATATAAGTTGATAAATATACTCTTTATCCTGACTCATAAAAAAAAACACAACCCAACCAAACCACCGTAGGTCATCTATCATAGGTCCTTAGTACAAAAGTGGAAGAAGTGACCACTAAAATGGAATTTCTTGGAGGTGTACAGGTGAATAAAATTAAAACCTTGTCGTTCTCTGCCAATATGGTTACCTAGCCTTAGCCTTCCTTTGCTTTATTATCTCTGTAGTTTTCGTTCGTTTTATTTTGAAATATTACCTAAGAAAGAATAAAGTTTACTTATGTAATTTGAAATGTCTGACGAGTCCAAGAGTCCTGCAAGCTGTAAAGTAAGAAAATAGTAGGTAAAGCTTTGAAAGAAAATTAAGAAATAAGAGGGGAAATTGAACCTACCAATGCAGTTCCTAGGTCCAGCACTAAAAGGGACGTATGCGTACGGGTGTCTCTTAGCGGCGTTCTCCGGCAGGAACCGTTCCGGGATGAACCGTTCCGGCTCAGGGTAGAGATCCGCGCGCCGGTGCACGTCGAATATGTGCACGTTGCACACAGTGTGGGCGGGGACTTTGTAACCACCTGGAATAAGATAATAGTAGTGCGCAATACCGCAATGTCGTACTAAAGTCGCCAAATCAACGCCAATGATGACAGACTTCGAAAAAACCGACTTTGATGAAAATAATTAACATACTTAGAATGACGTCTTCAGTGATGTATCTAGCAATGAATGGCACGCTTGGGTACAGTCGTAGAGATTCCTTTATGCAGCACTCCAGGTACTTCATCTGGGCCAGATCTTCCACGGTCGGCGAGCGGTCTGAATCTTCGAAGATGGACTGCAGCTCGCCGTAAATTGAGTCCTGGGATCATAAAGATTCATTAAAGATGAGTTTTAATCAGCAGTGATGGTAAACATACATGCCTTAGAAAGATTTTCCACTTGTCGCGCACTTGACCATGTGGTGCAATTGGTAGTGCGTTCCCGTACGGAGTGGAAGTTTGCGGTTTCAAATCCCTGCTAGGTCGTATATTTTTAGGATAATATTTGAATTCTTAGAATGATCTCGGGAGATATTTTGAATTTGGTACATACACACACCGAAGTAATCTTATTCACGGTTTTATTATACCACCGCCGTACAAGTATAACATATTTTCAATTTAATAAGGTATTGTTACCTGAACTGTGGGCTCGTTTGCTATTCTCATCATCATGAAACAGAGTGCTGTGGCTGTTGTATCATGGCCCTGCAATAAAAAATCAGCATGCCATTAGCCGCATAAATAGGTACCTAATAAACTGTTTAATGAAGGAAAGCCGATATGGGTGATTTAACCTTGATTTAGCTCATAAGTAACTGTTTTATATTCCTAACCTCAAACATGAAAGTGTCAACCTCTTCCCTAATGCCCTCCTCGTCAATCCGGCCTTTCTTCTCCTGATCCAGAAGCAAGTCTAACATGGCCAGCCTGCATTTCTTCCCAACAATATCATCATCCACCTGCCAGTTTTCGATCTGGTTCATCTTTACGTACTCTCGCCTCTCTTTGATAATCTGTGTGGTGAATTTGTGCATGTCCTGTACGGCTATCTTCTGAATGAAGGCGGCTTTGGTTTGGTTAAACATTATATCCATGTAGAGCCAAGTTCTGGTCAACCTGTAGACTATGCATTTGCCGATCACGAAGAGCCCCTGGAAATATTTGTTGGTCACTGATTCGATGTCTTCATCCATGGCAGTGCCCATTGAAGTCTCTGAAACAAAAACGAAATAACTGAGAACGTACCTTTTGCCAAAGTACGCGATCAGCCAGTAAGTACATCGTATATTATGTAAAAAAGATGTCTGCACAGGCCTCACCTCACGGGAAATTATAATCTTCGCTGGCACCAGCTAGTTTCCATAAAGGAATAATTATATGTATTATTATATTACATATTTATTAATTAAAAATGCAAGTATATTAAGTGTGGAGCTGCGTTATTAAGAAAAGAACCAATTATTTCATTGATATAGCTATGTTTAAATAACCATGTATGATGAACTGTATCAGGTGACATTGTAAGGAGTTTAAACGGCGTTCCAGACAAAATAAAAACGAGAATAAATAATGAAAAAAAAAACACAGAAAAAGGACATTCCTTTATAATCAGCGCTATCACTGTAGAGCAAAGCATAAGAAAGGGCGCTTTTGGGAAGGCATGATTGGCATGATTTTTGAAGAAATTAACGTGGGGACCAATTGAATAGTTACCACACATGATCCTCAACGTGTGCCTGGACACCAGAGGCAGAAGGTCCGTCTTCTCACTGGTTGCTTCGCCACCAAGCTGCGTCACAAATTCCTCGGTCTGTTCGCTGAATGTGCGGCAGAACTTCTTGAGGATGTTGAAGTGAAACGCAGGGGTTAAGAGCTTTCTTCTGTGTTGCCATTTTTCACCTGATGAAAAACAAGAAAGAAGGTTAGTTTTCGAGTTGAAGCAAAACTAGCCCCAAGCTTTTTTTTATCTTCTAGATAATCTGATAATTTATAGTCAGCGTTTATAAAGGATATTTTTGAAAATTTATTTGAGTTTATTCATTGATAATTTTTGCAACTCACTTGGAGTTTTGTTGTAGAAGCGTATAATTGCCCCTTAATAGATGCATTGATCTTGTTTAGCCTAGGTGTGGGCACAGCGAGTTTATTCTTATTTCTAGTATCTAAACTACGTATATCGCTGTTTTTAGGGAACCGATTGATATTTCTATTAGTGTCAAACTAGTTTTCATAAATATATTGACATGGTGTGTAATATCTTTAAATTCATCACATAGGGATTCTCTCGACGTTATGGTGGAACCCACAACCAGAGGTAAGTTTATCAACACGGAACATTTCTTATGAAAGGTTGCCTGTAGGCAGGCATCTCCTCTAGTTATGGATGCCACAGTGAAAAACAATAAAAAAAAACAAATTATATTACTCGTGCCATCTGTTTTAATGCATGATAAAGTATTAGTTCTTGTCTGTGTGATTGGTTTTAGTTGAAAATAAAATGTATTTCTTTCTTTCTGATAGAAGCGGCTTTATTGGTCCCTGTTATTATTATTATTAAACACGGTAGGTATCATAATACAATATGCTTATGACACAATGAAGATTGAATATGGGTGAAGGAAAAAGTACGCTCATCGTCAAAACTCAATTATCTTACTCAAGTGCTTGTCAAAAATGTCAAGGTACCAGTCTATCAATCATCATCATCATCAGCCTATATCAGAAAGACATAGGCCTCCCCCAATGAGCGCCATAGCGCCCTGTCTTCAGCTTGGCGCATCCAGCATCTACCTGCAGTCTTTCGCAAGTCGTCATCCCACCTGGTCGGAGGGCATCCTACACTACGTTTGCCGAGTCGCGGTCTCCACTCAAGAACACATTTGCCGCAGCGTCCGTCGGTTCTTCGCGAAATATGGCCGGCCCACTGCCACTTCAGCTTGCTAATTCTTTGAGCTATGTCGATAACCTTGGTTCTCTGTCGGATGTATTCGTTACGAATCCTATCCTTCAGAGAAACTCCGAGCATAGCTCTTTCCATAGCTCGCTGAGCGACTTTGAACTGGTGGACCAGCCCTATCGTGAGTGTCCATGTCTCAGCTCCGTAGGTCATAACGGGTAGGACGAACTGGTTGAAAACTTTCGTTTTCAAGCATTGCGGTCTATCAATCTCTCCGTGCAAATTCAAAGGTATAGACGATTCTGCGATGATACCATTATCATAGTAAAGCTGTTTAGTAGCAGTATTCGGCTCCAGGCCGCCAGCAAAAGCCGCGTCTGTGAGGAGGCTGTATATTATAAACATTTTGGGGGTGAGCTCACTGTGACTCGGAAAACAAAATAAGGAGAGAATAGAATAGAATTGTCTTACCGTTATTTACCAACAATCCTTTGCAAAGCCACTGTTCCATGAAAGTGTAGGGAATCCGCTTCTCATTGAATTTCATCTGGGACATCAATGTCTAAAACAAAACGTTCTTCTTTAGATACCTAGCTATGACGCACTAACTAATACAATAATATAGCTTTAGATTAGATCAATAAAAATATTTCGAAAGCTTTCAATTTCAGAAGAATTGAGAGACGGAGAACTAATGTCTGAAGGAAAGCTTCAGACTTTTGTTTTTTTGTTGGAAAGATGACTTCAATGAAACAGATAGAGATGCATTTATTGACACAACAGAGATACAGAACAGAACAAAAAGATCCAAAATATAAAATATACCTACCTAACAAACAAACTAAATATAACATTTAAGAAAAGCTAGTTAAGCCAGTTAGGCAATCTAAGTCGTGGGTACCAGTTACTGAGTGTGTGTTCAGCACTGTAACGGTACAGACAAGAAAGAAATAAAAAAAGACAAAAAGGGTTTCACTTCAGCTTAATGCTACGATGAAACCTTTATGAGGGTAACTCACAACCGATCACTGATTATGATGACTTTCAAAGATATGTGTACCTACATAATGTTTTATAGGTTATATTATTTAAAATTAATATAAATCAAATACAATTTAAGAGCCTCGTTGCTACATATTCGTTTTCTCTTACGTAGGTATATTCGTAAATGAAAATTAATTACCTATTGTTTTAAAATTTCCAAGGATTTAATTACGTTAGGTACATAGTTCTTTTTTTTCATGACATTTTTTGCACTAATTCTAGGCAAATTATACTGGAAATTGTCATTATTGAAAATGCAAATTTTTTCCGAATCACTTTTCTAAAAATAATAATAATCTTATATTGTTATGATAAATCGTTTTTCTGATCTTCGTATCTTAATTAGTAAATCTAATCCATCAAATTTGTCTTTAAGTCGACACAAGCCTAATTAACTCACTCGGTAGGTATAATCAAACAAATTCTACTAGACACGACTCCTCAGCACTTATATGCACTTAAAAATGAGAGTTAAGCCTTCAAAAACTAATCATCATCATAAGCAAATGTTAGTCCACTGCTGGACATAGGCCTCTCCTAATGAGCGCCATAGCGCCCTGTCTTCAGCTTCTACCTGCAGTCTTTCGCAGGTCGTCATCCCACCAAAACTTACAACAAGTAATAGTACCTACATTTGAGAGTGAAGCCATCTAACACAAGATTCTATAGGTAATATGATTAAAGCTGTGTATCTTTTATTATTTAATATATATTTTTTGTATTTGTACGTATGTATGTCCACTGCTGAACGTACCTCCCTCATACATACAAGGGAGATTTTTACCATAATCAGCGTTAGTGATCGCAGTGTGTTAAAAGTGGTTAGGCATAATAAGTGTAGAACGCACCTCTATATCCCGAGGTTCGTAGATGTTGACCGCGCGCATGTGGAAAGCTTGCATCTTACTGATGTTGCCATGCTCTTTGTGTATCGTTCGTAAATATGAAAAAAGTTTATCTGAAATAAAAAATATATAAAAAATCTTGATTTTTTTTGTATGCCGGCTTAATACTAAATGTAAGCGCTCTGATAGAAAAATGTGTTCCTTCAACCTTTCAGATGCATCTGAATCCCACTCCACTTCCCTCTGGTAGGTAGGTGGGTACTATAACTTCGCGACTTAGTACATACATAGTTAGATAATACTAATAAATAATGCTGGACAATTCACACAGATTTATCTAGCCCCAAGGCCCCAAGCTAAGCAGAGCTTATGTTATGGGAACTAGATAACCATAGGTAGGTACATTACACAACATTATATTATATCATAAGCTGCGCCCCGCGGCTTCGCCCGCGTGGAAATGTCAAATGGCAAACCGTCACATTGAATCACTCTATCTATTTAAAAAAACCGCATCAACTCCGTTGTGTAGTTTTAAAGATCTAAGCGACAGACAGACAACGGGAAACGACTTTGTTTTATACTATATATGTAGTGATAGTGCCGGATAATTCACACAGCATTACGACATTAACGACACATCAGATAATTATAAATTGTTTCTTTATCTATATTAGAAACTATCAGGCAATAACTGTGATCTAGGTATTTCGTAGTATCAGTTCTATGAGGGGGCAAAATACAGCTTGTCCCTAATTAGACTTACGCCAAAACTACCTACTGAATAAATTAGGCTGATATTTTGCATTCAGGTAGTTTTGGGCCTGAAATAAGACATTTTTATGTCATAAATCAGTTCCCATGGGATAGAAATAACGTTAAAACGTTTCAATAGAATCATCGCGTGCGAAGCCGCAGGCAGAAAATAGTTTACGTTAAGAATAGGAGGATATGCATACCGAAAATGGTTAAAGTCGGTATCTACCTACCTAAGTTTATCAAACAGACAACCTAACCTATCAAAGGAAATTATTAGAATATTAACTAGATAATACGATTATTGGCTTTTACCCTGGCATAGACAGTGGGTAAAGTCCATTTGCAAAATATTTATTTATTTATATTTATAATGCTGGACAATTCACACATTATCTAGCCCCATGGTAAGCAGAGCTTGTGTTATGGGTACTAGATAACTGATATACATAATACAATACATTACATAGATAGATAGATACCGATACCCGGAACAAATATCTGCAGATCGTAAACACAATTGTTCCGAGGCGGGGATCGAACCCGCAACCTCCTGCGTCGTAGGCGGACCTTCGCCCACCGCGCCACATCGGTCGTCAATATGATTATTAATGACGTGTATACCAGCCTATAATCGTATTATCTAGTTAATATTCTAATAATTTCCTTATATACCTAGGTTAGGAATGTTAGGATGCTTGTTTGATAAGCGGAGTTGGGTAGATACCGACTTTAATCATTTTTTGTATGCATATGCTCTTGTTCTTAAATAATTATTAAATAAATATTATAATTTCTATCCCATAGGAACTGATTTATGGGATAAAATGTTTTATTCCAGGCCTAGAACTACCTGAATGCCAAATATCCACCCTATTCGTTCAGTAGTTTTGGCGTGAAGAGGTTACAAACATCCATACATCTAATCATCTACCTAAACATCCAAACTTTCGCATTTATTATATTAGTGATTTCTAAATATTGATTTAGAAAAAAATTACTGCGACTACTATGTGTAGTGGAAGTATTTTTTTTTCGGTGCGTTCAATAGAGTCAACAGCCCATATAACAATTAAGAATTCAATTACTAGTACCTACTAAACTTATTTACTTACTGCTGGCCCGACGAACATCGTTCCGCAGATAGCCTTACATACAAAAAAATTATGAAAAAACTATTTTCTTCATATTTTAAATTACTTATTCTGCTATTAAGACAGATGGGGACAAATCCAACAAAGCTGAGATTATGAAAATTGGTCTAGTCGTTCCTGAGTTATAAAATGGTAAGTTGAATTGACACAACTTTGATTTATATTACATACAAATAACTAGGGGTATTAAAAGGTATTTTGTACCGACTTTAAAAAAGCTGGAGGTTCTCAATTCGTTTGTAGGTTTTTAATATAATGATAAATAAATAAATGGAAATAGAATTCTCACCCGGATGTAAAAGAAAATGAAAGGTATTCCCGAGAATCGGCAGAGGAGTAGGGCCCGGGATAATATGTATCAAACGGCTGGCATTAGAAAAGCGATAGCACAGACTAAGAACAACAGTTATAATAATTATAACACTAACTAATATCACTGGTGTCATTTTGTGTGCGCTGCTAGATACTCTAGAGGCTACTGAATCAAAATTGCAACTATGATGATATGGAGACGTACCTACCTACCTAACATAGGTTGGCATACCTCATATTGCTTGTCAATGCGCACAACAGCACGGTCTATCTCTTTTGATAGTACCCACCTATTTAGATATCGCGAAGATACTACTCAAATTAACTACCTACATGAGACTGGACCCACGCCTCGTCCGATATTCGCCGACGCAACTTACCCCCAAATGCTTATCAAACGTAACACAGATTACAGCACACGTCTCCACTCGCGATTTTTGACAGTACTTAATGAAAATCTGATATAAATTTGTTACTTGAAGTGCTCAAACCTGAGATGCGTTTGAGTATTCGAGGGTAAAGGAAACAATCTTTAGATTTCTTTGTATAAAAGCGTCATAAACCTCATAAACCAGGCTTAACCAAACCGTGCTAGACACATCGTCACAATTCATTTGTTTTAATTCGGTAGGAAAGTGAATGTAATGGATGTGGTCTAAATCTCGCAAGAATATGTCCAATATCATTTCTTAAAAAAATTGTTTTCTTTGTTTTCAAATTCTCCAAATTATTCGAATTTTTAACCAGCAAGGCATGTTATGAAACCTGCAAACTTTAGGTATTAGAATAAGTCATATATGTACTTTACTTATATACCATAGGGTTTCCTTTTCTCAAACAACAATGTCTAAAAAATATTTGAACAAAATGAAAAGAGGACGCTTTTATATATAGATAGAGCCACCAAACTAAGGTTACACCTTCTACATACAAATAATAATTTCTTTCTTAAATTCACATAATTCTTTCCTTCCAAAGGTTGCCTGAAAGAGATCGCTTCTAAGCGATAAGGCCGCCCATTGTACTTGTCGCATGTAATGTCTTTTTTTAATTATCTGTATCTGGTGTACAATAAAGAATTTTTGTATTGTATTGTATTGTAACACCGGTCGTGCTTATCAAAGAAAATAAAAGCACAACGATGCTTATTTCGATAAAACATTTGCTAAGTAAACTCAGCTTATCTCCCTTAGTAAAAAAATAAATCTTCGCCATTATCAGCTCTAAGGTATAACACCTCATAAGTAGACGCAACAGTTCAGGCGTTGCTTACAAACAAACATAAATAAATAATAAATAAATAAATATATAATGCTGGACAATTCACACAGCATTATCTAGCCCCATGGTAAGCAGAGCTTGTGTTATGGGTACTAGATAACTGATATACATAATACAATACATTACATAGATAGATATTTTTTATTATACATAGAAAACAACCAGAACACCCGGAACAAATATCTGCAGATCGTACACACAATTGTTCCGAGGCGGGAATCGAACCCGCAACCTTCTGCGTCGCAGGCGGACCTTCGCCCACCGCGCCACATCGGTCGTCAAATATATATAATAATAATAAATAATGCTGGACAATTCACACAGCATTATCTAGCCCCATGGTAAGCAGAGCTTGTGTTATGGGTACTAGATAACTGATATACATAATACAATATATTACATAGATAGATATTTTTTATTATACATAGATAACGACCAGAACACCCGGAACAAATATCTGCAGATCGTACACACAATTGTTCCGAGGCGGGAATCGAACCCGCAACCTCCTGCGTCGCAGGCGGACCTTCGCCCACCGCGCCACATCGGTCGTCGGCCTATTTTATATATATTAAAATACCTATTTTATTCGCGTTAAATCTTACCCGGATGCAACAAAACATCGAAGGTATTCCCAAAAATCAGCATGGGCTTAGGCCCCGGGATCTTATGCACTAGGCGCCCTCCATAAGATAACCGGTAGCACAAACTATATATAATAGCTATGATAACTATAACACTTATTAATAACACTGGTGTCATTTTGTGTTCGCTGTTGGATTCACTGGCCACACTGAGTTGAAATTGCAACTTCAATGATAAGAGCCTTACCTACCACAATAATAATTACTACTTTATTAAGTAAATAATAGTAATGATAACTAAGATCACCATAAATGTAAATCGAAGATTCATTTGTCATTGATTAACTGTGGTCACAAGTAAGCAAGCCGTAATAATAACCTAAATAAAGCCTTAATAATAAATAAGCCGTGTCACGTTCCCAAAATGTTTTTCTGCTTTCATGGAATTAAAATACTAAGGAATTTAAAGTCAGTTTTTAGTTATATCAAAACCATCAAATTATATAGATCTAGATTTCTAGAGATTCTAGCGTGATTAGGCAGATGTTCAGCAGAGGAAGGGCTTATAAGGAGGAAGAGATCTAGAATGCCTTTCAAAACTTTACTTTGAGTAATCAAACTAAAGTTTTTGTAAAAAAAAGGGCCGCAGTTAAGCTAGTGTTACATTGGCCTTTCTATAGATACTAGGTACCTCCCTCAAGCATGGCCAATGTTCTATCATCGACCGTTATTGTGCAGAAAGCTTTGTCATACTCTTTGCGGACCCTGAGTTAGTTCGATATTATTTTATTTCTTTATTCAAATAAGTAATATAGCTATAACTCGTAAAATTTAGATAACGTAGGAGATATGAGGATCAATTTATTTATAATACCATCTCTCTAATTAACCATGTCTGATATGAAAAAAACTATTTGAATTTGTAGATATTTCATATGATTCAGATGACAGAAAACGCGGTTTTATGTATTTTATTAATCCTCTATCGACGAGGTAACATGTATGGTAAAGTCGAGTGTGAGCCAAATATTTGTGCCAGGTGTTCGGGGTATTTTCTATGAATAATAAATAAAAATGCCATGTATTGTATATACATATATGTACATATCAACCATCTGTAATATGTATATCAGTCATCTAATGCCCATAACACAAGCGCTTAACTTGGGGCTAGATGATGCTGTGTCTATTATTATTTATTTACCTTTATCAGATGCCCCTATGAAACCGAATCTTTCCTGGCCGCCATATCTGCTCCGGTAGCTATAAATATCTCCTTTGTCAATACTGCGTCTCAAAAATGATTGAGTATGTTTTGATCGATTTTAATGCATAGATGTAGAGTAATTTATTTGTTTGTGTAGTAAGTATGCAGGGGTTACCCACCTTGTATATTTTACTTATTTATATTGGTAATAGGTTGCTAGGCTTTCCCCGCGGCTTTTCACACGTTTTTTCAATAAAATATAGCCTGTATGTAACTCTAGGTTTATATATAGCAATATAAACCTATAGTTATATATATATATATATAGGTTTATACATTTATGCAATATTTCAGCCCGATCAGTAATTTTGGTTCAAGTTTCAATAATAAAAAGACACATTAGGTACATACATTTAATACAAAAACAACCATATTTTGAAATCGGAGTATAGGTTAGGTAAGTAATAATGCTAGTCATTAACTCCCCAGCCCGCAAAAGGGGCAGAAGGCAGGCATGTGCGGCGTTGGGCCCTGAAAGTGTTAAAATAACTAAGATCCAAACTTTCAGAATTATAATTATTAGCACGATGCATCGCTATCTCTATGCGAGACCGTCTATTCAAATTATTACTCTAGTAATTGGCTTCCTCTTGTTTATATGGGAGATAGCTATTACTACTAATTTGCAATTAATTGGCATTATGAGAGATAGTTATTCCCACATATATGTAATTAATTGGCAAAGCAAAGTCCGTCCATTAGATACTGGCTAATACTAGGCCAAATATCAATCATCATCATCATCAACCTATAATAGTCCACTGTTTGACATAGGTCTCCCTAAAGCAGCAATAACATTAATCTTAGCTGTAGTCCTATTCGTGAAATGTCATCACACCCATTTTGAAATTTGTTGCTTTTTTTGCTGTCTTTCTTCCACGCCCTTCCTTTTTCACCAACCATTTTTAAGGTTATCGTTTTAAAATAACGCGGGAACGAGGATTTCACGTTTAATTTGGCCGGAGTATAGGTATCAAACCAATAGAAATCATTACTAAAGTTTTTTACTGATTATTAGGAAATGCTCGATTCAGAGTCCACCGGAAATAAGTCATTCTGTGTTGATATCAGGGCAATGAACGCAGGTCCTTACTCTGCCGTATCACACCTATTTCATGTATCTTGAAAAACCTTGTTTTGAGTAATCGCCGTTCAAAGTTTTTTTCAGTTATTTGCCTTTTTTGAAAAAATATGATAATATTATTGGACTATTTTTCCATAATATAACTAGTCGCAAGCTTCTAAACACCGGGAAGGTATTAAAATATTGAAATCTTAATTATTCTACGAGTTATTAGCGATAACTAAGATAGGCATAACAAGGTCTCCATACAAAGCTTGATTTACGCGCTCTGTAACTTAAAATACACTACTTGTGCCAAACTGACTAAATTCGTTAGGTTTTGCCTATGTCAGTTAAGTATGAGTTACCATAAATAGGTCTGACAGAAAGTGATCATTTGTGGCAACAGTTTCTATGATAATAAAACTTTTGAAGAATTAGCTTACCTACCAAGAGGTATTTTTTCATAAAATGTTTGCTATTCTATTTCCCTACCCCCTACGAATACTGTAAATGCTTTTAATATTCTGTTATCATACTGAACTGATTTTGATTATATTTTGAACATAAAATAGTTTGAATCTTGGAAACAAATATACTTAGCCACAAATATCTTCTTCCCATGGAAAAACCACTTAGCTCGGAATAAGCCGCCAGGACGGAAACCTACATACAATAAAAAAAAATAGGTTTCAGTTTAGATTCAGGTAGGTGCATTTTAAGAAATAAAAATATTTAAGTCAAAATTAAAATATTGTATTAAGAATAAAATAACAGTCTTACGAACTTAAGTTTCTATCATAACAATAAAGTCTGTGTATCTTAAATTAACAAACTCTTCAAAAGCACACACTTAAACAACCAGGTTAAAAAAATGTATCTGAAAGTATTGACTCAGTAACAAGCAATTAAAATTATTCTTATTAAAATGACAACAAATTTAAAATGGTAAACTAAATTAAAATAACAATCAGAAAATCGAAACCTGGTTCAATATTTTAGTACTTACTTATTTTTTATAATCAGACTAACAAGTCTTAAATCTTGTTATCATAGGATACATAAATCTAATTAAAACAACCAGTTAAGAGCACGAGATCAAACTCTAGGTCTAATTAAGTGATAAGAGTCATTAATATTCAGATTGCAGTCATTAGGACAGTCACAAAAATCAAATAATTAAAATTGTGAAATGAATAAAAAATCTAAAACAGAAAACAAAAATCAATATTTTGGAATACAGAATTAAAATTATAAATTTAAAACATACATATAATTAACACAGGATACATAGATCTTATTAGAACAATATGAGATCAAAGTTTGAATGTAACTTCAGTGACTTTTAAGCTTTAAAGTAATTAACCTTTTTTATCCTATGGATCTTGTTCCGCATCGAGATCGAAAACATCACCTTCCTCCAAATCTTCAAAAAACTTCCGATAGGCTCTGGGAAGAGAATCGCATAATTTTATCAATTGGTCTTTCTTCGCCTTGCTCACTCCTCTTTGTTTTTCCTCCCGTGGTAATTCGGTTATTAAATCTTTTTCGTCCAAGTTCAGTGCATTTTTGCGTAACACATTCAATTCCTTAAAACTGTCTTCGTTATATGCATTTTTGACATATATGTTAGTCAAGCCCCTTCGGAATTCAACTATTTTCAATCTCTTATTTTTTCGACGTAATCATTTAGATCGTACATATTTTTATGTTTGGAAAATTTATTTGTGATGCACGCGTGCACTGTATCTGCGGCCATATATGTGTGACCGGGCTCCAAATAAACAAATCTTATTTTTTCAGCGTCGATTAAGTCTTCCGAATTTATAAGCCGAATCATTGCTGTGAAGAGGATGCGATTTTTATTTTGGGCTGAGCAATTGTCGCAGTAAATAATTACTTCTTTCAGGTGTTTTGCGTGGTGGACAATGAAGTGCACATATGACGAAGCAATATTGTAGGCTTTGCGTCCACTATCGCCTTCATGCCAAACGATACAGAAAGCTTTCTCGTTTGTACCTGGAGACACAAATGTCTCATTAAATAAGACCAATTTCCGTGAGAAATAATAATCTTTAGTTTGTAATTTCGGCATACAAATGGCCTTCTGCATGTCTGCTGTAAAAACTTTTTTCAGATCATCGGAGTCTTTGGAATCTTCTTCTAGAAGCTGTTTTGATAGGTTGCGATTTTCCAAATGAGCTCTGTATGTTTTACAAAACTGGCAATCACACTCATCACAAACGTGGTCTGGTTGGTCTATACCATGTTTCTCTTTATGGTTTTGGCATAAAGTGCAGATGTCTTGTTTTGGTACTGATGTAGATAGATTCATCTCTTTAATAATCCCGTGAAAATAAGCCCAACTGCATTTTTGCGTGTCTTTTTCGTCACAGTGAGAAATGTAAGATTTATATAAATCCATAAAAGATACCCCACATGGCAAGTAGCGTCGGTAAGGAGCATGAGTCAAATTGTAGTGTGAAACGGTTGGCCGAACATTTTCAATGTATTTTTTTACATTTGCCCTGTATTCTGCAGAAAACGTGTTCCATGGCTTAGATTGACCACGTTGTTCAGGGGCTGCTGGTTGTTCTTCGATGTTAGTAATTCCACATTTGTAGTTAGCTTTCAAAATGGTTACTACTGATTGATCATTTTTAAAACCAAGCGTCTTCAGAAAAAATGGTTTGCACACTTTTGTGTTACGGAGTGACCACGTTAAAGTGTTGTGTCGTCTTGAATTTGCTTTAGTTATTATTGACTTGGTAGTCTTTTTAACATGTCTAGATATAAAATTTCTTTGTTCTTGCTTTCTTAAACTTCTGAAATTGGACCAAATATTTTGTCTTTCCTCTGTACTGAACTTTTGGTAACATTTTTGTCGGCACTCTGTTTTACAAGGTGACTTTATGGTATACTTTTTTTTCTCTATTTCAATTCGTTTATCTGGATTTCTTTCTCTCTTCTTTTTAAGATTAGTAGCTTGTTGCTCAATAGACGATTCTGTGGCAGTATTGTTACTGTTGCTCAGTTGCTGAATAAGTTCTACAGATCTGTTTTCAAATAAAGAATCACCCATTTCAGTTGCATTTATAATGGGTGATATCTGCAATGACTGCGATTGCTGTTCAATATCTGGAGACATGTGACTGGGTTGTGCAACAGAAGGCTGAATAATGGCAAAATTTACGTTTAAATTCGGGTCGTCTGTGGGTGTAGATGAACTTTTCAAGTTAAAATCATCAGGATAATAACTGTTGTGTGGTCTTTCTATCTCTTGTATGCTATCACAAAGTATGGATAAATTATTGTTATCTGCACATTGTAAGTCTACACGGAGGCTTGTGTCCGAAAATTGAAAATTTTCGTTTAATCCAATCAAATCACTTTTACTGAGCACCGGCAGAGAATTGTAGTTTGTGTTTGTATGAACAGGTTGAAGCACAGTATACAGCTTTGGTGACATTGGATTCAAGTTAGCATCTTCCATTGCCATAATATCTTCGGGTAGAGCACTGAATACTGACCTGTTGAATTCTGAGGTTGAATGAGGTTGAAGTTCTGCATATAGTTCTTGTGCACGTGGAAAGGATTGGTTATTTTCTTTTTCCATAGTAGTTCCAGGTAAAGGATCAATTATTGAGCCTGGCATCATCGGAGAATCTTGTAAAATTGACCTACGCCTTTCTTGAGATAATACTCTTGCTTGAGAGCGTTCGCTTGAACAATGAACAACAGCTTGAGTTTCAACGGCGTTCAGCTGGTTTTGAAAGCTAATCGAATTGCCTCTGTTTTCAAACACTTTTTTTGTTTTTGCCATTTCTAATAACAACAAACGTCTCTCCTCACTCATTTTATTACTTAACAACACTCAATCAATATTATAACAACACTGAAAACATAAATCATTAATAACTTTGCGTAACACCTGTTACCGCGTGCTGCATCTAAATAAACAAAACTCGACGACTCAATTACTACAATAGTGGGGCGGGGGGAGGGGAATAATGGCACGCGCTGGAAGGACAACAAGTCGCTCTAAACGACACCGTCACGGCTAACTCCTGTATCTTTGGGCGCCCGTCGCGCCTATATCATGTAACTAGAGTAAACTGAGATAGCCACTTTTTTCAAGTAAAATTATTGTCACGCCTATTTAGTGTATGTAAAAATACTTGACATTGCCATGACAGAGAAAGGCAAAATCATAGTTGCATGAGATAGGGTGACAGCTTTTTTCAACGAATTAAACAAGAATAGACTTTAAAGGAATATACTCCATGGTTTATAATATCATTAACATACGATTTGCACCTTTTACGCGCAACTCATGTAACTTAAGATAACGGACCTACGCTTAACACGGCAGTACTAATATACTTAGTACTAAACTTATAACTGCGCGGCGTTGTTATCATGCTAGCTGATAGCTGGCATGATAACAACGCCTTTCGCCTTATTAAACTAATCTCCAATATACGAGGAAAGTTATGTCAGAGAGAATCCAGTATCACTTTAATATTTTATTTATGATAACTTTGTTTATAATTTGATTAATGACTTGCAGCATGATTCATTAGTACAAGGTACGTAATAAAAATTGTAAAAAACTGTTGTTTATGTTGTAATTTGTAATGTTATCTACTGCCCATGAGTTTATCTAAAGAAATAAACGTTATGGATTTCTGATTTTAGAGAACAGAAAAAAAGGGTAAAGCATGCTTCGAAAAAGCAAGTCTTCCTCTATGATATAATTCAATCGCTAATACCTATAATTCGATGATAAAGCTATTTTTTGTAGGTAGGTACCTAATAAATGTTTTTTATTGATTGCTGTATCAAAGCACAAAAACGGATACGGAACATAATATCAAAACATTACCCGGGTGAGAAAAATAAAAAAACATAATTAACAAATATCAATTTTAAGAATTTCTGCAATTAAACTAATTCTATGTAGACTACGCTGTTCTACTATAGGTACAAAAAAAATCCTAGTATAGTAGCCTACGTTCCCAACTATCTTTTGGTACAAATAAATAACAAAACGTGCAACTAGAGACAAAAAAACCATGTCAACTACGAAAATAAATAAACTTTATTACAAAATCACAATTTCCCCGCCTCAATCAACTGCTTAACCTTAAACTTCTGTATCTTCCCCGAGGCTGTTTTAGGGAAGATATCTGTCACTTTAACTATCCTGGGCACTTTGTACCGGGCGATGTGGCCAGTGCAGTGCTTGATGACGTCATCGAGCGTGACGCTAGCGCCCTCCTCGAGGCGCAGCACAGCACACAGCTCCTCTCCTAGCCTTTCATCTGATACTCCAACCACCTAGAAAGTTTTATTTCACTGTTAGCATTTTATCGAGCACTAGAATCATGATCACTATCTATTCTGTTGTTTCATACTGCTATTTAGGTCTTAAGAGGGTATGTTGCAGCCATTTGTGCGAATAGGATGGTATTATGATTTCGCGTTCATAGGAGCCAGACAGAGCATAACATTTTGGCAAGGCGTAAGGTAAGCGCAAGCGCAAAAATTAAATTATTGTTTAAAACAAGAAAACTACCTATATAATTACATAAAAAACTGTATTAAAAAAAAGTGGCATAAAGGAACCATATTTACCTACAGATAATCTACGAATCAAAACTATTGTCAATTCAATAGACCGGGATAATTCAATAGATCTCGGCCAAATTATGTGCAAAACAATGCACTTTCATGTTTTTTATCGTATTATTTTTCCTCAAATGTGCTTTTACTTTAGTAATTTATATAATTCGCGTTTTTTTACCACGGGGATCACTATATTCACGTGATTACTATTTATAGAAGGAAGGATCTCAAATGGACAAATAATGTAAATTGCGTAGACGCGACAAAAGTTTGAATTTTAGGTAAATATGTATAAATATTCTGCATCTAATTTGGCTAATGTATTAATAAATAATGCTGGACAATTCACACAGTATTATCTAGCACCATGGTAAGCAGAGCTTGTGTTATGGGTACTAGATAACTGATATACATAATACAATACATTACATAGATAGATTTTTTTTTTATTATACATAGAAAACAACCAGAACACCCGAAACAAATATCTGCAGATCGTACACACAATTGTTTCGAGGCGGGAATCGAACCCGCAACCTCCTGCATCGCAGGCGGACCTTCGCCCACCGCGCCACATCGGTCGTCTAATATATACGGTCGTATATAATAGTATAGTTAATTATATGGTTATTACATTTGTATTATTATGTACCTGACTTTCAATTATATCCGGGTGCGAATTGAGCACGTCCTCGATTTCCTTAGGAGCGATGTTCTCGCCTCCTCTTACAATGATGTCCTTAAGTCTTCCCACCACGCGGCCGTAGCCATCTTCGCTTATCGTGAATTGGTCGCTGAAAACCAGAGATTCATTTTAACAAAATCTATAAAAGAGGCATGTTTTAGAAAAGGCCTAGGATTTATTTCATCAGTAGTTTTATCTTAGGCTTTTTGTTGGGTGGGTTTCTTTTCTTTTGTTGTTCTATGTTGTGTAGGTAAGAACATAGAACAACCTACATCATTTTTACAAAAACAACTTCGGTCTGCCTTCCACTTGTTGTTTACGCCCAATATCTATAGGTATCTCTGTTTTAAGTTGTGTAAAATAATGATATTATTTATATTTATTATTATTCAAAGGGCTTCTTAAGAGCTCCTTATAAATCTGCGGTATCATAAATTTTCAATAGCTACGTAGATAGCTATAATCCCGAGTTTGAGTTTTTCAACAGCTACTATTTAAAGACTAATTTAATCTCATCAAATCTTTGGGCTCTTACTGCCCTTAACTAACTGATAACTGTATCAAACGGTAACTGTACTGTGTATAATTAACTGAGTGCCGCCATGAATGGAAACATTTCTATAAGTTTGATTTAATAATTTTCAAAATCCGCCATTTTCTACGCAAGTCAATGCGAGTTCCTTTACATTTAGTCAGCTGTTCAAGAGTGTATTCCTTTTGACTACAAACATAAATAAAAAGTAACTAGCTATTTCCCGCAGGTTCACCCGCGTTAAATTCTAATTTTGAAATTTCTAACATATAATATAGCCTCTGTTCACCGGGGATAGTGTAGCTTCCCAACGGTGAAAGAATTTTTCAAATCGGTCCAGTAGTTTCGGAGCCTATTCAATACAAACAAAGAACAGAAAATCAACCTCTTTATAATATTATTAAGACCTACCCGGACCTACAAAGACCTACCCGGTCCAAACCCAGCCGTCTTTGTCGATAGTTTTGCTCGTCTTCTCCGGCTCGTCCCAGTAGCAGATCATATTGTTGTATCCTCTGGACAACAGCTCTCCCGGGCTGCCGAATGGCACCGCTTGGCCCTTCTCGTCTACTACCTTGGGACACATAATACTATAGAAAAAAAAGGATATCCATGAGGATAGACTGAGGCCAAAATCAAAATCGTTTACTGAAGTAGGAGGAGGTTGCGGGTTCCATTCCCGCCTCGGGACATTGTATGTACGATCTGCATTACACTTCATTTGGGTGTTGTCACACACATAAGATCGGCCCGTCACGCGGCCAGATGAGGCGGATGCTGGTTTCAAACCAAGTTCCATTGAAAATGACTTAATATTGATAGTTGTATAAAACAAGTAAACAGGTGTGTTTAAGGTACCCGTGCAACTACAGAACCCACATTGCGCGTTACCCGACTCGCAATGGACCGGTTTATTTGTATATTTAAAAGTCAACAAGCTATTTTATTAAGTTTCAATCTTACACCTAATCTCTCTGCACAAACCTTGACTTCAGTGTGGTCAGTGATGTATCCCACAGTTTCTGCCACCTTGTCTATACTGTCTCCTGGGAGTGAATGGAACACGCTCGCTGTGGTCTCCGTTAGCCCGTATAGAGCCTGAAAAAACAATTAAGTAGTAGTTAATAGAAATGTAGCTTGACAGAATAAACATGTTGGTCATACAACATGTTGGTCTGTATGTCTCTAATGAGCTGCGAACTGCAGGGCGCCGGCCGCTAAAGCCACCCTGAGCTCGCCGAGCTTGTCGCCGCGCTGTCTCAGCCGAGCCAGCATGTCCACGTATATACATAGTGCTGATACAACTGTACCTTGACAGAGTGTACGTTCATGTTGGTCTGTATGTCTCTAATGAGCTGCGGGCTGCAGGGCGCGCCAGCCGCTAGAGCCACCCTGAGCTCGCCCAGCTTGTCGCCGCGCTGTCTCAGCCGAGCCAGCATGTCCACGTACATAGTTGGTGTGCCTGTGATTATTGAACAACTGAAAAAAGAAAGGAGGGCCTTAGAGCTTGGATATCATGCTTCAGACGAGCAGTTAATAGACTCAAATATTGTATGAGGCGCACCACAACGATAATTACAATTACTAATTCTTGTATTTTATTTGTAATTCTTTTAGTTCTATAAAAAACATCTATATCCAACTTGTATAAGCCTTTATGACCTCTTTGACAAGAAAACACTTTCCTTCGGGGGAGTTATGTTGAAGAGGAAAAATACTTTCCTTTTTCCTGATATTTCATTTCAGGATAAGGTACAAACATTTCTTAAAATATCATCAGGCGCACATCACTTACTTTTCCGATAGAACTGCGTCGATGTTCGCATTGACGCTGTAAGTGGGTGCGGCCAGAACCATGCTGGATCCTACTCTTAACGCCGACAAGCATGTGATGATAGACCCTAGAGCGTGAAACAGCGGTACCTAAAACAAGAGAAACGCGGCTCATTTTACCTTCGTTTTACCTTCCTACCTTAAAGAATAAAGTTTGTGACAATGTGAAAATGTTTGGCCGAAGACAACACTAAAACTACTGAATGGATCGGGCTTAAAATTGCTCACATGGCCATGAATGTGTTTACTTTGAATGTAACCTTAAAATAAATTGTCGAATCTCCGAAGTAAAGACGTGCAAATTCAAATGTCCGTTTCTACTGCGACATTATTTACAATTCGATTGTAGATGTTTTCATTTACGTGCCATATTTTCTTCATTATATTCAAAAGTGAAATTATTATATATATATATATATATATATACCTACTAGAATATAATATAATAGTTTATTTGTAACTCAATACACAAAAACATAAACCAACATGATAAAAAAATAAAGGACAAAACAGTACCAGTAGACAGGTCGTTTGCACATTTTTATTAAAAAAACATTTTCGCAAAAATGCAGATGTCTGTATCTACTTTGCTGCTATCGATTTATTATAGTGGCAATGACGATAAGGGCTACAGTATGATGACAAGTGTGAATATGGCCGTCTTCTGTTATCCTACAGGGTGAAACTAACCTGAACACAAATAGTCTCATGCCCCAGATGAAACTCGTTTCTGATTCCCGTAAAGTACGTGTTG
This sequence comes from Eupithecia abbreviata, assembly GCA_943735965.1. NCBI lineage: Eukaryota > Metazoa > Arthropoda > Insecta > Lepidoptera > Geometridae > Eupithecia > Eupithecia abbreviata. The sequence continues at coordinate 6,152,557 of OX030982.1, read as the reverse complement.
TTTACCACGCCGATGTGTGAGTCGAGAGCTGCTTTCGGTTCACCTGAAAATTATATTCAAGATTGGAATATAGTGGATAGTGTGAGAGATTTGAAAACTATTGTTTAAATAACTTTGCTCTGTTGAATATTGTTCTATCAGCCGCTGAAAAACTCACGGTCAATCATCATGCCTGTTCAATTCGCAACAAATGTTTGAATGAACTGCAGATATACGATATATGTTCCAGGTGTTTTCTATGTATGATAAAAAATATCTTTCTATGTATGTAGTATAACGTATTAAGCTACGCTTAGCTTTGGGCTAGATGATGTTTTTTTATGTTGACGAGCATTATTTATTTATTATTGTAATGAATGCTAGCAGCAGCTATAAGCTCCACGTCCATCTTGCCGTTTCAATAAATGATCACGGACGATAGTGTGGCTGGTAGCTCGATCACCTTGCTTCTTCTCGATCACCTTCTCCGGCGATGTAATCGTCACGATTTTCGGCGATAGTGGAGAGGCATAATAATTCAGTAGACCATACAATTTGTTAGAAAAATATTATTTCCAAGTGTCTTTATTTTGCAATTGGAAAAGAAAGTAGGCTTTAACTTGTATACCAAATTACACAAAACATACGTGGGTAGAACAGATAAAAAAATGCGTTTATTGTTCCTACCAGTGGTTCCAGAAGTAAAGTGGATCAGGCACCCTTCCTCCGGCTTGACTTCGGTACTGTATTTAGATATTTCACTGGTACTCTGGTGATTCTGTATCAAGGAGCCGAGTTCTAGGGTCCCACTGAAAATAACATTAGGGTATTCAGTACTGGCTGACTCATTGTATGTTGTGCGGCCCAAAGACTGTGTAGGTACGGTCTTTGGGCTTGCAGGAGATTGGGGGTTCGATTCCGGCTTTAAGGCAAATGTTTGTACAATCTCCAGATAATTGTTCATAAAGTACTTGTTCTGGTGGTACCTATGTATTATTACAAAAGCTTCATAGATGCTGAGTGAATAGTCCAGCATTGTTTATATTTATTTATTTATTTCGGTAATTATTTGCGATCAACGTTTTCCTATGATGTGGTTATCTAGATATATTGTCACATTAATGATATTATTGACGACAGCCGCTGGGGCAAACGTGTTCTTGAGTGGAGACCACGACTCGGTAAACGTAGTGTAAGACGCCCTCCGACCAGGTGCGATGATGACCTGCGAAAGACTGCAGGTAGATGCTGGATGCGGCAAGCTGAAGACGGGCGCTATGGCGCTCATTGGGGGAGGCTTATGTCCAGCAGTGGACTGCTATAGGCTGATGATGATGATGATGAATAATATTATAATAATTGTCACTGATTGAATAGAAAACATGGCATTTTTGCAAAGTTAGAATATACTCCGACTCCTGTGTTAGGTACGTACTCACTCTAATTTCTCCTTCGGTACAATAACAGACGTCAAATGAGGGAAAGCCTTTGATTTAATATCTCCAGCCTTCGAGCTGTGCAGTTCCGGGATCAGTTTTTCCAAGATGGCGTAGTAGTTTCTATTGGGCAACGTTTCTCCGATGAACAGGCCTTTCATCCGAGTCTTCTTTATGCAGAAACTGATCTCATTGTGTTCATATACGGGGTTTAAGAGCACCTGTAAACTTGTAATAATTAGTGTGTCTGTTGGAATAAAACATGCCATTAACACAACCGTAGCTCTGTAGCTTGCTACGTCGTAGCTCTGTAGCTTGCTACGTCGTAGCTCTGTAGCTTGTTACGTCTTAGCTCTGTAGCTTGCTACGTCGTAGAGCTCTATAGTGCTACGTCGTAGCTGGCTCATCTGGCTGCATCTATATAATTTGATCTCAAGTTTTTTTTTTTTTTGCACCTATAAAATCTCGTTATTTAAGATGTTGGAGGTGAAATTGAAGTGTAGAGTAAATGAAAAAATCTTATTTCTTAAAACATTGAAAAACAACTTATTTGATAATAATTGTTAATTATTATTAATTAGTATTCAATTTTACTGGTCTGAGTGCTTTTTCTGTTAGCCTACAGAAATAAAGTTTTTTTTTTTAATTTGAAAGTATTAAACGTTTCGAAGTATTCACTGCATTCAATCGCATCACAAGTCTAAATAATATTACCGATATAAGGCCCGCCCTAGCAGCAGCCACGACAGCGATGATCCACGACACGCTGTTATGCGACCACAGGCCCAGCCGGTCACCCTTCTCCAGACCCTGGCCGCGGAGGGCACATCCCAGGGCATCAGCCTGGAAATATCATTGCTAATCAATATTTTAAAACGTACGCGTTTGAACACATAATTATAAGTATTATTCTGCGATCACAAATACTATCTAGACGTCGCGTCGGGTCTGCACAAAAAATCTGTCTCCTTAAATAAGAGCGCACTCGTAATCTGAGTTCTTATCTTTTTTTAGTTCGATTGAAACACAGCCAACGTAAACACGTGTCACAATGCCGCAATATATAATAAGAAGTTGCAAAAATAAAAATAAAATATTATTTGTTAGTTTAAAGCCAAATATATAACTTATTCTACATTTACTTACTCAAGTGCGCTCTTATTTACGGAGACGGCTTTTAGCTTTTATTTTGTATGTTACCCGAAATCTAGATAGTATTTGTGATCGCAGGTATTATTACAACAAAGAGTATTTCTCGCGTTTATTTATCTATTTTTCCCGACGTTTCGACAGGTTTACATATTCGCTAAACTAAACGCGATAAATACCTGTTGTATTAATACTTATCATCATCATCATCATCATCAGCCTATAGCAGTCCACTGCTGGACATAGGCCTCCCCCAATGAGCGCCATAGCGCCCTGTCTTCAGCTTGCCGCATCCAGCATCTACCTGAAGTCTTTCGCAGGTCGTCATCCCACCTGGTCGGAGGGCGTCCTACACTACGTTTACCGAGTCGTGGTCTCCACTCAAGAACACGTTTGCCCCATCGGCCGTCGGTTCTTCGCGAGATATGGCCGGCCCACTGCCACTTCAGCTTGCTAATTCTTTGAGCTATGTCGATAACCTTGGTTCTCTGTCGGATGTATTCGTTACGAATCCTATCCTTCAGAGAAACTCCGAGCATAGCTCTTTCCATAGCTCGCTGAGCGACTTTGAACTGGTGGACCAGCCCTATCGTGAGTGTCCACGTCTCATTGAAAACTTTCGTTTTCAAGCATTGCGGTATGGATGAAGTGAAGACTTGACGTAGTTTCCCAAATGCTGCCCAGCCCAGCTGGATCCTCCTTTTGGCCTCCTTCTCGAAACTGTTTTTACCCAACTGCAGAATCTGCCCAAGGTAAGTGTACTCGGAAACAGTTTCGAGAAGGTGACCATGTACGACCACCGGCCTTGGATCAATGATTAGTTAGACCAGATTAATACTTATAATCATTGTTAATAGTTATAGTGATTGATCTTTAGGAAAGATTGGGTTGCATCAGTTTGGTTGGGAGTCAGCTGAGCTGATTAATGTCTGGATAAAAACTATTCGAGAGAGGTTAAAACTATTCGCTTCACAATAAAGATGTAGGTATAAAAATAAATTGGATTAAGTTTAGATACTTAATCCATCGATGTCTATGACAAAAATCGTCACATAGATCTGTTAGATAAATAAATAAGGTATCGATAACAGAAGCTTGTACCCATAACACAAGTTTTGCTTACTTTTCTCCTGGATAACACACACAGTGTGAATGATTAATATTTATAGTATCGTAAAACCTAGGTAATATAATAACTAATAACAAACAGTCTAATTACATTCTAGTTTAGATAGAAAAGATAAGAACACCATGTTGTGGTGGCCACTGGTACTAATGGACCGGTAAAACTGGGTAAAACGACAGTCCACGGCTATTGACATTTTTAATACGTTTGTGTCTACTACTTGTTTGGCTGTAGGGAAGCAGTGGATCCGACTGGAACAAGACCGACAGGGGTGGCGAGATAAGGAAGAGGCCTAGACTCATTAGTGGGTGTTACCGGCTGATTAGATAGATAGATAGATTGTGCCTACTGGGCACAATCTATATATCTATTCCTCAGATTCATCATCATTATTATTGTATTGGTCTTTTATTGTCTATGTATTATTGATTAAGTATATCTTTACGTATATCTTTAAGTACAAACTTTTAGATTAAGTATAATAATTTTACCATCAGTTTTCGTCCTGTAACTTTGTTTAGCATTAATTTCAGTAGTTTTTTGTGGAAATTTTTAATTAGCCAGATACCTATTCATTAAGCTAGCTGTAAATTTTCTGAATATTGTTAAAATAAAACAAATAAAATAAAAATTTAAGTTCTTAAGGGCTGTGGATTTTGATTCATTAATAAATTAATTAATCATCATCAGCCTGTTATTCCACTGCGGGACATAGGCCTCCTCTAATGAGCGCCATTGCGCCCTGTCTTCAGCTTGACGCATTCAACATTTGCCTGCAATCTTTCGAAAGTCATCTTCCCGCCTGGCTGGGGGGCGTCTTACACTACGTATGCCGAGTCGCGGTCTCCACTCAAGAACACGCTTACACGAGAAAACACCCGCATTGTCACCCTTCAGACTTGCCTGATTGAGGAGCTCTTCATAGGTAATGCTGATGCCCTCGTGCTTGGATTTGACGGCGACTCTGCCAGGGTACTTGTGTGCCGTCTCCGCGATGACGTCACCAAGTGTTGCTATCGTCAGCGGCTCCGTACCAGGGTGCAAGAGGTGGCTCGCGGATTGGACTTTGTGGATCCGCCTGTGGACAAATGGTGTATCACTATCACTACGTATACATAGTATATAACAATGTCGTTTCACGCTGTCTATCTGTCCCTATGTATGCTTAGATCTTTAAAAATACGCAAGGGATTTGATGCGATTTTTTTAATAGATAAAGTAATTCAAGAGAAGGGTTTATAAACCATTTGGCACATAGATTTCCACGCGAGCGAAACCGCAGGGCGCAGCTAGTGTTTTATTAGATAGGGTACGTGTAAAATAACACAATATGAAAAAGAATAAGTAATTAATGTTATTAGAGTAAGTAATGCGTCAGTTTGACGCATTATATAGATGGCGCTAAGGCGCTCATTAAGGGAGACCTATGTCCAGCGGTGGACTAATAAAGGCTGTTTTTTATTATTGAGATATTAATTGTTATTTAATAAAGTTCATGATGATGATGAAGTAATTAAAATAAACGAAATTCAGAAAAACGTATAACATATTTTGACCACCTAGGGCTCCAGTAAAACCAATTGCCAGTACACTAATTACCTACATACTTTACAAAAAGTATTTATACAGGACGAGAAATACATACTTCTATCTTTATAGAGCAAGAGCGCTGCGCAAAGAATTAATAATGCATAAAATGTAAAGTATAAACTAAAAATAGCTTTCCTTAGTTAATTTAAATAGAATAGATGCAAATGCTGATTAATTTAGTTAACTAGTGTCTGCCCAGGGTTTCGCGTGAGTTCTTTAAAGGTGATTTCTATATCTATAACGAACTCACGCGAGAGATATGGGAACTGATTTGTGTAATAATTATGTTTGATTCCAGGACTAGAATAACCTACGAGTATACCTATGCAAATTACAGCCCGATCCGTTCAGTATATTTGGCGAGAAGTGGTAACAAACATTCAAACCTAAGAATCACACTAATATTATAAATGCAAAAGTTTGAATGGATGGATAAACATCAAATATCACGTTTTCATGGCAATAAAATTTTATTATTATTATATAAAATAAAATAAAAAATTATTGCCAAAAAAGAATCATTACATCACGTAACATAATTAATTTGTAGTTTACATTTGGAAATAAGTCCAGTACATATTGAGATTCCAGTTCAAACTACTATGTCACCTCAGTTATCTAAACTAGACTGAAAAGTCTATAATATAGGCAGCTGTGCTCCCCCTACTATGTTACCCAAATTGTTTGAAAGATGAGGATAAAATAATTGAACGTACTATAGAAACAACGTGTGAAGCCGCGGGGAGAAACTAGTATAGTGATGAAAGCCTCCAACACGTATGAAACACATTATTATATAGGTACACAGGTAAAATGTAGTAAATAAATAAAAAATGCTGGACAGTCCACACAGCATCGTCTACCTCTAAGCTAAGCGAAGCTTGTGTAATGGGTGGGTACTAGAAAACTGGATATAATTATTACAATACATTACATAGATATTTTTATTATACCCAAGTACAGGAACAAATATTTGCAAATAGTAGATACATTTGTTCTAAGGCGGGAGCCGAACCCGCAACCCCATGCGTCGCAGGCGGACCTTAGCCCGCAGCCGCGCCGTCTACAGACTGAAATAATAGCTATGTTTAATTCGGTGAAGGTAATCGGGGTATATTGTATCTTAATCTAGCGAGTAGAAGTTCCTTATTGATGGGATGTTTGTAATCTTTGCTGTAGGGATAGTAATAAAATATCTAGATATAATTTTAGGACCATTATCAACTAAACCACTTGAGTTACGACTATGATAAGTGAAAAATACGTGTAAATAAAATTGAGATAACAATATTTTGTGTGATAATAATATTTAAGAAGACATTTCATTTGAAGCACGTAAACAAAGATTGCCAACAAAACCTAGATACGATCAGCCCAAGATCAGTGGCACAAATCGAACACACACCCATCAGGGGGCAGATACAAGCTAATGATGCTAAACTAGATAGATAGATAGATATAAAACACTTTATTATACCATACAATACAAACATAAGCAATAGAATAAAGGAAGTATAAAGGACGGCCTTATCGCTGAGAGCGATCTCATCCAGGCAATCTTAGGATGGACTGGACATGAAGGAACAATATAGACGATTGCACATTAATAAATATATAGAATAAAAAAACAAATACTTACACTATATCTGGACATAGGCTAGACATAGCTTGCCGCTTACACTACATACTATGTACGTAGTGTAATAATACCTAAAATACCTAAATATACACAGATATACACGGTTAGATATCTATCTTTGTATAAGTAAATCTGAGCTGGTGAACTAAAAAGCCTAGTTTGTCGCGATGATACGTCAACAGCACACAAACGTTACCACCACCTATTCAGTACCTACCTATAGTATGGTTAGGTAGGTATATCAACACAAACCTCAGACCATATTTGCGGGTCAACCTTGATCCACAGAGCGTTGCACTTTTACACCACATCTTGGACTCTACAGCGCAAACATCCACCCACAACGACTGTTGGTGGCAGACTGACAGATTATACTATCTCGTAGATAATTATTATTATATGTACATATATTGTTTTGACAGCGTTATCTATGGACTGCCGTATTCGTGTTTTGTTTTTATTCACTACATTATGAAGATATACATGCGAATCGAGTTGCATCTAGCAATGACAAATAAGTATATTGAAAAAATATACAAACAGGACAAATAATCATATTCCACGCTTTAAACTAGCTTATGCCAAAACCGGATTTATGTTGATGCTAGTTTATGCCCGCAGTTTTCACATCGATCCGGCCGTTATTTATTTATTTACCTATTTATTTATTTCCGGCCGTTATTTAATTATATTGCATTCAGGCAATAAACAATAAAATCAAAAATATTTATTTGCTTTTCAAAATATAAAATCATACAAATTAGGAACTAATAAAGCCAAAAACATAATAATCTCGTGAATATTTTTTTTTAAATAATTTGAAATTAAAACGTGCCGCTTAACTCATTGAAAGACTAAAACTGCTCCCAATCCAGTCCTTCGCACGTCGGACCACGGTCAAAGCATAATATTCTTTCAGTATCTGATCTTGGTGGTTGGAATCGAGGCCACACTCCCCCTCTCCTCCGGAAGCGGCATGGGGCGCACGCGACGCCCCCTTGCGACGAACCATGCAAATCCAACCTCCTGAGCCCTACGATATGATCGGGGGGGAAATGTGGAAATGCGTTCCATGTGTGGTGACCAAACAAGGTCGCGGGGTGAAGGGTCGCAGTACAACTATTAATCTATTTTCTTATGCAAATTTTCTGGACGTTTTGTGGGACAGATCGTAACGCCTTCTTGAAATCGTTTAGGTAAGTTCTAGGTGAAATATTAATTTCAGGTTATAATTTTATTGTCTTTAACTGTCTAAATCGAAAACCATTACCATTTACGACGACCGATGTGGCGCGGTGGGCGAAGGTCCGCCTGCGACGCAGGAGGTTGCAGGTTCGATTCCCGCCTCGGAACAAATGTGTGTACGATCTGCAGATATTTGTTCCGGGTGTTCTGATCGTTTTCTATGTATAATAAAAAATATCTATCTATGTCATGTATTGTATTATGTATATCAGTTATCTAGTACCCATAACACAAGCTCTGCTTAGCTTGGGGCTAGATAATGCTGTGTGGATTGTCCAGTATTATTTATTTATTATTTACAATAATTATAACTTTGGCGAAGAAGGTGTTTTTACATTCGTCAACAAAGTGTACCTATATTCATATCAATAGCAGTAATTAATTTTCTTAAGAGCTCAATCTTCATCCATGAAATGAAATGTACAATTGTGGCTGTCGCGGCACGTGGTCAGAACAAACAAACTTGTAAGAAATGTGGGTTATTTCATTATAGGAAACGATATCGGAAATTACAATGGCAGCGATGCTTCCATTAATTAAAAATTATGTAATAGGAAAATTTTACTACTTTTCCAGTCATACAGTTAGAGTTAACATAACTTGCTTGAGCAATTGAAATAACAATATCTCACGGTGAAATATGTGGCAGTTGGTTCGATAAAAAAATAGGGACCCCACGACGACAATCTCAACCAAAAAAATGGGTCAAATGCAAGGGACAAGTTGAGACATCGCCCGCAAGTTTGTTTGTAAATCCAAGCAGGCTTCAGGCTCGCGTTTATTTACTCGAATCATGCAAGAAGTCGGCTGAAGCGGAGCTACGCAACGTGCCGCAGTCATGCTCCGCCCGCCCAAGGAGTAGCACGAACCATGTGCCGCGACCGAGTAGTGCTGTACCGTGATACTGCTATGTGACTATGTCGCAAGCTGCCGGCAAGAAAGGCGGCAAGGGCCCGCCGAAGAAGAACACCAACGCCGACGATGACAAGACGCAAGCAGCTAAGGCGCCCGAGGATAAGGATGAGACCTCCTCCAACAACGGCGACAAGAAGGAGGTTAAGGAGAACAATGGCGCCGACGTCGGCACCGGCCTGGTCAAGCCGCCCAGCGCCGGGATCAACATCCGGGAAGTGGCCGGCCGGATACTGGTGCTGGCGCAGAAGGGGGAGTGGCCCGCTGTCGAGCAGACCCTCAAGGTCTTGGAGAAGCTGGTGGCGGCGGGTGGCGAGGACGCCGTCTCCGTGCCGATGGCCGGCATCCTGGATCCAGTAAGTGAGCTCTGCCGGCTGAAGGTCACCCGCGCGGGCTGGCTAGACAGCGCTGCGATGCGAGCTGGCGTGGCGCCCACCCAGCAAGCATACTTTACATGCCTAAGCAAGGTGTTTATTTTCTCGAAGCCAAAGCAACAGGGACTTAGGGAAATGAACTTTTAGTCGTTGTTGTAAGTCTTATGTTTCCTTGACGGCTTGTTCTTGCTCGGTTTGAATGCACGAAGGGAAAGTTTAAACGTTAACTTAATCGGTGTAAAGTTTTGTAACATGAAAATCGGAAGCTCGAACGGCAGCGCTTTGCTCGACAATTTCATTCCATTTATTGACGACAAAGCCTTTTTCGTACGTCGAAATCTCATATCTCTTTTGATGTTTTCAATAGAACCCTAAAAAAAATCAAAACTAGCTAAGGTCTGCAGGTAAAGTATTAGGGAGCAAAGATACTATATATGTAGAAGAGGATAGAAATAGAGAGAAAACACTTTATTATACCACACAAAACAGATAAAACAATACAGAAATAAACACTCAGAATAGAGGAAGTATAAAGGGCGGCCTTATCGCTGAGAGTGATCTCTTCCAGGCAATCTTAGGATGGAATGGATATGAAGAGATGATTCAGAAGACAAACTAAGCGTTTTCTCACGGTAAACATAAAAGACACACATACACACACGAATTATCCGACGACAGAGTAGGTACTTATGGTACTTATTACATACTCAGATATAACAGATTCCCTCTTATATAATAATTACTTGATACCGTTAAATAGTTTTTCTTGTTTTGTTCGGTGGACACCACAGATAAGACTAAAAGCCGTGATAACGATGCTTTGTTGTGATATTGACACAGGATAATGGAGTCAGAGAACTCTACACTACACGATTGACTAACAAATAGTACTTTTAGCAATCATATTATTACCAAAACAGAAGATTTCCATTACTACTCCTGTTAATCTTAATCAAGATTGGTTAACCGTTAGTGACTGTTTCAAAATTTTGTACGTACACAGTAAATATTTGCATCGACAATGCAATTATGGATGCAGCCAATATTTTCAGTCACTATTTTTATTTATTTATTTAAACCTGCAGAATTATTACTTTTACAAAACGTCAAATCATTAAGTATACCTCTATGTAAAATCGATTTGCATCGACAATGCAATTATGGATGCAGCCAATATTTTCAGTCACTATTTTTATTTATTTATTTAAACCTGCAGAATTATTACTTTTACAAAACGTCAAATCATTAAGTATACCTCTATGTAAAATCCAAAGTAACTAACTTTGATAAACATTTCATAAAATCCAATTCAATACAACATTTTTGTATCATGGATTTTTGACGGTATGGCAGGTAGTCTGGTTTAGACGCTCACGCAAAAAAAAGAGACAAAGGACCAACGATGGACCTAAGTGACGAACGTAAAGTAGAGCATGATAGAGATATCCTTAGTGAGCGTGGTGTGGGACGTGCTCTATGTTGACTAAGTTAAGACTAAAAGCCGTGAAAATTGATATTCTAGGAGTGTTATCGCCTCCATTTAATGGAGTGTCAGACGTTTTTCTGACTGTGTACCTTATAATCCGTCTTAATGTTGGACTTAATGACGTCATCACAAAAGCCATGACTCAGGCAACATGTGAATGCGCTGTAAGAGGAAGAGTACTCCTTATGAGAAACTCTAAACACATTGTGTTCGGATGACGCTATACTCCCGAACAATTGACTATCGCAAGTTTTAAAGAAACAAAATAACGGCGAATTCAAAAACAAAGAATAACGTCTAACTGGCTGAAAGATGGCAGTTGACAAAAACGTTTTACAAAGAAGGGAGGCAAGCTGTATGTTCGATATCTTGGCAACGATCGCGTGCCAACCTGCGTCTCATCTTTCCACGTTTTTACTGCTCATGGGGGAGCTTGGATCGATCATGGTACCCATGTATGATTTGTTTTGATATTTACATTGGAGCATTTCTTTGATATAATGATAATTTACGTAAACTGCATTTATTTAGCCGGCACAATCGTCGCCTATGATTTACTAAGAGATTTATTAGGTGAGAATCGAACGTGACTTTTGTATGCAGCTTTTGGAAGCACGAAAGCTAAGTGCATTAATTCTTGCAGCTGTGTTAGCTCAAGGTATGCGCAAGATATATCTATTCTAGTTTTTGGTAGCTTAGGTTAGGTCTGATAAAAATAAGTTGCGGTCTTTAACTATTTTTGAAGATGGCCTTAATTCATGTTCCTGTTTGAATGTTCTTGATTGTTATTTACACCATTCAAGAAATTCTATTTTTGGCGGGGCTACCATAGTGGTTCGCGCGTGCTTAACTCTACGTAAGGTTAGCGACGTAAGTTACTTTGACTCAAGTCTAGGCATGGTACAAAAACTTTTAAGGGTAAAACAGCATAAGCAGTGAAACTTTCATAACACTTGTGTGCCTCATCGTACACAATAAGTAGGTAGCTTGAAGAAATAAATCTTTAGCAGCCCCCAGGTGGCGTGAGCCAAGTGTGTCAGACGGTCATACCTACAACTGTTATGGTCGATTTGATGTATTTCCCAGTCTTGTAAACGTCTGTAGGGCTCAGAAATTAGCCCTAACCTGTTAATTTATAATTTTAGCCGTTATATTTTTACAGCTTTATTATTACAAGTCCATGTTTATAGGATCTCTAAAAGTAATGTAAAAGTTTAAAGCTTGAAGATTTTAAAAGTAGGTAGGTAGGGAAACAAAAACTCAAAGGCTTACGTGAGATATTATTAATAAGCCAATAGACATAATGTCAATGTCACACGATGTCAAATTCAAAAAGAAAACTGTAGCAATATCAGAACGAAAGCCAATTCCAAATCGGCACCCATCCTCGCGCAAACTGTCCGATGCTTATCTGACAGACAATAGACCACTGGAAAGCTGGCCATGACTGCCACAGAATTAGCCTCCATTTCCGGCCGGGGCTCCAACGGCCTACATAATTTCGGGTTCCAATCGAATATGAGCCGCGAACTGACCGTTTCTGTGTCAAGGGTAGAGGCAAGGAGTTTTGCGTGCTCGGCTGGTTGTTACTCGGTAATCGATGGGAGATTTTCGACCTTGGCTTTACGGCACCATCCTTGAGAATTGCTGACCTGTCTAATATTCTGAGGGCCAGTGGTCAGTGCTGACAAAAAACAAGTTTGCGAAAGAAATGTCTACCAAAACATATATTCAGAATACTCTTCGAATTCGATCAGTTCATCCCAGAGTCAATTTCATATAATTTGCTGCGGAAATAAGGAACAAGCATATGTTTTTCATAACATACAAATGTGTACTTACATAAATACAAAAGTCAATACGTGTAATTGACTGAATACAAAACAAACCTACAAATTATTACATCACTATCCCAACGATATCAGTATACCTCTAGACTTCCAGGAAAGGAGAAAAAAAGCTACCAAATAATGTTTTAACAAACACGCCGCAATAAAACTGCAAGTTTTCGCCGGCGAGCTAGACGATAGGAGTGTAGATATAAATCCAAGACACCGCTTGGCATGCTAATTATGCAGGGGGGTCCCGACGTACCTTAGCCGGTACTCGGGGTAACATTTTTTTCCACCTATCCATTTACATTAAAAATATTTATTAAGAAGTGTTAGTAAACGTTTTTTGTTCCGCATGAAAGTGTGAGCCAGAAAAAATGTGGGAGTGACAGTTTTGTGTTTTTTTCTGAACTAACTTTAGATCCAGATCTATTAGATCTTTCATCAACTTTGATCTCTCATTTAGTCTATTCCCTATGTACCTATGGTTACTCCATTGTTGTCTATAATTTACTCAAAGTTCATTAAATGATTTAAAGCTAAATATAATAATAATTTATATGAAGCATTCGTTACAAAAAGTAGTCAAGTGACCTAAAACGGCCAAGTCACATAATTGCACCTTTAGTTATTATTTCATGAATATGTATTCCACAAACGGGAAACTCAGTAAGTTATGTTGTTTTTCTAACTGCTAAAGTTGCTAAGGTATTCAGCAAAATCGCCTTAAATTATTTAGATATTTGCCGTGTGTAATAATTCGAGCTGCAGGGAAAATTTTAAGTGTTTTGTATATTATTCTGATTTATTACTGCCGGCATAATGGTGGTATCTTGGCAAAGATGTGGAATGTTGTGATTAATTTACTTGGGTACATACATTACACAGTCTATCAAATACTTATAAATAGTATGTGCCCTCTAAAACCCTACAAAGTGTGGATTTGGTTTGAGTAAATAACACATACCAGTTGGTCATGGGACAGGTACTTCTATCTACTCTACCCACATATACTTTCCTTGCTAGAAAAATCCCAATAACGCAGAGCACTAGCAGCCCGGAGTTTTGGCGTTGTTACACCCCCGTACCTCGAAAATAAATAACTATCAGTACAAATACAATGTGCATTATAGTATGTCCTGTGCACCTTTTATGTTAACCATGATCATATTAAAAGCTTTATTGTTTCACCAAGCCACTTGGTGCATCGTCTTAGCATTGTTCATTGCACATTAATCAATTTCATGAACTGACAAGTCTTAAGGCTGTTTTTTTGTGTTGATCCTATGATAACTTGCATGGTTGGCATTTTGCCAAGAATGGCTTGTAAAATGCAGTTTTTACGGCACATTTTACTAGTCTGATGGTGCAAGGCACGTCAATTTTTACTTATGTTGGTACGTACCTATTATGTGTGCATCACTAAATAACATAACTACCTATACTACCTACTCTGTTTCTAATATTTCTGCTATAAAGTACGTAAAAAGCAAATCTTATGTCGATCTAAAAATGTTAATTTTGTTTCACGATTTCTTTTAATGCTCTGAAATTATGATTTTTGGACTGGCCCCTATGGCAGTGTACACTACTTAACTTATGACCCAGCCAATTCTCATTAGGGATGACGAATAGTGAATCAGCCTTTTTACATAAAATCAAATGTACTTACCTACCCTCTTTATGTGTTGTTATACAAACTACGCTTGAACAGAGTCAAGGACTACACAAGGGCGGTCAACCCTTACTATTATTTAAGTAACTGCTAAAACTCTTTATTAACGAAGAAAGTTACAATAAAATAAAAGAAACAAAGTAGAACTAGTATTTACAATAAAACTATTTAGCTAAAGTACATTAATTTAATAAAGTAATAGCAAAAGTTAGTAAAATGTGTAAATGACTCTAAATCTCATCAGTAAAAAATCAAAGCAAATTTAATTTTAAACTTTTGCGTAGGCGAAAATCTAACACAAACGATAATAATGTATTTATAATGTTTTAAGCTTTCGCGATAGGTTAACATTATTAAAGCTTATTAGAGTTTATGGAAATAAAACAAAAGGTACGCAAAAAATACCCGATAAATAATCTCTTATATGATAATAAAGTAAACTTTATTCCGAATCCACACGAAAAAAGATGTCGTTGATGTCTTTTGTATGGGGTAAGTGGCTGTCTGTGACTGAGTGATGGGCGGGAAACACATCGATCCGCACATCAACTATGTTAAGGTATGCGAGCCTCGAGCTTTGAGCTTGCTCTGTCATGATATAAAATTATAAATGCTAACGTCTTTGAGTTTTTTCACTAAAAGTACCGGCAATTTTAAGTTACCTACCTGGATATAGTTATAGATAACTAAGTGCTATGCTTGATTTATCGCAATAACCGTGAATGTTTCAAAAGTATTGACGTAACAAAAAAGTTGTATTCCAATATGCGTAGAGTTCTTTCATCATCATCATCATCATCATCATCATCATCAGCCTATAGCAGTCCACTGCTGGACATAGGCCTCCCCCAATGAGCGCCATAGCGCCCTGTCTTCAGCTTGCCGCATCCAGCATCTACCTGCAGTCTTTCGCAGGTCGTCATCCCACCTGGTCGGAGGGCGTCCTACACTACGTTTACCGAGTCGTGGTCTCCACTCAAGAATACGTTTGCCCCATCGGCCGTCGGTTCTTCGCGAGATATGGCCGGCCCACTGCCACTTCAGCTTGCTAATTCTTTGAGCTATGTCGATAACCTTGGTTCTCTGTCGGAGTTCTTTAATTCTACGTAAATTATACAGATTAGAATATTCAAATAATCGCGTTTTAAATATGTACTCAATATCTTTTATTATATACCTAACCGAGTCCATCGAAACAAGTTCAGGTGAAATGTATTCCCCTATCCGTTTGTTACTCCTCGTACGAGTGGAAGGAAATTAATTTGTTGCAGATCATTATTTATCAAAAACAAGGGTTTTACGAAGGTATCTTATTTAGACGACCGATGTGGCGCGGTGGGCGAAGGTCCGCCTGCGACGCAGGAGGTTGCGGGTTCGATTCCCGCCTCGGAACAATTGTGTGTACGATCAGCAGATATTTGTTCCGGGTGTTCTGGTCGTTTTCTATGTATAATAAAAAATATCTATCTATGAAATATATAGTATTATGTATATCAGTTATCTAGTACCCATAACACAAGCTCTGCTTACCATGGGGCTAGATAATGCTGTGTAAATTGTCCAGCATTATTTACTTATTTATTTATCATTTTTATAAAGGATGGTAATTTTGCGAACATACATACATACATAATAAGTACTAGCGGCTCGGCCCGACTTCGCCCGGGTGGACATTTGTTTCATAAACATTTTGCGATGTTCGCGATGGTCCGGAGATTACCTTACAAAGAATTAACCTTACAAACTTTACCTCTTTATAATATTAGTATAGATTAAAATGTCGATTCATTTGAGAACAGCTTGATAAACATAGTTAATCATTTTCGAATATGTTATTCGCCTTTTTCATTTAAATCTCTATAGGTTTTATAGAAAGTGCTGCCTAAAATAATCGTGATGCAATTTATTTTAGGTTTATTCGGTCAATAGGAGTCCTTCATTCAGCCGAAAAGCTCACGCGAACCGTGACCTTCATACAAACTACTTACTAACCATTGGGTACAGTCACCATGTAAAAACTAATACATTTACAATAGCAAAAGGTGTACAATAATTGTAGAATGTTTAAAAATATGACGTAACGGGTAACAACAATAATTTTGTAAAACACTCAGGACAGCATATACATATGTATTTATGTACATATATGTATATTTATTTAAAAGTTCATAAATACGCGAAATGACACTAGTTATTTTTTATGATGTTGTACCGTCCATCAATGGGCGGAATAAAACTAGACGATAAAATTAACACAAGCTGTACTTAGATCAGGGCTAGATAATGTTGTGTGAAAGTTCAGCATTATTTATTACTTAGCCAGTTTTTAAAAACGTAGGTAAATACGTTTCACCGTTGAAATTCACCGCGTTCAATCGCAGAAGTCAGTGTAGCGCTTTAAACGAGTTCTACGAATTTCATCGACGAAAAATTGATCTGATTCAAGCGTTGTCATTGTCACAATAGGTAATAATAATATAACTGTTATTTGAACCCGATCAAGCTCAACTTAGCTTTGTTGATCTTGGTTTTGGCAGTAAATGTTAAAATTGGACCCTGGTAGGACGTCGACGGTCATAGTAATTAATGTTAAGTCATACGCGGTCTGCGTATGACTTAGCAATAGACTTTTGTCTATTGCTTTTTAAGAGCCACAGTCAAATTCTTCATTTTTCATCCTCACCTCATCTCAATAGCTTTTATTGGTCCACTGCTGGACGCAGGCCTCCCCCTAATAAGCGCTCGCTGTATTGGTTCTTATCTCATGGAGAGTTATGGGTATTAGATTACTGATATACATCATAAAATACATAACATAAGTAGATATTTTTACTATACCTACATAGAAAACACCCTGAAGATCTGCAGATCGTACAAACATTGACCCCGAGGCGGGAATAGAACCCGCAACTTCCTGCGTGGCGGACTTTTTTCCACCGCGCCACAGAATGGAAAAGTAGGTATAACGTATAACGAATATAAAAAGTATGGCGTTCCAGAAATCCAACTACAATAAAGTGAACGGTCTCTAGTCGCACCGGACATGACTTGCTTGCATGCAACAATCGACACATTTGATGAGTATTAATGTAGTAGCTTTTAATCGACTAAAAGCCTTCGCCGGATATTGCGAAAATTCAGTGCAATAGGAAATTACAAAGTTATTATAAATATCGTGGGCATATAGGAAGTTTAAGGTTTTGTTATATATAAGTTCGTAAGTCCTCGCACTCTGTGTAATCTCTAAGATATTAAATAATATCCCAAAAATTTCCGATTTCGGCGGGACTTGAACCCGCGAACTTCCGCTAAGTATAGAGACGCTCTAACCTAGCCAACTAAGCTAACTAGCGGAAGTCACGGTTCAAATCTATGTTTAATTATTAAGGAATCTATCTACAGACGACCTCAGTGGCGTCATGGGCGTAGGTCCGCCTGCGACGCAGGAGTTTGCGGGTTTATTGCCTCCGCGGGACAAATGTTTGTAGTTACGTGCAAGCTCTATTTTTAGGGTTAAATGATGCAGTGTCCACCATTATTAGATTGAATTGTCCACCATTATTAGAAAAAAAACTTTTACACAATTATTTTATGCAACTGAAAACGACAGTTGAAAAAAATATTACCTACCATGAATAGACCATGAAATAGAATATTTTGTGTAGTTGCATAAACTGAAAACGACAGTTTAAAAAAAAACCTGTACCTTATTACTTACGTAGGTAGGTACCTGTATGAAAGGTACGGGTATTTACTATACAAGTCTTGACTTACCAATATTTGAAGACGGTGCTTTTCACGACATTTTTTATTTGGGTAAACCATCCCTCCCTTAACCTACCTCATCCCCCTGGAATGACACCCATAGTTATTATCAAATCACAATAACGTCATTTTATCTATAAAAATTACGATAAATAAATATTCATAGGTAAATAAAAATTGTGTCAATTGAATAACTCGACGGTAAATCATGACCATTGTATATAAATTTAGTTGTAGAATATTGTTTCGGTTTCATATACCAACAAAACAAATGCAAATATGGTCCAATATAATGACTGTAATAAACTTTGCCCCTAATCACCGTCATTACCACTCCAAGCCCAGTGCATAACAATCTAAATGTGAGGTGCGCCAAATTCTAAAAGTGAAATATACTTCGAATATTCAAAATACCACACTCTACCTAATCGAATCAAATGGTACCTATAAGTAATAACTAGCATGATCCAAAAATATTATCATACCCTGATTTCAGGTGAACTTTAACCTAACTGAAATTATTGAGAATGTAAAATTTTAAATATTTTTTTTTTAATATTTAAAAAAACATACTTTTATTATCATCTAGGACCAAAGAGCTTGCGAAGACAAATGCAAGGTACCCAAACTCGACGGGGTTATGTCGTTTCGTTTAGGAGATCCAATGGGGACCTTCAGTCTCAACTATCAGGCGAGCACGATAGTACCCACGGATGGTACTATGACATAGTACCATCCGTGGGTACTATCGTGCTCATAGTAACTATGTCATTGCATTGTCACCAAAGTTACATACGTAACTCGTCTAAAATTCGTTTGCATGATTTGTCGAACAGGGCAATTAGCTAGAAAAATTGCAAATAGCGTACGTTAGAGAAAATGTCTTGAAACGGAACTATTTTTTTTTTGTTTATGGTAACATTCTCAAAATAATGACGTTTCATGTAAAAAAAGATTACAAATTCACAATTTTTATAATTTGGAACAGATAAACGGTGATTTAAATACGCAAAATGAAAATATTAAATAAAACTGTTAGAAGTGCTGCCAGGAAGGTTATATATATGTAATATATGGTAATATATGGTTATATATAAGGCATACAGGCGATGTTTGGTGGAATTTGAGGCCAAAACGATTCCTTCGGATCTCAACGATTCTCTCGACGACGTTTGTTTTGTAATTTTTAATTAAATAGATCAAACGTTGCGTACGTGGGTCTAA
Organism: Eupithecia abbreviata; assembly: GCA_943735965.1. Lineage (NCBI taxonomy): Eukaryota > Metazoa > Arthropoda > Insecta > Lepidoptera > Geometridae > Eupithecia > Eupithecia abbreviata. Next base: position 6,133,125 of record OX030982.1, on the reverse strand, counting down.
AGCAGGATTTAATTAATATCCTACGGAATAAGTAAATAAATTAACAATAAATATCGGGCAGTTAGGTAATGTTTTCGTTTGTTCTGTACTTAGGCATGGCGCGCTTAGATTTATTGATGCTTGAGCCAGTCTGCAAACATAGAATAAATAACAAAGTAAATTATTTTCTCAAATAAAATTAGATACTTACACGAAAATGATTATCAAACTTTGAAGAAATTATTTCTATAGGTTTCATTTAAATATGAAATGTGAATTCAATATGATTTTTTAAAGGTACCGACTTTACGAAACTTACTGCCAGTAGTAAAACAGGATTTAAACTTTGATAGTAACCAAGAGCATTTGCGAAAGGTACTTGTAGCCCTAGCGTAGAGTTTAAATACAAAAATGTCGGTTAGAAAGCACTGTATTAATGGAAGGACCATACATTGCCGCAAAACGGGCAAGTTACCTAAATATAGTAACCCAAATTAAAAATTACCTGAAGAACTCAGAAGCTAGCTTAGTGCGCTAGCGGGTTGCCATAATTATGAACCTACAGTGGCGCCCCCATTATTTTCTACTCTTTTTAGCCAAGCTGTAGTGTCTTCATGCAAACATAACATTGACACTTCCTTTCTAAAACAAAATAGTTTTGATGAAATAGGTTTGTTGTAAAATGTTTATTCCTCAATGGTCATGTAACATATTTAACACTAGCTGTAAAAAAAATTCAACGCCAAATTCATTCGGTCGCACTGCCTACCGTAGTTATTGTATTATCTTTGCTGCCTACAGCGGTGCGTCTAGGCGAATTCTTTCATGAAAAGCACTTTAACGAGGCTCTTTGCATGCTTCGTCTGTCATATTTTTTCCCGCGTTCTTCGTGCTCTAGCTCAATCAGCGTTTTAGAAAAAAATATTCGTATAACACTTTTCTTGTAGATTATTATTCTGATATTTGTCACTTTGGTAGTAAAAGTAAGAAGCTATAAGAACTTAACTAGGTTGAGTTTTCCTATTTTTTTCTGTTTTGATAATTCAATTAAAACAGACGGCTGGGCGGCAGCGTAGGCGCACGGATAGGCGTTTTGTCTTGTCTTGAGATTAACCTAATTGAATTTACAGAAATATATTGAACTTACGTATCTCTATGTTGTATCTGGGATAAAAAGTGTGCTATGCATGTATTTTCCTTCTACTCATAATGCCGCTTGTTCCAGGTAACAGGGATGACGCCTCTGATGTACGCTGTGAAGGACAACCGGACGTCGTTTGTGGAGCGACTCATCGAGCTCGGCTCCGACGTGGGCGCTAGGAACAATGTGAGTCACAGTAAGCTCATTACTACTTTTTGGGCCTCTCAGTACCTATTACTCATAGATAACGCACTTACCCCCGAAAAACGCAACTCAGATGTAAGCCCGTCTAAAACAACGATTTTCTGGAAGATTTTCATTGAAAACTGTCAAAAAATTGCTACTTGAGACGAGCTTAAATCTGAGTTGCGTTTGAGTACTTGGGCGTTAGACAGTCATGTCTCCAAAGATCTTTGGTGTATAGAGTAAAGCGGAGGGAAAAGACAAGGAAGACCACTTACCCAATATGTGCCCAACTTTAAGATGGGAATAATTACTATTCAGAAGAAGGAGAAATACCAGGTAGGTACGAGTAAATAACGCCTATAAACGAATAAGTCATAATAATAATAAATTATCGTGGACAATCCAGGCAGCATCATCTAACCCCAGCCTCAAGTGAGTGAGTGGATTTTTTCAGCTGGCGTGGTGCAAATTCAAAATCGGCACCACAAGGTAGTCGAATTCATGGTTTGTTTATTTTCGAACAACCCTGTGCGATGCATCATGCATAAATCAAAACTATTAGTTATATTATAAAATAAAGAATAACAAAAGGCATGCACTGCACATATCAAGAGATCTTGTTTTATGCGATGAAGGTGCATTGTTTGACATAGCGTGCAAAACCAGACATAAATCATTCGATCCTATAACAGAATACGGTATTGCAAAGCCATTTTCAATAGAAACATATTCAACCATTCTCCATTATCCATAGTAATACATGGAAATACCTACGTATGTGCTTATAGGAAAGGGAAGGTAGTTTAAGGGCCGTATTATGAAAGCTTGCTTTCATCACTGCTCACCTATGTATGTTCGGATGACGTTTTGCCATAGAAAAGTACTCAAGTATAGATAAATGACAGAGCAAGCTTTAATAATACGGGCCTAAGTATTAGGTACGTACACTTACTCAATCTAGAGTGCATATCTACCCTACCGAGAAGGGGCGATTACGAATCAGAAGCAAAGTTCTTAAGCTTCACAATAATTATTAGCTTTACAACATTTTTAAAACATTTAGCTTGAACTCCGAAAGCTTCCTGACTTCGGGCTGCTAGTGTGCATTTTTCTTGCTAGAAAAATCTCGATAACACAAATGCACGACCCAGGGTTTGAACCCAGGACCTCATTATCAGCGGTTGAACGTGCAACCGGTAGACCAACGAGGCGGTCATCATATCAGCCCACAAACGTCCGTTAATCCTATAGGCCTCCCCCAGACTAAGTCACGAATAGTGATACGCCTCTATCTATCGACTCACTTCGTAACAATAACGTCGGTCCATCACTCCTTGGAAGTAAGATTTAACAATCTCAAGGAAAGCTCACGACATCCCAGTTTCCTTATCCTCGTACGCAAAGGGTTACCTTATTCTCAAAACCGATAATACACAAGACAAAAGTAAACAACTTACAATCAATATTCAAAACCTAAGTCTATCCTAAGATACTTATCTTGTTTTATACATACTGTGTTGAGAATGTGCACCGTGGAATTGTCTATGTATATCTTTTGTCGTACTTTCCTTCTATGAGAAAGAAACGCGATCATTTCAAAATATAGTAGTGACCTACTCACAATGTGACCACAAAGTGTAGGTAGGTACTTGATGACTCAAGTACACGAAGCGGCTAGCCACGACACAGATGGGATGGCCGATAGCTGGCCTCACCTGCGATTTATGCTCATAGGCGAATAATGGGTTACGAGTAGGTACACCAATTTTAGAACGCAAGCCAGGAAATGACCAACTCGGATTATGAGAATGAGGGAATATAGAGTGCACCTGTGTTTGGCCAAACACTGTTGCAATATTTGATTGTTTTGAAAAGACTAAGAACCGACTTTGTATCCCTTACTTTTGAAACAAAGGGAATCGAAGTCGGTTCGTGACATTCTCTGTTCATTTTTATCATCACAGTTTTTAAAGTTTAGCTGGATATATGGATATATGGATACTAATCCCTCGATAATATTTTTATTATAGGACCACACAGTACCTTCTCCTTTTTTCGAAGTCGGTTAAAAACTGCGACATTAAACAAAGCGCAAGATTGAATCATCGCGTCAATCGACGTCCTAAAGACCGTAACATTAGTTTTAAAAATTGGCAACTCTGCGACCATTCTTCAAACACGCAACATTGAAATTATGCGCGCTATTTTACCGAAACCATAAATCTAATAAATATAGGATGTGGCATTGCTATCAACAGATCGCACAAAACCTTAACTAAACCACAACTATTCTAACTAAAAAACATTTTATTCGCCGGAGCTCAAGGCACACTTAGTTATGTCAATTAACATTTGGCTTACAATGAAAATATCTACATTAGGAACAACCGGTTACATGTGCTAAATAATATTCAAAGCCATGAGTTTGACAGCGCTCAAATCTAGTCTAAGATATGTAGGGGGGTAAGGGGGACTCCAACATCTCGTCTCCCAAGCCAACCTACCTGCACGTGGTACACCGCGCTAGATAACGAACTAGACTCTGGTGAAAATATCAAACCATCTTCATGGTTTAATAACTCATTGATTTTGTAATTATTTTCCATTACTTGACACTGGCAGAAAAGTTATTATTATTATTCTCTCATTTACCATGATCTCGGGCCATAAAGTGACCCGGTCCTTTGGAAGGCTTGCGTGGGGCCGAAGCCAACAGCACAGAGGCCCTTTGAGAAGTTAATCTAAAGGCGATGGCTACACATAGCGGGTATCATCCTCGGGTGCACAATATGATACACCCACTGGGACTGGGTAATTGGGTTATAGGGGAGATTGCGGACGTCTGCCAAAAATAAGTCAATCATATTGTTAAGAAGAGTGGCAGACGGTGGCTTGCCGAATGCTGGATGGGTTATTATTATTATTATTATAATGCTGGACAATCCACACAGCACTATCTAGCCCCACGGTAAGCAGAGCTTGTGTTATGGGTACTAGATAACTGATATACATAATACAATACATTACATAGATAGATATTTTTTATAAGTGTCCAAACAGACACAGTTGCCATGAACAAAGAATCATCAGGTAGCTTAATTTTTAGTGCTTGTAATTAGTTAGTCATTGACCACAGAACAATAATATCCTAACGGATTGACACCATTGTTATACTCGTAATTTGACCTACAATAAATAAATAAATAATTATGGACAATCCACACAGCAATATCTAGCCCCAAGCTAAGCAGAGCTCGTGTTATGGGTACTAGATGAACACCCGGGAAAATATTTTCACAATCGAACCCACAATCTCCAGCGTCCCAGGCGTACTTTCGCCCGCGACACATCGGTCGTCTTGACTTATGTATGTTGTTGTTTTTGTAAACAGAATAAACGTGATTCTGATTCTGAATCCCGCACTGCTACGAGACTATATACATATATGTCATCATCATCATCATCATCATCAGCCTATAGCAGTCCACTGCTGGACATCCCAATGATCGCCATAGCGCCCTGTCTTCAGCTTGCCGCATCCAGCATCTACCTGCATCTACATATGTGATGTAGGTACTATAAATATCGTACAATACTATAGATATCCGAATAATTTTGTCTAGGTTAGCAGAAAAATATAATAAGTCTACATTTTACGGTTCATGAGAATAATACAATAATATTATACATCAGAATATTGTTTATAATGTTTTCTAAAAATATTTTTGCTTTTCCATTTGGGTCTTTTATTATCATAAGGATTTTTCATCATCATTCAAGCTGAATAATGATTTGTGCAAAAATCAATTTTTGTAGGACATCGTGCCACCTGACTTGTATTATTATTGTGCTTCGCTAATCACTGTAGAAAGTGAGTTTTTTGTGTCAAGTGAAGAAAGCTATAATTTTCAAACAGCCAAGGGTTCGCAAACTGGCGTGCGCGATATTTTTTAATTGACAAACACTTACTTGCATAATTGCTACTTTCACTCAATCGTTTATTATAAATCTCCAGCCAGCAAAAACTTACATAATCCTTCCCTGCTGTTTTTATGATAAGTCCATACATTTTATTCGCATAGTACACTCAGCATCATTCTTTAATTCATTGGCTTTTTGACATCTACGAAAGACGATATGAGTCTGGGGCTATAAGATAGCCGAGCACGTGTGTAATGTGGCTGAAATCACCTATTCGGGAGTCTAGGAAGCAGAACTAATAACAATTTAAGTAGTAGTTTGTACACTCAGCATCATAATTGATGAAAAAGGTTTGGTGATCATTTTTAAGTGAAAAAATAAAATATGAGCAGTGGAAAAAAGTTATTTCTTTTTTTAAAAGCTGTATTGTTTTTTAATAGTTGAACATTAAGAAATTATTGCTTTTTAATTGTGTTTGCTGCCAAAGGGCAATATAAAGAGCATGAATAGAGCAGTAATTTCTTGCATAGGTAGAGTAATGAACGTTGCCAGTAATAATGTCTGAGAAGGTAGGAAGGCACGCGACCCGTCAGGCAAACATGTATGGCCAGGTACGTATTTAGGGCGATTCCAAATCATAATGTCATCATGTCATCATGATCCAAGATTCAATCACGTCATCAGTTGAAAACATTATATCATACTAATACATTCAAAAGTATTGATGAATGTTGGTGACCTGCTCACGGCAAATTTTTTTATCGCATCAGGACTGAACTTTTGCATAGATGTTGTTCTAGATCTGACTTATAGATTACTTTTGATCCCGAAAAGGCGCGTGAAGCCGCGGATATTATTTAATATATTCACCGTTTAAAATAAATATAGATTGACATTGAAAAAAAAAAAATGTTTATCTATATTTTTGGTTATCTGCAGTGGCAGTTCGGAACATTTCTAATCAAGAAATGTCAAATCTCAACCGATATGCAAAACCAGAATAGTTGAATTGAATGTTGGTAGTGATATCTCATATCTTCTTCGGGACAGTTTAATGTAGGAACCAGACTAGGTGGCGCTGGTCACAGATCTGTTCATCCAGGGAAAATAACACAATGCCTATGTCTACTTGCACCTAGTCCTGTCCGCCTAGGGTGTTGATCTTACAAGGGAAGAAGCTAGCCAGAGAAGCTATGGCTAAGTTATCAGTTTTTCTATAATATATTCTAAACGACAAAAAGCCAAAGTTAAAAGCTATTAATCAATATAATTATGTCAAAAGCGGGAGAGTCATTGTGGTATCCGGGTAAGAAACCACCTAAGAAAACCCTTGCCACGACTCTGTATGGACATTATTAAAAGACTATTTTTAAGCTCTTAAAGGCATGCGAACAGATTAAGTATAGGGGAATTGTTTATTCCACTTTATTCTCTGTAGGCTAGAAAATCTAGCCTAGAGCATAATTTAGGTGAGCACTTAAGCTCTAAGTAATCGTTAGGTAGCTGTACTTTTATGTGCCTGTACCATATTAATGAGTAGGTAAAGCACTGGGCTATAATTATATCTTACACGTGGCTATAAAAGCATTCAAGTCATATGCAAGTGTATGTCACTCATTTCTTACAAGTTACATTACACCCATGAGCAAAATAATAAGGACCAACCAAAAACTGCCCTTTAATAAAACTGATTATAATTATTTTTAATACAGGGGGTTCTCAGATTTGCCTGATTTTTGTCGGATTGACTTGGTTCACGTGATAACTTTTAATATTTTCATCCTAAATAATATATATATACCTTATAGGTATATCAATATCAAAAATTCTTTCTTTAGGCTTATTTTATTTACTACTTGTCTAAGGGCTTATTTATAAGCACTTAGACTGCATTCCGACTTTCAGCGAGCTAGAATGTACCCTAGGTATGCCCGTCCGTTTATACGTTAGATGGTAACAGCCAGACCGAAACACTTTCGCTATTATAATATTAAATTTGATTCATACAATGGCGTTCAATTCTCCTTTGTCTTTTCCTGTTTCCTGTTCCTGTTAATAACATTCATTGTCCAGAATTATTTATTTATTTATAATTGAGATTTATTGGCAGTCTGGCATCAAAATTCATAGATAATGGACGTGGAGGAGGCAAATTTCGTGGATCAACTGAAACAGTTATTTTCCTTTTTTAAAAACACAGTGTTTCAAAGTTCTGTTTATTTTCAGGACAACTACAATGTACTCCACATATCGGCGATGTACTCGAGAGAGGACATTGTGAAACTGCTGCTGTCCAAAAGAGGAGTTGACCCTTTTGCTACTGGAGGGGTGAGAATATTCCTAGTTTACAAAAAACTAAGCAACAAATATTATGAACCACTGTTGGGCTCTGCAATCTCGTTGTTTATGACGTCGTCCTGCCTTTCTTAAATTCACATAATTCTTTCATCTAAAGGTAGCCTGGAAGAGATCGCTTCTAAGCAATAAGGCCGCCCATTGATCTTGTCGCAGGTAATGTACGAGTATTTTTGTAATGATCTGGTTTACAAGAAAAGAAGTGGCCCTTTATCATCGTTTAGGGTACGTAGGGCTACATATTCTAACTGTACGTATATGTTAATTTTTAACTTTTTTCTGTACATAGTTTTCTATTTAAAGTGCAATAAAGAATTTTCTATCTATCTAACTATCTATATGTGTATACAAAATGTAGTACTTCTACGAAATGTAGCACCTCTACGGTATGTATCATATCTACGAAATGTAGCGCTCTACGAAATGTAGCACCTCTACGAAATGAACCTCGTAATCTCACCAGACGACGGATGATCAATCTCTCTTCATTATTGGCCTGATGAGGCCAAGATTATAAACCTCATCAGTACTATTATTATTTTGTGAGCGTAGGTCTAATGGAGGATACTATATATTTTTACTCCAAGACCAAACATACAAGTTAGTATGTTATGTATATCTACTGTAATTTCATATGTTTCGCAGAGTCGGCAACAGACAGCGGTCCACGTGGTGGCCAGCAGACAAACGGGGACTGCCACCAGTATCCTGAGGGCACTCTTGGCTGCTGCAGGGAAGGACATAAGATTACGAACTGATGGGGTACGTAAAGGCTTTCTTGCCGTGTTGAAAGTAAGCAAGAAATTCGACTGAGATGAATGGAATTTTTTAGAATCTTGCTTTCTTTAAGAGTAAAGATGTATGTCAACATGTTTGAACAGTGCCCTGAGACGTGATCGTGACATCTTATTTTTGTATGGGATTTGCGTAGTTTCTTTTAAGCACGATAGAGGCGCTGCATCAAACCCTATAGAAAAAGGAGACGTCACAATCACGTATCGATTATTAACCGGACTCAGGGCTGCGATCTCTAAAGGTTTGAAACAGATCAAGGTGAAATGAAATTTAGCGTACACATAGAATACAATATGCTACTTTTATGCGGAAGTAGCGTATGGGACGCGAAAGCTTAAGACAGAGGAGGCTGACAAAAGTGACAGGGACATCAAATGTGTGATCCGGGCTCTAATTCTGATAACAGGAAAACAAAGATTCTTCCCCTTGCATATGGACAGCTTAGGTACAGGTTCTCCATGTGGACAGCGCAGCGACTGATTCTAAAGGTACTGACCAGTAATAGTAGGCGTAAAGTACCTTTCGCAGCGAGCTTAATACGTTACGCCGCCGTGTGCTGATAATTCGATTCGTTGATCGTCGCGAGCTCCGTTACCCGTACTGACTGACGAACGCTCCCAGGGCGTTAGGGCGTATTAATTCAAATAGTATCCGTATTTTTCATCCGTGATGGCATATTTTGTTTTAGGAGCGGGTTCAGACATCCGACAGTATTCCAGATCCAGTAAAAACGGATCCGTTGTGTGAATGCACTATAACACGTTACTTACATTACGCCCCGTAACACCGAAGAAAAGGTTTGAGTAGCGCCATCTGTATTTAACGCTGAAAACTTAATCGTGAAGCGCTTTACAAGAACGGTTACGGAGCTAAACTTTACTTATGGAACTAAACACAATAAAAAGACTTACTTTTCACATTCAAATGGTTGCAGAGGTATTTAGTATTACCAAAATAGCTAGCCTATTTCGTTAATACTAAATACGTCTAAACCAATGCCATCGATGCATAACTAAGAAAATCATCATTTATTATAGTGAGACACTGCATTTAGTTAAATTATTTATGCAAATTTTGCATGTTTATCAGAAATAAACATGCAAACTTTGCTGATCTAGATCTACGTACAAATAGCCTTATGAATACCTCAATATCTATATCTCAATTCACATTTTCGAAAATGCAATGTCGTGCCAACGCGGACCAGGGTCAATAACATCTAGCCCAGAGGTTAGGCTTTAGACGCACTTACGGCATGCTATCTATCTACTTTTTATTTACTTACCGCATGTAGTTATGCGAAATTTGAAATTGAAAATCAAACGTCAGCGTTCTACGAAAACACAAAGAAAGGAAAAAATATACAAATAATCAAATGAAGCCAAAAAAAAAAACATTAAGAAGCGGGAAAAAAAAAAATATTCCCACTAAACCCAAGGACCGAGGGGTCGTCACCCCTCGAGTTGACGCCGGGGTAATGAGGCTAAGCCTCGAGGCCCCTCTCTGAGCCCCCACCAGGGCCGGAAAGAAATTTATTGATTCTACGGTAAATCATAAAATAGCGCATTAAATAGTAAGCTTTATTGTATATGGTTATAGAGGTTTGATTGGATAGTCGTGGATGCAAGCTCGCGTGCAGCCACTGTCTCCTGGCACCACCATCCGCCGCCCGCGATTCAGGAACTACCATCCCCCTAAAATACAAACTGTAAACAAAGCCCGCAGTTCACACTGAACATTGAAAGAATTCCATGCGGGTTAACTCATTAAACTTTGTTTAGGGGTGAGTCACCAAACGATGACGCCACGTGCGTTAATCTGTCTTTCCCTAATTATTATAAAACTTTGTCATTTCCTGAGAAACAAAACCTCGCCTGACGTTTTAAGGGCATTTCGATGGTGGCACGAGCCACCCCATACGAATAGAAACTAGCTAATTATACGCGAGCTTTAGTCGCCGAGTAAAATGTCACCGCAAATTTACAATGCAAATCACACCGTTGAATATTAGTTATAGTTATAGCGTCAGCGCTGAAATTCAAAATTACTAATTTTAATACTGAAAGTCTCAGTCGGTCCTTCGGCGCGCCTAGAGGAAGGCGCCGCGCCGTAACCATGCCCGCCCGCGGATTCGTGTCTATAAATTTATAACGATGGAGGATCAAGTACGTATTGAAATCTTCCACTACGACGATCTAGACTTTAAAGACAAAAAGGCGTTGTAAATTCACATCGGAAATACAGTGTCGCACGGCATCCGATCAATAAGTACATTTGGAAGATTGCACATAGTCGGATATTGTCTGCGGTGTCATGAGGCGGGTATTCGTGCAGTAGCATGGAGCGGATCGCGCGAGCTGTTCGTACTTAGCGAGCGTCTCAGTCGAGTGCGGCTCGGGATGGCTGAGAGCGGAAAGGACCCGCCGAAGAGCGCGTCCCACTGCGGCGGCCGCTGCACGCCCCCCAATCTGATCAAAGACCTGCAAAGGCTCGATGTCAGCTTTATTGAGCTGAACAAAAAACGCGCGAGACAGAGGGAGTGGAAAAATCTAATTCGCGACATTGCGTCGTTCCAGAGGGGGAAGATTCCGCTGCTGCTGGCGGTGGAAGCCGGCAACCAGTCCATGGTCCGCGAGCTGCTCAGCGCGCAGACTGCCGAACAGTTGAAGGTAAATCACTACTAGTTCATCAGCACCTGCTTTTTGTAGACAATACGACGCATGCATACGATTAGATACCCATGCTAGTTTTCAGTTAAGAGCTTTCAAATATTCACGAAATATTTTACGACGTACCTTTTTTTCGCCTTATTTATCTTCAGTTTCTAAGGCAAAAAGGCAATAAATTTTGATTTCATCATAAAACATTATAAGTTTATGATTTGAGCATTTTTTAGAAATGTGGAGTCTTTTTGATTTTAATAAAGAACAACTTATAGTGCAAATCTCAGCAATAACATCCATATGATTAGGCCGCACTTTTATAAGAGCTTTTAGAAAAAATACCAATGCCTTAATTAATTTCATAGGCACCTATGAAATGTGCGGTAAACGAACCTCATTTAAAATCTTTGAGGTCCGCTTTACGCCATGTATAGACATCGTTCTGTGGTTAGGCCATGTCTACTCCGCAGGCTTCCACCCCCGCCGGCGACACAGCCCTCCACCTCGCAGCCAGGAGGCGAGACGTAGACATGGGAAGGATACTGGTGGACTATGGGGCGTTGGTGGATGCTACCAACGGCGCTGGACAGACCCCGTTGCACATTGCAGCAGCGGAGGGTGACGAGCCATTAGTCAAGTACTTTTATGGAGTCAGAGCAAATGCAGCCATTGCTGATAATGAAGGTGAGCCTAATTTACGTTCAGAACGTGGACAAAAACCAAACGGTGTACTCGAATTTAGTGAAAAATCTTGTTCTATTTTATCCACTAATGTCGGGCTGAAAGAAGGGCTAGTCTGCCTTTAGCAACAATTTAAAAGTTTTATCAGGGAGTTATTTTCATGAAGTCATCGAGTTTATGTCTGAGATTCAAGGTAAGCCTAATTTTCTGGAAACAAAGACACGTGAAGCACACTCAAGAAAACTACACTAAAGACAAGCGAGAATTTACGATGACTTTTATACACATTTTAACGTGGGCAGCGTAAACCAATATACTCACTGGAAAAATTGGACCATACTTTCCTACCCTTGGTTAACGGAAACTTAAACCGGCATTTAGGCCCAAAATTACCAATGTTAATTAGCATTATGGAAAGTGGCAAGTCTGTGAAATATTAGGTGACTCGAAATTCCGGGCAACAGTTAACAATCTGATGGAATGTCGTATTAAATGAACTATGAATACGGTGACAAAACATATCGGGATGAATCAACTGAATTTTTAAAGCGGGTTATTAATTATATTCAAAGTGAAGTATGAAATTAGGATTGACATTGGATGTCTATCATATATGAATATAGTGAGTGAAAAATATCTCACCACCTTCACAATTATTAGTCATGGCTGTGCAACATAAGTTTACCTAGAAGCTTACCTAGAACCTAGAACTTAGAAATACTTCCTATTCTGAAAGCCGCTTTGGCTTCGTTAAAGGCTTTCTCGAAGCATGATTTCTGTGATCCCATAGAAATTACTCAAAATCCTTCCTTATTACAAGAAGTTCAGGGTGTACAACTGCTTATTGAAGGCAGTCACGCACCGGTTTTATGCATTAAGATAGATATCTAATCAAAAAGTTTTGAAGACCTACATTATTTACCGCGCTGATTACAATCATTAATCGTTATTAACGGTTCCAGCTTAAACGATCCAAGTTTAGTAAAAACGAAGTTGCGTAAAAATGGCATGATTTTTACCTACCAATTTCCGTCGCGTTATCATTTTATACGAGCGAGAAATATACAACGTCTGCCTGGTTTAAAATTTCAGACCGGACACCAATGCACTTGGCAGCGGAAAATGGGCATGCAGCCATCATAGAGCTCCTAGCTGACAAGTTCAAGGCGTCGATTTTCGAGAGAACTAAAGATGGCAGCACACTTATGCACATTGCCTCGCTGAATGGCCATGCGGATTGCGCGATGATGCTCTTCAAAAAGGGGGTTTATCTTCATATGCCTAATAAGGTGAGTTTATTTTCTACGCGTTTATTAAAGTTTTTAAGTCGTCATTATAATGTATATAATCAATACAATAAAAATTAATATATATGTACATTAAAATGAACACAGAGAAAAATGGCGCATCTTAGACGATAGAACGCCTTGAATTACTTTCAGAGCAATGACAAAGTTACAATTTTTAAATCTTTGCTCTAAATTTGTGCACTACAAAGGCTTCTAGGTCCTAACACTCGTAAAATGCGAAAATGCAAACCACTAAGTAGACAAATTCATTACCTGCATTAATAAATAAATATGTAAATCCTTAGAATTCTTGCCTTGGTTTACAATAAGCACCTACTACAATAGAGTAGACTAAGCTTCTGCACGGAAACATTTTATGGGATTGCGTGTTTTGCTTTTATTAAACAGTGCATAAGCTGCCCAATGAAATCATGAGGCTCGACCTTAGCCTTATTTCACAATTAGCGACTTGCCCTGTGCGACTATTTCAGAAAAAAACTTTCCTAGCCAACCACGTTACAACGCTCAAAATAGGCTCTTTCGCTTTTTAGCCCCTCGAGCACAACATCTTCTTTTTTATAACGTTTAATTATATTAATAGTTTCAAGATCCTTTTCAAAGCATCCATTGAGTTAGGCATTAAGTACAATTTGGAGGAAACTTTGATATTTTATTCTATCGAGAAAATTTAATGGATGGATTTGATAGAATTTGATGTGATTTGAATTTAGATTGTAGGTATCCTGAACTTTAACATATATTAGTATCAAAGTGAAATTGCAGCATTTTAAAAAATATGATGCAACCTGAGGTGGTACTTAGCCCAAATTGAGAATTTGTGACGTCGAGATACAAAAGGATTGTAATACCAAATAGCGATACAAAAGACATCAACGCGCTAGCGTGGTTGTATTTTAGAGTTATTGACATTAGTAAAGTGTAATCCGATCTCTCTCACTAATGTTGAAAAAAGCTGTGAAATTTAAATTGGACTTTATACTTTCCTACTCAGAGTATCATATAAAAACGTAAATCGAATACATTTCAGGATGGAGCTCGCAGCATCCACACAGCGGCAAGGTACGGGCATGTCGGCATCATAAATACGTTACTGCAGAAAGGAGAAAGCGTCGACGTCACTACCAACGTATGTATTAATTAATCATTAAGGTAAAGTATCTATACTTTTCTATCACTTAAAATCGGATCATCACTGCCTCTACTCGAACGTTAGCGATTTTTTTCTTTCGATACTCCCTTTAACACACACTGATCAGCTTAACGGCATCTTCTCGCATAATTTTTTTTAAACCAAAGGTGCAAAGGGTATCGAAAGGGTTGCGTTTTTCCCGCTTATCTACTTATTGGATGGATATCTACATATATAAACAATTCTGATAAATGATAAACCAAAAACTCGTCTAAATAAAAGCTCTGCTTCATGCTACATTTTTAGGGTCTATTGTAACGGTTTGTATTGGTGTAACAAGTAACGGTTTTTTAATGTTTAATAACCTACTTAATATTTAAGTACTCTTTTCTTTATGAATGTACAATAAGATTCCGAGTTAAATAGACGCTAGGAATAGCTGGGGATGAGAAATATGTTGGGAATAGGCATTTATAATATTTAGAATTAATAATTATTTAAAACATTATATTAATAAAATACATGTTAAGAAATGTCCAAATAATGCAGCTACATATACAGTCGTGGTCAACTAATTAGGGACAATCTCTAGTTAAGCCAAATTGTGTTTTTTTTTTCAACGAGTCTTAAAAATATTCCATATCTTTTACATGTAAGTATAATTAGTCATTGATGTGCCCGATTATACAAACAATAACAACTTCTTAAACATTAAACCTCTTTACAGTATAGCTGATAGATTATCATAGTGCTATTCGTTCAAATAATGCTGGCTGGCCATTTAATTAGGGACACTGAGATATTGCGTTCTATTTTCAAGGCAATATTGGAGAAAACGATGCTTCCCTATGCTGAGGAGCATCTCCCTATGTATATATATGGACGTTTCAGCATGATAACGACCCGAAACATACCGCCCTTTCAGTCAAGTCGTTTCTTACTAGTCAGTCAGTATCGGTGCTAGATTGGCCAGCAAATAGCCCGGACCTTAACCCAATCGAGCACCTTTGGCACGAAATCAAGAAAAAAGTTGCCACATCGTACCACAACTTTAAATGAACTTAATGAAGCTTTTTGTGAGGTATGGGCAAACATTCCTGTCGAAACATGCCAGAAACTGATAATGTCTATGCCACATCGGTGTCAAGCGGTAATTACTAACAAAGGTTTTGCTACTGGGTACTGATTTTACACGTAATAAAATGGAGCTGTTAAAGATATTATAATACAGCAGATTATTAGTTTTGTTTAACTCTATTTTTCATTATAGTTTACTATCCTTAATTAAATGTCCAGCTACAGAATTATACCTTAAAATTGAATACATGTTCAACCTTTGATATTAAATACTTTTTTCTATTTATTTATTATTTTATTTATAGCCATTTATAGCATAATAATCGGACCAAATTATGCAAATAATAGGTGCTGAGAAATCAATAGGGTTTTATATTTATATGCACATAACCGGTTATTGCTCTTCACTATCTTGAAAGTCCCTAATTAGTTGACCACGACTGTATATGTATGTACGAGTATAGGGGCATTGCGAATTACTCGTAATGATCTCAATGCGAATTCACCTTTCAGGACAACTACACAGCACTGCACATAGCCGTTGAGTCGTGCAAGCCAGCGGTGGTGGAAACTCTGTTGGGGTACGGGGCTGATGTGCACGTGAGAGGCGGCAAGCAGAAAGAAACGGCTTTACATATAGCTGCTAGGATACCTGATGGTAAATGAACTTTAAACATTTCTTAGCTTTCTTTTCTAAAGTGAACATTGAGAGGATGACGTAATGGAGAGAAGCTCTTTCCAGCACTGAGTGTTCACAGATCGAAGTGCAAATTACTTTAGACGCATTTTCTAAGAGGTGCGCCAAACGAACGTGACTGGAGGGTCACGCTCGAGTCGGTTTCACATTTTTATGCCTGACGTTGTAAAGCTAGAAAGCTTAAAATAACACTCGTAGAATTTGTAGCCAAAAAGAAGAAATTATACTTGTGATTGCTTAGCGACCAGCAAGAAAACTTTAGTTGATTGTAGGAGACATTCTTTTAATTAAAGTGTAGTACTTTAGGTAGACACCAAGACACAATAACAAACAAAACAAAGATATTTATAAAACCCGCGTGCGAGGGCTTAGGCACTATAATTACAATAGCCTTATTTATATAACGTCGTCGTTAAAAAGTATGATTTTGTACGCAGGTGACAAATGTGCCTTGATGCTGCTAAAATCCGGCGCTGGTCCGAACAAAGCGACAGAAAACGGCCAGACACCGGTCCATGTCGCGGCCAGATACGGAAACCTGGACACATTGATCCTTCTACTGGAGGACGGGGGTGACCCCTTGAGGAAAACGAAGGTAACCAAACATGCTAATATTACAAGTCAACATTACAATAATTCGATCAAACCACTATAACATTACCAAGTGCAATAGTTTTGATAATTTCTCATTTCAACCAATTTCTTCACCACTCGGCCTAGGAAAGCTAACAGTGGCGGTCCGGTATGTACCTAGCTAGATGTAGTATATGCATAGGTGTATAAATATGGGTGTGACCCATAAGGTCTAGCCTTGAATTTGGCAATGTGCGATATGATTATCTATTTGCTGCTAAATTCAAGGTATCGCTGATTAAGTTAACAATGTGGGTTAAGTCACGATATCCACTTAATGACAAGGCCACAACTCGAAAATTTTACAACACAAATCAACTAATAAATGACTAAATCGATTCGGCCAATCCTTTAATAACATTTAAAATTTTCTATTTTCCAGAGCGGTGAGACTCCCCTTCATATGGCGTGTAGAAGTTGTCAGCCAGACATCGTGCGGCATTTAATAGAGTTCGTCAAAGATCACAATAATGAAACCCAAGCGAGAAATTACATTGACTCAGTAGACGAAGACGGCGCTAGCGCTCTGCACTACGCTTGTAAAATAACCAAAGAGGAAGTCAAAATACCCACCGCGGACAGACAAGTAGTCAAACTGCTAATAGAGAATGGAGCAGACGTGTCACTGCAAACCAACAAGAGTCACGAGACCGCCTTCCATTTCTGCGCGGTCGCTGGTAACAACGACGTCATGACGGAGATGATCGCTCACATATCGGCCGCTGATGTCGGCAGAGCGCTAAATAAACAAAACTCCATTGGATGGACGCCTTTACTCATCGCCTGCTACAGGGGGCACATGGAACTGATCAGTACACTCCTAGCCAACCACGCCAGAGTCGACGTATTCGATACAGAAGGCCGATCCGCCTTGCATCTCGCAGCGGAGCACGGCTTTCTGCAAGTTTGCGATTCACTTCTAACGAATAAAGCGTTTATCAATTCTAAAGCTAGAAACGGCAGAACAGCTCTACATTTAGCAGCAATGAACGGCTACGCGCATCTAGTCAAGTTTTTAATCAGAGATCACAACGCGATGATTGATGTTTTAACACTGAAAAAGCAGACCCCATTGCATTTGGCAGCGGCTAGCGGTCAGATGGAAGTGTGTAAGCTTTTGCTTGAACTTGGAGCCAACATTGACGCTACAGACGAGTTAGGTCAAAAGCCCATCCACGCGGCCGCACAAAACAACTACTCGGAAGTAGTTCAGTTGTTTCTCCAGCAGCATCCTAACCTAGTGATGGCGACGACAAAGGACGGTAATACTTGCGCGCATATAGCTGCTATACAGGGTTCAGTGAAAGTGATCGAAGAGTTGATGAAGTTTGATAGGACTGGTGTGATATCCGCTCGTAATAAGTTGAACGAGTCAACTCCGCTGCAGCTGGCGGCTGAAGGGGGGCACGCAGACGTTGTGCGGACGTTAGTTCGGGCAGGGGCTTCGTGCACTGAGGAGAACAGGGCGGGCTTAACGGCGGTGCATTTGGCTGCAGAGCACGGCCACACCAATGTTCTTGACGTCATGAGATCAACAAATACGCTGAGGATATCGAGTAAAAAGTTGGGGTTGACTCCGTTACATATAGCCGCCTATTATGGTCAAGCAGGTAAACTATTCAATATATTATACTGAAAATTTAAACGAAATTTTAGTGCATCCATAAAAATAAAATATTTTTTAGAAACTGTCCGAGAGTTGTTATCGCAAGTGCCAGGAACGGTGAAGTCAGAAGCTCCTACAGGAGTTTCCTTGGTGCCTGTTCTGGGATCGGAGTCAGGGCTCACTCCTCTTCATTTGGCCGCATATAATGGCAACGAAAATGTAGTGCGGCTTCTTTTGAACTCAGCGGGAGTACAGGCTGATGCTGCTACGAATGAAAACGTAAGGTCACAACACTAAAGAATAAGGATTGTAAAATAGTTCTGAAACATTTTAACATTGTGATCTTTTCAGGGTTATAATCCGCTTCACCTGGCGTGTTTTGGTGGCCACATGTCTATTGTAGGTCTTCTGCTGAGCAGATCTGCAGAACTACTTCAAAGCACAGACCGGCACGGAAAAACTGGTCTTCACATAGCCGCTACGTATGGCCACTATCAGATGGTGGAAGTACTACTTGGCCAGGGCGCGGAAATCAATGCAACGGACAAAAACGGCTGGACCCCACTACATTGCGCGGCAAAAGCTGGCCACTTAAACGTAGTGAAGTTGTTGTGTGAATCTGGAGCATCACCCAAAAGTGAAACAAACCTAAACTGTGCGCCCATCTGGTTTGCCGCTTCCGAAAACCATAACGACGTCCTTGAGTATTTATTGCACAAGGAACACGACACGCAATCGCTTATGGACGATAAAAGATTCGTGTACAACCTTATGGTCTGTTCCAAGAACCACAATAACATACCCATAGAGGAATTTGTTTTGGTGTCACCTGCACCGGTCGATACCGCTGCTAAGTTGTCGAATATTTACATCATTTTATCCACTAAGGTACGTGTTTCGAATCTTGTTAACGTTTTAGGATTTCACTATAAATATTGATGATGCGTTGTCTTCCTAAATAGGAGAAGGAGCGTGCCAAAGACCTGATAGCAGCGGGGAAGCAATGCGAGGCGATGGCGACGGAGCTGCTGGCGCTGGCGGCCGGCGCAGACTCCGCCGGACACATACTCACCGCCACAGACAACCGAAACATAGAGTTCCTCGATGTCCTCATTGAGAACGAACAGAAGGAGGTCATATCCCACACTGTCGTTCAGAGATATCTTCAGGTAAAAAATAGGTAACTTCGCCACAGTAATACAATGTGAATCTCTAAGTAAGTCATTACTCTAGCGGTATATTTTTCCTTACAGGAACTCTGGAGAGGGAGTCTCAATTGGAGCGGCGTCAAAATAATGTTCCTTTTTGTCGCATTCATATTTTGTCCGCCAGTTTGGGTGGTGTTCTCTCTTCCATTAGGCCATAAATATAATAAGGTTCCAATAATTAAGTTTATGTCGTATCTGACCTCTCATATTTACCTCATGATATTGTTATCTTTAGTAGCCATTACCCCTATTTATAATTCTATTTTTAGGGAAAGTTTAGTACCTAGGTGGTATGAATGGACGCTGCTCATTTTTCTGAGCGGTCTTCTCCTGTTTGAATTAACAAATCCTAGTGATAAGTCTGGATTGGGGTGGATTAAAATAGCAGTACTGTTATTTGGTATGATCGGAGTAGCGACACATGTCGTTGGCTGGATATTCATCTTGCCGAAGTACTGGCCGACGCTTATGTATTGTAGAAATCAGTGCTTTGCGCTAGCATTCCTCCTAGCGTGTGTACAAATATTAGATTTTCTATCTTTTCACCATTTGTTTGGCCCTTGGGCTATTATTATTGGAGATCTTATGAAAGATCTTGGCAGGTTCCTCGCTGTGCTAGCTATATTTGTATTTGGATTCTCCATGCACATAGTTGCCCTGAACCAGCCATTCAGAAATATAAATAAAGCGGAAGACAATAAATATGCAAGGACAGCACGAAGAAAACTCTTCTCAGACGGTGAGTGTGACTCCAAAACTTTATTTTTTTTACACAAAGTCACCTATCATTTTTATAGTTTCATTTGAAAAAAGATTTAACGATTGTTATGTGGAAATGACCTGTTTAAAATCCTCAAATTCTAATACAACCCTTATCACAAATAGAAAATCTTCGAACAAAACGCCAAAGTACAGTCGAAACCCAGTGGCTTAATACAGTTGCTGGGGAATCGTACAGGAGGAAACAGGGAGCACCAACGGGACGTAAGTCCGAGTTGTGGAAAATCGATGTTCACATGGATGTCACTTTCATACGATGATCGCATAATATCTCGATGTGCTTCTTTTATTTCTTTGTTTTTGTTTGACCGAATCATGCATCCGCTTGCAGGCTTGAATGTCGTCACATCGAGAATGTTATCATCGTTGATAGTTTGAACATTTAGATGTCTGTTGACATAACACCGAAATGAATGAGGAATGTGGGCTCTGTACCATACAAACTACACGCCAATTTATTTTACCAGGTTTTTAGATGTATAAGAAGCGCACAATGCATTTTCTGCATCTACGACGAACAGTGTTGGGTTACAGATGTGGTTGCAGAAGTTGCGTTGCGCGTGAGAACCTACCTAGTTTAGTGGAATGAGTGGCCGACTCACCGCATTCAGTGGAGCAAGATATGATTTGCGCATGCGCGGCTTGGTTGTTGTCTTTGGGCTGTCGCTCACGTCACGCCGGTGTCGAGGTACTGTTTTATGTTTTGGATGTCGTTTGGCTATTTGTCGTCGATGTGGCGCCTGATGCGTCCACGCTCTTGTGTGCAGCAAACACACGCAACGCATGGAAGAGGCTGATTGATCAACAGTTACTGTAACATTTTGTTTATTTCTATCCTAGTCACTAAAACTCCGTCAGTGACGGTGTTTCAGTCCCTTGCTTATATTTATTTAGTTCATAGAAAAGTTTATCAATCTTCCTCGTGTTTTTGAGTGTAATATTTAGTCGTTTTAGATTGCTGTTAGAGATAAGGGTAAATTGATATCATTTAAATATTGTGCAAAGATAAATTAATAGATCAATTCACCCTTTTAGTTTTTTAATGGGAGATAACAGAAAGATGGTCCATTTGAGTGTTGTCTTCTAGCGACTTTGTCACCGGTCGAGGCGTTCGAGAAATTGTTCTTCGCCCTTTTCGGCCAGATCACGTTGTCAGACCTGAACTACATCTCCAGCGTGCGGCCCTCCTGGACACAAAACCTGTTCAAGTTCGTGTTCGGCGCCTACTTGCTGATGTCTGTCGTGGTGCTCATGTCGCTCCTGATTGCGATGATGTCGGACACTTACCAACGCATACAGGTAACTGTCCACAAACTAGATGTTTTTGTTCACAGTTACTATGAACCCGCTGTATTCCTTCGAGCTGCTGTTCTTCGCTGTGTTCGGTCAGACCACGACCGAGCAGACGAGGGTGCACCGCAACGATAGTAATACTCAGCCCGGCTGGACCAACTATCTCTTCAAAATAGTGTTCGGCATTTACATGTTGGTGTCAGTAGTGGTGCTCATCAATCTGCTCATTGCTATGATGTCCGACACGTACCAGAGAATACAGGTAAATCTTCGTGAGTTGGGTACATAATGTGAAAAACACTACTAGCACGACATGCATATAAATCAAGGACCTGATACCTAACATCGTATATATAAATCCGCTCGATTACGGTAGAATAAATTACCTTTTAACACTTTCACCCAACCTTAACACTTTTACGTTACCCACGACAGAAATGTATGTATAACCGATGGACCTCTAGGTAATTGGGGCGCGTCCCTGTGAAGTGGCTGGGCAGTGAATGCGTTAATCGTATTAAAACTTCAGTGAAAGTAGGACTAAAATGAATAACGAATTTTTCTTTTATATGACAGTCATAGTCGCAATCCATGTGGGAATTATCCTTCTCATACAATTTTCACATTTTCAGGCACAATCCGACATTGAATGGAAATATGGACTATCAAAGTTGATTCGAAACATGCATAGAACTACCACCGCTCCATCTCCGTTGAATCTGGTCACGACGTGGCTCATGTGGCTTATTCACAGGTGTAAGGTAAGAAACAGTTAACGAAATAAAATTATATCGCAATGTAGGTAGGACTTAGTGAAATCGATTTCATAAGATGAGTTAGATTTGGGTATACATACCCAAATCAACTCTACAATCAACAAAGTTTTTTTTCTAAAATGAACAATACCTAGATTTGAATACCAAATACCTGTTTTAAAATGTATATTATACTTATACTTTTCTTTTTAGGAACGTATGACGAATAAGAAGCGGCCAAGCTTAGTGCACATGATAGGTCTCCAGAGACAGGACCAGATGAGTGCGCGATCTAAGGCAGGAGCCAAGTGGCTGTCCAAGGTCAAGAGGGGACAGGTTGTGCCGAAAGGTTAGTTCTTTGTTTTTACTACGTTGGAGTCGGAGGGAGTTTCATAGTTATGATAAAAGGCCTTTACCTCTGTGAAAGATAATTTACACAGCATCGCGACGGCACTTGCGTTCGTGACTGTACAGACCCTTTATTAGAGAAAAGATCTTTCGGCCGCTCACGCTACAAGTGTACTGATGCTCCCCAGGTGGACGATCCCGTAAACAAATAAGAGATATATTTTGCTGGAAGTCTCGGTCTCTCTGTTATGAACAACCTTCTACGAGATTGTGTTGTTTTGACGTCTATTTAATTTAATTTTGTTATCATAGACGAAATGTTTGACTACAAACAATTTTTCAGATTCTACACGCTTATCAGTGGTTCACCTGAGTCCCATAGGCTCTCAGCTAAGCTTCAACAACGCCACTAAGATAGAGAACGTTGTTGACTGGGAACTCATCGCTAAGAAGTACAGAGCTCTCACGAGAGATGAACCTGAGGAGTCCAGTTCTAAGGAGAGCGAAGCTGAGACCGCTGATGAAGAATTAGAGTTGATACCGAACAACATATCTGCACCACCATGAACTGCACAACGGAATACCAGTTGAGAAATGTGTTGTAAAATAATGTTCCGGTCCTATTTATAATCGAGTTTGTAGCTTTGTTTAGTTCAAATTAATTTGACCGAAAAAGATGATGTAATTTGATCGGCTAAGCAAGGCTCCAGTTCGGATATAATAAGGTGTTTGTAACGATGACGTGAAACGGGCGAAAAATTTAGTTGAAGTGTGGTCTTCCAACTTTTAAATAGTAGCCACTACTAATGTTCTTCATGCTTCGGCATGCATGAACTACCAATCTAGTCAGTCTAATGTCAATTTTATTTAACTAATTTCTAAGTGCCAGATACTTAACGTACCCATTTATAACCCTATTTTTTCCATTTATAAAATGTATTTTTTAATCATGCATTTACAATAAGCTTTACTTATGTTTATATCTTAGGCTTCTCGCATTATTCAAACGACTGCTCCACGTAGGTACGTAGTTCCACCGTTAAAAATTCAGAGTATTACAGTTACGGTGGATCTTTTCGTTGGCGCGACATAATTTTTTTGTTATTATATTGTTTTATGTATTCTATAAAGATTAAAACTAGCTTATAAATAATTTGTCGCAAATCGTAAACCATTGATATATATTTGAATTAGTTTATAATCAGTAGGTAGGTAAAATATTTTTTAAAAGTTTTTTTTATAAACTTCCCTTCAATGGTTTTAACTACTATATCAATAAAGAATAAAACGTTGTATGAATATATTTAAAAATTCATATTGTTAATTTATTTATTATGGTGGCTCATGAACGATATCAACGAACAAAGGGTGGAAGAGAGGCAAACTTCCTACTAAGAATTTTTTATGGACCTTTTCAATGTTGTTTTTGTAAGTAATATTTTTAAGGTGGCTGGACCAGACTGTATTTAAACGCAACATTCCATCTCATCAAAAATATGTCATTTAGTTTATCGTCATCTATTTATAAGATTTGCAACAAAATCATGATGATTCCAAAGACCTAAGCTTCCAAATACCTAGATTAATTAACAACTGTATAACCCCAGAGTCGATTAAGTGCTTAAATTACCGTGTGTTTCATGAAATTGGGTATTTTAAGAACCAATAAGTTTTGTGTGGTCTTTTAAAGTTGATAAACTATGCCTCAATTTTAAATCCCTTAAAAATAAGTAATTAATCGACTGCGTGGTACTTTTTAACGTATTTTTTATACCGTAGTGTTTGCGTAGAAGAAAAGTAGTTCAAATAATTATCTATAAGCAGACCACAAAGCGCTTTTTATGAGTGGGTATGTTGTTACCGAGTTACTAATTATTTTTCCATTAGGCTATAAGATTAACATAATAGGTAATATTTTTATAAATAACCGTGTTGTGAATGTAAATTGTTTTGTGGAATAAAATCGGTTTGATTTATATTTAATTGGTATTGTGATATTGCTGTTATTGGACTAACTCTTTACATTATGGGAATTTTCTTTCATTTTCTTAAGGCTACTTGACTACTTGGATTATGAGAGGGAGAATAGAAATTGTACCTTTGTTTGCTAGTATCCGTTGAGATTGGCCGACGTAGATGAAATTCGGCGAGAAGGATATGTAGAATTTTGTGTTGCCACATGGATTTTACTACTAGCTGAAGACAAGACGCGATAACGCTCTTGAGGCAAAGTGCGGATCCAGCTTTGGTGCCAGGGGGGGGTCACATAGTCGTGGTCAAGTCACAAGAAGTTATAATTTAATTTTTATAATCATACATAAAATAAAAAGTAGGTATTTTATTAATGTATGTATAGTCTGGCAAAAACGGGTAGAAACGGCAACTAAATTTAATTATTATATAAACCTTTCTCTACTAATCTATGGTAAAGTACATTACAATTATATTGGAATTTTAAAGTTTTTTAACATAATACTATGTTATCTAAAACGAGATTAGCAGTTCCGTTCCGTTCCGTTCCGATTGAAGTTAGGTCCAAGGCAGGCGCGGTCCCAGCCCAAGTCTTTGAAGGGGGGAGGTCACTTGGTCAGGGTCGGGGGGGGGGGGGATGAAGTAAGCAAAATTACGATACTACCTATGGCTATGACAAAAGTAAGAACAACGAAAAAACCGAACCCTGAAAATATAGGATGTAAGGACTTGGTATTGGTATGAATGGGTAGATTAAGCGGCGGGCGAGCCGCGTTAATTTTGGACTTTGGTGAGGTCGGTTTAGCAAGAACGACGAGGAAGCTACAATGGCGGAGGAACGACAGAGATAAACGCAGCATTTTAGAGATTTTTAGGCGACACAAAATAAATATATAACGGGAGTGGATCGAGCCGCCGAAATTTTTGTTACTTTTCTCAAGCTAGTTAAGAAGAGTATGAAAAAATAAATAAAAAGGAGCCCTGAAAATGAAACAGTATTTTTACAAGTTTTCGTGTCTGGCAAAATTATCTTAATGTGAGCACTTGACTACACAACAAAAAGAAGACATTGTCGGCGAGCGGAGCGAGCCGCGAAATTTTTGTGGTTTTCGTTAGAATTTTGTGTTATTTTTTAAAGTTTTTCGCTTTTTTCTATAGCCAGAAGGAACAATTGTTATTGGTTTATGGAACTTTTTGGTAGATTTTTGCGTAATTTTTTAAAGTGGGGTTGACTTTTTTCTTCGGCCAGAAGTAACAATTGCTATTGGCTTGTGGAACTTATCGCGAAAAACGAGGGAGATAAGCGTAGCATTTCGAGATTTTTTGGCGACAATTAATATAAAGGAGCGGAGCTTTTCGTGTTTAGCAAATCTTAATGTGAGCACTTGACTACACAAGAAAAAGAAGACATTGTCAGCGAGCGGAGCGAGCCGCGAAATTTTTGTGGTTTTCGTTAGAATTTTGTGTTATTTTTTTAAGTTTTTCGCTTTTTTCTATAGCCAGAAGGAACAATTGTTATTGGTTTATGGAACTTTTTGGTAGATTTTTGCGTAATTTTTTAAAGTGGGGTTGACTTTTTTCTTCGGCCAGAAGTAACAATTGCTATTGGCTTGTGGAACTTATCGCGAAAAACGAGGGAGATAAGCGTAGCATTTCGAGATTTTTTGGCGATAATTAATATAAAGGAGCGGAGCTTTTCGTGTTTAGCAAATCTTAATATGAGCACTTGACTAATCAAGAAACAGAAGAAATTGTCGGCGAGCGGAGCGAGCCGCAATTTTTTTGTGGTTTTCGTTAGAATTTTGTGTTATTTTAAAAGTTTTTCGCTTTTTTCTATAGCCAGAAGGAACAATTGTTATTGGTTTGGTGGAACAAATCGCGAAAAATTTGTTGTGTCCTTAGATTTTTATGTGCCCTCAAAGGGCATAAAAAAATCTGATTTTGCGCTATTTGTCGTCGTAATTGAGTTGATAAGAAAGGACTGTAGCAAAATAGGTGCCGTTTTTTTGCAGAACTGATACTCAACATAACGAAACGCCCAAAACACGAGTAATGTCGGCGAGCGGAGCGAGCCCCGATTTTTTTTTACTGCAGTGTATACGCGGTTAACCATATTGTTAAGTTACATGTTAGGTAGAATAGAGTCTAAAATTAAAATTTATTTAAGGTTTCGGCATTTTCTAGTGATTTTTTATACCCAAACTAAGATTTTGGGGGTCTTGAAAAAAATTCGTGCTGCCGCTCTACACAGCGGTTGTGTTGCACCGCATATGCGTTTCGTTCGAAAAATATTACGTCTGTGCTGAGTCACACAGATCTGTATTTTCTCAGCCGCTGCGCTAGTGTGGATTTACGCATATTAGTCACTTGTATAAAACACATACCGTGTGATTACAGCAATTAACTTAAACATATGATCTATGGACACTTTTATATAGAAAGAAAGATTAATATACATAACAGTGTTACGTGTCCATCGAGCCCAGCTAATTTTTGCAAATACTTAAAAAAAACCATTGACTGTTTTCCAACCTGAATCTTTACAAATTTATACAAGTGCATTATCTAACAGCTGAACCGACATTATAAGTATGTAGGTAAAAAGATAATAATAAATTAACATCGCCGCATAAATAACCTAGAATATATAAGTACATACAAATTTACTTAACATTTTTACTTATTTAAATATGGCCGATCAAGTGTTTGCGATTGTCGCGCGTCGACGGTTCCGTTATTGTATTTATGATAAGTATATTATACAGGCAGACCAGGTATAGGTATTCCAGAATATAGTGCCTTTCGTAAAATAGCCCTTTATGACCCTAAGGCTTAGTTTAATCTAATTATTTTTAAATAATCTTTTATTACTTTCTATGATCTGATTTCTTGTCAAGACAAATCAATCGAGCCATAACACGATGTGGTCGTTTTACTTCAGAGTTCACATGGCCTCCCGCTTCATTATCATCAGCTCAGATCAGCTTCACGTCGTTATAACATTGTATTGTCATCCTATTAACGTATTCATCCTAAATTTTAACTTAATCGGAAACCGTAGTGGGTCAAATTTAACACGCAAGATTTTATGATAGACACCTGACAGGTGAAATGTTTAGTAACTGTAAAGCCTACTTCATTAGGAGAAACTTAAATAAAACTTGTCAAAAAATCCCTTGAACATCCTAAATCATAAGTACATAATTATCATTCTCTTGTCCTTTTCCCACTTAGGTCAGGTCGGCATAACAGTTTTTCTTCTTCCATTATCAGTCTAAATCTCAGCTTCCTTTGTTAATCATGTCGTCGTCGAGTCCATCCATCTTTTCTTAGGCCTACATCTACTATTCTATAAACATCCATAATGACCTCAAGTCAAAGAAAAAAAAATCTTTGAAAATTGAACAGACGCAAAAATAAAGCCACGTGAACATGCGTTCCGCTTCTACCAACTAGAGCCCTAAACCTGAAAAAGATATAAAATATTCTTTTCCGTGCGTTTTGAGCTCACTTAGGTGTTGCCTATGCTATCATGTGGAGCAAAATACTAAGTGTGAGATCTTACGATCTCCGAATCAGGAAAAAAATTCGGGTTAATTTCTTACTGAGCTCATTATTATTTTTAGCCTTCGTAAGGTTTTCAGATGCTGACGTTGTCGTGCGAATATTGAACAAGTGAGTACTGCTAAGACCTTTTTATGAATTTCATATTTTTTATTTCATTTTCATTCTAGACAACCAATGTTTAAATTCTATCTCACCATCAGGCCTACCTTAATATAGTAAGATTATACCTACATAAATAATTTAAATATTGTGATAACATGTTTTCCTTCAAAAAAGTAAGAGTGCTATCTGCACTCTTACTGTTTGAACCCCAGCTGGGCAATTCAGAAACTCCGTTCCCGAATCATCAACACGGAATATTTTAAATTTTTTGTTATTCTTTTTTATTATTTGTTTTAATTAATAAAATAAATAATGCTGGTCAATCCACACAGCATCATCTAGCCCCAAGTTAAGCAAAGCTTATGTTATGGGTACTAGAAGATTGTAGACACAGAGGTCGTCATACAAGTGTCATACAATATGACACAGTTTCGCGCGAAATTATAATATTTTAGTGGATTTTCATACTTTCTGCGTTCTACAAGGAATATAAATTGCGGAAGAATCCGTTCCCCGTAAATCGTAGATCATTTGCTATAAACTGTACCAGATTCCGTGTCAAAGACGTTAAAGGAGTTTTTGAATAGCACTGCTGGGTTTGTAGAGACGGCACCCTTACTTTTTTAAAGGAACAAATGTTTAAATACTATCTCACTATATTAAGCAGGCCTGGTGCCTGATCGAACGGCTAAAACAACTAGTTAACTTCACTTTCTACGTTTTAGATCACTGTTCGATTACCACGTCATTCCAATTGATAATGGACCTCTAAACTCTACTTACTACAACAGCAGCTGTATTAGCCTGATGTACACTCCTGGATTCAATGGGGACCTAGATGGAAATACCAGTATTAAATCTGTGGAAGGCATGTTGCATTACAAAAACAATATCTGCTGTGTAAATATATTTTTGCTAGACTGGTCTGAAAAGGCGAGCACGCCTGATGGCATTGGGGAGTATGCCACGAAGCTTTTATATGTAAAAGTTGTACAAGAAGCCATCGAGGTAAGGTTCAAAGGGCCGGCTCTTTCAATTATTTTTTCAACCGACTTAAAAAGGAGGGCTTGTCAATTGTCTTTTTTTATTTTTTTAAATTGCTTTTTACAAGCCTTTATTTAGTTTCACCTGTCCATTAGGTCTCTGAAATCAAATCATGCAAGTTTTGGAACTACTTTCCGGTTTCCGATTGGACTGAAATTTTGCATGCTTATGTAGGTATAACGGATGATAATGCAAATCTATGATGACTTCGAGCTGATCTGATGATGAAGCCAGAAGGTGGCCATGTGAATTCTGTAGTAAAAAAACCTAACCTTATCTAGTTTGGGCTCAGCTTTGGTTTTGACAAGTTCTCTGGTACTAGATAAATATATTTTATTACAAAATATTTTAAATATATTTTATAATAAAATATATTTAAAATACATTTAAATATATTTTATAATAAATTTATTTAAAATACCAAAATCTCAAAGAGATTTACGAGATTTAAATATTTCGTTTATGGCCAAATGTTATTTCTGTCGGTTTATTATAATACTTCAAATCAGAATAACAATTATATTAAATATATATAATGTTAAAAATGTATATTTGATATAAATAAAAAAATTATAAAACAATAATCTAAGTCGATTTTTAGTGTTTGTAGGTAAAAACGATATTTTTATTATGTAAGTTAGTTATATTATGTACCTACGTAATTAATTAAAACGGCGAATAAAGCATAGTTATTTTTTTAGACTGCAAAACGATTGGCTAAACTACTGTTGTATTGGGCAGAAAACTTTAATTTTAGTATAGCATGTCTGCACTTGATTGGACACTCGCTTGGAGCTCATTTATTCGGTTATACTTGTAGAACAATAAACGAAATCGGAGATGGAACTAAAATATACAAGTAAGCAAGAACATCATTGGCATTTAACTCCAGTGCAAGCAGACATACCACCCTTATCTGGTTCTGGTGAATATTCCTTCCACTTTTACTAAGCGGTTCTCTTCTGCCTTTATCACCCTCCGGAAGGCCTTGTCCATTTCCTAAATCATCTTGTTCTTTTCCTGCATTTTCACTCCTTAAATCCAACTTTTGTCTACTTCCTAAACAGTTCATTCCCCAACTCATAACTTCTTCTAACATATCCACTTCACGTTTATTCGTCATTCCTACCCGCTAGGGGTTTGGAATTTGCTGCCTGCTTGTTTTTCCGGCCAAGCACGGGAATTGTTCTATTAGGTAAAATAGATGAGACATCGCATCGCCATACATACCATTGCGTACAATACAATATAATATTGAAGTTGAAGAAATGAATTTCAAATAATTTACGCATTTGATGACGAAGTGACGTTATTTTTCTCTATTCTACCGAAAATAACAATCTCCGTGCTTGCCCTACTGTTAGATAAGGGTGAATCTACCGTGATACATCGTCGGCCACATCGTCATCTTCAATTGAACCGGTAGTTTTAAGAAGGGAATAACATCACCCGACGTAACTTTTCAGTAGAGCGAAAAAACTGTATAACTTCTACATGTTACTGTTTTCTGACAGTTGACCTATGGATGGAACAAAGTAGACTATATTCCTAATACTATAGCAATAAAATATTATTACTCTAGGTTCTTAGTAGTTAGATAAAATGGTTTAAATGTTTTGGATTTATTCCCTTCTTCAAACTAACGCATTAAAATATCAAAATGAAACCAAAAAAATCTTATAAAGTATTATTTATTGAAAATTACAATGAAATTAAAGGAAAAATTAAATAGCGTAATCATCGTCCATCGTTTTCAGCCGTCTCATTCATTATCAGTCGTCTCAGTAGAAGTGGTTGGCCACGTTAGTATATTCAAGTAAAACTCCTTCTTATCTTCCTATATGTATTCAATGATTTTGCGGACGTCTTCCATCTTTTTGTTATTTATTGGTATTTTACCACTGTAGGCTTTAGCTGTAGGTAGCGCAGGTCTCACGTGACTTTTCTGGACAGCAGAAACTAAAGTAAAACTTACACATTACCGCCACAAAGTGGCGTGATCACTCTTCAAAATGCGGACAAAATACAGCTAACTTCAATCTAATTGAACGACCTAATTTAATGACGAAAAACCAGCCATTTTGCAAAGCAATAAAGACTATGTTGTAAGCATATTTTGCAAGTCAGTTTGAAGAAAGGAATAAGTCCAGGATTTTATTCCCTTCTTCAAACTACTTCTTCATTCACCTGCTTATATCTCCGCAGCGAAAACGGTTATTGTTCCCTTCTTAGAGCTAATAGATGTGTCTACCTTTAGAGATGACGTTTTCATCAAATGTCAAATTCATAATTTTTGGCGTTTATTCCCTTCTTAAAACTACCGGTTCAATTATAATATCTCCAATAACCTATACCTATATGGTTATATGAAGGTATATTCACGATAAAAAAGAAGAAACAAAACAGTTTTAGTTTGAGGTATCCTGAATTTTTTCAAGACTTACAGGTTTGGACGGAGCAGGAGCCCTGTTTGGAGAATTATCTATATATAAACCGTTTGATAACACATGCGCAACATACGTAGTTAGTATACATACAGACGAAACTAGCACCCCCGAAACAAGTAATCACTACGGCATAAATAGGACCGCCGGTTTCGACATTTGGGTGAATTACTACATTAATAATAAGCAAGTACAGCCGGAATGTTCCGAGGAAGAGCAGCCATTTATGAGTGAAGCTGGTAAATTTTTTTCTGCCGACATTGACGATAAAATTTTTTACTACTCAGTTATTTTCGGATAATTTGATTGACGTTTTTCTTAAAAATATTTTTTTTCAGCTTTGTGCAGTCACAACCGCGCACCGGAAATTTATGCAATTTCGTGGCTCTATCAGACTTGTTGTTTGATATGTCTAAATAGGACGATAAAGTATAATCAAACAGTGAGCCTAAATGAGACAGAAAGCCAAATGCCAACGTTCCAGGCTAGCGGGGCACCTAACTATTACGCTTGGGCTGCTGGAAATGGCTCTTCATCGGTCATCATTATAGGAGCATGTGGAAATCACAAGTTAGTATTTTTTTATTCCAGACCAGGTTGATATCTACATCCATACAAGGTGTTTGGTTTTGAGACAAATAATTTTTTGTGGGTCATGGGCTACATTTTCCCGGTAGACTCAATATCCTAAGTGTGACGGTTGCTAAGATATTACTTTTTCAAGTTTTAACGAAAATCACCCTCTGGGAGAGGCGTGTTCAGCAGTGAGTGAGCGTATTTATGTGCTGATGATGAAGGAAGGATACCTAGTGTAGTTAGATAAAGTATTGTTTTCTATTCCAGCGCCAGTGGAAACTACTATTTAACAACCACTGGAACATATCCGTACGCAAAAGGAGCAGCAGGAGCGTACCCTTAACTTAAAAGGCAGTTTTGCAAGTTCTTTTCTAGATTCATAATCATAATAATTAATTTTCACACAATAAAACAATACAATACTAAGAAGTTATAGAAGAAAAATTATTATTAGAAGAAAAATAATACTGTACCGACCTCCGCACCTACACCTAATAACCAAATAAAAATGCTGAAAAGTATATTACTTACTAATTACTAGTAATGTTTTTTAATGGTTAGTTACGTCTAAATGTGCGCAAATGCTTAAAACCGCGCTAAATTAGTATAGAAGAACTCTATCCAAGTATCGAATTAACAAATATTTGTTAGTAGGTATATGATTGATCACTAAATACCCTCATGACAGCGACCCAAATTCCTATACCTATCGATAAATCAATTGGTTTCAGTGCATTCTACATATCTCAACTTTTTAAATAACCCTAAAGCTAATGCCACACTACGAAGAGCCTCGTTTAATGCTTAAAACAATTAAGCTAACTGCAGACTGTTGCAAAGAATTTACAGGTAACTAAACTGATCCATATCAGTACCAGTCGGAAGCTTCCTATGGTGGTTCCGCAGGGATCAGGTCCCGCGGAAGGGGTCGCCATGGGCGGTCGTCTTCCTGGGGCCGGGGCTGGGGCGGCGCGATGTTGTGGAGGTGCTCGTGGTGTCCGTTGTCGGCGCGATCGTACATTCAACGCGCCGTCTGCACGACGAATTCCTCCACGGATTGGATCTGCAGGTCGCGGGCGATGACGTCAAAAAAAATATAAACCGAATGCAGCCAAAAAAAAAAACATTGAGAAGGGGAAAAAAAAAGCTATTCCCACAAAACCCAAGGACCGAGGGGTCGTCACCCCTCGAGTTGACGCCGGGGTAATGAGGCCAATCCTCGAGGCCCCTCTCTGTGCCCCACCAGGGCCATAAAATAAATTTATTGATTGATTCGGAAGCTTCCGCAAGACGCTGGCTGCAGTGGCCCGCTGTATGACCATAATGATGCGCTGCGCCAGATACTCACCAGCTCTCGGGTCACGCATCGGTTCGACCAGACGTTCACATCGGTAGGTACTCGACGGAACTGGGGTCTCGACTAGGAGAGCAAATGCGTAGCATTGTCGATACCTCCATATTTTCGCCTCTTGAGATCTTCGGCCAAATCTGCCGGCACGACGACCTTCAGAGCTAGAGCTCGTTTGTATCAAACAATCCCGTGGCAACTCACACCGTGTCATTGCTGTTGGGACAAAATAGATTATGGGGGACCAGCATCAAACACTATCCCCAGCCGTTGGAACTTCTAAATTTTAAATGAACTTCCAGGTGGCCAAAGGCTTTACATTTTATTTTCATAAAAAACTAATTATGTAGGTAGACGGTAGACAACATTGGTAGGGACACTTGAAATTTTGCGAATAACTAAGCCTCCCAATTTAACAGGTAGGGAGGCCTGATTCCATGCCTTGTCATCCAAATAGGTATTCAAAACCGATGATAAAGTATTCCTTAATGTTGTCTTAGCCTTCCAAAAGCTAGCTGTGTGTATGCGAAATGTGGAACAGTAGACAACATATCAAATAATACGTAAATTTAGGTACAAACAGCGGAACCGAATAAATGTAAAAGCCTATTAACTTAGTTATTCAACTATTTTTTCCTTTAAACTAGCATTATGGTACCTATCGCATATAATGTTTTTTGTAATAATTAATTTGATTATGGTGAATGTATTAAAGAATTTTTGTATTGTATTGTATGGTTGGTTATTATTCAAACTGCAAATAATTGCCATTAGCTCATGCTTATTTAATTAATAAAATGTTATTGAAAACAACCGCACATTTTATTATGCTGTTTTCTATGTTCAACTGTTTAACTTTCGATAACCACAGATTCCTATTGTTTGTGGTAATCCTAGATTTCTAACAACTAAAAATCCAATTATAATGATTTATCTTTACACATCATCATCATTTTTATATGTAGTGATCAACATCCGCAGCCGGATTCACCAGCATTTTGTATTTATTTGTTTTTAATTTAGGAGTGAAAGGAGATGGGGAGGTCTTAACCAAGCAATCATAGAGTCAAAAGGAAAAACTGTATTAATTTTATTTTAATCTTTGAATCAATTTTTGTTTTAACCCTACAGAGGCTTCATCGACATAGTATTGATAAATTTAATAAATCTCATGGTGCCAATAGACTCCAAAACGTCATTTGATTCGTAGTTTGTTTTAGCGTGGATTCATAGCAAAAGCTCAAAACTCTTTCTGTAATCTAAATTACTTGTAAAACCCTAGAAAATTTTAAATCCGTAACGCGTAACTTACCCACCACCAACACCGACCTAAGTACAGGAGCGATTTTAAAATTTACTTCTCTCGAGATTATTGATAGACACAATCAGAGAATACCGCTAAATGCGACGCGAGTAAGGTCGCAGGTAGAAGCTAGCTCTCAGATAATGATGTTCATTATCCATGTGATGAACCTGGGAAGGTCGCACGCTGATCAAACGCCTATAAATTTAGCTTCAATAAGGGCTTCATCACACATCGCACTTAACCTAGGTATCTTCACAAGCAGATCGTTGGTTACATAGATTTTGGGCTTAACCCGCGGACGCAAGGTTACTGCGTTCGATATAAGCGTTAGGAAAGTGACGCGTTATCGAGACAGGGCGGCGGTCGCGAGCGTGCGTCTGCGTTTTTGCCAGTTAAAAATCCTGTGAATTGCCGCACGCTTTAACGAATCTACGTAATTTTTTTTTAAATATTAGTAAAATTAGTTCCGTCGTATATAGAGTTTAAAAAAATATTTAATTGGACACACGCTCGACGTTGACATATTAAACCGTTTTTTGTGATAAAAAAAAATATACAAAAATGTGCAGTGAAAGAATTTTGTTTGGATTATGCATATCGCTGTTATGTAAGTTATTTCTAAATTTTTATAATGCTGCTGAAAAACAACAATTTAAAATGTAGGTACCTATATTTATTCCCACCAGTTGCGATGAGATAACATCTCATTTTGCATGTTGCCGTTACATTATAAAACAAATTGTTTAATTAACTAGTAAGTAGATCAACCTTTTCTTAAAACTTTTAACAAATAAGAATTTATTTTTACAGGTTTCACACAATTTGCTGGGGGTGCTTGGTTACGCTGCTATAAGGGGTAAGTTCCCTCAAATACTTCTTAATAAACAATATTTTTACTTTATTATTAAAAAAACATAACCTCATCTGTATTTTGTGGTATTTGATACATAAGTAGATGGTTCAAAAGATGGTAGCTTTAGGCCTAGCACGGGGATTGTTGTCTAGGATAGAATAGAGAAAAATAACGTCACATCGTCAACGAATGCGTAAAATATTTTAAACTCATTCCTTGAACTTCACCAATTTAAGCAATGTATGCGATGTCATTTTAAACTATTCTACCCTAGACAACGATCCCTGTGCTAGGCCTACTGGAAGATGATACGCAGTGGTTGGACACAGGTCAAAGTGCAAAAACAAATTAGCTGTTAGTGTAAAAAAATACACCCAAAGAAAGATAATGTGACCTAAACTATGTCATATCATACCCACACCAATTCAGGTCAAGTCAAAACTGATGTTTCTATATATCAATTCTTTATCAAGTTTATCATATATTTTTCTCAAGCTTTTTTAACTAAAGACATAAAGTGCAAAAGAGACCGGAGTTTCTTAACCCTCCGAATTTCATAAATTGTTGATCGTCTCGTCCATTGCAACCCATCCAAGGTCGCAGAATGTAGATCCAGGGCGACAGTTGTATAATCACAGCACGTAATAATTTGCTTTCTTGTAATCATCAACCGGTTTTAACTATGCGGTTATGGTGATTCGCATAATTAATGCTTTGAATCTGTCTACAATGCAACTAATTTTGGCCAGTGATTAGTTTGGCTCTTCATGCGATTATGTTTTCGAGATTGCATTTTGATATTGACTTACATAATATGTTTATTTATTTATATAGCTCGCGCATGCTTTCTGGTGGAAAGTCGGCCTTATACCACAATTATATTTTTTTGGCCAAATTCGTTGTTTATTGGTAATAATTGCTGTAAGGCACGTGTATATCAGATAGCATAACAAGTTCTACGTTTTAAAGCAATCATTCAGTGCCAAAGGAAATCATTAATGTAAAGCGTGTAACGCATCAAGGTAGGTTTGTACGGTGTTCGGAAACGCATTTTGAATAACAAGTGATAAGATGTTGAAGCGCGGTCAAATTGAAATTATTCAATTGTTCATGTTGACAGGCTATTGGTTAACTTAACTTATTTTGTAAAAAGCTAAGTTTTAAAGTTTACAAGAACGAATAGATGCTTGAAGAATGCTCACAATTTGTGTCCAATATCCGCGCTGTTAACGCTATCGAGTTCCTGGGTACCTATTAGAATTGCAGGTACCTACTTGAATATATAAAGGCCTTTTGTAAGTGGTAAATAAAAGTCTTATTTATTTATTTTATTGTGAAGTAAACCTCACCAATACTCACCAGAACAGATATCTGTGATTCAGCAGGCGGCGTTTGAATGCACTATGATTCCTAGGGTTTAATCGCTCTACTTGCATTACCTGGATATTGCATACTTGCCGGATCACGGAAGGTCGTATTGGAAAATACGTTCAACTACGTTCGTTGGGCAAGACGGTACTTGATTAATGGCGCATAGACTCAATAATGGATTACGTTGGGTATGATTTTCGGACTGCCTAGAAGCGGTGGAACAATGAGTCACCATCATCAGGTTAACAACCTCACGCAGTTACAAAGGGACATCTCAATCAGCGGAAGCAAATGATAAGACGGTCGGGTCAACTAAGATAACCATATGATAGATGTTGACCACTGCAAATCTTGCAATATTTCCACTACGCATGTTAAATTGAAACCTGATTCAAAAAATTAATTCGTGCCCTTTCGACCTTTTAACGGAGTGCCACAGGATGCAACGGGGTTGCAACATGAAACTCGTACGAGTAGATAAGGTCAGAAGGTCCTACGACTATTGCGACTACGCAATTGAGCATATACGAAACCGATTTCAATTATGCCTCCTTAAATTCTTCGTGTTATTTAGGTAGGTACCAACAAACTATAGATAGCTAATTCAAGTAAAATTTACAGGTCTCTAGATAACTATGTAGTGACACCACTGAATGAGCCGCTGTCGAAATTCTTTACATCATGCCTGGACCATGCATTACCCACCGTCGTCTATACATTCGGATACCGAGGGAGGTCTAAAGGTCCAGCCACCACGGCTGTGCTAGAAGCCTACATAAAGAAGAGGAAGAGAAACGTCATTCTTCTTGATTGGGAGGAGGAGGCGAAGAGTGGTATGCTTGGTATACCGCTGGGGTATGCATTCAATGCTTTGCCCAACGCTAAGAAGGTAAATTCCGCACAGGTGCTGGAGAACTGGTAGTTTTTTCGTTTATGAAAAGCCCCATTATAATTAACTACTCCAAGTCTCACGGCTCGAGCAGGATATTATCATGCGTTTTTTTTCTTTTATTACGTTTACTTTAGATTCAGGGCCGCGCAATGTCTTTCTAACGAAGCATTAATCCCTAAATTAAAGATATATTTCATTGAGTGGGACTTATGGTTTTAATCATCGATTGGCAATTTGATATTATGAACGTTCTCAAATCAATATACTTACACCAAATTCAATCCTAAACCACATTTCAAGGATTTTTTGCGGTTTTATACGGGATTGGACTATTAGGTGTTGATATCAAGCCATTCCCTCCGATAGATACCAATCATAGGAAGACATCATTCATGAAAATCATTGGAAGCTGATTAAATAACATCAATAATGCAATAAAGATGCATAACCAATGTCAAGTTGTTGAACTTGGCATTTATTTATTCTATTCAGATCACAACGTAGACGCGAGGTTACATCCTGTTGTTATCCTACAGATCGGTAAAGAGATGGGCGAAGCACTCATAGGCCTGCATAAATCAGGAGTGAACATGGAGAGCGTCCACCTTGTGGGACATTCTCTTGGAGCTCACATCATGGGCTTTGCTGGAACGAAAACCAGGGAAATGGGAAGGGTTATGCCGAGGTAAATAACATTAACATTATAGGGGAATCTTATGTTAGATTTATATAAAAAACCTATGTCCAAATAAACGAATTCAGCTTCTTTTTAACATAATTGTATCGATTCTCAACTCACATCCACGCACTCAAAGTCATAAAGTACCATCAATCATCATTCGTCAAGATCTGTTTTCTTTCAGGATTACTGGGTTAGACCCTGCGAGAGCGCTCTTCGAAGGCACGTTTTCTGTAACAAACGCGCTGGACCGCACCTGCGCTAGGTTCGTGGACATCATCCACAGCGACCCTGGCGGCTACGGCACCTCTACCTCCACTGGAACAGTGGACATCTGGCCTAATTATGGCTCTGAGTTGCCGCAGCCTGGCTGTCCAACTGGGGACTTCGATATGTTTACTCCAGAAGGTAAGATATGAGACATTGTTATGTATTCCGAGTTCCGATGCTCCTTCGTCATGACATCACTATGAACGTGGATCATAAGAAAGACATAAATGAAAAGATAAACTAGTTGTTCAAAAATATCAGTTCGTTACATATTCAATCGAGTGCAAAAACACTTACGACTACCGAATATGAACGCAAGGTCATGTACCTACTGGTGTTAAAACTGCTACCGTATCGAACAACCTGATACACTGAACCAAAAACTTATTTAATGAAGCATTATCTTTGAATGGGTGCGATGTCCTCAGACTAATCAATGGTCCACTGTCGTCACGGTGTCGGCCACAGCTGGCCATGACGTGACGATGTTCAAATCTTATTCACGGATCAAAAAAGTCACCTTTTCCGTATCCCACAAGGCTATAAAGCCGTATATAATTCTGATCTCGTGTTCTCCTGACCATAAATTGGTTGTGAGCGACGATCTTTATTATTAATTCGTTTAAATAATAATTAAATAAGTATCTATAATTGGGCGGTAACAATTACGGTTAATGCCATCAGTTTAATTGTGGGTTCAATAGTTAACTACTTTTTACTTTGAAGTACAAAGACAAAAGTGCTAATATCATCTTATCAGGGAATTTACATACCTACACGAAGCTAGACAACAAACTTACCGAAATTCAGCATGACACCTGCATAATTAAATAGGTTCCTACTTTCGTCAAGTAGTTAGTACATACATATCTTACTACTACATTCTTTGTTGGTCCTAGGATTTGGAGACCTTGAACTCATTATGAAAATATGAGAAGGTCACCGCACCCGTGATGATGATAAGATTACAATTAAAACAATTCCAACACTTATCTAAATTCACCATAGCCTTGGCCTATTGGCCTGGACTTGAAAAGTTAAATAAAGTTGTCAAGGTCACAGCTGGAAACACTGATATGATTATCAACCTGCATAGGGTCTGGCAAGGCAATCTAACTAACTAGGCTAGATAATTGTTGAGCAAAGTAACTAATTACTGTTACAGGTAACTAAACATCTCCAATGGATACCGGAGATACTATGAAAACGACTATTTCAGGAATCTTTTATCGTTTTTTGTGAATATTCTTTTCAGACTTAAACCCAGATGGCAATAATCGATCGATGCCATTGAATAATCAAAGATTTATAGCGACATTCAGGCGGCACAGTAAGTTGTGGACATATGCAACGCCTATATGTGACGCAAAATTCCATGCTTACGCAAATATTTGTTCTGCAATGTCGTTCTAAAATATATATCAACAGCTTATTACTTCGAGCCTAAAATATGAAGAAATTATTTTTTGCCATTAAGACTTAAGATAATTTATAGCGATCGTTTGCATAAAGTTTGTAACTAAATGTCCGTTTGCCATGAACTGTCTGATACGATTTCGTGTTTTTTAAGCTTATTGTGTTGTGTATGTAGGTATTAGTAAAAACAGCTTTGTATAGTAGGCAAATAAACCAACGCGGCAAGCTACTATTAACAGCTTTGGTAATGTCGAGAAAAGCTTTTTAGGTAGCTTTTTAGCAAACTATGATTTTATTAACGAGACATTTAGATGTTCTCAAACATAGAGTATATTTACCTAAAGATATTTTCAGTTTATATTTGTTATGAAAAGTGTAAAATAGTGTGGAAATTAAGTACTATTTTAATCTTTGTACCTACTAGTGTTTAAAACTGCTGTATGTGTTATTTAATAAACCATGTCAATAACAATCTTAGACAACCTAGATCACTTATCGAGGTTACGTACCGTAATAGGTTGTACTCTATTCAGGTGTTTGCTCAACAGTCATTATAATGTACTTTCTCCTATTATATTACCGTTTCGAAAATGCTGCAGGCTTTCAGTAGAGTC
Organism: Eupithecia abbreviata; assembly: GCA_943735965.1. NCBI lineage: Eukaryota > Metazoa > Arthropoda > Insecta > Lepidoptera > Geometridae > Eupithecia > Eupithecia abbreviata. The sequence goes on along the minus strand of OX030982.1, from coordinate 6,092,115 downwards.
GGTAACATTAGTGCTAGAATTAATATTAACAAAGAGCTTTGGTAGTTATACAATGGGTCGCGCTAAATAAAACTATCGTAGGGCAGAAGAAACAGGCAGAAGAATAGCTTAGTCGTTTTCTATACAGCAACAAATTAATTTAAAATTTAAACCTGATTGGTCATTAATATGTAAGTTTTATAAATAATGATGTAAAACTTACATATTAGGTCTGGCTATAAAAATAGCAACGTTCCTATTTTCATGGTCAACAACAAAAATAACTAATATAGTTGTTCCTATTTTAGGGGCTGATGGGATCTGCAGTAGGACGAAATAGACTGGGTCATCAGGTTGTCATATCAATGAATCTATAGAAATGAAGGTTTGAAATCGACTTTTTCAGACTTATGCAGCCACGACAGAGCGTGGAGATATTTCGTGGAGGCGATATTTTCACCGACTGCCTTTCCTGCCTCCGCCGCTCCCAATTACGAAAGTTGGGTAGCCAGCGAAGGAAAGACTAACTCCACCATATATTTGGGAGATCTCACTAATCCAAAGTAAGTATTTTGAGCCTAACCAGTCACACCAAAATACCAAAAAATACCATCACGTCACCATATAATTTAAAGGGCGAGATAACAATTTAAAAATGTTAATTCGAAAAAAAACACGTTTGCTTATCTATCCAGAAACTTAGTTTAAATTAAAACATAGAAACGCAAATACGCCGGCGATATCGTCGAAAGATCCGACCACACCATCTATCCCGAGCATACACAGTAGGGCAAAGCGGTCAGTATCTTGGGGACACTTCCGACTGGTATTGATATGGATGAGTTGGACCTAGACTGTTGCAACTGTTTCAATTTTAATTGCTAGTTCTTATTTATTTTACTCTTTAATTGTAATTTTCCTAATAATAAAGTCACTTATATCTTTAAGTAAATTCTTTATTACCTACAGAGCACGCGGCAACTTCTACCTACTAACAAACTCAAAGCCCGACTTCGGAATGGGGCCAGAAGGAATGAAACCAAAAGTGAATCAATCCACGAGTGAAACCAAATCTGGTCTGAGTTTTAAGCTGCTTCTTAACCTGAGGTGATACACCAGAAGTACTGTGCAGTCCGTGGTAGAGCGTTCTAAGAGGACTATCAGTGACTTTTTTCATATTATGGAACTGCTACTGCCGTAGCGAGACTTAACCACGAAAGAGTTTTGTTTGTTTCGTGTTCGTGATTTTTCTAATTGCAAGACAACCTGTAACGTTTGGATAAATTTCTTTGTTTTGTTCTTTGGAAAAATCACAAAACAAGTTATTATAGGTCATAGTTTCGAATTTAGTTTTTAGGCCAGCATATTTGTTTATGATGATATCCAAAGTATACATATTTAATAAGTTGAATATTATGTCTGTTAAAATAGTTTTAGGAAGTGTTTGAATAAAGAGGATGATGACAAAAATATGTTGTTTAACTAGCATTTATTTTGAAAGATAATGTATCAACTGTAAACAAAATATTGCATTTTACATAAAAATATAAAATATACTAAGTTCTACATAATGTATGATATGAATATTTCTAAATGGAGCCATACAATCCAAGCTGAATTATTCATGTACTATTAAATAATATAATGTATCTAAAAACCGGAAGCACCTATTCTTAATGGTTTTTTACATATTGATAATAATTACAAAATACACTATTTACATACCACTTCTATGACTGCTAAAACACAGTCATATAGTATTGTTATTAAAATTAAAAAGACTTTATTTCTTTAGGCTTACAAATAAGCACTAAGTAGTATTTTATACATCAAATTTTATAGAAAAAACACCTTATTATAAGGAATTAGGTGTTTTTTCTTAATAAATTTATGAGATTACATTAAGTATATAAAATAGTATTAATAAACTATTCCAGGTTAAAAAAAATCTGTTCAGTATTTTTTATGAGATTTAATACGGAATGGTGTTTTTGGTAAGTAACGGAAGACCTTTGGGGATGTCGGAATAAGAAAATAAATGTCAAAAAAGAAATTTAAAAAAAATATAGTATATAAAATAATAAAGAATATATACGTTAACGTAAATAACAATAATAAACTTAATTAACATCCGCTAACTCTGCAATTTCGCATTTTCTTTTGTTATTAGCAGTCAGGTTATTTTAACATCATGGCGTTTTGTTTATTATCATGAATAAATCACTAGCTTCTGCCCGCGGCTTAGCACGCGAATTTCGGTAGCAGTTTTGGAGATACAAAACTGCTGAGTAGGACAAGTTGACATATGGCGTAGATTAAGAACATAGCCTAAGTTAGATAATAGTACTTAGATAATAGGCTACGCTACGTATTATACCGAAATTCGCGGTAACAAAAAAAAACATTCACATTTCTAGTTTTGGCTTTATATTAGTATGATGGGTCAGACTTTTATTATGTCATTTATCACTTATCCAATACATATAGAGCTATAACTACGAATATCTGAAAACAAACCTAGATGGCGTTATCATCGCATCGACTAAAGACCCAGCTCTTTCTGCCCTATTTAGCTATGTACTTTCCACCTAGAATAGGCTATGCTGTGGTTATGTACACAACCACAACCGGGTCCAAGCCGTATGTACTATATCAGAATAATTCTGTACTCGTATCAAGTACCTGCGCTACGTCGGGGAAGTGTCGTAGTATCTCTTCATAGTACTGTCGATCTCGACCAGCGCATTACCAACGTCGTGACTCGCGCTGCCGATCGCATCGAACGTGTTGGCCAGACGGTCTATCGCTCGAGCCTGTGGGCGAACAAGCAAAACACATTTGAATATAAGGTGGTTTTCTAAAGTTAAACCGTTTTATTGACAAAGGTAGTTAAATGGCCTAGTTCTAAGCTAGGCACATATAGACTCTAACTCACTACACGTGCCAAGCTCAGAGCTGAGCTCAGAGCTGTGCTCAGAGCTAGGAGCTAGTGTAGGTACAATACATCAAATAATAGAAACAAACTAGAACTAGTAACCATTTACAATTGGAACAATTGAGCTATCTGCAGACTGTTGCAATCTACCTACAGGTAAATAAACGACATAAAGTAATATTATAAAGAAGTTATTTTTGCAAGTTTTAATGTAGGGCAACTAGTGGTTTGATTCAAAAATATATTTCACTGAAAGGTGAAATAAGAAATTCGGATTGTCCCTGAGTGCTTAGAACTATGTTTTTTTTTTGTATGGCCGTTCTAATTGAAAAAATGTTTTACATGGAATTGAATTATTTATTCAGGGACAATGTGGTGATTGTGTGTAAAGCAGGAGGCAGAAGATATCAAGCTTAGTATTTGAATGTCATGACCACGAAAGGTGTCTATAAATTTGTAACTGTTCATAATTTATTTAATTGATTGAAATGTACTGCTACTAGATGTCGCTAATAAAAAAATAATCTATTCATTCATTAGTAAACCTAAACATGAAAGCAACACCATTGCAACTTTTGCTGATGACACTGCTATAATAGCCACAGGAAAAACGCATGTAGAGGCAGCCGAAAAGGTTCAAGTAGCGATTAATAAAATATACAACTGGACCAAAACCTGGCGGTGGCGAATAAAACTAAATGAATCGAAGTCGAGTCACATAAACTTCACAAATAAAAGATACGAACACCATCCACTTTTCATTAACGGGGCCATCATACCATGCGAAAATACAGCGAAGTATTTGGGCATGACTTTAGACGCCAAGCTGCGCTGGAAAGCTCACGTCAAGAAGAAAAAAGAGGAGCTAGAGATTCGCTACAAAAAGATGTATTGGCTGATTGGGAGAAATTCTACTTTAGCAATACACAATAAACTCCTTTTATATAAACAAGTCCTTATGCCAATTTGGACTTATGGTATACAGCTTTGGGGCTGCACCAAAAAGACAAACGTAGCAATCATACAAAGATTCCAGAACAAAGTACTCAGGTCAATTATTAATGCGCCCTGGTACGTAAGAAATGACAATATTCATCGGGACCTAAACATTGAATTCGTCGACAAAGTCATACAAAAACACGCGGAGGCTCACGCACAAAGGCTTCATCATCATGTGAATGTCGAGGCGATCCAGCTCCTTGACAACACGGACATAGTGAGAAGGCTTAAAAGGACAAAACCCTTTTGAGTTAGTGTAGTGATAATAATAGTGTATGTGCAGAAGTGCTATTTTAAAGAACACATGAACAAAGTGTCTTCACCTTAAGTATAGAGACATTAAGAAAAGTGCCAATGGACACATTCTTAGTAATATGTTGATATAAAAATAAGTTAAAACTAAATTACCCATTAGCCAATTCTATGGCTAGATTGTAATTATACTGTATATTAACATTTATTTTAAATGTGTATACTAGACAATAAAAAAAATTCATTAGTACGTCAACAGCCCAATGTTCCTAATAACGCCTTCCCTTTTTCATTACCCTAAGTGTGGCCTAATTAGGATTATTCTCACTTATTCTGTGCTTACTTGTATATGTGAGGCCTCAGCCAGTCGCTCCATAGCTTGAGCGTTAACCGCCGACGCGTGCGCAAGTTGAGACATTGCTGCTGCTTGGTCACTCATCACTTTGACCTGAAAACCACCATTTTTAACTTTTAAGTAATCACAATCGTTTTTTCAAAAGCAGGACTTTATAGCGCAGCTTCGCGAGCGCAAACTCGAGTCTAATCCCTTGGGATATAATGTATTTTTCTTTTGAATTTTTAATTCTTCCATTTACAAAGAAAAATATAACTTACCAGTTTCTCCATAATAGCCGTCTGTCTGTCTTCAACACCTACAATATCTTCGCTCACATTGTCCGTATCTTTGAAAGCAATAACCGGATCTTCTTCATGGTTTTGGTCCATGCTGTCTTCATTGAAGAAATTATCTTCTAGGAAGTGAGACTCTTGCTTAACTGATCCACCCCGCTCTGAAAAAGAAACAGATATATGAAATTAAATTAGCACAACTGTTTACTCAGATAAATCTAGATGGCACTACTAGTTTATATAAGCACTGTATTTTACCAATAAAGTAGATTCCATGTAGATTTAAAGTATTTTATACTATTTTTACTTACTAGAATCACTGGCCAAGAAAAGATCCCAAATCTTCTTCTCTATGTTCGAACATAAGCTATTTGGATCCACACCATTGGCCACTACTTTTGATCTCACAGTTGATTTTTTATCTGCCCAATACTGAAATAAGGTTTCTATTTAGCCCTACATTACCTTCGTATTCATTAGTTATCACAAAATACATATGTTATAGTTAAGTGCTTTTATCTAGTTTGAAGAATGAATCTCTACAAACAACTCTCAAATACTCACTTTTATCCAAGACTTCATAGGCCTAGTAGGTCCGGAAATACTGTTGACAAGTCTTGTCAGTTTAAACCACAGCTTTTTGCTCTCATCTCTGCCTTCTAATCCTCTTAGCTGCCCCAGTCCGAGAGCTGGGTGCTTTTCCATGAAATCAACGATGGCCATTACCTGCTCCAGGCTAGGCCGAGACTGTAAATAATATAATTGTCAAGCAAGTGTGTTCCGATAACAAAAACTACCCATATTACCATCCCTCACCCCTGCAAACAATAATTGTACGAAATTAAAATAACTCGAAAAAAGCTTACGCGAAATTGCATCGAGTTTCCTTGCTAAAGTCATTGAGTTTTCGAAACGAAATGAAGAGGTAACACATAAACGAGAATCGAGATACTCACAGCTATTGAGCGGTCACTCATATCTATTGTTTCCAGCAGAAATATTACTGTGTATAACGCAGTTTACAAAAAATTTGGTGCATTGGGTACATTGCGTGAGTGGCTTTTATTTTAGATGCGTAGTAATAGTACAAGTTTTAATTCTTGAAAAATTATCACAAATTGCAAAACACAACAACATCGACCAATAGTTGGGGCGTTTGACATTGACAGATATTCCTATTATACCTAGCGTTTTGGCCATTGCGAATACCTCCATGTGTGGACGAACAAAAACACACAGCCGCGCCTCTCCTCATTCGTGGTACCTACCATAGCGGACTGCCGCTTTCACTGACTCAGCAAACGAGGGCCTCACGACTCGTGATGCCCTCGTTTGCTGAGTCAGTGAGTCACGAGTGCCTTGCCAAAAATAAGTTTGCGAGTTGCGACCCATCCGTAGTAGGTAACTTCGAGCGGTCAAGCATGGGTAAAGCCATAAATCCACGCACGATCAATTAACTTCAAATTCTTTTTTAAGGCGGTGGCGCGGCGGCGGCTCCCCACTGCAGGTCGAGCTTTTCTTGTTTTAACAAATAACAATTGATTTTCAAAGTCAAGTCAGTATCACTGTCATGTCATATACACTGCAGTTCTGTGAGTCTGTCTTGTCATTTGACTTGACATGAGTTGACTTTACTTTTGTTGTTTTGCTATCATAAATCTCGGATTTGTTAACTTTTATAAACAGAACACTCATAATTTTGACTATTGGACGTTGTATTTTGCATATTATACAGTTATTCAAGAAATAGATCACTATTAGTTAAATGGATAGGTAACTTGAGATAAAAAGTACATAAATACGATGGAAAACTGAAGGGCATAAACAGCAAATCTGTACAGTGGTAAAAAGTTACAACTATGGCTAATTCAGTAAATATATCTATAGAAGCTCCAATAGAAAATCAAATTCAAGAAATTACCTACGATGGACAGGAGATATATCAAGCGTAAGTCGTATAATTTCACCACATTTTATAAGTACAATAATATGATACCATCTCAATTACAATTTTTACTTATTATATTACTCATATCCAATGCATCTCTATTCCTATGCAGCCCCACAAAAATAGTAACACTATTTACGTAAGGCTATTGCTTAAATGAAACCAAACTTTATTTCAGGCCCCTGACTATGTCAGAAAACCTAACCCGTCTAGCACAAAAGATAGATTTCTCAAAGTCAGATGATGAGTTCTGTAATATAAAGAAGGAAGGTGAGAGCAGCTCTGATACCAAGTCCGAGGATGACAAAGAACCTGGTTACCAGTCCAGTTTGTGGCCCTGGGACTCTGTGAGAAATAAACTAAGGAATGCTTTGACTGAAGTCAGTGTTTTGGCTGATGTACTAAGTATTGCAAAGGAAAAACGGTACATGGTGAGTTATCCATTGACAACAAATAATTTTTTAAATTATTTGCATCAATATGTGATAAAGTTTCTGGTAACCTTATCTAAGGACTGAATATTGTAAGAAGCCTGCCAAGGTGTTGATTATGGCTAAACCCCCTTAGTTTGGGGAGACATGTTTAACAGTGGACTTATTATGTGCTGATGCAGACCATTCTAAGATGTTCCTTGAGTCATCATCATCATCATCAGCCTATGTTAATCCACTGCTGGACATAGGCCTCCCCAAATGAGTGCCATAGCGCCACACACATCCAGCATCTAGGTATGACCAAGAATTTAATAAAAAGCATGTTTCTTTTTAGGTACTGGACCCAGTCCAACCAGGGGAGATAGAAAGTCGTCCGATGGTACAAGTGTATGGGAGGAAGAAAGCTCTGGCAGCTGCTGCAGCGGTTCTCCAGGCTGGTGTAGACCGGCTCCGGGCCAGCGAGACCATGAGGATGACCAGGAATATGCCTGATTTTCATATAGGTATGAAGCAATTTAAGAAAAAGAGAATTTGTGCAACACACGCAAAATAGGCCTAATAATAATACAATACAAAATACTTTATTGTACACCAGACTCCAGATACAGATCATTACAAAAATACATTACATGCAACAAGTACTATTGTTGGCCTTATTGCTTAAAAGCAATCTCTTCCAAGCAACCTTTGGATGGAAATAATTATGTGAATTTAAGAAAGGCAGTGGGTGTATCAAATATAAAGCTAGAATAAATGTGAAGATAATATTATGAATATTTAAAGATATAACAAACCTTAAATACACATGTTGTGTTCTAAATTATTAACACTTTGACTGCGGTTTTTTTTCGACGACTGCGATCTTTTTTTTTACCTAAAAAATTCGTGCTGCCGCTCTACACAGCGGTTGTGTTGCGCCGCACATGCGTTTCGTTCGAAAAATATTACAGCTCTGCTGAGTCACAAAGATCTGTATTTTCTCAGCCGCTGCGCTAGTGTGGATTTACGCATATTAGTCACTTGTAGAAAACTCATACCGTGCGTTTTTAGCACTCAAAGTGTTAAAAGCCAGGTTCAAGATGTTAATATAACTTGTTCATAAACAAATGCCTATAAGGTACTATCTTTCTTCTTCAGATTTACTAAGGCTAAGACAAAATTGGAGGCTGAAGAAAGTGTCTAATACCATTGTTGGTGATCTGAGCTACAGGACTGCTGGTTCCAAGTTTAGCCAAACTGGAGTTTTTGAGGTAAATCTAATTATTAACTTATTGGCTTCGCCTGCATGGAAATCTGTGTCATATGATTATCAAACCTTCCTCTTGAATCAATCTATCTACAAAAACCGCAAAAAAGCCCGTTGCGTAGTTTTAGAGATCTAAGCATTTATGCTTAGATCTTTAAAGCTACGCTACGATCTTATAGGGACAGACAGACGCGGAAGCGATTTTGTTTGATACTATGTGGTGAAGTAGGGATTAAATTGTTTCAGACTGTTAACTGCCATAATTTGTATCTCATTTCTAGGTAACAAAAGCTCCTGAAGAGCAGATTGTGCAAGCCATGAGCGCGAGCGGCGGAGGGCCGGCCCCGTCGGCGCTGCGTGTCACAGTGCCGCCGGAGTTGCAAGGGGTTGCATTCATCTCGGTGCTTTGTCAGAAAGGTACAGATTATGATATTGGTTAACATAACAAATGCTCCTAAAGAACAGCAAGGCTACCACGCTGTTTAACACATAACGTAACGTTCGTTATTACACTAATTTTAGCGCGAATAACGCGTGTAAAGGCGCATTTTTGCGTGAATAACGCCCTTACTCGCAACACGTTAAAATGCGCGTTAGTTGCAAACCAGCAAATTTTCGACGATTGCCAGCGTGAATAACACGATTTCACGCGTTATTCAGGTTAAAATGCGCCGTAACACGCTTTATAAGCGCTAATATCAACGATAACGTATGCTACGTTATGTGCTAAATACCTAGTTCAAGTACCTATGGTAGAACTTCAAACCGTCTGGCAAAGCAAAGCTAATAATGCAAAACGTCTGGCGTTCTAGAAAACACCATTTAGTAGTTCGCCAAGTAACATAATATTAAATTCAGTTTTTACCGTAACAAAAGTTTACCTTCATCTTTTGAAACTTTAAGGTATCTGGCAGGCCAAAGCCACTATGGAAAACGTGTGGCAGTGAAAGCATTTGATTTCTAATACTATACCGAATAATATATGGAAAAATAGACCTATATTACACTATAACGAATTTTTGGTGCAAATTCAGCACCTTTGTAAGCCAATACCTGTGTTGGGGGTATAAGTTGACAATCTGTAAGCTTTTATAAAATCACGAAGGTTTGGCGGTCGCAGGCTCTACGGCCTACGCCCAGAAACACATGAATTAAACGTTTCTGGCTAAGTATATTCGCACACATTGGTGTTCCCACAATCAATGTGCCATTTGTTCATAGATTTTTAATTTTTATCATGTACTAGCTGCGCCCCGTGGCTTCGTCTGCATAAAAATTTGAAAAATATAAAAAATATTAATTTTCTTTTTAATGAAAGAACCTTCAAAAAGTATTACAAAATATAAAAAAAAGAAAAAACTATGCTGGACTATTCACAGAGCATTATCTAGCCCCCATGGTAAAAAAAGATGAATGAAATCGGTAAAGCCGTTCTCAAGTTATGGTTATAGTTCTCATAGCGTGACCAGAGGAAATAGGAGTTCATTTTTAGGTTTAGAGATATTTATTCCCAAAAAAGTCATAGTCACTTAGTCAATAGAAGTAATTTTATATATGTATACAATACATAGATCTTCATTTGACCACAATCAGATTCAGCCATGTATCCTCTATTCTATCTTATCCCCAGAGCAAGAGGATGTAGTTTCCATGACTCTCAGTTCGTCTGCCCTCAACTGCCCCGGTGGATTAGCAGCGGATGGAGTGGAGCAGCATTGGCAGCAGAAACTGGAGGCGGCTCAGAACGTCCTGTTCTGTAAGGAACTGTTTGCAAGATTGGCTGCCGAGGCGGTGCAGTTGGACGCCTCTATACCGCATATGGTGGTCGGGAATCACATTATGGCTACGGTGAGCATTCATGCTACAGGAAATCGTTTCGAAGAGTTCGCCACTCATTCGTTGTTTTTAACCAACGCTCTATGTACATTATGTTCGTCGATTTCTCCGTCAGTAATGGGCCGACTTAGAAAATTATTTCGCTATTGTATGGAGAATGATCCCGAAATGGGATACCCATAAAAATTGTATTCCCGAGGATTTAGTATCTGTACCAAAATACTTTAAAAATTCTGTACCAAGGAATTTAAAGTCGGTTAATAGTTTATAAAAAATTATATAGCGAAAATGCAGCCAATTGTAGCAAATTTTTAATATAAATTCATTCAGAGGAACAAAACATACACAAATTGTCTGCTCAATCATGATCCTAGCAGACAAGTTTTTCAAGGTAATCGTTTTGAAGAGTTTATTCTCCAATAAGTGCAAATGCGGCCAGTTTGAGCAAATTTTGTAATTTGAAGAGACCGACGACACTTAAAAAAGTGTCTGCACAATCATGATCATAGCAGACAAGTTTTTCAACTTTCAACCTTTTACAGTTCATGCGATAATATAGGCCGCCGACGATCGATAAATAGACAGAAAGTAGCAGCTCCCTATTCACGTCATGGTGGGCACTTCTGAGCCTCATCTAATTTGTTTATTTTCAGGTTCTACCTGGAATTCAACTTCTCATTGGCTTACGTCACAACAATGGACAGAAAGACAATACGAATACCGAAAACGTAAAGGTAACTTTGCAATATTAATTAATTAATATCTTTAATTCAGCTTGGGATTCAACATGCTGATTTTAATTAAAGGTTCTCTTCTTTAATCCAAACAACATGGTAGCTAACACCACTACTGCCTTACCAGTTCATCTGATAAACTACAGTGATTTGATTATTTATCTATATAATCAAAGATTCACTGATCATACATAACATAACTGAGAGAGATTATGCTTCCGACTGGTATCGATATGGATCAGGTAAGCTACCGGTACATTATTTGCAACAATCTGCAGTTAGCTCAATTGTTTCAATTGTAAAAGTAAATTAAAGTAAACAGATTTTTATTTTGGCAGAACAGAGACGAATAGTATACATACTCGTATAAATTAACAGAGAATCTGACAAAATCGGTCTCCACTCAGCATGTGCTATGTATGATCTGCTCTATACATACATACCATAGCTCTGGTCTTCCGTGGAGACCGTGGAATTAAAAACACTAGAATTAAAAATTAAATAATCATAGAAAACTAGTGTTGTGAGTTTTCTGGCATATAGTGCTTTAATCATAAAACCTTTTATGAAGCTGTCTTCTTCTGCACAATCTGATAGTTTTCATCCTCTAGCCGGAGGTATCAGCGGCCGGGAAGGCGGACCACGACCACGTTCTAGAACATTCTCTCCATCAGCTGCTACGTGCGGTTCATCACGCGAACACTCACCACCCATTCCCGCATCCCGCTACGGGCCCCCTGGGGCCTTCCAAACGCCGCTGTCTGGCAGGTAAATAGTCAATCTATGTCGTAGTACTCCAATGCTGGTCATAGGCCTCCTCTAAGGAGCGCTTTAGCGCCCTATCTTTAGCTTGTCGCATCGAGTATCTGCCTGCAGGTCGTCATCCCACCTGGCCGTAGGTCGTCGTTCACTACGTTTGCCGAGTAAATATTAAATTTAAATTAAATCATATGGCATTGGTATGCACAATTTATAAAATATATAGCTATAAAGGGGCTACATCGTCATACAAGAAAATGGGAACAGTAAACAAACATAATCCAATAAAAAATTAACTACTTAAATATGCTTCTTAACACTTCCTGTCTGGCAGGTTTGTTTGATATTGTAGGCAAAAAAGATAAAGTTCAAGATGAGGTAGGTAGGTACTTAATCACGTACATAATCACAAAAGTAGGTACAGCATTATCTTTTCTTAATTCAGAAAACAACATCTCGATTCCGGTAATAAAACGACGAGACACTTTTAAAGTTTGTGCTATTTTTATCAATAACTACTGTTATTGATAAAAAATTGCCTGATATTTGCCAGATTTGCGAAATTCAACTGAACTTCGCTAATAATCTGGCAAATATCAGCTTTCGGCGGATAACCGAGGCTTCAGTATATACTTGGAGAATTCGTTTACATAATCATACTTTCTTTATTGTTACAAGATACACACATAATTATTATTGTTAAAAACGTATGTAATATTCTTCTGCATATGTATGACACACGATCCTCATTTCATAAGCGCGATTTAACATAACAACGTGGCTAGGGAATTCGTTATTTTCAGCTCATCTCAAAGCATTATTCAATGCCCCCACAGCTTCAGAATGTGGAACCTCATTGGAAGTGAGATCTTCATTGCTCATATCATCATTAAATTATATAAACCATGCTGGACCATCTACACTGCATTACATAGCCCCAAAGCGAAGCAAAGCTTGTGTTATACTGAATTACTGATATACTTAATACAGTTGATTACAGATAGATTTTTTGATTATACATAGATAACGACCAGAACACCCGGAACAAATATCTGCAGTTCGTACACAAAATTATCCCGAGGCGGGAATCGAACCCGCAACCTCCTGCGTCGCAGGCGGACCTTCGCCCATCGCGCCATATTGGTCGTCATTATCATGCTATTCGTCTTCACTTCACACATTGCAGCTCCATCTCCTCGTCAGTTAAGACTTCACCTCTTTGTAATTCTAATTTCTAGCGCCTGCGTCGGTGTCCGGTTTACCGGGATCACCGAATTAGCAGCGGTGGTCCGGATTCGCGAGGCTATACTGTACCACAATTCTACAAATCTAGACACGCGTTACCGTGTCAAGTTCAAGCTAACTGAACAGGCGAGCAGCACCTGGTGTAATATTACAACCATTTGGCACCTGGTGTAATATTACAACCATTTGGAGCCAACCCAATCGATCAATCATAATATTGAAGTTGGCTCTCATTTCACATTTATGTTTTTGATGGGATGTTTATAACCTCCAAACACAACGAGTAGCACGAAATGCCGCACGCTGATGTCAGAGCGCCGGCGCGGTGGGGCGCGTCGGCGCCAAAATCAAAATTATTCCAACATTTCTACAGATCTAGAACATATTACCATACTTTCAATAAATTAAATCAATGGTAATTAAAGCGCCTGGGGCGTTACCCGAAATGAATTTTAAACCATTTTCATCCTCACCCGATTGAGTTGGAATTTGCTAGATTCTGAAACTTAAGCGTCATCAAATTAGCGTAAGTAGGTGTTAGTGTTGTTAGGCTAGGAAAATGAAAATCTTTATCCAAAATAATAACATATTTCTAACAACACCAGGGTATACGAGTAACAATAGGTATGCTACACGTGCATAAGATTGCGTCAGCGAAAGTAGATCCCACAAGAAGGGCGTTTGCAAACCCAGGGATCGAGGGGTCGTCGCCCTCGGTAATACGCATGTCGCCGCCGCGCCGGGGTAGCGGCCAAACCTCGGGGCACCCTCCGCGCCCCTAACAGGGGTCGGGAGCAATCAGAATCGATAACAACTACTTCTTTAGGCTTACAGAGTAATTACGAATATGTCGTAGAATACGTCAATTTCCAGCTACATACTATCAATTAGGAAAACTTTACTTCCACTCCGCTAGCGGAAAAAGTAAATATAATCTGTATCGGTATTATTTTAACCATTCCATGGCATTCGTTTTTTTAGTCTGACTTTTGTTTCAAAGTCCATTCTTATTATCTATTGTATTTATACCTTTTTAATTTTAATTATATCTCTGCAATTTAATTTTATTTCATCAATCCACACACACATTGTAAATATGATATTGCACACTTGACGGTAGAAATACCTACATTGAATCACATTTATACCATAACACATGTATTTCATGCAATAAAATATACTTAACTTTAATCTATATGCAGGTATAATCTCTATTATTTCCGCCATTAGTAGATCGTGTCAGCCCAATAACTTTCACAAAGCTTAGGGTCTTCATCATCATCACATTCACCCTCATTGATTTTTGGAAGTCTCTGGTACCAAAAAAAGCAACAAAAGAATCGAGCGATTTTATAGAATGAGTCACCTTATAAAAACAATTGTCTTAAAAAATTCCGAGAATACTTACTAATCTGAAATTAACTTTGTTACCGCGTCTTTTTATTCTTATATTTACATTAGGTAGGTACTTGTCGGTTTGAGACCAGTAGGCAGACCTTCCTTCCAAAAATATTGCTTTTATATCTGAAAATCGACGCCAAGCTTTATTTTTTGTGTAGTGGTTTGTTTACCAACATTCCCTATAGAATTTAGTAGTAACTTACTTCCGACCTTACTTGTATTCTCATAATGAATTCGATTTCAGGACCAATGGCAGCGGATAGATACGAGCTGCTCGACATGAGTAAAGAACAATCGCTGCTGGAACAGATAATACAGCAAGCACAGCATTTCTTTATGCGGCGACGCAGCGAGTATGTGCTCGATACCATCGCTAAGGAGGTAAAGATTAATGCAATCACTGCCCAGCTTCAACGGTACGACACGAAGGTGCGCCTTAGACGCACCGCTGCGTGCTAATTGTGTGCACTCATCTTATATTTTGTTGTAGGTAAAAGATCCTCTAATCGTGTCACATTGGAATGCGCTGAACAGCCCTACGCAATCATGTGTGAAAATCAATATCATGGCGTATGGGTAAGCTACATTTTGTATTAATTTTTATTAGGTACGTCCTACCAATCGCCTTCGCTGTACTTTATAGTCATCATCATCATCAGCCTATAGCAGTCCACTGCTGGACATAGGCCTCCCCCAGTGAGCGCCATAGCGCCCTGTCTTCAGCTTGCCTCATCCAGCATCTACCTGGTGCAGTCTTTCGCAGGTTGTCATCCCAAATAGTATTATTGTTTACATCGTAATCTGTCTTTCTACAATGGATTCTCTCTCAATTTGATTGTGGATATATAACAAGCTTGATATATTAACTAGTCAGGCTACCAGCAAGAGAGAAGACTCACATACTTCCATATGCTGATTTTTTCTGACATAGGTACCATACATATTTAATTAGAAAACAGGGCTATGATTTGTGGTAATTTACCTACGCTGTATACTTGCTACGGCGTAACTGTGCTACGCTGCAGACGTACTACGACGTATGTATTCGCTCTACTTTTATATAGATAGACCATGTACCTATATCCTCGGTAAACAGTAACTAGATCGTACACTAATTATTATTACTATATATTTCATTTATCCAAACGTAACCTGTAATTGCATACGTTTAAAGCTTATTTTTCTTTGTGACACAACCCAAGTGAACACTAATAGGTTTTAAACTTTGTGAACTGATGCAACATTGCTACGGCGGCGTCGTCGTAGAAGAACGTACAGCATAGAATTGTAAAACGCAGTCGTATCTTCCAATTTTCAAGCAGCACATGACTTATATATTTGTTTTGCAGTTACGACGCGGTCTGCCGGACATCTCTAGTGGTGCACGTCGGAGAAAAAACGCTCAAATGCATCTGCCGCGACGGAAAAGTCCGTCATCTTTCTTATGAGCTGCAGGAGCTGAGAGATCTTATTTATTGTCAGGTAAAAACTTGTTTAAAAATACAAATGTTTGTAAACAAACCGTCCATACTTAACCCAAATCTTAACTTACATTCCTTGTCAATTGTAGGTCTTAACTTCAATAAATAATGCTAACAATTGTCTGTAATTCAACTCCAAGCATCTGAATTTAAGTTTCGACTATTTTCTTTACAAATATTACACATCGAATTTGGCTGGAGTATAGAGAATAATGTATCTCATAATTTGTCTGATGTATCTGGTAGAACAAGGTAAACACTGAAAACTATTGAGTTTTCAGTGTTTACCTTGTTCTACCAGAATGTCTTGAGTGCATGTTGAATCACCCACACCCAAGGGCACACCTTCACAGTCCAAGTCTGAGGTATTTTGTTAAGCATTTGTAAATTTAAAGGACAGCTCAGGTTCCTAGTTAAGAACTATGTGAGTGTTAAAATATATTTTCTTGCATTTTCATAACATCATGTTTTGCCTGGCAGATATACCAACATCAAATGACAGCTGTGCAAGCAGTAGGCAGGTGTATGGGCTGGCAACTCCTTGCTAGCAGCTCACACCTCGGGTCAGGACCTGTAGAACCTCTAGGCAATGCCTCATCTTGTCTTCTGTCATCGCCAACCGGTAACTTTCGTTTCTTCTATGGTTTAAATTGGCCTAACTTTTACCAGTTCTAGAATTCTAGATATATTTTTTTTAACAAAAGGGGTAAACGAATGAAAAATATAAAGTGTATAAAGGTGTATAAAGATATGAAACCATTATTATAAGCCTAATCTCATATTCTGCTCCTCTGTTTCCAGGTGACAGAATGATAGCAATCAGGTGTGAGCCATCAGTTGGAATCCAAGTTTTCATCGCACAATCACCAAGGAAAGACTTCTTTGCCAGTGAACTTGTTCAAGACAAGAAATGGGAAAATCTCGGAGGAGCTTTCAAAGAAATAAAATTAGACAAAATGGAAGGCAAAAACTTCCTAAACAAAATGGAATTACTAATGGCATGCCTCTGCAGCCAATCGTAAATTACCTTATAATCAATTATTATATGTACAACTTCTAGTTAAGTTAATTATAATTATTTGTAATAAAAATCATAATGGAAGTCGATAATTCTTTAATTTTATTAGACATGAAACTTATTTAAAATTAATTTAGGTAGAATGTTAATTTTACACTGAAGATTGTTCTCATTTTCATCACCTGATGAACGTAGTTGATGGGAGATCAAATTTTCCAAGGAACTGAAATTTAGAAATAGAAACCTTTAAGACTTTTGATTTAAAATTCAAACTAAAACAATTAGGTTGAGGTTTATCACAATGCAATAAATGAGAGTTCAGTATCAAATGCACAACAAGGCATTATCATTTTTCAAATTGAATTCTGAACTAGCAGATAGTTGTCCTGATGGTACCTAACATATCAAATGTCATCACCACTAAGTCCCATAATATTTATAACAAAGCATAACCTTACAATGGACACATGTTTGGAACAAGCTTTAAATTAGGTTTCGCCAGTATTTTCAGTACAAGTTATAATATTGAGAGAAAAGTTCAGTGTAGCTGAAATGATGTTAACGTATAATAAAAAAACTGTACGTACCTCTAATCCTTGATGCATCAATAGAACACTTCCTTAGCATAAACCCCCAGTATTTGTTATTGAATTTAAACACTTGGAAGGCTTCAGATAACGATAACACTAACCTAAACCTAGCAATAAATTAAGACTAAATCAATAGCGTGAGTGGGGGGATCTGGAGCGGAAGTTGCCGCCGCCGCCACCACCGCCGCCGCCTGAGCCGTAGCTATCTCCACCATTGCGATTGTACGGTCGGCCGCCACCGCCACCACCGCCGCCGCCGCCGTAGGAGCTGAACGATCTGCCACCGCCTGACTGACCGCCAAACGAACGACCTCTGAAACCACCACCGCCACCGCCGCCGCCGCCGCCACCACGACCTCCTCTAAAACCACCGCCGCCTCGACGAGGTCCATCTCTCCTCCTAGAGATCTCTACTTTGAGCGTCGCTCCTAACAATTCAATGCCATTCATAGCGCTACACGCATCTTCAGCTTCCTGCAAGTTTTCAAATTCAATAAACGCAAAGCCTGGGGGATTGAGTGCTACCCAAACTGAGTTTAGTTTGCCGTATTTGTCAAACTCCCGTTCTAAATCTTCCTTCTTGATGCCTTCCACTAGGCCGCCCACGTACACCCTTGTGCCGCCGTTGGAACTCATGATTGTGTTAGAATCTGAAATTATTCATATATGTTTACATAAAAAATATCTGGATGCACAATTGGATAAAAATGAACAAATTAGTTGGTCAAAAACAGCGCAATTACAAGTATTTGCAATGGTGTGCGAGTTAGCTAAATACACCGATTTTTTACGAGAAAACAAGATGTCGCCGCTTGGTGCCACGCACGACGCCACACTGTTTAGTGACCGATTAAGACCGAAATACTTGCATACTTACGAGTTTTTATCGTTCGATGTAGTTTTCACTTCAAAATTAATAAAAAAATAGTTTATAACTAAGGAATTACATTAATTTTAATTAAAAAACTGCATAAAATGGGATAACGGCTCTCGCTTCACGCGAGATTTGAGTGAAGAAGACCGATTGGTGAACGATATCGAATGAACGAAAACAAAAACAATCGATTGAACAAAAGCAGAGTTGCCATAAAATACTATTACAACAATCTCCTCAATCCATCATCATCAAAACACAGTTCATGCAGTTCATAAGTTATCGACCATTTGTCAGCAATATACATGTTATTAGACTGACGTGACTTTTTGATATAATATTTTTTTATACAGATATATTAAAAGATCTTTTCCACATATCCTAAAACATGTTTTGCTGGCAAAAGCAAAATTCAAAACCTAACATTATTATTTTTAACTCATTATACTTCGTTTGACTACTATGTATCACGAGTATCTACATAGCTAGAAGATGCCTATTCACTCCTGTCTTGAGGAGCTTAAAGCTTAATTTTTCACTATCCTTATTTTTGTATGAGCTGTCTAACATCATCCCACACCATGGGTAATTAAATACGAGAGAAAAAATATATTTTTGAACATTTATAGATTGTGAAACGTTAAGGATTCTTTAGATTACGATAATTTTTTATCATAACGCTGAAGCAGGTATATCTGTATTTCAGGTCAAAGAGATGCTAACGAGGCAAGATCAATGTCTTCCAGGAAGACTGGTGAGAGGTGGCTGGTAAAGACAAAATGTAGAAAAAAATGGGAAACCCTTTGAAAATGAAAATGAAAATGAAAAGTTTTTATTTCTTTAAGCTTACAAATAAGCACTTAGACAGGTCATATTTTATAATATTAAATTATTTTATAAATAATTATCTTCTTTGGCCCAGGTGTGGGACAGCAGACACAACTTATAAAAACATGAGTTTACTTCCCTTAAAAATGGCACAATTTGTAAAACAGTGCAACCCCACGGGTGTGTGAATGAGTGAATGAGAGTTTGATTAATGTTGGTTGCAATGACAAAATATTAAGTGCGCAGCGTGGTCTAGGGACGTACTTGTACTCCGAAAACTCCGAAGTCCTTCTGATTCAGAGTAGAGCTTTGTCTATGGAAACCAAAGATTGTAGTACTAGCATAGAGACTCTATGCTCAGTCGACGAGTAGCCAGTACAGTACACATTAAATAAATAAAAAAATAAAAAAAATAATGCTGGAAAATCCACCCACACAGCATCATCTAGCCCCATGGTAAGCAGATCTTGAAACATTAATCCATTCCATCGACCTATTTTTATTTGAAGGCTCTCACTTCACAGAACTGACAATGACATAACATAATCAATGATGTCAGTTAGATTTGTTATTTCTCTTTCTCTATCTTTCAGCATCTTTCCTTGTCTATCATCAGCATTTCTTTCTCCAGGGTAAACAGTGTCGGGAAATCAGAAAGGTAATAAATTTCATTTTATTCACTTCTTAAGTAGGTATTGTACATACTGAAGACATATTTATTTCTATCCATTTTCACGACAGAGATATGGTGATTGTTTAGGTTTGACCTTCTCAAGGTGACCGATATCGCGCGCCAGCCGGCTGTTGGTTGGTCATTTATTCAGTCAGGGTTTTCAGGGTCTGGCGAGTGCACGGCTCGTACCTGTTATAGCTGAAAACATCGAGTGAAAATGAGCGTACAATCTGACTCGGAAAAACGCAAGCAAATCTCCGTACGGGGTATTGTGGCTGTAGAAAATGTTGCGGAAGTGAAGAAGGCGTTTAATCGTCACGTCCACTACACCTTGGTGAAGGACAGAAATGTTGCGACGCCTAGAGATTATTACTTCGCCCTTGCACACACTGTCCGGGACCATCTTGTATCCAGGTGGATACGCACTCAGCAGTTTTACTATGAAAAGGATCCCAAGGTAAACTTTTATGTTCTGGTCATATTATTACCTTGATAGGAAATAATCAAATTCATATAAAAAAAATTACCCTTAAAATTTCTATAATTAGTAAACTATGATGACCTATCTACCCTATATATGTATCTCTTTTATTTTCTTAAGTATTTCTATGATACTGTTGAAGTTTGTTTTAAAATTAATTATCATATTCCATCCAGCGTGTCTACTATCTATCACTGGAGTACTACATGGGGCGTTCACTCCAAAACACCATGATCAACCTGGGCATCCAGGGTAACGTAGATGAGGCCCTTTACCAACTTGGCTTAGATATTGAAGAGCTGGAGGAGTTGGAAGAGGATGCAGGTCTTGGGAATGGAGGCCTGGGACGTCTTGCGGCTTGCTTCCTTGACTCAATGGCCACTCTTGGGCTAGCTGCATATGGATATGGTGAGTATTTTATCTGATAGAATAATAACTTATTTATTTATATAAATATTCATGTTATGTTCAAATTTATTCAAGCTTATCTTTGGAACACCTTCTACACTGCCTTTCTTAAATTCACATAATTCTTTCCAACCAAAGGTTGCCTGGAAGAGATCGCTTCTAAGCGATAAGGCCGCCCATTGTACTTGTATCATGTGATGTGTTTTATAATGATCTGTAACTGGTGTACAATAAAGTATTTTTTGTATTGTAACTTAGTAGAATGGTTTGGAATTATGAATATATTATAAATATTAATTATTTATATAATATTCATAACATGTGAATAGGTAGACATGGTTATTTTATATCAGTTTTGAATTTCTTATCAAAAGATTGCAAGAAAATACAAAGGAACTAAATAATATTTTTTGTATGGACAACTTTGTTTGAAGACAAAAAAATATTTAAAAGATATTTTTTGTCCAAAGGTAAAATGTAGTGGCTAAGTCTCCTGAAGCCCAATTTAACGCTGTTACCGTCAGATGCAATACACGTGATTATTTCTTCTTTTAATTGATTCGTTTCAATAAATTTATATGTTTATATTGAAGACAACACCAACCAAATAAATGTTGCCTGCACCCAGGTCATGTATTGAAATACTTGACATTCGTACAAGTATGAACTAATTTGAAACGGCAGAGAGCGAGAACTGGCGCCTCGCCAATTACATACAAAGTATTTAGTTAATGGAAGACTGAGCTTGTTCAAGTACATAATTTATGTAACCGCATTTTGAGATTTAGTAGTATACGTTATTGTAACTGTATTAATGTTGTCGACTTTATAAGTAAAGTATTGGCTACTCAGGGCGCGGCGGTAGCGAAAGCCGAGTGTAAATGTGGGGTAATGCGTTCTTCTGTACACTAAATTACCAGCCTATAAAGCGCGAAACCAAGCCAAATTTACAGCACTTTGGATACGCAAAAGGTTCCACATAAGTCCAAAACCTAGGCAGGTATTTACGGACTATCATCTTTGTGCACTCGGACGTATAAATCATTGTATTAAACACTTGTTTCCATTCCAGTGTCAGAATATTTTCATTAGATCTAGCTCTCTCTCCAAATCTTGCAAATTCAAGGTCAAATCAATATTTACAGGACGCCAGACGCATATAGTCACATAAATGGTGGGTGAATTGGCTGTCCGCGATTGTATCTAGCTCGTAAACTCGGGGTCAATGATATTCGAAGTTCAACTTGACTTTTGGACAGCACGCGCTTAACTTCCAACCATTGTAATAGTAAAAATTATCTCATTGTTTATCATTTTGTTTAAATACTCAACGGGTTTTAAAAAAATTATCTCTGCGTCTGGCCGATGCGACACATGACCCGAGAGCTGGTCAGTACCTACCTGGCGCAGCGCATCAGCACTGCCATATAGCGGTGCTAAATAATTACTGTTATGGAGTGTATCTTTTCAAAATAAATTTATTTCAACTTTTGAATAACGTAGCTTTTTCGGAATGGGCGAATGGGCCCCCCGCCCATTCGCCCATTAGCCCATTCAGAGTTTTCTTGAAATGGATAATTGCAAGTACGGGTATTTATCGCGTTTATTTGCCTATACTTTCCCGACGTTTCAACATGTTTACACACTGCCGTGGTAACGGGATGAAAAAAAAATCGAATGGGTTATGAATCCATCAATATGTTCTCGGTCCGACTGATCCCAACTTAAAATTAAAGATCTGCAGATATTAACCTTGAGATTATCTAACAGGTATCAGATACGAGTACGGAATCTTCGCTCAGAAGATTGAGAACGGCCAACAGCAGGAGGAGCCTGATGACTGGCTGCGTTACGGAAACCCGTGGGAGAAGGCGAGGCCAGAGTACATGCTGCCTGTCAACTTCTATGGACGCGTCGTTGATACCCCGCAAGGGAAGAAGTGGATTGATACTCAGGTTAGTTACCTTACCTGTACGATTTATGTATACACCGCACATTTGTACTTTAGCAAGCGGTGCATATTTTTAGTATATAGTACATTCAGTACGCGTTGGACCGCGCTGTCCGGGTCATCACATCACTACATAGTATAAAACTAAGTCGCTTCCCGCTGTCTGTCTGTCACTATGTATGCTTAGATCTTTCAAACTACGCAACGGATTTTAATGCGGCTTTTTTTTAATAGAGTGATTCAAAGGGAAGGTTTATTTCCATTTGACACATCGATTTCCATTTTTTTTTTGCCGCCGGCGCAGCTAGTTATGTATAAACCGCACACTTGCACTTTAGCAAGCGGTGCATTTTTACTTAACTTAGCTTCAACAATTCAGTACGCGTACGACCGCTGCCCCGTGTATTCACATTATTACTAAATCAAGTCATCAATTTAAATCTCTCTATCACTTATCATTTCTTATTTTATCATCTAAAGGTGTAGGGCGGAAGCCTTACATCTGTATGGTCCCCCAGCTCTGGACCAGGAATATCGAGATTTAATTACTATTAAAGCAAATCTCGGAAAGGTATTCGTATTGATTTCATAGAAAGTAATCTGTCATTGGGAGGCCTATGTCCAGCAGTGGACTGCTATAGGCTGATGATGATGATGATGATGATGAATCTGTCATTTATTTGAAATATATACACTGAATAAGAAGATGAAAGGAAAGAACAACAGAGCATAAAGGGCCTATTAGGTTATATTATATTATATAGTATTAAAGTTACAAACAAAAACTTTACAGTTGACCATAATAGGACAACCTATACAAGACCTTAAAAAACAGGTCCAATCCCAGCTTTAGGTATGCTAAATACTTCACAAGTACTTGAAATGGGGCAACCTTATTCCCAATTGGTAATATGTATAATTATTACATTATACATATCTACTTTTGATGACACTAGCCAACTCAATGTAGAATGTTTGTAAACAAACCATGACACAAATTACTAGAATTAGCTTGTTGTCGAGTTTCAGATATAATTATTATAAGCAATATTAATTGAAGTAAGTACCTCAAATCAACAAGTAATTAATGTAAACTGCGTAATAAAAGACGCGGCAACAGGGTGAATTTTAGGTTGTTGGGCGATTTGTTTACAAACATTCTACATCACAATCCCTACTAATATTATAAATGCGAAAGTAACTCTGTCTGTCTGTCTGTCTGTCTGTTACCTTTTCACGCCTAAACCGCTGAACCGATTTTGATGAATTTTGGTATAGAGATAGATGGAACCTTGGGAAAGGACATAGGGTACTTTTTATCCAGATCCCGATCCCGATCCCGGAATGATACGGGTGGAAACGCAGAGTGCAGTTGTGTATCGTATATCCCTACTAAATGAATTTTGGTATAGAGATAGATGGAACCTTGGAAAAGGACAAAGGCAACCTTTTATCCCGATCCCGATCCCGATCCCGTAATTATGCGAGTGATAGATAACGCAGGGTGCAGTTATGTATCGTATATGCCTACTAAATGAATTTTGGTATAGAGATAGATGGAACCTTGGGGAAAGACATAGACAGTCTGTCGGTTTCGTTTTCACGCCTAAACCGCTGAACCGATTTTGATGAATTTTGGTATAGAGATAGATGGAACCTTGGGAAAGGACATCTTTACTTTTTATCCCGATCCCGATCCCGGAATTATGCGGGTGAAAACGCGGGGTGCAGTTATGTATCGCATAATTCAAATACTCCTAGCCAGCTTTTAGAATACTTTCTGCCTGACATGTCCATCAGGCCCATCGGCCTATACACTATGAATGTGTGAGTGTGACGATGCATGGTGTGGTGTGGCGGGGCTGGCGGGCGCGGGCGCGCTGCGCGGCGCGGCGGCAAAGACGTGCGGGGGACGCGGATGGCTCGGTGGGAGGAGTGTAGATCACAAAGTATGCTTACCCGAACGGGCAGACACGTGAGGGCAGACGTCGTTGGCG
Organism: Eupithecia abbreviata; assembly: GCA_943735965.1. Lineage (NCBI taxonomy): Eukaryota > Metazoa > Arthropoda > Insecta > Lepidoptera > Geometridae > Eupithecia > Eupithecia abbreviata. Next base: position 6,067,416 of record OX030982.1, on the reverse strand, counting down.
GACGCATGCGATATCTACAATTTTGAGCTGCAACGTATTCGCTTTCTTTACGTTTTCATTGGTGTTTAGGGTTTCTTGGATAAGCATTTTGTGTTATTTACTTAGTTGTTTTGGTTGTTATTATTAGTTTAGCATAAGTTAGTAGTAGGTAGAATTATAGTTAATAGGTAAAATAAATACTTTAATTCATTTTTTAGGATAGGTATAAAATTGTAGTAGATTAGTAGGCAGGTTTTTTTAAGTTTTTTCACATTTAGTAAGTAGTTACGGTACCTAAGAAGGTCAGCATAGTTTTTATTGAGTATTAATAGGTAAGTAATGTTGTTTTGTGAATAAAATAGTTCCAGTAGTTTCGCATATAATTTTATCGATTCATTTTGTTTTTATTCCATGTGGATAGTATATTTTTTTTAACATTTAGTTTTAGTTTAGCAATTCGTTTTGTTTTTGTTTTATTTCATGTGTATAAGTACCTACCTTAAGTATAGTTTCGTACTCAGTACCTTTAACTAAATTTTTTTGTCAGCTAAAGATTTTTTTTTTTGCATAAGTACTTACCTGTTTTTATTACTTTAGGTAGGTAACTGGTTAAGTAATATGCCTCGCAAGCGTAAATCTAATTTAGCGCGTAGCTCTAAAAGAGCTCGAACTGCGCAAGTAGCTAGATCCCAAGAATCTGAGGAGCAGACTCAGGCCCGGCAGATTTTAGATGCTGAGCGACACGCAACGCAAAGAGCTGCCGAGACCTATGAACAAACTCAGGCCCGGCAGATTTTAGATGCTGAGCGACACGCAACGCAAAGAGCTGCCGAGACCTATGAACAAACTCAGGCCCGGCAGATTTTAGATGCTGAGCGACACGCAACGCAAAGAGCTGCCGAGACCTATGAACAGACTCAGGCCCGGCAGATTTTAGATGCTGAGCGACACGCAACGCAAAGAGCTGCCGAAACCTATGAACAGACTCAGGCCCGGCAGATTATAGATGCTGAGCGACACGCAACGCAAAGAGCTGCCGAGACCTATGAACAGACTCAGGCCCGGCAGATTTTAGATGCTGAGCGACACGCATCATTGATAGCTGCAGAGATGCCAGAAGAATCCCAAAGACGACGTGTGTTAAATGCTGAACGGCAGTCAGAAAGGAGAAATGCGTTTACAATGTATACATGGGGAGCATTCCACAATGCTGCTTTTGATTATGACCCATCGATTGAGTATAATAACCATCGATTACTTCTCATAGGTGGAATGGATAAAAAATGTATACATTGTGAAGCACTCAAGTGGAAAGAAGAAACTCCGGGTATGTGTTGTTCTGGTGGCAAGGTTTCAATTCCAATACTTGGAGAACCAGAGGAACCATTGAAGTCTTTACTTTTAGGTGATAACAACGAATCGCGGCGTTTTTTAATCAAAATAAGGAAATATAATTCATGCTTTCAAATGACGTCATTTGGTGTAGAAAATGAGGTGGTTATGCCTGGGTTTTCATCTACTTTTACAATCCAAGGTCAAATCTATCATAGGATTGGTTCTTTGCTTCCTACAAATAATGAGCAACCAAAATTTTTACAGATTTATTTTATGGGAAATGAAAACGACGAGGTTGACCGCAGGTGTCAAAACATTCAATTAGTAGAAAAGGATATTGTCTTAAAGATTCAGAGAATGTTGCATGAACATAACCGCCTAATAAACACTTTCACAACAGCCTTAGAAAGAATGCCGGGAGATGATTATAAGTTGGTGATTCACCCAGATCGTACACCAAGTGGGGAACACGAAAGACGATATAATGCACCTTTAATAAATGAAGTCGCAGCCATGGTTTGTGGTGAACAGTTTGCTTCCCGTGATATAGTTTTACATGCCCGTGATAACACACTAACTAGGGTGCCGGATACACATAAATTTTACGATGCGTTACAATATCCGCTAATATTTAGCAAAGGGCAAGAAGGGTATCACTTTCAAATTCCACAAGTCGATCCTGTAACTGGCCTGCCCTTGCCTAACAAAAAGGTATCATGTATGGACTTTTATGCCTTTCATATCATGATTAGAGAAAATGATTTTAATATTATATCACGATGCAGGCAACTGGCCAATCAGTTTTATGTTGATATGTACGTTAAGGTAGAAAGTGAACGATTACGATACATAACATTAAATCAAACTAAATTAAGAGCAGAAAATTATATCCACCTTCAAAACGCAGTAGCGAATGACGCTAATCTAAATCCAAATGATATTGGTAGAATGATAATTTTACCGTCTTCATTTGTAAATAGTCCGAGGTACTTACACGAATATACTCAGGATGCGTTTGCTTATGTACGTACATATGGTCGCCCTGACTTATTCGTTACGTTTACTTGCAACCCAGCATGGCCGGAAATAGTAAATGAATTAATGCCGGGTCAAAGCGCGATTGATAGGCATGATGTAGTCGCAAGAGTTTTTAGGTTGAAAGTTAAAAAACTTATGTCTGTTATTTCCAAAGGCAGAATATTTGGAGAAGTGATCTGCTTTATGTATTCCATAGAGTGGCAGAAGCGTGGCCTACCACATGTCCACATATTATTGTGGTTAAAAGACAAGTTGAGACCCGATCAAATTGATAATATTATCAGCGCAGAAATACCCGATCCAAGCACTGACAAGACACTTCATGATATTATAGTTAAAAACATGATTCATGGTCCATGTGGACCTGAAAATCCTCAGTGCCCTTGCATGAAAGATGGAAAATGCACAAAGAAATTTCCTCGCAAATTACACAAAGACACTGTCCACAGTGAAAACGGATACCCACTCTATCGTAGAAGAGCACCAGCAGACGGAGATCGAACGGCATCTGTGAAACTACGAAATGGGAGTTACGTCACTATTGATAATAGTTGGGTGGTCCCTTATTCCGCTATTCTATTAAAAATATTTAACGCCCATATAAATGTTGAGGCTTGCAGTTCAGTGCGCGCTATCAAATATATCTGCAAATATATTAACAAAGGCAGTGACCAAGCTATTTTCAATTGTGGGAAAGGTACAAAATTCAAATGGCCGACGATATTTTACACAGAGTACAACATCATAATCCAAACGTTACATACAATGATTTCATTTTTAATAAAGCCCTAACAAAGATAGAAGACCAAGTCATAACTATAACTGGGAAAGATTTGTCAGATTTTGGGTTGAGCAGGCCGCAAAGAACTGGGGAAGTTTGCAGTGATATAATAAGAGAATTGAGTTACGATGCTGCTTCTTTACAACAACAAATAACTGAGTCTGTTCCGCGTCTAAACCCAGAACAAAGATTAGTTTTTGAGAATGTTGTGCAAAAAATCGAAAGTGGCGAAGGTGGTTTATTCTTTTTGGATGCGCCAGGAGGCACGGGTAAAACATTTCTTTTAAATTTACTTTTAGCCCAAATTCGTAAAGATAAAGGAGTTGCTGTTGCTGTAGCTTCTTCTGGAATAGCAGCTACGTTACTTAATGGTGGCCGAACGGCACATTCAGTACTTAAACTGCCATTGAACTTAGCTCATGAGGAAATGCCAGTTTGTAACATTACTAAAAATAGTGACCGTGGACGAATGTTACAGCAATGTAAGCTGTTGGTTTGGGATGAATGTACCATGTCCCACAAAAGAGCGATAGAAGCACTAGATCGGACCATAAAAGATATTAAGAGTAACCAAAGTATCATGGGTGGTATGGTGGTACTTTTAGCTGGCGATTTTAGACAGACTCTGCCGGTAATTACTAGAGGCACGCCGGCAGATGAAATAAATGCATGTTTAAAAGCGTCTCCATTATGGGTGCATGTAAAAAATTTTTGTCTGACTACAAATATGCGAGTACAACTGCACAGTGATACACAATTGGTGCAATATGCGGATGCTCTTCTGAAAATCGGAGAAGACCGTATGGAAACAAATAGTGACGGAATGATTACATTGAATCGTGAATTTTGTAATGTTGTCTGTAACATGGATGACTTAAAGAACAACGTCTATCCCGATCTTGCAACCAATATGAAGAACAGACAATGGCTGTGCGAAAGGGCAATTTTAGCACCGACAAACGAAGTAGTGGGGCAGATCAACGAACAAATCATGTCAGATGTGGAAGGTGATTTTGTTGAGTATCTGTCCGTAGACAATGTCATGGACACTGAGCAAGTGACATCGTTCCCTGTAGAATTTCTTAACTCCTTAGAATTATCGGGGGTGCCTTCCCATAAGTTGAGGCTAAAAGTAGGTGTCCCGGTCCTGTTGATGCGAAATCTTGACGCACCAAGAATGTGTAATGGCACACGTCTACAAATTACTCACCTGGGACGCAATATTGTGAGAGCAATAATTATGACAGGAACAGCAAAGGGAGAAGAAGTGTTAATTCCCCGTATTCCAATAATCCCTACCGATTTGCCATTCCAATTCAAAAGAGTACAATTTCCCCTGAAAGCAGCATTCGCTATGACGATAAACAAAGCTCAAGGACAGACACTCAAAGTAGCTGGTGTTCATTTAGAAAAAAACTGTTTCTCCCATGGGCAACTGTATGTGGCGTGCTCACGAGTATCGAGTCCACAAAACCTACATGTTTTGACCAAAGAAGGAAAAACAAAAAATGTCGTATACAAAAACGTATTAAACTAAGTTAAGTCAGGGATCAGGGTCAGGAAAAGTCTACCTATGTTAATCTCAATAATTCAATGTGCCGGCTTCATTAGAATCTTTTCATTATAGTTTCAGAGCCTATTCAGTCCAAACAAATTTACACGAAGTAGTAGTTCTACGCAGACGAAGTCGCGGGTAACAGCTAGTAAATTAATAAATAAATACATCGAGTATAGCTTGTGGTGAAAACTTTTTGGATATCATGCAGAACTTTCGGCTATTATGCATGCTAGCACGAGCATAACATCGTGAGTTTAAGTGTACTGAAACGCTGCGCTCGGATTGTCTTGATTTGATTACCTACATCACTTGTGAAAATGAGGCCACCGCTGCTTCTAGAAATCGATGTAGAATGTTTTTAAATAAACCACGACATATATTACTAAATTAAACATTTATATTCATATAATTTATTGTGATTTTATGCATACAATACATGTAATTGTTCTTAGGTGTAGTGTCTTAGTGGGCACAATGCATAAAAACCCTGTCAGGGCACAACAATTTTTGGGTTCGTTCGTGTTAGATTGGTAACTTTACTTCTATACTTCATATTTATTATTTATTTATAGAAATAAATAATGCTGTACAATCCAGCACATCATCATCTAGCCCCAAGCTAAGCAGAGCTTGTGTTAATATGGGTATCTACTAGATGACTGATAATACCTAATACAATAATACTAAATAGCCACCGCTGCTTCTAGAACTGAAATATCGACAGGAACTTGTCAATTAAAAATTATAAATTACTCTATTTTTATAAATGCGAAAGCTTGGGTGGATGTTTGTTACATCTTCATGCCAATATTACAAAACGGATCGGGCTGAAATTTCGCATAGATGTAGTTCTAAAGGTGGTATGCAATGCAGGCTATTTATTTTTATCTCGGCAAAATGCGACCGAAGTCGTGGAAAGAAACTAGATGAATACGAACAAAGCATTACTTTTTTATTAACCGATTTTATACAAGTCTCGTATCTGGCAGTTATTTTTGGAAACATTTAGTCTGCTTTATTATTTTATCGAATAGACGTACATACCTACTGCAATCTGAGATTAGTTTCGGCCTTTATCGACGTTTATTAGGGTATTTATCTGAAAACACTAGTTGAAATCCTAATAAATATTTACATAGTAGCCGAACTCCGATATACACAATGTAGGTACGAAACCAACAATTTATTTATGCGGTAGTTTAGTTCGGTAAAAGTTACGATGAATCTTTTTAATTACTACTTTCTTCCCGCGGCTTCTTTCGTGGACACATTTAAAAGTTATTTCTATCGTATGAAAACTAATTTATGGAATAAACGTAGCCTATGTTTTATTTTAGGCCTAGAAGTACGTCTATGCTTGAAAAAGTAACCAACATACCTAACACCCGATGCTAAAGTTTGGATGTTTAAATGGATGGATCTCCATTTAAACATCCAAACTTTCGCATTTATAATATTAGTGTGGCTAAGCAATTCCTGTTGTCTAAGTCCGTTAAATATGTAGGTAAATTAAATTCGTAAAACAGTTAATAACTTGCTGCTATGCTGTGGGAGTAAGTACTTAATTGATAATAAAATAAAGTAAGTATTCGATTGTAAGACATGACGGTTTTATAATGACATGATCATCATGCACGTGTGAAGAAAGATAGGAAGCAAGATCCGTCAAGTGTGAGTGTAACTCGCGCGCTGAGGGTTTCGAACTTTTCTTTGCTATTTAATTAATACTTACCTCAAAATAGTAGATCTACATATCAGATGGATCGCTCTGCAAAGTTCGAAGATAGGGTGGAAAGGTAAATTTTAGACTTCGTTCGGTAAACGTCAACATGTCGAACCCAAGTTGGAACCTAAAAATAGATGTATATCTATACTAATATTATAAAGAGGAAATGTTTGATTTTTTGTTTATTTGTAATGAATAGGCTCCGAAACTACTGGACCGATTTGAAAAATTATTTTACCGTTGGGAAGCTACACTATTATATTTTCAAAATATTTAGGGATCCGTAATAAAACCGTGCGAAGCCGGGAAGGTCCGCTAGTATAATATAATGTCATCATCCCGTCACCCGTAATTCATCTAAAGATAAATATCATTCACATTTCACATAAGGTCATTTCGTTATAAAACATTAGGGTCATGTTCTTGACCATGCAGCGCTTCGTGCGTAGGTCCAGTACCTATGTATATAGATAGACACAATAACACCCTGTTATTCTACATCATATGATAAGTTATCTAAAATATAATATATTCTCTTAGTTACATATAATATGATCTAATTACATATAATATGATCTTGAAACAACTTGTAATTAATATTTAATTTAATGTGAAAGATAAAGATCTAATCTGTATCTCTATATTTTATTCATTTATATTTAAATCTTAAACTTTGACATCTATTTTAAATACGAGTACGAGAACTAATCTCGATTTTATAGAATTTGCGACTCTTCAATGATTTTTTAATCAGAAATGATAAAATATTTCACATTTTTTAACGAAAGTTGCAAAATCTTCAAATCCACTATCTTTTTAAAAACACTATAAGCAAATTGTTAAATAACCCTCGTTGTTTTTGTTACAGGTTGTATTCGCCATGCCGTACGACAACCCAATTCCTGGCTACAACAACAACGTCGTGAACACCCTGCGCCTGTGGTCTGCCAAGAGCCCTGTCGATTTCAACTTGAAGTTCTGTAAGTTTAACACCACCTCTCATCACCATTTACAAAGTCTCTTCACGATAACAAAAGATAAACAACATAAACTGAGGCGTCTTCCCGTGAATAAACTAACTATTGTAACCAACTAGCTTCCTGCTTCAACTTACTTTCCCATTGTATACAGTTTTACCTTTTTTACTACCCTGAAAAGTATCCAACGCTCAAGTCATATTATGATATAGAAATCTTAATCTATACAAATAATTAAATCTATTTCAGTCAACTCCGGAGACTACATCCAAGCAGTCCTCGATCGTAACGTAGCGGAAAACATCTCTCGAGTCCTCTACCCCAACGACAACTTCTTTGAAGGCAAGGAGCTCCGTCTCCGACAAGAATACTTCATGTGCGCTGCCACGCTGCAAGACATTATCCGCAGATATAAGTCCTCGAAATTCGGCAGCCGCGAAGCTGTCCGAACCACCTTCGATAGCCTACCCGAAAAAGTCGCCATCCAACTAAACGATACTCACCCGGCATTAGCTATTCCGGAGCTACTCCGCATTCTCATTGATCAAGAGAACCTGCCTTTCGACGACGCTTGGAAGTTAGTCAACAAATGCTGCGCGTATACCAACCACACAGTCCTCCCGGAGGCACTCGAACGCTGGCCTACGTCCATGTTAGAAAACTGCCTTCCAAGACATATGGAGTTGATCTATCACATCAACTTCCTGCATCTGAAGGAGGTCGAGAAACGCTGGCCGGGCGACGCTGACCGCATGCGCCGTATGTCTCTTATCGAGGAAGAGGGAGAGAAGAGAGTTAACATGGCGAATCTATGCGTTGTCGGCTCTCACGCCGTCAACGGCGTAGCGGCTATCCACTCCGATATCCTGAAGGCTACTCTCTTCCGCGACTTCTACGAGATGTGGCCCGACAAGTTCCAGAACAAAACGAACGGCATCACCCCCCGCCGTTGGCTGTTACTCTGCAACCCGGGACTTTCCGATCTCATCTGCGAGAAGATTGGCGAGGACTGGACCGTGCATCTTGAAAAGCTTGAGGGACTGAAGCGTTACGCTAAAGACCCCGCTTTCCAACGCGCTGTCATGAAAGTCAAGCAGGAGAACAAACTCAAACTCGCCTCGCTCATCGAAAGGGACACGGGAGTCAAAATCAACGCCGCGTCAATGTTCGATGTACAAGTGAAACGTATCCACGAGTACAAACGTCAGCTCCTGAACATTCTGCACGTGATCGTTCTGTACAATCGTATCAAGCGCGATCCTAACGCCGTGGTCACGCCTAGGACTGTTATGATTGGTGGAAAGGCTGCCCCTGGATATTACGTCGCTAAGCAGATCATTGCCTTGGCGTGTGCTGTTGGCAACACTGTAAGTAGTCCCACTACATGCCATGTTTGATAAAGGCTCAAATTCATCAAACCTGTATATTTTCGTAAAACAAATAGAACTTATTTGATTATTTTTCATGGTTTTCAGGTGAACAATGACCCTGATGTAGGAGACAAACTGAAGTTGATTTACTTGGAGAACTACAGAGTGACGCTTGCCGAGAGAATCATGCCCGCAGCTGATCTTAGCGAACAGGTGAGCCTTCTTGTTCCTGAATAATAAAAATAAGCTTTATTTTTGTCCTTTCATAAAATACCGTTACTGGTATGTTATCCTGTACCATCCTATTACTGGGCAAAAGCTTATTATCGCTCTTTTAAGTGAAGTTATTTGTCTTGTTCGATATGGTCCTTAGGAAATCATTAGTTGGATCTACAAGTCACCATTCATACAAGAAAAAAGAAATAGGAATCGATTCATCCGTTTGGTAGCTTCTATGTCTTCATCTATGAATCTTTCTCTTCATCGATGTCTTCATCTATGAATCTTTCTCTTCATCGATGTCTTCATCTATGAATCTGCTTGTAGCAATAGGCAGACACACAAAATTATGCACATGTTAAACGTATAGGGGACGAGTCTTTTAAGATCAGGTGTTGGTTAGGTTCAGGCCTAAATTTTTGCTCCAGTGTACTGTGTGGATACAGCATTTGACTCAGACTAATTATTATTTTATTGTAATCCAATTGTTCTAATCTATGATATAATTTTAGCTAGTGTAATTAAATTTTAATCACATTTTTATTACATTTTAATGTTATGCTATGGATTTGATTATATGAAAATAAATAAATACAATACAATTAACAATAATTATTTGAATTTCAGATTTCCACCGCTGGTACCGAAGCATCAGGCACCGGCAACATGAAGTTCATGTTGAACGGAGCTCTGACCATCGGCACTATGGACGGAGCCAACGTGGAGATGGCTGAGGAGGCTGGCGAGGAGAATCTTTTCATATTCGGCATGAGGGTCGATGATGTGGACGCGTTGCAGAAGAAAGGGTAAGCCATATACTTTGTATTGGACAAGATGCAAGATATAGCCCGAGTACAATACCTGTGGGCCTCGCGCCTTACGAAATGCTTCGCGCGAGGTGAGGTGCACTGACGTTGTGACCGAGTTATAGATACTATAGATATATTCATTTATTGTTACAAATTTGTTAAAGTTTACTGTTCTTAAATCCTAACATAGGTTTATTTAGGGTTCTAATATAATAATATAATAAATTTAATATAATAGGCAAAGTAATACATGGTTCAATACACATTTTGTTTGACGGAGCTCAGAAAAGGTGAGCATTGGCCTCTTGACTTGTGTCTTGAACCCGAGCCTTTTGATCGGTATCGCAAATTACGAGTGTTTTTATAAAATTTGGCGGGTGCGATTCCCAGTTGAGGCAAGCGATTATTCAAAAAGCTTTGAATGCAATGTGTGTTTTTAAAATCAAAACGTAGACTTTTTCCGTAAAATGTTCTTACAATATTTAAGAAACTTTCTCTCCATGTGGCATAGCCTTGGGACACCACTGATTACAAACTCACTGCAGAAGAGAGTGCCAGCATTACCCTGTAGACTTTTATCTTGGACAAAGGATAATAAAGTGAGGAATAGGACTGCTGCCTGCAGTCTTTCGCAAGTCGTCATCCCACCTGGCCGGATATTTTTCTAATTTATAATTAATACTTCTTTCGCAGCTACAACGCCTACGACTACTACGAACGCAACCCGGAACTGCGGCAATGCATTGAGCAGATCCGCAGCGGATTCTTCTCTCCCGGCGACCCGGGCCGCTTCGCTCACATCGCCGACGTGTTGCTTCACCACGACCGGTTCTTGCATCTCGCTGACTTCGACGAGTATATTGCGGCGCAGCAGTTGGTCTCTGATGTTTACCAGGTGAGATAAAATAATAATAATAAATAATAATAAAATCATTTATTTCAGACCATAGAAAAGTAACAGATCTTATTTATCTTATTTTACGGTCCATAGTAATATATTCCTTAAAACTAGCATACATAAAATATAAAAAAATATTAAATTAATAACACGCTTATTATGATAATGCCGACAGCGTGTAGATGTCGAAATCAGATAAGTAATAGGATAGTAAATGCTCTGAATCTTTTGCCGTGACTTAGTCGCGTGATATATGTTGGGATATTATTGGCTTTTCCAATTTCAAATCTACCAGATGAAAAACGTATAGCGGCTAGTATAAGTCGTGTAGATAAAGAATGCGATTGACGCGGACAGCGAGACAGCATGCTGTCCGCTTTTATTGATATTCGATGCAATGAATTAAATTAAGTAAATGTCATTCTCAATATCTTTCTATATCTAAAAAATAAATAAAGCTAGATAATCCACACAGCACCATCTAGCCCCAAGCTAAGCGAGCTTGTGTTATGGGTACTCGATGTAATAAAATACATGACATAGATATGTAGTGTTTATATATATAGAAATACCCAGAACACCCAATAATATTTGTCCCAAAGCGGGAATCGAACCCGAACACGACGCAAAAGTGATTTTCTAAGAAGACTTAAAACTCGGTAAAATCTCGGTTCTGTCTTGTATCTCGCCAAGCATGATAGAAAGCAAATAAAATAATTATGCGTATGTTCGTTATTCGTCTAATTCTTGATTTTCTTTATATTATTTACATCGAATTCTCCCCAGGACCAAGCGAAGTGGGCCGAGATGGTGATCCTAAACATCGCGTCTTCCGGTAAATTCTCCTCGGACCGTACCATCGCGGAGTACGCGCGCCAAATCTGGGGCGTCGAGCCTTCGTGGGAGAAACTGCCCGCGCCGCATGAGACCGCCGCCTAAACACACCCAGAGAGCATCCGATACACTGTTTTTTATGCTTAGGCTTCTTATGAAGGCATATACTATTATTTTTTCTAAATTTAGCGTTGGTAAACGCGTAAGATGCAGGCTTTTTCACAACTTAGCTTGAAAAACGTTACAAAAAAAGAACGCGCACACCACCGTAGTTTATATTGTCAGAAGTTAACAACTAGAGTATTAGGTTAGTATAGTAGCCACCAAACAACTTGTCCGGTGACGGGCAGCGAGAGTGGGAAGTTTGCGCAGGTACACTCACGTCGTCACTCACGCATATAATTAATATGCAGCCGACACGACAATGCTGGAGGCGAAAGAGCTACAGCTTCGTATAGCTCTGTCTCGCATTTCATTTTTTGCAACAAAAACTCACGGTGAATTATCGACGGGACTGTCCAGTGGCTAATGCACCACTTTGGCCGCTAGAGGTTCGCTAGAGGCAGGAAGTTTGATTAATATTATATATCAAATGAACTTTCCTTTAAATAAGAGGAATAAATAAATTATCAGGACCTAAGGCATCAGAATAACATTACACGTTGAATAATGCGGTCTGGCGTCAAATCTTCTATAAGTTGCATTGGCCTAATAGACATAATAATCATAATGTACTGAAACATGACAAAAAGCATAAGAGAATAACCCTTAAAGTCATAACTAAACAGTGGAATCGGATGCTCAGCGGTTTTAATCTACAGTAAGCATAATAATACCTCGGTATAAGTAGAGTAGATGCTGTATTCTGATGGTAATTCTTTAAATTTTGTAGTTGATTTTAGACGTAGAAATATATAGGAACTATTTATTGTACCCTAAAAATGCTATATGTTATGAATATGATATGTTATCAAATCAGTTGATTTCTGACCAATTGTAAAGCTCTTAAAGGTCGTGTGTCGGTCATGAACCAACTGGGTTGATAGTACTTTTAAAAGAGTAAGTAGTTATGTATTATCTTACTTAAAGTATATGTATGTATCTCTCTTATTCTCTGTGGTTATATTATATTTGGTGCATTGCCCATAGTTAGAAATATTTTATGTATTAAATTCTGTATTTTTATAGCCAGTTAATATTTTTAATAGATTGTGTGTAGCTGAGAATATTTTTGAAAGCAAATAATAAATACTAACGTGTCGTTTGAAAGTTAAGTTACAACTGCCCTATACTTGTATATTTATCAATTAAAATCGTTAATAAGAAATGTTTTGACTAAAAAATATTTTACTATAAAAATATGCAAATTTAATGAATTCATTACACATTCGTTGGGTGTTCTTCCAACCAACATAATGCTCGTAGTTAACCCGCTTACATCCGTAATTCATTCGTAGGTACTTGTCTTGTTGTTGAAAACTAAAGTTACACATTGATAATGATTACTAATAATGTAAGAAACATATATTTTTTATTTCTTTACATTAATAACTCGATTATGGACTGTTTGCCAACGTTAACAACGTTTAGTCAATTCGAATTTACTTTTTGTGCCATAATATTTATTTCGTCTCTTCACACAATAATCCGCGTTTAAAAAAACCCGTCCCAGGATGACATTTTATAAAAAGTGTGAAGAGATATTAGTGAATTAGTAGTTATAACGTTTATATGATTATTTTTCTACCATACTGCCATTAGGAGGGGATGAACTAAAACTGTTGTTATTTTGATTAATATTTATATTTTTAATAAAATTATCTTATCTTACAATGAAGTTTTTCTAATACCCATTTAATGTATAATCCACTAATTCATGTTTATTTACTCACAGGGGATATATATTGTCGCTGTATTGTTTATGGGCACGACCTTATTAAGAAGGAAGAAGTATGAATATTGAATATCCCCGTGAGCGTAAGTACGTTTAATTTATATACGGACAAAAGATAAGATTTACGAAGATAACCGTTGATTCTTTTGACCCTCCTGGGAAAGATAAAAGTCGGAAACTTGAAAATTTTATTCATGATCTTAACTGCGCAGCTGAGCATACATCAAGGCGAGGAATATTCAATTCATTAGGATCTCAAAATTTAAATTTGATAATATAAACAATTTCTTTTATGAAAATAAAACTAATGTACCAAATTACCTTACTGCCGAATTCATTTTCAATACCACCTAAGGTATTTTACCTGAGTTATTCGAGCTTAAAAGTTTAATTTTTATCGTATCAGATCCTTTAACTTAACAAATATATCCAGTCAGTGTAAATGCCCCCTAGTCAGGACATGCGTATGGCAGCGCGTGCTCAGGAATATCCTGCGCACGCAGGGTCCTGCAATCCTGGGTAAATAACCCTGTCCTTATCTAACTCTGTATACTGATGGTCTATCCATCCTGCTCCACCGTCCGCGAATCGTCGGTAGCTGCCTATCAGGCTCCTCATACCGCGTCTGTGTTTCGGGCGAGTCGGTCGTCGCCGCTCGTCTTTCGCGTGTTCTGTGCGTTTCTGTGTAGTGGGTGCTACGCTAGCCGCCGCTCCCTTCACGCAGGTAATCCTTTGTACCTTACATATTCAAACTTATTGTAAACACACCCTTTTGTGTTATAAAAAAGATTCGCAAATAAAGCCGGGTCGAACTCTGCCGCGATCGATAACGATGTTGTCTTGACCGGGTAGAGCTCGCTATATCGCGTCTTGTCTAATGTTTCCTTTCCTGATTCTATATTTATGGAGAATGTTTTGATATTGAAGATAAACATCCACATTTCGCTATCGGTATTGATTAACATTTGTGCACCTAACACGGCGCTACCGTACCGGGTGGAAATTATATTCTCCATTATTTATAAGGCCAGAACTAGTTCACTATGAATGAATCGTGATTCAGTTAGAATTAAGTACATACTATTTTGTTGTGTACATTGCTTTATGCTGGTCCTCAATTGGATAAAGCATGTTAAAGACAGTGGGTGGCGGATATTGAGAAACCGCGGTCGGACGCTTATTTCGCAATTTATTGATCTTGATAGAGCATAGCCATTAATACAATCGTAAACCGTAGTGTTCGTTGATACGATCCTTTCAAGAAATGCAAATTCTCTTCTCAGGGTAAAACTGCGATTAGGATTCTCTCAAAGCATAATTTTCATAAAATCTGGATTTTTTTACGGGTAGAGTTGTTTTGGTCAATTAACAAAGCGAGAGTTATTCGAAATCCAGGAACACTTTAAAAAATATGTTGTTATGTATTCTAGACACTGCTGTAGTATCAAATAATAAACTAGTGCTTCTTGAAGCACATAAATCTAAAACATTTCGCACACTGACAGTACTGAATAGTGAGTAATCAATGATTCATTGAAGTAGCATAGCACGTGGTACATAATACATACAAGACTATCGTAGCTCCGAGAAATTACTTGTCATGGCAGCTATTATAAAAAGAGATGATAAATAATTAAGAAAACCACAAGGTTCTGGAAATAAACGGGTGACAAATTATCCATTATTGAGTTTTCGCATTTTGGCTTATGACGGACGACATTTTAAAGATATAGAATTTAAACTTTGAAAGTTCCTTAACTTCAAAGTAAAATTCTTGTCATCTTCTAAGGTAAATCATTTAAAACACGAAATAATCCACTTCTACAAGGAATCAAGAGTTGGTCCATTTCCGAGTGGCTTGAAAATTGTAATCGACACCCGAACGAACATTAAAAGCCACCAAGTTTCTGTGACTAAATTCGAAACATCTCTAAACTAAGCTTTCGCTACAGGACAACCGGTCTCTCCATATACGTATAATGCAGAGCACAGAAATCATTCTGAAGATACATAGACACAGTCTGAACTTGTCTAGCCGGCAGGAATTTCAAGATTGCAGCTCGTATGTTATGGTTTTGTTTTGCAAAATGGCTTGGATTGTCGAGGACAGTCTATTCTGTCGAGTAGGGCGTGGATGGATACGACCGTTGCGATTAAAGGAAGTTAGGATTGCTTAACAAGCAGAACTCTACATTTCGTCTTGATGAAACTTAAATAGAATTCTTAATGCTGGAAGCATTAGGGCTGAATAAAGCTTTAAGTTTTTAAAATGAAAAGCATGGGTGCGCGTGGTAAATAACATAATCTTGTCGTAAAACGCTTCCGTCTTGTTAGTTTAAGGGTGATATAGCTTCGGACTGATAAAATGGGATGATGACCCCTTAAATATTATTCAACATTGTGATTTGACGATGATTAAAATTATGTTACTGTATAAAGTATAACAGACATCTAGTAACCATTCTCATTCAAACTCATCCTAACTTGTCCCAAGTTTGGTAATGGAAATTGTGAAGTATTATTCATTTTTTACTCGGAAATCAACAGATTTGGTGGGTAAATATCCATCTGTTGTGTAAATTAGGCTCAAAAGCAAGAGTTTGTTCGTTGTTGATCGTACTGAGTGCTAATCCATTTTCGGCAGGCCCCTGCACTCCTGGCACATCGACCTTTCCCCATTAACACACAGGAGGGTGACAATTCAGTTGGAACTAAATTTCTCTACACTACAAAAACCGAATTGAAAAAAAGTTCCGTTGTTAGCCATGCATAGTACGCAAACAAAGAAGCAGGTGCTTTATGGGATTTGAGATTCAAAGAGTGTGAAGGCGAATGAATGTAATTCAGTATGAAGTAGAAACTAAGTCGTTACAATATTTAAAGTACCTATAGGCAATAATAACAGAAATACTGTTAAGACGAATAAACAAATACCTACTTGGGAATGGCGAATGGCTGTTGTTATTCTGTGTTTTAAATCTCTACGTAAAACTTTAAAATCAAAGCCGCATTCAATCAAAACAGTCAGCGACGACTGATTGCATTAGCAGAACCCGCTCATCACAATTATCTTTACAAAGTAAACAGATCAAAAGCTACTATAAACTCCTCAGACTGGAAGTAGTTTACATAATTCGAAACACATGGTGGTTTTGTACAAAGAAGCAAGTTCGGCAGGTGCAAGTATTCGAAATAAAGACAGCCGGTTTTTTGTCCGACTCTGCAGGTAAACGTTCGCCCTTGTATCAAATCGTGGTTTCATTTGGAACGCTTCTTCCTAGCTATATTTGGGACATCATGCCTGCGACGTAGAAATCCGATTTCAGTAGGATTTTTTAGCTACTAACTTCGCTTTTATCTGAGATTCCTATATAGGTATACATACTAGTTGTAACCTAACGGTACCAAAACGTTCGGTTCCTCGATTTCACTACCGCCCTTATAAACTTGCCCTATTCGGTATGCCTTCCTCCCTTGCCCTTCGCCTACGCACTTTGCGTGGGGTCGCACGTTTTCTTTCTTTTCTCTCAATTCTACTTTGAAATTACTCCACATCACAGAGTAGTTTTGATTTTGGGCACTCTAGGAGATGAATCGATTTCATAAAATTACTACCTACCTACGATTAATTTAAAAACTATAGACATTGGTAAATTCTTATAAAAATATATCGTCATATTTTCTCTTTACGACATTGTTAGTCATACATAAGACACAGAAACGATAGCCCTAATGGCCCTCTCAGTGGAAACGATTCTGCTACAAACGTTCCATTTGAGTCGAGCGTTTAACGTCGATTATCCTCGAGGAATGTCCGTCACATCCTGCGTATGACAGTGTAGGATGGGAAAGGGGGAGATGGATAGAATTTGCCATCTTCCATAGGAGGGGTTGGGTTGGTCGGGTGGGGGTAAAGGTGGTTTGCATCCCAGACGGCTTGGTTCGGGGGAATCGATTACTCTGCCTCCGAGCTTAATAATGCCTACAGACGGGGCTGCACCTCATTCGTACAGTTTTTCATCCCATGTTGAGTTTTATCAATACTTACCGCTTTCATGAAACGCTAAACATGCTTGCAGATTAAATAACAATAGAAATTTGAATTTTTGTATACAGCCCGAGATTGCATGATCGCAGTCTTATAATAATGGGTTAAATTGTTTCGATAGGTGTGTTGTGTTGTATTATGAATGGTAGATAAGATTATATTTCTTGCCATTGGTGCATTTTGATTATGCTTATCAACAACGCTATTAGGTTTACGATGTTACGTTACAGACAGAACTCATATATTCTACGTGCGAGCAGATTTTTCAATGCAATGGCAAGTGAAGTTGATTTGTTCAATACTTCTCCAAGTAACTTTAAATGTATTTGTAGTAATCACTTCTTTAATGTTTAACTTCACATATTCATATTGTTTGTCCACTACTTATTCTTTTTAATATTTTTTCTTACTACTTGTGAAAACTTGCAATTGGCCGTCCTTATATATATACTTAATCTTTCTTGTAATATGTTTAGCCGTAAGTTTTCCGAAAATTAAATAAATAAATAAATTAATTGTACCGATATTGTGATAAAATACCTGCATAATTTTTATTCATAAGTCATAAATTGATCATACAAACCCGAGAGGATGGATTAGTTTACAATCTGAGATGCTGCTTCCTGCCATTCATTTGTTCAATCGTTTGTCCTACCTACGCTCCTACGTATTGATATCTATCAGTGTTTTCTCACGCACTGCTTGCTAGCTTGGATGATTTGACGAAATATTTTTGCCCTGCATTCTTTATTTTTTTATTTATAACATTTTAGACCATTCACGCTATCCAGGTAATTAATCGACGTATAGGTTATATCCTGGGTTATGTCGTATGTATATATATGTAGGTTATATCAATCTCTACCACAGAATATATCGTGAAGTCCCAAATACAGCCAAGAGGAAGCGTTCCAAATAAAACCACAATTTAATACGAGATTGATGATTTGCTTGTAAGGCTGGCTCATAAACTTCCGAGTACCTAGTACCTACCTATCCATCTAGATGAATTATTATCTATCATTTATTTATACTAACGTTCACGTTCCAAAGATTCCAATCTCATTGGATCCGTACAACCTGGTACAACGTACTCGCTTAAAACCCAAACACGAATGCGCGTCCATTTCTGTATAATGGATCCCGAAATAGTCTTCCGTCACTCGCACATGAGGTTACTCGGTACAGTATCCACATCCACATTAAAATATATGACTACTGTTTAACTGGAAACGGAAATAAAATTATTTTAAGCAGTAGCTCTACCTATGCCCGTTTTGAAATTAAGAGGGGTTAGGACAGAAGCGTTACGGAACTATGATACTGCACTTATACTTAGTGCTCTGAATATTCAAGCCTTCATATCTCCAATCTGGTTCAGGTAGCTATGCTATGCTGCTCTTTAAACAATTGGTTCCTATTCTACTACTGTAAAACATAAGATAGTCATGACAATAATACCGATTCGAACTGATTCATTGACATGCAGTGAAGAGTACTTTGAATACCTTCCACGATTACCAATAACATTTTAGCAGTCGTGGAAATTGTGAGAACAACAGAACTTCATGCCAATTCAAATAGTTCATGTGAGTTTTACTAGCGAACATTTCTCGTACCTCGACTTTGGCTTTTGAATACCTAATAAGGCTGGGACCGGGACCTGTATCTTGACCGTGCAACGAACTAAAGTTGGCGATATACGATTGTTGTAGGTATTTACAAAATTAGTTAAAGCAATGTTTTGAAACGCCTGAGTCACCTCAAGATTTAGTCTTCGAACAAAATACATTTATTGTAAAGCGCTTTCAGGATCCATAAAGTACCATTAAAATAGCGAACAGAGAAAACTACTTAAGCATTTACAAAATACAAAGTAACACTAAAGTTAATCCGTTTCCCATGTGTCAACTCGCTTGCAAGAACACTTTTGACCAAGGTTACAAATTGGAATGATGTCATTGTCATTTAAAATCTGCTGCAAAGGATAAAACAGAGTTCAAAATTGATAAAACAAATAACTTTTCTGCAAGATATCGCATGTCTGACAAATATTAGTTGGTGTTACGGTGTGTACTTTAAGACAAATACATAAAAGTTTTACATTGGAACCTGAGTAGGTACAAATACACCATAAAACTTTTGAAATGGTAATTAAAACAATAGCCATTATAACGGCATATTTACCATGATTTGATTTTTGAGTTTTCCAATATTTCGGCACAGTTTCATGTGCCATGATCACAGAATAACTGATAAGCTGATATAGTGTACCCTTATTTAGGGGAGACATGTTCAGATATGGACTGGACATACGTGTGCTGATGAGACATAAGTGTAGAGTAGTTAAGTTTTTTATTATGGCAGACAGAAGCATATTTAGTTGGTGGTGGTAGTTTAGGCTGGCAATTCCATTTATTACATCGCGTCGCGTGCAACTCCAATTATATTCTCCCCTTTTAAACAAATTACAAGAGGGACGACGAATAACGAGGGCAGGACATTGTTGGAACTGCTCTACCATTTGGAAATTTTGACCGACTTATTTACATTGAACACTTTTTATTCATTGAATTTTGTTGGTCTTACTTTCCAGATAGGTAGTCCGGTTTTCGATGACATTGAAATCTATGTTGTTGCCCTTTATTTAAATCCTTGATTTTGTTATGGATCCCTTATTAACTGTACTTTGATTTGTACTGTTTTTTTCGCTCATGCTTTAATTTTTTTTTTATCTTTGAATCCTCGAATTACTTTTGGATTGTACATGTTTATGTGAATAACCGGACGTGTGAATTCTTTTTGTTTCAGAATCGGGCACTGCCCGCCGCAACGCGGTTCTTCGAATTTCAGTAGTCTTGTGAGTTTTCCCCTCGAGTTGCTAGTGAACAACCTAGTGATCTGTGAAGTGAAGTGACTGTGGATATGGCGTTTATAGGATTAGCCACCTTCATGGCACTGGCCTTTATAGGTAAGATACATCATACTTTAAATGTATATTTTCTTCCATGACGTATATTGTGAATTTAAGCATTACCCTTTTCCGTTTTACAGTACCTACCGCCTTGGGACAAATGTTCGTACGATCTACAAATATTTGTTCTGGGTATTTCTATTTATAATAAAAAAATATCTTTCTATGTTATATATTGTATTATGTATGTACATAGATGTTATGCAATCTCTGCTCACATAATCTCTGCTTAGATTGAGGTTAGATGATGCCGTGTGGATTGTCCAACATTATTTATTTATAAACACGCGTTTCGACCTCATAGGTATAGGCGAAGTAGACTACACAGCTGCGATATTAAATTTCTCTTATCTATCCAATAACCTGCAACCTGCCATATCTATCTACATTTATAAGGTTTCGTTAGTCGCGCTTAATTAATCATAATGGATTTCAAATTGAGTTAATCCAGCCAGCCCGACTCGATCGAGGAATTAAATTTCATTTCACAGTAACTTATTTAGCTTCTATGCGCGTTATTAGCGTGCTAAGGGAAAATTTTCTGTTGATACAAAATTTATGAATAAAAAAAGGAACGCTGACATTTTAATTAAACCTACACTATGTGCGTAGCACATAGTGTAGGTTTAATTAACTCATAAATCCATACGATAAACACAATAATGCGTAGTATTAAATATACGCATATTGTTCGAAAAAATGTGTAGCACGCTATCCAGGGGCAGGAGTAAAGGGGAGGTGAGTGTCGTCACGGGTCGATAGAACCACAGAAGGCGTCATATCTCCAAAATACGCGGCCGAGTCTGGGCAACGAACTAATATTTGCACGTCACAAATCGCTACTTCATAGTTTGCCTTCGACAACGTGTAATGCAAACACTTTAGAGCCTAGTGGTGATATTCATTTGTTATTGTTAGTGGCGAATAGTTCTTTAAATATTTTGAACGCTAGTTCTTTTACGATTTTCAAATAAAATGACAGTTGAATGCTCTGCTGTGAATGATACCCATTATCAATAAAGCAGTCGATGACGTAGAGCTTTCCCTTTGTTATTCTTATGCGTTATCACGTATTTAGGGAGCACGTGTTAACATTTCCACTCCGTAAAGTAGACCCTGGGTTCTAATCTCCAATAAACACTCTTTACACGGTCTATAAATAGTGAATGCAAACAGGATCGGATATGTTTGACGTTTATTTTGATCCAAGATAGAGCAGGTTCTGATTCAGGTCTGCTAAACTCGTTAGTACGTATAAAACAAGTTAGATACTTACTAGCGGTACTAGTCTTGTGTTTAGGTATATTACATTTAATAGAATAATGTGTCAGAGCACCGGAGAGGCTGCAAAATGAAGCTAGGTAATATTTTTTAACAAAAGTATGCTGACTCAGCTTATCTACATCCTTTCCCTATATGGTGTAGCAGGGCTATGGTCCACCTGCGATCAGGAGGTGGGTTCGATTCCCGCCTCTGGAGAAATATTTGTAAGATGTGCAGATATTGATTCAGGGTGTTCAGGGTGTTTTATAATGTAGATTAAAAACAAAAGATCTATGGAGTGTAGTAAATATGTACTTATATCAGTTATCTAGTTGGTATGTATGTACCCATAACACAAGCTCTGCTTAGCTTGGGACTAGATGACGTTGTGTGAATATTCCAGTATTTTTTTTTATTATCGCTGACAAGAGAAATATCTTAGGCTCTATTTATGATAAATAATCGGATAATATGAACGGATATTTTGACATCACATAGAATCATCCAGTCGCAACGTAGAGCTTGTGTTATGCTTATGGGTACCTTACCTACCAGATACCAGATGACTCGACTACCACCGAATATGGAATAAAAATATATATGCTGTTAAGATTACACAAAAGGTCTGTTTTTAGTTAAATTTGACTTATAAAATCTGTGCCACTAATGTAACCGAAACAATGTGTTCGATAACACAATCTTATACCTATTCACTAAGTTCTGTATCGGTTTGCTTATCGCCAGTGTCTTGTTTATTAAAAGTGGCGAGGTCGGCGGGTTCATGCACTTGCCTACTGTACGCTAAAACCTAGGATTTATACAAACACCCAGAACGTTGGCCTTTCGATCCGACACAGCGCCGTGTCCGAAGGTCACGACGACCGACGCGACGGCCGTGATTCACTGCAATTTTTATAACTATATAACGTTTTATAAACATTATTCTTCGAAAGATAACCAAACTGAAGAATTAAAACAACCACGGTGGCTGAAGTGAGTCACAATAGGAATTAGGTTAATGGGTATGAAGTACAATTATAAATCTACACCACAACATGGTCAACGAACATGACGCGAAAGATTGGAATCATGAATTTTAAACTTATCGCAGTGAATTAACGATAATAAAGATCATTTATTACAATTAGAAGAGTACCTTAAATACTAGAGTTAAAAACTAGAAGGAACAATTCAAAGACATTTGAGTAGGTACTTATCCTATCAAGCGCATGGTTGGCAGAACTATGCTGCAACATTTCCACTTAGGTTTTCTAATTATATGTTCTGTCGCTGTCCACATTGGCCTTACCATAAAAACACTAAAATAACGCGGTAACCAGATGATCTCATAATATTAGGTGTCAGACTTTTTGAACTTTACGCAGATTACGTGTGCTAAATTAAGTTACACTATCATCAAGCCGTTGTCATGAACCTTGAGTGATAACTGCATGTTAGAGAACCAACTCAATGCCTTCTGTATTGATTGACGTCCTTTATTAAAAGATGTAGAACCTATTCAATAACTGCTAGTGATGGTAATCTTGTAGACACTCTGTAATATAAATTGAGCTTAGTATCTTATATTATTTACCTGTCATAATCTAAGCTTAATATACAATTAAAGTATGCAAAGCTCTCTCTCTCAATGTTTCTTGGTATGCATTGATGGATTTATGATGATTGCCAGTGTACGAGTAGAAATGGCAAATGCGTTTTTTGTTGGCATACCTACGTCCATCTTCCGATATATTCAAGATTCTCCCATTTATTGACACCGACGTGCATCATTGTTTTATGTTGTTAATGTTTTGTTTACATACCTTATCCTGTGGTTTAGCTCCCACGGCAAGTTGTTTTAAGTTAATACGATTCATATGATTCCATCCCTTCAATCAAAATTATATGTGGAACGATTCACTTAAACTCATTAAATTAATGCATAAATCCATCATTATTGGACAAAAAACTTCTACCAAAAAAATCATAGGTACTTTTTTCTATAGGTATGTAGGTTGATAAAAGGTGCTTTAAATATCTTCGTCCAAACATAATGTGTATGACGTTCGTAAGCAAGATAATACCACAATAGATAATACGGATTAAAAGACCATCAATTTACAAATATATAGCTTAGCTGTGCTTCGAATTCAGTAATGCGACAGCGCATTCCACCTACACAAAGCAACGTAATATAAACTATGGCTTAGCTTATGCAACACCTGTGTTTATAGGTACACATAAACATACCCATACCGGAAACCGAAGGTGAGGATATCTCCTTTCCCACCCCACGTTCGGTTTACCTTTCAGTTCAGAACAATATACTAGGGAGACGCTGAATCATAGTCAAAAAAAACATCAACACTGAATTTAATGACCTAAAAAGATATTAAAAAATAAGTTACCCATACTCCTCAGAACAGATTAATATCATCATCAACCTATGTTAGTCCACTGCTGGACATAGGCTTGAGCGCCATAGCGCCCTGTCTTCAGCTTGACGCATCCAGCATCTACATGCAGTCTTTCGCAGGTGCATGGTTAGCAGAACAATGCTGCAACATGTTTGATTTTACATTTCCACTTATTCTGATTATATTTTCTGACGCTATCCACACTGGCTTTACCATAAAAACACTACACAATCACGAGTACGATAACCAGATGATCTCATAAAATTTGGTGTCAAACTTTTTAAACTTTACGCAGATAACGTCTGCAAAATTATGTTACACTATCAGCAAGCCGTGTTGTCATGAACTTATTGAGTGATGGCTACATGCTACAGAACCTACCCAATGCCTTCTGTATTGATTGACGTCCTGCTTAAAAGATGTAGGACCTATTCAATAACTGCCAGTTATTAAAATTAACATATCAATATTCGAGGGAGAGTCCTATTTATGATAATATATTAGACAAGAAATAGCCAATAACACTACAATAACATACACTACAACACAGTAAGAACTAAAAAAGATTTGAAGACACACGTGTTCCATACAAAAATAGTCTTCTGCGAGACAACAGAAAAGCATAAAAAATATCCCTAAATTCCTTGTCTCCAAATGTTTGCATGTCAGGCTCAGCGTTCTAGCAAGCGGTGTTGCAAGAAAGTTGTGAAACATAAGAGACTATTCCGTAAAGATAAGAACGATGATGATAATATAACACACGGTAGCGCTGAGGAGGAATTCCGGCGGGTGAACGACCCCAGTTTATGGATGAAACAATGGCGTCAAAACTTTACACCATCCTCATGCTAATTGTATACATATTTGAGTTTGTTTTAAACCGGATCCTTAAGTCTCACTTACAGAACATATTGTATTTTACGTCTCAATTCTATTCTAAATGCATTTATGCCCGTTAGCGCCAGACACGAGGACCGTTGATACTTTTCTAAATAAGACATTCAAATCTATACAGCACGCCGGTTGTTTAAGTCTATTAACCGTTTTTATTTCGGATTCTAAACATGAGCTCAGAAACAAATTGTCTCTGGAATTCTGAGACTCGTCTTTTGTGAAAATTCATGGCCTGTATTTGATATTCATAGTTTAGTATTTTTAAAACGGCTTTGACACAAATTCCTTTGTTATCATTGCAGTAAAGCTATTGTGAATGTTGTAAGTACCTTGTACCTTTAACTTTTATCGCGACTCGATTCTCCCAACTGGTTAGTGTTTAATAATCCATTAAGGCAATAAGGCTTTATCAAAAGTACAAATTGAACTAAAAATATGAACTACTTTTATACACAATATGATAAATCAATCTCTGGGTTCTTTAAAACAGTCGGCTATAGGCAAGTTCGTAGTTGTGGTTAGTAAGGTACCTACTTACTTAATTAACAAAGATTATAAAAAACACTTGGCTTATTTCCAGTCGTCATTATCTTATTGTATGTTAATCTGATGATTGTTATAAACTGCTAGTCATACCTAATCCAACTTAGTGATGATGACTCTATTTTTGCTGACTTTTATTGCATCAACCGTCGATCTATTCAATAATTAGGTCAGAAATATATTTACTTCACCGTAATGTGTGTTAATTTTGTAATGTTTGTAACTGACCGGTCAACGGAAAGAGATCAGCGTCAAAACAAAGCAAGTAGATATCTACTTAGGGTACTTAACTGAAACCGGTTAGTATGACACTGACCTATTGCAAACGGTAACAATGAGATACTATTATTAAGCCTGTTATCTTATTGTTACCAGTACATATTCGTACCTGATTGAGCCGCGCCTAAAAATAAACATAACACTATCTAAAACTGTTCATCGGATAAGTGAACCCGTACAATTTTACTAGCGAAAGTGCAGAAAGGCACGCAATATAAATACCCGATAAAGGTTTATGTTAGCGAATGTCTGGTTTATTAGAATTTTGTACATATGATGTCTTATGTATGATGCTGCAGATATAGGCATGTTTTGTAACTGACTTGTACATTTAATTAATATTTATTATTAGATATTTACAATATTGAGGATTCGCTTACCAAGCACGCTCTAATAAAGTATCATATAGATACACATATAAGAATGCTGGTAAATAAAGGCAGAACAAAAATGCTGACAAGAAACACTGAATCTGTAAAATCTCATTGAAATCTATATCGAACACCTGGCCCCGTATAAAAAGCTACGTCAGTGTTGTTGCACGTGCATCCTTCATTCAATTTCGAAGCAATCATATCCCTCCATCTACATACTATGTAATGGGTAATCTTTGGAACTACTGGTTCGATTCTGAAAATGATTTTACTA
Organism: Eupithecia abbreviata; assembly: GCA_943735965.1. Classification (NCBI taxonomy): domain Eukaryota; kingdom Metazoa; phylum Arthropoda; class Insecta; order Lepidoptera; family Geometridae; genus Eupithecia; species Eupithecia abbreviata. The sequence goes on along the minus strand of OX030982.1, from coordinate 6,040,932 downwards.
ATGGATATAACTGAGTTATTAGCAGCAAGCGAGCGAAGTCTCGGGCAAAAGCTAGTTTATTTTCAAATCTCGCACCTCAGCTGAACCATAGATAAAGCATTCTTTTTTGTTTGTCTATGGCTGAACATAGACAAACATATTTTAGGCCTTTGCCCAGCAGTGGGACAATAATGGCTCAAAATAAATAATAATAATGGCTGAACATACACCTTTCTTTCAATTTATTTACGTTCAATACTAGCATGCGACGTAATGATTTCATCACCATGAGCCACCATATTAGTCCACTGTTGAACATAGGCGTCCTCTAATAAGCGCCATAGAGCCCTGTAATGACTAAGTGCAGCCAGAAAAAATCACAAGAAAATGAAAATATTCGCATCTTGTATCTGAGACCATAGCTAAACCAACATCCGTGGCTGGTTCTTCGTTTCTGCCTCGTTCCATCAGATTGAGAAGCACATCTGCCATGCAGTCGACCAATCAGGAGCGTGCGCCGGAGCACATCTGTCGACCGCTTACGCCCTCGAGTTTTTTTTCCTTTTGTTGCTATTTTTTGTCGAGCGTTCTAATGAAAGCTTTGAATTTTTAACCGTTGATTCAATCACTGTGCTGATCATCTAGGTATTTTTATAAAAGTCTGCGTAGAGAGAGTACTAACTAATTAAATACCTACTTTACGTAGATAACGTTACAGTTATAAGTTTGGTTGTAAATTCAAATTATGTTAAATATCCCGTTTTAAATGACTTTAGTTTACTTGGTTTCGATTGAAAGTGTCTAATAGTACCTACCTTAAACAAAACACGTTTAAAGGTATGTATTTATTTATGTCTCTAATACTAGGAACTTACATTACGTACACAACAAACGACAGCTCAGATCACTACACAACTCTATTCAGACCATTTCTGAACCTCATCTAACTGACACATCATTCACATTAATAAGAGCCGGAAACAAAAGGACGCTTAGCTGTACCAATGCAATTAGGTCAATAATTAGTCTCGTCACATGCACTCCATAGCGTGGTCCGGTCGTTAGCGAGGTCGTACACTTGCTCCGTATTATTTCCAAGCTTTAATGGAACTGGGTCGAGCGGTTGTGAACTGAGCGAAGGGCCATGTTGAACCGCTTGAGCACCGCCACCGCAGCTCATAGAAATGCAGATTCATGACATCTGATTAAGGGTCATACTATGCCGCATAGTCTGACTCAGACACACTCTCGACACACGGCACCCAACCACCACTATGACCTAAAACGTTGTAAAGATGCGAGCTAAGCAAAATCCGTATTCAAATGCTCACCTCATCGTAAGGTTGTCATTGCCTTAAAAATGTTGCTCGAGAAGAATCGAAGCGTATAAATTCGTGCGAACTTCAAAGCTGTCCATAGCTGAAGTTGCTTACAAAATAGTAAAATCATGAAAAACAAAAGCTCCTTGCGTCCTTATGATTGTTTTGTCCTCTACTTGTTAAAACAAATAAACAATCAAACTAGCTCTGTTGGGTCTCACTCCGATGCACACGCTTGCACACACGTGCCATCCATGTTTTAGCTTCTTTGTGATATAATTAGTTGCGTGCAGTAGGCTAGGTACTTCTAAGGACATTAATATCAATCTGTGCTGCAACGACCGAGGTCGATTTATGTAGAGCAGTGATTATTAGAGCAGGTTTTGATACCAGTTAACCTATCAATGGTAGGTAGTCTATGCTATGCCCTGAAACTGTTGAACAAATGAATTTCCAAATTAGGTATTTGCGATTTAGGTATATTGTATGCATAGATAATAATAATATTGTTGGGAAATCCACACAGCATCATCTAGCCTTAAACTAAGCAGAGCTGGTGTTATGGGTACTAGATGAGTGATATACTTAACAGAATTCATTACTTACATTATGTAGATAGATTTTTTATTATTAATAAAAAATAACCAGAACAATATATTTGGAGATAGTGCAAACATATAAAAAGAATGTTCTAAATAACTGCGAATATGAGTTTCGTTTCTCAGTATAATTTTCTTAAGTTTAGTCATCTGATGTCCATAACACAAGCTCTGCGTACTGTTGCTAGATGCAGTTCTCAACAACTAGGTACCTAGTTACTTACCTAAATTGATCTAATACGCCACGAAACTTAATGCAGTTCTATTTACAGGGTCGGTGTCATGCGAGGACGAAACTATCGGCCCGATATTCATGAAAGAACCCCTCAACCGAGTAGACTTCAGCAACACGACCGGTGCCACCGTGGAATGCGCGGCCCGAGGATCCCCGACCCCAGACGTGTTTTGGGTGCGAGCTGATGGCACCGCTGTGGGCGACGTCCCTGGATTGCGACAGGTACCTTCCATACACCTGTACCCTATACATACTCTATTGTTTTTGCAGGCAGGCAGATATTAAATGTCGTAGTGCGCAAATTTATATAATACTAGCTGCGCCCCGCGGCTTCGCCTGGAATTCTATGTGTCAAATAGTTTATAACAAAACCTTCCTCTTGAATCACCTATCTATTAAAAAAACGCATCAAAATCCGTTGCGTAGTTTTAAAAATCTAACAGCGGTTAGCGACTTTGTTATACTATGTAGTGATGCGATGCGTAGCTGAACCTCATAGGGAACTATTAAAAACTTAAATACGAGAAACTTCTATTTTAACAATTTTAGAAATCCATTCAGTTCGATTTCCGTCTAAAACTGAGGCAGCAATAACAAAGTAACAGCCAAAATTCTAAAGATTTGATAGATTTTTCCCAGCGATCTAAATTATGTACTGACTGTAAATGACCTGATTCATAAACTAAAAAAATAAAAAAATGAGTTATAAATTTTTCCCTGTTCAGCAATTATTATTTTGGTCGGTGATCCATAAGGCCAACGCTTTTAGGTAAGATAGCAGTTTAAATGTCCGATATTTGACAGGTGCAAGCGAATGGTAACCTACTATTCCCGCCGTTCCGGGCCGAAGACTACCGCCAGGAAGTGCACGCCCAAGTGTACGCATGCCTTGCGCGTAACGCCGTCGGAACCATCCATTCTAGGGACGTTAATGTGCGAGCTGGTAAGTTATCTCCTACAATACGACTATAATCAATGTATATACATGTCATTATGTACCTCTATTAGAGAGAGGACAGACCAAAGTTGGCAACACAGCCCGGTGGCGCGCCACCGGGCTGTCTTGTCGGGTTGGCATGACTTTTTGTGTATAAATATTATATTTCAACGAACGACAGTGTTTTGTTAACTTGTTAGCGGCGCGCTGACTTGGTGTGTAGTAAAACTCCAACCTTATAATTTCGGGTGACCATACGCGGAGATAAATCTTCATCATCTCAAGCGTGAGACGTCCAACGATAGACATAGGCTTTTCCCAATTTCGCCACAGTAAATGACCCGATTTTGCGCTGCCCGCATCCATTGGGTTCCAGCGATGTTTAGTAATTTGTTGTTATTTTCTAACATATACTTCAGAGCCACAACGGTATCAAATCATGTTAACCTCGTATGGTTTAGTAAAAGTGAAAAGATTTTTATTTTGCCAGAACAGGGACGAATAGTATACATACTCTTATAAATTAACAGAGAAACTGACAATATTGGTTTGATCTTTAAACCGTAAAAACCAACACTTACGCTAAAAACTCGCATTTCCAATGGTCCCTGTTCTCATTATGACAAGTCTCTCGGTCCACCTGAAATAATAAGTTGGAGGCATTGACGATTTAAATTGATAATAAGGTTTAAATCGTTCATATTATAACATTATGATTACCTTGATCATCAAATTAATAATCACACATTATAATAATCAGAAATCTTCAAAGGACGATAACGCAAGAATGGAGTAGTCATATTTACCTAAGCAAATTAGTGTCAGTTTAACACTAATATTCTGTAACAATAACCCAAAGGATCATAAATTAAAGTCGACGTCTACCACCCTACCAACACACAAGAGTGTGATAGTGCGGAGATAAATATGTCATCTTGAGCATGATAATATATTCATTCGGAGTTCCTTCTGTTGACTCATGACCCGAGATCGTTTGTTATATGATACCGTTTGATGACAGGCTTACCAATATGGCTACTACCATAATTTACATCTCGAATCTGTTGTAAAGAAATAAAATCTCGACTTTTTCATCTTTGTGATCAAAGGCAGAAGTGTTTAATCGTTTTAACCGAACCTAATTGGCTTCACAAGAAATAAATGATAATCTTAATCACAACCAGCATCTCTGAAAGCCTTTGGTAAACAAGAAATTGTAGTAAAAATAATAATAGTTTATTTTAAACTTTACGAATGTGTTAAGGAGCTTTTGTAAATGTCTAATACATCCCTACGGTTCGTTACTCACCCATTCATTGAAGCTTTTACATCATGTTAGGACGAATAATGCAGTTGATTGGCCATCATAGGGCGCTGCCCTTTACGTCTCGGGGCCAAATAAGGTCAATTGAATAAAGCTACTAACAGCTGTAACTTATAGACCGGTCAGAGATTATATTACAGCTTAAGTAGACATGGGCATTAATTTAATCCTTAAAAACTAGTTAATGTCGGTTTAAGATGGTCTTGCGTTATCGTTTTTCAAAGGTAAAATTTTGTGTATATACGATAAAAGCGCAGAGTTTTGCGTTTAGATGGTTAAGGTTTCTGAGTAACTCGAAACTCGGGAGGTTGTAAATGAGCCTTTTTTGTATCATACTATGTAATGTATCTCTTACAGGTTTAATTAGCTTTACAGTTTACAGGTTTATCAAATTAATTACAAAACTTTTTGTTGTTTATGAAAGTGGTGTCCCAAAGTTACGACACGGACGTGAACAAGGAATACGTGATTATGGGTAACAGCATCTTGTTGAAGTGTCAGGTTCCGTCGTTCGTCGCCGATTTCGTTCAAGTTGTCTCTTGGCATACCGAGGACGAGGACTTTCTTCCTGGAGAAAATTACGGTTATTTCACCAACACTTCCGAATACTCTGTTCCATTTCCTTTCCACTTTAATGACTCCAACACTTGACGGAAGTCTTTCATGAACGCTTTTTACTCGTTCATAGAGCCAACCCACTTTGATGTCGTGAATTCAATGCCTATATTTATCTCCACAGTGGTTCAACAACAGTACGAATCAGAAGTAAACAACGAATATGTAATTCGCGGTAACTCCGCTCTTCTCAAGTGCTCTATACCGTCGTTTGTGGCGGATTTCGTTAACGTCGTCTCGTGGCACGATGAGGCTGGCAACTCTTTTGTTCTTGGGGAGCCAGAGGGTGGAGACGGTACCACTTGTTCACGTTACTTTTAACTTCCACATTCCTTTCTCCTATCCTTTTGTGCTATACGAACCGCATTTTCCAGTGGTAACACAATACTACGAGGCTGAAGTGGTCTCTGAGTATGTTATTCGAGGCAACGCGGCTATACTAAAATGCAACATTCCTTCTTTCGTCGCGGACTTCGTTAAAGTTGAAGCTTGGGTCGACTCAGACGGCGGAGAGTACTTACCCACTGATGACATCGGTACTTGGAATAACAAATCGTATCTCCCATCCTCCTGTTATCCTATCCCGACAAATGATATTGTGAAATCTGAGAAACCGTGTCTTATTTCAGTCGTAAATCAGTTCTATGAAGCTGAGATTCTAAAGGAATACGTTATTCGAGGGAACGCTGCTGTTTTAAAATGCTCTATACCATCGTTCGTCGCTGATTTCGTGAAGGTTGAGGCGTGGATCGACGAAGAGGGCACAGTTATAAATCACTCCGACGATATGGGTATCAATGGCCTCGCTAAACAATATGACCACTTCCCGTCCCTCAACGTATGTCCTGACACCTAGTACCTGCTCGTTCTCAACTAAGTATCTAATTGCTATTCTGCAGTCGTGTCGCAGTTTTACGTGACCGAAGCCGAAAACGAGTACGTGATTAGAGGGAATGCTGCTATTGTTCACTGCAAGATTCCGTCTTTTGTTAGCGACTTCGTTTATGTAGAGGCCTGGATTATGGACGATGGACAAATACTCACCATAAATAATACAAACAACGGCCCGGGTACCTTTTTATTACTTTTCTATAGAGTTTATTCTTTATCCCTCACCACTGCCTTTTAATAATCCCGGCAAGCGTCCCTTTTGTTCTGTTTTATTTAGAGGCTTTTAATTGACTTGTTCTCTTTTGTGTAGTGGTTTCACAGCCTTTTGAAGCTGAGGCTGATAATGAATATGTGATTCGCGGGAACGCTGCTCTAATGAAATGCGAGGTGCCCAGCTTTGTGTCTGATTTCGTGTATGTTGAGATGTGGATGGACAGCGAGGGTGGCAATTATTACCCTGGCAATGAGGAGGGTAAACACGTAGCTAGAACTGAACAGATAAATCCCATATCCTTTATTTCCAACTTTATTGTTTATCGCAGCTGTACTGCAAGCATATGAGGCTAGAGTGAACGATGAGTTCGTTTTGCGGGGCAACACCGCCATTCTCAAATGCATCGTTCCGTCCTTCGTCACCGATTTCGTTCACGTGCAGGCTTGGATTATGGAAAACGATACTGTTAACGCCGATGAACACAAAAATTACAACTCTGGTACTAAACAGTCGTAGATACTAGTTTTGTAGCTAAAGACCTCCATGTCCCATTCCTTTGAATATCCTGCTTTACCTATACTGATTGTTGTTGTACAGTTGTCCATCAGAATTATGAACCTCGAGTCATCGACGAAGACGTTTTACGTGGCAATTCTGTTATCGTAAAGTGTTCAATCCCATCGTTCGTTGCTGATTATGTTCAAGTCGTGGAATGGGTGGCGAATGACGATACTGACACTACGTATTCGTTCAACGGCTCCGAGAACAATTACGGTAATCGAGAGTACCGCGGCCCCAATTGTCCCTATCCGCACTCCAAATCCCTGACTTCAATTGGACGACACTAGCTATGTTAGTAACGTCATATCAATTTTCCAGCTGTGAATCAATTCTACGAGTCGCAAGTGTATGACATATACGTGATCCGTGGTAACGCTGCTGTGTTCAAGTGTCATATCCCTTCGTTCGTGTCTGACCATGTGCTAGTTGTTTCTTGGCACGATACCGAAGGAGGAGAGTACTCACTGAACGACAGCTATGGTACTCCTCATTGCTTAAGAATACTTTAAACCCATGTCCCGTTTCCTCCCCATCATTATATTCGCATCAGATAAATCTAACATTGGCATATTTTACGCTTCTAGTTGTGTCTCAGTCTTACACGGTAAATTTGGTTGAAGAAAATGTGTTGCGGGGCAATGCAGCGATAATAAAGTGTCTTATCCCAAGCTTCGTGACGGAATATGTGTCGGTTGCGTCTTGGATTATATCGGAGGGGAATGAGGAGACCGAAATAAAAGCCGAACGCGCTGTTGATAATGAGGGTATAAAAATATGGACAGCTAATTATAAATCCAGTCCTTTACCACTCAATCCTTTAATCTTTTATTAGCTTTTGTAGCCGCATGATGAACTACGAATCCTTTAATTTTACAGTGGTGTCACAAGCTTTCACCGTGAATTTAATGGAAGAAAGCGTGCTGCGGGGAAATGCTGCTATTCTTAAATGTCATATCTCTACATTCGTGACGGAATACGTTAGTGTGTCGTCTTGGATAGTCTCTGAGGAGGGCACCGATGAGTTGGAAATCAAGGCAGATTCAATCGACATTGGTATCTTGAACTGATTCACATTGTTTCCACCTCGATCCTTTCATCCCATCCTGTGCATGTGACCTTTTTTGTAACAAAGAGTATTGAAATGTCAAATCTTTTCAGTTGTATCCCAGGCGTATACGGTCAATTTGATGGAGGAAAATGTTTTGCGCGGGAATTCGGCTATCGTCAAATGTCACATACCCAGTTTCGTCACTGAATATGTAACAGTCTCATCTTGGATTATATCTGAGCGTGACGTCGATGAGATGGAGATTAAATTAGACGAATCTTTTAATTTGGGTATATTTGACACAATAAAACAAAATCCTTTTTTCCCGTCCTGACATCGTTATCGTGTAACATTTTGTGAAAGAAACCCAATCCTAATTCCTAGATATAAATCTGAGGATGGCCCAATTTGTTGCAGTGGTTTCACAATCCTACACAGTAAATCTTTGGGAAGAGAACGTACTGCGCGGCAATGCCGCTATCCTGAAATGTCACATTCCCAGTTTCGTTACCGAATATGTCACAATATCCTCCTGGATCATATCTGAAGGGGACGTCGAAGAGATGGAAATCAATTTAGATTCAGAGTTCAATTTAGGTAACAGGTTTACCCTTTACCGTTCCTCATTTCCTCTTCCAAACCCCCAAACAGGCGCATCAGGTGATTTTTGTCAGCGTAAAAAATTCCATGGAATAAAGGATACTGATTCATAGTAAATATTTTGATTACAGTCGTTTCGCAAGCTTACGATGTAAAATTCTGGGAAGAATACGTCTTACGCGGTAACGCTGCCATACTCAAATGTCAAATACCTAGCTTCGTCTCTGAGTATGTCTCTGTAAATTCCTGGATAATTTCCGAAGATGAGAATGAAGAAGAAATTAAACTGGACGCTGCTTCGAACTTAGGTAGCTGGTTAAATTTGTGGAGTTGTCTATTTTCCAGTATTCCTATCCATATTCTAATTTCCATTACCTAAATCTTATTTTACTTCCATTCGTCTGGTTCGATACGCTTAGGAATTCGGGGGTTTATTTTGTTGTAATTTCCTTAGACAATAAACTGTCTCGGACTTCCATAAGAGTGTTTCTTACACAATCTCATTGTTTCAGTGGTTTCTCAGGCGTACGCCGTTAATCTAATGGAGGAGTATGTTTTGAGAGGGAATAGCGCTATCTTGAAATGTCACATTCCGAGTTTTGTGTCTGAGTACGTAACCGTCAGCTCTTGGATCATCAGCGAAGACAGCGAGGAAGTTGAGATCAATCTTGATTCAGCTAAAAATGATTATGGTATGAGGCTTTACCGAGACCAATATATTTCACGATAAGATTTAACTTATTTGAAATAAGCTTTGCTTTATATTTGGTAGAATCCACTAGACAGTCGCATTAATATTTTGTCTAACCTCATTTTGAGCAATTTCATAAGCGAGTTGTACCATAAAAAAAAACTTTTTAGGATTCGCGTAGGGATCTGTTCCTATAATGGCTCCATAGGCCTCACGGCCTACCTTATCCTAATTCCTTTCTTCCTTAGGCTAATATGCATGCGATGGGGTTTATAAGTAATCGCGACCTTATGTTGCGTTGCAATGAAATTTATACATTTTTTAAGTTTGATAATTGTTTTCTACAACGTTTTTCGTATTTTTCAGAGGGGAAATACCTAGTGCTTCCATCAGGAGAATTACATATAAGAGATGTAGGACCCGAGGATGGTTACAAATCATACCAATGTCGCACCAAGCATAGGCTTACCGGCGAAACTAGACTATCCGCTACCAAGGGACGACTGGTCATCACGGGTAAGTCCTTAAAATATTTAATAGTTGATTAACACGCGATCAATTCATTCATGTTCCGAGAACCAGCTTCAATCCATTCATATTCGATGTTCCAGCTTGTAATGTTTTTAAATTACACTCGATTTAGCTGCTTTGATAATAAAAACAATGAATTTATAGCGGTGTTTTAGCCTAAAGTCATTGATGAATTCAGATTTCTATCCCATAAGTTTTTAATTGAATTATTAATTGTTAAAATTTGGAACATCTCAGCCAGATAATAACAAAGTTTTCAATCACTTTAGGCAAATTGTTTGCATAACATTATTTGAATAAATTATTCAAATTTAATTAGCATGGAATATTCTCAAACTGAAAGCCGAAATCTCATTTAAATCAAGTTAGCTAAATAGGTAAATATACTAATAATAATAGTATATTTACCTATTTTAGTTATTTGGCTATTTGAAGAGAATTTTCTGTCTATTTTAATTTTTAAACTGTTCGCTAAATTCAAGAAATATACGAACACAATACTCTAGATATCGACTAAAAATGTATATTGATTCCTTATATTTCTTGAATTTATTTAAACGTAAAGCTTGGAGACGTAAGTCAGTTTATGTCTCCAAGCTTCCAACTATAACTATACTTGCCTGAATGTTGGGATAGGGTACCCTGCAGAGCCTTGACTCGCGCGGTTTTAAAGTAAATGATTAAAGTCATTTAAGAGAAGAGTAGGGGCGAATAGGGTCTGTCGTTTCAGTTGAGTTCCTCTCTCGTGTCGCTTGTCCGTGATTCCTTCTCCCAACATGCGCAGAGCCGGTGGGCCGGGTGCCTCCTAAATTCGCTAGTGCGCAGACGACCAGCGGCTTCCAGTTTAACCAGTCCTCCAGCATCGCTTTGCTCTGCCCCGCGCAGGCTTTCCCTGCGCCCATGTACCGGTAAGACTTTTCCATTAACGCTCTGCGTCATTCCTCAGAGCCCATAGGGCGAGTACCACCCAAAATGTCTACAACGCAAATCGGAGCCATGTTCGCAACTACTTCCGGTGCCACGTTTACGTTACAGTGCCCAGCGCAAGCGTTCCCTGTCCCAGCGTTCAGGTAGGTAGCTGCAATGTGCTGGTTATCATTCAAAAACATTTCTAGAACCGGTCGGTCGCGTACCTCCCAAGTTTGCTACATTACTCACCGGGACAATGTTCGAAGTAAAGAAAAACGAATCATACGCTTTGCAGTGTCCCGCCCAGGCTTATCCGACCCCACTGTTCAGGTAAAATCCTTTTTAAAATTCCTTTTGATCACTCTTTGGTACTGCTTCTGTAGAACCATTGGGGCATGTGTCACCGAAATTAGCGTCCGTCGTCATGAGTACAATGATCGGAATCAAGAAAGACCAGGCTTTTGCATTACAGTGTCCAGCTCAGGCCTTTCCAGTCCCAATTTTCAGGTAGGATTTGTTATAAATTTAGACAAAGTAATTTTATAGCAAATAATTCTTATCGCAGAACCTATGGGAAAAGTGTCTCCGAAATTTCCAAGCTTAGAAAAGAGTAGACAATTTAACTACGAAGCCAACCAAAGCATGGCCCTACTTTGTCCCGCTCAATCGTTTCCTACTCCCATGTTTAGGTAAGCGTGGTTTTCTTTTATTGTTTAATTTTTAACACTGGTATAAAATTAAATCTTCGTTCCATAGAACCCATGGGAAGAGTATCCCCGAAATTCCCGACAGGAGACATAAGTCGAACTTTTATTGCCAACAAGGAAGATGGAGTTCCATTACTTTGTCCTGCGCAAGGGTTCCCTGCTCCAGCATTTAGGTACTTGATAAAATTTCAACACCACACTCATTGTAATTCGAACAGAACTTCGGTGGAAACTTCGGCGACACTTTGCCCATGGAAAGTGTCGCCGAAGTTTCCATCGATGGAAACCGGCCGCAGCTTTACATATTCTTCAAACTCGTGTGACTTTGCTCTGCCCGCTCAAGCATTCCCATCTCCAATGTTCAGGTACATTGTTTTATTTAGATTTTATCTCTTTAGAGCCTGTGGGTCAAGTTTCACCGAAATTTCCGTCGATGGACAGTTCGAGGAGTTTCAGTACTATGTGTAATACTAGTCTGACGATCTTATGTCCGGCGCAGGCTTTCCCCGTCCCATCCTTCAGGTAAAATCGAATAGAATACAGTTTAAAGTTTGCTTTTTGGTCCATTCAGAACCAGTCGGTCAAGTCTCACCAAAATTTACAACTGGTGATAAATTGCGAGCTTTTGACGCTTCGGGAGGCGAAAACGTCACGATTATGTGTCCAGCCCAGGCTTACCCTGCCCCAGCGTTCAGGTATAAGAGATATTCTTATTTATCGTACATTACTTTTGTCGTAGAGCCGATGGGTAGTGCTACGCCAAAAGTCGCGATGAAAATGATCGACATATCGGAAGCTTCTTTCAATAATACAGTCACATTACTTTGTCCGGCGCAAGCATATCCCGTTCCAATGTTCAGGTAAAATACTTTTTATAAGCGTTTCGATTTCAATAATTGATCAGTCAAAATCTCGATATCATAGTAAATCAAATCATTTTCGCCCTTTAGAACCAGTCGGTCAAGTCTCGCCTAAATTCACAACTAGTGATAAAAGTCGGACTTTCGATGCTACGGGAGGTGAAAGTATTACCATTCTCTGTCCAGCACAAGCTTACCCAGCCCCAGCCTTCAGGTACTTCTATTTTACAAATAAAATAAAATTTCTTTCGTAGAGCCAATGGGTAGCGCCGCGCCAAAAGTAGCTACAAAAGTTATTGATATAACAGAGGCTTCTCTCAATAATACTGTAACAATACTTTGTCCGGCCCAAGCATACCCAGTCCCAATGTTCAGGTAAAAGTTTTCAACGTTACTAACTTTAATAAATTGCAAATGTTCACCTCCACACAGAGCCTGTAGGAAGAGTTCCTCCGAAATTTCCCACGATGGATAACAGTAGAGGTTTTAATGCACAAGTCAATGCTAGTGTGACATTGCTGTGTCCAGCTCAAGCTTTTCCACTTCCTTCCTCCAGGTAAAATATCTGACGGCATCCTTCTTTTTTAGAACCCATTAATAGCGCCCCGCCAAAAGTTCCAACCAAAACTATCGAGTTTATGGAATTCAAGGTAGCCTCCAGTGTAACCTTACTTTGTATGGCCCAAGCGTTCCCGGTTCCAGCGTTTAGGTGAGTTTCGAACTCATTAATATAGACGCATTTGTTTTAGAGCCTGTCGGTCTGAAAGCCCCTACTTTCTCTACGGATTTCAAAATGGCGTGGTACGTTAAGGACGTTAAACAGGGCTTCGCTTTGCTTTGTCCGGCGCAGGCATCCCCAGCCCCTATGTTCAGGTACTTTCTCGTTTATTTTTCTAGAACCAATTGGCTCCAAGGGCCCTTCGTTCTCGAGCGTCTCAAAGTTACAATCATTCGAAATTCAAGCCGGACTGGAATTTGCGTTAACTTGCCCCGCTCAAGGCTTCCCCGTACCATCGTTTAGGTGAGCATTCTATCGTATTAATACGTTTTCAGAGCCCATCAGTTCTAAACCGCCTACGTTATCTACCGATGATAAATTAGCATGGTTTGTGCGACCTACGGACCAAAGCTTAGCATTACTCTGTCGTGCTCAGGGATTCCCCGTCCCCCAATTCAGGTAGATACAGAATTTGTTGTAGTATTCAGCTCATTCTAAATTTTTTAGAACCTATCGGATCCAAGTCACCCACCTTTGCTACTGATAGTAAATTCTCATGGTATGTGAGGGATGTTGGACAGGGACTGAATATATTGTGTCCCGCCCAGGGTTTCCCAGTGCCATCATTCAGGTGATTTTACTTAATATTTAATTTAATATTGTAGAACCTGTTGGGTCAAAATCCCCTACTTTCTCGAACGACGTTCAGTTCTCTGGAATCACTCGCAGAACGGGTCAAGACTTTGCGCTCTTGTGTCAAGCGCAAGCTTTCCCTGTCCCCAAATTCAGGTAAGCAACAGTACATTGTGAACGTTATTTCACAGAACCTATAGGGTCTAAAGCGCCGTCTTTTTCTCTGGAATTCAAAAGCACCACGCTTACGAAAATGGCAGAGCAACCCCTCGTTCTTTTATGTCAAGCTCAAGCTCACCCCGCTCCTATATTCAAGTGAGTTTCATAGCTTATATCTAGCTACGTTTCTTTCGTTTAGAACCCGTAACTGCGAGAGTTCCAGCCTTTCCGACTTCAGCCTCTTCTTACAACTATGTCATTGAAGCGAAATCTGGTGGTTCAATGCTTTGCCAAGCGCAAGGGTACCCCCAACCAAGTTTCAGGTAGGTGATGGTCGCGTCATTGCGTGTTGTTAACAAGCTTCAATTTTTTAGAGCCTGTAGGAGCTAAGGCGCCTTCTTTCTCTACTCAATCTAAAGGCAGCATTTTTGTTATGGAAGTAGGACAAAGCTTCGCTTTACTTTGTCAGGCACAAGCATTCCCTACTCCTCTATTTAGGTGAGTAGATATTTTACCTAAAAATAACATAGTGATACTATTTTCTCCAGAGCCTGTAAGTTCAAAACCACCAACCTTTTCTACTGACCTTACGCTATCGGCGTTTTCGAGACATAAGGGTCAAAGTTTCGCAATATCGTGTCAAGCTCAAGCTTTTCCCGTACCAAAGTTCAGGCAAGTCAAATTTAAATCACTTTATTCTGTAGGCAGTGTAGGCACATTTTCATATTAATTTGCCTCAATATGTTTTAACGAAAGTATTTAGTTTGTACAAAAAAAAACAATTGGTTTCTTTCTACTGAGTCGAAGCTGGGGATGGTCGTTGATAATTTTCACAATTTTTCTAGAGCCCGTTGGAGCTAAAGCGCCATCGTTTTCAACTGAGTCTAAAGGCAGTATTTTTGTCAAGGAAGTAGGACAAAGCTTTGCATTACTTTGTCAGGCACAAGCTTCCCCCACCCCAGTATTTAGGTGAGTCGGTAATAACAATGAATTATTGTCTTCTTCAGAGCCCGTTAGTTCAAAACCGCCTACCTTTTCTACTGACTTTACGTTGTCGGCGGTTACGAGACATAAGGGTCAGAGTTTCGCTATGTCGTGTCAAGCCCAGGCTTTTCCAGTACCAAATTTCAGGCAAGTCATGGTTTGAAATTAATTGTTTGTATAATTTTGCACAAGTTTTTGTCAACTTTATAAATATTTTATTCAGAGCCAGTCGGATCCAAAGCTCCTTCCTTTTCAACTGAGTCAGCTCTTTCATCTCTAAAGAGGCACCAAGACCAAAGCTTTGCATTACTGTGCCAGGCACAAGCATTCCCGGTACCTATTTTCAGGCAAGTTCACAGCTTCTAATACGGTACCTACCATTTTGTAGAACCAGTTGGTGCAAAATCTCCAACTTTCTCCACTGAGTCAATGGGCAGTATTTTCCGAAAGCGCGAGGGACAAGGCTTTGCACTTCTATGTCAAGCTCAAAGTTACCCGGCCCCGACATTCAGGCAAGTGCTATTTATTTTACCGCAGAGCCGGTTGCATCAAAAGCACCTACCTTCTCTACGGACGCTCGTAGCACAACTTTCGTAAGGAGCGTTGATCAAAGTTTCGGCCTTTTGTGTCAAGCTCAGGCATTTCCGGTCCCCAAATTCAGGCAAGTGTTGCTTTTTTAAATCTCTTGATCAAATCTATATCTTCAAAATATTTGTATAGAACCGATTGGGAGCGCCGCACCAAGTATCACGGTTACGAAGGGTACTATGCTACATCCTGAAAATTCTTCTATAGCTCTTGTGTGTCCGGCGCAAGGTTTTCCCGTTCCAATGTCAAGGTAAACAACTTATAATCGTTTAAAAATGAGTCACGAACGAAGTAATTGGCAAGGTAGGTACCCGCGGCTTCTTGCAGTGGATTCCCGCTCTACATCTCTATAATTCCTCGTTTAGATAACTACTCCGTACCAGGATTACGTTATTGAGTCGTCTCTGCTATTACAGAACCAACCAATAAAATAGCTCCTAGAAGAGACACTACTAAAAGCTTCGAGGGTGGGGAACTTTTCGCCGTCGTCATGAATGAAACAGCTTTTATGACATGTCAAGTAGCTGCATTTCCCGCTCCCGTATTTAGGTAAGTAGGACTCTAACAATACTCCGGTTCCTGGTTTGGAATTGTTATTTTTAACTCAACTGCTAGAGTGAGCTGAACATGACAGGTAATTGGCAGCATCGCCGCGAGGACGCGCTTTCTATAACCCAATTGGTGCTTAGAATAGATCCAATAAAATTACTAAGGTATGTAGAGCTTTATTTTATCAGTCTATGGAGATAATTGCAAGTTTGGTAAGTTCTATTTTAGTCTTCATCTCTGAAGGGACATTGTATGAGGATGGCTCGTATGCGTTATGGATATCCCTTTTCGTGTTACTCTATGATGGGCATTGCTTTAGTGTCGTCTCTGTTATTACAGAACCAACCAATAAGATCGCTCCTAGAAAAGATTCATCTAAGACCTTTGAAGGGTGGGAAGTCGTCACCGTGCCTCAAAAAGAAGTGGTTTTTCTAACATGTCAAGTCGCAGCGTTCCCCGCTCCCTTGTTTAGGTGAGTAGGCAGTACAAGGTCGGTTTTGTATTCCAGAGCCCTCCGGTAGGACCGGGCCGAAGGTGACAGGCGACGGGCTCAATCGACAAGTAGGTCGAGAGGGAGTAACCCTCGCTCTCCTTTGCGAGGCACAGGCCTTTCCCGCGCCCCTAATGAGGTACGGCTCGAAAGTAACCCGGCTGGCCGTCGGCAAGTCACGCATTCATCCATCACGTAGTCATTCCATATCACCTCAATGTACTGATGTGCGTTGTTATTGCAGTATGTCGGTTGCGGCGGCCACCGCCACATGACATGAAGGCGTGATGATCCGCGGCCGGCCGCGCCTCTATTCGCTCCTCAGCCAAAGTAACGATTGAGCGGCGCAGACACCTGTTGGTAAGTGTCAGGGTGCTCTTGCTTTTATTCAGGCGCTTTAATCTTTACTTTGTGCTTAACGTGAGTCAAGGTTGCACTTATTATTTTTTATCGATTCTAAAAGGTCTCCGGTAGCTTTTGTCCATTGCAAGCTTATCGTTTGTTTTTGTACTGAGCTAATCGTGTCTAGGGGAGCGATTTCGTTTTTATTATCTAGTTTTAATGATATCTTCACGCTAGTTATCCTAATTAGTTCATCGCTTTGTTTGTCTTTTTCTTCTTCAAGAACCCACAAACAGTTTACCTCCAAAGCTGTCTAGCGCTCGTTTGCAAGAATCGGAATTTGCTAACGGGCAAACTGGGACCATGCTTTGTCTTAGTCAAGGTTTTCCTGTTCCTGCTTTCAGGTGGGTGATGGCTCTTATAGGTATTGATGCAATAAGCCCCAGTATTGTTTCCGCATACGTTTAAAAAAATAACCAAACAAAAATCGTAGACTCTTTGAAATTAACTTAAAATTGTTGACTCGTGAATGAATTTCTGAACTCCATCTCTATTGTTACAGATGGTACAAGTTTGCGGATGGTACCACCAGGAAACAACCAGTTACTCTCGACGAGAGAGTAAAGCAAGTGTCTGGGACCCTAATTATCAAGGAAGCTAAAGTCGAAGATTCTGGAAAGTACTTGTGTGTTGTCAACAACTCTGTTGGAGGTGAGTGCGCTATATTTTTATAAATTCTAATAAGAATTTTAACCAGAACTTAGCTTTACAAATTTTAATGTCTTGTGTTTTGTCTTGTTTAGTTTCTCACAATTTTTCATATATTTTCAGGTGAATCCGTAGAAACTGTGCTAACCGTAACAGCTCCATTGAAAGCGGCGGTTGAACCGGCCACCCAAACAGTTGATTTCGGACGTCCTGCTGTATTTACTTGCAAATATGAAGGAAACCCTGTAAAGACTATCACTTGGCTCAAGGATGGAAAGGACATGAAGCACCACGACCCTATTCTAAGGTAGCTTGCATGAAATCATAATAAGATTATGGTGCGTTTTGTCTGGCGCAGACCGGAGTGGAATCGATCAGTTAAGAACCAGCGGATTGACAAGATTATTATTTCAACCAATATCAAATCGATTTTACGTCAGAGCGAACACTGCAAACGCACCTTTATCTGATTCAGGGGGCCTGTAAGGAATAGGAAAATCGATGTTATTTTTTCGTTTAAGTGCAAAACCAATTCTTATGTCGCTTGTATAATATTAAGGTTTGAACGAAAACTAATCTGAAACTTCGATCCCGTACGGGCCTTTTAGAAACCTTTATCTGTTACCTGTACGCCAAGCATGGGGATTGGGTAGAATAGACAATAATGATATGGCATTGTTACACATTGCGTAGATTATAGAAGTTGAAGGAATGAATTTTAAATAATTTACGCATTCGATGACAAAGTGACGTAATTTTTTTTTATCCTACCCGACCAGACAAAAGATCCCCGTACTTGCCCTATTGGTAGACGATGTAGGAAAATTCACGAACAACAGATGTAACCTAACGTATTTTCTTTTTAGAATCGAATCTGTTAAGAAGGAAGACAAAGGCATGTACCAATGCTTTATCAGGAACGATCAGGAGAGTGCAGGAGCTAGTGCCGAATTAAAACTCGGAGGACGATGTACGTATTCTTTATGGTCGACCGCAACAAGATTATTATTTAAAAGAAAAACATTTATTTCAGGCCACATTTAACTTAATCTACGGTCCATAATACCTTTATACTAGCTATTATGAAGTATATCTTACCACTCTAGACTAGGGTTGTTCTAGTCTAGAGTAAATAAAATTGTATACTGAATTTACTTTAGTTAACTTTTTCGCCATCTGAATGGGCACCAATACGTGAATTATTGAAGTTTAAAGGGATTAATTCGATTTTCTACATATTCGATGTAGTTTTGGTAAAATTAAGGTATATTTCTAAGCCCGCTGATAATCCTAAGTTAATAAGTATAGTCTCTTATCTTACGGTTGCCACTTGAATCCACAGTCGAACCACCACAGATCCGCCACAGCTTTGGAGAACAGACTTTCCGCTCAGGACCTTCCCTGCGATTGAAGTGCGTTGCATCTGGAAACCCCACACCCGACATCACCTGGCTGCTTGATGGTAGGTGCTTTCACTAGCTATAAGTATCAAAATGAAGAAGACGTCTTACTTTGTACCAAATATCTACGACCGACGACCTCTGCGGCGCGGTGGGCGTAAGTCCGCCTGCGAAGCAGGAGGTTTGGAGTTCGATTCCCGCCTGGAATAATTGTGTATTATCCCAGGCGGGATTATATATTATATATATAATTGTGTATATATATTTGTTCCGGGTGTTCTGGTCGTTGTCTATGTATAGTAAAAATATCTAAGTATTGTATTAAGTATATCAGTAATCTTGTAGTTAGTACCCATAACACAAGCTCTGCTTAACTTGGCTAGATGATGCTGTGTGTGTGGTCTAGCATTATTTGTTTATTTATCTACGGTATGGTGATTTTTATTTAGATTTTGAGTGACATTATACATAACTGCGATAAGGGCCTAGAGTAGTCTAACAATTTTCTCTGGATAAGACAATGTTTATTAGAGGTTGTTAAAACATACTTAATATCCCAAGAAGTACAGCTAGCGTCCGGTAAAACGACGATTTTATTTTAAACAAGTCCATTATGTTTTCATTTATTTCGTACCTGGTAATGTGTAGTCTATTTCCAATTGATACATGAATGATGGTGGTACCTTTCAGCTGAATTTGGGATAGCAATGCCACGACTTTGCACCTTGTATCGCGTTAGGTTTAAAACTAACTATTAATAAATAAAAAATTAATAAATCCCAGGTGATAAAATGTCCAGCGGAGAGCGTCTTCAGATCGGGCAGTTCGTAACCGCTGATGGTAACGTCGAATCTCATCTCAACATCTCTTCAGTCCACACCAACGACGGCGGTTTATATACCTGCGTGGTTTCTAGCAAGGTAAGTCTATGTTATTTATCTTAATCGACTTTAATGATCGAGCTAAAGCTATGCTATGGCCCGTAGGAAAGCTTGCTCAGTCTTAGACAAACGATCGAGTGACGTTTAAGACAAAGAAAAGCGTTACTTAGACATTAATCGATGACTGAGCAAGCTTTGTTAATGAGTTGACCGACCTTACACTGCATATATCCGAAACATGTCGTCAAAAATTACTTGCGAAAAGATCCAGACGGGGAATTTTGATTATTGGAGATTTTTTAGATACCGGTTTTTCTCTGCGAAAAAGCCTTTTTAATAACCAATAATAATAACTTAATAAGAGGTGGTCTGTTCCTATACCCGTAACTTGCAAAGTGATTACATGACCAATGTACTACTCTACGTATGACAGAAAGAGCAATTAATGCTTTATTAAAATTCATAAATTACGTGTGTTCAACAGGTCGGCAGCGCTTCTCACTCAGCTCGCGTTAACATCTACGGTCTTCCCTACGTGCGTCCCATGAAGAAGCGTCCTGTCGTCGCCGGAGATAACCTCATCGTACACTGCCCCGTGGCGGGATACCCAATCGACTCTATTGTGTGGGAGCGAGACGGACGGTGAGTTGTCACTACCTCTAAAGGTTACAAATTTCCTTACGTGCGTCCCATGAAAAAGCGTCCAGTCAATATATTCCCCAAGCAACGACGCATTTCTCGGGCCTATGCACAAGTGTGGTGGTCAAGATAAGACTACATCCGACCATCGACCATGGCACAGATAAGCGCTGTGCCGAGTCGAACGGTGATCATTGAAAGAGGTTTAATAGGCTAATAATGAAGATGATGGACTAAAAGTGCATGCGCACTTGTAATCTTAAAAAAAACAAATCAAATAGTGCTTGCAGTGCGTTTCATTATACACGAGCCGACCACGACTACTAGTAAATAAGTCAAGTGAAAACGATCTAAGCCTTTGATCCCTCGACATAAGATTCTAAAGCCTTAATTTGTTGACAGTGTGCTGCCAATCAACCGTAAACAGACGGTCTTCCCCAACGGTACTCTGGTGATCGAGAATGTAGAACGTCTCAGTGACGAGGCTACGTACACATGCGTCGCTAAGAACTCGCAAGGATACGCCGCTAGAGGCACGCTCGAACTGCAAGTTATGGGTAAGTTACCTTAGTCTTAGGCCTTAGTTTACCTAGATACTTTTGAGTAAAAATACAATACAAGTCTAAAGCTCGTATTATGAAAGTTTGCTCAGTCATAGATCTATGCTTGAGTGACTTTTATGGCATATAAAAGTATTACTCAAGTAGAAATCGATGAATGGGCATGCTCATATAATGGCCTGAGAAAGTGCCACCAAAAGAAAACCACTTAAACATTTCTTCGTGGATGTTTCACCATAGATGCGATAACAAAAAGTAAAAGTAAGATTTTTTGAGCAAATAACTAATGTGGTCTTGAAATGTCTACCAATCGAGTTCCTTAAGACAATAATCCAAGAAAAAACTCAAAAGTATCGTATATTCAAATTTGAATGAGCTATGCCTAATATGCCTATATCAGTACTCGCATCTTTTTCATTCAAGAATACAATAGAACGAATTAGAATAATTTTACATTCACAAGATTTCCATCTTTTACGGATATTTTTAATTGGGTAGAGCTCCTTCAAATATATTTGAAACGTTTATATTTTGGCAGAAGAGTAAATCATTCACTTTCAACAGAAAGCTACATTCTACATACATAAATAGTTATGTTACTTAATATCATGCTGAGGACCGAGATGAGAGGAAGAAGGGGAGGGAGGCCTTTGCTCTGCAGTGGGACACCCCGGGCTAATATAATAATACTTAATGTCATCGATTTTGTAGTTAAAGTGTTTTAATAAAATTGATATAAATGAATAAAAAAATGTTATTAAAATCAACTCGTCTAAATTTATTGATTCAAACTGAAAATAATTAAATGTTAAATGATATAGTTAAGTGAATGATTTTTCGCTGAGTAAAGTTGGAGTATTATTAAATAAACACTCCTATAAAAATATGGTTTTTATAAAGGAAATAGGGTTTCCAAAAATACCTTCTTAACTCAGCGGCTCTTATTATAATGAAGTAGTGTCATAAAAGATTTCAAAACCTTGTTATTCTACAAATAATATTTCATGGCATTAAATTACGAAAGGAGAACAAAACTATGACAATATTTCATTTACATTTTAGTAATTAATATGAAACTAATGTTTTTAATTTCAGGTGACTACATTTCATACATAAATGTGTGATAGGTACCCACTTAAATATAGATACAATTGTGATGTTAATGCCCGCCAAAGCTACATGATTTGCCACACACGTCCCTTGCACATCCTTCGTTAAATTCATTAGAGTTTCCACACAGTGCCTCCACAAATGTTGCCATTTGAGTTCGGAGAGGAACCGGCCAACGCAGGGGATATGGCTTCTATATCCTGCGCTGTTAGCAAGGGAGACCAACCTCTAAACATAACCTGGGTCTTCAATGGACAACTCCTCACGCCAAAGAATGAACTCGGAGTAGTCTTGACCGCCATCAATAAAAAGACCTCGATACTGAACATAGACTCCGTAAGTGGCGTACACAGGGGCACTTACTTTTGTGTGGCGACCAACCCAGCGGGCTCCACTAATCACAGCGCTGTGCTCGAAGTCAACGGTACCTACTCCCCGAGATAACCCATTAACTTGCTTTCTTTGATTCTATCGGTTTGTTCGAATCCGCCCCATCCCTAAATAACATGTGATATATCACCTCAGTCCCCCCGCAAATCACTCCCTTCGAGTTTGGAGAGGAGATTCTGAACGAAGGCGAAACGGCATCGGTCCAATGCGTGATGAGTAAAGGCGATCTACCGGTCCGATTCAAGTGGCTTTTCAACGGCGAAGAGATTAAGCTACGGAATACCCTGGGAATCGTACTCACGACTATTAGCAAGAAAACATCAATTTTGAACATAGAGGCTGTAAGCTCGGTTCATCGAGGCTCGTTCACTTGTGAAATAAAAAACGACGCGGGCGAAACCAACCATACGACACTTCTAAGCGTAAACGGTTCGCCTTTCATTATTTATTTTCCTTTTGTAGTGGCCACCTTAAGCTTTTATGTTTATCACAGTTCCTCCCCAACTCTCACCTTTTGAATTCGGCGATGAACCTGCGAACGCCGGCGACACTGCCTCGGTTCAGTGCGTTATGAACAAGGGAGACGTGCCGGCTAATTTCTCATGGAGCTTGAACGGAAGGAAAATATCACAAGACAACGCCTTGGGCATAGTGATCGGAAGCATGAGCAAGAAAATGTCCATTCTGAACATCGATTCCGTAAACGGCACACACAGAGGGGTTTACGATTGCCACGTTCAAAACTTGGCCGGTTATGTGAACCACAGTGCGACATTAGAAGTCAATGGTTATTGAATAACATTATTTATAGTGTTTGTTTACTTCTAGCTGTAGTACAGGTTTTAACGTAGTTTCCTATGACAGTTATACCCCAAATCCATCCCTTCACCTTCGGCGAGGAGCCAGCCAACGCAGGCGACACGGTTGGCGTTCAATGCATGGTCGCAAAGGGTGATGCTCCCATAAATATCACATGGCATTTGAACGGAAAGCCCGTTCAAAATATCCCCGGTATATCCGTCGTCAAGATCGGCCATAAGTCAAGCAGCCTTTCAATAGATGCTGTCGCGTCTATTCATTCAGGAGTTTACACTTGCTCCGCCACTAATCGAGCTGGTTACGCCAATTATTCTTCAGAACTAGCTGTAAATGGTACATAATGTCCACAATATTGCTTTACTTAGACGCGTTTCTTGTTTGTGATCTTATTTTTGTAATTCCTGGTATCTTACCTATATCCTCTGCTTTTTGTTTGATTTGCCGATCATCTAAAAGATTTATAAATATCCTGTTCCCATACTTGTCGTGATAACGTACGTGGTATTAGAAATCGACTCACCGGTAATAAATAGTCACGGACAAGTCTGTGTCTTATTTACTTGCCGTCTTTAATAATGAAATGTTTCCATAGTAATACCACAGGTGACACCTTTCGATTTCGGGGAAGATGTATTGAACGCGGGCGATATGGTTTCTCTAACTTGCACCGTTGGAAAAGGTGACTTGCCGCTAAAAATCCACTGGCAATTGAATAATGAAACACTCAACTCGGGAAATGGTGTTATAATAAACAGAAATGGAAAAAGAATGTCAATTCTCAGCATAGAAAATGTCCAACACGATCATATAGGCTACTATACCTGCATAGCCGAGAACGAGGCCGGCCGCAGTAGCCACAGCGCGGTGCTCAGTGTCAACGGTATCCTACATCCAATTTAGAATACGCTTCGCTTTTCATTCGCACGTTTTTATTATATTTTTCATAGTTTTTCACTCACATAGTAAAAAAAAACGCCTATAACCTACCACCATTCACAGTTATCAATTTCAGACTTCGAAAAAAATTAGTATCCTGCACTGTTTACTACAATACACTCATATCCTTGTTCTATCTGTACGTCCATAGTGGTGCCTCAGATCACGCCGTTCGATTTCGGCGAAGACGTTCTGAACGCTGGCGACACCGTCTCGCTTATATGCACGGTTGGAAAGGGAGATCTACCGCTAAAAATACACTGGCTCTTGAATGACAAACTGTTGAACTCGGGAAACAATGTCTTGATAAACAGAAGTGGAAAGAGGATATCTCTGTTGAGCATAGAAAATGTTCAGCATGAGCATATTGGCAACTACACTTGCATCGCTGAAAACGAGGCTGGAGTCAGCAGCCACAGTGCTGTACTCAACGTCAACGGTATTCTTAAAACATATAACAAGTGCTTCGCTTCTGATATATGTTATTTTGTTCTCCTTTATCCATTCATACCCCTATGTCCACTCCAATCGAAATCGTTTAATATCTCACAAAATTCGTATCTATAGTGGTACCGCAGATTACGCCGTTCGATTTCGGTGAAGACGTCCTCAATGCTGGCGACACAGTTTCTTTAATATGCACCGTCGGCAAGGGTGACTTACCGCTGAAAATACATTGGCAGCTCAATGATAAAATACTGAATTCTGGGAACAGTATCACTATAAACAGAAACGGGAAGAGAATATCCGTTCTTAGCATAGAGAACGTACAGCACGAGCATATTGGAAATTATACTTGCATTGCCGAGAATGACGCCGGCCATACTAGCCACAGTGCCATCCTCAATGTTAATGGTATCCGTCGGTTTATTATTATCACCTTCAACATTCTACGCTTTGCTTTCGCACAATGCTAGTTTATTATTGTTTGTTTATGTATTGTGTCCTTCATTCGCTGTTGACGTGTCTTAATGTTGTTGGGCTCCCTGTAGACGAGAAAACAAAAAAGTATTTATGTAGAACGTTACTTGTAACAAAGTACATGTCGGAGAGTGCTTTTGGGTTAAGTGTGTGGCAAAGAGCACTAACAAAGGGCCTCTATAACTTGTGTTTTTCTGCAAAGATTAATAAACTGTTTGTTATTTAGTTGCACCACAAGTTTCGCCTTTTGATTTCGGCACTGAACCCGTGAACGATCAGGATATGATAGTGGCTATATGCGCTGCCAGCAAAGGAGATTTGCCCCTCGATATTAAATGGTATTTCAACAGCGATACCATCAAATCTGGAATCAATGGTGTCGCGCTTACAAATACTAAGCGCACGAGTCAACTGACTATTGAATCTGTCAGCCATAAAAATCAGGGGAACTACACCTGTGTCGTGAAGAATCAGGCTGGCATTACTAACCATACGGCCGAACTATTCGTCAATGGTATTTTTCACGCGATATCTTTATTTTCCCGATTAATCCTTTGTGTTCCTTGTCTAGATCTTCTTAGCTTTTGTTTTGCTAAACCCTGTCCTTTTACAGTCCCCCCACAGATTATGCCTTTCGAATTCGGCGAGGAACCAGTCAATGCTCAAGAAATGGTTTTAGTGACTTGCACTGTTAGCAAGGGAGATCTCCCATTAAAAATACTGTGGTATTTTAATGGCAAATCTATAAAATCAGGAGATATAGGAGTCAATCTTGTCAATACTAAACGTACAAGCCAACTAAGCATTGAGTCTGTATCGCACGAGAATCAAGGAAACTATTCGTGCGCTGTAAACAATGCTGCAGGGAATATAAATCATACAGCTCAACTCTATGTTAATGGTACAAGTTTCTCAATCGTTTAACATAACACGTAAAATTAACATTGGTTTTATGTACACTTTGTTATTTTGTTATTGTTCCTTATATCCCCTATCCTTCTTCGTAACTTTGGCGGGCCATAACTGTGGACAAAAGTAGAACCCTTTATTTGACTTGAAAGAAACGTTTCAGTGGTACCTGTGATAGCCTCTTTTGAGTTCGACGAATCAGTATTTTACGGAGAGGGAGTACAAGTAATGTGTCACGTAACAAAGGGAGATAAACCCTTGACCTTCAAGTGGACTTTTAATGGCGGAGAAGTGAGTTCACTGCCTGGGCTGAACATCATGAATGTCGGGGACATGGGGTCGGCTCTCATTATCCCGGCGGTGACGGCCAAACATGCTGGAAATTACACGTGCACTGCCGCCAATATTGTCACAAAGGCTAGCCACCACGCCACACTCAATGTCAAGGGTATACGGACTCGCTGAATCAACTGCTTTTTTGTTCTGTTTAATCTCAAATCCTATCCCGAAAAGTTCGATTAGTACACCTGATTCAATATGCTATTAGTTTGGTCTATGCTTAATATTTCAGTGGCTCCGATTATATCACCGTTCGAATTTGACGAAGCTATATTCTATGGGGAAAGTATACAAGTAATGTGCCACATTCCAAAAGGCGATATGCCATTAAAACTAACGTGGTTATTTAAAAACCGACCAATTCAAAGCAATGACGCAGTGACAATCACTAAAGTAGGAGCCAGGAGTTCTATATTGGCTGTTCCAGCCGTGACAGAGAAACATTCCGGAAATTACACATGCACAGCTTCTAATATTGTAGCAAGCACAAACCATACAGCTATCTTAAACGTTCAGGGTACACGTCTTCTTTTCTTTATGTTGTCACGTTGTTCTGTTATGTTACATTTTTATTTTATCCTCACCAGTTCCACCACACATCGTTCCGTTCACGGCTGAAGAGCCTGTCTTTGCCGGGGAATCTATTCAGTTAAACTGTCACGTATCTAAAGGAGATGCACCTCTTACAATAAGTTGGAGTTTCCATGGGGAAGATTTGTCTTCTCACCAAGGAATTACTACCATGAAGATTGGTCAGAGAACATCACTGCTGACCATATCAAATGCGATGTCAAGCCACAGCGGCGAATACTCATGCAATGCCGCCAATCGGGCCGGAATCGCAGTTCAATCAGCCACAATCAATGTTCATGGTATCCCTCTATCCAATAGCTGTACAGTGCCCTCGCCTTTATAGCACGTTGCACGCTTTGCTCCGCATTAATGTCGGCTTTCTGAATTAACAGTAATGCCATACATCGTACCCTTCGAAGCGGACGAGTCGGTGTTCGCTGGTGAATCGGTACAGCTCAATTGTCATGTATCCAAAGGAGACCTACCCCTCGATATCAAGTGGCATTTTCATGGGTTCGAAAACAGTTCTTCACATCTGGGCATCATGACTTCTAAAATGACATTACGCACTTCGTTTCTATCAATCGCTGCGGCCTCTGCCGACCATAGTGGGACTTATACCTGCGTAGCCATCAACTGGGCCGGCTCTACTAATCATTCCACAGTCGTTAACGTTCATGGTCAGTTTAATCTTCTCATTCTTCTGGTATAATCAATATCGCGATTCGATGCTAAAGATATGTCAAACAGAATCAGCATGAATTCTGTTGATATGTCAACGAGCAGCCCAGCGTACGCTTGTATTCATTTTATGTTTTATTTTATTTCATCCTTCTTATTATTTTAACACAGTCACACCGAACATCTTGCCATTCGACGTTGATCAAGCGTTGTTCTCTGGAGAGTCAGTACAGATGATGTGTCATGTATCGAAGGGTGACGCGCCTTTGGACGTATACTGGGAATTTAACGGCAAACCACTATCAAACGAACTGGGATCATTCACCAAGGTCGGCGGTCGATCTTCATTATTGATGCTGCCAGCTGTCACTGGTGCTCATAGTGGAAACTATACATGTACCGCAAAAAACCACGCAGGAACTACTTCTTACACAACAATGCTCAAAATTATTGGTATTTCAAAACCTACATAACGAATGACAGGCTTGCAAAGGCTTGCATTTTTGCTATTTTTGTTTGAACCCCTTACACACCAAATCCTATAGAAAACTTAGCCTTGTCTTTGAATTCAGTGGTCCCGCACATCATTCCGTTTGAAGTAGAAGAATCGATATTTGCTGGCGAATCGGTACACTTGACGTGTCACGTTTCAAAGGGAGATCGACCTTTACAAATATCGTGGAGCTTCCAAGGTCACGAGATACCTTACCACAATAACAAGGGAATAACGACCACAAAATTGGGAGAGAAAGCCTCCGTTCTGAGTATACCGACTGCTATGGGTCATCACAGCGGGAACTATACCTGCACGGCCAGTAACCGAGCCGGCCGCGCTTATCACTCCGCCCTTGTCAACATTCATGGTATTAACTAAATCCCCCCTTCCCTGCTAGCTGTCTTAAACAATTTAATGTTTAGATGCTGCACGTTTAGATTAATTTAGATTTTGTTCTTATTTGTGATCAGTTCCTCCTCATATAATGCCGTTCGAGATCGAAGAGTCAATATACTACGGAGAGTCTGTGCAAATGACATGCCATGCGAGCAAAGGAGATCGGCCAATGTCAATTACGTGGATTTTTGAGGGCGAAGATCTTCCAAAAAACTCCGACATTAAAACGATGAAGATGGCGGAGAGAACATCTTTCTTGTCCATCGCGTCCCTAACTGGGGCACATAGCGGGAACTACACTTGTATTGCGAAAAATAGGGCCGGAGAGGATAGATACTCCACAACACTTAACGTCAAGGGTATAATACTGTTAGATTTTGTAGCATGCACAAAGATACTCTCACTAACATTTTAAATATTTTCTTTGCTCAGTCGTTCCCCACATCAAACCTTTCGAATTGGATGAAGCGGTATTTGCGGGCGGTTCCGTACATCTGGACTGCCACGTCTCAAAGGGCGACATTCCATTGGACATCTCGTGGAGTTTCCAAGCCAAACCCGTGACTCGCGGAATGGGCCTGAAGACGACCTCATTAGGCAATCGCGTCTCGGTCCTCGATATCCCCAATGCGATGGGAAAGAATAGTGGAAACTACACGTGTACAGCAAAGAATAGGGCCGGCTCTACCAGTCACACAGCTCTCCTTGAAGTGATCGGTACCTATTGATACATAACATCCTTTGAAACATATATGCTTTCTGTTTAGTTCCTCCTGTGGTCCAACCCTTCTCCTTCGGGGAAGTCGCTATGAATTCCGGGCAAGTCGTAACCGCTCCCTGTTCGGTCGTTCAGGGTGACCATCCCTTACAATTGCGATGGTTTTTTGACGGCGAACCTATAAAACCACGGTCAGGAGTGACCGTATTTAATATCGGAGAAAGAAGCGCTATATTGAGTATCCCCTCGCTATCACACGGACATGCAGGAAATTACACTTGTGCCGCCGAAAACGCAGCAGGGAGCGATTCCCATACTTCAATGTTGATTATAAACGGTGCTAAATTTGTTGAAATATTCTTCATTCAGTAGTAGACACTCAGATTCCTATCATTTATCCATTCTTCATTCATTTTCAGTTCCCTTTGTTCATTTCTGTGGTTTTTGATGTTAAAATTTCAGTTCCCCCAAATATTCTGCCATTCACATTCGGCGAAAAGCCTGCGAACGTTGGAGAGTATTTACAAGCGGCATGCACGGTAAATCTCGGCGATCTCCCTCTCACTATAACCTGGATGGTTAACGGACAACTCATATCTAAAAGGAATAACGATTATACGATGACCAATTCTAAAAGAAGTAGCACCCTTATAATAGAGTCAGTGGACGCGAAACATGCTGGAACGTACACATGCGTCGGTGAAAACCGTGCCGGCCGCATTGTCCATTCTACAGACCTTATCGTATACGGTTAGTCGGTAATGACGTAGGCGATAGACTTCCATTATTTTGTCATTTAGATAATGTTTGTTTCAGTTCCTCCCAAGATTTCACCTTTCGTTGCCGGTCCAGAACCGGCTTTTCTCGGGGACTATTTTGCACTTCAATGCATCATCACTCACGGTGACCAACCAGTCCGTATAACTTGGACATTCAATAACATGTCTGCCAACTCCGTCCCGGGGGTCCGCGTCAGTAATGTCGACCGCAGAAGTAGTGTGCTCACCATAGAGTCCGTGGACGCGACACATGCGGGCCTGTACAACTGTACTGCGAGTAACGCGGCGGGTGTAGCTTATCACTCCACAGAATTAGTCGTAAAGGGTGCGATCACTACGCCACTTAAGAATGCTATTATGCTTTACAACTCCCTCCATTAAATTATTTCATTGCATTCTAGCTTCATTTTCTTAAATATTTTGTCCTAGTTCCACCGTTGATAATGCCGTTCAATTTCGGTGATGTTCCGAACAATCCTGGGGACACCGCGGTAGTGAACTGCGTCGCCACGAAAGGCGATTTACCGCTTGAAATATCGTGGACATTCAGCAGCGAAACGTTAGATTCGAGCCTCCAAAGAGACATCACGACATTGCCGGTAGGCCCCCGCGCCTCGGTGCTCACCATCAACTCCGTGAGCGCGAACCACCAGGGCAACTACACGTGCATCGTGCAGAACGCGGCCGGCCGAGCCGAGTACGCCGCCACGCTCGTCGTCAACGGCACGTCTATCTTATTATTATATTGCGCTGCGATATATCGGGAACTAACATCACAAAACCGCACCTTCAGAGAACCGATCCGTCACCAACACCGATCTTTTCATAAACTTCACAACTTGTTAACATTATTTTGCCTGACAAATTATTCTCTAACCCGATTTTCTATGGTTGTTTCCAGTACTACCTCGTATCGTTCCATTTTCATTCGAAAGTCCGCTGTACGCGGGGCAGGCGACTCAAGTCACTTGTTTGGTCTCGGAGGGCGATATGCCCCTCGATATTCAGTGGTACTTTGAAGGGCAGCCCTTGAAGCAGAAAACCGGTGTAACGGCGACTAAAATAGCGCAGAGAGCTTCATTGCTTCTGATTGACCCAGCGGGAGGGTCCCACTCTGGCACATATGCGTGCATCGCACGCAATGCCGCGGGCATGTCCAACTGTACCGCCTCGTTAGAAGTCCATGGTATACCACCCGCATCAGTGTACCTTTCATTCCTAGCACGGAGAGCTTTGCTTAGATCCAATATTGTATGCTTGTTTAAATATTCAGTTGAATACTACGGTACATAGGAGTTCCAAGGATGCTTATGACATGGCCCTTGTTTCTCAATAGTTAATACATAGGAACCTGTAATAGTCCATCTATCAATGGTTAGGATTCGGTTATCGTGGTAGATATAGTTAAAAGGAACCGGCTGCGGCTATCATCGACGATCCTTTTCTTCCTTCCCTTGCATTTTCTGAACCACCTCTCCTTTCCTTGGGTTCCTTTCTGTATTATAATTTTCATTCATTGTTTTGCATTTCGGCCATTTGGTTCGCGCATAATGCTTGGCTTATTCTAACACCTGTCGAAATAATTTGTTATTCGAAACACGAAAAACAAAAATAGTCGTTATAAACAATAGTCCTTTAAAGTATTTAAACGAATTATTTCGTCAAACACAAATTATATGCATTTAAAGAAGCTTTTTGGTTTTGGTTAGTTTTTATGATTTCTTTCCCATTTATATTTTTGTTTGTAGATAGATTTGCTTTGGTTTTAACAAATAGCTTTCTGTGATTATATTAAAAGCTTCTACAGCGACAGCTTAGCCACCCGATAACTTTAAATACCTTTTACTTTTTTTTAAATATACAGGAAAATATTTTTAATGCTTGAAGTCGTTAGAGGAGCTTTAGATAAAAAAACAATGTTCAATATGGATTGGATTATCTCAAACTGATAAGGTTTCCATCCATTGTTGGAATTTCATAAGCACAAGATGTTTGATAGTAAATAAATCTGCACAAACTAATAATCACTGAGATCATCCAAGACCATTTTATTAAGTCCTTTGATACAATCCCAAATAATTTGTTTTTTCTCAAAAAGCACTTTAATTTTCTAACTCGATAAAAATCAAATAGTGCTTTAAAAAAATCTATGATTTTCTATTTCTACTACAGTTTGTCATACAATTTAATGTTAAATTATTTGAAGTCATTAAAGATCATTTTAAATGCATTCCTACCCGCTTATACAATCTGCCCATTATAGTTGCTATAACAAATCGGTACGATTTCAGTGCCTCCCCGTTGGATTCTTGAACCGACCGATAAGGCTTTTGCCCAAGGTTCTGATGCTAAGGTCGAATGCAAAGCCGATGGCTTCCCCAAGCCCCAAGTAACGTGGAAGAGGGCTGAAGGTAAGATTATTAATTATGAACAGTATGGTGTAATCTAAGAAAATATGCCTATAAGATACAATATGACGTTGTAGAGACATTTACATTGTCTATCAAAAATTCGACACCCTGTTTAGAGTTTCGACACTCTTAAAGGGTGGGTCGATTGTCTGGTAATGGTATTCCTTGTTTGTAGGTGATACGCCTGGCGATTACAAAGACCTTAAGCCTAACAACCCTAATGTGAAAGTAGAGGACGGAACTCTGTCTGTTAGTAATATCCAAAAGACGAATGAGGGTTATTATCTATGCGAAGCCGTTAACGGAATTGGATCTGGATTGTCTGCCGTCATCCTTATCAGCGTGCAAGGTAATTACAATTTTTAAAACTATCTCATTAAGATCAAATTCTGATGAACCGCGTCAGACCTTATAGGACTTTTGAACACTGAATTATATATATACATAAGTAAAACTAGGAAAGAAAGTAATCAATTAGATTTTTTGTTCAGTTCAATATTTTAAGGTACAACAACGTACGATTCAATTTTAAAACCTAGCTATTCCAAATAATAAATAATAGTTAGTGGACAATAAATTAATAAATAAATTATGTCACCGTTGTTTTTTAGCGCCACCCCAGTTCGAAATCAAGATGAGAAACCAAACAGCTAGACGCAGCGAATCTGCCGTACTGCAGTGCCAAGCTAAAGGCGAGAAGGTCAGTCAACATAATTATTTATCATCTGAGATCTTCCACACCTCACCTCAACAGCCTACATTGTCCACTGCTGGACGCAGACCTCCCATGATAAGTGCCTTATTAGCTTTCATCTAATGTAAAGGGGTAATGCCCATAATCTCCACGTTGAACATGCCGATAGAATCATGAGAAAAATCCATGTCTTTTAGTTGTATTTTTGAATTAACGAGCCTTCTTATTTATAGCCAATTGGAATAGTCTGGAACATGAACAACAAGCGTCTTGAGCCCAAATCTGACCCACGCTACACGATCCGCGAAGAAATCCTGCCTGGAGGAGTTGTCTCCGATCTCAGCATCAGGCGTACTGAGCGATCAGACAGTGCACTCTTTACTTGCGTCGCGACCAACGCTTTTGGCTCGGATGATACCAGCATCAACATGATCATTCAAGGTAAGTACATACTTTGCTATCAATTTCTTAATTCTTTATTCCACAAGAATAAACATAGGACACAAACAAATGAACCAAAAAATAAAAATGCAAAGATGAGATCAAACCTAAAATAGTTCTCTAAGAGCAAATCTTATTGATTGATTGTGCAATACAATACTGTAGTAGATGCGAAAATGTCTACTCACAAGTAACTTTGATATATTAACAGGTGAAGGAAATTCAAAATTCAAAGTCTTTAGGCTTATAAAATAAGCTCTTAGACTTTATATTTGTGGTCCCAGACCTTATATTATTATGAAATAAGATAAAAATCGAAATAATAATTTTAAACTATGTATAAATTTTTATCAAAGTAGTCACTCGAAGGCCATACTTAGGTATAGTCGTGGGCATCTCAAAAGCGCTTGCATCGAATATCAAAGTTACGTGCAATTGTTGAACCGATAATATTGACTTCTAATATTGCAGAGGTACCCGAAGCTCCTTACGGCCTGAAAGTCTTGGACAAATCTGGAAGGACCGTGCAGTTGTCTTGGGCCGCGCCTTACGATGGAAACTCTCCCATCAAGAAGTTCCTCATTGAGTACAAACGCGCTAAGGGCAACTGGGATAAGGATATTGACAGGTACACTTTTGGACCAGCATTTAAACCAATTTGGGAGAAGGCTTAGTTCTGTTACTTAACCAATATCTTTCAAGAAAAGTTGGTATCTTAATACAAACTTTTCTTGAAAGATATTGGCCCAAAAAAACACGGGAAAGCCAATTTACTGCTGAAGTAATTCCCCTTTCGTCCAATTTTAGATTAGGAACAGAAAAGTAGCCAAAGTACTGTTCATCTACACACTTCTCGTGCAAGTAATCTTGATATAAAGCATTATTGTTCCCAAAGTATTTTTTATTTAGCGACTCTATTCTGTTTGTACAATTCTAATATCAAAGAAAGAAAGAAAATAAAGTACATTTATTTATGACACATTAATATCAGTCCTCATCCACAGAGTATTGGCATTGCTGAGTGGAGACTGATATTGTCGGTTTCTCTATTAATTTAAATTTTATTTATAAGAGTATGTAGAGTGTAGAGTATGTGTCGTCTCTGTTCTCACATTATTATTCCTTAAGTATTTTTTATTTAGCGATTCTTTTCTATTCGTACAAGTCTAATATCAGTTCTCATTCTCATTCCACAGAGTATTGGTTCCCGGAGACACAACAGAAGCCGGAGTATTCAGTCTGCGCCCCGCCACCGCCTACCATATCCGCATTGTCGCTGAAAACGAACTGGGAACCTCTGAACCATCTGAAACGGTTACCATCATCACTGCTGAGGAAGCTCCTACCGGCCCGCCCCAGGACGTGAAGGTCGATGCTGTGGATAAGCACACGCTCAGGGTCACCTGGAAACCTCCCCCACCTCAGGACTGGAATGGCGAACTCCAAGGGTGAGATTTATTTTCAACAGCTGCGCCCCGCGGCTTCGCCTGCGTGGAAATCTATGTGTCAAATGGTTTATAAAACTTCCTCTTGAATCACTATCTATCTATGAAAAAGCCGCATCAAAATCCATTGTGTACTTTTAAAGATCTAACCATACATAGGAACAGACAGACAGCGAGAAACGACTTTATATTATTTTATGTAGTGATAATGATGAAGATTAGTTAGATTAGACAGAAAAACTTACTGAGAAGTTGTTCAAATTTAGAGACACATAGATCAAGGCAGTTTTAATTAAGAATAAGAGTAAAAGAGCATTGTTTAGTTTGATGTCTGTTTCTGTAACGAATAACTTTCAAACAAATGGAGCTTTTAAATGAGTGATAGTAATATTTCAGATACTACGTCGGCTACAAACTGGCATCAAGCAACAAGTCTTACGTTTTCGAAACTGTGGACATTTCCAAGGAATCTGGCAAGGAACACCATTTGGATATTCTCAACCTCAAGTAAGTTATCAATCTCTTTTGTTTAATCATTTTGTGCATGCACGTTTAGGAAATCAATCTATAGTTATAATTTTTACTGAATTGTCAAGATTCGATTGTTTTCTGTTTTGTGTGCCAATAAAGTAAACAAATAAATATTATTGCACTGCAATATCTGCATAGACTTGCACAGATTTTACAAAAACTTAACCCTCATTCTTACGCGGATCTTCAAGCCTTCTTTGTTACTGACCTACCTCTTGCAGGACTTACACCCAATACTCAATGGTCGTGCAAGCATTCAACAAGATGGGATCGGGCCCAGTAACTACCGACATCAAGGCTTACACCGCGGAAGGCGCACCCTCCGCCCCTCCGCAAGACGTTCTCTGCACCACTCTGACTGCTCAGACCATCCGTGTATCATGGGTATCACCTCCTCTTGCCGCGGCCAATGGACTGATTAAGGCTTATAAAGTTGTCTATGGACCCAGTGAGACTTGGTATGGTAAGTCCCCATAACAAGATACCATAACTCTTAAGTTAGTTTCTTCTTTTGAGGACTTATCCTGAATAGAAGAAAGCATTATATATACATCATTAAAAAAAATGCTGGATAATCCATACAGCATCATCTAGCCCCAAGCTAATCAGAGCTTGTGTTATGGGTACTAGTTGGCTGATATACATAATATTATACATACATAAACAACGACCAGAACCCGCGGAACAAATATCTGCAGATTGTACACACAATTGTCCCGAGGTGGGAATCGAACCCGCAACTTCCTGCGTCGCAGGCGGACCTTCGCCCACAGCGCCGTAGAGATCAACCGAGAGAAAAGTCAATTATTTTTATTTACTACTTTGTTAGTTAAATATTACCGTTTCATCGCTTTTATTCATCAATTATTTTATTTAAATACACAAATAAATTATGCATAAATTGGAATATCGATATTAGCGCACAATTTTGATATAAATTCGAGACAGAAATTAATGTATCAACAAAATTGCAGACGAGAAAACCAAGGACACGAAAATCACGGCGAGCAGTGAAACCATTCTCCACGGACTGAAGAAGTTCACCAACTACTCTATGGAAGTGCTGGCTACAACCAACGGCGGCGACGGCGTCCGATCCTCACCGATACATTGCCAGACTGAACAGGATGGTATGAAAATATTTTATAAAAGTAGGGTAGGGACCGCCAGGGGTGGCGAGATAAGGATGAGGCCTATACTCAGCACTGGGTGTTACCGGCTGATTAGATAGATAGATAAGGTAAAGTTTCTCAACAGAGGGTGCTTTGTTGGACTATTGAAACGAAGCTTAATCGAAATTATAATAAACCGCGGCTTCTCACGCCTCTTTTTGTTTCTCATAAAAACTAGATTTATATCTTATTCAAGCTCCATAACTTCATGCATACAACATTTTAGTCCGATCCGTTTATTTATTTTGGCGTGAAGGCGTAAAAAATATCCATCTAAACTTTCGCATTAACACGGGCACTCGCGTCGCACATATCGGAGACGGTGAGCACGTAGAGTTGCTGGTTGTTGGCTGGGCTGGGCAGGGAATGCCTTAATATTTGTATGATGTGAGTCATGAAATTATAGAAACAAAGCTTAAAAACTTACATAAAATACGGCAGCTATAACTAGATCCATCTTACAGTACCGGAAGCGCCTCGTGCAGTGAAAGCCCTAGTGATGGGACAGGACTCCATCTTGGTGTCATGGCGGCCGCCAGCGCAGCCCAACGGTGTCGTCACACACTACAACGTGTACACGCAGGCGCAGAACGCAGAGCCCCACCCAAACAAGGTAATGAACAACGTATGGGCCTGATGGGCAACATAGAAGAATCCACAATTAAATCCACAGTTACAGACATAATTTTAGCGTCAATTTGTAAATTGTCTGAGAAAACTCTGAAGAACTAAAACCACAGACCGTCAGATATTTTACTTAAATCCCTTCGATACTGAACCAAATCTTCTCCACCAGGTACCAGCTTCTCAAACCAGCTACTCCGCAACTGAACTGAAAGCTGGCCGCTACGACTTCTGGGTGACTGCCTCCACCATTATCGGGGAAGGACAGCCGTCAGCCACAGCCTCCTGCAGTCCCAGCGACAAAGGTCCGTGTTCTCGTCGATTTAAGGTTTATTTTGCTTTAGATAAGGACTCAATACAGCTAATCTGCGACTGAAAAACAGCCTCTACCATTATCGGAAGACAGACGTCAGCCACGAAGGTCTGTGCGTAGGTAAGATTGTGATTGAAAATGACAGCCTGTCTAACGCTGTACAATGAGTATAATCTAAGCGAGACAGCATGAAAGAGGTGGTCATTTCAATCCCAATCTTTATCTCCGCGACTTGAATGAATCATTCTTGCTTGTCAGTTTATTAGTATTTTTGTTATGCTTGAATTATTTCGGGCTCAGTAAAAATATTGTCAATAATAAAATAATGTTCTCAGTTCATTTACCGTTACGTACATAAGTTACTTACCTGTTTTTTCTGTGTTTAGTGCCCGCCAAGATTGCCTCCTTTGATGAATCATTCACCGCAACCTACAAGGAAGATGTGAAACTGCCCTGTCTCGCTGTTGGAGTACCACCCCCCAACATCTTATGGAAGGTAAAAAATACATGCATACACAATCTTCATGCTCATCTCAGAAGCAAAACCAATTTTGATGAAGCAACCAACACACATATTTTTAATCTATATTAGCTGGCAGCTGCGCTACATTGACCATAAATTATGTTGCTGCCTTCTATCTATCTCTAAGACACTTTGTCTTCATGCCTATGGGTTCGTCTAGCTTTATGCATCATGTACATGTACAATCGTAAACAATTAGCTAGAACATTGTAAATACCTATACTATTTCCATCATCAGGTGAAAGGACACCCCCTAGAAGCTTCGGA
This sequence comes from Eupithecia abbreviata, assembly GCA_943735965.1. NCBI lineage: Eukaryota > Metazoa > Arthropoda > Insecta > Lepidoptera > Geometridae > Eupithecia > Eupithecia abbreviata. The sequence continues at coordinate 6,002,773 of OX030982.1, read as the reverse complement.
GCGCGTCCGTCAGTTGCCAGAAGGTTCTCTGCAGATCGCGGGCGTGGCTCGCGAGGACGCCGGCGAGTACTCCTGCCATGTGGACAACCAGTTTGGAACTGACACCGTGACACACACGCTCTCAGTACTAGGTAACTATAACTTCTAGAAGATTCTGAAAGCTTCGGAGCGCGTCCGTCAGTTGTCAGAAGGTTCTCTGCAGATCGCGGGCGGGCGTGGCACGCGAGGACGCCGGCGAGTACTCCTGCCACGTGGACAACCAGTTTGGAACTGACACCGTGATACACACGCTCTCTGTACTAGGTAACTAAAACTTCTGGAATATTCTGGAAGCTTCGGAGCACGTCCGACGGTTGCCAGAAGGTTCTCTGCAGATCGCGGGTGTGGCTGTCGAGGGCGCCGGCGAGTACTCTTGCCACGTGGACAACCAGTTTGAAACTGACACCGTGACACACACGCTCTCAGTACTAGGTAACTATAACTTCTAGAAGATTCTGGAAGCTTCGGAGCGCGTCCATCAGTAGCCAGAAGTCTGCAGATTGGATCTGGATTCAGCCGAAACCGAACCTTTGGCCTCGAACCTTTTTTAAACTAAACGTGATTATATAGTGGAATCTGCAATGCATTTTTACCCCAACACATAACAATTTTTGCGTATTTTGAGTGTTTTAAGTTAACGTGTCTATGTGAATGCCCTAGTCATATGACTAGGGCATTTTTTACGAACCTGGATAAGCTAAACTTCACAAAGTTCTTAACACTTTGATTGCTGAAATCACACGGTATGTGTTTTCTACAAGTGACTAATATGCGTAAATCCACACTAGCGCAGCGGCTGATAAAATACAGATCTGTGTGACTCAGCAAAGCCGTAATATTTTTCGAAGGAAACGCATGTGCGGCGCAACACAACCGCTGTGTAGAGCGGCAGCACGAATTTTTTAGGTTAAAAAAAAGATCGCAGTCGTCGAAAAAAAATCGCAGTCAAAGTGTTAAGGGATACATAACATTCTGTTTCAGCGCCCCCCTTCCCTCCTCTACTGAACGTCGCGTCATCATCCGTGTCATCCCTAACTCTGCGCATCAAGCCGTCCCCGGACGTGGAACAGCAGATCGCGGCTGGCTACACCATCCATTACAAGCAGGAGTTTGGAGACTGGGAGACAGTGCAGGTAATAAATAAATAATGCTGGACAATCGACACAGCATCATCTCGCGCCAAACTAAGCAGAGCTTGTTATTAGTACTAGATGACCAATATACTTAATACAATAGATTACAATACTTTCCTCAATGAAATCCTCATATCGACTCACTACTGAACTTGTTTTTTTATTCTCGATAGACCTTCGTTTGACCACATTGTCACGTTACGAAATGTGACGATGTGGCCGACGGCGTATCACGAAGGTCTGGAAGACATATTTCATATTGAACCTCTAAGAACAACAATACCCTCTGTACCTACAATGTCTTATGCTGTTTTTTATTTAGCTTTTTCGTGAAGTTATTTAGCTTTTCGGCTTTATGATGTGTTAGTGTTTACAGTATTGATGAATGATTTATTATAATAATCAGTTTATCAGTTTATTTATTTCCACCGTAGGTACACAATGTTACACTTGATATCTTAACGACATCAATCTATCTATCTATACTATTTTAAAAGATAAATTACATTTTTATTATAACACACACTAACTTTTGACAAAGGAAACACCATAGGACATTGTGCAAAAAAAGCAGACAGACATGCCTACTAAAAAAATTAAAATAAATTTATTTATAATAATTTGTCACAATAAAACAGATAATAAATAATGGTATAAGTTAAATGGAATAATAAATTAGATAAAATGTCAAAGTAATCTGCTGTATAAGGGCCTTGTCAAACTATACTAAAAATACTGTACAAAATTAAATAATATACAAGTAAAACAATGAAATAATGTAAGTAAGAAGAATAATTTTAAATTTACATTTAAATCATGATTTAAATTAATGCTGCTGTATAGGGGCATTGTCAAGGAACTAAACATAAATACAATTATAATTATAATTTTAATTATATTATACAATTATAATAATAATTAATTGTTGCAGATTCCGAGCACAACCGACACTTACACACTTGAGAACATGTTCTGCGGATCCAGATATCAACTTTACGTTACGGCTTACAACGGGTAAGTACTCGTAACTAACTCCCGAAAGCAAATCAAATGTAAGCACGTCCCAAGTGCCGAATTTTTGACGGAAAAAGTTTTTCATTGAAAACTGACGCAAAATCGCGACTTGAGACAGTCCGCAATGCGCCCTGCTGGCCACGCTAAGCGACTTCAAGCTAAGCTAGCAATGGTCTCGGCCAAGCTTGGTCATTCAAGTCATTCGTTTACTGTCTGCCCTGAAATAGTAAATAAATAATGCTGGACAATACACACTCCAAGGCAAGCAAAGCTTGTGTTATGGGTACTAGTATACCTAATACAATTTATTACAGAGATAGATATTTATTTTTATTATACATAGATAACGACAAGAACACCCGGCAAATATCTGCAGATCTTACACACAATTGTTCCGAGGCGGGACTCGAATCCGCAACTTCCTGCGTCGTAGGCGGACTTTCGCCCAGTGCGCCTACATAAAAGGAAGCTTTGTCTCTCCTCTTGTAGTTTCCCTAAGTAGCCTCTTATGCCATCCACGGGCTCGAAATTTACACTGCGGCTGCCACGGCGTATTGTAATACTAGTTAGTTGCTAACCGCGGCTTCGCACGCGCTTTTCAGGCAGCCTATGTCCGTGCCTGGGATACCATACCTACATACTTATTATTAGTAGGATATTATGGTTGTAAAATACGTTTATTCGCAGAATCGGCACAGGCGAGGCGTCCGACGTCGTAACGGCCCGCACTCGCGGCTCCAAGCCCCCCGTGCCGCGCGCAGCTGACTTCATCGAAGTAGGATCCTCGTCCGTGACGCTCCATCTTAAGCAGTGGCTGGACGGAGGCTGCCCCATGAGCCACTTCGTAGTCGAGAACAAGAAGAAGTAAGTAGACAAAGAATTGAAGAACTAGCTGAATACAGACTGTTGCAATCGTGTTGAAGCTTCCCTAAGACGCTGGCTGCAGTTCTTAATGCAACTTATATTATATTTTGATTTAAAAAAACTTCACATAAGTATGATATACAGAGTTTTTTTTAAACAAGGACAGTACGAGAGAATTACTCAAATCGAAGAATTTTGCATGTCCTGTTGTATGAGAATACATTTTATTAAATTTGACTAACTTCCGCGCTAAATTCCACTGCTTAGATTATTTCATCTAATACAATAAAATGATCCTTACAAGGGACTGACTCGATTGGCATAAAAAACAATTTGATTGATTTTAAGGCGCTACTCGCTCTTGACGTCAAGAGCGAGTAGCGCCTTAAAATCAATCAAATTGTTTTTTATGCCTAAAATCCATTGTTGTTGAAGATTTTTTTTATGCCAAAATGTTTTTCTGCGAAAAGGAGCTGATGTTTCAAAAGAAACTGCATCTGTATCTCCTCTAGTTATGGGTGCCCCCCTACTGTCCCAGTTAAAACATAACACTGTCTGTATACTCACCCCCAGTATTACAGTATTATTAGGCTTACGCATTATAATAGCAAAAATCTTATAACATAGGTGCATTAAATTGTCGAGTCAAACTAGCTTCCAATTGCGAACGACGAGGACGAACTAAATTGCTTAGAATTATGTACTATGGTCTTCCCTTTATTTTAATTTTATGTAATTTATTTATTTTTTCACTGATAGGTTATACATAATTTTCTCACCCCATAATTATTATCTTTTATTTATTTATTTTTTTAATAAAATCTAGTATGTAAATTTATTCATCAATCATCTGATCTGAGATCGTGTCTGCCACTCTACCGGGTTCTGACTGAAAACCAGCGCTCTTTCACAAATGACCTGGGTTATTGTGATAGAGCAACAAGCTGAGTCACGACCTATTAGACCTATACACGCGCGCTTATCCACTTTCTGTGAGGGCTACTTAGTACCATATGCAATACTACTTACATTTTGTATCTTCACTTTTTTTTTTTATATTTTGTCGATGTTACGTGTTTTATAATAGGTACCTAAGTAGGTACTTTGTAGTCTAATATAATTATGTGTAATTAACCTTGTTTGTGTGTTGTGTTAGTGTTTAATAAATAATTTTCTTTCTTTCTTCTTTCTTTCAATTCCCCCTCCCCAATTGCGTCTAAATAGACTTTTTTTTCTAGGGGAGCTGCCGAATGGAACCAAATCTCAAACGCTGTGAAACCCGGAGGAAACTTCGTTGTGCTGGGTAAACTTGGTTCTTACTTTACTGAATATCAAATCTTGTGTCTTCACAATAAAGAACCATTTCTGTTTTAGATCTCGAACCTGCGACGTGGTATGTTTTAAGAATCTCTGCGCACAACAATGCCGGTTTCAACGTCGCCGAATACGAATTCGCTACTCTGACAATGACCGGAGGTAATTATGAGCTTATTCAAGTAGTCTAGTCTAATTCTCATTCATCAGCCTAGACAGCTTGGGTATCAGGACATATGCGCGAAAGGAATTTTCGCTAGAAAAAACTTGCGCGAGTAGACATTTGCGCGAATGGACAGTTGCGCGAAAAATACACAAAACTCCTTATATCTCTCGAAATACACGTCGCAAAGTGTTGCGGTATTCACCACGATTTAGGTAATTTTGCGTCTTTTTTGTGATATAACTTGTGATGTAGGTACCTGCTTATGGAAATAAATGTATCTTTGTCTTTATCTATCTCACCTTCCCCTACCCTTCCCACTTCCTTCACCATAACTAGAAACAAACTTTAACGTAGACCTTCGTAGCATGTGCTACGATACTACGAGGGATCGGCGTAGCAAACAAACAGATTTCAACGCGCACGCACCTGCTCTCACAGCACAACATGTCGAATCCCATCGTAGCGGTGAACTGCGGTTTAGCTTACTACCAAGGCTTCACGCATTAATATTTGTGTAGAGTCTGTGAGATATACAAAGCTGTCAGTATTATACAGTAAAGTGGTGTCTGAATGTTTATAGGTGGTTTTTACTGGACTTATGTACATAATCGTGTACGACTAACTCTTACTAGTATATTACACTGCAAAGAACGTGCTCTGCTAACTTTACGTAGCAGAGAAAGAGTAGGAATCGAAAAAAAGTTGTATCTATAAGCCTTTTTAACAGTTACTGGTTTTTTTTTTTTCAGAAATAGTTCCGGTTATTTTACTACCTTCACTAGCCTTTAAGGTGTCATCACGTACATTTCGAGTTGTAGTCGTCCTTAGGCCAGCGCAAATGACTATTAAACCACTAAATAGACTGCATCGAGTGAAATACGAAATCACTCGTTGAAATATGTCAAAATCTGAGTTTCGTGCGAAGAAGTTGGATAAATTCAAGAGAAAAAGCTTAAAGCTTTTTATAAAATAATAAATAAATTAAGTTACTGAAAAAGAATAAGGCTTTAAATTATTGCCATTGATCCCCAAACTAGGATGAACTTGTATCTAGGGGACCCGCTTGGGTTATTTACATAGGTAATAAATATAAAGCTAACATAAAATTTTAATTATTATTTCAGTAACAATAATGTTAAAATATACAATATGGATGGGTCTCCTGAGAACACCGATATCTTAAGAGTCCGTTTTTATGTATAATACTGTGTCCTACATAAATGTATGGTTAAGGTAACATGTGTATATTTTTAAAATTTACCTACATCTTTCTTTAATTCTTAAATTTACACAATAATACATAGCATTAATTTATGGATAGGCGAGCTTAACCCTAAAAAAGAGTTTTCCTCCAGCAGACCTTAGAGAAATAGAACCGATAAAACAGGTAGAAAAAGTTTTCAAATAATGAATCGAACAGCAGATAAACAGACAATTCAACTAGCAATAGGTATATACATTATGATTTTAAACCCAATAAATACCTATAATACTATAATATATATGTATAGTTTATACATATATATATAACCTTTGACAATATTTATGATAGTAGCAAGTGCTCTTTTATCTATGATAACCTCTTGCCTGTCAATCGCTACACAGCCATTAACAGACATAGATAACACCAGTTTTGGGATGTCAATATGTGACAGTGAAATCTCAGTCAAGTCAGAGGTTTTATCAGAGTAGCTCCACTCTTATACAAACGACTCTTTTGAAATCTATGGTAGTTGGTTTTGTTGTGTTGGTTCAGATCTAATATCAAGGGTGGATAATTTCTACAACCTAGCTGTTTGTGCGGCGAAAGAACTATCCTGTAAGTACATAATGTGTGTATAATTAAGTTAAAGCAGTGATACTAATACCGTGCGCCTGTACAGATACTACTATACTAAACTAGTACCTAATACAATGAAATGATCTAACAAAAAGTAAAAATTGTTCGTTTGGTCACAATCTACAATTAAGAGCCAATTAGTAATATATTTTTAAGTCTATAGATATTATAGTAGATGATGGTGTTCCGAAATAAATAAATAAATAAATTTACATACTGAGTATGTAATATCGTTTATATTATGACGTTTATTTAGAGATATACTTTTTTAGTTTGATTATTCGCGAAACGAAGAACACTTGCACGAGTGGAAAATTTGCACGTTACCTTTACGTGCAAATTTTCCACTCGTGCAAATATCTTTCGCGCGTGTCCTGCGCGAAAGTGTCCTTCGCGCAAGTGTCTTTCGCGCAAATGTACCAATCCTAAAAATATATTTCCTGTGCAATATAGCAGTGCCATCTAGTTCGTAAGCTGTCCTTACGCGCAAATGTTCCACTCGTGCAAATGTCCTTCGCGCAAGTGTGCCAGATCCGATCGATTGTATGTAATTACGTGGTAAAAAAGCTTTACTGACAAATATAATCTTACCACCTACACTTACTTCTTCTTGTTTTAATGAAACAATTTTGCTATCAAAATAGTTAGTAAATTCCTGAGTAATTTAGCAGCGCCATCTAGTTTAGTCGTACCTGAAATGCATCGCCTTACTGTATATTATTTTCTTGCTAATAGTGGCTTTGCATTTCAGGTACGATCGCGCCGGCCCGAGAGGTTGGAGGTGGGTCATTGACCCCCGAGCAGACGCTCAAGATCATCCTCTCGCATCTCAACCTGATCGTGCCGGTCGTTGCAGCGATACTCGTGATTATAATCGCTATCGTTGTCGTTTGCGTGGTGAAGGGTGCCCGCGATCCTCACAAAGGTAACATAACAACTTACTTACTACATTTTGTTTCATAGGCACGATCGCCCCCCTACCAAGCAACTCGGGCTCCAAGGAACTCCCAGCCTGGATTAAAGCCTGGCTGGAACCTGAAGTGTTGGTCCCTATTCTGGCGACGATTGTTGTTTTCATCGTCGGAGTGGTGGTTATCTGTCTCACTCTCGCACGCAGGAACACCCCGCATCGCCTGCGAGGTCAGAAGGACGGTTATTGTATGTATGGTGGCCCACCGCTTTTTTATTTCTTTTTATACCAATTCTGTCGGTCATAGCATGGAGTTTATGATATCCGTTCCCCTATCTACCTCTTTAAAATTCATAGTTTGATATTTTTTGCTGAAACCATTGTGTATTCATTTGTAGATAAATCATTCTACATTGTAAAATTATTTTGGAACGGATTGTATATCGTGTTTATTTAGTTAGAAAATTAGACCGACCCACATAATCATGATTAAAAACCAATGGGAAACTAAGCTGTCCTTTTTTAATAGGTACTGAAATACTATTATTTTTTATTGATATATTTTACTCAAGGAATTTTTATATTATATGATTTTACAACAATCATATCACTGACATTATAGTCCTCACGTAAGAGCTAAGTTACCTGTTTTAATAAGGTACCTAACGTAGTATGCTAGATGCTTTGGAGGAAGCGGTAAAAAATACCATCAGCTTACGAAAAATAAAGTGCAATCTCTTGAGTTACGAAAGTAACGTAATTTTTCCTCTCAAATACCGTTTACACAAAGATGATCACTGGCTCTTTCGGTAGAACAAGAGTAAACTCAAAAGTCATATAGTAAGTCGGTCTATAACAGAATATTTACCGTGACTAGATTTTTGAGTTGTCCAATATTTCGGCACAGCTCATGCGCCATAAAAAAATACTGAACAACTGTGCCCAAATATTGGGAAATGACTTTTGTGTTAATAACTATGATAGTTTCAAAAGTTTTAGGGTAAACTCGCCATATTGAACTAAATACACGTCCTCAACTACCCTCCCTCAGACGATGCCGTCTACAACGCGTCCCAAGCGGCCATGGGCGGCGGCGGAGGCACGCTCGACAAACGCGGAGGCCTACGCGACGAGCTCGGCTACATCGCACCCCCCAACCGCAAGCTCCCCCCTGTACCCGGATCTAACTACAATACTTGCGATAGAGTGAAGCGACAGGCTGTTATCAGTAAGTTATAGAGGATAAGACAGATAAAAGCCGGAAAGACTTAATAAGGTCCAAGGAAATCTTGATCTCCACGCGCACAACTTGTACTTCAGGATGAGGAATCTTTACGCACTGATCTTCACTTCTATTATTTTTAGGAGTAGGGAACTTTCAAGCGCACATTTTTTAACTTCTCTAAATCTATTATTATCTTTCTGTATACTTTTTTACTACACACTATTGTATTATAAAAGTTGTTTTTAGATAATAACGAACGCGCACATCTTAATACGTATATTAAAAGTCTTTAAAGAAATCTTTACATTACGCTCTACCAAATTTTTAAAACAGTATGTTTTGTCAAACCTTTGTTTGTGGGTACAAACAGCAGGCATATTTTTCTATACATACAAAAATGCATGAAGGTTGTTTTGGAGCTTTGGTAAAGGAGTCTTCAAAATCGGTTAAGGAATCTTAGTTAGATTATCTATATTTCCAATGCTTTTTCGTCTACTACGTTTATCCCGTTTTGCACGATTTCTTTATCTATTTCCTCTATATTTTTATCTAGATGTTCCTTAGATGTATTGTGTAAGGTGGAGGCAACTTTAATACTTTGTTGTCCTGTTTCAATCATTAAATGTTTATTTGTTTCCCCATTTATCATAGTTTATTTACTCGATATCTGCACTTCACATTAACAAGATCTGAATTACAACAGCAAATCAAATCGAGCTATTTAACGAAGATCAGTCAGCAATGGTGGAGACATCAAGTTTTATTTGTATTTTGGTCTCAGATATCATCTCTAGCTATGGAAAAGCGTTGACAGTCGTGTTCTTAACCACATGTGACTTAAAATGGACAGAGATTCAATAATTCGTTAAAAGGAATTGAATTGTGAATTTTATATGACTATTGGTATTGAAATACATTATTTTTCTATTTTATTTATTTATTTTTGATGATCTCATCTCATTCAAACTTGCGTGAATTAGGCAAACTCAAATGAGGGGGTAGTAACTTCAAACTAATTATTATTAAATTGTCTTATTCCGTTACTGAAAAAAACAAAATACTGTTATTTTAATTAGCCATACCTACAAACAAAGGGAAAAGAAATCAAATCATTTACATATTTGCAGTAAACTTGTTATACGTTGGTAGACTTATTCTAAGGCATCCCGTCATATAATAAGCAGTCACAATTACTAATCAGCAAAAAAAAATTATATAATAAACATAAGTGAAATTAAACGCAAATCTAAGAGATGATGTCTGAACCAGTAGGCTACCTGCGTAGCGCATGCTTATCAGTAGTGTCCCTACCTAATCCAGTGGGCGCGCACTCGACGTGGGACCCCAGGAGGCACCACTATGAACGCGTGCGCAGGCCCATGATCCGCCGAGGGGGCTCCGGAGAGACCATCTCTACAGGTTAGAGGCTTACTGCTTGACGCTTGCACCCGCAGTAGATATGGTCAGGGATTTCGTCAGTCAACGACGGACATAACTGGGAAATGCAGTTTTCAAAAACCTTTGTCAGCTACATCGCCACTTACCATCAGATGAAATCGTAATTTTATTTTTGAATTTTTCAATATTCCGGCACAGTCAGCCAGCCATGATCACGGAATAACTCAAAAATGTTCACAAAAAACCTTTTTGGCAAGTAATTCTGTTGAGTGATTTTTGGAAACATAATGAGAATTTTATTAATTAGCTAACGCTGTAATTTTTTATAACGCTTATGTCAGTGACTTATTTAGTCAGGGATAGTCTTTTATTTTTTTTAATGTTATATTATTTATTGACAAAATAGACAGGGTTACAGGCAATACGAGTCCATAGGCTCCTGAACTAGTAAAAAACTGTGTTTTATATTATTAGACCTCTGGAATCTAGATCGATACGTCTTATCGGCGGGTACCTACACGAATCAAAAATCATAAGCGATATTCTAAGTCAATTTCAAATTCTCATTGCTGCTGGAATTGAGGTAGAAGAGTCTTGCTCTTCAACTCACACCGTCATTGTTTTAAAGCATGAAAACACATAAACTTGACTCTCTTGATTTGAGCAGAAATTTACTTAGTTTTCATTTGGGCATGGAAATTAGGAGAGTCATGTTTCTAAAGAGGACTGTTAAGCATGATATTTAGAACCACCTTATCGTAAGAAATTACTATTAATTACCTCATACTTAACTATTGATTGAAGTACCTACTACAAATTGGAGTGTTACTAACCAAGCCTACTAAAACGTAAGTAAACATTAATAAATTAGCACAATAAATACGCACACTTTTTGTTTTTATTTTATTGTTTTTGTGTACCTATTTGCAAGCTTTTTTCTAACCCTGTGTTTACCTGTTTATTTGCGTTTTTGTTGACCTTATATATTATTTTTGCATCATGAGTCTTGGAACCGAAATATGAAAATAAAGACCAGTTTACGTAATTTAAAAGGAAAGGCAAGAAATATGTTTTCGTGCCATTACAGAATAACAATAGAGTGGAGCGTTAATTGATAAGTCAAATAAACTATCAAAATGTGACTTTAATGAATTGTTATGTGAAGCTATCTGTGTGTTTTATAAAGGTTTTTTTTATTTATTTATTTACCAACTTAAAAAAATGTTACAAAAAAAGCTTAATCGTAACACTAAGAAAATCACGAAGGTTTGTAATAGGAGTGTTATTAGCGAGTCAGCTGAGTAACTATCACGTAGGTTTGACAATATTAGGTACGCTTCGATTTAAGAATCTATTCTTTCACCGGCTAACGTTATAAATTAAACAACAGGCATGGAAGACGAGATCTGCCCCTACGCTACGTTCCACCTGCTCGGCTTCCGCGAAGAGATGGATCCCACCAAGGCGCTGGCGTTCCCGCACCACCACCCCGCCCATGCCGGCACCCTGGCGCACCCGCACCCGCACCACCCCGCACACTCGCGCGCTGGCTCTCAGAGCATGGTAAGTGTAGATATGTCACATCGACTCTAGGATGCAGGTGATCACCACTAAGGTGCTGGCGTTCCCACTTTACTCAACACCCAGACATTAATATGAAATGGCTACACTATGCTCGTGATGGAGCGTTCTCAGACCACCGCCCACATTGGAGAGGAATCGAAAAAAAAATCTATCTTTTTAATGTATTGTATTATGTATAGGTACATACACGCTCTGCTTAGCTTTGGACTAAGTGATGTGTGTGGATTGTCCATCATTATTTATTTATTTATCGGCACAGTAAGTTGCGCGAGATCCGACGGCAGCGCGAGGGTTGCGGCGGTGATGGACAAAACACCGAGGTTCTGACATATAACTTAAGTCCTGTCCCATACTCTCAAATATTCTTCGTGTACCCCTATCCTAAGAGATGGGAGATTATGGACTGAGCTAGAGAGAAATTAACTGTTCTCAATCTAGAAAGGTAACAGCCTATAGTTGTTTAAATGTATGCATCGTTTATAAGTATTCTATGTTATTATTTACAGCCTCGTGCCAACAGCCGCTACGCCCGCAAGAACTCCCAGGGAGGCCAGAGCGCCATCTACTCCACCGCCCCCGAATACGACGACCCGGCTACCTGCGCTGAAGAGGACCAATACGTATGTACCGAACCTTATAAGAATAGCTCTATAAACAATCTGCCTATAAACAGTTGTATTTATACTCAAACGAAAGTATTCATGATATGAAAGAAAACTTGAAACCTTGAATCGTCGGGAAAAAAGGTTAATAACGCTTTAAATACCCGAGGTAACATATTATAGAAAATAATATTTTGCTGTAGCCGTTGACACCTTGATATACTTTATTATTTTAGAATAGATACGTCTAGCTTAACCTTTTATGTTTATTATTTTTCTTTTGTTAAACTTATATTTAAGTAAATAAGTTGTGTATACAATAGGACTGACATGTTAGTTACAAAGAATTGAGAAAAAATGCGAATTATACATAATTATGACACTTAGGAATTACTCAAATCGATTGTTAAAATGTATGATGATGTCATAGTATTAAGATTTTTTTATAGTTGTGGTATAAGTAACTACTAATAAAAATAAAAATAAATGGGTAAAAAGTGCATAGATAATAAGGCTAACTTGTAAATTTTGAAATAAATATTCTTTATCTTTATCTTATCTTTATGAAGGCTTGACTTGACTTCTTTGATTTGGCAATATACGAGTATGTCTGGTTTGAATGAATAAATGAATTATTTATCAAAGTCAATCATCGGAAAAGTGGGGTGTAAGGGGGACTTCAACATCTCTTCTCCAAAGCCAACCTAACCTGTACGTGGTACACCCTGCTAGATAACGAACTAGGCTCTGGTGAAAATATGAAACAATCTTCATAATTGTATAACTCATAATTTTACAATTACTTCCCATTACTTGATACTGGCAGAAAAGTGTCCAACCAGACAAAATTGCCATTAACAAAGAATCATCATCATCAACCTAGATTTAAGAATTTAAATATACCAACGTGTTTTGAAATTATTATTTCAGCGTGCCCGCTACTCTCGCCCGATGTACGCTTGCGGCCCTGAGTACGACGAGCCGGCTTGCTGCGCTCCCGAGGACGAACAATACACCGGCGCCTACGGAACACCCTACTCTGACCACTACGGATCTCGCCCTAGCATTGGTAAATTCACTTTACCCTATCATTTGTTTCATTTACTTTTCTATATGCTAAAGCAGGAGACAATGTCGTCGCGACCCCGACAGCAGCCTTTCACCCTTTCGTTCGTTTCATTTACTTTTCCACGATAATCAATGCTGAAGCAGGAGACGACCACGTAGTACGGGATAACGTAGTGCCCCCATATAACACTACGCTATATTGGAAGCCCTGAACTACGAATCAAACTTCTCTAAGAATTAACCACACTTCACTGTTTTCGCCGTTTTATTTTATTTTATCTAGATGTATGAACTTCCTTTGTTAAGCATATATTTCGAACAGTAATCAAGGAAACAGCAAGGCTAACACGCTATTTTACCAGTTACGTAACGCGCGTTATCAGAGTTATTACGCTAATTTTAGCGCCAATAACGCGTGTTAAGGTACCTTTTCACGCGTTATTCACGCCTTAATTAGCGGAATAACTCTGATAACGCGCGTTACGTAATTGGTAAAATAGCATGTGGCTAACATGAATGATTTGCTACCTATTTTAAAACTCTTGCCTAATTCCGTGTACAGTGATCGCAGGAGGCGGCCGCAAGTGCGGATCTCCCGAGCCGCCCCCACCTCCCCCACGCAACGCCAACGCCGACAACAACTGCTCCTCCTCCTTCAACGACTCCAAGGACTCCAACGAAATCTCCGAGGCCGAGTGCGACCAGCCGCGCAACTATCCTGGTATGTCACACTATATGCACCACACTTTTAGTACCGATGAACAGAGTTGATTACGTCACAAAGAATAAATAGAAGATAGAAAATTATTTATTGCACACCTATATTAGAAACTATACGATAAACAACTTAAAAACTAAGCAACAATTGGCGGTCTTATCGCTCAAGAGCGATCTCTAATAGACAACCATTAAGAATAAGTAAATAATGCTGGAAAGTTCACGTAGCATCTAGCCCCAAAGTAAGCAGACCATAAAAAGTATATGAAGAAATATAAAGTCAAATGTTTCCAGTTGGTCACATAGAACTTCTTGCGCATAGAAACGCTGCTTTAGTCTCCGTCATTTATCGATACGGAATCGGCTTCAGTTTCTAAAAGCTTCCCTAAATACACCTGTGGCTCATCATTTGTCTTGGCTTCCGACTGTACAAGACTTCTCGAGGCATCTCGGTGCTGGAGGCCTAGCACGGCGAATGTTGTCTAAGGTAGAATAGAGAAAATGTACACCACATACATTGCGTAAATTTATTGAAGTTGCAGTGGATCAAGTACGAGCCTTATAAGAGCATGGAAATTGTTAAAAAGAGTTCTTAATAAATGCATACATAGGTGTTAACATTTATTTCAGATATTCGATAACTATATTTACTATAGATATACCCAGAGATGATTTCTACAATTGTTCATAACTGTATCCTCTCATTTTATGTATCATCTTCATATCAAGTATCTTCCTAATCTTCTAAATACTTCACTTCTTTTACTACATGAATTTTCTAACAGTTTTTAAATTAATTTATTCATTTTCTAATTGTCATATTTTTTTACTTCAAGCCCTTTATAAAAGGCTTTTTCATCTTCTCTAATAACTAGCTATTACGTTTTACAGATCCATTGTCCGACCATTCAATATGTTCACCCTCTCATATCATATAACGTAAGATAATTTTAAAGTTTAATAATTTTGAAATTGGTTAACGCACACTTGGGTACCCACCGAACAGAAGACGGTAACATTTGAATCAGATATTTTTGATTCCTATTATGTATATGTTTTTAATTTTTGTGACTGACAGCATGCAACATGAGTAAATAACAAATTGGAACATTAAGGCTTCAAAATTAGATACTTTTTATTGTAATTGGCTTACCTACTCTCTATTTCGTTTCAAAATTCTCTTCTTTATAAAACTTGGCAAAGTTAATACTACAAATAGGTTAGGACCCGCTTACGTATCCGTAATGAATTCGTCAAACACCATAGTTTTTAAAGTAAAACAGTTATTAAACCTAACACTCTTTTATAGATTAGCATGACCTACCTAAAACCTAAAATACATAATAACTATTATGTATACTTTTGTTAATTAATTTTGCCAAGTCACATTTCCTAGGATCATTTTTCTTTGAACACGATTCAGATCTTTTTATGTGCTTAGACGTGATCGTGTTAACAATTATTTTCTAATGGTTCGGTAGATTTTAGTATGTGTTTATGGACATTGCACATTTTCGTATAATATTAACTTGGCAAGACAATTGTTCCGCACGTTGCTTTTGCCGAATCGGAGCCAAATATTTGTGTGACCCCTAAATCGTTACAAAAGTATAAACTGACAGTCATTTTTGTCACAACAAATTTCGGCCCTGTTTTGTTGATTTCGAAGTTTAAATACTTTAGATAACTTTGGAATAAATAATAAAATTAATATTATACGAAAAAGTGTAGTTGGTTGGTAGAGGGCGGCGTCTCGTGCTAGAGTAGAGCGCGTCGTGACTTGTGTGTTTTTGCAGTAAGAGCCCACACTGCCAAGGACGGTATGCACAGCGAGGAAATGAGGAAACTCATTGACAGGTCAGTCTCTTAGGTCTTACACACCCACACACTCATGCACCTACACATTTTTTCAACCCACAGTGTGAAATAACATACAATTTCCTTTTAAGAGCTTGACTGTTAGGTACTCATTAACATTAGGGTACTGTGGACTGTTTAAAAGCACATAACTGACAACAGTATATTAATACATACAGTCAACCAAAAACTGTTTGAATCCCTTTATCAGTAGAAGGTAGGTTTTATAGAACTCATAAAAGAAGATCTAGTTTACTAAGTACCCATTTGATAAACTTCAATAACACTAAACAAAACCGAATCCTTGCGTGTGCGCACGAATTAATTGTGATCGTGTCATAGACTAGATATAACGTAATTAAAAGCATCGTAATAATTAGTCTATGCTCGTTATTAAGCATGTGTTATGTTCTGCATCCGTGATCTACAGGAAACAGTAAGTCCAAGTATGTCGAAACAATTTACTTACTGTATGTACATGTACCCGTTGCCTGTTTATGTTCTCATTAACCTTTTGTGGCTAACATTTATTACCTCTATGCACTGAATTACCTGTGATTGTACGGAACTACCTATGGTAAGGCAAAATTTGTGTGGCTGGTTATTTTACTTTGTGCCGAATTGCTCCTCCGCCGCCGCCGTGACCTAACAATGTTTACCCTTTTTATTTGTCTCATGTACCTAATAATTGTTTAGCTCAAGAACCTAGCCGACCTACATTTCAAACAAAAAGCTATTCCTTTAATAGTCAATCATTATAGAATAGAATCCTGCCTGCTATTATAGCCTGGCACATAGCTAACATTTTATTTTTGAAAAGCACTATTAAACTACAAGTTGTTCACAACAAATATAACCATTGTAAAAACGTTTTGTTTTTTCATTCCGATGGTGTTTTCTTGGCGCTTTTTCAAGTGTTTTAAATAGTTTTCTGCAACGGTTTCAGACCAGAAGCAACCACCCCAATCCCCCAGCAAGCAGTCCATGGACGGGGCGGACTCACAGCCTACGATACTGTGGCAGTGTAATCTGTAGGGCGGGAACGCCTGCGCCTGCGCAGCGACACACACAATAACGCTCCCTACTTTATATTAAGTTACTGGACCCATTACCATCTTGCTGATGCATAGCTCGCGCTTTAACTTCCTTTCTAGTTTTCACGCTTCTTTCATTGGCTACTTCTATATACTAATTTATAGCAAAAGCTATCAGCAAGATGGTGATACTTGTGCCAAAAGATTTTTACCGACCGTGTGTCGCGGGTTTGTGTTGCTATTTACGTTAAAATTATCCCAACTTAGTTGGCTGGATTACATCATTTTAGTTTTAATTTTGAACGCACATCAGTGCCAGGTAGTTACTCATTTGTGCTTTTATTTGTGTGGTGTTTTGCAGAGTTGGGTTCTGTACAAATTAGCGACTACCTTCCTCGTCCATGTAGCTACCTACCGCGCGTCGCACCGTAGTGTTGCCATGTGAAACAGAAATTATGGTTGTGGGTAGTAAATTCGAAATGATATATTTGATTAAAGAATTTATATGTGACGCGTTCTTAACCTTTTCCCTGAAAATTATATTTAACTGTGAACCCGACTCTGGCATTTACTGCTATTTGTATTTTTAAGTTTCTTTTTTATTTGTTCAGCTTAATTTAAATAAGGTTTGTCACATGTGGTCTTGGGGTGAAGTGTATTTTATGATTTAAATTAAGCTCAACATGTAATATTGTGATATTTTGTATTTTACCCCTATAATTTGTAAATGAAATAACTAACGTTATTTATACCGGTGTAATCGTAGGTTTATTGTAATCCCAATATTCTAGTATTTTAGAACAGCCGCAAGGTTGGAACGATGCTTCCTTTTAATGTTACTGGTTCTCGATGCTTATTATTTTCGTTATTGCAATGAATTTTTAAAAACCATAATTCTATTGTTTTGATTTGCATTTAAGCGTAAACTACTTAGCGTAAGGTTTAAGAATAATCCTCTTTATACTAGTAATTACTACTCAATTCTTATAAAACTATGTAATCCGTAGCTAGTTAGTTACTCAAGTTACTCATTCTAACTTTTAATAAATTAAGATTAAAGTTGACGATGTCGAACGTTATGATAACTTTCCAATCACATTTTATAATTAAGAAGCCATAGCCAAGTTACCATTCGAAGTAAACCAACAGCACCGGAGCTTCGGAGGCATAATCTTCGAATCTCGTGACGACGAACAAAACTCATGTCACTATATCGTATGCCCTCACACAAATGAGAAATTAAATACCCCCTTGAAATATTTTAGCATGGCCCTAGGCTCTCCTAGGGCACCTCCTGCTTTGTTTACCTTAGGATTTTCTATATCTCAATACAGAAAATTCTAATGTAAGCAAAGGCCAAATATTCGTTATACAACAAGTCACTAACTGAAGAAAGATCCGAAACTGTACTGACACGGAATTTATAACTTTCAATATTATCTTAGAGTAATAAGGTGCATTTTAATAATCGTAATTTTTATCGTTCTATAATAAGCAAAAGATTAGGGTTAAGACGCGGAGTGCGTCGTTTTCTAGATGTTTTCTTTATATGTTGTGCATTGTCGTGTAAGCTTCGCAAATTAGGCTCGTAGTTAGGTTCTTGTCGACTTCCAAATAACTGAATCTTCTCTTGACCTTCCAATTAGAAAATTTGAAAAATTAGGTAAAAATTATGAGAAAAAAAATTAATATTTGAAGTAAGATAAAGGATATTAAGAAAATGATTCCCATTGAATTAATTTAAGTTGATATTGTAATGTTTTGCTTAATGTAGATGTGCGTTTGGTTTGCCGCTAGTTGGAAGTAAGTTTAATAGTTAAACACAATATCGCTAACCGCAACTAACTGTACCAAAGTGTTTGATTTGTGTTAAATATACTACTCAAAAAGTCAACCGTAAAATCGATGTTTTATTTAACCCTCTCTTCTTCCAAGGGGACTATCCCCTTTATAGCTTTTTTAGGGACCAGATAAGTTGAATGTTTAAAAAAGTAAAACCTGCTCTCGAATCCCTTAAACAGTTTTTTTAGTGTTGCGGGATTCATACTAATCCCTCGAGAATATCTTTTTTATGGGACGACCTCAGAATTATCCTCTATACAGACTGCAAAAGAATCGTCCAAACAGGTCCATAAATGGAGGAGAACTTGACGAACATATGTACACATAGCCGAACATAGAACCTCCTCCTTTTTTAGAAGTGTCGATTCAAATCCGTTCAAAGTGCTTTAGACTTTACAGGACTCTTGGACACGTCACACCAATTTATTATATTACTAAAATTTATGAATAATGTAATATAAATAAAATAAAGGAACTCTAAAGAGGAGGTGTTTATTTTACATAATTTTAATTAATTTACTTGAATAGCACTATGTTTCACTTGGGGCCAGCTTATGCGGCAGCCTTGACGATCTCTTCGGCGACCTCGACAGCGATGGCTGCAGATGCTTTAGCCTGCAATATAAGAAACAATGTGTTAAAAATACTCATTAAAGAAAAAGACGCAAGGAATCTTGACACTAGACTCTCTAGCTCTTTTAGATAATGTCATCATCCCTAATCCATCATTTGAGGAGAAAAGGCTCAGATGACCCTGATCTAGTCAGAAATTTAGTAGTACTACCTATTAAGAACCATAAGATCCAAAGCATTCAATCCTCATCAACACACATAATGTCTATAGCTGAACATAACTAACGTTTTGCAGAAATCACCAGTTGACAGGTGGAAGATAGGTGATCTCAGAGGCGTCACAAATACACAATAAGAAGCCCTTGCTTTTCCTGTGGTAGGTTTCCTTAGACAGCATCCGCGGGCATAGTTTATTGGAGTGTCGATTCTTACGCACGACCGCCACGCCTTTATATAGTCTTGGTTATTCAACCAACCTTCTCATTAGCAGCTGAATTAAGCTGAGCCTGCGCCTTGCTGAGCGCATCTTGTGCTGAGCTACGGTCCAAACTTTCCAGGGGATGTGCCTCTTCCGCCAATACCTGAAATATGCGCCAATGACTTAGTAAACTCCACTCCAGCCTGAAAACGCGTAATGCGAAGAGTAAATAAACCACCGTAAGTATTGATAAGCACTCGCCCTATCTTCTAAATCATGAAAAGTATTTGTATATTTGCATGATTGTGCATTCAAGGCCAGAACCAAATCAATCATAATTGAGGTGTAAATAAATAATTTTTGAAATTAATAAGTATTATTCTTGACTAATATATTATAAAGGGGGTCAGTTTGTTTGTTTGTTTGTGTATAGTAATATCCAGGTACTAGGCTGGTTTTGAAAATGCTTTCACCAATTATTATCAATAACTACAGTATTCATTAGCAGAAAAAAATAGTCTAAGTGGCTTAGGCAATGTATACAGGTATCATGTGCGTGCATGACCATAGCTGGATTCTTAGGCTAGTTAATATAATAATCAGTAAAATTATGACTGGAATAGCAGGCCAGACTCATTAATGAAATCTTGCTTTGCACAGAACTGTAAGGTGTGGCAAAGGCAAAGGTGTCTTGTGGGCAAAGGCCCACAAGAGAAAATACTGGCAAATAATGATAATTGTCCATTTCTCACTTTTCTTCTGTGTATGAGATGAAGTTTACACACCAATAACATTGCTTGCCAAATGTTGTCATCAATTACCATAATACAGCAGCCTTTTTGCAAATTTGAGACTAAATATTGTATTGCACTATTATTATTGCCTGCAGGGTTCTACTGAGCTCAAAAATATAAATAAATTGATACCTGAACACTGGAATCATCATTAACAGTCACTGTGCCTGAGGAGACAAAGATCTTCGCTGCCTTGCCATCATTTTCATAGACTGTCACCACACCTGGGCGTAGAACAGCTGGAACATTTACCAATGGTAAAATATTTAAATGGTTGATTAGAAAATAGATATGTGCTAAGAGGAACTTTATATATCAAACTAATTTATGGACCACATCAATTTACAACAAAGAGGTGCATAAATGTATGATTCAACCAAAGAAAGGTTTTCTAAGTTATTCTATCACCTAAGTTAGAGAAAATAAATTATTATGTACTTAATCTTTTGCAGGTAAAACATTTTGTTCCATCATTTGAGCCTTGTTTTAGCACACACATGAGTGATTTGTAAGTCTAATGTGTCTCACCTAATGTGGGCACATGCTTGGGCAGGATACCAAATGATCCACTGAATGAGGGGACATCAACCTGCTTTACAACCACTTTGTTGTAAAATACCTGTCAACACACAAGATTAATACAGACTCACTAGAGTAAAATTTGTAACTTTTACTTATGCCAACAAGTTTTTATTAGTAGATTGTGTTTGTTCACAATGAACTCTGGTTTTCTGTCATCCAGTCCATGCATCATCTAGCCCCAAAATAAACAGTTTACATATAATAATATAGGCAATAATAAAAACATGAATTTGATAAGATCTAGTTCTATTTAGTATCTATAAAAGGTAATTCTACCTTGTTGCCAGCAGCAAAGGTCAGTGCCATTTCACCATCTTTGACTTCGGCGTAGGAACGAGTCTGGAGCCTTACAGCTGCTGAACGGAGCACACGTCGGAATGCAAAAGACATTCTGAAAGAACAATAAATTTATTCCATAAATATTAGTATGAACAAAATTATTCTTAGCAACATAAACTATACACAGCTGATCGAATAATATATTATAAGTATTCTTTTTCCTAGAAAATTAGAACGATTGACACTGGATGACCCTTTCTTGGGGTAGATAGACATAACCTATAAATTTCGTATAATTAATTAACAGTTTGTTTTACATACCCGGCTAAACTAAGAGAAAAAATATAGATAAAATTGAGGAAAATTCAAAATGCTATACATAAAGACTGACAGAGAGTATTACTTTAAAGTATACCCCTAGGAGAAGTACCAAAACAAGTTCAGATTATGTAATATTGTATCACTGTTTCTGATGCAAAACCTGAGTTCCGATGGAGGCCCTGTTGAAATTTAAGATTTTATACGTGGGTACACCAATTATATCTTACTTTAGACGGGTTTCTATTTAGATTTTGTAGAGAAAAAATATCCTAATATCCTTTGTAACTCTGATCGGCACCTCAACCCAATTCGACTTGACACAATCAATAAGACATGACATTAACAATCATGACATATCATTGACAAGACAGTAAACGATAAGTTCGTATAAGAAAAAGGACATTGCAATTTCTTTTTTTTTAGGCTTTCATTCACTCACTCATTCACTACATCTCGTCTCCCAAGCCACAACGAACCTGCACGTGGTACACGCACTATAACTCAATTGAAAAAATCAAACAATTTGATAACTTAGATAATATAAGATTTTCAGCTTTCTACAAAGCTGAAAATCTTATTTTTTTTATTCATATTATTATAATAAAATAAGCGCTCTAATTATTAGCAAATCATGTACAGTGGTTATCATGTTAAATACCTACGCATGACCTACGCAATTACAGATTGCCTTTCCTAAATACCCAGTTCCAAGAGCTATTTTTGATTTTCAGAAAAATACGTCCACTTCATACACGAGGTATGCATTTGATATACAGGCAGATTAGTGAATCAGAATCACCAGACAATATCGGCGAGCAGAGCGAGACGCGAACATTTTGTGGTTGCGTTAGATTTTTTGCTGTGTTTTGCATATTGACCTCAAACGAGGGATGATGTCCATAAAAGAGAAAATCTCTTTATAGGCCCGGATCACAGCCAGAATGCAAAGAATATGTTATTGGAGAGCAGAGCGTACACCGAAAATACTGTGGTAGCTTGGTTTAATTCTCTAAGTAGTATTATATATTATTCTTATTTTTACATTCATACACGACTACATTACTAATTAATTCTCAATCTACACGTTTTACGTTTGTGCTCGTTCTGCTCGCTCTCAGGTTTTGGCTGAAAATCAGTGTTTTTGCTTTTAGCAAAAAATATCGCTGAGCCATGGCCTATTTGTTGTACTGCGGCACACACATGTTTACCTACAGTAAGTACTTTAGTAGCCATTTTGATTGCTCGTTTTATTAATTGTTTTATGGTAATTTAGTTTAATATTGTATCTGTCGCTATGTTATTTGTATGTGTGTCAGTGCCGGATTAAGCCAGCGCGGGGCCTGTAGCAAATTCGGCCAAGGGGCCCCTGGTTTGCCTGGTTCTTAAGTTTTTTGGTTTTAAACTCATTTTAGATAATAAAACCTAACATATATGTGCGGGACAACACGAAGCGGCTATGTAGGAACGCGCATACCTTTCTGTGTGCTTGTAATGATACCAGTTTTTGAAATAAAATCCCAATATTTTTTATCAAGTTGGTTGGCTTTTTTAAAACTTTTGGTAATAAAATAGTTCAGACGTATATTATTTTAAATATTTATTACATACAAGCAAAGTTACATACAAACAATCAAATTCAATTTATATTTATGTTAGTAAATGACATCCATGATACTTAGGAAAGCTGTTTGAGCCAATTTGCCTACGGTCAGTCAGCTGATTGGGGTTGAACTATAAGAACTGACAAGAAACTGGCTACCCTTTTTATTCGCCATTCGGCCATGGTGTTACAATAATATGGCAGAATGTAAACTGATGCAACTAAAATAGACTAACAGAGTAAATCAAACATACAACCTTAGCCACCTTATTCCGCACTAATTTTTAATATTGCCGTTTAGTATTCAAATGTCGAGAACTATAATAGTTCCTAATATAGCTTATGCAATCTTAATTTTAAATAGTTTTCTTCTCTTAATCACTTCATTAGATTCACTTTGTGGTGACGAAAAATCAATTAAAAAAAATATTTAAAGTAACAAACTATAACAAATTAACTTTTCTGGATTTAAGACGAGCAAATTTAGAGATAACACTTTCTATGTCAACTTCTTTAAGCAAATCATACTCTATATTCATCAAAGTAAGATGATTAAGTAGTTCTTGGATCATTGTATTCCTTAACTCATTTTTTATGCGTTTTAATGTTGAAAAGGAACGTTCGCCACTGCAGTTAGTACCTAATCATGAGAGACAAATAAATTCTCAAAGCAATTTCTGTGTTTGGGAAACACGACTCTAAAGAATTATTTAATAAAAGTTTATGAAATTGCAGTTCCAGAGACTCTTGTTTGTTGCTGTCAATAACAGTAGCCACATATGTTTTCAGCAGCTCTGCGAATTGCACTAATTCGTTGTCTAGGCTATTCTCCAAATCATCTTCGTAAGCACTGACCATTATTGAGGATTTTTCCAAAATCTCTTTTGATGTGAGGGATTTTTGCTGTCGAAATATTCCAAAAACACTAGTAATTTTATGATATGCTTTCATACGTTTAGTTAAAGCAGACATTACGTTATCAATAATGACAATAAACACCTGAACTTCAAAAAGTTTCAATTTTTTTCAACAATGGCTGACATCTAAAGAGCTTTTAACTATTTTTTATTTGTGCCAAATATAAATGTACATCAATTTCGAATAGTTTGATAGTCTATAAATCCTATTTTATTTGTTCGGGTTTTACGACTAGCTCAATCGATGACAATATCAGGGAATTTCCGGTTAGTTTTGTAATGCTACCAACTTCCGCGTAGTGTAGTGTAAGTAGTACAAACACATAACTAGTGCGGCCAGTGTTTAATTTTAGAAATGTGATCAAATCAAAATCTACAACAATAATTTAAAGATGTACATCTTTAAATTATTGTTGTAGATTTTGATACTAACGTTTAAAACGTTTCTTGAGGTACCTAGGTATTATACAACCTATAACTACGATTTAATGTGACGAAATCGAGTTTTAGATTTTCAGGTGGGAGTAATGCATAGCCTAAGCGTCTGCGTAAAATATCTTATATGCCTTATGGGAGATGCAAGATATTTGACGCGTTGGTGCGCGGGGCCCCCAGTTCGCGGGGCCCGTAGCATTTGCTACTCTTGCTACGTGGCTAATCCGGCACTGATGTGTGTGTTATTAGTACCAAATAAACGTTTTATCTATCTATCTATCTATCTAAGTAGCAGCCAGCTGGAAACCCCACTGACATTCTACATGCAATGCACACATTCATATCACTGTCAGCATATGTCACTGTCAGTCTCAGTCATACAAAAAAAGTAAGGCGGGAAGAAAAACAAACAAAAATTTTACCGTAAATATCCATTTGCGGAAAATTTTCATTCTTTTCTTCTAATCATCATTACATTAAAGGTTCATTGTACACAATTCGATAAATCATACGTAGGGTATGTAGGTACCTACTAAATGGCATGTTATTACCATAAGCTAACATTGTAAGGCTTAAAAGTTGACAGGTTACATATATTCCTGTTTCTACAAACTGTTCTCCAATGACCCTGCTGCTATAATGAATCTTGACGGTGTTGACTTGATCAAATTATCTAAAATAATTCATCTCCAAATCGACAATGTCATCTGCGTTGAATGGTAAGTTTAAGTTTTGCACTGCTGAATGAATACTTATTTGTGTAATCTGTGTGTCGTGTCGAATGAAGTGGCTGTTATAGATTGCCTACTCAACTGAAATCATGAATCCTTGATAAGAATAAAAAACCATTATTTAGTTATGTGTCTAAATTAAATAAACACCAACACTTAAGGCCTACCTACCTACACATCTATTATCAAATAACTATGATAAAATACTTCAGTTCTACCAACAATTCAGGTTTAAAATAGAAAGACTTGTTTATTTATGGGATACACATTACAAATATAGGTATTATAGCACATGAAAGTTGCGTGTCTGTAACCACATAATGTATAATTTCAGCTGTAACTGTTACTTAGCACCTGAGACTGCAACTTGTGGCCACACTCTATGCCAAATTTGCTGGCGGGGACGCAAATTGTGTCCAGTTTGTAAGGCAGCAGTAGACAGGAGGACAACTAAACCAAACATGCCAATGCAAAAGTTAAGCGAACATGTCCAATCTTTGGGTACATCTTATGAAAAGCTATCTAACATCAAGTGTAAGCTTATATCAATATGTTTATAAAATTCATTTAGCTGTTTGCTTTTCTTTTATTTAATCTTAAATATTTTCAGTGGCGGAGTTTCTACTGAAATCTGAGGAAGGTAAATCTGAAAATGACACAAGTAGAAATATAATGGAATGGCTAACTAGCTCCCAGAATCACTTTTCTGCACCAGCTCTAAGTTCCGAGCGGTCTTCTCAAGAAATTCTACAAAATCCCAATCCAATTAATGTACCATCTAGCAACATTCAGGTGCACACACCCACCAAGAAGACACTAAGCCCTGAAAAGGTTGTCAGAGTATCAATACCTCAAGATGGATGGGATACAATTGAGACTATGCAAGATACAGAGGTGGTGGAAAAGAATAAAGAGAACATTATTGGCCCTATGGACATAGAACCATTTGATGTTGATGATAATGAATATACAGTTAGGAATCCTAGGCGGAGCTCAAGAAAAAGAGACTTGAAGAGTAATGATGCCAACTTTAACACAAATAATAATAGTGTGATGGAAATAGAAAATCTAAAAGATTCAAGTGTGGAAATAGAAAAAAAAATTACAAGTGCAAAGCAGAATTGGAATAATGTGAAGAAAATGAAAAAAGAGTTCAGCAAACTTAATAAATTAAATAAAAGTAAATTAAATGTTTCTATTGAAATGTGCAAAAAAACTCAAAGCACAGCCAAGACCAATACTGTATTTCAAAATATAAATACGCCACTGGTTTATGATATAGATGAAAATACTCCAAGATTAACACTTGATGATCTGCCAGATGTTGAGATGGCTAAAACGATGACTGATGATCATATAAATAATGAGCAAAGTATAAAAACTAAGACCAATTTGAAAAAATCAAGCTTAAAATCTAATCACACACATGTTGATGATCAGACATCATATAACTTGAGCCAATCACTGCTTGATAATGATGCACAGATTTCTATTCTTAATCAAGTCAAGGAAACGAGTGGACCTGCCGCTGTAAATCAAGTAAAATTGCCATTTTACAAGAAAAGTGCCTTATGTACAGTAGCAGCAACAGATTCAACTAGATCAGAACAAGTAGATGAAACCAAACCGCCTACAACCACAAATCACAATATAGAATCCAATTCTAACACACATGAAGATATAGAGATTACAATAAAAGTTGGAAATACTATAACAAACATTATCATCAAAAAGAAAAATGATGTTCAGTTGAAAGTAAATACTGACAGGGAGGTTCAGACATCTCAGTGCCCTGCTGATGAAGCAGCAACACATCCTCAAATTATGGAAACAAGAAATATTTCAATAAACATAGACAGCAATAATGAAGTAAACATAGAACAGAGGCAAATCTCAGAAGAATATAAACCACAAACATCAATAAAACAAGATTCCTCTCTGAAATCTGCATCAGCTAAGAAAAATACAGCATCAGCAGACACTGGGACAGGACATTTTGAAATCACTGAAAGTGTTGAAAAAGAATTATCTAATATCATGGAATGTGCTGAAATTGAGAATCAGCAAAAAGCTAAAAGTGCCCTATTAATCTCTGAAAAATCTAAAAAAACACCATCTCAACCCCAGTCAAATCTAGAAAAATCTCAAAGGGTCATAAAACCTACACCTCAATCGGAAAAGACACATACAAAAAATACGCCGAAATCTGGAAAAGCTCTTGTTTCTCAAAATATGAACACTCCCGACCTTATGGATCAAGAAGTCTTAGACTACCTTAATGATGCAGATATATTCGAAAGCGATACTGTAAAACAATCAAATGTCCAGCTATTAAGATATGCCAAGAATACTACTCCTTCTGAAATTCTGATATCAACTGCACATAATAGAAATAAAACACAGAAAGCCGAGAAAAGAAATAGATGCGATGAAAATGTCGATCTAACAACAAGCAAGAAGCAAAAATATAATGACAATATTAAAACTGCCGACTTGTCCAAGCATACTAAAGATAATATCCAACCAGATAGTGAACCAATGAATTATGATTCTATAATGGGTCAAGTTTTTGCAAAGATTGATGCTGATATGGAAGAACTTAAAAGCCAGAACGCAGTTAGTCAAAAAATCTCTGATAAAGATAACGTATCACATACATACACTGAGAATAAAGTGCATAGTACTCAAAGCATTGACTCGCAAAATATAAACGAATCTGACCAACATAAAATGGTTATCATAAGCACAACAAATAATAAATATCCCAAGGATAGTGAGAATATTTTCTCTGTTTGTATTGAAAAGGATACTCATACTGAAGCTTCAGCGCCGAAAAACGATCAGGTATAAAATTATAATATCACTTATTACAAGTTTTTCTTGATACACAATTATAGGACGACCTCTGTGGCGCAACGGGCAGGATTCCGCCTGCGACACAGGAGGTTGCGTAATCGATTTCCGCCTCGCGACAAATGTTTGTATGATCTGTAGTTTTTTGTTCCAGTCTGGGTATTTTCTATGTAGGTAAAAAATATATATCTATCTAAATGTATAAATAAGTATACAGGGTTATTGTTTATTCACTGACACTGCGCGAACTGCAGGTTCTACCCATTAAAACAAACACGTTCGTGTAGACGCCAGGTCTTAATTCCTAAAATGTTATGTGAGTCACTTCCCATACAAAACATAATGAATTACTAAAGACAGATCTCTCACTCGAATACCCACTGTTAATTCAGGGCAGATCCGCATTCCATGTTAAGTTTCGTTTCAAATAAAGCCTCTTTGATGAACGAATCTTTAGTGAAGTACCTTCTTATTATTACGACGACCGATGTGGCGCGGTGGGCGAAGGTCCGCCTGCGACGCAGGAGGTTGTGGGTTCGATTCCCGCCTCGGAACAAATGTGTGTACGATCTGCAGATATTTGTTCCGGGTGTTCTGGTCGTTTTCTATGTATAATAAAAATATCTATCTATGTAATGTATTGTATTATGTATATCAGTTATCTAGTACCCATAACACAAGCTCTGCTTACCATGGGGCTAGATAATGCTGTGTGAATTGTCCAGCATTATTTATTTATTTATTTATTTATTCTTCACGATATCACCCAACCAATAACAAGTTTAAGAACCAACACCTGGCTTCTTCAGTTTGTGATGATGGGCAGAACCTACAGTTCACACAGTGTCAGTAAATTACCAATAACCCTGTATATCATTTATAGCTAGCTAACTCAAGCTGGGTATGCGTAGTTAGGGGTTAGCAACATTATATTTGTTTATTAAATTAGAGTTATACTTTTCAGGTACCAGACTTTGAGTCTAATGCAAACATGGAGGATTTATTAACACCTGTTCTGAGTACAAACCAAAGGTCAGCAAGTATCGCCATCGTAGAAAGCCAAGTCATTGAAGTCAATGATGATGACTCTGAAAGCGTTGTTGAGGACACTCCTCAAAAGTAAGTTCATGTAAAGAACGCACCATAGTTATAAGTATGTTTATTTTATGTAGCTATTTTCTGGTAAGTACATAATTGGTTTTCTTTTCTGTTATTGTGTAGGTACCAAACCAATCAATAAAATAAGTATAGAGTTAAAATATTGCTTATTATTATATTATTAGTTAAAATAAGCAATATAATACTACTAAATTTATAAATGTGTTTGATATAATATTTACTTATATTTTTACAGAGATACATCATTTGGAAAACCAAAGCCGAAAAGCATCACAAACCAACATTCATCACAAAGAACAAACGTCAGTGCGCCAAGGGCCCGAGACGAGAAATGTACAGAGTCAGCTAAAAATGTCGCCAATTTTGCTGACACTACAGAAATTCGCAACGACGTGACAGTCATTGGCACAGCCAGGAAATGTAGTAACTTAGAAACGCCCCTCAATATAACCAAGTTCGTCAGTCACATCCAACATAATTCCACACCTGTAGCACGAAAGTCTCTAAACTTTGAAATAGACAATATGGACGATTTAGACCCAGAAATTACGCTCTGCCCTACAAACGATATCGCGAAAACTACTCAAGAGAAGGAATTTATGAGAAACGCGTTCGAGAAAACGCCAACGACGCAAGCTGCTAAACCTTTGCATAAGGTTGTAAGAGGTAAAAACTTCTGCTTAGCGGGATCATGCTTGTCATTAAATGAGGTTGCTAAAGTGAGAGTACTTTGTGCTCAGCACAAATGGACTTATGTGGACCGGTATACAAAGGACTTGACGCATTTGGTAGTAGGGGTCAACGAGGAGAATAAATGTCAAAGGTATGTTCAGAACTGTTCATAACATTAATCTCACTTCACAAAATGAAGTTTAACATCTATTTTCGCCGTAGGAGCTCAAGAAAAATATTACGTTTCTAAGTGTGTATTTGGAAACGTCGATTTGGAAAATAATAGGCCACACACAATACCTAAGCCCAGACAAGATGAAATAAAGACAAAGAACTTAGGAATATGTTGGGCATTTAAAAAATAAATAATTATTAGTTAATAGTGCTGTAAAAGGGCATTGTCTGTAATATATCATAGTTTAAATTCGAAAACGAACAAGAGATCAATGAAACATAGTATGAAAGCTTTCAAAACCAAAACATTTTTCGAGCTTTGCTTCAAAGACTCCTACGATGACACCAATGAATGTCGTCAAATAGGTTTTTCCCACCGATATTCCTTGGGTTTTGTAACTCCTTTGTATACAAAAAATATCCATTAAAATAGACTAGGTACGTATCATTTGTGTTATATGTATGTATTGTATAGTAGATGTCTGTTAAAGATTTATTTATCACGTACCTTTAATTTTACATTCCCCTACGTTTCCATCGTGATACAGCGATCGTGGTCACGGGGAGCATGATGTACTCAGAGTTGAAAAAAAACAAAAGGTGCGCGGTAAATACCCGATAAATAATCTTTAATAATGTTAACAAATGGCGAAAGTTTACAAACTTATATGATACTAGCAGACCTTTCCGGCTTCGCACGGTTTTAGTACGGAACCCTAACTTTTTTGAAAATATAATATAGCCTATGTTCACCGGGGATAGTGTAGCTTTCCAACGTTGAAAGAAATTTTCAAATTGGTCCAGTAGTTTCGGAGCCTATTAATGAATAGGCTCCGAAACTACTGGACCGATTTTTTGTTTGTTTGTTTGTAATGTGACAAACAAACAAACAAAAAAATCAAACCTTTCCTCTTTATAATATTAGTATAGATAATATGTATAATATGTCTGTCGAATTTCAAGAATGTCTGTATTATTCCAGGTCTGTAAAGTACATGTGTGCTTTAGCCGCATCCAAATGGATAGTTACAAGCGAATGGGTCGAGAGGTGTCTCCAAACCAAAACTATTGCTGGAGAGGTAAATATATATATATACCTAATTTGACTTACCTAATTTCTTATTTGTTTGTAAGCCTAAAGAAATAAAGTTTTTAAGATGTGAAATCTATATTAAAGGCCAGTCATCCTTCATAGGTAGATCATCTATCTTAGCCTTATCTAGGAACAGGAACCATTCCACGGGAACTGATTTATGCGATAAAAAGTAGCCTATGTTTGTTTCCAGGCTTATAGCTAAGTACATGAATGCAACATTTCAGCATAATCCGTTCAGTATTTTGGCGTGAAGAAGTAACAAAAGTCAATTCATACAACCATCCATTTAAACATCCAAACTTTCGCATTTAATAATATTATTGTGTAGTTTTGGGTACGAAATAATAGATATAGAAATAAAAAGAAATAATAGATATAATAGAATTAATATTACTGGGTACGAAACCCTAAAAATACTATGAATGAAATCGGTAAAACTATTCTCAAGTTAAAGCTTTACCAGGAGAAATATTCGTTAATTTTTATATATACACTAGCGGCCTTTCCCGGCTTCGCACGGGTTTTTGTTATTATTATTCATAATTTATTCGCGGCCGTTTATTGCTTAGCATTGACTTCCCGTAACCGTACCCCAGTGAATGTTAAGAAATAAACGGCCGCAAATAAATTATGAATAATAAATACCCGTGCGAAGCCGGGACGGTCCGCTAGTAATACGTATAAAACATCCTCTTGAATCATCTAATAAAAAAAACCGCATCAAAGTCCGTTGCGTAGTTTTAAAGATCTAAGCATACATAGTACAGACAGACAGCGGGAAGCGACTTTGTTTAGAATAGATAGAATATACTTTATTGCACAAAAGTTGTACATAGGCGAGCATAACGCTAGATAGCATTCTCTACCTGCTAACCTTTGGGTAGTGTGGACAACAGTTTAGTAGGTAGTGCTAGATAAAATATACTACTCATTATGATACTAAGCTACTTATATTATACTTAAACAGTAATATATGTATATACATACCTATATAAATAATTAATATATAATTATAATTGTTTTGTAGTGATATAATAATGTAATTTATATCCAGGAGCAATACGAAGCACTGGACAACACAGGCGAGCCGGGGCCGAGGAGATCGCGCCTCGCGGCCAGGAAGCTGTTCGAAGGCATTACATTTTACTGTATGGGGCCGTTCAACGTTTTAGGTGCGGATTCCCTCAAGGTACGTCGCAGTAAGAAGGAAGAAAGAAAAATATTTGACGACCTCTGGCGCGGTGGGCGAAGGTCCGCTTGCGACGCAGGAGGTTGCGGGTTCGATTCCCGCCTCGGGCAAAATGTTTGTACGATCTGCAGATATTTGTTACGAGTGTTCTAGACGTTTTCTATGTATAATAAAAAATATCTATCTATGTAATGTATCGTATAATGTATATCAATCATCTAGTAGGTAAGGTACCCATAACACAAGCTGGGTTTGAGGCTAGACGATGCTGTGTGGTTTGTCCAGCATTATTTATTTATTTCTTAGACACAACAACTTAGTTACACGAATATTAGACTGGACAATCCACACACAGTATATACATTGTGTGGATTGTCCAGCATTATTATTATTATATTCTAAATATTTTATTATTGTCTTTGGCTGTCCGCGCAATAGTTAGCCTAATTTATTTTAATCTTCTAAGGAATTCTTTTGCGTGTAGGTATTAATTACCTATCTATACCTATCTATACTAATATTATAAAAAGGAAAGGTTTGATTTTTTGTTTGTTTGTTTGTTTGTAACGAATAGGCTCCGAAACTACTGGACCGATTTGAAAATTTCTATCACCGTTAGGAAGCCTACATATCCGTGGTCAACATAGGCTATATTATATTTTCAAAAAAGTAAGGGATCCTTACTAAAACTCCAATAATGTAGCCAAAGGTTCTAATACCCGTGCGAAGCCGGGTCGGTCCGCTAGTGCTCAATAAATGTCTCTATCTCTATCTATCTATGCTAATGACTGTCTAACGGCCGAATACTTAAACGCAACTTACACTCAACTCAAGATTTTATATTCAATGAAATCTGTCTAAAATTCGGCACATGATACGAGCTTAAGTTTAAACAATACAATACAATTCTTTATTAATAACACCAAGTTACAAGTCATTTGATTCCTACGTCGGGACAACAAAGATCTGCAAATATGCTTGTAGTCTCTAGAAATCTCCAAAAATCCTCCATCTGAGATTTCCCAGAGAGGAACTCTTCTCTGAAACAGAATATTAGCATAAAACACAACTTAAATGATCGTGTTGACCACTGCCTACGTCATACACCCACCTATACCTACGTATTAGAAATCTAATTTCTGAGTAAAAGAATACGTGGTTTTTTACATTCTTATTTAATTGTCACATATAATATAACCATCGGTGGATGACTAATTGGGTTTTTTAGATATTTAACATAAAAAACTAATGGTAATAGAATGTATGAACTGATAGTCAGATGATAAATTATCTAATAACTAGCTGTTAACCGGTACTTCGTTAGCTTGGCTACTCAACCTTAGGTTAATTAGGTACCACAATTTCCTATTTTTTTCTCTTTTAAACCACCCCGAATTCTGTTACATTATGTATTTGAATATTTTTTTTGTTTTATTTTGTTGCTAGAGAAAACAAAACCAAAAATATTCAAATCGGTCAAACCATTTTAAATTTTAAGCGAACAGCTATTGATTTTTATATGTACAGATTAGTTAGTTGTTATTTTAATACGTCGTCGTTTAAGTTTTTGTCTATAGGTATGGTGAAAAAACTCATTTGCGTCATGGGCAAATTACTTATACGTAAACTTCATGTAACTATGAGATGTTTACACCAAACTCTCCGCGATTATTGCCGCGGTACATTATTACATTACTCGCGGTCATTAGGGTTGTAGATTCTTGAAATGTTTAACACTTTGACAGCGATTTTTTTTCGACGACTGCGATCTATTTTTTTATCCTAAAAAATTCGTGCTGCCGCTCTACACAGCTGTTATGTTGCGCCGCACATGCGTTTCGTTCGAAAAATATTACGGCTGTGCTGAGTCACAAAGATCTGTATTTTCTCAGCCGCTGCGCTAGTGTGGATTGACGCATATTAGTCACTTGTAGAAAACACATACCGTGTAATTTCAGCACAAGTGTTAACTCCGCGGTACATTACTACTCGCGGTCGATGGATCTTATTGAGCAATACATAAACGAGAAAAGTAGGAAGTCGGATAGTCAGCGCTCTTTGCTGTATAGTCGGAATCGGAACACTACAACATCATTAAAGCATATTATATGTAAAAAATACAAAAAATGTTGGACAATCCACACATCATTACCTAGCCCCAAGCTATACTGAGCCCAAGCTAAGCAGAGCTTATGTTATGGGGACTAGATTAATGATAATAGTATACATAATACAATACATGAAATAGATAGATATTTTTAGACTATACATAGAAATACCCAGAACACCCGAAACAAATATTAGCATATCGTAGAAATATTGGTCCAAAGAGGGAATCGAATAGAACCCTCAATCTCCTGCGTCGCAGGCGGTCCAACATACCTAGTATCAACCTTTATCTAAATCACCTATTTCTCACTCCATACATAATTTATTGTATACCCAGCACGCTCTTAGTGAGTGATACTTAATGAGCTATATTTTAAACTCCTACAGAATGCAATAAGTGATTGACTATGGAGTAACATTTTTATTTATAGTTATGTGAGGTGGGCGTTGCGACCTGCGACACCGTATATTTTACATCTGCAGGTCGCATCGCTTCATATTTTGTTATTAGCACCTTAATAAAGTTTCAAATAAAGACTATTTATGTTTTAATGTTGTAGGAAATACTGGAATCATCAGGCGGCCGGGTGGTGAGCGAGGTGAAGGAAGTCAGGGTCACTGACGACAGCCCTGGACCGAAGATACTGCTGGCTGAGCCGGAGAATACTCAGGAGGACAGGTTTATTTGTAAGTATTACATCGAGGTACAGTCAACGGAATAATTTTGTTGTTTTACGAGAAAAACTAAAAAAAATACTAAAAATATACACGGTTTTTAAAGACTGTTTTCTCTCTTGGATACAAAAAAATTATAGAATCATCTCAGTCTCAAGATCATTCTCTATTCTATACAATAGAAAAATAATCATCCAAATTGGTCCACAATTGACGGAGTAATCGACTAAAATACATACAGTCGAATATAGAACCTCCCTTTTTTCGAAGCCGGTTTAAAATCGATGAATTGTAAATTACCTATAATAGGTACCTATCCCAAAAATGTTCGATTTCGACAGGACTTGCACCTGCGGCCTTAGTACTGGGACGCTCTCACCAGCTGAGCCACGAAATCAAGTGACCTACGTAACTTGATTGACACTTGATTTGAGAGTCGCGGGTACAAGTCCCGTCGAAATAGATTTTTTTTGGGATAATATTTATTTTATTAGAGTTTACCCCGAGTGCGAGGGCCACTCACACTGTTACGGAGAAAGATAAAAGCCACTTTGGAAGCTAAAGCTACTAGGTATACATTAAATGATTTCATGACTGACAAACATATTTTAGATTTAAGTAAATGACATCTCTAACTTTTCATTATTTATCAATTTTATTTTAATTTTATTCATTATTATATTCGATTTATTTACTAGTAGGTATACATTTAAATTAAGTGACAATTATTATAACCAGATTTTGAACCACAAAGGTAGAAATACATTGTGTCTTATATAAACATACACCACCTATGTACCTTTTTACATGTATATGATGCAATAAATATTTACTTACGCACTTATTATACATACATATAACATTACATAAACCTTAGAATTGTACATTGCTATAATAGTTTCCATAGAAACAACGCGTGCGAAGCCGCAGTTAGAAACTAGTCTGCAATATATGTTCAATTCTGCGACGTGTTGGAAAGGTCAGACACATGTCTGACCTATCCTATCCCAGACACCAGACATTACTTTGTACTAGTTTTTGTATTGATAGCCTTTGGTAGGTACATACATACTTACCAAAGGCTACCTAGTTACAAAAACTAGCTTGTTATTATGAATTAGGAGGTTTACCTACATATAATATTTTATCTATACGGTATAAGTAACAACCTGCATACAATTAAAAAAAAACAATATTCGAACTCCTTATTTCTTTAGGATAAGCACTTAGACAAGTAAAATATTTCCCCGCCTATACCTTAGCCAAACTCGATGTAGATGTTTTGTGCGACACACTAATAACTAAATAAAATGCACTCTCTTGTCATTGAGTTCCAGATATAATGGAATGCAATATTGGTCGAGGAAAGGTTCTTACTCAATCGATAGGTAAGTAATTTAAATTGCGTATAAAAGACGCGGCAAGAGAGTGAATTTGAGGTTAAGTATACGATTTGTTTACAAACATTCTTCATCGAGTTTGAGTAGTGTTTACTCATAACTTGTTTTTGTATTGTATATTATCATCTTTTCTATCACGGTAACAGCACGCAAGCATCACTTACGCTTTTATAAAAAGGCTTGGAACGAGTTTTGCTCCAACTCAAAATCTAACAACTTACAGATAAGCAAATCATATGTACTAGACACATAAGTTATGAACATACTAGTGGTTTCTTCTCACTTCTTCCACTGGTGGACAAAAAACTGAAGTGAACATCAATATAATAAAATAATGAATAGTATAAAATTTTGTTATCTAGAACTTTGTGGTGTTTTAATTTAATGTTGGCGCTTAATTGATAAAATTGATAACTTATGTTTTTTTTACTTATCATGCGATATTGTTTCGAAAGTTTATTCTACCTTATAAGTAGGTACCTACTCAATTATCAGTGCATTTCGAACTTTGCACGCTGTTGTTTATATTTTGGTAGGAACTATTATCAGCCCTCCCTATCAAACGCATAATCCGTAACGTGACTTTTTACGTGTTTTTAATGCATTATCATATCACTAATATGTTTTTTGGGTTTCCAATTATTTGGGCTTAGTTGCATATACTAATGATTGTTTACCCTACGAAAACTTGAAGAAAAATGTTTAAACACCGCGAAAAATTTGCAAAACATCAAAATCGGTGAACGATGGCAAAGTTAGATAAATAACACTAACACTAATATCATTAAGTATAATGCAAATGTTTGGATGGATGGATTTGTTAAAATTTTGCATACAGGTAGCTCTAGGCCTGGAATAAAACATAGGCTACTTTTTATCCCTTTGTCAGTTCCCATGGCATAGATTATATTCTTATAACGTTTCCATAGACACATCGTGAAGCCGCAGGCGGAAACTAGTACAACATACAAAAACTCGAACACTACTGAATTAACCAAATACCTTTTTTTTTACATCGTTTAGTAAAAAATGGCTTAGTGGGACGTTCCGGGCTGCTAATACATATATTAAAATAATAAATGATATAATTTCAAATTTTCAAATTACGAATGTAAGCGGGTTAGCTAGAAACCTTATTTGTGCTGGAAAAACACGGGATGAAACGTTGGTGTTCTTCCAACAGATACATACATAAATGTATGTATATTTCGTAGTTAACCCGCTGACATCCATTATTAGTTATATTTCATATAAGTAGTAATTTATTGCATCATTGTGTACATTTGTAGGTCTTAGTATCTAGGTAATAAGATCACACAATGGGTCCCAAGCAGGGCATGGCAATAGGTAGTAAGAGAAGAGTGGATGTGAGCCGGGTTTCTGGAAAATTATATTAATAAGATCTTATTAGATTTCAGCTGAAAAATATATTTCAATGACATAGTTTTAGTTACATAATTATAAAATATTGTGTGGGCCGGCCATATCTCGCGAAGAACCGACGACGGCCGCTGGCGCTGAGGCAAACGTGTTCTTGAGTGGAGACCACGACTCGGTAAACGTAGTGTAGGACGCCCTCCGACCAGGTGGGATGACGACCTGCGAAAGACTGCAGGTGGATGCGGCAAGCTGAAGATAGGGCGCTATGGCGTTCATTGGGGGAGGCCTATGTCCAGCAGTGGACTAACATAGGTAGATGATGATGTAGCAATGTACGTCGTTCGTCTAACTACGACAGTTTTTATAGTCAAACTATCTGCGCCTTGCGACTTCGGCCGCGTGGAAATCTTTGTGTCAAATGGTTTATAAACCTTCCTCTTGAATCTATCTATGAAAAAAACTACATCAAAATCCGTTGCGTAGGTGCAAAGATCTAAGCATACATAGAGGGATAGACAGACAGCGGGAAGCGACTTTGTTATAAACTATGTTTTATAACTACCTTTGTTTTATAAATAATATATATATATATATATATAATATGTAGTGATGATTTAATTTGTTGGCAGATCTCGCAATGGAGCTGAGCATCGTGCCAGTTAACTTCGAGTGGGTACTGAACTGCCTCGGGGGTTACTCCATCTGGTCGGTCCAAGAGTCTCTTCTCTGTCCGTCGTCGCTGCTGCCGAAAGCTACCGAACGGTGGCCTTTAGAGCTGATAGAGCGGGAGGACGATTGAATCATTGTTAATATGTATGTTTATTGTATTAAAGTTTTTAAAACTTGAATCATCTTTTTAATTAGACTAGTGACTAGGTAGATCGTCTGGGACGACCGTCAACATGTTTAGGTACTAACATTAATTACCTTGTAACTTTGGAGTACCCACACCTACCCATCCCCTGTCAGACCCTGTCCCACTTGTTTCCACTATAGGAATTTACTTTTTTGACGACCTCCGTGGCGCGGGTTCGATTCCCGCCTGGTACAATTTTTTGAACTTATTATTCTAAGAACACCGAGAATTCGAATTTTTAGGTACCAACCAATCTTCGATCACCAATTTATCTGGTTATCAAAGGTACCAATAGATCTTTCGAGTCTCGTCTTGTGCTAGCTAGTACCGCGTCATTTTCCAAGTTAAAGTCTAAAGTTCAAATGCTCAGTGTAACGATCATGCAATAGGAAAGCCTAACTAGGTACCTACCCAGTAGATAGTAAGTAAAAACCGGCATCGGCGTAGGTAATAGCTTAATATAGCTTCAGATAAGTAAAGTACCTACCCTACTTAATTTAGCACGTTTTGATCTCGTGGGGCTATCTGGCTTGTGTTAGCACCACGTCATTCAGTTACTTAAGTAAATAGTTACCTACCTTATAACCGGTAACGGTTAGGTCTTAGGTTCAAGGATAACAGCAGCAAACAAAGCGCGCCCGAATTTTTTTAGGTAAGTAGATAAAGAAAGACGAGAGACGGCGAGAGGAGATAACCGATAAATCGCAGCAGCCACGACTATTTTGTAGCGTTCTTCGATTTTTAGTAGTGTCTGGCAAACTTATAGTCAAAAGATTTGGAAGAAGGTATTGGTACCAAGAACTCGCAAGAACGAAGAGAAAATGAAATACAACAAACAGTCAATGCCGTTAGTGAACTGCAGTTTGTGAAGACTTATCGGAAATATGTAAATGAATAGATACAATGCAATTATCCATTTACTACCCGACGCTAGCTACAACTACGACAATCAACAACTCCATGTAAATATTGTCCGTCATGGGCACTGAAAGCGTTACGTTGTTTATTTACTTCTCAATTGAATCACCTCCGACACCTGCATACCTACCCTTGTCAGGCAAGGGTTTATGATGATAAAACTTCTCCTTAATAAACCCCTTTTTGTCCTGATAAGATAATGATAAGATATTTTAGCAAACACCTAAATGTTGTGTTAACCTTGACAGGGAGAATGCCGGACATCCACGCTATCATTTCGTGATCGCGCGCTGCTCGACGAGCTTCGCGCACTATGAAATGATGATACGGAATAGAAATATTGCATCTGGGCTTAGCGTCCAATCGGGAGTTGGAAGTGCGTGACGTCACGTGACGTGGTCTCACAATCGCGCCACATTGGCATCCAATCCCCGCGACGACTTGTAGAAGCGAGTTCTCGTAGCGCCCGCCACGTTCCAATTCCATTCCCATAGGCAAACGCGCTGCAGTACGCGGATTTACATCACAACAAAGTAGAACTCTAAATCCACCACACGTCAAGTCCACAGTCCGACACGTGAACTTGTCGATAACGCCGGCCGGGCTATTAATTACTCATCGGAGATTATTAGAAAAAATAAGCTTTGCGTTGTATAAAACCTTGTAAACATTGCGATCTCTCACAATTCAGTTCTTTACTTTGCGTGAATAAGTGCTCATTTAATTAGAATTTTACACGTGTTGTAAAGTGATTCTTAAATTGGTATTTTGGAGTGATTGATTTTGTTACGGATTCTTAAACAAAATAAAGTTCGGTAAGTAATTTTACGACTTTTACAATTTTAATCAATTTACCGGGGCTTCCATTTGAGGTGATTTAATGCTGTTTAACCTAATCATAATTAGATAATGGGGTTACATATGTATTTATTTATTAGAGAAGCACACATTTTCGGTGCAGCGCGGAGCTTTTAAGGTGAGGGTAGACAGGTGCGATTTTTTTCCAAGGGGTAGTTAAAGTTACTCTTATTTTTATCTTCGTTTGCGCAGAGACATGTGAGCATTTACCTAATCTAAATTATAAAATATAATAAGTAATGTTAAAATTATGGCTTATTCCAATAATCCCCTGACAAAATCCCTTTGCTTGGCGGGGGATATCTGATTTTTTTGTCTACAAATCTGCCGACCAATGATTTTCTTTATAATTATACCTGCCGGCTCAGAAAGAAGACGCACATGGGATTTGTGACAAGTGGATTAGAGTATTATTGCAACAAAATTGCAATAATCCCTTAATCCACTCGTTATCATACCAAACAGAACTAACTTTAACTATAATAAGAAGAACACACCTACCTATTCTATTCTAACACGCGCTAGAATTTGGCAGCTGCTCGTTTTGTCTCTCACTCAGAATTGAGGTCAAAGAGAGGACTTACGAAACAAAAGGTTTAGGCCATGTTTAGGCACTAGGTAGATTGAGATCCGAGGTAGCGTGTAGTAGATGTGGTTGGTAGTATTGTATGTACGTACTCCGTAGGATACCTAGTGTAGATAAACCTAAGAAAGTTTCTACTTTATGTCGT
Organism: Eupithecia abbreviata; assembly: GCA_943735965.1. Classification (NCBI taxonomy): domain Eukaryota; kingdom Metazoa; phylum Arthropoda; class Insecta; order Lepidoptera; family Geometridae; genus Eupithecia; species Eupithecia abbreviata. The sequence continues at coordinate 5,961,486 of OX030982.1, read as the reverse complement.
TAGGTACTTACCTTTGTGTAGCAGGTACCATCATTAAACGAACAAATGGCGCGGCGAAGAAGGTCCGCCTGCGACGACGCCGCCGCCGCGCCGCAGCCGCCGTGCCGCGCCGTAGATTGGGGATTCGATTCCTGCCTTGGGACAATTTTTTGTACGGTCTGCAAATATTTGTCCCGGGTGTTTTGGGGATTTTCTATGTATAATAAATAAAATAAAAATTACAGGGCAGGTGTACGTACGTACCTACATAAAAAAAACATGAGTTAGTGATCCTCATTTTATAGGTGGACAGGGCACCATCGAGTTGCAATCAATGATGGACACTTATAAACCTTAGAATAAAGCTGGAGTGGCTAAACAAAAATGTATAAAATTAAAGAATTCAGTTAAAATTTAAATTAAAACTATTAACGAACGCAACTAAATAATCTTGCTTCAAATTATTTAGTGGAGTAGGTACTTAGTTACGTACGTTACGTAGGTAGTACTAATACCTAAGTAGGGTACTTAGGTATTAGTACTACCTACCCCCTATTGAAAATAACAGAGTTCTGAGCTCCTTTTTTAATTTATTGGTTATTGTAATCAAAACAGAAGTTTTTTATCAACAATAAGCAGCGAAGTATGATGAACGAAATAATACTTAATTAGTCCATGCAGCGAAGATTGGAACTTTGCAATATTCTATCAAAATGCAAAAACAAAGAATGTTTCTAATATGTCAATGTCAAGTTTATTATGCCGCCCGCCAAGGTCAACTCAATCAAAATCAAACAATTTCGCAATTCCTCGACTCCACCAAAAAGAAGAGAGAGAATCAGAGAATACAATAATTTAAAATTGTGGTGGAAAATTGCTTTGCTTTGCCTTCAAACTAATTAATAGTTTCTAAAACAAATTTCGCTCTAACGAGCTGATGATTCAAATATTTCAAATGTTCTGTGAGGAAAGAATATAAGAATAACAAAACCAATACATACCAACCACAATATATTTACTGGAAAATTCGCAAGAGGATTGTTTTGTTTACATTGTGACTCATCTCAAAAATTGCCCTGAAGTTTTTGGTACTTATTGTAATCATCGTTACCGTCTTACCATAAGTGTATATCCAAGATAGAATGGATTTCATCGGAGAAACAACAGATTTCCTACAGGGGTATGCCAACGCGTGTCACGCGCTATGTAAACAAAAATCTTGTGTAATCTGCGATAAAGTCTAATCTAATCTGTTGTTTACAGTGTGCAAAAGCGCAAAATGGCTCCGAACGCTTCGGACGTGAACGGGGTGCTGTTTGAGAGTGATGCTGCCACTCCAGACATGGCTCTCCCCACAGCCCCCGTACAACAGGCAGACAAGCGACCAAGGCAGTATGTGTGGAAGAACATCATTCTGTTTGCATATCTTCACCTAGCTGCGCTGTATGGTGGATACCTCTTCCTATTTTCTGCTAAATGGCAGACTGATGTATTTGGTAAGTGAATTATTTCAGATTTCAATAATTTTATAAAAAAAATAAAGTCTTACTAAATAAGCACTTGGCTAAGTTGCAACATTTCACTGTGTAAGCTCTGTTTTTAATACAACTGAATCTAATTGCTTGCATATAAGTATTATTTATAGAATAAGTAGTACCTACTGTATAGTTGAATTGATGAAATTCTTGTGAAATGCCTATTTGAACTCATTAAGGTAATGAACTAGACTAGACTTGATGAATCACTTACAGGTAAGTAAGGAGAGCCTACTTTATAAAAATTATTAAATAAATTAATAAATAATGCTGCACACTCCACACAGCATCTAGCGCCAAAGTAGGCAGAGCTTATGTTATATATGTAGGTACTAGATTAATTAATACATTGCAAAGATAGATATTTTAATATATATAATTAGAAAATACAGAACAAATATTTGCAGATCGTACAAAACCAAACATTAAAGTTAATGACCTTACTCATTTCCATTTCAACTAGATTGATTTTCTTAATGCACAATTTTTTTTGTTTGTGTAGGCACTTAGTGTAGGCACAACAGGCTCACAACATATTATACTCTTATATATATATAAAAGACATTTAGTTGTTTTACAACTATTCCCACAAATATGGCAATTGTCAACATTGTTACACATAAATTTTCCTACATTATATGCAATTATTTTTTTTCCTTACCATAAAAAATCACATTATTTGTGCAATTCATACAAATGTAAACCTAGAATTATTGTTCAATCAGTGTCCAAGATTGTCATACTTTTTGATGGGTTATTAATTTTGATTGGGCTTCCAAGGAAAAACCTTAAATGGGCAGATTTCATTGTGCTTATTATGATTGATTTTTTGAGTGTCTGGGGTTTCATCGTTTATTCCACTAAGGTGACAGACTAGCATGCAGCCTGCTTAATGGGAAGCAGTTACTGCTTTCCATGTCCGCTGCTTTTAAATCCATGTGACAACCAGATACAAATATCAGAGACATTACACTGACAACCCCATACATGCTCTATAAAATGCCCTTTAACAATATTTTTTTTATAACGAAGCTTTACTGAATCCAATACAAAGCAAAAGCCAATGATGTCCATAAAAATAAATACAACAGCCGGTGTACCTCAAATTTGGTGATTCTTTTTTAACCTTGTGTATATTTATTGCAGCCTACATCCTATACGTGATCTCTGGACTCGGCATAACAGCGGGGGCACATCGCCTCTGGGCGCACAAGTCCTATAAAGCGAAGTGGCCGCTGCGACTCATTCTCGTAATCTTCAACACGGTTGCATTCCAGGTAAATATAGACAAGCTCCCGTCTGCAACTTCGCACGCGTTGTGTGTGTGTCTATTTTCTTCTCTTGGATAGAAAGATACTAACATCTCAACAAAACCAACTCTTCCCGCGGGTGTCATAAGAAGCGACCATGGGATATCGCTGGGAGGCGGGCAGCAGCGCATCCTGCAGAACAATTTATCACCGTACTGCGATTCCTTACCCGCATTACTTACGTGATTGATGATTATGGGCATTCCCCATGAGATCAAAGTCAATCAGGCGCATATCAGGGGGATGCCTGCGTCCAGCAGTCGACCAATATAGGCTGTTGCGAAAAGGCGCAGAATTACTAAGTTACTTTCGCTAAAACTATATTCATAATGTACGTATGGATAAGTAGTAGGTATAGTAAGTATGAATTATATTTATATAATACAATAGGACGTCATGATGATCAGTAGCCTAATATGTAGCTAAATCTACTTATACTACGAGTGAAACCATTCACTATACATCATGTTATACTGGCAATTTAAAATACGTAGGTACATCAGTAGACGTTGTTAATTTATTGCAATGAATAACTGATTTATGGTTGTATTGTAATCTATGCACGTAGCCATGCACTTATGGTGTTACCTTGATAATTCATGAAATAATATCTCATTAGCGATGTAGGTGTGACGCGCAATCGTAACTTAAGATGCGATAACGTGCTAGTAAGATACCATACACATCCTGTGCATTAAATATTTCGAAATCGCTGGAAGCTTAGCCTTGCCTAAAAGACGTGAGTCTTTTAACCTTACTATACTTTTCCTCTATTAGATCTATTGTTTCAAATCTAAAACGAGGAAAAACGGAACACAGCGCAGCGCCTGCCTTATTTGTGTTCATCACGAAAAAACAAGTAGGTCCGCTGAACTAATAACTTTAATGGTAACAAAAACGACCGCAGTGTAACTTTCACTGAATAATTTCTTGCTCAGACTCTTTAACTTTAATTACATTAAATAATTGAAATACTCTGCGTCACAACTTGTAATAGGTGTTTTAGTTACAATAAATTATCATTTCATTATGCTACTCGAATAATTAATACCTATCAAAACTTATCAACGAGGCTCTCCGGGTGTTTATAAAAAATATTTTAGCTTCTGGTTGCGGTCCCATAACATTTTTATTCCCGAATAGTATTTATACCGAAAACTTAAAACCGTTTAAAACGGGATTTTTAGTTTCATCAAAACAATGAAATTATTTAGACAAACCCGTGTTTCCCGTGTGTACGTGTGAAAGGACAAACCTAGAGTTGTTAATATCCTTGATAACAAAATTTTGGTTTTCCCCACTTAAATCCCAACTAAGGTCAAAGGATGTTCTATGTTTGGTTTCACCAATTAGGTAAAATCACGCTTTGAATAGACAAAGAAGTCACGTTTAAAGGCGTCACGTGAACTCTCTTGTCATTAAAATAATTAGGTACCTGCAACGCAGTAGCTACATTGTTTTATTGGCAATGTAAAAAATACTTGGCATAAACATATACTCAAGAATTTGTAACAATGTACCTACTATTACAATGTAAGTGCATTAAGGCGAGGTAGTCCCATTTTTAGGTTTTTTAAATAACTGTATCTCTACCAAAATGTAAATGAAGCACGAAATGAATATATTTTATAAAAATTGAACATATACTCGAAAGACTTGTAGAAATAGAAACGTGAATAAAAATACTTTTCTCGATAAAAAAAAATCGCAAAGATGACACTAATCCAAATTTCAAATAACTATTACTCAGAGGAGAAAAATCTTGGAATCATTTCAAAGTTATATCAAAAGATAGGGTTTATGATTTACTAAGGATCTGTAATTTTTTTTTTTCAAAATAAGTTATCTATCATTAATCTCTGTAAAAGAAAACTATCAAAATCGACTCATTCGGGCGCACATTTGAAATTATTTGTTGCACAAATTTGTATACAACTATACACTAGAGTCCGCGCCACCACTGAAGTCCGATAGACGCGGCGCTGCTTTCTTCGCAGAAGTAAATGTTGCTGTTGTTGTTGTATGTAATGTTGTTTAGTTCCCGCTTTTGCCGTAAGACTTCAGTGGTGGCGAGCACTCTAGCTAAAAACATTAGTTTGACAGCACTAAAAATATTCCTGTCACCTTTATTTTATATCGTAAAAAAAGGGACGGGAATATTCTTAGTACCGAAAAGTTTAGTTTTTCGCTACAACTGATTAATTGACACCAATGTATGACATTTATTTAAACACAAAAACAACTAACCTTGGTTCATCCAGTGTATTAATTTAATCACATACCTACATTTTGTATTTATTTATTAAAAAAAAAACTTAATCTATAGTTTACATTTTAACATTCTCAACTAAACCTGTCGGATTTAGGCAGAATGCATAATTGTTTTTGATTTACGGTTCACGAATCAAAATCCGTTGCGTAGTTTTAAAGATCTAAGCATACGTAGGGACAGATAGACAGCGGGAACGACTTTGTTCGATACATAATTATTGAAGATTTATTTTGTTCAGTTCAGATTAATAACGTCCTTTCTCTTCCTAGGACTCAGCATTGGACTGGGCGCGCGACCACCGCATGCACCACAAGTACTCTGAGACCGACGCGGACCCTCACAATGCGACCCGCGGCTTCTTCTTCTCCCACATCGGTTGGCTACTCGTGAGGAAACATCCCGACCTCAAGACTAAGGGCAAGGGGCTCGACCTGAGCGACCTTTACGCTGATCCCATTCTGAGGTTCCAGAAGAAGTGAGTATATTTTACTCATAGGTATAATATTATCATCATAATTGTCACTGCTGCATGTGGCAAGCTGAAGACGGGGTGCTATGGTGCTATGGACTGCTATAGGCTGATGATGATGAATTGTCACCTGGTGACACCCACTGTTGGCTGTATAACTCCTATTTTCAATGCAATAACAAAAACAGAATATAGTTACTTGGTGGCTGTGGGAATGGGGAAGGATTTTGCCCAGATGTGGGATGACCAGATAAGTTAACAAAAAGAACTAAATTGCATAAATCGCTAAGGCTTTTCCTTAGCGATATAGGCTGATCAAACCGAATCAAAAATAATTTTTTATCCATAAATCCAATACACGAACAATGAACACTTGGTCAAAGTCAAAATCTTAAAATTTAGTTCCAGAAGAACTGAGTACCTTACCTAACTTAGAAATAGCAAACAATATAATGCCATCAACTTACCCTTAAACCTACAAAACTTAATCATGTAACCGAAATATCAACAACAGATAAAAAAGGGCTTATTATAAAAATAACTATTTTCTGCCTATATCTTACAATTCTTCAATCGGACCAACATCACCAAACAAACAAACATACAATTCACTCACTCGCACCTCTGTATATTATTAAAATCTGTAGTTTGAAATTATGAAATCGAGGTCATCCAAGGTCGTTAGCACTTTGTTCATCGATCGGGCTGATTCTGCCGCAAAGTCGACTCCGTAAGCTACGTATTATGGACGCTTATTATATTACTAATCAGCTCTTGCGCATGCACGCATTTTTCGGGATGAAAAGTAGCACATAATTTATAAATAATGCTCGATAATTCACACAGCATTATCTAGCCCCAACCCAGAACCCCCGGGACAAATATTTGCAGAGGCGGGAATCGAACCCACTACCTCCTATGTCGCAGGCGGACGGGAAACAGAAGGTTGCGAGTTCGAATCCCGCCCCGGGACAAATGTTTGTACGATCTGCAGATATTTTTCCCTTGTATTCTGGTCGTTTTCTATGTATATTAAAAAATATCTATCTATGTAATTTATTGTATTATGTATGTTTATCAGTTATCTAGTACCCATAATACAAGCTCTGCTTAACTTGGGGCTAGATGATGCTGCGTGGATTATCTAGCATTATTTATTAATTTATTCCTTTGTTGATATAAAATATCTTGGATTCTAGAACCAAGAATTATAGATTCTAAATTCTACAAAAGTACAATTACAACTAAGTTATTTTTACAGCCAAAACGACGGAAACTGACCTTTGCCTCGGGTGAGGTAACTTTACCTACCTGTGCTAACTTTAGAATTTTAGAGGATGATCGCGCATTATTTAACACTTGCGATCTTTGCACTTTTGTATATACGATGATGCAATGGTGTAGAAACAAAGTAGTCATCGTACCATAAATTAAATTATTATAAAACGATTGTATTATACAAACAAACTACAAAACTGACAACGAATCCCTTCGTTTTAAACTGTTAAGTTTTGCGGAACAAATACTAATCCCTCAAGAATTACAAAAATGTGGGACCACCTCCTGATCATTCTCTATAACAATTGCAAAATAATCAGCGAAATCGGTCCATAATTCGTACCGCTCGGGATTGGAACAACTCTTCTCTTTTGGGTCTCTTCAAGACAAGAGTGAATAGGACCTTCCTGACACATCGTCGGCCACACGTTCACTTTCCATCATGTGAGATTGTAGTCAAACGAAGGTCTATTTACTATAAAAAAATACAGAGAAATCGACGAACATACAAAAACAAAGCAATAATTATATTTATTACATATGTTTTACATATTATGTATACATACATACATGTGTGTATATTAACAGCGGAACATGAATGAAACCTCATCTCTTTTTCGAAGTCTGTTTAAAATACATAGCACTCACTTTATAGCAGTTACGACTTTCCCTGTTCTGAGTAAGGTAGATTCCTATTTGCATTTGGTTTGACGAATTTGAACTTTGCTATTAAAGGTTAATAAGGTTAATACGTTCAACCAAGAACGAGTAGATAGGTTTGTGATAGACATTAGCACATTTGCCTACCCATATCGTGGTAATTTAGATAGGTAGGTGAGAATTTAATCGTAGAGCCCTAATAAACGTTATATTAAAATTGAATCATCAAACACCAAGTTATTTTTCATTTCACTTCAATGTTTCAATATAATGTCTAATCTACCTACTTTATATCTTATTTATCCCATTAGAAGAGGCCTAAGTCTAGAAGGGGACTAACGAAGGCTGATGATGATGGTGGTTTGTGCCTATTTTTTCTTAACAGATTGCTGAAATCACACAGTTTGTGTTTTCTACAAGTGACTAATATGCGTAAATCCACACTAGCGCAGCGGCTGAGAAAATACAGATCTGTGTGACTCAGCACAGCCGTAATATTTTTCGAACGAAACGCATGTGCGGCGCAACACAACCGCTGTGTAGAGCGGCAGCACGAATTTTTTAGGTTAAAAAAAAGATCGCAGTCGTCGAAAAAAAATCGCAGTCAAAGTGTTAATAAACTTGCTTTACTATCTTAGGAAGAGTTCTTCAGCAGGTTCTCTGAGGAATATCGTTTTACATTGGCTTGGAAACTCTTAGCAACTTAACATCAAGTTTCAAATATACTAATCAATCACCCTATAAATATTTGCTTATTAGCACTCACTCTCAAACATTTATATTTATTTATTTACTTGTTGCGCCCCGCGGCTTCGCTACCGTGGAAATCTATGTGTCAAATGGTTTAAGAGATAAAAAGTATCCTATGTCCGTCTCCTGGTTCTAAACAACCTCCCCACAAATTTTCAGCCAAATCGGTTCAGCCGTTATTGAGTTATAGTTATATATATAGAAGAACAAACGCAACAAGCCATAAAGAGTTATTGCTTGGTATATCATTACAGCCCTCGCATAATTACCTGACCCCTTACTGGATATACATAGACCTGACCATAGAATATATAAGAGCTCTATACTATTAGAACTTCTTTATCATATATTAATAAATCGACTTTGTTCCAGGCACTACCTGATCCTGATGCCTCTCGCTTGCTTCGTGATGCCGACCGTGGTTCCCGTGTTCCTTTGGAACGAGACCTGGCTGAATGCCTTCTTCGTGGCAGCCATGTTCCGCTACGCTTTCATCCTCAACGTCACGTGGCTGGTCAACTCCGCCGCCCACAAGTGGGGAGACAAACCTTATGACAAGAGCATCAAGCCATCAGGTAGGTTGTCCTGCACACTTATCAAGTTAACACACTGGCTAGCGATTTCAAAGCGATGCGATTGCGCAGCGATCACGCCTTTCGCGACTATAAGTCATTGCCTTGTTAAGTCTAAAACTAAAAGACGAGATTTATTTCAATATTTTTTTTTTATTTCGTGATATATTCTGAACCGCCCCTTGGTCCTTATTTTTTGTTACTGTGTATAATAGAAACAAATAAGAACCAATATTTACAATTGAAACAGTTTAGCTAACTGCAGATTGCTGCAGACAATTTACAGGTAGCTCCACTGATCCAAATAAATTAGAAATTGAATTTATCCATTGAGTACATAACATACGAAAACCACACAGTGGCTTGACCCTGACCACTATTATTACAGTCGTCATACCAGGCTTGTATACTCAGCTGAATCTACTGTTGTCAAACGCCTATATGAAACTTAACAATTCTTATTCCTTTCTCAGAAAACATGAGCGTAGCTCTGTTCGCTCTCGGCGAGGGTTTCCACAACTACCACCACACATTCCCCTGGGACTACAAAACAGCTGAGCTCGGCAACACCAGGCTGAACTTCACCACGGCGTTCATAAACTTCTTCGCCAAGATCGGCTGGGCTTACGACATGAAGACAGTGTCGGACGAGATTGTCAAGAGCAGGGTTCAGAGGACCGGAGATGGGTCCCACAATCTCTGGGGCTGGGGCGATAAGGACCACGCTAAGGAGGAGGTCGCGGCCGCTATTCGTATCAACCCTAAGGATGACTAAAAGTATTTAGTATATTGGCTGTAGTAATTTGCATGATTTCGGATATTTCCTATTTAATTTCTCGTTTTCTGTACCTATTGGTAGGTATTTGTTGAACAAAGGAAAATTCAGTGCAATCTAGCTATTAAAATTTGGCATAAAATGCAGTAAAATTAAAATTTCAACACGCCAATGGGCTTTTATATTGCAAATATAATCTCATGATTTATAAATATCTTCAAATATACGATAACGGGAAATAGTCTTCTATAATATCTTCCATTTTTCTAAGCTAAGCTATAAGTTTTGAAGTGTAATATATATATCTATATCTAATTATAGATGTTCCTGAAATATCTTTACTAATTTATTCAAATGTATGTATATTTGTGCCAGAATTGAATCTTACGTATTCGGGTTTTGCAAAAAAACTCACCTGTGTTAGGTTCATTTTATAAATATGTTTAGGAGTGCTATGTTTAATTATTTATACCGGTTAAGTATATTTTATAATGATTTACATTGGTATCTTCGATCGCTCTTTGTTTTTGGTTACGCGAGTACATATTGTTCAAAAAGTACGTGTATTACGTTAAGTACAATTAAAAGAGGACTTTACTAAACTACTAATTGATACGTGAAGTTTATGTAACAGATCTCCAAGAAGATCTCCAGAAGCTTCAACCATGTCCATGCTTAACTCTTCCTGTTGTGTTCCAATGTCGAACCTACTTTCAAGTAAATCGTTAGAATATGTCTTAATAAACGTAGTATAGAAACAGAGTTTTAAACCCGCGACTTGTGATAGTAATAATTTTATAAAGTACATTATAAACAATGTGTCAGTATTAAATACTACCAGAGTAACATAAATGTACGTAATTGCTTATTTGTAGTAACTACTATTTATTTTAGTATTATTTAAGTTGCACAAAAAAATATGTTAAGGCGAAATGAGTTCGCTTTTTCGAGACAAGGACGAACGAACGCCGCGCGGAGAAGGCGAGAAAGGGAGGCAAGAGCGGCATAATGATCGGCCCGCGCGCAATTTCACTCGTTTTGTATTTTTAAATTTGTTATTGCTATAAAATAATACTGTTTCTCAAAAAACTAAAACCATAACCGTCTAAAGTATTTATTAGGGAACACGTCGAAGAAATTTCATTACAATAATATTAAATAGCTAGCAAATAAAACTAGTTTTTCCGTAGAGATCATTCTCTACGGAAAAACTGGTCTCAAACTTTGTAATTTTTTTCTATCGAGTCAAGTTTAGTTAATCGTGTTTCGACTCCCATAACATACTAACAAATATCCTAAACTATTGATCCTCATCAAAATATATTCGAAAAATAGGTGTTTTGTTCCCTTAAAATTGATTTTCCGTTAAGTCAAAACGTGGGTTTTGGGACTCATTTCACCTTAAGAGGCTAAATAATGCCAGTGAAGTAAATATATTTAAATTGAACATAAATCAATAACTGTACAATTTTATTATTTGTGATGAATGTGTATGTATGTTTACAAAACTGTAAGTTTATTAAAATCTTAACTAAAAGTAAGTTCATTCATTATTTTTTTTTGTAATAAGTTGATTGAAATAAGCATTAGACTGACTTGTATGGAATGTGATATTTGGAAGGATATAATCAAATATGGGAAAGGAGAAAGGTCTGTTAAGGCTATGAGAAGGAAAATGTTAATTTTATATGTGTTATTATTGAGTTAAATAAAACTGATTATCTGTAAGTCTTGATTGGATGTCCCTGTTATCTATTGCGACTACGATAGATCTTCCATCGATTTACGCTGATTTTTCTTTAAAAGAGCATGCAAGCTATGACCAAACATAATAGTGATGGATGATAGAGACACTGCTTTATATGAATTACGGAACAAAGTCACTTCTATTTATCTCGAAATCAGTTGGTGTTGTATCGTCTAAAAAACAAGCATATTCTATGAAGTATCACTTAGCAAAATAAGTTTTTATTTAGTAATAGATAAACCCAAACTTTTTCAGCTTCCAAATGTAGCTATAGAAATATGTAGTGTTGTGTTCTAAATGTGTAAGTAATTTGTAGTTGTGCATTTAATTCATTGTAATATTTATAATAACAATGTTATCAGATTGTTCATTCTGTTGGAATAAATTATTGTGTCTAAAACAGTATTTTATTTATAATACCCACTATATACTACATATATTCATTCGAAAACCTGGTAATGTTTATATACAATGGGGTTACATACCCATACAAACACAAATGCTCCAAACAGTGCTTGGTTTGCATCTTCATGATGCTGTTTGTTTGGATTGTCCAGCATTATCTGTAGGCATCGTGTCATGTGACCTATAGGAAATCACTTCTAGTTCCTTTACTTCTTTCTAATACAAGGTCATAAAAACACATTCATTATGTAGCGTGAATAGATTTATTTTTAATTAAATGTCTTTACAGAAAATACGACGCCATTGTTCAAGCATAGGCGTAGCAAATTGTGAGATAATAACTTAAGTCACAAAACTTATTGATATTATTAACTATTAGCACTAGCTTTGCCCAGATCCACCAACAAACATGCGGTAGCTTTGATTCATGATGTCTGATTTACATTTGCCAATAATCTACTTGGCGAGGAATTACAGATCTATCTAAACTTATTCATATCTTTTAGTAGTAGTATTTTGTTCACACTTTATCTCTTCCTAACGTTCAAAGTGCCCTGCTCTTCACGTGGCTTGATTAGCTCGCTCGATGTCCAAATGTAAACCTTTAGTGAATAAAGCTTAGGACGAAGGGAGGTTATTCTCTCTCGCCCTATTTCTCAATCTCGCAGAACTCGATCAAATGCTCTCTTCGTGGAAGATATCATGTTCATCGCACTTGTCTGGAAGGCAGACGAAGAACTCGATGAGGTTCATGAACGGACCACGTGAGAAAGGGTTCTGGTAGCGGCCGCGCTTGTCGCGAAGGTACGGGTAGCGTTTGTAGTTGAACATCTCGTTTGTAGTCAGGTTCATGCATGCGTGCAGGATCTGTGGGCAATATTATTTATTGTTAGCGAAACTCATGAACTCAAATAAACAATCATAACTAAACATAACAGGTAAACTAAACATAAAGGGGTAAAATAGGTCCCATTTCAGTATTTTGTATTCGTAGCATATGGCCCTTGGCCGATATTGCGTTGGTAGGTAGGTAGTAAGTACAAGATTTTGTTATAAGAAAATTACCGTAGTGTATATTACATTATACACTTATCTTTTAATTATTAAATTAAAAATATTACATAAGAAAACGGAAACAATATGGCCGCTGCGCTGGCTGACGAGACGGATTAATAAAAAAAATCTTTTTATTTAACATTAAGCACACATTATACAACACATTAAAAATATAAATTAATATATAACTAAGAGAGTAAGTGGCTTGTTAGATCTATTATATCGTGAAGACTTGTGCTGTAGGTATCCCTTCCAAGGACGTTTATAAAAATATAAATGCCACTAGTGATATGATTATTATATGATAAAGCTTCTACATTGATCTAAATTATAGTAATATAAAAAATAGATTACAATATTATTATTCGTATTCAACATAAGAAAATCAATTCAAAACCTTATAATTATAACTAAGTTAGATTGAGTTTCATTACAAATATTTAAGTATAAATAAAAACTACGGACTTATGCCAATTTCAATTATTGTGGTTTTTTGTGTTGCTAAGTACCTAAATACTTACAGAAGTGCAAGTGAGAATCCAGCCCAGCGCACAGAAAGTGATGGCTTCCAGCAGTCCCAGAACGTACAGGAGTCCAAAACCTTCGAGCAGCAGGCAGTAGCAGGCGAAATAAATGGACAAGGTGCAGTTGATGGCAACACTCATCACAAATAGGAAGAACCACATGCGATTGCGGACGCCCACGCAGTTGTAGATGAATGGGCAATGGTGGTCGAAGTATGCCACGCAACGCTTACAGATGCGGCAGTGCTTTGCTCTGAAATAAATGGCAGGCGCTTACAAAAAGTTGATGTTATAATTTAATGCAAGGAATAACAGCGGTAAACCGAACAATATCTAGATTTTATTAAATTTTAATTTAAGTCAATTTACATATTTCCTCTGAAAACAAAATAGTTCTTATCTAGTTTCTCTTCGGTTTCCATCTCATGCCATCGTCACTCAATAGCGTGACTTACGAGAATTGTACTGATTTCTATTGCAGCATGAAATTAATCATTCCTACACATAGATAAAAGTTAGTTCCTACAGTCATATCAGACAAAGACATTTTGAATCACCTAGATATCAGACAAGTGTATTATCTACAAAAAGGTCAGTGAAAGTAAAGATCTCTAGGTACCTACCAATTCCACGAGGAAGACGTGTTTTAGATGGCAATTAGCATAAATTACTACATTCCTACGTTGTTTGAACCGCTTGGTGAATAGTTATGAGAACACAGAAAACTTAGTTAAAGGCATATATCTAAAGAGAAAAAACCGAGACTAACGCCGCCGCCGTATATACTTACGTATCTAGTTATGTAGGTATTGTTGCTTACCTACACCTCGTTTAGCGTAGGTAGGTTAGGTTAGGTAGGTATTCCAAACTTATTCTTGAGCACTTGCAAACTTGTTCTTGAGCACCAAGCTCAAGAACGAGTAGACCAGGACACTTTTTAAAATTCCGGATTAATTAATTGCCTAGTCCTAAGTAGGCATGACTAACGATTACCTACAAATAAAGCACTAACCTTAGCGGTCGTAGACACCGACAGGTATGGCACAGCCTCGACAGAATAGCGTTCCTCTTCTTCCACTTATCGTAATACGGAATCTGCCTTATCGCCCGGTAATACGTCTCAGAGTTCTGCGGAATATATCCCGGATCCCGGCGATTCGCGATCACCCAGCTCATCCACATGATCGCATTCCAATACAAAAAGCAGTAGTGGGAGAGACGGAGCGTGTTCCAAGTTAGGGGAATGCATCTGATGACGTACATTGGATAGCCCCAAAGGAGCACAGAAATAAGGAAGAAAAGTAGGGGCCCTTTTGAATCTCCCGCGCCCCCGAAGAGTAGAGCCCAGAGTTCTGATAGAGGAGGCATCCAGTGAGACTTCCGTTTCATTTCCTTTTGAAGGAGTTTTACGACTTCGGCGTGGCGGTGGCTTTGTGCGAGCATGAGTGGCGTCTTCCCGTTTTTGTCACGAGGCTCTAGCTCAGCTTTCACCTAAAACGAAATAAAATGATGAGCATCTTTCAAGGAGTTTTTTTAAATAACGATGAGGCGTTATAGGATTGGCTGTGGGTGGTATTACCTTTTCACACAGCAACCGAACACAAGTCAAGTTTCCCGATAAGCAAGCCAGGTGAAGCGGCGTAGACCCGAAGTTATCAGTGCAGTGGAGAGGAACTCCCGAGTAAATCAGGAGTCTAACCAGGTCCGCGTGTCCTTTGTACGCAGCCCAATGCAGGGCTGTGTCTCCATTGATGTCCGAGAGCCTGGTGGCTGCCCCCATGCCGAGAAGGTAGGCAGCTGTGGCAGTCTTACCATACATGCAAGCCGTCATCAGGGGTGTTAGTCCTAGGGAAGGGAAAACAAGTTTGCAATTATTTAGTGAAGATATGTAGGTATATAGGTAATGAAAAGAATCGAAACCGCAACCTCCGTGTCAAAGGCAACCTTCGACTAGTATACACATTAGTTCATTTGATTAAAACTATATAAACTAAGCCACCACTAAGGGCACTTTATCCGGACAAAATTAAAAGTTAGTTTTGTAATGGTGACCTTTAAAATCAGCTGCGTTGACGGCAACTCCTGACTGCAGCAGTACTTGTACGACGGATGCATGTCCTTTGCGGCAAGCCCAATGGATTGGCCGAGGACCCTGCAAAATAAAGATAAAATAACTTTTATAATAACTTATATTAACTTTTCCATCAAAAGAAAGTCTTCAAATCTCATGGGAGGACTATGTACTTGCAAACTGACTTTATGATTGGTGCTAAGATACCTAGCTAGACTGAAAATGTACATGAAGACTCGCACCGATGTCCCTTATACCCCTATACAAGATCCCGGAGCTCCTATACAAGCAGAGTTCGACCGACAGCCCTAAACTATACAGCGCCGAGCGCCCTCGTGCAGTGTAACTATCGGTATAGTAGTATATGGCATATCTAGAATCAAACCCGTGCCAGTCCAGTTATAAAATTCTCTAAATTTTAGAAGGAATATTGATATGGTGTGATGCCATAGTGTTCACCTGAGTCCCAAGACAGGAGAGGTCAATGGGCGCCCCGCGTTCTAACAAGTACCGCATGACAGCCACAGATCCATCCAGTGCTGCCCAGTGCGCTGGCGTGTAGCCATGCTGGTCGCGGGCGCTCAGCACTTCTACGCCTAACTTTTCCACTAGACGCTCGATTTCTGAAACCTCACTGAGAAAAATAAAAAACGAATAAGTCATAGTTTGGTTTGGATTGGTTGGCTTAGCGAACATAGCGATGTTAGGTAGTTATGGGAAGATTTAAAATTCAAATTCCTACTACTTAGACAAGTCAACAATTACAATAAATATTCTCTATGGTGGCTATATGGCTCCGTTTGCAATAGCATCATCTTTTTGCGGTATTCAAATTTTCTGCGTTCTACTAGGATTAGGGCAGGAAACAATTTTAGGATCTATTGAAGTCTAGAGAAGTTACTCGAGCGTATCTGCTGTAAATGTTTTTCTGACTACTCAGGGTTACCTTACTATTACAACACGTAAGTTTTATAAGATGTTGCAGCATACTACTAACAGAGGCCTAAGCCCTCATATACGTATACATATAACACATCGGGCCAACTCTACTGCCATACGTGCCGTATGGTATAAGACCAAGTTCGGTCTAGCGAGCCATAAATTATTAGGGCTCATGATAGAAGAATCCGTGATGTCTATGGTCGCCGTCATCGAAATCGATGACGAGGCCCATATAGGTTCATAGGTAAAGTGTTCCCTTACCCCGACCGCACAGCTTCAAAGATCAGCTGATGTAGATCTGAGTGGTGGTACCCGGTGATGGCGCGAGGGGGAGCTGCGGGCGCGTCCGGCGAGATGGGCGAGCAGGGCGGTAGGGGCTCCTCAGCCGCCATGGAGCATGGGGGCGGCTGCGGCAGGGCCCATACCCCGCGGGCCGCCCCCGGACTTGGATACACCTGGATGTCGACATTTGTACCATATTAAACACCTAGGTATTCGATAGTAGATAACAACATTTTGGTGATAACAGTATGTTTGTGTGTACCTAGTACCTACTTGAAAATATGATTTTACCAATAAAATGAATATCTTACTATCTGTGCTGTGCCTGAGGTTTTGCGAGAGAGACGAATGTGAGGAGTAGGTACCTAATATTTTAAGATTGTATTAATTTATTTTTATTTCTTAACATTAAAATGTAGGTATTGTTTTTATAGGATTTTTTTGCTTGGAATTTTTATGAATTATTTAATATTATTTGCTTTTTTATTTTATTTATAATTTTGAATGATAATTTGTTCTAGGTAATGAATTGTAATTAACTAGTGTAATTGCTTCTAATGCTTCTTTAATAAGTAAACAAATAAACAAAACAACGTTGAAAGTTCATGTTATGGGCATTGCAAAAAAAAAAGCCTGTGACATAGAAGTTTAAAAAACAAAAGAGGACCTAATACCTATTATAGGTAAGTTATGTATCACGCACGACATCACGTCATTTCACTTGGTGACGATGATCTTCCGTGGTTAGTGGTAGTATAGGTACCTACCTAAGCAGAACAAACCTAGTTCGTTCCTAAACTGACCTCTTTCTTTAAGCTTACACGACTTTATACGAAACGAAAAACACACCTCCAAAGTGGGTCAGTGGTTAAGCTAAACACTCGCCCACCACACTCCACTCAATCAAAGTAGATTATGTACTTGTTTAGTTTTATTAGCTAGGTACCAACCTACCTTAACACATAAGTAGGTGTGTACTATTTATTCTAAAGTTACATTTAAATTAAGTGAGTAGGTAATCTGAAATTCTGAATAAATAAGTGAAACTACAAAACGAAACATAATGTTGATTTGTTAATGAAATCCTCGTTAAAATTATAAACAGGCTTTGTTGTAGGTATTAATCTATCATAGGGTTTCTCTCGTAAAAAAGCCCACGACTTAGTCAGCTGCAATTGCATGCATGTTATTTTCTTTGTTGCGGAAACGGCTGATTTACTTGGCTACCCAGCTATTTAGATTGAGATATTAGTATGTTAGTCTAGGGGTCTGAAAGCTTTAAACCTTGTTAGATTGTTAATAAAATTTATTATTGATATTGTAGCTAGCCCAAATTTTATAGGCAAAAATTACCTTGCTGTTCACGGCGAGGCCGATGCCTGCCGCCGACGGCGTTTCGTCAGCCAGGACCGTAGTAACCCCACACGAAACCACTGTAAACTAACCAGCACTAGGTAACTTCACTTTATTATCCTACAAATTAAAACTATTTTTCACATAAGGTTATTGCGTGACAGGCTGGAGTTAGCGACTATTGATTCACGCATGCGCACGAGAGGGAAACTTTCGCAGATTTTTTAAAAACTCACCGGTTAGTGGAATAGTCGTCTTTTCAGCTTTTTCTCCAGAATATTTTAAACTGTCTTCATGGTACCAATACCAACAACCGGACAATTTATTATAAGCTCCAACCTGTAGGTTTACGTACTTGCGGCTTATCTTGATACTTACACTACAGCTACCGTGCTTGAAAACCTGACAAAGTTACCTACTACCTTGTCAGGTTTTCAAGCACAGGTTTTGAACCTACCTACTGCAATGCAGTAGGTAGGTTTATTATGTAGTAACCATCTGATTTTATGGTGGTTTGTTAAACCACCTAAATAGTTAGGTACACTACTACTAGGTTCTAATTGATAGCCTAGTTAAAGGGCCTCACAGAACTACGCGCTAGATAGGATAAGTTAGCCCCACCTTGAACTGTTTGGTAGCATAACAACGGCAATATTAGCACATTATGTCCACCGTACCCATTGTTAATTATTTCATTGTAGGGGGCCAAGGAGGTCCAATACTACGATGGATCCGGCGGCATCGGCATACTTATATTAAATTAATGTTCCGAAATAATCAAGAACATAACAATAGCATGGGCTCTTAGCTAGAGCCATAGAACCATGAGCCAGAGCCAATGAAGTAATATAGGCAAACAAGTTCTTATTCTGTCGAGTTTAGGATGACGTCATCGTCATGTCGGCGTGGTTGCTTTCTTGCTTACGATAGTGGTCAATGAACTTTAAAATTGGGACCACTCATTTTTTTTATACACATAGACTGCATTTCATACAAATAAAAGTACTTAAATGCATACTATTTGTGATATACATGAAATTAAACACTTCCATAACCATACAGTACTTATGTAGTTACACAGTACTGGTGTAGGAATATACCTAAACGAATTAGGTGAATAATTAGTTTTAGTTCACTCTGATTTCTTATCAAAGTGTGATTGCTATGTAACCTTCATACAAGCATTCATTGATAATGATAACAGAACTAGAATCTCTAATATTTTGCAATGATATCACAATGACCTAATCTGGGTGATTAGTTTTATGTTATTCTTACTAAGTAATATGTAACTTAATTAGAGTAACATAAAATAACAACTACTACTCTAAAAATGTATCTACCTAATAATATTAAGTATTATATTATACTATTTTAAAAATAAAGAGGTACCTAACCAAAGAGATTCTAATAAGAATTACAATGTCATTAAATTCTTTAAATAAAAGGAGGAGAGATAGTGAGTGATTTGAATGTGATGTACCTAAGGAAGAATAATTAAACAAAACACAGTTTTAAAATTGTGAAAATGAACTTTTATTCAGCAAATTTTTATACTAAATGTATAAATATGATATATCTAGATTTCGTTTTCACTACCTAAATAGACATCATTGTTATAAAAAGTGTACAACTAAAACTAGTAGCTGAATAAACATCTCAATGTGGCTTATCAATTAGTAAGATCTTGTAAACGCACTTCCTTTCATATGGTTTATTATTACATACTTAAATAATAAATAAAAATGATGAAAGCGAAACAGCTTACAATGATGTTGAACGCCCAAACAACATTCATTTTCAATACAAATCTTAACTTCTAGTAAACTTGAAATATTTAACGAGCAAACTGAATAAATTATTATTCATAAACAAACTTAACAATGTCGATAGCTCAAAGTAATATAATTTATTTTCAACAATAGTCAAATGACCACTCACTTATAGTTAAAGTGTACACAGAATCAAGATAAAAACTATTGCAATACGCAGTGTCTGTTAATGCCAATTGGTAATAAAGAATTTTGCTTATTCTTACTGTATTGATATTGTATAGTCATATAATAAGTCTTTCATTTCAGCATTATCTCTTTTGAGTTTTAAAACTCACAGAGAGTGCCTGCCCATGCAGGACATACCCATTCAGTGCTTGTATTGCCATCGCCGCCTGATCATAATTCCTCATCGTCACAAACCCAAAGCCTTTGCTCTTATTTGTCTGGTGGTCCTTAATTATCTTTACAGATACAATAGCACCATAAGGACCAAACAGCTGCCAAAGTGTCAACTCCTCCACCTCCATAGCAATATTATAAATGTAAATGGACCATGTGCTCGGAGAATTGTGATCTCCTATTGCATTGAAGTGATTTATCCAATGGTATGGTTTTACAAGGGGTCCCTTCACAAAATTGTTATTATTATTTTTATATTTATGAGGATTACTTTTATTGGCAAACTTAACTGTTAATGGATGTATAAAACCAGGAGGGGTAGAGCCATTGATACTTTGGATGGCTCTTTCCGCTTCATACTGGTGCTCAAATAATACAAATGCTATGCCAGCCGCTATGCGGGAATTAACTATTTTACCAAATTGTGCGAATAGTCCATGTAGATCCTGCAAGGTCAGTTCATTAGGCAGGTTACATACGTATAGGTTCCAGTCCGCTTCTGGCTTCGTGGGAGGCTTCAGTTCGGGGTTCAGCAGGGCATGCGATACCTTCAACGTCTTGTTCTGCATTAGGAGCCCGTTGAAGGCTTTTCTTGCTTTGATTGCGTCTTCAGGACTTGAGTACTCGACGAACCCGTACCCCCGGTTGGATATCAGTTTACAACTTTCCAGTTTACCCATAGTCGAAAAAAGTGAAAACATCATATCCTGGGTCATAACTTCGGGAATGTAATTGACGATAAGTTTCGTGGGCGACTCATCAGGCCCACATTCAATAATTCCATGACAATTACCGTCTTGACACGATTCCGACATTTTTTAATTTGTTGTCGGTGAATGACATTTCACCGTAGACAATTATAGATTGCGTTTCATCCTGTCATCCGTTCAAAAATTTTAGATGAATCATAGACAACTAGATCGGTCGGATCACAACCGTCCTCGCAAGTTTGCTCTAGTTTTCTTCCACAACCGTACTTAGGCAGCGCCATCTCTTTTTGAGTAGCTTTATCAAACAGAGCGCGGCAGCCACGAAATTAAAAAATAGGGCCCACATCGAAGAAACTGTTTTAATAACCAGCAAAGGCGATTTGTTTTTTATTGGACAATTCATAGGCTAGATAATGCTCTACTTGTAACTGTGCAAATGCAGAGCTTGCGTTATGGGTAGGCAAGTCTATATGTAGGTCTAAGTACTATACTATAAATATATTTCCGTAAGCTTAAAGTCCAGAAACAGTAGTTGTTTATGTTTGTACAGTCCAGAGTGCATAAATGAGGGGGTTGGGTGGAAAAGTACATTTGTTCCGAGCCGGGAATCGAACCCGGAACCTCGTGCGTCGCAGGTGGACATTCGCGCAGCACAGGCGTTGCGAATTATTTCTGCGCCAGAAATAAAACAGCAAAGAAGGTATTTGATGCTCGTTATTTTGTAAAATTTATTTCAGATCGTAACGATTACATCACAGAATATATATGTTTTACATTTATTAACAATGAATGAAGCTAGCACAATAATTAGGATATAGGTACAGTACATTAAAATGCGACATTAACTAGGTTAGCATGGGGTACCCTCTGGTACTTACTGGAATTAAAATAATAATACATAGGTACCTATAGTTAGGTTAATCTGCACATATCATAGGTTTATATAACAGGGTAAATATTTATTACTTACTACAAGTTTAATTTGTACTAGAGTTTGTAAGAAAAGGTGTAAGTATAGTAGGTAGGACCAGAGATCAAGGTAGTATGTACCTTACCTACTCACTACATAATTAATGCTAGTAGCTATAGCTAGTATATAATATTTAAAAGTGTGTAAAGTATTTGTTTCCCTACTTACTGAATGAACAACATTAAACAAACTTCTCTATGATTGACTTAGCAATTTTTTCATTTTCTTTGTGATTGTGATAACTTACAAAGTTAAAAAATAACCTTTTCGTAGTTACATGCCATAGGTACAATTTCTTTTCTTTTCAAGTAACAATCTTCTACGTTTCCTGTTTCACTTTTTATATTAGAATGCCTATTATTTCAAAGTTACACACACAAGTTATACACATTACAAGTATTATTATATTACTCTTTATAAACAAGCATTCAAAAATAACGTTGTTAAATATACATGACATAACTCTGTATGTATGTATATATTATCGTATCTGTATATCTTTGACTGGGTTATTTAATATGTGGGCGTTTTGTGTGACTGTACTGTAGGTACAGTGCAGAGTCACAGTAGGTATGGTACATTAACTAGGTATGATACCTTGATTTCGAATCGTATTTTGCGCACACGTCATATAAAACATGATTTAGACAAATTAACACATCATCACAATTGCATAGATGTACATTTTGCGCGACTATAAGAAAAACTGAATTATAAAAATTATAAAATCAAATAACAAAAAAAACATTAAAAAGATTTTACAATGTAAAAAAATACAATTTAACTAAAACAAGATCAACAAATGCATATAATTTAAATATAAAGTCTACATCTGTAGTATAATTTTTCTAACATTGGTTTTGGTATAACTTAAATTCGTACTAGGTATCTAAGATAATTTCTACAACAATTTCAATACCTTTGTATTAGAATAAATAATCAGACTAATAATAAATAATTGTATCAACAGTTTAAAATTATCACTTTAAACTCACTTTTATCTGTATCTGTTACTTGTAACTAACCATTAGCACATAAATATCTTAAACTTAAGCTCAACTCTTACAGACAACTTTAAAAATAATCCATATATTTCGGAACGAATTAATCTAACTATGCAGGGTGTAAGCTAAATCAACTTTTTAAAAGCATTGTAAAGCTTTCACATACGCTGCTACATACAATTATTGTCATGGAGAATGCGAAATTCTTTGGTAGGTAATCAATACAGAATCATTCGTGAATCTAGATTGAATTCAGAAATAGGTTTTCAAGGCTCGTGTATGTACCGAATACGAATCCTGTGATGCCAAAGAGGATAATCAGCAAGTCCTTGTAAAGTTTCCAGTCGTATCTGCCCAGTTGGTCGGGCCAAAAGGTCAATATTTCTATCATCGGTGGGAATACAAGTGCCAGAGCGGAACTGCTGAACGCTCCAACGAGTGAAATAATTCCACTCAGGTTTGGAATCAGGGCCGCGGCGGAAACTGGAAAATAACAGACAATTACTCAGAGTCGATAAGAAATAATTACAGTTCCCTTAGAACGGGTGTTCGATATTATCAAATTTATCTATTCTCCTAGTGGAAAGTTTAATTGTTTGCACGCAAATATTTATGTCAGTTTGTATTTACTGCCTATCTTTCAAGTTTATGTCAATAGATCTTATAGGTACAGTTTTTGTTTATGTCAATAAAAAAAATTTCTTATTATACAAATACCTGATTTATTTATTATTATAAAGACTATAAAGATATGTATCCATACATACCCTTAGAAAAATGTAAGAATACATTTTTCAGTTTCGACTCCGGCCATCTATACAATAAATATTAATCATCCTATATTATTGAAATTCACGTGAATGCTGGTCAAATCAGTTTGGAATGTGCTCATTTGCTGTTATTTATTCTAGATAACCTCACCAACCCAGCCGCCAGACGGTCGAGTTTTAGGACGTCTTTTATCAGTTGTTTTGTTTTGAACCTATCTTTATTAAAAAAACTAAGGGAAACATCGTAAGGTGACCCGCGACTTAATCAGCTCGACTCCATTCCACACGTTAATTAGCAGTGCTTATGACTTTCATGTTTGCATTTAGGTCATGTTAATTAGGCTTGACTTTTTTGCGATTAAGTCGCAACTTTTGTCGGATTTGCGATTTTTCTTCAGTGGCGTTAACGCTGAGATATGTACATAGACGAGAAAGGAAGGCTGCGTTGCGGCAGATTTAGCTTTAGGTTTAGGTTTACTATAATAGTGTCGGACTAGGCAAAGTTTCTGTAACGCTTTTCAAAAGGTTGATTCTTGAAGGCACCAGCAGGCGGCTCGATAAATCCGGAATAATTTGAAATATATATATGTATTGTGATTTCCTTGTAATTTAAGATAGATTTTAGGATAGCTCTTAAATTGGATGTTATCTGATTAAATAAATGAATATAATAAAAAAAAAATATTTAACAACCTAACAAGGCTTACCTTGTTAGGTTGTTAAATATTTTTTTTGAAGAAACCCTTAGGTTTCTTTACCTTAAAAAGATTGAAGTGACCAAAAAATCTAAGTAATCACTTTATTTCCTAGTTTTACTTATGTCATTTGAATTTTGTGACGTGTTCAAAAGTCCTCTAAGGTTTAAATGAAACAAAGCGCTTTTATATTTAATTTAATTTAGATTAGTTAACGAAGTGCATGTTAGGAAAAAGGAAACTAGATAAAGTCAGAAAAGAAGATGTTACAGTAAAAATAAGGAAACTGAAATGGAGTTGGACTGGACATACAGCACGAGGAAGAGACAAATGGAGCAAAACGCTGATGGATAGGTTTCCAAGATACAAGAAGCGAAATAGAGGGAGACAGTTCAAAAGATGGGAGGACGAGCTAAGAGACGTAGCAGGGAAAACGTGGATAAGGTTGACGAGAGATAGGTTAAAGTGGAAGGGGTTGGAGGAGGCCTGTGCCAAACAGAAAATATAGATGTAGTTTAAGCATTAGTATTTAAGTAAAACCATATATGTACATATTTTCTGAATAAAACGTTTAAATGAATGAAATGAGTTAACGAAGTGTGTGCACTTACATGTAATCAATATGAGCACTAGTCGAGTGACTGCCTCGCCGTGTTTCAAAGCATCTTCGGACTTCAGCTTGGCTTTCACGGCGGGCCAAACTATGCTCATCGGCACGTAGAATTGCAGGCCATACGACAGGAATATGGCGCCCGCCATTACAGCACGGGCGCTTTGTGCCAATCTGAAAGTAAGGAACATTTAAATTAGTTTTAGCTGGAGTTATTGGTGTCAATCTAAATAAATTAGTTGAGCTTTGGCGACATCTGAAGTGACACACTAAAATGATGCCATCCTTTTTAATTCGATCGTTATAAAAGGGATGGCAACCTTTTTAGTGTCATTTTTACTGGTTCACTGATGGACGTAGGGCTCCTCCTGATAAGCGCCTATACCATTATTATTATGAGGGTAATGACGATAATTCCCACACTGGTTTTGCGGGTTGGGGATTGCAGTTCGGTGGTAGATTTGTTCTGTAAATCGAGTCAATGTGTCGCTTTCAATGTGCTTTGGCCCACTCTCAGCATAAAGAGGTACTCACAAAGAGTTCGGTAAGTTGAGTGTGATGCTGCCCAGTACCGCATCCCCATACTTCAGGTATCCGAAGAAGCCGATAGCAGTGTACAGACTTGCAACTATAACCATGCCCGTGTTTAGCACTCCCGTACAGCCCCCGAAGGCTTCTGGCGTCTTCATGTTGTTTTCTAGCGGCAGTATCTGTAGGTTGAACATTACGATCATTAGTTAGAAACCTTATAAATTATAATACAGCATCGTTTCCTCGGTAGGCTAGACTAGGCTATATAGAATAATTCCAAGGTTATTCCATATGTGGCTGTATGTACCTCTGTTTTCCTATGTTCGTCGATTTCTTCGTCAACTATGGACCGATTTTGAAAATTCTTTTATTATTCTATAGAAAATGATCTCGAGATGGTTCTAATTTATATCGGGGCAAACAGTGTCAAATAATAAAATAAGATTATTAACAATGGCTTCGCACGGGTGTACCTTAATTTCTTAAATCTATAAATATAGGCTATGGTTACTCAGGGATAATGACATGTATCATTCTAATGATGATTGGTGTTTTGAAATCGGTCCAGTATTATGAGTTTATTCGTTACAAACATACAAATATTTCCTCTTTATAATATTAGTGTAGATAGTATGAAATTTTTTACTATTGAGCGCTAAAGCCTATTATTTTATCATTGTATTAGTAGGTAACGTAAAGCCAGGGATATACGCTAGTTAGATGATAAAGGCCAAACTAGTTATTTATTAGCAGCAGTGAACGCTAAAACTAACCCGGTTTTATATTTTAGGCCAAGGTGAAATGCACTGCGAATAGCGATTAAATATAACCCACAAAATACCATTTCTATTGAGTTATCTCCCGATCACATTAACCTTGTTTTTAGATACCTTACCTACTTGTTTGTTTATAAGCGGCGACAGATAGATTAAGTTATCATTTATTTTAATAAACAGTAATAGTTAAGGGCTATCTTGCGTTAGGTAACTCGTAACCTAATTGCTTAGAGATGAAAATCTACACAAACATTCATAGCATAGCAAATATACAACAACAAGTAGGTACCCATAGCGTTTACTATCGATCGATTGCATCATAGCCACCCCATACAATATAACTGTAAGCACCATCTCCATACCATAACGACCCTCCCACTTGCAATTATACCCGGGGATGACGCAGATCGCCGCATTACATTGGCACAGTTTGGCTTCAGAGGACAAAATGATACCATAATAAGTCAGCCCGTGTTCCGGAATTGTTTGGTCAGATTTGTTCAGAAGAACATTATTTAACAGAGCTTTCCAGGCGAAATGAAAGGAACACATTTCAATGTTTCGAGTCTTCGTCATTGTTATGGAGCTGTAGGAGAAATAAATATAGGTATGCTAACTGGGCTTCGTATGGAAACGTTTCAAGGTTTTTTCTATCCATGGTTCCCATGCGATAGAAATAACCTTGAACCTTGTTGGGGAAGATCCTGTTTGATTCCAGGCTTATAGCTACATTACTCAAATTTAGTACGATCTGTTCAGTAGTTTTGGCGTGAAGAAGTAACAAACATCCATTCATTTCATCCATCTAAACTTTCCTATTTATAATATTTGTCCTTTCGAATTCCATCTGCAGCTATGGAATTGCGCAAAAACCAGCCATCCTATATTGAAAGAAAGCCCTTTGTAATTTGCATTTAGTATAATTAATATAAGTAGAGCAAGAAAAAGAGCCCCATTGTTTTTTTAGTGAAGATACCTGTCGTGTATATGTTATAATTTGAAAAACAGCGCCGAACATACTATTTAAGTTTGTCGGCATTATGCTGAGCTTACTCCCATTGCCTGAGAATGTACTTAGTTATTTATTCATTTATATTTATTATTTGATGTACCTACTTATTGATATGTAAGCTCCTTTATAAGTTACGTTTGAGTATACTGTGTAACCTATAGGAAGTTATAAGTTCAGGCAATAAATTGTTATAATTTATTTTATTCAATTGTATGGGCGAAGGAAGGCCAAAAGGGGCTTTTAAGACCATTGAAATAGATTTCAAATGTCAATTATAGCATACGTGCTTTTTAGCGTAATCGCACAACAGATTATGTACCTACTTATATACAATAATATTGATTGCTATTGTTATTAAATGTTGCATGTTTGAGGCATGATGTTATGGTCTTACGTAATCTATAGGTAAACATACCAATAACCAAAGGTTGTCTTTCAGTAAACATTATGAATTTATGAGTCATCGAAACCACTAAACATTTCCATGATAGGTACATGTCTCCTTAGTCGTTATTTATTTTTTCAAATCGCTCTTTATTTTTGTATACGTAATGTTGAGAAAAGATTTGCTTTTTAGTAAAATAAATGATTTATTATTTTTATTAAGTCGCTTATCGAGCAAACCTACACGGTGAAAGAGCTTTTTTGTACCTGAATATAATAATTTTTGCAGCATGCTATTTATGGTCCGCTATGCACGAGTCCCGCTTTGCTCGGGTTCTAAAATACCTAAATAAAAGTGCCGCTATGCTCGGAATCAGATTTTCGGACTGTAGAAAAGAAAAGCTTATGTTAAAATATCACATTTAAAATGTACTATACACATTATGTTGCTGCTTCTTGATCAGTAATAATGATAGTACACTGTAAGTTAAATTACAGCAGTTGTTTAATTTGCTTTGCTTATTTTTTGTTACAGCTTTAATGTAAAAAAGAAATAAACTTGAACTACAGAAAAAATACAAGTATTTACACGGACGACAGCCAGATACAACTCCATACAGAAGCCTATACCAAAAAAAACATCGCTCTTGGTGATGTTTTGATGAACATCTCATCTTCTTTTTCGATCCAAAAATAATAAATAAAAAACAAAAAAACTATTACTAACAATAATTATGTTCTTACAAGTGTGATATTTTTTGTTGATTTGTAATTTGTATTCTATTTTATTTTATACTAGCTGCAGTTTCATGATGATCGGTTAAGTAGTTTTTACGTGAAAGCGTAATTAACAAACTTACTTTCACATTTATAATATTATTAATATTGTACAATTGTTGATTTTATGCGTGTTTTGTTTTAGAGCAAGCTTTTTTTGTCAATGATATTTTGACACTTATCATTTGATCTCTTAATTAATAATTATTTTGTTGGCAAATTTTAATCACATTATTTTGAGTTGAATTATGTTTCATAACGTTTAATTGTTGATTTGACATTTTTAATCGAAATGATTACACGCAATTCTTAAATTTGAATTGAACTGAATTTTATAAAATGAGATTTTTATTTACCAAAATCTTTTCCCTCAAATTATGAATGCCCGGGCTGCTTTAAGCTTTTTAAGGGCTATGTCCAGCAGTGGACTATTATAGTCTGATGATGATGATGAGCAGAGATCGGAATAGGTAAAATGATTTTATGTACTTGCATCAAAGTTTCATAACATGGATATGGCTTTTTTTCGGAAAGTTCCGATACTAACCGGATTGAATTAAATATTATACTTCATTAAAGTTGTAATTTAGTAACAACTACATTTAACATTTAAAGGAAGCGATTGTGAAACGTTTATAACTAAATAATATTTTTTGACCTGTTGAATAAGCTAGCTTTAAGAGTATTCTTATGAACCATTTTTATAACGAACTGTACCTTCCATTGTTTAAGGTAGAACTGAGAAATTCATAGCGGCACTTTTTGTTAGGTATTTTAGAATTCGAGCAAAGCGGGACTCGTGCATAGCGGAACTAACCCGTATATTTTTTATTTGTAAGTGAATCTAATCTAATGATGTTGCTAGCTTCTTGGGACGCTTCCGAGTGGTATCGATATGGATCAGTTGAGCCACATGTAGATTGTTTGCAACAGTCTGTAGTTAGCTCAAATGTTTCAATTGTAAATACTACCTTGATCTAATTTGTTTATATTATTTGATTATTTCGAAGAACTTTCTATGTAAAAAAAGATATCTAATGATTGCCTGTGCAAGACATCCAACATAAAAGTTCAATACCCCTTCAACCTGTTTTACTTTATACCCAGGAGTTTAAAAACAAGTTGTATGAATATTATTCTTCTAAATAAGTGAATTGTAGTTGCCTCCTTTGCCGCGGGTACTAATTAATAATTCGGTTTCCCACACTCCAGATAAACACAGATAGCAGAAGTATGTCGTCTATTTTATCATAAAATACGAATCTTCATTAACTTTTTCGGGCTTTCGGTAGAACCTGCTAATGTTTTGCGTACATACTGTGATTGTGTAATGGTTAAGGTATTTCTTAACAGAGAATGAGAACTAAATGAAGCGTACTCAAAAATTGTTGTGCCTAAGATACCTTCTTCACCAAAGAACAATTACCTGTATGCATAAAATCACAATAAATGATATGAATGAAGAAATGTCTATCTAATAACTTATTTATGTATACAAAAATCCGGTCATAAGAAAAGATAGAATTCCGCGATGGTCAAATAAAAATTTTCATTTGACCCTCGCGATATTGAAAATTTCTACACTCACCACTCCAATCCCTTCAAAAGCATAGATAGCGGTCCCGAAATACAGCGGTAGTTGATGCCAATTAGCAAAAGGCTTAACTGTTTCCGTCTTCGGCAAGTCTTGCAATATGTAGTAGAACGTAATAACCAGACCCCATGCTGTCATTATCGAAGCAAGCAGGGACACCGGAGTGAGATACTTCAGGTTCTTGACCATAGCAAGTGCCAGTATGAAAGGGAACAGCAGTACTAAGTAGAAATGGACACTTAGATCTATTCTGAATATAGCCATTGTGTCTTTTAGGTTAGTAGCAACAAATAGGAAGTACACACAGCAAAATCCCAGTTGTGTTATGACCAGAAATGCATTCACAAGATTTCTGAAACAAAGTCATATTGTTAATCTATTAACTAAATTTCGACATAAGCATGCAAGTTTAATTATGCATACAAGATCTTATGGTAGGTTAATTAAATGTTTTATTTGTCAAGTTAAAATCTTATGAATCAAATAAGCATTAAGCAGTATCTAGCTAGATTAATAAGTTTATTTCATTACAAAACCTATCTACTATTTACTTCCTACTGGAAATATTGTCATTGTTAATAGGAAAGTTTTGATTCACTTGAGGTAATAATGATAAGTTGTATTGTAGGTAAACAAACAAAACATAACAAAAGTCGTAAATTTCCTTCGTTTGTAGTGACAATTAACTTACATAAGAGTATGCAAGTTAATGATGCCGTATAATACTGAATACTTAAGTAATATTTATTATATTATCGCACCCCCAGAAGAAGACAGCGCAAGTCGAAATAGCACTTTTTTCGGTATCAACGAAACAGGCATTTGTGCGAATTACGATTTGACTGTCTTGTCACATGCAATTGTAATATTAAAAAATTTCGATGCGATATTTCGACATATTTGTTAGGAGCTGTAAATAAAAAAAACGTTTATTTCTTAAAGATGGGTACTTGACTAATGTTGCAGGGTACATGGTGTAACATTAAAATGTTACACCATGCTGTGTAAACACAGCGTACGTTTGTGCAGGCAGTATTGGGAAGAAGGTGCTCGCAATAAGCAACGAGACAGATTTAGCACATGGCACAATGTATCATGCTCGCTGTGAATGGTACATTACACCACGTAACACAGGTCAGTACCTGGTTTACTATATTTAGTAGTTAGCCCGTAGTCTATTTAACTTTTAAACTACAATAAATAGTGAAATTTAAAAAAAATATATTAATTAATAAAATGCACTTTATGAAAAAGGCTGTTAGATGTATTTAATAACTTTTAAACACAATAATGCATATTATAATAATTATTATAAAGACTCATCAAAATAGTTTGATAAAATCATCAGTTTCGTTTAAGTGCTTTCTTTTTTAAACTTTCCACTCCCAAGTTAGATTTTAATGATCAGAAAAGTCTGCTTTAGAAAGTCTAAATCAGTACCTATTTAATATTCTATCACTATCTAATTATATTTTCACTATTTATTCAATACGAATTAATAATAATAATTTTTTTGTATAATTAAATAAATTGTGATATTTATTTGTTGTAACTCATATACTGAGCTTACCTCATTTTCTTAGAGTATGGCCTCAAGGAAACAGGCCCCGAAGCAAAAGAATCTTCAATTACTTCAGAAAAGTTTAAGGATGGTTTCTGGCTCCTTATGCATAACTCATGAGAGCATCGAACTAATATATGCATACAGTGTGTGCATATTACTCCCATAAACAATGTGCCAAATACACCTTTAAACAAATAAAATATATGGGTTAAATGTCTGTATGTTTTATCCAGATACCAAATGAATATTTTTATTAATAATATTATTTTTTTACAAAGGTTTTAATCTCGCTTTTAAAACAGTGAAGGGATAAATAGAGATAGTAGGTAGTAATTTCTAAAAAGACTTTAAGTAATTATTGAATAAACAACTAAGAATTTTGTTCTAAAACAAGTAAGTATTGGATACATCTTACCAAAATATAGACCAGCGTTTTTGAAGGCATCTGGCATGGCTAGTATACCAGTGCCAACGTTTCCTTTGAGGAGATGGATCATAGTATCGAAGTTTGAAGTGGGATGTTCCAAACATCTTTCAGAGGCCGGGTTGTACACACTTTTGGATTTTTCGGATGGCACAGTTTGATCAATCTCCAATTCAACGTGTGGTTCACTAGTTTCAGAAATAGCAATAGGTCCTGTAAGAAGCGGTTGCTTTTCATCGCTCATTTTATTTCAGAAGTCGCAACTATCGATCGATTTTGTAGACTTGCACAAGCAAGCGTTGTTATTGTATTCTCTTTGATGCAAGCACAATAAAACATAAGATACGTCACTGCAACACCAGAGATGAGAGCAATATGAAAGCGCGCTCCGCGTCAAGAGAGATTGGAATTTGGGGCAGCAATGCCAGCCAGAGGAAAACACCAATCAATAAACATATATTTAAACGATCGAACTTGAATTTTTCATATCGAATTGACTGACGGACGGGGGACGGTGACGGTCGACTGGACTGACACATCCACAACACAACAGATAACTCTGACACTGAAACAGAAACCAACAGAAACTGGAAGGAAATAAATCTGAATCTGAAAATTAATAGGAATACATGGAATACATTGCTCTCTCAAAAATCAAAAATCTCCCATCTCGCTCGTTAGTTGGCCATTGTGGATTGGAAAACCAGCTGATTGATTTAGCTGTGCCTGTGGGCTGTGGCTGGTATTAAAAAAAATGAGTATGGTATGCTAGATGCTATGACATGTGACAACAAAATTACATTGGCAGACCTGACAGTTTTAACAAGACAAGCAAAGTAGCCAAAGCAAAATGAAAACATGATGGTGCGAAGTTGTTTCATCTCCTGTACCTTGAATTTTATCGAAAAAAAATTACAGTGAGGTGAGGTGATATGGGCAACGCAGGAAGTAATCAACCCAAAGAATGGCATCAGGACGTAACAGCAAATCTATCAGAAGCGGGCCCATCTTCGCCCATGAAAGAGGGAGAAGCATTTATATTCGACAAAAAAGTTGACGATGACCGCATTGGTCGAGATGACGAAAATAACATTGAAGACGGAGCCCCGTACTACACCAAACCAGTACCTGAGAGCGAAGTTGAGTACACAGGTCCTCGACCCAGATCAAATACTTTGACTGAGGCCAATAGTAACTTTGTTGATGAGTTGAAAGTTCTACCAACTGTGTTTAAATGGGAAGGTGGAGGAAAGCAGGTTAGATTACTATGAAACCATTAAAACTCAACTACATGGTACATATTGTAAGGATATTTATTTATCCAATATTTGCAGGTTTTCATAAGCGGAACATTTACTGATTGGAAAACTATTCCAATGGTTAAATCTCATGGAGATTTTGTGACTATAATAGACTTACCGGAAGGGGAGCACCAGTACAAATATTTTGTAGACGGAGAATGGAGGCATGACCCTACGGTTGTGAGTTATACAATAATGTTTCTCTTACTTACAAAGGAGCATTTCAGGACAAATGTTTGTACAATCTGTAGAAATTTGTCCTGGTTTGTTTCCCATGTATAATAAAAAATATCTATGTATTTAAGTAATGTATCATGTTTATCAGTCATTCATCTCTTATGTATTTTAAACTTATGTGATTAGAAAACATAATTACAAGTACTAAACATGCAATAAATAATTAAATACCTGTTAAAATAGTAGTAATTATCAACACAAGCTTTGGTTTAGCTAGGGGCTAGATGATGCTGTGTGGATGGATTGTCTAGCATTATATTATTATTATATATTATTTAGACACTCTTTAACTCACTCAATGTCCTTGAGTAGTTCTATTTATATTTGGTTTACTACTAGATTTAATTATTTGAAAAATATATGATTTTTTCTTATAATAATGATAATTTCATACTTACAGAAATTAATAGACAATGGTATGGGCTCCAAGAACAATCTAGTCTCTGTTAAAATGTCAGACTTTGAGGTATTCCAAGCACTAGCAAAGGACAGTGAAGGAATCCATAGTGGTGCACAAACAGAGTATTCACAGGTAGTTTAGATTTAAGCTATTTAGTAAATAGACATGCTGGATGTGAGCATATTTACAGTAGACACAAACAGCAAGCAATAATGATTCTATGTTGATTGTCCAGCATTATTTATTTAATTTTGTTTATTTCTAAAGGTAATCAGTTAAATCAGAGAAATCTGTTTGTAACTAAATCAAGTATAATACCAAATTTATATATTATTTTCCCTCCAAAACAGAATTAAGAAATTGAATGGTTTACAGGAAATACCACAGTCAAAGCCTTGGGAAAAAGTATCAGGTCCTCCAATATTGCCCCCGCATCTGCTTCAAGTTATTCTGAACAAGGACACACCTCTCTCAGTAAGTATTTAACATGCTCTGGTTAGGTAATAATTATGACATCAAAGCAATGAGGTCTAAAAAAAGTTATTATTCGAGTTTTGTTTCTCATAAGTATTGAGACATCATGAAGATAATCAATTTTTGTATAACCCATACAAAAATGGTCTCATTTCTATCAAGAGGACTCGGGGCTCTGAAAGTAGCATAGTATAGTTTTGAACTTGATTTTTTTTCTGTTTTCAGTGTGAACCTACATTATTACCTGAACCTAACCATGTGATGTTGAATCACCTATATGCCTTATCCATAAAAGACGGCGTTATGGTCCTTTCAGCCACACACCGATTCAGAAAGAAGTATGTCACTACTCTTCTTTACAAGCCTATATAATTTAAATTACAAAATAATTAATTGTCACTTATTAGATAAATGTCTAACATTAAAGGTGATTTGTAAGCATCTCTTGCTCTCATTTAGTTAGAGTAGTAAAATTAGTTATTGCAAGGCATCATTGACACGGCAAACTTAACACAAAGGTAAACCAAACCTAATTTCTTTATTATGATGCTAAGTATTGTTATATTAGTGCCCTTAAGTGACCATAATGTTCAAATAATAATCTTAAGGCTTGCCTGTTATGGAAATTAATGAGTGTGTCTCAGAGAGGCCTAGGCATTTTCAAGTAATAATTTTGTTGTAGTAGCTTACAAGACTGGTTCTATCATCTGAAACCAAAGCAATAATTGATAGGTAGATAAAATACGTCAGGCTTCAATTAATCATGTTAACAGGATGGGGCATTCTTCATTGTAGAACCATGGACATTTTGGGGAAAGCCAGCCATGTCCAGAATGGGCAAGCAGCCTGAATTTGAACAGAAAAATTACTGATACACTTGTTACTCATAAAAATAATTAGGCCTACCATCATTTTAAACAATAGGATGTACTCACTCAATTCTACTTCTAACCAGAAATGACTGAAGACACATCCAAATTGAGAAAATCTTAAATCTGCCTTTTTGGTTCCTACGAAATTTTTGCCTCATTCTGTATAGCTTTCTGTTGAAGCTTAAGCTGGGGTTAGTGCATGCAATGACAGTCATTTTAGTGGCTTAAGTTTGAACGAAACGCGTGATAATCTTATGAGAACATGCTTTGAAAATCCAAGCAACCATTTTTAAAGCAATGCTAGCATATTAAATTAACATTGTCCATTTACAAGTGCCCTTATTGTTAAATAAGCTTTATTGTTAAATCAATTAGATTCATTATCATAGAATAAGTTTAGGTGATTAACCTTAAGGTGTGGTGTGGTGACGTGTGGATCACATATTAGAAAAAAGTTCTATACCTATCTATTTATTATAGTAGCCTGTTTAA
The DNA here is from genome assembly GCA_943735965.1 of Eupithecia abbreviata. Lineage (NCBI taxonomy): Eukaryota > Metazoa > Arthropoda > Insecta > Lepidoptera > Geometridae > Eupithecia > Eupithecia abbreviata. Next base: position 5,925,735 of record OX030982.1, on the reverse strand, counting down.
AATGTTTTTCTGCAAATCAGTATTAATCTAAATTCTATTTTGTACTTAACTGCTAAAACGAAAATAAGCACAAGTTAAAACCAATTAATCATGGAATATTATACAATTATAGTACATAGGTAAACCTGAAATAAATAATGCCGTATAAACAAAAACGGAATAATGGTATCAATGCCATTTCGCTTAATTTATTTGTAAAGTTTTTTAGATAGAAAGATTTTATTAAATGTAAAGATTATCGGGTATTTATTGCGCAGGTAACTTATGTTTTTTTACTTACGTATAAATACGTATGCAGCGGTCATGGTCACGGGTTGACTACCACACTTACGACTTTAAAAAAAAATTTAAATAAATACCCGATAATAATCTTTACTACGTTAAATTGAGAAAGTTTAAGACATTATATATATTAACTGTGATTATATCTTTAATAGCTCGTTTGTTAACATTGGAATGTAAATAAATTAATACAGCTTGTATGGTATATTTTTTATTTATTGTATGAAATATAATTTCAATCTATTGTGAGTCAATACTTACAAATCTATCCGCAATTATTATTTCGAAATGCAACCTTTCCCTACCTACTTATCAAGACAGGTTAAAGAACTAGATACCTACCTAACTAGGTGTTTTTTGCTAACACCTGGGGACCAAGCTAATATCATTAAATTTTGAAATTGTTACAAAGAGAAACATATTTTCCCCCAAGTTTGGTCCACCTTTATATTCGTTATCATTGCAAATCCTAGGAGCTAAATTTGGCTATGTTGATTTGAGATAGGTACTACCCCTACATATTAATTGAGTGATTTTTTAAAGTAACTAATTTCAAATTATTTTGTTTTAAAACATTTAAACATTTAATATGTACACTACATTACAAAATCGTAAACCTACAATTCGAGTAAAAAGAGTAAGTAGTCCCTAGTCTTTACATTTTAGTTAAAAGAGTAATAATATTTACATTCTAGGCGCAATACTTTAAGGTGAGACAAAAATTGAGATTCCAAGAAAGAAAAATACTGAGTAGATACCTCAAATTAATCCTAAGTATCGGAATTATATCACACTTTCACGGCACAGTGCAATAACAGTGCCATATTTTTTAAGAATAATCTTATACCTTGTCTATGCTAATGTCTAGAATAGTTCCAACTTAATAGAATTATGTTTTGAACATAAATGTAGGTAACTATCTGAATAATAACTCATTTGGCATTTTAAATTGTGAATCACATAGAAATGTTTGACTGGTGATAAATAATAAATTATTTGTTTGTACTGATTTCCAACAGCCTTATCTTATCATCAGATTCCGCTTCCGAACTCACATTGCTAACTGGATTCTTAAAATACATAGCGACAGCTATACTGACTAGACATATAGATATTATTGTATGCACAGTTATCACAATATGAAACAGTATGTAGCAAACAACGGCAGTTATAACTAGTTCAAGAGCACTAGCGTATGTTTTTAAAATTGAATTCAAATTCTTTAAAAAGAAACTTGTGACAATGCCTACTATAGCGCTATTAATTGTTATCAAAATAACGAAAACATCGGCCAAACACGATAGATCGTCGAACATCGACGAGATTTCTCCCTTATACCCCAGCATTATTAAGTTGCATAACACAGAGTCTAGGTACATGAAAACATTTTGCAAGAATATGTCAACATTTGAGCCTTTTGTTTTAAGTAGGTACTCATTGTAGGTGCCGGCTAAGCACGAGCAGAAGTTTTGAAAATTTATGGATAGGAAGTAAATGTTGAATACTTGGGACCAGAGGTCGGTGTCGCCTGTTGTCTTGGTGGTTGCAGCATCGAAGTTCTTTATCATACATCCTACTGTCAGTATGCCGAGAGAAACCCACTGGATCGGCGTAAGGTTCTTTTTGAACAAGAACTGAAAACAAAAAGCAATAAAATTCTTTAAATTTCGAAGCACAGAGAATTCATGCCTCTTGCCTGAGGTATACACTCGTATGATACTCGTTATTAGTAGAATATCACCACATAACAACCAGAGTTAAACGCCCACTTTACCTAAAATCGACGTCATAACAATCGTTTTATTGCCAATCACTGCATTCGTCTTACGTTCTTGCGGTCTTATCGATTAAGTGTATGCAACTAGTGTAGGAATAACAAGATTTTCAAAGTAAAGAAATAGCGGGCGTGTCGAACAAAAAAGTCGCCACACATTGCTTTTACATAAATTCGTATGATACAACCCGCACGCTTTTGCATCCGGCGGCCCGGCCACGATTTCTGCGTGTGGTGGCTTTAATGAGCATTTTTCAGTTGCCGGCGCGATGGCGACGGTCGCGGCGTCGTCGTCGCAAATAGGTAGCAAAAATTTGTGAAATACTTATGCAGGTATATGGTATGTTTTTTCAGTCTATCTCTCTCTGGCTGCAGGGCCGGTGACGTGCCGGTAAGCTAGAAATACTCATTGTCTCGAAAAAACCGTCTTACAACTAACCATCTATCAATCATTGTTAAGCTTCTTGCAAAAACAGATTCTTCGAATACATAGACGGCCAAAGATGTATCATTGTTATTGACTGAAGTGACCTTCTAAACTACATATTGGTACTAGTTGTATTTAATTTTAAAAGAAGGCATGTCTGTCTGCTTCTATAAAACAATCCCTTATGGTTTTTCTTATATGAAAAATAATGTGTGTTATATAATAAAAATGTTATGTAGAACTTAACGACATCAAGTGTAACATGTGTACCTACGGTGGAACTGAATAAGTAAACAAATAAACAGTTATTGCCTGCGGCTGCGCACGAGTTAAACGTAAACGTTTTAAGTTTATTTCCATACCTACCATGGGAACAGATTTATGGGATAAGTAAGGCAATACAAAATAAAAAGGATGGATGTATGTTTTGTCACTTCACGTCAATACTTGAAAGGATCAAGCTGCATTGCTGCGAATGCAATGCATAGATGTAGTTCTTTATTCAGTTCTATTTTTTATCCCGGTAAAACACAAGCGACCAAAACTTAGCTTAAGCTTGCGGCTTCCCGCAAGCTCAAGCTAGTTTTGGTTTTTATGTGTAACTAGCTGCACCCCGCGGCTTAGTCCGCATGGAAATCTGTGTACCAAATGGTTTATAAACCTTTCTCTTGAATTAAAATCCGTTCTCACTATCTATTAAAAGAAACCGCATCACTATCACACATCACTATCTATTAAAAAAAATCCGTTGAGTAGTTTTAAAGATCTAAGCATACATAGGGACAGACACAGCGGGAAGCGACTTTGTTTTATACTACGTATTAGTGATACAAACCTGAAACAATAGAGCCGTCAAAACCACGCGGAACTGCAGCAGTATGTAATACGAGGTGGGGTCATAATGCGAGAGATTTATGAATGCCAAGTTATTGTAGAAACAGTACAGCAGAGATGGTATAAAGTAGTAGTATAATAGCCTCCGGTTTATTACTAACGCTTTGAAGAGGTGCGGTTTGTTCCTGTAACAGATTATACAACATTTGATTAAAAAAGATTACTTTGGTTAATAGGGATATTGTGAAACACAATATTAATAAGGTCTATATAACATGTTAAGGAACACATCTAAATCCAGCAAAGGCAAAAAAACTGTATTTATGTTTTGATATACCATTAAAATATATCTGATAATGCTGTTTTATAACCAAGTACTGAATAATGTGTGAGCCCACCCTTTATAACAAATGGTAGGTACATACCTATTTTGGTCTCATGATTAGGATATAAAATACAATAATGATTAACTATAATTCAATGTCCATACTTATTATATATTATGAAGAAATATTAATATATATTTAACTTCTAAAATATTCCTGTTATCAGCAGGAAAAACTAAATAGATAGGATATTTTCTTGCAACTGATAAAAATTATGGTTATCCACACAGGTTTTGAAATTTTTTGCATAGGAATCGAATGAGAGAAATTAAAACAGTGTACCAGATACCAACTATTTACAATAATAACTTTATTCCAGGCAACAAAGAAACTGTACAAAAAGTAACTTAAGCCCATAAAATAAATACCTTAATTAGAGATCATAGATAAACATTTAAAATAAACAGAGTGTATTGATGAAGCATGCATTCTCCATTTGTGTGTGAAAATTGATTTCATAATAGACCATGACCAATAGGCACTCTAATAGACTTACTTACTTGCCCTTCAGCCTGTAAATAGCGAAACAAATTGATGGTCATATCTACAACACAAACTAAATTGCACAATTTGTAACTTGTATTAAAGTATAGAGCTTGGTACTCACGGTGTTCTTCTTATTGTGTACAAAGTGGATGATATAACAAGCTTAAGGAGCTCTGATAGGAATACTACCAGCGTGGTGTTGTAATCATAGCCACCACTCTCAGTTTTTGATGCTGTCACAAACACACCTGGAAAATGTATAAAGATAAGGTGCTAGTACTTAACAATTACCTACTTAAATCATCTTAAAAACTTCATGCACAGGTGAATAATAGGCAGGCAGTACCTTACACTCATTAATACTTACCAATAGGTTGAGTGAGCTGAGTGGCTAAGATAAGCTAAGTAATGGCTATGAAAGGGAATTTATATACCTACATATAAAATATTAAAGCAACATATACATATTATTTTTATTTATTTTTGGGCATGGGGAACTTACCTTGGAATACAAATAAAATTATATACAGTGCAAATACAATGAATGCTTCTTTGTCAGGGAAGAAATTTAGCAACATTTTTGATCACTTCGTTTTTCTTTAATTCATTACTATGTACCTATGTACCGGTTTCGGTTTATTATTGATTTAACTTTTATATTTTGACGTTATGTATCGTTCGTCCTTCGTTATTCTTCATTTAATCAGCTTTGGTGTGAAGTTTCTATTCTGTAATTACCACATTACTATAAATCGAAAAATCTCAATACAAACTGAATGAGAATAAATGCGAAAAAACAATCAACCTATCCAACTACTATATCTAACTAAACTAAAAAAATAAATAACTGCTGCACCAACCAACCCAATCAAAGAAATACAAATTACAATCATTCATTCATAAAAATACTACAAATGTCAAAAATGACGTTTGGTTGGCCTACCAACCAACCCCATTCATTCCCCATTGATTGAAAGAGTTAATGGTTTTACACTGCAAGCAAGCTGCAAGTGCGCAAGTTCATTAGCTAGGTGGTCCTGAGTTTAAAGTGGGGCGACGCTATAATTCGCATCCACTTCGCAGAAACTTCTACCGTCACCGTCAAGTGTCAGTTATCATCACACTGTCAGTCGTCCATTTGTTGTCAAAAATTGTAGAAAATTTGTTTGCGTTTTAGGGTTTTGTATGTTTTGGTAGTTTATTTCGTGAAGAAACTCAGTAATTAGGTACAAACATGTTACATTTTTAGTTATAATTATTACCATTAAGATAGTGCTCGCGTAGAACCAACCAAACTTTATATAAATTGGGTGGTACTCATATTCACCTTATGTTTTCAGAAACTCTAATAGTCCACCAATACCCAAAATTGTAACAAATACAGAATAAATAATCATGGCTGGTGAAGAAGATGATAGTACTTGGTAAGTGTCGTTAACGTTTAAAGTAGCATTCCTTTTTCATTATTCATAGTTTTCCGTTCACTGATTCATAGATTGTAGATAATCATAGATAAGAAGTTCCAGTTGTGCACTTGTGCAAGAGTAGGTACACTTTTATTACTTCTAGCCATTCATACACACACCATGAGTACCTAGGCATTATAATAATGTTATATGCAGCAGCACATAACATTATTATAATCTTGAACAAAAAGACTCAACAACCTTGGTTTGTGATCTCATGTAGGATGCCTTATTAGAAATAAATAACAGTAATGTATGTTAGCAGAATATCATATTAACATTTTTATTTTTCTCCCATTTTTCCAGGCTAATAGAACTGGAGTCGGCTCTATTGGATGGCTGTACTGCTCATGAAATCAACTCTCTCACAAAGGGAAAGAAAATCCCTGATAGCCTGCGTCCTGATGTTTGGCTCCTCTGTCTCAATGTCCAAGATGCAAGTAACCAACTCCTATCATTTGATGAAATATTTGATCTGACAAACCAAAATGAACTCAGGGATGATGTTAAGAAATTTGTAAAAAAACTAGGCAACGATGATGATGATAAATTGTCTGTTTTATCAGACATAGAGTCTATTATAACATTTTACTGTAAATCAAAGTCTATCAGCTACACATCAAATAATGGCTGGATTGAACTATTGCTGCCCTTGCTTAGTTTGAAATTACCAAGGGCAGATACATACAACTTATTTGAAAGGATAATCAAATTGTACATTCCCAGTGGCTGTGTAAAAAATGGTGTGCCATTCCATATTTTACGACTGGTTCTGCAGTATCATGACCCAGAACTTTGCTCATTTTTGGATACAAAGAGAATAACCCCAGAGCAGTATTGCCTGCCATGGCTTAGATCACTTTTTGCTGGCACATGTAATTTGGAAGTGGTCCTTTTCATGTGGGATTTGTACTTCCAGAGGTCTGATCCTTTCTTTATTTTTTTCCTTTGTTTGATCATGATAATTAATGCCCGCGAACAACTGCTGCAGATGAAAAATGATGACAAAACTGCAATAATTGAAACACTAATTGGTATGCCTGCTGATCTTGAAGCTAATGATGTGTCAGATTTCTGTTCATTAGCACATTATTACTCACTGAAAACTCCCCAGTCATTTCGCGAGGATGTTTTAGAAGTGTTGTTTTCTGAGAATTTGGAGATCAACTCCAAGGTGTACTCCCAAGCCTTGTGTCTTCCCGTGGCAGTACATGAGCTTATCGAGAGTGCCACTGTTGATGCTAATGTTGACAGTGTGAAATTCTTCTTAGTTGACTGTCGACCATCTGAGCAGTATAATGCTGGTCACTTGTCTACTGCATTCCACCTGGATTGTAATTTAATGTTACAAGAACCATCAGCTTTTAAAACTGCTGTGCAGGGCTTGCTGAATGCCCAAAGACAGGCTTTAGCGGCGGGTTCTTTGGCAGCTGGTGAGCACCTATGCTTTGTAGGCTCTGGCAGGGCTGTGGAGGATAGTTATGCACATATGGTTGTCGCATCATTTCTAAAGAGAAACATCAAGCATGTTTCCATGCTGGATGGAGGTTTTGTTGCAATTCACGACTACTTCGGCCCCCACATGACGGATTGCCTTGAAGAGCACAATCAGTCTACGTGCTTAGTCTGTGCGCCGAATAATAACAATGACGGTGCTGACTTGCGGCAGACCAAAGTCAAAGATAATTTACCAGCTAAGCAATTGTTCAGCAAGCTGTCTTCAGCAATGAAAGCAAAGAGTCAGGAGGTGAAAGGCAAGTTGATTGAGTATATCGTAAATCCCAATGCGAATGTAAATAATGGGGAGTGGCACGTTTCAGCAGGAGATAGGAAAGAACAGAGGTACCGGAATGTTCCTCCCGTGTTCAGTATTAATGACGAAGACGATGACTCTAGAACAGATAGTCACAAGAAAGATTACACTGAGTTTGATTCGTTGGAAGAAATCGTTGATGTTAGCACATTTATGAAGGAACATAATGTTGTTGATAGCTTTGTATGCCAGGAGGTACTTCTCAATGGATACATGCACAATTCTTATCTTGTAGTAACTGAAACTCATCTGATTATACTGAGAGACATTCCGAATAAGCGTGGCGCGGCTAAAGTTATGTCCAGAAGACCTTTGTCCAGTATAGTCAAAATAACCGCCAAAAAGAGGCACCCAGAACTTATCACATTCAAATATGGAGTACCGGATGGAGATAATCTGCTCATAAAGGACATGGACCGATTCCTAATACCAAACGCTTCTATAGCGACTAAAGTAGTTTCAAATCAGATTGTCCATCAGTTAGATAAATAATAGAGTAGAAAGTTACTAATAATATTTATTTACTTTCTGATAAAAATAATTTGTCGCACTTAAATAAAGCACTCAAAACTTCTGTTCACTCTGTACTTGCAATAAGCTTAAAGCAGCCGTTGTTGGTATTGTAAATTAAAAGTTTTAAGACATGAGGCTTTACAATTTACAGATACCATAATGGTTAAAAACTGAGTAAGAGTTTTGCATAGATAAGCCTGAACTGTTTTCTGGATTCGTGATATTGTACAATTTTATCTCTTTATTAGTAGGGCAATAAATCTTAACTCAGCTCTTTAAGTAAAATTCAAGTAATTTTCAGATCTCAACAAATAAGGTTTTGGGAGTAATATAACCAGAAACTTCGATTTTCGTTTTCCAAGTAAGAGAGAGAGAGGGATTTTTGTAATAAACGTGCAATTTCACTAGTCTACTTCTGTGGGTTCGGTAATAGTAAATTATTATTCGCTCTTATTTAAAATTAAGAAAAAAAAAGAAAAATAAGATACCTAGCCAACGACCCGAATAAGTGAATTGTCCGTTGTACGACAAGCGAAACCGGGGGGCTTAACCCATTCACTGCCTAGTCTCTTGGAGCAGGAGATGCGATGCCTTAGGCAATCAAAGTGTTAAGTAAACAGTATCTTGCTTGACTGTACATTCTGTTGAAATAGTACTTATATAACATTTTAGTATGTATGCTTAAATTGTTATTTAAATCGTGATATTTCCTTATATTATTCAATCGTAAATAATTAATAATATATAATGAATATTTACTTATTTAGGACTTTGCCTAATATGTGATCTAGATTACTTCATTACCTACCTATTTAATATAAAATTTAAGTATTCTGATGTTTCCTTAAATTTAAGCAATTAGATTTTTAATAAAATTATGTTATTGAAAATCCTATACTATGGTATCTTTTAGATGACAAGTGTGACCATACAGCGCTGGCTTAGAAATTTCACCACCCCATTTCATCCCGTGGGTGTCGTATGAGGCGACAAAGGTATATCCATCGGGGGGCAGGCAGCAGCGCCTCCAGTAGAACAATTTACCACCGAACTGCGATCCCCAATCCGCATGCCCAGTGTGGGGAGTATGGCCATTCCCTAGGAGATAAAAGCCAATAAGGCCTTTATCAGAGGCCTGCGTTCAGCACTGTGGTTCAGCATTGGACCAGTATAGGCTGTTGAGGTGAGTTTGAAGAAGACAGCAACTGTAAGGGCGGTATTACACAAAAACACAATTTGTCGCATGTACATATTAATATTTTATTTTTTAATTAAAACATTCCTTATAGATAACATATTTAAGATTTTTTTAGAATGGCAAATTGTGAGTTAGACAAATTACTTGCATACATTAAGAATATTATGTCCGTTATAATTTTGGAACAAAATGTTCTATGTTTTCATATGTTAGATTTCTTATAAAAATGTAGTTAATCTTAATGATATGTTTCAGTTTCACACGAATCTCACATGTTTATTATTTTAACATGTAACATGAGAATTTTCTAAAACAGCCGAATTGTAGGTACTCGTATTATATGATAAGTCTGGTGTTTACCAAAAGGTAATCGGACAATTAGGCAGTTTGTCGGTTAACTTTGACGTTTAATCTATGAAATTTATTGTGAAAAATGTCTATTAACCTGTTATTGCCCAAGTATCTTTACGAATAGAGATATACTTACCTTAGTTTGATTTTAGTCAGCTAGAATGTCCGATTCATATGATTTATTTTAGGAGGTAGGCAGTAGGGTAGGCACGTATAAACAGATAATACATACCTATATGATATGTAGGTCCTTTAAAAATCCCATACAGCATGCCTAACACGGGCAATGTTGTGACAGATTCTTATTTGTTTCATCGTTCGCCTACTAATGGGGCCTACACAGCTAAATCGACAAGTTGACTGATACTTTCGCCTGCCTACTATATTCATTCAATTAGAATGTTCCGACTGTCCGGGCTGTGTTTCCGACTTATGTCTGGACGCCAAGACGTACAAGGAAATACCTACTTATTTAAGGTCAGGGAAGCCCCTAAATCGGATGTAAGCAGTATAAAGGCAAGGTCGATGTTAAAGGACATTAATCCACTAATACTCCAACCTATCCCTACATTGATCCCTTTATTTATTTTACGTCGTGATTATGCGGATGTCTTAATCATTTTTATGAAACGAAATGAGTAACGTAAGGGCTCATTCACATAGCATCCGTTTTAAAGAATCCATTTCATTTTGTGATGGCGTATGTATGTAGTTGTAGGAACGAGATCACTCACCCGACAGTATTCATCACCGGTCACGAGTTACATAATCAGTGATTATGTAACTCGTGACCGGTTTGCGACAGGCGTAAATTAAGCAATCACTGCTGTCAAACGTCAATTTTGTATTAGTTGACACCAGCTACAACGTCAAAATTGGCGTTTGACAGCACTGATTGCTTAATTTACGCCTGTCGCAAACCGGTCGCGAGTTACATAATCACCATACAATTTACGGATCCAGTAAACATTTTTTCACAGTAGCGTGGATCCGTAAAAAACGGTTCAGTGAAAACAGATCCGCTGTGTGAATTACTTATAGGACATAAGAATATCTGAGTAGTCCTCATAAAATAATTATGAATTTCAGATAAATCAGTTTAATTTAACCCAATACATAACAATTGCGCCCTGTTATCGCGCGACATTTGTCTTGTATTTGCTTAACTTATCTATGATACTTTAGTAAGTTTGCATCTATATGACTAGCCTGTTTTGAAGGTAGACTTGGGTAGGTATAGGCGGCCTGCCCCATTATATTGTTTAAATGGATACGTACTTTTACTCACTTAAGACTAGACAGATTGGACTTAGCAATAAGTACCTATTCGTAAATGGTATGAAAGAGAGTAGGTAAACTAATTGAAGTTGAATGTATCATTAGTTATCTACTAATTCGTTATGTTATTTTAATCTATAATAGTTGTCGGACCTCCTTATTACATGGTACATAGTAAAATATTTACAATTACTCTACCTACATCAAGTAGGTATAATATCGTTAGCTATAAGTTCACCTATGGTCTATCTTATTGACTAGGATCTTAAACTCTACGGAAATCTCCCATGGAGTAGGTAAGTATAATGATATGTAGGTTTGTATCCAGTATTTGGCTCATATTCTAGGCACAATAATGGCAATGTAATGAAGCAGTCATTGAAAAAGGTATTAGGCGATTAGAATATAAGGTGAAATATAAATACCAAAGTAAATCGTAATAGACAGAACTTGGCTCAATTTACACCGCCAGCCAAAAAAAACTAAAAAGACTTCGACGTAAGTCCTCGTCGTCGTGTCACTGCCACCAGCTGCTACCATTCCGGTGTAAATTGAGCCTTGAAAATCGTTTGCAGATAGATGCTTAGGAATGGAAGCAAGGTTATGTTTTGTGAGAACCAGACACCTCTTATGTTCAACGTCCATATTACTAATCAGTACCGCCGGCCGCACCTTACAATCCACTTAATGTAGGTACCTATTCTGCTAGTTAACTGCGGTGCGACCCACTTCAATCAGGTAAACCCGCGCGCGTAACTTACTCATAGTGTTAATGTAAACGACTGACTTCTGGTAAAAGCGATATGGCTTAGCTAATGGACGTCGAGTTCCACAAATCTATTACCCAGCAGCTAATAAATATCACACGCGAAAATGTACCTATTTAAATGAACATATGTTTTTATCACAGCCCGTTTTGTATAAAAAAATGCTTTGATTTATTAATATGTCTAGATAAAGCGTCGCGCTGCAAAGCAACCATAAAAAATAGGCCAACTTTCGAGTGCTGGCGGGCGCGACTGATAGGTTGTAAACTCGCGTTACACATTGTTCTTTGGCATAATAATACCAGTTTAAAAGAAACACCCATTAGAAATAGTTATTATGTACCATAGCGTTGATTGTCTACAAAAATATGCTCAAAGGAAAAAGTTAGCAAGCGCGGGTTGAAGATTTAAACGCTAACTGTTGACGCAATTTTTTTCTTCGCTTTTGTGGCGTTGACTGTCTATCTAGACTTATTAATGATCAAATAATAAATGTTTAGCTACTAAAGAGTGATGTAGAGTAAGCAAAGAAGTAGACAGATCGAAGCGGAGACGGCGCTTGCTGAGGATGTCTTTGATTCTGGCATGGTGAGGTTTGCAGATGGCTGGGAGAACGTGGATTGTCTGATCACGTCAACTGAAAAGAAACGTTAATGCATTAAAATAAGAACGAAAGCATTCACATTACGTTGGTATCTAATTCGATTAAAATTGATTAGTCATATAGGGTACAAATAAAGAGCTAAAGTAGAGTATAATGGGTGCACTTTTGTCGATTTATCTTTTCAACAAAATAATATGCCAAGAACTTTATATAGGGTTATTGATTATTTAAGCAAATCCTTTAAGGGGTGATGGGGGAGGCCATTTGTAACTATTATGACCCCATATAAGGTCCATAGAGGATCCTACCATCTACACTGACTGTGTTGGAGCAGCTCTATCTACATAGATTGCAAAAACTGTTATCAAAATATCAAATTCGAGAAATCAACGCAGGGGATGGAATAAATAGATCTATTGAAAGAATACTATAGCAATGTTACCCATAATGTCCTCGAAACAAGACAAACAATTCAAAACCCAACTCAAACCTAGCCTTTGTGGATACGACACGTTTGACATGTTACTATTGTAAAAGGCTTTGCCGCAGTATTGTATGTATAGTTACACTACAGTTAGTCGCGTTCAATAAGACCTCTGTGGCGCGGTGGGCGAAGGTCCGCCTGTGACGCAAGAGGTCGCGGATTCGATTCCCGCCTCGGAACAAATGTTTATAGAATCTGCAGATATTTGTTTCCGATGTTCTGGTCGTTTTCTATGCATAAGAAGTGTTTTATTTTCGTCTTTTTCGTTTAGATTTTTCTAAACGAAAAAGACGAAAATAAAAAAATAAAAAATACAGTCTGTTAAAAAATCGCGACTTAAATGTGCTAAAATGTGAGTTGTATTTGAGTATTCATATTAAGGCCCAGAAACAATGTCAGTTACTTTAGTTCGGTTATAGAAATAGAGAATATTTATTTGCGTTTCAAAATATAAAATAATACAAATGAGGAACTTATAAAAATATCAAATTAGAAACCAATAAAAATTAATTAAGGTTACCGTATCTCCTAATTTCAGTCTCACAGAGGGTATCCGAGCGTAACCATCTCCATTAGTCTTTGAACTGTACCGTACACCGTAAGCCATGTAAATGCGACAATTCACTTACCTATAACAGTATCGTTCCTAACATCGGCAAACTTGTCGTCAATACTCCTGAACTCAGGGATGGTGCTGACACACGTGATCTCGAGCCGGCCAGTAGCGACGAGCTGCAACTCTAGAAAAAAAAACAATGCATCACTACATAATACTACATTATGTAGTATAAAACAAAGTCGCGTCTTAGGTCTTTAAAAATACGCAACGGATTTTGATGCGGTTTTTTAAATAGATGTAGTGATTCAAGAGGAAGGTTTATATACATATCTTTGTTATTTTATTTTTTAGGTGATTAAAAGATTAATTAGATATTAAAAGAAAATTAACAAAAAGTAGTTTTGTAATTAGGTACCTGAGATCGTCACATAGAGGTCCCTTTTGTTTGGCTTGCGGCTTTTGTGGCGGCTCGTCGTCGTCCGGATCACGTTGATTTCATGCTCATGCAGCTCTGCTAGCTGGAAAACGGACCTTTGGTTATTCGGTATCGAAAAAGCTCTTTTTTTTATTTTATTTATTTAAACTCACAAAACATAAATTAATCACAAAATATACAGAATTTGAATAATATGGGTTTAGAGTTAGTTTGTTAACTTTTTGTCATAGATTGTCAGAGGTTACTTTAACAAAGGTACTCAAAAAGTCGGTCATTTGGTTTTATGGTGCCCTCCTTATCGTAATTAACATTACCCTTTTCTCTAAGTGAACTCGTGATTTTTGGACGTATCAGACCAATTATAAAATTTCCTAAAACATCCGCAAAAACCCACGCGACACAAAATCACCTTGGAAAATCTTAACAACGCCGTCTCTAAAATAAAACTGTTGTGTATAATGAAAATATTCCAGTCGAAGCACGAACGTAGGCATTCCCACATAGGTACGGCATAGATAGCTACGTGTATGTATATTTTACAGTGGTTAAGCTTTGCACGTGGAAACATAATGGTTGATTTGCATAAAAGTAATTTCCTTCAGTTCAGATAGGCGCTCACGCAGTGAATAAAACACGGTATTAATAATATTGTCAACGTTGCTGCCTATTAGCAGGGAATTCATTATTTATGGGGTTTACGAGTACCTTTATTATTATTAGATTCCTTGTCTACCGACGGCGGTGGTAAGCCCGCGTAGATTTTATTAGCTAACAATACATGTTTGGATTGATGTAAAGTAATTACCCTAATCCCTTGATCATCATATGGTTAAACCAATGCTGTAAATGTGTTACGCCTACGTTATGTAGAATCGCTACGAATCCGATCTAGGTGTTTCGTAGAACCACAACGACGTGGCAATTTCGTAGGGCTGCTACGACATGGATATTTCGTAGAGCCTCTACGAGTCAGGTGCTTCGTAGACTCGAAGAGGTCGAGTGAGGCGCTTCCTGCTCCTCTAGTGCAGACAAGAAAAAAATTTATGCGTGTAGTCACAATAATTTTTATTTAATTATAAATGATCTTTATTACTTATCAATAAACGCACAGATGAGCTTATTGTAAAATCTAGCCTATCGTTTCCTTCTTACTTCACGTCGCGAGAAGCCAAATACCTACTCCCGAGGTAGCCATACAGTTATTTCGCATTTATAATGCTAACCTGATCCTTAAGGCTGCATCCAGGCGCGCGGGTCGCGACATGAGATGCGTGGGTCAAAGCAACCAGCGGGGAGGGGGTGCTGTCCCCCCCTTCTTCCAATGCCTTGTGCATCACCCTCCGACCGTTCGCCATCGGCACTCGGAATTTATGAGAGTGAGCGGCGAGCTCGTCCATCTGAAACGACGTTTTACTTTACGATATACTTAAAGTGTTTGTCATTAAAACAGTCTTGAGTATAAAATGGTAGCGATTGTCCTTAAAACTGGAGCATGAATTGCGGTGATTTTGCTTTATGTTTGCTTTTTGTGGGAGGTCATAGTAGGTTAAAGATCTTGGATTTGTGTTATGGTTAAATGGAATAGTCAAAGTATAACCCCCACGTTCATATAGCTGGTGAAACTGACAGATTCCTCCGCACTGTTCCTCAAATAAGACACTCTTAAACGTAAGTCTGTGTAACCTAGATTAGTTGATAAGATATCGCTCTGCACGGGTCTCGACAGCCAAGATGAAGGTTTGTATAGGTACATCAAACATCAAAGTGCTTTTTCCTTTAGACCTTACAGGACTTATAAAGTCTCTTGGACACGTCACAAATTTCAAATTGCATAATTAAGACAAGGAAGTCAATCACTTTGATTTTTTGTTTACTTAAGAGGCCTACGGAGGGACGAATTCTTCATACAAACGTAATACCAAAGTGATTTCCAATTCAAGCTTATTTCCACTATAATACTGTATTATTTGTATTTGAATAGTATTTATCTAGGTTCCTAAATAGTTTTTTTTTCAAAATACTTACCTAAAATTAAATGAAAGCCAATCGAATTTTGCACATTTTTATGCGAAAATGGACAAGTTTCTTGCTATTTGTTTAATATTAAAAACAACAATATCTTACGTGTTATTTATTAAGGAACATAGCTCATATTGTCTAGTTACAGAATAACAATACTTTGTGAAGAATACAAAAAGTTTTCAGTCATAATTTTTGGTATTACGGAATAAACCAAATTTTGAATGGCTAATATTGCTAACGCAATATTGGCGCGCATGGGGCGCGGCGAAAGGGTTAAACAGGGGCAGCGATATTCGGAGCTACATTTTTGCAAGCGAGGGTCGCCGGACCCTTAAATCTGTTTGAGGTAAAGTAAAGAAGCGAAAGAAGAAACCTTTACCTTGTTAGATTGTTAGTTTTTGAGTAGGAGCAAAACTCCTTTCAACCATCTTTATCATCGTCCTAGACGATAAAAATGCTTGAAAGGAGTTTTGCTTTACATAGACTCTAGGTAATCTGATATTTAGTAATAAGCCTTTTTACAATTATTATTTAAAGGAATATAAAGGAGCCTTACCTTCTTGCCATTGATGAACCAAGTGATGTGCGGTGCTGGCAACGCCGGTGCCGTGGTGCAGTTGGCACTGAGAGTCTCCCCGAAGCTCAGGTATCGAGTCGGGAAGTCGATACGGGGATGATGCTTTTGAGGATCTGCAGAAAACAGACTTATCAGATTCCGTAAACATGAAAACTCTTGTCGGTTTAGCAGTAAGGTTGTTTATGGCTTGACTTTTCTGCAAGTAAGCTCAAACGCTTGCTTAGCGATGAATTCTTTTTAAAATAACTAAATTTAATATCGTCTTGTGTTGTGTATTTCATTTTTGTTCTAATTTTATTTAAGTCGTCTACTTTTACTGTTCGTCATTTATTAGTCTATTTAAGTACATATCTGCGGAAACTTTTTAATTGGCCTTCAGCACACATGCGCTGGTATTTACCGGCATGTACTAAGAAAGTAACTATTTTTAAGAACTAGCTGTAAGTTTTCCCAAAATGTTGAAAATAAAATAAATAAAATAAAAATAGACAGTGGCATCACGTCACTGTATCAACCAGTGAACGGAAAAAACCATGGAAGTATTGGAAGTGCAATGAATGAAGTGAATGCTTCCATGGTTTTTTCCTGTTCACTGGTATCAACCATATTTTCTAAGCCTGTTTCACTTAGTGACTAAATTTTGTCCACAAAACAATAATAAAATACCTCAAGACAAAATTTCAGGACTACTAATAATGAAATAAGGTTCTTATTTGGTAACACCAGTAGCTGTGAAGAAGATAGATACTACTTTTTTGGAAAAATGTGCTTTGTGTTAAGTCATTGAAAGCGAGGTTTGATTATTTTTTGTTAGAGTCGTTTACGATTTGCGGGAAATTAATTCTGTTACTTTCTACACTTGTTACTACAAGTCGCAAAAAAAAATTTCAACCATAAAATAATTTACATCTCGCGCCAAGACGATACGATCAAACTGAAAGGCATTATTTTTACGACATTATCATGCAAAAGAGGGCGAAGAGCAACAAAGACTTCCTATACAACAGAATCATAGATTCAAGTCTTAAAATAATTGTAATTTATCTTTCCTTGTGATCTCGGTGTTTAAAGATTCTTTATTTCTCAAAGAACATACATTTAGTTCACTTATATGAGAAAACCAAAAATGTACTCCGTACCTACATATAAAATACTAGGTGTTTCCGCGTTTTCACCCGCGTTAAATTCGAATTTCACATTTCTAATATAATAAATCCTATGTCACCCTGGATAGTGTAGCTTCCCAACGGTGAAATAATTTTTCAAATTCGTCCAGTAGTTTTGGAGCCTATTCAATACAAACAAAAATTAAACCATTCCTCTTTATATTATTAGTATAGACGTACTTAATCTTATCTATTTTAGTACGAGTGTGCTTATATCATGTTGGATATTTAGATCAATACTTATAGGCAGCATTGTATCACGTAAGCGAACCCGAACGCTATCCACCTATCCTTCTAAATCTCGTTCCTGCTCTAATATATTGCAGCTTTTAGGTATTCTAAGAGGCGCAAACGCCCCGAAGAATAGCCATCTTTCAAAGCCGTTGCCGGATGAGTTCATGCACAGATTTCATATTCCTCTCACATCCGCTTACCTATCTTTTTCGCAATCTTTCCATCCTCAAACTTAACCAAAAGCTAACCTTTTCATCTTTCCGCCTTCAGTTATTGCATACGGTATGTTAAAATATCCGGTTTGAACTTTATCTGATTTGAAGTCCTTTTGTGGGTGATGTAATTCGAGCTTTGGGTATAATTTACGAGTATTCGGTAGGTAGATTATAGAAGACAGAATATAGATATTACTGAATAAATTTTACAAGTAATCATAGTTGTGGAAGACTGGTGCTACCAAGAGAGATAAATTATTTATCACAATTATTTATTCTACCCCAAAAACTTATTGATGAAATCAATATTATTTGACGACCTCGGTGGCGCGGTGGGCGAAGGTCCGCCTGCGACGCAGGAGGTCGCAGGTTTGATTCCCGCCTCGGAAAAAATGTTTGTAGGTTCTGGGGATATTCGTTTCGGGTGTTCTGGTCATTTTCTATGTATAGTTAAAATATCTATCTCTGTAATGTATTGTATTATGTATATATCAGTTATCTGGTATCCATAACACAAATTCTACGTAGCTATGGCTAGATAATGCGATGGTGTATGAATTGTCCAGCATTATTTATTTATAAAATGATTACTTAATCTCTATGCAGCTCATAGTTATTAAATAATCACATGATTTCATTACAGTTACTTACCTGTCACATTTAAAGATCTAGAGTTGCTAAATGTTCGCTTATCCACTTAGAAAGTGTATTAAACGTAGCAATTTGCCGCAAGTCCTAGTTAGATAACCACGTAATCTCGGGTGAGACGAAATCGGCTGTCGTAAACGCTAATTGCGGTAAGTCTGATGTCAAATCGAAAGGGAGGGTTCCGCCCAAAATAAGCTATAAATTATTTATACCTTCTTTGTCATCCATTAGTGAATTTCCTGCCCCCTCCCAGTTTAATGACGTCCTCTTGTTTGCGATTGTGACTTGAATAGGAATTGTGACATTGTCGTGGTCGTCAATATTGAGTGCTATCTAGGTACAGCTATTGCTATAAGTAGGTATTAGTATGTGCTATAACTCTGATACGTTTTAGTAAATACTAATTGGATACATCATGATGCAGCATTATCTGGGACCTTGTGTAATGGGTACCATACTAGACACAACAAACATTAAATAAATATAAATATTCCTAAGAAATATAATGTCTGTAAAATATAATGACATATTAATGTCTCGAAAAAAGTCAACTTCGATGGGACTTGAACCCGTAGCCCTCCAACAAAAAATAAAAAGAAATGACCCCAGCGTAATTACCTTACGCACGGACCTTATGACAGAAATCTGAGACAAATATATTTTTTAAACATGGAAGACATACAGACAGAACGTCCGGAATAAATATTTGCAGGTCATACAAATATTTGTAATCGAAACTACAACCTTCTGCACCGCCAGCGGACCTTCGCTGGCTTGTAATATACAATAGTTAGATAAATAAACTAGAGTAGGATTTGTTATGGTAAAATAATAGAAGATATCTTTCAAGGGTATATTAATGAATATTATATTATTATAAGTAAATGATGCAGAAAATAAAATGATGAATAATGTAGGTAGGTTAATAGTTTAATAAACGCGAGTTTTCAAGCGATACCCAAAGAAAAGTTCCATAAAATCGTCTACAAATGCGATTGAATCCAGCTCAAGAAGTATGGGACACTAGCAAATGCAGATGGGAATCCCAACTGACACCCGTCTTGAGCCACGAACGAGCTCACCCCGATCAATATAGGCTGCCCATTGCTGGACACTGTCAGAGGACCTCCGGAGTCCCCTTGGCAGATCCCGACGCCTCCCCAACCGCTGGTGCAGATGTTAGAGTCCTGGATGGCACCATGATAGTACGCTTGGCATTGTCTTACAGAAATCACTGGCAGCATGACGTGCCTCACCATGGTGTTGATGGTAGGGGAAGTGCCGTCAGCGTATCTACCGTACCCGCTAGCGGTCGCCCAGTGACCGGTATACTCGTAAGTCTGGAACCATCCGGTCGGCAGCTGTATCGGCTGAATAGTGCTAGAGAATTGAACATGCACTGGTATGTACAATATTGCTATGTCATTGGCTAACGTGCGGCTATCGTACCTCGGGTGGACCGCGAGAGTTTGGGTCTGGATTCTTTGTCCTCCGTGGTAGAGGTACGGTGTTCCGAGTACCACGGTGAACCGAGAGGCTTGCATTCGGCCATCGTTCCAACAGTGCGCCGCTGTCAACACCCGCGTGGAGGATATCAAAGATCCTCCGCAAGCGGAAGTACGTGTTTGCCCCAGCAAGTCTATGACAATTCCTGCCAAGTATGGATGAAAGTTGACGGGCGCAATGGCACCTCCGACAATAGGACTGAAGAGTTGTACTAGCTCTTGCTTTGCGATTTCTTCTGCATATTTGATGCCGACCCTTTCGTGCCACCCACTAAAGTCCGTCTCCTCGCTCCAAACTCCGACACACAGGAGGGCGAGTAATACAAGTGTACGCATTTTATTGTAATTCGATGTAATATCGCGTGCTCTTGTTTTATAAACATGGTTTGATCTTATCGAAGCGATTATTTTCCCGAATAATCCATAAACCGTTTGTAATTGCACCTATTAAAAAGGATTAATTTGTTTAAGCAGCTAGATAATGTATGCTATGTTACCTAAGATAAACTACTGAAAATGGGTCTACAGCTATAATAAGATAGGACATAAGTAGTTATTTATAGACATTTTCAGAAATAAGGGATATAGTCTGGTCCAATGTCTGCGTCGTAAAGTACAGATAGTACTTTACGGCCCAGACTTTGGAGTTAATGCAGGTACCTACGTTCCACTAAAGAACAAGGGCGTCTTTCCAAGTTAGTTGGTTTTAGGAAAACGAATAACTGCTGTTTGTCTGCTAAAAAATAATAATAAAGAGATAAATTTCCAAAATAATACCTAAAATTACATGTGTAGAAATAGCTTTATTAATCAATGTAAAAATTAATGAAATTCCATTGCAATATTGCATTTAAACCCAGTTGGAGCGATGCCAACTCAAGAAGATGAGGTGGGTGGTGTCTGTTTAGTTAACGATGACTTCAACTCAACGAGGTGCCTACAAACACTTGCAAATCCTGAATAATAAATGCAAGATAACTTGGAACATGTTATATTAGGTATAATATAATTTATATTCGTAATCAAATTGCATGCCCTGAGCAACAAAGTTTGCGAGTAAAGCAGGTGTCCACTTATTTTCTGAGCCGTCAAAAAGAAGTAAATATTAATGTTTTCTGATTTGAATCCCTGATTTATTATAGTACAAAAACATATAGACATATACGCATATAAGGATATTCTGACTAAATCTGATAGTAAAAGAAACTAAAGGAAGATGAATGGAATAGAAATACCCTGCGCGAAATAACAGTAGGTACCCATAGGTAAATTTTGACCATGGAAACAAAACAGGCTTTTTCGTAGGCTGCAAGCATAAAAGTTAAGTACTTAACCTACTAAAAATGAGATTCTCCAAAGTATCAGTAAGCGCCGGTAATGTACAAACCCAAAGGTTAACCCTTATAACTAGCAAAGATACCGACAAATTATCTCTTCTATAGCCCGAATTAACGAGACAGCTAGGGGGGTATTATTAGTTTATGTAAATTTTTCTCGCGTTTCTTATCTTCTACGAGAAATTATGAAAATGGGGAGGTATCTAATTATTGGTGGAGATAACCGTGACTTGTTGTTCTAAGTAGTATTTGTCATCAAATGTTCTCTGCGGATAAGTTGACAAAGAATTCTAAAGTTTCTGCTATCTTTTTATCAGCTCTCTGTTTTAGGTATCTAAACTAGAGTATTAGCTGCTATGCTAAGCTATTATATTGCCGGCTGAAATTACCGGTTTAAATGATAAATGATTGATTAGACTTAATTTTTGGAATTACTTATAGATAATTATGGATTATTGGGGTGTTCATTATTTGTGAATTGTTTGTCTACGTCTTTGTTGTTGAATATGTTAATTGCCGTAGTTTTATGTACGCTATTTTATTAATTAACAAATAGTAGACACAAATCAGAACTAGTAGGTATTTATAATTTAAACAATTGTAACTGTATACTGTTGCAAACAATCTACAGGTAGTTTATAATTCATACATGTATTATTTTTTGTAATTAAAATTGGATTGTTCAAAAAATTGGAATGTTGCCAATGTTAGGAAATAGAAATAACTGGAAAATGAATTATGGGACTTATATATATTGTAATATAATATTCTGATAAAATAACATTTAAAATCTTTTCCCAACAGTCGCATCGTATCAATTTAATATTTAATTATTATAAGGGCTTAGCTTGTAGGTAAATAAACAAACAAAATACATCCCCTTGATTACATAATAAAGCCTAAATAAAGACTACTATACAGCCCAATTAACGTTAACCAAATTAAAGTACCGTAAACTTCTATCTATTTCGTTACCTGCCTTTAAAATAAACTCACGGCCGATGTATTATGTATGGATGAAGCGATACACCGCTTTTCATTTATTCAAGTCAGAACTCACTAAATTTACTCTATTGGACGAAAGCAAATTCGGAACCTAATCAATGGTATCCCAGATTTGAAATCCCCATCTATCTCTCTTTATGCGTTTAAATCGTCCCTTATTTCGATAGCAGTATGGTAGAAAATCAAATGAACGGATGAACTTGTTCGATTTGAACAATTTTCCACATGAATAGTTCGTTATTTTGAAATATGGTCGATTGTGGTGCCAAACATAGGCGGATGTACCCAGTTTGAAACTATATTCATTAGGTCGGTGTTTGTGTCCCTGTATTGTATACGTTGGTTCTGTAATTGAGTTACGTAGTCGAATGGTGAGTTAATTGCTTACGATTTACAAACAGGTTTTTTTTTAGATAAGGAACCATCTTTTCTTGTCTTTTTTAGGTTTGGTTTAGAATAAATCCTCTACCTATTCATGCTTCACTCATGCTTAGAATAGGACCTTATGATTGATGTGGGCACAATGTTGTAAGTGGTTGTATCGACGTGTTAGGACGGACTTGCAAAATGAGAATAAGTCAAACTACCAATCTAAATCATACAATAAAGTTTTTATCATCTTATATTTGGGTTGGGTCCAAACCCTTCGGAAATTAATAGAGTTGCTCCCGTCAATTCCGTGCCAAATTCAGTAACGTTTAGATTGTGATTTATTAGCTTGCCCAACTCCAATAATAGAAATGGAAGTTAGCTCCATAAATAAATCGCAGGATCCGATCAGCCATTTGTAAAAACCCCTGCAATTGATTCCTCTGATTAAGTTGCTACTTATTTACTAAGTAATTGGGGTTTTCGAGCCTTTGCAGGACGGGGGATTTGTTACGTTCATTAAAACTGATCTTTTTTAGTAGGCTTTAGTAGATATCTGTGAGGATTTTATTGACGCCATCGAGGGAAGGTAACTTTTTATTCACGAAATGTAACCCCATTATTAATGCTTTCATCGAGATATCGCGTATCCTGTGTGTTTATTTACAAAATGTACTTAGATAGATACATAGATAGAAAATTCGTTATTGCACTTTAAATAGAAAACTATATACAGAAAAAACTTAGGTACAACATGAAACAGGGTAGCTAACCACAAACTATCTATCTAGACTCTAGATCAGTTAAGCCATCTCTAGGTTCTAGGAACGACCCCAAGACTGGCTACATAGGCTTGCTGTATGGCAACGCTCTGATGCGCTGTGCCAAAATCTCACTAGCCCTCGGGTCACCATGCGTCGTTTCGAACAGACAAACGCTCTTATATTTAACTATATATGTATGTATATTAGTACTTCGTACCTAATAACATTTCCATTAGCACTATTCAAGCCTACTTAACACACTGTTTGAGTTTACATTGCGACCTCGTTATGACACCGATTAATAAAGCCAGTCTGCGGATCAATCAACTTTTGAACGGTTGACATTATGCGACGGACAAACTGTACTGAAATATTCAGTTATTAAAGGTGGAAATACCTGTCGTGTTGCAATTTAATTAATATTTTGTATTGATATCAGCCCGGAGTGATTGGCGTACTAAAATTAAATTCGGTATGATGTTATGGCGTGTGATTGGCTGCGGATATTTTACTCATCTTCCCCGCATGCCTCCTCAAACAAGGCGAGGCTTCAAGTTATTCTCCAGTTCTTCTATGGAACTTTAAAACTTGGCGTACGAATTTTGTGAAGATCTACAAAATGTGATAGTTCTGCAATATATTTTTTTTACTAGTTGATTGAGCTAGCATTACCAAATCCTTACTACAAAACGATGCTAGAACCTTAAACACCTACCTACATTATTTGGAAAGGTTTTCCACGGACAGTTAATATATTTTCGGAACAGATAAGCGGTGACTTACGGAAAACTGTTAGCTGCTTTTCACTGGACGCCTTGGTGAAAATAGGGGTGTCCATGGAAACCTCGCACGAGTAAATACCACTTGCTGCGAAGTCTAGGTTCTGGAGGATAATGGAGTTCTCTGTAGCTAACGCGATCTGAAAAATAAATAACAGAAATTAAAAAAAAAAATGATAGACCTTCTCTAAGTCACACGCAGCTTTATCTAGCAGATTGTATAAACATATAATCCGTGTCGGGATTAGTTCAATAAAGCGAACAAAAAACCCAACTTATAAGATAATAGGTAGTTATTTTTACACAAAAGTAATTTATGACGAGATATTTAGGTACCTACTACAGTTTGATTTTTGAGTTTCCCAATATGTGGCCTATATTTGCCGATAAATGACTTTATTGTTAATATCCATGATAGTTTAAAAAGATTTCGTTATTTATTTACCGACGAAACGAAAAACAAAAGAGGAGGAAGTTCTTTCTTCGGCGGTGTGTATTATTTTTGTATGTTCGTCGATTATGGACGGATTTGGAAAATTCTTTCGTATGGAGAATGATGCCAAAGTAGTCTCATATAAATTTTATTCCCTAGGGATAAGTATTCGTACCGAAAAACTAAAAAAAAACAATGTAAATACTAAGGAATTTGAAGTCGATTTTAGTTATTCCAAAACAATAAAATATATTTCGTTGTTTTTCCAATCAACTTAGCTACATCAGCTGCAAAAATTGAGACAACATATAGATTTCCTTTTACCATAGACAAACAGAGCACTATTTTGTGAACTTGAGAATGGATATAAAGAACAATGCAGAGTTCAGACAAAATGAAATTTGATACAGAATGTCGAGTGTACGGTACTCTATTTTCGTCGTCTTTCTTTTTAAAACGTCGTTTAGCCAAAATAGCTTTTTCTTTAGTTTTATCTCAAAACTCGACGAGACACAAAGTAAATTATATTGTTTTCATCTTAAAGAACGATGCTGTGTGACTTTTACGACTAAAAGTCTAACGCCCGTATACTCAAAGGCATCTCAGATTGAAGCACGTCTCTAGTGACTATTTTCTGACAGATTTTCATTGAAAACTGTCAAAAATGGCGACTTGAGACGGGCTTAAATCTGAGTTACGTACGGCTTAAATCGGGGGTTAAGGCTACGGTTAAGGTACCTACTGTGATCTGGCTATCTTATTCTCGGGGGCTGTTATCATAGGGTGCACCTGCATTCACCTATATTGAGCAAGTGACCCAGAAGTGAGGTCGACCTGTTACGCCCCTACAATGGAACGAGCGTTGTGCATGCGATTAGAGACGTTTGTGTGGAATTTGCCGGTACGAAAAAGCCGGTAGAAAATGTCTTTAAAGTTTATATTGTATTTAATATATTAAGTGTATCAGCTAACTGGTACACAAACTCTGCTTGGCTTGGGCTAGATGATGCATTATATATTTTATAGTCCAGAAACATGTTGACCAAGTTATGACAAACGGGGTTTGGGATATAGATTTGCAGTGATTTTAGCTGTATCTATGTAGGTATATGTATATGCATTTTATCGTGATAAAACCAAAATTATTACTTTACTACCTCACGCCGTGCATAATACCTATGCACCGCGTAGGTTAGTAAACTACAACATGTAGAGTTAGTATGTCGATAATAAGTTAGGTAAGTGTGGCCGGACATCTCCCAGCTCTACGCACGGTGGAATGCCGAATTAATTTAAGTGCGCTTTTGCATTACGTAGACTTGCCTACAGTACAGAAACACGGAAAATGTTTCGCAGTAATTGTATACTTATCCGCTTTTCACTGAATGTTCCCGTAATTGCTTCTATAACTTTGACGTGGCAACTGGAACGTCAGGAACGGGACTAAGGGGGTTAACATCAGAAGTACAGTTTCTTCCTTGTATACACCAAAGTCAGTGGGCCGCCAAAAAGATAAATAAATAAATAATGCTGGACAATCCACAAGTCCACAGTAAGCAGAGCTTGTGTTATGGGTACAAGATGATAAAACACTATCAGCGACCTTCAATAAACCAATGAAAATAGAATACCCTATTGGTACACGGCAGAGCCCTATCGTAGAGGATAAAACTTCTTATTCCATGGCGCGGTCAGTCTGACAATGTTTTGTGGTAAATGATCTGTATGGTTCTGACATAAAGCCGCCATGTTGTGTAGCAATTGTTTACGGTATACACACAAATTGTATAATTAGGGCGTATCCATAGACTATTAGTTCTTTGCAATATTCATACACTGAAATGTCGCACCAACCTGCCCGGCCCGGCGGCGGCGGTTTTGGTTTGTTTGTCCATAAGCGAAGCTGCCAGAATGCATATGATTAGAAAACTGGGGGCACTGTTTTAATTTCTTTGGGTTTCGTTTTTATCCAGGTCCCATACAGTATTGGATGAGTAGAAAATGTACCTACCGACCTAAATTTCATCATTCAACTTACATCAGACAACACTGTATCAAAAGCGATGAAGTGCACTTGGAGACGTCGTTGCCTAATTAAATACGTTTTATTTCATTAGGTTTTTACAAGTAAATGCTCTAAACTAAAGGAACTTATCTCGGGTGTACTTTACTTACTATCTACCAACATAACTCAGCTTGAAGAACGTATAATTTAACTTATCTTTCTAGGTGCACACTAATTCACTAAAAATGGTTTGTGCATTTTGTAGGCAAACCGTTTAATTAGTTAGGGCTCATACAATCAGTTCGCAAACAGGCGACTAAATCCTCCATTTTTGCGGTGTTCGTAATTCATAGGTGCGAAAATGACTTTCTTTGAATGCTTTAAGAACCAATTTTTTCTTTTTTCATTCACACAAGGAAAAAAACTTTTTATCAAAATCTTTTCTCGGAATTTGGCCCGTGACCTCTTTTATGGTAGCCATCATTCTAATGTTTCTCAGGGAAAGTTTCGTACTTGCTCAAATTGTCGTGTCACGAAGCCTTACGTGCTACTTATTCCGAAAAGAGTGGTAATTTCCTGACCAAGTCAAGGCAAATTACTTGGAGAACTTCGCAAACCTCGGTGAAGGGTCTTCAGACAAAAATTACAGCTAAATTGTATTTTTTGTTTGAAGGCGTCACCGAGGCATGCTTTATATTTTGACCAAAATACTTAGACTGAATTAAAAGGATAAGTCAATATTTTTGTACTCGTGAAAATACCGATTGAATAACCTACCAAACTACTGAATTGAAGATCTACATCTACCAGCCAGTTAAAATGGCAGACTGAACATTTCACAGTCGTACCTTAAAGTCACCTCCGAAATTCTAGTGGAAACGTTAATAACAGCGGCTAGACTCTTACTGCCTCAAACATAGACGTCATGACAAATTAGATGATTCCCAGAAGAGTTAGAACATAAACGGCTGTAAACAGAGCGAGTTACTCGTCGCGCATAAAATACGACCAGTGGACTATAACCGTTTAAAACTTTGTCGAGTTTAATGTACGGTCCTGGTAATTAGCAAAAAACTGGAGTTTTTATGTATACATATGATACATTTTTTCGGTATATAAGAGTTAATTATGATACGCACTATCTATATAAACTTTTATTATAAATAGGTACTTCATGTTGATTTTTGACAGATAAATAAATAATGTTGGACAATCCACACAGCATCATCTAGCCACAAGCTAAGCAGAGCTTGTGTTATGGGTGGGTATAGGTACCCACCTATAACACAAGCTCGGCTAAGCTTGTCGCTAAGCCGATCTAGTGAGGCTTGATGACTGATACACTTAATCTCAATAGATTACCCAGTTTTTAGTATATTACCAAGGTAACCTCAAAAAGAACAACTTCGTTTATTTTATGCCTATGTCATTTCAAGATGTACCAAAGCCTTACGAATCCCCATGCATTTCCCTTGAGTATCCCCTAACCGAATAACATACCTCATCTCATCCCATAACATACCCTATGTCGGCCGTTACGTAAAAAACTACAATCCCCGCTAGAATCGCGTAAATGGGTTTTAATATTAAATAGTGCTCTATACGTTTGACACGTAAGCCGTAGCTATCGAGCTCGCAAGCATCGCTGCGGGATCGTATCTCTATAAAATGAATACTTAGGAATGTATGCATGCTTCAGTTTCAGCCGGCGACTTTACTCGTCCATCAGAAACAAGATCTATTATGAAATTATTTTTGAAGAATTTATTGATAGGGTAGATAACGTTATCGTCATGTGTTGAACATTTGCCGCCATTTTGGTTTTGAAAATCTTTTTGAATATGTTATACAATTATTATAATCATAATGTAATAATAATAATGTATAATTTCTACGAGGAAAGTCAAACTGCTTTTCATCCTAAGCATTAACTTGGTCCAACAAACTGTATAACAAACACTACGTTTATACCTGCTTACCTCAATATTTTAATGTGCCACATTCTGCCAATTAGCCGCCTCTCGGTGGTAAATTTTAAATCGATTCCGTTGCGAACGTTGGTGAACATCATAATTTGATCCTTGCCAATTTACTTTTATCGCTAACATATTTTTCCCAACAATGTTTAGGAAGAAAATATTTTCGGTTATATTTATAATCAATGACATGATTGCAAAAGCACTTGTGCCAATCGATTTTCGTGCGGCATAGAGAACGTTTAACCAGTAAGTACCTAAATGTAGAAATAAGTTGATAACTCGTTAGAAAACTATTGAGACAAACTAACAATGAAACCAAAGGAATCTGTCGAGAACACTCAAGAGACTGGGATAACATGTGCTCGTACGAGGAATTGTCTAGCAGAAGATATTTTACGAGACTTTGAACTTATTCGTTTCTCACACGAAAAAATAATAAATAGGTCTAAGAAATTGTAGCTTTGCAATTCACACTGGTACCAACCGCATCCCGTAGTGACCGAAATCTCACATCCTTTCGTACTTTTGCGCAGTAAAGGGCCACCCTTATTCGTTTATCCCAAAAGAATAAGGATTGAATAACTATTGAAACTGAATTTTCTGGGGACGTAGTTTGTTCTGGGCGGCCATGGATTTTTATTGCTTTGATGAACTTAAGTCGACATTCATTCGATTTCGATAATGCCTTTTCCAATTTCATCAAGCGTTTTAACGAAATTGTTCGACAAATTATTGATAACGTAATGTCCTGTGACGTACCTATATTCAATACACTCAAAAAGGGAAAATGCTTTGCTATAAAGTTGTTCTTAGTGTGTTCTAACACTAAACGCACTAGCACTTCACGTTTCCGTCATCTTACAGGACTCGACTTCGATACGTTACAAAATTCACATAACACAAGTAGAACTAGAAAGTACAATTTTTTATGCACTTCAATCTTTTTAAGGTAAAGAAACGAACAAGAACCTTCACCTTTTTAGTTTTCAAGTGTCAGCAAAACTTTTATAACGTCTAGTCTTATTTTTGGTAGTAAGCCTTCTTTACAAAGGACAATTGACAATTTGTTTGAATTTATTTATTGATAGCTTTTGCAACTCCTTTGGAGTTTTGTTGTATAGGTAGAAGCGTATACATACATTTATCTTGTGTAGCTTAGTTATGGGCTCAGCTAGTTTATTATTATTTATAGTATTGAAATTGTTATTGACGATTCATATTTGTATGAATGTACGTACGATAAGTTTTCATAAATATATTGACATGGTACTGTCATTATGTTGATTTCTTTGAATTTACATGAATGTATCAGAAAAGCAGCCGTGCGATAAAAATGACGCCGAATAATCAAGCGTGCCACCCTTCCCTGCTGTCAAGTGCAGCGAAATTTTTATTTTTTTATTATTTTGTCTCTCATTTACCATGATCTCGGGCCATAAAGTGACCCGGTCCTTTGGAAGGCTTGCGTGGGGCCGAAGCCAACAGCACAGAGGCCCTTTGAGAAGTTAATCTAAAGGCGATGGCTACACATCGGCGCAAACGACTGAGGGGTTTCGAGAGGTGCGACCCCGATTTCACCATCACGAAGACTGCTCGTGAGCGGGTTTCCTCGCTATCTTCCACTAGTGGACAAAAAATTGAAGTGAACAGTAAAATAATAATTTTATTTGATAATAATTTAATGTATAAAATATGACTTGTCTAAGTGCTTATTTTGTAAGCCTAAAGAAATAAATGATTTTTTACTTTACTTTACTTTACATTACGCCATGAGACACTTCCACCCCCGAGTCTACATCCTAAGATGCATCTCTCGCGACTCCACTCAGACCGGCCAATAAAGGCAAGCAAGAGGTGGGGATCTGGTTCTCTTGGGATTAATATATTTTTTTTTTCTTACACAGCGTTATCTAGCCCCATGGTAAGCAGAGCTTGTGTTATGGGTACTAGATAACTGATATACATAATACAATATTATTACATAGATAGATATTTTTTATCAAACATTAAAAAACATTAAGTTAAATGAAATAAACTGTCACAATAAATATAAAACTAGAACGATGATGACCGATGTGGCGCGGTGGGCGAAGGTCCGCCTGCGTTTTCTAATAGAAAACGACCAGAATACCCGGAACTAATATCTGCAGATCGTACACATAATTGTTCCAAGGCGGGAATCGAACCCGCAACCTCCGGCGTCGCAGGCGGACCTTCGCCCACCGCGCCACATCGGTCGTCGTCGTTCTAGTTTTATATTTATTGTGACAGTTTATTTCATTTAACTTAATGTTTTTTAATGTATCTTTTTATGTGTGCTAATAAAAACGTTCTATTCTATTCTAAATACGAGTACTTACATTGAGCACCGCCCCAGGTGTAGTAAAGTTTCTATAAGGCGGTTTCCTATCTCTAATGTACTGGAAGATCTTGGTCCCATGGCGCAGGAAGACGACCTTGTCGAGCAGGTGTGGAGGCACGTCGTGGATGCAGCGCAGCCTCACGGATCCGCCCCGGGCCGCCCATCGCTCCATCTGCAGCTCGACACGGACTTCGGCATGGCCCCGTACTGAAACAACCAAAAACTCACTTTAACTTTATATCTAAGAATCAACAATAAAAAAGCGCGCCGGCTCGCTGGTGCGCAGGTTGCGGGCCAGCTCCAATACCGTTCTGGCAATGACAGTTGTAGGGTGGACTGCCCGTACACGCACTGCTGTGAACGCTACCTTTCCAGCAATCCTATTGGTTAAGGTTTTGTATAATTTCTAATATAAGTTGCATGAAATAAATACTATTATATCTCTAGTGTGCCAGCTATTGACTTTTATATTTACCTAATAAATGCCAGTATTCCAAGATAAAAACCTGTATTCAATATTTATGACCACCTTGCAGGACACAATGACCCTAAAAATAAGAAAGCCGATACAACTATTAATATCAACTTATGTCAGTCCAAAAGTATAGCAGTGGGTGGGCGCATAAAAAATTACCTCTACGTACCATCAACCCAAAACACCCATCAGCAAACTATTTAGTGTGACTCAGCCAAAAACAAATATTCGTTTTAAAACGTAGCAGTAGCAGCATGGCTTGTCCTTAAATTGGAACTCAGATAAATCGCAAGCACGGAACTAATTGGAAAAATCAAAAGCTTAAACTCTGTAAAATAACAAAACGGAACAGTTTGTTTTTATCGAATCCCCTGAACGTGGAAGTCACTGCATTTTTAATGGAAAAACTTCACTGAATGCAAAATAAGTATTTCTACACCGTGAAGGTTGATGTTACGCCTCGCAGTAACTGTTACGGAGTCACCAGGAAGGGTCCCTTTTATGACCTTTGTCACGTTTTTCAGAAATTGCCCTTGTTGCCGCTCTTATAGCGATCGAAGAAGGGATGTCGGTCGCCGCTTTCACTATATTTTCATTTATTTTTCCTTTACTTTATTAAAATAGAGCGGGTGATTAATCTAGCTCACTCAGGTTTGCATAAAAACTAGAACGCTAGTTTTCTGATAGGCAGTGAAATTCTTGCAAAAATAAATAAATAATTCAATCACAGAGCATCATCTAGCTTCAAGCTACGGAAGAGAGAGAGTAGAGCAGAGCTTGTGTTATGGGTACTAGAAGAATGTACATAATATCATACATAAGTAGATATATATTTTTAATTATACATAGACAGCGACTAGAAAACCCGCAACAAATATCTGCAGATCGTACACATAAATGTCCCTAGGCCGAAAACAAGCCCGAAACCTCCTGCGTAGCAGATGGACTTTTACCCACCGCGTCACAGAGGTCGTCAGAATACATAATTATAGACCGAATACATGTAGTCTAAAACCTAAAATACCTAACCTTCGGGAAAGGGTGCTGTTAGGATTCGTCGGCAATATTACTGGAAATCCGATTAATCCAGATAGACCTTGCCGCGCCTTCCACATTTGAGTAACAATACCGTGAAGCAACTGTATACACCCGGGTAATGACTCTGATACACTGGAGATACAAACAGTGTAATATAATATGCAATCAAGTGAAATGGAGGTGTTCTGAGGAATCCCTCATCCTTGCGTGCCGTAAACCATTGATGTCAGTTTTACGACGGAAGGCTCTGCTATGCAGAAGTATTTTTTTTACACACAGGACCGTGAAAACTCCTTTGTTTTATTTCACAAAACCATCAGATCTCTTTAGAACCGTTAATTGAAATAATAAGTTTAACCTAGTTAATGTAAAGTTAGTTTATTAAGTTTAACCCGTCCATGGATATATTTTTTGTTTGGTATGTATGTTTATCAAACAAATAATACCGCAGTCGTGTATTGTTTATACACGATTATGAAGTTACCTAATTGTTAACAGGTGAGAATGAATGAATGAACACAAAATGAATTTTTCATAGACCCAGTTACTTTGACGGTCATGCAAATCTGTCGACTCGAAATATGAGGACTTAAGGAGGATCACGAAAGTCTCGATTTTAATCAAACCGACATCATATGTAACAAAGATTATTCTCGATGATTTTTCGATTTTTTCATGTAAATCGTAATAGAAAGTATTGAAATAGTATATATAATAAAAATTATAGTCAAGAAGCAAGTAGCAGATAAAACAACTAAATAATACTTAAAAATAAATGATAGGGCCTAGTTAGCTAAACATCTCATTTATACTCGTCGAGAATCTGAAGATACAAAATACGTATATACCTAACTTTAGTCTAATTTGATGTGAAATGTTTGTAAAGAAACACTGACAGAAAATCTAAAACTCACTTTCGATACTAATTTCATATGTGGTATGTGTGGATATGTGGTATATGTACCAAACTTCTCCCAGTTTTATGATTTGATGTTTATGATTTTGCGGCTATATTGCAGCTGGCTACACAAAGTAAAAAACGAGTTCGGATCATCCTCGGCATACAAATCAGAACACTTATCTTTTACTGGATGGAATCGATCTGGTTTGATTGTTTTCGGTTTCTATGGATCTCTAGAACCTGTCTCGATACAGGCGAAAAAACCACGCGACGACAAAAGAGTTAAGGACAGGAAAATGTGATAAAAAACATCTTTTTGTTGAGAAGAAAGATTGCAAGGGAAAATAAGTAGGCACTTACCCCAAAAATATGCCTAACTACCCGAAAATAGACAATAGGTACATATTTCTTCGCCCATTCCCGGTGGTGGGTGTAATTTCATCCCTAATAATTTCCGTTTCCGCTTGCTCCTATGTCGCAGATCATAATAAGAGCCGGAAAAGACCCGCCGTGTTTCTGGCGAAATTAGAGCTCATTCCTACGGTGCTGCGGTGGATTTACTTTATTAAAAGTTATTGTAATGTTAGTTCTAGTGGGCAAAATGGCGGTTCTTTTTACAATTTCTGATATGGTTTTTCATTTTATTTATTTAATTATTAGTTATGGAATGCTACATATTTCACGCGGCAACATAACCAAGCGAAACTTAAGGTATAGTAAGATGCATCGTTACCCCCTGATAAGTTTGAAGTCAATTTCTATTAATACAGAAATATTTTAAACTAGTATCATTCATAAAAATTAAGTAAGCAAGTTCTTTTTTTATATAAAAACAACAACTTTTATAATATCCGTACATAGTATAAAACAAAGTCGCTTCCCGCTGTCTGTCTGTCGCTATGTAAGCGGTTTTTCAGAGATTTTATAGAGTCATTCAAGAGGAAGGTTTATAAGCTATTTGACACATAGATTTCCACGCGGGCGAAGCCGCGGGGCGCAGCTAGTTAAACATAAGCTATATAATTACGAGAATCGGAACCCATCAGGGGTAACCGAGCTATCAATGCCACTATACCTACCTATAGAAATCTTAGGCGCCTAGTCTAGGTAGCTATTTAACTTCTTTAGGCACTTCAAGTACTGCCTGAACTCTGTTGGCTGTAACCCAACCAACGCGTGAAACCACAAGTTTACCTCGATTCAAGTTCAAGTCAAAATTGAAAACTTGGCACGAAACTTTAATAAGTTTCTTCTTATTAAAGTTTCATGAATGGCTTTGTCACAAAAAGGCAGCATAAAAATGTCAATTTCTTCGTGTAATGGTTTCTTGGAGGAACGACAAAGGAAACCGACACAATAGCTTTATTTATGTTTGATTTTAGACAAACACAAACTATAAACTAGCTATACAAGAGGGAGAATAGCCACCTGACACGGTGCAGTCACAAAGGATAACTGGTATTAGTGCATGATCGTAAAACATAAAATGGCAGTATATTCCTCGTGTTCTGGAATGTACGGTTGACTTAAAATGGACGAAATTAGGTACCCACTTCACACGTCGACATTACGAGCATGTTCTATGATAATAAAAATTTCACATTTTTTATATTAAAATGACTTGTTGTATTTTAGTATTATACGACAAAAATATTGTACGTAATAATGTGACACTAATACATATTCTATGTTTATCTGGACGTTTGTGAGTTCAGATGTGAACATGTTTGGTTAATAAGATTTCCAAAACTTCTAAACTGATCAAGATTAAATTTAGCGTAAAAGAACAAACTAGAAGGCAGGCTAGGTTCCTTTTACCCGAGTATAGAGCGAGCAAAGCATCGGCCGGAAGCTAGTCTTTCATATAATAAATACACGTGCCACTTTTGCAAACACGTTTTTAATAAATACCTACATAACTTACTAGAATCTAAAAAATACACCTCGTGGAAACTCTAATCCTATTCATCATTAAAAATAACGCGGTAGGTGCAAGTTAGTAGTATATAATTTGGTGATGTAAATCGAGTTTTTTTAAGTATAGGCACTGAGACTATCAGGAATACCCTAGATGCCTACTATATTTACAGAGTCTGCTCCTCACTTAAGAACACCGTCCCCCAGAGAAAATTTGTTACGTTATTTTGTTTACATAAAATAAGAAGGTATCTTTGTGCCTACTTACAAAGTGTAAAAGTAATACAGCTGTTCCGAATAGGTCACCAATTGTTTTTGCGAACTCTTGAATTCCCATTGGAAATTACTCAATAGAAATACTACAAATAATCATAAAAACCTCACTTTGCCAAAGGTAACGAAGGTTTCGGCCCGGGAGCCTTTATAATGTACCGAACAATCATAATGTAGGTACAATACGGTCGTTTCTATCTTTAATAAAATGAAATTAGACACACATGTGTAGTTTTCGTATTATGTCGCAGCCATTAGAGAAAAGTATTTGTGAGCAGGTATAAAGGTCACGCACACAGGAATATTTTCATTCAAGTTTCTTGGCTCATTTCCCGCGTTAATGGAGGTAGCCAGCGCTTTTGAAGAAATATCTATCTATAGCTGGCCAATGTCAGAGAAGAGCTTTGAATGATGGCGGAATTATAAAAGGTTTTCCCTTTGAAAAGAGTTAATGTTTATTTTTTCTGATAAATATCACTTATCACACTTATATTATAATATGGATGTTTGGGTGGATTGAAGCATCAAAACGTTAAGATGTTTGTTAATCTTTAATGCTTAAACTAAGTAATCGGATGGATAAAAAAAGTTATAACTAAAGCTATGCATATTTTTAAGAAAAACTCCTGCGAAGCCGCAAGCAGAAAATATATAAGGCTAAGCAGTATTTTGTCTTTAGAAAACAAAAGCAACTCTCAGTCATTGTTTAAAGGGTAACCCCCTTCTGTCGTCGTATTCGTCTGAACAATCTGACTTTTACAGTGCAACAATTTATTCCAGAGATAGTGAATAGCTCAATTATAAATGTCGTGTCATAGCCAGCAAGCGTGGCACCCACGGAGCGCGCTGTTTGTCACTGACAAAGACTCAAGTGACTGTAGCTTTTGTTCAAGTACAAACAGACGTTCAGAGTGACAGCAACAGAGATTAAGCAAAAACCTAGCAACGCCATACAAATAAGAAGTTGAAGTTAAAGCTGGCCTATACGACCTATATAGATGCATGTAACCTATATAGATTTTGTATATTCCATGCCCTTTACAAAATTAATCATATTGATCAAAGCCCTATATTTTTTCGTTACAAGTTGCCAGTTTGATAAAATAAATAGAAAAGGTGAAAAAACTAAATTCATCGAGCAAACGCATTTCATAGGCACTAATGTCTTTAACTCTGAAGTATCTCCAATGCGCACGTGAACAGTTTCGGGGATATGACATCCCCCTGCCTCACTCCTCTGCGCAATTGGATGGGTTTAGACTGCTGACCCTGTACTTGGACACTCATGGTGGCGGCCTCGTAGAGACAACTCAGCACCTGGATATAACGATAGTCGACTTGGCATCGCTGTAAGGAATCCAGAACAGCCCAGGTTTCGACGGAGTCAAATGCCTTCTCATAGTCCACAAAAGCCAGACACAGGGGCTGATTATACTCTTCGGACTTCTGTATAATCTGCCTCACTGTGTGTATGTGGTCTATGGTGCCATATCCTCCGCGGAACCCAGCCTGTTCCGGTGGCTGGAACTCGTCGAGTCTCCTGGCGAGACGGTTCGTGACCACTCGTGAGAACAGCTTATAGACGTGGCTCAAGAGTGAGATGGGTCTGTAATTCTTAAGAAGGGTTTTATCTCCCTTCTTAAAAAAGAACACCACCAAACTCCCGCTCCACGCCTTTGGAGTTCTCCCACTGTCAAGGACGGTATTAAAGAGGTTCCGTAGCTCCTGTATTACAGGGGCTCCTCCGGCTTCACGTGCGCATTGGAAGATATGTTTAGGTTGCTGGACTGGAAAGGAAAGGGCATTAATATAAACGGCGAGTACATCTCACACCTGCGATTCGCTGATGACATAGTCTTAATCGCGGAGTCGCTTGAGGAACTGAACCAGATGCTGGACGGCCTAGCTTCAGCCTCCCGATGTATCGGTCTTGGCATGAATTTGGATAAAACCAAAGTCATGATCAATGGTCACATTGATCCAAGGCCGGTGTTCGTACATGGTCACCTTCTCGAAACTGTTTCCGAGTACACTTACCTTGGGCAGATTCTGCAGTTGGGTAAAAACAGTTTCGAGAAGGAGGCCAAAAGGAGGATCCAGCTGGGCTGGGCAGCATTTGGGAAACTACGTCAAGTCTTCACGTCATCCATACCGCAATGCTTGAAAACGAAAGTTTTCAATCAGTGCGTCCTACCCGTTATGACCTACGGAGCTGAGACGTGGACACTCACGATAGGGCTGGTCCACCAGTTCAAAGTCGCTCAGCGAGCTATGGAAAGAGCTATGCTCGGAGTTTCTCTGAAGGATAGGATTCGTAACGAATACATCCGACAGAGAACCAAGGTTATCGACATAGCTCAAAGAATTAGCAAGCTGAAGTGGCAGTGGGCCGGCCATATCTCGCGAAGAACCGACGGCCGATGGGGCAAACGTGTTCTTGAGTGGAGACCACGACTCGGTAAACGTAGTGTAGGACGCCCTCCGACCAGGTGGGATGACGACCTGCGAAAGACTGCAGGTAGATGCTGGATGCGGCAAGCTGAAGACAGGGCGCTATGGCGCTCATTGGGGGAGGCCTATGTCCAGCAGTGGACTGCTATAGGCTGATGATGATGATGATGATTATGTCTTTAACTACAATAGGTACCATACATTTAAATCTCTCTCAAAGTAAAGTAAAGTAAAAGTAAAAAACCATTTATTTCTTTAGGCTTACAAAATAAGCACTTAGACAAGTCATATTTTTTACATTAAATTATTATCATCTCATACTATAATAACATTTTATATTTACGTCAAAAGTGTCGGTGTAAATTCTAAGCTTATCTCGGCGTCAAATTATACAGAAATAACGTCCATAAAAAAGTCGTAAAACTGGTTTGATATAAACTAAAACAAATGACTGTGTCGCTACTATAAACTTCTGTCACGATACAATAATCAGTAGAGGCTAAATGGGCACGGATGTTGAACCCTAGTGGAGAACAAAGATATTGTATCAAACCTTAAGTCAATTGACAGAATGTTTAAATTCGTTTGTGGCAACTCAAAGTCGGGAACCAGTCGCTAACATAGTCGGTCCACAATAAACTTAGATCGTGGAATTCAATAGTATTGTATTTTTCAGTAACACGTCGTACCAACATCACAGACAAAATTACAACCCTTGTCAATTGACGAGTTAATAAATATATTATAATTCGTACCTCATAAAGTTTATTCCTGTTGAATATAATTTTACTAGAAAATTTGTAATATTGAAGTCTAGACAGTGTTTAGACGATCTAAAGTCATAAAATTGCAGCATAGCATGCAATAAGTATCTAAAGACGTAGCAATTTTTTACTACCATAAGTAAAATATAAATTCAATATTTACCACTCACTTCGGATTTCAGTTTTCTAAACAAGTTACGAGGTTACTTCGCAAAGTGATAGGCAAACTTAGCAGCTTTTTCATCTCAGTTTATGAGTACCTCGAACAAGTTTCTTAACTATTAAATTAACCGAAACAAGTTGTTTTAGTACGAACTTCTGCTGTTTTTATGGGTTCGGAAAGTATTTTATTATAGAAGTTGAAAGATTTTAGAAGTTATTTATTTAATAAGTATCGAGAAAGGGTTGATTTTCAAGAAACATTGAACCTTAATGTTTGTCATTCCATTGCACTGAGGATAGTACGGTATAGTATAGGGCTTATACCTTTCCATTTAGAGTACAATGGAATAGGCAAATTGAGCATGCGAATTGAGATTGAGAAAAAAAAAATTGAGATTTATTTATTTAAACATTCCATTATATAGCTGCTAAAATTCAACACGCTAACCATACATATAGAAACACACAAAAGTGCTTAAAAAAAATTCTAAATATTGCTAGACAATTCACACAGCATCATCTAACCCTAAGCTAGGCTGTGCTTGTGTTATGGTTACTAGATGACTGATAGACAATACAATATATTACGTAGATAGATAATTTTGATTATACATAGAAAATTACCCAGAAAACCCGGGGACAAATATTTGTCCCAAGGCAGGATTCGAACCCCAGCACCCTACAGCGTCGAAGGCGAACTTTCGTCCGCCGCGCCACAAAGGTCGTCAAACAATGATAGGTCTTAGTTAACGTTTAGAGTAAACTTTCGTTAATAAAAGTTTCAAAAAAGTCCTTAGAATTTTTGTTTCAACTGGAAAGGTAACCAAATACATACAGTCATCCCCTCAGTTTCATTCAAATTCATATCCAACTTTACATACAAGTAGCTGCGGAATATTTAGCGAGCTAGGTTTGAATAACAGATTGGGAGCGACGCGACGACGGGCTGTCGTTACGAGTTTTGCTACGAATTGCTCGACACGGGCGTAGCATCGTGGCGAGTGTCTACGGCGTAGCAAATATCTACAGCGTAGCAACGTAGCTAGTAGCTACGGCGTAGCAACTTAGCAAAATCTACATTCTACAACATGGCGACGTAGCAAGTGGCTACGGCGTAGCAATTGGCTACGGCGAAGCAACTTTCTTATTCGAACACCCCTATCAAGATTTTTTTGTAAACAGAGGGGTTACAAAACCAAGAAATGTTGTTGGAAATATTTTAGGATTGGTCTCATCGGGGTAAATAGCAAAAAGCTTTCATTCATGATTTCATTAATATCTTGTTGCGATAAGTATATTGTCATTGCGATAATATTTAATTGTAATATTATATTAATATTTGCACACCTGCTTGCGGGTTGAAAACATGTGACACCACTCTAGTTATAAGACCTGAATTGTACCTATAATAATTTGTTCAGCAAATAAATGATTTGATTTGATTTGGTTTTCGTATTCGAATGTGCTCCTTTTACGCAGGTGCGCAATTGAGCGTTGCATTTTTTGGTTTTGTTATTGTGTTTAGATATAACTTTGCTACCTTGCTGTTTTCTGTTATTAGTTTTTATTAAGTTTTCACTATAATATAAACATATAAATGTCTGTGTTTACTAAAAACATATAGTGGATTCTCGATCCGAATACATCGTAGCAAAGTATGTAGTTTACGAATAAGGCTACTTTTGTGAAACTGAGAAAAAAATAGAAGAGTTGGCTCTGAATGAAAGAATAGGTCCTTTCAACAAAGTTGGCTGGGTATTTGTTATTTATACGTGACTAACCTATGTGTTCTTTGAGTGTATGCAAATGCTCTGCATGCATATAAAATGTGTAGCCTAGGTAACACAAATAATTTTTATATTACACTTATTAAATGCTATGTTCTTATTCAGGCTTATTAAAAAAAGCAATCAGTTAATCTACACCATTCACAGTTAGCATAAGCCGGAAGTTGTTAACCGGATGTGGCAATAGAACCTTCGTGAACGGTAACAATATAGCAAAGTTATCGGTAACTCCGCTTTCTTAATTGGGTTCCGAAGTTACGAAATCCAACTTCAATACGTCTCGCCGTGAACGAGGCTTTAGATAACGAACCCTAATTTTATTGTTCTTAAGATACGGTTTCTTCACATTTAAATACACTTTAACATTGGTTTCGGTTCGTGAACTAAAATAATCGTGATATTTTTTCCTGGCAAACGTCAAGAACACTTTTACTTGTCGAAAATTATCATGATTAGCTTTCGAAACTTTGTTTGGGTTGTGAAAAAAAAAAATTATGTTTGACGCGGGGTGAGCCAAGGACTACCTGGGACGTAGGAGGTTGCTGGTTCGATTCCCGTCTCGGGACAATTGTGTGTACGATCGCAGATATTTGTTCCGGGTGTTCTGGTAATAAAAAATATATATGTTTGTAATCCATTGTTTTAAGTACCTATATCAAGTACCCATAACACAAGCTCTGCCCAGCTTGGAGCTACATAGTTGATGCTGTGTGGATTGTCAAGCATTTTTTTTTTAGTTTGCACAATTTCCTCGTTCGCGATATTTAACTAGTGTGTAGACAGCTTTATACATACGATCTAGAGGAAAGGTTTGTTTGGTATAAGGGGCAAGCCCTCACGAGCCTCAGGGGCGTCGTGTTGCTACGAAGCCACCTGTTTTTTTATTCCACATCCGTTTTTATTGTCATGTGTTGCTGTAATCTCGACATTGCATAGGTCAGACGCAGTAGAGTAGAGAGAGGTACAATACTTACTATACTTGTTATATTCGAGATTGTTATATTCGACAGGGTCATATGACTTGTAATATTATGCGGATTCGAATCTATAAGTAGGGACTTATGATCATTATTTAAATTGGAACCCGGCTCATATTACTACAGGACCTTTGTCCTGCGGGTCTTTGCCAAGCTTTTACCGTGCGTTTTCAGCACTCAAAGTGTTAAAAAACGGTCTCTATAATGGTAGCAAAGAAACTTACGGATAACACATCGAAGTGTTGACATGTTAAACATTTTTACCAACGTTTTATCAACTAAGATAAGTTGTGCGAATTACCCATTAATTTAAAAAGAAGAGTAAGTTATAGTAAGTTTTTTGTTGTCTGGAGTAAATAAGCCAAAGTAGGTTCTTGTAGGTGTAATTGGATAAAAGATTGACCCACAACAGCACTAGATCATGAAGGAGTAGGTGCCTAGGTACTGCCTGCCAAGTTACAGAAACATATTTACCTGATAGTTAGGAACAAGAAGCGGGATACATGGGCTGTGTGAATAAGTAATGAAACTCGCAAACAGGTCGAAACCGGAAAGGTATCCTACGAAGGCTGAATTTGTAGAATTATAGAATCTTCGCCGAAATCAATGATATTATGTCTGGATCTATAGAATCTGACAGAATAAATAATTTCATGAATCAATAATAGAGGATACCTACCTATAGAGACAAAATACCTATATTCAAATATTTTAGAGAATGGAAAGTAAATTTTAATAGCGTTTCCGAATTTGATGATGTTTTTATAATATTACATGGAATTTTATACGTTGTAAAAAATAATTATACCAATCAATATGTAAGATTAAACAAACTTGCCTTGTATTACCCACCTATGTAAGACGAAGTCTCCTACTAAATATCCAGCTGTTTAGAATTGTTCCATGAATTTCCTTCTTCGAATAAAAACAAGTGAAAATTGGGATTGGATCGAGTGAAAAGAAAACTCTTTTGTTTCGATCGTTTGACAACCTCTGTGGCGCAGCGACCGCAGATCCGCCTGTAACGCAGGTTGGGTTCGATTTCCGCTTAGGGACAAATGTTTGTACGATCTGCAGATATTTCTTCCAGGCTTTCTGGGTATTTTCTATGTTTATTTAAAAAATCTATCTATGTAATATATTCTTTATGTAATATATTATTCAGTATATCTATTACCCATAACACAAGCTTTGATTAGCTTGGGACTGCTGTGTGAATTGACCAGCAATATTTTTTTTCTTACTTTAGAACCATTTAATAACTATTGATACAAATTTCGTTTCAGTACTGTTATGAAGAATATTGGAAGCTGTCAAACTTGCGACCTTTCAAAACAAATCAGGCTTCAGTATCATCGTCATGTTATCTAGATTGTTTCTCTTCTTTGTGGGCGGAACTCGACCTATATTCCGGGACACCGATACATATCTGTTTTGATACAAATAGATTGTGTACTGCGACTATTAACATACACAAGATATAACCAACAATTTGTTATCATTGTAGATTTAAATATCAACAATGATAACAAATCCAACAAAAGCGAACCCAAAAATTGTTGTGCCCGGACGGGTTTTTATGCATCGTGTTCCCACTAAGAACAATTACATGTTTGCATAAAAACACAATAAATTATGATTATTATGATTATAAAAGAGGCTTAGGTTATATTAAAATAAAAACGAACAACTGACTTAGTACTCCTTTAAATTTATATAGTTAGTTATAGTGTAGTTACGAACGGGCAGAGAAATCGGTACAAAAACAAAAAATATTACAATCGAACATTAACCTCCTCCTTTTTCGACGGTTAAAATCTATTTACCCTTTAAATTACAGAAACATTTATTATATTCTACCGAAGGTCACGAAAAGCTTTGATAAACGACATAATGATCAAACATTTAATAAGCATTTCAAGCTTTAAATTTTTATGACAAAAGGTCGATGGTAAGTCGTTGGTTTGCACTTAGGTACCCTTAATTTCGTTTCTTGACCTCTCAGAGTAGTCACTTGTAATTTGGAGCAACGACAGAACTTGAGCATTAATTTTTATGTTTCTGAGTGTTGTAGGTACTATCTACAATCATACTGGGTCAAGGAATTTTCAATAGCGTAAAGTGATTCTAACGGCCCTTCATTACAGTATCCGGTTTGTGCTTTGGAATACAGTTTATTTATAGCCGGTTTGAATGCACTCAATAACTTTAAGAGTCCGTTTCTAAGTGTACATGTAATGTAATGTTCTTCTAAATAAATTTATAATACAAAATTTACTCAAATTGGCTGCTTTCTCCCCTTTGTGAGCACAAAACGATTTTTCGGTGGGGGTGGTACGACGCAGAGTTTTCATTAATATAAAAAACAATGGAATTAGAATAATAAAACTTTAAAAAACATATCTCAGTAACTGTGGCTGTCGGCTTTGGACATTCAGTCTACCCTTGATATGTAGCCCATGACCCTATTAACTTCCCAAAAATGGTATATGTCGTACTAATATAAATGATGATATTTGTCGGTACCAATACCCAACACCCAGTATTTAACTAGCCCATGTTAGAAATAATCCTAGGTATGGTCAGTTAACCTAGGATTATTTCTAACATAGGGCTAGTATAGCTAGTACTATTATTACTCACATATGAAACTGTTTCATTATGTACTCGAAAACAAGAAGCTAATTAATAATGATAATAAATAAATAAATAATGCTGGA
Organism: Eupithecia abbreviata; assembly: GCA_943735965.1. Taxonomy (NCBI): domain Eukaryota; kingdom Metazoa; phylum Arthropoda; class Insecta; order Lepidoptera; family Geometridae; genus Eupithecia; species Eupithecia abbreviata. The sequence continues at coordinate 5,881,212 of OX030982.1, read as the reverse complement.
CAATCCACAAAGCATCATCTATCCCCAAGCAATTGACTTTAATAAATAACTACCGGTTTTGAAATATTGTTTAAAATTTCATTGCATTCAAAAAATCAATATCAATAACCATAAAGCCCATATCTCAAAATCAGTAAAGTCGTGTATCGGGCGAGGTATTTAGTTATATCTGGGTCAGAAGATTTTATCGCCCCTTCCTTCCTTTGCTCGTCAGATCACGGTCGTAAATCCTAGCCTGCTGGTATTAAATACGTTTATTACGAGTGCTGTTCATTTTTTATGTAGGCTTCGATGCGAAAATTGATCTTTATTAAGCTGATCGTCCACCGCATCGCATCGGAATCATAGGCAGCGTACGCGGTAGTGTATGGTCCCGAGATTTCCCGGATATCGTAATTCACCTGGAATTTCGGTATTTTTGGACGTTTTGAGAATAATAATCATTAGTGATTTGTCAAGAAATTTCTCGCAATTATACACCGGTTCTCAAATCAGCCAAAAACTTCGGAAAAATTCGGAAATACCCGGAAAAAACCTTCGAACGTACCTTTTGCAAAACTGAATAGACCAAACCAATGCTCATAAAAATCCTAAAATCTAATCCGAATGAAATCAAATCAATCGGATTTTTTAAATCGTGATTTTTATCAAGCCTCATATTTACACCGTTTTAATATTTGCGGGAAAACTACTAAATCCCTTAGGAAATTGGCTCAAATTGTCTGACCATGTTAAATTAGTTTATCTATTAAGCGGGAAATATCTCTCAAGCAAGTCAAGTGAGTTGACTTACATAAACTTTTTTTGGTTGCTCTACATTTTTAAAATCTCTAGTCAAACGCTGCCCCCCATTGGCGGCGCCCATGAAAAAGATAGCCAAGGCCATTCGGATCTCATTCCAATCCTAATGTCAAAGTATACCCATTCTGGGTCCGTCAAGGATGGGAATTTTAGTGTACTGCTGCTCTTCATTATATTATGCTAACATGCATGGCAACACTGGTAGGCAATATTACAACAGGGTAAATTGTTAAACGAACGTACAAAAATGCTTCCATGACTAGTTGTCGTATAACAGTCTAATTAGTTGAAAGCTACGACCAATTTAATTTGTGTGAAATGTTTTTCGTGACACAAAAATAACTTACACTTGGGAAATTATACCTAATACACCATACGTAGGTACTCACTGTGTAACACTACGTTACAACGTAGTGTAGGATGCCCTTCGACCAGTTGGGATGACGACCTGCGAAAGACTGCATGTACATAGATGCTGGATGCGTCAAGCTGAAGACAGGGCGCTGTGGCGCTCATTGGGGGAGGCCTATGTCCAGCAGTGGACTAACATAGGCTGATGATGATAAATAAATAAAATAAAATAAATGATGCTGGACAATTCACACAGCATTATCTAGCCCCATTGTAAGCAGAGCTTGTGTTATGGGTACTAGATAACTGATATACATAATACAATACATTACATAGATAGATATTTTTTATTATACATAGAAAACAATCAGAACACCCGGAACAAATATCTGCAGATCGTACACACAATTGTTCCGAGGCGGGAATCGAACCCGCAACCTCCTGCGTCGCAGGCGGACCTTCGCCCACCGCGCCACATCGGTCGTCAATGAAATACTTTTTTGATGACGACTACATAGCTGTCGCATAACTTTGTTCGGTTTTTTTAAGTAAAACTGTTATAGATTCAGCAGAATCGCGCGAGGACCGACCGGAGCACATATATATATTATTATGTGATTGATGAGGTTTTTTTAAGGCAACAACCCTCAGAATAGCAAGTTTTTCTGTACATGTAGGTATGTACAGAAAAACTTGCTATTCTGAAGGTTGCTGCCTTAACCTCCTGAGACCCTGGGTACTTAAGCGATGACATAAACTTACAAAAAATAGGGAGCTCACCTATTAGCATACATTTAAATTTGGCGCGGTCTACGATGTAGTTCATAAGTGCCAATACAAGAAAAAAAATACTTTACTTGGTTTTTGAAAGCATATCTGTCATGGCGACGGAGACAGTGTAACGAAGAGGAGCCGTCATGTCGCGTGGTGAGTTTAATCGATTTGAATCCTTATAAATTTAAGTTTTTTTCATATATTTTTTGTATAAAACCAATAGAGGTACTATTTAACTACATTTCGAAACCATTATTTCAAGCAAAACATTAGTTTGTTGTGAACACCGTAACCACAAATTTTAATGTCATCATTCGATGACACTAGTTCTCAATTCCAACTTTTAATGTCATCACTTGAGTTGTCAATTTGGTTATTTTTTATAGGTATGGAAGCAGATATTTTGGAATAGCTAGACAAATCCGGCATTTTCTGAGGAAGAGCATGAAGGTCCAGTGATTTTCTAGAGGGTTGATTGAGATTTAGTAAATAAGATACCAAGTCAGATTTTTATAATCGATCGCTATAAGATATTTTTGTTTTAATAAAAGTGTAATAAATGATAAAACATGTAACTACTTCTTTTATTCAAGGTATAATTGTAATACAATATAAATCGATGCGGATAGTTTATGTCATCATTCGAGGACTAATATAAATCGAGTGACCTCATATGAGGACATAATATAAATCGGGGAGGGGGGAGGTGGGATTTTTTTTACAATTTTTTTTTAAGTGACTACTTCGTGGAGCTTCATAAAAAAACATTTATTTAAACATAGTCCGAAAAAAGTAGTCCTGGGTCTCAGGAGGTTAAAAAAACCTCTGCATAATCTCAAGGCGTGGTTACCTTACGCCTGTATATTCCAAATCGACCGAGCTGTCATCTTTAATATGAATATTGAATAGAAAGGTATCTATGGTGTACCCTCGTGAAGATTTGTAGCCCACAGGGTAAGCCCTACCGCCTGGAGAAATGGCTACCATTACAGAGGTTCACCCTAATCCTTCCTAGTCCGAGGTGCGTGTTTCGAGAATCAATCACCATGGCCCGCCATTGAAGCCGGTTTCACTGTTAGACGAACGAGCCAACTTTAGAGAGGTACATAAAAACTAAGGTAAAGGACTGTGCTGTACTGTTAGCTACGAAAACATGAATAGGTTACCCAAGTTATAAAATAGAGCATATAGGGGTTATTCCCATCGTCTCACTTGAGACGTGATCATTCCCAACGCCTCAAGAAAAGTATTCCCAACGTGTCACAAAAGCTCTGACTTTTTGCTGTGATTTAAATTCATCTATTATTTTGCATTTTCAATATTGACTAGCCATAAAAGTCGTAACTTTTCAAATCAAAATGTACCTACCTAGTCGACATCTTACTTTTAGAATGCGAAACTCATTATACACTATATCTATACTAAACACATTTATATAGGTATACACTACTACACTACCTATATGGTCAAACGAAGAACATAATATTTGCGCTGCTAACTGTACTATCTGGTTACAAATTATATTCATTATTATAGATCAATGTCACTGAAAATATTCGAAGTCGTCTAAGTCCCTGTAATAAAATATACATAGATTCATGGCATAGTAGCATTTACTTAGAAACCATTTATTAGTAAAATATGAAATAAGTTTCCCTATAGATTCTTTAGGTCCTCTAGTAGATTATATCTTGTATTAAATATTTATATTGCCTTAGAGATTAGGATTCTTTTTTTTTGTGTCATTGTAAATTGGTAGATACTCTTGTATGTGCAATCTGGTGTAAGCAATTTCTCTAAGTGTTCTAGATTTAAAGCCAACATAAATCAAGAATAACGTAATAATAGTAATGTTATGCTCCCAGAATTTATAATAGTTTACCAAATGACATTAGGGAATGTACTGACATCACAAAATTTAAATCTAACCTTTTTAATTATTTAATAAGTAAGACATTTTACAGCTTGAATGAATATTTTGACGCAGTTTAGTTATTTTAGTTACTAAATGTAGTATAGAGATGTGTTTGATTTTCAAATTGGAATTTTCAATTCTTAAACTTTTTATTTTTGCATTAGGTACTATTATTATTATTGATTTTTGCTCTATATCCAAAATATGAAGCATTTGTATGCCTAATGGTAGATCACAGTGCTCTTAATTTTAAGTCTGAACATCCCTGTAATACCTGTGTATCACAAATAAATAAATGAACTATGAACTATAAAATACTATATAGTAGGACAAGCGCGGGCATTGTTGTCTAGGGTAGAATAGAGAAAAAATTACGTCACTTCGTCATCAAATGCGTCAATCATTTGAAATTAATTCCTTCAACTTCAATAATTTACGCAATGTATGACGATGCGATGTCATTATTGTCTATTCTACCCTAGACAACAATCCCCGTGCTTGGCCTACTTAAGGTGTTAAGACATATGTAGAAACACTACGGATCGAGTAAAGAAACACAGCGAGAGTTATGGTAATCCTCTGTACGTTTTATAGCCTGTTTTGTGTGATGTCAGTAAATATTTGAGTTGGCATTGGAACAATATTTTTTTACTGACGCCGAAAAGAGAACAATCACCTCTGTTTCAGTTTTCTTTTATCATATTGGAGGTAATATGGGCATTACCCCCAATATTTTTTGAGTATTACATACTATAGTTCGGTTTAAAGATGTTTATTTTCTCATAAAACAATAACATGTTCACTTATAATGAGATACAATAAATCTTAAAAGTAATGCCTTACTAAATATTACGCCTCTCTCATAGTTTACTTATGTAACTTGAATTTTGTGACGTATTCAAGATTCCTGTCTAAATTAAATAAAGTACTTTGATATTTGACTCCTCGGCATTCGTGTTGGATTCGCAATTCGGTGGTAAATTGTTCTGCAGGAGGAGCTTCTGCCTGCCCCCCGGTGGATGTCCTTAAGTCGCCTTTTATGATACTCGCGTGAAGAGTTGGAATGGTGCGAAATCTAGGCCGGGACCTCAGTTACGCCTTTAGAATGACGTTTTTCAATGAGTAGCAAATAAGCGTTCATTATAAGAAAAAAAGAAAGAAAATACATTTATTTGACACCATACATAACACATAAGCAGGAGGCTTATAATGACCGCTTATTATTAACTAGACAACTCGTTGTCTATGTGGAAATAATTATTCACGGGACAACCAGTTCCACGCAGATACTAATCTAATTACAGGGTTCGCCGGGGAAAATTTGTATAATAGTACATATTTAAATTTACACTGTTTAGTAACAAGTTGAATCAGTGGAATAATAGTATGTACGTTAGACATATTATTCACGAGAGACAAAAACTTCAAAAATTTCAGGAATCCCGCTAGGAAGGTACAGAATGATGCACATACTTGAGTTGGCTTTGCTCCAAGTTGGAGAGTGCCATTGAATTACTTCAGATTCTAGAATAAGCACGGAGGTAGTGAGGTAAGTATTTGTGGTTATCAATTGAATTTAGTTTTACCAATCTACCTATTGTATTAGTTGATGGTTATTTATAGGGTATTTATCGCGTACCTTGAGTTATTATTTCCCTTGTTTAATATGTTGACCGTGAAAGGGTAATGAGCGGGAAATGAGAGACGAGTGAGCGGAGTTAATAGACCGGGATGTTTGGAAGTGTTCGAGGGGAGGCCTTTGCCAGGCAGTAGCGAGAAAAAATAGGTTAAAAAAACATATGTTAAAAAATATTAGTTAATAAATATTAGTAATGTTACCTATTGTTTGCTGGAAACTGATTTTTAAATCTGTAAGTCTCTACTTCTTTGTCATTTCTTCTTCTCACTACCTATCAATAAGATGTCCCCTTACCCATCAGCATTTTTCCAAGCAAACATTTATCCCAAGGCGGGAATCGAACACGCAACTTCCTGCGTAGCAGGCAGACCTTCATCCACTGCGCCACATCGGTCGTCACGAATGTCCTCAGAATTCGGGGCTTGCCCAAAGTTTTTGTTCATTAAATATTTCGCTGTACCTTATCATGACGTCATAACTAATGGGCCCGGTGGAAACTAAAGTTACTAATAGCTGCTACTTACCCACGTTGGTCCTAGCTTAGTACGTTGGTTACTTGTTCAGCTAAAGATTCTCGATGGTCCGCAACCATGGTCTTGGTATTTACTTGTACAAAAAAGTCAGTTTAAATAAAAAGTATAAAAAAGCGCGCCCCTGTATTGGGTCCGAATGGGTCACACCGCTCGCGCCCCCGAGTCTGGGTAATGAAACAAAATTTTTTTTAGGTGGTGATCACCTGCTTTTTGACGAACTGCTACGACGTAGTAGGCTACGGTATGAATAAGCGCATGCTACGATGCGCCGTAGCATGCGCAAATAAAATATTTAGGTTTTTTAATAGAAGAAAGAAAATATTTAAGTTTACCCAATTATAAATGTCAACTCTCACATAATGTGCAATAAGGCATAAAAGCCATCCTGGCAGCTTACAAAATCGGAATGCAAAGTTCGCGTAGCCTCTAGGAGTGTGGCTGATCTGTTGAGAAAAAAGGCTACCTAGTAACAAGTTGTACTTACTTCAGTGAATCAATAAATATATTTAATATACCTACGGTAAGAAAGAAAGAAGTCCTACAAGGTTTCTCTAAGTGAAAACTATAGAAGTAATATTCAAGAAGTAAAAATCAAACCTACATACACAATCTATTATCGTTTACGTGCGAGTATAAAACGCGAGCTAAACCGCGAGAAGAAGCTAGTGTACCTATCATAAATAGGTAGTTCAGTAAACTATTCTGGAATGAAAATAAAGTCTACCTATCGACGTCTACCGGTCTTATATATCTTATGAGATATATACATTGTTAAAGGTCGTCGACCTATCCTGTTGTGTAAAAAACTGCTAATCGTAACACGATTTTTTAAAAACCTGTGGTAAATAAAAAGTCCATTCCAAATTTCTACAAAAATCCGTATAAAAATAATGGTCTACGACCACGGTGCAAATTCGTATGTGAAGCTCGACGATCACTAAAGTTTGGCCCCTCGTGAATTTATGGGATCACGACTCATTGATTAATAACCCTGTCATGAGCTTCCATGAATAGCCTCTACTGACTGCATACTCATTCGTGTTTGTGTCAAACATGGCATTATGAGTCCAGAGTCGAGTTTGATGATAGATACGAGACGAAATCGTGACGTCTCATTTTTATATGTGAGTACAAGGCGTCTAGCGAGTACAAGATAGGCATCTGGCGTGCGGACATGGAACTTCGAAAATCCCATACAAAAATGATAATTGATTTTTAGTATCGATTCTTATCTTCTTTATAATATAAAAATGAATCGTTTAATGTGTTGCTAAGCGCAAATCTCGTGAGCAGCTGAACCGATTTCGCTAATTGTTATTTTAGAATATTCCTTGAAGTACGAGGATGGTTCTTACGTAGAGAAAAAAGAGAAAAATTTTAAAAATTGCCTGAAACAAATGACCATTCGGGCGAAGCCGGGACGAGCCGCTAGTTTACAATAAAGTATTCAATAAATCAACAATGAGATGTCAATATGACGTCTTGATACAAGCTTTAAAACAAACAACAACGTACCGCATGCTGACGCTACGCGTCATCGTCAGCTAGCAGCTAGCTTGAGATCAAGGCACGGTTGCTTGCTTCTAGAGAGCGCTCAGCACGGTAGCCGCGCGTACCGTGCGCTGTCTGGTATTTTATGCTGACACTGTAAAGTGTACTTATCTAAGATAACAAGTATAGGCCCATATTTATTTATGTGCCGTGCGGACTACTACTACTTTAACCAACGAGTGGCTAGGTTGCATCAAGCTGACGTAGGTACCGCACTTTACAGTGACAGCAGCATATTATTATGTAGACAGCGCGTCTGCTATTATGTGCTGTGACTGTAAAGTGTATCATTATGAGTATAGACCAATATTTGTATGCTTATTTTTGTGCTGTACGGTAGCAGTGTGGTTCCGGTGTTACGTCCTTTATACAGAAATAGCATGGCATCCGTATTTTGAAACAAAACAATTGTTAACAAACGGAAATAATGTTCCATTCGCCTAAAACGGCGTAGGCGTTTCACTAATCCTAATCCGCCATTACAACGTAATCAATCACACAAAAAATAAGCGGACAGCGAGTTTTTGTCACGGAAGAACGAGAAATGTTTCGTAAGGAAATCCTACTAATATTATAAACGCGAAAGTTTGTATGTACAGATGTTACTCTTTCACGCAAAAACTACTGAACCGATCAAGCCGAATTTTGGCAACAGATAGTTCCAGGTCCGGAATAAAACTTAACATACGTTTTATCGCATAAATCAGTTTCCATGGGATAGAAATAACCTTAAAACGTTTCCATAGAAACAAAGCGTGCGAAGCCGCGGGCATAAACTACTGTAGAATATTTTACCTGCCCAAATTATAAAAGTACTAGGTATTATAATTGGTAACATAGCCGGGGCTGTCGCAGTGTAAGAATCGACCCCTCCACTCAGCCTGTGGATCTCATAAGAGCCGACTAAAGGTCTGAGCACATTAATCCAACACCGCTACCGCACATTACAAATAAGAGCATTGAAATATGGCCTTTACTCATTAGCTTTAAATACATTTTATAGTGACAAAATGAATACCCATAATTTTAAAACGAGTGGCCCGCGAGCAGTCTGACAGATGATGCTGCCAACATAAAATACATATATTAATGGTAGAAGTAAAACCTATTTCATCAGTCAAGCATATTTTCCTGGTTGCCTGGAAGAGATCGCTCTCAGCGATAAGGCCGCCCTTTACACTTCGTTTATTCTATTGTTTATTCCTGTATTGTTTTCTGTTTTGTGTGGTATAATAAAGGTTTTTCTATCTATCTATCTATTATTGAATCCAATGGGTTTATTTCAGCTTAATACGATACAGAAATACATAGTTGAGGACCTCTGTGGCGCGGTGGGCGAAGGTCCGCCTTCGACGCAGGAGGTTGCGGTTTCGATTCCCGCCTCGGAACAATTGTGTGTACGATCTGCAGATATTTGTTCCGGGTGTTCTGGTCGTTTTCTATGTATAATAAAAAATATCTATCTATGTAATGTATTGTATAATATTATGTATATCAGTTATCTAGTACCCATAACACAAGCTCTGCTTACCATGGGGCTAGATCTGTGTGAATTGTCCAGCATAATTTATTTATTATAGCTATAATTTTTATTTATGAAATTATTACAGAAATATCTTAATGCTCAGTATAAGCTTCTGATAATGACGTTTAGCAGTGGACGTTGCGAAACTGATAGATACTTAACCTATAGTCTATCCATCCAGAATGTAGAATGTTTGTAAACAGAGCAACTGACAGTTCAATCAGCTGATGTAGGGGTCAAAATCATTTTTTTATTTAGGTCACATCTTGAGCTTTGAAGGGGGTGCCTTACTGGGCTGGTCATATTTGATGTAAATAGTTAAGTGGCATCAACAAAGCATCCCTGTGAAATCAGCCTACTTTTATCCTAACCTATCTTTATGGAATGGAATAAAAGCTAAAGGATTATGAAATAAGACTAAAAATCATTAGACTTTTTGTGCTCTCAAACGATTTTTCACCTGTGCCAACTCAATTAAATTTAAATAAGTGCCTGTTTAAAGTATTTTCCTGGAAGCACTAAACATTATTGATGAAATTGGAAGAATTCATAACTTTTGGACTGATTGTCGCTAAGCAAATATGCAGCGTGAAATTAAACGTTAAATAATCCGGCTAAATTAAAATAATACTCTCTGTAAGAAATATGTATGGTCATAGCTATCTTTAATTCGAAATCGTAGTTAAAAAGTAACCAACTGTTTGCAACACGGGACGTCAAAACTGAGATTCGTTAGGGATGGCACTGTTACAAAGACAAAAAATCTCTAGTGATTTTAATCTTTATTTTTGACCACATAATGTCGATTTGTAAATTGAAATAATTAGATTCTGCATAGAATTGACGTCAGGATTATAAAAAGTAATAAATCTAATAGAATGTATATGTGAAATCATTAGAATTCTATTAGGCCTGCATAATTTCGTGGTGATAACCCTAAATATCAGCTGATTTCTTATGTTGACAAACATTCTACATTCTGGATGGATAGACTATATGTATATATCGATTTAAGTAAGATTTAAGTCCTTGCTTCAAACCTAATATGGATAAATAGTGCTTTAGGGACGCTATAGTGCCTGGCATTTAGATCGATGAGCTTGTTCAGGTAAGAAAAGCAGCTATTTTATTACACTGCTGTACATCAATGCAGTGATATGTTTTCAGGGTCTATGTTATGTGACGACCTCTGTGGCGCGGTGGGCGAAGGTAAGCCTGCGACGCAGGAGATTGCGGGTTCGATTTCAGCCTTAGGACAAATGTTTGTACGATCTTCAGATGTTTCAGGTGGATGTATGTATTTTGTTATGTATATCAGTCACCCATAACACAAGCTCTGCTTAGCTTGTGTTATTTTATTTTGCTTTATTCGGAAGACAAACAGTTTTCCACACTTAACAGATAACTTAAATAATAATGTTATGGGTACTAAATGTTGCTGTGTGTCCAGCATTATTTATTATAATTTAGGTATTTATATATTTATTACGTAAACCTGTGATTTACCAATAAATAAAATAAATCCAAATCTAAATGGGCGACTTCTTTATTTTAACACTTTGACTGCTGAAATCACACGGTATGTGTTTTCTACAAGTGACTAATATGCGTAAATCCACACTAGCGCAGCGGCTGAGAAAATACAGATCTTTGTGACTCAGCACAGCCGTAATATTTTTCGAACAAAACGCATGTGCGGCGCACAACCGCTGTTTAGAGCGGCAGCACGAATTTTTTAGGTTAAAAAAAAGATCACAATCGTCGAAAAAAAATCGCAGTCAAATTGTTAACGTCCTCAAAAACAGAGAACTCTTCTGATAATGATGATAGAAATGGTTCTGTCGTTTTGTTTGTAATGTAGCCCACTCGTAACTGTTTAATACAGATTCATTACGAGCTAATGTGGTTAGCAGCGGTGCGATAATTCTCTATACAAACTTATATGACCTGATTTTGGAATAACTCTCAAATCTCATGTAATAATAACATATGACCTCATTTTGGAATTACTCTAAAATACCATGGTAATAATAACAAAGCAAAAAGGGTAATAAATAAGGGTAAAAAATGCATACAGATTTTTCACAAATGGATATAGATAAATAATGCTGGATAAATCACAGCGTCATCAAGCTATGAAGAGCTTGTGATATGGGTACTGTTAGGCTCTAGACAGACGGACTGCATTTCAACTGCAAATTGCAGTTTGAATGCAGTTGACACGACTGTAACTGAACTGTAATTTGCAGTTGGATTGCAGTTGAAATGCAGTCCGTCTGTCTAGAGCCTTACTAACTAACGGATATATGTACTTAATACAGTAGGTATATTACATATTTGTATTATATTAAAAATGGACAGTTTACACACCATCTTCTAGTCCTAAGCTAAGCAGATCTTATGTTATGGATGGTACTAGATAACTGATAAAATGTACTTAAAGTATTACATTGAATACATTGGTATTTATTATTATACATAGGAAACACAACGATTAACTATACACAACGTTAAAGTTATTATACATAGAACACTCAAAACTATCTGCAGATCGGACAAAAAATTGTCCTGAGGCGGGAATCGAACCCGCAACCTCCTGCGTTGCAGGCAGATCTTCGCCCGCTGAGACACAGCGGTCATCAACGATCGCTTACGCGTGCATATAAGTACATACATTGCTTTTCCACAATAATGTATCACATTACATTGTTTTTGCTAAATAAATAGCGTAAAACAGGCAGTTAACAAAAACATTTCGACCAGTTAGAATGATATTCAGCAAAGTTCACTCATACGTAGGCGAAAACTCAGTTATGGGCTAAACTTTCAGTGTTTCCAGCGTGGGAAGTATAAAATAACATTAACTAGTTGGGTAATTAACTGAACGTTCCAGTTCGATAAGAGAATCTGCTTTAATTATCAAACCTACTACCTGTTATAAAGTTGGTGATAGCACCTGGGTAGGGTGCTATTTGTTAATAGCTCTTTTAATTATGAGTTAGTTCTATTATAGGGACTCAGATTTCATGGGTATAACTTGCTTTTGAACCCTATTCGTCATCGCTACGTGGTAAAGTATTTTCCGTTAGCTTGTAAAATGATCGTATGTTGACTCTTGAAGTAGGCATTAATTATAAAATTCTACTACTTCAAGTACCTAGTTCAAAACTGCTGAAGTTATAATTTAGACAAAGGCTTGATATCATTCAGACATAAAAAACACCTTAAGAGTACAAAGGTCGACGACGCGAATCGGTAGGAGAGACTTAAATGTATGCTATCTCACTTGACATAATGCTCATCAGGCGGAAGCCTGCGTCCAGCAGTGGACCAATATAGGCTGTTGATGATAAGGATAAGGATTGTGAGAAAGGGCGCGCTAGGATGAAATGTACAATGATTAATTTCTTAAACGACCTCGTAAACAATGTGAACAGACCAAGCACAATGGTTATTACAGAAAGCTATTGAGTGTATCTTTTAAAAATAAATTTATTTAAACTTTTGAAATAAACTATGTCAGAACGGGCTAGAGTATTTTTAGCTTATTTTTATTAAAGTTTCACTAACATTTTCTGTTGAAAATTGGTAATTCAGTTTTATCAGACGGAAAAAACTCTGTAATTTTACTCTATAAGTTTAATATATGAACCATTTTAGGAATTAACATCAGAAATGAATATCAAGAACGCGGCAACACTTACACCGTTTGACTTTTGCACGGAGTACCTAAATGTAGTTTGGCAGAACATCCATAAATGTAATGTAGTTTTAGATATGAAAATAAATAAATACAATACACAAAAAAAAGACCGCGCGCCCTATCCAGGGTTTCTTTCATCTATGGAACATTCTTCGACGTAATTATTATTCAAGTAAAGCGATTGGCAAGCAGAATTATTTCCCAGTGCCCTGAGTTAACGTTATTCGACAATATCAATACATTTCCACTATTGCATGGGATTTTGTACATCAGCGCTTCACAACAAAAATGAACGTCTCGTTGACGTCTCCATAGCTATACAAAACAATAAATATACGCTTTATTGCATATCAAGACGGAAAAAACAGAAAAAAACAAACAGACACAGAAACGATGTATAATGACCGGTCTTATCGCCAAGAGCGATTTCTTCCAGGCAACCTTTGGATGGGCACGTTGCAATTGTATAGGTTTAGACGGTGGCTTTTTATAGAATAACGTAAATACTATATAGAACATAAATATAAACAAATACTTATATATACGTTAATTTAAATAAATAATGTGAGAATGGACTAGGCTGATGATGATGATGCAATAAATACTAAGTATTGCCACTATTATATTTATATTAGCTATAGTATCGAGTGAGCAAGCTCAGGCTCAGTTTTATATTTCCTTCAGCCATCTGAAACTGGAAATACCGTGAACATTAGCCTAACGAGTATTTCAACAAAGGTATTCGAAACTGTGCGACAATCATAAAAGTTTGCCTAGAGGGCTCATTTTTATGCTGCGGATTTTACTATGTTGTTAACTTTGGTTGAATTTAGAAAGTTTCAGCGTTCTGTGGTCTTTCTTTTATGTCTGGCTTATTTCTGTATCCACGAGTGCTGTAAGGCGAAAAGTCAACTAGGATACCTAAAAAGAAGGTAGGTACTAAAAAGGGCTAAAGAGGTTTTTAACCCTAAATGAGATCGGGGTTTAGTCGGACGCCCGTTAATTTTAGTGTACGCCCGAACGGCGTAGGTATTCTCGTTTATGAGATCAAGTTTTAGTAGGCTTCCGCTTGTCTGGAATCTTTTTAAGCTTTACTATTAAGGTTGTTCAAATACCTTGGTCTGTCTACCAAATGGTGAAGTTTAGATTATCTTCTTTTAAATTCTTAAGCCGGGTACTAATCGGCGTTACGGGTCGTGTTACACAGTTTGCGTTCACGCTGTCAGTACGGGGAAAATTGCGCTAGCAACGAGCAACCAGACATGACGAGCCAGAATGGTACATTACGTCCCGCAACATCGCCCAGCAACCCGGCTTATAGTTTGGCGATAAATATTTTTGTTTATTTCATTTACCTAAGAACTGAGTTCAAGAACTCGATTAAGGTACCTCCACCTATAAATAACCAAAGGGTAAACTTACCAGCCAAAGCAAAAGTTGTTAGTTGAAGGTCGCGATTGAGGAACAGGCAAAACTCATCCGTCCGTAACTTGTAAGTTTGATGTGTTACGGGAATAAGTTTTAGGCCTCAGGGTTTCAAAATCCCAAAAGAACGCTTTAGAAGTGGGTTGGGATCACTTCTCTCTTACCTTCTCCCGGAATACGAACCTTGAGATACCATACTTTACAGCTGAGACTACTATAAACCAACTTCGCAATTTATGCAACTACACCATGTTGAGTATTTATTTATTTGCAAAATTTTGGAGAAACTTACAGCTATGTAAGTTTACTATTTGTATATATAAAAATTATAGAATACTAACTGTGCATGTTTGTTGACGGCTGATTACCAGTTTCCTCAGATATACTTAAAAATATCATGATACAGTAAGTGACGACGAATAAGAAAAACATAAATAGAAAAATACTGAAACAACCACAAGTAAGTCTTATAGGTATCATAATTATATAGTTAGCTCACACCCAAGAAAAATTATCATTAAGCGTCTATGCTTACTTGAACTGGTGTTGAATATGTCTACCTCATTGTTTCTATGGTACATTTTAAACTTAATGCTTAAAATATGTACAAAAAGTTCTTTGTACATTTAATTTAATAAAAAGAATTACTTCAATAGTCTTTTGTTTTAGGATTTCAATTGTTTTTTTCGTTCATTGCTATTTTCACTAATTTATTGGTATCATTTTGCTGAGGTGTGCGTATTCATTTCATAAAATTCCGTCTTTTTCCAGTTGAAGACTTGATTCAGATGAGTTTTATTTCAATAAGGTAATAGAAAACCTTATCAGACCGATATGATATAATTATGTAATCGGAGTTCATCCATAGCATGTAGACTGCAAATAGCCTCTAGCCAAATTGCAGTTCGAAATACCAAGATAGCAATATTACTAACAGTTTGTTAGTTACGTTGGTTGTACATTTGATACCTTAATAGAGACCAATTTGAGAGAGTTATTTAAAATTTCATGCGATCTGAAAGAACCTGCCGAGTCTGCGAGAGGTCGACAACGAGCGTCGAGCGCCGTGACCCGAAACTAAAATAGTTTTTAATGAATTCCTTTCAAAATATGGCTCTCAGAGAACCCCGAAACTGTATTAAATGAGCTGATGGATTTATTCTACTTAGGTTTGCGCAATGAACATTGATTCAAAGTTGAGTGAACAGAATTTTATTTCAGTTAGATTTGTCTATGTTATTCATAGACGAATTCAGAAGGACTTTATTGTAATTGTTTTACATATAAATCAGTTTATACCGGACGTGTCGTTTAGATCAAGAAATAAACAGGCGGTGTAAAATTCGCAACCTACGAGTATATTATCTAATTCACTGCCCAGCCTCATGAGCCGCCGCACCGCGGCGCCGCCGTGGTGCTGCTGGTGGATATGTACATCTTGGGCTATGAAAGTGTTAATTCGTTTATTGCTATAATTATTTATTTATCTAATCCAATCTATGACAGACTTTTCTACAATGCTGATTTCGTCCACCAAGTCCACTTTTGGCCACGGCGGCCTATTACAACGGAGGCTAGTTATTTTCGCAGGATACATTATAAAGCACATTGTATAAGAAGTAAGTGTAACGCATCTGGAAGATGTCACAAAGAAGATGGTGTAGATATGCGCCCTAGTTCAGCATCAGCGCGTATTGTCGTAAGTCAAAGCGTTCTAATAGGAAGCAGTCAACACCTACCGTCTCCCGCGGGACAAGAGACATTCAAATGAAATGAAGCTGCATCTTCTCGGAAATAGGTCATCAGATTGTGTTTCAAAGTTTTCTTTAGTGCTGTATTTGTTGTCTCCTGTGTTTTGGGCATTACGAAGTACTATTAACAAAAAAACGCGTTTCATGTTTTTACTAACTTTTATTTTGTTTGCCCTTTTAGTTAGTTTGTATGTGTATGTGTGGCACAAATATTGCATTTTATATAAAGAAAGAAAGAAAGAAAATACATTTATTGATTCACAAGTAGGTACAGCTCGCTACTAAATAATAATAATCAATAATAAGGTAAACAAGAACATAAAGATATAAGTTAATCAATCGGATGAGGATTCAAACAATCGAGATAAAATTTGGCATAGATACTTAAGTATGTAAGTTCGGTGAGAATTAAATGTTATAGTAGGTACCATCTAGCTTGTCTGATGATGGAGATGGCGACAGAAGGTGGATATAATAACTCCTAAGCGAAATGACGTAACCCCGTCGAGTTTGGGTTCGTTGGATTTGTCTCCCCATTTTCGTCTTCAATATGATTTAAAAATTGTATGCCATTGTTAGTCGGAATCAAACCCATCTTCCTGACAGCTCGACCTTGTAACATACAGTACCATCACTACATAGTATAAAACAAAGTAGCTTCCCGCTGTCTGTCTATCCCTATTTATGCTTAGATCTTTAAAACTACGCAACGGATTTTGATGCGGTTTTTTTTTAATAGATAGTGAATCAAGAGTAAATTTTATAAACTATTTGACATATAGATTTCCACGCGGGTGAAGCCGCGGGGCGTCTAGTCTACAATAAATATAATACAGCGTCAAGAAACAATAGAGCCCTTTGCTCTTTCCTTTGCCCTTGCATGTTAGGTTTTAGGGGTGGTTTAGGTATCTACCTACTTTGAGGGCTTGGGCAATTCTAAATTATATTCGGTCCATTGTTCTGATCTAGAGGGTAGTCCCTTACTCCTTTGTAACAAAAGCACGTGTCATAAGATTACCCCGAGACCATTTAAATTTCAGGCTTTTGTAAAGAAAATTGATAGCGTAAATTTAAAATTTTATTATGTGACCTTAATTTCGGAAATATCGAAAATTATCGCTCTACGTTTCTGAGAGCTAGATAAATTTTCTACTAATTGAATAGCCGCGACATTTGACGACCTCAGTAGCGCAGTGGGCGAAGGTCCACCTGCGACGTAGGAAGTTGCGGGTTCGATTCCCATTTCATTCACAAATGTATGTACGATCTGCAGATATTTGTTCCGGGTGTTCTGGTCCTTTTCTATGTATAATAAAATATCTATGTATAATAAAATATCTATCTATTTAATCTATTGTATTATGTATAACAGTTATCTAGTACCCATAACACAAGCTCTGCTTAGCATAAGGCTGTGTGAATTGTCCAGCATTTATTTATTTAATTTATTTATTGTGGTTTTCTGGCATGTGTTCATACTGCAATGGCGTTGCTGTTTTGGCTCTCGTTCTTGATCAGATAATCATCAAAATGTATCGCATAAGTAAGCAAACCAACATTATCCCGTTCAAACCCTAGCACATAAAGCTTTTCAGTAAAACCGTAAATTAATTCAAAACCCAACCGCTCTGGCCCAGGAGTGTCTGCCGTTGGAACGAGTCAATTTGCAAAAATCCAGCGACCGCTCCGTCCGATCATGCATTTTGTATGAACTAACAGATTATTGACTAAACCGGAGCAAACTGGATTCCGCGGTATCCTCACTGACCCCAATTCACAATGGCTACTTAGTTCCAAATATAAAAGATTTTAATTTTGAAAATTCTATAAAGCTTTTACGGACACGTGATGACAAGATTTAAGATTATGCTATAATATAAAATAAATTCAAATTAAAATAAAAAAAATTAATTGCACGGTATAACATACAAATATTATTCTAGAAAATTATTGCAAAGGCAAACTTAACCCTAAAAAGAGTTATTTTCCAGAAAACCTTATTGGTTTAGATTATACAATGTGTATTGTCGAACCTTGATCAAACGAGATGTGCGGATACACGACATATATTTATTATAAAATTTTAAAGAAAAAAAAATTATAAAGTTACAGATCAAAAATAAAATAAAAATCGTATATTTTTGCAATTTTCTAAAAAAAAATTGATTTTACTAGTCTAATGTACCGAAATTGTATTTTTCTTTTATTAGCTAGTAGCTTGTATTCTTATTTTATTAGCTAGGTAGACTATCTAGCTTTCAAATGAGACTACTTTGAATAAAATACACCGTTTACTCAAAAAGAAACGAAGAAAAAACCAGATGAATTAGTTTTCATTAAAAAAATATTAAATCGGCTTAATTTTTGAGAAAACATATAATTTTTTATATTTTGTTTTTTATCGATAAATATATGTCGTGTATTCGCACATCTCGTTTGATCAAGGTTCGATAATACACATTGTATAATTAAAAAAAATATGTTGGCCAATCGATAGAATTTTTTTATTGTACTAGAAAATGTTCACACGTTCTTAGTAATATGTTGTTATAAAAATAAGTTAGAACTAAATTACCCATTAGCCAATTCTATGGCTGGATTGTAATTATACTCTAGTGTATTTAGCATTTATATAAGTATACTAGACAATATAAAAAAAATACATAGAAAATATCCAGAATACCCGAAACAAATATTTGCAGATCGTATAAATATTTGTCCCAAGGCGGGAAACGAAACTGAAACCCCCTTTTTTATTAAAAATTAGCTTCACAGAATTGTTTTGAGTGTGTACCTAAGATTTGGCGAGTAAGTATTACATGCCCTACCACATCCATCACTTTGAACGTGACTTAACTATGTTTATCAGGATTAGATTGTTAATGCCTTAGGTGGAGAAGGTAGTGCTGCGATAAGGGTGCCTTTCGACTATGTCACATCCAAATTTGGTAACAAAACTTTCATCATTATCCTATGTTAGTCCACAGCTGGACATAGGTCTCCTCAAATGAGCGCCATAGCGCTCTGTCTTAAGCTTTACGCATTCAGTACCTATCTGCCTGCAGTCTTTCGCAGGTCGTTATCCCGCCTAGCCGGACACACTACGTCGTGGTCACCACTAAAGAACACGTTTGCCCCAGCGGCTGTCGGTTCTTCGCGAGATATGGCCGGCCCACTGCCACTTCAGCTTGCTAATTGTCAGAGCTATGTCGATAACTTTGGTTCTCTGTCGGATGTATTCGTTGCGAATCCTATCCTTCAGAGAAACTCCGAGCATAGCTCTTGACTGATTGAGTAATTCTTCACAATTCACTGTCTGTTGCACAGCTTAGCAATCAAAATTTCGGGCAACAAAAAAAATCAAAGAAAGAGAGTTTGTTAACACTTTGACTGCGGTTTTTTTTCGACGACTGCGGTCTTTTTTTTTACCTAAAAAATTCGTGCTGCCACTCTACACAGCGGTTGTGTTGCGCCGCAAATGCGTTTCGTTTGAAAAATATTACAGCTCTGCTGAGTCACAAAGATCTGTATTTTCTCAGCCGCTGCGCTAGTGTGGATTTACGCATATTAGTCACTTGTAGAAAACTCATACCGTGCGTTTTCAGCACTCAAAGTGTCGTTATATTCTTACTTCTTATTATTCTACGCATTTATTTTAGAGCAGACTCGAAGCGGCCATGAATATGACTAGATAGAGACAAGACACCGGGGGACACTTCTGTTTCAATTCCACGTAAGTGTCTCGCAAAAATTGTGTTAGGTAACAACAGGCAAATCCGCCGACGACATCTCTATACAAACTACAAACCGTGATTCTTGCTTGAAAAGGCTTGCGGTTTTTACTTGTTTCGTGTACCTACCTCTTTAGTTAGCTAGACATAAGCATTCAACGTGGTTTTTAACAGACATCAAAGTGTATAATAAACCAATAATAAACCAACATTGCCAGCCAGCTGATTAATGAGAAAAAAATTACTTCGGTTAAAAATCAGGCATTACTTCGCCTAGCTTTATTATGAATTTTCCCAAAGTTTTGCAACTGTGTGCAACGCGAGTCGTAGTTTGTATGGAACTAATTTCAAGTTCCAAGTAAAGTCACGGGCGTCCGAAAGTTTCCGTATATACTGGTAGGTCGGATAAACTTGGAATTGCAGTGTTTCTCGCTTGGATTCGGCTCTGCCAATTTATCGGTTTTCAAGGATTGCGTGAGCTCGAGCTTACCTACAGAGCTCTGGTTTGAATCTCTAAGGAGGTACGAGTAGGAATACTTTAAATGTGTTCAACTTTTCTGCCAAGGTAATTAAAAGAAGTCGTCTTGGATAAAATGAAAAATTCACATAGTAAAACAAATTAACAAAGCTGTCTAACAAACTTTTGTAACTTCCGCGAAGTTTGTCTCGACGTTTAAATATTTCATAACTTTTATTTCTACTGTAGATTCGAGTAGAAAAATTATAGGTACCTACTGACTGGCAAGCTTTCATTTTAATTCAATCTATTCGAAAAGAGGCGAATGGTTCCTCCACAGAAATATTATGAATGAATGAATGAACACTTTATTGAACTTAAAACAAAAAAATACTTAAAACCTTATACCTAATTTATTACACATTAACAGTACAATAGGCGGCCTTATCGCTGACAGCGATTTTTCCCAGGCAACCTAGTTAACTTAGTATTATTTAGATTACTATTGCGAACAAAATGGGTAATTCCGGTGCACAAAAAAACAGCGACGATATTACTTTTGAATTAGGAACACTATTTCATTAAAAAGTTTGAACGCCATTCGCCTCGATAAAGTCCTGGCCGGTCTTAAAAAAGCGCGCTTGCCGATGAGGCATTGGTTAATCAAACTAAGAAAATATACGCGGGAACGTCTTATTCCTTTTTTTTATTACGTACTTTAATTAATTATTAGGTAATCAAAATATTCCAAACAAATTATTCACACAGATTGAATAAAAGATGAGTTCCAGCAGTGAAAGTGAAATATTAACACCAGAAAGTATAAAATTAAATGCAAAAACTGTCATGAACAATTTATCTACTACCAAACAAATCGAAACAAAATATAAATACTATTCACTACTAAAAGCATCTCTTATTTATTTTTCGCATAGACGGGTATGAAAAGCAGAGTGTGCCACACGGTACTAAAATTATTTAATTTCTAGCGACCGACCGACGTACTCTGAATCTCTCGCTACGCTTAGGATTCTACTCTAGAATCCTTCGCTTCGCTATGGATTCAAATAATCGCTATCGCCCTAAATACATTATTTTGTTTCCTTTACACACAATCTACTATTCATTTAGTTTTGCAACCGACAAAAAAAAAGATTTTGTTAGGTATCTACTATACTATTTGTGCTTTCTTATTAAAATTTCGAAGTAAAAGAATGATAAATAGTTAGTACTTCTATTCTTAGCCTACTAGTCAAAATTCTTAGAATAGTTGAGTTTTTTTTCAAAACTCTCATACTACTTTCCGCCTCTGGATAATGTATACGTGCATTTGTTTTTATCAAATGAAATGCATACTATTAAAGCACAATTGGAAAAACTTCGCAGATTGTGTTGTTCAGCCGTTTTATTGGACGGGCAAATACCGGTCGAATCAATGTTTCCACGTTTCGTATTCAGCGAGCACGCGTCCGTGGAGTGGCGTTTCAAATAAATTTATTTATCAAAAGAACCTACAAAACGTTAGCCTATTTTTAGTATTATTGCTTGACTTAGAGATGGGATTCTTGAATCGTGAACGCAAACTTATTTCGCCGTAGGAGTCTTATGTATTTTATCTGTAGATAAATACATAGCGCATTACTGCAAGAAAAAATGTACCTACTGGATAAATGCGAATCTTTCTACATTAATAGAATTTATATGTATAAATGTAGCTAAAGCTTATCGAACAGAATATGTAGGTACGAGAGAGGCCTATAAGCGAGCTTTGAAATGCTACAGTGAGCTCTAAGAATTTTACCACTTCCTTAAATTATTTACAAATTTGTTCTTCGTACGGAAACTCTATTCTTCGTGTTGAATTATTCAGTGTGCCCAAAGCTGATGTCTTTTAGATTATAGCTCCAAAGCCTGCTGCATTATTAACTCGGTATCTGCGAATACTAATTACAATGAAAATAATCAAAAACGAGAAAGCCCGTTAGAAATTGTAGGCAAAACCGATCGTCAACCCTCAAAACGAAACTACGAAAGTCGAAAAGATATCCTAACTTAACTTAATCTTAGTTTTAGAATTGATTTCTAAGTTCTAAACTAAGTGCTCAGGGCCGATGATAAAGTCATTAACCCAACGCGCTTTTGGACGTCCACAACTTCTAACTGACCTAAAAAAGAAGTTTGAACGTTCAAAGTAAGTTTGCTGCTTAATGATACGCTAATTCGTTTTTCCCCATAGCCCCGTTATCGGACACCCCGTGCGTGCCCCATTGTCGATAGCTTATCAAGCACCATCGCTTCCCATCACCGTACTGATACAAGTGACGAGTAACATGTAACCTTCGTGTTTACAGCCCAAGGAATGTCTTCATAAACATTTCCGTTTACAACGCACTAAAAGTCACAGAGAATAAAACACAATTGGATTCAATTGATACAACTTTTCTTTGTCTAGTTTGGGCTATATTCTGAGACTTTGGCCATGACACAGAGTGAGTAGGTAGGTACTCGTAAGGCTCGTGGTATACGAGACACTTCTGAGTAAGTTAAAGACTGGTCGTCATGCGCCACTCTGCTGACGATCAATAAATTAACTTAAAAGAAACGCAACTTAATTTTATTAATAGGCGAAAGAAATGATAATCACTGTGATTGACTCTCATGTTAGGTACCTACTTGGATATTTGAATTATCTGCATAAAAGACAATAATACTATGTACTCAACCCAAAATTAGCTTTCATGTGGTTGATTAATAAAAACAAAAAGGTTTTTAATTGTTGTATTGTTAACAAATGAAGTAAATATCTCGATACTTACTTCATTTGTTAACAATAATAATTGTTTTTGTCACGACTGAATGAAATGCGGACTGTTTTTGTTCAGATTTATTGACTTTTTTGATTTGCAGCTAACATTATGATAGTAACTTAAGTTTGATAAAGCATCAGGCTTATAGGAAATAGTGCGGTGCAAAAATTAAAAAGCCTAGAAAGTTTCATAAGCTCAACTCAAAGTGTGAAAACAGAAGACGGTTGTTCCGATTACGCGGTAGCCCGGTGAAGTGGCTAGTAACAAGAAATGGCGAGAACAAAAAGTTCCTGAGACGGAATCATCTGTAATTACAGCCAAGACAGATGTACGGGCTATTAGATCACCTTTTATATTGTCACTGCGGAGATTTATTGATCTTGAGATTCACACTGCATGATTTTTGCGCACTGTAACGTCGAAGATAGGTTGTATTTTGTGTAAGTTTGTTCATAGTGTGTTATTTAAGGATTATTCCCATTCCGCTCAATGTCACTATTGTGTGAAAAACGTACGAAATATGGTATTTTATGAGAAGGTAGCATAACATTTACCTAGTTAGGTAAATGTTATGTAGTAAGTAGGTACCTAGTTGTCTAATTGTGGCTTGGTTGAAAGATGAATTATTCAGTAGATAATAATTATGATAATGGTTTAGTGCTATGAATCTGAGCATACCTGAGTGACATTGAATTCTCAGACTGATAATGATAAATTGATTATTAGGTACATCTCCAATTTGGGTATACAGTCAGTTATTGTCTAGGCTAGTTATTGTCTAGGATATCAGGTAAATGTTATCATCATCATCAGTCTATCTTAGTCCACTGCTGGATAAAGGCCTCTCTAATGAGTGCCACAGCGCCTTTTCTTCAGCTTGACGCATCCAGCATCTACCTGCAGTCTTTCGCAGGTCATCATCCCACCTGGTCGGTGGGCGTCCTACACTACGTTTACCGAGTCGTGGTTTCCACTCAAGAACACATTTGCCCCAGTAGCGGCCGTCGGTTCTTCGCGAGATAGCCAATGCCACTTTAGCTTGCTAATTCCTAGAGCTATGTCGATAAAATTGGTTCTCAGTCGGATGTATTCGTTACGTATCCTATCCTTCAGGAAAACCCCGAGCATAGCTCTTTCCATAGCTCGCTGAGCGACAGGGAAATGTAATAAATATTTTTAACCTACGCGATCTGAACAACTAATTATATTAACGGGTATTTATCTAGTATAATATAAAGTATACAGTATATACTATATATCTCTGTACTGGATGGGTATACAATACATACATTATATCGAGTATTCCAATACCCCATTCATCCTGTGACCATGATAGTGTGTAAACTTGTTGAAACGTCGGGAAAATAGGCAAATAAACGCGATAAATAACCTCCTCCTTATAAAATTACAAGTTATATGAAATTGATGCAAAAATATAGGGAAATAATTGCTGCCTGAAGAGATAGTTATCGCTCCGAAGGAGGAAGATAAATGTTTATGCCTTAGAAATACTTCTGCCGCCTAAACACAACTCAGAATGCAGCAGCTCACCCAAGGTACACTCGGCTAAAATAATTAGCTTCCGACCGTCTCCGTAAAAATAAATTATAAGTGTCTTAGTTCCAATTTCGCCATTGCTATTGAACGAGTACACGTTGCAATTGAACGCGTTCAATATAAGATAAACTCAGCTTAGCGTTGTAAACGAGTTCTACGCATTGCACTAACATGAAGTTGATCCGGTTCAACCGCTATAATCCGAGTTTAAGATGCCATGTCACTCAATAGTTACTAACATTACAAATTTAAACTCAAGATGAACTAAGATTCAATTTCATCGGTTGCAATGGCTGTCATGTCGCACAAATGTGAACTCGATCAAGCTGAACTTGGTTTTGTTGAACTACATTTTGGCAGCGATCAGTGAAATTGGACATTTGTAACGAAACGTAACGTTTTAACGCCTAATGTGTAGTTAGTGCTACGGTGTAGCAAAGCTACGCAGCGTAGGTGTGATAATATAATAGAATAGAAAAAGACATTTATTTGGATATAGGTATAAAATAAACAAACAGGAAACAAAAATATGTTTAATAAACGTACAATAGCCCTACTAATAAACTTGTGGAATGCCAATAGGTATTGTTAGGACCTACCAGGTTGTATGTAATGAATGTAAATGCAGATCTGGATGTAGCACGGGTCAGTTGATAGGTTTCACTAAAACTCGTCCACGGAACACGAGACACTGTTATAGCTGGTCGTGGGGAGCACAGTAACAAACTTGGCTTTGTAAACAATACGATAATCTAATATTTTTTCCGCGTTAACAAAAATGCCGATGACCGAGATACCAAACACGATTTGAAGTTCGCGCGGACCTGTCTTGTGTTTCATTCGAATGAACTTTAAGGTGCAAACAATGCCGGCCACATACTACCGGATTAATTCCTAACCTATGTTGTCTTTGACAATGCGTTATTACTGAACAATATACAGGGTCCCACGAAACATGTGTACTACGCCGAATAGGGGGTGATTCTTGACCCCGAAGGGATCAACTTTTATTCTACATATGTTTTTTTTTAATTTGAATATTTTAAATTTTACGAGTTCTTTTACTATGCGTATTCTTACATTATTGTTTTAAAATTTCAAAGGAGTAAAAAAGCTGAAGTAATTCAACTTTTTGGGTTGTACTCTGGATAGAGTTATTGCAAACATCTATTCTGTGCTTATATCTTGAGCTGAGTGTACGAACGTAAAAGTTCCTCGTGCAAGTTACATCGTAGCTAGTCCCAGGCGGCTAGAGACTAATGTTATGTCGCTGTTCCTAGCACCTTGCTTGATGTTCTCATGCATAATGCACGCTTCAGATGAGGAGACAATAAAGCGTGCTTGCAACATCCTATTGCATTTTCAATCCTGAATTTTTCCTACAATTTATAAACAAATAGAAACCTTTATCATCATCTGATAACCTTGGTTCTCTGTCGGATGTACATATTCGTTACGAATCCTATCCTTCAGAGAAACTCCGAGCATAGCTCACCTTAGTAATACTAAAATGTAAAGAAAGAAATAAGTCTGCCAATGATGTAATATTTGATTTACCTTAGTAGGATATTAGGAAAATTCAATTTGTAGTAAAACCTGGATAGAATCCGATTACAGTTTGTGACATGCATACAATTTTCAGTCCAATTATGACTTATTTCCTGAGCTAGAATTATTTTAAGGTTTTTTAACCTACACATTTTACAATTTTACAACTAAAATAAGCTCGAAAGAAAACATGGAATTATTAGAAAATGTCGTCAGCTCGCTGATAAATGCCAGGCAAGTAGGTCAGCCGAGGTGTAAACGGGGGTATTGAGCAGTTAAACAGCTTTATTAGCTTAGTTCACGTTAAAATTTGTCAGTTTGCTCTTATTTTTAACGGGTATTATGACTTTGGCGATGAGCTCTACGGGATAAGTAGGTATTAATGGGTAGGTAAAAATAACCGCATCACACACCATTTTATGATTTAATCAGATTGCATAAAAACTGGTAATAAATTTACCTACAGGTACAAGCGTACCTCTCCAACACGGTGACTCATTACTTGCATACAGTACAAAGCCCGCGCGGGTCGTGCGCGAGCTAAGTTTTTTTTGCAGATAACCAAACCATGGTGATTATGTAAATCGTTACCGGTTTTCGACAGATGTAAATTAAGCATTCAGTGCTGTCAAACGCCAATTTTGACCAATTTTAACGTTGTAGCTGATGTCAAACTAATACAAAATTGACGTTTGACAGCACTGATTGCATAATTTACGCCTGTCGCAAACCGGTCGCGAGTTACATAATCACCCGGCCGATCTAGATTACATATTATGTAACTTTGAATAATTTTCTTTTCTATTGCGGTAACCTTTTCCTAATTCGAATTCATTTCGATTCATTCGACGACCTCTGTGGCGCGGTGAGCGAAGGTCCGCCTGCCTCGGAACAATTGTGTGTACGATTTGCAGATATTTGTTCCGGATGTTCTGGTCGTTTTCTATGTATAATAAACAATATCTATTTATGTAATTACATATTGTATTATGTATATCAGTCATCTAGTACCCATAACATAAGCTCTGCTTACTATGGGGCTAGATAATGTTGTGGTGTACCTACACATTTTAATATCATCTTGCATGTTATGTATGTGTTCTAACTCTTTTACTGTCCTCTTGCGTCGTATTCATAACCACTGGCAGTCGTCGCGTTCACGAAAAGCACATTCTACTGAGTTTGTTTGTTTTAAACTCTGGAGTCGTTGAGATTTTACAGCTTAATTTTGTTTCTACGTAATGGATAATGTTGCCAAGTGCAATTTAAACTTCCAACGGGAACGTTGCACTGTCAAACATTTTATGATGTTGAAACTGCAACCACTAATGGAGAGAGTAGAGATTATAGAGTGGGTTCCTGTATTTCTAATATAGGTATAAATAAAATAAAATGGGTTTTATTTACTTGCACTAAATAATTATAATTTTCGGTGTATATTTACTATGTGCAAGTACTACTAAAATGGTGAAAGCTTCCTCCAGGTTTCAGTCCTTCCATTCTTCTCTATCCAAAGCTAGTCTGCTCCAAGTAACTCCAGCTACTTTGGCTATATCATCACTCCAAAGTTTTGATGGTGCTTGGTCTGCACTTTTTATAGAGTGGGTGTTAGTTTGTTACAGTTTTAGTCCAACTGTCGTTGTCTGTAACTCGCGGAAGTTGGCCAGCCCATTTCCAATTCAGGTGAACTTTTTTAGCTGCATCTTTAGCTTTCGTCTTATTTCTTTAAAAGCTATTTTTGATAAAATATTTGTATAAACTAAGTTGAGTATGAGGTTGTGACCGATATGGGTATACGACCATGGGATTGGACAACGCACAAACCTTCTGAAATTAGAATTCCATTTTATAAATCGGTGCATCTATGTTGAAATCTGAATGAGGCAATTGCTAACAAATCAACGAAAGTCGGAACTTAGTGCTGTAAGCCTTACGAAACTAGTAGAAAACAGTAACCGTACCGTAATTTAATAAAAAAATCGTTTATTTCTGACACAATAAAATGCTTACAATACCTACGAGTACAATACATTGACCGCAGTTCCTGATCTAGTTTAGGCTGTATTACAGGATCCAAAGTTTCTCCTAATAATTAACAATACTGTGTCTTTTGTTGCAAAATAAACTCTGTATTAATACCTACGTATAATTATAAATATTAGAAAATTAAAAAAAAGCGGTAATGTCATATAGGCTAATTTGTTTAGCTAACTGTGAATTTCATTCTACTGCTAACTAGGTACCTTAGGCTTCACAATAGTTTTATAATATTTTATTCCGAACAAACTGGAAATTGCGTGACTGTTGTATGTACAAGTATATTGCGAATTTCCTGTGAAAATCTTATGATGTTGTCGTGTTTTATGATCGATGGCTAGTACGTGCGGGAAAAAGCAAAAATGTTTCTTTTCCGTAGTAATAAAGGAGCTACTAAACCAGTTGTACCAGAAATAATCTCACAAAGAAAAGATGGCACGTGAATGTTTGATTTTCGAGGCTTCCACGTCCTTTCTACTAATCGGTAGGCTACTACGATAATGAAATTGAATGGGCAGTAAAATTGGTTAATTAATATTCAATACGGCTCATTGGCGAATTTAATGTGCCTTCCAACTAAGTTTACAGTGGAAGAGGTCGATCAAATACTTGGTTGGCAATAATTAATACAAAAGGGATGATGTCTGTAACTAAAAATAACAAAAATGATGGATTTACCCAATCATACCTGAATTTTGATCGAGAACAATTATTATTTTGATAAAATTAAACTACAAAATACAGCAATCGGCCATGACACGTTGAACACCAATCAGAGATAAATTACACAACTAGGTCTACACGCCATGTCGTCACAATAGTATGTAATGTAAAGCCACGAATAACTCTGGTTATTTATAAGACTTTTGAGGCAACTTTTATAACGCCAAAAGGCCAATTGGAAAGGTGTATACGCGTTAGCAGCTTCAATTGTTAGGTGAAGACAGAATAATTATGGTAAAGGTAGACTTTTTATCTTGATAATATTATGACCATTCTGTATCATCAGATGTTCGTGTATCGTTGAAATCAAAGACAGACAGACGCCACTAGTATTCTAATTTTTTAGCGAAACTTGATATTGCATTTTGAAAACTCAATTTTTCCTTCAAAATCCATTTGTTTTTGCAGAAATATAATTTATTTTGTATTCAGTAGATGTCTTAAACAGTTTGGGCTTGTTTCTCAAAATCAGTCATCGACTATTACGAGAAGGTAATGTCCTCGCAATAATATATCGTAGGTACTTTACACTTTACTATGTTTTTATTATCACAGGTAGGTAAATAGGTTTAACACCTCCTGGCTAGATATTCTCAAAGTACTTTTAAACAACTTGGTAAAGCAGTTTGCGCGAGTTCGAGTCACTCCAAATGGTTTTCAGTTAAATTAAATTCTACTATGATTGTTTTCAGGTTAAAGAACTTTCAGGGATGGAAACATTGGAAGTTGTCAGTATAAATAGTTGAACAGGCAATTTAGGAGATCCACTAGAAGTTTTAAATAGTTTGAATACAAAAAGTCATTTGAAAGCGGAAGCGGGACGGGGATATTTTAGAAGTTTTACAGCTCGTGGTCTGGCCCTGGTCTAAAGTCTACATATATAATTATATTACCTATAAACAAAACACAAATAAGATATAAGATTCATTTGTTCTCTTCGCCTCAATTTTTTGTCCACTAGTGGAGAAAGTGAAAAACAAACCATTTATATTTTATGTATTTTATTTGTTAAAAAGTAGTACATAAAAATAAAAATGAAATACCTACTCATTTCTAGTATTTCTCTTGAGCAGTTATGCTAACCAAATTACTAGGATTACTATTATTTTACTAATTTTGTGACTAAAAAAACACACCTTTGGACAGGAACCACTAGCACGTGACAGCTTCTCGCTGTCCACGAAAAAGCACTCTAACTTTGCTGAGTAAAGTATAAAAACCTTTTTATCATGATTTTTGTGATTCCAGCTACATTATGTACATTCCAGCAAAGCACGGTGTACGTCTATTAAAGATATTCAAACATCCTAATAGCAACATGACTGAACAGGGGCAATACAGGCGTCAATCTTGCACACCCCGGAACGAGGGTTAGAGCTCGTGACACGGCTAATTTATTAACACGGGCCCCAGCACCCTGGGTCACTCCATTGTCTTTTGTCGGTTAACTGAAAACTACTGACTATAGGCATGCTCTTTAGGTGCTAACTTCCTAGAAAATACTTGTTTACTGTGAAAAATGTAAACCTGTGAAAATGTCCCAAACAATAAAGATTAATGTGTCGGTACAGTTTCAAACTATAACATTATTCATTATCTAGCTACTTTTCCAAAAAGTGTAAAACCCCAGAGAAAACCATTTTACTTGAACTGTATAAAAATACCGACGTTATATATAATTATCTACTTTATATATCGTCGGTGCACCAATCTGCTTAAAACATAGCTAAGAAAGTTATCTATGAAGTAATTTTCAAACAAAATTCGTTCATCTATTTTACATGGCTACTTTAAAAACAATCGTGTCAATTCAATTGTTTTAGGATTAGCTAATAATAACAAACATTTCGACACCAATAGGTTCCTAAGCAGGTTACGCTGCCTAGCGAAACGCACTAATTAAAAAAGCTAAGTATTATCAATTTGTAAGAATGAAAGAATGAACACTTAATTGCACGTATAACATAACAAAATAACACCTGTTATCTAAACATTACACACGAGCAGGCAGCCTTATCGCTGACAGCGATTTCTTCCAGGCAACCTAGATTACTGATTAGAGACTTGTGATTTCTCCCAGGCAACCTAGATTATATATACTGACTGATACTGATTAGAGACTTAGAGAATACTTTCGAACTTCGAATTCCAGAAAGTTCGGACTAGTTCTTGAATGTTAATATTTTAACTTCACTTATTCACACACTCTACCCAGCCCGTAAACTCGTAACTCACGCAATCTAGCAGTTTGATCGTGAGGTTGTACCCATCTCTGCTAGACAGGAGGTCGCCTGATCCACTATTCCGACGTCGGTAATTCCCACGGGAGACATTATACCCTTCCCTGCGTCTACGTGAAATTAATTACTGTATGTGTACTTATAGATATTATATAGAGTGTATACAGAGAACCGAGTTCGCTAACTATTATAGATAGTATCGTCACGACGACGTTCAGTCGTTCCAATAAAAAAATTAAATAATACCCTAAAAAAATTCTTTTTCGACGGGACTTGAACCCTAATATATAGATATATCCAATTTTGTAAGAGATTACGTACAGACGCATCTACCCAGCTACTAGTTCTCTATGAGCTATCTTTATAATACTAAAGGAATAAACGTTATTCATTTCTAATTTCCGATTACCGTGCGAACCTGATGCTACGCAAATTCCATGCAAAAGGGACCTCTTCGTCGTCGTTTACTTAATTTATTATTTTGTTATGTATTTTTTTACCTATGTACATAATATATTATGTTTGACATATAAGAAAATTCTTATCAATAAACAACTGAACTGTCGAGACGCTACTATCGAGTATCTGAACACGAAGTTCAGGTTGTATGAAAACTTAACTTAAGTAGATCTTGTGACTACATTTCCTAATACTGGCTAAAGTTTGGACGTAAAATCTTATTTACCTATAGATATATGTATACCTATGTGTGAAACATTTTAATTGGATGGTTTTCGGTTAACAAAACAGCCCGAATAAATAAGTGAAGTAATAATACAGGCTTTAATCGGCTTACGATCGAAGTCGTGGTCAGCATAGCTCAGTAACTTTTAAATCAAGTGAATTTTACATTTATCGGACGACCGATGTGGCGCGGTGGGCGAAGGTCCGCTTGCGACGCAGGAGGTTGCGGGTTCGATTCCCGCCTCGGAACAATTGTGTGTACGATCTGCAGATATTTGTTCTGGGTGTTCTGGTTCTATATATAATAAAAAATATATATCTATGTAATGTATTGTATTATGTATATCAGTTATCTAGTACCCATAACACAAGCTCTGCTTACCATGGGGCTAGATAATGCTGTGTGAATTGTCTAGCATTATTTATTTATTTATTTTATTTATCATTTGTGCTGACCGTATTGGGAGCAGATGAATCATCGATGAGATGAATCGCGTTAAAGATATTTAACTTTTTTATACAAAGTAATCTGCTAAAATTGCAATAACTTAGGTGAAATTAGGTATGGTCTTTTTATCGGGGTTTCTCTGAAGGATAGGGCTCGTAATGAAATCATTCGACAGAGAACCAAAGTTACCGACATAGCTCAAAGAATTAGCAAGCTGAATTGGTAGTTGGCCGGCCATATATCGCGAAGAACCGACTACCACTGGGGTAAACGTGTTCTTGAGTGGAGACCGCGACTCGCAAACGTAGCGTAGGACGTCCTGCGGCCAGGTGGAATGAGGACTTGCGAAAGATTGCAGGCAGATGCTGGATGCAGCAAGCTGAAGAGAGGGCGCCATGGTGTTCATTGGGGAGGCTTATGTCCAGCAGTGGACTATTATAAGTTGATGATGAGGTGAAATTACGAGGTAGGGTACAACATTTCGGCAGCGGACGAGTTGTCCTCTCAAATTTTTGGTAGGGGTACAACTTATCCGAAAGAAAATTCATTTGGTTTTTGACGCGGACGAGTTGTACCCCTAACCCAAAGTAAAGTGGACAACTTGTCCGCGAGAAGGTCGTCGTTACTTTTCAAGGGCTCCGTATCGCAATAGTTATAATTTTTAAGAATAGGTTATTTAGTGTTCTTTTATTCGATCAGAAGATGCATAAAAGAAAAGTTTAGTAGCTCAAGTCTCCATGCTTAGTACTTTTAATGGTAGGAAAATAATGTTTTAATACTTCACTCGCATTATCCACTAAAGCCACCGTCCTTCTCATTAAGCCCTTGCAAATACAGTCAGCAGCAACAGCATTAAACACTTTTGTGAACCTTTTTGCCGCGTAATAAACTTCTAACGAGCACAGTCGTAATTTTGCTAACTGTACAATGTAACAAAGCGCGATTTTTCATCCGTGCGTCTACGGAAACAAGGTTGAAAATGTTTTTGTTCCAACGGGACTTATTTATAGGTAAACGTCTCGCTTTACCTGCTTATCCAGTACAGGTACGGGTAATGTACGCAAAACAAGAAATTCCGCGTGAAAGCACCGCGTTTTACATGACATTCTTTATTTATGGACGCGCACGCTTGCCCTACTTTACGAATGGATGTCCAAATGAAACCCACATGTCTGCTGAAAAGATGTGCAAAAATAAATAAGGATACCTATCCCATCTGCAAACTTCTACCTTGTGACCAACAGAAAAGTTTTCTCTAGCTCAGTGTCAGCTACAAGTTTCTTTGGCTCCGTCATGGCTCCATCTTTTGGTTGAATCCCGTTAGCATTCGTTTTACGGGATATTTTATTGAAAACTTTATGATTGGCTAGTTTTATTTGCATTATAAAGGGCACGAGGTAGGTACATGAATCATGCCCCGTTCGGGTTAAGGAATTAACGCCGGTATAACGGAAGGTGACCATTAATAACGTTTATGTTGACGTCTGGATGAAAATCACTTTTCAGTAAATCAAGATTTTAATTGCTTGTAGAGAAATAGCCTAGTAATAGCTTCATTATTCTTAAAATTGGTAGGTCCTGGTAATGGTCCGCAGTCATCGCATTTTCTAAATTTGTATATTAAATGGTATGCAACATCGCGCACCTATCCGCGCCGCAGAAAATACATTTCAGTAATATCAAGTGCGGCTCCTGCGGCGCGGACAGATGCGCATTCAGTTTTATTTATTTTTTAAACAAAATCAATAGCCCTTAACCTAAACAGTTAAAACACGGCCAATAAGATATTTACACTATATAAAAGAAACTAACCAAAATAAAGAAAAGAGTAAAATTAAAGAGTTATAAGAGTATAGAGTATAAGCTGTAAATTATGTCAGTAACACTCAACAAAAAACTAAACTTTTTTTTATTATTTATTTATTTGGAGTCGAGATAATTATATAATGATGATCATATTCATTAATGGAAGGATATCAAAACGACTAAAACATTTAATTATATGTGTAAAAATTTACATACAACAAAATATTTTTATAGTATTCTGTCTTACTTGCGGATTATTGAAAATGCGATAGTATAAAATAATGTTATTGGTTTTGTGGTATTGCATTGCCTGCTCTGTTGTCCTGTATTTTTACTTGCAGGGTCCTATCTACAGCTGTCACAAACAATAACCAGTTTTATCTTTGTGGTGTGTGTACATACGAACAAAGCCAAGGCAGGAAATTCGTTCTCAAGCCATTTAGCTTCCGACAACATTGTTTAAAATGTTGTAAGGAAAACTGTAGAATATTTAAAGTCTCATTTATTATCCTAGATTAGCTTCTGAATAGTTTGCAAGGAACTTTTGTCGCACGCTTGCATGTAGCTTCAGAGAATTAACTTTTGTGGCATTATAGAAAAAAACATTACTTTTCAGTAAATTATGGGGTTAATTTTCCTTGGAAGGACCAGCCTATGTAGTCAGTCGTAGTTTGAGTAATAGTAAGCAAAGAAAACCATTCCGCAAATCAGTATATTGATCCTGATTCGAAAAATCCTTTGATAACTACGAACGACATTCTACGGTCTCCAATTTACGGTAGTTTTCCACAGATACCAATCTCTATCCATCAGCTTTGTTATAATACGTGGGCGAGCAGGTACATTATTAATTCAGCTTCTCTAATAGGTAGGCGTTAGAGCCCATGAATCTCCCTAAACATTAACACGGGATTAAGGTACTAAAACGTCGGTGTCCATTCCATGCGGTGACGCGGTGTGGCCAGCTTAGCTTTCCGAAATCATATTATAGGACGCTTATCAATTTGAATTTGTCTGCGTAAATAACATAGAAGACAAGTAGCTTATTATAACTGCAAGTAAAAGCAAACTATAATAATTTGCTGCAATTTTCTTTTTAGTTAGCCTCAAATGCTCGTAAAACACAGAATAGGATTGTAGACGCTGCTGCTGACAATAAGGAATAGGTGTTTCTCGTGAGACGCTGGGAATAACTCATTAGGTATAAACTCAGTTGTCAAATTAGGGCAATAACGGGACTCACTTTGCCTGCAGCCCTGAGACAGACCGAAGACAGAGTGGTGTGGAAGCGGTTCATCAGCGTCACCGTGAAAGCTTTCTAGGACGGGCACGACCTTCAGCAATGAAAACTACGACAAAGAAGAAGAAGATACTCAGTTGAGTGAAAAAAATTATACTACATTTGAATACAGTGACTGCAAACATAGACAATCCTTAATGAAACAAATGCTGGTAAACTCACAGAACCCTGAAAACTGTGAACCCTGAGTTGTGTAGTCTGAAAATAAAGTCCAGGAAAGCCAACACGAGAATAATCCGTATTTTTAATATCAGGCGCACTTACCCCGCCACGCATTTTAAAGTCAAATGTAACTCGAATTAAGTTTAATCGCAGTGTAAACTTTGTCGGACGGTTACCGTGTTTGACTTGGAAGTCCGGATGTTTGCTCGGGCCGCGCAATCAGGCGCTGCAACTTGCGATACCGGCTTTGCAACGCTAGGAAGAGACAAACAATTTGATCTAAAAACGCTTTTATCACGTATTGCCCTGCTTGATGTAATGATGTATTACTCCGCTTGACCTTGCTGCTAGTGGGCATAATAATAATTTGAGCTTATTTTTTTTTCTAGTTATTGTAATCGTCAATAGACCTTTGTTCGACCACAATCACCTGATGGTAAATGCAGATGTGGCCGACGACGATGTATCACGGACTTCACGAAGGTCTATAGACACATTTTCACTAGTGTCTAGTCTTGTAGAGATCCAGGTTGTCGTTCACCTGAAAAAAAGTATCACGTAGA
Source organism: Eupithecia abbreviata (assembly GCA_943735965.1). NCBI lineage: Eukaryota > Metazoa > Arthropoda > Insecta > Lepidoptera > Geometridae > Eupithecia > Eupithecia abbreviata. The sequence goes on along the minus strand of OX030982.1, from coordinate 5,845,181 downwards.
ATTCTAAGCCAAAAATACATAAAAGTAGAAACCCTAATTCCTGCGATAAAATACATACTTAGATCTATCTATATACCTAATGCAATTAAATAGGTGCCTATCATTAAGTACTACGGTAAAGGTTAAAATTAAAAGTAACTTGATATCAAGAAAATTTTTGCTAATGGCTCTAAAAGGTCTCTTTAAAAGGAGTTCTGATTACTTACTGAAAAGACGGGTATTTTATAACGAAACTCGCGAACAAAAAACTAATCCCATCATTTTTCTCCGCGGCCACGAAATAACCCAAACTCCAAAGCAAGGGAAAAACCAAAATATTGTAAGTGAAGACGTCAGGAATTCATTAATTATAAACATGAATAATGTTTTCCATTTAGCTACGTTAATTTATCTCCATTCAGCAAGCGTTTTAGAAACTTCATTAACAAGATTGCCCCCGCTTACTATTGTAGGTCAAGAGAGTTGAGAATTTTGTTAGGGACTGAATTCGTTGTTATGATTGTGTAGGAATTTGACTGCGCGAACAGATATTTGATTCTAATTAGAGGGGCGGTATACTTAATTCACCTGGGGTAATTCACCCTGGTGCACTAAGTAGGTATACTATTTAGTAGATTTAAATCACCCTGATAAATCAACTTATTATCTTTACCAAATCAGAGTATACATTATGCACATACAAAACCTCTTTGGAATAGAAAATAATTACGGAGTGGCAGTAATGTCGACTTCAAAAATAATTACGGAGTGGCAGTTATGTCGACTTCAAAAATTAGGAGTTATTCTTGTTTATTCTCACAAGCTAGGGGCCTATTTGGGACCTAACAAAGCAGCATCATACATAAATAGAAAAATTCTTTGGTACCGTTGACGGCAAAAATTGCTTGAATATAGCATTATTAAACTTTATCTCGTAGATTAGATAGCATATTGAAGATGATATTCGCAGGTAATAAGGAAGTTAAGCGTTGATTACTCTATTAACCTTTAGTGAAGACTGTCAATATAAAAAATCCAGAACTCACTTGGAACACACGCTTTTTGGAAGCGATAGTTAACATGGTCAGTTGGTCAGGATATCTAGAGGATAAAAAAACTTGGGACGCGTTTAGCTCCAACTCGTAAACTAACAACCTAACAAAGTAAAAACTGCTGGGGCATACGTGTTCTTGAGAGGAGACCACGACTCGGTAAACGTAGATGCTCTCCGACCAGGTGGGATGACGACCTGCGAAAGACTGCAGGTAGATGCTGGATGCAGCAAGCTGAAGACAGGGCGTTATGGCGCTCATTAGGGGAGGACTATGTCTAGCAGTGGACTGCTATAGGCTGACGATGAAGAAGGTAAATGTTCGCTTCTTTACTTTACTTAGCTTAAAAAATCTAAGTAATCACTTCTTTTCCTAATAAAGTGATCACTTAACAGGCAATTTGAATTTTGTGATATGTCCAAGAGTCCTTGTAAGGCCTAAAAAGAAATAATACACTTTGATGTTTGTTTGATTTTCAGTGATTTTTAAGGTTAGGTACATATAATTGTAAGATAGGTACTCTGTGGTGTCTGTCTTTTATACCCGCTGGGTTGTTTTTCGGATGTTTTACGTATGTCGTTGTCTAGGACTCTTTTATTACCTACCTCTTTTATTGCTGAGTTTTTTTTAACAACCTCAAATCTAGCAAAACGGCAATCGTGATTTTTGTAATGACCAATCACAACACCTGTCGAACTCTTAACTAAATCAAAGACCAAAGGCAAGATGCAAAGGCCCTCATTACATGAATAAAAAATGACTGAGTCGGGGATTTTTTATATTTTTTAATAAAATCCTTATTTGCGTATCTATACTTGTACATCTTCCAGCAATATCAGTAGAATCAAAGGCTACGGGTTAACTCCTGCTGATCCGCAATACCCCGGCTGTCAATATTAGCCCGCCTACATATTGACGTCAATGCAAATTTAGTGTCCTTTGTGTTTCAACGATATAAATATTTGAGAAACAAATGTGTTTGTTTGAGACTTTAGTATGAGAATGAAATTCTTTTGTAAGAAAGTTCACATTCATCCAGTTGTTTGTACTCGTACGCTGCTATGCTAATCATGTAGGTATGATTCTTATCATCATCATCATCAGCCTATTTTAGTCCACTGTTACATATGCCTCCCCTAATGAGCGCCATAGTGCCCTGTCTTCATCTTGAAGCATCCAGCATCGCCCTGCAGTCTATTGCAGGTCGTCATCTTACCTGGTCGGTAGGCGTCCAACACTACGCTATGATTATTATTATATTTTAATTTAAATCTCATGTCAATCAAAACGGCTACAAAAATAAATAAAACATTATGACCAGCTGTATTATAATAAATGAATGAATGCAATAATAAATACTTTTTTAAATTAAAACTAAAAATCTTTTTTTTTGGATTCTGGGGATTGTACTTATCAATTATTAACATAAACATAATAAAAAACAATAATTCATAATCCAAATTATAACATGTAAATAAATATACATACATATAAAATATGTACGTGTAATAAAATATATTACAGTAACGATTTAAAATCTGGAAAGACACGCAAGTTTCAATCTCAATTTCAACCTAATTATGTTTTAATAGTCAGCCCAATGATTATAATTACCATGGCCGACGGAACCAAGGTCGGCAATTATACTTACCACTTCACTGGGCCCTAATTCTACTAAATTAATCGCTTCACTATATAAATGGTCGTCTCAAAATGACACATTTTGGCGTCCATAATCATAACTTTATTGAATCAAAAGATCATGCAATTTAAGCCTAAGTCCGTATCTTCGTCGTAGGCTTAAAATTAGTTCAAAATAATTCCCCAATTAATTTGGCATGCAAAATAGACACAACAAAGCTAAAATATACATTTAAAAATATAAAACAAATGGAAAATCAATAAAAAATATATAAAATTAGTTAATTGGGTACCTTTACTTACCTTAATTTTTATGAAAGAAATTACAAGTGGAGGGATGCGTGTCAATAACACGCTGCTGTCGCATATTTATTTCGGTTTTGAGTTGTTATTATCGTCTATTTTAAAGGCGAGTTTACATTTTAAATTAATAGTTTTTCATGGAACTTTGAATGAGTTATACGAAAAACTATCAAGTATAAGAAAATGTAGTAGTTTGTAGAAAGTTGTAAGATGGTGGGTTTTCATTTCGTCGAAAATAAAAAGATTTTGAGAAATTCGTTTGGTTGACACAAACAAAACAACCTAAGAACGGATGAACAAATACGGCGGACATACGAATAGTTATCCAAAGCATCCATAAAATGAATTCAAGATTTATACATCCGATTGTCCGAACAAGAACAACTTGGACAAAGCTTTGTGAACTGAGCCAACTTAGATTCGGCCTTAGTTCGGATTGCATAGCTGGTGCCTACCGAGTATAGAATCTAATAAATAATTGATCAGAGCTTCTGTTTTCTTACGTACCAAATATATTTTCAGTTTTATGTATGTCCATAAATAAATAAATAATGCTGTAAAATGTATACTTCATCATCTAGCCAAATAGTGTCACATGGTTTATAAACATTCCTCTTGAATTAAAATAAAATAAATAAAAATAAAAAAGCCTTTATTTGATCCTGCTACATTGATTTAGGTACTGTTAGTGCGTTATTTTAACACTACGTTTGGTTGATAGCAGGGTCCCCAGGTTGGGTAAAGGCCTCCTCCAACGATGTCCACTTCTCTCTATCTTGAGCTGTTTGCCACCACTTTGGACCAGCGACTTTTTTTATTTCGTCCTCCCAGCGTGTTGAGGGCCTTCCTCTCTTTCTTTTTCCTTGAGGTCCTCTCCATATGGTGGTGCTGTATGTCCATCTTTTGTCTCTAAGCCTCGCTATGTGACCGGCCCACTTCCACTTTAACGTTTGTGCGTAGTTTAAGGCATTAGTGGCTTTTGTTATTTCTCTTATCTTTACGTGTCTAATCTTATCTTGTTTTTTTATTTTTAGCATGCTTCTCTCAATTCCGCGTTGACAGGATGTTATTTTATTCTTAACTTTTGATGTAAATTTCCATGTTTGACATCCATATGTCAAGCATGGTAAAAGGTTAGAGTTCAGTGTTTTCGTTTTCAGTTTTATTGGCATGTTACTTTTGAAAATTTCTTTCAGACTCCAGAATTTATTCCATGTTCGCTGTACTCTTCTTTCAATCTCTAGTTCGTTGTTTTCTTTTTCGAAACTGATTGTTTTTCCTAGGTAAGTATATTTGTCTGTATAATCTATTGGATATCCATTGACTTTTATCTGTTTTTCGAGGCTATTAGTCATTACCATGGTCTTAGTGAGATTGATTTCAAGTCCTACGTCTGCGCTAGCTGATTGTAAGTCATTGATCATGAGCTGTAGTTCTGAGGAAGTCTCGGATAATATTACTATATCATCGGCGAAACGCAAATGACTCAGAAAGTTTCCTTGTATGTAGATTCCTCTTTTGTTCCAGTTCAGTTTGTTGATGGTGCTTTCAAGTATGGCTATAAATATTTTTGGCGACAAGGGGTCGCCCTGTCTTACACCTCTCTTTATTGCAAAGCTCGGGCCCAGTACGTCTAGCTTTATTCTGCCCATGTTGTTATTATATATACTCCGGATCACTTTTATATATACTTCACTTACTTCCTGTTCTTTCAAGCTTTGCCAAACGTTGTCGTGAGCAACCGTGTCGAGTTTATAATCGCCGAGAAAAGCTTGTTCAGAGTTGGTAGTAAGCTTATCGGTCTATAGTTGCCTATATCTTTTGGGTCTCCCTTCTTATATATTAAAATTATGTTGGATTCGGACCATTGTGTAGGCGTTTCAGAGCTTTTAATATCAGACTGAATAGTTCAGCGAGCGGTGTTGCCAGTATATGATAAGCTGTCTTTAAAGCTTCGTTTGTTATGTTGTCTGATCCAGGGGATTTTTCTAGTTTGAGCCTTTTTATCCCATCTATGATTTCAATTTCGGTAATTGCTTTTATGTTATCTTCGTTAACTTGTTCAATGTGGCTTTCTTTCATGTTTATAGTTTGAATAGTGTTTTCATTTTTTAGTGTGGTTAGTTGATTTTTATTGCTGTATAGGTTTTTGTAAAAATTTGTTGCTGTATTAATGATGTCTTTTCGATTGTTTAGGTCTTTGCCAAGGTCTTTTAGACCTTCTATCCAGGATTTGCTTGTTCTAAGTTCTTTGTAGGCCTTTTTTGTACTGCCTGTGAGGTTTAGATGCCTTTCTAATGTTCTTTGTCTATATGTTGAATAGTCCTTTCTTATATATTTATTGACTAGTTTGTAGAGTGCGGAGAGTTCATTTTTCATAGATCTCGATTTGTTTTTAGTTTTTTGAAGTTCCTTCCTTCTTTGTAAAAGAGATGAAGTACGTTCCGATAGTATTTTGTGTCGTCTGTGTTCCTTTCCCATTGTTTGGGCTGATTTTAAACTTGTGGTGATTGCATTTATGATGTTATCGTAATGGGTTTGTACTGAGGTATTTCCGTGGCCAACGCATAGCCTAGATATCATTCCTGATAAGGTTTCTCTGTAATTAGCTATTTCTACTTCAGATTTCAGTTGGTTAGCCTGCCTTATATTGTAATTGACTCTACTTTTCTTTAGTTTAGTTAATTTTACTTTTGATCTGATTAACCTATGGTCTGAGGGGTAGTTTAAGTTCATAGTACCTATATCTTGGAACAAACTCGGTTGGTTTGATAATATATAATCTATTTCATTTTTTGTTTTTCCATCCGGAGACCTCCATGTCCATCTTCTGCTTAATTTCTTTTTAAAACATGTGTTTATTATAGATAGTTTGTGCTCCAATGCGAAATCCACTAGCCTCTGTCCTCTTTCGTTCCTCGTTCCGCTCCCGAATTGCTTTGTTACTATATGTTCTTCTTTCTTAGGAAGCCCGATCTTCGCATTAAAGTCTCCCATAAGTATGACATTATTGTGTGTAGTGTCCAGAGCTTTGTCGATCGTTTTGTAGAATTCTTCAATTTCTTCATTGCTTGCAGATTCCGTTGGTGCATACACCTGTATAATAGAGATTAAGAAGCCTTGAAAGTTCATGTTTAATACAGCGATTCTTTCCGTCAAGCCCGTAAAGCTCTCTATATTGTTTTTGTGTACTTTGTTTACTATAAAGCCTACTCCATGTAGGCCGGGCGTGTGACCCACGTAACAAAATATAAAGTTTTTGTGCTCTTGTATTTTGGTACCTAGCCGTCTTGTTTCTGCTACTCCTATAACGTCATATTTTGTTTCTTTAATTGCTTCTTCTAGTTCTAATAAGCGTTCGTATGACGATAAGGTTCTTGCATTGTAAGTTGCTATGTGTAAATAATGTGGTTTTTCTTTGTTTTTACTTTTGACCTTTGTGGTGTCTATTTTTGGAGGGTTATGGTCGTTCTCTTCCACGGTGACCGGCCGGATTGGAAGATTATTTTGATTGTTTTTTGTTTTTGATTTTGTGTTTGTTTGTTCTGTGCCGGAGGAGGAGGCGCTGAATTGCTATGCTTGATTCTTTTGATTATTGTTCTTATTCGTTGTATCTTTCACTACGTAGTTTAGTATTCCTTTTTTAATGATTCCTTCAGAGAAGCTGCTAGACCTCCTGACCGATGATGTTACAATTTGTTGTGTTTTGTTCTTTTTATTGATTTGCGTATTTTTTTCTACATTAGTTTCAGTGGCATTTTCGGGTGACGTGGGCAGCTTCCTTTTAGTGTTATTTTTTGTAATTATCAGTTTATCATATATAATTTTAGCTAAGTTTCCTTTTTCTCTTTCCTGTTGTAGTTGTTCTTGTAGCTCCCTTCTCTTCTCTAGTACATATATTGGATAGTCTTCTTTAATGTAATAATGTGTATCTTGTAGTGCTCTTTTATGTTTCAAAATTTTTATCTTTGTGCCTAGAGTTGTGAAGGTCACTACTATCGGGCGTAGTTTTTCTCCTTTCTTTCCTATTCTTTTTATTTCTTGGATGTCGTTGTAACTTATTTTTAGAGAAAGATATTGTTCAGTCCATGTAATGAAGTTTCTTTCTAGGTTATCGTATGATTTTTCATTCTCTTCTATGCCATAATAATGCTGTAAAATGTATACTTCATCATCTAGCCAAATAGTGTCACATGGTTTATAAACATTCCTCTTGAATTACTCTATAAAAAAAACCGCATCAAAATACGTTGCGTAGTTTTAAAGATCTTAGCATACATAGGGACAGACAGACAGCGGGAAGCGACTTTTTTATACTATGTCACTACATAGTATAAAAGAAGTCGCTTCCCGCTGTCTGCCTGTCCACGTACGTCGTCGGTTCAAGGTAACCGACAAAGTTGCTGGCAGATTGTCTTTATCTTTAGAAAAACGCCGGAGTGTTCTTTGAAAGATAATCACTTGATCAGGTTCAAGTTACACCTCATAAATCACTGTATTACTGCGTAGAGAAGAAACTGTAGAGAGAAACCCGTTTGGTAGTTTTTGGATTTCGCGTTCAGACGGCCATACGTGAATTCAAAATAATCACACTAATATTAAAAATAAGATAGATTGGATTGTTAATTCCTCTTCACGCTAACATTTTCATGTCCATTTGCAGATCTATGAAGCGTCATCGTCGGCCCGAGGCTGGGCAGTGAAAGCGTTATACTAAACACTCGTGAACGGATCAGGAAAAAATTTTGCATAGATAGTCGTCGATATGCGAATAATTGCCTAGCAATTTCCTAAAGTCGGCACTCCGCTATTACCTATATTGAATACTGCAAAAGTCGGCACTACCAAAAGTCCTGCTCCGGTACTTCCGGGCTGGTTAGGGCCTGAATTACGCAGAGGGACAATGCAAAATACACTCCCATAAGAGATGTCAGTTCAGATCACAGTTCACCCACTTCGAATTAGAAGTAGAACATTAATATTCCTTTTTGCCGGAAATACGCGGGTGAAGCTCAGGATAGAAGCTGTGGTTCTAAAATAAGTTGCATTACCTAAAAAAAAACGCAACATCTATAAGTTTCCTCACCTGCCATAGCCCGTCCTAGGAGAAGCACACTGAACAGGATCGACAGCCAATACGCGCTGCGTCGCGCCATCTTGTCCTGTCGTGGTCACAGCATCAACTGTCCATCTTGAGGTCAGGTTGTCTCTTCACAGTTCCACTGTTCACTAAGGTTCCACTTTAGCGATCCATTGTTTTTAATGTTTATGGTAAGGTCTCATTTTACGAAAAAGCTTAGTACCAATTGAAAAGTTATAAATAAAATTAATAAATAATGCTGGATAATATATGATTATTTCATTAATAATGACTTTTGTGAATTTCGTTTCAGAATAGGCAAGGGATTGAGCAAGACTTCAGACCCAGTTAGTGCACTAACGCGTTAAATGTGTGTTCTAATTTTACTTTAAGCTTTACTTAGAGTTGAAGCGAAACTGCGATAGACGTCGCCGGTGACGTCAGAGGGTTTCCTCAAAGAAATAATGCTCCATCTTTATATTAAAGCAAACAATAAAATTTATGAGCGTAGGTCGTTGCTACAATGTTTTCCTTTCGAGGTCTCTAATGAGCCGTATACTTTTTATTGGTATTTTGTTTGTTTGAATGAAGGAACTTTTTCTAGCTTTATGATTGTTGATTCAAGATTTGATAAAGAGTCCTATTTTGTGGAAGGAAATGAGTTTTAGTAAATGCTGGGTCGTAGGCTTGACTACGGTTGTCACAGATCTGGACCGCATCACTGCCGCACAGTAGAAAAAATAAGGATTCTAAAGGCGCTGTCCCACTGCTGCGCACGCTATGCACGGCCACGCGGCGCATTTTAGGGTGGGTTCGTTTGTTTGACAATCTCTTATTCGTGCGTAGCGTGTGCGTGAGTTGCAGTGGACGTTATCACATAGATTTACTAGCGATGCGAACTAGACACACGTGCGTGCGTAGCCTGTCTATGCGTTGCGGTGGGACAGCAGCTTATTATAGGTTTAAACTCATTGAATATTCTACATTTAAGAGTGACATAATGGCTTACCGCAAGCTTTAGACCCGCGCGCTGTCTGTTATCTTCGCCGTCACTATGAAATGCATCTAATATTACGAGTTAAAAGCCCATATTTTAATAATCATCGTTGTGATGTGCGGTAACGGTGTTGAAGGACATGCTTTGATCCTATGACGATCTGACTTTAAATCGTAAGATCAATTTCCAGTATTTATTCGTTAAAATACTAAAGTTATTCAAATTATTTCTCTTATAGCGTTTTGTACGCTATCTCCCCACTCCATCTAAACGCCGCTAGGCTTATAAAAGAGCAGCCTACGCATTAGCTCCAAGAATCCCGCAAAACCACGATATAATTCGGAAGAAAGTTCACTGCGTTAATTACAGCATCGCTACGATGTTTGTTCTTTCACGAGAGGAAGTAAAACTTGTTTGCGCCGTAAAAGATCCGAACGAGCCGAAATTAGAATCAGGTTTGCTCTCCACCCGACCGATTTTGTACACGAGAGTTTATTAGAAAGATGGTATACTACCTTAGATGGTATACTTCCTAGATATACTACATTATTCCACGAATTCAAAGGAGGAAACCGCTATGCAAAATTGCCCTGAACATCCCCTTTCGATTTTCAAACGGGAAGGTTAGGGTAAACACGGATTGCATACGCGGCACACAGAGGCAAGATTAGGCAGTAGGCGCAATTTTTTTTTTTATTGACACCTTTTTTCTTGGTGAGTAGGTAATGCACTAGCCAAACTCGATGTAGAATGTTTGTACACAAACCATGACATAAACTCAGAGTAATAAGACATAGAGTGATAATTTCACAAAATATTCCGCTCTAAGTTGAAGCCAAAACACAAGCAATGTGTGCGTAAGCGGCACGTCATTACAAGAGCCGACACGCACACAAGTGTACAAATAATGTTGCAAGCTATTAACATTTTCCCCATAAGGTAGGGAAATTGTAACATTTTGTAAGGAGTAAATGATTATCGTATTTATCACTTTTCTGTTAGATGATATTTCATTAACAGAAAACTTCCTATAAATATTATATACTCTATGGGTGTTTACATACAGGGGAGTATTGAGTTAGCGAATTAGTTAAATAGATAGAAATAAATATTATGGCCGAAACATTTTCATACCTTTGTTGGGATAGCACCCTCTCGTAATTTGCATAAACCACCTTTTGTGATATGCTTGTCATTTTCTACAAAATGTATGGAACATAATCATATCTTAGTGTATTTAGTTGGCTTGCAAAACTTTTCTTTGCAATTCCGTCTAAGTTTTTCAACCAATCGGGAAGCAACAGTCTATTTTATTTTTCGTGTTATTTCGTTATGTTTTTTTTGTTACCCTACATATGTATGTATTATTTTGTTTGACATAATGTCAAAACAACATGAATATTCTTATTAATAAAGAACTGAACTGAAGTCGGATCAGAAGGAAATCTAAGAACGAATATGAAGACATTAATAAAACTAGGGTTCAACGTCTAATGAAACCAATGAAATTTTTATATTGAAAGCTCCGACTACATCAACATCCGGACAGTCTGTAATAATCTATTTCCTTGCCCGTGAAAATAAAACAAAAGTTTTTGATTATTTATACCAAGCTTAATAGAAGGTACATATTTCACTTAAAAATCCAGGTAAGTTAGTAGGTAACCCTAATTATATCTGGCAAATAAAAGTCAAGTCAAGTAAAGTAGAAATAGATTAAACAAATAAGTACCTATGGGGGAAAATAATTTTTCTAATAGCTAGCAACATTTTTATGTAATGGCGTCTGTTTGCGATTTATTTTTGTGCTTATACCAATGTTTTACTCAAGAATATAAGATGCCAGGTTGTATTTACCCGTGAAATGGAATCTTCTATTGTTTCTGATTATTATGAGAAGAGTTGTTACACCCTTTCACTGCACAATAAGTCATTATTATAAAAAAATTACGGAGCTCTTCCCAGTAGGTCTTGACCTTGAGCACTGACGTGTCGAGCGATTTACATAGCCTTTAAAGGCTAACTTGAAATTGCGTCACTTCGCGTGCGCCTACTGCGGTTCTAAGCCTAGTTATTCTAAGGACATAAACATAAGTACATTCCTAAGTGCCTTGATTGTTTTCCTATCATTTCTGTTTTATAGCTTTGAGTTATTATTTAAGCACCATTTATTGTATTAGTGTTATATTATTGTAAATTAACGAACTCCACGTTTGCATTGTGCTCCTACGGCGAATAAATGAGTATAATGAGTACTTGGACGGCACATTATATATATGATATGTCTATATTATTTTTTGTCACACAAGTATTATTTAGGTGTGCCTCCCAAAAGCTTCCACTCAATTACACGAAAGTACCCTAAAAATAACTATAATAATAGTGCCGGCGTTTCTTCTACACATAATAAATTACGTCAAGTGAGTTTCCATTACATACCAAGTAAAGTACGTGGACGATCATCGATCTCAATTATGTAAACTTTGTTTATGAATTTCTAACTACTTTCGTACATGTACATACTTAGTGGAAAGTAAACTAACGACAGCTTGAATTTAATTAAAACTTTTGATATATTTCATCAGACTCGTACCTATAGTATGAGACGGATGGCTTCGCAACCATCCTCCGTAAAAAGACGTCATCCCTGATGCGCAGAGTATGAGATATCCCCAACCACATGCTACAAACAAGTACCTATCGTAAATCCGGTCATGACCGAATAATACTACCACGTGGAAAGGTAATGGTCTAAAAACCAAAGTCACTGAGAAATAATTGGGCCTACCGATATGACTCGCCGACGCAGCCCAACAGCTAAATCGGCGGCATGTCAGCGGGTTCTAAGTTAACAAAATACTGCCGGCGCCCTGCAATATTCAATCACCGAAATGTCGCCAGTAGCGCAGTCGCCTACATGATTCATTAGAATAATGCCGCCGACACTGATTCGTCAGGCTATGTCGGCGGCGTTGGTCGGCCTTGTCGCTTCTAAGCGCAGGCCGCCCATTGTACTTGTCGCATGAAATATATGTATTTTTGTAACGATCAGTATCAGGTGTACAAAAAATTATTTTTGTATTGTATTGTATTGGTGGGTTCGGTGTGTAGAGTCCAGAAGTACCACGTGTGTATAGGACATTTATGGAAATTGGGCACATCGCGTGACCGGCAACGAGGCGTTGCCAAACCCGTGACGTCCCTCACGCAAATTGTCGTTTCGGACACTGTGTGAATACGACTTGGATTATCATTTTAGGGTGTATACTCGCTTTTGTTCGGAGCCACTGTTGCTTGGCTGAGTCGACGGGGTTATAATGTTATAGAAGTTCAACTCAGAGCTGAGGGTACCCACTAAAAAGAAGGATTTTTGAAACATTGGAAAAATATGTAGCCACTATGTAAAGTTTGAGTTAAGCATAACTAGTGCGTGGATTAATGAGCCAGCAATATGATAAAATAACGTGTTCTTGAGTGGAGACCACGACTCGGTAAACGTAGTGTAGGGCGCCCTACGACCAGGTGGCATGACGACCTGCGAAAGACTGCAGGTTAGATGCTGGATGTGTCAAGCTGAAGACAGGGCGCTATGGCGCTCATTGGGGGAGGCTATGTCCAGCAGTGGACTAATATAGGCTGATGTTGATGATGATGATGAATATGATAAAATTATTTAATCAAGCTTAGATTGTTCGCTTGATTAAGAAGATTTTTTGACGAGATTTTTCTTGCTACGAGATTTGCAGTACCTAACTGTATTTACTGCAACTGTATTTTTATAGTCAGTGCATTTTTCATTTTTGTAATGCAATGTAACGTAACAAGTTTAACCCATTCAATGCCTCAAGTTTTTTATTTCTTTTCATGACCCACACCTTTTTTTTTTTGTTTTATATAAATGTTATTGATTATTTAATTACATAATTGAAAAATAAATTCAAAATACAGAAAAAGCGATAACTCATAAGTTGCGTTGGTGGCTCAAACAAAAACATGTGTAAAACGCGAGGAGTGCCTTGCCGGAGCTGAATGGGTTAAGAATAATCAAATCAAAAATTATTTATTTCCATGAATACGATAAATAAACTTAGAAAAAATCAAACTCTGAAAATTAAACACTGACACGGATATAAAGTTTTTTTTATACCTGTCGCTCGGTATCGACACTAAAGTAAAGCAGAGACGAAAAAACATTTAGCTTGTTAGTTGATAGATATTTATCGAGTTAAAACTCGTCCCAAACTTTTTATCCTCTACATAATCTGATATTTTATAGTAAGCCTCTTTGCACAGAAAGGTTTTGACAATTTGTTTGAATTTATTTACTGATAGTTTTTGCAACTCGCTGGGAGTTTTGTTTTAGAAGCGAATACCCTATTGCCCTTTGAAATATACATTAATCTTGTGAGGTCTGGCTGTGGGCACAACAAGTTTATCTTTATTTCTAGTATTTAAATTATGTATGTCGCTGTTTCTGGGAAAGCTTTTGATATTTCTAAGAGTGTACAGACTGTTTTCACAAAGATATTGACAATAAATATATTAACGAAACTACGCACAATATAAACCGATCAACCTAGAGATTGAAAACCCAAGGGGTGCACTAAGAATGGTTTTTGGGATATTCCCAGGGGAGATTACGAATTTCTGGGAATTTAACTGGGTTACTTACACGCATTTACGCTCCCTGAGGGATAACATACTTTGAAATACCTATTTGTATTCATATATGTTTCAAACTACAAAAGACTAAAACATAATAGAAACATAATATTTTGATTCTTTTGAAAAAGGTAAAAAGAAACTTTAAATTCCTTACAGTTCTTTTAACCCAAATTAAAAGTGGTGTGAGTTGCAGAACGAAGAGTATAGCTTTTTTACGATTCGTCATCTCACACCAGTTGGGACAAGAATCATGGTGTGAGTTGACGAACGACTCAATATTTATACTGTTTTTTAAGTTTTGCGGGACAAATAATAATCCATCAGGAATTACTTTCTTTGGAACCACCTCGGGACCATTTTCTAGTTTGTGTGTGGTATGCTGATGAGGTTAATAACGCTAATATTATAAATGCAAAAGTTTGGATGTTTAGATGGATGGATTGACGGATGGATGTTTGTTACTTCCTCCCGCCAAAACTATTTTGACACGTACATTGGTTTGACCAATAAATAGTATTTTTAAGATTCTACATGTAGCTCTAAGCCTGGAATCAAACATAGACTATTTTTTCCCATAAAACAGTTGCCATGAGACAAAAATAACCTTTGAACGGTTCTACAGACAAAACTGGTGCGAAGCCACGGGCAGAAACTAGTTTACTATAATGTACTAAATTAGAAGCCAAAGATACGGGTGCGAAGCCACGGGCAGAAACTAGTTTACTATAATGTACTAAATTAGAAGCCAAAGATACGGGTGCGAAGCCACGGGCAGAAACTACTTAACTATAATGTACTAAGTTAGAAGCCAAAGATACGGGTGCGAAGCCACGGGCAGAAACTAGTTTACTATAATGTACTAAATTAGAAGCCAAAGATACGGGTGCGAAGCCACGGGCAGAAACTAGTTTACTATAATGTACTAAATTAGAAGCCAAAGATACGGGTGCGAAGCCACGGGCAGAAACTAGTTAACTATAATGTACTAAATTAGAAGCCAAAGATACGGGTGCGAAGCCACGGGCAGAAACTAGTTTACTATAATGTACTAAATTAGAAGCCAAAGATACGGGTGCGAAGCCACGGGCAGAAACTAGTTTACTATAATGTACTAAATTAGAAGCCAAAGATACGGGTGCGAAGCCACGGGCAGAAACTAGTTTACTATAATGGACTAAAATTAGAAGATAATGATAGTTAAGCTGTAATTTTAGAACAAAGTAATGTCAAAGGAATAACACATCTGTTGCTACATAGTAGAGTTGAGGCTTGCAGTTGGTAACCATACGTGTAATGCAAACTCGAACGTAACAACTGGGACGTCACGTCATAGTACGAAAGCTAATAAAACTTTGTCTGGGCGAATGCGTAGTACGTACCGAGAAGCTTTGTAGCAAAAATGAGGAGTTTATATAATTATGGAACATGCGGTTATAGTATATGCGTGTGACACGGTTTTATTTGTGACATGGTTTAAAAGAACAATATTAAAGAAAGTAAAAAACTCAGATATACCGCAATTTTCTTTGTAATACTTAAAAATAATGTTAAACCTTAAAGATTAACGAGTAACTTTTGAGTCCTTTGTTTGCTTTTGTGTGTTCTGTCGTATTCTGGCGATATCTACAAATTAAAAAAAAAAACGATATTTGATTCTTTTCAACGCTGCGTTGTAAAAATAATCAAAATCCCTCAAAATTTTGCGGTTAATTCTCAACCTAATTGGAACTTGCCACCGCCAAATCATCATTCGATGTCATCCAGGCCAGGTTTTATGATGATAAATGTGATATGTGAGATATGTGAAAGGGAAGTAGTTTAAGCAAATAGCCTCCCTTAAGTTGAAAAAAGGAACTGCAACAAATGTAAATCTACTAGAATAGATGTTCAGCCTATCCAACTGGAAAAACTACTAGGCCATGTATAGGGCACAAGGATAATTCTTTTATGCAAATGCATGGCAATATAATATTTTTATATCGGGATAGGAATAACGTTAGGTATATTGTCATGATATCCATAACATTTTAGTGTTATTTGTGCGTTAGGATTCCGGTATTGCGGCTAAAGCTGGGAGTTTATCCCTTTGATTATTCGGGATTTGTTGCTGTCTTTTTGACGACCGATGTGGCGCGGTGGGCGAAGGTCCGCCTGCGACGCAGGAGGTTGCGGGTTCGATTCCCGCCTCGGAACAATTGTGTGTACGATCTACAGATATTTGTTCCGGGTGTTCTGGTCGTTTTCTATGTATAATAAAAAAATATCTATCTATGTAATATATAGTATTATGTATATCAGTTATCTAGTACCCATAACACAAGCTCTGCTTACCATGGGGCTAGATAATGCTGTGTGAATTTTGTTAATAAATAAATATTGTCCAGCATTATTTATTTATTTATTTTTGTTCAAACTCGTGAAATAGATCATTTATACCATGAATTTATACAGCCGTCTCACATTAAATATTGTGCAATAATAAAATGCAGGACTATCCACACAGCATCATCTAGCCCCGAGCTAAGTAGAGCTTGTATTATAGGTGCTAGATGACTATTATAATTATATGAACACATAACACAGACCGATTTTTTGTATTATTTATACTCGTAGAAAATACCCAGAACATCCGGAAGAAATATGTACAAACATTTATCCTAAGGCGGGAATCGAACACGCAACAAGAGGAAGTAGGCAAGTGGAAGTTTTTTCTTTTTTTTTTGCGCATCAGCCAGCATGCTATAATCCAGAATCATCATCGCATCATCCAGAACGTTGCAGTCAGATAACTCATTGTTTCAATTGTATATAAAATATTTAAAAATATGTAAATACAAGTTCTAATTTGTTTCTATTATTTGATTAAAATTTTCTTTGTTCATAAATATATTTAGCGAATGTGTTGTCCTTACGCGCTCCTAGCAGGGAGTTCTACGAGTACAACACTCTGTAGTCCTGACGAATACCTGACGTCAAGACGATAAAAAATGCAATCACGGTGGTGATGATAAACGTACCAATTTCAATTTATCGTGACACATTATATGGGCAGCTACGGGCTACGTCGTAACTCGCATTATGTCGTATTTTACGTCTACGTGTAATGGCTTCACGTGCCATGTCAGTTGTGGGTTAGCTTGTAGCTCAAGATAGACACATATTTACTGGCATAGGGTTTGTGTGTGTGTGTGTGGCGCTATATCTCATTCTACTCATACCTAAAGACGATTTGACGATCTCTGTGACGCAACGGACGACAGTCTGCCGACGATGCAGGAGGTTGCGGGTTCAATTTCCACCTCGGGACAAATGTTTGTACGAAATGCAGATATTATCTTCAATTGTACCCTATACTTTAAGTCTCTTGTTTCGAATAAAGATTTTTGTATTTGTATTTATTTAATTATCGGTAGATTGTGTTACAAGACGTGACAGCTTGTCGCACTGCAATTTTAGATTGGAGAATATATTTATGTTCAATTATTTTTTCTTGCATGTACGTACGTAAATTTATTTTAGGTCTAAGTGAATGGTTAGTTATGTTGTCATTAGGTCAATTATGCAGCATGGAAAGGCGTGCAAAGATTTTTTTTAAATGTGCTCTGCTGTAGTATGCTTGTTTCTCTTCCAAATAGCATGGGCCAGTTACAAATCGTAAGTTTTGTAGCTCATAATATCAAAAAAAATATTTATCCATTCTTTGGTTTCACAATCAGACCATTGTAACAAACAGTAAAACCCAGAAGCAGTAAAAACTTCCGAAAACAATGCACCCAACTATCAAAATAGATACAGGTAATTGGTGCAGCGAATGTTTTTCGCTTTGTCGTCCAAAACGCTTCGTTAGCGCCGACTACGCGGATGACCGCGCTTTGATCCACGCTTCCTTCCACAAAAACCTCTCTGCAGTACGAAAACACAACGGTAATGCTATTTTCTAGAACTAACGCCCTTCGGTGACATAGGCAATTTGTGACAACTGCGATGGTTGAACTGGTAAAAAACTATTTTTACGACCCGACTATACCCCTCATTATAAAATAAGTGGCAATGGAATATATAAATAATGCTTGACAAATCACACAACATCATCTAGCCCCAAGCTAAGTGCTGTGTTATAGGTACTGGATGGCTGATATACTTATAAAAATACATAACAAAGATCGATATTTTTTATTAGATGTTCCCGTAAATTAGATGACCCGCAATAAATATGTACAAACATTTGTCTCAACGCGGGAATGGAACACGCAACAATGGAGGCCTTGGCCTTGAGAGACGGGTAAGTTTTTTTGGCGCATTCAGGTGTAGGTTGCAGTCAGTTACCTTAGTCTTACAATCAACTAACAAATCAAACGAGCATCACTTTTGAAAATTTACGACTTTTGTTATCAACACACAAAAGATAATTATGTAATAACTGGCTTACATTAACCTATAGGTCCATAGAAATATAAAAAAGAAACAACAATACTGAAAGAACCTCGAACGGTTAGCTACGCCGTCACGCTACGGCGTAGCTCGGAGACTGCGTAGAGCGCTACGGTCCGTAGTAGACGAGTTACACTTCATCTAGGACTACCTTCTCAACGCAGCTTTGCTCGCCCTATTTTCAGCCTTTTTTTTTTAAAGTATTTTTTTACGTAGGTAAGTGTAAACATACCAATCTAGCAAGAATATGTGATTAGTAATTAGTTTAAGTATAACTACTTAAACTTACATTTATAATTTAAGTCTATTGTGTGAACGAGAGCTACTGCCTACAATCTGTTGTACAGTTTGGCAGAAATATCATACTTGTAAGGTACTTTTAATTGGAAATAAAAAATAAAATAGCTTGTGGCCAGATCACAAGCTAATTTAAGACAATCATCCCGTAGTTTAAGATAACTCTTAACACTTTGAGTGCTGAAATCACACGGTATGTGTTTTCTACAAGTGACTAATATGCGTAAATCCACACTAGCGCAGCGGCTGAGAAAATACAGATCTGTGTGACTCAGCACAGCCGTAATATTTTTCGAACGAAACGCATGTGCGGCGCAACACAACCGCTGTGTAGAGCGGCAGCACGGATTTTTTAGGATAAAAAAAAGGTCGCAGTCGTCGAAAAAAAATCGCAGTCAAAGTGTTAAATTGCATACCACAATGGCTCGTTTGCGCTCGTTAATGTGCAAGCAACACCGTTTGTTTAACGCTGCCCCATGCCCATTATATTGTATCCCGTAGCCTCCTTATAAATTATGGACTCCCGTTTTTGTTATTTTAAAATATCTTTCACGAAAATAAGCCTAGAGAAATAATTCACGCCAAACGGCCTTTTGTTCGGCGAAAAATTCAGGTTATTAAAAATTGCGAGGCCAGACCTTCAAGTATTCTAAAGTATTCAAAGGCTTAGATTCAGGAATGGGTGTTAATTATTTACACAGGGGAGAGTTTTGTGAAGTCCATGAGGAAGTGGGTTCCTGAAAACGATTAACGATAGGAGTCGAGGTAATTGTGTTGAATGTTTTGTCAGAGTTGAAGCTTATCTGAAGACATATCGTTGATAGCTTTGGGTTATCGTTCGAATGAAGGTCTGTTGAATTAGGTAAAAACCTATTTTTACATTATATGTAACTAATAAAACTCCTTTGATGACCTCTGGCGTGTGCTGGCAAGGCCCGCCTGCGATGCAGGAGGTTGCGGGTTCGATTCCTCGGGACAAATGTTTGTACGATTATTTGTTCAGAGTGTTCTAGTCGTTTTCTATATACATAGTACACATTCGTGTCAAAAGTTATTTATTACCTCTGAAAATCGCTATAAATACTTGCTAGCGATTTTCAGAAGTAATAAGAAGCCTAAAAATAAGGTTTAATACACTTTGAAACTATTAACTAGCAAAGCTTTTAATGTCATGATAATTATTTAATGAGTAATATACAAGTTATTTTTCAAATTACTTCCTAAGGCTCTAGACAGACGGACCGCATTTCAACTGCAATCCAACCGCAAATTTGCAGTTCATTTCATTTCCAGTCGGCGTGCAGTTGACACGACTGCAATAGAACTGCAAACCAACTGCGGAGTCCGATTGCATTTGGTTTGCAGTTCTATTGTAGTCATGTAAACTGCACGCCGACTGGAAATGAAATGAACTGCAAATTTGCGGTTGGAATGCAGTTGAAATGCGGTCCGTCTGTCACGACTGCAATAGAACTGCAAACCAACTGCGGAGTCCGATTGCATTTGGTTTGCAGTTCTATTGCAGTCGTGTCAACTGCACGCCGGCTGCAAATGTACTGTTAATTTGCGGTTGGATTGCAGTTGAAATGCGGTCCGTCTGTCTAGAGCCTTAGGAACTACCGTGGGAGAGTCTTATGAAAAATAAAAAGCTTTCGTGGGATTAATTTATAGTTGTCGCTTTAATACATTTATAACTTAGTTTTTGTTCGCACAATCCTGCCGCGCACATTAATTCCGTTTTTATGCAAAAGGTAGGAGAAGAATTTTAAATTTCCTTTGCTTCTTTCATTGCAGTGGGTTTTGCTGGTTGTTGTTATTTAAATGTTATTGCAAATATCGTGTTTTCTGAATACACGACTGAAAACAGCTCCACATTAACTCTGTAATGTTTTTTAAACGTGTCAAGTATTATTTTTCATAAACTGAAATTGCACGATGTTTGTTACTAGATTTTGCTTTTAGCTCGAGCCAGCATTTTGACAACGAATATTTTCGAACAAACAGTCGGTTAAAAATATAAGTTGCAATTTTATTCAAACTAACGTGTCATGAGATTTTTAACAAGTATACCTTCTCTCTACAATCTAGATATTTCAGTAAGGTAGTGAATTATGTTCTTGTTTCTGAAAATTTAACTACAACGTAAAAACTCCTTGGGTATTTTATGTTTAAGTAGGTAATTATATATATGCTTTTTAATTAGGTAAATACGAATACATATTTGTTTTTATTGAAATGTTTTAATTAATAGAGACTAATGAGCTTACGGACAAACGGGATAACCGTTTAAGTTAGCTTTTAGATTAAGATGCAACTATTGTGAAATATAAATAAATGAAAAAAAAAAAAAAAAATATTATTGAATTTTTTGCATGATTAGTAAAAAAAATTAAGTTAAAAATCATTTATTTCTTTAGGCTTACAAAATAAGCACTTAGACAAGTCATATTTTATATATAAATTATTATCAAATAAAATTATTTTACTGTTCACTTCAATTTTTTGTCCACTAGTGGAAGAAGTTTGAAGTCGAAGAATTCCGTCTTTTAAAACTAATTAGTATAAGCTCTAGCCATCCCTAATAGTTAAAAGTAACCAAATAATATAATATGGACCAGATATTTTCGGGTAAATACCGAAAGCCCAAAAGTCTTAAATAAAACTGAGGGTAGCAATACTTTAACCGTAAAATATGTTGGGTTAGCAGATTAAGTAATTTATGCACCCGCTTCCTAATTCAAGCTGAACGTGCACAAACTTTACACAAACTCACTTTTCACTCACAATTTTGTACTCAACAAATCCACGAATTTTAGAGAGACCGAGAATTTTTTAATCGTGTTTTTTCTGTAAGTTTTTAAGTCGTTAAGTTGGTAAGAAGGGTTACTTGTTGAAGGCTCACGCTTCACGTTCGCGCGCTTGGCGGAGCGTAGGCGACTGCGCTACCCACCCATTCATCGACTGCCAGAATAACCATGGGTGACCGCGACTCGAATGCTATTCACGTGCATAAGAGACTTATGTATATAAAGTATTATACAATATCTTATCAGAATCATTGAATTAAATTTATTTAGGCTAACGAAATAAGAACTTAGATAAGTCAAATTTGAAACTAATTGATGATTATCTTTACTATTTTTTTTTCATATGAATGTAATAGGCAGTAAACTCCCAGCGATAGGTATGTTAAGAAAGGGGCTTGTTTTTATCTTACTTTAAATTAATTAACCCTCAAATTTATTTATTACAAATAATATCAACACTCCTCAAACTAAACATTATAGCGACACAAATTGTCGAATGGTGAATTCGATTCGATATAACCTGCTCAATGTCAGTCGATAACTGATGGTTACTCTGCTAGAGTCTCTTTCGCCAACATTGCCTAACTAAACTTTACCTTTCATATTAAGCTGACAGTACCGCTAAAAAGATGAATGGAGCACCAACACACACTCCACAAACTCAATGGAGTATACTCATACCGTATTTCGAGACTAAGTACGAAAATTCTGCCATTAACTGGGCGCCGGAAGGTAGACGTGGTGTTAACCAGATTATTTATCTGGTTATTATTATATACTATCTGTGCCCTGTGGCTTCGCCCGCGTGGAAATAAAGAATGATAAGAACCTTCTACAAAGTATTAGAAAACATTTAAAAAAATGATGAATGAAATCGGTAAAGCCGTTCTCAAGTTATAGCGTGACCAGGAGAAATAGAGGTTCATTTTATATGTAATATACATAAATGTAGATTATTATTTTACTGTATTATGATTTTCTTATTATTTTACTGTATATTTTTATGTTTACGTCCCTTACTAAATGCCGAACTTGGTTTGTGTATCTATTAGGGAATAAAATGATTAATTTTCTTATTGTTATTTATCTCACGAGAGGTCACCCTCACATCACACGAGAATGTACGAAGCCCGATTAATAAAAGAAAATCTAAATATTTAAGTGAGCACATCGTAAAAGCTCTTTCACTCGGTTTTCATCGTTTTAATAAGAGCACAAAGTAGAGGCAGTAATTATACGCTATTCAACAACTGCTTTATTTTTAAACCGGATTAAAAGCAGGGAGCATTTTTATAATTAAGGAGCGGAACTCCGCAGATGCCCTATTTTACTGCCAAAATAATTTTCAACAATGCTTTGTAAGAGGTGTTATTAGCCTAAATTATTTTACTGCCGCAATAATGATTTGATTCAGTTAATAATCATAAAAAATTGGAAAATAGTTAAAAGGTATTTCTGACTCTTTTCTAATATAATGAGTATCCAACCAGAAAAAGAATTAGACATGTGGTAAAAATAGACAAATGAAATGAGCGCCTTTCACGCGGTCCAACGTCACCCGAAAAATATTCCCAAAGTGTCACGAAAACGCACCTATAGCCAACGGCCCTCCAAAAGTATAATTTACGTTTTGGAATATCCTCTAACTCTGGATCTTCAGATTGATGTTTCCTAGTTTCCTGCGCGTTCAAACCACCTGCCAAAATACTTGGAGAGGACGGCAAGCTAAGATTGGAAGTATCAAATATATGTGATTTCGCGACATGGTTTCTTAATATTTCACTTGTAAATATTAATATGAACCAAACGTTAATATTATCGACTTTCCTTACGCCTTAAAACGACTAACCTAAAATCTTATTTTACATATAAAAATTAGCGTATGTAAGGATATTCAGCCCTTAACGAGGCCTTGATAAATGTTCTGCATACATGCAGAGTGTTAAACTAGGGATTATAATACTAAAGCTGATTAAAATTGTGATGAATTATGCCTTAGGTGGATAAATAAAAGGATTATTTACTCGAAAATAATGCTACTATTCATACGTAATGAAAAAATGCTGACGTATAAATATGTATGTATATGTATAATTTAATTTATTTTTAAAAAACCTGAATACCGTTTGGAATCCTTTAATTTCACACTGTTTTTAAGTTTTGTATGATAGATACTAATTTCGCGGGAAGAAAAATTGTTAGGACTACTTGGGTTCATGCTACTATACAATCAATAGCAAAAAATCGGTCCATAATTGACGGAGAAATCGACAAAAACAAAAACACATACAGCCATACATAGAATCTCCTCCTTTTTTTGAAGTAGTATTATTAGAAAATAAAATATTACTTTAGAAATATTTTTTGTATGAGATTGTACTATGTTGGGACTCCCACATGTAGGGTGTAGGACATACATCCTTTGTGATGACATATTTGAAAACTTCTACAAACTCGAATCACCAAGCCTCGTTGAACAATTGGAAAGAGCATGGAAAACCTAACATGCATATTTTACAATCATTCATTCCATTGCTTTTTAGCCGTCTTTCAATATTTAAACACAGCCAATATTTAAAAGAATTAAGGCGTGTCCATTACCTTTTATTTTGATTGCGAATAAGCATTGTATCCATTGTGCCGATTCACCCTTTATTGAATTTAACGCTTAAACGCCTGAGCAGTTTATTGTAGCAATCTCGGAAATTGCTGATTCGGTAACAGCTTACCGGCACGCACCTTTGAACGTAGGTGTCTGTGGAAATTACTTTTAGCTCGTTCTGTTATATTTCTCATTACGGAAAACTGTGTTTTACTCTATGCTAGGTAAATTAGGTGCCTGAGAAGACATAATTCCTTGCTCGTTCACATCACGAGAATTTTGCTTGAATTAAACCTTTACGTGTACTTAGTAATTAACTCGGAAGATCTCAGATAAATCTTTCTGTTTTCTATGGAGTTAGGTAAAAATAATTGGGATGCTAATAGATCGAACCGTAAAAATATTAAAGGGCGTCGTCTTTTGTTTTTTTTTTGCAAAACAACATGTATCGCCTCGATGAAAATAATACGCGTATATTTTGTAGACGCTTAAATTTTGTGGATGTTATAAAATACTACGTGATCTTGAGTGGAGACCGCGACTCGGCAAACGTTGTGTAGGACGCCCTCCGACCAAGTGGGATGACGACCTGCGAAAGATTGATGCGGTAAGCTGAAGACAGGGCGCTATGGCGCTCATTCCCCTAATGAGGTCTATGTGCAACAGTGGAGTTGATGATGATGATGACAAAATACTATAAAAACCAGTAGGGAATTTAGTTAGTTGGTGTAGCATGTACGATCAGGTTCGTCTGAGTTTGACGCATGATAATTCTCAGAAAACACTGAAAAAGTCTGCGAATTAGAATCGAGTCTTCATTCAAGGCCCGCAGCGACATAATTCACGGCAGCGAGCTTTGTCGCGAATCTACATAATAATGATTAAAGTGAGTGAAGCATCATTTTTGTCGAGTACTTATCCCCGAGGCTCGCTGTTTGACGAATTCATGATATTTTCGGACTACTCCACTCAATTCGCTACAGGGTTTGGTTATTAACATTATTTTGGTCTGCTTTTTTGTTGTTTGCTTCGAACGAGTGACAGTATTCGGAAACATTCGATTCAATTTGTTAATGGAATTGAAACATAGCAGTTCAATCCTACAAATATTATAAACACGAAAGTTTGTAAGTATGAATGGATGGATGGGATGTATGTTTGTTAACCTTTCACGTAAAAACCACTGAATTGATTTTAATGAAACTTTACAATAATATACCTTATACATCAGAATAACACATAGGCTACAATTTATAAAGATATATTGTAAATATCAATCACCACGCGGGTGAAACCGCGGGGCGTAGCTAGTAATGTTATATTTGCAAATAGAAAATAAATTACGAGGAACGGTATCTCTACATATGTAATATGTATTCCTTTCACCGTTACTAAGCATTGCTGCATACCTTAACTAACTTAAAGGTAGTCAACAGCTCGAGTAAGCAAATACGTTCTTTCCTAATGGGTTTTTGTTAAGAACTACCAATATTTGACGCACCAATCCATTTTGTAACTCTACAATGATAAGTAATGAAATCACACGACCACTGCGGGGACATAAGCTTAGCGATCGATATACAACACAAGGTATCACAACTACCTATGAATAAAAAGCGCCTATTGTATTGTAATTTTCCAAATTAACTGTATACCTTCACTAGCACAGTGAGATAAGCTAGCTAAGTAGATAAGTTAGACGAATAAAAATGACTTGAAAACGTGGTTTACTTATTTTTTTTTGTTTATTTTTGTTGTTTATTTAGTTATTTATATATTTTTAATTTATTTATTTATTTCTTCATTTATTTACATTTGACTTACAGTTATATACATACTAAAACGTCAATTATTATTTTATAAACTAAAACTAAATTTAGAATCCCCTTCTAGCTCAAAGTTCTCTCAAAGGTCACGAAACTTTGGTAAATGTTGGATGAATGTAATAAAACTACGATATTAAATATTCTTAAAATAGTAGGTCGGTTTATTTCTAAAATTAAACTTAAAACTACGCTACAACATTGGACCACGTTCTTTGAATCATATCAGCAGCTTTTTCTCCGATCATAATTGCTGGAGTGCTCGAATGTGCCGTTATCGGTCGTGGAATGATGCTTGAGTCAGCTACCCTGAGGCCATCTATGCCGTATACTCTGAGTTCGGGGTCGACTATGGCGTATACATCAGTAGAAGGACCCATCCTACACGTCGCGACATGATGTCTAGCTGACACCACCATTGTTCTCACCGCACACTCCCAATACGCGTCAGTACCAGGAGTGTAGGTCACGCAGGAGGGATATTCCGGCAAATATAACTGTGCGTTATACTTTCTGAATGAGTCGGACTCGCCCAATCTTATAACACTCTTGATACCTTCTAACAAAGCCGCCATGTCTTGTGCATCGGTTAAATAGTTTCCGTAAATTTTCGGGTGAGAATAAGGGTTCGTATCTCTTAGCTCTAAGAACCCTTTAGATTTAGGCTGCAACAGCACTGGAACGCCTGACCAAGTATCCAGATGGTTCAATGGGCTAAACGCAGTTTGGTAGGTTTTATCGCTTATTTTTGCGCTCTTTCGGTAAGCTCCGCCGGCATCCACATTAATGGAACCGCCCAAACTAATCAACTCTATATCCGGCACGGTATCTTTGGACTGTGAAGTTTTTATATAGCCCAATGCTTCGACAGAGCCCGGTGTTGTCAGAAGGCCATCGCCGAACTGAAGCCACTGCATCAAATTAGGCAAAGTGGCCACTTTCGGTTCGAGGAGACTGGCATTAGTCGTGCTCAGTTTGAATATCACGCCGGGGAATGCAATATGGTCGTAAAGCTGACGCCCAACCTGCAGATTTGCAATGACTGGAATCCCTAATGTCTGTAAGTGTTCTTGAGGACCGATCCCAGACAGCATTAGAAGTTGTGGCGATGCTATTGGCCCTGCGGATAAGATAATCTCTCTGCGACAGCGGACAGTGTGTTTTCTGCCATCTTTTATGTATTCAACGGCGTACGCTCGTTTAGACTGCGGTTCTACAATAATTTTAGTGGCTTTTGCTTCTGTTAAAATATGCAGGTTCTTTCGTCGTTTGTGATCATGTAGGAAGGCTTTGGCTGAGCTCAGTCTGTGTCCTTTGTTGGTGGTGGTTTGAACGTAGCCGAAGCCCAGTTGGTCCGGAGAGTTGTAGTCGATGGTGGGATGACCGAGATTTCTGCCTGCTTGGAGGAATGCTTCCACTAGACCCGTTCTGCAAAGATATACGGGAAAATTTAAGCATATTTTTAGCATATAAAACATTTCAATGAAAATAAACCTGAATAAGTCAGCATCAAAAGCTAAAATAAAACCAAAGAACATTACTAAACTTACTTGAATGGCACATTTTCCACGCTAAGTTCGCCATCTCGGCCGCGGTATGGTGCGTTCTTGTATTTTTTCAGCTCTGACCTTTCAGATTTCTTGTAATATTGCAAAACTTCTTCGTAGGACCTGTTGGTACAAAATTGGAAACTGCTGCGATTATAACACACTTTGCAAAGTGCCTAATTCAAGTTTGGGGAGTGGGCTGACCATTTTATCGGTATTTTTATGAGTTTCCTCGAAAGTTTCATTACACTTTTTTTGAGATTTCCCAAACATTATGGGGTTTATTCTGTAATGGCATATTTTAGATTACTGCGATTAACCTCGGTGGAAATATAGCCAAATAGTTGGATTTTGATACGTGCTATGAACAAAATTGGTTCCTATACCTAAGTTTTAGTGGACTGTTAGCAAATCAGAAAGAAAATAAAGCGCTTACCATCCGTAGTTGCCATCTGCAGCAATCCTGTCCCAGTCTTGCGGTCGTCCTCTGGTGTAGATCATGTAGTCAGTGACAGAAGAGCCACCAAGAGCCTTGCCTCTTGGGGAGAAGCAGCGTTGTTCTTCACTACCTGGATATAAAATGTACAGAATTGTATCAATGAGCTGCTATTCTGCTATTATTAAATATAATATGAATAGCCTTTATCTTTATATATGATAGATTTTATCTCTCGCAGTAGACCACAAAAAGTGACAAAAATCTCGTGCGAACGCTTTTTTAATAGGTGTTACCTACAAGCAGAGCGTTGTATTTTTCGTTGCTCATTTAGTAACCTAGTAAATTTATACTCATTAAGGTTAGATAGATAGATAGATGGATAGAAAACTCTTTATAATAGGTACTCCTTAGCTAGAAACATCTTAAAAAGAAAACAAACATACCTAAACACACTCCCGGCTGATGTTCATAAGTATACGGCCACGCGTAGTCCGTGAGCTGAAGATATGGAACCATAGCCGGTACATCCGTGAGCAGCATCTCTGGTTTCCCGGCCTCGAGCACCAGCACCGTCGCACGAGGCTTAGTCTCCGAGAGGCGGGCAGCTATGACCGATCCTGAGGTGCCTCCGCCGACGATTACATAGTCGTATTCATCCAGGGGTTTATAGAACCCTAGAACCATCAATAAATAAAATTAATAAATGTGCAGGATATTTAACTCATTGGTAAACAGTCATAAAGCTAATTATGGAGGCAATTTTTTTCCTAGAGTTAGTATGTTGCACAACGAACAATTTTCTGAATGTGACATATTTATGCCCTCTAAAAGTTTATCTCTTCGGTTAATTTGCTTTATATTATATAAATTATATATTTGTACTAGCTGCGCTCCGCGGTTTCACCCGCGTGGTGATAGGTATTTTGGATAATATACAATTTATGTATCTTTATAAATTGTAGCCTATGTGTTATTCTGATCTATAAGCTATATTTTTGTAAAGCTTCATTAAAATCCATTCAGTAGTTTTTACGTGAAAGAGAAAAAAACACCCAATCCATCCATCCATACTTACAAACTTTCGCGTTTATAATCTTCTGATCTATAAGCTATATTTTTGTAAAGCTTCATTAAAATCCATTCAGTAGTTTTTACGTGAAAGAGTAAAAACACCCATCCATCCATCCATACTTACAAACTTTCGCGTTTATAATATTATTAGGATATATACCTATATATATAAATTATATACATATTTGTATAATTCATGCATTGTTTGTCTATTTTAATTTGTTTTTTAATTACTATTTTCCAAATTAGCGTCTGTAACGTTGTTGTATTTTTTGTAAATAATGTTTCTATTAGTGGCATCCTGATTGGTGTATACAAAACGATATTACTGTTAACCTTGAGAATACTGCAAACGGTTATTGCCTTAATAAACGAAAAATAAAAATAAATAAATAAATTTCACACAGCGTCATTTATAGTAGCCTCAACATAGAGCGAGCTTGTGTAAGAAGTACCAGTATAATGGGGCCTATTCTGCAAAGCTTATCGCTTCACTATGACAATGGTATAGTCCGAGAATGATACATTTTGGCATTCTACCTTAGATGAAAGATACTACCGATACGAGCGTCAAAAGTGTCAAGGGAGAAACCGTTCTATCAATATCTCCATGCAAATAGCACGCACTATCTAGAGTTTGTTTCATCTACGATTCTGGGATGATACCATTGTGTGTCATTGCGGTTGGATAACAGAATTGGGCCTTTGATCTATCATAAATAATAAAGAATGCTGGACAAGTCACACCGCATTATCTAGCCCCAAGCTAAGCAGAGCTTGTGTTATGGGTAGGTACTAGAAATCTGATATACATTATACAATATGTGAAGATCGTACAAACATTTGTCCCGAGGCGGGAATCGGACCAGCAACCTCCTGCGTCGCAGGTGGACCTTCGCCCACTGCGCCACAGAGGTTGTCATCAGGAACGGTATCTCTACATATGTATGTAATATGTATTCCTTTCACCATTACTAAGCATTGCTGCATACCTTAACTAACTTAAAGGTAGTCAACAGCTCGAGTCAGCTAATACGTTCTTTCCTAATGGGTTTTTGTTAAGAACTACCAATATTTGACGCACCAATCCATTTTGTAACTCTACAATGATAAGTAATGAAATCACACGACCACTGCGGGGACATAAGCTTAGCGATCGATATACAACACAAGGTATCACAACTACCTATGAATAAAAAGCCCTATTGTATTGTAATTTTCCAAATTAACTGTTTACCTTCACTAGCACAGTGAGATAAGCTAGCTAAGTAGATAAGTTCGACGAATAAAAATGACTTGAAAACGTGGTTTACTTATTTTGTTTTGTTTATTTTTTTGTTTATTTATTTATATTTTTTTTATTTATTTCTTCATTTATTTACATTTGACTTACAGTTATATACATACTAAAACGTCAATTATTATTTTATAAACTAAAACTAAATTTAGAATCCCCTTCTAGCTCAAAGTTCTCTCAAAGGTCACGAAACTTTGTTAAATGTTGGATGAATGTAATAAAACTACGATATTAAATATTCTAAAAATAGTAGGTCGGTTTATTTCTAAAATTAAACTTAAAACTACGCTACAACATTGGACCACGTTCTTAGAATCATATCAGCAGCTTTTTCTCCGATCATAATTGCTGGAGTGCTCGAATGTGCCGTTATCGGTCGTGGAATGATGCTTGAGTCAGCTACCCTGAGGCCATCTATGCCGTATACTCTGAGTTCGGGGTCGACTATGGCGTATACATCAGTAGGAGGACCCATCCTACACGTCGCGACATGATGTCTAGCTGACACCACCATTGTTCTCACTGCACACTCCCAATACGCGTCAGTACCAGGAGTGTAGGTCACGCAGGAGGGATATTCCGGCAAATATAACTGTGCGTTATACTTTCTGAATGAGTCGGACTCGCCCAATCTTATAACACTCTTGATACCTTCTAACAAAGCCGCCATGTCTTGTGCATCGGTTAAATAGTTTCCGTAAATTTTCGGGTGAGAATAAGGGTTCGTATCTCTTAGCTCTAAGAACCCTTTAGATTTAGGCTGCAGCAGCACTGGAACGCCTGACCAAGTATCGAGATGGTTCAATGGGCTAAACGCAGTTTGGTAGGTTTTATCGCTTATTTTTGCGCTCTTTCGGTTAGCTCCGCCGGCATCCACATTAATGGAACCGCCCAAACTAATCAACTCTATATCCGGCACGGTATCTTTGGACTGTGAAGTTTTTATATAGCCCAATGCTTCGACAGAGCCCGGTGTTGTCAGAAGGCCATCGCCGAACTGAAGCCACTGCATCAAATTAGGCAAAGTGGCCACTTTCGGTTCGAGGAGACTGGCATTAGTCGTGCTCAGTTTGAATATCACGCCGGGGAATGCAATATGGTCGTAAAGCTGACGCCCAACCTGCAGATTTGCAATGACTGGAATCCCTAATGTCTGTAAGTGTTCTTGAGGACCGATCCCAGACAGCATTAGAAGTTGTGGCGATGCTATTGGCCCTGCGGATAGGATAATCTCTCTGCGACAGCGGAGAGTGTGTTTTCTGCCATCTTTTATGTATTCAACGGCGTACGCTCGTTTAGACTGCGGTTCTACAATAATTTTAGTGGCTTTTGCTTCTGTTAAAATATGCAGGTTCTTTCGTCGTTTGTGATCATGTAAGAAGGCTTTGGCTGAGCTCAGTCTGTGTCCTTTGTTGGTGGTGGTTTGAACGTAGCCGAAGCCCAGTTGGTCCGGAGAGTTGTAGTCGATGGTGGGATGACCGAGATTTCTGCCTGCTTGGAGGAATGCTTCCACTAGACCAGTTCTGCAAAGATATACGGGAAAATTTAAGCATATTTTTAGCATATAAAACATTTCAATGAAAATAAACCTGAATAAGTCAGCATCAAAAGCTAAAATAAAACCAAAGAACATTACTAAACTTACTTGAATGGCACATTTTCCACGCTAAGTTCGCCATCTCGGCCGCGGTATGGTGCGTTCTTGTATTTTTTCAGCTCTGACCTTTCAGATTTCTTGTAATATTGCAAAACTTCTTCGTAGGACCTGTTGGTACAAAATTGGAAACTGCTGCGATTATAACACACTTTGCAAAGTGCCTAATTCAAGTTTGGGGAGTGGGCTGACCATTTTATCGGTATTTTTATGAGTTTCCTCGAAAGTTTCATTACACTTTTTTTTGAGATTTCCCAAACATTATGGGGTTTATTCTGTAATGGCATATTTTAGATTACAGCGATTAACCTCGGTGGAAATATAGCCAAATAGTTGGATTTTGATACGTGCTATGAACAAAATTGGTTCCTATACCTAAGTTTTAGTGGACTGTTAGCAAATCAGAAAGAAAATAAAGCGCTTACCATCCGTAGTTGCCATCTGCAGCAATCCTGTCCCAGTCTTGCGGTCGTCCTCTGGTGTAGATCATGTAGTCAGTCACAGAAGAGCCACCAAGAGCCTTGCCTCTTGGGGAGTAGCAGCGTTGTTCTTCACTACCTGGATATAAAATGTACAGAATTGTATCAATGAGCTGCTATTCTGCTATTATTAAATATAATATGAATAGCCTTTATCTTTATATATGATAGATTTTATCTCTCGCAGTAGACCACAAAAAGTGACAAAAATCTCGTGCGAACGCTTTTTTAATAGGTGTTACCTACAAGCAGAGCGTTGTATTTTTCGTTGCTCATTTAGTAACCTAGTAAGTTCATACTCATTATGGTTAGATAGATAGATGGATGGATAGAAAACACTTTATAATAGGTACTCCTTAGCTAGAAACATCTTTAAAGAAAACCAAACATACCTAAACACACTCCCGGCTGATGTTCATAAGTATACGGCCACGCGTAGTCCGTGAGCTGAAGATATGGAACCATAGCCGGTACATCCGTGAGCAGCATCTCTGGTTTCCCGGCCTCGAGCACCAGCACCGTCGCACGAGGCTTAGTCTCCGAGAGGCGGGCAGCTATGACCGATCCTGAGGTGCCTCCGCCGACGATTATGTAGTCGTATTCATCCAGGGGTTTATAGAATCCTAGAACCATCAATAAATAAAATTAATAAATGTGCGGGATATTTAACCCATTGACAGTCATAAAGCTAATTATGCAGGCAATTTATTTCCTAGAGTTAGTATGTTGCACAACGAACAATTTTCTGAATGTGACATATTTATGCCCTCTAAAAGTTTATCTCTTCGGTTAATTTGCTTTATATTATATAAATTATATATTTGTACTAGCTGCGCTCCGCGGTTTCACCCGCGTGGTGATAGGTATTTTGGATAATATACAATTTATGTATCTTTATAAATTGTAGCCTATGTGTTATTCTGATCTATAAGCTATATTTTTGTAAAGCTTCATTAAAATCCATTCAGTAGTTTTTACGTGAAAGAGTAAAAACACCCATCCATCCATCCATACTTACAAACTTTCGCGTTTATAATATTATCTTCTGATCTATAAGCTATATTTTTGTAAAGCTTCATTAAAATCCATTCAGTAGTTTTTACGTGAAAGAGTAAAAACACCCATCCATCCATCCATACTTACAAACTTTCGCGTTTATAATATTATTAGGATATACATATATATATATATAAATTATATACATATTTGTATAATTCAAGCATTGTTTGTCTATTTTAATTTGTTTTTTAATTACTATTTTCCAAATTAGCGTCTGTAACGTTGTTGTATTTTTTGTAAATAATGTTTCTATTAGTGGCATCCTGATTGGTGTATACAAAACGATATTACTGTTAACCTTGAGAATACTGTAAACGGTTATTGCCTTAATAAACGAAAAATAAAAATAAATCAATAAATTTCACACAGCGTCATTTATAGTAGCCTCAACATAGAGCGAGCTTGTGTAAGAAGTACCAGTATAATGGGGCCTATTCTGCAAAGCATATCGCTTCACTATGACAATGGTATAGTCCGAGAATGACACATTTTGGCATTCTACCTTAGATGAAAGATACTACCGATACGAGCGTCAAAAGTGTCAAGGGAGAAACCGTTCTATCAATATCTCCATGCAAATAGCACGCACTATATAGAGTTTGTTTCATCTACTTGCCGATTCTGGGATGATACCATTGTGTGTCATTGCGGTTGGATAACAGAATTGGGCCTTTGATCTATCATAAATAATAAAGAATGCTGGACAAGTCACACCGCATTATCTAGCCCCAAGCTAAGCAGAGCTTGTGTTATGGGTAGGTACTAGAAATCTGATATACATTATACAATATGTGAAGATCGTACAAACATTTGTCCCGAGGCGGGAATCGAACCAGCAACCTCCTGCGTCGCAGGTGGACCTTCGCCCACTGCGCCACAGAGGTTGTCATTACATACATATTTTTTAGCTAGACAAGAGCTTTTCTGGAACAGTCGCATATTTTTTTTACGCATATTACCTATGAGCTGGCTCTCAAGCCGTATACAATATGTATAATATACTACTAAGATGCTATGTTACTCCAAATCAAGGCTATATCAATAATCAAATATAATATAATCAAGGGTATAACTACGCAATTTTTTCTCCATTCATTCAGTAGTTTAATTAGGCATTACTCGCAACCAAACACAAATAACCACTAAGTTTTAAATACTGAATCTTTAACGCAAACAGAATGAGTAAAATTTAAAAGGATTTCGGAGAATGTTAAAAAGTACGGAATAGATGTAGGTAAGCATTCCGACGGAGTCGATTAGGGAGCCACTTCAGCTCCGCATGAAACTCCGAGATGTGATCAAATTTGCGTAATCTAGAGATTAATCTGATGCGTACCTACCTACAGGTATTTGAAGATGTTCGGTTTGGGTTGGTCTCCTACAGGGTTTTTGGTAATTCAGTGCCACTGTGTGAACTGCAGGTTCTATCCACAAACATATACGAAAAGACGCCAGATTATAATTCTTCAATTTGGTTTTAGTAGTAGGTACCCCTTTCTATTTAATTTTTTTTTGCATTAGAGGGACCTTTTGGAAACTCATCTTAAAAACGGCTCTACCATGAATTTTAACAGTGGTGTGGGAGCGCTTGTACCAAGCGACTTGCATTCAGTAACGCGTTTTTGGACTAAAAAAAGAAAAATGTAGATATCTAATTTTGATTATATTCTGATAACCTGCGTGGTGCTGTCATATCTGTACGGAGTAGATGATTTGAGGAGAACGGAGTTGAGGATTGCTGATTTGATTCCCATGGATTTGTTTTCATTCCCATTCGATACAAGCTTTTAGTCATTCGTCAACTACCACCGAAATTTTCAAAATTCCAATATATGTAAATGGTGCTTAAATAAAAGCGGTCGTTTCTTCAAATTGTTCCGTCTGACCCGATGCTAAAAGTAGGTCGGTCAGATGTGTTCTTGTTCAACTTAGCACTTTCTCATACGAGTAAATGCAAACTGCGAAAATAAACAAAGATCGTGAGAAACTGCGCTATCGTTTTAGCTTGTTTTGTGAGTTTTCGCCAAACATGTCTCTACTTATTTGGTCAAATACCGATGAATAAACAATGCTTAGAAGATCGTACAGTGTAGCCTAGACTAGCCCAAGCTTTTGTTCTTTCCTTTTCGGTGTCGCATACTCACATTCTAACTTCTGCCCATGGCTTCGCACGTATTAGATTAATATAGAAAATTGTGGTTAAGAAATATGAAATGTATCTCTTAAATCGTTTTCAGATTTTAGATTATCTATTTCATTGGTATTTTAATGTAATAAAATCATTAGTACCTATATAACTTTCATAAATGGCGCGGCGCCGATAATTTCTTAATTTATTAACTATTAAAATGTATTATATTTAAAATAAGTGGAATATTAATTGTACAATTTTTGATATAATTGATTTGGTCTGAAAGTATTATTCAGTATTAAGAAACATAATAAATTGTTGTATCGACTGTTCGCGCCAAAGACAGTGTGAGCCATCGCTCAGGCTGCATTTTTTACGATGTCAGGGCCTATATATACGACCCAAAAGGGGGAGAATACCCACTTTTGGATCGGCAGCCTAACCAGACAGAAGCTAAGTATTGTTCATATTTTGTGACTAGCAATTTGTGTAAAATAACCTTAAAATATTATTAATTGTCTGTAATAATTTATGTCCAACAGGATTGTATTATTGAATATAAGAGTATTAATGTTCTAAGTAATGCTTCTTTTCCCTAATAACCACAATAGAACCCTATTAGGACATCTAGTAACTATATTGGTTTCTCGTCATAATTTATGTTCCAACCAGATTATATTATTGAATAAAACAGTATTCATGTTGTAAGTTATGCTTCTTTTCTTTAATACCCACAATAGCAACCCTTTTAGGACTTTAGTAACGTTTTAATGAAAATAGATACCAAGGTAGTTCAAATTAGTTTTCATTATGGTATCTTACAGCCTCTTTTAATTAGTAAAACCATCAAAATCTATCACACGCGTATTTTCAGTATAATATATAATATATATATAATATATAATACATTTATCTAAGTTAGGTTTTGTTCTTAATGCATGTCAAATTTCATCTTAATCTGTTCAGTTGATTTGGAGAACCTAAGTAACCAAATAAAATCCATGAAACATTCCACAAAATTTCTGCTTTTAGTAGGCTTCGTATCTACGCCTACTAAAAAAAAATTAAGTAAACGCATATCTATGCGTTGTAAATACCACCTATGAACTATTATTAGGAATAACGAACTTAGGAACGATAATTTTGTTTGATGCTGTTGTGATAAAATTATAAACATCCGAGGAAAGACACGAGCGAGCAATAGCTTGCCATGCCCAACAAATGACCACACCTAATTTATTTATCCAGTCACAAATTATGGTAATTAATTCACCAGTAATCTAATGTGAAATTACCTCACAAAACAATAAGCGCTTTGTAAAGGTTTGGCCGGTTTTGATACAATGCAAGGATGGTCATTATCGCAAGGAAATATCTTGTAAATGCATTACCTACAAAAAATAAGACTCAAATAAACCTGGTCCGTAAGCTTCTGGCTTGATAAATTATACTTATTTTTAAACCTGTCCCGCTAATGAGTATCTAAATGTTTCGTCTTTTTTTATTAATTGAATTTGGTTATTTGGTCCATATTGGTGAGTGAATAATTTGATTGTTTGATAAAAAAATAGACTCATAATTCCTTTAAATGTACACTGTTTTTCAAGTTTTTAAACTTATTATTAGATACAGGATTGTATTATTGAATATAAGAGTATTAATGTTCTAAGTAATGCTTCTTTTCCCTAATAACCACAATAGAACCCTATTAGGACATCTAGTAACTATATTGGTTTCTCGTCATAATTTATGTTCCAACCAGATTATATTATTGAATAAAACAGTATTCATGTTGTAAGTTATGCTTCTTTTCTTTAATACCCACAATAGCAACCCTTTTAGGACTTTAGTAACGTTTTAATGAAAATAGATACCAAGGTAGTTCAAATTAGTTTTCATTATGGTATCTTACAGCCTCTTTTAATTAGTAAAACCATCAAAATCTATCATCAGAAGTGGGATATAGAACAGCATGTGCCTTACTAATACGAATTTATTTTCAGATGGATGTGTCTGCACCAAAAACCTTCGAGCCATCTTTTCAACCAGCCGTCGAAAAGATGATTATATCGATCTGCCGATCTACAACTCGACTACGTGTGGCCATCGTCACCCATCTGATGTGTCTGCGCCAAAAACTTACGAGCCATCTGCACCACCAGCTGCCGGAGAGATGATGATATCGACCTGCATTTACAACTAGACTACGTGTGGCCTGGATCCCAAGGGATATGGTTCAACGATAACCTCAAGATTTTACGCATCCTCTGGCAGGTAAGGCTCTGAAAAGGGTCTGATCACTTTTTTTCAAGACATGGGATTCTGCACAGTGTATTTCAAGACAACATAGCTTCGTAACCTCGATTTTTGCAGATTAACATTCTAGATAAGAAAGCAGTACCTATTCGTTTTCTTTTACGTAGGTAAAACAAAAGTTGTTTTGAGTAGAGGTACTAAGTCGAATTAGTATGTGGCAGTATAACGTACCTAATGTTATATTGAAATGGCATCCTTCAATAGCAGTGTAGAACCACTTGGAAATATGTTTGCCTTTTTATGTTTTACATAGGTAAATATTAAATAACGTCTTTTGGAGCAAAGCGGTAGGGACTTTAAGTGCTTTTATAATGCAGAAGTGCTAAAAATGTCTAAATGCTATGTAGTCTATAACAAAACGCCTCTGTTGCAACTTTACTCCGCACTATTTCTGTTTTGTATTTCTGTATTCACCAAAAACTGGTACTATTCTTATTTAAAAGACACTATGAAACCAGAAAAGGTTGTCTGGTGTCAGTGGTCACAGCGCTGAGACACAAATTTGACTAGAAGTTATAAATAAACGGATTTATCGAAGCGATAGTCTCGTTTATGTATCTTGACATTGTAAGTGGTTGAATCGAATCATGTAGTAGGGTATCGATACATATTTTAATCAGTGACATAAGTTTTTTTTATCGTCGACGTTTTATAACCTACCCACATACAGCTCATCCGAACATGACGACCAGAGGTCATTGTCTGAAAAAAAAATATGAAGGTAGTTTGTAGATACTTTCTAACTTCAAGCAAGTAGGGAGGACATTATATTGTTGTATGTAGGAATTATCTCTCATTATTTATTGTTTTGTACGTGACAAAAACGATGCGATAATAGGGCCTTAAATATATATATATATATAACTAGCTGCGCCCGCGGTTTCACCATGGTGACAGATATTTTGGATAATATACAATACATTTTTCTAAATTGTAGCCTATGTGTTATTCTGATGTATAAGCTATATTATTGTAAAGTTTCATTAAAATCCATTCCGTAGTTTTTACGCTAAGAGTAACAAACATCCATCCATACTTAAAAACTTTCGCGTTTATAATATTAGTAGTTAGCTGCTATCTCTCTCTCTCTCAGAAGATTAATCTCGTGAGTCATTCTAAATTTAATTTATCTATCTACCTTGTTTTTTTTCTCTTGATTGTTTTCTATGCAACGAAAATCACCACATTTTATCAAGAATAATTTTATTTTTTAAATTCCATTATTATATATTTTATTTTTATATTAGAAATAATGGTAATGATTTATAAATTGCGACCTATAATTTGACACATTACGAATAAAATGTGTCTGTAAAAAAAAAAAACCCCTTTCGCTAGCGACGGTAGACTTTGTGCTTACTTTGGATATTTTCAGCATTAATAGCGAGTAGGTACACAATGAGGAGGTAGGTACCTACCTACATTGGTCAGAGGAAAACGGATTTTTTGACTATTACTGTACGGACAAAGTAATTAGAGTCGAGGCGATTTGATACTACATAAAATAAATGTGTTTCATAATGTTGCTATTATGTTGATTAGACATATAAAGAGGTATAACGTATAACTGAAAGTCCTAGCTCATCAAACCATAAAATTTAGACAAGTTATTTTTGTATTAGTTAGTAGATAGGTAGGTAACTTGTTTAGCTGACTCGTACAATTCACCACCAATTTATACAGCTAGGTATTGGAAAAGATTTTGACTATTTTGAAAACAAAATTTTCTTTAAACTTGCTTAGTCTTAAAAAACAAATTTTATTGATAGGTAATTTTGACGACCCGCCAATTTCCGCCTTGGGACACATGTTTGTACGGTTTGCAAATATTTCTTCCTAGTGTTCTGAGTATTTTCTATGTATTAGTATAATACAGAAAAATATCTATAATTGTGTATTGTATTAAGTATATTACGAGTCATCGATGTGAGAGTATGTGCGAGGCCAAAATGATTCTGCTTTTATAGCTTTATTTCACTCCGTTGGTGGTACCTACCTATCCACCCAACATTTTTAGGGTTTTCCAGTTCTTGTCTCAACTTTGTGCCCTTTACTTCTGGAACTAAGATCATCAAAATAATTAGGTACCTAGCACTTCGTTGTTTATTTTTTCAAGCAACCTTGACAAAGTTACTTGATATAACATCTTGTCGGGAAAATTACATTCAACTTTGAGGTCAATTAGTCGTCTCATCGAAAATTAATGTTCTACGATATTTAGATATAGTTAGAAAGCATTATTCATGAGGATTAATTTGATATACGACACTAATAATAATACACTAAAATACTTAAAGATCCACTGCTCGTAATAAAAACCGAACAGTGTCGGCATCGGCAGTAATTATTTTTATTTTTTAAAAATTCGTCTCTGAAACTTTTGTATTGGCACCTTGCTTTTTGTCATTCTACCAACAGAGCAGGTAATAAAGTGACAATTCATAACCACAGAGCCAAGCTATTAGGGAGAAGTTAGCCACAAAACGAGTTTTGCCGGAGAAATAGCGTAGCGAGCGTTATATTCTCTTTGTTTGATTTACATACATACTTGATGTTTTTGGTTTACTAATTGATGTTTTCTTATGCAACAGTAATTAACTATATTGATAATCTTGTACATTAAAGTACATAATGTTGTAATGTTTCGTCAGATTGGCCAAACGAATGGAAATAATATTATTGTAAAATTGTGTGAATCCGTCTGAGGTTTTAGACGAAAACAGCTTGCAATACAGATGTAGAAAGTTTTATTCTGCAAAGGAAATAACAAGTTAGTTAGGTAGGTGATCTAGTATCGTTAGTTATACCATAGGCGTTTTTGATTTATTCCCAATACCGCTATGCTCTAAAACTGTTTAATAATTTGATAAAAATAACCGGGAGAATGGGAGGAAGAGAATGTTGTTGTTGAAAATGCCACGATTTTGTGATTATTGTACTTGTTTACATTTACATTTAGATCAATAAGAACCTATTGAATGTTATAAGTACTAAAACAAAGGTAAATAGGTATGTAATGTATGTAAAATGTATACTTTCCTACAGTTGGTAAATGTAATAAATGATTCTAAAATCTCAATGGGCAGAAGACCCGGGGCCAGTGTATGGCAAAAACAAAGTTCCTACATACATTTTATTTATATTTATATATCGCTGTGTGGCCTCTTGCTGGGTGCTGATCAGCCCATCGACAGCGGATGTGAGGTGAGAAAGCACATTTGGTAGTTGGCTAACGCTGTGGGCTTCGTGGCTCGGCTTGATTATGCCACCGGCAGCGGGTGGTTGGGGTCAAGTGGGAATAGTCGTTGCCCGTGCTGCTCTAGCCTCCAATTCCGGGTGCTGACGCTCCATTGGCAGCAGGTGGAGAGTAAACGTCAGTACTATACAGAGTAATTGGCCAGATAATTAAAATAAACCAGCGAGAAATAAAATGAGATAATTAGACATCATATAATACATGATAAGAAACATTTAAACCGGTTTCAAAATGCTACATAAATACATACATACTTATTATACCTATGTAACTTATTTAGACACAGTTAAAGTTTTTGTGTATGATCTTGTTGATGTGTCATTTAATAAAGTGAAATAAAAAAAAAAAAATATACCTTTGGTACATGTTAAACATCCATCTTATAAAGTAAAGTACCTAACAATGTACTTTTAGTACCTAAATAGTATAATTTATTAAAAAATTGTTAGAAGTACTTATAAGATACCAACTAAGTTACTTATATAAGTACCAATGTTTATATTATTTATATTGTACTATCTAGTAAGTGGAAATGTAAAATAGACTATCTACCTAAGCTAAGTATCGATAGGTAGAGGTATAAGAGTTACTTCGGGACGAAGTATTAGTCAAGATTGGCCGTATTAGATTAATATAGAAAATTGTGGTTAAGAAATATGAAATGTATCTCTTAAATCGTTTTCAGATTTTAGATTATCTATTTCATTGGTATTTTAATGTAATAAAATCATTAGTACCTATATAACTTTCATAAATGGCGCGGCGCCGATAATTTCTTAATTTATTAACTATTAAAATGTATTATATTTAAAATAAGTGGAATATTAATTGTACAATTTTTGATATAATTGATTTGGTCTGAAAGTATTATTCAGTATTAAGAAACATAATAAATTGTTGTATCGACTGTTCGCGCCAAAGACAGTGTGAGCCATCGCTCAGGCTGCATTTTTTACGATGTCAGGGCCTATATATACGACCCAAAAGGGGGAGAATACCCACTTTTGGATCGGCAGCCTAACCAGACAGAAGCTAAGTATTGTTCATATTTTGTGACTAGCAATTTGTGTAAAATAACCTTAAAATATTATTAATTGTCTGTAATAATTTATGTCCAACAGGATTGTATTATTGAATATAAGAGTATTAATGTTCTAAGTAATGCTTCTTTTCCCTAATAACCACAATAGAACCCTATTAGGACATCTAGTAACTATAT
Source organism: Eupithecia abbreviata (assembly GCA_943735965.1). NCBI lineage: Eukaryota > Metazoa > Arthropoda > Insecta > Lepidoptera > Geometridae > Eupithecia > Eupithecia abbreviata. The sequence continues at coordinate 5,803,036 of OX030982.1, read as the reverse complement.
TGGTTTCTCGTCATAATTTATGTTCCAACCAGATTATATTATTGAATAAAACAGTATTCATGTTGTAAGTTATGCTTCTTTTCTTTAATACCCACAATAGCAACCCTTTTAGGACTTTAGTAACGTTTTAATGAAAATAGATACCAAGGTAGTTCAAATTAGTTTTCATTATGGTATCTTACAGCCTCTTTTAATTAGTAAAACCATCAAAATCTATCACACGCGTATTTTCAGTATAATATATAATATATATATAATATATAATACATTTATCTAAGTTAGGTTTTGTTCTTAATGCATGTCAAATTTCATCTTAATCTGTTCAGTTGATTTGGAGAACCTAAGTAACCAAATAAAATCCATGAAACATTCCACAAAATTTCTGCTTTTAGTAGGCTTCGTATCTACGCCTACTAAAAAAAAATTAAGTAAACGCATATCTATGCGTTGTAAATACCACCTATGAACTATTATTAGGAATAACGAACTTAGGAACGATAATTTTGTTTGATGCTGTTGTGATAAAATTATAAACATCCGAGGAAAGACACGAGCGAGCAATAGCTTGCCATGCCCAACAAATGACCACACCTAATTTATTTATCCAGTCACAAATTATGGTAATTAATTCACCAGTAATCTAATGTGAAATTACCTCACAAAACAATAAGCGCTTTGTAAAGGTTTGGCCGGTTTTGATACAATGCAAGGATGGTCATTATCGCAAGGAAATATCTTGTAAATGCATTACCTACAAAAAATAAGACTCAAATAAACCTGGTCCGTAAGCTTCTGGCTTGATAAATTATACTTATTTTTAAACCTGTCCCGCTAATGAGTATCTAAATGTTTCGTCTTTTTTTATTAATTGAATTTGGTTATTTGGTCCATATTGGTGAGTGAATAATTTGATTGTTTGATAAAAAAATAGACTCATAATTCCTTTAAATGTACACTGTTTTTCAAGTTTTTAAACTTATTAAGAAATATTTATACATGAAATAAAAGCTTAGAAAACCAAAAACATGTTTCGAGCGTTCGTGTTTTGCTTCGATGATACCAATGTCATTTAATATTTTCCACCAATAGGTACTCCTTGGGTTTTGTTACCCTGTTGTATAAAGTTGTATAAAAAAATACCCAGGGTTTTGAATCGGTATACGGTATAGGTACCATTTCCCCGTGCGAACATATATCAGTCGTTTGGGGTTGAAGAAGTATAGAATGTAACTTCAACGACGCCTTAAATTATATTACTGCAATTCTTAACATAATATGACCTACTTTTATAAGCAATCTTCTTGGTTCTCTGGAGGTTGAATGCTTTACTTTTTAAATTGCTCTGGGTTTAAATGTACCTAACTAATAATATTTATTAGCAAATTATTTTTCTCGTTGGAAAAGCGATTTGTTTGGAAAATATCTCGTTTGGACTGAAACTTATTTCAGTGCAATTATAAGCTTTCATGTTTTTAGGATTTAAAAAGACGATGGTTACTTTTAAATCGGACATACACACATAGATTCGATCAAAAAATACATACCTAATTAGTACATTTACAAAAAAAGTAAATGATCCCCCTGAACCTAAAATTTTATTATTATGTTCTTTTATTTATAAAAAAAAACATGCAATTTATTGCCCTATTTTTTATCTTTAATACCACCCGCCCTCCGTATTACAGCAACGAAAATAAAACAGTTTTAGCGAGACTCGAACAGACAGCAATTGATTTTTATATACAGAACATAATACAGAAGATTCCTACCCAATTTTTACTAAGTATGGAAATGAGTTAGAACTAAGAGAAAAATTACGAAAAACGTTAAAATTAGAGTATCTGTCAGTCTGTTTGCTATGTATAAGTTAAAAATCAAAATTTTGCTTACCTTTCGGCAGAGGATAGGAGTCTCGGAGAAAGTCGAAAGGATCGTTGTTATTTGGAGAATAGTTCGAAGAGGCTGTCTGGTGCATAATCATCTCCACTAGAGGGCTCTGGGGGTAAGACCAATGGAGGTACCTCTTCTGTCTTCCCCCTTCACCCCCCTTCCCATCTTCAGGTCTTTCATTTGTTTCTAGATTTGTTTCGTTTCTTAGAGGAATTGGCCACAGAATTCGCCCCTTTTTGGAGGACTGCAGTTCGTTGTTTCTTTCGGATCTTGATGGGTTTGTCATTGATAGAATTGTTAGTAGAACTACGCTTTTTAGTGGTATCATTTTGCTCTGTAATAGAATGATGGCTACAGAAATGGTATATAACCAATGGTTAGCCTAAATCTTGCTCTTTATCTACTACCATGATACATTTTTATTTATATTTCATTTATATTTTTTATATTATTATTATTATGAAAATATTGTCGCACTGCTGGGAAAGGTTTCCAGGAGGTTATTTCAACTGTTTCAATTATAAATAATAATTCTAATTTTGTTTTTTTCTTTGACTGAATTATTTATTAATAAAAAAATCCATACGTTAAAAAGAATATTTAAAAGAATATTTATATAACAATTATTGCATTATTATTCTATAATAATAAAAAAAAATGAAATATATATTTCCTTAATAATGATTGTCTAGGTTCGTTCTAAATTTATAAACAAAGTGTAAAAATATATATATAAAAATAGCTTACCTCTATTCTGCCTATACCAGGAAGAAACTCAAGTCCCTAAATATTAATAAAATTATTATTTTTTTATTATTTTCCACGTCCCGCAACAACCACGGTCTGCTATGGAATGAGCGTCTTACTTTAAACAAGTGGGGTAGTGAGCGGGCCTTGACCGAGCACTTGACTTTACCGCTACTCTGACTTAATGACCAATATCGACCCGGCGATATATTCTATAGCATACGCTTCGGTTGACATCGACACTCACGCGCACGACAAAGCCGTACCAAACACGGGTCTTGTTTGTAGTCACAAGGTAGTGAGAGCTTCAATCTCTTCTTTCACTGGGTGAAACTGATATAGGTAGCTACTGAGATAGATAGGAAAGTTGTTGTTATAGTTGAAGAGCCATTAATTTTTTTGCCAAAATGTTTGGGTAACAAAATAGAGCTTTTTTATCGTATTTTTTTCTCAATCGTGTTTTTTTCACATTCGTGGCACCAAAGAAAAACAAATAAATAACATACCTGCATGTTACAAATGTAGGTATGTTATTTAACCAATATTTGCAGATCGTACAAACATTGGTCCTAAGGCGGGATTCGAACCCGCAACCACCTGCGTGCCAGGCGGGCCATAGACCGCCGTGCCACATCGGTCGTTATTGAACAAATCTGAAAATTATGTAGTGACGAATAACGAGTTTTATCATATATATATACATAGGTACATACTATATAATTTGAAAAACCTAGAATGTCTTTGTGTTGATACATCATCGTGGTATATAACTAACTTCAGCCGGCGTATTTTCGTGGTATAAATGACCCCATGTGTTATTTTCGGTTCAAAACTTTATGCGTGCAAAATTTTAGGCAGAACCCTTCAGTAGTTTTACAGCGGTCGAACACAAATCATCACAAACTTTCGCCGTCGGACAGAATTATGATTGAGCTTATTGAGTACACCAAATTATTTTAATCATTTTACTTTTGTTGTTTGAACTTGTAAGTATTATTTTTCATCATCATCATCATCATCATCAGCCTATATTAGTCCACTGCTGGACATAGGCCTCCCCCAATGAGCGCCATAGCACCCTGTCTTCAGCTTGACGCATCCAGCATCTACCTGCAGTCTTTCGCAGGTCGTCATCCCACCTGGTCGGAGGGCGTCCTACACTACATTTACCGAGTCGTGGTCTCCACTCAAGAACACGTTTGCCCCAGCGGCCGTCGGTTCTTCGCGAGATATGGCCGGCCCACTGCCACTTCAGCTTGCTAATTCTCAGAGCTATAATTATTTTTACTACTGTACTAACTCTATGAAAGTAAAGTAGATAGGAGCACTAAAATAAACTGCGAAATATTTTTGTGTTGAAAAGATGTTGCGATTTTCTGCGCGGATTTCCTTAGGGTATTGTTACTGGTATTGTTCTGTAAATAAGCTACTGATACACTTTCAATACAAGAGAAGGTTTGCGAACAGACTTACATGGTTTTTCTTTTTTGTTACATATAAAAATACCAATGGAAATAACACTAGAGTAATCAGCTCGGTTTGTATTTGCATCTTTAGATATATTTGCTGATAATCTCAATTACTTTTAAATTAATATTTAATCTTTAAATTTAATTAGGCGATATAAAAAAACTAAAAACTCTTTTTTTTATATTGACGACCACTTTGGCGCAATATCCGAAGGTCCGACTGCGACGCAGGAGGTTGCAGTTTCGATTCCCGCCTCGGGACAATTTTATGTACGATCTGGAGAAATTTATTCTGGGTTATCTGGACGTTACCTACGTTTAATACAAAATCTTGTACCCATAACACAAGCTCTGTTTAACTTGAGGCTAGATGATGCTGTGTGTATTGTACAGCATTATATATTTATTAAAAGAACTAGTCACGTTAATGACAATAAGATGGTGAACAATTAAGCCAGCTGGATCTTAGTCATCTATCATAAAGAAATATCTTCCGATTTGATCCGCCGCAAGCCTATGCATATTTAACATTCCGTATCGGCGGCGTTCCTAATGCAAAGTGTCATTAATATACCCTGCCTAGGCTACATAAAGTAAAGTAGGTACGTAAAGTAGGACTAACCCCCTCAGAACAGGGAATTTTCTTTTTCGATTTTTCAATAAATTTAATTTCTTCACCATTTTTTCGTTACATTTCATCACTAATATTGGCATGTCAATTAAATACTTCAGTAAAATGAATAATCTTAAACTTAACCCTTCATTATAATAATATAATGATAATTATGTATAAATATATAAACAATAAAGTATCACAAACAAACAAATGAGCATGTTAAAAACTCGTTAATACTATAAAATGGGTGACATAATAAAAAACTTTTTTTTTGCTTTAAATTCTTGATAAAGAAACTGAGTACGTAGAGTTAGTTCTAGTGCTAATATCTGAACCTAACTACTTCCATATACATTTAGGTCAGTATTACCTCGCCTCTTGTATTTAGGCCTATTAAGACCTTTTTTTTATCGTGCTGTCACGGGGGTACAGTACGATTATGTGGTACTCCAACCCACTAAAACCCTCAGGGTCTTTCCACCTCTGCCGCTTGTGGTAGAAACGTGGGGACACCGTCTATATTGTTCCATCCTAAGGTTGCCTGGAAGAGATCGGTCTCAGCAATAAGGCCGATCTTTATACCTTTAATCTAAGTTTTTAATTCTGTATTGTTTTCTGTTTCGTGTGGTATAATAAAGTGTTTTCTATTCTTTCGCTTTCTTCCACGAACCCACCGCAGGCCTATTAGACCTATCCGGACCTCGTCCAGCCTTGCATTTTGAATGTACTTTGCGGTACATTTACAAATCCTTTCGCTGGCTGGGTAGCGAATATCGCATCTCTGAAGAGGCCTTTAATTAAACTTAACAATGCTTTTGAACGATTCATTGTTCAGTGTTTTTTTAGTATAGCTTTTCAAGCGTTAAGTCTTGAGACAGTTAATTGACTATTGAGGATGTTGCCATTCGGAAGATATTTTGTAAATACAGTGGAATTTCATTATAGGTACAAATTCCAAAAAATTACCCGAGTAATTTTTGATAAAAATAATTTAATGGTTTTGGAAAAACTTATAATAGAGTTCAAATGCATTAGTATTCAGATATTTACATTGATTTTTAACTTTTTCGGAACAACTTATCACTCGGGAATTATTGAACCTTGGGATCATTTTCCATACAATGGCAAAATAATTTTGAAATCTGTCTATAATTGACGGAGAAACCAATGAAAAGACATAAACTAAATAAAAATACATACTACAGCCAAACATAGACATGCCTGCTCTTTTGCTTTCGCCGCTTAAAAAAAGGAAAATTGGCAGGATACCTTAGAAAACAAGAACCTATAGCATCAAGGTATGGTCACACAGTGGCAAAAGCCTTTTTGCTTAGGATAGAAACTAATAGTTTTGCACAAGTCTATAAATATACCGTATACCACCGCTAATGAATATACTTATCGGCACTACAATGTACTGTTTTGATAACCAATATAAAGCTGCTTGCCGATTGCGGCAAACGCACAGATTAAGCACCCGACCAATTTAACACTCGGACCTTCTGTGTATTTTTGGAAGCTAAGTTATTAAACGTTTTTTACAACTTGAAATAGCTTGATTTGACAGCATGTAAGTACATACTACCTAGACGCAAGCCAAACCAAGGCAAATATCTCAGGACTCGGCAACTCGGATTAAAGTGTTATTATAATTAATATGTGGTTTAATGATCATAGCACATACAGAATGTTACCACGTCATCGTTCCAATTTTCTACACCAGCGATACCTACAGAAAAGTTGAAGCAAATTAAAAGTCTTCCTTTGTTTTTTTTTTGGTTTCTTTGTTGCCAACCGATGTGGCGCGGTGGGCGAAGGTCCGCCTGCGATGCAGGAGGTTGCGGGTTCGGTTCCCGCCTCGGAACAATTGTGTGTACGATCTGCAGATATTTGTTCCGGGTGTTTTGGTCATTTTCTATGTATAATAAAAAATATCTATCTATGTAATGTATTGTATTATGTATATCAGTTATCAATTACCCATAACACAAGCTCTGCTTACCATGGGGCTAGATAATGTTGTGTGAATTATCCAGCCTTATTTATTTACTAACGATTATGATTTTCAAAGTTTCTCCCTAGCACCTGTGTATTCGTGCCTCAAGAGCCGCCTCGGTAGGCAGGGCCCGAAGATTTACTGTTAGGACATCGTACGTGTGCTCGCTTACTCTTGTCTACCAGCGATTTGTAATCCTTAGGATCGTGACGTCCCTAGTTCTGTTAGAGAGCTTTTTAAACCTAGACTGGAGTCACAGAATAAAAAGTCGGAGTAGGGATACTAACGAATGACTGGGAGAAATTATACCTTTGGGTTATGAAACTTTATTCTCTTACGAATTACAAAAAATCACTTAAAATGAGAACATAGGGCAATTGCTAATAAGTAGATCATTGGGCGAAGAGCGTCCGTACTACAAATAGGTAACTTTGTCTAAATTACTGTAGAGGGGTCAAAGTGAACTCGCTACTGTACATGATGAAGTGAAATCGGCCTTAAGATTCAGAAGATAGATCAAGTCGTAAGATAATGCGTAAAACCCATACAAAGAACTCTCTACCTTGCTTTAAAAGAGTATTGTTACTATCACGCAGGAAGGTACGACTTATGCAGTTCATCGAAGCCTTGAGGAACGTAGGTACTATTTGTACCCACCCAGTATGCATACCTACCTGTTGATATAGACTTACTAAGCTATAACTCTAATAAATTAATATAGTGGTTTATTTCTACCGTTACGTGTTTACCCGGTTAGTAAATAATCTTCCGATGGAACTACTCGACAATATAACACCTAATAACATAAAATATAAACTTAGATCGCACTTTTTCTCGAACTTACATCATTATCAGGGGGTTTGATTCAGTTACTGATCAATTTACTTACCTAATTCCAATTTATAATCTTATTGCCTGAAATTAAATAACTTTATTGTCAAACCTATGAGATTTTATTCAGCTGACTCTCAGCTAATAACACATCTATACAAACCTTTGTGGTTTCCTTCGTGTTATTTTAAAGCTTTTTTATGTAACAATATCTTTAAGTTGGAAAAAAATATATAACATTTATTTCAATATAATAATTAACTGTCAAAACCAGGGTTTATTTATATATTTAATTAACTGTCAGAACGTGAGACTGTGTGTTTTGGAATAAATTATTTTTATATAATTTTTTTTTTCTTTTGTGTCCTACTGGGTTAGGATAAGACTGTGGTTGAGCTCGTTCACCGTTCAGACAGCCTAAGTCTATGTACTCTTATCTAGAAAAATAAACTTTTATCAGTGCTTGAAGAATTTAGAAAGAGAAACTTTCAAACCTAAGATGGGATTTTTTTATCACAGTGTTTAAAACTATACAGCTTTATAGTGGGACGTAGATTTTAAAGGTAATTCGAGTGTAGAAATTATGAGCCGTTTTTAATCTTTATAACATAATAGCTGCGCCTCACGGCTTCGCCCATGTGGAAATTTGAAAAATATGAGGGTTATGAAAAATAGTTTACGTCCTACTGGATATACACCCAAAATTTCATAAGAATCGGCCAAGCCGTTTCGGAGTAGAATGTCAACTAACATTTGCTCATCACGCTTTCATTGATTTGTTTTTTTTTATGGTTTTGTTTGTTTTAATTTTAATTCAGGGCCACCACCCCTGTAATAGAGTAAACAAAACGATTAAAAAATCTACGAAAACCCTATTCGGCATAATCGGGAAAAAAATAAGTGATACGTAGTTTGTGGGGAACTAGATAACTAGTTTTCTTTCTTTCTTTCTTAGTTCAGGATATTTACAAGTAGAGTCACAAAATCGACTGCTTCTCTAAAATGCTTGTAAATTAATCTGTTGCTTTTGAAACGAATATTTCATTTAAGTGGTCAGATGTCGGAAAAAATTAACTAATTGCCGTTCCGGGATCGAAATTAAAAGAAGAGAAGAGAAGGTAAGTTTTAGAGCTGTCAAGTGTCAAGTATGTTTAATATATAAATAAATAATGCTGGACAATTCACACAGCATTATCTAGCCCCATGGTAAGCAGAGCTTGTGTTATGGGTACTAGATAACTGATATACATAATACAATAAATTACATAGATATTTTTTATTAAACATAGAAAACGATCAGAACACCCGAAACAAATATCTGAAGATCGTACACAAATTTGTTCCGAGGCGGGAATCGAACCCGCAACCTCCTGCGTCGCAGGCGGACCTTCGCCCACCGCGCCACATCGCTCGTCTAAAAAAATATAGTGTTGGTAACATCTGAATGAAAACACCTTATCCCTTTTGTTAATCTGCGGTTAGCAAAGTCTACTTAACTGTAAAACACCTTTTGTGTTTGTCTCAAGGTTAAATCCCTGTGCAAATACGGACAAAAGCACCTATTTTAGTGACTTTATGGCTTACAAGAAATAATGCTCATATATTATACAGCTGCATTATAAAGACATTCAATGACAAGTATTTTATTTTTATATGTAATTTTGGACATTATTATTAATTCTAGGCCCCTTTACAGCCAATCATTTGTTAATTTTTATGTGTTTTTTCTGTGTTTTTCTTATTATCTATAGGTACTCCATACAAGCGCGTATCGTGTTTCATAATTAAGTAATATGTATAAAAGTCAATCAGATTATAACTACACTAAGTGTATCAACATTGTACCTACGGTGGAGTGGCTCAAATAAATGAAATGTCATTGAAACAGGTAGCTTCCACGACTACCTTGTACCTAGATAACAACATTTCTCTTTCAAAAAGAAAAAAGTCAGTAAATTCCTGGTAAAAATAACCATGGCATTGAGAGCATCGATTTATGGTGCAAGTCTGCTGCCGCGCCGGGAGCATTGCTCTGAGAAAAGTAATCTACAGGTTGCTTGCAAATTGAACACTCACACGATCTCTGTACAGTTTGTACGCACAAAGAAAGTGCTAAAAAATGTCGACATAGCGAGAATAAATTGTTGAATCGTCGCGTCGTGCCAGTCGAACAAGTGAAAGAAGAATTAAGGCTTGTTTTTTTCTACTGTTCGTCTGTATATTTTAAACTAGCTGCGCTTTGCGGCTTTGCCCGCGTGGAAATCTATGAGTCAAATAGTGTATTCATCTTGAATCACTCTATTAAAAAAGCCACATCTAAAACCGTTGCATTGTTGCATACATAGGCACATGCAGGACAGACAGACAGCGGGAAGCGACTTTGATTTCTACTATGTAGTTATTATGATAATGAGACTTCAGTTTAACAGTTTAGGTATAATTATGAAAATAACAATATTTGAAATTTCACGCTTAGAAAGTTTTTAAATGATTTGATAACTTCATTTGTGTACCTCAAACAGGCATACTTCTACAGAATATACATTGATTGTTACAATTGTTACAAATATCTCTTTAATGAATTAGGTCAAGTCCATGTGGAGATCAAAGACCACATTGTCTGTCTATGCTGAGGTGGTCTACGTGTGCCTTTTACAATACAATACGAATAGGTACGCTTTATTGCACATTTCTGCATCTTTGTTTGTTTGTACAAACAAAGATACACAATGGGCGGCATTATCACTAACAGCGATTTCTTCCAGGCAAGCTTTTTTACATTATTTTAAGAAGTTTCAGTTAACTAATGCGTGATAGTGCCTCCGGGCCAGTTTACAAGTCTTAATTTTTATTCAAACATGCTTGCTTCCTTGTTGAATAGACAGGATCATGCCATTCATCAATCGTCTTACAATTTACTTATTAACAACAATAACCTATGTAACGTAATCTATCCTATGTACAAAATTCCGAAACAATGCAAATAGTTTGAGAAAAATAAATGAAATTATGGTGTAAACGGTTTAAACTCTAATAAACATAAGGGATGGACTTTTGCCTTGTATAGAATCAAATATGCATCTATTGTGTCATGCTCTTTGCACCGACATTATTCCTTCCAGTTCCGTATGAAAATACTACATCCTGTAGTTAAATTATAAGATGTCTGGCTGGACTAGGTGAAGTTCATGTTTACTCTCGAAACAAAAAGAATTTTATATTATCCATACCAATTATGGAATGTTGCGGCGAAATATCAACCAAGAAAACAGATGCTTATGCACTCTCAAGTTATCTCTAATATTAAAATGAATCGCTGAATGTGTTGCTAAGCGCAAATCTCGAGAGCAGCTGAACCGATTTCGCTAATTCTTATTTTAGAATATTCCTTGAAGTACGAGGATGGTTCTTACGGAGAGAAAAAAATTAAAAAAATGTCCTAAAGAAATGACCACCCGGGTGAAGCCGGGACAGGCGGCTAGTTTATTATAAAACCTACAATTGTTTCTATTTAATGACGCGACACTACGAGCCTAATGATTAGGCTCTTTTACATAATATTCAAGCTGGTATATTTCGTATTTGAATTTAGTAACATACAATTAAAAATACTTCATTGTATACCATGTAAAGAACATTACAACAAAGACGCGACATGTACAATGGGCGGCCTTAACGCTTAGAAGTGATTTCTTCCAGGCTTTGAATATAGTTTAAATGCGAAGTAGGTACCTACCAGCTCCGATGTAGGTAAATGCAATGCGGACGGTATAACTCGTTCGGAGAAATGTACTTGTAGTAGCCAGGACAGTAACGGACTGGCCAACCCGTTATTTCGAGATTGCTTTTCTCTTAGCATCGTTTCTGAGTAGGTATGCCTGTAGGTAAGGTACTTTACCTACTTTATTATTTATGCCTAGTATTTTTATAGACCTACTGATGATTAAATAATAAGTAGGTAAGTTACTATAATGATCTCGCGTACAGCCCTCGCAGGCGTAGAATTAGCAAGGTGGAGTGGCAGTGGGCCGGCCATATCTCACGAAGAACCGACCACCGCTGCTGGGGCAAACGTGTCCTTGAGTGGTGACCAGACTCGGTAAACATAGTGAAGGACGCCCTCCGACCAGGTGGGATGACGACCTGCGAATGACTGCGGGCAGAGGCTGGATACGTCAAGCTGAAGACAGGGCATTGTCACAGACAGGGCACTATGTCCAGGAGTGGACTAACATAGGCTGATGATGATGATGATAGCTCGCGCGGGCTCGCGCTTGCTCGTATTGGATTTTAGCGAGTCAGTACGGAGGAAGCAAATCCTAAAAAGCGAACCAATACTGACACTATATTTGTTTCTCCAAACTTTTAAAATACCTAATAATGTAGTTTTTGGTTCACTGTACTTATTGTTATTATCCGATAAGTTTTTATTGCTGACGCTACCTTTCTTTCTAAAACGAAGGTCGACGACTTTTTATTTATGTAATAAAATATCTAATAGCCATAAAATTCGATTTAATTCCATTCACATTAAGGTATCCTTTGGGGTTTTGATAGAAATCGAAAGCAATTTTATTTGCATACTAGATTGGTCACTTTTGATTTTATAGTATTTGTCTGGCGAAAGTGTTGAGTGTTACAAGAGAAACAAAATTATTCAAGTGAAATTTTGTTTATATTTTTAGAATTCTAATCAAGAGCATTGCCACCTTCTATATTTATGGTAATGTTACCCATATTGATTACGATGACAGGTATTGTTTTTTTTTTATGTTGTGTAGTATACTTATATAAATGTTAAATACACTAGAGTATAATTACAATCTAGCCATAGAATTGGCTAATGGGTAATTTAGTTCTAACTTATTTTTATAACAACATATTACTAAGAACGTGTTCATTGGCACTTTTCTTGTCTCTATACTTAAGGTGAAGACACTTTGTTCATGTGTTCTTTAAACTTGTTTTTATTAGCATTATTTAATATTATGTGTTTCTCATTTCCATGATCTCGAGCCATAGTAGCATTTGGCCTTCGCATGCCTCCTAAAAAAAAAAAGACAAAGTTAGTTCAAAGTCGCTCAGCGAGCTATGGAAATATGCTCGGAGTTTCTCTGAAGGATAGGATACGAAACGAATGCATCCGACAGAGAACCAAGGTTATCGACATAGCTCAAAGAATTAGCAAGCTGAAGTGGCAGTGGGCCGGCCATATCTCGCCAAGAACCGTCGGCCACTGGGGCAAACCACGACGGTAGACGTAGTGTAGGACGCCCTCCGACCCTGGTGGGATGACGACCTGCGAAAGGCTGCAGGTAGACGCTGGATGCGGCAAGCTGAAGACAGGGCGCTATGGCGAACATTGGGGGAGGCCTATGTCCATCAGTGGACTGCTATAGGCTGATGATCATGATGATGATACCTCCTAAAAGACCTGGTCTTGATCAATACGTGAGGCCAAAGCCAAAAACAAGAGGCCCTGTATGAGACTTATACATTTTTATAAATTACAGTTTTATTTATTTGTCCAATAATTCATAAAACTATATCGCTTGTTGTTTCTCTACTCCCCAGTTAATAATAAAGACAAGGTATCGTCCGTGAGTGCACAATATGATACAACCGAAGATTTGACATTAATATACTTACATATTTTATTATTTCGCACAGCCTGTATCGTAACTTTGCTATACTTTTGCTAGCTAGGCTACTAGACTAGTTGGATGATCTACTTAACGTAACTTGATACTGTACAGGGATACAGATAAGTTATGTAGGTAGTTTGACAATAAAGGCGAACCACAATTAATATAAACTTACTTCCTACAAGGGAGGTAGGACATTGCTTTGACAATTATCTCACAAAACTGATGACTTGATGAAATTGTTTTGTAAAATAAAAAAATTAAACGATCATTTTTGGTCATGGCATAACATAAGATACCTAACTCAAACTCAAATAATGGGAAATATACCATAATAAATAAGTGTGTTGTAAGGCCTACGTAAGAGAAAACGAATTATAGAACTGACATAATCAAATCAAAAATACCGGTTCGAGAATCGGTGACTAAATGCTAATAAATAGAAATCCCTCAAATCAACTTGTAATTGGAGCCATCTAGTGAACAGCGGCGAAATCAAATAAGAATGTTAGGAGTAGTGTGGTTTTTGCCTTTGAGTGGGTTTACCGGTTCGCGGCCGTCGTAAAGAGTGTCTGTTTTAGTTTACAATACTTTCGCTAGATGTCGTTCTTAGCTTAAACCATGGAGTGAGTAGTTAAGTTAGTAAGGAACTTAGGCTGCTTGATCTTATCTTAGGTGAGTAAGGTACTTACCCTACCACTTAGTTAAATAAATAAATAATTTTGGACATTCTACACACCATCATCTAGCCCCAAGCTGAGCATAGCTTGTGTTACGGGTACTAGATAACTGATATACGTACCTACATAATACAGTACCTACCTAAATTACATAGATATTTGATTGATTCGTTTTATTTTTATTATATGTGAATATACCCAGAACACCCGCAACAAATATTTGCAGATCGTACAATAATACACCACCTGGTCCTAACTTTCTGAAATATATTTACCTATCTCCTTACTACTGTTTACTTATAGTTTAACATGCCTTTTTTTCTGATTACCAAACTATAATAAAGTAACTAGATGGGTCTAATGAAAAGCACCCATTTGAATTACAGCTAAGTAGGTACTAGCAGCAAATATCACACTAATATAATAAATGCGAAAGTTTGGATGTTTGTTACCTACCTCTTCACGACAATACTTGTGAACGGATCGAGCTAAAATTTTGTACTTATACAGGTAGTTTTAAGCCTGGAATATAAACATAGGTAGACTACATCCCATAAAACAGTGTCCATGGGATAGAAATAAATATATCTATAAATAAAAAAAATAATAATTAGGTATTATAGGTATATTATTACAAACGTGCTCTCAGATAACGGATAAACCTCTTGAAACTATCAAAGTCATTTAACGGGATATTTACCATGATTTGATTTTTGGTAGATGATGAGATGCCCATAAAAACTTACTCGCAGTCGCAGTGCCTTCAGTTATTCCGTGATCACGGCGCATGAAACTGTGCCTGACTTTAGCGGATAAACCTCTTCCATAAGAATAGACAAAAATATTTATTAACATTATTGTCTATTCTTATTGTGGGGGGGCCTAGCTCGCTATATGCGCTAATATGCGAAAGCTAAGGTAAAGACGGGGATAAAGTTCCCTCTCGAAAGGGCTACAAAAAGGACAATGATATCTTCAGCTCCCGGCTCCGTCCGTCACACTTATGCATATACCTACGTAGGCACTTTCTAGAAATAAAAATCTTATCCGGATGTGTGTTATATAATATAGGTTCATAAATCTAAGCATTAGCTGGTTTTAAAAATAGCCGAAACGGTCTTAGTTACTTACTTACTTATAATTTTATTAGAAACCTACCAGGCGTCACCCAGACATTTGACCCCAGGTAACTTGCCCATTTTACAAATTCAATTTCTCGTCGAAAGAAATTTTCTCTCATTAATTAGTAATTTTCCTTTTGTTCTTGCTAACGGAGCATTGCCGAGAAACAGCAAAAAAATATATTTTTATTCTCAATAGACCTTCGTTTGACCACAATCTCACCTGATGGAATGTGACGATGTGGCCGACCGTGACGGTGTATCACGAAGATCTAGAAGTCACCTATTTACTCTTATCTGAATGAGACCCGAAAAACAATAGCAGGCAAAGTTCCATTCCTTAGCCGAATGATGAAGGTGGAGGAAAACTACACACTAGGTTCATAGTTAACTTGCTTACATTCAATTTCATAATTGATTGATACTTGTATATAGTTGGTATAGTTGAAACAAAAATACTTAATTACTACATAATATAAAACAAAGTCCCGCTGTCTGTCTGTCCTTTTGTATGCTTAGATCTTTAAAACTACGTAACGGATTTTTATGTGTTTTTTTTAATTGATAGAGGGATTAAATATAAATAATACATGCGTTTGGACCCTTGCGAAGCCAGTATAATAAGAGATAAATTTTATCCGGGTAAAGGGGCATGCGAAGCTGCGGGCAATAGCATGTAGTATAACCATTTATATAATTTGATACTTAAGGTGCTCTAGAAGCCCTAGTTACGTAATGAGCAGGCGAGCTTTAATTAAAAAAATGTTTCCTTAAGGTTCCCGAGGGTTCAAAGTAGCTTAGCAATTACCCGTGCTAACAACCAAAGTAGAGACCTAGGTATGTACTAGGTCAATTCGAATCTCTCAAAATACCTTAATTACCTAAATAAATACAAGTCTCTCCGGGTTTTCAAAAAGATAGAGCTGCTGGTCCAAGCAACGCGTTCAAATCTGCGAGAGTTGGTGGTGATCTGTTGAAATTCATCAGCATTGTCATACAACGTGCAACGGAGCAATCCGGCTAACGTCTTGGGGACGCTTCCGATTGATATTGATATGATAATGGATCAGTTGATTGGTTCTACATTTTATGTGACTGTAAATACTAATTACTTGTTCTAATTTATTTCGAATCCAAATAATTTCATATGTAAATAACTAAGCTCGTGGCTTTGCAAGCTTTTCCAAAAGTTTCGTCCTTTAAGTTAGTCTATCTAGATAGTCTAGAAATACCTTCAACTATGCTAAATGTCTGCGTAATCCATTCTGTGGTTGTCGTGAAGTAGTTACAAACACCTTTCCATCATAGTTTATTAGTCTGCTGAATTCCGAATTCCTATACCAGAATGATGTTTCTATAAGGAGTCAATAATTAAGGCTGCCCATTGTACTAGTCGCATTTTTTGTAATGCTCTTTATCTGGAGTACCTTTTGTATTTTTTTATTATGCAGTAGGTATAGCAAAGTCTATACTGTGTATTTTGACGACCGATGTGGCGCGGTGGGCGAAGGTCCGCCTGCGACGCAGGAGGTTCCGGGTTCGATTCCCGCCTCGGAACAATTGTGTGTACGATCTGCAGATAATTGTTCCAAGTGTTCTGGTCGTTTTCTATATATAATAATAAAAATATCTATTTATGTAATGTATTGTATTATGTATATCAGTTATCTTGTACCCATAACACAAGCTCTGCTTACCATGGGGCTAGATATTGCTGTGTGAATTGTCCAGCATTATTTATTATTTTAATTAATAGAAAAATAAATAAAATATAAACTGTAATGCTCTGTACTGTATTGTATATGTAGGGGGTGGCACCAGGCCCCATTATAGGTGGATCCGACTTATTTAGACTTACAGAGGAACAGCAGTGGTGGACGGCCGATGTGGCGCAGCGGACGAATGTGCTCCTACGACGCTAAGGTATACGAGTAGATACTTACAGGGCCGTAGGAAGACATTCATTGGGTTTGAAGATTTTAGATAATGTGACAAATTGACCTTTATCATCATCATCAGCCTATAGTAGCCCAAAGCTGGTTAGGCCTCCCCTAATGAGCGCCATAGCGTCCTGTCTTCAGCTCAAATCCTTGACCTTAACGTGGTGTTTGGCTCTGGACTATAAAGGAAATAATGTTATCGGTGAGCGAATCAAATTGCGCAAATTTAGCAGGAGTTAAACTATGGAAAAAATCATTGTATCCCCCCTCCCTTCAAGCCTGGATACTTACCTACATAAGTAACTAAGAAGTCCTTGCTCTATAAACTAGGCCTATGGCGTGTGCAAATTGAATTAAAAGATAATGTTATTCAAATCAGAATAGATATTCCGACATAGGGCAGATTAAGTAGAGTGGTATAATTATAACCGGCGTAATCACAGCATTTACGTACTAAAATCACATTATCAAATAATTAGGCGAAGGATGTGGTTTTCTTTTAAAACAAATAGTGAGGGTATCATGCAATGGAGAAGATGCTGCCATTTTTAAAATTACCCTAGAAGGCAGAACTTTACAGAACTATTTTCATATTTTCGTTGAAATATAAACATTAATAACGTTTTCACGTGTTCCTTCTGTTTCTATTTTCTTGTTTTTAATTTTTCTTACGTTCTGCTGTTTTTCCATATATTTTTAATCGAAGTCCTAGGTCTTCTAGATTACTCATTAGCGTGAATAATTTATGCAAACGGAGCTTATGTAGTAGCTCCGCTTGCATAGGGATTGAAATGAGGGGTTTCGCGTTCGTCCCCGTGGCTTCAGCCCAAAGCGACTTCTTTTATAATATGTAAAGATAAAGATTAATATCTACTTAAAAGCTTTAAAGGTAGTGCGGGGGCTAAAGTAAAAATTAAAACGCGATAGAGCGTCCGCTAATCCGTAAGAAATGAGCGTAGTTTGGCTAGAATGTACTTACACTGTAGGTAGAATCGGTCTTCAAACAGAATTCAATTCAAAGCATATTGCATCTCTATGGAAAACCTAGTGGGCGCTAACAAATTAACCAGTAGCATTCGTTTCAATTGCTTTACCCTTCTTAGGTTTCTTTTCTCGCAAATCACGTTAAGGGTGTAAAATGTAGTCACACACCGGAAACTCGCCGACCTGCCGACATAGCCTGCCGGCTCAGTTCGCCGACAATAGTCTGCCGACTCAGTGCGATCACGTCAGCCGCATGACAGCGCGACTTCCAAGATGTCGAAACACTGTCTGGTAAAGTCTGCTTTATTATGGAGCATTACGTAACAATGTCGCCAACACGCCGCGGTTCGGTGTGTAGAGCGCACTCAATTTTTTTGTCCACTAGTGAGAAAAATGTATATAAGGGCATACGCCGTAATGACGCTACCAGGGTAGCATTATTAAAAAAAAGTATTTATTTCAAGCAGTACAGGTCATATTACAAAAATTACATAAGAGAACCTTAAAAACCAAAAAGAAAGGTGGCGTTAACAGCAGTACCTGGTGTATGTACGGGCGTCGTCGGGCAGTCTACCCTCAAGGCTATTATTGCCAAAACGGTATTGGGTTATTATCAATCACCGATAGGGTTTCTTTCAAATAACGCCACCGACGCCACCAAGTCGCCGCGCTATGTAGGCGACATTGGTGGGTACGGTGGGTAGTGTCCTGTACCTACCTACTCAATTTATTCCTCGCTCCATTGAATCACTCGACCTACAATCAAGGCTCCTTGCGAAGCGATCTACGCCTCTTCACCTTCGTCCATTTACACTTTGCTGGCTGCCGCAGTAATATCAAACCACTCAGGTACAATGTACAGTCAGCTAAGTGAGAAGACACAGCCCTAAGACTATACTTTACTTACATGAGAAAATAATTTATTTATATTTTGTTTATTTGTATCTTTTTTATGGAAGCCTTATTCAGCTTCGATTATAAGGTTAAGGTTCATGTAAACTCATCGTCAAAACCTATTTATAGTTTACATAAATCTCTAAAAGTTGTGTGTCATTTTTTATTGGCATCTTGAAGCTTAAAATAAAAAACATTCTAACTAAAATTAAATTTTCACCAAAATTAGTTTGTTTTAAATTTGATTTTGTTATTATGCTGAGACGGTAGGTTTAGTGTTAGATTTGGTCGATAATGGATCGTCATCATCATCATCAGCCTATAGCAGTCCACTGCTGGACATAGGCCTCCCCCAATGAGCGCCATAGCGCCCTGTCTTCAGCTTGCCGCATCCAGCATCTACCTGCAGTCTTTCGCAGGTCGTCATCCCTCCTGGTCGGAGGGCGTCCTACACTACGTTTACCGACTCGTGGTCTCCACTCAAGAACACGTTTGCCCATCCGGCCATCGGTTCTTCGCGAGATATGGCCGGCCCACTGCCACAATGGATCCGATAATGTCCGATAATGGATGGTAACTTATTAATTCATCGATGACTGTACACTGGAAGTTTTCTATAATTTCATCGGAAACCTACCGCGGTAACTGGTACTTACTGGGTACCTGAAACTAAAGGGCTATTGAGAAGTTTACTCCAAAGAAGTTTAAGAAATACCAGGAAATCATAATGATTTCAGTTTTGTTGAATTGGCCCTATTGTTAGCTAGAAAAGTTATGCATAGAGTTAATTTATTTATGGAAATTAGTTTCAATACAATAATAACTCAACCCGTAAAACAGAATTCTGTAAAGAGCTTTGCGAAATAACTATAAATTAATATTTTTCCAAAACAAGTTATACATAATAATAATTATTTTTATATAATATTGCTCATATTTTATCTCATTAATTATATTAGATTCGTTTTATAAAAAAAAGTATGAAAAGGTCAGAATTGAGCTATTTGGCGTGGAGCTATTGTCACAACGTATGAATCGATAGAGAGCGCTTTTTGAAGGTAAAAATGAAATAATTTCCCAAATATTCCATTTTTAGTGGGACTTGATTTCGTGGAATAATTGGTTAGAGCGTCCCCGTACTGAGGGGAAGATCGCGGGTTCAGGTCCCGCCAAAATAAAATAAAAAGTCCGATATTTTTTGGATATTATTTCATTTCTTAGAAATTACCCCCGTGCTTACGCACTATAATAACAAAAACCTTGGAATTTATTAGACTCGTTGCTGTTCACCAATATTTAGCTACCTAAACCATCATGTTCATCAAAACTTCATAATATCGGTTTTGATTCTAATCTTGTTTCTAATTGAACTCCGAACTTCTTTGACGTTCATGTGACCTCTATCTGAAGTGTTGAAATAAACATGGGCCTGGGCATGTACACGAGTAATATTTCATTCATTCGCTCGACAAAACATTCTGTGCTCCACACATTTCACGCAGGGTACGGCTGATGTTGTTTTCCGATATATATATATGTTAACTATTTTACTCACTTCAATTAGTGATAGGCCAAACGACAGTGGTGTCAAGAAATTTTTAAATAATTAAATTCTCGCGCTAAGTATTTTATATTGATTGTACCTTATAATAGGTACCTAAGTAGGTACTTTAGTAGTCTAATATAATTATGTATAATTAACCTTGTTTGTGTGTTGTGTTAGTGTTTAATAAATAATTTTCTTTCTTTCTTTCTTTCGTTCTTTCTTACCTAAATAAGTAACACAAACGCGGCTGTATTTGCAAAATGTAATCCCTCAAAGCTACATATAATATCACAAGAGTTATAAATTTTCAATTATGTTTTTCTGAAATTGATTGATACAAATGAAAGCGGACGAGTCGTTTCAGCGCTATGTAGGAACAAACAAAGGCTACATTGATACATAGGGTGCTAATCATATCATAACCCTCCTCCATTGGTAGTCGGGCTATAATTTTAAAAGGTTCTCATCCAAAAGTACCAAGGCATCATAGCTGTGTAGGAATAAAGCGTGTCAGTCCAAGCCGGTGGTCGATCATTGTCTCCGGCATCACTTCTAACTTCATCCCTTGTATGTTTCAAGGCACGTACGTCTACGTGTTCCCATCACTCGCTTTGCCCTATTTCCGCAAGTAAAGTGCAATTAGGAACTTATCGCTAGAGATACTGCAACTTACCACCCGGAGTTTGGGTGCCTTTTGACCAGATGTGCGAGATGTGTAGTGGTAGATAAACTTCTCGTAGGAAATTACCTATTTCGTTTCTATAATTTTATGTTTTAGTGATTCTTTTTTTTTTTGCTTTGCAGCTATTGATTTGTATTGCAACTTTATGGCTGTAGGTAATTTACCTGCTTTTGCAAGTAAATTTTTGCATGTCACTATTTCCCATCTGGCAACCTTTAAATCTTGCAGACTTTCATAAACTTAATTGGTGATCGTTATGGGAAAGCGTTCTCAATCTTAGACCACATCTTCACTTTCTTAAGTGATGAAGATAGTATACACTTTACTTTTTTCAATAAAAAAAAACATCAGAAAATAAATGTAAAATTGAAATAAAGCATTTTTTAGTTTTGACGATAATAAGGCTAGCTAACGGTGGCGAATCATATCATCAATTATATTTATGTATGTATTTAGCTTTGCTGTCACTTCATTGGCGCTTTTTCGTATTGACTTCATACAGCTTTGCAAATGGAGTTATTAGTGTTTCCGGAAGTGTCGAGTGCTTCCTGGAATCATATGTAAACTTGCCTGAAACGATGAGACATACACTTGACGTATACTGCCATTCCTCTGTGGTTGTACCTCGCTTTTACCCTAATAGTTCTGCGAATGTACATACCCTTTCACAGTATAATTTGCGTAGAACACACGAGGGACTGGATTATTATTATAGCGAGACCAAGCAACCAAGAAGTTTGTCAGGCTTTGAGATAGGTCCGTCGATACTGAGTTTTTTAATAACGTAGATTATTTTGTAGGTACTTTTGCATGTAATGTCTTTTTATTTTTGTAATGATCTGCATCTTGTATACAATAAAGTATTTTTGCATTGTATTTCTGACGGAGAGGTTGGCTACACTGGCCACCAATGGAGAGGGCCTGATTTTTTGAATTTAGTGAAATAAAAACGAAAGTTAAATATGCGAACAACGATTTATTTACATAAAAAATTGTATTTATTATGAATCGATAAAAAGCTACTTATAATAGAAATGTTAGAATTAAGTAAAGCACGTTTGTGTATATTTTTTTCTTCGCACCACCTGTAAAAAACAAGTTTTAATTACATACATGTTTAGTGACGACTAGTTAATATTTTATTAAACTAGGTAATTATTTAATTATTACGCGCGAGGCGTTTATATAAGAAACTGTTTTAATGAGTTTTTTTAGTCAATAGACCTTCGTTTGACCACAATCTCACCTGATGGAAAGTGAAGATGTGGCCGACGATGTATCACGAAGGCCGTTGGCGGAGACTCTTTATTACGACTGAAGAGATTTTGGTAAATGAGACGTAATATGGTTCTTAGCTACATTTAGTAGTAGGCCATGCCCGCCATTTTGCGGAAAAAGTTAATAAGGGGGGAACGAGACAGGGTTTTTTTTTGTTATTTTATAGCCCCTTCAATTTTGCAAAAAAATTCTGATGTTTCACTTTTTCCGAGTTGTTTTTTTTTATCGTTTTCAATTAAGAAATTACTTGTTTTGACAGAAGTATGTAGATGCTTCTCTAAGTTATTTAAACTGGTAAAATAAATACTAACCAGATGCCTGATGCTCCTGCGGTTTTTCAACCTCGATTGCTGCAATATGCGCTGTTGGCATCAAACCTAAAACAAATACAAATATTGAGATTCTACTTCCGTATCCACTTCCATTCGATCTACGTTGAATAGCCAGTTACTGTATTTATAAACATACATTATATGTACATATCTATACAGTTTATAAATACAACTCTGAGTCCCTGTGTTTAATTTTTCAAGGCTAACGATTGAACGGGTCTTAATGCAATTGGGTAATGAAATACGTGGGCAATAAGCGACTTTTTATCCAGATTAAGCATAGGAAGCCGCTTGCAGATCCTAAATCAATTGAAATTTATTTATCCCAATAATAAACTCGTTTCTGCCCGCGACTTCGCATGCGTTATTTACATATATGGAAACGTTATTCATCCATACAAACGGTATAAGCCTGGAATCCAACATAGGCTACTTTTTATTTCATAAACCATCGCGAAGCCGCGGGCACAAGCTAGTTTCTCATAAGCCACATTACAAATCAAGCCAAACACTGGATCAATATTTATGTTCTGTAAAATATCGCATTCTCAAATTTCACCATTCATTTCAGATTTCAAGAGTAAAATGTCTGTTAATTTCGAAAAAATAAATTGATTGTTCATTGGCAAATAGGATATCAGATTAATAATCAAAGTTATTTTCCTAGTAAGTTATTCAAGTTGTTCATGGTCCCGAGCGTGCGTATATGGGTCGCGACACAGCTGTAGGGAATAATTCAGAAACGAGTGTGCACGAGTTAGAAACTCAACGTTCTTAGACTCGGGTAAAAAGGTCAATTGCCATAAAATAGCTACGACAGATTTAAGTTATAAAGAAAGGTGCCGCCTGGACTGGATTTGCTGCTTTGCGGCAGGAATATGCGTGGTTGTAATTCTTCCGCTAACGAGCTATCATAAAGAGATTTGAGAGCAATACTTTTTGCTCTGCCTTGTATCATATGACAGCAAAGTAAAAGAGCGTGGGTTCAAAGTTCTCTTAAAGATACCCCGCGTTCAGACAGATTTAAAAAAAGTTGTCGCTATATGTAAAAATACATAAAGACCAAATTATATCATATTATTGAATAATTATTTATCATAATCAAATTTATAAGTATTTATACAACGGGTATTTATCGCGTTTATTTACCTATTTTTCACACTGTCGTAGTCACGGGATGAGTCATCCCGTGACCACGACAGTGTGTAAACCTGTTGAAACGTCGGGAAAAATAGGTAAATAAACGCGATAAATACCCGTTGTATTAATACTTATAAATATGTATTCAGATCGCGTAAGTTTAAAAGTATTCATAATCAAATTATTTTTAATTGTTTAGATGGCTGAATTACAGGATTTTTTATTATATAAATGATTTTTTCAATGCTAGATCATTAGTTATAATTATTGCATGCTAGAATATAGTGAGACATGAGTGCATTATTTAGACTTATACCACCTTTACACCATGTTTGATGCAATAAGTATATTTAAATTTGAGCAAAAGTGAAATTCATGAAGCTGTTACGAAATCGCTGTTGGATTTCTGACCGTCACGAGTGGGTTTAAATTTTTTATAACATACCTATGGGTTTTTTAATCCTGGAAAAAAGTGCAGAGCCGCGGATGGAAGACAGTTTAAAATAAGACCAATTAAAATTAGTAGAACTCTATAAAAATCTAATTAAATTCTTCTTTTTCGATAGAATGGCTTTTTTAAAACATGGATTCTTTTAAAATCTGGAACATATTTTTCTTCATTTGTACGCATTTGAAAATCATGTTTTTCTAGAGAGAGCGCTCGCTGAAAATAGCTTACTAATCTCTGAAATAAGTAGAGCTTTTCCGAACGAAGTAAAATCTCTGTCCTTATTCAAATCGGTACGGTAGGAACTATGAAAAATTAAATTAACTTTATTAATCCATAATATAGTGATATAATGATTGAAGGGGTTATTATTATGCTATTACCACTCTGTAATTGTTCACTGGCTTTTTTCTGAGAAGTATTTTAATAATAGCTACTGTCAATTGTTTTTACTGTTTATTATATATTATTAAATACCTTCCACTGCTGAACGTTTGTTCCACTCCTGAACAGTTAGGGCAAATTGCAGTAGAAATGTTAAAAGTACACAGGTAGCTGGCTGCCCTACCTTTGGTAGGTTCCCTTGGTCGACTCTTTACGACATCCACGGATTAAGTTAAAAATACCAATTCTTACGCCATGCCCGCCACGGCTTTCTTCTCTCTTCTGTTGAGTATAAGACAGAAGGAGCGAAAACATTATTAAAGTCAAGAGAGTTTTAGTAAGATGTGAATTCTGACCTTCCATCTAACTTATCGTGGAAATCTCCCTTGTTTGCTTAGCTTGATGCTTACTGGTTATTCACTATCGGAGCTTACGTTTTCAACACTGAGATTGCAAACGAGAAAATGTATGTTTTGAGCTTTTCTCTCAGATAACAGAGTTAGAAGATTTATGTTTATTTGCTAAGTAGTAGTACCTAGTATTGCGCATTCTATTTTAAAATATTTTCTGCGCGCGGCTTGGCACGGTTTTTTTTATATGGAACGTTATATAGGGATTTTTTTGATCATGGGACGTGATTTATGGGCTAGAAAGTATCTCTAGACTATGTGTTATGAGTTACCTACATCTATAACAAATTTCAGTACAATCTGTTCAGTAGTTTTGGCGTTAAGAAAAAAGTACAAATATACGTATATCCATTATTTATTTATTTATTTAAGAAGATTCTTGAGTTCTATGAGTTATTAAGATAGGAGAGGATAGAAGTTTGGAGTTATCCATGCATCTATCCATCCAAGCTTTGCCATTTATAATATGAGTGTAAATTGATTGTGGACCGGAACTCCGTTTGGCGCTTATTAAAGAAGACTCATTAGGTAATTATTGGACCGAGTAGATAATATCAGCGATCTGAGACTTCTTTCCTCTTTGAATCTCTTTTGGAATTAACCCATCGAAGCGCAAGGCATGGCATGAATACGGAACACCTACTAAACGTGTGAGGCCCTATGACCTGTTTACAGGGGGCCCAAATCTGCTTAACCAATAGCTTCAATAATACAATGAAATCTTCGGAGAATCGCCGCCGTAGATATATTTTGGTATTCTAAATCGGGTCTGCGATGATACCATCGTCATATGAAGCGAATGGTTTTTAAACGATATAATGCGATTTTATATAATCTAAATATCTTATTGGTCGAAAGTTAGATTATTAAGGTTTAAATTATTTAGATTAAGGGCTGTTGATTTTGTTGAAACAATAAAAATAAAATAAAAAAAACCCTGGCGATGTGCAAAGTAAAGGAGGCTGGCAGGCCTCATAATGTCACTCAAAACAAACACTGGTCCCCATTATACATGGTATTTGTAACAGTGTGGAAAAATAATATTTTTAAAGTAATCGCCCCTTCCTGTGTGTTCTGGCTGTTTTTTATGTACAATTAAATGGATAATAAATAAATAATGCAGGAAAATCCACACAGCATCGTCTAGCCCCAAGCTTAGCTGAACTTGTATTATGAGTACTAGATGACTGAGATACATAATACATTACATTGATAGATATTTTTACTATACATAGAAAACAACCAGAACACCCGGAACAAATATCTGCAGATCGTACAAAAATTTGTCACGATGCGGGAATCAAACCCGCAACCTCCTGCGTCGTAGGCGGGCCTTTGTCCACCGCGCCATAGAGGTCATCAATGAAAATGTATAATATATATAAAATGTAGCTTGAGACTAGAAGATCATTTGTGAATTGTGCAGCATTTTTATTATTATTCCATTATTGACGACAACAGAAAGATCTCTAAATTCACTCACCAGGATAATAAACCGTGGTTCTGTTCTCGGTATAATTGGCGGCCGGGACGCTCAGCTCGCAGATAAACTCTTCGGGGTTAGTGACGTCATCGTCGTGAACCACCGCCTTCGTCTCTACGGTGTAGAGGCCCCACGAGTCCATGGTGATCTGAGTAACCGCTTGCTTAAGGGGGCTCCTGGAATTTAACCCGTAACTTAAGTTCAATTTTAGAAGCCAATAGGGTTAACAGCGCAATTCGTTTCGGGCACCGGGAGCGTTTGAAAGTATTTGTCCGTATTTATTAGACAGCAGCCTCAATATTATTGCCTATAGAAGCCTACTATATCTACTATGTAGATAGGTACTGTAGTTCTTTGAATCAAAGTTATTTCTCGCCATCAAAACGCAAATAAAGCCGTCAGCTTTGAAGTCTGACCCAAATCTCTGACGTGGAAATTCAAAGAAACAAACTGTTCTGATTAGCTAGAAGCTAATCACAAAGCCCATTTAGTGATTGCTAATATTTAATTTAAAGCTCGAGGCCGTCATATGCTAAAACTTTTCATGGAGTTTCGTTGCGTAATTTGAACTTTATACGGGTTATCATAAAGTTTAATCTTCCTCACCCTTGCGAGAGTATCCTCATTACTGGCTTTGGGTAAAGATCCTCAGCGAAGCAAATCAGTGTCACCAAGAATACGTATAACTTCTCCTGGATGAAGTGGAAGCTCTTGCCGCGACCTGGGACCAAATGACAGTAAATTATTATGTCGTATTTATTGGTATTCTAAATTGCGCGTTAGATACGAGTCCATCCTCAAACAAAAGATAGTCATCATCAAACGAAAGATAGTCCTTGATTGAAAAAATAAAACGACAAGTGCAAGTTGGACTGGCTCATCGTGGGTTCCGTATAATTAATATTTATTATAAGACCTTGCCTCTTGCAAAATTTTATAATTCTAGATCAAGTACCAACCCTATATCACAGTAATAACATTTTTTGTCAATAAACTAGTCATTTACGGGTTTCGGAATTTCCCCTTTACTTGTGCTATGCTATATTATTTGTATTGCTGTATTTTTTTTAAATCAACGGAAAGTATCCAGTAGGTTTTGTGTGCTGTGCATATAATTGGAGATTTACAAGAAAAAAAAAATATTTTCTGGCTGTGTTGACTTAGAAATTGTATTTATATCACGACTGCAAGTGGTTACGGACCTGAGTATTTGATGTTAATTTCAATTCGATACTTCCACGCATTCCGGAGAAAAGAGCGTTTACAGACGGACAAAAAAAGGGTTTCCTTTATCCTTTTGAGGTACGGAACCCTAAACATTGAGACTTTTTTGTACAGCGAACGAACCGCTGACATTTTTGAATCTTAGGGAATAAATACTTAGGTACCTCAGTTAGAGACGGCGCGGTAGCGGCGAAAGCTAGAAACTTTTATTGTAAGTGCTTACGTTATTTACGGCTATTAGGAAAAAATACGAAGCAAAATAAGCGAGATAAAGAGAAACAGAACGTGCACTATAATTTTTTTTTAAAGTTAGGAGTGCAGTATTAATTTATAACTTATAAAAAAAATAAAAATAAAAAAAATAATGCTGGAGAATTCACACAGCATTATCTAGCCCCATGGTAAGCAGAGCTTGTGTTATGGGTACTAGATAACTGATATACATAATACAATACTTATGATTTAATAGTTATGAATATTTATTTATTTATTGATGGATTTTGTGATTTTTATTCATGCTTTATCAATGTTTTCTAAAAGTGCAATATTTGTTTTATAATAACGAGGCGCTTAATAAGTCTTATTTAGGTTATTATGCCACTTTTTTATACAAACAAGGATTTTGGCACTCCTTTGAAGCTGGTACCAGGGGCAAGCTTAGACCCCCAAGATCCAACACTAAAAGCCTGCACTGGCATGACACTCGCTGACGTAACCAGCTTTGATGACAAAGGCTTCCCAGGAAACTAAATCATTATATCATGCTATCTTATCATGCTGTTGTTATACGTTTTGCGAATTGAATAATGTGACGTGATTGTGTGTAAGGGGTAATGAGGGCATTTATTCTTACATACATATCTTTCACACAGATAAAAATTATATCAAAATTTATTATTTATTTATAAGGTACCCGAGGCGGTTCTTACATTATTAACTTACCTTACATAAAGCTGTTACAATGTTTTGCTATGACATGTCTTTTAACACTTTGACCGATTTTTTTTCGACGACAGCGATCTTTTTTTTAACCTAAAAAATTCGTGCTGCCGCTCTACACAGCGGTTGTGTTGCGCCGCACATGCGTTTCGTTCGAATAATATTACGGCTGTGCTGAGTCACACAGATCTGTATTTTCTCAGCCGCTGCGCTAGTGTGGATTTACGCATATTAGTCACTTGTAGAAAACACGTACCGTGTGATTTCAGCAATCAAAGTGAATGAATTTAACTCCATTATCAAGACTTTATACTGGCAACTCTACTATATATTACCTTACTTAGTTACTTTTACGTATTGTACTTGCCTTGCGTATTGTTTTTTTTAATTTCAAAGATCTTTATTTAACACAAAAGTTTTCCAAGCGTAGATAAACTAAACACTGCAGCACTGTTCAGAACCGTAGTACAAGACCAATTAATAAATAACTCAACAGCCTAAAGACACACTGTACTTGCCATTGTCTGACTTTTTTGTGTTATTTCTTTTTTTTTATTATGTGCATAATGTAACGAATTAGCTTTAACACTTTGACTGCTGAAATCACACGGTATGTGTTTTCTACAAGTGACTAATATGCGTAAATCCACACTAGCGCAGCGGCTGAGAAAATACAGATCTGTGTGACTCAGCACAGCCGTAATATTTTTCGAACGAAACGCATGTGCGGCGCAACACAACCGCTGTGTAGAGCGGCAGCACGAATTTTTTAGGTTAAAAAAAAGATCGCAGTCGTCGAAAAACAACCGCAGTCAAAGTGTTAAATTGCTGTAATGTTACATTTATGATTGTTTAAAATAATAAATAAACTATTGCCACCTTCCTTGAGTGAAACAGTAATAATGCGACAATACGTACTGTAGACAAGCATGGGCCGCGTCTGTCGATCCTCCTCCATAAAAGTGGACACGACGCAAGTGTAGTTCCCACTCATATCTGTCGTGGGTCGCAGTATTTTTATAGCCCTGTATGCTTGTAGTGGCTCGTCTGCAATATAAAACATGAAAACACTTCAAAAACAGCGAGAGCAAGGGATTTTCAGCTTTACAAAGGCACGGGTAGTTTTTATGGAGCTTTTTGTACTGACAGGTGATGGATTTTTCTGCCAAATTGCAGACTGAATTTCTTTTAGGTTTGAAGTAGGAAGCAATGTACGACCAGAATGAACTGGCCTTGCCGTCTGAAAGGATGGAAATAAAAGACACCAATCTCGCGTTGCAAAGGGGATGGAATTTTACTCCATCCGATCCGCAATACCTTTATACATTTCTCGTTTTTTTTTTATATTTATGCTAATGTTTTGTATCGTAGTTCCCAAGCGCAGAAAGCGTTTGGGAACTACGCGAATTCTACGCGCCAATTTAGATTTAGTTTTTTATTTATTCGTAACTTGACTGGTGACTTCATCTATATTATTTCAAGAACTTTACTACAGCAGCTGTTATAATGATAGGTGCTAGTAAAGCTTTCTTAAGAGTCTTAGAATTCTTGAAAAAATTACTTGTTATCTTACCAGATATCCTAAAATTGAGTTCCACCTTCCCCTTCAACAGTCCAATGACCTGCGGCCGCATCGGCGGGATCCACTGGTGGACCAGTCCAGCTGAGCTGTTGAAGAACCACTTCACGACCAGGCCGTCTTGCACGCCGAGCGGCTTGCTGGCGTTGTACGCGCAGTCCAGGACCACGGAGTTGTTGCCCATTTCCACCAGGGCTGGCACTTTCAGTCGAGTAATGTTTACCGCTACGCACTCTGTGGACAATATTTTCATTGTTAATCAGTGTGTCATGAAAGCAAAATTTTGCCTTATTTGATGATATTGTTGATGCCCAGTCGAATTTCGGGCATGGCATGGCGGCCAGAGAGACTTTTCTCAAGACACAAACTTATTAAGATACACAAGTGTGTGTGAAAATACAAGTGCGCTTTCTACTCCCTCACTCTCATACCCCGACAGCGCCGGGGAGAGATCAGTCGCAGGACCGACGGCTCAACGTGCTTACCAAGGCACAGGAGTAACTATAATACTTCTTTGGGCATAGGTGTGGTGTGTCCAATCTCCTAAATCACCAGCACCAACTTCCTGTCATTATAATATATACCTACATGCATGTAGAATTTTTCAGTCAAGTTGTGTTTTGTTTTGAAATAATAATTATCTTTATCCAAACGCAATGTTATATAACTTTAAGTTCAATGCATCCGACAGAGAACCAAGATTATCGACATAGCTCAAAGAATTAGCAAGCTGAAGTGGCAGTGGGCCGGCCATATTTCGCGAAGAACCGACGGCCGCAGGGGCAAACGCGTTCTTGAGTGGAGACCACGACTCGGTAAACGTAGTGTGGGACGCCCTCCGACCAGGTGGGATGACGACTTGCGAAAGACTGCAGGTAGATGCTAGATGCGGCAAGCTGAAGACAGGGCGCAATGGCGCTCATTGGGGGAGGCCTATGTCCAGCAGTGGACTGATATAGGCTGATGATGATGATGATGATGAAGTTCAAAACGAGTGTGCGCACCAATACAAACCAATGTTGGTTTAATGGTGCAATATTGGTTAAAATATGTACCTAAAATTTATATTCTATTCTAACTCAAATTTTAATTGATTTTATCGTTTCAGACATTCAATATTTCAGAGTAGCTAAGCCTTCTGTTTCCTACCGAGCTTACGGTTTTGGGTGGCTTCTAGAAGCAGGTAAATAGAAAACTCCCAAAAACTAGTTTCAGAGCTTCCCGTTTCAGTACACTCAGCAATGTTTACGAACATGTTAGATTGGCGAGTGGCGGAACACGAACGGTATTTGCCTACAGCGTGCAATTTTGTACCAAAACATTACGTGACTTTACCAATTCTTAGTTAGGTAAGGTAGACTACCAATTTCTAGTTAACACTTTGACTGCGGGTTTTTTTCGACGACTGTGATCTTTTTTTTAACCTAAAAAATTCTTCCTGCCGCTTACACAACGGTTGTGTTGCGCCGCACATGCGTTTCGTTCGAAAAATATTACGGCTGTGCTGAGTCACACAGATCTGTATTTTCTCAGCCGCTGCGCTAGTGTGGATTTACGTATATTAGTCACTTGTAGAAAACACATACCGTGTGATTTCAGCAGTCAAAGTGTTAAGTAAGGTTAATAAATAACAAATAATAACCTTCCCTCAGTTCGATATAATCTAGGTCGAACAGTGCCACGGACAAAGTATCGTCTTATTCAATTCTGCGATTTTTTTGTCAATATTATTTTATTTGTTTTAAAATCAAAACACATTACAATGCTATCTAAAATAATCATACAAAAAGTAGTTATAGTCTACTTTGTACCGTAAAAATATGTGTGTACAGCTATACTTCATCATCATCATCATCATCAGCCTATAGCAGTCCACTGCTGGACATAGGCCTCCCCCAGTAAGCGCCATAGCGCCCTGTCTACAGCTTGCCACATCCATCGTCATCCCACCTGTTCGTAGGGCGTCCTAAAAAGTCGTGGTCTCCACTCGAGAACACGTTTGCCCCAGCGCAGCGGCCGTCGGTTCTTCGCGAGATATGGCCGCCCCACTGCCACTTCAGCTTGCTAATTCTTAGAGCTATGTCGATAACTTTGGTTCTCTGTCGGATGTATTCGTTACGAATCCTATCCTTCAGAGAAACTCCGAACATAGCTCTTTCCATAGCTCGCTGAGCGACTTTGAACTGGTGGACCAGCCAGCCTAGAGCTATATTTAGCAGATATTTGTTAAATTGCTAATCTTAGCGAAGTGTGGGAAGGTATGAATGTTTAGAATTGTATAAGTTTTCTTTTATAAAATGTAAATCTTGAATTAGCCCTGAGTTAGATGAACTGTTTAACTGGATTTACGTGCTGTAGATTTTGTTGAAATAATACAATTTATATAAAATAAAGAAGTGCCTAATTAATATATGTAATTAAATATTTTCTTCATGTTCTACGTCCCTAGCAACTTAAAACTCAAAGAAAGTTTATGTACTGATTAATTATTTTGACCCTGTCGTTTATTTTATAATAGCTGTAACTTGTTTCTGCC
This sequence comes from Eupithecia abbreviata, assembly GCA_943735965.1. Classification (NCBI taxonomy): domain Eukaryota; kingdom Metazoa; phylum Arthropoda; class Insecta; order Lepidoptera; family Geometridae; genus Eupithecia; species Eupithecia abbreviata. The sequence continues at coordinate 5,770,242 of OX030982.1, read as the reverse complement.
CGCGGCTTCGCGCGCGTTATTTCTATGATACGTTTAAATGTTATCTCTATTACATGGGAACAGATTTATGGGATGCAAAGTATGTATGTGTTACTACAGGTCTAACTCTACATCTATGCAAAATTTCAGTTCGATCCGTTTAGTAGATTTGGCATGAAGAAAAAACAAACATCCATCCAAAACTTTAAGCTTTACCTACGAGTAATAATAAAAGTTCATATATGTATTTATCGCTGGGGTAAACGTGTAGTAGACTTGGCAATCGTAGTGTAGGACGTCCTCCGGCCGTCGTCATCACCTGATGACGACTTGCAAAAGACTGCAGGCAGATGCTGAAGACAGGGCGCTATGGCGATCATTAGGGGATACCTATGTCCAGCAGTGGACTATTATAGGTTGATGATGATGATGATATATACTTACTACTATACTTTCGCATTTATAATATTAGATACTGTAGCCATAGTTATTATTCCAACTTCAGGAGGTGATAATAATCAGCCCTAGCCGGGTAGGTGATGATGTAAATCCTCTAAGTTACCTGACGTCCTCTTAGAATCACCTTATCTAAATATAGTGTAGATAATAGTGATAGATTTAAGAACCTTATATTTAAGCATATTTATTATACTTTTTCTACTGCCCCTTTACAGCAAAATTGTATATTCTATATTACCTATCTCTATTGTATCTATATCGTGTTTGACGAGTCATAGTCTCATAATTTAATTTAATTTACATTATTGTGATTTTATTATGTGTATGAAGTATGACAATAAATTATCTGAATCTGAATCTGAATCTGTAAGTTGGGGTATGATCGGACGCGGGTTGAAGTCCGTATGAAAAATGTTGCCAGCTAAATTCATTTTCATACAGCCTTTACCCCGTGTCCGATCATACCAACGTAGGTACCTAGCTGCCTCGTAAACTACTACGACGTAGGTCGGACTCGAGGGAAAGCATAATACATATTAATAAAAAGTTGGTAAACCTACTTAAGGGGCCTCCGGAGGGACGAATTCTTCATACAAACGTAATACCAAAATTATTTCTAATTCAAGCATATTTCCACTATAATATTGCATTATTTGTATTAAAATAGTATTTATCTAGGTTCCCAAATAGTTTTTTTTTCAAAATACTTACCTAAAATGAAATGAAAGCCAATCTCATTTTGCACATTTTTATGCGAAAATGGACAAGTTTTCTTGGTATTTGTTACGTATTAAAAACATCAATATCTTACGTTTTATTTATTAAGGAACATAGCTTATATTGTATAGTTACAGAATAACAATACTTTGTGAAGAATACAAAAAGTTTTCAGTCATAATTTTTGGTATTACGGAACAAACCAAATTTTGAACGGCTAATATTGCTATCGCGCACGCTTGTGGCGCAGCGCAAGGGTTAAACAGGGACAGCGATATTCGGAGCGATTTTTGCAAGCGAGGGTCGCCGGACCCTTAATAGTCATGAGTGTTTAGAAGAGAGACACCACAAGAAAAATACGTAGAAAAGTACGAGTAAGTCCTCAATATAAATGAGTTATTCGAAAAGGTGTGAAGATATATTACCTGGGTCTATAAAGACATTATTTTGGTAGTTTATCTCCATATGATGAATAATGCAGCATTGTCATGCAGATACGTTTTAGCTATAGTGGGATATGGGTACTGGGTGTAACAGGATACTAGTGAAAGCTTAAAAAAAATTAAGTTACTTGACTTATTTAATCAAGAAGATTACAATTATAGAATACTTAGAAACCAATTAGAACTATTATTTAAAATTGAAACAGTAGAGTAGTCGACAGTTGCAAACAATCTAGAAGTCCCTACTTCTAGATTGTTTACTGATCCATATCACTTTAATTGTTTTAAAAATAACTTATTTATTTAAAAAAAAAATAGGTATACAAAGTAAGAGTTCTAAACTAAATGGTCTCTAACTACATAGAACAACTTAATATTTTTTTAACCTCCAGTATTTAACTTCAATCCTATGAATCAATTGAAATAGTAATTTACAAAATAAAACATCTTTAAAAGTTTGAAACTGAAATTGGTATTCTGTCTATCAGTAATAAACAAAAGAATTAAATTGGGTTTATCTGAATATCTAATGGTTCTTCTAAACGTTATCACAAAGGTATTGTTATGCTTAGAATGTCCAGTCCACGAATACAGTCTTTCAAAGACAGTCTTTATACACCCTATATAAACATTATAGGCTTTCACTCGGATTGAAACCTTTCGATTGTTATTGTTCATCTGCATCGGATAACAATTTATGTCGTAAAATATACGTTATGTCGTTTGTATAAAGAACATTATCGATAGACGCAAACAGAATAATAACCAGAAGAGATTTGAGGTGGTTCACCAGATTTTCTGTATTTTCCGACGAAACTGAACGGTCATATTTGGATAAAAGCAAAAAAGGTTATTTTTAGATAGATAGAAAAATAAAAAAATAAAATATATAATGCTGGACAATTCACACAGCATTATCTAGCCCCATGGTAAGCAGAGCTTGTGTTATGGGTACAAGATAACTGATATATATAATACAATACATTACATAGCTAGATATTTTTTTATTATACATAGAAAACGACCAGAACACCCGGAACAAATATCTGCAGATCGTACACACAATTGTTCCGAGGCGGGAATCGAACCCGCAACCTCCTGCGTCGCAGGCGGACCTTCGTCCACCGCGCCACATCGATAGACAGATAATTATTCGACACTGCAGCACATGATATAAAGGTAACAATAGTAATAGTAAATAATAAGTAATAGTATAAAAAAATTAAAAAGTGGAGATTTAAAAATTGTGTGCGTGCTGCAGCCTGTCAAAAAGTTTAGCTCAGCGAAAAGCTTTGCTCTAAGAGCAAAACACTGATTTTCAGTATTACCCTTTGAGGATACCAGAAGAACGAAACACTGACATGATAATGATGTGTGGTTGCATAATATTTTGAATACAATCGAATTAATGACTAAGCAGTGTAATGAGAACAGATAGGTATGTAAAAAAATGTATTTGTAATTATGTGTTTTTGTTTCTGTGTAATTATAAAATAAAAATAGATACGTATGGGTCGGTGTTTAGTGGCGGTATAATTTCGTCGGAGGTATTTGGGCTTTGATTTGGTTTTTGACAAGGAAAATGGCTATGTTTAAAAAATATAGGAGATACGTGAAATATATTTAAATAAAGACAGAGATTCGCAAAATAACAAGAATAAAATAACATTGGTGTCTCGATTATAGTCCCAATTATCCAATAGGTACATCTTAATAAATTAAAGTAAGGAAAAGTAAAAGCCTATGTAAAACTGATCATGTTCTTACCTAGGATACCTATTCGGTGCCTAGCTAGTTGTTTTGTAGAGAATATTTCTCCGTAAGATTGAGTTTCTGAACGACCCTGATAAAAAATACCTACAAAATAACAAATAAGAAAATAAATAACCAGAAATTCCTCGAAAGGAAATAGATCTATTGAAACAAACCGACAGGAAGTAGGCGACCGTATCGTTTGCAACATTTCCGTTTCTGATTGGCCGGTTTTGACAACAAAACAATAATGAGACCCAAAAACCTCTGCAATTCGACTGAGACTTTATACTCAGTCAGCTTCCTGTTCAATACTGAATATATGTATTACTAGCTGCGCCCTGCGGTTTCACCCGCGTAGTGATAGATATTTTGGATAATATACAATATATCTTTATAAAGTAGCCTATGTGTTATTCTGATGTATAAGCTATATTATTATGAGTATCATTAAAATCCATTCAGTAGTTTTAACGTGAAAGAGTAACAAACATCCATCCATCCATCCATCTTACAAACTTTCGCGTTTATAATATTAGTAGGATAATGCTGGAAAATCCACACATAATCATCTAGCCCCAAGTTAAGCAGAGCTTGTGTTATGGGTACTAGATGACTGATATACTCAATACAATACATTACATAGATAGATATTTTTTATTATACATAGATAAAGATCAGAACACCCGGAACAAATATCTGCAGATCGTACACACAATTGTTCCGAGGTTATTAGTTTAATAGGTAGGTTATCTAGTATAGTGAGCTTTGTTCCAACTCGAAAAGGAACAACCTAACAAGTTAAAGGTTTCTTGTTCGCTTCTTAACTTTACATTAAAAAGATTGAAGTGAACAAAAATGTAAGTGATCACTTTATTTCCTAGTTTTACTTATGTCATTTGAATTTTGTGACGTGTTCAAAAGATTTCCTTTAGACCTTTGATATTGATATTTAAGTATCACAATGCTCGACTAGTTAGTGAGATTGTGGACAATCAAAGGTACAAAATAATAATTATTTAACATTATAATGAAAAAAATCTACTGTTGGACATGCACCTGTTACCTAAAGTGAACTTAAAATATTACCAACTAGCTGCGCCCCGCGACTTCGTCCCCGTGGAAATGTATGTGTCAAATGGTTTAAATGATAAAAAGTATCCTATGTTATGTTAGATTCCTGGTTCTAAGCTACCTCTCCACCAATTTTCAGTCAAATCGATTCAGCCGTTCTTGATTTATAAATAGTGTAACTAACACGGCTTTCTTCCATATATAAAGATGACATTAAATAATAAAAACTAATATCTAGTAGCTTTTACAAATATTTATAATCCTTCAATTAGCACACGTTTCAAAAAGCGCCGATAGAAGGTAAAATTGGACATGTTTCAATGGTGTCAAACCTGAAAAAAATGTTTTTTGTCAGCGGATTTTCTTTGTGTTACTTTTAATTGGCATGTTATATTAATTGGACGTCCTTTGTACTTTCCTAAAAAGTATTTTCTTTATCTAGGAATGTAAGTGGGTTTACTACGAACCTTGTAACCTGTAACCATAACCGCACTCACCTTGAACAAGGAGATGAAACGTTGGTGTTTTTCAACAGAAACAACGTTCGTAGTTAACCCGCTTATATTTATAATGAGCTTTTGCCTGCGGCTGCGCTTGCATTTGTCCCGGATTAAACGTAGCATATGTGCGTCCCCGGGATACCACCCAAATTTCATTAAGATCCGTTTAGATGTTAAAAAGCAACATGCCGATAGAATTGCACTAATATTATAAATGTTAAATAAAAAAAAAATGTTTGGATATTTAGATGACTGGATGGTTGTAACTTCCTCACGCCAAAACTACTGAACGGACCAGGTTGAGATTTTGAGATTGTAACCAATGATTTGACGAAGTGGTCTTCTTTATTTCAATTTTTGGGAACATGAAATGATTTATGGGCCAAAATAAGTATGCTTTTGTTAATCCAGACCTATCTCTATGTAAAATTTGAGCCCGATCCGTTCAGTAGTTTTGGCGTGAAGATGTAACCTACATCAAATCAAAACATCAAAATTTTCGGATGAAACTAATTATGTAGTGTATGATAGCCATTGCGACAATTTAGTTTGCCGTTGGTAAAAGGCCTACCATGGCCCACAAAAAGCCAAAAATCCCATTCGAAAGGGAAAATGGCAGGAGATAATTCTAATAAGCCTCTTGATCTACCAGCTATAAATAAAATTAGATACAAACTTGAACAGAGTATAAGGACCACGAATGTTGAATAATCCATGCTTGTCCACAGACTTGGCTACTTCATGTGAACTTCGTGACTTCACGGGAACGGCTCTTGTTCATGACGAGTTCGCGGCAACAGAACTTCGCGACAAGTGGCGACAATGCTCCGGAGGTGACGTCACATCCGTTCAAGTTTCTCGCGGCACTAACTGAACCGTTGCAAAGCTGAGTGGTAATATTTCAGGATTTTCAGGGCGCGCATGCGTAATATTGTAATATCTATGTGAAAAGTTTCCGTTGTTTTAGATATGCTAGTGTAAAATTAGAGGAGGATCTTGCATTTCACACAGTAATTATCTCAGTAGACACAAAACCATCGATTCAACTATTATAATTTAATTTTTTTTAAAGCATGTAAAAAAAATATATATCTTTTAAAATTATTATTATTTACGAAGCGCTTGATAAAATGAATCGCACGGTCTTATGGACTAGTTTTATATTACATTTTTATATTAAAGTAATTTCATTCGGAATAACTGAGTTATTCCGTGATCACATTATACAGCGTGACACGCTGTATATGTACCTACCCGAACGATGGCATTCAAATAGTTAAGATCTGCGCTTATTTATCCGGTACCGCTACAACCCAGAAAAAATGGATTTTAACTCATTTAGATACATTTTAAGGTAGCAAAACGATTTCTCAGAAGCTTCAAAAGAGTGATCCGAGAGCTGTCGCTTATCTGATGCCGTCAATATGAAATGCATCTCAATGTTACGAGACAAAGACCATATCTGAATGCACATTTTTGTGCTGGGTGGCAGCTCTGATCTGCGACAGCCTTTATGCTCTATATCAATTTACATGCAAATTAAAACAAACTTCCTAGCAAATGGAACCCCATGCAGTTTTTTATTGCGTTTCTTTTTGACGACCGATGTGGCGCGGTGGGCGAAGGTCCGCCTGCGACGCAGGAGGTTGCGGGTTCGATTCCCGCCTCGGAACGTACGATCTGCAGATATTTGCTCCGGGTGTTCTGGTTGTTTTCTATATATAATAAAAAATATCTATCTATGTAATGTATTGTATTATGTATATCAGTTATCTAGTACCCATAACACAAGCTCTGCTTACCATGGGGCTAGATAACGCTGTGTGAATTGTCCAGCATTTTTTATTTATTTATTATTTATTGCGTTTCTTAATCCAAAAAACATACATTCTTATAGTTACTACGGTCATGTTTCCGAGTAATTAATAATTGAATCTCCATCGTACCTGGAAAATTAATTTATTTTAAAGTAACTGGATAGCACTGAAGCGTATTTTCATATAAATGAAATAAATCCCAGGCTTTATTTTTTTACAGGTCTGGTTCAGATTCTAATTTATTCCAAGCACGAGACCTTGTAATTTGGCTTTCGATTCTCGTTAACTTAATTTAAATCATCCTAGTCTAAGCTAGATAAAAATAAAATTTAATGGAAGCTTTGTAATGAAAAAGATTTTGTTGTTCCATGTCTATCAACATTTTTCATTCGTTTACAACACCCAGTAGAGCTACACTGATACTTATTGATAAACACGAATAAGCTTTTTCTATTTTCTAGGATCAAGGGCATGGATTTATTAATAAAGCTTATGCACGTGTACGTGTTCTAGAGTGGAGACTGCGACTCGGCAAACGTAGTGGACGTCCTCCGGCCAGGTGGGATGACGACCTGCGAAGGTCTGCAGGCAGATGTTGGATGCGGCAAGCTGAAGACAGGGCGCTAGTGCGCTCATTAGGGGAGGCCTATGTCCAGCAGTGGACTGCTAATAGGCTGATGATGATGATGAATAAAGTTTATTATTAAAGGTTTTTATTGATAAAATTATTTATATCTCTCATTTACCATGATCTCGGGCCAAAAAGTGACCCGGTCCTTTGGAAGGCTTGCGTGGGGCCGAAGCCAACAGCACAGGCCCTTTGAGAAGTTAATCTAAAGGCGATGTCTACACATAGCGGGTAGGCGATGGCTACACATAGCGGGTAGGCGATGGCTACACATAGCGGGTTTATTTATATTATTATTAAAGATTATTTTGTAATCGACATGGATTTTGAGCTTGAGCATAGAAATATAGTAAGAGGTAATAAATTCCAAACACTAGAGAGAGCGAGCGACGCTCATAAAATTTCAGTTATGAGCAAGTTTAAGTCTGGCACGCAGTCTAGTACACCTACTTAGATTTTATTGTCCCTTAAAGTAACTGAATTTCCGAACCTTACTATAACCGTAGTACTAAGTGTGTAGTTATTCTATGTCATAATACTTTAATTCAGATTATCTATCCCATTGATAACGCTATACAGGGTGTGTTTATGAAGGTTAAGCAAGTATATTTCAGAATCCCTAGACTAGTATTTTCTCATAACAATAAACCAACCTCCACCAATGAGGTTACTTGGACCTCTACATTATTTTCTGACGGTTCAATATGTGCTGGAACATCAAAAATGTGCCTCGCCAGTATTTTAAAAGTGCGAACTAAGGTTAAGGGCGATATAGACGATGGGTAAGTAACGAAAAAACGCTTTAATATGTCGTGTTTGTGTCACGTCAAATATCAAAGTGCTTGATTTCCTTTAGAGCTTACAGTTTAGGACATTCTGAAACAGACACTGGCAGAGTCATAGCGAAAAGTAAGCGGCGCCAAAACAAAAAGAAGTTGAAGTTGAAGGACTCTTGGACACGTCACAAACAATGACTAATGTCACCACTGAATCTCTTAAACAAAACATGTATACAATGGACATGCTAGAAAAGATGTTTTAATATAAATATATAGGTATACAGCTGCAAAATTTTGGCGGTTGCTACGGTTATGTTAAAGATCTAACCAGACACACCACTCAAGTTTAAGTTTCACAATCATAACCTTAGATCATAACAGATCAAGATGGCGCAGTATCAGATTGGTAACATGATCCACATATAATAGCGGACCTCCATGGATGGCTCAATATAACTAATAAAGGATCATTATAAGTAATAAAGGATACCTGCATATCTCACCTCCTCACCTCAACAGCCTACATTGGTCCACTGCTGGACACAGACTTTCCCCTGGTAAGCGCGTCGTTAGCTTTTATCTCATGGCATGGGCATGCGCGTTGGGATCGCAGTTCGGTGGTAAATTATTCTGCAGGAGCGCTACTGCCCGCTCCCCGGTTGATAACCCAAAGTCGCCTCTTACGACACCCGTTGGAAGAGTTGATGTGGTGCAAATTCTAAGCCGGCAGCACACGGCTACGATACGGTTGCATAAGGATACCTACGGTCCACAGTAATTGAATAAATACATAATGTTGGACTATTCACACAGCATTATCTAGCCCAAAGCTATTCAGAGCTTGTGTTATGGGTACTAGATAACTGATGTACATAATAGAATACATTACATAAATTGTTATTTTTTATTATAAATAGAAAACCACCAGAACAAATATCTGCAAATAGTACAAACATTTGTCCCGAGGAATCGAATTTGATAAAGATAGAGTTGATTTTAAATTCGGTCTGTATATCGCCTAAAACATCAGTAACAAGTCTTTTTTCATGCCAGCGCCATTCTTATGGGTTGGTACGAAGCCAATGCTAATACTATGTTTGCAGAAAATAAATTTCTGAAGACGGAGCATTAGTGCAATGAGATAGATCGACGTGCAATTTTCAGAACCCGACGATAACTGAAGGTGACCTGATGTGAAAAACAATTTATTTCCAAGATCTTTCTTACCAAACCTTATTTTGTTTACGTAACTAGGTAGTTTTCTTATGTTGTAATTATCTGTATTATATATTTGAAAAGAGGCGCAGGGTTAGGAGCTTTAGGACTATATATTGATTTGACTAGATAGTAGTTAGGACTTAATCGCTTTCTGACTAAATCTCGACATGACCATATCGCGTTAGGGCTAGATAGCGTTTGGACTAGATCACCATAAGGCCTGATAGCGTAACGACTACATTGTCGTTTGTTTTATAAAATACAGCTATGCAGACAGTTTAAACATTCTGTATTTTTTCCTCAGTAGGTATTAAAATAAAACGGAATCAGTCACTTTATTGTAATAAAATATCAAACAAATCAATATGTAGTCCCAAAGATTCTAACCCGAGGCGCAGTGTCTATGTTTTTTTATGATTGTTTGTCAATTTGTCCCATAAATATTTATTTCCTAGGGATTAGTATGTTAATCTATAATTTTAATATATAATTTGTATCTTGTTACGTTTAGGTAGATCAAAGTCACTAAGGGAAGTGTACGGATTGATGATTTAGGAAAAAAACCCAGGTTTTTTAAATCACAATCAAGAGTTAAAGAGATAAGTACACCCTGAAAATTAATCGTAATAATATTTAAACATTTTAGGACGACCGATGTGGCGCGGTGGGCGAAGGTCCGCTTGCGACGCAGGAGGTTGCGGGTTCGATTCCCGCCTCGGAACAATTGTGTGTACGATCTGCTGATATTTGTTTCGGGTGTTCTGGTCGTTTTCTGTATATAATAAAAAATATCTATCTATGTAATGCATTGTATTATGTATATCAGTTATCTAGTACCCATAACACAAGCTCTGCTTACCATGGGGCTAGATAATGTTGTGTGAATTGTCCAGCATATATTTATTAATATTTTTTCAATAACTTGGTCGCGATTTTATAAGTTAGGTTTTTTGGCAGTGGGGCACGGCACGTACCACCGAGGAGTCTATAGGGATAGACTAGCATCAGGAGAGCATTAGGGTAAAGTAGGGACTTACTGAATACTAGTAAAGGGAAATTTATGCTCTCCTGATACTTATGGCAGCACAACAATTTTCAATTTCAATTTTCAAATTAATCTCAAAATTCACAACACTAAACTGATGCTGTTACTATCATCTATTTTAAAAACAAATTCGCTTTCCGCTATCTGTCTGTGCCTATGTACATAGATCTTTAAAACTACGCAAGGGATTTTGATGCGGTTTTTTTAACACTTTGACTGCGGTTTTTTTCGACGACTGCGATCTTTTTTTTAACCTAAAAAATTCGTGCTGCCGCTCTACATAGCGGTTGTGTTGCGCCGCACATGCGTTTCGTTCGAAAAATATTACGGCTGTGCTGAGTCACACAGATCTGTATTTTCTCAGCCGCTGCGCTAGTGTGGATTTACGCATATTAGTTACTTGTAGAAAACACATACCGTTTGATTTCAGCAGTCAAAGTGTTAATAGATAGAGTGATTTAAGAGGCACACATAGATTTCCACATGGAAGAAGCCGTGGGGCGCATATGTGATATAAAACTTTTTATACATCTAGATTTAAAATAACAGGTAAAGATTAGGATTCAGAATGACGTCATCCAGACCACTTATGATGCCGTGTGCTAGCCATGTGTCATGCTGTGCTGCTCAGTTCAGATGCGATCTAGTCCCGCTTAGATCGGATCTGAACTGAGCAGCACAGCATGACACACGGCATCATTCTCAATCCTATTCTATAAGTTCGCAGGTTATACCTAAATATTTAAAGTAATAATATTACTTAAATATTTATTTACCAAAACCACATGCAATAATCATTTAAAGTACAGGCATCGGAACTCAAACTACACTCCATGATGTAGTTATAACATCCCCATTATAATGGCCGATAATAATTGATGCACAAGAAAATTAAACGATTCGTTTCCCTGTGGTTTTCCTGCTGAATGTTTAAAGAGGTTCGATGGGCCGCGACGACCCCACTGACCGCGGCGCTCGTAGGGTTGAAACAGGACCGGGCTTGACCCACGGGTCACTGAAATAATTATTTCGCTTTATAGTTCCTAGCTTCTGAGAATCTACTCGTTCTTCGCAAGGGGAAACATAGGATATTGTGTTGGGCACTCATGACGAAAGGAAGGAATCTAATCGAGTGCGTAATTGTACCTGGTACCGAATAAAAATTGGTTCCGAATTTCCGACATATCGGTATTATCGGTGCATATGAATTTAAACTGAGTAGAATTGTTTAAATACAGACAGGAAGCCTCGTCTATTCTACACAAATGATTGATCGATGATCCAGAGCACCCTGTCTAGCTACGGCAATTTTGTTCATAGCGTTGTTGTTTGATTTTAAGGTGGTCCCATAAAGGATTGAACCCCGAGGAATGGATATGTGCGTGCAGTGCACCGTACAACGTATCTAAAGCATAATGAAAATATGATAATTTTCACATCGCTGGTAACAAATAGTTTCTATGGCAACGAGCGTAACAAGCGGTCTTTTAATTCGTCGTTTCATCCATGTGTCCATCACTCATACCACTAACTACATTAGACTCAGATTTTAACTAGATGTCATACTTTCAATAGCTAGTAGTCTAATTTTTCCTAAAAAGTCCTATCAAACCTATTTTCAGTATTAAAGAATTTTAAGTCAGCTTATAGTTTTTGAAACACGTCAGGTTTAGGTAAAGCGACCGTACGTAAAGCACGCTAGCTGGTAATTTGTACTTACATAACTACTTTAATAATGGACTGTATAGTAACATAAAATATTGTTAGCTGAACTATGCGCTGAAGGCCTGAAGGCACGGAGTCACTTCCCAATAAGTTGTGAAGCATTGACTACTAACTTGCCAAAGGAACTTCTACAAACTTTTGTTCTAGCTTTCAAACATCCGAGTTCGAAGGTTCCATCCAACCCTGCTCTTCCAGCTGTCACTCGCTTTGGTATTATCTATATCGCTAAGGGATCTACGACTTTGTTACCACTTGGTTATAGTTCACATCATCATATTTAAGTATCTATCAATTCTAATATTCCAGGGTAATTTTTAAGAAATTTAATAAACTCCCTAGAGTCCGTAGACGGATCAAAGATTTTCGGCTCGTCGGTTACTTGATCTCGTTGCGGAATTGGTAGCGCATTCCTGTATTGAGAGAAGGTTGCGGGTTCAAGCCCCGCCGAAATCGATTTTTTGTGATATTATTTAATTTATTCATTATTTTTTTACGCGTATAATATATTATCATTGTACATTGATGGTTCGTGGCGTTCAAGCAGCAAACACAGATGGAGAGTCGCTGCCGACGATAAAGCAAATACTTACCACATAAAAAATGCCTTAGAAGAACACTATGGCTAAAAAAACTAACAAATCGTTCGATGAGACTGAAAGTATTGTTCTGTAGTGTATCGAATTACCAAAGTCTCGTATCTACTTTCCTTGCTCTTCCTGTAGGGTAAGCACGGTGTCTAGGGTAGAAAAGAGAAAAATTACGTCACATTTATACATAGAAAGCGCAAATTATTTCAAATTAATTCCTATAACTCCAATAATGTACAAAATGTATGACGATGCGATGTCATTATTGTCTCTGTATTCTGGCCCTACAGAAGAATACCCGTGCTTTGGCCTGCAGATAAAACCAGCAGCTAAATTTCGTTTGATATGACATCCGTACGCCGACAGCCGCGTACGCCGACAGGCGCCCTCAATTTGGTTAAATAATATATATAAAAGAGTTTATTCTTTTTGGAAAATATCGCTTTGAACAAAAAAATATGATATAAAAACTTGAGCAGCCCTAGCTTAGGCAGTTAGTTCGTAAGGTAATGTTTACCAACCCTACGTTCCTGAAGTTTACTTTTAATAATCGAATGCAGAACGAGTGGCAGTTCAATAAAACTCGGGCACAATTTATACCCGCATTAGAATGAGTAACGATGGTCAGTGGCACGTTGGACGGGGCTATCGGTCGCCCTCTAGCGGTGCTTGCTTGCATGTACCTTTACAAACATTGGGTTAATCAACATAAAACCATTATACTCGATTAGTAGGAAGCTAAGCTAATTGAGAAGCGAATTTCACTGAATTTGGTAGACTTACTAAGAAGACCCCTAGAGCAGGTGCTCTGTGGGTCTGTCTGGTGGGTTTAGTCATAATTACCACGCAGGCCGGCGCCGGACTAGTGATCGCAGTAATGGTGTTAAAATACAGAGAAAGAAGCGGCTGCACTTCTTCTGGTAGGTTCTCTTAGTCGGCTCTTACGACCTCCACAGGGTGAGTTGAAGGAGTCGATTGTTACGCCGCGACCACCACAACTCGAATGTCTTTACCATTTATTACACTCACCCTGTGGCTTGGTTCAAGACAGTTAGGTACTAGAGCAAACCACGCAGAAATGATCAAATTGAACTTTCTGGGTATCTAGGCAAATTAATTGGACACATGACCAAAATCGATCGACTGAAATATTTCGTCTTTCATGGAGCGAAGTTGGATAGAGAATTTCACAGAGTACCTAATTGTGTAACGAGAATTTATTAATAAATAAATAAATAATGCTGGACAATTCACACATCATTTCAATTCACACATTATCTATCCCCATGGAGCTTGTGTTATGGGTACTAGATAATACAATACATCATAAAGATATATATTTTTATTGCGTTGATATTGCTGGTACAAAATACGTGACGTAGCAAATCAATGTCACTGTGCTGGGGACGAATTCTGATAACCAGACGCTTTACTATGACAATAGTATCGTCGCAGAATCGTCCATAGATGAAGAAACTCTAGACAGAGCGTGCGGCGCTATTTGCACGGCATTATTGATAGAATGGTTTCAATCCTTCACACTAATATATGACACGCGTCCTGTGTATCTGGAGTTTCTTTCGTCAACGGTAAAATGGATAAATGTGTCACTCTGGGGCGATGCAATTGCTATTATGAAGCGATTAATTTGGTGGAATTAAGGCCCAGGTCTTTTGGTTATTAAATTTAAAATGCCTCAACGGGGCGTGAGCCCACACTGTTTCACCGAAAAGCGGTAGATTCTTGTGCAATAAAAAGCTTGTACAGCAGGTCAATAATCATAATTTCACAGAATCTTTTCTTTTTATAGCCTTCGTTTGACCACAATCTCACCTGATGAAAATTGAAGATGTGGCCGACGACATGAGTGAAAAACTAGAAGATAGATATTCACTCTTGTCTTGAAGTGACCCAGGTTGTAATCTACGATAGTATACCTAAAGAAAAGGAAAAGCGGATTTTAGGAAGTTATAAACGTAAAATTGACTTTATTAATATAAATAAAATAATAATTCTGGACAATGCAAACAGCATCATCTAGCCTCAAGCACCCACAACAATAACAAGCCCGTTGTTCAAAGTTCAGATCTTTTGATGCACAATTTCAGGCCGACTTATTCTGTAGTTTCGGCGTTGGTTTTCTTCGGCCAACCAACAACGGCTCCAACCTTCGCCTTTATAATGTTAAAGAAGGAAATCCGCTTCCGATCTTACCCCCGACGTCTTCAGGAGACGCCCTTCCAGTTTCCGATGGTTCTTGCTTCTACGTGATCTACGTAAATGTCCTAATGCTTTACGAGTGCGGTTGCAAGCTCATAAATGAAGTCTGGCCTGTACGTGTCGTGTCTCACGCAGATTGTTGGCCACGAAAGTCAAGCTTCAACTTTTTTCTTAACTTCCGATTTCCAAGCTTAAATTATACATTAAAGTAACTTCGGATCAACAACCAAAATGTAACAATATTTGAATTTACCTGCCCCTAGCTGGCTGAACATAAAAAGGATAATGGCTTAGAAGAGGATTGTTCGAAAACATTCCTAAATAATAAATAGAGTCGAATAACTAATAGAAACCCTTCTGTAGTTATACCTACGTATTTATTTACATATTCTTGTTTAATAAACAACTTATTTATTATTCAAGGCTTTTTGGTCAAAGCTTTGTATCCCGTCTGCTCTTAGTCTAAATAAAACATGTCTGACACTAAAGCAAGTAAATAATAAAATGTAAATCACCAGAGTTTACTCTCAAAGCGTACTCACTTTGTGAAACGTGTAACTTTTACTTACTCCTAAAAGCGCTTAGACCTAAATGTGGCTTCTCGTTTGATTTAACCCTACACTTTCGAATGCATAAATTATGCTAATGATAGTTCTCGGGTACAATTTGTTGGTTCTAGTGTACAATTACCAGCCGTCGACTGGTTGAAATGTTCCGAGTCTTACGCTAGACGGGCAGTCTTGTGAATACTTAATACAGGCTTTGGATATTGAAGTAAATATAATTCTATAAGCTTTTGCCCACGGCTTCACACGAATTATTATATGAAAAAGTTGAGTTGGCTATTTCTATCCCATGGGAACTGATTTAAGGGGTAAAACGTGGCCTATGAACATTATACAATCATCAGAAAGGTTGTACTGTTCCTAAATTACCTAATCATCTTTTATTGTAACAAGTTTGATTTAAAAGCCAATTTTTGTTGTTCAGAGACTGCCAATGCCAATGCACGCATTACGCCAAATACGGTGTAAAATATTTGTAAACAAACCGCCCTTTCACGCTATTGCTATTTATTTTACTAGTCTTTCCTTCAATAACAAATATTGCTTACATTTGACGCCAAGCAAGTAAGTTATAGTTTCTTGTGTTTGTTGGTTTACAAACATTTCACATCCAGTTGGGCTCGTGTATATGTCCTTGCTTTGGTTATGCAGGTACTCGTATGTTGCTATCAAATACTTAATAGGTCCCTTAATTTTTTAAAGGGAGATAAATAATGCCAGTTTTCGACAAACATTTTTCATTTAATAGTCAGTCACGCCGTCACTTTTCCCACAATCCATCCCCCGTTTCATTTATGTGAAAAACGCTTTGACACCTTTGTGAGGCACCACTTGGCACGCTTCTTATTAATTCACCACCCTGCGGCCACGGAAGTTGTCTATGCGCTTAGCAAAAAGTTCCAGGGCTTTAATTTGGTCGGCTTAATTCGTGCACGAGCGATTCAAAGCCAGTCGGCTATTATTAAAAGCGTAAATTGTCAAACAGATGTAGCGAACGACCCGCGGCATTGGCCAGGGGGTGATTCTGTGAGCTGGTGAATTGAGCATGGATTGAGTCGTTTTTTTGTTTGGGAAGAGTTATTAGGCTCTGTTACTGGTTTTGTAAAAGGATAAACTAAAACATCTATTAATAAATAATAAGACATAAACAATTAATAAGTAATACTGGATAATTCACACAGCATTATCCTAGTCCAATGCTAAGCAGAGCTTGTGTAATTTGCGTAAACATTCTTTGTATTGGCGGTATCTAAAAATATTTTACTTGAAACAGTTGTTACTTACTCTGAGTAGGAAAGAGTTGATGATAAGGCTACTCATCACCTTTATCACCATTAGTCCTATTTTACATCTATGAAATATGGTGTGTGGCATCAGCCTGGCTGGAAGTCAGTCGAGTACTTTCATGTATGGCTTAATAGACCACCTGCAATAAATATAGAGAGTAAATTAATTAAATCGTTTTATACAAAAATGCGTAAAAGCAAAAAAGTTTTCTTATTGGTCACAACTCAAATAGCATTAAAATTTGTTTTAATTAGTCATAGGTACGTAAATTAAGTTTCACGGCACTCATGCCGGGGATGGGTCAAGCTATTTTTAAGCGTCTATGCCTAGCTGTCGTTGATCAAAATATACAAAAAATAACTGCATGTCAAGGTAGGTATTTGATTGATGAAAATACAAATTATTGAAAATAAATAAATTACAGAATAGGGTACTAGACTAAACATCAGCAGCGAGGCCGCGTTAAAATGCAATGAAAATTACGGAGCGTAGTTCGGCCGGCTGACCTGTCGGCGCTTTGTGGACCTGACAATAAAATTCAAGTTAAACACTTCCGAGCGTCCGCTTGATGTAAACAGAAATACGAATCAATGCAATAAAATCTACATACCTCTGGACATAACTGAGTTTATAAAAAAGCCGTAGGCTTTATACCATCTTCTGACGACCGAAACTCGAAATACCGGAGAATGATATCAGGATAGATCAGGATATACGTAAAGCACATCAGGCCACATAACGGAATACCTAAAGCGTCCTAAATTCGTTAGTTCTGTAACTTCGAAAAACTAGACCGAACGATAATGGTACACGAATGAACGCTATACCGAAAGAACATGAAATCGCTCGAATCCCAACAAACACTATGTCGATTATTTCTTTTGTGATGTATGTTCGACTAGAAGGAAGTCACTTCAGCATTCATTATGATTGTGAGCGGGTTAACTATGAATCATGTTTATGTGGAACAATACCAACGTTTGATCCCTTAACGAGGGACATCTTCAGGGTGACTGCTGTTAGAATCGTGAACACAGACAAGTTTAGAAGTTAGCCCTCACACATTCCTATTGAGTTCGTCAAACTTTTAGCATGAGATATACCTAATATACCTACTGCTATTTAGATATACATATATTTAAAGGCATCGTCATCAATTTCGATGACGACAACCCTTACGGCGATATTTGGGATGCTTCTATTATGAGCCCTATGGCTCTCTAGACCGATATGGTTGGGTAGCTATCAGATAATTATTTTGAATGCATTGGATGGGTACTACCTATACCTACGAAGACGACCTACCTTAATGTACACCTATTTTATATTAACTTAGTTCTCATGTAAGTGACATTGTGTCTTTTTGAGAATAATGAAAGAATAACTCCATCCTAAAAAGATTTTTCCTCAAATTTTGACAATTCATTAAAGCACTTAATCGCAAATGGATTTTAAGAATAAGAGACTAAGAGTGATCTCTCGAACCGTGGGGAAGATAATTACTCTTACAATAGGCGACCTCGATAACGTTTCAAATAAAATTTCTCTGTTTACTGGACCCACTGACCCCGATGACAGGCAGAAATAGACGATCGATGATGATGGAATCTATAGACGTGACTGTTATTCAAAATAAATCTTGTCTCGTATCCACAAAATAATAATTATCCTGTTTCGAAAGCGAAAAGCAAAAACGATCATGCAGAAACCCTGGTGTTTTCTTATTCTATTTATATTATTAAAAAACTGTTATTGCTAAAGTGTGGGCATTGTGCCCAGCAATGTGAAAAGGGGTACAATATTTTCATAAATATACAAAAACATAAATAACTTCCAAATGTTTTTGTATGATTTATCTGATTGGTCTTGCCCACACGATTTTTCATGGCTATCACTTATCATCATAGGACCTGTGTATATTTTTTCTTTTAATAAAATTTACTTGTTTATTTATTCATTATAGAGAAACTATCGGCAGTGCAATATAACATAAATGGGAGATGGAATAGAAATAATAGTGTCCACTGTAAGTTAAGCAATAATGTTACTTGATCTATAAAACTGTATGGCCGGAGGACGTGTACCACGTGCTGGTGGAGTGCGTCCGGAACCAGGCCGAGAGCCAGCTGGTACTCCAGGAACTCAACATCAATGTTGTTGATGTTGGAGCTTTCCACCAAATACTAGCTTATCCCAACTCCAGAGAGGCTAGATTGCTATTTGACCTAGCGAACTGTGCTGGCTCAAGTGGCAACTTAGCTTCATAAGTAGCAAAACGTAGGTACATAGGTAGTAAGTTAAGTAATGATTAAAATATGTAACTAGTTAAGTAATATAGTTCTAATTAAGTGTTTGTTTTAATTAAGTGTTATTTTTGTTTTGTTAATTCCAGAAGTGGTTGTTTTGTTAATTTAAGTTTCTTCACTGTTACTAAGTCAACCGACATAAACATTGTTAAAAGGTTGTAAAATCTGAATAAAAAAAAAAAAAAAAAAACTGTATGGCAAACTTTTGATCCAATTTTCCCATGTAAAATTCAACAAAACAAAAACTTAAACTGAAAGAAGTACGTGTTGGTGGCACACCATACTTAGTCTAAAAAACTTCCCAACTTATTATTTCTCTCGCAAAGCCTTCGTCAATGGAAAAAGCATGTACCTATTCATGTAATTTGAAGTAGGACGGTCCATCCCGTCAGATGGAAGGATTCCCTAGGGCAGTGCCGAAGGGCTAAAGGCATGAAAGACTTCTGAAGCGGGTTTTATGGAACACCCTTGGGTTGCCCGCTTTGACAAGCAGTATTTGCGTGGCTTAGTTGCTTTGAAGATGTTGAGAACTTTGAGAAGACGGAATTAACTGGACCCCCGAGTTCGGTTACTCGATAATATGGGCCATTCCACCGAATGCGGAATGTATGGTTCTGAAGCTAAACATTTTTTCATCTAGACATCGACACCTATTTTTGTATTTCGTACATCGCGGGGCGTCTCTATCGTGCGGACATGTAACAACACACACACACTATAAAATGGAAGGAACGTCTCTATGTCGAGACGATATTATCGAGTAACCAAACTCAGGGCTTGGAGGCATTTTGTTACATGGAGCTAAGTATCCAGTAGTCCCTAAGTGCGAAGCACTGGCTTGAGAAATAAGGTAGCTGGAAACTTATTCAGGCAATCCGCGCCGCGCTTAGAGTGGCTAGAACTAATTTGCCAATAAAACATTTACACATGGAAAAATGTTGATGATGAGACGACCGATGTGGCGCGGTGGGCGAAGGTCCGCCTGCGACGCAAGAGGTTGCGGGTTCGATTCCCGCCTCGGAACAATTGTGTGTACGATCTGCAAATATTTGTTCCGGGTGTTCTGGTCGTTTTCTATGTATAATAAAAAAATATCTATCTATGTAATGTATTGTATTATGTATATCAGTTATCTAGTACCCATAACACAAGCTCTGCTTACCATGGGGCTAGATAATGCTGTGTGGATTGTCCAGCATTATTAAGCATTATTATAATAATCTAATCTAATGTTTGCCGAGTTGTCGAGGTTGTACTGATATCATAATCATCATCATCACCCTATATTCGTCCACGGCTGGACATAGGCCTCCCCCAATGAGCGCCATAGCGCCCTTTCTTAAGCTTGACGCATCCAGCATCTACCTGCAGTCTTTCACAGGTCGTCATCCCATCTGGTCGTTTACCGAGTCGTGGTCTCCAGTCAAGAACACGTTTGCCCCAGCGGCAGTCGGTTCTTCGCAAGATATGGCCGGCCCACTGCCACTTCAGCTTGCTAATTCTCAGAGCTATGTCGATAACTTTGGTTCTCTGTCGGATGTATTCGTTACAAATCCTACTGTGTGTACTGATATGTAGTTACTAAATGATAAAATCAATTTTGATCATTCGAAATCATTTCATTTATTTTTTATTTATTAATTCACCAACAATAATTATTGTGTCAGCATTACAAAAAATGTAATAAAATTATGTTGGGTTAATTATTAGAAAACTTGTAAAGAGTTAGTGAAAATAAGTACCATTGGATCGCCGTCATACTATGAAAACTTTTACTCAATTAAAATTCGACTAATTGGTCGACTAAAAACGGTCAGTTGAACTCACTGCACTCGATCCAAGGTTAATTAAGGCAAATTGTGTATGTGCCTATGCCTGGGTGTGTGAGGTATTATTTGGATTTCTGATTAGCATGTCTAGTTAATTTTATTTTATACACCATATAATGTCATCATCATCAGCCTATTAGCAGTCCACTGCTGGACATAGGCCTCCCCCAATGAGCGCCATAGCGTCTTCAGCTTGCTGCATCCAGCGTCTATATAATAGCATCATAAAATAGCATCATATCCTATTCATTGATAATTTGATAACCGTAGCTCAAGTCTGGTGAGTCTAGCGGCTTTAGGTATAGTCTAGCTAAGCAGTTTCTGTTACTTTGTTTGTACACGGGGTTTTGGATCCTTTTACCGCTTTTCGACGGTGATTGAACATGTGGTCACAATATTTGGTAATAATTTATCAGTTAATAAAAACGCAGTATCAACATTATATCAGCTTTATTATTCACTGGTTTATTGTATAGGTATAATAAATTATCAATAAATAAATCACAGTCACTTTATCAATAAATTCTGAAGAACATTCTAGAGACCCTTCACGCCGAGTCCGTATGGTGCTTCTGCAGCCGTAGTCAAATAATAGTTACCCGGGCACCTGTAAATTATACGAAAGTAATGAAGAAATTCATTTAAAATTACCTCATTATTTTGTTGATTAAGGAAATAGAATGGGTCTGCCAACGATCCATGGAGCGTAGCATCTTGGGAGTCAAGCTGTCAGACCGCGTGCGGAACAGCATACCTACTACGCTCCAAAACACGCATCGTTGACGTTGGTCACACAGCCGGAAGCCTGAAGTGGAACTGGGCCGGCCACGTCTGCCGTATGTCCAGCGACTTGTCGGCAAAGACCACCACAGATTGGAGCACACCGAACGCTAAGAGGCGACGTGGAAGGCCCAGGATGAGATGGCGCGACGAGCTCGAGGTACATGATCATGGCCTGTTGCAGCGTTGGATCGCGAGGAATGGAAGGAGAAAAGGGAGGCCTTTGCCCAGCAGTGGGACAGTAATGGCTTAAAATAAATAATAATAAGGAAATAGAGCTTCATTAGTGCCTACTGCAATCCACTTTACTTTTGTCTTATTAGGAAATATAAGCATATTTTTCTAATAACCTTATTATTACTTATATTATTAGTACTACGTTTAGTATGTGGCAAGCTGAAGACAGGGCGCTATGGGGCTCATTGGAGGAGGCCTATGTCCAGCAGTGGACTGCTATAGGCTGATGATGATGATAATGACGTTTAGTATTGATAATTTTTACCTTTTCTAACTTCTGATTTTTATATAAATAAGATATATAAAAAACAGAACGTAGACCAGGCTTGCGCTTAGCTTCAACCATCTGATGAGTATTTTACAATTTACAGTGCACGCCACGATGACGTTCATGGCCTGCCACACTGGATAGTAAATAAAAAGCCTCTGCATAAAATTCCATCCATAGGTTTCCTTTATCACTATGGTTAAAACGTGGCATGCGAAGGTAAAAGAGGAGTTTAGGGCTGCCTGTTAATTGGAGAGGGGCGGAGTGGAGCTGTGCCAATATTAACCTATGGAACTACATACATCAAATCTCCGCTCCTCATCAGAGGATAGGGATTTGCAAACTAGTATATATAGTAAAAGATTGATATTATCTTATGTATATTTAAGTTTATTATGTTTGTTATGTAATAAGGTATGTAGTATTTGTTTTCTTTTAAAGTGCCATTGTCTATATTGTTCCTTCATGTTCAGTCCATCCTAAACATGCTTTACTAAATGATTTACTTACTTACTTAATTTATTCTAAGTATTTATTTCTGTTTTGTGTGGTATAACCAAGCTTTTTTTCTCTATTTATCTACGTTCATACAAATCCGGAAAGCGGAGCGGTGAAGCGGAGCGGAGAAGCGGACCGAAATGGACCAAAAAGACACGTCTTTCGTTAATTATGAAAACTGCAGAAGTTTATTCCATTCACATACACTTTTTCGCTGTAAGATAGATAGATAACATTTTATTACACCACACAAAACAGAGATATAAAGGGCGGCCTTATCGCTGAGAGCGATCTCTTCCAGGCAACCTTGGGATGGACTGAACATGAACGAACAATAAGACGGTGGCACTTTAATAAATAATTGGTAACAAATACACTAAATGTAGGTATTTACAAACATTATAATAAACTTACATAGACATAAGATAAGGCTATCAATATTTCATATGGATAAATAATGCTGATGCAGCAGTTTTTTGAAGATAGGGAGTGATTTTGCACGTCTGATGTCTGATGATGCAGTAAGCTATTTATGAAAACTGCAGAAGTTAATTTCTGTCACTTACGCTTTTTCGCTGTAAGCTCCGAGGTCAAAAACGTTGGCATTCCGCTGCTTCTCCGTGTACCGGTTCCAAGATCTGAAGTTCAGGGCGTGGCTGGCCAGTACGGTGCCGGGGTGGGTGATAGCGTCCACAAATAGCTTCCAGGAGCGATTGTGGCTGCAAAAATCTATAAAGGGCAAGAGATTTTGAAATCATTTAAAACCCGCGACAATTTTACTTGAAAACTAAGTAAAATTCGTAGAAAAAACACACCTTAAAATTTGAATGGCTGATAAGTAGCCTATTTTTCTTAGTTATAGCTACTTAATACATAAGTCCTGTATTATGAAAGCTTACTCAGTAATTATTACTCAGTCAGCGTTAAAACGTACCGATCCTATCCATTCAAAGGTTGCCTGGAAGAGATCGCTTTTAGCGATAAGGCCGCCGATTGCGCCACTAGTTATAGTTATAGTTAAGATCCTTTAGTATTTTTATAATGTTTTATTATTGATGGTGCAATAAAGTTATATTGTATTGTATTGTATATTTGAGTAACGCTTTTGTGTGCCATAAGGGTTACTCAAGCATTGAACGATGACTGATCAAACTTTCATAATATGTCTCTTTTAGACTAACTGAAATCGGTTCATCCGTTTGGGAGATAAATAGGAATGGCAATACTGCCTTGAGTACACAAACAACCTCTCAATAAATACATTCCTTCTCCATTCCGTCGTGAGCAGATAAATAATACAACAAACGCAGTAATTAATTGAAATTGAAAAGATACGGAAACTTTTGACAACAGCTACCTTCATCAGATAAACTGACAGCCTTTTTCGGACAACCAGGTTGTAAAACTGGTCCGAATTTTCTGAAATTAGGCCAGATGTCCACGACGCCCTGCGGGGTTTTGGATCCAAACTTGTTCGGGTCCGAATGCACAACGACGACGAAGGCAGCTGAAGTTGGGTTTAGTCGTAGTATTGCTGGTTTCATTTCAAAGCCTATGGCAGGATCCAAGCCTGTAATCCTGCAAAAAAAAAATACATAGGTATTTTATCTATATCACATATTATATATCAATCGTTCGTCACTCACTGGAAAAATACCTCCTTACACAACAAATCACAAAAAGAAGAGCAGAATAACATTAAGGTAACCTACGTTTTTTAAGAAATTAAGAAGTCAGTATAAAATTCAACCATTTTAGAGTACCGTAGTATTATAAAGTGGAAGTTTTCGTACACATAATTTTTGGGTATAAAATAAATACTGGTTGCGGCATCCTCAGTGTAGAAAATTTATTGTTTTTCTGCATATGGGTATGATTTATTAATGTCCCCATCCAATATTGCCTCATATTTTATTTAAAATGTGGTTGTTTGTCGGAAAAGAAAAAGGAATAACGTGACGTCAACAAAATGGACCGTAAGCTTTGAAAGTAAGCAATAAATATTTTTAAACCTACGCTATCTGAATACATCATTTTAAATAATATAATGTATTTCTTTTATTTTCCTGATTTTCCTGACGTATACACACTGTCGTGATCACGGGATCATATAAAAAATAATGATAGGTAAATAAACGCGTTAAATAGTACATATAATTAATACATATATACATATACATATAATTAAGTGTGTAATTATAAATAATGCTGGACAATTCACACAGCATTATCTAGCCCTATGGTAAGCAGAGCTTGTGTTATGGGTACTACGAGTAGATAACTGATATACATAATACAATACATTACATAGATAGATATTTTTTATTATACATAGAAAACGACCGATTATACATAGAGAACACCCGGAACAAATATTTGCAGATCGTACACACAATTGTTCCGAGGCGGGAATCGAACCCGCAACCTCCTGCGTCGCAGGTGGATCTTCGCCCACCGCGCCACATCGGTCGTGTAATTGTTTGGAAGAAACTCAAAACCGCGATCGAATTCCATAATATTTAAACTGTTTTTGTTAGTTTAGCGGAATAAATACAAATCCATCGAGAATTTTAGGGGACCGTCTCGACATCATTGTATGTAGGTACGAGTACAGTAGCAAAATAATCATTGAAATCGGTCCACAGTATTGACTTTTATTATTTAATCATCATCATCATCAGCCTATAGCAGTCCACTGCTGGACATAGGCCATATATAGGCATATATAGACATATATAGGCCTCCCCCAATGAGCGCCATAGCGCCCTGCCTTCAGCTTGCCGCATCCAGCATCTACCTGCAGTCTTTTGCAGGTCGTCATCCCACCTGGTCGGAGGGCGTCCTACACTACGTTTACCGAGTCGTGGTCTCCACTCAAGAACACGTTTGCCCCTGCGGCATTATTTAATAGGGAAACAGTATAAGAGATTTTATATAGGTGTTACTAGTTGTATTTTGCCGTTTTATTCTTTGAATCAATATGGAAAACCGTCTGGGCTCATATTACTTAAAATATACTTACAAAGGCAGCTGTTTTCCTTTTTCCTCAAGCTTGTTTCCAGCTATTCCAAAAATGTGAGCTCCTAGTGAATGGCCGACTAAATGAGTTTTGTTCAGATTCAGACCAGCTGCTGACAACCGCAACAGGGTTTCAGAGAAGTCCGAGCCCAACTGAAATCAATACTTACGTATTTTTGGATGCCTCTGGTTCATTTTAATTGGTTTGGGAATAGATGGCGTAAATAAATTTGATACTATACCTACGTGGTTGGGTTGAGTTAGTTTCCCCAAGCGCTGCAGATCTCATGTCTTTACATTAAAAAGAGAAAATTATGCCTACGGTTAAACCTTTTACACCACTCCACGTGGACAAAGTCGCTGCAACAGCTAGTAATATAATCAAAAAGACACAAAAATTAATTATTTGCGTGCTTGAATCACAAAATGGTCACGTTTGTGTTCATTGATCTTGAGAAAGCCCTTTGGTGATGTCAACGTAATGATGTACACATTAAATAAATAAATAAAATGTGGACAATTCACACACCGTCATCTAGCCCCAAACGAAGTAGGTTCTACATGGATTTTTATTTATTTTACACCAGAAACACCCAGAACACTCTCAACAAATAAAATTTCTAAGAAAATATGAGATTTACAGCGATAATTTTTACATTACAAATTAGGTGACGCTAATATTATTACTATATTTTTGTTTGGTTAGAGATAACGGCGATGAAATTATAGGCATAATTAATAGATACATACAATAGATTTCTTTCCGGCCCTGGTGGGGGCACAGAGAGGGGCCTCGAGGCTTGGCCTCATTACCCCGGCGTCAACTCGAGGGGTGACGACCCCTCGGTCCTTGGGTTTTTTTCCCTTCTCTTTTTTTTGTTAGCTGCATTTGTTTATGTTTTTTTTTTCCTTTTTTTGTTTTTTTTTACATGGCAATACACAATGATAAAGATAGATGATGATGAGTGTTGCCTAGTAATAGGCGTTGGTTACCATAACCATTCATGTTCAATTATTGTCTTATTTGTATTTTTTGTACATAGTAACGTCAATCGCAACAAGAAATTACAGCAATCTATCGTGAATCAGGCCATGGTGGGCAAGTAGGAAGTTCTATTGTCAAAAACTTTTAAAACATACGATTACGCTACCTTTATTGCATTTGGTAAAGCCCAGTGAATATACGATTGGATGATGCTCGGCAGTGCTATAGCAGCTAGCTTCTCCCAGTTTAGGAGTACTACATTGTACGAGCCTAAGGACAGGTAGGCCGACACTACAGCTGTTATAGCAGGACCTTTCGGGTAACCTGGAAAAAGCTATATATGAACAAAAAAGCTAGAGGTACACTGTGTACCCCTCAATATTGTTAGCGAGAAACGAAGAAGAGTGGAAGAACCTTGGAAGAAACCTGCTATCAGGTAGGAGAACAGTTTGCTCCTAAATAAATTAAGGAGATGGCGGTATATTCCTAGGTACAATACAATATTATTACTCTTTATTGCACACCAAATAAAAAAACAGAAACACAAGACAAGATAAAACAAATACAGAATGTGTTGTACAATGGGCGGCCTTATCGCTATGAGCGATTTCTGCCACTAGGTACTATGTTTTTACTGAATTTTTTGTACTATTTTTTTTGTTTTTACATAAGCTTACCGGTGAATCCATGGGAAAACATAACAGTTTGGTATTCCGGGTTGTACCAATTCGTCGAGAATATCTCTTCAGCCTCATCTATAAATAGCTCCGTGAAGTTGTCCATTGAACTTAAAAATAAAAAATAGATTTTTTAAAAAGAAGATTGTATATTTTTATTCTGAAATGGAGGATAACAGGACGCTTAGAAAAAATCTAAAATAGAAATAAACTTACTCGTAATAAAATCGGAGTTTTGCCTGATTTTCATCGTGCCCAAAAACTGAAACAAAATATTAATAATAAAAGTAAAATCATCATTATAGAAATAAATTTCCTTCACAATAATTCCTACAATACCTATATACCTACATATATCTGCGACGCAAAAAACACGTTGAACCTCTTTAAATCTCAGAGTAGAATGATCTAGAACTCCAGAAGTTATGTCATACCTATTGCTACGAGACTGCTACGAAAGGTCTACGAGACTGCCACTTAGAAAAATAAAGATTTCAACGCGCTTCTAGTGATACGCCTAAATTAGAACAGGGCGGGTCTGATTCGAACCCAAAATCATTGGATGGAAAGTAGAGGCAGAGAGTCACTATGCCACTTTTAGCAGACACAACCTTTATGTGTTTTGATGGCCTCTGACGCGGTGTAGGCGAAAGTCCGCCTGCGACGCAGGAGGTTCGATTTCCGCCTAAGGACAATTTTGTCTACGATCTACAGATATTTTTTCCTGTTGTTCTGGTCGTTATGTATGTATAATACAAAATATCTATCCATGTTATCTATTGTATTAAATATATCAGTCATCTATTACCCATATCACAAAGTCTGCTTAGCTTGGGACTAGATGATGTTGTGTGGATAGTGCAGCATTATTTTATTTATTTATGTTGGTTGAACGAAGTAAGCTGCAATCTACATGATGCCTAGATTAGATGTAGGTATCCAGTTTTTACTTTCAAACCAGTTTTGATATCAACTTTCTGATTAAAAACAATCTCTCTTCCAAAAATTAGCATTTGTTTGATAAGTTGTCGGCAATATACAAATCGGCTGAAGCTGTTTTAGGGTAGATACTCGTATTTATTTTTATTGTTTTGAATTTGTACTAAAGCTTAACCAGGAAAATAACAGTTGCTCAACATTAAAATAAGTAGGGAATTTAAAAAAAGAGGTGGCAATAATTGATGCCACTCGCTAATGATATTAACAACAAAACCACTCAATGCATTTTTAAGAAACGAAGAACGAACATGCAGGTCTGATCAAGTGAAATTATGTGAACTAAGCCTAAGGTCGGCGACCTTACCTATGGGTATCTACACTGTATTCACAGGAGACCTTTCAAGCGACAAAGCTTTGTTCAGGCAATTACGTAGGTAGGAGGTCTCCTTACAAAGACTAAGGCACATACCAAGTGGTTCCTTTGCATATACATATGTAGGTAGTATGTATCCCTTTCCTATTTGGATCGATAGGGTTGCCTATTGGTATCGACTTTCGCTCGGAAACAAATTGGGCAAACCCATCACAAAAGAGCTAGATCCAAATAAAAATTTCATTCACGTACACACCCACAGTGGGATTGTAGCGAGTGAAAAGCGATGGATGAGCTGGCTATCGTAAACATTGCATAGTTTGCAACTGTTTCGATGGCACATTCTGTCCAAATAAATCTCTTACCTAATTAGCAATCAAACTGTTTTTTTCTTTTTTTGCTTAAGAAGATAGGTAGCTTCGTCTCGACTCAGAGATCTAAAGTAGATCTTAGAAGCCTTACTTAATTAGTTAGATGCTCCTAATTAACCTTGGCAAACAAAACTGTTAACTAATAAGAAAATGATATGGTAGAGCAAATACAGTACTTGAAACTAGATCTAGGATAATAATTAATATAGGTTAACTTGTATTGTTGTCAGTTCGTTCGTTAACTACGGTACCTAGATTATCAATGTATTTTTAAATTAAGTGAGAACTATAGTGCTAAGACAAACCTAACATAGGCTTTAAGGCACTATTATTATTATTTTTAATTTATTTTTATTGTAATAATGTTTTAATTTCTTATTTATATTAATGTAACTACTATGGATTTTATTATCTGACATAAATAAATACAAATACAAAATTAACTTAATGTAACCTATTTGTATGAATAAATAATCTATCTAAACGGAAATCGAGACAAGGAACACTTGTATATAAACGACTTTTCTATAAAATTTCGAATGATATCATCGCTGTGTACCTCTTCATAGATGCCTTCCTAAAATGCCAGAGTAAAGATCGTAGATATAATTTAAGCTAAATATATCGAAATCGAAAGAGAAAGTTTAAAACTTCTTATTGTTATTATTCTAAATAGTCACTTACCGGTTCCAACGATAAATAATAATACGAAGACACCACTGAACATTTTGGCGATTATCAACGAATTGTCCTTTTCATCGGCGGTATTATTTTATATAGGGGCTGGTATCAATCGTCCTTAAACAAAGGTAGTTTTAAATGGTACAAGTATATAGACGCTCCTTGACATGTTTCATTACGAAGGCCATTGTCAATTAATCAAATTTTAATGATGGCAAATGTAGTGATAATGATTTCGATGTTGAATTTAGTTGCATACAGTATGAGGCGTTTTGGCAGAAAGCACCTATTGGATTTACGGTCCTGCGTACGTGCTGCGTTTTAAAAAATGAGAAGGCGATGTTTGAGAAAGGTTAGGTTATCAGAATAGCCTAAGACTGGAAAAGATATTTAATTTGTTCAATTAAGGACCTAGTTATTGAAATGTTTTTTGTATTTATTCTGTGTCTTAATTGAATACATGTTAGCGATTTTTGCTAAATAATAAAACACTTCTTTAGCACAGCTTTCCCAAAGGTGCTCTTTGTATGTGATAGTTTTAATACTTACCTACCGCTACTACCCAGGTGGGTAGGTACATATTTGGGAAACCTTTCTGTAAGTTGCAGACAAACGTTTTTCTTTTTGTGGCGTTATTTTAATCAAAGTAAGATTTGTTATTATTAGTTATTAGTTATTTATTTCGTTGATATCAAACGTGAGAAACTAATTAAGAGTACCTAAGTGTAAGTTATGAGTATAAGAGTGTGTAGCAACGAGTGTTTGTATGAGGGTGCGTTTGTGTGTGTGAGTGTGTGAATTTTTTTTTTTTTAAATTCGTTGGTTTATTATTAAAAAAAAATTACGATCAAAAAATGAAGAAAGTGCACTGTATGCGTATAGATGATTTGGTTGAAATATCATGAACCCTATAACCTCTTTTCCAAGTCAAATTCTATACTATAATTATTATATAATAATTATTGATGAATTCATTAGGTACGGGTGTAAGCGGGTGAACTACGAACCTTTTTATTCTTGCTCCGCTCGCCATTCATATTTATATGTTTTTATATCGTGGATCGCTCCGCTCGCCATCACACTTACATCCTCCAAGCCAGTTTCTTAATAAGTTGTATAGCATTTTTTTTCAAAACGAAATACTTTGTCCCTCTTCTATGAACGCAAAATCCTATTCCTATTCTATTCGCACAAATGGCTGTTACGTGCCCTCTTAACGTGGTAGTATAATGCAACATTTTGGAGTTTTTTCAATGTTAGTATAAAAGTAAAAAGTCTGCACATAATAAACGAAAGAGTTTGATTTATATTTTATAAAGCAAGGGAGTTGACCTGATAATTTAATCTACAAGCTCATATGTATTGCGGTTTTAAGGTCAAACAAGTAGCTCCTTCCCATACAAACTTGAAAGAGTAACTACTAGACTGTTTGAGTCGACCATCCAAAACTAAAGATAATATCAATTTATCTCGTTATTAGTCAATGTTTGTGTACACGCAAAACCGTTAAAAAAGTATACATTTAAAAATCATTATATATATGTATATACTTTCATATTTAAACACTGATTTAAGCCCAATTTTGGACTATCATAAATAATATAAGGAGGAAGATAACTCCCAAAGAAAGCCAGCTCCGACAGTTTAGTTATACAAAAGATGAAATAAGTTGAATTAAAAAGATACACTCAATATTAAAACTTTTGAAACTATCATGGTTATTAATACTATAGTCATTTAAAACGGGATATTTACCATGATTTGATTTTTGAGTTATCTAATATTTCGGCACAGTTGCATGGCCATGACACTCAATATTGTCTTTCTAACTCGTGTGCTAAAGGTCTATCCAAATTTTGTACGCGTTTGTTTTAAGAACGAATCATTGTGAATTTCATCCTAGTGCGCACTTTCGCACATGCCTCATCGTCATCCTCAACAGCCTATATTGGTCTACTGCCAGCAGGCCCCGGATAAGCATACATTTAGGCCTCGCCTACCGATGAGTTCGCACCGTAGAGTTGCGTTGTATAAAATATTTATTAGGTAAAGTCACCATTAGAAACATCTAAAAGAAAATCTTGCCAAAAATATAGAACTTCTAAAAACGTTTAATTAAAATATACGATATCGATACATTTCATAGTAATAAAGCTAAATTTACTGGGTACACTATCGGCATCGTGACGAAGACTGAACTTTTCCTTGAAAAGTTTTATATTTTCTAGGCTGAACGCTAATATTTATCTGACGCTGCCTGTACCTGCTAGCAAAGTAAATACTCGTAAGGATGTTTTAATAAAACGCACCAATATTTTAACATACTATTTATAATATTTTCAATAATCATGTAGGTATGTTATTATTATTTTTGCTTACAATTCTTAATTTGGAATGGTACTTAGCTTAAAAATAATTTAATAATCCAAAGCTGTTTTCATCATGCGTGTTGGTTGTGGAAAAAGGAACATGGCAAAGAGTTAGATGAACAAGACTCTTTGGTTTGAAATATATTGCTTCTACTTCAGCTATATAACCTATTTAAAAATTAAAAGCGTTTTTGTGTAAAGAAAATGTTTTGCGAAAAGCAACCTTAATCGTCAACCTTAAAGTGTCAACAGATAACTCACCTATGACTACGTTAATTTCCTTCGTTAATAAAATTGTTATTTGTACAAAATAATTATGTTCCAACAACCGTAATAAACTATAGTAAAGGTATAATAATAAATATGCTTAACTATAAATCAGGTTCACTAATACTATCATTAATTAATATCAGACAACAACCTGTTGTAATTGAAACATACACAGGACTAAGATTTTTTAAGAAACAATCAAACAATAAATTGCTGCACCAATGAATAAGAGAGGAAATAAAACTAAAATAAACAATGTAGACAAGACTGTGGTAATATAAAGAATTAGATGTACTAGATACAAAACAAAGTAAAATTCAATAAAATGGAATATCTAAAAATATAACATGGCGAAGAAAAGGTAGGGTAGGTAAGAAAAGCAGGTAAGAAAAACGTATATTCAAGATCTAGGATAAGATTGGGAGATAAACACGCAAGGCTCTTATATTAAATATTATGGAAACGGGACTTTTATTCACTGGTGTAGCACACAGGTACATAAAACACTTTCCTTCAAAATGTAGCCTAATCACACGCTTAGATAAGAGGCCAGAATTCTTAGAAAAGCTTAATAACATATTTCAAATATTCAGTAACGAAAACATAATACATTTAATCTACCAGCTAATTATCAAATACTACAAGACTACAAGATATATCTTGTAAGGACGCGTTACGTTCTATAATAATATTAAAACAATAAGAACGCATTAGTTAGCGCACACATTCACATCCGGCAGCCATTATAGCACTGTTATCAGTGCGCTTACGAAACGTTAATATTGTTATTTTATTATAGAATCTAATGCTTTGCTACAATCTATGATAGTTATTGTTGCAAATCGTACGAGCGAACACGAATATAATATCACTTTAAGCTACGGTTCTGTTATAGAGCAAACCTTTCTACGTGAGAATCCAAGCTCATAAATAAACGTTCAACTCGAAGCTTCGATTCCATGCTCGAATACAATCATAAAATCATTGGTATATTTGATCAACATGACAAATCCAGTTGGGTCCCACAATCCAGCGAAGGTAAAGGTGCACACACACGAACGCACCTCACGCATTATTTTTAAGCGTTCACTGCACCGTAATCTTGCAATTTCACAAATGCGGATGTTGAGTTCCGGCAAGAATACACTGTTGAGTCTTATCACGACTAGTATAGACACAGACCGAGTTGGTAAGAGTACGTAGTTCAATACTGACGGTCATCGTAAATGTAGATGGCCTCTCCCGCGGATTCCTTGAGCGGCGGCGGCGGCGGGGGGAACTCCAGGTCTCCGGGCCTGAAGAGTTTGGAGGCGTTGGGGGCGGGGGAGGCGGGGGCAGGGGAGCTGCTGCCCGGGGAGCCCCCTCCGCGACGCTTCACCCCTGAAGGGGAGGCGGCTGTACGGAATGAGGATCGCCGCGCCAATCTGTACAACAAACACCATTAAAACTACAAGTTGAGACTCGTAAAGTTAACTTATTTAGCGAAAAATTGAAGTTATATCATTGCTCAAGTGCTGTCTACAAAAGCAACAGAGAGATTGGTCCAGAAGAAGCAATGAAGAGCATTTTAAACACTTGTCTTCGTTGGATCTGACAAGAAAATAGACTAAGATCGGGGTGTATATTTGCGTAATGTGAAAACCATCCGTATGTAGACCAGTTGACCCCATCAGATATCGCTGGATTGAGGAAGTGGAAGCCAATATACTACAACTCTATGCTAACTGCTGACAATATGGCGGGATGTGTCAAGCGAAACTCGGCGAAAGGGAGTTTTAATCTGGATGCAAAATTCACCTCAATCTTCAGCACCCTGTGTGTCCGCCATTTCTCGACCTTTGCATTGGCACCTAAGTTATCAATCGACTTGGTATTTCCGCTCAAAATAAGAAAACACAACCCCAGTTCTTTACCTGGTAGCAACTTCCTCTGGAGTCTCCTCAATCTCTAATACCCAGCTGACCGAGTCAGGCTTCTCAACCACCCCCTTGACAGCGGGCAGCGGGGGGTCGTCAGGAGCGGGGGAGGCCGCGGGGGAGGGCGGGGAGTCCGGCGCGGGGGAGGTGGACCGCACGGAGTCGCCTGAAGAGGTTCGGGTGCGCATCGGTGCGTGCTCGATCGGCGTGCGCTCGATGTAACCGCCGCCGGCTAGCAGAGACACCACCTGGAAAAGAGTTTTCGGATGTAGCTAAGAAGACTTGAGTCAAAAGTTCAAAGGACCTGTTAGTTCAATTTCGAAAATGAGTGACATAGCCGCATATTCTAATTGAAAAGGCAGGAATAGCCAGAATTTTGAGTGAAATGCGGATTTTCTGCATCATATTGCATCTCGAGGATTGAGACGCAGATAAATCTTATTTCAGAGACTCGGAAAACCTGTATTTTTTATTAGATACCTACCTACATATCTCTAGATGAAACAAAATAAACCCAATATGAATTTCATAATTTTCTGGAATCAGTCTTTTTAACTTAAGCCCCGATTAAACTCATAAAACTACGAGGTGTGATTATAGCCGTTATTATAATCTCACATAGCTTACCCGTCCATATCGTTTACTGCACTGCCTTATCTGCCGCGCGCGTGGCGCGTGAAAAGTGGAAAAAATTAAGTGCTTTTCTTTGTATTGTACCAACCTGTGACTTCTGCCGCAGCTTGTATCTCAGCTCCTCATTGAGCGCTGCGACTCGCGAGGCGTGGTCGCGGTCCCTGGTCGCCACTTCCCTCAGCCTGCGGTTATCATCCCGCAGTCTGTCAACATCGCGTTGCCTCGCCGCTGCTCTCTCGCGGAGCTCTTCTGCCGCGTGGCGCGCGGTAAGTGCGTCTCGCTCTGCGGCAGTGCGCCGCTCGCGTTCCAAGTTCAACTCGGAGCGCGTGTCCCGAAGTGTTGCCATCTCTGCTTGTTTTAGCTCGATCACGGCTCGGAGCGATCTCACCTGGAGAACATTGGCAAGGAAAATGGTTACAGCAAAAGAAACATTCTTGGGATAGGGATTTTTTTTATAATTACCTACAAAAAAGTAGTATAACCCTTCCAAATAGGTACCTACTATCATCATCGTAAATATCACAATAAATAAGTTACAACCACAAGTTCTTACCTCAGCCGCAAGCTCGTTAGCGTCAGTGCTAATTTCTTCGTTCGTAAATCGCAATTCGCACTCTTCTGCCTCGAAGCAAACCGGTTCGCAGGCCGCGTCGCGCATATCATGCGAACTGTTGCATGATTTGAACGTGTCGTTCAACTCGCTGTGCGACTTGTCGATCTCGGATCGTGCTGCTTCTAGCTGCGCGCGCAGGGTGCGCTCTATCTCGCTGTGCGCGTGGAGGCGGGCGCGCGATTCGGCGACTTCATGTTTCAGGGATTCTATTGTGTCCTGAAAATGTAAAGATACATAAGTGTTATTATTATTTATTTAAATATGTAACTCTCTCTCGTTTCGACCAACAGCAATTAACTGTCTATCGACCAGCACCAATAGATCTATATCCAGTATCGATCTATGGAATAATTAGTTTCAGTTACATTTTTATCATAACGTTACATTTCATAACAAAACAAGGCCAGTCAAGAATTACAGATAAGGTCTTTGATATAGAGGTTAAATATGTTTAAATTACTTATGCTTAATGCTACAGTTGCGTCACTTCTGGTTACCGCCCAAGTGGACTGGAAAATTACGTGAACTATTTACCATCAGTCAGTCCTCTAGGACTACTTAAAGCCTATGTAAAATTTCCACACAATTTAAATTGTTTGTGAAATAAATAAATGAAAATGAAACTTGGATGAAGTTAGCGCTAGACCTTTTTAAACATCTTTGAGGAAGACTTTCTGCTGAACTCGTTACCTTCTTTCGGATTTAAATGCTTACCTGTCTACGTTTATGGCTAATAAAAAAGTAGTAAATGGCAACCCAAGGTTACTAAAAGCCCGCATAACAGTAACGCAACGAATTCAGCAATTAGATAATCACAACGGAAGATTTGAAAGTCCTCTCATCTCAAGGTTAATTCCATTAATCAACTTTAATTTCGGGACTAATAAGCAGACAGTACTTAACCAATTGACTGGTTAATTCTTTATCTATGTCTCAGGCTACCTAAATTTTTAGTAATGTTGCGTAAGCAGACCAAAAATGAAATCCATTGATTGATCTACGTCACAGACCTAAAGAGGCGCATGGTGGCAGCATGTGTGAACGCATTGTCATAAGAATAATAAACAAGCCCTCATAACACCATTCAAGATAATGTAGTCCACTTGTTTGATGATGGAGTAAGTTATTTGATCTTTACCTCTTTATTTTTAGGGTCGCATTTACTAAGGGTCGCATTTTTGAACGGCAATAGAACGAGACCTTTCTAGTTTACATCTGAACTCTTTTGTTTATTACTATGGTTTATTATGTTTAGGAGCAGATTGTGATAATTTTGAATTTAGATCGAGCTAAATGTCACCGTCTTTTGTTTAGAGCCTGCTCAGACGGGCGTGATAATTTTGGGTTTTGAATGACAAAGGATTAAGAGGGGGCTGTATGCCGATGACGTTGATCGTCTCGCCCCGCACTGAATTGTAGACCCAGAGAGAAACTCACGCGATGAACGAGTACCGAATACGTAAAAAATTAAGAAATTAATTTGCAAAAATAAGCCGGAGGTGTCCTTGGTATTTTTTATTTAATATGGTGATGACAATAAAAACATCAAAACACATTGATCCAAGGCCGGTGGTCGTACATGGTCACCTTCTCGAAATCGTTTCCGAATACACATACCTCGGGCAGATTCTGCAGTTAGGTAAAAACAATTTCGAGAAGGAGGCCAAAAGGAGGATCCAGCTGGGCTGGGCAGCGTTTGGGAAACTACGTCGAGTCTTCTCTTCATCCATACCGCAATGCTTGAAAACGAAAGTTTTCAACCAGTGCGTTCTACCCGTTATGATCTACGGAGCTGAGACGTGGACACTCACGATAGGGCTGGTCCACCAGTTCAAAGTCGTTCAAATACATCCGACAGAGAACTAAAGTTATCGACATAGCTCTGAGAATTAGCAAGCTGAAGTGGCAGTGGGCCGGCCATATCTCGCGAAGAACCGACGGCCGCTGGGGCAAACGTGTTCTTGAGTGGAGACCACGACTCGGTAAACGTAGTGTAGGACGCCCTCCGACCAGGTGGGATGACGACCTGCGAAAGACTGCAGGTAGATGCTGGATGCGTCAAGCCGAAGACAGGGCGCTATGGCGCTCATTGGGGGAGGCCTATATCCAGCAGTGGACTAATATAGGCTGATGATGAATAAAAACATCATGTGATTGATAGTTTAGGAGAAAAAGGTTACAACTAAGAAAATAGATGCACAATTATTTCAAATTTTAAAAGGGTTATTATTTTTGGTTTTATTTTTATTTTTGAAAAAATCATTCATGACTTGAATGGCATAGCATAGATTATTATGTATATTTTCGAAACTCTTTCCATAACGATAACGGAGAAAAACGGTTTCAATATAACCCAAAGATCAATTCACATACATATATCCATGCCTTCTATTATATCGATATTATATCGCTATTTACGCACGGTGGGGATTTGGCAATATAAAAAGGTAGTTTTTATAGAGTTCGATTCGTTCTGGAATGTGATTCTCCTAGTTTACTTTTATTAGTCCTATATCGGTTATTTAGTGGGTCTTACCTTCAGTTCCTTGATATAGTTGGCCTCTTTCATGTGAACGGCTTGCAAGCGCGCGTTCACTTCCTCTTTCGAGGATATCTCCATCTCTAGCTCCGAGATCTTGCTCAGGCATTCTGCGACTGGAAATGGAAAATTTAATTAGGGATAGCGGTCCAAATGACACAAAAAAGCAGTTTTTTACCACTGATGCCAGTGACAGAATTGTTTCACAAAGGACGTTTATTTTATAGAGAGATAAAATGGCGAGCTTCTCTTAATAATAATAACGAGTTCAATGTTTCTGCTTGCTCTACATATATGGTCGATTTGACCAAATATTTAATGAGTGATTTTGGTTAGCTCATTGTTAAATATCTTATTAACTGCGCAATTTTTTCATTGATAAAATCCAACTAAATGCTGCATTTTTTTGGATCTCATCAAATAATAATTGAATAAGATTATATGTAGTTTTATTTGGATGTTTACTATAATGCCTGAAATTACAGTACAAATTGATTGGTTCCGCTGTCTTTTTTTTTCTGCTGCCGGTTGCGAACAGGGCGCGCGGCGCCGCCGATACCACGCCATAGCTCCGCTCCTTGACGCCATGACTCGCCGTTCGATGCATCAACTAGAATCTACTGTCTAAACTAAACTCACTGGTAATGAGGCGCGGGCTGCTACACTGTCCTGGTGCGTTCCGCCGCTGCCAGGCCGCGGTAGTGCTCCGTTTCTTGTCAGCACGAGTCGCTGTTCAATGCGTCTACTAGGTTCCAATACTCACTGGTGTCGAGGTCTTTCTGCGCGCGCTGCTGGCGGTCGCGGTCGGCGCGCGCGGCGCCAGTGCGCTCCGCCGCCGCCACTCCGCGCCACCGCTCCGCCTCTTGTCGCCATGAGTCGCCGTTCAATGCGTCCAACTGGAATTTAAGAAAAAATATTTGATTAACTAATGTAGGTAATGTAATAGCATTTTGGCTGCCCCACTATATGCGGAGGCCAAGATGCTATTTAGGCTGTACGCGTTTGTTATTTAATTAAGAAAAAATAGTTAATTGTTCGATACCTATCTTAGAGTACCTCAGTATTTGGTAGGATAATTTAATTAAGTACCTAGTTTTTGTTCCAGGTGCTATATAACTTTAGTTCATTTAATGTTAGGTAGTAAGATATCCTGGTAAGTTTTGTTTTTGTCTATTGTTTAGATTTGTAATTATTGTCTATGGGAGTGTTGACTAAATTCCTTTATAATAAATAAAGAAAAAAATATTAACCGCCTGTATCGTAACAAACAACGTGCAAGGAAAGGGGCTCCCTATTCCCCTTTCCAACATACCAAACGTCCTGTAAGAAAAATAGCGTTAAGTACCTAGGTACCCGCAACTTTTGGCGGAATATCATAATGCTAGTCATCAGTCATGCGGCTTTTTTATTTTTAAAGAATGGTAGAAAATATAAGGACGCGGTTCTATTATTATTGTATTGTATTGTGTAGTAACTTATCGTCGGAGGGCTATCGTCTCTAGCATGTTCCATTATAACGACTGTTTGCCGTGTTTGTGCCGTCGCGATTTTTTTATCGTGGAATGACTAGTGTCATTTTGTTCCCATTGGATCATGATGATATTTTACGGTCCACGACCACGACAGTGGTCATGTCGTTTGCAAATCACATAAATGGCGTAATTTTTGAACTGACGTTTTTTATCGTTATATGACTGTCGTGCTAGCTGATCCCATTAGGTATATCTGTCGTCACAACAAATAGGGCCATAGAGGTCAGGTCCAGGTTCAGGAGGAGGAGGATGTGGGAACACCCACATTCAAATATACAAGTCATTATGCTATAAATTGCACGACTTTCGTGACTTTCAACAACACAGTGGGAACGCGCCCTAATCCGTAAATTAACCGGAAATCAAGCTCACCTGCCAAGAACTGTCTTCCACCACTTACAAGGTAAATCTATGCTTGCGTTACCGTTAGATGTGTGCAGAACCTAGTTAGTGCATCATTACACAACAGTCTTGTAACAGCTAAATGAGTATTGATAACATTTACTCGTAGGTAATATTCATTTGACTATAAATTGTGTAAGCACTTGGGTAACTTTCTCTGTTTAAACCACTGTTAAATGTGTAAGTTATTGCCGATTGGTCAGTGGCAATAAACAAAACAATGTTTTACACAGAGCTAAGAAATTTAAATTTTAACCACTCGT
The DNA here is from genome assembly GCA_943735965.1 of Eupithecia abbreviata. Lineage (NCBI taxonomy): Eukaryota > Metazoa > Arthropoda > Insecta > Lepidoptera > Geometridae > Eupithecia > Eupithecia abbreviata. The sequence continues at coordinate 5,729,947 of OX030982.1, read as the reverse complement.
TAACCTATTCAAGTTTCGCAGTCACTTTAGACGCAGCCTGGTGGGTGAAACTTACAAACAAAACAATCTGGTTGCAGAAACTGTTCTTTGTTTGAAACAACATTGTAAGGGCAAATAAAACGTGTCATTCTGCATCAGCAGAAAACATATTTGAATTAGAAAGTTACAAAACTTTCGTTGCGAGTTGCGTTAACGACTGGTCTAAATTAACCTAAAACCTTCAGGATATTTATGGAACCTCTCTTCTAAGAAGTCTGTAGGTAAGAACTTCCTTCCAGTAACGTATGATACAGATGAAAAATGGTTAGTAACTCACCCTGAACACAAGGTACTGGACTAAAACGCCCAGCGCCTCGACTCCTTTAGCTGCATGCGCGAGTGCAACGGTTTGCTCCGTCGGCACAGGCGGAGCGGGTACCGGGGCAGGCAGCGGAGCGGCGAGCGGGGCTGTTGGCGTTCGGGTCGCCTGAGGAGTTTGCACCCGCTTGCCTCGTGGCCCAACCGCAGCTGTCACACGGACCGGCTCTGTAGCAAAAGAAAATCAACATAAAACAACAAATAACAAGATTTTATTACTGTTCTATAAAACCGTCACGCTCCTCCTTTTTACAAAAGTATATTGCTAGTTTCTGAATCTTAGGTGAGTAGGTAATCACTACATAGTAGGTATAAAACAAAGCCGCTTCCCGCTGTCTGTCTGTCCCTATGTATGCTTAGATCTCTACGCAACGGATTTTCAAGAGGAAGATTTATTAACTATGTATTTAAAACATACATTTGCACGAGGGCGAAGCCGCGGGTTGCAGCTAGTATATAAATAAACAACTACTTAATTAAGACGTATGTATGTCACTACACGTATATGTTTAACAATTAAACATGAAACTTAATGCATGCAATTACAATAATATTTGAAATCATGTTAAGAAAATCTAACTAATGACATTTTTAATTTAATAATGATTTGACATATGTAAATAAGGAATATAAAAATATAATCTAAGTATTTATTTATTTATTTTTATTTTAAGCCATTACTGTCCCACTGCTGGGCAAATAATAATAATAATAATAAGTGGGTGTATCATATTGTGCACCCGAGGATGATACCCGCTATGTGTAGCCATCGCCTTTAGATTAACTTCTCAAAGGGCCTCTGTGCTGTTGGCTTCGGCCCCACGCAAGCCTTCCAAAGGACCGGGTCACTTTATGGCCCGAGATCATGGTAAATGAGAGACATAATAATAATAAATAAATAAGGAATATAAAAATATAATCTAAGTATAGAAGCAATTATTATTTTCTAAATATTAATCATTTTGCACTTTTACTGATTACTTTACTATTAAGGTTATGGAATAAACGGCTTTTTTATTTTATTTTATTTTATGTCACTACACGACGTCTATTTGAGTTCACGTACTTAGGTAATGTAGCTACCGATTCATTTCACTTCCGACACAGATTGTAAACTTAAATACCCTTGTTTATGACATTACGAAAGGTTTTTGAACAGTTTCATGTTCCTGTAACATATCTTATACCACTTTACGTCCTAATTTATGTCAAACGTTATGCAATTAAGTACCATTCTACTTCATTCAACCTACATTGATATATCATAAGTTTATACTACATTTACATCTAGATACCATACTGTCATCATCATCAGCCTACATTAGTACACAGCTGGCAGCACTTGCCGCATCCAACATCTGCCTGCAGTCATGCAGTCCTTCGCAAGTCATCATCCCACATGGCCGGAGGGCGTCCTACACTACATTTGCCAAATCGCGGTCTGTACTCAAGAACACGTTTACCCCAGCGGTTGTCGATTCTTCGCGAGATATGGCCGGTCCATTGCCACTTCAGCTTGCTAATTCTTAAAGCAATGTCGATAACTTTGTTTCTCTGACCGATATATTTGTTACGAATCCTATCCTTCAGAGAAACTCCGAGCATAGCCCATACTTTATTTCTGAATTCACATCTTAAATCTATTTCATACCTAGAGTACCTATTTCATAGGTAGTTAATTAAAATCAGTAGTAAGTAACTCGCAAGGTTTAATGTTTCATCGTCAAATAAATAATTTAATTGCCTGGAAGAGATCGCTTCTAAGCGATAAGGCCGCCCATTGTACTTGTCACATGTAATATCTTTCATAATGTTCTGTATCTGGTGTACAATAAAGTATTTTTGTATTGTATTGTATTGTATTGTATAAATATTCAGTAACTTCTCAATCTTGAAATAAAACCTGAAAGAACCTATTACTTTAGATCTAGGTAGAGATATTTTAAAGCCTTTACATACATACTTACACCATCCATCACATCCCATTGTTTTTCACGTGAGAACTTCATCGTGGAAAACATTGCAAATTGTGTTCGTAACTCTAGTCTACAATTAGGTGAACTAGCTGTACAATTTCAAAGATTGAAACTTTCAAGAGTTTTCTTGTTAATTATAATTAACGAGGCCTTGCCAACTTTCTAAGCGGTATAAAGAAAACATCAGCATTTGCTTTGATATAGGATACGTTGCTGAGTTACAAAAGAGCAAATTTTATAATCCTTGGGCTGACTCATAGTAAAAAGTATGAAAATCTATTAGGGCGTTCAAGTTGTTGTATTGTATTGTTCTTTAAAAGAGTACAGACAAACATATAACCTAGGTATGTACTCCTTTTTTCGGAATAACGCTTATAAATAGAGAATAGCCCGTAACGTGTTAAAGATATCTGTAGTCAATAGTGTTTTAGTACTGTCGAAAAAATAGAGGATTATTTTTATGAATTTGTGGGTTCCCACGCCTTTGCTAGTGTTCCGCGCCATTAGAGCTGCACCAACATTTGTCCCATTTCCGCCATGTGATCGTAATAAAGCTCGAAAGTTATCAATTTATCATTTGGTGAGTGAGTTCAATACGTGGTTACGTATTGCAATATGCACCCACTGCCTTTATAAAAGCATTCAGTTTCGTTTGAAATTGACACAATATCGATAAAATACATAGACTGTTATGTATGCCTTACGACGGGCGTATTTTGGGTTTTATCGGAGGGTTATGACGTAAAATGTTATCTACAATCTCATAGTGAATTTAGAGTCTGTTTGAATGTCCCTAGATTTTCTATCAATTTAATTCTGGCTAAAAAAAATCAAGAGGATAATCTAGAAAATCTAGGGATAGGTATTATTAATATTGGATATTATTAAAATTGAGATAGCGAAAAAGGCTGAAACTGACAAGAAACGACGCAAAAAGAAAATCAAAGATGAGTTAGGTTATTAGAGTACAAAAGAGTACAAAGTGCAGATGCGTTGAAGTGGAGTGGAGTCATAAAGCACAATTATTGCGGATGATGGCTCAATAGTTATGAGGAGGGCCGGGTCAGCCAGCGCGTGGGCAGCAATTGAGCTCGAGTGAAACGTCAAATTGTAGAGGGCTGTCATAAAGAAGGGAATCAAATAGGTGATATAATCATCATTCTCTTGCCCTTTTTACAGCACAATATGTTATTTTTCTACCATTCACTTCAACAGTCGTCATTTCAGCACACACTCCTTTATTACTCATGATGTCATCTTTTAAATGGATTCTAAATAGATGCAATAATGATAATGATTAATTTAGCGTCAGTTCAAGTTTACCTTTGATAGTTAAGATTAAAGAACAAATACTTATTTAGACCTCCTTACTGGTACAAGATCGATATTTCCTTCTTAGGGTGGTTTCGACTAAACACGAATAACTAACCCTAGTATCATTTTACTTTTTGGACTTACTCACAGATAATATAATTTGCGTTTTTCATCGCAAGCGTCGAGTAGCCACTTTAGGATTAAGAATTGAATGGCGAACTATTATGTTAGCCACCTAAAATCGAATATCATTTTTTCAGCAGCTTGAAACAAGACTTTGTTCTGATTTTTCTACTTAATTTCGCAGGGTTAAAATAAAAGAGTCAATGTCGAATATATACAGCTGTCGTATTGTTTAAGCGGCCGCTATTGAAATACTCTCTGATAACTTTTTTACTCCATGGATTATGGCGGTATAAAGAATTACTCTCGGATAGACAGTTTTATTAGAATAGATTTGATCAAATCCAAAATTCAGACTGTAGGTAGAGTAATATGCGATTTTAATCTCAGGATAATGTACTTTGGTCGAACCAACCCTTATGTGCCCTTATTGTGATTGATACCTACTGAGTTGGCTGTGACACCCTAGCAATAGTATAATCAATGCTTTGTTAAATACACTAGATTCGTACAGAATGGAGGTAGGCACTCTTTTAAATTATGTATATTTTAATAATATAAAAAAGGAAAGGATTTACAATTAGCATTGTGATTGTGAGAGTTTCCCAGCCCTGAATAGAAGCCAGAGCCCACACATAGGTTTGTAATAGGTCCTAGATCTGATAAGAGTGATGACTGTATGATTTGCATGAGCGTTACTCCAATTGCATAATTGTCTTATTCTATCATCACTTCCACTGTACATTTCTTCTTCTTATCTGGCAATGGTCATAATGTGAATGAAGTCAAAGAAAGAAAGATTTTTAAAGATGATTTCTATATAATTAAACCACTGTTTCCATCCATTAAAATCCGCTTGTGATTTTTTCTGGAATTTTCATAAATTAATGGAGCAGTTAGGTTTAGTTCTAACCTACTTTCCTGTTGAATGCAATAAGCTATTCATCAGCATTCTGGGTTGCCCTAAATAAACTTGTATGGTTTCAAACACATTGAAGACCACATTAACTTTGATGTGGTCGTTAAAGCCGGCAGCGGCGTGTGGCAAAGACTCAATAGCTTTGTCTCCGCCGTAGATTGAGTGTTTGTTTAGGGATGCCCCTCGTAAGGACAACACTTCCTCTGACCAAACATGTGGGCCATCTTTGAATTGGTTTTCCGAAAAACGACGCGCGGCCGTAACAGACCGGCTTGTGACGGTAGGTGGGCTTGGTGGTATTCACAATCGACCAATTTACAGAAATAGGAATGCCTGAATTGGGTGGCATCATCATCAACCTATAATAGTCAACGGATGGAAATAGGCCTATGTCCATCATAGCACTATTATAGGTTTTCGGCCAGGTAAGGAGTAAATGAGCGCCATTACGGCCTGTCTTCAGCTCATCGCATACAACATCTACCTGCAGTCTTTCGCAGGTCGTCATCCCACCTGGCCGAAAGGCGTCCCACACTACGTTTGCCGAGTCGCCTCAAGAGCACGTTTACCCCAACTGTGGCTGTTCCTACTCTACAACTAAGGAATTAGTCCCTGTACCCTAATTGAGCAATGTTGGTAGCTCTTGATAATATTTCTCTTTTTATATTTTCACAGTTCCATTGTTTCTATTCAACTAAGCACACCCCTGCATCAATATTCTATCTACACACAGTAGGCTAACGGGTATCCGTGCCACTCGTGTGGTGAATGTCCATGGTGTCTGCTCAATGAGGTTCCGTTTCATTGCCTGCATAATCCGCTTTAAACACACGCTTGTGCTGCCTATAAATTACAAAATAGCAAATTAAACGTAAGAAGGAACCTACAAATAGTCTTATACTTCGATTTAAATTTAGACATTTGTTAATACTTAACAATAACAGAAAACAGCAAGGTTAACACTAAAAACGAAAAAACAAACTTCAACAACGCATAATCTCGAATGTGCGCCGAAAAATTGTTATATTTGAATTCTAAAAGGAACGATAGATCAATAAAATGACGAATTTTGTGCTTTAAAAAAATTTTCGAGCGTATGTGCGTTGCTTTGATGATACCAATGTCGTTAAATATTCTCCACCAATACTTACCTATTAAGTACTTTGGTTTTGTTACCTTTGTATATACAAATGATCCAGGTTTCTTAATCGGAGTAGTTATCGGGTTATCTGGTTAATTTTTAATTATTTAAGCACAACTGTTCAGTACAAAACTTAAACTTTGGTATAAAAAGTAAAGGTAGGTACGTATTTAAACGCGGAAAAGATACCTGGTAATAAACAAAACGCTTGAAACCGGCTGTTATAAGAAATACGTGCACATGACAACATAAACACCCGCTAAAAGGAGTTATCTGTGCTAGTAAATACTTTATGGTGGACACAACCTGCATTGAAATGCTATGCTTATTATCATACAATATCCTCGTATGGAAATATTCGTAGAATGCAAAAGCGTGAATAGCTCGTAGATTCCAGTCCTACTGCAAAAGGCAGCGCAGCGCATTCAACTTACAATGTCATAGCTTATTCAGCAGCAACTTAATAGTGACTGTAACAACTTTGTTACATGTTCTGTTCTGATCATTGTTTTGTTCAAATAATCTTTTATGGCAGTTGACTTGTAAATAAAACTGTTTAAGACGTCTTTTCGTTAAATGAAATGGAAAGGTATAAGCCAGCACTATTACAACGTATAGAGTCATGCTATGTCAACTCGTTTCATAAAAAAGCTAATTGTCCACAAGTCTTTCCGGCTAGCAACCGCAATAGTTCATTTACTCTGTTATTTCTACTCACTGTCTATTTATATATAATCCGCTCGTCTAGCGTGTAGATGTAGATTCACTATTCTAATTTTAGTTGTGTTTGTATGTATGTCAGGGGGCCGCGGGACGCCGCCGCCCGCCCTAGAAGGGTCATCTGCCCAAGCAATACCCCGATGACACTGTTACGCGTCATCTATATAAATGTCCTGGGGACCTAAAAGACGATATTGTTTATGATAAAAAGTTGGCTTTTAAGAAGTGTTCAATTTGACAGAGCTCCGTGCAGAATGAAATGTTAGAAAACATATCTAAAATGGACGGTTGGTTCTAAAATGTGTTGGACGCTATATGCGTCGACTATCTTTCAAGGAAATTTGTGAGGGCTGGTGCGGCGGCAGATTTGTCCTAGTATCTCAAGCGTCTCTCTGAGCGCCTAGTCTAGTGGAAGCGAGCGACGCACTGACCCGAGAGCTGGTGAGTATCTGGCGCAACGCATCAGCATTACCATACAGGGGGCAATGCAGCCAGTAGCGTCTTGGGGACGCTTTCGGCTGGTACATTGATATGGATCAATTTTGCTTCCTGTAGATTGTTTGCAATAGTCTGCAGTTCATTCATTCAATTGTATGAATGTTTTATTTTTTTATTGAAATTTTCTTTCTTATTCGGACAAAAGGGTAAATTTAACCTTGGGAATCATTTCTATTATAATAGATTATAGATTTTAAATATAAACAGATTTAGTAATTCTCTTTATAAAAGTTCTCTTTACGAAAGTAACGCGCAATCTTCGAGTAGGTACTCTACCTAAACAAACGCAAACCTACGAATGAAGATTATTTCATCTCCAGTTAGGCAGATTTGGTTCATGGTTACGAATACGGATTCACAGTGGAATCATTCAATTGATAGAACAACAGATGAGGTAAGCGAAGCGACGACGACTCGTCTACAATACAAAGAACCTTGCGAAGGAATTTTCCATGGTTTAATTAAAATGTATACCTACCAACGTAGGTTTACTACTAAAGCCTAGCTTCCTTATCTTGATTTAGAAATAACACGCGATGCATTTTAATTCTGTTTTGCTTTATACGGTCACACATTATAATAAACGATACCTTTTAGTCTTAATACTAGATAATTACGCTGAAGGACCCTGTATTCAAAAAATTGCAAACTTAACAGGTGAACATCTACTAATATGGTTTCTTCAAGTCATATTGACTTCTTCTCGTCAGACTCTAGAACAGGAATTGATATCATGACCATCACATAACAGCCAATTTAAAACAGTCAAGCGTACTGCGTAAGTTACGCAAGCCTTGTGTACATTAGTGTGTCAACATTCAGCGTTACCTAGTCCAAACAAACACTCTTGGCACGCAACATATGATATACCATCATCATATTCCTACATCTGTCTACTCCAACTCTTCCCGCGGATGCTCTAAGAGGCGAATAAGGGATAACCACTGGAAGGTGAGGGATAACCACCAAACTACGATTGCCAATCTGCATGCTCAGCGTGGGGATTATGGCATCACCTACGAATGATAAGAGGAGGGGGGGTATCTGTCTTAGTACTCGAACATAAGCCTCCACTTTCGGGAGGCATTTCATTTCATTCATCATCATCATCATCATCATCATCAGCCTATATTAGTCCACTGCTGGACATAGGCCTCCCCCAATGAGCGCCATAGCGCCCTGTCTTCAGCTTGACACATCCAGCATCTACCTGCAGTCTTTCGCAGGTCGTCATCCCACCTGGTCGGAGGGCGTCCTACACTACGTTTACCGAGTCGTGGTTTCCACTCAAGAACACGTTTGCCCCAGCGGCTTTCATTTCATTGGTTTTTCTCAAACAATTTCCATTGTGTCGGAATTTTATACAGTGCACAATGTGCACTTGTTATTAAATCAGTAAATTGTAAAACTATATCGAAACTCGATATAAAAATAAATACAGAAAAATGGCAGATTGGCGACCAAGGGGACCTAAGGGCTAGGGCATACATAACGCTGGAAGATGCAGTGATGACAATAACCACTTGTATATTTCAGATTTTAATCACTTTATTTCTTTAGGCTTATGAAATAAGCACCAAGCGGCACAAATCAAATATGCTGGAATGTAGGTGCAGAAGATAGAATATGTACTATAGCTATTCTGTACGATACGTATACGGTACTTATAGCGTTCAGTGTTAGTAGAATCACATTCTATGACATCTTTGCTCTGAACAATACAAGTGATGTTACTAAACAAAAGAAGTTACGTGATTAAACAGACGTAAACAAACAAAACACATCACACATCTCGCGATAAATGTGTTAACGTGTTCTGATGAGTCTTCAGAACGTCACAAACAAAGCGACAAGTATAAAGGAAATAAATATAGAGCACAGGAGCTAAATTATACAAATCGGAGGTATGACTGGATATACTATAGAGAGATACTTAATTTTTCTTTCTCTGTTCAAGAATCCTACTATATAAAAAAGCGAAAGTTTATATGTATGGATGTTTTTTACTATTTCACGACAAAAGTACTTAACGGCTCGGGCCGAAATTTTGCATACAGGTTCCAGGCCCGGAATAAGACCTAGGCTACTTTTATCCCATAAATCAGTTGTGCTCTATCCCATGGGTGGGATAGAAGTAACCTCAAATCGTTTCCATAGAAATAACGGATGCGAAGCCGCGGGCAGAAAGTAGTGTATAAACGGTATTTATTTTATATACATTTATTGTAAAGCTATAAAGATTTTGAAATGTACATTTGCCACAAAGAAAGTTTGGACACTACGTGTATTAGGTAATACCACTTCCATTGAGGGATTTTTTTACAATAATTTGATTCGTTTACTGTGCTACATATTTAATCAACAATTACACTGATTTTACATAAAACTGTACCTCGGTAGCGCCCCTCGTAAACAATTAACTACCTGCCCATAAACTACGTCTAATATTAAAGTTGCAATAAATCTGAGTTTAATTCTGCCATTAATTGTGCCATATGTCGTATTTATAGGCGAAGGGATGACGTGTCCCGTCAAGCGGACGCCCCGAGGCGAGAAATTAGTTGGCTTTTTGCTCAATTTAACAAAACAAGGCTTTTTGGACAATCCACTCAGCATCTAGCCCCAAAGTAAGCAGAGTTTGTGTTATGGGTACATGGTATATACACGAGATCTGAACACATAATTATAAGTACTTAGAGTAATTTTACCGTGCATTTATCGCGTTTATTTACTTAAAAAGGTACGCGATATAATAATATACCCGTTAAGTAATAATTAGAAAAAAAAAAAAAAAATGCTGGACTATTCACACAGCATTATCTAGCCCCATGGTAATCAGAGCTTGTGTTATAGGTACTAGATAACTGATATACATAATACAATACATTACATAGATATATATATATTTTTATTATATATAGAAAACGACCAGAACACCCGAAACAAATATCTGCAGATCGTACACACAATTGTTCCGAGGCGGGAATCGAACCCGCAACCTCCTGCGGCGCAAGGGGACCTTCGCCCACCGCGCCACATCGGTCGTCAAAAAGAAATATATTTTTTAAGAAACCTAAAATTCGTCTTTAAACGAACTAACACTCCTATATATTTCGTTTAGAAGTGCAATCTATGTTTTCAAGGTTTCATACATATATACTATATGGAACTATATATATATAAAATACTATATATATAATATGGATTGTTTTTTAGAAAATTGAAGGTTTAGTCAGTAAGTTTTTGGAAAATTTGAACTTAAGTAGGTTACAATAATGCTTTATCGATTTTTAAGCTTTCACTATTAGTATCTGTGCTGAAATCTCTGACTTTGGAATTTGTTCGCAGATATAGTATGTTTGAAAAAGTTTCTAGTAAAAAGGATGAGAAAGCACAATTTAATTTGCTGTGTCAGATAGTAAAAAGACACAATTAAAACGTCATCAAAGGTATTATTATGATAGGCAGTTTATTATAGAGGTCATGTTTTTCCAATAACTCTGTATTCTCTCTATCTAAACTCAATGCCATTGGCAACTTCTGCACCCTACAACAATGAAGAATCTCTGAAATACAAACGACCCCGATGCCGAGACAATCGTATATCCAACCAACTCCATACAATGAGATAATTACTCAGTTAATGATGCAACGTGCTAGTAACGCGTCATTATTCGACACAGTTTTGATGCATTAGGCTAATAATGGGAATAATGCAAATAAAATATCTGCAGATATTTGTTGCGGGTGTTCTGGTTGTTTTCTATATATAATAAAAAAATATCTATCTATGTAATGTATTGTATTATGTATATCAGTTATCTAGTACCTATAACACAAGCTCTGCTTACCATGGGGCTAGATAATGCTGTGTGAATTGTCCAGCATTATTTATTTATTTAAAATAAAATATATATAAAACATATAAATAAAATGCAATAATAATACAAATGATAGCTAGGATAATAAAATGAATATGCGACGACGTATGGCGCGGGGCGAAGATTCGCCTACGGACGCAGGATGATTCCGGTCTTGGGACAAATGTTTGTACGATCTGCAAATAATTGTTCCGGGTGTATTTTCTATGTGTAATAAAAAATTCTAGGTACACCTATCTGTGTAATTTATTAAATTGGAAAGTATAATTAAAGGGTGGCTTTATCGCTCTCAGCGATAAGGCCGCCCTATATACTTCTATTCTAAGTATCTATTTCTGTATTGTTTCCTGTTTTATTTGATCTATATAACCTGCGGATGATGAGTGCAAAAGAGTGCTTCTTCAAGTAGATAGGAGTACATAACCTACCATTATGTTTCAGATATTCAAGCAGAAAATAAAATCAAAGAGTTTTTTCTAGACATCCTGACGCCTACGCGAGAACGCTCGATAAAAATAAACTTGACTCAGTCAATAAAATTAGAAAAATATAAAAAGCTTCATTACGGAATATGTTTACTGTTCCAGTTATAAAATTATTTATATTTTATAGGGTAGGTATCGGTTGTAGGTACAGTCAGCATAGAAAGTAAAATTACAAATCACAAGTCAGTGTCAAAATTATGTATACTTGTGAATACATAATTAATATATAACACAAGCTCTGCTTAGCTTGGGGCTAGATGATGCTGTGTGAATTGTCCGGCATTATTTATTATTATAATTATTTAATACGATTACATTTAAGAAATCACATCGCACCAATATAAATGTGTTTGCGGATGTTTGTTACCTCTTCACGCTATAACTATACTGAACGTATTAGGCTGAAATTTTGCATAATAAACATAAACAATAAACAAACAATACTTTTTATCCCATAAATCAGTTCCCATAGCATATAAATAATCTTAAAGAACGCGTGCGAAGCCCCGGGCACATACTTGTATCAAATAAATGGTTTAGACTCTGACTGTACCGGTATTGTTTTAGTGCAAAATCAAATTTTCGAGGTCGAAAACCAACTTGCGCTGGTAAATACGAGTAAATACATAACGTGAATAACCAAAGCGACGAAGGTGACGTGAAGTCAAACATGGGGTGAATTAAACACGGTTCAAAGAACGTTTTTGTAAAGGACCTTCAATTTGACTCCAGAAGTATTTGGCCAGAATTTCTTACGGAAAAGACTGTAAGAAATGTTTTGCACTACAGGTAAATAGGGACCTTGTGATGTGAACACCGGCCACTATGGTTAAGGAATCATACTAATATCATAAATGCGAAAGTTTGGATGTTTCGATAGACATATGGATGGATGTTTGTTACTTATTCACGCTAAAACTACTGAACGCATTGGCCTGTTTCCCATAGATATCTAACCTTAGAATCAATGCTACTTTTAACCGATAAATACCTACTGATTTATTTGATAAAAAGTAGTATATGTTTCAAGGTTAATCCTATCCCATGGGATAGAATTTACCCCAAAACGTTTCCGTAGAAACAACGCGTGCAAAGCCGCGGGTAGTAGGTATCTAGCACTGAACATTGTTATCATCGTGCCGTTGTAGATTATTTTGTACTTTTACATTTTAAACAATGTGAGAATTTCACCAAAGACTGATTTAAAAAAACGTTTTTAATTTGAAGGTTTTAAGCTGCACTCGATTTTACTAAAATGTGACGCGTGTGGCGCGGATAGGTGCGCTATGTTGCTACTATTGATGAGTGCGGCGAGTGGGGAACGCGTTCAGCTTTACCATAGGTACTTACAAAAGAAAACATCGTTCATAATACCTCTAGGTACATTTGTTTGGTGGTTAGAAGTTGTCTTAACAATCAGACGCGAAAGGTAACCACATGACCTCCAAACCTGTGACGAATTGCAGTCATTGTGTGACTTGGCAGACGTCCAATGCTAACGAAAAATTTACGACGAAATACTAGCCAAATCTTTTGTCACCTAGCTACTTTATTTCACTGAGCCATACTATTATTGTATTTTTATTTTGATTATTTATAAGCTAATGCAGGAGACTTAAGTCCTTGTCAAATTTTATTTTATGTAATTTTAATCGAAACATGTATATTTGATAACACTACCAATTTCGAGGTAGGTAGGTAGGTATATCTCATCCAATTCGTATTTCGTTCGTATTTTCTTAGCTGTTTTTGTGTTATTGCGTTTTATACGCTAATTCAAAATAAATTCATTAATTATTATAAATGGTCATCAAAATAAGACTAACTGGTAATAAAATGCGACAGATATTACGAAATATAAAATATACACGTCGACTTGACTCTTTTTGTTTTCGAAAACTGATCTAGCTAGAGAGAAGCGTAGATAGTGATAATAAACACGAGTTCGTTTTACACCGTGGGACCGGAAAATTGCTGCGACAATTAAACGCACCCAACTACTTCCTGAATTACCTTAGCCTTTACCTCGACATAGAATTTTAGCATTGATTCAATCTATATTTGTTAAGTGTTTAGAACAAAGAACTAACATTTGGGAATCTAACATAACTAATCAGCTTTTCGATGTTGATTTGAAATCGATAGAGAAGTCTGATTTCTTAAATAAAAAATGTGAAAATAATTTTCATGGTAGAGCGATTACCCATCGCAAGAACGGCTCGGTCTTCCGTCGTTTCGTGTGATCCGTCATCCGTCTTTCAAATCGTATTTCAAAGGAGACCACCTGTTTCCGATTCATTGCACGCTTTTGCAGTTTTCCAAAACCTATCTCAATCAAATAGACAGTTATGGAAACAAAATAGCGTTACAGACTTTCGACAATTCTTTTAGGAAGAGTATCTGCAAAAAGCGTAGGAGTCAGGTAGTAGGTAATAACACCTACAAGGCTGGTCACTGACCATTTAATAACTGCCAACGCCGAGCTGCGCGTATTAAACTCACATTTGTGGCGAAACAATCGCCCCAAATGCCATCCTCATAATGCAAAGTAGAACTGTAGGTGCTACAGTTATGTTATGTCATCTGTCAAGTTTATGTCGTCTTCTACAATAGAGTTTGTAGAAGACGAAATAAACTCGCAATTTTATTGGTAGGCTTTCGATTTTTTAAATATCGAACGTATAAGTGAATTGGAAAGATATACTTAGACCAAGTAACTTGGTATGTAGGTATTTTATAGGACGCACTGTATTTACCGTGTAATTTTGCATAATAACTTAGATAACTTACCTTATTTATCATTCGTAGGGAAATTCAGCTACAGGCAAGAAAGCCAAAAATATAATGTAACAAAGTATAATATGGAGCAAGATATTTTATTTTCGAATTAACTCGTTACATCAGTCAAAACAAAAAAACACTCCCGTTGGGTAGGGTTTTTTAACATCGCTAAATTTATCCAAGTACTCATAAAAACAAAAAGTAAATGGAAAGGCTCTATAATGTGAAGGAGCCGTTAAATTCGTAAAACAATGGCTCGATCGTATCATACATTTCGATAATGTCGGAAAAAATCACGAGACAAGGTCGCCGGATACTTTCAAGTTTAAGTCCCATGGCAAATACGGGGATGAAGGTTACGAATTAGCATATTGATATGAAGCTGTTATTGATTTACTTATGTCTACGAGTGTACGTACAGTCAGTCAGACTCAGAAAGATCTTAGCGTCCAGCGCAGTCAAAAATATGATTATGTAGGAATACAATAAAAGAAAGAAGAAAAACAAATTCAAAAAAACGCAGACAAAACTCCCTGTCCCTGTCCGTGGCACCTTGTATACCCTACGTAGGTACGTTGACACACGAGTATATTATATGTACCTATAACATCGACGTCTAGGAAACAAACACGAATACAACGCCTTCGACCAACGGTAAAGATCATTCATAGCAATAAGCATGTGATAGATAATAAAACAATAGATATTATTAACAACTGGAACCCAGAGCCCTAACTCCACAAAATTAATCGGTTCACCACAACAATCGCAATAGTTTGGCATTTTATTTTTGATGAAAGAAACGATAGATGGAGTTACGCGTACCAAAAGTGTCGAGGTTAAATTCTATCAACTTCTCCGTGGAAATAGCACCGCACGCACACTCTAGAGTTTCTTTCATCTATGGACTATTCTGCGCCTATAACATTGATTTCAAAGATATTGGTTATTAGAATTCAGCTCCTGGCAACAAAAGAATAAAAAGGTCACCTAATTCAAGGAGGTTCGTAAGTATGAGTTGAGTATGACTTTGAACTTCTTGAGGCGCCTTAAGAGTAGACAAATACATTTTGTCAAATATGTAAAGTGACTGCCTTAAGACCTATGCTGAACATTATTGTATAAGTAGTCAGTAACACTCTTTCTTAAGCTATAGTCAAAAGGTCTGTATTTTCTTACTAGTTTCTGCCCGCAACATTTGCAGATTTTTTTCTATCAGTACCTTGGTAGTTATGGCGTTATTTTCAATCAAAAGTTTTCACTAACTAGCGCCTTTATAATATTAATATGATTTGTCCTATCTCACTGCTGGGCGTGGGCAAAGGTTGATTACTAAAGGAATTAAAACTATAGCTAGTCAATCGTCAAAAGACGTTAGGTAACAGCTTGTATAATGAATGCGAATGAAAAGTAATGGCATTCAGTTTCACGATTTGTGCGGTATGCATGTTTGCATGCATATGCTATTGCAATGTGTTTTTGCTTTAACTACAGTTGTTTCTTGTATTGCGGAGGTGTTTTTGTACTGTGGTTTACAGGTGCAATAGTAGAATGGTTAATTACAGAAATTTTGTACACACAAAGAGGGCAGCGCAGCACCAGTCAATATGGCGATATTTTGGGGAGGTCCATTTCCAGAAGTGGACATAATTCGGCTGAGATTATGATTACGATGAATCAAAAGAACTACAATTAGGTATCTTTCGATACATTTCATCCTATTTGAAAGATATATAAATATTTAGTAGTCTTATACATATCTACAAAATAATCTATTTTCGAAGGCTTTACATATGATTATGTGTATTTATGCACAGTTGACACCCTTGGCAAAAACTGTGCAAGGTAGAACTGTACATAAAATATATTGACGTTTCTAGTTACGAGGAATCTCTCAGGGGACATTATAATTTTATTCTTTTTCATTTTATAAATGCGGTTCTATTGAGTTCTATTCTATGGAATATACCTATTTAATATTATCGGAAGAAATCACGAAGAGTCTCTTAACCGGGCCAATGACCCTGAAAATTATACATACATAATCCATCATCGCCATATCACCGTAAAAAATATATACTGTCACCAACTGAGAACAAATATAAACAGTCTGATTCTCAGGTTGGGTTAATTACACTTGGGTTAATTATCTCTAGAAATAAAATAATATTCCAAAAAAAATCGAATTAAAAAAATATAAATTTTGACGGAACTTGAACCCGCGACCTTCCCCTTCGCTTTAATCCTTTTAGATCTTATCAATATGGCGTTCTTTGACATAAGTTTAATTCGACTCATATGAACAGGTTGAGTTGCGAACTAACAGTGGGCAGTACGCATTTAATTCCCTAAATTAGCCTCATTAAAACTTTAGACCTCACCTTTCCCGTCCAAAAACATTGCGGCAACAATCCAGACTAGACACACCAACCATTCTCACCACACTTGAACACTTCACCTATGCGCACATCCATCGTAAACGTAAAACAACGCGAAACTTCGTGAAAACGTGAGACGAAATTCAAAACAGAACGTAAATAGAAACAGCGGGACGTGCGTTCGGAGTCACGCAGCGTGATGGACTGGCGAGTGCTGGCGAGCGAGATTCCAATTTCGAATTTCTTCTTGACAGTATTTGCCAGGTTCTCTACAATACCTTTTGCATTGTTCTTATTTCGAATCCTGATTTTTTACTGGCTGAAAAACCAGATAGTCTTTGATTTCGCTAATGGAGGTCAGAAAATTAGATTTGAGAAACCACCATCAATTCGTTTTTATATGCATAGAGAACGAAGTAGGTAAGTAACATTACCCAATCTCATCATGATAAACATGGATTTTCACCAAATTCTGGTCCGTAATAATTTAGTCATTAGTCCAAACTCTGCCTACAAGTATTTACTTGAAAAAAAAAACATTCTTGCCCATTAAAAGTTTGAAAAGGCAAGGAATCTCTGCCTAGAAAATTACCTAATAGGCCACGAGGTGGCAATCATAAGGAAGTATCTAAAGAACCATAAATGAGTATGGACTGTGTAATACTAGTCGGACAAGACAGAAAAATGTGTTCCTAATAGAACCTGCAGATAGAATGTGGTGCTGCACCCATATACGTGTGTTCCTTACGTGATGGATATCGTAGGTTGTAACTTTTCCCTTCAGCCGCCGTAGACAAAATATTCAAAAAGCGAAACGCTTTCGCGTAAAATTCGATTTTGGGATACACTTTTTGTGAGTTCATTACTCATAGATAAGTTATGTCACGTAGTACATTATATCCCTTTACCAGATTGCGGTATAAACTTTGGCCGAAAACACGCATAACTTACTGATTTGTGCGATACAATACAAAATAAAACTTAATATACAAAAATAGAATATAAAAGTGTTTTAAATTCCCTATTTAACAGTAAGTACTTTAGTAGCCATTTTAATTGCTCGTTTTATTAATTGTTTTATGGTAATTTAGTTTAATATTGTATCTTTCGCTATGTTATTTGTATGTGTGTGTTATTAGTACCAAATAAACGTTTTATCTATCTATCTATCTTTAAAAAAAAGAATACCGAATTCCTACCAGTGTTAGGGAATTTCGATAGATGATAGGACCTAATTAATACACCTGAAATAGTTAAGCTATCTGCAGTCTATAGCAAAGTTTTAAATACGCGAGAATATCTCAACTGATCCAAATCTATAATAATCAGAAGCGTTCTCAAATCTAATTTGTTTACTCATATTAACGTTTGCAAATGCCACTGGTCTAGAAGGCTGGTGTCAACGCGCCATCAAGTACCGACCACTTGTCGCGAAGAAAGTTGGCAGCTTGCACTTTTACGTTAACGCACATCAACTTGCGAGTTTACTGCGATTTTCTCAGTACTGCAGAATGGGCACGAAATGTGTTACTCTGAGTACTCTAATACCGTACTCTGTGGTACTGTATTTTTTAATGGCTTGTAACCGCAGCTAACTCTGTGCCTCGGCTTTTCACGGTTTTTTCCCGGATAAAAAGTAGCTTATGCTGTTGGTATATTTACCAGGTCACCACACATTATCTATGTATATAGATATAGCTTATCATTTATATACAGGGCGTCCCACAGCTATACCACATGGAGGGAAAGTATCTTAAATATTGTCGATAGAAAATTATACTAAAGAAGACTTCGTTTTGATGATTTCAAAAACAATTTAAACTGCATTCAATGATTTTTGAATCATCGCCTGTCTGAATCGGGAATCAAACCCGCTAAAATGTAAAAAGCACCCGTAATTTTACGATACCGATCAAATGGCTCAATTGTAAGGATTATTCTCTTCATGAATGCATCACGCATCCTAAATAAAATTCGATGAAATTTGCATTTAGTATAGTAGTTTTGGCGTTCGTTTTTACATTTAATGTAGAAGTGTGTTTAGCGAAAAAAATTACAAACATACTCACATTCGCATTTATAATGTTAGTTAATTAGATCACATCATGCGGCGGTTTTCAGGGCCCGTATGTTCTTGGAAATCATAACATTTTATTTTTAACCCGTTAAAGAAAACTCTGGTAATTTTTACAAGAACAAAAGTATTTTATCGCATTCATGTTCAAAATCAGTCATAAATTAGTATACATATGTGTAGTGCGCCTCCTTAATCTTATCTCTTATCTTTTGTTGGAATAGGACAGAGGATAAGCTTTATGAATAGCGAAAATTGTAATGGGGCTTTGTTTCTGATTAAAAATTAAAAATCCCCAAAATAATCGCATAATCATCAAGTAAAGTTTTTCACGAATAGAAGCCCTGAATTCGGTTTGACGATAGTAAGACTTTATCCTGACGTCTGATTTTTAACCAAAACCCATAATTTTGGTACAGCGTCTCTGTTGTGTTTCCAACAAATCATGGCCAATACGATAGCTAAATAACTTTTCATATTGAAAATTGAACCTATAGTGCGGTCATGGTACTTGTGACCGTACAAAAATGAGACATCACAATACCATCGTCGAACCATACTCAGGCCTCAAATTTGGTGATCCGCAATAATCGTAAATTGAAATATAAATAATTGTTATTACAAGCATAATTATATGAATAACGTGTACTCCTTCACCTTCGACATACAAAGTAACGAAAGACTGCTCATTTACACATAATGCGATATCCGTCATTAATTTAACCAAATAACTGGCCTCCGGAAAAGGTAATAAAGTAATTTTATGTTAATTTCCGGAATAAGCGGTAGGTAGTGAGTGCCACACTGGAGAGTGTAGACCAGAAAACTTAAATAAGCTTATTTTTACGTACCTATATATTCTTTTTCAAGATGATTATATTATTATTATATATAAATATTATACTTATCGCTTACTTTTTGTCAGTCGCCTCGATCGGTACTGTATCACGATAGAAACGTAAAGGAATATAAAACAAAAGGTACGCGTTAAATAATCTCTAATATATTAACAAATCGCGAAAGTTTAACATGTTGTATTTTCTTCTTAACTTCTCCATTAAACTCTGGAATTCTTTGTTTGTAAATTGACGAAATTTTCGGTAACCATTATTACAGATAGTTACTGATTATATTAAGAATACCATTATTACATTGTCATCAAATTAAATAAAAAAAACAATATTATCGCCTTATATAAAATTGATTGATAACAAACAGAACCAATTCAATAAGCCACTTCCGAATGGAAGCTGCATTCCGGAAAAAGAAGAAATATGTATGTAGTTATGTACAACAGAGGAAATAGGTAATGCTCAAGCAACGTTTATTACGGTAAAGCTATTTTCTTCTACCTTCAAGAACAGTACCCAACTGCATTAATGGACTGTACATAGTGTACACAACAGCTTGACCCTGACTTCTATGCACATATCAACAATGCATCATAAAAATCTCAACTCTGATTGGTAGAGAAATGGCACGATCGCTTGAAGTATTTTATATCCCCAGAATCAGGCCCCGTATGCAAGCTTGCCAGTCGCGTCGCGTGCCACTAATAACTAATAGTAATACAGTTGAAATTGCAAAAACAATTAACGCATACGTCGTCTAGCATCAGCTATTCCACCGGAAACCTGTGACGTGGAAAGAATAAAGAAGTATATCCGTTAGTTCCGCATACTACTACATAGCAACGGTATAGACAAAAATAAACTCTACGATGATGGTTATAAGGTTAATTTTGAAGGGGAAACTGTAGCTGCAAAAATGTGCAGTGACTCCCCATGATTGATCGTCAAAACAGACTCTATGGCGATAACACATAGGTACGTTATCAAAGATATATATTTTTTTTACAAACAATAACAGAAATGGTAGCAGTTTGCGGATTTAGCTTGAACGAGAAGTTAGAAAGCATAATAAAATAAAATATAAAATAATCCGACACATTTAGTTCAAAAATAGATTTATTTGTCTCTCATTTGCGTGTTGAGGTAATCACTAGAAACCCTAATAGATGATTTTGTTAGTTATTAGCTCTACTCATGCTCTACTACTCAGAATTCTGTGGCGGCAACTGAAGGTCAGATGATACCTCCGTTTTTCTGTAATGGTTTATAAAATTGAATATATCACGTAAATATTACCATAGAAGACTCAAAACGTTAGCAAATCGTTCGGTCTGGGTCTGTTGCACTCTGTACATAATGCATGGCTTGGAAATCTCGACTTTCTTCAAACTGAGACTGTTTATCTTATATGAAATCTCTACGCTACGCACCCGTGCATGCTATGAATATAATCATTAAATTGAAATTGAATCGTATATTAACACAAGTTTAAATTAAAAATATAGCACGAGACAGATAATTACTTCTTAATAAAGCCGCGAAACAATATTTAGCATAAGTATAAAAAATATTAAAATAAATAATAATAAATAAATAAATAATGCTGGACAATTCACACATCATTATCTAGCCCCATGGTAAGCAGAGCTTGTGTTATGGGTACTAGATAACTGATATACATAATACAATACATTACATAGATAGATATTTTTTATTATACATAGAAAACGACCAGAGCACCCGGAACAAATATCTGCAGATCGTGCACACAATTGTTCCGAGGCGGGAATCGAACCCGCAACCTCCTGCGTCGCAGGCGGACCTTCGTCCACCGCGCCACAACGGTCGTCAAGGTCAAAATCAGACAAGAGTAGATCAATAAGGTACCTTCACTATCACAGGGTATCTAAGTACAAAATAAAAATAACAACAAAATATGGAGTTTCAAATGTTGATATAAGTAAGTTTCCGACATAAGCCTAATAAGAAGCATCCAAAATATCACGTCAACGTCAAATCCTAACACAAAAACCATTTAGCGAAGACGAGCATTCGATCACTATAATATAACTGGATAATGGCACCAAACAAATAGCAAGTGGTCACACCTACAGGCCCAAAGAAACCGACGTGCAACGCTATGCTAATGATTAGAAATTATCAAGGCAACGACCTATTCTATGCTAAACAGCTGCTACTGATATGTCGTTCCCATAGCTGATAAGATAAGCCGTGAAGATAATAAGGCCGTGGGTAACGAAAAACAATAGAACCTTGTTAATAATTAACTTTTAACATTTTCTTCAAAATTCAGCACACATTTAGAAGGATAATTTGTGTAGGTTGACTCTTCACTGCCTACACTGAATAGTAATAGGGGCGAAGTGGCCGAATTAATATAAGAAGGGTGTTTCCTGTTTATTTACATAGGTTATGTGTTTTTAAACGGTTGAGGACTATGAACTACCTTATTATATACCTATGCGAAAAATCATCAATTAAAATGAAAAAGTTTAGAACACCTTGTAATAATAACTACATACTTGCCAAGTCGACCATTAACTCGCTTGGTGCAAACAACGCATAGACGTGGGTGCTTGGAATTCTATACAAGCGTTGATTTACGCACTAGTAGTAGCGTTCAAAGAAACCATTAAATCATAGAGGTAACAAATACACGCCATCAATATTTATGTAGGTATTGTACGTACTCATAGTGGCAAACTATCAGCGGTACAAAGAGAAACTGTTCACAATGTCGAAATACTTCCAATAATGGTTTCTAAATAAAGATTTAATTTGGAAAAATGTTTTTAATGTAACCCAAATTACGCTCGATTTACATAATATCTACGCCTTAAATTAAAATATACTTCAGAAAAAAACATTAAGACTTTTTTTCTCATGTCAAGGAATATCGTATTTTCTCATTAAAATTAATTATTTTAAAAGTCTCATAGAATAACAGTGACCAGACCACCTGCTTCCTGTACGAGAACCCTATATCTCTGAACTTTACACCAACAGTTCATTTGGCAAGGCCCCAGTGGCACCTGAAGCTTTATGATGATTCATGAGATAACTATAGAAATAATGAGATCATGATGCACCCAATATACAAATAAACAATACTCTTTCAATAAAGGAGATCAACCAAGAAGCTTGTATGGAGAAATCTGGGAAGTTCTAAAGAAAACTGACCAAACAGTCTTTGATCTTTTTAACTTGCAGAAACTTGCTTGCGTCATGCGAACCGCAGTTAGCATTAAAGTATTCTTAGAACAAGGTGGAAACATTCGTCTATAAGCCACAAATTACGATCGATAAAAACAAATCACGCGTTGCTTTTTGAACAGCAGGTATTTAATTGGCGTTTTCATTACACACGCTCACAAAATACACAATTTATTTGGCGTTTTCTAAAACACTGAACTGTTTTAGGTTTTATTCGGTTTCAAGACTGTAAACACGGATTCTAGTGCGGGTTTCAATGTTTAGTTCCTTTCAGTTTTCAGCAACAAATACTCTGCTGATTTGTGGAAGTGTGGCCCATTCAGCTTGGCGTTTGTATACATCCGTCGGAAAACGTGATTCTATACAAATACTGTTGACTTTGCATATAAACTAACAAACTTAATTTGAAGTTACGGTGGAAACTGCTACCGCAAACGGTTGTTCTAAAAATTGAGCAAATTTGAGCTCTATTACGATTGTTTATTTTGTTTGTCCCAGATTTGTATTCCGTAATACGGTGAGAACGATGCCATTAGATGAACCCAATAAACAAGCTTTGCGTTGTTTCGAAACACATTGTTCTTAAAAAAGAAATCACAAAGCCCTTTCCACACGCCTTTTTAATAATTAATCAGAATCTATGATGTTATAAACTATACAATAGTTATCGACATCGGAAAATGTAGAAGGTTTATGACTGAAAATATTGAAAAACAAACAAGTGTGTTTATTACGTATAGAACCATTTTTTCATAAAACAAACTAGTATATCGTGGATGACAAGACCAAACAATAACTTATTTACCGATAATAACTTCCATTAAGCACGTACATGAAAGATAAAGGTATTGACTGACGCACATACACTACATAATACCTGCGATGGTAATGAATACGCAATTGAATCACAGATAACCGAAAACTTGCATGAGTAAAAATCTAGCTTACTACACAAGGCAGAAATGAAAGAATACAATATACCAAGAACAACTTGCGTTCTGTAATAGGGTACAAAACAGTTGTAAAACAAAGTCAGTACAAAAAGTAACGCTTCCGATACAAAACGTCACTTCCCCAGCCACTGTTCTCAGAACTAATGAAAGCTGCAGAAATAGGACAGGACGTAACGAGTCACCCGCTACTGATGAACTGCTGATCGATTTGGGTGACATTGAGAAAACGATTAGGATATCCGTTTTTACCGAAAAACATGCAGAGAATAGAAAGAATTAGGAAAAGGATTCTGAGAACAGGATACTTAAAGAACTGAAATCTCAATGATTTGAAAATTGCTGACCACACATGGATAATAATTTTAAAAACCTGCAAAACATGTCTGAATACTTTTACGAATCAGCAAAATTAGAACGATAATATTTGAAAAATACTCCAATTCAGATAAGTCATAATATCGGTGCCAATATGTACATAATTAACAAATCGTATGTTATTAGATGTGTATGCATGAAAATCTTGCATGAGGATATGTTTATTCAAGCATTACCAAAATATCTTTAACATGTTGCCAAAAATGGATGCAGATCGGCGATCCTAGACTTGGCTGAAACTTGGCTAGATAATAAGTGCGTAATTAAACACTCATACAACAAAACAATGTTACCAAAGAAGTATAGTATCGAATTGATGTTGTGAAAGTAACTACTATAGATTTCGAGTAGACTAATGACAGTTTTAGCACGAGTATGGAATATATAAGAAAAGAAAAATAATCATCATCTAGCCCCAAGCTAAACAGAGCTTGTGTTATGTGTACTAGATGACTGATTAAGATAATACAACGCATAGATATATATTTTTTTATTATACATAGACAATACCCAGAACACCCTGAACGAATATTTGCAGATGGTTTACATTTACCCTAAGGCGAGAATCGACCCCGCAACCTCCTGTGGCAGCGTCAAGACAAATAAATCGTAAATCACTGGTACTCATTAGTCTATGATGCGAAATTGCCAAAAATATGCTTTCTTACCGTTTTTTTACTATATCAAACATTGCCACATTTGCCACGTCGTCGCCATGCCATTGCGCGGCAAAGGCCTTCCTTCTTTTCTTCCACTCTTTTTTATCTTGGGCAGCAGTGAACCAGCCTTTTTACCGTCAGTAAGATAAATAAAATCTGAAAAGGAAACAGAAACCTAAACAACCCGCCCTAACCAAAACCGTGAAAAAGTTTCCAGACAAGCTTTGATCTCACTAACCGTCACTCGGCCGTCATGCGAATCTAAATGGTTGATATAGGTTCAAGGTGGGATTCTAAAAAGAGACAAGTCCGGCTGTAACTCTATTTTGGGCCAATCTGTCATATCACCCAGGGCCCGACTACCCGGCATCATAATGGACAGTTCAAACGAATCTCTACCTTAAGTCGGTAGTAATAAGCCTATAGTTTTGTTCCAACGATACGAAAATCTTTGCGTGGAGTTGGCGCTTAAGTTTCCGGCGTAAAGTCGGCTGGAACCGCCCTTGCTTTACTGACTTTGTAAACAAACAATTGCACATGGCACCATACCTCGTCTCAATGTGGAATACAGATCGATCAATTAAGTACCTGCTCAAAATGACTAATATGTACTCCGATTCAAAATCCTGGATATTTTTTTATATGTATATATATATTTTTTATATGGGGTGGTTTACGTTACAAACACAAGGAATATTGGTGGAAAATATTTAACGACATTGGTATAATCGAAGCAAAGCACAGGAGCTCGAAACATATTTTGGTTTTGAAAGCTTTTTAAAAGTATTTGTTGACATAAAATATCTTGGGCTCTTAATCAGAGTACAGAAGCAACAAAAGCAACTTTAAGACTTCTGATCCGCTATTCATAAAAATGTGTGGATTGATAAGTTTTTTAATCAGTTAGTACTCCTATTTATCAAATAAATAGGAGTATTTGCTATCGCAGTTCTATGGATATATATTTAGAGTTGTTGACAATTTCAATTAAATTCACAACAGTAACAGACGTGAAAACTCAACTTAATCGCTTAAGAGCAATACAGCTTCATTTGTCTCCGTCAATTAGTATTAGCAATACACGACTCTTCTGTTGAAATTAATGCACGCTTAGAAAGCTGAAAAACAAGAACTTTATTATTACCTACTCAACCTATGTTTACTTCGCTGACTCAAGAACAGAAGCTCAGTGTAAAAGCTAAAGTTAGGTCAGAAGTATCATCCAATTTAGAAGACTTAGGTCCGAGCGACCTAAGTCTTCTAAAGTGGGTGGTCACTTTAATTAGTAAATTTAAAACGTATTTCTTGATATCAAACCGATGTT
The DNA here is from genome assembly GCA_943735965.1 of Eupithecia abbreviata. Classification (NCBI taxonomy): domain Eukaryota; kingdom Metazoa; phylum Arthropoda; class Insecta; order Lepidoptera; family Geometridae; genus Eupithecia; species Eupithecia abbreviata. The sequence goes on along the minus strand of OX030982.1, from coordinate 5,703,904 downwards.
AGGCCTGCAAAGTAAGGGCGATTGTGCACTACAAGGAATTTTACTGTCCGGCCATATAATGTATATACTAGTTTGTGCACTATACGTAATTTTACCGTCCGATATTTTACTTTTCCCCATACATTATATGGCGTGCCATATCGGACCGTAAAAAATCGGATGTTCGGACAGTAAAATTCCTTGTAGTGCACAATCGCCCTAACGGAGTATATTTGGCTCACCTATTTACCGTAACCAGTTAAAAGCTTGCGATTTCGGTACGCGGCCGAAGGGACACATACATATGTTTATCAAATTGGTATCTACACTAACAATATTTTATTCATAAGTTTTTTAAAAACAAGCTTTTGTAATCAACTCGGACTAAAGTGCTTAGGAAGACAAATCCAACGAACCCAAACTCGACGGTATAACGTCGGGGCTTAGGAGTTCCTATGGCCAACTTCTGTCTCCATAAAAAGACCAGCTCGAAACTGTATTCCAAAACATGGTGTCCAACTGACATGTTGTGCACATCACACTTATATTTTATCGGCCAAAATTTGGAGATGTTTGGACATTGAGATGTTTCAATGTTTACTACTACCAATAACTCCTAGGCCGGCCTGAATTTTGTATAAATTTAGGTGTAGACCTGGAATAACACGTACTTTCTATCCTATAAAAAGTTTCCGTAAGATAGAAATAGCCTTTCAACCTTTCCATAGAAAAAAATCCGCGAACAGTAGTAAGAAACTAGTTATCAGTTATTGGAAGGATTAGGTATATCAAGAGAATGTACTAAAATAAAACAAAGCTGTATTCTATTTAAGATTCGTATTGATACTTAAATCCCTGAGCATTATCAACACCCAATAACATAAACGGTTTATTGGCTCCAAGTGAACCAAATAAACAATTACCACATCGTTCACTTTTCCTAACATTAGGGTAATTTTGTGTTTACAACGTGTCTGTTAATCACCATCGGTTACCGAAATGTTGGTTAATGGGCCTTCCAATTCGGCTGCCTTAAAGAGTGCTACATAACAAATTCACAATGCAAAAACATTTGTATTTTTTATGTGAATTAGTTGTAACAATGCAAAGGAACCGTCAACGGCGGCGTTGCTGAGCAAAAAAAGAAAAGTTGAACGAACTACAATCGTATAAAAGTGACCTACTAATTTGCAGCACTGTAGGGCAACAACCTATAGAAATAAAAAGTTGTTTTGCCTCCGGCAGCTAAACATTTGACTACTTATGAGTTACATAATAACAATAAAATTAAATGCAAATGTAACCGCATTACCTTTGCGTCGTTACGTGTTTGTGCCGATTGCCGATCAATATGTAGCGCAAGAGATTTAATATCTAGATTAGCAGGCAGCAGTTAGGGTGTTTATTTATTGATATATTTAATATATACCAACAATATATACATATATAGTGTGCTTCACTACATAGGACAAAACAAAGTCGCTTCCCGCTGTCTGTCAATCCCTATGTATGCTTAGATCTTTAAATCTACGCAGCGGATTTTGATGCGATTTTTTTTAATAGACAGACGAATATTATTAAACCCATTGACAAATACATTTCCACGCCGGCGGTAAATAATAAATGTTATCATGAGACAGGTTCTAATATGTATACATACTTATAAAAGGTGGACACGACATTTTTTCACTTCGATATTGACTTGCGTGCGATACAAATAATATCTTATTTTACAATAAAATCACAGACATTTGATATCTACATATTCCCTTTATCGATGAGCTATTCTCATCACCAGCTAATATACCTCTAATGGGGTTTCAGCACTTGAGAACTAGCCAGAAACGATAAAATGCGCATCTGGCCACTCGTGGCGTCCGATTTGATATACGGCTATACTTTAACGTTAATTCTGATGCCAAAATTATATCAAACTTCCTATGGGAAGATTCCCTTTCCGCTGAGGAAATATAAAACATTATCTGTCGTCTGTTTGGTGTGTTTATACTCCTCATTTTAAAATTCGATCATACTCAAAACCGGAAAGTCTATGCAATACAGATAACATCGAAATATCTGCTTTATAGCAGCAGATATTGGGCATATTAATTATACCTATCGTCATTGTCTAAAATCTCTTATATACTAGTCATACTCGATGTACAAAGTTTGTAAACAAAACACGACAAAAATAACCAAAACTCACTTGCTTGGCATCGGGTTTCAGATATATTGAAATAATAATGTATTCACAAAGACAAGAAATGTAAATTTCGTATAATAAATACGCAGCGACAAAGGGAATTTTAGGTCGGTATGGGTGGTTTGTTTACAAATATTCTACATCGGCTTGGCTAGTGTATAACTGTTTACTAATATAGAATACTGTATTCGCAAACTCTACCTCTTCAGTTTCGTTTCTGGGTTTAAAAGATAGCAAATTGTGAGTATGAAAAGAGAGACTATATTAACACAAGCGTAGAAACTTATTTATTATTTGACAGGCAGAATCTATTCACCACGCATCGTTTGGCAAACACAAGTCAGTTTCACTCAGTGCGAAATAAAATCGCTATGTCATTGATAACAACCGTTTCTCAGAAACAATGGCGTAATTGAGATTTATTGGGCGTATAACGAATACTTCTTTACGAACAATTGCTAGGACCACAATGGCTTGAGAATGCTTATGTATGATTGAATTGTTGATTGTACTCAAAGGCGGAGACCCGGAGACCTGCCTGAGTCTGTAGTTGGAGTAAAAGCCAAATTTTGGAAAGATGATCAATTTAGGAGAAATGATTATGGAGAAAAAGAATCAAAGAAAGGGTTAAGACTTAATCTATGGTCAAAAGTGTGGTTTTATCTCGAACTAATATGTACTTTTACAATGTTGTCGTCGTAACTGACACTAACTATGTAAGTTTGTGGAAATATTAAAAACCGCATATATTTTCTGTCTTTTTATTAAATGCAAAATGTAACGACTTAGCTTTAAATTGCTGTAAAAATAAATTGAAAAAAAAAATTAAGGCTATGACTATGTATGTGATGCTATAGCTGCCAAAATTTCGAAACAGAACCCCACAAATCATGTATCATTGTACCGTACATTGTTTTATTATATAAATGCCAAAGTTCTATAAAACTGATATAATCAGCAACTGTATATGGTTTGTACGGGATACATTGCGCAAAGCACTGAAGACCTAGGCTGACCCGGCTTGCTCAACAATCCACGCCCACGATGTTGAGTAGGCTTTGACGGTTACTAAACCTCTGACAGTTCCGACACTTCCGCTTTGCCTCCAGCATTAAGTGGGTACATACCCTATTAATGCAGTGTATTTTTTTGCACCGTATCTTGTATAGATACGCTTAGATAATTGCCTTGTTTCTATACTTGTTACTCAATCATCTTGTTTTATATGTATGCTTCGTTAATGAACAACTTATTACCCCTATTCTATGCCTGTATTTTGTAGCTGTGTCTAAATAAATGTTTCTCTGTTCTATTATATTTGTAGTTGCCTATTAACACTTTGACTGCGGTTTTTTTTCGACGACTGCGATTTTTAACCTAAAAAATTCGTGATGCCGCTCTACACAGCGGTTGTGTTGCGCCGCACATGCGTTTCGTTCGAAAAATATTACGGCTGTGCTGAGTCACACAGATCTGTATTTTCTCAGCCGCTGCGCTAGTGTGGATTTACGCATATTAGTCACTTGTAGAAAACACATACCGTGTGATTTCAGCAGTCAAAGTGTTAAAATATTGTAAACTCTGAAACCAACCAGTGATAACAAAAGAAGTACAAGTAATTGAGATTGGGTTCGCGTCTGGAACGTACCTACAGGTTTGAAGGGAATCGTGGTTATTACGAGTATATACACTTATGCAAGGATACCTAGTTGTTTTCTTTCATTTCTATTTCGTAAAACCACATAAAAGACAAAGGAACGTTGCGTCTACTTAAGAACTATGCTGAATCTATTTGTATTTTACACAATAATTATGTACTTTAAAAAATCATAAACATACCTACTACACACAAGCAACAAAAAAATGGAAGCACCGAAACCAGGTTTAGACTACCTAATAAAACACTTGTTAAATTGTCAAAATGAAAAACAACCGATAGAAACCATTTCTAGAGTAATTAAAGAACCATAAAGATTTACATAGAGGAAGTGTTTGATGTCCCGAGTGAGAAAAATGCATTAATTGGTGACGTGGGCTAAAACGAGAGCTCCAGAAATGGATGTAAATCTACACTAGACATTAGGCAGTTCAAAGCAAGTAATGGTGAGGAGAACTCGATATTTTAACATGCAGTCTTTGCAATTAGGTTTTTAATAACTCAAAAGGTTTACACTAATGGTATGGCATCAAAAGTTTATTTACCTACTGTATAAAATTATTCAACTGAATAATAAGAAAGCAAGCAAGTTTGGGTAAAATTTAATGTTTGGGCATTTTCATACATTCATAAATCCGCTTTGGGACAAACTTTTTAATACGATCTGAAAATATTTATTCTGGTTGTTCTGGATATTATCTATAAATTTATAATATATATATATATACAATACAATACAATACAAAAATACTTTAGTGTACACCAGATACAGAACATTATGAAAGATATTACATGTGACAAGTACAATGGGCGGCCTTATCGCTTAGAAGCGATCTCTTCCAGCCATATATTCATGTGATATTGTTGAGCTACATGTAGATAGTTTGATTATCTGCAGTTAGCTCAATTGTTTCAATTGTAAATATTAGTTCTAATTTGTTTCTATTATTTGATTATAACTTTCTTTGTTAATAAAGAACGTCATCTAGTACCCATAACGCCAGCTCTGATTAGCTTGGGGTTAGATGATGTATAGATTGTCCAGCTTTATTAATTTATTTCATAATTACATGCTTCCGGGGCTAGCTTGATCAGTTATTTCCTTTATCACTATTCAATTTACTCAATTATAAGAAAAAAAATTAAGAGATATCAATATCATTCAATAAAAATTCCAAAACTTTCCGTAACACTTCGTCCTAAATGTACATACATTCAAACTCAAAAGTTCTACGAACAATAAAGAACGGAGGAAGCAATAAATTTGACATGGGAGTGGCGATCCCACTGGGATTCCCGGAGACACGCTTTGACGAGGGCGGGGAAGCGATGAAAGGTAACCAAATCACCAAAGGATACTTTGAATTATTCAATAACACTAATTGGGTTACAACAACAGAATTTTGATGAGAGAAGAAAGTTGTGAGAAACGATTCGCTAGCAATATTATAACTTTAAATTAACAAATTAGGCTAGACTCACATAAGAATTACGAAGATTTGTGAGAAACTATTATGATTAAAGATTTAATGGTCAATTTAATTAGATATGCTAATCATTTGAGTATGCCAACATATGAGAATCAAGTCACTGTTTCAATGAATATAGAAAGATAATGTTTCGAAAAAACGGTTATTTGCAATAGTTACGCAAATTAGACAAAGTGCCCTCCCACACAACACTATTGGAGTCGAAACTTTCTTCCATTCAAAGAATCGCAATCGGATCTCCCACACGCAGTATATTGACACGATATTTACCGGTTTGTAATGCAATCGAAGCGGAAATTTCGGACTTTTGATATGTTATATCATACATGCATCCTATATACATAATACACACGTAAAAATGCAAATTTGTAACTGTAGGCTAGTCTCTTTAATTAGAAGCTGTAACAGTAGCTTTCTTTTTTTATGAAAGATGAAATTTGAACAATGTTTCATCTTTTTTCGCATTAAACGTTACGGTGCAAATCCCAGCGGTTTCTATCAACATGTAATAACCATCCACCGTCGCTTTCACGAGTTTGTGTTCTTGGTAACTCAATTGCTGACAACTCTAAGATTTCCGCATAATTTACGCATTGCGAGTCTGATAACAGAAATTAACGAACCGTATACAAGGTTTATTGGACCACGTAGGTCTTTAGTAACTGTAATATGGATGGAATACAACTCGGCATATTAAAGACCTTGACTTACTCGTTGAATAGCAAAACTTAGCAAATATTTGTAACGGTGTGTCGTACAATTGTACTATTTGAATATTTGCTTCATGATTAGGAATTTGGTATTAAGAAATATTTATAATACATTATATTTTATTCAAGTATGATATTTCACTAGGTAGTTTTAGCATTTAGAACTACATACTTTAAAAAAAAAATTAATCAAATTTATAAGTAGCAGTGGGTCATTTTAATAGTAATCATAAACATTCTAAGAAAAAGATTGACCAAATGCCGACACAGTGGAAATTATGCCACCCACATCGATATGCAGTTTATAAATGGCGATCCACATCCGTTGTCCGACAGCACTCTAATGCATTAGTGCCAATAATGCATGCTCTTGTAAATCCAAAGGTTAAACAAGTGCGTTCATACTCATTGCAATGATCCCTGCAATTTTAATTATACTGATTGCAACTTACCTTCAAGAATCTTAAAGCTTATGCTAATGTTTATAAAGACTAATAGCTAGATTTGAGCACTTAAAACATAGTGTAGCTGGTATTCAGCGATATGATATTAGCCTTGCATAACAGATTTCCACGTCGCAACAAACCTATTCCAGCTGAAAAACGTAACATACCTAATGACGTCAGTACAAATACAGATTCCAAAGTAATTGAATAAAACAGTAGAAAGTAGGCTTTCCAGACATTTATGTGCCAGATGATCAAAAGCCACAAGCAGCAGCGTGGAACGAAGTGGATTCTGGCTAGACTAGGTTTTTGTTCACATTTTTGATCAATTCAGCGGGTGAAAATCTGAACAGGATTTAATGTCCACACAAAACCTTATGTTGATCTATTCTAGTGGCACTTAAAAAGGTAAACAATGAAGCCCTTACCATTAACAACTCTCTGGTATCCATTGAGCGTCCCCCATTGATTCTTATAGTCCTCGCTGCAGATGTTGAGTTCACTCGAGAATATCTTTTGGCTGATCAGTTTCTTTTGGTTTTTCGAGTCCGAATGAAACAGAGACACGAACTTGTGTAACGGACCCATTCTCAAAATCTGACCTTAATCTACAAAGCGAACCGAAAGCCAGAATGCAATAGTAATGAGTGAATACGTCAGCAAAACTGGTAAACACGAAACACTGAACCTAAATGTTGAGTAAGTAGTTTTACATTTTCTAATGAATTTATCGTTAATTATGCCGGTTTAACGCGGGCAGGCAATTGCCTTAACAGTTCGGTTGGTTGTGACAGTCCGCCGCTCTTTTACCTATCGCCTGCGCTTGCGGCTTTCAACTTGTGGAGGAACTGAAACCTGCTCGCGCTGCATAACGTGCACATTTAGTGACGCGGCTTTTGAATCATTTGTAAGTATTGATTTATTCTATTGTTTTTCTGGGACTTTTTTAATCTCTGAAAACCAATTGATGGTGTCGAAACTTTTTATGTTGCCTTTACCTATAGAAAAAACTTGAATTATTTTTGAATGCGTCTTTCTCGTGATTTTGTTCCGGGAACATTGGGTGTTTTCTACGTATAATAAATAATAAAACCGCCGAATTTGAGTCAACTTGCACTCAGATTTATTTGATAAGCGAAGAAAAGTCCACATTATGCAGTCCCGCGTCCAAATACTAAACGCGACTAATGTTGCTTAACTTTGGTGTTGGGATTTGGTAATTATATCAGTTATCGAGAATCGAAGAGTACCCCTAACACAAGCTCTCGTCAGCTTGGGTCTAGATGATGCTGTGTGTCTTGTCCAGCATTATTTCGGTAATTATATGAATAGTGCTTCAAATGTGTTTTCATGAAACAATGAAAAAATTGTGACTAGTTTTTGAACTCTTCACTACTCCCAAAAGATGCGTGTTATTATCTCACACCCCATCTGTTCCATAAATGTAAATGGTTTCATACTTAGCACGCTAATTAGCTCTTTTGTGCGAACTCCATACAAATTGAACAATCGTTTCGAAATAACTATTTCAGTGTTCTTATATAAATTCACATGAGATACACATATACTATTATGTAATGAGTTGGTTTTTTAATACTGTTTATCTTAATTATTCAATTAGGATCAATATGGAAGTTTATATATACCTACGTAGTACGATTTTGTTCGTATTTCTTTTATAAAAGATGCAGATCAAGAATCAAAAACTTTTTACATCTTTCAGTCATACAATAGCCACACTTATAAAAGGCCAAATTCTTAAAATATATCTTTGGTTTCTGTCGTTCTGTTTTGAAAACTAAAGTAAAGAAGTTATGAAACCTTAAGTAAATTTAAAAAGTATTTACTACACCAAAGGAAATCAGTTTTTCACCGTACTCGTATGTATGAAACAAGATCTTAGGAAGAGTCACAAGAAAAACACAAAAAATTGAGAGAAGAGCAACGAAGTATGTAATTTGCAGACAGCTATTAATAGGTCCGTAGTATTTGTCTGCTGTTTTCTTCATAAGGCTAATCCTGTCTTGAAGATATCATGAGTACAAAAAATTTGATCATTTTGACTAGTTAGTTAGGTACCGACAATTTACTAACACGAAAATGACTAAAATAAACAGATGAAAATTCTAAATAATATAATGGTCCTATCCTATGTCGTTTTTGCCTGTTAGTTGTTATTTTTCGAGAGAACAACATTAATAATATATAATATCCTGTCAGCAAAAGAACAATGTAGAGTTCTTCTTTCAATACTAATCATAAGACTTGTCGAGACTTATTAACTTAATTAAATCAGTAACCAAATATAGTGTAGCTAAAACGAGTAGAAATATTAGAAACTGAATTAAAAGAGTGTGAACAAGGAAATAGCAAAATACTGTCAGACATACATGCTTACTGTTCTGTTGGCTAATACAAAAAGGTGTTTATATCAACATCGCATGCATAATAAGCAGCGATATTGTCGCTTCCGCTAATAATTTCTTGCTTCGCTGTCTCCTATAACATTTCCTTCGTTGATAAACTTCTGGATCGATAAAATGCATATATAGGTACAAGAACCCAGTGTGCCTAACTCACCAAAGTAAATAACATCGTTGGAATAAAGATTAAATACCTACTGAAAAAAATATGTCGGCGAAAACCATTGTTGGAAAAAAATTAATAGGCATCTTTCTGTAAAATGGTATAAAAATCGTCTGTTTTACATATATGTACTTATATGCACTGTCAGAACGATTAAAACGAAGACTTGCTTATAAATTAATTGAACTGTTACTTATAAATCGAATAAACGTAGCCTAGCACAAACCACGGGAGAAAAAAAACACTGGCAGGGACCAGTGAAAATTACTGATCTACCATGCGTCTACGCATCACTGCAGTTTCACAATCACGCACCGCATTGCATGTTCACGGTAGATAAGGCATTACAGCTCTAGAACTCCTAATAGGTGCTTATTGCATGGATGTAACTGTTTTATGATCGATTCAATTTGAGTTTAGAAAACCAGCAGTTTCGACTTAGTTCAGAAGCCATCTGGGAACATTATAGGTAAGTACTAATGCTACTTTAAGCAATGTTGTACCTACCTAAGTACTACCTCTCATAGTCTGTCTAGAATCATGAATTGGTGGTTCGTCACTATCCGAGGAACGTAATTCATACTGAAAAAACCCCTATAAAAGAAAGAAAGAAGAAAGAAGAATCAACCTACATTCTTAAAACGATGATTTTTTCTACAAACTCCACCTACCGGAGAATAAACGTATCAGACAACTAACTCGTACGATGCTGGCGCACCAGTACGATGTGGTTCGTATTCGAGTTGATCCGACTCACAACGCCGCCAGATGGCAGCGCGTTGTAGTACCGACACACACCGCTAGATGCCGGCACGTGGCACCTAATAACTTTTACCTGACTGTGAGGCTAGTAAAAATCTAAAGACAATAGAAATATAGTAATAAATATAGACTGACCTTTATTGGTAGGTAAAGTGGTAGGTCTCTGTGCAGGTACACGGTGTGCTGGAGGCTTGCGTGGTGATGGTGGAGGTGCCAGCGAGTTGTTTCGAGCCCGCACAGCCACAGGCGAAGAAAATAGTTTCTGGACGGTGCCATTCTTTTTCACTGGAAAAGAAGATAAAAATATAAACGTAATATAAATCAAATCAATCGTTAAAAGTAATATAAATCGCTTTTCAAAGAAGAGGTAAATCCATATAATTTTAAGTCCTGAACCTGATAGGCCAATCAATACGAAAATAATCTTTCTCCCCTTAGACACACGGTGTGTAAAAAATGTGGGACTCTAATAGGAACAAATTTATAAAAAACACTTTTATACTTCACAGTACAGAAATAAATGCTTAGAATAGAGGAATAATGGCCTTATCGCTGAGAGCGAGTCTATTATGAGAAACAAGGATCAAATTCTTTCAGACAAGCGCATTTGCCAGTCAAAGTTAGGAAATTCATGCCAAATTAACAATATCCACAGCGTTGAAAATGTAAATGCACCACCAACACTCAAAATACTAGCTGTTGTCGTTTAGCTTGAAGGTCTCGAATTAGCATGTCGTTTGGCACATTGAACCAGTTCTTTGACACAGTTTTAAAGGACCCGTTTGTAGACTCCATTGTTTAGGTGTACCGAACTCGGTTTTGCGTAATAATTACGAAACGCGTGTAGGTTCAATCGTTTAGCATTACGACAAATTGGACGATTAAGCTTTGTTCATAAATATAGACTTTTGTCGGTGTGGATGTACTTGCTTGATAATGATTAATGCTAAAGTTATTTATAACGGGATGTATAATGATTTCAGTCTTGAGCTCTCAAATATTTTCCACGGCAGTTTTTTTTAAAAGCTCTATACTTAATCTTAATCATGGTAAATATTCCGTTATAAATGACTTTAGTGTTAATATATAGATAGTTAGATAGACAATTCTTTATTGCTCTCTTAACAAAACAGTTATCAAATAAAATATATGAGAACTTGGCGATCTTATTGCTTAAGAGCGATCAGACAAACGTGCCTGGTAGAGATCGCATTTAAAATCTAAATTGAAATTTATCATGGACGGAAAAGCAACCACATTTCCTTTTTGAAGTTTTTACTTTTATAGCACTATCGAGAGCAGTGTGAGAAACTCTCCATCTGTATTGAATATCAATCTAGGAGTCACGTTGATATAGGTACTCATAATTCTACAACCGATGACCATGATATTTATGTGTAAACTATAATTATGGACATCCAGATCTCTTTTATTAGTCCATAATCCTTGTACATTTCCCTTAAATATATTTAGGTAGGCGAGAATCTCCAAGCCTTCAGTTATTAAACATAGAGGAAGTTTATAACTGAAGGCTATTTTCTGATTACAGAACTCTTCAGACAAAATCTTTGTTCTGACACCAAATATGTTATTATATTGGGTAAAGAATTGACCGTCCATTTTTCAATATAAACTTTAGGCAATATTTCACGTAGAGATCATATTTGAGCTGTACCTTCTACCTCCCTACCTTTCCTAACTGTAACCTAAGTTCACACAGTTAAAGACTGTTTAACAGACTATGTTGAGATTCTAACGGCACATCAAGCACGTTGGGAATAATTAACAGTGAATTAGTTGTGCTAAAATAGGGACCACTGGTCGTTTATAGGCCCTTCACTATCTTCGTGTTACATTCTCGTATAAGTAGGTCTAGCGCTAGTGAAATAGCTACTTTGTGTAACGAAAGCGTAAAGCCGGGTACTGACACTGACTGGTGTTACGGGGTGTAATGTATAATTCGCAGCGTGTTTAATGTATGTAATTTTTACACCGTCTGCTAAATTCCGTCTCGTTGCGCGTTGCGCATGCTCGCTGTGTAGCATGTTACGTTAGTACGATCTTAACATGCGCCGATATGTAGTTGAGATATACCTAATGTTGGTTTCTTCCATCAAGATTATAGAATTAGGTAAGTACCATGAATTCGTCAAGCAATTATTTAAGATTTGATTTTAGGATTTTGAGAGATTATTTCTTACAAAGTACTGAAAAGTAACTAAGCTAAACTTAGATTCAGAAATAACTGTACCAATCAAAAACTTTTGTCTGTATTAGGTATAGTTAAATTTTTAATAAAAAGTTATTTACAATTATTCATCTAAAATATCCCGCATATAACTAATCCAGTTGGAAAGCTAAACGTATTATAGATACGCGAAGCTTCGCGCATTTCATATCACGGGATTCCCAAACCAAAGACTGGGATAAAGGCTGTATCACAGCTGTGTACACTATAATTATGACATAATCTGTGGTAGTATGACTCACCTAGCGAGGGCGGGGGTTGGGGCGGCGAGGCCGGGGGGCGGGCGGGGGTGGTCGGCGTGGGGGCGCTCTCCCGCTTCTTGCCATTTCCTGGAACAGAGGCGTTGAGTCATCTTTACGTTCGGTATACAATTTGTAAAATGAAGTTACGAGTAATTATGTTGGTTCAAGGTCAATTCATTAGGTAGGCTTTGTAAGGTTCAAGAGTTTGCTTTTTGACGGCTTATAGTGATAAAATATAGGTAGGTTTTAAAGGGTTTTAGGAGTTTGAAATTATTTTAGGAATGAATAATAACCGGGCAATGAGCAGCTTCGTCGATTACCTGATTAACTTTGAACTGTCAAAAACGATAATTAACGATAAATGTAATTGTCCGATTATCTTCTTGAAGAACACAAGCAAAGTAATTTTAAAACCGTATACACAAAATGAATCTGAAAAACGCGTAAGTAAGTAAGCATCTAAGAAATTTAATAATGGTCTAAATTTCTTATTACCCGCAGTGTGAGGCTTACGCACTATAATAGCTAATACCTCAAGTAAGCATCCTTTGCTTACGAATATCTTCACAGGTTCACTATACCTTTAAATCTCCACAGTTTCTTCAGCTTCTTAACATTACAACACCAAATGTTCATTATCAGCACCTTGATCTGATACCGTGAGAACAAACCGGTGTACTGAAGATAACAAAAATCTGGGAGATTATATTTATCGCATCGTTGGTCGTCACAACAATAGGTACACAAACATTTCAGGTATTCAGAAAACGAGAAAACAGTAGGTCGGTATTTTTGCATCTAATAAACATTGGTGAATGATTGTCTCATGTACAAGCAAAGAATTTCGTACCACATAAAAGCAACGACGCATCTTGAAAAAATTGTATCCTTTTACTTTTACATTATTATTTTTTCTACACAAATTGAATCTGGAATATTTACATAAAAGTTAGGATATAGTTTTAAGAATAGATATAATATATATACATTTTAGTACATAGTATAGATTTTTGTGTTGTATAAAGCAGTAAGTAAGTCGCGTACCTACGAAAACATCTCCAACTGTTAGTAATATAAGTCCGCTCTGCATATTTACTTAAGATAATCTTATATTTCTCCATAAGTGAATGTATATTCTTTTGAGAAAAATACATTTCTAAAACCGTAAAACCGTAATTTACTTGCGTATGCCCTTGCAGGGTGCATGTTGGACTTATGTGATATTATTTTAAGACCTATCTGTACACATGTCAGCAATAAACCATTGAGTATTGAGTACTGTTTTTTATTAGGGCGGCACGTGTCGCCACAGAGAGTGGTGACACGTGCCGCCCTATCGCCGGTAATCCTAACTTCTGAAAATCTCAATCAAGTTTTCATGGATCGACCCAGAATTTACCAAAAAAAAATAGCATTGTCATCTTCTCTCAAAAACAATGTCTGTATGTAGTAGCAACATCCTCTATTATTTTTAATATACAGACACCTGTAGTAATCATAACTTATAAGGTCATGATTATGACAGATAGTGATATAATAGCGTTTTTTAATGATAATTTGGAGGAAACAACCCATTCATTATACATCCATACATGCTTCACGTTGTGTTTGTCAAATGAAATCATAAATATGTACATATGGTACCTACATGATACGAGTTTCACACTGTATTGTGATTTATTTACCCGAAAAAACGGGTAATTTTTTTCGATTATCTTTTTTTTATTATTTACCAACTTACAAGATATTATTACATAAAAAATATTAAAAATAACACGAAGGAAACCACAAAGGTTTGTATAGATGTGTTATTAGCTGAGAGTCGGCTAAATAAAATCTCATAGGTTTAACAATAAAAATATTCAATTTCAGGCAATAAGATTATAAATTGGAATTAGGTAAGTAAATTGATCAGTAACTGAATCAAACCCTTTGATAATAATGTAGGTTCGATAAGAAGTGCGATCTAAGTTTATATTTTTTTTGATTTGAGACTGTTTCTTACTTCGAAGAATTTGATAAGCTAAAGGTTCCGGACCCAAAGGCTGAAAACGGGAACTCCGTTGTCTATCCGTCCGTCTATCAGTCTGTCCGTAGTTACATTATGAAAGCCTTTGCCTCAATTTTTTTTAGTCGAAGTAACTAGACCTTTTATTATAAAGAACGTGAACTATAACTCGGATTGCATTTAGCAGGCTTCAGCGAGCACGCGTGTGGAAATCATAAATCTAATTATGCATTGATTCGTTAATTAAAAAACTTCTATTATTTTCACAAAATGTACTCTCACATTGTTAATTTTTCGACTGACAGCTTCTTCAATTGGAAAGGAAACTATAACATCTATTTTATATAAGTATATTTTATTAAGACTGCAGGTAGATGCTGTGGACTGCTATAGGCTGATGATGATGATAATGAAATTTAATAAACTTGCATATTTTTTGTGAAATTCTCTACACAGAACGGCACCAAATTTTTACAAAAGCTTTCGGTATGCTGGTTGCAAGCAAGTTTGCAAAGAGAACAAAGTAAAAAACTTAAATCACTTGTGAATGTTCTAATAGCAGTTTCCCCGACATAATGGCCTCGGAGTGAATCATGTCATTCACGGTTTTATTGTTCAACTTTCATGGACTAAACATCATAAAAATACTATTATCAACATGTTCTTGTTTTCTTTAAAAATGGTTTTCGGTTTTGTGACAATTTTATTACAACCGCGAATGAGTAGGTAGATCGGAGTGGGTCTATTTCACGATAGAAACGTGACGTCTGTTATTTGTATGGGATTTGCGTAGTTCCCTGTCCGCAGATAAAGGCGCTGTACTAAAATCTATGGGAAAATAGTTCTACCAAAATTTTTAAACTTAATGCCTTTATTATATAAAATAGTATCTAAGTGATTATTTTATTTAATAATTAGCACTGAAATATAGGATTACCTAGTTCAGGCTTAAGAGTAATACTAAGGTATATGTATTTATGTTATATCTACATATTTACAAGTTTATTGGAATACATTATATTTTATTTATTCTTCATTTAATGAATTTAATTGACATTCGTATGCTCGAAAAGCAAAATATGGATGTGTATAATTTATCTCATACCCTTGTTCTACGCGAATAAACGATTGGATTTGAAGTTTGAATATATAGATACCAATTAGATCTAGTACTCGAATTGACATAGCAAAATACTACACATCCTACTCTGTTGATGTCAAGAGGGCCCGTCGCGTCAAATGTTATTACAAGACATAAATTTGAATAGAAGTAAGCAATAGAAAATATAAACACAAATCTCCACTAAGGAATCTGAAAGAAAAAGACCACCAATATTACACAGCAACTGGTTACGCTCGTTTTAAATATTTACATGTTATTGTAAAACCTATACCCTCTTTAGGATAGCCGAGCTGCAGAGCGAGACCCTCTAGCACAGGTATTACATTACGTTAAGAGGGTCCCATACCACTGTAATATATTAATTAATTTAAGCAATAAACTATTTGATTTGATTTGAAAACCGATGTTTTTCAATAACAGCGGTTTTACAGATAATATGTCGCCTATATTAAAAACTAGCTGTTCCCGCGGTTTCACCTGCGTTAAACTCGAATTTCACTTTATCAGGTGTTTCACTTTATCATTTTATACACCTTTGGTTTTAACATTGAAGTTTTAGTAAGGATCCCTAACTTTTTGTAATATAAAATATAGCCTATGTTCACCGGAGATAGTGGAGCTTCCCAACGGTGAAAGAATTTTTCAAATCGGTCCAGTAGTTTCAGAGCGTATTCAATACAAACAAACAAAAAATTAAACCTTTCCTCTTTATAATATTAGTATAGACAAATATATAATTTTGCATCTGAGTATTTATACTCTTTCACTTACCTCTAGCACCAAAAGAACCGAACCTCTCTCGGTTGACGGCAAGCTTATACTTCTTTTCGCTCGGCACTGGCAGTTTCGACGAGTACTTCTCAGAACTGCTCCTGTACAGTTTCTCTTTAGACCCGTGTGCCCCCATCTTTATTCTCTTCATATATCCCAGCACATTTTATACGACATTAGGAACATTATCACTTCTTACAAGTCAGGACAATACTACATCCAACTTTCATCACTGTTAATCACATCACAATAGCTGTTTGTTTAAGTTTAATGATGTTCGTCATTTCTTAAGAATCATGTATTGAAACAATAATTATGAAGCCTCTGTGAATATGTGATGATGTAAGGTTTGATTGTAGGTGACAATTTGAGTTTCAGGAGAATGATAAGATTTAGATCACCCAACGCTCTATAAAAGTTAGTCTGAACTACATAGATATCCGTAAGGAAAGATGTATGTTCATAGAAATAGATTCAGGTATAAAATTCATCATAATAGAACTGGGTTGACGATTAAAATTTGCACCTGCCCTTAGTACCTCCTACCCACCAATAAAAACGTTTAAACTGGATAGACCAAAGCAAGCAATCTAAAATCTGATATAAATCAAATTAATCCGATTTCAATCAAATTATTGCATTTTATGGAGTATTATTTAATCGCGTTTTATCAACCCTGATATAGAATTAGTATAGATAAATAAATAAATAAATAAATAATGCTGGACAATTCACACAGCATTACCTAGCCCCATGGTAAGCAGAGCTTGTGTTATGGGTACTAGATAACTGATATACATAATACAATACATTACATAGATAGATATTTTTTTATTATACATAGAAAACGACCAGAACACCCGGAACAATTATCTGCAGATCGTACACACAATTGTTCCGAGGCGGGAATCGAACCCGCGACCTCGTGCGTCGCAGGCGGACCTTCGCCCACCGCGCCACATCGGTCGTCAAGTAACGTATAATCTATTAAAAGCTTCATTTTCGTGAAACATTAAGCATTTAGTAGACAGTGTAGATGTCCTAGTTGAAAGCGCTTCTAGTTTGTGCATATACGAGATTACTTTAACAAAGTGAAACCGATATCAAATGGCGCTTAAACAAATAAAACCTTATTAAGCTCTCACACGTGTTATTGTACTGAGCGGTCAACAAAGCCCATTCGCTGATATAATTATTGCAAAGTACAGTCTATTTCTGTAGTCGACTCACTAACAACCATTCTAACGCGACACATACTCCTCTTTAGGTAACTAAGATTTTGAATAGAGCTACCGTAAAGACAGAGCTCTTCACAATCTGGTGTTTTCACGCATTAGCATCTTCTTTCAAAAGGATTTTGAAGCTCAGTTAAATTTGTCATTCAGTAACATTATTGCACGAAATGTTTTGCAATGTATATTCATCATCGTCAAGAACTCAACAGAGCTTTGATGTGCCACTTTATTCGTTTAGTGACGAGCCATATGATATTTTATGAGCATTCATACATTTTGTAAAAACAAATCTTCTCAACTGCATGGACATAGGAAGCAAAAACCTGGAAACGTTGCAGTTAATCGACGGCTTCATTTCCGGTCGGAGATGGGTTTTCCGTGACTCCTCTAAAAATAACGTCTCTAATCTCCGTGAAAATTAAGTAGTTATAAAAGTGAATCCGTATTCTATTTTAAACGTGATATTTGTCAATAATGGATGGGGGAATAAAATAAAACATGTTATTTTGACACTGCTATTGGCATCTAGACGTTTCTTCATATTATAGCGATTTCTTACAAAGTAGGTAAAGTACTTGTTCAAAGAGTTTACATAACTAATTATAGACTCTCCATATCTTAAGGAAATGTTTAATTATCTGGATAGACTAGGTCTTTAAACCTTAGACTAGCCCTTAAAGATCCATATATAGGTATATCTGATCTACGCGCCATACCAGAAAATATCCTACATAAGTAATAGGTAAACATTTGAATTATATAACTTTTTAGTATTTTGCTGACGCTACACTAAACCAATAAGTATATTTGTATCTCTCAACAGCTCCTTAAAATAAAGAGGAACAAGATACGCGCCCAGTTTGGTTTCTTTATTATTAGCAGCCGCTAATTGATCCCGATTTAGATAACTCAATGTAATCCATCAAATTTAAGTGTTACTGTGATTTTGGAACACATTTAGTAGCAATTTCAGTGACAACTTGAAAGTAACGGTTTTTGAGAATGATAAAATAAATGTTTAATGTTATAATTACTTCTTTCATAAGCTAAAAAACCATCCATGAAATAAATCGTTCTGGGACAATCCATACGGCATCATCTAGCCCCGAACTAAGCAGAGCTTTTGTTATTGGTACTAGATGACTGATATATGTATATGTACATAGTATATGTACTACAACGCATAATATACAAAGACATTTTTATTATAAATAGAAAATACCCAGATCATCGAGAACTAATATTTGCAGATCCAGAGCGAGAATCAAACCCGCAACCTCCTGCGTCGCAGGCGAACCTTCGCCCGCTGCGCCACATCGGTCATCAATACACATTCTATTAAACTCAGTGATTTATTTCAAGTATGGTAAATTGTAAGTTGGTGGTACCTAATATGAATACATTTTAAAGCCCATTTGACTACATTAAAGTTTAAGTGCCGATTCGCACTTAGCAATAATATTTTAAAGATAAAAGAGGTACAAACACTTCAAATAATTTAGATAAGTATAATACTTTCTCTTGAGAGCAGAAAGTTTAAAGCCGAGGTGTTTTTCACGAAGCTGCTAAACTCAAAAACAAAACACTTGACCAAATTGAAATATATGATGCAAAAGAGAACAAGCGAAGTCGTAATCCAAGTTTAGCATTAATAGGTAGTTTAGTCACTTGCAGAAACTTGCACGCAGTAAAGACTTAAAACAGTAACAGTAGGTATTAGATACTCTACTTATTCCAAGAGAAGCTATTCGCGTGGGCATTCAGGGTTAAATAACTTGTGCACGGGCTGGGCTGTCCCTTACGATGTGCCAGTATTTTATATGTTACAGTTGTAGGTACCTATATTTAGCTCATGGACATAAATGTTTTGTATCGACGCGCAGTCCAAATCACACAGAATTAGGTTGATATGTGATTTTGTAAGTTAAGATTAGTTTCGTTTTAAAACTATATAAAAAATCTATGTAATGCATTTGTATTAAGTATATCAGTCATCTATATATCAGTATAGTACCTATTACACAAGATATAGCTTGGGACTAGATGCTATGTGGATTGTCTAGCATTATTTATTTATTTATTTGTGATTAAATCGTATGTAGATAAAAAAATTCAATATCAAAAGTTACTTGATTAATAAATTCATAGTCTAGTTCCTTCTTGAAAACCACTGTTTTCAAGAAGTAACTATGAAAGGAACTACAATAAAAACAATTTACATTACAAAGGTTAAGCAAGTGTTTAAAGAAATATGTTTAATATACACGCAGTCTATTCGTTTCGTAGAATTTAATAACAAACATAAAGTTAAATTACTCCTATAACGTTTTCAAAATGCTGTTAGCCCTGAGAAAAAAGAAACTGTGTTTCGGACAGCCATGTCCAGACTGTCCAGTCCATCTTTACACGCGAATGCCTCTCAAACCATAGACTAGCCACACAACACGACTCTGTTATCATGATTATGTCTGATGATTGCTGATTTTACAAGAATCAACAGCGCGTGGTAGATTATACGATGAAGTTTGAAGTATACGAGTAAGTACAATAAGTATACTTCGCAACGACATGCATGCGGGCGTTGAGTATGCAGGGACCTTTATTTTGAAACCTTTCGATTTTATCTTTAAGTTTTAACGAATGTAGATATTTTGAAATATTTAGACGAAATTTATAATTCGCGTTGCTCTTGCGCACCTGGCCTCGTTTTCATGATATTTGTCAATGGAATAATTAAATAAGTTTTGATAGCACTTACGATATAGGTACTTAAATTGAATAACTGACGAAACATAAAATAGTACTTAATTTTTTTTTGTCAGGGCATACCTAGTAAGATAGTTTGAAAAATAGGGCTAATTATGATGATGTATCTGATCATAAAAATCATAATTTTATTCGGCAATAAACAAGCATAATCATAGTGGAATAGTTACATTAAGAAATTACAATTACAGAGACTAGCTTAGCTTATTATTAGCAAATTGAAGTTTTGTTCTGTATTAGTATCTAGACTAAGTAATAGACTTGTAATGCTGGCATTATGTCGGTTAACTAGAACTCAGATCCATATATTTTTTCCTGCATGTAAAAATAATGTTTCACGGTCTAATAAGTAGATTGGTACTGAGGAAATAAATGAAATCCTTAAAGCCGAAGAACGTTCAGTAATTCTTAAAAGTACCAATAAAAATTTACAACGGATACAATTCTAAATCTAAACAACATCTTTTAGGTAAGTACTACGCGACCCACGTGAGACTTTGGGTACGTATAACTCTATAACACGATCAGTTGAAAAAAGAAATCAGTAATCTTCTTGTGATGCAATAGATCAAATGTTACGGAAGAACAATTGTAAAGATGGCCATGGAACCATCGCACGAAGGGTTCCATTGACACTCGAACTAAGTAAATAAACAGACAGTTTTTAGAAACTGGTGGATTCCTGATACATCTTGAAGCTCAAATTAATCAAGTTTAAAGATCAGTTACTAGTGTAAGATTAGACTTGACTTCTTTTATTTGGCAATATGTGTCTGGTTTGCCATTTTCTGCGAGGTATCCGCGACTTGACAATAAGTAAATGCAATTGACGTTTCTGATGAACAGACTTTCTCGTCTCTACATTTTTTTGGTGCGAGAATAAAGCAAGAAATAATTTTCAAGAAGACCTAGAAGAAATTTTCATAGAATGTTTAGTTCTACAAGTAAACTTGAAATTCCAAGGAAGACAAGACAATTAACTCATTAATATTGCATTGTCTAGTATAACGGACAAGATATGCACATCACTGTATGCATACAAAACACAGGACACAGAGGTCAAGCGGTAGGTACGAGTACATCGACGAAAATAATCGTAAAATCACGTAATTGAGTCAATATTCTGACGTCATGCTTGAATCCTCAACTAAATGCTTTATCAACATTATTACACGCAATCGTGGTTACTTTATTATTTTGCAAACATGCAAGAAGCATAACAATCGACACTCCGAAAATTTTATAACTACGGCGCATATTCGCAGTCTGTCAATCCAGTCCCATGCCTGTTTACGTTACGCTTCAAATATCTCTAAAAATAAAGTATGCGACCTCAATCTTGGACTCACCCATGGAAGAAGCCCGTAGGTGCGTGCGCACGAGTGGCCCCAGAGCGGATACGACCCGTCCTGCGCAACGATATTGGAACTACTATTCCGATGACATAAGTTCAGGTATCATTCCAGTTTTCAGCATCGCTGGTTAACAGGACCGAGAGGCCGGTCATGCGAATCGGAATGATCTTAAATATCTCCACGGAATACCAGCGCTATGGTATGATCTGCTCTACCATAGCACATGCTGAGTGGAGACCGATTTTGTCAGTTTCTCTGTTAATCTAAGTTTAATTTATTAGAGTACTAGCTGCACCCTGCGGTTTCACCCGCGCGATGATAGATATTTTGGATAATATACAATACATGTTTATGAATTGCCTATGTGTTATTCTTATAAGTAAGCTATATTATTGAGAAGTTTCATCAAAATTCATTCAGTAGTTTTTGCGTGAAAGAGCAACAAACATACCTACCTACTTACATATATATGTACCTCCTCACAAACTTTCGCGTTTATAATGTTAGTAGGATGTATACTATTCGTCTCCGTTCTGGCTAAATAAATCCTTTATACTTTTACCTTACTTAAAATATTGGTACGGATTTAGATTTATGATTCGCTGTCAGAGCCTCAGCGCGAATACAGTAGAGTATTTAAATGTTATATATATATTTATAAACGCTAATCAATCAACGACAGATTGATGGACACTTTAGAGACCATCCATGACGATCATCCCATAGCCAGCGTGACTTAAAAACCCAGCAGCAGCGTTATCTAAATCAATATTAAGGATAACTTGGTGATGAGGATGACGCTACTATTTAGATTGCAGATAAATTGACAGTTATCATACATTTAAATGACTTATTTTTTTTTACTTCTTGCACGAAAAACATAACACAAAACTTATTCTAGAAAATGTATACAAAGGCGAACTTCACCCTAAAAAGAGTTCTCTTCCAGCAAACCTTATTGGGAGAGGGAGGGAGAGAAAGTGAAGAGAGAAGTGGGTACATGTGTATAAATAAAATTAGAAATAGACAAAAGATTAATGACTTTATAATTATTATCTCGTTACTTACTGATATTATCTCGTCATTATACCTACCTTTACCTGAATCATAAGTTATATAGTCCCTCCTTAAATATGCCGCATTTATACGTAGACTTGTTCGGCCATTGGCTTTTGAATTGGAGAAATATCGCGTGTATAGGATCTGATTATGCATGTACTTATTTGAGTCATAAAACTACTTAGAAGTTGAAAGTAGATTCATTTTCATAAATGACTTAGCAGAACGAAACTTGATAGTTGAATAATTTCCCAGAACTACCTAATCATTTTCATCGACCACAATTCATCATCGTCAGCCTATGTTAGCTCTCTGCCGGTCATAGGCCTCCCCCAATGAGCGCTACAGCGCCCTGTCTTCAGCTTGACGCAACCAGCATCTACCTGCAGACTTTCGCAGGTTGTCATCCCACCTGGTCTTAGGGCGTCCTAAACTACGTTTACCGAGTCGTCGCAAGAACACGTTTGCCCCAGCGGTTGTCGGTTCTTCGCGAGATATCCACGGACCACAATTACGAGCTCGATTTAAATAAAGAAAAAGCATATATTTTCTATTATACGTGGTCATAAATCATTTCTCCTGATAAACAACAATATTTTATAATAGCGTGCATTAGTAATCTCATAGTAAACACGTCATGGATTGTCAGAATGAGGTCAGCGGCACTGCAGTTGGGGGAATTTCGTAACGTACACGAAACGTGGAGACTGGACTAGTGCCAATAATTGCAACCACCATGGTGTGTTCATTTATGATACTTTATTGTGATTAGAGAAACAGATTTTAATTATCATCATAAATGATGATCCCATAGTATCTTACTGGGGTCCTCTTAAGGGGGAAAACTGGAATATAAAAGATTTTTAAAATCATCTTAATTAAGGGGAAAAATGTAATTAGAAAAAACGGTAAGGAGGAAAACTAGAATTGAGAATTTCGTGATTCCAGTTTTCCCCCTCAATGGGGATTTAACAAGGGGGGAAACTGGAATAACCCTAATTGATGATCCCTTAGTATCTTACTGGGGTTACCAACACTGGAATTCAAAAATATGAATTACAGTTTTCCTCTTGAAAATCCCGCTCAAGGGGAAAACTGAAATAGAAAAAAACGGTCATTACAGTTTTCGCCCTTGAAATTTTTGGGTGTAGTAGTAGAAAGGAAGCACTAGTGTAGCAGAAATTTAGGGCAAGGATTTCCTCGGCTTACAATTTTTTCCCGGTACCGTGTACATCCGGCAACTGCCCGCAACTTCCATCAATTTCAAATAAAAGTCTCGATTTAACAATAATTTACATGAAACCATTGAAGTTTCCATATTGAGTTTATCTATATTCAAGTAAAGTTACCTATAGCGTAACTTAACTTGAACATAGATAAACTCTTAACACTTTGACTGCTGAAATCACACGGTATGTGTTTTCTACAAGTGACTAATATGCGTAAATCCACACTAGCGCAGCGGCTGAGAAAATACAGATCTGTGTGACTCAGCACAGCCGTAACATTTTTCGAACGAAACGCATGTGCGGCGCAACACAACCGCTGTGTAGAGCGGCAGCAAGAATTTTTTAGGTTAAAAAAAAGATCGCAGTCGTCGAAAAAAAACCGCAGTCAAAGTGTTAAGCAGGATTTGATTTCCAAACAATTTCCAAAGCTTAAATTGAAACGTTAATTCAACGACCTTGTGCTTCCCAAACTATTAGGAACTCTATGCCTCACAATATAAGATACACTTTTCTATCAGAAAATGACTGCATAGATACGCTTACATATATGGACGTCCAATACAGGATTGGCGGGATTAAATCACAGGACACATGTGTATTAGCATAACATCCGGAGTCTGATTGACCCTTTCGTCTACACACTTGCTGGAACGCAACTATCTGGATACTTGCTTGTAATAACAGTTAGTGTTAACAGTTTAATCTATACGTATTATGAAATGAAGTCGGTTCGCTTAGAACTTATAAATAATAATAATAATAAATAATGCTGGACAATTCACACAGCATTATCTAGCCCCATGGTAAGCAGAGTTTGTGTTATGGGTACTAGATAACTGATATACATAATACAATATATTACATAGATAGATATTTTTTATTATACATAGAAAACGACCAGAACACCCGGAACAAATATCTGCAGATCGTACACACAATTGTTCCGAGGCGGGAATCGAACCCGCAACCTCCTGCGTCGCAGGCGGACCTTCGCTCACCGCGCCACATCGGTCGTCGAAGTATATATACCGTACCTAATAAAGTACCTACTCAACGGATTTAAATGCTGTTTTCAGATATAGATAGTGATTCAAGAAGAAGGGTTATAAAACATTGACTCATAGATTTCCACGTGGGTGAAGCCTCGGGGTGCATAATAAATAAAATAGTAAATATTAAATGATGTGAAAAAATTAAAATTTAGTTCTAGACTAGGTACTTCAGGTACTTCATTATATACCATTTTAAAACAAAGTAAAACAGGAAATATGTTTAGTGGCCTTTGATAGGTCTTGGGTACTCAGTAAAAGATTTTATAAATGATTAAACATTTCAAACTCGGAATAGAGAAATATTCAAAAATTACATTTCAAAAGATATGATAACAGTTTTACCTTGACGATATTAGAGGTTATTCATATCAGTGGTAGTGCCCATGTAACTAGAACACTGACCATAAAACGAACCTTTTCGAATATTCAAAGCCCGTCCACATAATTGACCAGGACGTGTCCAGCTACTAAGCAATTATTTTTTTATTTCTTCTTGTTATTTTTATGTTCCAAACACGAATAGATAAACTATCAAATATCCTTTTAGTACAAACCTAGAGTGTAGTACAGAATATATAAATACTACTAATATTATAAACGCGAAAGTTTATAAGTATGGATGGATGGATGGATGTTTGTTACTGTTTCACGTAAAAAGTACTGAATGGATTTTAATGAAACTTTATAATAATATAGCTTATACATCAGAAAAACACATAGGTAACAATTCATAAAGATATATTGTTTATTATCCAAAATATGTATCTATCACTGCGCGGGTGAAACCGCGGGGTGCAGCTAGTATAATATATTTTATGTTATGATACAACGATGGAAACTTAGGGGAAAATAAAACAAAAGGTACGCGACAAATATACGAGCGACTGGCCCCGGCTTCGCACAGTAAATACTAATATGTGTGGAATGTTTAATAAACCTTCTTGAATCACTCTATCTATTGCTGAAAACTGCATTAAAATCAAATCAAAGTTTAAAACATCTAACCGAACAGACAGCGGAAGCGACGACATTTTATACTATGTAAAGATTATGTTCTCCACGAGGTCTTAGCGAATTCACAACTAAACGAACGAGTCTCTACTTCGTCATGCATTCGGTACTAATACTAACACATTTGACAAGCAATGATCTCTACAGAAACATGCGACTACATCATGCCAGAAAATGTTCTCAAACAGCTACAAATGAAGATGTCTTTAAAACTCTATTGTACGCGTCAGATCCGTATAACAAGTTTAAGAAAACCATACGTAAAAAATGTCAAAGATCTTAAGAATAATCTCCTAAGAAACTACGTTTCTTGGCGTTACATCCAAAGCTGGTTTTAGTCAAATTAAAAGAAAAAGTGTAACGAAAGCAAAGAAACAATATTTTAAAGAATCATCTACGACTGGCGCCGGGCGCCCGTTTTTTACTAAGATTTTTTCATGAGTTTATCTTCTTTTTAATCTTATCATTCGCCTGGAACGGATTCTTTATCAAAGATGTTTACAGCACTCACTGCTCTACTTATATCACAACACAAGATTGAGGAAGAAATATTTGAAATGATACTTGATTACTTACTTCATATGCATTCTTTCACAAATACCTACTATTGTTTTTAAACGTCCATTACATTTACGTCCAGGTACCTACGTATGTTTGCAAAAAATCTTGATGATATCATGTACATAGGTATAGACCACTCTAACCTTTTAGCATTTGCGATGTTAGCACATCGTTATAAAGCATGACATTGGAAAATACGTCGCCATTGCCGTGTTGCGTCTATTTGGTATCAAAGTTTATCTCGAGTTCTCAGTTTAGCAAGTATACCAACCATACATGTACGTAGGTTATATTTCTTACTAGCTGCGCCCCGCGGCCTCAACCTCGTGGAAATATATTATATGTTTCAAATCTATATATGTTAATATAAAAGAAAGTCGTGTTAGTTACACTATTTATAACTCGAAAACGGCTGAACCGATTTAGCTGAAAATTAGTGGAGTGGAGAGGTAGCTTAGAACCAGCAGTCTAACATAGGATACTTTTTATAATTTTAACCATTTGACATAGATTTCCACGGGGGCGAAGCCACGGGGCGCAGCTAGTAGTTTATAAACCTTCCTCTTGAATCACTCTATCTATTTAGAAAACCGCTTCAAAATCCGTTGCGTAGTTTTAAAGATATAAGCATACACAGGGACAGACAGCGGGAAGCTACTTTGTTTTATAATAGATAATGCATCGACGTCTAATAGTTATATGATCTCTGGAAAAAGGTATTTGTGATATGGACTAGGAGTGCATATACTTTCCAGATAAGTTTTATGCTTGCTTTGCATTAGTTGATAACCTCTGACTAGTTTATACATTCCTATTACAATATTTTTGCAATATGTATGATAAATCATAATGGGAAAGTTATACAAATAAAATAATACTGGACAAGTCACACAGCAGAGCTTGTGTTATGGGAACCAGATAACTGATATACATAGTACATACAAATAAAAAAATACATACAACTATAGCGCTAAGCTATACTTCTATACAATTTATACCATTTTTTTTCAGAATCTATCAAAATCCTATATTGTATTAAAATGTAATCAACTTGATGTTTGAACACCAGCTCATGTTGGTAAATGAAGATATTTCCATGAGATGGAGTAGGTACGCTATAACTGGGTACACGAGTACATCATCTTAGGGAAAATGAGCTCGTGAAATCAAGCAAGAGATGTACTTAAATCAACTTGTTATTCACAAAACATACGACAATCAAACCATCAAACAACAAAAACGTGACAAAACAATTAGATGCGAGTTGTTCCAACCACACAATCCATTAGATAGCTTGGTGTTTTCACATAAGATCCAAATTCGATTAACAGGACAGATCTTTTGTTTTACAATACATGTGATTCTGTAACTTCGCTTAGTAGAAGGTAGTAATTACTTTGCTTTCCAACCCACGCTATACTTTCATAGAATCTCACGATAGGGGTCTCGTGAGATTCTATGAAAGAGTGGCGTGCCGATGAATTACTCCTATTGGAGCTACGATAACTAGATGCCTCTTATGAGATATTCCGCGTTCGTCCCACTCACTTCGGCTCAAAGTAGACCGAATACTGAAAATAAAATATGAGAGAGTGGCGTGCCGATGAATTACTCCTATTGGAGCTACGATAACTAGATGCCTTTTATGAGATATTCCGCATTCGTCCCACTCACTTCGGCTTAAAGTAGACTGAATACGTAAAATAAAATATGAAAGAGTGGCGTGCCGATGAATCACTCCTATTGGAGCTACGATAACTAGATGCCTCTTATGAGATATTCCGCGTTCGTCCCACTCACTTCGGCTCAAAGTAGACTGAATACGTAAAATAAAATATGAAAGAGTGGCGTGCCGATGAATCACTCCTATTGGAGCTACGATAACTAGATGCCTCTTATGAGATATTCCGCGTTCGTCCCAATCACTTCGGCTCAAAGTAGACCGAATACGGAAAATA
The DNA here is from genome assembly GCA_943735965.1 of Eupithecia abbreviata. Taxonomy (NCBI): domain Eukaryota; kingdom Metazoa; phylum Arthropoda; class Insecta; order Lepidoptera; family Geometridae; genus Eupithecia; species Eupithecia abbreviata. The sequence continues at coordinate 5,675,453 of OX030982.1, read as the reverse complement.
TAATATGAAAGAGTGGCGTGCCGATGAATTACTCCTATTGGAGCTACGATAACTAGATGCCTCTTATGAGATATTCCGCGTTCGTCCCACTCACTTCGGCTCAAAGTAGACTGAATACGTAAAATAAAATATGAAAGAGTGGCGTGCCGATGAATTACTCCTATTGGAGCTACGATAACTAGATGCCTTTTATGAGATATTCCGCGTTCGTCCCACTCACTTCGGCTTAAAGTAGACTGAATACGTAAAATAAAATATGAAGGAGTGGCGTGCCGATGAATTACTCCTATTGGAGCTACGATAACTAGATGCCTCTTATGAGATATTCCGCGTTCGTCCCACTCACTTCGGCTCAAAGTAGACCGAATACGGAAAATAAAATAGTACGCTGATTGCATTCCTCTTTCGTCTCATTTTTTAAAGTCTTTGATTGTAGTTGCCTTTCAAAACTCCCAACTATAGGTAACGCAAAAAAACATCCTTCATAGATTTCTCAATCCCTTGAAAGTTTATACTTTAACAGGATTATTATAATAGTATTGTCAAGGTGTAACTTTCTTAAATAAATATTAAAAGACGGAACAATATAACTAGAGATCATTTAATGAAAGTGTAAATAAAATACCTACGTATTAAGTATCTTACCTAGTCAATAAATTTATTAATAAAACACGGATATTACACAAAATGAAAGCTTGCCGGACAATAATATACCCAAGATATACTCGTAGCATACAAGAACTAGTTGTATCCATGTAAAACAAAGAACGGCCTTATAGCAAGTAAATTGTTGTCGACCGATGTGGTACGGCGGGAGAAGGTCGGCCTGCGACGCAGGAGGTTGCGGGTTCGTTTCCCGCCTTGGGGTAAATGTTTTTACGATCGGCAAATATGTATTCTGTGTATTTTATATGTATAATAAATAATCTATGTAATGTTTTTAAAGCTCGCGTCAAGGAGTTTTTCCTGCCAAAAGAATGAATATTGGTACATACTATTTATTTATTTATGTATTTAAGTAGTGTATTATTTATTTTGGAATTTGTAATATTTATTATTTGTTTTTTAGTATTCTTATTTAGATAACATATGGTACACCCCCTGCCTTTTCTTAAATTCATATAATTCTTTCCATCCAAAGGTTGCCTGGAAGAGATCGCTTCTAAGCGATAAGGCCGCCCGTTGTACCTGTCGCATATAATGTATTTTTGTAATGTTTAATTTGATTATGGTGTACAATAAAGAATTTTTGTATTGTATTGTAATGTATATCAGTCCTCTAGTACCCATAACACAAGCTCTGCTTAGCTTGAGGCTAGATGCATCATCTAGCCGTGTATGAGTGGATTGTCCAGCATTATTTATTTATAAGTAGTACCTTCAATATGTACCAGCTAATTTCCAGTTTCAGCCAAGCTAAATGTCTACATATAAAAAGTTGCAAAACGGTAGCCCTTCTAAAAAGTTGCAATACAGCCGTGAGGTAAAAGTAGCCCCGTATCAATGTCCCATACAAAGACATACAAAGCCGATATCATAATACAAAATAACCTGTTATACTACAGTCACCTGCCGGTATCACTATCTCTTTGTGGTCACTATTATACTGACGCTGGGCAGGTAAAAGATCTCTATGAAAAAAAATATGCCGAGCCGTCTTTGGGGACTGCCGATAGAAGTGAAAACTAAGTAATTTTAAATTTTATTCATACTGGGAAGCGTGTGTTGACGATGACGCAAGTTCCATAATTTTTGTTCACCCAAAAAGTGTGTTTTCACTTCAAATATGCTGGACAATTCACACAGCATTATCTAGCCACAAGCTAAGCAGAATTTGTGTTATGCATAATACAATACATTACATATGCAGATAGATATTTTTTACATAGAGAACGACCAGAACACCCGAAACAAATATCTTTAGATCGTACACACATTTTTTTTTTTTTTTTATTATATTCGTACTTAATAAGAGTTCTGAAATACTGTATTCTGTAGAACGGATATCTATCTCAGAATAACAATATAGTATATACATCTAGTAAACATTTTCGATTAAAAGGTGTTTTTAAGGGCTCTTTGCAAGCTTTTTTAGATGGATGAAGTCTACAGCAGTAGTAGAGAAGTGAACATCAGTTCATAAAACTGTTCTGTTACCCGTGACTCGCCGGGACCGGTTTGCTGCGGTCACAAAACCGCACCAAGGTGCTCGTCACACTTTCAAGTGCTAGAAAATGTTAAACTATTCTATACAAATTTAGTGTAAGACCTCTTGCAATGCAATATTTTTGATGCCCAAAATATAATTCATATTTTTTCAAAAAAATGACATTTATTGTTTACATATATGTACATACATATAAGGTTATGAAATATTTAATAGACAAAAGATATTTTGACATAATTATTTAATTAAACATATTCAATTTTGATATTTTTAAAATGTTTTGTATGCAGATATAATATATATATATATAAAATCAGTAGGTACGAGTGTTTTTTTATCTACCAAAATATGTTTAATCGACCAAAAGCGGTACTCGGCAGGAATCTTAGTTACCAAAACATACAATTGTAGATACTTGTCCTTGCTAGCCTTCATTTGAAAAACACAAAGGAATTAATGAATGATTTCAGCACAAGAGACCCATTTATATCAAAGAATGCCTATATCAAAACATCCGACCTAAATACATAACAAATTTACTAGCAATTTTACGCTCGGTACGAATTATTTACTTTACAACTGTACAAAGTATTCATAAAATGTTATTCTCAGAATGTGCAGTTGATATTAAAATTATAAACTGTCATTGGAAATTCTACCTAAATCGTTTGAGATAAGATTGGTACAGCGTGTTTTATCTCAAACATTACGCTATTTCAAATGTTGACGTTCAACAAGCAACAAAGCACAAATGCAACAAACGAGCAAAGACACCTTACTTGGAATTGTTAGGAGGGGAAATCAATTATTATCAAGGTGGCCCTCTAAAAGACTGTTATATTAATCAGTGTAAACCTTATTAGTTATTTATCATTATATGTATGTCAACTAAAGTTAGACGTTCAAAGAAATACGGTTGCAGCTTTTTACGTAATTATTTCCTTAACTACCAACAGTATTTTTAGTTTAGGAATAGTTTTGCAGATTAAAGCTGTTATTGAGACCTATTGCAAAATACCTCTTTTTAATATAATGTAACAAGATGAAATCTCAGTGGACATATCAGATAACTACATTAGTTAGCAAGTATTAGATAATAGAGCAGGGAGAGCACATTGTCGCTGGAAACTTGAAACTATGAAATTAAATTCACAAACTTTCGATTGTCTCATTTTTTGCTCTAATTAAATTTTCGTTAGTTACCTAAAAAGTTTGGTTGTGGATACAGTTTTACTTTAGATAGCTAATCAATTTCTTTTCTATTGATTTGTCAATCATGGAACAATAGATCGATCATAATGAAAATATTATAAAAGCAGGCAGAGGTGGGCGATTATACATTGATGCCGAAGCAATAACAAATGAATTACGTAATGATGTCACATCAAGTCAGGCTTTTAGCCCACTTTTAGGCCGTGAACTGCCAATAGAATGTGGGTCAAACCTATCATTTAATAGATAACCTCGGTACTAGGTCTAGATTATATTAGAACCAAAGGCGCACAAAAGTCGCAGACGTAGGTATGCGGATCGCGAGCCTAAAGTGGAGATGGGCTGGACAAGTTACCAGGGAAGTCACAGAGTGGTACTCGGTAGGGGCGAAGCGTCCTCGAGGTAGACCACCTGCCAGATGGTCGAAAGACATCGTCAGGGTGGCGGGAAGACTGTGGATGAGGCTCGCACAAGACCAAGTTAACTGGCGTGAATAAGAGGAGGCCTAATAACCAACAGTGGGTGTCAGCGGGCTGATGATGATGATAAAAGGCTTAGTTACCGCTAAATGCTAAATGCCTCGGGAACTAGGTTACACTGGTTGAGCTAAACTAAACTAACGCTGGTGTCTTGACGTTTGACGTTTGAAATAAACCCGATCGTTTTATTGCACGCTGCAGGATCCATTGTCTCGTATAATCGATGTTCAGAGGTAGTTGTGTTTAATTATACAAACGTTTGTTTGGCCTCATGCTCCGTACCCCACAACCACAACTAGATTTCATAGGAATATACTTTAAAAAATGCCTCAGGTCGAAGGATGTATATCACATCCGCCCTTGAATTACGCAAACCCATCCTATATAGACATTTGAAAGCCCTTTGAATGGCCTTCGTAATTTCAAATTGTACGGCGAACGCTATTAAAAGTTCTATCAAGGCAATTTAAATGATTTTTTTGCTTGGGAATTATAGGATGGATGGTTTTAGTGTAACAAATAAATAATGTTGGACAATCCACACACCATCATTAGCCACCACTATCAAGCAGAGCTTGTGTTAGGGGTGACTGTATACTTAATACAATAGATAACATAGATAGATATTTTTCCGCGTAATTCCACAGCTGCTCAAAACTGATATTAGGATTGTTTCTAGGATAGATCGCGGGTCAAATTAGGATAGAAGGGGTAACGAGCGATGACAAGAGCAGTGGTTATGAGTCTCAACAAAGTTTCAAGCATCCCCGGTTAAAACTAGCGTGCTCACCCCACTAACAGTGCGGTCAGCACCCCACAACGAAAGTGTTAACTTTAGCAGTCGGTTAGTTTGCACTAACGTTTCGCCTTTACAGTGGGGTCAACGATTCACGTCTCGTCAACAAATCCATCGACAAGAATAACCCGTTACACAGCATCGCCTTCCAGTAGATTTCACTCACCTAGATCATTTTATACTGTCTCCATTTTTAAAGCAGGAAGAACTGGACACTAGCCGTGAAATTGATACTTGCATAATCTTTCAACGGGTGACATCTTGAGCTCTATTTTAATCTGCTCTGTTTCATTGGTGGTGAACGCAGACCAATAACGGTATTGGTATTTCATTTATTTTTAGTGAAACGTTTAAAATAGGTGTCATCTCGAATCAACCGCAATTTATTATTCTTAAAGGTTTATTCGTCGCTTGTTTATTTTAGTCCAACATTTTGAAGCAATAAAAATAAAAAGATCTATCACTAAGTCTTTGACCTTTTTCTAAGTGAACCTCTATTGGGAAAAATAAATAATTTTCTATATTTTTCATATTTTTCCTGTTACCTACTTAGTTACCCAATGCAGAGGTGGGCAGAAACTAGATCTACATAACCACGATCCGTACATTTTAAAATGTATAGTGTTGAGGTCTAACGTAGATTTCTCTGCATCTTATTTACAAAACTTTAGAGGCTTTATCTTCATAAATCTTGGAACTATGCAACAATAAAATACATATCTTGTCGTAAAATCTTCGAGAATGGTGCCCACAGAAATCAGCCATCTGTTATTAAACCCTATAAATTCGATTTATCGCAAATCTATTTCCATCTTTGAATGCAACGGCGTAAGGTATTCAGGATAGTACCGAGAATAAATCCTTTTGTGGTAGCGGGGTTGCACGACGCGAATAAATCAATACATAAAAAAGGTTCGAAGTATATAGAATTAGAAGAGTGTACACAGTGACGGTAGATACAGGCGGATTGATTTCAGTTACGAAAGACATTTTACTATGATCAGACACCTAAAGAAGTGTGTAGTCCAGCAGTAAAATATCCTACTGATATTATAAACTACTGAACGGATCGGGCTGATATTTTGCATACAGTTCGTTCCAGGTCTGGAATAAAACATTTTTACCCTATTAACCCTATTACTTTTTATCCAATAAATCAGTTCCCATGTGATAGAAATAACCTTAAAACGTTTCCATAGAAACAGCTAAGTATATGACTTATTCTTTAACGACTATGTGATAATTATTATGATTGGTTATGATTTATTCGTTGATCAACTTATAAAACCTACTTTTTTAGGTAAAGGGGATCATTTCGTACAAAATCCATTGAAAATTATTTAAATGAAACATTTAGTGGTGTCAAATATAAGTATAATAATGAACCACGCTACTACAGAACCTAATTTATTTGGCTCGACACGCACTTTTCCGGTTTGAACTTTATTCTAAAAACGATTTGAATCGTACTAATGACAACTGTGATCTTCGCTAATGAAACTTAAGGTTTCATGTATAGCCAGCTTAATTCATTATCATTACGCTCAAGATCAAGTTGTGCTTTTATTTTTGTGTTATTTAGTTTTTGCGTTTATCTATAAGACGGTTTACGGTAAATCGCTTATCCAAAAAGACTTGAAACTTTATCTAACGGTCCAAATCCGGAATATCTCGTTCGCATAACGTAAACACTCGCTATATCTACAATTCAGATGTTATTGGAGACAGATTTTTAATGATGTTGAAAATTTTATGACCACGGCTAGAGCAGTTATAGCACCAGGCAGGTCCAACGGGTTACTGTAGGGATGCCTGATTTCTTAGCTTATTCCATCCAGGAATCCATAGTAGGTATTTTTAGATAGAAAAATAGAAAACAACGCGAACATCGTGCGCAATAGGCTAGTGTCCTAAAAAAATCTAATTAGTCCTCAGATTATCATAAGATATTGGACACTACACGTATTTTTTCATTTGACAATTAAATAAAAAGTGATGAAGATATTCCGTGTGACGTCACGTCTTGCGACACTTTTTAGCACGCCGAAAAAGTTTGATGTAGAAAATGTATATGATTTGATAACAACTGATAAGTGATAACCAACAGGAGATCATGATAAACTTTCACCTCTTGCCACCCCTGAGTGCCTAGTACCTAAGCGGTGGCAAGTGTATACCGGAGGCTTGTGGTATAAGATAACGTTCACCGGAACAAGAATATAACATGACAATCCAATTTAATGCTTTCCAAATCAATTATCTGTTACAAACAACGATTTCCGAACAATTACTTTTCGCATGCACTACACCGATTCTGAGATAAATTTATTATTTCAACAGTTTCTTTCAGTCAGCAAAAATATTTTTTATAGCTAGGTTTTTAAAATGTTTGGGAAAGATATTTTCCAAAGCAGGAAAATTATTGTCTGTTAAAATTTTGACATTTTGTGACGCCCGTTTTTTCAACAAAAGTTTACATAATATAAAGAAAAAACCTAGTTTTTAGAATATTGCATACGTTATAAGGTGACAACAGTGTAACCTTTAGCTTTGCACAATCAGACATGCAAAAATATTCTAGTGTTTAGAATGAACTGACAATTTCGACTGAAGTAGAGTCAAGTGTACATTTGAAGTAGAGTCAAGTGTACAATACAATTTTATGAAATCGAAGCGAAAACAAATGTTTGCAATGTTATAGTTCGAGAACAGTCCTTTTGAGTACATGTACTACGCTTAGCAGCTGATAATTTAACCTTTAAGCGACAAGTATTCTCTGGGGTCATTCTTACCCCAAGCCAAGCCGTCAAGCCTGAGCAAGCAAGCGAAGCCTATCGTTACCAATCTTCGTTGCATGTGAGCCTGCATTTAGTCGGTGTACTTTCTACTGAGGCCATTATTTTTGCCGCCAACCAGTTACATTGATTTATGTAACGCTGACAATGTATTGGATAATGGATTTCTAATCAATCGAGTTAGGTTCTTTGGCTTATGTCGAGCAAGTTAAAAACACCTGTGTTTTTGTATCTGCAGTTGTTGTTTTTCCCCATGTCATGGATTTTATTTATTTACCTTTATATACGAGTATATACGTATAAGTTTTAGGTAACAGAATTATTCAAAGCTTTTTGTGTGCTAGGTAGGATGTGTGATGTATAAAATTGAGAGTTATTTTCATTTTGTACTTCAGGCTTATGTTTAAAGGACTTATTCGCTTAGAAGACCTTAGTGGCGGTTTTTCAGAGGGGTATTTCACTTTGGGAAAAAAGTATTTATATATTTGAACTTTGATCATTTTGTTCGTGAATATTATTGCAAATGTTGTGCGAGCCATAATGTAATATTTTCATCATGTTTCTATAAAAATGTTTTATTATGTGTTTGTTGACGTTGCCTTAATAAAAATAAATATAATTATACTAATAAATAAATATAATTTTATAACGCAATGTTCGTACATGCATTGCACATAACAGCTAGTTACCGGGTTTCGTAAAAGTCCCTGTAAACCCGATATACCTACTATTATCTCGAAGGTACCTATATATGTAGCTATTCCGCGAATGTAAAGATTCTTATTGTACTAAAGGTGCATTGTTAGTGTGATGAATAAACCCGATGAATGCAACCAAAACATGATTTCAAATTTCAAGACAGAAAACAAAGTATTTGTTTACTTTAAATGCCTAGAGACAACGTGTTTAACCAGTTGCTGTACCGGAGCTATAACCGATTGAAAATGACAACTGTTAACATTCTTTCACATTTGGGTTAAATATGCCTTAGCAGGTTTTAGAAAGATAGAAAATATTCCTTATTTATAAACCTAGAAATAACCAAGTTTTATTCAGTACTACAGAACCAAGTAAAGAACTTTTGAAACCGGTCAGAAAATATCGAAAATTCGCCAAGGTAAGTAATTAATCACGCAAGCTTTTGCTGATGGGTGTACAAAATCTCCGTAAACTCAAACTGTGACACAAACATGAAAGGTAACCAAACCACGTGATCACTGCACAAATGTCAACTCTGACACTTTACACATAAAGCACATTTTGTTCATAAAATGCGGTATGCGGTAAACCTGGGTTTATCCATTCTATCCATTGATCGCGCTGCAAGAGTTGCAAGTTGGTGACGTCAGTGAGGCGTGAGTGCGGCGGCGCCCCAGCCCGCGTCTGACCGGCGACTGGCGACTGACTGCGATCAAACTACCAAACGAGACTCGAGAGGAAAGAAACTGGTCGCTTCGCTATGCGGTCCCGGTCTTATGCGACCTTCCGCATCGATTTGCTGAACACAGCTGATCGTGATGCCAAGGAATTACTGGAATAACTTATTTTATTTGATTTGTGATATTACTTGGCTGTGTCGTTTGGGTATGGATCGGCATGGCAATATCTCTATAGACTGCGTATCACTATGTAACATTTGTGCTGAACTGCCAAGCTATACAGTATACAATAAAATGATTTGATCTGACATTAGCTTAAGTTTTTTTTACTTTATGTCTGGCTGAAACCACGTGCTGTGCGGTTTAAAAATTCACGGCCCCTATTAAATTACCTTTTCATGGAAAATTACCCAGTATTCATTATTTTTTAAATTACATACCTTGCTAAGGTAGTTGATCTTAATTACAATAAAAAACAAATAACCCCTGTTGTTATATTTCTGCAATGTACACACTATCGACAGTTTATTAATTTCAAAGGCAAAACAAAGAGCCTGAATTTATTTTATAGCAACCCGTTCGCATTGCTCTATAATTTCTCGCAGATTCTCAAAAGCAAAGCGAAGAGCCTAGATTAACTTAGTAGCAACTCGTTCAGATTTCTCTATTAGTTAACTGATGTGTTGTTAGTGTAGTATTTACGAACAGTTGCTGATAATGATACCAGTATTTCTAAATAGAAAAGCGTTCAAGAATTTTAAATTTAACACTTTGACTGCGGTTTTTTTTCGACGACTGCGATCTTTTTTTTACCTAAAAAATTCGTATGCGAGCTGTTTTTATCATGCCATGGCTGTTTACTGTTTATACTATCCTTACTTAATGTATACTTTACGCCTGAATGTTATAGATAGATATACAATTTGTACCTGTATAGCTTTGAACACGTAATGTAAGCAGGTAAGTACTAATCTGCTCGTATCAGATAGGTACAAAAACCAGAATGAAATCCACGAGTCCCTCTGGGTAAGTGGTCGTAAGCATTTGGAAATTCATTACAACAAACCTATAAAAGGTATTTAAGTAGGTACGTAACTGGGTACCCATTGAACGTTTAGCCAACGAGAACACGCAAATCATGTGTTTTAGCCATTTGCGTATTCTATGGCTCTGACAATGCTTTAAAATTTTTCGGTCAATAACATTTTCTATGGCATCGTTAACCTTGACGTAGGCACTTAGATACTCGTACCACACCGCATTATTGCGTAGTTTGTATCACAATACTACAACGTGGAAATAACACGTCATCTATTCTACTACTTGACAATGATAAAAGATATAAGATAGTCTTGATCCTATTGGGCTATTGTAATATGAAGGAAGATTATCATGATCTATCCTATTCCTTTTCCACCATGATCACGCATCTTTCTATGATATGATAACGGCGCACGAGTCATCGATATAAAGTGACAGCCTGAAGTGGCAAGGCAACCCTGACGAACCTCAGTGTCACATAAATGTAATTCGAAAGCAATAAATTTTTTGGAGAACACTACACGCATAATACGTATAAATTCAATGTGGCCTAGAAGCGGAGAACTGCGGATGGACGCAATACTAAACTGAGTTTAATTGGTTGTTCGCAATCTCATGCTAGTTTGCTCAATATTAGCACCTTGAGAGCAAAAACGCTAAAAACATTAAAATCTCCGTATTGCTTGCTGCATATGGATGCTATATAGGATAAAAGTACTACCTTTGCCTTAAACGTGCTATGTCTCGGTTGTCTCATCACCGATTCGTTGCTCGCCTGTGAGTGTGCGGAAAAGCTGAAAGGTGTGGTGTGGTGGAAGATGACCTGCGATATCTTTTAGCGGAGGCTAGGTCTCACTTCGGGTCGCTGCGACAGGAATAGGTACTCACTCAGTAAAGGGAAGCGGCTGGCGGCGTGTTTCGAGAGCGGCGTGCTGATGGCACTAATATCACTCTGGGAGCTGTGCAGGCTGCTCTTGCCACTGCCATTCGCAGAGCCCTGCTCCATGCGCATACGCATGTGGCGACTGAAACAAATTGATAATTATGAAGAAAGTGATTGCAACGATTCTCAAAACCCCTGTGTATCACAAAACTATACAGATATCATATACAGATATAACATAGTTTTGTGCCTTGTATGAACTGTGATATTCAGTCTTGGTAGTTCTAATGATCACAAATCAGTATTTTATACTCGACTATGACACATTCTTTTGAAAATAATCTCCCATGAGAACATGAAAAAATTATCTGTATACGGTTTAACTACGAGCATTCAAAATAGTTATCCTTACCTTTTCGGTTTGACATTTGGAGTGGACTTAGAACTTAGCATTCTACTGACGCTACACGAAGTTTGCGATCGTTGCAAGGAAAAAGAACAGTCCACTTTAGATTTGACATCTTTGTATGATTTTACTTTGTAATCACTCTTCAGATCAATCGAATTTTTCTTGCTCGGTGTCTCTCGCCTTTCGGTCTTTTTAGTCGCCTTCGGACTATTCTGCACGCTGTCCGCTTCAGTCTTTTTGTTTGTCAGCATGGTCTTTAGTTTACTGGGCACATCTCGTTTGGGCATTTTGTACTTTTTGAGAGTAAAACTTCGCTTTTCATCTTTCTTCTCGGATGTTCTAGAATCTTTTTCACTATTCAGAGAGTTCCTCTTGCTCGTGTTTTTGGGTGTTTCGTCGTCATCAATTTGAGTGCTTTGCTTTTCATCCTCTAATCTATCTTGTAAAGGAGTAAAGTACGCATTGATGTTGCCTGTGCTATTTTTTTGGCTGCATTCTGAGCGCGTCGACGGTGTAGAACCTTCAGGTGACATATCGTCGATTACATTCAAAAACACTGGAGATGACCGTTGATTTTCAAAGTCTGTATAAACTCCACTAGATTCCATGCACGAATCTTCATTTCTATTTACAATCAATGGAGGATTTCCGTTTCCATTCTTACCACCGTATAAGGCACCATCAATGACTTGTGCCCTTCTATCCCCTCTTTGCATGTGGTCATCCAAACCATCTGCATCACTTTCAGTGAAGAAATCAGAATCTGTCATAGGGTCTGCTCTTCTAGTAACAGGTACATTTTGCCAATCCATATCGATGGCATCTTCTTGGTTACTTGAATGGTCTGCTCCCCTACTAACGGGTCTTGACATCTCTCCATCACCTTGATATCCGTCCAAACTTGTAATGCTAGTTATACTTGTTATAAAACTATTGGAAACTTTAGAAGTCTCCATTGATTTGGTATTATACTCATTTTTACTGTCTGAGTATGTTTGAGATTCATGCAAGGTTGATGCAGAGAATTGAGAATAAGTACTGATTTCCCCATGAATATCAGAGTTGTCGAGCGGCAAATCCTCTGGTGATGGTGTTTGTTCTATCCTATTTGTCATCACATTTTCGGGTTTGCAATCGAGAAGTATTTCCATGTTAGCAATATTTTCAGCGATCGAACTTATTGGTTCTAAAATGCTACTATGTATGGATGGCATGAATTCTTCCTCCAAGTTTTCAACACATAGTTCTCTATCGAGAGTAAGGCTTTTTGAAGGTGAACCGTTATCTATCAAAGGTTCTTGAGTGTAAATTGCAATATTGTGTCTTGGAGAAGCTACATTAGTTAGAGGTAAATTCATAGGCTCATCAATATCATCATCTTGTTTCATAATCGCATCCATACTTATTATAGGAGCTCGAGGCCTGTCGAGTTCACAATTTTTTTCATTCACACTTTCAAACCCATCGTTTTGTATTGTCGATGCCGCCGAATTACTTTCAGTCTTATCTGTCGATGGTGTATCGCCGTTATCAGGAGATATTTTACATTCTTTAGTATCACAGAATATTGGTAGTCCTTCGACTGTCGGCGAAAACGCACTTTCCAAATAACAAATATCATCCATTTGGTCTGGAGTCAGAATACCCAAACTGTCGTCCAATGAATTTTCTTCGTTAGCTCTTGCTGAATTATCGTTTGGACTTATATTCGATTCAAAAGCACGAGCAGCGTTAGTATGTGTGTGTGACTTTAGCTGCAAGCAGAGATCAGATCTGGAATGTGTGTTGAAAATCTTTTTTACTGGAATGTTTACTTCGTTTCCGCACGAATACTCGAACTCCCTCATCGGGAACCCTTTTTCATCGAAGTTGATGACGTTTGGTAGTCTTTCAGCGCTCTTATTGACGTAACTTATGGGTCGTTTATACTCCTCTGACATCCCAAACAAAGTCTCATCCACTTTTGATTTACTCCAGTGATCTACATCTGTTTTATGATTCATTGAGTTACATGGATTAGATTGAAGATCGAATAAAAGGCTATAGGGTCCCGATTCATCTTCTTCTCTTTTATCCACAAGTTGTGTAATACCATTAAAAAGAGCTTTGGTTTTCTTATCAACAGTGTGGTCCTTTTTCCTCGTAATCTCGTTCAACTTCTCGCGCAGGTCATGAATTCTCGGATTTTTCTCTGCTACTTTATCTAAGCTAAGGTTCATTTTTGGTATTAGAGAAGCATATGTTTTACTAAATATTGATTCATTCTTCGATTTTGTTTCGGAATTCGTTTTCTCAGCGAGGTCTGTTCGATAGATTTCACTAGAACTTGCTGTTTCCACTGTACTCTTCAGATTGGTGTGGCTGCTGGAGTATAGTCCCCGCAGCTCTAGCGTTCTGAGTTTGGCATTTTTGTCCACAGGAATCTGAAAAAAAAGAGAACTAATTTAGTTTCTAATTATAGTTGAGTTTGTTGTTATTATATAGTGGTATAAACCCGTTTAAATTTGTTCTGACCCAACTGCTCCCCATATGTACACTTCAGCACGGTTCAGAGAGCGGTCACGGATGGTGCACTCGATGCACACATCATACTATTGTTAAACATCAACAGCTGAGTGTTGCCAATGCCTTTGAAATTCTATACGTAGGTTATTTATTGTATTTTTAGGGACGTATATCCGAGGACTAACATAGATTAGGTAGGTAGAAGGTACATTCGCATCATACAAAACATTGATTCTATCTTTGTACCTTTTCAACCCGCAATGTAGGTTCAAAGAAGGTAAGGTAAATACTAATTACTTACACACGCTTATCACGTGTATAAGTAGTCAGTTAAGAAGTTTTTAGCAATATTATCTTTCAAATGATTTGTTCGAGTTTTCACCTACGATAACCGCAAAATGAAACATCTTTAGATCTTAAATTGGCGAATGCCATCGCTTGCGTTATAATAGGCCCCGGGTAGCGGTATCAGAGCAAAAAGTCACGAATGGGCACAGATACCGAGAACGCTAGAAATCAAATGAATCAGCATTGTCATGAGCTTCTCAGCCTGATTCCGGCAGATCACACATCATTATATTTACCTTATTATTTACTAGAAACATTTATCTCTATAGTAGAGCATTTTCCTTCTGAACAAGAATTTTTGAAGCACCTAACAAAGCTAATGAGCAAAGCGAAACCGTTAGACTTCGGTTGTCGGTACCTTGAATGAACGAAGGAACACCTTAATGTAGGTACAACATAAAAAAGTAAATCTTATATCTAATTAGAAACTAAATTACTAAACAAAGTACAAAAGGCGGCCTTATAGCTGAGAGCGATTCTCACAGGCAATTTTTGCTTGGTATTTCCAGTTTTTAGAAACAATATAAATTTATTTACTAACCTGTTCGTCGAACTTAAACGTAAAAAGAATTGTTTGTGAACAACAAGTTAAGCTTATTTTTTAATACTTATAATTAAGTGTTCAGATCGCTTAAGTTTAAAAATAAAAATACTTATTTTTTAACTCGGCGTGTAAAATTTAATATTTTTTTTTTTATGTAAAAATCTTGCACACCACATTCTCAGCAATTGCGAAAACATTTACAACATTTTTTTATCACACACCGATTCCCAATGATTCCAAAACGAAACTTCATTACCCGAGTTCAATACGTTAACTATTAGTAAAGAGCACTGTTATCGCTTAACTGTGTTGGTTAACAAACGCCCTACTGATTAGATACGTACTTACCTGAGTTTTCACTCTATTAGTGGAGCGCGTAGTTGGAATTAAAAAGAGATGGTAGGTATTCGAATGAAACAGACATAATAAAAGAGTGAAGGTGCTTTGATAGTGTTCTTGAGTGGAGACCACAACTCGGTAAACGTAGTATAGGACGCCCTCCGACCAGTTGGGATGACGACCTGCGAAAGACTGCAGGTAAATGCTGGACGCGTCAAGCTGAAGACAGGGCGCTATGGCGGTCATTGGGGGAGGCCTGAGGATGTCCAGCAGTGGCCTAATATAGAATGATGATGATGATGATAGTATATGTAAATCCTAGTATACATATACTAGGGATTATACTGTAGAGATGATGTTAGCTTGTGGTTAAAATTCTTGTGGTAATAATCATCAAAAGCCTGTGCTACCACAGATGAATGATGTATGTGTGTGTATGACCTTACGTGATGTGATGATCTAATAAAGTCGGACGTAGCTAATGGATCTAATTCAATCTACGAAACTGCGGTTACAGCGATACCAAATTAGTTTAATAACGGGGCCTTCGTAGATAAGAAAGACGAACATAAAAACTTAAGTAAGATAGATCTTATGGTAGACCCCTTCTGAATTAGAATATGTATTTATTTATTTATATTTATTTATTTATACTTCTTGCACGAAAATAAAATAACACAAAACTTATTCTAGAAAATTTACACAAAGGCGAACTTAACCCTAAAAAGAGTTCTCTTCCAGCAAACCTTATTGGGAGAGAGAGACAAAGAGAAGAGAGAAGTGGGTACATGTGCATAAACGAAATGAAATAAGAAATAGACAAAAGATTAAATTTTAACTAACTTATTACTTATTATATGTATCTAAATTTGTATAGAAAAACATTTTTTTTTTACCAGACCTAATGTAATATTCGATAATCTCTCTAGAATAAAATGTATTGAGACTTCCGTTGGATAATTTTCTATACAAAAACGAAATAATCATCAAAATGGATTGCTACTGGCCATGATATTATTCATCAATTAATTATTCAAAAATAAAAGGCTGAGCTACCTGCTGAACTACCTTTTTTGAAGTCGGTTTATAAAATAGTATAGTAGCAAACCTATATAACGCTGTAACACAGATTAATCTCCATGAAAGAGGTGAATCAATTACAAAACTATTGTATAACTTTCATGATACACGAAATAATAATTCAGGATTCGTCACAGTGGAGTAACTAAAATAATGCAATAAGGAAGCGAGAAGACAGAATGCCTAAAACAGAAAAACTAAAGGTAACATTAATTTTGTAAGGCTTTCGCTTTTCTCGTGAGAACATCCAATTAGCATGTTGAAAAAGTCTGTACCTATAGCCGTTAGATGGCTTATAAGATGGATGATATCTAGAGTTTCAGATCGTGTGAACAAAGCTTTACAATGAACAATCTATCATGAAGAAGGAAATACTTTGATTCGTTCCTCTCAACACGAAAGAACTAATGTAATGTCGGACATAATGTACATATACAAGCAATAGCAAGCAATAACTAAATAAACAAATGACATAAAGGAAATAGAGAGTTGTTGCCTCATGTTGTTACCTCATAGATATACGAGTATAAGAGATGTTCATATTTTCAGAAGGGGGATAATGCTTTGATTTGCTGATAAAGCTGAAACATTTTTCATAAACAACAAATCTTCGAAAATTTCGAAAGTTTCCTAAATCTTTTGCTGTTCGTTAGTCTCGCTAAAACTCGAGAACGGCTGGGCCGATTTAGCTGATTTTGGTTTTGAAATGTTTGTCGTAGTCCAGGGAAGGTTTAAAAGGTGAAAAACATGGTAAAATTGCGCAGAAATTTCCACGCGGTCGAAGCCGCGGGGCGCAGCTAGTTCCTAAATAAAAGTGATCGCGCGATTTGAAGAAGCTTTTATCTATCAATAAGCATTACTCAACATAATATTATTTTAATGATCATCCTGACTACGCACTATTTTTTTTTTGTAAACGTCTATGTTTGTGATTATATTTTGTGGTGAACAATAAAGTGTTGATGGTGGATGGCTATGTATTACTAGTTTCTACCCCCAGCTTCGCACACATTGTGTCTATGGAACCGTATAAAGGTTATTTTTATTCCATAGAAACTGTTTTATGGGATAAAAAGTATGTCTATGTTTGATACGAGGGTAAAAGCTACATTTGTGCAAAATTTCAGTCCGACCCGTTCAGTCGTTTTGGCGAGAAGAAGTAATATACATCCATATCTAAACTTTCGCATTTATAATATTAGTGTATGCATTATTTATTGTAGTGTGATATTGTTAATTTGCTATATTTCCCTAAAAATCTCAAGCTATACATAAACAAACAGAAGTGGTCACGTCTTTAGCATTATCGTGTTCTTGATAATGCCAACTCACTTATTACATGCTTCTTACATAAGTTAGAAATTGTTTGACTATCTCCATGCCTAAACGAACATGAACTTTTGCTTCGTTAGACACGATTGGATCTTGAGTTAGCAGTTTTTGAAGAGTCAGTAATGATGTCTATTTAAGTTTTATAACCATAAGAGAAAAAATATTATCTTGTTCACTCTACACTAAAAAGGATTAAAAGAGAGAGGAGAAATTTTTATAGTTATTTTAATAGTTAAGTATGGGTATTGTGTTTCCTAACTATTTTGGTAGTTTATTCCCAATAATATGGGAAAAAATTACACAGTTTTAAAGACTACATATGTATAACTACGTAAGGCGTCACCAACGTCACTCGATTAAACTTAATTAAATCCAGTAATCACCAAATAAGCGATCCTGAAATCAGGTGAACCTATAAACTGTATCAATTTCCCAATACCTGTTTTAAAAACCACTCATGCGCTATAGAAACCTTTCTTGGAAGTAAGTGTTGCCATATAAGTCCAGCATTTTTTCCTCATTATGCGACGCCTTGACCGTTACACTTGGTTTATTTATAGCTTTTTAAAATTATAACTTACTGATTGTTATCATATTGTATCAGTGAAATGGTTATCGACTAAATTATATTCCAATTTTTTTATGGAGCACTGATTGATCTGCTCATTCCCAAAAATCTCTTATCTTAAGTACCTACTTGCCATGCCAATATAATTTTTAATTCAGGTGAATAATAAGGCATTTCTGTATTGTATTTTATTGGGCGTTGTATGGGAGAGGCCTAATGTCCAGCCGTGGATGCGTACGAGATGATATGATTACAGTATAGTATTTAGGGTCTGAAAAGCGACTGATTAGAAGACCTAAGAAACACCTGATTTTGCCTTGTTGACGAATCGTCGTCACTATTTGCAGCTTCATATCTTTATGGGTTTGGTCAAAACTAGCATCCTACATTATATGTATATACTTTTTATACTATTACTTTATATATTTTTGACAAGTCTCATGAACTACAAAAACAATACGCGTGATTTGATTGTTATAAAATACAATTTGAATATGTCTGCGTAATTGTACCTGACCTTACTTAGTTGCTGTAGGAAGTATCATAGCTTAATTCAGAGGTTTAATTTCATTGTCTATTTCAACAGGTTTCCGTGTTTTATTTGCCTACCCGTATCCTAAAAAATCTGTCCTAATAAATTGGTCGTAATAAACCAATTAATGTGCAACAAACGTATAAAATGTAGGTAGTCGTAGGCTTATGCATGACTGATCTTCAGGAAATTTTGGCATAGGAATCTACATCCCACATAATTCGCAGATATTAGAGATTTTCTAGAATAAAATTCATAACAATGGATCCATTTTTGTAATTCCAAGGAACTAACCTACTACTAGCTTATGTAATTTTTACTATTCATTAGAAAGAAAAAAATATGTAATATTCAGGTATGTCTAATGATTTTTATAACTATGTGGATAATTAGCTCAATGAAAATACCTACCTCTTTACCGAGCATTAAATTTAACTTCCGTATCTTCTTACGTTGTTGTTTCTTTTTCATTTTTATTTAAAAGGTTATCTACAAGGACATCTTATTATATAGTTTTTTAAAACATATTCCAAACAAGTCTTTAAACTGGTTCAGAATTGCAAACCAACAAACTGATCAAATAAAATTCACATTTAAGTTGACGAAATAAACTGAACAGTAATGTTCAGTTACCTATGCACCAAGTTGGGTGATGGTGAGAGGAAAACCACCCCAGCATTGCACAGGTCTTCAACGGGGAGGACGCCCTAACTGCTCCGGGACATGCCTCGCCCTCTCAAGGGGGGACAACCAGAAGGATCCGTCCCAGACGGATGATCACCGACAGGGTAGCGGTCGAATCCGCCCGGGAACCCGCAACCCTGTCAAGTGCCAGCGCGCCGTCAAACGAATCGTCTGGTGACGAGTGGTTTGATGACGCTCTGGCACTAAGGTGAGAGAGGAAGTGTCGATGGCTTTTTAGTTGGTATGTCACTATCTGCTAACACTCTGTTAGTAGCTCAGTGGAGAGCCCAACATCCCCTCTAGCCCTCCTCAGGCTAGAGGCAATGCGCAACAGCATTTTCCCATCGTAAAAAAAAAAAAAGTAGGTAAATAATACATGTAAATAAACATAAAAACCTACGATTTATTTACAACAAATTTGATTTTGCAGTAAACAGTAAGCTCTTTTAAGAAGAATTGATTTACGTCAACGGATTACCTACCTAGAATCGAGCCATTCTCAATGTAGAATATTTGTAAATAACTTAACTGAAAAATAGTAAAAAAAACGACATCGTCTCTGAAAAGTAATGGCCAACAATCCAATCAATTGTAATATCTGTGAAATAATGAACAGCAGTGTGATTTTTAGGTTAATTAATGGTCGCAATATTAACAAACATTCTACATTAAGTTAAGTAGCCTGAGTATAGTGGACCGCCACAACACAATGACTTATTGTATAGAAGGCACATCCCGAAGTTTTTCTTTACCATGTTCGTTCTTAGTAGGTAGTTAACCGAGTTGTTAAGCTACTTTTGTAATACTAGACGACAACCTAGCTAGACAACATTAATGTCGACATCGTGATGTGAATATCATGGCCAAAGATAAATAAATTATCGTATATCGACTCGCAGTTACAACTTCTTGGAATTCATTGAAAATTCGATCAATTTCAAGAAAACTACATATGTCTACTCGAACCATTTCGAACCATTATGACTTGAATTTGGACCATTGAACCAAAAAGTCTTGTAATTAGAACCACTTGATTGTTTGATAAACACCCATGCCCCGGTTTGTAATTACCCGCGGGCCACAAAATATAACCTGAGAACAATATATGTAGGTACGTAACTAAACTACCTACGTCGTTAGTAACAGCATTATAACTACCTATTTTTCTAGGTTATTCAATGACCTAGGAGGTAAATAATTTATCGGTAAAATATATTGGAATCATCGGTATAAATGTACTAGATACACATTCATATAACTCAGTGATTGGAATACGCATACAAACTTTACCTACCCTCATGTTAGTGAGTTGAGAAAAAATACAAATCCTACTAATATTATAAACGCAAAAGTTTGTATGTACCTATGGATGTTTGTTACTCTTTCACGTAAACATTACTGAACGGATCAGGCTGAAATTTTGCATACAGGTAGTAAAACATAGGCTACTTTTTATCCCATAAATCCAGTTTCCATTATTAATCTTTAATTTGTTAACAAATCGCCAAAGTTTAAATTGTTGTACCTACATAATATTTGTATTGAATCTGTAAAATCCTTAACTCACCTAAGCTACGGTAGGTAGGTATAGATAGACAGTCAATTGATGACTACAGTCTAATAAATTATTGCAGATCAGGACATATTCCTAATAGTTTTTTTCTGTCATCTTGACACTTATTACGTCTTAAAACAAATTGACCATGACCAGGTACATTAGATTGTTTCTTCAGCTATCAACGAAGTTAAACGTCTTTCAAACAGGAAATTTCAAACAAAAAAAATCACTTACTTTCCGCTCCGCAAACGTGTAGTAATCCAAAAATTCGAAGCGATCACGCACAAAATACACAAGTGCCGACTTTCCCCGACTGTTTATCACTGAGGCATGTATAAGAAAGAACAGTGAGGTTACTAGGCGTTATACATTATTTATTGATGATTACATCGTGCAGCGCTCGCTTAGCATTGTGTTGGATGTGCAACTGATACCTACTGACACAGAGTGTTTACTGCCATCGAACAAAATAGTGTTTTGTTCGTAACGAGTACAATTCTCGGCTGCCATTGGCTAGCGGTCACCCCGCGGTCTACAGCAGTCAGCAATGATACTCCTTATCTAAATACTCGTTTAAAAGGTATTTTCTGTCAAAATACCTAATTCCAGAGATTGCTAACTAGATACATGAGATCTGCTTTCCAACTTTTCTATCTAAAATACTTCAAATTCCTTAATATTTATAGTTTTTCGGGACGAGTACTTTTCTCTCGGGATTTTTTTTTTTCATAGAACCGCCTCGGGATCTCCATACAATAGCAAAATAATTTTCCTAATTGGTCTGTAATTGATTGATAAATCGACGATACAATAAAAAACACGTCATATTGAACATAGAACCTCCAACCATAATGTATAACGTCTAAGTAACCTCTTTTGTTTTGTTGGTTAGAACACGGAGTTGATACACAGAGGTTCAAAATTACAAATCATACGGGTAAAACAGTAGCAACAGAAAAATATCAATAAAGACAAACTGAATTAGTAAATAGGTACATACTTACTTAATCAATCAATATCGTATGATAAGTAAAGACAATTTTTACAGTTAACTTTATAGAAGTACACCGATTATTTTACAACAAGTAGCATTCGTAGGTCTTCTAACAAAAGGTTTTGGAGTGTGGTGTGATCGAAGCAAGAGATGAGAGTAGAGCTTACTTACCGTTTGGCTTAAGCTCTGCCGAATTAAACTGGCTTATAATACGATTTATTAAATTTATTTATTATAGGTAGGTGGCAAAGAAAATTACAATATTGAGGAAGCTTCTTTCTATGAATGAATTGTATTGCCAAATTTTTTCATACAAAAGACTTCAACGCGTTCATAGTGCTACGAAAATATCATCGCTAAATGTGTAATTGACTTCAAATAATGATGGCATTGTTACATTTGACGACCTCTGTGGCGCGATGGGCGTAGGTCCGCCTGCGACACTGGAGATTACGGGTTCGATTTCCACCTCAGAACTATTGTGTGTACGATCTTTGATCCTTTGACCAGATATTTGTTCCGGGTGTTCTGGTCGTTATTTATGTATACAAAAATATCGATCTATGTAATCTATATTATTGAGTATATCAGTCATCTAGTACCCATAACACAAGATTTGCTTACCTTGCGGCTAGATGATGCTGTATCGATTGTCGTTGACTCTCACTAGGCCGGTTTTTATTTCGAAGTCGGTTGATAGAAGAGTGATATAATTGTGGAATTTAAAGTCGGTTTATATTTTTTGTAATAAATATCAAATTATGGTCCATGACTTTGACTCGCAATCAATTTCTGAGCATTGGCCGAGGCTCAATAGCTATACCTATAATACATAGTACAGTGTATCAACAAAAACTAGCAAACCTTGATAAACACGTCGCCGATCCGAGAACCAGAAATAACAACTGGTATGGTATTGAGATTACCTCCTGGCGGCGCCAGTACGTAGGTCAGGCATTTTGAATGGGATGTCTTAAATTTTGTATACCTACTTAACCTACTATAGGCCAAGCACGGGGATTGTTCTCTAATGGTTCTCCAAGAATAAGATTTTTTTTTGTTCCTTAAGTTTTCGTACTGGTGAATCATCAGTTACTGTGGTGCTGATGCATCATATAGAGAAATAATCAAATAGTGCATATAGGTACTTATTTTATTATTTTCTAGCTTTTTCTCCAAATTGCAAATGTTTCACTCAGGACCCTACGTCATGTCTGTCAAAATATAATACAATACAATTTCATCAGAAATAAAAAATTAAACCAAAAAACAAGTTTAAGTCTTTCTAGAAACCTTCCCTAATCAAGAATAGTTTTACACCCTGCAAGAGTTCGTAGATTTCTAATTTCTTTGTGTGTTTTGTTGTGGGATATTAACCATGATTTGATTAGTTATTCCGTGATCATGGCGCATGAAACTGTGCCGAAATATTGGATAACTCAAAAATCAAATCTTGGTAAATATCCCGTTTTAAATGACTTTAGTTTTAATAACCATGATAGTTTTAAAAGTTTTATTGTGTTGTGATTTTGTATTTATTTGTTAACGCACACATAGGTAAGCATTTCATAAAATGATAGAATAGAATATGACGCTAACTACAATCAAGACATTCTTCAAAAATAAACAAACTTAGGAATCAAACAAATCGTTTTATTTAACAATGCTAGCAACTATCTTATGTTTTGTTTTAAAAGCGTATAAATAACATTGTGATTTATCAGCCTGCTACAAGTTTATCTCATTAATAAGGCAATCTAACATTTAAAATGCTAGAAAAATATTTAAATATCTAATGAGTAGATTGAGAAAATAAAAAATATCTATCTATGTAATGTATTGTATTATGTATATCAGTTATCTAGTACCCATAACACAAGCTCTGCTTACCATGGGGCTAGATAATGCTGTGTGAATTGTCCAGCATTATTTATTTATTATTATTATCTATTATAAAGAACATAGTTTTGTTTTCGTAGATAATTTATTCGTTTCCTAGGGTACACGGAATAATCTACTAATCCTGGTGCCTGAAAGGAGCCTCGAGCCTGCAACATAGATGGGAATATACCGCGTCATACATACATATAGCAGTCTAAGGGCCCTAAATACAAGAATACAATTAGCACACATCCCGTTGATGTGAGAATGCCTCCGGTAAAGCCCATAAACTGGAAGATACATTTGGCATTCACACAGGCATTTGAACGATTAATAACAAATCAATTGGCCTTATAAACAGACCACAGGTCTTCAATCTACCTAAGCTTAAGGATGATGCACGACGCATAATCATATATGCGTCAAGATACAATAAAATTTTAATAATTGCACTTCTTTAAACTCTGTATCCGGAAACCAGCGCGCAAAGCTCAATTCTCTGTAACAATTTATACGAGAGTAAAAAACATCTACAGTTCGCCTCATTTGCTCATCATAATCATCTCTGCACGTTTCTCTTGGATCTTTAGAGTTCTGGCCACTTATCTGTACAGTTAGCAACGGCATTAGTGGCCAAAGTTTTTAACAGGCTTAAAAAAGATGCGAGGCTTTCAATCGGCTGTCCTTTTGTAAACGTGTGCAGAACGTATGTTTTGTTACTCGATAATTCGCCAATTGTTAAACGTATTTTACGATTATTTCGCTTCGGTATAGAAAATAAACCCGAGGTGGTCAGATGAAAGCTCCAGCCCAGAGAAATTACTATTTCTCCCGAAGACCTTAAAATAACTGTAACACATACAGTAGTTTTCGATCAGGCATTTGAATGAAGTCAGCTATACAATTTTGTAAAAACCATATTATTTTAGAATCAGACAGTTACATATTTAGGTACTTTGTGTTGACCGTTTTATTTCCTAAAAGTGGAAATAAAACGGTCAACACAAAGTACCTATGTATGTAAACTGTCCACCTGAAAAGCAAAGTTGGTAGCAGTGTACGGGACAAAAACTCCGTGACTCGATGTCAATAACCCGATGATATTGAGCGCTGACGTAAGTGCCAACCCTGATCCCGTGGTAGTTTAGTGCCAAAGACTACCTTCAGTTATCTTAAGGTTGATATTTACTTTAATCTTTGAACAATAATACTAGGTTCCTTTGATAGTGTTTGTTTTGTGATAGGTAGGTTTGATTGATGATAATTGTTTATGGACAGTGGCTTACGAAGGTTTTCTAAATCGTAGCAGCGCTGTACCCGACTGTACCCATTCTGTACAAACTGTACTAAACAAATAGGATTGTTTTGTCATGCGCCATAAATTACATTCAATCACAATCATAATGATACCAATAGGTACGTACTTCAGAAACGTCTCTGATGAATAATTATCTTTATTTGTACACATAGAAATACGTAGCGCGTATTTTTAAAAATTAAGAAATATATATTTTATTTAAATTTTAATACGTTTTTATAAAACTTTTTAAATAATATGGAATATATTTTGAATGAAAAGAAAATTGGAATATAGTTGGAATTATAATTGTTTCCTAAAATAAAGATCCCGTTCTGTAAACAGAGTAGGTAGGGTGGTTAGGTACCTACCTACATGACTTTTCATAAAGCAAATTGCTGGTTGTCTTGACTTCGTTAAAAGTCAGTCTATCAATTTGCAAACAATTGTTTTTAATTAATATGTTCGTTTTATGGAATATACCCATATCTGCTGCGGTGTCGTCACCTTGTCTAATTTCCTAACATGTTTTATCATTTGTTTTCTCTTAAGTTATTTGAGTAGGGTTAGGAATTTTGAATTAGATCAATATCAGTTATCTACCCTCCAATTGATTGTATATGAAACCCAGCGTTTTTTTCTGTTGGTCAGGTCAACAACTTTGTGTTTCAAACAAGACAAGTTTCGAACATAAACACCATCAACCTATGTTAGTCCACTGCTGGACATAGGCCTCCCCCAATGAGCGCCATAGCGCCCTGTCTTCAGCTTAACGCATCCAGAATCTACCTGCAGTCATTCGCATGTCGTCATCCCACCTGGTTGGAGAGCGTCCTACACTACGTTTACCGAGTCGTGGTCTCCACTCAAGAACACGTTTGCGCTTGCGAAGAACCGACGGTCGCTGGGACCGTCGCGTCGGTTCTTCGCGAGATATCGCCGGCCCACTGCCAGTTTCGAACAGTAGAATCTAATATCTCCGTAGACGTAATCACCTGTACAATGTATTACATAGGTACTAGGGCGTAGGGCCTTGATGATTTAAGTAAAATGGAACGGACAAATCCAATTAGGTACCCAGTTTAGTCTGGCTGTTGTGTATACGATCAATTTAGGAAGCCATTTCAAAGACTATTGACTAGACTTTGAAATGGCGTGATAGGTACCCGTCCAGTAGACCTTTCAATTTTAACTAAACTACAGGTGCCTAGGTATCTACATAATATCTACACAGTAGACAATGAAAGCGTAAGATTGAGGTACTAAATACAGATAGGAAAGTCAAAAACTCTTCACCACAGTTTACTGAGTAATCTGTGCTCTTCCCTTAATAATATTCATGTAGATAGTAGGTTAGAACGGTAGAAGTTAAGTAAATAGGTAGATAGGTATTAAGTAATTATGATGAAATAGATACGATCGGAATTTATTTTCAGTCCTGATATTACCTTTAGTTAGAAGTAGTATATATACTCAATACTCAATATTTTTATTGCAAACATGTTGTATTACAAGGGATCTTAACACGTTAGCTGTCGATAATTTGGGGTAATGTAAAATAGATAAAATAGTTTCAAACTTTAAAGAGGTCTAGATTGTTTTGAACAAATATACTTATTTCTAAAATATATATTCCTATTAGGGTTAATATGTTAAATTTAATAAAATACAGTCTACAGCTTACCATCTCACCTAGATGATGGATGATACGTAAACACCTCTTTTGTTCAAAATAAAAAGCTTGTTTGCATGCGTACTGTTTCCCCAAAGAATAATGCCATATTGTAGCCAGGATTGGTCATACGCTACAGTAGTTGCTGTTTTTGTGTCGGTAATTTTCTTGAGTTCAAAAAGGGCGTATGTGAATCGAGATAATTTAGTTGGTATTTTTACATGTTCTTTCGATTTTAATTTTAATTTAATTTAATTATTATCATTCTAAAACCTATGTCTGTTGGCTACCTTATATTTAGGTATATCTCAGTGGAAGTAACGCAATAGGTAACAGACGAACGAATAAGGATGCGATTTGCTGTTAAGATTTTCAATTTCCTAACTGACAGGAAACTACCTACCTACATCGTCAAAGTAAAATCAATAGGCATCCTCATCTACAACAAAGCCTGACTGACCTACCTTACAAGACGGACTGGGTTGAAAAGGTACTAATAAAGTGAATGTTACAGCACAACTACGATACCTACTTAATTTTCCATTACTGAAGAATCAATTGAAGAATATCGCAAACGTCCTTGACAGTGATTTTCGCAACTACCTAGGTACAAACCCTAGAACTAGCTTATGGCGTTGCTTACCTTCGACATGTCGCCAACCTCGATATATCCACTAACACCTCACAATTCCATTGCGGGATTAAAAAACAATACTAATAAGTTGGAAAAGCGAGTAAAATGCTTAGAATAATGTTAAACCGCGGTTTTATGTTTTTGCACAGTATGTAGCACTAGCATTTCAAACGCCTTTCCTCGGCGGGGTCGCGATCAATACTGTCGGTTTGTTGGTCGCCGGCGGCCGCGGTACAAAACAGAGTTGGTAATCTTGCGCGCGCATGCTGTTGATAAGTAATGCGCATGTAGGTTAGGTACTTAGGTCGGAGTAGTGCCTGCAGAATCCGTGCCATGCCATGCCATGCAAGCCAGCATAGCAGTATCTAATGTGTAGATCAACGAAGATTCTAATAATGAGCCCTGACTGACAACCAAATTATTTTGTTCCGACCTGTTCGCAGTGGCAACGCAGGATGTTGTGGGTTCGATTCCAGTGGCAGCGGCGCGTGCGGCAAATGTTTGTGTGATCTGAAGGTTACCTACAAAAACAAATATTACAAGCTGCTAACTAAGGAGTCTGCTTTTGCGTTAGCAACATTTATTGTTTATTGGTTTCGTGAACATGGTCGAACCTAAACGATAACCCCAGCCGACCTACAA
Organism: Eupithecia abbreviata; assembly: GCA_943735965.1. Taxonomy (NCBI): domain Eukaryota; kingdom Metazoa; phylum Arthropoda; class Insecta; order Lepidoptera; family Geometridae; genus Eupithecia; species Eupithecia abbreviata. Next base: position 5,647,682 of record OX030982.1, on the reverse strand, counting down.
CTGCAATACCTACCTGTTCCAAAATATAAAAAAGAGCTTTTTAAAAGCTTTTCAAAATACGCCTCTCCAACTCCAATGCACTTAAAAATCGGGAGACCCAGCTTTCGTGTGCAGCAACTGGAGAGCTCGTAGAAATCACCTACCTACACCATTATTGCTAGCAGTCATATTCTCAGCCTAACACCTTAGAATAACTAGGCAATTACTGTCTAATTACTGTAAGCCCAACACTTTTTTCATCTAGGCTCACTATAAAATTGATAATAATGAAATTATAAAAAATTAAAAAAAAACTACAGATGTTATTTATTTACCTTAATCTAACGAAAGTAGCGTCTGCGGTCGCAACCCAAGACTTAGGGGATGATGCCTGCGAGCGGAGCGCGCCACGATTTATTTGTTTTTGTTAGTTTTCAAGCAAAGTGGCCTACTGCGGGGGTCGAACTTTGGACCAAAGGACGAAATAGGTACCTATGTGAGTGAGCTGCGAATATTTTGTAAAGTTCTTGGATTTTTTGCAGTGACTGGCAAACTTGTTGTTGAAAATGCTGTCGGTAATCAGAGCGAGCCGCGACAAATTTTGGTTTTCGTTAGATGTTTATCAAATTTTTTTAAGCGGGGTCGAGCTCTAGTCAGTAGAAACAATGTTATCGGCATAGACTTAGTAAGTTATCGGCTAGTGGATCGAATCGCGAAAATTTTGTTATCTATGGTTTTTTGCGCTCTTTGACAAAGTGATCTCGCAGAGTATTTGTTACATGTTGCGCTATTTAGTGAATTGAAAGAAAATGCCTGAATAGGCTTCCCCCAATGACCGCCATAGCGCCCTGTCACATCCAGCATCTACCTGCAGTCTTTCGCAGGTCGTCATCCCACCTAGTCGGAGGGCGTCCTACACTACGCTTACCAAGTCGTGGTCTCCACTCAAGAACACGTTTGCCCCAGCGGCCGTCGCGTCGTCGTCGTGTCGTCGCGTCGCTCGGTTCTTCACGAGATATGGCCGGCCTACTGTCACTTCAGCTTGCTAATTCTTAGAGCTATGTCGAAAACTTTGGTTCTCTATATCTGTCCGTAGAGTACTTTCTTTGATTTAAATGCGCGTACTGCCATCTCAACTGCGAAGAGTAACTAACTAAACCGAAATACGAATGAGAATTTAGTTAGATTTTGTATCTGTGCCATGATGATAGTCCAGTGAAAAAATACATATATTTGTTAACTGCCATCTGGCATCTGGCTATTTCTTTCTTAGCCAAACAATACAACTTTAAATGAAGTAGTTTCAAAATACGCGAGTAAAAATCGAATGACTTCGACTTGTTTAATATTACGTTCCTTCATCCAAAATATAGGTAGGTGGTATACGTCATTAATATGTCAATGTCACTAGCAAAGCAAAACTGGAAAACAAATTAAAAAAAAATGTTTTTGTTTGTTTTGAAATCGACTGAACGTGAATTTGCGGGGAAAATCACAATATTTTATAGCTATTGCGATAGTTCCATACCAAAATTACAAATAATTTTATGTTGAAAGCCCCACAAAGATGGTGACTACCACGCTAACTGTTCAAGATATCTGGCCATATGGATCCAACAAGTCTTCAGCGAAGAAAGTCGACATGGATGCAATTTTGCCCTACATTATTCTACCTGTTTCCCTGCTGATTGCTTCAATATCACCGCCAATTACAATAACAGTAATTGTTTTCATTGGAATGGCGGCTTTATATGTACAGTCCAGACCAAGAGCGAAAAATAGGTACCAGGTCTACTTGTATTGTAGATAAAAGTTTTACATAAACTAAAGCATAATTTTTATAGAAAGTGTCACATCAATATTTAAAACTGGTTAATGGCCAGATATTCTTCTAATTACATAATAATTAAGAACCTGAACACCATACACATCTAATGTAATTATAAATGGATACTAGAGCAGATCCAGGTCATGCTTAGGAAACACGCAATCATTTTAAAATAATGTGTCACAAATCAAACATTGTATTCAATATTATCAACATGATCTAAGAATGTGTCACCTTGTAAAATTTCATAAATTATCTAATATTAATCTGCATTTAAGAAGGTTTTAAGTAACAGTTCTGAAAACTTTTTTGCAGATCACCATTTTTCTTCTCATGGACTATATCCTCAGCAGTTACTATGTTCATCATATTTGAATTTGGAATACTTCCTTTACTGGAGATCACCCAATTAGAAAACTTTATTTTTCTGATGCTTCTGGCATGCACATGCTATTTCTTTTACAAAATGAAAGCTGTTGCTGATTTTGAGCTAGCTACTGGCACGTCAAAAGGCAAAGAGTACAGGTAATCCCACTAATATTATAAAAGCAAAACTTTGCAGATGTTTACACAAAGATAACGCCAAAACTATTATTATGTTCGAGCTGAAATTTGTCACTTACCTAATACCAAGATTAACTTAAGCTGCTTTTTATTCCAAATAACATGTATGAAGCTACCAACAGTAGCTAATATTGAATACATTTTTAAATTATAATCCATCCGGTTTTGCTTTCCATCAGCTCCTGTAAAAACCTGAACATTATATTTTCAGTCCAGTCCTGACAGCAGATTCACTGTACTGCCAGATTTGCCAAATAGAAGTCAATAACAAGTTCTTCCATTCAATATGGTATGTATTTTAACTATACATAGTATAAAACAAAGTTGCTCTCTGTCTGTCCCTATGTATGCTTAGATCTTTAAAACTATGCAACAGTTCTTGAAAATGTTTTTTTAATAGATAGTGATTCAAGAGGACGGTTAATAAACCATTTGACACACAGATTTCCATGCGGGCAAAGTCGCGGGGCGCATCTAGTAATAAATAAATAATGCTGGACCATCGAAACACCAACATTTAGCCCCAAGCTAAGCAGAGCTTATGGGTACCAAATCTTTTAATATTAGATGTTCTTAAAGCTTATTAAACTTAGTATTAATCTCAATATTGTGATTTTCAGGTGGGACTGTTGTATACTCCGGCCAAATTACCTTCATTACCTTGCTGGCCATAGCTTTGCGCTGGCAACTCTAGTTTTTGGCGCCAACCTGGGCCTGACTACTCTGTGTCAACCGATACTTTACCATAACATTCTGCTACCACAGAACTGTGACGATGTCTACTATGAATTTAGGTGAGCTACAGTTACTGCCAACTGTTCTTCATCATCGGCCCATAGTGCACTGGTGAACATAGGTTGGCTGCAAATCGTATACCATTTTCTAAAACGTAAATAATATTTCTTTCAAGTCCCGTCGTATTGGTTATTTGTACTTTAGTACTTATTATGTATTTAGTTTGCATAATATAATGGCGCGCCAAACATTCACACACATACACGTACATTCTTGGAAAATATTTGATATGAATGAATGAATGAACAAACGAACAGTTTAATGTACCTACTTGAAATTATCATAAATAAAAAAACATAGTACAAAAGGTGGCGTTATCGCTAAAAGCTATTTCTACTAGGCGGCCTTGCCGCTAAAAGCGATTTCTCCTAGGTAACCATGGGATAGGGATGGTTTAGTTAGGGATGTTAATCAGATCTGCTGATGAGAACAATCAGAAGATAAACGATTGATCAATTATTTTGTTACAGTGTGGCGCTATGTTTCGTGACCTGCGTTTACGCCCTTGGATATGCGATAGTCATCCTTGCGATATTGCTCCATCAAATATTTTTTAACTTTATCCCTCGATATAGTGGTGAGTTTTAATGTATTAATTACTGGCTTCTGCACGCAGCTTCGCACGCATTGATTTCAAGATATAAAAGAAGCCTGTATATATATATATACTGTATATATATACATTATTCCAAGTCAACAAACTACTTTTTTTGGTTTGGAAAGCATTAAGATAACAATAATGCGTTCTATTCTATCCTATCTATACTGATATATGTGATAAAAAGTATGCAAAATATTAATGCAATCAGTAGTTTTGTCCATTTAGTGTTTAACTTTCACTCACTTGAGGTAGCTATCACATGAGTATCACAATAACATTAATTGTGCTAGTGCTCCTAATGCAAAACCCAGCTCGAGATGATAGTGATGATGATGATGACGAAGTAGAGAGTTCTCTGTAGTCTGTAAAGAGTTTTCTAAATTTTACGTACTTTATTTCAGAACCATCATGGAGGAAATTAGTAAATGTTCTAAATGTATGAAACAGAAATATTGACGCCTATGCTGCAAAATTGGAATGTTAGTAGGTACTCTTAGACGTGTCTCTATTTTATGCTTCATTCCGGCTGATAGGTGTGTTAATAAGAATAATAATAATTGTTACAGTACAAACCTGTAACTACTACCCTCGAATCGCTCAACCTATCCTAACAACGCTGGGTTTAAGTAATCTGCCTTATGGACGTATTAACCTATATTTTCTACTTTGTAAAGTTATAATCCTGTAGACTAGTGATTCTATGTGGCCAATGCAATGAGCAGTCCTAGTAGCCGGTCATCTTAACATTTTTAAGTCCAACATCTAAACCTATGTAGATAAAGATATCTCTAACTTTAAAATTATACTTAAATTCGTTCTTTCAGTCATAATGTTTATTTATACTCCTACTCGGCTGTGAATATTGGGCAACCCTCAATTTCACAAGCTAAAAAACATATATATTTATTTCACTGGCATTTTTTTATATTAAACAATTGCCAAATTCTTGTGTAAGAAAATTGTCTATCACGTATAATGGAGTAGAAGTACCTAAGATGGTTAATTCCACCTCGGGACAAATTTTTGTACAAACTATTTGTTTTCTGTTAAAACAAAATATATTTGTGGAATGTATTTCGTAACTAAGTAAAAGGTGTTTCAGAATGTTTTTCATTTTTGGTTTGAGCTCGCCAACCACAAATTGCACGGGCTGCCAGTTATCCGCTGAAACCAAAAGTTTAATTGAAATGTGTCCTGTAGAGACGGTGAACAATAGCACAGACAATAGTGTACGAATTGTTTTTTTATAAAACGCTTGCACGCAAAATGTTTCATGACTATTAAACTAAACAAGCTGGCCAAGCGTTAAAGACCACTCCTCACCTCTTGCTTTTTGTTATTGGCACATATTACTCTAAAAAAATCTAAAACCGTTCTGAGACACCTTTTATCAGTTATCTATAAACTACTCTATAACTCAAACTCTGCTTAGTAGAGTTAGATGATGCTGTATATAATATTGTCCAGCATTTTTTATTTACCTTCCGTTTACATCACCATATTTACACAAAATAAGAAACATTTTAACATATCACAAACATTATTTTTTACATAGTGAACACGTAAATGCAAATTTTATTATACACACAAAAAAACCTTGTTGGTTTTACATTACCTTACGCTAAGTATAACTTAAACTAATCTAAGTCAAAATCTTTTCAAAATTAAGTGGTTATGTATTATTTTATTTTTCAAATACAAAAAATACAGCTTTACCCCGTCCATGAAATTATTTTATATTTGGTATATGCACGACTATGAACTTCCCTAATTGTTGATAGGCGAGTGAATGAAGACTGAAAGATTAAATGAAGTATTTCATAGACACAGAGTAATACATTTAACAGAGATGCGAGTCTGTGGACTCACAAAATATATAGTTTCGATTTATATATAGCCGAAACAGTATGTAACGAAGATTATTTCTAGATGATTTTTCCATGAAAATGTATTGAAAATAGTATGAAAATGAGCTATAGTTCACGTAAAGTAGAGTCTACCTAGTCTAAACTTTAGTTAGGCATCTTATAAGCCAGAATAAATTCTGTAAAGTGATAGATACAAAATGTTGAAACTTCATAAACGAAATCGATTGTCATAAAAAAATCTAATCGGTAAAGCATGACTGTCAGTCTAACTACCAAAAATATAATAATTGCATGGAATTAGTATAAATTACATTGTATAATTTACTAACAAGTCAATTAATAAAGGTACCTTCCTATATTAATTGACTGTATCTGCTATATTTAATGTTAAACAAAGATTTTATGTTAAGGTTAATCGTGTGTTGGCGCGAGATGCAATTTATTTTTTGGAGTAAAACTAGCTGAATAAATAGTGTTTGCCGCAAATCGTCAAATATTTTTTACTAACTTATGAATAAACTAAACTCGATTCACTGTTAGTATTATCATGGGCTCAAAATAAATGGTTAACACTTTTAATTATTTCTTTTAAAACGCCGAAAAAATTTAAACCGAATTATTAAATCTCAGGCCAACACAAAACGACCCACCCTTATTTATAATGTAGTTAAGTCTGCAAAAGCTGGATGCGGCAGAAGGTAGGACGCTATGGCGCTCCGAGGGAGGCCTGATTCCAGCCGTGGACTAGTTTAAGCTGATGATGACGGAGTAAACAAGTAAGAAAGTACTTACCTATCTAGATACTTCATAAAATTACCTGAGATTACATAATTATACATTAACGCAATAATACATAAGCTTATATCGGCCTCGTTATGTTTATCTTTAACGTAATTTATTTTCAGCAATACTATTTAGGTATATAATTATTTTTATAAAAGTTTTATTGAAAAAGAAAGCTGTAAATTTCAGTTATTTTGAGTACCTACCCATAATTTATTAAGTTTTAGGAACACTGTTTGGGGACTTGTCTTGGTGAAAACACGCAAGAAAATTATATTCGCTAGTTGCATGACTTAAGGGGGGGGGGGGGGGGGGGGGCACGGCTACAAAATGCCCGGTTGAAAAGATCTAATAGAAGTGAAACACAAAATATGACCGATATGATGTTGAAGATGCACTCTTAAAAATATTTCATTTTAGGTACAATTTGAATAATTTTAGTATAAATCAATGTAGAAAATACAAGAAATTCGCGTGGGGTTTTTAATCCTCATAGGAATTTCAGAAAACACAATCTAGTTTCTAATGGCGAATTTCCTAACATTCAATAAGTAGGCACGTAATTCAAGAAGCCTTAATATGTTATCAAAGAACAGTTGACAGGTAGAATCCTCGTATTCCTTGACTACTTAGGGTAAAGACACATTTATCATAAAGGATTTTATGGAAAAAAAAAACTTTAATTATCTTTAAATTTTAATAGGATATTGAATCTTATCTCAACAATATGAGGCACACATTTCTATCATGATTCGATTTCCTTTCAATGTGCCTTGACACTAAGATTTGAACTGGACTTAAATGGAAATTATTTGAATTTCGTTTAAGTTTGCTGTGAAGTCTTCAATGAAAATCATTGTAATTTCACTCAAAGTATAGTGAATAGAGCAAGCTGTTTATGTTATTTTGAGTATAATTTATAAGGCTTTAGGAACATTCTTTGGGGGCTTTGTCTCGGTGAAAACACCTGAGATAAAAATCTTTGCTACTTCCATGAGTTAAAGACATTCGAAATACCTTATTTTTAAAACATAAGCATTTTACATGTTAAACATCCAAACATCTAGTATCTCTATCTAGTACTAATTTTATGAGCTACATCTAATATTAAATATATTATGTAATAACTATTATGTGCCTTAAATAAATACCTAGTAAAGAAGACTTAACTAACATGTCTGAGGACACTTTATAAGTTGATTGCATAAACACTTAGGGTCAAGACGCATTAGGAATAGGGGATTTTATTAAAAATCCCTTCAATTCCCTTTTATTTTTTAAAGGATATCAAACCCTATCTCAACAAGGTAGGGCACACATTTCTAAATAGATTCGATTCCGTATCATGATTTGAGCAAAACTTAAATGGAAATTATTTGAGTTTTGCTTATAGGCTCAGAGCCTGCGACTGCCAGACCTTCTTCATTTTATAATAGCTGAGAGTTAGCGTATGCCCCCAATACAAGTCGGAACGATCACCGATTATGAATCTTGGGGGGTTCTTAATATCCCAAAGAAAATGCTCTTGTATAACTTGTACGCTGACAAACTCCTAGCTTTGTTGGTAGAAGGTCTGGCGGTCGCAGGATCTTAGTCCATTAAATTTATTAAACATCATCGTAATTTTAAAGCTTAGGATCAAAGTAGGTACGGGGACAGAGACGACGACGCCCAAATACGAATAATTTTTAAGTACACCTGTTTTGGTAAAAATATTGTTTTGTTTGTAGTAGTGTAGGTTCAAAATATAACTTGATCCTGTTGTTATGGGCTTGGCTAGAGAATAAAAATTCCTTGCGCTCAATCCTCTGGAGGCGTATAATCTGGGACAACCTGCAACACTTTGTCTCGCCACCTGGCTTTTCTCGCGTCTTGTTCCCGCTTCAATGCGTTCAAAGCTGGCAGCGTCCTCCAGCACGTTATGGCTTTGTATAACAAGGTACTAGAAAAAAATTAAGTATGTATTAACCCTAAATCGTTTTTAGTCTTCGTTTTCTAAGATCCTGATGGTATTCCACAAGGATCGATATGGAAACCCCTGCTTTTCCTTAGTCTTATTTTCTCGTTTCGTTACATAATATTGATATAGGAGGAAGTACCTACCTGTTATGATAAGCAACTGATCTGTTCCATTTAACTTCTTGTTCTGCCCTTATAACTGCAATCCCCTGTTTGAACTTCCTAAAAACGAGCTGGGTCACGTATAGATCATAGTAATCGTCAGCTACCTGCTTCTTCTGAACGTATTGGTAGCAATTCTGTAAAAACCAATATTTCTGCATTACAAGTTTTTATGTTTTTTTTTATAACTGAGATGGAGATGTGATTTTCTCATAACTCACGTATGTATGTACCGTAAACCGGGGGTACTTTGCGCCTGCCAGGATATCTTTGCACCAAATCGGATAAATTATTTGTTTGTCATAAAAAAAAACTTGTTGCGTCAACGGAATGATTGATATCCGAACATGAAACCAAATATCAGAACACTTCCCAATTATAAAATGGGGGCTCTAGCAGTGTTCTTTTCTCTCGAATGAGTCGCAGAGTAAAAGTGCATATAAATTCAAAAAAGAATGCTGCCAAAATCCAAGTGTATCTGCATATTCACCGGCTCAATATTGGTAAGCTTTTGTTTTTATACCTGTTATGTATTCTTCTAGTCTATTTAGAAAGTATTTTGTAGCAATTATCTGCCGATATTTTTATTTATATTTTTTATGAATCAGGTCAGAAAACACTGAAAAATGGGGAGACTATGCGCCTGGCAATATAGACAATGATGTGGTGTCATCTTCGTTTTTGGACTTCCTGGAAACTAAATGCAAGGCTGTGAAAGCATCTGGACCAAAAACACGAAAAAAGAAAATTGAGGTCGCCCCCGGAAAAAGCATAGCTAATGAAATACTTGACACTACTGACGCCAGTGATGTGTTGGATTCTACAGCTGAAGAGGGTCCTTTACGCATGCAACAGACTAGCCAGGATTCAGATGGTTACTCTGTCCATGACGAATCTTACGATGGTGACTTTCTGGAAACCAATAGTCCTGACGAGGAGCCTTCAGAACAAGATTCAAAGATGTTAGACGTGAAAAAGACGCTTTTGTGGTCGTAAAATATGACAATAAATTGTATCCTGGTATGATTGTTGACTTCGCTAAAGAAGGAGCAACTGTGGAAATCGGTAAAGGCATGGAAATGGCCACAGATAAAAGATTTGAGCTATTTTGGAATGACGTCATTGGATGCATTGACCCTCCAAAAATGATCAACCGTCGTGGTTTTTTCAGCGTCAAAGAGCTGGACAACATAGAATAGGGCTTTGCGCCATATAGCACGTAAGGAGTTATTGCGCCGTAGCTATAATAGATAAGTTATAGGCGGAATTCGAATATGGCGCAAAGTGTCCCCGCCAAAGAGGATACTTTGCGCCAAACTTTAATTCAAAATAAACAAGTATAATTATTGTGTTATAAGGTCATACTAGTAAATATACTATTTTGAACATTATATCCAATTGCTTTAATCCATATCCTATACGTAATTTTTTTTTTCGTATTTTAGAGGACAATACTAAAATCACTACAATTTTTGGCGCAAAGTACCCCCGGTTTACGGTATGTATGTTTATACTTAGTCAATAAATGTACCTAAAAATGATAACCTGGGTGGCACTTTTAAATTTCATATCATTACAGTTAACACATTGCTTGAATAATACTGACCCGTTTGAACGCTGCAAAACCCTTCTTCAAAGCTTTATTCCGATATAACTCATCAGCTTGAAAATTCCTCTCATACCACATATCTTCCGTATACCACATCCAATTCAAAAATACGTTTTTCTTCAATTGAAAATCGTAGTGGGCTTTCGCTTTCTCCAAATTATCATGCCTTATAGTTAATAGTATTTTGAATGGGGCTATGCCGTATTTGACTTTCAAAGTCTTTTCGTAGTGTAAATCTGCCATGACTATTAGACCTCGTAGTCTGGCAGCGAATTGCTTCTTTCTAATGCTTTCAACCTTCTCCTTCTTTCGTTTATCTCTCAGTTCTTTTAAATGCTGCATCTTTTCTTCTTTGTCCATTTCTGCTTTAGCTATTTCAGCCTGTAACCAAAAATAAAACACTATCTTGTATGTATATTTATGGTGGTTTATTTTAAATGAACGGTTTGAAATATGACAAATATTATATTATGATATTCGTAGCTAGATACTTAGGTAATCCTTACCTGCTGCTTTAACCTTAGCCTTTCTTCTTCCATTTGTCTCCTCCTCTCGCGTATCATAGCGTGTTTTTCTTCTCGCTCTCTCGCTCGCTTCTCCATCCTCCTCAGAAACTGAGGCACTTTCAAACAATGTAGTACAAGAGTGGTTTCTAAAAACAATACTTAATTACCTTTTACTTCAACTTTAATTAACTGCAGTATAAAGTACAAATTGTAGAACAAATAAAAAATATTTATTAGGTCATTAAATACACTGTCCCACCTCCAGCAAATTGAAATTATTAATATTAATCCCTAACCAAATTTAGCGGTTTCTTTATAGCCTATCAGTTCATTTTGCGTAGGTAGTTATTACCTTTTAATTTGGCTTAAATTAGTCATGGTAACTTACCTTCAATATCATTCAATTTCAATTCATTAGTCATGCACTTTATTTTTGGCCTCAACTGTCGGTCTACTTCGTGATACGCTTTTCGAATTTCTTCTCTCATATTCTCGACGGAGTCTTTGGAAGCCGCAACTATTTTGTTATATTTTAGCTCCTCAATGACCCTGTTCTGTTCTTCTAGTTTTGCTCGTTGCAGCGCGATGATATGCTTTTGCCATTTGTACCTACAATTTGTTTGAAAATTATTAACATCTTTTGTATAAATACTTAGATAGGTATTATTGGTGGCTATTAAGATGATATTATCTGTGCCTTGCTTTTTTTATAACTACAATATGACGCGCTTAATACACTTACTTGCGTTGGTATGTGTTGTAATCTGTAGCCATTAACTTTGTTTTCTTATTTGCTGCAGGCGGCTGGTCAATATTTTGTTTCTTTTTAGTTAATTTATCGAAAAAGTGATCAAGCGCTGCTTGTCTCTGATCTTTAAGATATTGTTTCCTTCTATTCACATATTGTCTCCATTTGTCAACATATTTCCTAAAAATTGCTTCTTTGTGAGTACTGATCTTTATTTTCATTGGATTGATACATAAAAAATTGTCCATACTCATAACAATTTCTTCTTGTGGCTGGGACTTAGTGCAATATACCAAATTGGATTTTCCATTTTCTTCAACTGGGTGTTGATCATTTTGATCAGATCTGTTCGTTTCTGCTCGACTCTCATCACTACGATTAGATTTAGGAGTCAGGGCCATCATGATTAGCAATGATTGTAGATTGTCCTCTGTAGTGGTCACTGTATTATTAAAAGTATTTATTTCTTGTACTTGGTTGCCTTCTCGAATAATCTCTTCAATAGGCGATTCCACAAAATCGGAATATTTACATTCTACTCTCATAACTTCTTGAACAACTATTTCATCTAATTCGGGTGAGTTTCTGTCAATGGCTTGTATCCTACTAAAATGTTCAGTATGATGATACTTGACAACTTCATTCGGCTTATTGTTAATTTTAAAATCACTGTCACAACTAATAACCAAATTGTTAAGTTCATCAGTGATTTCCTGCAATAAATATTTCTTTTCTTCTTCAATGTCCCTTTTATTACCCTTTACTAAAGATATTTCGTTCTTGGTCAAAATTTTCGGCTTTGCTGAATCGATATATTTTAACATAATCCGATTCTTGAGATCGATATTATGAAAACTGTTGCGTATTTTGACTATTTCTTTGTTGTATTTACATGTGTCTTTTGGTCTCTTAATTGACTTTCTGAAATAAGATATTTTATAGGTTTAAAATAAATAGTAGTGGGCCTGGTTGTACTTGTACCTATTGATTAACATCACCTACCTTTGCCATATGTTTGATTTAAGGATTCCTCCAGCGATGGTGCCGCTACCGTGGGTGTCCTTAATCTGAAAGATGATTCGAATTTGCTCTTTTCTAAGCCTATTCTACATATTTATTTCTAGGGTCCCGTTTCTAAGCGTGCCAAAGGGAGCTACTACAAAATAGCAAGGTGTCTATCACCACATCACATGTCTTACTTACATACATTGAGACTCGTTTTCAATTTCGGAGTTTGACCACCTAGGTAGAGAGCTGGTAGCATTCATACAGTGGTCTCTTTTAAACTTCTCAAATCGTTTGTATTTGGAATTTTAGATCCGTATGGTGAATTTGTCAAAAAAAGCGAATTTTAGTTTATCAATGGGCGGTTTGTATAGGTACAAACACTCTACATCGAGTTTGGCTAGTGTACGCGTAGGCAAGCCAACATTTTGTAATGTTTCTAAAACGCTATGCGATCATACTATCGCGCAATCAGTGCCTCATAAAAAGCATAGCATTGAAATAAAACTGTCGGTATGCTCCTACCTACATACATATATCAGTATAATACGAAGAGACTGAAGCTTTATGGTAGACAGGTCACGTTAACTGGATGTTTATCACATTGTGTTCGTGGTTTTAATTCTAAAGTAGTTTAAAAATGGAAATAAGTAGGTAGGTAGGTACCAACCTACCTAACACAGTAGGTTGTCTAATAAAATAAGCAAACTAATAAATAGCACGTAGGTGTTTTGCACGTACCTATAAACTACACCTACTATATAATAAACTTTTAACGTTTAAACAGGGTGTTTTGTATGGGACTGACATAATTTTACGAAGGGTAAACCGGTTAAAAGTTGCTTATAGGCAACTTTTCACCGGTTTACTCAATGCCATGGAAGTCATTTTGTGGCATTACAACCCCTAACAAAAAAGATATAACGATATAAAGGAAAATTTTGGACGTTTAAAAAATATATTATGTAGTAGATAGGTACCTACATATTTATATACAACCTGTAGGCTGCCTTCAGCCCCTCAAATAAATATGTCGGTCCCAATACCAAAGGTATCTCTGCCATATAAAATAATTTGCTAGATATTGATTGCAAGTACTTTAAATAAAAAGCTCACCGAATGTCTTCTCATTTCCATCCGTAGTGGTATTGTAGGAACATAGTCGGGACAATGTTTATTGAGTTCGTCGTCGTCAAATATATTTTTATTTAGGAGCTCCTCCATATCTTTTTTGAAACCAAATCCCGTTGCTATGCTAATGTGTTTTTGTTAAATCAATGAAATTCAGAACGAGTCCAAATCTTGAACAAAATCATAAAATGAAACGTCAGTTAACGTTCCAACTTACGCTTTTCTAAATCAGTGCTGCAATAACCTCTGTCTTCATCTATAGAGCTAGTATATAGGATATATAGGATAGTCAAGAAATATTGTAGGTACTTCTAACGTTAGAATAAAGATTTACCCACAAAAATAAATCGTACTTCATTAATTTATTTTCATTGTTCACAAGAGGCATAAATAAGGATAAAATAGTATTCTAATGAAACGTAATTTTCACAGAAAACGTCAATGTCAAAAACACATGTTAAGTTAACATTGTTTTGATCAGTTTTGATCGTCTTGTTGTTTGAATTTCTTATTTTGTTTCAATTAGTTTTACCAATGAAATAAAATCGATAAACTTTGTCTAAGACACAATGATCCCATATCTTCCCCTTCACAATGTGCCTGAAAAAAAGTTTTTACTTAAAATACCAGGAAAAGTGTGTTTTTATTTTGTAGCAGTTCCACTGTATGCATTTATTTCTTGTGTGGTAATTACCATGTACAAGGACTTTGAAAATGCAAATAAAACTCACTGTAATGTTCCAAATATGTTTCCTTCAATATCAGCTTCAATAGGGAACTACGAACCACAGAGTACGATATGGAAAATCGCTATTTATTTTCATGCACCAGTGAGATTCACAATAATATCCTTACGATGGAAATATTATCAGAGAGTTATAAGAGAAGATTGTGATGTAATCGTGAAAGTAGCTGTATTTTTGAATGTAGTAGAAAACCTTTCGTTATTGGGACTCACTCATTGGACTTCGTTAGAGAACTACTGTGAGTATTTCTGTAATGAACACACAGTATTGTGTGAGACACCCACCGACATTTATTAATATCTTTCTTTTTACTAATATCTATTTATTTCAGCGTACCATGAAAAGTGCTTCAAAACATTCATTGGGACATCAGTATTCTACATGCTATTCATCAGTGCCTTACTAAGCAAATGCAGGCGGCGACCTCCAACCCAATCTGAAAAACATTCTGTAAAATTAAAATGGAGATTCTTCGCGATCAATATTACATCATTTGCATTTGCTGCATATTTCTTCCTGAGACACAATAGCGTCTGCGAACCTTATGGTATGTTAAAACTTATTAAATAAAAGCTTTTGGAAAGGCAACTTAGTGGTTTCATTGATTCACATAATAATAACAAAGGTGGTAATTTTAAAATATTGTCATAGTAAATACCCAGGAAAAGGGATAGATGTCTTTGCCCTGCCTGTAGTGCAACAATGTGGGCTGGAAATAAATAATAATAAATGCCCATCTGTTCATAAAAGCGATTTTAGTGTCCATAATCAATGTCACAGTCCATAAATAAACCATGATGACATAAAAGATTTATTTAATTTGTAAAAATTTTCTTTGTTCCAGTGTATTCAATGTTTGGCGTAGCAGAATACATAGTGGTTGTCAGCAATATTGCTTTCCACTTGACCACAGCTTATGATCTTCAAATAAACTACATTTATTTTACAAAACAAGGTATTACATCGGATCTTTTTTAGAGGTCTTATTTCATAGTTAGCAAAGTAAGTAGGTATCGAGTAAGTAAGCTACATATTAATAAAAGTCATGTTATGTCATAAGATAATTATGAATGGCTATTACTTATAAATCACAAAGCCGAATAGATCAAATTGTATTCATATTAAGACTTATTAATTTTAATCAGATGATTATATCTAGAAGAAATCGCTCTTAGCGATAAGGCCGCCCATTGTGCATCTGTATCTTTGTTCTTTACTGTTTTTGCTTTTCTGTGTTTGATGTGCAATAAAGCGTATTTGTATTGTATTGTATATTAGATATTCAACAGCTTTTCTCTCTCTCTCTCTTTTTCTCTCTTAATCTTGTGAGATATAAGGATGGATGGATCAGGATGAAAACCAACCTAGATAAAATAGGAAATGAAAATTATAGGATAATATAGCAGGGTGACTTGTTTTAAATTTGTAGTTAGGTTGTCCTATGATATTTTATTTTGGTTTATGGTAAAATAAGGCTGTCAATATGAGACTGAATTTCAAATCATAATTAAAACTGGACTATAGTTTGACCGAAACCGCTGTACCACGCCTGAGGTATGCGAGACGGGGACGGTTTTTTCCTCGCCCCTTCCCCCCCCCCCCTCGCCGCACTTTCCTAAGGAGCGGTACAGCGGTTTCGGTCAAAATATAGCATAAAATGATTGGATTTAACACTTTGAGTGCTGAAAACGCACGGTATGAGTTTTCTACAAGTGACTAATATGCGTAAATCCACACTAGCGCAGCGGCTGAGAAAATACAGATCTTTGTGACTCAGCAGAGCTGTAATATTTTTCAAACGAAACGCATTTGCGGCGCAACACAACCGCTGTGTAGAGTGGCAGCACGAACTTTTTAGGTAAAAAAAAAGACAGCAGTCGTCGAAAAAAAACCGCAGTCAAAGTGTTAAGATCCTGAATGTATAGGTAAAGCCTGAAAACTGTAACTATGAAGTGCCTATAACTTTATTTGTATGATATAATGACTTATTTTATTACCTCTGATATGTTAGCCATTGATACAATCAATATTTACGTGAGATCTAGGTTAGTAAAGCAGCTATGGGCATGCAATGTGTTGAAAAGTGAAAATTTTAAAGAGCGAGTTACTTTGAATGGATTAAAAAAAAATTGTTAAGTATTATTTGATTCTCTACCTTCAGTTCACTGAAAACTTCTCTAGTTCATGGCAATTATAACGGTGCTACATATGTCAAAACCAGGGCTTGGAATATCGGTATTTTCAAGTACCGGTACGTCTAACCTTGACGTGGTAACGATATAAATTCTACCGGTACTTTTTTACTAGCTATACTTGTAAGTACCGGTACTTAATTGGTATCGCTACTAAAGTATCGGTATTTTCAAATACTATCGGTATAATTACCGATATTATTAATTAAATAATGCTGGACAATCCACACAGCATTATATCTTATTATGCGCGTAAAGTATCGATACCAACACGGCAAGCACACGCGCGCGTTATTTTCTACGCATGAAGTTACTTATAGTATTTTAGTTAAAAAATCCAGCTATTGCTAGTATTAGTTTCATCATTTCCATAAGACAAACAACGTTGTGCCAAACACCTGTTTACCTAATATAGTAGGTACTCTAATGTACTTCTTTCCTGATTCCGAGCCATAAAACTTATAAACGTAACTTTTAACCTACTTACAATTTAACAAAAATGTTTAGAAAAAAATTTGGGTAAGTCCTACCTAGCCATGTAGTATATTTTTTATTGAAAAACTCGATGTTCAACGACTAATGAAGCATTCCAGACAGAAGAGTAGTTTCGTGTACCTAGTAGTAATTTCCTACTACTAAAATGAGGAAATTACTACTACTAAATTGCTATTTGTCAATATTAAGCTTCCTTCGGCGTAATTGTCCCTGTTCATTTCTTACATGAAACTATAAATGTATGGTAGATAAGTATTTACGCCTAGCACCACACAATTATATCTTATTTGGCCTATACCTACCTATAAAGTTTACGTCAATTGACTAGCATATTACCTAATCATATTATTTTAAAGTTTGGTAAAACATACAATTATAAAATAATCACAGACCTATAATAAGATAACACCAAGAGTGCGAGGTTATCGGGATAATCCATGCTCGCGCTCCAGCAGAGTTAGTACCTCCTTAGTCTAGGTATCTACCAAAGAGAATAAAACCACTGAACCTACATACACCATTTTTTCCTGTCCAGACAAGTAGTCATGAAATAAAAAAAAATAACAATAAACATTTTATTTAATAAAATCTTAAGAATTAAGTATTTTGTAAAACTTTAATAAAATTAGTAAATCTATAGTCAACAGAACCGCTTGACTTGTTTTTGTGACACATGCTAAAGTTACAGCTTCATTTTTTTGACTTTAATAAGATTCGATCCCGAGTTTCCGGCCCTATTCCATAAAGTTTTCAGATTTAAAAAAAATGCACCTTGGATTTTTCCGATTTATAAAACCGTTTTCACGTTTTTACTCAAACCCATTTATAGGTTGGTAGATATACCTACCTGTATTAGGAAAAATTTGGACCATTGCTGCATTGGGTGAAAATTAAATATTTTTAAAACTTACGCGATCTGAACACATAATTATAAGTATTAATACAACGGGTATTTATCGCGTTTATTTACCTATTTTTCCCGACGTTTCAACAGGTTTACACACTGTCGTGGTCACGGGATGACACGTGTAAATAAACGCGATAAATACCCGTTGTATTAATACTTATAATTATGGGTGAAAATTGACCGCGGAAAGGGCTGCTGGGATCGAATTCTCTTAACTATTAGGTACATTATATTGACTACTCATAAAGCACCTTGAAATAAAATTTTAGTCTCAGTGGTTAGCCAAGAACTGCATTGTCGCATACAGTCGTGTATGTTTAAAGAGTGACTACAAAGGTATAGGATAAATAATTTGTATGTAAAAGTTGCCCAATTCAATTAAAAGTATTCATAAAACCAATATGTAAATTATCAGTGCAATCAAAGCACTTTTACTGTACATATTGGGTCAAAACTAAACTGTGATATTAAGTTGTTTCTATTAGCGGAAATTTCAGATGGCCAGCACTGTTAGCCGCCATTGTATGTGCACTAAATACAGGCTTATACTGAATTGTGGACTATCCGTTTCCTAAGTTGAGTTCAGGCAGCCCAGATAACTTGAGTTTCTTAACATACATAGATCATTCGCGTCTTCATAACAAATAATTATCACAAAAATACGACAATCAAAAGAAACAAGTTACATCATTTCTGGTGATCGCTTCTAAACTGAAGCCACTGAAGCATTTCAACTTTTAAGAAACAAGACTTTTTCTCAAGTCAAGTAGGTAGAAAGTACCTACCTAACTTATTGTATAAACATAACAGTTAAATAAAAGGTTTATGACTAAACGTTTGTAACTGATAGAAATAAACTGTATAATAAATAATATAATAAATTCAGATGATAAATATTTGTCTTTGACCTGCATTTTAGATTCAGATTCATCAAACCCCTCAACTGAAAGATTTTTTTACTCTACTCGTCATCCATAATCCATGGCTAGAATTCGAGTCGGGCGCATAATCAATAGCATAGTAGATTGTTTCCAAGCTATATGTGTCTAACTCTTCAACATAGTACATATAAGGTTTCGAGTTCTTATAGAACGCGGGTCCCCTTGGCACCCTTTGGAAATTGAAGCTTATGAATGGAGAATGGAAATGTCATTGGACCAGTCAAGTCTTAAAATATAAATGTCTCATTCATTTTATCAGCAATCATGCCTGCTATAGCTAGTGAGGAGGTGGCTCCCGGCGAAGGTGCATTCCTGCAGTGCAGGACTCTGCTGCTGATTGTCCCTGAACCAGGTTGAGTATCAAACACGAAGTCTTCAATCAGGGTTCCTGGAAAAAGATGCAATTATTATTCTCTGTTCCACATAATCTAGAGACGTTACAAAGCCCATCGTCGTCAGTTGCTAATAGACAACTGGCTGGTACTACTCAATTATACTAATCAATTGCTAAATTATGAATGATTTACCATCTTTCGCCATAGCTTGCGCCCTTACTCCACTAGGGCCTCTTTCACAGAGGCGTGAAGAGATATTAGTTACAATTTTTTTCAACTGTTTGACCTGAAGCGGTATTATTGCTGATCGAATTATCTCTTTCATGCCGAAAGTGCCATACTGTAGAGCTAATTTTCGGAAACCTGGATATGCTAATATCTGCTTAAGTTCCTGCATATTTGTGTCTGTCCATCTGGAAAATTTGAATTGTTTGAAAATATCCGAAACAACATTTCATATATGTAAATTTAGTACATTAGAATACAGTATACCTAGCACTATACAGTGTGTTCGGCACGGTTGTCATATAGAAATTGGTGGTAGGTGGAAACAAGTGCAAAAAAATGATTTCAAGTTGTTTTCACACATGCCCATGAAATTCTATGAATGTTTACATAGAAATTTATTTTTTATTAACACACCCAGATCTCCCAAAAATATTTACAGATTGCAGCTAATTTTGGGTGTTCTAGGTGTGTTCTCTATAAAAATTTAGTATATAATTTATTATTTGTTCCGAGGCAGGAATCGAGCCCACAACCTCCTGCGACGCAGGCGGGCCTGCGCCCTATACGCAACAGAGGTCCTCAATATGCAAATATACACTGTCTATATCTCTATCTTGCCTATGGTTTGTTTATACTATATAAAAGTATAAACTATGAGAAGTCTTATCAGTATCACACGTAAATGATCCCAATAAAATACAAACAAAATTAGTTTCCTTCATTTGACCTCTGTAGAGATAGTATGTAGTAGATATGGTAGAAGAAGATAATTTACCATGTTACCAAATACTTATCAATAGCTTTATCTTTCAGAATGACAAGGCATTTGCAAATAATTTTATCTGACTATTCTTAAAGTACTGAATTACTTACTTGTATCCCTCTTTACATAATGCTAAAACAGCATTAGGACCAACAATTATACGTCCATCTATTGTAGGTGTTAAATGCACACCCAAAAATGGAAACCTGGGGTCTGGCACCGGGTAAATATTTGATTTTACTAAGCCACTGAAATTTGAGAGAATGTATAGGTATTCCCCTCTGAAAGGTATGATCCTTGGTTCTTCAGGGCAGCCTGTCATCATAGCCACGGTATCTGAATGCAGGCCACAACATGTAAGAACATATTTAGCTTGAATAGTCTTATCATTGTTGTTTGTGATCATGACAGGATACTCTGGATCTATTGACTCAGCGAATTGTTTGACCTCAAAGTTAAGGAATGGTGTTCCATTGAGGCTCACAAAGTCATTGATATAATGGTGTGTGACCACTGCCCAATCTACTATTCCTGTTTCCGGAGACCATAAGGCCTGTAGACCAGAGCAATTTGGTTCCAAAAGATGAATTTCCTTAGCATCCAATAGCCTCATGTTCTTCACATTGTTCTTTAGGCCTCTCTCATATAAATCCAGAAGCCTGGGTACTTCAGGCCTTGATGTGGCAACAATAAGTTTGCCACACTTGGAATAATTGATTCCTTTTTCCTCAAAGTATTTATATGCAAGATTGGATCCTTCAACACAAAGCTTTGCCTTTAAAGATCCAGGTTTGTAATAAATTCCTGCATGTACAACTCCACTGTTATTTCCACTTTGGTGGAGAGCAAATCCATTTTCCTTCTCGAGAATAGCTATTCTAAGACCATGGTGTCTTAATGCTAGTTCTCTTGCAGATGCTGCTCCAACAATACCTCCTCCAATGACAGCTATGTCAAAATTATATTTTGCTTTTTCAGAGATAAACCTGAAAGGGATATACATATTTAATTGGCAAACAAATTATTAATAATATTTGCTACAAGGCTGAAGTCTCTATGGCAAAAATGCATTAGATAAAAGGGTTCCATTCCAAGAAGATTGGCACTCTCAACATTTCTTGATCCTCTTTAATTCTCAAACAAAGTGGCTCTTTAATGAACTGGGTATTTAATATATATATATATTATATTGATTAATCTTAATACTACTATAAACGCAAAAGTTTGTATGTATGGATGTTTGTTACTCTTTAATGCAAAAACTAGGATCGGGCTGAAATTTTACATGCAGGTAGCTCCAGACCCAGAATAAAATATAGGCTACTTTTTATCCAATAAATCAGTTCCCATGGGATAGAAATAAAAACATTTCCATAGAAACAACGCGTGCGAAGCCGCGGGCGGAAACTGGTCTATATATATATATGTTTTCTTTAAAAAAAGGAGCTGATGTTTTAAAAGAAACTCCACCTGTTCCTTCTCTATAGTTGCACATATAAAACCTTTCATGGGTTTATATCTATAGTCTATCCATCCAGAATGTAGAATGTTTGTAAACAGAGCCACTGACAGTTCAATCAGCTGATGTATGGGTTGAAAACATTTTTTTATTTAGGTCACATCTTGAGCTTTGATGGGGGTGCCTTACTGGGCTGGTGATATTTGATGTAAATAATTAAGTGGCATAAACAAAGCATCCCTGTGAAATCAGCCTACTTTTATAATTACCTATCCTTATAGAATGGAATAAAAGCTAAAGGATTATGAAATAAGACTTAAAATCATTAGACTTTTTGTGCTCTCAAACGAGTTTTCACCTGTGCCAATTAAATTAAATGTAAATAAGTGCCTGTTTAAAGTATTTTCCTTGAAGCACTAAACATTATTGATGAAATTGGAAGAATTCATAACCTTTTGACAGATTGTCGCTAAGCAAATATGCAGCGTGAAATTAAATGTTAAATAATCCGGCTAAGTTAAAATAATACCCTCTGTAAGAAATATGTATGGTCATAGTGCTATCCTTGATTCGAAATTGTAGTTAAAAAGTAACCAACTGTTTGCAACACGGGACGTCAAAACTGAGATTCGTTAGGGATGACACTGTTACAAAGACAAAAAATCTCTAGTGATTTTAATCTTTGTTTTTGACCACATAATGTCGATTTGTAAATTGAAATAATTAGATTCTGCATAGAATTGACGTCAGGATTATAAAAAGTAATAAATCTAATAGAATGTATATGTGAAATCATTGGAATTCTATTAGGCCTGCATCATTTCGTGGTGATAACCCTAAAAATCAGCTGATTTCTTATGTTTACAAACATTCTACATTCTGGATGGATAGACTATAGTTAGACACAAGTTTGCACAATAGCCGACTGTTTCACTAGGATCTAAGGGAACCTGACTATATACTGGAGGTGTTAGCCTCTCCAGACAGTGGCCACCTTTGATGATTATGCAGCTAGATCGTTACACAAGATTCAAAGATAAAAGTATTGAACTATGCCCAAAGTAGGTACAAATTTTTCACTGGTAAGGAACAGTTGTAGTAAGTATCACTATAGAAACTTCATACCTTTTGGAATTAACAGCCAGCACAGAAGAAATTGATGTAATAGTAGTCTGTGATGCTAAGCCAGGCAATTTCATCATCATTTTTATCATCGTCATCTTGAAAAGGCAATTATTACTGTACAGCTCTCATCTAGAAGAATTTCTTGTTTCAAAAACAGACAAAATCTTGTCAATGGATTTTGTCTGTATAAATATAAATCTTGGTGTTTTTCAGTCACAGAGTACTATTTCTACAATAGTTTCCGTGTAAAGAATAGTACTCTGCAACTCCTAAGACAAAACTGCGATGCAAAAGAGAATTTTATCACATGCAAAGAGAATAAACTTTTTCAGGAAAAAAACAGAGAAGTCTTACGTAGTTATTGTATTCTCTTTGAATGAAGAGAAGTTTGAAACTGTTTGAATCGAAAAGCAAATCTGAGTTTGAGTGTTGCCGGCAGTCGAAGTGAAAAAGCTCAGAACCAAATAATGGTCTGAGATAATCATGACAAAAAGATCCGTTTTCAAATATTAATTTTTATATAAGAAATTAAGAAAACTACAAAGCGAGTCAAAGCCTGAAAAAAGAAATGTAAGCACCTCTGATGATACCAACCAATATAAATAAGCAAAATATCAGGTGGTCACCAACATTCGACTCAACGTTGTCTACGTTGTTTAATGCGGGGAGGAATCGAACTAGAGTTTTTTCTTCCGGTTTCTACGTCGAGGAAAGCTTTCCTCAAGTCATGTGCTATGAGAGCCTTGCAGGCTTCTCAAAAGCTGTTCATTAGCCTGTTGGCTGTTCTGATCATCTTGGGTGATGGCTTCGGATGACTCTAGGAGTTCCCGGGGCAAAGGTCGGCACGGAGTTTTTGCATTCGGGGGTCTCGTGTGTTGAGGAGAGAGTCCGTTGAGTTGTACGTGGCGAGAGTTGTCCGCACATTCGTACATTCTGCGCGCCAGCTGGACCACAAGCTCCTTTATGGTGTTTAGCTGCAGATCGCGTGCGATGACACTGTTTCGTACGTAACGCCCGGCGCCTGTACAGACTCTGAGAGCGATGTTCCGTTGGGCTTGGATTCTTTTTAGGTTAGTAGCAGAGCACAGGGAGTACCATGCTGGTGCTGCGTATGTGAGCCTCCAGCGAATGTAAGTCTTGTAGAACCCAATCTTGGTTTTAAGTGGCAGTTTGGATGTCAAGACTGGTCTGAGCATGGCTCGGGCGGCGCGTGTTTGTGTTAACGCACGCTCTACCTGTGCGTTCATGGTCAGTGACCTGTCTATGTCGATTCCTAGGTATCGAACGGAGGTTTGCCATTCCAGGGCTTGTTCTCATAGTTCTAGGGCTGGTAAAACCGTGCGCCGACGAGTGACTAGCAGTGATGCCGTCTTTCCAGCGTTGACTGCAATGCGCCATCTATCTAGCCAGTTTGGTAGGAGGTTCAGCAAGCGTTGCATCTGGGTGGCTGCTGTGACAGCATTGGGCGCGGAGGCAAAGTAGGCGCTATCATCCGCGAAGAGCGCTAATGTGACGTCTGTTTCCCCAGGTGATAATTGGTCCTCCAGGGTAGGGATGTCGTTAGTGTATAGCGCATACAAAGCAGGAGAAAGACAGCTCCCCGTTGCTTCTTGCTTGGGCTTCTTCGACCGCAACGTAGAAGCTCCGTCCTCGGAAGAAGGATGCGACCACCTGGATGATGGCTGCTGGTGTAGGGGAGGCAATCAACTTGAGGATCAGGCCTGCGTGCCACACTCGATCAAACGCCTTTTCTATGTCTAGGAAAATCCCAACTGTAGAGTCATTGCTATTCAGGTTGGAGGCGAGGTGGTGCAGGATCCGTGTAAGTTGGAGAGTCGTGGAGTGCTGGCTGCGAAAGCCAAACTGTTCTGGCCTAGGGCGCATGGGGGAGCTCGTCACGTCTAGGTGGTTTCTGTGGGCTCGGTCTGGTGGCTGCCGCTTTGGCTTCCTTATTTTTTTCTGTTAGGAGAACAGCAGCGGTTTCTACTTCCTCCCCCGTAGAAAGATTGCCAATGCAGCAATCTCCAGTCAAGTTTCTCGTATTCCATCCAGTCGGTACGGTCTCGGAGAGGTTTAGGAGCCGTAAAGTTAGCTTCCAACGCGAGGGTAAGTAGTATCGGGAGGTGCTGTGTATCCATCCATATCGTACAGTACTTCGATATGTATGGGGCAACGTAGGTGTTTGTGAAGGACTATATCC
Source organism: Eupithecia abbreviata (assembly GCA_943735965.1). Classification (NCBI taxonomy): domain Eukaryota; kingdom Metazoa; phylum Arthropoda; class Insecta; order Lepidoptera; family Geometridae; genus Eupithecia; species Eupithecia abbreviata. The sequence continues at coordinate 5,622,753 of OX030982.1, read as the reverse complement.
AGGACATCTGCGGCATGTCTTGTACACGTAGGAATGTGCGTCGGTGCGTCTGGCCCTAGGACTTCAAAGTCATTGGCTTCCGCATCTTCGAACAGCAGTCGACTGGCAGGGTTTATGGTTCTGGAACCCCATGTTCTGTGCTTAGCAATGAGGTCACCTACGATTACCGTTGGGATGTTTCCATCAAATAATTTGGCAGTGTCTAGACGTACATAGTTGGGGCCGGGGGGCGGTAGCCAGCGAACACTTTCATTTCCCGACCGTTTGCGTTTATGAGGACGCCATTGGAACGCAGGGCATGGAATGGTGGGTGCTTCAGCTCTTCGTGGACTACGTCTCTCCTTACCAGAACTGCTGTACCTCGGTATGCTGTGCCTTGGGGTGAGGTCTCGTCTCTTCTGTAGCTGTGGTAGTTTGGAAATTTGACCTCAAAGTTTTTGTGAAGCTTCGTTTCGCCCAATAAAACCAAGTGTGCGTTTTGCGACTGGGCCAGTAGACGGAGGGATGGGATTTTGTCCCTAAACCCTCCGGGATTCCAGTATAGGAGCCGAAGTTGGTTGTGGCTACCCATACTGGTTTTCGTTTATTGCAGCCAGTCCTCTTTTCGCCGCCTCTTTGAGATTGCCCCCGGCGACGATAGTAGCCAACTGGTCCGCCAGGATCCCGAGCATGATCCGCATCGGGTCCTTGGTGCTGTTCGCCATTCTTGCGGCATCTTCCTGCGTAGCCTCTGTCGAGGCCGTTGTACGTGGGTGGTATTGTCGCACCGGCGGTATTGGTGCGATCAATGAAAGGTCCCGGGGGGCTGCTTGTGGCCATGTCTCCGTAGACGAGTGGGCATTGGGTGCAAAGTGCACCTTGTTTGCTGGAGGTGCGTTCGAGGTCATGACGGTAGTTGTCGGTGCAAGATCGGCGGGTGCACTTGCGAGTTACCAGTGTAATTCTGGTTCTGGATGCATTTGCTGAGTTGGTGCTCGGGCAGCTGGTGGAGGCTGTTGGGGCGTTGAGATTGCCGTTGGCTTCCTCCTCTTGTCCCCTCGTCTCTTCCTCTTCTTTAGGGGGGCTCCACGCTCTATCGGTGGGTTTGCCTGAGGGCCTAATGTTGTGACAGGCGTTGGAGTGGAACTGGATGCCGGAGCGCGTTCCGGTGCTGTTGACCGGGCTCCTGGATGTGGTTGAGGAGAAGCTTCCCGCATCCTGGTGGGAGGGGAAAACAAACATGAATCTTAACACAATCTTAACTTGACAATCATCATGACATTCATGGCAGACTCGAACGAACGTCTCGTCGTGAGAACTATGACAGATGACAGCCTAGTATGACAGATTTGAAGTATGTACCTAGGAAACATCGACAAATCATTGACCATCTGAACTAGTTGTTAGCCATGTTCACAAATCACTTTTAGTGCCCATACATAACGATTAACGACGCAACAAACCTAGTGCATGTAGGTAGGGTTACTTGTTGCTGTACGCTCCGCTTGCGCTCCGTCGTCGTCGGTCGTCTGTGGGCAGGCAGGAGCTGGGCAGCGAATGAGATCTAATATCTGGTGGGATATTTAGCTAGAGGACATGGTTATGGCTGGAGTTTGTCCTAAATGGACAATAAAAACAAAACTATACATTACATAGATTAATTATAAAGTACAAGATGTCTGGGTAGCGTGGTTCGTGTGAGGGACAGATAATACGAAATAGTGTTGCCATCAAAAGTTTTTACCCCGATTTTAGATTTCTTATGTCAGGTTTTTTGGTGATATTTTATAAAGCTAATAACCCCAATATCATAAGAAATTAAGATCCTATCAAACCTACTATCGCGAAGTTACCTGATGCATGCGAATGTTATTTCGGTACTTGGTTTATGCCGAATGTCCCAAAATTCCTGGGATATGATTTGCGATTTTCCAGTTTATAAATATTTCGGGCTTTTTCAAGTAATTCAGAACCTAGAATTTCACCGAACCTTTGTAGGTCTTTCCTATACTGGTAGGTTAATGTGGTGGATTTTGGTCCTAACTTTTTGTTACAGCCTGAAGGTATAATTCGTCAACCCAATTGGTCCTATTGTTTACTTGCGTTTTTCTTAGGAAATAAGAAAGTATGCGGAAATGGGTAAACAATTAATAAATAAAACAACAATTAGCTACCTATTTTTTATATTTAATTGGTATGTAAGCTCTTTTAGGTATAACAAAAATAAAAAAATCTATCATTTTCAGGCATAGGCGACAGAATATTCTTTTTAAACCTTAATAATATAGAACCATAATACGTAAATTTTAAAATATCATTTATGGTAGGGAATCTATTGCTACGCGGTAATTCTAATTATTTAAAACACTTTCTTTGTGTTTTATAAATTTGATATTCCTCTGTAATGAAATAGAAATTGCATCAATGTTATTACTTTATTGTCTACATTATTGGCTATCAAATAAGTCCTCTGTCGTCTTCCTAGGACCTCTACGTGGGTAGATATGACTAATTCCGTGCTTAAAGGTAAAAGAAAAACAAAATGGCTGCCTCATCATGGAGACAGAAAAATGGAAAAGTGATTTGTCAATAAAATTTACCGTATTTGATAAGTTTTGACCACTTTCCATACGATCCTTTTCTATAGTTTTTATCTTACATGTCTGAAATAAAATATTGATACATATGGATATCAAGTATAGGTACATATAAAAGTAATATTAGTAATACTACCCAATAGAATTAAAATATTTTGGTTGGTTTTGGTGGTATTATAGTAGGTAGGTAGTAGGCACACTAAAATATAGTATCACAAACTTTTCCGAGTCTCAAACAGAGTTTCACCCACTGTGGCACGGAGGCATTATTTTAAAGTATTTTTATTACCAGCCTTTGAACAGCTTGAGGGCACAGATAAGTTCGCTGTTTCTTTTTCATCAATACATTTTCATCAAAATGTTTCCTACATATTTTTAAATATTTATTGGGTTCCTAATCTTTGCGACCCGTAGGTTCTAGTCAAAGAAGACGTAAAATCGTTACATAATTCTATTTTTTATATGAATGCATTATTAAACAATGAAGGAATTCAAAATGTTTCAATGCGACATGTGGGTAATTTTATTTTCTAGTGCAGGCAACCCTAAATTTTCATGATTTTATGAAAATTAACTTTAAACACAATTTTTGAGCCTTGTCTCGATGGGAATCTAAGAGACGGTACATTTTGAATCGTTTTGTAGTCAAAATAAATTGTTATTACCAGTGGAATGATGAATCCGGCACTTTCACTTCACTGTAACTTTTACACTGAAAAACTCTGCTCTGAACCATCTTCACTTCGGTTCTTTATTGATTGGAGGTGTAGTAATGTTCGCGGAATCACTCTACCACATTTAAATTTGAAGAAAACTTATTGTAAAGTTGAAAACAACAATATTGCGTCGAAACCCACCGATTTCCAGGCACATTTGTTGATCACTAGACTGATTGACCTTGACGCGCTGAACAAGACAGATATACAGTCAACCTATCTCATTTCTTCTCAGGCTTTGAGGATATATTGTTCTCTTTCTTGTGTGAAAGAGATGGCATTTGCGATCCTTCTATGGACTTCTCTTTCTAGGATACATTAGATGTCATTGTCAGAGCATAAAAAAAAGGGCGCGGAGCGCACTTCGTCACCTACCTAGGAAAGGCGTAGCAGCCTTAACCATGCTCTTCAACGCCATTTTGCGAACAGGATACTTCCCGAACACCTGGAAGACAGGTAGAGTCATCGTACTACCGAAACCCGGAAAGGACCGCCGCCGGTTACCTTCCAGCTACCGACCAATATCACTACTGGCAACAACAGCCATACTCTTCGAGCGCTTGCTACTTCGTAGGTTAGTCGGACATATAGAGCCTAGGCCAGAACAGTTTGGCTTTCGCAGCCAGCACTCCACGACTCTCCAACTTACACGGATCCTGCACCACCTCGCCTCCAACCTGAATAGCAATCACTCTACAGTTGGGATTTTCCTAGACATAAAAGGCGTTTGATCGACTGTGGCACGCAGGCCTGATCCTCAAGTTAATTGCCTCCCCTACACCAGCAGCCATCATCCAGGTGGTCGCATCCTTCGACCCATTATAGCTGGGGTGCCACAGGGGAGCTGTCTTTCTCCTGCTTTGTATGCGCTATACACTAACGACATCCCTACCCTGGAGGACCAATTATCACCTGGAGAAACAGACGTCACATTAGCGCTCTTCGCGGATGATAGCGCCTACTTTGCCTCAGCGCCCAATGCTGTCACAGCAGCCACCCAGATGCAACGCTTGCTGAACCTCCTACCAAACTGGCTAGATAGATGGCGCATTGCAGTCAACGCTGGAAAGACAGCACTGCTAGTCACTCGTCGGCGCACGGTTTTACCAGCCCTAGAACTATGAGGACAAGGCCTGGAATGGCAAACCTCCGTTCGATACCTAGGAATCGACATAGACAGGTCACTGACCATGAACGCACATTGGGGTCTAGAAGACTTACATTCGCTCGAGGCTCACATATGCAGCACCAGCATGGTACTCCCTGTGCTCTGCTACTAACCAAAAAAGAATCGAAGCCCAACAGAACATCGCTCTCAGAGTCTGTACAGGCGCCGGGCGTTACGTACGAAACAGTGTTATCGCGCGCGATCTGCAGATAAGCACCATAAAGGAGTTTGTGGTCCAGCTGGCGCGCAGAATGTACGATCGTGCGGACAACTCTCGCCACGTACACCTCAACGGACTCGCTCCTCAGCACACGAGACCCCCGGATGCAAAAACTCCGTGGCGACCTCTGCCCCGGGAACTCCTAGAGACGCCCGAAGCCATCACCCATGATGATCAGAACAGCCAACAGGCTAATGAACAGCTATTGAGAAGCCTGTAATAGATTTAGATATATATTATGAAATAGAATAAGAGCATATATATTAAAAATTGTTTATTAATTGATCATAATTCCAATAATCATTTAAATACTAAATAATTCGTTTCAAATAATATATTTTTATTAATTTAAACAATATAATTTATTTTATATAAATTTTAATAGGACATGAATATTATAGAATATTTATTTATATAAATTTTAATGGGACATAAATATTATAGAATATTTATTTCAACTATTAGTAACACAGTAAGGCTACTTAGCTTTTAACAACTTGCAAACTGGCAGAGCTCCGCTCGGTCCGACGGCTGGTCTCAAAGTGCCACTGCCGGCCACACGACAGCCTTTTATAGCAGCGAGTAAGCAACTGCCAGTTTGTAGGTTATTTGACATAAAAGTTATTTTCTGCTTCTTATTTCACACAAATAGTTTATATAACATTAGCTTTTAATAAATACATTATTTTACAGCTAAAACAGTGTATATAATACGGTTTTATCTACATAACAAGGTTTAAATTATAAAACAAAACAATACAATCAAATTAAGTTAATGTTTTACAATATTATGACTTTATTTTATTCAGGAGCATATACACAGTTTTACATTATGTGTATATCATCTATCACCTGCAAGGCTCTCATAGCGACAGCACATTACTTGAGGAAAGCTTTCCTCGACGTAGAAACCGGAAGAAAGAACTTTAGTTCGATTCCTAACCGCATTCAACAAAGTAGACAACGTTGAATCGAATGTTGATGACCACCTGACTGACGGGCGCGGGGCGCTTGTTTTGTTTGTGTTGTATGTATTGTATTGTATGTATGTATGTTTATGTAGGTACTTCTTTGTCGCAGAGTCGGTCAGTCAGTTTGTTTATTTTGGGTCTTACTTATCTTACGTATAGTTATTCTTAATTATAGTATTCTCTTTGTTTTTAGGATTGGACTGTTCGTAATACTTAGGTTCCCTTTGCCGAAGCTGAAGCTAATATACATCTATGTTGTGCTAAACTATATTAACAACATACTTTGGACCTAGGGACGAGTAAAACTTTTACTGGTCCCTGTTTGGACCATGGTCTTTGCTAGTTGCCTTGCTACGAACGATCCTTGATGACTGGAACCTTCCTTGGTTTTGTTTTGATTGTCGCGTGTAGACGATTCCGTCATAATTTTTGAAATTTATTAGAATAATAATATAATGAAAATGCCCTTAACACAATATAATTTGAGTAGTAAAGCTTATAAAAACACGGTCTTTACTGGTTTTTCACGATTACAAAAGGTATGCACTGACTTAGAAGATAAGCAGAAATATACATACATATTATGGGTACAAGGATATCTTATAACTTATTTTATTGTAGAATTCCAACAGCTACATAAATAGTTTATAATAATATTGAATGGCAAATTCTTCATTTTTCAGGAGGAAGAGTTCGTTGATCTCACATTGGCAGCAGATGGATGCTTTAGCAAAGTACACAGAAGTGTGATAGCTTTGGCTAGTCCTTATCTGGGGGATATCCTTAGAAATTTGCAAGGAAATGCTCCTGTTATATATCTGAATGTAAGTTATATTATTTATACTAGCGTTTGACCATGGGTTTGCATTCCCACTTGCTTTTCCGGGATACAATCAACCTCTATAAAAATTTGATAACTTTAAGAGTTAGGTATAGATTGTGAAAACATAGCAGACAGAGAAACAGAACAGACTTAGTTTTACAAACAATTTTATAATATTTTTGTATGGATAACTAGGTACTTTCTCTAAGCTAAATACCTATAAAACAGTCTGGCTTTTCCTCGGAGGCATTATCTGAAGGTCTATAATTTTCTTTGTTTCATATGAAAAATACAAAATATCTGCTTTTTACAATTTGCAGGAAACTAGCTACCTACTCACCATGCTCGCTCAGTATATCACTATCTTTTTTATTACAGAAAATTCGAAAGGAAATCCTTGAACTCATTTTAGAGTATATCTACCAAGGTGATGTTAACATTCCAGTACATTTGCTTGAAGAATTTATTGAGGTGTCAAAGTCCTTGCATATTGTAGGGATTGCTGACCTTGAACCAATAATGGTATGTTTTTTATAATAAATACCTAATACTATATGGGGATTCTCACATTATAAGCTAGAATGGTTTTAAATGTCAAAATAACACTTATAAATTGTATCAGACTAATTAAAGTTTCTCAATTATTTTGTTATGACATATTTATAAAAACTAAATCCTGTATTGGCCTTCTGTTTAGTGATTAAATATGTTAATTTTAGTTTTTAAGGGCTGTGGTTTTCGTTTTTTAAATAAATTATAACTATTATAAGACACATCCTACCTGTACATAATACATATTTTTTTGTTTTTTAGGTTTCACCTGAACCTCTGGAAAGTACTGCAAAAAAGGCTAAAAAAAGAAAATGTGAAAAGTTAGTTCACTACTGTGTGGATATTGTGTATTTTATTCGTTCCATTGTTATCTACACAGATTGTAGAACAAAATATATAAACTTTATGAAGGTAATAATGGTTTATATTAATGTATTTTCCACAGGGTTCCTAATATTGAAGTAAGCAAAACAACAGATTGTACAAACTTACCATCCAATGATGATGATGACTTTGAACTTCAAAATCTTAATACCAACCATGATCAAGAGTCAAATAAAGTGGTAACTATAAAGAATAACAATAAAAATCTCATAACTTTCCAGTCTGGAAAAGAACAATGGAATAATTCAAGTATAGACATGGAAATTGAGCAACCTTTAGAAATACCTATAGAAACTACACCAGATCTTTTAGTTGAGCGATCATGTAAAGCTCCAAGCTATAAAATCATACTGAAGCCTGCAAATGAACAAACAGAAACCACAGAAAATATTCCACTCATAGAAATACAGCCTTATCTAAGCGAACAAGATAACATTAGAATAATTGGTATACCAAATGATCTTACGATGCTAGCAAATACCTCTCCAGACCATAATAATGTGGAGAAATCTGTACCTGTTATAAACATTCTAAGTAATAATCTAGTGAGTACAGAAACTGACGTTGGAGAATCAAGTTGTAAGGCTAATTTAAATGATATGAGTGAGTTTTTGATTGGATAATTTTTAATTGTTTATAAGCTTAGTGTTCATTAAATTTATATTATTTTACAGAAAACATGGCACAGTATTCAATAACAGAAAGAGGCGCTTTGCATTTGATTCTGAACCGATTCATCTATTGCAGCCATGGTACCTCTAATAAAAAGCAGAGATGGCGTTGCATTGAGTACCGCAGAGGTGCTTGTCCCGCTATAGTTGATACTGATGCAGATGGTGCTATCGTTCACAGGTAGGCATTAGGCGGACTTACCTACTATGGCATTAGGCAGACTGCGATGGGATCATGCAAAAAACAATTTCAACAGCCTTTTGTATGTGTAGTATCCGATCAAACCTGCTTTTTTAGCCGGTCCTGCTTTTTCGTCAGACTGCATAGAAACTTTGGCAAGATAGAAATGACTGATTGTAAAGAAATTTGGCAGGGAGGTAAATTGTACCCTGGGGAAGGACACTTTGTATCGGGATTAAAAGTGTCCTTCCCCGTGGCATCGCACTCAGTTTATCGGGGTAAAGTGCGTGCGAAGCTGCGGGCAGAAGCTAACCTATACAATATGTCATCATCATCAACATATGTACATATGTTAGTCCACAGATGGACATAGGCCTCCCCAATGAGCGCCATAGCGCCCTGGAGCTTAACGCATCCAGCATCTACCTGCAGTCTTTTTCAGGTCGTCATCCCAGCTGGTCGGAGGGCGTCCTACACTATATTTACCGAGTCGTGGTCTCCACTCAGAAACACGCCCCAGAGGCCGTCGGTTCTTCGCGAGATATGGCCGGCCCACTGCCACTGCTTGCTAATTCTTAGAGCTATGTGGATAACTTTGGTTCTCTGTCCGATGTATTCTTTACGAATCTTATCCTTCAGAGAAACTCCAAGAATAGCTCTTTCCATAGACGACTTTGAACGGGTGGACCAGCCCTTTCGTGGGTGTCCACTTCTCAGCTCCGTAGGTCATAACGGGTAGGACGCACTGGTTGTAAACTTTCGTTTTCAAGCATTGCGGTATGGATGACGAGAAGACTCAACGTAGTTTCCCAAGCGCTGCCCAGCCTAGTTGGATTCGGAAACGATTTAGAGAAGGTGCACATTTACGACCACCGGCCTTCAAATCAATGTGACCATTGATCATGACTTTGGTTTTATCCAAGTTCATGCCAAGTGCGAACATCGGGAGGCTGAAGCTAGGCCATCCAGCATCTGGTTCAGCTCCTCTAGCGATTCCGCCATTAAGACTATGTCATCAGCGAATCGCAGGTGTGAGATGTAACCGCCGTTTATGTGTATGCCCTTCCCTTTACAGTCCAGCGTCTTAAACAAATCTTCCAACGTGCTTGTGAACAGTTTCGGGGTTTCCCCCTGTCTCACTCCTCTGCGCAATTGGATAGGTTTAGACTGCTGGCCCTGTACTTGGACACTCATAGTGGCGGCTTCGTAGAGACATCTCAGCACCTCGATATAACGATAGTCCACTTGGCATTGCTGTAAGGATTCTAGAACAGCCCAGGTCTCGATTGAGTCAAAGGCCTTCTCATAGTCCACAAAGGCCAGACACAGGGGCTGATTATACCTACTCCTCGGACTTCTGTATAATCTGCGAAAACAGTACCTCCAAACTCCCGCTCCACGGCTTTTAAAAGCACTGAAGTAATGCCGTCCTCACCGGGGGCTGTTCCATTTTTAAGCTGCCTCAGAGCTAACACGACTTGACTGATGTCAAGTAGTTCTTCGGTATAGTGGCGTGTCAGGGTGGCTCTAGAATCATGGTCGTCTCGTCGGGAATGAGATATACAATATGTACTAACTAGTAATTTTACTATGTATTGTTGTACAATGAGTTAATAAAGTTACTAATGGTTATATCGGTACCTACATACTTAATTGCTTCTGTCATGTTTTCTCTTACAGAAAAGGAATCCATGGGCATGAATTCCATGATAAGAAAATATTCCAAAAGCACATTAATGGATTAATTTACAGCACAAAGGCATTGGCATTGGCCAAGCATTCAAAGGAAAAGGATGGAACAAAAATCGTGTCTGTTGATGAAATTGATGATGATGATGGAAATATATAAAATTACCTTAATGATAAAATGAAATGTTTGTTTTATTCAGTAGGAACACTTTTAAAATGCAATACCCAATAGGTAGTTTTGATAAATGCTTGTCCCTAGCAAAACTATGTAGTTAAGACTGAATAAAGATTAGCTAGGTAGGAACTAACTTAGAAGTAGATAGCTGAGACCAAAGAGATTTTATATATAACATCATTGGCTGAGACTAGACTATATCACACCCTGGACTCTCAACCATTTTTCTGCAACCGTGTTGCGATAAACGTGAAACCTGTGTGTGATGTCTAGGGTTAGGTTACATACAGTACAGGCATGAATGTATTGGTCGAGAGACAGTTGTAAAATAAGTAATTGACATCGAGAAAGTCTGTAGAACGTATGTATCAACGTACATAGGTTAGGTCTTGGTCTTTGAAATAAGTAGGTAGGTACATGACATTAAGACTTTATTTTAAGCTCACGAAATGAGATCAAGATCTGATTATGATCTTATTTAAACGGGTAGAGCTCAATTATTACAAGAAACTATAGATACCTACTTGTGGAACGCAGAAGAGACACATTGTTTTATTTTTATTAACAGAAAGAAAATGTGCAATGATTATTTAATTTCGCGCCACTCACATACATGATACATTAGCTCTATGCTCAAACGGAGGAGGTTGCATGACATAGCTGGCAGCCCATACCATAGACAAAGTAAACTCAAAGTTGCAGTCAAAGGAATGGTTTCATTTTTTTCTTTTTATTATTTCATTCATTCATTGATGCAGATTGGTTGGTTCGCTTCGCTCGCAAATCGCAATCGCATCGCATCATCACAAGACTTTCTTTTCCTTTAAAATTTTTTCAATAGATAACTGTTCTTCATTTACACCGAAATATATGAAAAATGCACTAGCTAGAGGACTATTTTCTGCCCATTCACATGTGTATACAATTAGATTAAGAGGTATTACATACATACGGCGGGCGGCCTGCCAGTGATTTACTATGGCAGAATATTTAGCTGCTATTTTTGGTACAGAAAAGGACAAGTACGTTTATTATTTGATATTTTACCTTAAGATTGAGATCTTCAAACAACTACTAACGAAATTTAAAATAACATGGACGTAATAATTTTGAGGTTACTTTCTTACGTTCGCTAGGCTAAATTATTTCAAGACTTGAATTATCTACTGTTTTCCAACGTTTTTTCAGAGTCAATTGCTCATTTTACTTCAAAATCGGAGCATGTCGCCATGGGGATCGTTGTTCACGTATTCACAACAAGCCTACTTTCTCACAAACTGTGCTGCTGCAGAATTTATATGTGAATCCTCAAAACTCAGCCAAATCTGCTGATGGCAGTCATTGTAAGTACAGTCAATTATTGTTACAATGGGGAAAAGGGTTGTTGCCCTGCAGTGGGTCCCTAAATTTGAGCCAGTGCACCAATTTTCGTCAAACATCAGTAAAACACTCAATCAAGTCACTTTTAACAAAATACATATTGGTAGATCCTTTTGGGATCTATAATTTCACAAAGTAATACAGAAGACAAATTTATATCATATCTCCATTTAACCAACTTCCAGAACAGGTGGAGCCTATGACTATGTATGCTTATTTGCCATTATCTCTGTGATTTGCAGAGATTTTTGATGTATATTTTTTTTTGTTTTGTAAAGTAAAGTACATATAAGTGGATAATAGATCCTTTTAAAAAAATATTCACGAGTGATTACTTTGTCCCACAAAAATAAAAAAAATGTTAATCTGTAGGAATTCTGAGTTCAGAGAGTCTCTTGGAATTCGGAGGTTTTAATGTTATTGGTTACATGTAAAAACATCCAAATATGTATATTATTTTTAAGGGGAGTTAAAACATGATAATTACCCTTCAACTGATAACTACCCATCACTGATAGTTCATATAGTTGATTTCATATAGCTGTTCTACTTAATGATTTGTTTATAATTAGAGCAAGCAACAGAATGATACAGATATGAATCAAAATATCCAAAATCAATAGCTTCTTTAAATGAGCTGACTGGAGTGAACAAGTTATTAACTCACATTTGTAATATAAAAAGTTAAATACTTTCAGCAGTTTGTATTCAACTAACATTATGCACAAATTTTTATATTTCCAGTGGTTGTGGCCAATGTGTCCGATGAAGAAATGCAGGAGCATTATGATAATTTCTTTGAAGATGTTTTTGTCGAATGCGAAGACAAATATGGGGAGATTGAAGAGATGAATGTGTGTGATAACCTCGGAGATCACCTAGTCGGCAACGTTTATATCAAAGTAAGTGAATGAAGTCATGCTTAATCCTAAAAAAACCTCTAATCATATCAAGTTTTTACAAGTCGCATAATAATAACTTACATCTGTTTTTAAGAACTGTCCTATCAAGCATATAGCAATTGAAACCAATTGTGTTCTATCTAATCTATCTAATCAGCCGGTAACACCCACTGCTGAGTATAGGCCTCTTCCTTATCTCGCCACCCCTGGCAGTCTTGTGCCAGTCAGATCCACTGCTTCCCTAATTGTGTTCTATCCATCCTAAATTGCTAATGATGTTTAATATGAAAAAAGTAAGCAGAGGTATCTTAATATTCAAAACAAATTTTCTAGTTTCGCCGAGAAGAGGATGCTGAGAAAGCAGTTAATGACCTGAACAACCGTTGGTTTGGTGGGCGGCCGGTATACGCTGAGCTATCCCCTGTTACGGACTTCCGTGAGGCTTGCTGTCGCCAGTACGAGATGGGAGAGTGCACTAGGAGTGGGTTCTGCAACTTCATGCACTTGAAACCTATCTCAAGGGAACTGAGAAGGTAAAAAAATCATATGTGCAAGTGACTTGATTGCACTGTATTGAGTATAAAAACCATGAGTATAGAGAAAAATGGGAGTATAGCGGAGCTTCCTGCTAACTTCGGGACTAGATGATGTTGTTCGGATTATCCAGAATTATTGATTTCTGATGACCGGGCCTGTTAACCTAGCCTGAATTTAACCCCTTTCTGTATGAGTTTAGTCTGTCATCCAATTTTCCTGTAGTATTCCAGTCACTGTATTCTGTGTTGAGTTGACATTTCATTCACAATGCACAATTAACAATGCATTTGTCATCTCACATGTGTAATGTCATCAATGTGGGAACATCTCCTACAAAGAATTAAGAGTTGGTGTGTGAAGGCAATGCCGATTTTGTAAGATGAACATAATCCTTTATTGCAGATATCTGTATGCTCGTCGCGGCAAGGGCGGTGGCGGCGGCGGCGGCGGTGGCGGCGGTGGTGGCGGCGGCGGTGGCGGCGGCGGCGGCGGCGGCGGCGGCGGTGGAGGCGGTGGCGGCGGCGGCGGGCGGCGGTCCCGCAGTCGGTCGCGCGACCGGCGTCGGCGCTCCCGCTCGCGCGAACGCCGCCGTGAGCCGCAGCGCAGCTCGCGCTCCGGCCGGTACTGACCGACACATACTGAGGGCGTTCCTGAAACGCTTCCGTCACCGGGACGTTGACATACGAGACTGTTCGGCCGGGATAAATTCCTATAGACATGTGTAGTTAATCTATGTATCGCTACTTTGGTGATGTCATTACGTTCTCGATGTGGTCTCGGCGACGGTGGTGATGGTGGAAAAACGCCCTTACAGTCCGACCACGATCTTAATGAATGTGGTACAAAGACTAAACTAACGTTCATAACAGTCGTTTAAGAAACATATTTGAGTAAGCCCGTGTGGGCACTATTTTGTATGCAATCCATGAGTCATCCTGTAACATACACTTTCATTAAAAACGTAGTCGGACTGTACTCACGACACTACTTGTAATTAAAAACTGATCTTGTATCTTCTCAAAGTAAATTTTGTCTGCCAAACGTCTCTGAGTTAAGCACATTTGGCGTATTTGACGTAAGGCAAAAGCCAAAGATTTGCCTAGTGTCCCCATTATTAAGGCTCATCAACAGCCACAAAGACTTAAGGTACTGCTTTTCTTTATTCAACACACGCATAGCATGACGTTATGATAAGAGATACGCGAAGGCGAGCTTGACCTGTATGAGTTTTTTCAGCAAACCTTCTAGCAGAGGCGACGGGGCAGGTAGAGAGAATGTACCAACATAGAAGAAACAGACCAACTGACTAGTAAACAGCAGTAAACATTACTAGTTTACACTTACATAAATAGTTTGTATAAAATTATGTATAATCATTTTAAAAACTATGCAATAACCGTAAGAATGGGTTTGGATTTTAGAAAAGTTATGACTATAATAATTGTAAACAAATATATAATGTATGATTTAAGAGAGTAGTGTCGCGAGTTATTTACTTACTACTCAGGACTGGGGATAACAGCTGGATCGTTCGTGGGCGGTTTTATTAAATATCTTAAGTTTTATTATTTTTAGACAAAAGCTAGAAATTCTTCGTTCGATCAGCCCAAGACAAGTTTAATTAATAGTGTAGGATTGATTTACTAATAGATTAATTTAAGTATCTTTTAATAGATAGCTATAGCTTATAAATCCAATCCGTACATCCAACATTATGTATTTTCTTTAAACTATCTAAGCTGTATTAGAATTACCATAGTATATTTATAAGTTTTGTAAGAACACCCAAACAATGTTTGAATTGAATATACTAATAAGTGACATTTGCATAAAATACTATCTTTCAATTATCAACTCTATTATGCATTTAAGTTTATTGATTTCATCGACATACAATATGACATGTATTGTATTTATCATCATTGTCGGTATTCTCACGCCCGTATTATGAAAGCTTGCTTTATCATAGATCTATGCTTGAGTAAGGTTTCATAAATTGGGCCTTAGGACCGGATTTCCGTCCGCGTGCGGATCTGCTTCCACACGCGGACCATGCGCTTGACAGGAAAAAAGAGCTATGATAACAAAAACATATTATTCTCATATATATATATATATATATATACAATTACCTCCTTACATTTTAAATACATATGATAGGTTCTATTTATTCTAAATATGAGTGTCGTTATGTAACGGAAAAGTTGTCGACGTGACATCCCACCATTAAACGCGCCTTTCCTACTCTTTAAATATCTACGTGAGATTACCAATTAAAATGGATTACAATATTTATAAGGATAAAGTACCAGTACGCAACTTCAAACCTAGGTCCAGTTTTAGAGATGATAATTATGGTAGGAAAATGGTTCTAATGGAAGAATCAATTATTTAGGTTGCTGCATACCTACACAGTCAGCGTCGGGTTTGTGCAATACTATACTACAGCGTTCATGGCTACCTACCGTAAAATTTGCATATCTGGTTTCAGCTTTCAAACTCACCTGTTTATGATTCGTGTAGATAGAGAAAGGGACTGAAGAAAACAGCGGGATAGCATGCTGTCATGTTGTTTTCAGGACTGTTTCCGACATTTGATCAAATATCGACACGACTTGTGCCTGCGCCGCGTGTCCATCGACTAATGTAGGTAAAAGTTATGTGCCTGTTGTTTCCCTTGGTAGTATGATCAAGCTAATATTATAAATGCGAGAATTGGATGTTTATTGCTCATACCTACGTAACCAACGAATACCACGACACGCAAAAATCTCGCTATAAGCTAAAATACAGGCACTTACACGTATTTTACGTAGAGCCTGATCGAAATTTCGTCTACTGACTGTACGCGTACGAGCGAGTTAGCTAAATATTTACGCATTATGCTTTCTACTCACTCACAAATCAGAACCTATAGACAGACGACTATGCACTTTGTCCGTGGAATAAGTTATATGCTGTAGGTACCTATATAACCAGTATTTTTACGAAACTTGATCAAACGAAATGTGTGGATAGAAGACAAAAAAATATGAACATTTATCCAATTTTTTTCCGCGTTCAAATTTCGAAAACGACATTGTAAGAGTAGTATTACCTGAAATATAGGGCGCCACATGGTCTTAGTATCTGTAGTACCTAACCTACCTATAGGGGCCGACTACTGCTTATCGATCGCAAATTTAAAAAATACAAGCTTCTAAACTTTCGTATTTCAACACTTTTTAGCCCAACTTTGGGCGAACCTAAATAATATACCCGCGGAGAAAGAAAACTCTAAAAGTCCGTTCCAATAGTTTAGTACCTACCTAATTCAAAAGTTGAAATAAGTTTATATCGAAAAGATACACTCAATAGTTATTCTATAACAATCCGAAAAAAAAAGAAAAAGCTAAAGAAAGTAAAAGTCTGTTCACATTTTTATGCGGTTTATCCATGGTTTATCTTAGACCGCCCTTTCGCAAACAATGTCCGGTGAGATATCTGAATACATTTAGGCCTCCCCTACCGACGAGTTCACGATGTTGGTTGACGAACCATTTGAGGACCTTTGCAATCTACGTAGTACGAAGGGAGGTAAATTAAAAAATAGTACCTACCTAAATAAGTAATTTAAAAATAATTGCTCGACAATCCACAAAGCATATCGCTTCAAAGTAAGCTGAGCTTTTTGTTATGGGTTCCTATTACATAACCATACCTAGAAGGTAATAGGTAAGTACTTAAGTACATAGATTTTGTTATAGTTTTTACATAGAAAACACCCAGTACAACAGAAACAAATTTCTGCAGATCGTACAAATGTTGTGCTCATATGAAATGCTCCCTGAACAAAAGTAACACCCTCAACGTATTTCGTTAAATTGCGAAGACAGATTTACTTTATCTTGAAGTTATAAAGTTTATATTCTTATGACCCTTTTCGTTCCAGTCTAGATAAACTTTAAGAGCTGCTCGTGAGATCAGGCAAAGCAATGTTGTAATACATACCTACTATAAATAATCTCTCTTATTAATTTTCAAATAGTACTGGCGGTTGCACTACTGATCAGTGGAACTCACATAAGGAACCAACAGACAAAACCCTCTTTTCCTTCTCCTTTATACTCTAAGAAAACAGTAACTTTCGCTCAGGCAAGCGATCATCAGAAGAATCGCCATAGTTTTACAAAACGGCGCTATGCGCCATACAGTTAATTATTGTCTATGCCCATTGTTGAACGATCAACGTCACTTAGCCGACTCTCCGAAGTTCCGCCTGCGACGTAGGAGGTTCTGGATTCGATTCCCACCTTGGTACAAATGTTTGCAAATATTTGTTCTGGGTCATCTAGTCATCTAGTAAATATTTATAACACAAGCTCTGCTTTGCTTAGGGCTAGATGATGCTGTGTGGATTGTCCAGCATTATTTATTTAATTAGGTCATCCCGACAAATCGGCGTTAGTTTTGTAAGTACCAAGATTAACGATACTACAAACGGGCTGATGTACCTGATCATGCGGCAAAAAAGACACAAAGTAGGTACCTAGATATATATATAGACCTGGCCTCAAAATCTGCGGACTCTGCGGGCTAAAAGATTTTCCATTCAAACTATGGTTTCAGTTTGTTCAACTTCAGCTTTTATTATAATATTACTTACATTATAAATAATAATAATAATTGATGTGGTTGGTATTATGAATACTAAAGCATGTCTCCATATATGGTTTCCCAGAATTTCATACTGGTCTCATCGACATTGCTTTCACATTTCAGTTCATTTCCTATAATATAACAGGATCTATCGGAGTTTGTAAAAGGCTTCCACTCTTCTAAATCATTCGACGATGTCGGGTTTCTGAAATTTAAAAACATTGCTTTAAGAATGAATCGTGTATAAGGGAAATCCTACAAGGTATTGTAAGAAGGTATGTACCTATTAGTATCTGAAAGTTCGCTATAGTAAAAATAACAAGTGCCTATATACCTACTGACATTGTATAAGGCATAACATATATAAACAAGTGCAAGTCGGACTCGCGCACGAAGGGTTCCGTATCATTATGTATAAAAACAAGCAAAAAAAGAATGAGACACAGATAGACAGACGGACGGACAGCGGAGTTTTAGTAATAGAGTCCCGTTTTACCCTTTAGGCACGGAACCCCAAAAAATGAATAAGAAACAGTGTTTTCTCAAATGGCTTACCCAGTTTTTGCAAAATTTGTCCAGAGCCGGGTCACATTATTTATAATCCCTTTTGATTCTTCTGTCAATGGAATATCCAAGTTGGTTATATGAAACAAGTAAGTCAACTCATCAGAATGGCACACTCCCTGCAACGATTCCATTTTGTACTGTTTCTTGGTAATGTTCCTTTCAGTTTCGGCAATAAATTTATACAAATATACCGGCATTGAAGTACGACGCGCAAAATGACTGCCGAATCTCGCGATATTGAAGGAAAACAATTTATCGGTTTCCAAATTTGCGTACTGTTGTAATAACTCCATAGATATGTCTCGTTCGCCGAAATAATGTTGCCTTATTTTCTGATCTGCATGTTCTATTTGTTCCGGGGACGAAAATAATTTGATTTCTCTTGGCACTACGCTCCCCGTTCTCGACACAAAATCGATAATATATTGAAGTTTTCGGGCAATTTCAATTCCCTCTCCAGAGGTATATCCCAGCATGACAGGTACTTTAGGTAAACAACCCTTTTTCACAGTTTCAGGAGGCGATTCACTTAAAAACTTTTCAATGTTTAATTCAGAGTTCTCAATAACCGGCCCGAACATAATGCTGTCTGTTATATCTTTGTGCTTATTATCTAATGGAGGTAGTTGTACTCTGACTAGAGAGGTCGTTGGAACGTCTCTGAGAAAATCCAGCAATTCTTTAGGATCATCCGTTTCTTTCCCGAGAGACTTTCCGAGTTGGAACGCTCTGTCCCGACCGTAGGTACTATAACCCCATTCATTGAGGCTCACACCGCTTTGGCAAATTGCTTTGTTGAATAAACCTTCGCTCATTTTCGATATCAAGTGGTGAGAAGTGGAGGCGGCTCCGGCGCTACATCCGAAAATAGAGACATTATTAGGGTCGCCTCCAAAAGCTTTTATGTTATTCTTGACCCATCTGAGAGCCATAACTTGGTCTTTGAGTCCGGCATTGCCGGGTACTTCCTCGTTGTCTAGGCAGAGAAAGCCTAGTACCTCTAATCTGTAGTTGATGGTGACAAGTATTACTTCATGAGCTAGTATAAAGTCGGGTCCGTAGAAGTCTGAGTTGCCGGAGCCTGTGTAGAAGCCTCCGCCGTGGATCCAGACCATGACTGGGAGGGGTTGGGAGGGGGTGAGGGTCTTCGTGTAGACGTTGAGGTAGAGGCAATCCTCGCTGCCCGCCTCCATGCAGTCCAGCCGTTCGTTGTACTGCGGACAGACGGGCCCGTGTGCGGACGCATCTCGTATCCCTATCCATGCTTCGGGTGGTTCTGGCGCCTGTGGGATAAGCAGAGGTTTTGAAAAGATCTCTCAAAAATTAAATTAAGGGCAGGTGTCGAAAAAAGATAGGTAGATACAACATCAATTGGTAAGTATAATATTGGCATAGGCAGGAAATAGGTCGAATTCCCAGAATCAGCGCTAGTAGTCTGCAAGTCAAATGCTTGTCTTGGATAACAACGCTGAATGTTAATGCGGCATCTATTTGCGTAAGCACGCATCTCGAATGAAGAAATGACTATGTCGGTAGTCGGTAGCGGAGTTTTATTCGGCACTCACCTTGAATCTTAATTTCCCCACCGGTGGTTTCGCGTACGGAATGCCTTTGAATGCGATGTACTTTTCGATAACTTCACAGTTCACACCTTGCAGCGTGCCCTGAGAGGTGTTCACCAGGGGCACAGCCATGACTTGACTGCCGCCACTGCAATTATAAAATGACTATAATTCTCTCGCGCTGTTCGTCATACGATCTACTCAAGGTTATTTATGTTTGTTGATAGCGCGCCATGACAACCACATTACAGATCTTGGATTGTTGCCATACATTTTCCTCTACTGCGTTTGCCTTATATTGCTCCGAAAATTCGTTTATAGTGACTATAACGAGGCTAATGTTTAAATGACTATTGTGTTAAATTATTACCCTTACTCTAGGCTCGAGTAACCTATTGCCCGCAATATAATATTATGTCAGTAGGTTCTAATTGACGTCAGTGGAGTTTGTACCTTAGATTACTCATAGTACCTACCTTCCTAGCTACTTGTGACTAGTTAAAGTAATTATTAAACCAACGAATGCTCGATGAGGTTATTCAAAAAATCATAGTTCGTCTAAATAACAGCTAACCTTAGCATAACAGCTACGGAAATAAACCATAATACAAAAAAATTACCAGACGATCTATTATTAGGTAGGTATTAGTTTATGCCCTTGGCTTCGCACGCTGTGTTACTATGGAAAGGTTTCTATGATTTTTTCTATCCCACTGATGTACGGGATAAAAAGATAATGTTTTATTCCAGGTCTATAACTACCTGCAGTAGGTACCTATGCAAAACTTCAGCCCGGCACAGCGTGAAGAAGCAACAATCATCCATTCAGCCATCCGTCCATCCATCCATCTAAACTTTCGCATTTATAATATAAGTGTGTAGTCGTAGCATTTTTATTTTATTTATTTTTTCAGGAAATTAAATGATAACTAACATTTCTATGCTCCAATTTATAGTTATTTTTATAGGCCATATTTGGCCTTTTGCGACATTCGTCGCTACTTATCAGTGTTTCGTAATGGGACAGAGTCTTGAGTCCCGATTAATTTGCAGGTACTTCAAAAATAAGTGTCATAATGATTCTGGGATGAAATTAACTATATTGAAATAAGTACATACTCAAAAATACTCACTCATTGCCTATATTAAAACCTTTTTCTGTAGAACAACACAGAATAGATCTCCAACTCATGTCGTAAACAATTATTTACATTAACACAAATCACACGAGGTGTTGTAAAACGATTACCGTTACAACTGAATTACATGCAACAAACTTTTGTTTTATCATTATCGCGGCATAAAAGATAATTCTTCGTGTTTATCTTTCTGTTAGATAAGTTTTACAAGGCTTTAGTCTAGTCTAGTCTACCAAGGCGGTTACGGCGTAAGAATCGACCCCAGTAACTCAGCCTATAATAAGAGTTTCCTAAGGGAACTTACCATAGAAGGACAGCAGTTTACTTATGCCTATTTTAACACCGCCACTGCCCCTATTCGCCTGCTAAGCGTAGTGATTCAGACAAAAGCCGGGGTTTACTCGTAATCACCTGCACGCTTGGCTTGGAAACATGGTATGTTCAGCAGTGGACGTAGGTGTGTGTCTTAGTAGACACACACCTACGCCTACTCAGCCCATGAGTATCCTCTGATGGGTATTATAGGCCTCCTTTCTATTACGCCATTTTGTCCGGTGGCAACCCATCTGTACTCGTTCTCGGCTACCCTAATGATTTTGTCTGACCATCATCGGGCTGGTGAACTGCCTTTGTCTTTGAGCACCTCTGGGCCATGATCAGGAATCTAGTCTTTAATGATTTTTTTATTATTTAATGTAACGACAAGCTGAATATTGTTGTAATGTTACATTTATGATTATTTACAACTAATGCGCCCTACGGCTTCGCCCGCATGTAAATCTATTTATTTTGCTTTATTCGGAAGACAAACAGTTTTACACACTTAACAGATAACTTAAATAATAATTTATAACCATTTATGTGTCCTCGCATGTAGTAGCTAAGGGATTGCTTGCTTGCAGAGGATAAATGAAAATGAAGAAACAGCTTAGTCTTATAATTATAACTAACTACTTGTACACATACATAGGTACATTGAACTAAAATAAATAGAACTAATAATAGACAATAAAAATATTTAATATATGTATATGCAAGTACTAACTATGTGTCAAATGGTTTGTAAACGTTCCTCTTGAATCACTCTATGTATCAAAAACAAAACCGCATCAAAATCCGTTGCCTAGTTTTAAAGATACATGGACAGACAGACAGCAAGTAGCGACTTTGTTTTATACTATGTAGTGATGTGCATAATGTACTTAGCTGTAAATTGCTGTAATGTTACAATTATGATTATTTACAATAAACAATTTAATAATTAAACAATTATTTTCAGGGTGCAGGCACGAACTGTTCAAATCAAATCTATGAGCGAAGTTGAGCGAACATGCGAAGCCGCTTGCTGAAGTCAGTAATAGCATAACAGTTTGCATGGTGAAACGCAATTTTAAATGAGGTCAGGACCTAAATCGACTTTGAACTATATCCCGACTGGTGATAAACAGATTATTTATGCCAGCAATGGTTGAAATCGTGAACGACAACGTCGTAAAATAGTTTTCATTAATAATGTCAGGAATTTAAAGCAAAGGATGCTTAACCTTGAGTGCTCTATAAGGAAGTACATAAGTGGATAAGGTAGTAGAATAGTTTGATTTGCTGCAAGACAGCTTAGTTTACTACCTCTATATTTACAGCTTCCTGCCTATCACTACTATCCATAAGAAATGTGGCTATGAACGTTACTATCTCTGCCTGTTTCTTTCATTTCGCGACTGACATAAAATTGAGATCATCATCATCATAATCAGCCATTCCACTGCTGGACATAGGCCTCCCCCAATGAGCGCCATAGCGCCCTGTCTTCAGCTTGCCGCATCCAGCATCTACCTGCAGTCTTTCGCAGGTCGTCATCCCACTTGGTCGGAGGGCGTCCTACACTACGTTTACCGAGTCGTGGTCTCCACTCAAGAACACGTTTGCCCCATCGGCCTTCGGTTCTTCGCGAGATATGGCCGGCCCACTGCCACTTCAGCTTGCTAATTCTTTGAGCTATGTCGATAACCTTGGTTGTCGAATGTATTCGTTACGAATCCTATCCTTCAGAGAAACTCCGAACATAGGTCTTTCCATAGCTCGCTGAGCGACTTTGAACTGTTGGACTGAGCGACTTTGAACTGGTTTCAAGCATTGCGGTATGGATGACGTGAAGACTTGACATACAAGATAATGAAAGTTGAAGATGATGAAAATTGAGATACAAGACGGATAATTGTTTTTGGTAGATCTGTATAATCAGTACATAGTTATAATCATATCTAATCTAAAACAAAGTCTTAGATTAGATATGATTCCCTTCCCGCTGTCTGTCTGTCCCTATGTACGCTTAGATCTTTAAAACTACGCAACAGATTTTGATGCGGTTTTTAATAGATAGAGTGATCAAGAGGAAGGTTTAGAACCCATTTGAGACATAAGATTTCCATGCGGGTGAAGCCACGGGGCGCATTTAGTATAATAATATATATTTAATATACAGATCCTATGTCTAAATTTCATTAACCATCGCTTACAAAGCCGCGGGCGGAAACGATTCGCTTAAAAACAACAAATTGAAACCGCTTCCACATGCCTCCGAACCGATGTGGAGCTCTGCCAATAGAATGTAAGTCGACTGACGAAGCTGTTAGAGACAGTGAATAATTGCATGCACTAGGAACTCTGACAGTACACTGAATCGAAGACTAGATCCCTCTAATATATTTATCGACCTCTGTGGCGCGGTGGGCGAAGGTCCATCTGCAACGCAGGAAGTTGTGGGTTTGATTCCCGCCTCGGGACAAATGTATGTACGATATGCAGATATTCGTTCAGGGTTTTCTGGTCGTTTTAATAGAAAAATAATACAAATTTATATATGTGTAATGTATATTGTATATGTATTATGTATATCAGTTATCTAGTTCCATAATACAAGCGCTGCTGACCTTGGGGCTAGATAATGCAGTGTGAATTGTTCAGCATTATTTATTTATTCTATTTAATATTATATATGCAAAGTTTGTCTGTACACTCTTCACTTTAAAACTCCATAACAGATCGAGCTAAAACTTTGCATAAGAAGGTTTAGTTCTGGACCTGGATAAACATTAATGATAAACTTATTATCTCAAAAAAACCCGTGCGAAGACGCAGGCAGAAGCAAGTGTTGCTATAAAATACTATACTTACCTACTAAGATTACACATAAAAGCGTACCTACTAGGTAAAGAATAATAATAAAACGTCACTTGCAAGTCGGACTCGCACACGGAGGGCTCCTTATAATTATAAAAAAATATATAAAACCTTGTTCTTTGCCAAATATCATGATTTTAGGTAAACTGGAAGTAGGTACCCTGGTTTTAATCCCGGACGAGAATCAATTAAATCATTCTGTGAATTAACTACAAAATTCAGATTTTTGCCTTTACTTGTGCCAAAGTAATATGGAGCTGAAGTGGCAGTGGGCCGGCCATATCTCGCGAAGAACCGACGGCCGTTGGGGCAAACGTATTCTTGAGTGGAGACCACGACTCGGTAAACGTAGTGTAGGACGCCCTCCGACCAGGTAGGATGGCGACCTGCGAAGACAGGGCGCTATGGCGTTCATTGGGGGAGGCCTATATCCAGCAGTGGACTGCTGTAGGCTGATGATGATGATGATGAAAGTAATATGGTAGGTAAATATATTCTGTTCTGCTTCCGAAAACGTTTGAACAATGTTATGGTATAAATCCGCACGCGTTATTACCGAAGACGCAACGTATTGAAATCAATGATGCACAAAAACAAATACAAATAGCTTTCGGCTCCTGTGGGTTATCAAAAGAGCTCGATCCCTCAAGGGATTCATCCCCCAACTCTCCCCTATGCCAACTAAAAAACACCGCGTCTAAATTGCCCCAAGCAACGCGTAAATGGCAATGAAAGCGGTTTCACATGACTAGTTTTCATTTCATGTAGATACGTATGTGCCGGCATGTACCCTACCTATACGATAGGTAGGGTATTCTGGGATGCCAACTAAAAAGTGTAAATAATAGCATAGATAAAGAATGTTTCTTTTCGTCCATGCTAATAGTAAGCGTGAGCAATATTGTCTAAACATTGCTAAGTACGCATGAGAAGGGATAGAAATTAGGAATCGAAGCTCGAAAAAACCAGGGTTTTATGCTCTAAATACATGCTTTTTATGCTCTAAATCGAATCCCATTTCGTGATTAGGTTACCGTTTTATTATATGCCCTTGATCATTTATAGATTTTTTTCTATTCATAATAAGACTAAGAATAAGAATCAAATATAAAATAATATTACAGTTTATGCCTATATCAGTTTATTGAAAAAATACTTCGATCTCAAAACGTTTTTCAAATTTTGAGTCATACCTACGTTTTGAGATATTTTGAAAGTCGAAAAATTTACCGTTTCCCCTCTATCTCCGTAGTTTTCAGAGTTTGTAGATATCAATCTATTTTTTACAAGAAAAATATAGAGAAGTCTGTAAGAACTATAATACCTATAACTTTTTGAAAAATGGTCAAAAAGATACTTACATATTCTTTGTATGAAATCACATGAGATAGAACGCCCTATGCGTCAGTGGAACTAGCGAAGTTTCGAAGCGGTACCTATAGTATAGGTAGTATTTACACTCACACTTGACGGATCTTGTTTTTAGAAAGCACGCACTTCACTACACTGTCCTCTTTCATGAAAAATCTTAGTTTGACCACAATCTCTAAAAAAAGGTCAAATAAATAAATAATGCTGGACAAATGTACACAGCATCACCTAGCCCAAAGTTAAGCAGTTTGTGTTATGGGTACTAGATGACTGATATACTTAATACACAGATAGAGAGAGATTACATAGATAAGTCACGAGGTGGCCGAAAATATATAACGAAAGTTCTAGAACCTGCGTACCTAACTTCTACTAGTTAACATGGTTTCTATTAGCGGTCTGAAGTTTGCTTGCTGTGTTAGCCAGGCCGCAAATACCACACAACAGTCACACACGTTAGTTTCGCTTCGTCTCACTATACAAAGCTGGGTAACCTTCCGACTGACGAAGTCATTTCGTGCAACGTACAACCCTAAGTGCGGCCCTAAGCAATTTCAAACGTTATTTGCCGACCCTAATATCGCCCCAGGGATGAGAGAAGTGCATTATAGTACGCAGTCGAGTATTTTATCGCTCCGAACACATGCACAAACAGTCATGAACAATTGATATAATATTTCTAAGTATTTTCGAGCCCTTGCATTGCGAGACATAGACATACGATCAAAATCTATTATCAAAATTACCAAAAAGTTAACCTCTTTAAAACTACTTAATTATTACTAAGTTTAGCTACTTAAACACAATCGATAGCCTTATTGCTAAAAATTGATCTCTTTCAGGCAAAATATTGACGGTAGCGTAACTCAATAATTATTTTCATTTTAATTTATTATACGTTTTTGAAGATATAATGAGACAACTGATCGGTCTTTTGATGGCGCTTGGTGAATGCATTGTAGGTACACTCCCAACTTGCGTGACCCACGAGAAAAATATGAATCTCAAAAAAAAAAATAGGAGGACCGAGGGAGGTAGAGTATTTTTGTGGGTACGCAATGCATAAAAACCCTGACAGGGCGCACAAATTTTTTGGTTCGCTCTTGTTAGATTGATTACTTTACTTTTCTATTTTACTTTGAGGTGATGCTCGGTTGCTAAGTACGCGTACTTATCTCATAGACATTATGTAGGTACCTTTAAAATGTAATATTTCCTCACTTTACGAAGTAATTATATGTATATATTTCAAATGAATCCCTTGGACGTGATAAACTCGAAAGTCTGAACACTTTCTGCCGGCTTCTATTGAGACCCGTGAAAAGATGAAACATTAACGAAGTTCAGTACGTCGTCTGCTGTAGAGGCATCGTCGCGCAGAAATAAAGTCACTGGAATGGCAGCGGGTACTAAATAAATAATCTATACTTATCCTACTAATGAAAAAAAATATTATTATTTATTTATTTATATTGATGTATGAGTGAGAGTACTCTTTCACGCAGAATCTACTGAACGGATTGAGCTGAAATTTGCATACCGGTAGTTCCAGGCCCGTAATAAAACTTTATTTTTATCCCATAAATCAGTTCCTATGGGATATAAATAACCTTAGAAGGTTTCCATAGAAACAACGCGTTCGAAGCCGCAGGCAGAAACTAATGATAATATAAAAACGAAAGTAGCTCTCTCTATTACCTTTTGACTCCTAACTGGCTGAATGGATCTTAATGATATTTGGCAAGGAGGTAAACAATATCTTGGCGACGGAGATAATGTGTTGAAAAGCTCGTACAAAGCCGCGGGCAGAAGCTGATACTTACTATGCTGACGCAAAAACCCCGATGTAGGTCTTGAGTATTGGCCTCTGACACCATAGATCGCCACAGGCTTCTGACCTGCGCCAACTTCCTCCAGGTGGATCTGAATGCTTGAATACAAAAAATATACTTATAATAATTAAATAACGCTGGACAATCCACAGTATCATCTAGCCCCAAAGTAAGCAGAGCTTGTGTTATGGGTTCTCGATAACTGCTGAAATTATACGATCAATTTTACTTTTTAAAGAAAAAAATCCGACGAGGAAACAAGTATCTGCATATATCACTAACATTAGCTCACGGTGGTAATCGAACCGGCAACATCCTTCGTCAGACCTTCGTCTGCTGTGCCGACACTAAAGTCGTATCGGAAATGTTTAAAAACTACAGTGTAGGTAAGGCGTAGCACAGTCTACGGCGTAGAACAGACTACGAAAACGTAGCACAAGCTAACAACCAGCTACGGCGTAGCCATAACATGGATAAACCATTTCGTAATACGGCCTACGAACAAGCTACGGCGTAGCATAGACTACGAAAATGCTACGGCGTAACACAAGCTATGACCAGCTACGGCGTAGCCATACTATGTATAAGCCAAAGCGTAGTAGAGCAACATTATGCTGAGACAGGACCTATTGGTTCGCTTTGTGGAGTCGCTTGTTGCTTGTATATAATACATACGTAGTTAATTTTATTTATTTGTTTATGTTCTTGTTTACTTATAGATTATTATTATTTCGTAACAAGCTGTACCTACTTGTGAATCAATAAATGTATTTTCTTCTTTCTTCTTCTTCTAGCACAGGCTACGAACAAGCTACGGCGTAGCTAAGACTGCGAACAAGCTCCATCGTAGCATACTTTGAATAAGCTACGTCGTAGCAAATATTAAATTCGATCATGTTACAATGGAGCATTTGGCGGCGCTACGTCCAAATCGCATGATTTTACTATTCCCTTGTTAAAATGATTGTCCAAAACCGGTAGAGCGACCTCTGTGGCGCAGTGAACGAAAGTCTGTTTAATATGCTGGAGACATAAATATTTACGGATTCAATTTCCGCCGCAGTACAAATTTCAGCATAGACTGCAGATAGATTTGACAGTTCTTACCATCGTCGTTTTGTCTATTATAATTATTAGAAATAATCATTTAAGTTTTTTAGCACCACCTTTGCTGCCACCGTCAACGCACTCAACCTTTTTCTGGAGGCTTTTTATCCTATGGCAGTGAACACGTTAATAGTAATTTGGAACTTGAATACATAATTCTGCATACTCTTAGGCTTGGTTTGTGCTGAAATAACCAGCAAGATTTACTAATGGAAATGTAACATGAATATTTAAATTCAGTCTAACCAAATATTACTAGTTTCTGCCAGCGCCTTCGCACGCGTTGTTTCTATGGAAACGTGAAAAGGTTGATGGGATGTTTTATTATATTTTTCGAATATTTTATCGTGCAAGAAAGAATAAATAAGGTTATTTATATCCCATGGGAACTGATTTATGGAATAAAAGTATATGTTTTATTGGCTCAGATACACTTATATGTAAAATTTTCAGTCAGTAGTTTTGCGGTGAAGAAGAAACAAACATCCATCCATCCATCCAAACTTAGGCATTTAGCATTGCATTTTTTTAATGTGACTCGTACCTACAATGATCAAGCAAATCAGAATTATTATTGTTTAACAATAGAATAGAATACAACACTGCCCAGATTAATATTATATAGCCAAGGTCCAATTTCACCGTTGCAACACGCGTTCAATATAAGATAAACTCAGTTTAGCGCTTTAAACGAGTTCAGCACATTTCACAGACATAAAGTTGATCCAGTGCATGGGTTAAACCAACTTCAAGATCTTTCACGTCACACCATAGGTATTATGAGATTAAACTAGATCAAGCTGAACTTAGATTTGTTGATCTTAGTTTTGGCAAAAAACGGTGGAATTGGACCTTAAAAGCTAGCCAAGCATCAGCCATTACCTACGACTAGGTCTATCTTCGGATATTATCCATTCGGATATAATAAGAAATCATGTGAAAGATGCATGCGCTGAAAATGTGCATGGGATAGCAGAATCTCTAATAAATCATCCATAGTAATCGAATAATAGACTCCTAGAATCACTTTAATTATGTATTTAAAACTAGATGCGCCCGACGGCTTCGCCCGCGTGGAAATTTATGTGTCAATGGTTTATATAACCTTCGTCTTGAATCACTCTATCTATATCTAATACTGCATCAAAATCCGTAGCGTAGTTTTAAAGATATAAGCATATAATAGCGACAGACAGACAGCGGGAAACGACTTTGTTTTGTACTATGTAGTGACACATCTTATTCAATACCCTACCCTTCGTCACATGAAGTCCTTTTATACGAACGCATGTTAGTTTTGGCAATGACAAAAAAATAGTCATGTCCTAATGCTTCAACGATTCTATTTTTATGATCGATTATGTTTATGAAAAAGCTGTTTTTGATGTTTTTCGATGATGTAATCGATGTAGTATATCTTGTATTATTTCACAGATTTTACTCAGCCGTCTAAATGATTTAAATTTTGGAATCAAAATATTAAATATTATGATTTTTGTTGATTTATTTGATTCTTGCTTACGCCCGCTGCATTACACGCATTTTCCATTATAAAAATATAAAGTTACTGTGGTAAAAAAAAAAAAAAAAATTTTTATACTACGAGTATTTTCAATAATATGTGTATTTTTCATCTAGACTCTAGATGATTAGTTCCAGTTTAAGAAGATTACTCTAGATTCTAGAGTAATCTTCTTAACATACTATGTCGGCACGATAAAAATCAAAACTTTCGTAACTCTATCTGTCACAAGTAACTGTGTCTATGAAATACTTCATTCTACCATTCAGTCTTCATTCCTTTACCTGTCGACAATTCGGGAACTTTATAGTCGTGATAAAATAAATCCATAGACGGGGTATAGCAGTAAATATTTTAATCTAACATATACATAGGTACCAGCCTAACACTTTTGAAAACTGTCATTGCAACATATAGGAACGTTATATCCGATTCAAAAACCTGGTAATTTTTCTATACAAAGGTGTTACAAAAGAGGAATATTGATGGAAAATATTTAACGACATTATATCATCAAAGCAAAACACGGATGCAATAAACTATTTTTGTTTTTGAAAGCTTTTATCTATCATCTTAATTCATATCATTTATTGTAATTTCATGCATACAGGTAGTATCTTAGGTGTAGTCTTAGTGGGTAGGTACACAATGCATAAAAACCCTGTCAGGGCACAACAATTTTTGGGTTCTTTTTAAATATTAGCCTATAATTGATCTCTCGTTCGTTTTCGAATTCAAATTTAACATATTTCGGTGCATTTGTGAGGTTTGGCGCTATTGAAGTTGAAGATTTTAGTGATAACTTTGCTTCTTATTGTTTCGTTTGTTATTCTTATTGTTTCGGGTTTCGTTCATAAATGTCTTTACTGACATAAAATATCCAAGATAATAAAATTAAGTATAGTTTCTGGTCAAAAACCATCAAACTCTCGGCATACTTGTGTATAACCTACTGCCCGCGGTTTTTTACGCGTTTTACCAGAAAAGTGGCTAAATAATGTTATTCCAGATATAAAGAGAATCAAATCTCCGCAAAATTAAGCTCTATCAATGCTTTTTAGTATCTACGTTATCACAAGGCAACTCATAACAAGATTTCGTCTGTTTAACAAGAGTAAGATATTAATATATGTACACTGTACTTGTCGCACGTAATATTTTTTTTGTAAGGATCTGTATATTTATTTATTTATTTATTTAGTTACAAACGTACCTCTATTTTTACGGGAACACCCAATGCAATGTATATGGTGTACAATAAACTATTTTTGTATTTTATTGTATTGTATATAAATGTGATTTCACCGACAAGTTTCTTCCAGTGAAATCCATACGTCTTTACCGAAAGAAGCATGTCAGTCCTCAGGGTAAAATCATCCAACATCGGAGGGAGTCCGCACGTGGTACCCGCCCTCGTATCTACATTATTCTTGGCTAAGTACGCAAATTGGTAACATCATCTGACGCACATATTTTAGACGAGGAGAGTATACTTGTAATACTGCTTTACATTCTCTACATACCTTTCTAATAAAAGGAAGCAAGATATATTTATATTTCCATAAGTTTTCCTTCATTATCATTTACCATTATTATAAGATCTGTAGATATAAAAAAATAAATAATGCTGGACAATTCACACAGCATTATCTAGCCCCGTGGTAAGCAGAGCTTGTGTTATGGGTACTAGATAACTGATATACATAATACAATACATTACATAGATAGATATTCCGAGGCGGGAATCGAACCCGCAACCTCCTGTGTCGCAGCCGGACCTTCGCCCACCGCGCCACATCGGTCGTCAAAATATATCTGTGTATATATTGTATTAAGTTTATCAGTCATCTGGTACCCATAACACAAGCTTGGGGCTAGATGATGCTGTGTGGAGTGTCCACCGTTTATTAATTATTATAGTATCTAGATATCATTATTCGACATAGGTTTGTAACTATTTCTAGCATGATGTACTTAATCTACTCGTAACTATAAATAAGATTTCTAATTATATCAAATAAACAGCAAAATTTAAAAAATGCAGATGGGGCTTTTATTACTAAATAGTAGGTGTAGTATCTATGTATGAGTAAGTACCCATACATGGTATAATCATAATTATAGCTGCCTACCTACTCTCTATGTACTCTATTTATGTCTATGCATGTATTTTTATTTTATTTTTTATTTTATTAGGGAAATAAACAGTACATAAAACTTAATAATGCGAAACTTAAGATATACAAAAACCAAAAAATTCCTCTATAACCTACGCACAACTTCAAACAAATTATTAGTATTCCTTGTTAAACCTGTATATGCTGTTGTGTAACCTGTTTATGGTCAAATAAATATATTTTTATCTTCTTAAAGTGTATAGAAAACAAAACTTTAACAAAACGGGGTGGACCCCTCGGTGTACAAAATGAATACCTACTTAAACTCTATTCTGTAGAATGTGGTTTTAAGTAAAATAGTTAAGTAAACTTAAGTAAATTGCTGGCATACAAGATAAATTTGGTATCATGTTACACTACTCGCTTTATGGAAGCAGGTAGCTTATGTCAGCTTCCACTTTATTCTATGGTTTGTATCATAATAACGCCATGTGTCGCAGGGACGACAATTTATTGCCATGAAATAACCCATAAAGCTAATGTTTATTTTCCCGCGATCTATTTCACTTGCACTCTCTCTGCCGAGCAAACAATGGTTCGGAAAACCCCAGACCAATCATTAGGGTAAAAAACTTGAGGGGGAGCAAGATCAGTCGTGCTTGTTCAAGATGAGCATCCCAAATTTTATTACAGTCCTCTCAGGAGTGGCGAAGTAAAGGAATTGGCAAAGGGTTCCTTAATAATTTTGAAATGTTCACAGCACCAGCGGTTCGTTAGACCGAGAAAGTTTTCAACATTACCCTCGAAAGCTTTCAGTATTTTATCCATTTTGTTGTGTCAATAGGAACAACAACATGCAACAACAAACAATGTTTCCGTTAATTAGGGAAAATTGGAAGGATAATACTTAATTTGAATCGAAATTTGATAAAGAAACCGTTCATATGCGACCGGCTTTATTTCGCTCGATCTCATAATATATTGGAGTTATTTATATTATGCTAAGAACAGAGTAATTAAAAATTTATAGTAAACGATATCGGAGGCCCTTCAGATTACGGAACCTGTCATTCTCAGGTCCTAGTAAAATAAATCTGGGGAAACAAAAGAGGGTGGTTCTTTATTACTAGTGACTAGGTACGTTTACATTATAATGGAACCCCAAAATAGATGTTTTCTATTGGTTCTTGTTTCAGGGTAAAATTAAATGTTCGGTGGTAAGTTTTCTGTTATTTCCTCAGAATTCGCTGCAGAATTTCTCCGTTATATATAAAATAATGTTTATTTTCAGAGACGTTATTTTATTAAGAGTCCTAATGATAACACTGCATAATGATGCCTCGATTTCCTCTCAAATAGATTGATATTGGTTCTCTCAGCAGACTAGATTTAATTTAGGTAGGTACTTTAGTAGAGAATCAAAAGAGGGTCCAGAGAGTACAAAATGTAACGTAAGCCAGACCGGAAAAATCAACTAAACAAATCAATGATAACCAGAGTAGATAAATAAAATTGGGAGTATAGCATAACTATAGACTTGAATTCGGTTTGCACGATGACATGACATATCGATTCTATCTTTACTAGGTATAATACTCGTATATGTACATATAAATGTAATATTATAAAAAGGTAAAGTTTGTGTTAGGGAGTGATCTCTGGATCTACTGAACCGATTTTTAAAATTATTATACCAATAGAAAGCTACGTTATATGTGAGTGTCATAGGCCATTATATATTATACTAGCGGACCTTCCCGACTTCGCTCGGTTTTAGTACGGATCCCTAACTTTTTTGAAATATAATATAGCCTATGTTCACCGGGGATAGTGTAGCTTGCCAACGGTGAAAGAATTTTTCAAATCGGTCCAGTAGTTTCGGAGCCTATTCATTACAAACTAACAAGATATCAAAGCTTTCCTCTTTATAATATTAGTATAGATGGCGCTCATCGGGGGAGGTATATATCCAGCAGTGCATATATGTATCCCAAAAACTAAAAACTCCAAAAATTTAAAAACTTTAACTTTCTTTTTTTTGCAAAGTAAGTCGGAGAAAAAATCGGTCGAAAAAAAACTTTTCTTACGTTGAATTAATAGTAATTTAAAAAAAACACTAATGTCCTGCATAAAGATACATTTTATCTACGTTAATCGCAAAATGTATTGAAACAGATGTTTACCCGGGTGAAGCCGGGACGGGCCATTAGTCGTAACTAATAAATAAATAAAAAGATCGTCAAACCGAACAAGGCTCAGATGTGTCTCATGTATCGATCGGTCGGTACATAGTAGGTAGTTATAAAAACAATTCCGAATTTATATTTCACAGTTATATCTCATTGAAATTCCCTTGCCCCTTCAATTATGATATTTGATGTGTTAGTATAATCATGGGGGAGTAAGTTTGGGATGCATAAATTGTGTCAATTCGGCACGCAGCGGCTCTCCAACGCCGTAACTAGCGTAAGGGGTGACATTGCTCAAAATTACTCAGCATTTCTGATAAAGTTGTTTTGTTTGTAGGTACCTTTGTTGTGGAATGATAAACGTAGGATCTTTGGGGGATAATAAGATAAACCAATCGCTTTATTATGACAATGGTCTCATCATAGATCCAACATAGATCTATAGATCGAACGAGATTATTTCCGAATTACGATTAAAACTACCAGAAGGTGTTTTCGCGGCGATCCTGAGACGACACCATTGTGATAGTGAAGCTATTGGATTAGTAGAATACCACAGGTATTCCTGCTGTCGTTTTTTGTATGATGAGCTGAAATGGTTATTGTATTATAGTTTGTAGTTGCTATAAATATCTAATCAAATGATCTAAATTTGTATACCTACGCATATTATTTTCTTCGATACAGGTGCCTAATGAAAAAAGTGTGTATATTCTGACTCCTCCTAAGATGCAAAATTAGATTCTTTACAAAATAAAACTTTTGAAACTATCAAGATGCAAAATTAGATTCTTTACAAAATAAAACTTTTGAAACTATCATGGTTATTAATACTAAAGTAAAATACTAACTTTACAAAATAGATATAAAATTTGACTTGTCTATATGTGCTTATTTTGTAAGCCTAAAGAAATAAATGATTGAGTTTGAGTATGATACCTATCTTGTTTTATGCAAACTTGTTAAGAATATGGACTTTATCCAATGACCAGTCTTTTGCTGTAATAAATACTTATTTTACTATTATGTACTTTCACTATAAATATTATAGATCGTATTACCTTTATTTTAATGATTTTTATTTAATTACCTGCATTATCCGACAATAAAAACCACTACAGTCCAAAAAATAACACTCTCTATTTTTATGACACGGTGTCATAAACATTATATTACCCTATATTTGCTGCTTCTTTCGGGAAACCTGTAGCATATCTTCAGCTCAGATTTTTAATAATGCGAGCCCATTTGTTCGATATGAAACTCATAACTGGAAGCTCGCACCAGGCCCGTGTAAATAACATCTCCGCCTGGGTCGTTATTGCGCAACCAGCCAAGTATCATCAACACAAGTAACCAGCAGTACTGGTATTCGATGATAACAACCCTTTATACGGGGTATAGTCGATAACGAAAGTGGCTGGTTTGATTAAATAAATAAATGATGCTGGACAATCGAGAACAGCATCATCAAGCCCCAAGATTCATCTATTTCTAAAGGATAAGCAGAGTTTGTATTATGGGTATTAGATGACTATACCTACCTTATATATAACAAAACATAGATGGGTATATAAAAATACTAAATTTAATTCAAAGATTTTAGTCTGTCAGAACATTTTTCAGCTA
The DNA here is from genome assembly GCA_943735965.1 of Eupithecia abbreviata. Classification (NCBI taxonomy): domain Eukaryota; kingdom Metazoa; phylum Arthropoda; class Insecta; order Lepidoptera; family Geometridae; genus Eupithecia; species Eupithecia abbreviata. The sequence continues at coordinate 5,586,955 of OX030982.1, read as the reverse complement.
TGATTGTAATGGTTCACTTTAATAGTGCCTAAAAGATCGGTCGGGGACTATTAAATATGATTTATAAAAAGATTCTTACTGCGGAATAGCTACCTAAGGCCTACATTTTATCCAGTCGGGCTGGACGCCTGGCGAGTAGAGGGTAACGTACCTAGGTACCTATTCTTTTTTATAATCTTCCTTTCATTGTCGCAACTCGAACAAAATACAGGGATAGTTTCTGAGGCTGATAGCGGAAGGCACGATGGCTCAGATGACCTATAGATTCAGTTCCGCGAAAGAAAAAAAAATGGTGATAGTTACTAAGAATCTAATATAAGCACCTAACCTACCAATTACGTAGGTTGGAGGAGGCCTGGCAAACAAATCTAATAAATAAGTAAATTTCAAATAGACACTAGATTAAGAGTTACATTAAATTTAAGTTTTCTATGTATTTTGTCATATAATTTGTAATATGGATCTGAATAAGTCTTGATTATTTTTTTTATTACCTGCCTATTTATTGCATGTAGAGTATAGACCTACATTTTCTCATAAGTAAAACAGTAGTACAACTATGTATAACTTTCCCACGGTGTACTTGAATAACTGTTTGGCAATATGCTTACTGTGCGACCAAACCACCCTACACCGTAATATAACTACCCATTACGCCTTTATTGAGCTCAGGACCCACCAAAGGGATACTCATAATTTAATTACAAGACCCTGAAATAAGTTATTTCAAGTTGGCGGGGGAATGGTCTGTGCTTAATCGAAACGAGTTAAGTCAAGGATTGCGACGGTTTATGTTATTGCTGTTAATTGTTTCTCATTCAAATAACAAGGAAGTAGACGCCTATCGTTCCTGTCTATTATTTTTAAATTTTATTGCAATTATAATACCAATTGAATTCTTTATAAACAAAGAAAGTAACGATCAAATAATAGAAACATATTAGAGAATAGTATTTATAATTGAAACAATTGAGCTCACTGCACTGACTGTTGCAAACAATCTACAGGCAGAACAACCGATTGCAATTCTAATTGCACAAAAAAATATATATGATAATACTAACATTATATTGATTTTGCTGGACCATCAACACAGCACTGACGAGCCACGAGATAAGAGGAGCTTATGTAGTTATTTATTTATTTATTTATAATTAATAAACAAAATATGTGTCAATTGGCGATCATATCGCTCAAGAGCGTTCACCACCAGACAATCGTTGATGTCTAGGATCGTTGTGTAGTTTTTATGCAATGCTCTATTTAAATTTATTAGGATTTACTGTTGCCGCTAGACAAAAATATACATATTTACGAATCTATTTTAAATCACCAGATAAGTTGGTAGAGTCCAAGTTTACACATTACTGGTTAACATTGATTGGCAGCTTAACCATTGGACATGCAGACACGCAGTGACCAAGTTTAGTTTACATCAGTCAATTGCACCACAGGATGGAATACTGACTGGCCATGGATTAATAAAACATCATTCAGTTTATTCCAGCGCTATATCTTACTTACTGGATCACTAGACTGGAATAATGTGAGCCGGCCTGTAAGCGTCAAAGCGACCGGACGTGGTGGGACACAATTCCGTTTTGCACAAGTGAGAGCACTACGAAGTTACTTTGGTCACTTTCTGATAAGTGTTTCCTCGTCGATGTATTTGGGTTTAATGCAGAGCCAAACACATTCACTGCCCATTTTCGGCGGTGCGACACGCAGAGGCGCGGCGCCGCCGGTCGGTGGTGCCGCCTGCAAAACCACCAGATATACATGAAAGTAGTGGGCCATGAAAGTGTAAAAACACTACGATGGCTCGCTATGGCCGCCAGAATGTCATGTTTGTGTGTCATTGAGTCGCCAGAGTCTATTTTGACGACCTCTGTGGCGCGGTAGGCAAAGGTCCGCTTGCGACGCAGGAGGTTGCGGGTTCGATTCCCGCCTCGGGACAATTGTGTGTTACGATCTGCAGATATTTGTTCCGGGTGTTATGGTCGATATCTATGTATAACAAAAATATATTTCTATGCAGTCTATTGTATTAATATCAGTCATCTAGTACCCATAACAAGATAACCAGTAACACAACAACATAAGCTCTGCTTAGCTTGGGGCTAGATAATTCTGTGCGGATTGTCCAGCATTATTTAAATTATTTGTTTATTCAGTTTATCTGTAGTTTGATCTAGCAGGGTAAGTAACCACGTAAACCGTTACATAAATAAATAGATAAAAGACTACATAAAAGTCCAGGATAAGGTTTGTTAACATAATTAAAGATTATCCCAGTCGTCCCGTCATCCACGATCGTCTTAACGCGATAGATATGTTCGCGAAATAAATACACAAAGTACGCGATAAATACCCGATAAATAAAAGAAAAAACTACACAGAAGAAAAATGCTGGCCTTCCTCTGGAAGATAGCGTTAGATAGATAGATATATTTATTTATTGTTACAAATTTGTTACAGTTTGTTGATAGCATCATAAATCCTAACATAGGCACACTAGAGTTCTCTTAACAATACTAAAGTTAGTCGGCTCTTAACTCATTGGCTGAGTTGTAGGTTTTGATTCTGACAGCCATTATGAAAGCTCATTATGTATGTAAAAAGTACGATCGACGTAACGTAGTATCCACCTGAGCAAGCATCTGGATAGTCCAAGCGAGCTATCTATGAGGCATCATCACCCCGAAGAAAATCCTACAGTTTCTAGTAAGTGGCGATTATGAACGTTGCAGATTCGGGGCTGAATGAATGAAGTGGCGATCACAATAAATAAATAGGCCTATCATGGCCGAAGTGACACCCAAGCCACACAAAGGGGGAAAGGCAAATGTAAATAAGATAATTTTTCCACTACTCAGACAAATTATAAAATTAATACAAGTCGCAAGTTCGAGCTAGTGACGAGTTAAATGTACGTGATACCTGAGCAAGGATTTTATTATTTAAAATATCGAATAATTTAATATTTTCTCTCTTCACCAATTTCTTTAACGAGATGATAAAAGATATCCAATTTAAAAAATTATTCATTTCTTTTGGTAAATTTATTTGTAGGAATCTGAAAATGTTTTCTCATTATTTAAGGAGTAAATTAAGGGTTGAATTGAAATACAATATCGATAAAACTAAGCCACCAAGCTACACGAGATTATATAGATCCATTATCTATAGATATCTTTATTATACACATTCCGCGTCTGTCTGTTTATCCGCTAATTTATAGACCTCGCAATACAACGGATTTTCATGCGGTTTTTATTTTCACCAATGGAAGTCGCGTCTGAAAGAGTTCATAACAAATGTTTGTACGTATATAGTTAGACCTTATTCATTAGTGTTTTGTGTAAATTGGCTTAACTATGACGATGCTCCATCTTGGCACCCCTCGGAGTTTGATACCCGGGGCGGACCGAATTTGAAAGTTTCCGTAGAAATAACGCGTGCGAAGCCGCAGGCAGATACTAGTCTATATACAGTATAGTGTATATATAAATGAACCCGTATTTCTTCTGGTCACGCTATGCTATATCTTGAGAAAAGCTTTACCGATTTCATTCATTTTTTTCTATTGTTTTAGAAGGTTCTTACATTAAAAATTTTAGGAAAATTGCTATTTTTCGTATTTTTAAATATCCACGTGGACGAAGCCGCGTGGCGCAGCTAGTATTGTATAATTTGTAGGAGTTTCAAGAGTTTTCGAAGTCCGCCCATTTGCCAAGCATTATTCGGTGCCTAGGAACACAGTGATATATGTTCACAGTCTCATACAAAACTTATATCTGGAGAGGGATGTATGAATTATAGCAAAAGTCGTGTTTTGTTACATAATAATGATATGATTTGTTATGTAGTAACGATGTCATTTTATTCGGGCTGTATCAAAATTGCGAACATAAATAGAATGAAAGAATTATATTTTTTCTCGAACTCGCAGGATTTTGATCAAAAGGAAAAGTTAGGCGTTACCATGTTGCCATGTAGTACCTTCTATTTAGTAAGTAGGGTATTTGCTTATTCATTTCTTATGGTATTTTAATGGTTGGTTACAAGCTTTGAAGCTTTGAAATTATGGTGATTTTCTTCTACCTTAACCGAGCTTTGAACTTTCAATAAGCCTGTTGTGTTTATATAAATAGAAATAGATTTTTTTCTCACAGCTGGGCACAATCTTAATCATGATCCCTCCACGAGTCTCGATCCGTACTTATCTGAGCTCATCTGAGCCGAATCTTTGAGATTTTCTGGTAACAACGCCCGCCTAATCTAAACCTCTGTAGCTAGAAAACTGAAATTTGGAGATCTTTTACTACACAACCTCCCACTATCTATCCCACTAGTCTATTCTCATGTGCACACGGACATTACACTGCACAGTCATTCATTCGATTATATTCAAAATGATTGAAATTCAAAATATTTTGCATATCACACATCATTTATTTTGTCAGTGTTTCGTTCTTCTGATATCTTCAAAGGGTAATACTGAAAATCAGTATTTTGCTCTTAGAGCAAAGCTTTTCGCTGAACTTTTACATTCTTGACGGGCATTGCAGCACACACACAATTTTTAAATATCTACTTTTTATAAATTGTTTATATCATTACTTATTGTTTACCATTACTATTGTGACCTTCATATATCATGAGCTGTAGTGTTAAATAAATGTATAATCTATATATATATATCACTAAGAAGTGATTTTTGATAATTCCACCCCTAAGGGGTTGAAAATGGTGGTTGAACTTTTTTGGTGTTTTTTCTAGCTCCTTTGACCAGTGGCCCGATTTGCTTCAAACTTACAGATAATACTAAGAATATATGTATAACTATTGAACATTATGTATGCTTCAGCATTTTTCAAATTTATCCATAAAACAGGCTTATACGGGATTCGTATTGAAAACGGGTTTCAGGAATTTTCGACACCTATAATAGCTTTTCTGCTGGTTTCGCGAAGTTTTACTACCCTAAAGTCCACGGAAATGAAATCGCGACCGGGTAAACTAGTTCAAGATATCTCAGATTTTCTTTTCATATTTGTGGAAACAACGAAAATCTTCCACAGAATAATATTTATTCTCTTTATTTAGCTGCCGCAGTGAGGCAGCAATTTATAAGGCAATAAGAGTAGCTAGGTAGGTATCACTCGAGAAGTAAAATCTGTAGGTAAATAAGATTTTTGTAGACAAAGGGTTTTTATTGAATAAAAATTTGATACATTTGCTTTAATCAGAATCAAAGAAAGGTCTAGAGCCAGAAAGGTTCTTTAAAAATTCATGTAGGTACCGGGGTCCCATTGTTGTTTTATATAGCCCTCTGGGTCAAGATACTCCGCGGAAGAATCCTCTTTGTGTTTTACAACTTGCTAATGGTGCCGACTGTTTTTATTTCCTTGCTGCTTTATTTAACTTCAAAGAAGCACGATCGAGTGTACTCGTTATAGGATTTGAAGTTGGTAAATATTTTTAAAATGAAATCTTATCCACTTTAATCATGTTGTTTGTATGTAGATTATTTTGAGTTTTTTTTTGCTCCGGATAAAGAAGGGCCGATTATTTTTTACTGTTATTATTTTACTTTGTATGTTATGTATGTATTTCATAATGAAATATTAATTGAAAAAATATTATCGAACTGCGATTTTCCTCTGCAAATCGAGAAAAAAGTATATTGAATTCATTTTCGATTTATAATGATATAACCTACTGGTTATTGGAATTTAACCCCTCGACGTTTTTAACCTAATCTTTAACTACCTTCTTAGTTTACATGTGCTGTTTATTTGTATAGGTTTCAATTAATAAAATATCTGCTTTCAAGGCGAAACCATTTGCAGAAGTTAGTTTTTAACGGTCCTCATAACTTAGATTTAACTTAGGCTGAGACGCCAGCCGCGCCATCTAGCGAAAAACACGCAAGTTTATTATAAGTTAGTTAAGTAGGTACCAGTGCCAGTCCATTCTCGCTACACCAGACCAGTTTCTCGCTCGTTTTATGGTACCTCTCTCTCTATCCCGCAAACCGACGCCAGCTCGGTTCAAGTCGGCTCGAAACGTGTTCGTGATGTGATTTGAAATACACTCACTCCTCAGCGCTGGGTTAACCGTTGCCCCGTGTATACGTATAAACGTGCCGCTAAACTTGTTCGGTATAACTGGAAAATCGCGCCAAACTTTTCCCTAACTATGGGAAGGATGTTCAAAAAGTTCTGTGTTTAACTTTACAAGTTCCATAAACTGCTGAATAAAATGCGTGTTTATTCTAGTGAAGTGAAATAGTGGAGTGTTGTTACAAACCGTCTGGAATGTTAAATAAATAGTTGTGATGGGCGCTAAGTTAAGTTGAAAAAAGAAAGTCTTGTCACCATGGAGTGGAAATGGCTTTCACCAACGGCGCTGCTGCTAGTGATTTGCTCAGGTAAGAGGCTGATTCAAGATCTGACTCACCTTGCTTTGCTTTGCTTTAGAACACGGCTTGTTGAACGTGGCGTCTTGTGTCGGTCGTTGTATCAACATCAACGGTAGAGCCAGGTACACGCTGTGTCTGTGTGCGTGCCATCACAGCCGTGTATGCGAGGGGAAGGTGGGTAAATAAAGTCTCTGTGTGCAACAATTCAGGGTTAAACGAAACTTTTTTGAAAGTTTGGCCTGTGGTTGCTTTGCTACGTTTTAAAATAGAGATGAAAGTTAGTATAGAAGTAGAAATCAATTCCGTTGGTGTTAAATAACTCGTTTCCCTGAGGAAGGCTGTTTATTTTATTATACGTTTGCTTAAATAATTAAAAAACCTTTTTAACGAAGGATTTACCTAGGTACCTCGCTCTCTCGTCTTTGTTTGCATTATTAAATACTTACCTGCCTAATCTCTTGTTTTATTAAATTATGTAAAGGTTCTCTGGGATTGCTGTACCGTTAGCAGTGCTGTTTCTTTGGGGTTAAATTCTGCCTTTTGCTTTTTAAAATTACTAACAGTAAAACATTTTAGAGTTTTTGAAAAAGGTGTTTTTTACATCACACTTAACAAGGCTTTTTGTACCTGTTTAAGGGGAGAGAAGAAATGTTGTCTAGCAATATTGTTTTTTATTTAGTATATTTAATAGGTACCTAGGTATTTCGTTTATTGTGTACACAATTTTATGTATGTGGGTAGCTGGGTAGGTAGGTTAGGTAGGTAGGTACTTATATATGTACATGAATATTTTACTAGGTAGGTATTCTAAAAATCTCAATCTCTATAAACCTACCCAGGTAGGTAGATAAGTACCTAGTCCTACCTAACCTATACATAGCTAAGTACCTACTTATATCATAGAATATGGTTCTGTGGTCTTAAATTATAGGTACCTAATTAAAAGTACCTTACCTACCTAAGTAAATACCTAATTATTAATAACTTAGTTGTCTACTTAGTACTTACACTAATATGATTACATTTGTGACTAAATTTAATTCGTAATGAGGTAATATATAGGTACAGTATGTTAATCTAAGTACCTACCTACCTGCTTATTACCAAAAGTAAAATTACGCAATCTGTTTGTACCGTAGGTACCTAGGTACTTAACTTATTGTCTACTTAACTAATATTTCCCTTACTTATAAAATCTGACAATTTACTATTGTTTATAAGTAATACAGAGTGTGAATAATACTGCAAGCCTAGCAGTAAAACTTTTTAAACTATCATGGTTACAAACTCAAAATTCAAATCATGGTAAAAGCAGTGTTTTTCACAAGCCTAACTTAGTACCTATCTCAGCAGGTATTCGCCTGCTGAGATAGGTACTAAGTTAGGCTATATATAAAGATAAGAAAGGTTTCTTGGTAAAAAGATTGGATGAAAAGGTAAAACGTATTTTACCCGCAAAACATAATAACAGTGTAAAATAAAGGGATTCGAAGTAGTAGATTTTTAGTTTTTTTATTTTAAACAAACCATATAATTAGTGATCGTGAATTTGCAAATAGGGTGGTTTTTGAGAAGGGCACGTTGGTGTGTGTTTGTAATATAATGTTTATATTTATTAATTAACTGCGTTTTATCATGAACACATGACAGAGGAAGACCGCTGACACGTTGGGACGAGGATATTGTAAGGGCAGCCGGCTCAAACTGGAAACAGACCGCACAGGACAGAGACACATGGGCATCTTTGGAGGAGGCCTTCACCCAATAAGGGGTTCCTACAGATATTATTGTATGAAACTAAATTACACGTTAGATTAATTAAGTTATATAAACAACTAGTTTAAAAAGAACTCTAAAAAACAATGTACTTTAAATTTAATAATTTGTTGGAAATAAAAGGCTTTTTTATTTTTATTTTATTTATAATCCACACGGCATCATCTAACCCCAAACAGAGCTTGTGTTATGGGTACTAGATGATTAATAAACATAATAGGTGCCTACATTATTATACATAGAAAACGACCAAAACATCCGGAACAAATATTTGCAAATCGTACAGACACAAGCTTGCCTTGGGGCTAGATGATGATGATTGTCCGGCATTATTTATTTAGGTATTTATTTGTCTGTTTGTTGTATAAGTACCTACACATATCTACCTACATACTATAATATAGACACTTTTTTTTACTTAATTTAATTTATGCTTTTAGATAAATGAATCTACGACTTAGGTATTACCAAAAGTAAAATTACTCAATCTGTACCGTACTTAACTTATAGTCAAGTTAAATTACATAAGTAACAATTAATTTACCTTTTTAAAAAATATCAATTCACAGATGTTATATTATAACTACACCGTTTTGTACACTCTGACTAGTAGGTGGTAGGTAGGTATCTCAGCCGACGAATAACAAAGATAGTACCTACCTACCTACCTAACAAAGGTTTTAGTTCTAGTTAAAAACTTAGGTAATATTTTTTAACCAATTGATGATTCTTTATTGCACTTATTGTTACTTATTTTTTATTTTAAAGTCGTTGAACCTGGTCGTTTATTTATTACGCAATAAGTATGTATGTATTTCTTTAGGAATTGTTATTTTGTGAAAATGTTGTTTTTATGAGAAGTATTTATTCGTCCGACTGTACATTTTCCACGAACCCATAAACACTGAAGTTTCCTTTAAAATTAACATAGCACATAACAAATTCATAAGTATACCCAACATACAGCAAAACGTTCAAACTGTCTTCAGTTTTTACGTGTATAGTACCTATGTGTTCTTATTCTTACCCATTATCAGAACCACAGAAAAGCATTAAAGTAACCACCTAAGCATACAACTTTTCACCAACTCTCATTTAACGGGGGCTTACGAACTACAAAGTAAACGCTTGAATAGGTAAATTAGGCAACTTTGACAGCGCAGCGTGCCCGCGACTAGAGTAGAGAGTGAAACCGGTTCAGCTGGTTTAGATGCAGGTGTGCTCGAGTGCAGTTACTGCTGATATTCTGTGGCGCTGCGGCACAAACTATTGCATACTCTGTGGCCCCCTGCGAGACCAACTACACCACAGAGTATAGTATTATATCTGTGCTGTGCCACAGGCAAAAGTTGACACTGTGATGTGGGTAAAATACTTACCTACTTTGTGGTTCATGCAAGCCAAAGTGGCTTGCATCCCAGTGATAGAGTTTTGATTTTCGAAGCTTTTCAACGTGCCACAGATAGAATATTTTCAAAACCAATCAGTTCAGAGCTCTGTATGATTTGCTAAAATAGCGTAGGTTAGGTACTTAGGCAGATAAAATTATGAAATGCAGACTGAATTATTTAAATCATTTCGAATTCTTACTACTAATGTACTTAATACTGTGTGTTTGGTGGAATGATGAAGAGACTAGAGATTAGGGAATAGAATTTATTAAGGGTACCAACCTTATCATTTTCCACCCCATAATTCCATAGTGTAAAGTGTCATGGTTTTAACACTTTGACTGCGGTTTTTTTCGACGACTGCGGTCTTTTTTTTCGCCTAAAAAATTCGTGCTGCCACTCTACACAGTGGTTGTGTTGCGCCGCACATGCGTTTCGTTCGAAAAATATAACAGCTCTGCTGAGTCACAAAGATCTGTATTTTCTCAGCCGCTGCGCTATTGTGGATTTATGCATATTAGTCACTTGTAGAAAACTCATACCGTGCGTTTTCAGCACTCAAAGTGATTTCTTATAATTAAAATTGAGATATCCCCTAGTCTCTTCCCTACATTATAAAATTAGAATTTCTTATACTGCCCAGATAACCAAACACCTGTATAAGATTAGGTACCTAGGTGAAATTATACGTGGCACCATAAATGGCAGGCAACAAACAATATCAATGTTTCTTCATCAATTAGCCCAGCTAACAAGCCTCTAATTACTTGAACCCACAAGCATACCTAAGGTATTATTATTACTATACTACTTATATTAATATTAACTAAGTCCCTAGACGCGTACGTAATGAACGCTTATTTGTATATATTATGATTCATTGTTTTTTCATTCCCCAATCAATACTTACTGAAGTTTCCCCTACTAAAAAATGAGCATCTTAACTTAAAGGTAAGTGCCAATGTTAATAACTAGTCCGTAAGATTTAAGTACCTAAATGTATCACCATAGGCATATTATCAGCTTAAACATTATTTTACAAGTAGTTTCTATTTTCAGTAGTTTTTCATTAATGTAAAACAATGGGCACATTGATTTACATTAATGAAAAACTACTGAAAATAGAAAAAAAAAGCACAAACGCCTGTTTAAAACTATTAGTTTTATTAAAAAAATTATAAACTGCTTTTTTCCTGACTGAGGTAGCTGGTAATTCACGTCTAATCAAATCAAAATTCGTTTATTGCGTATACATGTGAAATACATGTTATAAAGTTCTTAATAATGGAATAGGCCACAATGCCCTATTGGGCGTGCAATGATATAAAATTTACAATAATTAGCTACTATACATTCTTAAAAAATAATACAAAAAATTCACAGACAAATAATAAAAAAAAATCAATTTAAATAAAATACAGAAAAATAAATGTCATATCTACAATCTGTCTGTTGCGCTCATTGTAAACGTGATACGTGTAGGAATCCTACTAATATAAACGCGAAAGTTTGTAAGTATAGATGGATGTTTGTTACTCTTTCACGTAAAAAGTACTGAATGAATTTTAATGAAACTTTACAATAATATAGCTTATACATCAGAATAACACATAGGCTACAATTTATAAAGATATATTGTACATTATCCCAAATATCTGTCACCATGCGGGTGAAACCGCGGGGCGCAGCTAGTACGTAATAAAAAAGAGGAGGAATATATAAACATAACCGCAATAACAATACAATCAGACGAGACTTTGCAGAAAACAGGCGAAACAAAAAATAAAAAAGCGCATGTCTATAATCTAAGGGTTGTTTATGTAAATATTTCTTTCCCAGGCTTTAGCCCGGTAGTGACGTGAAAAAATCAATTTCCCGGGTTTCTGTACTGTACTCAATTATTATTGGACACTTTAACCCCATCCTGACCAAAATCCTGGCAGGCATATTGTTCTGAATAATTTCATTATAAAAGGTGTTGAAAATATTCCGCACAACAGCGAAAAATACATTTCTGCGCTGTATATTTTCAAAATTGCGATCTTTTGTAAAAATATCTATCTATGTAATGTATTCTGGTCGTCTTGGTAGGACTATGGGTCCTACGCGCCTAAGCTTTAGGTACTTACTTAGCTTAGGACTAAATGATGCTGTGTGGATTATCCAAATTTTAGTTAACACTTTGAGTGCTGAAAACGCACGGTATGAGTTTTCTACAAGTGACTAATATGCGTAAATCCACACTAGCGCAGCGGCTGAGAAAATACAGATCTTTGTGACTCAGCAGAGCTGTAATATTTTTCGAACGAAACGCATGTGCGGCGCAACACAACCGCTGTGTAGAGCGGCAGCACGAATTTTTAGGTTAATATAACGAGGCATTCGTTCGTTTTGTAAAAAGACATACGCACAAAATAATATAAACACATCTCTAACACCCCTCTTGTTCGTCAGGGTTTAAAAACAGGAACAATTCAAAAACAAATTATGTAACATGGCGCTGCCGGTGGATGTTAAAATAAATTCAGTTGCATTTTCTATCGGCTGGTGGCTAGCGCAGTCAGGCTTTTCCGTGCCAATAATTACAAGTCACTATGTCAAGCGTGCGTGCTTTATGTGATGTGCATACTTTGCAGACCTTGTTAGCGTTTTTCTACTTCAGAAAAATGCTAACTAGCATTTCCACAGGTCAACTTTTAGCGATAACATAAATCAAATTTGGCTGAACCGCCGCCATGTCACGTTTCTGTCAGAATAATGAGGAAACGCTCGTGAGTGTCGCAGAAATGTGAAAGTGATACGGTTACAGCTGTGAATGATAGCTATTTCTTAGTTCGAGCTAATCAATTGACTCTCAAAGTTAAGTGTACGAAATCTATATTTACTTTCCTGATGGTTTTTGTTGCCACGCTCATTGTATTTCTATACTAATATTTGTTTGGAAGCGTGCGTGGGTTGGTACGACGGGTGACAGTAGGTACAGGAATCTCTTGGGTTTATAGGTTTTGATTCCAAGAAACCCTTTATTCGATTACCTACTGTCATACCAGTCACCTTTGATTATTCACCATTCCCAAACGTTGCATAACGTCTTTTATGACACATCATGACATCACAAAACAGACTTTTTATTTGAATGAATACCTACCTACGTTAAAATTAAAACTAAATAAAATCTTATTTTTGATTTAATTGGTCCATTGGTTACATACAATTAGTAGGCATATAGTATAATAATAAAGTCATATTAATCTACAGAAAACATTAAATAATTGAAAAAAAGCAAATAAAAAGAAAATTTACAATACCTTATGTAATTATGATGATTTAAATTCATATTTCGAAAATTAATGATTACGTACGAGTACCTATATTACCGTAATGAATTCTACTTTTGTTTTACACAAAAAAAACGCGGGTTAAACCTAAGTTATTTACAAAGTCTCGTTTTTCCATTCCATGCGGTACCTATCAGAAATCACGGGCAGAAGTTAGAAGGGATCTCATATTCATAAATAAGCGAGCAAGAATTGTATAAATTATTCTTTAAGTTCAGAATTGAGAATTCTGATAGATATAGAACAAGATAAATAATGTTGTCCTCGTTATTAGAATGATGTAGGTTCTTATAAGAGTATGTAGAACCTTCTTTATGTTACATGTTTAGGTTATGATATGTTATTGGATGAATGTTGGACATTCTTGTAGTAAAATAATAAGGTAAGAATAATGATGTACCGAATACCGTACCGTGATGTAACGTGTATGATGTAATTGTAATGTTTCCGACCAGGTGGGATGACGACCTGCGAAAGACTGCAGGTAGATGCTGGATGCGGCAAGCTGAGAATAGGGCGCTATGGCGCTCATTGGGGGAGGCCTATATCCGGCAGTGGACTGCTATAGGCTGATGATGATGATGAATAATGATGTACAATCCTTAATGCGGAGGAGTAGGCGTTCTACAAGTAGAAGTACCTAACTTACTTATGTCCTTAAGGTTAAACGAGTCGCTCATCTTACCATACAAAAGTGGACGGGTACTTCTACACTGTTTGATGTTGACCTTATATTATGGTCATGGTCAACATCTATGGATAATATCAATTTATCTTCTCTGTTGTATTCAGCCAAAACCACATTTTTTAAGCAGTTGTTTTAGGAATTAATCATTGTGCATTTCATCCTAGCGCGCCGTTCCGCACTATGTCAGAAGAGATAGTATATGTACCTACATTTAACCTACGTGTCCATCCAAAGGTTACCTGGAAGTAACCGCTCTTAGCGATAAGGCCGCCCATTGTGCATCTATATTTTTGTTTATTTGTTCTTTACTGTTCTTTTTCTGTGTTTGATGTACAATAAGGCGTATTTGTATTGTACTGTATTTAAGCTTCGCCTACCGACGAATTTCCGCTGTCGACTTGTGTCCCCATAAGCTTAGCAACAATAAATAAAACGACGTAACAGTTGGTTGGAGTCATAAGTGTTCACGGTTCAGAAGTTACCTCGCCACTGAGATTGCCTTTCAAACTGTAGGAGGCATGTGATATGTCTAATAATAATAATGCCCGTTGATTCCCGACTTGCTTGATTCAAATACGTGGCCGTAGTTGGCGTAAAAATCGACCCTTCCAACTGCGCCCGTGAATGTCGTAAGAACCTTCAAGATGGGCAGCTTTCTACTGTAAATTTTTAACACCTCTACTGCGATCAACAAACAGAATGCCAAGCGTAGTGATTGTAGCAAAATCCGCCTGTTTGGTGAGGCATGTCCAGCGGTGGGCAAACACATACAAATATTTAAAAATGTAGGTATTACAAAGTAAGAGTCATAAAATTCATCCAATAAAGACCTTAAGTAAGCGAGAGTTATTAGGTGTTTTGCGGCCGTATTTAGCAACTGTAGATGAAAAAAAACTAAAGTAGGCTTCGAGTGTCAACAGATTTGTGTCAATAGTATGAAAAAACAGAAGACAATCGCTCCAAATTTTAAAAATCACTACATAGTATAAAACAAAGTCGCTTCCCGCTGTTTGTCTGTCCCTATGTATGCTTAGAAACTACGCAACGGATTTTGATGCGGTTTTTTTTAATAGATACTGTGATTCAAAATGAAGTGATATAAACCATTTGACACATAGATTTCCACGCGAGCGAAGCCGTGGGTCGCAGCTAGTGTTCCTATATGTGCTGTCAAAGACAAATTGATTCCAATTAAAGCAAATAGAAGACCTCAGATACAGGTGACACACAGGTGACCTGTGCGAGTGGGTATGAATCTAGATCACACAATGAAGCTAAAGGAGTCATTGCATCCAGTTCCGAAGACAATAGCGTTATTTGTGCCGCAAACGAAGCACAATGCTTGTTTGCTTATCTGGGTTCCCACCGCTCGGTTCGCACAATTTTTCTCATTTCTAAAAAATGTAAGTTATGTACTGTATCTACTTACAGTTTGAAAGGCACAAATTGCTGTGGTTGACGTGGAAAGACATTATACTGGCTCAATAGTAAATGACCGCCTTATTTTATTTAGTGTGGCGTTTATAGCTTGAAAAGATATCTAGATTACTTAGATATGATGACCGATGTGGCGCGGTGGGCGAAGATCCGCCTGCGACGCAGGAGGTTGCGGGTTCCATTCCCGCCTCGAAACAATTGTGTGTACGATCTGCAGATATTTGTTCCGGGTGTTCTGGTTGTTTTCTATGTATATTAAAAAATATCTATCTATTGTACCTAATGTATTGTATTATTTATATCAGTTATCTAGTACCCATAACACAAGCTCTGCTTACCATGGGGCTAGATAATGCTGTGTGAATTGTCCAGCATTATTTATTTATTTATCTTAATTCTGAAATTTTACATAATATAATGAGTTGTAATTCATAGAAAAAAAGAAAGAAAACACATTTATTTGACACCATACATAACACATAACACGACACATTACATCATAAGAAAGTATACAAACAAGAAAAAATTCATAAGGCTTATCTACATTATGTAATAATATATTTTTCTCTGACATAAAAAGGTCATAATAGCTAAAGCGTGAAAGAAGTGATAAGCCTAAGTGTGAAATAAACTAAAAGGTTTCAGTTTTTTTATACGCGCCCTTATCGTCCCTAACGAACCAAACAGTTCAGGAATTTCAACGCGACAATCTGTTTTTGTGTAAAGCACTTAAGATTCCAAAGTTCATACTTTACCGAAAGTCTTCAAATGAAAAGGGTCGACACAAAATATTTGAATGTTAGTTAGGTACGTAAACAAAATCGAGCACTTACAAAAGTAAAATTGTTTAGGGTCTTTCCCATATACGAGTAAGCATTATAATGAAATATCGCCTCTGGGATTCCGTTAGCTTGTGTATGTTACTTTTCAAAATACGACCCAACGATCGAATGTAAGTTACAATTTGTTTATTTTTACGACTAGTGGTTGAACTTTTTTCTTCATTTGTATTGTGAAAAACGACCGACGATGTGATATGAATCTTTGCTAAATCTTTGGAATGGAATATGGATTACCCACCTCATTTTGTGGAAGTATTAATGTGTTCTTCCGTGGAAGATGCTTACATTTTTATTTATTGTATTCCATTTTGAATACACACGGTTTTCTTGTGAAATGGTGGATTCTTCCTACAATTATATTTCAAGTATTTTCGAGATTTCTTTTTTTCTTAGCTTGGACGCTGGCCTATGCAAATGTTGATTTCCTATGTCCTAAACACACGAACAGGAGGAAGGAAGTACCTTCCTTCCTTTTGACGAGCGATGGTCAAGGGTCGTTATACATACAAAAAAGATGGTTTATAAAATTAATTGAATTGTTTATTTTAATTGAATTATTTAAAATAATTATAAATGTAACGAGTGATGAATATGAGAATGATAAGTTTCCGTATGCTTCGCGTCAATAGCGGACCTTCCCGGCTTCGCACCTTTTTTGAAATTGTTATATAGCCTATGTTAGGGTAGTGTAGCTTCCCAATGGTGAAAGAATTTTTCAAATCGGTCCAGTAGTTTCGGAGCCTATTCATTACAAACCAACAAACAAAAAATAAAACCTTTCCTTTTTATATATTAGTATAGATTTAGATAAAAAAGTTAGAAATTGAACTTTGAAAATTCCCCCTAAAGTGGGATAAAAAAGGGGGTAAAAGCAATGTGGGTAACGCCTATAAAGTGACTATTAGCGAAAATGTGACCTTATTTTATCAATAAAGATTGTTACTAAGCTTGCAAGATCTATGCTAAGAAGCCTCTCAGCATACGGAATCTCATCATTCGTAGCTCATCACGCCTAACCAGGCGTGTACTTTAAAAGTTTGGATGAATGAATATGTGTTTATTACTCCCTCACACCTAAACTTCTGAATATTACGAGCGGAAACTTGACACTAACACAGTTAAGGTATAGTTCTGGACCTTAAATAACATTTAGGGGCAATATTAAACCACAAACACAGCGTGCGAAGCCGCGAGCAGATGCCAGTTTATTACAAAAGTGCCAGTAATTTATTTATATTGAATTTTTTACTGTTAAACTTTCATAATCATCAGCCTATGTTAGTCGACTGCTATATGACGGATATATGTCTCCCTTAATGAGCACCAAGCGCCATGTCTTCAGCTAGACGCATCCAGCATCTCCCTGTAGTCTTTCACAGTTCGTCATCCCAACTGGCCGGAGCGCGTACTACACTACGCTAACAAAAGCGTGGTCCTCACTCAAGAACACTTTTACCCCAGTGTGGTTGACACGAGATCTGGTCGGTTCTTCGCGAGATATGGCCGGCCCGCTGTCGCTTCAGCATGCTAATTTTTAAAGCTATGTCAATAACTTTGGTTCTCGAGAAAAAAAACTAAACTTAACCTAATATAATTATTGGAACTACGGCTTAATTAATCATTAAATCCGTGCTTGCATAGCAACTGCAATAATTTGCTTGTTCATTTAGGTATGCCGTGAGGTACCTACCATTTTATTTTCGAGTTGGCGGCGACGAGGTAAATTCAATGCTAATGAAAGCCTACTAAATACGCATTTTGTATAAATTCCCGTTGGGCCAGTAGGAACCTGAGGGATTTACAGGAATCCAATTTTAATGTTATGAGTGAATTGCGTATTTGCTACAGTGAATTTTTATAATAAATCTGTAGGCAGATATTTAATGACCATGTCTTGTTTTTATATACACGAAGAATAAGAATATATAAAAATCTAATTCGTTTTACGGAAGAATTTCCAAAGATAAACACTATATTACCTAATTAGATACATTATTTGATTTATTAATTAAGTGCTTAATTGTGTGATAATTTTTCTGTACCTATATTATTAAAGAAAGTCGTGTTAAAACTTTTGAAACTATCATGGTTATTAATACTAAAGTCATTTAAAACGGGATATTTACCATGATTAGATTTTTGAGTTATCCAATATTTCGGCACAGTTTCATGCGGCATGATCATCACGGAATAACTGAAGGTACTGCGACTGCGAGTAAGTTTTTATGGGCAGAAATACCGATCTACCCTCATTTTTTGTCTTTTGCTACAAACATTAGTTCAGTTAACACATAGATATTTGACACATAGATTTCTACGGGGGCGAAGCCGCGGAGCGCAGTTTGTATTTTTATAAAACTAAGTTTAAAAAAACTCATTAGCCAATTCTATGGCCAGATTCAAATTGCCACATTCAATTAAAAAAATATATAATATGTTGATGCATAAAAAGTATCTATGTAGGTACTTTTACAGACTTGTAAACTCAACTCGCTAAGCTTATGGCCTCCAGCGCCACTGTAGGAGCTTTTTCGTAGAGATGTAATCCCACCAAATCACATAAAAAATTCCGAAAGAATATATTTTTATAATTAAAAATGTTTTTTGTGATTGCCTGTTTCTCAGAAGGAAAAGGAGAAAATATATTGCTGCTTTCATCGCTGTATTCGCAGAATAACTAATAAGTAATAAGATACCTACATAACATTGTTGCTCTTACAAGTTATCAGAAGTATTAGAAAACTATCCATCTTGGATAGTTTTCCTGTACCTGTTATACAACTACTAGGTTCCCTGGAAGAGTTCGCTTCTTAGCGATAAGGCCGCTCATTGTACTTGGCACGTGCAGGTAATGACTTTTTTTTGTAATGATCTGCATCTGGTGTACTGTAAAGGACTTTTTGTTATTTATTGTATTGTATCTACACACATACATATATTAGCTCCATAGTTAAAAAAATGTCAATATTTATGTTTGTCAAGGTCCGATTGCACATAAGTAGGTACGCATGTTCATGTCCAGTCCATCGTAAGATAAGGCCTCCCTTTATACTGCCTCTATTCTAAGTATTTATATCTGTTTTGTTTTGTATAATAAAGTGTATTTTATCTGTCTATCTACTCAAGCTTAGAGGGCAAAAACATATATTGGTAAGTATAAGAATATTTTTATTTCATAATATATAGCTATTTATTAAATAAATACATAATGCGTCACAATTAACTACGTCAAAATTAGACATTTAAAATCCTTGTGCAAGCAGGTTTTAGTCATCAATCGATGATGGATGATTGATAATTGAATGATTCATAGTCCTTAGTGTATTTTCCTGTCGATATTCCGAGTTAGGCAAGTTGGAAAATTCGTATTCCGAAATACCGTAGGTACATCACTAAGCAAAATATCAGCATATTTAATGACTCACTTTGCGGTTCCGCTGTGGGTCCAATTCAACCGTTCCAGTTTTCTCGCATAAGCTTCCGACGCCTGAACTTAATAATTAAAGCCAAATGTAACTGTGCTATAGGGAATTGAATTGGAAAATTTATTCCGCGAAGGTATTTCTGTGATTGGGGCATGAGAGGTGCCGCATTTTCGCAGTCAAAGAGTTACTTCGCGGGTCTGAGTCGAATGCACGAATGGTCTGAGACGGGTATGTATCAAAATAGATTTTAAACATAATGTACCTGAATTGAACCTTTTAAACTAATATCACTGACTAGCGACCAGGCTTCGCACGGGTGCAAATGCATGTCTATACTAATATTATAAAGAGGAAAGGTTAGATTTTTTGTTTGTTTGTAATGAATAGGCTCCGAAACTACTGGACCGAAAAAGAAAAATTCTTTCACCGTTGGGAAGCTACATTATCCCCGGTGAACATAGGCTATACTATATTTTCAAAAAAGTTAGGGATCCGTGCTCAAACCGTGCAAAGCCGGGAAGGTCCGCTAGTATTATATACTAACACCCTCTTGAATCACTCCATCTATTAAAAAAACCCATCAAAATCTGTTGCGTAGTTTTAAAGATCTAAGCATACATAGGGACAGAGCGGAAAGCTACTTTGTTTTATAGTATGTACTGTAGTGATAGTCCCGTCATTCTAGCCAAGAAATAGGGTCAAACCTGGCAATTCCGAGCTAACCTACTGGAAACTCGTATACGCCTTTGATTTGAAAATGGATAGAATTGACTGTTATCTATGCTTTCTAAGCCCAGCGCAAACAGAGGTGTGCATCCCTTGTGGCATTATCTCCCAAACGGATAACCCAATTTAGATTAGTTGTTTTGTATCAAAGCTAATATTTTCTAGAGCTTTTCTTATATTTGATGAAAATCAGGGCGGCGTAATCAAGAATATATGTTGTAATTTTATCTTGAATTTGACTTATTTTATTCAAATTAAACGTTGTTTGCCAAATATGCGCGTTTCAATGGGTACAAGGACGCCATTGGCTGTCATTGGCCTACTTTGGGTCGGGCGATCACTTCATTGTTCGTAAATATGGAACTTATTCGTATCGCTTTTGTAGAGCGGTTCAAATAATTCAAACATTTGAATAACTGCTTGAATACAAGTTGTATAGATATAAAGCTCTCAAAAGGTTTACACCTCCCGCTACCTGCGCTAGAGAAGAATAGCTATAAGAACGGTACTCCTGCCGGTTTTTGCCGACTCCCTTCAACTAATAGCTCTGTCTTTATCTAATCTGACAACACAGTAAACTCTTGTATGCAGAGGCACAAGCTGCAAGCTGATAAAACCAATAATAAAATAAAGACGTTTTTTTAAAGTTGCAAGTTGTTCTAAACTTTAAGTTTAATTTCTTTTAGATCGTACAGGATAAGTGGACACACTAGACACATCGAATTACAAAAGTAAAACAAAGAAATGAAGTGGTTACTTTGATTTTCTGTTCAATAATTTTTTTTAAGGTAAGGTAAAGATGTGCAAGCGAAACCTTTACCTTGTTGGGTCGCTAGTTGGGTCATAACCCGTTCCAGGCTATTTTCTCCTCTAGCTAGATAATAAGATATTAATTTTATGGGAAACCTTTTAGAATTTTTTTTTTATAGTTTAAGTTGTTGTTTATCAAGCCTATTAACACAGACACAGAGTAAATAACTAAAACTGGATATATTAACATATCACGTATTGAAATAGGTAAATGAATATTTACGTTCAGTACACTCTAATTTAAGTACCCTTCATAAAAATTCACCGTCATATCTACCGCCGTAAAAATAACGACGAGCGTTTATTGAATGATGCTTGGTGCTTGTATGAATTGTTCTACGCGTCCATCGTAATAATATAATAACGCGTTAATGTATTTTCAATGCAAACCGACTTATGCTACGCCGTAGACAAGCTACGAGATATATATTAAAGCTATACATATGTCCAGCTTATTGTCTTCTTACATTATCAGCTATTCGTGACTTTGCTTGGGATAAATCGTAGTTTATAGAATAAAAAGAATAAAATAATTTATTTATAGTCACACACAATAATAAATAGTTACGAAAAAGGAAAAAATACAGAACAACATAAGTAGTAGGGATTTAAACTTTACATAATGTAGCGTGGTATTGGAGTTCCCAAGTGTAAGAAAAACTGGTCTTTATAGCGCTCAGGGATTATGTCATCATCATCATCATCAGCCTATATTAGTCCAATGCTGGACATGGGCCTCCCCCAATGAGCGTCATAGCGCCCTGTCTTCGGCTTGACGCATCCAGCATCTAGCTGCAGTCTTTCGTAGGTCATCATCCCACGTGGTCGGAGGGAGTCCTACACTACGTTTACCGATTATGTAGCTACTATTAAAGTGTAACTAGTAAATTTTATTAAAATCGTGATTTTGTTGCGTTGTAAGTGTTTGAGAGCGATGTAAATAGATTTTTACGCAATTGCAGTAATAATTTTAAATGTTAGGTACCCTAAAAACCCTTGATTATGAGTGCACGGTTTTATAAATATTTGTCCGCCATTTTATATTTATTTTATGATTTATAATGGTCACACTTACCTATACTACTCAGTAGCGACGATATATTAAGTAATTGAAAGAAAAGAAAGATATTTTATTTTTAACTACAACCAATCACACAAACAAGATCTTAAAACGAATTATACATATATAGGACATTTGGTAGCTATACTATGCGGATTGTAGCTAAAAATTTAGGAAATGGCTCAGCATGAATGCTACGGGTACTGGTAGAACTAATACACGCAGCGCTGATAATTGAGACAGCAATGGAAATCTAATAGGATACCAAATACACGAAAGACTGGATAGCCATCACAATTTTGTATGTACTGTGGTCTTTGTTTAAAAATAGTGGAATTGGGCCCCAGGGCGTAATGTAACGTGTTCCTCAGCGAGCATTCGTGCAGTCAGTACGAAGAAAGTAGGCGCTCGCAACGAGCAACGAGACGGATTTTAGCACACGGCGTAACGTATCATGTTCGCTGCTTTTTTATGTTCGATAGACCTTCGTTTGGCAATAATCTCGCACGATAGAAAGTAAATGGTACATTACGCCCCGTAACACCGGTCAATACGCGGTTTAGAGCCGTAGCCCTGATTCACTAAAGTATTCGATTAAGCGATTCGTTTAGCAGGAAGTATCCTGCTAAACTAATCGCTTCTATGACAATGGCATCGTCGCGAGTAAACTAATCAGTGATGTGTGATTCCTCGTACAGCTTTCTTCGCTAATTGGTTCTTTTTCTGGCGTATTCGCAGCTAATGAGCAGATAAAATAGACATGAATCACGGTACCGATATATTGATCCTATATAAAAGCGAAAGTTTCTATGTATTATGGATGTTTATTACTCTTTCACGCAAAAACCACTGAACGGCTGAAATTTTGCATACAGATTTCCACACCCGGAATAAAACTTTTTATCCCATACATCAGGAATAAAAATTTTCATCACATGGGATAGAAATAACCATTAAAGCATTTCCATAGAAAATGGTGTGCGAAGCCGCGGCCAGAAAATAGTATTGATATAAGTTTATCATTCGCCGCACGGTTCAGCCTTCCCGGGACTTGGGGGATATAGTCACGTTTACAATACAGTCTCTGACAATACCGAGAGTTAAATGTAACGCAGGTAAACTGAGGGCTGATTCAGTATCGGTTGCTGTCGTGTTCCTGGCCGCAATCGCAAGTATATGATGATAATTCTTTGTTAATGGCAAATGTGTCTGGTTGGATACTTTTCTAGCAGTGTTCACGGCAAATAATTGTAAATTATTTGAGTTATCAATTTATGAAGATTGTTTGATATTTTCACCAGAGCCTAGTTCGTTATCTAGCAGGGTTGTAACACGTGCAGGTTAGGCTAGCTTGGGAGACGAGATGTTGGAGTCCCCCTTACATTTTTACATTCTTATTAGTAAATGATTGATAATAATTATATAAGATAGTAAACGTCACGAAAATATGAAGTAACTATGATACACTGTCATGAAAAACATTCAACTATGTATGTAATTGATACTATATAAATTTAAAAAGGAAATACAACCGATGAACTGACTAAATATTAAGAATTTCTCAATACCTACGTTTATTATGTTTTATATATATAAAACAAAGTCGTGTTTGTTACAACACTTATAACTCGAGAACGGCTGGACCGATTTAGCTGAAAATTGGTGGAGAGGTAGCTTAGAACCAGGAGTCTAAAATAGGATATCTTTTTATCATTTAAACAATTTGACACATAGATTTCCACGGGGGCGAAGCCGCGGTGAGCAGCTAGTTATTAATAAAAATACTTTGCTATCAAGATAATAATCTTAACATCTAAGTTTTTGTAAGTTATTTAAGTAGAACTATTATTAGGTCTACGTATAAAATGTCGGCAACTTGAAAACTTTTAATATGTTAAAATACGTATAAAATGATAACAATCGATCGTGAATCAGCCCGACGACAGTCTGGCCACAGCCGCCAGCTGTCGGAAGAGTTTGGCTCTACTTTTGCCACGATTAATTCTGTTTCCTAACTTTATAAATCTATGCTTTGATTTAAAATGATTTTGGCTTGAGGAAAAATTAGAATGAAAAAGTAATAAAGCTAACTTCTACACCGAAGGCCGCATTGATTCCCGCTGCGAAAGAAATCTCTAAATGATCTTTAATTTCTCCAGAGATTGCTGTATACACTAATATTAAATGCAAAAGTTTGGATTCTTAGATGGATGGATGTTTGTTACTTCTTCACGCCAAAATACTGAATGGATCGGACAGAAATTTGATATTATGATATTATTTCATCAATTTGCATACATGTGGATCTAGACCTAGAATAAAACAAAGGCTTTTTTATCCCATAAATCAGTACGCATGGGATAGAAATAACCTTCCATTGACAACGCATGCGAAGTCACGGGCAGTTACTAGTCTCCTATATTATTAAATAAATGTGTACCTACTATACTTTTATAAATGTGCTAAGTAAGTTGTTTAATAAATTGAACTGGTAGAAAACGGGGTTCTAAAATTAGACCAAGAAGAAGCGCAAGCAAAACATGTTTTTGTCATTTTTCTCCGCATCTGCAGTGCGGGCAACACATGCACAACGCATGTGTGGAGAACGGCTTCATTTGCCATTTTGATTTTACGGACTTCATAAATAAGGTTTATATTCCGTTAGCCAGTCTACCTGTCCAAAGTATCAATTCCACTTTGTTAAGTTCAAACGTTTTTTTTTTCGAAAATTAATGTACGCTCAAATGAACCCTCAACTTTTTAGTTGTTAGAATGAAAGCACAAAGTCTTTTAACGTCTGTTGGTATAGCATATGATTGGTCAAAGAGGCGTAAACATTTTGAGAAGTGATTCCGTTATTAGAATTAACTTTTACAGTACCTACACAAATTTTACACAGGTTCTCTTTTTATTTCTTATACTATCAGATTTCAAATAATATAGGTATTTCTTTGAACTTACAAAAAAAGCACTTGTACAAGTCACATTTTATCATAGGATCATTCCATCCATGCCATCGGATATTGTTCCTTCATGTCCAGTCCGGACATGAACATGAAGGACTGGACATGAAGGAACAATATCCGATGGCACTTGAGTTAATTAAAAAAACAAATACAGCATTCGTTACTATTTCATTACTATTTATTTATCACCGTTAGTACCTATTTGCAGAATGTTTCATTTACGCCTCTTAGTTTAAATTTATTATGTTCTGTGTAAGTCTTGTAACAAAGAAATGTATTATATTCTTTTCATATATCTATGTAGTAACAGCTGCCTCTCCTAAAAATATTAAAAATATTATATTACCCGGTCATATCCAAAGATTTCAAACTCCACGTGATTACAAAGGACACATTCTCGTGTGTCTCAAAACATTTTTATTTTGCTTTATTCAAGCCAATGAATTCACTTCACGTCTCCACCACCGTCGCTGGCGCAACCATATTGAAACTTGATAGCCTTCGCTGCGTGCTTAGCAGAATAATAAGTCAGGTAAAACATGTTGGTTGAGTTCCAGAACGCTTCTCAAGCCTGAAATTAATACTGAAATTACGCATAGCGGTATACACACACTAGTTTCTGAACGCTAAGCCGCGTTCAGAAACTAGTGTGTGCACGCGTTGTTTCTATGGAAACGTTCGAAGGTTATTTCTGTCCTAGGACACACAAACTTTTACTATCTATGTATTGTATATAATTTATGTAATCCCCATAACATAAGCTCTGCTTTGCTTGGGGCTAGATGATGTGCGATTTGTCCAGCATTATTATTTATAATGTATTTTTTAAATTATATTGTACCTATATGATTTATTCTAGCGTGCGTCATGGAACTACGCAGATTCAATAAAACAATTTAAAGTAACGTAAAAAAACACAATTAACAATTAAATTCTGAGTAAGATTATTGCCTTCACTCAGGTACCATACAAATTATAACCTATCGTAACCTATATACCTTTATGCATTCACAACAAAGTTTATATAAGAGTTGCCGATTCAACAAACAATAAAAGGTAAATAATTGAACTTTTCAATCAAATATTAAAATGTAGGAGTTTTAAAATATATCTTTTATTAAATATTAAATATTTTAACCTATGTGCGTACTGTATGTTACAGTGCTTTATATGAAAAGTATTTTTTAGCTAGTTAGTAATTTCATAAAAGCAACAAATTTTGCACAAAATAAAATATTTTTAATTAAATACTTTTTGGTTGATGTTACTTATTGAAAATACTGGTTAAAAAAACTTTTATGAAAAAGTTATAGATGAGCACGAAACATTTTGAATTGACCAACTCATCCAAACTGGATGCAATTAAGTGGATGATATGACCACCGACGACGACTCTCCGACATTATCGGCAAACTAAACTCAGGCTTTACGAAAATATCCCGGCTTCAAACTCGCTAACTGTCTGCCAGTATATAAAATGTGTCTCATCTCAATGTATGCTATACTCAGTGCCAGTTTTGCTAGCTTGCCTATACAGGACGTAGACCTATCTCCTTCCCGAAATCAAAATTGGCTATAATTTTGCGTATTTCAGGGTTATACATACCTATGGGCCCTTCCCGGCTTCGAAGGTCTTTGGAAGTTATTATCATGGACACTTATTGTAGATATCTGTACTATAAACTGATGTCTGAAATAAACTTTACGCATAAAATTATAAATATATATTTAAATTTATAAACGATTTCGATATTTCATTTCTTATGTTACTTAGAATATTTTGCCGCGTTTATGAATTTTGGTTCCTTCATCATAACATAATGCAATTATTAATTATAGGTAATATCGCCGGCGCCGCCGGTTTAAAATTATTGTTTGGCACTATGTTTGAAGAGTTTGAATATAGCACATTCCAACTTTACATTGAGATATTTATACACTAAAAGTATAGTTTCCATGCTTCAATTCCAGCCTCTATTTTGAGTTTATTTTGTTTTTACTCCCACAAATAAAAATCTATTATAGGGACACTCTCCTCGTACTTATATATTATGCAGCTGCTAGCACGTTTGTATAGTAAACGCACGTTTGTAATAGTTAATATTTTATGTATCAGTGTCTATAATCAGTATTTATTTCCATTAACGTTTATACAAGTATTTATGTGTTTTTTTTGTACTTATATAATTTATATTTACATTAGCCTAGAATACGCCACCGTCTATACTTATACTACAGCTACGTGTCCATCCAAAGGTTGCCTGGAAGAAATCGCTCTTAGCGATAAGGCCGCCCATTGTGCATCTGTATCTTTGTTTGTTTGTTCTTTACTGTTTTTTTTCTGTGTTTGGTGTGCAATAAAGCGTATTTGTATTGTATTGTATTGTATTGTTTGTCAACCCTAGATATGGCAATTATTGAAAACAAGGCGTATTGTCTTCCAGTTGTTACAAAATGATTGACAGCTACGCTATAATTTTCGTAAACAGTAACTACGCTTTTAATTACACGTTAACCGATATCATATTCAAATAAGTATGTAATTTAGGAATGTTTTGTTAAATGAAGTGACGCACCACAACCATTTTCAAAAGGTGTTATTTCCTGAATAGAATTATGAACGGTTATTTTCCTGTTTCAGGTAAGATTAACAGCACTACAGTGGGCAATAAATATCTAGCGCTGTCTTCAATAATAAAATTAAGTTTCTACGAAAGAGAAGGTGAGTAGATAGTATAATCCCATTGTTCCCCTTACAGCTTTCCAAGGCTTGTTTATTTAACTGCCAGAATTTAGCACTTAGATAATCATTTTAATAATGTATATTTTGGTACTGTTGGAGGTTTGTTTCCAAACCGAGATTATTGTAGGATTTTATGCTATATTTATGCCGATTAATTTTATTTGAAATAAATTATGTCAATACTAAAGTTGGAAGTATTTTTGTTAGCCTACCAGTATTTGTTAGTGATGGGGGAAATATCCGACCTAGGTAGGTAAAGGTACTGCGGGCTTTTGCACTAAATCAATGAATCCATGCATGGCTAATATTTCGTTTCGATAAAATTGCAATTACTAATTGATGATCAAATGATTGTTTAGTAGACACGACGTCACGAGTCCCCTCCCAAACTTTGACGCGCTTTATATTTGCATTTTTTGTTAAATTAAGAAAAGAAAAAATACGTGTCCAATATCTTCTGATTTTATATCTACCTATAACAGACGGACTAAATAGAATAGAAAGACATTTATTTATAACAACATACAAAAGACACACATATAGAATAGGTACAATGTATAGAGTTGATATAAAAAGGCTCTAACTCAGCATAATGCTGAATAAGTGACTAGTGAAAGTTACTAAATTAAAACTGTTAATATTAATAAAAATTAAAAACAAAATTGAATAATGATTTTTTTACAAAGGACACTACCCTATTGTCCAGCATTGTTTATAATATTTTGCACGGTTTTAGTCGGGGTTCGTGATCTAGTTCAGCCATGCAACGTTGGTAGTACCTAATTATATCATACTAGCTTCTGCCGGCGGTTCCGCACGCATTTCTTCACGGTTAAAATTAGGTGCCTAGTCAATTTGTTATTACAGGTGTAGAACTACATCAATGCAAATTTTCAGCCTGATGCTTTCAGTAGTTTTGGTGTGAAGAGGTAACAAACATCCAAACTTTTACAAGTATAATATTAGAATGATGCGATTAAATTTGAATTTATAATTTATATGATCCCTCATGATATGAATTATGCAAAATGGGATTATTAGGTACTGTAGGTACCTATTAAATGATATACGAGGTACCCGCACTATTCTGGGACTACTGGGGGCTTGTGTCATAAACATAGAGGGGCCTATTAGGCCCACAGTGGGACTCGGCTAAGGCGTTGACGATGATGAAGTACTTTATTTAAGTTACATAATTACCGAATGAAAATATTGCCTCGTCATAGATAGATTGGTGGTTTATTTCATATTAATAATAAATATATCGAATACTCTCTCAGTGAAAAAGTTAATGCATGCATCTATGCATTTACTCCCCTTAGAGTCGAGACCCTAGGTCCGCGTGGTACCTAGGCTCTCCTAGTTAAAAAAAAGGGCGTCGTCCCATCCGGTCGACGTGACTCATGCCATGCATGACCCGAGAGCTGGGGAGTATCTGGCGCAGCCATCGACGACGTCTAGGGTAAGACGTCGATGGGCGCAGCGCATCAGCATTGACATACAGCGCGGGGCAATGCAGCCAGCGTCTTGGGGACGCTTCCGACTGGTATTGATATGGATCAGTTGAGCTATCTCATTTATTTTAATTGTTCATATAGTTCTAACATGTTTCATTTATTTGATTGCAACTTTCTTTGTGAATAATGATGTTTTAAGTATAAAAAAATTTATTAGTGTTCTTGTTCTTCGCTTTGTTAGCCGCGTTTTATTCCGTAATTTGACTCTGCCACCATTTTGTAAGTTGCGCTAAATAAATAAGCGGGTTTGTTCGACAACTTACCCCATTTCTACTCGTAGGTACCCTGTGACGTTTTCTTGCTTCGTGCTCTGACTGACATGGCGGAAAACGATGTGCGAAACAGTTGTCTTTCTTAGTATAGTCAACAAAAAAGGTTTCCGAAACTGCTTAGTGATTATTGTGTTCAGAAATTTATGGAAGCCCTTCGTTTTTTATAAAATATTAATGGTCAGTCCTCCTAGCCGGACTGAAAAACAACCAACAAACACAAGTGTGTGCGTAATCACAGTGCCTTCTATTCTCTCACTCTAATAATCCAACGGGGCGGCAGGACGATTTATAATAATGTAAGTTTGACTATGATTGAAATTTCGCATCGATATGGATCTAAACCCTGAACAACTTAGTGTTAGGGATAATACTAGCTTTTAATTCCATAAATCAGTCCCCGGGGTATATAAATACACTTTAAACGGTTTCTAAGAAACCACAAATGCGAAGCCGGGAAGAAACTAGGTAATAATAATTATTAAGAAGTGATTGGAGATTGTAACGTAAAAATCTTATGCTTCATCAAAAATATTGTCACACTAGTGGAACTTCCCGGCGGCTTCGCAAGGTTTTAGTACGGATTCCTTACTTTTTTGAAAATATAATATAGCCCATGTTCACTGGGGATAGTGTAGCTTCCTAACGATGACAGAATTTTTCAAATCAGTCCAGTAGTTTCGGAGCCTATTCATTACAAACAAACAAACAAAAAAAATCAAACCTTTCCTCTTTATAATATTAGTATAGATGTAAAGATACATAAGGAGAGAAATACCGCTTAGGTGATTTTAAAATCAATTCGTGTTTCGCGATTTTTGTTACCGACGGTACACGGTAGCGTACCGTCAGTAACAAAAGGTATACCTATCCTTGTGCGGTGCGATTACTTCTAACAGTGTTCAGAAATAGGCAGACACATCTTGATTCGACGTTTGCGGGGTTGTTACGGAAACGCACATTCCCACACGCGCGTGTTATGTCTCTGAAATTACAGTAGGTAAGAAATTACTACTAGTAAATGCTTAACATCAGCCACCTTTTCTGGAATTTTAAAAGGTATTACAGAAACACAATTTATTGGTAAAATCAATTTACATGTCAAATTTTCATTAAAAATAGTTATAATTATTATAATACAAATTTTATTTTACAATTATTACCTAAGCATGATATAATTTTACATAAACAAATGAAAACAAATAAAATTAAATTGAAAACAAAAAAAATTGCATAAAAAAGTTAAATATGAAAATATAATCATATTAAATTTACGTAGTATGTAGAGCTAACAAGCTAATTTTACCGGAACTTAAAATGCCTTACTATATTCAGTGGAGTTAATTATTTTATGTAGTCAATAACTTAGATGCAAGTAAAAAAGGGAGATTAGGTAGTAGCTTCTCGAAAGTGGAAGGCTGAATTAGGTCCAACTTAAAATTTATGTTGGGTAAAAAAAACCCTATACCAACCAACAAATGTAATGTTTGGCCGCGCGCAATTTCACTGGTTTTTATTTTTAAATTTGTTATTGCTCTAAAATAATACTGTTTCTCAAAAACCTAAAACTATAATCGTCTAAAGTATTTATAAGGGAACACGTAGAAGAAATTTCATTACAATAATATTTAATAACTAGCAAATGGTTTTTCCGTAGAGATATAAAGTTTCCTCTTAATCATCATTTTTACAGAGGTAAAAATGAAAAATTAGTTAGAGGAAACTTTGCCATTTTTTTCTATCGAGTCAAGTTTAGTCAATCGTGTTTCGACTCCCATAACATACTAACTAATATCCTAAACTTTTGATCCTTATCAAAATATATTCGAAATATAGGTGTTTTGTTCCCTTAAAATTGATTTTTCGTTAAGTCAAAACGTGGGTTTTGGGATAACAAGTAAAAAAGCTCATTGGGGATTATAGTCGGCCATTTGTCTTTGAACAATAACGCAACCAGCGTTCATTGTTTGCTGTAGGTTTAGGAGCCTAATCTATATTTTACAGTTTACCTCCGAAATAGCGAATAAACAAAGCTTTTGGAAACAAACTTTACTGCTTTGTAAGTCTAAACTTTCGTTGTTTTATTTTGTTACTAGTTTCTGCCTTCGGATTCGCACGCGTTGTTTCTATGGCAACGTTTAAAGGTTATTTCTATCCTATGGCACTCTATGGGAACTGATTTGTATCATAAAATATATTTATTCCAGGCCTTAGAATTACCGCAATGCAAAGTTTCAGCCCGAACCGTTCAATATTTTGACGTGAAGAAGTAACAAACATCCATTCATACATCCATCTAAACATCCAAACTGTCGCATTAATAATATTATTGTGATGTGAACATACTTTAGAATGTGGTAGATTTCACCATTACCTACCTTGGCCCGTAGTCTTAAAAGAACAAGCTCCTGTATTCGCGGATAAATATTTCGCTATTTGCGGATCCAGTTGGAAATCGAATCGTAAGACGAAGATTTAACCGAAACCGAGTTAGAGGAAATGTTAAACCCGCATTCTTTTGGAGAAAGCCTTCCACAAGGACTGAAAAGGCGTCCTTAAACCTGAAAACCCTTAGTGAAGTTTTCATCATCATCATCATCATCCTGTAGCAGTCCACTGCTGGACATAGGCCTCCCCCAATGAGAGCCATAGCGCCCTGTCTTCAGCTTGCCGCATCTAGCATCTACATGCAGTCTTTCACAGGTCGTCATCCCACCTGGTCGGAGGGCGTCCTAAATAAATAAAACTCAGCTATAAAGGTATTTGTAACACGTGTGCCACTCGATAATAATCAATAAACATCGACATTTGTTTATCTATATATATATATCTATATATATAAAAGAAAGTCGTGTTTGTTACAACACTTATAACTCGAGAACGGCTGGACCGATTTAGCTGAAAATTGGTGGAGAGGTAGCTTAGAACCAGGTGTCTAACATAGGACTTTTTATCATTTAAACAATTTGACACATAGAATTCCACGGGGGCGAAGCCGCGGGGAGCAGCTAGTATATATGTATAAAGGAAAGTCGTGTTAGTTACACTATTTATAACTCAAGAACGGCTGAACCGATTTAGCTGAAAATTGGTGGAGAGGCAGCTTAGAACCAGGAGTCTAAAAAAATAAATATTTTTATCATTTAAACCATTTGGCACATAGATTTTCACGGGGGCGAAGCCGCGGGGCGCAGCTAGTTAATTATATAAATAATATCAACCACTTGCATGATTCAAGCAGTCACCGACATATTCACATTTACAGAAAACGTTTTGATAAGAGGCCATTTCTTTGCTATAAGACTCCTTAAAGTTCACTGACCGACGTATGAACTATGAAAATCATTGTAAGATATGGAACGAAACTTAAACTGAACTTGGGGACCTTATATTATACATTAAAGGTACAATAAAGATATGATTATCTATTTATTATGTTTATTATATAGACTTTGGTACTGCCACCGCCAAAAAGCGTTGAGCGTTGCTTTCTTGTGAGTTTAGCGGACGTAGGAAGACATGGTTTATTTAAATTAAATAAAAAACAATTATGTACATGTATTTCAGATAAAGTAAATAACAAATACTTACCTACACTGCCCATAAACCCAAAGGTAAATTTTTCAAACACAATATATACATAGAAAATATATGTATAAGCACACCACTAAACCCTTAAGGTTAGGTAACTAATGTAATAATAAAAATGCTATAATAATGCTGGTTAATCCACACAGCATCATCTACCCCCCTAGCCAAGCAGAGCATGTGTTATGTTTATGTATGATATAGAATATCTATCATTACATTGATAGATACTATAATATTTCTGGTTACTTCGATGCTTTGATGGGTGCTAAGTAGGTTGTCTTTGCTATTTATACCTTTCCACCAATTATTTTAATGTCGTTAAGTTTAGTGGTTTCTGTTGCTTCATGTGTTTTGAAATCTTCATCTGTTCATCGCTTTTTGTCGTTGACAGTACCTAAGGAACAACGTTGCGGTTGTAAAGCTCTACGCGACCAAATTAACCTATGCTATGCTAGGGATGTCAATCACTTATTTATCAATCAGAGCAATCTGACGAAATTACGTTAGACGACACTGTTCAATATGTTGACATCGATTAGGCTGGTTTTCACCAAAAGATAATTGGATGGTTAAAAGCTTCGTCGGTTAACTTTAAAATAAAAATAAATAATGCTGGACAATCCACAGAGCATCATCTAGCCTCAAGCTAAGCAGAGCTAGTGTTATGAGTACTAAATGACTACAGAATACATTACAATAGATACATAGATATGTACATACATAGAAAATACCCAGAATACCCAGTACATACCAACTAATATTTGTAGATCAAACATTTATCCCAAGGCGGGAATCGAACCCACAACCTTCTGCACCGCAGGCGGACCTTCGCCAACCGCGCCCCTTCGTTCGTCTCTCTTTTTTTAAATAAAACACCGAAAAAAACTTACTGGTAAAAATCTATTTACATACCTATCAGATTTACATAGAAATAGTTCTGTATCATCATCATCATCATCATCAGCCTATACTAGTCCACTGCTGGACATAGGCCTCCCCCAATGAGCGCCATAGCGCCCTGTCTTCGGCTTGACGCATCCAGCATCTACCTGCAGTCTTTCGCAGGTCGTCATCCCACCTGGTCGGAGGGCGTCCTACACTACGTGTGGTCTCCACTCAAGAACACGTTTGCCCCAGCGGCCGTCGGTTCTTCGCGAGATATGGCCGGCCCACTGCCACTTCAGCTTGCTAATTCTCAGAGCTATGTCGATAACTTTAGTTCTCTGTCGGATGTATTCGTTGCGAATCCTATCCTTCAGAGATACTCCGAGCATAGCTCTTTCCATAGCTCGCTGAGCGACTTTGAACTGGTGGACCAGCCCTATCGTGAGTGTCCACGTCACAGCTCCGTAGGTCATAACGGGTAGGACGCACTGGTTGAAAACTTTCGTTTTCAAGCATTGCGGTATGGATGAAGAGAAGACTCGACGTAGTTTCCCAAACGCTGCCCAGCCCAGCTGGATCCTCCTTTTGGCCTCCTTCTCGAAATTGTTTTTACCTAACTGCAGAATCTGCCCGAGGTATGTGTATTCGGAAACGATTTCGAGAAGGTGACCATGTACGACCACCGGCCTTGGATCAATGTGTCCATTGATCATGACTTTGGTTTTATCCAAATTCATGCCAAGACCGATGCATCGGGAGGCTGAAGCTAGGCCGTCCAGCATCTGGTTCAGCTCCTCTAGCGACTCCGCCAATAGGACTATGTCATCAGCGAATCGTAGGTGTGAGATGTAGTTGCCGTTTATGTTTATGCCCTTACCTTTCCAGTCCAGCGTCTTAAACAAATCTTCCAACGCGCTTGTGAACAGTTTCGGGGATATGACATCCCCCTGTCTCACTCCTCTGCGCAATTGGATAGGTTTAGACTGCTGGCCCTGTACTTGGACACTCATAGTGGCGGCTTCGTAAAGACATCTCAGAACCTCGATATAACGATAGTCCACTTGGCATCGCTGTAAGGATTCCAGAACAGCCCAGGTCTCGACAGAGTCAAAGGCCTTCTCATAGTCCACAAAAGCCAGACACAGGGGCTGATTATACTCTTCGGACTTCTGTATAATCTGCCTCACTGTGTGTATGTGGTCTATGGTGCCATATCCACCGCGAAATCCGGCCTGTTCTGGTGGCTGAAACTCGTCGAGTCTCCTAGCGAGACGGTTCGTGACTACTCGTGAGAACAGCTTATAGACGTGGCTCAAGAGTGAAATGGGTCTGTAGTTTTTAAGAAGGGTTTTATCGCCCTTCTTAAAAAAGAGCACCACCAAACTCCCGCTCCACGCCTTTGGAGTTCTCCCACTGTTAAGAACGGCGTTGAAGAGGTTCTGTAGCTCCTGTATAACAGGAGCTCCTCCAGCTTTCAAGAGCTCGGATGTTATACCGTCTTCACCGGGGGCTTTTCCATTTTTAAGCTGCCTTAGAGCTAACACGATCTCGTCTTGACTGATGTCAGGTAGTTCGTCGGTGTAGTGGCGTGTCAGGGTGGCTCTGGAATCATGGTTGTCTCGTCGGGAACGAGGGGCATGAGCAGCGTATAGACGGCCATAGAAATCCTCTATCTCGGCTGAGATCTCTGGCTTCGACAATACGGTCCTTCCGTCGTGCGTTTTAAGCTTTGTCAGGTGGCTCCTGCCAAGCTGCTGAGTGAATACTTTGGACCCCCGGTTTCGCTCTATCGCCTCTTCAATGAGGCGCGTGTTGGAGCTCCGGAGATCGTGCCGTACCATCTTCGCAATTCGCTTGTTCAGGTCTGACCTCTCTGACAAAGTCGATTGGGTGGTCTCCCGTCTTTTTGTCATCAGCCCAAGAGTCTCATCCGAGAGTTTGGACTTCTTGCCAGTACGCTGCTTTCGACAGAATTTAATGCCCTCGTCCCTCAACGTTTCAACCAGATTGTGTAGGGTCTCGTCAGCGTCATCAGTTGGTTCCAAGGCAACAAATCGATCCCCGAGAAGCTGCTGAAACTTCTCGGTGCCCGCCATGATTTGGATTAGGTCAGGTCGGAGCGTGGACTTCATCAGACGGTTTCTTTCAAGCTTAATGTTGATATTCAGAGAGCCTCGAAGGAGTCGGTGATCAGATCCGGTATTGAACCTGTTGATCACTGAGACATCTCTGAATATGTGCTTGCTATCCGTCATGATGAAGTCGATCTCATTTTTTGTCACAGTGTCGGGGCTTTGCCATGTCCACTTCCTTTGAGGCTGTTTCTTAAAGAAGGAGTTCATTAAGAACAGCCCCTCCTTCTCAAGGAAGTTGACAAGCATTTGCCCCCTGTGATTCCTAACTCCATAACCATGTGGGCCTATTCGGGATTCGTTGCCAGTCTGGATTCCCACCTTGCCGTTAAAGTCCCCCATAACAACGTTGAAGTGGGCCTTAGTGGTGTTGTGTAAGGCTTTGGATATGTCTTCGTACATATCCTCCACTTCATCATCCGAGTGTGCCGAGGTCGGTGCGTAGACCTGGATGACCTTCATGCTGTACCGTTTGGACAGCCGAAGGATCAGGTACGCTACCCTGGTCGACACACTGGAGATTTCTTGGACGTTGTTAGAGAGGGCCTTATTGACGAGGAAACCTACGCCACCCTGGGATGTTTTATCACCCTCGCGAAAGTAGAGAAGATGGCCCGAGTCTAGGGTTACGGTGTCCTCCCCCTCTCTACGGACTTCACATAACCCCAGAACATGCCATTTGATGTTCTCTAACTCCACTTCCAACTGCGCTAGATGATGGTCAAGCCTAAGAGTGCGTCCGTTAAACGTAGCCAGGGTCAGTTTATGTAGGGTGTGGTAGCCTAATGTAGCCCGGGGATTCCTAGCACCCCCTGCCCCGCCGTTACCGTGGCCGCTACCATGGCCAGGAATAGCGAGGCGGCCGGGAACTGGGGGCCACATTCTACTGGCGTATCGATCCATGGGGGGGTTGATGCCCATAATCCCCACGCTGGGCATGCGGTTTGGGGATCGCAGTATAGGGAGTGTGCTGCAAGGGACGCTGCTGCCCGCCCCCCGGTGTATGTCCCTTAGTCGCCTCCTACGACACCCACGGGAAGAGTTGGGTTGGTGCTATTCTTTCTAGGCCGACACCACACAGCCTGTTCTGTATACACCTGTCAAAAAAGTCAATTAAAATGTAATTTCCCGTATATTTTTTGAAGAACAATGCTTCAGTATCAAGCTTTGTTAGGATTTGTAAAATCACAACGCCAACGAAGAAAGGTTTTTCGCTTCGTTTTGATATTAGTTCGAACTTCTACACTAGGGACTTTTCTGTTTTTTTTTACGACTTTTTTTTAAGAAGAGGCAGATCTTTTGTAATATTTATGTATCTTTTAGGCTTTGAAGGCAAAGAAGTTTTGATAAATAATTTGCAGTTGAAGGTATAAATGGAATGGAAATTAAAAAATAAAATTTACCCAATGAATTTGCAGACAGTCTCTTCATTTTATTCAAGATCTCGTGAAATTGGTTTACTTACACAGCTTATTTAAATATAAGGTGGGGTTGTCTGTTAGTGTTTTACTAAATACGAGTACCCAAGTGCCAAGTCTTTGGTGTTTATTAACATTTTGGGCGTCGTCGCGTCGACGTAACAACAGCAGTGTCTTAAATAAATAAATAAATAATGCTGGACAATCCACACAGCATCGTCTAGTCCCAAGCTAAGCAAACACATGACAGAAAAGTGGCAAAACAAACATAAGCGGCAAGAACCGTGCCAATAACATAGAGGTCGGCTCATGTAGGTTCATGGTATGCGGGCGTCCCACAAACCTGGCCGCTTGGCAGCCCTACGGAGCCCAGGCAGGATGCGGGGTACCTACAGCCGAACGCGCCACATGGCCACATATACGCGGAAATCGTGCACATGTCGTCACATAAAAAACGATGCACCAATCAAGTTATTCTAAGATAAGCTAGGATACTGTCTTCCGTTCAGTAACTGAAGACAGTATCCTAGTTTATTTTATTTTTAGCTTATTTTCATTCTGAGTTAGTACTGACTGACTAATTCAGGATGAAAATGGAGGTTGTATTTTAAAAAATTGCATATATTTTATTCAAATTAATCGCTATATTTAAACACAAATCTGGCGGTTTATCTTGTCATGATCTGAATAATTAATTTATTTGTATGTACTACCCAATCATACGTTTTAGAATATATACATTAGCTTAAATCTTTTTTTATATAAGTCAATATACCGTTGGACCACAATCTCACCTGATCACCTTGCATTATAGATACTTTTTAACGCAGTACTCAAACAGATAAAATTAATCGGTTATCGTTTCGAACCATCTAGAACTCAATCTAACCAAAACCAATGCTATTCAATTTCGAAAGTAAAGTTAAAAAAAAGGTTGACTCAAATATTAAATTATTTCCTCCCCTTTATAAACATTAACAGCTTCAATTATTTATGTAAAGTTCATTATAAATGACCGACTTCAGAAATCCACTTTTTTGATGACGGTTCATAAAACAAAGGACGAAAGCTTTAACAAAATGCTATTAGGTCTCGAAGGATGATCATTCAATTATCCCTTTAACATACGTAATGTTTCCAACAGTCCCAGTTTAATAAAAACTCCTTGAAAAACATTAAGCTGGCTATACCTACGCGGTTTGAATTATCTGAAAGAAAATCGAAGGGTTTTTTAAATATTTTGTATGACAGGTAACCCCTCTGCGGAGTGCCTTCACAATATTTTTTACTTTCAGTGTTCTTTCTAATCTCTCACAAGTCCGAGCTACGCTTGCACAAGACTAACGCACATAGAAAGTGTATAAAAAATGATATACATGTGTTCTCAAACCGTAAAAACTATTTTTTAAACATTTAAGTACTTTTTTTTCATCGTTATCGTCAAAATTAGACATCCTTATGCGTCCGTAACTAATTCTAATATACCTAGTGCAACTGTAATCCAGGCAAGTCACAGAGATTATGGTCGCCTCATCTGTTGTCTTAACTTGTTGCGTAGGCAGGCCTTTGTTCAGCAGCAGGTCACTAAAAAAAATCTTCGTAGAGGCTCGACCGATACAACTTTTTTTATCGTAATTCTCGAAAGATGGCGAGGAGTGCTAACACGGATTCAAGTGATATTTTATTTATACACCGTGCCAAGTAATATGCTGAGTTGAAAGGTTGATTCTGGACGCTGCGGTGAAAAAAAATCTAAATTCAAGAAATGTAGGTACTTATAAGTCTTGTAAGTAGTTGTTGTAAGTGTTGTGGTTATATATCATATTTCTTGAATTTCGATTTTTTTTATTCTTAATCGTGGTCTCTCTTGAAATATTTTTACTTTATAAAATACTAGCTGCGCCCCGCGGTTTCACCCGCGTGGTGATAGATATTTTGAGTAATATACAATAATATCTTTACGAATTGTAGCCTATGTTTTATTCTGATATGTAAGCTATATTATTGTGAAGTTTCATCAAAATACATTCTAGTAGTTTTTGCGTGAAAGAGCAACAAACATCCTCACAAACTTTCGCGTTTATAATATTAGTAGGATTTTACAAATGTGTTTGCTTGCTTTCTTTGCGTAAAAGAACTCATAATATGTAGAAACTGCATTTAAAAATCTGATATACAAAAAAACTAATAAAAGTTGATCTGCT
Source organism: Eupithecia abbreviata (assembly GCA_943735965.1). Classification (NCBI taxonomy): domain Eukaryota; kingdom Metazoa; phylum Arthropoda; class Insecta; order Lepidoptera; family Geometridae; genus Eupithecia; species Eupithecia abbreviata. Next base: position 5,547,310 of record OX030982.1, on the reverse strand, counting down.
CGGGGCCTTTCGGCTTAGTACACATATTACTTTCATCATCATCGTCATCATCATCATCATCATCATCATCATCAGCCTATATTAGTCCACAGCTGGACATAGGCCTCCCCCAATGAGCGCCATAGCGCCCTGTCTTTAGCTTGACGCATCCAGCATCTACCTGCAGTCTTTCGCAGGTCGTCATCCCACCTGGTCGGAGGGCGTCCTACACTACGTTTACCGAGTCGTGGTCTCCACTCAAGAACACGTTTGCATATTACTTTCATGCATGTATTATACTTTCGTTGAAGTATCCGATGGCTTGTTTGGGGTGGAGGCGTAAATGAAAACATGAGGTTTCTTCCTTATTTTTATTCCCCAATAGATGGGGTTTATTTCACATTTAATATGAGTAGGCAGCTGACCCCAAACATTTTGTGATGTTCGAAAACCCATAGAAAAGGGCGCTTTCAGCTTTTCCTGACATATCCGGATACTCGGACTATTGATAAAGTAACGAAAAATAATATTCCTACTCGTTATCATGTCACCGTGCGGTTACTTACCTACTGACAAAACACATTTGTAAGTGTTTTATGCATATATCTCGCTAGTATATTATGATTTTTGGACATATAATATGTATAACCTCTTAAACATGTATCACATCATACATTTTAATGAATTACGCAGCTTCCTGCATTCGAAAAGTTAATTTGAAACTTCGTTTTCGGTAAGAAAGCGCCGGGTAACTCGATTCTTAGCATTCCTTTTAACTTCTAGCTCTTCCTCCATTTACTGTTAATGATAATGTTTTTAATAAGATTTCCTACTAAGTCAATAACCTTCAGAAATAAAATCCTAATATTTCCTACGACTAATAAATACACGGTTCTTTTTTGAGAGCCTGATTTACCAAATTGTCGGTATTATCTGTATTTTTAAGGGCGATACCCTTACTGATACATATAATTATATGTATCTACATCCATCTGTGTGTGAGACCACGACTCGGTAAACGTAGTGTAGGACGCTTTACGACCAGGTGGGATAACGACCTGCGAAAGACTACAGGTAGATGCTGGAAACGGCAAGCTGAAGACAGGGCGCTATGGCGCTCATTGGGGGAGGCCTATGTCCAGCAGTGGACTGCTATAGGCTGATGATGATGACATTTGTGTATATATGTATGAGGATGGCAACAAATATTTTTTTTCGTGTGCTCTGAGATGAGTTTGCTATCTAAAGACTATTTAGTAAATATAATTATTATTTCAGGCTTCTGAAATTACCTCTCGATGGTACTCCTTGTAGCAAGCAACATATCCTACAGAAAATATTCTCGTAACACGATTTAATATTTACAAGATCTCTATGTTATGATAACAATGGGATCAAGAGTTTTTATTGAATAAATCGTTTTTGTAGGGAACCCTATTCCATAGACTCGACACAACTCTATTGTGTTGTATTCGAGAGGTACAATTTCTGTGAAGCTAGTAGGTTGTAGGCGAGGGAGCAGGTAGTCATTCGTGCCATTTTGCGGGGCTGGGGAATTTTACCTGCTCTATCAATAGCTTTGTATGTATTTAATTATTCATTTAAATCGCTATTCAAACACTTAGCTGTCTACTCTGTGTATTTGAAACATTTCTGATTGCTCGTATTCGAACACTTCGCATAACTTTAAACATTTGAAAGTGATGTTGTGTTACACTTTACTTAACACTTTGACTGCGATTTTTTTTAACCTAAAAAATTCGTGCTGCCGCTCTACACAGCGGTTGTGTTGCGCCGCACATGCGTTTCGTTCGAAAAATATTACGGCTGTGCTGAGTCACAAAGATCTGTATTTTCTCAGCCGCTGCGCTAGTGTGGATTTACGCATATTAGTCACTTGTAGAAAACACATACCGTGTGATTTCAGCACTCAAAGTGTTAAAATATACTATTAAAATGTAGTTTTAAAATGGGTATACATATTTTCTTTCCCATGGGATTATTTATAGGACAAAAAGTACCCTACATGTTATTCTCGGTATGTTCTCGGTCTAGACCAGAATAACATGTTTTATCCAGATCAGTTCCGTTATTTTGGCGTGTAGAACTATTAATGCATTCGCTGCCTAGCCTCCGCCTGCAGGTTCAAGAGATGAGCACGTGCGTTGTACATCCTCCATCTATCCAAACGTTCACTTTTATAATATAAGCGTGATGTTATTATATGTCTCAAATGATCAACATGTCGTCGGTCTGTCTGTCTATCAATGGTCTATCACAACCAAAATCTAAATATGTACAACTTAGTCACAATTATGAAGTATAACACTCCAGAACTTGCCAAATATTCAATTCAAACCACACGCTCTAAACATATAAAATCTAATAATAGGAAATTTCAAAATAGATTCACAAGTTTCATTACGACTACCCCGTACCAATAATAAGCCTTTACCTTTACTTACATACAAACATCTACAGTCGCTCTCACCTTTTCGTTCCATAGGGGATCATACCAGGAAATGAAGCCATTTGGAATGCCTACTAAACTCTATATAACGTTATGAATTTTAATATGATGTTATCTTCGTCTATCTTAGATAGGTTATATTCAGATATACTTAGGTATTCTAAGTATATCTGAATATAACCTATCTACCTACCATGAGGCAGGTAGGTAGTAAGGTTATAAAGAATTTCTTCTTATATAAATAGGAGGAAATTCTTACCAATACCTTTATGGAACAGACATTAAAGGGATAACGGGAATAAATAATACTTATTGGAAATTTTTCACGTAGCATCACTTGATTTGAGACTTGAGTCTTGAATTTCCGCCTGCTTCCTTTGTAATGATGTTTTTTTTTTCAGTTTCTTTGTAATAAGTTCATAGTTGTTATGCATTGTTGGAGAGCTAAGAAAACGGTTATGTTTTTAAAATAATCTGCAAGCCAAGATTCATTTTTTTAGTTTTTAAGGCATTTTAGAGGAAAAAATTCTTAATGAGTAATGAAATAATATCGTTTTTTATCTCGCATTTTTTAATTTGGATTAATAATTGTTGTTTATTGATAAATAACCAAATGTTTATTCGTTTTTATAAATCAGAAGAAAAAAATAGATCTAAATAGACAGTTTTTTTTAAATCAATTTTTGATGTTGCACTTTTGACTTATTTTGAAAAAAGCTAAAAATCATGATAACTTAAAAATGGTTCACTTTTGCATGATGCACATGGGTATGAAAATTATCGCAAATAGTCACCCCTATCACCCCCTAACGGGAATACGTCAAATTACCAATAACCCTGTATACATACATCCTTTGGCTATATTTAAAACTAAACTTATAAACGGCTCTGCCCTGAATTAATAGTAGATTATATGTGGAAGTGGGAGATTGGTCATTAGTAATACATTGGCTTCCGGAAAAGCGGCTATTTTTAATTTTGTATCAGGGGTGACTTGTAAAAATATTAAGAATGAAGAATCTGGCTTCTTAACGAACGTGTTTATGATCATGGACAGAACCTGCGTTTCACGCAGTGTCAGTGAATTACCAACAACCCTGTATAATAGCTGATTAATAGCAGTACTATGAGTGACAGCATCACAGAGTACAGTTAACATAGAGACAGCACTTTGGTTGACAGCAAAGACAGAACTACTAATGAGACAGTCCATCAGCCAGGTCGTCAGTCAATCAGGGCACTAATGCTTATGTTAGGTAGGTAGGTATTACTTATGTTACCTAGGTCAAAACGTTAATACCTAAGTGTAGTGTAACTGGATACATAGGTTTTGAAATAAATTATGATCTATTCACTAGCAACCCGCCCCAGCTTCGCACGTTGGCAAGAAGCTCCATAACGTTGTTTTCAATTAAATCTCTCTCTACCTATTAGTTAATGCGGCGCATGCCACCACAGTTCCTACTCAGAGTGATTTTTCTTCCAATAGGCATGATGACTTCTCTTCACTTACTTGCTGCAAGATGGGAGTGGAGGCACCAATATCCTGAGACAAGGGGTCTTGAGTTGAGAGACAGGCGGAAAACAAATTAATTCTAATAGAGTTCCTATTTAAACATTCGCGATTTGTTGACATATAAGTGATTATTTTTTTAATTATCGCGTATACCTATTTGTTTTATTTTCCCCTACGTTTAAAGGTAGGCGATAAATCACTACATAAAACAAAGTCACTTCTCGCTGGCTGTCTGTCACTATGTATCTTAGATCTTTAAAATTACGCAACAGTTTTTTATGCGTTTTTTAATAGATAGAGTCATTCAACAGGAAGGTTTATAAACCATTTGACATATAGATTTCCACGGGGGACACAGGCGATAAATTAATCGTTAATTAAAGTTCCTTTACGTCTAAAGTGGACAAAAAGGACCTTCAAGTACGGAACCCTAAAACATGAGTAAATTAATACTATCCAAAACTATTTACTTTCATGTTTGACTTTGACCCCTAGGCCATCTTCTAACAAGCTGTAGAGCCAACCTGTTTGGCTCATCTGCCGGCGATCTGTCACGACCGTTAGTCACAGCCACACGGAACCTCGCGTCCTAAAGACCTACTTACAGCCTCACCTTAGCTTAGTTACCCACCGTTTGGTTACAGCATGAAATATCTAGTAAAACGAGCGGTTCATTCGTTGTACCTGTGGTTAACACGGCTTACAATTTGAAAGAAAAAAGAAAGTAAGACATACATTTTATTTTTAACTACAACCAATCACACAGTTAGTTAGGATTGTAGGTAAAAAATCCACCAGTAATCCAAAGAATCCAAAAGTCCACCAGTTCAAAGTCGCTCAGCGAGCTATGGAAAGAGCTATGCTCGGAGTTTCTCTGAAGGATAGGATTCGCAACGAATACATCCGACAGAGAACCAAGGTTATCGACATAGCTCAAAGAATTAGCAAGCTGAAGTGGCAGTGGGCCGGCCATATTTCGCGAAGAACCGACGGCCGCTGGGGCAAACGTGTTCTTGAGTGGAGACCACGACTCGGTAAACGTAGTGTAGGACGCCCTCCGACCCAGGTGGGATGACGACTTGCGAAAGACTGCAGGTAGATGCTGGATGCGGCAAGCTGAAGACAGGGCGCAATGGCGCTCATCGGGGGAGGCCTATGTCCAGCAGTGGACTAATATAGGCTGATGATGAGGTAAAAAATTGGGAATTGGCTCTATAGATTGCTTTTAATTTCTTTTTCTTCAAATTTCTACGATAAAATTATTATCAAGCCTAAAAGTTACATTTATTATTGATACTGGTATACAAACATCAGTACCCAGTGCTTTTGAGCACTGTTTACTAATGTCGACTTGAAGAAGGGAAAGTGTTTTTTTCAATACATGTTTTAAAAGGTGGTAGGAATTAAAATTACCAGTAGCGCATAATTCATTACAATTCAAATTATGCCATTTGTAGGAAGGTAGGTAGGTACATTACTAAAACAATCTCTGACCTTATATTCTAAATTAGGTTAATCTCGTAAACACCTAGAAGCTTCAGAGAAAACCATCTCAATTACAAAGGTATAAGGTTTGAAGTAGCAGTAGCAGGTTTCCTATAAATAATGTTTATCTTTGGTGATAAATAAATAATGTTGGGCATAATTTCTGGGCCATCTGTTTTGTGTTGCTTAAAATGAATATTTCAAGAAGCAATCAATCTGGCTTGCTCTCGAGAATGCCGTTGAGGCTATCTCGGTCATGTTTGAAATATTTTAAACTAGCGACCCGCCCTGGCTTCGCACGGGTACAAATGCATGTATTTGACGACCGATGTGGCGCGGTGGGCGAAGGTCCGCCTGCGACGCAGGAGGTTGCGGGTTCGATTCCCGCCTCGGAACAAATGTGTGTACGATCTGCAGATATTTGTTTCGGGTGTTCTGGTCGTTTTCTATGTAATAAAAAATATCTATCTATGTAATGTATTGTATTATGTATATCAGTTATCTAGTACCCATAACACAAGCTCTGCTTACCATGGGGCTAGATAATGCTGTGTGAATTGTCCAGCATTATTTATTATTATTATTATATACATATAAACCTTCCTCTTGAATAATTCTATCTATTAAAAAAAATCGCATCAAAATTCGTTGCGTAGTTTTAAAGATCTAAGCAAATACAGAGGGACAGACAGAAAGTGGGAAGGTGGGAAGCGACTTTGTTGTATTTATACTATGTAGTGATTATAATCGATCTAGCTCAAAACTCTTGGGTTTGGCGAACAAGTTATTTTTAGCAGATATCAGCCATATTGGCTATAGGTATGCAGCAACGTTTAAGTAATCTGAAAGGGTGGATTGGGATCAGGTAACCTAACTAACGGGTAGGTAATCAATCATCTTCATAGCTTTTGGTATTCCAGTGCAGCGTCGTCCGGTCCGGAGTTACAAGATTGACACAAATCAGAAACTCCCTTTACAACAAACTTGTCGCCTTCATTAGGATGAAATCTGATAAGATGTCATAACTATTAAAACTCAGTTTGTGTTTATTGTTAATTGCTAGGGTTCACATAAGTGTATAGGAATGAAGAGCCATTGAAAAACTTACTTTCAAGTTATCGCTTTTTTTTAAGATTACGCACCACTATTAAGGTATCTTCCAGCGCGGTAACGGTAAGACAAAAATGACAAAGAAAATGTATAGGTACATAATAAAATCACATATCATACTTTCGCAAATACAACGCGCAGACATTAAATTTATTTTATTTGATTATCATCATCATCATCATCAGCCTATATCAGTCCACTGCTGGACATAGGCCTCCCCAATGAGCGCCATAGCGCCCTGTCTTCAGCTTGCCGCATCCAGCATCTACCTGCAGTCTTTCGCAGGTCGTCGTCCCACCTGGTCGGAGGGCGTCCTACACTACGTTTACCGAGTCGTGGTCTCCACTCAAGAACACTACTTGATTATAAACTTAAATAATAACTCATACATAACCATTTATAATATATTTATGTACTCGTATAAAGAAGCTAAAAGACTGCTAACTTGCGAAGAAATAGCACGTATTAGTTCAAGCAAAATGTGCCTATTGGACATGACATAAACGTGCCCGGTATCACTCTTCACTTTGTCTCTCTCTCCCAATAAGGTTTGCTGGAAAAGAACTCTTTTTAGGGTCAAGTTCGCCTTTGTATAAATTTTCTAGACTAAGTTTTGTGTTATGGTTTTCGTGCAAGAAGTATAAATAAATAAATCAGCCTCTATTAGTCCACGGCTGGACATAGGCCTCCCCCAATGAGTGCCATAGCGCCCTGTCTTCAGCTTGACGCATCCAGCATCTACCTGCAGTCTTTCGCAGGTCGTCATCCCACCTGGTCGGAGGGCGTCCTACACTACGTTTACCGAGTCGTGGTCTCCACTCAAGAACGCATTTGCTTAGCGGCCATCAAAATAAATAAATAAACAATATCTATTCAGCACAAAGGAGAACTCGAAACCGCCTGCATGGTCCCACGGTCTCGTCTTACGCGCCACAATGAACGCCTTCCCACAACGCAACGTTTCCCACTTGTGTCACACATTATAATGCCAAACACGTGTTTCAAGTGTACTAGATCCAACAAAGCTACTGTTTCTAATACTAATAATCGTGCTGAACACTTGGTTTTGGTAAACATAATAAGGATACCTACTGTATACTATATTACTTTACATGAGCAAAAATCTTGAAATATATATTTTTTTAAGGTTTTTCTTGGTGTGCAATAAAGAGTTATTGTATTGTAAGATAGCTCAGACAAAGCCGTTGGAGCACGTTAGTTTTAGTTTATAAAATAACAAATAAATTTTAAAAATTACTGTTTTTTAAATCTTCAAGTTTTCATCATGAAATAAGTAGGCGCAATATTATTACGGGCTAAGGGAGGACGTATAAAAGTATCAACAACATCCGCGCAACTACATAACAACTGACGTCATGACTACCTACATAGTAATATGGCGTTTTCGTCAAATTACGCGCGAAAACTGAAAATGTAGGTAATAATATGAAACCCTGCGGTCTATTGAAATGACTTGTTTTGATTTGTAGGTTTATTTCCTTTTGTCTTTTGAATTTTGTTCCTTGAACCATTATCTTCCTAAGTTGCGTAGGTTTCTTATAAATAAACAATAACTCGATTTTTGCGCTTACGCCATTCCAAAAACGTTTGCTCTGTTCCGCCAAACGTGAAATCCTATGCATATCTTTTTCGCAAAATGGCGTGCATTGCGGGCAATGCGCCCTCTTATATAAATAATATTTTTTTTCAATGCCTGCGTAATACACGTAAAACAGAATTATCGGACGTATTTAAAATAAATAATGTTTTTGCGTCAGTGAATTTAACTAAATTGTTTGTACAATTCCATTGATTTTGACAAATATAAACACAACACATTTATATACCTACTAGCTGCGCCCCGCGGTTTCACCCGCGTGGTGATAGATATTTTTGATAATATACAATATATCTGTGTTATTCTGATATATAAGCTATATTATTGTAAAGTTTCATTAAAATCAATTCAGTCGTTTTTACGTGGAAGAGTACAAACATTATACTAACTTATATTAGTAGGATTTCGACCGGAATCAGCTAGGATTGCTTCTACAGTACCTAACTACCTCTGTCACTCTTGGATCGGTTCTGTTGTGTTTTTTTTGTTTGTATGGGTCGAAAACGAACGACCCTGTAAACACAGATAGGTTCTATCCCGGTCACTGCCCAACGCTGGTCTAGAACTGTAATCTACCACGGAGTAGACCATACAGGTATCTTCCATCCAAATTCTATATGAAATGTGTGATACTGATAACAAACCTCTAAAATTTGTTAAATTAAATTAAATTAGTTTGTAACCATATATTTTGCAAGCGATTCAATCCTTGTCGGTTTGAGATCTGCAATATCGTCGCGAAGACTTGAAAGAAAGAAAATCGTTTTATTAACCTTAAAGTTCAGTTTTTTCAGTATTTCCGTGTTGGTAAGGTTTCTTTTTAAAACATATTCTGTGAAAAGATGAAGCGAAGATTTATCTGGATGGGTACGGTTTACTCACAACACAACATTGAATCGATAACGGCCTTTCACCGAAAGTAAAAATAAGTAAAACTGAACATACGGAAAATTCTGCTCATAGCTTCCTGTGTGTGTTCTGAGTTATCAATTTGCAAACAGAGTTCAAGTGTCAGATAATAAATAAATAAATGGAAAATACATCTCTTGGTCATGTATGTATACGTATATATGATGTACCGATCAAAAGTGTGAGTACGGTCAGTCCGCATCCAAAATAATTAATTATCTGCCTTAATTAGTACCAAACCAACCTAACTGGAATTCTCTTTCAATATCAATTTATGCTAAGTGATGTAAGTAACAACTCAGGCAGTTAATTATGCTAGGGAATCAAACCATAGAAACCCCTTCGGCGATTAAGACAAACAATGATAGAAAAAGAAAGGTAAATGATATGGCAATACTAAATCCACATCATTACCGTATGTAGGAGTGCAAGGAGTGAACGGGCGGCCTTTACCCACCTGTGGGACAGTGACGGCTAAAATAAACAAATAAAATATAGAAAAAAACATACCTATGCCAATAAGAGCTCAAGAAGAATAAATAAACTTTTTTTACTTTCGCGATTTGTTAACATATTAAAGAATATTTCATCATCATCATCAGCCTATAGCAGTCCACTGCTGGACATATGGCTCCCCCAATGAGCGCAATAGCGCCTGAAAAATTATTTATCGGATATATTTATGTATATCGTAACGACGTAGGAGAAAATAAATCAAAAGGGTACGCTATAAATACTTGATAAATAATGTTTAATGGGAATAAATGAGCACATTATATTTAGGCAGTCATGCAAAAAATAGACGTCATAGATTTTAACACGTGCTTTGAGCTGAGTCTGTACTTTACGGATTTATGTAGATTCATAAAGCAGAATGGTGCTAGAAGTGTGCATGCATAACCAGTGGCGTGCCTAGGGCTTGAGAACAGGGCAAGCCCGAGAAACGATTCGCTAAATAACTAAGCACCGGTTTGCCGCTATCTTGTTATTGCATAAACAAAAAAAGGTCTTTAAAAAAAGGTCGTATTTGGAGAGCAAATACAACACGCGTATTGTGATTTGAAATTTCTTCAGATAATTGACGAGATAATGATGTCTCTATGCGTTGATTATCGAAATTACAAAATGAAATTACATTCATGTGTTTTTGTGAATTTTTTTTTAATTTAAATCATCAAAACCAGACGTATTCCAAACCGTTATCTCGTTAGAAAATATGCAACTCCAGCAATACAAGTTGTTGGAATGGGAGCAACCAATGAGTTTTGTACACTGATCTATTAAATTGTCTTATGATAATGAGACTTACTTGTTTGCGAAATACACAAAACCAGTGTAGTGTAGGTTTTGCGGAAGGCCACAGGTCTTTTTTCTCCGTGAAAGATAAAGATTTCATCCTCTCCTCGCCTATTAAAACTTTCACACACTTCAAATCCTCACAAGTAACAATATCACCTGTTACACTCATTTGAAACTCTAAATCATACAAAAATCTCGAAAGTTAGGACGATAAATAAATATGCTAATTGTCGCTCACTCAATAAACAAAACAAACAAAAGTGATTCGAATGAATGAATACGAAAATTTTCTTGTACGATACGAACTTCGTGAGTTGACCGTAGTTTGTAACGAACTTCACAGTGAAAGCCGGGCTTCATTTTCCATACTAAACGCTATAGAAAACTAACCTAGTATATCTATAGACGTAGACACTTTGTCATAGGATAGAACGGGACAGATATAGGCGGCTGCAAAGCCCCGTTGCAAGCCCATGAGTGTGAGCGAGATGCATGGCTGAGAGCCAACCTGAGGCCGCGCGCCGCCGCCGCCGCCGGCGCGTTCGGATACTTAGTAGATAGTCATCTAGCCATAGATTAAAAAGAAACAAATGAATGTATTGGCGCGCGAAAATTTAAATATTGAAGTAAATGTTTTCGGTCGGTATGAAATTCGAGGTAGGGCAAGCCCGGCTTTTGGGCTTGTATGAAGCTACCGCCACTGTGCATAACCAATGATTGCATGGCATACGTCAGCATCATCAACAACCGGTCGCCTTTGTAGAGGGGAGAGTTGGTAACTTATGTTAGCATTTTGCGGATGAATGGTTGGGTATTATCGTGTTTTGGTTTACGAAAATCGCTGTGTGTTGTTCATTGAAATGACTTTATTTAATGTAAATTTTTGTATCTAGTTAGGTTCTAAACAGTGTTTAGTTAATCTACGATTGTGAAAAACAAAAACAATGTAAATTTTAACAATTATTAGTAGTTTCAATTGAACTTCTTCCACTAGTGGACAAAAAGTTTAAGTGAATAGAAAATCAATAATTCTTTTCTCATTAATATTATAAATGCGAAAGTTTAGATGGATGGGTGCTATTTACTTCTTCGCGCCAAAACTTCTGAACAGATCGGACTTAGATTGCAATTGCATAGATATACCAATAAGTCTGGAATCAAAAATAGGCTACTAGGTCGTCGTCAAGTTATGTTTAATACCAAAGTTAAAAATATAGTTATTTGCTGTGCCTGTATTCAATTAATAAATAAATAATACTTCCAAAGGCGTTCTTCGAAAATTTCTCTAAAAGGAATACTGCGAAAAATAAATGGACTTTGAGTTCAAAGGATTTTTTATAAGTTTCTATGAAATATTTGGAGCGTTTATTAAATAGATTTTTTTATAGAAGGTTCTGTTGTGGCTTGTCCTAAAATAAAACAGCTTCCCAGACCCTCACAATGGACGATTGCCCGAATTGATAAGATTGAGTAACTTTGTAATAATAGGTAGGTACAAAGAGAGAGTTCCCTTTTAAAGAAATAAACGACCTCTAGCTCAAAAATTGACAGTTTGGTTCGTTAGTCAAACTATACATTATAAATGTACTGAACCTGGAGTTGAAATTATTTTTCATTAAGCTGTTCATAATACAAAACATGTTTCTGACTTTTTCAATCTTCTGAAACCTAGACAAGTACTTTCCTAAAGTTTATTTCGCTTAGCTAGAATGACTTAGATATTTTAAAATAACAAAATCTTAGGTACTTCGTAATACTTTCCATAATATTTTTTTCTTAATCCAACTCAAATGGGGCCCATGGGGCCTACTCAAATGTTACCAAATGTTCAAATGTTAATGTTATTTTATTTTCAGTATCAACATAATAGAATGTCATTGGTAATTTTCTTTTCTCAGAAAATTATTTACCTAGCCTAATTGGTAAAATACCTAGAGCCTACAGGATAGGTAGGATCCGTAAGTTTGGATTCTTGAAGAAATAAATAATGCTGGACAATTCAACGTCATCTAGCCCCAAAAACGTATATTTTTGCTCTATCTACATTTAGTTTTAGCACCTTGTTTTTTTTGATCTATCGATCTTGATCTCGCTCGCCCCATGTTTATCTGAAAGGTTTAGATAAAAAAAAACTATTAGAATAAAAGTTCATTTGTGAATCAGATTTTTATTTTGCTTACAATCTTCCGCGAGTGTTGAATTGAAGGTTAGAAAAAAAACACAAATTATTATTTTGCTCTCTAAATTTTCGAATCACACTCAAATAATTGTAAGATAAAGTTAAGCAAGCATAAAATTAGAGATATTTATTACTTGAGTTGATTCTTTTAGTTTGAGTTGAGTTTTTAGTAGAACCGGTATTTTCCGATTTGAGTGAAATAGGTTTTGAACGCATCATGTGTGACACAAATCACGGGCATAGACAACTCGTCTTGTGGCAAACAGAATAATATTTATCTATTCCGCGCCAAGGCTTATTTCGGTTTGTCTTTAGAACGCGATTTGACGTCACACGATTTGGGCAAGAAATCTCCTATCTCATACGAATCTTGTCCCTGGCGTCTTCACAATATGCAGATAAATAACGTAGAGATTCACTAATCTCTTTATTATTTTATTACCAATAAATATCCCTATATAAAAGGCATAGAGGACGTTGTAAATACTAGGAGAAATCCTGATTTCGTTCCGTTTCTGCGAAAGTTTTTCTGACTCAATCACGATACTCTACATTTCAACTATTCAAATGATGAAGCTTTTTAAATGCTATATTCTGTACTACGGCACTTTTCAATAAGAAAAGTGTCAATGGACACGTTCTTAGTAATGTTGTTTTAAAAATAAGTTAAAGAAATTACCCAATTCTATGGCTAGATTGTAATTAGACTCTAGTGTATTTAACATTTATTTAAAATGTATAGGTATACGACAATAAAAAAAATGAGTTTCTGCAGTTGACTTGACGATCGTATTAACTAATAAGTATACTGTGACGTGCCTTCGTCCGTCGTCGTAGGTAGCCGCTCAGAAGCCTCAACACGCACGCGACCTCATGTCATTGACCCTGCGCCCGCGCCGCGTTGCGTCCTCCATTGGGTGATGTCTTAGGGTTGTCATTCGTAAGTTGTCACGTTTCACAAAAGTTTTTAATGGTGTCAGTTTGAAACCTGGAAAAAGAAACAACTTATTGCTGGAGCTAGTACTTTCCGTCCAGAGCTACTGTATGCTACATACGCATTGCTTGGTTGGTGCCTACGACATTATGAAATTTATGTCATCTATTGCTATGTGAGTGAGTCTCATGGACCAGATAGCCTATATACCTTAGTAGTAAAAGACTTCGCTTGCACCTTAATTTCTACACATGTTCTGGGCGTTTATCCACACGCCGCCGCCGATCACATACCTACTTATGAAAGAAAGCACCCAGCTATACGATTCCGTAGCGACAATCTTAGATACCGGTACCTTCTACCTTCGTCTCAATCTCAACAGTAATGTGTTTTATGGGTTTAAATGATATGTTTTTTAATGCAAATAAAGTATCTTATTAAGTTAGAGGTCCCCTATCTCGTTTTGGTCAACCCTACTGTGACGTCACGCCACAAAAACGTGAGAGGCTCATGAGGAGTAAAGGAGATGGAATCTTGTTAAACTGTTTACCAGCTTCTATCTCTTTTACCCCACATGTCTACATTGTCTACATGTAGTCCCTAGAATCTCATCAAGAGCTTAGCTTAGCGCCTACCCCGAGTAATATTCTTACCTCCTTTTAGGAGATCAAGGGAAAATATCTAGCCAATATCTACTGAAGAATCAAGCTTATAAGAAAAGTTTCAAACAATAAATTATAACTTTTATTGTTCAGAAATGAGACTGACAAGGCTTGGCTTGCGTCTTATTACTTACAACCTAATCAGAAGAAACTCTAATAATTTTGTCAAATGAAAGTTTTTTACACAGGGATTATGTAACAACTTTCATTATACATATAAAATAGGCTTTTATCCCATCCTACTTATAGATGGGATAAAAGCGCAACTTTAAAAATATTAGGAAGAACCTATATTATGCAAGTTCAGTCCATTATACATATGTAATGTATTTGCCTAGAACATAACATAATACTATTGTGGATAAATATATATTTATAAGGCTATCTATGTCTATCATCTATCTATATCTATGTCTATATCTCTATACTTTTGAAATTATCATGGTTTTAACACAAAAGTCATTTATAACAGGATGGAATGTGTGAAAAAAATGGAACCATGATACCTACCAATAATAATTTACTCACAGTGTCTTTAGTAATTCCGTGATCATAGCGCATGAATTTGAACAGAAATATTCTACCTTTCATTTTCACTGTTCAAATTTCTGTATAAATTGCACTTCAATTTAGCTGAATATGATATCTAGAATCTAAGATATCTAGGCAAAAAGCCCAATAATGCTGGGAACTAAACCAACAAAACCATTGAATGAAAACATACACGAATGATTATTTCAGTGTCGTTTCTACCGAATATTGTTGAACATTTTATGTGGACAAAGGTAGGCTTTGTCAGACGAGAAATAACATAGGGATAACGATACCTTTGTAATTCCTGCTTATATTTTATTTAGTGATTCAATGGAGTGCACACTAGACTATTCAATTCGATATAATCGCTGCCATCGACATACATAATTGCTTACAAACCACTTAAAAAGATATAATATTCCAAAGTTGTTATATCAATTGGTTTATCGGTTGGTACGAGTACGTTTGATTACAAAGAACTAGAAGTACGAGAAGAACTGATTAGTGAACCGAAACGACTGACTACTTTATATGGCTTCGTCCCCATTTCCGCAGGGCAACCGCATCTACAATATGACCTTTTTACTGGCACACATTTAAATGAAGGTGAAAATCGCTAGGTAACCGTATCAAATATATCTTTTAAATAAAATTAATGTGTGTTTATTAATGGTAAGAAAATTAATAAATTTTATTACGCATACTAGAGCAATTCCCAGGGTTCGAATTCATTGCAAAATTGAAATGTGATGTGAAACTCTATTGTTATAAAAAGACTCCTTATTTTTGGCGATAATTTCTTTTTCAAAGCAAGAAATTAAATTAGAAGCAAATTGGGAGGTTAATTTAGTTTAGTTTTTCAGGTTTTTTTTTATCAAAATGAGTTTTTTCATATGTCACAAAACTATTAACAATGCCCTTACAAGTACATACTTAGGTACAAGTATATAGGTAGCTAGGTGGCCATAACACCAAACCACCACAGACTCTGTTTGATCCACTACGTACGCTCATAACATCCTGTATATATTATTAGTAAGTAAGTGCTATTACACAATTAATGACTTTTTAGTTGACAATCTGAAACTTTGACCATTTAAATGTAACAGGTAACCTATATGCATAATTTACAAAATACAACAATTTTAATATTTGCATGCCTAGTTTTAAGGTAGAACATAATTGAAACTTTCAATATATTTAAGATCTACAACTGTAACCTACATTATGTTGAAGCAAATAAATGAATCTTTATCTTTATACTTAAATAATTATGCACATGCTGAAAATCAGCGTTGTGGGGTTATTCGCAACATTCAGCTGAGCATGAACCTGTTCTGATAGCGCAGGAACACGGCACTGACCATCACACACGGCTTGATCTACATAAAATTAATGTAGAAATGTCATTATTAATTATTTACTTTAAAGTCTTTTTAAGTCGTGTGCTGTATTTGTTTACTATAGTTAGATAATTGAGTCTTAGCTCTAAGTATCAGAATAAATATATTATAATTTCATTTCATTTTTATATATAATAATGAATTTGTCCACAGTGAGCATATCAAGAGCAGAAGACGAGCAGCACGACGCAAGAGAAGGCGATGACGTCACGATGCAGTGCCGCTTCTCTTTGGAGCCTGCCAACGGAGACCCGCTGACTTACTACTGGGTCCGGAGCACCGCCAGCGGACACGACAATGTGGCCATCGGGAATATACCGCTCGAGACTAACTACCAGTGAGTATTTCACTGAACCAACCTCTATCTTACTCATATGTAGTATAGGAATACTACCTACTAATATTATAAACGCGAAAGTTTGTGGGGATGTATGTAAGTATGTTTGTTGCTCTTTTACGCAAAAACTACTGAATGGATTTTGATTTCTGATTCGGATTTTTTTTGAAATTTCACAATAATATAGCTTACATATCAGAATAACACATAGGCTACAATTTATAAAGTTTATCCAAAATATCTATCACAACGCGGGTGAAACCGCGTAGTAATAAATAAATCTATACTTAGAAAAAAATCGGTTTTGTTCGAACACTTATATACCTCGAAAACGGCTTGACCGATTTTCATGGTTTTTGGTTTGGTGTATTTGTTTCCGTCCCGAATAGCAGAATAACTATTAAAAACATAAAAATTGGTTTGATTTTATAAACATGTGGCACAGTCACCAATATAGTCCACCACAGCGCCCTGTCTCATTTTGTCTCCAGGGAAGTATTGCTAGCCTGAGCAAGTGAGATATAATCACTAGTTTCTGCACGCGGCTTCGCACGCGTTGTT
This sequence comes from Eupithecia abbreviata, assembly GCA_943735965.1. Lineage (NCBI taxonomy): Eukaryota > Metazoa > Arthropoda > Insecta > Lepidoptera > Geometridae > Eupithecia > Eupithecia abbreviata. The sequence goes on along the minus strand of OX030982.1, from coordinate 5,530,314 downwards.
AAAGGTTATTTCTCTTCCATGGGAACTCAAAAGTTATTTATATTTTTCATTTCTCATGGGAACTGCTTTATGGGATAAAAAGTAGCCTATGTTAGATTCCAGGCTTATAGCTATATCTATGCAAAATTCAGCCCGACCAGTTCAGTAATTTTGGCGTGTGTTACAAACAGATATCCATCCCTGTAAACTTTCGTTTTTTTTTTTTTTTTATATGAATGTGATTGTTTAGCAAAGTCCAACAATATTATTCGACCATCCGAAATTCGACAACATGGAATTCTATGATGAACTTACGATACCATGATTTTTTATTGTCCCCAAAATAATATTGTCACGGAGGATTCTGTCCGTCTAAAATAGGTGGAAGATTGTATTGTCCAGAAATAAGCCTAGATAATAGTCAAGATACCTACTACTTTATATAATATCTTTCCCGGTACTGTGTTAATTGGTTCAAGTCTTCGTTTGATTTCTAAAATGAGATTAGCTTCTATCATAATATGCCCTAAATTTTATCTACAGTTAATTTAGGGCAGATTTTAAGTAGGTTAAGTAATTTGCAAACAAAATTTTGACAAGCTTTGTTAATAAATTGGGGCATACATATTACAATTATATTAAATTTTATTCTATTACGAAGCAAATAAATTAAACTTTAGTATAAAGTTCTTTTTCAGATTTCAAACAAGTTTTGAATTTATCTAAAGTTTGTATGTTATATCTTGCCTTTGCTTTCACTACTATCAATTACTAGGTAGTGTCTGCCCGTGGCTTCGCACGCGTTGTGTCTATGGCAAAGTTAAACGGTTACTATCCCATGGGAACAGTTTTAACACTTTGACTGCGGTTTTTTTTCGATGACTGCGGTCTTTTTTTTTACCTAAAAAATTCGTGCTGCCACTCTACACAGCGGTTGTATTGCTCCGCAAATGCGTTTCGTTTGAAAAATATTACAGCTCTGCTGAGTCACAAAGATCTGTATTTTCTCAGCCGCTGCGCTAGTGTGGATTTACGCATATTAGTCACTTGTAGAAAACTCATACCGTGCGTTTTCAGCACTCAAAGTGTTAATAAGAAGTAAAAAGTAGCCTATGTTTGATTCCAGCCTTAGAATTAGGCAAAATTCGGCCCAATCCGTTCAGTTGTTTTAGCGTGAAGAGTTAACAATCATCCATAAATTCCATCGAAACATCCAAACTTTCGCATTTATAATATTAGTGTGATAGCATCATTCAACTAGATAGGTACTTTATAAACAGGGTGCGTTTTCAAAGGTCAGTCAGACAGACAAAACCAGGAGCTTTTTGAAAGTATTCAATAAACGTTTTGTCCGCGACTTGCAACATTTACCTTGCTCCGATAATTTCTGAAAAATAACTGATTTGATACAGACGTGAACCAAAAACACGATCGCAATTAAAAACAACAATGTTTTAATGTTTGTTATCTTTTCCAGAGTAATGTACAAGCCCACGGAGGGCCGATTCGACCTGATGGTGGCCAACGTGTCGTATGAACGGGACAACGGGAGATTCGAGTGCAGGATAAAGGCAGGGGGCACAGGGAAGAACCTGCATGCTCAGGGGCATTCGTTGACGGTGCTCACGCAGCCCCGAGCGCCCCTGCTGTCCCCAGGGTCACACGCACAGGCGTATGAGGGCCGGGAGCTCAACCTCACCTGTTCCAGCTCTGGGGGATCGCCGGAACCTGTCATCAAGTAAGGATTAATCTTGTGTTTTTACTATTTATCTTAGATAGATAGAGATAGATAAATAAAACAAACAAGATAAAAATATACAAAATATGTGCCAATTTGGCGGTCTTATCGCTCAAGATTTCTACCAGACAACCGTGGATGGATAGGATCTTGGGATTGAACAACTTAGAGCTACATAATACTACGTATTTGCGTACATAATACTGGTCAGACTTTACTTTGTGATACATTGGAACAGTTATCTCTTTACACGTGCGTGAGTAAAGAAGGATTTTATAAAAAAAAAGACGCAAATATAAAAAAAAATACAAATTCCAACTAAGTAGTATTAACACTTCAATTTCCTAAAACACTACACGTGAATTCAAAGATATGTACATAAAATTTTATTGTACATTAAATTCCTGATTTTATTACGTACATACCTTTATGATTTTCAGGAAGAGATCAATATGATGAATCGTAATTCCGTGAAATTATGCTGGCGAATTCATTATTAATATTTTTTCGGGCTGCTAGGTTCTTTGCCCGTGATGGATGAGACAGCTTGAGCGATGTAATCCCTTCTTCGCACAAAACAGAATAACTTGAATAGTTGGATAAGTCTTCGTAAAGACTATTATAGTTAGGTAATCCTGACAAATCCAGCCAAATCGCTGGTACTCACGTGTCTTACAGACTAACACATGCTTTTAGTGATATTTTTCCGGTTTTGTCTATAAAATTCGGATAAGTATCGTCATTAAAGACTAAAAATTTCCGATTTATTAAAAAACTTGAATAGTTGGAATCTGCGTAAAGACCTCTAAAGTTAGGTAATCCTGACAAATCCAGCCAAATCGCTGATACTCACGTGTCTTACAGACTAACACATGCTTTTAGCGATATTTTTCCGGTTTTTGTCTATAAAATTCGGATAAGTATCGTCATTGAAGACTGAATCTTCCGGTTTATTAAAATAAACTATTATTTTCTGCTGCACAGACTTGACTAATATAAATAACAACATGGTAGTAGGTAGGTATTGAGAATCATCTCAATTTTCTCGAGTATCATGGAAGGATTGTCCGTATAAACAATAAGATGTGTCAAAAATCACGTTCTAAATTTTCATACCTACTACAAACTATGAAAACTTACTTAGCATTAAGGGTATAGTTTATCTGGAATTAAGTAGAAAAAGGATTTAACAGTTCTTCATAAAAATTATGTTATTCAGATGTAAAAGCAGATTCTTTAGACGGCACATATTTAACGAAACCAAGGGCCTTAACACCTTTCCCCGCAAACCAGTTGGCCGATCCGTAAAGTTATGCTTCATTACGGATTCCGGGACGCTGCGCTTACACGTCAAAAACCGCAATTCAAATTAAATACCCTTTGTTCGAAGAACAGGATACACGCACGTAATGTGCAGGATTATTTTGATGTTTTAATCTCGTATTTGTATAATCCAGGAATTTAAATAGACAAATAAATATATTAAATATAGGTATAATGCCGGACAATTCACAGAATTATTAGCCCCAAGGTAAGCAGAGCTTGTGTTACGGGGTATAGATAACTGATATACATAATACAATACATAGATATATATTTTTACTATTGTACATACTTTTCTATACAACCAAAACACTCTAAACAAATATCTGCAGATCGTACAAACATTTGTCCCGAGGCGGGAATCGAACCAGCAACCTCCTGCGTCAAGATAAAGTACATATTTATTTGCTTGCTGATAACTTCAGACACACATAAATAAAACATAATTATGCAGTACCCTAGTAAAAACAAACAATAATAAAACAAAATTGACTAAAGAAAACAAACAGTGGTATTAAAATCTAGGTAAAATGTCTAGTTCATACATTGTATCTGTACCTATCATACAGTTTACAAATCCCTTCTTTATTATTTATTGGTCAGGAATTTTAAAAGAAATACAGTTGTCTAGTATCTCATCTACCTTCATTTTATTCCAATACTTATTATTGGAATAATACAGAATGATCGAACGATATTTTTCCATAGGGTATTAAATATAGCTGGCAGTAAAAACGTACAAAAAAGTAGGATCGTGTTGGAAAATGTCAGGGGTCCCATTCGATTCAATTACCTTTTTCTCAGTTATTAAAGGTTGTTTATGGATAGATAAAGACATTGCAGAATATAATTAATATTTCATACTAATATGCGACCTTTTCACGCTTAATCGCCTAAACCCTTAAGGTGATACAAAATACAATACAATACAAAAATACTTCATTGTACACCAGTTACAGATCATTATCACATGATACAAGTACAATGGGCGGCCTTATCGCTTAGAAGCGATCTCTTCCAGGCAACCTTTGGATGGAAAGAATTATGTGAATTTAAGAAAATATTTACTAGTGTAGGTAAATAAATGGTATACGTAGCCTGAATGTTTTTATTCTTCTCATGTTTGGCCTTTCATTACTGTGTCCTTGAAATCCGTGATTTGTTTTATCAACAAACAAAAACAATAAGTAAGAAAACTGATCTCTATATCAGAAAACCACATGGTAGCCGCATCATCAGCGAAAATCGAAAACACAAAAAATGCACACGAATTAAATGTTGTATAAATGTTTTGAAAAAAAAACTGTTGGATTACCGGACTACAGGCAAATAATAATCTATAGATAAAATATACCTACGTAATAGGCATTCTAGGTATGCCCTATACCTATCACTGCCTAGACTAGGTGCCTAGGTACTCTGGAATACCTACTATCTTGTATTGGAATACCCATCGAGGCCAACGATCGAGTGTCGGACATGATCTGAAATTTCTTTACCTGAACCCGTTTGTTTGATCTTATTTTCACCAAAACCGGACCAAATTCGGACGGGGACGGTATTATTCTCTCAAATTCAGCGTAGGTGCTGAATGCAAATAACTTGGAAACCTTGTGTTGGATAGCTCAGTAGAAAAAGATTTTTAGAGAAACAATAGTATGTTACGGTACCGGTTTATATTCAAAGCTTGGTAAATTCACTCGGGAAGCAAACATGAGTGTTTTGAATATCATGGCCTATCTACTTGGGGTGACATTGTCATCATCATCATCATCATCATCAGCCTATAGCAATCCACTGCTGGACATAGCCTCTCCCAATGAGCACCATAGCGCCCTGTCTTTAGCTTGCCGCATCCAGCATCTACCTGCAGTCTTTCGCAGGTCGTCATCCCACCTGGTCGGAGGGCGGTCTACACTACGTTTACCGAGACATTGTAGCTTTCAAAAATCAGTAAACTTATTTTATGTTTCATTTTTGCGAAATTATTCTATGCTGTTTTGTGTTTAAACCGATTTGGTTGGATTACATAAACCTACCTGCTCAACACAGAAAAGCTTTGTCGACCCTATACTCGTGATATTCATCAGTCGTAAATGAATATATGTATATATTATATCCTTTTATCATTTCATGAAACATAACACCGATCCGTGATTTAAACCAAAGTTGTTTTGGATTAATTATATATTGACAGCCCACTTCCCAGTAAATATGGTTAATTAAAACTATTCAAAGCAAATAAAACCAAATAAACAAGTCAACTCTGGTTAAAAGAGATTATGTCGTTTTAGTTGTCGAATAAATTTATTCGCAAACATTCGTACCGGACGTGTACGGTCAACCTGATAGATTACCACAAAACTTACCAACGTTATTATTAATATTATTTTTATTAAACCTATTTAACCTAAAAAAAATAGAGAACACTTTTTGAGATTTGCAAGCGATTTCAGAGCAAGAAGCGTTCGCTTCTAATCCGCTTTGAAATCGCTTGCGAACCGCCAGTGCTGCAGTGTGACAAGAAACGATAAAGTCTCCTAGTAGTTACAATCACAGCAATCAAGTGTCCCATAATCATGATCCCCGTTCACCCAACAGATGGTACCGCGAAGGGTCCACCTACCCCATGGAGGCCCGCATCATCCACGCGAAGGTTCGCACAGAGCCCACCACGGCCTTGCTGACCCTCACGCCGACCCGCGACGACGACGGCGCTACCTTCCGCTGCGTGGTGTGGAACCGCGCCATGCCTGAGGGGGAACAACTCGACGCGACCGTGGAACTCAACGTCAGCTGTAAGTATGGATATAGTAGTGGATCTACTACTTTCTAAAGCGAAATGCCGAAATCTTTCTCAGGTGCTGATTGGTAAAAGCGAAAGTAAGAACCTAAATATAGGTATACTAGCTCCACCCTGCGGCTTCGCCTTAGTGGAAATCTATGTTTCAAATAGTTTATAAACGCTTCGGTTGAATCACTCTTTCTATTTAAAAAAACCGAATTAAAATCCGTTGCGTACCTTTAAAGATCTAAGCATACATAGGGACAGACAGACAGCGAAAAGCGACTTTGTTTTATACTATCTAGTCATGAATGGTAAATGTTTGTTGCTATAGAAGTACGGAAATCTAACGCGTGTGTAGAATTTCACCTGGATTAATGGGCGAAGCAGCGGGCAGCTATAATAAAAGCTAAACCGAGGCACTATATTTATGAGTAGCTATCTAACTTTACTCAATATTTTATTGATAAACCATTTTCGTGAACAAAAACCTTCACTCACGCCGAGATGAACGGTTACTTATGCATGACAAATCAACACAAAGATAAAATAGAGGAGAGGGTTTCATATTTTTCAGAGGTTGGTTACTGAATTAACAAATCTACGAACAAATAATAAAACCTACCTCGACATACGCTACAAAACACATAATGCGTCGTGGTTTCTTTTCTAGTAGGTATTAAACATACCTACCTAAGTCAAAATGAGAAAAAACACTGACTATTTTCAGTGGACAGATTTTTATCAGTACTTACCTAAGGGAGCTATGTTTAGTACCTTGTTTTGACATGACTTCAGTCTCATGAGACTAACGCCCGACCGAAAACTCAAACACATCTCAGAAATTTATAATACATTTTCATTGAAAACTGTCCAAATTGAAACGAGCTTAAATCTGAGACGCGTTTGATTGAGATTTGAGCTCGGCTCAATTTTGACAGTTTTCAATGAAAATGTATCAAAAATTCGTCAGTTGACTGATATGCGTTTGAGTATTCGGGGATAGGTAGGCAAAGTACTCCAAAACCTGTCTCAAAAGTTGTCAGATGAGACAGCTAATAGAAAGTAGGTAGGTAGCTCATTGATTGGAGTTTCATTCAACACTTTCATTGGCCGCGTTTCTGCAGTACTTCCTTACATTGAAAAATAAACTAACAGCGCGCCTGATGACATAAGAGAAAACATTATTTATAAACAGGGAACGGAAATACGCGTCAATAAAACGATTTATATTTCTTTATAGATTACTAGTTTCTGCATGCGGCTTCGCACGCGATGTTTCTATCGAAACTTTGTAAGGTTATTTCTATCCCACGGGAACTGATTTATGGGCTAAAAGTAGCCTATGTTTGCTTAGAGCTACATCTGTATCAATTTCAGCATTATCCGTAGTAGTTTTGGCGTGAAGAAGTAAACAAACGTCCGTCCATACATACATCCATCCATCTAAACATACAACTTTCGCATTTATAATATTAGTGTGATGTAATGCAATCGCAATAAAACATAAGACTTATAATATCCGCCTCGATTTATGTTATAATTTATGTTTATTTATTTACCTACATATATATTTATGTATGTTTACCTACCACCTACCACATAAATAGTATTTTTATTTTGTCTAAAAATGTTTAAAGGCGTCTTTTTCCTGTTGAGTTATTTATTAATTGGTCTTATACTAAGTTAGGTTATAAGCAGTTTTTAGTTAATCTACACTTGTAAAACTTTAGTGTTTAATAAAGGACTTTGAAAAAAAAAAACCAATAGGTAGGTAGGGCAAAATCTCCTTATAAATAACTGCTGACTAAGAGTGATAAAAAGCTGGTACGATATTTCATGGCATATGATATATAATATACTTATACATCCGCCATCTTGCCGATCGACGACCGATGTGGCGCGGTGGGCGAAGGTCCGCCTGCGACGCAGGAGGTTGCGGGTTCGATTCCCGCCTCGGAACAATTGTGTGTACGTTCTGCAGATATTTGTTCCGGGTGTTCTGGTCGTTTTCTATGTATAATAAAAAATATATATCTAGGTAATATATTGTATTATGTATATCAGTTATCTAGTACCCATACCACAAGCTCTGCTTACCATGGGGCTAGATAATGCTGTGTGGATTGTCCAGCATTATTTTTATATATATTATTATCTTATTGAGAGCATGCCATCGAGGCTTCAAGAATGCGTTTTGAAGAGGGGAGGACATACCCGATATTAAACAACTGCGAAAATAAACAATTTAGTTGTGCTTTAGTCTACAATTTAATGCTATCGTCAGCCATAAAAAGTGATAAAACCCAAAAACATTGAAATATTAATTATGTTTTGTCTTATTGCATTAAAAATAATTTAATTTAAAACAATCAGAGCAAAAAATCCGAAACAAAAAATAAAAAATCGGAAAATTCGTGGTGGCCCTTATTTTGTTTTGAGAAGTATATAATATCTATCTATCTAATCAGCCGGTAACACCCACTGCCTCTTCCTTATCTCGCCACCCCTGGCGGTCTCGTGCCAGTCGGATCCACTGCTTCCCTACAGCCCCGACAATGTCGCCTGACCATCGGGCGGGTGGTGCCTCGACGCCGCCGCATACCCTAGGCCACCATTCGGTGACTGCATTGGTCCATCGGTGATCCTCTCTCCTTGCCAGGTGTCCTGCCCATCTCCACTTTAGCCTCGCAATCCGAATGCCCACATCCTCGACCTTAGCTCTTCGTCGAATTTCAACGCTTGGTATTATTTAGCCATAAATAATTCCGTTATATCAACAGCTACTTAGAAAGCAAGTTACAAGCTAGTTTACACCGAATACATAATCCTTTCCCTAAATCTGCATATTTAGTGATATGCTATGTATAGATGGTGTGTAGGTGGTTACGGTGGCGTTCATCGGTTCATCAGGTTGCCTGGAAGAGATCGCTCTCAGCGATAAGGCCGCCCTTTATACTTCCTCTATTCTGAGTAGTTATTTCTGTATTGTTTCCTGTTTTGTGTGCTATAAAAAAGTGTTTTCTATCTATTTATAGTTATATTATCCCTCTATGATTTTAATTTAATTTTGATTTGTTTTTATTTTATATAATTAAGCTCAAATAATGGACACATTTATTGTTTCTGTAGGTACTATAAACTGATGTCTGAAATAAACGTTTTGAATTTGAATTCAGTTTTAGTTAAATTTCTATGAATACAGGAATATATTGAAACTAGAATCTAGTAAAATGAAGATAGCAAGCTGTTTTAGACGCAAACACTAGACAATAAGAAAAGTACCACCAACTTTCGCAATTTGTTAACATATTAAAGATTATGTAAAAACATCCATACATCCAATCGCCGCGGGACCACGATCGCTGTAACGCGATAGAAACGTAGGAAAATAAAGTTAAAGGTACGCGATAAATACCTGATCAATCCGATCAAGGACATGTTCTTAGTTATATGTATGTTTTTACAAAACGAAGTCAAAACAAAATTACCCATTCCTCAAATCTATGGCAAAATTGTAATATTATTCACGTGTATTTAATTGATGTATGCTTGACAATAATAATAAAATTGCATATATAAAAACAACAAATCACACTAAAATAATATTATGAATATATTATAAAATATACGCTACTTTTTAGCCCACAAATCAGTTCCCATGGGATAAAAATTACCTTTAAACGTTTTCATAGAAACAACGCGTGCGAAGCCGCGGGCAGAAACTAATTTTATAATATAAAACCAACAAACTGATGTAATTACGAGACTTCTGCCAGAGGGGTCAGAAAACGCTTTAACGCCAGTGTACCTACACTTAGGCACTAACAACTCTGGTTGTCCATTTGGTTTTTTAGCGCCGCTCGCTTTAGCATTGAATTTCTTAATTAGCTAATCTACAGCTAACAAAAAGCTACGGGTTAACATTTTAAACGTAAATTAGTATTTAATTATATTATTTGTAGAGTTTATAAGTTCACCTTAATTTTTTGTTAAAATAAAATCGGTTTTGCATTTGTTCAGATTAAAAAATAAAAAACGTTTATTGCAGTACCTTTTTTACAAACATAAATTGATTTGGGAGCCTCCATTTATGCAAACATTTGCTTGTGTTTGGGGTCTCCGATTAGTTTACAAATACTTTTTCTATTTATAAAGAGCGACTTTAGCTAGACCCTGTAGTTTTCACCCTATCTCTCCAAGGCATGGATGAACATAACAAATTTATAAGGGTTCCGCTTTGCGGTATTTCGCTGTGGACGCCAAAAGAAATGAGCTGTTGCAAAAGCTTTCCTCGTGTAAATAACCCGGTCTGACACACAGAGTCCGTCTATATCCTTACGGTCTCAAATGTCTAGAGGCCTAGACATTTCAAAACTCTGAAGCCCCTCGGCAAATAAACTGGGATTGAAACAGGCATCTTTCAGCACCATGACGAGTGAAAGTAACCTACGCATAATTACAAACCCTACATAATTTATTACACTGATTCTCATTAAGAAGAAGCTCTTAGGGAAATATTTACTCACTACGTGCAGTTCCTTTAAGCACAGAGCAAAAGCTTTTGTGAACCTACATATAATTAATAAAACCCTAATTCGTATTTTTGTTATATCAGGTATAGATAGAGTACCTACCTACCTAAATCAATACCTCCTACATACATAAAGTTTCTTTCAAAGAAACTATCTTTAATTTATAATTTACTGCTTCTAAGTGAAATGAAAATTAATTTCCGTTATAGTTTTCGCAATAAACAGTTAGATGATTTCCGTTCGAAAGCATCTACATATCTATGTATTTCTAAGATTCAGATTATGAAACTCATTACGGAAGTCTGTGTAACATATTTATATATTTCCGGCATTATCTCGGTGCTTGATTACGCGACCTATTTTAATTAAAGTCTTACAAAATCGTTCCCGGACTTTGTATAATGTTTATCATCACGTGCCCTGGATATGTTTGACCAGATGAGGAACATTAACGAATCGTTGCACTGTATGTTTACTTTACTTTTGGGAATACTGTAAACAGAATTATGGAGCAACATCAACATATCAGTCGGATTTCGTGCGCTTGAAGAAACTCAATTACTTCGGTAAAAAGGTCGAGCTAGTGCGATCAATTTAGCTTCTATACAGGATCCCCCGAATATGTACAATACAAAGCTTAAATTTTAAGCAAGTTAGCAAGAAAATGGTTCTAGCCACTTTTTCAAATATATTCATCTCATTTTAGTGTAATTTTAACTGTTTTGGAAATGGCAGTTATACAGGGACACCTGTATACTAGTGGTTCCTATATCATGGATTAATTTAAAGTCACAGTAACACAGGTTAATTTTCCTACATACATATTTGTGTAGGTATCTTCTAATATTTAATGATTGTTGCAGATTTCCCGCGAGTCGATGTGGGTCCTGAAAATCCCCTGCGCGTAGAAATCGACGGGACCGCTATAATGGAATGCAAAGTCGACGCGAAACCGAAAGTAACCTCGGTCCGATGGACCAGAAACGGAAAATTCATCTCAAACTCGTTCACGCACTCCATTCAGAAGGTGACGGTGACGGATGCAGGAAAGTACACGTGCACCGCCGACAACGGACTGGGCCGGCCCGGCGAGCGCGACATGTACCTGGATGTACTGTACCCGCCGACAGTCACCGTCGAGTCCAAGACGTACGAGGCCGAGGACGGCGGCAACGTTGAGATCAAGTGCCAAGTCTCCGCCAATCCGGAGCCCACGTCCATCGAGTGGACCATGGAGGGAAAGCCAGACTTTTATCAAAGTGGGGACACACTAACGCTCACCAGGGTGAACGCTGACATGGCAGGCACGTACCTCTGCAAAGCGAGCAACGTCATATCCTCCAGCAACGGGAACCGCGTGGAGCGAGCCAGCAGCGCGTCCGTGGCGGTGCTGGTGCGGCACAAACCGGGGCGCGCGTACATCCGGCCTGACAAGCCGGTGGCGCAGGAGGGCACCGGCGTGACGCTCACCTGCAGCGCCAAGCCGCCAGGCTGGCCCGCTCCGCAGTACCGCTGGTTCCGCGATACCGAGCAGGCGGACGCCAAGCCCGCCGTGCTAGCCACCGGCAGTGCCTACACTATCCCCAGCGTGCACCTCGGCAGCGAGGGCGTCTACCACTGCCAGGCCACGAACGAGCTCGGCCACGGAGAACTCGCCTCAGTAACCCTCGAGGTCCACCAGCCACCGCGCTTCCAGACCAAACTGCAAACGCACGCGACGCAGCGCGCCGGGGAAACCGACTATGGTGTCACCTGCAGCGCGCTCGGCAAGCCACAGCCCACCGTCAAGTGGTACAAGAACAACGCCGAGATCAAACCTGATGCCAACCTCTACGAGGTTCAGAGTGACGTCGCGGAGGAGACGGAAGCCGTCTACAGCGTTCAGAGCACGCTGAAGTTCAGGGGGAAGGCGAGACCTAACACGAACGACTTGCTGCCGGAGGATAGAGGCGTTTACTCTTGTATTATCGAAAACGAAGTGAAGAAAATCGAGTCGACAATGCATCTAAAAATCGAACGTAAGTATCAGCTAGATTATTACGATATTTCCTTCGTGTATTTTCAAGGTTCGTTAGACGTTATCAAACTTTGTTTCTTATTTCAGACGAACCAATATCGATCAAACATCACCAAAAAGTCGCGTACGACCTGATGGAAGTAGCAGATATAATCTGCAGGGTACAAGCGTACCCCAGACCTGAATTCCAATGGTTCTACGGAAGCAACACAGCGTCGCTTCAGATGTCATCCGACGGCCATTACGAGATAAACACGACGGACGACAACAATGACTCCTACTTGAGCATTTTGAGGATCAGGAACGTCCGGGCGCAAGATTACGGAGAATATTACTGTAAAGTAAAGAACACGCTCGGTAGCATCCGACCTCAGATTAAATTGCAGCCGAAAGGTGCGCCGGAGTCGCCACGTATACTTGAGACGCAGAAAGTTGGGGCTTCGTTTGTGACGTTGAAGTGGGAGGCTGGTTTCGACGGAGGCCTATCTAGTACGAAGTATTTCGTGAGCTACCGACGGGTTACGCTAAGAGGTGCTGAGACGGGCGCGCATTGCGTCGCTGATAGGGCTTCGGAAAATGAGTGGTTGGAGTACGACTGCGGGCGGATCAACCCTTGCAATGTCACTCGTCTGGACCAGCACAATACTTACACTTTCAAGGTAAGAACTTTAGTTTGCAATCGTAGATAGTATTGTAGCTATAGAAGCTGTAGTGGTAGAATACGGTTCTTCCACAACTCATAAACTTTTTTTGACAGATATACGAAGTAAAACTTTAATTAATTGGCGTGTTTTAAAATTATCTCGCCTTCCAATTCCAATGGGTTTGGACGGAACACTTCGATAGCGCGATCAAAATTTTCAAGTGGCGACTTCTAGTTAAAATTCGAGTCTAATTTAGTTTGATGTGATGTGTGACGGAACGGAAGACACGTGGATAAAGCGACGAATGAATAGACCTATTTTTCACGCACGTTGCCATGGAAACCATTTGCTACGATTGTGATGTTAAAATTATCATGCTTTAGATGCGTGCTGTGCACTGGGTGAAAAATCAATTCCTTGAGGATCAAACTTTTATGGGACCACCAAAGGCACTAAAAGTAATTTCGCTTCCAATTTAATTTCTTCTGGGCTCGATTTTAGAGAAATCATTCCATAAAGCGCGCGCAAGTTTAAAGTGGAAGAACCGTCAGTCACCTCTACCTAGTTGATTGAACTTTTTCATTACTTGTTTATCTCTAGTTGACTTTGTTTTGAGAATAAACTCTATCAGCAAAGTGGCCTCAAAGCTTAAAGGCCCACCTCAGTTTGCTACAGTCTACTTAAACTGTACTTGCCTTCTTCAATTTAAATCATAAAAGTTTACAACCAACTTCTAACGGCTCCACTAGAGAACAAAAAAAATTACGGTTGTTGTCAGGAGCCAGGTTGAGTAAGACATATTTCAAAACAAGTCATTTTGGCGACTTGGTGAATGATGTCGCCGCCGGATCGTAGAATCAGCCCATTTGTAGAATGTATAGGCCGTTTAGAAAACAAAACCATTCCATTAAATTATTATGTTGATTGTGGACGATTAACGTTTATGCTTGGGCCAAACCTGCGCGTCAAACACGCGGGTTGCGGGACTTTGCCCCTTAAAAGTTCCCGCGTTTGGATCGCGTAGGTATGCAAGGCTCCATTGAGGCGACATTGGAGCGTCTGCCGCTCGGCTGACGCTCCTGCGTGTATGACGAGTAGTTTTGGTCGAAGCTTTAAAATATGTCTAAACACTTTTCGAGGAAATCCAACGATTATATCTCGTCGGATGAAATCATAAGATTTCCCCAACAAATCAACGTTCGTTTTGTCAGCGACCGGCGGCCTAGCCATTGGGCTGATTCTTCGAACCAGCTGCAACGGTGACAGATATATCTTCATTATAGCTACTGTTGCCTTTATACAAATATTTGATTTATTAACATTTTATTTCCCATTTTATTGCTACCGACAGCAAATGACATTTGTTTTCAAGGTAAATCATTCCACTACCCCGATCATATCAACATTCCTAATGGGGATGTCAGTGCAGTAGTTACCTGCCCATGCAAAACAAGTTAGGCCCGTTTTGCACGCCTCAAGCGAGCTTCAAGAGTAAATTCTACACTTGGTTAAAATTGTACTTGAGTTGTGTGTATATTTACCGCAATGCGACATTTCTGCATTTATATTTTCGGTTAAACAACTACCAAAAAATAAAATATTTACGAATAAAAACTTAGTTCTAAGCAGCTCTGTCTTTTCTTATGTTAGTTTTGTAAAAACTGTGACAGAAGGCAGCGTACTGAGTCCATTAGACGAATGAAACTCATTCCTTCAACTTCAAAATTTTACGCAAATTATGGCGGATGCGATGTTATCTTTCGCTATTCTACCCTAGATAAAAATCCGCGTCCTATGCCTACTGACGGAAATAAAACCGTTAACTTTTGGCTTTTCAATAGATAGGCTTCATCTGATAGGTACTCAAATCAAATACTGCACTGACCCTCACTATTTGTTTGTGGCGTGTCGCTTACTCGATTACTTTTACGAATTGCTGACTAATCAAATCCACTGATGACAGGTAAAAGCAGTGAATACAAAAGGACAAAGCAACTATTCGAATGAAATCACGGTGACGACGAAGGTGGATAGTATAGCGCCGGCGGAACGAGTGACGTTCGATCCTAAGACCAATGTGGTGACGTTCACTGCTCCACCGACTTGCTTGGCGCTGGTGGCCGTCGCTGAAGGCTTGGGTAACGTTGGAGGGACCACTGGCTGGCAGGTAAACTATAGTTTTGTCTAAACTAATAATATTATAAAGAGGAAAGGTTTGATATTTTTTTGTTTGTTTGTAATGAATAGGCTCCGAAACTACTGGACCGATTTGAAACATTCTTACACCTGCACCGGGATAAACTTTAGCCTATAATAAGTATTAGTATGATTTAGTTTAATTCATTAAGGTCTCTGTCATTGAAGACCTCTGTGACGCGGTGGGTGAAGGTACGCCTGCGACGCAGCAGGTTGCGTGTTCGACTCCCGCCTCGGGAAAAATGTTTGTACGATCTGCAGATATTGGTTCCACCCGGACCAGAACCCCCGTTCTGGTCGTTTTTTAGTTATACTAAAAAAACAATAATGTATGTAATATATTGTATTATGTATATCAATTATCTAGTACCCATAACACAAGCTCCGCTTAGCTTGGGACTAGATAATGCTGTGTGAATTGTCCAGCCATATTTTGTTTATTTATTTATTTACGATTTATGTTTATGTTTCATGCAGGTGGTCGAAACAGTGCCTCTAAAGATGTCTGGCGATCCAACAGTGGTGGAAGCGGTGGTAGAGCCAGCCCGCTCCAGCCGGCGCCAGAGTCAGCGGCCCGCGCAGCCGCTGGACGACCTGAACCCAAGGTTCCGCGTCAAGCTGTGCCTCCAGCTGAACCAGGATGTCTGCACCGAGTACACCGAGGCAGAGAGTAAGTTATATGAACCCGGGGACCCAACAGTAGTGGAAGCGTTGGTAGAGCCAGCCCGCTCCAGCCGGCGCCAGAGTCAGCGGCCCGCGCAGCCGCTGGACGACCTGAACCCAAGGTTCCGCGTCAAGCTGTGCCTCCAGCTGAACCAGGATGTCTGCACCGAGTACACCGAGGCAGAGAGTAAGTTATATGAACCCGGGGACCCAACAGTAGTGGAAGCGTTGGTAGAGCCAGCCCGCTCCAGCCGGCGCCAGAGTCAGCGGCCCGCGCAGCCGCTGGACGACCTGAACCCAAGGTTCCGCGTCAAGCTGTGCCTCCAGTTGAACCAGGATGTCTGCACCGAGTACACCGAGGCAGAGAGTAAGTTATATGAACCCGGGGACCCAACAGTAGTGGAAGCGTTGGTAGAGCCAGCCCGCTCCAGCCGGCGCCAGAGTCAGCGGCCCGCGCAGCCGCTGGACGACCTGAACCCAAGGTTCCGCGTCAAGCTGTGCCTCCAGCTGAACCAGGATGTCTGCACCGAGTACACCGAGGCAGAGAGTAAGTTATATGAACCCGGGGACCCAACAGTAGTGGAAGCGTTGGTAGAGCCAGCCCGCTCCAGCCGGCGCCAGAGTCAGCGGCCCGCGCAGCCGCTGGACGACCTGAACCCAAGGTTCCGCGTCAAGCTGTGCCTCCAGTTGAACCAGGATGTCTGCACCGAGTACACCGAGGCAGAGAGTCAGTTATATAATCATCAGCCTATGATAGTCCACAGCTGGACATAGGCCTCCCCCAATGAGAGCCATAGCTTGACTGTCTTCAGCTTGACGCATCCAGCATCTACCTGCAGTCTTTCATAGGTCGTCATCCCGGTCGGAGGGCGTCCTACACTACGTTTACCGAGTCGTGGTCTCCACTCAAGAACACGTTTGCCCCAGCGGCCGTCGTCGGTTATATGAAGTTATATGAACTCTAGTAACCATGATTATGAGCACTAATACAACGGGTATTTATATGTTGAAACGTCGGGAAAAAATTGGTACTAAATAAGCGCGATAAATACCCCTAGTATAAGTGCTTATAATCATGTTTTCAGATCGCGTAAGTTTAAAAATATTTCGGTTTCGGCTAGTAAGTAACCATTTTTCTGTTGAAATCTAATAAGATCTAATTAATAGAATTTTTAGAAACCCGGCTCATTTCCACTTGCAGTACATACATAGGTACTGCAAGTGGAAATGTAGTTACTAAGGAAACACAATGGTACCCAAGCAGGGCGTGTTACCTGCTTGGTTACCATTGTGTCTCCTTAGTAACTAAATACTAAGATACACAAGGATGCAATAAAATAAATATGAAATAGAAAATAAATAAATAAGTGCCACAAGATGGCGACGCGATAGTGGTGTTGCCGACCCGCTGTCCAATTACCCAAAAACCATGTTGTGTGGATTGTCCAACATTATTTATTTAACTTATTTACTCGTATTTTATACTTAGCTATTCACCACTCAAAATAATAATGCCCTAAAACGTTTGTAAACATAATTAAAATAAATAAATCGATGGTAATGTTAGATTTAACCGCGATTTACACACGCACGAACCAATGCAATTAGCGGAGCCTACAATATCATCCTTTAATTTATATAAATTAGACCAGAGAGCTACTATCATAGGTTATTAATTTAGATTTTGATGTTTACCTAGCGATTTGTAGGTACGTACCTAACATAGACATACTCGTAATAATTCATAGTCAGCACTCATAACTCATGAAGCTAAAAATTTTCTCAATAAGTGAAAAAAATTACCATGATACTCGGGAACATACTATAAGTTCTAAGTAGACGCAAAAACTCTGTGTATAAAACCAGTGGAGAACCTAATAAATAAAATATATAAGAAAAAGTTAGTTATAAAGACAGAGTTAAAGACATACATCTCCTTACTGTTTCTATTTGATTTGATTGTAACTTTCTTTGTTAATAAACATTTACTAACTCAACGTTCTCTTTCAGTTGGCGCAGCTTACGTGAAGGAAGCATACATCGTCACAATGACGTCACTGATCGTATCCGTGATGGTCACATTGGTCGTAGTACTGCTGTGCCTAGCACTCTTCGTCGTACTCCGAAAACGAAATAATAGAAACAACAAGAACGGTTCTAAAGACTTCGAGATGGGGTCCGTAAAACCCAGCCCGATTGTGACGCCGAAGGACCAGCCGCCTCCGTACGAGCATACAGCTGGGATGGAGAATAAAGCTCTGGAACATTCCATGGATATGGGACTGGGTATTGATGATTCAAAGAATCCGATGTACTCTTCGCAAGGCGGGTACTCGTATCACGTGCCGAGACAGACGCCCTCGCATCCTGGACAGCCGATGCCACACAACGATTGTGAGTTTATTACCTTACACAGCTTTCAAGTACAGATTTCCAGTATTGATTCAGTTTAGTAACTGCACTAGTTTTTGGACCTACGTTCATATAATATAATACAATTTTTATTTATAACGATGAGCTGTTTCCCGCTGCTTCGTTAGCTTGGCACCGCAAACTATTTACAAAGACTTTTCCCTGTATTAGAGCAAACAAAACTAAACATTAAAATCCGTCAAGCCTTTGGTAAGTTTTAGAGAGACATATGAACAGCAATTAACTTATTTCAAGATTTTATACATATATACAGATGTAAGATTGCGTTCAAGTATTTGAAATGGACAATCTTTCCACCTGATAGATAATGCTGTGTGAATTGTCCAGCATTATTTAGTATTCATTTATTTACAGAGTTATTTTTCAATATACCTAGGTAGTGCAGCCAAAATGGCAAAACGTCATTTATAACTAGCTGCGCCCCGCGGCTTCGCGTGGAAATCTATGTGTCAAATGGTTTATAAACCTACCTCTTGAATTACTCTATCTACATATAAAAAACCGTATCAAAATCCGTTGCGTAGTTTTAAAGATCTCAGCATACATAGGGACAGACAGACAGTGGGAAGCGACTTTATTTTATACTATGTAGAATAGAATAGAAAGATATTTATTCAAAACAACTTAAATTAACAAAAGACACACTTATAGAATAGGTTAACACTTAAAGAGTTGTTACAAAAAGGCTCTAACTCAGCATAGTGCTGGCTAAGTTCTGTAGGATACTTAGCCAGCGCTGGTCTTCCATATTATGTAGTGATGACATTTTTCATAACCATCAGTTTTCCATATCGCAGGGAACATGGCATTCGTGGACAGCTACGCAAACAGCAACCACGGGGGCAGCGTGAACTCGCAGGAGTCGCTCTGGCAGAAAGCTCAGGGGGTCGACAGCATGGGGGGGCAGATGGCACTCGACCGGCAGAGCAACTACGAGTACGATCCGATGCACGGCGGGTACCGTGGGGACGAGTTCGCTCAGTACTCGAGGTTGGTATTCTTATTTTTCGCATTTATTTATTGCTTACAGAACTGAGAGAGTCGATAAATTCTATTAACAATTAGATCAGCGGCTAAAACGTTGTGATAAGTATTTAAGTACTAAAGTTGTTTAAAACGGGATATTTACCATAATTGGATTTTTGAGTTTTCCAATATTTCGGCAATGTTTCATGCGCCAAGAAATACGAAAAGTAATTAAGTGCCTATTTCTTTTGCATTAAATATTCCTACGCGGTAGTAGTAGTAGTTTTTATGTCATGGGCTAATATAAATACCTAGATAGTTTTATATGGCGTTGGCCTATAAATTACTTAAGTTATGCTGCATGCAGCTGTATTTCTGCTGTATTATTCTTAAACCTTGTAAGTTTCTTTTAAATATTTGAAATGTAGGTATGTCGGTGAACATTTAATTTTAATAAACCTTATATGAACAGATTACCGCACCACGCGCCGCCGGCAGACTACGGCATCGCCATGCGGAGTCAGAACCCTTCGCGGCAAGAGTACTGTTCCGATCCCTACGCCTCGGTGCACAAGCCTAAGAAGCCACGTCGGGACCAGCACATGGGTGAGTACCTACTTTCATGACCCTTATACTCAGACTAGCTTCGCCCCTTGGCTTCGCCCGCGTGGAAATCTATGTGTCAAATGGTTTATAAACCTTCCTCTTGAATAGTAAAGTAAAGTATTTTTTTTATTTATTGACAAAATAGACAGTGAAACAGGCAATACGAGTCCATAGACTCCTGAACTAGTAAATAATCTGTGTTCTGTGAACCACTCTATCTATTTAATCACTCAATTGGATTTGGCTTTTGCACTTCGTCAGTCCAGCTATACCTAATATATGAATAATAGATATTTATTTTATATCAAGGATCTAAACATTTTTTTAGGTAGTTACACACAAAGGTGATATGATAACATAGTAGGTAAATTGTAATTGCGTCGACTAATTGATTGATTGATGCCCTACGGAACGTAGGCTACTAGGATTTTTGGATTGAGGTCATTGTTGATTGATTAATGATGAATGATGAACACTTTATTGTACAGAACAAAATAACCATAAAACGATTAAGGAAACAGAAAAAAGCCATCATAAATCGATGTCAGACCACTGCCTAAGTAGGTTAGGTACCTACCTAATAATTTGATGTTTCGTACAAAAACTACGAACCGATTCCAAATTGCTATAATTTTACACAGTTTTTTAAGTTTTGCGGAACAAATAGTTATCCCTCGGGGATAAAATTTATATGGGAAAGCGCCTGCGGAATCTTTTTTAGCAAATCGAGAAATCGGTGAACATAGATACATACATCGAACATAACAAAATCGGTTAAAAAATAGACTCCTCAAGACGAATATAACCTCATTGGAGTACGATACTTTTCTGCGTTTAGTTGCCATTTCCTGACATTTTCCGTAGACCCAAAAACACTAGTGACTCGGGGTGTAAAACTCACCAACTCCAACATTTATTTATTTATTTCGGAACACCATCAGCTACAAAAATGTCTAGATTTATACATCACAAAAGAAAGCTAATAATATTTATTCACTGATAGAATCAAAATAAGCTATTTATGAACACTAACAACATTGTGGATAAAAAAAAAAACTCGTCTCCCAAGCCAACCTAACTTGCACGTTGTAGGTACACGATAGATAGCGAACTAGGCTCTGGTGAAAATATCAAACCATCTTCATAATATGATAAATCATAAATTTTACAATTATTTTCCATTACTTGACACTAGCAGAATAGTGTCCAACCAGACACAGTTATTATTAACAAAGAATCATCATCACTAGTGACTCGGAATCAAGGGTGCTCGCGAGGTTACGCAAACTAACTCAATGTGCATGTGCTAACAACAACCGAGAGCAAATCTTCACCGTGAAATAGAATAGGTATAGAATAGAATAGAATAGAAAACTTTTATTAGCTCACATAAAAAAGACAAACATACATTAAAAAAACACATTAAGCCATATAAGATAAAACACAAAAACTAAAAGATAAACAATAGAAATGAGTATAAATAACGTAGCATGTCCTCAGTGCGCGCTAATTAGGTCCAGCCTCAGCTTAATGTCGCTACCGCCCGAGGACTGTAATCTGAAACTCCAATCAAGAGTTGTTCCTCGAATTTGATATACAATATAGGTTCCCAAATGAAGTCCAAACCTCGATGATGCTTTGAAAAGTTTGCTGCTGCGGTCCTTTTGAGATAAAATTTCTGAGAATCAAACAGCTGGACCACTCACCCAAAGTTTTGGAAGCAACCTCAGAAGACTCCACAAACGAAAAGTTTAAACTCGTCCTTGCTGGAACTACCTCGAAAAGTTTCGTTATCGCCTAAACAATTAAATGCATTTCCTTAGCATTCTCTAGCCCCAAAGTAAGCAGAGCTATTGATAATACCTGACGGGTGATTTACCTACGTACGACCTACGTAACTTTAAAATTTAGCACACGCCACAGTATAACTAACTATACAGGCTGTTTGGTATTTGGACCGACATACATTTTGGGTTCAAAACCAATAGTAATTGTCTTTCTTGTATAAAGTGAGAATGCGGCCAATTATAGCAAATTTTGTAGATTTTTACCTACCCATAATACAAACAAACAAAACATAAAAAACTGTCTGCTCATTTAGGTGATTTTCAAAAAAAATTTAAAACATTATATCGCAACGACCATCACTAGGACATTTGAGTTTTCTAATTTGGCATACAGGTAGTTCTAATCCCGGAATAAAACATGGGCCACTTTTTATCCCATAAATCCGTTCCCGTGAGATATAAATAACCTTAATATGTTTCCATAGAAATAACGCGTGCGACCGTGCGTAGCCGCGGGGAGAAACTAGTTTTTCATACAATTACGAGTCCGGCACCGCAGTATGTAGCATAATGCAAACACCAGGATATTTTTTTGTATACCTACAAAGGTTTTACAAAACGCAAGGAATATTGGTTGATAATATTGAATGAAATGAAATGATAAAATTAATTAAAACTAATCTTTGTTCACAGAATCTCCGTACCACGAAGTGAGCGGCCTGCCCGAGTATCGCGGTGAGGATGCGGGAGACGACAAGCCGCCAGCGCACCTCTCTCTCAGCTACGACGAGTCGCTCGAGTCTGGCTACTCCACGCCCAACACACGCTCGCAACGCGTCATACGCGAAATCATCGTATAAACCACACATTATTTGTGCTTATTACACATTATTATAACACATTATTTGTGTTATACAACTATAGGCTTATTTTTCAGGTTTGTAGTTAAAGCCTCTCCCAGATAGGATGGGCTTGCGATGATGACCATATAAAATAAACAAAGTAAAGCCATATCATTTAAAAAATACAATTCAAAAACGAAAATAGTGTATGTTACGCATATATTATGCTATAGTAGGCACAAGAAGTTTTTAAAAACTAACTACCGTATCCTGCACTATATATAACACAAGAGACTATATCTTATGCTACCTAAGAACTTGCTAGTTGTAGCTAGCTAGTGAAGGTCAGCAATGGGTGTTCATACTGTTCACTATCCCCCATCATTTGCATATTAAACGCAATTTATACTGATCGCCGTCGCAGGCCGCTTCTATCTGGGAGGCTTAAGGCTATTATTCAAGTTGAATGATAAGCTAAAGATGCCATTGTACAGAACAGTCGTGATGGAGAATCATCGGTTTGTTCCCTCCAGTAGATTTTTTCAAGGATCCGTGATTCACAGAAGCGTTTACTCAGTAAATCAGTAGGCTCGTCAACAGTACCCTATAATACCTGTGTACAGTGGCGTTCATTGTATGCTAAGTTGCTAACCAAGGTCCGCAAACGTTACGTTTGAAATCAATTTGTATGCACACATAACTAGAATATTTCGGGGAAATGAAAATAGCAAGCCTTTATACATATATAAAAACCACCAATCATTATTTAAAACCAAAACTGATGTAATTACGAGACTTGAAACCTACCAGGGGTAGTCAGCTAACTACGAACGCCACTGTATCAGTTCTCATTATATATTCGACGCACAATCAATTATAGGTAATACGGATATTCCTAGTAATTTTAGTAATTAGTTAGGTATCCAGTATTTCCAATAATCTAACATTCCGGGCAATACAGCGGCAACTAAAATAGATATGGGATTATGTACGGTAGGTGTGTGTGTACTTAATTAAAAGGTTTATAATTTATTTTTAAATTGCGTGCATTTCTAAATGTACTTAATTCACGATTATTATTTATCCTTTTGTTTATGTTTATAGAAGCTTGATGATAAATTTTACTTAGGAGGATATTCGAAAGAGCAAAGGAAAAGAGATTCTCGATAGTTTTATCCGAGGTATAAATCGATGAGCAGTACAAAAGCTAAACACAACTAACGAGACTGAACGACTGATTAAAAAAACGTAAATAATGAGAGAATTTAAGGTATAGTTGCCGGCAAATATCTTGTCCTGTGTCGGGCATATATGTATGTATATTATTCATATGGCGTCGACAACGCAGCAGGCGAAAGAGATTCAGCTTTGTATAGCTCTGCCTTGCCTTTTCATTGTTTGAAACAAAAATTTCAATGAATAATCGACGCGACTGTCCGGAAGGTACCCGCCTACTAATTTGTCTTTAGAATTGTGTCCTGCGCATCTTTGTCACGTGATTCGCCAGACGACAAGGAATAACGGTTGTTATAGTTAGCTATCAAAACAATACGAAAATAACGCCGTATAATCGAACAAAAGCGCAAGGCTTGATAAAATCAATTGGATTACCACAATTCCGATGGCTTTATGTATTGTTCGCGGAGTAAGGCCAACCATTAGGCAGTGGGACTCAATTATGTAATTTTGGTCAAATACCTACCAATCAAATATAAAATATTACGCAGCGTTCGACTCATCCCACCACGACCATGATTATCTACATGTGCAAAGTTGCGTTACAATAATTTAAGGATCTATTCATATTTAATTCTCATTACTCAGCACAAAAAACCTGAGTATCCGCGAATATAAAACACACGCAGAATTCGAATTTAAAATCGCTCAACTGACTGGCTTAGAAATTCTTCTCACTCTGACTTGTCTACAGTAGAAAAGATGAAACTGTTATATAATAAATAAGCTAGAGCGGTTTCTCATAATAGCGTTCATGTTTATCGAGAGCCATTTTATCATACATACATACTCTAAACTAAGACTGAAGCGTGTTACCTAATTGTATATTGAACAGAAAATTCTCCTGTTTTTCCCAGCAAAAAACAACACGAGGACATAATACACAATTCTGAAAAGGTAATAAATTATTAATGCGTTCTAACGTTGTTTTACAAAAGACTGATTCGTCCATTTCAGTAACAAAGGGTTCAATTCCCTTTATATCAGAGTTAATAAGGCCAACTTTAAACTGAACATTGAGAGCTGTAGTTTGTCATTTCATTAACGAATACAATAGACAGATATTTGATGAATCGGATTTTACCTGAATCTATTATAGCATGTTTTAACGAAAACAGAACACGATCTACGTCCGTAGAAAGTCGCAAATGCATTGCTACGACAGCGTAGAAAACGTTCTACAAACGTAACAAATATTGCGTAGACATTGCTACGGCGGCGTAGAACACGTTATAGATACGTAGCAAATCTCGTAGACATTGCTACGGCGTATGCATACATATGTATATATTTGATGAAAATCAAAGTATTTTTTTTACACATATTGTAAAAAAATACTACTAAAAACACTTTATTCTTTTTGTACGGAATATACTATGGAATGTATTCCCCGCTCCTACAAAGCGACATTCACTTGCGTTAAAAACAAAATGTACATTTTCTTACACTTGAGTTATATTTTATAATAATGTAGTTACTTACAATAACAAAGCAAACAAAATAGGTTGTTACTCAAAATAGGTAAGGAAAAAAGGCAGCTCTTGAGTTACGCGACTCCTACAGAGATTAATAACCTTTCCACAAATAAATTTATCTGGAACAACGGGTAGGTGAACACCCGTCTGATTTATACGCATTATGCCCTATTTGGAATTTCTCTGAATGATTATAAATTATATTAGATCTTAGGTTTCTGCATCTCATAAGGACTCATTTCAACATCGTCACTATTGAAGTATTAGTGTAGCGGTATTTTTTTATCTGCCATGCCAAAAACGCATTATACCAGACGTAACCCAAAAATGAACGCAAAAAGTTTTCCAATGTTAGGGGTAATAAAAAGGTGCTCGACTATTTCAACGCAACGATTATTATCTCAAATATATAATAATGTACTTATTTAGGTTAACGTTATTATACTTGTAAAATATAGATTTATTTTATGATCGTCATAGTATCTCTAGTTAATATTTAAATTCAAATCACTTTAAGCATTGACTGCGCGTCATATGTACTTACTCAATTAACTTTAGTCACCAATGATCTGAAAATCTATAGTACTTTGTTACCTTTGGCCTATGTTTTTTGAAAAATCTTGTGCTTGAGATACGGAAACCCTGAGCTTTTTTTACCCTAATGGCGTTACGAGTATCTTCGGGATGACATTTTTCCAAAAGCATGGGCCAATATCTTCGGGTCTAGAATGCCGAAAATACATACAAATGAAACCACCCGTGTTAGTTTCATAGAAACTTATACTAAGTAGAAACTAAATCGCATGGTTTCATACTAGGTAAAGGCCTAATTACTTATGTTCATGATATCTTATGTAAGCCATACACGCTACGGCCTACCGGAGAGGTTAGGTACCTGTGCAGGTTTACATACTTACATACTATTTTGGAGGTCGTTACGTTACGGTGTACCGGAGCGATCTTCAGTTATTTTTGTGATACCGTACGGTGTCACTCCGAAAGACACACACGAAAGAATTGATTTTCGATACTGCACCGGTCGCCTGCACAGAACAATTCCCACACACGCTCCAGTCGACCTGCGCAGGCATACCTGTGTACAAGTAGAGCTCTCCGGTGGACAGTAGCGAGTGTGGGCGGCATTAGAAACTTAGAGAAAAACAGTACTTATAGGTAACGCGTGGAATATTTTATTTAGAATTTAATTTTAATTATTTGACCATTTGTTTTCAAAATCCATAGCCCACCTACAAATAATTTTAAGCCGTTAATATTTTAGGTAAAAGCCATGTCTACGGCATTCGAATGTTTTATAATTTTGACTTCTAAAATAAGCGTACTTTATGAAATATTAAGTACTTATCTATAAATATTTTTATATTATAATACTAGTTAGTGTACCTACCTTATTATGTTATATCAAGTCTTGTTTATAAAAGTGGTTTACCTTGTACAGTTTCAGTTTGGCTGCATTTGTATTTACAGCTATCTGAACCATTTTGATAAATAAGATGGAAACATTTTGTCCGCAACAAATTAGAGGTATGGTTTAGAGAAATCTATCGACCAATTTCTTAAAATATGAAGAATATTTCTGAAATAAAAATAAGGTTAAAATATAAATAATCCATACTAAATGGAATCGCATTCTTCTAGCTAGAGATTAATAAGAAGTGGCATATTCTGGTAATATACCTATTCATTTTCCACTAAAAGTCATGTCTACTTAGGTACATGAGTGCCGTTTTTTTACAATTAGTTATGTTTAATTATATATAATATTCTTAAGGTTGTATATAAACTCACTTAGTTTTAAATCTTTAGCCATGACGCATTCGTTGGAGAAGTTTGGTGTAAAATAAATTGCTTAATAAATGAATTTTATCTTTAAGATTTCTTTTATTTTTAACTATAAATAAAACGCCACTAATAAGTAGAAGTATTTAGGACAAAAGTCTTCAAACAATCTGTGTTACCACTTTACAAGTGATGACGTACGGGTCCGAGACGTGGTCGCTGACTATAGGCTTCATACTGGCTTCACACTGGACTATAGGTCGCTCAGCAAGCTATGGAAAAAGCTATGCTCGTGAGCTTATTTACGCGATAGAATGCGAAATACGGAAATCCGTAGAAGAACCAAAGTAACCGACATAGTTCTCAGAATTAGCAGGCTGAAGTGGCGATGGGTAGACTATATACCTCGCAGAACCGATAACCGTTGGCTCCTGAAAGAACTTGTTTAGTTGTTACGTGGTGCTTCATAGAGTAACAAATTATTATTTTTTACTTCGATACGATAAACGTTTTTGAAAGAACATGAAATCAAGTAATTAGAGGGGAAAGTTCCAAAGGTAAGGCAAAATAATCGAAAATCTATCTACAGCGTGCCTCGAAACGTGTGTTCTAAGCCGAAAAGGGGTGACGACGTTGACGCTCCGAGGGGATGCAATTTTTTTGAGTTTTTTTTATTTGATTCGCAAGTTTATCCACTCGGGCTTATATACGTACGGCTTAGTACGCAAAACGTATGTTTCACGGCACCTGTATATAGCCTGAGTCTCGAATCCGGTTGACGATATTATCGAGACGTAGTCGTAACGTCTGGAGGACTCGTGTAAAATACTGAAAGCTGGTGCGATGCGTTATTGTTTTTTTTTCGATATTCCGAATGATTTGCCTTACCTTTTAATCTTCTAGGTAGGTAGGTAGGTATGTCAGTCCTGGTTGACTACTTGTGCTCTAGAAAAATCTTCTGAATTAAAACTCATATCTTCCATTATACCTACTAGCTTTTACATGAAATATACGTGTAGGGCTAAGTTACCCCCATTGAATTTTATACAACGGGTGATCGAGCTGCGTTCGATAATAATGAAACCGGTGGTAGTGGTAACGTTCGTAGCAAAAGACAAAAAATGAGGGTAGATCGGTATGTCTGCCCATAAAAACTTACTCGCAGTCGCAGTGCCTTCAGTTATTCAGTGATCATGGCGCTTGAAACTGTGCCGTAATATTGGATAACTCAGAAATGAAATTATGGTAAATATCCCGTTTTAAATGACTTTACTGTGACCACGATAGTTTTAAAAGTTTTAACAGTTGAGCCATCTGTGGGGTATTTATTAACTGCAAAATATAAAGTGCCTTGAAGGAAAGAAGGCCTCATCTTGTAACTTAATTCTTCATGAAAACCAGAGATGGCGCTGAGATCAACTACTACAGACGCGTCCAATATAGTCCCCAAAAGGTTTTGTAAACTCTACTCGCAGGCAGAGCAAGTAAAGCAGACGGACTAATGATATGGGACTGATAAATAAAGAATGCGCACATTTTTTTATCAGCATCCCCAAGAAATAAACATTGCATCCCTATAAATATTGATTTGTAGAGCAATGCTCTGTGTTTAGCGGTGCGCATGCCTGAAAATGGCTCTATATAAAAATAAAGAAGGTGTGAGATCCTCTGCACTCCCAATACGAAGGCTGTGACAAATATAGTTTATTTAAAACTAAATAAATATCTCCCTTTATGTATATTATTATACCGCTTACTTATATTAATGTGTGATGTTTATTTATTGAGTGATGTTACGTTAGCTTAACAAATAGGCCTGTGTAGTAGGCCTTGAAAAAATGTTTTTATTTTTATAACAAACATGGGTAACAACCAAACAAGCGATAAACAATCGAAAACAGGAAAATCCCCGGCAAAGAGTAAACATTTCATCAAGAATTTAAATAAAAAATCTCAGGGCAGGGAAAGCAAAAAATATGGCAGAAAAAAGAGCGATGCAAAACGAGGCACAATCGACCGAGAGTTCGATAAAACGCCAGATTCAGATAATGTGGAAGTTATCGAGACATCTGATAACGATACGGTCGAGTGCTCTGAGCGGAGGGCGGTCGGGGAGGGCGAGACGCGGTCGCAGTCAGAGGTAACGGTAGGCAGGTGCGGGCGGTCACCGACCCGCTCGCCGCCACCACGCGTCTCTCCGCAAGACCCGTCCACCTCGGAGTCAGTGTTCACGGAGCCGCTCACGCCGCTCGCCGCCGCTGTCGAGCTCAACCAGTGCTACTACTCCGCGGAGAGCGATAGTGCACCAGAAGAGGCGCCTGCGCCGCCGCCGCCGCCGCTGCAGATCACCTCCGTCCCCGACGCAGACATGCCTCACAACAATGCAGCCTCTTTGCTCACGACCAACACTGACAAAGACGAAAATAAATATGTCTTCGATGACAACGCTGACATTGCGACCGACAAAGATGATAACAATGAAAATGATATGGGTGCGCTAATATCTTGGATACGATCAAAACCAGGGACGAAAAACAGCCATGAGTGCGACCACGACTTCGCTGACAACCGGCTCAAGTCATCTCCTGGTCAGACTTCGTTCAAAATCTCCAAACATCGGAGAGTGGAGTTGCCTCGGGTTGACTGTGACCCTCTGTTACTGGATAATGAGAGCGGTAAGCTTGGATACTACTTAGGTACCTTCCTAGTGCATTATGAGATCCAATTTCATTTTGTTTATCTGTTTACAAAAGATTAAAGTCTTCCTTATTTAAGTTAATACAACAAATCAAGAAATCATATTAGTTCTAATATTAGATGCTGAAAACTTTACTGAAAAGATTATTTAGATAAGTAAATTTCCCTACTATTTATAAATTGAATAAATTTATCACAGAAATCGCAATTCAGACATATCTACCTACAGACTTTTCTATATAGCAAAGGGCGCTAGTCCCCACAATATTTTCCTACTCCGAAGACCTACTTGGATACTACGTTGGTACAAAATAAACCAATTTTGTTACCGTTTAGTTAGTCGCTTCACAATGGCAATGGCCAGAAACCAGTTTGTTTGTTGATACTTTCCTCGCTCGGTTGCCCATTGAATTGTACCGAGGTACCTACTAACGTCTCTCTGCATTATAGCGTAATAATCACAATTAAGTAAGTGTAGGAAAAGTATTAAGTAGTAGGAAAATTGTATGGTAGGTATTCCCACATTACTAAGAACATCCGTTTTTCGGGTTTCGCTTGCGTAGGGTAGGTTAGGTACCTACCTACATAATTATTTTTTCTGGAGCGGGGATGCTCTAATTATCATTAGGTATCTATAATAATAAGTAAGTTATGCATTGTGAATAAAAACGAGTGAAACTCTACCATATCAATTTCAGAGGAAGACCGTCGACACTCCAGCCTGAGCGACGACTTACCAGTAAGGGAGTCCAACGTGCTTCGGAAAGTGGCCTCTCTGACCCTTGACAAGCACTCAGAGGCCAGAGCCCAGAGGCCTAAGTTCGTGCCTGATAAGCTGGATTTTCGCCTCTACGAAAAATTCGAAGGTGGATATGCTCACTACATAATTGTTATAAACTCACGTTCACGTTTAAGTTTCGAACGCGCGGTATCCATTAATGAACGGATTGGTTATTAGCCGTCGTATATCGGGTCGTATCGTAGCCGTGTAGGTCGGGTTGCTAGTTATAAAAAACACTGAAAAGTGTTCTAACAAGAAAAACCATCTCCATGCGTGTAGGTCGGTACCTACTACCATCCATCAGCAACATGAAAGCTAACCCTAGAATAATGTGCGTAAAAAATTTACAATAATTGTTTTTTGAGGTAATAAATATACCTACTTCCATAAGTATAATTTACAAATTAGATCGATTTATAATTCTAGCAGGTGAATGAACATAGAGATAAATATTATCTCAAGCAAAACAACTATGATCAAACCTGTTACGTTATCTCTACCTACCACGCTAATCACCGTTCTTGAGATAGCCTCCATTCGCTAGCAGTGTGCGTACGTGACCGCAGTGCAGTAAAATGCAATTATCTACCAATCGAGTCAACTTCACTAATGCTACAGTATCACAGTTTAATTATGTCAAGTTTTTGAGCAAATTCCGGTCATCCCAAAAAGATGTGCAGGACATAAAGGTCATTCTTAGCCTCCACACTGCAAATCCAACTCTGTTCGAAAAATTCATAGACGCTCATGTGCTTCCAAAATATAATGATTTTGTGAAAGTGAATAAAAAATCGTTAGTGCCATACGTTTCTAAGAAATTATTTGTGAACGTTGAAAAATATCGCCAGTGGTACAGATGTGTTGTTCTGCATGTGAAACGTGACAATTTTGTGATAAAAATAACATGTGATTTGAGGACGAGAATAATGACCATACTGTGCAAAGATGACGTCGTGGACAGACTTAAAGGACTTAAGTCAGGTCCCAGAATAATTATCCGAAGCAGAATACAATGTAGGTAACCTAAACTTATAATCCAGTTTAGCCAAAATATTGGGTTAATGCGAGTCAACCAGCCGGAGACTCGTATACGCCTTCATTTGGCAGCGTTATAAACGTTTTGTAAGTTATTCAAAGTCAAATGTCACAAAATAGGTGTTACGAAATTATGTATCTAGCTTTGTTTAGCTCCAATTATGTTGACATCTATTATTAACTGTAGAACACAAATTTTCCTCCCACATTTTTTTTTATAGGTTCAACTGATTCAACTGGTTTTTTTTAAGATTGAGTGCAGAAAGATTGCCGCGTTTAGACTTACCCATAAAGAGTATATTTAACGGGGATAGTATGGGGGCCCATACTATCCCCGTTAAATATACTCTTAATATACTCTATGGGCACCCATAAAGAGGTAGGTACAGGTAGAGTTTCTTTTCAAACATCAGCTCTGTTTAGGAGAAAACGATTTTGGTATTAAAATATTTTTAATCAAACGTGAGTAGCCCTTAAAAACGATTCATGTTGGTCAAAAGACGTCTGCTGGTCGACTTAAATTCTAATAATTTCATTTAAAACTATTTTTTGTTACATATTATGACTTTGAATAATTTACGAAGCGAATACGATATTTTACGAGCCAACGTTTACAACGCCAAAATGATGGTGTAGGTATACGAGTTTCCAGCTCGTTAAGTCCAATCGTTAGGTGAGAACCTAATATGACTGGAGTAGGTTTTACCAATCAATGTAATAGCCACCAAGACGTTACCTTTATGTCACTGTTTTTGCTTTTATAGGTACTCCTAAACCTTAGTGCTAGGTCCTAAGTGCCTACCTACTATGTTTTTTATTATACATATAATTTAGGTATGTGTGTCACAAACCTTATATTTCATTTAATATAGTATAGACCGTACTGAGAAGGTATCGTATTAAAGCTATTGCGCTATAAGACATTTTCACGAGTGGACAATTGCGTGAGCAGATATTTGTGCGAGTAGTTAGTTACAAAAGACTAAGTACCTTTTGCCTTCATGCTCATGAAGATTTCAATTTATTTATTTAATTAGATCGGACATACAAATCCCAATTATATTAACTCATTAAAATTGAGCAATACAATAAAAATACAAAATTCACATACGCAATAGCTATAAAATCATTATTAAGTTAATCAACAAAATCAGTTATACTTAGGTACAAGCTACGAGTGGAAACTGTAGTTAGCTTTATTTACTAAGTCTACGTTCTATTTATAACGAAATATATGCTTTTTGTTTCCCAAATAAAATTAAAAAATTAAAATTACAATTTTCACACAAAAAAGAACAATAAAATTCAGTTTCAATTATGGAATTAATAAATATGCAACAGCAAAAGAAAATCTTGATCTTAAAGCAAAAATCTATTTTGCTCACTGTTTTTGAACATAAAAGCATCCGTTTTCAATCGGGAGTAGTGAATACTAAATACATAATGTACTTTACTGTAGAGTTTCGTAGCTACTGCTGCTACTACTGTATGCTACGCAGGGACCACGTAGCATACAAAAGACTTCAACGCTCACTTACTTCTTTACAATGTCCAAACTAAATTCCTCTTAGCTCCGAAACTTGAAGACGTATTGTAGGTACATATAGGTAGATAGGTACCTAGGTACCTAGTTGCTGTTTTCAATATACCGTAGCAGAGTTCTTTTTCTTTACTTTTAAACATCTTTGTTGGCCCTAGCCCTCCTCGTACCTTTTCAATAGAAATATAACTATTTATTAGAGCTTCGTAGCATGTGCTACGACGCTTCGCTGGACCAGCGTAGCAAGGAAAATAATTCTACGCGCACCTGCTTGTATACTCCAAACTATGTTATGTAGCTACTAGAATCCAGAAACTAACACTGTCTCTTTCTTACCTTTAACGCCTAAACGGCTGAAAGAATATTATTTGTTTTTAAATAAGATCCGTTAAACGGTATCCCTGGGACGGAAAGAAAAGAGTGTGCGAAGCCGCGGGTAGAATCTAGTAGGTATTTACTATTATTTTTAAACAAAGCGTTGACCAATCTAAATATAAGTACCTACCTATTTATATATTGGTGGATTTTTTTATGACATTAAGGGTTTCATCGGAAGAATCGTAAAAGTTCGAAATAATATGTATTATTGCAGTTGAGCTTCGTAGAACGTGCTACGATGCTAAGCTTGTCCTGCGTAGCGAAGAAATAGGTACTATAAGAAAGATTTTATCAACTCAGTTTGTACCATATTATATGAGCTTGACTAGACTGACTAGCCGCCTCGCGTGCGTGGAAATCTTTGTGTCAAATGGTTTATAAACCTTCCTCTTCAATCATTATATTTATACAAAAAAACACATTAAAATCGTAGTTTATCAGTTTATTTCCTTAGTTATAAAGATCTAAGCATGCATAGGGATTGATTATATTCAAATTACATCGAGATCGACGACCATCGATCGAGGATAAGTTTAGGTAGGTATCTACAGGGTGGGGCAAAAGTAATCATCCGATGTTCTTTTGCTGTAATTTTTTTTTGAATGAAAAAACTAAGGTTCTGCTTGTAAAATTTGTTAACAATAAAACGTAATTTATTCCATTAAGTTGAGAAAATGATATCGGTCAAGTGGCCGCCGCCAGAGTTGATGACCATACGGGCCCGTTTTATGGCATTTTTCATCACTCTTGCCAGAACTTCGGGCGACAGGTTCTCGCATTCCTGGCGAATATTCTCCTTAAGAGGTTTGAGAGTCTCAGGCTTGCTGACGTAAGCCCGCGACTTTAAAAATCCCCATAAAAGAAGTCTGGAGCGGGTATTTGTCATCTTTTTTACACGTGTTTTGCAAATAAATGACTTTTACTTATATACTTTTTTACTTTTACTTTTAAATCGGGTGATCTGGCCGGCCAGTGCAAATCACCAAAACGAGAGATTAAGCGACCTGGAAATGCTTCCTTCAGAATATCGATTATGGCTCGAGCAGTGTGCGCCGTTGCACCATCCTGTTAAAACCACATGTTCTCCAGTCCCAATTCATCCAATTGAGGAAGAAAAAATTCGGTAATCATGGCTCTGTAGCGCGCACCGTCCACAGACGCCGTTGGGCCCGCGGCGTTCTCAAAAATAAAGGATACAATTATTCCACGTTCTTGCGGAGTAAACCGATTCATGGCTTGTCGATTTGTATTTTACGTTTGTTTACTCTACTATTTGACGTCACTTGTAAAAGTTATAGCGTGTTCCAATAGGGTGATTACTTATGCCCCACCCTGTACAACTTTATTGTGAAGGTTTTGAAATTATAGTAGGTATGCCAACCAATTCAATCATCTTATAATAAATGGGTGCTAAGAATTTGAAATAGCTACCTATGTTTGTAGGGGATAGATAACACCTAAATGTTGGTTTACTACACACCGCAACAAAAGCCGCAACCGCATCTAGTTAGACACCCGTGCGAGTAGGACAGAAAACTCATACCTACGTACGACCTACCTTACAATACCAACCAAACAGTTTCGCCGCAGGCCGCCGGTTCATTTGATTTTCCCACCAGTATGAACTAATTGCCAATGTCAATGTCTTTAACATCATGTCATGTCAGTATCATCATGCTTAAAGCTGTCAAATTAGTATGATATGAATCGAACAAGTCGTTGTTGATTGATTTTATATTTCTTTTTTTATTACTATTTGGCTGTTAAAAAAGAAATTATGATGCAGTAACCCTCCTTCAATTCGTCAGGAATTGATTCAGCTAGCGAACAAATGTATGGTCTACCATCTAAAGCTCTAATGGTGCACCAAAGTACCTGTTGATAAGTTGTTCCTGTTCAGGCACGCTATCTGTAGAGTTTGTTTAGGTTCTAATTTTCACCCTTTTTACTAGAACTTAGTCCTTAATAGAGTCTCTTTCTTTGCAGGTCAGATGCTCTTGAACTGGTTTATGTCATCAGTGGCGGAAAATGGTAATTTGCAGAACACAGTGAACCAGCAGGATCTCAAGAATATTGGAATTCAATACTGCACACACCTTCTTGCCGCTGGAGTGCTAAGACAAATATCTGATAAGGATGCGCCCACTGAAATCATTTTCAAGGTATGACCTAGACAAAATCTTTGATACACTTCTCTCGAGATCTTTGATGTTATTTTGGAACAAAGAACACTATTTAGATTAAACATGTCGCTCATCTTCCAGTGAATGACTATTAGGTACACTATTTGATGTTGACCAACCATAACTAAGGATAATATAAATTTATGTTATAATTATCTGTTTGTATACATCTGAAAAATTCAAGCTTCTAAACTTTCCTATTTAAATTCTGATTTTAGCACCTCTTTAGGTAAAAATAAATACTATATGAAGAAAGAAAATTCTAAAATAAAGCTTTTTCCGGCATACACACATTTTCTATAATAACCCTTGTGCTAGGAGTCTGTTCACATTTATTTGCATTATATGTTTTAGGAATTAATCATTGTGCATTTCACCTTTAATTTTCTATTTTAGAACTTGTTTTTAACGGTGTACTTCATTTTCATATTTTATTACAGCCAAGTTTAATGTACTACTGGGCACACATGGAGGTTCCTGCTTCTCAACCAGTGACTCCTGGCAAACTACACATGGATGCCTGGCCGCCTGACAAAGAACAAACACAGTACATTTCCCAGGATAACAGAATAATTGACAACAAATTCTTCAGTCCAAACAACAATGATGAAATCAATGACATCCATCAAGCTAAAACAGTTATATCACAATTGAAAAAACAACTCCAAGACCTAGAATATCAATTGGAGAAACATAAAATCAATACTCAAATTGAAACTCTCAACAAAAATCTAGACAAAGATTACAGCACAATCAGTGAACACAAGTACAAAGCTCAACTAATATGCAACATACAAGCTTCTAACATAACAAATGAGCTAAACAAAGAAGGAAATAAACCTGTGATAAACATACCTGAATATGCCCATTTAAGAACAACTGTAAATAATGATAATAAATTAGATCTAAGTAGCATAAAATATGAAAAATGTATTAAAGATGCAACAAAAACATCTGAAACAAGATCTGAAAAAATTGAAAATTATTGTAAGTTAAATAAAAGTAGAGAAAATAATAGAAAACTGCAAAATAATGTACAAACAACAGGCACAGAGGTTATTAATGAGTCAGGCATTCAGATGGGAGACAGCCAAAAAGACAGTAAATTTGAACCTAAACCTGATACTGAATATAAGACAGTCTTCGCATGTGACAGCTCATCTGAATCATCATTCCGCAGCATCATATGTGCTTCCAATGAATTAATATGTGGCACTCGAAATTTAATAGAAAGTGATCGAAAAAAGCTGACAAATTTCTCAAATTCACTGTCAAAAACTACACAATTGCTATATGCCAATGTAGAATATGCAGAACCTGTTGCATATGATGGGCATAACATCAGTTCACTGGAGCATGATAGTTTGATATTTACTGAGTCAGAAGTTAAACAAAATGAGAAAGTATTTACATCATCTGAGACATTAGTCACTGAACATATTGGATCAGATGCCATACTGAGTGATACATCTGTATTGGCAAATGGGGGTGTGTGTGCATCAATAGTGAACCCGCCACCTCCACAGCCTGGCGTACCTCCGCCGCCCCCGCCCATGCCGGGAACGAGCCCTGAAGAACAATCACTAGTGATTTCAGACAAGACTCCTGAATCAATAAGTACTGAACCACCATGCACCTTTGTGCCGCCTGCCCCACCGCCACCGCCTCCTATGCCTGAAGTTGATCTTCCTTCGACTTCTATCTCACTCCCATCGCCTTCCGTACAATATGCTCCTCCTCCACCGCCCATGCCGGATATGGTTCTGGTACCTCCTATGGCAGATATGGGGCCTCCACCTCCACCCATGCCTGAAATGGGTCCTCCACCACCTCCGATGTCAGGCATGGGGCCACCACCGCCTCCCATGCCGGAAATGGGGCCACCACCACCACCTATGCCAGAAATGGGGCCTCCGCCACCGCCCATGCCAGGAATGGGGCCTCCACCACCACCACCAATGCCAGGAATGGGACCTCCACCACCGCCCATGCCGGGAATGGGACCTCCACCACCACCAATGCCAGGAATGGGACCTCCACCACCGCCCATGCCGGGAATGGGGCCGCCACCGCCACCCTTTATGCCAGGGATGGGAACGCCGCCGATGTCTGGGGGAGCCCCGCCTCCGCCGCCGGCGCCAGGCTCCATACCGCCGCCGCCGCCGGCTGCTGGACCAGTACCCTTTCCTGCGCCACCAGTCGGCGGATGGGGCATGCAAAGAGCCAGTAAGCAACATAACCTCATTTTCTCATGAGTTCATATTGTCTTTTGACTATCCGTTAAATAATGTACCGTTTTTTTCAGCTTTAAGAAAAACCCCAGTAAAACCGGTTGCTCCTATGAAACCACTGTATTGGACGCGCATATTGGCGACACCGAAACCAACCACCATCCACGAATCCGAAACCAGTAATGTGAAACCCTTGTGGTTAGAAATCGAGGAGACAAAACTGGACAATATTCACGAGTTTGCGGACTTATTCTCAAGGCAGGTTGTAAAGGCGCCTGTAAAAAAAAAGGTTGAAGTTAAAACAAAGATACAGCCAGTGAAAATATTAGACAGCAAAAGATCTCAAAATGTGGGCATCCTGGCTCAGAGCTTACACGTCGAATTTTCGGAAATAGAAAATGCTATCTATAATTTTGATACATCTGTTGTGAGCTTGGAAGCGTTACAGCAAATATATGAACTGGTAAGTAGCTTTAACTTTCAAAACTACATTAATCCATTAAATAAAAAAATAAGATCTTAGAAGCCGACCTTATAACAATGTTGTTATTTTTCAGCGTGCAAATGAAGAAGAGCTAATACAAATAAAAACCCACCTACAATCCAAGCCAGAAATACCATTGGACAAGCCAGAAGCATTCCTTCACGACCTTTCTGGAATACCAAACTTTGCTGAGAGAATCTCTTGTTTTATGTTCCAAGCTGATTTCGAGGATTCTGTTAGCACAACTATGCACAAATTAGATAATTTGAAACATACAAGCGAGGTGAATATTTTTTCTTTGCTAAAAAATTTTAGATATAAGTTAAGTAACCTTGAAAGTCTTCAATTGTCATTTAACTAAAAACTGTTCTTCTATTACAGTTTCTTTTAACAAGTGAGCCGTTAAAGAAGTTGTTTGCAATAATACTAACTCTGGGCAATTATATGAATGGAGGGAACGGCCAGCGCGGGCAGGCGGACGGTTTCGGCCTCGAGATACTTGCGAAGCTGAAGGATGTCAAGGTAAACTTGCTGCCAGGTTTTTGCTCAAAAAAATGGGGCTATTTTATTGTAATATGGATGATGGGTTAGGTGCGGTGGAGTTAAACATCGCAAAATTTTTGTGGTTAAAGATATTGATTACTCAAAGAACATATATGTACTTGTACATAGTTCACTTATAGAGTAAACTCTATTGTACTGTTTATTTATTTATTCATTTAATGTTGTGACTAATCCACAGATGACTGATATATTCAGTCTTCACATCAGGTAAAGTAACATCGTCGGATTTTTTCAATTTTAAGTTTATTATTCATTAATTCTCAAAAAGACAAATTATATAAAGTCACTTACATGAGAACAGGGTTCTCAGGATTTTTTTTGTAAAATAAGCTTATTTTTCCAGTCGAAGCAGTCGAACATAACGCTCCTGCACTTCATAGTGCGTACATACATCCACTCTCAAGGCGGTGCGTTGTCAGACGCGTGCGTACTGCCCGTCCCAGAGCCCGGCGACGTAACGCGCGCCTGCGCACTCGACTTCGCAGATGTAGCGCAGCATCTCGACTCGCTGACTAAGCAACTCGCAAGTAATTATCACTATAACTTAAGCTGTGTTGATAAAGAAAGGGATTAATTATGACTGCTGCGGTGCGGAATTGCGGATAGCATGCTATGGGGCCAGCGAAAAAAATGTACGGCTACTATTGCTATCGTGCACGCACTCACACGCTCGCATCAGCTAAACAGAGAGATAGTGATATTCTGGCAGATTATTGCACTGCATTGTCAGTTGTGAATGACATCGGCAGGGCAATCACATGTTTAATAGAATATTTATGAATTCCCTTCCTTTATCTACACGACTTATAGCAATGCTTTATCTATGCCGTGGATGTTGAAAGAAGCCACTAAATTAACCTACCAGCAGGGTAGTATATTCTGGGTATGATTAACACCTCTACTGCGATCACCAATCCGCCTACTAAGCGTGGTGATGATGGTTTGAGGGAGGCACGTTCAGCAGAGAGGACTTGTGTTCTGATGCTTCATATATCCCATAAGAAACGTTTTATCAGTGGCGCCATCTAGTTATGGTTCGCAAATATAATTTATATGAGTCTTGGCATGCTAGCCAAAACAGATACAGGCCCTGTAACAGTCTACGACTATAGCTGTAGATGTCATCACATTGTATCTTTTAACTTACTAATAAATTATGGAATATCCTTAGTCCATGCAGTGTCAACAGCTCCCTACAAAACATAGCAAAGCCTCAATTTTATTTATTTTCTTTATTATTTATTTCCTGTATATCGGCTCATCAGGCTTGTGCAGGACGCACACGCTGTATCCACTGACGCCCCGTAACATTATTTATAATTTTGTTTTTGTTACAGCATGCAAACAAAAGTACGACAAAGTGGTTGAAACCGACGACGCCCAATACAAAAGCCAAGGCGACGAGCCATCTAGCTGTGAGAGCAACAAACGTCTTGAGGTTTTCAAAGATAAGATGACCACATTCCTAAATGCAGCTGAAGAGAAACTTAAGACTGAAAATGAGAACTTAGAAGAGTGTAGATCTAAGTTCATAGCCACAGTTCGGTTTTACCAATACTCCCCGAAATGCGGAAAGCTAGAGGAATGCGAACCGAAAGAGTTCTTTTCACTTTGGACATCTTTCTGCTGTGATTTCAAAGACATATTTAAAAAAGAGGAACAAATCGCTATAAAGGAAAAGTAAGTCCTATTAAATGAAATACCTTCACAATTTATTCTGTTCCTTTGCCCATTTTTGTCTTAGATACAGCAAAATAAGGACAATTAAATTTCTTCTTGTTGATTGAAATAATTTACTAATCAAATGCTATACAGTTTGCTGTAGATACCACAGAAGATCGATAGAAAAACTGTAATGGTTATAGTTCGTGGATTTATAATCTGTTGTCATATTAATTTATGTATTTTCAATTTTCTTACATGTTCAAGAGTCCTCGTAAGGTCTCATAAGGAAATACAGCAATTTGAATTTTGTAGCCTTATCAAAATCTCTTTGCTTTCAGGTTAAAAGAAGCTAAAAAGCTTCAAGGCGAAAGAAAATCTCTCACTCAACCCAAAAAGGAAGGTGGCTTGAAAGCGCGACTGCAAAAGTTATCTAATTCCAAGAAATAAACATTCCCTAAGAAAAACATTCCCATGTGCCATCATATTATGCACAAATAACTATAAAAAATTAACAAAGCTAAAGCTTAAAAATATTGTGTTTTTATCATATTTGTATCAATCAACGGTGAATGAGATGTATTATTGTAATGTGAGGTACCTATTTTTGTTCAACAATCATGGTATTCAATCAACTTCACGTCCGTATCGCTCCGCTACGAAAGCATAGCAGCGATACTGCAGTGGTTTCTTTCGTACTTGTCCGTTATAGGAAAAGCATGAAAATGCCTGTTCTAACACATAGATTTGTCTATGATTCTATGTTCCCCTGATCTGCTTGGATGCTATGCGCCAGTTAGGTACATATTCGCACTCTGTTTGTTTCGCATGTATCTTGTGGTAGTCGACAATTTATTTTCTGCTACTCGAACTCCGAAAATTTTTATAATGTTGAGTGGCGGAACTTGCTTTACAAGTTTCGCTGCTATGTTTTCGCAGCGATTGTTGATGTCACTTTGATTGAGCCTTGGTTAGGTAGGTTTGATTTGAAATCATGGAATTTGTTAAAAACATTTATTGAACAGTTGAATTTAATATTTTCAAACAATACTTTGATGATGTACTTAACAATTACAAATTATATTATTATAATAAATATGTAGTATGAATGTGAATTCATAGATTGGATTGGTGTGATCTTGAATTTGATGTACCTGAATATTGGAACATTATAAAATCGAAGTGTTTAAATTGCTCACAAAAAAATAGATTTTTTCCATAACTGATTGTATAAAGTAGGAATTTCATTGTAATTGTAACAATAGATTTTTTATTTATAAAAATGGTGCTGTAACATTTTACTATAATTAGTAAAAACATTTTCTAAAGTCTGTTATTTTCAATCAATATAATCTAAACATTTTTCTTTCCACACTTTTTGTAACTTTTTTTCAACCTTTCTGCTTCTTGACAGTTCATCACATACTTTTACCAATGATGATTTCAACGTTTCCCATTGCATAAAACTTAAATGGCATGTCAAAGACCTCTTATCACCATCGATTCTGTAGACCTGCTCCTTATCAATAAAATTTGTCAAGGATTCAAGGTTAGTCACTCTTCCGAAGTAGTGACCGACTTTACTTACACCACTAATTTTCTTTTGGAAATTATTTAATATAGATAAACTTTCTTTAGCACCCACATGACCACAGTCCTCTTTAACTTGAGCAGCGAGTGGTTTGAGAAAACTCTCACGAGAAACAGCTTCCCCCTGGTCTACTGTTCGAGGAATTTGTGGAAGATATTCATCTCTAGCTACTCTACTATAAGTGTTCAAAACAGGCAATGAATCAAATTCATTTGAACTTCCCAAGTTTTCTTCATCATCTTTATTATTGATGTTTTTAATGAATCCAAGAATATTATCAAAAGTATTGAATTCTTCTTCATCCAGTGATGACATGTCAACATTCACCTTTTTCTTTTGAGACCAATTGAATCGTCCAAAGTTGTCCATGTTCTTTAAGTCTAGCCATTTGTTCAAATCATATGGAAGCTCATATTGAGGAGGGAGGAAATTCAAGCCCTTTGGATATAGCTCTGTCAAGTAAATATATAGAGAGGCATACCAAGATGTAGCATGATGGAGGAGTACCGTGCAAAATGAGCACACTCTGCTGAGTAATGCATAAGGCACTAAACTCATCCAATGGCTCTCCCCTCTTTTCACTCTATCAAAGTAGAACACAGCTGCTTGCTTAGAGCAAACACATACTCGGAGCATAATTTTAGAAAATGTTATTATTCTCACTAGCACATACTCTAACATCTGCCGAGTTGGGTAGTACAAATCATCACCATTAGGCAGGATCGCAATAAAATTGTCTACATCCTTGTACAGATTCAGTTGCAAATACTTCTTTAGGGATGTGTTTATTTTTCTAATATTTCTGTAGCCAATATCATTTCTAAATTTCTTATCAAACTTGTATAGAAATCTTGAAAGTAATGCACTTTCTTTGTGAAGTGGGGATTGCTTGGAAAGCACTTTAATGATGTTCTGACAAGTATGTTCCAGCCCTTTGCAATCTGTAAACAAAAAAGAGGGGAATTAACCTCAACTTACAAAGAATTTCTAACACCTGTTAATGTCAGCTGAAAACACAGCAACAGACAACATAGAAGAAAAAACCTTTACTTCGAACCAATCGTGTCGTTTGCACAGGTGGTGGTGGTATGGACATCATCATCCATGGTTCTAACATTTTTCCGGGTTCCGTTGCGTGCCAGTTAGTCTTCCGATAAAGGCTTTTCATATAACATCAATATGATAGTGTTTCTTCGGTCAAGCTATCAATCATCACATCAATGATAGATAGATAGTATAGTAAAAGTACTTTGTGGTGATGGTAGCATTATTTCGTTCAAAAACCAATATAAAATTCTAAATGGTCTCTCTCTAACCAATAAACGTCTCTCTAACCAAAAAGCGTCCAGCCAGCAGCAAGGGGCTACTATGCTATATAACACATAACGTAACCGTTATCACGGTAATTTTAGCGCGGATAACTAGTGAAAAGGCGTTATTCGCGTTAAATTGCGCCTTAACACGCGTTAATCGCGCTAAAATTCGCGTGATAACGCGCGTTACATTATGTGTTAAATAGCATGGTAGCCCCACAGGCCTATAGGGTTGGATGGACCGACCGAGCCGA
Organism: Eupithecia abbreviata; assembly: GCA_943735965.1. NCBI lineage: Eukaryota > Metazoa > Arthropoda > Insecta > Lepidoptera > Geometridae > Eupithecia > Eupithecia abbreviata. The sequence continues at coordinate 5,486,579 of OX030982.1, read as the reverse complement.
GCCGGTACAATTTTTTATTCCTTGATTTGGTTGATTGCAAAAACTAAAGAGTTTTCTTTTTCCGTGCAAAAATCAATGCGAATACATACAATACAGTGTAAATAATAATCAGGGATACTAACGTATCAGACGAAAATAAACTGAATAATAAACTGTGGTGGAAGACGGCTGCATTGACGTTGTTTAAAATAAAACTAGAACAGCGAATTATAGGTTAACTTGTAAGTATGCCGAGCCGAGTTTCTGTTTACAATAAAACCCTATGTTATTAAAGTAGTAGTAATCTCTGAGCCAATCCATTCCTTTAACGCTATCAGAATAACCTCACGTATTTTCTTTTGTACTTCTGTAATTAATGTGGTAAAATTCAGTACATAGGTAAGCTTCTGCATCTATTTGTTTTCCTTCAGTTTATATGACATGACACACCTCGATCTCGAAACCTCGAATCTACCCTAACATCATGATGGGAAAATAAAATCTATTAATATTCAGCTTTGTAGAATATAGAGTAAAGTAGGTAAGTAAATAATGTATACTCATTGTAGAATATTTGCATAAGGCAAAACAAATACGATATTTTTCCAAAAATACTTGGAATGTTACATGACAGAAGAATGCTAGCAGTAAAGGAGCCATATATTAGGTACAAGTTCCAACTCATAATAGTGTTCTTTATTCTTTTCAGAAATCATGCCGAAAAATAAGAAGCAAGAAAGTTCAAGTGACAGTGATGAAGGTCCGATTGATGTAAGTAGGCACTTTGACATATTGGGCCAAATCCTACAATTGCAGTGGTATTGTCACAGAACCATCTAACGCCAGATAGTTCACAAAGATTGATAGATTGGTTTAATCTTGACATGCATTTCTCCATCTGTAGTTTTTTTCAACAAGTTTTTTTGTCTGAGACAAGTACCATTGTTATGGTGAAGCAATTTATTGCCCCAGGGTTATTGCTTTTTTACTATGACACTAATTATTACCCTTATTCACAAATAAATCTTGACAGTGTGATAACTGCACATGAGCATAAATTATGAACCAATTTTCTAAAATTTTAATAATGATGAACCTCTATGTTCTTTTATCAGCTCTTTTTAGTATTGAACAAAATTTTAATTTTTACAGAGAAATCCGCCACCAGAAAAAAAAGCCAAGATGGGAAGCAAGACTGATGATAAGGAACCTACATGGTCTCTTCCTAATAAGAAGTTTGTCAAAATAAGGGAGTTTAAAGGGAAAATGTATGTAGACATCCGAGAGTTCTATGAGAAAAATGGTGAATTACTGCCCGGTAAAAAAGGAATCAGTTTGACTCCTGAACAATGGCGCATGATCATGTCCTTGGGTGATGAAATCACAGAAACCCTTAGCTCTAAGTGTTAACTATTTATTGAGCATGTTATGTGTGAAGTTTAATATTTCTTTACTGTATTTCATTAAAAACTTTGTTTGATGTTTGTAATAATAAAAACAATTATCAAATTGTAAATGTTTTATAGAGAAATTAATCAGGCCCAACTCAACTCTCCTATAACAGGTAGGGCAACTTTCTTGGCAGTAACTCCTATGCTACAGAAAGATTTTCTAATATAAAATTAGTCTTACAAAGATTTATTGTAATAAATAAAACAAAAGTAAAATGCAGTGTTGGTAAAATTTGCAAGTTCACATTTGGTTCCATGGCAAAGTTCATAAAAGGTACAATCTTGAGCATAACATTTCTGGGGCAAGTGTAACATTAGAGAGATAAGGTAATAAAAACATTCATTCATACATCACTACTAGGTCTGCAGGCAGAATAGTAAAAATCTGCCAAGCTGCCATTTACAATAGACTACAATCAAGGGATCACAATAATATTAACCTTAGATTATTTTATTAGTATGTCTAGATGGAATGTCAACGCCATAAAAGCATAGAAAAAATAGTATTCTGTTGGTCTTCTTGAATCTGCAGCACTTCCAACTTTTTTTTTAGCATATTTGTCAAGACACTCAATGCAAGTATGGTAAAGAATAATGTGTAGCGCGAGTTAATAACCTAGTTGCGCCCGCCTGAACTCAGTTTGCCAGTTTTTTGTATGCTTTGCTTCGCGACGCTCTATCTAGACATATTTGCATATACATGATATGGAAGTGAAGTATTAGTATCTAGGTTCTATAAATACAAAATGTTAACTAAAAAACATTACCTGTCTTTCTCAGATTTCGTAAAATAATATTTTATTATGAATATATTTACTATTTTATATGTTATTCACCCCTAAAACGTCTAAATTTCTTGGTAAAGTAGGTAAATTACTACTAAACTAATAACTGCCATAATGTTTGTAGTCAGTTAGGTACAAATGAGTCTTCTGTGAACCAGCACAGCACATACCTAGAAAGGTATTAACTAAATTCTATATATAATATTACCTAGTTATCATTATTTGCACATATAACATTTTGACAGTACAGCTAACAGTAACAAGCCATTAAAAATTCTCTACTTAGTTATTAAATCAGAATCTAAAGCTCAGTATTATGAAACTATGCTCAGTCATAGGTCTATGCTTGAGTAACACTTGCCATAATAAATATTTACTCAAGCATAGACTGATAAGAACTGAGCAAGCTTAAATACAGGCCTAAGACCCTACCTATTCTAGAATCTATAAATATAAATCAACAGCCTGTTTCACTGTCAACACCACAGACCTCAATGGCCAACACCAAGTTATTTATACATAAAGGTTTACAAACTATACAATTCATTTACAACGAGATAAATGTATATACAGGTAACAAAAAGTAAGGACGAAAAGTAACTGCATTTTTTCGAAATAAAAGTTTTTGGGCAAGGCAAGGTTTTTTTAGAAATATTTTTCCCGTGTTCTGTGATCAACGCTGAATCCCCCCTGAAAGAAAGTTTGGTCCTTATTTTTTGTTACACTCTGTAAAGGCCTTATGAATTTATAACAAATTTATATATTTGGTAAGAGATTGCAAATAAAATAACCCACATGGCCAATTAAACCTATAAATAACTATGACTAGTGTTACTAGTAACATTTTGGCAATCAAATGTAAAATTAAGAGCACATCATGTTTTTAATATTTAAATCGCAGGAAGGTAAACAACTGATAATTAAAAACTAATTCAACTTTAGGTAGGTTTCTACCCCAGGAAATAATTATTACTAGTTTCTGCTCGCGGTTGCGCACGCGTTTTTTCTATGGAAATGTTTCAAAGTTATTTATGGGAGTTCCCATGGGATATATGTAACCTTGAACTAACCTTCAACTTTATCACTTATGACAGTTGTGTGTGTGAAACGTTTCCACAACACAAAGCGTGCGTAGCCGCAGGCAGAAACTAGTTTATAATATTAGTGTGATTGACCATTACTACACAGGATTGAGTTTATTAAATGTACAAGTACGCCAGCACAGTATTCTATAATAAATTTAAAACACAACATATCTACATACGCTTTAATTGATGACTTGATTCTATGCAAGTTTTAGGTAGATACAATTATATTATTTACTTACTGAATTCATATATACCGATATTAAAAAAAGTAAAGATTGTTTTAATAAAAGTTGATCTCCGACACGACTCATTGATCCAATACCGCTGCCACCCGGCACAAAAATGTGCTTTAAAATATGGACTTATACTCGTTGACTTTAGTTAGATACATTTTTACAGTTACGAAATGGCTTCCCACAAGATTTAACGAGTGGTCTGCGAGCTGCCTGTCATATGATGCGGTCAATATATTTTTTGCTGGGTGGTAGTGGTGCTTTACGTGTGTGCGACAAGTTTTATACTTATTTCACTTAGGTAGGTATACCATCCTCAAGGCGATGTTGTATCCAGCTGGAGGTAAGTCTAGTCTACGATAAATTTAAGACTTAGGTTATTATATAAAATATGATGCAAAAATTCTTCAATATTAAAAGTATGTTCTTTAACAAATTTACAATAACAATAAATGGAAACAATAGAAATAAACAACCAAAACCTTGTATTTGTAATAAAAATCTTCAGATCTAGCATACTCGTACCTTTTACCTTATTTGATTAGCTTAAGTAAACCTTATTCTACATTTACTTTACTTTTTGCTTGATATGGAAACAATCGATCCCAAAATGACGGCACATTTCCTGGACCTGGGAACAAAAAAGGAACTTTACTCTTTCGTTCCTTGTAGCAGCAAAGAACCAGCAAACTTGTACATTCCCGGCGGACCTTTACCCGCTAGGCCACAGGCTACACACATATGAAGTAATAGGTAATCCTCGTAATATAAACAAAATTTTTTTTTCGAAGTGGTTTACACGCGCGTTTCTGCATGCAGTGATGCAGTGATGGTAGCAATACACCGAGAGAAACTAAACGTACGGTAATGTACGAAACCGTCCGCTCAGCAAGCGACTAGCTTAGCTAATAGCGTATAGGGTGGCGATGTCAGTTTTTTTAACGCCTTCCACATAGAGTGCCCGCGCCCTCCGTATCCGTTGGCTGGAGGAGGCTGGGCGGGCAGCGTAAATGTGATATGAGAGGGGGGAAAACTGGAATGATTATTTTTCTATTCCGGTTTTCCGCCTTAGAAAGATTCCGGAAGAGAAAACTGGAATAAACCATATAAATATGTACCTAGATAGGTAATATACGATAAATAAGCACGAAGTTTTGACAGCCCAGCCCTTATTGCAGCCTGTCAACGTCACTAAAACTACGCGCTAAGTAACCGATCGAAGCAATCCACCCTATATAACCCACAATGCGGGTTCACACCACACGGCTGTGGCCTGACTGACTCCGAGTTTTATATAGTTGTGCGAAACCACGCAAAGCTAGTTGACTTAGACGTCTTACCACTTTAGTGCCGTAGAAGATATGAGCGACGGAGCTTGCGATGGTGAGCGCAGTGAGCAGCATCAGCTCTGTGAGCGCAGTCACCCGCAGCACGAACACGGCGCTCAGCACCACCGAGTAAGGGAACACGAGGCCGTTGAACGTCTCGCTTTGTGTGTCGCTCATCTGGGCTACGATTAGCCGGCACTAGAACAAAACGGTTACTTATTAGCTTTGTATGTCCTTACTTGTGAGTCGTAGTGTGGTCCGGCCAGGTGGGATGACGACCTGCGAAGGACGGCAGGCAGATGCTGGATGCGACAAACTGAAGACAGGGCGCTATGGCGCTCATTAGGACTATGTGACAGTGGACTACTATAGGTTGATGACTTGTGTGTCAAAAAAGGCGACCACACGTTGCGGCTACATCATGGCAGAATAAATAGGGTGTTCGGCAGAAAGTGTGCACAAAGTTAACCAAGGCTAGGGGATAGGTGGTGCGAAGTGCAATAAATTATAATATATGGTCAGGTGGTGTTTTTTCTTTAGTTTCGTAAGAGAATAAACCAATACTTATTGAACAACTATTTTCTGCCCTCGGCTTCGCAAGCGTTGTTTCTATGGAAATGTTTTATGGCTATTTCTACCCAAGGGAACTGATTTACGGGATAATATATTTATGGGGTAGCCTATGTTATATTCCAAATCATAGCCCGATCCCTGCAGTAGTTTTGATAACTAATATCCAAACTATCAAATTTTCGCATTTATAATATACACAATATTATAAATGCGAAAATTTGATAGTTTAAGATAGATAAAGATAACAATAGAGGTATAACAAATAACATTACCAATTGATTGGCGTGTTGGCGCATTCATGGCGGCCCATCGTCAACAATTAAAAAAAACAAACTACTCGAAAACATTTAAGAATGTCTGCAACTACTCGAAAACATTTAAGAATGTCTGCAACACAGCAAAATGCCTATTTTTGAAGAATAAAATAACAAACTCATCTAATAAAATTAAAGCGACATGGAGACTAATAAATAACGAAACTGGTAAATCAAAGCCACGTAATAGAGAAATAAAGTTAAAAGTTAATAATTCAATTCTTATAAATGAAAAAGATATTGCAGATGCTTTTGATGGATTCTTTGCTGATATCCCTAAAATTGTAACCCGGTCTCTCAATTCCTCAGCTTTAAAGGCGGTTGAATTATTAGAATCATCTGTTGAGAAATGTAAGGAAGTCTTTATCTTTAGTCACGTAAATGGTAATTACATTGTAAAAACTTTTAAATCTATAAACATAAAAAATACTGAGGATCTCTGGGGCATTTCAACGAAAGTACTAAGTTTAATTATTAAGGAAGTGGCTCCCTGCTTGGCCCATATTTTCAATAATTGTGTAGACGCAGGAGTTTTTCCTGATCTTATGAAATGTAGTAAACTGGTTCCTCTTTACAAATCTGGTAGCCATACTGATCCGGCCAATTACAGGCCAATTTCAATACTTCCTGCAATAAGTAAAATTTTCGAAAAAATTATCCTTACTCAGTTGACTTCACACTTCAACCTTAACAGGCTGTTTCATAAAAATCTGTTTGGCTTCACCAAGGGTAGATCGACAACCGATGCTGGCACAGTTCTATTAAAGCATATATTAGATGCCTGGGATAAAGCAAAAAACGCTATTGGTGTATTCTGTGACCTTTCTAAGGCTTTTGATTGCGTGGATCATGGTACACTAATTAGGAAGTTGGAACACTATGGAATTAATAACAAGGCACTGGACCTTATGCAATCATATTTAGCTGATAGAGTTCAAAAAGTAGATATTGGTAAAGAAAGATCTAGAGGATCAAAACTTGAACTAGGCGTCCCGCAAGGATCAATATTAGGTCCTTTTTTATTTTTAGTATATGTAAATGATCTTCCATTTTTAGCAAGAGATCTTTGTGATATAGTCTTATTTGCTGATGATACTTCATTGATTTTTAAAGTTGATAGAAATAAATATAACTATGACGATGTAAATAATTCGCTTTCACAAATACTAGATTGGTTCACTGCCAATAACCTACTACTCAATGCTAAAAAGACTAAATGTATAAAATTCATGCTACCGAATGTAAGAGAACTCCCAACAAAAATAATGCTGAAGGATGAGATTGTTCACCTTGTAGACTCTACTGTATTCCTAGGGTTACATATTGATTCTTCTCTTCAATGGAGGTCGCAAATAGAGGCTCTGGCAGGTAGACTTAGTTCAGCAGCTTATGCAGTTCGAACAATTAGATATATTACCAATGAAGACACAGCTAGGTTAGTTTATTTCAGTTACTTCCATAGTATTATGTCTTATGGTATTTTACTTTGGGGACAGGCAGCTGACATCCAGACCATATTTGTTCTTCAAAAAAGGGCGGTACGCGCTATTTATAAATTAAAGCCACGAGATTCTTTGAGGGAATTATTTAAAAACATTAATATTCTGACTGTAATATCGCAATACATCTATGAAAATTTAATGTATACCCACAAAAATAAGGATAGCCTTATGAAAAAGTGTGATGTTCACAATAGAAATACAAGAAACAAGAACAAGTTACACATCCCATCATTTAGATTACACAAGGTAGGGAAATCATTTATGGGCAATAGCGTGCGCTTCTATAATAAGCTTCCATCTGAAGCAACTGAGCTCCCTATTCGTAAATTTAAAAATTACATAAAACTAAATCTCATCAAGAAGGCTTTCTACTCCATAAATGATTATCTCAATGATGTTAATGCTTGGCCAGATGTCGCTCAGTTTCGCACCGAAAATAGTATGTAGTAAGTAATTTGTTGTTGTGCATAGCTTTACTTAAATATTGACATGTATCGAATCATATTATATTTAGACTTAAATAGGCAAATAACCATGTATTAGACATATAAGAGATGAACATGCTAGTGGTTTCTTTTCACTTCTTCCACTAGTGGACAAAAAATTTAAGTGAACAGTAAAATAATTGTATTTGATAATAATTTATATATAAAATATGACTTGTCTAAGTGCTTATTTTGTAAGCCTAAAGAAATAAATGATTTTTTACTTTTACTTTTAATTAAATCGTGATTTAATAAAATTTGCTTGTAAATTAACTGATTGGTCAATGAGTTGATATGAGATGACATAAAAAAATTAGGACTTACGTTTATATTAGAGAAGATAGTCCCAGTGAGTATGTAGAAAAGCCTCGGCGCTCGGTTGATGATGTCATTGGGTGAAAACACCGCCCACGTAGAACTGAGGAAGAAAAACGCGGCAAGAGGCATCAGCGGCCGCACCGCTTCGACTAGGGTTCGCATTTTACCGGTGCGGTTGCGGTATGACCTGTAACATTAAAGATTACTCACTTAATCATAGGAATACACAGAAACACTCGAGTAGTTTTATATGAAAACATGACAAAGTTCATTGAAACGGAACATAGTCCTTTCGGTAACTCGATATGAAAATCAACAATGCTTTTGTAACTTTAGATGTTCTTGGATAAAAAAAAAGCAATTTAAAGACAAAATTAAGAAAATTGACTATACCTATATTTTTGGCAGTTCGACTGACAAACAAATAGTCATATTGACCCAATGTTTTACCGATTACATTTTTTATGACAATCTATTTGGTTTATGAAGAAGTTGTGATTTTGTTAATGTTGTTTGTTGGTTCTACCTCATCATCATCATCATCAGACTATGTTAGTTCACGGCTGGACATAGGCCTCCCTTAATGAGCGCCATAGCGCCCTGTCTTCAGCTTGACGTATCCATCTACCTGCATTCGTCAACCCACCGGTCGGAGGGCGTCCTACACTACTTTTACCGAGTCATGGTATCCACTAAAGAAAACGTTTGCCCCAGCAGTTGTCGGTTCTTCGCGAGATATAATGGCCACCTACCCCCAGTTTTTATTATGACAAACGTTGTGCTGAACACCCTGTACATAACACTGTTTCCCGCGGTTGGACCTGCATTAAATTCCAATTAAACATTACTAAAATTATTATATTTTAGTAATGTGAAATTGGAATTTAATGCGGGTATGTCACCCGAGGATAGTGTAGCGGTACAAGAATTTTTAAAAGCGGTTCAGTAATTTCGGAGCAAACAAACAAAAATTAAACCTTTCCTATTTATAATATTAAGTATATACAGATAACTTACTTATAAATATTCCACAATATAACAGTTTGGCTGGTGAGCATGGCTGAGAAGTAGAGTGTGAGCTCAAACACGAAGCCCGGCGAGACGCCCCCGGGAAGCGTGACGTGCCACGCCGCGGGACCGATCACTGACGTTATTAGCAGCAGGATGCAGGAACCCTGGAAAGGGCATTTGTATATAAATAATTAATAATATATTAAAAAAAAATCTGGACAACCCACGATACTAGAAAACTTAGAGGTATTTAATATTGAATTTTAACCTAATTTATCTCATCATCATCATCAGCCTATAGCAGTCCACTGCTGGAGATAGGTCTCCCCCAATTAGAGCCATAGCGCCCTGTCTCCAGCTTGCCGCATCCAGCATCTACCTGCAGTCTTTCGCAGGTCGTCATCCCACCTGGTCGGAGGGCGGGTAATTTATCTAATCTTATTTATTATTTTATTGACTTTTTGCGACCGTAATTTTTATTTCATTTTGTGTACTTATAATACAGATTATTTAATTATCTGAAATTAATTAATACGGTACAATTATCTATTGGTTGATCACGCGTTTTTCAGGGAGGGATCAAAATTATCCTTGATCCAGAACTATAAGTACTATTTAACGCGTAATTATTGCGTTTATTTGCTTATTTTTCTCGACGTTTCAACAGGTTTACACAATGTCGCGGTTACGGGATGACAGTAGGAACAGTAGTTTTGTATCAGTCATCCCGTGACAATAACAGTGTGTAAACCAACTATGTATCAGATCGCATAAGTTTAAAAATATTTAGATCCACGTCGGGAAAAATAAAAAAATAAACGCGATAAATATCTGTTAACACTTTGACTGCGGTTTTTTTTCGACGACTGCGGTCTTTTTTTTTTACCTAAAAAATTCGTGCTGCCACTCTACACAGCGGTTGTGTTGCGCCGCAAATGCGTTTCGTTTGAAAAATATTACAGCTCTGCTGAGTCACAAAGATCTGTATTTTCTCAGCCGCTGCGCTAGTGTGGATTTACGCATATTAGTGACTTGTAGAAAACTCATACCGTGCGTTTTCAGCACTCAAAATGGTACTTATTATTAGTTATGTATTCAGATCGCATAACTTAAAAAATATTTAGGTCCAGAAATTCATACCTACAAAATGTCAGCTGGATCTTTTCAGTAGTTATTAGTAATTTGTGGTATTTCACTGCAGGGTTTGCCTTACAGTGAAATCCGTCGTGACCTTATATTCTCTACGTTACCATGCCACAATTAATATGATTGCAAACAAATACTTTATTTAGAAGCAACGGATAACCATCACAGGTAGCTGCATCGTTTTACAGGTTACCTTGGGCTCGAAATACCTTTTATTAGCCATGTTACCTTAATTACATGTATTGATGTTATAATACCTTTATTGATATTGCTTAAATGAACACGAAATTATTATTTCGTCAGGCGATTTTATTCATAGACTACATGTAATAAGGTAAGTACTTACAATCATCGTGAAATCGTATCCCCAAGGAAGGAACATCACTCCCGTGTTATACTTTTCCCAGTGCGTCAGGTAGAAGTTAAAGAATATGTTCCATACGACGAAAAAAAATCGCAGCGGACTTAGCTCATCCCTGAAATGAAAAAAGAAGTGGAATCGCGTGGGAAAGAGATAGAATCATAGACTAAGACGTTAGGAGTTAGAGCAGAGAGTTTCGCCTCTGTTTTATCTTCGTACAATGGACAAGTCATAGTGGTTTCGTTGGCAGGTACGGTTTCGCAATAACCTTAAAGATTTTCACACATTAAAATTATAGGATTTTTACCATTATCTTAGTTTTAAAAGTCATTTCATTAAGCATTTAGCTCGAGAGCAAAAGGTTTTATTTGCGACCCCGAAAACCTTGATGAGGACCGTAAGGAAATCGTTAGGTAGGTCATTATTATATTTAAAACAAGTTCAATTCCATTCCTTATAAATAAAATTATTCTGGACAATCTGCTGGATCATCTAGCCCCAACATGAGAAGAAAATATTATAAATCTGAATGTAATTCTGTCCATTCCCTTTCACGCCTAAACGACTGCAAAAGCAGCCCATGTTAGCCCGTGATAACATTATGTAAACGTGTATGAGAATACATATAGTATACAGATCTTAATCAAATTTGATTAGGTTCCGTTCAGCAGTAGGCGTAACAAGATAACAGACAGACAGAAACACATTCGCATTTTGAAGAGTGGATAAATAAAAGCTACGATTTGTACAACGACACTGACCTTCCAAATATGCTGTAAAGGCATGTAGGGATGAGAACTGCCGAATAAGAGTCCAGTCCATGGTCAAACAACTCTCCCAAAGGACCGCTCGTGCCCGTCCGCCGAGCTTGCTTGCCGTCAATGCCATCTGAAATATTCCATATTATTCACGTTCATTCATAGCAAATACATTTTTAAGAATAATAAAACAATGTGATAGCCTGTGATGAACACGCTGTTCGTGAGCAGCATGCAGCCCTTGCAGGTCTCTTTGGGACAAAAAAAAAAAAAAAAAAAAAAAAGTATCATTGACATTATTTGGTAAGTAAGTACCTAGTTCCATTTCTTATGTAAGGTAACTCTCACTAAAACTCGACAACAACATAAAGATCAATTCGAGAAATCGTACATATTCATCATTTTTTAGAATTCTATGAGCATTGGACACTGAGGATTTCTGCGTACAATCCAATACAACTGCAACTACGATTGCACGACATAAATAAAAACACCTAGGTACCTACCCGATGAAGTATTAGTTCTCACTGTATCAGTCAGTATCTACTAATTGCACGTACCTAAGTAAAATCGATTAATAGACTGATGATAGTATTTGTGATCGCAGGACTACTGATATAACAAATAATTACATGTATTTATTGCGTTTATTTACCAATTTCCCAACGTTTTACAGGTTTACAATCGCAAACGCATTTTTGTCGCGGTCTAGTCATCCCGTGACCACGGCGGTGTGTAAACCTGTTGAAACGTCGTCGTCGGTGTGTTCTAGTAAGTTTAAAAATATTGATATAACAAAGTATATCCACCGGGAGCAGGCTTCCCGATGGAGTAACTGTGTCAGCAGCATCAGCGCACCCTGCGGAACAGACCCTCCATCAAACTGTTACCGCCAACTTGCCTGTCACTATTGAGAGAGGTCTATGTACTGCAGTAGAAGTCTTTCAGTTGAATTGTTAAAAAGCTGATAACAAAAGTGTCCCCCGTGCAATACAACCTCGATATAACTCGAATTATAGTTTTTTTTTATCCAGATTTTAATTACCTACACGTTACACGTTTGTTACGAGTACAGCCTGCTAAAGTTATTATCAAATTAATGGCATAGAGTTAACCAAAGGTTACCTATAGTTAGTATTATGATATCTGTGACTATTACTAAGATTTTATGAATCGTTTCAAGGTCGACAAGATAATCGGCATGTTATTATTAGAATGAAGGACTGGTTCCAATAGACACGTGACTTGCGAGATAGTTCATAGTCATGCTGGATTAGCTAAAGACCTATACCTACGTACAATCTTAAGCTAAGTTACCTATCAGCATTCTTAAGTCCACCTTCTGAACGTGCCTCCCCATACAAGGGCGGTTTTGCTCTAACCACGCTTGGCTCTCGGATTAATGATAACAGTAGAGGTGTTAAAAATACAGTGAAGGAAGCTGCTGCTCTTCCTCTGATAGGTTCACATTGTCACCTCTTACGACATTCACGGGCCGATTTCGGGGGTCGACACGCCGCGCCGTCGCCGCGCCCAATACGGATGCTGTGCTGGCAGGTTATTTATCACATAAAAGGTGTTAAAAAATATTCGTGTTCCAAAATACTCATATGGCATGGCCTAACTAAATCGATTAAAGTATTCGGCGCCTCCCTATCGATTAATGTATTCGGCGCCTCCCTATCGATTAAAGTATTCGGCGCCTCCCTTGACTCAGATGCTAGTTTTTAAGCAACAATACTTTATCATGGTTTAGTTAGGGGCTTGGAGAAATGAACTTACTTAACATCACGATGCGTGATAAAAATATCTACCCAGTAATATCAAATCAATGTACTGTACTTACATAATACGTAACCGATAACAATACCAGGATGTGATCGGAGTCGAAATAATAAATATCTGTTTACTATTATCGTGTTGACACTTAAATATAACATGAGATAACAAAGGGCACTAATATGTTACAATACAGACAATATGGTCAAATGCTCGTATTTAGAACAGTGCAATGACTCCATATGCCAAGTCGTCTCCTTATGAATTACGTACTTATCGCTTTAGCTACGGGCTAAGGGTTCGCACCATCATCAGCAGCTTTTGTCGACAGACTGTTGGGTAAATATAATACTTGTAAGTGGATTCAAACTTTTAAGAGCTAGTAACAATATGAAATCTGCGAAATGAGCTCGCTTTTTCGAGACAAGGACGAACGAACGCCGCGCGGGGAATGCTTGAAAGAGAGGCAAGAGCGACGGAATCTGGAATGGGTTTTTATTATTAAATTTGTCATTGCTCTAAAATAATACTGTTTCCCAAAAAAGTAAAACCATACGTTTCTAAAGTATTTATTAGAGAACACATAGATGAAATTTCATTACAATAATATGAAATAACTAACAAATAAAACTGTTTTTTCCGTAGTGATATCTCTGTAAAAATGAAGATTTAGAGGAAACTTTGCCATTTTTTTCTATCGAGTCAAGTTTAGTCAATCGTGTTTCGACTCCCATCATAACATACTAACTAATATCCTAAACTTTTGATCCTCATCAAAATATATTCGAAAAATAGGTGTTTTGTTCCCTTTAAATTGATTTTCCGTTAAGTCAAAACGTGCGTTTTGGGACTCATTTCACCTTAACACGCGTTATTTATTCGCGCTAAAATTTGCTTAATAATACTGATAACGCGGGTTACGTTATGTATTAAATAGCGTGGTAGCCTTGCTGGCAATGTGAGTGAATAGTACCTAGACTACGACGAGTTAGCAAGTTCGTGATTTTTATTTTGAAATTGTCCATAAATCAGTGGTTTTGGATTTGTCTGATATAAGAAGAACTCTAATCAGGCGAGCGACTGTTATCAGGAAGTTCATGTCATGCTACATCGCCACATACAAAGTATATTATTATTACACATTAGATAGTTAGCTAACTGGCGCTAGTTCCTACTCCTATAAGAATGTGATTTTCATCATCATCAGCACAGCTCAACGGCTGTCACTTACTGCTATGTGATTAGGTTTTGTTAATTCTTGTCTTCTCTGTCTTTACAAGACCTACAGAACATGTTCTGGGCCTTTTGTAAACCAAGCCATATATACGAAAATCTATGGGACTCTCCACAGACTCCAATGCTGTTTGCTTCACATACAGGGGGATCATTGAAGTTATCCAATCCTGTGATGGTCAGAACAGGTTTACCTTATTAGTCCATTGGCATTAACTTGTTTGTATTAATTAAAAAGGTTAATAAAAAATCATAAGCAAGGCAGAAATATATAATCATACACTAGCCAAACTCGATGCAGAATGATAGTAAACAAACGCCCGAATAATTAACAGAAAACTTTTTAAATGCAATTTACATTACTTGTTAATTTGAGATCCCTCCTTCGATAAATACTGCTTGCAATTGATCTTTAACTCGACGCCAAGCAAGTGAGATTGAGTTAATGTGTCTTAGTTTGTTTACAAACATTCTACATTGAGTTTAGCTAGTGTATAATTATGAAAAAAAGCATAAGTAGCATAATAGGCTTAGCCTGCTCTGCTAATTAACTTAGAACACTTATTATGAAACAGCTGTGTGTGTATGTGTGTAAAAAAATGCAAGGTCATGCTCACCTAAAGTGTATGCCACAAATAAGTTGACAGCAGAAACAGCCCAAACCCAAGATGGTATGCGATCATTTGTTTTATTCTCCTCGGTTAGGGCATAGAATCCAAAATCATAGTAGGAGAATAGCAGGAAATTAAAGACTGTGAGTAAAAAACCAGTGAATGTTAGCAGGTTCGGTGCCACCCATGTTGGGCAAAACTGAAATGTTAAATAACTATTGTAAGAACATGTTATGGGACATTTTAGTAGTTATAAATTCCTCAGCACAATCTAATGCAAGTCAATCTAAGTTGGATGTATCCTTAATACCAATATTTTAAGCTTGTTTACTCAGAACTTTTTATGCATTTTTCAAATGGTTTCAAAGATATTGAAATGAAACCATATTATTATTATTATTTATTCCATGCTTTTTTGTTAGGATCTATCAATAGATAATTTTAACACTAATCTTACTAATCAAGAAATATTTTCCAAGTAGAATATTACAGTAAAATTAAGTTTATGAATGTATCCTAAAAAAACCTACTTTAACCAAATGTAATTACAATTACTTGAAACTAGTCAGGTTATTTAACTATTCGAGCTCTCTGTACCTACAAACTTGCAATTTCACATCTAAATGAAATCAGGTGCTGTGTGTAAAATCACTCATTTATAATTAAAAAGAGAGATAACACATACCTGCACACACCAGTTCCAAAATGGGTGCATAACATAGTTACTCAGCACACTGGAATCCACACAGTTGTACTGAAAAAAAAAATTTTTTTCTGGAGCCTTCAGCAGTCACAAAAAGAATCCCAAAACAATAAAATTGGTATCTATTCAGATTCCAATTGTACTATTTTAAGGACTTATCATGTCAAAGAGGCAGAGCGTGCCAGAGTTTTAGGCAACATATTTTAACATTTTACCTTGTACTTCTCAAACCCTTTCAGTTTATCCTCCGACAGGAAACAAGCCATTTTTGGATCAGGCACTTGAATTAATTCGTAATTTTTACGTACAACAAAAACATTTTGGAGCAAAGAATAACATCAGAGGTAATATAAATTAGCGAAGCAACACGTAAATAAGTTTTGCACAGTCTAAGCCCAATCTTAAACCACAGTGCGTACTAAATAAATTCTAATTATTTCAAATAAATTCCGAATTATCACAAAATGATCGACCGCCACACCGCGCCGCCCGCCGGAGTAAAGTGTCGAATGTTATGACACTGACATGACATTGACATATTAGAGTGGAGTGAGTGTAAATAAGTTTGCTGGATCATGGTAGAACGAAAAGATTATTTTATTCAAAAGAACTATTTCAACCACTTTTTAACTAAATACTAGTGATGTCTTTTTAGGTTTCCGTCTCTGTTATATTATAATATGATAAAAATTAAAGAATTTTTATTACTACGTTGATCAGGGCCTCTTGAACCGTATTAGCTGTCAGAAATTATAACGTGTGATATTAGTTTTACAGGTTGTGTGCTTTTCTAAGAACAAAAAGGGGCCAACCTCCATTCCACGTTGAGTACCGATTCATATTCCTATTCGATTAGGTACCGAAGTAAAGCAACGTCGTCGGGCAGTAGGTACGGTACCCACGTACATGGTTGGGTGACCACATAATGTTGTATTTTTCCTTTTTTTTTTGTTAATCCGTTATAGAGGATTTCTTTTGTGAAATCGTTTTGTACGATGGTACGGAACCCTCGGACTGCGAATCGACTCGCACTTGGCCGGTTTTATTACAAATAGGTTTTTATTATATAGGAGAGCGGAAAGAAAAATAAAAAAATTGACAACTACTGACAGTTTCATCAATATAAAATAACTAAATTATAATGCGATCAAATTTTGCTTCTTTAACAAAGAAATATTACTATGTTCCATGTAGGTCGGTAAATAGCTCATAAAACTTATTTATTAGGTATAAAAAGCTTTATGGTTAAAATCGATTCATATTTATCTCACGTCCAGAATGCACTTTACTGAAAATACCAGACCTCCAAGTAATTTCAGAAACGAATTTGAAGGTAAGCTTTTTTAACCAACTTAAAAAATTGTGTGTCAATTAAGTAATGAAGAGAGTATAAATAAATACATTATGTATAGGTAACTAAAAAGTTTCCGTAACATTTGTATTTGTTTGAAGTGTGTGAAGTGGTGGGGTGGGCGTGTAGTCAATAAAAGAAAAATTCAAATGTTGTGCTAGAAAGACGAATTGAATCCGAGCTTGACCGGGCCGTTTATTTTCGGGCCCGGGTGATCCCGGACGCTTGTATGTAGTCCAACTTTAGATCTTAAACAAGTGTTAAGCTGAAGTGGTTATTGGTATCTAAGAAGGCTAGTGGCATCTAAAATTCTAAAGTTTTCGTAGAAATAGAAGTCTTTATGTCATAAGTTTTGGTAATAGAAGAAGGTATAAATACATAATCCTTCTGTTTTGCTACGGTTTTAGTTGACTGATTTCAGATTTTTTTACTACGTTAAAGTTTAAAATATTCCTTGTTGCACATTAATTCATCAGCTGTTATGTCAATTCAATCAAGATCAGTCAGTCAGGTCAGTTCGGTCAGTCAGCCGCGCCGTCATACATAATCAAATCATCTTGTCTTCTTTCTGGTTTATAAAAAAATAAGTACATATCTATGATAACGTCATTGATGTGATGAGTTCGTGCAGAGTGCAGTAGGTACTTTACTTGTGGTGTGGGTTGGTTGTTGTTGTTGTGAATTTTACGAATGCATGGATTTCCTTAGCATAAACACTCACCAACAGAACAATGTCTCGTAGAACAACAGTTAGCAAACCTAGGCTAAGAGTATCCAATAAATCCGTTTTTCATCTTCAAGATAAAAATGCCGATCAAAACGAACTAACTAATGGTATTATCAAATCAGCTAAACGAACTGGTCAATTAAGTTTATGCAACAGAGGACTCGGAACTGGTAAGGATTTATGCTTTACATTGCATTACATATTACGGATGTCTCATATCGTTCACTTCCTTCGAAAGTACATAATAGGTATTTACGACTCATAAATGAAATGCCTCACAAAAGTGGATGCTAGCTATGACTAGAAAAACGAAGCATAATATTATGATTACGTATTATTATTATTTTGAGACTATCTTACCAAGTAGTTACAACCCTTTACAACATCAGTAAAATTTCTTTATAAAATTATTATAAAATAGCATATCTCATAGTTTCATGTAATTGTGTCAAATCAATTTTATTCAACACACCATACCTACTTAAAATACTGCTCACTAATAATACTTTTTTTATGTATAGTCCCAGAAAATGTTTGGAAGATTGATAGTTTGGTGCTTGAGGACACCAAAGTGGTTGACTTTACTCGTCCTGACATGACCAACTGGTGGAACAGTGAACCACTCAAATCTCTTGACCTGAGCTCTAATGCTATAAGCACAATATCACCTGATATCCAGCTTTTGCAAGCCCTGGTAACTCTCAAGGTGAGCATGTTATCTACTGTCCATTTTTACTCTAAATATGGTAAGGGGTATTCTAGAATTAAGAACATGAGAATAAGGTGTTTTTTTAGTAATCTGTATTATATCAGATAATACAACTGTTTGTTGAGTTACACGACAATCATTTCATTCAAGCTGTGCTTTGCTTGTGGCTAGATGCTGTATGGATTATCCACCATTATATTTATTTGTTTTGTAGCTTTTTAAATTTAAATGACATGTGTATAATATAACTGGTGATGCTCCTTTGTTTGTCAGTGGTTCTATGAATTTTAGAGAACAAACAAAAGCCTTACAAATGTTGTAATTATACACTCTGAATTATAATTCCTCTTGAGCTTGGCCTTCTACTCAAAATTACACAAGATTTTCATTCTGAGGTATAGTTACACTAAAGTTTGAGTAACTTCATCACACCTAAATTACTGATTGAAGCAGCTGGTTTTTTTTTTGTTGTAGTTCTAGACCTGGGTTAACATTTATAGTTTTTTATGTTCTATTCTCATTTGAGGTAGGTGTGATTTGTTTCAAGGAATTGGTCCAGCAAGTCTAGTCTTCTTGTTATCCTGAAAAAACGTGACCATGTATGTATGCAATAAATAAATTAAATTAAATGCAAAATGGTGTGTGAAGCAGCGGGCAGCAGCTAGCATTATATCATTTGTGCTATGAGTAAGTATGAACCTCTGAATATGAACGTCTGTTGTGCCCACACTTGTACATTGATGACAAATGCAGGAAATCCTATTGTGGGTGGGGTCAGGATCAGGACTATGTACCTATGTATGTGTGTATGTTTAGGTATGAACCAATTTGTTACAGCTCCATGACAATGCTATAACAAGTTTACCAGGAGAAATTAGTGAACTAAAAAACCTGTCAAATCTAAGTCTAGACCGTAATAAGCTTGGAGAATTACCAAATGAGTTCTACAAATTAACGGAACTGCGTTGGCTTGGATTATCGTACAACTCATTGAAAACAATTGATCGTGGCTTTGGGGATCTGGTTATGTTGAACTTTTTGGTAAGTTTTGAAATGGACCTTACATAATATCTCATAAAAAATAAGATTCATATAATTAAGTTAAAAGTATATGTATAGAGTATACTAATAATAAACAGTGGCTAGTGGTCAAAATATAATCGAAGTGATCCTTGCTTTGACCAGACAAAGCTACACAGTGCATGTGCCTCTGTCGCTATTCTTTCCAGCTATTTCAGTAGTTCATTATTGTATATTAAAAATAGTTTAAAATGCTTCGACACTGAAACATCTAGCGGCGCGACGCTTTCTTTCCGTGCCGAGGTATTTCAGTGTGTTTCAGATGCTGGTATGAGTTTCCAATAGAATTTGTTTCATTTATGTACAGTATTAAACACTGTATAATTTTAACACTGTTATTCTTTCAGGATTTATCACACAATGATATAATAGCATTGCCACCGGGAATGGGCTACCTGGTCCGATTAGTGGAGCTTAATCTGTCACACAACAAGCTTCAAGAGTTACCTCCTGATATAGTCAACTTACGAGGTACATAATGTGCATACTGATCTTTCCTAACTTAACTACCTTTTTGTCTTTGAAACATACAAAACGTTTTTGTGAATGGCAATTTATTTTTACCTATTAATAGTAGTCTTACTACTTTCTTATTGGGCTACTTTCTGTAAAATGAAGAAGCGCTATGGTTATTTGAATATTTTAGTCAGATCTGTATTGAAAGTAGCCTTAAATCGAGGTAGCCGCTCGTTCCACTTTATTCTCCTGCACGCCCGTTGTTACAACAACAACAAATAAATAAGCATACTAAAATTATAAACGCGAAAGTATCTGTGTCTATGTTTGTCTTTCTGTCCTTTACCTACTTATTCCCGCCTAAACGGCTGAAAGGATCTCAATAAATTAGCAAAGCGATAAGAGATGGATAGGATAAGCTTCTCTTATTCCGGAAAAAAGCGTGCGAAGCCGCGGGTAAAAGCTAGCTTATATAGTCCAGAACAACTTGCACTTGATGGAAAATAATGAATAGATGAATATTTTTGTTTCAGACCTAAAAAAGTTGGAGATAAGCAACAATGACTTGAGGTTTCTACCAGCATTGGGTGAATTGAGGCACATGCAGTACATGAACGCCAACCATAACAATATTGAGGTCCTCCCTGACTTTTATGGGTGCAATGCTTTGAAGGAAATTTATTTGTCGAATAATTATATCAAGGTAAATTAAACTGTGTTTTTTTTAAATAAGATTAAAATTGCGTTTGTAAAATATTTTTTGTTCAGTGAAAAAAAGTCGAGTCGATGGAGATGTTATTTTGATTGAAAGTTTTTATTTACTAATATTGAGGATTTTTGTCTAAAAACAACGCCGAAAATCTGATAACTGCGTGCGAAGCCGGTCGAAGATTCGTGTTTAAAATGTTATATAAATGCTATGGAAATCGCTTGACCCAGTAGTTTTAGTTTTGAGGCTGATCTAACACTTTGACTGTCACCGACATCAATACGTAGTCGCTTCCCGCTGTCTGTCTGTACCTATGTACCTATGCTTAGATCTTTAAAACTACGCAACGGATTTTGATGCGGTTTTTTTGAATAGATTGGTTTTTTTGAGTGATTCAAGACGTTTATGAACCATTTGACACATCATACACATCCTCTAGGTCGCATAGCTGAAGCTTGGCAGTGAACGCGTTAATAAAATTTTCAGGAAATCACCGAAGACTTTTGCGACCAAATGCAACAGTTAAACGTATTGAACATACGAGATAACAAGCTGGAAATTATTCCGGAAAATATATCGCTGCTGAGGAAACTCAAACGACTCGACCTCACTAACAATAGCTTGAACAAGTAAGGTTGTTTGCTCTTTTCGAGTTTACCGCGCCCAACTCATACCGAATTCTATGGGAATTGTCGACCATTGTACGTTTGTGATCTGAATTAACAGCGTTTATGTGGTACTTATTCCTTTAACTGGGATAATTCCGAAGGAATGCCCGCGAATGCGAGTAACTATTTTATCTTCATAGAAATGTGTGCCTTATTTCGTCGAGATAGGGTTTAATTTGCGACTATAGGTAACTCAGCTAATAATGAATGCGAAAATGTACAGTGTGCGAGATACAGTTTGTAAATAAATAAATATCTCAAGCACTGTTATTTTTATGTGACGTTGTGATCTGAAATTTTTCTTCATAATTTTCTTTTTGGGTCTAGGCACATTGAATGGGGCATTGACTGGCTTTTTGTAGCTTTTGATACGATATTGATATTAAATAAATAAATAATGCTGGACAATCTACATGTCATCATCATCTCAAGCTCTTAGCTAAGCAGAGCTTGTGTTATGGGTACTAGATGACTGATATACATTATCTCCATAAAGAACACCACACATTTATTTCAAATACAAACACTCCTAATAGGTGTGTTTTTTTTTAAATGCGCTGTGGTGGAGAGTTCAACATCCTTTCGAAAATTCCGTTTAATTCCCTTGCAACGTGCCTTGACCCTTATATGTCGTCAGTAGCTTCAATTAGTATTTAAGGCTGAAAAACAGCGCTGAATATAAAATGTTTAGTACACGCTGAGCCAACCCCTATTTAGGCGCAGGGTCATGAAGGTAGTCATATTTTTCTTAATATCACCCATTTATGTCACTTACCCACATGTTAAACTTCTTTGTTTGTTTATTCTATGTATGTTGTGTTGTATTTTGTACCTGTATCCAAATAAATATGTTTTCTATTCTTCTTCTATTATATTCTTATATGTATGTACATAGTAATTATCATTTATCTTGTCCTTTCAAATTGTTTAACAGGCTGCCGAAAAACCTAGGGCTACTTTCGCAACTGAATAGCATCAGCATGGAAGGCAACAAGCTGTCGTTTGTGAGACAGGACGTGCTCAGTGGTGGCACCGACCGCATGATGAAGTTCCTGCGCGAGCGCATCAGTGACGATCTTATAGGGGAGACCAATGATAGGTGCAAGGCGTTTGAGTGGCCTGATAAGTAAGTGATAGTATAAGTTAATTATTATTGCGGAGGAGGTTGCAGGTTCGATTCCCACCTCGCGACATTTACTTGTCTACAGATATTTAATCCGGTTGTTCTCGATGTTTTCTATGTAGGTATATTAAAAATATCCATAACAAAAGCTCTGCTTAGTTTGCGGCTAGATAATGCCGAAGTTTAACGCAACTGTTTGTACTGTCTTTCTTGTTGTTATAAAGCGACAATTTCACACACAACAACAACATGATAAACCCATGATTTCGTTATTTAAATCTTTTCAAAACTGTAGCTGAATGGGTGTTATTCAGCTACAGTTTTGAGACTCTCTAGGGTTTGTTGAATCCTTGAATGCACAATCTAACAAATAAAAAGAAAATTAGGAGCTATTGCGGTCGGTTATCAAAACTTACGTAGGTATCAGGACCCACAAATAGTAGCCCTGCCAAGTCTGAGTATTTTTTTACGTGAAATAATGCTGGACAATCCAAACAGCATCATCTAGTACCAAGCTAAGCTGAGCTTGTGTTATGGGCACTAGATGACTGATAAACTTAATACAATATAATTACATAGATCGATATTTTTTATTATACATAGATAACGACCAAAACACCCGGAACAAACATTTGCAGATGGTACACACAATTGTCCTGATGCGGTAATCGAACCCGCATCCTCCTGCGTCGCAGGTGGACCTACGCCCACCGCGCCACAGAAGTCGTCTTTGTTATTGTATTATGATAAAGAATTACTTTATCCCAAGTAGTTAGTAGATGCACTTTTAAAAGTAATTGATAGATGAAGCTGTGTGGAATGTTCAGCACTATTTATTTATTTGGAACTATTTAGATACACATTGAAAAAGAACCAAGCTCTGATGCTGCCTGGCCGCGAGCTGGTTGAGATCCCTGACGAAGTCTTCAAGACCGCAGCCGAAGTCGACGCTCACATTGTAGACATATCCAAGAATAAGTTTACGTCGATACCTTTAGGGTAAGTGCTTCTCATTATACAGGCTTTTAAGTAACTTTGCAAAGATTCTCAACTGCAAGGTTTTTTGTTCGGTAACTTAATTTTGTGGCTCAGCTGGAGAGAGCGTTCGTGTACTAAAAAAAATTAAAAAAAAAAAAATTGTGTTCACACAGGTATAACGTTCAATTAGGGTACATATACTACGTGAGTGAACCTGCGAGCAGAGGCTAGTCACGCTATAACACTGATAAACTCTAGGTTTTATTTTCGGCTGTATGTTCGTCAATTTTTTCGGCGCTTATTGACCGATTTAGACTTAATTTTATTGACATTTTTTTTCAGTTAAATAGAGGATAATCCCGAGGTGGTCCCATAAAAAGTTAATTATTAATTAATATTTAAATTAGTATTATTCCCGAAGGATTGGTATTTATCCCGCAAAGCTAACTTACTTTGAATCAAAGTAGGTATGTAGTTTTTCAATCAAATGATTTTTTTCAACTAAAATAAAACTTTTTGTTTACAGAATCGTCAAATTAAAAACAACCTTATCGCAGCTGATTTTATCGTCAAATTCTATTGAGAAAATCCCACCAGAAATATGTAGCTGTGTTCAAATACAATATTTAGATTTAGGGAAGAACCTTCTGAACGCTCTGCCGGCAGAAATTGGTTTTATGAAAAATCTAAGGGAGTTGATCATATCTAACAACAAGTGAGTGTTGATTATTTTATTTTATTAGTACGTGTGCCGGCTTAATTTGTATTAAGAGGCAACTCAAAGCCGCCACACATAGAAGCCCGGCCACGGTTTCTATGTGTGGCGGCTTTGAGTTGCCACGCCGCCACCGCCCGGCGGTGTATGTGTAGTCTTTCATATAAATTCATATGATACAACCCGCACGCCTTCGCCTCCGGCCCAGCCACGGTTTCTGTGTGTGGCGGCTTTAAGGGATATTCACCGGGGGAAAGCGGCAGTGCCTTCACCGAACAGCAACCCTCGATTATGTACATACATATATTATATACGCATGTCCACCGATTATGTTGCTTACTTAAATATTGACATGTATCGAATCATATTATATTTAGACTTAAATAAGCAAATAACCATGTATAAGACATATAAGAGATGAACATGCTAGTGGTTTCTTTTTCACTTCTTCCACTAGTGGACAAAAAATTGAAGTGAACAGTAAAATAATTTTATTTGATAATAATTTAATGTATAAAATATGACTTGTCTAAGTGCTTATTTTGTAAGCCATAAATGATTTTTTATTTTTACTTTTACTTTTATGGATACCCGGTAATTATGTTATAACCATTTCATGATAAAACACTGGTTTTTCTGTAAATTCAAGCAAATATAAATGTGAGATATTTTATAATGTTAAATAAAGCAAGAGGGTGTCAAAGGAGTCGAATAAAAAGTAAAAACACTTAAAATAAAATATATTCGAAATTCAAAAAATCTATATTTTCAGCTTGATACTCTCAGAGTACACATTATGTGGCATCCTGTATGTATAGTATCGAGATTTCGTTTTTGTATAGGATTTGGTACAGCGCATCTGGCGTTCGGACATGGAACTATATAAATTCCTTACACCTACACCATATAATCGTATGTATACCATTCTACAAACTGGCTGGTTCTAGAATCCGACGGAGATGTCTCCGTATATGTATATAAATAATAAATAAATAATAGGTACTGAACAATCCATACAGCATCTAGCCCCAAGCTAAGCTGATCAATCTATCATACGTAGACACAATCCTGACCTCCTTGTATTTTGAAGGTTCACAAAGATCCCTCGCTGCGTGTACGAGCTGGAAAACCTAGAAATCTTCCTGGCAGCTGATAACAAGGTGGAGGAGATCAATGTATCTTCGGACGCACTCGCCCGGCTGAAGAAACTAGCTGTGCTGGACTTGTCCAATAACAGCATCCGCTCTGTGCCGCCGGAACTTGGCAATTTCACTTTCTTGAGGTAACTTTACTCAAAAAACGTTACATAGTATGGAATCTGGAAATTATTTTTTCTTGAGCATTCTTTGAGCAAGTCGATCATTCGTATATAGTCGGCTGCAAAATGGTTTTATTTTTATTTATATGATTTTAATAAATAAATAATGTTGGATAATCCACACAGCATCATCTAGTCCCAGCTAAGCGGAGCTTGTGTGATGGGTACTAGATGACTGATATACATACATTACATTGATAGACATTTTTTATTATAATTTTTTTTATAGTCATTGATTGAGTAAAGCACTATACAAACAAAGAAATTATCACCAGTGCGAGACCAACGCATTATAATACCCACAAAAACCTCAGAAACACTGTGTTTTTTCTCTACAGGACTTTGGAGATCATGGGCAACAGTTTCCGTCACCCCCGTCACGCTATCCTCGCGAAAGGGACCGACAGCATCCTCTCGTACCTTCGCGATCGCATACCTACCAACTAGTCGTAAGGCATCCCACTTTATTTATACAGTGCTCAGTGAATTGCACTAAATATACTAATGGATGACGTTACAAACAGATGTAACGTCATCCATTCACATCCGTGCACAGAGAAAACGCTATGCTTATGCCGCCCAGAAATCTGAATCAGAACTAACAGACCGGACAAATTTGTTTGAATTAGACTTTTTTAGCCTAAAATGGGAAAGTTCTAGCTATTCTACGCACGATAAGCTGTTGTTGGTGCGCCTGGCCTCTCCCCGGTCTTGTTTGGTTCGTCCGTTCCATCGGATTGTAAGAGTGAAGGAATAGAGGCCATCTGTGTTTTGTTCACATATTTGTGCATTATGATATTTCTCGCGCACACTGCTTGTCTGCGTTTGATGTTGAACGAAATTTGGTTAGAAGTCTGTAACATTATTAATATGCTATGTACGGCTAAACACATGGCATATGGAATATGCTTTATCTCAGTAGAAACCAGGAAACACTTTTTTATTTCTGGGTAGCAGGAGCTTACCTATTCTTTTTTCTGTATAAACTTAATAAGGTCGAACAGAAACTAAGATTTCGAATAGAATTCAACATTTTGAAGTCAGTTTAGTGCATTTCACTTATCACAAAAAAAAACAAAGCTAGTCTAAGCTTGTCATAAAAATATTGCTTTTGCGTTGAAAAGAAAATTATTTAAATGCAATGAGTTTCATATTATTTTTTCGTTGTGGCCATGCGCAAGAGTTTCAGTACCTACAGTATTGCCATAAACTAAGCCTGCTATTAGCCAAAATTTTTGTGATTACACATCAATATATACAATCCTGTTATTATTATTATTTGTTACGTTTTTATAATATTATTGTTCTGTTGATTATTACGCTTTTGTTGAGGCTATTTTTTTATTTCAATTATAAACTAAAAAATGTATTAGAGTAGGTTGTGACAATATTTGTAAAAATAAGTACCTACATGCAAGTACAATAAAGAAATGCCGACGTAAAATATTATTGCCAAAATAATAATAAGATACATGCTATTTTTGGACTATTTGTAACTTAATTACCTACATAACATACGTAACTTAAAAAAATCGTATCGTGTTAAAAATAAAATAAAAATTATAATGTAACTAATTCACAATAATATAATATACGGGATAATTGAAACATTTTAAGACACCATATTTGTCACATGTAACTTTTACCCTGTAAAAGTTATATCGTTAAAACATGATAATATGATATGTTTGTTATATCATTACCTAAGTAGAACACACCTAATTATAAGTGCTATTTAATGGGTATTTATCGCGTTATTTTACATATGTTTCCCGACGTTTTGACAGGTTTACATACCGTCGTGGTCGCGGGATGACTTACTCGTCACGGGGTGGCGGTTAATACCTGTTAAACAGTTCTTATAATTATCTGTTCAGATCGCGTAAGTTTAAAAATATTTTAATACAACATATTTAAAAGATATATAATTTATAAAGACATTTAAAAATTACAAAATGTATTACTCGATGAAAGTCTAGCAAGTAAATATCAACCAAAGTATTGTACAATGTACCTGAAGCTAATGAATATATATATAGATGGATGACGTTACATTTGAGTCATAGATGTGTTTGCGTGATTAAAATTGCACAAATTATTTACTTTTTACAAGTGCACGTTAAACCTGTAATCGATATAGCTTAAATAAATCTATTGTTTGATAACGTTTCTTTTTCTTTGTTAACAAGCCAATTGTGGAAAAAAATACGACCGTAATGGTGCGGCGGTGGGAGGTCTGCCTGCGACGCAAGGGGTTGCGGGTTCGATGCCTGCGTTAGGACAAATGTTGGTACGATCTGAAAAAATCCGGGTGTTCTGGGTATTTTCTATGTATAATAAAAATATTATCTATGTAATATATTGGTCACCTATAAGATAAGCTAGCTTGCGTGGGGCTAGATGATGGTATGCGGATTGTCCAACATGACGGAATGGAACCTAAATACAGTTGTCACGTAGGTTGTCACTAGGAAACAAAATAGGATTATCTATCTTCATAATTCTGTTGTATTTTATGTATATATTATATGTACCTATATATGAAAGTATTTAATTTATTTATTTTTGGAATTTAGGTTATATAGTATTTTATATTTGTTATTGTTATATAGTATATATAAGTATAAGTAATAAGTTAGTTAAAATTTAATCTTTTGTCTATTTCTTATTTCATTTCGTTTATGCACATGTACCCACTTCTCTCTTCACTTTGTCTCTCTCTCCCAATAAGGTTTGCTGGAAGAGAACTCTTTTTAGGGTTAAGTTCGCCTTTGTATAAATTTTCTAGAATAAGTTTTATGTTATTTTTTTTTTTTCGTGCAAGAATTATAAAATAAAATAAAATAAATAAATAAAATAGGATAGCTAGGTATTCTTCCTCAGGAATTAATGAAATTATATTTTTCATATAACTTAGTCCATAATAAATATCAATAATACATTATTACTAAAATACTACGGAACAGGAACATACTACAAACTCAAAAATAAAATTTCAATAAACGTAAAACTATAATAATAAAATATATTGAATTTATGTAATTTTATTGTAGGTATGTATGTATCTATAATTAAATAAAACATTTAGGAACAAAATAGAAACGTACATATTTTATGTAACTGTGACTTATATAAGAATCACAATAAAAATAAATACCCTAAGGATTTAACTGTTCTTCTCAGAACAGCCACCACATCACATAATGGTATTGAAATTAACATATGTTTACCGGGCATATAGTTTAATTAACATAACACATTGCCTAGTAGGTCAAGCGGGACAAATAGATGAGCTATACATAAGCCAAACTCGATGTAGAATGTTCAACCCAGCCGCCTATTTAACCAATCTAAAAAAATCATAATACTACAAATCTATACTAATATTATAAAGAGGAAATATTTGAAATATTTTTGTTTGTAATGAATAGGCTCCGAAACTACTGGACCGATTTGAAAAATTCTATCACCGTTGGAAAGCTACACCATCCCCGGTAAACATAGGCTATATTATATTTTCAAAAAAGTTAGGGATCCGTACTAAAACCATGCCAAACCGGGAAAGTCCGCTAGTAATTTATATAACTAAAAATCATAAGTAAGTATAGGTATTTCTTTGGAGCCCCAGCGTACAACAGCGCACATTTTGAGTATGGCTGCTTGCTTCTAAAGGGACAAATAGATGAGCTATACGTAAGCCAATCTCGATGTAGAATGTTGGTTAACAAGCCGCCCATATTTAACCACTCTAAGAAATTCATAATACTGAAATTAATTTTTATTACTAACAATCATACGTATATTTTTTAAATTATGACCAGTCGTGGAGCCCCAGCGCTCCGCAGCGTACATTTTGAGTATGGCTGCATTAGAAAGCTAGGTTGTAGGGAAGTTCTGGTTCCTATAATTGAACACGCATCTGTTTTACTCACAGTGACAGTAAAACTATTGGTTACCTATGTTATGCTTATGACTGTGAGGTATAGGTACTTACCTTCTGGTTGAGTCATGGTACATCGTGCAGGCAGATATTTACGTGTGCACACTTATGTAATGTCTTATCTTTTACCTACATAGATACTACAATACCTGACTAGTTTATTATCAAAGCAATGATTTACAGTAGGTAAAAAAATGCGTAGAACCTCTTTTTAACAAAAAATAAAATAGCTTTAAAATTTCAGAACATTACAGATTCATCAAAATATAATAAGTAACAATCTGTAAAAAATACAGGGGTTACAATAAATAGGAAAAAAAAATTCTGGGATTTAAAAAAACATATATCCTCGTTATATTTATGTTCTATAATCGAGTCAGCAGAACCACCCGTGAAAGTTTGGTGCTGACGTTTTGTCCCACCCTGTATGTATAGGAACATGAGAAAAATCATTTCTACAGCCGAACTGAAGACCTCCTTTCTTGTCAGTCAGCTGTTATACAAGGAATACAAAGTAATTCGTCGGTATTTTCGTTTCGTAGGTTCCCAAAATAACAACAGTTAGACATCCTTTGTAACAAATTACAGGTTTGTACTTTTGTACCCAATGTGGATGTCTGTACCTATAGCTTACAGGCTGTTATCGAGACATCTGCTGGAAACGGATTTTCCGGAGAGGCATTTATGCAAATTATAGAACCGCTCGGATGGTTACTAAATACACGCATATTGCATAGATACCTTTAATGGTGTTTCGCTGTTACTAGAAAAAAATGTTGACCTGGCTTAAATCGACATGGATGTACCCTACATTACATTAGACGTAGACTACGTACGTACGTAGGTACTGATTATTAGGATAGATCGATAGGTATACTTTGAACCAAGAAGACAGCCCTGGAATATTATGTGTCATGACTTGAACGCCACTGTACCTACCTTAACTTTAAATGCAATTTCTATGAATACAGAAATATTTTAAAGCTAGAAGCATGCGGGAAAATGATGATAGCAAGCTGTTTTATATAAAAACTGTGTATATAAAAATGTTTTATATATATATTTTAATATATAAAACCGAAACTGATGTAATTACGAGACTTGAAACTTGCCAGAGGGTAACCCCCCTCTGGCAAGTTTCAAACTAACGATGAACGCCACTGTATCACCTGTGTAATCTGTAACATGGGTTCTTACCATCTTTGCTCAAGAAATTTTTATACATTGCCAACATGATTTTCAGATATCAATACAGAACATATTCAAATACTAGCTATTTTCACTCGTAACTATCTTTATAAATAACAGAGCTTATGTTTAGCAGACCCGTATGTCCTGGTGTTACGAAACACGACATTTTTGGGCGTCTAACGTTACTATTATCATTCGATTTCGCTATCGTTGGACTCGTCATTCTATTGTAAATTGTAGTCTGTAAACCCATAATAATAAACTGCAAGGTCGAAGGCGGAGTAGGTTGCGGTAAAGTGGGGGCCGGCACATGACTGCAGTTGGCTCACTCTTCAAGTTTCAGTGGCACAACGCGCGTCGAATCAATCGATAAATATTATTCGACATATCAAAATCACGATCGATCGATAAAAAATATCACAAGTGACAATAATGATCATTTTTGAGTCCACCGGTGTATCATAGCCATGTCCTTTATGGGATTAAATTTAATAGTGGTTCAAAAAGTTCAAATCGGAACGGTTTTAAAAGACTTACTTTGGTATGTTTATTCAGTTATTCCAATGTTGTTTTAAGCAGAGCGTTTCACGGCAATTGTTCGTAAATCTTTCCGAAGTCCCAGTACCTACACTAATTTTTACTTTTACGGCACGAAAAGCCTTCTCTGATACCATTAAAAATAAGAGGAAGTACCTAGGATCAGACAGTGAAATAATTGGGAAAAACATGAACAATATTAAACACAGATTGCGCGAGGTAGCTTCGTAGGACCCGGGCAAAGTTTAAAAGAGAATAAATACCTATATTTTGATAGCTGCATCAAAATATAAAAACAGTGTGTTGAATGCTGGCAAAGTGCATGAAGTAACTATGAAGTCATATGGAATTTCTATTGTGTTTGCGTTCATGTTTATTCATGGTAAGTCATAAGAATTTTTCGACCATTAGGTATACGTATGTATATACATACATATTATTACCAAATAAATGATTACAATATTATTAACCGTCAAAAATCAAAGGATAAATCAAACAAAACACTTAGGCACCTCAAATATACAAAGAGGAAGTTTTGGTTGGCTCTACCTGTTTGTCTAATATGGACTAAAAGATTGTAGTTACCTACTTACCTACCTTATTTAATATTTATACAATTTTGTAGAGAATATCTAGGTTTCAAATATCATAATATTATTGCTTACCCGTAAGCAATAATATTATGATATTTGAAGCCTCTGACAAGTAAAAATAAAAACAATTTACATAATTATGCCTTTTTATTCTCATTTCGTAGGTACTTAATGTTTAGTTACTATGATATCTTTGTCTAGTGCAGTCACAATAATTAACCTGAATGTAATTGTTATAATTAAATTCATTTGTTAGCTTCACTAAAAACGTCAGCATTTTCCGAATTTTCCTCTGCCCTTTGTCCCATTGAAGCCTTTTTGTCAGACGTAGCCGCACAATGCAGACAAGGCCAGTCCGCTACCTTCGCGCGCTGGTCGGGAGTGGCCCCCGACATTGCCATACCAGTGTTCGTATACGCTGCGAGCGGCGAAGAGGATTCACTCACGGGGGCTTGCATAGCCCGTTGTAAGGAGCTGCAAGACTGCGCTGCTGTCATCGTGTTGTATAACAAAGGGAACTGTCACGGGTTGGCAGCGTCATCAGATGTTCAGCTGAAGGTGGATAATGATGCAGCTTATTTCACTAAGATATGTCATCCAGGTATGTATTAGTATTTCGTATTTATTTGATATATTTTGTCATCATCATGATATATGATAATGGAATTAGGTACCGTTTGCGCTGGTCGGGAGTGGCCTCCGACATAGCCACACCAGTGTTTGTATATGCTGCGAGCGGCGAAGAGGATTCCCTCACGGGGCTTGCATAGCCCGGTGTAGCCCGGTGGTCTTCCAGGTATGTCTTAGTATCTATTATTTATTGAATTCTTTTGATTTGATTTCGACAACCGCTCGCTGGAGTAAACGTGTTTTTGGGTGGAGACCACGACTCGGCAAACGGGTAGGACGCCCTGCGACCAGGTGACGACATACGAAAGACTGCAGGGAGATGTTGGATGCGTCAAGCTGAAATCAGTGCGCTATGTAGCTCAATGCGGGAGGCCTATGTCCAGCAGTGGACTAGCAAAGGCTGATGATGGTGATGATTTATTTGATATATTTTATCAAAATCATGAAAATGCAATTAGGAAGGCATCTAATTCTTTAATTGTTCCCTCCCTACTAATGGTCTAGACAGGCGCTTATCAGGGGAGGACTATGTCCAGCAGTGGGCTGTGGCTGTTGATTATAGAGTAAACTGGCGTCAATTGCTGCACATAGGCCTCATTCTCCCAAAAGTAAATGTTTGGGTAAAACTCCCCATATTCCTTCGCGTTTGTAGCGCCAGAAAACAAAGAATCTATGACTGTAGTATACTAGCAGTTATAAAGTTAAACTTTTTCAGTGCCAGAAGAATGCAGCCAACGCTGGTGGGTCCTGGAAAGCACGCCAGGGTACCACTTGCACTCTGATAGTTCTCGATCAAAGCTGGTCACCCATACCACGGTCCAAGAGTGTTACGAGGCGTTGTTGGTTCCTAATAGAGAGAAGTTGTATAGGTAAGTGAATTGTACGTCAGAATTAGTTTTGCATTTTTTAAACCGACTTCAAAATAGGAGGAGGTTCTCAATTCAACTGTTTTTTAAATTTTTGTTTACTCAGAACTTTCGAACGATTTGGATTATTATTTTATTATTTGAAAGCTGGTGCTTCCCATGTGGTCTCATTTCAATTTGGCCCAGTTCTGACAATGGCATCCATGAAAAAACCATATAAGTGAAACTTAAATTTGCAGCGCGACAAATGGACGAATAACTCAATATCACGCCAACTGACTTCGAAGATTTTATTTTTAAAACTAAGTTTTAACCTGACGACGACCATGACGACCGATGTGGCGCGGTGGGCGAAGGTCCGCCTGCGACGCAGGAGGTTGCGGGTTCGATTCCCGCCTCGGAACAATTGTGTGTACGATCTGCAGATATTTGTTCCGGGTGTTCTGGTCGTTTTCTATGTATAATAAAAAATATCTATCTATGTAATATTGTATTATGTTTATCAGTTAATCTAGTACCCATAACACAAGCTTTGCTTACCATTGGGCTAGATAATGCTGTGTGGATTGTCCAGCATTATTTATTTATATTTATTTATTTAACCCCTATTTCATTTTTTAGGAATTTGAGGTCGGTTTATAGTTTTAAAAAAACCCCAAATTATTAATCTACCTTTAAGAACTCTTATGTAAAGAAATAGTACTTAATTTTGTATTCTGGTGCGCATTGTGAAAGTGATTGATCGGACACATTGACAGTGACAGTACATCATTGACAGACAGATGTCACGTCAAAAATTCGAATGCTGATAAAAAAACCTCGGGTGTCCGATCAAATAAAGTGAAAATTATATAATAAATAACACTAATTTTTAATGACACATATACATTACGTGGGACTCGCCACTGACTCCTGAAATACAGTTGATTCTAGTTCGGTCGTCTATGGATTCATGTAGTTATTGCAGAAGTGTCAAATAAATAATTTTTACTTTATACCTACTCCTAATAAGTATACATAACTACTATAACAAAAGTAATTTATAACGGGATATACATATAATATATTATTTACCATGATTAGATTTTTGAGTTTTCCAATATTTCGGCAATTTCATACGCAAATAACTGAATGCCTTCAGATATACCGTGATTATGGCGTATTTTGCTGTAATAGAGGGGTGATTTAAAAGAAATGAAATAGAAAAAAATTGTTGGTGATACAAAATTCACGTGTAATTTATACAAATAAACAACCATTATTGTACACAACCAAAAAATCATTACAAAAAGTCTAAATGTAAAAATGAAGCTTTAAAGCTACAATCAAATAATACAAACAAATTAAAACTAGTATGTATTTACAATTGAAACAATTGAGCTAACTGCATACTGTTGCAAATAATCTACAGCTCAACAGAAAAAAAAGATAAAATATTTTTTCAATTAAATTTCTCCGTCATTTAAAGTCCGAATCATTATTTTTGAATCATTATTTTGCAGTTCTATAGCTGATGATTCCATAAAGACGTTAATCCCGAAGCCTTGTTAAAATTAAGGGATTCGAAGTCGCTTTTTAGTCACCTAATTCAAAACAATCAAATTATTCTTTGCGTAGTAAATCTGCAATAGAAATGCTGGTACTGCACTTTTTCTCAGTCTATGACATGACATAATAATCGAATGGATATATTAACTACAAACCTATTGTTAGACGCTGGAGGTAGCGAGTTCGATTCCCGATGACAAATGTTTATCCGATCTGCAGATATTTGTTATAGGTGTTCTGGTCGTTTTCTATGTATAATAAAAAATATCTTTCTATGTAATGTATTGTATTATGTATTTCAGTTATCTAGTACCCATAACACAAGCTCTGCTTAACATGGGGTTAGATAATGCTGTGTGAATTGTCCAGCATTATTTATTTATCGTTAATTTGTATCTGTACTTATGGACCTTGTTGGATCTTGTCTAACTCTAATGCGCATAATCAATACTGAGGTGGGCCTTGTGCGACGTTCTTTATCGATAAGAATGTCAAACATAATATACATAAGTAACAAAATAATACACAACTAAATAAAAATCACACACACACAGACAGGAGTTTACATATTTTATTTTATTTTTAATTTTTTTGGTAATTTTACCGAATTTTGTTAATGATTCACATCAACATTTTGTTATAATAAATGTTACAAATAGGTATTTTAAGTGTGGATCAGTGACATTGGCGTTGGAAAGCTACACTATCCCCGGTGAACATAGGCTATATTATATATTTTTTTAAATTAGGGATCCTTACTAAAACTCCAATAATGTAGCCAAAGGTTCTAATACCCGTGCGAAGCCGGGACGGTCCGCTAGTTTGTCATATAGGAACTCTTCTAAACTGTAGTATGCCCTGTCCACTAGGATTTTCTTCAGTTTGTTCATGAATATTACAGTTGACGCGGCACTAGTTATGAGTTTTATTTATTTTTTTAGTTTGGCTAAGCTCATTTTAATTTTGGGTAGCTTTAGTCGAAGTCGAAGTCGTTTAGCTTTGGTCGCATTGCTCCTATTGTTGTATTGTACCTAGTCTAACATGCTAAATAAAGAATGTTTACATAAAAACAATAACGTAGGTCATACTTTCTTTTCGATGGTTAAACAATCACTTTTAGTCTCATCAACATGGCGTGGGTGACTAGAAACGCAATGCTATTGTTCTTAACTTAGTCAAGATGAAGCAGTTAATTAACCGTTTCTAGTTAAGGTGTAAATAAATAAAAAAATAATTGTGGACAATCCACACAGCATCATCTAGCCCCAAGGTAAACAGAGCTTGTGTTATGGGTAGGTACTACACTCGCGAGCAGCTGAATCGACTCAAGACTTCAAAATGTTCAAAGTGGTTATTTTTTAAAAAATGGCTCGAAAATTGTGCTTAAAACATATTATTTTTAAAAGTTTAATTCTTATGGTAGAAAATGATACCATTATTGTAAAAATCTACCCACTACTTGTTAAATTAATCAGGCTTTAATGGAATAGCAATGAAAGTGAAGTTAATTTGAGTCAATATAGGGTTGATCAAAATTAAATTAAAACGGAAAATATTCAAGATTCATGATCTCAATACTTGGTGTTGTCTCCCCTAGCTTTGATAACAGCTCGGAGGCGGTTTCTCATTGAACGGATAAGATTTTCGATCAGTTCTTGAGGAAGCCTTTCCCAGTCCTCTTCCAGCGCTATCTTCAGGTCCTCGATGCTTGTAGGCGCTGGATTTCTGGCTCGTACCCTCCGTTTGAGTTCGTCCCATAGATGCTCTATGGGATTGAGGTCAGGACTTAGTGCTGGCCAGTCCATGGTCCGTATACCAACTTCATCCAAGAACTGACGAGTGATTCGTGCTGTATGACACCGGGCATTGTCATGCATTAACAGGAAGCCGTTCTCGATGAAACCTTCATAAGGCAAGACATTGTCCAGAAGAATATTTTCCACATATCGCGCAGCAGTCAGACCGCCTCCTCGGCCTCCACCAGGGACGAAAACGAGCTCCGTTTTTCCTTCCAACGAAATGCCCGCCCACATCATACACGAACCACCGCCGTAGGACACTGTTTCAGCAAAACAGCACTGCGCGAACCGCTCGCCTGGACGCCTGTAGACCCGAGCTCTCCTGTCACTGCCATATAGACACACTCTGCACTCGTCAGTGAACAGGACTGACCGCCATTGCTCATCACTCCAATTAATGTGTTCGCGAGCAAATTCAAAGCCCGCTTGGCGGTGAGCTGTGGTCAATTTTGGGCCTCTGGCAGGCCGTCTTGGAATGAGGTTCGCTTCTCTCATTCGTCTTCTGACCGTCCATTGACTAACAGATACTCCTCAAACCTCTCTCAGTTGCTGCTGGACAGAAACACCGGTGAGATGACGATTTCTGAGACTTGTCGAAACAATAAAACGGTCGTCTCTCTCCGAAGTAAGCCTGCGCCGACTGGTATCTGGCCTCCTAGAGTAAGAACCAGTCTCATGGAATCTTCTGTGCACCCTCGACACAGCAGATTGGCTCAGGTTTAGTCGACGAGCGACTTCTCGCTGGCTAAGGTTCTGTTGCAGCAAAGCAACAACTTGAGCGGCTTCTTCTGATGTTGTATCCATAGTGATTGTAAATTAGCGACCGTAATTTGTGTAGGTGGTTTAGGTTCACGTTTGGTAAGCAGCTAATAAGCATACACTGCTTGCAGGGTGTTTTAAAGGAGGTTGCAACGCGCCCGTGCAGCTACCGCGTCGAGTACAACATTTAATGATTGGTGTAATTACAAAGCCTAAAGATCAAGCTATAATATTAAAAAAAATTAAATGCATTACTCAAGTAACTTTCGAAAAAAGTTACACTTTGTACTTTTTGTATGGGTGAGTCGATTCAGCTGCTCACGAGTGTAGATGACTGAATATACTTAATACAATAATATGTAATCACATAGGGAGTTATTTATTATAATACATAGGTAACGATCAGAACACCTTGAACAAATATCTGCAGATCGTACACACAATCGTTCCGAGACGGGAATCGAACCCGCACCCTCTTGCGTCGCAGGCGGACCTTCGCCCATCGGGCCACAGAGATCGTCAATGAAGAAAAAGTTAATCATTGTTCATTTCATAAATCAAAATTTGCAGGTCAGCTCAATGGAATGCGCCTGAAGAAAACTCAAATACAGACGTTATAAGGATTTCGGGTTCATTAGTTGGCAACTGCGTCTTGCATCAAGAGGACAAGTTTACCGAGCCAGAATCTTACAGAGTGTCCAATTACTTCACGTACTATATGGAAAATCAGTGCAGACATGACTGTGAGTAAAATCGTAATAGGTAACTATAACTATTATACAGGTTGTAACAAAAAGTAAGGACCAAACTTTCGCATTGATACTGTTAATTAATATACACTACCGTCCAAAAGTTTGGAAGCAGCAAGGTAAAATCAAATAAAACCAAACAAAGTCATTAAAATTTAAATTTATTGATAAAAAAATAAAGAACACAAAGAAACTAACTATAACAAAATAAAAAAATTACATAAAATGGTAAATTAGATTAAATTTTAGCTTCATCAAAGTGTCCACCTTTCTCCTTTATAATCTTCTCACATATTCTAGGCATTCTATTAATCAATTTTTTAAAATAATCTTCATCTAATTTGTTCCATTCGTTCTCTAATAACTGCCACAAATGTTCTGAGCTCGTAGGACAACGACTTTTCACCCTCCTGTCAAGTTCATCCCAAACAAGTTCAATGGGAGGAAGATCAGGGGATTGAGATGGCCATTGCATTAAATTTAAAATATTTTCAGCTTTTTTCTTGTTTAAAAAGTTCTGGCACAGTTTAGACGAATGCTTAGGATCATTATCCTGTTGAAAAATGAATCCAGAACCAATGAGACTTAGTCCACTGGGTATGGCGGAATCTTGGAGAATTTTTAAATAGCCTTCCTTGTTTAGTTTTCCGGTTATCCTCACAAGATTTCCGGGTTTACTGTTGCCAAAGCACCCCCAAACCATGCCATTACCGCCACCATGTTTGATAGTAGGCACTGTACATGCCTCTGAAGCCCTCTCTTCTTTTGACCGGCGTACAAAGACACGTCTATTCGATCCGAAAATCTGAAATTTTGATTCGTCACTCCAAAGGACATTTTCCCATTGTTCTATACTCCAGCTTTTATGCGTTTTTGCCCATTCTAGTCTCTTTTTCTTATGTCGATTTGTTAGTTTTGGTTTTTTAGCAGCAACACATCCTCTTAATCCCGCAGACAGTAAACGTCTTTTAACAGTTGTTTTTGAAATGGGTGTTTCTCGCGTATCATTCAGAGCTGCAGTGATCTGTGGTGCAGTTAAGCGTCGATTCCGTTTAGAAAGAACCCTAATGAAGTTGTCCTCTTGATTTGTTGTGGATTTGGGCCTACCAGATCTCTTTCTATCTTCATTTTTCCCAGTTTCTTGTTTTCTGGCAAGGGTATAGTGGACACCTTTACAAGAAATTCCGAGCCTTTCTGCGATTTGACGTTCACTGTATCCTTCCTCGCGTAGAGTGCAAATAGCGCTTCGCTGTTCAAGTGTGATTTGCTTGCGTTTTGCCATTTTCAGAAGAAAAAATACGGTCAAAGCAGTAGCCGATATCTTTCGAATATAGACATTGTTACTATCACAACTTTCACGTGCCAATGCTGAAGTGCGACTTAAGAGGGTCTAAAGAAGTTAAATCCACCAAATATTACTAATAAATCCATACCATTGCATAGGATAAAATAGCCAACGGATTAAGACATAAAACGCGTGTTACGTCAAAATTAAGGAATTCCTTAAAACTTGATGAATGTGATATAATAATCCTTTTATGTTTGTGTAAACAGTTGTAATTGGCTGTAAAACTTAAGATTTATATGATTAAATGATAATTTTTACCGCTATTAGTCGGCATTCATTTGTTTTGTTTGAAGGCAGGTGTGCTTCCAAACTTTTGGACGGTAGTGTACATAGATGATATTTACACCATCTGACTATTCCTGATCTGATATTAATTTGCGATTGTTTTATTCGATTGAAAACGTAAACTTATCAAATTAAATTGTTATTTATTTTAGCCTAATCTAACCAAAACTTATTTAAAAATGACATTCCTAAAGAATAATTATATTTATGTACCTATATGAAGAATAAAAGTATAGTTACCAATCTAACAAGAGCGAACCCAAAAATTGTTGCGTCCTGACAGAATTTTTATGCATTGGTTATCCACTAAGCTAAGACTACACCTAAAAGCATACGCAGTCCCAGGGGGCGGGGGGTCAAGGGGGTCATGACCCTCCCCCCCCCCAAATCTTTTAAAGGTATAAAAAATCACTAGAAAATGCCCGAAACCTTAAATAAATTTTAATTTCAGACTCTATTCTACATAACATGTAACTTAACACTATGGTTAACCGTATATATTGCGGTAAAACAAAAAAAATCGTGGCTCGCTCCGCTCGCCGATATTACTCGTGTTTTGGGCGTTTTGTTATGTTTCGTATCAGTTCTGCAAAAGCAACGGCACCTATTTTGCTACAGTCCTTTTCTATCAACTCAATCACCACAAAAAATAGCGCAAAATCAGATTAAAAATCATATAAATATAAATCATAAAAATCTAAGGACACCAAATTTTTCGCGATTAGTTCCACAAGCCAATAGCGATTGTTCCTTCTGGCTATAAAAAAACCAACCCCACTTTAAAAAATTACGCAAAAATCTTCTTTTTCTTGTGTTTCATTTTCAGGGCTCCCGCTCCTTTTATATTTATTTTTTCATATCTCTCTTAATTTGTTTGAGAAAAATAAGAAAAATTTCGGTAGTATCGTAATTTTGCTTACTTCACCCCCCCCCCATTATTTAAACAGTAAGTTCGAACTGATGGGTAATTTAAGCCTAGCAGTTTCCGCTTACGGGTAAACAATATGTAATGTGTCCTTAAAAACATAAAAGCAATCTAGCAGTGTTAAAAACCAGCAAACTAACAATTAAAACAAAACAATGAAACAAATAAATATGAATAGAAAACAGAACACTAAAATGAACGACAGAACACTAATGACGTAGAATGAAAGAAAGAGAAAATGAAGAAGATACTGAGAAATAGATATATGGATATTTTGATGTATAAATGAAAACTAAACCAGATAACGGCTGACCATAATTACGCAAGTCCCACTTTTTGGCATGGTTCTTGCTACGTAATATCCGGTGGCGGAGTTTCCCCAAAACCACTATCGTCGTCGCTATCCTGAGAGGTGGTGTGAACGTGCGGCGCCGGGGCCAGCGCGGCCGGCCGGTCCGCCAGCCACGCGGCCGCGTCGGACGCGCTGGGGCGGGATGCCGGGTCGCGCCGCCAGCACGCCAACGCTATGTGCCGCGTGTCGCGCGAGCTCGAGGCCGGCAGCCGCGCGTGTCCGCCCTCCTTCACCAGCGCCACCGCCTCCGGCGAGCCCAGCGCTCCGAACGGCCGCTCGCCCAACGTCACCAGCTCCAAGATCAACACGCCCAGCGCCCACACGTCTGATGCCGGCGAGAATACCCCGCGCGTGAGGGATTCCGGCGGCATCCACCGCACCGGAACTAGCTTGCGGCGCTGGCACAGGTACTCGTCCGAGGCCGCGCCCTCGCCCGTGCCCAGCCCGCGCGCCATCCCGAAGTCCGCCAGCTTCAGCGTGCGCCGCTCGTCCACGAGGCAGTTAGCGGCACGCACGTCGCAGTGCACCAGCCCGCGGCTGGCCAGGTAGGCGAGCGCCAATGCCGCCTCGCGCGCCAGCCGCGTCAGCGCCGGTGCTGCCACGTGCGCCGCCTCCTCGTGCGTACCGCCGCACAGCGCGCGCCGCCGCACCAAGTACCCCTGCAGATCGCCGAACAGCGCCTGCTCGGTGAGCATGAGTGGCGGCCCGCCCACCACACATACGCCCACCAATGCCAGCACGTGCTCGTGCTGTAGGCCGGCCAGAGTACCCGCCTCACGCAGCAACTCGCTCTCCTCTACGGGCGCGCAGCCCTCGTGCGGCATCTTCGCGGTGACGTACCGTCCCTTCTCCACGCCCTTCTCGCCCACAATCTCCGCCAGCCAAACGCGCCCGTGCCGTCCGGCGCCCAGCTCGCCGAGTAGACGCAACCGCGCGCGCTCTACATGGCATCGGGCGAGCTCGGCCGCGGCACCGCCCTGCCGTTGCAGTAGCGCCGTACAGGCCTCGGCGCGCAGCAGCTCTTCGCGCCGGCGCACCGCCTTGCGTTGCTTTCCCGACGCCCAGCGACCAGCGACAAGCGCGCCGAGCAGCAACATGGGTGCGCCCAGCACCACTACCAGGTCCAGGCAGGTGTGGGGTGCGAACGCGTCCCCCGTGCGGAAAGTGCAGTTACGACTGCCGTCAGTCAACTTTTGTACGGAGCTTCCGCCAGTGAAGCAGACTGCAGTGCTCGTGTTGCTCGTCTCGTAAGCCTCTAGCTGGAAGAAGGGCGGCACGAACCCCTCGTGGTCGAACGTGAGATTGTAACCGATGATGTTGTCTGTTGTAAGATTCTTCTGCAAAGTCTCTCGGAGGAGCCTGTTGAAAGATATCGTTGTATTTGACTTTGTTCAGTAACGAAAAAAAACAAGAGAGAAAATGTTGGCTAATAAAACTTATGCCTAAAGATACTTACGTTAGGGTTTCGTTGGTATGATGATCATACCGCACCTTATCAAAATCGTGTATAAGGTACGTGTATCCCAGCATCAGCGTGACCAATGCGTTTGTAACCGGTGTCATAATGTTCCACTTGCTTTCTTCATGCGCTAAGCCTTCGTCAGCTGGCCGTGGTACCAAAAGCTCCAACAGTGGTGGACATTTCGCTGGCCGTTCGCGCGCCAACCACACGTAGCCTGCCTCTCGCGTCATGTGCAAAGACGCTCCGGCTTCGATCGCTCGCGCAACGCCCTCCGCCCCTGCGTTCAGCACAAATACTCGTGCATCCTCCGCCTTCAGCTCGAGTAGTGTCTTCCATAATATGGCGTTGTCTCTTGGCAGCAGTTTCTCTCTGAGTGTTAGGTTGACGCGGAGACCGTTGGCCACCGCCGCCGCCGCTGGGGTGTCTTCAGACAGCAGCGCCGCGCGTTTCCAGTTGCAATCCGCCAGAGCCTGTCGCAAGGCGCTTACCAGCGCCGATACGCGCGGGCCGGAGCTTATCAGGCTGGCATAGTCGGGGCCAGCGAGCGGT
Source organism: Eupithecia abbreviata (assembly GCA_943735965.1). Taxonomy (NCBI): domain Eukaryota; kingdom Metazoa; phylum Arthropoda; class Insecta; order Lepidoptera; family Geometridae; genus Eupithecia; species Eupithecia abbreviata. Next base: position 5,443,554 of record OX030982.1, on the reverse strand, counting down.
GGCTGCGCGTCATACGCCGCTATAGAGATTCCCTTCAGAGTCGCAAACCGCGCCGCCTCTGGAACCCCCGATCCCGCCGCTACCACTCCAAGCACCCTCACAAAACCCAGATTATCGCTCATCTTTTGCACGGACTTGCTGAGATCATTGTGGTCGAAGCAATCAATTTTTCTAATTAAAGAAATCTGTATATAGATTAGCATTGTTAACGTGATAGCTGATATTTTATCATGAATTGTTCGCAAATGAGAGAACAGTTCTGTATTTGCGGCTTCGTCTTGTCTACACGTGCACACTACTATTATGTAACTATTGCTGCGCGTTTTCTCAGGTTCTGCGGTCTTGATGAAGAGGGTCTTGTTTTGACGTACAAACTGTTCGGCAGCCATTATGGCCGTATGCGAGTGCTTTGTTCCGTTAGTTTTTAAGTCTTCTAGCATAAGAAGTTCGCGTAGGATACGCGGCTGCGGCCTGTACCGGTGGAGGTTATCAAACAATGTAGGCGCGTGATTCAGAAGACGCATCTTTTGTGATTGGAGGTATGTCTCTACGAAACGACGCGAGTCGGGCAGATCGACGACTCGCACGCGCGGTTCATCGAACCATAACTCGAAGTCTATGAAAAGGAAGGAGGTATTGCCGTTGTTTAGGAGATCGATAAGCATTGCGCGTGTGCTGTAATTCTTTAGGGTGAGGTCATAGATGTAATGGGTCAGGTTCATATCTTGCAGTATTTGCTGTGCAGTTATATTTTTGTCGCGCGAGTAGGGCACGTAGATATGCAGAGGTTGTTCGAAGTGGCAGGCTTGTAGTTTGTCGGGATCGGAGTAAAAGGCATGAGTGCTTGCTGGGTATAAGCAAGCTAGGTCGAACGCTGCGGAACGCGTGACTGCGGCGTGAAGCGCCATGCGCATTTTCGCGCCTTCGTTCTCAAATCGGCTAGCTTTCGCCAGCACTCGCCCCGGGAAATGCTCGCTGCCCACCACGTCTAGCAAATTTCCCGTTTCGCAAACCGCCAGCTCCACTGACCCGTATCCGATTATTAGCCTGCAAATTACTTTTTACTAAATTTTTAATGTCCTTTTATTCTTTTTTTGTAAATTTTAATGTCCTTATCCAATAAAAAATCGCTTACTTTACATGATAATAGCATTAAATGTAAAAAATTATAACTTTAGCACGAAAAGGTATACATTGTATTTTGCACGTTATTTTAAGCAGCCATCGCTGCCACACGGCAGATCAAAGCCCTACCTATAATTCCATCTCTCAGAAAAATGATGTGGCGCAGCGGGCAAAGGTCTGCCAGTGACGCAGGAGATTGCGGGTTCGATTCCCGCTTTGGGACAAATGTTTGTCAAAATATCAGTAATATACCTACACATTAAAAACAACACTGAAAATGATTTTGGTGTCATGGTGGGTTAAAGAAAATCAAAGTAAATAACTCACGCATTCGCCATGCCTTCTGGCGAGTCGTCGCAAAGAGATCGTATCTTGCAGAGTGCGACGCGACAGAATCCTTGATAGGTTAACACGAGCTGCAACAAGGCAAGTGCTGCGCGGTCCGCGTCGCCCATCCACGCCAGGCATATCGTCTTCTCCTGCCCGTCTTCATACAGCCGCTTCAAGCCAGCCTTACACGCTACAGGAAATGTAAACTATATACCTTTTTCTAGTGATTAATATAGGTTATAATGGTACGATTTACATATTTGTTTAGCGACATCAGCGGCATGCTGGTCTACCAGCATAGATAGATTTGTTCAGATGGTTTTTGTTTATATGTGTTTTTACCCCAATGTAAACAAAAACCACCATAAATCGTTATTCGTAGCAAAATAAAGTTAAAATTAAAAAAAAAAAGATGTTAACACGTCGATACAAAAGGGCATCGTTTTCCTCAATTTCGATTGTGCACATTATACAGAGTGGACTCATCCTGCATTTGACATGATTACGACCGCAACAGATAGAATAATATTATTTTTTTGTTGGGCTTGTTCCTTATGCATATTATTCATTTCAATTAAACAATCCACGTTCACCTTAGTTCAAGTTGTGGTAAACAGAAAAATCGATCACCCTTCTTTAAAACACCAAAAATCAAGAAAGTTTTATTTCAAATTTTCAATAAAGACCATATTGAAAATTTGATTCAGTTTTATTTTCAAAAATAAATTTATAAGAAATTGTTTGAAAACGTGTTTCTTCTTTCTAAATGGGACTATTAAAATTCGAGTCTTTATCTAAGACGACAAATGTCTGTCATGTATCAAAGAGATAAGTCTTTATGTAAATAGAGACACGCATACAGAGTTACAGTATTAGTTTTCTTATAAATCCCTAAATAATTCCGTAATTTTCTTTTACCTTTAAAACTTTTCTTTTCATTCTATTCTATATGTTAAAGTTATATAATTATATATAACTTTAACATATAGAATAGAATAGAATAATGATTTATTGTCTGAACTTATAACTATAGATACTACATCATAAACTAAAAACATAACTTGGGAGTAAACTCAGCATATAATGCCGACAAGCTTAAAAAGCACGTTCGGCGCTTTTTTTCAGCTTACCCCTTACCGACTGGTGATCGTCGGCTTTTATAGTTGGTTTTTTTTTGCGGGTTTGTCCATTAAATATAACTTAATGTTGACTTGTAGGTATGTTTAAATATATAAATCTGTTATGTATCTTCACTCTATTGAATTGAAACACATTATAACTCTAATCCCGGAGGTGGGCGTTGCGACCTGCGACACAGTATTTTACTTCTGCAAGTCGCATAGCTTCATATTTTTGTTATTAGCACCTTAGTAAGTTTCAAAATAAAGACTTTTTACTTTTACTTTTAAAAGACTTTTCTTTGCGAGGGCTTCGGATACTGGCTGATGATTTCGGACAAAAAAATAAAGCATAAATACTTTAATCCCTAGAGCGTGGACTCGAGTTTTACACCCGCTAAGCTACACTGTAACGACACACTTTTTTAGCAATATAAGTGAAAAAACACATCCTCTATCAAAACTTGCGACACAATGACAGAAATAGACCTACCTTGTATCTTATTTTTTTTAGATAGAAATCACAAATGATAATCATAATTTTAACTTTTGACTCACCAGTCGGTTTTGTGCAAACACTGTCTTCTCTACCCTGGACCGCTAAAACAAGCAGGCCGATCACTGCTAAAGATTGTCGCATGTTGAATGCTTACATTACAACTTTTCTTTTGCGATACATATGAATAAATCTGGAGTTTCTCAATTTTTAACATAAATGGCAGAGCAACATTACTAAGTCCTTGCTAACTAGGTATTGTTTTGCAAATAACCATAAGTATTCGATATTAATTAAATATAGCGTGCTTATCAGGCTATAGCGACATACTTATAACAGGAAATATTAAACTTAGCTTGAGAATAGATGAGGATATGTGGATTCATTATCCAACATAATTTATTAATAAAGTTATGATGTTAGTTAAACATGTACATAACGGTTATTGTTAGGTGGTGGCTTTAATATAATAAATATCATTATGAAGGGTTAAGGGCCTTTTTTTTATGAAATAGAAATGTAAAAAATGTTAGCATTGATTTATTGACTTTATGGCAATCAAATGAGACCTCTTTCGTCTTTCTAGGACCTTTACTTGGGTAGGTAGTGATTTCAGTTTTTTTGATTTTGTTTGTAAACAAGAAAAAAATAACATAGACGCCGCGCCATTTAAATATGGAGGGAGAAAATTAAATTGCCAATTAAAATAAATAAAAAACTATCTAATTTAGCTATCGGTCTTAGTTCGCATCTGAGTAGTTTCGTCATTTGTCAAGTATTGTTAATTGTATTGCTAATAGAAGAGCTAATTTTTATTTTCTTTCAGATCTAAAGAAGATAGAGCGATGTTCTTACGAAGAATATAACAACCAAACTCTCAAGCATGTGGAGTTAACTATAAAGAACTACGCTAGAGATGAGGTGAGCGCAGGTCACTATCATAGGCAATTATTTCAATTTTCCTTATATGCATTCATTATACATAATATGATTAGTTTCTGCCCGCGGCTCCGTACACGTTGTTTCTATATGAAACGTTTTAAGGTTATTTATATCGCATGGGAACTGATTTATGGGATTGAAAGTAGCCTATGTTTTATTCCGGGCCTTGAACTACCTGTATGCAAAATTTCAACCCGAATCCGTCGTCCAGTCTAGGGATGTAACGGTGGTGGTTTTATCGGAACCGAAGTCGGATCCGGAGGTTTCGAATTTGGTTTGTCGGAGTTGGAACCGGAACCGAAATCGGAGTCGGAGGCGGAGGTGGAGGTGGAAGACAGATGTGCTAGTTAAGGGCAGGTCTGATAAAATGCACAAATTTCCTCAAAGTAGTTCCAAATTACACTTTTTTCGGTTCCATTGTTCTTTTCAACTAGATACTTATATCTATTTGTCACAAATCGACTGTAAACTTCACTATCAACACGGTTAAGTTTATTTTCTTTGAAGCGCAACGCAAACTCGCTAAACGTAAACAAAACAAATGATCGACAGAAAGAAAGGCACGTGTAACGAAGGGAGGGAGGGGCATTTCTCGCGCGACAAGCACAAACTTGTTTGTACGCGCTGCCCGCGGTAAATTCGGCGCCGCTATGCTTCAACCTCCGATATAACTTCCGGTTCGAAAGTATCAGAACCGAAGTCGAAGTCGGAGGTGTAATATCAATCGGAAGTTCCGACTTTTCGGAATCGGAACCGAAGCTTCGTAACATCTCTGAGTCCGTCGATTTCTCCGTCATTTATGGACCAAATTTTAATTATATTGCGGTTGTATGATTGTGAGGATGATTAATTACGAGGCGGTCCCATAAAAACCCATAAAATCTTTGCTAGGGATTCGTATTTAACCGCCGCAAACTAAAAGACAGTTAAAAGTAAGAGATTCTAAGTCGGCTCTTAGTTTTTTTAATAATCAAATTATCTCGTGACATAATCCAGGTCATTGGAAGTTTCCGACTGGCTGATTATCGTGCCGTTAATTATGGTTTTACTCAAGAAGTGTAGGTAATTTAAATTTGTGTTTTCGGACTTCTGTGTGAGTGAGTTTTTAGTTAATTTCAGCCCTCTTTGAAACTAAATTCTGCCCGTGGGTGGCTTTGCGCGTTTGCCACTCAAGGATAATGTTAATATATACTTATATAAGTAAAAAAATCATTTTTTTATTTAGCCTGATTCGTCCCACGGCTGGGCAAAGGCCTCCCCCAAATCTTTCCACTCAGTGCGGTCACACGCGATCTCCCACCAATCTCTGAGGATGGCGTTAAGGTCGTCTCGCCAAAAAAAAAAACTTATCGCACTAATATTGTAATTGCGATAATTTGGAGGTTAAGATGCATGGATGGATGTTTGTTACTTCTTCACGACAAAACTACTGAACGGATCAGGCTAAGATTTTGTAAGTATTGATGTTCCTCTAAGCCTGGAATCAAACATAGGCTACTTTTTTATCCCATAAATAGTTTCCATGGGATAGAAAAACCTTTAAACGTTTCCATATAAAAACGCGTGCGAAGCCGCGGGCAGAAACTAGTTTATAATATTAGTATATAATTATTGAGAGTGTCAGTACATTAGGATAAAATTGTTGTTTGTTATTGTATTACAAGTAGGTATTTATTCATAATTATTGTAATTTTTTTTCCTGTGTTACCTAGGTACCGTATGTACGTATGTACTTGTTTGTAACTTATGCTAAGGACAAAAAGACCCGAGCTAGACAAGTTTCTAAAACAAACTATTTGCAGTTTTTCACAAATCTTTAGGTTAGTACTTAATTAAAAATTACCTTCTACAGTGTAAAAGAGCATGCGAAATGGAAACTCGCTTCATATGCCGTGGGTTTACATGGCGGCAGGAGCGCGGGCGCGGTGCCTGTGACTTACACAGCGAAGATCTAGTCACCACGGGCTCTTGGCTGCTGCGACGCACTTCCCTCGCTACCTACTACAGGCGGGTCATCTGTCTCAACAGTGAGAACCAACGAGTTTTGTTTATTTAGTGTTTAGTTCGTGACATATGACGTGGGTTTACATGGCGGCAGGGGCGTGGACGCGGCGCTTGTGACTTACACAGCGAAGATCTAGTCACCACAGGCTCTTGGCTGCTGCGACGCACTTCTCTCGCTACCTACTACAGGCGGGTCATCTGTCTCAACCAACGAGTTTTGATTATTTAGTGTTTAGTTCGCGCCATATGCTGCGAGTTACTAGAGGTGATAAATTTGACTAAAACAACCAAAATGAAAATAACCGTCAGCTCCAATCGTCATCAACTATTAACTGTAAGAAGTGCATCGTGTAGGTATGTTTTACTGTAATTGTGATCTAGACTAAGAACACGATACGTCGAGTCTTCACGTCATCCATACCGCAATGCTTGAAAACGAATGTTTTCAACCAGTGCGTCCTACCCGTTATGACCTACGGAGCTGAGATGTGGACACTCACGATAGGGCTGGTCCACCAGTTCAAAGTCGCTCAGCGAGCTATGGAAAGAGCTATGCTCGGAGTTTCTCTGAAGGATAGGATTCGTAACGAATACATCCGACCAAGGTTATCGACATAGCTCAAAGAATTAGCAAGATGAAGTGGCAGTGGGCCGGCCATATTTCGCGAAGAACCGACGGCCGCTGGGGCAAACGTGTTCTTGAGTGGAGACCGTGACTCGGTAAACGTAGTGTAGGACGCCCTCGGACCAGGTCGGATGACGACTTGCGAAAGACTGCAGGTAGATGCTGGATGCGGCAAGCTGAAGACAGGGCGCTATGGCGCTCATTGGGGGAGGCCTATGTCCAGCAGTGAACTGATAATAGGCTGATGATGATGATGAGACTACGAACAACATATAGGATGTACTTTTCATACCAGAGAAACGCGTGCGAATCTGCTATCCGAAGCTAATGTCGTGATGATGAGAGTCGTATTATTATTTGTTTACAGTGTCAGTAGAATGCGAAGACACAAACCTCGTGGTAATCTACCGACCGCGCGGAGTTTTCCGCGGCCGTATGTACGTGCCGGGACACGGCGAGAGTTGCAGTGCTCGAACTACAGATGGCGTTGTTAAATTGACACTGCCGATGCACGGCGATTGCGATGTGAACTTCGCTTACGGTATATCTCATGGACCGAATGGAGTTATTAATAGGTAAGTTTTCGCTATTATATAATGGGTGGCTTTTTGAATTTGAGGAACAGGATGGCCCAATCCCAGGCTCTGGTAAGTTATCGTAAGTAATCGTTCTTGTTGATGTTTTTTTAAAACCAAAGAGCTAACTACACGACGCCACAGATAATCCGCAACATACGTGTTTATAACGCTCATCTTTTTATAATTTCTGTTCGTCTACTATTCTGTTGCACCGATTTTTGTCCGCAGAACAATGGCATACGTGATGGTGATGATCCAAACCAACCCCATCATCCAAACTGCAGGCGACCGTTGGGTGCGAGTGGGATGCTCTCCCGGCATTCAATCCGCCACTAGAGTCGACGCCACGGTCTCAGTCAGGGATACCGGGTAATATTGCTAGTGGCGCTATCTAGTTATTAAGGAGATTCTTGCCAGGATTCATTTCATTTCTTTAGTTTGCTAAATACCTATGAAAACTACTACTATATAATAGCATTGTTAATAAATAACTCAACATCAATTGTTCCTAATGGAAATGGGATAGGTACTTGCCATGATTTGCAATTTTTGCCAAAATTTGCCCGTTATAACTTCTTTTAACATAGGTAATTAATTTTGTTACAGAAAGCCATCATCAAGCAGCGAGTTTTCAGGTACCGTTGGTCCAGAGGGCGCTAGCGCCATCTATGGAGCAAGTTCGGCACCTCTCACAATGTACGTGGTCCGCGGCGGAGAGAGTGAAGCGAGCCAGGCGAGGTCGGAGCTCGCTAGGGCCGTGGCTCTGGGGGAACCTCTGGAACTCAGAGTTGAGACCTCTGGTACGTATCTCTACTACTATCGTCTGAGAGTGAAGCGAGCCAGGCAAGGTCTGAGCTCGATGGGGCAGCCTTTCGAAGTAAGGTTCAAATTCAAAAACAAATAATAAAAAAAAACTTATTCGAGTGGCTCCCCCAACCAAAGCATCTGATCCATTTCAGTACCTATAGCAATAAATGTTTCTTATAAATTTATAGATTTTTTTTTTCATGAATTATTTACAGAAGCGGCTGAGATCTCTGTATATCATTTGGTAGCGTCATCTCGCCTCGGCGACAGCTCGGTTCTACTTCTCGATAGCAAAGGCTGCCCGACGGGACAGGTACATACCTAATTATATCTTTGCTTTCTTTTTTATATTACCAGTTTCTGACCGCGCTTATTTGCACGCCTCGTTCTATGTTCTTTTGATAATAACTGAAAAATGATAACACGATTTATTTGGAAAATGATGCAAGCCACGTGCGAGCCCTGTGTCGTGTATTAATACTCGGTTCTAGAATAATAGATATTTTTTGTGAAAAGAAGGGATTACAAAATCATAAAGAAAATAGAAAATATTTTATGACACCATCATTAAAGCAAATAGTATTAGTTCGAAATTTTTGCTCTCTTTGACTGTTCATTATTTCATTCGTCTGTCGTCCGTTTTCGAACTCGATTTTTTTAAGCTATGCTTGTGCAATTATGCGTTTTTGAAAATTGAGTTTTTGTTCTTAGTGATTATCGGCGGTTTGAAGTTTTTATTCATTTAATGCCTTTGTCAACAAAAAATACAGGTAGGTACATGATTCGAAGACCAATTATATAGAGATAACTGACGTGTTATTCTTTCGCCCTCGAACTAATGTAACATATTTTCTGTATTCCAGGTGGATTTCCCATCGTTCACTCGCTCCTGGCTGAGCGGCACACAGCGGCTCTCCGCCCGGTTCAAGGCTTTCCGTTTCCCAACCTCTCACGTTGTTCGGTTCGCCCTCATGGTCCGCTTCTGTGACGGGAAGTGTCCTCAGGTGAGCAGTCCAGGTTTTGAATCGCGACTACAACATATAAAACCATCCTTTATGCCCCGTCGATAGGACCGAAAATGCTTTGTGCATTCACTTCCCGATTTACCCTATTAAGGGTCCGGCGACCCTAGCTTGCAAAATCGCTCCGAATATCGCTGTCCCTGTTTAACCCTTGCGCCGCGCCCCATGCGTGCGCGAAAGCAATATTAGCCGTTCAAAATGTTGTTTGTTCCGTAATACCAATAATTGTGACTGAAAACTTTTTGTATTCTTCATAAAGTATTGTTATTATGTAACTAGACAATATAAGCTATGTTCCTTAATAAATAAAACGTAATATATTGTTGTTTTTAATACGAAACAAATAGGAAGAAAACTTGTCCTTTTTCGCATAAAAATATGCAAAATGCGATTGGCTTTCATTTAATTTTAGGTAAGTATTTTGAAAAAAAAAAACTATTTAGGAACCTAAATAAATACTATTCAAATACAAATAATACAATATTATAGTGGAAATATGTTTGATTTGGAAATCATTTTGGTATTAAAAATACAAAAAAACTCAAAAAAAAATATAAACAAACCAAATGCAGCCAAAAAATAAAAAACATTGAGAAGGGGGTAAAAAAGATTCCCACAAAACCCAAGGACCGAGGAGTCGTCACCCCTCGAGTTGACGCCGGGGTAATGAGGCCAAGCCTCGAGGCCCCTCTCTGTGCCCCCACCAGGGCCGGAAAGAAATTTATTGATGATTGTATGAAGAATTCGTCCCTCCGGAGGTCTCTTAAGTTACTTAGGTGAACTCGTTCGTGTAGGTGGCAAAGCGGCAACCGCGCGGCACTGATTTTTGAGTAAAATTTTTTTTTTTTTATGATTTTCCGTTTTAAACAGTACAAAACAAATAGAAGAAATAAAAAGACACATCCTTCTTGCTTTTCACAACCGTCCCATAGTAAGTATTGCACTTTCTAAACACACAACATGGCATTTTAATATTTTTCATACTCCAAAATTCCGCTTCAACGTACGTCCGCGTCGCGGCCAGGAGCAGGACGGACTGAGTTCAATTCAGGCACGTACCTGATTTTCGTCTTGTTAGGCAGACCTCTGTACAACGTATCTACTTATATATAACATCATTGAATAGAATAGAGATTCAAGTTTCACCTAAGAGACATCACAATAATAACTTCTATCTTACCAGTCAAACTGCAACAAAATCCAAACAAGAAGCGCACGGCATACAAACTCTACCTTCTACAACCTCGATGCCGTCATTAGAAATGCAAGAAGTAACGTGGTCGCGCAAGGCGGGCCTACGGACTGCGGTTGTGACGGCGGCGGCAAAGACGTAGTCATGTATTTGGAAATGCAGGTGGACTCCAGAGAAGTGCTGTCCGCTGATACCATGATCAGGGCTGATCATCGTTCTACTGACCGTAAGTAACTTGTAATTCAAACCTACGACGGTCGCTGGACAATGGCGAAATTGCTCATCAAAAACAATCAGCAAAATCGATTTTTGTTCTCATGTATACCTACCACTACCTAGTATGTAGTTATTGGTTAAACAAGAGAGTAATATAGAATCATGAGCCTATCTTACCAGTCAAATTTCGGTAAAACCCAAGCGCGCGGCAAAACCAATACTAGTAGCTTAAAGCTACTGCGGTAGCTTTAAGCATTAAATATAACATATTGTGAATTATAATACATCTGTAGTAAAATAATGATACCTAGATAAAATAGCTGTAAATAATGAAACCAATCGTCAATTCCAGCGGAAGCGCTAAGCGAGATGGATAGCGCAGTGGTGTGCATCCACGAGTTGCTGATAGTCGCGCTTGCGCTGGCCTGGCTCGCTGTGCAGGTCTTACTGCTAGTCGGCTGCTGTATACTTGTTAAAAGGTAATCGTTATAATTAAGATCAATTAGACGTTTTTAGGGTTCCGTACCCAAAGGGTAAAACGGGACCCTATTACTACTAGTCCGCCCGTCTGTCACCCACCCACCAGGCTGTGTCTCATGAACCGTGATAGTCAGACAGTTGAAATGTTCATAGATGATATATTTCTGTTGCCGCTTTAACATGCTAGTGGTTTCTTTTTCACTTCTTCCACTAGTGGACAAAAAATTGAAGTGAACAGTAAAATAATTTTATTTGATAATAATTTAATGTATAAAATATGACTTGTCTAAGTGCTTATTTTGTAAGCCTAAAGAAATAAATGATTTTTTACTTTTTACTTTACTTTTTTTAAAAACAAATACTAAAAATCATAATATATTTAATATTTGCTCCGATACAACAAACGTGAATTTTTGCCGTTTTTATAGATAATTGCTTTGATGTTGAGTGCTTTGTAATTTGAATGTTATAACGTGTCCTATAAGGTCAAAAAAATCTAATGAAACTTTTTTTTGTCCTAGCTTGACGCATCACATAATTTATCTTCCTATTCATTTCAGGTATCGTAACCTAGCAGAACTGAGTGTGCAGAAGGATTACCAGTCGTTCGACAACGTTGGCTTTGAGACTGGATCTTCACATAGACGGGTCCATTGGTCAGATCAGAACATAGACATCATTCATACGTAACTCTGTTTATAGACTTTATTCGAAACCACCACCGGAATTTGTATTAATTAATTCGGTACCAAATAACCGATTATAACACATTATCAACACTACATTGTATAAAACAAAGTTGAAATCCCGTCAATTCAAAACTTTTGATACACATATCTACATTTTAAAATTATTTATACAACATTGAAGAAGTAGTGACATATTTTTGTAATGCGTGTAATGTATCTGTGAATGTAATTAATGTATATTTTATGAATGTAAGTTACAATACTATATCTATCGTAGATTGACTACGAACCTTATTTGATTACGTATAGTAAGCGGGTTCATAATGAACCGCATTTGTTTTAGAAGTCCCCCGTTAAGGGATAATATGTTGATATTTTTCAACACAATTAAAGTTCGTCTTTAACCCGCTTACATCTGTAATGAATTGTGAGCCCTATATACGTACCTATGTAGTTAAACCGTCCAAATATCAAAAATGATTTTGTATACATATCGTTGTAACGATATTGGAAATAAATAAGCAAAAAATCTCAATAATTTATTTATTATCAACTCATATACACACACTTAGGTTTTATATTTTTTTCGGGTCATACTTAAAAGGTAAAGATAGTATTTTCCCAGTTTTAGTTTGCCTTTAAAAGTAAGTCCAGCTTTAATTACAGCTCGCAATCTTATATCTGGGGAACAAATAAATCAAATTGTATACATATTATGATTGGCGTTACCTAAGTAAGCATCAAAGGGTGGTATTCACTGAAGATAAAATCGGACCACCACCAGCAGCTTCTCTGGGTAAACGCATTCACTACCTCGGCGCGATATTAAAACTTTTGTCATAAACTTTAATATAACCATCTTATTATATCTGGAGGAATACCACTCTGTAGGCCTATTCAGACCTACGCGGTATTGGCTACCTAGAGCAGCAGCGATAAATTTCTCGGTGCGTCATCTTGCCGGGTATTTTGTAAAAATAGTCCATTAGACATTGGAACTGTTCCCTAAAGCTGAACGTGCACCTATCCGTGCCGAACGCGCCACATTTCAGTAAAATCGAGTGCGGCATATTCAGCACGTTCAGCTTAAAGGGTAACTTTTTCTTTGTTTGACGCGCAAGTTATGAATTGAATTGGATCTCAAATTATGTTTAAAATAAAAAGAAAAATTTATATAACATTATATATTGTATGTGATTTCTATCTTAGTCAATTTATATTGCGCGAATAAAGCATGTAATACGCGATCTTTTCTGAAAGGGTTCCATGTGAAATGGCTAATGGGTAGGTCAGTTTCAGTTGCGAATACCGCGTAGGTATAAGCAGGCCTGTAGTGGTGTAGAACTATTAGCTTATTGCGTAGAGTTAGTCGCATGAGCTATAGGTGGCGCGGGAGCAGGCGGCGGCGCCGGCGTCTGTCTCGAGGAGCCCCGGGGCGCCGCCTGCCGCACGCTCTGCCGGTTGGAGGCTGCGTTGTAGTGGTAGCCGTCGAACTTCTCTCCAGCACCGCCTTGGCTCGGGAAGGTGGCTGTGCCCATGTACATTATCTGGAAGGAAATAACTTGTTAGCGGTTGCTTGTTAGATATTGGTCAGCGGTCACATCAGACATCACTACCGAAACACGTAAGTAAGCCAAGTAGCTCTCTATACGTTGACCCAATGCCTTGGCCCAGCGCATTAGCCCAATGTGAACTGGGGCCATAAGGTTACTCCAGTTAAGTAAGTTTCTATGAATACAGAAATATTTTAAAACTAGAATCTTGCGATACAATGAAGATAATAAGAAGCAAGCTGTTTTATATTAAAAAAAAAACTCATGATATAATACCAAAACTAAGTAGGTAATGTAATTACGACACTTCGAACCTGCCAGGGGAGGAAAGCTAACCATGAACACCACATAGGTACTAGGATTTTCCCAAAAATACCGAATTATATCTTGAGAATTTATAACAAGCAAGGAATCGAAGATTGTAGGGCCATCCTAAGTGCCTAAGCGCGTGTCCTAAGCGCGTACCTAAGTGTTATCGAACCATACTTTTTTGGAGAAAACGCTGCTTTGAAAGAATCGTTTAAAACAAATTTACGTGCACCGCGCCGCTAGGTAGGTACCGCCCGACGGTGTATGTGTAGTCTTTCATATAAATTCGTATGATACAACCCGCACGAATTCGAATCCGGCCCGGTCACGGTTTCTGTGTGTGGCGGCTTTTAGGCTTTTTTTTAAGGCTTTGAAAGGGTCGAGTACCTGTGGTTTGTACCCATCTGGGCCGGCCTCATACTCCACAAGCTGCATACGACCATCGGGCAGAAGCACGTGGTAGGATCCAGTCGCACGGTCGTCTTTCCGCTTCTCGTTGTGCCCGAAGTCGAGGCTAACTCCGTTGTCTTGCACGTCGTACGAGAAGTCGTAGTTGGCTGGTAGCTGAAAATATAATATACTTAGAAAAAGAACGAGCGAGTTTTTTCTCTTTTTATGACGACCTAGGCTTAGGAGAAAAGGGAGGCGTTTGCCCAGCTGTGGGACAGTAATGGCTTAAAATAAATAAATAAATAATAATGACGACCTATGTGGCACGGTGGGCGAAGGCCCGCCTACGACGTAGGAGGTTGCGGGTTCGATACCCGCCTCGGAACAATAGTTTATACGATCTGCAGATAATTGTTCCGGGTTTTCTGGTCGTTTACTATGTATAATAAAAAAATATGTATTTATGTAATGTATTGTATTATGTATATATAACAATTAACAGTCATCTAGTAGCTACTCATATCAAAAGCTTTGTTTAGCTTGGGGCTAGATGGTGCTGTGGGGATTGTCTTGTCCAGCTTTATTTATTAATACAATAGGTACCTTATCTATAAATATGAACAGGTTTTAACAATGAGCTTAGGTTACAAAACTATAGGTTAGGTAGCTTTTTTAGATTGATTACTGGAAAACACCTAGTTACTTAACCTAATAGCCTTTGCGAAATATTTAAAAAAAAGGAAGGAATTTAGGTAATCTCACCGTTGGTTCAGCAGCTGGTTTCTTTCCTGCTTTCGGGGGAAGGTACTCTTGCGCAGTGGTGATCCACAAAGATGTTAGCGTCAAAAGAGTAATCTGAAAAGTACGAATGCAAATTTAAGATTTTCTGACTTACCTAGTACATATAAAAGTTTAATAAACTTACACAAACGATTTTCCACATTTTGAAGCAGAGTGGTCCGTCTGCAAAAGGCAACGCTACAGATTTAGGGCATTTGCGTTAAATTCAGAAGTTTATAAAGTCGCAGGGCTGCGGTTGCGGTGCCGCCCTCTGGCATTCTTCATTACAAAGAGGCACGAAAATTACGAAATGTTTCAATTATCTCTAGGCGCCGATTGAGTAAGTAATTGGGTTAGGTGTCAGCAAAGTTAGACCTAGACCTGCTCTTAAATATTTGGTAACTTGAAAGGTGCCTCTATATGTAGGTATCGACTAACAGAGTGCTACTACAATAGGTACCTACTGGAGGTACTCCGTGATGGGCTTAGGTCAATTGCATAAGTCGCGTGATTTCGATGTTTTAGATTTGAATTTTAAAAACCGCCGAAATCATAAGATGATGGTGGTGTTGCCCTCCTAGCCGTATTTCGGCCATGGTCGGCGGCGCGCCGCCCGCGCCGCGGCGGCGCGTACCTACTTTGTACCATGAGACCTTATGGTCAAACGCAGAACGCAGCTTAACTTATTTTAGAAAATCACTAATACATTGGTTCATATCATAATTATAAATGTCAACTTCCAATGCCATTTTTTGAACAGCTGATCACAGAGTAGTTTTGATGTCACGTCACTTAGCTGTCATATCAGTTCATATCGAAAAACGTGAGGTTATTGATTGACCACTGGATATTTTGGATTTCTTTTGAATCACAAAATTCTTATTTTCAGGGTTTATTACATAGAATTCTGAAAAGCAATATTGAAAGAATATACTACCGAACTATACTTGAAGGGTTAGCTCATTCAGTGATATTGATATGAGTTTAGAGATAATCATCCACTGATTACTGAAATTGCCGAATATTCTTGCAAAAATGAATTCTATAGTGAGAGGTGGGCTTTTGTGCCGTGCATTTAGTACATCAGCGGTGCGGCACTGCGCGCAGCCACCTAAAAAGCCCTCCAAAAAGTCCATAACACCAGTAACTTGGAAGTCTGTAGCGGCAACCGCACTCGTTGGCGGTGGACTCACCGGGTTCATGTTATACGTAAGGAATGAAAAACAAGAAGCTATAGATCGTGAGAGAAAACGGCAGCTTGGTAAAGCCAAGATCGGCGGAAACTTTGAGCTAGTCGATTCACAGGTAAGAATTTGTCAAATCAGTTATCAGGGGCCATGGCAGTGGCCCTGCCAAGTCGGGTAGATGGCCGCCACCGGGAACCCTTTTCGCAATCATCTTAAGACACTTGAGGTATCGAGGTACCTTTGTTACAAATCTCATATTTCGTCTAGGGTGATAGGTACCTAATCTACCACTAGCACCAATAGTAACCTTGTGTTTTTTTACAGGGAAAAGTAGTGAAAAGCTCAGACCTATTGGGAAAATGGCTTCTAATATACTTTGGGTTCACACATTGTCCAGATATCTGTCCGGATGAGCTTGAGAAGTTAGCAGAAGTTGTGAATATTCATGGTAAGCAAACTACAACATTGTCTAATATTTTTATACGAAACAAATAATGGTATGTATGTATATTTCTGATTTTTGTTCACAGATAAAGTGCCAGCTTCCCCACCACTACAACCTCTGTTCATATCTGTAGATCCTCAGCGTGACACCCCAGAAATAGTTGGAAAGTAAGTCCTTTCAAGACTTAATGTTCAGGTTAAGTTTCAGGCCTTTTGATACCTTTATATCTTAAGATTTATAAAAAAATAATACATCATTTATAAGGTTAAGTGTCCATTGGTTCAATAATAAAGATTGCCGGTTTCATTGAATAACTATTTTTTCAGGTATTGCAAAGAGTTCTCTCCAAGATTCCTGGGTTTGACTGGCACTCATGAGCAAGTCCAACAAGCTTGCCGATCATACAGAGTGTACTTCAGTGCAGGACCTCAGGATGTTGACAATGATTACATAGTAAGTTGCTTTTTTTAAGCTAAAGAACAATGTTTCAGGCATGAATCTATACCTCTATACAAATATTATAAAGAGGAAATGTTTGATTTTTTGTTTTGAATAGGCTCCGAAACTACTGGACTGATTTGAAAAATTCTTTCACCGTTGGGAAGCTACACTATCCCCGGTGAACATAGGCTATATTATATGTATTTTCAAAAAGGTTGTAAAAAAATCACCTAATAAAGTGAAATTCGAGTTTAACGCGGTTGAAACCGCGGGGAACAGCTAGTATTTTATAAATTTAATAGTAACTTGTCTGTCTGTTACCTTTTTACACATAAAAGGGTAATGGGCTTTTAATGAAATTCGGCAGGGAGGTAAATAGAATTCTGGAGACAGATTAATACTACTTGAAAAATGTGTGCAAAGC
This sequence comes from Eupithecia abbreviata, assembly GCA_943735965.1. Lineage (NCBI taxonomy): Eukaryota > Metazoa > Arthropoda > Insecta > Lepidoptera > Geometridae > Eupithecia > Eupithecia abbreviata. The sequence continues at coordinate 5,426,401 of OX030982.1, read as the reverse complement.
CATGCCATGCAGTAGCTAGTATAGTGAACATGTGAACTGACTTGTAATGACACACAATATTATATAATATTTAGTTTTGGTGTGAAAAGGAAACCAAAATTGATCATCCAATATCTAAACAAACTTTTGTGTTTATAAAATAGCGATTTATTGACATCTTCTAAAACAACATTTTTTTCAATCAAGTATTATAATTTATAAGGCCGGTCGTCTTACATGGTCCCTTCCCCATGGTCATCCCACCTTCTCGAAACTGTTTCCGAGTACCCTTACCTTGGGGAGATTCTGCAGTTGGGTATAAACAATTTCGAGGAGGCCAGAAAGAGGATCCAGTTATGACCTACGGAGCTGAGACGTGGACACCCACGATAGGGCTGGTCCACCAGTTCGAAGTCGCTCAGCGAGCTATGGAGAGAGCTATGCTCGGAGTTTCTCTGAAGGATAGGATTCGTAACGAATACATCCGACAGAGAACCAAAGTTATCGACATAGCTCTAAGAATTAGCAAGCTAAAGTGGCAGTGGGCCGGCCATATCTCGCGAAGAACCGACGGCCGCTGGGGCAAACGTGTTCTCAAGTGGAGACCACGACTCGGTAAACGTAGGACGCCCTCCGACCAGGTGGGATGACGACCTGCGAAAGACTGCAGGAAGATACTGGATGCGGCAAGCTGAAGACAGGGTGCTATGGCGCTCATTGGGGGAGGCCTATGTCCAGTTGTGGACTGCTATAGGCTGATGAGGATGATGATTATAATGACTAAAGTAACGTTTTCCTTTCCAGGTTGACCACACAATTATCATCTATTTAGTAAACCCTGATGGCGAATTTGTGGATTACTATGGCCAAAACAGAAATGCTAAGGAGATTTACGAATCAATGCAAGTTAATATCCAGAAATACAACACAGGAAAAAAATCATCTTGGTTTTAAGTTGAAATGCATTTTGGTAGAATTAGTTATTTTAAAGTATTTTTGATTATGTTAATTAAATAAAAGATATTTTACAGTTAATACTGTTTTTATTTTTTATCACCTTGTACAATATAGTTCATACAAAAACTGTAAAGTCGGGTTTCCATCGCGAAAGGGTGATGAGCGGGAAATAGAGATGAGTAGGTCAAGTAAATTTTTACGCTTTCTTCTTCACTCTTTACCGCTCAGCTTGGTATTGGTGGAAACGAATATGCAGTTTACTATTACGAGTTAAAATGGGTACAGTCCGGTCGCGGCGGAAACCCTGCTTAAAAGCGGCAGTGTTTTGGGCAGTGAATGTGTTAAAATTCAATAAATAAATAAGTTGGCAAATTAGTAGGTACTACAATAGGTGCCAAACTGAACAATATGTATAAACATAGCTTTGGTCTAACAATTTGACAAAATTCCGTTACTTTCAGTCAGAGTTCGAGTTAGTTGAAGACATGCTGACTCCAATTTCATTGACAGTGACGATATTCAAGCCACTTCCTCCATTTTCGTCGTTGCTCAAAAAACTGACCGTATTGCTGCTTCCAAGCACTATAACATGAGTCTTTACATTGTTCTCTTGAAACACCAATTCCTGGCTAACGTCTAAAGTTTCGTGCGTGCCTAGTGTTAACTCTACAATAGCATTTGGTATGTCATTATCAATTTGTTGGTCTGGCATCGTTAAGAATTCATTCACACTTGAAATATCTGAAGATTTGTCCTGCTCTTGCTTGATTGATGGGATTGAGCTTAACTTTTTCTTTTGCTGCAAATGTTTTATGAGTAGAGTTTTCGTGGCGAACTTCGACTGGCATTTGGCACACTCGAAAGGTTTCTCACCTGAAAAAGAAAGAAGAATATGATTGAATACAAAATTATAGAGAACATGCTGAAAGTTTAATGATCCAGTATGGCAACAGTATTCTGTTGTAGAGGGTAAGAGGTCCTGTGGTCTCTAACTGACAATGAATGATGTGTCTAAAATGAATGAACAATATGGTCGAACATTATCAACTTTCGAACACACCACCATGACCTACGTCATCCAACAGATATGGAGGCGCGTTGCATAAGTAACCGTTCCTGAAGTATTACAACTATAAGATCTTTGCTTTGGCTTAAGAGACATTCATGTAGCGAGTCTAAAATAATCTTTGTATTTCATTGTATGTAAATAAATAATGCTGGACAATCCACACAGCATCACCTAGCCCCAAGCTAAGCAGCTTGTGTTATGGGTACTCGATAACTCATATACATAATACAATATTTTTTACTATACATAGAAAACAACTAGAACACCAGGAACCAGGATCTGCAAATCGTACCAACATTTTTCCCGAGGTGGGAATCGAACCCGCAACCTCCTGCGCCGCAGGCGGGCCTTTACCGCGCCACAGAGGTCGCCAGAGTAGAATGAGAGGCCATATTTCAATCTAGCACTTGTAGAATTACATTTATCTAATTACTGCCCCGTAGTACTTGTCGAATTTAGCCTTTTTGAAATGATCTGTATTTGGTGTACAATAACAACTCCAACTTTTGGTTTTTATTCTTACTTTTATATGTAAAACTTTGTTATGTTTAATCTGTGGACCGTTACTCGAGACACGACGTCACCCCAATTTAAGGTCCAGCCTGAAAATCAGTGTCACTATCGTCCTCGGTCGATAAAGACAACAAGCTGAGATTACACCTTATTAGCCGCGCACATAGGGAAAGACCAGTTATTCTTATACTTGGGGACTCTACTACCATGCTACATTATGTAAATTTTAAATACCTACTACTTAAGTTGTTTTGTATTTTTTATGTGTTTTACTTTTTTTTGTAACTGTTTATTATACTTATTGTGTGTAATTTTAAATAAATACATAAATAAATTCTTTTTTTTATTCTTTTTTAATAAAGTATTTATGTAATTTTGTATTGTTATATTATTATACCGGTATGCGCGCGGCAGTGCGAGCGGAGATGCGCCGCGCTCACGTATTTCTTAGGACAGGCGCTACAGGCGAAGGGTCTTTCTCCGGAATGTAGCCGCATGTGTAGCTTCATGTTGACTCGGGCGAAACTGAAACGAAAGCATCTTTAGGATCGAATTATTAATTAGTGCTAATTATTCATTTATTTGTATTGTATCTATTTATTTTCATAACCAAAACTACATAACGTTAAACAAAAACAGAAAAAAAAAATATAAACCGAATGCAGCCAAAAAAAAACATTGAGAAGGGGGAACAAAAGATATTCCCACAAAACCCAAGCACCGAGGGGTCGTCACACCTCGAGTTGACGCCGGGGTAATAAGGCCAAGCCTCGAGGCCCCTCTCTGCACAGAGAATAAATTTCTTTCCGGCCCTGGTGGGGGCACCCCCACCAGGGCCGGAAAGAAATTTATTGGCGTAGGTTCTGCCAGTTTGTCGGCAGAGCTCTTGTGGAAAAAATCATCATAATGTAAATGACAAGCTTCTACTCGCGTGCAACGTACAAGACCTTCGCCGGACGCGCCACAGAGGTCTTCATAGATTTATACAGATAAACAAAAACAAGACCTCTGTGGCGCGTCCGGCGAAGGTCTTGTACGTTGACCTTGTAAGTCTAAGCAAACTCGCGAGTAGAAGCTTGTCATTTTAACCAGCTTTTGATATGATCAAAGATAAATTAACACCCTACTTCTTCGACAATAAGGTTCATTTTACCTCTTCCCACAAACGTTGCACTTGTAAGGCTTTTCCCCGGTGTGCGTGCGCAGATGAGCTTTGAGAGTCGATCCGGATGAAAATCTGTTGTCGCATTGCGAACAAGGATACGGCTTTTCCCCTTAAATATACAAACATACATTCAATATTAATTATAAATTAAACAATTTATTTGCCTTAAAGATGTCATATGAATTGCAATTCACAACTATTGAACCCCAGAATATGATCAGGTCAGACATGAAAATTAATTTATAGATATATTAATATTAGATGGTTTTGTTGTACTGTAAATGTGAGATTGCTAGCTTTATGAATAGAAAGTGGACTGTAGGTTGTTGTAATGAATGTGCGACTCTAAATTATGTCGACACGGACGAAACGAAAATAATTAGATCTTGGAGTGAGAATGTGAAGCACTTCACAGACAGCATAATAGCAGCTATAATGTAAAGATGTACATTATAGCACGATACATCTTTCCATAGAAATCGTCAGGATAGCTATAATGTTATAGCTGCTGTGTGTGAAGTCCTTTAGAGTAAGGCGTGAACTGTCTATATGAACACCTCATATAGACAGTTCATGCCTTACTCGCAGTGTTAAGCAGAACGTCAATTATGATTTGTTACCTGTATGGGTCCGCATATGCAAGCGTAGATTCGAGGCCTGTATAAAACTCTTCCCGCAAATAGAGCACACGTAGGGCTTCTCGCCCGTATGCGTTCGGTGGTGCGTGTTCCGTGTCGACTCGTGACGGAAACTGGAAAATACACCTTATTTTAAGTAATTAAAGTAAATGTTTCAACAAAACACCTTAGCGGCGCAGTATGCGAAGGCAATAGTAGTTCATATCATAAAGGCAGTAGATTATATTATACAATAGACCTCTATTATACAAGTACGCTGGAGGTCACAATGTTAATGGCGGTTTGAGGCCATTTGATTTTAACCATTTTGGCGCTGAGCGTGAGCGTCTAAGGAAGTAATATTATCATGGTTGTCATGCTGTTTTAGTACGCCTCAACAAATGTAAATTTTGATAGTATAACACTCAGTAAACCTTATAATAAAGGCAATAAGTTTACTAACCGCTTGTCACAGTATGCGCAGGCATGTTTCATCGGATCTGAGTGCACGAGCCGGTGTGACCGCAGGAGACGCGCTGACGGAAAGGATTTGCCGCAGATGACACATTGGAACAAGCAACAGTAGAACTTATAATAAAGGGAATAGGTTTACTATGCTTATCGCAGTATTCACAGGTGTGTTTCTTGAGGTCCGAGTGCACGAGCTGGTGTGACCGCAGGAGACCCGCTGATGGAAAGGATTTGCCGCAGATGACGCATTGGAACAAGCAACAGTAGACCTTATAAAAAAGACAGTAGCTTTACTTACCGCTTATCGCAGTATTCGCAGGCGTGTTTCTTGAGGTCTGAGTGCACGAGCCGGTGTGACCGCAGGAGACGCGCTGACGGAAACGATTTGCCGCAGATGACGCATTGAAATGGCTTCTTTCCGTTGTGGCGGGTCATGTGGACCATTAGTTGGTTGCTGTCACTGAACCTGAAAAATATGATAATAAAAATATGTAGAAGCAATGGTCATTTCTTTAGTTTATTGTTGAGATGGGAAATTTTAAGAAATTTCCGATGCTAAACGGCAATTAATTATGAATTTTTATTATGTAAAAAAACCTTTTTAAACACTAGCTTTCTATTCTTCAGTCCCAGCTCTATGCATCAATCGAGGCTAGTAATGCTTTTCTATAGAATGAACGTCACTTCAGCATAGATCTATGGCTGAGGAAGCTTTCATAATACGGGTCCTAATCTCTTATACCTACTTACCGTTTATCACAGTCAGTGCAAGCATGTTTCTTCTCGGTTCGTTCGCCGGTGTGTACGCGCGCGTGTCGCTTCAGCGCGTACAGCTCTACGAACGTTTTTCCGCACGCGTCGCACGCGTAACGCTTACTGTCCATGTGACGCTGGATGTGGCGACGTAGCGCTGGTTTCTCTGTAACATTATGAGAATTCTGAGAAATATTATGAGAACGGACTGAGAATTCTTGTTTATAGCATTATCATTATAATATACTTGCCCGTGGTTTCACCCGCGTTAAATTCGAATTTAAAATTTCTGAAATATATGTAATTATAGCCTATGTCACCCGGGGATAGTGTGTAAAAAATATTTCATCGTTGGGAAGCTCCCAAGAATGAAATAATTATTGAAATCGGTCTTGTAGTTTCGGAGCCTATTCAATACAAACAAACAAAAAATCAAACCTTTCCTCTTTATAATATTAGTTTATATAGGCCTTGAAGGCCTTTTTTAATTTTCTAAAATACGCAATCGATTGTTTCATTTCTGTTTCTTTTATGCAAATCTGATTCAGTGTACTTAGTACACCAATTGGCCAATAGGAAACACGAAATTCCACGGAAGACCAGCGCTATGGTACGATCTGCTCTACCATAGCACATGCTGAGTGGAGACCGATTTTTGTCAGTCTCTGTCGTCTGTTAATCTAAGTTTAGTTTATAAGAGTCTTTGTTCTGTTCTGACAAAATAAAAAACTTTTTACTTTTAAATTTCGTGTTGGAGAATTAAAATTGGCCCCTTCATCATTCCACTGCTGAGCAAACGCCTCCCCACACTGCCTCCAGACATCTTGCTACCACTTTTTTATCAGATATCTATGGGCTGATAAAAAAACAATAATTTGTATTCAACGCCATAAGAACATAATGAATGATACACAGTTCTAATGGTGGGCTAAGACGTTTGAAAAATAAAATAAATATGTACCTAATCATGGACATTTCGTACAGCATCATCTAGCCGGAAGGAGATTCTAAAATGATTATTATTATTTTTCATACTTGAATGAAAGTTGAATGGCGGGATGAGCTCGATCTATACAATAAGGAGTGGGTTCTCCTTGCTGAGGACCGAAATGAGTGGAAGAAGGGGAGGGAGGCCTTTGCCCTGCAGTGGGACACCCCGGGCTAATATAATAATAATAATAATAATAATGAAAGTTCCCACATATTGAAAAAAAACTAATAAGTGAATGTTTTAAGCCATTTTAATTGCTCGTTTTATTAATTGTTTCATGGTAATTTAGTTTAATATTGTATCTTTCGCTATGTTATTTGTATGTTTGTGTTATTAGTACCAAATAAACGTTTTATCTATCTATCTATCTAAGTTTGAATTCACTTTTTATGAGCTAATTTGGTAATTTTGAGTAGCATTGCACTTGCCATTAAAATCTTTATTGCAAATACTGCATTTCCATGGACCCGTGTTGTGCATAATACTGTGGAGGCTCAAATCAAACTCGGAATGGAATGTTTCCTTGCACTCGTTGCAAGGATATGGGTTGTTGTATTTGGCAGTTCTTCTGGAATGTTCTTTGAGGTGTTGATTTTGATGAGCTTCCAGTCGTTTTAAATGGCGAAATTCCTGCAAAATAAAAAAAATATTATCATATTATGCCTATTTTTTTAATTCTAAATTCCAATTAAAATTAATTCTACGAAATACGCAATCGATTGTTTCGTTTCGGTTTCTTTTTTGCAAATCTAATTCAGTATCAGTAGAGTACACCAATTGGTTCTAAATTCTGCCAGGTAGTTCATTAAATATTTTAAAAAATGCCTGTTTCAATGAACATAGCCTGAGTTCAGTGAGTAGACTGTATCGTCTCAACAACGAGACGTCCCATTTTTGTGTGGTATATGGTACAGCGCCACTGCCGTGCGGACATGGAACTATATAAAAATCTATTGCTGTTCGTTAGTCTCGCTAAAACTCGAGAACGGCTGGGCCGATTTAGCTGATTTTGGTTTTGAAATGTTTGTCGTAGTCCAGGGAAAGTTCAAACGGTGAGAAAACATGGTAAAATTGCGAAGAAATTTCCACGCGGGTGAAGCCGCGGGGCGCAGCTAGTCTACGATACAAAAAAGGTATGTTTTGTAGTCGAAAAGGTACGATACTATCGACTCAGAGGTCCCCGGATTTCGATGAGTCGTTTAAATGAATATGCATATGAGTACCAATACCTACCTCTTTTTTTTTAAATTTACTAAAGTACTCATAAAAATAGTTAGAAGGTTATTTCGTTACATTAAAATAATATGAACTAGGCTAGCGTATTCGCATAAGCATGGCCGATTGCTGCAACCTTAGCAGCAATTTTAAATACCTTTTAAAAATATTTCGCGAATTCTTTATCCGAGTGTATGTACGTATGCGAGATGTTAAGTAGGTATGTATGGTATATGGCATTGCCATGTTTTATCGAGGTCTCACGTGAGCGAAAACGCGAGCCGAAGCTAGTATATTGATTAAGTGCCATTGTTACATAATGTGTATAAATAATTGTTGGAATATTTATGAATTACTTCCATCAATCAGTTGTGGACAATACAACAAACATGTGACTGATAAAGCTATTTATAAAATGATAATTATGTATTCATAATCAATCTAGTTATTTCTAAGATAAATTGCATTTGTGATGTTGGTCCAATTTCATTCTCAAAATATAATCGACATAAAATAGACTTAATCGACATAAAATGTTGATTTTTATTTTGGATTTCACGAGCTAGATTTCGTTTTGATCGCATCGCGTTTACGAAAACTGAAGTTTACAACGGAGCTAAAAAATGTTATCAAGCAAAACCAACCTTTGTCACTTCCATAAAATACCGTATATAAGAAAACTGGTCAGAAACTGCGGTTTTCGTTATTATGATAAGGCCCCTGACCATGGTCGAAATTACGTACTTAGAATGTATAAATGAGTCTGTACAAGTTATCGTCATGTTATACTTGAATTCGGTTTAGCTAGGCAAAGCGCTGAAAATTGGTTAATTATAGAAACTGGTTCAACTTGATCCTGATCAAGATGATGTTGGTAAAAAATCAGCCAAACTCTCTTAATAACTAAGCTGAGTTTGTCTTATAATGATTGCGTTCAATTCCAATGGTGAAATTGTACTTTAGTCTTGTAAAAAATCACACTCAATATTATAAATGCGAGAAAAGTGGTATAAACATTTCTGCCCGCGGCTTAATTCTGCGCATGCGTTGTTCTTATGGAAACGTTAACTGTTATTTTGTCCCATGGGAAATGATCTTATTTAAGGGATACAAAATATCCTATGTTTTATTCAAGGCCGAACTACCTGAAATCATAACCATTCAGCCTTCGCCATTCAGTAATTTTGACGTGAAGAGTTAACATTTCCCTTTTATAATATTTGTGTGATGCAATCTTAAAAATCCTAGGATAACTTACTACTATGTTCATCTTTGAATTCTTTACCTGAGGGCAAAACATACATTTAAATGGTGTTGTTGCTGACTTTTTATTTTTTGGAAAAATCATTTCTGTGAGAGCCTCTGAACCTGAAAACAATTATAACAATTAATGTTAACTTATAAATTCCAAGAATACCTACTAAATGGGTTGAAATAGGCAAATACATGAAAAACTTCCTTACCTCTTTCATAGATAGTGAATTTCCTGAAAATGAGTAAAATGATTAGGGAGTATGAACCTCATCAGAAACAAATAACAATAATAAATTAATAATGCTGGACACAACATCAGATATCGAATAATTAGAGTACATTCTTTTTAATCACAAAACTTATTTAAAACTTTAAACTGATTATAAGAACTTTTAAAGTCATGTTTTGTTTAACCCTTTGATTGCTGAAATCACACGGTATGTGTTTTCTACAAGTGACTAATATGCGTAAATCCACACTAGCGCAGCGGCTGAGAAAACAGATCTGTGTGACTCAGCACAGCCGTAATATTTTTCGAACGAAACGCATGTGCGGCGCAACACAACCGCTGTGTAGAGCGGCAGCACGAATGGCTTAGGTTAAAAAAAAGATCGCAGTCGTCGAAAAAAAATCACAGTCAAAGTGTTAAGATTCCCCACTCGCCAATGCCCACTGTGTTAAATCAAATTGCTTTATTTCCTTTAGAACTTACAGGACTCTTGGACACGTCACGAAATTAAAATTACATAAATAAAACTAGGAAATAAATAAATAATGCTGGACAATCCACACAGCATTATCTAGCCCCATGGTAAGCAGAGCTTGTGTTATGGGTACTAGATAACTGATATACATAATACAATACATTACATAGATTTTTTTTATTGTACATAGAAAACCACCAGAACACCTGGAACAAATATCTGCAGATCGTACACACAATTGTTCTGAGGCGGGAATCGAACCCGCAACCTCCTGCGTCGCAGGCGGACCTTCGCCCACCGCGTCACATCGGTCGTCAAAAATAAAGTGATCACTTTGATTTTTTGTCCACTTCAATCTTTTTAAGGTAAAGTAAAGAAGCAAACACCAACATTTGCGAAAATATTCATTTAGGGCACATTTTATGAGTGCATTGCTTTGCAATGTATATGCTAAACTTACTTTTCATTCTTCAATGTGTCCTGGACAATGCATAATGCTTCATCCTCACTCAATATACTCTTCAGGTCATCATGGTAGGTATTGGAGTCCGAATAACAATTGTATACCTTCTCCGCTAAGCCTTGTTCACTTTTCAAGTTATCTTCATAGTCCTTGGATTCTAAATAGGAGGTTAGTACATTTTTGTTACCATTAAATTTTGAATACAAAAATATGTAATAAATATTTCTTGACCTATTTCGTTAAATGATTTGTTTTATGAATACCCACTGGAATGCTTATTTGTTTCATCAATTTTGAGTGAAATTTCTATAATTTTCATATGGTCCTCTTTAGTAGTGCCGCTGAAAAAATATAAACAAAGTTTTATTATTTTACTTTCAGACTGATAATTTAAGGAGTAATAAATGAAACTTACACTGCTTCATATTTAGGTTCACTTTTAATGGTGAGTCCTTCTTTAAAAAGAGACCGAAGTAGATAATCAGATTTTTCACATTTACTTCTGAATTTAAAGTAGTGATCCAGTTCCATTTGGCAATTTGAACATATTCTGCTTGGTAGATCATCATTTGAACTTATCTGTGAAAGGAAATAGAGCTATGAGAAAACCAACCACTTTGTAAGATGCTATGTTATTTAGAGTTTCTTTTAATTATATTTGGAACACTGATATTTGATTATTGAAACTACTTATATATGTAATTGCTGAACAAACAATACTGACCAAACATGTTATTTAACTTAGTTCAAACTATCATTTAGGTGAGATTAGATGTAAAATGTTGTGGCATGGCAGTCCCAGCATAAGAATAAACCCGCCCATGAATGTAGTAAGATTTGACTAAGGGAACCTACCAGAGGTAGAGCAGCAGCTTTCTTCTCTGCTGCAATTACATCTGCCTGCTAAGCGTGGTGATTTTGGCAAGATGTGCCACCGCAAACAACCCTACTGTTAAGATGTGGATGTAAGAGTGCTGATAGGTACATACCTGTACTGATGTCATAGCTTGGAAAACCTCCTCGGTAACACAGAACTGACTGGTAGGTTGTAACAGTGGGGCTTCATTACCGGCGGCAAGACAAAGCCGGCATATATTCTGCAGATCGCAACCTTTAGAATTCAAATACTGCAGCAATTCTAGCGGAATCTCTAATTCCAAATGAATGTTATCATCTTCTTGGCTTTGTTGATCTTCAGTTTCCATTTCTTTGGTGTGATGGTTTGTTAATTCTTTCCCAATAAATGAAACAAACACCGCTACATAATACCTACCTATGGCTGGGATTATTCAAACGCTAGAAACAGAGTTCAGACCAGTTCAGAGTTCAGACCGACTGCGAATTATATATAGCATTTGATTAAAAAATGATCAATCACTAAATCAATGGATACATTTATGTCAGTCGGTCGATCGGTCTTGAATTATTTTCAGTTTTTCCAAAAACGAAAATAAAATTGTCAATAAACACAATGTAAAGTATCTACTTTAGCACAAAACAAACAAACTTCACCTCACCTCACCAATCTATCGACACTTTGGCCTTTAGCGTTGTTAGTTACTGTTAGTCATGAATGTCACTGTCATAAAATAATAGTTTGAAAAAACTAAAAAACCATCCTTATATAATAAACCGAACTAAAAATAGTTTTTTTTTTTAAATAATTCAAATTATGGATAAGAGTGATAAATAAAAGAAATTATTTTAATGTAAAAAAGCGTGGGGTGTATGGATTTATGTTCTCTTGCCAACAGCGCACACTTGCCTCACATAACTAGATACTTACTGATAGAAGTAGCCACATTGAAGAAATATTCCATCCCGGGATATGATCAATTTCAATCTGAGCACAGGAATCAAAATGAAGGAGTGGTTGCCTACGTTCGCTGCGGCCTTCAGTGTCATATTGAATTCCCTAAATTCCATGATGCGAATTGCTTGCTAATTAAACTTCAATCTTATGCTGCCGTCTTAGCCTTATATCGCTCGCCCTCGTACAAAAACTTGAACCCTTTCTTCAGTAGTCTCGATCTTGCCTTACAAAACCTGGAAACTTTCAATACTGTGTGTATTATTGGAGACATTAACATCAACTTACTGTCTAAAACTTCTTACAACCTGACTGACGAATACCTAAATCTGATAGCTACCCATGGCTTACTTCCCGCTCATTCCTTCCCCACGAGAGAGTCCCACTGTCTCGATCACGTTATGCTTCGAACTCCAAACCAAGCTACCACCTTTGTTCTTGACTCTCTAATTACTGACCATGCACCTCTTCTTCTATTCTGTAAGTCTACAGTTGAACATCCTATCTCCAAGCGCTGGCACTGGCGTCATGACATCCCAGCTATAGTAACGGCTCTAGAAAACTCCGACTTCTCTAGTATCACTGCCACTTCTGACCCCGAAAAAGCAACTGAGTACTTAATTAAATTAATCTCAACCTTAGTTGAAAAACACAGTCACCGCGCTATCATTCCCAGCCGCAAACGTATTATAAAGCCATGGGTTACGGCTGGCATTCTTAAATGCATCCGGCACAGAGACAAACTACTTTGTACATTCAAAAAGAACCCTAATAATGATACTAACAAATTAATCTATCTCCGTTACCGTAATTACTACAAAAACCTACATCAAAAACAAGTTCAAAATGCCAATAAAGACCCAAAAAAGACCTGGAATCTCATCAAGCAATTAGCTCACCTTAATAAGAAAGAAACTAGTGCCTCTCACCTACTTACTATATGTGACTCTCCCGCTTTATCTGTTGACCAGGTTAACTCCTATTTTGCAAATATAGGTAAAAATCTAGCCTCTGAAATCCTGTCCTCATCAACAGTGCTCAACATAGAATCTGACGTCTCCGTCACCCTATCTGACAACCTTAGTAAATCTTGCAGCAACTCTATGGCATTTTACGACGTAGATGAGGCCGAAATAAACAACATTATTTGCAATTTAAAAGACAAAAGTGCGACCGGCTGGGACGGCATCTCAACACTACTAGTTAAATCAGCCAAACATATTTTCATTCCAGTCCTAAATCATATCTTCAATCTTTCAATCTCCAAAGGTACTTTCCCCTTCTCCTTCAAAATAGCCCTCGTTCATCCTATCTTCAAAAACGGTGACAAATATAATGTCTCTAACTATCGTCCAATTTCGGTTCTTACAGTTTTCTCCAAAATTTTTGAAAAACTTCTTAACATCCGTCTAGTCAACTTTTTAAATAAAAATAACATCCTTTCTCCAAATCAATTCGGCTTTAGGAGTGGTAGGTCCACGGAGGATGCAGTCTTGGAGCTAACAGACTCTGTCATTAGGAACTTTGACTCTAGGTATCTTTCTGGACCTCAGCAAAGCCTTTGATACGGTCTCAGTTCCTCTCTTACTCAACAAGCTTGAACGTATTGGTATCAGAGGCATTGCTCTTAGTATGTTCCGAAGCTATCTGTCCGATCGACAACAATCTGTAGTAATCAATAATCACAAAAGTAGGGTAGAGTCCATTCTTTTTGGTGTTCCACAAGGCAGTGTCCTTGGTCCTACCCTGTTCTTATTATATATAAATGATTTATGTAACCTCTCCCTGCCCCACTGCAAAGTAGTCACCTACGCCGATGATACAGCTCTACTTGTCGACGGTCAGTCCTGGTATGAAACGAGTAAACATGCTGAAAGTGCTCTTAGATGTGTTATGTCTTGGCTGCGCTCTAACCTACTTACCCCTAACTTGTCCAAGACTAAGTTCATCTCTTTTTCACCCAACTCTGCAACTCAACCTCCGTGTACAATTTCCATTCGAGCCCATATCTGCTCACCGGATTCTTTGGCAGAACCTTGTGGCTGCTTGTTCATAGAACGAACATCTTGCCTAAAATATCTTGGTGTCATGATTGACAATAACTTAGCCTGGAACCAGCAAATCGAAACCACTGTCTCTCGTACCCGTAAGCTCATCTTTGTTTTTAAAAACCTTCGGTCAATCTTATCTTTAAACCTTCTAAAAACTATATACTTTACACTAGCCCAATCAATACTATCGTACTGTATCACTGCTTGGGGCGGCTGTGCAAAAACGCGGTTACTCAGACTAGAACGTGCTCAGCGGGCTGTCCTCTAAAGTAATGCTAAACAAACCAATTCGGTTTCCCACGACGGAACTTTACTCGCTCTGCCAAATCCACACAGTCCGCCAGCTTTTCATTTTCCAAACCCTACTCAGAAAACACTCTCAGTTGTTCTACGATCCTAATCTAACCATCCACTCAAAACGCAAATCTGACAAGGTCTGTACCACTGAACAGGGCCGCACAGTAACAGCTAGTGGTCACTATTATTATATAAGCTCCGTACTCTACAACAAAGCCAACAAACAAATTAATATATACCCTCTACCCCGCTATAAACTTAAATTGGTATGCCATCAGTGGCTCTTATCTCTAACATATTAATCTACTGAAGCTCTTATGATTCGTAACTCATAATAATTTCTTTCACTTTACCTACCTATCCCTTGTTCCTAAATCACCTTCAGAGTATTTTGATATTTTTACCTATTATCTATAGTATCACAATAATGTACTTGCCCAAAAACGCATGCATGTTTTAGTTTTGAGCTCTACTGTTTTTATTATTATCTGTCTTTTTCAATATCTCTTGCTATTTTGTGTTTAATACCTAGTTTAAGGTTCTGTATCTACTAAAGAACATACAATTAAGGAACTCTGTAACCCTGTATTCGGAGGAGGGCGTTAATGCACGCGACACAGTTATATAACTACTGCGTGTATTATCGTTTTCACACAAGTTATCTATTTCCCATGTATTTATGTTCCAAATAAAGATAAATAAAGATAAAGATTAAAGATATTTTCAAAAAGCACAGTTCGGTTTATTTATAAAAGCGTGGTTTTATAGTTTTTTTAAACTATCATTTATTTTCTATTTTTTAGTTCAAATTATTGTATTGTCATCGGTTAATAATAAGTTTACTAAGTTTAAATGAAATCTGACCGTTCAAAGTGGGTCAAAATCGAGTCGAAAGGAGTCAGTTACAAACAAACAAACAAACATACATACATAGGTACATACAGGTGAAGCTAATAAAAGCGTGGTAATATAAAATACATGCAAAGCTAAGTGTTGCCAGTCTATTAACACCTTTTAGAAAACAATTTTTTGATGAGGTTACTTCTAACATGAAAAAGCGTTATTTTAAAAGTATCGACCAACATTATTAACATCCTCTGTTCAGGAGTTTTAAATTCTAGTAAGTAGGTACATAGAGGTACTAAAATGCTTACTCTAAGAGTAAACAGGTAATTTAATTTTAAATTTATATTGATCTGTTTGTATACATTGTACTTATTGAAGATAAAATGAAGACTATGTAGGTACCTAGGGTCCACCTAAACTCTACATAGTATAAAATTGGAAGACCCTCCCACTAGACCAAAACCATCTAATAAAAACTAGGTACTTAGAACCTACGAAGACGTATTTTGCCCCCGGAGATAAGAATGACCCGAGAATAGATAGTGGAACGGTAGAAGTTGTGCGGGCGCTCCGGCGGTCAAGCTGTCATACCGAGGCTACTCTTTTCAGACGCTGGACCAGCCTGCTACTTCTCTCAGCCACAATCATCACCATGTTCATTGGCATCACTTCCAGTGGAGACAACGTGAATTCCCACTACGATTACCTTATTTGAACTACCAAGAGGTGAGTTTTTGTTTTAAAATTATTATCAGGTGACCCGGCCGCCGGTCTTTGTTCAAACAAATAAAGCTATTAACGATAGTGCTCGATAGACTTTTGAGTGCGTAACTGGATGCTTCTCGAGTAGCTCAGAATAAAGGAACTCACTAAAATGTGGTTTCCTAAAACCGTGTTCCAAAATAAAAATGTTCGGGATTTGTGAGACGAGGAAGGGCGATAGTGCTTTGTTTTTCAGTGACAGGTTTTTCTTTACTTTTCAGGAGTTGGATCTTACCTAGGATAGATACCCTCCACCAATCAAAATGGCATTGGACTTCATAGCTGGATGCGTTGGAGGTAGGTTAAGATTCTAGACCAGCTCGAAGATCTTTATTTCTTACTACATATTTTAAAAACATAAATTATCATAGTGCTATTTTTTAGGTTGTGCTGGAATTCTAGCTGGACATCCACTGGACACTTTGAAAGTGCACTTACAGTCAGGAAGAGGCAGTGCTTTGGAATGCACTAGAGCTCTCTTGAAGGGAGGCACATTATCCACTGCGTATCGTGGCATTGGTGCTCCTTTAGGCGGCGTGGCGGCAGTGAATGCTCTAGTTTTTGGCGCCTATGGTAACACCAGACGAGCACTACCGAACCCAGATTCATTAAGTACTCATGCGATTGCTGGCGGGTCAGCCGGATTTCTGCAAAGCTTCGCTTGTTCCCCCGTAGAACTTGTAAAGACGAGACAGCAACTTGCCCGTCCCGGGGACGGAATGCCCACCGGAGCCTGGTCGGGCGCGAGGCACATACTTCGAACGGGGGGAGTTAGAGCGTTGTACCGAGGCTTGGGAATAACCATAATTCGAGATAGTCCCGCACTAGCCATCTACTTCGCATCATACGAGGCGCTGACGCGCGGGGATCAGTCGATGACTACTGTTTTCGCAGCGGGTGGTGCGGCTGGCTGCTTGTCCTGGATTTTACTGTATCCGATTGATGTAGTAAAGTCGCGGCTACAGGGTGATGCCGTGGGCCGGTACTCAGGGGCGTGGGACTGTTTCAGAAGGTCTATAAAGGCGGAGGGTTGGCGGTGTATGAGCCGAGGTATCGGAGCCGTGACGCTCCGCGCATTTATCAGCAATGGAGCATGTTTTACAGCCGTGGTGTGGACAGAGCGTGCGTGGCAGCATCTCAACTCGGACACTGGAATGGTGCTGGCACAGGCGGCTGCGATCAGCGAGGTGGTGCTACATGATAGCCCTGATCTGCATTACGATATGTGATCCAATCATAATCTAGAAAAAACTTTAATAGACTGACCTGTTGCTCTTAAGAACAAAGATAAACTCAAGCTTTAAGTCACTACTTATTTCTTTACAGTTAAGAATAATGTTTGACCGTTGTTATTGTTGTTAAAACTTATGTGTTAGCAATGATTGACACGAGAAACTCTTAATCATGAAATGGGGGTGAAATGTTAATCCAGAGTAAAAATTGAGCATTTTATTGGTGTTTTATTCAGTAAAAATTGGTGTTGCTAATAATAAAATACTTTTCTGTAGTAAGCATCGTTAGTATACTTGTCTGAAAGATTTCATACTACCAAAATTAATCCAAAAATACAGTTTCATCCACATTATAGGAAAATATCACAACATTATAAATATACCAAAAGTGCGCTATCATAAATGGAAGTATACAGGTTTAAAAATAAAGTACAGTAACATATTAATTTTACAACGTTACACTATTCTTTTTTTGACTTTAGTTGCTTTTGACTTTTTATCTATTGATTAGGTAGGTATATAGCTCTAAAATTATTATTCTCAGCAAACTTTTTATGTAGGCATTTCATTTTTCCTTTGTTTCATTATTACCTGAAAAAGATATCAAACTATGTTTGGTAGATCTATTCAATGCTTAGCCAAACAAATTACCTCACAGAGCAACTATTGTACGGGGCCTTATACTCGTAACATGACTATTGGAAAATGCACTGGGCATTAGGGGACCTTTTCTACCTTACTTACGCCCACAAGTATTAAGTTAACGTCGATGATAAGTAGTTAGAGTAAGCGAGACCGAAAAAAACAATAACATTTCAGCGCTACTAGCAGCTAAATTAGGTTTCATCAGGGTAGGTTCTCGAATGTAACAAAATGTAGCTTTCTAGTGTAGTCGGGTCGGGGGTCAAGTTACTAACCAATCGCGTATCTAATCTTGCTCCATCGGCTGGGGCGGCAGCGGCGGCGGCGGGGGCGGTGGGGGCGGCGCCTCGTTGGCCCCCTGGTTCTCGACCAAACCCAGCTGCTCCAGCATGTCGTCATTATCCTCCATTAGGCGAACCTGCCCCAACTGTGATATGCTTATTTGAAAACCTATTACACTTGATAAATAGACTACAAATAGACTTATTACAAAATCATTTCTGTTTATCCGTTTTCAGAATACGTTTCAGAAAATGGTGGAATAACTATAAATAATATAAGGTTGTAATTATCAAATATGTATATTAAAATATTCATCATCGTCTTTGCGAATGAACACAAAAGTGCATAAAACTGTAATGCTGCGTGATCAGCAGTACAACTCGTGTCACGGTGAAGGATACATTTTGTCCCCTTATGATTTCATTAAACTTTGACCTTCTTATCTTAATATTTATGTTTTACTTTTTGATATCCCACTATCAGGCTAGTAGACGACGACGACGGCGACTTTATACAAAACTTTTCATGCAAAACAATATCAGCATGAGACTCTAAGCTGCTACATCAGGTCTACGGTGTTACAACGATAGGAGTCTACGCCGTAACGGCGTAGCTGCGTAGCACCTCTAGTTGCACCATCGATTCTACGACCTAGCATGCTATATCATTTATTTGAATTCGGTTTGCACCCCAAAAAGGTGTTAAGATAGAAGCAAACCATAATGTGCATGATGTGTCGCATTAGAATCATAACCGTTCCATAAATTCAATATGGGCTAGGTACACATAAGTGTAAAAAAGTATACCTATTAAACTAGTTGGAAAGCACTAGCCGACCCTTTCTAATTATTTGATTTGAAATAAAAATGATGGCATCATTTTGAGCGCTGCCAACATATTGAAGGTAATTTTTGTGCCATCATCACAAACGTGTGCAGTGCAGAAAACGTATTTTTCGTACGCGACACGACACCGTATCTAGCGAGTTTGAGACTTAAGGTTAAACAATAATTGTTTGTAGGTTGTTTTAGAAATGAACCATTGTGCATTTCATCCTATCGCGCCCTTTCGCACATTATGTCAGGTGAGATAGGATACGTTTAGGCCTCGACTACCGACGAGTCCACACCGTCGACTTGTGTACCTTACGGTTATAACTAGAATGTGCAATTTCATACTAACATCAGGCAGTGCGGTGCGATGCTGGCCATGCCTAGCGGTTTCCGACAACAGGATCTTCTGCCGTTTCTCCTCCATCAGTCGCTCCCGATGCTTGTGGATGTAGTCATACACATTTGGAAGGCCCATGATCACGCAAGCAGACAGCGCAGACCGGTAGATGTTCATATCAGTTGCTTCGTACCTTCAACATGGGGGAATGGAATACTGAAGACATTTCGTTTGTTTATTAGCAGCTGAAGTGGCGATGGGCTGGTCATATAGCTTGCAGAACCGATAAGCGTTGAGGAGAAAAGGTTTTCGAGTGGCAACCGCGATGCAATGTGAAACAGAGTGTGGGAAGACCTCCCACTTGATGGACCGACGAAATTTAAGCGGTCGCAGTGTGTTGATGGATGGAGGCGGGTCAGGTCCGCTATTTGTGGCGTCATTTGGGGGAGCGCTACGTTCAGCAGTGGACGTAGGCATGAACGTAGGCATCATCAGATGAGTGCCATGTTGTTTTTGCGTGACATTAAAAATATTAGAAATGTTCTCGGTAGGCGTACATAGATTACGCAAATGAGGTCATATAGTTCTCGCTCTTGTCACGCCCTTTATGCTCGTGTCACTTATAATGTAATGTACTGATAAGATATTCATTTTATATTGAGTTCTGCAATCTTAGTTGCGTTTGAGTAGGTACTTATTCGGGGATTTCACCCGAATACTCAAACGCTACTCAGATTTATGGGCGCTTTCACACAGCATCCGTTTTGCAGGATCTGTTTTTCCCCGTCATGGCGTATGTAGTTGTAGGCGTGAGTTCACACACCCGACGGTATTCCGGATCCAGAAAACGATTGTTTCCGGTAGCGATCTGTAAAAACGGTTCTGTATAAACGGATCCGCTGTGTGAATCAGTTCAGTTCATTTATTTATCTTTTGACACAATATTTATACACGTTCATAGATAAGTCATCATAACATATTTAACTTATAAAAGCTAATTTACAACGTCCTTAGCTTCAGTACCTACCTACTCCATCACAAAATATATTTTTATCAGCCAAATCTTCGTCAATTCTTTAATAGGTAACACTTATTTAATATAATTGTTATTATACCTATATTAATTTATTGAATAGAATACGCCCTAAGCACGTACGTCGCGATTTTTGGACAGTTTTTAATGAAAATCTGTCAAAAATTCGTAACTTGAGACGTGTTTACTTTATCGGTTAGAATTTGATGCATAACTTGTAAGTCCATATTTCGCTTGCAAAATAAAAGGCTGATAGAAAAAGGGAGAAAATTCATTTTAAGCAAATTTAGAATACAGAAACCTACATCTTGTTTTTAAATCAGTATCTACGTACGTATAATTTAATAAAGTTGTTTTACAATAATAAGAAGTAGGTACCTATTTATTTGCGTCGTATCTCACTCCCGTCCTCCGTTATCACGAATGTGGAATACATCAATCAAAATACGCAATGCAGATCAAACTAGTTCAGAACCAGACCGTAAACTGGCCAATAGCAAATACTTTCTTTTCGCTTTTTTACCCTAACCGAAGAATATTGAAGAGAGGACTTTCCACCAACCAACTCATCCCGCGGCCGTCGTTATCGTTATAGGAGACTATGCCTACACATCAGACGGCTGGCAGCAGCGCACAGGGGGGTAGAAATAACCTACCACCAGAACTGCGATTGCGAAGCCGTCTGCCAAGCGATGCAATTATTTATGATAAACCTTAAGGTTTGGGAGAAAGCTATGTCCACCAGTCGTTTTCGCTGAGATGATAACTATTCCACGGCTGGACAGAAGCGTCACCTTTCTTCATCATTCTTCTCCATTCAAATCTGTGATAGGCCGTCTTCGGAGTGTCAAGCGTCCCGTTTGTCCCTTACGCAGAACAACCCGTCCGAAAAACAGTAAATTCTCACCATTCATTAGTTCTCTCATCATAACACTCGACATGGTAGATTGTAGTCACGCCGTTGAAGCCACCAATCGCAAAGATCATGTCGTCGATGACTTCTATAGCGAAGTTGCTCCTGGGATTGTACATGTCAGGCACTGGCGACCAGGTGTTTGCCATTGGGTCGTATACTTCGCCGCTGCACATTCGAGATATACCGTTGAAGCCACCAATTACGTAGATCTGTAGAAGAGAGATCAGAATTAAAGAGTAGGTACCTCGTACTTAGTCATTAGTGCTATGTCATAGTGTTTTAAGATCCTTCGTAAGTAAAAGATGGTTCCAGTATGGCGCTTCTGGGCTCATGCTGAGCGATGCCCATTTTTTGTCACTGATTTGTCTTTTATTTGTTTTTCCTTTGTTTTATTTTTCATCACAATAACTGTAACGAAAAATAAAGTCTGTGCTCGCGGCTTCCCATGCCTTTATCAGGGATACAAGGTACCTTATGTTATTTCAGGTCTAGGGTCTATCTCTTATATCTATAAATAGTCAGGTTGATCCGTTCAATAGTTTTGGCATGAAGGTAACTAATATCCATCCATTAATAGTTTTCGCAATAATTATAATAAGATTAGTGTTATTTTACGAAGTATATTTTCTGTAAATATTTAGGCCGTCTATTTGTTGCTGGATATGAAAAGGATAAAGTAATGTTTTGTACATCTTATTTATTTTTTCAATATATTTATTTGCCCCTTGATTTAAAACTGATAAAAAAAATTAATGCTTTCACTTCTGTACTGATTTGTTTTCTAAACTATTTTTTACAAGAATTTTAACATGATTTTTTTCTCATCTTAAGTAGCTAGTGTAATTGGTTTGTAAAAATCGTCTTAGTACTTAATAAACAAATACGTATCATATTTTAAGAACCACAGCGAACGAAAAGTGGTCAAGCGATGTATTGTAGGTACATACAATTTTCAAGCACCTATTACTGGTAGTGCCTAAGATCGGTGTTTGTATACGAAGATGGTTGAAATAACTACTTACTACTACTGACCTTCGGAAAAATCATATTTTCAAGGGTTTGTTACGCATGACTCTATCATACCAATACCTATTTCTTACATTCTCCAACAACGTTATTTGCTCGTGTTTTTCTCGTGATAGTTTCGATCAGTTAGTGAATGAAAATGAAAAGTTTTTATTTCTTTAAGCTTACAAATAAGCACTTAGACAGGTCATATTTATACTATTCATTAGTCTGATAATGCTATCTTACAGTACCTACGTTTATAAGTTTGTTTTCATTCCAGAAAGCGTTTCCTGCTTTGGAAAACTTTACATTTAGGTACCTCAAGATTGACAAAGATTGTGGGCTAGTTGAACCCGGTCTATTCAAAGAGTTATCAATATCTGTATCATATTGCATCCAATAACTTAAAAGCTTAGCATGTGGTTAGATGATGCAATGTGGATTGTCCAGCAATATTTATATACTAGCGGCTCGTCCCGGCTTCGTCCGGGTGGACATTTGTTTCATAAAAATTTTGAAATATAAATAGATATAGAAAGACATATTCATAACAACTTAAATTAACAAAAGACACACTAACTTATAGTACCTATAAGTACATGTCGAGAGTTGTTACAAAAAGGTTATAACTCAGCATAATGCTGGCTAAGCTTTTGCAATGAACGAACAGTCTTTTTATATTCGGGTTAATATTATAGCCAACGAATCTCACAAATACACGTTATTTGTGAGATTCGTAGGCTATAGTAATGACTTTAACACATATTATGTCAGGTTTCCCTACATCTTTATCTGATGCGAACCCCTTTAGGTAAAGGCATTCCGCGGTGTTGATTATTCGAATTTAATTGTAACAAAATCACCAGTGAATTTTATTTAAAAAAAAACTTATTTTTAGTCCTTTAGTACGAACTATTATAATAACATTTATTAAGTATAGCTGTAAACACATATATTTACGGTACAAAGTGGATTATAACTACTATTATGATTATTTTAGATAGCATTGTAATGTGTTTTGTGTGTTTAATATATACAATAAATAATTTAAATTAATAAAAAAAAAATTGATATCACAGATAAGATCGGTGCTTTTTATCCTCATAAAAACTGTGCTCATGCAGGAATGCTCAAAACGTATAATATCGTGTATTCCAGAATATACAACAGATACGATATGAGAAGTAAAATTGTTAGTATTTTGACTTATATAAAAAACCACTACGCTGTCAATGGCTTGAAATTCTTCTTTTCGTGCATGATACCTAAATCATTACATTACATACGCTAGGTATGTACCCAGGCTTATCATTCGCTATTTCATAGGTACCTACTAGCGAATGATAAGGGAAAATTGTTCTTGAGATAGAAATAGTCTATGTTTATGAAATCATTATTATTGTTTAAGTGTTCGCAATGCCCCCTAAGGTTTAATTAGATCGATCAACTTAAATATTTACGAAGCTTTACTTTATTAATAATATTAATTATGTATCTATAACCCGGTCAAAATATCTATAAAATGTAAAGCAAGGTCCACAGGTATTTTAACCAAGATATAGGTATTAATAAATAAAAAACGTTTTTTTTTTTTGTTTTGTTTGTTAGTTGTTTTTGTGTATATAATTAAATTTGTGACTTCTTCTTATTTTTTAACTCTGAGTCTATCAGTTGAGGATTTCGTTACTAATCATAATTGCAAGAACCATGATCGCGTCCAATTTACTACCCTTTTCATTAAAACAACCGCAGAGTTATAGGTACTACTTCTATTACATAGATTTACCTAGAATACCTTGTTGTGGTAAGATATGCAGGAAACACCAGAGCGTCGCGATCGCATCGGCGCAAGAGTCGTCCATCCGTTCGATTCGGGGTCGTACACTTCTACGCTATTCATGCACTCTTGTCCGTTGAATCCGCCCGTTATGTAGATTTTATCTGTCGAAAACAATATTGGTCTAAGCCAATATGACAGCTGGTCGCCATCTTTATGGCGACCATCCATCAGCTCTTCCTCCATAAGTTTCAGTAAATTGAAATAAAAATAAGGCCCGTTGTGTTTTCATGAGAACTAAGTGATGAAGCTAGCTACTAATGTGTTATGTCTTATCTGTCTGATTGTATTTACTAACTGTCGAGAGCGGCAGCACTTGCATCGGATCTCTGAGCGTTCATGGGCGCGACAAGCGACCACTGGTTGGTACGATGGTTGAACCTCTCCGCCGTATTCTGCCGGTGGTGCCCGTCGTAGCCCCCCATCGCGTATATTGTCTCACCCAGCACGGCCACCGACACGTAGCAACGCCTTGCGTTCATTGGAGCCACCTACAAAACTGTAGATTTAAAACCGTCTCCATGTAAATAAATATCTCACAGCTAAGGTCTAACCTCTCGCCAGGTTTTCGTCACAGCATCAAAGCAGCGACAAGAGTTGAAATAGTCCATGCCATCGAAGCCACCGATTACATAGATGCAGTTTCCAAGTACAGCTGTGCCGTGGTATGCTCGAGGTCCAGCTGGATCCACTTCTTCTACCTGATGGAAAGCTTACTTAGCTATTGATAGCAACAGAGGAAAATGGTAATAGGACAGGACCTTACTTTAATCCATCGGTCTGCCCTGGTATCGTACGTTTCAATAAAAGCAGTCGGAGAACCGCCACTCCAGCCTCCAATAGCAAATAGAACCTGAAAGCAGTCTAGTCTTTACTACTATACCACTTATTTAAAATAATTGTTTCTTATTTTCAACAGTATAAATCGTATGTTTATATACCTCATGTGGGACGCGTGGTCTAGCTATTTCTGGTGTAGCCACTTCACCATCTCGTTGAGCAATCATTTCTAAGTCGTATAGAAACTTCAAGGTCTCTATTATGATTGGACGGGAACCTTCGTTTCCGGTTACGTATGGATGGTCTTTCACGTTTTCTAGGAAAAACTTAAACAAAGAGATAGAAATCAAATAATACCGAGGATCAAACAAACCGTTTGGTTATCGTTTTAAAATTGTAGTTAAATGTTATTTCGATTATTACTTGCGTATCAAGGAGTCCAAGACGAATACTGCCCATAAGTTTGACGGTATGCGGCCAGCGCAGATCTGGATCATAATTAACCCAGCGTAGAACAGCCTCCCACACAACCTCCTCGCTTTTCACATTCAGTTCGTCCTCCAGAATGATGGAATTCAGTTCATCCAGAGGCAGATGCAGGAACTCATCGCTCTGTGACGCTACGGTCACGAAGTAACGAAGCAAGTATCTTCGCGAGTCCGCCTCGAGTTTGTAGCAAAAGACGCGCCTGTAATTTTCATGTCTATTAGAAAATTATTGTATCCGCTCATTCATTTCGGTTCGTTTTATAGTGATTAGGTAAATGTAAAATAAAGGTGTATAAAAAAAAAATATTTTTAACAAATTGAAATGCGTTGTCGTTTGGTTAATATCTAACTTGAATACCACTTGTTGATTGACGACAAACACGTAACATTTGTAACTCATCTACGACAAGGGGGTTATTTACTAATTAATGTAGCACTGCCTAGCCATGGTCATGGAATAGAATAGCTTTTGGCTTCCGACGCTAGAGATCGTCATTGTTTTAGTCCCTAGTGTTAGTCCAGTCAACCAACGACACATAGGTAATGATTGTAAAGCTTTCTCGAGATTTAGTCCATAACCACTTATTATAGTGTAATTTAATGTAGATGGATGAAATTAATTATACCTGGCAAACATCATAATCCCTAAGCAGTTCTTCGGGTTCAGCGAAGTCCTGAGATGGTCGCAGCACAGTTGCAGCACGCCGAGAAAGGCCAGGTAGTCGGCCGTCATCAGCAGCTCGTGGACATTGGTGTCGGTCACGTCTATACGTCTGAGATACGCATACTCTATCAGGAGTAGGAGGATCTCGGACCGTACTCCCGATATTTGCACGTCACTCTGCTCTCGTGAGTGCAGTGTTGTTGTAAATAACGCCCTGGAATAATTGAATTAATAATAGATAGATGGATAATTCTTTTATTGCACACTTAAAAGTAAAACAAACAAGATAGAATAAAATACAATATATGTGACAATTTGGCGGTCTTATTGCTTTTGAGCGATAAGACCGCCAAATTGTCAATAGAATACTTGTTTGTTAATAGAACAGCGTTAAAACATGAAAGCGGATGATCATTAAAATTAATCATGAAGATGTATGCCGGTTTTAGGCTATGTCAGACATGGCTGACTAGATTAGGGAATATATATAATTTATCTAAAATCGGAGCTTACGACATTGTACACGATACTATAATTCCGGTCGCCTGGTGTGATCACAAAAAAGTCTAAAAGAATGAAGTTTCTCCCTTATCTTTATTTTAATCGATTTGTTTAAAAGGCTCACAATCAATCGGTTTAAACCAGTGAAAAACAATCAGATAAACTGTATTGTAAAATTGTCAGGCGGAGCTAATGCAAATGATCAAATTTAACGTCGATACATGTAATCGTACCTACCAAGTGAGGCACATGTGCTTAGGAAGGTAGTTATAACAAAAATTACATACAAACGAACAATTGAGAGGACTGAGGCGGAGTACTACTGGCGAGAAACTAAACCAAAATGGCGACTTCTCTCACCGGAGACACACTTTGAGTCGCCGAGTGATTGGAGTTAGTAAGCATACATACAAGAAGTACGGACTGCAGGCCGAGAGGATGGCACGATGCACGGGGAAGGCGGCACCGTCGTCCGAGCGTACTATGGCGTCGCACAGCAGGCGGCACTCGCGCAGCCGGTGCAGCGCCTGCATCGCCGCCACCGACATGCACCGACCCGTCTCGCGACCCGCCGTCTGCATATACCATCATTACAATACAAAAGGTAGAATATGTTTGACGACCTCCGTAAGCAAAGGTCTGCAACGCAGGAGGTTGTGGGTTCGCTTCCCGCATCGGGAGAATTGTGTGTACGATCTGCACAGATATTTGTTGCGGGTGTTCTGGTCGTTGTCATAATAAAAAATCTGTAATGTATTGTATGTATTAAGTATATTAGTTATTTATATTTATATTTATATTTATATTTATATTTATTTAAAGGAAAACCAGAAGCTTATATATAACACAATAAAAAGTTCATAAATACTAGAAAGCTTATTGAAGGTTTTCACGGATAAATAACAGAATAATATAAGAAGAGACTGTGAAAATCAAGTGAATTGGTACATAAAGCAGTAAAGTTAAATTAGATAATTATCTTTAGGTTACAAAATTAACAATAATGTTTACTCAAAAAACTTATCACCAACATTATCATTATTGGTGCCAAAAAATTCTCTGCTGAGCCGCCGCCTGGCCGTGCTAACACTTGTGCAGAATAAATCAAAATCATGTTGCTTGCATAAGTTATTAAAATTGTTACTCGCGCGCCACATGAAGGAATTTTGACGGTAGTTGGTGCCAGCGTGAGGAACATAGATAGGGGGTTTAAATCTAATAGATTTGGAGGGAACGTTAAGCTTAATTTTCTCAAGTAAGTTAGGACAATCGATTATGTTCGATGTGATTTTGAGTATGAAGGATAGATCGGCGATCTCACGCCGCTCGCAAAGAGGGAGAATGTGAAATTGCCTACATAGATCGAGGTAGTTAGCTGAACTATATGTTATTTTAAGACGAAAACAAAGGTACTTTATAAACTTAACTTGGATACGCTCGATTCTTTTAATATATACATCATAACGAGGGTTCCAGATTTGCGATGCATATTCCAGAATGCTTCTAACAAATGTACAATAAAGAATTTTAAAAGTTTTGACGCGGTGAAAGCTATACGAACTTCTCATGACGAATCCTAGTGCTTTAGAGGCTTTAGAAATAATTGAGTTGATGTGATCATCGAAAATGAGTTTAGAGTCGTGTATAACACCGAGATCCCTAACAACACATAAGTTCAGCAGATACTCTGACTTCAGAGAGTAGCTAAAAGCAATTTTGGTTTTCTTTCGAGAAAAGGTCACTATAGAGCACTTGGATGGATTAAGCTCGAGCTTATTAATATGACAATAGTAGTCTAGTCTAGACAGATCCGCCTGAAGGTCGAGAGCATCGTTTTGAGAGCTTATAATTTTAAAAATCTTCATGTCGTCGGCAAAGCATAGCACATGACTACTCAGAAAACAACTAAAAATATCATTTACAAAGATTAAGAATAGCAACGGTCCCAGCAATGAACCCTGGGGTACACCGCTGGGAATCGAGACCCAACTTGAAATATAATTGCTAATTACAATAGCCTGGGAGCGGTTATTGATATAGGAGGCGAACCATCTGAGTAAGTCACCTCGAATACCGATGAGGCTAAGTTTATTCAGTAGTAGCTTATGATCAATCCTGTCGAAGCATTTGCTGTAGTCAGTATAAATCACGTCAATTTGATGCCCATTATCCATAGATTCAGTCAAGAAATCGTTAAATAGAACAAGGTTGGATACCGTCGAGCGACCCTTGAGGAACCCATGCTGCGATACATTGAACGAGTCTTGGAGGGTAGCATACACTTGATTGTAGACGATTCTTTCGAAAATCTTCGCTATTATGCATAATTTCGAAATCGGCCTATAATTCGTAATTTCTGATTTAAGTCCTTTTTTATGGACAGGCGAGACGAAAGCGGATTTCCAAATACTTGGAAATTCGCACTGTTTCAAAGATTTGCGAAACAGTAAGGCAATAGGAGTACACACAGACTTCGCGCAACCGATCAAAAATATTGGGCTGATGTTATCAGGTCCGGCTGATTTGGAGGTGTCTAATTGGGTAATTAGTCTTTCAACGGTACTTTCACTAATCTCTATGCTACCAATATCATGTGTACTCAGTTCCAAGTCAAATGGTTCAACTACGGAAGTTTGAGCTGATGGTGGAGAGAAAGTTGAGAAGAAGTATTTAGAAAAAGCCTCGCAAATGGAATCGCCAGTAGAAACCGTCGAGTCAAGGTATTTAAGGGATGCAGGAATTCCATTAGATTTTGAGCGATTTTTTATGTATGACCAAAAATTTTTAGGAAATTTTACAATACCGTCTTCAATAGATGACATATAGGTTTGGTAACATTTACGCTCAAGTAAGTGTACCCGGTTACGTAGTAATTTAAAAGTTTCAAGATCGCTCTTCATATTATAGATTTTATACTTTTTATAATATTTATATTTTTCCTTCATAAGTTTAATAAGTGCTGAAGAATACCATATGGGATATGAGCTACTAGTGATTAACTTCTTCGGTATAAATTGGGTTTTCAATAGTTCAAGGGTGGAATAAAAATATTTAACAGCATTTTCGAGAGATTTCGATGAGAATTCATTAATCCAATCTATTTCAATTAATTTTAAGTTAATGGAGTCATAATTACCTTTATTGTACATGAATTTAGTATATGGTTGGGACTGTAGGCAAGGGGAATCCAAATAGGTGATATTAACTAACAGGGCTTTATGATGGGGGTCGAGGGGCACTAAAGGGTCAAAGCATTCTGACACTGTTAAGTCATCATTTGAAAAAACTAAGTCCAGGATCTTACCGTAAGCATTTCTTACACCATTAAACTGACGTAGGTCATGGGTATTTAATTCATCAATCAGTAAAGTTTCGATTGGTGACAAATAGTTAGAAGGTAAATAGTGTGAACATAAGCCAGGTAGCCAATCGATACTACTCAGATTATAATCACCTAAAAGTATAAATTTATCCGACGGATAAGTAACAATAATGTCATTAAGTTTATTCAGGTAATTTTCTAACTGCTCAGAAAAAGATAAGCCCATGTTTTGTTTGCAGAGATACAAACAACAAATATGAACTTTAACGGTTAACTTATTTTTATGTTTTACGGAAATTGTTACCCATATATCTTCAGCAGTAGAATGAAAAGAAGGCTGGGGAACAGTGAGAATATCCTTACGGACAGCTATTAGTGTGCCCCCTCCTCGTGACTGACTCATTAAGTCATAATCCCGGTCCCGTCGAAATACTACATACCTAGTATCAAAAATCTCAGAGTTACTCAAGCTATCCACAAGCCAAGTTTCCGTTAAAACTATAATGTCATACGAGCATAAACAAATATTACGAAAGAAAATATGAGTTTTGGAGCGAAGTCCCCTAACGTTCTGATAATATATACTTAAATTTAAACTACCCATAATCAATCCCTACGCATAATAACATAATAAATTCAGCATAACCTAGAATATGTCCG
This sequence comes from Eupithecia abbreviata, assembly GCA_943735965.1. Lineage (NCBI taxonomy): Eukaryota > Metazoa > Arthropoda > Insecta > Lepidoptera > Geometridae > Eupithecia > Eupithecia abbreviata. The sequence continues at coordinate 5,395,949 of OX030982.1, read as the reverse complement.
ATGTTCTCTGATTTGAAGTATGAACAAGTCCGTAAAACGACGGACGCGGATATAATATATGGGTGCATACTTACTGGTTTCATACGTAAAACATATTCCATCATGTTGTTCGAACGAGCTATCATTATAATAGTTGTATAAATTGGCATGCAGCGTAGTGAATAATATTTATAGGAAGGGTTGATTTGATTAAAAAAGTGCGAGAGACTAGCGAGCGACGTAAACGTGCACAGCGGGCGAATGATAGCGCGGTATGGAGACCGGTCCCGGTGGCCTACGTGCGCGCGAGCGCGAGAACAATAGCGAGCGGAGAACAATAGCGAGCGGTCAGCGGCGGAGTCAGAGATAGCAAACATTTTTATGGCATGAATGAAATTGGTGATGAGTTGAAGTAGAACTAAATGCAAATGAAGAGAGAATACAATAAAATCTAATAATATAAAACTATGATAGGCATGTAAATCACAAGTAAGGTAATAAAAAAGTATATGAGATAGTGCATGGAAAAAGTCATCGTAGTGACATATTAAGCTAACTTGTTTAAATCACTTTCCTCGCTAATTAGGAGCACCTTCGAAATATCGTTCTTCCGTATGTGGATTTTTCCAAACTTCACCCAAACGTACTTGAATCCCTTGTCCTTAGCAAGAGTCTTCGCTTTATTCAGCAAGGCCTTGGAATCGGCATTGAGGTGGTCATTAACGAAGATGCGGCGCACTGAGTCTCGGAACCCAATGTCAGGAGCTGACAGCGTTTTGCGCCCGCGCGCCGCAGCCACGAATTCCTCTTTCACGTAGCGGTTTGTGAAGCTGACAATGATCGACTTGTCGTTGGAGCCGTGAACAGGAACTCTGTACAGGTAGTTAATTTGGCTTTTTGGGAAGCCAAAATCCACTTCCTTACTAATGGCTTCTACTACTGAGAAAAGATTCTCATCTTTCCGCACCGGAACACCTTTAATCTCAACATTGTTGAGACGAGACCTCTGATCGGCAGCGGACAGTTGCGTCTTCAGCACGGTGACATCCTTTTCTAGCACATCAATAGCAGTTTGCATGCTGTCAATTTGGGAGACCTTGGTCTCCACATCTGCAATCTTGGTCGCGAAGTTGTCTAATCGGGACCCCATGAACTCGCAACTCGTTCTGAGGTCCGTCAATTCACTTTTGATAGATTTGATGTCCTCAAAAAGCGTCGGCAGACCTATGAGTTTGCACTTGATGTCCCTAATCTCCTTCATAATTTGATCGAAACTAGACGGCTCGGGTGAGGCTGGCGGAACCGGAGAGGCTGCCGGAATCGGAGAACTTGCCGGTCTAGGAGAGAGGTTCCTGCAGGAGAAGCACTTCCAGGCGTTCCTTCTATCCGGCCCCAATTTCCTCCATCCAGCTTCGGTTATTTGGGCACATCCAAAGTCGAGATGTTTGCGACAGATACTGCACTGTACTCCATCATTAAAGTTCGACCCACACGTGGCGCACTGCATTTTGTAACCAAATGTTTACGATCTATGGTAACTGAGTAAAATGACGATACGTTTCAACCAGACTAAGGCTCACAGCTGACTGATATCTAGTACCCATAACACAAGCTCTGCTTAGCTTGGGGCTAGATAATACTGTGTGAATTGTATGGTATTATTTAATTATTTATTTATAGGTGATAAGAATGGGGCGTTTTCCAATGCTGGCAGCGGCGGCGGCGCCGGCAGCTGGAGAAGCAAAAATGTGTAAGTGCCATTGTTGCTGGCACACGTAAATGGGAAAACCTGACATATAATTTCAAATAACATTTTTGCTTCCTGGTGCTATTGCTTTCGGACTAGTAAAAAAATGCCATAATTATAACGAGATGGCGTCACACGGCAGGTATAATGCACAGCACCACATTTCTCTTGATGAAGGCCTTACGAAAATAGTATTTAGCCTAGATTTAGAAGTAAAACGAATAAAATTTACTTCCGTTTCCTTAATGGTAACTTATTTGGCACTGCTGCAATTAAAAGCCTTTAGATTTATGTAGAGGCGTAAAGCAAACGCGAAAAGCGAATAATAAATTATTCTAAAATCATCAAATAAATTACTTTTCATATTAAATTCGTAGAGTATTAACAACACAACCGGGAACAATTATTATTGGTAGTAAATCTTTTTACAGGTACACAAGCACCTTTTTTCAAGAAAAGAAACAAGTCAGTCGACATATTTGTACACATTGTCCGAACGTCAGTAATTCAGTGAGGTTCTGATATTTTCCGTGGAGCGCTGGCGCAGCCACCAGCTCCAGGAGTCTACTTACTGTGCTGTTAGGGTCGTTTTCCATTTCAGCGCGTCTTTAACGCCAATTCATTATTACCAAACTTGACGCGCATTAAATAAAACCTTGTTTTCAAAACGCACGAGGTCACGGTAACGGTTGAGATTTAGCTCACAAAATTTATATAAAAATATAGTAAAAAATAATCTCAAAATAACAAAATCAAGTCATTTGATGAAACATTTTAGGTTAGCAAAAAAATGACAAAACATGTCACACCTTTTTTTTCCAGTTGACATTTCTGTAGAGCAGTATTTTCATGGTTGTCTTGAATCAAAAACATTGATTTATTTTTTCTGTTGTTATGGTTATTTTGTCCCAGAGAAAAGTTAGGTTCTAAAAAGGTTGTGTCGGCTTTAAACTTGTCTTATGGCACCTCATCACTATTGTATATTATACTTAGACGATTGCACGCGAGCACGAACTCAAGCTCTGCTTAGCTTAGGGCTAGGTGATGCTGTTTGAAATCTTCAGCATTATTTATTAATTTATTATTATAATGAATGATGGTTTGCCGCTCAATAAATTTTTACGGACGATTGTGTAGATGCTTGCCCGATAGCGCAGAGGAGGCATTAGATTGGCATTGACTTTTATATCACCAAGTAGGTCTTATTCATTTTGAATTCAGTAAAATATAAAACAACTTTCATATTTTGTTTTTATTAGAATTTAACTTAAATAACATCTTAATAAAACTTAACTTTTACTACTACTTTACATTATTAAACCCTATACGCTATATTTACACAAGTTTTAGGTTTGGAAGTATTCTCGTTTAGTTGAGGTGCTTGGTGGTTTCTCTGGCCGTGATGCCGTCAGCTCGGAGCCTTGACAGCAAGGATTTGTAAACGACAGGTGCGAATGGAAGGACCACACCTCGCTCTTGAATTTCACCTGAAATTAATAATATTTGCATGTTATTTTTCTATTTAGTAAATAAAATATGACTACACAGGGTTATTGGAAACTATTCGGTTTCCTTGAGGATGTTTGCAACTATTAACCCATAATTTTATTATGCAAAAGTGATATTTTTTTTGGAATAAAAGTAGTCTATGTTTGATTCCAGGTTTAGAGCTACATATGTAAAAAACTTCAGCTGGATCCGTTCAGATGTTTTGGCGTGAAGAAGTAACAAACATCCATCCGTACAACCATTCATCGAAACATCCAAACGCATGTATAATATTAGTATGACTAGTTTTTGGTTTCGCATGCATTTTCTCCTGGATTATGGCATTATTCTTATACCTTGTCCAATTACATTTAATCCGCCGTTATATCGTGTAAAAAAAGTCATAATTACTCTCGTATTCAAAATTATGTATGTAGAGTATGAATGTAATGGTCACCTATGTCTATGGTGTCTATGATGTCATTTAATTAAAATTTAATTTAGTATTTAATGTACCTAGTTTTAATTTCAAGTGTTAGCTACTACTACTAATCCTAGTAATAAGCTCTCAATATATTTAATATTACTAACAAATTATGGATCCCAGTTATATAAAATAAAATGTTTTTTATTTATAATGGTTTTAAAACGGAGCCAACCGCTTACCATCCAAGACCATCTTAGCAGCGATGGCAGTAGGCAAGCCGACTGTTCTGGCCATGGCGGTGTGCGAGGCGGGGTCTCCGCGGACGGCCATGGTCACCTCCCGGCGCTCCTTCTTGCCGTCGCTCCAGGTTACATCCAGTTCGTGGCGGAGGACCACGAAGTCGGTCTCACCGTTTTCTGTAACAATAGTTTAGAATAGAAGTACGTAAGTAGTGGTTAGTAAGTTCTTTAAATACCTTTACCGGATCTGTTGTAATTTATCTACTCGCAGTCTGTTGCGTCTTGTCGAGTAGTCCCAGAGAAATCGGTGACTGCGCGTCCCAATACTTCTGCTACACGTGTCCTGAACTTACCTAGTCGCAGTCTGTTGCTCAAATAGTGGCTGATAGTGTCGAGAGGCGTGTTGCATTTGACGACGGCGCTGTCGTCGAGTAGTCCTAGGGACTCCAGTGACTGCGCCCCCGCGGTCCCGATGCGCTCCGCCAGACGTGACCTGAGATTCTCGTAGAAGATCGAGGTGTCCATGAGACCTAACAGCTCACATGCGAATTGTCGCTGAAACATTTAAATTACGTGTTATTTATTGAGTTTTTAATATTAAAAGTATCATAGTTTTAAGGTATAAATGTATAACTGTGGACCGTAGATTAATTTAACTAAGATCTCTTAATTTTCTATGGTCTGAAATAAATAATATTGATTTTTATTTAAAAGGTTAGAATCCTAGAGAATAAGATATTGCCCGCTACTCGCACACGTTATACAAATGTAGCTATTTTTATCATCCAGTTTCTAGAACTACAGCCAGAGCAGTTTTATGTCAAGAAGTAACATCTACATGCTGTCTAGCAAAAGCGGGTTAAAAGGTGCATTGCGGATGATTAATTGGTTGACTGGGTTAACTACAAACCTTATTTGCGTTGGAAGTTCACCAGCGTTTCATTCCTTTATAAGGATTAAAAAGTGATTATTTTGTAACAGAAAGTTTTTGGTATGCGAATAAACGGAGTAAAAAAACTCACCCAGGTAAGGTTTGGTCCATCCGGGTGTAGTGAGGGATGTGGGTTGGGGTCTACCAATCCAAACAATTGCATAGCCTTCATAGCTTCGGAAAAACCTTTAAAAACATGCTATTTTAGTACTAGAATGACTACAAGAAGGCTTAAGCAGCAGAACTCTCCGAAATTCACAAAGCTAGACTTCTAGCATTGAGAATTTTGGCTGAGTTTTGTTGTTGCAAAGCTCTAGCTCGCTGCTGTTTGTTGATAAAAAATGGTTTCTTGTAGCTAGCTACCGAAATCGAAATACTATGTAATAATATCGTAATAGATTATAAGAGTAAATGTTATGAAAAAAAAATGCAGTTTCTTTTTCTGTGCATTTTTGCTGTGCTGTGAACTATAGTTAGTAGTATTATAATGTTATATTAATCACCTTTGTATCTCAAAGTCCCCCTGAACATCGTGTGCGCGTTTTCAAGGCCGTACAGCGATGCATACTTGGTGCTATCCCTATTGGGGAACCCTTCGAATGCGAAGCCAGGGAGGAAGTCCAACTCACGGGCCACCGACATCAGCTCTCCTCCACTCAGTACTTCCACGATCTGCAAATGCATGAGCCATTTGTTGTCATTAGGGCTGGTGAGTATCTGGCGCAGCGCATCAAGCTTAACTTGTGGGACTTAGGTACTAAATTATATAGCTATTGGTTTGTGGATAACCCATTTTAAAATTTCATAAAATCTTACCTGTCCTCTGCTCAAATATTTGGCTGCCGAGATGGTGTTGAGAAGAACCCCTCGAGGGTTCCACGAGAACTTGTACCGAAGGGCGTTGTCGCTGAATTCAGGTGCCGGAAGACCTGATACAGAGTATTCGGTTACAATAAGTTCGTTCGGTTTCGTACTGTAGTTTCTTTTGTGATTAGATTTTTTTGTTGAGATTGTCCGGCATTATTTATTTATAAGTAAATCTGTAAAAAGGGCAGGGCAAGCAGATGAAATTTCGATGTAACAATAGTATTATATTTAAGCTGAGTATTTAATTAATAAAATGTGAATATTTGTAATCTTATATTCAGATAAAATATATCTGAATATAAGATTAAAAATGAAATCTGTCAAAAAAAAAATTGTTCATGATAGCTGCCCTCCAGGTATTTTCATACAATTAGTCTTTGCCTCCGGCTATCGGTCGTTCATATACCTGTGTATTGCGGGATATAGATAGGAATCAGAGGCAGGAATCTTCTTAACGACGAGACGTTTCAGTTTTGCATGGGATTTGATACAGCAACTCAATCATGTAGACATTAAACTCGAACCTATCCGATACAAAAATGGTACCTACATCTCGTCGACGAAACATTACTATTGACTCATTAGTCAATAAGAGGATTTTAGGCATGAGTTTAGAGTCAGGGCATTAGTTTCGCTCTTGGAACCTTACCTCCACAGTATGAGACGAAGGAGTCGATCCTGCCACCGTGGGTGTGGATGTTGTGGATGCACTCCAATGCCAGCAGGTGATCGATGCCGGGATCGAGGCCCACTTCATTCAGAATTGTGATGCCCGCATCTTTGGCTCTGATGGATTTATTGAATATCAAGTTTAAATGTTTGTATAGGGTATTAAATACCTGACGACCTTTGACGATCTCTGTGGCGCGGTTGGCGAAGTTCCGCCTGCGAAACAGGAGGTTGCGGCACCCATTACACAAGCTCTGCTTAGCTTGGGACTAGATAATGCTGTGTGAATTGACCAGCATTATTTATTTATTTCCAAGGATAAGTGGATATATAAAATCAGTACTTGAAACATTAATAATATAATATATATCACAAATAATAGGGGTTATATCCCCCCATAATCAAATCATACAACCCCTAAGCGTGTGACCTCAACGCACATAACTATTCGCGGGTATTTCTCTTTACATTTGATAATCCCGCCTGACGTTTCAGCTCGTATACACACCGCCGTCACGCAAATCTTAAATTTGCGGAATTAAAAGCTGAATTCTTTTAGGATTTAATCGCTTGACTCACGCTTGATGTAACTCCTGCACTTCGGGCCTCACATACGAAGCAGTGACCATATGCGCACGGGCCTGCAGACAAGCCTTGGCCACAGCCCCGTGAAGGTCGTAAGGCAGCAGTGACACCACCAGTCGAGCTTTCGAAGCCAGCGCTTTCAATGCCCCCTCGTCATTGGCTTCGAAGTACTCAGAGTTCACTCCGTATTTCTCTGCTAAAGCGTCTGCTTCTTCTTTTGATCCTGAGGCTGTAATTATAAAAATGAAATCATTAAGGTTGAGGAAGTTAGCAGATTTGATTGATCGGGGCACAATGTCTGTATGATTTGCAAGTAATATTTTGTATGGGTCTGGGTATTGTCTATGTAAAGGAAATATACACGTTATGTACGCTATTAATAAGCCAATTTTAGTAAACCTAGATCTATTCTAGACAAGATATTTAGAAAAATTAAGACTCAGATATTTGCTGTGTACCTACCCGAACAATTTCATACCATTGAATTTTTATAATGTTAATGTATGTCCGAAATGGATAAAATTGTTGATGCCTTCTTTAATTCGTTTTATAACTATATTACTTTGTATGATTGAGGTAAACAATTTTTACAATAAAATATTCTAATTCTTAGGTAAGTACACCAACTTTTTTGGCAGTTAAGCTTAGATTGCTCTCGCATATCCTAAGAATTACAAACCTTCAAAGATTTTTCTCTCCAATGTATGTACTTTAACTAAAATAGGGAAACTTACCGACTGTTACACGTATATTCTTATCTCTAGCGAGATACTCGACGACTGGTGCGGACACTAGCCCACTGCCCAAGATAACCACTGGCCTTTGCTGGTCATTGCCTTCCACTTTGTGGCGGGAACGGCTGAAAGGGAAATTTTTATTAGAAAACTAATTATATTTTTAAAAAGACCGTATTTGATGGAAGATAAAGCTTGCTATATTATTTTATGTTCACTACATATGTAGTATAAAACAAAGTCGCTTCCCGCTTTCTGTCTGTTCCTATGTATGCCCTAATCTTTAAAACTACGCAACGGATTTTGATGCGTTTTTTTTAAATAGATAGTGTAATTCAAGGGAAAGGTTTATAAACATCTGACTCATAGATTTCCAGGCGTGAGAAGCCGCTAGGCGCCTCCAGTTATTTTATAACGGCACTTAGGGGATGTTTGTTTAAGGGACTTACGTATTAGTCTGACGTAAATCGTTGATGTACTCGAATGATGGGGTTAGCTTTCCATTGCTTGTGATGATTGCCTGAAAGAAAAATACTCAGTTTCGTTTAGTAGATTTGAGAACCTGCCTAGAATGATCTATTTATGACACAGTGTGTGTGCCTACTTATGTCTAACGTCTTACGTAACTAAATCTAATTTACGTAGGTACCAACTCTATATACGAGTATATACGTACCTCACCTTCTGACCTCCCTTTTCTTCTACATTTTCTTTTCGTATGTCCCGTCTATGATTAGGCAAATGGTGCTTATCGTTTTGTATTTAGACGGAGAAGGTACGTCGAAGTTTCGTGCAAAACCTACTTGTAATTCGCTTGCATAAGATCAGCGTTTGCACGAAAACAAATCAAAAACTATCGTCTCGTTTTTACGAGTTTAGAGAGGAACCCAGTTTTATTGTATGGCTGGTTTACATGGGCTTAGTAGCAAAGCTTTAGCGCATGTCACAAAACTAAGCCCCAATATGACAAGTGAGAAGTAGTTAGTGACAAGTACTAAGCACTTAGCTACTAAGCCCGTGTAAACCAGCCATAATGTTTTGGAACATAAAATTGAATAAGATGAAACATACCCCTTTAACTACAGGTGCGAAGTCATGCTCCTCCATTGGCTTGCTGGCGTCTGACTTGATGATGTCCTCTGCATAGGGAAACAGAAGGTCTCCAAAGAAGTCGGTGGACTCTCGTGGCAGCTGGGTCGGCATGTTGTCGATGGAACACACCAGAACTCCTGGACCCTTGAAGCTGACAAAAAAGTCCTCTAGTAATTCAAAGCGGTACAAACAGATATTTTTTATTAACAGAGAACAAATAGTTTGACACACTTTATTATAAATTTACATAATAACTCATAAAAATTTGCGTCTTCGCTCGCATATAGAAGCTAAAAGACTGCTTTGCCTGCTTAGAAATAGAGAAACAGTCCCAACTAGATACGAGTACAATGGACTAAGAATAACTAACAAATATTAAGTAACAACTTAGATAATACTTTGTTTTATTGTTCCTCACAAATGTAGAAAATAATACAGAAATAAATTCTAAGAGGAGAGAGATTACTCTCAATTTACCATTATTTTGATACATTTTTCGATCTGCATTTCTGTATTTGTTATTATTACGAGTAGGTATCTTATGTTTTGTGACAAAAGCTCTACCGAACACCTCATAACTTTTGTCATAATATGAAAACTCGGGGTATATGGAACCATTGCACTTGGTCGCATCTTCCTGATATTTAGCTTTTTGGGTTATTGGTAAGAATTTTTGAAGATTTTTCTTCATTTGAGCTGTTTAGTATTGTAACTTAAGTTTTTAGTAACGCGTGCGAGGCCGCGGTCAGAAACTAGTATTTTATAAATAATAAGGTAAGTAAGTAGACACGACGAAAGAAAATTTATTTGTTTTTTGCATAGTTCTGCCCGCTTGACCTGACTAGATTCTGGACATAGCACATCCACTGTTGAACACGGCTTCCCGCTCCCCATCACGTTTGGCTGTCAGATTGGTAATCGCAGTGGAAGTATTAAAATCTATTAAAAATCAACAAGAATATTTTCATTGGAAAATAATGTCCCCAGCAAGTAGGGTATTATCATATTATCAACACAATAAATCTGAAAATACATATTCGTAATTTTATGTTTTTTTGTGTACTCATAATGAGTTAATTGTATGACTTAAAACTACCTAATCTTCGCACGTAACGACTAGAATGTATTTGTTTTGGTAGACTGATAAAAATCAGTTTGATAACGTATTTGCGAAGTAGAGGCCAACTTAATTATTCTCTACATTTCAACAACATAATGATTATGGAAGGAGGAGCTAGAGTTAATGAAATACCAGCAAAATTCAATATGAAATAATTAGGAAACAAACCACGGCAAAAAAGAAATCTTTGCAGTTCACATGCTTGGCGTATAGTTTCATAATTGTCAGCATTTTATATTAGTGTCAAGATAGAATCGTAAAATCAACAAGGATTGGATTGTTTATTAAAATACATGGCAAGGGAAAACATATTTGTTAACACTTTGACTGCTGAAATCACACGGTATGTGTTTGTTCTACAAGTGACTAATATGCGTAAATCCACACTAGTGCAGCGGCTGAGAAAATACAGATCTGTGTGACTCAGCACAGCCGTAATATTTTTCGAACGAAACGCATGTGCGGCGCAACACAACCGCTGTGTAGAGCGGCAGCACGAATTTTTTAGGTTAAAAAAAAGATCGCAGTCGTCGAAAAAAAACCGCAGTCAAAGTGTTAAGTACCCATAGGCGGTTTATTTACAAACATTTTACATCGAATTCGGCTGTAGTATATAAGTTTTTACAAAAACGACAAATGTTTGTGTTATTATTGCTTTGGAGCTAGAAATTACACAATATCGATAGTTACGAGTATCATTCAGTCATCATTAAATCAACAAACGAACAAATAAAACATACATGTATGTTATTATTGCTTATCTAATTGTTTATTTTGTTTCAATGTCGCTGACCATACGTCTGTAAATGCAACTTTATTATAAGTACTGATTAGCAAGGTCAGTGATACTGGTGATACATTCCCGGCTTTGTAAATTCATGAAAAGAGACATCATATTAAGACTGCAGATTTAAAATGAATTGAGCAGTTGATTTTTGACACATTTATTGCAGAATATTTTTTATTATATAAAAAATATTCTGCAATAAATGTGTATACTTAAGTACAATGAAGATCTCTGCGAGCAGCTAACTTCTTGGATAATGTCAATAGAATAATAGACAATAAGAAAAAAAAGGTTTAAAGCTTACCTCTTAGTATCCTTATTTCTATCGGCGTCGTAGAGGCAGAAGGGAGTGTCAATCGTGGTACATTCGTTCATGAACTCGATGGAGCCACCCGGATCAGCTGAGATGTCACAGAGAGCCAGCATTCTGGGGATATACAAATTCCAAAAACTCAATGACTGGCAATGAAACAAGTTTGGGAAACGACAAACAAACATTGACTGGTAATGAGAAGAGACTTGAAGGTAAGCTTTTGGACAAAACTAATTAACAAAATGAAGTTCGTATTTTTGTAAAATCAGATTCTTTTTTTTTATATCTTTAGGCTTACAAAATAAGCACATAAACAAGTCAAATGTTATACTATAAATTATGATTATGTACCGTTATGTACCTTACGTAGGTACATCTTACAGGACAGAAAAATAAAAGCTAAGAATATAATCTTAAAAGAGTAAGTATGCTTTGGAAAACAGACTTTACAATTAAAAAGACCCTAGATGAAAAGGAAATGCGCCCTATTGAGAACCCTATAGTAGATGGAGTTCTAAGCTTAACTACTAGATTTTTTTCTGAGTAAGTAATTATTAGAAAGATGCTTCATAAAACCTACCTGTGGGGTAAAGCTGGCGCACCAACACTCTTCGGCAGCCAGGGTGTATGTGACGGCAGCAGGAGATGCTTGGCATCAGGTAGGGTCAGGAGCTTAGGGCTGTCCACTGCCCAATATATACCGTTAATCAGCACTGAAGTGTACGGGGCAATCTGGAGAGAGTTAACAGAGAGTTTGTATAAAAACCTAGTTAAATAAGGAAAGTTAAGTTATTGCAGCATAAGCTTTCATCATGATATACATAGGTACCTAACTTATTCATATACACACAATATACCAACTAAAATGGGTCTATATATTTTGCTATGAATCTTCACAAGAGCATCTTTAGAGCATCGGATTAAATAAGATCAGAATGATTCCGACCCCTTGTCACTCATAAAGCTCTGCGCACATAAATCCAATAAATGCACATTGTAGTTTAGGGCTGTGGTGTTAAACTTCTTTTTTTAATTTACTCTTGTCTTCGTTCAGTTATAGCTCTTTTAAACCCTCATAAATGTATGGACCTTAGTAACGCAAAATCAATAGTGTGGAAGAAGGAAACGAAGGCCTTTGCCCAGCAAGGTATATAGGCAAATATAGGACTGCCGATAGAAGTGAAAACTAAGTAATTTTATATTTTATTTATACTCGGAAGCATGCGGTGACGATGACGCGCGTTTCACGATTTTTGTTCACCCAAAAACTGCTCAACGCGCCGTAAGATAAATAATGCTGCAGGCCAATCCACGCAGGATCATCTAGCCCTAAGCTAAGCAGAGCTTGTGTTATGGGTACCTAGTACCTACTAGATGACTAATATACTAAATACAGAAAATAATAGGTACTTTTAGAAGTTGTCACTTCAAAAAGCTCACCTTCTGAGCAAACGTGGAGATATATCTCTCTGGATGTTCCTCATACTCCAAGTGGTCGTAGCCACCACCGTTCTTCCTCTCGAGGTGGTGTCGACGGCGGACCTCGCATCCGTAGATTTTGTTAGGACCTGTGTAAGAAATTGCCAGGCTTATTTTTATCTCAGTCTTTTTAGATTACATAGAAATATAACATAGAATAGAAATATATGTATAACGTTTATTTCCCGCGGTTACGTATGCACCATTCACTTGCCTCATTCCTGGTGCAGACGTAACTGGTTAGTTATGTTTGCACCATACAAATTGATAATAAATAAATAAAATAAAATAAAAACAGCTTTATTCCATATCCCAATAGTTATAAGGATGTACAATTTTGAAACAATAATAAAATAAATAATATATAATAAAAATAAATAAATAATAAATAATGCTGGACAATTCACACAGCAGTATCTAGCCCCATGGTAAGCAGAGCTTGTGTTATGGGTACTAGATAACTGATATACATAATACAATACATTACATAAATAGATATTTTTTATTATACATAGAAAATGACCAGAACACCCGGAACAACTATCTGCAGATCGTGCACACAATTGTTCCGAGGCGGGGACCGAACCCGCAACCTCCTGCGTCGCAAGCGGACCTTCGTCCACCGCGCCACATCGGTCGAATAATAGTAAAAGAAAGAATTAATAGTCGTGTATTCAAATTGATACTACTACAGAATTGTAGCTTGCTTTCCTCGCCGCGATAATCAAAAAAATTGATTATTTAGCGTTTGTTTTTGACATGATTCCAAAAAAAAAAAAATACTTTGACAGCTGTCTTGGATTATCAAGATACTAGCGTTCTCTAAGATTATTTTATAAACACGTATAATATGACAATATACAGTTACACACAAACACAGCTTTTAGCTCAGTGAGAGAAAATACAGGACGGTTGGTGGTGGAAGGTTTCGGATGTCCTTATGCCCAGCTGTTCTATAAAATCGGACTGTGACATCATCCAACCCATATCGATGATCCTAAAAGAGTAGATTATTTTCATGTAGTATAATATAAGTATAAGTTACTTACTTCCATGTTCGGCAACTTTTCGCAGCATTTCCGGTGGTACATATTCGTGAGGTAGCTCTTGGAATATTTCTTGGCTTCCCTAAAATTTTAATACTGCTTTGAAATACTATCGCTACACAAAATAGTAGCAAGCGATAACACATTTCCTAGGATTTCAAAATTTATTGAACAAATTTATTTATTATTTTTGATTTTTGGTGGTGAAATCTAATGAATCAAGAAGGTCCATCCGGGATGGTATATGTATCTAAGTGCCACTTCAGACGTCCCGATTTGCCGGTACCGGGTAGTCGGTGGCGAAGTATATAAACGTGGGGGTCCGCTAGTAATGTATACTTATCTCATAAATTAAATGACAATAAATCATTTTATATTAAAAGTTTACGAACTCCAATGACAGACTAACCTGTTTCATAAAGACTTTCTGAACTGAACATACCTGTGAAACGTTCCCAGATCCAGTAAACACGAAGGTTAGCGGGCCAAGGGACTTCGGCATCATTCCTAGAGATACTTCGTACCCAGCGTCCCTTATAGCCTGGCGGGCCATGCTGGAGCTCCGGTAGTTGTGCGCTGGACCTATGTGCTGTAATGGAATTAGCATTTATTTTATAAGAAACTTTAAACACTTGAATGTTAATTATCGAGTGCAAGTATCTTTTGGATTGTGCAACGAAAGCTCTAAAAAGTAACATATTAATCTATTACACACAACACACCTCGATAGACTATCTCAGTAGTTTAAGAACTCATTATTGTCTGTAACGTTATTTATAAAACTATTGAAATTTTACAAATGCAAAGTTATTTCGTGACTGTACATACACACTGCCATAGAATAACTAAATAGTACAGCTAGATTTTTTTACATTTAAGATTTATGCATGACGTGACGCTGTAAGCTTTTGTCGCCGATGAATCGTCGTCGGCGCGTTTTCGTGAGTTTTTCAGTAGCGCTTTCGGTGCCAGCTTTACGTAAACTGATAAATCATTCTTACCATGAATGGTGTATGATGCCCCAAGGCCAGTAGCCTCAAACCCAGCCCGTGGAGGATGTTAACCATGCCGGCGACGCCAGCGTACTTGCCGAAAGCAACCACGCGGTTCCCTTTCTCATCCATCAGCTTTTCGTAGTCGATTAGACGAATGTTCTGAAAAAATACACCTTAAGCATTTGAGCCTACGAAGGATTTAGTCAAAGTCAAAGCTAATAATAGAAATAAATAAATCTTTCCTCTTGTCTTGAAGAGACCTAGGTTGTTAATATTGACTCCATTTACAAAATTTTATACCATGGCTTGTTTTTTCTTTCTTCTTCATTATGTGGCTCGCCATGACAGTATGGCGAACCGCAGCCATAGCAAAGTTATATAAATTAGGAAAATAACGGATGTAAGGAATTATAAATATTTTCATAGACTTTGCACAGAAGAGTCTTCTGATATTTTCGATGTAATTAAACGTTTGACTTCAGTTTTTAACTTAGCTTAGTTAAAAGGTGGATTGTTTTCCATACCTTTGCGAGAATAGCATCAAGCATGGGCATATTGGCCTCCTGCGCCTTGATGGTATGTGAGAAGAAGCAGTAAGTCTTGTTCGGGATCAGCAAGTCTATGGGTGTCTGCTTCACGCCGAAGATCACGCTGGCTTCGCTGATGTCTTCTTGGATAATAGCTCCGGCATTTATGTATGACTAAAATGGAATAAAGATGTCAATGCCTTCAATAGTTAGGCAACGGAGTCGTGTTGAAGTATAGGTCTAGTTTTACCATTGCAATTGAATGCGACTCTTTCCAGAAATGCGGATTTTCGACCGCGTGCGGATCTGGCCCGCGTGCGTGTGATAAATGAAAATGTGAAAATCCATATGACAAGCTTTTGTTTTGTGTAAAGGTTTTAGAGTATCACGTGATATACTCAATGTCCAAGTTCAATAATACCTCTAATTATTGTCAACTGCTTTTCATTACTTACTAACCTGCATCGGATAAGCTCGTCTGTTGGAAGGCTGGACGATGACCTTCACTCCCTTCCTGACGAAGCTCTTCACGTTGGAAGGTGAGAACGGCGCCCGTCTCTCCCATACTGATTGGTCTTCCCTCCTGATCGCTATCACTTTGCGAGACTGTAACATATTCAAAGGTAGAGTCCTAGGGTACAAATATCAAAAATCAACAAGGCTCTATGCTATTTGAATTTTGTGACGTGCCCAACGTCACAAAATTCAAATAGCATAAGTAAAACTAGGAAATAAAGTGATCACTTTGGTTTTTTATGTTGTTGTACCGAGCATTGAAACAAATATGCATGGGTAAATCTTGATCTTATATAATTGGGTAGAGCTAATAAATACGATCATAACATGAGAACTGCTGTACCGATTTTTATAAAGCAAAGTACCTAGTATAAAACAAGAAATATAAAAAGTTAAGTTTCTTACAAAAAAATCCTAATTAAAATAGGTTCATCTTTTGCAAGCTATGATGCCACATACCACAAATTGTCATCAAACAAAGCAGAATATTCACCCTATTCCACTCTGATCCACTGGATTATTATTAAATTTATTAGGCACATAAGTGATATTGTCTAATCGAAGTGCTTATTTTATAAGCCTAAAGAAATGAAGGGATTTGTATTTGAATCAATGGATTAGATTTATTATGAATTAATAATTTTTATGTAACAAAAACAATATCTACATATAGTTAAAAATGAAAAACGATGTCATCTGCAGAAGTTTAAGAACTGTGTCGCTAATTACAATGCCCTCCGAGATTAGCGTGGATAGAGTTCCAAAAAAGAAAATTTACAAAACATAATTTTTAAACTACTGAAAAGTAAGATGAGGTACAAGATGAGACTCGATGTCTTGTTTCTCAATCTATCGGTCGTCTATGCGTCGACCGAATGATGTTACGCCTATAGAAATTCATTGACGGTTAAGATGTGTACACCTTTATTATTAAAACTAGTTTAGAATAGTAATTATTCATAAGTAATTATTGTAAAGTATGCAAGATCGTCGCCTTGTAGAATTAGTAAGTTCCATTTGATTACTTTATTTCTTGTTAGCACTCTTTTTGCCTGAAAACCAGGTATTCACCTAGTTCAGCCGCACGCATTGTTAAATTCTATGAATTTAAGTATTGTACTTCTTTGTTATCTCGTAGTCCTAAGATATTCTTAATAAAAAAAATTATAGACGCTTGGAAAAAATACTATCTGAATGGCAATATTGCACTTGATAGATAAGCTGAGTGTCAACAGTTTAAGGCGACAAATCAATGTTAAGTAGATGTAACTAAGTGCTTACGTCGCAGTGAGTTTGCTTAGAAACAAGATATCATTATCTTAATCATTTATACCATATCTGATAATAGGTAAGAGATAATAATTCGCAGGGGGTATTTTCCATTGTTTGTGTAAAATCCGTTGTAATGGGTCAATATTTTTTAGGATGGCCTACGTACAATAAAGGCACACAGTTTGAGGTTAAGCTTTTGCTTCTCAAAGTTAGAAATCTGCAAACGCATCCATACATTAAAACCTATGTTATCATACCTACCTAAAATACCTGAGTATTTTATGTGAAGTCGTATTTCGATTACCGTACTTAAATAACGATCGTATGGATCGAGAAGAGGCGAGATGAATGGCGAAAAGTTGAACTCAATCTTGACGCCTAAAAATTTCTAAAACAACTGTAATAGTTAGTACTTACATTACTATTAACTATCACGTGATGAATCTTTTCTTCATCTTTTCTAAGATTTAATATTTTTGAAGCTTTTTCCATCAATATCCTGAAGATTTTTGTTGCTAGACAAACGTTATTGCGCGAAGTTTTTGGCGGAAGTACCTACCGTCAAATAAAAAACGGTTATTTCACCACACACTTACCTTCCTAATATTCCGCAGTGTTCAATAGAAACTAAACGTAATTATATATTTTTTTTCATTAATATTGGTTTTCAATAGAAACTAATCGTAATTAGGTTTATTTTTCATTAAATGTTCGGTTTTTTTCTCATAAAATGCTCGGTCTCGGTAGTCGAAATAAAGCTAAAAATATTCAGCTCATATAATCGCAATAATTTTAGGTAGAGTCGACTTCCGGAATGTATCATAAATAAAATAAACTTACCTTAGTACTAGAATAATAAGCCACATTTCTCAAAAGCTGAATATTCGGTCGCAAAACCGCAGATTTGTGTATCATTTTATTATATTTAATCACTAATTCGAACACACCACCATTCGTTCCCTCTGCCGCAATCACTAAGAATAATTATCTAATTGAATTTCATTCCGAAATGAAGCTGTCTGTTCAAATATAACTATCTTTATGTATAATAATCGTATGGTGCTTATCATTCCCGTGATAGTGGGTATTTAACTTCATTATTATAGTAAATGTAGCGATGTGATGTTATCTACAGACAATATTGTGTTATGTTAGTTAGTTGCGGGATAAAATAAAACCATACGCAACTTTTCATTCCATAAATCAGTTCCCACGGGATAGAAATAACCAAAGAAACGACGCGTGGGAAGTCAAGGGCAGAAACTAGTATTATATATTTTAGGGTGTTACCAATGTTGTGTATAAATGGTCTGGCATTATTTATTTATTATTTTAAAGTAGGTACATAAATATAGGGTTGGTGTAGGGTGCCTATGTATTAAAAGTTGTTGACAATAGAAAAGTTATTGGCCTGGTGGATGCATCTTTAGTATTGCCGATAAGATAAAATGTGTAAAAACAATTGTATTTATATTATAACCATGACAGCTAATAAAGCATGATTTTAATAATAAATATTTTTTAAACAGGACCTATGAAAAAGAAAGATTAAACTTTATCTAATCACTTCATACGTAATGAAAAACAAATGACGTGAACTAAAATTAATCAAAATTACAAGTAGGTTTAGGCGCTCCTTCACCGCGAGCCAAAGTTGTCTCTGTGTCTGTACCAAAGTTGTTCAGTCAGGGAGAGATTTTAGAAGCTGTCTACTGTTATATAGGTCTACCTAGGTAGGCACATATTAAAATATTTTTCACGCTATATGCTCGTTAAACTCACTTTATACGTCATGTACCTATCTCTTACCGAAAGCAATTCATTACAGCCCTGAAAAAAGGTGAAGGTTTTACCAAATCGCGCAAATATTTATTTCACCAATAATTAATATAAATAATCCACCAGTAAATTGTAAAATAAATCAAACATTCTGAAGTCAAGGTGGTATAAGTGTTACCACCCGCAAAATTGGCATGGATTTTGTGTGCTGCGAGTGCGGTTGTCCGGTTCTCAATGTGCTGAGGTCCTATATCCAGTACGACGGTCTCTTCTATGCTTCTCCAGTAGACAGGGTTTATTGTTGCGAGACACTGGAAAAAAGTTATTATAATAAATATACGTAAATAATGCTGGACAATCCACGCAGCATCATCTAGCCCCAAGCTAAGCAGAGCTTGTGTTATGGGTACTAGATAACTGATATACATAATAAAATACATTACATAGATAGATATTTTTATTATACGTAGAAGAACGAAAATAATCAGAAAACAATTGGGGACATATAAAGAGCATGATGATGAGGTTTGCACGCTCTGTTGGGTAATATCGGCTTGTCTCTCTCTGTCTCTGATACACTTATCAATTAGAGAGCTAAAATGATAAAATCTTGCAGAATTAATTGGGAACGGAGATGGCCTTATGAGTGGTATTTTCAATATGGCTGCATAGAAGACAATATTTAACAAATACGAGATTATAAAAGATAAAGATACGATATTTTTAGACCGTAACTGCACTAACCTTTACTTTTAAAACGTTGTTCTTAAAAAAATCCAAATCCACTTTAACGTCCAAACTCAGATGGCTTGTAATCAATTCTTGCTCTTCCCAGTGAGCAGTTTTGATACTTTCATTTTCAGGCAATGGCTCGCCGTTCAAGTACCAAGTTAGATTCGTTTCTGGCTTCGAGCAATGGCTGGTGCAGTTGACGATGAGCCTGTCACCTAGGTGGTACTTGGATCGCAATCCTGACATCAACGGGCCTCGGCTGGGAAGAACTTGGAAAAATGGTTACAGTTTACTTTCAATTGAAGTAATGTCGACGATGTACGAACGCCAAACAAAGTGCGATAAGTATTAACTAATTGGTTAATCAAAAATTACAGCAATATTAAACCATGCGCTTTCCAGTGTTCCATTGTATTTTAGTGATATTCTTTATTCAATTTATTTATTTAAAATGAACAAAGAAACATTGGAAAGCGCATTAGTTTAAAACTGTGTCGCACCTCCCAGCGCTCAAACTCAGGATAAGGTTAAGGCCAATTTCACCAAACAGAAAGCAATAGACACGCAAATATAATCACCAGATATAATGTACAAAAGCACCCACCAACAACTGCTAAATCTGCGTGTTGCGTGACCGTTGGGAAAAACGGCCCTTCGCCAGATACCTCGCATCGATACCTTCCCTTAGTATCCGAGGTGGCCGGTGCCAAAGTTATTGCTGAGCCAGTTGAATCGGACTCCTGGAAACATTTAAGTATCTAAAATCTAATACATAAACTGAACGATTTTTTATAATGAAAAAAAAATATCCGTGTTATTGTATATAATTATGTCAATCCGTCATTGGTCGTAAGAAAAACATAGTATTTTCAGTTTGTCTAGAACAAGGATAGTGGATTTTTTTAAATTAATAAATAAATAAATTGTGATATTTTTTCGATTCAAAATATGGCGCATTTTCAAACTTCAAGTACCCTGCCCCCAATTAATTCCAATGCTTGAGTGTTGAATTTGTAATACTGGCTTAGCTTACCAACGAAAACTTTTCCAGAAATAGGTAAATACATATTTAGTTACCTCATGCAGCCTTTTTGTCGAGCATGACAAAACTTTGTTCTCTGGGCCAGGCCATTGTTGTTTTATTTTCCTGTACCTAGGCTATTTTTAACCACTTCTGAAAATGGTCTATACTTTTTGATACACACTGTATACTGTAAGACTCCTTACCCCAGACAAAATTATTGACATCACAATCCCCTAAAAAGTTTGTGCGTGATAGATAAAAAAATTGTAATAGAACTATTAAGCATTTATAGAAAAAAACTTAACGACATCAAGTGTAACATGTGTACTTACACTGGAAAACATAAACAAACAAACAAATAACACCTTACCTCCACGTCAACTCCCGGGAGAGCGAACATCCTCCTCGGCTCTACATCCCTAGGCACATGCCTGAAGAACTCCTTGCCGTCTTTATACCACTTGAGCGAGTAGAGAGTATCGTGCGTGCCAAGTCGCCACCGACAAGACAGAATTGCATGCGTACCTTGAACCACGTGTGCTGGTACTCGCAGCTCTACCAACTTCAAGGACATGGAACAATCTGGAATATTAATATGTTTTACAGTTACTGTAGAAAGTAGGCGTTTTGAGCCTAGCTGTTACACTTCGCGTTTGTACCTAACTTCAAAAAAGGAGGTGATTCTGTGTTCGGCTATATGTAAGTACTATGTTTTTTATGTATGTTCGTAGATTCATCGCTGATTATAAAATGAGAAGGAACCCCAAGCCACCTTGTTTAGACAATACCTATTTTATTTTTATTAGGCCGTAACCCCCGGTGTCCTTGGAGCTTTGAATGGCTGGATTCAAATCTCGGTACATTAAAAAAACACTACAATGTTAGTCACAAATCTCCTTTGTAAGTACTAGTTCTGCCCGCGGCTTCGCAGGCACATTTCAACAAAAAATAAAAATGAGCGCGTCCCCTTCTCCGGGACAACGCCTATCTTCCACGTCCCACCACGTCTAAGCGACGTGAAAATTTTACAGACGGACAGACATAATTTATTTCACTTCTATTATATTAGTCAGTATGTTTGTATAAAAATTCCGAATTTTTACCAAAAAATATAAACCTACCAAATAAAATAAAAATGGAAAAAAGAAACAAAACCATTTGAAATGTAACCTAATAGCCAAACCATAATCAATCACTCGTAGACAATATTGACACCTTATTTATAAAATGGGCATGGATTTTGAACTCTTGTTTTCGTAGAGCACAAAACTTTCTTAATATCGCGCGTGCTACTAGATCGAGATCCTACTGTGGAGTAGTAATCCTTGCGAAGGAGTAGTAAGAAGCGAATCGTGGACCAAGCACCATTTTGCATGCAGTTATGACGCATAACACTATGGGGCCACTGCCGCTCAGGAACGGTTGCAAATGTTTCTAAGTAATAATATCGTAAAGTATTAGCAAGCTGAAGTGCCAGTGGGCCGGCCATATAACACGAAGAACCGATAACTGCTGGTGTAAACGTGTTCTTGAGTGGAGACCGCAACTCGGCAAACGTAGTGTAGGACGCCCCCCGGTCAGGTGGGATAACGACTTGCGAAAGACTGCAAGCAGATGCTGAACAACGACGGGTTGCTATAGCGCTCATTAGGGGGTCCTAGCCTATGTCCAGCAGTGGACTAATAAAGGCTGATGATGATGAATTAAGAAATAAAGTTATATGAGTATGAACATGCATGGAAACATGGAAAGATGTAATTAGACATCCATTTACCGCAACAGATAGGTTACCTACCTATCTACTTAAAATAATTATACCTAATTTTTATTAATCGGTTTGATTATTTTAAACTAGGTACATACTGCCTATCTAATTTGATTAGATTACAATTTTAAAGTGGACAATTCGGTACAAATCAAATCTAGACATACTTTACTTAGATATATAATATATAGGCCTCCTCATCGATTTCGATGACGGCGACCCTAGATATCACAGATTTATTTTCTATCATGAGCTCTAATATAGCTCGCTAGACCGAACTTGGTCTTGAATACCCTACGGCACGTATGGCAGTAGAGTTGGCCATTTACTTTGATACTGTATGTATTGGCCATCATTATTGATTTTAATGATATACCCATTTATTATTATCCTTTAATTGTCGGCTGCAGTGTCACCATAACGTTTATTAGCCCATAAGCGATTTTCTCGATGCTGTTTTTAAATAAAACATTAAGGGGCCTCCGGAGGGACGAATGCTTCATACAAACGTAATACCAAAATTATTTCTAATTCAAGCCTATTTCCACTATTTTTGACTCAGCTATATTTAATTTCTAATTTTGTAATTCATAATTAATTTATTGTTTATGAATCAGATAATTTAGTTTTTATACTTTTTATGTTGACTATAATAACTTGAAACTATAGTAGAATATTTTCTATGATAACTTCAGATTTATTATTATTTAATTGTATAACTATATTGTGTTCTATCTAACCTTAATCTAATATTTTAGATTAACAGTCTGTAATTAGTATAATTGGCCTACGGCCGTTCTGATTACGTAAATAAATAAATGTAAAATGTGCTGGGCCGATGAAAAGTCAAAGAAAAATTGATTTCCAAATTGTGTAGGTACCTATAGTATTTTCGTTACCACTCAGCGCTGAAATGGATGAATGATGAATTTCGCAAACATTTGGTGTATCACGATACTTAAGAGGCGTCCGGATCACGAAACCTCAATACAAACGTAATACCAAAATGATTTCTAATTCAAGCATATTTCCACTATAATATTGCATTATTTGTATTAATATAGTATTAATCTAGGTTCCCAAACAGTTTTTTTTTTAAATATATACCTTAAACGAAATGAAAGCCAATCGCATTTTGCACATTTTTATGCGAACGTTTCGTATAAAAAACAACAATATCTTACGTGTTATTTATTAAGGAACATAGCTTATATTGTCTAGTTACAGAATAACAATACTTTGTGAAGACAAAAGACATTGCAGATATTAATGTACCTGTGTTCAAAACTAGTACTAGTTTAGTAAATAGGATCGTATAGTTAGACATATCCACTTTCAAACAAAGCCAGAGAACGATGATTGTTGTCCACAAAAGGAATTAGGGACTTGCAGTTACCATTCCGAGTGTATTCATAGGGACACAATGAACCTAGGCTGGCTTGCCTGTCAACCAACATAATTTCTGCACCTTTGTTTTATGCTAATTTCGTCACTACATAGTATAAAACAAAGTCACTTCCCGCTGTCTGTCTGTCCCTATGTATGCTTAAATCTTTAAAACTACGCAACGGAGAATGATGCAGTTTTTTTAACAGATAGAGTGATTCGGTGAGTGAAAGTGATGAAGCGGAAGGTTTGTAAATGATTAGACACATAGATTACCACGCGGGTGAAGCCGCGCAGCTAGTAATTTTTTGCCTTTAGCCTTCAACATTATATTAGCAGAACAGTATATTGAATCTTTTTATACACAACTATTTAGTTTTCGCTGTTTAAATGTTCATTATATTATTTTCATTCCACATGGGAAGTGATTTATGGGATTATTGAAAAATATCTTACGTTGTAATCCAGCCTTTAACTATAAAAGTTCGGCCCGAACTATTCAAACTGCTAAAAACAGACAAAAAAGATGTATAAGATCAATGTTTAACCTGCACGTTACCGACAGTTGCAGACCTTTGTTCATTGAGCACAAGATTCTAACGCTTCCGTCGTTATATATATTTGAAATGGCACTATTTGTTAGAAAACATCCCCATCTTTTTCCACGCAAGTCTGATTTTGTAGTGCGAAATAGACGTGATAGCAGTAAACTCCAAATGCCTAATGGTAAAACAGCTTTCGTACAAAAAAGTGTAGTCTGTATGTCATGCAAAATATATAACAAAATACCTAAATCATTAAAAGATCTTGACAACAATATATTTAGGACTAAATTGAAACAATTATTAATTAGCAAATGCTATTATAATATTAACGATTTTATGACAGATAAATTTTGACATTACCTTTTATACTATTTCGCGTTTTACTATTACTATTATTACTTTAAGATTTTTGACATTATATAAAATAATCTACAATATACCTAGGTTAGAACATTACTAAACTCTACTGTGATATTTGCATGCTATCTTAATTTTGCACGCCTCGATGAGGTAGTAATGTATTGGAAATACCATTTTTAATTAAGAACTTTTGTACCTATATTACAGCAAATAAATGATTTGATTATTGGTTAGTATAACAGTGAGAAGTGATTTGATAATCAGCTTTCCAAAATTTCACGAAAATATGTCTAGCTAGTGCGACGGTTAAATTTGAACAGGGTCGAGCGATGTATCCCTCCCCCCATTCCTCGTTCGTTGGTAGAAAATGGCACGTCATATCCAGTTCATTCGCCGATCTCCAAACAGAGGGTAGGGCGAAATCGGCTGATAGCCTAACTAAATGAAACTACCCTGTTTATTTGAGCAAAGGTCGGACAATACCTAGACACTTGTCCGAAGGATGCGAGAAGACATTTGCACGATTAAGAAGTAGGTACATACTCACTTCTACTTTCTTTAACAGAAAACTGCAGTTTTTTATTTCTTTTAGTTTCAGAAATATAAGGTATATCTAGTTCGTTGTTTAAAAGCAGTAGCGCGTCGCAATCTTTCGTCTTGCTACGCTAGAAGTGTCGTAGCTCATGCTACGAAGTTATCCTATCCGGAAGGGAGGAGGAGGTGTAGGAGTATATTTTAAAGATATAGAAATTATCGAAACTACAGTGAAAACCAAAACTAGTTAGGTCTTCTAGTTACATAGCTATGAGGAATTTAGTTTGTTGTAAAAAGAAGGTGCGCGTTGAAATCTTTTGTATGCTACGCGGGTCAGGCGTAACATCGTAGCAGAGGTTACGAATTTCTACACCAGTATAATAAATTATATTTATCTTTATAGAGGACGAAGGGGGATAGTACAGAAACTTGGAAAGGCAGAAGGAATACTCACTCAGACAACGATGAAGTTAGGAATTCCCTACGAACTTTAATTTGGCGTTATTTAGGACTTTTGTGTTTTTTTTTGCCGAAATTTCTCGTGCCAATTTAATTCGCTCAAGTTCTCTCTCTCGCGCGAATTTCGTCGCAAGTATACGAGACCAAAGGATGACATTTGAAGCAGTATGGACACTTACTAATCCTTTCACATTATTTACATTATATCTTGATAGTAGTCATAGGAATCTTAATCGAAATAAATTAACAAACGAATTTTGCAGTCTACCATTTTGTACACTTTCCGTCATTTTGCCGGATAAAGGTAACAAAGGGCTTGCACTGGTGCTGTCAGCAATAAGTTACAAGCTGAACCGAAAAGGGCAGTGCGAATATGGTCGTCCACAATGAATTTAATTACATTAACTGACGAATAAGTTGGACCAAAATGGTAAGAACTGAGTCACCTTAACTTTTGCATGAGGTTGCTATCACGTGCTTTATTACTATTATAAATGCGAATTTTTGAATGGTTGTTTTTAACTTCTTCACGGTAAAAAAAGTGAATAAATGAACTGGCATTTTCTTAGAATAATTCTCCATGCAATATCGTTAGAATATAGGGAACGTCGGGGATTCAAGTTCCGATGTTGTCGAATTGTTTTCCAAATCAGTCCATAGTTGACATAATAAAAAGCGAACGTAGAACCTCCTTTTGTCTGTCAGTTAGAACTAAGTACACAGAAGATGATCTGCGTTCGAGAAACCGGCTGTTAGACTATTACAAAGGTAGAGAGTGCAAATTCTTAAAGTGTGCTAAAATTAAACATCACCTACCATAAATTATTCCAGTAATTTAGCCCTGAATGTGTTTTTTCTATTTTTGTCCCAGTTTTAACGGCGTTTTCGCGGAGGCAATGGTTTGTGAATGTAATGTGCCGTCAACTGAGAGAAATGGTTTGACGTCGTCTTCACACCCCTTATAAAACAGATCTGCGAGTGTTTTTTATCAGACGGCTTTGGGATACAGTTCCAACAGGTTAGAGATTCCAAACACTAATAGTAATCACTATACAGACTAAGCAAACGGCTTTGTTCAGATTTCAAAAACTTAGGCTTACAAAATAAGCACTTAGACAAGTCAAATTATATCGTTATATAACTTATTTATTATCAAATAAGAAATAAGGTGTTTGTTTTCTTTTCAATTAATCTTATTCGTGCGCTTGTAGAAGAAGTGAAAAAGAACCACTAGTGAAAAAAAACCAGTGTTAGCGGTGTTTAAACGTAACCTTTGCCACCAGAGCTATTTTTAAGCTATCTCGGACAAGTACCCACTTCCGGAGATTTACCATCTACTCAATAATTATCATCGATGACGACCGATGTGGCGCGGTGGGCGATGGTCCGCCTGCGACGCAGGAGGTTGCGGGTTCGATTCCCGCCTCGGAACAATTGTGTGTACGATCTGCAGATATTTGTTCAAGGCTCTGGTCGTTTTCTATGTATAATAAAAAATATCTATCTATGTAATGTATTGTATTATGTATATCAGTTATCTAGTACCCATAACACAAGCTCTGCTTACCATGGGGCTAGATAATGCTGTGTGGATTGTCCAGCATTATTTATTTTATTTATTTATTTATCATCATTTTGTTAGTCAGCCTCATTTAGTTAGCCTTTGTTAGTCCACTGCTGGACATAGACCTACAATAATGAGCGCCATAGCCCTGTCTTCAGCTTGCTGCATCCAGCTTCATCTCCCTCACAAACAAAAAAACTATTATCTAATTTGATGTATAGGTTTCGTGTTGAGAGCTAGTCATTTGTTATATATGTTATGACATGAGTATATTATGTAGAGCTAGGATATTGTAGAGCTAGATTTTTTATTTTGACGTTTTGGGTGTTGATAATTTAATTATTTTTACAGTCTGCAAATATGTGGAAATTGGGTATAACAACTGTGTCAGTGGCATTCGTGTTGTTGTGGAGTGTGGTGTGCGCAGGCGCAACCAATGGTTTGCGCTGCAAGCTGAAGCGGCAGGCTCACAAGGCAATGCAAACGGATCTCAACGGACGACGGTGCTGGGATGAAGTCAAGATCATGACTTGTTGGGGCTATTGTCATTCTTATGAGGTAAATAAAAGTACCTACCAACCATTTCTTGTGAATTTTTTTGCACTGTAAGTAACAATTGCGGCTAGTAAACGCGACAGCAATCATTGGCTACTTAGATAGATACACGTTTTTTTTTTCAATAAACTCATAAATACATATACCTAGTTAAGAAAGTTTTGTACCTAGAATCATACAAGTTTTTTTTTTTGTCTGGATGTAGGTAGGAAGCTAAGAAGGTTTGTAAGTCTAGAATGTTGGGTAGATACCCATACCTAACCATAAATATTAACTGCTATACAAAACTTTAGTGCTAGATGATGTGTGAAAATGTCTATCATTGGTTTTTATTTATCATTCATTTATTTTCTATGTATCTAGATATCCGACTGGCAGTTTCCATACAAACAGTCCTTCCACCCGGTGTGCATGCACGCAGAGCGGCGCCACGCCTCCCAGAAGCTGAGGAACTGCGATCCTAATGTAGAGCCCGGGACTGAAGTCTATCATTACGTCGAGGCCACTTCTTGCAATTGCCAGGTTGGTATCTAAACTGCCATTGTCCTACCAATTCCTATTAATAGGTATCTGATCATGTCTTCCTAATCGGGTTTCGACGACGACGCGACGCGACGCGA
Organism: Eupithecia abbreviata; assembly: GCA_943735965.1. Lineage (NCBI taxonomy): Eukaryota > Metazoa > Arthropoda > Insecta > Lepidoptera > Geometridae > Eupithecia > Eupithecia abbreviata. The sequence goes on along the minus strand of OX030982.1, from coordinate 5,367,813 downwards.
CGCCGCGACGGCGCGCGGCTGGAGGCTAACCGTGTAATTAAAGTGCAAAGTGTATGACGACCCTTAGATGAACAATCCGCGGACACAAGAATGCACATACACACACCATAAATTACCATAACCCCTTAGATGACTTTTTAAAATGATAAACTGGAAATTAAAATGTTTGTTTAAAAAACTCTAAACCAAATAATTGTTAACATCCCGTCTTATGGCTTTTGTCTCTCTTTGTCTATTCTTCGTACACCACGAAATATTTCGTAGTGTACAATGCAAAAGGTGCCTTTAACCTTTTTACATTTTGTCAACAGGTTTGCTCTTCTGAAGACACCAGCTGTGAGTGGCTGCCCCCAGACACAACTCTACTGGGAGGGCTTGTTCTGAGAGAGGAGTTAGAGGAGGAACTGGAATAACTTGCTAGCCATGTCATAAATCGTGAACATAAAAATGAATTATTATACGGCTGATTTTACAAGTTACACTTTTAATATAGGTAAATAAAGTAAGAATAAAATGGTGCCTAAGAAATATTATTGAGTGTTATTTTGTTCCCACTTAGCACTTTAGGAAGTAGGTAGGGAATTAGGGATATACATAGGTGGGCACTTAGCTATAAGTAGGTAGGTAGGTACTATTTACGTATTTTACCTTCAAATTATTACATAAATAAATAATAAATAAATAAATAAATAATGCTGAAAAATTCACACAGCATTATCTAGCCCCATGGTAAGCAGAGCTTGTGTTATGGGTACTAGATAACTGATATACATAATACTATATATTACATAGATAGATATTTTTTATTATACATAGAAAACGACCAGAACACCCGGAACAAATATCTGCAGATCGTACACACAATTGTTCCGAGGCGGGAATCGAACCCGCAACCTCCTGCGTCGCAGGCGGACCTTCGCCCACCGCGCCACATCGGTCGTCAAACATGATTGTTATGAAGAACCATCAAAGGTAAAATGATACAAAACATAGCTGCTATGCAAGGTTGTGCCATCGAGCAAAGATATCTATGGAGCAAAAAATAATAAATAACTTTAAAGGTAAAAGTGTGATTTATGCATTTAACTTGGTTAAGTAGGTAGGGTGCCATGCTTTATTTCTTTGTTACAATAACCAGTCTTTAAAACAACTTGGAACTACAATTTACAATTAAAACAATTGAGCTAGTAGTTATTGTATTCTGTTTGGAGCTAACTGCAGACTATTGCAAACAATCTAAAATCTCGCGTTTTATTTACATTGAAATTACCTTTTTGGCCAAAAGATTATAGTTCGATATAATGTCAACGACTTAATCAATGTCAAAAAAGCATAGCAAAAACTACATGTTTATGTTACTGCTACTGTCACTGTCAAATATTTCAATTGAATCATTGTAATTTTTAGAAATAGGGATGGTATAGGTCGATCTTTACACAAGATTTATCTTCAGGTAGGTACTTCCTAGATGTCACAACATTATTTGTCAATAAATAGGGTTATTGGTACATGGACAGGAATTTTTGGGAGGTTGTAGAGATCATTTCATAGATTGATATCACAAAATTTGCTTTAAATGAACTATTTTAATTCAACTCAACAACTACACTAGGCTAGGCCATTATGATCTATAGCGGAAACCTGGCACATGACCCCCACCACCTCTTGTGTATGTATTTGTATTTGGTGGTAACATAGGGTAGGTAGTTTAGTTCTAACCTTAGATTATCTGTTATCTGATAATATCCCGATACGAACCCGACTAGGGTTAAAGTTAATAATAATAATAATAAAATTATTTATTTCAGAACATAGAAAAGTAACAGGTCTTATTTAACTTATTCTACGGTCCATAGTAGTGTCCATAGTTAAGAGGTAAAGAAACCTACCTGTACAGTGTAGAATTAGTAGTAGTTAGTTAGTACTAGTAATTGTCTAAATATTGTATGTCCGAAATGGATAAATTGTTGTTACCAAATTATTATATACAAATAATGGAGATCCAATGTATAACTACGATAACTAAGCTAATTTTAAATGGAGGTTCAATAACTAAGATTTTACATAATGGTAAATTGTTGTTACGTTTCGCAATAAAACTATCGATAACTATGATGTTTATTCATCGACTATCAAAATTTAATAGTCTACCTGCGCACAACACTACAAAACCCGGAACGAACCAAATTGTCGGAACATTTTTTCATAAACCTTGTATTTTTTAATCGAAATTTAGGTCCACGATGTGGGATAATATAATAGAATATTTGAAAGATCCTTTACTTGTGATAAAAGTTCAGAATTTCTTCGGCGTCAAATATAAAAGTGATAACCCAAAAGAAAGTGATACAACTGAGATCGTGCATTCGGACAGGCTTAGTCGCGATGAAGATGATTCGGACCTAAAACAGCACAAGAGGATTCCTAGTGATACATCCAGCAGCTCACAGTCTTCGTGTGACACCGATAGTTCGGCGGAGAGTGAAGAAAAACAAGCTGTGTGTCATGTAAACAATAAGTTTTGGTACTATCTGTTTGTGATAGGAACTGAGCTTGGTGATGAACTTTTTTATGCAACCTTCATTCCTTTTTGGTTTTGGAATGTAGACGGAGCTGTCGGGAGAAGAGTGGTGTTAGTATGGACTGTTGTTATGTATATTGGTGAGTCAATAGAACTACCTACTTTACTTTTAAATGACTCAATAATGATAAATAATCTACACATTGATTCACAAGGTCTTTGAAATACCTCAATAAATAATCACAAAACTTCGATAAGAGAGTAATTTAGGATACCAATGTCTCTTATACATTCTATTCTACCTAGATACTAAGACCTATAAATGATTTCAGGTCAAGGCTTCAAAGACATTATTCGCTGGCCCCGTCCTGGCTACCCTGTACAGAAACTGCAACAGAAATGGGCCATTGAATATGGCATGCCGTCGACACATGCAATGGTCGGTGTCTCAATACCATTCTCAATACTGCTGTATACAATAGATAGGTATCAGTATCCTATCCCCGTGGGTGTGATTATTGCTGTATTATGGTGCACACTCATATGTGTCAGTCGAATCTACCTTGGAATGCATAGTGTATTAGTAAGTAAAAAATTTGTATTTAGATTTATTTATTGAGATATTAACATCATTACAGGTTTTTATTAAGCTTATATATCTACTGATATTAACTTATTTATTGGGTCTAATGAACATACATACAACCTATACAGTTATACACTACTTAATTTATAAAGTTTTATTAATAACATTTGCCATTTCCATGGTTTTCGGCAGGTTTTAATAAAATATATCTACACTGTTTTGGGACAGAGTATTGAAGTAAGAGTAATTAGATAGCGAGTGACATAGGGGCAAACTTAAGTACTCAAAATCTAACTAAAGACAGGGCACTATAGCGCTCATTAGGGGAGACCTATGTCATTTAATGCAACAATAGTTGATAACTACCCTATAATATAACCAACCAAATCTTTAATCACATTTATTTGTTTCAGGATATAGCAGCAGGTTTGCTTCTCTCCACTGCCCTACTGATGGTTCTGATTCCTGTGGTGGACCACCTGGATGGTTTCCTGCTAACTGGGACTTATGCTCCTCTTGTGGTCATAGCCTTGTCAATTGCAGTCATTGTGTTTTACCCTAATTCTGATAAATGGACTCCTACCAGGTAACTGACCTTTTTTACTCAAAGCAAAGAAAGAGAATCAAAGCGGAAATAGCGCCTATTTTGCTCTGTACAGTATTTTTGCTAACTACCTACATAATTTGAATAATAAGGCTCATACCGAACAATAGATAATAAGCTTATTTTGTTTCTCACCAGTTATTATTAATCTTTTGAGAAATAAATAAATATCTTAAACCCAAAATATAATTTCTGTATGATGTTATGAAATAAAATAAATATGTGTAAATAAATAATACTGGACAATCCACACAGCATCAGCTAGCCCAAAGCTAAGCATTGCTTGTGTTATGGGTACTAAATGACTGATTCATTCTAAATTACATAGATAGATATTTTTTACTATACATAGAAAATGACCAGAACACCCGAAACAAATTTGTGCAGATCTTACAAACATGTCCCGAAAGATTACACGCAAATCCCTTTTATTGAAATTTTACTTGGAACCATTTGAAAATTATTCCCTTCTTTTTGACTATTTTTACAGGGCCTGTTTCACCCTTTGGGTATGAAACGCTAAGGATACAGGTAAAATGTAAAAAATTTCAAATTCTTATTAAAATTAGATAGGTACTTGATGCTGATTGAAAAAAAAATAACACGAAAAAAAATCTTATTTGGTATTGGAATGAGATACATGGGATAGTATTCTGTATAACTACGTATTTACCCCACTGTTTTCAACAAACAATCGTCAATAATCCCCCATTCCCGATACCTATAAAACCCACAAATTTACCAATTGGCATAACTGGGTTTTTCAACAAAATTATGTACTTAGTCACTTTATTCTCGGGATTTGTCGTGGTTTATTTCTGTAAATAAACTGCAAAAAACCAAAAGTTGTGTAACATGTAGGTACCTACACCTACGAGATATATCTAGTATTGAATGATAGCTCAAACGGGAAAGCCCAGACGTATGTAGGTAGGAATAAACGCATGAATGTAATGGAAGAGGAAAATAAGGTTTCCTAGTGGGACACCACATGCTAATAACATTGTAACATTATATATAACTATTTTCTGCCCTCGGCGGCCACACGCACGCGTTGTTTCTATGGAACCGTATACCTATAATATGTTGTTGAACAAATAACTAAGTTTTAGGTATACTTGAACAAATGGGCAAATGACTTTTTGTTGAACGTGCCGATATTAAATCTCGAGCTAGCGAAGCATTCTAGAGTAGAGTCACGAGCGTAGCGAGTAAGTTAGTCTGCAGAGCTAGATAACGAAAGATTTAAAAGGCAACATACATTTGTTCTCGGGTTAAACATACAACTTTTCACCTCGACTAGCGAGAATATATTTCTTTATTTAAAAACTAGCGGACCTTCCCGGCTTCGCACGGTTTTAGTACGGATCCCTAACTTTTTTGAAAATATAATATAGCCTATGTTCACCAGGGACAGTGTAGCTTCCCAACACGGTGAAAGAATTTTTCAAATCGGTCCAGTAGTTTCTGAGCCTATTTATTACAAAACAATTTACAAAAAATGTAATCTTTCCTCTTTATAATTAGTATAGAAAAGGTCGAATATCAGAAATTCAAAAAATAAACCAACATCTATGCAAAAAATAAACCAATATCAACAAATAAACAAACATACATCCATCCATTCAATCTTTCGCGTTTATAATATTAGTATGATTGATTATATTAATACTAGCTGCAGCTTCGCACGCATTTTTCCGAAAAAAAGCAACAAACATCCAAACTTTCGCTTTTATAATATTAGTGTGAGAAGTCTGATGTTATAGTGTGATAATTAGTGTAATATCATTTTGTTTCCATATTTCCAGAGGCGACACAACGATGATCGTGAGCGTGTGTGCCGGAGTATTAACAGGCGCGTGGGTCAACTACCAACTAGGCAACATGGTGGCCAGCGACCTCACACCGCCCTACAAGATCATCTGGCCGTCCTGGGAGATGCTCGGGTGCACCATCTTTAGAACTATCCTCGGTTTCTGCGGCGTACTCGCCACACGCGCCGTCGGCAAATCCGTCTCTTACGCATTCGTCTGCGCTCTTCTAGGCCAAAAGAAAAACGAACTGCGCAATTCTGAAGATAGCTTAGACAACAAGAACAAAATAATCGTAGAGCTTAGTTACAAGTATTTCACTTACGCTATGATCGGATTTAACACCACCTATGTGCTTCCTAATGTGTTCGATTTGCTGAAAATCAACAGGCCTACTTACTACACGGAGATATAAGTTCTGGTCGGAATAACCAAGAAATTAATTGTTTGAACGGGGATCAGAGAGATCAGTTAGTTACAATATTAATAATAGAAACAAATTAGAACTAATATGTACATTGATTTAACAGAACCATAGAGTATTAAATAAATAAATAATGTTGGACAAATTCACACAGCATCTAGCCCCAAACTAAGTAGAGCTTGTGTTATGGATACTAGATGGCTGATATTCATACTTCAATTACAATACATAACATAGATTTATATTATTACTATACCCAGAAATATAGAAAATACCCAGTACACCCGGAAGATTTGCAAACCGTACAAACATCTTTTCGCAAGGCGGTAATCGAACCCGCAACCTCCTGCGTCGCAGGCGGACCTTCGCCCACCGCGCTACATTAGTCGTCCTATTATAATTGAGACGGCGCCCTTGCCAAGGCAATAAAACAAAGGTACGTTGTTTTTTATTTATTTATAGTGAAACTTTTGTTTATATAATTATCAATTTACATCACATGGGGTACCTGAAACACAGTTACAAATTATATTATACATTTGATACGTTGTAGCTAACCTATGTATATTGTTTTCTAAGAGTGATGTTTTTAAAAAGGTCAATCACTTGCTAATAAACGGTGAGGTTGCCATGAAAGTTTTGATCCATTGGCTTAGGTCAGCTGGGCGATTAACTCACTATGTATTTGTGAGTGGATCACACATACTTTTTTCGTCTTTATTGGCTGAATTGTAATGTAAATAAAAAGGAAAGTAAACGAAGCAATGGGCGATGATAATAGTATCAGAAATACACTCACGAATAAATCTGAATCGACGACGGTGTGATTTCCTGAAAACTTTATTATTTTGCAATTGTTATTTCTGAATCGTGTTCCGAATTCGTGTGCCTGTGCCTTTAGCATTATGATAGATAGATAGGTATAGAACATTTATTCATTATAAGTAGATTACATAACTTAGTAAACACACATCTCTACAACAATATAGTACGTAATCCTGCAGGTTATTTATACAACTGACTAAGTAGCTATATATGCTATTGGCTGAATTATAATATCAAATAAAAAAGGAAAGTAAACGAAGCAATGGGCGACGAAAATAGTATCAGAAATACAGTCATAAATAAACGTGAATCGACGGTGATTTCCTGAAAACTTTAATATTTTGCAATGGGTATTTCTGCATCTAATTTTATCATCAGTCATCACACTACTGGTGAGAAAACAGACAAGGAAAACTGAATATGAAATATAGCGACCAATAACCTCACTATAATGTTTTATTCTTCAATGAAATGGGATATCTGTGGGAATTTTTGTTGGCTGGGTTTTTCGTCAGATTAATTTATTTCATTGAATATAGGTCTATAAATATCAATACTGTGAATCGCAGTCCGTCCATAATTCGAAAATAAAGTGTTTATGTAAAATTGGTATTCATATTATGGGTATGGTGCCTTGCTAAGTTTTTCTTTATATTACCGAATGTTTTTTTTATATATATAGATAAGTTTATCAACAATTTAAAGAACAAAGATGACACAGACAGTTTACAAGTAAAGTAACTGAGCATATTTTTCTGGCGAAACTACATTTTTCATTAATTGAAGATAGGCGTTATGTTATCTTTACTTTGAATTATATGCGTTGATTAAAAATTAGGAGTTTTTATTTTAGAAAAGTTTATTGGTAACTCAATACACAAAAATATTTCATTTTTATTTGACATGTTGTCGTATGTAATTAAATTCTAATAGATAAGTCTATCAACAATCATAAAAACGAAGTTTGATAATAATACCAAAGCTGTATTAGCACAAATTATTTCACAGAGAGTTTACAGGCAGAGTAACAGCATTAAGGTTTTTGTTATTATAGTGCGTAAATGTAACTTTAGTTTTTCAGCTGGATAGGATAAACCATACATTTTTCATTAAGTGTACCTAGGTAGGTTAGATAGGTTATGTTTACTTTGAATTATGATTAACGATACTGATTACCTCTATGCTATTAAAAAGTTCAGTTAAATTACGAGTTTACTTACACTGGTATGGTGCCAATTGCCATGCTAAGGTTATCTTTATATTAACGAATCTTTTATTTATTTATTTTGTATGTTGTCTTATGTAATAGATAAGTTTATTAACAATTATAAGAACAAAGATTAATATAACCAAAGCTGTAATAGCATAAATTATTCCTCAAGATCGTTTACAATTAAAGTAGCATTATTTTATCTTTTGTATTTTCTGGTAACTACCATGGTTACATGTTATGTTTACTTGATTTAAGTATGGTTTACGATATTACAATAAAAAGTTGAATTATCTAATGCACGAGTTTTCTCAATAAAGTACAAGATACATTTTATCCCGAATTAGCGTAGGTTACATAATTTAGCTAACGGTGACTAAAGCCTATGTTAGGTTTGTCTAAGTACTTCTCACATATTTTACATACATTTATTATATCTACTGTAGTTAATATACAATCTTACAACACTACAAGTAATCCTGCATCACCTACTAGATCGTTCACTAACTAGCCTCAATAATTTATTAATCAAAATAATCATAAATCTTATACAAACCATCTAAAATACTAAGATGCACGATAAAGAAACACTTACCTAATGCATTTAAATATTTTTAAACTTAGGCAATCTGAACACATAATAACCACTAATACAACGGGTATTTATCGCTAATGCATTTACTTTAGTAGATTGATTACTGAAAACATGTCGCGATAGTTTCTTTTTTATTTATAGTCAATACCTACTTGCAGAACCTAGAAATTACTTGGTATGTAGAATCCAAAGATGCGACTTTTTAATCCACGAAATTTACCAAAGATCCGATAGCATTAGGTAGGCTATCGTATCTTTAGTAAAATCCGATATTATCTAACGCGGGACGTGGTCTACCGCCTTCTGTTAACGGATTAGGGCTTAAAATAGTGAAAATCATGTTTTGGTCTTTCTGTTAACTCATATTCTTGGAGCGTGGGAATTCCGAATATTCTCAGTTCAGATTGGTTTAGGTATTAGCAGGAATAGGGTTTATGATACAATACCTAAATCCTGATGTGATGAGGAAAATCCTACACCGTTTGGCATGATATTTGGACTTTGAGAATCTACAGAGCCACGTAAGATAGTAGGCACATAATTGTTATGTGGATGACATGTGCCTAGTGGAATTTTTATTTAAGTTACTAAATCATTGGTCACTTTTTGACATAAAAATGATATAGGTAATGTTATTTATCTTACCATTGTCAATTCCAATGAACTTTAGGCCTAAGTTGCCCAATTTTACTGTACTTTACTTACCCAAAGATTTAAATCGAGACGATATAAATCTTTGTACTTACCTACTACTCTGTCAATCACTCCATAGTATAAAACAAAGTCGCTTCCCGCTGTCTGTCTGTCCCTATGTATGCTGCTTAGCTTTATCTTTAAAACTACGCAACGGATTTTGATGCGGTTTTTTAATAGATAGTGATTCAACAGGAAGGTGTATAAACCATTTTCTACCACAACCACAAAGATTTCCACGCGATATTTGTTATTTTGTAACGTAAATAAATATTTTCTATTCTATTATGTATAAAAATGCGTGCTTTTGATTTGGGGTTAATCAAATTGGGCCACCCACCGCTGAACCGTGCCAGTCCAGCCGCCCCGTAGGTATGCGTAGGTTGCGCAGGGTCTTTCTGCTTGGAAAAAATGATGCACCTATACCTGGGACGAGTAGGTAATAAGTTTTACTCGTCCCTACTCCTAATGTCTGTTTTTTCTACCATGTTTCCCACTTTGCTTGGAGCCCTGACTAAAACATGTAAATAAGTGCCTTATTTATGTAGGTAAGTATGAGGTTTTGCCACAAAATTTCAAGAAATATAGTGTTGTTCATGGTATAAAATTACCGTCATTATCAATTTCAAATAATAGGTGTACGTATTACGAATGAGTTTGCATCATGGCTTAGTAATAAATGACTCACTGAAATAATAAATGTTGGGCAACCCCTATTTACCGGGAATTCGTTAGTAATAAAATAAGCGAATGGTAACGCTATGGTAGTAGGTAGGTACATACCTACATACTACCATACCTTATGTTTGACATATAATACATAGGTACATTCTTATTAATAAATAACCAAACAGAGAACTTCGTTCGCTTTGCTCACTCCGTTCAATAAATCAATTAATTACTAAGATATTACTGCCATGTCATTTTAATAATTTATTTACTTATCTACAACGAACAGATTGCAGTATCTTACTCATATTTGTTGTATTTTGTGTAACAGAAAATAATACGCATTACAGCTTAGATAATAATTTGGCGTCATGCCAATTTATTATCTAAGCATATTAATAAACCATCTTAAAACTGTTGAAAGTCATTATTTTATTTTGTGGATTGCGAGTATAGTATTAAATTTAGTGATATATTAAACCAAATTAAGTAAACAATAAAACCACCGAATTATAATTGTTTTGGTAGGTATATTTTAATCGTTAAATAGGTACACAACAATATAAATATAACATACGTACATAATGTGATTTAACTATACTATGTCTAAATAATAAATTATCTGCAAGTAGGTACATATTCCATAAAAATAGATAGTTATAAAAATATATCAAATGTATTACATATTATTGTGCCCTATCATATTCGAATTCAGTAAAATATTTTCTTAACGACATGCAATAAATAAATAGAAGACTGTTAAAATATTAATAAAACAGTGAAAAATAAGAGTTTAAATCAAATCCCATCCCTTGTCATTTTAGTTAAAGAATACCATTTGGCACATCGTTTTACGTTGCGAATCTCATCAAAGATGGGATAGTCGTTCCAAAAAAGATCAGGTTCTTTTGAGTTGTTCTAAATACAATACAAATTCCGATATACTTTTGTCCATTCCTACCACAATTCCAACGGAACAGCGAAAGCCTGTCATACAATGTTAGTAAAGTAATAATTGCCTTATTTCTATCTTCTACTAAGGTATCACCAAAAGATAATCGGACAATTAGGCAGCTTCGTCGGTTAACTTCACCGTTTATTGTATAAAAACTACTGTCAAGAATTGAAATGTAATTGCCCGATTATCTTAAAGAATACACGCCTAAGGATCGGTCATTGTGATTTTCGATATGCTTTTTAAACTGTCTATAGATACCCTGATACTACCCAAAAAACAAATAACTTTGTTGTCTAATTTGTAATTATTTACTCAATAAACCTTGGGTGTAGCTGTGTAGTTATAGTTCGACACATATTATGATTAATCTCTGTGCCGATAACTGGAAATGTTTACAAGTATCTTAACTACTGCTTTCAGACGAAAGTAAAGCAAGATAGGTACATAACCAAAATCTTCGCTTTATGGAGGGATCACACACTCGCCGAGACAAACTATATAGTCGTGTATGTAAACTGTAATTCTGTTCTAAACCGAATCCGTCTAAGAAGAATCTCTCTTATAGACTCTGTCATAAGACGAATTTGTTTACAGAATATGACTTTAAACGAACAAGGGAATAAAACCACTCCGTTAGTCTTGTCGACCCAACGAGAGCCCGAGCGAATCAATTACTCGTGCTCGGCCTGTATCGTGTTTGCGGGAAGGATGTGTGATCCCACCATTACAGATTATTTCAATAACCTTTTAAGCATGCGCAGACGGGGGCTTTAAAATCTACCAAAAACCACGTAGGTACTTTTAGTCCGTCGTGTGCGTTATTTATAGGTACAATTCAGCTTTAAACAAACAACCTATTCTGGCGACATAACAGTGCGCGGACAAAAGTATCCCTGCGCGGGTTTTATTAGTTTCCAATATTATAAAAGTACCTAATGATTCATAGAGTCAATTATAAGTCCGAGAGACCCAAGGAAATAAGCATGACAAAATTCCTTAACGAACAAAACCAGCATCTTTTGACATTACTATATTCAAACATTAACATTGTTATAAATAGATGATAGAGACTAAATAAAATCCTTGTTACAAGAAAGGCGAGTTCAACAACTTACTATCTCTTTCGCATGTCTGCGATTCGATTTATACGAGTTTACGTCTTATTTCTATACGACAAGATACACATTCCAATGTCACATTGAACTATAATATAAAACTACTGAATAAAGTTTTACTAGTTTCCTATTATGTGATGTGATCCATTTAACAAATGTTCAGCGGCAAGCTCCTTTCTGTCTTAAGAAATACTAGCCAAAACTAAAAATACTCGGTGTTGATATTAAGCAGCTAGTCGAATATAACTTTAATTTAATACATATGATATTTTAATCGTCATTGACCTCAATTTGTTTTAACCCCCGACCAAAAAATGAAACTGCTATAAGCAGCGCCTTTACGATTGCGCACATCGATCCAGTATTTTGAACTGTAGGTATAATAGTCAATTTAACTCCAAGTAATAAATATTCACGAATTAAGTTATCAACTTAACTCGGTTAAAATGGAATTTGTTCGTTAATATTGACACAATAGGAAATTACGGATCCTGTACGAATAAAATTAAAGAGTGAAGTAGTATTATTAAGTTGAATTACGAATAAAGTTATCAACTTAACTCGTTTACACATGGAATTTGTATCAACTCCAAGGGTTAATATTGACACAATAATAAATAACGGATCTAGTATAAATAAAATTAAAGAATGAAGTAAAGTTTTAAAGCTGCTAATTTGCGGTTTCGCTTCTTGGTCGGGGGTATTGTAATCTAACAGTATGTTCTGTATTACAACTCATGATGTGCCGAGAACCCAACGCGCGGCGGGCTGCGCCGGCGCACCCCGGGGCCAGAAGCTGCGTGGTCAATGTCACAGGAGCTCCCATCTCAGGCACAAGTTTGGCTCTGTTGCCCCATAATCTCGGCGAATGCGATCTCTTCCTCAATCTGCAAATGAAAATGGGTTCAGTCTCACGGCAATTTCATACCTAGAATAATTAAAATAAGTTTTAGCCACCTAGCATAATAATATTAAAACATTGTTATATATAACATAATATTGCCGTGCCCTAGCAGGGCGCATGTTTGAAACAACCTTGTTAATTTATAAGATCCTTGAATGAATATAAGATGCTTGCAATAAAAAAAACTTTTGACTTTGACAGTCATATTTTACTTTTTTATTATGGTGTTTCCTTCCTACACAAAAAATAACTTTTGTTACATAAATGATATATTTAAATGGTTATAATTAAGTAATATGTATAATAGTAAAGTAGATTAAACGACGTCAACTATATCAACATGAAATGATTAAGATTTTTGTTATTTTAAGGATGTTTTGTAGATGGGAAGTCAATGACGCATACATTTCCCCCCAGTCCGAATAAGAACGGTTGTTGTTTATTCAATAGCATGCAGTCAATATCAATAGCCTTATCTAATCTTATGTTGCATAAATTACATCAATCATCTATAAACTTTCCTATCATCTGTCTAAATAAATCGAGACAATGTGTGATATTTATTCTAAGATAAATGTTGACTCGGGGGCGGCGAGCGAATAACTTGATCAAGACATGATTACACTGATTATTTATTTAATTTCTTATGATTACACTGTTATTAACAGACTTCAAAATGTATGTATGTTTTTTTTATTATGTTTACCAATTCTTGTTCAATACTAGACCGATTTTGATGACTCTTATGCAATTGTATAGTAAATGATTTATAGATTGTCCCATAAGTTTTATTCTGAAGGATTCGTATTTGTCGCGCAAAACTACAAAAATAGTGTGAATATAAAAAAAAATAAAGTAATTTTTTTGACAAACTTACAAAATATACTGTCTCCATAGCTAAAACGAATTATTAGTTTCGAACCTAGGTTGTGCACCTTCCTGACGTTGGTATGAGTAAATTAATTTAAAAAATTGCGACGCAAAAATGTCGGTCGGGACAAGGTAAACAGGAAAAACCATAGAGTCAGCCGGCGATTTATTTGATAAATTAAGCTTCCACATTATCGAATACTACTTTAAAATGAGTAAAGGAAATTTACTATTATGGATATACGTAATACAGCAGGCACTACGTATTTGTATTTACCCATACCTAGGGGTAAATACGTAGTGTGTACTCCTACGCCATAATAACCGATAGTGCTTGCAAAGAGAGCCTCTTTCCTACTCATCAGACATATTTATTTTACATTATCCTGCAAATAGAGACATAGTTATGCAAAATTCCACGAAACTCTCCATTTTCCTAGTGAGTTACCCAAGGTTTTAGAAATACCCAGCTGTAAACAGTACCGTTAGGTACGGGAAAACCCACCGCCCTTTAGAAGTCATTAGGAAAATACGTCTTTTTGTTTAGTGTTCTTACCTATGCTGGTGCATTATGCTTTTGTTTCACCAACCTAACATCTTATGGTGGGTATGGGTATACACCAAGCGAACATGAGTGAGCGAATGCAAACGAGTGGGATTCGACGATTGGTTCCGAACGTTCATTCGCGTTCGCTGCTGTTGTGTTAGATGCATTGTAGCATTTATTTCGACGACGCCATCGAATAGTCTTTTGATAACCACAGCTAGTATTTTTTTTGTTTGTTAATCAATAAAATGTACACAACTTGTTCCTTTGTGTTTACCTATGTTCTGTTCCATTTTCATTGTGTTCCTATTTCATATTTTTTGAAGAATTTATGCAACAAAAATGTAATCAAATGCAAGTAAGAGTTCTGAATAAACTTACATCAGTTTCAGAGTCTGTGTCGGAATCACTGTCTTCGTGTTTCTCAAAGAGCGTGATGGTTCGATTGTGACGCGCATAGCGCCGCGGTGTCCGCCCTGTGAAGTCGCTGGTCCGCGGATTGCAGCTGCTGCAGCGCTGAAGAAACTGGATAAGGCGCGCGTCGCCGCGACGTGCAGCGATGTGCAGCGCTGTACTTCCCGCCAAGTTCTCCTGCGTAGGGAAATAATTATGAGAAACTGCTATGATTGACGGTCGAAGAGTTGATAGACTTTCTACAACATGGCATGTGTGTTATTGGCATGTTGTTCGCCCTTTTTGTCTTCTTTGACGACTGATATAGCGCGGTGGGCGAAGGTCTGCCTGCGACGCAGGAGGTTGCGGGTTCGATTACCGCATCTGGACAATTGAGTGTATGATCTACAGATATATGATCTGCAGATATTTGTTCTGGTCGTTATCTATGTATAATAAAAAAAAGATATCTATGTCTATAAGTATGTCATTCATTTAGTACCCATAACACAAGCTCTGATTGGCTTGGGAATAGATGGCTGTGTGAATTGTCCAACAGTATTTATTTATGCTACAGCATGGCATGTGTGTTGTTGTTGCCCTATTAACCCGGAGAAACGATGTTTTTTTTTCCATATAGCCGAGGCGCCTTACGCGGGTGGAGACGTTAAACGCGACATGAGTGTGTATCCCAGGCTAAGTTCATCGAATAATTTTGTTTAAAACAAAGCTTTACTGATAGGTATTTCTTGAGGAAAAGCTAATCAAATAAAAACCAAACCAAAGATAGCCAATGTCTCTGTTTAGTTTTAGTAATTTCCGACCTGTTAAACCAGTATTTTCAATGAGGCATTCGGTGTGACGCATATTCTAGAAAAAGAAGCTTCAAAAGGAAACCATGACTACATTATTTTGTATAATGATAAAAAGTCTTCTGTTTTAATTATGTTCTGTTTTACCAGAGATGTCTCCTTTCTTTTTTTATGAATGATAAAATGCAAAGTGCATACCACTTTGCATTTTATCATTCATAAAAAAAGAAAGGTTCAAAAATACCTAAAAATGCAAGTACAATAAAAAAATAGCGATAGAGTAATAGGTAGATAATACAGTAGAAAAACCCGCGACGTACGAGATAGCAGCGATATCAGAATATCTAATGGGAATCCCACGAACCAAAACTACGATATACATTATCAAGGGTCGATAAATTATTAACAGTGATATTAACTGCACAAACCCTGATAGTTCCATGTTCTCCTTGAAGCTACCAAGTAGAACGTGGTATCAGGGATTACCTACATACTTCAGAGAATAAATTCAACTGATAAGAACCAAGGTTGTCGACCTTGACACGCTCTAAGTAGCTAACGAAACAATGGAAAAAACCATTTAACTAACCCTAGGTCACCCCAGCTATTCACAAAACTTGGAAAGGAAAACGCATGCTAATATCAAGAAAACCACCATTACGATGCAATGTTAACTCGGGTGGTTTTCCCGAGTTTAATAAAAGTATCACAGAATACAATTAACAATTATGCACAACTGTGAATACCTTTCAGACAAACAGGAAAATGTACAAATACTAACTGTCATGCGCCACATCAAAAGAAAAAGAAATTAGGTAAGTAAAGTAGGTACTGCGATTGTTCTTTTCCGTGAGACACGTTCTTGTTATAACGAGTTTTTCATCAACAAAGAATTACAAAAAAAAATATATTTTTATGTTATTTCGTTGGGTAAGAGTCGCATCAATAATTTCCAAGAACGCGATTATTCCTATTCATAGAAGGCATGAACGCTGTCGTGACACAGGCAATGTTTTCAACTACATCGCGAAATAAAGCGCAATACTTGGAGCGGATGCGGGATTCCCACAACTCATAGTAGGTAACGATAAGTTTGAACGTCTGATAACCACGTTCAAAATGTTTTTCAATCAAGGGAATATAGCATTACGAAACATTACAAAAGATAACCAGCCTACGCCTTACATCATATTTACTATACTGGTTAACTAGGAATATTTTTATTGTTATTTCCTGATATTACCACAAGCTATAAGTAACGTCCATGGCGCGCGCCGGATTACTCATAAATATGCATGATAAATAAAATATTATGGACCAATGTTACCTCCCTGAAATACGCCATATTAGTTATTCGATAAATTTTAATGAAAACAATTCATTAATCAATATGATTTATGAACCTACTAATCATATAAACAAACAGCTTATCTTCACATGCTTCCGACACTACAACCTAACTTGCAGAGATTATTGCGCATACTTGATATTTATCGTAAGCAATATAATTGAATGCCATCGGTAGATCGGTAAATTAGACGTGCGAAGTGCAAGTGCTATTTGACTTGTCTAAACCTTGGCTTATTTTGTAAGCCTAATGAAATAAATGCTATTGACTCTGACTTAGGCTTACCTGCAAGTTGATATCTGCACCGTAAAAGAGAAGTGCTTGTAGGGACTCGAAGTGTCCCAAAGTGGCTGCCACATGCACACACGCCTGACCTGGAACAAATATCCAAATGTTTCACACCTATTTCTAATCTATTTAATAACTTGGAGATTATACGATGTCGCATTTCGGCTATAGATCCAAACAGTATCATATCTAAGAATTTATCTTTATTGTATTTAGGCTTGTCCGTAACAGTTACAATTTGCCAGTCTTGTTTTATGAGTTGGGTATTTGAGGTTCATTTGAATGGTTAATTTCGAACTATGCCTAAACCGAAGTATGTATACATAGGTAGACAATCTACATGTCTACATGTCTGTAATGTGTAGGTGTACTTTTTAAGCATTGTTTTTACGACATAATGTAGAGCTAGATTTAACTCTGACAGGGAATAATTACTGATTTATTTTTAATGAAAATAGTTTTGACACATTGCAAGCAAATCATTTATATAGGTACTCGTAAATAAGTGGATCATAATGAATCTGCTTTGTCGATAGGATAAACATTATCTTAATGGAATACGTACCACGATCTTCTTAATTATTATCAAGATATACCCTAGCTAGGTAAAGTACAAATCAACAGAAGGTATTTCCGTTAGGAATGTTCATTCCTCACTTTGCTACCATAAACCGGTCCAAGAATACATTGACGTCAATGTAATTATTTATCGAATGAATCTAATGAATGGTTAGCCTTTAGAGTTTGATCTATACTAGGTATGTATCCAACTTAAATATTATTAATTTACTGATGTAGTCCCTTTTTTAACTATAAAAATGCGCGCTTTACAAAGTGCTCATACGACGTAATTATTTTATGTAACTTTTGTTAAAAATTTGTATAATTTTAGTAGTAAATGATTTAATAAGTGTTAGTTATTATAAATAGTATTTTATCAAAAAACTTTTAAAGGCGTTCAGCCTGTCAAGTTATTAATTTATTGGTTTTGTATCTAGTTTTGGTTCTAAACAGTGTTTAGTTAATCTGCGATTGTAAAAATTTGTGTTAAATAAAGAATTTTGAAAAACAAAAACAACTGATGTAGTCCCCTTTTTACAGATTATTTTTTATGCAGTAAGTCTTACGTAGAGTACCTACCTACTAGTAATCAAATAATAAGACGGATGGGCCATTATCATCACAGATTGTCCTAAAACAAAGAAAGGACAAGTACCTACTGAAGAAAAGAGATACTTATGATTATAGAAGTCATCAAAATAAACGTTTCTAAAAACTTTAGCAGTAATTCTAATTCTTCTATAACATAAAATAATATTGCAGTAACTATCCTGAGCAATATATCATTTACGTACAGCAAATAGTTTGGAACATTTCCAAGTCTAATTTAACTCGGGCTAAAATAGAGTGCTTCGTCTAAAAATGTTAACGAGCCCCACCAGCAACGCTATTCTGAAGAGAATAGCGTGGCTGTTTTGAAAATCCATTCTTTTGCAAGTTTCTATTCTTATTTCAGCAGGAGAATTAAATTATAGCTAATGATGAAGAACATATTATGTTAGGAAAAGACTTCAAGATTCTAGAATTCGGGATATAAGGCTAACAGCTTAACTGATGACGACCGACGACGACGACGACGACGACGTAAATAGCGGCTACTTATGAACCTACCGATTCAGTCACGCTCACGTAAATTGACACCATATTCGTAATATTACGTACATTGATCTTTGCAGATGTGATTTTCATCCAAACAACGTCACCAAACGAGCATTGGACGATGAAATTCGATTTGTTGGCGCTTGATTTGAAAGTCTTGGATCTCACATTATTAACGTGTGCTAAGCGCTAACGTCATCAGCTGTGCGGAGCGTTGTTGGGTGCGGGATCGGAGACGAAAGGCGGGGTGCGGGCGGTGCGGTAGGGTTTTCCCAACTATGTGGCGGCATGGCATCTGCGGCTGCGCGAACGCAATCCGCTCGCTCGGCGCTCGCTCACCAAATATGGCGACTAGCATGGCACCCGCGCCCGTTTCTTTGTCACTACATTTATAACTTTCGAAGAATCAATAACCCAGCATTGCACAAATATGGGACTACCCATCGTTGGTTCATTCCATGAATTAATAGTAGATACTAATCTACTATTAATTATGGAAGCTATAGATAAATGAAGATAATAGGTGCTTTGGAGGTAACAATCGTTTATTCTCAACTCTTGAAAGCGTAATTATGACTAGGTAGGTACTGTACTGAGTCATAATTTTAATTCATTAAGTAACTACATAACGCCTTTATAAGAGCTAGAAGGGCTGTTAGTTACATCAACTTACATATCAGACGTACCTACGCAAGTTCTAGTGTGTGTTACGTGTTTACACGTGTGTTGAAACGGCTGTATCACAACGAGGGTCATCGAAAGAAGCGGGTCGGTCGCTGGAAAACCCCACGCCATATAAAAAACAACTAAAGTGTGTATGGGTACCTCTACCTACCTTGGAGATATCAGTTTAACGACATCAGGCATGACAAGATAACGTTATACGCAGGTATTTTGGTTGCTATTTGAATTAAATTAGGACAAGAGACTCGTTATATTAATGACTCTTAGAGATAATTAGTAATATTGAATGCGAAAATTGCCTTTGCATATAGTGAACTGTGGTTTTATATGACTTAGGTATGCTATGTTTTTCGGGCGAAGTTAATAGTTACTCTAGGAACAAGAATAGCAGAAATGAACCAGTTACCTAATAAAAGCCCACGAACGAAATAAATTTATGATAGAATAGCGGTCGAGCAAGTAACAATCTTAATAATCATTCAATGTAGAAGGAAGTCATACAAACTAGAAATACCTGGACTGACGATGTCTGTATGGTACCTACTTAATTATTAAGCAAGTTTTCACAAATGAATAACTTCGGTAGAGCACGATTGAAACTTTGGAAACGAGATGTTGGTAGCAAGTCACCTAAGAAACCGGATTTAAGAATTTCCAGAAATTCCGAAGCGTTTTCTCAGCATCTACCTACCTACCTATACCTCTAATGAAATGACAAACCCAGGTCAACGTATTACCGAATATAGATATTACTCATAGATTGAGAAGGTTGGGAACAGAATTCAGAGCTATATAATTAGAAAGTGTAAAGTCCACGTAACATGGATGAATACGAGTGTTTGGGAATTCCGCTGCATGTAATGCTGACTTTCACGCGCGGGTATAACCCACCGCGCGGCACCTCTCATTGTTCGTGCCAAATAAAGAGAATCCATAGGTACCTTCCACACGGCTGCGGTTTTCCTGGGACTATCCAATGATTAGGCTTTTACTGCACAATATCTCGGAATTTCAAATAGAATTACTGAGTCCCAATTTGTAATTGTGCTAACTTAGAACTTTCTATTTTTATGTTTTTGGCATATCAAAACACAAAACATTACCATCGCATTATTAGGTATACTATGGAAGGTCAGGTATTACAAAAAAACCCATCCTATTATGCCTAGTATTAGCATGTTGTTATCAACTACTATAAAGTAACTTATTTTCTGTGTCAACAATAGATGGGATATCCCAAACTAGGTGCGCGCTTTCACCAGGCCACCGAGGTTGGGACACTCAACTTTGGGATTCCCAAAAGAGTCCAACAGCCTCGTAATGGTTAGGTGACCGCTGCTGAGTAGGTGGTCTGGTACTTAACAGATTATACCGACGTTTATCAAGATCGAACTTGTCTTTTTACAATAGCTAATTAACAAAACGTTAAACGAATAGAAAAATACCGAACAGTCCCTGATAATAATAACAAGTTTTCCAACTATCACAACAAGGTTACTCTACCGGGTTGATATTTAAAATAGCTTGGATATAAAAAAGCCGTCGTCGCTCGAGCCAAAACGAAATTTTGGGAAAACCAGAAAAGATAAATGCCGAATATCAGATAGTTTACGCAGGGAATTCCACATTGTATGAATTGAGCTTGGATGCTGTGTCGAGGAAGTGTTTAATGTAGGAAAAACTTAGCGATGATATTGAGAGTATTATAGACCTTGAATGCGTCGCGTCAGAGGCAAGCGAGGTGCGTTCACACGTAAACAATGTCTACTAGAACTGGTCCTTAGGCAATAGAATGATATCCTAGAGTATCTCCGTGTTTTTTCTAACGTTTCATGACACGTGCATCTCGCGGGCAGTTTTAATTCGCATCAATGATGAATGAGGATGCCAATGACGAAATAGTACATAGCATTGTACTATAGTAAATGTCGTGTTTATTTAATAGGTAGGTACCTACCTACTACATATCTACGCAATTTATAAGCTTATTTTATAATTATTGCTTCAGTGTGGGCGTAGAGATACCAAGGGTATTATTATGATTTTATTGACTTATCGCCACTAGCCCAGCTGTTATCCAGGAAGCCCTTATCACTACACTATAGTACATGTACGGTTAACGTCGAAATTTGTTTATACGATGTACCTCTACCTACATTGTAAAATTTATATGAACCTACCTATTTTATTTACAAAATGAAACATCATTTTATCACTTTGTAAACACTTCCTCATTTAAATAAAGGTAAGATATTCCATGTGGAATAAAGTAAATGTCAAAACTTCTGAGGTCATCAGGATGATGTCAGTGGACCCATAAAACTTTTTTATAATTGGTACTTTTTGTATTGACAATATCATAAATAAAGAGTATGTATAAAAAAAACTTTTGTTTGAAAATACATAGTAAATTATAAAAAATAGTAGGTGTATTTATACCTACATACTATTTTCTTAATACATATAGGTATATTGTATGAAGTATTGGGAGATATGTAACTATGTTAATTTTCAGGCCTAAACGGTCCTTTATAAAAAAAAGCAATTTATTAATTTCGGTAGATGTTATTCCAAGACTTTACAAACAAGACTCCAGGAAAAAGGTAAATCTATTTTATTATTAAGTAAGTAAGATGAAGGCTGTATGAGAAAAGGTATTTAGAGGCAAAGTTTAATGGTAAACTGAAACCTAACCATAGGACATTAAACAACACACAAGGACACAAAAATAATACAACAAACGGAACTAACAATTATTATAACTATAAAAAAAAATTGTAAATCAAAACAAGCAGGTCAGTTACAAGTTGACTTACCTCCATAGTTTTTTTGGTCCATTGCAGGTGACTTTTTTCTCTGCAGGTTTTGTACAACAGGCATGAGTAGCGCTTGTATACATTTGACATTGCCCGCTGCAGTGGCCTTATGCAAAGGAGTCTCCCCTCTCCGGTCTCGGATCCCCACATCAGCCCCGGCCAGGACCAGCATCCGAGTGATTACTGCATTAGTGCTCATCACGGCTAGGTGTAGAGCAGTGTGCCCGTAGTCATTGCGCAGGTTCAAAATCTCCTTGTTTGGGCACAGTCTGATCAGTATACTCATTGGCTTCTCGTAACCATGGGCTGCTGCGATGTGTAGTTGCCTGGCAACAAACACATGAAGATAAGCTACAAAGCTTGATTTCATCAGATCTGTAGTCATGCTACAGGCCGTAATTTATCTTAGTTTTTTTTTATATTAGCCTTATTCATCCTACTGCTAGGCTTAGATATTATGAAGTGATTAATGAATGATGGTTGCTTATTGCATAAATCATTATTATAGGTAACTTAGATCATATTACACAATATTTGATTATCATTGATTCTCTTAAAGTACTGAGATTACTTAATACTCAATGTTTTATTGCTTACATGTGTACAATAGGTCTTAAATTAAAATAAACAAGTCCAACATGCACCCATCCAAAGGCAGGCCGAGGTTTATATTTTCAAATAACAACGTCAGCCAAAAAGACAGAGTAAACATTTTGTGCCTTTTGCTAATTGAAACTAAATTGATTAACCAATTCAATATCCAAGGTCTTATAAGAACAGGCCATATCTATGTATATGAGTTCTGGTTTTTCCAATCTATCTACTTCTAATGGTTTTTGTATAAATTATAAACATACAGATGAATGAATCAGATAAATGAATAAAACTTATATTGGGAATGGAAGAAACATTGGACTTTAACTTGTGCATTCTTTGTTAATCCTATTGGTCCAACGACTATGGTTGATGACATTTACAATTTGATAAAATGTTTATTGATATATTCTATTAGTACCTACATACATTGACTTTGCAAGTACTTTATACTTTAGGCCAATATGATGCAGGTGGTAAGTAACTTACGTGTCTCCATCCTCGTCTTGCTGGTACAGTAGCTCCAGAGGCAACTTGGTTGTTGGTTGTTGCTGGACTGGACCGGACTGCTCCGAGGACTCAGCCAACAGGTTTATATCTGATACTCCCTCAGACAACTCCAATAACTCGTCTTTATCTATACCAGAGTCCAAGTCGAGAGCTCCACTATCACCTGTGTCTACATTTTTTAACATTGTATCCACTTTCTTAGCATCTTTTCCCTGTGGTTTTGTTTCTGGTCTTACTTCTGGTTGTGATTCGGGCTCAGGTTCGAATTCACCAGAATCTATGTCAATGTTCAGATGGGCAGTATCAAATCCGGAATCTATGTTTAAGTCATCAATAACTTTGGCGTCGGTCATCTTGTTTCCACTCATTTTATCAGCCTTGAAATAGAACACTTTAAAGTACACTTAAATAAGAATCACTAAATCACAATAGGATAACACTAATAAGGTCACGATAGCATGTTTTTTTTATCAACCACTGTCTGTTACGCGTCCGTTCGGTAGTGGGATCGCGTGCGGAATGAGCATAAGCATAAGCTAAGCATATCGAGCTAGCTGATAGAGCGAGTGTGAGTGAAGTGAACATTGAACAACCAAACCAACATCAACGTAACAGGCAAGTCAGAACAGAACGTAATCAAATCAACGCCCGCGCCCCGCTCGCCCCCTCTCGTTGGGTGGATATAGTACAATCGAATCGACCTCGATCGATTTATATCAAAGATGTGGATGGTTGGATCAAAATAAAAAAACGTTTTATTCTTTAGGCTTACAAATAAGCACTTAGACAAGTCGTATTTTAGGTATACTATTATAACAATATTTTAATGTTCAATTCAATTTTTTGTCCACCAGTGGAAGAAGTGAAAAAGAAACCACTAGTATGTTATGCTCATCATATTATGTGTCTACTACATTTGAGGATGGATTAGTTGTTTGCGTATGGTATCGTAAGGGTAGACAGGGCACAGAAAGGTTTCTCTCAAGCTTTTATAAGAGGAGTCCTTTATGTCCATCCTCCATCCTGTTATCCATCTGTTTGGGTAAATCAAACAAAAAAAAAAGTGATCATGGTGGTGGCGAATGTGGCGATGATGGATAGTGAATAGGTGATGTGATGGTCATCAATTCCAAAGAGAGAGAAGAGAATACGTACATTAGTGTATTGTCGTTGGAGAATGTGTATTCTTTGTATGCTGATTTCTTCCGTTCACATCTTGTCTTATTTGATTAGTCTTGGATAAAGTCAAAGTCATCAATCAAGCCCAACCTTAGTGATTTCGACTTCGTTCGTCCAAGAGCCCAACAAATCCTAGAACCAACAAATAAACAAAACATTTACAAAACCAAACAATAACTAATTTATTTGTATAATTTAGAAGTAGTTTCTTTAATTTTAATTTTTAACTAACTTTTGACTACGTACAAAACACTACCAATTCCTTGATTTGGTATGTATGGGATATTGTTATTCACTCACTTACTGCAGTTGTAAATAATAAATACCAATTTATCCATATCTATAAAAGCGAAAGTAATTCTGTCTGCAGATCTGTCTGTATCTTTTCAATTACACGCCCAAGTAGCATAAAGGATGCAATTTCGTAGAACTATTTGAAGAGATTATGAATTCTTTGTATACACACCGTTTGTAAACAACCTATATAGGTAGCCATAATCTCTTCAAATGAATCAATAAATTTTATAGCTACTATTCCCCTTTGTAAACATGTAATAACTCTATTTTACAGCTAAGATTCGGTTCCAATGTTTGCAGAGAAGGTAATAGAGCTTCTAAAGGAAGCTGAAAGAAATCCAGATACCATTGACCAGTTCAATGTAAGTTTTTAACCATCTTGGTAAGGTTTTAAATGTAGGTATAAAAATAAGACAGATATTACTAAAAAGCACCAATTTTACTGTTATTATTTATTACCTATATACACATACATAGTATATTGTATATAATACACTTATATAGTACATTCGTCTTTTGCAGGATGAAAAGATTCGGCAAATTCTTGAGGAAATGCAACTTCTTTTTAAAATGAACATGAGTGATGCGTAAGTGTATAATTCTTGGTGTTTGAACATAATCCCCATCATTGATTTGTACGCTGGCTACAAGTTCCTAGTGGATTTGTAGTCCTTATTTGACTTGTTCATCTATCACCTATAAAGGTCTAATTACATCAACTGGCACAGTGCATGTCAGACCTGCACAGACTGAATATTCATTCCACTAGCATGGCCAGTGTCTGTATACACTGTAGAAGTATGTTTATATACACTGAACAGTATAATGTTTTTTGTCTGCCAGGGCATGTGTCTGCCAAACTTAATTTCTGTAGATATAAACTGCCTTTAATACAAGCGCTGCATAGCTTGGGGCTTGATAATGCTGTGTGAATCATCCAGCGCTATTTATTACTATGATAAAAAGTAGCCTATGTAAATTCAATTCCAGAACTACCTACATCATACTCAATCTATTCAGAACTTTTGCTGAGAAAAAGTAAAAAAACATCTCATCATCTCAAACACTGAAACACCTGAACTTTCTTATAATAATTATGTGATTTATATTATTCCAGGAATGCAACAACTGAGAACAAATCTCTTTGGAGCACTGTGCAAGTACGGCACTCAGCTTTAGAGCGGAACAAGCGCTGTCTTCTCGCCTACCTTCATAATAGAATGAATAAAATCAAAACACTTAGATGGGAATTTGGCTCAGTACTTCCATCAGATGTCAGAGAACTGCTCTCTGATGATGAGTACAGCTGGTTTTCAAAGTATTCAACCAACTTGGCTACATACATGAGATCAATTGGTCAAGAAATAGGCTACAGTGGAATAGATCTTACAGAGAATCTGAAACCACCGAAGTCACTGTATATCGAAGTGTTGTGTGTGATGGACTATGGAAAGCTTGAGCTTGAAGACGGTGATGTGATTATGTTGAAGAAAAATAGTAGACATTTTCTCCCTACTTTGGAATGCCAAACTCTTATAAGGCAGGGTGTGTTGAAGCAGATTGTTTAGATAAGGAAATAAACAAGGTATTTGTATTTTTGTATTTGTAAATTGTTTTGTTTGGATGTTGTGCAGAATCAATCATCAATCGCAAATTGAAGTGGAACAACTCATATCTATTTAACCTACTGCCTATAATACAATATAAAAGTGCAGATCAAGGCTTTAATTCGAGGCAACTAGCGCCGCCACCTATTTTATCTTGTTATTAAGTTGAACAAAGGAAATATCAAAAAATTCATTGGAGATTACATACCTACTTATTATAAGCTTTATTTTAATATATCTGTTATAGTTTTATTTTATACTAGCTGCGCTCCGCGGCTTCGCCCGCGTAGAAATCTATGTGTCAAATGTCTTCCTCTTGAATCACTATCTATTAAGAAAATGGCATTAAAATCCGTAGCGAAGTATTAAAGATCTATGCATACATAGGGACAGACAGACAGCGGGTAGTGACTATGTTTTATACTATGTAGTAATAGTGTACAAAGTTGCCCTTGGTGGCCACCAAACTCTATTATCGCATCTCATCTTACAATATAAAACTATTTCAGATTCAAAAAAAGCTTACAATAGATATACACAAAATCCCCATTGAAAATTTTGTTATTTCCTTTGTTCAAAATTATAATAAGCTAAAATAAGTGTGCCTTGGGGCACCACTTTAACCGGGTAGGCAGGCATTGAAAGTACCCGCTTTTTATAACAATTTCTGGTACGTATGCTTATTATCAGAATAGAGCTACATACAAATTACAATATTAAGTATCCATAAAGTTTACAGCTTGCTTTCTCTTATCGCTCATAAATCGCTTAGCTTGTCGTGGATTTTATGCTGCGCCTTGAAATGCGTCGTCAAATTATTCGTATCGTAAACTGAGATTTCATGATATGGTTTTAGGAACATACCGGTAAAATTATTAAATGAGTTTAGTGTTAATAACCACGATAAATATAAAAGGTCTACCCTACCTAAACCTACCTGCTTTAGTAGGTTCATCACTTCACTGAATAATGATTAAAGATATTAGACTTCCACCGCGCTTGGTGATAAACTCAAAAACTAGATACCGGATCTATGAAATGTTTACTTTCCCTAGCGTTTTAGAAATAGAAAATAAATTATATTTCTTTGTAAATTAATTAATCTATAAGATAAAATTGATTGACATATATCTGCTTTATCTAATTACAAATATTATGGCTTATATTTGTAACATTTTTTTGGCTCATATTTTTTTACATTGTTTGTTAAAAGTAATGTTTAAAATTTTGTTTTTTTTCATCAAAGTGTTATTTATATTAATTGTTCGAGGTACAAATCTCATTGGGTTTTTCAACATTTACCGCTCATAATTATTATTGTAACTGCGCCTCCTTGACTATGATTCCCATGAACTGGACACTGGCAGAAAAGTGGCAAACCAGACACATATTGCCAAATCAAAGAAGATACCAAACTAATATTCATACGGTTTTCATCAATGGACATGGAGTTATTATGTCGAAGGTATACTTACGGATTACAGACACATCATCATTATCATCAGCCTATAGCAGTTCACTGCTGGACATAGGCCTCCCCCAATGAGCGCTATAGCGCCCTGTCTTCAGCTTGCCGCATCCAGCATTTACCTGCAGTCTTTCGCAGGTCGTCATCCGAGCGTCCTACACTACGTTTACCGAGTCGTGGTCTCAACTCAAGAACACGTTTGCCCCAGCGGTGTCTTGTTATTGATGTTTTGGGTTAATTGTCTGATTGTTAAAGATGTCGGAAGAAATGCTGACTCGACTTGCTGCGAGGGAGCTTAGATTAACTTTTTACAACTTTTTGACTTTTCTTTTATAGGACCATTAAGAGTTTTGTAAACTGTATTTAGGAATTATTCTTCTACTGCTGCAATAAGTTATTGAGACGAATATTTAGTATAAGGTTTAGGTGTTTGGATAATTGTTGCCGCTTCACGCTTCAACTTCTGAAACAATCGGGATGAAATTTTGCAAACTGGTAGTAATAGGCCTGGAATAGAACATAGGAGGCTTTTTATCCCATAAATCAGTTACCATGGAATAAAAATAACATAATGCAAGTTTAAAAGATTCCATTTATGCAAAGCGTGCCAAAAAATTCAAGTACTTTCATATGTTTCATTGTTACGAAACCCATTCCGCGATAAGTATAGGTACCTACACCTACTGCAAAAGATGGTTCATGAAAATATTATATTTTGGTGTCACAAAAAGCTTATCGCTTCACAATAGCGTCGAACCAGAGATTACACAGCAGTTAGCAATACGGTATACAACGCTGCACAAATGGGTTTTTGATTCATAACGACATTCAGCAATGGTGTACGCAATTTCTCACTCCATAAAAGTTCACAACATTACACATGGTGCCTTTATTATGGGATTTGATCGAATTTTACAAGGCGGTGATTTATTTCTTGCCTGCCGTAGCGGACCAGTAGGCTTTGAATTGAGTAGACCAGGCAAAGTTATAAAACGAAACTATAGCACGAGTGGTTTCCGAGATATTGAAGTTCCAGTTTTGACAGCTGTCAGCAAAAAAGCAGATTTTGTCATATTGGTGGACTATCATTACACAGCATCTATAACCATAGCGGAGCGTACTTGCTCGAATACTCGAAATCAAAAGTGTTATAAATACTTAACAGTGTTATACCAATGTGACGCAACAGTTGGGCCTACGAGGAAAATGGTTTCCTCGTAGTTTTGGCTACGAGGAATCAATTAGGCATTTTAGTTAGGCCACGAGTAAAAACCCACAAATAAAATACTTCATTGATCGTCACTTACCATACTCCAATATCTTGAGAAAATATTCTTTTACACTAGGAGGTCGTTTTACAAAAGCGTATTTCTGTATGCAAGTTTGATTTATATACTAGCAAAACCAGAAGGTACCTATTTATTATCAGAGCTATTTTGACCTATTGACACATGACAACGCAGTTACTTATTGTGAAAAGTAGGTAAATAAATAGGCAAGGATTGAAGATTTTGATATCGATACAAACAAATAAAATAAAAGTGTCTGTTTGTAATATCAGTTAAGTGGTTATTTTGTAAGCCTAAACAAATAAAACTTGAATTTGAATAGATAGATAGATAGATAACACTTTATTACACCACACAAAACAGAAAATAATACAGAGATAAAAACATAGAATAAAGGCGGCCTTATCGCTGAGAGCGATCTCTTCCAGGCAACCTTGGGATGGACTGGACATGAACGAACAATATAGACGGTGGCACTTTAATAAATAATTGATAACAAATACACTAAATACCTACATTACAAACATTATAATAAACTTACATAGACATAAGATAAGGCTATCAATATTTCATATGGATAAATAATGCTGATGCAGCACTTTTTTGAATATAGGGAGTTTGAATGTACATGCTTAATTTTTTTTTTAAGTTTCCTTATTCGGAAGGTTTATTTCCTATTTATCCAGATAAGGTATCGAGGTAAGAAACTGGTAGTCCGTAACATTCAGTAAATTACGGTTAATGTTGCAAGTTTGGAGGCTGTGTACAGAGCATAACTCCGGATAACCGGCTTGTGAGGAGGGCAGGGCAGTAAATTGTAGAATTTGTCGATATAAGCCGTGCACACGCTTGTGTACGCTACTCGGGCTGGCACAGCGATTATGGCAATATCAGCCCGCATCTACTGAGAGATGAGGATTGAGGATCTACTATTTATGGACCACCAGTTATACCCGCGGTTTCACAGGCCCTTCCCCGGTAGCAAGGGTCCTTCCCCGGATACTTACTGAGCCCCTGTCAAATTTCATCAAATGATAATTCACTTCTTGTTAAGTGAGCATATTAAATGAGTCAGCTATTGAACGACCATATCCTATGTATCTTTCTATACTAAGAACCCTGTTCCCTTTAAATAATTCGTCTTTTTGTAATAAACTTTTATCATTGGCTCCGTGGCGACCGGAAGGAGGTGAACACGGTCATGTGCGTCATGGGCAATGAAAGTGTAAAGCTTTGTCAAGCTGCTAAGGCGCTAAAAGTTAATAGACAGACATCATTACTTTAGCATTTATAATATTAGTTATGAGTACATAAGTATAAAGGGTATTCCATTGGCGCGTGTGACTCATAGTAAGTCTTAAAGTATTATGATATACGATGACTCGCTATCATCAGTCACATCAGCTTAACTATATGTTTACTCAAAAGAACAATGTTCACTTAGATCTTACTATCTTAATTTATTTGGTCCTGAACTTCATTAAGCTCAAATAAAAAATCGAATGACCGATTTTTCAAGTCTCTTCATTCCCAAACGAAAAGAAGTTCCAAAATGTTCAATAATTTTGAACAGACATTGAAGTCTTACCCTAAATTTCCCACCACTTGGAAGGTTGTTGGCCAAAGCGTCAAGTAAATCCTCTTCATAATGTTTCCTGAGACAACCCTAGGACGTGAGGTTTTGGGGTGTGCGGCCCCGAAATAATTCATCTCCATTCATTTGTTACCATTGTTTGTCCGTTACAAAATTACCTTTGATTTAGTTATCCCGCTTGATTTTATTTTTATTTCAGTTCTTGCGCCAGGGGCTTAAGTTAAACTAACTACGTAGATCTAATTAGAGGGATAGTTCATGGAATAAACTTATCTGAGTAAGTAAGCAAGCACTAATCAAAGTACTAAACATTTTAATATTCTCTGTAGCCATAACATATATGCAGCCGTAGCATCGTAGCTTCTCTGTAGCCGTAGCAACCTAGCCGCTCAATAGCATCGTAGCTGCTCTGTAGCATCGTAGCCGCTCCTTAGCAACAAAGCAACTCCGTAACATCGTACCTTCTCAGGTAGCCGTAGCAACGTAGCCGCTCCTTAGCAACAAAGCAAATCCGTAACATCCGTAACATCGTACCTTCTCTGGTAGCCGCTCCGTAGCAACAAAGTCACTCCATAGCAACAAAGCCACTCCGTAGCATCGTAACCGCTCCGTAGCAACGTAGCTGTTCCGTCACATCGAAGCTACTTCGTAGCATCGAGCATCGTAGCTTCTTTGTAGCCCTAGCAAACGTAGCCGCTCCGTAGCCGCTCCGTAGCATCTTAGCTTTTCTATAGCCGTAGCATCGTAGCTCCTCTGCAGTCGTAGCAACGTAGCAGCTTCGTAGCATCAAAGGCGCTCCGTAGCATCGTAGCTGCTCCGTTGTATCGTATTTTGTTTGTTTTACGTTGCTATAGCTAATTTGCTAGCGCTTGCTTGCTTAGCTTTAACTAGCTACGTTGCTAGTAGCTGCTCCGTAGCAGCTAAGCTTCTCTGTAGCCATAGCTGCTCCACACATAGAGTAACTTCTCTAAATAATGTAATCGATGCGTCAATATCGCTAGGCAAACTGTATTTTCGTGTTCAATGCTTAAGCAAAATAAAACAACACCTTTGTCGGACAATTTAGTTTGGAGGCACTTTTCAGCTATCCGATATCTTTCTTACAAATAAAACCTAGGCCTACCTACCTATCTAATTAGGGATTAGGTAAAAGATTAGGGGGTCTCATTAGGGATAAAGTAATGGGGAAAATTTTAAGTCGATGTTTCGGTTCCCGTCGTCGAAAAAAAAAACCACTTTTTACGGTAGTAATACGAGACGAGAGTTGGCATCATTTGTACAATATTGTTTTTTTTCGGATCTATAGATCTTATTTAGCTAGTTTAATACCAACCTTATTTAACTACGTAGGTACACACTTGTATTTAAAGAATTTCTTAAAGATAGAGAAGCCACTCTAACAGGCAAACAGCTGAGTCGCAAAATCTATTGGAAAGCAGCCAAACTTGGCTTTTTAGAAAATGATGGATCGCAGTTGCCGTAATGGCCATTTTATCGAATCTTTTATTTTTATTTAATAAGTACCTACCCACAACTTGTCACCAATGTGTATTTGGTAGGCAGGTATGTAGGAGTATATGTAGGTATGCCGATTGCGGGCAAAAACCGTCCGCGTAATCTGTGTAGGTATTTATATTGACGACCGAATAGAGACGACCGATGTGGCGCGGTGGGCGATGGTCTGCCTGCGACGCAGGAGGTTGCGGGTTCGATTCCCGCCTCGGAACAATTGTGTGTACGATCTGCAGATATTTGTTCCGGGTGTTCTGGTCGTTTTATATGTATAATAAAAAATATATACCTATCTATGTAATGTATATCAGTTATCTAGTACCCATAACACAAGCTTTGCTTACCATGGGGCTAGATAATGCTGCGTGGATTGTCCAGCATTATTTATTTATTTATTTATATTCCCAATAATTTCCCCACGGCTAAATTTGTACATTGATAGTGATTATACAACAGTCGTAGCTTGTTTCCTCAATTTGGGTTAAAACCTTTTAAAAAGTTGTACTTGTAAACCCACAATATAAAATACCTACCTATGAAATAAGTTTAAATAGGTTTTTTCTATGAAATTTGTTAATTTGTTTTGTATATTTTTATTACTATTCATGAAAGTAATCACACATGCAATCGATGCATCTTTGCCAACGCAGTGAGAATTTATTGATGCCCTTGAAGAAATCAGGTGGACGACAACAAATTCTTCAAAGAAATTTTCTACTGCCTCTCGGTATTGCATTTATTCCTGACAAAAAAGTTATCCGAATTTTTGTAAAGTAGTGTGTAAGTCTGCATACAGAGTTGCATACTACTTTACAATAAATCGGCAAGGTCTGGTGAGTACGGTGGATGACGGAGAGCTTCTTCTAACCCTAGTTCTTGTGACTTGGAGACCGTCTGTTGTGCAGTATGAGGTCGCGTGTTGTCGTGCAGAGCAGTGGAGCGGGGACGAGCAATTGACCAAAGCTATTTGGACACTGCGAGCTTCTCCATCATTGTGTTGTTCTTCGCAATATCTTTACTGTGTGGATTGTCCAGCATTATTTATTATTATTTTATTTTAATGCGTCGTAGTTCTTTCTCTTCAGCTAAGGTTGCTTGTTTGGTTGATATTGGTTTAGTTTAGTTATTAATTTAGGTACTAAGGGCTCCCAAGAAAAAAATAGCTAGCGAGATAACAGAATAGAGTTTTCTCAAGTCCAGTGTTTTTCGAATTGAAGCATTAGGTAGGTAGGTACCTAACAAATTATGGAACGACTAAAAACAATGCAAAAGGTGAAAATAGAAAAAATGGAGCTGTGAAAAATAATAAAGTTACACGATAAAAACGTAGGCAGTAGGTAACTGCGAGATGAGGAAAACGCAAACGCATAAAAACTAGATAAAATCAACATAAATTACTTAGATAGGTATGGCACCAATGCACTAGAAGCGAAATATGAGATCATTACATTTTAATACGTTATTTTCCATAGAGAAGTAAAGGAAAGGTAAAAAAGCACTCTAAAAAACGGGCAAAGAGTAGGTAAGTACCTACCATTCATA
Source organism: Eupithecia abbreviata (assembly GCA_943735965.1). NCBI lineage: Eukaryota > Metazoa > Arthropoda > Insecta > Lepidoptera > Geometridae > Eupithecia > Eupithecia abbreviata. The sequence goes on along the minus strand of OX030982.1, from coordinate 5,333,889 downwards.
GCTCGTCAAAATGGCGAATGCTTTGGCGGGATACACTCCAGTATTGAATCGCTACTTTTTCAATTTTCCGCGGTAAACTGAAGGGCACTTTAATAATAAATAAACAACCAGATGGTAAACCGGATATGGAACAGTGATTTTGAAGAGATAACAATACAGAAATATATTTTTCACGTTGTTTTTGATTTGAAAATGTACCTTTCCACATTTTTTGTAGGTAAGTGCCTGGACATAGGCCTCCTCTAATGAGCTTTCGCAAGTCACCATCCCACCTGGCCGGAGTCGCGGTCTCCATTCGCATACTATGATATCTTACCTATGATATATGCGTCGGCGAGACACAGCTCATATCTTCGCTTCGATCGCACAATACATCTATAATACTCGGCGGTCCCTATCCACTGAAGCTGAGAGGTGACTAGATGGGTGGATAATGATGCTATTGGTTGTTTAAAACACATCTTCTCTTCTTTATATATAAAACAAAGCCAGGTTTGTGAGATGATTTTTGGTTTGTTGTATTTGTCTCCGTCCCGAATAGCAAAATAACTACCTAGTATTAAACACATTGGAAAATGGACGATCAAAAAATAAAAGAAAAAAAAATCATTAATTAGTTAATGGGTTTCGTAACTGTCAAACATTGACTGTTAGACGGTACTGGGCGGTACCTACGAAGTTCGCCGGGTCAGCTAGTCAAAACTGAAAAAAAACATGAGCTAAGTATAGCGATTTCATAAATGGAACGTGTCCATTTCTAAAAAGAGGATCACCAAACGCGTTCTGTTTTCGAATATTCCAAGTGGTACCTATATTCGAAAATAGAACGCGTTTGGTAATGACGATTAGCAGCGAGCTTGTCATAAAATGAATTCGAAGTGCAGTTGGAGAGTGATTGATGCGGAGTCGAAATGAACCGCTCATTCATCGCATCCATTACACAGCGACTCTTCGGTAATCGATCAGCTGAGGGCTGGCATCTTGTCCTTCTGCATGGTCGGATAAGGACGGATACTCGGATACGTAAGGATAGCCGGATACTTACAATCATAATAATACTACACATAGTAGGTACCTATAAAACAAAGTCGCTTCCCGCTGTCTGTCCATCCCTATGTATGCTTAGATCTGTAAAACTACACAACGGATTTTGGTGCGGTTTCTTGTAAGACAAAAAAGAGTTTTAAACCTATGTTTCCTTTGGGGGCTACTCAACTCGATCAGGAGGCCACGGTCGCAAGCTAGGTTATCAGGAGTCAGCAAGGGTATATGTAAAAATCGAATATTTTATTTGCAATATAGGTTAAATAATATTTTATATTTGGTATTGTATTATAGTATATTGAATAAGTAAGTTAAACTTTAATCTTTTGTCTATTTCTAATTATTTATGCACATGTTCTCACTTCTCTCTTTACTGTATATAATATTTATCATGACAAATATGAAGAATTCCTCTCGGCACATCCCTAACAGCTGGGATTGGGGAGGTAGAGTCGGATGATGGATGCCCGCGTTCACTAGTTATCGTAGTATGGCGGGCGCTCCGCACAGGGCTTTGCCACTGTCACATAGGTGGATACGAGTACATATGTATAGTTTCCCTATTTCTATGCCCAACGGTGTTGTAAGCACTGAGATCTTTGTAGGAGAGTGTGTATCAAAATACCATCGTTCTCTGTTGTGATGTAAAGCCTCTGGTGTATTAGCTTTGAAACTGATGCGGTATAGGTATATGCTGATGAAATAACAAGCATCTGTTTCCTAGGTTACCGGACGTGCAAAGCAATAAAAGCGACGGTTATCTAGGATCTGTAGGATCTATAGATTACACATTGATAAGCCTTAATCTCGGTCTAAGGATATACTCTACTTCAAGGAGAGTTTTTGACATTGTTATGTTTTCATAAAACAAATCTTTTTTACCGATTTAAAACAAAAGAGGTTCTTTGTTTGGCTGTATGCATTTTTTGTGTATGTTTGTCGATTTCTGCGTTAATTATGGAAAATTCTTTCGCTATTTTATGTAGAATTATCCCGAAGACGACGTGGTCCCAGGATACCCGGAACAAATATCTGCAGATCGTACACACAATTGTTCCGAGGCGGGAATCGAACCCGCAACCACCTACGTCGCAGGCTGACCTTCGTCCACTGCGCCACAGAGGTCGTTATATATAATCTGAGAAAATTTAAACATAACAGATTACAGTTAGGTACCTATTAGTTGTGAAGTACCTATTAGATCGTTAAATTTGTTAGAATGAGGTGTCTGGGTTTTCCGATTAGTTCAAATTAGAATGCCCTTGTTGCTTGTGTTGTTTATTGAACGCGAATGGAAAACCCAAGAATGTGTTTATGTTTCTACCCGTCTGTTTTCATAACTGTTGGCAGTGTTTACTCGTAGAAAACCTACTTAGTAGTTATCATATGACTATAATAACAAAGAAAATTGCAATCAATAAAATAAATCTTCGATCAACAATACAACGTTGATCGAAGAAATAAATAAATAATGCTGGACAATGCACACAGCATCATCTAGCCCCAAGCTAATCAGAGCTTGTGGTATGGGTACTCGATGACTGATAAACTTAATACAATATATTACATAGATAGATATTTTTAATTTAAGTAAATCGAGCCTACCGACCTACCTAGAAACAAATTAGAAGTTGCTAATTATTTACTATTGAAACAGTTGAGCTAAATGAAGACTATTACAAAAAATCTAGATAGAGGGAACGAACTATTCCATATGATTTTTATTGATTTTATTATTAGCTCTATGCAGATTTAATATCACCGTGGCCTTAAATACTATTGTGTTTATACATATGTATATACTACCAATCAATTGAAAGCATCTCGAAGGCCAATCACAACCTGGGTCTTAAGTGGAAAGGTGACTTCTAGAACTTCGTGATACATTGTCGGCCACATAATCACTTTCCATCAGATGAGATTGTGGTCAAACGTAGGTCTATAAGTATAGACTATAAATAAAACCCTTTTATCTGGCTACGACTAGAGAAAGAAAGCATAAGCACAGTACATTCTAAACACAGACCAGACTAGTTATCTAGGCTCTGAATCGAGAAACACGATTCCCCACGTCTCGGCATTTACATAACGAAGCGCAAAATGCACTTAAAATCCCCAGCAGACCACTGCGAAGAATTACCAGAGACTAGGGTCTGTTATTTCTTATAGCCGGTCTTGTAGAGCAGATAAAACAGTAGAGCTGAATTTTTATTAACTATACTGCAAAAATCCTCCATTATAGCTTATGTGGGCAGTAAAAAAGCCGCTGGGAAAACTTCGTCCAAGTTGATGGATTAAAGTACGAATTTTACTCTACCTAAATCAATTCTAGAATGATATTTTCAGACAGGTTGCCAGACTTATAATAGTTTTGTGTACAGTACCTAAGTCGAATGGCATAGGTGCTATAATTGAGAAAATAATTGCTTCCTATATCCCTTCCTTTTCCAAATAGAACTTTTCCCTGCGGAATATACCTACTAAGCGAAGAGTTTAACAGAGTGCCCGCATTTATTGGCGGCGCACGTCTCTGGGAGACGCTGGATCACGTTATAAGTCGAAAGCGGGAAACAAATTAGAGCTTGGATGCTTTTAAAATAAAAAAATAAATATTGCAGGAAAATCCACACAGCATCATCTAGCTCCAAGCTAAGCAGAGTTTGTGTTATGGGAATACCCATAACACAATCTCTGCTTAGCTTGGAGCTCATCATCATTCATCTAGTAAGATTAATGATATATATAATACAATACATCACCATTTTCTCGAAGGTACAGTTATAATGTAGGATGAATCACAGGCAGATACATCACTAGATCCATGATCTAACGAGTTTTTTATTTCAATTATTATATTTCTATACATTGTTTTTCATACAATGGATTTAGAGAGACGTATCTACTTATAATCAAAATAGGCGAATTTAATCGTCGTCTCTGAAAACGAATGGTCACAATGACCACCATCGTTTGCTGTTTAGACATAAAGTTAAGGTACTAAAGGTATCTAGGTATCATTATAATTACCTATATATTTTTTATTGCACACTATAAATATTAAATTGTTTGTAAGTTTATAATCAATTTAAAAATTAACAACGTAATTATTTACGTCTAAGTGCAATGTATTTTTAAATAGTTTGTAAGTTACCAATAGGTAAGTTAGATAAACAATTAATCATTTTCCTACCCACCCATTTCAATTCTCAATAGAATTTATTAATGAAAATGTATTATTATATTTTATTATTTATTTACCTACTTTCCTAATAGGTAATCTAAGTAGGTAACTAACTACATCATAAACCATAGTTATCTTGCGAATGTAGTTGGAAATTCTTGGCGGAAACTTCTCGTATAGTCGTAACAGCTGGCATTGAAGCATGATTCAACAGTTTGAATAAACCGAGATGCACTATACTATATTTATTACCAGTAGGTAGGTAACTGTCTACTTAGGTAAAACCGAGCAACGCATTGGCAATTTCAACTTCCAAAGAATATGACAACGTTTGACCACAAGGAACTTTAAAATACTTCGGAAACCCTCTTATATAATCCCAGACGTTTGATGCAAAACCACAAGAGGTGGTTGTTGGGATTTTCGGGGCATACCTACCTATTATCGTAGCTCGAAACGCACCGCCTGATTCAGACGAACTTTTAAGAATACATCGTCAGCAGCACAAAAAGAAAGCTACAAAACCCAACGAATCACATTTGCAACGTGAATTACATGCGTTTGACCACAAGGAACTGTAAAATACTTCGGAAATACCCTCTTATATAATCCCAGACGTATGAACCCAAACCACAAAGTCAGTTGGTAAAGACATTGACATGCTTACCTGCCTATTATCGTAGCTGGAAAGGCGCCGCTGATTCAGACGAACTTTTAAGAATAAATCACGAATCACGTTTGCAACGTGAATCACATGTGTTTCTTGATGAGATAACTAAGTAAGATCCCATCATGTAGGTATGTATTAGGTACCACATGGTTCCATTACTCATTATTTTGACGACCTCTGTGGCACGGTAGGCGAAGGTCCGCCTGCGATTCAGAAGGTTGCGGGTTCGATTCCGGCCGCGGGACAATTGTGTATACGATCTACAGATATTTGTTCCGGGTGTTCCGGTTATTATCTATGTATAATAAAAATATCTATCTATGTTATGTTTTGTATGTCAGCTATTTACGCAATACGAAAGTGACAGTCGAAGTCCAGGCTAGGTTTGAAATGTCAATAATGAAGGCCAAGCCGACTACCAGTTGATTTAGACAAAAAGGCTACTGGTCACCATTTGACACAAGCTCTGCTTAACTTGGGGCTAGATGATGCTGTGTGGATTGACCAGTATTGTTTATTTAATAAACACTTTTATGCAGATTTACCCATCTGATTCAACCATGGTAAAACCAAGTCTGGTGAAAGTATAAACACTTGAATGTCTAGTAACGTAGACCGCAGTCCCGCGACTCGCCGCCGGCATACAAATTCATTCGCAAGCTATGTTTGTTGCTAACTTTGTTCTCCTGATACCTATAAATTGTGTCCGTCGGTCGGTCGGTATCGCTTCTGATAGATGGGCGGTCCAATCAGCTTTGGAAAGAGGAGTTCTGATTACTCGCTGACCTGTCGTGAGCAGGTAGCGGCCGGGGTAGCTTCACAGGGGTACTCTGTTTAGAAGGGTACAGATTTTTTGAATTAAACTTAATTGGCTGCGCCCCGCGGCTTCGTCTGTGTGGAAATCTATGTGTAAAATAATTTATTAACATTCCTCTTGAATCTCTCTATCTATTCAAAACAACCGCATCAAAATTCGTTGCATAGTTTTAAAGATACATAGGGACAGACAGACAGTGGGAAGCGACTTTGTTTTATACTATGTAGTGAGAACAAGATGAACATCGAGAAAAATTAATAATTGACCCATCTCAGTGGACAAATGGCACATCCTAGTGTAAACTCTTTATTTCACTGTACAAAAAATATCTTAGAATTTGCACAATGCAAAATCTTAGTAGTACTTAACTACCTTTGCGCTTTGAATGTGAATAAGCCCGTAGCTAGTAGAGAGGAATGGTTGCAATCTAGCATTGAATGTCGAATAATAATCTGATCAACATCGAATGTAGTCTATGAAAAGCTAACTAATGCCATTATGCTGTCTGTGTAAGTTTGGAATTAGATTACCTACGTGTCTGTAATACACTTTATGTGGTGATGGCATCGTGTTGGAAATTTAATTAGAAGATACCACGTTTGATCGCTAGTCCTTAGTAGGTATAGTAGTTTCTAAATATTTCTACGTAGTTAATAGTTATGTACCTTTCTAGTGATTTAATCTAACAGTGCAGTAGTGTTATTTCTATATCTGGAGTGTGATTTAAATAAATACATAATGATGGAGAATTCACATAGCATTATCTAGCCCCAAGCTTAGCAGATTTTATCTTATGGTATAAACAGATATAGAAAATATTTATTTGCGTTTCAAAATATAAAATAATACATACCTGAATTATTTTAGATTTTCTCTTTGTCATGTGTTTGTGATGGAATTTAGATAACTAATGATATTGATACACAAAACAATTACTGGACAATCCGCACAGCAACACCTATCCCCAAATAAATCAGAGCTTGTGTTTTTGTACATTATTTATAGATACTAAGATTGTCTTTTAATTTTTTTTTAATTCGTCTTTGGAAAATTTTGTATTAGCACCTTGCTTTTTTATCATTCTACTAACAGAGTAGGTATTAGAATGACAATTTATGATTTATGATCTATTATGGAGAAGTTAGCCACAAAACGAGTTTTGCTCCGGCCAGAGAAATTTGCAACAAATGTGGCTTGGATGTTCAACCGGAAAAAAATTCTCGCAACAAATGTGGCTTCGACGTTTGAGTGGTTATTTATTATAGAAAACAATTGGAACAAATTTCTGCAGATCGTACATATATTTGTTCCTAGGCGCGAGAGGCGAGAATCAAATCCGCAACCTACTGTGTCGCATTTGACTTTCACTTGCAACGCCACTGATGTCCTACAAATAAATAACTATCATTTAGGATCTAGGACGAGTAAAAATGTTACTCGTCCCTGATTATCTATATCTATCTATCTATATATTTTCCTAGAATAATTTTTTAGTAAGTAATTAGACCTACTATTAGAGAATAGAGACGAAAAACGCTTACTCCTAGACAAAGAAACAAACTCTGAATCTTTTTATTTCCTTCTCGATCCGACATGACATGTTTTGTTAAGTTTAGCACTCCCGGAGGCCGAATAATTGGACATCCAATTAGTCTTTGGGGAACACACGAGTCATTCCTATTTACCTACCTGACTTTACCAGGTACGTAATGTGTCAGGAATATTGTTTATATCTAGGTATACTGTGCTTTGGGTGGTCAGTTCTAACCGTGATTCGGGCGGGTAGGTAACTGCCTCCTTTATACCTATTGTTTGTTCTCTGGCTATTCAACTCTAGGAAGCTCATTGGAAAAATAATGTGGACAGTTTTAACTGTGATTCGGGCGAGTAGGTAGCTGTCTCATTTATAAGTATTAGCTATAGGTACCTATATTTTGTTCTCGGGACTCTTACTGATATACAAAGTAAGGTAGCGTCTTGGTGGACAGTTTTAACTGTTGGACGTGATTCGGGCGGGTAGATAGCCGCCAATTGATAGCAGTTGTAGCTTTTTGTTGTTGGCTTACCTTGGGCAGATTCTGCAGTTGGGTAAAAACAGTTTCGAGAAGGAGGCCAAAAGGAGGATCCAGCTGGGCTGGGCAGCATTTGGGAAACTACGTCAAGTCTTCACGTCATCCATACCGCAATGCTTGAAAACGAAAGTTTTCAATCAGTGCGTCCTACCCGTTATGACCTACGGAGCTGAGACGTGGACACTCACGATAGGGCTGGTCCACCAGTTCAAAGTCGCTCTGCGAGCTATGGAAAGAGCTATGCTCGGAGTTTCTCTGAAGGATAGGATTCGTAACGAATACATCCGACAGAGAACCAAGGTTATCGACATAGCTCAAAGAATTAGCAAGCTGAAGTGGCAGTGGGCCGGCCATATCTCGCGAAGAACCGACGGCCGATGGGGCAAACGTGTTCTTGAGTGGAGACCACGACTCGGTAAACGTAGTGTAGGACGCCCTCCGACCAGGTGGGATGACGACCTGCGAAAGACTGCAGGTAGATGCTGGATGCGGCAAGCTGAAGACAGGGCGCTATGGCGCTCATTGGGGGAGGCCTATGTCCAGCAGTGGACTGCTATAGGCTGATGATGATGATGATGATGATGATGATGTAGCTTTTTGTTGTTGGCACCTAGCTAAAGGTCATTATGTAAGTTTACACTTAAGTCAGGAATCGATTTGAATGTTTTATGTTTCATTCATTTATTTCTTATAATAATTGGTATAGTGTAAATAGTATTTACCTATCAATAAAAAAACAATATTGTTACGTCAGAGACAAGGTTGTGTTAGGTACCCTCTCTCGGTGAAGAGCTTATTGATGGTACATAGTTCCAAAAAAATTAAAGCCAAAATACCGGTATGCATTTAAATCGCATAAATGCCTAGAATTTCCTAATTATGATAACTTAATAAATTCTCGTCGTTACGCGAATTAACTTTTTCCAGTGAAGCACAGGTAGAGCTGAATGAAATCACTCGGCAAATTGGCTCAATTGGGCTCTTTTTCACGCCGTTATTAAATTGATGGAAGCGTGTTCGAATGCTCTACATTTTTGCACGTGCCCATACACCTGGATGCTTAGTATGAGTGTGCAACGAATATGAAAAAAGTTCTCTATATATAGACAATAACTTCTCTCTCGTTTACACGTACCTACAAAAAATTATGAGACAGGAATATAATAATATAACATAAAAATAAAATAAACAGAGCTTTAACACATAGTTATAAAATAAATAAATAAAAATAAAAATAAAAAAGCCTTTTATTCCTTAACCTTAAATAACATTGATCAATCATGCTTATGAAAAATTTGTTAAATCTAATATAAGTATGTCAAATATTATAGAAAATGTCAGTATGTAGATTTAATAATTTAAAAATATTTAATAATGAATTTTAAAAGTTGTTTATTTCGATTGAATTTAATGCATATATTGAATAAGTAGTTAGGACCCCTCTCGGGTAAAGGCCTCCTCCAGTTCTGTCCAGTGTTTGCGGTCTTCTGCGACGCTTGTCCAATTTTGTGTTTTTAAATATTTTTTTATTTCATCTGACCATCTTGCTAGGGGTCTACCAATTCTTCTTTTGCCTTTAGGACCTTTCCATGAGGTGACTAAAGTGGCCCACCTTTCTTTTGGCATTCTAGCTACGTGTCCGGCCCATCCCCACTTCATTTTAAGAGCGTGTTGTAGAGCGTCTATAAATTTAGTTTTTGATCTGGTTTCTTTATGTTGTACTTTGTCTTTTAGTCTTATTTTCAGTATATTCCGTTCTATTGCTCTTTGACATTTTGCTACTTTGTCCTTTGCCTCTCGTGTATAGGTCCATGTCTGGCTGCCGTAGGTAAGCGTTGGAAGTAGGCAAGAGTCGAATACTTGCTTCTTTAACCTTAAAGGTAGTGAACCTTTTAAAATTTCCTTCATGCTCCAGAATTTCTTCCAGGTTTTTGTTATTCTTCTGTCTATTTCTTCGATGTTATTTGATGGCTTAAATGATACCTGTTTCCCTAGGTAAATATATTCATCTACGTATTCTAGTGTCGTATCTTCAATCAGTAAGTCTTTCTTTTCGTTGTTTGTCATAGCTTGTGTTTTTTGTAGGTTCATCTCTAGTCCTCTTGTTTTGCTAGCGTTATGTAGGGTAGTCAACATATGTTGGAGTTTAAGCGCGTCTTCTGCGAGAAGTACTATATCGTCTGCAAAGGCTAGGTATGTTAGGTTCTGGTCGTTAATTTTTATACCTTCATTTTTCCAGGAGAGCTCATTTATTATTGATTGTAGAATGGTAATAAATAGTGTCGTCGAAAGGGGGTCCCCTTGCCTTACCCCTCTTCCAATTTTAATAAATTTTCCCGTCGTTTCTAGTTTTACTCTACTTCTACAGTTTTCATATATTTTTCTTATAATTTCTATGTAGGTTTCTTCTACCTTAGCTTGTCTCATAGCTTTCCAGATATACTCATGTTCTATTGAGTCAAATGCTTTCTGGTAGTCGATGAAAGCCAGATATAGAGGTTTCCGGAACTCTTGGTATTTTTCGATTACTTGTTCTAGCGTATGGATGTGGTCGATTGTACTGAAACTTCTACGAAAACCGGCTTGTTCTACGTAAATAAACTTTTCCACTTTTGGAGTAAGTCTCTGTTGTAGGCCTTGTGAAAATATTTTATACAGGCTTGACATAAGGCTTATTGGGCGGTAATTAGCTATTTCTGTAGGGTCTCCTTTCTTGTATAGTATTACGATGTCCGACTCTGCCCATTGTCTTGGAATATTTTTTTCTTTTAAGATTTGGTTGAATAGGACAGTCAAAGGCGTTAATAGTGCTTTGCTTGATGTTTTAAGCATGTCGTTAGATATTCCGTCGGCTCCTGGACTCTTTCGTGTTTTTAGTTTCTTGATAAGTAGGTCTATCTCTCTGTCTTCAAAATTTAGGATGTCGTTTTTCTTAGTTGTCATGCAGATAGAGATTTCTTGTGGTATCGTTTTTAGATTTCTTGTCTTGTATAAATTTTCATAGAAGTCAGTAGCAGTTGCAAGAATTTCGTTTCTAGTGTCTTTACATGTATGTCCTTTTTTTAGTTTTGGTATCCAGTGTTTTTTTTGGTTTAGTTCGGTTTGTGCTCTTTTTAGGCTTCCAGTACAATTTAGGTGTTTTTCTATTATACCTGTCCTGTATATTTTGTAATCTAGTTTTATTTGTTTGTTAGTTGCCTTGTATAGTGCGCTGAGCTCTATTTTGTCATCTCTGGTCAGTGGATTTTTGTTCTGTAGATCGTGTCTTTTTTTAAGTAATATTTTAGATTTTTCAGATAGTATTGTTTTCTTATATTCTTGATTTTCTTTTCTAGGGATGCTGTCTACGATTGCCTTTTCTAGTTTGTCGTAGAATGCTTGTACATTTTCACCATTTTGATTGAGTATTTCTTCTTTCTTTTCTTCTAGGCTTTTTACAAATTGTATTTTCTCATCCTCTGTCTCTAGAACCTTTGGGATTGATGCTCGGTAGCTTGTTCGTTTTTTCTTTGGTTTATCCATGATGAGCTTGCCTCTGACTAGTCGATGATCGGAGGGGTATATAATGTTTATTATTTCCATATTACTGAACATTTGGTGTTTAGAAGAAATTATGTAGTCTATTTCGTTTTTTACGGTCTTATCAGGCGATATCCATGTCCATCTTTGATTAAGTTTTCTCTTAATAAATGTACTTGGAATGGAGAGGTTGTTCTCCATAGCAAACTGTATAAGCTTTTGACCTCTTTCATTTCGTAATTCAGTTCCATGTATGCCGAATAGTCCTGTTCTTGTCTCTTCTCTGCTTGGTTTTCCTATTTTCGCGTTGAAATCCCCCATTATGATATACTTCTTTTCAGACATATCTTGAGCTTTGATGAGGGTTTCGTAGAATATCTCTAGGTCTTCGTCGCTTGCATCTGATGTCGGTGCATGTACTTGGATGAGAGATAGTGTCTCTTGTTCGAATTTTAAGTTTAAAATTGCAACTCTGTCAGATAGCCCACGAAAACTTACGAAGTTTGTTTTGTATTTTTTCTTCATTATGAAACCGACTCCTAGTTGTCCCTTTTTTTGTCCAAAATAGCAAAATATGTTTTTGTTGTCTTCTTGAATGTCGTATCCTTCTCTTCGAATCTCGCATAATCCTATTATGTCGTATTTTATATTTTGTATTGCATATTTAAATGTTACCATTCTTTGTTCCGTAGAAAGTGATCTTGCGTTGTAGGTACATATATATATAATGTTTTTTTGTCTCTTTGTTTTCATGTGAGCTGGAGGGTTTTGGTCTAGCTCTCCCGCGGTGACCAACCGTGTTGGGATGCTTTTTTTTGTTTGTAACTGTTGTGTTTTGTTGTTAAGCTTTGGAGGAGGTGCCGCTAATTGCTATTGTTTTGTTTTATTTTCTCTCGTCTGTGTCGTCAGGTATTGTGTTATATTTCTGTTATCATTGTGCGTTTTGTTCTTCTTCACTGGCCTAATACTGTCCCCGTTGCTCGTAGTTGGTCCATTGTCGCAATTTAGAGTCCTCTTATTATGGTTTATTACTTTGTTTGGCATTTTTAATGGTGAATTTGGTGCTCGGACAACTAACTTGTTGTATTTGATAAAAGCTTTGTTTCCTTTTTCAATTTCCGTTTTCAGCTGTACTTGGAGCTGTTTTCTTACTTCTAAGATTTTTGGTGGGAAATCTTCTTTTAAGTACAAGCCGGTGTGAATAAGTTTGTGTTTATTTTTGAGAATTGCAATTTTTTTGCTGTATGTGGTAAGGCCCACGTTTATCGGTCTAGGGTTTTCTCCCTTTTTTCCAATGCGACGAACATGTTGGATTTCGCTTGAGTTAGTCGGTGTATGTAGGTTTTTGTTTAAAATGTTGAGTACCTCTTTTTCTAACTCCATATAGGTGTTTTCTTGTTCAGGTACGCCGAAGAAGACCAAATTTCTTATCCTAACCTCTTTTTCTAGCTGATCTAGGCGCTCTTCTTGCTTTTGTTGATTAATTTTTAGCTCGTCTAGTTGTGGCTGAAGAGCGCCAATTTTTTCATCTAGGTTGTCTATTTTTGAGGATAGTTTGGCGTCTGTATTTTTAATTTGTTGTGCGATTTCAGCGATAGCCTTCATTAGTTCATCCATCTTTACTTTATCCTTTCAGTAGTATTTAAATATATAAATGCAAAAAGTGCAAAAAGTATATACCAGTGGAGGTTTGAACCAGCGGTCGTTTGACAGTCTCGGTGTATCTTCGTGCGCTAAACAACTGAGCCAGGGAGCCGATACTGTTGCAGTCGAAATAGTGGAATGCTTTCAGTGCTCTAACGGTCGGTTCGAAAGATTTTTCGCCCACCGTCAATTTGGTAAATAAGACAGAACAAACACGGCAAACAAATAATCACTGATTTGAATAACTTATTTCATGTTTTCACTGTATTTTCGATATGTTTTGTTATTTTATGGTTCTTCACTGCTTAGGTAATTTAAGATTGTGGTGTTTGTCGTCTTTTTCACTTGGCTGGCACTGTTTATTGTAGTTGACAGATCGTCCTTGTTTTTTTGTTGTAGTCACTGTTTTGTAGCTCTTATCTTTAATTTTTCGTCGAGATAACGTTGCCTCCTGTGCTTGGTGCTTTTTACTTTACGTTTCACTAGTTCAATCACTGTTTTTGCCCGGATTTCAATTTTAAATTAATTTTATTCGTAGAGTTGATGTCGATCGTGCGAGCGCAGCGCCCTCTCGAGGACAAATATGTTACACATAGTTATCTGATGCTAATGTCTTAAAACAATTCTAAAACCAATGAAGGATTATAGTAAATGTCGAAAACTGAAATCGAGATTATTTAAAACTATTGAATCACTGTCAAATTACGATAAGTTGCTTCGCTCTATCGATAGAGGCGCTGCAAGACACAAAACGTATGGAAGCCTTCCATAAGTTATAGTACAGTGAAGGACACGAACACTTTTTTCTCTATCGTAAATGAATGCACAACCCATACTAAGGACTCTGGTGGATAGGTACCTGGGTAACATAACAATTAATATGGAGATGAGCTCGCGATGTTGACATGAAGGCTCCGCCGCTGGTAAGTGAGTAAGTAGGTAAAGCTCTGCGCACATTAATACAACACGCCACTACCACGCAGCGCACAAATGTGCTTTAAACGTGTTTCTACCCGGGCTTCGCACGCGTTGTTTCTATAGAAACATTTTGGGACAAGACACACAAAACACAAGGTTATTTCTATCCCAAGGGAACTGATTTATGAGATAAAAAGTAGCCTATGTTTTATTCCGGGCCTTGAACTACAAACAATACTTATGCAAAATTTCAGACCGATCTGTTTAGTAGTTTTGTCGTAAAGAAGTAACCCATACATCTAACCAAACATCCAAACTTTTGCATTATATTTTTAGTATGATCCATTTTACATTGACAAAATTGCTTCTCACTACCTTCAAACGAGTAGCCCGCGACCTGCCTGTCATATGATGCCGTCATTAAGAAATACATCTAAATATAACGAGTTAAAGCCTATATTTGAATGCACATTAAAATGGATGTGCTGCGCGGTAGCATGCGTGCTCTTCTGATGTGCGATAACCTTTAGACGTCATATGTTTGCCTGCCGCAGTGATTGAGTTTCAAATTGCAAACTAGGTGCGACTTGTATTTCTATAATGATAACAGTTTGTGTTATAATTAGGTACCTTATCTATTTAGTCACTTGCTGCGCTCTCTCAAAGATGATTACTTAGGTACCTAGATTAGATCTAGATTTAGTTACCGTTGGTTAAGTTTAGTCGAGTAATATATTTGCCATATTGTCATGCTTTGAAGTGAACATTAAAATATTGTTATTTGATAATAATGAATAGTATAAAATATGACTTGTCTAAGTGCTTATTTGTAAGCCTAAAGAAATAAAAACTTTTTGATTTGATTTGATTTTAGCTGGGCGTACTATTTAATAAATGAAAAAATAAATATGATTAATTAATAAATTCGTAATAAAGCTGGACAATTCATACAGCATCATCTAGCCCCAAGCTAAGCAGAGCTTTTATTATGTAATATGTATATCAGTCCATTTTTCATAGATGTAGGTATATACCTGAAAAACACATAGGCTACATTTTATTATATAAATAGTTCCCATGGGCTAGAAATAACCTGTAAGCGTGTCCTTAGAAACAACGCGTGCGAAGCCATGGGAAATAGCACTACCAGTCTACCAAGGTAGGTACTAAAAGTTACAATAGCTAGAAATTCTAGGAAATATATTGAATAGTTGAAAACTGGTATCTTATTTATATAATAATATCTTTTGAAACAAAGAAACTGAATAACAAAGACTAAAGACTAAACTCTATATACTCTACAGTAAAACTCATTACGTGAAAATGCTACCGATTTTCATGTAAATTCCTCGTGAACGAAATCCCGCGACAAGTTGAACCGCGACTGTACCAACTGAAGCCTGAACAAAGACAAGCACAGACTGGAGTAAACTAGGTCTTAGTATCCTCATAGAAAGTTTAATTTAGGTTTTCCGTAGTCGGGAAAAGGTAATAAGAAAAGCGGAGCATTTAATTTTTATTTTCTTTAGCCGCTTTGTTTGTATCTTTGCATATATTTTGGTTGGGATGGACCGTTCCTAGCACTTTGATTGCTGAAATCACACGGTATGTGTTTTCTACAAATGACTAATATGCGTAAATCCACACTAGCGCAGCGGCTGAGAAAATACAGATCTGTGTGACTCAGCACAGCCGTAATATTTTTCAAACGAAACGCATGTGCGGCGCAACACAACCGCTGTGTAGAGCGGCAGCACGAATGGCTTAGGTTAAAAAAAAGATCGCAGTCATCGAAAAAAAATCGCAGTCAAAGTGCTAGACAAAAATTAACTGCTTACATAGTTCTGATAGTTCTACACATCTACTTACAAAAGCTATACATAAATAAATAAATAAATACTGCTGGACAAGTCAAATAGCAAATCTAGCCCCAAGCAGAGCTTGTGTTATGGGTACTAGATAACTGATTATATGTACGTATGTAACACTGTAAATTACATGGATAGATATTTTTTATTATACATAGAAAACGACCAGAGCATACGGTACAAAATATCTGCAGATCATACAAACATTTATCCCGAGTTCGGAAGCGAACCCGCAACCTGCTGCGTCGCAGGCGGACCTTCGCCCACCGCGCCACAGAGGTCATCATCATTCGTTAAATTGTTTATGTTAATCCTTATTTTAGACAGCAGTAGGAACTCCAACTTGACCTGATTAAAACTTTTGAAACGATCATGGTTATTAATACAAAATAAATAATAATAATATTAAATAAATAATAATTAATACAAAATAATACAAAATAGTCATTTATAACGGGATATTTACCATTGTTCGATTTTCGAGCTGCGTTCGATAATATAACGGTGGACGTTCGTAGCAAAAGACAAAAAATAAAGGTAGATCGGTATGTCTGCCAATAAAAACTGCCTTCAGTTATTCCGTGATCATGTCGCAAGAAACTGTACCGAAATATTGGAAAACTCAAAAATCTAATCATGGTATTCCGTTATAGATGACTTTTAAACCTGATTAAGCTCCACGAAACCACCAATGCGATCTAATGAACTGTAGTTTGATACATAGCAAAATGCGGAAGCAGCGTTAGCAACACTCAAATAACCCGTAATTCCAGTAACAATATTACGAACTTTATACGTAAACGCCACGAATTGGTTCAGCGAATTCCTCGTCGTATTTCAGCCTGATTTTAGCTTATGAATTCAATGTAACCGAACCGAAATTGTATCAAAACTCACCGCAAGGCCCTCCTTGCCCTTGTTATCTCTATCTCCCCACCACGGAACTCGATTCACACCAAACCGAATCACCCCACTCTCCCCTCTCTTTAGGTACTTCGGCGCTTAATACGGTTTTACGTAGAATTCTGTTTTAAAAGCTGATGTGAAAAATGAAATATGAGTAAACCTGTTATGATATTAAGTTGAAATGAATATTATCAGGTTCTGCAGAGCTTGGTTTCGTCCGCAGCAAAAGCTGGTTTTCCATTGTTGGAAATGGTGTCATTGTAATGTTAGTTACAATACAATGACGACCCCTTCGAGAATTGACCTCTTAATGCCTCGAAAGCCTCCTACAATTATTTGTAACTGAGGCTTTCGAGTGGGGTTGTTCATTGATCCTATGGGCTAACGCGTCTTGTTTCAAAATGATGTATCTCCTTTATTAGTGTATAAAAAAGTATAAAAAATATAATGTTGCAAAAAGACATTAAGTAAAATAATAACTTAAACAAGAAAAAAATATTGCATCTTTATTATTATTTTATTTTTATTTAGCCTGTTTCGTCCCACAGCTGGGCAAAGGCCTCCCCCAAATCTTTCCACTCAGTGCGGTCACGTGCGATCTCCCACCAATCAATTATTACTATATAAAAAATATCCAAAGTAAAGCATTTTGTTAAATATGCGTATGTATATATATCTTTCAAACGGTTTGATTATTTTTCTTTCACTTTTTTTTCTTTTTATTATTTATTTTCACTTTCTTTCAAGTGCTGTTTTTTAGCAACTTTTGTAAAAGCATTAGAAACTGGTCATAATCATAAATGCAGTGCTCTGGCCGCACTGGTCAGTGTCGAGCGCTAGGCCACTGCGACTGCGAACGTTTCGCTTCTACAGCAAGTCAATGAAATCTTTTTTATGTTAACGCAAATAAAAGCTTTGGCTTAATTCGGGGCTAGATGTTGCTGTGTGGATTGTCCAGCATTATTTATTTTATTTATTTATTATTTATAAGCAAGCGCAAAGCAATACCTGCATTCTAAGCAAATGCGTCCTAAGCCAGGTCTTTGGCAAGGTTCGCTTTGAATGAGATTGTCTCAATGCATTGAAATGTATGCGCAATATGCACATGGATAAGTAATCGAATGTAAACTATACAGCAAGACACGAACAAGACCGGTGGTCAACTTGCCCGGCGCATTTCAAATGTACATTTACAATTAGCTGGGTTATTGGATAAGTGAATACTCGAGGCTTCTGTCAAAACGACCTCGGTGGCGCGGTGGGTGAAGGTCTCCCTGCGACGCAGGAGGTTGCGGGATCGATCCCTTCTCGGGACAATTGTGTGCACGATCTGCAGGTATTTGTTCCGGGTGGTTTCGATGTATAATAAAAAATATCTATCTATTTAATGTATTGTATTATGTATATCAGTTATCTAGTACCCATAACACAAGCTCTGCTTGCCATGGGACTAGATAATGCTGTGTGAATTATCCAGCATTATTTATTTATTTAATTATAAGGTTCATAAAGTGCTAGGTAACGCCAAGACTCCAGAAAGGGCTATGCACCTTGATTGTATTTTAAATACTGTTTAACGACTGTCAGTTAGCAAGTGACAAGTAATTAGCGAACTGACTAATTGCCGGACTTCTATTAGCGCTGAAGAGTTTCAGTCGTTTCCACTATCTACTTACAGTGAAGTTAGAGACTGCGCGTCTGTTCTGGAACTACGTAAATACTCACAGGAAGTTGAGGCAGAGCTGGAGTTAAAAACTCGCTAAAGTTCTAGGGATTTCATCAGTGGCGTAACTATACCGTTCGTGGCCCGTGGCAAATTCATAGGATGTCCATGCCCACCCCCGCCCCGCCCCCAAAATAACAAACTACGAATGTCAAAATAGTGATTTGTTACTTGTGTATGCATCTAAGTAGGCAATTTAAATAAATTAATGACAAAACTTTTTTTTTTACTAAATGTAATAATAAATGTTGGGAGTTGGGATTTTCCACTGACCGGTTTCCCTTCCGGATGGGGGCTTGTGGCATTTTGCCGACTTGCCACCCTGTAGTTACGCCACTGGATTATATGACTTTTTTAAAAAGCGTCTGGAACCCCAGGTTTCTGATTATCAGCTCCAATAAATAGGTCAGAGAGAGGAACGATGCGTACTTACTTACGTAAAGTTAGGGCAGAGGTGGAGTAAAAATTCGAGGAATCTCATCGGCTTATCTCCACTAAGGTCTGGAAGACCAAGTCGAGGTTATGAGCCTCGAAAAAAGGGGTCAGGAATATGGCCGGGACTGTCCTGCCCTGTTTTATGTCAGTAGGATTTTTTATTTTGTATTGTTTTGATGATGTTAGGGATATTAAATGAAGTTTTTCACTGTTTCCTTTCAGGAAGTTCCCACTTAATCGGACTCGAACCACTTAATGGGTTTGTACATTGATGTTCTTTAAACTATAGTGGGTTTGACGTTTGGGACATAAAATTAGGTTTTCTACTGTTTCCTTTCAGGAAGTGTCCACTTAATCGAGATCGAATCACTTATTGGGTTTGTCCAATGACGTTGCAAATAATATTAGCTTTGTCCTTTTCCTTTGTTTTTAGTTTGTACACATCAAAACCTTTGTTGATACAAGATAGAAGATACAAAAACCGGTCCATGTTATTTAGCTTGCTAAAAACCACACCCAACCTCGTATTTTCGCCAAATTGACTAGATAATATTTCAACTCACGAAAAAATGCGATGCTTCCGTTGAATGCAGCTATATTGTAAGCTTGCCAAGCCTTTCAGAGTTTTGAGTCATAAAGCAGGATTTGCTATTTTTAAAGCCAGGTAATGACCGGTGGTGTTACGGGGCGTAATGTACCATTCGCAGTGAGCTTGATACGCTACGACGCACGACGCGTCGTGCCTACACGGCGGCAGCGGTGGCGTCGCGTCGCCGCCGTGTAGGTACTAAAACTCCCGTCTCGTTGCAATAGCCGTCTTTCCCAGTCCTGACTGCACGAATGCTCGCTGTGTGTGGCTTTTTTTAGAACACGATACATTACGGCCCGCCCGTCAGTATCTACCTATTTAGAGGTCGAATGGTCCCAAGTACGGCCCTGATAGAACGCAATGTATTTATTATGGGTACCTACCTATGTTGAAGAAAGTTGCCGGCACTTCGAAGCGAAGGAGAGAGGACAAACTTATACAATTTACCATTGGATGAGCGCTAGGTCGCACTAAAGTATTTCTGTATCCAGTAATTATTCCAGGATCGGTACTAAAATCGGTTTATTTTCAGCATCCAAATCACTATAATGCATTTTACGATTATCATGTGGATGTAGGTGCCGTGCGCTAATTCCTGATTGCTTGCGAACGTTGGAATTGTTTCGAATTCCCAATGATCGTCCAATATTTGAATTATTGCTGCCATTTGGTAGGTGGTATAGGGTTCGATAAAATGAAATTACTTTGCTTTTGCAAAAATGAAACTTCTGAAAACTCGGTGAAGCATCCAGCGTCGCCGATGGCTGAATACCATAGTAAACACTTCACACACAGCAGCAGTAAAGATGAACATTATAGCACGATACATCGCATTACAGAATTGAGGATAAATAAAGATAATTTGAGGGATAATAATTATCAATTCTAATAGTATGTAACAAACCGGTTAGACGAAGTTCTGGGAACTCTGATTAATATACGCATTAGCTGTGCCTACCGGCTTCGGTTTCGCGGATTAGTGGGTATTATTTGCGCGGAGCACTATTTATTTCATCTCCAAATCCCCACATTTAGACAAAGACGGACAAAAAAATAAAAAAACAAGTACTAGGATTTTTTACTAAATTCACTTGAAAATATACTTTTGTACCCGTTCTGTACCGTAAATTTTTATTTACCTACTAGCTGCGCCCCGCGGTTTCACCCGCGTGGTGATATATATTTTGGATAATATACAATATATCTTTATAAATTGTAGCCTATGTGTTATTCTGATATGTAAGCTATATTATTGTGAAGTTTCATCAAAATCCATTCAGTATGTTTTGCGTGAAAGAGCAACAAACATCCTCATAAACTTTCGCGTTTATAATATTAGTAGGATTTGTATAAAACATATTAATCATTATGTGTTGTGCAGTACAAATATTATGTTTTTAATTAAAGACATGCTTAGCTAACGGCCTAACGCTCAGCTAACTGAATTGGTCGACCCAAGAAAACTGTCCCCAAGAAGTCCTAACTATCTCAGCAACATTCCACTTCGAGAAACTTCTCTACGCATATAGAGACCGACAAATAGCAAACAATTAGCAGCAATTAAGAAAGCTTGAGACGCTACTACTAATGAGCGAACCTTCAAGGAACTAAAACGTATATAGAGGAAAAAGTAAGTAAGTATTAGATAACGCAGTCACAAGACGACCGATGTGGCGTGGTGCGCGAAGGTCCGCCTGCGATTCGCGGGAATCAAACACGCAACCCCCAAGGAGCTGGTTCGATTACCGCCGTGAGACCATTGTTTGTTCGATCTGCAAATATTTATTCCGGGTGTTCTGGGTATTTACAAAAAATATATTTTTTTTATTTACGTATTATTTTTGGGTTATCAGTCTTCAGTACCCATAACACAAGCTAACTCGTTCCAAGCTTTTTTATCTTCTAGATAATCTGATATATTGTAATAAGCCTTTTTACAAAGAATATGCTTCACAATTTTTTTAAATTTATTTATTGATAATTTTTGCAACTCACTTGGAGTTTTGTTGTAGAAGCGTATACATTGCCCTTTAAAAGATGTAGTCTAGTTGTGGGAACAGCGAGTTTATTCTTATTTCTAGTATTTACATTATGTATATCGCTTTTTTTAATGAATCGATTGATGTTTTTATGAGTGTACAACAAGTTTTCATAAATATATTGACATGGTACTGTCATTATGTTTATTTCTTTGAATTTATTACGTAGGGATTCTCTGGGACCCATATTATAGATCGCACGAACAGCCCTCTTCTGCAACACAAAAACGGTGTTTATATCTGCAGCGTTCCCCCACAATATTATGCCATAAGACATAGCGTTATATATTTTATTTATTGCTTGATCTTGTAGAAATTGGCCCCTGTCCTCTTGTAGAATGTTTTTGGATATAAGTCGTCGGAGAAGACTCATCGTTTTTACCGCTCCACTTCTTCCATCGCGTGTCATGGCTCCAGTATTTTTATGTTCTTCTCTTTCAGGTAGGATATCGGGTTCGCGTAATTCGACAGGCGATGGCGTCTCGATTGCGTACTTCTTATATTTTCCTCTCCAGTAATGCAGCTTCGCGAACGCCGGGTTTTCCGGGTAGGGGATCGGTTATCTATAAATGAATCGCTCTGATGTTATAATGTGAAGCTTTACTTTATTTTTAACTGGCTCGAAAAAGAGGAGGCTCTACGTTCATCTGTATGTATGCTTTTTATGTTTATTTGTCCATTTCTTTCATTATGGACCGATTTGGATGAGTCTTTTGCAGTTGTATAGAAAATGATAGAGGTGGTCTCATAAAAACAGGAATTACTTTAATCCCGCAACAACAGTTAAAAAGTCTTGGATCTCGGATTCGAAATAGGTTATTAGTTTTTTCAAAACAATCAAATTATCTAGTCTTCAGATTTGTTTTTGGATTTGGGCTTTGTAATTGGCTCTACCACAACCATTCGCGAAAAGGTTTCGTCTGTTTTAATCTGACCAAAAGCCGCGATTTACTATTTAAATAAAATAAATAATGCTGGACAATCCACACAGCATCATCTAGCACCATGGTAAGCAGAGCTTGTGTTATGGGTAGGTACTAGATGACTGATATACATAATACAATACATAACATAGATAGATATTTTTTATTTGTGCGTAGCATACACATCGTAGATTGAACTCTAAGCATCCAATAAGGTAACACTAAGCTTCCGATATTAAGATCATACTACCAGACCGACAAAAAAACTGAAAATTTTCGAAAGTTCTTGATCACAAAAACCTGTCACCTTATATCACGCGAATTGCTCTCTTGTGTTATAGCACAAGTTTAACAAGCGCTATAAAAGTAAGTTACATACCTACCAACTAAAACAACTTATAAAAGTGCTTAGAAACAAGGAAAAGACAGAAGAAACAGGGTAGAACTTCTCACTGTAAAGAAGTTGCGTCCTCTCGCGGTTCGGTGTCACAATTACTAAATAAAAAAATCCCTCGTAGGTACCACAAAAGCACGCTCTATGTGCTTTTGTGGTACCTACGAGGGATTTTTGCCAATAAATCATAGTTTTAACAAGTTTTCTCTCCAAAATTGAACATTAAACGATAAATTAAATACCTATACTAATTCTTTCAATTAGTAAGTACAGGTTTTTAATTAACGGTATTCTACTATCACTATATAAAAAATACTAAGTATTAAAAACCTGTGGAATGTTTGAACAGAGCGAGTATTTTTATACGTTTAAATTCTAAGTACCTATTATGAGCCTTCGGTATCCATGGTTTACAAACTTTCCGCGTACCTACGTAAGAACGTTTCCACCGGCTACATTTCAATGGAGATTTGTAAACTAAGCGGGTAATCCAGCGATGCCCGGTGAACGAGGCTCTCGCATACGAGTCTATATATATCTACAGACTCATTCTTCATACGTAGTCGAAAACTTGCTAGTTGCTTTTGCCTCAATACCAGAGGTGGTTACTCAGAATACCTCGTTATCCATAGTTCTCTGGATATGTACGTTTTACTCGTCCCGGATGGAACGGGCGGTTGATACCAAGAATTGAAAATGTTTATTTGCGTTTGAAACTGCAATATAAAGCTGAAAAGCATAATAATGCTTAATTTCGTAGATTAATATTATTTACACAAATTAATATTCCAAAAAGCTATTTGTACTGAAATTATGAATTTCTATATTCGGTTACTATCTGAAAGCTGAAACTAGTGAATATATTTGGCTGGAAGCTTCAAATTAACAAATGTATTAAATATATATAAATAGCTCTGGCTTCAGCTTTTGCTTGGCGAAGCAGTAATTATGTTTTTTTATCATCAGGATACATTATTATTATATAACTCAATATATTGCAGCGTTGGATCGCGAGGAGTGGAAGAAGAAAAGGGAGGCCTTTGCCCAGCAGTGGGAGAAAAATGGCTTAAAATAAATAAATAAACACAATATATACATATACTTATACATACATAGGATCAACCGAACAGAAACTTTATCGCTTTTTAATAATATCGTCTTCAGTAGTATTTTTATGATTAACCTATGTACACAATCTAAATAAGAAAGCCTTAATCAAGAAACGACGCGGCTTGAAACGAAAATAATTTATTATTTATTTGAGAAACACTTTGATGTACAGGAAAAACACGCTGCTGTCATATCTACTGTCATTTAACAGTTTTCTTCATTTTGTAATTAAAAACTAATCTATGTTGAGTTGCCAAGCATATAACTTCAGTGCTTTGACACACACAAGGGCACGAATTCAAACAGGAAATCGATACTATTTTGTCGATAGTTTTATGGCAAAACCTCGTTTGTCTACTATCATTCTAAACCATCTTCTTCTATGCTTTTATGTAACAAGACGAGATAAGAGAATAACCATAAAGTTATGAAACATCGCCTCTTTATCGAGCTATAATTTAACAAAATGCTTCAAGTCTCGAGAACATCATTGGAATAAATCTTAGATCTCAATAACATGATCTACGCTTCTACGAGATGTTTTAAAGTGCACTAATAAAATGTCTCAGTGCGCTTTGCAACTAAATAGCTTTGACTCTAATTGTACTTTAACTTCATTTCTTTTACAGTTTCAAAAAGGCCCTAGAAACGTCCATAAAACCTTTTCAGAGTTAGCGAGATATAATTTTAAAGTGGCATTCTAGAGTTTGTTTTAACAGGCAATTTATTGTAGCAGGGCTGCGTAGCTAGGGAGGGATATTTTAATATCTCCATTCCACAAGATTAGGTAGGTAGGTAAGATATAATCCCAATGCCAACAACGT
This sequence comes from Eupithecia abbreviata, assembly GCA_943735965.1. Taxonomy (NCBI): domain Eukaryota; kingdom Metazoa; phylum Arthropoda; class Insecta; order Lepidoptera; family Geometridae; genus Eupithecia; species Eupithecia abbreviata. The sequence goes on along the minus strand of OX030982.1, from coordinate 5,309,213 downwards.
TTGATGGAGGTTGTACTGAGACCTAAACAGATTTATTAGAACTACCGAGATTTGGGCCTTATTCTGGTAAACTAATCGCTTTCCTATGACAATGGTATTGTAATAGAAGCCACAATTTTCGGATTTCATTTATTCCACCGTATGTACATATTGATGTCGTTACAATCTAATTTACCTACCTATTATACATGTTACTTAATTATTAATATAAATCAAGTTTTTATGTAGGATAGAACCACCGTAAGGGATATTATGGAGAAGCAGACATAAAAAAAACAGACAAAAGAGTCACACCTATTTAAAAACATAAAAATAATTAACATTCTCCCTTAGATAAATGAAATAACAGATGGGTTGTCAAAATTGTCACGATTGAAGCACGCAGCGTTTTTATCATCTAAGCAATTTACGAGACGATTTTTCCATAGTATCATTAATATTAAATAAATAATGCCGGACAATTCACACAGAATTATCTAGCCCCAAGGTAAGCAGAGCTTGTGTTATGGGTACTAGATAACTGATATACGTAATACAATACATTACATAGTTTTTTATATAATATAATAGAAAACGACCAGAACAACACCCTGGACAAATATATCTCGAGATCGTGTAAACATGCGTCGCAGGCGGTCCTTCTCGCACCGCGTCACAGAAGTCGTCCATTGTTCGTGGTATCATTGTCATAGTAAAGCGATTGGTGACCAGAACTGGGACCCTGGCTACGCATGGCTGCTCGATTGTTACCCGCCAGGCGTGGGTTGTGTCTCTCGAATGTTTCTATGTGGTTGCCGGACACTCATTTTTATCTCTTACTAGCGGACCTTCCCGGCTTCGCACGGTTTTAGAACGAATCCCTAACTTTTTGAAAATATAATATAGCCTATGCTCACCGGGGATAGTGTAGCTTCCTAACGGGAAAGAATTTTTCAAATCGGTCCAGTAGTTTCGGAGCCTATTCATTACAAACAAACAAACAATAACTATTCCTCTTTATAATTATTAGTATAGATCAAAATGGCTAAAGCTATATTGACTGCCACGAAAATTGTATACTAAGCCGAAAGCCGAATCTCTCGGGGTTAGAATCACCCTCATATTAGTTGGCACTCCGTATAAGGCACCAAATACACGTCTGGTCTCGGCCATGGTTCTTAGCATCATTTTGTAGGCCTATGTGTGGATCTAAAAGTTAAAAAGTGAAATCCGATTCGAGTATTTTTGTTCTAAATTGAATTATAAATCTAGGATACTTTTGAACCCGGAAAAGTTCATTTTATGATCGAATAATTCAAATGTTTATTTCTTTTTTATGTTATTTATCCACGCGGGTAAACACCTCGGAGCGCAGATAGTAAAGATATAAAACGCTATGTATCTACTGAATCTGCTAAAATCTGAACGCTCTACATTACTTACCAACGAGGCGCTTCCAAAATCGAATGAGGAAAAAGCTTTTCAGAATATTTGTGGATATTAGAATAATTCTGTTCTGATTTGAATAAGTAATTTTCAAATAGAATATTTAGATGGTAGATCAATAAAGCGTTCACAATTTTACCGAACTCAAATCTTTGCTAGGATTTTATTTTTTTATTTCGTTACATCGCTAATTACATCTAGTAGATGTAATAAGCGATGTAACTAGCGATTTTAGTTCGGGTAGGTACTTTCTTCTGGGAAACCACGGCTCAGAATCACATGCTAAAGGGTAATTATGTGGCACTAAGTAATAATTAAGTATCTCGTTGGCACCATCTTTGAATATTTTAATAGGCAAAACAGGGAGGCATAATTTACTTAGATTATAGAGGAGGAACAGTATGAATAAACATTTCAATACCACACATTTATTATATTTCATCCTCTTATTCAAATTATTACAGGCTGTTCTTGAAACTTTCGAAAACATCCCATACTTACGTCGGGAAATTATATAATTCTCGCCTAAAATATTATGGAAATGAAACTTTTTCAACAAACCTTACGGAGCTTCCACGTGTAGGTAGTAGCCAAGCTTGTCCATAACATAAATACCTTGCTCTATTTTGCACACTAAACGAATCGTTTCACTATGACAATGGTATCGTCTCAGAATGATATTCTCATTTCATCAAGAGGATGCAAGAAACGACAGACAATTCGCGTTCAAAGTGTCAAGGCTGTAACCATACTATCAATTTCTCCGTGCATATAGCAGCGCACGTAGTAGGTATCGATACTTGTAGAGTTTCTTTATTGAGAACTCTACGTGAGGATTCTGCAACGATACCATTGTCAATTGGTTAGCGGAATTGGTTGTTCAAACATCACTTTCACCTGAACCTTGAAGATGACTAAGTAACACCCACCCTTCATGGCGACAGGAAAAGGGCGTAAAACGCTGCTGGAGGCAAGTGCGGAAAGAAAAGTAAAGTTCCGTTGAAATTCGGAAACTTTGTTGTTTTCATTACATTTTCTTTTGATGGACAAACGGAAAGCGAACATCGACACTCAATTAGGGACCCGAAAGTAATCCCTGACAAAATGGATCTAAACAAAGCTTGGAATTGGAAAATGAACTTTATTTATTTGGTAAGGAATATGAGTCTTCAAAATCTCTACCGCTATTCATAATTGGAACTGTTAATTATCGTTTACTTCTCTTTGGAATTTGTTGGTAGGTAGGGTTATATCGGTCGATTCAAATATGAGTGCTGTTATTGGGGTGACTGTTATAGTGATATATTATTTTATGACAGAGGTTTTGCACCACGAGCGAACCAGGGATAAAACACAATACCCTTTTGCAGTAGCAAAACGATCGAAAGGAAAGGGATCTTTTACCTTTAACTTTTAGAAAACATACATTAATAATTAGGTCCTTTTTGAATCAAAACTTCCAATAGATGCGTTAAGATTGGTATATATTTTGTGAGAAATTTTGCCTAAAAAAGCAGCTCGTCCACAATCAGATCTATAGATGTTATCGTGTTTTCAAAAAGTCGGCAACCGACGACCACTTTGCGGAATTGGAACTTTGGTCGCTGTATTTGAGTTTGGAATTAGATTAGTCAGGGCTGGTATAGATGGAAAAGAATAAGAATAACTGTCTACAACCTTAAGGTGGTATTTAAACCATGTGTGTGACCTTGTGTTGTTACGTAATGTATCATTCGCAGCGAGCACGATACGATTCGCCAAGTGCTAAAGTCCGTCTCGTTTCTCGTTACGAGCGCCTTCTTTCCTCGTAGCGACTGCACGAACGCTTGCTGTGTAACAAGTTACATTACGCTCCGTAACGCCGGTCAATACCTACCATTATACTCTGCACACCGAATACGCCGTTACGGCGCGCGGCGGGCGTGTTGATGCGTTCAGTGTATGAATTTTGTAGGCAGCCGGCAGTGTTATGTCAACTTGATGGCGCGGGCGGGCCGGCGACGGTGTTGAGTTGACTGTATTATAAGCAGGAAACAAAATATTAACATGCCACGCGACCCGACGAAACGGGCGCGTGTTGAGTTGAATCAATTCGTATGGATTTTCATTTACGTTCTGTGTTTACAATATGGTATAGTATATATAGTATGGCAAATCAACACGTATCGCGTTTTTTCGGGTGGCATGCGGTGTCGAGTCGATTGTGTGCCTTAAAGATGCGAACAGAATAAGTATGTTTTATACGTGTTATATAACTTTATGCTACACAATGCTACACTATTGTCTATTTATATATAAAACATGTTAAATAAGTAGGTATGTTACATGGGAGTACCCAGCTTCTGGCCTAAGGGGGTGGGGGGGGCAAGTCAGATTTTTTAGGTCGGATCGTCCGCGTATTTTTTTCATACACTCTAAACAAACACAGCTACATGAAACATTAGGTATATGAAGTGTAAGGTGTAGGGCGAACAGCCGCAAATGATCCTTTATAGGTAGTTCAATAAAAAAAAGTGAATTTGACTATGCATGCATTTTTATTTTATTTAAATCGTTTCTACTTTAAAAGTAATTTTCGAGGATCTTCTGCAAAACGGTTTATAACGTCTTCCGTGAAAGAATCGCCCATACTCTTTACAAGTTTTTTTTTATGTACACTGAGCAAACAAAGTCCATTTAACCTGTCTTCAATCATTGGTATGTATGTTTAAAAATGTGAATGTTTAAAAATGTGAATGTTTAAAAAACTCCGTTTTTTTACTTAATCAGGGCGCATCTGACACTACAAACAAAAACAACATAGCTTTCTATTCCAGGTTTGATACGTGTGACCTACCTAGATAAAACTTTTTTTTTAGATTTGGACCACAAAACTACATATGAGGTACTGACTTCATAGACTTCGATTCTGTCGCATGTTTATCTTTCTGCTAAAGGTTGTAAGGTACTTTATAATTTGATAATGTTAAACAATACTTTGGCATTGTTAGAGTTGTCGATACTGCCATCCCTACTGAAGAAGTTATAACATTTTGTTGCGATAAAGTTTTATCGGGAAAACGCGATCAAAGCCCGGTGAATCCGACAGAAATGCAATTTCGGTTTGCTTATTTCTTCTATCATGATGTTATTTGTTCAAGCCAAGTGCCACCTACATTGAGGGTATTTTCTTCTCCTTTGTTTGTTGTCTAGTTTTAGTTATAGAAATCACAGACAGAAACTAGAGTAATTTTCTGCCCATGGGCTCGTTTGTTGTATATTCTAGGTATTTCAACAATTAGTAGTTTTGGGGTTGTCTTCGGCGAAACATCTTCACAACAACGGCACTTTTGCCTTAGTTGGAACGTCAATATGAAAAGTTATATATTTCAGTAATACAATAAACACTATTAAAGTTTTAAGAATTTGACTTTTTCCAAGAAAAAGTCAAATTCTTAAAACTTTAATAGAACACAAATGAATATATCCCATGTGAAATGGTGGCCAAGGTAAAACATTTCCTTAAAATATATCAAATAAACATAAAGCAAAGCAATAAAATCAAGAAACGACAAGTTCGGATTGCCTTGTCAACTCCAGAAATAAAACCTTTAGCTCTAGAATTCAAGTCCAATTATTGGTTAGCGCTAGAATCTCCACGTTCAGTAAAACCCTGTCAAAAATCTTTGCCAAGTTTTCAAACGTTTGATTTATCGCGCGTTCCTACTGAGAAACTGGTTACCACCGGTTGTCTTTAACTTTGTTAAATGTCCATTTATTTTGAACTTCTACTAATCATAAGATTTTTATTAGGTACTACCGGACCTTCCCGGCTTCGCACGGTTTTAGTACGGATCCCAAACTTTTTTGAAAATATAATATAGCCTATGTTCACCGGGGATAGTGTAGCTTCCCATGGTGAAATAATTTTTCAAATCGGTCCATTAGTTTCCTAGGAGCCTTATTCATTACAAACAAACAAAAAATCAAACCTTTCCTCTTTATAATATAAGTATAGATTCTATTGACTTCTGCCACAAGTGAAACTAAATATTTAATCATCTATAGCGTAAATGCGTTAGTCACCTGGTTCAGCAATAGTATGAGCTCTGCGCACAAGCATAAAAACGTGCATTTAAATATGAGCTTAAACTCGATACCTTTAGGGACATTTTACAGGCACAAAAAAGCTTCCCACAGATTCAAATGAGTGCCCCTCTAGCTGTCTGTCATCTAGCGCCGTGAATATGAAATGCATCTAGATGACAAATTGAATGCACATTTTTGTGCTGTGCGCCTTTGATCTGCGACAACATGGCCTAAAAAAATGCTTTATCGAAAAATATAATAATATTTCCCCATTCACATAAATGCATGCATGGGGGTGACTAGATCTCCCCTATGAAAACTAGCCAAGTCAGATCTTAGGCTTCAATATATTATCCTAAGTTATAAAAGAAATTTAAAAAAACACATAAATTTATGTTGTTATAAATAAATTTCAGGTCTAACCATTGGACTTGGCACCCATTTAGATCTTACTTCTTTTGTCGTTGAAGTCAACAACTGAAGCATAGTCTATATTGAACTTGGCACTCATTTCACATGTATGTTTTTGATGGGATATTCCACTATAAAGAAAAACTAAATCCTTCGTTAAACAGAACAAAACCGATCAAAGCTGTCCGCTTAAATGAAACTGTGTCGTATAAATCCAGGTGCATCACCCTCGCCCTGCTACAGACAGTCGACGTTTTTTAATAAAACCTGAATCGCGGAATATTTTACTTTCAAATTTAGCTGAGCAGTTTGAATCACAAGTACTTGAGCATCGCTCCCGCATTCAAAGTAAAAGGCTACAAAGTTTTCACGTTTTACCCGTGTGTTCAATTTGAATTTTTATACAAGGTAGGTAGATTTGGCCATGATACTTTTTTATTTATCTGCCATGCATACATATAAGGGAATATAGTCACACTTAATTTAGGCGCAAATATTTAGGTCTCGACAGAGCCTCTGCATTTGCTCTCCTTGAAGTCGGTTCCTAGGTACGTGGGGTACCGAGGCTTTCCGGGTTTTAAAATTATTTGAAAGTCTGGCCGAAGCGATGCTTGACCCGAGAACTGGTGAGTATCTGGCGCAGCGCATCAGCATTGCCGTACAGCAGCGGGGCAATGCAGCCAGCAGCGAATTGGGGACGCTTCCGACTGGTATTGATATGGAACAATTTACTGGTAGCTACCAGTAAATTATTTGCAAATAAAACTACCATCTATCTTGACCCTGTAGGTAAATAAAGAAATAAATATACATTTATTCAGCAGTTCATAATAATAAGTAAAAATTGTAGATACCTAAATATTCATCATGTTTAGGTCTAGCGTAAGCTCTGTTTCTCACAATACCATAACGTAATTACTTTCTAGCCATTAGCTTGCTCAAATTACCCGAAACTGTCGCGAGAACGGTTAATGTCATTCATAAAAATAAAAGAAAATGTTTATTGAATCCCAAAAACAAGCATTAACCAAATGAGCCGCAACCCGAAACAAACACCGATACATTATACAAACGACACCTAAGAGCGTTATAATGGCAATCATGTGATTCTCTTTCTTGGCTAGTGAAGCGCAAGAAAAGTCGGATAAGTTTTCATTTTCTTCTAGTTATCCAAAGATTTTGAGCAATTTTTTGCAATTGATCAGTTCTTTTTTGACAGCTATTACGGACAGGGATAGTAATAGGCTATTAACACAAAAGTCACTTATAACGTTACTGTGGTAACGTTCGTAACAAGAGATAAAAAATTAGGGTAGATCGGTATGTCTGCCAATAAAAACTTTTTTTTTTTTGCTTTGGGGTGGCTTTCGTGTATCACGGCGGCCATGATAGGCCTATTGTGATCGCCACAGTAGTAGACTTACATGGGCTGATGATGATGATAGTATGTACCGGTATGTTGCCGGGAAGACTCCGGCTAAAACCTTCACGGGGCATCTCTGCGGGATCTGCTTTCAGAAGGCGTGTCGTAATAACATAGTAATGGATGCGTGGAGACCCTGGCGGGCGATTCATCGTCATTCGTCTTCTCTAATCGCTACCGAGGCTTGCGGTTCTAATATTCACAACTTATTACATGTTAGCAATTTTCATATTTTGTTCATGGGGACGTAGGTAACGATTATTGGCCTCGTAAGGGATGGGCTAAATCAGTATGCAAATCTAAAAATATGTAAATCTGTATAAAACTTGAATGCAATTCAATTGGGATTATGTCAAAATAACTCTTTTTTGCGTATCTGTTGAAATAACTCTAAAAGAGTTATAAGTTGAAATAACTCTAAAAGAGTTATAAGTTGAAATAACTCTAAAAGAGTTATAAGTTGAAATAACTCTAAAAGAGTTATAAGTTGAAATAACTCTAAAAGAGTTTTTTCAACAGATAAGTTGGAATAACTCTAAAAGAGTTATTTCAACAGATACGCAAAAAAGAGTTGTTTTAAGGACTATGTAAAAAAATATTTTTGTTTATAAAAAAGTTGTAAGTTCCTGTTATAAAATAAAGTCGCTTCCCGCTGTCTGTCTGTCCCTGTGTATGCTTAGATCTTGAAAACTACGCAACGGATTTTGATGCAGTTTTTTTTATATAAAGAGTGATTCAAGAGGAAGGTTTATAAACCCTTTGAGGCATAGATTTCGAGACGCGCGTGCGAAGCCGCGAGGCGTAGCTAGTTTTAGATAAAGGTTTTTGAATAAAGAATGATCTATCTAACTTATACTCATGTTTACCCTCGCATTTATTAAAATGTCAGAGATCTCAGTTTTCCCCTCCTTTATAAATCCGTCAGGCCCTCCGAATCACAATAACATATCTCGAAACTTGATCTCCAACTTCAGAAAGGGATTGAAATCGATCATCCCTGACACCTTCAAGGAGTTAAAGCTAATTACATTCAACTTTTATAATTCAAATCGCGATGGGAAAGTTTGCTCTTGACTGACAGGAAACAGGGGCGAATCTAAATAAATTCTCGTGCGACTTACTGAGTTATTCATCTTCAACGTCAGATGACATTTTTGAATGAAGTTTGGTAAGAGTTTGACAATTGATCGGTTAATGTAATGATATGGAATACCTTGTTGAGAGACCAATAAATAACAAAAGAAGAGGAGGTTTTTTAAAAGTATGTTCATCGATTTCTCCATCAACCCATGGATTTCAATGATTTCGCTATTACATGGAAAATAGTCCCATAGTGGTCCGATTAATAAAAATATTCTACTACAACTACTTACTACGTAATTAAGTACTTTGGTACTTACTACCTTATGCATTAGATAGTAGTCTAGAGACTGATAAAACAAAGTATCGTAAATGAAGGTTGTCAATATAACCTCAGTGCAACGTGCAATTGAATCACTCTGTATATGGAACGTAGTGCGAGGTGAAACCGGCCTTCATCGCGGCCAATTACAGCGCTCGAAGCACTTTCATAACCCTTTGTCACCCTTTGTGAACTAAAACTAAATCGTAGCTCGGTTCACGTTATGCAGGCGTCCCCGTCGTCGTGACGACGGGACGACGACTGTTCGACGATGAAATGACGACTGGACGACGGTGCGGCGAGCTACATATCACGGTACTGAAAATAAATATTTGCCTTCCACCTTCGGCCCACAGTTTCGTATACGATTTTCTTGGATCAAAAGTATTTTATTTCCCAGGATACAACAAAACGACGATTTCCCGGTTCTCAAAACACACTAACACGACTTAAACGCCTATTATCTATTTCTACACTTGTTTTATGTTGGAAATATGCGATAAAATCGGAAAGGGCTTTTTAGAACTACGTAAAAACAATTATTAAAATAAAATATAACATTAAATAATGCTGGACAATTCACACAGCATTATCTAGCCCCATGGTAAGCATAGCTTTTGTTATTGGTGATGACTGCATTATATACCTACCTAATACAATACATAAAATAGATAAGTAGCTATTTTATACATAAAATGTAGAAAACATTTGTGCTCAACTTTTACTAAAACTGCGATTAGCTGTTGCTAACAAAAATATTTTAAAAAACTCACACTTTTGTTTGAAGACTGAAAAAGTAGGTCATAAGCACTCGTACCTTTAATAATAATTTTGAAAAGGCAGATTGTGAATGCATCACGCTCACGTATAGAAGCTCATCAGATTAGAATGTTTGAGAGCAACGTGCTTTGTTTGAGAACAGCGTGCTTTGTTTAAGTACAGCGCACTGAATATGTAATTGTTGCTCGCTGTACTATTAGACTATTGACTTCGGGTGGCCGAAGGCCGATAATGCAGTGTTACTATGAATACCAAAGAGGTTAGCAGATGCATCAATTGTTATGGTACAATTACATACATACATACACATAATACATAAGTAAAAACTTGCAAATATTCCTATTTTGTTGATTTATTAATGCAATACGACCAATAAATAAATAAATAAATAATAAATAATGCTGGACAATTCACACAACATCATCTAGCCCCAAGCTAAGCAGAGCTTGTGTTATGGGTACTAGATGACTGATATACATAATACAATAACATTACATAGATAGATATTTTTTATTATACAAAGAAAACGACCAGAACACCCGAAACAAATATCTGCAGATCGTACACACAATTGTTCCGAGGCGGGAATCGAACCCGCAACCTCCTGCGTCGCAGGCGGGCCTTCACCCACCGCGCCACATCGGTCGTCTATCTATAACCAATAGGTACTGAGTAGTCGGATTGGACTGGTGTGTGTGAATAATAATATAACTACCTACCTATGTAATAATAATGATAAAGAAATTACTTATATTAAAAATTAATATTTCAAATTGAGAAATAATATTTAAATTGTATTCTACTACAATAAATTATTTTAAATGTATCTGTCTCGGTCAATGTAGTGTAGGACGCCCTCCGGACACGTGGGGTGACGACCTGTGAAAGACTGCAGGGAGATGCTTGATGCGTCAAGCTGAAGACATGGCGCTAAGGCACTCATTAGGGGAAGCCTATGTCCAGCAGTGGACGAACATACGTTGATGATGATGTATCTGTCTAATTGCCATTAGGAATTGATTCCTTATCCACTACGGTAACGAAGTCGTGGATCCCACGCACAACTTCTTTAGGTAGGTAATAAAATATAGGCATATATAAAATATAATGAAAATTTCAGAAAAGTTTAAAAGTAAAGGCTGCTATAAAAACTCCAGTGCAATTTATATTGAAGCCAAAAAAATTGCTCTTTTCAGTTCGCATCAAATATATTGCCAACCCACAATGGAAATGAAAAACTCCCCGTTGAAAGTACGTATTCGTTCAAATCAATGTTTTTCAACTCTTTCATCGCACTATTTCCTTACATTTTCACTCAAGCACAACAGTTGATTCAAACATAGACCAAGAGCAAATATAAAGGAAGTTTACCTCACAAAACAATGCTCTAAATCTTTGCTGAAAGTTCAATCAGCCACCATCGACCTTTCTCTGAATGGATGGATATATCGCAAGAAGTAAAGAAAAATATAGAGATATAGAACATGGTGTAGGTGAAAACCTATCGTCTCTTAAACTATAGCTATTTCAAACAGTGTTTTGTCACACGGCGGAACACGTTTCATTTCTAGAGGGTGTAGCGTGAAACGACCTAGACAGGTTTGCACACAGAATCGAGAATTTCATCTGGAACGTGGAATAAAACGCTCGCTGTAATAAATATTTGAAAGTTTGTGACAAGCATTTTACGGTAGTGAAAATTTTAGTGATACGATAAATGGTAGGCAGTGTTTTACTACTTTCCATTTACCATACAGCGCTTGTGTGGATTGTCCAGTATTATTTATATTTTATTTATTTATTTTTAAGTCAAGCCCTTAGTGAGGAGTCTTTTGAAGGGCGAAAATTTATTGCTTTAAAGCTAGAGTTGACGATGGTGTTCCTATTGGTAGCGATAAGGTCATGGATGTCTATACATATCGACACCTGCAAAACATTGTAACTTATTTTTTGACCAAATTGAGTTAGAATAAATAAATAAATAATAAGTAAATAATTCTTGACAATCCACACTGCATCACATAGCCTCAAGGTAAGCGGAGCTAGTGTTATGGGTGCCAGATGACTGATATACTATTACATAGATAGATTTTTTTTTTAATGCGTCGGATTTTCGATATAAGTTCGATATTTATCGCAGGAAATATCTCAAATCTGCACAAGTTTAAAAATAGGGGATTAAACGTTGGTGTTCTTCCAACACAAACTATGTTCGTAGTTAACCCTCCTACATTAATATTACAAATGCAAAATTTTGGATGTATAGATGGATGGATGTTTGTTATGTAACTACTAGACGCATCCGGCTGAAATTTTGCACAGACGTACTCTAAACCTGGAATCTTAATATACGTATATAACTTCAATACTTTTAATCCCATAAAAACAGATCCCATGGGATAGAAATGACCTTTGCACGGTTCCATAGACACAACGCGTGCGAAGGCGAATTATTATGTCACTACTTCAGGCTGAAGCGGTTGTCCGGATCTAGCTGACATTCTACCAGGATACCTTATATCCTGGATTAACACGTAGACTGCTTTTGATCCCGGAAAATGCAGTGTTCCCGTGGGATGATTATGTATATCAAAACCAACTTATTTACGGCGCGTTACACCGCGAAGTGTAGCTACTTTATAATAAACTAGCTGCGCCCCGCGGCTTCTCTCGCGTGAAAATCTATGTGTCAAATGTTATTGTTTATATACCTTCCTTTTGAATCACTCTATCTATTACAATACAATACAATTATTTTTTATTGCACACCATAAAAAACAGATACACTGGACAGGAAAAAAGACAAATAAAGAATGTGCTGTACAACGGGAGGCCTTATCGCTTAAAGCGATCTCTGCCAGGCAACCTTTGGATGGACATGAAGTGTTAGAACAAGCATAGACGGTGGCGTGTTATATAGAATTAATATTTAAACGGGACATACTAACAATATACCTATTGATAGCTATAAGTATAATTCTGTCTATTGCTGCCAATTGCGTTAACCCTTTGACTGCGGTTTTTTTCGACGACGGCGATCTTTTTTTTTACCTAAAAAATTCGTGCTGCCGCTCTACACAGCGGTTGTGTTGCGCCGCACATGCGTTTAATTCGAAAATATTACAGCTCTGCTGAGTCACAAAGATCTGTATTTTCTCAGCCGCTACGCTAGTGTGGATTTACGCATATTAGTCACTTGTAGAAAACTCATACCGTGCGTTTTCAGCACTCAAAGTGTTAAAATTCATTGAGTAGTTATAAAGATCTAAGTGAACAGACAGCGGAAGCGACTTCATTATAAACTTGTAAAGATTCGATATACTACGAAAGTTTTAATAGTAAAAAATGTTTTAATATGACTGAAAAAGAACAGTCGCAGTTTAAATAAATTTGATTTGGCGCTAGTTTCGCTTACATCCCCTAATGCCTGGATCTGTGTGACAAGCATTATTATGCTACACCGTCACAATTCCCTGCTGGTACTATTTCAACTATTGTGAAATATAAATAACTCACACCAAAAAGATCAAACGGGCCTCCTGTTCTCCCTGTGGATTATATTCTGTCAGACAATGACAATGCTATGAAATAACACAAAAGCTAAGCTCTGTTGTAAAATAACATAGGCGTATATTAGGAAAATACTTTCTGTGAATTATTAAAATAGTTGCAATCATTTTGCGGTTCACGAGCATATAGATTCCCTGCCCTACGATTTCTAAATTTTCGTAGCCCACCAAGCAATACATACGAGCAGTAGAGTATTTAAAGCAGCGTAATAACGAGCTCGACCACGACAATGAATAGTGAATGTATAGTGAATGTGTGGAGACCACTGCTGGACATAGGCCTGAGCGCCATAGCACCCTGTCTTCAGCTTGACGCATCCCTTGATGCATCTACCTGCAGTCTTTCGCAGGTCGTCATCCCACCTGGTCTCGGAGGGCGTCCTACACTACGTTTACGAAGTCGTGGTCTCCATTGGAGAACACGTTTGCCCCAGTGACCGTCGGTTCTTCGCGAGATATGGCCGGCCCACTGTCACTTCAGCTTGCTAATTCTCAGAGATATGTCGATAAAAAAAAATCTAGTCAAAAATATTTCTGTAAACACAGAAATTGAATTGTGACTTATTAGATAGATAGATAGATAGATAGACAATACTTTTATTGCACACTTAAAAATAAAACAAACAAGGTAAACAATAATAATACAAGATGTGACAATTTGGCGGTCTTATCGCTCAAGAGCGATCTCTACCAGACAACCGTGATTACGTATTAGGGGGTTAACCTAACGATAAACGCCACTGTACCTAATTGGTTACGACTGCTTTTGATTAAAAGTCGTAACCAATTAGGTACAGTATCTTATGCGATTGCATAATATTATATATTTCATGTAAGTAGATAAACAAAACTGTGATCCTTCTTTATAAACAACGCTAATTTCGAACAAACAGACGAACAATAACAAAACGATAAAGCAACCTAAACACATCATAAGATAAACTGTGCACGAATTAGCAAACATCCCAACCCAGAACGCAGAATACATAACAGCTGGTACAGTCAGCTCTAGACGTTTCCTGCTCGTTCCGCATCAACTAATTCGTTCTACAATATCTATGATAAAAAATTCCAAAACAAATAATAAAGTTGCTACGAAAAGCGGTACAAAAGCGCTACGGAGTGCTACGAGACAATTGTCTCCGTTTACCGCGACATTTTTATCGCAGCAACCAATATTTTACACATTTCTGCTTCGGAATTGTTTAAGTAGATGGAATTTTAAAGCTTTATGTTTTGGTCCCACTGGAAATTTCTTTCAAAATCACATTAATTTCACATTTAGATGAAGCTAGAACGCCTTGGCCTAGTGCTTGCCCTGATGTTATAATTTGTTTGTATTATTTTATTGTAACTTTCTTTGTTTATAAAGATTTATAAGTAGATGAACTACATTATACTACATAATGAACAATTAAGCTACCTATAGATTATTCACAACAGACTGCAGTTAGCTCAATTGTAAATATACTAGTTCTAATTTGTTTGTATTACCTTAATGCAATTTTCTTTGTTAATAATGATTTATATAAGTAGATGAACTACAAATGCCGTTGACTGTACACCCTAACCCCTGTTCGTAACTATTCCAATTTAAGCAACTTTGAATCCGGCAAAATTAACAGATGGACAAAAACCTGAGCAGTTTAAGTAGTTAATGACTGCCTGTTTTGTTTAGGGCGGCAGATAAGGCCTGTGTTTACCTGCTACTAACTGGCATAATTCGTATTTCAGCGGTATTTTGTTAGTAGGTCGTTTTCTGTTATACGTAAATCTTAAACAAACGAAAATACTAATTGCTTAGAAGGGCTTGAAATTGTCTTTGACAGCCTTTTATCTCGTGACTACCTCTTAATGAGAATGGTTTATTATTAGGTATCTAATAATAAATCCTTCTGTGTCAGAAGCTTGACTGTCTTCTATGTGCATAGAAGACACAAGATTCTATATCATACTATTTGTAAACTAAACTTCAGCTGTATGACTTCAAATAGGTGACACCCACTTTTACGGGACGCGGAACGCAGAAAAGCTCTCAACCATCGCCCGCATCACGAACTCCTCAAAGAGAACTCATGTGATGGGACCGGCAGTATACAACTGTCAGACTCTGTCACATCTGATGGCAGTCTATCATGCTTTAAAAAAAGACTTAAGCGTTGGCTTGTCGAGCAGAATTTCTATTCTGTGAACGAACTATTACAATCGTAAACCTGACTTTATTTTAATTTTCAATTTTAATTAAATGTACTTATACGAAAATATGACATGTAAAGTGGTTTTACCAATAATATGTGTTTCTGTATTTAGGTATTCGTACCGATCCTCATGATATTGCGATTATTTTAAGCTCTGCCTAAATATATTCCTAGAATTCGAACATCAAACTCCAAAAGACGGTTCTGAAGTGTGCCTAAAGCAACAGAATGTGGCTCAAACGCTTAACATCGTCCAATGCCCTTAAAACATGTTCCCGACGGACTAAAACCAACACAATCCCTTATTTATTTAGGTTGAAACCTCAAGACTGATCCTGTCAGGTGCAGGCTGTAACTTGGTGGTTGAGACCATTAATTGTTAATTAGGACTAGGTTAGTTCGTCAGGCCAGAGCGAAATTACAAGTTGATATATATATATTAGTCGACATTCGGATAAGATGGATAGATTGTGTGAAAGGCGACAGGGTTAAGAAAGTGTACAGAGATTACAGCAGAAAAAACAAAAGAAAAAAAACATGTTGTCCAGACCCCACTATGCGTGCGATAAGGAAATAAAGCTGATTATTAGTTGGCATTCCGTATGAATAGTGGCTACAAATAAACTGGATTTAATTTAATGCGTGTAGTGTATCGTAACTCAGTTAAGTTAATGAAAATAGGTTCGTAGTTATGCTTACATTCATAATGAGTTAACGTCAGTATCTAAGGTTTATCCAATTTGGAAGGTGCTCTGTAGATTCTGAAACAAGATTCCGCCTTATGCCCCTGTAGGCAGCATGTGGGGGCGGGCGGGTTATATTTCCAAAAACTCTTTGAGTGGTTTGCGAGCAAATAGGAATTTGCATTGTAAGAGATATTCCAATTTTACACTCACGCATTTTTTCCGAAATACTTCTGTTTCAGTTTGTTTACTTCCAACGCTCATTGTGTATGTAGATTGTAGAGCTATAAAAAATTTGAATGCTTTCTCCCTACGTTCTGTACCACTGTACAAATGTTTATTATTTTATTGATTAGAAAAAATATCTTTGATGTGTCCGATAATTGACCACTCCTGTTAATTTTTTTTTTTTATTACTCAGAGGAAAACAATTACGGGCTTTAACGGTCTATTTGGGTCAATAAAGTTCCAAGATTAACTCAGTTCATTAAAATTATACACTGTTCACCAGAGTCACTGATTACTGTTTCTCTGAAGGATAGGATTCGTAACGTATACATCCGACAGAGAAGCAAGGTTATCGACATAGCTCAAAGAATTAGCAAGCTGAAGTGGCAGTGGGCCGGCCATATCTCGCGAAGAACCGACGGCCGCTGGGGCAAACGTGTTCTTGAGTGGAGACCACGACTCGGTAAAACGTAGTGTAGGACGCCCTCCAACCAGATGGTGACGACCTGCGAAAGACTGCAGGTAGATGCTGGATGCGGCAAGCTGAAGACAGGGTGCTATGGCGCTCATTGGGGGAGGCCTATGTCCAGCAGTGGACTGCTATAGGCTGATGATGATGATGATAATTAAAATTAAAAAAGATATCCTCCACTTCAATATCAAAGAAACGAAACCGAGTTCTAATTTTGTACTATAGTGGTAGAATAGTAGAATAGTAGTAGAATTTACAATTAATAAGCATGTAATCTTATTTCAGCAACCGTAATCATAATTATTTAATACCTTTTTTACTGTCTTGTTTCAATAACCTTTAAAAGATAGTAATAACTCTATTTACTCGATATATGTATACATATGTATTTATATTATAGCAGCACGTACATTATGTATGTTGCAATCAAGTTTTAATCGAGCTTTATGTTACCTCAGCATTGAAAGTGATTGTGATGTGTTATACTTATAAGATTGATGGTTTAATCAATAATGCGTTGCTCTGAAAAACAAAGATTTATTTTTAACAAATTAAAAACTAACTTAGGTACAATACAAGCAATCCTTATAATCTAATTAGGTATCTATCTTACCTGAAAAACAAAGAAACGACAATTAAAGTTAATATTTACAATTTAAACCAATAATTTTCACTTTATTAGAACACCCGAGGTTTTTTTATCAGCGTTCGTATTTTTGACATGACATCTGTCTGTCTATGATGTACTGTCACTGTCAATGTGTCCGATCAATCACTTTCACAATGCGCACCAGAATTCAAAATTAAGTACTATTTCTTAAATAAATAAATAAACTCCTTGTAATAGGTTACTTTAGTTTAGGAGCTAACCTAAAAAGTATCTTCAATTAGCGGTCTAGTCTGAAAATTAATGAAAACTTCATAATTACTCGCAAATGCTCAATAAGGCGTAAAGTAAACATCTTAGAAGGCAGATTGAACGAAACCACTCCTATTTAAGAACATTTATTAAGGTTGGAACGCAATCACGAGGCTTTACAGACATCGTTTAGGCCACAGACACAGGCGTAGTTTCTATTGTATTCCCGTGTTATCTGATTCTGACAAGTCGCTACTGTTTCGTTTCGAAGAACTGCGATTTAAATGAGAATGGAGCGACTGGCGCTACGTACGGAATTTAAAATCTACGTACAACGACACAACTGCGACTATTCACAAATCGCCCTAAGTTCTCATCTTATGTGAATTTTTGTAATTCGTACGAGAATAAAGTTTCTTAAACCATACCTAAGATATTTGATGATGGTGAAGTTAGCAGAGCATGCATATATTATTAGAGTTCCGTTCGCATGCGGTGAGTTCTATGGGCGTCAATCAAAGCTGGTTTGCTGGCGTAGCCGTTTTAATGGGCAATTAAAAACCACAAAAAAATAATCTTGCGCGCGCACAAAACAATCCCTTTTGATGGACCTCTGTGGCGCGATCGGCGAAGGTCCGCCTGCGACGCAGGAGGTTGCGGGTTCGATTCCCGCCTCGGAACAATTGTGTGTACGATCAGCAGATATTTGTTCCGGGTTTTCTGGTCGGATACTTTTCACGAATAGTTCTCAAACTCTCTCAACGGGCTGGTTATCAAACTAAAACCAATTTACATATTTCTTCGGTCAATTATTTTTTTCAGATAGTAATAAATCTCTATAGTTTTTTTGTTCAATTTAATAGTTACTCTTAGAGCATAAAAGTCTGGTTTTATGCTCTAAGTAGTTACTAATGCTAAAAAAAAAACAAAGCACTTCTACCGAAAACTCGGACTATTTATGGCAAAAAAACTATACTATGTGAAGGCGCACAGCTTTACAATACTTTACCCTCCCAAATTAAAAATGTAAGCTCATTTAATGTGTTCAAACTCAAATTAGCTCAACATATCATAAATTATAATTCACTTATCAATAATGAACACATTAAATGAGCCAGCTATTGAACGCCTACAACCTATGTACTCGTATATATACTTACCCTAAGGACCATGTTCTCATGTAAGTGACTTTATATAAATTGTCTTTTTGAGAATTAATGAATATTACACTTAACTTTGACTTTGTGATAATGTTAATGTTGAAGTTTATCAGCAAGGGGGTAAGAAGCCCCCTCTAGCTCATCATCCCCTGCAGTGCCATAAATAGGAGAGAGGCATAGACTATTTAGAAGAACGCCACAAGAAACCGTAAAGTTCCCCTACGTGCTTGAAAAATAACTCCGCCGCACCAAAAGGCGTAAAATATGAGTGTTTTCAGTAAAAACTTGATGAAACCCTAAATTTACAAAACCGTGTAGGGAAACGCCTCCGGGTCACAGAACGGTTGGGGTTCGAGCAGTAAGCATACTACGAGAACGTGATATTACTTTCGCTTGAAATAAACTAAGCCCCATTTGACGATAGTATCGAGCTGTGATCTTGATGTCTCATATTTGTAAGAGATAAAATAAATAAATAATGTTGGAGAATCCACACAGCATCATCTAGCCCCAAGCATCAGAGCTTGTGTTATGGGTACTATATATAATTGATATACTTAAAGAGCTAGATTTTTTTAGTATACATATGTAGATAACGACCAGAACACCCGGAACAAATATCTGCAGATCGTACAAACAATTATCCCGAGGCAGGAATCGAACCCGCAAACTTCTGCCGTTCCTTCGCCTAGCGCGCCATAGAGGTCGTCAGAGACTGCGTAGTTCCCTGTCCACACGATAGAGGCGCTGTACCAAAACTTATGGAAAAATGAGACGTCACAATCACGTCGATCGGGACTCTGGGCGTGAGTCCAATGATAAGATGATTGCCAGCTTATCTGATATCGAAGTGTTCATTCGTTCACTTGCAGCAAATTAGATTTTCCTAACCGAAAACCAGTAAAATTGCTTTTAGACCCTTTTTTGGAGCTTCCAAGGCTTTCAGGCTTCAAAAAACAAGATATTTTTATGTCTTTACTGGTTTTAACAGCGTTTCTGGCGTCTAGCTATTGTTCTGCGCCACTGCCAAGGCGACATCTGGGGCACATCGCGACAAACATTAGCAATGCAAATGCAGACCCGTCCGTTGTCTTTGTAAAAACAAAATACACAAATTAATGCAATTATGACTTGTGACAGCTGTAAACGAGATGAATGGTAATACGAAGTGGGTTTTGTTACCCTTAAGAGCTTTAGTGTGGTGACTGGTGCAGTACCGATGTTAATTCTGGATCTACGGGTAAAACACTAACTCATTTTATACTTCCTTTATTCTAAGCATTTATTTCTGTATTGTTTTCTGTTTTGTGTGGTAATAAAGTGTTTTTTTTCTACCGTTGTTTTAAAAATAGTATTTGAGCCGAATATTAAGATTGATCATGATTGCGAGACCGCCAGGTCAGTGAACCGTTACAATTGTTAATTGGATAGATATTGGATAAAGTTTATAAACATCACAAACTTTTCTCGCTCTTATAACCATAAGCTTTCGTGATTATTTTGGCAGGGTTTCACTCTCAAAAGTTAAATGTAAGTGAGGGTAATAAACGAGAACGCGAGGGTCCCCAACTAAATAAAGTTTAATAATAACACGTTGACCAGTTAGGTAGTACGGTAGTCGATTCATAGCAACGACCTATTGATGACAGATTTGACAGCCTGTAGCTACGTCCCTACAGCCTGGGCCTAGCTATAATACCTAGCCTAAAACTGTTTAGTTCATAAATTCAAACTCCAATAGAATTTAACGATGCGTTCGTAAACCGGCCCTTGCTAAAATTGTATCAAAATAGACACAGAGCCATTTACCAAGAAGTTGAAGTTGACCAACATGTGGTCGGACCATGATAGGATAAATAACTATGTTTCAATTTCAAGACTAGTTTCACGACTTTAACTAACTGGTTTGTGGCACGGAAACTAAGTCTTTTGTGACGGAAATAGCCGTCTAAAATTGTTAGTGCAATTAAGCTCGCAAGTGTACCGAGTTTCATGCCTTGTTTATTGTTTAATCGAAAATGACAATCTGTTTACACCACAAACACCGTGAAATTAAAGTCGCATTTTACTTTTTAAACTGACTTTTAGCTAAAATAAATAAATCAGCTATAATGTCACTCGTTTTTGATAGTAATGTTTATTTAATAGTCTGTAATTATTCAAAAATAGGTTCAACAGACTTGATAAGAACTCAATTATAATTACGGTAGGTAGGTATCTAGTTAGTGTTTTAAATAAGTAAATCTTGTCCTTCAGATCGCTTTGCTAAAACTCTATAATGACTTGTATAATTAAAAAGCAAAATTGTTTACAACATAATTATTCCGAATAGGTTTAACCTTTATCTTGGATTAAAATGTAAATTAAATTTACAGAAGTTTAATTTTTGTTTAGACGCTTCAAAAAATTTAAATATTGTTTTGTGTTTGAATGACCAAGGCTGGCTTTGTCCAAAATAGACATGAATGAATTTTAGGTGGATTGACGTTTGACTTCAACCAATTTTGTAAAATGACGTATTTAACACTTTGAGAGCTGAAATCACACGGTATGTGTTTTCTACAAGTGACTAAAATGCGTAAATCCACACTAGCGCAGCGGCTGAGAAAATACAGATCTCTGTGACTCAGCACAGCCGTAATATTTTTCGAGCGAAACGCATGTGCGGCGCAACACAACCGCTGTGTAGAGCGGCAGCACGAATTTTTTAGGTAAAAAAAAGATCGCAGTCGTCGAAAAAAAATCGCAGTCAAAGTGTTAAATGCTTTTTTTTGCTTGATACTGAGCTGATAATGTTATTCTATAAGCCCGCGGCTTCGCACGCGTTTTTTTAAGGAAAAAAAATAAGCGGATATACATAGATCATAGTTTAATGTTCGCCATTTTCAGCCCTACCTATACATTCAGTAGTTTTGGCGTTTTTTTGGCTAAGCAACAGCAGAAAATTTGTTATTATAATATTAGTAGCATATGGGCACTTTAATTCATAACTAGCTTTTGCCCGCGGTTTTCTGGATAAAATTAAGCTTAAAATTTGTTATTCAAGTCTAGAACTACATCTATGCAAAGTTTCTGGATGATTTATTCTGTACTTATGGCGTGACGAGTTACAAACATCTCAACATCTTTTGTATTATTAATTTTCGTGTAGGTGTAGGTATTTTGTAGAGCCTCCTCACCACACACACCAAAACAAAACACACAGAAAGCTATGACAAAAACATAGCCACTAATGAAGGCTATGTTTTTATCAAAGCTTTCCGAAGATAACCAAAGGGACACAAAACAGTAAGTAACAAAAAGCGACATTTCGCTAATAAATCCGCAATAATAAGGAATCTTGTCGTGAACTGATTAATTCGTGGCCGTTAACTAAACGAGGCTAATAAAGGTGCCTGGCACTGCTATGGGGTGGTTGCAAGTCCATGGCTTCTTAAGATATCTGTAGAGCAAAAAATCTCTGAGAAAATTGAGAAAATCTCGAGAGAAAATAACCCGCAAAATAAATCTTTAAAAAAAAGGAACAGTAGGGATGTGTCAAGTCTCAGGCTGGTTTTATTGTTACGCGTTTCGGCAGTGCCGTTGGAGTGCGCGCGTTCGGAGATGTATGGGGGGTATTATTGCGTTTCAAAGTCGCGCGCTTGTGCAGCGCCGTTCAGTAAACGCAGCGCGCTGCCCAGCGGCGCGTCCAGCGGCGTGACTATAAAACCAGCCTTAAACTAATCTGTGTCAGTTGACAACGTCGTTGACCACCATATAATTTCAGTGCCCTCACACAAGCGCACGTATGCAATGAGAAAAAATAAACACATTTATCGCTTTTTTTAATTCAGCTGTATTGTGTCTACTATCATACTAAGCCAGCCCTCTTCTTCTAAGAACTAAAGTGCATTGTTTTTTTTATATTTTCAATTAATAAAAGCGTATCTCCAATTTAAAGTCGATATAAATTTATGTCAATAAAGACAAATAACAGCTCAGTTCTCAGCGATAAGGCCGCCCTTTATACATCCTTTATTCTAATGTTTATTTCTGTATTGTTTTCTGTTTTGTCTGGTATAATAAAGTGTTTTCTATCTACTCGTATCTATCTAATAACAAAAAACAAAGACAATTACATAAAACAACAAAATACGAACACACAGTAATAACGCAAGTTTATCAAATCACGTAAAACTAAAACGAAAAATTCTACAATGCTTAATCTCACATGTGCAGTGAAAAATGTTTAAATTTGGATTCGAAAACGAACGAGAGATCTGTTTAATGATTAATGAAAGCTTTCAAAACAAAAAAATGTTTCGAGCTTCTCTATTTTGCTTCGATGGTACGAGTATCAAGGAACGTTTAAAATTTCCACCAATATTTCTTGGGTCTTGTAACCCCCTAAACAAAAAATTCCTTACATACACCTATGAGGAAAATGCGATTTGTTTTATAACTAGGTACCTAAAATGTTGTAAAATCGAACAGAATCATATCAGCAGAAAAGCAATTTGAATAAGGATTTAATGAAGCCACGAAACTCTCTCAAATTATGCTCACATTCGGTCAGCCAAATACAATGAGAAACTTTTTAATTTGAGGTCCAACAATGCACGGCGCTGACGGAAATCTCATTAAAAATGTTTGCGCTAGCGCGAAGGCGTTGGCTAATTAGTGAATTGTGCTTTTTCTAAAATAGAACGCCAATGCGTCACTTTCGTGATAATTTGCAAATTCGTTGCAGGTGCAATTAAGATATGCTTCAGACAGAACCCATTGTTTAAGTAAGAAAAGTTTGCAACCATCCGGAAGAACCGCCCCACTTACCGCTCTGTTGAGCTGTGATCACAGCCTGTGATTGCTTACTTATTTTATATATATAGACAATAGTGCTGGAATAATAATGCTGGTCAATCCACACAGCTAGCCCCAAGCTAAGCAGAGCTTGTGTTATGGGTACTAGATGACTGATATAAATAAAACAATACATTAACTAGATATTTTTTTTATTATCAAAACGACCAGAGAACCCTGAACAAATATTTGTCCCGAGGCGGAAATCGATCCCGCAACCTCCTGCGTCGCCAGCACCACAAATGTTGTCACAATAAAAATCATGCTTTGAATAAACATCTAAAAACTGCGTACAACAAAATTTGTAACTCGCTAAAGGAAACTTTCAGCGTGTCCTATGTCCTCTACAAAGAATTTCCTACTTGAGTTTACTACAATACCTCTTTCGCCCATCCTTCCTATCGAGGGTACGTGGAGGGTACAGATAATAGGTGCTTCAAGGGTTTTAGTTTATTAAATTCTTCTGAGCGAGTAGTCCCGAAGGAGCTCTATTGCCCGAAGCAGCCCAACAATGTGTCCGCTATAATACATGCGCCTTTCAAAGACGTCGCACGCTGACGACGACCTGATTAGGATCCTGCCCGAACTACTCTGTCTAGGTGATATGGTAAATTTAGCTTTATTTTGGTGGTTTATGGTTGAATTTTAGGCTTTAGGGATACGAGATTCAAACGAATTGTAGAGTATAAATGTGTGCGTTTTTTGAGGGTTTATTGGACTGTTGGAAAAAATAGTAACTACATCCATATCGGACGTTCTCGTATTCTACTAATATAAAAATATATATAATAATAAATAAGCATTTAATTTCAATTATTTATATAATTAAATAAAGAGAAAAAAACTCATAAAGGCAAGGTAATTTATTTTTACCGAAAATGCGCATGCTAAGCAGCAACTAAAGCGAAAAATTTGTCAAAATTGATTTGCGTCTGTTACGTTTCATTATACTAACAGTATGATTCTCCATTATAGGTACTATAAGGTAGGTACCTATTTCTTCTAGATGGCCGTCTGGCTCGGTCTGTTCCCTTTTTGTCCCTAGACATTCATCTCCTCGAGAAGCGGCTTAAAGGCCCGAGCACACGAGAGCAGGATAAATGAGCTACTATTCTCTCTATTATTGCTTCCGAAATCTTGAGGGAAGACATACTTATGTATGTAATAAAATTCACTTCTTTTTGTGTCTCTATACGAACTTATCCTTTATTGTTTAGCTCAGTTTGAGTAGTCTCGTAGCTATGAAGCTCGGAGACCTACCTTAATATTAGAAATACATTGATCTTCTAGTAGGTATGTACAAAGGTGTGTAGGTGTACTTATCTGAATTGATATTACTGTAGGTATTGTTGCTGTTATACGTTAGAGATTCCGTTGAGTACTCTTGAAAAGTAACGACGATCTTCTCGCGAACGAGTTGTTCACTTCACTTTGGAGTAGGGTACAACTCGTCCGAATCAAAAACCAAGAGACTTGATTCGGACGAGTTGTACCCCTACTAAAAAGTGAAGTGGACAACTTGGCAGACGATACCGCGAAGCTAACAATGCTAGAGTCCGTAGGAAGTCGCAAAGATTTTCGACTCGTCGGTTACATACGTTTGATTACGAGTTCGTGGCTCAGTTGGTTACCGCGGGTTCAAGACCCGCCGAAATAGTTATTTTTATATTTAGTTTTATTTTTACAGATTTTGTTTCAATATATTAAATAACCTTACCTACCCATTTTATAGAGCGGTGTATCTCTAACCTGATCCCAAAGACTGAAATTAAATATAAGGATCTAGCGCAAGCAGTTTGTAGTCTAAAGATGAACGGACAGGAGATTATTCAATGTCTGTAGTGCACAGTGTTCAGTGCATAGTGCACAGTGTACCTGTACAGTGTTTAGTGTGCAGACTGCAGAGCTGCCTAGAGCAGCCCGCGCGTTCTCATCGCAGAATGAGGTTTCTTTGTAATACTAGGGGTGCATCGTTAGTACGATAATGGGTTTCTTGTTGGTAAACTGTTACATTTTCTTCTTTCAAAACTACTTATTTTCCTTGCCAAATTGTCACAATACAAATACTCTTTACTCGCACATCAAGATAGAGAAAAACAGTAAAGAACAAACAAACAAAGATACTCTACAATACGATACGCACAACGGGCGCCCTTATCGCTACGAGCGATTTCTTTCAGGAAACCTTTGGATGGAAACGTATTTATATATTTTTAGTCTTGTTTGTTGTTTTGATAAGTGTGTGTAAAAAAATATATGTTAGCTATCTCAGAAGCAAAGCTGATTTAATTATTATTTTAATGAAAACTTCATCTGTTTTTTTCTTCGTTTCTTTTTGAGTAAACGATGTATTTAATTCGAAGTAGTCTCATTTGAAAGCTAAAAATATAGATAGTCTATGTAGCTCAGAAAATAAATAAAAATACAATTTCGACATATTTCAGCAACCGTGGCTATTTTAGGCTATTGTGCCTCCCGTAGAAATATAGCCCAGGACCCCCCAACTCTGCAAAAAATTATGTCGACCCCAAACATTCTGTATATATTGGTAGAGTTTCTTTCATCTATGGACGATTCTGAGAGGCGCGACGATACCATTGTCTTAGTAAATTGATTGGTTAGGAGAATTCATCCCCTAATTAAAAATAACAATCTGATTTTAGTCGCTATGTTCTATGATTATTCATACCGACAGCAATACCCACTAGGAGTAGATATAACTAATCCGACAAGCAACTCAATAATGTGATTCCCAGCGAAGTGAACACGTGCATACGTCCGTTGCCATGGCAACAGTAGGTACTATGGTACGATGGAGAATGGAGATGACAAATCCGGTTACGGTGTAGGGGAAGGTTTTCCGTAAGTACAATTAAGATTAAATGTTATTGTGATAGAAACACTATTGTGGTAGGAAGAAATAACTCACAGTTTATATTTTTCCTGCGTTCTTGAAGATTTTGATGTCTGTGTGATCTTCCACAATGTTTTTCGCCAACCTGAAACCGTAATAGAAAAGGATGAATTTTGCATAGTTTAAACAGGCAAACGTAGTGTAGGACGCCTGCCGGCCAGGTGAGATGACGACCTGCGAAGGACTGCAGGCAGATGCTGGATGCGGTATGCTGAAGACAGGGCACTATGGCGCTCATAAGGGGCTCATTAGGGGAGGTCTATGTCCAGCATTGGACTATTATAGGTTCATGATGAGGTACAAGCTGACACAATTGATGTCGTTATAATCTAATTTACTAATATACATTTGACTTAATTATTATTATTATATAACACTAGCGGACCGTCCACAGCTTGTCTAGCGTCCGGACACTATGCAAATCCCATACAAATATGAGACGTTCCGATGTCGTCTCGATGCTATCGTCAAACTGAACTCAGGGTTCTGAACAAAATAGGTTATTTTTACAGAACAGTGCGAGCCAAAATGCACGCGTGCATCGACGCGTGAAACTGGGACAATCAGACGTGCCAAAAGGCATTACTATGCGACAACTTTAATCTGGTCCCTGCTAAATTTGTAATTTTCGATAGCACTTGGTTTCTGGTATTTATTTTCAGCCTCTAAAGGCAAAAAAAAAAACAAAAACCTCTTTGAAGGGACTATTCCTACTCTTAGAACAGAAAAAAATACGAATTTACGAATGATCCTACAGGCATACACTAGCATTTAAAATAATGCTGGACAATCCGCACAGCATCATCCAGCCCCAAGCCAGGCAGAGCTTGTTTTATGAGAACTGAGATATACATAATACAATATAGAACATAGATATATATTTTTAATTATACATAGAAAAACGACCAGAACACCCAGACCCAGAACATTTGTCCTGAGGCAGCAATCGAACACGTAACCTCCTATGTATGTCGCAAGCGGACCTTTGCCGCGCTTCCATAAGTATGCCAAATTTCAGCTCAATCGATTGAGAATCACTGGTCATAAATTCAGTGTGCAAGATTTGTCCTACATAAACTAACAGAGCAAGTAGAATAAAAAACTTGTAGAAACAGTCATTGTGACTGACTTTCGCTCATCTTCATAATCTTCTCG
The DNA here is from genome assembly GCA_943735965.1 of Eupithecia abbreviata. Taxonomy (NCBI): domain Eukaryota; kingdom Metazoa; phylum Arthropoda; class Insecta; order Lepidoptera; family Geometridae; genus Eupithecia; species Eupithecia abbreviata. Next base: position 5,281,627 of record OX030982.1, on the reverse strand, counting down.
GCTATTCAAATAGATTAGAGATTGACATCCAGATCACGTGCAGAGTTCTTGATATTTGAGGAAATGAAAAAGCTACAGATGGAACTGTTGATTTCGTTATAAAAATTTGATGTCGTGAAGGCCACGCTAAGATTTAGGGCGGTTATACACTGAGATAATTTTTACGAATAATTTGATAAGTGAAGTATTTACAATCAGTCTATCCAAAGGTTGCCTGGAAGAGATCGCTCTCAGCCCCTTTACTTCCTTTATTCTGTTGTTTATTCCTGTATTGTTTTCTGTTTTGTGTGGTATAATAAAGTGTTTTCTATCTATCTATCTTCAATATCATGACGTGTGTATTGATTCGTCTACCTATGACAACCTCTATGTCAAACCTCGATAATTGTAAAGTCATTTCAAACGGGATATTTACCATGATTTGATTTTAGAGTTTTATAATATTTCTACACAGTTCCATGCGCCGTGATCACAGAATAACTGAAGGCACTGCGAGTAAGTTTTTATGGGCAGACATACCGATTTACCCTCATTTTTTGTCTTTTGCTACGAACGTTACCATTACTGCGTTAGTGTTAATAACCATGACAGGTTTCTCAATAATTGTGTGTTGGAAGAGGCTGGAGATCTAATAATAATCAGTTAAAACGTTCAAGAAGCTGAATGCATCATCTATGCCAAAAAGCTGAAAAGACACCACATAATCAAACTCGATTTTGAATGAAAGGAACCAGAGGTGAATGGACCGCTTATCTTGCAAATTCCAGCGCTTACAACACTGCTCATTGTTCGAAGAATTAATCGCAGATAAAACTAGAAATAACCTTTCTTATATTATAAATGTGGAAGTTTAGATTGATGGATGGATGTTTCCTACTTCTTCACGCTCGACCACTGAACGGATTGGGCTGAAATTTTGCACTGATGTAGCTATAGGTCTATCAAACATACTTTTTATTCCATAAAACAGTTACAGTAACTTTTAAATATTTCCATATTAACAAAGCGAAGCCGCGGGCAGAAACTAGTTTTTAGTATTTAAAAAATACTTTTTTTAAACATGCTTTTATAATTTATAAACAACAACAAACATGTACATATGTCAACACAAGTACAAATCCAACGAACCCAAACTCGACGGAGTCAAGTCGTTTCGTTTAGGAGTTCCTATTATGGCAATCATTTGTCTCCATCATCAGACCAGCTCAATGGTAACATTGCATTGTCACCGAACTTACATAGCTATGCCAAATTTCAGGTCAATCGGTTGAGGATTACTGGTCTAAAATTCAGTTGCAAAATGTGTCCCACACAAACTTTTAGCAAGTAGTATAGAAACCTGTAAAAAAGAAGCTGCTAAATGAATAGACATGATTTTTTTGGTTGTTCAGATAAACCCCATGCGATATCAAAGATCTAGGGCGAGTAATTTTTATGTAAAGGTTCATCTCTTTTTTGTCTACGATAAGCTAATTTAATTTATCTCTCTGCGCTAATCTCGGAATCCTTTAGACTGGAACTTCCACGGTTTCTGGATAGATAGATAAGTTGATTACAGGCACCACTTCTTTTAAAATTTCTTTCAAGAACCCGAGCACAGTGTGCAAAGGCACACGCAATTTCGTCAGGATCGTAGACTCTGTATTTGCGAGTGAATATGAAAGGCGAGTAATTCAATAAGAATATTTTATGACCCGACGAGACGGCTCACGAGGTGTCTTTGACGAGTTCGACTGTTTTATTAACTTGACGAGACGTTCTCGCGATACCTTTTACATTATCTGGCGATGAGTAGGTTGGGCTTCGCTTTTAGATGTCTATACCAGGTACCATTTTCGCGCGAGGCGCGAGGCGCGAGGCATGGAATTTCTGTCTGAATTCGTTGTCACCTTCACGACGAATCTTTCGTTTCAAGATCTGGTGAGTAATTGGCGCAGCGCAGCGCGTCAGCATTGCAATAGCAAGGTCATTGTCGTGGGAATGCTTCCGGCTGTAATTGAATTTGATCAGTTGACCTGCCTCTAGATTGTTTGAAGCAGTCTGCTGATAGCTCAACCTGTTACATGTTTATGTTGTTGTATCTATTAGTTGATATACATATATAATTTCATTTCATTTAATTGGCAGAAAAAAAAAAATTAAATTTTATATAAACAGTTAGTAAACTTATTCGTTTGAACCAAATTTAAACTACTTTATCATCAACGGCTCGTTAATTTCCGCTGGATATTAGCCTGGCATAAGTTATGAGTTTGAAATACCTATAGGCGTGATTAACTGAATGCCAATAAAACGCCTGAGGCATCCTACGGCATACGCCGTATAATTAGTGGTTTTGACGATATTGCAGCCTGTGTTTGAGGCTACAATATCGTACCATGTGCTTTGTGGTGTCTATCTATCGTTAGCATGAGGGAATTATAATAGATATTCGAGAAGTTTAATACCGAATAGTTTGAGCTGAACGCAATAGATACTGTTTTATAACAGTCAGGTAAGTTTATATTCAGGTAAGAAATAAATAAAAAATGAATTAATGAAATAATATACTTAATATAATACTCGGAACCCAGAAAGACAAATTAGTATAAGATAACTAATGATACCGACATTATAATGCTTTCGAAATGATGGTGTGGTTGAAATTTTCTTCACATTCCGGATCATAGAGTGCTACTTGCATGTTGAAACTGTCCTTCGCAGTTAAATGATGGACTATAATAGAGTAATCATTAATCAATTAATTACTTATTTAATCAACATCCATTTCAACGCGATACATCAATATTTTACGTGCAGACTTGCATACAGTGATGTCATCAATAACGATCGTTGATTACTTCGTGAAATTTACCACTGTGTTTTGCATTGCCCGTGATATGCAGTGTGGCAACTTCAGGAAGAAGAAATCTTTTGAAATCAATCCTACTATGGTACAGAGGGCGAAAGTCTGCCTGCGACGTAGAAGGTTGCGGGTTCGATTCCCGCCTCGGGACAAATGTTTGTACGATCTACAGCATTCGATTTAAGTAGATTTTAGGTAGGTACGTAACGTAAACAATATGATTTTATTTCAAAAGGTTTTCGGAGTTTTGTTCTTATATATACAGTGTTTATAAGGTGGCAATTACCTAGGTTTTATTAGATTTTTATTTTAGCAAGGAATTGATAAAATGATCAACATATCACTGTAAAGTAAAAGAAGGATTTTAGTTAAATCCCTAATTTGTTTAGGGAAATGGCAAAATAACCCGTTAAAGTTTGCACTGTAGGTATTGTTTCAGTAAAGTATTAATATAAATAAATAAATTTAGCATTACCCAGGATTTACCAAATCTGTAGGGATTTGGTGAAATCACTGATTTTACCTATATTGGATTCAGGCATTACTTTGTGGAAATCTATTGCAAAAAGTAATGTACAATTCCGTATTAATCATATTCTAAAAAGGCGTTTTCTATTAAGTTTGCCTGCTGCAGTTGCAGTGGGTGGGCGTTTTCTGATGGATGAATCAGGATACATGATGTAGACAGTGACGCAGTAGGTAGAAGTGGGGCGGGACGCAAACGAGACGCTAACGTAACGACATCGACATCGACATCAATTTCTTCTAACAATACTGGTGGTTGGCGGCTGGCGACCGAAAGAAGTGGAAGGTGATGGGCGAGACTTTTGCCCAGCAATGGGTTACATTTAGAATACTATTAAAATAGTTGCACCTATAAAAAATAATAATTTAAATATTTTTTAGATGCACATGAAATTCTACAGTGTTTCAGAACTCCATGGAAAGTTGTACCCATACCCGTGACTATACGGTAGATTATATAAAGCTTGCGCGATTATCTATTTATTTTTCATACCATAATATATCCACGCTTTTTTACATTAAAATAATTTCTTTTATTTATCACTCTTATCCATAATTTGAATTATTAAAAAATATTATCTACTTTTATTAAAAAATATTTTCTACTTTTTCGTTCGGTTTATTTATAAAAGCGTGGTTTTTTAGTTTATTAAACTAGTATTTATTTTCTATTTTTTAGTTTAATCTTATCAAATTATTGAATTGTCATCGGTTATTATACCTAATAAGTTTACTAAGTTTAAATGAAATCTGCCCGTTCAAAGTGGGTCAACATCGAGTCCAAAGGAGTTGGTTACAAACAAACATCCATACAGGTGAAGCTAATATATTACAAACAAACATAATAAGAAGCGTGGTAAAATATGTTTTTATCCTGAGGTTACAATGCCAAATACAGGTGTATATTTGGCACTGTAACTGACTGAAATGTGCGACTCGTTATGTGAATCATTTAGGCAGCGTGTCAGTTCTGATTTACCAAACAGACGGATGTTTAGGGAAATGTGCTATGATCAATAAATTAATGCGAAATGTGACACGCTCGCAAATGGTTGTTTGTTGTCAAAGCATTCCTAATGGTACCAAGTTAGATGTCATGAATTAGGATTACCAGATATAATAATATCTCCCTGAATGTTATGGTATACGTATACATACATATATTTAAATTTTGATTTTCACATGCCGCTTAAATGCAACAACTAATAAAACAATGTTTTTAGATACGCCTTGTAAAACGTGTTCTTGGGTGGAGACCACAACTCGGCGAACGTAGTGTGAAACGGGACCCCCTTTAATCAGGTGGGATGACGACCTGAAAAAGACTACAGGAAGATGCTGGATGTGTTGTGCTGAAGACAGGACGCTATGGCGCTCATTAGGAGAGGCCTATGTCCAGCAGTGGACTAACATACACTGATGATGATGAAGCCTCTGATGAAGTCTCTAGATCATTACGCAGTACACTGCTTTCTACGTAATGCGTACTTCACCGCGTCCGTTGACGCATACAGACTTCGACGGAACAAAATACCGATCGAGACGTATTTCATACGACTATGCGACGGGCATCGCAGGACGCAGCGTACTGCGTAATGATCTAGAGACCAACGCTTTAGTTGCCTTTCAATGCATGAAATCAAACAAAACCAGGTTTTTGTACAAAAGGAAAAAGTCATGTATGATTCTGGAGGCTACTCCCCAGTCTAGTCGCAAAATTGCATAAATCGCAGTGCAAACGTCGCTTGCGAGTCTGTCAACACAATTTGCGATAAAATCTGGTTTTTGCCAAAGCTCAGCGGCAGCGAAAAGTGAATCAATGCTCCTTTGACTTTGACCTGAAACTGCAATGCAGATGAATATTGTCGGGGATGTATGGATTGATTCTCATCTTTGCTTAGTAAGGCCATTTATAAGAGAATAGATTGTTCAAACCGTCATAATCTGAGACAGGTAGGTGTCGGTGCCTAAGGTAATAAGCTAATATGTAAGAACTTACCCATGACCTTAGTCTAGATCAGTTGACGGGATATAGTCTGTGTCACTTGACGGGATTCAAACTCGTTATCCTATTTTAGATTACTTATATGTAGCATCAGAACACGCGGGGGCCTATCTTAACCTAGAATTACTAATCTAAGAAGAATAACTATGCAGTAGTAGGCTTTCATGGCGCAGCCAATCAGGGCGGGGATCGGCAGTGACAGCGTTAAGGCACCTAGTGCTCGCTGGCTACCTCTTGAGCACGGGAACGTAAGACGAACAAAACAAAAGATAATTTATTATTTATATAATAATTTAAGGTCCAGTTTCCTTTGTCCGTCAATGGTTTCCAAAGGGCTACTGTTTGAAGATCATGACATCGATAAATATTTAAGGCGACCCCTTTCACGGAATATGACAGCCGAGGCCGGACAAACATAAAACTGTTTCAATGGTACAGATGGGCACAGATGTGCTGACCTGGGAGACAGTAGAAAAAAGCTATATGTAGCTTTTTACCTAATTCAAAACGAAAGAAAGAAAATTATTTATTAGACACTAGCACAACACACAAACAGGTTGAGTTACACAATTATAATTAATACTACATAGTACCTACTTACTAGAAAACACGTAACACAGACAAAATAAGAAAAAAATTAAAATAGAATAGGAACATAATGTAGGTACTAACACAAGTAGCATTTGGTACTAAGTAGCCCCCACAGCAAGCAGATAAGCGCGCGTACCTATAGTTTGTTTTTAGTTAGTAGTTAGTTTTTTTCTTCTTTGAAACTTTTTTATTTTTGGTAGTTCGACTGAGAATCAAATAGTCGTCCTAATGCTTTACGGATTAGATGTTCAAGGTTCAAGGACCACCGTTTATGTTTAAAAAAAATATATGACTTTGTTATTGTTGGTCAACATTTTATATTATTTTACAGACTCAGGCATTTAAATAACTTTATTTTTAGAATCAGAATATTCAATAGAAAAAAAAGTATTATTGTTGTTGTTTTATTACATACTTGCTTCCGCCCGCGGCATTACACGCGTTTTTACGGGATAGAAAGTAAGATAGATTGAATTAATATGGTAAACTGTAATTTTTATACTACTTTCGATGCTTTTTCATTGCTAAACCATCTAGAATAAGGGATAATCCACTATACATACATAATACGATACATTACTTGTTTCTGGACTGGTTTCCGCAACTAGGCCACAGGTGTCTTTTTGGGTGTCAATACGATACATTACATGGATTATTTTTATTATACATAGAAAATACACAGAACAAATATTTGCAGATCGTACCATCATTCGTCCGTCATAAAGCTGGCCTTAGTGAAAAACCTATAAGAAAATATATATAGAAAACACTTAATTATACCACACAAATCAGAAAAAAATACAGAAATAAATACTAGGAATACAGGAAGTATAAAGGGCCTTATCGCTGACAGCGATCTCTTCACGGCAACCATAGGATGGACTGGACATGAAGGAATAATATAGACAGTAGAACTTTAATAAATATTTAGATAAAAAAAATAAAACCAATACTTACACTACAAACCATAATACCTACATTACAAACATACATTATACCACTTTTCTCTCCACTTATACCTTTCTGAAATACGTAAAAGAGTAATGCGGTTATAATGTCATTTATTCGTAGATCCCATGTATCGGCCTTTCGGGACGGCCTGTCGAATTATGACTCGTGATACCCACATGGCCTGATCGGTCCTGTCCCAAACGATGGGTATAAAACCTTGCCTATAACTTCACTCAGACCTTCCTGAGACAACTTGGCCTTTTGATATCCCGTTAGTTTATTAGCTCGTAAGTTTTACGCCCTAGGGCAACGCCATGTGGAAGGAAAAACTCCGACTGCATTTATTAGAATTTTTTTCTAGGATAGCACATACCTACATCCAGATTTTTTTTAGTTATAGACATTGTATTGTATTGTCATCATCATCATCATCATCAGCCTATAGCAGTCCACTGCTGGACATAGGCCTCCCCCAATAGCGTCATAGCGCCCTGTCTTCAGCTTGCAGCATCTACCTGCAGTCTTTCGCAGGTCGTCATCCCACCTGGTCGGAGGGCGTCCTACACTACGTTTACCGAGTCGTGGTCTCCACTCAAGAACACGTTTGCCCCATCGGCCGTCGGTTCTTCGCGAGATATGGCCGGCCCACTGCCACTTCAGCTTGCTAATTCTTTGAGCTATGTCGATAACCTTGGTTCTCTGTCGGATGTATTCGTTACGAATCCTATCCTTCAGAGAAACTCCGAGCATAGCTCTTTTTTTTTTATTGTATTGTATTGTACTGTACTGTACTGTACTGCACTGTATTGTATTTATTTCCATAACTAAAACTACATTACATTTGTGTAGGCTCTGCTAAACTGTGTAACATTATTATGTCTTTATGAAACATTTTTATATATTGTATAAGTAAGCATGAGTGATACATTTAAATGTGCGTTAAAATCATTAGTTTTGTTTCTTTATGTATATTTTTGATTAGGTGTTAAAAGTCATAGAAAAATAATATTTTATATAGTTTTATTAAGCTCTCTATAATGATAAAAGGTTTGTTTTTGCCGCTTACCTCCCATAACTATTAAATATTCTAAATGTGCTTTGATAAGAGCATTGTACACAGTGTATCGAGCATGCCTTGGGAGGCATTTAACAATGCCCCGCAGATAACCAGTTAGGGACATTACTTTAGCTTTTATCTATTTGTATAATAATAATTGACAAATGTTCGAATCCCTCGGCAAAAGCGAGTCACAGTCGCACTTAACAGATCATATTTATCTAGCCGCTACTAAAGTGAGCATTTCCTTTTTGGCCATATACAAGCGTGGGGGAATTTACTTCAGGTTTTTTTATGAATACCAAGTTCTACATCATGTTTCTCAGTGGAGCGTTTGGTGGTACTTCTTCTTCGTCGTTGTCTTCATTGCTGAAGGTTGTGCCCGTCCTGGAAAGTTTTTACGGGGACGCTGATGAACCACTCTGTCTCAGGGCTGTCTTGGTAGTTCACAAACTCTTTTCTAAAAAACTTCCGCTTATAATATCAGTAGGGTGTTTATAAAAAGTTAAGTCAACAATCAAAATTAATTAAATTAAATTACGAGTTTCTACGGCAGGAACTTCGCAACCATGATATGAAAATAAGTTTTGTGCTAATTACCAACTTGTTTTCCATTTGAAAGTCCAACAAAATTTGTGTTGCACACTCATACGTAAATTAACAACTCCGAACGGAAGAAAAAGTTATAATGATTCTATATGTATAACAAAATTGAAATGAAAATATAATGTATAGATTGCCGCCTCGAGATAAATGTTTGTACGATCTGTAGATATTTATTCAGGGTGTTCTGGGTATTTCTATGTACAATAAAACATATCTATCTAATTGTATTATATATAAATAGGTTATCTGGTACCCATAACACAAGGTCTGCTTAGCTTGGGGCTACATAATGCTGTGTTAATTGTCCAGCATTATTTATTTGTTTCTGTTTTGTGATATAAAGTGTTTACTATCTATCCATCTACCTTTTTATCCACGAGGAACAAAAAAGAAAAATGCGAATTCTACTTCTAATAATTGTTATTTCGCACCGAGCACTGTGAAAAACCTTCAGGAACTTTGGCACGTATCAAAGCAGGCTTAGCGGGAACGCTGCGGAATTGCACTTCCAATTTTTACATTGTCTGGATATGGATTTTCTTTGGTAAACGCATGGTAAACGGTCGGGAGTGATACCTAGGTCGGCTCAAAAAGATATTTGTTGTTCGTGTAAATTATCACATCATCGGTCGGATTTAATATTCAGAAAGACTGGTGTTGATGTTTGCTACTTCTTCACGCTAAAATATACATAAGTACCTAATCGGGCTGAAATTTTTCATACAATATAAATCTGGGCATTTTTTATCACTTAAATGAATCTCCATGTATAGATGTGACCCTAAAACGCTTGTTAAGAGGACTTTCGCCCGTTCCGCTAGAGAGGTCGTCAAACCATTGATTTCTTTATATCCCGAAAACAATGTGTACAAAGCCGCGGGGCTGAGAAAGTGAGCCACAGAAATGAAGGAACGGATCCTGTTCAATAGAGTAAGGTAGATAGATCCAGCCCGTCACAGAACTATATTCTTCAAACCTGATAAAGTGCCATTAAATAGCATTATCAACTTTTCCCCTACATTTCATAAACTTTCACGCTTTGTACCTACTCGTTTAAATATACATTAAGTATCGCTAAACTTAGTTAAGACCGTTTATTTCTCTAATGAAGCACCGAAGAAGGCCTCATACTTAACTTAGATATTACTTATTAGGCAACTAACGTTTTGATAGAGTCACGTAACGTGATATCTCGAAGTTGCGGTAGCCGTTAGAAAACTTAATTTCAATCTTAAGTGAAGAGCAAGAAGGTTCACAACGCATAACCCTGAAGCGTGAAAATAGTGTTTGCACGTTATTGAGGTGGTAATACCTGTACTACACAGATAATAAAACATACAGTAAGTTAAGTTGTTAGGTATGCTTTGGTTGACGACCGATGTGGCGCGGTGGGCGAAGGTCCGCCTGCGACGCAGGAGGTTGCGGGTTCGATTCCCGCCTCGGAACAATTGTGTGTACGATCTGCAGATATTTGTTCCGGGTTTTCTGGTCGTTTTCTATGTATAATAAAAAATATCTATCTATGCTAAAAAATTCAAAGAAAATTTTATTTCCATTTCAACGTGTTAATTAAACCTATAAAATTTCAGTACCTACGCTACTCAAATTATCTAAAACTACCTTAATTACAATTTTGCCTCTACATGAAAATTTATTTTGTTTCTCATATAATTAATCCACCTTCCTTCTCTAGTTAATTAAAGATAAAATTTAATAGGTATAAAATATGTAGGTATCCTACAAAAATATATAGTTGCCTCTTAATCTATCTACATCTTATCTTGGAAAATTTCTCAAAACTTGAGGGAAAGTTTATTAAGAACTTTGAACTAAATCCGGAAACTGCTGAAAGGTCAAGCAAAAGAATTTGATCCAGTGTTTTTTCAGAGTACTGATTACCATCTAAAAGGCCAGAGTACCTCCTTGAGTTTCCAATCTGCCTTCTCGGCAATCCATTCTGCAAATGAGCATTGAACATTCTATAAGTGCTTGTTAATGACAGTTTACTACAGAATTAAATGCCTGTAACCTGCAATTACCACATACATATATAGGTATGTAAGAAACATAACAGAGGGGAAATTCATAAAGGAGGCTACATTACTGACGAGGTCAGTAATGGGTGCGTTGCTATGATGATGGCTCAAAGCGCAGCATAGCGCCAGTGCAGGCCATCAGGCCATCACAGCGCAGTAAGCATTAAAGCCTTTGATGGACAAGAAGACCGTCGAAAGTCGAGGCCTTTATATCGCGTAGTATTATAGTTAACCCGCATACATCCATAATAAATTCGTTAACTTCCACAGTTTTTATAGTTAACTGCCATATTGCGTCAATCCATACGCAGAGCCATCTAGCAAGAAGTTGAAGTCGATGTTGGCTATATACGCATATTGTGGCACATAATAACTATATTAGAAGCATGAAGGTGGAAGGACCATAATAAGGAATGCGGTTTTGAGTAATACAGATGTTAATATCCACTTTTTCATTATAAAGGGTACCACCACCTACTGAAATTAAGCCAGCCTTAACCTCCTGTCAAGCGTGGTCACACTGGTCACTATGGCATACACCAATCGAATATCACAGGCCGTGAATGTTATCGGGTTAATACTGATATGATATTATTTAAAATCGCTGCTTCCCGTTTTAATTCATCATTATCATATGAAAAATATGAAGTAATAATTCCTTGACTTGTATTATAGATGAATATGGTTGTTTTCGTCCATGCCTGTATTACAAAAAGTCTATCTAAGTCTACCTTTTTTGATTGCATGCCATGTCAATTTGCGGGAGGGCGGGCAGTGCACGCGAATTAGGTAGATACATTTTGTTGGATCATATAAGGGACGGTTTTTCGTGGTTGTTACTAAATATTTTTCTTCATCCCTATATTTTGCAATGGATTTCCGAAAACTTACGCCTGAATCTACCATTTATCATCATTATTCTCGCCAGGGATCTCCTATAATCCCTAGGTACCTTAATTCGATTCTGGCAGCCTCCTCTGTCGCCACTATAAAAAGATCTTTAACCCGTTGAGTATTTATCTACGACAAAACAACCAGTTAGAATAGACGTTGGGAAGAGCAGAACGAATGCATCTATCAGCAATGTCTTCTACTGCAATCAATCAACTGTGGACGACACAGGCCAGGCTGATTATTGAGCGGACAGCCGTGGCTGGCCACCGGCCAAACACGCCGCGATACACAGCGACGCCTTTCCGCAGCTTACTGCGACTTATAGCCGCTGGATCAAGCATGAACGGATAGCAATATAGCCACTTTCAGCCGCTGGCTGCATGAAGCTCGAAGGTACTCGTATGTATGGTATGTACTTCAAACTTCAAAGTGCTTTATTTTGCTTCAGTGTGGCTACCATGCTATTTAACACATTACGTAACGCGCGTTACTACGCTAATTTAAGCGCGATTACACCCGTTAATCGCGCTTAAATTTTATAAATAAATAAATAAATAAATAAATAATGCTGGACAATTCACACAGCATTATCTAGCCCCATGGTAAGCAGAGCTTGTGTTATGGGTACTAGATAACTGATATACATAATACAATACATTACATAGATAGATATTTTTTATTATACATAGAAAACTACCAGAGCACCCGGAACAAATATCTGCAGATCGTACACACAATTGTTCCGAGGCGGGAATCGAACCCGCAACCTTCAGCGTCGCAGGCGGACCTTCGCCCACCGCGCCACATCGGTCGTCAATAGAATAAATTAGCGTAATAACGCGCGTTAAGGCGCAATTTAACGCCTTTTCACGAGTTATTCGCATTAAAATGCGCCTTAACACGCGTTATCCGTACTAAAATTAGCGTAATAACGCTGATAACGTGCGTAACGTTATGTGTTAAATAGCATGGTAGCCCTACAGACCTTACAAGGCTCTTGAACACGTCACAAAATTCAAACGACATAAGTAAAACTAGGAAATAAAGTGATCACTTTGATTTTTGGTTGACTTTAATGTTTTTAAGGTAAAGTAAAGAAACGAACAAGAAACCTTACCTTGTTAGATTGTTAGTTTTTGAGTTGGAGCAAAACTCGTCCCAGGCATTTTTATCCAAACACAAAGATGTATACTTAATTGTTTGTTTTACCTATTTTAATTATTTCTTTATCATGTACCTATTCAAGCTCTGCTTACCATGGGGCTAGATAATGATGTGTGAATTGTCCAGCATTATTTATTTCTTTTTATTTATTCAAAAGCAATTTTTTAATATTTGCTTGTATCATGTTGTCATAAGCCCCGTTTTTTAAGCGCAGTTTTTATTGCCGTCTCGTTTCTTCTTGTGGTCAGAATAGAACCGTTCCGATATATTCGTTTCGACACAGTCAGTCTGAGAGCTGGTCTGAGCCCGGATGTGTCAGCTCGACTGATTAATCCGGCCCCAGCGTCCGCATTAGCCGGCTTGTTGCATGGTCAAACCGAACAAACATGAATAGTTGGTGTTTTAAAGGACGTGTGGCGCGGTGGGCGAAGGTCCGTCTGCGACGCAGGAGGTTGCGGGTTCGATTCCTGCCTCGGGACAATTGTGTGTACGATCTGCAGATATTTGTTCCGAGTGTTCTGGTCGTTGTCTATGTATAATAAAAATACCTATCTATCTATGGAATCTATTGTTTTAAGTACCTATATCAGTCGTCTAGTACCCATAACACAAGTTCTGCTTACCTTGGGGCTAGATGATGCTGTGTGACTGTCCAACCTTCCGTCCGCGGCTTCGTACGCGCTTTTCAAGTACCTACCATGTTTAACATCTATATTTGTAAATACACACTAATTTCCACGCGATCAAAGCCCGGAGGCGCAACTAGTTTAAAATAATACGGTTTGATAAAAACATTGGTACAATAACCTATTTGTTATTGTTTAACATCTATTTTTGTAAACTTACTCCAAATACCTAACAGCAAACCGAACACGTGCTGGGTTTCCCAGTCTGATATTAGGAAAACCCGAGCGATAATTTACCAGAGTTTATTCTGGGTAAACACAGCATTCATTGGTGTTATGCACATTTTAATCTGAAATCATAAACACTGCCATCGATATACAGGGTGGTTTTTGAGAAGGTCGGTGATGGCCAAGTCCGAAACTACGAGAGTTAGAGAAAAGTCGTGAAAGGAGTCATTAGCCTAGATTTATATGAAAACAATAACTGCATATTTAGTTCTTTTTAATCTTTTACTTTTGACAGAAATCGAACCTCAGTTTCATAACTAAAGTTAGGCATCCTCAATTTCCTCATTATGGTATGGGTAACGGGCCATTTGGATAAAATTATTAGTAAATCGAATCGAGCACTGTAGCGTCGCCATATTTCCATTGCTGTTACTTGATTGTTCAGTGTCGCTAGGCTTGATTCAGTTTGTGTACAAATGAAGCGTGGTCTACCTGCCCTTTCAGCTAATGAATGTTGAACTCTACCACTCACTTGCGGCCATAAAACAGGAGAATTGGGAAAGTTCTTTCGTTATTTGCACAGTAAGCAGTTTTGTATATGGGGTCGTTTATAAATCACGTTATAGTTTTAACAACTTTGTACCCCCTTTTGTTGCCGGAGTGATACAAAAGAGGAACGAGTGATTCAAAAGGGGAGTTCCCCTTTTGAATCACTCCGGAAACAAATATTTAAAGACTGTAAAAAATTAGAAGCGGGAATCAAACTCGCAAATTTTTGCGTCTCAGGCGGACACAAACCGCTGCGCCACAGAGGTGCTGCTCGAGATGTTGCTCGACAAAAAGCTACGTCATCACATCAGCATCGGTGGCAATATATCTATTTTGAAAAGTGTCTCAATTTCTTAATATGCTAATAAATCCACTAAAAATATACAACATGTTTATTTAATCGATAAGTGCCATAAAATGCATTAAGTGCCATAAAATTAAAATGTACATTTTCAAGTTACGAGCGTAAAAGTTTTGTATAGAATTAGGTCACATCTGAGCGAAGAACTTCGAGTCCAACTTGTAGAGTCATTAGTCCTATCAAAATTAAATTACTCTGATATAGTTTTTGGTCCCCGTCTTTTGAAACGTACTCAGCGTCTTATCCAGAGAGTTCAAAATGCTTGCGTTTTGAACTCTGCGGTTTTGTTTTGCGATACCGTCACGAGAACATGTTACCCCATTTCTTAACCAACACTACATCATTAGAATGAAGTCGCGCAGAAAACTCCATTTAGCTACTCTTCTTTTCGGTGTCGTCAAATTTGGTGTGCCCTCTTATCTCTATGATAAGCTTACTTGGTTTAAAAGAGACGAAACGAGGAGAAAATGTTGCCCTATTCTAGCAACGCCACAAGGTTCTTCTGCTGCTTTCAGGGGTAGCTTTCGTTACGCAGCAACAAAATGCTGGAATAATATACCGCCGCCCTTAAAGGACCTGAGACATATAAATACATTTAAATTAAAATTAAAACAGTTCCTCCTCAGGGCTCAGAAGGAGGATGAAAGTCTTAAAGATAACGACAGATCTGTTATCTGAACTATCATAGCATAAGAGTTCTTAATACCTATTTGGAAACAGATTTGGAGACAATATTTATAGTAAAGTCATTTAAAACGGGATATTTACCATGATTTTATTGAAAAGGACAATCTCTGCCGAAATAATTGAACAATACCTATAGTATATTATCTAAATTTATCTCTGTGGTACCTTCATATTGTATGTAGTTATTGTTATTTGTAGTTTATCTGTTAGGTTAGATTCTAATTTAAGTAGCTTGCAATGTATATAGTTTGTATCTTTTTTTTTTGTTTTTGATATTTCTCTAAGTATTTGTTTGTTTGTGATCTACCAACTCTTAGTAAACCATAAATATTTATCCATGCCTAGGTTGCCTGGGAGAAATCGCTGTCAGCGATAAGGCCGCCTATTGTACTTTTTATGTGTAATATTTAGATATAAGGTGTTATTTTATAGTTTTATATGCAATAAAGTGTTAATTCATTCATTCATTCAATACCTACGGCTCAATCACACTAATTTATAAGATATCCATAATTGCATAGACATAATTGAATGTAAATATTAGTTGGAGAAGCCATTGGTTCCTGAAACACAGTTTTTTACTAGTTCAGGGGCCTATGGACCCATATTGCCTGCTTCACTGTCTATTTTGTCAATAAATAAAAAAATTACTTTACTTTTTACTTTTACTTTATATTATGTATACCTACTACATGACGGTTTTGCCAGAGATCAAGGCGAGATCAAGTGGGAATGGGAATACCCAATGCGACTGCGACGATAGAGACAATGTGTTTCAATTTATCTCTCTGCTAGTGACCTTACAATCCAGTAGTAGGTACACTGCTAATGCATGGACACGGCACATATCAAACATCCGGCACCGATACCGTACAGCAATAAAAATATGCACACGAATATAAGCCAACGGAGTTTCTCTGAAGGATAGGATTCGTAACGAATACATCCGACAGAGAACCAAGGTTATCGACATAGCTCAAAGAATTAGCAAGCTGAAGTGGCAGTGGGCCGGCCATATCTCGCGAAGAACCGACGGCCGATGGGGCAAACGTGTTCTTGAGTGGAGACCACGACTCGGTAAACGTAGTGTCCGACCAGGTGGGATGACGACCTGCGAAAGACTGCAGGTCGGACTGGATGCGGCAAGCTGAAGACAGGGCGCTATGGCGCTCATTGGGGGAGGCCTATGTCCAGCAGTGGACTGCTATAGGCTGATGATGATGATGATGATGATAAGCCAACATAATACTCGTTCACTCGTTCTTTGGATATCGACGGGTAAAAGGTAATTTTACCCCTACTTTAGTTGTAACTTTTCGGGAAAAAAATCACTAGTCCTAAAGTAACAATTGAAAACAATTAGAACTGGCAATCATTTTAACTTTCATCACTAAACTCGCTTTTTGTTTAGCATTATTAACTAAATTAGATATTATTTAAGTGAAATTGCACTACGTTATGATCACGGCTAACTGATTTTAAAACCAGACAAGACCTACTAATATTATAAACGCGAAAGTTTGGATGTTTGTTACTTTTTTACGCAAAAACTACTGAACGGAATCGGCTGAAATTTTGTATAAAGGTAATTCTAGGCCCGGAATAGAATATAAGCTACTTTTCCATAGAAACAACGCGTGCGAAGTCGCGGGAACAAATAATAAATATAAAATATTTCGTAATAAATGAACCTAGTAATGAGCATAGTAAACTTTGGTTCTCTTAGTTAAGTTGAGTTCATATTAAAGATGATGAGTGAGATGAGATACGTTTTCTGTACCCTTAAACATTCGCAGGAATTCTTGCGAATGCAAATGCTAGCCCCATTGTAAGCAGAGCTTGTGTTATGGGTACTAGATAACTGATATACATAATACAATACATTACATAGATCGATTTTTTTTTATTATACATAGAAAACGACCAGAACACCCGGAACAAATATCTGCAAATCGTACACACAATTGTTCCGAAGCGGGAATCCAACCCGCAACCTCCTGCGTCGCAGGCGGACCTTCACCCAACGCGCCACAGAGGTCGTTTTAATAATTCTAAGTAGGTATTCTTAATAGGTGCCTATTATTAAAAAGTGACAAAATGGCGTCCCGTAGTAAGCTTCAAGCGATTGTCACTGAGCCACAAGCTATCTTTCCTCTGATGCTATTAATATCAATAAATAAAATGAATAAATAACGCTGGACACAGCATTTATCTCACCCCAAGCTAAGCAAAACTTATGTTATGGGTATACTAGACGACTGATATACTCAATAGAATACATTACATAGATATATATTTTTTATTTACATAGAAAATACCCGGAACACCCGGCACAAATATATGTAGATTGTACCAACATTTGTCCCAAGGCGGGAATCGAACCCGTAATATCCTGCGTCACAGGCGGACCTTCGCCCGCCATGCTAAATCGGTCGTCATATAAAATGAATCTGAATATTACGAGTAAAGGCAAAGCCCATTGGAATGTACATTTTTGTTCTGTACGGTCCAGACCTGCAACAACCTATAATCAAGTTAAATAGTAGGTAGGTATGAACACTACGTATGTGTACGATACGAGCACGTACATTGTGCATTGCCCTAATTAACGCCAACCTCGCGTTTACGCGAGTCATCAATTTTAGCAATACTTTTTATTGTATTCAGTTCGCGATCACCTGTCAATCGACACACGCGTTTCTCTATCATCTCATTAGTAACTACAGTTTATCGTTAAATATATCAGTTAAAATTTATCTCCTAGTTTTTCTGATATATCCAGCTTAGTTACTATACTTAGTGTACGGACCGTACAGTATGCGTACGCTGACACTGCTCGTTGCGACGTAACAGCCCGCACGATATGGTTAAAGACCCCGCGTGATGGAGCTTTGGTGTTTATAGCTTTACCACATTAGTTAATCTGTGGCCTGATGCTGATATAAAAATCTATGTTTTTCGTATTCCACTCGCATTAAGCGGTTTTCATCTACCTTCATCATTTTCAATGCTAAGGTTTGTAAAACGCTGCCTGTTCCTCTTTTAACGGGCACTTAAAAACCAAATCTCTTCAAGTCACGATGAATAGGTCTTCTAGACCTATTCACTCGACTACTCGTGACACGTACACCGTTGTCTTCATCGCGACTTTTCATCAGATGAGACTGTTGTCAAACGAAGGATAATTTTGTATAGTATTTATTTCAGACTAGCTGCGCTACGCGGTTTCACCCGCGTGGTGATAGATATTCTGGATAATATACAATATATCTTTATAAATTATAGCCTATTTGTTATTCTGATGTATAAGCTATGTTATTTGTAAAGTTTCATTAAAATCCATTTTGTCGTTTTTACGTGAAAGAGTAACAAAAATCCGTCCATACTTACAAACTTTCGCGTTTATAATATGGGTAGGATAACTAATTAATCCGCATTAATATTACACGGAAGTAAAAAAGTGAAAATATATTTGTAAATACGGACCTATCCTATATTTCGTGAAGAGATCTATCACAGAACTTGGGCAGGTTGGGCAGAGGTACCTTAATTTTTAATATAAATGTACTTTATAAAGTTGGCAAATAAACGCCCGTATTTTACGACCTTAGGAGAGTAAAAATGTAAAACAAGCTTAGCGTTCTCCTTTGTGTTACTTGACAAAGGACGAGGGCCGCTGCCCACTGAAGCGACTTTCGTAAATTACGGCGAGTAAATACAGACGTATGAAGTTGGACCCCTTAGACCGATGATGTCGTGAAGGCTTAGTTGGTGAATAGAAAAATACCTATTTACAGAGAGAAAAAAGAATTTATTCATATAATAACATTGAACTCGTCCATTCTAAACTTTCATAACTATCCTTCATTATAATTAATAGATGAGAGGGTACATAAAAATAGCTCTTATTGCTTGGGATGATACATGCCGACTTTACCTCCAAAACTTTTTTATCCATGACATAAGTCTTGTCGTAGATCTATCATCAATAGCTACTTGCTTCTGCCCGCGATTGGCCCAACTGATCATGAAAGATGGGGCATATCGATGACGTCATAGTATGAAAATGACAGAAATGAAGGCAATTGCTCGTAAATCAAACCAGCCAGCATTCTATATACTGAATTCGGATCGAATATTTTTATACATCGGTCCCAGAAGACATGAGTCCTTAATTTGAACAAAGGACAACCAAATGGAATAAATTAATGCTTCGGAGAGCTTTCACTGGTAGCTGCTGAATTTGGTCGACTGTTTGATTTTGTACAGTTATATTTTATGCATATAATTTAAATAGACTTGTGTTAGTACCTACATTTGTATACACTTTTTTGTGTTTTCTAGTACTAAAGTCTTATATTCGTGTAACTAAATTTGTGTATGTGTAACACACACATACACAAATTTAGTTAGAAAAAGTGTTTAATAAATAATTTACTTTATTTCTTTCTAACAGCTTTGACGTGTAATGATATACTTTACCAGTAAAATGAACTAGGATGATTACTTTGGCACGACACGTATGGTGTGTGTCCTAGCATTCTTTATTATTTTAGTTTTTTTTAGTACATTATAAATTGTACAACTGCAAAATGAATAGAGATAGATACATTATTGATGAGTAAGGTGCCTACAACATTAAAGCTTTAGTAACTGCCGACGAAGACGTCAAATTTTGCTGAAGATCTAATCATATCCCAATATTGTTAGATCTACATCTATTGTAAAGTAAAGAATCATTTATTTCTTTAGGCTTACAAAATAAGCACTTAGACAAGTCATATTTTATATATAAATTATTATCAAATAAAATTATTTTACTATTCACTTAAATTTTTTGTCCACTAGTGGAAGAAGTGAAAAGAAACCACTAGCATGTTTATCTCTTATGTGTAAATCTACTGTATCCTACAATTTTTAAAATTGTGTATTAAAATGTATTTACAGATTGTACGTACAGCGACTTTTTGTCATCCTAAATTCGTTCAAGTTTTTAGTCAACGTTTGGTCTAAACCAGTCACTTATGTGTACCATTTTCCATAGTTTGAAAGTTGTTAGTGCTTTTAATAAAAGCCCGAGATTTTTTCTTTTCTCATCCACGCCGGTGATCGCTCAGCCCAACCTTGTTATCTCCCATCCCAACAATCGCCTTTACCTCCATTTACCCAGAGCCGACTTTCACAAGAAACTCCCCGTTTATCACCCTCGGTACACGGGATGCCGGTATGCCGTTATAAAAAGGGCGAAACACTTTAAAACCCTCAAATTACGCCATTTATGTGTGTTTCTTTTGTGCGCTTAGGATGTTTAAATGCTCAGCGTAGCTTGTCTAATTATAGCGGTGTACAATGAAGGATATTTAACTAGGTTTTTAAAAGTTATAGGTACTATTAATATTCAATGAAATTAATACTTACCTTACCTAGATCATGTTTTAAAGTCAGTCGTTCATATTTAAAAAAAACTGTCATCCTATTGTTGAACAAAGTCTTCCTCAGACAGTGGGAAACAACGAGCTAAAAATTAAATGTAGCTTGCTAATAATCGATACCACAATCGATACGATATAAAAATTAAACAAAAATTGGAAACAATTTCGAATGTGTCACATTACGGCGCGGTGCGTGGATGCCGTGTTTTTGTACAACGCTACACCGCTCCGTGCGTGGCAAGTCGGCAAGTGCCACGGGCCCCCAGCCGGAAGGGGCTCCCGGTCAGAGGTGAATCTCAACTCTCAGCATTTATTATTACTCATTTTGGAAAATAAGGGGGGAAGGTGCATACGATGAATTTGCCACGGGCCCCGAATGGCATAGTTACGCTACTGCAAATAGCACAGCACGCGCCCTCGGGATATTCTGTAATCTGCGTGGTGCTAAGTGCCGTCAAATTTAAAATACTTCGAAGGTGCATTTGCACCGGCATTTGCTGATGACATTTTTTTACATCATCATCAGCCTATATCAGTCCACTGCTGGACATAGGCCTCCCCCAATGAGCGCCATAGCGCCCTGTCTTCAGCTTGCCGCATCCAGCATCTACCTGCAGTCTTTCGCAGGTCGTCATCCCACCTGGTCGGAGGGCGTCCTACACTACGTGCGTTTTTTTATATAAATGTTTGCAATGTACGATTTGAATGACATTATTTTCAGAGACCCGTACTTCGACGTAGGTAAATAACATTGAAAGGGACCTGCTTCGTTCGTTCCCCTTTAAAGTTTGCCGGGAATTGGATGTGCTTGAGAAAGTTCGACACTTTAAAATAACATTCAGAACTCTAGGGCACTACCAAGAGTTTGAAGAATGGGTACAAAGGTTTGCAGAGCAGTTGAACGGGGACTTCTAGTGCTTGCAAAATTACCTACATTTTCGAAGCTAAAGACGTTAAATATTGTGTAAAGGCTATTCTGTTTGTTGGTTTAAGTTAACTCTGAATCTCATAACTGCAGCGTTCTATACAATTAAAAGCGTAAAAAATGGTAGCAGTTTTGCCAATTATCGCAGTGACTATAAAGAATTGTACCCCCATGCACGACTATGACTGAATGACAGAATTAAGTGTTTCATAGACACAGTTACTTTTGACAGACAGGTAGAGATGCAAATTCTGTTGACTCGAAAAATATAGGGACTAAAGAACCTATTCAAGCATTTCGATAGCTTTATGTACAATAAACTACCATCAGATCTGCTCCCAAATACGCTAAGAGTTTTGTAGTGGCTGGTGTATGTGTATTGTTGATCCTCCATTCATTTGCCGAGAAGATTGCAAGCAATTCACGTGACAGCCTATAAAACCAAATAGATGGTTCACTCTGGACAGCCCTCGACGTATGTATACCGCGTTTGGCCCAGCCCTGTATAATTAATTCAGCGTTTGCAGTCAGTGGTGTTTTTTGTTGATTAAAATGGTTTCGGGCTTTCGTATGCGAGGAAAATGGCCGATATGCAACAATACTTATGCAAACAGAACTTAGTTATTACCCTACTCATTATTTTGTTTATTGTTCTGTATATTATGAAGGTCGAAGAACGAAAGAAAATAGGTACATTTTTTAGAGGTACATATTCAGGATCGTATCTCGCTTTCAAAGAAAAAGATTGACATAATAAGCAGGAAGATACTCCAAGCAAGTCTTTCACGTAGAGCTCTATTGTACTCGGAGCAACCTAATAGATATCGCTACAATTGTGTTTGAATTGAATGCCCTCTCTCAGCGAACACAGAACAGAAGCAATTACTTGAGGTTACTAGGTGCCAGTTATGTACTTGCTCGTCAGCAACACTTAACCGCTGCCCTCGATATATAGCCCCCACTTGATATTGAAGCTGCCTGACCAATCATCAAGATACACAGCCTTTGTACTGATTCTAGGAATTATGAATTAAGGATCTTGTGTGTTTCAATCCTATCGTTGCCATGAGTGCAGTGTTGAGGGAGCGAATTATTATCAATATTATTATAGCTGAAATTATTGTAGCAAAGTTTCTTTTTTTATTCAGATTCTGCTGACTCGCACTTAAAAATGTAAAAATTCATTAACAAATGAAGAGTCCAATGAATAAACAGTTAATTTGCCTTATCATAATGGGGAAAACCTGATATCGGAATTTCAAAGCAAATAAAACAATAATTGTTTTTAATTGATTGAAGATGTTCCGTGCCCTAAATAAATACACTCCTTTAATTTAAGTTCAATATTGCTGTTCTCCTTGTAGCTGATGAATAATAAACAGCGAGAGAAACAAAACAACGAGTAACACGTTTTTCGGAGTTGATTTATAGTCCCGTCATTTTAGTCAAAATATTGGATCAAACTAATAATGAGATTGAGCACTCACTTTCCACAACTTTTTAAACTTTCGTGATTTGTTAACATATTAACGGGTATTAACGGTTATTTGATCGGGTATCGCGTACCTTTTGATTTATTTTCCGTTCTACGTTTCCATTCCGTTACAGCGACCGTGGTCACGGAGCTACTCGTAGTTACATCCGAGAATTGACGGCAGTATCCACGACTACCCTCAAATCGTCTTCAGAAACAGGAATTTCCATGTTCACAGAATGACACACTACACTGACCGTGCCCGGTTGCAGTACAGCCGAATCACGACGCACACACTCATTGAGTACAGGATTCCACGAGGAAAAAGATAAATACTCGATAAATAATCTTTAATATATCTAGGTTTCTATAGGTCCAATGATGTTGACATCTTTTATAAACATGCCAAAAATAAAAATTGCTACAAATTTTGTCCCCAACCTTTATTTATGTGCTTTTTTGAGATTTGACTTTTGAGACAACACGTTTATATCGCCTAAAATGAAGGCGTATACGCGTTTCCAGCTAGGTGACTCTAATTTATTAAGTGAAAACCTAATATATGACTGGACTATTGTATAGTCAACAACATCCACGCAGCCTAATTGAATCCAATCTTGGCTCATTGAGGTAATATCCATAACAATTCTAATTATTAAAAAACTGGACAATTGACACAGTTACGATTATAACACAAGCTCTGCTATACCTTAAGGCTACATTAAGCCCCAAACTAAAAGCTGAGCAGTTGTGTTATGGTTTCATGCGATACTTAACACAAGCTCTGCTTACTATGGGAGATACGACGACCGATGTGGCGCGGTGGGCGAAGGTCCGCTTAAGATGCAGGAGGTCGCGGGGTCGATTCCCGCCTCGGAACAATTGTGTGTACGATCTGCAAATATTTGTTCCGGGTGTTCTGGTCGTTTTCTATATATAATAAAAAATATCTATCTATGTCATGTATTGTATTATGTATATCAGTTATCTAGTACCCATAACACAAGCTCTGCTTACCATTATTTATTTATTTATTTATTACTTTACAGTCTGAGCTAAAATACTTACTTTGTGCTAATCTCATCTAACACCTCATTTCCTCATTTTGAATATCAGACGAATGGCTTTGCTGCCATCCTCCGTAAAAAGACCGCATCCCTGATGCGCAGGCTACGCGACAGCCCCAACACCATCCTAAAAACTATATCAGGTAGAATCACCTCTTCCCTGTGGAAATGTTCCATGGGGAGAGTGATTTAATTTAATTTAGTTTTAATTTATAGTATTAGGTATAAGTAACCCTAGTAATAAGTTCTTAATATGTTTACTATTATTTACTATATTTTACTACCAAGCTATGGATCAAAGTAATCTGAAATAAAATGATTTTATTTTTATTTCTTTTTTACTGCGACGGTACATACGTCAGCACACTTTCCTGCATGACTGAATAGAAAAGACATCTTTAATCGTCTTTCATAAATTTAAATAGGATAAATAATGAACACTGTATCTTTGTATTAAGGGCTATGTTCGATACATCGACCACGGAGGTATAACAGCATCAGCAGTTTGGCCTAAGTAGGTTACTCGTGCCGCGAGCGCGAACCGGACCGGGCGCCTACAAAGGTCAGTGCATCACCAGCAGCCATTCAAACCGCACTCATTAAAATCATATTAGTCAGTTAGTTTTATATACAATATAGCTATTGTTCCTATACTCGACTATAATTACATCAGTGAAGAGCTAGCCGCGATTCCTTCAGCTAACCACTTTAGGGTATATCTCTGTGGCAGACCTCAATATGGCACTGGACTGATATGTTAGTGGGCATGACAGCTTTGTATTATTTCTTTATGTTTGCTCAGAATTTTCATCGGATATAATGTGATGTGACATGTTTATTCTGTTCTTGTTAGGTTTGGGTGAGTATTTTTTATTGGATTCAATGATCAAAGAGCGAGAGAGACCTTTGTTTGATTAAAATTTTAGATTTATCATTATTAACCTTTCTCTATCAATCTACACAGCATCATCTAGCCCCAAGCTAAGCAGAGCTTGTGTTATGGGTACTAGATGACTTATACATCTAGTACCCATAACTATATACCCATTGTATACTTAATACAATAGATTACATACATAAATAGATATTTTTTATTATACATAGATAACGATCAGAACACCCGGAACAAATGTCTGAAGATCGTTCACACAATCGTCCCGGGGCGGGAATCGAACCCGCAATCTCCTGCGTCGCAAGCGGACCTTCGGCCACCGCGCCACAGAGGTCGTCAAGAATAAAACTTATTCAAACTAATTAAAAATGTTTGACTAATCAGTGGATACCTGTAAATGGCCGGAAAATATATATCGTATTACCCATTTCAGTAGTTATAGTGTGCTGATGGATACTAAAATAAATATATAAGAAAAATAAACATCTATATAAATAACATTGTTTTATTTGTTACCTTGAATAACTTCCTGACATAACACCGCCCATTATTCGGTTGTTATTTGGTATAACAAACCCGGTAACCGGATATGTTTCATGTGAACTCGAATGGAAATCCCAAAGAGTTCTGATTAATCACCAGCCGTACCTATAGAACATTTTTTCCCAACGGGTAACAGATTAATGATAACGGCTGGTACAGTCACTGATAAAATCGGAATTATGTATACAGTGTACAGAATATTACCTTTATTTGATTTTATTAAATAAAATAAAATAAAAAATGTACAAGTTCATAATTATTAATATGTAAAAACAAATACATAATTGCTTCTACAAATTATGTCAAATCATATAAAATTAAAATATTTTTAGTTAGATTTTCTTAACATAATTTCAAATCATTAATAATAACATAATTGCATGCAATTAGTTTCATGTTTAAACTTTAAGCGTATAAATTTCGGCTTATTAAAATTGTATTCAAATTTGTTTATTTATTTATATTTCTTGCACGAAAAACATAACACAAAACTTATTCTAGAAAATTTAAACAAAGGCGAACTTCACCCTAAAAAGAGTTCTCTTCCAGCAAAACTTATTGGGAGAGAGAGACATGTAATATGCATAAATGAAATAAGAAATAGACAAAAGATTAAATTTTAACTTACTTATTAATTATAAAAATATATACTTAAAAAAATAATAATAATAATAACAAATATAAAATACTATATACCCTAAATTCCAAAAAAATAATTTAAATGAAGTTAGTTAGTTGGCCTTTTCGGGTGCAGGCCTCCTCCAGTTAATTTTTATTATGATCGTACTTTTCCTGATCTCGTTGTTGTGCGTCATATTATTTCTTGAATTTTATATTTCATTTTTGTATTTTTTTCTTTGATAGGCAGTGATCCTACTTTACTAATATCCTTCTTCTGTATCTCTGGAGTGATCCTACTTTACTAATATCCTTATTCGTAGCTGGAGGGTTTTGGTCTTGCTCTCCCGCGGTGACCAGCCGTATTTGATTTAATTCATCATCATCATCATCAGCCTATATTAGTCCACTGCTGGACATAGGCCTCCCCCAATGAGCGCCATAGCGCCCTGTCTTCAGCTTGACGCATCCAGCATCTACCTGCAGTCTTTCGCAGGTCGTCATCCCACCTGGTCGGAGGGCGTCCTACACTACGTTTACCGAGTCGTGGTCTCCACTCAAGAACACGTTTGCCCCATCGGCCGTCGGTTCTTCGCGAGATATGGCCGGCCCACTGCCACTTCAGCTTGCTAATTCTTTGAGCTATGTCGATAACCTTGGTTCTCTGTCGGATGTATTCGTTACGAATCCTATCCTTCAGAGAAACTCCGAGCATAGCTCTTTCCATAGCTCGCTGAGCGACTTTGAACTGGTGGACCAGCCCTATCGTGAGTGTCCACGTCTCAGCTCCGTAGGTCATAACGGGTAGGACGCACTGATTGGAAACGTTTCGTTTTCAAGCATTGCGGTATGGATGACGTGAAGACTTGACGTAGTTTCCCAAATGCTGCCCAGCCCAGCTGGATCCTCCTTTTGGCCTCCTTCTCGAAACTGTTTTTACCCAACTGCAGAATCTGCCCAAGGTAAGTGTACTCAGAAACAGTTTCGAGAAGGTGACCATGTACGACCACCGGCCTTGGATCAATGTGACCATTGATCATGACTTTGGTTTTATCCAAATTCATGCCAAGACCGATACATCGGGAGGCTGAAGCTAGGCCGTCCAGCATCTGGTTCAGCTCCTCTAGCGACTCCGCCAATAGGACTATGTCATCAGCGAATCGTAGGTGTGAGATGTAGTTGCCGTTTATGTTTATGCCCTTACCTTTCCAGTCCAGCGTCTTAAACAAATCTTCCAACGCGCTTGTGAACAGTTTCGGGGATATGACATCCCCCTGTCTCACTCCTCTGCGCAATTGGATAGGTTTAGACTGCTGGCCCTGTACTTGGACACTCATAGTGGCGGCTTCGTAGAGACATCTCAACACCTCGATATAACGATAGTCCACTTGGCATCGCTGTAAGGATTCCAGAACAGCCCAGGTCTCGACAGAGTCAAAGGCCTTCTCATAGTCCACAAAAGCCAGACACAGGGGCTGATTATACTCTTCGGACTTCTGTATAATCTGCCTCACTGTGTGTATGTGGTCTATGGTGCCATATCCTCCGCGAAATCCAGCCTGTTCTGGTGGCTGAAACTCGTCGAGTCTCCTAGCGAGACGATTCGTGACTACTCGTGAGAACAGCTTATAGACGTGGCTCAAGAGTGAAATGGGTCTGTAGTTTTTAAGAAGGGTTTTATCTCCCTTCTTAAAAAAGAGCACCACCAAACTCCCGCTCCACGCCTGTGGAGTTCTCCCACTGTGAAGGACGCCGTTGAAGAGGTTCTGTAGCTCCTGTATAACAGGAGCTCCTCCAGCTTTCAAGAGCTCGGATGTTATACCGTCTTCACCGGGGGCTTTTCCATTTTTAAGCTGCCTCAGAGCTAACACGATCTCGTCTTGACTGATGTCAGGTAGTTCGTCGGTGTAGTGGCGTGTCAGGGTGGCTCTGGAATCATGGTTGACTCGTCGGGAACGAGGGGCATGAGCAGCGTATGGACGGCCATAAAAGTCTTCTATCTCGGCTGAGATCTCCGGCTTCGACAATACGGTCCTTCCGTCGTGCGTTTTAAGCTTTGTCAGGTGGCTCCTGCCAAGCTGCTGAGTGAATACTTTGGACCCCCGGTTTCGCTGTATCGCCTCTTCAATGAGGCGCGTGTTGGAGCTCCGGAGGTCGTGCCGTACCATCTTCGCAATTCGCTTGTTCAGGTCTGACCTCTCTGACAAAGTCGCTTGGGTGGTCTCCCGTCTTTTTGTCATCAGCCCAAGAGTCTCATCCGAGAGTTTGGACTTCCTGCCTGTACGCTGCTTTCGACAGAATTTAATGCCCTCGTCCCTCAACGTTTCAACCAGATTGTGTAGGGTCTCGTCAGCGTCATCAGTTGGTTCCAAGGCAACAAATCGATCCCCGAGAAGCTGCTGAAACTTCTCGGTGCCCGCCATGATTTCGATTAGGTCAGGTCGGAGCGTGGACTTCATCAGACGGTTTCTTTCAAGCTTAATGTTGATATTCAGAGAGCCTCGAAGGAGTCGGTGATCAGATCCGGTATTGAACCTGTTGATCACTGGGACATCTCTGAATATGTGCTTGCTATCCGTCATGATGAAGTCGATCTCATTTTTAGTCACAGTGTCGGGGCTTTGCCATGTCCACTTCCTTTGAGGCTGTTTCTTAAAGAAGGAGTTCATTAAGAACAGCCCCTCCTTCTCAAGGAAGTTGACAAGCATTTGCCCCCTGTGATTCCTAACTCCATAACCATGTGGGCCTATTCGGGATTCGTTGTCAGTCTGGATTCCCACCTTGCCGTTAAAGTCCCCCATAACAACGTTGAAGTGGGCCTTAGTGGTGTTGTGTAAGGCTTTGGATATGTCTTCGTACATATCCTCCACTTCATCATCCGAGTGTGCCGAGGTCGGTGCGTAGACCTGGATGACCTTCATGCTGTACCGCTTGGACAGCCGAAGGATCAGGTACGCTACCCTGGTCGACACACTGGAGATTTCTTGGACGTTGTTAGAGAGGGCCTTATTGACGAGGAAGCCTACGCCACCCTGGGATGTTTTATCACCCTCGCGAAAGTAGAGAAGATGGCCCGAGTCTAGGGTTACGGTGTCCTCCCCCTCTCTACGGACTTCACATAACCCCAGAACATGCCATTTGATGTTCTCTAACTCCACTTCCAACTGCGCTAGATGATGGTCAAGCCTCAGAGTGCGTCCGTTAAACGTAGCCAGGGTCAATTTAGATAGGGTGTGGTAGCCTAATGTAGCCCGGGGATTCCTAGCACCCCCTGCCCCGCCGTTACCTTGGCCGCTATCGTGGCCAGGAATAGCGAGGCGGCCGGGAACTGGGGGCCACATTCTGTTGGCGTATCGATCCATAGGGGGGGTTGATGCCCATAATCCCCACGCTGGGCATGCGGGTTGGGGATCGCAGTGTAGGGAGTGTGCTGCAAGGGACGCTGCTGCCCGCCCCCCGGTGTATGTCCCTTAGTCGCCTCCTACGACACCCACGGGAAGAGTTGGGTTGGTGCTATTCTATCTAGGCCGACACCACACAGCCATGATTTAATTAATGACATCTAATTGCATTTTACTAATTTTTATATTCACGTGCCTGTATTAGGGCGAGATATGCAGCTCTACTGTGTTATTCTACCAATGTATTATGTACCATGTCTTATGTGAATAAATATTACTGGTTACATAAAATATAAATCAATCAGGATGTCAGCGGACGGCGATGCACGGCGGCGCGGCGTCCCCTGGCGGGCTATCTTAGCTAACTAATACAAGTGCGACATATGCGTCACGAACACTCAAGTATCGACTGAACCAATGATCTACACGCGCCTGTGTCTGTGACGGGTTTATTCCTATAAATCACGTGAGATCGGAGCCTACTTTACACAATATTCGGTGATAAGGGGCAAACCCGACAGCTCTGATACTTTATCATCCAAATTGCTCGATGAAATCTGCGGCTCAATGCCAATACCTCTCATTTGTATAATAACGCTGGGATTTCATAATTTACAGTCACATTTATTAATTGCGAAGCGTGACTCTAGAGCTGGTGAGTATCTGGAGAGGCACATCAGCATACAACCATACATAACGACGTATTTGATGACCTCTGTAGCACAGTGGGCGAAGGTCCGCCTGCGACTCAGGAGGTTGCAGGCTCGAATCCCGCCTCGGAACAATTGTGTGTACGATCTGCAGATATATGTTACGGGTGTTCTGGTCGTTTTCTATGTATACTAAAAAAAATATCTGTCTATGTAATGTATTGTATTAAGTACATATATCAATCATCTAGTACCCATAACACAAGCTCTGCTTAGCTTGGGGCCAGATGATGATGTGTGGATTGTCCAACATTATTTATTTATTTATGTATCGATCTTTGATAGGTGAATCCCCACTTAGTTATTTTATAACTAAGTATAATAGACAATGCAATAAATTTGTTCAGATCTCCGTTTTTGTAACCCCAAAGGTCCTTTAACCGTGAATCCGATAGCCGTAGCGATTCTTATCTATAGCGCTCGTATATATGTCTACTGACAACAACATTTGCGTAATGAGACCTGCGCAAGCGACTGCCAACGTGAAAACGCTCGTGCAAGTTTCAGTGGCTTGACGGTTTGTTAGTATTCATTTATGGCGTGACAGAATTAATAAATAAATAATAAATAAATAATACTGGACAATTCAACACACAGCATTATCTACCCCCATGGTAAGCAGAGCTTGTGTTATGGGTACTAGATAACTGATATACATAATACAATACATTACGTAGATAGTTTTTTTTTTTATTATACATAGAAAACGACCAGAACACCCTGAACAATTATCTGCAGATCGTACACACAATTGTTCCGAGGCGGGAATCGAACCCGCAACCTCCTGCGTCGCAGGCGGACCTTCGCCCACCGCGCCACATCGGTCGTCATTGTCAATTGCTCTAAGATTCATGTGTATATAAGTCAATGAAAACATACCTTACGTCAATTCAGAAGGGTATTTGACAGTTGACATTTTGCGTATACTATTACTCAAAATTATAACGTCTTTCGAGATATCATTAAAACAGAAACTGGCAGAGTCGTAGCGAAAAGCAAGGCGCCAAAACAAAAAAGAAGTTGAAGTTAAGATATCATTAATTCCAGGAATATGGTATAACTTCGTGAAGCAAGATTTAAGATTTCCAAATGTTTCAAACAAAGTTATAGGTGAATGAACCCAACAATGTGCCTTGCGCAGAGCTCCGTTTAATAAAGCCCCGAAGGCCACGCAAACCAATGGATGGTAACTACTCAATTTGAAACACAGAAGGATGGCGTCTCTTGAGACACCTTACGTTCCAGGAATTAAGACTCCGAGGGATTGTTACTCAAATAAACAAAATTTTACAATTTAAATTGTTTGATTCAAATATAAATAAGTACTAAGTCGCGGACTGACCATTCATCCCGTGACCACGACAGTGTGTAGACCTGTTGAAACGTCGGGCAAAATAGGTAAATAAACGCGATAAAAACCCGTTAAATTAGTAATGCCGGACATTATAATAATAATGCCGGACAATTCACACAGCATGGTAAGCAGAGCTTGTGTTATGGGTACTAGATAAGATAACTGATATACATAATACAATGCATTACATACGACCAGAACACCCGGAACAATTATCTGCAGATCGTACACACAATTGTTCCGAGGCGGAAATCGAACCCGCAACCTCCTGCGTCGCAGGAGGACCTTCGCCCACCGCGTCACATCGGTCGTCAAAGTACTTCAGTATGTGTTCAGATCGCGTAAGTTTAAAAATATTTATTGATTCAAATACTTTTGAAGATAGATATTATCCCTACAAAGCCATAAATGAATCCAACACTGCAACATAA
Organism: Eupithecia abbreviata; assembly: GCA_943735965.1. NCBI lineage: Eukaryota > Metazoa > Arthropoda > Insecta > Lepidoptera > Geometridae > Eupithecia > Eupithecia abbreviata. The sequence goes on along the minus strand of OX030982.1, from coordinate 5,249,655 downwards.
GGCAACATAGGTAGTGCTCCTTTTAATGTACCAAATCCCATGGGTCTAGTCTCTCTTTTAACCATTATAGATAGTTAACAACTCTATTAGAAACCCAGCAGGCTAAAGTCTCCCGGGCGAGATGCCATTCATTTCAGGAATTTAGTGTAACTTCGTAATTTGAAGCAACATTTGCCGGGGATTTCTGTATTTCCAGATAATGTCAAGTGTATGATAGCGCCACATTTGTCGCGCTCCTTGGGGGGCTTTGGCTTAGTCTGTCGTGAGAAATGTCGCTGCTCCAGTTAAACGACGCAAATAATCACGTTAGTTTATATTATAACTACTATGTAAACGGTAACCGTAGTGTCGGTAAACATAGTGTAGGACGCCCTCCGATCAGGTGGGATGACGACCTGCGAAAGACTGCAGGTCGATGCTGGATGCGTCAAGCTGAAGACAGGGCGCTGTAGCGCTCATTGGGGGAGGTATATGTCCAGCAGTGGCCTAACATAGGTTGATGATGATAATTACTATGTACAATCGCTTTGGCAGCTAAACAAAAAGTAAACAGAAATCATGGAATATTCAACCCCTCATAAAAAATCGGGTAATGTTGCTTACTAAACAATTGTGTAGATCACGGGTTTAACAAAGGTACACATTTATTTTTAGATTGAAGCTGGTTCAATGATCTCAATATAAATAAAATAAATAAATAAATAATGCTGGACAATTCACACAGCATCATCTAGCCCCATGGTAAGCAGAGCTTGTGTTATGGGTACTAGATAACTGATATACATAATACAATATATTACATAGATAGTTTTTTTTTATTATACATATGTAGAAAACGACCAGAACACCCGGAACAAATATCTGCAGATCGTACACACAATTGTTCCGAGGCGGGAATCGAACCCGCAACCTCCTGCGTCGCAGGCGGACCTTCGCCCACAAGTGGGTAGGAATTTATTTGTTTCAACGAACAGTAATAGTATCATTGCCCCGTTACCCGATTTCATAAAATAATTCCTAAAGAGATATTTGAACTACAAACGGGTATAATTAGAAAAATTCAGTACCTTTTAGAGCAGAACGTACTTCACCTTTGAATTTCAGTTCACTGAAGTTAGATAAACCCTTTTTCGAATTTACCGGGAAAGAAAATCTAAAGCAATAACTAAAAAGCAATTTGTTATTTTATTTCCCAGTAAAACCACGTTAAAAGCTTATACGTCGTGTTTTTACCACAGAACTACACTATTATAAAGTATAACGTTATCCCCTGGGTAGGCCTAGGTTTGTCAGGCAAAATATTTGAAAAGCCGAAACCGGAAAAATATGAAAATATTCGTGTTACTTACTTTATCCATCTTTGCCATTCCAATATTTTTCCATAGCACGAAATTCTGGTTTTTAGTAAATAAACCTCGTTCCCGTAATTCATTCGAGAGTTTTATTCGCTAAGCTTGCCGTGAGACTCGATTTTTCCTGTTATTTTATTTCCTCGTCCTTGAGAGAAACACCGTAGGAAACTACGTTAGTACAGTACTATATAGTTATTCTGTGCCTCTATTGCTATATCTAGGATTCGTAACGAATACATCCGACAGAGAACCAAGGTTATCGACATAGCTCAAAGAATTAGCAAGCTGAAGTGGCAGTGGGCCGGCCATATCTCGCGAAGAACCGACGCGACGGCCGCTGGGGCAAACCTGTTCTTGAGTGGAGACCACGACTCGGTAAACGTAATGTAGGACGCCCTCCGACCAGGTGGTATGACGACCTGCGAAAGACTGCAAGTATGTAGATGCTGGATGCGACAAGCTGAAGACAGGGCGCTATGGCGCTCATTGGAGGAGGCCTATGTCTAGCTGTGGACTGATATAGGCTGATGATGATTGCTATATCTCTGGATAATAATCAAGCACTACTTAAATTAAGGTTAACCGGGTAAAATCCAAATGTGTCCGACTTTGTCCGACATAACTTGTAAGTTTACATCCCTTACGACGATCAGGCTACGTAAGATATCCGCTCTGGGGCGAATTGCCGCAAATTGCATATAATTCCTCTGAACTTCTTATAAAGTTATTTTTCTTTCACGATGCCTTTAAGCTGGTATTAGTACCGACTTGTAGGTGAACTTTTGCAGTAAGGTATTTAAATTAATAAGCAGGACTCTAAACCTACAAAGTTACAAGATAAAGGTGATATAAAATATGCATGAAGGGGATCCAGGTAGGAGTATTTTTTGCGCGATACAATCTACCCGTTATGTTTGCACCGCACAAAGCTACCCCTGCCATCTGGCGGTAAAAATAAAAGGTAATACAGCCGCACATTCTGTCCAAGGCAGTATCACATAAATTTACAATGGACTTAAAAACTGGATGATACGGCGTCCATGATTTACATGGTTCCGCGGAAAACTCGGAAGATTACCAAGTTGTGAGTAATGGCAGTGCATCGTGCCCCAGGAGCACCGCACGATATTTCTACGTCTAAGTGCCGTGGACCTATCACTGCAGGACAGCTAGTCCGGGCAAGGTAGAGGTAAATATCTTAGCCTTTAAAGTCTGTAAATATTTTCGTTCGTTCTTGTTCAGGGGTATTCTTTCCCAGATAATTATAACCTCCACTCGCCATTAAACTCTACAGGAGCCGTAATACTTGGAAAATAAGCTTGTCAAACCTACATATGTGTTAGTTAGTCGGCTGATTGTCTAATAACACTCCTTTACAAACCTTTGTGGTTTTCTTAGTGTTATTATAAGCTTACTTTGTAATATTATTTTAAGTTGGTAAATAAAAACCAAACCGTTATCGAAAAGGATTGATTTTGTCTCGGTATCGTAAAAAATCGGACTTTCTTGTCAAATTTTATTGATATATATGGCGCTCTAACTTCTCTCCATATTTAAACTGTCCAAGAGATATTGTTCTTTCTTTGTCTTCTCTTGATCGTTTTGTGAGCTTCGTCAAATAAAAAGAATTTTCACTCGAGCTACTAATCCGTTATTTTCTAGAAAGTAAGTCCAGTGTCTATCACCCCCTGGTTCTCCGACCCCCCTCGACTTGTCCGCAAATTGCATCGAGTGCATACCAACTTCAGAACCTTGTTGCGCAATCGAACATGAATATAGCAAGCACTAAGTAACCTACTCAGACTTTCCTACCGATATTCTTTCGTAGAAGTTATTTATTCACCGCTTTTAATTATTAGTTATTAGGTAATTTTTTATAGGGCATTCAACTGCAAGCGCAGCTATACCTATTGCATATCTGCTGCGTGGTCGGTTTACCCCACAGATATCAGAAACAAAGGTTTACCCGAACAGTTTCGGTGTGATATATTTGGGACGCATATTAACCCTAGCTCACTAAACATATTTTCGAGTTACTCAGTCACTAAACATTAGTCGTTCTGACTAACAAAATAAAACGCCACAGCGTCCCAAATCGTCACGTCCCCCTATAAGCATCTAAACGGTTAAATAACAATTATTGTTATAAATAAACGGATCCAAAACAACAGTGAGTTCTGGGAGTTTGTTCGTATTTTTTGGCATATATGTAGTTAGATATAATATTATGTTTTATTTGGTTCACAAACAAAGACAGCCCAAAACAAAATCAAACAGTGGGTAGGTATCAGTAAGAATACAATAACATATATTTCTTATGTAGGTACCGTAATTAAATTAATATTTATTATAAATATATAATTTGTTGGATTTTTATTTTCCAAACAGATATTGCAGTATAGGTAAAATGATTAAGTTAAGACATATACATTTTTTTCTTCCTAGCTTTCATAGTTTCTGAAACCATTGAAAATTACGGTATATGATGTATGCCTGAATAAAAAAAATTAGAGCCGCAAAACCGCATCGTATGTTTGAACTAAATTGCTTATAAATAAACTGTAGATAAAGAAACATTTTTATATTAGAAAAAACAAAAAATATGGTGCAAAGAAAATTATTTCATAGCACCTATACATATAAACGTAGTCGAGAACAATGCTAATAAAACTAGAAGCTAAAGAACAATCCGAGTGGGGATACTTAAACCTGAATAAAATTAGATATGCATTTATGTGGCTTTTATTTCGGAACACGAGAATCGAAGACCGAATTTGCATACAGAACTATAAAATCCAGCTCTTCCTAAATCAAAACGGGAAATAAAACGAAAATAGCGCTGGAATTCCCCGCATTCGTCATGGCACTCAACCGTCAACCTCTAAATTTGGAAAATAAATTCTGCAGCCGTAACAGCAGTTGTAAAATCCGCCGCAAAATCGTCGCAACACTAATCCGGCCAGATTGACGGGTGACTCGGCACAAGTGGCCCCGGCGGCAGGCACACGCACCGCTCGCCCAAAAAGATTTTCACTCCAGGTAACCTCGCAATATTGGATTGGAACATTTCACTATTCCGAAATGTTTATTCCTAAAAATCTTAACCCATCTGCAAACCAACATCCGCGCTGTTTACCAAAACCACACATGTGTTTGCGGGATGGAAATACAACGTTTTTTACGATTTCATTCTGCAAAATGGACCGCATAAAATATTTTCCAATCTATTGTAAAGCTCCAAGCTGGAATTTGTTGTAAAATCCTTTCCCTGCTCTAATCCCCGCAATTGACGGGTTGGCGCGGGCGCGACAAAAACCACCCCTATCTAGCCGCGTTTTTGCCAACGCAGCCTCCTTTGTTGTCAAGCGATAGCACCACGTAAGAAAAATAACGCCGAGAATAAACCACTTTTTGTCCGTCCCGGATTTGCAAGAATACTTACCAAATGTTTTGAAAACTCGAGTCAGGAACAACAAAGTGGTTTATCTCTGTGGAATTTTCCTTTATGTTTTACATGTTGAGAGATTAGTATAGTACTGGCGGTTGTACCTAATTATACCTAAGTGTACTTTATTAAGTACACGTTATTTACGTAGAAAGGTACGGAACTGAGTGACTAGAATTTCATAAAATTCTCCACATTTGAGTTTGTAGTCACTCAGGCATAACAAGATAATAAGTACAAAATTGTCGCAAATGCAAAGCGAAATTAAAACGTAACTGTTTCCGCTCGTTATTGAATGAAACTGGCTTGTGAGTTGTATGTTTTTAACTTATTACCATATGTATAGTTGGATTTGTTCAACCATGTTGCTGTTGCGGCTGGGCAGAAAGTTCAGACTTTGTTTAATAGGCGCCATTTTTGCGGCCTTTCAATTAACAACTTTGTTAGGTACCTACCTTATATAAGTTTCTCAATTACTAATTAGGTTGAGTGAATACGCAACATACATAACGTTTTTTAACCGACAAAAACAAAAGAGGAGTAGGTTTTATGTTCGGCTGTATGTATTCTATAAGTATTTACGTCTATTTCTCCATCAATAATGGACCGATTTGGAAAATTCGCGAGTGTATGAATACCAATCCAGAGGCGGTCTCTTAAAATTTTGTTCTCGGCAGATAAGTATTTGTCTCGAAAAACATAAAAAATCGTGTAAAAACTAAGGAATTCGATGTCGAATTTGAGTTTTAACCAAAAGATTATTAATTTACTCGATTTTGGTGTCGAAATTGTAACGAACAACCTTTTTGAAATGAACATTTTCTGCAACGCTTGGTAAAATGAAATTGGAACGACGAAAGGCTTCTCTATGCAGCAATTTCTATAAAAGCGTACCTTAGCTTTAAAAGCCAATACTAAATCTACCTTTCAATCCCCACAAAGCACCGACAATACAGTTTTCGTAACTAGTACTAAACTTAAATCGAGTTTTCAGTAGAAGCTAATGCATCTATTTTCTGAATTGCTCTTACTCGATAAAATTTTAACCAGATTAAAAATAAACAGTTTAGCTAAGCTTATTCGGGCCGGGTGCTCTATTCAATTATCTAGCTAGCTAGTGGATCAGCGAAATAAAATTTGTTAAATTATTTTGCTGTTTTTTCATTAAGGTAAGCACTTTACTTTCATATCGAGCTAGCTAACACCACCGGCACAGCCCAGCGGCATAAACCGATGACATTGCTACCCGGTGACTTGTCGCGAATGTTGTTTTTCGAATGTCTTTAATTCTTAGTTTGAATTTATTTAATGATTTAATTTCATCATCATCACAATCTGTATTGGTAGGTTATTAATTTGAACTTGAAATATAAAAATATTTCAAGTTATTCGTTTATGCATTGTTAAGCATTATGGCGCATTTGGTAAACTACATATATAGGAGAAAACCTGGATCCTGAAACACAGCTTTGGCTAGGACTCTACGGATTCAATACTAACATACTGTAATATCATTCATCATCATTTAACCATTTCTCTCTCTACAATAAAAAAAATATATGTTACGTTCTCACATTTGGGCGTATGAACTTCGCAGGCCGATAACTGTGTTATGTCAACTAGGAAGTCGCTAACATGCCTCTGAGGCTTTGACTAAGCCACTGGGCTGTGTCGGCGGGGTGAGTAGACGACTTTGGGGTGTAAACTCCTGGGTAGCTTCTGCAAGCTAATAATGCAATTGGAGCTAGTTAAAAGTATTGACGATCGATGTGGCGCGGCGGGCGTAGGTCCACTTGCGACGCAGGAGGTTGCTGTCTAGATTCCTCTTGAGACAAATATTTGTACGATCTGCAAGTATTTGCCCCGGGTGTTCTGGGTATTTTCTAAGTATAATAAAGAAATCTATATAATGTAATAAACCGTATTAAAAAAATAAAATGAAATAATTTATTTGACACGACACATTAGGTACAGTTTAGAAATATATATGTCTGAAATAAATAATTTATTATTATAATTGGGGAAAAGACTCCAGGATAGGTTTAGGCTTGATTCACATCGGAATGGGGAGCAGCCGACAGCGACGCGACCTTTTCTAGCTCATTAATATGTATGTAAACTAAAAATTTAAAAGAAATTACTCCGGTTTAATACTTAAATTCCTCGCAGCGTCTCTACTGGTCCCCGCCATTTCCGTGTGAATTGAGCCTTAGGCTCAATTGCCTTGAAAAGCAAATGCCTAAAATCACCTTTGCAAATGTATAGTCGAGAACGAGACACATTTTCAGTCAGAAGTTTTTTCATGTTCATTAGTGATCGTTCACTGAACTGAATACGAAACGCTTCGTACTATGCTTATTTTGTTTACATTGCCAGGGTTCTGTACATAGTTTGCTGAAAGCTCGGCGTATTGACTTGAGCTCTGTAAAATGTTTGGGATGGATGTTTTAGACAACAGTTTTTATACGACACATGATTTTCATTTGAAGAGTTAGTGGCGATTCGCCATCGTACCCTTTTTCTGCTACTTTTTAGTTCCATACTTTGAGTTCTGATTCGCCATAGTCAAATAAAATATTGTTTTTCGCGTGGTGATTTGCCATCGGCAGTTCCATACGGTATTTTTTTTTTCTGAGTTGGTATTTTTATCTGAAGCGTAGATAACCACAAAATATTTAATTATTCGCCCCTGGCTAACGCAGCCCTGCTACGATAAATTGCCTGTAAAAACAAACTCTAGAATGCCACTTTAAAATTATATCTCGCCAACTCTGAAAAGGTTTTATGGACGTCTCTAGGGCCCTGTTGAGACTGTTAAAGAAACAAAGTTATGACTTTGAACCTTATACCTACTCAAGTAGCCAGTTATTTTGTTTTTGCCTCCACTGGCTTGTTAGTCACCTTTATTGGCGCAACCAGAAATCCCATTGGTAGTAAGTGAGTAGTTATAGTTTAGATTAAACTTACGGTAAATTAGGAAAATTAGGGCTTATATAACTAAGCAAATTACAATTAAAGAAAAGAAACAAATTAAAACGTATACCTATGCAACTGAAATAGTTCAGAGTTAAAATAAAATAAATAATGCTGGACAATTCACACAGCATTATCTAGCCCCATGGTAAGCATAGCTTGTGTTATGGGAACTAGATAACTGATATACATATAAATACAATACATTACATAGATAGATATTTTTTATTATACACAGAAAACGACCAGAACACCCGGAACAAATATCTGCAGATCGTACACACAATTGTTGCGAGGCGGGAATCGAACCCGCAACCTTCTGCGTCGCAGGCGGACCTTCGCCCACCGCGTTACATCGGTCGTCAAAACATAGTTACAAAGACTACGAGTAGGTCTATAATATACGAATAGATGAATAAGACTATATAAGAATAAGCACCGGCAATTTTTTTTTGCTTATTGGGAATAAGCATAGTTATTCTCAGGATTGTAGGTACAGAACTACTGGGAAAGATAAAGTTTTATTAGCTCATTGCTAACATATTATTTGATGACGTTTTATTACTTCTCTTAACGGGTAACAGATATTCCTTTGTGTCCTCTATAGTAAACACGGGTCTCGTGTGTGGACCTGGACATTTTACGATCTGCTGTACTTAGCTGATCTGCCGTGTGTAGATTGGCTAAGTGAAGCTGTTTTTTAATCCTTTATATCATAAAATATATAAAATCCAACGGATCAACTCAAAATTACTTGAAAACTACATTATACAACGACAACGTGACGACCTCTGTGGCGCGGTGGGCGAAGGTCCGCCTGCGAGGAGGTTGCTTGTTCGATTCCTCGCCTCGGGACATGATCTGCAGATGTGGGTGTTCTGGTCGTTTTCTATGTTTAGTAAAAAATAAATTGAAATCGATGAAATGTATTGTCTTATGCATCAGTTATCCATAACACAAGCTCTGCTTAGCTTGGGGCTAAATAGTGCTCTGTGAATTATCCTGCATTATTTTTATATATATATATTTTTTTAATCAATTAATTTATTTATTGAGATAATAACATCATAACAGGTTTTTTTATGAAGCCCTAAGGCGTTGTTATAACTACTAAAAATTACACTAAATACTAAAAATTACATATTTTTGTACAAACACACAATATTAAATAATTTATAATTTTGTTTCAATAACATTTTGTGCCTTTTTCATAGCTTTCGGCAGGTTTTCGTAAAATATGTCTACGCTGTTTTTGGACAGAATATTGAGTAAATATAGCGAGTGACATAGGGGCAAACTTAAGTAGGTTGGTCCTACAAGTGGGCACCTCCAGCATGGCGGGGCGGCGGCGCGCGCCCAAGTAGTCATTGCGCACCATGTACTTCACCAGCGCCACATCTCTCCGCACTGAGAGCCTGCAGTACCCTACCATACCTAACACGAACAAGCTCGGGTACATCAGCATTTAAATAGTAATAAAAGCCATGACAATAAGAATAAACTTCGTATCAAACGATTGGATCGCTCTCATACAACAAAAAATAGGAATTACCTCTTTCAGGTAGAGCCACTGCAAGGCTTAATGTATGGGAAGAAAACGAAAATAGTTTTCCTAAACATCGGTATCTCTCTTCCATGTCCGTATTGCAACAAATTAATCAGGTTCAAACTGAACAACGCTAGTTTGCAGGTAGTTAGTGCTGAGCCCAGCACTAAGCTGATTTTGACACTTTTTGACCAGCAAGCTAGCACGGTAGCTATAAATAGCTACCGTTGTTGCTCTGTAGGTTTTTTATTTATTTTCAAATTTACTGTGTATTTATTGTGTATTATTATTATTTGTGTTATTGTAAATTACCAGCTGCTCTACGAGAGTTAAGCCTTGTGATGTTTAAACAACAATTATTTAAGATACTGACATTAAAATGCTACTATCATATCAATGAATTTTTCACGGATCCTAACATAAAAGTTTTGTAAGCCCTAATTTTATTACTTGACATCTGTATACCTTATTAAAATTTGCGTGTTATTTTGATATGTGATGTGTATCTTTTTGTTATATCTAAGGACCAATGTTATTATAATACATACACATCGTTTTGACATTATTTTAATTAATTTTCCAATAATACATATTTGCAATTAATATTATATAATTTTTGCACGCCAAAGCTGTTTCAGCTGGTAAGTCATCGCATGGGACGTTTTAGAATAAGCGTACTAACTTATAACCCGTTGACTGCAAATAAATGATTTTGTATTTTGTATTGTATTGTAGTTAAACATATGTATTACTTAAATATATCTATTTTTTATCGAGTTAGTAAGTTAAGTAAAACACTTTTATACATATTATTTGTGAACCTATAAGAAGCCAGAGGGTTGAGCCCTCGTGTCTGAATACAAGTTACCAAACTTAGTCAGAACGAGGTGTCATGAACTTTGACCCTAAAAGGTTTATTACAAGTAGGAATGTGTACCTAAGGAAAGAGCAAACTAGCCTTATCTACACCAAATATGTAATAGAATGTAAGTTCCTTATTACTAATTGTATTTTATTATTCCTACTTTGTAAACCCATCTCTGTGAATAAATATCTTTTTTATTTATTTATTTGTATTTTGTACGAAACCTGTTTATGGCCAAATCATTTTATTATTATTTTTATTTTATTATTTCTTAATCTTAAAACTTTCTCAGGTTTTGACTGATTTTCAATCAAAACCTGAGAAAGTTTTAAGATTTCAGTGATTTTCAGTGTTTTTGTTTCTAAGCAAAAAATATCGGTGACCCATGGCCTATTTGTTGTACTACCGCACACACATATTTACCTACAATAAGTACTTGCCATTTTAATTGCTCGTTTTAATTGATTTATTGTATTTTTGTTTAATATTGTATCTCTCTCTATGTTAATTGTATGTGTGTGTTATATTTGGTACTAATAACACACCAAATACATATTTTATCTATATATCTATCTTAACTATGCACAATCCACACTAAGGACTCTGTATGCGACTTTAAAGGTAGCTTGGTCCTATTGCAAGTTTACAATGGCAGACTCAGTGATGTCGAAGCCTGTCAGTCGGCGCATGATTATGCAGAATCGACGAGCGTCAGCGTCAGCCGCCCTGATTGCATGTGACTGCTAGGCTTTGTGTTGCACTGCGCTGTTTACCCACAAGCTCAGGAGAATATTGGGATGTAGGAACTGAGTATACCTCAGTAGATATAAGCACGGTAACTTAGCTCCGATTGATTTATCTCCTGGTGTAACATTCATCTAATTATTTGTGAAGTTTTATTTGCCATTAGATAGAAACTGCGTCATGGCAGGTCCGGCATTGAATTAGTGAATAAATTTATAACTAGTACATTATCTGTTATGCATACATCATAAACACATTATTTAAAGTCGACGCGACGACGCAACTAGGGCGTGCAAAACCGTAAGGTTTTGAAAATCGGTTTTGAATTTCGGTTTTGAGGGCCCAAAACCGGAAACCGGTGCTAGCACCGGTTTTGGCAACATTTTTATATTTTTTTGTATAGTAGATTTTGAAGAAGAAAACGATATTCTTAGATACCCACAAAACCTAAAAATACTGCATTTTATGATTTACCTGTTTTTAATCAACCATTTATGCCTACTAAGTAGACAACATTAATTGATTAGTTAACATGAACTTAAAAATAAACTTTAACTAACTGAGATCAAATCAACAACAAGTAAGAATCAAGAATAATAGTTACCAAGAATAATATTTTTTAAACAAGGGTGTCTCATAATGTTTTTCGTTTTTGATTTGAGTATTACGCGCCACCACAAACAGCAGGGGGTATGGAGTGGTCTCAATCGCTTGGTGGGCTTTTTCAGTTTAATAGTCATGAAACACATCGCAGGAGTGCAGCGCATATTTTGCATGCGAGCGTTTAATAAAAACCACTATTCTTAAATCTCTTACACAACTGTTCGACGTATCTATTCTACAGGACACATTTCAATTTATTTCAAACTTTTAGTGATTTCTGATGCAGTTCTATCGGATAACTGGCAGTTCTAGGTGCAGTTTTGTTTGTTAACATGACCCTTTATGTAATATTCGATTTGTCGGAGAGTCAGACGATATTGAAATTCCTAAAACAATTTCTTACTGTCTTTCAGAATTCAAGTCATTCAATGTTCACCGGCCTAACTGCTTGAACATTTACAATTTTATACGGGTTAAAATTTTAATCTTTGTGAATAATGCGACGAATCGCGGATTCATTAAAATTAAACGAAGCTGCGCGTAATCATAGTAATTGTCGTGAGTTGTTCATAACACACTGGCGTACGCGGTCGACATTCATGCTCCTTCTCGAAGTCTTTAAGCGCCCAGTTGATTAATCCGGCATTGTATTCTAAGTATCTTTAAACTTGCGCACTCAATGCTTGATTAAATTTGCACTTGGCAATTTCTCTTAGTCGTTAAATTGAAATGTATCATGTAGAGACGTCAAACAGAGTGTACGAATCGATGTTTCTATAAAACGCTTGCACGCAAAATGCGCAATGCATTCCCGTTAATCATTTCATGGCTAACAAACTAAAAAAGTCCACCAAGTGATTGAGACCACTCCACAAGTCCACAACCCCAGCCAGCCAGTTGTGGTTGGCGCATTATACTCAAATAAAAAAACGAAAAACATTCTGGAACAACCCTTACAACATATAGTTATCATCGTAACTTTCGTCCATCTACGTTATCGCTGTGCACGTGCACTCCCGGCAAATGTATTTGGGCGACAACGCAGGCAGGCGGGGCGCAGGAATCGAGTCGCGGGTGCGGGGGTCGCGGAAGGTGGAGTGTAGGTTATGGTATAGGTTGCATTCGGATATATTTGATGTAAAAATAAAGATTTTATTAATTAACGGGAAAACCGGAGTTGACAACGGTTTTGTCTCTCAAAATCGGTTTTCAAAAAATCGTTAATTTAGTCCGGTTTTCAGCAAAAACGGAAACCGGTTTTGCACGCCCTAGACGCAACGTGACAACACCCGTCTAACCTAATGCGCATCTCGTCGTTGGGTCGCGTGTTTATAATGTGATTCTATGTCTTAGAAAATTAATATCTACGATTCGATTTAACACGCATCAGGTTCTGTTCAGTAGCTTCAAGCCTGTTAGTAACATTCTTAGAAAGCCTGAGTCATACATTTATGTAATATATAAATTCTTAGAAGTACGTTACCTCTTACTCTTTGATATTACGAATTTAGTTATTCGCAACATCCAAGTCTCATTCACGAGGGCTGAATGGCGCCCCAAAATCAGGTTAGTGCCTTACTAAAAGTTAAAGTTAATGACTTACTAAAACTCAAACGTAAACACTTCAAGAAGCTTTGCCAGTCATAACGTAGTTTGATAGTGTAGTCTCCGCCTAGCCCGGCCAATAAGAACTCATTTTGAGAGAGAAACAATGCAATAAGCTGTGTCGCTAACGCCATCGCTTTGTGCGGGGCGCACATCATTAACAACAGTAGCTGGTAGAAGGACAGGTAAATATAGGCATCTTTTGGTCAATATTGAATCATCTAACAAACTTATTTCAGTTACTTTGTAATTTTCTTTTTTATTAAGAGCTTATGTACTTAATAAAAGTTTTACTTTGACAATTTAAAACTAAGAATGATTTTAATTCCGTTTAGTGGGTACTTAATTTGTTTATGTAACATAGAAGTATCATAACGGGAGTCGCAAAAATATCGAATGTCTTAATGTTAATGTGCGGTCACTGTGCTTTGACATCTCGATCTGTCTCCAACATTGTTGTAGACAGATCGAGAATTCATTGTCAACGAGCCAGGGGTGATGATGATTTTTTGTTTATGGCAATTGTGTCTGGATAGACACTTTTCTGCCAGTGTCAAGTAATGGAAAATAATTGAAAATAAATAGTTATCGAATTAGGAAGATGATTTGATATTTTCGCGATACACACCTGAAAAATCACTTTGGACTGCCTTCAAATCTCTAAAGAAGGAATTGCTGTCTCTTTAGAATTAGTGCTTTGTCATCAGGGCTATTCAGAAACTCTGTTATCGAGTCACGGAATCTAACACAGATACACGTGTGGCAGGCCCACAACATACCTTACCCATTACATATAAATACCTAATTACTATGTAAATATATAAACACTATAAACTAACTTAAACATGCACAGCATCACACAATAAAATTATTACCTAGCACACTTACCTGAAGAATCATCGGTTGGTCGTCGCCGCCGTCCCGGTTTCGTGTCGGATCGAGTAAGGAGGACCTTGCCTATCATTGAGAGGACCCCGAGAAAGCCAGGTAGGCAGGACTTTCCACACCATCATACCACACAAAAAAAATCAAATATTTCAGTGATTTAACTTGTTATTTTTATTAATTTGGACGCAGACAACGTTTTGTTCTGCAGAAAATATAAACCATTAGCATTACTTGGTTGGCAAGTTAATTATTGTTTGATCAAACAAATAGTTGTTCAATCTGAAAAGGCAATGTTTTGGTCAGCACTATTAATTATTTCGTCAGCAGGATTATACGTTCACTAAGCAGAAAATAACACATACGAATTTAGAAGTTTTATGTATGTTAATATCCCACCAAAAACATAAATGTAAAATAGGAGAGCCAAGTTCAATGCAAAAATTATGATTGGCTGTGGGCTTCGCGGCAAAAAGAATGGATATCTGAATGAGTGCCAAGTCAAATCTATGTAGGTTAGATTTGACTTCGCCAGTTTTCATTACATCAGTCATTTTATAAAGTTATTCAACGTTTTAATTCTGATAAAAACTGGCCAAGTCAAATCTAACCTACATAGATTTGACTTGGCACTCATTCAGATATCCATTCTTTTTGCCGCGAAGCCCACAGCCAATCATAATTTTTGCATTGAACTTGGCTCTCCTATTTTACATTTATGTTTTTGGTGGGATATCATTACTTTTTGTAAAGAAAACTAGGCAGGTATTGACTCGGCGTTTCCAAATATAATTCTACTTGACAATAGATGGCGACACTTTGTATCATGGGAAATAAACCTACGTAGGGCTCAGTAATAATATATTTTAATAATCAAATGTACTGAAATTTGTTCAATTACACAACTGACCAATATAATTATTTTTGGATTTTTCTGAATACCGCATCATATTTTAAAAGTTCTGGAACATTTCCATTGCGACTCGGCGTTTCCAAATATAATTCTACTTGACAATAGATGGCGATTCTTTGTATCATGGGAAATAAACATTTATAGGTACGTAGGGCTCAGTGTTAATATATTTTAATAATCATATGTACTGACATTACTTCAACTTACGTTCCTAAAGACTTTTTATTCGCCAAAATTTTAATTTTTCTGTTTTTATAGTCATTTTTAAACAAGCCGCCATCTGTCGTCAACCATTAACTTATAAAGAAAAACAGGGCCAGGGCCGTATTTAGAATCCAATTATTTTACTGAATGTCCCACGGCTATGTTGAAACATAGCATGTATGGAATGCAACTATGGAATGTTTTTAAATAAATATTAAATATGCAGGAAATAAAAATAAAGCCTCATTTATAATAAATATTCTATATTGAAAGTACTTTCCCTCCGTGAGACAACTACTATAATAGTAGTTGTTTAGTAAATTTAATGAAATTGAAGCCCACCTATTAATGCAATTTTAAATTGTGTATGTTCTAGATTTCCATCTCAAGATAATATAAGACAGCTATGGATCACAAAAATTTATAGACAAGACTGACTCCGACGAAATATATACGAAGATTTGTTCTTGCTGATAATACTGATAATCATATTATTCTTCTGATTAAATTAATAGCTGAAAAATATATAGGTATTCGTTTTAAGCATTTTGCAACCATAGAAAATGATAGGGCAACCAACCGACAACAATTAACCAAAACAGTTATTTTTGCTGGAAAATGAATTTTGTGAATAAAATAATTCTCAGTACGTCCCCTACACTAGTGACATCTAGTGTGAGTAAAAATATGTAGTTACTTCGAAAATAGAATCTATTATTTGCCGGTCCCTAACAACTACACTGTATTCTATTGCGCAATCGGAGACGTTAGTACTATTGCTTATTCTATGCAATGCGGATTCTATTCGAATTTAAACCTTATTTCATTGGTCGTCGTCGCTAACATCACTTATTTTTTGACTTTTTTTTATTTTTTGATTTTTTCCTACGCTTACACACAATTACCGAGCTGGATTCCAAATTTCATCCTTCTAGCTCATCTGGAAGTAGGTTAGAATTAGGTACTATATGTATGTCAGTCAGTCAATGTGAATTTTTACGACTTTTTGACCTTCATATCTTTGTAACCGTTTGAGCTAGCTTCATGAAATTTGGGCTTCTACATGTGCTTATGGATATAATTAAACACACGTATTTTTATGTGTTTACGAAGATGTTTTGAGTTATAGAAGGGTCAAAAGTGGCACCAAGTGGTTCGTGTAATGATACACTCGGCGCGTTCCTTTGCTTGAACTTGGCTTGGTCACGCTGCCGCGTGCCCTGATTTAAATGCAATAAGGTTTAATGTCGTTCTACACCCACGCAACATTTATATTGGGCCGAAACAATTGTTCAGTTTGAAGTCAAACTGAGAGATAATTAAAATTGTTTGGCCTCCTCTATTATTATTCATATTTTATTTATATATTTAACATTTATTTATCTTTAAATATTCATGTTGAAACAAACTTATTAATTAGTATTGTGTGTATGCACAATAATATGTAATTTTTAGTATAAGTTGTTATAACATCGCCTTAGGGCTTAATAATAATCTCAATAAATAAATAAATGTTATGTTCATATTTATTCTAGCTTTATACTTGGTACACCCCCTGCCTTTCTTTAATTCACATAATTCTTTCCATCCAAAGGTTGCCTGGAAGATATCGCTTCTAAGCGATAAGGCCGCTCATTGTATTTGTCACATGTAATGTCTTTCATAATGATCTGTATCTGGTGTACAGTAAAGTATTTTTGTATTGTATTGTATTGTATGGTATTGTATTGCATTGAATTGTATTGCATTGCATTGTATCGCATTGGATTGCATTGCATGGTATTGCATTGCATTGTATTGCATTGTATTGTATTGTATCATCCAATTGATTTGGTTTCGGACCTTACTTTTGCGCAACCCTGTATTGGAGTTAATTACATTTTGACAGAAATATTTAGAATCGCATGGGCCAATAACGACCTGTGCGTGCATACTTCTGTGCATGAATACGATTATATGTAGTATTTGAAAAGCGACCAGTAATTGAACGCTCTAGCTATTCGCAAATAAATTGTTGGTTGCATTATTGTAGGTTCGTATTTTACTTGTTGAAATTCATACCTAAGCTTTGATACATTAATACCTACTGGTTCAAAATAATGTAAATATCATTATTATTATATCCATTGACACTAATAATAAAAGTCACCTTGTCTCTTAGTGAAACCGTGAGTCTTGTAAAGTGATAAATTTATTTTCTAGTTTAACATATGCAACAGATAAGCAAATCAAATGTACTTAAGTTATATGAACATACTAGCTAGTGGTTGCTTTTCACTTCTTCCACTGATGGACAAAAAATATAAGTGAGCATTAAAATAATCTTATTTAGTATAAAATATGACTTGTATAAGTGCTTATTTGTAAGCCTAAAGAAATAAAAACTTTTGACTTGAATCTCTCTCCCAAGGTTTTCTGGAAGATAACTTTTTTTAGGGTTAAGCTCGCTTTTGTTATAAGTTTTCTAGTCTAATGTTTTGATTATGTTTTATCGTGCAAGAAAAATAAATAAATAAACAAATAAGTCTCTCAGTGATAGCGGGATAAATTAGATATTATATTCTTAAACAATACCTACATTGAATTTACAAAACAACATAATACCCACTCTGTTAGCAAATTAGATTTATTTGCGCACAGATGGACTCGTTTCTAGGTCATTAATTACGATTAGGGCCAATTATTTCGGCTGTCGGCCTTTGATCGGCAAACGGCTCATTGGCGGTTATGAATGTGGGGTATTGTTGGTTAAACGGGCAACATTATGCCAACTGTTGGAGGCTATGGGTCAAAGAATCACCCTCGCAACAGGGAGTTGTCCTAGGAGTCAACTGAAGAGCAATTTGCGCATATTCACCCCTTAAAGTTAAAGTAACAACAAATGGTGCTCTGTTATATGAGCAGTTTTTTTGTTCTGATTTAGGTATGTACCTACTACTACAGCTACTATTATAAAGTTTTTTTTACTATCTACTACTACTATTGACACTACTACTGACTTCTACTACTACTATTGAAACGTACTCTTGAGTGCAGACCAGGACTCGGTAAACGTAGTGTAGGACGCCCTCCGACCAGGTGGGATGACGACCTGCGAAAGACTGCAGGTAGATGCTGGATGTGGCAAGCTGAAGACAGGGCGCTATGGCGCTCATTGGGGGAGGCCTATGTCAAGCAGTGGACTGCTATAGCCTAATGATAATGATGATGATGACTATTGAGATTAAAAATCGGTAATGCTAATACCAGAAGTGACAAAACAAAGAGACAATACCTCTTTATAATACTAAATGCACTTTGCGGCTTCCTCCTCGTGGAAATCTAATTTTCATAATATAGTTTATATATATATATAGGTATATACACTAAGTCATATAGTTTATATAGGTATACTAACTAAGTGATTCAAGAGGAAGGTTCCTCTTGAATCACTTTATCTATTGAAAAAACTGCATCAAAATCCGTTGCATAGTTTTAAAGATCTAAGCATACATAGGGTTAGACAGATAGCGGGAAGCGACTTTGTTTTATACAATGTACTGATATGTGTTTTTTAACTTAATTTTGGAAGGAATATTTCTAACCGGCTTTGAAAAAAGGAAGAGTTGTATGTTCCACTGAATGTATATGGTTTTTTGAGACTGCTCTTCGATTTTTTATTTGTCATATAGAAATAAATAAAATAATAATAAACTTTTATAAATAAACTTTTTATTGTTCAAAGAGTTGCTTATAGCTAAAACATTCATTTAACGCTAAACTTAACGTTAACTTATTACAATCTAAAATCATACTAAAACATTGGTAAAATGGTTGTCTTAATTATAAGTACAGTGATTTATCGATTTTAGACATTTGTTCAAAATCGCAATAAAAACTTAGATTTTAATAAGTATTAGGTAGTTTATATATTTTGCAAAAGAGATGCATAGCTTGCTAGTGATTTCTACCCCCTGTACTAGTTTAAAAACTGTGTTACGGCAGAGTAGGATCGTCACAGAAACCAGCATAAGTTGCGACGTGAATTGTTATCAGCGCCGAGCGCTGTGTAGGTCACGCAATAGTGGTGTAGTACAAACTGGTTATGACTTAGACATAGTATAACTAAGGGAAACAGACAAATTATTCTAGGTAGTTAGGTAGTTCTAACTTAATGAAACTAAAACTATTTTCCGTGTCAGCTTATCACTTATTTAACTAGATATTATCATTAAGTATGCGTGTAATTAATAGGTATATTTCCAGTAATATTTCAACATAAATTACAACAAATAAATATTTTATTATAATGTATAGGGTCGGTATCTATGGGAATATTCTAAAGGGATCTATGGGGATTTGTTAATGTTGTTGTTCAGCAATTTTAAGAGTAGCAAAATAAATATATCTTATATAACCTATTCCGTTTCGATCGGCTGAACAGATATTAATGAAATTTAGTTAGTAGTATATAATGACTTTTAAGAATTTAAACGTAATATTTAATTCAATTATTTAAGAATAACTAGTTCACAAGTTCTTCGGTAGCAGCATAATCCAGTTTTTGGAGATATTTGGTTATTAGAATCTTACATTCGTAGTAGCTTAATGTTCGTAATGATTTTATGTTTTTGCTTATTTTATTGTATAAGTGAGGGCCTATGTATGATGGTGAATTTTCTCCAAACTTTGTTTTATATGTAGGTTTCGGATAAACATTAGGTATTCTTCTTTTTGTTTTTGTCTCAGCCTGGGGGGGTGTGATTCGGTGTTGCCTTAAGATTATGGATTTTATAAAAAGTTGGCGTACTGTTAACACTTCAAGTTCTTTATATAGTTGTGTCGTAGGATGGCGGAAATCTTTAAAAGTTGCAATCTTCAATATTGCTCTTTGTGATCTTTCTACCTGTATTAGGTGAGTTTTTTTAGCTGTACCCCAGGTAGTGATACCGTACTGCAATATAGATTGACTCAGGGCATAGTAGGCCAGTTTAATGGTCTCCCAATCCCGGATATGTCGTAATTTTTAAAAAATACAAATTACTTTTCTCATTCTGTTACTCAAGTTTTCTATTTGTCTTTTCCAGTTTAAGTTTTGATCTAAAGAGACCCCTAGGTATTTCATATTTGTGACAGAATCCAATACAGTACAGTTACATATTTCATGATTGTTATTACATATATGTGCTTTTAAGTTCAGATCAGATGGTTGGTGATTATTGTATATACTAAAAGTTATGTACTTCGTTTTAGAAAAATTTAGAGTAAGAACATTTTTATCTAGCCAGCTCAAAACTGCTTCTAGCCCAACTTCACTACGCATTTTTATTTCTTCCCAAGTTCGTGCTTTAAAAAGAAGAACCGTATCATCGGCAAAAGATACAATCCTACCGTCAATAACAAGTCTTGTTAGGTCGTTCATATAAATAAGGAACAGTGTAGGGCCGAGAACCGATCCTTGGGGCACACCAAAAGTTATATTAGTGTAATCACTCAACACCCCATTAATTTTAACCGATTGACTTCTATCATTCAAATACGATGTAAATAACTCTAAAGGTAACCCTCTAATACCCGCGCATTCCATTTTTCGTAGAAGTAAGAAAATACTCGTAGAAGATCCTTCTCTTTAGCTTTTCGTCGGTAACAAATTACCCGGAACCTCAAAAATTGCCCGATCACATGTATAGTTTCATGAAGTTGAGATTGAGAATAATTGAGACGTTGATAACCTGTCAATTTCCTTTGAAGGGATAATTGCTAGCTTCTATCCTGCCAAGATCAAATCGTTTAGTTGGGAAAGTTTGAGTGGGGAAGAAGTTATAGTTAAATATCAAAGTTTGCGTTGCGGTGGTGATCTAACATCTAAAGTTATACATCAAAAGCTAGGCTTTGTAAAGGACGAATACAGTTAGCAACTACAAACTGGGTCTAAGATATAAGTTAAGGCTAGATATGTTACGTTGGAGACGGATTTCCTACCATCTCGTGCTTAGTCAGCTTATTAGTTTAGTCAGGCATACGCAAAGGATGTTACTCAGAGTTCTGAAGTGTCTGGGCCATGATATGATACGTTGTAGAAAGCTTTGCATGCATCACTTTGCGCTAATCCCTATGTTACTAATAATTCAAACTGGTTTGTACCTTACAAGCGAATTTAATTGTTAGAACGTGAATGTGAAGGCTACAAATTAATTACAGCAAAATTACTTTCAGTTCCTAGAACTATTGGAATAGTTAAATCCCACCCACGGCTCCCACCTATGTAGCAAATCATCTTCATATTACTCGTTTGGTCCTGTGGTAGCCTATCTATTGTCCTCCAATTACGAACCAATTACTTTGTTACAGATACTAGTAATAAAACGTTTCTCTAGAAATAAGGCGATATTATACGCGGCCATATCTCCTCCCGGATAAAAAGGATTTTCTATACTTTCCACGAACGCACGTGACCTAAGTACGGGCTGGGCGCATTGTGGCGACCTACGGGCCGGGAATTGGTCTACGCTAAATATTTTAGGACGATTTCTTTTTGGCTTAAATGAACTTCACAATATGCAGAAAACTGTGGGGTTTTAATGTATTTTCGTAGTTATTTTACGATAGTGTCTGATTGTAAATAGTTTTCGTATTAATTCTGAGAAGACATTTTGATCTTCTCACGACGAAAACTTAATGCTGTAAACGACGCACAGTAAACTGCTGGCACTGTAAAACGAGGCTTTATAAGACCTTTCAATTGAAAAATAATGACATAATGAGCAGTACAATCCAGTTTTCACAAATTAAATCTTAGAATTGAAATAGAAGGTTCACAATCCAGTCACAAGCCAGCTTTGTTGCAATGACACCGAGTACCATACGCAGAGCTGGTTTTATCAATGCCAGATCTTTATCTGGCTATTGCTGGCTATACCAAACCTTCCTTTAAAGAAAGGAAATCTAAAAAAAGAACTCTATTCAACAGCAGATCCGCCCAGAGCAGTCTCCCGTCCACCCCCAGTCGTCGACCTCAAACCAGAAAGCACTCATTCCAATGGGGCACTGCGAGCCCTCTCCGCGATACCATTCACACGCTAAGTAACCCCGGTTTGAAAAACAGGCTTTTTGTGCCCCTATCGACGGGACAAAATGACCCTTGAGATATTTTATTGAACTCCAAAGCGAGCCTTAGAGTCTCTCCAAGTTTCGGGTCATCGATCGTTCCTGGGTGTAGGAGCTTTTTGCTTGAGATTTATGCCATTTTTTCAGGTCGTTCCATCACGAAGGAAAAAATGGGCTTTATATCCACCCAAGCTATATTATAGGTACACTTGTTACCCTGGATATTGCGCTCAAGATACCTTATAGCCAACAGGAAATCAGCAATTGTATGATATTGTTTTCCCCAGTGCACGTGCGGAGTGAACTGAGCACGAGAATTATAACAACTACTCGACCGCGAAGTCCGTATGCAGTAACCAGTAACTAACTATTAATTGAGGCGGGATCTCGCCAGAACTCCTCGATTCCAGAGACGATATTTGCATTCGTAACGCCAGACTATTATTTGGCCCTGCCAGCCGCTCCGAGCTGTATGAGCTGCTTCAATTTCGAGGGGAATATCAAGAAAACTTTAATTTATGACGATAGACAAATAGGTTTTAAATGTAGTTGTAATACATATTGAATAAACTGTACTAAATATTGTAATACATATTGTACTATTACTTATTGTTTACTATTAGGTACTATAACTCCATTGTTCTTTAATTTATCTGTGTTATTTTATGAAGTGCCTTTCCTATTATGACCTTTGTAACATGTGCTGCAGTTGTCAAATAAATGTGTTATCTATCTAATAAATAAAACATAATTTAGTCCACATATAATAGAGAGCGTAGCCACTAGGGGGATTTTTAAGATGATAAAATAACAGAATTTACATTATAGTTAACATAAGCATTCGCATTATTTGCTTATTTTTCAGGATTACGAGAAAATTAATTTCAAAATAGTTTTTTCCTAAAATATAAGTACTACAAGTATTCTACTCGCTTACTTGCTATTTGGTAGTTCGACTGATAATCAAACATTGATGCCCCATAGGTTACCGATGCGATTTTTTATTACAATCGATTTTGTTCATGAAGAAGTTGAAATCGATTTTGTTACTTTTGCTATAAATTTTGGTGTTATTTTACTGACTTTTCTTAGGTGTCTAAATGAGTTTTATAACAAATAAAATAAAATAGTATTTTTTTTTTTTGTTTTATTTGCTATTTCTTACACGTTATAAAATGTGAGATAGATTGAGTAACTGAGTGTAAACTACAATATATTTAAATATTATTTTCAATACTAAAAAAATTTAGAATAATCTTTGTTGCAAACTCATCGGATTGATAAAAATCTCAACTTTCGTTGTTCCCCTCATTTCTCGAGTCGACAGTTTCGCATCTCGTTGTACCAAAAGTAACTTAGTCGATGAGATACTCATTCTGTCATTCAGTCTTCATTCACTCACCTAGAAACAATTAGGCAACTTCATAGTCGAGCATATACCGAACATTTATAAATACCCGGACGGAGTTACTTTGTTAATTTCAAAAAGCGCGGCAGATGGTCAATTGTTTCTGAAATGGAATCCAGAAGGAAAGTATGCCGTCCTTTGAAACATCACTGCCAGCGTGTAAAATGATTTTTTCGAAAAATCTATTGAAAAAAATTAACAGACGCAAAGCCTTCGCTCGTTTTAGCGTGCACGAATACCAGACCTTTTTCAATGCCTACATTTTATAAATCTAACTGAACCAAGTGAGCGAACTGTAAATTTTTGTTTTATTCTACAACGGGCTGCGGAAACAGGTAATTTATTTCAGGGCCGTTACCCAGACTACACCAGGTCTTTGATCTAGTTTTGGAGGTATGAGAAATTTAATTGGGTAAAAATACCACACAAAAATGCATGCGCGTGGCAGTCTACATTTAAAATGCTTCAAAAGCTATTTCATCGTATTTGCAGTTCCTAACCTCTACAAACATGAAGGCGCTTTTCTATTAATAAAATGTTGGCAATATTATCTTCTCGTAAATCCAATTGATTATATTATAGACTAGCGGCCCGTCCTGGCTTTGCCCGGGTGGTCATTTGTTTCAGGCATTTTTTTCCATCTGAACCATCCTCGTACTTAAGGAATATTCTGAAAAAAGAATTAGCGAAATCGGTTCAGCTGCTCTCGAGATTTATGACCTACGGAGCTGAGAAGTGGACACTCACGATAGGGTCGGTCCATCAGTTCAAAGTCGCTCAGCGAGCTATGGAAAGAGCTATGCTCGGAGTTTCTCTGAAGGATAGGATTCGTAACGAATAGGTACATCCGACAGAGATCCAAGGTTATCGACATAGCTCAAAAAATTAGCAAGCTGAAGTGGCAGTGGGCCGGTCATATCTCGCGAAGAACCGACGGCCGCTGGGGTAAACGTGTTCTTGAGTGGAGACCACGACTCGGTAAACGTAGTGTAGGACGCCCTCCGACCATGTGTTATGACGACCTGCGAAAGACTGCAGGTAGATGCTGGATGCGGCAAGCTGAAGACAGGGCGCTATGGCGCTCAGTGGGGGAGGCCTATGTCCAGCAGTGGACTGCTAAAGGCTGATGATGAGGATGATGATGATGATGATGCTCTCGAGATTTGCGCTTAGCAACACATTCAGCGATAAATTTTTATATTATAGATGGATACATCACTGCTTCTAGGCAGTATCTACATTCATTATCCAACAGTAAACTCATAAAAACTATGTGCATTGTGCAGTGCCTATCTACCTGTGTATAAAAAATAAAACGCTACAAAATGCCTACATCTATTGGGATTCGTGATAAACGGCGATTTTAAAATAGAGTTTTTTGATACTGTGTTGTTTGTTTTGAAAACTTAAGAAAGAATCATTATTCTATTAATTTATACTATAAAATATAAATTTTAAAATAAAAAAAGTTTTACCCCTAAATAAAATAAAATAAAATTTTATAAAATATTTGAAACCAGAGATATAATCACAAATTGCAATATAAAATATTTATTATCTAAATATTTAAATAAATATTAGCGACACGCGTTTGGATAAACCTAATTCATATTCAGCAATATAAAAGGTTATTCAGAAGTAGGTATTATTTGAATTAGGTGTTCCTCTTATATGATTATCTTATAGCAACCACTAAAGTCATTTAAAACGGGATATTTACCATGATTTGATTGCTACGAACGTTAACCACTAACAAAAGACAAAAAAATGAGGGTAGATCGGTATGTCTGCCCATAAAAACTTACTCGCAGTCGCAGTGCCTTCAGTTATTCCGTGATCATGGCGCATAAAACTGTGTCGAAATATTGGATAACTCAAAAATCAAATCATGGTAAATATCCTGTTTTAAATGACTTTAGTGTTAACAACCATGATAGTTTCAAAAGTCTTATAGTAACCATCACCAACCTATAATAGTCCACTGATGGACATAAGCTTCCCCAAGCGCCGTAGCGCCTTGTCTTCAGCCGGCCGCATCCAGCATCTGCCTGCAGTAATTCGC
Source organism: Eupithecia abbreviata (assembly GCA_943735965.1). NCBI lineage: Eukaryota > Metazoa > Arthropoda > Insecta > Lepidoptera > Geometridae > Eupithecia > Eupithecia abbreviata. The sequence continues at coordinate 5,223,964 of OX030982.1, read as the reverse complement.
AGGTCGTCATCCCGCCTGACTGAAGCGCGTCCTACACTACGTTTGCCGAGTCGCGATCTCCACTACTCCACGGACCTAGGATTTCGCTATCAGTTAAGTTTTTATGCATGTTGGTCGAAGTAGCACCTTAAATCTATCAGAGAAGTCAGTTTACGTTCACATAGCCTGTTTAAAAACTACAAGTCTTGTCTTCTATTTCGTTCACTCTCCCAAATCTATTCTCAGTCCTAATTTAAAATCCTCTCAGTAAGAAGGAGCCATCAAATGCGTAGTCATTTAATCCGATTTAAGTACCGCGCATTAAAAAGACCGTTATAAATATACTTTACACCACAATCTGTTACCCCAGTGTCATTTTGCACCCCCCCTTCCTACCCCGATTACCATTCCTTTCGGGCCCGGATGGGGTGGACGTGAAAATTCACGGACTACTTGGTACTAAAACAAGCCCAAAGTAAAACTAGGTATACGTAGTGTAAACTATTTATACTTATTGTAAAATATCTCTTGCTAGTGAGAAGTAGGTAGGCACTATTGTGACATGTTTTTACTATAGGCTACCTTTTGTAATTACTTTTAAAATATGTTTTTGCGAAGGTAAGATTAATGACGATGACGGTATGACTGACAGCTATTATAGATGTCTATTTGTATGAACCTACATTTTAGGTGATAGGTATAATACCACTGGTGGCCACAAAAACAAATAGGGTTTTTTATTCTCGATAGACCTTCGTTTGACCACAATCTCACCTGATGAAAAGTGACGATGTGGCCGACAGTGCATTGCGAAGCTCTAGAAGACATTTATTCACTATTGTCTTAATGAGACCCAGGTTGAAACTGACAGAAATAAATAAAATAAATAAATAATAAATAATGCTGGACAATTCACACAGCATTATCTAGCCCCATAGTAAGCAGAGCTTGTGTTATGGGTACCAGATAACTGATATACATAATACAATACATTACATAGATAGATATTTTTTTTTATTATATAAAGAAACCGACCAGAACACCCGAAACAAATATCTGCAGATCGTACACACATTTGTTCCGAGGCGGGAATCGAACCCGCAACCTCCTGCGTCGCAGGCGGACCTTCGCCCACCGCGCCACATCGGTCGTCAGAAAAACAGTAGCAGGGAGCGACTTCTATTCCTTAGCGGTGCGAATGATGAAGGTGGAGGAAAACCTCTTAGTGCGAGTGGAAGGTACACATCACCACCAGATAAGGGTGGTATTGCGCCATCAGTCTACTTATCCTGGAATGCAAAGGAGATGGTGGAATCAGGTCATGAATTACCTAGGATCATTCTCTGAAATAATCTCCGGCTTGAATAATCATTACATCATCATTAGTTTATTATAATGTTTGTAATGTAGGTATTTAGTGTATTTGTTATCAATTATTTATTAAAGTGCCACCGTCTATATTGTTCGTTCATGTCCAGTCCATCCCAAGGTTGCCTGGAAGAGATCGCTCTCAGCGATAAGGCCGCCCTTTATACCTTTATTCTAAGTTTTTATCTCTGTATTATTTTCTGTTTTGTGTGGTGTAATAAAGTGTTATCTATCTATCTACATCTTAAAAGCATAAGTTTTGAAACGAGCTATGAGAGTAACAAAATTTAGTTGGTCTCTTTAAAAAACTTTTCAAGATAAACTTCAAGGGAATAAATAATCCTCAATTCGTCGGATCCGGCCGATTAAATCGACTAATGAGTGATTGATATTTATTGAACGGCAGATGAAAGAGTTTGAGAGGTAAGCGGATAGTAGGTACTTTTTATTCTATCTGAGTAGGCAAACAATGCGATGAAGCGGGAGGCGTTTTCTTTGAATTACCCTTTCCTTTTAAAACCCAAAATAAAAATCTAAAGAGCTCTGAGTTCGGTTTGACGGTTGTATTTATTTACACTTGACTAGTTAAAAGGGTCCTTATAAGTAGGGGCGAACACGCGATAAAATTTTGTACGATTTGCTAGGTTCCGGGTGATGCAGGTGTTTTCTATGTATGATAAAAAATTACGTACTGAATTAAGTGGTATCACCTATCTACGAGTAGTACACAACCCATTAAACAAGCTCTGATTAGATTGGGACTAGATGATTCTATGTGAATTGTCTAGCATTATTTATTTATTTGTGTATCTAATTATTCGTCGATTATTAAATATGATTATTGTGATCACCATAGAAACTTCGCTTTTTAAATGAAAAGTGACTAATTAAAAACCTTTACGCGGTGTATACCTATTACGCAGTACAACTAACTCGTTATGCCTAAGTCATATCACAATTTAGGCATAACGAGAGTTAGGTATAATGAGGCTTAAGCATAGCCAGAGTGTGACATACCCCGACATAGGTCTGAAGCAAGGAAGGCATAAAAAATATCCCAAAAAAACTGATAAATATATTGAGGGGAAGGCCGCAGGTTCAGTCTCACCGAAATCGATTTTTTTTTTGATATTATTTAATTTCTTAGAGATTATAATGATTTTATCCTGGTTACGCACTATTATATCAGAAACATTAAAATTGACTGTTTTAGTTGTTTAATATGTTTAAAAAAACTGGTTATTAGCTGTTGACCAATCATTATATTATCATTAACATTTGGGGGAGGCCTATGTCCAGCAGTGGACTGCTATAGGCTGGTGATAATGATGATGATGATGAATCATTATAACTCGCTTAGAACAATCTCAAGCCACAGTCGCAGAATTCTTGCTAGGGACAAATAGGCATTAGACATAACCCGCCTGGCGCCCTGGGGTCAAAATAAGATGAATTGCCACAAATGTGACGCAATAAATTCTACAAATTGCCTTTGAAATGGAAAAATACTACTACAAGTAGCGTATGTTTTTTCCAAATGTTACCGAAGTTCTATTAAAAAGTATAGGTATGGGTTTTTTATTCATGACGATGGCAGTGATATATTTTTTTGAACTTGATATTTATTGACTGGTTTAAATTAAATTTTTCGTTTACTGTTTTTACACGATTTATTTCACGAATCTGGTAAATATCAGGGATCCAGATTTCGATAAAATGCTTATCTTATAAAATGAAATCAGAGTTGAATAACAATATTGGCAAAGTAAATAGAACAAGTAATAACCGACTGGTCTGACATGGAAAGCGGGCATAAAATTTTACAGCTAGCATCTTGAATGCTGAATAATTTCCATGTTCTCCATAAATTTGTTCGCGTGACCTATTCATATGTTCAGTTTTACTGTGCAAGTCGTAAAAACTAGTTTAAATGCTCGAATACCCGCTCTATGGTTTCATGAATAACTCTAGGCACTGTATCAGCAACGGAATCAGAATAATCTTTATTTCCATACTAGCTTCTGCTGGCGACTTTGCATTTTTAAACAAAATAAACAATCCTGGACAGTTCACACAGTCATCTAGCCCCAAGCTAAAAGCAGAGGTTGTATTATGGGTAAAGGTGGCTGGTGGCTGAAGATAGATAACTGCAGGAAGATACTGGACGCGGCAAGTCAAAGACAGGGCGCTATGGCGCTCATTGAGGAAGCCCAGGCCCAACTGTGGAGTAACAGGCTTATTATAATGATTATTTGTATTACCCACCTTTTCAGACATAGAAACCCAGAACAGACGACACTAAGTAGCCTATTTTACGGCGGATTAAGTTGTAGATACAAGTTGTGGTGATTTTGAACCAAACATACATACTCACATATTCATAAAACTTTGCCTCATTTAAATATATATTATAATAGTTTGCGAAGTGCTTATAACACTCGAAAAATGTTCTGCAATTTAATAATACTATGCCCTGAAGTGCTATTTGATATTACAATACAATACAAAAATTCTTTATTGTACACCATAATCAAATTAAACATTACAAAAATACATTATATGCGACAGGTACAATGAGCGGCCTTATCGCTTAGAAGCGATCCTTTCCAGGCAACCTTTGGATGGAAAGAATTATATGAATTTAAGAAAAGGCAGGGGGTGTACCATATGTTATCTAAATAAGAATACTAAAAAACCAATAATAAATATTACAAATTCCAAAATAAATAATACACTACTTAAATACATAAATAAATAAATAGTAAGTACCAATATTCATTCTTTTGGCAGGAAAAACTCCTTGACGTGAGCTTTAAAAACAGGCAAGGATATAGTTTTTCTAATGGACTCTGGTAGTGCATTCCACAACCTTATGGCCTGGATGGAGAAGGATTTGTCGTAGAAACTGGTTTTATGAGGTGGCATATTCAAAACCAGATTTTCTGACGATCGGAGGACACGGGGATGCTGAGAATGAGAATTGTGGAGGAATTTAAAACCTCTGATATTCATCGCTTCAAGCTTTTGAGCAAGAATCACAATCGGAAAATGAGTTTTGCATTTTTTACGAAAACTACATTGTTTTCGTTTCTTTAGCGCCTAGCAGTGAATAGAGAGGTACGTACTACTTTTAATCGTATGACACCAATTGTTTCATATGAACTCGATCGTAGTATTCAAATTTTGATTGATTTGTTCCATTTGAGCAGTATATGCATCTAAACGCTGGGAAATTGAGATTAATACGTGAAAAAGGTACCCTAGCATTCAAGGGCTTCAACTAAGTAGTACCAAGAACTAAAGTTTATGTATATTACAGAGCCTTTGAATATCACCTAACTACATAATCAGAAAGTTAATTGGTAGAGACCTACACGGTACAAAGGAACGCCCAAACCGATTGTGTACATACCCTAAAATAGCTGAAGCAACCAAAACCACAAATAAAGCTAGCAACCCAGCAGCCCCTTTTGTTTGAGTTTGTGAAATGTCGATACTATTGTTTTGCTATAAGTAGCTAGCCATATTATTTTGGCACGTTAGCTATTTTGTTCTGACCGACTCTATTGATCAATGTCATAATCGGGTCAGTTCGTTATGTACAAAATGTTCAGTTTAAAAGTTAACGTTTTTCTAACCGATTTCGATCCCCAGACATCAGAAGTGACATAAAGAGGACGACATTTTGCTTGGGTTAGGTTAGATACAGCTTTACGAGTTTCTACGCATTTTTTTCCGAATTAAAAGTCTGTATGTTCGGTCTACATTTATGTAAAACGTCAGGCAGAAGACAAGGCCACATCCACAGTTTTTGCGTTCTTTCAGCCAAACATCTTCACAAACTATCCATTACTTGTATAATGCTACTTAGACTTTAAACATTTCTCAGTTATCTCCGGTGTTTAGAAACTTTCGAAAAGTTGAAATGTACGAGTACAGAATTGAAAAAGAAACCTCTCGCTAGGCAGGCTAGAGTCAGCGATAGTGTTGCCGCCGTTACCGCGAGCGATAGCCCATAAATGTCAGCCTTCGGGCCACTCGTTACTGCTGTGTTTAGAGCCCGAGCAGCACTCCCACAGCCTACATACAACAGAACGGAGGATTCAGCGAGAATAAAGTTAAATGAGAATATTTAACAGTTTGAGTTTCCTTTTTTTAAGGTTTATAATATATTTTGTTTTTCGTTTCTATAAAACTTTATTTTGTGTATCTCTGCATAGATTTGACAATAAATGTCAAATCTATGTGCAGAGATGCTATGTATAAATGAGGCTTTTTCACTACTTATCTGTTAATGATATTGGTTCCCACAATACCTCTTACGACCAAAAAACTTTTGAAACTATCGTGGTTATTAACACTAAAATTATTTATAACGGGATATTTACCATGATTTGATTTTTTAGTTTTACAATATAGTTACCTCATACGACACCCGCGGGAAGAGTTGGTGTAGTGAAATTCTAAGCTGGAAAGCAGCGACACCAGGAACAAGTAAATAATATAATATTATATTTGTTTAACAAAATATTTAATGTTAATCTTTAAGATGAGATTTACATTAAATACATATTCCATTTTTTATATTCAATGTTGTCTTATTTGCCTTAATTCTAATAATAATTTTCATAAGTAGCAGTAAAAATATATATTGAACCACGTTTATGCCTAAAACACCTCTGGACACACTGTGGACACGTGTATTTTACTCAATATATAAAACCTTCTTTTCATTGCTGGAGTAATAAATCTGTCAAAGAAAAAGTAAGCCTGTCCTCATAAGCAGGATTATTCGATTGATATTTTATCGAACGAATCGAATTTTAAAACAGGTGTATCTGCAGATCTAGAAAGATTTTCCTCTATGGTCACTGTGTTGACCGCACTGTGACAAAATAGTGCTATCCCACAACATCCGTTGAGCGTTGATTTCGGTGTGCGTTTATCGCGCTTTGTTTATTTCAGACATTTAGATCATTTAATAAATCAGGACCGCTATTGAGGCGTCCTTAGAAAGGCCTATGTCTACCACGGGACGTTTATGACCTCATGATTATGAAGATAATTTATTGTGTCCCATATTCTTGCTTGACTGAAAGTGTATTTCAGCTTATGACTTTTTGATCTTTATCAAATACTAGCTACGCCCCGCGGCTTCGCTTGCGTGGAAATCTATGTGTCAAATGGTTTATAAACTTGCCCCTTGAATCATTCGATCTATTTAAAAATTCTGCATCAAAATCCGTTTGCGTAGTTTTGAATATCTAAAAGCATACATATAGGAACAGACAGACAGCGGAAAGCGACTTTGTTTTATACGACATAGTGAGAAGTCGTGCATTATGTACCCGAGGAATTGCCCCCGCCCTATGAACACATTAATCAAAATAAAAAACCTAACCTTTAGTCCATCAGCTTCAGGTTTTACTCGTGTAGGTACCATGTCAGTTACCCTAGTTGCACAAAAGCTGACCCACCAAAATTTCTATTTTGCAATTCATATTTTTGCACCGATAAAATTCTTAAAATTCCGCGTTGCTTTGGCTTTAGGCTACAGGTTGTGTAGAGGCCACACATCGTGACTCTTCTAAAACTGTAAACACGTCGGCCCCTGGCGTAGTTGACACCTTTATACACCAAGTAGCACATTGTGGCCACGTCAGGTTAACACTTTGTAGAAACTAAACAACATTTTCATTATAACATGACTGGACGAGAAATTCTTACGTTTCCATGTTTAAAATGCAAATAGAGTTGGTGCAAATCATTTCTCATTTAACATTCAACTAAATTTTATTAGAAACTAGCTGCTCCCCGCGGCTTCGCCCCCGTGGAAATCTATGTGTCAAATTGTTTAAATGATAAAAAGTATCTTATGTTAGACTCCTGGTTCTAAGCTACCTCTCCACCAATTTTCAGCTAAATCGGTCCAGCCGTTCTCGAGTTATAAGTGTTGTAACAAACACGACTTTCTTTTATATATATAGATGTGTCCTTTCTGATTCGTCCCACGGTTTACATCCAAGCCAAAAGATCAAAATTAATTGTGGTTTCTATTCTACGCTATAACATGAAACAACTTGTATATATAACTTATAATAGGTACTACGAGTCCACATATCACATAATAATTTAGTGTCTCGAGCTGTGTAACAAAAAGGCCGAAACAAAACGTTGGCAACCCAGTTTTGATCTTTCGCTGGGCTCATTTTGAGCGATGGTAGGTCATGACTTACCTAATCCATTGTACACGATAGGGATTCAAACCCACAACCTTGGCAAGGGTACGGTACGGCGCACCGGATACGGAAACGCCGCGTGTAAGCGACATTTCCAATTGTTAGCTAAGTTTGTTGAAACTTCCGGTAGGAATAGGATTTTGACAACTACAAGCGCTTCCAAACTTTTAGCCTATGATTGTAGGGGACGTTGTAGTGTCTGGGATATGATTAAGGGTGCTGTTATCTGAAAGATAAATTGGAAGACTGGCGTATGATAATTGCTGATAAAATAAGTACCTAGTTTTTAGGAAAACAACACCGCAGCGTAAAGATATTTTTTTTTTTTTTTAGATAACTGGCTAAAGTATTACGTGCGTTGTAAACCATACCTACGACAAATAAAAATAAGATAAGTTAGTTCATCAGATAGTATACTAGCTGCGCCCCGCGGTTTCACCCGCGTGGTGATAGATATCTTGGATAATATACTATATATCTTTATGAATTGTGTTATTCTGATATGTAAGCTATATTATTGTAAAGTTTCATTAAAATCCATTGAGTAATTTTCTCGTGAAAGAGTAACAAACATCCATCCATCCATCCATACTTACAAACTTTCGCGTTTATAATATTAGTAGGATAGTATGTGATAGTAAATACTTTTGTATATTCAGGATCTGATCTGATCCATACGATATACGGTCTTTCTAGATTTATAATCGTTATAAAAACATCTGTTGCCACGTAATTAATGATGACACTAATTTTTTTTTTAGTTTCATGCTATATTTACAGATCCTTTGGGAACGCAATGGTTCCAAGTAAAACCCATTTCGTTTTCAAACCATCACTGCATTTATGCTCTCAACACTCAGGGACCGCGCCTACAGCACACTGCAAAGCCACGTCACCTCAGGATTATACGGCTTTTGTTCACCATAATAGATGAAAGGGCCTTTAGAAAGGACGTAAAAGGCCCATCTGTATGGAATATGCAAGCAGCCGGGACGTGAGCCGAGCGGGTGAACGCATGCCGTTGCTTTGAAAACATGGACATGATGAGTTTTTTTGTTCGTACTTTTCGCCAGATAGTTACATTTATTTATTTTGAAAACAAAACGTTGAATTTAATTAATTACGGTGTGACTGTTGGTTGGGTGCCTTCAAAAAGAGGTTATGTATTGATAATAATCAGGTAAGAGTGGTTAATAATTTATAGCAATTGTGGATGGCGGTAATATTATTTTATTTTGGCATTGTCATGACAATGTTAATATTAATGTGCCAATTATAAAAATAAAAAAATCGTACTTTTCGCCATGTAGTTGTACAACTACATGACTACGGTTTGGTTTAGAGTCTTTATAAGTAGAATAGGTATTGTTAATAAACCCCCAGGTTAAGTTAATTAGTAAGAGTTGAAAATAAATTTATAGCGATTTTGGATGGCGGTAATATTATATTATTTTGGCATTATAATTATAATGTAATCCACAACATAGATAGAAGATAGATAGAAAATTCTTTTATTGCACACTTACAAAATAAAACAAGACAGAATAAAATACAAAACACGTGACAATTTGGCGGTCTTATCGCTCAAGAGCGATCTCTACCAGACAACCGTGGATGGATAGGATCGTTGGATTGTACATGGGGATCTGTGTGCATTATATTAATTTATAAAATATTGCATAAAAATACGTTCCTACTTAAAATAAATATAAATACATATAACTAATTATATACCTACGTGACATAGGGACAAATAGTGTTCCTTTAGCATACTCTTGAATATTGGTAGTGACATTGCACGCCTTACTGTGACTGGTAATGTGTTCCAAAGTTGTACAGCACGGGCGGTAAATGAGTTGTTGTAGAAGGAAGTAGAGTGGACTGGAACATGAAGCATGAGTGTTTCAGAAGAGCGGAGAGAAAGAGCGTGAGAATGGTGGAGAAAAGTAAAACGTTCCTTGAGATAAGGGGGTGCAGAAGAGAAAAATAAACTATTAAAGAGAAGAGACAGGATGTGATTATTACGGCGAAGCCGTATTGGTAACCACTTGAGCTTACTGCGAAATTCCGAGACATGGTCATACTTGCGTAAGCCAAATATAAACCTTATCCCGACATTCTGCAGGCGCTCAAGTTTATCAAGTTGTTGCTCAGTAATATCAAGAAAAGAAGAATCAGCGTAATCAAGAACTGGAAGGAGAAGAGATTGGGCAAGATAAATTTTAGTGGCGATTGGGAGAAAGTTTCGTAGTCTTCGAAGGGATCCAGCTGACGCAAACATCCTACGGCTGATTTCAGAAAGCTGAGGTCCCCATGACATATTCCTGTCAATGAGGACACCAAAATTTTTCACCGTTTCACTTTGATCCACAGGGGTCCCGTCAAAGACCACAGTTGGCAGACTACCCCAGTTTACCCGAGAAATCATTCGCGAGCTTCCCACTGTGATCACTTGCGTTTTTGAAGGATTGACTTTGAGACCAAACCTTTTGCTCCAGTCAAGGATACGGTCCAGGTCTTCATTTATTGTTGCTATGGCATTTGATAATTGATCTACCGAGGCCTGCGTGTAAATTTGGAGATCATCTGCATAGAGGTGGTACGATGAAATAATATTATGAGATATAGAGTTTATAAAAATAGTGAAAAGGAGAGGTGAAAGAACGCCGCCTTGAGGCACGCCCGCAGAAATATCGCACCATGATGAGCAAACATCATCAATGCAAATACGCTGCCGACGTCCATGCAAATAACTGCGAAACCAGTCAGCCACTGCTGGAGATACGTTTAGAGAGCGCAATATTCCAAGGAGAAAATCAAAATCAACGTTATTAAAAGCGTTGCTGAAATCCAGCAAGCAATTGACAGTTACTTTTCCACCTTCCATGCCAGAGCGTATATCATCGGTTATTTTAACCAACGCGGATACGGTGCTGTGGCCTGGACGAAACCCGGACTGGAAGGGATTAACCAAATATTAAAAGGTACGAACGCTACAAGAAAAATGTAGTACTTTCCAAAGGCGTAAAGTATTTATACAAGAATAAAGTGTTCGACTTCTAAAAGTCAATTATAAGCTATTTATGGCGGCTGTAGGTAATTACATAAAAGTTGATGGCATAGTCGCGTTTTTGGTACCTAGGTTTATGTTTTTGTCGTAAACCATCAATTCAATTAATTTGCGAATGTATCCCATGAACGTAACAATCAAATAGACGCTATTACTATTCCGCCTAAAATGCCTACACGTTACTCTAACTCACAGTTACGTAAAAGCCAAATCGAAATCAATATTCAATAGGCATACAGAATTAATTCGACTCCCTATCAAAGACAGTTTAAAATTTAACAGCCGCTTCGTAATTGTTCCTATTTGATGCTGTAATTATGCTTTGTACTCTTGGAAACATTAATGAGCTCGTTGCCATCGGTTCTGACAAAATGACAAAACAAGGCAATTGTTTACGGACGATATATCTACTTGTAAAATAGAGTAATGGGCAAGAAACAACCTCTGTTTGCGACGACCTCTGTTTTTGTTTTTGTTTATTTGACGAATAAAATTGGTTCATTATAAATTAGGTACAATTTGCAACTAAATATAATAATATAATCATCATCATCATCGGCCTATAGCAGTCCACTGCTGGAAATAGGCCTCCCCAATGAGCGCCATAGCGCCCTGTCTTCAGCTTGCCGCATCCAGCATCTACCTGCAGTCCTTCGCAGGTTGTCATATCACCGGGTCGGAGGGATAATAGTTGCAAGTTAATACTAATATAATTACTCGTTTCTGGCCGTGGTTTCGCATGCGTTGTTTCTATTAAACCATTTTAAGGTTAATTATATCCCACGGGAACTGATTTATGGGATAAAAGTAATCTATGTTTAATTTAGGATTATTTGATCTGATTCATTCGGTAGTTTTAGAGTGAAGAAGTAACAAACATCCATCCATATATCCAAACATTCGATTTTTCCTTCCTGGGCAGTTCGTACAATTCCTAATGTGTAACTTTCGATATCGTTGCAGCGTTGGATCGCGAGGAGTGGAAGAAGAAAAGGGAGGCCTTTGCCAAGCAGTTGGACAATAATGGCTCAAAATAAATAAAGATATCCGAAGTCTTTATTCGAACAAATTACGAATTGTACGAACAACCCAGGAATGCGAATTTTTAGTATAAATGTGATAATTTTCTATTATTATTTTAGTTTATTAACTCAGCTGTAGGCACATAGCCTGCATCTGTTCATTACGCAAACAAACAATCACAAATCAAAAGTTTTGCATAACAGCTGTTGTCTTATCATTAATCTCCTTGCAGACAAAATAAAATAAAGCAGGGAACTACTCGAAATGATTCACGGGGTAATTTTTTACTTTCCGCTCCCTGCGAGCAATATATTACAGCCGTTTTACACTTTTAAATTCCAGCGAAGATTAAACTGCATGTAGTACTTAGCTCTGTTTCGCTTAACTTGGCCCGAGGGTCATCACTTATTAAACTAGACTACGTATATATATATATATATATAATATATAATACTGGACAATTCACACATCATTATCTAGCCCCAAGGTAAGCAGAGCTTGTGTTATGGGTACTAGATAACTGATATACATAATACAATACATTACATAGATAGATATTTTTTATTATACATAGAAAACGACCAGAACACCCGGAACAAATATCTGCAGATGATACACACAATTGTTCCGAGGCGGGAATCGAACCCGCAACCTCCTGCGTCGCAGGCGGACCTTCGCCCACCGCGCCACATCAGTCGTCAAATATAGAGGATAGGTATGTATGGAGCCTTTGAGGTCTGAGTTCGAATTATGTGACTGCACTAGTGGGAGTCACAAAGAGTCACTTTTTAAATCGAACTAGGACTTAGAGACAGATAGACAGATAGAAAACACTTTATTATACCACACAAAACAGAAATAAATACTTAGAATAGAGGAAGTATAAATGGCGGATTAACGTTGAGAGTGATCTCTTCCAGGCAACCTTAGGATAGACTGGACACGAAGGAATAATATATAATAGAAGGGAGGGCTTTAATAAATATTGAGATTTAATAAAACAAATACTTCCATATCATATTTAACGACATCAAGTGTAACATTGTGTACCTACGGTGGAAATAAATAAACTGATATAATAAACAGTTTATTGCAACTACTAGTTTCTGCTGTTTCTATGGAAACGTTCAAAGGTTCTATCCCATGGGAACTGATTGATGTTTTATTCCAGGCCCTAACCTAAATGCAAAGTTTCTGCCGCATTTATAAATACAAGTGAGATATTCACGGGTAATTGAATACATCCGACAGAGAACCAAGGTTATCGACATAGCTCAAAGAATTAGCAAGCTGAAGTGGCAGTGGGCCGGCCATATCTCGCGAAGAACCGACGGCCGATGGGGCAAACGTGTTCTTGAGTCGACTTCACGACTCGGTAAACGTAGTGTAGGACGCCCTCCGACCAGGTGGGATGACGACCTGCGAAAGACTGCAGGTAGATGCTGGATGCGGCAAGCTGGAGACAGGGCGCTATGGCACTCATTGGGGGAGGCCTATGTCCAGCAGTGGACTGCTATAGGCTGATGATGATGATGATGATGATTCACGGGTACCTTTACAAGTACAGACAAAATGTAAACCTGTTAAAACTTAAGGGAATAAGTAAATAAACACGATAAATACCCGTTTGTAATAATGTGTTCAGATCGCGTAAGTTTGTATTATGGTTAGTTTATGGTTAATTTAGTTATTTTTATCTATGTAATCTGAAATTATATATTGCGAAGGAGATGAAAATAATGCATCTTCCGCCATGGTATTTAGAGAGCTCTTTCTACTTTGTAGACGATTTGTACAATTTACCTATTTTATAAATTTAATTACAAATTAATTTCTCATAGGTACAATTGTTCAATAATTGATAATAAAATTATTAGTTAAGGACAATATAGTAAAACTATATCCTTGCCAGTTTTTAAAGCTCAATTTAAGGAGTCAAGGAGTTTTTCCTGCGAATAGAATGAATATTGGTAATTACTATTAATTTATTTAAGTAGTGTATTATTTAGTTTGGTATTTGTAATAATTATTATTTGTTTTTTAGTATTCTTGTTATGTTCTTATTTAGATAAACTGTGGTACACCCCCTGCCTTTTCTTAAATTCATATAATTCTTTCCATGCAAAGGTTGCCTGGAAGAGATCGCTTCTAAGCGATAAGGCCGCCCATTGTACTTGTCACGTATAATGTATTTTTGTAATGATTGATTTGATTATGGTGTACAATAAAAAAAAATTGTAGTGTATTTTATTGTTGTATAGTATTGTATTGTATTGTATTGTATTGTATTGTACTGCATTGTATTGTATTGTATTGATGTCATCTGGATTATGAGCGCGAGAGGGTAAAAAAAATCTATAAATATTTAAACTTCAAAAAGGTGGTTTTACGAATCGCTTTTTACCTTACTGTTGCAGACTGGTTTATGTTCTTTCTAATTCATTACTCATGTCAAAATCACACGCCATGTAGCGGGCGGGTAATAAGATGCGGCAAAACTTTAGGTGGGTAATTAGGAAAAATTCCGACTTCGCTAAGAAGGTAAAGTCAGGTAAGGGCCCTGTTCCACTTTGATCCAATGAAAAAAATCATTGATGCAAATTTTCTTAATCCATTTTGTGTAACGCATTACTTACCTATGTATTTAAAAAAAATTAAAAACATGATCTTTAGATTAAAATATAGAATCAAATACACAGATGGATTAGGATGAAATAAAATTTAGAATAAAACTTATGGATGGATTACATCGTGGAACAAGATCTGGATGCCCATTGATGGAACAATAAGATGTAGAATTAAATGTATTGATGGATCAGAGTGGAACAGAATGTGGAATCAAATCCATGGATTTGATCAGTAGTTTAGAGTGAAACAGGCAGGTTAGATACATTATTGTGGGTAATGCCGTTTGCGTGGGCAACTAATTAGTAAGTAAGACTTGTATCGCTACGCGGTTGTGTTAACCACGGTTTGTGGTTACAACAATGGATTTGCATTTTGTATATTCGCCACTAAAGTGTAAATTTAGCAGGCATTCGTTGAATCAACATGTTTTTGTACTTTCACGGAATTAAATATGTATGTGTTTCTACATTTTATTTTTACACGAAATATTGCATATAAAGTAGAGCATAGAATTTCGATACAAAATTGTATCTTATGATATCTGTGGTGCATCAGATAATATACTGATGTAATACCTAACTGATGTAAACTAGCCATCTAAAGTGCTCCGTGTCTTTCCAGTTTTTGGCGAATTTCATAATGTTCTTATTTGATTAAGGTATCCGCAGGCCCCGGGATACCTGATCAAAGGTTTCCCTTATTTATAAGGAAACATTTTAATAAATATTTTATTAAGTAAATATTTTAAGGTTATTTCTATCTCATGGGGGCTGATAATAAAAACCAGTAGTAGCTTATATTTGTTCCAGACCTAGAGCTACCTGTATGCAAAATTTTGCGCGATCCACAGATCAAAAAATAAATGCCTCTCTGTATCCATCCATCTAGACATCTAAACTACCTAGCGTCTTATGCAATGTTTAATGTATCTTTCGTTTTTGATTTTCGTATTTATTTTGTATGAAATGTGTTATTATTTTAAATAAGGTCTATACTATAATATAAAGTTATATACGTATGTAATAAAATTTTCCGATGCAATTCTGTTATTGTAAACGAATAAAGATTACGAAATTATGAAACTTGTTTAGTTTCTTCGATTCAACTGTATTAACAGAATCCGTCAATGCAGTTCTAGTTATTTAAAAAAATAAAGTTATGATTCACTTTAATCAAATTATAATATATTTCTTATTGAATGTTTCGGGGTCAACTGCCCTCCAGGAAATGTTAGTTGGATCTACAGAGTGATCCAGTACCCACAACACATGCTCTACTTAGCTTCAGCCTAGCTAGATGTTTTGTGAATACAGGTATTTAAGAATAATAATAATATTTATTTATTCAAAAAAGGTCTTAAAAACAAAACAAAAGTAATAAACAAAACAAAGTAATGTATACTGTAGACCTATTTCACGTCTTAGTTTCGACACCTTGCTCTAACTAAGTTCTAGACTTGTGATGTAGACGCAGGGGCTCTCTACCTCGGTAGCTTATTAGGTTTACACTATTTTATGAACAACTTATAGTATATAAAAAAATACTTAAGGAAACACTGTACTATGTAGTATTCTTACAGTTTCTTATAATTAATGTTATATTATAATAAGGCCAAAAATCTAAATACAGTTTATAGGTATGAGTGTAAAATGTGTATGTGTATGCATGTGTGTGGATGAGTGAGTGAGTGGAGTAGGAGTTGACTGTGTGATTGATTAACTAGTTGTTTTTAATAGGCATTCTGTTTCATCAAAGTTCAGGATTGATAAATATGATTTTATCATATTTTTGCATTCAATAATATTATATTACTTATAGACTTATATTTTCAGATTACACCAAAACCAAAATTTCGAATTAAAAATCACCCTAAGCTATCTGCCTATGTAAATGCTCAAGAGGAGATTAATTTTAGATGATGTAGAATTTACCAAAAGTTGATAATGTAAGTAAACTTTATCCACAAATCCTGAGTAAAGAAGATGTTTAAAGAAAATTAAGACGAATACAACGCCGCAATAAAACATTTCGAATAAACGATTATTTAAATCAGGCCGATTGTGTTTGGGGGAGCGAATAATGTGTGCTGTGTAGATACGTTTAAAATGATTGTGGTGCAAGTGTTCAGCGACTCATGCGGACTCATGGCTGGTAGTCATAACTCGAAACTGAAACTCAATAGCATTTATTTCTTTAGGCATACAAAATAAGCACTTAGATGAGTCAAATTTCTCTATATTTACTATCAAGCTAGAAATTGACTCGGCCATAATTCTTTTAAATTAATCGCTTCATAACAATGGTATGATCTTAGAATTAAACATTTTGACATTTTACCTTTGATTAAATACAGAATCGGCCTGGTGATTATGTAACTCGCGACCGGTTTGCGACAGGCGTAAATTAAGCAATCAGTGCTGTTAAACGTCAAAATTGGTCAAAATTGATGTTTGACAGCATTGATTGCTTAATTTACGCCTGTCGCAAACCGGTCGCGAGTTACATAATCACCATACCGTTTTACAGTATACGTTTTTTTTTCGTGATGACGTATGTAGTTGTAGAAGCGAGTTCATATACCCGACAAGTATTCTGGATCTAGTAAACGATTATTTCCAATAGCGAAGGACCCGTAAAAATGTTCCTTTTAAATTGAATCCGTTTTTTATTTATTTTTGTTTATTTGGAAGACAGACAGTACATAGACATTATAAAGAGTTACAATAAGGATTTACATAGACCAGTGAAGTCTCCACTATAAACAAATTTAAACATAAAACTAGTGAACAGATCAATAGAGTTTTAACATAATTTAAACTAAGTCAGTAATTGGCGGCAGCATTGGCAGCAATGCTTCTACGAAATGAGACAAGGGTTGAGTTGAAAATATCAATTTCATTGAAATATTTATTATCATTATTGCAAGCTCTGTTCAGAAATATGTTCTGCCTATAATTAGTTCTAGAGGTTGGAGTCCAAAAAGTTTTCTTTTTCCTAGATGAAGCCCGTGGGCAATACAGATAAATATTTTCAAGTTACAACTGGGAGTCAATTTGATTATTTAGTAATTTATATAAGAACACCTGATCTCGTATAGTGCGACGAATGTCCAGATCTACTATAGAGTCCGTGGGGGCTGTCGGAAAGCGGAATGTTTCAAAAATGTATTCTGAATTCGTTGTATTTCTTCAATATGTATCTTATATTGGGGATTCCAAACCGTTGATCCATATTCAATTGTGCACACATTCCGTTGTGAGAATGACACGACACGTCCTTTGACACGTCATAAATTTAAAATTAAATAAGTAAAACTAGGAACTACTTAAGTGATTACTTAATTATTTTTATCAATAAAATCTGTGACAAGGCAAAGTTAAAAGTGAAAAGGAAACCTTTATTTTGTTTTGTTATTTCGAGTTAAAAACAAAACGCAGTAAGCAGTTATTTATCCTTCAACTCTTGACTTGCATCGCAGCTACCGCGTCGTAAGCAGCAGTGATTTGTGTGGTTTTCGCAAAACGAATGGAATAGAAAATGAGATCATTCCGTCTTCCGCGGCGTAACAATAACTCTTGCAGTCAACTGGAACCCGCATGAACTACCAAACCACTGGTCTCCCAAAGCTTATAGCTGAAATGGTAAAATATAGTTTGCAATAACTCTGGCGATTTTGGGACCTGTCATTTACAGAGAGGATTGAAGATAGAGAAGTTGGCATTACTTCCGTTTAAAGCCGCTGCCTCACCGCTACCCACGCAGAGGCTCAACATCAACACGTGTGTCTAGCTTTGCTTTGCGCAAGAAAATGTATGTTTTAACGACCAGTGCAACCAAACCCCACGTGAGAGATGGCAAACAAACGAACCCATACAGCTAGCATGCGCAGCGTGGCCATGTATTTAAAAACTAGGGTAATTTTTTTGCAAAAAATACTCTTGGTTTAGAAAAGATTAGAAATTTTATTTTAAAATTGTGATTTCACATTCATGAAGGATTTTTGCATGTAAGTAATTTTTACAGTAAACGCGTTAACAATTTGATTGCCTATTAGTTCGACGAGAGTCGTGGGCACTGAAGTAGTTTTATTTAAAAAAAAAAAAAAACGCTTCACCCCTTCCTCGCTGCAAAGCGAAAACGGACCTGCATTTTCACTCCCGCTCTGCTGTCCACTAAAACCGCATCCTACACTGGTTTTTCTGGTTCATGTTCTTGCTGAATGTCGTAAATCTCTAGTATTCGCGAAAGAGAATGAAAGCTAAAAAAAGTTTAATATCTGCTCACATACTGGCAGACAAAGACACTACTATTGGCACTCAGGCACGTTTCGTAACTCAATGCCTTCAGATCAGGCCCTACCATAGAACAGATTTTAAATACCGAACAGAAGAGAGAAAGTTGTGGCTTCCAGAATAATAGTTACTAAGATACAAATTATTTAAAGAATTTCAATCACTATTCGAATGGATGTACCACGGGTTATAATATCTAAGATCGTCGAATAACTCCTTTAATTAAGCTTATGTTCATACATAACTCATGTGGTTGGCAGGTCTATGTAGTAAAAGTAACGCAAACAATAGTACCTAGGCATTGAATGACATTATAGAAAACTAAGAAAAACATTTTTAAACATTCTTAAAACATTTTTCAGGGTTCCATCACGGCAACGGCGCTATAGGTCCTTTAAATATTTTTAAAGGCATTGTGTTCGAATGGCGTTCGATTTGATATCGAAATCCAATCGTATCAGCGACATAAAGAGCTTCAAATTACGTGCATTGTCGGAGTCACGTCGCACCGGCCATTACACCTCCTTCTTTGTCCGTGTCGGTCTAATGCAATAAACCTGCCGATAGTACGTGGCCGACCCGGATTTTATATCATCTATGTTAAATGATTTTTATCTTTATGAGACAGGGATTTTGTGAAAATGTTTTGTAGTTTGTTTATTTCTGCGTAAGGGAATTAAATATACGCAGAGTGCTAAGAGTAAGCAAATCCTACTAATATAGTTTGTAACTTTGTAAGTATGGATGGATGTTTGTTACTCTTTCACGTAAAAACTACTGAACGGATCTTGATGAAACTTGGAACATATATAGTATGTGTAATGTAATAACATATAGGCTACTTTTAATCGTGTTACCACGCGAGCGAAGCCGCGGGCGAAAGCTAGTATAGTATAATTATGTTTTATTATTCGTGGGCACTTCCACAGTTTAGTTTAAAAAAAAAGATTCTTAGAAATTTGATAATAGCCAAAATATCAACTTCGACGGGACTTAGCTCATCGGCGCTTTTACGTCGATAGATAAATAGATATCGCATCGATGAGGTTTACGGGGTCAAGTCCCATCTAAGTCGATTTTATTTTGGGCACTATTCAATTTCTTATAATTTTCAATATTTTCGAAAATTCTTAATTTTTTCTTATACTGAATATGGGCACAGGGGTAACTATTACCGTTAGATACTTTGTTCTACGTTTGACCTACCGACGTAGTTTTACAGATGTTATAGAAGGTACTTAGGGATATTACATTATCTTTCAGAAGCAAGATACTGTCTGCTCTAAGATATCGAGCAAAAAATACACTCTAAACTTTTATAATTGCCGAAGTTTCCAAATGCCCGCCGGGGAGACAAGAAGGACTGATATAATTTGGACCTTTGGGATAGAAATATATCAATGGGAAATTCTTGTTTTCCCTATTCATATTTTTATATGTTGCAGGTGTTGTTTTTAATGATTGTTTATTTCGTTTATCCTAATGTCTGCTGCTAATAAAACCAAACTTATATATGCATTTTTTTTTAAGTTGCTCGTTCATGTGCAACTTAAACAGAAATAAAGAAAAAATAATTTTTTTTGAGCCAAAAATATTGTTTTACAAAAGAAAGTTAACATTAACATTTCTTAATGTATACAAGTTAGAATAAGTTTTGTAGTATAATTATACTACAAAACTTATTCGTTTCGATATACAGCTGAATAAACCAAACTAAAACCTCAGCTGAATTCCTTACAATATATCAACTTATCCACTCGCGTTTATCGTGAGTAAGCTCGACTTCTTACCAAAAAACGTATGTTGACATGTCAGCTAATTTATATTTCGGAGAGTTGTGATATCAAACAAATGGCTTAGCAACTTGTCGTTGGTTTTGTCGTGGAGTTTATTGGAGTGGAAATGTTATTCGTGCAAAATTTATGTAGAAAGAAGGGTATGTATATGATAATGTATTTCACATTTAGCGAGTATTCGAGAATTATTATAGATTTCTACATGATCGAGCGAACAGTAAGATTTGCCAAGTGGTAAACCTTTATGATCATCATTATCATTAGCCTATATAAGTCCACAGCTGGATATAGGGCTCCCCCAATAAGCGTTACAGTGCCCTGTCATCAGCTTGACGCATCCAACATCTACATGCAGTCTTTTGCAGGTCGTCCCACCTGGTCGTCCAACCTTTATGTGTTATTACCTTAATATTCAAAATAAGTAAACTTTAGCAAGCTTTGCAGTGCTCAAGCATTACGTTGTGGCCAGGTTGTGTAAAAATGTTTAGCAAATCTATTTATTGAATTCATTTTATTCAGCTGTCGTAAATTAACCGTTATCCATTTAATATTAGCAGTGCTATGCATATGATTTGGTACCCACCTTATGCTCATGTTTTCTTCATTAAACAGAACACGAAATTACATAGGTACCTATATAATAAATCAGTGCACACCCGGATTACAGACTCAATATGAGAAGGGTCCTCAAAAACAACCCTTAAAGTTCATAAAGTCTCCTGCGAAGGCCATTACGTTTCAGCCCAGTAGACACTGGTCCTAAAGGCACATTCCGAAGTACCAAATGAGCTGACACAAAACATAAATAATAGGGCAGGTGCTCCAATAGCTGACCCTCGAGGTGCACTTTATTTCCTGGTGGAGCCCTAACGTACCGTAAGTAATAGCTTGTGGTGATCTTTGGTGGTTGGTCGAAGGTGTCGGAGTTTTGGGGTATTTTAATGCTGCATCATTTTGTGGCCGGACTTTCCATTTTGAAACCGTGACCTATCATTTAGATTATACATTTAGTAAATCTGTAAAAGCCTTATCCTGTTGAAAAAGGTTTCTACAATAATAACATAATGCTGCATGCTTAGCCCCTTTTCGCATGCGGGTTCCGTAACCTTATAGGGTTACGGAACGGTCGCCGTACCATGTACATTATATTGAGCTGAATATTTAGCTCATACGTTTTACTGTAGGTACACGTTCTTTTACATGCTTGATGTGAACTAGACCCAACGGGTACGTATACACAAATATAACGAACACGTATAAACAAAAGAAAACAACTATAAACTCGCTGTACATAGATTCTGCAAATATCGCGACGTCTTCCACTCTGTACCCCCTCGAACAGTGAAATAAGAATGTATTATTGGATTGGAAACCCTTTGTTCGGCAAAGCTGAGTGACCAGCCCATTACTATGTTGACTCCTATTTTTAAAGCCAGTCTGAATTTAAGTCGTGACGGGACGAGTCTGGCCTACATTAGGAATCCAATAACGTAACTAGTAATCAGAGCAAATTCCAAGCTGCATTGACTAAGGCAGCCTATAAACTAAATTAAAAAAAAAGATTGAAGTGAACAAAAAATCAATGTATTTCCTATTTTTACTTGTGTGATTTGTATTTTGTGACGTTTGCAAGAGACGTGTAAGGTCTAAGGGAAAGAAAGCACTTTGATATTTGATGTTTAATTATAATATTAAACATCAAATTGTTGTAGAGGTGACAAAGTTGGAATTTGGAAAGAGCACATCGAAATCTATAAAATAACCCATTTTTATAACTCCCACAATTTTCCCAATAAAACTCCTAAATGACAGGACTATAAGTTATTTTTTGCAGTTGTTTGTAAGTTTGAGACATAGTAGAAATTTTAAAATATTGTACAAAGCGTGCGAAAAAAGGCGGCCTTTGGTCCAATCATAGTTCTACTTTGAGCTCTCCGGAGCGTGTTAACAAAGTGGAACTCGCTGCTGACACTTGGATTTTATTTGATGGCCCACCCAAAGAAATGTTCGGATGGACGGTGGTGCTCAATTTTGGCATACTACATATACGCTGAACAGAGCTAGAACGTACGTTTTCATAGGGACGTCATTTCACCCAACCCAAACTGAACGGATGATGATGATTCTTTGTTAATGGAAACTGTGTTTTTTGGACACTTTTCTGCTGCCAGTGTCAAAGTAATGGAAAATAATTGTAAAATTAATGAGTACAACTCATTAATTTTAAAATTATGAAGATTGTTTGATACGTAAAAATTCATACGCACGCATGATCGACTTTAAAAATAATATTCTTTCTATCAGCAAAAGAAGCAATTTCGATGAAACTTGAAAACGAATTTTTGGCCGACATCCAAGTTCTATCCGACGTCGTCAGTAATATAATGTAATCGCTCGATCCGTAGACCGATCTAAAGTTTGATAACTCAATGTTTTTGATTATTTCTCGTCCACTGCTGCCAGCTTAGCTGGGGAAGGGAACTTTCGTCATAAATAACAAGCAGAGCCTCGCCATAGATGACATTGTTACTGAAGCGAGGAACAAGGACTTGTTATATTCAGAATGTTCTAATAGGTAAGGTACAAGTACTGCGGGCTGGCGTTATAAAACTTGTATCACTAGGGTTAGGCTGGCCCATTCGAATTTATTCGTGAGTGTATAACTCATACTATTTCGCAGGTCATTGGCAGAGAATATGTCGACCGATGTGGCGCGGTGGGCGAAGGTCCGCCTGCGACGCAAGAGGTTACGGGTTCGAGTCCCGCCTAGGGACAATTGTGTGTACGATCTGCAGATGTTTGTTCCGAGTGTTCTGGGTGTTATCTATGTATTATAAACATATCTATCTATGTAACATTCAGACTGTATTAAGTATATCAGTCATCTAGTACCCATAGCACAAGGTCTGCTTAGCTTGTGCGACATTATTTATATATTTATATTCGGAATGTTCTAATAATGTAAGTTACAAGTACTGCGCGTTGGCGTCATAAAACTTGTATCACTAGGGTTAGGCTGCCCCATTCGAATGTATTCGTGAGTGTATAACTCAAACTATTTCGCAGGTCATTGGCAAATAATATAATGCGTATTACACACTAACTCATTAATTAATAAAAAAAATATATTTGTTCCTAATCAATCTAATCAAAATGCAGCAATTTGTATGATACACGTACGTACATTTGACGGATATTTGTTAGGTTATATGAGCACAAAACCAATTGGGCCTATCTTTATTTGTTTTCTAAAAATATTTTGTCATTTTATCGTAAAAAAGTGCATAACGCCTAAAGGTACAGTCGCACCTTTAGGCGTTATGCACTTAGTTCCGCTGCACTGCAGTGAAGCAGCGCGTCACGACGCGCCGAACCATAAATAATTTCGATTATCTAGATGTAGTTATTTCTAGGAGGGTATATTTCTAGATATATGCATTAATAAATAAATTATAAATAATGCCGTTTAATTCTCACAGCATCATCTAGCTCCAAGCTAAGCAAAGCTTGTGTTATGGGTACTTGATTACTGATATACATAATACAATACATTACATAGATAGATATTTTATAGGTATTGTGTTAGTGTATGTGACGTTTCGCGTGGGTTTGGTTCCGATGGAAGATCAGCGTTGTGTTAGCTATGCACATATCTATGCAGCTATCACAACATCATGCTGAGTCGGACGCCATTTTGTAGCATTTAAGTTTTTTTTTCAATTAGTTAGTAGTTATGTGTAGTTTTTATGGTGTTGGGTAATTAAGGAATTCGTTTAGTAAATTTGTTAATGCTACAAATAAAGATTTTTCTATTCTATTCAATTTTTTACTAAAAGAAAAGAAGAAGACCAGAACACCCACAACGAATCTCTGCAGATCGTACAAACATTTGTCCAGAGGCGGAAATCGAACCCGCAACATCCTGCGTCACAGACATACCCTCGCCCACCGCGCTACAGTTATCGGCTCAGTAGGTAAGTTCACATATAATAATTAAATTGTAAAATTACTGCATGGGTAAAATGTACTGATTAAATGTTTGCACGAGTATGCAAAATTAGGGTAATCGTATAATGTAGTTATCATACATAAATGCAAGCGGGCCATTCGATTTCACTTTCTGACATTCCAAACGAGTTTGACTTCGTATAAATTATGTTCAAAGAGCGAGCACCATATTTGCTTCTTATAAGCCGGAAAATTTATATGACAAAATATTAATTTTCCGGCTTTTAATACAGCCAGTAAATAAATAAATGCGCATTTATTTATTTTATTTATTTATTCTTCTGCATAGTAAAATAATAACAAAACGTTATCCTAGAAAATTACTACAAAGGTGATCTTAACCCTAACAAGAGTTCTCTTCCAGCAAACCTTATTGAGAGAGAGAGAGAGCCAAAGTGAAGAGAGAAGTGGCTACATGTGCATAAATAATAAAATATAGAAAAATGAATACATTTGATACACTATGTTTCAGCTGGGCCCGGTTGGTATACATATTACAATTTGTATACCGCATTTGAAATGTGTACGGCAATTACAAATAATAAAGACAAATCATGCCTCATTTAAAACAAAGTACTACATATGTATGTTGTAAAACAGGACTGCTATAATGGATGTCGCCGGCAGATAATAGAATCAGTCCGTTTTTAGAATGCCTAGGCGGCTTACAAAACGACATACCTACGACATGGATATTATTTCGAAGATATCATTTCAGACATTAATAAAGTTACGATACAAAAACAATTAAAGTGTCCTTAATCCAGTTAGCATAATATTATATAAAATAAAAATAAATAAAAATTACCTATTTAATATACTATAAACTACAAGCTGTTCCCCGCGGTTTCACCCGCGTTAAACTCGAATTTCACTTTATTAGGATTTTTTTACACTTTGGGTTACATTATTGGAGTTTTAGTAAGGATCCCTAACTTTTTTGAAAATATAATATAGCCCATGTTCATCGGGGATAGTTTATCTTCCCAACGGTGAAATAATTTTTCAAATCGGTCCAGTAGTTTCGGAGCCTATTAAATTCAAACAAACAAATAAAAAATCAAACATTTCCTCTTTATAATTTAGTATAGAAAATCATCAAAACCATAATACATATAAACAGTCAGTGTTGCCTTTTAGCGAGAGCTAGTAGGCCGGACGGAGTCCCATTTTCTCTGTACTGCCCTAAAGCCTTGGAATGGAATATAAATAAATAATAAATAAATAATGCTGGACAATTCACACAGCATTATCTAGCCCCATGGTAAGCAGAGCTTGTGTTATGGGTACTAGATAACTGATATACATAATACAATACATTACATAGATAGATATTTTTTATTATACATAGAAAACGGCCAGAACACCGGGACATATATCTGCAGATCGTGCACACAATTGTTCCGAGGCGGGAATCGAACCCGCAACCTCCTGCGTCGCAGGCGGACCTTCGTCCACCGCGCCACATCGGTCGTCATATTAATAATAAATATAATAAATATAAGGGCCAGATCCAGAAGGCGGTACCCTTGGACTCGGCACGTATCGTCAGGAAGTTCCTTTCTCTGCAGCCCTAGTCACCGGCCGCTTGAGCCTAGCTTCGCGGTCGATGATCTACCGTTTTGATATATTTTTTACTGTAGAATAGTTTTATAAAATTTTATTGTATTTTCTATAGTAAAAAATGTATTTTATACGAGAATTTTAATAAATGAGTGTATATAATATAATATTATTCCAATCTCACAATCTACTCATTCTTATGTTTTATAATGAAATATCATACATGATAAACTAGTGGCAACGAATTGTCTGGAGGAGACTCGACGAGTTTCAGCCAACGGAACAGGTTGGGTTCCGCTGAGAATATGGCACCATAGACCATATTCACATAGATACGATTTTGAGAAGGTGGGACTTCTGGAAATTCCGAATACTTCTAACAGCTTCTATAGTTATGTAAAAATAATTTCGAGAAGGAGGTGAAGAGGAGGCATCTAGGCTGGGCAGCGTTTAGGAAAGATCGCAATACAGACCTTAAGATCATATCTAAAAAAAAAAACCAAATCATATATCAAAAACCAATATATAATTTAGTTGTATCTAATAAATATGACTATTCATTACGACACCACGGGGTGAAATTACTTATACTCTAGATTTTGTTATTTTGGTTTTATTTTCTTCGCTGTAATTGTATTTTAAGCTGAGGCTGGACCTAATTAGCGCGCACTGAGGACAGGATACATTATTTTTACTTATTTTATATTGTTTATCTTTTAGTTTTAGTATTAAATTACAATAAAAATTGTCTTATTCTTATTCTTATTAGTTTTATACTTATTTTCTATTGTTATATTTTAGTTTTTAGTTTTAGTGTTAGGTATATCTTATTTAGCTTAATGTGTTTTTTTTTAATGTACGTTTGTCTTGTGTGTGCTAATAAAAGTTTTCTATTCTATTCTATTTTCTTTTTTTGAAATTTTGTGTTTGTTTACCTATGTGTTTTATGGACCTTTGTTGTCTGATAATAAAGAATTTGAAATTGAAATATGTATTTTACTCCTAAGGTACTTGGTAGGTATTATTTGTCAATGTAAAAGTATTTTACTAACATCTATGATAATAGCCTATGATAGTCCACTGCTGGACATAGGCCTCCCCCAATGAGCGCCATAGCACCCTGTCTTCAACTTGGCGCATCCAGCATCTACCTGCAGTCTTTCGCAGATCGTCGGAAGGCGTCCTACACTACGTTTACCGAGTCGTGGTCTCCACTCAAGAACACGTTTGTCCCAGCGGCCGTTGTATTTTACTATGATAATTTGTTTTTATAAACACAAAAAAAGTGTTTTCCATCCAGTTAGGTATAAATTATGAACACAGGTACAAAATAACAATTAATATTGTTTATTTTATTACGTTGTCGTTATGTTTGTCAAGTTTGATTAATTATAATCAATTAATTTATTTCACGATAAAGGTATAATAACAATAAAGTAAGTTTTGCGTTTATACAGAGTCAGAATCAAAATATATACTTAACGTTTATATATACTTAGTTATAACGTTTTTTTGTGTAAAGTAATTTCTCTTATATAAATTTTGTTATTATACTTGGTTCTTATATTTTAAATTACCTTATAAATGAGCACTAAGTGCAATTGGCTCGTTCCGTCAAAAGTTATAAGTATGTACTTCAAATAAGTAAAATTATGGTTACCCTTAAACTTTCACAAAGGTGTAAACAATCTATTTAAACTAATGCATATCTACAGACTGATGCTAATAAGGCCAATATCAACCAACAATCATCAGTTTCAGTAATGAGCATTAGACCAATGAACCAGCACTAATAGTTACTATTTACGTTTAGTAGGGCAACAATATATTACACTTATTTGATTTATGTTTATAAGGTGATTTATTATAGTTTGACCGAATCCGCTGTACCGCGCCTGAGGTATTGCGAGCGGCGAGACGGGGGGAATATCGGCCGCTCCGATTCATCAGTCTGCCGTCAACGCGTACTCTTGCTCTTTTTTCCTCGCCCCCCACCTCGCCGCACTTTCCTAAGGAGCGGTACAGCGGTTTCGGTCAAACTAATTGTATTTTAAGTTTATATATAAGGTATTTTTGAAGATATTACCTACTTACTTGACGACCGATGTGGCGCGGTGGGCGAAGGTCCGCCTGCGACGCAGGAGGTTGCGGGTTCGATTCCCGCCTCGGAACAAATGTGTGTACGATCTGCAGATATTTGTTTCGGGTGTTCTGGTCGTTTTCTATGTATAATAAAAAATATCTATCTATTTAATGTATTGTATTATGTATATCAGTTATCTAGTACCCATAACACAAGCTCTGCTTATCATGGGGCTAGATAATGTTGTGTGAATTGTCCAGCATTATTTATTATTATTTTTATTTATTTATTTACTTAAGACCGTGTAGCACTGATGATAATTATTAAGTTAATTCCTTATCTATATTCTATACTAATATTATTAAGAGGAAAGGTTTGATTTTTTGTTTGTTTATATTCAATAGGCTTAGAAACTACTGGACCAATTTGAAAAATTCAGCTTTTCAGGGAAGCTACACTATCCCCGGTGAACATATATTATATTATTTTTATCCCCAATGTGAAATTCAAATTTAACGCGGGTAAAACCGCGGGGAACAGCTAGTTATGTATAAAATTTAAAAGGCCAATGTTATTTTCTGAGAAATTTAATCACAGTTTACATTCAAACAGTTTATATTTCTTCATTTGAACATGACATAACATCCACCGTTTCGGAGCCGTCTCCAGCGATGCATAAAAAGGACGGCTAGATGGTTGAAGATAGTCGAGAAATCATTGAAGATCTCTTACTTTCGGTGCAGAGAAGGACGACGCAGGAAGTTGCGGGGTCGATTGCCGCCTCGGTACATATGTGTGTACGATCTGCAGATTTTTTTCCGGTGTTCTGGTTTTTATCTATGTACAATAAAAAATATATCTATGTAATGTATTGTATTAAGTATATCAGTCATCTGGTACCCATAACACAAGCTCTGCTTAGCTTAGGGCTAGATGATGATGTGTGGATTGTTCAGCATTATTTGTTATTTATTTATTTATAATCATCTGTGGAGGTAAAATCTCTTCACTTTATCTCTCTCTCCCAATAAGGTTTGCTGTAAGAGAACTCTTTTTAGGGTTAAGTTCACCTTTGTATAAATTTTCTAGAATAGGTTTTGTATATAGTTTATCGTGCAAAAAGTATAAATAAATAAAATTATGGTTACCCTAACACTTTCACAAAGGCGCAACCAATCTATTTAAACGAATGCATAGTTATCCAACGTTTCATACGGTTTTCTAAGTTCTTTTCATTTTCCAAATTTTTTATTCATTTTAACATAAAAATGTCGGAAAAACAACGGACATTCATATTGCTCAAACCACGCGCGATTCAACGTGGGCTGATTGGAACCTTCATCCAGCGATTTGAAAACAAAGGCTACAGACTTCTGGCTTGCAAGCAGACCTGGTGTTGCAAGCAACGGTTTGAGGAACACTACCAAGACCTGTCTTCCGAGCCCTTCTTTCCTAAGCTTGTCCAATACATGAGCGCAGGTCCTGTGATGCCTATGGTTTGGGAAGGTCCGAACGCTGTTGAGTATGTGAGGATTATGATTGGCGCTCCAAGTGATGGCTCGTCTAGAGGGCCAGTCCCGGGGACGATACGTGGGGACTTTTGCACCAGCAGGGGTCACGGACCGGTTATCCATGCTTCAGACTCCAAAGCAGCAGCTGAACGAGAGATAAATTTGTGGTTCAACGAAAACGAACTGTACACATTTCCTTCTGATTCTGACAATTGGATAAGTAAGATAAATTAAAATATTAAAACTTTAACAGAAACTTAATGCAATGTTCTTATTTTTTTTGTATATTATGATGATATTATTAGATGAAGTAAATAGTTTGTGATTGTATAACCTAACTGGCATATTAGCTAAGCGAATTAAGTCTTTTAAAAATAGAATAAAACATAAAATCTAGTTGAGACATCCAGTGTCCCATCCAAAAATCCCCTTGAAAGTTTGTTACTAGTATAATAAAGTCATCATCATCAACCATAGTCCGATGCTGGACATAGGCCTCCCCTACTGAGCACCATAGAGCCCAGTTCAGCTTGTCGCATCCAGCATCTGCCTGCAGTCTTTCGATTTGCGAAAGACTGCAGGCAGATGCTGGATGCTGGTGCTCAGTAGGGGAGGCCTATGTCCAGCATCGGACTATGGTTGACGATGATGACTTCATTATACAAGTAACAAACGTTCAACGGGATTTTGGATGGGATGTCTCAACTAGATTTTTTGTTTTATTCTATTTTTAAAAGACTTAATTCGCTTAGCTAATATGCCAGTTAGGTTATACAATCACAAACTATTTACTTCATCTAATAATATCATCATAATATACAATAACATCTCACCTGGCCGGAGGGCGTCTACGTTTGCCATGTCGCGGTTTCCACTCACTCTCACAAATGTAGCGCGTATATATATTATATATATATAATAAGAAATCAGTAATAGAGAGTCAGTGTTCTTGGAGAGAGAAACTTAAAGTATACAAAACAATGTCCTGCCGTTAAACTAAAGCATAATAATAATAATTTTCTTTTTACTGATAACGAAGTAGACCGATTTATGTTAGGTACTTCTATTTCCATGAATGGTCTAACCCGCTAGTGTAGGATAATACCTCTCGGTCAAACTTGTAATTCAACCCCGCTCGAGTAATTCTCAAGTATCCGACCAACTAGACAGGCTGTTGGCGAAACTATGAGGATAGGAGGCCTGTGGTACTTACTTAAAAACTAAAAGTTTAAACGGAGAGTGTTCCGATTTTAGATGAATATACAAAGATACATTTTAAAAGATTATATAATATTCTGGTGTTTATAATCCGCATTGAATGGATTATTGGTTATGTAGGTTGTATATATACGTGTAGTTAGATCGATAAAAAAAATTACCCGCTATCCATTTGTGTTGTGGTTTCGAGTAGCTGCTACTTGTCTAAGTGCTTATTTTGTAAGCCTAAAGATAAAATGTTTTGATTTTAATTTTTGTTTTTGCTCCCTGTTAGTTCCTGAGAACCTTTTTCTTAGGAACTTACAGGTTTCACTGACAGGCATATCTACTGACAGGCAGAAAGAGGAATAAAAAGTGATTATTTTCTCCTTTTGAAGTAAGGAAGCCTTGAAAATAAAGCATATAGAGCAAAAACATTACTCTAGTATACAGTGTTGTATTTTGAGAAGAGCGGTGATGGAACAACGAAAGAGAGAACAATAATTACATAAAAAGTTTCTATTGTTTTTTTTGTACAAGTAATTGTTTTCTTATAAATCGAGGGCATGAATCTTTTCACGACTTTTCTCTTACTCTCGTGGTTTCGGATTTGACCATCACCGTCCTTCTAAAAAAAAAACACCCTGTACTGTATAGTAGAGTAATGTTTGTGTTAACTTCTCAGCGTTCAACTCACGTCCGGTTTTAGTTGTTACTTAACTGTATTTTCTCTGCATAATATTGAATAAGTCACGTCGAGTTCTGCAGGTGAATAGTGGAAGCTTCTAGTTTATGTTGTTTCCTGCGCACTGCGTTCAGTCGGGGCATAGATAACGATATAGTATATAAAGAAGTTTTTATGAACCAAGAAAGTTACAATCAAATAATAGTAACAAGTTAGAAGTAGTGTTTACAATAGAAACAATTAAGCTAACTGTAGACTGTTGCAAACATTTTTTTTAATTCATTGTATTTTCATGGTACTGTATGTACTTGCGTAAGACGTCGGTAAACCTTGTGTAGGACGCCCTCCGACCAGGTGGGATGACGACCTGTGAAAGACTGCAGGTAGATGCTGGATGCGTCAAACTGAAAACAGAGCGCTATGGTGCTCATTGCACAGGCTTATGTCCAGCGGTCCAGCGGTGGACTAACATAGGTTGATGATGATGATGTATGTACCGCAAAAACTGTTCGTTTCCTTCAAAACGTTCAGCGACTTGCATGTAGATGGTTGACGTCTCAACTGTATAGAGCAAAGAGTATTAATATTATTGGGATAGAGAGAAACTACCAAAGATAATACAATTACTTTTGTAGTTTAACAGCGATTGTATGTCTGATCGTCAAGCAGTAATAGTTTCATATGATCTCGATTAAAGTTTTCGAATGGTTTTGAGCAAGAAGCTTATGGTAGCACCACTCGACATGTCTTGTCGAGACGTCTCGTCCAAAGAGAATATAAGCACCCCGTTGGTCTCGTTGACCGTCGACCGAAAAAGAGCCTAACCCGCGCACGGGTGCACCAATTCTCGTGCTCGGCCTGTCTCGGTTGGGCAACGAGAGAGTAATCACGCCATTATAATTTAATGGCCGGATAATATCTGGTAGTTTTGTAAATGTCAAATGTTTATGGAATATATTTACTGGTCAGTTCGTGGAGAAAGTTTTCCATGCTCTAAGATTATAGGCGTTGCAGCAGAGAGTTTTCCTTGTTCTAAGGTTTGTCGGTAGAGTCAGCATAGTACAAGCCAGTTGTACTATGCTGACTCTAGCCTCCAGCCTCAGAGGAAAAATGGGACACAAATCTAATGCTCGAAATTGTTAATGGTCGCTTTTCTTGACTCGGGTCTCGTGTTGTAGGGGTGCGTAAGCTTTCGTTCGGTGGACGGGATGTTTTGACGAGTGTGTAATTTGAACAAACCAAGTTGTCATAACCTCCTTTATTCTATTGTGTATTGTTTTCTGTTTTGTGTGGTATAATAAAATGTTTTCTATCTATCTATCTATCTAACCTTGACGTATTTGTGAGTGTATCATAGGGGAGTGATTGCCTTCGTTATTTTTCGAATCGAAGTTATGATTGATAATAAGCAGATATAAAATTACACTACTTGCCTTTTTGTACTATGCATCTTACGTATTTATTGTATTATCTTTGGTCCGAGGTGACACTGTCACTCATGACAACAATAACAATAGTGAATGTAGGTACAAATTACGTAGTTATTATATTCTCTTTGGTACAAAACTTGCACAGGAATAGCGACAATATAATAACTAGGACGCACAGTACAAAAAAGTCAATAATGTAATTTTATAATCTTATTTTTCAATAATAAATTGAAATCGCTACATGCAAAAGAAGAGCAATATGGAAAAATCGAGGCCACGGAACTTTGTTTTTACCCTATTGATCATGTCGTAATTCCAAAACAAATCAGTTATTTAGAAAGTTATTATCCTCTAACCATTAAAAAATCAACAAAACCAATAAAAATGTTACGAGCGATTTTATATTAAACAATAATTAATTAATACAGAAAATAATGGCTATTTGTAAAGTTTGCAAGCAAAAGATAACGCCAAAAACAGGAATTCAGTGCCAAGGTTCTTTGCTTTTCGATGTCTGCTCTGTCTGTGTACACCATGGTTGTCTGGACTACGTTACAGGTAAAAAATGAATACAGATATACCTATTCATCCCACCAAAAACATAAATGTAAAATAGGAGAGCCAAGTTCAATGCAAAAATTATGATTGGCTGTGGGCTTCGCGGCAAAAAGAATTGATATCTGAATGAGTGCCAAGTCAAATCTATGTAGGTTAGATTTGACTTGGCCAGTTTTCATTACATCAGTCATTTTATAAAGTTATTCAACGTTTTAATTCTGATAAAAACTGGCCAAGTCAAATCTAACCTACATAGATTTGACTTGGCACTCATTCAGATATCAATTCTTTTTGCCGCGAAGCCCACAGCCAATCATAATTTTTGCATTGAACTTGGCTCTCCTATTTTACATTTATGTTTTTGGTGGGATATCATTACTTTTTGTAAAGAAAACTAGGCAGGTATTGACTCGGCGTTTCCAAATATAATTCTACTTGACAATAGATGGCGACACTTTGTATCATGGGAAATAAACCTACGTAGGGCTCAGTAATAATATATTTAAATAATCAAATGTACTGAAATTTGTTCAACTACACAACTGACCAATATAATTCTTTTTGGATTTTTCTGAATACCGCATCATATTTTAAAAGTTCTCGAACATTTCCATTGCGACTCGGCGTTTCCAAATATAATTCTACTTGACAATAGATGGCGATACTTTGTATCATGGGAAATAAACATTTATAGGTACGTAGGGCTCAGTGTTAATATATTTTAATAATCATATGTACTGACATTACTTCAACTTACGTTCCTAAAGACTTTTTATTCGCCAAAATTTTAATTTTTCTGTTTTTATAGTAATTTTTAAACAAGCCGCCATCTGTCGTCAACCATTAACTTATAAAGAAAAACAGGGCCAGGGCCGTATTTAGAATCCAATTATTTTACTGAATGTCCCACTGCTATGTTGAAACATAGCATGTCTG
Source organism: Eupithecia abbreviata (assembly GCA_943735965.1). Lineage (NCBI taxonomy): Eukaryota > Metazoa > Arthropoda > Insecta > Lepidoptera > Geometridae > Eupithecia > Eupithecia abbreviata. Next base: position 5,189,598 of record OX030982.1, on the reverse strand, counting down.
GAATGCACCTATGGAATGTTTTATAATAAATATTCTATATTGAAAGTACTTTCCCTCCGTGAGACAACTACTATAATAGTAGTTGTTTAGTAAATTTAATGAAATTGAAGCCCACCTATTATTGCAATTTTAAATTGTGTATGTTCTAGATTTCCATCTCAAGATAATGTAAGACAGCAATGGATCACAAAAATTAATAGACAAGACTGGACTCCGACGAAATATACGAATATTTGTTCTTGCTGATAATACTGATAATCATATTATTCTTCTGATTAAATTAATAGCTGAAAAATATATAGGTATTCGTTTTAAGCATTTTGCAACCATAGAAAATGATAGGGCAACCAACCGACAACAATTAACCAAAACAGTTATTTTTGCTGGAAAATTAATTTTGTGAATAAAATAAGTCTTAGTACGTCCCCTACACTAATGACATCTAGTGTGAGGTAGTAAAAATATGTAGTTACTTCGAAAACAGAATCTATTATTTGCCGGTCCCTAACAACTACACTGTATTCTATAGCGCAATCGGAGACGTTAGTACTAACTATTGCTTATTCTATGCAATGCGGATTCTATTCGAATTTAAACCTTATTTCATTGACATAAGGTCGTCGTTGCTAACATCACTTATCTTTTGACTTTTTTTTATTTTTTGATTTTTTCCTACGCTTACACACAATTACCGAGCTGGATTCCAAATTTCATCCTTCTAGGTCATCTGGAAGTAGGTTAGAATTAGGTACTATATGTATGTCAGTCAGTCAATGTGAATTTTTACGACTTTTCGACCTTCATATCTTTGTAACCGTTTGAGCTAGCTTCATGAAATTTGGGCTTCTACATGTCCTTATGGATATAATTCAACACACGTAATTTTATGTTTTTACGTTAAAGAGGTTTTGAGTTATAGAAGGGTCAAAAGTGGCACCAAGTGGTTCGTGTAATGATACACTCGGCGCGTTCCTTTGCTTGAACTTGGCTTGGTCACGCTGCCGCGTGCCCTGATATATCCAATATCCATGTCTCAATTTTCCATTGGAGCTAAGTACGTTTGTTAATAGCTTATTTGATTACAGATCGTGTTCGCAAATTGATGAATAAACCGCTAAATGAGCGCACATTTAGTGATGTGATCAAATTGAAGAATAGTCGTAAAAACATTGAAGAAGTTAAAGTTGATAAAAACATTATATGGATTAATAATAACAATTCGGTTAGTGACCAATATGCAAATATGAATGAAACGGCAAGTCAGGTGACCGCCACTAAGATTGTATTTCAGGGTGCCAGCATCTATAAAGCTCTCTTATTAGGAATGTGGGCAGACATATTTTTATGGCTATTGACCCCAACCCTAGGAGTAGGCCACATACCCTGTGGAACGGTGTCGCATATTTTATTGCCAACGCCATTTCCTATAGAGTATTTCCCCACCACCAATCTATATGGTGAATATAGAAATAGAGTAGACGCAGAAAATGCACGTCATGGTTTCAACATACTGAATCGAGGATTCAGTATGAGAGGCCGCAAAGAGAAAGATGTTCTCCAACATCAATAGCCACAGAAACGGATGACTATAATAGAGTTCCTTTAGATCCAGATAAAATATTTTTCCTGCCGTCTCATATAATAAACCTAGTGGTAATTTCAAAACAAATACTAGTGAATTTGATTATTTGCATACAAGCAAGCATCCGTATGGAACTAATCCTTCACCCAAGGAAACTATATATTATTGCAACAGTCCAACCTTGAAACATGTATCTACAGAAGCCAGTGATTTTAAGACTTGTAATCCATATAACTATCCTTCCACTAAACGACTTCCTACATTTAAATCAATAAAATCACACGGTTCTAAATCAATTACAACAGTCAGAGCCACAGAAACTTATGAGAATGTGTATGGCAGGAAATTGATATCAGCTATGAACCTGCTAAGCTTATCCAACTCACTCCTGAATAGCGCAGATCATTTTCAGGTTTTTAAAAAGAAATCCGCTGCTAATACGAGTCCTGAAGAGGACTTATAGCAGCGGATTTGTTTTTAAAAAGCGCACCATTCTCTTTCTTTTTATTTTCATTAATTGAGTTCTTCAGGACGAGTTACCAGATAATATAAAATTTGCAACAATCACTACGAAAATTCAACTTCAATTAAACAAATCTAAGTCAGCTCCTCTTCCTGCACCTCCACAAGCAAAACTACCAGCAGATGACGTGAAAAGGAATGAAAGTGTTGCAGTAGTCACCGATAAAATGGTAGAAAACGTACCAATTGAAGTCGGATGCCAGACCTTAACAACGGAAAGTTTGTTTGACGTGAATCATGCATTTAAATCGACAAATACTAGTGTAGATAAATCAGTTGCACTTCTAATATCTAAGTCAGTCGGATCTTTTAATGCTAAGATAATTCCATCAGCCGATTTAAAAATAAGTGACACGGCCAAAACTGAGAAGAATACCAACAATTCTTTGGGAAAAATGGACGTGCCATCATGCCCTCAAGAAAAAAACGAAAGATGTGAAAATTTATCAGCCGGAAATTCTAAAACAAAAATAGACGCACCAGTTAGCAGTCGGCAATCATTATACAAAAACAATGAAAATATTTTAGACGGTTTATCTTGGACCAAACTGGGCACAACTGACGTGCCAGATAAAATATTCGTAAAGCTTTTACCGTGTAATCGAAATCTAGAAGAAATAGACGAGCCGAGCTCGCACAATGTTCTAACATCCTGTATGAAAAGCGTTCTCAGTACATTCGAAATGTTGTCATCGCAGATCTGTGATATTTTCTGCAAAAAAGAGTGCTCTACTAACTATTGCAGTACTGGAAGCGAAGGCGTTATCAGCATCGTGCGTAAAAATTATACCAGTTGCAATGTTTTCGACAAGAAACACGAATGCCTAACTGTTAAGTTGTTGACTTTTGAAAATCAGTAAATATTTTAATTTCTGAGTAAGTACTATTGCACTCCGTGTATACAATTTGTTAATTTATGAAAAAACTTATTGGCACAAAAAGTCTCTGCTGAGGAAAAGTCCCTACGAAATTACTGAATAATACGTGCGGAGGCATTAATATCACGGATTTTGCGGTATCTTACTCAGTTTTGTAAACTTGCTTCGCACCTACTCCAGTTTCGGCGACAAATGAGACGTGCAAGTGTGGACGTAGACGTGGACAGATGCGAGTAAAACCACATAAATCTAGACTTTATTATGATACGTAATTAAACATAGGATTAACATGGTAACTTAGTTTTAATAAGCACATAATTAAAACAGCGCGAATCTTGAACGGTTTTGTAGAATGAGTGCACACTACCATCAGTATCACTGTACCATCTGGAATCCGTACAAGATGCACATGCACTAGATTCTACAGCCTATACTGGTCCACTGCTGGACGCAGGCAGCGAATATATTTATAATAATGCCAACATCTCGCGAGGAACCGACGGCCTTAGGGGCAAACGTGTTCTTCAGTGGAAACCACGACTCTATAAACATAGTGTAGGACGCCCTCCGAACAGAAGGGATAACGACGATGACCTGTGCAAGACTGCAGGTAGATGCTGGATGCGTCAAGCTGAAGACAGGGCGCTATAGCACTCATTGGGGGAGGCCTACCTATGTCCAGCTGTGGACTAATATAGGCTGATGATGAATCAAAAAGAAAATCATTTGCTAACCGCGCTTAATAGGCGCTTATTGGTTTTTATCATTATAACGGGGGTAACGCCCGTAATTCCCACGCTGGGCATGCGGGTTGGGATCACAGTTAGGTGGTAAATTTATTCTACAAGAGGTGCCCCCTCCACCCCTGGTGCACACATCACGTGCACTAATTGTCTATCTATCTACTTAGCTTGCGAAAAGCCACTGATGTGTACAGGCAGCATCTCTACATAATATAAAACAAATGTTATTATAGGCCTCCTCTCTATAGAGCCATGATACATTCATATCCTACAACCTACATTATAAACGCGAAAGTTTGTGAGGATGTTTGTTGCTCTTTCAAGCAAAAACTACGGAATGGATTTTGATGAAACTTCACAATAATATAGCTTACATAACAGAATAACACATAGGCTACAATTCATAAAGATATATTGTATATTATCCAAAACATCCATCACCATGAGGGGGAAACCCCGGGTCGCAACTAGTCTACAATATTCCTAAAGATCATGGTGCAGTGTGTTTTGCAGAAAACTGATTCATGCTGGCTTGTAAAGGCCAGCCATAAAACCGTACACAGCATGTCACATCCGCCACGAACATAATAATGTTCATAATTTATGTTTGTTGTGTATTAATGTTTGCGCGCTGCTTTATTAGAGACGAGAGGATTATCCCGCCGAACTTACATAGTCATGAACAAACGCTGGCTATATATTTTACATCTTACTTGAGTGATAGGTGTATCCTAGGCTGTTTTCTCGTGGTCCTACTATTTTGTCCTACTAGTAGGACCACGAGGGAGACCAGTTTCTGTTCAACCTACTATAAAACAAAATACTACCACCTGTAGATGGATAGATAGAAGACATTATCACTCAAGTAAGATGTAAAAATAGGAGTTGACGTGAGCTGAATGAGTCACATTCCATAGACCAATAGTGGATTTGACATATGGAATGTGACTCAGTTGAATGGATGGTTGATGGACAAACAGATTATTGGTTAGGAATAAAATACATATATCAACCGCCGACAACCTAGGTACCTAGACAGCGTGGTAATATAGCGATAAACATTAAAAATAGCGATATACATCATTTAAATTCTAGAAATAAGAATAAACTCGCTGTACCAACAGATAGGCTTAACAAGATTAATGTATATGCTTCTAAAACAAAACTCCAAGTGATTTGCAAAAATTATCAATAAATATATTCATACAAATCCTTTGTATGCTTACTAAAAATATCAGATTATCTAAACCATAAAAAGCTTGGGACGAGTTTTGCTCCAAACTTAAAAAGTACCTAACCTAACCTAATAAGGTAAAGGTTTCCTTTGTTCGGTATAGGACAGATTCTAGATTAGACAGATTCGTAATTCGGCAGATTCGATACTCGACAGATCGTGAATTGGGCAGATTCTTGGATTTGACAGATTAGCTACACGACGTGTACATTTTCTGCCGTATAGCTAATCTGTCAAATCCAAGAATCTGCCCAATTCACGATCTGTCGAGTATCGAATCTGCCGAATTACGAATCTGTCTAATCTAGAATCTGTCCTATACCGAACAAAGGAAAGGTTTCATGTACGCTTCTTGACCTTAAAAACATTAAAGTCAACCAAAAATCTAAGTAATCACTTTATTTCCTAGTTTTACTTATGTCATTTGAATTCACGATCTGTCGAGTATCGAATCTGCCGAATTACGAATCTGTCTAATCTAGTATCTGTCCTATACCGAACAAAGGAAAGGTTTCTTGTTCGCTTCTTGACCTTAAAAACATTAAAGTCAACCAAAAATCTAAGTAATCACTTTATTTCCTAGTTTTACTTATGTCATTTGAATTCACGATCTGTCGAGTATCGAATCTGTCTAATCTAGTATCTGTCCTATACTGAACAAAGGAAAGGTTTCTTGTTGGCTTCTTGACCTTAAAAACATAAAAATCAACCAAAAATCTAAGTAATCACTTTATTTCCTAGTTTTACTTATGTCATTTGAATTTTGTTACGTGTGCAAGAGGCCTGTAAGGCCTAAATGAAATAAAGCACTTTGATATTTGATGCAGCTTGCCACAGCAGGGCCTCTTTTCGTTATTACATTCTTTTCGATATCCATTCCTCATCAAATCAGTCTTTACTAAAGTAACTCATTGATTACAACACACTGGAATGGCACTGGCACGACTGGAAGGCGGCGAGCAGTTTCGCTTTTAACACTTTGATTGCTGAAATTACACGGTATGTGTTTTCTACAAGTGACTAATATGCGTCAATCCACACTAGCGCAGCGGCTGAGAAAATACAGATCTGTGTGACTCAGCACAGCCGTAATATTTTTCGAACGCCGCACATGCGTTTACATGTGCGGCGCAACACAACCGCTGTGTAGAGCGGTGGCACGAATTTTTTATGTTAAAAAAAAGATCGCAGTCGTCGAAAAAAAATCGCAGTCAAAGTGTTAAAGCATTACGTTACCTCTATTAAATACAATGCATCGCTTGTGTGAAAAGGGTCAAGCGGCTGGACGCGAATGCGAGCAGTCAAACCTTAGACCCAAGGCTTGACTCCTCGTATTCGTGTCACCATTACTTTGATCACTCTAGTTAATGCCAATTGCAGCTGCCAGCCTCTGCCGTTTTAGAGTGTACCAATTTGTGTGTACCTTTCGAGAGAGGCAACCCTTGCATTGCCTCTCTCGAAAGACTGCAGGTGTCAAGCTGAAGACAGGGCGCTATGGCACTCATTAGGGGAGGCCTATGTCCAGTAGTGGACTAACATAAACTGATGATGATTGCCTCTCTGCTTCTACCACTGCCACAGGTGTTATAGCGTGCAACTAGATATAATGGTTACAGAGATGTGTAAGCGCGATCGTCAGCGGACACGTACGCGGTGAATGCGGTCCTCGCAACCCTAATGGAATATCGCCACCTCCCATCAGCCTATTCAGCCTCCATCTCGCATACCGGACTTACCTGCTTACACCTAACAAGGAGTAGATATTGCCCTAGGGAGTATTTTTAACGATCTCTGTATATTGTATGCGGCGTTGGGTGAATTGAATTTGCAGCCATCGGATAACATAAAAAACATATACCTATTTTAAATAAATCTCCAGCCAAAAAAAAGTTTCCTTACCATAGATCCCTAAATTAAGCTTTCGGTCTGTTCCGATTTGCATAAATGCCCCCTTTCCTTCTAATACCTAATAATCAAAGAATGTCTTTGCTAATAATAGATAATAAATAAATAATAATGCTGGACAATTCACACAGCATTATCTAGCCCCATGGTAAGCAGAGCTTGTGTTACAGGTACTAGATAACTGATATACATAATACAATACATTACATAGATAGATATTTTTTATTATACATAGAAAACGACCAGAACACCCAGAACAAATATCTGCAGATCGCACACAATTGTTCCGAGGCGGGAATCGAACCCGCAACCTCCTGCGTCGCAGGCGGACCGTCGCCCACCGCGACAAATAAACATTATGCTGTATTTTTCAGCTTTAGTTGTAAGGTTGTGATTGCGGCGACTAATTTATATACATAGGTCTACGTTTAATTTTGCCACATCTTATTATACAATTAATAATAGATGACGGTTTATCTAGGATTATATGCGTCAATTGACAGATTCAGGAGCCAAACTTGAGATTAAGTATCTTGAATATCAACACTAATGCCTGTAGCACACCTCCGCCGCGAAATTATAGCGAACGAATGAAACTGCAAAGCGGGTGCCACTGCGTAACATTACTAAATTTGTCGTCGTTTGAGTAGTGGAATATAAATTGTAGACTGCCACGAGATACATGCGACACAAGGAATTTTCGCCTCTGTTTCGCTTGCCCTTCAACAGACAAGTCAAGGCGAAACTACTGCGTTTTACAGCTATGATTTCGCAGCGAAGTTGTGCTAGGACAATTTCAACGTTTGCAGCCATAACTCAGTTCAGGTTAATCTAGTTTAAATTTCGGTTACCTATTGTGTGATATCATGATATGACAGCTCTTGACCTCAATTAAGCGCTTGAACCGGATCAACTTGTCGACATTTCGATTAGGTACATTAAATATCTTTGATTCTAGAAGCGAGTCATCTGCAAAATTCTTAAGATAACATCCATGTTATGGAATCGGGATGTGACGTCACAGCACGCCGAATGTTTGACTAATGGCTTATGTTATGATCACGTTTGCAATAAACTAATGAACTACATGCTTATTAATTACTCCAATATCAGTCATGTGTTTAAAATACACAGTTAATTGCAGCTCGAGATTATCATTTACTTATGACTTAGTTGTTTTTGTTTCTTTAAGATTTGACCACCCTACTGTGCAGTGTCAATTTCAAACGTCCTGCGTCGCATCTTGTTTGATTTTCTGCTTCTTGAAATTTTATCTGCCATTTAATGAAAGCTCAAAATACGAAAAACAATTTTTGCATACGATTTAATAGTTACGATTAAGATTTAGTAGTTGTATAAAATTTAATAATTTGGTTTACACGTCGGATTTATTATCTAACTTCTCGCCTTTGTCACCACAAGGAAACTCATCCTTTATCCCTTTTGTCAGCCGGCCAAAAAAATCGCCTAATTGACCCAGTGCGTTAAAAACAATTGAGACGACGTGATGCATTCTATCTTCTACAGTCTCTGGGTATTTATAGCTCGGTTCTTCCATAACGCTTACCTCATGGAACTTTTCTATTTCCTGTAGAGAGCTTGTCATTCGACTTTCAGTTGTACAAGTTTTGACTAAAGTCACGCTACTCCCTCGACGTTGAGAATAAGGGAAGTATTCATAACGTTCATAACCTTTCCTTCCCTCTATGAGATCTAAAATTAAGGATTCAGCTGTTTTCCTAGCTGTGCTTCTTTCAAGATCATTGCACGATGGTTGAACGCCAATACTTTTTGTATCTTTTTTGTTTCTACAGTCTAACAGAATGAGCATATTGCCATTGGGAACCTTTGGTGCTGATGTTACCCATTCCATAAAATCAGCTGCTTTTAACCTAGAACTATGGTTTGAGTATTGACTTCCAATACTCATCGTGGATATTTCTTTCCTATTACGCGAGGCGCGCCTTGGTAGTGATTTACGATAATCACGGTTTTTTTTATGTTCTATTAAATATGGGTCACATGAGTCCTGTATCGTTACTTTTTTTTTGTGATGTATACTGGGTGCAGGCTTTGGTTTTTCAAGAAGGGAATCGGGTAATGGGTTTTTCTTTTGCATTGCTAGCCAATCCAATATTTCAGAAGAATAAGCGTCAGAAGCATTTATTATAAAAGGGAAAACGGTGGTCTCTTCTCCCTGTTTATTAATGGGTAGTCCATATTGTTGATCTTTACGAAGGAAGCATTTATTTCGGATAAAAAGAGGCATGATTCTATGAGAGTGTTTGCGCATCGATGAGAACCATCCAGAGCTAGAATAGGTCTTGAAAAGACGTTTCGATGTCCTGCTATAAACTTCGTGATCAACAGAATACGTATCCTTTACGGGGTAAAATACCTTTTTAATACGTGTGGGTGATAGGGAGTAGCTCTGTTTTAGAGGTAACTTGCTAAAAGCGGGCTTTTTAGTCAATCCGCGGAAACTTTTATTACATAATGTCTTATGTTCATCTGATTGGTGTTGATAGGTCGCCTGAGCCAAGATCCGCTCACCAACTGAAATATAAATAGTGCATCGTTGAAATCATTGGATTGCATTTGCAAGAGTGGCGTGTCATCATCATTGTCGGCCTATACTTGTTTACTGTCGGACATAGGCCTACCCAAATTAGCACAATCATGGAGAATAATGCCCATAATCTCTGTACTGGATAGAGTGACGTATGATAGGGGAAAAATATTAATGTTGCGATTTCAAATAAAAAAATTCAAATTACCTATTTATTTACACAAGACCATAACATTACAGATACCTCCAATTTGTTATGCCTCCATTAAATTATTTTATCATGTTAAAAACTAAAAGAAATAATTAAATAACAATGCGAAGTTTACATTGGGATTGATTGAGGCATGTGTAGTGAACACATTTTATGTCATCATTCAGTAGTATATGTGAGTTGAGATTCACTGGTTGTAAGCAGATGGCACATATATTCTTCTGCATTATGACTTCATCGGTAAAGGTTTTGATAATTTTGGCTGTTGTGTGGCTGTAAGGTATTTTCACTCGAGTTTCTAACGCAGTAGGTAGTGTTTATTTTGGATGCTTAGTGGTTACTCTTTTGTGGTTCCATTACTTTTTCCTTAAATATTTAGGGGTACTGGTATCATTTTAATCAAACAGAGTACGACACTACGTGATTAAAAATATTACACCATTTTTAGTTATTTTTAACATTGACGTTAGTAGCATAGAGATATAAAGTTAGTTAGTAGATTTTTTAAAAGTTTTTTTCTCTTTGGTGAAATATTATCTAGCTCTATGGCTAAAATCATGATAAAAATAATTGATTATGATTATACAACTGTCTTGTTCATATTCAACTGCTTGGAAAATTGTTTTGCGTCTCAAGGATTTTTTATTATGTACCTACTTTAGTATAAAAACCGGAAGGATCACTCATACCAAAATCGCGGTTTGAAAGAGACTAAACACTAAGTACATTTCAAATGAGTAGATTCTAGCAAAGTTATCAAGTATCAAAACCATTTATCATAATATTTTCGGATTGCCATATACCTTGCACAGTGGCGCCTCCATTATTTTCTATATTTTTATGCCAAGCTGTAGGCGTCTTTCAAAAAGGATGACCATAATTTATGCACGAAACAGGACAATTTTCGTATTTATTGCAGAAATCTATTAGATACATCTACAGCTTTTTATAAAAAGAAAAACTAGTTTTTTTGTACGTTTATTAACATGAAATGTATTTATATAATAATTCACGCTCCATTTATACATATAGCATAGCTAGCTAAATGCTTATTATTTATTCAACAAAAGAGGCACTTTTTATTATGCAGGAATTAGGTATGTTCTTTTTACGCTCTATTTATTAGGCATAAAAACAAATGTGAATTCGATTATCTGTACGCTATCAGGATGGACACGGGTAGAGGGTCAATTTAATTATTTAATTAACAAGTCTTTTCTTAGCTTGTGTTATTTCTTCTTTAAAATGTAAGCTGCATACCTCAGAGTACTTTTAAAATCATCGTTATCAGGCAATCTTTATATATATAATACCATGAAACAGGGTGGAAATGAGTTATATTAAGAACGTTACAAAACAAATTCATAGTGAATATTCTGAAATTTAAATAAATGGACACAGTAGTGATCCATATTGAAATGTTCTTACCTGTGATAGGATATCCTACAACTTGGATTATACTCTTTTTTATATCCGTTTGGATGGTCCAAACGGATATAAAAAAGAGTCAATCAATTTAGCAATAAAAGTGTGGTCAAAAATATAAAACAAAAAATCACAATATTTTAAAACCGGCGCCAATGGAAAAGACCAAAGAGAATACAATAACTTTGCGAAGACAAAATAATCTTAAGAATTCATTGAATTCTCAAAGCAAATAATCCGTCATCTTGTTTCCATAGGTAGTTATTGAATCCTCTTTGGTTTCCATTATTTGCAATGAGACCTAGAATGCTCGCCACCACTGAAGTCTTACGGCAAAAGCGGGAACTGAACAACATTACATACAACAACAACAGCAACATTTCGTTCTGCGAAGAAAGCAGCGCCGCGTCTATGGGACGTGGTGGCGCGGACTCTACCTGCATATCGCATCACTCTATCTTCTATTATTACTTTACTCTTTGAGTCGATCTAAGGAGTGATGTGATCGAAGACTATGGAAACTTTTTATACAGCAGTGCTATGCATGACAACTTGAATTCTATGAAACAAATTGTCGATGATTTGGTTTTGTTGTGGTCTTACATGATTTTCTATATTAATATTATAAAGAGGAAAGGTTTAATTTTTTGTTTGTTTGTAATGAATAGGCTCCGAAACTACTGGACCGATTAGAAAAAAAAATTCACCGTTGGGAAGCTACACTATCCCCAGTGAACATAGGCTATATTATATTTTCAAAGTTAGGCATCCGTACTAAACCCGTGCGAAGCCAGGAAGGTCCACTAGTATTTTATAATTTTACGAGTTCTTATTTGAATAAAACGTGTGATGTAGGCACTATATGGATATATTTATAAATACAATTTAGAAAATACAGTATGTAATCAGGTATGTAAAACTTTATATGTAAAACAGGTTTGCTTACATTTTGTTTGTTAGTATAGCACTTCAACTTCAACTTCTTGCTAGATGGCTCTGCGTCTGGATAGTATAGCTCTAATTATCTTGATATTTTGTTTGATTTGGAAATTAGACAAAATCGATTGTCATTAAAAATCTAATCGGTAAAGGCTGACTATTTCATTCTCAGTCGAACTACCAAAAATAAAACAGTTTCATAGAATAACATACCTGCTTCGTAGAGTACAAAACAGTTTTAACGGATTAAATCAATGTTAGTAAACACAATGCTTGTAGACCCATAAAATATAATTCTACTATACCAGGTAGATAAGAGGAAGGGGAAGCTTTCACACGGCTTGATACCTATTATGCTAAAACATTACCTGTCCCTCATATGTCCGAATCGTCACGAACATTATCCCTGGCTTATTAGTCTGTAGGCAATACATGTCAGAACAAGCTTGACAGACGAGCTGATTTCAAGTTGGGTGACTGACTAGCCGAGGCGGTTACGGTGTAAGAATTGGCCACCCAACTCTTTCCGGCCCTGGTGGCGGTACATACATAGATTGGGCCTCGAGGCTTGGCCTCTTTAACTAATTTTATAAACATTTAAATTTATTTTACGAATAAATTGTATTTCTATTTATACTTGATGTAGAGAAGGGGTCGGCAGAAGCGGCACAGGTAGATGCTGAAGCGGCGGTAATACATTATATTCTCTTTGGAGCGGTGGTATCGAGGCTTTGAGGGCGGGATGTGTGGGTGCTGGCCTAGTCAACACAAAAACAGAAAAAAACAAAATCAATAAAGTTGTACACTATTGTCACTTTAAGCTAACATAAGAGCTCTCCAAGCAAATTCGAGATGGAAACGAAATGGTATTTTTTATAAACAAACTTGATGATGAAATAAGGAAGGTGTGTAGCTCGCCTTAGAGGTGCCCGGACTGGGTTTACCTTACTTTATCTATTATCTTCGGCTTAGCCATCGTTTAAACTACGCTTAGTTACGGTCAGGGTGTGAGCGACCGACCCACCGAGCCAAACTGTTTCTTAACTCACTTCGGATAAGGTGGAATTTGCTGCAGTCATTAAATTCGATTTACTTCAGTGAAGCAAGATTAGTGAGACGAAATTAGTCTTAGGTTTAATGAAACTGAATTTCCGACGTATAAGGCATAAGGCCTAATGTCGGACATTCGGATTTCTGCACGAACTGGCGGGTTTCAATAGGCAGGTAGTTCAATTCTAAGGAGGTGAATTTATTCGACCAGCGTTCTAAGTGTCAATAGTTGAGACTGGCAACCACAGATATAAATTGGCCATTGCATTTACATTGCCTCAATAACAGAATAACAATATAATATTACTAATGTGCCTTAATTATTTCATATTGTCAAAACCAGTAATAATGAACCTATAAAAATAACAAAACGCAAATTATTGGAACAATTCAAATGAATCGCTCTCAATTTATGAAATAATCACATTATGCACTTGCTCCAGTGGTCTAGTCAATCGATGTTCGACAATGTTGTTTCGATATTAAATTGTTTCCTTATACTTTACGTAAAGCAAAAACAAACGAACCATTTTCTAAACTGAGATCGAACCGAATAAACTTTATACCTTCTATTTATTATTAGAGATAGAGTAGATAATATATTATTTATGTTGTTTACATAATATCTACACAATTAAGACAAGTCTAATATTTTAATACCTGTAATTAAGAGCTTCATGGCTAGGTACTTATTATAGATTAAAAAAATATATTCTAAGATTGAAGAATAGAAAAACTGACACTTTTGAAGAGGCAAATTAGAATGTTTATTTATTTGTATAGTTTTACAATGTTTATTTTTTTAAATCTTTAAATGATAAAGATTTTATTGACACATAAGTTAATAGAATTTTAATAATACTCTACAATAAATAACTTATATATCTTATCCTTTCCGATATATAAGACTGATCCTTCGTTCGCTTGCTCGTATCGACAGAAAATAGAAATATAACACTCTGTTTTATTTTAGAAATGCTGATCCAATTAGGAGCTCCCGAAGTATTAGAAGAAGTATTTTGTTACTCGTGTATCCTCGAATGTACATTATACCTTACATCGCTTAATGGCAGAGTCGATTCCGAGTATTATTGCAAGCTTTTATCTCAGCGATTTAAGTAATAAGTTCTTTTTTCATGGTATTTATGACTTAGAACGCCAAGTAGTGCCGGCTTAGAATTTGCACCACCCAACTCTTCCCGCGGGTGTCGTAAGCGGCGACAAGGTATATCCACCGTGGGGCGGGCTGTTGCAGGCGCCTCCTGCAGATCAATTTACCACCGAACTGCGATCCCCAACGCACATGCTCAGCGTGGGGTTTATGAGCTTTAGGCACCCTCCCATGAGATAAATGCCAATAAGGTGCTTATCAAAGGGAGGGCTACGTCAAGCTGTGGCTATATTATATAAGTCACATTTTTTTATTTAAAATTAGTGCCCAAAGTTAAATACTAAACCGAAAAGGTATTCTGGACCTCGATGAGAAGAATAGAAATAGTCGAATAATTTTAAAATATTGTAAATCAAATGCTCGTATAATAATATTTTAAAATAACTGAATATTATAGAAAGCCCAAGAAAACGTATGAAAATTATTATCATAAATCGAGCTACCAGAGGAAGCTGTCCCGTATCTAACATACCGTTTATAAAGTTGTATGGAACTTCATTAAAGATAGTTAGATAATTTAAATACTTGGGACATCTCTGACCTGAAAGACGATGCAGACATTGAGAGAGAACGGAGGGCGCTGTCCGTAAGAGCGAACATGATAGCCCGCAGGTTCGCTCGCTGCTCCAGAGAGGTAAAAACAACGCTTTTTAAAGCCTATTGTTCTAATTTTTACACATGCAGCCTGTGGGTGAACTATACGCAAAAACAGTACAGCGCCCTACGAGTGCAGACAACAACGCTTTTAGGGTGCTGATGGGGCTGCCCCGGTTCTGCAGCGCGTCAGGGATGTTCGCCGAGGCGCGCGTGGATTGTTTCTATACAACCATGCGCAAGCGGGGAACATCTCTGGTGCGCAGAGTCGGGGCCAGCTCCAACAGCATTCTGAGCGTGTTCGCGAATAGGTTTGACTGCATTTATATTTATCACTCTTCCTGGTTGCACGCTTTTACAAATAATAATGATGTAAAGTTCAAAATCGTTAAATAATTTTTGTAATTTTGTTTATTAATTTCCTGTTTTGATTATTTTGTTATTTTTCTCTTCAATTATCTCATGTTTATTTTTAATTTTTTTAGATTTATGTGACTTTTTAATTATTATTGTGTACATTTAAGTTTAAATGGACCCATGTAGTCTGAAATAAAGATCATTATTATTATATTATTATGTCTCTCATTTACCATGATCTCGGGCCATAAAGTGACCCGGTCCTTTGAAAGGCTTGCGTGGGGCCGAAGCCAACAGCACAGAGGCCCTTTGAGAAGTTAATCTAAAAGCGATGACTACACTTAGCGGGTATCATCCTCGGGTGCACAATATGATACACCCAAAGATGGTATCCGCCAGGTGTAGAGACTATTGCAAAGAAAAATGAAAGAAATAAAACCAGGCTATTGTGATGGATGGATGGACTGGGTAATCGGGCTATAGGGGAGATTGCGGAGGTCTGCCATAAACAAGTCAATCATAATGTTAAGAAGAGTGGCCGACGGTGGCTTGCCGAATGCTGGATGGGTTCCTTAAAAAGCCGGAGTAAATTACCGGAGAGGAACAACATCGCCGCAAACGACTGAGGGGAGTCGAGAGGTGCGGCCCCGATTTCACCATCACGAAGACTGCACTTCCACCCCCGAGTCTACATCCTAAGATGCATCTCTCGCGACTCCACTCAGACCGGCCAATGAAGGCAAGCAAGAGGTGGGGATCTGGTTCTCTTGGGATGCCACTCCGCAAGCGGAGACGAGAACCAGGAACTTCCCCAGGAGCACTCGGTACCCGTGGTGTCGCTACTCACCAAGAGCTCGCCACAAGCTGCCCTGCGGGATTATTATTATTATTATTATAATCGTTATTATTACATAAAAGGAAGTCGCTTCCGCTGTCTGTTTGCTTAGATCTTTTAAACTACTCATCGGATTTTAATGCAGTTTTCAGCAATAGATAATAGAGATTCACGCATATTTTATTTAATCACAAATGTTCTCTTAAATTAGATACAAAATAAAGTCATTTAGTCTATCGATCGATCGGTGATCGATCCTGTATTGTGAAGACTGGTGCCTGATGTCAAAACTGTATTACAGGTCACCAGGACTTCACTCTTATAAACTATTTGACACATAGATTTCCACGCGAGCGAAGCCGTAGGGCACCGCTAGTTATAATATAAGCCAATAATGCGCTAATCAGGGCGAGGCCTGCGTCTACCTATTATAGGCTGTAGACGATGATGATAGATGATAATGTATAAATATAATAACGTTGAAATTTTTTCCAACAATCAATATTTTAAAAGTACTTTTAAATGTCACACGTCTAGACTTAGACGTTATTCGTATTATTCTCAGAATCCATTGTTCCGAGAATAACATAGACTTTGACGACACTATTTGTCATCGTCTGTATAGGTGAATGAAAATGTACGTTGCTATAACAACCACGACTCGGTAAACGTATGTTCTGGTCGTTTTCTATGTATAATAAAAAAAAAAACTATGTAATGTATTGTATTATGTATATCAGTCGATCTGCAGATATTTGTTCCGGGTGTTCTGGTCGTTTTCTACATATGTATAATAAAAAAAAAACTATCTATGTAATATATTGTATTATGTATATCAGTTATCTAGTACCCACAACACAAGCTCTGCTTACCATGGGGCTAGATAATGCTGTGTGAATTGTCCAGCATTTTTTTTGTATCCCATTGTTTTTTTTTATATTCCTACTAAGAAACATGCGTAGTAGCAGCTTGGAGCAAGAAGTTGGCGATGTTACATCCCCGTGCCGGAAAGCACGTTAAGCCATTGGTCCTGCATCTGACCATGATCTGACCTCTCCCTAGACGCGTAGTGTATTACAATCACTACCTACATAGTATAAAACAAAGTCGCTTCCCGCACTCTATCTGTCGCTTAGATCTTTAAAACTACGCAACGGATTTTAATGCGGTTTTTTTAAATAGATAGAATGGTTCAAGAGGAAGGTTTATAAACTATTTGACACATAGATTTCCACGCATACATTACATATAATAATACATTTGCAAGTTAAACTGGCATGCAATTAGAGTTATTGCATGCCGGTATTTCTAAAACCTACACATGGCTGTAGCTGACACAGTTTTCATTCTAGTTCACATCAGCCGATGCCTGTTAGATACAAAACTTGCACCAACGGCGACAACTCTTCAGCTACATGCTAGTAGATGATGAGTAGTTACCGTTGGTGTACGTTGCTGTCGCATTCGTAGATGACGATTTTGAAGCCCTTCACATACCCTTCTTCATATCGTACAAAGAGAATACAATAACTACGTAAGAATATCGCATAACTTGCCATTTGAAGATTCTTTGTTTATGGCAATTGTGTCGATGGACACTTTTGCCATTTGCGATGGACACTGTGTCAAGTAATGGAAAAGAATTGTAAAATTAATGAGTTATCAAATTATATAGATGGTTTTATATTTCCACCAGAGCCTAGTTCGTTATTTAGCAGGGTGTACCACGTGCAGATTAGGTTGGCTTGGGAGACGAGATGTTTGTTTGTGTCCCTTACACCCCTGCTTGCCATTTAATTGCTTGACAGATACAGGTATGCCCTATGTGTATACATACGACATAGATTGGGCTGTCATGTTAGTGTGCCAGACACAGGCCTGTATATTTACGGCTTTAGTTCAAAACACCAATCCAATCCAAGATACCAGCTGAATTTGGCAAGTCTTTTTCACTTTACAAAGTATCAGGTCAAAACTCCTACATTATGCTGATGTAATATGTTGTTATTGAAGCAATGGCCCACATCTCTTGGCATCGCCACAGAATAAATAATAACGACGTAACCCCATTTTCATTTATGAATATGACGCTCTGTGCCAAAGACACTGCACTAAAATGCAAACTAGTAAATAGGAAAGTACTAGTATTTTATTAAGCCGGGTTAACTGCAATACGTAACGTTCTGAAAGTCACTCGAATACTTTCAGAACCCACGAGTTTGAGGCCTTGATTTTGGCACATGAAATACCTAAATTAAAATATTGGATTTTATTATTACAACATATTTTTATACTGTAAAATAATATTATAATAATAATCCTGTTCCACTACTCAAAATTATTAATTTGTTTCTACACTTACTTCGAATCTGTCTAATCTAGAATCTGTCCTATACCGAACAAAGGCTTTATAGTTAGACCTACATAGTCCGAGTCAATACGATACGATTATTGCACGTAATTAGAGTGGTGATACATAAAAAAGGACAACACCTATTGTAGGATAGACAAAGGTATTTCATCAGTCTATTTTATCCGGAAAACGATCCGGATTTATTTTCTCATCATCATCAGCCAATATCAGTCCACTGCTGGACATCCCCCAATGAGCGCCATAACGCCCTGTCTTCAGCTTG
Source organism: Eupithecia abbreviata (assembly GCA_943735965.1). Taxonomy (NCBI): domain Eukaryota; kingdom Metazoa; phylum Arthropoda; class Insecta; order Lepidoptera; family Geometridae; genus Eupithecia; species Eupithecia abbreviata. Next base: position 5,170,947 of record OX030982.1, on the reverse strand, counting down.
CCGCATTCAGCATCTACCTGCAGTCTTTCGCAGGTCGTCATCCCACCTGGTCGGAGGGCGTCCTACACTACGTTTAGTCGTGGTCTCCACAGAAGAACACGTTTGCCCCAACGTTTGCCGGTTGCCGTTTGCATTTTCTCATACAATGAGTATAAAAATCAAGTAGGTAATTGAAATTTTAGTGTATTCGATTTCAAAAATCGTTCTCATGTTATTGCTTTAAGTAAATGTAAAGAAATTGGATCACGTTAGTATCTACCTGCTAACCCAAATCTAAAATTGATATACCATCCTGTTACCATCATACGGTAGAATAAACGGGTAATAATTAAAAAGAAACAGCCTTGTAAATCTATTAACGCAATGATCCGTAATGAGTACCTAATTGTGTTGTAAAATTCATTAATATTTAAATACTACTTAGGTACAGACACTACGTAAACCATATCCTATTGGAAAAAGGACACCTCGTAGAATTTGGTTATTAATTATTTATTCTCAATTAAAATAGCGAGCGGGCCTAACCAGAATCTACAACACCCAAAAGTTTGCCAGTATTTATTTCCGTGTTTAACGTGTAAAACATACGAGTAGTACGATTCATGGAATATGCTATCTACCCTCAAGCTATAGTCGTGCGTGTCCTAAGGGGATAAATATCACAATGAATTGTTTTAAACCGACTTCAAAAAAGGATGAGGTTCTTAATTCGACGTAATGTACAAGCACTCCATCTCTATATTAATAAAATAGAATTATAATCATTAAATGAAAACTAAAATAGTCTAAGATTTTTAATTCTTACGAAGATTATGGATCTATTTTATCTAAAATAAATAAATAATAATTATTATTATTTTACGTTTGTTACCTCAGAACTTTCGACTGGGTGAACTGATTTTTTATTTGAAAGCTCCTCCTATTCGATCTACTTCAATTTGGTCCAGTTCTGACAAACATCGTCAGTACGGCATCCATGAGAAAACCATATAAGACTTAAATTTGCATTAAGTATGTGGGCCACCTCCCCCCGCCCCGCGGCCCGCCCGGCCTGCGCTACCCCCTCTACCTCCGCGACTTCCGCGAATCCTCAGGCCCAGTCCGATCAGCCTTCTGCTCAGAAGGAGAGACCGCCCCCTCCGATCTTTCTCCGCGAAAAAGGCAAATGGCCTAACATCGAAAAACTTCTCGCCTTAAAAGGCATTCACTTCATAAAGGCCCAATGTGTGAAGGAGTCCATCAAGCTCCAACTCCAGACGTCGGACGATCACCGACATCTCACCTCTCTCCTTCGCTCCGAGAACATAGGTTTTCATACCTATGCCCTCGAGAGCGAAAAATCTCTCCGGGTAGTTATCCGCGGTATACCCGCGGAGTTCAACTCGGAGATGTTAAAATCCGACCTCCAATCCCAGGGCTTTCCCATCAGGGAAGTCCACCGGATGTACAGCGGCCGGGATAAGCGTCCTTTCGACATTATCCTGGTCATTCTCGACCTTTCTCCGGAAGGAAAGGCTATCTTTGGCCTGAAATCCCTATGTCGCCTCTCCGGCCTATCCGTAGAGGCCCCCTACAAATTTGGTCCCCCTGGGCAGTGCCACAGATGCCAGCTTCATGGCCACTCTGCGCGCAATTGCAACGCACGTCCACGCTGCGTCAAGTGCCTGGGTGACCACGGCACCGCTGACTGCAAGCGCACCCGCGATGACCCGACCCCACCTAGTTGCGTGCTCTGCAACGCTGAGGGACACACCGCGAATTATCGCGGGTGCCCAAAGGCGCCCAAAGCAAACAACAAGGTCCGCTCAAGGGCCCCGGAGCGCTTCGCCCCGGTCCCTCAATATACCAAGACAACCTCCAAGGTGTCTATGGCCCCCCCTCCCCGCCCCCCTGCTACCTCAGCATGGGCAAAGCCCCTCAGTTACACGAGCCTAGCCCCTCAGGCGAAAGCTTGGCCTGCGCCCCTCCCCCGCTCACAGGAGCCAACTGGCGGCCCCGCCCCTCCCCTACCTCGCCCCACCCAACCAGCACTCACCTCTGCGAAGGCTGGTTCGCCTGGGCCCACCCCAACCACAGATTTCGGTAAAGTGTCTGCGCTCCTGCAGAAACTAAACAAAGCCGAAACCGCCATCGAAAAACTGATGATCATCTCCGATCATCAGGACGTCATGGCATTCCTTGACTCCCTCTCTTTTAAGTCTCAATAATGGTTGTACAACCTGCGAGACTAAAGCCCCGCTCCATCTCGTTAGCGTTCTTTAACGCTAACGGCCTCAAATCCCAGAGAGAACTCGTCCACCACTTCTTGGTAAATCACCAAATAGATATCATGCTAGTGCAGGAGACATTCCTGAAGCAAGGCATCAAAGATCCCAGGATAGCCAACTATCACATGGTCAGAAATGACAGAACGTACGGCCCTAAAGGCGGTACTGCCATTTACTTCAAGAGGTCCCTGCACTGCATACCTCTCGACCCCCCGCCCCTACAAGACTTAGAAGTCTCAGTCTGCAGGCTTGCGATGACCGGTCATCAATCGGTCATCATCGCATCCTGCTATCTCAGTCCAAATAAAAAGCTTCTTCAAAGCGATTTAGAGTCAGTCCTTAGTCTAGGAAGCTCAGTCATTCTGGCTGGTGACTTCAACTCCAAAGACCCGATGTGGAACTGCCGTTGTCGTAATCGAAACGGTCGCCTCCTTACCCAATGTCTTGAATCCCTTGATCTAGACTTGATCGTCCCCATGTGTCCCACGCGATACTCTCCCATCCCCGGCCAAAGCGCTGAGTACCTGGACCTGGCACTGCTACGGAATGTATCTCTACGGATGCAATCCATATCAGTGATGCAGGAACTAGACTCAGACCACCGTCCCGTCATAATGAGGCTCGGCCCTCCTCCCATTGACAGTCCTCTCACCAAGACAGTGGTACAATGGTATAAGCTTGAGAGCGCTCTCAAGAATATCCACTCACCCGCCTTGGAAAAAATCCCCGATGATATTAGCTCCCTAGACGACATCGCAATTGCGGTCGACTCTCTGACTAGTCACGTCCAATCCGCCATCAGCGACGCATCGAAACAGGTGCCAGCGACGAAAGATCGCCGCTGGGACCTGCCAGATGATATCAGACGGCTGATCACCGAGAAGAACGCAGCGACTCGTCGCTTCAGTCTCTATCCCTCCTACCTAAATCGCTTTAGAATGAACTCGCTTCGCCGTAAGGTTAAGCGAGCCATTCAAGAGCACCGAAACTCCTCCTGGGACACACTGCTTTCATCGATCAAGCCAGGCCACCTGGCTTACTGGAGCCTGGCTCGATCAATGAAAGCAGATGGAGTCACCATCATGCCCCCTCTCTTACGTCCGAATCATCAAACGCCGGCGTTTGAAGACAAGGACAAAGCTGATGCTCTGGCTGAAAGTCTGGAAGCCCAGTGCTCCCCCAGTCTTGAGCCAGTCGACCCTGTTCACCTCGATACGGTGAATAGTGAAGTCGAACGTTTAGTTACCCTACCCCCCACCGCCACCCTTGATCACTTCAGGGCGGCGGAGGTCGCGGCGATCATTAAAGATCTCAGACCGAAAAAGTCCCCCGGCTCGGACGGCATCAGCAACAGAGTCCTCAAACGGTTCCCTGTCGCCCTCATCTACCTCCTTGTAAGCATCTTCAATGCAGCCATGTCCACCTGCTCTTTCCCTGATGTCTGGAAGGAAGCCAATGTTATTGGAATCCACAAACCAGGCAAACAGGCGAATGAGCCCTCCTCATACCGTCCTATTAGCCTCCTCAGTGCCCTGGGGAAGATCTACGAGCGACTCCTTCTGAGTCGCCTCTGGTCCCATGTCAACGAACATAAGCTCCTACCCGATGTGCAGTTCGGCTTTCGAGCTCACCACTCCTGTCCCCAACAGGTGCTCCGCATCACGGAGCACATCCTGACCATGTGGCATCACACCTGGCCTGCCAGTACGGGAGCTGTCTTCCTCGACGTGGCGAAAGCCTTCGACAAAGTCTGGCACAACGGCTTGATTTACAAGCTTTCCACCCTTGGTGTGCCAGACAGGCTCGTACTCATCTTACGAGACTACTTGTCGAACCGTAGCTTTCGCTACCGCGTGGAGGGCACCCTCTCCGACCCCCGACCCGTCCGAGCAGGAGTCCCCCAGGGCTCCGTCCTCGCCCCGCTCCTTTTCACGCTCTATACCAGCGATATCCCCCGACACCCGCAAGTTGAACTTGCCCTCTTCGCGGATGATACAGCTCTGTATGCATCCAACTCGAACGCACGTCGAGTTGGCATAAGACTGCAAGCCGCACTAGACACACTAGGTGCCTGGTTCCAGAAATGGCGCATAGAGGTGAATCCGACGAAAAGTGCAGCAGTGTACTTTACGCGGACCTTCTCTAAGCCCAAAACACTTACCCTATTCGGCAAACCCATTCCCTGGGTAAAGTCAGCCAAATACTTAGGGGTGGTACTAGACCGCCGCCTTAGTTTCAAACCCCACATTCGTACCGTAATTAATCGTGCCAAGTTCATACTTAGCCGGTTGAACGCCCTCCTCAGAAAGAAAAGTAAAATGTCCCTTAGAAATAAGGTGACACTTTACAAATCGATCATACGCCCTGTCATGACATACGCCTCTGTGGTATTTGGCCATTCGGCTGATGTCCGCCATCTCCAGATTGTCCAAAACAAGTTTCTGCGTAAAGCCACGGGCTCGCCCTGGTACATGCGCAACAAAGATCTCCATCGCGATCTCAACCTCGAGTCCATCGTCCACTTCATAAAGACTGCTTCCCAGCGTCATTATGAAACGGCCTCAGAACACTCCAATCCTCTTATATCCTCCATACCCGATTATTGTATAGACGACCCTCCCACGAGTTCTCTCCTCCGTAGACCGAGACACGTTCTTGGTGACTCCGTTGACCCACTCACTGACGCTAACCCGGAAGTGACGGCAACAACTCAGCTTCCGCACACTACACACCCGACCAATAACCGACCCCGCCGGACGCGGGGTCGAAGAATTCCCCGTTTCCGCCCTCAGGTGCACTCGTGCACCTAGGCGTTACCTCCCTACCCTCTTGTAGCATCTGGCAACAGCCCAAGCCGAGGTTCGCACCTAAGTGGTGGCCCTTGTGCGTGTTGCCTCAACCTAATTTTTATCGGCGAGGCGCCCTCTGCGCCCGCCAAAAGTCCGGTAACGCTGTCATGGCCATCTGAGGTCAACAGCATAATAGTCCATTCGAAAAAAAAAAAAAAAAAAAAAGTATGTGGGCCACAAATGGACGAATAACTTAATATCACGCCAACCGATTTCGATGATTCTTTTTTTAAAACGTAATTTTAAATTTATTTCTATACCTACTAATATTATAAAGAGGAAAGGTTTGTATATTTTTTGTTTGTTTGTAATAAATAGGCTCCGAAACTACTAGACCGATTATCGTCGGTGAAAATAGGATATATTATATTTTCAAAAAAGTTAGGGATCCGTACTTAAACCGTGCGAAGCCGGGAAGGTCCTCTAGTTCATTATAATAGGAATTTTAAGATTTTTTCATGGCGCCAAATTATTATTACAATCCTGGACAATTACTATTTTACCTACGTAAAATTACTATTACAACCAGAAGTAAAACTAGGTACATTTCTAGGAACTTAACTCGTTGACCAACACTGCGTACTTAGCGGGCGTATAAGCACCACAATTGCTAATAACCTTCTCGGATATGAGAAGGTTATAGCAGGAACTAATTTCGTAGAAACTAAATGGAAGTTCTATTAAACTCGGACCTCGTATTCAGACTCAAGTTTCTAGAACGTTACTGTTTAAGTGCAAGCAAATAGTCATCATCATCAGTGTTCACGGATCTTACCAACTTTTACGTGAGATAGTCTTCCAAAATAGGGATTTTGAAGCTTGTAATGGTTTTTACTGCAAATATAAACTAAAAAATATTTATTTCGTTAAAGTTGATACAACTTGGTTTCGGAATAAGTACGGATTTCGATGCATCTTGTAGTAAATGTAAATATATAAATATACAAAACATTATTTTTATAAATGCGAACGTGACGCTGCCCGTCTGTCTTTCCGTTACCTTTTCGCGCCTGAGTGGCTAAACAGATATTCATAAAATTTAACAGGGATGTAGAACAGATATTTGACATTATTCATACTTTATTTAATAGCATACGTGCAAAGCCGCGAGAATAACCTCATGGTTTTATACAGTAAAGGTGCCACAATAAGATTTCAATATTTTGAATATTTCAATATTTAGAGTATAAATTAATATATTACACCAACAGTGCTCCGATGTGCAGTAAATAAATCAAAACTAAAACTATTTAATAGCGTCCGAAGTCTAAACAAGCATTCGAACTTTTGCATTCACGAAACTGTAGGGTTTCCTCAATAGTTCTGGCTCAAACAGGCAGCCTGTGTTATCCAGAACTACAGGGTCACCAATCAACTCTTCAAACTTTATAATTGGACCGCTAAATCACTCTGGAGTCCAACTGAGTTCGAGTATGGTTATCGGCAGGAATGTTGAGCCTTCAATGGGAATGGAATCAAACCTCTAAGGGCTAGCTCAAAACGAGACGCGACGCGACGCGACGCGACGCTGCGCGCACTTGAAAATATAACTTTATTTATTACTCTTCATCTCCCTATTATTTCGACGACCGATGTGGCGCGGTGGGCGAAGGTCCGCCTGCGACGCAGAAGGTTGTGGGTTCGATTCCCGCCTCGGAACAATTGTGTGTACGATCTGCAGATATTTGTTCCGGGTGTTCTGGTCTATCTATGTTATATATTGTATTATGTATATCAGTTATCTAGTACCCATAACAGGTCATGATCATTTGAGTAATGATCATCATCATCATCATGATGATGATGATGATGATCATTACTCAAAAAGATACAAATTGGTTAAAGCGCGGTCTTCATCCTTAGTTTATAAATTAAATTTTTGGTAGGAATAAGTGAAAGGTATAGGTTAATTTGTTTACTTTATTACAATTTAAGTAATATAAATAAGAAAAAATCTATTTGTTGTATCTGTAGTACAACAAATTAACTGGAGTACACAAACGCTCGGTACTATATGTAATATGTAGTTATTCTGTGATTCAGCGGATGCAGGAATATCTTCTCGTAGTCTTAGCGCTGGTCCTGCTATAAGATGGCATAAAGCTGCGTTCTCGAAAGGTTCTAACGAGTATAAAATAAAAGTTTTTAGTTATAGATATAGTTTTCTATGTATAATCAAAAATATGTATCTATGTAATGTATTGTATTATGTATATCAGTTATCTAGTACCCATAACACAAGCTCTGCTTACCATGGGGCTAGATAATGCTGTGTGAATTGTCCAGCATTATTATTATTATTATGTCTCTCATTTACCATGATCTCGGGCCATAAAGTGACCCGGTCCTTTGTAAGGCTTGCGTGGGGCCGAAGCCAACAGCACAGAGGCCATTATTATTATTATTATAGAAAATATTGATTATGATGGTAGTATTCTATCGAATATTCAATAATATGGGATATAATTACAAATACAATGTATTCGTCAAACTACGAAAGCTTTAGTATTATTCTATGTTGAATGTCTCTTCGCTATAACAAGCAAGTTGTCGCAAGTTGTTCCTATTTCTAACAGACTTCGAAAAAAAGAGGTTCTATTAATTTATGTGCTACGATTTCTTCGGCAAATAAGGACCGATTTCAATAATTCTTCCACTCTTGAATAGACTATCATCAGATTCAGATTCAGATAATTTATTGTCATACTTCATACATATAATAAAATCACAATAATGTAACTTAAATTAAATTATGAGACTATGACTCGTCAAACACGATATAGAAACGAGTACAATAGAGATAGGTAATATAGAACTATTTTTCTGTAAAGGGGCAGTAGAGAAAGTATAAAAACTATGCTTAAATCTTATCTAAGGTCTATTATCTGCACTATATTTAGATAAGGTGATTCTACGAGGACGTCAGGTAACTTAGAGGATTTGACATTAAACTGACTGTAGTGGTTTTCTAAAAACTCTTTGATACTATATCCCGAAGTAAGATAGAGAGTAAGATAGAGAGACGAGAGTAAGACCCCGAACCTCCCTATCCAGAACGCTGTATGAATTGTATTGTATTCGGTTTTCCTATTTTTTTTAAATAATCAAATTATTATATAAAATTTTCATCCATTCCTTTTGAGAACACAACATTAATCTGTATTCAAGCAAGAAAGGATAAATGTAAATTTCCTTGGACCAGTGTCTCCTAAGAATTAAACAAAACCCACTGAAGCAGAACTTTACTGTGGAATTCTCTGGATTTCTAAGTTTTAAAATCATCTCTACAGAACACAACAATACAATAATGTAATTTCTCGAGATATTCTTCATTACTATAGCGAAACTTTAATAAAGCTAAAGAACTTGTTCAACTACATCCAAACAAGTCTTTAAACGGTGACCAAGCATCTTCTCGGTTTACGGATAAGATGGAAAGCTCTAATTACAATTTCCTTATGAGCTTATCATTATAACACTGGCGGTTTGCGAGCGATTTTAAAGCGAGGTGAGTTGCCTGCGTGCCCGCCGTGTCATCGCGGTGTGCTCGATGCGTAATCGCTTTTAAATCGCTCGCAAATCGCTAGTGTTAAGGCTGAGATATTATTGATATTTTTGTACATAGCGGCTACAACAAGATGTAAGAACGATGAAGTATTCACAGAGAGTTCTTGATTAAATGAATCAAAAGAAGATTTATATGTCTACTACTTATATACCTACGACGTGTCACAATCTCAATAGGTCCATGATGGCCATGGATCTACGAGAAATAAAGTTTTGGATAGATCCACCTTCCACCAAACGATATCTAATGAGAAGTTCAAATCTCAATAGATTCATTATAGATCTAGTCAATAGAGATCCATCAGATATATTTTGAGTTGATAATAATTTTACAGTCTCGTACATGACATACGTTTTAGTTTCGAGTCGAACGTCGTTGTCACGACGTCGCTTTGCCCACTTTTAACTCTTGATCGTGAATCTTGTAGGCAATTAGATAATTTTTTAAGTACCTACCCTAGAAATTGTTTTTTTCTACTTATCTGGAAACAAGCTATAAAAGCTAAGCTCAAATGTCCGGCGTCTGCGTAAAACTATGGTGACAACCATTTCTGAATAGCCAGAACTGGCGCGAAGCAAGTGCAGATAGCTCCTATAATAACTACAACTGCAGTTCACGATTCACTGAACCTGCCCGCGGCTAATGCTTTGTTCTCATTTGAATATTGGCCTTATCTGTTTCTGTGGGTGCACGAAAATACAAGATGTTACCAACTTAAATGTGTATTGCGGATTCGGTATGCAGAATAATATTTCGATTGTTTTAAACAAACTAAACCAACGACTGTTTCATAGTTTTTTGTTGTTTTTTTTTTTAAGTTTGTTGGACCTATTCTTCTCGGAAATATCATTTTTACCACATCGAAATTATTTTTTATAAACTTAACTGAAAAAATCATCCAAATCGATCCATTATGAACAGAAATCGACGGAAATGCAAAAAATAAACACGCATACAGCCGAATGTAGAATCTCCTCCTTTTTTCGAAGAGATCGTCACAGAAAAACTATTTTTGTACTACGGTACAGTTATTTTATAGCTATAGCTTCATTTTCTATGAATTCCCATTTCATAATAAATATATTATTATTATAGAAATACGCTCCTTTTGGTTATTATTTGACCTACTCGATAAATAATCTTCAATAATTTCATCAGATCATTTTCCATCATTTCATCAGGTTAGCTCGAGACTCTTTATAATAGAGGTTAACATATATCATTACTATAGTACGGAACACCTCCTTTACAGATTAAAACTTAAGACCCACTTTAATCCCAAGTCTCAATTTTAAATTTCAAGATAAGTCAAAATGTATCGTCCTAGTTCCTAGTGCATCGTAAAAAAGCTATGAACAAGATAACAAGCGAAAGTATTACCCTTCTTCATGGAAAGACAGCTTTATTGGAGTTTTCCGAGCTGGCTAGAACCATGTGCTCGTCTTATCTTTATAAAGCTTCTGACAATATAACTTTCTGTTCTTACTAAAACTCGTGTTCCGGTATGTTTTACACAAGTTTTAAGGACCGCAAGGTTTTTAGTATTACAAAATTGCCATCCGAATACACAGTATCGCACAATGTAGCCGATATTTGACGACCGATGTGGCGCGGTGGGCGAAGGCCCGCCTGCGACGCAGGAGGTTGCGGGTTCGATTCCCGCCTCGGAATAATTGTCTGTACGATCTGCAGATATTTGTTCCGGGTGTTCTGGTCGTTTTCTATGTATAATAAAAAATATCTATCTATGTAATGTATTATGTATATCAGTTATCTAGTACCCATAACACAAGCTTTGCTTACCATGGGGCTAGATGATGCTGTGTGAATTGTCCAGCATTATTTATTTATTTATTTTTATTTAGTTTACTAATTTAAAAGTAACTATTATTATCAGTTGTAAAAATAACTTCTTATAAATTATTACGGTTTAGAAATTTTTTTTTCTCAAAAGAATATACATTCACTTACAGAGAAATATAGGATTATCTTAAGTAAATATGCAGAGCGGACTTACTAACAGTTGGAGATGTTTTCGTAGGTACGTGACTTACTTACTGCTTTATACAACACAAAAATCTATACTATGCACTATAATAATATTATATTTCAAGGTGTTAAATGGTAACTCAATTTACTTTATGTTTTTAATTTAGTATTATGTAGTTTATTTCTATTTTAAGGTGTTAAATGGTAACTCAATTTTTTTTTTTTTTTTTTTTAATTATTGCTATTATTTTTCTTTTATTACCAGCGAATGCGAATAATAATTTCCCAAAATTCCGGTTTCTCGCTAACTTTTGCCTATGAATTTTACTTTTAGTTTTAGTGACATATTTATTCTCTTTATTCCATCGTCTGATTGCAACCTGGCTCTACAAATTGATATTCAATCAAAAGAAAAAGATTATTTCCGCTGAATTGATTTCCTCCAATTTATCTTTGTGCCGCATGTTATGAGTTCTTGGAAAATATTTTGTAAAGGCAAAACGCGCATATTCTTGTGTACATTTCGACAATAACCAACATAGAAATGTGAATTTATAAAAAATTACTAACAAAGCTCTTCTTGGTAATTTGTATCTACGAGCAATCTTACAAGACGAGCTTTTCAAGGCAGCACTAAGTACAGTCAGCGTCTAATTGATATGAGCGTCTAGAGTAGTCAAAATGATCTGAAAAACATAAAAGCAATACAGAAATAAAACCTTAGAATATCATAAATTCATCATATTGTTGTAAGCACCCAAGGTATTCAAAATATCTTAGTACTACTTTCATATTTAATATATGTATGACCAGTCAGGGTATTCATAATTATCTTAGCAAACAAAGCTATATATCATATACCACCAACCATTCTTATGAAAACATAAGAATGGTTGCTGGTATATGCAATTCTATCTAAAATACACTGGGTGTTCCATTCATGAAGGAAGGATCAAATCAAATGGGCTGTTTGGAGGTTCCAATCTGCATCGAATGGTGTATCCAATCTGCACGTATATTCAGCAATTTTAGATGTTGGAGTTGAATTTGTCCATTTTCAAATAAAACAAGCTCTTTTAGAAAGCAATTTCTGCGAAAAACAACGATCGCGAACCTATTAACTAAGACGTTGGTAGAAGAGTAGTTATTAGAGATCTCTAGAGATCTTTTCAAGGCTGCATAAATTCACAAAACCATTTATGATAATGAATAACCTTGTTCCATATTATAGCACGGATTCCATCTTAGGTAATCTGCTGATACGTTAATGGGATCACAGATGGCATGGCACTACGTTGATTAGATAAGCTATATTATTATGTTTGTGTTTACCTTGCTTTGGGGAAGACAATATTAGCTTAGCTCTCATGTTTTTTTTTTAACCCTTGAAACGTAAAAAGGGGTGCAATAAGTTGAGCGTGTCCATCAAACGTGCTCTTGGGTGGAGACCACTCGCACTGACTCGGTAAACGTAGTGCAGGAAGCCCTCCGACCAGGTGGGATGACGAAAGACTGCAGGTAGATGCTGGATGCGTCAAGCTGAAGACACGGCGCTGTGGCGCTCATTGGGGGAGGCCTAATGTTCGTTTTTTACAGTGAATAGACTTTGGTTTGAACACTACCTCACCAATGTGAATAGAATGAGTGCGTAGGTATATTAAGAAGAGTTTTCGAGAACTTGAGAGTTATCAAACACTTGTGACTTAGTATGCCACAAGTGTTTGGTACTTGTGATATGTTAAGTCACAAGTTTTTGGTTACTCTAATGCTTTTATAGTGAATGTACGTTGCGAAGTATTTTCCTACTATCAACTCCGTGGGTATTGGCCTTAGGTGACCCATATTTAGATGCAAGGACGAGTGGAAAAGGACCTCTGGTCTCCAAATAAGAGATAGTTACTTAGAATTATCTTTAGGGATGCAAAGGCCAGAGATAATTATATTAAACGTACCAACTCAAGTCTAAGTTAAGTGTACGGTGCAGAAATTCAAACACAAAAAACGTGACCATTATTCACTTTTGAATTTATTTACTAGACTTGTTCGTACCTATTTTGTTTTGCTAGGGAAAGTTGCTCAAAGATATTTGCGCCTATTCCAATTGTGTGATTGGTGTGGTTATCGCTTTACGACTAACACAACAACGACATAAAATAGCGACAACGGTACTTTGCAAATATTTTTAAATTATGAACCTATAACAAAGGTGACATTTCCTGTAAGTAATTCCCGCCATGAATTACCGAGAAAACCGAAATAAAACCGTTACTCACCGATATTCCGATAAAGCGGTCCACGTTTCAGCAATTTGCAAATGGTTCCGCGGGCTGGCGATTTATTATCCCTGCATTCAGTGACTTCATTTGCAAGACCCTTTTCATCGGAATTTTTGAGATGTCTTCATAATGTCTATGGACATGTACTAGAAACTGTACATACGGCCTCAAATAGCCCGATGCCGATTTACGATGGAGCACTACAAAAGAGCTTTATTGGAAACTCAATATGAGCCATCCATTTTTGTGCTATGTACCTAATTTTATTGTAACCCAGCTTAAAGATACGCTTGTTTTCATCTTGATCATTACAAGATCGACCGTTCAAAAAAGGATTCGGAAGGTAATGTAATGATTTACTTTACTATGCTTCCCCTTTGATCTTCCCTTTCGATTCACTTCTATTACCGTCTTGCTGAAATTTATCGCCAGTTATGGTTTCTAAGTGTCGCAATAAAATCATTTTCAAATTTGTTCGTTTTTAACCAACGCTACTGTGTAGATGACACAGAAGTGTACTCGCTATACTAGCCCGCCTGTTCCAAGCCCTACTAAAGCCCCCAAACGCGGCTAAAAAGGCACCAAATCCTATGTAATTATTCACACAAAGCCTCACAAAATATCCATTTACCAGCTAAGTTGCGATTAGCCGGCGGCCAATTTAACTATCGTTTAAAATTCACAGCGTTTCCGGCTGGTTTCCGAAACGTAATCAGTTAAGGCACCTCAGGTAAAAGATCTTTCGGAATGCTGCCACTAGAGATACAAAGGTATATAAATTAATTGCCTCCTAAAATGTTTTACCCTTACTAGGGTATACTACTGTCTTCTTCTTAAGTTTGTTTTCAGGTCACTCTCGAACCTATTCCTCAACAGCCTATATTGCCTACTGCTGGACGCAGGTCTTCCCCTGATAAGCGCCTTATTGGCTTATCTCATGTGGGTAATGCCCATAATCCCCAAGCTGGGCAAGCGGGTTGGGGATCGCAGTTCGGTGATAAATTGTTCTGTAGGAGGCGGCGCTGCCCGTCCCCGGTGGATATCTCTTAGTCGCCTCTTACGACATCCGCGGGAAGGGTTGGGGTGGTACAAATTGTTAGCCGGCACCGCGCGAACCAATTACTAGATGTATAATGAACCCAGCATTGATTTTCAGCTTAAATGCCTGCAATAGTAATAATGCCTAAAATATATAATATATATTTAACTACAAAAATACAAAGCCACCAGTAATGAGGTCGACTTTCAAATAGGGCACTTCACATTTCCTCTATCGTTGCCAAGAGCCATCAGCCTCAAATTGAATTCTAAAAGCTTTACAAAAGACATTGTCTTCATACGGGATGCCTGTAGAACAGAGAATTGATTGCAGTGCCCCAGGGGCTATTATGGAGCCATGGCGGCTTATCGATGCCCGTAGAGAGTTATGAGCGCTGCTTTTTCAACTGCAAGTGGGTTCACACAATCTAGCTAAGTGTGTTTTCCATTCGCTTTATTGACTTCAGTTTAGTGTGAACATTTCAAAGAAACAATTTCCTCTTTGTTAGAACGATTAGCCTGCTTTTCCAGCCTAAATTTGCGTTAAGAAAACAAACTCGCTGTCAAACAGCACTTTATCGAGCTCATGGGTACACGAACCGCCCTCAATACTTTTTCAAAACTTTATCTTAACACTGCTGACTTGCTGGGTTAAACGAAAAGTTTACGTTACGTAGAGAATGTACAGTACGGCCAACTTTGTCCTCTGAAATAAAAACGGGACGAGTGTTTAACGAACACAAACTTGAGCAGTAGCTGTACTTAGGGATTAATTTCGTTTATCGGATAAAGTTTAACGGGTGAATAAAAGCCTGGACAGTTCATGAATTTTTAAAAGTTCGGTGTTATTGGACCTTTGTTCATTGGTTCAATATAAGGGCCTGTTTTGACTTTGACAATTTTATTTCGGTCAACCCATACCTATTTAGAAAAAAAATGAGGCATTCTAAGATATGGAATAAAACAACATTTACAAGTATCAAACAACTATGGGTATATTTCGCGAAGAACCGACGGCCGCTGGGGCAAACGTGTTCTTGAGTGGAGACCACGACTCGGTAAACGTAGTGTAGGACGCCCTCCGACCAGGTGGGATGACGACTTGCGAAAGACTGCAGGTAGATGCAGGATGCGGCAAGCTGAAGACAGGGCGCAATGGCGCTCATCGGGGGAGGCCTATGTCCAGCAGTGGACTGATATAGGCTGATGATGATGATGAAATAACTATGGACACGTGTGACAATGTGTGTATGAAACATATTTTTTTAATTTTTGCAAAGGAAAATATAACTATGTCTAACGGACATACCAGTTATACAATTGGGTCCATGGTTCAGGCCATAACACAAGCCGAGCTTTTGGATAAGTAGGTACCTATAACACAAGCTCCGCTTAGCTTGGAGTTTGTGTTTAGCATGTTGTGTGAATTTACCAGCATTATTTATTTATTGCTTAAACAACCACTGTGCGGAAGCAAATAAGGAAGCCTGCTATGAAATAGTATGTAGTACTAATAACTCAATAAACTAAACCGAAAATGCCTCCTAAGGGAGGCAAGCCAAGTACCTACCCAATTATATAACTAGTCTATCCATAAGACAAACATTTTCCTTGAGGTGATCCTTCCAAACTTATAGGGCCCTCTTATCGAGACTCACCCTTAAACATTGAACGTTGTAGTACCCGCTATAGAATAGCTACAGTATCTTGATCCATAACACTTAAACTTGAATTACTCGAGGCGCATTTGCCGAAGATTATACAGCTTCTTCCGCCCCACATATATTCAAACTAATTTCGGGTACTCTGGCAGGACTATAAATCATATCGTTGGGACAATAGTGGCGTTGCCACCCAAAGTGACCCCTTGGGTCATATTACGGCCGATCTGTTTAAGTTTGCGATGACAGCTGTATTTAGTCAGTTAATTTATTGCTGAGTCGAAGGGCTTAAACGTTTTAAAGGCCTAAAAGTTATTGGAGACATAAGTCGAGTTTTTATAGTTTTTAAGTTTTATATAAGTAAGTGATCGTTGTTGAGACAATAGTTTTTGTTTCTTGATAAGTTTATTAATAGAAATGAATTATTTTCAATCGAATTAGTTAACCAGTTGATTCAGGAGACATAATTCGAGTTTTTATAGTTTTTAAGTTTTATGTAAGTGATCAATGTTGACAATGGATTTTGTTTCTTGATAAGTTTATTTATAGAAATGAATTATTTTCGTTCGGATTATTTAACCAGTTGATTCATTAAGTGACCGCTCTAGTACGTTTTTAATACGCAATTAAAAAAACCGGCTCTCTTATTACTTAATTTATTTATACTTACAATATTTATTTAATATTTACACATGTAAATTTTTTTTAACTTTCGCTATTTGTATACATTTGTTTGTTCTTCGTGGAATCCTGTGCATACACCATGGAATTCATCTAGACGCCCCGTGACCACAATATCTGTAACGCGATGGAATCGTAGGGAAAAATAAAACAAAAGGTACGCGATAAATCTATACTAATATTATAAAGAGGAAAGATTTTTTTGTTTGTTTGTAATTAATAGGCTCCGAAACTACTGGACCGATTTGAAAAATTCTTTCACCGTTAGGAAGCTACACTGTCCCCGGTGAACACAGGCTATATTATATTTTCAAAAAAGTTAGGTATCTGTCCTAAAACCGTGTGAGACCGGGAAGGTCCGCTAGTACCTGATAAATATATTAGCACATTATTCTTCATAATGAAGATTTGCCTGTACTGCAACCTATAACTGTCATAATTTTCTTATAGAAACGCCTTACCTAAACTCCTCCACAAATAATATCCTTCGTAATAATGTAGGTCATCTTACCATTAGGACTTATCACAGGAACCTTTCAACAAACTCTACCCTGTCCAACGGATAACATAAACTGATAAACAAACTGTCAAGACGGGGGACCCTTGAATAACCATCAAAGATAATCTCCACCTTCACCGATATAAATTACCTTCCCAAACATTTTTTGAAGATAAAATAACAACCTAGAATAATTCAAAACAGTGTCGGAAATAACAAAAGATTTACAAAGAAAAACTTTCTGAGCTTTTGAATTGTGAGCTAGAAGAGTGATGAAACTGTTTAGTTAGAATTTAATCAAATTGATGATCTATCTGTCTGTTTTTAGTAGGTACCTTGTACTACGAACTTCGAACTGTGCTAAAGAGCAGCTAACATCTTGTTCAGATTTAAAAAAAAAAACAATAATAGGTATTTTTTACAAGTTATTGTATTAATTTAATAAAATTAGAGCACGCATATAGAAAATAATTTTGGGGGTATTCACGGGTAACATTATACCTTAGATTCTGCCGAACTGCTCAATTAAAAGATAATGAGAACAAAGACAGTTGTTTAAACCAAAAGCTTTCTGTAGAAGCTTTACTTTTTTATCTTATAATTGGGAGAGGTAAACGAGAAAAAGCGAGTTATAGGCTCATTGAAGTATCTCTTGAGCTTTGTTTTATGTCTCGTTGAGGCTCCATAGACGCCGGAGTATTTGACACGTTGCTTGTAAATTAAAATCTTCTTAGGATTTTCATACGGGCAACAAAACAAATATGAAAATAGTTTGTGTCTGTTAGCTTTACCACGACCGATGTTTTTGTATGCTCATGTATTTTTTCGATTCTTTTAAAATAAAAACTATCGTAATTTGAAGAATTTATTTTGAATGTAAGCGAACCACGAACCTAGTTTGTGTTGGACGAACACCAACATTAACAACCTTAATTTTAACACTGTGCACGCTGGAATGCAAAACGAGCGCAACTCGAACCGTACTTATGAAGAAATCACTCGATATGAGAAGAAACGTTGTTGTTCTTCCAATACAAAAATTTTCGGTTCGTAGCTAACT
Organism: Eupithecia abbreviata; assembly: GCA_943735965.1. Taxonomy (NCBI): domain Eukaryota; kingdom Metazoa; phylum Arthropoda; class Insecta; order Lepidoptera; family Geometridae; genus Eupithecia; species Eupithecia abbreviata. The sequence goes on along the minus strand of OX030982.1, from coordinate 5,153,059 downwards.
CACTTACATTGACAATAACCTTGAATGTCTTATACGAAAATAAGAATATCATAATAAACGAAGGTATATCCACTGAAAAAGTTGTCCTGTCTAGAATGGTTTATTTTTGTCTTGCTCTCGATTTGAGGACAATATAAATGGGTAATTTGAGGCCAGACTTTCTTTGTAATGAGTTTGTACTCGCAATTTTTCAGTTTTAGTTTCTGTTAATTAATTTATATATTAGTTTTGTTCCTTATTGTATTAGGCCACCTTGCGCACCACGGTCTCCACGGAAGACCAGCGCTATGGTACGATCTGCTCTACCATAGCACATGCTGAGTAGAGACCGATTTTGTCAGTATCTGTCTTCTGTTAATCTAAGTTTAATTTATAAGAGTCTCTGTTCTGACAAAATAAAAAACTTTTTACTTACTTTACAAAAGTAGGCATCTAATTATTTTTCGTCTTTTGCGCTTACCAATTTTTGTGTATTCAGTCGTTACCCCATTTTATGTGTGATTTGGGGACAAGCCACCCTAATCTGCATACAAGATTTATAATATTCTGTAAAGGTCATGTCTTTATTGGAAATCAAAAATAATATAGGATACCCACGTCCCACGCAATGTCAGAACAATAACAAAACAAAGCGAAACGGTAAAGCTGTATTTCCACACCTCATCACCATGCTTCAAAGAAAGCTGAGCTTGTTTGAAAACATTTATTTTACTAGTACTTCCTAAATAAATTTGTTAAATAAGTAACTGTGATAACATGTGCATTGTTTCACTTGTCCTATAATTTGATATTAATAGAAGTTTTCTTTTTATCGAGCCTGAATTGTGAATATACATTTTATCGGTTTTATAAATACATACATGATGCTTGTTATTATAACATGAAAATATACAAACAGCTCTTACTCGACAAACTTACCCAAAATATACAATACGCTTTGGTATGGTATGCACACAAGTCTACACAACTGTTGTTTCTAATCAACTGTAATCAGATAGGCACTGCAGTATCTGATTGCACTGATTCAGTTTGAGGTTTAGCGGCGGCAACCAGACTTTACGCGGAAGAGACTGTATTGTTGGATATTTGATTATTTTGTGCTCCTAATACAGGGAATTAATAATAATGATAATGTTGGTGATAGGTTTTTGGAGTAAACATTATTGTTAATTTTGTAACCTAAAGATAATTATCTAATTTAACTTTATAGATGCTATATGTACCAATTCACTTTATTTTCAGAGTCTCTTCTTATTATATTATAATAAATAAAATAAATAAATAATAAATAAATAATGCTGGACAATTCACACAGCATTATCTAGCCCCATGGTAAGCAAAGCTTGTGTTATGGGTACTAGATAACTGATATACATAATACAATACATTACATAGATAAATATATTTTTTTATTATACATAGAAAACGACCAGAACACCCGGAACAAATATCTGCAGATCATACACACAATTGTTCCGAGGCGGGAATCGAACCCGCAACCTCCTGCGTCGCAGGCGGACCTTCGCCCACCGCGCCACATAGGTCGTCGATTATTATGTTATTTATCCGTGAAAACCTTCAATAAGCTTTCTAGTATTTATGAACTTTTTATTGTGTTATATATAAGCTTTTGGTTTTCCTTTAAATAAATATAAATATATATGACGATAAAATAGTCGCCTACAAAAATGTGCAAAAGCGTAGTTGTACTTCAAATTTTTGGCTTTTTAAGCTGAAGCCGCAGTCATCGAGTTTTAACGATATGCGGCGTGTTCGGCGCGGATAGTAGCGCGCGTTTTGACTAAACGGAAAATCAATTTTAAGGGAACAAAACACCTATATTTCGAATATGTTGTGATAAGGATCAAAAGTTTAGGATATTAGTTAGTATGTTATGGGAGTCGAAACACAATTGACTAAACTTGACTAGATAGAAAAAAATGGCAAAATTTCCTCTAAATCTTAATTTTTACAGTGATATCTCTACGGAAAAACCAGTTTTATTTGCTAGTTATTTAATATTATTAATGAAATTTCTTCTACGTGTTCCCTAATAAATACTTTAGAGGATTATGGTTTTAGTTTTTTGCGAATCAGTATTATTTTCGAGCAATAACAAATTCAAAAATAAAACCCAGTGACATTGCGCCCGGGCCGATCATTTCGCCGCTCTTGCCTCCCTTTCTCGTCTTCCCCGAACGGCGTTCGTTCGTCCTTGTCTCGAAAAAGCGAACTCATTTCGCCTTAAGAATTACCTATCTAACCGGTATGTACAGTAGCGTTCATCGTTAGCCGACGGGTTCCAAGTCTCGTAATTTCACTCAGCCTTCAAGGATAGATGCGCACTTGGAACATAATCATATCGCTGGAAAGGCACGACGCTTAGAGCTTACATAACGCAATGTAGCTTAGATAGATATTAGTATTGCAAAATATTGATACAGCAGCATTGATAATGTTATGTTACCTACCTGGAGAACTGCCAATGGTCATAATATGGTATAGATGCGGTCAAGCGAGTGCCGTGCTACATGCGCTCTAATAATACTTCCCTGTCTGGTCGAGTAACGTAATCTTAGTTTGCGGTAGGTACGGGGAAATTCTCAAATGGAAAGATTGTGATTATTCTCTTCTATTTTTGGCGTTCATTAGGGAAGGCCTATGTCCAGCCGTGGACTAACCTATGCTGATGATGATGATGATTTTTATTTTTGGTAGAGAGCATTAAGCATATATCGCGAAGAACCGACAACGGAAAACGTATTCATGAGTGGAAACCACAACTCGGCGAACGTAGTATATGACACCCTCCAGCCAGGTGGGATGACGACTTGGTAAAGACTGTAGGCAGAAGCTAGATGGGGCAAGCTGAAGACAGGGCGCTACGACGACCGATGTGGCGCGGTGGGCGAAGGTCCGCCTGCGACGCAGGAGGTTGCGGGTTCGATTCCCGCCTCGGAACAATTGTGTGTACGATCTGCAGATATTTGTTCCGGGTGTTCTGGGCGTTTTCTATGTGTAATAAAAAATATCTATCTATGTAATATATAGTATTATGTATATCAGTTATCTAGTACCTATAACACAAGCTCTGCTTACCATGGGGCTAGATAATGCTGTGTGAATAGTCCAGCATTATTTATTTATTATTTATTTATTTATGGCGCTCATTAGGGGAAGTCTATATCCAAAAGTGGACATGAGTTGGTTATGATGATGATGGTAAACATTATCGTAAAAGCAAACGTTACCTGCGTGGACAGACCTGACAAACCCACGTTGGTTTACACGCAACGTAAATTGAATTTTAAAAGGTTTTACTGGTTTTACCAAATTAACAAAATAAGCTCTCTAGAACAAGCGAGGGTATGGGAGTGCGATCAATCAAACTTTACACCACACTAACATATCGTTCTGTTCAAAGTATTTTCCTATGCAGTTGTTCTATTCTGTAAGTTTTTGAGAACAATGTATTTGAAACGCTGAAAAACGCTGGAATTTATATTGTGTGAAAAAGGTAGGTATAGCTATTTTCTGATTAAAATATCTTGTCTACATTACACTTGACTGTACTGAGACGATTTGAAAGGGTAACGATTAGAAAGAGCGTATATTTGAACATCTGACCATTTGAAAGTCTGATCTTATGAAAATAAAGGATTTAGGGCATTAAAAGGGCATTAGCATTTAAATTGATAAGATTAGTCTTAGTCCCATAGGAATTTATGATTTGCGGTCTTAAATTGCGAAGTAGGTGTAGTTGGCGGAGGTCATTCCAGTACAAGTTGACGCTGAAGGTGTTTTATTTTTATTTTTAAGGTACCTTTTCACTTATATGTTTAGATCCGTACATGGACTCGCATGTTGGTGTTGAGTAGTGCCGAGAGTTACACTTTCAATACAAAAAACTCCTTATGTACCTATTCAATACATTCATTTTGTCAGAGTTAAATACAATATTTACTAAATAGTTTGCCGAGAAAATACTTTGAATAATTTTATTACATCCATTTCTATACATTTATGACCGAAAAAAACAACTCTTGGTATTAGTTATTCTATGGTATTATGTATATATACGCTAAGATTTCGCAGCCGCGTTGACACGATGAGCCAGCTCGGACCGAGTGAACTCGGATACCTACTCGGACGCCTCACGCCGTCGTCCGAGTGGGCTCGGATTAGAGGTTGCTACAATCCGAGTTGCGTCCGAGTAGGTATCCGAGTTCACTCGGTCCGAGCTGGCTCTGATCGTGTCAACGCGGCTGAGATTCATAGTGAAATAAAATGTAAAAAAAAACAGAAACTAAGAAATATACGTAATAAAAACTCACTGTTGATAATCACGATAGTTTGAACAGTAACGATAAAGAAATAAGCATTTTCAACACTGAAAACTCGTCTGAGAAATAAAGCTCTTACGTGTAAATTTAAGCATTTGAGTAGGTATAAGTAATGCCGTGCCAACCAAAAGCCGGTTTTGTACGTGGACTACACGGTTCTGGACGCAAATATTGCCAACACGCATGCATTGTTTTATATTCGCTCAATCATCTGCCGCTCGCACGAAGTCCTCAAAGTTAACTCATGTGGTGGGTCCGGTAGTAAAATAAACTACCAGACTCTGTCACATTGTTTGGCCGTTCATATTGTTTTAAAATAAGACTGAAGTGTTGGCTTGTTGGGCAGAATTTATATTCTGTGAACAAGCTATTACAAATGTAAACCTTATATTCCCATTTATAATTGTATTATAATATGTGATATTTGTAATTTCAGTAAAATGTTGTATCCTCTACGCAAATTTTATTTGTTAATTGGTTGTGTCAATAAATTGTAAGAATGTTCTCTTGAAAAAAAAAAAAAACAGATCAGTAAATTGAAAATCCTTACGTATAAAACACTACGACAAAAATTTCCATAGTCTAGTAACTTATTCGTGTCCTTTATGACCTTATCTACTTTAAAATAGTTTCGTCCAGTCCAGATGTTTCCTCCTCCGAGGTTCAGACTTATTCGTAAGTACCGTCCTCCGGCTTCGAAATGTAAGCCACGTTGTTGTATGAAAAGAAAATGAAATGTTGCCCATTCAACGTGCGAGCTGAAAGGCCTTTTCATAGATGCAGCTTGTTTTAGGTCTAAAATATGTTGGTGGACTAAGCCTAACCCTGTGAATTCAAATAGGAGTCTAGTCTACCTTTTTATGAATGCAGCTTGTTTTAGGTCTAAAATATGTTGGTGGACTAAGCCTTACTCTGTGAATTCAAATAGGAGTCTAGTCTACCTTTTCATGGATGCAGCTTGTTTTAGGTCTAAAATATGTTGGTGGACTAAGCCTAACTCTGTGAATTCAAATAGGAGTCTAGTCTACCTTTTTATGGATGCAGCTTGTTTTAGGTCTAAAATATGTTGGTGGACTAAGCCTAACTGTGTGAATTCAAATAGGAGTCTAGTCTACCTTTTCATGGATGCAGCTTGTTTTAGGTCAAATATGTTGGTGGACGAAGCCTAACTCTGTGAATTCAAATAGGAGCCTAGTCTACCTTTTCATGGATGCAGCTTGTTTTAGGTCTAAAATATGTTTGTGGACGAAGCCTAACTCTGTGAATTCAAATAGGAGTCTAGTCTACCTTTTCATGGATGCAGCTTGTTTTAGGTCTAAAATATGTTTGTGGACGAAGCCTAACTCTGTGAATTAAAATAGGAGCCTAGTCTACCTTTTCATGGATGCAGCTTGTTTTAGGTCCAAAATATGTAGGTGGACTAAGCCTAACTCTGTGAATTCAAATAGGAGTCTAGTCTACCTTTTCATGGATGCAGCTTGTTTTAGGTCTAAAATATATTGGTGGACTAAGCCTAACTCTGTGAATTCAAATATGAGTCTAGTCTACCTTTTCATGGATGCAGCTTGTTTTAGGCCTAAAATATATTGGTGGACTAAGCCTAACTCTGTGAATTCAAATAGGAGTCTAGTCTACCTTTTCATGGATGCAGCTTGTTTTAGGTCTAAAATATATTGGTGGACTAAGCCTAACTCTGTGAATTCAAATAGGAGTCTAGTCTACCTTTTCATGGATGCAGCTTGTTTTAGGTCTAAAATATATTGGTGGACTAAGCCTAACTCTGTGAATTCAAATAGGAGTCTAGTCTACCTTTTCATGGATGCAGCTTGTTTTAGGTCTAAAATATGTTGGTGGACGAAGCCTAACTCTGTGACTTCAAATAGGAGTCTAGTCTACCTTTTCATGGATGCAGCTTGTTTTAGGCCTAAAATATATTGGTGGACTAAGCCTAACTCTGTGAATTCAAATAGGAGCCTAGTCTACCTTTTCATGGATGCAGCTTATTTTAGGTCTAAAATATGTAGGTGCACTAAGCCTAACTCTGTGAATTCAAACAGGAGCCTAGTCTGGTTTCTGATTAAAAAAACTCCACAGATGCAACATTGGTACTAGATTATTATTATTATCACGCTGGAATTGTTTGACTGTTATTAATATGTTTTTTCCGCAGTTTGTATAATCATAATCATAATTGGTAGTTTTATATTCTTAATAATCATAGGTTTTGTAAATACTCGTAAACATAAAAATAGAACATCATTGAATTTCGTAAGAAAAGTACCAATGGACGTTCTTGGTATTAATACAACGGGTATTTATCTCTCGAACACTCTGTCGTGGTCACGGGATGACAATTGAGTCATCCCGTGACAGAGTGTAAACCTGTTGAAACGTCGGGAAAAAAAGGTAAATAAACGCGATAAATACCCGTTGTATTAATACTTATAATTATGTGTTCAGATCGCGTAAGTTTAAAAAAAAAGACGTTCTTGGTAGTATGTAGTTATAAAAATAAGTTAAAACGAAATTACCCATTAGCAATTCTATGCTTAGATTCTAATTATATACTCTAGAGTATTTAACAGTTATATAAAATGTGCTATTAATACCACCGCATTTAATTTTTTGATAACTTACCACGTAAACTACACAATCTTTAGTATTTCTATACTTCATTAAGTCAACCTCTTCAACTATCTTAGACTATTTATTTTAAATAGCCTGCAATATCTTCCATCCATAACACAACCTCCTTCATTTCCCTCCTTACCAAGGGTTATGGTCCTCATAATCACCCATCATAGCGCAATAATCCTTTATGAGTGACCAACAAGACGTTGATCTAAATTTCATAAGGCACGTGTGGTGTGTGCGCATCGCAGTCAAAGTTCATACACTATTCATTCTGCAGACGTCATGCGGTCAGGTCTTTGAGCGTCTGAAAGAGGAATTAGAAGGATGGATGCATAGCTTCATTTGTTTTACCTACCTACTTATCATATTTCTAAGTTTGCGTTGCTTAGCATAGTTTTTCGAGATACAAAGAACTTATCTTTTCATGTTCAGGGCTTCATTTATAGGTTAGAAGGGAGTTGTTTCTTTGCAAAAATATGTAGTTTATCTTATGCCCATAACACCAGCTATTCTTACTTATGTCAAACATTAATTTGTCTTTAAAAAAATGATTGGCCATAGGTACAAGGTTTTGATGGCTTGCCTTAATTTAAAGGTACTTTATCCTAATCGTAACCCACCCTTAGATCTCCACGATTAATAATTTTGTAACTCCCATGTTAAAGCCAAAGTTAAGAAGTTTTAGTTTCCAGCCCAGTGACCCTTACACAAAGTAATCCTCCCTTTTAATAATTCCTTTGGTAGGGTTCATGTATTTTTCAGGTTCTCCTTTATAAAAAGGAAATGAAATAATGAAAAACTTCGTAAGCAAAAACAATAGGTTTGATGGACACCTATGGCTCCTCATAGAACCTACCATCGAAGTCGTCATAAGTGCGCGTCGTGGGTTCAAAAGTTTTATAATAAGCTAGTTACTGCCCGCGATTTTGTACGTATTTAACAGGATGCTTACAGAATAGGAAACAAGATTAAAACAAGAAATTATACAGGGTGGGGCAAAAGTAATCATCCGATGTTCTTTTGCTGTAATTTTTTTTTAATTAAAAGACTTTGGTTCTGCTTGTAAAATTTGTTTACTTAATTCATTAGAATTTATTCCATTAAGTTGAGAAAATGATATCGGTCAAGTGGCCGCCGCCAGAGTTGATGACCATACCGCCCGTTTTATGGCATTTTTCATCACTCTTGCCAGAACTTCAGGCGACAGGTTCTCGCATTCCTGGCGAATATTCTCCTTAAGAGCTTCGAGAGTCTCAGGCTTGATGACGTAAGCCCGCGACTTTAAAAATCCCCATAAAAAGAAGTCTGGAGCGGTTAAATCGGGTGATCTGACAAGGCCAGTGCAAATCACCAAAACGAGAGATTAAGCGACCCGGAAATGCTTCCTTTAGAATATCGGTTGTGGCTCGAGCAGTGTGCGCCGTTGCACCGTCCTGTTGAAACTACATGTTCTCCAGTCCCAATTCATCCAATTGAGGAAGAAAAAATTCGGTAATCATGGCTCTGTAGCGCGCACCGTCCACAGTCGCCGTTGGGCCCGCGGCGTTCTCAAAAAAAATGGATACAATTATTCCGCGTTCTTGCGGAGTACCGATTCATGACTTGTCGATTTGTATTTTACGTTTATTTACTTCACAAATATCAAAACCGAATTGACATTTGACGTCATTTGCAAAAGTTATAGCGTGTTCCAATAGGGTGATTACTTATGCCCCAACCTGTATAAAAACAATTCAGCTCATTCCGTTATAGCTCTAGCAGCTCCAAAAATGTTACATTTTCACATAGTGAATAAATAAATGTCTACCTATACATAATTTGTGGGATTATGGAGTCTATCAATAAAACGTCACCACTTCAGTTAAAGAAACGAACCAAAGGTATGATTGTGACCTTGGTAGGTTTGTTTCTTCTGTTATGAACGTAAAATATATTTGGATTGTACGCGGTAGAAATGCCGCCCGCCCGCCTCCGGGCAGCCGATATCATTCCGCCCCGGGGTAAAGATATGTGGGGCCGTGGATATTCCAAATTTATTTTTGAGGATTGCGGGATCCAATTCGCTTTGAACCCGATTGGGTCGATTCGAATTTAGAATTAGGATATTTATTTCAATTGAACTTTCAATAAGCTGATGGCACGTAGCTAGCTCGGATTTTTACAAATGATTCTGTATTTTTTTATTTCACCGAATGTGTACCTTTTTATCGTAACTGCCCAATTTACTTTATTGGGTACCATAATAGGTTTGGTACCTATTCCACCTTTGTAGTACCAGTATAACCGGAATCAGGCTCTAGGCGGAATCAAATGTTTTCCCTTACTTTTATTCATTTCATATTCAATAGGTATTGTCTTTTGCGATTTCTTACACACGAACAGGACCCGGAACTTTATTAACTGTGCTCTGAGTTAGGTTTCTTGAATGTATTGAGACGTTCAATTTTTATGGGGTTTGGTAGCACTCTACCGTGCGGTCATAGAACTGTTATCTTGTGCAATAAAACCGGCCAAGTACGAGTATACTCGCACACGCAGGTTCCGTACCATCGTATAAAACCTTTTTGCTAATGAGACATCAGAATCCAACATGACGCGGCAACCGATTAAAGTACTCACAGCCGACGTTGTCTAACTTCGGTGATCGGTACTCAACGTAGTATAGACGTTGGCATCTTTAATTAAAAAAAAAATATTAAATGTATTTTTATTATTTGTTGTTATAGTGGAAATACATAGCTATCCTGTCAGTGTTCCAAGTACGCTTTAAGAGATACAGCGATTGCTAAGTTCGGGCAAAAAACGCCGAAAGAGTCATAACTTTTGTAAAGGAGCCCAAATTATTATATTTTTTATTTTACTATATTTTGATATAGCGGTAAAAGCAATTCACACTCTGTGAAAAATGCAACAGTCTACGAACACAGCCCTCCGACAGACGGACGGACGGATAGAGGGACAGACGAAAATAGAGTAATAGGAGACCCGTTGGCATCATTTGGTTACGGAACCCTAAAAATGACGTTTAACGTGACTAAAAATGACAACGGTCCGGAACCATAAGTCTCGTTGATGACTCATTGACCTACGAGATACCGAACTCAGAGCTATGTTCTGCTGTAAAGTTATGTATATACTTAGAAACGTTACTTTAAATCTGTCTAACAACCGATTCCATAAGTGCCGTCGAAGTTTAATGACACATGAAGTGTAGCAAAACGATTCATACTATTCAAACAAATTTAAACTAGGAAGGCGCAGTTTTATAAAAACTTCATGTAGGTACTGGGTGTAACAGAAATAGGGTTTATTTTTAATAATATCGACGCAGAGTTCAGACAATGGTTTTTTGATAAACGTAGCAATGTACATTATGTAACGCCTATAAAAACTATTGAAGAAATAAAAAAAATCGCCTGTTTCATTTTATTGCTATGCCAGCTCTTTATATAGTATTTGTGAATAATTGAGTTTCCGAGACCCTTAATTTATGAAACGGCTTAATATAATGTTTTTTTTTCATGAGCACGAACTGTGCACCTTGTAATAAACTTTCTTCACGCTTGCTTCTCTTGCTAGCAGCCTTGCTGCCCCTTGAACTTTGTTCAATGAAACTACCGACTACTTTCAGATCAAATTTCTTCGGAACAAATCTAAATATTGTGCTGCGTCTGCAATTGTTTGTTTCGAATAGAATTTTCTTCTTTGTCAGCGTTTTAGTTTCAATCTCGCAATAGTTTACCGTTTGTTTTATGTAGATTCTTTGCTGAGATTACTTGAATGTTTATATCAGTGAGTATAAAATATTGTGTTTGTTTTTAAAACATTATAGAAATAATAAATAAAAATATTATACGAAGGTATCACTTAAATAAAAAATACAATATAGGTTTTCACAGCACACCAGCGCGTTATTTTTAATATTTACTAGCTGCTCCCCGCGGCTTCGCCCCCGTGGAAATATATGTGTCAAATTAAATGATAAAAAGATATGTTAGAGATATGTTAGACTCCTGGTTCTAAGCTACCTCTCCACCAATTTTCAGCTAAATCGGTCCAGCCGTTCTCGAGTTATAAGTGTTGTAACAAACACGACTTTCTTTTATATATATAGATATGCTATGTTAAATGTAATCTTGAAAAAAACTAAAAAGTGGCGCTGTGTGGTGTGAAAACCTAGTGATACTTTTGCATAATTTTGAAATTATTCCTTTTTTGTTTTGTGAAATAAATAATTTAAAAACAAACAAAACATTCAACATGGTCTTTTAAAGAATCTTTATAAGAATCTTTCTTCCATTATCAGAAATACACAGAAATCAACTAATGATCTTATTACACGACATTTCCAAAATAAACAAAATCTAAACAAGCTTATTGAGAACAGTCAATACCAAAGTATTCCCCAAATTGTGGGAAATTGTGTCACAAAGACCCCCAACGCGTTCCACAAAAATATCACCCACATTTTCCATTCTCCCGAATCGGCATTAATCTGAACCTTTTCGGTCAGCTTTTAAAAGCAGCCCATAAACCTTCCATATCGAAGTTATTCCGATCACGTTATGATGTATTTATACCATTTGTTAAGAACGCGCCATACATTTATAAATGGTACCTATATTTTTATTAAGGAGCAAACACACATCATCATCATCATCATCATCAGCCTATATTAGTCCACTGCTGGGCATAGGCCTCCCCCAATGAGCGCCATAGCGCCCTGTCTTCAGCTTGACGCATCCAGCATCTACCTGCAGGTCGTCATCCCACCTGGTTGGAGGGCGTCCTACACTACGTTTACCGAGTCGTGGTCTCCACTCAAGAACACGTTTGCCCCAGCGGCCGTCGGTTTTTCGCGAGATATGGCCTGCCCACTGCCACTTGAGCTTGCTAATTCTCAAAGCTATGTCGATATCACACACATTTGACTAATCATTATTTACTTTCAATATTTTTAGGAACTCGCAAAGTTCTGCAGAGTTCAAGTCTTACCTTTTTATGCCCTTTTTATAACTTTGACTGAATTTACAATATGGGGAAGTGAGCCACGTGAATTTAAGTGGGATCAAGTGTGGGCTCGTAAGGTAAACCCTACCCGTTATAAAACTATACGCTTATAAAATGCCATTAGCCGCGCTATATAATGCGTTATGAGTACTAAATCGCACTTTTAACTGTACTGTAAATTTTATTTTAAGGCAAGAAAGCATCATTTTAAAAATCGGTAGACCTTAAATTCTCGTTAGTAAGATATGGGAATCGAAACACTAATGACTACTTTGCACTTAAGAAAAAAATCTCAAAGTTTCCTCTAAATCTAATTTATTACAAAGACACTTCTACGATGCATGCAGTTTGATTTGCTGGTTACTTAACTTAGTTTAAACTTCGTCTATGTATTCCCTAATAAATAGTTTAAACGATTATGGTTTTGCTTTATTGCGAAAGTATTATATTAGATTATTATACAAACTAGTGTAATTACGTGAGCACCGGCTAATCCTCGCGCTCGTTCGCTCGCCCTTGTCTCGAAAAACCGAGTAACTCATTTGAATCAGTGCTACAAAAGTGCTATGCAAGGTCTACGAAAGTGCTACGCAGGGTCTACGAAAAAGCTACGTAGGGTCTACGAAGTGCTGCGGAGTGATAGTGAAGTTGTTTTAAATTTATTTTAAATTGAAATTAATTAATTTATTTACGTAATCAGAACGGCCATAGGCCAATTATACTAATTACAGACTGTTAATCTAAAATATAGTTAGATTAAGGTTAGAACACAATATAGTTATACAATTAAATAATAATCAATCTGAAGTTATCATAGAAAATATTCTACTATAGTTTCAAGTTATTATAGTCAACATAGAAAGTATAAAAACTAAATTATCTGATTCACAAACAATAAATTAATTATGAATTATAAAATTAGAAATGAAATATAGCTGATTCAAAAATAGGTAAACAAAATTATATAATAGGTAAACATTATCAAAAATTACATTCACAAAAAGCTAAACATGTAAGCATCAGACTTCTCCACTCGTCCGCAAAAATGTCGGTATCCGGAAAGGCCACCAGGAGTCTGTTTAGGGTTTCGAGGGTCCTAGGTATGGGAGAGCGGGCTCGCGCGACCGTGTGGCAGGGAGGCGGAGCAAAGAGCCTATATTTCCTGCCCCCCAGGTAGTTTTCGGGTACATAGAGTCGAAGTGACTCATTCACCAAATCAGGCGCGTCAATAATACCACGAAACACTTTGAAGATTGTCGTCAGCTGATCATGGGCTCTACGCGTTTGGAGAGAGTTAAAGCCAAGAAACCCAAGCAGGAAATTTGTCGGGTACATAAAAGGGTAGTATCCTTGGTTATGTTTATATAAGAATCTTAGAAACGCTTTCTGTACTTTTTCCAAAAGGAGCGCGTAGGTGGACTCGTAAGGATTCCATTAAAGTATTTTATCATACAAAAATGCTCCATAATAGAGCATTTTATCGTATTTGCGTAGCACTTTTGCTACGCAAGTACGATAAAATGCATAGAACATTAAAACCAACTATTATATTATATATAACTCTAGGGTACATTTATTTAGTTTTATAAATAGCTATATAACTTTAAGGCTACCTTTTCAATTAGAAATAAAACCTTTCTTATTCTTATTATATTCTTTTATTATTTTAATTATTTCATATACATACCTATTAATACGGCACGATCCATGATCTTGCAAATGTGCCGTTTGATCAAGAAATAAATAACTAAGATGTTTATCATAAACTACCACTACCTGATTATTTCCTATACATCCATCAACTCAAATTGCCTCACCGCTACTCATGTAAAGCATGTAGGCTAAATCGAATAAATTGAAAGGCCTGTGAGGTACCCACAATAGCCAGAATACCATTTTAGATCCAACACCGAAAGCGCTCTACCAAATTCCATTTCCGCCTATCCCTTCACCACTTACCACTTCCACAGCTTATGTCTTAGTATCTTCAGTTCACACTACTTCAGTAACCATAACCTACGTGTCAGTTTCTATGAAGCTTCTTAGCTGCATGTCACAGAGTAGCTACTAGTTTTTACGGCATAATATATGGTGCCGCAGGTTAGGAGATAGTTAGTAAGGATTCCGAATGAGCGATCGCCAGTATTAGTTCACGGCAAGACAAATGTACGCAATCGAAAGCTGCAGGGTCTCAAGACGATTGTTACCTTCAATCTTCGTTCCAACTTAGGGACAAACTTTTATGGATATCCTTTGTTTCTTGTACTTGACAAGATGTGACCCGCTTTGGTGGAGGTTAAGTGTTTTTGCCTTTTTTAATGGTTAGCTAGTTTTATACTGTTGTGATTTTAGTTCAAGGTCTCAAAATGGACGTAACGCTTTAGTAGTGCCAATTACACACATGACTTTCTAGAAAAGATAAGTGGATGAGTCTGTGCAGTCATTACGTTAATCGGTCCAAAAATAAGTTATTTGTGTTTTTTTGGGTGTCTGTGCTTTCGAGTCTCCGTTGTTTTAATAAAACTATCCTATTAGAATAAGCCAGCTGAAGTGGCAGTGGGCCAGTGATATCTCGCGAAGAACCTATAACCGCTGGATTAAAAGTGTCCTTGAGTGGAGACTGTGACTCGGCAAACCTAGTGTCAAACGCCCTCCAGCCAGGTTCATACTGACGACCTGCGAAAGTCTGCAGGATCTGCCTGCAGTGCTGGATACGTCAAGCTGAAGACAAGGCGCTATGGCACTCATTATTTGAGGCCTACGAGGGTTAATAAAACCAATTTTAATTGAAATTTTTACTAAATATAACCAGTTTTAAGATTTTTTGTTTACCTGTATTTTTCAGGTTTTTATTTTTCCATTCAAAGCCTAAGTTTTCTATCAGTAAATTAAAACAAAAAGTCCTCAGATCAAAGAGAATGCCCGCGGAAGGTTTTATACATTACTATAATGTTTCTTATTCCAGCCACAGAGGCCAAACAAATAACAAACAAATTCAAACAAAAACGAGTTACGGAGTTAACTGAGACAAACGTGGGTACTTTTACAAATACATTCTCAAACCTGCGATTGAGACAAGTGACATTTGGAAACGTAGGCATCCTTGACCGAGACTTTGTTACACACAAAATGCTATTTAAGTTTTATTTCAAAATAAAACATAATTAATAATTTATAATGATAATAACTTCATATTATTTATAATTTCTTTTTTTTTTTTAATTTATTAGTACATACCTAAATGAATGTTTCAAGAATCAAGATGTTTACCAAACACTATTGTTGAGCAAGTAACATTCTCACCTCCTCGGACAAATGTATCGAAAAAATATGTTTTGTATGAACTGCAGATAATTCGTACTAATTCGCACACCCACATGTATTGTACACTATTATGTAATGGTTTACCAGCCAACTGGTACATTTTACAGATCTGCCGATATTGTTTTATGATACTGAGGGAATAGAGAGTGTACCTCTGTATCCTGTGCGCATACACTTGTACACAATCATATATCCTGCGCACCTGGCTAGCCTCGACATAATATTAGGAAGACAATTTCATTGGAGAATTCGTATTGAAGCGAAAAGGTACTATGTGGTGTGGTGTCCATTATTATTTATGTATGTATAAGAACGACGGCGTTTGTTTTACGAACTTGTCTAAGGCACCTGCTCTGAAGTTCCGAAGGCCTGTGAGTAATCGTATCCATTACCACGGGACTTTGTTTTGAAAGAACCTTTCAATTATTGTTTTTCTCGTATCAGAAGAACAACGTAATGTTTATACGGGTTCCTTGATAACTGTCGCCTCCCTTTGAAGGGTCGCCTTTGCCCGGCCCTTGTACAAATACGTAAGTAATGAATGATTTATGTTCTTGATTATTCAGTTGATATAAAATACGTAAATATTTATTTATCTGAAATTAAGCTACAGCGGTAAATTTACCAACCAAACTGTAGCTTAAATAAAGTAATATCATAAAAAACTTTTAATACAACTGAGTGGCTCCCACGTATTTGCGAGTAACGCAGTTAAACTGAATTCACGTGATATACGCCCGTTAAAACGCAGTTACTGTCACGGAGCCAAGAAATCGTCAAGTCACCTAAAGCTCTGATTTGCGTTTTGGCGTTTCGGCTAAACTTTTATGTGTACCAGCTTCTACCCGCGGCTTCGCACGCAATTTTCAAGTAGCCTATGTCTGTCCCCGGAATATTGTTCATTTACTTTCCAAATTCATTAAGACCCGTTCAGCCGTGAAAAGGTAACAAACAGATCGACGGATTTTTTTAGCTTTAATAGGTAATATTATATTAACTTATTAATTATTATACTAGCTGACTCGCCCGCAAATTCAATCGCTTGGACTTAAGAAATACCTCATTTAAATGTTTGTTTCCATACTCCATATCATCGCTGAAGTCTTAGCAACATTAGAAAGTTACCTTATAGTAATCATAGTCATCATAGTCGCTCTGCAGCTGTTAAATTGGTACCAATTTTAATTTAAATCCGTTCTGTCGTTTGAACGTAAACTTTCTCCTAAATAATATTAGCCTGTTTGCTGTTGGGTCTAGTTATCAAAGTAGCGCATCCATAACTTAGCGTTTTGTGTCCTCGACTGAAACACTGCGACACATTCTGCTGAACACTTCGCTTATTTCGGATGTAATGTAGTTTTAAATCGGTTAAATTTCCCTGTATTTGAGGAACTGCTTTAATTTCGATAATTATATGGAAAGAGGGAGCTACAGAATACAAATAAGTCTAGATACAGTAAGCATTGGTTTACTGTATCTAAATAACAAAACGATGAGAGTAATATCAATAAGTTATTTCTGTAAGCTTAGATACCGAAAACTTGCCCGGTCAAATACTTTTTTTCCGGGAAAAGGACCTTTTTACAAGCTATTATTCTACTTGCCCTGATAATTCATGTGGGACAAATCTTCAACCAATTGTGCGGAAATTTAGCGTAGGTACTTATGTAATTATAAGCACTAATACAACAGGTATTTATCGCGTTTAATTATCTTTTTGTGCGTGAATGACAGTCATCCCTTGACCACGACAGTGTGTAAACCTGTTGAAACGTCGGGAAAAATAGGTAATTAAACGCGATAAATACCCGTTGTATATTAGTGCTTACAATTATGTGTTCAGATAGCGTAAGTTTAAAAATAATTAATACTTATGTAAATTCGGTGACATTCGGATCATCAGCCTATATCAGTCCACTGCTGGACATAGGCCTCCCCCAATGAGCGCCATAGCGCCCTGTCTTCAGCTTGCCGCATCCAGCATGTACCTGCAGTCTTTCGCAGGTCGTCATCCCACCTGGTCGGAGGGCGTCCTACACTACGTTTACCGAGTCGTGGTCTCCACAAAATAATACATTTGCCTTAGAGTTTGCATGGTATCAACGAGCTATTCTAATTATGGAAACAGAAGATAATTATAGACTATAGAAACTCAAGTCAAGTTTGGGTTCGTTGGATTTGTTTTCCCGAGAACTTAGGCCCTAGATGATTATGAAGTATTAAAAAATATTAACAAATGTTTTCGCATGTCAACTAATATTGTGGTTTCTTATTCTTATTTCAATATTGTGGTAATAGTGGTTTCTTTTTCACTTCTTCCACTAGTGGACAAAAAATTGAAGTGAATAGTAAAATAATTTTATTTGATAATAATTTAATGTATAAAATATGACTTGTCTAAGTGCTTATTTTGTAAGCCTAAAGAAATAAATGATTTTTTACTTTACTTTTACTTTACTATTACCTAACCAATGGACCAATATCGCTGGCAACAATCTCTAAACTATAATGGCCATTATTTACCAAACTTAAGCTAACGTTCAAATTTATCCAGGGGATTAAAACAAAGATGCTCTTAACAGATTCCGACCAAGAACTCGATTTAAATTTATTACAGAACGAAAGTGTATTCCTAATCTTGCTCGAATGAATTAAAATGAACTGTCTTTATTTCATAGCTAAATAACATGCAGAACGTACCTAATGTCATCAATGTAAATCGTTCATATAAGCCATCACCTAAAGTCCGTCCAACGATGCTAAAGAACATTAAAATAAGTAATTATACTAAATATACAAGTTGCAATTGAAACAGTTGAGCTTACTAGTCTCGAGGCAGCTCAACTGGGATCTAAATGTGTATTCGAGTGCCACTGTCTATAGATCTTCATGTCCAGTCCATCCTAAGGTTACCAGGAAGGAATCTCATTCAGCAATAAGGCCTCCCTTTATACTTTCACTATTCTAGTATTTTTTTTATTGTTTCCTGTTTCTTACGGTATAATAAAATGTGTTAAATATATATACAAATTTACGACATAAAAAAAAACGATTTCGGCGGGACTTGAACCTCATATATCTATCTATCTGGTCCAAATTAATACCAACCAATCGGAATTCGGAAGCGTCTCCAAGACGCTGTATTGGCCTGCTGTATGGCAATGCTGATGAGCTGCGCCAGGATACTATAGGCCATACGTTGCGTGCACTCCAACCAGAAAATGAGATAGTTGGCTAAAACTTTATTTACTTCTGTTCGGAAATGGCTCATTCCTTTTCGAAACATAAATCAGAAAGTACGTCATAACTATCGTACTTAAGTAAGGGTAAGAAAAAAGTGAGTTTTAAAGAAATTCGCGCGTCTATTCAATCAGTTTGGTGTGGAACAGGCCCATAACGGTCACTCCTCAGGGACGACCGGTTCCGAAACAAATACACAACTCTAGCTCAACTTGTTTGGTAGTTTCGAATATCCTATTGAATTTCGGCAATCCGGGTCAAACATTGAAAACGTTACGCTGCTATAATGGGTTATCGGCGAATTTATAACTAGATTGCGATGCCTAATCTGATGTAGCTTTGACAGAAGGACGAAGCTAGCTTAAGCTAGTTTAAGATAGAGAGAGAGGTTGTGTTAAAAAAACCAGTCTTAAGGTTTTTCCTTATACTGCGATCCCCAACCCGCATGCCCATGTCATGGTAGCGGCCACGGTAACGGCGGGGCAGGGGGTGCTAGGAATCCCCGGGCTACATCAGGCTACCAAACTCTACCTAAACTGACCCTGGCTACGTTTAACGGACGCACTCTGAGGCTTGACCATCATCTAGCGCAGTTAAAAGTGGAGGTGGGAGAACATTAAATGGCATTTTTGGGGTTATGTGAAGTCCGTAGAGAGGGGGAGGTTCACATTAGCATCTTAATAAATTAATTTAAATTAGATTTTGAAGGAAGTAACTAGTAACTTTTTCCGAAAACTGATTGTAAGAGATGAATTAATACTCTTGGTTCCTACGAGTAAATACCTACCAAGTATTCATTAATTTTGGCGATAACAAAGCTTAGTCAAATCTATTTGCTAGAAATAGAACTCAACGAGAAGATAAAAACAATTGATCTTCTATTTCATTAAAAGCTTCCGAGAAAAATGTCTACGTATAAAAAATTAATTACGATCGGCTCCTACCTACAAGAAATAAATTTGGTAGATAAAAATGTTCTTTAAATAAGGGATATGTCTTGACTAAAGTGTTTTCTATACCAATATTATAAAGAGGAAAGGTTTGATTTTTTGTTTGTTTGTATTGAATAGGCTCGAAAACTACTGGACCGATTTGAAAAATTCTTTCACCGTTGGGAAGCTACACTATCTCCGGTTTATATTAAAATTTAGAAATGTGAAATTTGAATGCAACGCGGGTGAAACCGCGGGAAACAGCTAGTTAGCATATTATAAAACAGATTTTTCCCTTTGTCTGCTGTCGCGAATCTGAAAATCAGCATTACGGCGCGAAACAAAAATGTGCATTTAAATATGTACTTTAACTCGTAACATTTGAATGTATTTTATACTTGCTGCGCCCCGCGGTTTCACTCGCGTGGTGATAGATATTTTGTATAATATACAATATAATATCTCTATAAATTGTAGCCTATGTGTTATTTTTATGTATAAGCTATATTATTGTAGTAAGTTTCATTAAAATCCATTCAATCGTTTTTACGTGAAAGAGTAACAAACATCCATCCATCCATACTTACAAACTTTCGTGTTTATAATATATAAGTAGGATAAGTAAGATTGATGGCATCAGATGACCACTCATTTGTTCCCACAAATGAGTGGCCATTTTGTGATTGTAAGATGTATCTAAAGATGACGAGTTTAAGTCCTATCTGAATGCACCCTACAGCGGTATTGGATTTATGTGCGCAGAGCTTTATCCGCTCGCATTGATACGTACGCTTTTGTAATCCCTCGCCAATCGTCAGCGTGATAAGGCTCAAGGCCCTACTACTTACATTGATAGATTTTGTTATCGGATAAGGTTTTGCACGCATTTGTTACTAAACACTATAATATTGTTATATGAAAAACTCGCCTTATTTTTACATTACGGGAGGCACGTTCAGAAATGGATGTATTAGTGCTTATAGGTATCAAAATTGTAGGGTTTAGATACCTATCAAAAAAGAAAATGTATCTAACTTTGAGTACCTCATCATCATCATCATCAGCCTACAGCAATCCACTGCTGGACTTAGGCCTCCCCCAATGAGCGCCATAGCGCCCTGTCTTCAGCTTGCCGCATCCAGCATCTACCTGATCTACCTGCAGTCTTTCGCAGGTCGTCATCCCACCTGGTCGGAGGGCGTCCTGCACTACGTTTACCGAGTCGTGGTCCTACCTATATGTATTTCAAAACTACGCTTGAACCTACCCATTGAAACGTAAAAGATTCCATGCTGAAGGCGAAGCATTTAAATTACATACAATAAACATACATAGAAGGTACGCATCCTATTAGTCCTATATCAACATCAACTTCGGGGCTTATCCAAACACAGTTTAAACTAAACTTCAACTAAATCTTAGATCCCGTCTACGTGACGTATGATCCAGGGAGGCGTACTAACATTAACTACAACTAAACTTAATATAAATCGCTGTCAAATCTCGATCTAACTAAGTAGATTATGGGACACGATAGGTGACCCTTTTCATTCGTGACTCATGTCACAGCGATGTACTCACAACAATTCATAATTCAAATTAAATGCCGGAGAAATAGGTAGCTATACTCCAACCAAACTTAAGATACAATGTTTGTAAACATAGCCCCCTAGGCCTGCTAGGTTGATTTTTATGTTATGTAATATGAGCACGTTCCTACAATGCTAAGTGCTGACAATTATATTCCAAACACGACGACCAAACAAGAATGTTGGACGGTTGTGTCTTAAAAATAATTTGAGTAAAGTTGCAGCTTCAAGCATCGATCCTGACTGCTTCAAGTTGCCCGTGTATCTAGCTCTAACCATTATTCTAACAAAATCCAGACTATGTTAGTCAACATCTCTTAGAAATCAAGCTCGAGCAAATCCTCCTAAGATCTCTTAGATAATTTAGGTATGTAATAGAAATTAGTTCTTGATAGTATAATACCTATCGACAGCTCATTATTACTTCAAAGGCAGCGAGTCTCTACAATATTAAATCAATAATATATTTGTAAGATGTCGAAGATACTATTGAAGAAGGTACCTACTAGATACTCAATCTGAAGGTAATTTCAATTATCTCGAATCGACAATTTAACTTGAGAACACGAGAATGATGTCTCGTCTTTAAGGATCTTTGATAAACGAGACTCAAAAGCTGCTTTCATTAACAGTCCCTTGATGAGATGGGAGATGCAAACATACCTAACTCAGTAGAGTTCAGTAGATGGTATCTATGCTTTTGAGGATATTCTGAATGAATTAATTAAAAAAATCCAATCATTGTCTGAAACTGATAGCCACTGGGGAGTAAAAGTTCTAGAGTGGCGGCCGCGACAAGCCGACGACATCGAAACGGTTGCAAGGAGTCGATGGATGGAAGCGGCTCTGGACTGCTATTTGTGGCGTCGTATGGCATGTCCAGTATTTGACGTGTATGAGCTTTCACTTGATTTTATATCGCTCAAATGATTGGATAACAGTTCTTGAATTTAGAGAGTTATCCCTTAGTTATTCAAAAAGGGGACACCTCGCTTGTATGCAGGCTGGTTTTCGAGCAGGCAAGATGTCCCCTAATCTGTACATCCAAATACAAGTTCTGTATAAAAACCGACAACAGCACATAATAAAACCAAACCCATTATGGCGATGGTTGACACCTCGGGTGGACAGATGAAGGTGTCCAATAAGCGGGTCGGCATGTCCGACGAGTGAGTACTTGCTGATTTGACGTCTCTTGAACAGCTAGCGGTTGGTTCTAGTTCTGTTTGGGGGTGGTGTTGTGATATTGTGCTGTGCTAAGTTCTCAGTAGAGTATTTGCGGAGGGACTATTCAGTCATATGTTTAATAATCTTTTTGAGATATTCTGTGATATATTCAAACATAAAAGAACGTGAATATGTAGCCGAAATATGAAAAACCCCTATAAAATTCCATGATCAACATCCATTCTTACAAATTCTTCCTAGAAACTGTCAAAGGACATTCTAAGAATACAAACAACCATAGGCGAAGAAACACATTTTCTTTTGAATTTCCCATGAACCTCTACGATTTATAGAAAAATGACAAAAACATTCATAAAACTCAATTACAATGCAGCGGAGCTTTGCATTCCGACTATAGGGTCAGGTTATATTTACGGTCTACTTCCAGTCTTAAAAATTAAGCAATAGGAATTGGTAAAATATTTTTTTAAATAGGTATATCTTTTTTCTATACAAACGTATAAACCCCTTGTTCGTTTAAAGTCAGCTACGATTGCTACCAAAACCTCATAGGTTTCAAATGTCAACAATATTCTTATCATTCCATTATTATGAAATGGGTAAAAACCATACAATAAGCCATAAGTAATATAGAATCGGCTTTATAATAATAGATAATCAGCTCGAAAGTTAAAAAACGAATTAAATTAAACTTACCTAAAGATAGTCTTAATCAAACCCAGTACAAAGAAAGAGGTTCAGTGGTGAAGCATAGACCATGAACACAAATATAGCCAGACCCAGAAAATCGGCAATCTAATAAAATATCGCTTCGCCAGAGTGATTGAGCTTTTTGCATAAAATTCCGAGCACATCGTGCCATTTTCATATTTTTTACTGCAGGCTCTTGCACAAAACTTTTCAGTTGTTGCGTCATGCCGTGCTTTTATTTTTTTAGCTTAGATTTTGCTACGGAAATGAAAAAAAAAAATTAAAAAAAATTCGTCTGTGTGTTTGTTTGAATTTATCTTCGAAATAGCCGGACCGACTTTCAGGCTGCTATTTTTATAGCGGGTAACTTAGCAGCATACTTTATTTTAGAGAAGAATACCTAAGTTATTATTTGCTATAGATAAGATAAGCTAGTTATGCACCTACCTAGCGTACCTACTACAACTCTATATATATATATGGATATATAGTATCTTAGTATCAGTCATCTATTACCCATAACACAAGCTCTGCTTAGCTAAGGGCTAGATAATGTTGTGTGGATTATATTTACTTATAATTTATTATTATTAAAACTAACTTAGTCTAAGATTTTTTATTCTTACTAACATTATGGATCTGTTATCTGAAAACTAAATGAATTATTATTAAAGGGCTCAGTCACCCGTACAAGTCGTACAAGAGGTACTTGCTAACTATTATTTTATCAAACAAATTTTAGCGGCAACTCCGTATACGAGCAAAAAGTGACTGCGTACCGCGATGATTGTGACGTTGTGTGTAAGCGTTATCCGTAGTAAAGAGGTAATATTGTTAGAGACAGTGGAAAACTCTATTTGTCAGTATAAAACATTGTTACGTCTTTGAAGCAGAGAGTCTGGAGCCAGCCATGTGTGAACGAATATTGAAGCTTCACTAATACTGCATGATTTCGATATGATATTTGCAACTAGATCCGAAAGCTTCTGACGCGGAGTAGTTACATAGCTAGATAGATATGCTAGAGTTTCTTGGGAATTATGAGATGTTAGGTAAGTTTTAGTTCTTTATAATGTATTTCAAGTGAAAAAATATATACTACAATATAACTAGAATAAAGTTGATTTCATCAACTGACTCCGAAATAATATAGGTAAATAATTTAATCTTCTTAAGATTCAATTTTATAGCATTCGCTTTCGGATCCTTTTATCTTCAGAAACCTTGATAAGATATAAAAGATACGAGATCAGTAAGCTAGACTTATTGTCTAGAGGTAGCCGAATTGTAAGAAAAGACTATAATCTACCAAAGCTTTGTAATATACAGACAAAAGAAGAATTTAAGAACTAGACTGCTTTAGTCATGACATGCAAATGACATGAACCTTCATTAAAATATTGTTTGAAATGTTATGGTTAGTTTATCAGTTTTTACACCGAGGCCAGTTACTTTAATAGCTGTCTAAGCTAGTGGACTAACACTTTTTTGGAGGTCTACATAGGGAAGTAAACATAAACCAACGCTGAGCTTCCGTATGGCTTTACGAGAAAGCCATATTTTTGTTATCTAGTTCGTCCATGTCTGTACCTACCTACTTTCCATTAAGCAGTGCACAACGTGCACATCACTTAATAACGGAGGAATAGGTTGATCGTACCTTCCATGATGTAACGGTAGGTTTGCTCTCAGAGAGAATGCACGGTTGACTGCAAAAGGCAAGTAAGGGAGCCAAAGGCAGTACAAAATGTACGGGTAGTTCGGTTCAGTGGACAGTGGGCTTGGTCTATAGTTGAAATTGTGATAGCTTTTCAAATATCGTTCTTGGCTGCGGTGGGCGTAAATATATCTAGAAACTGTTATTCGCGTATGGATTTTTACAATTCAATACTGGGAATGCTTTAGATTTTTGATATCTTATCGGATATCAATTCAGATATCAGAATCCGAATTCGATTGAAGGGATGAGCTTGTTTTTGTTTTTTAAAACTTTTTAAAGATGAGCTCGTATTGTATGTGGTAATAATATCGATAGCACAATAATAATATGTTGTCTGATAATTTGGTGTGTTTTCAAAAACTATAAACCATCTTCAAATTCTTGAATGGGTTTGGAAGGAACATTCTTTGGCGCGGTATAATTTTTCAAATAGTGACATCTAGTTAAAATTCTTGTCTAATTTAGTTTGGTGTAATGAGGGATGGATAACACATGGATGGAATGACGAATGAAAATGCCTCTTGTTTACGCCCGCTGCCATACAAACCTCATGATGTTTTAGATACATATTTACGGTGCACATATCAATTCCTCGAAAATCAAATTCTAATGGAAATTCCATTCTAAAAAACAAACCTTATACACCAATGAAATAATTATCAAAATCTAATTGATAATCTAGAATTGGCGAAGATATCACCAAAATCGTTGTTATTCGTGATTTTCCAAAAGTATTATGTTTTTTTCTAAGCTTAATGTGATAAATACTCATTCGGTCATTCTCTTCTCCATACAATAGTAAATCGGTCAGTAATTGACGGAGAAATCGAAAATAAAAAATATAATACATAGGTACTGCCGAACATAGAACTTCCTCCTAAAGGCATTATATTGAATACTTGAACTGGTGTGAAGGTTCTGGGATATAAGTTGGGTCGCCTCCTCCCAATCTAGGGACTTCCTGACCTTCTTGACCGATGCCATCGCTCCATTGGGGACATCCAACAAATTGGATACATTCACAATTGAAATTCACCGAACCCCTCCATCGGAATAAAAATCCCTAAATGTAAAACGCAAGGGGAGAAAAGGTGTATCTTTATTTTCTCAACGAATACAAATGCCCTTTGTCCCTAAAATAATTCAAGTGGAAAATCTCTTTTTGCGTACATGTAGACCTTAATTCCCGGAGGATAAGCGGGGTCGACGCTATTAGATAGATTTAAGTTACGTCCACGCATTTTGTCATGTAGAATTACATTATGGACTAGACTCGTTTTTCGTACAATGGACACGTTTCCGACTTCAACTCCCGCAGTATTCTATGAATAAGGTTTAAAGATATTTTATTGTTATACAAACACTTCATTTATGAATGAGACGTGGACACTCACGATAGGGCTGGTCCACCAGTTCAAAGTCGCTCAGCGAGCTATGGAAAGAGCTATGCTCGGAGTTTCTCTGAAGGATAGGATTCGTAACGAATACATCCGACAGAGAACCAAGGTTATCGACATAGCTCAAAGAATTAGCAAGCTGAAGTGGCAGTGGGCCGGCCATATCTCGCGAAGAACCGACGGCCGATGGGGCAAACGTGTTCTTGAGTGGAGACCACGACTCGGTAAACGTAGTATAGGACGCCCTCCGACCAGGTGGGATGACGACCTGCGAAAGACTGCAGGTAGATGCTGGATGCGGCAAGCTGAAGACAGGGCGCTATGGCGCTCATTGGGGGAGGCCTATGTCCAGCTGTGGACTAATATAGGCTGATGATGATGATGATGATGATGATGATGATTTATGAATTAAATAAATAATACTGGATAATTCACGCCACAGCATTATCTAGCCCCATGCAGAGCTTGTGTTATGGGAACTGATATACATAACATTACATAGATAGATATTTTTTTATTATACCTAGAAAACGACCAGAACAACCGGAACAAATCTATGCAGATCGTACACACAATTGTTCCGAGGCGGGAATCGAACCCGCAACCTCCTGCGTCGCAGGTGGACCTTCGCCCACTGCGCCACATCGGTCGTCACAATTTATTAAACCGGAATTATGAATTATTTAATTAATAATGATGTCTCATTATAACCTAGTTCAGGCAAATGTATTATTGTAGACCTTAAGAACATAGAATAATTGACTCTTGTTATCCATTTAGTTACTGCGAAAGACTGCAGGTAGATGCTGGATGCGTCAAACCGAAGACAGGGCTGATTGGGGGAGGCCTATGTCCAGCAGTGGACTAATATAGGCTGATGATGATGATCCATTTAGTCCTAAGTTGTTTTGAATAAAATTATTTATTATAAGTAAACCATGATGTGTTGTATTATCAGGGCACGCGGCAGCGTGACCAAGCCAAGTTCAAGCAAAGGAACGCGCCGAGTGTATCATTACACGAACCACTTGGTGCCACTTTTGACCCTTCTATAACTCAAAACCTCTTTAACGTAAAAACATAAAACTACGTGTGTTGAATTATATCCATAAGGACATGTAGAAGCCCAAATTTCATGAAGCTAGCTCAAACGGTTACAAAGATATGAAGGTCGAAAAGTCGTAAAAATTCACATTGACTGACTGACATACATATAGTACCTAATTCTAACCTACTTCCAGATGACCTAGAAGGATGAAATTTGGAATCCAGCTCGGTAATTGTGTGTAAGCGTAGGAAAAAATCAAAAAATAAAAAAAAGTCAAAAAATAAGTGATGTTAGCAACGACGACCTTATGTCAATGAAATAAGGTTTAAATTCGAATAGAATCCGCATTGCATAGAATAAGCAATAGTACTAACGTCTCCGATTGCGCAATAGAATACAGTGTAGTTGTTAGGGACCGGCAAATAATAGATTCTGTTTTCGAAGTAACTACATATTTTTACTACCTCACACTAGATGTCACTAGTGTAGGGGACGTACTAAGACTTATTTTATTCACAAAATTAATTTTCCAGCAAAAATAACTGTTTTGGTTAATTGTTGTCGGTTGGTTGCCCTATCATTTTCTATGGTTGCAAAATGCTTAAAACGAATACCTATATATTTTTCAGCTATTAATTTAATCAGAAGAATAATATGATTATCAGTATTATCAGCAAGAACAAATATTCGTATATTTCGTCGGAGTCCAGTCTTGTCTATTAATTTTTGTGATCCATTGCTGTCTTACATTATCTTGAGATGGAAATCTAGAACATACACAATTTAAAATTGCAATAATAGGTGGGCTTCAATTTCATTAAATTTACTAAACAACTACTATTATAGTAGTTGTCTCACGGAGGGAAAGTACTTTCAATATAGAATATTTATTATAAAACATTCCATAGGTGCATTCCAGACATGCTATGTTTCAACATAGCCGTGGGACATTCAGTAAAATAATTGGATTCTAAATACGGCCCTGGCCCTGTTTTTCTTTATAAGTTAATGGTTGACGATAGATGGCGGCTTGTTTAAAAATGACTAGGTATAAAAACTAAAAATTTAAAATTTTGGCGACTAAAAAGTCTTTAGGAACTTAAGTTGAAGTAATTTCAGTACATATGATTATTAAAATATATTAACACTGAGCCCTACGTACCTATAAATGTTTATTTCCCATGATACAAAGTATCGCCATCTATTGGGCAAGTAGAATTATATTTGGAAACGCCGAGTCGCAATGGAAATGTTCGAGAACTTTTAAAATATGATGCGGTATTCAGAAAAATCCAAAAAGAATTATATTGGTTAGTTGTGTAGTTGAACAAATTTCAGTACATTTGATTATTAAAATATATTATTACTGAGCCCTACGTAGGTTTATTTCCCATGATACAAAGTGTCGCCATCTATTGTCAAGTAGAATTATATTTGGAAACGCCGAGTCAATACCTGCCTAGTTTTCTTTACAAAAAGTAATGATATCCCACCAAAAACATAAATGTAAAATAGGAGAGCCAAGTTCAATGCAAAAATTATGATTGGCTGTGGGCTTCGCGGCAAAAAGAATTGATATCTGAATGAGTGCCAAGTCAAATCTATGTAGGTTAGATTTGACTTGGCCAGTTTTTATCAGAATTAAAACGTTGAATAACTTTATAAAATGACTGATGTAATGAAAACTGGCCAAGTCAAATCTAACCTACATAGATTTGACTTGGCACTCATTCAGATATCAATTCTTTTTGCCGCGAAGCCCACAGCCAATCATAATTTTTGCATTGAACTTGGCTCTCCTATTTTACATTTATGTTTTTGGTGGGATAATATTTAAACTAGCCTCTGGTACCTCAAATTAAATTATAAATTAATATTATGTAGATACCTACCTACTAATATTAAAGATATATTAAACATTATAACAACTAGGACTTAATTCATTACGAAGTAGTGTATGCGTATATTTTGGTGTTACTAAATACAAGTAGAATTTAACAAGTAGTGGGTAGATTTTTACAATAATGGTATCATTTTGAACCATAAGAATTAAACTTTTAAAAATAATATGTTTTATGCACAATTTTCGAGCCATTTTTGAAAAAAAAAAACACTTTGTACATTTTGAAGTCTTGAGTCGATTCAGCTGCTCGCGAGTGTATTAGATAGTACGAGTAAGCTTTTTTATTCGTGTGTAACATGAATTACTAGTTTCTGCCCGCGGCTTTGCACGCGTTGTTTCTCATCATCATCATCAGCCTATAGCAGTCCACTGCTGGACATAGGCCTCCCCCAACGAGCGCCATAGCGCCCGCGTTGTATCTATGGAAACCTAATAAGTGAATTTCTATCAATATAATATATACATATAAGATAAAAAGAGCCCAATGTATTCGTTTAGTGGTTTTGGCGTGAAAAACTAAAAAACATCCAAACTGTCGCATTTTAATATTAGTGTGATCATTGTAATGATAAAACCTGAGCGTTATTAAAGTTTTTTACTTAATTTTTTTGTTTTTATTTTCAATTTGAGTAATACTTTAATCTGGTACGCTCCAAGTACCAACCTTTAAAGATAATAATCCATATATATATAAGTTATCTTCACGATACTTACCAACCTCAAAATATACAATACAGTCTCTAATCTGAGTTAGGTGTCGACGAGGCTGGCAAAATTTCCCCGGATCCCATTTAAATTTATAACTCGATGTATTTTCCAATGTTTAAATTACTTAGAAGATTGTCTATCTTAACGCTTTCAAGGCTTAAAACGTTTTTAATTGCATTACATCTATTTTGGTGACAGACCGTCCAGACCGTTGGAAGGTAAAGAGGTTACTTTATTGTGATGAGATTATTTCCGGCTTAATAAATTATCATAATTATCGTGAGAAAGCAATAATTTTCGCGACAAATTTTCCTTGAAGATATTTTGTAGAGGCCGTTATCGGGTCGGTACCTACCTATTCGGCTTCTGTGTTGTTAGTAAGATCGCAGCCAAAGAGATCCAGTATGGTGATTATGTAACTGGCGACCGGTACGACACGCGTAAATTAAGCAATCATTGCTGTCAAACGTCAATTTTGACCAATGTTGACGTCGTAGCTGGTGTCAAACTAATACAAAATTGACGTTTGACAGCACTGATTGCTTAATTTACGCCTGTCGCAAACCGGTCGCGAGTTATGTACATAATCACCCGGCCGGCCATGCAAAGCGGTGTTTGATGGTCACAGGGTATGTGATAAAGTCTCTCACGCAATACGCTGCGTACGTCCGATGCCAAATCTATTGTCTATGCGGTGATAACACAGATAACAGACTGACGACCTCTGTGGCGCGGTGGGCGAAGGTCCGCCTGCGACGCAGGAATTTGCGGGTATTGTGTGTTCGTAGAATTGTGGATACGATCTGCAGATATTTGTTCCGGGTGTTCTTGTCGTTATCTATGTATAATAAAAATATCTATCTATGTAATCTATTGTATTAAGTACATATATTAGTCAACTAGTACCCATAAAACCAGCTAATTATTCTAGGCGTCTCTATTCAAGACACACAAGAAGGTAAGACAAAATACAAGTGTATCTACTTGTCTAAAGTTTGGATCCAAACTTTAAAACTAGTTTGATTACCATTAAAGTGTTTCATTCTCAAAACTCTAACTGGAATTTTAACCATTCACATATTAAAGTGGAAACTCTAAAATTGCATCCTTATGAAAATAATCTGAAAATTGGGATTTGAAATTAGCATGAGCGCTGAAAAAGGTAATTTTGCTGCACGCTATTCATTCCCGAGAATGGAAAATGAGATGGAGTTTCAAAAGAAACGTGCATGTGGTTTGCGCCTAGATTTTCTGAATTAGACTACTGAACACTTTTTAGTTATAACTTTGTTATAGAAATGACTGGCCTGCAGCTTCGCACTCATTGTTTCTATGGAAATGTTTTAAGGCTTTTTATATCCCATGGAACTGGTTTATGGGATAAAAAAGAGCTTTTGATTGATTCCTGGCTCAGAACTACCTGTATGCAAAATTTCAGCGCGATGTTCAGTAGTTTTGGCATGAAAAAATAACAAATAGTTAAACGTATTTTCTGATATTCTTATCTCATAGCATATAACTTATCTAATGGGATATGACACAAAGGCGAAAAAAATGTCTACAAGGAAACCTTCGATTTATAGGAGAGGCGATGGAACAGATAGAAGAAGTGTGCAAATAGTGAATTAAAAAAATATAATAAAAAATATCTATCAAAAAATATAGATGTCATGTATAAAAAGACACAGTCAGGTGCAGAATGCCGCAAACTGAAGACTCATTAGAGGAGGTCTATGTCCAGCAGTGGACTAATATAAACTGATGATGATGATGATCCAATTATAATGTTTGTAATGCTACAAATTAGAGTCTACGAGTATCTCTTATATCATTTACGGTCCTCGCTTTTAATTGCGGTGGCTCTGATAGGAACTTGGGTCAAAAACAAATACATATATTAACCTAAACACAAACTTATTATATGTTTGCAATCAGGTAAAAAGGACTTAATAATATTTTGTTGGATTTAAATGTGTAGACGACACACGTTGATGTAAGATTTTGTTTCCATAAACTATGTAGTATTACTACTTTATTATATTAATGCGTGTATTCGCAACATGGGCACAGAGAGGGGCCTCGAGGCTTGGCCTCATTACCCCGGTGTCAACTCGAGGGGTGACGACCCCTCGGTCCTTGGGTTTGTGGGTTTCCCCCCCCCCTTCTCATTGTTTTTTTTGTCTGCATTTGGTTTATGTTTTTTTTGTGTGTTTTTTTTCGCAACATGTTGGTTTGTTTTGACGACCCCTCGGTCCTTGGGTTAGTGAGGTTTTTCCTCCTTCTCATTGTTTTTTTTTGGTCAGCATTTATAAGGAATTCCTTTACAAAAACTGAGCAGTAGATGCCTTTTTATAATGTGCAATAAATAAAATACGTTGGATGATGACTTTTAAATAGTTTAAGCACCTTCTAACGCTTTGCGTCTATTGTAAATTTAGTTTAACCGGTCCAAAAATAGATGGGCAAACTGTAACTGTACCTTACTCGCCGTTTTATCTGTGCTTTAAATTAATACGTAGGATGATGAAAACTAATTTAAGCTTAAACACGCTTTTTGTTTATTGTAAATTTAGTTAGACTGGTCCAAAAATAGAGTAAATAAAACTGTAAAAAACCCAAAGAAGATTCATTCCATTATGTGTTAATTCCCGCGACTGTCCGGAATCTAGGTTAATTGTAAAACCAGCGAGTTGGGAATTTGCATATTTAGTGTGAACATGGCTTAATTTTAAATATTTAACGAGTCGTATTGGTACAGTGATGGCTTGGCGGGACACGTCTATAGGCGGTAGGTTCAATTCCAGGTACGCCGGATGTTACCACAAACTTGACACTTGAGTTCAGATATTGGATAGTATCGAGACGTATCATTTTGCATGGCAATTGGATACAGAGCGCGTCTTTAGGCGTCCAAACATCTTTAAAAAAATCAAACATGTCGATACTAGATCTTGTAGCTTAAATCAAGGCTTTCTTTATTTCTCAGGACCTCTGGTAGTTTGATCTTTAGGTATAACCTTAACCTCCTACTCAGCTCATTACTAATTTATCTTATTATCACAGAAGATTGGTAACAACATAAGGACAAACGCTAAAATATATAGGTAGACGCAGATATACAATTTGTGTGTTTGTATAGATTTTCCCAGTACAGCTACTGGGATAATCTATGATATTGACGACCGATGTGGCGCGGTGGGCGATGGCCCGCCTGCGACGCAGGAGGTTGCGGGTTCGATTCCCGCCTCGTAACAATTGTGTGTACGATCTGCAGATATTTGTACCGGGTGTTCTGGTCGTTTTCTATGTATAATAAAAATATCTATCTATGTAATGTATTGTATTATGTATATCAGTTATCTAGTACCCATAACACAAGCTCTGCTTACCATGGGGCTAGATAATGCTGTGTGAATTGTCCAGCATTTTTATTATATTATTATGTCTCTCATTTACCATGATCTCGGGCCATAAAGTGACCCGGTCCTTTGGAAGGCTTGCGTGGGGCCGAAGCCAACAGCACAGAGGCCCTTTGAGTTAATCTAAAGGCGATGGCTACACATAGCGGGTATCATCCTCGGGTGCACAATATGATACACCCAAAGATGGTATCCGCCAGGTGTAGAGACTATTGCAAAGAAAAATGAAAGAAATAAAACCAGGCTATTGTGATGGATGGATGGACTGGGTAATCGGGTTATGGGGGAGATTGCGGACGTCTGCCATAAACAAGTCAATCATAATGTTAAGAAGAGTGGCAGACGGTGGCTTGCCGAATGCTGGATGGGTTCCTTAAAAAGCCGGAGTAAATTACCGGAGAGGAACAACATCGGCGCAAACGACTGAGGGTGTCGAGAGGTGCGGCCCCGATTTCACCATCACGAAGACTGCTCGTGAGCGGGTTTCCTCGCTATTACGCCATTAGACACTTCCACCCCCGAGTCTACATCCTAAGATGCATCTCTCGCGACTCTACTCAGACCGGCCAATGAAGGCAAGCAAGAGGTGGGGATCTGGTTCTCTTGGGATGCCACTCCGCAAGCGGAGACGAGAACCAGGAACTTCCCCGGGAGCACTCGGTACCCGTGGTGTCGCTACTCACCAACAGCTCGCCACAAGCTGCCCTGCGGGTATATATATATATATTATTATTATTATTAATCTATGGATGTAGGTAATTGTTTTATTATTTAATAGCATAAAGTTTGTGATCTTCTCGTGTTTGTCTTCAGATCTATGTTCGGCTGTATTATTTTTATGCGCATTGTTTTATATTGACGACCGATGTGGCGCGGTGGGCGATTGTCCGCCTGCGACGCAGGAGGTTGCGGGTTCGATTCCCGCCTCGGAACAATT
Organism: Eupithecia abbreviata; assembly: GCA_943735965.1. Classification (NCBI taxonomy): domain Eukaryota; kingdom Metazoa; phylum Arthropoda; class Insecta; order Lepidoptera; family Geometridae; genus Eupithecia; species Eupithecia abbreviata. The sequence goes on along the minus strand of OX030982.1, from coordinate 5,118,977 downwards.
GTGTGTACGATCTGCAGATATTTGTTGCGGGTGTTCCGGGTTTTCTATTTATAATAAAAAAATATCTATCTATGTAATGTATTGTATTATGTATATCAGTTATCTAGTACCCATAGCACAAGCTTTGCTTACCATGGGGCTAGATAATGCTGGGTGGATTGTCCAGCATTATTTATATTTATTTATTTATATTAGTCGAACTATAATGATTCCGGGCTGATAGTTATTATTATCATTCAAAAGATCACAAGAACTATTTATTCTGGATAATTTAAAATACAGTTTTTTTCGGAATTGGATGTAGGTTTATAGTTTTTGTAAAAAATATCAAACTGACATCAAAAAACCAGATTCTTTATAAATCTATAAGTATAAAATTGAGGCTTTAGACATTCGGACCGCATTTTACCTGCAATCCAACCGCAAATTTGCAGTTCATTTGCAGTCGGCGTGCAGTTGACACGACTGCAATAGAACTGCAAACCAACTGCAATCGATTGCAGTTGGTCTGCGGTCCGTCTGTCTAGAGCCTTAGTCGCTTTCGTTGTCTGTTCGCTTAGATCTTTTAAACTACTCGTTCTCAACGGATTTTAATGAGGTTTTCAGCAATAGATAGAGCGATTCAAGAGGAAGGTGAAACCATTTGAGACACCGATATCCATGCGGATGTAGCAACGGGGCACAGCTAGTGTAGTATAAATAAAGTTTTGCAACGAGGCGATATCCGTTAACAATTTGTTATTTCCACTGGGCCAATATGTGAATATTGTCACGAGTTGTTTGAAAACTGTTTTGTTAATACAATATCCGGTCGTTTAATAATATTCGAAACAGAAGTGTTGAATTGGGCTGTCGACATGAATTCGTTAGCAAGTTGATGCGCATTCGATTGTAAATATATCAATATTGGTTTTAATATCGAGTGGATTTAGGTAGGCCATTATTGTTCTACGTACGTAGCTATAATATTCCGTTGCCTCAGCAAGTTACATTTATTTAAATAATTAGGTATTTGCATATACAGAGTGTCACGAAGTATGTGAACTAATCGGAAAAGGGGTGATTCTGGAACCTAGGGGATCAGGTTTTTATTACGGTTTTTATTCGAATATATTTTATTTATTTGAAACAAATTAAGTTCCTTTAACTTCCTATTCGTCTTCTTTGACACGCACGCGTGCGCACCCAGCTGCTACAGTTTTTTATATTACGAATTATAAAAATCACAAGTTGTATTCCCCCAGAATCACCCTTTTTGGTTTAGTACACTTGTTACGTGGCACCTTGTATGAATTTAAGTATATTTTTTTTACTTTTTACCCTAGTCAAAGTTTCTGCTTACTTTGGGGCCAGAATATGATGCTGTGTAAACATACATATTCTAAGTACCGGTACTTATATATTTATCATGTTTCTCGGTAAGCTGGGAAGAGCTTTTAGTTGATTGCATCATACAAACAAAGAAAACTAACCATTGCACTGAAAACCCAGTGGGTAGGGCATCGCATTGAAATTAAACTGCAGAGTTGATAGTCTATACTTTCTCATCTTTTACTACAATAGATGCGCCGTTCGGCTTCACCCACATGGAAATATATATTTCAATTGGTTTATAAACCTTCCTCTTGAATTACTCTATATATTAAAGACCGCATCAAAATCCGTTGCGTAGTTTTAAAGGTTTAAGCATACATAGGAAAAGACAGCGGGAAGCGACTTTGTTTGATTCAATGTAGTAACTACACCATACACTATACTACTACTATATATTCTCAACTCTTTGGTATAAACAATTCTAACATCCTTTGCAGTTGCAGTAAAAAAAAACCTTGATTTTCACCACAAAAGCGTACTTTCTCGCCAATATAGTACAGTCACGTACACTAGCTAGGCAAATAGCCACCGTAATGTCTCCACCGTCAGAGTATAAAACAAAATACTGCAGTAGGTATACTTCTAGTACTATTACGAAATATCTGAACTTATCAAGTACCTACTATTACTGTAGTTTCCTTTCGATTTATTAATTTTATATACTTCCTCTATCTGTTCCGTCGTCTCTCCTAATAACCTCCAAGGTTTGCTGGAAGAAAAATCTTTTTCAGGGTGAAGCTCGAAGTAATATCCTGTTTAGATAAGTTCATTTTATGTATTATTGTGTACAATAAAAAATTACAGAATCAATTGGTCAAGAGGCCTCAAACAGGATCTGATAACGATACCTATAGCTTTAATAAAGGTAATGTGGATGTAGAATAACGGTGTTAATGGGCTAATAATATGCAGTTAATGAACGAGATTCAGTACCGCTGCTTTGTATAGTTTTTTCTGCGCAACCGATTTATCTCTAATTTCATTCAGTTTTTTTTTCATAGATATTCCCTTTCCTTTGTCTAGGTACCTACCTTATTGTTACGTATATAGTAGTAGGCGTCTAAGCATGTGTGCGTGCCCGCACAGTGCCAGCGCCACCTCAGTGTAATAAACAGTGTGTAACTAACCAGGCGGTCGTTTCACTCACGTCGATGAGCTCCCCTATCCGAATATTGTACATTTACCTACATAATTAGAAACTCTGATAGTTTGGGCTAAGTAGACGATGCATTAACATTTATCATTATTTATTTATGCTCGGAGATTCTCTGAAGGATAAGATTCGTAACGAATACATCCGACAGAGAACCAAAGTTATCGACATAGCTCTAAGAATTAGCAAACTGAAGTGGCAGTGGGCAGGCCATATCTCGCGAAGAACCGACGGCCGCTAAGGCAAAAGTGTTCTTGAGTGGAGACCACGACTCGGTAAACGTAGTGTAGGACGCCCTCCGACCAGGTGGGATGACGACCTGCGAAAGACTGCAGGTAGATCCTGGATGCGTCAAGCTGAAGACAAGGCGCTCGGGCGCTTATTGCGGGAGGCCTATGTCCAGCAGTGGACAGGCTGATGATGATGATGATTATTTATTTCCCTTTATGTTTTATATCCACACCTTCTGGATAACCGTGGGTATTATACTGTGCAGCTGTCAGGCGCTGAATAAGATTAGTATTCTTTGGCACTCTCTTGGAAGTTCGGAATTTAAACTTTTCCCAAAGGATTAAGTAGGTTAGAGGGCTTTTAGAAGCTACTTGTGTGAATAGGGGATCTTAAGGGGTTAATTTACACGCGCATTTGTATGAGCAAACGGTGGCAACGAGAGTAATTTATTGTATAGGTAGAGCATAGTGGTGAGCCAGTTGACACAGGTTGTGGGTTCGATTTTATACGGGTAGGTATGTCAATATTAATTTGGTTCTAATTGATTCAGAACAGGAATAAATGGCTCCTAAGAGGCTGAGTGAGCTTTATGTTTTTTAAGCAATTCGTTTGTAATTAAGGTGAGGTAAGGTCATGAGGTCATTAAACAAAAACAATTAATCATAATGTGTTCTTGAGTGGAGACCACGACTCGGTAAACGTAGTGTAGGACGCCCTCCGACCAGGAGGGATGACGACCTGCGAAAGACTGCAGGTAGATGCTGGATGTGGCAAGCTGAAGACAGGGCGCTATGGCGCTCATTGGGGACGCCTATGTGTGTCCAGCAGTAGACTTCTATAGGCTGATGATGGATAAGTTTGTACGAAAAGATTGTATTTCGAATATTTTATTTAGTTATCTGCATTTCATTTGAATCATCACAATTTCGACGATTGCTATTAACTTATTTTTTTTCATCTCATCTGATTGCATAGTGTAGTTTGTTCACACTGTCATTTACCCGTGAAGGCCATTTATTAGCTTTTCTGTTGCTAGGTTAACGTAACTTATTTTGCATGTATTTAAACTGTAGGCCTCCTTAAAATAAATAAATATCAGTTTATTTAGAAATAAGTTATATTATTTTATGGACCAAATTGTGCTGTGTACAAATTAAAAAGCTTAACTAAGTATGTAGCGTGCACTTGTACTGGAGGGAAATTTTGAGCTGGAAGCTTGGATAATACTATCTCCCTAGCTGGACCATTACTTACTTTACTACCCTACCCCCCATTTTACCAACAAGAGTCCAAAGTGCCCAAAGTACCTATTTCACAGAGAGCCATACTTCTACAAAGTGGCCGGAAGCAGGCGAGAAGAGTTTACGCCGCGTTTGCATAGAAAACACCTCGATAATCCTGTTTTGCATTCAAATAGCGTATACGTTACTTTGCACTGCCAAATCCCATTATTTTTTATCCTCTTTGTACCAACTACTTATAGACTGTGGAGCGTTCAGTGAAAGTTTATATACTCATACTCTTTTGACTTGCCCATGGGGCTCTCTTGCCATGTAGGTTTCATAACAAACATTTCTGAGTTAAGCGCGTCACCTCAGACGCTTGCTCATAGACCAACTGATACAAATTACTCCAATGTCGATGAATGTCAACCTACTCACTCTTGACGCGCGTCATTCAATCTGGATTATTCTATCATCTGTGGACAAAAACATATATACAAATTAAGGTTTCGGGTGGACAAGAAATAGTCATCAACGAATGCAGAAAACAAAATGATCCTCAGTACACAATCGTACACACAACCATAAAATATTAACACCTGCATAACATTTCTCAAGTTGACTTGGTTGTGAAAGCTAAACGTAGTAAGTTACTTATTCAGTGGCCTTACCACTGAGATATAGCAAACAAAAAGAAAGAAAAAGAAAGAAAGAAAATACATTTATTGATTCACAAGTAGGTACAGCTTGCTACTAAATAATAATAATCTATAAGTAAACAAGAACATAAAGAAATAAATAAAATTAACTACGTATGTATTATATACAAGCAACAAGCGACACCACAAAGCGAACCAATAGGTCCTGTCTCAGCATAATGTTGCTCTACTTCTCCATAAGAAGTAGAGCAACGCTGGTTTTCTGACAGAACCATTGTGCGCGCGTGTCCACTCGGGTGGCAGACCACAAATAAGACAAAAAATATATATACACATTAAATTGACATCTTACAAGGGCGTTTTCTCTTATTTTTTATTTGGAAAACGACAGTACATTATAAGCTTATATCAAAGTAATGAATGAATGTAATAGAATTATTATCGTAATAACTTGATTTACATTTTTGACATTACTTCTAATAATTCAATAATTATTTTAGCGACTGTCTCTGTATTATGACATTTCTCACAATTTGTACACCGTAATCGGTCAAACGTATTATATTATATGTATATAGGTAGTTAGGGATCCTGTAGGCAAAAAAATACATCATTCAGGTCAAATTAATATTGATCAAGCCCGCGCAGTTTCCCTACCTTCTCTGTTATAGGTTTAGCTAAGAAACTGTAACAGCATCATAGCCTTGAGACTTGTTACAATCCTTGTTTGTATTGTAACTACAATCGCCCTAGATCTTAGACAGCTTTCAAGACTTCTAATTGCTGAAACTCATCCAAGGCACGCTTTGTGCATGGCCAACAATGATGCATAGAAGCGAAACAGCAGCTTATAGACTGCCAATAAAAAAATATTCCGGCTCCACTTGCCTAGCGGGGCTCTCGGAGGATTCGAGGGCAACCCCGCCCTCATGGCAGACGTCCGTAATCTCCCCTATAGCCCGATCACCCAGTCCATCCATCCATCACAATAGCCTGGTTTTATTTCTTTCATTTTTCTTTGCAAGTGTCTCTACACCTGGCGGATACCATCTTTGGGTGTATCATATTGTGTACCCAAGGATGATACCCGCTATGTGTAGCCATCGCCTTTAGATTAACTTTCTCTGTCAAGTCTCTCTAAAGGGCCTCTGTGCTGTTGGCTTCGGCCCCACGCAAGCCTTCCAAAGGATCGGATCACTTTATGGCCCGAGATCATGGTAATGATATACAATAAAATTGACGTCACGGGTTTTCGATTTAACTTTTTTTTTTTTATCAGGTTATCATCAGCCCGTGTACTTTCACAGCAGCAGAGCATATGCCTCTCCCAAACGAAGCCACGAATTATCGGTCCCGAGCCGCCTCCTTCATCAACTCTCTGTGACTCCTTCTGGTCTACCTTACCATAATAGATCAATTGCCTTTATCTTGGATTATCACAAAGTAATAAAGAAAGGGAAAAGATTTTTTTTTATGCAATTAAATACTAGGTACTTACTTAATACATATAATTATATAATACATATACAATACGTATTGAGTTTCACATCTACGCATCACATAGCACTGCCCTTGTTGGGTCTAGACAAGAATTAGCCTGAATAAATAAACAAGATATTTAATTACGCAGAAGTTAGTAACAGTTGCAAACGAACCGTGATCTCGGAACCCAACCTCTTTAATTGGGATCTAATTGTAACTGGGTTATAGTGCAAATTACTTGGTGGCATTGTTTAACAAGCTTTAAAACGACCGTCGGGTTGATGGTTGCCTACCTGTGTCTGGTTTTGTGCTTTTAAAGCTAAATGGGCGGACAATTGACTTAGGGCAGCGACTATAATCCGAAGAGTATTTATTTTAAATCAAAATCTCACTTGTTGCAGGAACGAAAAAGAAAAGAGTCGAAAATACTTCTTTGTATTTTTTATCGATAAATTGGTAAACAGAATATATCACAATGAATTTATATTCGAGATTCGAGACATATAAATTCAAGTTGGTATTTTCTGCACAAATGTCCATTAAATTGTTTAAATGTTATTTTAGAATTCAGCAAAAAGTTTTTTTGCATACGAAAGTATGTTAGGTATCCAACCTGTTTAAGTTTGGTTTAAATTTAGCATGTGTAATTGTGCACTCACGATTGTTATAGCCAGATTCAAAGATCACACTGTATTGCTTTCTATATATCTACAAAACAGATAAGGCTAAAATTTTAGAATAGCTGTAGTTTTCGAGCTGGAATATTTTGTAGTTTACTTTCTTTTTATCCCAGAAAATTGCGCACACAGCTGTGAGTAAAAGCTAGTAAAAAATAAATAGTAAACAAACCTCTTTCAAAACTGTTATTGTTTAAACCCGTAGGTACTCCCCAAGCCCTGCACTTTCGATTCGAATACCCTAGCAACCCCCTACCGTTTTATTCATATTCGTCGTAATATGTTATTTTCTCTGGAAGGGGACGGAGATTTTGTATTTTTCATGTTTGGAGATCTATGAATTTCTGAATTGATTACAAAACTTTTTTTTTTCTGCTACTCTAGTTAGATGCTATTCCATAATAAAACATTGTATCAATATTTTACGTACCAACGTGGTTTATTCGTGTTCCATCGAGATGACCAAGAAAGTAGAGGACCCTTATATATGGCGACAACCTTTGTATGTGCATCATCATCATCAGCCTATAGCAGTCCACTGCTGGAAATAGGCGTCCCCCAATGAGCGCCATAGCGCCCTGTCTTCAGCTTGCCGCATCCAGCATCTACCTGCAGTCTTTCGCAGGTCGTCATCCCACCTGGTCGGAGGGCGTCCTACATTACGTTTACCGAGTCGTGGTGTCCACTCAAGAACACGTTTGCCCCAGCGGCCGTCGGTTCTTCGCGAGATATGGCCGGCCCACTGCCACTTCAGCTTGCTAATTCTTAGAGCTAGGTCCATAACTTTGGTTCTCTGTCGGATGTATTTTTTACGAATCCTATCCTTCAGAGAAACTCCGAGCATAGCTCTTTCCATAGCTCATAGCTTTGTATGTGCATACCATAGAGTATCTTCGCGTTTCCTGCTACGCATAATTAGTTCCATATCTGACAGTTTCGATTGGAACAAAGTTTGTCAAAATTAGACAAGTAAATAGTACCTTTGTACTTACCCGTAATACCTGGGTAAAATTTATGTATAATATTTAAACTTTATATTATAGTGAAAATGAGTCATAGATCTTTCCTTTACTCTTTTCACTATCTGAGCCGACTCGGATCACCAAGCCATTTAAACGTTAAAAAAGTCATCTCTTACATTTACGACCTAGCAATTTGTGGCTATTTTGGTTATAAGATAAAATATATTCTATGTATATAGGTAATGTGTTAAACGAGCTACCTAATTTATTTATCTGCCAACGTACATAACTTTTCCGAATGTGAATTTTCGATAAAACCAAATGAAATTGTGTCTCTCAGCATTATCATTAAATATTTAATGTTGCCCTTAATTCAGCGGATTCAAAGACATCTTCAAAGGGCAACTTTGAATGTTCGCAGGAAAAAGTGGCATTTTGATGAAAGCGTCCTCTCGCGGAGGAAATTACTCATCCTCATTACACCGCTTCATTTGTCAACGTTTCGCTATTGTTAAAAATTGAAGTCTTATTTTTTGCAAACAGATTTGGGGTGTGTTTGGCACTAACGGAACCCTAATCTATTTAAATGAATTAAAGACCACACAAAGATAATTAATACAACTAACTTGTTTAAAACTAGTTCAGTGTAGTTTATGTACCATATTTAAGTTATTATTGTAAAGTATGCATGTTCATCGCCTTGTATAATTAATAAGTTCTATTTGACTATTTTATTTGTTGTTAGGACTCTTTTAGCCTTAAAACAGGTTTTCACCTAGTTCAGGCACGCACATTGTTAATTTCCGTCAGAATTTAAGTCGTGTACTTATTTGTTATTCTTTAGTCCTAAGATATTATGAATAAATTATATTATTTATTTATTTAGTTCGTTGCTTGACTCGAATTTTTCCAGTATAAAACTTAGGTATCTAGTATCTATTTTTTTTAGGTCATAACTACTCCCGTTTTTTAACAGAAATCGTAAAAGCAGAAATTTCACCTCATTGGGTAGTGTGTGTTCTTTTCAGGCTTCGTATTAATAGCGTGAAGCATGGTAGTGTGATTTAGAGTGAATATTACTTTTTTGATCAGTTTCAGTCGACTGGTAACAAACCAGCCCTGAACCGATCGGAGTGGAATACCTGATAGCAATGAATAGACCTTTAGATAGTATCCTTAGATGTCAGAGTAAGTTATTTGTGATACCGTGTGTAACCGAACTACGAGTAACTCGTAACTCTTAGTTTTCAGACAAAGTTTGTCAAAGTTTTCTTGACGCGACACGATGAAATAACGCTCAAGTTACAATAATATATTTTATCGAGGATTTCGTTTGAATTAAGTAGTATTGTCAAGTCGATATTTTTGCAGAGTTATTTATTTGAAAGATGGTCAGTTCGTAAATTGGAGGCATGATTGGGGTTGATTGGCATTATGATATCGAAGTTTTGAACAAAAATAAAGTCAGATTATGATTTTAAGAGGATTTAAACTTTGTATTTTCATTTTTTTAAGCCGTGCTTCGTATTTCTTGTTTAGCCATGCGGTATCCTTCATTTAGGTATTTTATTCGGAATCAGCCCTGCTATGCTATCTTATATGCTTCTGTGTATCTTTATCACCTCCATTGTGGTCTCCAATCCGTCTGCCAAGCGATTTGGTTATAGAAACACTCCCCTGTTCTGTTCAGCCCCAGGCGTGCGCTAGCCTTTTTATGTAACTTAGCTAGTTTCATTCCGGAACAAATTTATCCCACATTGTATAACAAAGGTTTAAGCCATTACTTGTTTTATTTTAACATCAGGTATGTTGGCTTAAATTTAACGGGCAATATCCCCAGAGTTTATAGGGCAATTCGCGTAATAAAAGAGATCGGATGGAAGGCCATTTTCGGACCGACAAGTATCTACGTTGGTTGGCGTCCGTCAATGACATTTTATACGACAACAGAACGTTATACAAATTGTATTTTATAAGTACCTCCACTGCGTAATAAGAAATACATTTGAGCATAAATCAATTAGATGATAACGACATGACGTGTTGTACGACCTATGACCTACGATGAACCTTCGCCTAGGTACGACCTACGTGACGAAGACCTATGGTGGAATAAATGAATACTGAATGTTGCGAATTAGTAAGCCGAAGTTACAGTGAGCCGATCATAAAGTTCGTAGAACTGATAACCGCAGGGGAGTCGCGACCGTGATGGAACGCGAATTGGAGGTTTGGGAGTCCATCAACTCGATGGATGGACGACATTTTAGCGGTCACAGGAAGTCAATGTAGGCTGCTAAGGACCGCTATTTGTGACGTAGGTATGACCAGCAAAGGTCAAAGGTATCCCCCATAGGCTGATTATGATGATGAATACTGTGAACAAAATATCTACATTAAAACTAAAATCGCTAATGAAAGCCTCGATGTAAATTACTGTAGAGACAATAGATATTCAATCTGGGAGGCGGAGTGCTGGTTAATTGTGTTGGAACTGCTAGAGTATAGAAAATCGTAGTCGTTTGAACTGAGGTTGATTAAAATGTTAAATGTTGGCCTTGTTGAATACGGGTGCTGAGTTATGAGAACTTGCGAGCCCAGGACCAGACAGATGGTGGTTGAGGTAAATAAGAATATGCACAACCCGTATATTATCTTATTTTCTATTATTTATAACTCAATCCAATATTCTTTTTAGGGTTCCGTACCGAAAGGCTAAAACGGTACTCTATTACTAAGACTCCGCTGTGCGGCCGTCCGTCTGTCACCAGGATGTATCTCATGAACCGTGATACTTAGACTGTTAAAATTTACACAGATGATGTACTAGTATTTTTGTTGCAGCTAAAACAACAAATATATCACATAATAAAACAAATATTTAAGGGGGCTCCCATTGTTGTAAGGGAGCCCCTTATAGCTGCAATAAGGCCTGATTGTTTTGCCCTTTTTAATAAGTCAGGAAGTGTAATTCAGACCAAATTCCGTACAAAAACTAGCCCTACTTCAAACAAAAACGACGTAAGATACAAACTACCAATCACTACACAGGTTACAAACAGACGTGCTACGTGATTGGTTTAAATTCAGAACGAAAGCAGGGATTGGTTCACGCGCGCTGCAACTTGCTATGTTGTCATAGCAACCATTGAAGTACGCACGCCTTGGCTTGGCGGCGTGGACGTTGTATGCAATAAGGGGACCGGATCAATTTAATAATAAACAATATTATTGTACTATTTGTTTTGATATATTTTTTTATATTGGTATACTTTTAAAATTCGATGTAGGTACTTTCTATCATCGAATTGTACTTTTTTTTAGAAGACATTAAAAGAGAATCTTTCTTCTTAATGTAGTGAAGACGGATTCTAAGATATGAAGTCATATTCAACGATTATACATTTTATCAAAAAAATTTAATGGTTGTTAAGTGTTTGTTTGGTCTGTTTTTTAGTGGGCTCAGAATATCTTCTTTATCAATTATTTTAGATAAACATTTACATTATCTTGATTTACATTTTAATATTTCATTAAGAAGAAAAAACCTTCTAAATTAGGTCAAAAATGTATTGACTTCATGTTGCATAATATTGACCATGTCGTCGGTTTGATGATGTATTTGAATATCTTTGAATGCAGTTTATAATCTTGCTATTACTTACTAGAAAGAAGTGATCCCTGGACATTTTAATCGTGTATGGCTCCTGCACCACTTCACAACACATGCTCACATCACTGATGATTCACTGATGATTCACATCACTGTGAATCATCATGCCAGCATGTGTAAAAATGCATGGAAAACACGAAAATGTACGCAAAGATTTGACATGTGCTCGCTTGCAAGATCAATGTCCGACTGATGACGCGCTGGACACGACTTTTAAGCCCCGCCTACTTGGTCACGACTTTCGTTGGGTCATTTCTTTAACGCAGTTAGATTTCCTGACTTATTATTTCTTCGTAGCTTTTTATAGATAATGGTACGGAACCCTTCGTGCGCGAGTTCGACTCGCATTTGGCCGGATTAAAAAAAAAAGGTAATTCCAGTGTTGAACGAAGCATCTATTATTTGGGCATACAAAAACTTTCATGAACCTTAACTGTCCCACCCTCTAAGATTCATCAATAAAAGGATTACACAGTCCCAAAACTTACGAAAACTTGGAGAACTAAAAACTCAGCTGAAATACCCTTCACAGTTGAAATCAAAATTAATGTGTGTGACCTTGTCAAGTCGAGAGTGTAAACTTTGTACAGGGCAAATTGTATAGCGGACTTGCTGTCACGCCTGTTGGAACATTTGAATATAGTGCGATAAATGATGCTGTAAATTTAATAGAAATATACTGCAGAAAATAAAGAAGCCTTTCCCTTCTCTGTTTTCTTCAGTACCACTTTACAAAAGAGATTATTATAGATTAAGTTAATGACAGACTACTGGAGAGCTTTAATAAGATTTGTCCCATGGCGAGATATGAACGAGCAACGCTCCGCAATACTGTCAGCTGCACCACATAGGCCTACATCGTAAATTTATGCTACGACTAGTTAAATACTTAATCCGAGGTAACATTAGTAAGCATCTACTTAGAGACTGCTGAGGTTGAATAAATTATGTTTTATTATCCGAATAAACCTACCGCTAAGCTTACCTTCGGAGTTAGGAGAGCTTTCAAACAATTGGATAGAAACCGTTTAGTTAAAGCCGAAGGTGAGTCAGAACTTCTATCCTAAATACCTCAAATAGCCGGTTGTAGGGGAGAGCGGGGCTGAAAGTGTCGGGGGTAAGTTGTTCCGATGCAAATATCTACAACAAAGATGTAAATATTTAGAGGGATCATAGTGCCTTACGAACCGCTGTTTAAAATATAATTATGAATATAAAACTATTATGCACAAAAACTGGGTATAAATTCAACATTTTCATTATATTTTATCTAAGGTAGACTAAAACTATTCACCGTAGCGTTCGTCTTACCTAATTTATCTAGGATTTGTCGAAATTGAATACCCTATACAAAAATGTATACATATTTGGAAAAAAACAATCCTCTGTTTGTCGTTTAGTGGTCGATATCCTCCAAACGTATTTCGCGTAATCAAATAAAGTTAATGTTACGTATTTTTTGATGGCAAATAGATTTTCGTTTAACCACAATCTCATGCTGGTAGGTCACGATATGGCCGAAGACAGTGTGTCACGAGGTTTTAAAAGACATCTCTTCACTCTTTTCGTGAAGAGATTCAGGATGTTGTTCTTATTTATGGGTAAAATAAATCAGTACTGTCAATATTAGAAAGCTTCTGCGAGCCAAATACTCAACACTTAACTCTGAAGCCAACTGACGTAAAGCCATCCATCAATATCTTCTTATTGCGTCACGAATGTCTAAAATCAACCCTCCGGGGCCGAGAATGACGGACGGAAGGGGTACCTAAACCTAATGGATAGAATTAAAAGTTATTACAAAGCCTGTTTCCACCAAATTTGTAAAGTAATGGCCTCCCAGTCCGAATGAAAGATTTTGTGTAGCCAAATTGAGCCAGAGTTGAGTTTTTGTTATAATTTATTTAAAAGTTCTCTCAAGACTTGTGTATTTTATCTTAGTTATTTGAAGAAAGCTTTCATCTAGTAATTGCTGATTATACTAATTTGGACCCAGATAAGAAGAGACTCATTGGTCCAGACGGTTATAATCAGAAATTTTACATTTTGGTCATTAGGTTTGTTAACTGAGTAAACTTCTTTTCGATGTTGATATTTCTCTTGCTTATAATTTAACGATCCACTTTAAAAAGTATTACTGAACAAAATCAAATTATATAAGTACATTCCGCTCTGATTGGCAGTGCCGAAGTACTTTCACATTACGCCACCTGAGTCCAAAAGAGATCATTAAAATAAACAACGCGCCCCTACGGCGCTCTCGATCTCGACAACCGTGAGGGAAATAATTACGACTGACTGGTACGTATTTAATATATCTACAGATAATCCTACACGTGGGACGATATCGCTGAATTATCGGAAAGAGGATTCTGAGAGGAAAAACCGGGATTGGACAATAATGCTGGAATATGATGATGCATTTATATTTTTCTTTGTCTAAAGGATGAATATGAGCCAGATTGGAAGGTGCAAATGTCACACAATCTCAATAGTTTTTAGACTAATAATAGGTACTTAAAACTGTTTTGGTTTTTTAAATAATTGAGGTTAAAATGTATGATAAGAGGAAAAGAAGCTCCGAATTCTGAACCAAATGTTTAGATGGTGCTTAAAAACAAACATAGGCTCAAAGACTGGCCATAAACGTAAACCACATCGCTACAAGCGTTCATAAATTCTCAAGGCACGCGCAGTCAAACTCTCAGAGCACTCACAGTGAAATTAAAATTTATTATTATTACGCTATGCAATTTCCCACTTAATTATTTAAAGTAGGGGAGTGTGCCTCGTTGCCCAATGAAATGGTTGGAAAAATTACTGCTAATTAATTGAGAAGGTGCGAGCTTTTAATTGATGGGTATTTTATGGGTACTATCTATGTATATTTCGATTTATTTACAACGATAAAACAATTAAAGACACAGGCTGTCACGTCAATGATAGACTTGTAAAGTTTGGCCTAGTTATTGATTCTAAACTGCACAATTTTTGTATATCTGGCGTACCTATACGGCCCGCGCGGGAGTTGTTCCGAGCTACTGACAAAAGGTACGAGTAAATCAATACGACCGACGATAGGTATCGAAATTTCTTTAGCACCAGCCAGCGGAAAAAACAAAAAAAAATGTATTTTAGTTTATTTTGCATAAACGTTTACAACTTTATATATCAGCATGGGTGTTGACTAAGAAAATAGGCACATTGTTTCACAGCTCCATTACTTGAACCGCCATCATTTACAGCGAGTTCCCGCAAAATAATAACGTTCGAGAATCTTATATTATTGTGTATTCTTGGATAAAAATGTTAGCAGGTTTATGGGAAGACGTTTTATTCTCGCTCGAAATTTAAGAGCTAGAATTGCGAGCTTTTATAAAACGTAGCAGATTCAGATGCAGGATTGTTTTTAGGTAATGGCCGTTCAACCGTTTCTTTACAAATGATTCAGTTACCTATTTGGTAAGTTTTATGAAAAAATAAGATAAAATGTTTACATAACCTGCATGTGAATACTCTCAGTTAGGTAGGCATTTATTTACTTAAGTATTTTAGTTCTCAGATAGCCGCTATGAATGCTATGAAGACTAACTTACAACTGTTTCAAGAGTCAAGCTTCTCTGAAGCACTCGACCCAAGGTTATCTCACCCAAACTTAAGATTCTCAAAGGATAATCAAGAGAAAAACTTAAGTAATGAAAATATAAGAAAAAACAAAGAGCCATTAACGACGAAAACTTTTATCTCCGTTCGTCCGAAAGTTTGTGACAAATTAAGAAAGTGGATATCTCAGTCTTTGCGAAGAAAAGGACCTAATGGAAATACGCTTTAGTTAGTTTAAAGCTTAGGTTTTTATTTATGGATAAGATTCAACTATTATATTAAATATACCCCGGAAAAACTTAGCATGTTGCTACGCTGTAGCCTACAAAAAACGACTGATTTCATTCATTTATTTCATTCTCGTTTTATTTAACTTTTCTACGTATAATTATGTTTATCCTATACTTGGAACCGTGAAAGCTGTTGATCCTCACAATACTTCACAACTCCATGAGTAACTTGCAAAAGTAAAAAGTTCGGTACTTTACTTCGATCCCGTAATGTACGTGACCGCTTAGCTTAGCTCTAAGGATATACTTATTGGAAATATCGTTAGATTTACCAAATAACTTTGCTTCGGGAAGTTCTTGAGTTGAATCGTTTTGTTCATCACATAGATAAATAAATACCGTAGGTAAGTTTATTTGTGGACAGAATTGGTAATGATTCTTCGAGGGGTGAACTTACTTGGTTAATTTAATATATGTTTTATTGATAGAACTTTCACGTGTAGTGTGGTGGCGCGATTTAAACAGAGAATGTGCACTAAGCCTTTTCAACGCATTATGCACGGGTTGCTGTAGTGCCAAAGAATCAAATCAAATAGAGTCGAGCAAAAGTTTGTTTCAACTTTGAACGAAATTGACCAAACAGATTTCATTCGCATAGTTTCATAAAATTTCAATCAAATCCTATTACAATAGTACATTGACATATAGCATTAGCAAGAGAGCCAAATTCAACAAAATCGAGTTTCCTTGAAATAAAATTATTTGGGAACAGTTTTGTAAAGTAAAGCACAATTTGTACGAGATTGACATCACGTCAATGTCTAATATCGTGTCCTACGGTCGATTTCCCGGTGTCGGTGTTGACGTTATGTTATGCATGTTTTGCCGGCTAATTAAAGAGGCTAATAATAATGCTAATAAAGATACGATTGACGACCGATGTGGCGCGGTGGGCGAAGGTCCGCCTGCGATGCAGGAGGTTGCGGGTTCGATTCCCGCCTCGGAACAATTGTGTGCACGATCTGCAGATATTTGTTCCGGGTGTTCTGGTCGTTTTCTATGTATAATAAAAAATATCTATCTATGTAATGTATTGTATTATGTATATCAGTCATCTAGTACCCATAACACAAGCTCTGCTTAGCTTGGGGCTAGATGATGCTGTGTGAATTGTCCAGTATTATTTATTTATTTATTTTATTTATATATTTTTTACTGTAGAATAGTTTTATTGTATATATTTTCTATGGTAAAAAATGTATTTTATACGAGAATTAAAAAAAATATTGTGTATAATAATGCTAATAAAGAGGGGATGGTATTCATTAACTGATCTGCCCGACACGGATTTTTCTACACATTTCGAACTAGTGTATAAAATCTTTATGAGGAGTTTACGACTGTAAATTTGAGTTCAAACCCTTGTTTCTAGAATTTTGGTGTCCTCGCAATGTTATTTGATATTTTTGTTACTTTATGGTTAGAACATTCTAGGTACACTTCGAATTTCCCAGTTTTTGATTGGGATACTAGCAAACTAGCTCTACATGGGGTAAGGGTATAAGGGACAAAAGGGTGAATTGGGAAAGCGTATTCGCCTTTACTGACCGACAGAATAATCCCAGATCACAAAGAAATTACGTATCTAATAGGTACAATTCAGAACTGAAATTAGCTTAAACTTCGCAATCGGGATCAAAACTTGCTTTTGGAAACTTCAAACATTATCGAGTCCGGCTGATAGTATCCGAGATTTTAACTCGAAAATCGTTTAAACACGTCTAAATTCTTAGGTATGTAGGTAAAACATAAAAGACGGAACAAAAAACTAAAAACTTATCTTACCTAATAGGTACCTGGTCTACCTATTTGTGCTTAGCCAGTAAAGGCCCAAATAAAGGTTAGTAAACATTTCTAAAAAAATCCCCAACGTAATTGGAGACAATAAAAAATTACATCACTTCCTTTAAAAATCGGCTTGCATTAAATAGCTTTTAGTTTGTAAACTAATTACTTACCCATAAATCTCTGCATGGCATAAACTTAGACCTTGATACCTTTACCATTGTGATTTTTTCTACCCTCTAGCTGTCTAGCGAAGATTTCATTTCTTATTTACGTAATCAGAACGGCCATAGGCCGCAATTATACAGACTGTTAATCTAAAATATGGGGGCGTCTGCGAAGAATAAATTAATCTTAATTAAGTTTTAATACCAACTTACTTAAATTACAGTAATATCTATCTACTGCACCAAATAATCATGAAAATTGAACCACGCAAATACAGGGCGTAACAAAAAGTAAGGCCGACCACATAACACAAATATTTGGAAAAGTTCGCAATTTATAGTTTTAAAAAAACTTAATGATCATAAGGCAATGATATCCATGTATGTGCGAGGAACAATGCATTTGAACCTGCCGTATCTGGCGCGCCCTCTGACGATGTGGCGGGTTCACCGCCGCGGTCAACGACTCGCGACGAAGGTTCTCTGTGTTTCAAAGGAGATGTAAACAGGTACTTAGGCCATAAAATTTACCTATATATAATGACAATAGACACATACATCAGTACCTTGTCTAGTAGTCATTTCGTTTAAATTTATTGTATCGAAATTAAAAGGTTGATTTTTCTTTCAATAGTTTTCCTCGGTTCTATGAACGAGTGAAAGTATGGTTCTTATTTTTTGTCTCATTCTGTATAGTTTAAGTAGGGGCTACTTTTATATAAGAATGCAAACTGTGACGGTTTGTCTTTCTCTTTGCGATAAATGCTTTACTTTTACGTGTAGTATAATTTGAAATGATACCCGCAGGCTGATTATGTAAAAGCAACAGCAACAGCGACGCGACCGCGACCGAAATTTCCTTACCTGTACCCGTAATGATACCTTGTATCGATAAGTGATTGCAGCCTTAATACACTACCCATCATAGAGGAAAATCACGCTGCTGTTATAGCAGAGGTAATAAATAATGTCAATCATCAATTTTCTTGATTTTTTAAGTCTTAATATTTAAATATTACCTACGTAGTAGGTGTAGATCAAGGTCAGTTATGAATATTAAATATACCTTCTTTATTATAAGTACCTAAAATAAGGACTCATATTTCATCCAAGCAACATTTAATAATTTATGCTTTGTATATTAAGTGTAGAAGTCGTACCTACTACTTCCTATTTACATTAACCTAGGTTCCTCATTTTGTCAGTTATTTGTCAAAAGAAGCATTTTATTTCACGGAAAGTTATATTCAAAGATAAAAATCAAATAAAGTGCTGTAGTCGTATAAAAATACATCAAGAGGTGTGATTCCTGACAACATCCAATGTCGAATATCGAAACTATCCTCCAGGCGAATTCGATGTGAAATGTTAAAAAAAAACACAATTCATAATATGAATTTTCAATTAAATATTTATTTTATATCCCAAGCAAGCCATAAATTGAGTTTCGGACATAATTGTTAGAAATTTTATTGAATAGCTTTAAAGTTCTCAAATTGACAAGGAGTGTAAGTTGTCTATACCAATATGATAAAGAGGAAAGGATTTTTTGTTTGTTTGTAATGAATATGCTCCGAAAATACTGGACCGATTTGAAAAATTCTTTCACCTTTGGGAAGCTACGCTATCCCCGGTGAACATAGGCTATATTATATTTTCAAAAACGCTGAAACCGTGCGAAGTCGGGAAGGTCCGCTGGTTGCATATAAAAATACTCGACGACTGAGTCAACTTTAAGTTACGTATGGTTATATGGTTTTTTAGAAAAATTTCACAAAGAATTTGGCTCCTGCTTGCTCAATAATCACGTTGTGACAAGGCAAGATAAAAAATGTCAATAATCACGGACTCATTAATTTTTTATACCTATACCATTCGTTCACCTTCATTATTCTTATAATATTCTCAAAGGACTTTTTCATCAGACCCAAACCTATCCAGGTCCCTAGACGAGCAAGAATTCAAAATGTAAAATGATTCTTTTCATTCGAGATTTAGTCGACGATATTTCGAAGATGACATTACCCGAGAATAGGGTCCTTGCTTCGTACATAAATTAATGTCATCGCCTCTTCCGCGCTTTTGAGAATAATATCCGGAACTTGAGTAATAGACATCGCTATTCGCGGCCCAATATTATGGCCCGAAAAAAGGCAATAGGGATATTGGGGAGAATAAAATATTTAGTTTCACAGAGGAAGTTTGAGAGACAACATTTTCATACCTCCTTAAAGAAAAATGTATACAGGAAAAGGAGGCAATCAGGCATAGGTTTCATTGATATTGGATATGCCATGACGCGGTAAGTGATTGTTTGGCTAAGTAATCTTTAGATATAAAAATGAACCCCTATTTTTTCTGGTTGTCCTACAACTTGAGAACGGTTTTAACGATATTATTTATGTTTTTTTAAAAAAAAACCTAATACTTCGTAATTCAAAAAATATAAGAAAATTGCGCAGAAATTTCCGAAGGGCGCAGATAGTAAAAAATATTTACGAATAAAATCAAAACTATTTTCCTTGGTTAACTTACATACATTTTAAACTGACTTTGAAAAAGGAGGAGGTTGTGAGTTCGGCTGTATGTTTATTTTATCTATATTCGTCGATTTCTCCTTCAATTATTGATCGATGTTTAAATAATTTCGCTATTATATAGAAAATGATCCCGAGGCGTTCAAATTTCGTCGACCGATGCGGCGCAGTTAGCGAAGGTCCGCCTAGGACGTAGGAGGTTACGGGTTTGATTCCCGGACAAATGTTTGTACGATCTAAGTCGGTTTTTAGTTTTACCAAACAATCATAGTATACAATAAGTAACTAAACCCTATATTGGCCGCATATTTTAGAGTAAGATTGCTAAATTAAGTTCTAAAAAGGCCTGACGGTTTTGTTTCGTAAAAAAAAATTAGGTTCCAAAATATCAGGATAAAAAACTTCCCGTCCATAAACGAACTACCTACCTACAGTATTGTTATTGCTGCCTTGTTTCAGCCTAATGGATAGTAAAAGTCTGTAGTAAATCAAATTTAAGCCTTTTTGTAAATAAAACAGGCATTATGGTTTACTTAGTTGGTACTCAACTCACTTAAATAGAATACCCTCTGTTTTATTTTTTTTGTAATAGTATCTTTTTGAAAAAGTCTTTCATATTCATTATACACTTTTAAGAAACCCTACAGCTACATCACTTACAGATCCGTAGTATTTTCATCAAAGGTAAAATGCCAAAATGTGTCATTATTAAATCACACCATTGTCATGGTCAAGGAGATAATTGAGTGAAATTCATCATCAGCCTATAGCAGTCTATTGCTGGACATAGGCCTCTCCCAATGAGCGCCATAGCGCCCTATCTTCAGCTTGACGCATCCAGCATCTACCTACAGTCTTTTGCAGGTCGTCACCCCACCTGGTCGGAGGGCGTCCTACACTACGTTTACCGAGTCGTGGTCTCCACTCAAGAACACGTTTGCCCCAGCGGCCGTCGGTTCTTCGCGAGATATGGACGGCCTACTGCCACTTCAGCTTGCTAATTCTTAGAGCTACATATGTCGATAGCTTTGGTTCAGTGGTGAGTAGAATAAGGGCCCTGATAAACTAAATAATATTAAAAACTCATGTCCGCTTACGACTGTAAGCAAGCAGGTGGCAGGCAATGTTCTTACATTTATTCTTGTACCTTTGAAGGCTTCAAAGGTACGGGTTCGATCAGTGTTTGTAAGTAAGCATTTATATTTATTATATTAGTTATTTCTTTGTGATAGAAACGCGTTCAGCATTATTCATGATCTGTAATGAATAAATCCATACATTTAGAAATAACGACAATTTTGATGTGTTCAAATAGGATTACTACTTCCTACTGCTTATAGTAGATGAAATATTTATAACAAGTTTCCGCCCGCAGCTTAGCACGCGTTGTCTATATGTATAAGGGTTATTTTTTTACTATTGAATCTGTTTTTTGGACAAAAAGTAGCCTAGTTTGCTTCGAGGCATCACATCTAGGAAATTAAAGAAAGCAAATCTAAGAAGATGAACAGAGGTAGATCTGTGACAAAAAACACCTATAAAAAAGAAAACATAATTCATCAATTTAGAAATCAACCACATTAATTCATTTAATCTACGCCGCTACTTCAAGATAAAGAAACATACCGGACCCATCACTTCAGTCTGCTTTCGAATTCTTTGGAATCCTCCTGTACAAATACATGCCAACATTTTGTAGGGCCTCAGAACAATTATTATGATATTATTTTCTCATGGTCCAGAACCTGACAAAACCAAGCAGGATGTATAATAAACAAATTCACAAAAAAAACACATAATTCTTTCCATCCAAAGGTTGCCTGGAAGATATCGCTTCTAAGCGATAAGGCCGCCTATTGTACTTGTCACATGTAATGTCTTTTTTTTTAATTATCTGTATCTGGTGTATAAATACCGACGCCTCGGACGACGTCCGCTTCTAATCCGGTGGACGCACAGCCTAACCGTAATTTGATAAACAGGCTGACATCTATACAATATGACGTATACAAACCGTTTCGTGATTTACCTAGAATGATGAATTATTCCGCAAGCGAGGCTAGTCTCATCCTAGAACCCTTTTCTTTTTTTTAGCATAATAAACGGCCTCGGTATGTGGTCTGGCCGAAATAGCCGCAAATGCGAGGAAATCATGTAGACGTACATTTCTCACGTCCGCGCGCATGCGGCCGACTGTAATTCATCTTAGATAACCGCGTCTGGACACATAAATCACGGATTTTCGTTGTGAAAACATAGGGGATCCTTTTCGCGTATGAAACTGAGCATTCTATTTGCGATGACCTAGGAAAAGCTTGCGATATTTCAGAAATTGAACAGGGTGTTAGGTACTTACGAAATTCAACTTGTAAGAAGAGCCGCGTACGTTAATGTTGAACGAATTATTGTACACTGTACAATAATTCGTTCAACATTAACGTACGCGGCTACTGTACAATGTACAGCTCACTTCAACAGCTTATATAGGTACACTTCTGGTAATCGTAGTTCGGTGGTACATTGTTTTACTGGAGGTGCTGCTGCTCGCCCTCCGGTGGACATCCCTTAGCTGCCTCTTACGACACCCGCGGAAGAATTGGGAGTGGTGCATATTCTAACGATTATTATACAGTTAGTCGGTGAATTTGAACCCTTCTTACAATTTTAAAAAACGTTTTGTTTGATTCGTATGGACAGAAGCTGCCTCCGTATGTCATCACCAAGCACGTTATGACGCGCTTGGGCGAATCCTCGAAAAGCATACGTTTATAGCCGTCAGGGTCTGCCATTGTTAAATCTCTGAAAGAAGGGTCTTCATTAATATGAATCTCTTTCAACAATGCTTAAAATACTTTGACTAAAAGCTTTTTAACTGGAATGAAGCATTATTTTTAATACGTAGGCATTTTTGGGAATTCTCTAGACATAACAGCACCTTAATAAATTTTTGATGTATCTACATAACCTGCTAGGGCATTAGATATTTCCCTTGGGGCTTCCGCTCTCTAATAAACCTCTGGATTATTTACATATTTTATCGGGAATTTAAAATTAATTAAGTGCCTGAACAAGGGTGTCGACGACAGGGCTTATGATAAGGGCCGCTTGAATATTGAGTTATGGGCCGAGCGTCAACATTTCACCATGAACACAAATATCTTTCGTGCCTAAATACATATTATGCTCATTATTTTAGTGTGCTTCATTGTTTGGTTCTAAAGTAAAAAATACCAAGAATACCATCGTAAATTGGCATGGATAATAGGGAAATTTTCCTTTACATACTTTCCTAAAAACAATATTTCCATAGCAAATCTGTCTGCCTGGCAAAATATAGCCGGACGAATATAAATGTTTGGAAGAAGATAATATTATATGTACTTACTTAAATTGAGTGAAGGACTTTAGGGTATTTTTATGGAGGAGAACACATGCAAAGACGCGGGCAGAAACAAGTCTTATTACAAAATCTAAGCAGTAGCAAGTCTGTTCCGTGATCGGTCAGTCAGTCCAACTTTCACTAAAGACTTACGCGTAGTCAAGGGCCTAATCTCTTTTGAGGACGGCTAGCCTCTAGCCTAATCCGGTCCGCCTCGGATTCAAAGTGACATCTTCTATTTACAACTATTACCCGTGGTAGGATCTAAAGTGTTCGATATGTACCAAAATAATACTGGGATTAGGCACGAATACTCGTTTTTATTTTCCAAACCAACTTTAATTCTAGTAGATTAATATTTAAAATTACCCTTGACGACGTTAATTTAATCCATTTAAATCCAGTGAATGGACTGACAGCTACAAAAATTATAAAATCACAGTTACGAAATTACTATTTGGATCAGTTCTTTCTGTAAATCGTTTGCAACAGACTGAGATTTACAATTGAAACAAATTGAGCGAAGTAGCTCAATTGTTTCAATTATTGTATTTTTGTCCTTTTTTTTGCTTATAAGGATATTATTTTTATTTATACAAATTTTGACGTCGAAAGGCTTTCATACCATTCCAATTTATTGCAGTTGCTATAAAAAATATCTGTACAAGAAACTAAACATGCGTGGACTGTTTAGAGTTGTATTGATTGACTTATTCTAATATTACAGAAAAATTGCTGTCACTTGGTAATCTACCTACATATATCGAACAGAAGAGAGAGTTTACAACAAATGTTGCCAGTTTATATAATATTAAAAATAAAATTTGAACCATAATATTAACTAAATTAAGGCTAATACCATGCCTAATGAGGCTCGGTTCAGATGATTTATGTTGAGATGGTTCTAAATAACATCTATAAATAAAAGGTTGCTTGTGCTGACTACATACATATGTATGTCGCAAATACACCAGCTGTAATCTGCTTTACGTATTTCTTGTTAATCCGGGTATTGATCAGCAGGAACCGAGTCAGCCATCGACATCCGTCCCAAGGTCGCCCTCCGAGATACATCAGTATCGATTTTGGCATTACGGGGACCCACACTGCGACGTGACGTGACCGAGACGAGATTGGTTACTAGCATTGAAGAATCTATGCGATATTTTGAGGGACAATGAAGTACTAATTTGATACTTTAAAGACAAGCTTTAAAGCTCTGTCACTAAAATAATATGCATTGTCTGCAGCTAATCACTACACTACTTTGTTTTATAGGTCTTCTCGCTGTCTGTCTGTACCTATTTTGATTTTGATGCGGTTTTTTTCAATAGATATAAACCATTTGACACAGATTTCTATGCGGGCTAAGCTGTGGGACGCAGCTAGTGATGAATAAACTCTGGATTTGTGATAAACATTAATAAAAGTTCATATAGGAATTTATATTTTCTACCAAATACCTACAACACTCCTGAAATCCTTATTAAAAATGCCATATTCACAAAGCTTAAAGTTTATTTCAGCTACACACTTGCCTATAGATGCCACGAATATTATGGTATTTTACTGTGGAAGTTATTTGGCCGCAAGATACGAAGAGAATTTCGTCTCAATAGGCAAATATTTTGCATGTCACTTTCGCTTTTGCATTTCAGAGTAAAGCGAGACTTGGCTTTGCGATAAATGTATTTCCACAAAATGGGATCGATAGAATATTTGATGAATTTTGATTGAACACTGGTTTATGTTTGGTTTTGTATAAAATAGTTAGTGATTTTCCATAAAAAACCTTCCTAGTTTATGTAATCGAAAATAATTACGGATTAAAAAAATGCTTACACAACTTTGCTTACAGGTACAGAAGGTACTTATTACAATTCATAAAAGAGAAAATTTTGTACAAATCCGTACTACGCTGTACCAGTGTCCTAAATCTTGCCTAGCAACGTATTTTGAACCGTAGCTTTTGGGCAGAACGTGTCACTTTTGTTTTTGAACTGATAGCGTGACTTTCTTTGGAAGGGTGAGCTCGAGCTCGCATGGTACGGATTGTGCATACACGAATATGTTTACCGAAATTCGTTTGGATTACTTCGGAAACGTTTGAAGCCTGTAAATAAATTTGGGTTAAACGATGCCAATGGGAATCGATTGGGTCAAATAAATTAATAGGTACATAGATTTATGAAAGATATATTTATCGGG
This sequence comes from Eupithecia abbreviata, assembly GCA_943735965.1. Taxonomy (NCBI): domain Eukaryota; kingdom Metazoa; phylum Arthropoda; class Insecta; order Lepidoptera; family Geometridae; genus Eupithecia; species Eupithecia abbreviata. Next base: position 5,093,574 of record OX030982.1, on the reverse strand, counting down.
TATTTATCACGTTCCTTTTGTTTCATATTTCATTGCGTTTTCGCGATCGTGGTCACGTCTTGAGTCGCCCCGTCCATCGCTGTGACGCGCCAAAAATCTCGAAAGGTCTGCCAAACACCCCGTATTATTATTTAAGAATACTCATGCATGCAAACTTTTTGACTGACCTGTTTAGACGAACACGCTTACAGTCTTACAAAATTTTGCCGTACGGTAACTTGCCTATAACGGTAGTAGAATGAAAAATTTCACCGAATTTTTTTTTGGAATAAGCAGGTGTCTCCTTATTCCAAAAATGTCTAGAGAATCATAAAAAACTGACTATAGTCGGTTCTACAATCCAAGATAAATTATGTCAACAATGGGATTCATGAATGAAAACATCACAAAACTGATAACATCATAAGAAAATAACAAGGTAACAGCACGGTAAACACAAACATAATAACAATATGTTCAACAAGAAATAATTTCACAATTGCACGGATCGAAAATGTTTAAATTGCAGTTCAAAAACTGGCAAAAGACGAATGAAATGGATGAAATCTTTCAAAACAAAAATTTGTTTCAAACGATTTGCACCGGTGATACCTGTGTCATATTTTATGACACGGGTATCATCGGTGCAAATCGTTACCTCAATTTTTTTGTTCGTTCATTAAAACTATCTAGGATTGAGTACTGTATCTTTATTTTTTCACCTCTATTGTGGCTGAGCTAAATTGAATATAGTATCAGCATAATTCTAACTGGATTGAAACTCAGAACCTCGTTAAGACTGCTCCGCATAAACATGCCTCTGTTTCAGACAGTACACTCGGTACAGGGTGATTCATTCAAGATGAAGTGGGCAACGCCTGTAATGAGTATTTGGATTTTATTGTAGTGGACCCCTGTATTCTGCTGCCTTAGGATTTACAATCACAATAACTTGAATATCGCCACATGTTTTGGTATGAATACGTAAGTAAATTTTTCTGTTTTTTTTTCTGCATAACTCTGTTATGAAATGTTTCAATTTTCTTTATTTGATTAAAGCTAGCTTTCTAAATATATTTTTTGATTTATCCCTTTGACATATATCGGAGATATTTTAAGGCTAACGGTTAAGCCTTAACAGTTTAGTCAGCTGTTCATTAAAAGTTATCTTAGAAATGATATAAGATACTACATATTATAATGAACCAAAACGTAAGCATTTACAATGAACTAAATCTTAGACTGACCTACGAATAAGGAATATAACTTATCCTTATTATAAAAATGTTCTCGGTCTGGGTGAAGCAAATCGAGAAGAACATTCTAAAATTAATTAGGAAGAATTTTCGGTTACAGTTCTTTTTATTTTCATGCACATTCTTTTAATTGCTTTCTTTAATTTCTCTATCTCTGTTTTTATGTACTTACAAATCACGGTACATTGTTGTACGATGTTTTGTTTTTGTTTATTTATAAACAAATCAGATTAAATATGTAATATTTTAATATTGTATTAACTACCATTTATCCAGACCCAGCTAGGCTGGGCAGCGATTGGAAAACTTCGCCGATTCTTCTCGTCATCCATACCGGAATGCTTGAAAACGAAAGATTTCAATCAGTGCGTTCTACCACTTCTACATGTATGTACATACGGAGCTGAGACGTTAACACTCCCGGTAGGGCTAGTCCAACAGTTCAAAGTCCAGCAAGCTATGGAAAGAGCTATGCTCGGAGTTTCTTTGAAGGATAGAATTCCAATAGGATAGGAGAACCAAAGTTATCGACATAGCTCTAAGAGTTAGCAAGCTGAAATAGCAATGGGCCGGCCATATCTCGCAAAGAACCGACAACCGCTGGGTTGAACGTGTTCTTGAGTAGAGACCGCGACTCTTAGTGTAGGATGCCCTCCAGCCAGGTGGGGTGACAATCTGCGAAAGACTGCAGGAAAATGCTTGATGCGGCTAGGTGACAACGCTATGGCGCTCATTAGGCCAAGGCGCTTAAGTATATTTACTCGTAATTCTTAACTTTATGTTGACTCTTTAATTATTTGAATTTATAATGATTATTTCTTATGATAATTGAATATTTGACAGTATGCATAACAATTTATAACATGTGTTCTTACCTAATCTAACTATATTTTATACTAACCTTCTGTAATTTGTATAACTTAGGTCCACTTGCACCAGGCTTGGTTTACACAGTTAACTCAGAGTTAGATACTACTCTGGAGTTAAATTCTAATTATGTCTTGTACCACCAAGAGTTAGGAGTTAACCCTGAGTTAAATTTTGAAATTTTTAACCCTCGGACATCGGAGGGTTATGTCGACTAACTCTGGGTTAGTAATGTCAAAACTGTGAGAATTGAGACATTTTAGGTTATGTTATGTTGTTTGTTATTATTTATTATTGTGTTTCTTGCATTCAGGGATATCGATTTTGAACAATGATAAATGAATGGTTTTTGTCCGATGATGACAAAGAGATCATCGAATATATTAGTTCGGACTTTTATAATAGAATAATTGGCGAACGGTCCGATCATTTTTACAAAGAGACAGCGATTTTCATTGAAGATTTCGTCTAAAAAAGGAAACTGTTTTGTTTATATTAGATAAAATTGATAATAGATAGCAATATACAAATACTAACAAAAAGTAAGTACCTACCTAAGTTTTCAAAAAATTTGGTGATTTCTCTTCAGATAATTCCTTTTATTTATTTTGATTTACCTAACTGTACTCGCATCTGCACTAAGGGCTGCAGAAAAAATAACATCTACCTACCTAAGCAGGTACCTAAAATGCAGCCAAGAACACGTGTCATTTCAAATCTGTCAGAAAGGAATAGTCTTATTCAAAGTACGGTAGAGCGAGAGAGAGCAGTGTACTCAAATCATTCAGCATTCGTCCTACTATATTTGGCCGGATGTAAAAAGAATGAATGAACAAGACATTAACCTCGAGTTATTTGACTCTGGGCTAATTTCTATTGGTGCAATTAAAACTGCGAGTCGTAAATTTAAAAAACTAACACTGAGTTATGCAACCTCGAGTTATTTATTTAACTCTACGTTTTGTAGTGTGTGTGACCCTTGTGCCACGGGTCGTTCTATTTACATCAATAAATAAAAAATAATAATTAGGGGAGGCCTATGTCCAGCTGTTGACGATGATGTTACCTACTACTACGTAATTTTGTATTTCAGGTATTTTTAAGGTTAAAGTATATACATGCGTCCATTTCCCGTATCCAGCGGATTCCACACGACTGCGCTAACGAAGCACGTCCGAAGTTTTATCATAATGTGAGGTTACCGGGGGCGGTTGTGTTCTGACTTGCAAATTCTTGATGCTACTCTTTTTATGCAGTATAATTATGAAATCCGTTAATTGTTTCCTCAGGGTGAATATAGCTTTTATTCACCCTGAGAATTTATTTTAACATTATTCGATTATATAGCTTCTGGAAAGGTTTTTATTATTATACTGCCATAAAGCACTGATGCTACGATTTTTATGTAGTATAATTATGACAGACCACCACAGAGTGGAGCCCACCCAACGCTAAGAGGCGACGTGGAAGGCCCAGGATGAGATGGCGCGACGAGCTCGAGGTGCATCTTCCATCATGGCCTGTTGCAGCGTTGGATCGCGAGGAGTGGAAGGAGAAAAGGGAGGCCTTTGCCCAGCAGTGGGACAGTAATGGCTTAAAATAAATAATAATAAATAATAATTATGAATTCCGTTAATTGTTTCCTCGCGGTGAATATAGGTATTATTGTTAAACATGATTAGACTATATTCTTTCTGGTAAGGTTCTTATTATTATAGTGCCAAAGCACTGATGCTACTGTTTTTATGCAGTATAATTATGAATTCCGTTAATTGTTTCCTCAGGGTGAATATAGCTTTTATTATATAACATGATTAGATTATAATAGCTTCTGGAAAGGTTTTTATTATTATACTGCCAAAGCACTGATGCTACTGTTTTTATGCAGTATAATTATGAATTCCGTTAATTGTTTCCTCGGGGTGAATATAACTTTTTTTTAGGTTAGAAGCTTTAAGACTACATCTTAATTTGACTAGATAGCACTAATGATTAAATATATAATATTTGACGACCGATGTGGCGCGGTGGGCGAAGGTCCGCTTGCGACGCAGGAGGTTGCGGGTTCGATTCCCGCCTCGGAACAATTGTGTGTACGATCTGCAGATATTTGTTACGGGTGTTCTGGTCGTTTTCTATGTATAATAAAAAATAATCTATCTATGTAATGTATTGTATTATGTATATCAGTTATCTAGTACCCATAACACAAGCTCTGCTTACCTACTACCTACTTACTTATTTATTTTTATTTATTTATTTATTTTAATAGCTTATATATACTGACTTAATCTCGATATGACCACATCGCGTTACACGATGTACATAGCGTTTGGACTAGATCGCCGGCCTGATGGCGTAAAGACTTTGTTTTATATGATTAGAATGTATAACTTCTGGTAAGGTTTTTGTTATTATAGTGCTCGTACTCAGGGTAATCGACTTAAGGCGATTTTCAAGTCCCGCGGTAATCGAAAAAATTGGGATAATATTTAATCTTTTAGCTTCTGCCAACTTTTTTCTCGTAGTACCTACTTACTTTATTATTTTTGACGTGCCTCGATTTATTTCATTACCAGGTTACATTCTGTATCCTGAAAAGACTTAAATCTGAATCCTGAAAAAAACTTAAATTATATTTACAATGAGCCAGATATGTCCCACTGTTGGGTTATGGGCCTTCTTAGTCATTTCACGTATTTCGATCCTGATTCAGCTAGACCCCAGAACTTTGTTTTAAATATCCACTTCTAATTATCATCAAAATCCTTAGCATCATCAAACCCTTAGACCTGAAAAGATGGAACGCTTAGTTACCTTTTCTTAAAATAATTAGTACCTAAGTAAGGATTAGTGATTATTCTCAAGAGTACCATTAAAATAAGCTTATTACAATACCTAGCTTAGCCAAAAAGGTCTAACAAAGTAGAGAGATGGTAGATAAAATATTTCTATAATACCGACGCTTATCCCTAGGGCAATAGTAACGTTAGGGTAATCTGTATCGGAAGAATCTACGATAAATACAATAAGCAGTGAGTGAGGTCTTTTTGGATTTATATATATGATATAGTAATATTTACAATCTTTGAGCCTCACCTACGATATATATAGATATAGTAGGCATGTTTTTCTTTTTAATGGATTTTAAGTGCAATGGGATGCTCTTATTCGTGGAAGGAATTAATTATATCACACTAATAATTATTATAAATCCGAAGGTTTCGATGTTTGTTACCTCTTCACGTCAAAACTGAACGGATCAGGCTATAATTTGCATATACGTAGTTTTTATGCACAAATCACACAGAATTTATCCAAACCAAAAAGCTCCTAAGGCAATACACCTACCCAAAAACACCCTTAACATTCTTCATTTTCTGCATGGACATACTTATCATATCTATTTGTTTAATTATACATTTTCACCTATTATTGAACCATTGATTTTTATTCTTACTTATGTATATACTTATACTTACTATATACTTATATTACATATACCTATATATAAATCTTTGTTATGTTTAATCTGTGGACCGTTACTCGAGACACGACGTCACCCCAATATAAGGTCAAGCTGAAAACAAGTGTCACTATCGTCCTTGGTCGATAAAGACAACAAGCTGAGATTGGACCTTATTAGCCGCGCACATCGGGAAAGACCAGTTATTCTTATACTTGGGACTCTACTACCTAATAAATAACTAATTACTACCTAAATAAATATTTTTTTGTATTTTTATTTTGTATTTTGTACCACGCTACATTATGTAAAGTTTAAATCCCTACTACTTATGCTGTTCTGTATTTTTGTGTGTTTTCCTTTTTTTGTAACTTTTTATTATTGTGTGTGGCTTTAAATACATTCTTTTATTCTTTTTTTTAATTCATTTCCTAGCATTCCAGCCCCAAGCTTAGCAGAGCTTTGTAATGGGTAGGAACTAGATTTAATACATAAAATTACAAGGATAATATACATTTTTTATTTTAAATAGAAAACAGATATTTGTTTCGAGTGTTCTCGGACACGAACACTCGAAACAAATATCTGCAGATCATTACCAACATTTGTCTCGACACGGGAATTGAACACGCAACCTTCTGCGTCGCAGACGCACCTTACCCGAGTGCGGCACAAAGGTCGTCAATATGGTGAGATGGACACCACTTTAAATTGAGGTGTTCCGCGCTCGTCCCACTCGCTTCGGCCCAAAGTAGTCCGAACACGGAAAATAGAATCTTAGATGTATCGCATTTGGTCCAAGAAGCTAATGGCACATAAATATGCGAGGAAGACCTTGCTTCAATCTTCCTTGTCATTGCTCACCCTTATCATGCCCGTATCCACAATTTGCGGCCGCAATATTTCTGGATACTCTTCCAATATGGCTAATAGCTTCATGCATTCTTAATCTGCCTGCCTCACAGTTTCCTCGTGAGGGAGAAGGGGGGGTCGTTATCAAACTCTGACGGTTACGACTCATCCTTTGGTTACTAACACCATCTAAAAAATGATATAGTCAAACTTCGACTATTACTAAGCTTGATGGGTTTTGTTAACTACTGCTATAGATGAGATAAGTATGTATACGAGTTTTAAGATCATTACATAGTACATAGTACTTATACATAGTTTCCCGCTGTCTGTCTATCCCTATGTATGGACTATCATAGGCTGATGTTGATGATGAAGCCATCATCAACATCAGCCTATGATAGTCCACTGCTGGAGCATAGGCCTCCCCAATGAGCGCCATATCGCCCTGTATTCAGCTGGACGCATCCAGCATTTACCTGCAGCCTTTCACAGGTCGTCATCCCACTTGATCGGAGGGCGTCCTACACTACGATTACCGAGTCGTGGTCTCCGCTCAAGAATACGTTTGCCCCAGCGGCCGTCGATGTATGCTTAGATCTATAAAACTACGCAACAGATTTTGATATGGTTTTTTTATAGATACAGTGATTCAAGAGGAAGGCCTATAAACCATTTGACACATAGATATGCACGCGGGCAAAGCCGCGGAGCGCAGCTAGTATGTAATATATAGAAGGTAAACTAATTATGCTATAAAGAACAATTATAGGAATTCGCAACAGCCATGTTTTACTGTTTTAACTTTTTCTTTCCAACATTACTTGGCTTTTTATGACAATGTAGGTTACTGTAAGGAAAAGGGGCTTATTGCAAAAATAAAGTAACAGCTTTAAAAATACACCTTTATTCCAATGACATGCATTTCTACAAATTTCAATCAACATGGTTTAGTCTCGATACAAAATTAGTTACGATGATAACTTTGAATTTCATAGAACAAAAGTGCTAAGCAACTAATTAAGGATTAAAAACCAAAGATCATAAAAATCACGTTAAAGTAATGATTATTAATGATTATTTTGTAACACTGTGATTTTTTTATCGATAGACCTTCGCTTGAGTACAATCTCACCTGATGGAAAGTGATGATATGGCCAACGACGGTGTATCGCAAATTTCTTTGAATTCAACCTCTTTACTTATAATATCATGCCAACTTTAAACAGTTGACTATCAGTGTTCTTTTCCTCACTCTGACTTTTTGTCAACAGGAAAAAACAAATGACCCTCAGTTACATAAAGTTAAGAGAGGTTTATAAGTAAGAAGGTGAATCCTTGAAATGATTGATTCGTTTCAAAGTTTTTGTCGGTAAGATCGGCATACACATTTTATGAAGTTACGGCCGGGTGATTATGTAACTCGCGACCGGTTTACGACAGGTGTAAATAAAGCAATCAGTGCTGTCAAATGTCAATTTTGTATTAGTTTGACACCAGTTGCAACGTCAAAATTGGTCAAAATTGGCGTTTAACAACACTGATTGCTTAATTTACGCCTGTCGCAAACCGGTCGCGAGTTACATAATCACCATACGGGTCTCTGCTTTATTGTAATTTTCGACACGAGTAAAACCCGTGAAGTCATTTGAGCAATCAAGTAAATTTTAGAAAAACACAGTATCTATTGCCATAAGAATTTCACAATGTAGGATAAAAAGCTACCTTATATATTAACCCTGTCTAATAAAAGTTTGACTATGATTTGATAAATGAAAATGTAACTAAATGACTATAAACTCGTGTTTAGAATCTATAACTAGTGTGAGAAAATTACATTTTTCATATTTTATTTTATTGCTATAAGTACATTACATTCAACAAAATGAAACATTATTTAAAGATTATTTTGCTTACAAAAAGATTATTTTTACAGATCTTAACCTTACGATTCCCTATCATATGTATCGAAATTTCATTCTTATGTATCTTTTATGATAGAAAACAAGTAATCTAAAATAGCAAATAGTTTGAGGTACTTTGTATCTTAACTAGTATTACCTAGAACTGTTTGCTATTTTCGATTATTCATTTTGTATAATATTTCACACCTCCTAAAGTAAGCAAGCGGTTAAAGGCAACCCATAATTATGTACTGCCAGAAATGCGTAAGGAGCTCTGTCTTTGATTTTTCGTAAGCTGACAAAAACTGCCAGTATTGTTTTTACCACCTCCTTTCGCCGTTTGCTTACCTTTTTTGCATAGAGTTAGGTCACAAAGGGTCACTTAACTACATGCGAAAAAGGTAAGGCTTTAGTGAGATTGATGTAGCCATGCAGTACTGCTATTTGCTTGTAATAAAACTAGAACCTCATCAGTACCAATACCAGTGGACAGTCATAGCCAACAGACTACCTAAATTAAAAGCCTTTGATCGTTCATCAAACGTCAGAGTAATTGTGAGTTGTGGGTTTATTAATGAGCTGGCTGGCAGCCAGCCAGAGGTACCAACCGACTGCGGCGGATGGCGTCGTCGATTATGTCTGTTATCTTCCGAACTCACAAGTTCCGTGCAAAGAATTAACTAGTTAGACTTTCTGACTTTTTTTGACGATACATTTTGAGTGTTACGTAGATATGCACCAAAAACATAAATATTACTTATCAACAAAATAAGATAGGATTGAAATTATATCAGAAAATGTAATATTGCTTCCTTAGTTCCTAAATACAGTTAATCGATTCGATAATATCGAAATGTTCCGTTTTAGTATAGGAATAGCGTAGTTTCATGTACTGTAAATCTCATACAAAAATTAAACATCTCGACGTCGAATCGACACTATCTAGACTTTATTGATTTATCTAAACTCAGGGTTTTTATCGGATAAATGAGTTTTCCAGTTTATTGTGTATGTTAGTTAAACGCATCACTTTGAAGCCAAAAGCGCCAAGGATACCGAACAAATTAAAATATTACCTATTTTAATTTGTTCGGTATCCTTGGCGCCAAGGGCAAAAGCAAAAGCGCCAAGGATACCGAACAAATTAAAATATTACCTATTTTAATTTGTTCGGTATCCTTGGCGCTTATATATATACTTAGTTATTTATGATTCAAAAGACATATTGGCCGATTTATGCCTAGCTTTGTATCACTTACATAAGTTTGAACCATTTTTCCATCCAAAACAAAGTTTAAAACGCGCACATATAAAACGTTTTATAGTTCTCAATAGTCTTAGCAGAACTCTAAAGCCTTTTAAATAACCAATTTAAAAAATATCGTTAAGTAATCAAAGATAAAAGGTATATTAAAACTCTTATAATTTGAAGAGGTCATGTAGCCAAACGCCGCAGTTGATTTGTACCTTTACAAACAAAGTTGGATAATGTCCATTTTCATAGAGCCATAGAATGAAACTTCTTAACACAGCTACGCTCATATAAGGGAGTACCCTGATATCGAATTATGTTATTCATTATCACTACAGCCTTATTCTAAATGTAAACTTGAGCAAGGACTTTAAAATAAAATAAACAAATAAATATACATAAATATTGCTGGAAATTCCACATAATATGTAGCAGTGCATTAAAACTGACATAATTTAATAATATACGATGCTAAGATATTTACTTTTTACCATACAAATAAAACTCGGAACAAATATTTGCAGATCGAACTAACATTTGTTCCAGGGAATCGAAATCGCAACCTCTTGCGTCACAGCCAGATCGGTTGTCAATAAAAATAAATCATAAATTATTATTACATGACTTGGTTTGTTTGCATTTTCAAGAAAAAAAAAGAAAACTAGATGCGAATTATGTTAATTTATCTTTTTTTTATATATATATTTTGAAAATAAATACAGTACCTGTGTGTATTTTAACGTCCTTGCTCAATTTAACAGGCACCTATTAAACCGATTAAATTTTAATATTTACATTACAGTACAGCCGAATGTAATATTTACAAAAATAAATCTTAACTTTATTGGTATTTAGTAGCTATACAAAGCCCTAATTCCACTAAAGTGATAGGTTCACAATAACAATTATTGTATCGTCTCAGAATGACACATTTTGACATTTTACCTTTGATGATAGAAACTACGGACGCGTACGTGTCAAAAGTTTTAAGGTTGAAACCATTTTTATCAATCTCAAAGTGCAAATAGCACTCCGCACGCATTATTTAGAGATTCTTTCTTTCATCTATGGACATCGAGAAAACAAATATATTCTCTATGGAGAACATAATTATGCCTTAATTTTTTTTTTAATTTAGTAGACTGTTGTGTAGGCGTAAGCAAAAGTGAACGTTAAGATGCTAGTGATATAGTAACGCTTACAAAATGACATCGACATCGATGAAAAATATTGGTCAAACAGTACTTATGAACGGTTATGTTACGCAAATGAGTCCATATAGATTATCCCTAGTCTGTTTATCAGAGATTCCAGAGTTTTTTCATCTATGGCCGATAATGCGACAATACTGATGTCATAGTGATGTCAAGTGATTTATTAGCAGAATTCGGCCCCAGTAAAGTACATGAGTGATTGATGATAAAACATTACGATTCAAGTACTTTAAAAAACCGTTATGTACCTAAGTCATTCTAGATTTAAAAGATTTATGTATGTACGTACATACGAAATTCTCCTAAATGAGGTTTGGGCTTATCAGTGTTTTTTTAGCCGTGATGGTTATTAGTGAAATCTGATACTTTTTGTTCCAAAAAGCATTCGAACGGCTTAAGAGATTTGATAATTAGGATAGCGAATTACTCGTCTGGGCTCCTTTATGGTTCTAAATTACATTTTGTAGGCATTTGCCCCCACATTTTGTGAGAAAAGTGAAAAATCTGACATCAAAACGGATTTTTTTCTAGTTATCAATGAATTAGGTACTTGTTAACGATTTTGATTAAAGGAAAACAAACAAATTCTAGCTTTTGCTTCTGAGAGATATTTATTAGTATAAGCTGAGTAAATACATGTAAAATCCACATTCTGATGTAAATTTAAATAAGTCTTTAAATGGTTTACTAATGGCAATTTATTAATCAAAATCCAACAATCTAAAATTTTCCAACATAAAAATTTATAGGTACCTACTATGGATTAAGAAATCTAAATATAATGAGAGTTAGCAAATTAATTTAACCTGGCTGTGCAAAATTGGAAATTTACCATTTTCATAATTTTTATTCATCTTAAATCAGTTACCTATTTCACAAGAGCTTCATACCTCATTTACAGCCTTATCCCAGTATTAGTACAGATTTAGCACTGAAATGTATATTTATCTCTTCTTTATTAATATCGGCCGCAGGAGGCTTCATTAATTTTAATTAATGATATCCTGGGACGCCCTGTACGCTACCTTTACGGTATGCGAAGCGGATAATTCAGAGAATTCTACCTTTGAACCAAGACTGATCTACAGATAAAAACCTCTTTGAACCCAACTTGCTACAATGTCAGCTCTCACTTCAATTAACAAACACGTATAAAAATGAACCTTTAATAATATCCTTTTAGTGTAGTGTATCATAATCTACAATCTATTTACATTAATTTTGAAATAAGTCTTTACTATTTTTATTAAGTATTTTCTATGGAAAATACAGCCTACTATTACTAAAAATTGGTATGATATTTTAATATCTACCACAGGCCGGTGAAGCATTCCAATATAATATAAAAAACATATAAAATTGCAAAACAGGGAGCTCAATCAGGACCGAAGACATCGTTGGAAATTCAAATGCTCCATCGGCCGGCGCAATTTATGTACATACAAAACTACTTCATACTCAGTCGCGTTATCACTTTGTTAGTGTCTAGTTTGAACCCGCGTTTACGGGGTTTCGTGTCGTTTTCGTCAAATGTCGTTTGCATCGCCTACGTAACCCTCGTCGGGGCTTTCCGAGCAAATGTCAGCTGCACACTTCGCGTTCGACACTTGCGGCATGGGCTTGAGGCCGGCCTCTGAGCCCTCGCCGGGAAGGCGCGCGTCGCCTGTCTGCGTGTCCACGCACCGCGTCTCCACCTGGTAGCAACGCGCGCCCTCTGCTGCCACCGGCACCATCACAGCACAAGTCCCTTTGGGACTAACCCACGAACCGCACGTTTCCGCGGGCGCACAACACGGAACTTCACTTTTATACCCCTCCGGAGGCGACGGCACAAATTCCTCATTATAATACACAGTCCCATTCCCGACGAACGCGATAGGTCTATTCCTCGGCACCGGGTAACCTTCTAAAGTGCGCCGCACGTTCGTCGTCCCAAACATCTCGAAATTGGGACAAGTGGGTGGCGGCGTGTTGAATTCCGTATCTTTGGCAAATTTACAAACCAATTTCTGCCCTTTTGGCCGGTTGTGCGGTAACGTTTGGTAGAACGGTCCGACAACGGAGTAGTTTGATATAATAGGTGGTCGGCACGGGTGCTTGGGCAGTCCATAGTCATAGGGATAGCCCTCACTATCGAGAAAGCAGCCGGGGTTTAGGTGTACGTCGGCAGAGTGTTGGTACATGTTGTTTACAGGTCCTGGGTTACCGGGCATGACGTGTGGCTGCTGATCTTGCCACGTCACCTGCCGCGGCATCGTGGTCGCAGTGAAAGCGGTATCTTCTTCAAAGTGATCACCATTTGCAGTTTGGTTATAAACGGAAAGTACGTTTTCGTTTTGCGTATTGTTCGCGACGGTTTCCGCATCGCTAATTAGGTCGGGGTTTCTGTCGACAAAACCTTTCATGTTATTGCTTTGGTACATGTCGTTCGAATCGTATTCGCGGCCCGTTTGCACCGTGTAGTGGAGCGCGTGATGCGAATGAGCGTTCACAATGAGGCTGCCGTTGTTTTTGGGAATATTTCCATTACTCCGGCTCGAAGGTAAAATTTGATTGCATAAAGCCACATCTTTACCGCTCTCCTTTTTCTTACGACTTCTCGAATCGTCGGTCTTAAATTTGAGTAGAACTACAGCTATAATTGCTATGAGGAGCACTATAATCAGGAATACGATTGTAACTATCACCACTAAGTGCCTCTGCGGAAAGGTTACGACTATAACCACGGGCTCCTCTTTGACTTGGATCCGAATGGTGTAGTTGGCTCCCGTCTTCCCGGCTGGATTGTCCGCGACGCAAGTGTATGTGCCATTATCTTCGACGGATAAGTTATAAATGTAAAGTTCACTTTTTTTGTCTGTAGCTCCGTTTTCTAAAAAGAAAATATCATGCGTTTGCTCGGACGACATACTTGAATAATTGTGGATCATTTGACCTTGATAAAGCCACGTTATTTGGGCCTCTGGGATAGCATTCACCATGCACTCCAAAGTTACATTGCTCCCAACGTTGGTCTCTAAAAACACTGTGCTAGGAGTTATATTCGGTAAACAAGCGAACTCGCCTTGGGCAACGCTGTTGATAGTTCGACTCTTCAAGCGCTCTGGGAGCGAGCAAATCGGCTCTACGGCATGCGGCATATTGAAATTCAACAACCAACTATGTAAATCTCTCAGATGGCAATCGCAGTTCCAATTATTATTTTGCAGATTTATCCCGCGCAGCGTATCGGGAAATAAATTCTCGCCTCGAATATTAGACAGTCTGTTGCCGTTCAATCGCAACCATTCAAGATGATTAAGTCCCGCGAATGCTTCACGTTCAACACTCTCTATCTTACAATCAGTCAGCTCCAGCGTGTTCAAGTAGGAGAGATGTTGGAAACAGTGTGTTTTGATGCTCGTTATCGGGTTGTTATTGAGCGAGAGCCTCATTAGAGAGGGGAAGAATACAAAGTTGGTCGACGGGATAGCCGTCAGTTGATTATTCGACAGATCCAACTCGACGAGGTTCGCTAGGCCTTTGAACGCGTGATTATCGACTTTTTGAAGTCGGCATCGCTGCAAATATATTTTTTGCAGGTCGAGCAGGTTTAGATGATGAAAAAGTTCGTTCGGCAACTCGCGGAGGTCATTGCCAGTAAAGTCGAGTACTTGTGTTTGGTGATCGAGGTTGTTAGGGACGGCTTTTAGTTCTTTATCAGAGCACTCGACGTACCGTTTTCCGTTTTTCCACTTGCAGATGCACTGCGCAGGGCAGGCGAGGGCGCGCAACAGCAGACACGTCGTGCACAGCGCGATCAGTCGCGCGTCCAGGTGCCTGCGCACTCTCATTTTGCCTTAGCGCGTGCCGCAGCACAACACCAACATTATCTGCAACAAAAAAAAGAAAGATTAATGTTGCTATGTAAACGTAGTCAGAACCGGCGATTTTATTAATGCCCTTCATCTCTCTATTCATTTACATTATTATATTGTCGTTCTTGATTCGCAATTTACGTGACTGAAATATCAAGGCTGTTTATGCTGTCTGTTGTTCTTTCATTCTTGTCGTTATTGTAATTGGACATTGTTTCACAGACTGGACAAGAATCGTGACATCGCGAGTTTAACGGAGTGCTAAATTAAAAGTAGGAATCGGACAGTGACGAGGGTTTGGTTGTTTTAATTTACAAAGTGGTGAGTTCTGTTCTAGTCCTTACCGAATCTTACATAATGTATGCCGTTGCATTATTTATGGTATCGATTTCAACCCGGTTTCTTCAGCCTATATCCTTTTTAAGTATTTTGTTATCGAAAAAGAGTTTTTGTTGGCAAGAAATCGGGGAAGACTGCGTTGTGAATTATGAATAAAAACATTGTGTGTTAACAAATAGAGTGAAAGACTCACGAATCTATTCTGGTAGAGAAATCTCGATGTTAAGCTTTGAAAGCGTTTAGGTACGCAAAAATATCGTATCTTTGCGCAGTAATAAAACGTGGGGAGGGTATTTGTGAGGTTCGTTTTATCGGCAAGGGGGAAGTTTGGCCCCCTACAGGCGCGAGAACGTTCAGAATTGGAGTTTAGATTCGACTTTCATATTTGATGATACCAATTAGACAAGAATTTCTCAAAGTATAATCATATTTCCTATATTTAATGAGTTTGTCTTAGTTTCTTGTAAAATATCACAAAGACAGAAATATTAAAATCAAAATATTTAAAAAAGGAAATGGCAATTATTCTTTGCATAATAATATGATATAAAGTAGGTAACAACCGCTAAATCAAGTTAATGTAAACAAAACACAAAACTACCTAAAATGTTTTTCCAGTAAATATTGCATGTTTACAGGAAGTAAAATAAAACCCAGGTTAATAATAGTTTCATAGCGTGAGCAAGGTCTATTTATCGCTCACTGCTTTAAACGTGATTGTAATCCGATTTCATGGCGTGTGCCACTTGAAACGAACGTTTTTGTTAGTTCAAACAGTCCCATTAAATCTTTTGTCGTTTATGAAATTGTTTGTCAACGCTCGAGCAAGTTGAAAAATTATTTTGTGGCTGTGTTTCGAAGTATTCTACGTTGAAACAGAGTATTGTTGGTATTGTTGAAGAGTTGACGGCGTCCACAGTGACAAAGTTTTTTTGCTAGCTACTTTTTCTTTGGTTCAATTAGATATGAAACCTTAGAACAGTGCACACGCACTATGCGTTACTTGAATTGCGCGGTGTATATGTCATAGTAGGACGAACAGAAACAGGTCTCCCTCGTGGTCCTACTAGTGGGACAAAATACTGGGACCACGAGAAAACGGCCGCAGCACTGCCCGTAAAGTTTGACCAACTCACCCAAAAGCCCCTCAGTTCTACTGACGGGTAGTGCGTCTCATACGATTTTATACAAAGATTAATAATTGGCTGCGTCGTGCTGCGCAGTTCCGCTCAGTGCCGTGCTTTTAAGATATACTTTCAGTAACTCAACTTGAGAACTGATCATTTAAACAGCTTGTTGTGAGCTTGACCACAGGAGGGGCTCTCACTGGCTTGCCAACCTAACCAATCCTCAATATCCAAAAGCACGCTACATTTTCATTCACGGTTAAAAAAGCTACACAATTCACACAGCATCATATTACCCCAAATTAAGCAGAATAATTACCTTTATGGATACCAGATAATTGATACAACTCCTTACTTATACTAAGATTTAATGCATAGTCATAAAATTTGATCTCTTAAAAAATGTTATCTACCTACCAACTACAAGATCCTTCTAGCTTCCAAACAATTCGTACTAAAAGTTCCTATTTCCATTTCCTAAAGCAAAGAATGTTGGCTCAAGTATTGCATAATACCCCTTACGTAACTATCTCGAAACAAAGCAAGAGCGGAACACAAGAAAGAATTATTATTTTCGTTCTGAAGACGACCTTAACCTTACCGTAAAAATAAAGTGGAATAAAGTTTTTCAAGTCGTAGAGCTAAGTATTTTTGCTTGAGTGTTATTTTACTTGTTTAAATCCGATTAAATGCCAGAGGCATGCAATCGGATCTAAACTAGTGTATTGAATAGAAAAAAATCGGATTAATATCAAAATATATTTATGGTATAAATAAACTAAGTGTTTTTTTACATTTGACATTTTATTTGACAATCTTTAGATAAACTGCTTTGGTTTATCTAAAGATTGTGTGTGTTTTTGTTTTTTTACTCATACCTATACTTATATATTTATTCACCGTGGGAGCACAAGCCGCACTTAGTTATTTATATTTTACCTATAATAAAGATATCCATTATAAAAAAAGCAACATAAAACAAAGTCAAAGTCAATAGCATTTACGAGTATTTCTTTAGGCTTAAAAAATAAGCACTTAGACAAGTCATACTAAAACAGATAAACAAAAAAGGTATATCTACTCGTCAAAAACAAAATTAATAAGAATAATTATAATTATTCTAATAATTATTAGATTCATTGAGCTTCTTTTAATAGGCGTAAATTTACACGAATTAGCAAGAATGAAGTGGCAGTGGGCCGGCCATATCTCGCGAAGAACCGACGGCCGCTGGGGCAAACTTGTTTTTGAGTGGACACCACGACTCGGTAAACGTAGTGTAGGACACCCTCCGGCCAGGTGGGATGACGACCTGCGAAAGACTGCAGGTAGATGCTGGATGCGGCAAGCTGAAGTCAGGGCACTTTGGCGCTTATGGGGGAGGCCTATGTCCAGCAGTGGACTGCTATAGGCTGATGATGAAATTCACACGTATTTTTCTGAGACATTACTACAAACATTTAATTCAATTCCAAAGAAACATTTAAGAACTTAATTGAAATGAAAAAAAAAAACACTTTTTGTAAACATCAGATAGCTTCAGATGCAGCTGAAAAACGAGAATGGAACGCAAGGCTTCTTAATGCCGTGACCACATTTTAAAACAATTGCTGTAATTCTCACGGAAAATCCAGTGTTTTCGCTCAGCACCAACCGACGACGAACATTCCGTTATTTCGTAGCATTTGTAGAAGTGCTACGGCGTAGCTCCGTTGTTTCGTAGCAAGCTCAACAGCGTTATTTTGTTTTTCACTTTCTAGTGGAGAATATAATTGAGTCTTGAGCATTGGGAGAGTAAATATGTACATAAAAAAATAGCGCTTACTTATCGATTACATATGATAGATAGATAAGATAGATAGATAATGCAGGACAATTCACACAGCATCATCTAGCCCCATGGTAAGCAGATCTTGTGTTATGGGTACTAGATAACTGATATACATAATACAATATATTACATAGATAGATATTTTTTATTATTCATAGAAAATAACCAGAACACCCGGAACAAATATCTGCAGATCGTACACACAATTGTTTCGAAGCGGGAATCGAACCCGCAACCTCCTGCGTCGCAGGCGGACCTTCGTCCACCGCGCCACATATGTATGTAAATTATGTAATTAGAGTTTGAAAGAGTTTAGATTAAATTAATTTATTATACAGGGTTATTGGTAATTTGACGTATTCCCGTTAGGAGGTGATAGGGGTGACTATTTGCGATAATTTTCATCCCCTTGTGCATCACGCAAAAGCGAACCATTTTTAAGTTATCATGATTTTTAGCTTTTTTCAAAATAAGTCAAAAGTGCAACATCAAAAATTGATTAAAAAAAACTGTCTATTTAAATCTATGTTTTTCTTCTGATTTATAAAAATGAATAAACACTGGTTATTTATCAGTATTAAAACAACAATTATCGCTCTAAATTTAAAAATGCGAGATAAAAACGATATTATTTCATTATTCATTGAGATTTTTTTCCTCTAAAATGCCTTAAAAACTAAACAAATCGTTATGAAACTTGGCTTGCAGATTATTTTAAAAACATAACCGTTTTCTTAGCTCTCCAACAATGCATAACAACTATGAACTTATTTCAAAGAAACTGAAAAAAACATCATTACTAAGTAACAATCAAGACATTTTGTAATTTAGCCTAATTAAAGTTTCTTGCTCGAAGTGAAACGCAATGGGGGGCGTTCATAATTCGTATTTTGTGTTATTCCCCGGAAGAACTCAAAACAAGAATTATAAACGCAGCATATGCGATGCGAAATTTGAATACTTCGGTAGTTAAGTCACAACTCAGAAAAATAATGCTACTTTGCGAACGCAATAGGGGAAGTCAAGAACTTTAATTATGCTAAATTACAAAATATCTTGATTGTTACTTATTATTAATTTTCTTTATTCTTGTTACTACTTAACTATTGCTAAATTTTATTTTAAAAACATATGTATTTTTCTACTTACTTTACTTAACTTTAATTAGGCTTAATTACAAAATGTCTTGATTGTTACTTAGTATTAATTTTGTTTATTGTTGTTACTACTTAACTATTGCTAAATTTTATTTTTAATATGTATTTTTGTTTTATTTACATTGGGTATTGTTTTAAGTTAGTTTTATAGAAATTTTAAAGAACGACCTTAGGTTTAGTTCGTACACGAATTTCCGCCTGCTTCCTTTGTAATGATGTTTTTTTCAGTTTCTTTGAAATAAGTTCATAGTTGTTATGCATTGTTGGAGAGCTAAGAAAACGGTTATGTTTTTAAAATAATCTGCAAGCCATAAGTTTCATAACGATTTGTTTAGTTTTTAAGGCATTTTAGAGGAAAAAAATCTCAATGAATAATGAAATAATTTATCTCGCATTTTTTAATTTAGAGCGATAATTGTTGTTTTAATACTGATAAATAACCAGTGTTTATTCATTTTTATAAATCAGAAGAAAAACATAGATTTAAATAGACAGTTTTTTTAATCAATTTTTGATGTTGCACTTTTGACTTATTTTGAAAAAAGCTAAAAATCATGATAACTTAAAAATGGTTCACTTTTGCATGCACATGGGGATGAAAATTATCGCAAATAGTCACTCCTATCACCTCCTAACGGGAATACGTCAAATTACCAATAACCCTGTATTATTTACTCCTATTATATAGATTATAATTAAGAACATTTGGAGTATTTTCAAACTCTTATCTATTATTAAATATCTCATATCTTGTGTAATTATCACATTATCTTGTATTATTATCATTTTTTATCTTGTTTGTTTTATTTTTAGGTGTGCAATAAAAGTATTGTCTATCTATCTATCTAATAAATCTTAACCTTTGAAATAAGTCATCATAAGTGAATTTCGACCTTCAGTCTACTGCTTTTAACTAAGATACCTACTACCTAATACCTACTACCCTGCACAAGAGCATAACTAATCGGTTTTGGTTGAACAGTTTACCCAGCCACGCAAAAAGCAGACCTTTCCTAAACGAGCTTCAAAACAAGGTCAACTCGTCTATTTAAAACTTAAAAAGGGTTAATATATCTTAACAAAATCTCTTGCCCTCACTAGGCTGCTAATTGTATTTGAAAAGCTTTGTTGAACTTTGAGCCTTGTCACGCGAGCACTTGGGGTTGAATTTTGTAATTTCTTACTTCGTAATTACCGTGTAGGCCTAACTAGTATGTTTCACAATTATTTTGTTAGTGGTGTACATGCATCTTAGGAAGATTTTTTGATTTTTTAGCTTGTAATAAGGGATGGCGACTTTTAGTATGTTTGTTTTCTAACTAATCTGGACAATGTTCCAAAGTAAAACTTTCTGCTTTCGACCTTTCCATCCAACCCCTCGTTTGGGCACTCATTGACTGGATTTAGATTAACAAGAAGCTTATTTTACAATAATTTGCGTAGAAATCGACGAAAATGCATAAAAAATACACAAATCCGAACATAGAACCTACATTTTTAAATTTTGTTGGTTTTAAAATAAAAATATGACAATGCTACTTATTTTCAAATAAATATATATTATTATAATATTCGCTTGATGTTGAGAAAGGATTCTGACAATACCCCATTATATTGAATTACGAGTTAGTATAGTTAATTAAGAAACCCTTAGAAACATGAAACCTGAAAACGCCTTTTTGAGCAGCCGTGAAAAACCGTAGAACTGTCGTAGTACTACGCCACGATTAACACTCTTTTCTTGTAGCTCATATATTTAAATTACAAAAAAGTTAAGGGTCCGGCACCCTCGCTTGCAAAAATCGCCCGAATATCGTTGTCCCTGTTTAACCCTTGCGCCGCGCCCCATGCGTGCGCGATACCCGGTCAAAATTTGGTTTGTTCCGTAATACCAAAAATTAAGACTGAAACCTTTTTTGTATTCTTCACAAAGTAATCAACATCAATATCTTACGTTTTATTTATTAAGGAACATGGCTTGATGTTTTTAATACGAAACAAATAGCAAGAAAACTTGTCCATTTTCGCATAAAAATCTGCAAAATGCGATTGGCTTTCATTTAATTTTATGTAAGTATTTTGAAAAAAAAAACTAATTAGGAACCTAGATAAATACTATTCAAATACAAATAATACAATATTATAGTGGAAATATGCTTGAATTGGAAATCATTTTGGTATTACGTTTGCACGAAGAATTCGTCCCTCCGGAGGCCTCTTAATATCAAAAAACTAAAACATTATGCCTTGCGCCTAGCATTATGCACATTGCATACCATGTTCTAAGCACGTTGTGCCAAAGTGCTGAGCTTGTATGTGTATACGGCAACCGCATTATGAGCGGGAGACATGGCATTAGTAGTTTTGCTGAGTAAACCGAGATAATCCTGTTCCTAAGTTACGTACAAGGAACTCTAATGTGTTGAAAATGAGTTGAAAATTCCGTGTAAATTTTCTAAATTGAGTTTATATAGGGTTTGAAATGAAACACAGCTTACGACGACGACCTCTGTGGCAAAGGGCGAAGATCCGCTTGCGACTCAGAAAGTCTCGGGACAAATGTTTGTACGCTCTGAAGATATTTTTTCCGGGTGTTCTGTATAAGCATAATAATAATTATATATCTACGTAGTCATCATCATCATCATTATCATCATCAGCCTATTAGCAGTAGCTAGGTAGTATATTGTATTAATTATTATCTACCCATAACACAAGCTCTCCTTAACTTGGGCTAGATAATGATAAAGTGGATTGTCCACCATTATTATGATTGCGTCCAGCATAACTGCATTTGTTGTATGCACAGATACTTCTGCACTATTATATGACATGCAAATGCAAATGGCTAGTTGACTAGCCACATTGGCTAATATTCGGCTGGGGCATTATCATTTGATTCATTCTTCGATCTTCGAGTGATTGATTCTCATCACCTAAAACATATTGAAAAGATTGACGATTCGTCGGTTTTAGCTCTAACCACGGAGATAAAGCTCTAATTATATACGTTTACCTTAACTTTATATACTATACGTTTTTTAGGTAAATTCTGAAAACTGGCACGATCGTCTTTTATTTGTTCATTCAATTAGCAACGCGCTGAAGTAAAAAATCAGTCGGTACTAAAAAAAATGATCGCACCAATTTTCAGTAATATACCTTACCTATACTCAACAATTACTGGTTAATATACGATGTCACAAGTAGAATTTAAAATAAGGCCGTAAGAAGAAAACTAGAGGCTTTGTTTCGGCAGCCCTGTCTCTGTAGAAAATTGCTATGTCCGTTCACAAACTTGAAAGTTCTTAAAGTTAGTGTCGTAACGGAGCCCAGTCAAAGCCAACTGGCTTTGCTTAACTAAGCCTAGTGCCCAACAAATTAAATAAATCTCTATTACCGCCAGGCAACTTAAAATGCGCATTATAAAGGCTTAAGCTGCAGGTGCAGTTGCATCGGTGGCATCATTTGTTACTGGCACTAGCTTAATTGAAAAAGTTTAAGAACTCGCTTGCAAAGGAAAATTTTAATATTGATGGCCTCCGTTGAACATTGTTGCGCAATATTTCACAGAATCGTTTCGTTTGTGACGATGAACAAAGTAACTATGAAAAGTTTAAAATGATTTTATAAGGGAGAAAAGTAGGTAGGAAAAATAATTTTTCACTGTTTATCTGCGGCTGGACCATAACGCTTACTATGGCATGTTCTTGGTTATTTTTCTCTTCTATCTTGGTGGGTCCAACATAAGGAATTCTACTCAGAACCATGATTCCAGGAAAAAGAAATTTATTTTCTCCTCAGTTTAGGAGTTCAACTGGTTCTACGAACTTGTTCAGTAAATTTTGCCCAACTGTTCAAAACAGTTATATTTTATTGCAAACTCTAATGAGACATAATGTTTGTTCGTAAAATATAGGGAATAACTTTAAATTTGGACTCGGATAAGGTACTCTGAAGGTATTTAGAAATTTAACATAACTACACTACATAATTAACACTGATTTTAAATGAGTATTTTTCTGAGTATATTCTTTTCTTCCACTAGTGGACAAAAAATTTAAGTGAACAGTAAAATAATTTTATTTGATAATAATTTATATATAAAATATGACTTGTCTAAGTGCTTATTTTGTAAGCCTAAAGAAATAAATTATTTTTTACTTTTTTTTTTACTTTATAATCAATTTGAGCTAAGGTGTAGGTATTTATAAAAAATCAATAACATATTAAGTATGAAAAAACGCCATCTTAATAAGCTTCACTACATAGTATAAACAAGAGTCTCTTCCCACTGTCTGTTTGTCCCTATGTATGCTTAGATCTCTAAAACTACGCAACGGGTTTTGATGCGGTTTTTTTAATAGAGTGATTCAAGAGGACAGTTTATAAACCATTTGACACATAGGTAGATCACCACGCGGGCAAGGCGCGGGGCGTAGCTAGTAATAAATAAAATTAATTTTATTGTTCTGAAATAACTGAAAGCCTATATACCGACGACATTCGAATACCACAATTTACACTGTTTCTTAAGTGTGTGGAATAAGTTTTTTTGTGTCATAATGACACAAAAAAACTTATTCGACAAGAATAAAATTTGTATGAAATTATTTTGGGATATTTTTCTAAACAAATAGTAAAGTAATTATATCAACATCGGCCCAAAACTGACGGAGTAATCGGCAAACCTACATACTATACGTAAAAAAAACATACTAGTGGAGCATGTTGAATATCCAAAGTTTTTTGAAGTCGATTTATAAATGTTTGTATTCCCTAGAAAGTAATCTATGTAATCTGATTAAGAGTCAGCCTTTTGGGCAGAGTTTGCGAAGTTTCTAAAATAATCTCGACTTTTGACTGAATAACAAACAGACTGATATTAATGTGACATTGGCACCGATGTAATTGAGCAAGGGTCAGACGCCCTTAGGCCGAAAGAAGGTGAATAAAACTGTATTGGATGAGCAAAAACAGTATTTATGTAAGTACTGCGCAATAAATATAAAAATACATGGAATGGAATGAATACAGGCTTACGGCTTTTGGGTCAAAAGGTCAAATTGGCTTTAAATTTACGTGTACCGAAACAAGTTGTTTGAGCACAAATGTTTTTAAAATTTTGTACATGTTTCGGTAGAATGCCTGTGATGCCAGATACCTACTTATTTTTTTCATAACATTTATAAACTTGGTATACTTGGTAAGTAATAAATAATATTAGTGAATAAAGCTTAAAAGCAAAGTTAGTATGTAAACGGAACACAAAAAAGCTCACATTATTAATTGTATATTAAACAAGTTATTGGTAGAACCCAATACACACTGATTAGAGTACATACGGTATAGTATGATTAATATGTCTTACTAACTTCATGTAATGTAATACTTTAACATTACATTAAATACAAACAAGTACTTTGCCAAACTAAGTTGGTTTCTGATCGTCCCCAAAGGGCAGCACGTAGAAAAACTGGTAAGAACATAGAAACTTTACCTTCTGGCTCGATAAAGAAAGTTCAGCAAGTTTGGTAGGTTCCATTTCTCACCTTTCAATTTTAATGACAAAATTCACATCATCATCATCAGCCTATATTACTCCACTGCTGGACATAGGCCTCCCCCAATGAGCGCCATAGCTCCCTGTCTTCAGCTTGACGCATCCAGCATCTACCTGCAGTCTTTCGCAGGTCGTCATCCCACCTGGTCGGAGGGCGTCCTACACTACGTTTACCGAGTCGTGGTCTCCACTCAAGAACACGTTTGCCCCATCGGCCGTCGGTTCTTCGCGAGATATGGCCGGCCCACTGCCACTTCAGCTTGCTAATTCTTTGAGCTATGTCGATAACCTTGGTTCTCTGTCGGATGTATTCGTTACGAATCCTATCCTTCAGAGAAACTCCGAGCATAGCTCTTTCCATAGCTCGCTGAGCGACTTTGAACTGGTGGACCAGCCCTATCGTGAGTGTCCACGTCTCAGCTCCGTAGGTCATAACGGGTAGGACGCACTGATTGAAAACTTTCGTTTTCAAGCATTGCGGTATGGATGACGTGAAGACTTGACGTAGTTTCCCAAATGCTGCCCAGCCCAGCTGGATCCTCCTTTTGGCCTCCTTCTCGAAACTGTTTTTACCCAACTGCAGAATCTGCCCAAGGTAAGTGTACTCGGAAACAGTTTCGAGAAGGTGACCATGTACGACCACCGGCCTTGGATCAATGTGACCATTGATCATGACTTTGGTTTTATCCAAATTCATGCCAAGACCGATACATCGGCAGGCTGAAGCTAGGCCGTCCAGCATCTGGTTCAGCTCCTCTAGCGACTCCGCCAATAGGACTATGTCATCAGCGAATCGTAGGTGTGAGATGTAGTTGCCGTTTATGTTTATGCCCTTACCTTTCCAGTCCAGCGTCTTAAACAAATCTTCCAACGCGCTTGTGAACAGTTTCGGGGATATGACATCCCCCTGTCTCACTCCTCTGCGCAATTGGATAGGTTTAGACTGCTGGCCCTGTACTTGGACACTCATAGTGGCGGCTTCGTAGAGACATCTCAGCACCTCGATATAACGATAGTCCACTTGGCATCGCTGTAAGGATTCCAGGAATGACAAAATTCACAGTATCATTCAAAATCAAAATCAAAATGAAAAATAGATTATTTCTTTTAGCTTACAAATAAGCACTTAGACAAGTCATATTTTATACTATTCATTATTATCAAATAACAATATTTTAATGTTGACTTAAATTTTTTGTCCACCAGTGGTAGAAGTGAAAAAGAAACCGCATTTGTTTATAATAACATCATTTATTAAGTACCTAGCTTCTGCCCGTGGCTTCGTGTTTTTTTTTCGGGATAAAAGTGAATAAAACGACAGCTAGATACGTTGAATTATAGTTTTGCCGTGAAGCAGAAACAAACAACCATCTATCCAACCAAACTTTCGCTTGAATAAAAATATTTTGTTCGTCTATTTCACAGAAAGCTAACCCTATTGCGAGGAAAAAAAGTAATGTTTAAAAAATTTTTTGTATTCCATTGTATTTTTAAAGTCAACGTTTTCAATACAAAAATACCGTCACCTTTTTAATACGAAAATAAAATCTGGGTTGTACCTATCAGATAAATCAACATTTGCTCAACAAAGTGGCTGGTTGTTTATACATTAGGGTCACGTACTCGCAAGCCCAGGTGATGTGGATTTTATAGGATTTAGGCCTAGATTCAGTTGGTCTGCAAACCACTGTATCGCTGATTTAGTCATAAGCAGTTTTTGCGACCTTTTGAAACGTAACTGGTTTGGAGTTGCCCTGATTTCACTCTAAATGGGACGACCCATCAAATCCTTTTATACAGTACTTTTAACTTCTCTTTGATCAAAAAGTTATATTTTTAAGCCACAACAGTTAGCTCACGAAAATAATACGAAGCTTGGTTTATTTGAAAAAAAAGAAGCTTTTATAATATAATTGAAGAAAAAGTCCCATTTGACAGCGTACGACTAATTGCTTTGCCATAGTATAAAATATTCTTTCGTAAAAGGAAACTTTTAAATTGTGATTTTTTGATATCCTCAGTCAGACTAATTAAAAGACCGGAAAATTAGCTTAGTGACGACTTTTCCGCAGTTCTCTTCGAATATTTTATATTATAAGTGCTTTATTACTGCGAGTTAATTACCGAACTGTTTTGATCTTTTATTAAATTCCAATAGTTAAACGTAAACAAACAATATTCACATTTTGTTCTGAAATCTGTACGAAAATTTTCATTATTTGATTCAAATATATTGAAATCTGCCTATTAATACTGCAAGTTTGCACGGCAGCAATTTCCTTTTAATTAGTTTCGAACCGAGCGATGCATTCAGCGCTGGACAACCAACAGTTTTGCAAGCTTTTATTTAAGTTTACCTTCAAATTAATTTTATACGAACCAATTCTATCCCATATCAGTCATCCCGTGACCACGACAGAGTGTAAACCTGTTGAAACGTCGGGAAAAAAGGTAAATAAACGCGATAAATACCCGTTGTATTAATACTTATAATTATCAATTCTATCCAACAGATTCATTTTTAAGTTGAGAAAAATGGGCGCTTGACCAAGCTTTATTTAACACAAAGCATTTTGCACGCAAAATTTATTTCTTACCTAAAGTTTTATTATCTAGTGACTACACATTATCATCAATATTTGTTTTTATTTTTTCCCATGGGGTCCTATTGGATGGGTATAACCGCTGTTTTATAGTAGGTACAAAACAGCGGTAGAACCCTTTTCTTTTAGGTTAACCTTGTTATTCAACCATTCAAAAAAGTTTGCTGGACACGTAGTGAACTTTTTAAAAGTCTATTGGAAAATCGGCTCTGATTTTATTTTAATATCCAGAGAACGTTCGCTGAGAGAGTAACAGGAATATAACAAAATAACTCTAACAATTTGTACTAAATAACTAGGACATCGGTGGTCACGTTTTGCGTGTAGAGCTGCTAGTCTAACAACCCGATATCCTCCAGGAAAGCCAGCAGCTCTGTCAGACTCACCAAAATATTCGTAAAAATGAAATGATTTTGACAGCAAACTATTATACTACACTAGCGACCCGCTCCGGCTTCGCACGATTTTCGATATAATTATACATACATATAAACCTTCCTTTTGTAGTACTCTATCTATTAACAAAACCGCATCAAAATCTTTTTAAAGATCTAATCATTTTAAAGATCATACATAGGGACAGACACACAGCGGGAAGCGATATTGTTTTATATTATGTTGTGGTTCATTATAGTTCATCTTCGAAAGACGTGTGTTCAGTTTTATTATGAGATCCCAAGATTTTTCCATTTACCGAGCAGCATTGATATCTCTTTTCTGTGCCTCAAGGGTAATTCAAATCTCTGCCGTCATTACCTTTTATAGCGTTCAATACTTTGCAAGGGCAACCCTGGACCCTCGCCGGCCCTCAGTGGGAATTACTTCGGAAATGATTGACAAAGGCTTTTGAGTAATATTTAATATTATTTTAGCAGTTGATGGATGAAACTCTTTTTGACCTCTTTTGAGATTAAGTGATAAATTGAATATTAATTTTGTTACGTTAATGCTGTTGAAAAATGTCAACTTTCTTGTATATATCAACAATTTGGTTTGATAACGCAAAAGCTGGCTCACTAACATAAAGACTTCTTTAGAAATTCTTTCTCTGTAGAGGCAGTGCGGTTGTCGAATGAGTTGCCTCTGGATAATTGAAAGGCAAATACACGAGATGCATTTGGTATGGTGCGCAGGCAGTTTTTTAAGAGGTACCAACAGTTTTCTTTTTTTTTTAGTTTTATTTGTTTGTTTATAGATTGATATTTATACTTTATTTATTATTAAGGTAATCAGGTATATAATTATATATTGTTATGTAGGTATGTAATGTTAAGACGCCTACCCTCTCTAAAAACTTTTGTTTTAGCCGAGGCATTTTAAGCCTTTGTGCAACAAAGTTTGAAATAAATTAATAAACAAAAGATTATTAAAATGACATGAAATAAATGTAAAGCTATTATAACATGATGCTGTGTGGACAATCCATACAGCATCATCGAGCTCCAAAGTAAATAAATAAATAAATAATGCTGGATAATTCACACAGCATTATCTAGCCCCATGGTAAGCAGAGCTTGTGTTATGGGTACTAGATAACTCATATACATAATACAATACATTACATAGATAGACATTTTTTTATTATACATAGAAAACGACCAGAACACCCGGAACAAATATCTGCAGATCGTGCACACAATTGTTCCGAGGCGGGAATCGAACCCGCAACCTCCTGCGTCGCAGGCGGACCATCGTCCGCCGCGCCACATCGGTCGTCAAAAACTATGCATATTGTTTCTGTTATGGATAATTAACTGATATAATTAAAACAAACGATAACATTCTTAGTTGAATCTCTTATTTGATTGCAACTTTCTTTGTTAATAAAGATTCCAATAAATAGTTACAATTAATAGTTCTGAGGTGTTAAGGCGTATTCTGTGCCAAGACTGGTTATCGGAGCTTTCATAACACGATATACGCATAAAAAACTTCTCTCTCGCACTTATACACCATATTATATACTCGCAAGTATAAGTATAGCCGGTTATACGCTAGAAAAAATAGAAAAGTGTACCTCTAATAACAATCGAACAGAGTATGGACTCTATAACTCTACCCTAACCAGGAAATACGTGTGGTTGTGACAACCGGAAACCGTTGACCTGAACACACGTTGGGCACAAGGCAAATAGCATTAAACAAATCAAATAGAGCTCCATCCAGTCGGTATACAACGTAAGTAACTACTAGCTATAGTTCTTAATCTATAAAATACGGAATTATAATTTATCTATAGCCATACTTTTCGCATAAACATTCTGAACGAAAGTCGATCGCTTTCTACTAATTCAATACGATGTTATCGTATTCATTACGTACAGTAGAATTTTATTCAGCGCTTATGAAATTAATATAAATAGGTGCGGTCACATAAAAGTGACGCCTGGAAAAAAAGATTAGAAAAGTCAATTCTCTCAAAAGGCCGAGATCCCAGGAAACAATGCGAGTAACCCAATAAGCCTCTCAGTCTTTTATCTTAGAAGACAGCCAACAATAAATAGAGGCGGCCATCTACCGCTTCCAAGTCCCCATATCATTGTGGAGGACACAGCTCATTACTATAACAGCTGAAACAGATAAAATTAGTACGTAGTTGGAAATAAAATTAATTAATCCAAACTATTGTTAGATGGTTTGCAACAATATGTGGTCAGGTTAATTGATTCAATCGTTAATACTAGTTCTAATTTGGTTCTATTAGTTGATAGATAGATAAATAGATAATTTTTTACTCAGAAAAACGTTAAATTAAAAAAAGAATACGTAGCGTAAAAAATCAAGAGATTTTTTCCAGGCAACCAAAATACATGTTTGTAATTTTCTTTGTTAATAAAGTTTTATTAATTCAATAAATAAATTAACATTTTGTAAATAATAAAAGGACGTATATAGTGTAAGCTTCGCACTGAAGATAATTTGTATTAGGATTTTTTTGTTATTTTGTATGTTTTTACTTTGAGTTTTTCGACTCCTACACCACTTGACCTCGTGGCACATCCCGTACTGAAGGAGGATTGCGAGTTCAAGTCCCGTCAAAATCGAAATTTTTTATCATTATTGTATTTCTTAGAAATATAATTATTAACTACTAGTCGGTTGTAAGAAGCATTGTATAATTGGTCATGTGGACCACACTGTGTTAGCATTTTCACATCAGTCTATAAAGCGCCGCCCTACTATCGAGCGGTTCAGAAAGAGCACTTGGTGTAGATCTAAAGAGGTTGTTTAATAACATAGCTGCAGAAAATCTGCTGTGACAATAATAAAACGTAGCAAACTCATCTTATATGAGGTGACCGTCATAAAAGCTCGTCGGTGAATCTTTTTTTATCGCGTCAAAGAACGATCAATCATCCGAAATGGATTTTGCGTTTTGTCAGGCTCGTCTCTTTATTTGTTTGGGGTTTTAGTTGTCATGTAAAGTGGAATAGCGCTTTTCAAATTATTTCTTTTGAAATTTGGAAAATACATTTAAAAACCTATTTGCTCATGAATGAGATATTAAGTATTCTTTTCAGCTTAGTGGTTTGATATACCTAATGCTAGCTTATTGAAAAGCAAATTATACTGCGTATTTCTGTACTAATTTAGGATAATTACTACATTAATTACACGTCAAAACGTTTGGTTTGAAATAGTCAAATAAACATTAAAGTTTCATGGAAAATAATTACTCAAAACTGGGTAATTTCACGGTTCAGAAACATTTATCCAGTCTCTAATTATCCAAAGCTCTCACTATTCAGCTTTAAGTTGTAACCTAGTAGACAGATTCCCGTGTGCCTCATTTATCTCTCTCTGTCGCACATACCAACACCCGTATAGCAGGCTCGCTCGTGGCCTACATACTTGGCCAACATTTGCATAGATTGATGGAACAATAGGCAGCTGTAATAAACGACTTGATCATTACCAACAGTTGCCAACTTTTCGGGTAAATGCCCCCGAACTAGGATTTCAAAGGAAATTCTCCGGGAATGATATGCGCTTTTTTAACCCAGTTCGCAACGAGGAAGAGGTTTTTAATTCATTGTGGCTATAAAAGGCTAGGAAAAATAATTTTCAACGAGGAAAAACTTTTTCGCAGTATAATCCAATGGTAAACAATCTTCAAATATAGGGTGGGACCCTATAGTGATGAGTTGTTGTTATTTTTGAGTATAACAAATATTTTACCTAAGTTTTTTGCAGTGAAATAAACGGATACTATAATGACAGCTTATGCATCTGTGTGTTTCCTCTGTAAAGCTGTACAAACTCAAGCACCACAAAACAAACATGCATTAGTTCGGTTTCAGTGTTCCCAGAAGTAGGTCAGTGCAATATCATGTTTGCGGAACATATCTCACTACGATAGGATTGTTAATAAAAATGGCTAACAGTGCCGTTGGCGATTTATAGACTGGCGATAAAAATGTCAAAATAAATCGCAACAGACATAACTTTATGCATGAAAACGACATTATGCTTTATGTGGCTTTAGGCAGAAGTTTTTCTACTGACTATCAATGTTATTAAGTTAAGTAGGTAATAGATGGACCAGAAAGCAGGTACCTACCTAACTTAACTTATCAAAGATTTGTGTTTGAAGACAAATTAACCTTACCACGTTCTAAGGCATTTTCCTAGATTGTTATTTTTAGTATGAAGGCTTCTAATTCCATGAATTAAGGTAATTAATCAAATGGAAAATCAATTGCTTTACTTAATAAAACTTTTGTTTGCTTTTCATTTTACCAATAAAACTAATAACGAATCTTGTGAATTCCCGAGAAATTTCAACTTCTTTAGATTTTAAATAAAGTTTCCTTCTTCAGACATTAATCCTAAATCTCAGAAGAACCAAGTAAATGTTTGGAGCGTTCAAATACTATTTCCGAGCGGAAGAATGTAAACATTTTAAAGCCATTAGGTGCAAAGTACTTCCATAGTTCAGGGTCTAATGACTATAGCACATTTATCACGGGTGCTGAGGTGTAGTGGCGTTTAACTTGGTACTTTTGTCACCACAGGAAAATAAAAACGTGGCTTTTTTGACAAAAATCTCATTCTATACGCTTGTCCATTAACGTTCTTAAGTATAACATACGTGAGCGATTTCTTATATTTTGTGGTATAGGGTTAATTAGCATTTAACACTTTGACTGCGGTTTTTTTTCGACGATTGCGATCTTTTTTTTTTACATAAAAAATTCGTGCTGCCGCTCTACACAGCGGTTGTGTTGCGCCGCACATGCGTTTCGTTCGAAAAATATTACAGCTCTGCTGAGTCACAAAGATCTGTATTTTCTTAGCCGCTGCGCTAGTGTGGATTTTCGCAGATTAGTCACTTGTAGAAAACTCATACGGTGCGTTTTCAGCACTCAAAGTGTTAAGAAATAAGGTGAACCAAATTTAAGGTTGTACTATACCTGTTTGAAAAATCAAATTACTAGACTCGTTTCAAATGGCTGGTATGTACCTACATATATTTCTGAACTGTTTAGGTAAAGTAAGTTTTTTAATCATTAACTGCGTAGGCGAGCAGTGGGAGAAGTTAGAACTAAAAACAAAAACTCACACAGTGGGAAACGGTTGAAACACGTGGTAAAGTACAACCTACACTCATTATTTTAGGGTTGAACAGAAAGTTCGGCGGACCAACGGGCTCGTTGATTAAAAGGGGCACTGGCTTAATTAAAAGTAACAAATTGTATTTCTGTTCCGTTTCATTAAAATAACAATAGTGTTTTAAACGATTTCATTCAAATTGCTTTTGGGAACCGCTTTATCATGACATGTTTTGTGGTCCTATTGACAGGAAGCTTCATTTAGATAGACCCTATAGTTTAGCACAGTTTCTATTGAACTTTGTCTTGGGCTTCACCATCTATATAAGTCCACTGCTAGACCTATGCCCTATGACGCTTCAATCAGCGGTCCAGAATCTCCACCCATCGAATCCCTGCGACTGCTACAGTCGTCGGGCTTCATAGCAATCCATTCCAGATTTAATTTCTTGTTTTCTTAGTTATAATTAAATATTCAAGCCTCATTGTTAACAAAGGTATAAAGTACGATCGTAGATATTGGACTTAAGCGAACATATGTAGAAGTAATCGTCGGTAATGCTGATTAAATACTCGTATGTTGACAAAATTTCAATATACCTAGTTAAGGGTATACGAGTCGCTCATCTTGCCATACAAACGTGGAAGGGTAAATACCACACTGTTTGATGCTGCCCATATGCTGCCCAACCAAAACTAAGGATAGTACTTATTACGATATTGATGGGGTCTATACAATACAATATAACTTTATTGCACCATCAAACAAAAAAAAAAAACTAAACGATCTTAATACTAACTATAACTAGTGGCACAATCGTCGGCCTTATCTTGCCCCGCCCCCTGCCCCGCTTCTGCAGTGCATCGGGTATGTTTGCAGAGTATCAAACAGATGGCTTTGAAGCCATCTTTCGCAAAAAAACTGCATCCCTGATCCGCAGAGTGCGGGACAGCCACAACAGCATCCTGAAAACCATCTCGGATAGATACTCATCCCCGCTGTGGGCATGTCTCGTTCGCAGAGTGATCCCGGCAAGTATATCTTTCTTATAGGGATCACTCTGGGAAAGAGACATGCTTATGTTATACTATAACTTAATTAATTATATTATAATTTAATTTAAGATTCTACTAACCCTCTATAAGTATATTTTTGTGTGTTTACTAATACTTACAAATATGGATCCATGGATATCCGAAATAAAGAGATTTTATTTTTTATTATTTATTTATCTGATCGCTAAAAGCGATCTCTTCCAGGCAACCTTTGGGTCTATATCCTTATAAATGCCCATTAGGTTAGTAAGTTTTCATTTTGTATTTTTTTTTAAATATTTATTTCCCTAAGTTAAGTTATTCTAGTTTTATTTAATTTTATTGTGTGATTTTGTTTTGTGACATTTATTTTTAATTCTGTATGTGCATTATTATGGATTGTGAATCTGACAATAAATGAGTTAATAAAAAAAAATTAACTTATCTCGTCATTTTCTATGTTTGTATACTTACACCCAAAACCGTGAAAAAAGATCATTTACATTTACAACTTTCGTATTTTAACACTGATTAGTCCAACTTTGGGCGAAAATAAATAATATACAGAGGAAGAAAAATATGAAATAAAGCCCGGTCAGACATACATAGATTAGTAGTTTTTCTATAATAACCCGAGCTAAAAGTCTGTTCATATTTTTTATGCGGTTAATAGATTTTGTTGTATATTATTAAATAAAATAAGAGTATTGATATTAAAAATTGTTTATTAATTGATCATAATTCCAATCATCATTAAATACTAAAGAGTGAGTTTCAATTATAAACAAAATAAGAGTATTTATATATTCGTCGTTCGTTCGGTCGTTTTAGTTTTGACTATTTCTTCCTAGCACGCCCTTTCACACAGTATGTCCGTTGAGATAACATACAGTTAGGCCTCACCAACCGATAGTTCTCGCCGTTGACTCATTTAACCTTAAGGAAATACCAGCTAACTGCCAACTCATAATATTATTTATCCAATTCAATTTACTGTCTACTTATGTATTTAGCAATGTGTGATAATGTTATCTTAGCCTACAAGACGATAAAATGATATCAAAAATAAAACCGCGAACACACTGAGTTTCAAGCATTCGACTGGAACTAAGTTTTGAATGGAAATTACTTGTATGAGATTAAAAACTTAAAGAACAGGGGATATAGTGAACAAAACTAGCGCAAGCAAAATGTGTGCAGTGTTATATGTATCCATAGAAGTTAAAGTTACATTTAAAACAAAAGCAAGGACAGCGAGTGCAAGCAAGTGGTGTTTACCAATAAGCGATTTGTACATATATAAATAATTAATATTCTATTATACAATTTCTGAATACAAAACCTCAACTTTAGTAAGATTTTGGTAGTTTTATATGATACATATGTATGTATATCTCTGAAGGATAGGATTCGCAACGAATACATCCGACAGAGAACTAAAGTTATCGACATAGCTCTGAGAATTAGCAAGCTGAAGTGGCAATGGGCCGGCCATATCTCGCGAAGAACCGACGGCCGCTGGGGCAAACGTGTTCTTGAGTGGAGACCACGACTCGGTAAACGTAGTGTAGGACGCCCTCCGACCAGGTGGGATGACGACCTGCGAAAGACTGCAGGTAGATGCTGGATGCGTCAAGCCGAAGACAGGGCGCTATGGCGCTCATTGTAGGAGGCCTATGTCCAGCAGTGGACTAATATAGGCTGATGATGATGATGTATGTATGATGATGTGTAGATGTAAGAACTCTGGGTATTAAACCATAGGTAAACTAAATAAATGTATAAACTTTCTTCTGTGTATTTTAACACCCCCACTGCGATCAAGATTGATAAGAATAGCATGTGGGTGTATGCTGAAGAGGATTGGAGTTGTATTTTTAGCATTGGCTATGCAGAGATGCGTGTAAAGTAAATAGGTACCTATATACGACCCTGATCTACTGTACACGCTGTCGGCGTTATCATAATAAGCGTGTTATTAATTTAGTAGTTTTATATTTTAAGGTATGTATTACTATGGACCATAGAATAAGTTAAATAAGATCTGTTACTTTTCTATGGTCTGAAATAAATGATTTATTATTATATATATATATATTATTCGATGGTGGTCGACAATATTTTCAAAATTAAGACCGTGCGTGCTTAATTTTGAAAATATTGTCGAGTGTAGAAACCGGCGCTTTACTTTGTTTACACAAATGTATTTATCCGTTGCTAAAAATATCAATTCTGCGAACCAGTCTGTTTAGTTTGTGCAGTCAGTGTTGTGCTGTGAAGTGGTTAACAAGGTTATTTATAAATACATTTTATCAAACAGGATAAAAACACAATACGCACTCACTCAGTGCGTATTGTGTTTTTATCCTGTTTTTACCGGTTAAACTTATTTTACGTTTTCTTTTTAACGATGTAGAAAAACTTTTTTTTGTGGCGGTTTAATGTTTATTTTATGGGTTTGGTTTTAGGACTAATGCCTGATCCGGTTGAAAGCGGTGAGCTAGCTCACCTTTCGAAAGAGGTGAACGAGCTGGTGTCCCGAGTGGATACCTTAATGTCTGGAGTGCTCGACCTGCGTCTAAGAGTGACGGCCATCGAGAATGGAGGCGGCTCAAGCGGTTCTACGAATACTCGCAGCACAGGTACGAGCTCAAGATGACGTTTCTTATCTAGTTAGATTCATCATCACCATCATCATCAGCCTATAGCAGTTCACTGCTGGACAGAGGGCTCACCCAATGAGCGCCATAGCGCCCTGCCTTTAGCTTGCCGCATCCAGCATCTACCTGCAGTCTTTCGCAGGTCGTCATTCCACCTGATTGGAAGGCGTCCTACACTACGTTTACCGAGTCGTAGTCTCCACTCAAGTTTGCCCCAGCGGCCGCCGGTTCTTCGCGAGAATATTCTAGTTTGTATTTTTGTATTTTGTATTTATTCAAAGCATTACAACGATTTCCACAGGTATCACCTAATACAATAGTGTAGTCAACTTAATAGTTAGATTAAAACGTCTAAAATAAATAATTGTATACACATTGTTCTTAGTACATTGTACGTGGTGTCCGCCAAGAACCGTTGAGCAAAAGAATACTACAAAACCTCCTTGAAAACACAAAGCAATAGAAACTTCTAAACCACAACGCTCCTGAAACCCACTTGACGCCAAAAGGCGATGAACAAATAAAATATAAACGCTA
Organism: Eupithecia abbreviata; assembly: GCA_943735965.1. NCBI lineage: Eukaryota > Metazoa > Arthropoda > Insecta > Lepidoptera > Geometridae > Eupithecia > Eupithecia abbreviata. The sequence continues at coordinate 5,056,523 of OX030982.1, read as the reverse complement.
ACGGGAAATCCCCTCGTAAAATATAAAAAGAACCACCTTATCCATACTCATTTCTTTTGTTTTGGTTGAGGTACCAACCCAGTTTCTCTATTAATTCTAGAAAAAATAACGTGTCCGGTTTCTTTTCGAACTTTATAGCTTCAAAGCACGTTTTCTAGAATAAGCCTCCTGGGTTATAAGGTGCAATCGTCTAGAAGTATAAATAAATAAATAATGCTTGACAATTCACACAGCATTATCTAGCCCAATGGTAAAGCCCAGAGCTTGTGTTATAGGTACTAGATAACTAATATTCATAATACAATACATTACATAGATAGATATTTTTTATTATACATAGAAAACGACCAGAACACCCGGAACAAAAATCTGCAGATCGTACACACAATTGTTCCGAGGCGGGAATCGAACCCGCAACCTCCTAGTAAGTATACCTCAATACATTCAACAACAAACAAACCAACAACAAATATACATATCTGGCTCTTTTCATCAAAGGGAGGGACTAAGGGGTCGTTCATCATGCATGTGATGTTTTTTTAGAAATTTCTTCTTCTACTACAACTTCCTGCCAGCCCTGGTGAGGTTTTAATAATAATAAAATCATTTATTTCAGGTAGCATTAGTGTAGTACAGGATGTAAAATACTTTAAAACCACGGCCCATTTAAAATAATATATAGGTTTGTCTATCATACATAAAATAAACCTACTACTACATAGTGTCGGCGACGTGTGACACGCAATATTCCGGTAACCGTCCGCAAAAACGCCGAAACAGCACGTTCTTCGGCGAGAATTCTACCTTAGAGAAGGTCGAATTCTCAGTACTCTCATTTTGAATTTAAGCATAGCAAATGATTTAAAATCATTATGACGAGAATCCAACTGCTCTCTGGGCAAGCATTTGCATAGCCCGGACGAGCTGAAAGACATCACCCCGAAGAAAATCCTACAGTTCCTGGCAGCTGCAAGGGTTAGTGGCGAACTATGAACGCCACGGCTTCGGGGCTGAAAATGTAAAAGTGGCGATCGCAATAGGCCTATCATGGCCGCCGTGATATGAAAGCCACCCCAAAGCGAATAAAAAAAATAAAAAAAAAAACAACTTCTCGACCCTCACCAAGGTTGATCTTCCTTTTTACATACTCCACGATCTCCTCTACCTTCGTGGTATAGTGAAGCCTAGACATGTAGAGCAACGTCGAAGGCACGGCCGGTCCGCATTAATTTCAAAGAGTGCTTACGAAACAAAATTAATTATTTGAACAAATAGAGCTTTAATGTATTATATACATGTGAAAAATGATCCCTTTGTGTTTCTTTTTAAGCCTAGTTGATTGTGTATGCGTGAGAACGACACAAAATGGAGTAATCATAACAAATATTATTGAGTTCGGCGCGTTACGTCGGACGCCTGACCATAGACCAACTAATGCAAATTACTCTAATGTCGATGAATTTCAACCTTAGCACTCTTGACGTGCGTCACTAAATGAACATAGAATCTGACGGACGTGTTCTAAATCAATAATTATATCATCTGTGTATCAAGTATATAAGAATTAATACTAAAAAAATAACGAAAATATAGGTATAGAAAGGAAATTTCGATCAAATTTGTGTTAGATTCTGTGTCGAAGACTTAATAACGGAGTTTCTGCATAGACCTGACGGCCACGTGCTGTTTTTAGGTTAGAAATCACGCTTTCGCTGTGCGACTAAAGTTCGAGCATCAATAGTTTCTGAGGTACCGTGATTGAAAGTTAAACGGCAGCTTTGTACAGTACTCAATGTAAGTTTTGCCTAACACGCTCGAGACTATCATTTAAACTTTAAAACTTTTTTTGCGATTTTAGTACGTAATAATTATCGTACTGTTTTTGTAATTTGTGATTTATTTTTCGTTTACGCGACTTTGCCTATCTTACTAGATCTACTTATTCTTTCTGTTATTTGTCTAATTGTTATTTGAAAATTATACAACTTTCTAACTTCTACATAACATAATTAGCTTTAACTGTATATTTAAGTAGATAGGTACCAAGAATTGTTTGGTTTCTCTAAGTTTTATTTAACATACTTAACATGAAGATGTTTTCTCAGATAAGTTAAATATAATTTCTTTCGAGAAATTACTATTCTTTAAACATAAAATTATTTATTTCGTAGCTTTCTAGCTTCTTAGCAGGCTTCTATTGATCGAACCTAACAAAATATTTTATTTGACTTTCAAGACAACGTCCTGCCAAATTGAAGGCGTACTACGACAAGACGTACTAAGACAGGGTGCTGTGACGCTCATTAGGGGAGGCCTATGTCCAGCTGTGGAGAGTAACAAAGGTTGATGATGAACAAATGATGAACAAAGGCTAAGAAGCTCTAACTTCACACCTATAATTGGCCACATAGTTTTATTTTCATGAATTATTTTTTTTTTATTCAGGCTACGTCAACTGGAACTCTTCTCATGACGTCTTGAAGACAAAGCGATGGGTGAAGCTGTCCCTAATTCTGGAGTACATTGGCAAAATGGAGAGCATTTGGACATTTGGAACTGGCAAAGAAGAGCTTGAGAACCTGCCTACTTCTAAACACGTGTTTGAAGTCACAGAAAACCAGCGCTTTCCACAGGTAACAACTCGATTTAAAAAAATCGATTGACATCAAAAATCGAATCGGTAAAGCATGACTATTTGATTGCCAGTCGAACTACCAAAAATAAAATTATATTAAGGAATAACTTTAGAATTTTGCTTTAGTAATCCGGGAGGATCAAACGAACTTTCATCTCTATTGAGATTTTAGCACTAATAAACCACTAACAAACGACAAGCATGGAATTATATTTTGTAAAAGAATAGGCATCATATCCAAATATTAAAATCTATTAAATATTAAATATAAAAACCTTCCCATAAGCCATATGAAACCTTTTTACCAAACAGCATTCATACAGTGTCCACAGCTGAGCTGGCACTTTACTCCAAACAAAAGGGGATTTTGCCATAATTCAATTCAATTTGTTTATTTCAGACATCTTTTATGGTACAGAAATATATAAAAAATAATAATTATAATAATTAATTATATATTAAAAATACATAATTATATAAAAAAAAATATATAAAAATTAAATTCAACATTAAAATTAAAAGTACGTAGGTATAATTACCACGCTTGGTGGATTGGTGATCGCAGTAGAGGGTGTTAAAAATACGCGAATTTCTCTAATTTCGTGGTTAAGAGATTTTCTGCTCTTTGTTGCCTCTTACAATATCCATGAGCTAAGTTGGAAGGTTCAACATATACGCTGTTGATGGCTTTAACGAACATGTAACGTTATGAGTATTTAATTTAATGTTTTATGTACAGGGTGGAGCTTATGTGAATATCTACAGCCCCTCAGTGAGTTCGGAACTGAGTGCCTTGAGCGCGCAGCGTCTTAGGCCTGCGAGTGGTGTTGTGCAGCGCTTCAATGAAAACTGTTTACGCGACGTGACCACCTTCAGTAGCTTTGAAGAGCAGTACCAGCTGCGATGGGTACACTAAAGAGCTAAGAAGACTAAGAACTAGATTATGCACACGGGTTATGCTATACACCTTCCGCGGGAGAGTGGGAGCCGTTGCATTTTGTATGCGGACTAGTTTAGTTGTGCATTACTTAACGTTCACGTGGTAAGACGCGTTTGACCTGATTCCTTCCATTCTATGACATCATAAGACTTCTTGACTCAGTGCGTAGGTGTTATGCAGTTTTAGTGACGTCAGATCACAATTGGTTTAGACATATTACATTAAGAATTGAACTTGATGGACACAAAGAAAACATAATATACCCGCTAAGTGGTCTGTAGACTGTGCGTTTTACGCACAGTCTACAGACCACTTAGCTGGTCGTGGAAGAGAATATCCAATACAGCACTCAGGCAGTATTCTTCTAACTGTTTATCTTGTTTTACTGCCAAGATATTTCACTTGCTAATGCAGTCACAGCTTCTAGGAAAACTCTGAAATCTCACTTGCCTGAGTGAAACTATTTACATGGCATTTGTTATTCGTATTCCTTTCTATCTAAATGTATATGCACACAGATCCCCTGGTACTGTCCACGATCCTATCCATCCATGGTTGTCTGGTAGAGATCGCTCTTGAGCGATAAGACCGCCAATTGTATCTAGTTTTTTTAAGTTTTTATTTTACATTGTCATTTTATACTTAGTGTGCAATAAAGAATTATCTATCTATCTATCTAAGAGAGGTAATCTTATTAAACTTGAGCATGAGTATATGGCTTCCTAATGATATAAACGATGCTAACTTTATCAGTGTTTGTTTTATTCTATTATCATCGTAATTTCCTGAGTTGCCTTTTCATCCAAGGATGATTTAAGTAGGGACATGGTGGTGCTCGTTGTGCAACTTTCATGTAGACCCTTCGAAACAACTAGGATAGGAATAAAAATAATACCAACCCTATTATGACCGCTATATTCAAACGGCCTTTGTCATCATGTAACTACTTCCTTGGTGAAGGGCTGATTCACCTTAAGTACGATGTCAAGCTATCCTTTTCGATGTGTGCTTCTACTGAAGTCTTGTACCTAAGAAATCGGCCACTGCAGCTTTTCCGTCGCATAGTTAATATATTCTACAAGAACTTGTGAAATAAATTGTCTTCTATTAGTTTACAGTACATATTTGACGACCGATGCGGCGCGGTGGGCGAAGGTCCGCCTGCGACGCAGGAGGTTGCGGGTTCGATTCCCGCCTCGGAACAATTGTGTGTACGATCTGCAGATATTTGTGCCGGGTGTTCTGGTCGTTATCTATGTATAATAAAAAATATCTATCTTTGTAATATATTGTATTATGTATATCAGTTATCTAGTACCCATAACACAAGCTCTGCTTACCATGGGGCTAGATAATGCTGTGTGAATTGTCCAGCATTATTTATTATTATTATTTATAAGGAATAAATTACCCTATTTAAAATGCGATTGTGCAAAATTACTATAATCAGCCTAACCGAAATTTATTTGCCACTATTACCATGCATCATTCGCACTAATCACATTTGAGATCAGCTCTAATTACGTTATGGTTAACATACAAACTCATTTGGCAAATAGCTGTGGATCAAACAGGGCAAATAGGTCACCTATATTCAAGTCTTTGCATACTTTCTGTTACTACATAAGATCTAGATTTTTGCTTAACTGTACCTACTGAATTCGACGACCGATGTGGCGCGGTGGGCGAAGGTCCGCTTGCGACGCAGGAGGTTGCGGGTTCGATTCCCGCCTCGGAACAATTGTGTGTACGATCTGCAGATATTTGTTTCGGGTGTTCTGGTCGTTTTCTATATATAATAAAAAATAACTATCTATGTAATATATTGTATTATGTATATCAGTTATCTAGTACCCATAACACAAGCTCTGCTTACCATGGGGCTAGATAATGCTGTGTGAATTGTCCAGCATTTATTTATTTATTTATTTATTTTTGTTTATGCTAAATATTACTTAAGTTCTCCGTATTAAAGTATCAACTACGTTTTGTCATGTCCAATTAACTATTAAGCCGCTGTCCTTCCGCTACGCACGGAGAGGCTACGCACGCGTGTAAAGATTCACTTTGCAAGAACATGTATGTGATAACGTCCACTGCCACCCACGAACACGTTACGCACGAATACGAGATGAATGACTTTGTTACACGCGTGGCTTGCTCGACTATAGCCCGCAAGTCGTAAGCCGTAAGCCAAATTCACAAGGCTATGCATGCGGTAAACGCTATGCATGCGGTAAGCGCTTTGCATGCGGTAAGCGCTTTGCATGCGGCACTCGCATGCATAGCTTCGCTTCGGGAAGTGGGACGAGCGGGAAAGCGACGCGACGCCTGTATAGTGTGTGCTGTATTGGAAAAGTAGACCCACGTTGTCATACAAACAAATCCACGCAGCTAAAATGCACGTGGCCTTGCGCAGTAATGGAACAGCGGTTTATAGTTACTTACGTAAATTAATTCAGAGAACATAATCAAAAATAAATAAGATAAAACTTAGGTTAAAATGAGGTGGCATAGGTAAAAACATTTACTTTATGAACAAGGGCTTCATAGTATTGTGCTAAATCCTGTCACCGGTCGTGTCGGTTTGCCGTCTCGCCGGATTATGAGAGTTTGGGTATAGAGAATGCACCTGTGTTTTCGCCCACACTTTTGCACTACAATAGTATAACTTCTCATAAAATTATTATAGACCTTAATATTTCTGTGATTATAAATACCTCTCTAAATTGCATTGCATTAAGTAATAGACGTTGAAACTGTATAATTTATCATATAATTATAATAGACTTTAATATTACTGTGAAAACTGTGTAGCAACTGGACTGGAGTGTGCTAAATTAAAATATTAATACCTCTCTAAATTGCATTGCATTAAGTAATAGACGTTGAAACTGGATAATTTATCATATAATTATAATAGACTTTAATATTACTGTGAAAACTGTGTAGCAACTGGACTGGAGTGTGCTAAATTAAAATATTAATACCTCTCTAAATTGCATTGCATTAAGTAATAGACGTTGAAACTGGATAATTTATCATATAATTATAATAGACTTTAATATTACTGTGAAAACTGTGTAGCAACTGGACTGGAGTGTGCTAAATTAAAATATTAATACCTCTCTAAATTGCATTGCATTAAGTAATAGACGTTGAAACTGGATAATTTATCATATAATTATAATAGACTTTAATATTACTGTGAAAACTGTGTAGCAACTAGACTGGAGTGTACTATATTAATTGTACTTTGACACTAGACATTATATGGGCGGCCTTATCGTTAAGAGCGATTTCTTCAAGGCAACCTTTAGATGGATACGTATATATTGTATAGGTATATAGACCGGTTGCGTATTGTATACTACTGTCATCTTTATGAATAAATTTGTATTTGAAATATATCCTGCGCAAAATACTTGGCTAGTCACCGTTGGGACTTGCCGCTGTGGCCCAATATTCATCATCATTTTGCTGAATATGTTTTACGTAATGTACCAAGTAGTGTAGTTAGATTTGATGTTGTTATCTACTATATCTGACTAAATCATACCTTTTTTACCCTAGTCGAATCAATATTTAGAAGCCACGAGGTTTCGGTTGGAATGCGCCCTAAGTTACAAACATACTCAATGACCCGTAGTCCTTAGTTTACTCAGTAGTTCTTTATATAATATATCCCATTAATATTTATCTGATAGATACTACTCGCCTACGCAAAGAAAGTAACAATGCTTCATCAATCTTTTAAACTACTCCAGCTTCAGGTTTTTGATATTGATATAAAATCACAGGATTATTCTCGCCTCAAAGTGTGGTAGAAACTATACTTGTTGTGTGCTTTATCATTCTGTAAGAAAACCATGGAGATTCCTTGAGAGGTGAATTGGTGGTATCTTTATAGAAGTGCTCTAGTTTTACATCTCCTTTATACGAACAAGTTCGCTACTTGGAGTTTAATTTGCACAACTTCTTAGATGATGATTATTATCGGAATTAAAAAATAATAAGGTACGTACGTGCAATACATCACAGGCGTGATGATCCAACTCAAACTCACAACACTGCACACTCCATATTACACAACAATTAAAACATTCCGTAAAACTTTCAACAAACGCGGTCACTATAATTGTTACGGTTTGGGAAACTCGTGATATCCTAGGAGATTTCAGTTTTGAGCATACGTCGGTTCGGCGAGGGCGGGTGGCTTGACTGAACCAGGGGTGCGGGGTACGGGGTGGGGGGTCGGCGCCGCGCAGGCGAGAGGGTTCCTACCCCTGTCTCACTGGCGAGCCAGCCCAATGTGAAATGAGCCTTATATTCCCAGATTTAGATTAGGTTATCCCGTGTCTCGACGTTCGTGTTGGGGAAGAAATTGGAAATAAAATAAAACGGAATCGTAAAAGATTTTATCATGATAATTCAAGACGTAGGTATGTATCTATCGAGTAGAGAAAAAACTAAATTGTGACAAAGTTATCCGAAAGATTTGCCATTAATCTTTACGTAATCGAATTGGCTAATCTGAAGTTGGTATTTATTAAGGAAAGGAAATTGATTAAAAGTAGGTATCTGCATCGTCGTTAACATTTTCTTATATCAGACATTAGGAAAGCATTTCTCATTTGTTTATTTTAATAGACAATTCTATAAAGCTGTCGTAGCTATGGAGACTATACAGTGTGTCCCACGGCTATAGGACGTTGAAAACAGGTGTTAGAAATATTGAAAATATGCATTTTCACTGAAAGGAAACATCCCTTCATTTTATGGCCACACAAGGTCATACAAGGATCTGCTTATCACAGTCTTGAAGAATTACTTTGCTTTATCCGGTAATTGAGCTCATTAAAACCTGAAACACACTGCATGTTATTTAACTGAGACTGTGAAAGACTATGAAATGTGCCAAATACTGGGAACAGACGCAACACTTGTATGGGTTTGTATGGGCTCCATAGCAACACTGTGAATGCAGTTCGTCTTGCTTTGAAAATAAAGGAATGTACTGTATGTAATGTAGTAATTTACATTAAGTAAACTTTTCTCTTCAATATGTCTAGTACTTTGGTCTACACCTTATAGGACCCATGGCCGTGGGACACACTGTATATTAAAACAAATAATGCAGTGCAGAGGCGATTCAGTTTAACGGTCTCTATTACCAAACGCAGCATCAAATATTCATTAGGCATCACATTAAGAATAAATCTCTCATAAATATATACTACGTCACATTTCCAATCAAATCGAATAGTCTATTTGTAGATAATTACATATAGGATGGTTATTGCATGGCTTCACAGTGGATATTAGATATGCCGAGAGTAACCCAAAAGTAATTCAAATCGGAAAGTTGTTACTAAAGCAATTACATAAAATCCCATGTATCGACAAGAAAACTTGTTTATCATGTTAAAGTAAAAGCCCGGTAGTTGGTAAATCTAAGAAGACTTTTTTTTTGAAATATCAACATTATTTATATTATATCAGGATTGTACCAGAATTATGTAAACTATACAAAATATAAAAGGCTAAAATATAACATTTATTTATAGACCTAATAATTTAAATTATCCAGAGTTATCACAAAATAAACACATTACTTCCTTCTACTCTAATATTTGAATATCTGTAACAAAATAGTGAGCGAAACGTCGCGTCCCGTGTTGAACGTTTCGAGAACCAGACGTTCTATCTACCTATACCCGGAAACAGTTGACGATTTGCGAAAAACTGTTTTACCAACTCTACTGTCTGGAATGGTAACATTGTATTCACTGCAGCATAAACTCATTTGAGCTTTGAAAGTAGGTATATAAAACCTATTTTGTATTAGTATCTAAGCTAAGGCTTTTGCAGTGGCACTAAATAGTTATGGAAATATGATATTGGTTAAAAAACAACCATTGTTGGAATGGAATTGTGAGATAGGTTCCAATTATTTACCTAAAACACACAACAAAAAACCAAAACTCAAATAATAAACCAATTAAAAAGTAAAACACAATATTGTTTCAGATTTTTTTTATTTTACGCGCTCAATATTGTAACAAAGCAACCCGTTTATTGTTCTTCGTATTTACTGAATTGGTTCCAACGATCAATCTAGGACTGAGTACCTACACCAACTTGTAAAGACCTTTTAAGAAAATAATTATAACTTTATTGGGAGAATTTATGTTCGGAAAGTTTTGAATGGAGGTCGCTTACGACTGCGAATTGCAAGGTTTGAAAGCAATCATCTGTGCATAAATCAGAGTGAATATTGAACTTTCTATAGAATATTAAAGATGTCTATGGTTTATAATCCTTAAATGTAAGCTTTAACACATAATAACAACTTCTACCCATCCATAATGTGTTATATTGAAATGATTTTAAGCGTTTCAGAAAATTGTCTAATTGTTCCTAATAATCCGATCCATATGAGGGTAAGGGAGAAAATAAAATGAAGATATGTATTGTATTGTATATTGAGTAGTATTATATAGTATTGTATATAGAATAGCTAAATGTTACTAAGAGTTTAACTTTTTTTAGTTTAGGTGGGATGACGACCTGCAAAAGACTGCAGGTAGATGCTGGATGCGGCAAGCTGAAGACAGGGCGCTATGGCGCTCATTGGGGGAGGCCTATGTCCAGCAGTGGACTGCTATAGGCTGATGATGATGATGATGATGAAGAGTTTAACAACCTTTTGTTCGTGTGCTGATCACGCGTATGAAGCCGCGTTCGAAAAGTAGTTTACTATATAACCTATCTAGTTCCTGCCCGCGGCAGGTGATTCCAGTGATGACAAATTTCTTGGCGCCATCATTTCGGCAAGAGAAATAACTACTATTTGCCAAGAGATTCGATCATTGATTAGCTAATATGCGTATGCAAAACCGAAAGACAGTACAATTACATCAAAATCCAACAGTCGCTCGGTACAAAAATGTGAAAATAAAATATCTTGTTCTCTAAGATTAAACTTGCAGTTATAAAACAAAATACGAAAGGCGAAGAATAATACTTAACAGCAACATTGTTTTCGCCAGGGAAATAACTTGAGGAAAAGCAGTAATAAAATTTTGCTCGTAATCCCTATTCTAATGCACCGTTTTAAAATCATTGCACGAGTTTATTTTATGTAGGTCAGGGATACCACAGGAAAATGTGAACTCCGTGAGAGTTCTGTATTTAAGAAATTAAGTAGTTACAAAACATAATTTATTTATTGGATTTGACACATTTAAGCATTAAGCATAAATGAATACAAATACAAAATTATTTATTTGCCATTTCACTTATATGTATATATACACATTTCTGGCGGCCCCCGCACGAGGCAAGCCTGTGTCGCGGGAAGCCTGTTTACATAGGTTACGTTAACGATACAGATTTAAAGAAACTGATACTTAAAGGTATACAGGGCAAACAAACAAATACAATAAAAAAATAAAACTAATCAATTATATATGTAGGTAATACATGAATAATTGTATACCAAGTTTATTACAAGTTTGAAACAGAAATCATCTATAATAACAAGAATGATGCTATGTTTTTTCGGTGAACTATCCATTCATTCTTTAACAAATCTTTCAGTTGTACTAAGTTAAACTCACGCTTTTCAAAGCAATCAGGGTATACGTACAGGGGAGTCTGTGGTTGAACAATACGAAAAAGTCGCTAGCAACTCTACGCATCAAATACAATAACGTTTTCAGGATGATGTTGCGACTTTCTTGCCTCTTTAATACGAAATGAATACGAAAATGATGGTTTTTACGTAATTATCCGCAAAATTGCCTCCCTAATCCGCAGAATAAGGACAGTCGCAATAGCATCCTGAGGACTTTATCTAATAGATGTCTTTCATCGTTCTGGGTAAGCCTTATCCGGAAGTTGAACTTGAGATGATACCTATATTTATATTTTAATACTTCATACTGACAGCTAAGTTAATTCTACTTGTTTTTGTATGTGCTACTCTCTCCTCTATCTTACGTATTAATCTATGGATTCTAATTTGTCCAAAATAAATGAATTTTATTTTATTTATTAACAAATATTGCAAAATTAAAAAAGTTCGCATTTCAATTTAAACTTAAAGGACGATGATTTATATTTAAATATGTCTTTATTAAATTGTTGTGTATTGTTTTGTATTGTATATAGTGTAAATCTCTTATTGGCCGTAAGCTAGATTATTAAGGTTTAAATTATTAAGATTAAGGGCTGTTGATTTTTTTTTAAACAATAAAATAAAAATAAAATAAAATTGAGTTGTGTATATTAAAGCAATCAATGATGCTACTAATTTGTCAACAGGCTCATACGTGTTAATGCATTTTGGCAACGCGGAAACCAACTTTTTCTCATGCTGCAAGTTTGTTTGAGATTTATGTAGAACTTGAACGCTTTGCTTCGCTAGAAGACAAATGTGAATTTTTCACAATGCTGAAATTCGTTTGAGTTTTGAATATATATATTATGTAAAATGTTATTTTACCTATATTCAGATATCGTTAGTCTTAACTAGGCATTCAAAAATGAAAATAGACTTAAAATAAAATCTTCATTTTACACTATTTGAAGGTTTGCAGATCAAAAACGAATCCCTCGCGAATAAAATTAGGTAATTTAAAAATTTTAAGGGACCATAACGGGATTATTCTTAATATTATAAAATATTTACAAAAGAATCATCCAAATCAGTCCCTAGTTGGTGGAGAAATCGAAGAACATACATTAAAAAAAAATACATCCGAACATAGTACCTCTTCCCTTTTTCGAAGTTGGTTAAATCATAAATAAAAACAGAGTCCCTATTTATACCGACGTAATGAAATTGTGTACTACAGTAAAACTGATTTTGTGGAATAAGAATTTGTCGAAAAGCGATCTGCTCACTAGGGGTCGACACAGAGCGGATGTCTTGGGGTTGCAACCCCAGACGGTGACTAATGGCCAAGGGATGATTGGATGTAATCGATACTTACTGCGGTTGCTGATGATTCCTCGAATACGAAATGGTAAATGTACATTTTCCAATTCGTACTCCAGGTTGATGTCAAATGATTATCAATGTGCTACGGCGTAGCGCTACGCCGTAGCAAATCGTTTTCGTAGCTATAATTTAATTCTCTTACCTGATTGTGAAAACGACCTAGACGGCTTTATCGGCTAAGGGTCGTTATTTGTGGAGTCGTATCGGGGAGGGCCATGTCCAGCTGTGGACGTGGGTGGTTGGAATGATCAACGAATCTTTCGACGGCAGTTTATTGGCAACGTCTATTAGACCACTCTTGATAAGTTTTCTTGACTTTTATTTTTATTTTCTATTTTAATTGTTCCTGCTATATGTATATTTGTGCTCTATTTTTATATATGTACGTTCTTAATATAAATATTAATTATTTTATATATTACTCGTATATAATTATCCTAAATAATTACGCCACCGTCAGCTTTAATACGTACCGATCCTATCCATCCTAAGGTTGCCTGGAAGAGATCGCTTTTAGCGATAAGGCCGCCGATTGTGCCACTAGATTTAGTTAGTATTAAGATCCTATTTTTATTATTTTCTTTATATTTGATGGTGCAATAAAGGTATATTGTATTGTATTGTATTGTCTATTAGATACCTACGCATCTTGAAAGAAATTGTTTTCCTTCTCTGTCGAATAGAAAGCGCAACTGATTTCATAACAACCTCTCATAAAATATTGAATAAAATTATCTGTTTCACACAGTCCCAAGTCACGAAGCTCGGAACTCCCAACATGAGAGATAAATGAAATTGAAAACAATAGCTTTTTCGTGTTTGTGTTTTATCCAGCTGATGCCGGTGTTTAGAGAAAGATTAAGTTAATACTGAAATGAACGGGAGATTCAAAAACATCCCCTTTCTAGCTAAAAGCCACTCTTTGTTTTGGGACATTTGATTATAAAAACTGCCTGAATCGGATTGGAAGCATAGTTAAAAAAATTCAGTATGTAGCATGATTAAGAAAGCTTAGAAATGAACAGTAGAATTGTTTTGTTGAATATAGGGCTATATGGCGCTCATTATGGGAGGCATATCAGTCAGATGTCTAGCTAGATGTCTAGACTAATATTATAGGCTGACGATGAAGAATAATTTTCTCATACCATACTTTTTAGTTTTGTATGTAACGTTCGACACACCTAAATTAGTTTACAATTTTCTACTTAAATGTTTTTCGTCAAATTAGGTATTTCTTTTGTGTGTGTGCCACAATGAGAACATCAGCAAACGGCCTGTACCCTAGTTATTTTAAACAAATTCAACATCAAAGTTCCTAGCACTGAACCGAAAGCACAGAATAACTGCCAAAAGGTAGCTCGCCTGATGGTAACTCTTTTATTTCGTCTAGCGGAAACGGCTGTGGCTGAAAATAGCACGTTGAGCTATAGTTGTTTAGGTTCAACTTCTGTGTTTATGCAACTGCCACGATACAATCCAATCAGCCGTCCTGCGTGGTCAACGTATAACTTTATTTCCGTTTCTATAACAACTGACAACCCCAATTTGTTGGCTCAGCATGAAATAGGTTTAGAAGTTTGACAAATAAGGAGAATTATGTTTAGCGACGCAGGCAGTTTTGGTTAGCCAATTTATAGAGCTTGGTTTTGCCCCCGGTTTACCATGTATTTTTCCCGGGTAGAAATAGCCTATGTCCTTCCCTGGACCGCTTAATTTTTATCCATTTAGCCTTTTTTTGTACAAAAACTTACAAACAGACACAGACAAAAAAGATAGACGAGATTACTTTCAAATTTATTCTAAAGGCTTAGTGGTTATTTATTTGCTGTGATATAAATTCACAACGGGAAATTTGGATGTAGCCTCTACTCGAATTTTAAAAGTACTGATTCCCCAGTGTACCATTCCTGGGAAACGGTCTAGTCTGTCTGGTAAGCGTTTTAAAACTATTGGTTATCTTGAATTATTGCCCTAGCGGAGAGTCCCGTGAACGACGGTCTCATTTTCACTTTATCTTGCCTTGTCAGGTAAATTTAATTTAGAAAGGACTAAGATAAGTTAACCGTATCCTGCGAAGAATCAATGGCCGTTGGGGCAAACGTGTTCTGAAGTGGAAACCACAACTCGGTAAATGTAGTGTAGGACGCCCTCCGACCAGGTGGGATGACGACCTGCTAAAAACTGTAGGTAGATGCTGGATGAGGCAAGCTGAAGACAGGGCGCTATGGCGCTCATTGGGGGAGGCCTATGTCCAGCGGTGGACTGCTATAGGCTGATGATAATGATGATGAAGATAAGTTAACGGCTTAATCGATCGATGTCTCTGGTGCTGAGTATAATAATATTTGCTTTAGAAATCTAAAACAAACTTTGCCTGAAAAAATTGTCGTCGAAATTATTTTCGAGAGCCGGAAATTTCACTCCGCCAGGCCTTGGCCTCACTTACACTGTAAGCGATTAGAAAGAGAATTATAAATTGTAATGTTACATTCGTTTATAACTATATAGCTGGTGTCTTATTACAATATATATACAAATCATCAAGAAACTGGCTTGGTTTTTTATTATCTATCTAATGAATTAGCTTGGCCCAGGTTATTAGGCTCGTGAATTGGAATTTAATCACTTTTAATCATTTATTGCATCGGAGTTTATGATCATTGCTGGCAATATAACTAAAACAGCTTCGAATGATACTGAAATATTTTTCAACTCAGTATGGTTGATGCAAAACTAACGTTTTTTTTATTTAAGTCGCGTAAAATACCTATATGTAATAGTAATAAGTTTATTGACTGTTGTGACCACCTTTTAAAAGTATATATCTTAGAACTTATCTCATGCTAACGTTTTATATATTATACATATAAATAAATAAATAAATAAATAATGCTGGACAATTCACACAGCATCATCTAGCCCCAAGCTAAGCAGAGCTTGTATTATGGGTACTAGATGACTGATATACATAATACAATACATTACATAGATAGATATTTTTTATTATACATAGAAGCATAAGCACAATATGTATACTGTTGGTGTACCTTTAATAAAATAATAAATACATGAAACATAAATAACAACTCATCGTTGCCTTTCTTAAATTCACATAATCTTTTCCATCCAATGGTTGCCTGGAAGAGATCGCTTCTAAGCGATAAGGCCGCCCATTGTACTTGTCTAATGTAATGTATTTTATAATGATCTGTATCTGGTGTACATTAACGTGTTTTTGTATTGTATTGTTTGGCACAAACCACTTCTGTATGAAGCAGTTCAGTTCAGTTCATTTATTCAGAAACAATTTATATTGTGTATGAATTAATACTTATAGCTACAAATACTTAATCTAAATAAAATAAATTAAAATAAAATAGGTTAGTGAATCAAAACAATACATAATAATAACTACTTTCGTCTGATAAATTCGTCAATATTATAAAAACCCCTTCAACAAAAGTTATCTGCAACTCGGCGACTCACATCCAAAAACATTACCTTCCTCTGACAGCTTAAATTGTACATTGCAGTTTGAATAAGAAATATACGCAAAGTCAGTTTTCTTAAAGCAAAGCCTTCACTCAAAGCAATTCCTCTGTCTATGTAATTTCGGCCTCCGCAGGGCGCTGCTGGGGGCATTGTGCGAGTATCTCTTAAGGCAGGCGCCCCCGCCCCCCATTGTTCCGGCAGACCCGTTTCACTCGTGTTAATCACGCCAACCAGATGTTAGAATTACAGCCAATTGACATTGCTGCATCTATTTATAGAAAACCTTGGCTTTATGTTCTTGCTGAAGTGGACTGTTTTGGAAAAATATATGATTTTTTATACTCGCTGAATTCGTGCGGTTTTACCCGCGTGGTGGATTTGAAAGTATATTCTTACGAAAAAATTTGTTTAAATCCTGTGATTATTTATATGTATATCTAGATAGACTGACAGACTGACTGACCAGATACAGATAAAAAAATTTACTTCATTAATTACAAGCTGTTTCCTGCGGTTTTACCGGCGTTAAATTCGAATATCACTTTTCTAAAATATAATATAGCCTATATTCACCGGGGATAGTGCAGCTTCCCAACGGTGAAAGAATTTTTCGAATCGGTCTAGTAGTTTCGGAGCCTATTCGATACAAACAAACAAACAAAAAATCTAACCTTTTAAATTCCTTTATAATATTAGTATAGATTATTATCAAACTATAATAAAACAAGTCGCCATTTTTGTATAACGGAAACAAAATATGGTAAGGCTATTTACCGTAACTGAGAAGCCGTAACTCAAATTCACCATTAGAGTAAAGCCGATGCAACCTGTGTCACAAAGGATAAGAAACATTATAAAGCCACTGTCTTCTCAAAACTTGTTTTCCCGATATAGAAAATAATAATGGTTGCATCTGTTATCTTTTCTACAGTAAAGGAAAAGGAAAAATACCTATTTGGTAAAATACAAACCATGCCACAGAGATAGGAGAGCAACTAAAAGACATTGTTGTCGAAATGAGTAGAGTCAATAGGGACACAGCGCTAATGCAATCAGATGGGAGTTTATTTGGCCAGTTAAACCGACACGAAATGTGAGGTTACTTTCGATAACGCACCTTATCCCGGGCAAAATAAGGTTGAACAAACTTTACAGAGGGAAAAACTTACTACATAAGGAAGCTGCCCTTATGTATAAAGTTTTTTTATAGCACCTGCTCGACTATGTTACATTCTAAACTTAATCAAAAGGTGGTATTAGGCTGTAACGGCTGATCAATTCGAATGTTGTTCGAATTTCGATTGTGATCTTATTGTGGACTCTATGGTAAAAAAAAAATCATACATTTTGGTTTTGAAATTGAAAATTTACAGCCTTTGGTTGTTGCAATGCCATCATCATCATCGTCAGCCTATTCTTGCGCATCGCTGGACATAGGCCTCCCTTAATGAGCGCCATAGGGCCCTGTCTTCAGCTGAACGAATCTAGCATCTGCCTGTAGTCTTTAGCAGTTTGTCGTACCACCTGGCCGGAGGGCGTCCTATACTACGTTTACCGAGTCGTCGTCTCCTCTCAAGAACATGTTTACCCCAGCGGTTGAGGATTCCTCGCAAGATATGTATAGTCGACCACTGCCACTTCAGCTAGCTTATTGTTTGAGCTATGTTGATAACTTTGATTCTCTATCGGATGTATTCGTTACGAATCCTATCCTTCAGAGAAACTCCGAGCAAAGCTCTTTCGTGTTGTAATGTAATTTACTATTATCTAGGGAGTCTTTAATCAATGGACGCGCATAATAAGGATTGTTTCGGAATACTGGGCAACTGGCGCTGGCAAACCAAACAAAATGCTATAAGTATGCCACGAAACAGAGAATATTTTATTTCGTGTGCGCATCGCTATATAAAATTACTCATACCATTCATATCAACGACATCACATCAAGCTTCACATAAAATAATAAATGAAATAAAATATTTACAATGACAAGGTTCCATCCCATTCATAAAGCTCGTGAATTATACTAACTACACTGGGTATCTAATATCTACACAGATATTACTGACCAATTACTTTTAACTAATTGCGCAACTGATATCACATAGGAAACTAAATGCCAGCTGCTTGAGTTAGTCTTATCGCTAGGGAATAAACTCTTAAATGCTGCAATCAGCTATGAGGGTAAACGCAGAACTCCAACAGCCAATTATGTGGTGAGCTGGCATCTATCGAGTTCTAGCCAAAGCGTACAGGTCAACACAAGTTGGTGCACTGGGCATGTTGCTGTTGAAGATGGAAGATATTCGTTTCTAGCTGATATTATGAATAACAAATTACAAGATTTATTATGATAGACCCAAAGTATTTTTTATTTTAGTAGCTAATATTCGTGGTGGGGTTTGTATTCTAATTGTTTATTTGTTTTCAATGATAATATTTTTCGAAATTTATGTATTTTAAATATTTTATAAAAAAATTGTAACGATTGATTTTGAAGATTGATTGTAATGACTTCAAAATATGTACAGACAAAATCTAAAATTTAAAACTAGTATAAATATTCAAAACTATGCCAATATAACCATTTCTTTATCCAAGCTTGGTCTGCAGCATTTTCTGTAGGTACTCAGGTAATTGGACAAAGTTTGACTTTGGATTCTATTCCCGCCGCGGAACAAATGTTTGTACGATCTTCAAATATTTGTCCAGGGTTTTTATAGGTGTTTCCTATGTATAATAAAAAAATCAGTCTATGTAGATTAATTAATATATATCTATACTAATATTATAAAGAGGAAAGGTTTGATTTTTTGTTTGTTTGTTTGTAACGAATAGGCTCCGAAACTACTGGACCGATTAGAAAAATTCTATCACCGTTAGAAAGCCTAAATATCCGTGGTGAACATAGGCTATATTATATTTTCAAAAAAGTAAGGGATCCTTACTAAAACTCCAATAATGTAACCCAAGGTGTGAAAAATGTACCTATAAAATTCCTTGCATATCAATACGCCATTTTTTCTAAATAAACGTGGTTGCCTAGCAACGCTCTTTTGACAACAAAGGTTTGATAACAATTTACTGTATGGAAACTCTTTTGTTAGGTTGTACGCCTTTTTTGATTATTTTGTAAAGCGTTTACATTATCTTTGATTTTGTATCTGTAGACACGATAATAATTTGTTGCGGTTGTGTTTGTTCATTGTTATTCTTTCAGATTATTTGCGAAAACTGACCACAATACCCAAATCATAAGTTCTCTATCATAATGGTTGAGACAGACTGGCGAGAAATATTGAGCTTCTCACAGCGAGAGCTCGGGCAGGCTGATAAAGAAACTTTGCAAAAGTCTATCATGGATGGAAGCGGACGGTATTGAACTTTTCAGATCTGAAAATACTGTTTAGACTCGCTCAAGAAATCTCAAAGTACAAAAACGAGCAGATATATTCCACTTTTAAATACCCAAGTGACATCCTTTATCCTACTTAATATTATAAAAGGTTTGATTTTTTTGTTTGTATTGAATAGGCTCCGAAACTACTCGACCGATTAGAAAAATTATTTCACCTTTGGAAAGCTACACTATCCCCGGTGAACATAGGCTATATTATATTTTCAAAAAAATTAGGGATCCTTACTAAAACTCCAATAATGTAGCCAAAGGTTCTAATACCCGTGCGAAGCCGGGACGGTCCGCTAGTTATAAATAATGTTGGACAATCCACACAGCATCATCTAGCTCCAAGCTAAGCAGAGCTTGCGTTATGGGTACTAGATGACTGATATACTTAATATAATACATAGATAAACATAAACAAAGGCTAAGAACTTTCTGTGTGTATAGTAATTAATTTATCAACGCATATAAACAAAGTTTGAGTTTGATACAAAAAGACAGACAGAGAACCAAGGTTATCGACATAGCTCAAAGAATTAGCAAGCTGAAGTGGCAGTCGGCCATATCTCGCGAAGAACCGACGGCCGCTGGGACAAACGTGTTCTTGAGTGGAGACCACGACTCGGTAAACGTAATATAGGACGGCGTCCGACCAGGTGGGATGACGACCTGCGAAAAACTGCAGGTACATGCTGGATGCGGCAAGCTGAAGACAGGGCGCTATGGTGCTCATGGGGGGAGGCTATGTCCAGCATTGGACTGATATAGGCTGATGATTTTGATGATGAGTTTGAAACAAATTTTACGGCGGCGGCGGGTGAGACGTGAGCTAGAACTAGAATGAAACGCAGATGTTAGTAAAAAACATCCTACTAATATTATAAACGCGAAAATTTGTAAGTATGGATGGATGGATCTGTGTTACTCTATAAATATATAAATCTAGAGAATGGATTTTAATGAAACTTTACAATAATATAGGTTATACATCAGAATAACACATAGGCTCCAATGTATAAAGATGTATTGTATATTATCCAAAATATATATCACCATGGGTGAAACCGCGGGGCGCAGCTAGTTATTAATAAAGTTTACAATCAAATAATAGAAACAAATTAGAACAAGTATTTCAAATTAATTATATATTTAAAACGATTGAGCTAACCGCTGACTGTTGTTGGCTGTCTAGCCAACTAACACCAGTCTGTGGTTAGCTAATTCTTGGTACAAGAAAAGATCTACATTGGAATAATATACAAAATAACAAAACAAACAAAGTCTTTGGCAAAGGTTCAAAGAGTAATCGGAAACTCTCAAATCATACTATCCGTACTTGGTCTTTACATCTGAATCCATTTGAGTGAGCGCCCTTACGACGTAGCTTTAACATCGATGTTGACCCCAGCCTTACTCAAGCAAGTGTCAAAATAAAAACGAGAGGTCAAAGTGCTTACCCATTTCCAGAGAAAAGGTGTTTATCGCGCGACCTGTGAAAACAATAGTTAACAAAATCTAGGCCACAGCGGCTTGGCTCGTTCACAAGCTTTTAAACCCTTAGTATTTACCCTTTGCCTTCAACAACACCTTTAGGTCATCGACCTCTCATCGATTCTCCTTTACTTTTCCGAGTGCATTACACTTGCAAACAAATGTATTCTCTATCGCAACTCAGTAAGGTACAGAACTTTGTCTGTTGAAAGTTTCAGATATTGGTATAAATGGCCAAATTGCAGCGATCCCAGTGTTAGAAATGCTATGCCAAATAGAGTAAACGTTGTTTGAAAACGGTTCAATCGGCCCTGCGCATATTAATTTATAATACCGCTACCAGCTCGCACAAAAATGTGCTTATAAATATGGGTTTTAACTCGTTATATTTAGATATATTTTACAGTGATCAAATGGCTTCCCACGAGCTTCGAACGAGTGGTCCACGAGCTTTTTGTCATCTGATGCCGTCTATATAAAATACTAGCGGACCTTCCCGGCTTCGCACGGTTTTAGTACGGATCCCTTACTTTTTTGAAAATATAATATAAGAATAATAAAGAATTGTTCAGATCGGTCCAGTAATTTCGGAGCCTATTCATTACAAAAAAACAAAAAATCAAACCTTTCCTCTTTTATTTTATTTTATTTTATTTTGCTTTATTTGGAAGACAAACAGTTTTACACACTTAACAGATAACTTAAATAAAAACTAATAACCATTTATGTGTCCTCGCATATAGTAGCCTCTTTATAATATTAGTAGGTATAGAAATCTAAGGATTACGAGTTAAAGCCCATAATTGAATGCACACTTTTGTGCTTTGCTGTAGGATAAGCTTAAGTCTTTATTCGTTTTCAGGGAGCATGCACAAAATAATTGGGAATACTGGGTAGGTCCTTAAAACGAGATGCAAGAGCACAATAGTATGAAATCACCTGGATTTTGTTCAGTCATCTCCCATTCGCTTTTCGTTGATTCCTTTATCGTTTGAAGGTTACTTTAAGCCATTCATAAGCCCATAGGCTATATACATCATATTTGAAAAGTTTTAGCCCGCGGCTTTGCACGTGTAGTTTATATGGCAACTTTTAAAGGTTACTTATATGCATGCAAAAGCCTTTATCTATTATTTCAGGTCGATATACTCGTACATCATCATGCTTCGTTCAGTAGTTTGTGGCGTGAAGAAGTATCAAGCATACATACATCCATCCATCCACCTGCACCCATCCAAACTTTGGCATATATAATATTATCGTCAAGTTTGATATACGCCGGAACTACCGAGTTAAAGTTACCCACTACTACTGTAAAACTAACAAGTATTACAACTTTTCTTTTGATTTATTTCTATAACCAATATACACCAAAACAGTTGCCAACAAATTTTTATTTCAGAACAATTTACCTGCAAAAAAACCTCACAAATCATTTGGCTTTGTTAGCGAAGCTTGTTTATTCAGTTACTAACTATTGTGTATTGAATCAATTTGAATCAAACAATTTGCTTTAGAATAGAATATTGGATTTAAGCCGGCTGTCCAACCGCTACGATAGGCTACGCACGTCATTACTACACACGTGGCTTGTTCAAATATGGCACCCAGCTCAAAGCTGTGAACGCACATGGTACACGCTATGCACGCGGAACACAACCTACGTTGGAACCCACTCACAGCTAAAATGTGCCGCGTGGCCAAGTACATCGTGCATGCGCGGCGGTGGGACAGCAGCTGGGTATTTTCTACGTATAATTAAAAATATCTAAGTATCAATATATTGTAATTAATATATCAGTCATCTAGTAGGTACTCATAATACAAGCTATGCTAAACTTGGGGCTAAATAATGCTGGGTGGATTGTCCAGCATTATTTGTTCAATTACACGATCTATTTGTTCACTTACCAAGGCTTTAGCGGCTTAAAGCTCATTAAAAAAGGTATCGTATAAATTATTTTTTCTTGGTTCCAAGAGAAAACATTTATAAATAGTATTTGAACTCAAAACTAATTAAATTCTTTCGAACAACTTCAAACAAACCATATATGCAAGAAGTCTGAACTGAACCGCATTCCAAAGTAAAAACTCAAAGTATTCCATTACAGAAATCTCGACAAAGAGAATTAGTGGAATCCATTAAAAGAATTAGCCAGATTAATCTGCATTTCTGCGTTTTTCTTTAGCAGACGTTACACAAAAGCCTTTACGTAATGGACGCATTAGTGTGCACTGCATGTGGGCTTGGGCGGCGGAAGTGACGTCATTATTGTCCTTCTGCTGCCGTTTCCGGTCTGATAACTTTTTACTGTGCAAGATTCTACTTATATATTCCAAAGGCATGTTAGGATGTGTGAAGTTAAAAAAAAATTAACTGCATACTTAAACAATGGGATTGAGAATCCAATGGATTCGAATTTACCAAGACAGAATGAGAAATTACGTCTTTCTCAATCCCATTGTCTAAGTACGCACGACCTGCGAAAGACTGCAGGTAGATGCTGGATCCGTCAAGCTGAAGACAGGGCGCTATGACGCTCATTGGGGGAGGCCTATGTCCAGCAGTGGACTAACATAGGCTGATGGCATGATGAAACGACACGACGACAGTTTCATTGATAGTGATTTAAGTTATCCCTATGCGCAAAAAAACAAAATAAAATGAATATAGGTATTTAAATATTTATAAATACTCTTTATTATACGAAGGATGTTCCATAAGTCTTGCAAAAATCTAACTATTTATTAAACTTTTTCAAAATAAGAACCATCACTGTTAATACACTTATGCATGCGTTCAAACCACGTATTAAACATAATCTTCCACTGATCCTTTGTGACACTGGCATAGGCCTCATCCCATGCACTTATTAATTCGTCATCCGTTGCAAATCGTCGTCCTTTCAACTGGCTCTTGATCAGCGGGAAGTGACTCAAATCACATGGCGCGAGGTCGGGGCTATAAGGAGGGTGGTCCAGCACAGTAAGAATAGATTGCTTCAAAAACTCCTGAGTAATGGTCGCTCGATGAGCAGGAGCGTTATCATGGTGCAAGTGCCTACTGCCCAGACGCGAGTTTGGTCGCAGTTTCTTCAGCTCGCGGATAACTTGCGGCAAACAAACATCAGTGTACCAGATAGCATTGACAGTCTTCTGCTTGTCTAATACAACTCTAGCGACAATGCCTCTCTCTCCAAAGAAAACTGCGATCATGCTTTTTTTGCAACATTTATGGAACAGCCTACGTATATGTACCTATACGAACACAATTACTCTACCTATGACATTATTTGCTGCCGATAGCACAGTGACCAAGTATAATAACATTGACTCTTATAAATCTATATATATATAAATGAATCCCTATTTCCCTTGGTCACGGCATCACGCGGGAACGGCTGGACCGATTTCGCTAATTCTTTTTGCTGTGTTTGTTATTGTCAGGAGAAGGTTCTTATGAAAGGAAAAAATAAGAAAATTGTGCGGAAAATTATAAAATTTAAGAATACTTAACCACCATATGTTAAATTATTTCTAAATTGCGCTTTTACAATTCAAACTTTTTTGATGTAGGTAACCTTATGGCGTTTGACAACATTGACAGAATGCGTGCTGCAAATATCGTCAAAGAGGATGTAACCAATTTGAAATCAATAGGACAACGTCTGTCGGCTCCGCTTGTATGATATAAATAATGAAATTTGACACAATACGGATTTAGCTGTCTTTGATTCTATACGCCTCAATTCTCTTAATTCAATAATTTCTTGGCTTGACAATAACAAATTAAAAATAAACTTTTCGTAAATTCCAATGGATATTAATCTATAATTCCAAGGTTGTTATGTTGATAAAATTGACTATACACGATTTTTAGGAACATAAATTGACCAAAAATTTAATTGGAAATACCACATAGATATTAAACTTAGTAGACGAATTAGCAGTTCAGCATATGCTCTATACTAACTATCCGCAACTATTAATATATGTACAATCATTGCTCATTGGCTATCGGCACAGTAGAATCTATACTCAGATTTGGAATAATCAACTGACAGCATAGATATAGATAGCACGGCAGAATAGTATGTACTTAAGTAATTTGTTGTTGGGCATAGCTTTACTTAAATATTGACATGTATCGAATCATATTATATTTAGACTTAAATAGGCAAATAACCATGTATTAGACATATTAGAGATGAACATACTAGTCGTTTCTTTTTCATTTCTTACACTAGTGCACAAAAAATTGAAGTGAACAGTAAAATAATTTTATTTGATAATAATTTAATGTATAAAATATGACTTGTCTAAGTGCTTATTTTGTAAGCCTAAAAAATAAATGATTTTTGACTTTTTTGACTTTTGACAAGGATATTGAATTATTAGCTATATTTAAAGCGCAAAAAACTAACTATTTGATCTATGTTTGGCATACCTATGACTGACAGTTGTAAACAATTATTTATTAAGCATAATATTCTGACACTGTCGTCACTATACATTTTTCAAGTTTTAAAAAAGCGTCTTTTATTTTTAAGAATGGCTGAGAAATGGGAATTTCCAGTTACATTACATATTTTCATTCTTTGTGAAAAATGTCTTTTAACTCTTATAAGAAACACATTGCGTAATAAACTCTTCTCCAAAGATTTTAGTCGGCTAACATTGGACCAAATTACACATCATTAAAATAGGCTTTTGAGCTCTCGGCTCATTACTAGTCATAAAGTATCTCTGAGAAAGTACTGACAGAAAAGTTTGAAAGGCAAAAGGTTTTTCGTCTCAAAATATTACGTTGTCTCTGGGCAAAAGATTCAGGGCAGCGCTTTCCAATTCTAAACACTTGGTATGATGTCAGATACTATTTTTAATTTGTTTTATCTTATTTGGTTCGTTGATGATTACTGGTCTAAATATGTTTAGGGGAGAAAACTGGAATGGAAAAAATCCACCTCAAGGGGGAAAACTGGAATTATATATTTTTTTCATTTTAGCTTTCCCCTAATTTTCAATAATTCAAATTTTCCCCCTTGAAGAAGGTGTTCCTCAAGAGGGAAAATTGGAATTATTGTTTTCCCATGTTAATATAGGAATTATTATTTTTCTGTTCCAGTTTTCCCTTTAGAGGGGATTTCAGGGGGGAAACTAGAATAACCCGACTGGTCATTGTGAAAATGCGTGGGATCGGATGAAGTGGTGATGATAGTGATATTTTTTTTTGAAACTTCCACACGTGAAAATAAAATGAATCGCTTTCATTCAAAAATAGAACGAGCATAGAAAAACGTAAACTCAACCTTGTAAGTTAATACTTTATATTAATTCTGTGAATCTGACTTCAACGTATAGAAAATAATAATATATGTATGTATTAAAATAACTTAATATACACGTAAAAAGGAATGTACCTAATAAATAAATATATTTGTTTTAATATTGAAATGGTGCATTTTTCTCTTTTTTATCCCTTTCAGCAAGCTTTTATAGTAATGTTTATATGCCTACTAGATAGTCATTAACTTGAAAGTAATTTTCTTTTACAGCGCAGCATTTTCGTGTTTGATTGCAATTAGACGAAAGATCTTATTCTTAGACGCTTCAAGCACTTGAATGTTAGGTCTAAATTATATAGCTATTACTAACTTAAATACTATTAACATTCTGTTTTATAGATGTAAATGCTTGTAATTTAAATGCTATTCTGATGTTATTAGATTTAAAGTATTTTTATGAAAATGAAATAAGTATATCGTAGTACTTACGTACCTATCTAATTCTTTTTTTGTTTTATTAATTAATTGTGCATACATTTTTAGTAATCAAATTAAAAATCGTAACAGCATAAGAAGATTTATATCAGATTTTTTCGTTGAATATGAATTGGTCTAAATAAATAGGAAATTGCAACGACGTCAAACTAAAATATTTATTATAAAGTCTTCGTTATGGGCTTCATTATAGCTTAGTCCTGAGCTCCACTAGATAATGACTAAAATATGCATAATACAAGACACGATATTAATTCAATTTAGGCCCTAATGTCTAATGTCTATTCACGTTATGTGTGTACGCTTCACAAACAATTCTACCTACTACACGCAGGTACAAGTAATTACGTAAAGCCTATCCTAAAATACTGTACTAAGTTATTGTGTGCGACTGTACCAAACTACCCGCAAGATAAAGTTACATTGGAGTTTGAAGTGAAGTTATTACAAAAGTCGCAAGAGTCGTCAAGACTTACTAAAAAGCTTGGGTAGGTATAGCGGAGACCACTTTGAAAAGCCACAAACTAGTTCGCTGGAAAGTTGTAGCAGTTTTATGGCGGACGTTAAAGTTGCCAGAGCTAATGATAAATTCAACCATGCACACATTGAGTACTACCGTCATGGCAACTGACCTGTAGATACTCAATTCAGTAGGTACCTGCTTTAGGGCCAGTGGCCCTTTAATTTTCTTTATGTATCTTGGTACTTATACTTGCTGTAATTTTTTTATTTACGGTACTCCTGCACCGTATGAGATATGCCATGTGATGCCAGCTTAGAATTTGCACCTCCCCAACTCTCCCCGCAGTCTTAACACTTTGACTGCGGTTTTTTTTCGACGACTGCGATCTTTTTTTAAACCTAAAAAAATTGTGCTGCCGTTCTACACAGCAGTTGTGTTGCGCCGCACATGCGTTTCGTTCGAAAAATATTACGGCTGTCCTGAGTCACACAGATCTGTATTTTCTCAGCCGCTGCGCTAGTGTGGATTTACGCATATTAGTCACTTGTAGAAAACACATACCGTGTGATTTCAGCAGTCAAAGTGTTAAGAGGCGACTAAGGGATGGATGGACGGACACTAATACACGGAAATATTAACGGAGGCGTTCAGCATATAAAAACAAGCGCCTCCTGCAGAACAATTTACCACTGAACTACGATCCCCAACCCGCACATCCAGCGTGAGGCCTATGGGCATTACACCCCATGAGATTGAAGCCAATAAGGCGATTATCAGGGACTTGCGTCCAGCATTGGACCAATATAGGCTGTTGAGGTTTGAAAGAAACATCTTTGGTTGGTGGGTTAATAAATAAATAAAGTATGTCGCAGCGAGTGAAAGTCTTACGACATAGGAGGTTGCGTGATCGATTCTCGCCGTGAGAAGAAAATGTTTGTACGATCTGCAGATTATAATCTGCAGATTTAAGTAATAAACACCAGACTCGTCTCAAATAATTATTTGAGACGAGTCTGGTGTTTATTACTTAAAATAAAATGACATCTGATCTTTTATTCTATTAAGGAGGTATATCAATAATAATCGATTACCCAACACATAACATATTTAAGCTCTGTTTACTTTAAGGCTTTATGTGGAGTTAAGTTTCATGTTGTAATTAACTACATAGTAACGCACACAGATCCCCTTTTTCAATCCAACGATCCTATCCATCCACGGTTGTCTGGTAGAGATCGCTCTTGAGCGATAAGACCGCCAAATTGTCACATATCTTGTATTATTATTGTTTACCTTATTGTTTGTTTTATTTTTAAGTGTGCAATAAAAGTATTGTCTATCTATCTATCTATCTAAGTTTCTTTTTTCTCAATTGAAAAATCATGCTCAATGTAGTAAATAGTAATCATTAATCTTTATTTGTATGAAAGTATGTAAACAGTTCTTAACTTTAAATATATCCAGATACAAACTATCTGATAAGGTGTGCAAAACGTTAGTAACTACTATTATATAATCGTTAATGTCTCTAATATCAATATACACATAAAAGTGTCAAAATTCGAATTTCATTTACAATAGCGGTATATTTTTCCGCCATCATTGTGTTACCAACCCTTAACGCTTAAAAGACAAAGGCCGTCGTGAAAAAAGCTACAAGTACCCATTTGGAAAGTATTCCCGTGAAATAAATATTAATGGTGGAAAGTTGGAGGCCTCAGAGGCCTACGACATGTGCAAAGCCCGGACCTAAGTGAGAAAGTTCTCTTTCGATGACTGAGCCAGTGGATCTCAACGTTTTATGTAGAGAAGAGTGTAACTTGTCAAGAGTATGACACTAAAATGCAACACGCACAAATGCAATGTCGTGAAGTTTGAGACTACTATGAAGTCTTCTTCATAGTAGTCTCAAACTTCAGGTCTTCCTACCAACCACTCTGATTGACTTGCGCTTTTACCCTGCTCCTGAAGCATCACGTCCATTGTGCCTTTAACTAAAATTAGTTTTTTTTTTATAAACCGAAAAACCTTCGTTTTGTGCGATCCGATGTCATCCGTCCATTTTGTCAGGTTTGCTCCTGCTCTATCTGCATTATTGACGACAAGCTGCATATTTGTTACCCGACTTCGAAAAAAGGCTATATCTTCGTTAATTCGATTCCTCTATCAATTACCGATCTTTTAAATATTTCACTGCTGTATATAGAACGAATGCGAGGTGGTATCATAAAAAAATATTCCTATGGGATTACGACATATCACACAAAACTTATTAAAAAAGCGTAAATTATAAAAAAAGGTACTCGAAATTTGATTTTTACTTTTTCTAAACAATCGAATTGTTTGGATACTAAGTTATTTAACGTAACTCAAAGACCCGAAGTTGTTCATTTGACTTCTTTATATTTTATAAAATAGTCTATTTCAAAGTTTGAGCCTCACAGTCCCCGCAATGAGAAGCGCATTTATCTTCGCATTGACGCGGGGCTCACATAAGTCACGCTGACAGAGGAATAATTTCGCGACTCCACCTGTCTGCAGTTTTGCAGCGTTTGAAAATAATCCGGTATCAGGGGATTTACTGGAGGTGTGAGACAGCGTGGCAAGCTTTCTTGGCTACCATATGGCAGTTTAATGGATTAGGTACATGCCATTTTATAAATCCTATAAAGCGTTCAGAGCGGTTTATTTTGATGAGCAATTTTCCTGTCTGAGAGAATAAGGCTTCACCATCCTTTATTCTGAAGCAGGATGAAGGCGCATTCATACGTTGGTCAAGTCATGGCTAGTTCTCATTTAGATGTCAAACAGTGAGACGAGAGATCTCCACAGGTTCCAGGTAACCGCCTTATCCTCAAATTATTAATTATTGCTTAATTAGGTACATATTTAGTTAAGGAGATACGAGTTTTACACATTTGTAGGATTTGTACCTACATATATCTCATCCCTGTCACAGATAACTATCAAATTAGCATAGTCGTGGTCTTTATAATGTAAAAAAAACGTTTTCTCAAAATTATTTAAAATTAAATTGAAAAAGCACTTCCTATCATCATAAAATTATCTATCTAGAGATAATTATGTATATATTTAATTAGCTATATATATTATTATTTTTATTATATTCAACTAAATGTATTTATTAGGTTTATTGAACTATTATTTTTTAATTTATGTATGTATATTATACCTAATCTCATTCCGTATTGTAAATATTATTAGTCTAATTTGTCACTTGTACACTTCCTCTATCTATTCCATCGCCACTCCTGTAAACCTAAGGCTTGCTGGAAGAAAACTCTAACTCAGGGTTAAGCTCGCCTATGTATATATCTTTTTATATAAGTTATTTTTAAGTTTTGTATGTGTACAATAAAGAATTAATTTATGCAATAAAATACAAAAATGTTTATTATCATTCGCTTATTGTTCAGTATCCGAGACCTCCTTATTACTCATATGCGTAAACCTATACGCGGTATGCGACCTAAAATCTTATTTTTACTGGACTCCTAGGTTATTTTGTTAAATTGAAGTAAAACATAACACTCTGCGACAAAAGAAGACCGTAACGAGTCCTCAAATAAAACATCCTACGTAAAGATCCATATTTAAATTCCGATGCCATGCCGGGTCACAGAGAATCGCGGGAATACGCAAACAAAATTGCTTTTCAAACTGCATTCGTCACGATAGCAGTTTGTACGAGTTGCTGCCCAGAGAGGTGTTCTCATTGGGTTATTGAATGCAATTTTCTGCGTGAGAATGTTACGGGTATTATTTTACCCGAAACATTATTCAAGTTTAACTATTTATTAAATTTCTAAGGATTTTTAAGTTTATTTTGCACTGTTTCCTTTTTAGACTAAATATGGAGTTTTTTAAGTCGCTAACTCTGACTGAATAGTCACGGGGTAGTCGCGCCGTGACCACGATCGCAGTAGCTGAGGTACGCGATAAATTCCCGATAAATTAATCTTTAATTACGAAGAAGTCAAAAGAAATAAATTATAAGGTAATGGAGGCCTATTTTAATCATCCAAAATATGTTTAATTCGATTTGGTTTGATTTGTGCGAATTCTTACTCTAATAAGTGCATAGATTGGCCGAAACTAAAACGCAATTGCGTATTATTTTTTTAACATGTAAAAGCGGCCAAGTCTTGAACTCTCGCTTAAACTGACCACTGATCGGTTTTTCCACTGGCCGACATGGTTTTGTATCGGCGGCGCCAGCATAAGTCGGGGAACCGGAGAAGTTAAATGTAAGTCGTGTGGTGGCAGGCGCAATTGCCGCAAAAAAATTCCATTAGTACCTTTCATATATTTTCGCTTACCCCGCTGCCAGCATTGCTGCCGGTGCCACCGTCGGCACCATGCAAGACCCGTACCAGCAAGTATAACAATGCCCATTCGGTGGTATAGCGAATTATCTGACATTTTACGAAGGAAAAATCGCGCTGATTTTTTTTCAGACGTCCTAAATATTCACCTCCCGCCCCCAATACTGCTGTCTCCCGAAGCGGCACCATCCATAATAGTGTATCTATACATAAATTAGTGTCCTATTTATTCAGCCTGGATGCTTAGCTGCATTAATTGTCCAGGGTGTCGTACGAATCACTGTCGTGTTTACCTTTGGATATTTTTGTCCGTGCCTCCGCATAAACCGGGCGTGAACTGTGCTTGTTTAGAATGATTCGGACTAAAGAACGTGAAAATTAAAAATATTACGGTAAGAATAGGCAGAACGACTTGCCGGGAGTTGTACCAGCATCGTGACGCAGTTTTTTTACTTATGTGGTTATTGTTTAGTGTTAAACCCATTGTAACTTATTATTTTCTCTGCATGAAGGAGTCATGAAAATGTTGAAACGAAAACGCAATTGCGTATTTTTTTGGTGCCTCCCCTAAATAAAGAACGTTTTGCCATAATTATGACCACTAGGGTTTTCAATCATATTTTTTGAGTGAATATAAAAACCTCTAGGTACAACAGAAATAAGAATAATTGGGTACATCTGCATATCTGGAACTGCACCCCAGTGAAAACTAGGCTTTACAATAAAATGAATGAACTGACAAGGCAATGCAATATTGAGACAGCAAAGCAAATATGCTGTGATATTTCCAGTTAAATTTTCCATTAACATTTCAATAATATGAAATTTTAATGGGAAGTGGTTTGGTTTTCATCATCATTGGCCTGTTAGCTAATAATTTAATGAATAATCATTTTAGTGGCCTATGAAATGTGTGGGCTGATATAACTATAGTGATAGCGGAACAGAGTTTGAAGTTGTAACCTAAATCATCTATGGAAATGTAACTAAGAAACTCAAACTAAGAGCTTTCATTCTAATTGTTTTAAGTTTATAGAACCTGCTTTCTGTTAACGATACATAACGTATGAAGTATGTTTTAAGAGCATAGAGAGTGAAAAAATAAATTTCACCTTCTTACAATCAACACCCAACACCCAGCATGGCTCAATATAAATTTATAAAATAAATAAATAATGCTGGACAATTAACACAGCATTATCTTGCCCCAAGCTAAGCAGAGTTTGTGTAATGGGTACTAGACAACTGATTTATACATTACATAGATAGATATTTTTTATTTTACAAAGAAAACGAACATCCGGAAAATATATCTGCAGATCGTACACGATCGATCGTCCCGAGGCGGGAATCCAACCCACCACAGATGTCGTCATTAATAACATAGACATCGTCAATAACACAATACTAGACTATCTACAACTTCTCGACGTTTCAAGAAAACTAAGCTGAAGCCTATTGTCTCCCACAGGAGCAATTATCTTAAATTTAAAGGCCCACTCATAGTTAAATGTACCTTAAATATATTTAGATTAACCACTTAATCGTTTAAGGCCGTGTTGCTACAATGTCGTTGGAAATTGGAGAACAAAATGGTATATTAAGGAGACCTCAACATCTCAAAGAAACAAGATCTTGGTAGGTTCTAAGGAGTATACGTGCTCCTTAATACGAGTATAACATTAATACATTTTTTCTTATAAGTCTAAACTAACAATTGTAAAAAAAAACATAGTAACGGGAGGCTGACTTTAATTTTCGAAAACAAATGCTGGTCTTTTTATTAGCATTGTATGCTACTTGTCCTATTAGTTTGTGTGGGACAAATCTTGCAAGTGAATTTTAGATCCTTAACATGTGTACTGTGTTTATTTTTTATTTTATAGTGTTCTTTTTTTATTTTATTATAATTAAGTTGTTAAAAATGCATGTAAATCATTAATTGCACGCCCATAAAGGGCAAATTACATGGACACTGTATTATTTTATGAACCATCTTCTCACATGTAATTATGCAATAAAGATACTTTTACTTTTTTACTTTTAACCGATTGAGCTGTAGTTTAGCTTATATATATGTAAGCAGTGAACGTATGTAAGTAATACATAGTATGTTCAATGTGATTTATGGTAACTGACAGGGCAAATAGAATAAAAAAAAGTAAAAAATAACTAGCTTTCCTACTTGAATGTTCTAAATTTTTTTAATTGAATTTTCTATGTATTTTTATAATAATAATAATAATAAACCCGCAGGGCAGCTTGTGGCGAGCTGTTGGTGAGTAGCGACACCACGGGTACCGAGTGCTCCCGGGGAAGTTCCTGGTTCTCGTCTCCGCTTGCGGAGTGGCATCCCAAGAGAACCAGATCCCCACCTCTTGCTTGCCTTCATTGGCCGGTCTGAGTGGAGTCGCGAGAGATGCATCTTAGGATGTAGACTCGGGGGTGGAAGTGTCTAATGGCGTAATAGCGAGGAAACCCGCTCACGAGCAGTCTTCGTGATGGTGAAATCGGGGCCGCACCTCTCGACACCCTCAGTCGTTTGCGCCGATGTTGTTCCTCTCCGGTAATTTACTCCGGCTTTTTAAGGAACCCATCTAGCATTCGGCAAGCCACCGTCTGCCACTCTTCTTAACATTATGATTGACTTGTTTATGGCAGACGTCCGCAATCTCCCCTATAACCCGATTACCCAGTCCATCCATCCATCACAATAGCCTGGTTTTATTTCTTTCATTTTTCTTTGCAATAGTCTCTACACCTGGCGGATACCATCTTTGGGTGTATCATATTGTGCACCCGAGGATGATACCCGCTATGTGTAGCCATCGCCTTTAGATTAACTTCTCAAAGGGCCTCTGTGCTGTTGGCTTCGGCCCCACGCAAGCCTTCCAAAGGACCGAGTCACTTTATGACCCGAGATCATGGTAAATGAGAGACATAATAATAAAAATTATTTATTTCCTCTTCACAATAGGTTTACTTAAAATTAAATTAATTAGGACACAAGTGTTTAGGAACTATGTTAAACCTGTATTGTGAGAGGCTGGAGCTTGCTATAGGTTTTAGAAAAAACCTGTACTACAAGTCTCCAGTGCCCCCACTCCACGGATTAAATTAAGAAAAAAAAAAAAAAAAAAGAGAAATAACTATTGGGTGGATATTGTGCGTTGTCCGGAAAAAATAAAATAAAAAGAAAGATAATAATAATAACAAATTCTACTTAGTCTAATCTAAATGTATCTAATCATACTACAACAAAGAGCTATGAAAACATTGAAAAAAAAAAAAAAAAAGATAGTAAATGTAAGTACCTACAGACAGACGACAGACAGTATGACCTAGAAGTGTGTGTGTGTTTGTTTATGTGTGCGCGTGTGTGTGCGTAGTGAGTGTTGTATGCAAGTGAGTGGTATGTGCGATAATTTAGTGGGGTACTCCTGGGGACACCGATCTCTTAGGAGTCCGGGCGACAGGAGTAACCCGTGTGAGTGTGTGAATGGGTGTGTGCACGTGGTGTGTTGGGGGTTTTCTTAAGGTTTGGGTTATGAAAGTATGGTGAGGAGGTTTTCAGACTCTTGGTAAGTAAGTGTTTTTAACCATTTAGCCACTTCTGACTTGCACTTATTGCGGTGTAGTGGAAAGATGTTGAGAATGGCATTAACCTTGTTGTAGATGTAGGGTCCCAAGAAGCAGCTGAACTTGTGAGAGCGGCTGGTGTGAAAGCTCTGGGCGACGCACACCTTACCCTTCCTTCGCTGGTTTTTAACCAACTCCTTATTGTACTCTAATTGAGAGTGTTTCATGAGGATGATTTGAAGAAGGAAGGTTTGCCTTACAGAAAGTATATCTAGTTCCTTGTAGAGCTGAACGGTTGGGTAACGGTAGGGAAGATGCGCACTTACCTTCAACACAGCCCTTTGGGCTCTCTCGAGTTCAATCAGGTGAGTCTTTGCCGCACCACCCCAAGAGGTGATGCAATAACGCAGGATAGAATCACACAATGCCGTATACACTTCGCGGACAGTTTTGCGATCTGCTACGTTCCTTAACCCCTTAAAAACGTATATGAGTTTACGCGTCCTCCCAACTAGCGAATCTATTTGCTGTCTAAAAGTAAGAGTTTGGTCAAGAATGATTCCTAAATATTTAGTATGGTCAGTTCTTGAGATGTAGGGACAGGAGCAATTGGGAATAGCTGTAAGGCAGGAGTGAGCACGGATTGAAAATGAAGAGGGCGGGAGAAGATTCGCTCTTAGAGCGAACGTTATGTAGTTAGTCTTTAGGGCATTTAGTGTCAGGACGTTATTATTGAGCCAAGAACAAACCCTATCTACACCATCTTGAGTGCTCTCAAAAGTTTCCCTCCAGCTTTTACCACTAAACAAAAGTGCAGTATCGTCAGCGAACGTGATGACTCTACCATTGTCCAGGCGAATATTACATAGGTCATTTATATAGACTAGGAACAGCGTAGGTCCAAGGATACTTCCCTGGGGAACACCGAAGGTAACTAGCTGCTCTTCACTGTATAGTTGTTCAATTTTAACACGCTGTTTTCTGTCCTTAAGGTAGTCACCAAAGAGATTTAGGGGTAGTCCTCGGACCCCGCAGTTTTCGAGTTTCTTCAGCAGGATAGGGATAGGAACAGTGTCAAAAGCCTTTGCTAGGTCCAAAAATACCACCAGGCACTTTTTCCGTTCATCAAGGTTAGTTATGATAGAGTTCGTTAGCTCATGGACAGCATCATTCGTGGATTTTGTTTTGCGAAACCCAAATTGACATGGTGAGAGAAGGTTGTTTGTTTCCAGAAACGATGTGAGTCTCTTGTTCATGAGTCTTTCCAAGATCTTAGAGAGGGTAGGGAGAATGGATATTGGCCTAAAGTTTTCTACCCTGTCTCTATCCCCTCCTTTGTGTATGGGTTTAATGAGCGCAATTTTAAAGGCTGTAGGGAAAGTGCCAGATGAGAAGGCAAGATTACAAATATAGGTGATAGGGATCGACAAAATGGTAGAGTATCTTTTTAGTATAGTCCCAGAGATGTGATCAAAGCCTACCGCGCAGTCCTGTTTCAACCCCATAATCATTTTAAAGAGCGTTTAACTTGTATGATGTTGACATGATGTTGTAGTTGTAAGTATGATAACATTCTGATTTAGTATGAAATTGAAATCCAGATCCCAATAAAAATATTCCAGATAAATTCAGCTACTGAATAACCAAAACTAATGGGATTCTTCAACCTGAAATTCAGATCACGTAGACGGCTTCATTTGGGTTGGACTTTATTTGATAGCAGATTGAACCATAAGTCATCTGTATGGGATGATGCATGATGTCCCCTGTGCTGTAACTGAAGGTATACGATAGAGGACTCCATTATAGAAAACATGGATATGTCAAATTATGGGAAAGAAATAAAATACAATCAGAAAAAATCATTTCAACCTTTGACATTTGACGACCGATGTGGCGCGGTGGGCGAAGGTCCGCCTGCGACGCAGGAGGTAGCGGGTTCGATTCCCGCCTCGGAACAATTGTGTGTACGATCTGCAGATATGTAATGTATTGTATGTAATGTATTGTATTATGTATATCAGTTATCTAGTACCCAAAACACAAGCTCTGCTTACCATGGGGCTAGATAATGCTGTGTGGATTGTCCAGCATTATTTATATATTTTTTTTATATAACCTACATCTCAGTCCTGAGGATCTACTACTTATTTCAAAACAATATTTTTATCAAGAATTATTTCTTTTTGTAACTCAGGTGGTTCATATTTATTTCTAAGTAAGGGTAGTGCGTTAGAAGGTTTTAGAATACAGACGAACCTTAAAATTGAAAGTGAGACCAAAACCACTGAATAAAAACAAGTTTTCGAAAAAACATTCGATGATATTTCTTATTTGAATTGATTTATGATTAAATAAATGAGCTGCATGATTCGTATTAAAAGCCAACTTTGGTATAATTTGATCGTTATTGATACTGAGGGCATTGGCCTTTTTGACATTGTCTACGAAGGAAATTATTAAACATCTGGCTAAAATGCTCATTATTAAATGTTATTTTATTGACTCTGGTATCCCAATGATCCTTTGTTCCTAAGAAACTATGAAGTTAGTAAGCGCAGAAACAATTTTTTATTTCTGCCCGCGCTGTTTCTAAGGAAACGTTTTAAGGTTATTTCTACACTACGGGAACTGATTTATGTAATAAAAAGTAGCCTATGTTTTATTTCGGAAATGGAACTACATTGCAAGCAAAATTTCAGCCCGATCTATTAATTCGTTTTTACGTGAAAGAGTAACAAACATCCATATGCATATACAAACTTTCGCTTTGTCTACGGCCTACGTGGCTATAGGTTTTTCATAAAGTACAAAATTAAGGACCATACAGTTTAAATTAAATAATATGAATTGTAGTATTCTATTAAGTAGATCAGTTATCTAGTACCCATAACACAAGCTCTGCTTAGCTTGGGCTAGATGATGCTGTGTGGTGTGTCCAGCTTTATTTATCATGTTAGGTTCCTCAGGGTAATTTATCTTCGTTGAATAAAAAATACTCTTTTTAGTCAAACTAAAGTAGGTTAATAATACGTACCGTAAGGTCTCACCGCCGGCGAGAAAACGACTAACTATCGGCCATTTTCTCGCTCAAGAAACGTACAGTTGATCGCTGACTGTTCACACTGCCGGCGAGGACTCGCTGCACTAGTTTGTTGCTGGGCGACGAGAGCCAGGAAAATAACACTCGCTCAGCGATACTCGCTCAAGGCTAGTTCGGACTAGGCTAGTAATTTAGTAGAGTAGCGAGTAATTTAGTGGCTAAAACTGTGCGATTTAGTCAAGTAGTTTAGTGAACGATTAAGTCGAGTCGATTCATTTTACTCTATTTTTATCGAGAGAGTAGCACCTCCCACCACGCGTCGGTGTTTACTGGTTCACCGGCTAAACAAGTCCGAACCTGTCGATTTAGTCACGTTCATTAGTTGCCGCGGAAATTTTGTTTCGCTGGAGCGAAGATACAACTTTAAAATTCGTTTCCAATTATGTAGAACATAAATTTATTCCTTCAGAAGACAATAAGTAGCTCCTAGTTTATCTCTTCTATCGATCTTTTTCGTACCCATAACTTCTTTTTATTAATCACACAAATTTCCTCATCCACCTCTTCTAAAATAGCCGTTACGATTAGCTTAATTAGTTTATTTACTTTATTACGTTGCAGCCCGTTCATCTTGAAAAACACCACTCACTTATGTACTGTACTCGACTGTAATGCGAACAATTTCTGAGCAGTAGCGAGTAGTTTAGCAACTAAAATACTCGCTACTCTACTAAAGTAGTAGCCTAGTCCGAACTAGGCTTCAACGATCAGAAAACTCACGCCGAGAGAGCAACCAGCGTTCATTTAACCTGAATTAATTATAAATATCGAGTACCCATTTAACTATCACCTAAAAACACCCCATTGTCAAAAGCTTGCTTCTGCTAATAAAACTACAATGAAAATATAATCAGATAACTTTTGGATGTGTTGTTTGATACTGAAATAGCATTATGTGGGGTGTTTTAATGTGATAACGACACTCACCCCTCAAGGTGAGTCTGATCAGGCGTGATCGAGACGACGGCGTCTCGATCACGTTTCGATTGTTGGTAGCGATTTGTGGGTATGCATAGCCTCCGATAGCTATCGTGGCCATTCAGCAGCTATCATGCAGCGAAGTAAAAATAACTTTTTATTAATAACCAGTGGTAATATATACATACTACATGTTTTATGATGTAAAAAATGTTCGTGAATTCTTATCTGGAACACAGCTCAAATACAACCATTGTAATTCTTCATCTGACGACTCAAAGGCAGAAGCGAGTGGGACGAACGTGGAACACCTCAAGTTTATTATTTTTATTTTTCGTAAACGTGTTCTTGAGTGGAGACCACGACTCGGTAAACGTAGTGTAGGACGCCCTCCGACCAGGTGGGATGACGACCTGCGAAAGACTGCAGGTAGATGCTGGATGCGTCAAGCCGAAGACAGGGCGCTATGGCGCTCATTGGGGGAGGCCTATGTTCAGCAGTGGACTAATATAGGCTGATGATGATGATGATGATGATGATTTTTCGTAAACCGAGATAATTGTAGTTGCTTTACGAATAAATGTCGTTAGTCCTGTTACGCACTAGAGGTTGACCGCCTACGCGGTTTTCTAAAATTGGAGCAATATATTAAACGAAATGTAACAACCTCCCACGCGATTATCTGCTTGTTGCGCAGGAGGGCTGGGAAAGATAAAAATGTGTATCATATTTTTAGTAGCAAGAATCGAGGTAAAATCACTTTTTCTACAAATAAAACTATAAAAAATGACAACATGAACAATGGTAATACTTGATTTGAAATAAAGATTTAGGACAATTTATTATGTTTTAATATATGTACATACATATGTATTTGAAATATTTTGCATTCCAATAATTACATTATTTTGGATTATAAATAAATAATAAATAAAATTCTTTTATTTCGGACTACTATAGATCCATAATTTGTTAGTAATGATCTTATAATAAATGTCTGTATCGACGACCGATGTGGCGCGGTGGGCGAAGGTCCGCCTGCGACGCAGGAGGTTGCGGGTTCGATTCCCGCCTCGGAACAATTGTGTGTACGATCTGCAGATATTTGTTCCGAGTGTTCTGGTCGTTTTCTATGTATAATAAAAATATATATCTATGTAATATATTGTATTATGTATATCATTTATCTAGTACCCATAACACAAGCTCTGCTTACCATGGGGCTAGATAATGCTGTGTGAATTGTCCAGCAAAAAAAAAAAAAAAATGTTAGTAATTCATACGAACTAAAATTAAATTAAATTGAAATGAAAATTAAAATGAATAGTAATAAATTAGAATAAATTAGAAAAAATTAAAATAAATTAAAACAAATCAAATTATATCATCAATAAAAATTCAAATTAAAAAATTGTGTTGAATGAGCATTAAAATTATTCGTGGGTAGATACAATCTTACGTGGTATGGAGGAAGCTCCATACATATTCTATGGCTACGTAAACTACGGGTAGTAGATAATTTGGAATTTCTTTTTAGCGAGAAAACAGTAACAAAAACTTAATTTTTAAGAATTCTTGCCTCCCTACCAATCCTACCAATGTATCCTACCAGTGACCGGTGTTAGTTTATATCCACCGCATTTGTTTAATTTTAGACTTACCAAGATATAAACAGGGAGAACAACATGAAAGCATAAAAGAGAATATCTCGAAATTCGTTTAAAACTTAAAACTTGAACTTACCTTCTCAAAGCTTACAATATTCAACTCCACTTAGACCAAAGTTAGTATCTAAGTTTTTCAAGACTCAATCAAGAATTTTGTTTGTTGTGTTGTGAGTGATGTGAGGAAATTATTAAGACCTCATGATTCCCAGATACTTAGTACTTACCTATCTGGTTCATACTGAAATGTTAACATCTAGTCATAAGCTATTAACTCTGGTATATCTAAGATCCTATTCACCACTGTAGCTCGAACAGTAATAGGTAATTATATTTTTATATTGTAGAAATAAACAAATAATGCTGGACAATTCACACAGTATTATCTATCCCCAAGATAAGCAGAGCTTGTGTTATGATACTAGATAAATTTAGAATACAGAATACATATCATTTATTTGCATAAATGGGTTACAGAGCTCTTAGTTATAAAATATGTACCGTACATGTATTGCGTTAGTTTAGGGCATGCAAATTTTTTTACCTACGGTAGGCTATGGTCAAATAGAATACATTACATAGATATTTTTTTAATTCTACATACAAAACGACCAGTTCACCCGAAACAAGTATTTGCAGATTTTACAAACATTTGTAGCGGAAATCGAACCCGCAACCTCCTGCGTCACCGGTGGACCTTCACCGCGCCACAGAGGTCGTAATTAGATAGATAGATAATGCATTTATTTGACACTGTAGCACATGATACAAAGGTAAAAATAGTAATGGTAACCAATAAGTAAGTAGTAAATAAAGAATTTAAAAATTGTCGGCAGCCTGTCAAAAAGGTAATAGCTCAGTGAAAAGCTTTGATCTAAGAGCAAAAGCTAATTAAACATGAAAGAGCCATAATTCCGGAGCTACATGGTAGATTAGTGCCAGTGCGTCAAGCAACGCCCGATTTGTGGGGAACACGCGACATGAGGTTTGTTTATAGTGACAACGCACACTAAAACGGATCGACTTGATAGTTAGGTAAAGATAAATTGATTTGACCATAAACAGGTTTCGGATGACGACCTGCGAAAGACTGCAGGTAGATGCTGGATGCGTTAAGCCGAAGACAGGGCGCTATAGCGCTCATTGGGGGAGGCCTATGTCCAGCAGTGGACTAATATAGGCTGATGATGATGAAAAATAAAGTCTATATAACGCCTGAGTACATAATAAGTAATATAATACATAATAAGTAATACATAATAAGTAATACATAATGAGTAATATGTATGCAAAATCATACAACATTTTCAGCAAAAATAACAAAACAAATCGATTGTCATGGAAAATCAAATTGGCATCGCATTAGCATGTGTCTTATATAAAACATAATGTATTTCCTCGTCGGCAGGTAAAAAATGCCTCGGCATTAAGCCAACCCTTTGTACCCTTTAAATAAATAAATAAATAAATAAAAAAAAAAAAAAAAGTATTTATTTCAAGCATTTACACTCATATTAGTAAATAGACAAGATAATCTTAAAAACTAAAAAGATTGCTGGGAAGGTGGCGCTCACAACAGTGCCTGGTGTACGGGCAGTCCACTCTCCCAGATATCATTGCGAGAACGGTATTGGAGCTGGCCCGCAACCTGCGCACCAGGGAGGTGGCGCGCTTGCGCATGGTGGTATGAAAACAGTCGACTCGCGCCGCCGCAAACATCCCTGAGGCGCTGCAGTAGCGGGGCAGCCCCAAGACCGCTCTCAGCGCATTATTGTACTGGACACGGATGGCGCTGTACGTCGCAAGCGTATATTTCGCCCACAGGCTGCATGTATACAGAGAGGTGCAGTATGCTCTGAAGAGTGTCAACTTTACCTTCTCTGAGCTACGCGCAAACCTCCTGGCAACCATATTCGCCCGCACCGACAGCGCCCTCCGCTCCCGTTCGATGTCTTCATTGTCTTTGAGGTCGGTAGTGACTATGTGACCTAAGTACTTAAAAGAGCCCCCTCTCTAAGTCAACACCGTTCAATTGAACGGGGGGAACGTTATGCAGCCTCCTTGTAATGTAATAAAGTTTTTAAATAAATGATTAATTGATTGTCAGTTAGACTACCAATCAACAAATAAGAGAGTAAAATAACCCTAGTTCAGTTTAAAAAGTTATATAAAACCTGGAAGCTTGCATCAATGGTCAGACACTGTCCGCAACTCCGCTCCGCGTAACTTCCTTGCGTCAATGGACAGACAGCCTTACCCTTGAAAGATAGCGTATGCGTTTAGTGTTAGAGTTTGTTTTTTGTAATTCTGCGGCCGAATTTTTACATATTTAGGTCACACACTCTGCGCCTTGTTGCAGCGACTAGACGCAGCGACCAGTCGCGCAGTGTGCGCCGCTTCCACTTGCGCTCTGCGAGCATCGATAGTAACAGTCAGATAAATTGATCCAATAATCTCCAAGCCCTGAAAAAAAGGATCCATATCAATGGCTAAAATTAACAATATTTTTTTAAATACCGCATTAGGTTGCGGGTTCGATTCCCGCCTCGGGACAATAATTGTGTCTACGATCTGCAGTTTTTTTTTCCGGGTGTTCTGGTTGTTATCTATGTATAATAAACAATATCTATCTATGTACTGTATTGTATTATGTTTATCAGATATCCATAACACAAGCTCTGATTAGCTTGGGTCTAGATGATGCTCTGTGGATTGTCCAACATTATTATTATCAATAAATTCGTAAAACTTCGAGAGTATAACAAGCTTACTTGAAACGCAATGACGCAATACAAAAGCGTTTTTAAATTGTTTTTCATTCCACGAATTAAAACTTGTATCATTTCCACACAGCCCTCACTATGAGCATCTTCTAGAAGACATTCATTGTCAACATTTAAAAGTCCTTCTGCACAGCAAGATTGTGGAAGTTCCTCATAATGATATGAATCTGGACCGGTTAACCCACAACAACCCATCTGCAATAAAGAACAAACAATGTTATTTACACTACATATGGATAAAATTATAGTTCTATAGCCTCAAACTGGTCAACTGATGACCTATGTGGCGCGGCAGACGAAGGCAGCCTGCGACGCAAGGTTGCGGGATAGATAAATGCTTGTACGATCTGCAAATATTTGTCCGGGTGTTCTGGGTATAGTAAAAAAATCTATCTATTTTATATATTGTAGTATGTATATATCAGTCATCTAGTACCCATACCACAAGCTCTGCTCAGCTTGGGGCTCGATAATGCTGTGTGAATTGTCCAGCATTATATTTTGTTTTAATAATTTAGTTAGCGAAGTAGGTAGTTAATTCTTAACTTAAAAATTGGTGAAAGCGATTGCATAGTCATTTCTAATAATGTTGGAATAATAATACAATTATAACAAATGCAGCGAAATTGTAGTCAGAAGGAAGCAAAGGTATAATATATATATTATCAAGAATAGCTAAATGTATCTTACCCAAACTTCGATATAATGAAAAGTCGAGTTATCCCCATCATCAAATATTTTGTTCAACGACGCTATAACTTCATTCTTAATAAAGTTTATATCTTTCTCCCAAACTATCATCAAATATATCTCTGCAGTGACTATAAATGACATCAGGACGATAAACTGAAATCAATTGCACATAATTATTATAATTACCAACAACTAAATTATGGCTCTAAGC
This sequence comes from Eupithecia abbreviata, assembly GCA_943735965.1. Classification (NCBI taxonomy): domain Eukaryota; kingdom Metazoa; phylum Arthropoda; class Insecta; order Lepidoptera; family Geometridae; genus Eupithecia; species Eupithecia abbreviata. Next base: position 5,012,012 of record OX030982.1, on the reverse strand, counting down.
GGTAAACTTCGTGGCTTCATTCGTTCAGCACCTACTTTATTATATTAAATCATATCCCAAAAACCTACACAACTACAAAAAAAATTACTTGTTTCAAGAAAGAGAGTGTTTTGAATGGTATCTTGGTGATGTGATGACCCGTAAACGTTGTTAGGATTAGGTTCAATACTATTATGTTTTAATTCTTCCTTCTTTAGTGGTATCCTATGTACCAAATATTATGGAAACTTGTAATTAGCCCTCAGTAGCATAATATGCTACTGAGGGCTAACATGCCTTATACACATTATTATTATTATTATATTTACATTATTATGTCATGTAAAGACCCTATTGTAAAATAATAGCAGTAATTCTTCTTAAAATTCCTAAAATAAAATAAATAAATAATCTGTCTAAGCCAAAGGGGGTTTGTCCTTGGAGACCTGCAAATCACCTGTGGTAATTCTTCCACGATTTTAAAATTAAATATTTTATTTATTCTTTTAGTCCCATTTATTAATATAATAATAATAATAGAAATAAGCCCGCAGGGCAGCTTGTGGCGAGCTGTTGGTGAGTAGCGAATCAACGGGTACCGAGTGCTCCCGGGGAAGTTCCTGGTTCTCGTCTACGCTTGCGGAGTGGCATCCCAAGAGAACCAGATCCCCACCTCTTGCTTGCCTTCATTGGCCGGTCTGAGTGGAGTCGCGAGAGATGCATCTAAGGATGTAGACTCGGGGGTGGAAGTGTCTAATGGCGTAATAGCGAGGAAATCCGCTCACGAGCAGTCTTTGTGATGGTGAAATCGGGGCCGCACCTCTCGACACCCCTCAGTCGTTTGCGCCGATGTTGTTCCTCTCCGGTAATTTACTCCGGCTTTTTAAGGAACCCATCCAGCATTTGGCAAGCCACCTTCTGCCACTCTTCTTAACATTATGATTGACTTGTAGACGTCCGCAATCTCCCCTATAGCCCGATTACCCAGTCCATCCATCCATCACAATAGCCTGGTTTTATTTCTTTAATTTTTCTTTGCAATTGTCTCTACACCTGGCGGATACCATCTTTGGGTGTATCATATTGTGCACCCGAGGATGATACCCGGTATGTGTAGCCATCGCCTTTAGATTAACTTCTCAAAGGGCCTCTGTGCTGTTGGCTTCGGCCCCACGCAAGCCTACCAAAAGACCCGGAGATCATGGTAATGAAATAATAGTATAATATATACATACATGTATATATAATAGTCCTTCGGTTAACGGCGTAATAGCAAAGAGCCTCGATCAACACCTGAAGAGACTCTCGCCAGGAAGTTGGATCAACGGCCAGATCCAAAAGGCGGTACTCTTCGACTCGGCACGTATCGTCAGGAAGTTCCTTTCTCTGCAGCCCTAGTCACCGGCCGCTTGAGCCTAGCTTTGCGGTCGGTGATCTACCGTTTTGATATATTTTTTACTGTTGTTTTATAATATTTTATTGTATTTTCTATAGTAAAAAATGTATTTATACGAGAATTTTCAATAAATGATAGAAATAATATATTAAGTGGCACCATTAATAAGGGAGAGATAAGGCGCCATGGCGAAGAATAATTACCGTTATAAGGATAGTATTGATTTCCATAATCGCTCCAATGCATCCTGAAAAGGCAAACAGGAACACCACACAGCCAAACACAATAATTGCAATTGTAATCCTATCAAGAGCTTCTTCAAGGCTATCATCTTCAAAACCTTCTGAAACATCACGTTTTAGAGATAATGCTCCGATTACAATAAGGGCAATGCTTGCTAGCTGAAACAATCAACAGTCAAACTTAACTCGAAGTTTTTGTTATTTATAGTACGTAAGCCGGGACTTGAACCCAGGGCAGTCCCTTTATGGTAGTCCTAGGAGATCCCTATTAGGTGGAGTTAAAACGCTAGAGTCCGTGGAAAGTCCTAAAGATGTTCGACTCGTATCAGTTACTTGATTTGGTAGCTAAAAAAATATACAAAAAAATACAGCCAAACATAGAACCTTCTTTTTTCAAAGGTGTCGACGTGTCGAGATCCAGTAAGTAGGTAGGTAATACGTTAATTAAGAGTGAAGCGAGTATGCAATGTTTGTTTATCAGACATAACATTTATTTGTTATTTTTATTATATTTATTAAATTATATTGCATAAATAGGTAGGTATAAATACCTACCTAAATTATTAATTTAATTTAATTTAATAAATATAATAATAATAACAAATAAATTTTATGTCTGATAAACGAACATTGCATACTCGCTTCACTCTTAATTAACGTATTACCTACATACTTACTGGATCTCGACACGTCGACACCTTTGAAAAAAGAAGGTTCTATGTTTGGTTGTGTCCTATTTATGCAATATAATTTTTAAAAAAAGTCTTCAAATGGAAATTCAGGTAATGTATAGGGACCGAAAATTTATTTTATATTTTCCTGCAATAAAATATGCACTATTTATGATTAATCAAAATAGATCAATAATAGGTACGTACCGTAAAACATGAATTAATTATAAACAGCGAGTATTTAACTATTACGTAAAAAAGCCCCATTGTTAGAATATTGCTTCTCCCAGTAAAGCCACAATGAGAATAAAGCCGGATACTTTTTGTGTGTGTTGTTTGATACCAAAATAACACTTTTCCCTATCATTGTGGAGTGTTTAATTTGATAATGATAAACAGATAGCTAACATTAGAATACAAAAGATAAAATCTCGCGGCTCGTTAGAACTAAAAACTCATCTTGAACTTACCTCAAGGCTTACAAATTCCACTCCAACTAACTTAGGCTGGGCCAAACGGACGTAATTTTTTGTGTTTCAAGTTTCGTAAAATGCGTACCTACTTTCCCAGATATGACAGTTATTTTTTCGTAGCCGGTTGTCTTTTGCATATACTTTACGAATCATTTTACGCGACTCACAACCTAAACAATTACGTTCCCTTGGCCCCAGAATAAGTTTCTCCAAATGTGCGTCAGTCCTTATACCACCAAATCCAAGCCAATGTTTGAATTCGTCGCGCGACATACATAACTCGCGGCTCGCTCTGCGCGCGACTTTTATTGTCATACGGAATGGTGACACACTGCGCGCTTATTGTTATAAATGGCTTTTTGGGGAACCCGGAAGGTGATACCTATGCAGTAGTGCAGATAGTGTGCTGTGGATGACATCCTTGACATCTTTTTTATACTTACGGATATTTACTTTCATGATAATACTTTTGAAACTATCATGGTTACATAAAAGTAATTTATAAAGACATAGATGAGGGTAGATCGGTATGTCTGCCAATAAAAACTTACTCGCAGTGCCTTCAGTTATTCCGTGATCATGGCGCATGAAACAGTGTCGAAATATTGGGAAACTCAAAAATCATTTTTGTACCTATTTACTTTCATAATGAATATCTCTCCATCGTCGCTGAAACCTCTTCTTGCTAGCTGCAATATTATGTATGATTGAACAGGATTGAGGAGACCTCAATAAACTATGGGATTTTTTTTAAGGTCACGCTAGATTCACATATACCACGCTCGCAGTAAAATGATGTTTTACTTTTTAATATGTCACAATGAAGATTTTATTTTATTTACAACTAGCTGCTCCCCGCGGCTTCGCCCCCGTGGAAATCTATGTGTCAAATTGTTTAAATGATAAAAAGTCTCCTGGTTCTAAGCTACATCTCCACCAATTTTCAGCTAAATCGGTCCAGCCGTTCTCGAGTTATAAGTGTTGTAACAAACACGACTTTCTTTTATATATATAGATTTTTGGAAAACTTACAGCCACGTAACTAAAATACAAAACATGGTATGTAACTGACAGCTAATTATATAAGTGACAAAGTCTCATTTAAAAGTTATTTGTCTTTTATTTCATGTGATCAGTATAATTAGTTATTCAGAAGGTTAGTTCCTGAGTGCTCTGGCTATGACATTCCCATTATACCTCAGTGTTATCAAACCATAATGCGGAGTAATTCATTACCTGGGCCGTCGCAGGCTGCAGCCTACAATCTTTCTTCCATCAATCACTGGTCATGAGTTTCCTTTGATTAATGAACCGGTCGCCCCTCGGGAAGTTTCCTCGCGAATTTAGAAGCAGGGGTGGAGTGCTGTTTACAAGGATAACGGATAAGGGGAGCACCCACGCTTTTTGTAGTGTGGTGTGGTACATAAATTTGCAGCAGGGATATATTTTTTGTGAAAATTGGTAGGTATACAAATTCTTAGAATTCTTCTTAGAATTAAACATGTATTTCTTAAGGATGCTGCAATGCTGCTCTATACACTTAAAGACTTGCATCTGTCGTTATCGTATACCTAGGCCTTATAAATCATTTATGTAAGTGCCGCCAAACGAATCACATAATAATTATTATACATGAAAAAGTTTGGATGTTTAGATGGATGTATGAGTCGATGTTTGTTACTTTTTCACGATAAAACTGCTGATTGGATCGGACTGAAATTTTATTTTTATCAGTTCCCATCAGTTCCCATGTTGTATTATTATAAAAAACATTATAATAAAATTAACGCGTGAGAAGCCGCGGGCAGAATGATACTACACCTTCGTCAATGTAGAGGCCAATGATAAAAATTATTTGTAAAAAGTAACTGCGTAACTGAGTAACTAATTTGCGTACAGTTACATAAAGAAAACCTTGTTTTTTGCCAAACCCTAATACTTACTATATTTTACATACCTACCTAATCCGCGCCTGTTAATTGTTAGGCAGGCTTGCAGTTCAGCGTTTTCTAAATATTGTTGTCGGATAAAAATTAAAATGAAAATTTAATAAACTTATTCTGATAGGTGCTGATAAAAGAAAACTTTGGTATCTAGTTAGAGTAACACACAACTTAAAAAGATACAGAGTTACAGATGTAGGTTCTACCTACTCTACTAACATAAATTAGGGTCGTTCATTAGCTTTGCAGCCAACATCTGTACCAACCTAAATCCCATCATTTTCCCTGTTACCTGTACGCAATTACCCGTGACTTACCTGGGTCTACCCGTCAGCCGGCCCTGCCTCGCTAATTCCGTCCCGAAGCGGCCAAGTTCTCTCGTATTTCTCTCAAGGTACATATTAAAAGTATACTTGGCTTATTGGGCATAATAACAGCCCTTGCAAAAGTGAACGGTTAGGTGCAACGTCTGTTATACCATTGACTATGCGTCGATTCCTTGATTTGTTTCTTGGATCAACAGCTGCTAGGATTCATGTCCAATATAATCTTAATCCATAATGGGTTTTACCTGTACACAATTTATTCAAGTTCCTAATTGAAAACTCCTTTCAAAGAAACAATGAGAATTTCAAAGATTTTATTTGCTTTGTTTTTCAACCAAAAACAAAATGTAAATCCTGAAAAACTTAAAAGCAGAAAGGGCAGGGCAAAAGCTACGGTGGCTAGTACCGTTTACTTCGGTAATGGCGGAAAATTTTAACGCTCCTTCGTAATTACCCAAACGGTCAATGGTATGGCCGTCGGCTGTTATTGTTATAGACGCAATTAGCTTAATCTTCGGATATTTCGGGAATTTCACAGTTTAAACTATTTGTTTCAACTTAATTTTATTTGTTAAAACAGAGGCCTGAGGAAAACAAGGAAGTAAATGGGGAGATCGCAGGATTTCACAAAGATTTTAACTTTATGTGTAACTTTATGATTCCTTGTTCGACAACTGTTTTTTAGAGAGCATAAAACGGTGGTATTTTGATGCTATGAATATATAATAAGGATGAAGAATCATCACATTTAGTAATAATCTTCATCATGGTCTGTCGTCGGTTTCCTATGATATAGTCCACTGCTAGATTTAGGGCTCCGCTAATGAGCGCCATATCACCCTTTTCTGAAAGCTTTTTTCTTTACCCAACTAGTAGTTTCTTTGAGCAGTTAATGTAAATTCAGTAAAACCTTTTATACTAGGTAATTTTAATAAAAATAAAACAAATGATAAATGAAGTATGCGCAGTCAGATAAAAAGACTCGGTAAATTCAATAATAGGTACGCTCCAAGACCTTTAAACGACATAAATGTTACATCACTGTTGGATCAAGTTTGAAAACGGCACCCAGTATTTAAACAATAGCGCCCATTGTCCTTTAGACACTACTGTTGCAAGAATAACGTGTAGGTATTCACCACTCCTGGAATATCCATCAGTCTTAACATTCAGTCCTTGTAACTTCACCGGTAACCTTAATCGATTTACCCTAACCAACAAGCCGAAACAAAATCAACACATCAACCCCAACCCGTATCGAAAGACCTAGTAGGCATACCTAAGTATCAACGACATATACGTGTTTTCGTAGGTACAGAATGTGGCCCTTTGAACTTGAAAAACGCTCCTGAGCCCAGAAGAAAATCGAAGTGAACGTGAGGTATTTCACTTTAGACTGACGAGAATTTTGAGAACTTGAAAATAATCACGTGACGTTTAAATTATTACGAAAAACTGTGACACAACAGAATAATTACCTATTTGTAGGTACATTGTATTCAAAACGTTCAAATTTATTTTTCTCTACCGAACCCAGTTGAAAACCTTTGCCTAGCTATTTTTTTATAATAATCGAATTGTTTGTTTGTTATGCAACGCAAAACAAACGTTACATGGTAACAAGACAGATAAAAACAACTTGCTAGTGTCACAACAACAGACTCTCTTTCAACATTCGCTTTAAGGTAACCAATGCTGGTCTTTCGAAATGTGTGCTTCTTTTTTCTAGAAAAGATAGTACCGACTACATAGAAGTTTCTACTTTACTTAAACTACGACATCAGCAAGTGATGTTTCCAGCTAAATTAGTCAATGCCATCAAACAACTTCTTGCTAGAATAATTTCAGCCAGTGATGTTTCCAGCTACATTAGCCAATAGCATCAAACAACCTCTTGCCAGACTAATTTGGAATTTGATCGTAACCTTAGTCCAAAAGGGCTCACACTGCCAAAACCACTCGAGTGACTCAGGCGGCAATATAAATACGGGTTGAATGCGGCTCATTAGAGGGCGACCTTCGATCTGCCCCTGCTAGATAACGGGAGATAGATTGCCGAGCGGTTTAGTAAGTGACAATCAATAGGGACATTTAATAAAAAGGCACATACACGCTTACAGAACATAAAAACCTAGTAACAATGGAAAGCTTCTACTAAGACTATGATCTCTACAGATTGGCTTAAAACTTTAGACTTACGAAAATTCCCATGATACCCTGCAGCTGCGTAACATCCACCGATTGTCTTAGAACTAAATGAAATTATATAAATAAAACGAAAAGACATACCCTGACTTCAATTTCTTCAATTTTTTTTATATAGAATTTCGACGCACGCATATTATGCATAGGATTCTACGAGGAAGAGAGACCATCTTTACGTGTTTCTTGATCGCAATCGCCTCTCGAACCATCCTTTTGTAGTAGTGCGTTCATAGAATTATAGGGTCATGTAGCTCATTAAGTGGTTGGTTCCTGAGCCAGCAGGTGTTCCACTATCGCCGACTTGTTCATTTGCCTATTTCTTACTGCTGCTATGTGCTCTTTCACTCGTTTGGCAATGGTTATTTTAGTTTGCCCTATGTATGAGCGGCCACAGCTGCACTCAATCTTGTAGACGCTTGGCATTTGTAGAGGTCTGATAACTATTGCATTATTTTTTTTATATTTAAAAATTATCTCTAATATTATATCGTTACAAATTGCGAAAGTTAAAAAGGTGTTCTTAGAAATTGTTCAACAGTTTGTTTTTTCGGACATATAATAATTTATTGTAAGGATTAATTACTTATAAAACAACTACATACATTAAGTCGTAGTGTTTTTTGCAAAAAATATGACAGAGTAAAAAAAAGTAGATAGGTAGGTAATTCTTTTATTGCACACTTAAAAATAAAACAAGACAGAATAAAATACAAAATATGTGACAATTTGGTGGTCTTATCGCTCAAGACGTAAGTTTTGAATTAAAAAAATATATCTACATGATAAAATTATATATTGAATTATCTAGGAATAACACAAAAATATTCATAGGTCACCTGGTATAAAAGTACGCCTATTATCTGTTAAAAAGCACTATATATGTAGGTACCTAGCCAACCACCATTGTTACAGACACTACCTATATTTGTCTATACCGTACAAATAAAAGTCAATGACCAAGATTTCGAAAGAAAGGGACGTTACACTTTTGTGTTCTATATTTTTTATCTCTCGCAGTCCCAAAATAAAACATGGGTTCGATGATGTCGATTCAGGGTCAAAGTATCTTCCATAGCGCCTTACAAATGCTAATCGAATTCTGATGGAGATTTTCATCAGCACGGATATGTGACTAGAAGCTTAATGTTCCGGAAACAAAGTAGTCTAGATGCCTATTAAGGTCAGCCAAGCCTGGGGAGGCCCATATTTTTACGGAAATGGCATAGGTAGAAAAAAAGGATTATGGATTCACAAACGGCACTATTAGTGTCGTTTGTTAAAGATTCCTTTACCGTGCCGTAGTTACCTAAAAATATTCCAGATTATATATCTAACTCGTTTCTGCCCGCGACTTCGCACGCGATATTCCTATGGGAACTTTTAAAGGTTATTTCTACAACCCTATTCCACACTGATCCACTTTGCTAATCCATTAAGCTAACGTAAGCTTAGCTTCTTCTTTCTACTAGGCATTTTCGGCATAAAAATGCCCAATCCAAATAATGTACAAAATAAAAAAAAAATTAAAGAATCGGATTGATACAGATCGGTTAATACCACCATACCATAACATTACAAAGCTAAGAATTAAGTCAACATTCAAACTTAAAATAACTAACTATCTACATCAATATCCGTCCATCCGTCTGAGAGATTTTTATTGCAGAAGACACACAGTTAACATACAGTGAGGAACAAAACAAAAAATATCAAAAATAACCTTAATTTTGTACCTAATACGTGGAAGTGAAGCAAGTGGACGCGCGTCTTTTCCGCTTCTTTTCTCATGCAGGCGGCCAAACCGTCTTAACTACGCGGACCTCCGCAAACATGCTAGAGACACACAAAACCGCAGAATGTACATAGTTACATGACTGCTTTGTCTCGAATTATATCACAATCGTTTTGCGTAGTAGTCACCACGGTTACTTGAATGAGATGAACAATTTCCTTTTGGTTTCGACAAAAAGTCTTATCGTATCTTTTTATCTTGCCGATAAATACGAGAGGGAATAATTTTACAAGAACGCGGTATGTTATATTATATTCACGAGGAAAAAACATTTGTTGGAACATTTCGTGGAAGCTGTATTGCACGTGCGATCAAAGACTTCAACCACTTCTTAGAAAACCGTTTCGTTTGTGTGAGTTTTGCGTGGTTCTCGTAGGTACCTACCTATTTGACTGAGTTGTAAAAATAAAGCAAAGAAAATGGTTTACCTACTTATGAAAGAAATAACTCATTTTTGTGTAGTGAAGATGTCCTAAGCTTGGCATCGAAATGTCGCTTGATAGAAAATGATGATAAATAAATAAATAAATTATGTTGGACAAACCATACAGGCATCACCTAGCCTCAATGTAAGCAGAGCTTGTGTTATGGGTACTACGGTTTATGACTGAATAATCAGAATCATCAATTTATTGGTAAAAAACGAATATTACAAGTCACATAATAATTATAAATTAAAATAATTAGACAATAATCAAATAACTGATAATACGATTATAATAAATGTACTTATAACTAAGTAAATAATACTCAAGATTATATAATTTTACGCACATAATCGTCAATACTGTAGAATGCCTTCTCGACGAGCCACGATTTAAGTCTTCGTTTAAAGGAAGATAGACTCTGATAATACCTTATACAATACATAGATGGTTTTTTTTATTATATGCAAAGGTAACGTCCCGAATACCCGGAACAAATACTTGCCGATCATACACACACGTTTTTCCGACATTTTTAGACAAGATCTTAGAATTTCCACCACGGAAGTCCGTCTGCGCGGACGTTAGCTAGCTTTGTACAGTTGTGGGATGGCAAGATGATGAAATATAGTAATGGTCAGGAGACCATTATCATATCTTATCAAGTATTTTCCGGTTATTATCTCCCTAGATAAAATAATTACCAGAGTCCATTTTGCAAATAAAAACACACTTATTATCTGCGATTGAGGGTCTTATTTCTTTACGTAAACACTCACAAACATGTTCAGTAACAAACAAAACAATATTTTTCGTTGTACGTAATAGGCGGCTCTCGATCCACTCACACGATTTGGTTCGTGTCATAAAATGCTTTGAGAATCGTTCTATTTCGCATATTGAATGCGTACTTACTCAAATTGGGTTATTCTTAAATAAATATTGGCGGAAATTCACACAGCATCATCTAGCCCCGAGGTAAGCTGAGTTTGTGGTATGGGTACTAGGCTACTGATACACATAATACATTGAAGAGTTATACATAGAAAATAACTATAAAAATTTGACCCAAGGCGGGAATCGAACCCGCAACCTCCCGTCGCAGGCAGACCTTCGCTCACAGCGCCACTCACAGTGAAAAATTGATGCTCCCAACAAATTAGCTTTTTTGTGCAATCCACATAGCCATTCGACAAACGCGTTTCCTTGCGTGATATGATAAAGTTCCTCGAAATAAACAGAATGATAACCTGACAATATATATCTATCTATCTAAACTATTAATGTATGTTATTTATTAGTCATACGTTCATTGATCAGATTTCTAAAATAAGTGCCGCAAAATTTCAGCTCGGTCCGTTCTTTTTTTGGCATGATTAAGTAACAAACATGCATCTAAACATACAAACTGTCGCATTTATTGATTACTACAGCTACCGCTGTACAAAATAAAGAAATAATACATACCTTCATTACTAAATATATATACTCCAAAATATAATAATATAAACATATATACTCCTAGACTAGAAAAGGAAACAGAAACAATTCTCTTCCGTTCAGTAAAAGCTAACAAGTCCTAATCTAAAAACACAAGATATACAAAACCAAACCGATTTTCCGTAAAACAACCTCTCGACGCAAAATATTACAATGGCATATTTTAACGCCCTCAGTATTGCATAATAAATTCAGGACTCGCAGAACCCGTTGCCAAAAAAACAATAAGCTCGTTACGAAAACAATAGAAAAATTCAGGTCCAGAAATTTCAGTTATAAAAAACTTCCAGGCTATAGATAAAGGGATGTAGTGGTAATATAATCTGGTTGGAGCAACCCCATTCGGAATTGATAGAGATGGGGTTCTGATAGCCGGAAGTGAGAACCCTAATGGACCCTAAACTCATTTTAAAATTACAAACGATGAACGAAAATGTTCTAGAGTTAAATAAAAAATAATGGACAATTCACACAGCATTATCTAGCCCCAGGCCCCGGCTAATCAGAGCTTGTATTATGGGTACTAGTTAATAGAAAACCACCGGAAATCTCTGAATAAATATCTGCAGATTCCACAAACATATGTCCCGAGGCGGGAATCGAACCCGACCTCTTTCGTCGCAGACAGACCTTTGCCCATCGCGCCATAAAGGTTGTTGTTAGTTTCTTATTACTTTCTTAGCTTTGTGTACCAATTTAATTCTAAAATTACATTAATTGTCAGATAACATCTGACAATTATTATAATTGAACTCAGTAGGTAACTTTCTAGGTAGCCTAAAATTAACAAGGACATTCTTCATCTTACTTTTTTAAATCAGCTATTTTTATTCCGGTTTTCTTAGTTCAAGCCCCAACTCTAGCAAAGAAAGGTTGGCCTCATTGGGATTCAGGCCCAAATGTTGGCAACTCGTAAAGATTTCCAAAAGTTAAATTAGGGCCACTTGTTACCGTCACCGGCCCTTATCTGGCACCCATTTGTTTTTCGATAACAATATCAAATGAATATTTTTCAAGTTTTCTGACCGGGGAATTTTAATTAGTTTTTTAAGAAGTGATT